>CM077667.1:447301830-452301830 GCA_039707655.1 Elymus sibiricus | reverse complement strand
AAAAAAAAACATGTTCGAGTAACTTTACCTTATTTCTCCATCCATGTCGATGAATTCCATGGGGGAAGAAATATTCTCTCTTTTCTTGCTTCGCCACACGGCAGCAAACAATAGCGCTTCAAGACAGTAGCAATGCAAGTATAGATGTCCTGCACCATCAGGATGCAGGTTTTATGCGGTTTGCTTTTTTGCATGAGCCCATAAAACTGGCCCTGGCTTGGTGGACATGGTCTGGCGCTGGTACTCCTTCTGCATCTAGTACGCTTTGGCACATGTATTACACATTGCTACTTATGTACACATGCCTGGTACTGGAGCCAGAGGTGAACTATTCACAGGTAAGAATACACCTTGTATAGGAGTAACAAACGTTGCCGTATAACAACCTCGCGTGAGTGTGCATCATCTTGATGCATCTATAAGCGGCATGGATACCGTGCGCAGTGGACGCCGTGCACCAAAAGTCCGCTTCACAATCTTAGCATCCTACCTTCATTTTTTTTCCTACATAGCGCCCCATGATGTGCGCCAAGGCGGCGGCAAGCCACCGTGGTGGCAATGTCGGGATGGCGGCTCGAAAAGGTGGTAGGCTGCTTTGTGCGCGGCGTGGCAGATGAAGCTCGTGGAGGCAATCCCGAATTTTCGACGACATCGAGCACATTTGACGTCGTGCCGTGAGGGGATGGAGGTTGCTCTCGACGTCGGTATTGGTGTCAAGGCTTCTAGGACAACGATGATGGTGGAGCGATGTCAGACGCGACAATGGTTGGGGTGGTTGACAACAATTGATAAATTAAAAGCAAACTTCACTGATTTTCAGTGTGGGTCCAAATATGATCGACAAGATCATCTCGGAGTTGCATATGCACATGTTGATCCCGTAGTTGTCGATGCATCTTCAGAAAGTTGGAAATGTGCTTCGCCTCTTGTTTCGGGAGGGGGACCTAAACACCGAGCTTCTCAAATCATGCGTGCAGGCTGCCCCTTCACCCTCATCCTCAACAATCATGTTGTGTAAGATTACACAACATGCCATGAGCTGCCAAAGTGTCTTCACTTCCCACATCCTCGCAGCTCCACGAATACTACCCCAACGAGCTTGGACACTCCAAATGGCTTCTTCATATCCTTCTTAGTTGCCTATTCATTGTTGCAAAGTGGCTTTGTTTGTTGCCTTGGGGATCAGATATGGTCATCACAAACGCCGTCCATCGAGAATAGATGCCATCAGCAAGGTAGTACCCATTGTTGTAGTTGTACCCGTTGATAGTGTAGTTGCACGGTGAAACTTCTTCATCACAAAGTCTGTTGAACAAAGGACATATATAGTTGGAGCACATTAATCTCTACGAACTTGGGATACCAAAGAAAGCATTCCATATCCAAAAATCCTTCGATGCCACTAGTTCAAATATGATGATGGCTTCTTTGAGTGACCTTAGTATTGCCCACGCAAACCTTTTGGGCAGTTCTATCATTGCGAGTGCATGCAATCAACTGACCAACCTACTTGGGAATCTTCTTGCTATTTCAATTGTCAACAATTTTTCTGTGTCCTCCATAGTTGGCTCTCTTAGGTACTCTCGCCAGGACCTTGCTCTCTCCCATCCAGATTTTAGTATCAATTACACTGACGTTACCATAAGCAAGCATACTGAGAGCAGCCGTACATTTCTACAGAGGAGAGAAGGATAGTTGTACGCAACAATCCTTCCTCAGCTTGAAGTTGTCATGAACCTTCTCCATGACATTCACTGCACTCAAGAACAAATTTCTGCTCATCCGGAAGCGACATCGAAAGAAACTTTCAGGGTATGTTTGCTCAGACGTGAAGTAGTATGTGTATATAATCCGTGCACCGGAAATCCTACCAAGGGGAATAACTCGCCGGCCCTTCATGAAACCCTTGAAGTTCAGGACGTGCTCCTTTGCCTTCTCAATCTCCTCTTGGATGCTCATCATCATCATCATTTCAACATCTTCACCGTCTAAATCCGACGAGGCAACTCGTTGAATATGAATTCGTGAAGGTCATGGTTTCCATAGCCACCATTGAACGACATATCCATTGGTTTCCTAGAAGTAATGACCAAAAGATTAAAAAATCGGATCGGACATTTCATTGAACACATAGAGCGCGAGGTGTATATACGGGTGAGTTGGACGTACCGGTGCGGCGTCTGGTGGCGGCAACCTTGACCGATTGCGGCACGGTCGGCGGCGGTGTGGGTTCGGGCCTCCGGTGGCAAAGCCCTGGGTTGCGGATCAGTGCAGAGCAAAAATGGCGGCGAAACACCGGTGGTTGATGTGCGGTCGAGGCCAAAAAAAAAGAGGGGAAGGGCTGGTCGGGCAAGGAGGGATGGCAAGGACGGATATGGACGAATTGACGCATGCTCTAGCGATCGGTCGTACATGACGGGCATGCCTAGGCGTCCCCGTATCAACCCTAGATATGGGGAGTGCCGGTTAGTCCGTGCGTTTGGACCGAATTTGCCAGCCACGGTTAGGTGGCGATTTCGCGTCCGGTCAGTGACCGAACAGGCTGTCCAGACGTTTGGGGCGGGTAGGGGGGTCCGGTTGGCTATGCTCTTAAGAAATTAGCGACCCTACCCATCGAAAAACCTTATCACAGATTATAAAATACGGTTTTGCTAGAACTCATCTAGATGAGAAATAGTTTGGTCTCATTCACTTTTATAGCCATTGGATGTGACTATAAGATGTGTGTGTGCTGATGTGGGTTGTAGTACTATTTTGTATCTGTTTTTGTTTCAAAGTGAATGAGACCAAACTATTTCTCATCTAGATGAGTTCTAGGCACTCCCTGTAAAATACAAAATGTTTTGCTATTCCTCGAGCGATGGTGCGAAACCAGTCGATATGAAAATTGCAATTCCTGCAAGTAACCAGTGTCGGAGCTATAGTCATTCCCATAGATACAAATGCTCTAAAAAATTGCAGAGGCTTTCGCGCGCGTTCCTGTCAAGAACAGCAGAGACAGTCGACAGAACACACAACGTGTTTGATTCGACGATACAGAAGAAGGTTCATGCAGCCATGCCAACAACACTAGAGCAGCAAGAATGCCCTCCTTCTCCTTCCTTTGATCCGATGACACAGACGAACGCCGGCCGGATCTACCAGATGGTCTGGATGACGGGGACGTGCTTGATCTTGTGGTGGTCCTGCCCGCCGTCCTCCTTGATCCTCCCCACCATCTTGGGCATGCTGTACAGCACCACCTCCTCCAGCTCCTTCATCCCGCCCAGCGCCTCCGGGAGCATCTCCATCTTGGCGCACCGCAGCAGCGTCAGCCGGGCCAGCGCCGCCATCGACCCCGCGCTCACCGCCCACTCCTCCAGGTCCGGCAGCCCCAGCCTCAGCTTCTGCAGGCTCCGGAACGCGCCGTCCCCAAACTCCAGCCGCTCGCCCTCGTACGCGCCCCACATCAGCGTCAGCTCCGCCAGGCTCGGCAGCTCGCCCAGCATGTCCACGAACTCCTGCCCCACCATCGTGCCCCACATCGACAGCCGCGTCAGGTTCGGCCGGATGTACCGGACCGCCACCTCGTCGCCGGCGTCATCCTCCTCCTCCTCCGGCGCGTCCATGGCCCCCACCAGCCTCAGGCTCTGCAGCCGCCGCAGGCTCGCGACGGTGAACACGGAAGGCGGCAGCGACTCGCCCTGCAGCACCAGGTGCACCAGCAGGTCCAGGCTCTCCAGCGCCGTCACCAGCGCGCCGGCGTGCGCGGCCGTCAGCCCGCTCAGCTCCAGCGACCGGAGGTTGGTGGCCCTCCCCAGCGGGTTGCCGGCGATGGCGCGCGTGTCCCAGCCGCGCGGCTGCACGCCGTGGAGCGTCTGGAGGCTGTACAGGTCGCCTAGGCACCTGGGCAGCGCGAACGGCGCCACCACGTGCCGCAGCGTCGGGATCGTCCAGAACGCGGCGGTCACGCCCAGGACGCCGCCGCTCCGGCCCTTGAGGATCAGCGACTGCAGGTTCACCAGCTTGCTTATTGTGCTCGGCAGCCTCTCCAGCTGCCCGCACTGGAGGCCCAGGTACCTTATGTGGATCATCGAGCCGATCTCGTCCGGAAGCTTCTTGAGCTCGAGGCCATGGATGTCGATGACGCGGAGGAACTTGGACGCGTGGAGGAAGCCCAGGTCGGTGGAGTGGATGCAGACGCTGGGCTTCGCAGCACCACCGTTGGCAAAGTCGCAGACGATGGTGCGGAGCTTGGGCAGGGCGTTGCCGAGGTGGACGTGCCTGTCCGTGGTGTTCTGGACGGCGAGGCGGCGCACGGTGGCCGGGGCGAGCACGTCGGTGCTGTCGTGGCTCTCGACGAAGCACGCCTCCTGAGCCTCTTCCTGCGCGAAAGCGTGGAGGCGGTCGTGCACCACCACCGCCGTCACGGTGCCGAACTCGTCCTTGTCCACCAGCTGCACCATGCACCGGGAGATGAGCTCCTTGAGGTACCCCTGCCCGACCTCCTCCATGGTGCTCCCGCGCCGCGGCCGCACGAACCCCTCGGCCACCCACAGCCGCACCAGCCTCGCCGCGTCCACGGGGGCGCTCTCTGGCATCGCCGCGAAGTAGAGGAAGCACGACTTGAGGTGGTGCGGCAGGTCGTCAAACGCCAGCGACATGATCCGCCGGGCACCGCCGCTCCCGCTCTTACAATGCTGCGGCTGGTCCTTGGCCGCCAGCAGCTGCGCCATCACTTGGTCCCACTCTGCAGGCAGCTCCTTGGACCGGAGCACGCCGGCGAGGACGACGACGGAGAGCGGCAGGCCGCGGGTGATCCGGAACACGTCCTGGTAGTACCTCGACTTGTACCGGCCGGGGCAGTCGCCGCGGAGGCCGAACACCCGGCGCCGGAACAACTCGTACGTGTTCTCCGGGCTGAGCCGCGTGAGCTCGATGGGGTCGTACGTCGGCCCACCAGCGTAGCCTACCACCTCCAGCCCCGCCGCGTCGGTGACCAGCAACACCCTGCTGCCGTTGCCCTCGTCGGGGAGCGACGCCCGGAGGCTGTTCCAGTCAGCGACCGCGATGCTGCCGTCGACTACGACAAGGTACCGCCTGCCGGTCATGTTCCGGAACAGCGAGTTGCTGATGTCCTTGCCACCCTTGGCGTCGCAGCCGCCGTCCTCCACGCTCTGGCCGTTGGACGGGGACCGCCGGAGCTGGGAGGTGGCCTGCCTGTGGATGTCGCGGAGCACGTCGGCAGGGCGGCTGTTGGGCGGGAGCACGGTCCAAGTGCGTATGGCGAAGTGGTTGCGGACCTCGGGGCTCTGGTAGACCTTGCGCGCGAGCGTGGTCTTGCCGATGCTGCTCTCGCCGACGATGGAGACGAGGGCGCGGCCGGGGACGGTGTCGACGTCGAGGAGCTGCTCCTTGAGCATGTCGCTGTACTTGCCGAAGCCGACAGTGTACTCTTCCAGATCGTCCCTGCATCCAAGTTCACCAAGCCAGTCAGCTGCGTGCGTCATATTCTCCTATGCACACTGCAGCTTCACCAAGGTTAGCTAGAACTACTTCCACAGTCAGAACAGTGACAACTAATAATTTGATGTCATTTTCAGAGTGAGAATCCTGGCATATAAAATAAAGTACTAGCTTGGCAATTCAGCAGAATCGACATTGGTTAACTCAAGCAGGCAATCAGTGGAAGTGTCTGTTGCATATTAATCATGTGTGCGTTTGATGTCATTTTCAGTGTGTAAAATTCTGTGAGCTGCATGACAATTCAGCAGAATCTTTGCCCACAGAACAAGACGAAGATAAAAGATAGCAGAATAATCAAGGAAGAAATCTCAGCAAAGAAATACTTTTTTTGGTTCTTGATTATGTCTCTGATTTTGGTGTTGATTTTGGCTGAAAGAAAGAAGCAGAGTGGACGAACACGACTGATTTTGGGAGCGTGCGTACCAGGCGGCGAGGGTGGTGGCGGAGGAGGCGGCCCAGGCGGGCGATGCCGCGTGCTCGATGTGGTAGGCGGCGCGGTTGGCGGAGATCTCGTCGAGCCGCTTCCTGATCTGACGGACGCGCGCCGAGAGGTCGTGGCGGAGCGCGACCTGCAGCCCCGCGCAGCGCGGCCGCCAGCGGCGCCAGCTCCAGCGCCACCCGGAGCAGCGCGCCCCCGTGCCGGGGAGCGGCGGGGCCGGGCCGCGGCGCCTCCGGCGGCGGCCGGCGCGGTGGAGGAAGTCGTCGAGCGCGTCCTCGGCCTCGAAGGCGACGTCGCGGGTCTGGCGCACCCAGACGGCGACGAACTCGTCGTCGCGGAGGCGGCGCCTGCGGTCGGCGTCGCGGATGAAGGTGTGCAGCCACTCGAGCTTGTCGCGGAGCAGGCGCACGTCGTCGCCCACCTCCAGCAGCACCGCCGCCTCCCACGCCACCAGCTCCGCCACCTTCGCCAGCACCGTCGTGATCGCCGTCTCCGCCATCGCTCTCCCCGATGTTCTTGCTCGGTGGCTCGCTGCGTGTGGTCTCTGGCTCTCACCTCTCAGCCTGAAGCCCTGAACCAGAGCGAGGCAAATATCTTGCTCGGGGTTCTGGGCTTGGATGGAGTTTGGTGGAGTCAATGTCAATGGTGGGCTGGTGGCGCCGGCGACAGGGGGCTGTGGGAAGCTCGTTGGTTTAGAGCATCTCCAGCCGCAGCCCAAAAGGAACCCCAGGCCTCTTTTATCGCCGGCGGGCGAAAAAATTCCTAGCCGCGGCCCGAAGACGCCGATTTTCGCCGGTTGGGGCCCTTTTTTGGGTCGACGAACCCAAGCCGAACCCAGGCCGCTGGGTCTCCTGGGGGCGCCGGCTGAAGCGAAAAGGCGGGTGGGGCCGAGGTGTCGGCGAGACCGGCTGCCACTTCCCGCCATTTCCCCTCTTTTTCCCTCTCTATCCCGCCGTTTCTTCCCTCCATTCTCTCAATTTCCCTCCATCTCCCTCTCTCCGCCGCCATGCCGCCGAAGAAGTACGTCGCCCCTCGCGAAGCCCCCGCCGTCGCCAAGCCGCGCAAGGCCTGTGCGCCGACGGCAAGGCCGCCGGGATTGGTTTGCACGTTCGCCGACTCTTTCGCCGAACACTTGGCCTCGCCGTCCTTTGCCGCCGAACACTTGTCTTTTCTGGTGCAGATGGTTCGGATGTTCGACTTGTTTCGCCGGGACGCCGGCTTCGACTTCAAGTTCCTCCATGTGTTTACCCGGATCGAGTCCTGCGAGAAATGGGCCGAGGTCCAGCTTCAGCTCGCCAACAAGGACGGCGTGTACAGCCCGGACGCGCTTGTTGCTGGGGCGGCAGAAGGGCGGCCAGATGGGAACAAGAAGGCGAAGAAGGCCAGGAACGACGCGCCGGTTGCCGAGCGCCTGCAGGCGTCGATCGAGCAATGCATCGCCGACGCAAAGACCCACTCTGCCCTCAGGGAGGAGAAGGCGGAGGCGAGGTGGTCGGCGCTCATGACGAAGCAGGACACCAAGCTCGACCTCCTCAGGACCAACGTCGCCGCGAAGAAGCGCAACACCGACCTCACGTTCCTCATGGGAGGCGTCACGGCGGACATGGACCCGCTGGTGAAGGCGTGGTACCTGGCGGAGCGCGACCTCATCCTCAACCTCATGCCGGCGCCCTCCGCACCGCCCACGCCGCCGCCGAGCCCGCCCCCGTCTCCGACGTCGTTGAACGTGCCCGCTACGCCGACCTTGCCGACGCCGACCGCTACGCCGACCTCTCCCGTCGCTCCGGCAGACGACGGGGAGCTGGCCGTTTGAGGAGTTCTATGCTCACGTCTCCCCGCATTTTTTGTACGCCGTACTATTGGCATGTTTTGATCGCCGAACCTGTGGCGATCGCCGGCCGATGGCATGATGGACGCCGACTGTGGCGTGGCCGACGCCGAACTGTGGCATGATCGCCGAACCCGCGTCGTTTTTTGGGCAGCGGGAAATGGAATGTTTAAATTTGCATGCGCTGTGGGCCGAACCCCGGGGGCGCGACTGGGAAGCCGAGCCCCCCCAGGCCTCCCCAGGCCGATTTTAGCGCCGGCTAGCCCCAGGCGGCGCTATTTCGGGCCCCTGGGGAGGCGAACGGCTGGAGAAGCTCTAATAGTGGCGCGTGGTATACACTGGACTGGATCGATCTGTGCATGTGCAGCGCAGCTGAGATGGTTGGGGTGGTAAGAAGGTGTTGTCAGTGTGAGGCCAAGGAGAAACGAACAACATCGACCGTGCACAGCTGCTTCCAAGCTTCTTTTAGCGAACTAGATGATGTCCCGCGTGTTGCAAAATTACTATATCAAGTTTTAAAATTTATGAGGTGCATTCCTAAACGACAAATAAGATACAAGGAAAAAAATGTTACCTCTGAAGTGTGATGCTTGTGAGCTCATGCAAACCACATTTGCAAAATGATAGATCGATATTGCTTCAATCGCACAAATTACAGAAAGCTTGTCAACCAATGAAACAATTGCATTTACATTGGTGTTCGAATGAACAGACTATGGAGAGCAACCAAGAACTGAACATATCCTTGGTGTTCGAATGGATTGAAATTCAGAAAACCCGGATGCCAGCTTCTGCTAAAAACAAATGACAGAGGATGATGATAACACCGAACTGATTCCTTTTAGTTGCTGCCTCTACATTTTTGTGTGCTCCCTATCAGTAGTTCAACCTGGGTAGGATTTGAACAAAGGTCAATTAAAAATCTAGGAAAAATGAAACGAAATATCATCATATATGGATGAAGGGAGCTATGGGGAGCATGAGAGCAGGGAAACTGAAACGAAGAGGGCTAAGAATAGAGAGAGATCAACCAGGGAACTCGTCCAAGATGTGGCGGGCACTACCAGGGTTGTTGAGGACAGGGGCAACACGGTGTGCATCATCGACACGCAGAGGAAAAACAAGGCACCTTTTGTGTTCGTGGCTGTGCCGAAGAACGGCGACGACATCTGCATCACTAAATAGGGCGGCATGCGTGTTTTCATCAATGGCCGCACGGAGGGACGGCCGCGGGGCCTCCCGCGTGCTCTAGGTCGCGGAGGATGGTGCCCCTGGTCCTTGGCGTGCAGATGAACAACGGCGGCGAGTCGGCGGAGCGGTTGATTGAGCAGTTGCGGTGGGGATGAGCGGTTGCGGCGGGGACCGAGCGGTTGGTGGCGTGGCAACGGCGTGGCTGTGCGGCGGCGTGGGGGCCGGCGGGGCTGGGCGGGTGGAGGCCGACGGGGTTGGGCGGGCGGTGGGGCCGGGATGGCTGGCGGGCGGCGTGGAGGCTGGGCGGGTGCGGGATGGGGCAGGCACGGGGCTGGGCGATGGGCGAAGACGTGCACAATATGGTGGGTTATCGTTTCGTTAACGAGGATATTTCGTTAACATCGTATTTAGGCCCTTGATGATGTGATTAGACGGTTCAGATTTTAAGTTGGATCTGCCATCTCGTCCTTTTATAGGGGTAGTAGATAGATAGATAGATAGATAGATAGATAGATAGATAGATAGATAATGAACTGTGACAGAACTGGTCGTTCAATCTATATAATGCCAAAGATTATGAAGATAGCAATATATCATACATATCAAGAAGAGACACCGGATATTATTCTTACGACACATAACTGGGAATTCTTAAAATAAATATGAATCATAAACTTATTGAATCCTTCCTTTCAAAATTGCAAATAATGACCTGATATATGAACTAATGAATTTCTTATCAATGAGTGCATCAAAGTTTCAAAATACATATTGGATAGCCAATGGAGCATACATAATATTTGTGAATATTCTGTTTTACAGTTCCGCGATGCAGGGTCTGTTCGGCCGCAGCCTGCGCCAGCCTGCAAAACGCGTGGTATTTTCTGAATTTGACTCATATGTCACATATTACACAAAATTATAAATTAAACATAAGATAAAATGTTAATATTATAATATAACAATCATCCAAATTATAATAATTATTCAAATCACCGAATTAAACTAATAATTCAATACAAGAATTGTCCCGAATACATCAATGATAGAAATCACACATGAATTAAATGAAATGAATGGAAAAAGGGCAGGTTTTACTGCCCATTCCTTTGCCAATGGTGCTCAATGAGATCCTCCTGAAGCTGATAGTGGGTATTTGTGTCTTCAATCTGCCGGTATGTCTGAAGGACTGCTTGTATGCGGCCAGGGTCTCTAGCTGGCTTCACACGAGTACCGACATTATCATAGAAGAACTCCAACTTCATGTCTCTCTCATCTTCGATGATCATGTTGTGAAGAATCACACAACATGTCATGATGTTCTTCAGGGTTCGCTTGTCCCAAAAAACGAGCAGGACCACGAACAATGGCAAACCTTGATTGCAAAACCCCAAAGGCTCTTTCAATATATTTACGGGCAGCCTCTTGTGCCTTTGCAAATTCAATATGCTTCCTAGTTTTGGGGTTTTTGATGCTCTTGACAAATATACACCAAGAAGGATAAATACCATCTGCAAGATAGTATCTGATGTCTACTACGCAACTTTATTCTTGTAGACTCGTGTTGGGCCTCCAAGCGCAAAGTTTTTAAGGACAGTAGCAATTTTACCTCAAGTGGATGACCTAAGGTTTATCAATCCGTGGGAGATGTACGATGAAGATGGTCTTTTTCAAACAATCCTGCAATCGAATACAAGAAATCTCTTGTGTCCCCAACACACCCAATACAATGGCAAATTGTATAGGTGCACTAGTTCGGCGAAAAGATGGTGATACAAGTGCAATATGGATGATAGATATAGGTTTTTGTAATCTGAAAATATAAAAACAACAAGGTAGCAAGTGTAAAACAACGAGAAAAACGGTGTATAAATGCTTGGAAATAAGGCCTAGGGTTCATACTTTTGCTAGTGCAATCTCCCAACAATGCTAACATAGTTGAATCATATGATCATCCCTCAACGTGCAACAAAGAATCACTCCAAAGTTCCTATCTAGCGGAGAACAATAAGATGAAATTGGTGTAGGTAGTAGAACCACCTCAAAGTTATTCTTTCCGATCAATCTATTGGGCTATTCCTATAAGTGTCACAAACAGCCCTAGAGTTCCTACTAGAATAACACCAATGATACATATCAATCAACCCTAATGTCACCTAGATACTCCAATGTCACCTCAAGTATCCGTGGGTAAATTATGCGACATGCATCAAACAATTTCAGATCTATCATATAAAATCCAACACAAAGAACTTCAAGGAGCACCCCAAGATTTCTATCGGAGCATGTGGTATGAAAACGTGCAATCAACCCCTATGCATAGATCTCCTAGGTCACCAGAATCCGCAAGTTGATGCCTCAACATATATCAAGTGAATCAATAGAATATCCCAATGTCACTACGGGTATCACACGCAAGACGTACATCAAGTGCTCTCAAACCACAATATTCAATCCAACATAACGAGATCTCAAAGGTAAAGATTCAATTCATCACAACAAGGTAGTAAGGGAATAACATCATATGATCCAACTATATTAACAAAGCCCGTGATACATCAAGATCGTGCCATCTCAAGAACACGAGAGAGAGAGAGAGAGAGAGAGAGAGAGAGATTGAACACATAGCTACTGGTACAAACCGTCAGCCCCGAGGGTGGACTATTCCCTCCTCGTCATAGCCTCTGCCGGGATGATGAAGATGGCAACCGGAGATGATCTACCCTCTCCGGCAGGGTACCGGCCGCCTCCAGATTGGTTTTTTGTCGATACAGGGAGTTGCGGCGACACAACGAGGAGTCTCTCTTTATTTCTGGGGTTTCTGGTATTTATGGGATTTTTCAGCGTTGGAATCACGCCAAACAGAGCCACGAGGGCCCCACAAGCCATCTTTCCGCGCCCCTAGGGGGGGCGCGGCCGGTTGCGTAGTGGCCTTCTGTTCCACCCCCTCCGGCAGGTCTTCGCTCCAATGTTGCTTATTTCCTCCAGAAAAAATCACAAAAAAGTTTCGGGCGATTCCGAGAACTTTTATTTTCTGGACAAAAACAACACCACGGTAATTCTACTGAAAACAGCGTCAGTCCGGGTTAGTTCTGAATAAATCATATAAAGTGCATCAAAATTGTAAACATAGGTGAATATGGCATGAATACTTCATAAATTATCGATACGTTGGAGACGTATCAGCATCCCCAAGCTTAATTCCTGCGCGTCCTCGAGTAGGTAAATGATAAAAGAAATAATTTATGAAGTATGAATGCTAGCTTAGTGAATAGTTTTGATCATTGATAATTTCAGTCACTTTTCTAGCATCACAACCATCAACTTTTTCTCATAAAACTCATCATGATAGAGTAGCAATCAATTCACATGTCACGGTTCAAACAACGCATTCTATTGAAACTTAACAATCTATGTTCTTGGTCACCAAACAATTTCAATACATCATGAAGTCTAAGTAAGAGCTCCACATACTCAATTATCATATAGTCTTTTATGATTGCTAATACTCAAGGCATATTTTTAGAACAAACAACATCCATCGAACACAGAGAAAGATAGGGGCTTGATGTTTCGCCTCCCAACACACTTATCATAAAGATAATTGTCAACAATAATTAATCATGATCAAAATATTTGAGTGGATATATATGTTTGGGTCTTTCCCCACCACATGGTGCCTGCCAACTAATAGATTGAGGTTGGAATAAGAAGTTGACTCAACATGAAAGTAAGTAACATGAAAGTAAATAGATTGTCCCTTCGCAGAGGGAAGCAGGGATTTGCATATGTGCCAGAGCTCATTGTTTAAAACAGAGATGAATATGTAATTTTGAGTGGTGTGCCTTTCCTGTCAACGTCACAACAGAGTATTCAATATCTTCCATGCTAATCACATTACTGGCGGTTCCCAAACAGAATTTAAATTTTTACTCCCCCTCCACCATTCAAACACATTCCATGGCTGGTCGAATCCACGGTTGCCCTCCAAACAATCAAATTTCTAGGGGGAGTTTTTGTTTATTTATTTTTGTGTTATGCATGATTGGGAATCCTTTTTACCAGCCTCTCTCGTGCAATGACAAGTGAATAAACACTCATCTTGAGAATAACTCGCTTAGCATGGAAGATAATGACTGCCCCATTGCTCCATGAGCGGTACAAGCACACAAAACAGATGTTTATTTGAATGTTTAGAGGTGACACATGCAAATTTACTTGGAATGACAGTGAAATACCATATATAGGTAGGTATGGTGGACTCTCATGGAAGAAACTTGGCTCAAGGATTTGGATGCACAAGTAGTATCTCTACTTAGTACGAAGTTTTCGCTACCAAAAGGTTCTAAACAAGCACCACATGTTGTAGGATCCATAACAATATAACTTCTATGCAAATATACCCAAACATAACCATTACGTTGTCTTCCTTGTTCAACTTCAACTATTTGATCAAGTTTGAAAATAATTGATGGGTATTCACAATCATAAAATATGTCCAAGATAATATATTTGTATGTGAAAGTTCTCTTTCTTATACTAATCATTCATGAATTGCTTGTATGACCAATATAGTGATTGTTAAACTTCAATAGATTTTACTTTCTAAACCAAATGTGAACTTGCTACTAAAAATATAGCACATTCATAATTTCAGATTTATGATATTTCATTCATTGACAATTTACTCTTAGGATATAAGTTAAGCACAAGAGTAAACATCAAACTACTCTCAAAAGATATAAGTAAAGATCGATGAGTAGTCAAACTATTAAGTAGCTATGTGAGGACTCTCTCAATAAATATTTTCATATCTGATTATTTTATTCAAACAGAAAACTAAATAAAAATTCATTCCAAGAATAGCACATATCATGTGGACAAATAAAAATTTAGGCTCAACATAGGCTAACCGATAATTGTTGATGAAGAGAGGTGGGATGCGTAGCATCCCCAAGCTTAGATGCTTGAGAATTCTTGAAATATTTACTTGGGGTGCCTTGGGCATCCCCAAGCTTGATATTTTGTATCTCGTTCAATCCTCTCATATCACGGTTTCACCTATTCTCAAAAACGTCATCCACAAAAACTTGAAAATAACTCGTGAGATAGGTTAGTACACATAAAAACAAATCAACACTTCATGTACTGCCAAGACAAGTTCCAAAATAATTTGCAAACATCATCTACTGTTTACTATCGTTTCCACAATTTATATCTACCAATATAGGCTATGGAAACTATAGGATAAGTAGATAACAAAACGATGACAGCAATCTGTCCAAACAGAACAGTCTGTAGCAATTAATTTAGAAAGTGCACTTCTGTATCTCTAAAAATTATGAAAATTTAAGACATGCTAAAGAATTTATATGAAAATACTGTGTAAAAATTTCAGAAACTTTCCACGTTCCAGTAAAATATGAAAACTCAAACACTACAGCAAAAGTTTCTGTTTTTACACAGCACACATCAAACATGCAATTCAAGCATCCTAAACGCAATTCTTGGAACTTTTTATTGAAAAAAAGATTAATAAAAGAAATAAAATACTAAAAAAATAAAATTACGCTCCAAGCAAAACACATATTATGTGATGAATAAAAATATAGCTCCAAGTAAGATATACCGATAGTGTTGAAGACGAAAGAGGGGATGCCTTCCGGGGCATCCCCAAGCTTAGACGCTTGAGTATTCCTTGGATATTACCTTGGGGGTGCCTTGGGTATCCCCAAGCTTAGGTTCTTGTCAATCCTTATTCTTCTCATATCGGTGTCTCACCCAAAACTTGAAAACTTCAATCACACAAAACTTAACGGAACTTCGTGAGATGGGTTACTATAATAAATAAAGATCATTCACTTAGGTACTGTCAAGACAAGATTCATAATTGTTCTCACATAATACCTACTGTATTCTACCGTTCACATAATTTATATCACTGAATATAAGCTATGGGAACAGTAAAACAAGCAAACTATGCATGCAAAACAGAATCTGTCAAAAACAGAACAGTCTGAGAATATCTGTAGTGTAACCATACTTCCCTGTCTCTCAAAATTCTGAAAATTTAGGAAAACCTGAAGAATTGGTATATAAAAACTGTGTAAAAATTTCAGATCATTATCGCGCTCGAGTGAAAAATGAAAATTCCTATACTGGAGTCAAAAGTTTCTGTTTTGGTTCAGCATCAATTCTACTCATCTTGTGAGTCATCCCAAGGGCTTTAGTTGGCATTTATTGAAATAAAAGGCACAAAAAATGATTAATACAGTATCTTAATCATGTGAACACTCAAAAACAGAAAGTGAAAGTGTTGGGTTGTCTCCCAACAAGCGATTTTCTTTAAAGCCTTTTAGCTAGGCATGATGATTTCAATGATGCTCACATAGGAATTGTAATTGAAACATGCAAGAGAGCATCATGAATCTCATGACAAGCACATTTAAGTCGAACCCACTTTCTATGCATAGGGATTTTGTGAGCAAACAACTTATGGGAGCAAGAATCAACTAGCATAGGAAGGCAAAACAAGCATATCTTCAAAAATTTGAACACATAGAGAGGTGATACGTCCATTTTGCATCATGATTTCCTACTGTTATTTATTATGTTTTGTTGAATAATAATGCCTTGGGGAGTGATTATAATGTCTTTTCTCTCATAATATGCAAGGTTTACACAAAGAGGGAGAATACCGGCAGCTGAAATTCTGGACCCAAGAAAAGTACATTAGAGATACCTATCCTGCACAACTCCAATGAAGCTGAAATTTTACGGAGATTATTTTTGGATTAAATAAAAAATACTGGAGCAGAAAACTACCATAGGGGGCCAACCTGGTGGGCACAACCCACCAGGGCACGCCAGACCCTCCCTGGGCGCGCCCTGATGGGTTATGGCCTCCTTGGCCCACCTCCGGTGCACATCTTCTGGTATATAGTCACATTTGACCTAGAAAAAAATCAGATGAGGACTTTCGGGACAAAGCACCGTCGCCTCTAGGCGGAACTTGGGCAGGAGCACTTTTGCCGTCCGGCGGAGCGATTCCGCCAGGGGAACTTCCCTCCCGGAGGGGGAAATCGAAGCCATCGTCATCACCAACACCCCTCTCATCTTTGGGAGGCCAATCTTCATCAACATCTTCAACAACACCATCTCCTCTCAAACCCTAGTTTATCTCTTGTGTTCAATCTTTGTACCGGAACCTCAGATTGGTACCTGTGGGTGACTAGTAGTGTTGATTACTTTGCGTAGTTGATCACTATATGGTTTATTTGGTGGAAGATTATATGTTCAGATACATTATGCTATTTAATACTCCTCTAATCTTGAGCATGATTATTATTTGTGAGTAGTTACTTTTGTTCTTGAGGTCACGGGAGAAGTCATGTTGCAAGTAATCATGTGAATTTGATATGTGTTCGATATTTTGATGATATGTATGTTGTGATTCCCTTAGTGGTGTCATGTGAACGTCAAATACATGACACTTCACCATTCATGGGCCTAAGGGGATGCATTATGGAGTAGTTATTAGATGATGGGTTGCTAGAGTGACAGAAGCTTAAACCCTAGTTTATGCGCTACTTTGTAAGGGGCTGATTTGGATCCAAACGTTTAATGCTATGGTTAGATTTTATCTTAATACTTTTCTCGTAGTTGCGGATGCTTGCGAGGGGGTTAATCATAAGTGGGAGGTTGTTCAAGTAAGAACAGCACCCAAGCACCGGTCCACCCACATATCAAATTATCAAAGTAGCGAACACGAATCAAACCAACATGATAAAAGTGACTAGATGAAATTCCCGTGTACCCTCAAGAACACTTTGCCTATTACTAGAGATTGTTCTGGCCTGTCCTTTGCCTCAAAAGGATTGGGCTACCTTGCTACACCTTATATACCATTACCATTACTTGCTCGTTACCAATTACCTTGCTATCAAACTATCTGTTACCTACAATTTCAGTGCTTGCAGAAATTACCTTGCTGAAAACCGCTTGTCATTTCCTTCTGCTCCTTGTTGGGTTCGACACTCTTACTTATCGAAAGGACTACGATTGATCCCCTATACTTGTGGGTCATCAAGACTCTTTTCTGGCGCCGTTGCCGGGGAGTGAAGCGCTCTTGGTAAGTGGAAATCGGTATGGAAAAACTTATACTACGTGCTGAATTTTTTTGCTACTTGCTACTATGGAGAACAATCCTTTGATGGGTTTGTTCGGGGTATCTTCACCTCAACCTACTGCACATACTGAAAATATTGGTTATGAAATTCCTTCGGGTATGGTAGAACAACTGCTTGCTAAACCTTATGCGGGAGATGGAACTAAACATCCTGATATGCATCTATTATATGTGAACGAAATATGTGGATTATTTAAGCTTGCAGGTTTACCCGGAGATGAAGTTAAGAAGAAGGTTTTCCCTTTATCTTTGGAGGGAAAAGCATTGACATGGTATAGGCTATGTGATGATCTTGGATCGTGGAATTGGAATCGTTTGCAATTGGAATTCCACCAACAGTTTTATCCCATGCATCTAGTTCATCGTGATCAGAATTATATATATAATTTTTGGCCTCGTGAATGATAAAGTATCGCTCTAGCTTGGGGGAGGCTTAAGTCAATGTTATATTCATGCCCCAATCATGACATTGCGAGAGAAGTTATCATTCAGAATTTTTATGCTCGGTTTTCTCATAATGATCAATCCATGCTCGATACTTCTTGTGCTGGTTCTTATATGAAGAAGACTATTGAATTCAAGTGAGATCTCTTAGAAAGAATTAAATGCAACTCCGAAGATTGGGAACTCGACGAAGGTAATGAGTCAGGTATAAAGCTTGAGTTTGATTGTGTTAAATCTTTTATGAATACCGATGCTTTTCACAAGTTTAGCACTAAATATGGACTTGACTCTGAGATAGTAGCCTATTTTTGCGAAGCATTTGCTACTCACGTTGATCTCCCTAAGGAGAAGTGGTTTAAATATCATCCCCCTATTAAAGAAGAAATTAAAGAATCGGTCATAGCTAAAGAAGAAACCATCATTTACAATGTTGATCTAGTTGTGCCTGCCGCTTATATTGAAAAACCACCTTTCCCTGTTAGGATAAAGGAACATGCTAAGGTATCAACTGTGGTTCATAAGAGTAATCTAAAAACATCTAAGCCCCCTGAGCAAATCAAAGTAGAACCTAGTGTTGCCATGGTTAAAGATCTCTTGGTAGAAAATATTGATGGGCATGTTATCTACTTCTGTGATGAAGCTGCTAGAATTGCTAAACCCGATGAAAAAGATAAACATAAACCCATAGGAGGCCTGCCTGTTGTCTCAGTCAAAATAGGAGATCATTGCTATCATGGTTTATGTGATTTGGGTGCTAGTGTGAGTGCTATCCCTTTTACTTTATACCAAGAAATTATGGATGAAATAGCACCTGCTGAAATAGAAGACATTGATGTTACTATTAAACTTGCTAATAGAGACACCATCACACCACTTGGGATTTTTAGAGATGATGAAGTCTTGTGTGGGAAAGTGAAATACCCTACTGATTTTCTAGTTCTTGGTTCCCCACAAGATGACTTTTGTCCCATTATCTTTGGTAGACCTTTCTTGAGCACCGTCAATGCTAAAATAGATTGTGAAAAACAAACTGTCAGTGTCAGTTTTGGTGGTGTGTCTCATGAGTTTAATTTTTCCAAGTTTAGTAGACAACCTCGTGATAAAGCGTTACCTAGTAAAGATGAAATAATTGGTCTTGCTTCTATTGCTGTACCTCCTACTGATCCATTAGAACAATATTTGCTTGACCATGAAAATGATATGCACTTGCGTGAAAGAAATGAAATAGATCAAATTTTCTTTGAACAACAACCTCTTCTAAAACACAATTTGCCTATTGAAACTCTTGGAGGTCCTCCTCCACCTAAAGGTGATCCTGTGTTTGAATTGAAACAATTGCCTGATACTTTGAAGTATGCTTATCTTGATGAGAAAAAGATATATCATGTTATTATTAGTGCTAACCTTTCAGAACATGAAGAAGAAAGACTGTTAAAAGTTCTAAGGAAGCACTGGGCTGCTATTGGATATACTCTTGATGATCTTAAGGGCATTAGTCCCACTCTATGTCAACACAAGATTAATATGGAACCTGATGCTAAACCCGTTGTTGATCGCCAACGACGATTGAATCCTAAGATGAAGGAAGTGGTAAGAACTGAAATATTAAAACTTCTGGAAGCAGGTATAATCTATCCTATTGCTGATAGTAGATGGGTAAGTCTCGTTCATTGTGTCCCTAGGAAAGGAGGTATTACCGTTGTTCCTAATGATAAGAATGAACTCATTCCACAAAGAATTGTTACTGGCTATAGAATGGTAATTGATTTTAGAAAATTAAATAAAGCTACTAGGAAGGATCATTACCCTCTACCTTTCATTGATCAAATGCTAGAAATATTATCTAAGCACACACACTTTTGCTTCCTAGATGGATATTCTGGTTTCTCTCAAATACCTGTGTCATAATACGATCAAGAAAAAACCACCTTTACTTGCCCTTTTGGAACCTATGCTTATAGACGTATGCCTTTTGGTTTATGCAATGCACCTGTTACCTTTCAAAGATGTATGGCTGCTATATTCTCTGATTTTTGTGAAAAGATCGTGGAGGTTTTCATGGATGATTTTTCCGTTTACGGAACTTCTTTTGATGATTGCTTAAGCAACCTTGATCGAGTTTTGCAGAGATGCGAACAAACTAATCTTGTCTTGAATTGGGAGAAGTGCCACTTTATGGTTAATGAAGGCATTGTCTTGGGACACAAAATATCTAAACGAGGTATTGAGGTGGATAAAGCTAAAGTTGACACAATTGAGAAAATGCCATGTCCTAAAGATATTAAAGGTATTCGCAGTTTCCTTGGTCATGCTGGTTTCTATAGGAGGTTCATTAAAGACTTCTCTAAAATTTCTAGGCCTCTTACTAATCTTTTGCAAAAGGATATTCCTTTTGTTTTTGATGATGATTGTGTGGAAGCCTTTGAAACACTCAAGAAAGCCTTAACCTCTGCACCTATCGTTCAACCACCTGATTGGAACTTGCCTTTTGAAATTATGTGTGATGCTAGTGATTATGTTGTTGGTGCTGTTCTAGGACAAAGAGTTGATAAGAAATTGAATGTTATCCATTATGCTAGCAAAACTCTAGACAGTGCTCAACGAAATTATGCTACAACTGAAAAAGAATTTTTAGCGATCGTGTTTGCTTGTGATAAATTTAGATCCTATATTGTTGATTCAAAAGTAATTGTTCACACCGACCATGCTGCTATAAAATATCTTATGGAAAAGAAAGATGCTAAACCTAAACTTATTAGGTGGGTTCTCTTGCTCCAAGAATTTGACTTGCATATTGTTGATAGGAAGGGAGCTGAGAATCCCGTAGATGATAACTTGTCTAGGTTAGAAAATATTCTTGATGACCCACTACCTATTGATGATAGTTTCCCCGATGAACAGTTAGCTGCAATAAATGTTTCTCAAAAAACTCCTTGGTATGCTGATTATGCTAATTACATTGTCGCTAAATATATACCACCTAGATTCACATACCAGCAAAAGAAAAAATTCTTCTATGACTTAAGACATTACTTTTGGGATGACCCACATCTTTATAAAGAAGGAGTAGATGGTATTATTAGACGTTGTGTACCTGAGCATGAACATGAACAAATCCTACGGAAATGTCATTCCGAAGCTTATGGAGGACATCATGCGGGAGATAGAACTGCTCACAAGGTATTGCAATCTGGTTTTTATTGGCCTACTCTCTTCAAGGATGCCCGTAAGTTTGTCTTGTCTTGTGATGAATGTCAAAGAATTGGTAATATCGGTAAGCGTCAGGAAATGCCTATGAATTATTCACTTGTCGTCGAACCATTTGATGTTTGGGGTTTTGATTATATGGGACCTTTTCCTTCCTCTAACGGGTACACTCATATCTTGGTTGCTGTTGATTATATCACTAAGTGGGTAGAAGCTATTCCAACTAGTAGTGCTGATCACCACACCTCCATTAAAATGCTTAAAGAGGTTATCTTCCCGAGGTTTGGAGTCCCTAGATATTTAATGACTGATGGTGGTTCACACTTTATTCATGGTGCTTTCCGTAAGATGCTTGCTAAATATGATGTTAACCATAGAATTGCATCACCCTACCATCCTCAATCTAGTGGTCAAGTTGAACTTAGCAATAGAGAAATAAAATTGATATTACAAAAAACTGTCAATAGTTCTTGTAAGAATTGGTCTAAGAAATTAGATGATGCACTTTGGGCCTATAGAACAGCTTATAAAAATCCTATGGGTATGTCTCCATACAAAATGGTATATGGTAAAGCTTGTCATTTGCCTCCAGAATTAGAACATAAGGCATTTTGGGCAATTAAAGAACTTAACTATGACTTCAAACTTGCCGGTGAGAAGAGGCTATTTGATATTAGCTCACTTGATGAATGGAGAACCCAAGCCTATGAGAATGCCAAGTTATTTAAAGAAAAAGTAAAAAGATGGCATGGCAAAAGAATCCAAAAGTGGGAATTTAAAATAGGAGACTATGTTCTTTTGTTCAACTCTCGTTTAAGATTTTTTGCAGGTAAGCTTCTCTCCAAATGGGAAGGACCTTATATTATCGAAGAGGTTTATCGTTCTGGAGCTATAAAGATTAATAACGCCAAAGGCACTAACCCGAAGGTGGTCAATGGACAAATAATTAAGCATTATATCCGAGGTACGCCTATTAACGTTGAAAGCAATGTTATCCAAACCATGACACCTGAGGAACACATAAAAGAAACCTTCCGGAACACTCTAGAATTCTGAAAAATAGGAGGTACGTGATACGGTAAGTAAACGGACTTCCAAAAATCCGCAAAAATATTTTTTGTCAGTTTTGGAATATTAGAAAAATTTGGGAATAAAGAAATAAACCGGAAGGTGATCGAGGTGAGCACGATACACCAGGGCGCGCCAGGCACCCCTGGGCGCGCTCTGGTGGGTTGTGCCCACCTCGGACACCTTCCCGACTCCGTTTTCCTTCCATATGCTTGTTTTCTAAGAAAAAAAATTCTCTATATATACCTCCGACTGTTTTGACGACCACATCGCAGAAAAATCCTCTGTTCTTGTTTTGCGCTGTTTTCCTGTCAGATGTGTCAAGTCAGGCATCATGTCTTCTCCCTCTTCTAATAATGCGGAAGAAGATGCCTAGCTAATGAAGATAGAGCTGAAGAGGGAGGGGCCCGAAGAAGCCAACAAGGAAGAGAAGGGTAAGGAGGCTATGGTGGATCTGCCCCCTGAAGAAGAGCGATCCATGCCAACTAAGGAGGTAGAAGAAGAAGATATCCTTCAACCTTCTTACAGCCATCTCACCCTTATTGAAACCGAAGCTTTTAGAGCTTTCGAAGCGGTCCGTGTTCAGAATAAATTTCTCATCCGTGAAAATATTTTGCTAGAGGAGCACATCAATAACCTTCGGAGAGTTATCCGCAAATTGGAGTATGTTTTGAAGTTGAAGTGTGACACTTCATCGCCACCACCTTATTCATCACCACCACCAAAGGAGACTTGAGCACGCGGGTATGGGCACTCCCCTTGGCTTGAGCCAAGCTTGGGGGAGGTGCCCCGGTATCGTATCACCATCACTTTTATTCACCTTTACCTATTTTAGTTCGATCTTTAGTTTCCCTTTGCTTTAGTTGAATAAAAGTTTAGTATGATCTATTTTCGTGTGCTAGTTTCGTGGCCTATCTATCTATGTAATCGAGTGAGAGTTATATAATAAAGTTTAGTTTGAGTTTTTGTCTCTCTACTTTCTTGTTGCAATCAAAATAAAAGGAAAGAAAAATAAATGAAAAGAATCATATGCTAATCTTATGGTGAGTAATGATATCACATAAGGAAAAGTATAAGTAGTAAAATTTATTGGATATTGACAAACATAGCATTGGTCAATGATGCAATTCATGAAAGAATTAATAAGGGAAGAGAAGATTCACATGCAAATACACTATCTTGGACATCTTTTATGATTGTGAGCCCCCATTAAATATTATATGTCAAAATTGTTGACGTTGGACAAGGAATACAACGTAATGATTTATGTTTGTTCATATCCACATAGAAGTTATATTGTCATAGATCCTTCAACATGTGGTGCTTGCCCAATATCTTTGCTAGCCAAAAATTCTGCACAAAGTAGAGATACTATTTGTGCATCCAAAAACCCAAAACCAAATTCATTCTTTGAGAGTCCACCATACCTACCTATGGATCGAGAAAGATCCTTCAAGTAAGTTGTCATCGATGCAATAAGGCAATAAAAATTGCTTCTAAAAGTGTTTTGATCAATTAGTGTAAGAGAAAATTGAGCGCTATACAAACTTATGATGGCAAAGTAATAAAAGCAACGGACTGCATAATAAAGGTTGCTATCATAGGGGGCAATATAGCGTGACGTTCTTTTACATTAAGGGATTGGGCATACAAACCAAAAAGCGCATGACAACCTCTGCTTCCCTCTGCGAAGGGACTATCTTTTACTTTTATGTATTTATTTTTATGCAAAGAGTCAAAGTATTCTTCCCTATTCCTTTTTACTTTTTCTCTTTTGCAAGCATCATGTCGTGAGGAAAGATCTAGGCACATATATCCAGTTGGATATGGGTGGGCATGAGTTATTATTGTTGACATCACCCTTGAGGTGAATACGTTGGGAGGCGAAACTATAAGCCCCTATCTTCCTATGTGTCCCGTTGAAACTTTTTGTTCATGGGTATGCAGTGAGTGTTAGCAATCATAGAAGACTAAATGATGGTTGAGTATGTGGACTTGCCAAAAGGCTCCGACATGAGACCCTTCCTGAAAATATGATGAATTGTAGTTGCAAAGTTGACTGAGAACATAGTTTGTTGGTTTTCAATAAGGTTTATGCTTCATACTTCTATGTTGTGATGAATTGTTACTTGTTCATGAGAAGTTATATGATAAAAGTGTATTGAATAAGTTTTATGATAGAGTTTGTTGCTGTTATGATAATAAGCATGATGCTACTATGTCCGTATTTTGTTTTTATCGACACCTCTCTCTCAAATCATGTGGACATGCTTTTCAATATCGGTTTTCGCTTGAGGACAAGCGAGGTCTAAGCTTGGGGGAGTTGATACGTCCATTTTGCATCATGATTTCCTACTGTTATTTATTATGTTTTGTTGAATAATAATGCCTTGGGTGTGATTCTAATGCCTTTTCTCTCATAATATGCAAGGTTTACACAAAGAAGGAGAATACCGGCAGCTGGAATTCTGGACCCAAAAAAAGCACATCAGGGATACCTATTCTGCACAACTCCAATGAAGCTGAAATTTTACGGAGATTATTTTTGGATTAAATAAAAAATACTGGAGCAGAAAACTATCAGAGGGGGCCAACCTGGTGGGCACAACCCACCAGGGCGCGCCAGACCCCCCTGGGCGCGCCCTGATGGGTTCTGGCCTCCTCGGCCCACCTCCGGTGCCCATCTTCTAGTATATAGTCACATTTGACCTAGAAAAAAAATCAGAGGAGGATTTTCGGGACGAAGCGCCACCGCCTCAAGGCGGAACTTGGGAAGGAGCACTTTTGCCCTCCGGCGGAGCGATTCCGCGGGGGAACTTCCCTCCCAGAGGGGGAAATCGAAGCCATCGTCATCACCAACACCCCTCTCATCTTTGGGAGGCAAATCTTCATCAACATCTTCAACATTACCATCTCCTCTCAAACACTAGTTCATCTTGTGTTCAATCTTTGTACCGGAACCTCAGATTGGTACATGTGGGTGACTAGTAGTGTTGATTACTTTGCGTAGTTGATCACTATATGGTTTATTTGGTGAAAGATTATATGTTCGGATCCATTATGCTATTTAATACTCCTCTGATCTTGAGCATGATTATTATTTGTGAGTAGTTACCTTTGTTCTTGAGGTCATGGGAGAAGTCATGTTGCAAGTAATCATGTGAATTTGATATGTGTTCGATATTTTGATGATATGTATGTTGTGATTCCCTTAGTGGTGTCATGTGAACATCGACTACATGACACTTCACCATTCATGGGACTAAGGGGATGCATTGTGGAGTAGTTATTAGATGATGGGTTGCTAGATTGACGGAAGCTTAAACCCTAGTTTATGCGCTACTTTTTAAGGGGTTGATTTGGATCCAAACGTTTAATGCTATGGTTAGCTTTTATCTTAATACTTTTCTCGTAGTTGCAGATGCTTGCGAGGGGGTTAATCATAAGTGGGAGGTTGTTCAAGTAAGAACAACACCCAAGCACCGGTCCACCCATATATCAAATTATCAAAGTATTGAACACGAATCAAACCAACATGATAAAAGTGACTAGATGAAATTCCCGTGTACCCTCAAGAACACTTTGCCTATTACTAGAGATTGTTCTGGCCTGTCCTTTGCCTCAAAAGGATTGGGCTACCTTGCTGCACCTTATTTACCGTTACCATTACTTGCTCATTACCAATTACCTTGCTATCAAACTATGTGTTACCTACAATTTCAGTGCTTGCAGAAATTACCTTGCTGAAAACCGCTTGTCATTTCCTTCTACTCCTCGTTGGGTTCGACACTCTTACTTATCGAAAGTACTAGGATTGATCCCCTATACTTGTGGGTCATCAAGAGGAAACTTGATATTATTGCAATTCCTACAAGCATGTGTTCCTCTCTCATAATAATTTTCAGTATCATCATGAAGGAATTCAACAATATAACTATCACATAAAGAATTATCTTCATGATTCACAAGCATAGAGAATTTATTACTCTCCACATAAGCAATTTTCTTCTCATTCATTGTAGTGGGAGCAAACTCAACAAAATAACTATCATGAGATACATGATTGACATAACCAAATTGAAAATTAAAGTTATGATGACAAGTTTCATATTTATAATTATTCTTTATAGCATACATGTCATCGTCATAATCATCATAGATAGGAGGCATGCCATCATCATAATAAATTTGCTCATCAAAACTTGGGGGACTAAAATATCATCTTCATCAAACATAGCATCCCCAAGCTTGTGGATTTGCATATCATTAGCATCATGGATATTCAGAGAACTCATACTAACAATATTGCAATCATGCTCATCATTCAAGGAATTCTCATTAAGTATTTTCATAATTTCTTCCTCTACCAATTGAGAACAATTTTCTGAATCCTTATTTTCACGAAAGACATTATAAAGACGATACAAATGATGCAACCTAAACTCCATTTTTTGTAGTTTTCTTTTATAAAACCAAACTAATGAAAAACAATAAACTAAAAGATGTAATTGCAAGATCTAAAGATATACCTTCAAGCACTCACCTCCCCGACAACGGCGCCAGAAAAGAGCTTGATGTCTACTATGCAACTCTATTCTTGTAGACTCGTGTTGAGCCTCCAAGCGCAGAGTTTTGTAGGACAGTAGCAATTTTCCCTCAAGTGGATGACCTAAGGTTTATCAATCCGTGGGAGGTGTAGGATGAAGATGGTCTCTCTGAAACAACCCTGCAATCAAATACAAGAAATCTCTTGTGTCCCCAACACACCCAATACAATGGCAAATTGTATAGGTGCACTAGTTTGGCTAAGAGATGGTGATACAAGTGCAATATGGATGATAGATATAGATTTTTGTAATCTGAAAATATAAAAACAGCAAGGTAGCAAGTGTAAAACAGCGAGCAAAACGGTGTATAAATTCTTGGAAATAAGGCCTAGGGTTCATACTTTCGCTAGTGCAATCTCCCAACAATGCTAACATAGTTGAATCATATGATCATCCCTCAACGTGCAACAAAGAATCACTCCAAAGTTCCTATCTAGCGGAGAACAATAAGATGAAATTGGTGTAGGTAGTAGAACCACCTCAAAGTTATTCTTTCCGATCAATTTATTGGGCTATTCCTATAAGTGTCACAAACAGCCCTAGAGTTCCTACTAGAATAACACCAATGATACATATCAATCAACCCTAATGTCACCTAGATACTCCAATGTCACCTCAAGTATACGTGGGTAAATTATGCGACATGCATCAAACAATTTCAGATTTAACATATTCAATCCAACACAAAGAGCTTCTAGGAGCACCCCAAGATTTCTATCGGAGAACGTGGTATGAAATCGTGCAATCAACCCCTATGCATAGATCCCCTAGGTCACCAGAATCCGCAAGTTGATGCCTCAACATATATCAAGTGAATCAATATATAGAATACCCCAATGTCACTATGGGTATCCCACGCAAGACGTACATCAAGTGTTCTCAAACCAAAATATTCAATCCAACATAACGAGATCTCAAAGGTAAGATTCAATTCATCACAACAAGGTAGCAAGGGAATAACATCATATGATCCGACTATATTAACAAAGCCCGTGATACATCAAGATCATTCCATCTCAAAAACACGAGAGAGAGAGAGAGAGAGAGAGAGAGAGAGAGAGAGAGAGAGAGAGAGATTGAACACATAGCTACTGGTACAAACCATCAGCCCCGAGGGTGGACTACTCCCTCCTCGTCATGGCCTCCCCGGGATGATGAAGATGGCCACCGGAGATGATCTACCCTCTCTGGCAGGGTACTGGAACGCCTCCATATTGGTTTTTCGTCGATACAGGGAGTTGCGGCGGTGGAACGAGGAGTCTCTCTTTATTTCTGGGGTTTCTAGTATTTATGAGATTTTTCAGCGTTGGAATCATGCCAAACGGAGCCACGAGGGCCCCACAAGCCATCTGGTCGCGCCCCTAGGGGGGGGGGGTTGCCTGGTGTCCTTCTGGTCCACCCCCTCCGGCAGGTCTTCGCTCCAATGTTGCTTATTTCCTCCAGAAAAAATCACAAAAAAGTTTCGGGCGATTCCGAGAACTTTCATTTTCTGCACAAAAATAACACCACAGTAATTCTGCTGAAAACATCGTCAGTCCGGGTTAGTTCTAAATAAATCATATAAAGTGCATCAAAACCATATAAAAGTATTGTAAACATAGGTGAATATGACATGAATACTTCATAAATTATCGATATGTTGGAGACGTATCAGTATCCCTTTGTGTACTCATGCCCATTCACCATGTAGTTGCAAGCAGGAGCACCACCACTAGCAAGTCTAGCAAACAAATGAGACCGTTGCAACACATTGATATCATTGATAGTACCCGGCATACCAAAAAAGCAATGCCAAATCAATAAATCCTCGGATGCTACGGCTTCTAGCACAATTGTTGAATCACGAGCATTGCCACAATACTGCCCGTGCCATGCCTTCGGGCAGTTTTTCCATGTCCAATGCATGCAATCAATGCTTCCTAGAGGGAACGGCGCATTCGATACCTTCTCCGAAAGTGATGCGGCGGATATGTTGGATTGTCCGTGAAGTAGTCTTGCATCAACATCATGTTCCTGAAATGGCGGTTGCGAGGGATGCAAAGACGGCCGACGGTCGACCCTCGCCGTCTATTTGGGTTCCGGTCCTCTTGCTCCTTCACAACGAGCACCACCACCACCATCTGTTGCCGATGGCTCTCGAGCAGTGACTCTATGTCCGAGTCGTCGGACGAGGACGAATCCTCAAGCAAAAATTCCTCGCAAGGGCTCAAATCCATCTACAAAATGGCACCCGAGCTCGCATGAACAAAAATTCATCTTCAAATCGTTCGCTAGGTCAAACTAGAAGGGGGCACAAAAGGACTCGCCGACGGTCATTGATCCTGGGCGGCAGCGGGCCGGGGGGAGACTTGGGTCGACGAATCCAGGGCAGCGGCGACTCGGCAACAGTCGATCCGGGGCGGCGCTACTCGGCGGATCCGGGGAGGGGGGGGGGGGTGGCGAAGCGGCTCGGTGGAGCGGGGTGTGGAGCGGTCCGGCGGCGTGATTCCATCGGCAGATATGGCCAAAATCGAAGGCAGCGGGCGTGCGGCGGCGGTGCCGGGTGGCTGCGGGATGGGGAAGGGAACAAGCACGGGCTGAAATGTCCCTCCCGCCAACCGCTTTCGCGAGATACAGGGCGCCGACGGGGCGGGGGGGGGGGGGGGAGGGGGGACTGTGTAATCGCGGGTCGGAGGGGGCAATTTATCGCGTCCCTTAAAAATGTTTAAGGGTCAGACGCGTTTACGGTGTCTGTTCAGGTCACTTTTTCCACGCAAAACCGTAAACTGACGGTTATTTTGCGGGTCGGCGTGATATAAGGGGTCTGCTAGAGTTGCTCTTAGGGTGGGGGTGGGGGTGTAAGAACGGCGGTCGGTGACGCCGGGGCTAAAGGGATGGCCGACGGGGCGCCAGCACGGCGATGGGCCGCGATTGGGGGGAGGGCGGTGCGCCAGCACGGCGATGGGCCCGACATGGCTGAAATGATTGCAAACTCTAATAAAATAATTGCAAAATATTTCAAGTTCGTGAACATCTTTTGAAACTGAGAATA
Organism: Elymus sibiricus; assembly: GCA_039707655.1. Lineage (NCBI taxonomy): Eukaryota > Viridiplantae > Streptophyta > Magnoliopsida > Poales > Poaceae > Elymus > Elymus sibiricus. Next base: position 452,272,322 of record CM077667.1, on the reverse strand, counting down.
TTTTTGGAATGATAAACACATTTTTTTCGTAATTAAGATCAGTGTAAAATTTTCGATGTAAAAAAAGCAAAAAAGAAAAATTATAGAAAAAACAAAAATGGATCGGCACCAAACGTGCGCGGGGAGTAGGGGGTTGTGCGATTGGTGGCTATAGACCTTTTGCTACACCTACATGAGGTTACGTGTTGTTTTGAGTTTTGTTTTGCGAAAATACGTGTCGTTGTGAGTTACGTGCTGATTTGCTGGGTTTAATTGGTCGGGGGAGAGAGGGAGGGGGAGGATGTTTGATGAGATGAGTAGGTATACGTAACAGTCTATGTAAGTCTAGCATTTTTGTGGCTATATGCCGACCTATACGAGGCAAATAGAAGCTCCCTCGAACACGATAGGAAAGGAGGCCCCCTATTAATCCGAATAATGCGGTTTAGGGACACGATAAACATTATATGTGTTTCTAAATATAAGTCTTTTTAGAGACTTCACTATTGAACTACATATGGATGTATATAGACATATTTTAAAGCGTAGATTCATTCATTTTGCTCCATATGTAGTCTTATATTGAAATGTCTAAAAAACTTATATTTAGGAACGGAGGGGGTAGATTACACTGTTGCTGCGGGTGCTTAATTTCACGGTGCCAGTTATCATCAGTTTGCTAGAGGTGATGTTGCCATGTTGGCCCAGTTAAAAGTTAGAGCACGACGTACGGTTCCACCATTTTTTTTGTCCTGGCCGGGAAGCTTCCCACCACCTCGCCTCTTCCACCCTACCGTTGCCTGCTACGTCCATGTACGGACACCGGCGTGGGTTCGTGACCGGAGCGACCTGGGAGAGTTCGCCAACCGCTAGGACTTGTGTTGCAGATGAAGACGAACAGGCCAGGCCATTGGCCAACGTGCTGGGCACCTGCTCTTGTCAACACGTTGATTCACCATGATTTCGCTTCAGTTCTTACCACAGTTCAGAAGAATGAAACACATGGAACGTCGCTGTAGTACTCCTAGTCCTGGGCAGCCGAGATGGTAAAAAAGGGGAGTGGTTGCGGCGCAGTCAATGGTGGAGAAAAAGCGGCATGGCATGTCATTTGCTTGCTAGAGATAGCAACGCGCCAGCTAAAGTTAGAGCACGACGGCTACACCAGTTTTGTTCCGGGTAGGAACGAAGCTTCCCGTCAGCTCCGTCGCACACCGTTGCCACGCTCAATGGTGAGGCTAGCGTCAGTCGTGAATCGTGACACAAGTGTCCCACTCCCACCTACCGCTAGCCGGCGGGGTGTGTTGCCGCAGAACACACGCTGATAAATGAATGCCCATTCCATTGCGCCGCGCATTTTTGTCGTGTCCTTTTTCGACAATGAACGGTTTTATTGACTCGTAATATAGCATCGAGGATCCAACACCTGAAGGTCAAATCATGGGTGACGACGAATTTTGCGAACCTATAGGATCAATATTCACATTGATCCACCATGATTCATTACATGAAAATAAATCCTTGCAGTAAACACTGCTTCAGCTTTCAATCAGAAAATTAGCCTTCTTACCTTGTACGGTTTCTCTGAGTGGTTGCGGTCAGGCCTAGGTTGCGGCGCTCCCCTCGTGGAGCCTTGTCGGGCATTAGTCAGGCAGCCTCTCAGCGTCGTAGAGCGCGGAGTTTTAGATACTGCTGCCCCTTTTTTGGCTGTGATCATCGGATCAACGATGCCTGTGAGTAACATGACCATCAAGCCAGATGCATTGGTGCCTACTCCTGGTCCAGATGATCTTTTCGTGAAGGAGCTTTGTGACTTGCTTGTTAGCTTGAAGGTTGCTAAACCTGATTTGGACATGTCGATTGCTTGCCTTCTGACGGGGACGACAATAAGGGGCAAATGTAAAAAGGTGGGCAATGGCAGGAAAAGTGGCGCCATAGGGAAGGCATATGTGGCTGTTTGATCTTTGGTCTCTCGGCTCACCCTTTTGGATTGAGTTGTCGTTGTGGTATGGGGGTGCCCGATGTCTTGCGCCGAGTGTTCTCCCCGGGGATCGCTTTGTCTGCGAGTTGTTCGACCGTGGTCCGGTTGTATTGATTTTTGTCTGGTTTTCCGTAAATTAACTGGGCAATTTTTTTTAATTAATCGATGAGGTAAACTTTTGCCTCCATTGCAAATAATAATAATAATATTGGGGGTGCATGTGCATGCAGGAAACTGGAATCGAACAGTTTGCTCCTTTACGTGACGCCCCGGCTAAAGCTGGAGCACGAATGCACGATGACGTTTTGGCCATTTCTGTTTGTTGGGTTAGGAAGCTTCTGACGATCTTCCATAGTTCCATGACAGATGGGATGCCACCACGAGTCGACTGTGAGGCGCCGTGACCGTGAGTTCGTGACACGAGCGTGCATCCCAACCCACCGCTAACTGGCCGGCAACGTGCTGAGCACCTGCTGTGGCTGAAGCGCCAACAGCCTAACACATTATATAAAAAAACATTTTTAAGATTACGAGGAAGGAACGGTTAACTTAATATGTCCAAACGTCAACACAGCAATCTCCGTAAAAGACAGAAATTTCATTCCACTATTTTGTACAAGTAGAGCAGTAAGAAAAGTTTAAATTGATTTGGTTGGGTGCACCCGCACGGGTATGAGTGCAACACACTGGACGACACCTAAAGGTTTCAGTGACGAGCCAGTGTGGTAGACCCTCCTTCTAAAAAATAAATTTAATACCGTTATGGACGCATGGCCGACATATCAGATGTTAAACCGATAAAAACATATACTACCATTGATCTTAATCAAAAGGCCGAGAAAGATACGGTTCAAACGGTTGGCCACCGGTGCTCTTTATAGCCTGTCCGCGCCCCAGCGAGGAGGTGGTACTAAACACGAGTTGCGTGCACGCGAGCACGCGGACGAGCCGCTCGGCTGCTGCAGCCCCTGATGGGCCATTTGGGCAACGCAAAGTCCCAAAGCCGGCCAGCTTCCTTTCTGAGAACCAAGTGGGCCTCCGTTCAGGTCTCCAGATCACTCTCGTACGGCAAGGCCAAGAGCAACTATTTGGTGAGTGCTCCTTCGAAAGCCTCCCAACAATCACTTTCACGCGCTGCCACTTGCCGCATTTTCAGCCGGCGCCACGTATCGCGCTCTAAGCGTTTTCTTCGGATTTTGTTTTTTTTAAAAATTTTCGCATGCGTTTTCGGCTTTTAGGTAGGGTTTTTCTGGGTTTTTTCAGTGTTTCGGTTTTACACCGGTCTTTCTTAGCTTTTGAACGAAAAAAATTCAAAAAAAAAATTTGCACGAAAAAACGCGCTTTTTTTTCCTTTCTCGAAAAGCACATTTTTTCTTCCATGTGAGGCACAAATTTGCTTCCGCGAGAGGTGCTCGGAAATAAAAAAATGCACATTCTTTTTTTTTTCTTCCTCGAGAGACACGGTTTTGCTTCCGCGAGAGGCATTTGCTTTCGCGACAGGCACGACCGTGCCTCTTGAAAACGGAAAAAATCTGTTTTTTGTTTTTTTCTTTTGCAAAAGGCACGGTTCCGCGAGAGGCACGGATTTGCTTTCACGAGAGGCATGACCGTGCCTCTCGGAAACGAAAAAACACGTTTTCTGTTTTTTATTTCTTTCGCGAGAGGCACGGTTTTGCTTCCGCAAGAGGCACAGGTTTGCTTCCGCGAGAGGCATGGGCGTTCCTCTCGGAAACGAAAAAAGCATTTTTTATCCTTCCGCGAGAGGCACTTTGTATCTGTGGGAAAAAAGTTCGTCAAAACCTATCAACACGGGATCTAGTTTTGAACATCTCGACGCGGGAAATCCAATGGTGAAAACGGTTCGAGATTTGGAAGCACGGTTTAAGAGATAAAATGTTTTAAAAATACGGATCTACGAAAAAGGGAAAACTCCCGGGTTGGGGCAAACACACAGTGCGCCACTTGTCGCAACCTGTAGAGGTGGGAGTGATCTTTGAATGGAGTACTCCTCAATTAGTGATTTCACAACATAGGTTGTGCTTTTGCTCAAAAGAAGAACATAGAGGTTGTGATGTTGTTCTTCTACTGAAAATAAACAGTTGTGTAGTTTATGTTGTTGTGGTGGGTCCCAGTTGCAGTGAGATGGGTTCCTCATTTCTACCAGTTGAACAAAACAATAACATTCAGAGAAAATTGCTCAAGAACACTTCATGGTTGCAGAAATTATGAGACTGCAGCATGAGAACAAACCCTAGCAAGGAGATACCCCTTCGTGTCACCTCCCCTCGGGCGACGCCAGGGGCTCCCCGAACCCTAGCAGCCAGCCCACCGTCGAGAACTCCCCTGCCGCCGCTGCCGCCGGCAAGGGCCGCGGTGGTGGCAGGTCCGACGCCAAAGGATCCTGGGCGGGTGGTCATCACGGATCTCCCGTGAAGTGGAGGGACGCTTCATGCGGGGATGATGGTGGCGGAAGATAGGCGGCGCCCCTACTGTGCGGCGGCGATCGAGGCTCCATTGCCGGAGGGGTGGTCGACCTGGAGATGCATGGTGGCGGTGGCGGTGCTCATTTACAAAGGTGGGCTGCTATGCATTCAGATTGGTTGCAACGATGGTTGCGGATCTGGTGCAGACCCCTCCCAGATCCATCTCGGTGTTGCCTTGGCCGGCCGGTGGTGCGAGGAGCGACCAGTGAGGGACGACTGGAGGTTCCCTGGCAGAGTACCGACGGCGTCTTCCGTCTTCTCAGCGAGATTCCGCACAGTGCCAGTCCGCGACGAGATCGGAGGGGCGCGACTTCCGGTGAAAGCGCACCGACTACGGTCATGGCGGACGATGGCGGCGTCTGTGACGTCATTCCCTTCTTGAGGGATCGTTCTTGCAGGTCACGACACCACACTCGAGACGCTCCAGAGGAAACCCTAGATCTGGGTCGTCCCGGATCGAACGATGACGACATCTTTGATGCCGCTCTCCCTCTTGTGGGCATCGTTTTGGAACAGATGCTGACTAGAAGGGCCCAGTGGTGGAGCGGGGTTTCATCCTCCGCATCGATGACGACAGATCTCGGCGGCGTGGCACAGTGGAGTCTCAGCGTCCGATGCGGGTTGGCGGACTCGCGCAGAAGGACGGCGCTGTCTGGCGACGTGGTGGCGTCGACGCATGCCTGACAAGGTTGATGTGTTAGCTCCTGTTATGAAGATGGATAGGTGGAAGACGACAGCGGGCGCATCTGTGAGTGCGCCACACCGTTATGTGCCCCAGACACGACATTGTGGCTTTGTTGGGGCCTCCGGCTTTAGATGTTAGTCTTTGGTGCAAAGTCTGTTTGGTATTTGGCTCGAATTTTTGGCACCCATACATCAAGGGGATAGGAGTGGCGACAGATGTCGCCGAGATGATGGCTTTAGACTTGCCGCTGGATTAATCTATAAGGTCTTTGTGAATAATTTATAAAGTGGCTGCATGCATCGTCCAGATGCAGGGGCCGGGTATCCTCCTTTTCTAAAAAAAAGCATGAGAACAAACATGGCTTTAGTAAGAAACTTGCTCATGTAAGGGAGAGGCAGAACGTTGCTTTTAGTCCACCTATGTCCTATGTCACTCTCTTGATTCTTGTCCAGCTATGTCCTATGGCACTCTCTTGATTCTTGTCCACCTATGTCCTATGGCACTCTCTTGATTCTTGCTGCAAAGCTAAAGCTTCGGTGGCAAACAACAATCTTGTCCAGTCATTCCCCATATAGAGCTAATATTTAGAGTCACCGGAACCGATTATGAAGACTTGTACTTCTCAATTTTTTAATTGAGGACATGAAATTGATAACTGTAAACGTATGTAGATCTTGTATAGATGGACACGTCTTGTACCTACCGTATCTTCCTAATCTGTTATTGATACGTGTAGATTGTTTCTTGGCTTCCAAGCCTTTGTAACCGAGTCATATATATATGAGCCGATCGCCCCTGTTGTGAGGCGTCTTCCCTCAGACTATCTCTCTGGTTACACGTTCATATGGTATCAGCCCTTCCGATCTAATCTCGCTTCCGCCTCCACCACGATGACGTCTCCAGCCCAGACCTCCTCCGCGATGGCTGCCCTCACCGCCGGCGCCCTCTCCACCACCGTTGTTCCTGCTGCGTCGTCGGCCTCTCTCGCCGTCAACGTCGCCAGCATCAAGACGCACGTTCCCATCGTCCTCGACCTCCAGGCCTCCAAATACGCGAAGTGGCGCATGCTGATGGGCGTTCTCCTTGGCAAGTACGAGCTCACCGGCCACATCTCCACCAACACTCCGGCCGCCGAGCGCAGCGCCGAGTGGTCTCGCCTCGACTATGTCGTCCGCTCGTGGCTCTACGGCTCCATCAGCGACGACATCCTCGACATCATCATGGCTCAGGATCAGACCGCGTACGAGGCCTATGCGCTCATCCGCAACCTCTTCCTCGACAACCAGCTCACCCGCGCCGTCTACCTCGAGGCGGAGTTCCACGCCATCGTCCAGGGTGATCTCACCATCACCGCCTACTGCCACCGGCTCAAGTCTCTCTCCGACGCTCTTTGCAACGTCGGACAGCCGGTGTCCGACCAGACCCTGGTTCTCACCTGCCTTCGCGGGTTCAATCCTCGCTTTGCCGACATCATCACGCTGGTCACCATGCAAGTCCCTGCCCCAACGTTCTTGCAGAAACGGCCCCTTTCTGCTCCTTCGTGAGAACCAGCTCGGCCACCCCGCCCCGAGTACACCGTCGCCATCCTCGTCCCAGATCGCCCTCTACGGGAACACTACCCGGTCCGGTTCCACTTCCGGTGGCAACTCCAGCGGTGGCGGCAGCGGCGGCGGCAGTCGCTGGCAGAAGAAGAAGAAGAACGGCGCTCCTGCCACTGTAGATCCGCGCGGCAACTCCTCCACCTCGCCAGGCCCGTGGATCTGCTTCAACCCCTACACGGGCCAGGCGCAACAGATGCAGCCCACTTGGCGTCCAAGCGCCGACGCTCCTCTCCCTCCTGGCGGAACATGCATCCTTGGTCCAGGGCCTACCGGACCGCAGCACCGCCCCTCTACATGGGTTCCTTCTGGCCAGCAGGCCTACACGACCCAGCTCACGCCTCTTCATGGTCAAGCATTAGGAAGCAACCCTCGGCCACCCGCGATGACTTACGTACCTCCTGGCCTTGGCGCTCACGGCAACGGTGCACCAGCATGGGACTGCTCCGCCCTCGTCGCGGCCCTGAACAGCACCTTTGGCGCTCCCACTGGTGGCTCCTCCACCACGGGCACATGGGTCATGGACTCCCGTGCCACATCTCATATGGTTTCGGACCCCGGTATACTCTCTTCTCCGTCTCAATCTTCTACTCCTTCCTATGTCACTGTCGGCAATGGTGTTTCTTAACCTATCTCCACCTCTGGCCATACTACTCTCCACACACCTCATCACACGTTTTTGCTCAATAATGTTTTAGTAGTTCCTGACATTATTAAAAATCTGCTTTCTACTCGTCAACTCACTACTGATAATTCTTGTTCTGTGGAATATGACCCCTTTGGTTTTTCCATTAAGGATCTTCAAACACGGCGCGAGATCATACGCTACAGTAGCCCCGGTCCTCTCTATGAGTTCTCCACAAGCACCAGCTCTCCGTCGCCTTTCGGACTCGTCGCCTCCACCACCTCCACCGAGCTATGGCATCGCTGTTTAGGACATCCTGGTCGTGACGCTACGTCACATTTATCTAAACAAATTTCTATTCCATGTAATAAAGCCACTATGGTGTGTCATGCGTGTCAACTTGGCAAGCACGTACGTCTACCTTTTTCTAGGTCTCAAACAATTTGCAGTGTTCCGTTTCAGTTACTTCATTGTGATTTATGGACCTCTCCTATCTAGCAATTCTGGTCTCAAATATTATCTTGTCATAGTCGACGATTTCTCGCACTTTATTTGGACCTTTCCTCTACGGCGAAAATCCGACTTGTGACGTCCTTATTAATTTCATTGCTTACGCTCGCACCCAGTTCAACCTTCCTGTTATTTCTCTACAAACCGACAATGGCACTGAGTTCGTTAACTCCACCCTAGTCGAATTTTTAGCTCGCCACGGAATCCACTTTCGCATGTCATGTCCTTACACTTCCGCTCAAAACGGAAAAGCTGAGCGTGCCTTGCGTACTCTCAACGACATCACCCGCACTCTCCTCATCCAAGCACACATGCCACCCTCATATTGGGCCGAGGCCCTCGCTACCGCCACATACCTCGTTAACCGTCGCCCATGCCAAGCCATTGAGTTTTGCATCCCCTACACCTTACTCCATCGACAACCAGCCTCCTACTCCGATCTTAGAGTTTTCGGTTGCTTGTGCTATCCGAATCAGTCTACCACGACCCCGCATAAGCTCGCAGCTCGGTCCACTGCCTGTGTGTTTCTCGGATATCCATCCTCCCACCGTGGCTACCGCTGCCTAGACCTTACTTCTCGGCGTGTCATCACGTCTCGTCATGTAGTATTTGATGAAAAGGCCCTCGCAAATGCGAGGGCATCATCCTTATTGCATTGTAAGTGTTAAGTATTTAATTTTATCTCATGTTAACATTTTTCTTCTTATTTCTCCCCTTTATTGTATGGTACATAATATTTTAGATTTTTATATATTTGTAAATGTGTATTTTGTGAGGGCACCATTCTTATTGTCTATATATCTTAAGTAATCTTTTTATCTCGAGTTGAATTTTTTTACTCCTATTTACCCACTTTATTGCATTATACATGATATTTTTTAGATGTTGATACGTCTAAGGTGTATTCAGTGAGGGTTTCATTCTATAGCATTGCAATTGGAAAGTATTTATTTATTTTGTGTTGGGAATCCTGCCAACAATTTAATTTCTATTGTAACTTATCTTGACAGTTGGTTGTCATTTTATGTAGTATGAAAGCAATACAAAATAATATATTAAGATGATTCCCAAAACAATAGTAAATAGATGGAACAAATTAGAAAATTGTTACAATCTATACAAACAGTTGTTTGCCATTGCTATGGTACATGAAACTGTATATCATGACACATTATAGTGACTATTGTGAGATGCAAGAAAAGTATTACATTGGGGGGGGGGGGGGTGATACCTGGTACAATTTCTGAGTATTTATACGTAGCGATTACCTAATGCAGGTTTTGTAGATGAATGATCGGATGTCAATTTGAAAATAATTATGAAGATCTAAGGGCTATATTATGTTCAGATACAATTATGAAGTAAGATATATTTGCCATACATTGGTGACTACCAGTACAAGAGGGTACACTTTTTTTTGGGAGGGTGAATAAAATTATGAGTATTTATATGTGGCGATATAGTAGTTCTTTGGCTAGAAAGAATATATGTCATTGTATAATTTAATCTCAAATTCATTAGAAATGACAGAACACGGAAACAATATAGATAAAGACAATACAAAATTATAGATACAGTACACGGACACACTGAAGACAATTTTGGGTTGTCTGTTGTTGTGGTAGGCGGTCGTTAATTTATATGAAGATAAAAATGTAAAAAAATTATATTATATATGGACGAAAGTAGAAATGTTTCCTATAAATAATTCAATTTTTTAATTAATAATAAATCATTGGTGACATGTACGTTTGGTTGGAATATATATGGCATTGGACCCTTGGTTTATTTTCAAATATTAAAGAAGGCTTAGACGGTGAACTTCTGACCTATTTTCCATCAAATCGAGATTCAAATATTGTTTTCTTTAAAAGCAAATCATCAAATATATTATATTTTTATGTGTATTTTTGGTTTCTATGCCTTTACCACGTGCATAGTTTTGTACCATATAGAATTTCTTATTATGCCGTATATGACAATATCTCTTCTTTCCCTAATAATATTAAAGGGAGGATTGTTTCTCCTCTTTTTTCGTCCATCAACCCTTTTTCGTACATCACGTTTCCTTTTTGTATGTCCTGGCTCGCCCAGAAACCAACTCGGCTGGGCATGCTTTGGGCCTTGGCCCGTCACATCTTTTTTTTTATTGGGCCCTGAGGAAAAAATAAATGCACAAATTTTTTATTTGTAACCTACGCTCAGAATAGACCGACTGCAATTACATAATGCATGCTTCGTCGGGCCTCTGTTGGTCCCGTAAAAACACCAATTCAATAAGTCGGCTTTTCCTGTTTTCGTTAAATAATACCACTTCACCTCCTTAGAACCAAAACCATCAATTTATATAAGTCTTGGAGTTACTTGTTATCGATCGACTCAATAAATCGGCTTGAAAATCAATAAGCGGAGGATGAGAATGATGACGCAAGAAGAAGAGAATGAGTCCCGTTAAAAGAAGGAAGGAATATGCTGCCCTATATGGCCTAATTAAGTGGCGAGCAATTAAACGGAGGTGCACGGAAGACTGCATTGATGAAAGAAAAGAAACTCGCTGACACATCAGACGGGTAAAAATGTCTCCCGTTACAACGCATGGGCATTATTGCTATCCATATACAATGTAATATGGTAGTTTCAGATCGAAGGAAGTATTTGTTGCAATCTGTACCCGCGTGCCCACTGCGGCCGTGTGGCCATCTTTTATTGTCCTACCTGTACGCCCAGCTATGCATCGTTCACTTTAAAAACGATCTAGGCGAACTGGGCATGTAATTAGATCCAAGCCACTAATTTTAACACGTCCGTATAGGCCAAACTCTAGCAATGGCAGGCTAGCTTTTGTATTAGTTTTTTCAGGCAGCTATGGGATTAGTTTTGTGATACACGTGACGTGCTGAAACACACAAACTGCACATACTTGTACGTATATATGAATTCTAATCTTGGTTGTGGTTTCTAAATCCAACTGTCAAATAATTTTATTGATGTGGATTAATATGGTGGGCGGAGGCCGGACTGGTTTGCCGGTGAGCTACTGAGCAGGAGGTGCACTACAGGAATCAAACGCTACAGGAATCAAACGTTTTTAATTGACCTCATCCAAAGACCGCCGGCTGGTTAGTTCACGGGAGGGGATATGCTTTTTTTTTCTTTTCTTTCGAAGGGAACATGTGTTCACGTTAGATGGCAGACGTGGGTAACTTTTTTTATGTTTACATGTTACGAAGATCGAACGGCCATAATACCTTAATATATCACGGTCCACCAGATGAAGGGTCGATATTTTCTGATTAATGTGGGATTTTCTAGCTAATTCCTCTATTTTTGATTCGTATTTTGCTTTTAGTAGATAAATAGATAGATAGACAGGTACCTTCCCGTTCACCACCACCCAATCGTCCCAACCTGCAGATTCCCTTGATTTTTTGCTCGACTTGGCCTCCACCCAAACCATCCCGGCTGTACTAGCACCAGCCCAGCCCAGCATGCATGTTCCTGCACCCACGTCCCAGCTGCATGGCTCATCGATCGATCAGATCGATCGCGCGTCTGCAGGCGCATCTCCGCCTAGCTCGCCCTCACCCAGCTCGCCTGCACCTTCTCCCTCTCCTTTGGCAGTTACGACACCAAACCCAACCCCACCACCCCCTCCGCCCCGCTCTCGTGCCACTTCCGTTTCGGCCGTCAACACACACCATATGCTCACTCGTGCTAAACATGGCATCGTGAAGCCGGTTGACAAGCTCAATCTCTCGGCTATCCACACCTCGATTTCTCCTATTCCAAAAACATACCGGGGTGCCCTCCAGGATCCGCACTGGCGCGCTGCTATGACTGAGGAGCATGATGCTCTAATTCACAACCGCACATGGTCTCTTGTGCCTCGTCCGGTTGGTGCTAATGTTGTTTCAGGAAAATGGATCTTCAAGCACAAATTTTTCTCCGATGGTGGACTTGCTCGCTACAAGGCGCGCTGGGTTGTCCGTGGGTTCTCTCAGCAGTTGGGCGTTGATTTCGACGAGACTTTCAGCCCCGTCGTCAAGCCCGCCACGATCCGCGTTGTCCCCAGCATCGCCGTCTCCCGCGCTTGGCCGATTCACCAACTCGATGTCAAGAACGCCTTCCTTCATGGCAATCTTGCCGAGGTGGTCTACTGTGAGCAACCACCTGGATTCATCGACTCTGCTCGTCCTCAACATGTTTGTCGGCTCCACAAGTCTCTCTACGGCCTCAAGCAGGCCCCTCGAGCTTGGTACCAACGCTTCGCCCACTATGCTCATCGTCTCGGCTTCGTGGCGTCTCAATGCGATGTCTCCCTGTTTGTTCTTCAACGGGGAGAGGAGCTGGCCTATACGTGGACGACATCATCCTAACCGCTTCCAGCGTCGGTCTTCTTCAGCACGTCACCGACCTTCTTCATCGCGAGTTCTCTATGACTGATCTCGGGGATCTTTCATATTTCCTTGGTATATCTGTCACTCGCTCCTCGTCTGGGATGTTGTTGTCACAGCGCCAGTATGCCATTGATATTCTCAACCGTGCTGGTATGCAAGATTGCAACCCGTGTCCTACTCCCATAGACACTCGTTGCAAGCTTTCTGCCGATGATGGTCCGCCAGTCGCCGATCCCACTGAGTACCGCAGTTTTGTAGGCGCCCTTCAGTATCTAACACTAACGCGTCCAGATATTGCTCATGCACTGCAGCAAGCCTGCCTCTACATGCATGCTCCTCGGGAACCTCATCTCAACTTGGTTAAGCGGATTCTTCGGTATCTCCAAGGTACGCTGGATCTTGGTCTTTGGTTGCACTCCACACCTGCTACGTCTCTCACTGCATACTCGGATGCCGACTGGGCAGGCTGTCCCGACACTCGCCGGTCTACTTCCGGCTACTGTGTCTATCTCGGTGACAACCTTGTGTCCTGGTCCTCCAAACGCCAGGCCACAGTTTCTCGCTCCAGTGCCGAGGTCGAGTATCGTGCTGTGGCTCACGTTGTGGCCGAATGTTGTTGGCTCCGTCAGCTTCTTCATGAGTTTCACTGTCCTCTCCATACCGCGACAATTGTTTTTTGTGATAATGTCAACGCTGTCTACATGGCTTGCAACCAGGTTCAACATCGTCGTACAAAGCATATCGAGATTGATATTCATTTTGTTCGGGAAAAGGCGTCTCTCGGTCAGATTCGGGTTCTTCATGTGCCATCCTCGCAGCAGTTTGCAGATATTATGACGAAGGGTCTTCCATCCCGTCTGTTCTTGGACTTTCGATACAGTCTTTGCATTCGCTCCACCGACGCAATAACTGCGGGGGGATGTTAACGTATGTAGATCTTGTATAGATGGACACGTCTTGTACCTACCGTATCTTCCTAATCTGTTATTGATACGTGTAGATTGTTTCTTGGCTTCCAAGCCTTTGTAACCGAGTCATATATATATGAGCCGATCGCCCCTGTTGTGAGGCGTCTTCCGTCAAACTATCTCTCTGGTTACACGTTCATAATAACGCACACCCCCATTCCCCACCTAAACGTCTGGGCAGACACCCTAGACACCGCTCAGATCAAACTTAGCCGCTCAATCGGAGCCCTAGAACGCAACCCAAACGTCTCAGCTGCCTGGCACCCCTCATATCCAACCTAATGTGGGGGCGGATATGAAGAGGTTTGGACATGTCCGGATGTGGCGGCCACGTTCGATCCGACCCACTCTAGCCCACCTCGACACCATTAAAACCTCGGTCGGATCAAACCCTAGACACTAGACCTTCCACTCTCCTCGCCTGCTCTGCTTCACTGCCTTCTCCCCTCCCCTCGTCGGATAATGGCCGATCCAACAATGGCTTCTCGTCCCAAGACGACCCTGTGGATTGGGACACCCTCACGGCAAAGTCAGACGAGGAGCTCGCAATCCGTGTGGCCCTTGAGTAGACGCGGAAGGACATGGGCGTCTCCTCCTCCCCCGTGGCTTCACCGGTGGCCCGACCGAGCTCCTCCTTCTCCATGCACACCGGCACCGGTTCTTCCTAGTCTACTCCTGCCGGGTGCTCAAGGAGCTCCGACCCTGCACCTTCGACCTTTGCTCCTCTCGGTCGGCGATAGGTGCCGGTGTCGGCATCGCCCCAAGTTGAAGGCGTGGGCATCACACCACACTAGGCAAAGGGCGATGCATGTCGGATCTAGCCAGCCTGGATGCGGTTCTTCTCGGTCCGCGCTCATTGCACCATTGTCCGAGGACGACTTCCACCTCGCCACACTCACCATTATGATGGTTGAAGATTTTCCCGTGGCCGGTTGCAGCTTTCTCGGCCTCTGGTTGCGGCTTTTGCGATTGCATAGTGGTCGCCCCCAGCTTCTCTCGTGTCAAGTTGAAGCTTTTCTAGTCGCTCATTGTAGCTTTCTAGGCTGCCGGTCGTAGCATTTTGCGCTTTCGGTTGCAGCTTCACCGTGCGTTGGGTCGCAACCCCCCGCTCTGGTTCCAACAAAAAAATCACTGCATGTAGCAATTGGAGTTGCAGGTTGCAGCTCCGCCTCGTGTCGGGTACAACTACACCATAGCCGGTTGTACCCTCCCCTCATGCAAGCACGTTGGCGCCTCCTAGTCGCCGGGCCATAGATGCATCTCCGGCGCATGCCGGCCATAGCTACACCGAAGCCGACTGCAACACCCAACCATGCAACACGTTGATGCCTCGCAGCTTCCCCGGGCCACAGACACAGTCGCATCGCACGTTGGTCACAGCTACACCGAAGCCTATTGCAACACCAAACCATGTAGCACGTCGATGCCTCGCAACTTCCATGGGCCACGAGCGGAGCTCCACTGCAAGCCGGTCGTAGCATCGCGCCCTGCGCCCCCCAGCCGCAGCCGCTCATAAGTATCCCGCCTCCGTTTAGCCTCGCCACAAGAATGCCCATCTGATATCTCTCAGCATCGTCCAGGCCTAGCGGGTCACCCTGTGCATTTCAAAACCGAACCGAAAAAACATACCGAAAATAAACCGAAGCGAACCAATCTTATGGTTTTTATGGTTTTATGGTTTCGGTATGGTATGGACTTTTCATACCGTTTTGAAGTTTGGTTTTTATGGTATATACCGAAAAACCGAATGGTTAACCGAATAAACCGAAGTACAAAATATATTTATATATCTTGGGCCGAACAACTATACACGTAGTCATTTTTGTGTGCAGAAGCCAGATTTCCTGTTAAGTGCATATGTTTCCTTGTAATGGACTCATATTTCTCTTCATAAGAATGCTAAGCACGTCCATAACCATCGAATTCATGCATGCATATACACTTGCATATAGTTATATACTCTTCATATAAAAAGATATGTGTTTTGAGTCAGAAATTTGTAAATTGTTATATGTCATTTTTAAATTCGCGTCAACTTTGGTTTATACGGTATATACCGAAACCATACCGAAATAATTTGGTATATACCGAAACCGAACTATATCTAAATTTCATACCGTATTTACCGAAGTATTAATACCGTACAAACCGAAAAACCGTATAAACCGAACCATGTAAACCGAATAAACCGAACGCACAGAGTGACTAGCGGGTGCGTACATGAAGAGGGGATTCGGGGGAAGAGGCGAGACGGAAGGGGGAAGAAGAAAGACGAGGAGATAAGGAAGAGGAGATTCGAGGGAATAAGGTGTGTGGTTCCGTGCATCTCGTGGGCCCCACAGGTCATGCGTGTCATGTCCTCCATTCTGGGATGAGGTGGCGCAAACGGACACATTCATGTGAGTGGAGGCCTAGGATCACACTCAAAATTTGTAGTTCGAGTAAAATTTCTTTGAAATTTGAGAAAAAAATGCCAAAACTATATAAATCTATACCTACTAATAAAGTACGGAGTATTTCTGCCCGTCCGTTCACTCTGTGCGTTCGGTTTATTCGGTTTACATGGTTCGGTTTATATGGTTTTTCGGTTTGTACGGTATTAATACTTCGGTAAATACGGTATGAAATTTAGATACGGTTCGGTTTCGGTATATACCAAATTATTTTGGTATGGTTTTGGTATATACCGTATAAACCAAAGTTGACGCGAATTTGAAAATGACATATAACAATTTACAAATTTCTGACTCAAAACACATATCTTTTTATATGACGAGTATATAACTATATGCAAGTGTATATGCATGCATGAATTCGATGGTTATGGACATGCTTAGCATTCTTATGAAGAGAAATATGAGTCCATTACAAGGAAAACATATGCACTTAACAGGAAATCTGGCTTCTGCACACAAAAATGACTACGTGTATAGTTGTTCGCCCCAAGATATATAAATATATTTTGTACTTCGGTTTATTCGGTTAACCATTCGGTTTTTCGGTATATACCATAAAAACCAAACTTCAAAACGGTTTGAAATGTCCATACCATACCGAAACCATAAAACCATAAGATTGGTTCGGTTCGGTTTATTTTCGGTATGGTTTTTCGGTTCGGTTTTGAAATGCACAGGGTGACCGTCCGTCATACGTTTTACAAAAAAGCCCCTAATTTTTCCTTTAAATAACCCGCAATCCAATATTAAGTGCCTTTTCCCGTTGGGCTTCGGCCCAACAGCGGTAGCCACTATCTCGCGCTCCTGGGCGCTGGTTAGCTCTGTTTTTGGCCGTTTAGGTCCGTCGCCTTTTATTATTTATAAAAAAAATATTAAATACGATTATGCTATAACTTTACAACTGTAACTCGGAATAAAATAGTTTGTATATTTAATTTGATGAGAAAAATGCGTAGTTTCCAACCATGCTATTATTTGTTCCTGTTAACCACTTTAAATTTCTATTTAGTGCAAATCTTAATTAACCAAATTAATTGGAATGGTGTATTTTGGGAAATGCTAACATCCAATATAAATTTTTATATAACCTTTATAAATATGAAGTGTGTTAAAAGAGTCTATATTGATTAGAGGGATTATGAATGATCGGTTTCAGTGGGCATATAGTAGTAATAAAGAAAGGAGACAATAAAGGGTGTGAGGATAAAAAAAGAACGAAAGATTCTATAAGAAATGAAAGAGAGAATAAAGAAAATGAATTCGTATTAAAATCAAGGACGTGACATGCATGTGATGCAACAATGAAAAGGAATTAATATCAAGGGACGCGAAAGGGGCACACATATATGTGTTGTGCAATGTGCGACCATTATGTGCAACAGAAATAACGCAATCATGAAGATGAGAGGCGCTTTGTGAGTGCCGAGTTGCATGCAACGAATTAGGGTCGTTTCGTTCAGACGTAGACAACTTTTTTATTAATCTTCAGGCGTATGTATATGCAAAAATGGCTTAAAACACATTTAATAAAATCCTTTTATTGAGATTTTTCTCACGACTTAGTGTAAATTTCGAACATTGTTTCAACTTATAAATAATGCCTTGGTACTAAAAAATTGAAAATCAGGCTCTTTAAAATCAGAATCACCATAACAAAAGTATTGTCTGTGTAGCATGCTTCTTAATGTACTACCGATACTGTTGTGAACGAACACAATTCAAATGTTGTTGGACCGTGACAGATATTTCACTAAACCTGTTAATTATCTCTCCTGTTGCAACATATGTGCTAGTTGGTATAAAGGGTGTCTCCACTCCTATAGTTTGTCTAGAATACTTTCTAGGTCTGCCCCTGCATGGGATGCCTCTGATGTCCATTCCTGCACTAGTGAGCGGATCACACGATAGCGTCGGAACCATTTTATCTTCTCGTCCGGCTCAATGCTCCTTGCTTTGATTGGACGCGCTTCTTATCGAGAGAAATATAGAATCACGTACCCATTTCCACTTGGCGTTTGGCTTATATACACAACATGATCAAGGGCGTTCTTCTTGGTCGATTCCTTGAAAAAAGCATAGGAAAACAAAAAGAAATGTTCCATGGACAATAATAATATATGCCCATTTCCACTAAAGCGAACCTTTTTTTGGAGATAGAATAGAATATTTGAATAACCTTTCGGCATTGGCATCATCAGCATGCATAGCTTCATCATTAATTCATGTGCTATATAAAGGGCGGAAGTAGCCAGGGCTGAGGCAGTGCAAGCAAAGCAGCTAGCAAACGCACATCGTAGCGCTAGCTAACTAAGCTAACCCAGCCATGAACATGAACTACGGTTACATGGGTCCCGCCGCGATGGTGCGCTGCAGGCAGTGCAGCTCGAGCATCACGGCGATGCCCGGCGCCCGCGCCGTGCAGTGCATGCAGTGCAGCTGCGTGACGCGCGTCAGCGGGCGTGGCCGGCAGCAGCACGGCTACGGCCACGGTTACGGGAACGGCGGCGGGATGCTGGTGCCGCCGATGCGCCCCACCCCGGCCTTCGGCGGCGGCCGCGGCAAGAAGCGCGCCGTGCTGATCGGGATCAAGTACACCAACCGGCGCTCCTGCGAGCTGAGGGGCCCCATCAACGACGTCAAGTGCATGCGGTACCTCCTCACCGAGCGCTTCGGCTTCCCCAACGACTGCGTCCTCATCCTCACCGGTTCGTTCGTAATAAACCTGCAAGAACCAATCCAGCATCGTCTTTTCCTGTTTACCTAGTCTTACTGCATGCTCGTGCAGATGAGGAGAGGAGCCCGTGCAGGCAGCCGACCAAGGACAACATCCGCATGGCGATGCACTGGCTGGTGCAGGGGTGCAGCTACGGCGACTCCCTGGTTTTCCAGTTCTCCGGCCTGGGCGCGCAGGTCCCCGACGACGACGGCGACGAGCTGGACGGCATGGACGAGGCCCTCTGCCCCGTGGACTCGTTCCAGCAGGGCCCCATCCTGGACGACGAGATCAACGAGGCCATCGTCCGCCCGCTGGTGCACGGCGTCAAGCTCCACGCCATCGTCGACGCCTGCCACAGCGCCACCGTCCTCGACCTCCCCTACCAATGCACCGTGTCCAAGCAGTCAGTGTCTCGCCAACTTTCTTTACCCCGATTCCATACTTGAATTTTCGTCATCCGGTTGTTCTCTCATGTTTGATCAGGACCGGGCGCTGGAGGTGGAGGGACGAGCGCCCTATGACCGGCGCCTGCAAGGGCACCAGCGGAGGCCAGGCCGTGCTCATCAGTGGCAGCAGCAACGGAAAGAGCAACATGAGCGTGGTCGGTACTAGCATCGACAAGCTTTTTCCCCATTCATTCATGTCAGAGGTGTCTCGATCTTTCGTTCTCACACGTATGCCGCCGCTGCGTGCAGCTGCCTGAGCCCTACGCCACGATCGGCGCCATGACGCACAGCTTCATCAGAGCGGTGGAGTGCGAGCCGCGCACCACCTATGGCCGCCTGCTGACCTCCATGAGGGCCATCATGCGCGACAGCGGCGGCAACTGCAACCTGCAAGGCCCCATCGGCGGCTCCATCCGCAGGGTCGGAAACTTCAGCGGCGTGGAGGTGAGTCAGATCAATTTTCTCGCTCGCTCCAATCGCTAGCCAATGACACCATGTATATACTGATCTGTGCATTTGATTGTTAACTTTGTAGGAGCCTCAGCTGTCCTCTGCGTACAAGTTCGACATCGAGCGCGAGCCGTTCTGCATGTAAAACCCGACCCGCGGGTTCGTACGTCGTCACTGCGCTGCAGGCTACTACTGCGGTCGACGATTACTAGCCAATCATGCATCGACCGTACTGAATAATGGGCCGGTTAATTTACTAGTATGATGTTTGCTACTAGTATGTGTGACGATGTATCATCTCACCTGACGCCATGTCATCAAGAATGAGCACTGCATAGCTCATACAAGGCTTTCGAGGATCTTGTTCTGTACTGTACCTCACTGTAATATGGCTGTTGGGTGTCGTGTCGTCCCCTTCAACAAATCAAGTTATATGTATGCTGCCTGATTTCCGAAAGAGATATGCAGTCAAAACTGTGGAAAATATGGACGTGTTTGGTAAAGAGAATCAGTCTTGCTAAGTCTGTTATATCCGTGTGATCTTACATTGAGATTTGTGCAAAATTTTATTTCTTTTTTCTTTTTTTCTCTTGCATGTTATGTCACTTGACTGAGATCTGGTTAAATCTCAGTCTACTGAGATCTAGCCACAACCAAAGATAATGGTAACGCAAAGGTGAACTCGCATTGTAAATGGAATAAGCAGAATCATAACTTGCTTTGGTTCAACTGTAAACAGTAGTGGATGGCTGCCAAAAAAGCAATCTTCTCTTCCCTCCACCTAGGGTCGTCACTCCCGTGACTCCCGTGACGTCAGGTGGAGGGGAGGGGTTTCTCGTCTCTCATCCTTTGTGTACTAGATTTTGGGTCAAGGTGACGGTGCTCCGGCGGTGGTGATGGTGTCATCTCTAATGTCCTCCGACGCCAATCCCGTCTCAGTGACACTTGGTGCGGTGTTGCCGAGGAGCACTAGAGTTTTTGTCCCCGCTGTTCTTCATGCATAAGCATAACATGTTAGTTATCGTATTGTCCATCGATGTCGTTCCATGTGCATCAGCGACGGCAACATCGAGGCTTTGGCAAAGTCGACGGCTTGGGTCTAGCGATACTAGCGTGCCTGTCTATCTTGATCAGAGCGACTTCCCTGCTGATGTGCTTGGCGTGTGATTGCCAATCTATGTCATACACGGTGATATACTATTGCGGCGATTCATTGAGATTTTTTTTTGTGGGTCTTTTCAAGTACTCCCTCCGGTCCTTTTTAGTCTGCATATAAATTTTGTCCGAAGTCAAAGTATCTCTACTTTGACCAAACTTATAGAAAAAATTATTAACATTCACAATGCCAAATCAATGTTGTTAGATTCTTTGTGAAATGTAGTTTCATAGTATATATATTTGGTATTGTAGATATTGATTATTTTTAATATAAATTTGGTCAAACTTTGCAAAGTTTGACTTGACCGAAATGTAATACGCAAAGTAAAAAGGACTGGAGGGAGTAATTTAGTGGTTGGATTTCTCGATGTTGTTCATTTTTTCCCTTTTTAACATGATATTGTTTGTTATTGGTGTGAGCTATGGTGGTGCAAAAGCGATAAGTTCAGTTGCGGCTTTGAAAATAATTTGGAGACATACAGTTGTAGTCATAGTGTACCCTTAGTTTTGGGGTCGTCGTATGTGGATTCAATTACCCTATCTGATTGTATCCCGTGTCTATTAGATATAAATAATTTGAGAAAACGAGAATGTATGACTTGACCGAAAGTGAATTCGATAAGCAACTTGGGGGTGGCATCTTCCATTTTTTGGACAGGTGCGGCATCTTCCATTTTATGGCCAGAGAGCAGCGGTCAATAAAGCAGCAGATGATGCACGTCGATGCCACCAACGTCGGACCACACGATGTCGTTCGAACCGTTTTATCTTTTCGTCCGGCTCACCGCTCCTTGCCTAGATAGGAAGGAGGAGGATCTAGGGCACGCAAGTGGCGGGATACTCAGGTCCCTGGTGTCGTTTTTTTTTTGGCTTCTGATTTTTAAAATTATTTATCTTAAAAAAATTAAGTTCAGTTTTCATATTCGTGTTTCTCGTGACCACCTCTTTCAAATAAGATCTATTTTGAATATATTTTGACAACTTTTCAAAAATATGTTAAGTTTCAATATTGAAATTTAGTACGAGCGACCAATAAAAATTAAGTATTTTGTGTCTACGATCGACATAAAAAATTGCTTAAAATTATATCCCTGAAACTGGTTGAAATTTGATAGTTTTGGACACAAAAACCGTAAGTTTCAACGGTGAAACTTAAAGCTTATTGTGCCCTCGTACGGGGTCCAACTACTACACAAATCTTAAGGCAAATCGAGCGGGCGACAAGACTTGACAGGTGAGTGCTTCCACACTCGCGTGCCCCTGCAAATTTCCTTAGATCAGGCACGCTTTTTATCGAGAGGAATATATATCGTGTTTCGTATCAGCTTTCACATGGGCATGGAGGTCGGTACTTCTTCCTCTCCTCCTCTCTTTATTTCTTCCTAGAATTGATTCTTGTTTGGAGATAGACTTGAATCATTGTAGTTAGTTTTTTCAGCTAGCAAGTAATTTGGATTCTTTGGCTTTCTTTGATTGATATGTGATTTTTTCTCTCTTTCTCTGAACAGTGAAAGAACATCTCAGATATTTCTCTTCCATATGCTTTAGATTCCTTACTAGAATGGTTGTACGGGCTTTGCTGTATCGTTGGTGTTGTTCAGTTTCTTAAAAAGATAATCACTCGATTTGAAAATATAAGGTGTGTTACTTTTTTGAAGAATCAAACCTTTTAAGCTTGACAAAATCTATAGAGAAATATATCAAAATTCATATTATCAAATCGGTATTTTAAGATTCATCACTAAATGAATTTTCATAATTTTTTGTTTAATATTGTGGATGTTGATATTTTTTCTATGAACTTGGTCAAAATTAAAGAAATCTGACTTTCTTAAAAACTAATAACCCTAATATTTTGGAACTGATGGAATATTTAGTCTGGCGGATGGAGGAGATGATAGAGTATGTTCTATTCTTATTTATAATGCGGTGATTCGGTAGGCCTATTGTGGTGTGATTCTGTGTTATCCGCTAACTAACATATATTTATGTGGAAAAATTTCTGTGTCGATGATTGCATGTACTATATTGGTGCTATAATATCATATGGTGGCGTTTCTTTTTTCTAGGTGATAGAAGGGTGCGCAGGATTGATATACTTTTATAGGCCGGGTTGCAGTTGATTGATATGAAAAATTGTTGGCCCAATTAAGATCGTAAACCAAATTCAAAATTGAATACCTCAACTAAATGCAAGAGCTTCAAAATTAAGGAACATATTATAAAATAATTGAATGAGAGATCTTGAGAAATTATTGACCCGGACAAATTGGGTGGCCCAATTCTAAATTGAATACCTCAATTAATTGTGAGGCCTTAAAAAGTAGAAAGCACAGTGTATAGGATAAAAGAACTGAATAAGAGAGCTTTGAAAAATCGTTGACCCGGTCAAAATTAGATGACCCAAATCTAAATCTCATTCTAAATTGAATACTTCAATTAATTATGAGGACTTAAAAATTAGGAAGCATAGTGTATGGTATAAAAGAATTGAATAAGAGAGCTTTGAGAAATTGTTGACCCGGTCAAAATAGGGTGATCCAATTCTAATTGAATACCTTAATTGAATGTGGTCTCTCTAAAACTAGGGAGCTTAGTGTTATAGAGGATGACTAACTCCTTCGATAAACCATTTCTACCCACAGAGATATTCAGCAATACTAACAAATAAGCTACACACTTTGAGTGCGGAAATGATTGTACCACCATGCAGAGCCGTTTCCAATAATTTAGGGCCGTGGTGCAAAAAGCAAAATGGGGCCCTAAATTTTGAAAATTTCATCATAATATAACTAAAGCATATTCTCGTTAATTATATAACTCAAAATTTATATTATTCCTTGATATTTGGAAATATATCAAATATCAATGCAAAAGATTAAAATGAATGACTATAGCAATAAAATGACCTCATGTTCTTGAAAATCCTAGATGCGTGACAACTTCAATAACTAAGCAACTATATTACCCAAACAATTTAACTGCACAGCAAATGTTTAAAATAGATTTCAATAAACCGATGCATGTGTCTACAAAAGATCAATAAAATATCAAAATTATCAATATAGCATTCACCAAGATGAACTGATGAGAGAAGAGTAATTAGAAAAGGTGAATAGCATTAGGCTCTAAAATAAATTTTCAGCAGAAATCTGATTTAGTAAATTAAATAGGACTTTGCAGTTCGTACAAAAAAAAAGGATTGACAGGTCATCGACTACTGGCCTGTTGTTCGGGAATTCCCTAACGGACGCTCATTGCATCGATCTGTCGCTGTTTCGCACTGGGACATCGAGCGATCGATGGGCTTGGACCGAACTGTTTAATCGCTTCAGCAATCCTGGATTTGGGAGCATTCTCGAGGTTTTCGGCCGGGTTTTTCTGGAACCAGGTTATCTTTTTTTCTTGTTATATTTCTTTTTTGATTAATTTTAAATATGTTCGTGGTTCCATTTTTTGTTCGGAATTTGATGAAAAGTTTTTCATTTTATTTTATAAATTTGAAAAATGTTCTTTTGTTCGGAATTTCCTGAAATGTTCCATTTCTTGAAATATTAGTTCACAAATTCAAAAAATGTTTGCCGTTTCAAAATTTCATAATTAGTTCACATATTCACAAAAATAATTCTGTTGCCAAAAATTTGTTCAGAAATTCAAAAAAGGTTTGCACGTTTTCAAAATATACACTTACAAAAAATGTGCACTTTTTTCAAAGGAAAAAACTATCACCACATTAACTAATTCTACTTCGCTAGAATATCTGATTCAAATTCGCTAGAGTAGAGCAGCCCGGTTCTACACTACGTTAGTTTTTTAGGTCGCGCGCTGCAATTCAAACGAGAAAACTTGTCTAGTTGAGCGGCTATGAGCTCACAATCGCAAGCGGCAGGTCGGCTGTTCAAATCCTCG
This sequence comes from Elymus sibiricus, assembly GCA_039707655.1. NCBI lineage: Eukaryota > Viridiplantae > Streptophyta > Magnoliopsida > Poales > Poaceae > Elymus > Elymus sibiricus. The sequence goes on along the minus strand of CM077667.1, from coordinate 452,247,964 downwards.
CATCGCACTACCCTTGATTTTTTCTATCTTTTTTCGTCCCGCGGTATAGCTTGATGGCCGGCCCACTAGCACTGTCTCCTATGCTTCTCCTATATATGCTTGGCGCCGCCAATTTGACGCAAAGAGCGTCAAATAGGGGTTCCCTACTGTTCGGACCAATCGACATAGATGAACCATCAATCGACTTTAGCAAACCAGGCTGAAGAGGCCCAAAAGGAAAGCTTCCGGCGACCAGGCAAACTAGGCCCAAAACTGAAAAAATGCACAGTATATTTCGAAACAATAAAGGAATTCCGGTCCAAATTAGAGGCTCTTGGATTTGGGGGCTTGTCCGAGCTCACAACTCACACATGCTCATCAACGACACTACCACCACGAGGAAAGACCGACCAAGGGTAAGTTGACTGAAATATGTTTCGTGCCAATCGATTCTATGTGAACCATTGGATTAAGATTCAATGGATCGTAGATCGTCTTCTACCTCTAGCCCCCCGACACTGTTCCACTTCTTCCTTAACATGTCGCATGGTGCTACCGGCCTAACCGCCTGCCTCCGCCACACACGACCGGCGCCAGCCTTGTCGCTCTCTCCTCACCGCTGCTCTCGGTCATTCCTCTAAACTGGCATGCCACCTGTTTTTGTGGCGAGCCTGCACCTCCTCCCCCTGCGCGCACCTGAACTATCAACCTTCAAACTCGTCTCCGCCTGAGATGTCGTGGTGAGTCGTGTTATCTCCGGCTATGGCTCATGCTTGTAGGAGGCCTTGCCGGCGTCCCTGGGCCTTGCTACGTTTGTCACGATGCCGCCATCGGTGGCCTCGATTTTGCGCCCTCGCCTCCTCCTTTCTTCTCCTACGGTTCAACTGATCCCAATCCGAAAATCAAGCAACTTACCTTTAACTAAACCAAGCGACCAAGACTCAAATATATGGGGGCAAGAATTTAGGTGGGATGTTTTTTTCCCCTAAAAGCATCTCCATGCACCTAAAAAGAAAGGCGCTTGCTACAAATCAACCGGCTAATCTTTGGCAAAGATCAGCCGCATAGCAAGCCGTCCGATTTGCCCCGCTAGGATTGATTAGAGCCACTTGATTCCTCCTTCAATCACCCCATCCATCTCCCTCCAGCTTTTCTAACTCAACCGCACCATGAGATCCGCAAACATCATCACACCTTTGCAGCTCTATCGCCGGCGAGCAGCACCACGGATGCTGCGTTGCAGCTCTGTCGCGGACGAGCAGCACCATGGATGCTGTGTTGAAGCTTCTGTTGGAAATATGCCCTAGATGCAATAATAAAATGGTTATTATTATATTTCCTTGTTCATGATAATTGTCTATTGTTCATGCTATAATTGTATTAACCGGAAACCGTAATACATGTGTGAATACATAGACCACACCATGTCCCTAGTGAGCCTCTAGTTGACTAGCTCGTTGATCAATAGATGGTCATGGTTTCCTGACCATGGACATTGGATGTCGTTGATAACGGGATCACATCATTAGGAGAATGATGTGATGGACAAGACCCAATCCTAAGCATAGCACAAGATCGTGTAGTTCGTCTGCTAGAGCTTTTCTAATGTCAAGTATCATTTTCTTAGACCATGAGATTGTGCAACTCCCGGATACCGTAGAATGCTTTGGGTGTATCAAACGTCACAACGTAACTGGGTGACTATAAAGGTGCACTATAGGTATCTCCGAAAGTGTCTGTTGGGTTGGCACGAATCGAGACTGAGATTTGTCACTCCGTGTGACGGAGAGGTATCTCTGGGCCCACTCGGTAATACATCATCATAATGAGCTCAATGTGACTAAGGAGTTAGTCACGGGATCATGTGTTACGGAATGAGTAAAGAGACTTGCCGGTAACGAGATTGAACAAGGTATAGGGATACCAACGATCGAATCTCGGGCAAGTAACATACCGATGGACAAAGGGAATTGTATACGGGATTAATTGAATCCCCGACATCGTGGTTCATCCGATGAGATCATCGTGGAACATGTGGGAGCCAATATGGTTATCCAGATCCCGCTATTAGTTATTGGCCGGAGAGGTGTCTCGGTCATGTTTGCATGGTTCCCGAACCCGTAGGGTCTACACACTTAAGGTTCGGTGACGCTAGAGTTGTAATGGGAATTGTATGTGGTTACCGAAAGTTGTTCGGAGTCCCGGATGAGATCCCGGACGTCACGAGGAGTTCCGGAATGGTCTGGAGGTAAAGATCTATATATGGGAAGTCCTATTTTGGCCACCGGAAAATGTTTGAGATTTTTTGGTATTGTACCGGGAAAGTTCTAGAAGGTTCCGGAGTGGGGCCCACCTGCATGGGGGGACCCACATGAACGTGGGTAGTGGGGGCAAGGTCCCACACCCCTGGTCAAGGCGCACCAAGATCCCCCCTTAGAAGGAATAAGATCATATCCCGAAGGGATAAGATCAAGATCCCTAAAAAGGGGGGATAACAATCGGTGGGGAAGGGAAAGGATGGGATTTCTTTCCTCCCACCTTTACCAACGCCCCAATGGACTTGGAGGGCAAGAAACCAGCCCCCTCCACCCCTATATATAGTGGGGAGGTGCATGGGAGCTGCACCCCTTGCCCCTGGCGTAGCCCTCCCTCCCTCCTCCTCCGTAGTGCTTAGCGAAGCTCTGCCGGAGAACCACTAGCTCCACCGCCACCACGCCGTCGTGCTGCCGGAGCTCTCCCTCAACTTCTCCTCTCCCCTTGCTGGATCAAGAAGGAGGAGACGTCCCCGGGCTGTACGTGTGTTGAACGCGGAGGCGCCGTCCGTTCGGCGCTTGGATCGGATCTTCCGCGATTTGAATCGCCGCGAGTACGACTCCATCAACCGCGTTCTTTGCAACGCTTCCGCTTAGCGATCTTCAAGGGTATGAAGATGCACTCCCTCTCTCTCGTTGCTAGCATCTCCTAGATTGATCTTGGTGACACGTAGGAAAATTTTGAATTATTACTACGTTCCCCAACAGCGGCATCATGAGCTAGGTCTATGCGTAGATTCTATGCACGAGTAGAACACAAGTAGTTGTGGGCGATGATTTGGTCAATTTGCTTGCCATTACTAGTCCTATCTTGATTCGGCGGCATTGTGGGATGAAGCGGCCGGGACCGACTTTACACGTACGCTTACGTGAGACTGGTTCCACCGCCTGACATGCACTTGTTGCATAAGGTGGCTAGCGGGTGTCTGTCTCTCCCACTTTAGTCGGATCGGATTCGATGAAGAGGGTCCTTATGAAGGGTAAATAGCAATTGGCATATCACCGTTGTGGCTTTTGCGTAGGTAAGAAACGTTCTTGCTAGAAACCCATAGCAGCCACGTAAAACTTGCAACAACAATTAGAGGATGTCTAACTTGTTTTTGCAGGGTATGCTATGTGATGTGATATGGCCAAAAGGATGTGATGAAATATATGTGATGTATGAGATTGATCATGTTCTTGTAATAGGAATCACGACTTGCATGTCGATAAGTATGACAACCGGCAGGAGCCATAGGAGTTGTCTTAATTTATTGTATGACCTGCGTGTCAATCAAAAACGCCATGTAATTACTTTACTTTATTGCTAACCGTTAGCCATAGTAGTAGAAGTAATAGTTGGCGAGACAACTTCATGAAGACACGATGATGGAGATCATGATGATGGAGATCATGGTGTCATGCCAGTGACGATGGTGATCATGCCGCGCCCCGAAGATGGAGATGAAAGGCGCAAGATGATATTGGCCATATCATGTCACTTTATGATTTGCATGTGATGTTTATCATGTTTTTACATCTTATTTGCTTAGAACGATGGTAGCATAAATAAGATGATCCCTCACTAAAATTTCAAGAAATGTGTTTCCCCTAAGTGTGCACCGTTGCGAAGGATCGTTGTTTCGAAGCACCACGTGATGATCGGGTGTGATAGATTCTAACGTTCGCATACAACGGGTGTAAGCCAGATTTACACACGCGAAACACTTAGGTTGACTTGACAAGGCTAGCATGTACAGACATGGCCTCGGAACACGAGAGACCGAAAGGTCGAACATGAGTCGTATAGTAGATGCGATCAACATGGAGATGTTCACCATTGATGACTAGTCCGTCTCACGTGATGATCGGACACGGCCTAGTCGATATGGATCATGTATCACTTAGATGACTAGAGGGATGTCTATCTGAGTGGGAGTTCATTAAATAATTTGATTAGATGAACTTAATTATCATGAACTTAGTCTAAAATTGTCTTTACAATCTATCTTGTAGATCCAATGGCCCACGCTAATGTTGCCCTCAACTTCAACGCGTTCCTAGAGAAAACCAAGCTGAAAGACGATGGAAGCAACTATACGGACTGGGTCCGTAACTTGAGGATCATCCTCATAGCTTCCAAGAAAGCATATGTCCTTGATGCACCGCTAGGTGACGCACCCATTTTCCCAGCAACTCAAGACGTTATGAACACCTGGCAGTCGCGTAGTGATGATTACTCCCTGGTTCAGTGCGGCATGCTTTACAGCTTAGAACCGGGGCTCCAAAAGCGTTTTGAGCAACACGGAGCATATGAGATGTTCCAAGAGCTGAGAATGGTTTTCCAAGCTCATGCCCGGGTCGAGAGATATGAAGTCTCCGACAAGTTCTTCAGTTGTAAGATGGAGGAAAATAGTTCTGTCAGCGAGCACATACTCAAAATGTCTGGGTTGCACAACCGCTTGTCTCAGCTGGGAGTTAATCTTCCGGATGACTCGGTTATTGACAGAATCCTTCAGTTGCTTCCACCTAGCTACAATAGCTTTGTGATGAACTTCAATATGCAAGGGATGGAGAAGTCCATTCCTGAGTTATATTCGATGCTGAAATCAGCGGAGGTGGAGATCAAAAAGGAACATCAAGTGTTGATGGTGAATAAGACCACCAGTTTCAAGAAAGGCAAGGGTAAGAAGAACTTCAAGAAGGACGGCAAAGCAGTTGCCGCGCCCGGTAAATCAGTCGCCGGGAAGAAGCCCAAGAATGGACCCAAGCCTGAGACTGAGTGCTTTTATTGCAAGGGAACCGATCACTGGAAGCGGAACTGCCCCAAGTACTTAGCGGATAAGAAGGCCGGCAACGTCAAAGGTATATATGATATACATGTTATTGATGTGTACCTTACCAGCGCTCGTAGTAGCTCCTGGGTATTTGATACCGGTGCGGTTGCTCACATTTGTAACTCAAAACAGGAGCTGCGAAATAAGCGGAGACTGGCGAAGGACGAGGTGACGATGCACATCGGGAATGGTTCCAAGGTCGATGTGATCGCCGTCGGCAAGCTACCTCTGCATCTACCTTCGGGATTAGTTTTAAACCTCAATAATTATTATTTAGTACCAGCATTGAGCATGAACATTGTATCTGGATCTCGTTTGATGCGAGATGGCTACTCATTTAAATCCGAGAATAATGGTTGTTCTATTTATATGAGAGATATGTTTTATGGTCATGCCCCGCTGGTCAATGGTTTATTTTTATTGAATCTCGAACGTGATGTTACACATATTCATAGTGTGTATACCAAACGGTGTAAGGTTGATAATGATAGTCCCACATACTTGTGGCACTGCCTCCTTGGTCATATTGGTGTCAAACGCATGAAGAAACTCTATGCAGATGGACTTTTGGAGTCTCTTGATTATGAATCATTTGACACGTGCGAACCATGCCTCATGGGCAAGATGACTAAGACTCCGTTCTCCGGAAAAATAGAGCGAGCAACCAACTTGTTGGAAATAATACATACCGATGTATGCGGTCCAATGAGCGTTGAGGCTCGCGGTGGCTATCGTTATGTTCTCACCCTCACTAATGACTTAAGCAGATATGGGTATGTCTACTTAATGAAACACAAGTCTGAGACCTTTGAAAAGTTCAAGGAATTTCAGAGTGAGGTAGAGAATCAACGTGACAAGAAAATAAAGTTCTTACGATCTGATCGTGGAGGAGAATATTTGAGTCACGAGTTTGGCACGCACTTAAGGAAATGTGGAATTGTTTCACAACTCACGCCGCCTGGCACACCTCAGCGTAATGGTGTGTCCGAACGTCGTAATCGCACTCTATTGGATATGGTGCGATCTATGATGTCTCTTACTGATTTACCGCTATCATTTTGGGGATATGCATTAGAGACTGCCGCATTCACTTTAAATAGGGCACCGTCTAAATCCGTTGAGACGACACCGTATGAATTATGGTTTGGGAAGAAACCTAAGCTGTCGTTTCTGAAAGTTTGGGGATGCGATGCTTATGTCCAGAAACTTCAACCTGAAAAGCTCGAACCCAAATCGGAAAAGTGCGTCTTCATAGGATACCCTAAGGAAACTATTGGGTATACCTTCTACCTCAGATCCGAAGGCAAGAACTTTGTTGCCAAGAATGGATCCTTTCTAGAGAAAGAGTTTCTCTCGAAAGAAGTAAGTGGGAGGAAAGTAGAACTTGATGAGGTAATTGTACCCCCTCTCGAACCGGAGAGTAGCGCAGCGCAGGAAAATGTTTCTGTGGTGCCTGCACCGACTAGAGAGGAAGTTAATGATGATGATCATGAAACTTCGGATCAAGTTACTACTGAACTTCGTAGGTCCACGAGGACACGTTCCGCACCAGAGTGGTACGGCAACCCTGTCCTGGAAATCATGTTGTTAGACAACGGTGAACCTTTGAACTATGAAGAAGCCATGGCGGGCCCGGATTCCAACAAATGGCTTGAAGCCATGAAATCCGAGATAGGATCCATGTATGAGAACAAAGTATGGACTTTGGTGGACTTGCCCGATGATCGGCAAGCCATATAAAATAAATGGATCTTTAAGAAGAAGACTGACGCGGATGGTAATGTGACCGTCTATAAGGCTCGGCTTGTCGCTAAGGGTTATCGACAAGTTCAAGGAGTTGACTACGATGAGACTTTCTCACCCGTAGCGATGCTGAAGTCTGTCCGAATCATGTTAGCAGTTGCCACATTTTATGATTATGAGATCTGGCAAACGGACGTCAAAACGTCATTCCTTAACGGTTTCCTTAAGGAACAATTGTATATGATGCAGCCGGAAGGTTTTGTCGATCCTAAGAATGCTGACAAGGTATGCAAGCTCCAGCGCTCCATCTATGGGCTGGTGCAAGCATCTCGGAGTTGGAACATTCGCTTTGATGAGGTGATCAAAGTGTTTGGGTTTATACAGACTTATGGAGAAGCCTGTATTTACAAGAAAGTGAGTGGGAGCTCTGTAGCATTTCTCATTTTATATGTGGATGACATATTGTTGATGGGAAATGATATAGAACTTTTGGAAAGCATAAAGGCCTACTTGAATAAGTGTTTTTCAATGAAGGACCTTGGAGAAGCTGCTTACATATTAGGCATCAAGATCTATAGAGATAGATCGAGACGCCTCATTGGTCTTTCACAAAGCACATACCTTGACAAGATATTGAAGAAGATCAATCTGGATCAGTTCAAGAAGGGGTTCTTGCCTGTATTGCAAGGTGTGAGATTGAGCACAGCTCAATGCCCGACCTCGGCAGAAGATAGAGAAAAGATGAGTGTCATCCCCTATGCCTCATCCATAGGCTCTATTATGTATGCCATGCTGTGTACCAGACCTGATGTGAACCTTGCCATAAGTTTGGTAGGGAGGTACCAAAGTGATCCCGGAATGGAACACTGGACAGCGGTCAAGAATATCCTTAAGTACCTGAAAAGGACTAAGGATATGTTTCTCGTTTATGGAGGCGCCGAAGAGCTCATCGTAAAGGGTTACGTCGATGCTAGCTTCGACACAGATCCGGATGACTCCAAGTCACAAACCGGATACGTGTATATTTTGAATGGTGGGGCAGTCAGCTGGTGCAGTTGCAAGCAAAGCGTCGTGGCGGCATCTACATGTGACGCGGAGTACATAGCTGCTTCGGAAGGAGTCTGGATGAAGGAGTTCATCACCGACCTAGGAGTGATTCCCAATGCGCCGGGCCCGATGACTCTCTTCTGTGACAACACTGGAGCTATTGCCATTGCCAAGGAGCCCAGGTTTCACAAGAAGACCAAGCACATCAAGCGCCGCTTCAACTCCATTCGTGGTTACATTCAGGATGGAGATATAGATATTTGTAAAGTACATACGGATCTGAATGTCGCAGATCCGTTGACTAAACCTCTTCCACGAGCGAAACATGATCAGCACCAGAACTCTAGGGGTGTTCGATTCATCACAATGTAACTAGATTATTGACTCTAGTGCAAGTGGGAGACTTTTGGAAATATGCCCTAGAGGCAATAATAAAATGGTTATTATTATATTTCCTTGTTCATGATAATTGTCTATTGTTCATGCTATAATTGTATTAACCGGAAACCGTAATACATGTGTGAATACATAGACCACACCATGTCCCTAGTGAGCCTCTAGTTGACTAGCTCGTTGATCAATAGATGGTCATGGTTTCCTGACCATGGACATTGGATGTCGTTGATAACGGGATCACATCATTAGGAGAATGATGTGATGGACAAGACCCAATCCTAAGCATAGAACAAGATCGTGTAGTTCGTCTGCTAGAGCTTTTCTAATGTCAAGTATCATTTCCTTAGACCATGAGATTGTGCAACTCCCGGATACCGTAGGAATGCTTTGGGTGTATCAAACGTCACAACATAACTGGGTGACTATAAAGGTGCACTACAGGTATCTCCGAAAGTGTCTGTTGGGTTGGCACGAATCGAGACTGGGATTTGTCACTCCGTGTGATGGAGAGGTATCTCTGGGCCCACTCGGTAATACATCATCATAATGAGCTCAATGTGACTAAGGAGTTAGTCACGGGATCATGTGTTACGGAACGAGTAAAGAGACTTGCCAGTAACGAGATTGAACAAGGTATAGGGATACACTACAGGAATCAGGCACTTTGCCGTCTGCCATGGCAGACGGCAAAGGGCAAAAGGCGGACGGCAAAGGCCTTTGCCCTCCGCTAGCGGACGACACAATTTCAGGCCCAACGAACTCCGGCAAAGGGGTTCTTTGCCGTCTGCTTCGGCCCAGCGGACGGCAAAGATTCTTTGCCGTCAGCTTGCAGACGGCAAAGGACCTGGACGGCGTAGTACTGACGGCGCCACCCTTAGGTGGCTAACGGACCCCCACCCTTTGCCGTCTGCCACCCGCCCCCCCTTTGCCGTCTGCCTCCCGCCCCCCCTTTGCCGTCTGCCTCCCGCCCCCCCTTTGCCGTCTGCCGCCTCCCCCTTTGCCGTCTGCCACGGACGGCAAAGAAATTTTTTATTTAAAAAAAATTGCTTCACACATGCCACGGACTGCAGAGCATCTCGCCCAACCGCCGTAGTCGATCCAAATAGGATCGAGGCCGAGCTCGCCGGAGCAGAGCTGCTCGCCGCCCGCGCCGAGAGGTCAGCGTCGCACCTCGTCATCGTCGACGGCCGGCCGTTCCCTGCTTTGGTTTGGCGTCCATGCCGGAGGGAGGAGAAGCCGCCGAAGAGAGTTGGGAGGGAGCTGCACGCGGCGAGGTGGCAGAGCTTCACGCGGCGACGACGGCGGAGCTGCACGCGGCGAGGCCGCTAGCCACGATGGACAGGCGGGCGAGGGGCGCGACGCCGGACGGATGGGCGAGTGGTGCAGACTCCGGCTGCTCGGGGAAGGGCGGACGGGCGGGCGCGGTGCCGGACGGACGAACGGCCAGGGGTGTAGAGTCCAGCTGCTCGGGGCGCCGGATGGGCCAGCAGGCGGGCGCGGGCCAGCGACGCGTTGCTGCTCGGGGGCGCCGGGCGGGCGGGCGGGCACTGGCCAGCGGCGCGTGGCTGCTTGGGGGCGCCGTACGGGCTTGCAGGCACTGGCCGGTGGCGGGGCGGCTGCTCGTGGGAGAAGGAGAGAGGAGGGAGCAGGAGAGAGGAGAGTGCTGGCCGGCGGCGTGTGTTTGCTCGGGGAGGACAGAAGAGGGAGCTCGGGGGAGAAGGAGAGAGAGGAGACAGGCGCATGGGTGGGGGTGGGTCGTGGGGGCGCGTGCGTGGTGGGGGCGGGTCGTGGGGGCGTGTGGACGGCCGGGTGCCTGAGTGGACTCGTGTGTGGGTGAGATGTGCGTTCTAGATCTTGCCATGTCAGCGATCCGCGTGGTGTGTTTAGGCATCCTCTTTGCCGTCCGCTAGCAGACGGCAAAGAGGTCTGCAAGCAGACGGCAAAGAGTGGTGGGGCCGGGGGGAACGACCGTTAGTTAGGTTCTTTTCTTTGCCGTCTGCTGGCGGACGGCAAAGGTCCCAAAGGCAGACGGCAAAGAGCAGGCGGACGGCATCCAGCCCGTTCGTCTGACCTAACCAGCCTCAGGGTCCAGTGGGGCCCAGCTGGGCTCTTTGCCGTCTGCCTTTGAGACCTTTGCCGTCCGCTGGCGGACGACAAAGAACTGGCGGATGGCAAACTGTATATTTGCCATCAGCCTTGCCATCCGCCAGTTCTTTGCCGTCTGCTTTCTGATAGCGGACGGCAATGACGTTCTTTGCCGTCCGCTAGCAGACGGCAAAGAACTGGCTGATGGCAAATTCCCTGATTCCAGTAGTGATACCGACGATCGAATCTCGGGCAAGTAACATACCGATGGACAAAGGGAATTGTATACGGGATTAATTGAATCCCTGACATCGTGGTTCATCCGATGAGATCATCGTGGAACATGTGGGAGCCAATATGGGTATCTATATCCCGCTATTGGTTATTGGCCGGAGAGGTGTCTCGGTCATGTCTGCATGGTTCCCGAACCCGTAGGGTCTACACAATTAAGGTTCGGTGACGCTAGAGTTGTAATGGGAATTGTATGTGGTTACCGAAAGTTGTTCGGAGTCCCGGATGAGATCCCGGACGTCACGAGAAGTTCCGGAATGGTCCGGAGGTAAAGATCTATATATGGGAAGTCCTATTTTGGCCACCGGAAAATGTTTGGGATTTTTCGGTATTGTACCGGGAAGGTTCTACAAGGTTCCGGAGTGGGGCCCACCTGCATGGGGGGACCCACATGAACGTGGGTAGTGGGGGCAAGGCCCCACACCCCTGGTCAAGGCGCACCAAGATCCCCCCTTAGAAGGAATAAGATCATATCCCGAAGGGATAAGATCAAGATCCCTAAAAACGGGATAACAATCGGTGGGGAAGGGAAAGGATGGGATTTCTTTCCTCTCACCTTTGCCAACGCCCCAATGGACTTGGAGGGCAAGAAACCAGCCCCCTTCGCCCCTATATATAGTGGAGAGGCACATGGGAGCTGCACCCCTTGCCCCTGGCGCAGCCCTCCCTCCTCCTACACCTCCTCCTCAGTAGTGCTTAGCGAAGCTCTGCCGGAGAACCACGAGCTCCACCGCCACCACGCCGTCGTGCTGCCAGAGCTCTCCCTCAACTTCTCCTCCCCCCTTGCTGGATCAAGAAGGAGGAGACGTCCCCGGGCTGTACGTGTGTTGAACGCGGAGGCGCCGTCCGTTCGGCGCTTGGATCGGATCTTCCGCGATTTGAATCGCCGCGAGTACGACTCCATCAACCGCGTTCTTTGCAACGCTTCCGCTTAGCGATCTTCAAGGGTATGAAGATGCACTCCCTTTCTCTCGTTGCTAGCATCTCCTAGATTGATCTTGGTGACACGTAGGAAAATTTTGAATTATTACTACGTTCCCCAACAGCTTCGTCGCCGGCGAGCAGCGCCATGGATGTTGCGTTGAAGCCCCATCGCTGCTGCATTGTAGCTCTATCGCCAGCGAGCAAGGCCATGGATGTTGCGTTGAAGCACCATCGCTACTGCATTGCAGCTCTGTCGCCGGCGAGCAACGCTATGGAGGCTGCGTTGAAGCTTCATGTCCAGCGAGCAGCCCCATGGCTGCTGCGTTGAAGCACCATCAATGTTGCGTTGCAGCTCTGTCACCGATGAACACGCCATGGTTGCTGCGTTGAAGCTTCGTCGCCGGCAAGCAGCACCACGGATGTCGTGTTCAAGCACCGCAACTTCCACAGGCAGCGAGAGCTCCCTTGAAGCACTGCCGGCGGCGAGCTCCACGGGGTCGGGGCGCCGCCTGTGCTGCATTGTAGCTCCGCCGCCATGGCGAGATCCACGAGGACGCCTCTTCCTCCGACGATGAGCGGCACCCGCCTCCGGCCTTCACGTGTTGAGCTACAGCGCCGACGACGAGCCGTGCCAGGCAGCGACCTCCTCCTTCATGCTGCAACAACATGCCTCCTCTCCCGCGTGTGACAACAGGTGAAGGGGAAAAGGTGTGGGGCGAACGTGCGGACGGGATGAAGATAAGGCTGGGGAGGTTGCGAGCGGCTGTGGATTGGACACGTGTCGTGCGTTCCAGGCGGTTTACGCGGCGTGGAAATCAGCCGATTGAAAACAAACGTTTTCCAAAAAGAAAACATGTTCGATAATTGTCCATGCAGTATAGGTTGCACGTTGAACGTACTTACAAGGGTGGAGCATACCCACGTAAAAAAAACTAAATCTATCTATCTATTATATACTTATAAAACGGTAGAAAAGGAACGGAGGAGATTTAGCTAGCAAAGAAGAACGGCTGAGATTTAATGAATCTATTTTGATTAGTAAGAGTCAGTGAAGGACTAGATGTAGCAAACGCAACACACGTATGTCCCAAAAAACGCATCCATGCAGATTGGGAGTCTGAACAGAATATTATAATGAAAAAAAAAAGAGTCCGGACATAATACATATGAACATCCTAAAAGAAAACAAAGTCTGAGTAGAGAATAGATGCGCTGATCTGTAAAAAAAAAGAATACATGCGTTGATGTAATCTGTGTATGATTTTAGTAGATAAATCAATATGTACTCTCTTTTTTGCCTTATTAAAAAAGCATACAAACTTTCTCTCCCCAGAATTTAAAATGAGAGATAGATTGGTACGCACTTAGCAAAGAGTGGGCCAAAGCTATTAAAAAATAATTCTTTTATAATGCACATAATTAATGATGCAGTCAATGCTTTAAAACTTTGATCAATAATAAGAATATCAATGTTGTACTGACTGCAAAATACGTTTATGCCATATAGCATTTTACTAATTTTAATGTATTCTAAAACAATTGTAGCTAAAATTATGAACGGAAAACACCAAATAATATGCACCAAATATTTTGGAACATGTGGAGGACACATACACCATGATGAAAAAGCAGCACAACTCCAGGGGAACCTACGAATATGCCAATTATCATCTATACTTGATGAATTTAATTAGATCTATTCAATATTTATTTCTGGGTAGAAATGATGGAGATGAGAGAATACCACACACATCATGGGAATGTTGCACAACTCTAGAGTACATATGAGTATCGCATTGAAGTATATTCAGTGACTTTGATTTGCAGCAGTAATTATGTTGAAGGAGACCGATGGAGTGGCGAGCTAACAAATGAGGTTAGATTTTATTTGCTGGAAGAAATGAGGTTGATGAGAGAACACAACAAAAAAAGAAAGAGTAGAAGAGCCAATAGAATTGTATAAATATGTTAGAATGAGACATATGTGCATATTCGCATGTACGTACTAAAATGCGTAAGTATAATGCAAACCATATCACCCTAAACACACGTCATCATGCACATCTAGGGAACTAAGACCGCAATGAGATATGGTATTAAGGAGCTAATTGGGCCCATGACCGGGGAGACGAAGAGAACAGCAAAAGGATAAGCCATCACATTCATTGGCTAGAATATGCTCCTTTAATTCTATAATGGGTAATAGTTATAATGACCGAGATTTATAAGTGAATTTAAAAGGTATAAATGTACTGGTAGGCAAATCAACTATGTTTGTAATCAATCCAAAACAATATGCATCAATTTCTCACGACCCGAATTCACCTACTAATCAATCGGATCTGTTTTTTACATAATATGAGAATTGATCATATTTTCTTTGTATAGATTTTTAATAAGAAAAATCTTTTTCCAACTTCACTATAAATTGATATGTCAATTTTGAATGTACCACACAACTGCCTTCAACCATATATTGTCCTTCCAACATGAAAATAAGATAATTTGTTGGTACACCAAATATATGATAGTTTTCCTCGAGCCATAACGTCATAAACTGTTAATTATATATGAAGATCATTTTTTCTGATAAAATATGTTGGTGACAAGATAGATGTCGTGGAAAAAGAAAGGTAGGAAGGTAAATACATATCATTACTTAAACTCTATGTGTAAATTCAAAATCTAGCCGTGCAAATGCGTGGGTCACCCAGCTAGTTATAAGTGTCACACGTGTAACACGAAGTAACACCGTCCTGGGGTTTTTACAACTAAAATTGTCATAAGAAAAAAAAGATAGAAACTTGCCATCAAAACAGAAAGTTGTCATGCCCCGGTAACTAAAGTTGTCATGTCCCGGTAACTAAAGTTGCCATAAAAAAGTCAGGGCGGAATTGCTTCGTGCCATACGTGTGACACTTATCAGGGTAAAAAAATAGGATGGAGCATAACCACATCTTTTACAGAAATACAAGATCGTTTTATTATGCAGTGAAATCGATCATACAACCAAGAGCAGTGAAATTCACAACCCTTTAGGTAACTAATACTCGTAGAGTAATAATTAAGGGGCTGTTCGGGAAACCTCTGGCTCCATCAGATCCAAGGATCCGCGGAGCATCAGTTTCCCTGCTCCATAAGTTTGTACTGCGGCTCCGGCTGCTCCGCGAGTTGAGAAGAATATTTCCAACTCTCTATTGATTCTGTTCTGTTACATAATACATATACATCACGAGAGAGAGAGAGAGGGCACACGAGAGAATAGGCACGCAGGCCATCGGGGCGAAGTGATCCTAGAATATAGGATCTGACTACGTACAACAATATACACAGGCTATACACAGTACATATGTTAACACCCCCCCTCAGCCGGAACCCCGTTGGGAAGGGTGTTCAGGCTGGACCGAAACTCCGTGAAGACCTGAGAGGGCAATCCTTTGGTGAAGATGTCGGCATACTGAGAACTGGAGGGAACATGTAGAACCCGCACTTCGCCAAGGGCCACACGATCACGGACAAAATGCAAATCAATCTCAATATGCTTTGTGCGTTGATGTTGAACTGGATTGCACGCGAGGTAAGAAGCACTGATATTGTCACAGTACACCACCGTGGCACGAGTGGGTGGAACCTGGAGGTCGTGAAGGAGTTGCCGCAACCAGCAGGACTCAGCGACACAATTTGCAACGCCACGGTATTCTGCCTCTGCACTGGAACGGGAAACAGTGGGTTGCCTCTTGGAGGACCATGAGACAAGGTTGTTGCCAAGAAACACACAAAAGCCGGAGGTGGACTTACGAGTGTCCGGGTAACCAGCCCAATCCGCATTCGTGTATGCTATAAGATCCTTGGAGGGTGAGCGAAAAAGCTGAAGACCATAATGAGAGGTGCCTTGCAAGTACCGTAGAATGCGCTTCACACACTAGTAGAAAACATGGCTTTGAAACGGGCCAGAATATTGCATTAGTCCCGGTCGTGTTACGAACCGGGACTAATGGGTGCATCAGTCCCGGTTCGAGCGGCCAGGGCGCCGGCCGGGGTTCGTCAGGAACCAGTCCCGGTTCGTGTGAGATTGTCCAGTCTTGAGTTAAAATATGTTCAAAAAATTGATATCCCTTTGTAATGGACATGTTTTCGTCCGAAACCCTGATACTTCGAAAGAGATTGTCCAGTTTGTACACGAAGTGCATCCAGTTTTTCCGGTAACCCTCTCAACTTTTTAGCACATGCAATGTGGGTGAAATTATGATACCATGCCAACTTTCAACTATTTCAGAGTTCATTTGCAGTGTTTTTCAATTCAGGGTCATTTTAGCTCGAAATAAATCATGAAATGCATGAAAACTAGAAAATGAAGTCAGAAAATGGTTGAAAAGTGATGATGTGGCTTTGAATGGTGCATATTGAATGCAGAAAAAGTCTTGAGTTAAAATATGTTCAAAAAATTGAAATCCCTTTGTAATAGACGTGTTTTCGTCCGAAACCCTGATACTTCGAAAGAGATTGTCCAGTTTGTACACGAAGTGCATCCAGTTTTTCCGGTAACCCTCTCAACTTTTTAGCACATGCAATGTGGGTGAAATTATGATACCATGACAACTTTCAACCATTTCAGAGTTCATTTGCAGTGCTTTTCAATTCAGGGTCCTTTTAGCTCAAAATAAATCATGAAATGCATGAAAACTGACAAATGAAGTCAGAAAAGGGTTGAGAAGTGATGATGTGGCTTTGAATGGTGCATATTGAATGCAGAAAAAGTCTTGAGTTAAAATATTTTTTAAAAAATTGAAATCCCTTTGTAATAGAGGTGTTTTCGTCCGAAACCCTCATACTTCGAAAGAGATTGTCCAGTTTGTACACGAAGTGAATCCAGTTTTTCCGGTAACCCTCTCAACTTTTTAGCACATGCAATGTGGGTGAAATTATGATACCATGCCAACTTTCAACCATTTCAGAGTTCATTTGCAGTGCGTTTCAATTCAGGGTCATTTTAGCTCAAAATAAATCATGAAATGCATGAAAACTAGCAAATGAAGTCTGAAAAGGGTTGAAAAGTGATGATGTGGCTTTGAATGGTGCATATTGAATGCAGAAAAAGTCTTGAGTTAAAATATGTTCAAAAAATTGAAATCCCTTTGTAATAGACGTGTTTTCGTCCGAAACCCTGATACTTCGAAAGAGATTGTCCAGTTTGTACACGAAGTGCATCCAGTTTTTCCGGTAACCCTCTCAACTTTTTAGCACATGCTATGTGGGTGAACTTATGATACCATGCCAACTTTCAACCATTTCAGATTTCATTTACAGTGCATTTCAATTCAGGGTCATTTTAGCTCAAAATAAATCAATGCAGGAAAACTAGCAAATGAAGTCAGAAAAGGGTTGAAAAGTGATGATGTGGCTTTGAATGGTGCATATTGAATGCAGAAAAAGTCTTGAGTTAAAATATGTTCAAAAAATTGAAATCCCTTTGTAATAGACGTGTTTTCGTCCGAAACCCTGATACTTCGAAAGAGATTGTCCAGTTTGTAAACGAAGTGCATCCTGTTTTTCCGGTAACCCTCTCAACTTTTTAGCACATGTTATGTGGGTGAAATTATGATACCATGCCAACTTTCAACCATTTCAGAGTTCATTTGCAGTGCGTTTCAATTCAGGGTCATTTTAGCTCAAAATAAATCATGAAATGCATGAAAACTAGCAAATGAAGTCAGAAAAGGGTTGAAAAGTGATGATGTGGCTTTGAATGGTGCATATTGAATGCAGAAAAAGTCTTGAGTTAAAAAATGTTCAAAAATTGAAATCCCTTTGTAATAGACGTGTTTTCGTCCGAAACCCTGATACTTCGAAAGAGATTGTCCAGTTTGTACACGAAGTGCATCCAGTTTTTCTGGTAACCCTCTCAACTTTTTAGCACATGCTATGTGGGTGAAATTATGACACCATGCCAACTTTCAACCATTTCAGAATTCATTTGCAGTGCATTTCAATTCAGGGTCATTTTAGCTCAAAATAAATAATGAAATGCATGAAAACTAGAAAATGAAGTCAGAAAAGGGTTGAAAAGTGATGATGTGGCTTTGAATGGTGCATATTGAATGCAGAAAAAGTCTTGAGTTAAAATATGTTCAAAAAATTGAAATCCCTTTGTAATAGACGTGTTTTTGACCGATCAAAGTTATTTAACTTAATATTATATAAAATTTATGCAACTAAAATTATAAAAGTTATTTTTGTTAAAAACTTTAATAGCAAAAAGAATATTCATAAAGTATTTTTTGTTAAGAACTTTTAATATGCAAAAAAAATAACATAAAAAATAACAAAAGTGAAAATAGATGCGCTTATAGAGAAAATTCAACCTAAATTCAAAGTGCTAGTAACCTAAATAGATGTACTAGCGCTTTGAATTTAGGCTGAATTTTCTCTACAAGCACATCTATTTTCACTTTGAATTTAGGATTTGAGAGGAACTTAACAAGGCAGAGAGGGCCGGGCTTATAAACAGGTGCGAGCGCCTCTCGCTTGGCGAGGTGGGACTAAACTCCCCCTTTAGTCCCGGTTGGAGCCACCAACCGGGACTAAAGGGCTGGGCTTCTCGCCCTTTCGGGCTGCCGAAAATTACCTTTAGTCCCGGTTGTTGGCTCTAACCGGGACTAAAGGGGGGACTTTAGTCCCGGTTGGAACTACCAACCGGGACTAAAGGTTGCACTATATAAGCGGGACTTGGAAAAGTTTCCAAATCCATCTGCTTTCCCTCTCCCCCGACGGCGCCGAAAACCACCTCGACGCCGCCAGGCTACCGGATCTCGCCGTCGCCTCCCCGACGCCGTCGCCTCCCCGAGCCCGCCCGCTCCTCGTTGCCGCCCCCGACGCCGTCCCCGTCGCCGCCCCCCGACGCCGTCGCCTCCCCAAGTCCGCTCCGGCCTCCTCCTCCTCCTCCTAGGTGAGCCGCCGGCCACACCGCCGTTCCCCTCCTCCTCCTAGCTATCCTCCCTCACACCCGCGGTTACCGTCGTCGCCCGCGTCCGTCGCCGGCCGAAGCAGTGGCGGTCAGCCACGGATCCAGGGCTAGTTAGAAAATTAAGATTGCATTTTAAGTTAGTTAGGAAATTAAGATGGCATTTTAAGTTGATTTGTTGATCTATGAGGAAGATGCTTCTTTATTTGCTAACTTACACATCACTAGGCTTTGTTATTAAAAATGTTATTGTTGTTTTATTGTTGTTAAATAAAATGATATTTGCTATAGCCACAATTTGTTTTCGTCGACGATGCCAATCCCGCATTTCTAAAAAAGCAAAACATTAAACGATAAGAAAATGTTCTCATAGGAATTTGTCTCGACGTCGACGATGCTTGGCCCGCATCCTCGTCGTCGTCGAGTCGGCGGCGACATCATGCTTGAGAGGCGCAATGTCCGGGACTGGGCTCCGCCGGGCTGGCACTGGGAGGTGCTACCTTCCCGGGCTCGGAGCTTGGTGAGGAATCCTGGTCTTGTTGTCGACCCGGAGCTTCTTTGGTGGCGGTCGCGTGGGCCACTTTCGGTGCAGAGGCAGTGGGCCCCCGCGGAGGTGGTACGTCGCCGTGTCAGGGAGGAGGACGAGCACGTCCGTCGCTACATGGCGGCGTTGGACGCCAGGTTCTCCAATACCTAGCAGGTTCTTCAGGGATCTCACCCGAGTTATGATCCGGTGATGGTTCCTTATCTTTGGGCGTCCACCGTCAGCGACTTAGAGACCGCTAGTGAACCGAGTTCACCGTCCTCCACTTTGGATTCTAGGATATTCGATCTGTATTAGTGATCTTATATGATAATATTCGAGATGTATTAGTTAATATTTGATGATGCATTAACTGTATTAGTGATATTATATTCGAGTTCATTATAAATGTATTAGTGATATTATATTTGAGTTCATTATAATTGTATTAGTGATATTATATTGTTATAATGCGTGTGTGACTTTCGGTCCGTCGTTGCTCCTTGTGTGACTTTCATGTGTGTTCTTGATGGAGGAATCCCGACTATTGTCTTGGGGGGCGCTTCTTCCTCTTCTCTTCTTGCGATATATACCTCGGTATAATGCGCAAGGAGAGAAGAGGGGTTGCGCCCATCACAGACGGTCGAACTATTAGTGTGAGAGAGTGTCCACCAATATATATACCACCATATCAGTGTGAGAGAGTGCGGACCAACACACCATGAGATATGAGAGTTATTTAAGGAAAGCCTCGACAGACCGAAAGTAATAATCAATTTATATGTCATGTGCGTATGTTATTGCAATTAGGTCTATTTGGTCATGTGCATATATTGCACGGAACACCTCCTAGTGCCTGTATTTTGCAGGAAATGTCGTCGTCTGATGACGACCATAGGTGCCAAACGTGCGAACAGTGCGGCGAAGATAAGGGTCTTTGCGACCGGCCTGGGCTGCGAGACGGCAGGTTCTTCACCATGAAGCTTTACGAGGACTTCGATATTTCTACGGTACGCAACGATGACAAGTGTTTTTTCGTAATTAAGCATGACTTTTGTTTCTTTGCTTCAACGTGTAATTTATGTTTTATACAATTCGACTAGTTCATCCCCTGTCATGCAAGACGGTATTTCTTGGAGAGGCTCGGTTTCGAAGAGCATGACGGTTTCGAGACGAGGAGAGCCAACCTGAGGACTAAACATGGTCACACATTTCTGGTCAAAGTAATGAATGCAGTTAATAACACAGAATTAGGGTGCTCAAATTGGGAAGCTCTTTGCAAGGCATATGGATTTCAGGAAGATATGGAAATAACCTTCGATCTTCGTCCTGAAGATCATATTGAAGGTAACATCGACATTTGGGTGGATGTCGATATGCTTCCTGTTTTACCTCCATGTGAGTTTATCAACCATGCATATTTGTCAAGTAATTTGCATTTTATATTTAAAAATAGTTGGTGTTCATCCATACTAAATTTGTTAATTTATAATTTACTGCTTATTTCGTTTCTTTGAGTGAAACACAGAAAATAATTGAGACGACACACTACACTTATGGATCACATCTAACTTGGGAGGAGAAGGATGATCTTATCAACTTTGTTATTGGTGTCCTAGTTGGTAGGGAGATCTTCCCGTATAATTTGGGAACTGGCCCAAATTATACATTGTACAAGACACTAGTGCATAGGTTGAGGGCGGATGACATTCGCCGAAATATCTTGATAAGAGTTGCTAATTAAGTACACTATACTATTGCGTAAATGGTATTGATTACATTGCTAACTAGGCTACTATTATGTTCTTCAACAGAAACTGCCAAATGAAGTTGTGCCTCCGTTGATGCAACCCGAAGGTAATATGACAATTAAAAGCCCCTTCCAGCCCGAGTTCTCTTTTGCATACTCGACTAAGCGCAAACCACCAAGACGGCTCCAAATTGAAGCATGGGGACAAATAAAGAAGGATCGCAAGCCACAAGTTGGAGACCGTTGGATCTCTTTGCTTCATCATGGAGGCATAGGTGTTATTCTGTTTTATGTCATTTTACCTAGGAGGGACGACTAGGTCCTATATGAGAGGGAAGTTTTTCTGGTTTATTTTAACTTGCATGATCGATTAGGATGATTACTATTATAATGTTTTTCTGTTTTATGAGATTTTAACTAGGTATGATTAAGATGATGATGAGTTGTTAGATGAGTAAGCTGATGATGAGTTATATGACATATATTTGATTAAGGTGGATGGATGCAAGTGATCATGTGAATTAGAGGAAACTATGATGTTGCGATTGGCCCTTTCCAAAAATGAAAACCCGCGTGAAAATACAATATAAATATAAAAGAAAATGAAAACAAAAAATGAAACACGACCCTTTCCAAAAAAAAAACCCCTAGCGCCTTTTAGTCTCGGTTCGTGTTACGAACCGGGACCAAAGGTCCTCCTGCCTCGGCGCCGCCGTGCGGCCACATGGAGCGCCGTTGGTCCCGGTTCGTAAGCCAACCGGGACTAAAAGCGATCGGCATTAGTCCCGATCGTGTTGTCCCGGTTCCAGAACCGGGACTAAAGGCCCTCTGGAACCGGGACTAGTGCCCTGTTTTCTACCAGTGACATGTTGCATATGTATGTCACGTGGTGCATGCATGAACAAGCAAGCTTCTTGAACCGCATAGGTAATGTCCGGACGGGTGAGCGTGAGGTATTGGAGGGCACCGGTCAAGCTGCGGTAATGGGTGGGATTGGAGAGTAGTTGGCCGGTTTGAGAGGAAAGTTTGGAGGTGGTGTCGACGGGAGTGGAAACGGGCTTGCAATTTAGCATTTTGGAACGGTCTAGGAGCTCGAGCATGTACTGTTGCTGACAGAGAAAAAGGCCGGATTGTTGGAAATATGCCCTAGAGGCAATAATAAAATGGTTATTATCATATTTCCTTGTTCATGATAATCGTTTATTATCCATGCTAGAATTGTATTGATCGGAAACTCAGATACATGTGTGGATACATAGACAACACCATGTCCCTAGTAATTCTCTACTAGACTAGCTCGTTGATCAGAGATGGTCAAGGTTTCCTGACCATAGACATGAGTTGTCATCTGATAACGTGATCACATCATTACGAGAATGATGTGATGGACAAGACCCAACCGTAAGCATAGCAGTTGATCGTGTCAGTTTGTTGCTACTGCTTTATCCATGTCAAGTATATGTTCCTACGACCATGAGGTCATGCGACTCCCGGACACCGGAGGAATGCCTTGTGTGTATCAAACGTCACAACGTAACTGGGTGACTATAAAGGTGCTCTACAGGTACCTCCGAGGGTGTCTGTTGAGTTGGCATGGATCGAGACTGGGATTTGTCACTCCGTATGACGGAGAGGTATCTCTGGGCACACTCGGTAACACAACATCACAAGAAGCTTGCAAGCAATGTGACTAAGGAGTTAGTCACGGGATCTTGTGTTACGGAACGAGTAAAGAGACTTGCCGGTAACGAGATTGAACTAGGTATGGAGATACCGACGATCGAATCTCGGGCAAGTAACATACCGATGGACAAAGGGAACTGCATACGGGATTGTCTGAATCCTTGACATCGTGGTTCGACCGATAAAGATCTTCGTAGAATATTTAGGAACCAATATGGGCATCCAGGTCCCGCTATTGGTTATTGACCTTAGAGTTGTCTCTGTCATGTCTACATAGTTCTCGAACCCGCAGGGTCTGCACACTTAACGTTCGGTGACGTTTCGGTATTATTGAGTTATGTATGTTGGTGACCGAAGGTTGTTCGGAGTCCCGGATGAGATCCCGGACGTCACGAGGAGCTCCGGAATGGTCCGGAGGTAAAGATTTATATATGGGAAGTCATATTTTGGCGACCGGAAAAGTTTCGGGTTTTTCCGGTATTGTACCGGGAAGCTTCTAGAAGGTTCCAGAAACTTCCGGAGGAGTCCGGAAGTCCACCAAGGGTTCCACCACGTCCCAAGGGTTTGCATGGGCTGAGGGGAGGCGCCCTGGCCTTATTGGGCCAGGCACACATGTCCCTCAAGGCCCATGTGGCTTGGGAGAGGTGGAAAGTCCACGTGTTTATGGAAAGGGAGGGAATTGGACTAGGAGTCCAACTCCTCCCCCTTGGCTGCGCCCTAGGGCTTGGAGGGGCTGATCTCCACGCCCCTCCACCTATATATAGAGGGGAGGGGGCGCCCCAAGAGGACACACGAAGCCCTTGGCGCCCCTCTCTCTCCCTAGATCGTTTTCTCCTCCGTTCGCGGTTTCAGTAGCGCTAGGCGTAGCCCTGCCGAGATAGCACCACCACCGCCGCCACCACGCCGTCGTGTTGCCGGAGAACTCATCTACCTCTCCGCCCCCTCTTGCTGGATCAAGAAGGTGGAGATCGTCATCGAGCTGTATGTGTGCTGAACGCGGAGGTGCCGTCCGTTCGGCGCTAGATCGGGACGGATCGTGATTGGATCGCGGGACGGCTTGCGATTTGGATCGCGAAGACGTTCGACTACATCAACCGCGTTTCTTAACGCTTCCCACTTAGCGATCTACAAGGGTACGTAGATCCACTCTCCCTCTCGTAGATGCTCATCACCATGGATAGATCTTGCGTGCACGTAGGAATTTTTTTTGTTTCTCATGCAACGTTCCCCAACAGTGGTATTAGAGCTAGGTCTATGTGTTGATGAGATCACGAGTATAACACAAAGGAGTTTGTGGGCGTTGATGCTCAGATTGTTTCCTCCCTTGGTCTTTTCTTGATTCAGCGGTATTGTGGGATGAAGCGGCCCGGACCAACCTTACTCGTACGCTTACGAGAGACCGGTTCCATCAACTGACATGTGACTTTGTTGCATAAAGATGGGTGGCGGGTGTCTGTCTCTCCCACTTTAGTTGGATCGGATTCGACAAAGGCGGTCCTTGATAAGGTTGAATAGCAATTTGTGTATCACCGTTGTGGTTTTGCGTAGGTAAGAATCGTTCTTGCTAGATACCCATAGCAGCCACGTAAAACATGCAACAACAATTAGAGGACGTCTAACTTGTTTTTGCAGGGTATGTTGTGATGTGATATGGCCAATTACATGATGAGACATATGTGATGTATGAGATGATCATGTTTTGTATAGAATATCACGACTTGCATGTCGATGAGTACAGCAACCGGCAGGAGCCATAGGGTTGTCTTTAATTTATTTTCGCCGTTTTTGCTTTACTTTATCGTTATGAGTTAGCAATAGTCATAGACGCAACAGTTGGCGCGACAACCTTATGGCGACACGTTGATGGAGATCAAGATGATGGAGATCATGGTGTCATGCCGGTGACGATGGAGATCATGTCGGTGCTTTGGAGATGGAGATCAAAAGCACAAGTTCATGGCCATATCATGTCACTTATGATTTGGATGTGATGTTAATCCTTTTATGCATCTTATTTTGCTAAGGACGATGGTAGAATTATAAGGTGACCGCTCACTAAAATTTCAAGATAAAATTGTGTTCTCTCTGAGTGTGCACCGTTGCGAAAGTTCGTCGTTTCGAGGCACCACGTGATGATCGGGTGCGATAGACTCTACGTTCACATACAACGGGTGCAAGCCAGTGTTGCACATGCGGAACACTCGGGTTAAACTTGACGAGCCTAGCATGTATAGACATGGCCTCGGAACACAATTTACCGAAAGGTCGAACATGAGTCATATAGTAGATATGATCAACATGGAGATGTTCACCATTGAAACCACCTCATCTCACGTGATGATCGGACTTGGGTTGGTGGATTTGGATCATGTCACACTTAGACAACCTGAGGGATGTTGATTTGAGTGGGAGTTCTTAAGTAATATGATTAATTGAACTCATTATCATGAACATAGTCAAAGTGACTTTGCAAATTATGTTGTAGATCAATAGCTCGCGCTGTAGCTCCCCTGTTTTTTATACGTTCCTAGAGAAAATAGAATTGAAAGATGATGGTAGCAATAATGCGGACTGGGTCCGTGATCTGAGGATTGTCCTCATTGCTGCACAGAAGGCTTATGTCCTTAATGCACCGCTCGGTGCACCACCCCCTCAAGCATCGTCTGTAGATGTTGTGAACATCTGACAGGCACGTTCTGATGACTACTTGATAGTTCAGTGCGTCATGCATTACGGCTTAGAATTGAGGCTCCAAAATGTTTTGAACGTCACGGAACATATGAGATGTTCTAAGAGCTGAAATTGGGATCTCAGGCTCGTGCCCGTGTTGAGAGGTATGAGACCTCCAACAAGATTCTTTGCCTGCAAGATGAAGGAGAATAGCTCAATCGGTGAGCATGTGCTCAGATTGTCTGGGCGCTACAATCGCTTGAATCGAGTGGGAGTTGATCTTCCAGATAAGATAGTGGTTGATATAGTTCTCCAAGTCACTGCCACAAAGCTACTAGAGCTTCGTTATGAACTATGAAATGCCAGGGATGGAAATAATGATCCCCGAGCTATTCGCGATGTTTGACACCGCGAAGGTAGAAATTAAGAAGGAGCATCAAGTGTTGATGGTTAGTAAAACCACTAGTTTTGAGAAGGGCAAGGGAAAGGAGGGAAACTTCATGGATGGCAAGCCAGTTGCTGCTCCAGTAAAGAAGCCCAAGGTTGAACCCAAACCCGAGACTGAGTGCTTCTATTATGAGGAGAACGGTCACTGAAGCGGAACTGCCCTAGATACTTGGTAGATAAGAAGGCTGGCAACGTCAACAGAAGTATATTTGATATACGTTTTATTCATGTGTACCTTGCTAGTACTCCTAGTAGCACCTGGGTATTAGATACCAGTTCAGTTGCTAATGTTAGTAACTCAAAATAAAAGCTACGGAATAAACGGAGACTAGCTAAAGGGCGAGGTGACGATGTGTGTTGGAAGTGTATCCAAGGTTGATGTGATCACCATCGCACGTTCCCTCTACCTTCGGGATTGGTGATGAACCTAAATAAATGTTATTTGGTGTTTGCGTTGAGCATAAACGTGATTAGATCGTGTTTATTGCAATACGGTTATTCATTTAAGTTAGAGAATAATGGTTATTCTGTTTACGTGAATAATACCTTCAATGGTCATGCACCCAATGTGAATGGTTCATTCATAATATTGATGCCAAAAGATGCAAAGTTAATAATGATAGCACCACATACTTGTGGCACTACCGCCAAGGTCATATTGGTGTAAAGCGCATGAAGAAACTCCATGCTGATGGATCTTTTGACTCACTCGATTTCGAATCGGTTGAGACATGCGGACCATGCCTCATGGGCAAGATGACTAAGACCCCGTTTTCCGGTTTGATGGAGCGGGCTAGTGACTAATTGGAAATGATACATGTTGATGTAGCGATCCAATGAGTGTTGAAGCGTGCGGTGGATATCGCTATTTTCTTACCTTCACTGATGATTTGAGTAGATATGGGGATATTTACTTAATGAAACACAAGTCTGAAACATTTGAAAAGTTCAAACAAATTCAGAGTGAAGTTTGAGATCATTGTGACAAGAAGATAAATTGTCTACGATATGATCGTGGAGGTAAATATCTGAGTTACGAGTTTGGTATACAACTTAAGACAATGTGGAAGTTGTTTCACAACTCACGCCACCTGGAACACCATAGTGTGATGGTGTGTCCGAACGTCGTAGTCGTGCTCTATTGGATATGGTGCGTACTATGATGTCTCTTATCGATTTGCCACTATCGTTTTGGGGTTATGCATTAGAGACAACTACATTCACTTTAAATAGGGCACCATCTAAGTCCGTTGAGATGACACCATATGAATTTTGGTTTGGCAGAAACCTAAGCTGTCATTTCTTAATTTTTGGGGCTGCGACGCTTATGTGAAAAAAGGTTTCAACCTGATGAGCTCGAACCCAAAGCGGACAAATGCATCTTCATAGAATAACCTAACGTAACAATTGGGTAAACCTTCTATCTCAGATCCAAGCACAAAGTGTTTGTTGCTAAAAATGGGTCCTTTCTCGAGAAAGAGTTTCTCTCGAAAGAATTGAGTGGGAGGAAAGTAGAACTTGATGAGGTTATTGAACCGTCACTTCAGTTGGATGGTAGCACGACGCAGAAAGATGTTTCTGTGCCGCCTACACCGAATGAAGAGGAAGTTAATGATGATGATCATGACACTTCGGATCAAGTTACTACCGAACCTCGTAGGCCGACAAGAACTCGTACCGCCCCTAAGTGGTACGTCAATCCGTTCTTGGAGGTCATGTTGTTAGACAACAGTGAACCTACGAGCTATGAAGAAGCGATGGTGGGCCCGGATTCCAACAAATGGCTAGGAGCCATGAAATCCGAGATAGGATCCATGTATGAAAACCAAGTATAGACTTTGCTAGACTTGCCCGTTGAACGGCAGGCCGTTGAGTACAAATGGACCTTTAAGAAGAAGACAAACGCTGATGGTAAATGTCACCATTTATAAAGCTCGACTTGTCGCAAAGAAGTTTTCCGACAAGGTCAAGGAGTTGACTACGATGAGACTTTCTCACCCGTAGCGATGCTAAAGTCTGTTGGAATTATGTTAGCAGTTGCTGCATTTTTCGATTATGAAATCTGGCAGATGGATGTCAAAACAGAGTTTCCTTAACGGTTTCCTTGAGGAAAGGTTGTATGTGATACAACCGGAAGGTTTTGTCAGTCCTAAGGATGCTAAAATGTATGCAAGCTCCAGCGATCCTTCTATGGACTGGAGCAAGCATCTCGGAGTTGGAATATATGCTTTGATGAGGTGATCAAAGTTTTTGGGTCTATACAAAGTTTATGAGAAACTTGTATTTACAATAAAGTGAGTGGGAGCACTATAGAATTTCTGGTAAGTATATGTGGATGACATATTGATGATCGGAAATGATGTATATTTCTGGAAAGCATGAAGGATTGTTTGAAAGGGGGTTTTTCAAAGGAAAACCTGGAAAGAAGCTACTTAAATATTGGGCATCAGGATCTATAGAGATAGATCAAGACATCTGATAAAACTTTCAATGAGTACATACCTTGACAAGATTTTGAAAGAGTTCAAAATGGATCAGTCAAAGAAAGAGTTCTTGCCTAATTTGTAAGGTGTGGAGTTGAGTGAGACTCAAAGCTCGACCACGGCAGAAGAAAGAGAAAGGACGAAGGTCGTCCCCTAACCATAGGCTTTGTATAGTATGCCATGCTGTGTACCGCACCTGGTGTGTGCCTTGCCATGAGTCTGTCAAGGGGTACAAGAGTGGTCCAGGAGTGGATCACTGAACATCGGTCAAAATTATCCTTAGTAACTAGAGGACTAAGGAAATGTTTCTCGATTATGGAGGTGATAAAGAGTTCGTCGTAAAGGGTTATGTCGATACAAGCTTTGACACCAATCTGGATGACTCTGAGTAGCAATCCGGATACGTATAGTGGGGCAGCCATTTGGAATAGCTCCAAGTGGAGTGTGGTAGCATCTGCAGTATGACATATAGATTTGCAAAGAACACACGGATCTGAATGTTGCAGACCGTTGACTAAAAACCTCTCTCACATGCAAAACATGATCGAACCCGAGAACTCATTGGGTGTTAGATTCATAACAATGTAAATCACATAGCGATGTGAGCTAGATTATTGACTCTAGTGCAAGTGGGAGACTGTTGGAAATATGCCCTAGAGGCAATAATAAAATGGTTATTATCATATTTCCTTGTTCATGATAATCGTTTATTATCCATGCTAGAATTGTATTGATCGGAAACTCAGATACATGTGTGGATACATAGACAACACCATGTCCCTAGTAAGCCTCTACTAGACTAGCTCGTTGATCAAAGATGGTCAAGGTTTCCTGACCATAGACATGAGTTGTCATCTGATAACGTGATCACATCATTACGAGAATGATGTGATGGACAAGACCCAACCGTAAGCATAGCAGTTGATCGTGTCAGTTTGTTGCTACTGCTTTATCCATCTCAAGTATATGTTCCTACGACCATGAGATCATGCGACTCCCGGACACCGGAGGAATGCCTTGTGTGTATCAAACGTCACAACGTAACTGGGTGACTATAAAGGTGCTCTACAGGTACCTCCGAGGGTGTCTGTTGAATTGGCATGGATCGAGACTGGGATTTGTCACTCCGTATGACGGAGAGGTATCTCTGGGCCCACTCGGTAACACAACATCACAAGAAGCTTGCAAGCAATGTGACTAAGGAGTTAGTCACGGGATCTTGTGTTACGGAACGAGCAAAGAGACTTGCCGGTAACGAGGTTGAACTAGGTATGGAGATACCGACGATCGAATCTCGGGCAAGTAACATACCGATGGACAAAGGGAACTGCATACGGGATTGTCTGAATCCTTGACATCGTGGTTCGACCGATAAAGATCTTCGTAGAATATGTAGGAACCAATATGGGCATCCAGGTCCCACTATTGGTTATTGACCTTAGAGTTGTCTCGGTCATGTCTACATAGTTCTCGAATCCGCAGGGTCTGCACACTTAACGTTCGGTGACGTTTCGGTATTATTGAGTTATGTATGTTGGTGACCGAAGGTTGTTCGGAGTCCCGGATGAGATCCCGGACGTCATGAGGAGCTCCGGAATGGTCCGGAGGTAAAGATTTATATATGGGAAGTCATATTTTGGCGACAGGAAAAGTTTCGGGTTTTTCCGGTATTGTACCGGGAAGCTTCTAGAAGGTTCCGGAAACTTCCGGAGGAGTCCGGAAGTCCACCAAGGGTTCCACCACGTCCCAAGGGTTTGCATGGGCTGAGGGGAGGCGCCCTGGCCTTATTGGGCCAGGCACACATGTCCCTCAAGGCCCATGTGGCTTGGGAGAGGTGGAAAGTCCACGTGTTTATGGAAAGGGAGGGAATTGGACTAGGAGTCCAACTCCTCCCCCTTGGTTGCGCCCTAGGGCTTGGAGGGGCTGATCTCCACGCCCCTCCACCTATATATAGAGGGGAGGGGGCGCCCCAAGAGGACACACAGAGCCCTTGGCGCCCCTCTCTCTCCCTAGATCATTTTTTTCTCGATTCGCGGTTTCAGTAGCGCTAGGCGTAGCCCTGCCGAGATAGCACCACCACCACCACCACCACGCCGTCGTGTTGCCAGAGAAATCATCTACCTCTCCGCCCCCTCTTGCTGGATCAAGACGGCGGAGATCGTCATCGAGCTGTATGTGTGCTGAACGCGGAGGTGCCGTCCGTTCGGCGCTAGATCGGGACGGATCGTGATTGGATCACGGGACGGCTTGCGATTTGGATCGCGAAGACGTTCGACTACATCAACCGCGTTTCTTAACGCTTCCCACTTAGCGATCTACAAGGGTACGTAGATGCACTTTCCCTCTCGTAGATGCTCATCACCATGGATAGATCTTGCGTGTGCGTAGGAATTTTTTTTTGTTTCTCATGCAACGTTCCCCAACACGGATGTGTTGTGTGTAACATTGATGCCCAAGAAATGATGAATAGAACCAAGATCCGACATGGCAAATTCCTGCTTGAGTGCATGAATGATGTGGTGAAGTGTTTGTGGAGTGCTGGCTGTGAGAATGATGTCGTCTACGTAGACCAGCAAGTAGGCAAGGGACGTACCACGATGCATGATAAAGAGGGAGGTGTCACTTTTGGAAGCACGGAACCCAAGTGACAACAAGAAGGCTTGAAAGCGAAGAAACCATGTCCGAGGAGCTTGCTTCAAACCATAGAGTGACTTGCGAAGAAGGCACACGTGATCCGGCTTGGTGGAGTCCACAAACCCGGCTGGTTGAGAGGAATACACTGTCTCATTGAGTTCGCCATGAAGAAAAGCGTTCTTCACATCAAGTTGGTGGATCGGCCAGGAGTGGGAGGTGGCAAGACTCAACACAACGCGGATGGTGGCCGGTTTGACAACCGGACTAAACGTCTCATAATAGTCCACAACTTCTTGTTGGGTGAAACCACACACAACCCATCGTGCTTTGTAGCATGCCAAGGAGCCATCCGTGTTGAATTTGTGCCGAAAAATCCATTTCCCCATGACAACATTTGCACCTGCATGTTTGGGCACCAAAGACCAAGCGAAGTTGCTCATTAATGCATTTAATTCTTCTTGCATCGCCTGTCGCCAATGGGGATCTTTGAGTGCGGGTTTATAAGTGGGTGGAATGGGTGAGATGGATGGGTTAGCTGCCTCAGCAAGAAATAGACGTTTGGGCATGCGAAAACCGGATTTGGCATGGGTGGACATTTTGTGTGCGTTGGTGGGAGGCTGTACCGGGACTGCATGGGGAGGCAGGGCAGGCAACGGTGTACTGGGTGGTGCGGAAGGCGAGGAAGAGTGGGTGGGGCCAGGGGAAGGGATGGCAGATCTGGTGGGCTGCGGATCCGAGGAGGATTCGCTGATAGAGGAATGTGGCGAGGCAGCGGATTGGGTGGCGGTGGGATCGTGGGAGGCAGGAGTGGCAGACGTGGCAGCCGAGGAGGAAGCGGCGTGTGGGCTAGCGGAACAAGATGGGGGCGTGGGGCCGACCACGGGCGACGGGGGGATGGGTGAGTGGGGGCGAGGCGGACTGGGTGCGGCAGGTGGGTCACGTGGGGGACCGGACGAGGTAGGTGGCACGGGATCCAAAAGATCCGGGCTGGAGAGAGATCCTGCATGGGGATTTTCTGTGGACGTGATAGAGGTGTGGCTGGACGTGGAGAACTTGTATGGAAAAACCGTTTCATCGAAGACAACATGACGGGTCATAGCAGCGATAACCCTTGTGCTCAAGAGCATAGCCAAGAAAGACGCAACGTGTGGAGCGTGGTGCGAGTTTGTGATCCATAGTGGCATACAAGTTCGGAAAGCACAGGCAACCAAACACGCGAAGGTGATCATAGGCTGGGGGGACACCATGGAGAAGATAGTAGGGAGTGTGAGGAGTGGTGACACGGGAGGGTCGCCGGTTTAGTAAGTAGGTTGCCGTGTGGAGGGCCTCAACCCAAAAGGGTGGCGTAAGGTTGGCTTGAAGGAGGAGCGTGCGTACGATGTCGTTCGTGGTACGAAGAAGACATTCGGCCTTGCCGTTTTGGGGGGAAGTATGAGGGCAAGAGAACCGGTATGCGATGCCGTTGGAGGAGAAGAAGGACCGGAGGGAGGTGTTGATAAATTTGCCGCCGTTGTCACATTGCATACTCTTAATGATGGTGTGAAATTGAGTGTAAACGAACGTGAAAAAGCGTTGAAGGACCGTGGAGGTGTCGGATTTGTGTCGTAACGGAAATGTCCACGAAAAATGTGTAAAATCATCCAACACGACAAGATAATATTGAAAACCGGAAAAACTCACAACAGGAGATGTCCACAAATCACCGTGTATCAAATCAAATGGTGCATATGTCTTGCTAAACGACGACGGAAAGGGGAGACGGGGCTGGCGGCCAAGTTGACAAGCGCTACATGGGGTGTGGGGAGCCTTATTACAATCACTAAGAAAATCTTTGGAGATGGTGGAGAGGGTTTGGGCGCCAGGGTGACCAAGCCGACGATGCCACAGGTCAGCAGTGGTGGTGGAAAGTAGAGCCGTCGCCGAAGTCGTGTTATTGCCAACAAAGGGATAAAGATCACCGTGGCTAACGGAGATAATGAGAACTCTCCTGGTGCGTAGATCCTTCACAAGAAAACCACACGGGTAAAATTCGATGGAACATGAGTTATCTTTAGTGAATTTGCGAACGGAAATAAGACTAGTAACGACATTGGGGGAGACTAGCACATCAGTAAGATGGAAATCATAGGGGGGAAGGGTGGTGGAGCCGGTGGCAGTGACGGGAAGACGATGCCCATTACCAACAAGAATACTAGAGGGTAAATGCATTAAGGAGGAACTAGACTTGGTGAGATTACCTTGGGTGCCGGTCACATGCGAGGACGCGCCGCTGTCGAGGAACCACTCGGGGGCAGGGGGATTGTAGCCACCGTTGTTGTAGGCGGCGTTGAGCATGGCGATGTGATCCCACGACGGCTGGTGGGGTGGCGGAGGCGGAGCCGAGGGTGGCGCGTAGGCGTGGTAGGCCTGAGCGTGGGCGCCAGGGCGGGAGCCGAGAACACCGGCGGCGTTGGGTGGGATCCAGCCACTAGGGCGGGGAGCAGGGTGCGCCATCCCATAGGGGGCGAAGTAGCCCGTGAACGGGGAAAACGGAAGGGACGGCGGCTGGCCAGATTGGGGTTGGGGATGCGGAGAGGCACCCGGAGCGCGATCGGCGGGAGCGCCGTTGGAGCGGTCACCGTTGGAACGGCCGCCCGAGCCGGAGGGGCCGGCAGAAGAGCCAGCACCGGGCAGAGCGAAGACAGACGCGCTCTCCTCGACCGCGCGCTGCGCCTGAGATTCCTCGGCCAGGACAACCCGGGAGAGGACAGTGTCGAAGGGGAGATCCTGGTCGCCCAGCAGGACGCGGATAGTGTCAAGCCGCTTGTCGAGGCCATGGAGAAATTGGGTGGTGAGATCCACCTCGGTGACTAGATGATCTATGTCAGCGAGACCATCAGTGAGGAGCTTCATCCGGCGTGCATATTCAGAGACAGAGAGGTTGCCCTGTTTGAGATTGCGATATTGGCGATTGAGGATCATAAAGCGGGCAGTGCGATTGGCGAGGAAGAATGATTTGATCTTCTGCCAGATGGTGAAGGTAGTGGTGGCGCCGACGACGTGGTCGCACATGGTGTCGGAGAGAGTGGCGTAAATCCACAAGGCGACATGGGCATCGAGCTCTAGGTATTGGGTGGTGGCATTGGGAGGCGGAGGGTGCTCGATGAGGAAGGTGACGCCATACCGAAGGAGCACCATGAGGAAGAAGGTCTTCCATTTGTGGTAGTTGTGATCGGCGGGATGGAGCAAGAACTTGATGTGGTTGGTAATGTGGTCAGAGAAAATGGGGTGACGAGGGGTGGAGGGTGCCAGAACCGGCGGCGCCGTGGAGGGGGGCGGACCGGAGGTGAAGAGCGGCGCGAACTGGGAGCCAGATGCGGCCGATGTGGCGTGGAGAAGAGCTGGATCAGTGCCGAAGATGAACGGCGGGGAGGAGGCCGCAGAGGAGGCGGGGGCAGGCGCGGAGGAGGAGGAGAGGGATCCCGGCGAGGTCTCCATGCGGGCGCCAGCGGCGGAGGGGGAAGACTGGGGGGTCGTCATAGGGTTTGAGCTGGTGTCTGATACCAAGTTGAAAAGAATATTTCCAACTCTCTATTGATTCTGTTCTGTTACACAATACATATACATCACGAGAGAGAGAGAGAGGGGGCACCCGAGAGGATAGGCACGCAGGCCATCGGGGCGAAGTGATCCTAGAATATAGGATCTGACTACGTACAACGATATACACAGGCTATACATAGTACTCCCTCCGTCCCAAAATAAGTGACTCAAAAATGACTCAATTTTGTACTAACTTTAGTACAAAGTTGAGTCACTTATTTTGGGACGGAGGGAGTACATATGTTAACACCGCGAGCGGAGTCAGGAGCGGGAGGGTCTTCGAACAGGCGCTAAAGTGACGACTGACGCTAATGTAAAAAAGGTGACGAATGGAAAACCTCAAAACAACAGTGACGACGGAAACATTAAGAAGCTCCATCGAGCTAAGCCACTAATTACTTGGCAGCCGGGGCAGCAGCAGCAGCCCACATAGCCCGCAGCTTCCCGGCCTCCTCCAACATGCTTTCCATGGGCGGCGCCGCCTTCTTTGCAGCCTCCGTCTCCACGAACCTCTCAGCCCAGGCGGCCAGGCGCGGAGTCCTGCCGGCGTCGATGACCGTGACGCCGAACATGTGGCGCAGCGCCTCGATCCAGAAGAGATTGCACCCGAGCGCGAGGTCGAGGTACCCTATGGAGTCGCCGGCAAAGAAGGCTTTCCCGCCAGAGCACTGGGCAAAGGCGTCCTCCAACGGCGCGACTGCCGCGAGCGCAGCGGCCAGCCTCTCCGCCCTCTCCTCCTCCGTGGCCGCCCTCATGATGCCTATCCACGTGGGGACTGCCTTGTCGTCGATGTAGGCCGCCCAGAAGCGGGCGACGGCACGGTCATAGGGGTCGGCAGGGAGGAGCGAGGCGGCGCCGGCCCAGACCTCGTCGACGTACTCGACGATGGCGAGCGACTCGCAGACGGGCCTGCCGGCGTGGATGAGCACGGGGACCGCCTTGCGCACCGGGTTGGAGGCGAGGAGGAGCTCGCCCTTGTGGAACAGGTCCTGCTCCAGGTACTCGCAGCTCACGCCCTTGACGTGCAGCGCCATGCGCACGCGGATCGCGAACATGCTCGCCGCCGTGCCCAGTACCTTGACATCATCTCCTCCGCTGGCCATCTCTTTCGATCTTCTTCTTCGATCGATCTCTTCCTTGCTATTTGGTGCTCGTAAGCTATTTGCTCCGATGTGTACGTATATAGCTTCGTTCTTGTAGTTTATATAGCGCAAATCAAGCTGAGCAGCTGTTGGTAGAAAAGCCGCGGAGCCATGGGAATTGTGTTGGGTCTGCATATGTGCATCACCCCATACGTACGCAGGATGCATGCACGTACGCGAACATCTCAGGATTTCTTAGTCACCCAAAAGTAAAGTTGACTAGCTTGGCGTCACACGTGACGCTACACTGTTAGACGATCTTTCCGCGCGCGGCATGCCCTGTGAATGGTTCTTCTCTTGCGGTGTCGGTTTTCTGTAGGGATGAGACTCAGTCCACTCATCCGGGGAGCAGTAGCAAACGGCGAAACGCAGCATTGCTGCTGCTACCACTACTCCTTTGTACGTTCTACTCTCAGGTGTACTACCCGAGTTTGGAATAAACTTGCAAACTCTGAAAATTTGAGACTGAAACTTTATCAAATGTTTCTAGCATCTTTCAAAATTTCAGCCAAATTAACGTCTGAGGAGCTCTCGGTGATAAAAAAAAATTCAATGTTCAAAGTTATGTGCACTTTTTGTGCATTGAATTTGTTTTTTTAAGTGAGAGCTCCTCCGATGTTATTTTTGGCTGAAAATTTGCATGTTCCTCGAACACCCGAGAGTAGTGGCTACTTTCCACCAGTCGATTTCCGCATTGCAGGAGTCCAATGACGGGAACGACATGATGAGTGTCGGCGTAGCCTCGCGAGAGCCGGGGACGATGCTGTGAATGGCAGCGAGCTGTACCGTCCCAGGTGCCGCTATCTTCCTAAAGACGTCGTTGTGGTTCTCCTCTCTGTGTCCGGGCTCCTAGTGAAGACCCTTGCCCATTTTGGATTAGGCAGCGACAACGCTCTGTACCGTTCTCTCTCCTGAGGATGTTGTCGGGAGCCTAGGTGTGCTAGGGCGTGGCGTGGCGTTGTACTCTGACCTTCCCTTGTTCTTCTTCGGTAGTGTAGTCTCTGTGTATTACCGAGATCCCAGGATCTGCTTTGTAAGAGGGCTACCTCTTCACTTTGTACCATTCGACAATGTACTTTGGTTGTTGCTTTATCTATAAAGCGGGACGCGGGCCTGTTTCGAGAGGAAGTAACTTCACGCACATGCGGCGGGAGTGGGGTGGGGGAGGAGGTTTAGGGGAGGGTGGGGTGCATTAGAAATTCTGTTTGTAGAAGATTGAGTGTTTGATCTGATGCAATATGTAAGATGCATGTTCATTGGTAAAATCGGATGTATACATATTTTCCTTTTTGCCGCGTTGATTTGTTGTATGTACTGCCATGCCTATCTTTGCTGGCTCTCGCCATGTCTCTCGTTAGCTAGTTCTCCCGAAGGTTAGGCCCAATATGTAATGTTATTACAAAGGTATTTTTGGTTGTTATTGGATAATAAAAAAATTGATGCAATGTTCTTAAAGTATTTTATTGTACATGCACTTCAAATTTTCATGGAAATGGAATTTCTTTAATGACATCGAACTTTTTTAATGTCGGGATAAGTTCATGATTTTTTGGGAAAGGTTAATAGGGTTTGTAATTAAGAATCATAAGATACAAAAACATGGGGACACATCTGTGGAGGTGGGTGAGGGGGGGGGGGGGGGGGGGGGGGGGGGGGGGGATATGCCGACGCAGCCAACGGAGTGTATGTCCACCTGCAAGCGGGTGGCCACCTATCCTCCAAGCCAGAATGGCAACGCTGCAAGGCAGGGTGATGATGGTACAAGCCGATGCTGCAAGGTCGGACATCGACCCTGCAAGCTAGGATGTGTGACTCTGTAAGGCGGTGCAATGTTGGAAGATGGAATGACAAAGCTGCAACCCCGGACGGCGACGCTGCAAGAAAGACTCCCAATGCTGCAAACCGAAATAAGCAAGGTTGTAAGGTGTAGCAGCCGGGGCGGTGATGTAGAAAGCTTGGGCCACAAGGGCTGCAAGGCCGGATCAACACTGTTGCAAGTAGGAATGATCACACCGCAAAGCCAGGGCAGCGATGTTATCGATGCATGCACCTGAGCACCGCTACATGCAACCGGGCAGAGATTGTGTAAAAGAAAAAAGAAAGCCATGGATATGGTGGACTCCACCCGTGCAGGAAAGCAACAGCCTACGGGCCGGCTGACCTGAGATTGTTCCACACATGATATGATCAAATTTGAGAGATTGACGAAGTCATCACAGACGTCCCGGACGAGAGGAACGCAGCCGCTCCGAGAAAACCGGATCGTGGCGATCTTGTGCTCGCTTCCGCCGCCAGCAAGGAAGCAGTCTCCATCTCACCCACGGGATCCATGAGTTCACAACCTCTTGTCCCAATCTTCCCTCTCGTCGCCTCTTGAGGACGTCGCATGCAAAGTCGGGCGACTACCAATGACGGGGACGGCGGGGAGGTTCCTCGGGAGCGGAGGGCATGGTTACGGCGTGCCATCCGGCCGGAGCGACGGGGGATTTTAGGGTCCTCGTGCGGCTCTTTGATGGTCACGTGCGGTGGTTCTGCGCGGAGTGATGGAATACCTCGGCTTGTCTGCTGGCCATGGGCGGAGCTCGGGTCCTGCAGCGATCTAGGTCGTGCTCGCGGACCCATGCTCCCATCGGAGGCGACAACAAGGCGGCTTGTGCTCCGTGGCTACTCCAGCGCGGTGCAAGCGGTGGTTCCGGGGACGGCGGCATCCAGCTCTCACAACGGCGCCGGATCGCTTCTCCCGGATTTGGGTCGCGGCGGCGTGGTGATGGGCGGAGATGGCGAATCTGCAAGGCAACGTGGAAGATCGGGTGGTACTGTCCGCTCGGCGCGTCTGCGCGGTCACGACGGCAAAGGCTGCGGTGGCCCGCGGCTCGACGGTGCGGTGGCGGCGGCAACGTTCGGCCTGGATCTTGGGGCAGCGGCCATGGATGGTGGCATCAGGTGAAGCTCGGATTTCCCGTGGCGGCATGGCGTAGTGTTGTCCCTTGTCCAAGGCGGATCTGTACCGGCGATCTGGTGGTTTGGCTCCGGATTAGTTCGGATTAGAGACGGTGACGAGTGCGCGGGATTCCTCTCGATCGGTGGCTCTCACGGTTTGGCGATGTGGGGTGGTGGCCCTCCTCCCAGGCTCTGTGGTGGTACACACAAGCAGTGGCCGGTGTGTCAGGGCTCCCACGGTGGCAGTGCTGCTGTGGATGGTCGCCGGATCTGGGCGGCCAGATCTGGAGCTTTGAAGGCGGTCTGGTCGGTGCACAGGTTGTCGGTTGGATGTACATGAGACAGATCCGGGTGAAAACCTGGTCTTCGGCCGGTGGCTGGAGCCGGTGATGGTGATATACTTGGCATCGTTTCCTTCATGAAGGCATCATCGAGGTGAAGATCGCAACTCCTCTCACCACCTCCGGGGGAAACCCTTGATCAGTTCATCGGATGATGGTGGCGCTCTTGTGTCGTTCTCTCCTTGGGAGGCGTCATTTTTGGAGGTGTGCATTGTTGGGGAACGCAGCAGAAAACAAAATTTCCGACCTACGCACCAGCCCAGGACCACTATGGAGACTGCATACATGGTTTGATCTTTTTCGTTACCGACTCATAGCGCAGCGGAAGTAGAGTCGATGACGATCGGCGGTGCAGATCCCTGCAGCTAGGATTTACAACTTCCCAACCGCGAGGATGTATACCCTCATCTGCCCCTCGGACAGCCTTCCGGGATGCGGTCGGACAGTCCCCCGGACGGTGTCGCGGACAACCCTTCGGGAGGACCTTCGAAACTCGGACGGTCACTCGGACAGCCCTTCGGGAGGCACTCTCGAACTAAGACCGAAACTACGATCTCTCTACAGAGTTGCACACATACGGTGTCATCTATCCGGCAAGGCTTCGCCGTCTAGAACTAGTTCCCACTGGAACACAGACAGCCTTTCGGCTCTACGAAACTATTTCGCTGGGAGGGAGAGAGAAGGCCAGATCATGCATGGCTTGTGTATGTTGAGAAAGAGTGAGTTTTGGGCAGCCCCCTCCACCTCTATTTATAGGAGAAGGAGGGGTGGAGGGGCTGAAATTTCAGCCACATCCATCCATGTCATCTCCAAGATATTTTGGAGCAAAAGCCCAAAAAGGTGGCTTTCCAAAAAGTAACCATAAAGCTGATTTCACTATTCACGACGACATTTTTCAGCGTCCGTTCGAACCGAAAATATTTATGTGGGCTTAGAACATTTCCAGTACCCACTAAAATAATTTTCGACGCGTGCCAAAACAATTCCGGATTAGTGATTTTCATCTGCGAAAAGCAAACAAAGCGGTTCCGGCAGCTCCGGAACATTTCCGGTTTTTCTTCCGAAAAATTCCCAGAAGTTTCCAGAATGATTCTGGCACCCTCCAAGAATTATCAGGCGTGTGCCGAAACCAATTTGACTTAATGGTGTACTCCGAAACAACTTTTCGGCTTAGTGATTTTCATCTGTGAAAAGCAACTAAAGCGGTTCCGGCAGTCCGGAACATTTCCGGTTTTTGTCTCTGAAAAAACTCAGAAGTTACCGGAACAATTCTGGTACCCTCCAATAATTTCCAGGCATGTGCCGAAACCAATTTGACTTAATGGTACACTCCGAAACAACTTTTCGGTTTTACCGAAACTCTTCCGGTGTTCTCTCTCCGGAACTCTTCCGTTGTCTCCGAAACTTTTTCGGTGAATTTCTCTCAGACTCCCTGTATAGTATTCAACAGATAGATGACCCTTAAGCATGTGACCCTATAGGTTCGGTGAAGTATAGACATGACCCGGAATCCCTTCCGATCAATGATCAACATCGGAGCCGTGGACACCCATATTGACCCCTATACCCACACGAATGAATATTCGAGTGAACCTCCAGTTGCCGTGTGCTATTCCTGTTGCTTCGCGATATGTTACAAATACCCGAGGTGAGACATGTTGGCATCCCCGTGGATCAACAACTTGTCCACTATGCCAGTTACCTCGTTACCGGTATCGTTCTCTTTTCTCGTTACCGTGTTCCGGCATCCCTGTGATCAAATCACCCTGTGTCTGGCCAGACGATGATGGATACCGTAATACCGAGAGGGCCCAGAGATATCTCTCCATCGTCGGAGGAGCAAATCCCAATCTTGAGCTATCTTGTTACTTGCCATACTTTTCCGTGAACCCGTAAGCCGCCGTAATAGCCACCCAGTAACGGATGACGTTTAACAAACCCCAAAGTTCACGAAGCAAGCACGAAGGAACTCGATACTCTCATGGTCCAAGGAATTATGCAAACATTAACTATCTCTGTGTTATTAACCATTAACTTGTGACGAATGTATCTCATAGCATAATATCAATTCGGGTCGATTCAACACACGTGTTCTACCAACATTGCGCCCTCAAAATTGTCGGCATAGCCATGCCCATGATCAGGAAAACAGGATCATCATGCAATACTTGAGCCAGTCTTAGAGGCAAGAGTCGGAATACATTTTACCGTTTATTATACCACACGTGCAAATGAGTTTCCCTCCGGGCCTCGTGGATATTGTAGACTCGAGAATCACTGCAGTTATACCATGGAATATAAATTTAGTTAGGAACATTGGGATAAATAATAACATTTATTATTGCCTCTTGGGCATATCTCCTACAGACTCCCACTTGCACTAGAGTCAATAATCTAGTCAATGCTAATGCACTTTACACCTATGGCATACTGGTGTAAAATATGCTTCGCTTGTGGTATAGCCTGATGTCCAACGGATCTGACAACTTCAGCTCCGTGTGTATCTTTCATATCCTCGCATTTTCACGCTTTCACAAAATTCATATTTTGTGTGGACTTGGCTTTGTATATATGTGAATCACAGGTCAAACCTTGATTCGTCAGACTGAGCTATGGAGCAACTATCTGCAATAGTGTCCCATTGACCAAAGCCATCTTGGAACCATACTAAGTTCATGAATGAACTATATGATTCAACATCTTCTTTGTTGCTTCCAAAACGTCAACATACTTAGCCTTTGTTATAGAATTCGCCACAGTAACCTGTTTAGAACAATTCCAACTTACCGTGCCACCGTATTGTGTATTACACAAAACCTTAACTTAAATCGAAAATCGCATGGAGCATTGATGAAGACTGTATCGATGTAATTACTTACAACGAGCACTTCATAATCTCTGCTTGCGAGAAAACATGTCATCAG
This sequence comes from Elymus sibiricus, assembly GCA_039707655.1. Classification (NCBI taxonomy): domain Eukaryota; kingdom Viridiplantae; phylum Streptophyta; class Magnoliopsida; order Poales; family Poaceae; genus Elymus; species Elymus sibiricus. Next base: position 452,206,291 of record CM077667.1, on the reverse strand, counting down.
TGCTACTTTAGTACTCAATGACATTTTTCACTGTTGTCCTATGATCAGTACTTTGATCACTTTGGTATCTATACTCGCAACAGTTTGGGAGTATCGGACATATCTGGTTGATTTACATACCATGGAATACATGATTGATCCAAACACAGAGGTGTGTGGAATATCCATCATGTATTTTGCTCATCAATGTTTTTAGGACACCGAGTCTTACAAAAACTCTTTCCATGTGACTTTGGCAAGAATCACTCCTTGGCGGTTTTAGTGCTAAAAGGTTTTAGCACCTTGTCAATATGTATATTTGCTTAGCCCCATTAGGCAAATCTATCTTCATAGATCATTATGCCTAATAGCAAGGCTATTTAGCCCAAGCACTTCATCGAAAACTATTTTCAAATGAAGTCCTAATTCGTGTCAAGAAATTTATTTCCAGTTAACAATGTGTCAAGCACACAAGGTTTTTAGAAATATTATTATGCTCCCACTTACTTTCTTGAAACCACAAGCATCTTCATTATCCATTGATGAAATCAACCTCTTTTGATCATTTCATCAAAACGAAGATCCCAACTCCATTTTGCTCTCTTCTGTCCATTGCTGGAACTCTGAAGTTTGCATACTCACTAGCATCCTTTGGATCGACAAAATACTTTGGACTGTATCACATACAAATCCTAGTTTGTATTCCCATTTCATGGAAATTCTTTTGCCATTCATGTTTCATATCTCATGATTGAAATATGCATTAATTGCTAGTTTAACCCGAACCGACTTTAAGCATCGCTACGGTGAAACAACCTCATCGTAGTCAACTACTTGAACTTGTTATTGCAACAAGTCGAGCTTTATGGATAAAACATTTTATCCACATCAGTTTATAGTTTCAGAAATATTCGTTAGACTCTAAGTCTTCCGAAAGGTGTATCAAGGTTTTAATCTTGAATCACATATATGGAAACTATCTCGGATTGTATTGGCATTTAGCCAATTCCGGAGTCAGGGCCCATCAACGCTTCCTTGTGTATCGTAGGTATACTGTTGTCTAACAACAATATCTCGTATGCGCACCTCAGAGGTTTGCACGAGTTTTTCCTACGTGGTTCAGCTGCAAGTTCGACCGAAGTCCATACATCTCATGTAGAGGCTTCCGTATCAGTCGTAGTAGGAAACTCTGGAATTACTTCCAAGGTCTCTTTCCTTTGATCTGATGACGAAGATACTGTTTATCTCGTCGAGTTGCACTGTTCTCCCACTCACCTTTTTGAAAGATCAGTTTTCTTCAAAAACCATACCGTTCTTTGTGGCAAAACTCTTAGCCTCGGTATAGTGGTGGGGGAATACCCAATAACTTGGGATAACCTACAAAGTAGCACTTGTCTGATTTGGAATAGGTTTGTAACCTTTTACACAAGCCCCATATTCCAAATGTTAAGAAAAGATATAACATGGTCGGGCGTACCATACCATGACGTCATTTCAACAGACCCGATGGAGCTCTTTTCTGTGTAAAAGCCGTAGTCTCTAAAGCATCACTTTAAAAGGGATAATGACAAATTTATGTCATCTTTGATCTTACCATGTCATGAATGGTTCGATTACATCTTCACGGACTCTCCACTTGCAGTGGTGTTCCGGGAGGTGCAAGTTATGAAACCCCTTTCACAACTCACCAGACATTCGCTAAACTTGTAACTCAAATATTCCTTTCTGCAATCGAATTGTAGAAACATAATTTTCTTGTTACAACAACTTCTACTTCATTTTTGAAAACCTTTCGAATGATTTCAAAAGATCCAGACTTACGTCTCATCAAGTAAATATCCATATATCTACTTGAGTCATTTCTGAAGAGAGATAAATCCACTACTTGCAACAACATTTATTGAACTACACACATCAAAATGTATGATCACCAATAAGTTTGTTGCTCGTTCCTTATGGCCCTGTGAACGGTATTTCAGTCACTTCACTTTTCGGACGAAAGTTGCAAGTATCAGATGATTTAAAATCAACCGACTTCAAAATCCATCATAATGGAATTTTCCATGCGGGTTTCTCCAATGTGACCAAATGCAGTGCCACACTTGTGTGGTATTCTTTTAGTCTTGCGACATTTAGCGTCAGTGTTATGGATGTATCATATTTCCATCAATATTCATAATATACATCCCATCTTGGATGGAAGCATGGCCCTTCATGTTATTCATAATACTGAACAACAATTGTTCTTTTATGAACAACCCTTTTGCAACAAACATTGTGCACTGGGTTAGAGTGTATGAAACTCTAAAATGAATTATGAAAGTAAACACAGAGGTAATATATTAATATTATTTTTCATAACATACATCTCATTCATAATGAAAGTATGGCCCTTATGTTTATTCATAACACCGAACATCAAAAGTTCTCTTATGAACAACCTTCTTGCAAGATACCTTATGCAAAGGGCTAGAGTGTGTAAAGCTCTAAAATGAATTATGAAAGAAAACACATAGGTAATACACCGATGGAAGGTATAGTAACTTTTACTATGTTCCCAGCGTGTATCAAGACCTCATTCCTGGCTAGTCATTCAGGCCATAGTAGTTCTTGCATCGAGTCGCAACAGAATGCAATCGACCGGGTATCTTTGTGATCAACTCACAATACCCAAAAATTAGTGATTAACATGTTTAACCATAATTCCCAAGAACTATATCTTTGACCAGCCTTCTATACATCAAAAACTTGTATGACATTCAGACATGAGCTGGATATTCCAGTCTTCTATCTTTCTGCCTTTATACTTCTAACAGTTTAACTTTCAGTATTTCTCCTACTCTCAGAAGAAGCACTCAACTTAAGAGTGGCGTTAGCTCCGGACTTCCTAGGCGTGAAAGTTTTACTAACACCCTTCGGACACTTCCTTTCTCTTTAAGTTGTTGTTTTATTCACCTTTCATCATATGACAGGCGTTCTTCTGGATTCCTCTCTTATCAGTCTAATGCATAGTAAACACCTTTACTAATAGTTTGCAAACAAATATTGCTTTGGATATTTCATATCTTTCAGCCTTTGTTTGTATCTGAAAATTAATTTTCAGTTCCATGAATATCACATAACTATCCCAAAACTTTTGAAGTTCGGGTCTCATGGAAGCAAACGTATTGCACTTGACTGAAACGGAATTCTAGCTTTTGGATCGAAGGACGAGAGTCACATGATCCATAGCATTAGCGGGAGAATACCGAAAACATGCGACAGGACAAAGTCCTTCTCGGCACTCTTGAGGACAATCCTCACATTACGTTATCAATCGTAAAGTTTTAACCAGATAAATAACAGCTTATTCAATTTTAATAGGGAAGGTGGAAACGCGAGCCATTATACTACAACTTTTATGCAAATCACACTTAGACAGTGTTCAAAATTAATTGCACTAAGAATTAAAAGAATTAATTCTAAAGTGCACTCCCACTCAAATCAATATCTCTCATAATTGATTGTGAGTGATTCAAGACCCACATTTCCATTCAACGCCATTGTTCGAGATAAACACTGATGGCGCGAACTTCAATTGGTAGGCAAACTTGCCAATCACATCTCCATGTGACTCTTGTTCATCTTTCGATGCGTGTGTTCCGAGCTCAGGACGATCCTGCCATGAACGTCAAGATAACCAAGTGATCTTGCTGCGAGGTCTGACCTCACCCGCCTTACACCCGTACAATCGTTCGTACCCATGTAGATCATGGCGCACCTCAAAAGGAAGGATGCTGTGACGGTGCTACACTTGGGAGAACACTAACTACTTGATATTTTTGTGAGAGATCACCCTAAAAAAAGCGACTACCGCGCAATCAAGAAGGGTGCATCAAGAGGGATAAACATCTCAGGCAATTCATAATAGCATGATATGGTATAGCCCTTTCTGACGGAGAAGTCATTAATTTCTTCGTCTTCGGCATTCGCGTCGGTGTTCACCTTCGCGAAGTTTGCCACCACCTTGTCGATGCACCAGATAAATTGCTATCTCTATAGCTAATAAAATAAGTGCATTACATAAGGTTTACACGTAGGTCATTAAAGTGACAATCATATGGCTCCAGCTATCATGCCGAATCATGACACGCAGGTCATGTTAATTTACATCATATAGTCATCTCATACATAATCAAATTAATATGAGCATTGCTATACCACATCACATGCTCATGCAAACCCTCCTGCAAAACCAAGTTAGATGCCTCTAATCGGTTTATGCAAGAACTTGTTTTTCGTGGCTTCTAAGGTTTCGAAACAAAACGAAGCTACCAACGTCCATCATCAAGTATGATAATTCAAGTTGCTAGATTAACTTTCCGGGGTGTATGAAACACGAGATAATAAAATCTCGAGCCCATACTGAACTTCGTCATACGCATGACCCCCGTGCAGATCATATCTGCATTGCCCTTTCGTCTGCGAAATTTCATCTTTGTTTTTAACTACAGTGGAATTCAATAAACTGTTAGCACTTCGTTGATCAATCAGGATCGCGGATTGCCAGAACATTGAAACTCCACCATGCTGTTATCAAGATCAGAAATATGCAAATCCCAGGAAAGCAACAAGAACATCGGGTAACAGATTTCACCTGCTACCCGCACAAATAATTTTCAGTAATAGAACTCATCTACTACCTAATTATATTGTGCAACACCCATACATCTCTATGTATTCCAGATCGCAACCTGCATCTACGCATAACCTGGCTCTGATACCACTGTTGGGGAACGCAGCAGAAAATAAAAATTTCCGACCTACGCACCAGCCCAGGACCACTATGGAGACTGCATACATGGTTTGATCTTTTTCGTTACCGACTCATAGCGCAGCGGAAGTAGAGTCGATGACGATCGGCGGTGCAGATCCCCGCAGCTAGGATTTACAACCTCCCAACCGCGAGGATGTATACCCTCATCTGCCCCTCGGACAGCCTTCCGGGAGGCGGTCGGACAGTCCCCCGGACGGTGTCGCGGACAGCCCTTCGGGAGGACCTTCGAAACTCGGACGGTCACTCGGACAGCCCTTCGGGAGGCACTCTCGAACTAAGATCGAAACCAAGATCTCTCTACAGAGTTGCACACATACGGTGTCATCTATCCGGCAGGGCTTCGCCGTCCAGAATTAGTTCCCACCGGAACCCAGACAGCCTTTCGGCTCTACGAAACTATTTCGCTGGGAGGGAGAGAGAAGGCCAGATCATGCATGGCTTGTGTATGTTGAGAAAGAGTGAGTTTTGGGCAGCCCCCTCCACCTCTATTTATAGGAGAAGGAGGGGTGGAGGGGCTGAAATTTCAGCCACATCCATCCATGTCATCTCCAAGATATTTTGGAGTGAAAGCCCAAAAAGGTGGCTTTCCAAAAAGTAACCATAAAGCTGATTTCACTATTCACGACGACATTTTTCAGCGTCCGTTCGAACCGAAAATATTTATGTGGGCTTAGAACATTTCCAGTACCCACTAATATAATTTTCGACGCGTTCCAAAACAATTCCGGATTAGTGATTTTCATCTGCGAAAAGCAAATAAATCGGTTCCGGCAGCTCCGGAACATTTCCGGTTTTTCTTCCGGAAAATTCCCAGAAGTTTCCAGAATGATTCTGGCACCCTCCAAGAATTATCAGGCGTGTGCCGAAACCAATTTGACTTAATGGTGTACTCCGAAACAACTTTTCGGTTTAGTGTTTTTCATCTGTGAAAGGCAACTAAAGTGGTTCCGGCAGTCCGGAACATTTCCGGTTTTTGTCTCTGAAAAATCTCAGAAGTTACCGGAACAATTCTGGTACCCTCCAATAATTTCCAGGCATGTGCCGAAACCAATTTGACTTAATGGTACACTCCGAAACAACTTTTCGGTTTTACCGAAACTCTTCCGGTGTTCTCTCTCCGGAACTCTTCCGTTGTCTCCGAAACTTTTTTGGTGAATTTCTCTCAGACTCCCTGTCTAGTATTCAACAGATAGATGACCCTTAAGCGTGTGACCCTATAGGTTTGGTGAAGTATAGACATGACCTGGAATCCCTTCCGATCAATGATCAACATCGGAGCCGTGGACACCCATATTGACCCCTATACCCACACGAATGAATATTCGAGTGAACCTCCAGTTATCGTGTGCTATTCCTGTTGCTTCGCGATATGTTACAAATACCCGAGGTGAGACATGTTGGCATCCCCGTGGATCAACAACTTGTCCACTATGCCAGTTACCTCGTTACCGGTATCGTTCTCTTTTCTCGTTACCGTGTTCCGGCATCCCTGTGATCAAATCACCCTGTGTCTGGCCAGACGATGATGGATACCGTCATACCGAGAGGGCCCAGAGATATCTCTCCATCGTCGGAGGAGCAAATCCCAATCTTGAGCTATCTTGTTACTTGCCATACTTTTCCGTGAACCCGTAAGCCGCCGTAATAGCCACCCAGTAACGGATGACGTTTAACAAACCCCAAAGTTCACAAAGCAAGCACGAAGGAACTCGATACTCTCATGGTCTAAGGAATTATGCAAACATTAACTATCTCTGTGTTATTAACCATTAACTTGTGACGAATGTATCTCATAGCATAACATCAATTCGGGTCGATTCAACACAAGTGTTCTACCAACATTGCGCCCTCAAAATTGTCGGCATAGCCATGCCCATGATCAGGAAAACAGGATCATCATGCAATACTTGAGCCAGTCTTAGAGGCAAGAGTAGGAATACATTTTACCGTTTATTATACCACACGTGCAAATGAGTTTCCCTCCGGGCCTCGTGGATATTGTAGACTCGAGAATCATTGCAGTTATAGCATTGAATATAAACTTAATTAGGAACATTGGGATAAATAATAACATTTATTATTGCCTCTTGGGCATATCTCCTACATGCATTGGCTCAACGGACGAGTGGACAGTTTTAGCGGTGGAGCGACGTCTCATGTCATGCATCGACGATGTGGAGTCTCGGCAGCGTGGCGTGGCAGGGTCTCGGCGATGGATGTATGATGATGGACATGCGTAGGGAGGTGTTGTTGTCTGGCGCCGTGGTGGCGTCGACGGCATACCTAGCAATGTCAATGCGTTAGTACCTGCCCTATAGATGGGTCTGTGGAAGACGGCCGCGGCGACTTCCGAGAGTGTGCCGGACTGGTGTGTGTCCCCGACCGGGCAACGGCTTGGTTGTGGCGTCCAGCTTTAGATGTTAGGCCTTGGTGCGATATCTGTTTGGTATTTGTCTTGGACAGTCGACACCCCTTTATCAAGTAGATAGAATATCTAGATCAGAATTGATTCGGTCGGGCGCGCCCTCATCTTCGGCCAGAGAGGCTTCATGAGGCTGTGGCGCGAAGTTTCGCTGTCTTGCCGGTGCCATGGGACATGTCTAAGTATAGATTTCCACCGCGTTGACGTTGGTGAAGAAAGTCATGTTGTCTGCGATCGAAGACTTAATGGCGCCGAGGAGTTTTGATTGCGTTGAAGAATGGCGACATAGATTTTTCCCTGTGTGTTGGTGTTGAGGACTCTGAGCGGCGGCCTTGGAAAGAGGAGGCGTCAACATAGGTGGACAACAGTTTTGGGGGTGCTTCTCGAGTACCGAGCCGCGATCTCCAGGGTGAAAGCCCAAGGTCTTGCCTTCATTGGTTGTACCTGGCAATGGTCTTGCGAAGTCATTGTTTTTGGGATCCCGGACTCTCTCCAGAGTGAAAACTCAAGATTCCTTGATCGGGCGACGACAACGCTTATGCATTGTGTCCTTCTTGGGGGTGTCGTTTTTGGAGAACCTCTTCTGTAGTTCAGGTGTTGTGTTTGGTGGTTGTTAGAGTGTTGCTGTTGTGAGGGTCTCATTACTGCGACGAGGTCTTTGTTTTCATATTTCTCTCTTTTTTATTGTTATTTTGGCTGTGTTCAACTATGCATCAATAGATGTTTTTCGATATCATCTTGGTGCAGAGGCTAGGTGTAATCGGTATCTTCGCGATATCAATATATTCCCTTTATCAAAAAAATGTTGTCAAGATGATGGCTTCAGACTTACCGATATATAACTTTGTAAGGCTTTATGAATAATTGATAAAATGATTGCGTCCAGATGTAGAGGCCGTGGTCGTCCTCATTTTCCCAAAAAAATAAATCTGATTCAAATATATTGCAAGCAATTCCCATGTCAACGCACAAGATATTATCGACTTTCCCGTAATCCATAAGCCTATTGGCGGCCCTATCACCGCGTAAGTTTTCGCTGCAGCGATATTGTGTATTTGTGTTTGCTGCCGCGTCCGGCTCCCGGACGAGTGAACCGAGTCTCGTCGCTACAAAAGGCAGACACAGCAAGAGTGCCGCAGAAAGATCGTCCAGCACTGCCACTGAAGCGTCACATGTGACGCCGAGCTAGTAGGAAGAGAACGATCGACGCCGATGGCCGGTGAAGGAGATGATGTCAAGCTACTAGGTGCGGTGATGAGCCCGTTCGTGGTCCGCGTGCGCATGGCGCTGCATGCCAAGGGCGTCAGCTACGAGTACCTGGAGCAGGACCTGTTCGACAAGGGTGAGCTCCTCCTCGCCTCCAACCCGGTGCACAAGAAGGTCCCTGTGCTCATCCATGCCGGCAGGCCCGTCTGCGAGTCGCTCGCCATCGTCGAGTACGTCGACGAGGTCTGGGCCGACGGCGCCTCGCTCCTCCCTGCCGACCCCTACGACCGTGCCGTCGCCCGCTTCTGGGCCGCCTACGTCGACGACAAGCTGTTCCCCGCGTGGATAGGCATCCTGCGCGCCGCCACGGAGGAGGACAGAGCCGAGAAGCTCGACGCCGTGCTCGCGGTGGTCGGGCCCATGGAGGACGCCCTCGCCCAGTGCTCTGGTGGTAAGGACTTCTTTGCCGGCGACTCTGTCGGGTACCTCGACCTTGCGCTCGGGTGCAATCTGTTCTGGTTCGAGGCGCTGCGCGAGATGTTCGGCGTCGCGGTCATCGACGCCGGCAGGACTCCGCGCTTGGCCGCCTGGGCTGAGAGGTTCGAGCAAACTGAGGCGGGGAAGGAGGCGGGCCCGCCCATGAAGAGTATGGTGGAGTACGCCGGGAAGCTGCGGGCTATGAGGGCTGCTGCTGCCGCGGCTGCGAAGTAACATAATTAAGATTCTTGATTCGGTCGGCCTCAAACTGGGTTTTGTTTGTTCATCATAAAGGTTGTCGTCGTCAGTCGTCTCTTTAATTAGTTTATTAGTTATTAAAGATTGTGAGTTTCACTTTTCTGCATTGTGATCTGTTCAGTATGCAATAAAATGGACATTTATATTCAGAAAGTTGTGGCTGAGCAACCCACTGACTTGTTCAGGAGTGTAGTACAACATTATATAATGTTACAATAGAACAACGGGAGAAAAACCATTGTGTCATGTCTTTTGAGGATTTTTGTATGTTCACCATGCCGACGGTCTGGTTGGTCATAGTGGTGAGTAACTTAGTGTCTTCTTACCTTCATAATGTAAAGTAACATACTAGTAATGTCATAGATGACTTCATTTATTAGCTTGTAGACTCATCTTTTCTTGGAAAACGTTATGTTACACTAAACAGCTCTCTCCTCATCAACTACATGACACGTAAGCAAAATTGTGTTGAAATGCGCTATGTTACTAGCTAAGTACTCTCATTATAACCAGCCTCATGTCGTCCCCTCCACCGGTCTCCGGTCTCCTAAGTATGCAATAAAATAGCCATTTATCTTGATAAAGTTGTGGCAGAGCAACCCACTGACTTCCTAAGTGTGACGCAACATACGAGTAAAACCACCGTTTTCAAGTCTTTTCAGATTTTTGTTGGATTTCCACAAGTTTGCTATGTAGGATGGCAGCCCAGAGGCAATGACAAGCTTTGTTCATGATGCATTGTTGGTGAATGCAGTATGAAGAAGACTTTGGTATCCTAAATATTTGGATGTAGTTTTCAGTTTCTGTAAAAGTGGTTTAAGAGTTTCTACTACTTAATATATCTCTTTTGTCTTTTCAAAAAAAATGTCCATGTCCAGAAAGTGCAAATTTAGCTCAGTGAATATCACATTTGCATTTTTATGGGAAAAATGGAACTTGACTTCGGTGAATGATCCATGGAGCCTTGTATACTTATTTTTCCCGTCTTTTAGACCGCTTGCACCCAACCATGTCAAATTAGTGCAATATTAATTATTGAACAAACAACATGGGTGTCGAGGGAGTAAGCCTGACAGTAATACCAGGGATACGAAGGAGGGGCGGAGCCTAGCTACGGCGCAAGTGTATCACTCGGATTTAACGAATTCAGGCCCCTCTCGGTGGAGGAAAAGACCCTATGTCTCGTCCCCTGAGGCTTTGTGTTTTCTTAGGGGGTAGGAATACAGTAGAGTGCGGAACCCCTACTCAGGCGCCAGGGGGTGGCTTATATAGAGTGCGCCACCATCGGCCAAGTGCCATTACAAGGGTAATTAATACCAGTAGCTGCAGGCGTTACTAGAAACTGCTGCTTTAACTAGGCGCGTTACAGGTAACGTCAGACATCACAACACTTTATGTGAGATAATAAGTCCCTCGAACGTTGCAGCTCCCACGTCGTCCCTGCTTCCTCTTGACCGAGTGCTGGAGCCTGGCCGACTAGTGAGGTGACGTCCGAGTGACTCAAGAGATCCGAGTGGATCCTGAAGATGCATCCGAATGCATTGGTAGACCAGGGACTTTAATGATAATGTAGGACCCCAGGTGGGCCCTATGGTAGGTGACCTCATCAATGGGTATTTTCAAGTTTGATGATAAGTTTCATCTTCTAGGTGTATCTTGAAATGAATAGATGATCACATGGTAGTTTGGGTGCTTCAAGACTATATGGTCAATTTAGATTCGCAATTCAGTTTCCTCATCTATGTGCAGCACACGACAATTTAGTGTACTAATAATACTGTAAAACCAGCAATCCCATTGGTTGGGCAGAGTAACAGGAGCATAAAGAATCATGTGTTCAATTATTTTGCTATTTCTACAAAACTTCCTCAACAATACCTAGATTTTTGTTTGGAGGCATTTGCCTGATGAGCTCACCTAAAAGGTGTAACATAAAAATGGTAAAAAATGTCTACAAAATACTTGGCTTCGCTCACGCTACCCTGTTCCAACCATGGTAGAATCTCAGTGCCGGAGACACCTAAAATGATCATTTGCCAAATGTATGGCAAATAATATGTTTCCTTCTTCACAACATAGCCATGATTGTAATTTCAGTGGACAAAGGTCCAAGCCATATAAGATAACTTCAAACTAAACGAATGACCAATCTCGTTTTAGGCGCACCAGATTTGACTGACAGAGATGTCGTGGTACATTGTGCACTTCATGCGCTTACTTACACATGATTTGTCCTTCCTTTATTCCAGAGTCTCAGCTGGAGATGGAGGCGGTGGTGGTAATGCTGAACTTGCCACCATCGGTTGTCACACTTGCATTGGTGTAAGAAGATCCAAGGTGCTCTATGAATTCGTTGATGTGCCTCCCATGGCATTCCATACAGGCTATGATGTCATGTATCTTCGTCGCGCTTGTGACAAAGCCACTGCTGACACCTCCCTCTACCATTACGTCCCAGAGCATGCTCATGACGCCATGGCGGACAAACAACCTATACTTCTCATCCCTCTCCACCCGCAACCCGACCATCTTTGTCTCCATTTGCCACGCGTTGGGACCTTGCTCCCCGAAGATGAACCACATAACAAGAGGGTGCCCCAAAGAATAACGCCACATTGAGCAAGTTTGTGGAGGAATCCGCCAATGGTGGCGTGCACTCTTATCCTAGGAGCCCACTCTAGGGGTCTACCTTTTGGGGGGTAAACCATCAGTTCCCAAAGGGAAATAAAAAATTAATAGTTGCACACTTCATCATCTTCAAAATGGGGAATTCACTTCATGGGTGTACCATTTTGGGGGGTAAACTGTCAATGTCGAAAGAGATGAAAAACTCATGGCCGCAATCCTCATCCCCTACCAAATGGGTAACCCACTTTGTGGGTGTACCATTTTTGGGATAAGCTGTCAGTACCAAAAGGGAGAGGAAAAGGTCATGGCTACACACTTCGTCGTCTGTCAAATGGGGAAGCCACTCTAGGGGTGTACTACTTTTGGTGTAAACTGGTAGTGCCGAAAGGAAGAGGAAGAACTCAATGTTGCACACTTCATCGTTTGACAAATGAGTAACCCACTCCATGGTTGTATAAGTGTTAGTATCAGAAAGGAGAGGCGAAGGAAAAACGCATGGATGCACACCTCATTCTTTGCCAAACTCATGGATGGAGCATGAAGTGTGATAAACATGTTAGGTTGTACAAATTTCCTAGATTCGCCACAGAGAAGAATTTTCACTTGCCATGCATAGAAATTTGGATCCTCTACATATAATTTAATAGAATAGAGTGTTCTCTTGGAGTACCTTCTATAATGTATTTATTAAGCACCAAGTTGGATCTTGAACATATCTCATGGGACTCCTTAGGTGTTCAGCTTCACTGTCGATGCCATTGGACTATATCGGGCTACCATCACCACATGTTGTCACACATGACTAAACTCTTCTTAGACCGTATCTATTCCCAAATATGTTTTCCTCTAAGGTTTGATAGCTATCTTTTAGCCATGGTCCACTCTATCGACGACAAGCATAAGCCAGTGTCAGGAATGATTCTTTGAAGCTAGATCTCACTCCCCTTCCATCTCTTTGTTATTTTACTTCTCAAACCATGTCACTTCAATAATCCTATCATTCCTCACTACAATTAGCTTACATGCACCTTTACGGTGATGTGTTACTTAACGTTGATGTTCTTCTCATCTTGGATGGAAGCTACTCATGAGATTTGTTACATCTCAAATATGGCTTGTTTTGTTTGGATTTCATGCATTGGTGCTCCCAAGGGATTGTTTGGATGTTTTTAGCTCTATTTTATGTTCCCGTTTCCCATGTTACGGATTTGGTTTATACAAATCATTAGCATTGACATAGGGTGGCATCGTCCATGCCCTGCTTGGGAACCATAGTCAAAATTTGTTGGGCCGCAAATCTACCCCGTCCGAATCAAGGAATTGGTGCTTAATACATACCAATCAAGTTTGGTGCATGTTTTTACTCTAAGTGGCACCATTCACTCCCCTTATTGTCAGATAGGAAATGCTTATGATGTTGTTTTTCCCTCATATGCTTACCCCCTTTCAATATCTACACATGCCCTTTTGTGGGTTTCAAAGAATAAAAGTCTACCATCAATGTTTCTGTTCACCATCAATGTTCAGGACCTATCTTAGGGGCACACCTTCGGAGTCATTATGACAATCAGCGATGCCTTCAAATATTGCAACCAAGGTATCCTAATCCTGACTAGTGTAATGGAAAAATTACTTATCTTTGGGGTGTCTATATTAGCAAGTTTTATTAATTCCAAATAATATACACATAGTCCATGGGAGTATGGGAAAGGTACTTCAAGACAAAATATTAAACCGCTTTACCATTTTACTTGACATTTTGGTTCGACCTTCGACCTAAATTATTGCAGTTAGGAACCAAAAATATTCAATTGTAGCTCGAGTAAGGCGTGTGTGATAGGTTGTGCACAAAATAGTCTTGTTCGTTGCACCCTTAATGTTCCTAAGATATCATGCCCTTTTTCTTGACGCTGAGAAGATTTTACTTGTTTTTTTACCTGAGACTGTTAATGACCATGTTCATCGGATTTTTTTTAAATGTGCAATGGTTAATAAAAACAAATGTGTGTGACCATAATGTGTTCCTGTAGTCGTGGTAGTAGAAGTGGGACCCATGAGACAGCGATATTGAAAAATAAGATATTAATTGTCACCTTCTTTTTACAAAATCCATATACATTCTAGGAGTCCACTTGTCGGTCGTGCGGATAAACCTAGAGTGCGTTAATTGCTGATATCTATATTCCAAGGAGTCCACATGTTAGACATGAGATAACATATAGAATGGGGGATGGGTATGTAGAAGGAAGTGGGTGGAAGTGTCAAAGGAAAGGTCGAGGCAGGAGTTTTTTTGGCCTTTTGGGAGGGGAGCAGTTATTTACTTTTGGCGACTAGCAGTGGTGGGTAGGACCATAGGTTGAGGATGTAACAAATGGTTGTGGTAACATAAGAGAAGGCATACATGGTTCATCACATGTCGTGAACCTCATTTGGAGACACCACTAGGAGCTCGAGGAAGGTAGGGTGTAGGAGCGGGGTTGGGTGGGGTCGCATGCAAGATATGGCGAGTGGGTTGGACAGTGGAAGTCCATTAGTTTGGGTATGCCATGGTGGGTTGATGAGATGGGCAATGTTGTGTTGGTTCTTGGCATTTTATGAAGCTTCCTCAGTGTGCCATGTGGTTGTCGCTGGAAAATGTAGGACCCACACATCATTGATAGATATAATAGTTACTATTGTTGCTTCAAGTAAAATGTGTGCTTAACATGGAACACGCCTGTTAATCAATGAGATAAATATAGAATGCATCGACTGTTTTTGTTTTTACCTTATAATGTGTTTTCCTGAAAATTTGGTGTGTGTCGTGTGGCAGTGGTAATAAAAGTGGAACCCATGAATTTTCCATAGATAGGATATGAGTTGTCTACGCTCCTTCAAGAACACATGTGTTAATTAGGAATGTGCACATGAAATGCATTGATTGTTACTATTTTTGAAAATTACATGTTCATTTTCAAATTTTAATGTGTGTGCCATGTGGATATGGCAATTGAAGTGCATTCAAATTTTAATATGTGTAGCCACCACCTTACCGAATCACATATACGCTTCGGGAACCCATATATTAGTTGTTAAGATAACATGGATTATATTAATTGTTGCCCTTTCTATGAGTTGATGCTTTTAATAATATTTCCATCTGAAAAAGGGGCAACAATTAATGCATTCCATGCTTCACACTGGGACTATCATATACTAGTATCATAGGTATGATATATACTACCTCCATAGTGCATAGTATTATAACTTAGTATCAAAGTGACCTTAATTATTGTCATCCATGACAAATAGTAGTACATCATTTAATATGAAACAGTACCATATCATGATACTTTTTTTTTGACTGGAAAATAGTAGCAGAGGCTCCTACTATGCTATATTAATATATGAAAATATATTTACATGGCCGGGAGGAATTTCCCCAAAGAAAGAACTAACAAGCAGAGTCTAAAGTGAGTTTACAAAAGAAGTGATATAATCACTGAGATCAGGGGACACTCTGTATCTAAGCCAGGTAAGATCAGCCTTAGTTCTCTCAAGCCACATATCATGATACTTAATCCTCTCTTTCCTTATTTAATTGTGTGCCACCTCAGCAAAAATGCCTAGTTGACATGCGTGATACTACCTATGATGCTCCCATTGTTACCAGCCTCACTGCCCCGATCAACACACATGATCGATAGGGTGTACATTTGAGATGTTGACAATTACTATCCTGCCTATAAGTGATACATTGGTCCCTTTTCCGCTACCATGAACACACATAATAGGTTTCAAAAATAAACATGCTATTTTTGGACTAGCAACAATAACACATCTCTAGTCATTGGTTGTGTTTTTTGTTTTATAAACCATCATAGCATGAATTTTTCGCATGTTGTTATTCCATACATTGAGTCATGAGCCCAGTAGTTCAAACGCCATAGCAAATGGGAATGTTGTCTATATTAAGTTCGTTTTTATAGCCATGTGATATAGATCTCATGTGGTGATCTGTCTGCCACTTCCTATATAAGCTCAACAAACCTAATCTTAATCCTAGCTCTCATTCCTCCGCTCCACAGATGATGCACTCTTCATCTTCCCACATCATTGAATCACATCATCTACCTCTTGTGCTTCCACATCCGTAAACCTCTTCGTCCTCCACTACAACTCTACACATTCCGAGATAGGGACTCACCTCCTATCATGGTTACTTGAGTGCTCTTTCAAACAATTCCATTATTCTTCGAAACTGATGTCACCCTTCGTATGTCTTCTACACTACATACGCACGTCGTCCACTCTCGCCCTCTAAGTTCACGAGATATGGTAAAATGCGGATCATGACATGACGATGCTACAAATGTTGGGGAAGGAGGACGATTAATACAAGCGGTGAACCCACTCTGTGGGTGTACCAATGTTAGGATAAAGTGTCAGTGCCAGAAGGGAAAGGAAAAACTCATGTATGCACAAATCATCCTCTACCAAATGGGGAACCCACTCTGTGGGTGTATCGCTTTTGGGGTAAACTGTTAGTGCTAGAAGGGAAAGAAAAACTCATGGTTGGACAATTTATCTGTTGGCAAATGGCAAACCCACTTCTTCCTCGCTAGACGACATAGTCAACAATTCAGTAGAAAAGTCATGGAGCATTACAAACATGTTATATGTTACATGATTTTGTAGAAATTTCTTATATTCCATGGACAACAATTATTCCAGCATAGAAATTTTCACTTATCATGAGTAGAAATTCTTCCGGCAGCCTTGTTGGCTAGAGTAGGAAGGGATAGGGTCTTCGGGACCTCCTGTGCATACATAGATGTATAATAAAGAGTTATATTTGTAGGATTATTTGTATGGCAATTCTCTAGCACCATGTTGGGCATTGGCCGCCCCTGATGGACTCCTCTGGTGTTGCTCTTCACCGCAGATATCATTGGGCTATCTCAGGCTCTACTGTCATTGCCTGCTATGACACACGAGTAAGCTCTTCGTAGACCTTATCTCTTCCCAGATATGGTGTCCTCCACTTTCTTCTTTCCTCTGGTGTTGCTATCTTCTTTCCTCGGACTACTCCAGTCGCTAGTGAGCGAAACTCTCTGCCTATCATGGTTCTTTAAAGACGAATCTTGCCCCCCTCCACTTCTTCATCATTTTACTTCTCATACAATTCCGTTTTGTCTATACTCTCATTCCTTACTATGGTGATCAGTTCCTTGATAATGATGCTCCTGGTATATTGGTTGGGAAGCACTCCTGAGATTTCTTGCACCACCTTGGATATTGCTTGTCTTTTTCAAACATGGTCCTCCCAAGGGATTGTTTGGGGTAATGGTGCATGTTTTTAGGTCCTATTTCGAGAACTATCACTTTTTTCCTTCATAAATGAATTTTGTATCTACATATCTTTCACATCAACCTAGGGTGGCAGCGTATTTTTCCTTTGACTGCTAAACTTCCCTTTAACCTCTATCGAGATCCATTTAGGAGATTCAGGGATTTCATCTCCTCCATTCCATTTTAGGAGATCGATTTGACGCCTAACACTAATATAGGCACCCATGTTTTCCTGTATAATAGGATGAGGACAAACTCTCAAGAGATGACGATGTATGGTGGATGAATCATGATGCGTGATCAATACTTTTAGGGATTTGACTTATAATGTTATGAATAGCAATTTTTAGTTGCCATAGTTACATTTTCACCTGCCATTAACATAGATTTATCTAGTGTCTTGGCTGGTGAGGCCGTAATGGGAGAGGGGTCCTTGTGGTCATCTATGCATAATACGTAGAAGAATAAACGTTTCCCTTAGAGGCAGTGGAGAAGCGTGACAAAAACAATAGATGGGGCGAATTCCATACTAAAGACACAACATGCACGAAAAAGGCCACTAGAAGACTAGTTTGTGGATATAGCTGGGTACTGTGGACAACATAATGCTCCATGAAAATATCAGACGACCACTATGAATTCCTCATGGCAGGATCCTGTTTTATTCCGACGACCACTATATATCAACTCCCTCTGGCCGAATCCCCTTTTCTTCTAAAAGTAAACTGCATCATTGGCTCTTTTCCCATTGTTACTTAAATAAAAAAATCCAAAATGCATCAAAATTTCTATAAGTTAATCGATGGGGTAGACATTTAAATTACTAGAACATCTAGATTCATCTCAGACCATTGAAAATAGAACAAACCTAACCCAAACAAGGAGTCAAGAGCTCGAGCCATTGGTCTAGGGCATCGGGTATGACATGCTATCCGTCTAGAAGCCGAGGAGTGGGAAGTAGTGGTGTTGCTGCCTCTAGCTGTCAGGCAAACATCCTGCCATTGTGCCGGTGGGCATGCGATCACTCCAGCCGTCGGTCGAGAACAAGAGGGTGAGCTACAGAGCAGTAGGTCAGGGCAGCTAAAGTTAACGCGCATCATAGATAAGGTCGATGTGCAGCTATGCATGTTGTCATGGAGGGGGGACGTAGCTTCGTCGCGGACATGAACAAAGAGACTAGAAAGATTATTTCTAACTCTATTGACACACATTGGTCCTGCAAATGGTCTTCAACTATTGATGGCTGGACAGAGTGGTGAGTATAGCTAGCATTTCACATTTTGCACTTTCGAGGGAGGGAGTGGGCAGGGGCGGAGCCAGGAATTGGACATGGGGGGGGGAACGCAAATATTTTCAGCCCGCGAAACGTTGTAAATAGACCTTTTAACAATTATCTAATTAATCGAATGTACTTAATATATATCCCGAAGGATATAGTGATCATATAACTATGAAATTTTATTAGGAAATAGAAGGATATCAATTAGCAGCAATTTGGATTTTCAAAGGAACATCTAAGCTGTAAATTAATCTATTGTCCCACATGCTAGATTAATTAGGCTGCTACGTTGTAATCCGAAGGAAAAGTACTAACAGTAGAGGTAGTGTATGTTTGTGTACCTTTGAACTGAGCCCTAGATCATGCACAAGCATTCGACCGACTCCGCTACATGACTCCATGGCAGAATTATCACAGCGGCTAACACCGCCGAAACAACTTGCGTGCCCTTCTTGATCAGTTTAGTGTCTATGCACCCAGTGGCTTGCAAACAGGAGCAGCAACCGTCGGCTGGACTAGGCGGGAGCAACAAGACGAGCGGCGGCAAGAACCCTAAAATTGATAGATCGATCTTGAAGATCTGAATAGTGGTGGTTCACGGAAAGGTCATACGTAGGCCTATTTTTCTGATGGTGAAAAAGTGGGCAAATAATGGGCCACCGTAATAAAATTTGGGCTTCGGCTAGTATACACATAGAATAGTATTAATGTTGGGCTTAATTACTAATTGAACAGCCATTATCTAACGGCCATTAGCACATACTCCCTCCGTCCCAAAATAAGTGTCCCGGATTTTCTACTAAACTAGTACAATTTTTGTACTAGCTCATTGACACTTATTTTGGGACGGAGGGAGTATATTAGTATATAATACTATTGGTGTGGCCCATGAGACATTGAGGGGGGGGGGGGGGGGGTCCCCTTGTCTCCGCCCCTGGGAGTGGGGAGGGGTCGTGGCCCAGTCTGGGCTCCACGACCGTCTTAGGCTGGCCATAGTGGTGGTAACTTAGCTAGTATCATGCACTCGGAAATAGTAAACATGCTGACGTGGCAAAGAATTAAAGAGAGGGTTAGAGTAACATAGGTAGATACCGTATCATATTAAATGCTTTACTACTTTGTGTCATGTAAGACAATAAATAAGATCATATATGATACTACTCTATGATACTATGCACTATGTAGATAGTATCATACAGTAATATCATATGTATGATACTAGTATATGATACTTTCCACTATGAGTAGTCTTAGAGGCTCAATGTTGCAATGGTGTTGCTAGAGCTATTTGTGGAATATTAGCTACCTCCAGTGGATATCTAGAGGCGCAGGCTTCGTTGTTTTGCGCCGCTGGAAAAGCTTTATTCATGACCAGCATCTGTTGTCACATTACTATAAGATATTTTAGTAAGACATTTTCTCTACTATGATCTAATTCCTCCTCCCATGTTTTTCTGCAATCTTCTGGTCTTGTACACGAAAACCATGACACACCAGAGGTTGAAGTCACCCATTGTGATTGATTGTACCTCCATGAGCAAACAAAAGGCTTGAATATATTAGGGCAAGAATTTTAGGTGGGATTTCTTTTCCGCTGAAATCATCTCTATGTACGTTGTTAACATGTCTGAAAATCGTTTACATGGTATAGATTGCAAATTTAACACGCTTATAAGTGGGGCATAATTACAATTTTTACAAAAAATAGAAGACCATTTTATTATGCAATGTAATCGATCACACTACTTAGAATAGTGAAATTCATGATCCTTTAGGTAACTACGTACTAAAGATGACGACTGACGACTGATGCCGATGTAAAAAATGGGTGACAACTGACGACTGCAAACCTCAAAACGAAAGTGACGACGGAAAAATTAAGAAGCTCCATCGAGCTAAGCCACTAAATTACTTGGCAGCCGGGGCAGCAGCAGCAGCCCACATAGCCCGCAGCTTCCCGGCCTCCTCCAACATGCTTTCCATGGGCGGCGCCGCCTTCTTTGCAGCCTCCGTCTCCACGAACCTCTCAGCCCAGGCGGCCAGGCGCGGAGTCCTGCCGGCGTCGATGACCGTCACGCCGAACATGTGGCGCAGCGCCTCGATCCAGAAGAGGTTGCACCCGAGTGCGAGGTCGAGGTACCCGATGGAGTCGCCGGCGAAGAAGGCTTTCCCGCCAGAGCACTGGGCCAAGGCGTCCTCCAACGGTGCGACAGCCGCGAGCGCAGCGGCCAGCCTCTCCGCCCTCTCCTCCTCCGTGGCCGCCCTCATGATGCCTATCCACGTGGGGACTGCCTTGTCGTCGATGTAGGCGGCCCAGAAGCGGGCGACGGCGCGGCCATATGGGTCCGCGGGGAGGAGCGAGGCGGCGCCGGCCCAGACCTCGTCGACGTACTCGACGATGGCGAGCGACTCGCAGACGGGCCTGCCGGCGTGGATGAGCACGGGGACCGCCTTGCGCACCGGGTTGGAGGCGAGGAGGAGCTCGCCCTTGTGGAACAGGTCCTGCTCCAGGTACTCGTAGCTCATGCCCTTGAGGTGCAGCGCCATGCGCACGCGGACGAATAGCGCGGCCCAACGCGCGGCCCAAACGGACAAATGTCCGGTTTTCGTCCGTTTTCGACCCATTCCCGGTCCAAACATGCGCCGCGTTTGGGGTGAAACGGACAGCGCGCGGACACTAGCGCTTCATTTACCTCCAACGCCTCCACCCGCCCTCCCAGCCCCACCCCCGCCGCCGGCGCCGCCACTATTTTCCGGCCGCCTCCTCAGCTCACCCCCCGGCCGTCCATACCAAACCACGTCTCCGCCACCACGCCCGCGCTTTCGTAGGAGTTTTGGCCGTCGTTTGGAGGAGTTTTGGCCGTCGCCGTCGTATCCGGTGCCAGAGGGGATACGGCCGCCGGCGACGCCTATGGACCACGGCAGCTTCCGTCGGGTGCTCCAGAGCGACCTGTAGCCGGCCGCCAAACGCCCCTGCTGCATCGAGGTGATCTTCGCGGCCTCTTTGCCACCACGACCGCAAGGTGTTTGACACTTTGCCCACAAAGGTATGGACACTTTGCCCACAAAGGTGAAAATGTTGAGCCCCTGCACCAAGAACCGGCCACGTTTGAACAGTTTACCCAATTTCATCGTGAAATGCGTGATTGGCACACTCATGTGGCGCTTCAAAATGACTTGATTGAACACATGTGGACTCACATTGGCAACCAATAGATGTATTGGTTCATTATGTTTATTCAAGACAATTTCGATTTGGTTGTAAAACTATTTTATTCGAGACAATTTCGATTGGGTTGTAAAACTATTGTTATTTGAGACAATTAATATTTGGACGTGCAAACTTGTTTTAAACATTGAAATATTGAATATATGGGCATATTGGCCGTGGCGGACAGGATGGGGCCAAAGGATGCGCCCGCGCGTTGGGCGCACGGCCACCGCATCCCAGAAAAGGCCCGGACACGACCCTATTGCCCGCCCCAAACGGACAGAATCCGGGCAAAACGGACGTCCGTTTGGGGTCGTGCGCTGGAGTTGGCCTTAGGTGACCATCTTTAGCGATGAGACTCCGCACCCTGATGCGGGCAGCACTCTGGATACTTTTGGCTCTTGCAAGCATGAAGCAGCTGAACAAAGAGAACGCACACATCATCATTATTATTATTATTATTATTATTATTATTATTATTATTATTTGTTGTTGTTGTTGTTGTTGTGAAAAAATGTACATACATATCATTATTAGAATTCAGTGACATGCTATGGACCGGTGAAAACGTACCATGCCTCATATTTACTACATAAGACTGAGAATAAATAGGGAGATCAATGTGAACAACACTTGGGTTGCAGTGCTTGAGCAGTACTCGGGATACAGTACCCGGCTGAACAGGACCCTGCACAGTACATATTTATAGTGCTTTCTGCTACAGTAATGGATCTGAGTTGTCCATTATCACCCATCACTGGTAAGCTGATCTCGTTGTAACAATCAACTTTCTTGGAAGGAAGAATTCTTTTAGAGAGTGCGGTAATAACTAATGAAGTGGTGCATCTAGTGTTTTCCACCAAAAAGAAAGGCTTGGCATTTATGATTGATTTTCAAAAACTCTTTGGTTAGCTTTTGGTCCTATTGGACCAAACATTTCACTACCAGATGCTCTATAAGAGTCAAATTTAATGATAATGAGGGCGACTTTTTTTGTAACTAGCAAGGGTTTTTGTTTTGTAACTAGCAAGGGTCGAGGCAAAGAAACTCACCGCTCCCTTGGTGTATATGAGAGACAAAGTAAATGATCTGGTGGTTAATTTTTTTCTCTAGGATACTAGATATATAGGGAAAATTGATACTAGACAAAGTAAATACATCCTACGACTGGGTGTAGTTGCACCCACGTCTCATATACTACCTTGTGGTAGTATATATACTACCCTATCATTATTAGTATGTTCATATACTGTATCTAAGATAGTCCAAAGTGAGTTATCTAAAAAAATTGTAAGGAAGCCCATAGTTTTTATTA
Source organism: Elymus sibiricus (assembly GCA_039707655.1). Taxonomy (NCBI): domain Eukaryota; kingdom Viridiplantae; phylum Streptophyta; class Magnoliopsida; order Poales; family Poaceae; genus Elymus; species Elymus sibiricus. The sequence continues at coordinate 452,183,369 of CM077667.1, read as the reverse complement.
GATTTATGAAATAACATATTTGTACTAAAAAAGATATGCTCAAAATATGATACATACTACCTAAAAAGTAGTATATATACTACTTAAACATTGTTATATACCACATACTACGCGTGCATATACTCCATATATATATATATATATATATATATATATATATATATATATATATATATATATATATATATATATATGAGTGGTGGGGATCTCTCTAGAAAAAATGGTAATTGATGATAAGTATAACACACACAAAAACTGGCGTGAAGTTAGGTCTTTTTAAGAAAAGAGCTATTCTCCGCCATAACTGATTTGGATGTGTCTACTATTTTTAACGGACCAAGTATAACCTTAACTCGACCTTCAGGACTCCACCACCACCTGAATACTTGTACCCTTTATCATCAAGGGCACTTAGCTAGATGAGATTTTTCTTGCCTTTTGCTTCCAAGATGCACACCCATCGTAGTTTTGGAAGGAAGATGTTGGCTTCCAAAGTAGTCAAGAGAGGTTACAAATGGCATGTTGGCAATGGTAGATATGTTAGACTCTGGGATGACATCTTGGTTCAAAATTCTCCTCTAGCCACCCAATTTTGAGAAATTTATTTTGTGGCTACAAACAAAAACCTTGGCTGAAGTGTGGGACATGCATCAACTTTTGTGCACTTTAATTAGGACAAACCTTGATAAGGACATGGTGTTGCAATGTGATCAGTGTTGAGATTGCCAGGAGTGTTTGTTCTACTGATCAAGATGATATTGTGGTGTGGAATTGTACCTAACGGAATATATTCCTACCATTCTCTATATGTTATTATCGACATTAGAGGGTGAAACATGTACTCCCTCCGTCCCGAAATAAGTGATTCAAATTTATACTAACTCTAGTACAAAGTTAGTACAAAGTTGAGTCACTTATTTTCGAACGGAGGGAGTATATTGCATGTTGTGTGGTCACTCAAGGTACTGACGTAGAAGTTAAAATTTCCTTTGTATGTTTTTGCGATAATAAGGTCATGACTCAGGACAATCGTAGGAAGAGACGTATAGTTAAAACCCTGGACTACAATGATTGTTTTGAGACTGTGCCTATGTACTTACCTTATTCTTTGAGTGCATTGTAGCAAAACCAATTTGGGGAGATGTTTATGATGTGTTTCATATCCATGTGCAAGACTTCCAGTCCCTAGAGTTGAAATGTTTATCCCATAAAGGTTCTTGCATTTTATCGTAGTTACTCCAACAGTCATGAGTGGGTTGTGGAACTTTTAGGAATGATCTTGTTTAACAGGGGAACTTGGCTGAATATGAAATAGGTTTAGAGTTTGCTTCTAATGTACCTGAAATTTTTCACGGTCACGTTCTAGGAATTGAATGGGGAGGGCCGACCGAGGAAGTGCACAAGCACTGAATTTCTACCTTCCTGGATGGCCATTGTGGGCAATCTATATCATGGCGGGAGGGATACTCTTGATTACATTTGTCGGAATCGTACCGAAGATGGTGATATCTGAATCGTTTTCTCGTGATGGCCTGAGTCCTTCTTAGCTTCATAGAGCATCGGTCTACGATGAAGTCATTTATGTTCCGTTGTATCTAGTTTAAGTTTTTGTGTTTTGAACTTCGGACTAGGATGTGTTGGTACTTGTCCCATGGTCTTTAGCTTTGCATGCTTGATTTAGGATGCATTCATAGACGGAGCTAGGATTCATGCATAGAGGGGGCGAGTTTGCTAATGGAAGGGGCAAAGTTTTTATGGAGTGAAAAAAATATTGGCATCAAGAACCACTACTGTTAAGGAAGAAGGAATTTACTGAGGGGGGTGTAACCCCACTTGCCCCCTAAATTCATCCATGGATGCATCTGCGTCTATCATGGTTTCATTTCAAATAAAATGGAACCGGGCAAGGGGGTTTCACCCTAGTTTTTCGGAAATATTACTCTGATTTATGTGATCCGTATATGGTATCATGTGCAAAACTATATATTAATTATGCAAAACAATGATGTTTAATAATAAAAAGTGTTACATTCTCTTTTATAGAAGGAGGAGGATAACCCCAACCGCTGCATCATTGTGATGCGCACAAGCATATTTATTAAACGACAAGTCTCAAGTTCCAATACGGAAATCCACTAGTAGTAAATAGAAAGATGTCACATTAGGTGAAAGTAGGAATGCATGCCTACACACATAGTCTACTATTGAACCGTCATCCAAACCGGTTGTAAGTAACCCGTGCGTCTACCCCACACATGTTGCACCCAGTATCCATAAGCTCATGTACCTCCAGCATAAGTAAGGACCGCATACAAATCCATGTTGTAGCCCTGAAAATGACCTGCAAAAAGTTATGTATTTTGACTCTGTTAAAACATAGTCATTTTGATAATTCCATGAATCCCAAAGCAAAGCACAAACTCCCGCAAGGATATTTGTCTTAACTTTATGATAAACCCCACCCAACCACTTTCCAATCAAATTTGTGATAATAGTAGGTGGAGGCAGGTTACATGTCACATGAATCATATGCCATAGCCTGGTGCCAACAAGCATGAGATAAATAGAAGATGAATTGTTTCATCTTGATCACAGAAACAACATCGTTTACACCTTTGCTACCTTCATTTTGCAAGTTACTATTCATGAGAATAATCCTCCTATGCACAAACCAAATAAAACCATTGATCTTAAGTGGCACTTTTCTTTTTCATATGTTTCGAACAAATACATGTCCTACATTGATAAGGTTTTTATACATAGATTTAAGTTAGAAAATTTAAAAGATGTCAACCGCCAATGAAAAGAATCTGGCTCATCAGTTAAGTTGACTGCCTTCAACCTAGCTACATATGAATCTAGGCATGCCATTTATCTCCGATCAAAGCACGTCTGAATTGGATATTCAAGGGAATTGTATCTAGTATTGTGCCGATGAACTACTCTTTTCGTTGCACAATATTATAAAAAGATTAGTATTGTATCTCACGAGGCACATCCCTAGTCAAGTATCGTCCCAGAAACATATGTTGTGATCAACTCCTACCTTGAAAGTGCCTCTATAACATAATACAACTTTAGTACGCTTCAGCCCTTCCCGAGGTAGAGGCATATGGTTCCGTTGTGACTTGGGACAAAATCTTCATGTGAAGATATTTGTTACGCAATAATTGAATCCATATGTCATCTTCCTACGAACCGAGAGCCAATACAACCATTTACTAAGGAGACATTTGTTCTTATTCTCAAGATCTTCAATGTCTAGACCCCCTTCATCTTTAGGATGACATAGAATGGCCCACCTCGCAAGGTGATATTTAGACTTATGTTCATAACTCTACCAGGAAAAATATAGAGCGGTAAAAATCCAGTCTTTTCCTTGAACCTATTGGGATTTCGAAAAATGATAGCATGAACATAGGAAGGTTTCGTGCGAGAACCTCCAACAGATGATGTAAAAATTGGTGCCCAAAAATGTTTTTAGGGCAAGAGAGAGAAAGTTTCTGGGTACCAGAAATTTTCTGCTGTAATAGATGAAATAAAATGAATGCTCTAAACTTTCAAACTCGCGGCAGGGCATGCACAATGGCATCCTCTGCGTAGCGAAGCCCGACAAAGAGGCAGCCAAATCGGGTGACACACACTCGGTGGGGGATGGGAGTGGTGGATCCGGCGACGGTGGGTGATGGCCCAGTCGGATTCAGACGGTGAAGGGGCAACAACTTTTGCGGGCAGATGGCCGGGATGCGACAGGAGGGAGGCAAAAAATGATCCGAGATCTCGGCGGAAGGACGGAGGTGGTCCCGCATGACGAAGTGGGGCGGGATGGAGGTGGTTGCGATTGCTAGAATCAAATACAATGCCGGCGCACGAAGGCTGCCACTGCAGCTTGAGGTAATGTTCAGTGAGCGGTTGGACTTTCACATCACGCGGTTTGGGTTTTATGGCAACCATGGTGGTGCTACAAATATGCAGTGCTAGAAGCTAAACTTTTGGGCTGCCTTAATTGTTTTCATCACTGCACGCAGATAGGGCGTTTGTCGCAGCACCATTTCAATTATTTTGGGCACGGCAATGTTTTTACATCATCCGTTCGAGATGTTGTGAGCACCGAATTTACTAGGATCAACCAACCGCCATAAGACATCAGTTTGCCTTTCCAACAACTAAGTTTGTTTCTAAACATGCTCATGATACATTTTCACTCTTTATTAGTGAGAGTTCGATCGTTTATTGGTACCCCAAGATAACTAAACGAAAGTTTACTAACCTCGCGTCAGAATATTGTTTATAATAATTTTCTTCCTCTTCAGCGGGCCAAAACAGAATAATTCACTCTTGTGAAAATTTATCTTAAGGCCGAACAATTGTTCGAAAAGGCAAAGAATCTACCCAAGATAACTAAACGAGAGTTTACGAATCTCACGTCGTAACAACTGTTTATAATTATTTTCTTCCTCCTCGGCGGGCCAAAGCAAAATAATTCACTTTTGAGAAAATGTATCTTAAGACCACACAATTATTCTAGAAGACAAAGAATCTATTTCACATTTGCGGTTTTGTCCATATCATGTTCCATAAGAATGATAGTGTTGTCAGCATATTGTAGAATAGAAACCCCTCCATCCACTACACGAGGATTAATCCACTAGCAATGCTATTCATATGTACAAATTTTACAAAACAATTATGCACTATTTAATCTGGAAAGGTTAGCAAAAATCATGAATTTTATTATGATCCAAATGAACTAGTACGTAGAGCTTTTTTTAGGGAACTTTACATACGAATAGGATTTTCGTTAACCGCCCCCTTTATGAGTCTGAAAATAATGACCAGCGTCATCATACACTTTCTTCCCAACACTACCACCATGAGCAAAACTCAGACATGTCACCCCCGCATAGACCACTTGACTTTATGATAGAATTTTTTTAAATCCACTTTATAGAATTTTTTAAAATCCACTTTAAAGAAAATTACATCGACTTTTTTTGAAATAAAAAAATTCCATCGACTTCTTAGAGTGTAGCTCATGTATTGTCTCTGAAGCTTTTTTTTTTCTCGAGTTTGAGCACGCACATCCCATGCGCTTATCGGCCCTGTCTTCTCCGCGTAAGGTTTCTCTTTCTCCAACTGAGATTTCGCTGCAGCGATCGATGTTGTGCTTGCTCCGGCCTCCCGCTGACCGGGTCAGTGGACGCAGCAGGTCATATGCCGCAGAAAGACTGTCTAACACTGAAGCGTCACAAGTGACGCGAAGCTAGTCAACCTTCCGGTTTCCGGTGAATAAGAAATCCTGAGATGCTCGCGTACCTGCACCTACCGTGAAATGAATTGACTCTTCCGGTTCCGGGCAGGCACGCCGCGTACGTCAACGGTGATGCACATAGCCATAGACCCAACACGGTTCCCAATTTCCCATGGCTCTAGCAGCTTCTCTTCCAGCAGCTGCTCAGCTTGCTTCGTGCTATATAAACAACCAGAATGAAGCTATATACGTACACTTTCAGATTGAGTTAAGAGCACATACGTACACAGCAGAGCAAACAGTTTACGATCAAGCAAGAGATCGATCCAAGACGATGGCCGGTGAAGGAGATGTGAAGCTGCTGGGCACGGTGGTGAGCCCGTTCGCGGTCCGCGTGCGCATGGCGCTGCACCTCAAGGGCGTGAGCTACGAGTACCTGGAGCAGGACCTCTTCCACAAGGGTGAGCTCCTCCTCGCCTCCAACCCGGTGCACAAGAAGGTCCCCGTGCTCATCCACGCCGGCAGGCCCGTCTGCGAGTCGCTCGCCATCGTCGAGTACGTCGATGAGGTCTGGGCCGACGGCGCCTCGATCCTCCCTGCCGACCATTACGGCCGCGCCGTCGCCCGCTTCTGGGGAGCCTACGTTGACGACAAGCTGTTTCCCGCGTGGATAGGCATCCTGCGCGCCGCCACGGAGGAGGACAGAGCGGAGAGGCTTAACGCCGCGCTTGCGGTGGTCGGGCCCATGGAGGACGCCCTCGTCCAGTGCTCTGGCGGGAAGGCCTTCTTCGCCGGAGACTCCATCGGGTACCTCGACCTCGCGCTCGGGTGCAATCTCTTCTGGTTCGAGGCGCTCCGTGAGATGTTCGGCGTGACGGTCATCGACGCAGGAAGGACTTCGCGCTTGGCTGCCTGGGCTGAGAGGTTCGTGCAGACGGAGGCGGCCAAGAAGGCGGCCCCGCCCATGAAGAGCATGATGGACTACGCCGGGAAGCTGCGGAGTATGTGGGCTGCTGCTGCCGCCGCTACCAAGTAATGAAGTGGCTATAGCTAGCTCGGAGGAGCATCTTGATTCCATCGGCCTCAAATTTGGTTCTATTTGTGAATTTCATTTTCTGTATTGTGTGATTTTTCGATAAAGGACATTTCATTGAATTGATATATCGAGGTGATACAACCGCATTGAATGAATGCCTGGCCTCTGCATTGCATGATGCACACGGCCAAGAAGTCCGACCGACCCAGAAATAAATATCGTTTTACAGGTAAATAAATAAAACTCTCGAGCCTATGGTGTAACAGATCCTATCCGGAAATTACACCGCCATCCATGGGTGGAGAAAACCTCCCTGGCCGTACGCTCCAGCCGTGTAGACGCCATCATAAAAAGGTCTCTGTCCTCCAGCCTCTGCAGGATAGACCAAGTACGGAGCCATCGCGTACATACATGAATAACATGCACAGGAGATGAAACACATTTATTATTAAAAACCACATCATTCCTGGTAAGCCACAATGTCCAGCATAAGGCAGCCGCCCCCGCAAGAATATGTGCAGAAAATTGTTTATCAATACACCGCAACCAGTTTCCGAAAATGTTACGTGCACTACGTAGGGGATATAAATTTGAAGCTATTTGAACTATGGCCCAAACTGCTCGAGCGAACTTACACTCAAAAAATAAGTGTTTAATAGACTCGTCATGTTGACAAAAGACGCATTTCTTGCAACCTTGCCAGTTGCGTCGTGCCAAGTTATCTCTAGTTAAGATGACACCTCTGTTTAGAAACCGGAGAAATATCTTCACTCTTAGAGGAACTTTGAGCTTCCACAATTTTTTGTTATCAACTGGAACATCAGAATGAACCATTGCATCGTACATGGATTTGACGGAAAACTTGCCATTCTGATGCAAATTCCATCAAAAATTATCCGGTTCACCTGACAGCTGAATGGCCTCCAGGCGAATGAGTAATTCATTCCATGCTGTCAGGCGAGGCCCTCACAGGTCCCTACGGAAAGAAATGTCAGGGTTTTCCTGACCCAAAACTTGTTTGATCGTGACAAATTTATGTCTGACAATCCTGTACAAGCTAGGGTATTGCACTATGAGTGGGGTGGTCCCTAGCCAGGTGTCTTCCCAGAATTGAACCTGAGAACCGTCCCTAACCGAGAAGGAGCCAAATTGGAAAAAGAATTCCTTGGCCTTCATGACGCCACTCCAAAAATGTGAATCACCAGGTTTCCAATAAACTTGAGAAATGGCTTTGGATCCCACATACTTGTTACGAATGATTTCCTGCCGCACTCCATTCTCAGCGAGTAGTTTGTAAACCCATTTGCTGAGAAGAGCAATATTTTTAATCTCAAGATCTTCAATTCCAAGTCCCCCTTGACTTTTAGGTCGACATAAAACAGTCCACCTAGCCAGCCGATATTTCTTGGATTCATTATCACACTGCCAAAAACTCTGGATCTAAAGTAATCGAGACGCTGAAGAACCCCTTTTGGAAGATGGAAGAATGACAACATGTATAAAACCATATTGCTCAGGACGGAATTGATCAAGATCAATCTACCCCCATATGACAAGAGTTTTGCCTTCCAACTGGCTAGTCGTTTCTGAAGTCTCTCTTCCACGTGCTTCCACTCAGCGATAGTTAATTGCCGATAGTGTATGGGAATACCCAGATACCGAATGGGGAACTGTTCGTGCTGGCAACCAAAAATCTCAGCATACTCAGATGCAGATTCTGTAGCGTCGCCGAAGCAAAAAAGTTCGCTCTTATGGAAATTAATTTTTAGGCCAGAGAGCTCCTCAAATGCACATAAAAGCAGCTTGAGGTTTCTTGCTTTATGTAGGTCATGATCCATGAAAATTATAGTGTCATCCGCGTATTGCAGAATAGATAGTCCTTCTTCTACCAAATGAGGAATGACACCGCTAACCTGACCGGCCACCTTAGCCCGCTCAACAAGGGTAGCTAACATGTCGGCCACAATGTTAAACAAAATGGGTGATGCGGGGTCCCCTTGGTGAAGCCCCTTCCTAGTCTGAAAATAGTTGCCAACCTCGTCGTTAACTTTGATAGCCACACTACCTCTAGAAACAAAAGTTTGTACCCATCGACACCATTTTGGCGAAAACCCCTTCATGCGTAAAGTTTGCAATAGAAAGGGCCATTTAACTTTATCATAAGCTTTTTCAAAATCTATTTTGAAGATGACTCCACTCATCTTTTTACGGTGAAGCTCATGCACAGTATCATGCAGTACGACAAATCCATCTAGTATGTTGAGTCCTTGCATAAACGTTGTTTGAGTGGGTTTGACGACATGGTCAGCCACCCCGTTCAAGCGATTAGTTGCGACCTTCGTAAAGATTGTAAAGCTTACATTTAGAAGGCAAATCGGTCGATATTGTTGAATACGACTAGCCTCCTTGGTCTTGGGTAATAGAATAATTTCCCCAAATTTTAAGCGAGAAACATCAAGATCTTCGGTATGCAGTTGGTTAAACAACTGTACCAAGTCTGCCTTAATTAATTCCCAAAAACATTGGTAAAACTCTGCAGGAAAACCATCCGGTCCCGGAGCCTTGTTGTGTTCCATTTGAAACACCGCGGTTCGAATTTCCTCCTCGGAGAACGGAGAGGTTAAAAATTCATTTTCCGCTTCCGAAACTTGAGGGATGTCATGGGTAATAGACTCATCCATCTCAAAAGAGCTTTCAGGTGAAAGTCCAAAAAGTTCTTTGTAATACCTAGTAATAAAATTTCTGAGTGGTACATCCCCCTCGATACGGCCTTCCTCCTGGTCAAGAACGAATATACGTTTCTTTCTATGTCTGCCATTGGCGAGCATTTGAAAGTGTTTCGTATTATCATCACCTTGAACAAGTGAGTCGGCCTTGCAACGTTGGTACCATTTAATCTCTTCCTCACGTAGCAGGTGGGCAATCTGCTCGTTTAGGTGGCTTTTTTGCTCAATCTCAACAGCAGAAAGAGGCCTCACCTCAGCAATTTTATCAAGGGTATCGATTAAGGTAGATAGTCGCAAATTTTCCTTTTTGTACATGCCAGCGGTGTGCTTAGCCCATCCATGAAGGAATTGTCGCAAGGCGCGAATTCGATTGTTCCATCATTGAATGGGCATGTTACCGCGGGGTTGACGCGCCCACACTTTCTTAACCAGGTCGTGGAATCCTTCTCGAGTGAGCCATCCCAGTTCGAATTTAAACCGAGGACGTGTATATATTAGAGGTGTTTGTCCAAAATCGGTTAGCAATGGAGCGTGATCCGATAAGGTCTCAATTCTTTCTAGTGCTTGTACCGAGGCTAGGGGATAATTATATTCCCAGTCGGTGGTAACTAGCACCTGGTCAAGTTTTTCATAAGTTGGAACTGATCGGTTATAGGCCCAGGTATACTGACGACCAGACATAGTGAGCTCCCGCGGGTCCAGGCTGTCAATGACAGCATTGAAGAGGAAAGGCCACCGAGTGTCAAACCGGTCATTGTTTTTTTCCTGCTGATACCGAAGGATATTGAAATCCCCCCCCCCCCCCCCGATTAACATGGGATGGGGATTGTCTCGGCAGGTATTAACAAGTTCTTTTAGAAAAGCAGACTTAAACTCCTCTTGAGCGGCGCCATATACAGCCACCAAACTCCAAAGGAAATTGTCGGACTTGTTTCGAAGGTGAAATTTAATATGATATTCCCCCTTCGACGTGGACAAAAGGTCCAAGTATGTAGAGTGGATGCCTAGCAGTATTCCACCTGATCTCCCGGACGGGGGTACGACGTGCCATTCATAATCATAACCACATGAAAAGTGATCAAGATCACGTGTAGCGAAGTCACGTTTGCCCGACTCAGTGATGGCCACAAAGTCCAACGCATGATCCTTTACACAATCGGCAATGTGTTTGTGTTTAGCCAAGTCACCAAGACCTCTTCAATTCCAAAACATGCCTATCATGATGAACCTTTTTTTTTGTTTAGAGACCTTTGCCCTCTTAGATTGGCGCCCTTTTTTCTTTGCTGAATTAGACTTGTTCTTTCGTACCGACGCGACAAGCTCACATAGCATAGTGTCACGTACAGTATCATCAAGGTCTACTTCAGTCGTGTCTTTAACCAGATGGGAGAGAAGCTTGCCTTCAAGATTGGCATGAGCATCCTCATCCTCCTCATCTGACACGAGAGGGTCCACAAAAGTTGACAACCTAGGAGCAACCGTAAGCCGGTCGAACTCCACTTGTTTAAGAGCCTTAACAGAAAAATCTACCTCTTTCTCATTGCGTCCTAATGAGACTCCAAGGCTAGTAATATTTGAAGATACTTTGGAATTATCAAAGGACAAAAAAGATTTGCGACAGGAGGTACCTTCGAAGTCGAGGTTGCGGGCAGCCTTCCTGCGCATGGCCTTCACCAAAGAGTCCTCGTCAGTGGATGTTGTACCATCAACACCAACGGAGTGACGACCGCTGCGCCTCAGCGGTGAAGGAGTGAAGTCGGCAGTAGCTACGACACCGGTGACGGATGCGGGGACGTCGATGGAGACCGCGAGGGCTGCACCTTAGCCTCTGCCTCGTCAGTCGGCAGCGGAGACGCGGGTAGCATCAGATCCGTGGACGACGATACCCCTCTCGGCGTCGTAGGCTCAGAGGACAAGGCACGCAACTCCACCATCGCCGACTGATGGTTAGCCCGAACGGACGGGGAGAAAATCACTCCCCGTCGGGTAGGCGAAGCAGGTGTAGGCGATGGTGGCGGTGTTGACAACCCCTCTAGCCGAGGCTGCACCTGGTTCCCCTCGTCGAGGCTAGGTGATGCCGGCAGGTGAGTAGGGGTCGGCGGCGTCGAAGACCGAGACGCCGACGTCGTCAAAGGGGTTGGCGTAGTGGTTGCTAGGGGCGCCATAGTCGAAGGAGCCGGTGGTGTCGTGGTCGACTGAGAAGACCCCGCAGGTGACGTCGAAGCGGCCTTGGTAGGCAAACGTCAAAGAGGGTTCGGCGGCGTGACGGCGATGAAGATCCTATCTGGCGGCTCTGAACCCCCCGAAAGAGGTGTAGACGTGGCCAGCTGCATAGGTATTGCACCACCCGTAGTAGGAGGAACCGAAGAGGCGTTGGATGATGAAGTGGGTTTGGGCCTTTTACTTGGATCATTGCCCCCCACTGTGTCCTCCCTGTCATGTGCCTTGTCGCCCCCTGGATCATATCCATGCTCCCAGACTCGAGGCACAAAATCAGCATCAACACGGAAGTCTGGTTTTTCTAGACTGTACCGGAACTCATAACCCTTCCTCTGAACAACCACGTCAGAAGAAAGAGAATCAATTGTGCTCCTCTTGAAGGCATCGAGGTTCAGCACCGCTACCTGAATACGAACAATTCCTCTTCGACGCAAACAGAGAAGGTCGACATCCAGAGTAGCGCCAATCACCGAGCCGACCGCCCAAAGGCCCAAGAAGTGATGAAGAGCATGAGGCACCCCGTGCACGTGTACCCAAATAGGTAGTAGCTTGAATCGATGTGGTATCTCCTCAGGCTTCCAGGGCTTGAACTCGATAGTGACATTGTGAGACTTGATGAAAACTGCAAAACTAGTCACCCTCTGAAGAACTTCCTCACTTGGGAAGGACATGAGAAAAGCATCCTGCCCATGCGGTATAGCCTCCCAAGTCCACTGCTGCTGAAACTGAGCGATCTTGGCAACCTCGGCCTCCACGATGCTGGGAGAAATAGAGCCACCAGAAATCGATACCAACGCAGTCGGTGAATCCTGTGGTGAGAGATGCTCCCTACAGACATTGTCAGGCATCTGAAAAAATGCCATATTCTCAGTTCCATATCCGCAAAGCATCGCCACCGGCTTAGGCAACTTTAGAGCAGGGCACCGACGCATAGTCATAGGGTGATTTATCTTGTTACAAATAAAACAATACTGCTGTGTCTTGCAGTCATCAGATGTGTGTCCTGCAGATTGACACTTAGAACACCACAGCTTTTTAGAAGCTGATGCAACTTCGGCTGCCTTTGAGGACTCAGCCGTAGGTGAAGGCTGATGTTGCATGGCGCCCAACTGTATTGGTGTGTAATGCCCGTGACCCACTGCCATTGTTGATGTAGAGGCTAAGATGGGCACATGTGCCGGTGGCGGAATCGTAGGAGCGACAGCCGGTGGAGCAGTAGATGGTTGCACTGGCCCTAGGTGAGTTTTAGGATAGCCACCCTTGCCGGCCTTGGCCTTGCCGGCCTTCGGCTTTCGCGGGCGTGCAGCGGTAGGACCCCCGGTGGCAGAGGAGTTGTGAGCCGGCCTGGCATTGAAGCTCGCAATTGTTTGCTGATGCTGATGTTGAGTCACGCCGGCGGGAGGACCTTGCTGCTGCACATAAGTGTTCCCTGAGGGTTGGAAGGAAAACATTGCCGGTTGTTGTTGCTGCTGCACGAAGCCACCCGAAGTCTGAAGCAGATATGGCGACTGCTGTAAGAACTGACCCGAGTTGTCGATGAACTACTGCTGGAACGGCATCTGGTACGCCTGTGCCTGCTGCACCGGTGGTTGTTGCCCCGGCGGCTGTTGAACCGGCGCGAAGGAGCCCGGCGGCGTAAACGAGTGTGTTGCCTGCACAGGCTGATATACCCCCGGAGCAAAGCCTGGAGCACCACCCGACGGAGAAGGTTGGGAGGTTCTCGGAGTTGGATGAGCCTGGTGGCCGGAGGTGAGACCGGGCGGCACAGATGGGTCGCCTCGCGTCATTGCTGTGGAGCGGACGACAGCCGCGAAAGATCGAGTGAACTTAGGGTTTGATGCCTGCTCAGCCCGATTCCATATGTGACCAAGCCAACGACCAAGATTAACCATACGGAGTGTGCGTCCAGGATACGTCCAGGCGGAGGTCTGACCTGGCACAGCCGCAGAAGTCGGATCAGAGATTTGAGCTGCGGCCGACGAGGTGCATCGCGCTGACTGGCCCGTAGTCAGCGCCGGCCTACTGGATTCCGACGTAGCCTCACCGTCGCCGCCGAGACGCACCTGTGGCAGAAAATCACCGATGGTCCTTGAGGGCGACGTCCGAGGTGGCGGGAGCGGGCCGATCCACGGCTTGATCAGAGCTGTAGTTCTACCAGGCACCCCGTGGACGCTGCGGGTGGCCGAGGCATGCGACCTCGACGGATCCTCCGGAACGGGCATAGCCAATTCTTCCACTGAGATGGAGGCCGCGTCGGCCACCACCAAGTCCAAAGGCGCGTTCGCCTCTGACCTGCACGCATGAACATCCGCACCCGCCCGTCGAGAGGATGGTCTCTCCCACGTCCTAGACGCCAGTGTAGGGTAGCCGATGTCCGCCCAAAACTCTTCGGCCAACTCCTCGTCGGTCTTCCTCCGGCGTGGCGCAACAGGCAGCAGAGGAGTGGCATCGATGGATGGGTCTCCGACTGCCTGAACTGCATCTTCAGCGGTAGCCGTCAGCAGGCAAGAATACCGAGATCCGGAGTCCCCCGGCGGCGTCGGCGACCAGCACGGCGCCAACGTCAGTCGTCTCCTGGAGTCGATCCGCATTTCGCGGAGCGTCACTCCCCCATATACGTCAAATCTATGTACGTGAATATCTCCAGTAGTACGCAATAAAATGGTCATTTATTTTGATAAATTTGCTACCGCGCACCGCCCCGGCCATCCCTCTAAGCCCCGCCGCACCAGTGAAGAACTCCGACGATCATCTATACCCCACATTCTTAAAGATAGATAATGGAGCAATGGCTTCCCACTAAGATAGATAGTGGGGCAATGACTTCCCCCTAAGACAAATAGTATGGTTGTCTTCTCCGGCGAGGTCTAGTGTGCCATAATGAAGGAAGAACGAAGGTGACTGACGCAAGAAAAAATTCCAGGCACCTGCTGAGAAGAAGCAAAACTGGATATATTTTTATGTCCAAGTCCATGTTTAAAAGGTGCAAGTTTAGTTCTGTGAATATCACAATACATTTTTATGGTGAACAAATGTAACTTGGCTTTGGTGAATGATCAATGGAGCCTTGTGTGCTTTTTTTCATTTAGAATAATTGCACCCCAAACAGGCCAAGTTACTGCAATATTGAACAATCAGCTAGCCTCTTCTATTATGTATCCCACAAATGTACAAGAGTAGTTTCGCGGTTAGATGTGAAGTTCCATATTCAAGGTGTATGCATAATTTTTGTTTAACGAATAGATGATCATATGGTAGTTTAGGTGGTTCAAGATTATATGGTCAATTTTGATTGGATTTCAGTTTCCACATCCGTGTGCGGCACATGGGTGTGCAATGTACCAATAATACTACCAAATCAGCAATCCCATTTGTTGAGCAGAGCGAGAGAAGCAAAAAGAATCAGCTGACCAAATGTATGGCCAATAATGTGGTTCCTTCTTCGCAGCATTGCCGATATTATAATTTCAGTCCACAAATAGTTGTGAGATTTACGAAGTAGCATCTGAATCAAGGTTCGGTGTGAGCATTCTCTGCTTATTAATTCCACCTTCGACACCAAGTCATTCAAGATAACTTTAAACTAAACGGATGAACAATCTCATTTTAGGTGCACCAGATTTGGTTGGCACATATATCACAACACACTACATTGTGTAATTCATTTACTTACTTACACATGATTTCACTAGTACAAAAACGGATGTTAGCAGTGCCCCGGAAGCGGTTAATTCCTTACGTTACAAATCCGCCTGTAATAATCCAGCGGCGACAGTTATTTCATGTGTCGAGGTGGTTGGAATTTCGAACCACCTATGATATTTATTGGAAGCGGTTGAAAGTTTCAAACCGTCTACCGGTTGGAAGGCCGATCCCTATTTGGCGCTTCAGGCACCAGTTAACGTGTATTTCGTTAACCGGCGCCTGAAGCGTTCGCAAATGGGCCGGCCCATCGAGGTTCCAACAGGATGGAGCTATTTCCGGTTTTGGGAAGCTTCCCGGCTGGGGTGTTTTTCGATATATTTTTTCGGACTGGTTTTTGTTTGGTTTTTCTCTTTTTCATTTTCCGTTTCTTTTCTTTACTCCTTTTCTCTTCCTTTTTCATTTTCTTTTTATTTAATTTTTTCTTTTTTGAAATTGCACAACCTTTTCCAAATTTGATGAACTTGTTTTTCAAATGGATGAACCTTTTTTCAAATCAATGAACTTTTTTCAGTTTGGATGAACTTTTTTTTCAAATTAGATGAACTTTTTAAAATTTGATGAACTTCTCTTTGAAAATCGATGAACTTTTCAAAATTGATTAACTTTTTTCAAATTCGATGAACTTTTTTCAAATTTGATTAACTTTTTCCGAATTCATGAACTTTTTTTCATAATTTATGACACCTTTTTCAATTTCGTGAACATTTTCATGTTCACATTTTATCATTTTACGATTTTTTTTAAGACAAGTCAACCGTTACTGTGCGAACAAGGCGACGGGAGGGACGAGGGCACGGCAAACTCGAAACTAGGCCGGCCCAGTTTGAAGGGGGTGTGGGCGCCAGTTCTCCTAGCCGGTGCTTAAGGCGCCGATTAGGAGCTCTCGGTGGGAAGTTCTAGAGGTGGTCTTCTAATTATAATAGCTTTCGGGCTTCCAGCATATATGTACTCAGCTCTGCCCCCTTTCCTAAGCCCATAGCCTTCATACTACATGATGTTAGATCTGGTGCCGCCAAGTCTCTCTGTCACCGTGTGCAGACGTGGTGCAGCGTGCGACTTCGTGTGGTCTTCATGGTGGTCGATGCACCTCGTGCCTCCACCTAGGTCCGAGGACCAATGTTAGGGCATCTCGAACGCACCCTCCCCCCCTCCCCCCCCCCCCCCCCCACACACGTCATTTTTCCATTTTCAAATGAGGCGGTGAGGGGCCACAACAGGAAGCGGAGGGGTCGGTGCTGTGGGGAGCCTTATTAGGAAGTAAAGGAGTCGTGAGTGGGGGCGGGGAACCCCCATTGGGAAGCAGAGGGTCTATGGTGGGCGGAGGGTGCGGGAGAATGCAATTGCAGTCCTTCCACTTCCCCCACTCCTTCCACAACTAGCGCTTAGTTTTCCTCGCTTCTCTTATCCTCTTCTGCTATTCTCTTCTCCTCTTGTTTTATGCTCCTCTATTCTCCCCTCGAATACTCTTCTCTCTTTCCGGCGGTGTTCCTTCTCCTGAGTACTGCATGAGGTAGGATTATTTGATATTTGATTGAGTCTACATCATAAATTTTCTACTGGTGTTTTTTTCTAACTTGAAGTAGAAATGTCCATGAAATCTTTGCAATTCTCAACCAAGGATCACAGCACAATACCCTCATTGCAACACTGACAAGGCTAAGGTAATTCTATTCATTCTCTGTGCTACTTTTTACTATATAGGGAATTGATTAATAGGAAAAGTAGAGGAAAATCATATGAACAAGATTTATTGTGCATATGGAGTGTTTGTTTTTCCTCTTGAACAAAAGGGTTTGAGCTTGAGTGTTGCTAGTTTCCTATTCATTTTTTTGTGCTAAATTGCATTATATATGGGGTTTTCTGTCCAGGTCGTTCCACGATTAACCATTACTCGTGAAATTCTATCTTCAACTTTAACCACAGGGAGAAACACTTCCGGGTAAACATTTCTTTAAATTGTATCTTCAACTTCATGCATATGTACTATATCATTTCTTTAAATTGTATCTTCAACTTCATGCATATGTAGTATATGATATTTACCATGTCTATCATCTCGTTGCCACATGTCAATCAGGGAAAAAGGCCTAGAGGGTCAACTGGTGATGGAACTTCTCAAAGCAAGAGCCACTAAGGATGGAGATAGAGAGGTAAACTAAAATATAGTATGATAGTTTGCAACTGATAATTTGATTACTTTAATTTTGTATTATTATGGGCAATTAATTATCTACTAGTTGGTAATCTAAACATACACATATTTGATGCTAATTGATAGTTGGTAATGCTAATTTCTTACTGATGATGTGGCCATCTTCTATATCTAAATAGCTAGCCCCACTAACTATTTCTCTCAACATGCAAGGATGCCACATTATTACGCAACATGCATGAGAAAGGCCCACACCCACTACCATATGTCTCGCAACATGCTAGCAAGCCACTTCATCATGACATGCATGCAAAAAAAGACACATCTCAACATGCAAACATACATGAGAATTTTCATTATATCACGCTGTATATATTTAATAAACATTTTACAACTATATGGTGATCGAACATAATAAGTTATATGTATTTTTAGTTTTAGCCTTTTATAAACATACAAAAATGATGTGGACATTTATCCAATTTAGAGCAGGCAATAAAATATAAAAAATAGCTTTCTGCTTAACAATATTATGTACATCTATCTAATTAGAGTTGTCAGTCATTTTGCTGATGTGTAGACTTTTACATTGCAGTTTGATATGTAGATGTGTTATTTTTGTTTTCATGTGCAACTTTAAAAAAACTGTCTTTGCAGTTGTTTGATCGTGCCCCCGAAATAGTTCGTATATCTTATGCAATAAAGATTCAGCTGGGTGTATTATGGCCCTATTGACAATGTGGACGTGTTCACTGTCCACGACACCCTTTGATCACTTGCCTTTTTTGTTGCATATGCTACCAATCACCTCTAAATCATTGGGACTTCAAGGTGGTCAATCATTTTCTAACAAGTGTTGTTCTTGTGAGTTCTAGACACTATTCTCTGTTACATTTCTTCACGACGTCAATTTGAAGTAAGCCTCGGTCACTTAGGGGGAAACAAAAGCAACAATAATGATGGCCACAAAAGTTTCCGAGCTGAGGCCCAAGATTTCAGAATTGTATGGCCTCATGAGGACCATTATTATTCCATCTCCCAATGACGAGGATGATGATGTTGGTGGAGGGCATGCAGCTGGTGGAGGTAGTGTTGCTTCAGGAGTTACACTAGAGGCCTAGGATGTTGTGTTGTATGGCCATGTCTGGACAGTGTTTATAGCACCCCATGATCGGCACTATGCAATCTTCCGTGAGTCTTCGCATAATATCGATCCTAAGGTGACATTTTCGACATAATAGACAAGTCAAAACGTGCACATCATGTTGCACTAGTAGAAATCAGGTCTTACGTTTGACCCTTTAGTCCCGGTTTGGCTTTGGCCTGGGACTAATGTGACCATAAGTCCCGGTTCCAACGGCTAGGAGCAGTCGGGGGGCACGGGAACCATTAGTCCCGGTTCATTTGGGACCTATAGTCCCGGTTTGTGATACAACCCGGGACTAAAGGGGTGGTGGCAGACTGGTGTCAGGCTGGGGCCCCACAAGCCCTTTTAGTCCCGGTTTGTCATATGTAGACCTTTAGTCCCGGTTAGCTTTCCCTATATAAACCCTTCGTTCAGCCCGAGACCATTTCTCTGTTTTCTCCATTCCCCTCTCTATTCTTCCCTAGCTCGAGCTCATCCCTTCATTTTTGCCAAGATTTGTCAAGATTTGAGGCACCCCAATCCATCCAAGTGTCCACAAAGGTTAGCAACTTTGTCCTTTCATCTCTTATTGCTAGATCAGCTCGTGCAATGCTTTATAAGTATAGTGATTTGTGGGTTTTAGTTTGGGTATAATTATGTGGTAGTTTTTTTGATTTATATGCAATTTGAGCTCAAATTAACTTCTTAGTTTGCATATGTGTAGGTGTGGTTTACTTAGTGTGCCTTCTCGTCCCCGTCCTAACCACCGTCGATCGCCCGCACCGTCCCGTCGCCGGCACCACCTTGGTGAGCCTCTTCTTGTGTTCTTATCCTTTTTATAAAAAAATCGTATTTGTATGATTTAGATAGTTACTTGCATAATTTTCTTACTTGTATGATTGTTGTTATATATAGTGCCATGGTTATGATATCCGTGCCTGTCGGCCCTCATCCGGTTTACGATTCGGATGTGGTATATTCTCTTTTATAACTATTGGTTGCATTTCGTGTTAATGACAATTATGCCCATCAAGTTGACATAGATATTTTTATCTAGGAGGTAGTTGAACCGGAAATTCCAACCGACCCTATTGTCGAGAAGTTAAATTTAGTTGAAAAAGAAAACGAGGATTTGAAAGGAAAATTGAAAAGAGTTGAAGAAGAGAAGATGAAATTGGAGTTGTACGTTGCCGATGTCGTCGATGATCACAAGATCAAGATGGATGCAATGCGCTTGAAGATTAGAAAGATTAGAAAATATGCCATTAATAAAGAGGCTTGGTATCATTATGCTGTTGGATCAATTGTTACCTTAGTTGCGATTTTGATCGCAATTGTTGTTGCATTTAAATGTTTTAGCTAGATAGCTGTATGTTGTTTTATGAGAATAAGTGTGTATGAACTTTATGTATGAACTTGTATTAATTTGGTCTTTTCGGTGTTGTGTAATGAAGATGAACCGGCAATGGATGTACGATGACCGACGCTCTCCCCAGTTCATTAAGGACGTCCATAGTTTTCTGCGTGCGGCTGAGGCAAACAAGCGGGATGGTTCTATGTGTTGTCCATGTGGTGTGTGTAAGAATGATAAGACTTACTCTAGCGCAAAACAAATTCACGTCCACCTTTTTACGTTAGGTTTCATGTCCGGCTATAATTGTTGGACCAAGCACGGAGAAAGAGGGGTTCTAATGGAAGAGAATGAAGAAAAGAGGATGATGACAACTATCCTGGGTTTCCTTAATATGATGGTACTACAATGGGGGAAGAGAATGAAGAAGAAGAAGCTGAGGCATCAGATGAGCCCGCTGATGATCTTGGTCGGGCCATTGTTGATGCAAAGAGAAACTTGGAAAGTGAAAAGGAGAAGTTGAAGTTGCAGCGCATGTTAGAGGATCACAAAAAAGGGTTGTACCCAAATTGCGAAGATGACAACACAAAGCTCAGTACCACACTGGAATTGCTGCAATGGAAGGCAGAGAATGGTCTATCTGACAAGGGATTTGAAAGTTGCTGAAAATAATGAAGAAGAAGCTTCCAAAGGACAACGAATTGCCCGACAGTACATACGAAGCAAAGAAGGTTGTCTGCCCTCTCGGATTAGAGGTGCAGAAGATACATGCATGCCCTAATGACTGCATCCTCTAACGCGGTGAGGAATACGAGAATTTGAATGCATGCCCAGTATGCGGTGCATTGCGATATAAGATCAGTCGCGATGACCCTGGTGATGATGTTGAGGGCGAGCGCCCGAGGAAGAGGATTCCTGCCAAGGTGATGTTGTATGCTCCTATAATACCACGGTTGAAACGTTTGTTCGAAAACAAAGAGCATGCCAAGTCGTTGCGATGGCACAAAGAAGACCGTAAAAAAGACGGGAAGTTGAGAGTACCCGCTAATGGGTCGCAGTGGAGAAAAATCGAGAGAAAGTGGACAGACTTTGCAGATGACCCAAGGAACGTATGGTTTGGTTTAAGTGCAGATGGTATTAATCCTTTTGGGGAGCAGAGCAGCAAGCATAGCACATGGCCCGTGACTCTATGTATCTATAACCTTCCTCCTTGGTTGTGCATGAAGCGGAAGTTCATTATGATGCCAGTGCTCATCCAAGGCCCTAAGCAACCCGGCAACGACAATGATGTGTACCTAAGGCCATTAGTTGATGAACTTTTACAGCTGTGGAATAAAGAAGGCGTACGTGTGTGGGATGAGCACAAACAGCAGGAATTTGACCTACGAGCGTTGCTGTTTGTAACCATCAATGATTGGCCTGCTCTTAGTAACCTTTCAGGACAGACAAACAAGGGATACCATGCATGCATGCACTGTTTAGATGAGACTCAAAGTATATATTTGGACAAATGCAAGAAGAATGTGTACCTGAGACATCGTCGATTTCTTCCGACCAAGCATGCCTTAAGAAAGAAAGGCAAGCATTTCAAAGGTGAGGCAGATCACCGAAAGAAGCCCGTCCTCCGTACTGGTGATGATATACTTGATATGGTCAAGGATTTACATGTAATCTTTGGAAAGGGTCTTGGCGGACAATCTGTTCCGATTAACGCTGATGGACACGCCCCCATGTGGAAGAAGAAATCTATATTTTGGGAGCTAGAATATTGGAAAGTCCTAGAGGTCCGCTCTGCAATCGACGTGATGCACGTCACGAAGAATCTTTGCGTGAACCTGCTAGTCTTCCTGGGAGTGTATGGGAAGACAAAAGATACACCGGAGGCACGACAGGACCAACAACGTATGAACGCAAAAGACGGCATGCATCCAAAGCAGTATGAAGGTCCTGCCAACTACGCTCTTACCAAAGCAGAGAAGGAATTTTTTTTGAATGCCAGCTCAGTATGAAGGTCCCGTCTGGCTTCTCGTCGAATATAAAAGGAATAATAAATATGGCAGAGAAAAAATTCCAGAACCTAAAGTCTCATGACTGCCATGTGATCATGACGCAATTGCTTCCGGTTGCGTTCAGGGGGCTTCTACCAGAAAATGTTCGATTAGCCATTGTGAAGCTATGTTCATTCCTCAATGCAATTTCTCAGAAGGTAATCGATCCGGAAATCCTACCAAGCTTACAGAATGATTTGGTCCAATGTCTTGTCAGTTTCGAGTTGGTGTTCCCACCATCCTTCTTCAATATTATGACGCACGTCCTAATTCACCTACTCGAAGAGATTGCCTTTCTGGGTCCTGTATTTCTACACAATATGTTCCCCTTTGAGAGGTTCATGTGAGTCTTAAAGAAATATGTTCGTAACCGTGCTAGGCCAGAAGGAAGCATCTCCAAGGGCCATGAAACAGAGGAGGTTATTGAGTTTTGTGTTGACTTTATTCCTGACCTTAAGTCGATTGGTGTTCCTCAATCGCGGCATGAGGGGAGACTACGTGGAAAAGGCACGCTTGGACCAAAATCAATAATATGTAGGGACAGGCATTCTTGGGCGCAAGCACACTACGCAGTTCTACAAAATTCTATCTTGGTGACCCCGTATATCGAGAAACACATGGATAATATACGCTCAAAGAACCCGGAGCAGTCTGACCCCTGGATTAAACGTACACACATTCAGGCTTTCGGCAGTTGGTTGCAAACACATCTCATGAATGATGACATTGTTGAAGATGAGCTGTACTTGTTGGTCAAGAGACCATCTTCGACTATATTGACTTTCCAAGGATACGAGATAAATGGGAATATATTTTACACGATCGCCCAAGATAAAAAGAGCACCAACCAAAACAGTGGTGTCCGCTTTGACGATGCAGCAAACACCAATAGGGAAAAGGACACATATTATGGTTACATAGAGGAGATATGGGAACTTGACTATGGAAGTGATTTGAAGGTCCCTTTGTTCCGGTGCAAATGGGTCAATCTGACTGGAGGAGGGGTAATGGTAGACCAGCAGTATGGAATGACAGCAGTGGATCTCAACAATCTTGGGTACACAGAGGAACCATTCGTCCTAGCCAATGATGTGGCGCAGGTTTTCTATGTGAAGGACATGTCTACCAAACCAAGAAAAATAAAAGATAAGAAAGCGGATACATCATATGATGAGCCAAAGCGCCACATAGTTCTTTCAGGGAAAAGAAACATCGTGGGAGTGGAGGACAAGACAGACATGTCAACAGATTATGAAAAGTTTGATGAAATTCCTCCCTTCACAGTGAAGACTGACCCAAGCATCCTGTTAAATGATGAAGATTGTCCATGGTTACGGCGCAATAAGCAAGGGACACACGAGAAGAAAAGGTTTTATACCCCAAGATCCCACTCTGGGATGTGATTGGCTTCACCGTCATCACTTTTCTTCTCTAGCGAGTAGCCGAGATGGTCCAGTTTGTACACGAAGTGTATCCAGTTTTTGTTGTATCCCTCTCAACTTTTTAACACATGCTATGTGGGTGAAATGATGATACCATTCCAAGCTTCAACCTTTCCAGAGTTCATTTGTAGTGTTTTTTAATTTCATGGTCGTTTAGCTCAAAAAAATCATTAAATGCATGAAAAATAGCAAATGAAGTTAGAAAGGGTTGAAATTTGAAGATGTGGCTTAGAATGGTGCATATTGAATGCACAAAAAGTCTGGAGTTGAAATAGGTTAAAAAAATGAAATGCCTTTGAAACAGATGAGTTTTCGTCCGAAACCCTCATACTTCGAAGGAGATGGTCCAGTTTGTACACGAAGTGCATCCAGTTTTTGTCGTAACCCTCTCAACTTTTTAGCACATCCTATGTGGGTGAAATGATGATACCATGCCAAGTTTCTACCTTTTTAGATTTCATTTGTAGTGCTTTTTAATTTCAGGGTCATTAGGTAAAAAAAATCATTAAATGCATGAAAAATAGCAAATGAAGTTAGAAAGGGTTGAAATTTGAAGATGTGTCTTAGAATGGTGCATATTGAATGCACAAAAAGTCTGGAGTTGAAATAGGTTAAAAAAATGAAATGCCTTTGAAACAGATGAGTTTTCGTCCGAAACCCTCATACTTCGAAGGAGATGGTCCAGTTTGTACACGAAGTGCATCCAGTTTTTGTCGTAACCCTCTCAACTTTTTAGCACATCCTATGTGGGTGAAATGATGATACCATGCCAAGTTTCTACCTTTTTAGATTTCATTTGTAGTGTTTTTTAATTTCATGGTCGTTTAGCTCAAAAAAATCATTAAATGCATGAAAAATAGCAAATGAAGTTAGAAATGGTTGAAATTTGAAGATGTGGCTTAGAATGGTGCATATTGAATGCACAAAAAGTCTGGAGTTGAAATAAGTTAAAAAAAATGAAATGCCTTTGTAACAGATGAGTTTTCGTCCGAAACCCTCATACTTCGAAGGAGATGGTCCAGTTTGTACACGAAGTGCATCCAGTTTTTGTCGTAACCGTCTCAACTTTTTAGCACATCCTATGTGGGTGAAATGATGATACCATGCCAAGTTTCTACCTTTTCAGAGTTCATTTGTATTGCTTTTTAATTTCAGGGTCATTTAGCTCAAAAAAATCATTAAATGCATGAAAAATAGCAAATGAAGTTAGAAAGGGTTGAAATTTGAAGATGTGGCTTAGAATGGTGCATATTGAATGCACAAAAAGTCTGGAGTTCATTTGAGTGATTTTGATTAAAACAAATGAAGGTATAAAACTAAAAGAGTTAAACATAATCTGGTTTTGATTAAAACACCTATTTAAATTATCCTAAAAATTCCCAAATTTAACATAATGATAAAAAACACTAATATTAAACAACATGAAAAACAATCACTCAAAAATCTATTTTTAAACTAAAGTTATTCACAAACTAGTGATTCACACAAATTTCAAAAGAATTCAAATTTAAACTATTTAAATTTGAAAACTACTGGCACTAACAGAAATTTTGTAATTGTTTTGACCTAAAGCAAAAAGATTCATTAAAAAACTATAAATATTCTAACAGTTATTCCAAATCTAAAAACAGAAATTAGAAAAACAAAACAAAACAAAAAAGACAAAATACACCTTTAGTCCCGGTTGGTGATACCAACCGGGACTAAAGGGTCTTTAGTCTAAAGGTCCCGGGCTATTTAAGCCCCTCTTCTCCCTCCTCATTTTCTCCCCGGACGCCGAATCCCACCACTACGCCGCTAGGCTGCCGGATCGTCCCGTCGCCCTCAGCTCCGCCGGCGCCGCTCCTCCCAGCCGGCCGTCCGCGCAATCCCCGACCCCCTCTCCCTCCGCGCGTGAGCCCGCCTCGATCCCCAACCGCTTCTCCAAGTGCCGCCGCGGCCCGAGCCCGAGCGCCGGCGCCACTCCTCCCCGCCTCCGGCGTACGTCCTCCTCCATCTCTGTCGCTCCTCCGTCTCTAGCGTACGTCCTCCTCCAGCGCTCCGATCCGTCTGCGGCGCCACATATTTGTAAGCCCGATCCGTCCTCCTCCAAATTTGTATTTGTATTTGTTGTATTGTTGTATTGTTGTGCATATTTGTATTTGTTGTACTAGCAAACGGGAGAATAAAATGCAAAATAATAGAATATATTGATGGATGTTTGTATTGTTGTATTTGTATGTTTTATGTTGATGTGTATGTGTCCTTGTGTTCAAAAAGAGGCCAGACACTATGTAAACAAAAAAAAGGCCACACGCCTTTGTTTATTTATTTATGTATGCTAATTGAACAAATTTCCATGTTCATCAGAGAAAAGAAACATATGTTTTATATTGATGTATGTTTGATGTTGATGTGTATGTGTATGTGTATGTTAGATAAAATGCATGTTATATTGTTGCATTGATGTATGTTTTATATTAGATAAAATGCCTCTCCTCCTCGAATTTTGTTCATTTTTTAGATGTTTAGATGCATGTTTAAATGTTTAGATGTTGGTGATTTGCTAATTGACATATTGCATATAAAGCATCTTGCGTAACCGTCGAATCGATTGCATAGCGTAGCCATCGAGTCGACGATGCCCATCACGCATCCTCGTCGTTGACTCGGCGGCAACCACCTGCTTGAGAGGCGCCATGTCCGTTACTGGGCTCCGCCGGGCTGGCACTGGGAGGTGCTGCCTTCCGGGGCGCGGAGCTTGGTGAGGAATCAGGGTCCCGTCGTCGACCCGGAGGTTATTTGGTGGCAGTCGCGTGGACCACTGTCGGTGCAGAGGGAGCCGGCCCCCGCGGAGGTGGTATGTCGTCGTGTCAGGGAGGAGGACGAGCACGTTCGACGCTACATGGTTGTGTTGGATGCCAGGTTCTCCAATACCTGGCAGGTTCTTCAGGGATCACACCCGAGCTATGATCCTGTCGTAGTTCCTTATCTTTGGGTGTCCACCGCCTGTGCCGCGAGACGTCAACTAGATCTGTATTAGTGATATTATATTCGAGATGTATTAGTGATAATATTCGATGATGTATTAGTTATATTATATAATAATATTCGAGATGTATTAGTGATACTATTCGATGATGTATTAGTGATATTATATTATCATATTGTTGCATTGCCTTGTATTGATTTGCATATCTCCGGTTTTGCTTATTGAATGCATTCTAATTATTTTATATTTGTGCTAGATTAGTTAAGCTATGGACGGTAGAGACAGAGACCGTGATCAAGAGAATGCCATGTACGACTTGATACGCTCCGGAAACGAAGAGAATGAAGAAGTAGATGATGGCTCACAATACCTTAACCCATCCGGTGAGGGAATTGAGGAAGAACAACCAAGAGACGAAGGGGAACCAACTGACAATGATGGCGAAGAAATTTTTCTCCATCATCAGAAGTCCGGCGAGGTATCAATTTGCCCTCTAGGGATCATCAGAAGTATTGATTGATTTGTATATATTAACGAATCTTTCTTCTTTTAGCCCTCCGGATCGAGCAAATCTTCTACAAGGGTTAAGCGTGGCCTGACAAAAAAGTTGAAACAAGGCATAAAGTACAACATCGATCAAATCAGAGCAGATGGCGAACCGATTGCTCCTAAAATTAATGCAGACAAATTTATACGCCAATGCGGAGTTATCGTTAGGGACCAAATCCCGATCACCGCTCAAGAATGGAATCAGCCAAAAGATCACGGAGTTCCTTTTGTCAGCCAAAGAGCAAAAGATCTGCTTTGGGAGGAGCTCATGAAACATTTCACCCAACCAGAGGGACTCACAGATCTTCAATGGGAGAAAGTCAAGAAGTGTGCTCTTAAGAAGATGGCCACACAATTCCAGACTTGGAAGAAAAGATTATGGACCAATTACGCGAAAGGAGGAAAGAAGACTCCAGAATTCAAAGGAGAATATACGAAGTTAAAAGATGACTGGGACAGATTTGTGCAGTTCAAGGAATCAGAAGCAGCTAAGGAATGGTCGAGAGTAAACGAGATAAATGCCGAGAAAAAAACGTGGCACCATCATCTGGGGCCAGGTGGCTACAAGTATGGGTTGCCTTTGTGGGAAGAATCCGAGAGAAACATGAAGGCTGCAAGGGTCACTACAGAAACAGAGAATTTGCCCGACAGGTGCAGGACTTGGTTTTATGCACATGGGGGAAAGTTGGACCCAAAGACAGGGAAGGTTCTTCAACAGGCAAGTCTTAAAGAAGCCACAGACGAGTTACTTAAAGCAATAGAAGAAGCTCGAATGGGTCTGTACCAGCCCGAGAGAGAGAACAACGAGATTACACGCGCCCTCAAGAATCCTGAACACCCGGGACGAACACGAGGCAAAGGCCTTGTTCCGTGGCTTCTGGGGTTTGCGGATTGGAACGACAGTTACAGAAGCCGTGAGAGAAAGAAGAAGCATGAAGTAGATTGGATTCAGATGGTAGAAGCAAAGAACGCGGACTTGGAACGCAAATACATGCTGCAGCAGGAGGAAATCAACAAACTAAGCCAGCAAGGCGCGTCTCAGCAGCAGGAGCATCCAGATGCACCATTGGATGGTGCCATTCCATCATCTATGCTGAAAAGCAGCGTGGGTTCCACGGGGGTCCCGGCCGATGATGCACTGCTGGCTCGCTACCCCGTGGATGATATCCTAGAGTCGACAGTTTGTGAGCTACACGTGAAACTGAAGAACATATCCATGAAGGTGGCGGACGGCTTTGCTTTACCGAGTGGACCTGAAGCAACTTTCCACGGCAATCCGATTCCACTTGGCTATGCTCGTGTCGGGGTGGATGAAGTTGTGTCGGCATATGAATCACTAGATCTTGACTACCTTGGAGGTGAAGGGGAGCGGACACTAAGAGAAGCCATTCGTTGTCTCATTTTATGGAAAAAGGAATGCATCGTGTTAACAAACTCGATGCCAAGGCCACCGACTCCTCCTCCAAGTCCGCCGCGTCAGCAGACTCCAACCCACCTAGAGACGGAGCGCAGGGCGAGTCCTCCAAGTACACCGCGTCAGCAGACTCCAACCCACCTCGAGACGGAGCGCAGGGCGAGTCCGCCATATCGATCTCCGCCACGTCAGCATAGTCCATCCCACCCCGAGACAGAGCCTAGCGTGAGTCCACGATATCGATATCCGCCGTCTCCAAAGCGGAAGAGAGCACAAAAGAAGAAACCCGAGCCTCCTATCAAAAAGAAGTTAGCTTACGAGAAGACTGGCGAGGAAATCGATGAACAAGAGGCTAAGGAATTGCAGGCCCATTTTGGACCGAAACTGCCCCCGCCGCCAAAGGAGAAAATACCTGAGGAAGTCGTACAACACTTTTTGAATGTAGCTAAACCGGCGGAGAAAAGGCCGCTATCATACTATGAACGCTCTATTAGCAAGTCCTGTCATAAACAAAAAAACAGAAGTCGAGCGGTAGTAGTAAATGCGGGAAAACTGTTCCCCAGCTCGGAGAACAGGCAGTGCAATCGATCATCCCGCTCAAGGTGGGTACCGATAAGGTGGTAATCACCGACGCTGATAGAGAGAATGCTAGACAGCTCGGTATCACTGTTGAACAACTCCTAGAGATCGAGGAATTCTCACCGACGGATCCGAAGGAACTAGAATGGGCATATGTCCCCGGGAACCCTCTCGTGAGTCCTGAAGATGAGAAGCTTCTATCAACGCAAATGTACAACTTGCATGAGTGGTACATGAGAGAAGTAAAGAGCAGGCGACAGAGCCTCATGGTGAAAGTCAAGCGAGAGCATTACATCCATGAAAATGATTTGTGGATTGAAAATGAAGAATTATTTCAGTTATTCAATCAAAAAGCACTCGACAAATCTATCGTCAGTTGCTACTGTCTGTAAGTGATTTCTTTCTGTAATTTGATTAAGTCTCTAGCTCAGCTCGTTCATTGCCTGTAATTATCCTCACTATATTCTTTTCTGTGGTATTGTGCAGAATGAAGATTTTTGAATTGGAAAGAGATGGAGTCTATGGCATTGGGTTCATTGACCCAAATACCGTTAATGAAAAGGTGTTAACTACTTACTCTAAAGACACGGAGAAAATGTTGCTAAGGTTTTTGAAGGCCCTAAATACCAAACCAGAAATACTTTTACCTTACAACTTCAAGTGAGTGTTACTTTTACCTTACTTTTACCTTCTATATATATATACTCGATGTTAAGTGTAGTTGATGAGTTATGCATGCCCGTTTATACAAATCATGTCCCCAGGTACCACTGGATCCTGCTAATCATTAGAATTGACGATGGAACTGTTGAAGTACTGGACTCACTAAGTGAAGACCCTGAAGAATACAGAAGCCTGCATTCGATGCTCGGCAGGTAATTTCAATCATTTACGCACTATGTCGGCCTCTTTAGTTTGTTTCCTGATATCAAGTAATTAGTAACTCCTTTATTCATTTTCTTTGCCGGGCAGGGTTTGGAAAAAGTTCACCAAAGATGTTAGAGGTGAATGGAAAGAGGAGCTGAAATGGCGAAGGTCCAAGGTATTTAAGTAGTACTAGCTACGTCCGCGCATCTCTTTAAGTATAGTTTCAATACCATTATCATGCTTGATTATTATCTGATTGAATTATATTCTTGTAAAGTGCATGAGGCAGGAACAAGGGACTAGTTTATGTGCATATTACGTTTGCGAGAACATTCGCATTATGACCGAAAAGATCAGAACTACAAGAGATCTTTGGGTACGTAAACACCATTCACATTTTTTTATCATGATGTAATATATATACAAACAACTAACATGTTCATATTGATCTCCTTCTTTAAAGATGCACGAGATGCGGGATAAGCTCCTACCAAAGGACCGCATACGAGCAATTCAAGAGGAAATTGCGGGTTTTTTGCTTGAGCAGGTCATATCTCCCGACGGAGAATACCATTACACCTAATGCCTGCATGTAATGATTTGCAAATTGTAGGTATATACCAAATTGTACATATGTGTATGCATGGTCGTACAAAAAGTTTTATGTATATGATTGGTTCTACGAGATATTCTATTATATATGCATAACGTGTACATTAGCAGCGTAAAATATGTTTGAAATGAAAAAGAATTAAATCGAATACACAAAATGAAAAGGAAAAATAAACAATAAAACCTAAATATTTAGTCCCGGTTGGTGTTACCAACCGGGACTAAAGGTCCCCATCCCTGGCGCCCGCTGCCGACCACGTGGCAGGGGTTTAGTCCCGGTTCGTAGCCAACCGGGACTAAAAGGCTTGGACCCTTTAGTCCTTATACATTAGTCCCGGTTGGGGAACCGGGACTAAAGGCCCTTCCCAACCGGGACTAATGGCCTGTTTTCTACTAGTGTTGTGGAACGGTTGGCATTACAACACAGATGTGACGAAATAATCCGCAAGGACAACAAATATACATATGCAACAACTTTGTGGAGTGAAAATTAATGAAAGAATAAATTCAGGGTCTTTCGACCAATTACAACACATTCAATGAAAGCAAATTATACCTTAGACAAGTAAGAATACAAATTGCTTTAAGAAGGGTAAACAAAAGCAAATGGCATCCATATCCTCGCCCACCCCGTTGTCTATGGGATAACCCGCCAACATCGTTCATCAACAAACCTGCTTCCTGGATTTCTACTAGCTAGATTCATGGCAATCCTGCGAAAAAATAGAAACATCGTTAGGATTCCCTTGAGCTTCGTTATCCACAACTATATCCGGTTTCTAGAATTATCTTGAGAAGGTTCAATGTGTTTCCCTTCCTTTTTCCTCTTCTTTCTAAGCGAATGAGAAACATCATTATTAATACTTAGGGAATCATATTCCTTTATTTTAGGAGGTCCCTCGGGGTATATAGGTTCTTAAGTAGAAGCACCACGTCTAGTACAAACATAGGCAGTGGCGGAGGATGAAACTCTTTTGAGGTGGGGCGAACTCTTAAGCGCAAATTTTTGATGCAAAAACCAACAGAGATAATACACACTAACAATGCACACCAACATAGAAAATGCACTCCATTATCTCAAAATGAAACCAGATTTTTGTTTAAATACATATCCCTTCGTATTTGTTACCCAAATCTCTTTTTGGCCGCCGCAAACGCAACCCTGTCCCCATGCGGCGCGCGCTTTTGCTGGTTGTCGGCCCCATGCACGCTCCTAGGCACCCGAAACGCACCCTCGCTCGCCCTCCTGGTAGATGCTGCCCATGCGCCATCGCTCCTGCTGATTGCCGCCCCCGCGTGCCGCTCCAGCTTCTAGGGTTCGATTTTGTGTTGACTAACTGTCACTCGGGCGAGGATCTGGAGCATGATGTGGACTGGGTCGAGTGAGGCTGATCTGCTGGTGCCTGGTGGCGTGACTTGCTAGTTGCTATGGGCTACGGCTCAATAAGGTGTGTAGGTGCGTGGCATGTTCGATCACAGCCCAGTAAAACATATCACGGTGATTTTTCTTTCCAAAAATCCTTTTGCGATTGAACATGTGTATACGTACAACAAAATCACGAAAAATCAATGTAGGGCGAGCGCCCAACCTCGCCCTACTGGGAGCTCCGCCCGTGAACATAGGCATCGTATTTCTTAGCGGATTTTGCCATGTCCAGCAACAATCTTTTTGGGGCTTTCATCACTTGTTTAAGTTGCACTTCTATCATATCACAATGTTTAACAATAACTTTAACATCATCAGTAGTCTTTTTAAGATTAACTTGCAAATATCTAATGATAGTAGCATTATCCTCTACTTTCTTATGCATGCCCATATCAAAATTATGCTACTTGATAAGAAAATTATCAAATTCTTCAAAACATTGACTAGGAGTAACATCAGCTTCGTCAATTTTATAAAGATAGTGTACCTCTATCATAGGGCCAGTAGTAATAGCTCAAGTAATTCTTGAATGGGAGGTGAATTTTTAACATCTTAATGTTTAATATCTTTTCTTTAACACATTTCTTGGCTTCTTTCATATCTTCTAGACATAGAAAAAACATACCCCTCTTCTTTGGAGTAGGTGATGGTGGAGTTTCAATAATATTCCAGTCATTATGATTCTATGCTATATTATCCAATAATTTCTTAGCTTCATACCATGTCCTTCCCTAAAAACACTCCTTGCACATATGTCTAGGTGTGCCCTAGATTCAAGGGTTAGAACACTATGGAATATATTGATCAAGTACACGTTCCTTGTTAGGATGATTAGGATCATTTCTTCCCAATCCACAAAACCTCCACAAGCTTGAGGGAGACTCTCTTACTCAAGTGTGGTCAAATTATAGATATCCTGCAAAGCTGATTGTATCATATGCAAGGGAAAATAGTTGTCCATAAAAGCAATGACAAATTCTTGCAAACTAGTAATATTGCTAGGCCTCAAGTTATTATACAACATCATCTTTTAATGAGAATGGAAATATCATAAGCTTAAGATAACTTGGGTTCGTATCTTTCTTAACAAAAATATTAGCAATAGATGGGATCTTACTAAAATGATCAAGAGCTTTTCCATTCTTATGGCCATGGAAAGCATCAAATTCAACCAAGTTATTTTTTTTAGGATCAACAGAGAATTCATAAGCATCATCTTTAATGTATATAGGAGAAACACAAAAATCATCTTCTTGTAAAACGATGTCTCCTAAAGCTCCCCTTTTAAATAGTTCAATAACAACGTCAATACCACCCTCATGATTTACTGACATAAAGGTTGTACTAAAATTTTCATCAAGTTCATTGAGTGTCCTGTCAGAAATTGGTAGCCTCGGGTGTGTCTAGTCAAAGGTGTAGTAGGTGATTCCTTAGGATCTTCATCAATTTAAAAAAATTCAAGTTCTTTAGCTTTTGCAATATGATCATCAAAATAATCACCAAGTGGAACTGTATCATCAAGTCCAGAGCAGGACTATCATCAATTTCATCAGAAGCGGAATCAAGTACATATGACATTTCAAATTGTGTATGATATGCATGTGGAGGTGGTTGTGCTGGCAGTGTAATAAGCTTGTTTAAAATAGTAGGGGGTCATAAGTAACGCAAGTACTCCTAAAATAGTACTTTGTCTTGTAGTGAAAGGGACAATTTTGGTTTGATGTACCTAGCCTTCCCATGATGGATAATAAATTCATCAAACAATTAATACTTCCTCTATTCCCTTATACAAGGACACAAACTCAAATTACAGGTATCAAGGTAAAATTACAGGTAGTGAAAGTTGACTGTTTTGCAAGCCAACTTTTTCCTTTGTTAACCGCGATCATTAATATGCCGCATGCATGTAGGGAAGGAATGAGAAGGAAATAGCAAAGCGTCGTTATGACTACATGCATGCAAGCATTAAACAAGTTGCTAATACGAGGAAACATCATTAGTTTTTTGCCTCGATTACTGTTGGTGGACTTATATAGATGTAAAATGTATTTTTCATAGTGGACTTGTACACGGGAATGGAGGGAGTATTCAAGTAGACTTATAAATTTAGATATGCTCCCGGCAATGACGCTAGAAGATATTCTTGAGACTAGTCTAACTTGCTCCTCACTATGACTAACCTAAGAGCATCTCCACCCGTCCCCCCGGGAAGCCCCCCAGAAGCACTTTTTCGGCACCGGCGGACAAAAAAAAAGTCTCACTCACGCCCCCACGAGCTTGATTAGCGCCGGATTTGGTCAAAATTTCGACCGGCGAACCCACCCCAAACCCAAGATCCTGGGGCAGTTGGGGGAGGAGAAAGATTGTTTTGCATGTCATTTGGCCCACCGTCAGCCTGCCACTCCCTTTCTCCTCACTTTTCCTGCGGGGCCCACCCACGTGCTGCTCGCTCTTCTCTTCTCTTCTCCTTCTCTCCCTCCATCAACTCCCACACCCGCGCAGAACGCCTGGGGGCTCAACCACTGGGATTTTTTTTTCCCGGAGCAAAATTAACGCCGGCAAATCTTCATCCGGCGTAAAAATCGTCCCTAGGGAGGCACAACGGCTGGAGATGCTCTAAAAACTCGAGAGACAAATGTGCCGCATGGCATCGCCATTGACGTCCGTTATGTCTGCTCCATTAGTTTGCCGAGTTCTTTGCGTACGGAACCTGGAAAAGCTTTTGTGCGTGTTTGCCGAGCACCCATGAATAGAAAGTTAGAAACTCGGCAACGTCGCAGATTCAGTAGTGCTTCCGTCTTCTGGTCATTAAGAAACCCTGAGATGCTCACGTTCGTGCACCTACCATGAACTGACAACCTTCTGGCTCCCGGTGATTAAGAAATCCTAAGATGCTCGCGTACGTACACCTAGCATGAAATGAAATTGACTCTTCCGGGCAAGCATGCTGCGTCCGTCAACGGTGATGCACATAGCCCTAGACCCAGCACCATTCCCAAATGGCTGATGGCTCTTGCAGCTTCTCAACTGCTTAGCTTGATTTCCGCTATATAAACAACCAGAACGAAGCTATATACGTACACTTGCAAATCGAGTTAGGACTTAAGAGCAAACAGTCTAAGAGCACCAAATAGCTAGGAAGAGACCGGTCGAAAAGGATGGCCGGCGAAGGAGATGTGAAGCTACTGGGCACGGCGGTGAGCCCGTTCGCGATCCGCGTGCGCATGGCGCTGCACGTCAAGGGCGTCAGCTACGATTACCAGGAGCAGGACCTGATCCACAAGGGCGAGCTCCTCCTCACCTCTAACCCGGTGCGCAAGAAGAGGTCCCCGTTCTCATCCACCGCGGCAAGTCCGTCTGCGAGTCGCTCGCCATCGTCGAGTACGTCGATGAGGTCTGGGCTGGCGCGGCCTCGCTCCTCCCCGCTGACCCCTATACGACCGCGCCATCGCCCGTTTCTGGTCCGTCTACGTCGACGACAAGGTGATCCCCGCATGGTCTGGCATACTGCGCGCGGCCACGGAGGAGGACAGATCCGAGAAGCTTGACGTCGTGCTCGCGGTGGTCGGGACCATGGAGAACGCCTTCGTCCGGTGCTCCGGCGGGAAGGACTTCTTCGCTGGCGACTCAGTCGGATACCTCGACCTCGCGCTCGGGTGCAACCTCTTCTGGTTTGAGGCGCTGCGCCACATGTTCGGCGTGACGGTTATCGACGCACGCAAGACTCCACGCTTGGCCGCCTGGGTTGAGAGGTTCATGCAGATGGAGGCGGCAAAGAAGGCGGCCCCGCCCATGAAGAGCATGGTGGAGTACGCCATGAAGCTGTCTGTTCTATGTGCAGCCGCTGAGGCTGTCAAGTGCTCCCTCCGTTCCAAAATTTAATGTATTTTTAAAAACGGTTTTATTAAATCACATCTAGATATGACATAAGTATTGCACATCTAAGTCATATTTCATTGATCTTACATGGAGATCCGTGTGAATATTTCTTTTTTCTTTTTCTTTTCTTTTTTATACTCGATTTAATCATTTAGATGTGCAATAACTATGGCACATCTAGATGTGCCCTAGACACACCCAAAAACTTTTAAAAATAATTGAATATCTCTCTTTTTTATCAAGTTTGTATAAAAATATGCGATATCCACAATACATATTTAATACCATTAGATCCATCCTGAAGTGTACTTTTATATTTTATTTATTTAGATGTGAATAGTTTATTTCACAAATTTGGTCAAGCATAGACATATTCGACTTTAGAAAAATAAAATATGCACTTGTAAAATGAAGGGAGCAATTAAGTGGCTCAAGAGAGAACTTCTTAATTCAGTCTGCCCCCAATTGGGTCCTGTTTGTTTAAAGGTTGCAATCGTCAGCCGTTTCTTTAAATTATATAGAGTTGTGATTTTCATTTTTCTGCATTGTGTTTTTTTTTTGGAAAATGAGGGTATTCCCCGACCTCGGCATCTGGGGGATGCATGCAGCCATCTTATTAATTATTCACAAAGACTATACAAGTAATACATCAGTAAGCCTGAAGCCACCATCTTGGCAACACATGTCGCTAATCCTATCCCCTTGATGAAGGGATGCCGAATGTCCGAGCCGAATACCAGACAGACATCACATCAAAATAAAGGTAAAATGTTAGTGCCGGAGAAACGGAAAAGGATGTCAATAGCATGTTTCCTCCTTCACATCATAGCCGACATTGTAATTTTAGACGAGAAAGATATGTGTGAGTTACTGCTAGTATTTTTTTCGGGTTCACCTTGCACTTTTTTTTGTCTCGTTAACTTTAACTTCAATTTGGACACCAAGTCATCCAAGATAACTTTGAATTGAACTAATGAACCTATTGTCGTGGGAATGAACCTGACAATAGTACTAGGGGTACGAAAGGAGGGGCAAAGTCTAGCTACGGCGCAAGTGTGCACTCGGATGTGTACGAGTTCGGGCCTCACTCGGAAGTGATAAAAGCCCTACGTCTCGAGCCCGAAGGCTTGGTGTTTGCTTATGAGTAGTAGAGGATTACACGGGGTCGGAACCCTTGCTCTGGCGCCCGGGGTGGCTTATATAGAGTGCGCCACCTCCGGTCGAGCGTCATCATTAGGGCTATAAATGCTAATTAAAGCTGTGTTACAGGAACGGCTGATTAACTAGGCGTTACTGGTAATGGAGAATTAACTTCATAACGAGTGACTATTCGAGTTCCACGGACGCCGTGTCTTCTGAGTCGCCTGAGCTCCTATCTGACCGAGTGGCGCCGTGGTAGTCCGAGTGGCTTGAATGATCCGAGTGAATCGCCATATGCATCCGAATGCATATCTAGCCCAGAGGCTTTAATGATATTGCAGGACCCCAGGTGGGCCCTAGATGTCAGGCCTGTGACCCTACCCATAGTAGGCATCCTCATCAGTAGCCCCCGAATCCATAAGGTTTTAGTGGTCGAGTGATCGACACTCGGAAGCGTCGACGGCGCCTCAGAGGCGTCCAAGAAACGGTCTTCCTGTTTCTCATTCGGCTTCAAACCATGATGGATTCAGGATTAACCTTCTCTGACCAAACTGAATAGCTTGATGGAGCAGTACTGTCATATGAAGTCGAAGTGTTTCCCGGAAGAAACGATCCGAATGTCCAGCCATTTCATCTGAGTGTTTAGCTGAAAATGAGTCGGCCGCTTGGTTTGTAAGAGTGAACCGACGGACTCTTCGGAGTATGGAGCTCATCCCATTCAAGGCATGAAGAAAACTTTGCGCGTTCGAAATCGCGAAATATGCGCGCGGGCGCGCGGTAGAACGGTCACGTCGCGAAAATTGGGGGAAGTGGGCACGACGCCGCAATTTTCGCCATGTGTCCCTGAGGCTCTGAACAGTAGATCCGCGGATCTCACTCCGTTTACGGATTGACGGCCAGAGTGTTGGGGAACGTTGCATGGGAAACAAAAAATTTCCTACGCACACGCAAGATCTATCCATGGTGATGAGCATCTACGAGAGGGAGAGTGGATCTACATACCCTTGTAGATCGCTAAGCGGGAAGCGTTAAGAAACGCGGTTGATGTAGTCGAACGTCTTCGCGATCCAAATCGCCGAGCGTCCCGCGATCCCATCATGATCCATCTCGCGATCCAATCTCGATCCGTCCCGCGATCCCATCACGATCCGTCCCGCGATCAAATTACGAATCGTCTCGCGATCCTGATCACGGTCCTTCCGATCTAGCGCCGAACGGACGGCACCTCCGCGTTCAGCACACGTACAGCTCGATGACGATCTCCGCCTTCTTGATCCAGCAAGAGAGAGCGGAGAGGTAGATGAGTTCTCCGGTAGCGCGACGGCGTGGCGGCAATGGTGGTGGAACTATTCCGGCAGGGCTTCGCCTAAGCACCGCTGAAACTAGACTAGAGGAGAAACCGATCTAGATGAAGTAGAGGGAGCACGTGGCAATTAGGGTTAGCTCTTCCCTCTAAATCCTCTAGTATATATAGGAGGGAGGGAGGGGAGGAGGCAGCCTCAAACCCTCAAGGTTTGGCCGAAATTGGAGGTGGAGGAGTCCTACTCCAATCCTATTAGGACTAGGATTCCTCCTCTCCACTTGGAAACCCTTTCCACCTTTCCTCCTTTGGATTTTTTCCACCCAAAGCCACATGGGCCTTAGTGGGGGGGGGGGGTTAGGCCAGCCCACTAGGGGCTGGTTTGACTCCTCCCACAGCCCATGAGGTCCTTTGGGTCGAGACACCCCTCCCGATGGTCCCCGGTACCCCTCCCGGCACTCCCGGTACACTACCGAAATACCCGAAACTTTTCCGGTGACCAAAACAGGACTTCCTATATATCAATCTTTACCTCCGGACCATTCCGGAGCTCCTCGTGACGTCCAGGATCTCATCCGGGACTCCGAACAACCTTCGGTCACCACCATACATAACTCTACTATACCGAAACGTCACCGAACCTTAAGTGTGCAGACCCTGCGGGTTCGAGAACTATGTAGACATGACCAAGACACCTCAACGGTCAATAACCAATAGCGGGACCTGGATGCCCATATTGGTTCCTACATATTCTACGAAGATCTTTATCGGTTGAACCTCTATGTCAAGGATTCAGTTAATCCCGTACGATGTTCCCTTTGTTCTTCGGTATGTTACTTGCCCGAGATTCGATCGTCGGTATCTCTGTACCTAGTTCAATCACGTTACCGGCAAGTCTCTTTACTCGTTCCGTAATACAAGATCCCGTGGCTAACACTTAGTCACGTTGCTTGCAAGGCTTATTGTGATGTTGTATTACCGAGTGGGCCCTGAGATACCTCTCCGTCACACGGAGTAACAAATCTCAGTCTTGATCCATGCCCACTCAACAGACACCCTCAGAGATACCTGTAGAGCATCTTTATAGTCACCCAGTTACGTTGCGACGTTTGATACACACAAGGTATTCCTCCGGTGTCAGTGAGTTGCATGATCTCATGGTCATAGGAACAGATACTTGACATGCAGAAAACAATAGCAATAAACTGACACGATCATATGCTATGTTCATAGTTTGGGTCTTGTCCATCACATCATTCTCCTAATGATGTGATCCCGTTATCAAATGACATCTCATGTCTATGGCTAGGAAACCTTGACCATCTTTGATCAACGAGCTAGTCTATTAGAGGCATACTAGGGACACAGTGTTGTCTATGTACCCACACATGTATTTGAGTTTCCAATCAATACAATTATAGCATGGATAATAAACGATTATCATGAACAAGGAAATATGATAATAACTAAATTATTATTGCCTCTAGGGCATATTTCCAACAGTCTCCCACTTGCACTAGAGTCAATAATCTAGTTCACATCACCATGTGATTTACATTGTTATGAATCTAACACCCAATGAGTTAAGGGGTTCGATCATGCTTTGCACGTGAGAGAGGTCTTTAGTCAACGGTCTGCAACATTCAGATCTGTGTGTTCTTTGCAAATCTATATGTCATACTGCAGATGCTACTACGCTCCACTTGGAGCTATTCCAAATGGTTGCTCCACTATATGTATCCTGACTGCTACTCAGAGTCGTCCGGATAGGTGTCAAAGCTTGCATCGACGTAACCCTTTACGACGAACTCTTTATCACCTCCATAATCGAGAAATATTTCCTTAGTCCTCTAGTTACTAAGGATAATCTTGACCGCTATCCAGTGGTCCACTCCTGGATCACTCTTGTACCCCTTGATAGACTCATGGCAAGGCACACACAGGTGCGGTACACAGCATGGCATACTATACAGAGCCTATGGATAAGGCATAGGGGACGACCTTCGTCCTTTCTCTTTCTTCTGTCGTGGTCGAGCTTTGAGTCTCACTCAACTCCACACCTTACAAATCAGGCAAGAACTCTTTCTTTGACTGATCCATTTTGAACTCTTTCAAAATCTTGTCAAGGTATGTACTCATTGAAAGTTTTATCAGACGTCTTGATCTACCTCTATAGATCAAGATGCCCAATATTTAAGTAGCTTCATTCCAGGTTTTCCTTTGAAAAACTCCTTTTCAAACAACCCTTTATGCTTTCCAGAAATTCTACATCATTTCCGATCAACAATATGTCATCCACATATACTTATCAGAAATTCTATAGTGCTCCCACTCACTTTATTGTAAATACAAGTTTCTCATAAACTTTGTATAGACTCAAAAACTTTGATCACCTCATCAAAGCGTATATTCCAACTCCGAGATGCTTGCTCCAGTCCATAGAAGGATCGCTGGAGCTTGCATATATTTTAGCATCCTTAGAACTGACAAAACCTTCCGGTTGTATCACATACAACCTTTCCTCACGGATACCGTTAAGGAAATGATGTTTTGGCATCCATCTGCCAGATTTCATAATCGAAAAATGCAGCAACTGCTAACATAATTCCAACAGACTTTAGCATCACTACGGGTGAGAAAGTCTCATCGTAGTCAACTCCTTGAACTTGTGAAAAACCCTTTGCCACAAGTCGAGCTTTATAGACAGTGACATTACCGTCCGCGTCCGTCTTCCTTTTAAAGATCCATTTGTTCCGAATGGCCTATCGCCCTTCAGGTAATACTTCCAAAGCCCATACTTTGTTTTCATACATGGATCTCATCTCGGATTTCATGGCCTCTAACCATTTCTCGGAATCCGGGCCCATCATCGCTTCTCCATAGCTCGTAGGTTCATCGTTGTCCAACAACATGACCTCTAAGACAGGGTTGCTGTACCACTCAGGAGCAGTACGCGTCCTTGTCGACCTACGAGGTTCGATAGTAACTTGATCCGAAGCTTTATGATCATCATCATTAACTTCCTCTTCAACTAATGTAGGCTCCACAGAAACAACTTTCTGCGCTGCGCTACTCTCTGGTTGAAACAAAGGTTCAACAACCTCATCAAGTTCTATCTTCCTCCCACTCAATTCTTTCGAGAGAAACTCTTTCTCGAAAAAGGACCCGTTTTAGCAACAAACACTTTGTGCTTGGATCTGAGATAGAAGGTTTACCCAACTATTACGTTAGGGTATTCTTTGAAGATACATTTGTCCGCTTTGGGTTCGAGCTCATCAGGTTGAAAACCTTTTCCACATAAGCGTCGCAGCCCCAAACATTAAGAAATGACAGCTTAGGTTTCTGCCAAACCAAAATTCATACGGTGTCATCTCAACGGACTTATATGGTGCCCCTTTTTAAAGTGAATGTAGTTGTCTCTAATGCATAACCCCAAAACGATAGTGGCAAATCGATAAGAGACATCATAGTATGCACCATATCCAATAGAGCACGACTACGATGTTCGGACACACCATCACACTATGGTGTTCCAGGTGGCATGAGTTGTGAAACAACTTCCACATTGTCTTAAGTTGTATACCAAACTCGTAACTCAGATATTTACCTCTACGATCATATCGTAGATATTTTATCTTCTTGTCACGATGATCTCAAACTTCACTCTGAATTTGTTTGAACTTTTCAAATGTTTCAGACTTGTGTTTCATTAAGTAAATATCCCCATATCTACTCAAATCATCAGTGAAGGTAGGAAAATAATGATATCCACCGCACGCTACAACACTCATTGGACCGAATACATCAACATGTATCATTTCCAATAAGTCACTTGCCCGCTCCATCATACCGGAAAATGGGGTCTTAGTCATCTTGCCCATGAGGCATGGTCCGCATGTCTCAACCGATTCGAAATCGAATGAGTCCAAAGATCCATCAGCATGGAGTTTCTTCATGTGTTTTACACCAATATGACATTTAGCGGCAGTGCCACAAGTATGTGGTACTATCATTATTAACTTTGTATCTTTTGGCATCAATATTATGAACATGTGTATCACTACGATCAAGATTCAATAAACCATTCTCATTGGGTGCATGACCATTGAAGGTATTATTCATGTAAACAGAATAACCATTATTCTCTAACTTGAATGAATAACCGTATTGCAATAAACATGATCTAATCACGTTCATGCTCAACGCAAACACCAAATAACATTTATTTAGGTTCATCACTAATCACGAAGGTAGAGAGAGCGTGCGATGGTGATCACATCAACCTTGGAAACACTTCCAACACTCATCGTCACCTCACCCTTAGCTAGCCTCCATTTATTCCGTAGCTTTTATTTTGAGTTACTAACATTTAGCAACCAAACCGGTATCCAATACACAGGTGCTACTAGGAGTACTAGCAAGGTACACATCAATAACACGTATATCAAATATACTTCTATCGACGTTGCCAGTCTTCTTATCTACCAAGTATCTAGGGTTGTTCCGCTTCAGTGACCGTTCTCCTCATAATAGAAGCACTTAGTCTTGGGTTTGGGTTCAACCTTGGGTTTCTTCACTGGAGCAGCAACTGACTTGCCATCCATGAAGTTTCCCTCCTAGCCCTTGCCCTTCTCGAAACTAGTGGTTTCACTAACCATCAACACTTGATGCTCCTTCTTGATTTCTACCTTCGCGGTGTCAAACATCGCGAATAGCTCAGGGATCATTATTTCTATCCCTGGCATTTTATAGTTCATCACGAGGCTCTAGTAGCTTAGTGACAGTGACTTGGAGAACTATATCAATCACTATCTTATCTGGAAGATCAACTCCCACTCGATTCAAGCGATTGTAGCACCCAGACAATCTGAGCACATGCTCACCGATTGAGCTATTCTCCTTCATCTTGCAGGCAAAGAATCTTGTTGGAGGTCTCATACCTCTCAACACGGGCACGAGCCTGAGATCCCAATTTCA
This sequence comes from Elymus sibiricus, assembly GCA_039707655.1. Taxonomy (NCBI): domain Eukaryota; kingdom Viridiplantae; phylum Streptophyta; class Magnoliopsida; order Poales; family Poaceae; genus Elymus; species Elymus sibiricus. Next base: position 452,140,598 of record CM077667.1, on the reverse strand, counting down.
GCTCTTAGAACATCTCATATGTTCCGTGACGTTCAAAACGTTTTGAAGCCTCAATTCTAAGCCGTAATGCATGACGCACTGAACTATCAAGTAGTCATCAGAACGTGCATGTAAGATGTTCACAACATCTACAGACGACGCTTGAGGGGGTGGCGCACCGAGCGATGCATTAAGGACATAAGCCTTCTGTGCAGCAATGAGGACAATCCTCATATCACGGACCCAGTCCGCATTATTGCTACCATCATCTTTCAACTCTATTTCTCTAGGAACATATAAAAATTCAAGGGAGCTACAGCGCGAGCTAGTAATCTACAACATAATTTGCAAAGACATTTTGACTATGTTCATGATAATGAGTTTAGTTAATCATATTACTTAAAAACTCCTACTCAAACTGACATCCCTCCAGTCATTCGAGTGACACATGATCCAAATCCACCAACTCAAGTTCGATCATCACGTGAGTTGAGGTGGTTTCAATGGTGAACATCTTCATGTTGATCATATCTACTATATGACTCATGTTCGACCTTTCGGTCTCTTGTGTTCCGAGGCCATGTCTGTACATGCTAGGCTCGTCAAGTTTAACCTGAGTGTTCCGCACGTGCAACACTGGCTTGCACCCGTTGTATGTGAACGTAGAGTCTACCACACCCGATCATCACGTGGTGTCTCAAAACGATGAACTTTGGCAACGGTGCACACTCGGGGAGAACACAATTTTATCTTGAAATTTTAGTGAGGGATCACCTTATAATGCTACCGTCGTCCTAAGCAAAATAAGATGCATAAAAGGATTAACATCACATGCAAATCATAAGTGACATGATATGGCCATGAACTTGTGCTTTTGATCTCCATCTCCAAAGCACCGGCATGATCTCCATCGTCACCGGCATGACACCATGATCTCCATCATCTTGATCTCCATCAATGTGTCGCCATGATGTTGTCGCGCCGACTGTTGCTTCCACGACTATTGCTAACTCATAGTGATAAAGTAAAGCAAAACGGCGAAAATAATTAAAGACAACCCTATGGCTCCTGCCGGTTGCCGTACTCATCGACATGCAAGTCGTGATATTCTATACAATACATGATCATCTCATACATCACATATATCTCATCATGTAATTGGCCATATCACATCACAACATACCCTGCAAAAACAAGTTAGACGTCCTCTAATTGTTGTTGCAAGTTTTACGTGGCTGCTACGGGTATCTAGCAAGAACAATTCTTACCTACGCAAAAACCACAATGGTGATACAAAAATTGCTATTCAACCTTCTCAAGGACCGCCTTTGTCAAATCCGATCCGACTAAAGTGGGAGAAACAGACACCCGACAGCCATCTTTATGCAACGAAGTTACATGTCAGTTGATGGAACCGGTCTCTCGTAAGCATACGAGTAATGTTGGTCCAGGCCGCTTCATCCCACAATACCGCCGAATCAAGAAAAGACCAAGGGAGGAAGCAATCTGAATATCAACGCCCACAAACTCCTTTGTGTTCTACTCGAGATCTCATCTACACATAGACCTAGCTCATGATGCCACTGTTGGGGAACGTTGCATGGGAAACAAAAAATTTCCTACGCACACGCAAGATCTATCCATGGTGATGAGCATCTACGAGAGGGAGAGTGGATCTACATACCCTTGTAGATTGCTAAGCGGGAAGCGTTAAGAAACGCGGTTGATGTAGTCGAACGTCTTCGCGATCCCATCATGATCCATCTCGCGATCCAATCTCGATCCGTCCCGTGATCCCATCACGATCCGTCCCGCGATCAAATCACGAATCGTCTCGCGATCCTGATCACGGTCCTTCCGATCTAGCGCCGAACGGACGGCACCTCCGCGTTCAGCACACGTACAGCTCGATGACGATCTCCGCCTTCTTGATCCAGCAAGAGGGAGCGGAGAGGTAGATGAGTTCTCCAGCAGCGCGACGGCATGGCGGCAATGGTGGTGGAACTATTCCGGCAGGGCTTCGCCTAAGAACCGCAAAAACTAGACTAGAGGAGAAACCGATCTAGATGAAGTAGAGGGAGCACGTGGCAATTAGGGTTAGCTCTTCCCTCTAAATCCTCTAGTATATATAGGAGGGAGGGAGGGGAGGAGGCAGCCTCAAACCCTCAAGGTTTGGCCAAAATTGGAGGTGGAGGAGTCCTACTCCAATCCTATTAGGAGTAGGATTCCTCCTCTCCACTTGGAAACCCTTTCCACCTTTCCTCCTTTGGATTTTTTCCACCCGAAGCCACATGGGCCTTAGTGGGGGGGTTAGGCCAGCCCACTAGGGGCTGGTTTGACTCCTCCCACAGCCCATGAGGTCCTTTGGGTCGAGACACCCCTCCCGATGGTCCCCGGTACCCCTCCCGGCACTCCCGGTACACTACCGAAATACCCAAAACTTTTCCGGTGACCAAAACAGGACTTCCTATATATCAATCTTTACCTCCGGACCATTCCGGAGCTCCTCGTGACGTCCAGGATCTCATCCGGGACTCCGAACAACCTTCGGTCACCACCATACATAACTCTACTATACCAAAACGTCACCAAACCTTAAGTGTGCAGACCCTGCGGGTTCGAGAACTATGTAGACATGACCAAGACACCTCTACGGTCAATAACCAATAGAGGGACCTGGATGCCCATATTGGTTCCTACATATTCTACGAAGATCTTTATCGGTTGAACCTCTATGTCAAGGATTCAGTTAATCTCGTACGTTGTTCCCTTTGTTCTTCGGTATGTTACTTTCCCGAGATTCGATCGTCGGTATCTCTATACCTAGTTCAATCTCGTTACCGGCAAGTCTCTTTACTTGTTCTATAATACAAGATCCCGTGGCTAACACTTAGTCACATTGCTTGCAAGGCTTATTGTGATGTTCTATTACCGAGTGGGCCCTGAGATACCTCTCCGTCACACGGAGTAACAAATCCCAGTCTTGATCCATGCCCACTCAACAGACACCCTCGGAGATACCTGTAGAGCATCTTTATAGTCACCCAGTTCCGTTGCGATGTTTGATACACACAAGGTATTCCTCCGGTGTCAGTGAGTTGCATGATCTCATGGTCATAGGAACAGATACTTGACATGCAGAAAACAATAGCAATAAACTGACACGATCATATGCTATGTTCATAGTTTGGGTCTTGTCCATCACATCATTCTCCTAATGATGTGATCCCATTATCAAATGACATCTCATGTCTATGGCTAGGAAACCTTGACCATCTTTGATCAACGAGCTAGTCTATTAGAGGCATACTAGGGACACAGTGTTGTCTATGTACCCACACATGTATTTGCGTTTCCAATCAATACAATTATAGCATGGATAATAAACGATTATCATGAACAAGGAAATATGATAATAACTAGATTATTATTGCCTCTAGGGCATATTTCCAACACAGAGATCTCGCCCGATTTTCGATATAAAATGTGAGGGCACTGTTGGGGGTGAAATAGATCTCACTTTCTTCCTCCTCCTTCGTCTTCTCCGTCTGCCGTACGCAACTCCTCCACCGCGTTCTCGCTGCTGTCCAGTTCCGAGCACGCCGGAGAGGATGCACGTGGCGACTGCGAAGGCCGAGCGGGCGAAGAAGAGCTCGCACGGCTCCTCTTCAAGCGTCGGGGTGCCGGCTGGATGGACTCAAGGCGAATGGCTGCCATCGCGGGTCAGCAAGGCCCGGCTACTCGAGCTGGAGAGTCAAGGACTCCTGTCCGAGGGGAGTTGGCGGCTGCCGAGGGCGGGCGAGGACGAGCCTTCGCCAAAGGGAGATGAGCGCGTGCTACTGGTGACTCACCTCGAGCGAGGTTTCTCCCTTCCGCCTCATCCATTCTTCCATAGATTCTTGGATTTCTTCGGTGCTCAACTCCACCATATTCCTCCCAATGCTGTAGTTTATTTGGCCGCGTTCATTTCTCTTTGTGAAAATTTCTTGGGCTGTCATCCCCATTGGGGTTTGTTCAAGCATCTCTTCACTTGCTGAGTGATGACTGTAAAAAAGCCCACTCGGTCGAAGGATAAGCCGAATGTGGCCCAGCTGTGTGGGGGTCTGGGAATCCAGCTGCGGTGAAAAGTTTGCTTCCCGCAGATGACGTTTCCAGATTCGGTGAAGGGCTGGCAGGAAAACTGGTTTTACTGCCAGGATATTCCTGTCGGTGAAGGTCAGTCAGGACTTCCCCCGTATTCGTCTGAACGCATTCGGCCAGTTCCCAGGCTGACTGTGACCAAGGATGAGAAGACAGAAGTGGATATCCTCGTGATAGCCCTGGTAGCTTTGGTGCAGAAGGGCGTCAATGGCCTCGACTTACTAGAGGTTTTTCTCCAGAGGAGGATTCAACCGCTGCAAGCCAGGGCCCACCCCATGTGGGAGTATACTGGACCGAGTGACGCCACTCGAACACACCCGGAGGAGCTCAATGGAGACATGGTGGAAGCCAAGATCAAGGCGATCACCCCAGCGTGTGACAACCCCAGAGGGAGCAAGCTGGTGGCTCCACTCTCATCAGAGAATCCGCCGAATGAGGTAATCTTCGAAGGTCCATTATCCGACTGATATTTATGCACTTATTGCAATCGACCCGACTGATCTGTTCTTCATTCGGCAGGCTTTCACGTAGATGAACAGCCAAGTGCCAATTGTGGACAGAGGCCCGGTTGATGTGGCAAGCGATACTGATCATCCAGAGGACTCGGCAGAGGCAGGGGAATATGAAGAAGACGAAAACGATGAAGAAGATGAAGAAGAGGAAGAAGAAGGCTCGGAGGGCAGTGACGAGGTGGAGTCGTCGCGCTCGGATGAACGAGTACCTGAAGTCCGTTCCAAGGTGCGCCAGGACTCGGGAGTCCGCGGTGGTGGTCCCAAGGGGCCAAAAACTGTCAAGCCGACTGGGTCTGCCCTTCCGACTCGCAGCTCGAAGCGTGGGCGTGGAGAACTTGTCTCATCACCCGAGAAGGTGGCTATCATGGGAATGAACCTGACAATAGTACTAGGGGTACGAAAGGAGGGGCAAAGTCTAGCTAGGGCGCAAGTGTTCACTCGGATGTGTACGAGTTCGGGCCTCACTCGGGAGTGATAAAAGCCCTACGTCTCGGGCCCGAAGGCTTTGTGTTTGCTTATGGGTGGTAGAAGATTACACAGGGTCGGAACCCTTGCACTGGCGCCCGGGGGTGGCTTATATAGAGTACGCCACCACCAGCCGAGCGCCATCATCAGGGCAATAAATGCTAATGAAAGTTGTGTTACAGGAACGGCTGAATAACTAGGGCGTTACTGGTAACGGGGAATTAACTTCGTAACGAGTGACTATTCGAGTTCCACGAACGCTATGTCTTCTAGGTCGCCTGAGCTCCTATCTGACCGAGTGGCGCTGTGGTAGTCCGAGTGTCTTGAATAATCCGAGTGAATAGCCATATGCATCCAAATGCGTCTTTAGCCCAGGGGCTTTAATGACATTGAGGGACCATAGGTGGGCCCTAGATGTCAGGCCTGTGACCCTACCCATAGTAGGCATCCTCATCAGTAGCCCCCGAATCCATGAGGTTTTAGTGGTCGAGTGACCGACACTCGGAAGCGTCGACGGCCTCTCAGAGGTGTCCAAGAAACGGTCTTGCCATTTCCCACTCGGCTTCAAACCACGATGGATTCACGATTAACATTCCTTGTCCAAACTGTCTAGTTTGACGGAGCAGTACTGTCACATGAAGCCGAAGCGTTTCTCGTAAGAAACGATCCGAACGTCCGGTCATTTTATCCAAGTGTTTGGCTGGTGTGAGTCATCCACTCAGTTCGCAGGAGCGAGTCGTCGGATCCTTTGAAGCGCGGAGCTTGTCTCATTTATGGCACGGAGAAATTTCCGCGCGTTCGAAATCGCGAAGGTTGCGCGCAGGCGCGCGGCGGAACGGTCACATCGCGGTAATTTGGGGTAGTGGGCACGACGCCTCGATGCCTGCGCCGAGATTTTCGCCACGTGTTCCCAAGGCTCTGAACAGTAGATCCACGGATCTCGCTCCGTTTGCGGATTGACGGCCAGAGATCTCGCCGGATTTTAGGTATAAAGATGGAAGCACTGTTGGGGGGTGAAACAGATCTCACTTCCGCCCTCTCCCTTGTCTTCTCCGACGCCTGCCCGCGTTCCCTCCACCTTTCTCCTGTCATAGGTCAGTTTGAGCTTGCCGGAGAGGATGCGCGCGATGGCTATGACTGCGAAGGCCGAGCGGGCGAAGAAGAGCTCACGCGCCTCCTCCTCAAGCATCGGGGCGCCGCCAGGATGGACCCAAGGCGAGTGGTTGCCGTCGCGGGTCACCAAGGCCCGGATGCTCGAGCTGGAGGGCCAAGGATTCATGCCCGAGGGGAGCTGGCAGTTGCCGGGGGCGGGCGAGGACGAGCCTTCACCAAAGGGAGACGAGCGCGTGCTTTTGGTGACTCACCTCGAGCGAGGTTTCTCCCTTCCGCCTCATCCATTCTTCCGCAGATTTCTGGGTTATTTTGGTGCTCAGCTTCATCATATTCCTCCCAATGTTGTCATTTACCTAGCCGCAATCATTTCTCTCTGCGAAAACTTCTTGGGTTGTCACCCCCATTGGGGTTTGTTCAAGCATCTCTTCACTTGCCGGGTGATGAATGTAAAAAAGCCCACTCGGTCGAAAGATAAGATGAATGTGGCCCAGTTGTGTGGGGGTCTGGGAATCCAACTGCGGGGAAAAGTTTGCTTCCCGCAGATGACGTTTCCAGATTCGGTGAAGGGGTGGCAGGAAAACTGGTTTTACTGCCAGGACATTCCAGTCGGTGAAGGTCAGTCGGGACTTCCGCCGTACACATCTGAGCGCATTCGGCTAGTTCCCAGGCTGACTGTGACCAAGGAGGAGAAGACTGAAGTGGATATCCTGGTGATAGCTCTGGTAGCCTTGGTGCAGAAAGGTGTCAACGGGCTCGACTTGCTGGAGGTTTTTCTCCAGAAGAGGATTCAACCGCTGCAAGCCAAGGCTCATCCCATGTGTGAGTATACTGGACTGAGTGACTCCACTCGAACACACCCGGAGGAACTCAATGCGGACATGGTGGAAGCCAAGATCAAGGCGATCACCCCAGCGCACGACAACCCCAAAGGGAGCAGGCTGGTGGCTCCACTCTCATCAGAGAATCCGCCGAATGAGGTAAACTTCAAAGGTCCATTATCCGAGTGATATCTGTGTACTTATTGTAATTGATCCGACTGATCTTGTTCTTCATTCGGCAGGCTTTCACGCAGATGAGCAGCCAGGTGCCAATCGTGGACAGAGGTCCGGTTGATGTTGCAAATGATACTGATCATCGAGAAGATTCGGCAGAAGCAGGGGAAAACGAAGAAGCCGAAGACGATGAAGAAGAGGAAGAAGAAGGCTCGGTGGGCAGCGCCGAGGTGGAGTCTTCGCGCTCGGATGACCATGATGGAAATATGCCCTAGAGGCAATAATAAAAGTAGTTATTATTATATTTCCTTGTTCATGATAATCGTTTATTATCCATGCTATAATTGTATTCATTGGAAACACTGATACATGTGTGGATACATAGACAACAATGTGTCCCTAGTATGCCTCTAGTAGACTAGCTTGTTGATCAAAGATGGTCAAGGTTTCCTAGCCATAGACATGAGATGTCATTTGATAACAGGATCACATCATTAGGACAATGATGTGATGCACAAAGACCCAAACTATGAACGTAGCATATGATCGTGTCAGTTTATTGCTATTGTTTTATGCATGTCAAGTATCTGTTCCTATGACCATAAGATCATGCAACTCACTGACACCGGAGGAATACCTTGTGTGTATCAAACGTCACAACGTAACTGGGTGACTATAAAGATGCTCTACAGGTATCTCCGAAGGTGTTTGTTGAGCTGGCATGGATCGAGACTGGGATTTGTTACTCCATATGACGGAGAGGTATCTCAGGGCCCACTCGGTAATACAACATCACAATAAGCCTTGCAAGCAACGTGACTAAGTGTTAGCCACGGGATCTTGTATTACGGAACGAGTAAAGAGACTTGCCGGTAACGTGATTGAACTAGGTACAGAGATACCGACGATCGAATCTCGGGCAAGTAACATACCGAAGAACAAAGGGAACATCGTACGGGATTAACTGAATCCTTGACATAGAGGTTCAACCGATAAAGATCTTCGTAGAATATGTAGGAACCAATATGGGCATCCAGGTACCGCTATTGGTTATTGACCGTAGAGGTGTCTCGGTCATGTCTACATAGTTCTCGAACCCGCAGGGTCTGCACACTTAACGTTCGGTGACGTTTCGGTAGTATTGAGTTATGTATGGTGGTGACCGAAGGTTGTTCGGAGTCCCGGATGAGATCCCGGACATCACAAGGAGCTCCGGAATGGTCCGGAGGTAAAGATTGATATATAGGAAGTCCCGTTTTGGTCACCGGAAAAGTTTCGAGTATTTCCGGTAGTGTACCGGGAGTGCCGGAGGGCCATCGGGAGGGGCCACCCACGTCGGGAGGCCACATGGGCCTGAGGGGGGGTGCACCAGCCCTTAGTGGGCTGGGCAAACCAGCCCCACAAGGCCCATGCGGCTAGGAAAGGCGGAAAAGGAAAAAAACCCAAGTGGAGAAGGTTTCCAAGTGGGAAGAAGGAATCCTACTAGGAGTAGGATTGGTGGGAGGCTCCACCTCCACCTCCTTCGGCCGAACCCCTAGGGGAAACCCTAGGGAGGCTGCCTCCTCCCCTCCCTCCTATATATACTAGAGGAATAGAGGCCCCAAAGACACAAGTCCACGTGCTAGTTCTCTATTCCCTAGTTCCTCCACCAAATAGATTCCGACGGTGCTTAGGCGAAGCCTTGCTGGAATAGTTCCACCACCACCGTCGCCGCGCCGTCGCACTGCGGAAGAACTCATCTACCTCTCCGATCCCTCTTGCTGGATCAAGAAGGCGGAGATCGTCATCGAGCTGTACGTGTGCTGAACGCGGAGGTGCCGTCCGTTCGGCGCTAGATCGAGATTGGATCGCGGGACGGCTAGCGATTTGGATCGCGAAAACGTTCGACTACATCAACCGCGTTTCTTAACGCTTCCCGCTTAGCGATCTACAAGGGTATGTAGATCCACTCTCCCTCTCATAGATGCTCATCACCATGGATAGATCTTGCGTGTGCGTAGGAAATTTTTTGTTTCCCATGCAACGTTCCCCAACAGTGGCATCATGAGCTAGGTCTATGTGTAGATGAGATCACGAGTAGAACACAAAGGAGTTTGTGGGCGTTGATGCTCAGATTGCTTCCTCCCTTGGTCTTTTCTTGATTCAGCGGTATTGTGGGATGAAGCGGCCCGGACCAATATTACTCGTACGCTTACGAGAGACCGGTTCCATCAACTGACATGTAACTTCATTGCATAAAGATGGCTGGCGGGTGTCTCTCTCTCTCCCACTTTAGTTGGATCGGATTCGACAAAGGCGGTCCTTGAGGAGGTTGAATAGCAATTTGTGTATCACCGTTGTGGTTTATGCGTAGGTAAGAATCGTTCTTGCTAGATACCCGTAGCAGCCACGTAAAACATGCAACAACAATTAGAGGACGTCTAACTTGTTTTTGCAGGGTATGTTGTGATGTGATATGGCCAATTACATGATGAGATATATGTGATGTATGAGATGATCATGTATTGTATAGAATATCACGACTTGCATGTCGATGAGTACGGCAACCGGCAGGAGCCATAGGGTTGTCTTTAATTTATTTTCGCCGTTTTGCTTTACTTTATCGCTATGATTTAGCAATAGTTGTAGAAGAAACAGTTGGCGCGACAACCTCATGGTGACACGTTGATGGAGATCAAGATGGTGGAGATCATGGTGTCATGCCGGTGACGATGGAGATCATGCCGGTGCTTTGGAGATGGAGATCAAAAGCACAAGTTCATGGCCATATCATGTCACTTATGATTTGCATGTGATGTTAATCCTTTTATGCATCTTATTTTGCTTAGGACGACGGTAGCATTATAAGGTGATCCCTCACTAAAATTTCAAGATAAAATTGTGTTCTCCCTGAGTGTGCACCGTTGCGAAAGTTCGTCGTTTCGAGACACCACGTGATGATCGGATGTGATAGACTCTACGTTCGCATATAACGGGTGCAAGCCAGTGTTGCACAAGCGGAACACTCGGGTTAAACTTTACGAGGCTAGCATGTATAGACATGGCCTCGGAACACAAGAGACCGAAAGGTCGAACATGAGTCATATAGTAGATATGATCAACATGAAGATGTTCACCATTGAAACCACCTCATCTCACGTGATGATCGGACTTGAGTTGGTGGATTTGGATCATGTGACACTCGAATGACCGGAGGGATGTCAATTTGAGTGGGATTTTTTAAGTAATATGATTAACAAAAATCATTATCTTGAACAATAGTCTAAGTAGTTTTTGCAAAATTTATGTTGTAGATCAATGGCTCGCGCAGTAGCACCCCTGAATTTTAATGCGTTCCTAGAGAAAGCTAAGTTGAAAGATGATGGAAGTAACTTTGTGGACTGGGCCCGTAATCTAAGGATTATCCTTACGGCTTCCCAAAAGGCTTATGTCCTTGATGCACCGCTTGGTGATCCACCCGCTCCAGTAGAGTCTGCAGACGTTGCGAACGCCAGGCAGGCACGTTCTGATGATTACTCAATGGTTCAATGTGCAATGTTGTATGGCTTAGAACCGGGACTTCAAAGATGTTTTGAACGTCATGGAGCATATGATATGTTCCTGGAGTTGAAGTTTATCTTTCAGAAGAATGCCCGGATCGAGAGGTATGAGACCTCCGATAAGTTCTATGCCTGCAAGATGGAGGAGAACGGGTCTGTCAGTGAACACATACTCAAAATGTCTGGGTATTCCACCCGTCTGGCTGAATTGGGGATGCCCCTTCTAGCTGAGGCAATCACTGACAGAGTTCTTCAATCATTGCCACCTAGCTACAAAAGCTTCGTGTTGAACTATAACATGCACGGGATGAACAAGTCAGTCGCCGAGCTGTTTGCGATGTTGAAAGTCGCTGAGTCTGAGATTCAGAAGGAGCATCAAGTGTTGATGGTCAATAAAACCAGTAGTTTCAAGAAGAACGGCAAGGGTAAGAAGGGTAACTCCAAGAAGAGTAGCAAAGCAGTTGCCCCTCCCCTGAAGAAACCCAAGGCTGGACCCAAGCCAGAAACTGAGTGCTTTCATTACAAGGGAACTGGTCACTGGAAGTGGAACTGCCCCAAGTATCTGGCTGACAAGAAGGCGGCCAACACCAAACAAGGTATATATGTTATACATGTTATTGATGTGTACCTTACCAGCTCTCGTTGTAGTGCCTGGGTATTTGATACAGGTTCGATTGCTCACAATTGCAACTCAAAACAGGGACTGCGGAATAGACGGAGGCTGGCGAAGGACGAAGTGACGATGCGCGTGGGAAATGGTGCCAAGGTTGATGTGATCGTCATCGGCACGCTCGCTCTTCGATTACCATCGGGATTAGTGATGAACCTGAGTAATTGTTATTTAGTGCCTGCGTTAAGCATGAACATTATATCTGGATCTTGTTTATTGCGAGACGGTTACTCATTTAAATCAGAGAATAATGGTTGTTCTATTTATATGAGTAATATCTTTTATGGTCATGCACCCAATGTGAGGGGTTTATTCTTATTGAATCTCGATAGTGATGATACACATGTTCATAACATTGATGCCAAAAGATGTAGAGTTGATAATGATAATACCACTTTCTTGTGGCACTGTCGTTTAGGTCATATTGGTGTAAAACGCATGAAGAAGCTCCATGCTGATGGACTTTTGGAGTCACTTGATTTTGAATCACTTGACACATGTGAACCATGCCTCATGGGCAAGATGACTAAGACCCCGTTCTCTGGAACAATGGAACGGGCAAGTGAATTATTGGAAATCATACATACTGATGTGTGCGGTCCGATGAGCATTGAGGCGCGCGGTGGATATCGTTATTTTCTCACCTTCACTGATGATTTAAGTAGATATGGGTATATTTACTTAATGAAACACAAGTCTGAAACGTTCAAAAAGTTCAAGCAATTTCAGAGTGAAGTTGAGAATCATCGTAACAAGAAGATTAAATTCCTGCGATCTAATCGAGGAGGAGAATATCTGAGTTATGAGTTTGGTAGTCACTTAAGACAGTGTGGAATAGTTTCACAATTGACACCGCCTGGAACACCACAGCGTAATGGTGTGTCCGAACGTCGTAATCGAAACTTATTGGATATGGTGCGTTCTATGATGTCTCTTGCCGATTTGCCACTATCGTTTTGGGGTTATGCATTAGAGATAGCTGCATTCACTTTAAATAGGGCACCATCGAAATCCGTTGAGACGACGCGATATGAACTGTGGTTTGGCAAGAAGCCAAAGTTGTCGTTTCTTAAAGTTTGGGGATGTGATGCTTATGTCAAAAAGCTTCAGCCTAAAAAGCTGGAACCCAAAGCGGAGAAATGTGTCTTCATAGGATACCCAAAAGAGACAGTTGGGTATACCTTCTATCTCAGATCCGAAGGCAAAGTGTTTGTCGCTAAAAACGGAACATTTCTTGAGAAAGAGTTTCTCTCGAAAGAATTGAGTGGGAGGACGATAGAACTTGATGAGGTTATTGAACCTTTACTTCAACCTGAGAGTAGCGCAGCGCAGAAAGTTGTTTCTGTGGATCCTATGTCAGTTGAAGAGGAAGCTAATGATGATGATCATGAAGCTTCGGATCAAGTTTCTATCGAACCTCGTAGGTCGACAAGGACGCGTACTGCTCCTGAGTGGTACGGCAACCCTGTCTTAGAGGTCATGTTGTTGGACAACGATGAACCTACGAGCTATGGAGAATCGATGATGGGTCCGGATTCCGAGAAATGGTTAGAGGCCATGAAATCCGAGATGGGGTCCATGTATGAAAACAAAGTATGGGCTTTGGAAGTATTACCTGAAGGGCGAAAGGCCATTCAGAACAAATGGATCTTTAAGAGGAATACGGACGCGGACGGTAATGTCACCGTCTATAAAGCTCGACTTGTGGCAAAGGGTTTTTCACAAGTTCAAGGAGTTGACTACGATGAGACCTTCTCACCCGTAGCGATGCTTAAGTCCGTCAGAATCATGTTAGCAATAGCTGCATTTTTTGATTATGAAATTTGGCAGATGGATGTCAAAACAGTGTTCCTTAATGGTTTCCTTAAGGAAGAGTTGTATATGATGCAACCAGAAGGTTTTGTCGATCCAGAGAATGCTGACAAATTTTGCAAACTCCAGCGATCCATTTATGGACTGGTGCAAGCATCTCGGAGTTGGAATCTTCGCTTTGATGAGGTGATCAAAGCGTTCGGGTTTATACAAGTTTACGGAGAAGCTTGTATTTACAAGAAAGTGAGTGAGAGCTCTATAGAGTTTCTAATATTATATGTGGATGACATATTGCTGATTGGAAACAATATAGAAATGTTGGAAAGCGTGAAGGAATATTTGAACAAGAGTTTTTCAATGAAGGACCTAGGAGAAGCTGCTTTCATATTAGGCATCAAGATCTATAGAGATAGATCGAGACGCTTAGTAGGACTTTCACAGAGCACATACCTTGACAAAGTTTTGAAGAAGTTCAAAATGGATCAGTCCAAGAAGGGGTTCTTGCCAGTATTGCAAGGTGTGAAGTTGAGTAAGACTCAATGCCCAGTGACTGCAGAAGATAGAGAAAAGATGAGTGTCGTCCCCTATGCTACGGCCATAGGCTCTATCATGTATGCAATGCTGTGCACAAGACCCGATGTCAGCCTTGCCATAAATATGGCCAGAAGGTTTCAAAGTGATCCAGGAATGGAACACTGGACGGCGGTCAAGAATATCCTGAAGTACCTGAAAAGGACTAAGGACATGTTTCTCGTTTATGGAGGTGATCAAGAGCTCGTCGTAAAGGGTTACGTCGATGCAAGCTTTGACACTGATCCGGATGACTCTAAGTCTCAAACCGGATACATATTTATTCTTAATGGGGGTGCGGTAAGCTGGTGCAGTTCCAAGCAGAGCGTGGTAGCTGATTCTACATGTGAAGCGGAGTACATCGCTGCCTCGGAGGCGGCGAAGGAAGGTGTCTGGATGAAGGAGTTCATGACAGATCTTGGAGTGGAGCCTAGTGCACTAAACCCAATGACTCTGTTCTGTGACAACACTGGTGCCATTGCTCTAGCCAAGGAACCAAGGTTTCACAAGAGGACCAGACACATAAAGCGACATTTCAATTCCATCCACGATTACATCAAGCAGGAGGACATAAATATTTGCAAAGTGCACACGGAACTGAATGTTGCAGATCCGATGACTAATCCTCTTCCAAGGGCTAAACATGATCAACACCAGAACTGTATGGGTGTTAGATTCATTACAATGTAAATCACATGGTGATGTGAGCTAGATTATTGACTCTAGTGCAAGTGGGAGACTGTTGGAAATATGCCCTAGAGGCAATAATAAAAGTAGTTATTATTATATTTCCTTGTTCATGATAATCGTTTATTATCCATGCTATAATTGTATTCATTGGAAACACTGATACATGTGTGGATACATAGACAACACTGTGTCCCTAGTATGCCTCTAGTAGACTAGCTTGTTGATCAAAGATGGTCAAGGTTTCCTAGCCATAGACATGAGATGTCATTTGATAACAGGATCACATCATTAGGAGAATGATGTGATGGACAAAGACCCAAACTATGAACGTATCATATGATCGTGTCAGTTTATTGCTATTGTTTTCCGCATGTCAAGTATCTGTTCCTATGACCATGAGATCATGCAACTCACTGACACCGGAGGAATACCTTGTGTGTATCAAACGTCACAACGTAACTGGGTGACTATAAAGATGCTCTACAAGTATCTCCGAAGGTGTCTGTTGAGCTGGCATGGATCGAGACTAGGATTTGATACTCCGTATGACAGAGAGGTATCTCAGGGCCCACTCGGTAATACAACATCACAATAAGCCTTGCAAGCAATGTGACTAAGTGTTAGCCATGAGATCCTGTATTACAGAACGGGTAAAGAGACTTGCCGGTAACGAGATTGAACTAGGTATAGAGATACCGACGATCGAATCTCAGGCAAGTAACATACCGAAGAACAAAAGGAACATCGTACGGGATTAACTGAATCCTTGACATAGAGGTTCAACCGATAAAGATCTTCGTAGAATATGTAGGAACCAATATGGGCATCTAGGTCCCGCTATTGGTTATTGACCGTAGAGGTGTCTCGGTCATGTCTACATAGTTCTCGAACCCGCAAGGTCTTCACACTTAACGTTCGGTGACGTTTCAGTAGTATTGAGTTATGTATGGTGGTGACCAAAGGTTGTTCGGAGTCCCGGATGAGATCCCGCACGTCACGAGGAGCTCCGGAATGGTCCAGAGGTAAAGATTGATATATAGGAAGTCCCATTTTGGTCACCGGAAAAGTTTCGGGTATTTTCGGTAGTGTACCGGGAGTGCCGGAGGGCCATCGGGAGGGGCCACCCACGCCGGGAGGCCACATGGGCCTGAGGGGGGTGCACCAGCCCTTAGTGGGCTGGGAAAACCAGCCCCACAAGGCCCATGCGGCTAGGAAAGGTGGAAAAGGAAAAAAAATCAAGTGGAGAAGGTTTCCAAGTGGGAAGAAGGAATCCTACTAGGAGTAGGATTGGTGGGAGGCTCCACCTCCACCTCCTTCGGCCGAACCCCTAGGGGAAACCCTAGGGAGGCTGCCTCCTCCCCTCCCTCCTATATATACTAGAGGAATAGAGGCCCCAAAGACACAAGTCCACGTGCTAGTTCTCTATTCCCTAGTTCCTCCACCAAATAGATTCCGACGGTGCTTAGGCGAAGCCCTGCCGGAATAGTTCCACCACCACCGTCGCCTCGCCGTCGCGCTGCCAGAGAACTCATCTACCTCTCCGCTCCCTCTTGCTGGATCAAGAAGGCAGAGATCGTCATCGAGCTGTACGTGTGCTGAACGCGGAGGTGCCGTCCGTTTGGCGCAAGATCGTGATTGGATCGCGGGACGGCTAGCGATTTGGATCGCGAAGACGTTCGACTACATCAACCGCGTTTCTTAACACTTCCCGCTTAGCGATCTACAAGGGTATGTAGATTCACTCTCCCTCTCGTAGATGCTCATCACCATGGATAGATCTTGCGTGTGCGTAGGAAAAATTTTGTTTCCCATGCAACGTTCCCCAACAGACCGAGTGCCTGAAGTTCGTTTCAAGGCGCGCCAGGACCCGGGAGTCCGCGGTGGCGGTCCTAAAGGACCAAAAACTGTCAAGCCAACTGGGTCTGCCCTTCCGACTCGCAGCTCGAAGCGTGGACGTGGAGAACTTGTATCATCACCCAAGAAGGTGGCGAAATAGGCCAAAGTCACCACGGCCGAACCTCAGAAGGCAGTCCCCATCCCAAAGATCAAGATGACCATTCCCGTGGCCTCGGTGTAAGTATCTCCACTTCAACAATTGCTGTCTAAATTTATCCGAGTGATGTAATAATCCGAGTGTTTACTTTTGCAGTGTTGATACTTCAACTGCTTCACCTAATCCCCAGACTCTGGAGAAAGAGCGGGCTGACGCCGATGTTGCATCTTCAAAAGGTAAGCTTCGGATTCACTCGGTGCCTTTGAACATCTCTGAGTGTTTATCTTTCACTCATCTCCGAGTGCCTTTGAACACTTGTAGCTCCGCGTGAAGTGATCGACATTGATGTGGACGACAAGGTTGACCTGCCAAACCCTTCTGCCGACGCGGACGTCGTGATGCAGGAGCCATCGCCTGCCGATGCCTTGGTGCCAGCACGAGGGGCCAGCTCGGGAGCTGGAGCTGCACTCGGAACTGGTACATCATCCTCCCTGTTGACTACCTCCACAACCAACATCTTTGCGCTACACTATGTCCCGGAGGATCAAGTAGGAGCGAGCAAAGAGGCGTTAATCCAGCTAGAGGTGATGAGTGAACGACTGAAGACGGCGTATGATGCGAGTGAGGCGTTGAAGAAGAATATCCGAGTAAGTACTCTCGTAAGTACCTTCCTCAGTCGGGATTTTTTATTTCTGTCTCATGTGGATTTGCATCCGAGCAGACCTGCTGCATGTCTTTGGGTTCCAGTGGGGGCGCGCTGAGCGCACCCACTGGGTGTTGTCCCCGAGGCTGCCGTCGACTGAAGCAGTCGGCGGGAGTCTTAGAGTCCGAGTCAAAATTGGACTAACATTTTTCCTTTAATTCCTGTTTGCAGGCTGTTTGTGAGCTCGGAAACCACTACAAAGCTTTGGAGAAGGAGTTGCAGGACCTGCGCATCAACCTTGAAGCCGAAAAAGCCAAGAACGCCCGACTGGAGCAGGAGAAAAAGGCAATCGAAGGTTCGTTCATCTTGCCCGACTGCTGCAATAACTGCCTTCCCTCCCTGTCCGACTGAGTCTATTTCATTAGATCTTCGTGGCGAAAATCGTAAACTTGTCGAGAGGCTGAAGAATTCTATTTCTTTAGAAACTGTGAAGACGGCCCTCGAGAAGAAAGACACAGATCTGGCAGCTGCCCAGAAGGAGGCCAGCCGTAAGACCAAGGATGCCAAAGAGAAGCTGAAGGCAGTCGGGAAGCTGGAGGAAGAGAAGAAAACTCTGGAGGTTGCTGCAAAGAAGTCCAGGGAGGAGCTCGCCGAGCTGAAGAAGTCATATGCCAAGTGGGAGACCAAACTTAAGCATATCACCGCGAAGAAGAACGAGCTGGAGGAGTTTGTCGAAGAATACGTCGACTCCGTGAGCGAAAGACTGAAAGGTAACATTCCCGGGTGACCCTTGAGCAACCTTGTCCGGCCAAATGAATTCTGTTCACTTCTGACTCTTTTCTTCACTCAACAAAAACCTAGATTTCTGTGATGATGTCGCCGAGGAGACTGACAAGATCGAGAAGGAGCTGGACCCGTCCCGAGAGCTGCTCAAGGACAGTGCTGCTATGGCCATTCTTCGCTTGGAAGAACGTGTCGATCAAGTGACTTCGTATATGAAGAGGCTACGCATTGCCATCTCGGAAATTGACCGAGACGTCTTCTCCGATGAAGAGCCCTCAAAGGATCTGGAATCAGCTCTCACCCGAGTGAGGGACGTACCGAGCCGAGTGAAAGCTTGGAAAAAATCCGTGGCCCGGGCCGGAGCTGACATCGCCCTCTCACTCGTCCGCATCCACTTCAAGGGAGCGGACGAGAAGAAGTGAAGTCCTTGTAGGTCGCTAACAGGAAGCATGCCAAGGTCGAAGACTTCATGGAGATGTTCATGGAAGCTGCCACTCGGATCGCAGACAGCATCGACCTGGACACCTTCGTCGAAGCAGTGGCCCCGCCTCACCCCGAGTGACCGTCGGGTTTAAAACTTTTTTAAGCTTTTGCCTCGGAATGCCGAGTGGTAGTTGTGACCGTAAGACTTTGAGTGAGCCTGAGGCTCCTGTCGTCAGAACCTTTATCCGTACTCTCGTTTCAAGTGATGCAATTTTTATTTGCCTTGTATTTATTCGATCTTTGATTTCCGAATGTTTATACTTAGGCAATGAGGTACCGCAACTAAGTCGCCGAGTGTGGTCGAGGACCTCACTCGGAATTGTTCGTGAGAACAATGATGGTCCTGTCCATCTTAGTAATGATGGTCCTGTCCATCTTAGTGTCCGAGTGTGGAGGATGTCCCACTCGAAGCGGTTTATAACTTAGGCGACGCGGGGCCGCAGCTAAGCCCCCGAGCGTGGGCGAGACCCGCACTTGGAGTTGTTCGTGAGAACAATGGTGGTCCTGTTCATCTTAGTAATGATGGTCCTGTCCATCTTAGTGTCCGAGTGTGGGTGATGTCCCTACTCGAAGTGGTTTATAACTTAGGCGACGCGGGGCCGCAGCTAAGCCCCCGAGCGTGAGTGAGACCCGCGCTCGGAGTTGTTCGTGAGAACAATGATGGTCCTGTCCATCTCAGTGTCCGAGTGTGGAGGATGTCCCACTCGAAGCGGTTTATAACTTAGGCAACGCGGGGCCGCAGCTAAGCCCCTGAGTGTGGGTGAGACCCGCACTTGGAGTTGTTCGTGAGATCAATGATGGTCATGTCCATCTTAGTAATGATGGGCCTGTCCATCTTAGGGTCCGAGTGTGGAGGATGTCCCACTCGAAGTGGTTTATAACTTAGGCGACGCGGGGCCGCAGCTAAGCCCCCGAGTGTGGGTGAGACCCGCACTCGGAGTTGTTCGTGAGAACAATGATGGTCCTGTCCATCTTAGTAATGATGGTCCTGTCCATCTAAGTGTCCGAGTGTGGAGGATGTCCCACTCGAAGTGGTTTATAACTTAGGCGACGCGGGGCCGTAGCTAAGCCCCCGAGTGTGGGCGAGACCCGCACTCGGAGTTGCTCGTGAGAACAATGATGGTCCTGTCCATCTTAGTAATGATGGTCCTGTCCATCTTAGTATCCGAGTATGGAGGATGTCCCACTCGAAGCGGTTTATAACTTAGGTGACGCGGCATCGCAACTAAGCCCCCGAGTGTGGGCGAGACCCGCACTCGGAGTTGTTCGTGAGAACAATGATGCTCATGTCCATCTTTACACCCACTGGGGGTGATAAAGGAGATTGATTCACCGGAGTGAAATGAGTTAAATTCCGACAAAACATAAAGAAACAAAACTTTATTCATCGAGATCACTCGGATTCATTATTGGAGTGGTAAACTAAAGTAGTCGTGTTCTACGTGTAGAACTTGCGAAGTAGATCCGCGTTCCAAGTTTGGGGCTCTTCTACGACGTATTTGATGTTGTAGATCCGGTAGTGTGACGCCCCCGATCTCGACCGTACGCTAATCAAACACGCAATGCGTACGACCAAGATTAGGGACTCACTGATTGATATCACAACACAACACTAGACACAAATTAAAGTCATACAGCTTCATATTACAAGCCAGGGGCCTCGAGGGCTCGAATACAAAGCTCGACAAGCACGAGTCAGCGGAAGCAAATAATATCTGAGTACAGACATAAGTTAAACAAGTTTTGCCTTAAGAAGGCTAGCACAAACATAACAACGGATCGAAAGAGGCGAGGCCTCCTGCCTGGGAACCTCCTAACTACTCCTGAACGTCGGGGGCAGCCTCCACATAGTAGTAGGCTCCAGCGGTGGCGTAGCAGTCGTCTCCGGCGTACTCCATCTCCTGGGCTCCATCGTCTGAACGCAGAATCGTATCGAGGGGGAAAGAGAATGCAAAGCAGCGGTGAGTACTCATCCAAAGTACTCGCAAGACTGACATCAGATCTATGCTAAGTATGCATCATTATCAAGGAATGGGGTAATATCTGGACTGACTGCAGAAAGCAAGAATAGGGGGGGAGGCCTAGTCCTATCGAAGACTAGCATCTTCAACATCTTGCAGCATTAGAAGAGTGCAGATTGATATCTCATATATAGTCATATTATTGTAGCAATTTTATTAAGTAACCACGCCCAGAGATTCTTCCTCGACTCCCTGCGAGGAAGCAATCCCGGAGCCACATTCATTTCAATTTAAAGTCACAATTATAGTTGTATAAGGTCAAGGTACAACTCCAAGTCGTCCTATTACCGTGGACACGACTATTCGAATAGATTAATCATCCCTGCAGGGGTGCACCGCATCTCCAACACGCCTGATCACCTCCGGCCGGACACACTTTCCTGGGTCATGCCCGGCCTCGGGATAGCAGCACGTCGTCGCCCCACCTAGGCTCAACGAAGAGGCCAGCCCGCCGGTCTAAATCCTAAGCGCGCAGGTTCGTGGGCCCACTTGCCCTTGCACTCCTGCACGATGCGAACGCGGCCGGAAACAGACCTAGCACACTCCAGTCCAAGAGCTGTACCGTCCAGTCCAATCCGACGCGCGCCGCTCCATTGCTGACGTCCGAAGAGCTTCGGCTGATACAACGACGCTGAGTGCCCATAACTTTCCCACGTGATGGTTTGGTGCGCAATAAGGCCAACGACCAACTCAGATCAAAATACCCAACCCATTAGCATTTTATTAATGCGGGGCAAGCGCGACCCATAAAGTGCGGTCCGTCGCCCCGTCTCGAGGATGTGTGGCAAAGGCCTCTCTCGCCAGTCCACGCCTCATCATCATCAAACCGTGGGTACCCCTCAGGGCCGACCCATCACCAACATGTTTCAGTAACCCGGTCATAGTAACTGTGTGTATCAAACATCAAGACGGAACCTGAGGAATCACCCTCAAGGGGCCCCGCTCGATGAAACCGTCAAGGTGGACTTAGAGGAATCACCCTCGAGGGTCCCACACTTGAGGGGTTGCACGACAGAGTCATCGTTGGGAGTGGTGAAGGAGGAATCACCCTCGATAACCACGACCGACTAGCTGCATTACAGAGCTAGCATCATGACTACTTCACGAGGTGTCACCCTCGGTACTCGATAGTAGCTCTGCAGAGTCGTACAACTAAGGGGTGTGTGGTGATGTGAGGGGCCTGGCTTGTCGGTCGGTTGACCGAGTCTTCGAGTCTTCGGGTTGTCGAGTCATCGATGAAGAAGCAGGGGCAACTGGGACTAAGGGGTCACTGGGGATTCACTGATCAACCTATACTAAGCAGTTGATATGATTGCAAGTATAGTAGCAGTTTATCAAAAGCAGGCTATGCATCAGAATAGGAGCTAACTAATACAGTAGCAAAATCTAATGCAAGAATAAGAGGAAAAGGAATGGGCGATATCGGAATGCTCAAGGGGGGGTTGCTTGCCTTGCTGCTCTGCGGCAAAGGCCTGATCGTCAACGGTGTAGTCGTACCCGGCAGCACCGTCAGTCTCGGGGTCTACCGGAGGGAAGAGGGGGGAAGAAATAATAAATACAAGCAAACAAATGCAACACGATGCAAGACATGGCAATACGCAGTGCTAGGGGTAGTCTAACGCAGTACTACACGTATCAGACGGAACGGGAGAATATGTGACGATATTTTCCGGGTCTTTGGATTTATCGGACAGACGATCCGGAGGGGAAAAGTTCCATGTTTCCAATGCTAGGAGCATGTGACAAATGAACGGATAGCGTATTCGGATTCGTGGGATTTTTCTGATCAATTTTCATGTATAAAACTTTTTCATCTGAGCTACGGTTAATTTTCTATGATTTTTCAAAGTTTTAAACTATTTATGGAATTAATTAAATTAACAGAAAAGAATTACTACGTCAGCATGATGTCACCATCGCGTCAGCAGTCGGCTGACCAGCTGACTGGTCAAACTGACAGGTGGGACCCACCTGTCAACCACTGTGAGGTTTTAACAGAGTTTTAAATTAATCTATCAGAGGTTAACTAGGGGAGGGTCCCACTGGTCAGTGGGTAATTAGCGTTTTAATTAATTAATAGATTATCTATTTAATTAAATCCGTTTAATTGACTGGGCCCCACATGTCAGTGGGTTGACCCAGTCAACGAGTCAACTGGGCCCACCCGCCAGTGTCACAGGGGGCCCACACGTCAGGCCACGTCGGACGTCGCCGGCGACTCATCCGAATCACACCGGCAAGCTCGTTTCGCGACGGCGCGGCCTCGGGTGTGGTCGGAAATCGCGCACGGGGCACCGTTTGCCGCGTTCTTGGGCGCGTTCGAAAACTACGGCAGCGCCGCGTTGAATGGCGGTGGTGCGAGGAGCTGCGGTGGCCGGAATCGAGCGGTGCGACGACGTCGGCGGCGAGGTCTTTCGGGCGAGCTACGGGGACGGCAAAACGTTGCGCGTGCGGGCGATCTAAGTAACTAGCGATGATCTACGTGCGCGCGCGATCACAACGGGCACGAGCCCGAGACCAAATGGTCATCGGAGCCTCGCCGGCGACGAGGTGGGCGGCGGAGCGATCGGGCATCTCCAATGCGGCCACTACGACAACGGGAAGAGGCCGGGGAGAGGGGGAGAAGATGCGGCTGCTCACATTGGTCCTGCAGGTGTGCGTTAGCAGGCTCGGGGAAGGGCGACGGCGGCGAATCGGCGCCGAAGACGAAGACGGCCGTGCGGGGAATATGAGCTCGGGGAGGTCGATGTAGCGGCGCCGAGCTCCAATGCGTGGCCTCCGGTGACGTAGTCGAGGACGGGGAACACGGCGGGCATGGCGAAGCAATGATCGGGGCACGGTGGCCGTGGGATCGAGCGTGGGTCGACGGCGAACTCTCGGGTGAGGAGGAAAGCCGGCGAGAGAGAGGCGATGGGAGAGAGCAGAGCGGTCTAGGAGGGGGCGGGGGTCCCTTCTTATCCATCCACGCAAGCAGCAAAGGATCTGGCGAGCGAGGGGGCCCCGGGCGCGCGCGCGATCTCCCTGGCTCGACAGCGCGATGGAGAGAGGCGGGAGGAGGGAGACGACGGCGTTAATGGGATGGGCCTAGCACTGTAGCGCCAGGCCTAAGTGCACAGGGTTGTTTTCTGTTTTTCTTTCCTTTTCTTTTCTGATTTCTTTTGCAGTTTTTGTTTCATTTATTTTCTGCCCTATTTCTCCATAGCAAAAATGTGGGACTTGGTCCAAATAGTACTTGGCAAAATTCTGCAAGGCCACATACACTTTGGGCATTTTTGGAAACTGTTTGCAATTTCCAAATGAATTTTGGAGCACTTTTAAATGCAAATTGGTGCTGTTTTGGATGGTGGGGTCCACACCACATGTTTGATGATGTTGTTTTCCTTAACAACATTTGTTTTGAAATATTTGCTAAGTGTTCAACAATTTTCCCATTATGTTTGAGGATTTTATTTCTCACATTAAATTTGAGTTTCAATTTGAATTGGAATTTGAAAAGAGACATGATGCAAATGTTGATTAGGCACTGTTAAACATAGTGACTTGGCATGATTAAGAGGTGATCACTTTGCTCAATACCCAGGGGTGTTACAGGTAGGCTCCATTGTGCAAGACTTTGGATATTGCATACGGCCCCTGCCACGGAGGCACCAGCTTGTGGGGTCTTTGTTGATCCAGTCGAAGAACAAGATCTCCTTCCTGAAAAGCTCGGCCCTTGACCTGTCTGTCATGGTAACGCCTCAGATCCTGCTGATAGAGCGTCGATCTGATGAGGGCCAGCTCTCTCTCTTCCTCCAAGAGATCAAGACCGTCTTGTCGTGCTGCTTCAGCTTCAACTTCATCATATTGTTCCACTCGGGGGGAATTGTGTTGAAGATGACTCGGCAGCACGACTTCTGATACGTACACCATGAAGAAAGGAGTGCATTTTGTAGAGCGGTTCGGGGTTGTTCGAATGCCCCATAAGACGGATGGCAGTTCTTCAACCCAGGCCCCCGCAGCATACTTCAGGTGTCTCATCAATCGAGGTTTCAGACCTTGGAGAATCATTCCGTTTGCTCGTTCTGCCTGTCCATTCGACTGCGGGTGAGCCACTGAGGCATAGTTAACCCGAGTGCCTTGAGAGAAACAAAACTCACGGAACTCGTCCGAGTCGAAGTTCTTCCCATTATTTGTGATAATGTCATGCGGCACGCCGAATCTGAAGATGATCTGCCAGATGAAACTGACGGCATTACCCGCATCCAAACTCTTGATGGGCTTCGCCTCAACCCACTTGGTGAACTTGTCCACCGCCACAAGCAGGTGGGTGAATCCACTCGTCCCAGTCCACAGGGGACCGACCATATCGAGGCCCCATACTGCAAACGGCCAGGTAAGCGGGATCGTCTTTAGCGCGGATGTAGGCTTGTGAGACTTATTTTTATAGAACTGACATCCGACGCACAGGTCAACCAAATCTCTTGCTGCTTCATTGGCCCGGGGCCAATAAAAACCCGCTCGGAAAGCCTTAGCGACCAAAGTCCGAGAGGATGCGTGATGGCCGCAAGTTCCCGAGTGGATCTCGTGTAAGATTTGCAGCCCTTCCTCTGGAGAAATGCATTTTTGAGTGACTCCTGTAGTGCTTTTCTTGTATAACTGGTCCCCCATAACTTCGAATGACTTGGATCGACGGACGATTCGGCGAGCTTCTTCTTCATCTTCGGGGAGTTCTTGCCGGAGCAAGTATGCCAAATAGGGTTGAGTCCACTCGGGAGTGATTACCAGCATTTCATGGACTAGATCAACTACGGCCGGGACGTCAACCTCAATCGGATTCGATGGACCGACTGCTTGTGGGCGCTCCTCTGTGAAAGGATCTTCTGCAATTGTTGGGGTGCGTAGATGTTCAAGGAATATGTCCTTAGGGACTGCTCGCTGATACGTCTCCAACGTATCTATAATTTTTGCTTGTTCCATGCTGTTATATTATCATTCTTGAATGTTTTACAATCATTTTATTACAACTTTATATCATTTTTTGGGACTAACCTATTGACATAGTGCCAAAGTGCCAGTTGCTGTTTTTGCTTGTTTTTTACTTCGCAGAAAATCAGTACCAAACGGAGACAAAACGCTGCGGGGATTTTTGTGGATTTTTTACGGACCAAAAGAAAGAAGATGGGCCAAAGAACACCAGAAGAGGGGGCCCAGGGTGGCCAGCACCCACCAGGGCGCGCCAGAGGCCCCCTGGCGTGGCCTGGTGGGGGCTGGTGTTGGAAATATGCCCTAGAGGCAATAATAAATTAGTTATTATTATATTTCCTTGTTCATGATAATCGTTTATTATCCATGCTATAATTGTATTGATTGGAACCTCAAATACATGTGTGGGTACATAGACAACACTGTGTCCCTAGTAAGCCTCTAGTTGACTAGCTCGTTGATCAAAAGATGGTGAAGGTTTCCTAGCCATGGACATAAGATGTCATTTGATAATGGGATCACATCATTAGGAGAATGATGTGATGGACAAGACCCAAATTGTAAACGTAGCATATGATCGTGTCAGTTTATTGCTATTGTTTTCTGCATGTCAAGTATCTGTTCCTATGACCATGAGATCATGCAACTCCCTGACATCGGAGGAATACCTTGTGTGTATCAAACGTCGCAACGTAACTGGGTGACTATAAAGATGCTCTACAGGTATCTCCGAGGGTGTCTGTTGGGTTGGCATGGATCAAGACTGGGATTTGTTACTCCGTGTGACGGAGAGGTCTCTCAGGGCCCACTCGGTAATACAACATCACAATGAGCCTTGCAAGCAATGTGACTAAAGTGTTAGCCACGAGATCTTGTATTACGGAACGAGTAAAGAGACTTGCCGGTAACGAGATTGAACTAGGTATAGAGATACCGACGATCGAATCTCGGGCAAGTAACATACCGAAGAACAAAGGGAACAGCATACGGGATTAACTGAATCCTTGACATAGAGGTTCGACCGATAAAGATCTTCGTAGAATATGTAGGAGCCAATATGGGCATCCAGGTCCCGCTATTGGTTATTGATCGTAGAGGTGTCTCGGTCATGTCTACATAGTTCTCGAACCCGCAGGGTCTACACACTTAACGTTTGGTGACGATTAGTATAGTTGAGTTATTTTGTTGGTGACCGAAGGTTGTTCGGAGTCCCGGATAAGATCCCGGACATGACGAGGAACTCCGAAAGAGTCCGGAGGTAAAGATTGATATATGTGATAATACTGTTTTGATCTCCGGAAGGGTTCCAGAATTCATCGGAAGGAGTTCCGGATGTTTACCGAAGTGTTCGGGTGCAGCAACACTTTATATGAGCCAAAGGGGTAAAGCCCACGAGGTATTGGAAAGTGCAAAAGGAAGTTTTGCTGCTGCCTTAAGCGGTACTACCGCTGGTAAGGCAGTACTACCGCGTAAGTGGTACTACCGCTCATGTGAAAGCGGTACTACCGCTCGTGAGCGGTACTACCGCTTGTACGCGATACTGCTGGAATCCGAGTTAGACTCTTTCCGTGCGGGCCAAACCGACCTTGTGCGGGCAAAACCGACCTTGTGGAGGTTTTCTCTCCAAGTTTAGACCCCAGGGCTCAACATATAAATAGAGGGGCAGGGCTAACACACGGGACACATCAAGATTTCCCAAGCCGTGTGTCGGCAACCCTAACCCTCTAGTTCTCCCGTCATAATCTCCGTAGTGCTTGGCGAAGCCCTGCAGAGATTGTTCCTCGCCACCATCACCATGCCATCGTGCTGCTGGAACTCATCCACTACTTCATCATCGCTCGCTGGATCGAGGAGGTGAAGGCGTCATCAAGCCGTACGTGTGTTGAACGCGGAGGTGCCGTCCGTTCGGCACTAGTTCGTGATCGGATCGAGGGACGACTTGCGATTTGGATCGCGGAGACGTTCGACTACATCAACCGCGTTTCTTAACGCTTCCGCTTAGCGATCTACAAGGGTATATAGATTCACTCTCCCTCTCGTAGATGCTCATCACCATGGATAGATCTTGTGTGTGCGTAGGAAATTTTTTGTTTCCCATGCAACGTTCCCCAACAGTGGCATCTGAGCTAGGTCCATGCGTAGATGAGATCTCGAGTAGAACACAAACGAGTTGTGGGCGTGGGTGTATACATATTGTTTGCCGTTACTAGTTGATACTTGATTCGGCGGTATTGTGAGATGAAGCGGCCCGGACCAACATTACTCGTACGCTTACGAGAGACCGGTTCCTTCAACTGACATGTAACTTCGTTGCATAAAGATGGCTAGCGGGTGTCTGTCTCTCTCACTTTAGTTGAATCAATTTCAATGAAGAGGGTTCTTTTAGAAGATCAAAAAGCAATCACTACACCACGTTGTGGTTTTGCGTAGGTAAGAACGGTTCTTGCAAACCCGTAGCAGCCACGTAAAACTTGCAACAACAATTAGAGGACGTCTAACTTGTTTTTGCAGGGTATGTTGTGATGTGATATGGCCAATAACCTGATGAGATATATGTGATGTATGAGATGATCATGTGTTGTATAGAATATCACGACTTGCATGTCGATGACTACGGCAACTGGCAGGAGCCATAGAGTTGTCTTTAATTATTTTCGCCGTTTTGCTTTACTTTATCGCTATGAGTTAGCAATAGTCATGGAAGCAACAGTCGGCGCGACAACCTCATGGCGACACATTGATGGAGATCAAGATGATGGAGATCATGGTGTCATGCCGGTGACGATGGAGATCATGCCGGTGCTTTGGAGATGGAGATCAAAAGCACAAGTTCATGGCCATATCATGTCACTTATGATTTGCATGTGATGTTAATCCTTTTATGCATCTTATTTTGCTTAGGACGACGGTAGCATTATAAGGTGATCCCTCACTTAAATTTCAAGATAAAATTGTGTTCTCCCCGAGTGTGCACCGTTGCGAAAGTTCGTCGTTTCGAGACACCACGTGATGATCGGGTGTGATACTCTACGTTCACATACAACGGGTGCAAGCCAGTGTTGCACGTGCGGAACACTCGGGTTAAACTTGACGAGCCTAGCATGTACAGACATGGCCTCGGAACACAAGAGACCGAAAGGTCGAACATGAGTCATATAGTAGATATGATCAACATGAAGATGTTCACCATTGAAACCACCTCAACTCACGTGATGATCGGACTTGAGTTGGTGGATTTGGATCATGTTACACTCGAATGACTGGAGGGATGTCAATTTGAGTGGGAGTTTTTTAAGTAATATGATTAACTAAACTCATTATCTAGAACAATAGTCTAAGTTGTCTTTGCTATATTTATGTTGTAGATCATGGCTCGCGCAGTAACACCCCTGAATTTTAATGCGTTCCTAGAGAAAGCTAAGTTGAAAGATGATGGAAGTAACTTTGTGGACTGGGCCCGTAATCTAAGGATTATCCTTACGGCTTCCTAGAAGGCTTATGTCCTTGATGCATCGCTTGGTGATCCACCCGCTCCAGTTGAGTCTCTAGACGTTGTGAACGCCTGGCAGGCTCGTTCTGAAGATTACTCAATAGTTCAATGTGCAATATTGTATGGCTTAGAACCGGGACTTCAAAGACGTTTTGAACGTCATGGAGCATATGAGATGTTCCAGGAGTTGAAGTTTATCTTTCAGAAGAATGCCCGGATCGAGAGATATGAGATCTCCGATAAGTTCTATGCTTGCAAGATGGAGGAGAACGGGTCTATCAGTGATCACGTACTCAGAATGTCTGGGTACTCCACCCATCTGGCTGAATTGGGGATGCCCCTTCCGCCAGAGGCTATCACTGACAGAGTTCTTCAATCATTGCCACCTAGCTACAAGAGCTTTGTGTTGAACTATAACATGCACGGGATGAACAAGTCAGTCGCCGAGCTGTTTGCGATGCTGAAAGCCGCTGAGTCTGAAATTCAGAAGGAGCATCAAGTGTTGATGGTCAATAAAACCACTAGTTTCAAGAAAAATGGCAAGGGTAAGAAGGGTAACTCCAAGAAGAGTGGCAAAGCAGTTGCTCCTCTCGTGAAGAAACCCAAGGCTAGACCCAAACCAGAAACTGTGTGCTTTCATTACAAGGGAACTGGACACTGGAAGCGGAACTGCCGCAAGTATTTGGCTGACAAGAAGGCGGCCAACAACAAACAAGGTATATATGATATACATGTTATTGATGTGTACCTTACCAACTCTCGTTGTAGTGCCTGGGTATTTGATACCGGTGCGGTTGCTCATATTTGCAACTCAAAACAGGAACTGCGGAATAGACGGAGGTTGGCAAAGGACGAAGTGACGATGCGCGTGGGAAATGGTTCCAAGGTTGATGTGATCGCCGTCGGCACGCTCGCTCTTCGATTACCATTGGGATTAGTGATGAACCTGAATAAATGTTATTTGGTGCCTGCGTTAAGCATGAACATTATATCTGGATCTTGTTTATTGCGAGACGGTTACTCATTTAAATCAGAGAATAATGGTTGTTCTATTTATATGAGTAATATCTTTTATGGTCATGCACCCAATGTGAGGGGTTTATTCTTATTGAATCTCGATAGTAATGATACACATGTTCATAACATTGATGCCAAAAGATGTAAAATTGATAATGATAATACCACTTTCTTGTGGCACTGCCGTTTAGGTCATATTGGCGTAAAACACATGAGGAAGCTCCATGCTGATGGACTTTTGGAGTCACTTGATTTTGAATCACTTGACACATGTGAGCCATGCTTCATGGGCAAGATGACTAAAACGCTGTTCTCTGGTACAATGGAACGGGCAAGTGACTTGTTGGAAATCATACATACTGATGTGTGCGGTCCGATGAGCATTGAGGCGCGCGGTGGTTATCGTTACTTTCTCACCTTCACTGATGACTTAAGTAGATATGGGTATATTTACTTAATGAAACACAAGTCTGAAACGTTTGAAAAAGTTCAAACAATTTCAGAGTGAAGTTGAGAATCATCGTAACAAGAAGATTAAATTCCTACGATCTGATCGAGGAGGAGAATATCTGAGTTATGAGTTTGGCAGTCACTTAAGACAATGTGGAATTGTTTCACAACTGACACCGCCTGGAACACCACAGCGTAATGGTGTGTCCGAACGTCGTAATCGAACCTTATTGGATATGGTGCGATCTATGATGTCTCTTGCCGATTTGCCACTATCGTTTTGGGGTTATGCATTAGAGACAGCTGCATTCACTTTAAATAGGGCACCATCGAAGTCCGTTGAGACGACGCCATATGAACTTTGGTTTGGCAAGAAGCCAAAGCTGTCGTTTCTTAAAGTTTGGGGATGTGATGCTTATGTCAAAAAGCTTCAGCCTGAAAAGCTGGAACCCAAAGCGGAGAAATGCGTCTTCATAGGATACCCAAAAGAGACAGTTGGGTATACCTTCTACCTCAGATCCGAAGGCAAAATGTTTGTCGCTAAAAACGGAACATTTCTTGAGAAAGAGTTTCTCTCGAAAGAATTGAGTGGGAGGAAGATAGAACTTGATGAGGTTGTTGAACCTTTACGTCAACCTGAAAGTAGCGCAGCGCAGAAAGATGTTTCTGTAGAGCCTACATCAGCTGAAGAGGAAGCTAATGATGATGATCATGAAGCTTTGGATCAAGTTGCTATCGAATCTCGTAGGTCGACAAGGACGCGTACTGCTCCTGAGTGGTACGGCAACCCTGTCTTAGAG
This sequence comes from Elymus sibiricus, assembly GCA_039707655.1. Classification (NCBI taxonomy): domain Eukaryota; kingdom Viridiplantae; phylum Streptophyta; class Magnoliopsida; order Poales; family Poaceae; genus Elymus; species Elymus sibiricus. The sequence continues at coordinate 452,109,474 of CM077667.1, read as the reverse complement.
GTCATGTTGTTGGACAACGATGAACCTACGAGCTATGGAGAAGCGATGATGGGCCCGGATTCCGAGAAGTGGTTAGAGGCCATGAAATCCGAGATGGGATCCATGTATGAAAACAAAGTATGGACTTTGGAAGTATTACCTGAAGGGCGTAAGGCCATTCAGAACAAATGGATCTTTAAGAGGAAGACGGACGCGGACGGTAATGTCACCGTCTATAAAGCTCGACTTGTGGCAAAGGGTTTTTCACAAGTTCAAGGAGTTGACTACGATGAGACCTTCTCACCCGTAGCGATGCTTAAGTCCGTCAGAATCATGTTAGCAATAGCTTCCTTTTTCGATTATGAAATTTGGCAGATGGATGTCAAAACAGCGTTCCTTAACGGTTTCCTTAAGGAAGAGTTGTATATGATGCAACCAGAAGGTTTTGTCGATCCAGAAAATGCTGACAAAGTTTGCAAACTCCAGCGATCCATTTATGGACTGGTGCAAGCATCTCGGAGTTGGAATCTTCGCTTTGATGAGGTGATCAAAGCGTTCGAGTTTATACAAGTTTACGGAGAAGCTTGTATTTACAAGAAAGTGAGTGGGAGCTCTATAGCGTTTCTAATATTATATGTGGATGACATATTACTGATTGGAAACAATATAGAAATGTTGGAAAGCGTGAAGGGATATTTGAACAAGAGTTTTTCAATGAAGGACCTAGGAGAAGCTGCTTTCATATTAGGCATCAAGATCTATAGAGATAGATCGAGACGCTTAATAGGACTTTCACAAAGCACATACCTTGACAAAGTTTTGAAGAAGTTCAAAATGGATCAGTCCAAGAAGGGGTTCTTGCCTGTATTGCAAGGTGTGAAGTTGAGTAAGACTCAATGCCCAGTGACTGCAGAAGATTGAGAAAAGATGAGTGTCATCCCCTATGCTTCAGCCATAGGCTCTATCATGTATGCAATGCTGTGCACAAGACCCGATGTCAGCCTTGCCATAAGTATGGTCGGAAGGTTTCAAAGTGATCCAGGAATGGAACACTGGACGGCGGTCAAGAATATCCTGAAGTACCTCAAAAGGACTAAGGACATGTTTCTCGTTTATGGAGGTGATCAAGAGCTCGTCGTAAAGGGTTACGTCGATGCAAGCTTTGACACTGATCCGGATGACTCTAAGTCTCAAACCGGATACGTACTTATTCTTAATGGGGGTGCGGTTAGCTGGTGCAGTTCCAAGCAAAGCGTGGTAGCTGATTCTACATGCGAAGCGGAGTACATCGCTGCCTTGGAGGCGGCGAAGGAAGGTGTCTGGATGAAGGAGTTCATGACAGATCTTGGAGTAGTGCCTAGTGCGCTTAACCCAATGACTCTGTTTTGTGATAATACTGGTGCCATTGCTCTAGCCAAGGAACCAAGATTTCACAAGAGGACCAGACACATAAAGCGACGTTTCAATTCCATCCGCAATTACATCAAGGAGGACGACATAAATATTTGCAAAGTACACACGGATCTGAATGTTGCAGATCCGATGACTAAACCTCTTCCAAGGGCTAAACATGAACAACACCAGAACTGCATGGGTGTTCGATTCATTACAATATAAATCACATAGTGATGTGAACTAGATTATTGACTCTAGTGCAAGTGGGAGACTGTTGGAAATATGCCCTAGAGGCAATAATAAATTAGTTATTATTATATTTCCTTGTTCATGATAATCGTTTATTATCCATGCTATAATTGTATTGATTGGAAACTCAAATACATGTGTGGGTACATAGACAACACTGTGTCCCTAGTAAGCCTCTAGTTGAATACCTCGTTGATCAAAAGATGGTGAAGGTTTCCTAGCCATGTACATAAGATGTCATTTGATAATGGGATCACATCATTAGGAGAATGATGTGATGGACAAGACCCAAACTGTAAACGTAGCATATGATCGTGTCAGTTTATTGCTATTGTTTTCTGCATGTCAAGTATCTGTTCCTATGACCATGAGATCATGCAACTCCCTGACATCAGAGGAATACCTTGTGTGTATCAAACGTCGCAACGTAACTGGGTGACTATAAAGATGCTCTACAGGTATCTCCGAGGGTGTCTGTTGGGTTGGCATGGATCAAGACTGGGATTTGTTACTCCGTGTGATGGAGAGGTATCTCAGGGCCCACTCGGTAATACAACATCACAATGAGCCTTGCAAGCAATGTGACTAAAGTGTTAGCCACGAGATCTTGTATTACGGAACGAGTAAAGAGACTTGCCGGTAACGAGATTGAACTAGGTATAGAGATACCGACGATCGAATCTCAGGCAAGTAACATACCGAAGAACAAAGGGAACAGCATACGGGATTAACTGAATCCTTGACATAGAGGTTCGACCAATAAAGATCTTCGTAGAATATGTAGGAGCCAATATGGGCATTCAGGTCCCGCTATTGGTTATTGATCGTAGAGGTGTCTCGGTCATGTCTACATAGTTCTCGAACCCGCAGGGTCTACACACTTAACGTTTGGTGACGATTAGTATAGTTGAGTTATTTTGTTGGTGACCGAAGGTTGTTCGGAGTCCCGGATAAGATCCCGGACATGACGAGGAACTCCGGAAGAGTCCGGAGGTAAAGATTGATATATGTGATAATAGTGTTTTGATCTCCGGAAGGGTTCCAGAATTCATCGGAAGGAGTTCCGGATGTTTACCGAAGTGTTCGGGTGCAGCAACACTTTATATGAGCCAAAGGGGTAAAGCCCACGAGGTATTGGAAAGTGCAAAAGGAAGTTTTGCTGCTGCCTTAAGCGGTACTACCGCTGGTAAGGCAGTACTACCGCGTAAGCGGTACTACCGCTCATGTGAAAGCGGTACTACCTCTCAAGCGCTACTACCGCTCGTGAGCGGTACTACCGCTTGTACGTGATACTTCTGGAATCCGAGTTAGACTCTTTCCGTGCGGGCCAAACCGACCTTGTGGAGGCTTTCTCTCCAAGTTTAGACCCCAGGGCTCAACATATAAATAGAGGGGCAGGGCTAACACACGGGACACATCAAGATTTCCCAAGCCGTGTGTCGGCAACCCTAACCCTCTAGTTCTCCCGTCATAATCTCCGTAGTGCTTGGCGAAGCCCTGCAGAGATTGTTCCTCACCACCATCACCACGCCGTCGTGCTGCTGGAACTCATCCACTACTTCATCATCGCTCACTGGATCGAGGAGGTGAAGGCGTCATCAAGCCGTACGTGTGTTGAACGCGGAGGTGCCGTCCGTTCGGCACTAGTTCGTGATCGGATCGAGTGACGACTTGCGATTTGGATCGTGGAGACGTTCGACTACATCAACCGCGTTTCTTAACGCTTCCGCTTAGCGATCTACAAGGGTATGTAGATTCACTCTCCCTCTCGTAGATGCTCATCACCATGGATAGATCTTGTGTGTGCGTAGGAAAATTTTTGTTTCCCATGCAACGTTCCCCAACAGCTGGGCACCTCGGGCATCCCCTCAACCGACTATCGTGCCTATAAATTCCCAGAAAATCCAAAAACCCTAAAGGAGTCGACGAAACACAATTCCAGCCGCCGCAAGTCCCAGAATCGCGAGATCCAATCTAAACACCATCACGGAGGGGTTCATCTTCCTCATAGGTGCCTCTCCGATGATGCGTTAGTAGTCCACCATAGACCTACGGGTCCGTAGGCAGTAGCTAGATGGCTTCTTCTCTCTCTCTTATGATTCTCAATACAATGGTCTCTTGGAGATCTATTTGATGTAAACTTTTGCGGTGTGTTTGTTGGGATCCGATGAATTTTGAGTTCATGATCAGTTTCTACCCATGAATATTATTTGAGTCTTCTTTGATCTCTTATATGCATGATTACTTATAGCCTCGTATTTCTTCTTCGAATCTTTGGTTTAGTTAGGCCGACTAGATCGATTTTTCTTGCCATGGGAAGAGGTGCTTTGTGATGGGTTCGATCTTGCGGTGTTCTTTCCCAGTGACAGAAGGGGCAGCAAGACACGCATGTATCGTTGCTATTAAGGATAACAAGATGGGGTCTATTCCTACATGAATATATCTTGTCTACATCATGTCATTGTTCTTATTGCATTACTCCGTTTTTCCATGAACTTAATACACTAGATGCATGCTGGATAGCGGTCGATGTGTGATACGTCTCCAACGTATCTATAACTTTTGATTGTTCCATGCTATTATATTATCTGTTTTGGATGTTTTATATGCATTAATATGCTATTTTATATTATTTTTGGGACTAACCTATTAACCTAGTGCCCAGTGCCAGTTTCTGTTTTTTCCTTGTTTTTGAGTAGTGTAGAAAAGGAATATCCAACGGAGTCCAAACGGAATAAAATTCTACGCTGATTTTTCTTGGATATCGTCATAACTATGTGCTTTTCTATCAATTGCTCGACAGTAATTTGTTCACCCACCATATTATTTTCCTTCAAGAGAGAAGCCTCTAATGAAACCTATGGCCCCAGGGTCTATTTTCCATATTATATTTTCAGATCAATAAACCAAAAATACCAAAAATACTTTGCTGCAATTTATTTACTTTTATTTTAGTTTTCGTTTTAGTAATCTTTTATTTCTATCTCTATCAGATCTCATCCTTGCAAGTAACCGTGAAGGGATTGACAACCCCTTTATAGCGTTGGGTGCAAATATTTGATTGTTTGTGCAGGTGCATAGATTGGAGCCTTGCTTGTACCTCCTACTAGATTGATACCTTGGTTCTCAACAACTGAGGGAAATACTTATCTACTTTGCTGCATCAGCCTTTCCTCTTCAAGGGAAAACCAACGCAAGCTCAAGAAGTAGCAAGAAGGATTTCTGGCGCCGTTGCCGGGGAGGATACATAGCAAGTCAAGACAAGAACTCTCCCGTCAACTTGCCAATTTTTGGCATGGTTGTCGGAGAGATCTACATCAAGCCTACCAAGTACCCATCACAAACTCATCTCTTGCATTTACATTATTTGCCATTTGCCTCTCGTTTTCCTCTCCCCCACTTCTAAAACGATTTTCAGAAAAAACCAAAAATATTTTCCTTTTTATTCGCCCATCTTCCGTTTGTCTTTTTGTTTGCTTTTTGTTTGCTTGTGTGTTAGATCGTTTTCTCGTCTTTATGGCTCAACCCAAAAGCTTTGATCCTTATCTTAGGAAGTTGGAAGATATTGAGAATAATCCTAAAAGGCTGATGTCGCTCCAATTTGACCATAATAGTTTCTTTAGAAACAAGCTTAAAGAACAAAAGGCTATGCTGGAATACATGAATAAAGAACTTGATAATATGTCTAAGGAATTTTATGGTTTGAAATCTCAGTTTGCTCATCTTGAAAATTTAGTAGGCCAAATTTCTGATAAACAAGCTACCTTAGTCAATAAAATGGCCACGAAGCCAGAATCTTTAAATAATGATGAAGATCTTAAAGTGATTGATGTGACTCCTATTGAACCTTTGTTTTATAATATAAATCTTGATAAAGATGGGACTGGAGATAAGTCAACTTTAGTTAAAAGTCGTCCCAATGATTCGGAGTTTATAGATCTTAATGCTAAAATTGATAAAAGTGGGATTGAAGAGGTCAAAACTTTAAATAGCAATGAACCCACTCTTTTGGATTTCAAGGACTTTAATTATGATAGTTGTTCTTTGATTGATTGTATTTCCTTGTTGCAATCCATGTTGAATTCTCCGCATGCTTATAATCAAAATAAAGCTTTTACTAAACATATCGTTGATGCTATGATGAAATCTTTTGAAGAAAAACTTGAGTTGGAAGTTTCTATACCTAGAAAGCTTTATGATGAGTGGGAACCTACTATTAATATTAAAATTAAAGATTATGAGTGCCACGCTTTGTGTGATTTGGGTGCTAGCGTTTCCACGATTCCGAAAACTTTATGTGATGTGCTAGGTTTCCATGAACTTGATGATTGCTCTTTAAATTTGCATCTAGCGGATTCCACTATTAAGAAACCTATGGGAAGGATTAATGATGTTCTTATTTTTGCAAATAGGAATTATGTGCCCGTAGATTTCATTGTTCTTGATATAGATTGCAATCCTACATGTCCTATTATTCTTGGTAGACCTTTCCTTAGAACGATTGGTGCAATTATTGATATGAAAGAAGGAAACATTAGATTCCAATTTCCTTTAAGGAAAGCCATGGAACACTTTCCTAGAAAGAAAATTAAATTACCTTATGAATCTATTATGAGAGCTGCTTATGGATTGCATACCAAAGATGACAATACCTAGATCTATTGCGTTATGCCTAGCTAGGGGCATTAAACAATAGTGCTTGTTGGGAGGCAACCCAATTTTATTTTTATGTTTTTGTTTTAGTTTCTGTTCTTGAGTGATTTCCACATTATTACCTCTGTAATAATTGTGTTTTAGTGTTTTAATTAGTGTTTGAGCCAAGTAAGACCTTTGGGATGGTCTACGGTCATTGTTGATTTGATCTTGCTGAAAAACAGAAACTTTTGCGCTCGGTCCAGGAATTTTATAAATTCACCAGAGCGTCGAATGAGTCTGAAATTTTTACAAAAGATTTATATACAAATTGCCCAGATTTTCCTAATTTTTCAGAATTGTTTGAGTTACAGAAGTATTCGAAGTTTACAGATTGCTACAGACTGTTCTGTTTTGACAGATTCTGTTTTCTTTGTGTTGTTTGCTTATTTTGATGTATCTATGGGTTGTATCGGGGGGTATGAACCATGGAGAAGTTGGAATACAGTAGATATTAAATGAATATAAATAAAGAATGAGTTCACAACAGTACCTAAAGTGGTGATTTATTTTTCTTATACTAACGGATCTCACGAGTTTTCTGTTGAGTTTTGTGTTGTGAAGTTTTCAAGTTTTGGGTAAAGATTAGATGGACTATGGAATAAGGAGTGGCAAGAGCCTAAGCTTGGGGATGCCCAAGGCACCCCAAGTAATATTCAAGGATACCAAAGAGCCTAAGCTTGGGGATGCCCCGGAAGGCATTCCCTCTTTCGTCTTCAATCCATCGGTAAATTTACTTGAGGCTATATTTTTATTCACCACATGATATGTGTTTTGTTTGGAGCGTCTTGTATGATATGAGTCTTTGATTTTTAGTTTGCCACAATCATCCTTGCCGCACACATCTTTTGAGAGGGACACGCATAAATCGTGAATTTATTAGAATACTCTATGTGCTTCACTTATATCTTTTGAGCTAGGCAATTTTGCTCTAGTGCTTCACTTATATCTTTTTAGAGCACGGTGGTGTTTTATTTTATAGAAATAATTGAATTCTCGTACCTCACTTATATTATTTTGAGAGTCTTTAAACAGCATGGTAATTGGTTTAGGTTATGAATTTAGTCCTAATATAATGGGCATCCAAGAGGGATATAATAAGAACTTTCATATAAAGTGCATTGAATACTATGAGAAGTTTGATTCCTCGCATATAGTTTTGAGATATAAAGATGGTGATATTAGAGTTATGCTAGTGAGTAATTGTGGATTGGTATAAATACTTGTGTTAAAAGTTTGTGATTCCCGTAGCATGCACGTATGGTGAACCGTTATGTAACGAAGTCGGAGCATGATTTGTTTATTGATTGTCATCCCCTGTGTGAGGGTCGGGAGCGCGCGATGGTTAACTCCTACCAACCTCTCCCCTAGGAGCATGCATCTAATACTTTGCTTTGATAACTAATAGACTTTTGCAATAAGTATGTGAGTTCTTTATGACTAATGTGAGTCCATGGATTATACGCACTCTCACCCTTCCACCATTGCTAGCCTCTCTAGTACCGCGCAACTTTCGCCGGTGCATTAAACCCACCATATTCCCTTCCTCAAAACAGCCACCATACCTACCTATTATGGCATTTCCATAGCCATTCCGAGATATATTGCCATGCAACTTCCACCGTTCCGTTTATTATGACACGCACCATCATTGTCATATTACTTTGCATGATCGTAAGATAGCTAGCATGATGTTTTCATGGCTTGTCCGTTTTTTGATGTCATTTGCTATGCTAGATCGTTGCACATCCCGGTACACCGCCGGAGGCATTCATATAGAGTCATATTTTGTTCTAAGTATCGAGTTGTAATTCTTGAGTTGTAAGTAAATAAAAGTGTGATGATCATCATTATTAGAGCATTGTCCCATGTGAGGAAAGGATGATGGAAGCTATGATTCCCTCACAAGTTGGGATGAGTCCCCGGACTTTACAAATAATAAAATAGGCCAATGAAGCCCAAATAAAAAAACAGTCCAAAGATGCCCACCAAAAAAAATATGAGAGAAAAGAGAGAAGGGACAATGCTACTATCTTTTTTCCACACTTGTGTTTCAAAGTAGCACCATGATCTTCATGATAGAGAGTCTCCTATTTTGTCACTTTCATATACTAGTGGGAATTTTTCATTATATAACTTGGCTTGTATATTCCAATGATGGGCTTCCTCAAATTGCCCTAGGTCTTCGTGAGCAAGCGAGTTGGATGCACACCCACTTAGTTTCTTTTTGAGCTTTCATACACTTATAGCTCTAGTGCATCCGTTGCATGGCAATCCCTACTCATTCACATTGATATCTATTGATGGGCATCTCCATAGCTCGTTGATACGCCTAGTTGATGTGAGACTATCTTTTCCTTTTCCTCACAACCTCCACCATATTCTATTCCACCTATAGTGCTATATCCATGGCTCACGCTCATGTATTGCGTGAAAGTTGAAAAGGTTTGAGAACATAAAAAGTGTGAAACAATTGCTTGACTTGTCATCGGGGTTGTGCATGATTTAAATACTTTGTGTGGGGAAGATGGAGCATAGCCAGACCATATGATTTTGTAGGGATAACTTTCTTTGGCCATGTTATTTTGAAAAGACACGATTGCTTTGTTAGTATGCTTGAAGTATTATTGTTTTTATGTCAACATTAAAATTTTGTTTTGAATCTTATGGATCTGAACATTCATGCCACAATAAAGAATATTACATGGATAAATATGTTAGGTAGCATTCCACATCAAAAATTCTGTTTTTATCATTTACCTACTCGAGGACGAGCAGGAATTAAGCTTGGGGATGCTGATACGTCTCCAACGTATCTATAATTTTTGATTGTTCCATGCTATTATATTATCTGTGTTGGATGTTTTATATGCATTAATATGCTATTTTATATTATTTTTGGGACTAACCTATTAACCTAGTGCCCAGTGCTAGTTTCTGTTTTTTCCTTGTTTTTGAGTATTGTAGAAAAGGAATATCCAACGGAGTCCAAACGGAATAAAATTCTACGCTGATTTTTCTTGGACCAGAAGGAACCCAGGAGGCTTCGATAAGAGGAAAGAAGACCTACGGGTAGGCCACAAGCCACCAGGGCGCGCCCCTGGGGGGCGCCCCCCTGGCTTGTGGGCCCCCCGTAGCTCCTCCACCCCTAACTCTTCGCCTGTAAATTCAGGAATATTCCCCCAATACCAAAGAGAGCCACGAAAATACTTTTCCGCCGCCGCAAGCCTCTGTTCCCGTGAGATCCCATCTTGGGGCCTTTTCCGGTAATCTGCCGGAGGGGGATTCGATCACGGAGGGCATCTACATCAACACCATTGCCCTTCCGATGATGCGTGAGTAGTTCACCTCAGACCTTCGGGTCCATAGCTAGCAGCTAGATGGCTTCTTCTCTCTCTATGATCTTCAATGCCATGTTCTCCATGATCTTCATGGAGATCTATCCGATGTAATACTCTTTTGCGGTGTGTTTGTCGAGATCCGATGAATTGTGGATTTATGATCAGATTATCTATGAATATTATTTGAATCTTCCCTGAATTCTTATATGCATGATTTCAGATCTTTGCAAGTCTCTTCGAGTTATTGGTTTGGTTTGGCCAACTAGATTGGTAATTCTTGCAATGGGAGAAGTGCTTAGTTTTGGGTTCAATCTTGCGGTGTCCTCACCCAGTGACAAAGTAGGGGTAGCAAGGCACGTATTTGTATTGTTGCCATCATGTATAAAAAGATGGGGTCTTCATCATATTGCTTGAGTTTATCCCTCTACATCATGTCATCTTACTTAATGTGTTACTCTGTTCTTCATGAACTTAATACTCTAGATGCAGGCAGGAGTCGGTCGATGTGTGGAGTAATAGTAGTAGATGCAGAATCGTTTCGGTCTACTTGATACGGACGTGATGCCTATATGCATAATCATTGCCTTGGATATCGTCATAACTATGCGCTTTTCTATAAATTGCTCGACAGTAATTTGTTCACCCACCGTATTATTTTCCTTCAAGAGAGAAGCCTCTAGTGAAACCTATGGCCCCCGGGTCTATTTTCCATATTATATTTTCAGATCTATAAACCAAAAATACCAAAAATACTTTACTGCAATTTATTTACTTTTATTTTAGTTTTTGTTTTAGTAATCTTTTATATCTATCTCTATCATATCTCATCCTTGCAAGTAACCGTGAAGGGATTGACAACCCCTTTATAGAGCTGGGTGCAAGTGTTTGATTGTTTGTGCAGGTGCATAGATTGGAGCCTTGCTTGTACCTCCTACTGGATTGATACCTTGGTTCTCAACAACTGAGGGAAATACTTATCTACTTTGCTACATCACCCTTTCCTCTTCAAGGGAAAACCAACGCAAGCTCAAGAAGTAGCAATGTGTGGAGTAATAGAGGTAGATGCAGGCAGGAGTTGGTCTATCTATCTTGGACGTGATGCCTATATAATGATCATTGCCTTGGATATCGTCATGACTATTCGATTTTCTATCAATTGCCCAACAATAATTTGTTCACCCACCGTGCGCTATACTCATGAGAGAAACCACTAGTGAACCCTACGACCCCCGGGTCTACTTTTCCTATCATATTGCTTTCTGATCTACGTTTTTTGCAATCTTTGTTTCCAGATCTACAAAACCAAAAACCCAAAAATATATTGCTGCATATTTGCTCATTTTATTTGTGTTCTTGAGAGATCTATCTCTCCTATCTATCACTACCTAATCTATCTTATTACCGTAGAGAGATTGACAACCTCTCTTTCGCGTCGGGTTGCAAGTATTTGTTGTTTGTGTGCAGGTGCTGCTTATTGGGTGGTGGTGATCCTCCTACTGGTTCGATAACCTTGGTTTCATAACTGAGGGAAATACTTACCATCGCTGTGCTGCATCATCCCTTCCTCTTTGGGGCAATACCGACGCAGTCCAAGCCACGTCACTCGCCGAGTGGACCCAATCTTTGCCAGGTCGTCTGCTGCCTGATTCTTTGCGCGAGGAATGTGATGCAGCTCTAAACCTTCAAAATTCTTCTCCAGCTTTCTGACCGCGTTGCAGTAACCGGTCATTGCTGGGCTCCGAATGTCCCACTCTTTCATCACTTGGTTGACAACGAGGTCCGAATCGCCGTAGACCATCAAACGACGAATGCCGAGTGATATGGCCATGCGGAGCCCGTACAGGAGGGCTTCGTACTCGGCCTCATTGTTTGATGAATCGAAATGGATTTGGAGGACGTAGTTCAGCCGGTCTCCTTTGCGAGAAACAAGAACCACGCCAGCCCCCAAGCCATTGAGCATCTTGGATCCGTCAAAGTACATAGTCCGGTGTTCGGGAACACTCGGAATTGGCTGCTCTTGCTCGATCCACTCGGCCATAAAATCAACCAATGTCTGGGACTTGATTGCTTTCTTGGCTTCAAACTTGATCTCCAACGGAAGGAGCTCAATTACCCACTTTGCCACTCGGCCGGCAGCGTCTCTGTTATGCAAGATCTCCGACAGGGGAGCGTTGCTAATGACCGTGACCGAGTGATCTTGGAAGTAGTGAACCACCTTTTTAGCAGTCAGGTAAATACCATAGACCAGCTTTTGGTAGTGCGGGTACCTTTGCTTGGAAGGGGTCAACACTTCTGAGATGTAATATATGGGTCTTTGGACCTTGAATGTTTTTCCCGACTCCTCGGGCTCTACAGCAAGGACTGTGCTCACCACTTGGCTGGTCGCCGCGATGTACAGGAGTAAAAGTTCCTGGCTGCCCGGAGCAGCTAACACCGGCTGGGTGTAAAGCAACGCCTTGCGTTCTTCAAACGCGGCTTCCGCTTCAGGAGTCCACTCGAACTTGTCGGACTTTTTCATCAATCGGTAAAGAGGGAGTGCCTTCTCACCGAGTCTTGAGATGAATTGGCTCAGGGCCACAAGGCAACCTGTCAGCCTTTGTACGTCGTACAAGCGCTCCGGTTGCTTCATTCGGACTATGGCGCCGATTTTATCCGGATTGGCGTCGATCCCTCATTCAGAAACGAGGAAACCGAGTAACTTTCCGGCAGGCACTCCAAATGTGCACTTAGCTGGATTCAACTTTATTCCGAAGCGCCGTAAGTTCGCGAAGGTCTCAGCGAGGTCAGTCAGGAGGTCGGAACCTTTCCTAGACTTGACCACTATATCGTCCATATAAGCCTCCACGTTCCGACTGATCTGCTTTTGCAAGCATTTCTGGATCATGCGCTGGAAAGTAGCCCCAGCATTCTTCAGGCCGAATGGCATAGTGACATAGCAAAAACACCCGAATGGGGTGATGAAGGCCGTCTTTATTTCATCGGGCCCGTACATTCGGATCTAGTAGTACCCGGAGTATGCATCCAGGAACGACAAACATTCACATCCGGCAGTAGAGTCCACTATTTGATCTATACGGGGTCAAGGAAAATGATCCTTCGGGCAGGCCCGATTGAGGTGTTTGAAGTCAATACACATGCGGAGTGATTTTTCCTTCTTCGGCACCAGAACGACATTCGCGAGCCACTCAGAGTGGTAAACTTCGCGAATGAACTCGGCGGCAAGGAGTCGAGCTATCTCTTGAACAATCGCCTTGCGCTTCTCGACGGAAGATCGACGCAAGTACTCTTTGACTGGCTTGGCCTTGGGATCGATTGGGAGTCGGTGCTCAGCCAGTTCCCTGGGAACACCGGGCATGTCAGACGGCTTCCATGCAAAGATGTCCCAGTTCTCACGGAGGAACTGGATGAGCTCGGCTTCCTATTTCTCTCCGAGTGACGTGGAGATGTTTGTCGGAGCAGCACTTGGGTCACTCGGATGAACATGGACATGCTTGGTCTCGCCGGACGACTGAAAAGCCGATTCCAAAGCTGGCCGTTTTGACCTGAGGAAATCGGCCGTGTCCACCTCCTTCTTGTATCCTTCGATCTCGACTGTGAGCACCTGTTCATGGCGATCTTGGAGCCCTGCTGGAGGTACTCCTCGGCAATCTTCCGGTCGCCAGTCACAGTGATCACGCCTTTAGGACCTGGCATCTTGAGTTTGAGATACACGTAACATGGTCTGGCCATGAAACGTGCATAGGCAGGCCTACCCAGGATGGCGTGGTAAGCGCTGCGGAAGTCCACCACCTCGAAGGCTAACCGTTCCTTTCGGAAATTCTTTTCGCCCCCAAACACGACGTCCAGAGCGATCTGGCCGAGTGACTCAGCCTTCTTCCCAGGGACAATCCCGTGGAAATGCATGTTGCTTTTGCTCAGTTGAGACATCGGGATGCCCATTACCTTGAGCGTGTCAGCATAAATTATATTAAGTCCGCTGCCTCCATCCATCAGGACCTTACGCAGTCGGACGCCACCCACAGCCGGGTCAACGACTAGCGCCTGCCTCCCAGGGGTGGCTATGTGAGGCGGATGTTTGGACTGGTCAAAAGCAATAGGTTTCTTCGTCCAGTTGAGGTATTTGGTGGCAGTCGGAACTGCCATATTGACTTCTCGATTGACAACCTTCAACTGCCTCTTGCTTTCGACGTCAGCAAAGATCACGAGGACTTTATCAACTTGTGGGTACTCGGAAGTACCTTCATCATCCTCGACATCAACTTTTTCACTCGACGGCTCTGCGCCCATCTCCTGCTTGCGCAGGCGACATTCCCAAGTGGTGTGCTTCGGGAGCACAACGTTGCCTTCTTCATCCGTCTTGGTATGAATCTGGCACGGCTGATCGAGAATGTCGGATTTAGAGTCAGACTTCTTCTTGGGAATCCACTCTTTCTTCTTTTTCTTCGGCTTTGGCTTGCCTTGGCCTTGCCCTTGAACGGCTGCCACCTCTACCTTGCCGGAGGCATCAGCCTTTCGCTTCTGATTCTTCCCAGCATTGCCTCCCGATTGAGGGGCGTTGCCAGCTCGTCCTTTGCCGTTACGGAGGCGGTCTTCTTCCTCGCCATTGGCGTACTTATTCGCGATCTCCATGGCCCGACTAAGGGACAGATCCCCAGCTCGGTCGAACTTCAAGATCAATTCCCGATACCGAGTGCCTGCCTTAAAGGCGCACACGGCCTGATGCTCAGTCACATTTTCCACGGTGTTGTGCAGTGTGGTCCAGCGCTGGATGTACTCACGGAGAGTCTCGTTGCTCTTCTGGACGCAGTGCTGCAGCTCTGTCAATCCACCTGGGCGCTTGTACGTGCCTTCGAATGTCTTGATGAACACTCGGGCCAAATGTTCCCAACAATAAATGCAATTGGCGGGCAATTGATTCAGCCACGCTCGCGCAGATCCTTCCAACACGAGCGGAAGGTGCTTCATCGCAACGAAATCGTTGCCACCGCCGATCTGGACGGCCACTCGATAATACTCGAGCCAAGTCTCCGACTTGGATTCGCCGTTGAACTTCCCAATTCCGGTCGCCAACCGGTAATTGGGAGGTATCTCAGCCTCTCGGATGTATCTGCTGAAACACCCGAGACCGGTAGTACCCCAGCCGCTCACTCGATCTCTGTCATATCTGTTCCGATCAACCACCCGCTGAGTGATGTTGGACCGGGCGTCATAGCCTCTGTGCCGGGCAGGGCTCCGCTCACGGCCCCTCCCGAGTGGGTAGCCCCCGTCATATGGACGTTGCCCACGCGTGCTGCCCCTTGAAGGGGGGGTCCGACTGACGTCGTGATCATCGCACCCGCGTCCTCCGTGCGGACCTCTCGGAAGAGGGGAAGCTCGCGGGTCTTTCCTTGGTGCGAGAGGACTGTGAGAAGACTAGACGGTGTCCGCCCGAATGGACTGGCTGTGAATGCGTTGGTGCAACTGTGACACCTCCAAATTTTGCTGCAGGGCAGTTTTCAGCAAGGCCTGGATTTGCCGAATGCCCTCACCAGCTGCCGAGTCAGACGGCTGGATTGAATCCGCAATCCGAGTGGCCACGGCCAAATTCAGCAAGGGAGTGCGCATCATTGGGATGGTGTATGGCCGATCCTTTGTGAACAGCTGACGGCGACTACGGCTGGAGCTGGGAAGCTCTCTTGCCGCACGCTCGTCGAGTGATTGTTGGAGCCGCTCGAGTCGCTCGCGCTCCGCCAAGGTGGCTTGGCACGCAACCTCCAGGGCCAACTCTGTTGGGAAACGGAGCATGAATTTCAAAAAAAATCCTACGCTCACGCAAGATCTATCCATGGAGATGCATCGCTACGAGAGGGGAGAGTGTGTCTACGTACCCTCGTAGACCGTTAGCGGAAGCGTCTCACAACGCGGTTGATGTAGTCGAACAATCCTTCGAGCTCCACCGATCGAGTACCGAACGTACGGCACCTCCGAGTTCTACACACGTGCAGCTCGGTGACGTTCCTCGCCTTCTTGATCCAGCAAGACGTCGAGGAAGTAGATGAGTTCCGTCAGCACGACGGCGTGGCGACAGTGACGGTGAAGTGATTCCGGCAGGGCTTCGCCTAAGCTCTCCGAAAATATGACCGAGGCGTAAAACGGTGGACCGGGGGCGCCGCACACGGTTAGGATCAATTGATCTGTCTGTTCTAGGGGCGCCCCCCTCCGTATATAAAGGAGAGAGGGGGAGGAGGCTGGCCAGCCCTTCTAGGGGCGCACCAAAGGGAGGAGTCCTACTAGGACTCCAAGTCCTAGTAGGATTCCCCTTTGGGGAAGGGGGAAGAAGGAAGGGAGAGAGAAGAGGAGAAGGAAAGGGGGGTGCGCCCCTCTCCCCTAGTCCAATTCGGACTCCCAAGGGGGGGAGGCGCAGCCACCCCTTGTGGGCTGCCTCTCCAATCCCCTATGGCCCATGTAGGCCCATTACTTCCCCGGGGGGTTCCGATAACCCTCTGGCACTCCGATAATATCCGGAACCTTCCGGAACTTTTCCGGTGTCCGAATACTACCTTCCAATATATGAATCTTTACCTCTCGGACATTCCGAGACTCCTCGTCATGTCCGTGATCTCATCCGGGACTCCGAATAACATTCGGTCACCAATCACATAACTCATATAATACTATATCGTCATCTAACCTTAAGTGTGCGGACCCTACGGGTTCGGGAATGATGTAGACATGACCGAGACGACTCTCTGGTCAATAACCAACAGCGGAACCTGGATGCTCATATTGGTTCCTACATATTCCACGAAGATCTTTATCGGTGAACCTCATATGTCAACATACGTTGTTCCCTTTGTCCGACGGTATGTTACTTGCCCGAGATTCGATCGTCGGTATCCAATACCTAGTTCAATCTCGTTACCGGCAAGTCTCTTTACTCGTTCCGTAATACATCATCTTGCAACTAACTCTTTAGTCACGGTGCTTGCAAGGCTTCTGTGATGCTGTATTACCGAGAGGGCCCAGAGATACCTCTCCGATAGTCGGAGTGACAAATCCCAATCTCGATCCATGCCAACTCAACAAACACTTTCGGAGATACCTGTAGTGCACCTTTATAATCACCCAGTAACGTTGTGACGTTTGATACACCCAACGTATTCCTACGGTATCCGGGAGTTGCATGATCTCATGGTCAGAGGAACGTGTATTTGACATAGTGAAAGCAATAGCAATAAACTGAACGATCATTTGCTATGCTAACGGTTGGGTCATGTCCATTACATCATTCTCCTAATGATGTGATCCCGTTATCAAATGACAACTCATGTCCATGGTCAGGAAACCTTGACCATCTTTTGATCAACGAGCTAGTCTAGTAGAGGCATACTAGGGACATAGTATTTGTCTATTATCCACACATGTATTTAGTTTCCGGTCAATACAATTCTAGCATGAATAATAAACTATTATCATGAACGGAGAAATATGATAATAATAAACACTTTATTAATTGCCTCTAGGGCATATTTCCAACAGTCTCCCACTTGCACTAGAGTCAATTACATTGTAATGAATCTAACACCCATCGCATTCTGGTGTTGATCATGTTTTGCTCGTGGAAGAGGTTTAGTCAACGGGTCTGCCACATTCAGATCCGTGTGTACTTTGCAAATCTCTATGTCTCCATCCTTAATCAAATTCCGAATGGAGTTGAAGCGACGCTTTATATGCTTGGTTCTCTTGTGAAACCTGGGCTCCTTTGCTATAGCAATTGCTCCAGTGTTGTCACATAAGATAGTCATTGGACCCGATGCACTAGGTATGACACCTAGATCGGATATGAACTCTTTCATCCAGACTCCTTCATGTGCTGCTTCAGAAGCAGCTATGTATTCCGCCTCACATGTAGATCCCGCCACGACGCTCTGCTTGGAACTGCACCAACTGACCGCTCCACCATTAAGAATAAATACGTATCCAGATTGTGACTTAGAGTCATCTGGATCTGTGTCAAAGCTAGCATCGACGTAACCCTTTACGACGAGCTCTTTGTCACCTGCATAAACGAGAAACATGTCCTTGGTCCTTTTCAGGTACTTCAGGATATTCTTGACCGCTGTCCAGTGATCTACTCCTGGATCACTTTGGTACCTTCCCACCAAGCTAATAGCGAGGCACACATCAGGTCTGGTACACAGCATGGCATACATAATAGAGCCTATGGCTGAGGCATAGGGGATGACACTCATCTTCTCTTTGTCTTCTGCCGTGGTCGGGCTTTGAGTCTTACTCAATCTCACACCTTGCAATACAGGCAAGAACCCTTTCTTTGACTGATCCATTTTGAACTTCTTCAAAATCTTGTCAAGGTATGTGCTTTGTGAAAGTCCAATGAGGCGTCTTGATCTATCTCTATAGATCTTGATGCCTAATATGTAAGCAGCTTCTCCGAGATCCTTCATTGAAAAACTTTTGTTCAAATAACCCTTTATGCTTTCCATAAATTCTATGTCATTTCCCATCAATAATATGTCATCCACATATAATATGAGAAATGCCACAGAGCTCCCACTCACTTTCTTGTAAATACAAGCTTCTCCATAAGTTTGTATAAACCCAAAGGCTTTGATCACTTCATCAAAGCGAGTATTCCAGCTCCGAGATGCTTGCACCAGTCCATAGATGGATCGCTGGAGCTTGCATACTTTGTTAGCACCTTTAGGATCGACAAAACCTTCCGGTTGCATCATATACAATTCTTCCTTAAGGAATCCATTAAGGAATGCCGTTTTGACGTCCATTTGCCAGATTTCATAATCATAAAACGCGGCAATTGCTAACATAATTCTGACAGACTTTAGCATCGCTACGGGGGAGAAAGTCTCATCGTAGTCAACTCCTTGAACTTGTCGATAACCTTTAGCAACAAGTCGTGCTTTATAGACGGTGACATTACCATCAGCGTCCGTCTTCTTCTTAAATATCCATTTATTTTCAATAGCTCGCCGTTCATCGGGCAAGTCTACCAAAGTCCACACTTTGTTCTCATACATGGATCCAATCTCGGATTTCATGGCCTCAAGCCATTTGTCGGAATCCGGGCTTGCCATCGCTTCTTCATAGTTTGAAGGTTCATCGTTGTCTAGCAACATGACCTCCAAGACTGGATTTCCGTACCACTCTGGTGCGGAACGTGTCCTGGTTGACCTTCGAAGTTCAGTAACAACTTGATCCGAAGCCTCATGATCATCATCATCAACTTCTTCTCTGGTCTGTGTTGGTGTCACAGAAATTTCTTTCTGTGGCGTACTACTATCCAGAGGAGGTACAATTACCTCATCAAGTTCTACTTTCCTCCCACTCACTTCTTTCGAGAGAAACTCCTTCTCTAGAAAGGATCCATTCTTAGCAATGAATACTTTGCCCTGTGGTAGAAGGTGTACCCAACGGTCTCCTTTGGGTATCCTATGAAGACACACTTATCCGCTTTGGGTTCGAGCTTATCTGGCTGAAGCCTTTTGACATAAGCATTGCATCCCCAAACTTTCAGAAACGACAACTTAGGTTTCTTACCAAACCACAGTTCATACGGTGTCGTCTCAACGGATTTAGACGGTGCCCTGTTTAAAGTGAATGCAGCTGTCTCTAATGCATAACCCCAAAATGATAGTGGCAAATCGGTAAGAGACATCATAGAACGCACCATATCTAATAGAGTACGATTACGACGTTCGGACACACCATTACGCCGTGGTGTTCCAGGTGGCGTGAGCTGTGAAACAATTCCACATTGTCTTAAGTGATTGCCAAACTCGTAACTCAAATATTCTCCTCCACGATTAGATCGTAAGAACTTTATTTTCTTGTTACAATGGTTCTCTACTTCACTCTGAAATTCTTTGAACTTTTCAAATGTTTCAGATTTATGCTTCATCAAGTAGACATAACCATATCTACTCAAATCATCTGTGAACGTGAGAACATAACGATATCCACCGCGCGCGTCAACACTCATCGGACCGCATACATCGGTATGTATTATTTCCAATAAGTCTATTGCTCGCTCCATTGTTCCGGAGAACGGAGTCTTAGTCATCTTTCCCATGAGGCATGGTTCGCATGTCTCAAATGATTCATAATCAAGTGATTCCAAAAGTCCATCTGCATGGAGTTTCTTCATGCGTTTTACACCAATATGACCTAAGCGGCAGTGCCACAAATATGTGGTACTATCATTATCAATTTTGCGTCTTTTGGCATCAATATTATGGATGTGTGTATCACCACGATCGAGATTCAACAAGAATAAACCATTCACAAGTGGTGCATGACCATAAAAGATATTATTCATCAAAATAGAACAACCTTTATTCTCCGATTTAAATGAATAACCGTCTCGCAATAAACAAGATCCAGATATAATGTTCATGCTCAACGCAGGCACCAAATAACAATTATTTAGGTTCATCACTAATCCCGAGGGTAGATGTAGAGGTAGCGTGCCGACGGCGATAACTTCAACTCTTGAACCGTTCCCGACGCGCATCGTCACCTCGTCCCTAGCCAATCTTCGTTTATTCTGTAGCTCCTATTTCGAGTTACAAATATGAGCAACCGAACCAGTATCAAATACCCAGGTGCTACTACGAGCATTGGTAAGGTACACATCAATAACATGTATATCAAATATACCTTTGTTGACGTTGCCAGCCTTCTTATCTGCCAAATACTTGGGGCAGTTCTGCTTCCAGTGACCAGTCCCCTTGCAGTGGAAACACTCAGTCTCGGGTTTGGGACCAGACTTGGGTTTCTTCCCGGGAGCAGCAACTGATTTGCCGTTCTTCTTGAAGTTCCCCTTCTTTCCCTTGCCCTTCTTGAAACTGGTGCCCTTTTTGATCATCAACACTTGATGCGCTTTCTTGACTTCAACCTCCGCAGCCTTAAGCATAGCGAAGAGCTCGGAAATCGTCTTGTTCATTCCTTGCATATTATAGTTCATCACGAAGCCCTTATAGCTTGGTGGCAGTGATTGGAGAATTCTGTCAATAACCGAATCATCTGGAAGATTAACTCCCAACTGAGTCAAGCGGTTATGCAACCCAGACATTTTGAGTATATGCTCACTGACAGAACTATTCTCCTCCATCTTACAGCTAAAGAACTTATCGGAGACATCATATCTCTCGATCCGGGCATTGGCTTGAAAAACAAGTTTCAGCTCTTGGAACATCTCATATGCTCTATGGTGCTCAAAACGTCTTTGGAGCCCCGGTTCTAAGCCGTAAAGTATGGCACACTGAACTATCGAGTAGTCATCTTTCCTCGACTGCCAGACGTTCATAACATCCGCTGTCGAGCCTGCAGGGGGCGTGGCACCCAGCGGTGCATCAAGGACATAAGCCTTCTATGCAGCAATGAGGATGATCCTCAGATTACGGACTCAGTCCGCATAGTTGCTTCCATCATCTTTCAACTTAGCTTTCTCTAGGAACGCATTAAAATTCAGTGGAACTACAGCGCGGGCCATTGATCTACAACATACAATTGCAAAGATTATTTAGACTATGTTCATGATAATTGAAGTTCAATTAATCAAATTATTTAAGAACTCCCACTTAGATTAACATCCCTCAAGTTGTCTAAGTGTAACATGATCCACATCAACTAAAACACGTCCGATCATCACGTGAGGTGGATTAGTTATCAATGGTGAACATCTTTCATGTTGATCATATCTACTATATGACTCATGTTCGACCTTTCGGTCTCTTGTGTTCCGAGGCCATATCTGTATATGCTAGGCTCGTCAAGTTTAACCCAAGTATTCTGCGTGTGTAAAACTGGCTTACACCCGTTGTATGCGAACGAAAGAATCCATCACACCCGATCATCACGTGGTGCTTAGAAGCGTCGAACCTTCGCAACGGTGCATACTAAGGGAGAACACTTATCTTGAAATTTAGTGAAGGGATCATCTTATAATGCTACCGTCGTCCTAAGCAAAATAAGATGCATAAAAGGATTAACATCACATGCAATTCAATATATGTATGTGACATGATATGGCCATCATCATCTTGTGCTTTTGATCTCCATCAGCAAAGCACCGTCATGATCTCCATCGTCACCGGGTTGACACCTTGATCACCATCGTAGCGTCGTGACACCTTGATCTCCATCGTAGCGTCGTGACACCTTGATCTCCATCATAGCGTCGTGGTCGTCTCGCCGATAATTGCTATTACTGCTACTACTGCTAACTCATAGCGGTAAAGTAAAGCAATTACATAGCGTTGGCATTGCATACAATAAAGAGACAACCATAAGGCTCCTGCCGGTTGCCTGATAATTTACAAAACATGATCATCTCATACAACAACTTATATCACATCATGTCTTGGCCATATCACATCACCAGCATACCCTGCAAAAACAAGTTAGACGTCCTCTACTTTGTTGTTGCAAGTTTTACGTGGCTGCTACGGGTTTGCAAGAACCGTTCTTACCTACGCAAAACCACAACGTGGTGTAGTGATTGCTTTTTGATCTTCAAAAGAACCCTCTTCATTGAAACCGATTCAACTAAAGTGAGAGAGACAGACACCCGCCAGTCACCTTTATGCAACGAGTGCACGTAGCGGTGAAACCTGTCTCGCGTAAGCGTACGCGTAATGTCGGTCCGGGCCGCTTCATCTCACAATACCGCCGAATCAAGTATCAACTAGTAACGGCAAGCAATATGTATACACCCACGCCCACAACTCATTTGTGTTCTACTCGTGCAAATCACATCTACGCATAGACCTGGCTCTGATACCACTGTTAGGAAACGGAGCATGAATTTCAAAAAATTTCCTACACTCACGCAAGATCTATCCATGGAGATGCATCGCTACGAGAGGGGAGAGTGTGTCTACGTACCCTCGTAGACCGTTAGCGGAAGCGCCTCACAACGCGGTTGATGTAGTCGAACAATCCTTCGAGCTCCACCGATCGAGTACCGAACGTACAGCACCTCCGAGTTCTACACACGTGCAGCTCGGTGACGTTCCTCGCCTTCTTGATCCAGCAAGACGTCGAGGAAGTAGATGGGTTCCGTCAGCACGACGGCGTGGCGACGGTGATGGTGAAGTGATTCCGGCAGGGTTTCGCCTAAGCTCTCCGAAAATATGACCGAGGCGTAAAACGGTGGATCGGGGGCGCCGCACACGGCTAGGATCAATTGATCTGTCTGTTCTAGGGGCGCCCCCCTCCGTATATAAAGGAGAGAGGGGGAGGAGGCCGGCCAGCCCTTCTAGGGGCGCACCAAAGGGAGGAGTCCTACTAGGACTCCAAGTCCTAGTAGGATTCCCCTTTGGGGAAGGGGGAAGAAGGAAGGGAGAGAGAAGAGGAGAAGGAAAGGGGGGTGCGCCCCTCTCCCCTAGTCCAATTCGGACTCCCAAGGGGGGGAGGCGCAGCCACCCCTTGTGGGCTGCCTCTCCAATCCCCTATGGCCCATGTAGGCCCATTACTTCCCCGGGGGGTTCCGATAACCCTCTGGCACTCCGATAATATCCGGAACCTTCCGGAACTTTTCCGGTGTCCGAATACTACCTTCCAATATATGAATCTTTACTTCTCGGACATTCCGAGACTCCTCGTCATGTCCGTGATCTCATCCGGGACTCCGAATAACATTCGGTCACCAATCACATAACTCATATAATACTATATCGTCATCTAACCTTAAGTGTGCGGACCCTACGGGTTCGGGAATGATGTAGACATGACCGAGACGACTCTCTGGTCAATAACCAACAGCGGAACCTGGATGCTCATATTGGTTCCTACATATTCCACGAAGATCTTTATCGGTGAACCTCATATGTCAACATACGTTGTTCCCTTTGTCCGGCGGTATGTTACTTGCCCGAGATTCGATCGTCGGTATCCAATACCTAGTTCAATCTCGTTACCGGCAAGTCTCTTTACTCGTTCCGTAATACATCATCTTGCAACTAACTCTTTAGTCACGGTGCTTGCAAGGCTTCTGTGATGCTGTATTACCGAGAGGGCCCAGAGATACCTCTCCGATAGTCGGAGTGACAAATCCCAATCTCGATCCATGCCAACTCAACAAACACTTTCGGAGATACCTGTAGTGCACCTTTATAATCACCCAGTAACGTTGTGACGTTTGATACACCCAAGGTATTCCTACGGTATCCGGGAGTTGCATGATCTCATGGTCAGAGGAACGTGTATTTGACATAGTGAAAGCAATAGCAATAAACTGAACGATCATTTGCTATGCTAACGGTTGGGTCATGTCCATTACATCATTCTCCTAATGATGTGATCCCGTTATCAAATGACAACTCATGTCCATGGTCAGGAAACCTTGACCATCTTTTGATCAACGAGCTAGTCTAGTAGAGGCATACTAGGGACATAGTATTTGT
Source organism: Elymus sibiricus (assembly GCA_039707655.1). Classification (NCBI taxonomy): domain Eukaryota; kingdom Viridiplantae; phylum Streptophyta; class Magnoliopsida; order Poales; family Poaceae; genus Elymus; species Elymus sibiricus. The sequence continues at coordinate 452,085,395 of CM077667.1, read as the reverse complement.
CTATTATCCACACATGTATTTAGTTTCCGGTCAATACAATTCTAGCATGAATAATAAACTATTATCATGAACGGAGAAATATGATAATAATAAACACATTATTAATTGCCTCTAGGGCATATTTCCAACAAACTCATCTGGGGTAGTTCCCGCGATGGGGGTGAGAAAAACCTTATCGTTCCTGCGCTTGATTTCCTCCCGCTGCTCCCGAGTGAGGGGTCGGGGAACGTAGCCGTCGAAGCCAGTGCTGTTGCGGTCGCCATCTCGATCGCGGGTATCTCCTGCGTAATACCCGGGAGGAGGAGCACCTCGAGCCGGGCTGGCCATCAAGACCTTCGCAACGTCCCCGCTGCTCTCGTGCTCGGACGCACCAGAAGACTCGTCATCTGATGACGGGAAAAGGCGGTGGACGGACTCGTCGGCGTCGAGCACGGCTACCTGCTCGACCGCGGCTTGAACTTCCATAGCTTGCTTGATCCAGCGCTGCAGCCGTGAGCGCCCGAGCGCCTGCGACGAGCCGCAACATGAGTCGGAGAAGCTGGTCGATATGGTGTGGATGGTTGTCGGAGGAGGACTCTGAACGTCGTCGCGCTAAAATGCACCGCGCCTCGGGCGGGCAGCGCCTCAGCATCCAGCGGCGCTTCCTGCAGCCATGCCGAATCGTCGGCGATGAAGCTGAGGGAACCGAAGAGGATGTCGCCGCCGAATGTAATCATGATGATCAGGAAAGTGGAAATTCCACCTGCGCCGGTATTCGCTAGACGCGCAGCCCCACGGTGGGCGCCACCTGTCGTGGGAATGAACCTGACAATAGTACTAGGGGTACGAAAGGAGGGGCGAAGTCTAGCTACGGCGCAAGTGTGCACTCGGATGTGTACGAGTTCGGGCCTCACTCGGAAGTGATAAAAGCCCTACGTCTCGAGCCCGAAGGCTTGGTGTTTGCCTATGAGTAGTAGAGGATTACACGGGGTCGGAACCCTTGCTCTGGTGCCCGGGGGTGGCTTATATAGAGTGCGCCACCTCCGGTGGAGCGCCATCATTAGGGCTATAAATGCTAATTAAAGCTGCGTTACAGGAACGGCTGATTAACTAGGCGTTACTGGTAACGGAGAATTAACTTCATAACGAGTGACTATTCGAGTTCCACGAATGGTGTCTTCTGAGTCGCCTGAGCTCCTATCTGACCGAGTGGCGCCGTGGTAGTCCGAGTGGCTTGAATGATCCGAGTGAATCGCCATATGCATCCGAATGCGTATCTAGCCTAGAGGCTTTAATGATATTGTAGGACCCCAGGTGGGCCCTAGATGTCAGGCCTGTGACCCTACCCATAGTAGGCATCCTCATCACCTACGATGTCATGACGTTGTTGTATAACCATGGCGAACAAAAGAGACCCAACAACCACGGGGCGGTCTAGACACGCTCCCCAGACTCCACTAGCAATACAAGACCCATCCTAAGTCCTAACTGACTATGATGTATGAACCCACAAGGATTCTACTACCATATGTAGCATAGAACACCTCCTAAGTCCTAACCAATCTTGTAACCCTAGCCTCAGCTACCTATATATGGCCCGACAAGGACCATTCTATAAGCACGGTCTTACGACTTAAAATAATCTCATCACTACCTACGATCTAACGATCAAACCTCCCGTACACACAAACCCTTGTTCTTATACGAGGCTAGATCTATCAATACAAACAAGTAGGAAGTAGGTCATTACCTCGATTCAAGGGTCTGAACCTGGGCAAATCTTCATATTCTACACCGTCCGGATCTTTGATGATTGTGCTACCTCAGATAGGTATTGTTAGAAAATATCACGACGGTTGATGTTCCAGGTAGGGGGTGTGCGTTCGGATGTATGGTTTGTATGCCTTCCAATCTACTCTCCGTCGAGTTCATTCAGGGCCAAAGCTTTGGCTTCGGATCCCTACACTTCATTTTCGATGTGGCTGGATGATAAGTCCAATTTATGTGATGATTTTCCTTTATATTTTGTGCCTACAAGGTGAGCTTTGTGGAATTTTACCGCGTTCACGCACTTCTTTTCTTAATAATCCCTTAGGTAACGTCTTTTGGAGCAATATTCATTTAATGGAGAAAATCCCCAAGAATGATAGTGGAATCACGTATTTAATGTGATGATCACTGGCATAACAAGATCAAGCAAAAAGGACAAAAGAACGGGCGTTGTCGGGCTTCCAAAGCAGACGACGTCGTTCCATACGACCGCGAGCGCTCGTATGAGCGGTTGTATGGCGCGCCGCCGTGATATGTCTCCAACGTATCTATAATTTTTGATTGTTTCGTGCTATTATATTATCAATATTGAATATTTTATATACAATTATATGCTATTTTGTATCATTTTTGGGACTAACCTATTAACCCATTGCCCAGTGCCAGTTCCTGTTTTTTCGTGTTTTTGACTTTTTCAAAAAATCAATACCAAACGAAGTCCAAACACGACGAAAATTTAATGGTGATTTTTTTCTGGACCAAAAGAGACCCTAGAAGCTTCGAGAGGAGGCCAGAAGACCCACGAGGGAGCGACGAGCCTGGAGGGCGCGCCCCCCGAGATCGTGGGCCCCTCGTAAACCCTCCTGACCTAATTTCACTTCTATAAACCCCAAAATATTCCGAAAACAACAGAGAGCCACCAGAAACACTTTTTCCGTCGCCGAAAGTTTCTGTTCCGCCGCGATCCCATCTGGAGAACTTTTCCAGTACCCTGTCGGAGGGGGAATCGATCACGGAGGCCGTACATCAACCTTCTTGCCTCCATGATGATGTGTGAGTAGTCCACCACAGACTTACGGGTCCATAGCTAGTAGGCTTATTTTATCTCTATGATCTTCAATACCATATTCTCCGCGTTTCCCGCGATGACCTATCTGATGTAATCTTATTTTGAGGTGTATTTGTTAGGATCCGTTGAATTGTGAGTTTATGATCAGATTATTCATTGAAATTAATTGAGTCTATTCTAAACTTTATTATGCATGTTATACCTTCGTATTTCTCTCCGATCCATCCGTTTAGTTTGGCCAACTATATTGATTTATCTTCAGCGGGAGTAGTGCATTGTAATAGGTTCAATCTTGCGGTGCTCTATATCCCAGTGATAGAAAAAGACAAGACACGTATTTGTATTATTGCCATGAAGTAAAACAATGGGTATTATTGCCATGAAGTTTACTTTGTCTACATCATGTCACCTTGCTCCAAGCATTACTCTGTTTGTCATGAACTTAATACCTAGAGAGACAAGCATAGAAGCGTTCTCGAAGTGAAGTAATAGTAGTAGATGCAGAATCATTTTGGTCTACTTGTTTATGGACGTGATGCGTATATACATGATCATTGTCGTGAATAACATTATAACTATGTAGTGTTCTGTCAACTGCCCAATAGTAATTTGTTTACCCACCGTATGCTATGTGTTCGAGAGAGAAGCCTCTAATGAAAACTATGGTCCCCGGGTCTACTTAATCATATTGCTAAAAACCTTTTTACCTTGTTGCAATTTTACTCTTTTGTTTTTACTTTTCTTTTATTATATCCATCACTATCAGAATTTATCCTTGCGAGTAACGAGTTCAAGGGGATTGACAACCCTCTTGCACGCGCTGGGTGCAAATGTTTGCTTTTGTGTGTGTAGTTACTGAAGGCGGGAATTTGCGTGGTTCTCCTATTGCTTCGATAACCTTAGTTCTTACTAAGGATAATACTTATCAGTACTATATTGCTTCATCCTTTTCTCTTTGGAAAAAAATTCCAACACAGCTCACAAGTAGCAGGGTGCTGCAGTGGTAAAGAAGGACAATGACCGAGCTAGATTCAGGGGAGGATGGGACGGGTACGTATGAAAGGTGGGGTGAAAGGGAAAGAGGAGGTAGAATTTTTTCTTTTTGAAAGGGAGAAACGCCCGTTACCGCTGGGCGAGCTCAGGTGGTAGGCGGGGAAGGCGCTTCGGGTGGGACGGACGGCTACACTAACATGAGAGATGGGCGAACATGGTTCATCTTGTGTGGCGACGCTAGAAGGTGCTTGGAGAAGGTGGGGCGCAAGAGCAGGACGGGGCTTCGCCTGCAGGGATGACGGGAGGGGGAGGGGGGCGATGACCACCGGTTTCAGGGTGCCCTTGTGGGTTGTTGTGTTGCGCTGGCTTTGCGTTTTGCGAGGCTTGCTGGGTGTGTACACATTATTCGACGAAAAGAAAGGCGGCAGCAAACTCACTGACTCGTGGGCCCCACTCTGCAGCAACGATCACACGGCCCAGAGCATTTCTCAAAAGTCCAGAAAACGCCGAAAAACAGCACAGCACGGCACAGGTCAGCAGCAGCCCAGCACCGAGAACCGGTGGCCGCCCACCGTTCAGCATCAGCAGCCTCCTGGCACGCGGACCCCGCCGCCCCGCTCCACCCTCCGCGAGCCCCTCGTGGCGTCGCCGCCGCACGAGACGAGCCACGCCCGCCCTTTCTCTCTCGCGTCACTGCAGCCGTCCGTCCCAGCAACAGCGCCTCCCCCGCCCACCGCCGCGGCCCGCGACCAGCAACGGACGCCTCTCCTCTCCCTCCCAAAAGGCCAAAAATTTCCCCCTCCCCTCTCCCCTTCCACGCTCCAGTTCCAGCCCCCTCCCTCCTAGTCTCCCACACACCCATCCCCTCCCCCCTCACCTGAATCTCGAGCTAATAAACCCTAGAATTCCCCCTCCCCCGCCCCGCTCGACGCGCTGACCCGAATCCTAGCAAGTTCAGGTGATGCTCCCCGCTCCCCCTCCTCCCCTCCCGCTCTCTCCGTCCCTCTGTGATGCTCTGTGGTGCCGCAGTTGCTTTGGGCTGTTGCTCTGCTTTGGGCGGCGCTGCTTGGTTTGCTGCCGGTAGGGGGAGGCGCCTCCGCCGCGCCTCCCTGGGTGGCCTCCCGCGGGGAATTTCCCCGTTCGGTTGGTGCTGCGGAGGTCGCCGGGATCCCGAAGGGCTCCTCTTTTTTTCTTTTCCCTAGTTTTTCAGCGGTTCTTTAAGGGCCTATATGCTGATTTTTCTCTTCTGATTGTCGGTGCGCTAGTGTAGTCCATTCTACTGTCCATGGTAGCACGTGACAGCCTTTTGTTGTTGTTGCTGCTGCTGCTGATTTCTATCCCTACGAGAAAGCTGCAGCTTTTTTCTTTACGGCCACACCTACCTAGTCTGTGTCATATTGGGGACTGGGAGTGTGATCTTGCAAAGATCACATTTTACCCCGACTCTCTTGGGAGGGTCTCTATATGTGTCTGAGCAATCAATGCTGGTTTGGTGAGTTAATCAAGAGCTTTAAAGCAGATATATGTGGAATTTTGTTTTCCTTTCCCTTTTACTTGTTGTATGGATGCTTAGAACCTGCCATGCTGTGCACTGGTACTGTTGCAGATAACTCATATGGGCTCCTTTATTTGTTACCCGGTGGTATAGTTTGCGACAGAAGATATTAAAAGTATTTCTGTTTATCTGCTGTATCATTTAGAAGTGGGTGTTCCCTGAAGATTTCACAGAGCACTTTTTCCGTGCTAATTTATCTTTTTTTATGGACTGTATTTATAGATTAAAAGGGAACTATTACACGGGGAAGCAAATTGTCCTGCTTTTATCATTGGCACGCACCACTGATAATTTGTAGAGTTTTAATAGATCGCTTAATAAGGGTCACTAATTTTCCTAATGTACTTGTGTATTTTGCAGATTTGCATTTGCTATGTCTTTTGGGAGTTTCTCATAGAACAAGCCAGGTTACATAAGATGAGCACAGGATTCAGCAAAGAGATCTTTGCGCAGAAGCTTGCGAAGCTTAATATTGCACAACAGAGTATAGAGAGTATCCTTACTTTCATCCAGCATTAACTTAGAGGTTTCTTTTTGCATGTGCTTTAGTGTAAATGTAGCGCAACTAGAGTTTCACACAGAAAAGTCCGAGTTTAGTTTTTACATTTCTCTAGTTGCTCTCGGCACAACACACAGACATCACAGATTAATAATTTTCATCATACTTTATCAGTTGACTTATTCTTTCAATTCATTGGCTTCTATGGTCTGGGAAGCAAAAAATCAGAGCAGACGGCTTATGGAAAATGTTAGTATTGACTGTGTTGTTAGTTGTTACTTTTAGCATTTCAGGTCACTGTGGCAGTAGACCTTTTGCATTGAACTGATAACTTCCTGAGCTGTATACAAATAAATATTTTGCTGAAGATGTGTCTACATAATTATTAGCTCACCACACAGCTTGACAATTTTGCTCATAATCTACTGTTATGCTTAACAAAAAAAGCTTTATCACACTGGTGCATCTTCCATCATCGTTGCTGCCAGGAAGTTGTTGACACATGGAATAGAGATTTTCACTCAGCTCCTCAAGAGAGAAAAATATCTTTGCTGTACCTTGCAAATGATATTATGCAGAATAGTAAGAAGGATGGCATGAGATATATACATGAATTCTGGAAGGTCATCGCTGCTGCCTTAGATGACTTGTTCACCAATGGTGATGATTTTGGACGGAACGTTGTAAAAAGACTGGTATGTGAAACTTACTCATGTTTATATTATCTCATATTGTAGTTGCCGTGTGTCTTTTAGCCTTTTAGGGCAAGGCTGGTATGTGAAACTTACTGATGATAAAGCACTTAAAAGCTCACATCCTTCAGATATATGATTTTACCTATTATGTCATATTAGTTGCATTTACTGATTGTTGAGTTTAGCAATCTAGTCTGTGTTTTGGTGCATAAAACTGATATGCATGCAATAGGCAATCACTAATTGTTTCCTTCTCTGAACTGTAAATCTGAAGGCTTGAGTTGCTCTTAGTCAATCCATCAGAGTTTAACAAAAGATCTGATCGATCAGTTGCCTATTTTCCATTGAGCTAGCTTCTTAGGTTGTTTTTGTTTGGGCTGCAATTTCAACAGCTCCAGCTCCAACGGCTCCAGCTGAAAGGAGCAGCTGTAGCTGCTAGCTGCGGCTGGAAGGTTGGAGCTGAGATGCAGTCGTTTGGTAGTTGTGCTGTAGCAGCTGCGGCTGGTGCAGAAATGTGCTGAAATGACCAGAATGCCCTCTGTTGTTCTGTTAATTAGATTTAAGTTCAGATTGTATCTTTATAACTGCTAATGACTTGTTTCAGGAGTATTATGATATAGATGAGCAGTTTCTACGGCATCTAACTAAAATTACGCTTGTTTGACATATGACTACAGCTTTGGGAGGATCCATCTATGTAGTCAATTATCAATCTGCAATAATTTATGTAGGCAAATACTAAACATCACAAGTTACCAATTCACAGTACAAGGTTTTCCTATATACAGTATCATAGACAAAATTATATAGGCACTCAGTCCAGAACACTGCAATTCACTCTACCTCACACACATCACACACCCAGTCCAGAATGCAACATCTGACCCAACTCAATGAACACACAGCAAAACACGCAGCTTTGCACGCACACGCAGAGCCGCCACACACATGCAGAGCTGGCCCATTCCCCGTGCACATGCAGAGCACACACACATCACATAGAGCACATGTGATGGCCGTGCAGACATAGAGCACGCACACACATCACGTATATCACGCACACACAGAGCTGGCCCAGTTGTCGTGCACAGGCAGAGAACACACACATCACGTAAGCCCAGTCTCCAGCCATGGAGATAGTCGTAGGTGGCTGGATGAGCTCGGCGGTGGCCGGAGATCGGGAGGCGTCAGCAATAAGCAATCACTAATTGTTTACTTTTTCTAAATTGTAAATCTGAAGGCTTGAGTTGCTTGTAGTCGATCCATCGAAGATCAGACTGATCAGTTGCCTATTTTCCGTCGAGCTAGTTTCCTAGTTTCTAAAATTACCCATTTGTCTGCATACATCAGTTTTACTTTCATCTTCACCGTTTTTCTATTATATCAAAAAAATTACTAGGGGAAGAAGGCTTGTTTGTGGATGGCGGGTCAGATTATCAACGGTCTTTTTTTTTGCGGGGATCAACCAGTTAACCTACCTTACATATCCATTGTTTTGTAATTGGTATGACCTCTCAAGTGCTCATAGACCATAGCTACACGTACTGGGGAGGGCCAGGTGGCAACGGGTGCGCCGCTATTGTCACGTAGTGATCCTTGTGCGTGAACTGGAGTGGGCCTGAGTGCCAACAGCGAGCTATGAGTAGTTGCAGATCCCCTCCTGTTTAAGGCACTAAGAACTACTTGGCAACCAAGAAGACATGAGAGGAGTTGTTCTTCCTCCTTCAGCATCCTCTTTTCCCCTTCCTCCTTGAGATCTCTAGTTAGATGGGGGCATGTTACAATCTGTATGAGAGCTAGTAGTCCTCTTGGAGAAGCCATGGTACCAGACGAAGCAAGCAGCCATGATAATCCCATGGAAGAGCAAATCGATGCACTCATGGCGGTGGTGAACGAAGGATGAGCAAGGACATGGACAAGTTCGAGGCCATTTCTGGGGGTCGGCAGTGACTAACCTCTGTATCTAGGTGGACATACTGCAAGAGCAGGTGGGGAAAACCACGCTGCATACAAATCTACCCCTACTGACGCAAGGGAGACAATAGTGGTACACGCTGCTCATCACATGCTCGACAATGACCTCAAGAACCATGGCCCGATGGCCACGGTGAGTTCAAAACACGGGCGGGACTTGGCTCATGGAGTTATCACCCGTCATATGTCGCTTCCTATCATGGGTGTGTCCTCCCTCCCAAATTCATCTTCTTTTGTACTCGGCCTGAGTGGAGATCCAGAGCACAACCTGTGCACACACGTTTAGCTCGTACACCGGATTCGAGTTGGTCACTTCCCAAATTGGATTTCCCACAAACGGTAATAGTCATCAATTCTGGAGGACGGAATGTTTATTGTGTATGGCTTACAGTCTGAGCTTTTGGTTTGAATTGCCACGCTTAACATCATTGGTAACACAGCTTGATGGCTGCAACTTCATGAATCAAAGAGTCGAGAGTTCACTTAGAAGGCCCTGTTCGCGGCTCTCCGCACCAATGTTTTACCTCTAGCAGTTCAGGCACACATCCATCAGTTTAACATCCTTTGCCAGACGAGAATTGTGCTATTCATGAACCACTTTGGGAAGTTGTAGCATCACATCCCTGCGGCAAAGATGACATACCGTTTGAGATGGTGGCCCAGAGTGTATGGATTGACTATCGGTTTGAAGCCAAGCTATATGTTGGCCTACTAAAATCACCGAGAAAATCAACAATCATTTATGGTATCTCACAAAAAAGAGGGCAGATTTGACATAAGCACACACACACAAGGATCGAGATGAAGTAAACGGAAGCTTATTGTTGCACACCTTCAGCAGTGAAATAACATTGGCCATGTTGCACTAGTTTAATTAGTGACTTCTTGGGGGCCAATGATGTGATGTGAGAGGAGTCGTGGGATCAGAAGTGTGAACGTTGTGATGAAAATTATGATAAAGCATCAAAGATTACCATATGGATGAGCAGATGATTAACGGAAGACTTTGTGTGATATGTATGTAGTGGCGGCACAATGGGAGTATGTATTAAAGCCCCCATTTTCAAGCACGAGGTGGATTAAATCACCTCTTTTCTCTTTGCCTTCTTTGGACATTCCTTGTATTGTTACATGTTATTATATTCCAAGGGCATTGCTCCTTCACATGTTACATTTGTTTCAAAATTGGACTTGTATATGAATATACTCCTCCTTGGTCTATGCGCATGGTGGGTTGATGACAAATATTGTAAAACAAAGGGTGTAGTTGTTTAATTAACTTCTCAAAATTCGGATACGAGAACACCTAGTTCAACACATTCCCTCTTTTTTTGCCACCAAAGGCGAGCTCTCCCGTTCAATGTAAGTAGGAAAAAGTTGCTTGTCTTTTTTAGGAAAAGACACTTTGTTGATTTGCAAACATAGTTGCATCGTTCTCAATATTTAAAAAATAAGAAGGCCTAAAATCCTCGCCAAAGTTGCGTCCAAGTTCCCGCCATAGCCCTCTTCAGTGAGGGACAACATCGAGAAGTTTGGTCCTTCAAAGACCTGTTGAGGACAAAACCTCATTGAATCAGTGCAACAATAGACCGTCATCTACGATAGATATTGGCAATCGTCGACGAGGACAACACCCCGATCAAGAGAGGTAGTTGTGCCATGATCGCTAGACTAGGGAGACGACCTTGCTCGCAGAGGCTGAAAATAGGAGGTTGTTGAAGATGACTAACATTTTCGTTGTCAGTACCCATGGAGGCGCGCCGACGAACTACAATAACCAACCCGTCTTCCATGAAGACCGATGGGAACAAAAGCTTACAAGCTCCATGGCCACAACGAAGCAAGCACCACCGAGACGAGATTGGAGACGACATACTTTTAGTACAGGCAACATCGTCATCCTCCTCGGAGCGGCTTACCACGACACCAAAATCTGACCAAAGAAAACTTCTTGCACGCACGATGAGGGACGGGAAACCACTCCTGATGCACCAGGTTGAGCCAAGGTTGCCCGATCTTCACTAATTGGTGGAGGGAAGCGCCGGGTTGCGCTTAGGTTGCCCGATTCACTAATTGGAGGTGGGAAAGAGGCAAAACCAAAAGGAAGAGATGATAACTAACAAGCCTACTCGGAGGAGCACACATCCGGGAATCTAGGTCAAACATGTAAGTCTCTGAACAGGAACCCAAGTCAACAATGTTCTTGTGATTGACTTACTACTAAATTGGTCAAATGGATTCACTCAAATCTAAAAGGAAAAGGAGGACCATGTAGAGGTTCATCCCCAATCCGAAGAGAGGAGTGCTTATAGCGGCTAGGTTCACCATGAGAGGTGGCCTTGAATCATTACCATGGAAGGTAGCCTTGGATCCCACAAGGGGGAGGTATGTAGGAGACAAGCTCTCTAATCCCTTTTAGTTTAAGTTGTCTAATTAAGAAAGAGGGGGTGAAGGGTATTTATAGGTTAACCCTAGGTTTGGGGGGGGGGGGGGGGGGCGAAGGCCACTTACAAGCCCATGGGCCTATTTAAGTTGCACACAAGCAACCCTCGGTAGTTTTGGACGAATGGAGTCTTCACACCATGTGAGGCATCCGATAGTGCCGAGATAGGCGCTCGGTGGTTCCAGATGGAGCTTTGTGGTGTGGAGTTATTTTACTTGCTCGGAGGTTCCAGAGTCATGCTTTGGTAGTACCAAGAAGGCGGGGTGATTGGAGGTGCTTTGTTGGGTCCGGTTGTTCCGAGCTTAGGGTCTGGTAGTACCGGAGAGCTGAGGCACTTGGGAGGTGTTTTGCCAAGGCATGTAGTAGCAACAGTGGCTATGTGGAGGCCAGGGGAGGCCGCTGCCGCACCCACAACCTTGGATCAATTCTTGAAGGAAAAAAATTAAGGATGGCTTAGAGTAGATTTTTTTAACCTTTAGGAATAGTGTCACCTTATCTTGTTGTCATTGGTCCACTTGTAGCTTGCTCGCTTAGCTTGGTGTTGTCCATGGAACCTAGCGTATCACCTCCCTTCCGCCTCACGGCGTCAAAGGCAGAGGGGTGTGTGGATTGGATCTTGAGTGCGCGCCTAATTTTTTCCCTTCTATCATGGGTAATTCAAAATTCAGGTGAAAATCACAAGTACAACGGGCTCACTACCTAGCTAAACTAGGCCCAGAGCAGGGCCATTAGGGTTGCAAAGCTGCGTCTCGCTAAAGCCTACAAAGCCGAGCTACTAGCACAAAACACATTAATTGTAGAAGACACGAAATATTAGGTTTTCTTGATCAACCGAAGGACGTGAGCTGATGCGGGATGCCGCGTTGCATCGCTAATGACCATCCCGTTCGAGCCTCCACATCACAACCCAACTCAAGCTCAAAACACGTCACCGGGAGCTTCACATATTGATGCCGCCCACAAGTGTCATGGACCACCGCGTCTGCAACCTGACAGCTTTGACTCCATCACATGAAGCAACCAATGCAAAATAGTTTGATGGCATCACCAAGTCATGACAGACAAGACCACTAGAGCTGGCCTTGGCGTGTCATTGTCTCGTGATGCCGCAAGCACCATTCAATTGGGATAAATAGAATACTCGTAGGATTCTCAAATACAACATAACTCCGTCGACCGCTAGGTCTTTTAGTACATGTCATCATGCGCATGTAGGGCAATGTGCTTGTTTCACTCATTCCAAATGTTTCGTAAGGTGTAAATCAAAACCCCATTGAACCATCTTCTTTCCTTATTTGTGAGAACTTTGCGGTCTTTGTCCAATCAACCTGTTGATGGGTGGGGTTGTGGGCCTGTGGTGTTTTTTTATGCAAATGAAGTCTAGATTTCCTGGGTGAAGGCACAAATCCTTGTGGACGTGGACCATTGTCTCAGCTAATCGCAAACATATTTACAAAGCGTCTTGTGTGCCCAACCTCTTGAGGCTAGATCACCCGTTAGTATCTTTTTGTGAAGCATAACCTAATCTAAGAAACTACACTTTGGTTTTGTTTGTGCATCTTTTGTGACGTTTATCTCAGGTAGGAGCCGAGGAGTGCCATGGTACATAGAATTTTCACCCGGTGGATATAAATTTTCTGTTAGTATATCATGGATCTGACGTTTACCTATAGGCACAGTGTGTTGGAGATGATTATTATTTCATCCGGGGTGGGTTGGAGATCTCAGAGACAGAAATTAAAAGGAAAGTCACCCGCAAAAAAAAGTAATTAAAAGGAAAGTACCACGAGGAAACTAACCAAAATGAAATGACTAACAAGGCAAGTAATCAATCTAACAAGAGTTGATAACAATGAGCTGTTGATTTGGAACAATGTAAATTTACGTTTGAAATTTTCGATTCCCATCCATCCTATGGCATTCTTGTGTTGTATCTGCCCCGGTGAAGTATTGTGTGTAAGATGCAGATTAATGGCCTGTGCATGTACATCTCAGGTCCCTAGGAGTTTCAATCAGTTGGACATGATTTGCTTTGCATTTATGTGTGACCCCTTATCTTGCTACTTTGCAAAATGTTACACTAGCATATTGTCTTTTCTGGCTCAAATGTAGCACTTTGGAGTTTACTATTTTGGGTGAAGCAAGTATGGAATCCCTTGACCCACGCAAGTGCCATACAAGTGTGATTTACGCAGGGGCTAGAATTGTGGGCCTGTGGTGTTACATTATGTCTCCCTTTCCTCTATTCAGTTTCATGATTTTGTGTAAGTGTTGCAGGTTGACATATGGGAAGATCGCAAGTTGTTTGGCACCCAAGGACAACTTCTTAAGGAAGAATACACACACAAATTTAAGGAGCTAAAGTCGGTAAGTAATATTAATTATTTCTTTTCACATCATATTATTCCTCTGTGCCTATCGTGTGTACTGTGGACAACTTATTGTGGTTTTACACATTTACAGAAAAAACCAGGTGGAGAGCTAGTGGAGAAGGTTATATCGAGCTACAAGCATATGTTGCGGGCACCTGTAGATGAGGCCAAGTTAATGAGAGAATGCAACAGTGCTCTAAGTTTTGTTGACAACCTGAACAAAGAGTATGGAAATTCATACTTAGGTAAGATGTATATCCGTGAGATATTATTTTACATCTCATCTAGTATTATTCTGGCGCTGTGCAAGTGGGTTTCAGTATTATCTTACATTTTGTCTGGTATTTACTATTTAGTAGTATCTGGAGTTTCAGTGTTACTGTGGCACTGCGGGTATTAACTAATGGCTGCATCACATGTGGGTTGGGGAATGAGATTTGTATCCCTTTAATTAGGAGGTATCATATGCATGGCAATCTGCTGTGCTATGGATAACATGCCAGTGTTAACTTTATAGGTGGCCTATGGTTCTTTTCCTGAAAATTAGCCAAACCGTTAAATACATGCTGGCATGACCGAACATACTCACTACTTCGTCCTTGCCATCCCATCTAAGACCAGCCCAACCTGGGTGGGTCCAGCTCTGTACAACTTTACACCTTTAAACTTCAGTAGTTACATTATAAGGCTGCAGTTAATCAACTAGCTTTGTATTTTCCTTTGCATAGACTACCTGCAGTTATCAGTTGTGTACAATTGGTAGCTCAAAAATCTTCTATTGCATATTGTCAGGGAGCAGCAATGGATATAGCTTTGTGGAGGAGCTGAAGCAACAACATAGTATTCTGAGAAACACCATTGAACAATTCAAAATGTCTGAATCACTCAGGGCCACTCTGCTTTCTGATTTGAAGGAAGCACTCCATGAGCAGGTGTGTAGAAGTACATGCCTGTATGAACAATTTATTTGTTGCATGGCCTTTGACTGCCCCTCCTAATGTTTCTTTTGATTTCAGGAGTTCAAGACAGAACTAGTCAGACACCAACTTCGGGTATGTTCAACAATGTTTTTTCCCTCCTTAAATTATCTGGTTTTGCAGATCTCCGATTACACAACACTTCATTGAAAAATAATTTTGAACGAAATAAAAATTTATTCCTCATAAAGGAATAGAAATGCTTTACAACATAAACACATCAATGCATGTCTGTGCCCTCAGGTGTTGTGTGCACTAGACTATTACGCTCTGGTTCCTAAATTCCAGAAGCCACTTCCCTGTAAAAAAAATATGATATATTGGGTGAGTATTTTATAGGCTTATAAAGGGCAAGTACCGGATGGGTCATTACGTGCTTCTCATGGCTTGCATAGCTAGAATATTCGTCTGCAAGTATCCGGCATCTTTATATGTTTTCTGATAAACAAGTTTCTTCTCATTAAACAATGAAAGTTTAAGTCCCGATGTTGGGTTACATTGGTATGTTTTGTACTAGGGCTGTACACAATGGTTATGCTTGCATTGTTGCTGCGAGGCAGCTGTTTTTGCACGGGGCTAGTTTGAATAGCGATACTGTGTACTTACGTTTTCCTTATTTACCAGGCAGCTCAGGTCCGATATAGGAAAGCTGATGACCTCTGCCAGAAGCTTGGAATAGATGTACCAAGGCACGAGCCATCTAATGGGTCTGAGAACTCCAGTCTCTCTGAAGTGCCTGCTACTTTTCCCCCAGTTTTAGCTAATGCTAATTCTATTGAGAAGGGACGATCGACTGCAGTGAGGTATTCACGGGAAGGAGATGCAGGTGAGCATGAGCCCCTTAACGGCGGTTTTTCTTCACGAGCCACCAGGGACAACTTTGAGCGGAAAACAGAAGAGCACTCCCCTGGTACTAAGAGGCAGAAGATAGAGAACGGCATATCTGTTCCTCAGCCTGAAGCACTCCCACCGCCACCTCCATTCCCGCATCCTGATACATTTGAGCAGCCACCACCACCGCCTCAGTATCCTCCATCACCAGAGTCTAGCCCACCACCACTTCCACCTTCAATGCCGCCCCCAATCCCACCACCGCCACCTTCTACAGATGCATTTATGCCAGTTCCTGCTCTTCCAATGGGAGGAATGCCATATTTCCCTCCGTTTCCTCCACCTGTAAACTATCCCATGATCAACATGCCACCGCCTTTCCCTGGTGCTCCAAACCCTCCTCACCCAGGTTTCCTTGGATTTGGAGGTCCCTTCTATGGCCCACCTTTCCCCTCGGCACCCCACCAATGAACAGGAAATGAGACTAGTTCCCTTATCTGCAGATTAGTAGCGCCAGTCAGCCAGCATATGAGATCGTGGTACATGGAGCTTGAGAAAACTTGTCATAGGTTTTGTTTCGTTGAAGGATATATGGATGGTTCGTGATGATTCATCACTGTAATGTGTTGTGGAGCTTGGAAGGCTGTCCCAGTGTTGTACATTTTAGTCAGTTAGCCTGATATTAGCTTGCGCAGACAGTTAGTTAAGTCAACTGATCTAGTTGTTCCCAGCTCGGTCATGGAGTCAAAACTATAGATTTTGACATGTTTGGATTCTGTTGCTCTGTCAGCCAGACTGAGCTCTGAAATTGTGACAGTCGAAGGCAGATGCTATCTAGCATGACATGTTGTAGCTCGTTATTTCCTGTGTTCTCGGTGACAGAGGAAATATACATGGCTGTTCTTGTCATGTTTGGTGCAGGTATTTCCAGTGTTGTTTTTAGGGACAGGTAATTCCAGTCCTTGGTGCGAGAGGTAACGCTTTCTGTTAAGTTTTCTTTCATGCTTATTTAGTTATGCTGCTCTGCATAGTTTTTCTCTACTTCGTTGTGGTAGGAATGCTTAGCATGAGTCCTGCTTTGTTGTGGTAGGAATGCTTAGCATGAGTTGCAGCAACTGAGGTAATGTGCTGTTTAGATCCCTGATCCTGATGGTGTTTGCTACTCCCTCCGTCTCATAATATAAGAGCGTTTTTGACACTACGCTGGTGTAAAAAACACTAATATTATGGGACGGAATGAGTATTTATCAATCATGTGTACTTTGCTTGTCACCGCCTAGAATGGTCTGCTCCAAATACCATGTTACTAGCCATTTATACATGGGAGTGAGGCGTTTTGGTGCTCGGGCTCTGCTATATTGAAAATTTGAAAACCACATTTTGAAGTTTCAAAAAATATATGAAAAAAATTCCACATGTCCACATGGATGTATTCTACGTGTGTAAAGTTTAATGGTGAAATTAGTTAACTTGCAAACTACAAAAGAAAGATAAAAGTCATGGATTTTTGTAGTTGAAAAGACATTGATTTTAATAGTGAACAATATGTACTGTTCACCATTTTCAAAACCATGAATTTATCTTTTTTTTGTAGCCTGCATGTTAACACATCAACGTATTTTATTGTGACACTATACATGCATGTAGAATACATCTATATGAACATGTGATTTATTTTGTTACTTCAGTGAGCTCCATAAGAATCCGAGCTCTAAAAGTAGTTTCCGTTTATATATACAACAATGTAAGTTGATAGTGTGGTCTTTTTCTAGCTCATGATCCACTGCTATTCAATTAGTTCCCAGCTTAATGAGGATTTATTGTTTGGTAATTTGGTAGGAAAAGGTGGTTCAAAAGTTAACTACTTAATGTGGAAGCCTTCATTTGCATCAAATTTATTCACGAACAGAGACAAGAATCTTGATGTTAAAGGCATTCTTAGTTTCAACAAAACAATAATATCCATGGTTAAGTACTGGATTATTACAACGGCATGTGTTGCTAATATAAGTATACAAACGCAAGCGGAATTATTGTAAGGTTTCTAGTGCTGATTTTGATGATATAAATCCCAACCAAACACAGCGCTGCAGAGTCAGATATTCTGGTACGTGAGTGCACTCGAGCATACACATAAAGTCACCGATGCTTGTATTCATTAACTACCTCCAATAAAGGCATAAAGCCAACACCTCTGGTGCCGACCTGCCAATGTCTCTTGAGATTGAGAGCAAGAGAACCTATGGCATATAAGGCTGTGCTAAAAATCTCTACTCCTAATTGGGGACTTGGTAGCTTCCGTTCCGGGTTTTTTTCCGTCATACTCCCCACCTTCGTCCGGTTTTTTTAATCTCCCCTCCCACCTCCTACAAACCCACGTACGTAACGCACTAAAAAAACGGACAAAAACGACCTAGCGAGGCCCCTCGCACGAAAAAAGCGGACGAAAACTGTAGGGATGCCCCTCGAACGAAAAAAACCGAACTAACCGGGAGCGAGCCCCCCTCGCACGAACAGGGAGTCAGGGAGCGAGCCCCCCTCGCATCTCCACCGCCCGTGCCCTCCTCCCGATCCACCCTCTCCCGCTCCGCCGCCGCCCCCATCTCCCGCTCCGCCGCCGCCCCCATCTCCCGCTCCACCGCCGCCCGTACTGCTCCACCGCCCGACCTCTTGTTTGGGTGCGGCGGCAGGAGCAGATCCACCTCTCCACTCCCCCATGCGATAGCGCGCCAAACCCCCACCCCCACGCCCAGCCGCCGCTAGGGTTTCTTACCCTCGCTGCCCCGCTGCTACCTCTCCTCACTTTCCCTCACCCCTGCCTCACTGTGCGTCCTCATGTTTCGATCTGGAAAAGGGGAAGGAGATGATAAGCCGAGCTCCATGCCCAGACGAGGGAGGAACACAGGTGACGGGGTGGATTTGGAGCTCAAGGTGGGGGAGGTCGTCGTAGCCGCCCCTAGCGCGTCGAGCTCTACAGGTACTCCCTCCACTTTTTTCCATCGCCATCCTCGTCGGCTGCTGAATTTAACATTGTTTTTATGTTTGTCTAAGAGCTGGATTGTTGTTAAGACTTGAGACAGATAACCATACAGGGGCCTACAAGATACAATTCATGTTAGTTACATACTCAGTGCTTTCCTATAACTCTGTACCTCAATGCATCTTTCATAAGATGTTATTTCTGTATCTGTAATTGGTAGAAGTAAAGAAATTCCTTAAAGGATTGGCAGTTTGTCAAAATAAACAGGTAGTATTGATGGGTAAAGTTGGGTACTGATTTAGCATGAACAAGTCGCATGTTTTAGAACTTATGTATTTGCTGAGTTTTCATTCCTTCATGGATTTTCCGAGCTTATGTATTGTTTTTAGTTTTAGGCTAGCTGAAAATATGGTGCTTCTACCAGAAATGGTAGCATATCAATATCATGTTCTTGCATTTGTAGTATCCAGAGAAAATTGATATGTAATGATGAATCCTGACGATTGTGTTCACTTGCTTGCTCTTTCCTTGCTATTATTGACGGAGCACCACAAGAGGCTTTTAGTGCCATTTTTCCAAAACTTGTATAATTTTGTCATTTAAATATGGCACATATTTAGTGTAGTACTATATGATTGACTTATGAATTCAATAACTCAACAAAACTGTCATTTTTTTTACTTTGACTGACTAAAGTATGCACATGTATACGTCATGGTATCCTTTTATTTTCTTCACATAACTACGTGTGAAGCTGAAGCTGAGCCAATGTGCTTTTCCAGAAGAAGACTGAGGCACATCAATCCAACAGCAACCCACCTTCTATTGGCACTAATGGAGGAAGGAAAAATAACATTGTCCCTGAAGGCTCGAGATGCACAAACAGGTAAACTGAGTTTGGGAAAGGTGGTTGTCTCATTGACACACACCATGGAGCACATCTTGTCTATTCTACTGTTTGTCTCCTTCCTTGGACAGGTATTTGATTTCAGGCTTTCTTAAGTGGTCCGTCCTGACAAATGAAATGCGCAGAAAGAGATACGTATGTTCTGTTCTTGCACACACCTTCGTTACTGGTAGTAGGTTCTCTCGTGCCGGTTTTCGGTGGAATTGTATTGGCATCTTTGACTGAAGTTTCTTTCAATTGGTTAGTTATAATCTTCCCATTTCTGAAATTTCAATGTCAAATGATTGGGGAATGCCTTGGTTGTACTTCAGTCTCTGGCAATTGGTTTATTTCTTGTGGTCTTATTTTGAGCCACCTGCCATCATGTATACTGGCTGCGATTGGAATTTGGAGTGCCATGGCTTCCAATCTTACTAATTAGTCGTGAAATGTTTTCAGCAAGATTTTTTTTTGCTGACAAGGAGGATGAAGACGAGGAAGTAGTCAAGGAAGCGGTATGGTCTCCGGGTCGAGACCACGACTCTTACTGCAGTTGTTGCACACATTGCGGCGATGCTCCCTGGTGCGGCTGAGGCCGTTTCGTCCATTGCCTTAGACGGGCTTGGGTCTGTCGGGTGTGCGTGAGAGAGTAGATGGCAGGGGCGGGCTGCTGATGTTCTATGCATTTTTGATGGGCTTGGGGCATGACTATGGCCTGTAGGTGGTGAGGATGGAGAGGCCAGTATATTTATAAGGCCCATAGGCAAGAACCCACTCAAGTGCTAATTAGCGACTTGTCCGCCGTGTCTTCAGTAGCGATGT
Source organism: Elymus sibiricus (assembly GCA_039707655.1). Lineage (NCBI taxonomy): Eukaryota > Viridiplantae > Streptophyta > Magnoliopsida > Poales > Poaceae > Elymus > Elymus sibiricus. The sequence goes on along the minus strand of CM077667.1, from coordinate 452,065,550 downwards.
GTTGATGCGCAGATATCCAGCTATTCACGCCCTGTTTTGGCGGCAACCCAATTGCCATGTCCTCGTCCACTACCCTAGCGTCAGACGCCGCCACATCAAATTCTTCTGCAAGGCACTAACATTGGATCACCATCACTATCACGTCTCCCCCTGCCTAAGTTTGTCCCAGGATAAAGTACAGGTAAAAGTAAGTTCAGCTTGTTGGGACCATGACTTAATAAGATCACAATGTGTTGATGATGGATGGAGTTTCAAGATCGGTACTGGGCTACTGGTTGCAACGCATGGGTAGTTAAGTAAGTTCGGACACATATTTTTAGGTTCTTGGTCAAGAGTTTATTAGTTTAGAAAACCAATCTCATCGAAAGCACATAGTTTTTTTGTCGACAGTTATGCCATAGCCAGCAGCTGTCAAGCCTCAAATTTGCAAAATTCCAGGATAGTCCATATTGCAAATTCTAAGATATGTGAAATATGACATATCGGTAACATACTTTTACCCTGATTCAAACTGTGCAATTTAGTTTTTTGGCAGTGGTGCCATTCTTGGTCCATAGCTCCCTAGACGAACAAATATTCGGGAAAACAATGTAATTAAGAACTATGTTGTGGTTGGTGTTACATACCAAGATCTCAAATATACGGTTAGCAGCAACTTGACTTTGGTGTACTGATGTCACATAATGCAATGCTCGCTTCGTGTTTACCTTTCATGAAATCTTATTCAACACAACTACTTCTGTGTTTATGGTTTTCTCACAATGATGAGTTCATTTGGCTAACATTTTCAATTATGAGTTCATTTGGCTACTGAAAATCTTATGCTTTGTGCAGAACATCAATGCCTTTTCCTCCTGTTCAGCCAGGAGATGAGTGCTTTCTACACATTGGTAACAACAACGTGATCGGAGAGTACCGCTCTATTCGTTGCTCTTCTAAATCTTGTAACTGCACGGTATGTAGGGATTCAAAGATATTTATTGAGCTCACTTCTCCCTTTTGACGAGCAAGCACTGTTTTATAGGTTATTGGCGACAATAATCTCATAATGGCGTCCTGCTATGTAGAACATGATTGCAAGATAATATCTTTGCTAATGATACTTTATTTGGTGTCTATGTTATTGTTGGAGTGAGTAATCATTTGTCGCCTCAAATTGCAAGGCATGCAAAGTGCTAAATGAAACCCCATGGCCTTCTCGCCAACATCAACCTCCTCTTTCCACTCGCCGTCAACGCCCCTATCATCGTGTTCCATGCCATGTTTCACGTTCATGATGGCCTGGAGCCTGCATCTGACAAGGGACGAGCGAAGAGGCTGAGAAGGCCACGGGGATCATGGTGGAGAAGGATGGCAATGACATTGAGGCAGGGCAAACGCGCCGCTCCATGGCCACTATGATGGTGAGTTCCTTATTCAAAATACTGAAGATCTTCATACATCCCCATATGCAACACCACGTTGGTTAGGTATATTTCTTGCCAAGTCTATTCAGCATGCTAAAAAAAATTCTTAACAATGCTGAATTTATATTAGACTAAAATATTGAGAATACTTGATGTGAACAAGGTAAGAATTTCTACTATTAAAAGGCAGTTCATACATGGTGTTGTTTCGTTTTGTCAACACCAGCGAACGAGGAAGTCACCTTTTGTATTATCGTCTCATTTCGTTTCGTCAACATATAAGCTCGTGACCTGGTTGTGAATGTTGTACTTGGACAAGGTGCGGTGTTGAGTGAGCAGCATGTTGCGTCATTGTGGTAGTCGCCCTTGGCTAAGACGTTGTGCACTCGTTGTCATCGGGAATCGGCCTAGGACGCTGAGGGGAGAGGAGGGGGCATGGACGTCACCGAGGGGAGGGGAGATGGCGGTGAGAGCAAGTTGCAGGCTGAATGCCGTGATATCGAGGGGAGGTGATAGTGAGAAGCCGTGACAGGGAGAGCGGGACGAGGGAATGAGATGTGCGTGCGAGTGTTGTCATGTATGGTGAGAGAGTGATTTTTTTTTATTTTTAAGATAAACAAGAAAAGGAGCGGTTGTTTGCTTTTTTAAGGGAAAAGCAACTGTTTGCGATGAGAGAAATGTCACATAATTTTTTTATATGGTGAAAATTATCACAAATCCTAACAAGTCATTTCTGGAGAATAATTACCAACAAGTGATTTACATATGAGCCTACAACCTTGGGATACAACTCACTCATATAATTATCGTACGCAATTGCCGTACGTACATTATCACTCTAATAATTACCAACAATTTTTTATATGTATTATATGAGTTAAGGACTGTCTTGGGGTATTCTGAAATAATAATATCACTGATTTTGTAGGATGTTTTCTAATAGCAATTTTCGTACGTACATTATCATTGAAAGATCAGAAGATAGTTAATATTTTCTTTTGATAGATAATATTTTTTAGTTAGATAATATTTATTGATATTTTCATACTTCTGTCGGTTTTGCAGATTGCTGAGATTTTAAAATTAATTATTTGATGGATTAGCTTTTGAGACTTTGTTTCTATATCATCTTCTAGATAGCCAAACTGAATCGCTCTACAGAATTGGTGCACTGGATGCTAATTTCCAAGGCAACACCAATATGAGCATAAGGACCATCAAATGTATCATGTATGATTTGTTCAAGGAATAATGGACTATCCTCCATGAGGAAAGGACTATCAGAGGTTTCATGTTGCATTGCTGCTGGACGGCAAGTCGAACAATTGTTGAGATTTATGTGAACTATTGAAACCATTCTGGTAAGAAGTTTGTGCAGAGGGTGAGAAAAGGGTTGGGTCAAAATAAATTGCATGTATTACTAATTAGATGATTGATCGATAGCAGAAAATTGGATCCCGGGTGTTCAGATTCCATGGAGGTTATTATTTTTAATGGGCAACATGGAAAGCTATAAATGATGAAAGACTTTGCAAACCAAGGTTGATTCCAGGTTCTTCAAGTGTCTTAATTTCTATAATTTACCTTTTTCCAGTCTTATGATCTGGTCATTTAAGCTAGACCTTTTCACTCGTTCATTTGATAGAATCCTTTTCATTGGCAGCTGTCTAGGACCATGCTGACGTCTGGTTCAAGACCTGCTGAACCGCCGCCCTTCCCAGCCACCCGACGCTGTGTTCTTTCCTAACTGTTCCATCTTCTGGTCGAAGTTGTGTTCAGTGTTGTCTTCTATTCACCTTGAGAAGCATAATTATAGCTCATGTTTTCAAGAAGGATTCCAAGAAGAAATTACGCGGGTTGATCCACCACAGCAAGAAAATGAACATGTCTGAGTCTCAGGTATGTGCATACAATATGTTCTTTTAGGAGCGATGCACCAGAGCTGGATGCAGCAGCGATGCTGTTCCTAGAAAAATGTGAAGTGGCGGGGGAGACGCAACCGGGTACAAGGCACTACAACAACTCCTTGCCAGAGACGACCCCCCCGCTTAGGCAATGCTCCTGCCCTGCCTCGCCATTTTCCTCCAAATCTTCCAGGGTTTGTCGGCGCAGCCGCCGCTGTCGTCGAGACACCCAAATACTGCTGGTCATGTCGGGCGGGAGCCTTGGAAAGTGCACTTACCAAATCTTGCCAACAATCATATGGCCTGCCTGGCACCCATGCATGCACGTTAGAGGTTTCTTTTACTTTGTCTAAATATCCAGAATAAGTTTTGCATTTTGTGTTGTTTCATTTGTTCTCTAGAATTGTAAACATCCCATCAAACCGGATATTGAAGAAAAGGCTTTGCCTGTGAAACTAGAGATGTGATTAGAGACTACCCATTGTACATCATTCTTTTTGTCGCGTGGCATGATTAAGATAAGATTGTCATATCAACCATTGTACATCCCTTAATCATTTTTTGATAATTTTTATATGCATTATAGCCCGTAGCAATGCACGGGCGTTCTACTAGTAGGGGTAGTTTTTGTGTGTTCCCCTAGTCCTGCAATAGCATCCATGTGGACATATAAACCACATCTCTGCAGAATTCATTTTGTATAACATTAGTGTCTTCTCAATTCCAAGGGCTCAGAAAATAAAATTGGGTTTTGGGTGGATTGTGATGAAGATGTAGCCATTCATAAAACAGTGCACAGTCTGTTGCGAACAACTCCACGCTGGCATCGTTTCTTCAAGGTCAACTTTTCACAACTGGAATCCTCAGGAACCTAGAATGATAGTTCATTACACGATTATTTGCAAGATATGGTTGTTTATGTGATTGAAAAAATAGCATACCTAGCATCATAACAACATGGTGGCATAGGAGAGGAATGATCCTCCAATTCCGTTCTCAAAACATCCCATCAAAGTCACCAAAATATCTGACATGTTTTCAGAACATGGACATAGAAGTCACCATTTATGTTAAAACTCCAGATTAAACCGCACCTCAAGAAATAAAAACAACAAATCCAACTATCATAATGCCAACACATTCAATCCAAACGTAATAAGTTAACTACTATCCATATCATAATCTATATTCTTTTTGGATATTGAACTTGTGACATGATAGTTGGATGTTGTGTAATTATTCTCAAATTTGTAAATGAGCTTCAGGGTTGTATTCAAGCTTGGGTTCTTTGGGTGCACTGAATATGTTCTCCTCATAAATCACATACATTGTTCTCTATCCAAGTACACGTGTTTATGTTGTAGACTCGAAGGCTCGCTCATGATACTTGTTAAATCTGTATATTGTATAATTATAGTACATCTAAATTAGTAAAAACTGAAGTAGGTAATTTTTTTAACTTTTGTTTAATTTGGAAAAAAATTAACTCAATTTAGCCATATGTTTCAGTACGTCTAAAATATTTTTTAAGAAAATCTAACACAATTCAAACATACATATATGGTTATAATTTTTCTCACATGTGTTTGCAACAATAGACACTATAATGATATAAGAAACTGTTGCAAACTATATTTAGCAGCACAGTTACATGCCCATTTTTGTTACTTACAATAAGAAGTTCGGGTTGAAATTGTATGCTCAAGCATCCATGGATGACATTTGAGAAATTTAATAAGGATTATTTACTAAACAAGAAAAACTAGTGTAAATATCACATAGTTAATCATGAAGAAGATTAATGGTCAATGAATCGACCAGACGCCAACACAATAAAATATATACTTAGTTGTTTCATATTTTAACCTCTCAATTTCACTTCTCCCAAACACACATTTATTAAAATTGAAGCATAAAAACCAATATTAAATTTATGTAACATGAAACTTGGTGTGATGTTGATTTTACGACATGGTATAAACCAACTGGGGGCAGAACTAAATCTTAGGTCATGTTTAAAGTTCCGATGACATTTCTCAAAATTTTGGTAATTTCGAAGGTCAACAATTTTTTTTATTTCACACACCTATAATGAATGATTTTTTTGTTAAAAAAGCTGGCATACTAGAGATTCAAACTTGAGCGGAACATTTGTATGATGAAACTTTGTTATGACTTATTTTACCACTTATTCAATATGAAGTTTTTCCAAATTCAATAAAAATTCATTGTTTTGTCAAAAACAATCTACATAATTTATGAAATATTGTTGGTGATCCTAAAAAATATATATTGTTGGTATCGAGGGTGATCAGGATTTTATATTTGAAAATTCTAAACTTTGTCGTGAGCCCTTCTCAAGGCTCGATAATTTACCATTTGTGAAGTCTAAGCCTTGAACGATTGAAAGCTTGAAGCAAGACATCTTAGATGTTAAAATTTTAAATCCTAAACCCTAAGGTATATGTTGTCGTCATTGACGACAGTAAGGTTACGGTAAACCTGAAATCCTAAGTATGCTCACCTGTTGATAATATTTCTGATAATTTTCAACATCACACGACAAGAGATATATGATGATTTCAGAAACATTTATAATCAATTCAAATTTAGCACTTAAAACACATATATCATTACAAAATAGAAAGTCATAGTTTAAATTCCCAGAAGACATACATCAAAATCATAGTAGCAAATTCATATATCACAAGCATACTTCGGAACTCCAAAATGTGTAGTATCATGACACATGAATTAAAACTACTATTACATTTTACTCCTCACAAATTTCCCTTTATCCTCTTTCTCTTGCTCTTTCTCTTGTTCACCTCCCCAACTTGGACCAGCTAAGCAATGATACACTCAAGTTTCTTATTGTTCTGCTTGACCTGATCCATATCTTCTGTTGCCTTGATCTTCAAATTCCTAATTACATTTGCTTGAGCAGTCTAAATGTGCTTCATGCCGATCAACCTATTTCTTCAATACATTGTTATCTTTCTCAATCTTAGCCCTCTCCGCATGTGCTCCAATGGCCATCTTCTCCTCTTCACTCCCCCTCTCAATCTTCTCAAATGTCATAGGTTGCCCCCTTGTCTCTTGAGCATCAACAAATTTATTCAGACCGTTAGCCACGTTATTGTACTTATCCTCTAGATTCTTGTTCTATTCTTTAAGGGTGGATCCACCTCATCTTGATCAACATTGTCATTAATCATGTCTTGCTTGCTCTGCTCATACATATTTTAGAGCTTTTGAAGTGCATTCTTCAGTGGAGCAGGCCAGACCTGCGCACTACACAACACCACAATTGTGCCCTTCCCGAAAACATGCAACCAAAATTATTTAGAGAATGGACAGATTGTTTACATCTCATGACATAAAGGAAATTATCGACACAACTGACGGTTTATTTACATCAAAAGGTAACATCTATTTTTAGTGATCTATACAGAAACTACATAACAAGATTACACATTTCAATAGCACACTAAATACAACGAGCAATTCTTTACACAATATACAAAGCTTGCACTAGTGCAGAAAAGCTTAGCTATGACATGCCAAAAATAGCCTTGGTGGCGTAGACACACGACGCCACTAATATGGCACCATTGCTAAAAAATAGTGGTGGCGTTGGAGAACACGTCAGTAGTATCCTACGTGTTGCTGGCATGTCACAAGTCCAACGCCAACAGTAAATTCATCTTAACTCTGATGTGCCTCCTTGGCCAATGCCAGCAAATGGTTTTTTTGGGTAATAAAAAATGTGCTCATCCACACTAGCTACTTACTTAATAGATACTCATTAATACAATATACTCATCAATACTAGCTACTTACTTAATAGATAATCATTAACAGAAGAGGCTCATGAACTTAACAAGTTAATTATACTTCACAAAAGTTTCTCTCATCAAGTACTCTAGTTACTCGATCATCATCAACTAATAAGACATGGACTAGCTAGTTAAAAAACTAATCTTCATCAAGGAGTACGCTCAGCTGTTGAAGCTTCTTTCTATTCCCCTCTCAATCTCTTTTGAAATGATCTATGTCCATCTTGAGGTCAATCCTCTCTGCCCTGAGGAGTTCCTATCCTCCTTCAGTTTATCCCGATCCTCGATGAGCTTATCCCTCTTGTCCCTCGGCTCATTAGTCTCCTTAACGAGCCGAGCAGTCTCCTTGTGCAGCTCTTTAATCTCCACCTTTAGCTCGTCATTTGCCCCTTGCAGGCTGTTGATGCTATAGTCATGAGCTTCTAAGAAATCATTGTTGACCATGTCCACATCGTACACCGACTCGTTGTTGCCTCCAGAATTGGCCATGACCTACAAACACATCGTATACGATCAAGATAATATGCACTTTCATATTTGGCACTGAACTTGGCACTGAACTTGCAATGTATCGAACTAAATGCAACTAAATGTTGGCACTGTTATGAATAACAGTGAATTACTAGTAGGATAGCAAATACCACAAGTGAGTAGAAGCACAAAAGATAATATGCAATTTCATATCACTGAATATTGACACGCCAATGAAAAGTAGTTCCAATACTGCATATGTTGGCACTGTTGAGGCACCGAACTAGCAATGTATAGAACTAATCAAACTAGATAGCATCTCAATATCGAGGGTTGACCTATAGCAAACTAGATAGCATCTAATACCATTTGTTTCGTATCCTAAGCAAAATTACAGTGGCAGTGACCTACAGCAAAAGAGGGAGGGATGATATGCTCACCTGGGTTGGAGCCGAGGGTCGACTGATGTCTACTCCATCGCCGTCGCCAAAACCCTAGCATATGGAATGCGAATCACACCTCTAATTAAAAACAAATCCAAATGGACCAGATGAGAGGGGGAATGCGACAATCACCGAAATCGGCCGGAATCGGAGCGGCGACAGAGGGAGAGAAAGGGGATCAGAACGAGAACAGAGCAGCGGGGCAGAGAGAGAGGGAGTGGGTCGAGGGGGGTGTTGCCCTCTTGCTTTTGACCCCCACGGCCTCATAATACTATTTGGGTTTGGCCCAATACGAAATTTAAAAAATATAAATTTTAAAAAATGTCAGTATTTCAATTTGAAATAATATAAATTTTATAAAAGTAAACTACAATATACTATAAAAAGATCACCACCTAAAAAAATAAGAAGGAAAAGATTTGTAGAGTCAAACTACATATTTGAAGTCTCAAACTACATATTTCAAGTCTCAAACTAAAAAGGAAAAAAAAGTAAAATTGAAGTCTCAAAGTACATATTTAAAAAAATGTTAGTATTTCCATTTAAAATAATATACATTTGATAAAAGTAAACTACAATATATTACAAAAAGATCACCACCTAAACAAATAAAAAGGAAAAAATGGTCGTGTCAAACTACATATTTGAAGTCTCAAACTACATATTTCAAGCCTCAAACTAAAAAGGAAAAAAAAGTAAAATTGAAGTCTCAAAGTACATATTTTAAAAAATGTCAGTATTTCCATTTAAAATAATATATATTTGATAAAAGTAAACTATAATATAAAAGATCACCACCTAAAAAAATAAAAAGGAAAAAATCCGGTAGTGTCAAACTACATATTTCAAGTCTCAAACTAAAACGGAAAAAAGAAGTCTCAAAGTACATATTTCAAAAAATGTCAGTATTTCCATTTAAAATAATATAAATTTGATAAAAGTAAACTACAATATACTATAAAAAAGATCACCGCCAAAAGAAATAAAAGGAAAAAAAATTGGTAGTGTCAAACTATATATTTGAAGTCTCAAAGTACATATTTGAAGTCTCAAACTAAAAAGAAAAAAAGTAAAATTGAAGTCTCAAAGTACATATTTTAAAAAATGTCAGTATTTCCATTTAAAATAATATAAACTTGATAAAAGTAAACTACAATATACTATAAAAAAGATCACCACCTAAAAAAATAAAAAGGAAATTTTTTGGTAGTGTCAAACTACATATTTGAAATCTTAAACTACATATTTCAAGTCTCAAACTAAAAAGAAAAAAAGTAAAATTGAAGTCTCAAAGTACATATTTAAAAAAAATGTCAATATTTCCATTTAAAATAATATAAATTTGATAAAAATAAACTAAAATATACTATAAAAAAGATCACCACCTATAAAAATAAAAAGGGAAAAAATTGGTAGTGTTAAACTACATATTTCAAGTCTCAAACTAAAAAAAGTAAAATTGAAGTCTCAAAGTATATATTTAAAAAATGTCAGCATTTCCATTTAAAATAATATAAATTTGATAACAATGCTGACGTGGAAACCCATGACACGCCACAATAAACATAATAGTGTTGACGTTCCATGTCATACCACGCCAGCACTATACTGCGCCTTGTACAAATTGTTGATCCGATATACTTGTGACGCTGACCTGTTTTTCAATGCCACCACTATGCCCCTACTAATGTCGTACCAAATAAGCCAACGCCACCACTATTTGAAAAAAATAGTGTTGGCGTTGGTTGAAAATGGCGCGCCACCATCGAAAGTTGTGGCTAGCAGATTTTCCACTAGTGTTGGTCTTTACTTAACCACGAATTCCCATGCAGCTTGTACTGACATAGCATTTTTAATATAATCTTTACACACTTACATAACACACTCAACATAACATTTCTAGTATAATCTTTATGCACTAATAGAAGACACTAAATAGAGCATTAGTACTGACAGAGCTAGGTGCACAATAGTTTTAATCAAAGAAAAATTGATACTCACACGCTCATCGCAACCATAGACCATCCTGCTAGGGTTGATGCGTTCAAATGCAACGCACCCTCCTCCGGCAGTTTACGGAAGCAAAGGAGCCTCCCCTAGCAACTGTTGCACCAATCTGAGATGTTGGATGTGGGACCTAAAATAGCACACAGAAGCAACCAAAATCAAAGATTGAGGTCAAATCGAAGCTCAAACCCAAACATCGAGAAATCTAGAAACCCTAGCCTTACTTCAAAGAGAAGGACTCATGTGAGCTTCAAAGTCATAGACGCTCGAGAGCGGCGACCGAGCGTTTACTAAAAAGTTACTGAGTGCCAGTGATATTTTGCAAAAAAAGTAATGAGACCGCAGTTGTGTTGGTGATGCGGGATGCCGCTGGAAATGATCTTTCATGGTGCCAAAGAACTCACAAGAAGCAACAACTATCTCTCTCAAGTGGCAAGGAACAAGAGGAAACACTCTCAATTAAGGACGCGACCCAAACCATGAAACTTTTGAACCTATGTAGAATCACAAGAGGAAACCACAAGGATCCTATATGAATCGAGGACAGGTCCTCCAATCCAGACACACGAGCTAACACTCAACGATACTAGTGCTCACAACACACCACTACTCATCGACTGTCTACAAACATAAACTTAAAAACACATCCCCTTCACATGGAACAACTGGGGAGTACATATACTAGAAGCACCTACTAGTTAGGTGTGAAAACAACTCAAAATGAAGGGTAAATTCATGAGCTCCAAGCTGTAGCAGGAGCAAACTTTTTGAGCCTCGCGCTGTAATTAATTCCTGGACAGTTTGCATGGGAACTTGCACAACTTTTGACTCAAGACCTCAAATGATGCACCATTTTTTTGAATGAAAGCTGACTTCAAACACCATACCATGCAGCCACTAAAACATGCTAGGCCCTTCTAGAGTTAATTAGGTTTAGGTGGGACGTTGCAGCTGGAAATCGGGTGTGTCATTTCTCCCAAAAAAGGCACTAGAAGCTTCCCAACTAAGATAATGGTTTTGCCCATGACTTCCTTTGGCTGCTCTAATGGTTTAACATTTGTGCTAGTATGAACCTCACTCTTTGGTTCCTTGGTCATGATCTGGTCTACATCATCCTTGCATCCTTCAAACAAAACCATCCTTGGTTTTGAGGTATTATTTTTAGCTTCTTCACGTGTGGGAATTGCTCAACCTTGAGCTCTTGATTCCCCATAGGTTCCAAGACATGGTTCACTCCTTGATGCATGAAGGAATACTTTTTGGACCTCCCATGGTGAGTAGCATTGTGATCAATCTGCCACGGCCTTCCCAAAAGAAGATGACAAGCTTGCATTGGCACCACATCACATACTACCTGGTCCAAATAACTTCCCACTGAAAATTGCACCCTAGCACGATGTGTAATCTTCATCTTACCAACACCATTCGACGAATTAACATAATGTGTATGTGGCTGCCCCCATGTTGATATCACAAGAGCATGCACAAGATCACTACTGATGATGTTATTGTAACTACCTCCATCGATGATTACCTTGCAGTTTTTGCCTTTGATCTTGCAAACGGATTGAAACACATTTTGTCATCGGCCCTTCTCACTAATAGGAGCATCATCATGAGCCACTTTGCGAGCCATGAGATTAACACCATCTCCTCCATCTGAACTCAGAGGTGCTCCGGTCTCAAAAGTACAATATTTTGCATCTTTCTTCCCAGATTCAGTTTTTTTGCTTGACTCATCCGTCACATAACCATCATTTGTGAGCAAAACTTTCATAAAATTAGGACAATCCTTCTTGAAGTGACCTCTACCCTTGCATGTATGGCACCGGATATTACTTATGCGAGTGGCATGATTATTGGAAGATTCAACCTTGGATGCATTAGCTTCTTTTGCAGTCGCCTTGTTGTGTGAGGAAAAATCTACAACAAGGCTTCCATCTACTTCTCGCTGAACTGAACGTCTCCAAGTGCTTGATGTGTAAGTTTGGCTGCGATTTTGGCGACGCTTCAGCTGCTACTCTACACGAATAGCTTGATGCACAAGTTCTTGCAAATCTTGATATGTAACCATCTCTATTCTTTCTTGCACATCTTCATTCAGCCCATGAAAGAATCTTGACATTGTGGCCTCCTCTAGTTCATTCACCGCTATCTTAATCATCAAAATCTCCATCTCTTTATAGTACTCATCCACACTAGAGTTATCTTGGCATAACCATTGGAGTCGATTGTACAAGGTTCTTGTGAAATGTTCAGGAACAAAATGCCTAGGTAACATATTTTTCATTTGCACCCATGTCTCCGAAGGCCATCCCGCATGACACAATTGGTTCCACCAAATCAAAGCATATCCGGTAAACTCAATGGATGCATATCATACCTTCTTCTCCTCCATATAGCGGTGGCTATCAAAGATCTGATCCACACGCATCTCCCACTCCAAATAATCATCGGGCTCAGTTTTCCCGTTGAACAATGGTATGGTAAGTTTGAATTTACCAATCCTGTCGTGGAATTGTCACGGCAAGATGTCCTCGTAAGAGAACTTAGGTGTGAGGCCATCGCAACTATGTGGCGGCTTGAGAGGGGTTGGTCGGAATCGAGAGACGCGAGTTTACCCAGGTTCGGCCCCTCCTGACGGAGGTAAAAGCCTACGTCCTGCTTTGTGTCTATATTGATGATGATGGCGATCTTGGTTACAAGGGTGCGGAATCGCTACCTCTAATCTCGAGAGTCTTTAATTTGTCTATCTTTCATGACTTATCTATATAAGACCTGTCTATTGAGACGTCTAAAAAACTTGACCCTCTTGGGGTGACCCGCCCCTCCTTATATAAGCTGAAGGGGCGGTTTACATGTAGAGTCTAAGTCGGATTGAGGCTTAACTTATCATGACTTCCCATCGCGGGCTTCTCCTCATGGGCTTCTGAGTCCCGGGCTTCTTATCTCCGACGGGCGGCTTACAACCGGGCGGCTTACAACCGGGCTTATCTTCAAGACTCATCTTCAGGGACTCGTCTCCGGGACTTAACTGTCTGCCGGGTCATAACTGTCTGACGGGTCATAACTGTCTGACGGGTCATAACTGTCTGCCGGGTTATAACTGTCTGCCGGGTTATAACTGTCTGCCGGGTCACAACTGTCTGCCGGCTTACAAGTGTCTGCCGGGTCATAACTGTCACCGGGTTATAACTGTCTGCCGGGTTACAACTGTCTGCCGGGTTACAACCGTCTGCTGGCTTACAAGTGGCTGCCGGCTTATAACTGTCTCCGGGTCATACCGCGGGGTATATCCCCGACATTAGCCCCCAGGTTAGCTTGAATTTATTCATGGTAACCTCCTGAAATAAGAATATGTAAAGGGACCGGTTCACTCAAAAATACCAGTTGACCAACTCCTGAAAATTCTGAAACTCTGTCATATCAATACACTGACGCTGACTCCTTGTAGAAAAAATAACCCTTATTATCAACTGCCTTGGTTTGATAAATTCGTCTGGTTCCCTCATAACTGAGAATTTGAAGACATATCTTCCTCATATCCATATTACCTGTAGCCCCCAAGTCTTAAGAAGGGAAACGTAGTGATAGCCTTAAGACTTGCTTCAACATAGTGCAAACCTAGAGAAATCCAGATTGTTTATCTGAGTCACTAGTCATAAGTTGAATGTTCCACATATGTAGCCCCCAAGTACCGGGTTGTCTTGCCTGCAGCAACCTGGGACTTGTAAATGTCTTATGCTCATAAAACTTCAGCCAGTGTAGCCCCCAAGGGCCGGGTCATTATGCAATAATGAGCAGGAACTTGTTGTAAATCTGATCATATAGACTTGAGGAGCAATGTGTAGCCCCCAAGGGCCGGCTCAGTAAGACAATACTGGTCTGGGACTTAGAAAAAGATAGAAAGGCCGTCTCATCTCCTTGAGATAACGGGGTCTGTTGACAACATAATGACTTGAAAAACAGCTTGCATTAGCCCCCAAGTGCCGTGGTGCATGCTTGCAGTGACATGGGACTTGCATACTTGATATAAACAGGACTTGAATAATATAGCGCCCAAGTGCCGGTCGTATGCCTGCAACGATTCAGGACTATTCCTTCCATTGTAGAATAAAATTTTATCCACTGTCCAGATGATGTTTGCTGAAAACCTTGCATATCAATGTTGAACCATGGTCCTTGCTGTAAGCTGGTATTTTTGGGATGAAGGAATAACATCCATTACTCTGAAGGGGCTTTGAAAACCTCAATCATCCAATGCTGGTTATGACAACCATAATGAAAAATCCAGCCATGTTGGCTATTTGAGATTTGAATAATATAACCCGGTTTGAAAAAACCGGTTCCTGCAATGTAGACCAGGATATCCATGCATATATGATGCATGGTAATATGATGCAATGATGATGCAATGTATGATGAAATGTATGATGCAATGTATGATGTTCTTGCTTTGAAGGTACAATCAGAAGAGATCAACTCCTGTATATGTTCTTGCTTTTTCTTTTTCGAAAACTCATATGCCGGCTCTCCTGGCATGAACTCGTTGTTTGAACTCTTAATAGTACAGGGTCTCTAGTGAGAGTGACCGTCAACTCCTTTGAGCGGCTCAGGGTCTCTAGGCGAGATTAACTGGTAAGAGCACAACAAACCATAGAGAGGCGCAGCAGGGCATTAGTACCCCCCGGGCCCATAAGCTACTTCTCACGTGACATAAATCCTTCGTTTGAACCTTAAACAGTGCAGGGTCTTTAAAAGAGTAACTGTTTAAGAGTACGAACGGGCCACATAGCGGAGAGTATGCAGCAGATGGGTGAGTTTATCCTCGCTTTCCGTAAGCCGGCCCTCACGTGACAAGAGCCGCCGGTTTAACCTTGACCAGTACAGGGTCTCTAGTGAGAGTGACTGCCAAATACTTTGAACAGCTCAGGGTCTCTAGTCGAGATTAACTGGCAAGAGTTCGGCGGGTCACCTAGCGGAGCAGCAGCAGCATACAGGCAGGTTTAACTCAAAACTTGCGGTGGCTGAAGAGCCGATCAAGAGGGTGTGTAAGCTAAACCTGGTGGGTTGGAAGCCCCCAAATGACCTTGTTGACGGAGTCAACTTTTTGGGTATACAACCCGGCCTTACGGTGGCTGAAGAGCCGATCAAGAGGGTGTGTAAGCTAAACCCGATGGGTTGGAAGCCCCCAAATGACCTTATGATGATCCAATAAATCAGGGCACCCATGTTTGAATGGTGCATCAGGGCGGTTCGTCCTCTTAAGCCACTTTTAATCTTCCGCCAATAATGTAGTAGCCCCCAGGATCGAGTTAACTTCCTTGCAATGACTCGGGGTTATCGTTGAAAAATGACCAAATGTGTGGAGCCATGTCTGTAGCCCCCGAATCTTAAGTCGACTCGAAGAGGCGGCATGAGAGTCTCCCTTGAAGGTTGAGGTTGACCGTGGCGGGTTATAGATGACCCCGTATGTCGTGGTTTTGTCACGGCAGATGCCCGAAGGCTTAGGTTCGAGGCCATCGCTAAAGAGGTGGACTCAAAGGGGTTTAAACGGGACAAGGGACACGAGTTTACCCAGGTTCGGCCCCTCACGGTGGAGGTAAAAGCCTACGTCCTGCTTATGCTGTATTAACTGGTGTATCGATTACAAGGGGCGGCTTGCTTGCCCTAGCTCTCGACTGCTTGGTCTCTCTCGCCGTAAGGCTTGTCTGTCTGTCTTTCTTAACCTGTCTAACACGCCGCAGGGGCTCACCTTTATATACATAGGTCGAGGCCCTGGGCTTACACGAGTCCAGGTCAGGTTATACAACGTAACCGATCCTGGTTCCAACTCCTTAGTCTTACAGAACAAGTCATCTTATGGCGGCTTACATCTTCAGGCCTTTTAGTCACTTCCAGGTCTTGGGCCATCAACCGGCCTGCTCAAGAACCGCCATCTTCATGTCTCTGGGCCTTAGTCTTGGCCCGCCTGGTAAGTCGCCTTGTAGCTTAGCCTTCCATCTTCTGGCCCATCTTACGGGTCTTTAACTATGAGACGCCAAGCCTGTGGACGAGTCATTGGTGACTCGCCAAGTCCTGGCCGGGTTATACTCCGGCCGGGTTATATCGCGGGGTTATATCCCTGACATTAGCCCCCAGGTTAGCTTGAATTTATTCATGCTAAGCTCCGTCTTCTCTATTGTCTTGCTTATCAGTGTCCTCCGAAATAATATTCTGGAAATACAACACCCATATGCCATTGAGTCGGCCTCCAATACTCTCGGCGGGTTACCACCACCGGGTTATAATCTTTGATAACGTCGGGTCATGTAATGTTGGCGACACCGGGTCAAATAACCAGTCTCCAGAATTGACATCTTGAACACTCTTTTCAATTTTGATATATCCTTATTACCTGTAGCCCCCAAGCTCCAAGTTTATCCATGATGACTTGGCGCTTTGCAATAATATCTTTGACTGTGCAGCCCCCAAGTATCAGGTTGTCTTGCTTGCAGCAGCCTGGGACTTATAAATGTCTTATACCTTATAAAGCTTCAGTTGGTGTAGCCCCCAAGAGCCGGCTCTTCAGTATGTGATGGGCCGGGTCTTCAATGGGAACCTTATAGTCTGCTTTGCACAGCTGAATACTGTAGCCCCCAAGTGCCGGGTCGCATGCCTGCGGCGACTTGGGACTTTAGAGAATTTTATCTGAGCGGTGTAGCCCCCAAGTACCGGGTCAGTAATATGTACTGGGCCGGGACTTTAGAAGGATTGTAGAAAATCGGTCATCTCCTTGAAATAACAGGGTCTTGCTTGATAATGTACTGTCTTGAAAACCGGCTTGCATTAGCCCCCAAGTGCTGTGGCGCATGCTTGCAGCGACAGGGGACTTGCGTACTTGATTTAAGCCGGATTTGAATAATGTAGCCCCCAAGTGCCGGGTTGTCTGCCTGCGGCGACTCGGGACTGTATAAGAGTAATATGATTCCTTGACCGTGGTTGTAACCCGGTTATGAATAATGAAATCCCTGCTCGTGGTTGCGGTGCAACCCGGCAAATATATGCTTGAGAAATCCATGAATGTTGTAGTATACTACATAGTACTAGTTGAAGAAATCCAAGAGCCGGTCGATCTAGATAACCCGGCATTATAATCAATAGGACGGCTCTTCAAGAAGAGCCAGCCATGTCGGCTATTTAGTGTCTTTATTATGCTTGCAGAGGTTACGATGTAAAGACTTAGGCATGATTGCCACTCATATGCCGGCTCTCATATGGCACAGATTCGTCGTTTTAACCTTAACCAGCTCAGGGTCTTATTGCGAGATTAACTGTCAAGAGACAAGTTCAGGGTCTCTAAAGATTGACTGTTTAAGAGTACAACAATTTATAAAACCGACTCTTTTGACAAGTTCAGTGTCTTATAGATTGACTGTCAAAGAGAGGTAAATCATAATCCGGCTCTTGACAGTTCAGGGTCATATAGATTGACCGTCAAGAGACGTAAATCATAAGCCGGCTCTTGACAGTTCAGGGTCATATGGATTGACTGTCAAAGAGACGTAACCCATAAGCCGGCTCTTGACAGTTTAGGGTCATATCGATTGACCGTCAAGAGACGTAAATCATAAGCCGGCTCTTGACAGTTCAGGGTCATATAGATTGACTGTCAAAGAGACGTAAATCATAAGCCGGCTCTTGATAGTTCAGGGTCATATCGATTGACCGTCAAGAGACGTAAATCATAAGCCGGCTCTTGACAGTGCAGGGTCATATAGATTGACTGTCAAAGAGACGTAAATCATAAGCCGGCTCTTGACAGTTCAGGGTCATATCGATTGACCGTCAAGAGACGTAAATCATAAGCCGGCTCTTGACAGTGCAGGGTCATATAGATTGACTGTCAAAGAGACGTAAATCATAAGCCGGCTCTTGACAGTTCAGGGTCATATCGATTGACCGTCAAGAGACGTAAATCATAAGCCGGCTCTTGACAGTTCAGGGTCATATAGATTGACTGTCAAAGAGAGCGGCGGGTCACCTGTTGGAATGTGGCGGCAATCTCCAGGACCAGGTTTTATCTTCTTTGAAATAACGATCTTTGCCGAGTCATAACTGCATAGCCCCCAAGTCTTTAAGATGACTTGAGGATTCGGCTTAATAATCTCCACGGAAGGTTGAAGTTGCCCATTGCGGGTTATAAATGATCCCGTTTGAGGTGTTTTAGTAATCCTCGTTAAGGCGTTTCGGGTTCCTCTGATACCCCGACTGGTTATTCTGCTGCTGGCCTCCGCCGCGAGGCTGTTGATTATGACCTCCATGGTTGCCTTGACCCTGGTAACCGGACCCTGAGCCACCAGCATCAAAGCCGGCTTCTGAGCCGCCCGATGGGCCATCATCGTTATCACGATGCTGTTGAATGCTGTAATTTCGGAACTGTCTCATAGTATAACAATCCCTCCATAGATGGTTTGCCGGCTTATTCGGCCGGGTGTGCTCTGGACAAGGTTGGCTAAGCCTCTCCTCCAGGTTGAAAGTAGTTTTTCCCTTGTTAAAAGACTGCTCGAAGTTCCCGTTGCCCTTAGCACGGTTGTTCCTGACGTTGGTGTTTGCCACCAATTCTGACCCGCCATCTGGGTGCTTCCGCTTGCCATTGCTACCTTTCTTCCCCTGACCTGATTTCTCATTATCAGAGTCCGGGTCCTTCGTGTTATCAGAATCTGCGTACTTGGTGAGAGCCGCCATGAGCTCCCCCATGTCTTGGCATGAGCGTTTGAGCCGGCCAAGTTTCTGCTTCAAAGGCGTGAAGTGACAATTTTTCTCTAGAATCAAAACCGCCTGAGAGGCCGTAATCTGCTCAGAAGAGTGGATGACTTCAGAGACTCGCCGGACCCAGTGATGAGCCGACTCGTCCTCACGCTGCACACACTGGTCCAAATCCACAATCGTCATGGGCTGCTTGCATGTTCCTTTAAATTTTTTGATGAATTTCGCCCTTAACTCGGCCCAGGAGTTAATGGTGTTGGGTGGCAAATCCTTCAACCATGTGCGAGCCGGCCCTTCCAGCATCATGATGAAATACTTGGCGCAGACCGCATCACTAACGTCCAACATCTCCATGGCTAGCTCATAACTTTCAACCCAGGCCTCTGGAGGTAAATCAGCAGTGTAATTGGACACCTTACGAGGACCCTTAAAATCCTTCGGCAGACGCTCATTCCGCAGAGTCGGCACCAAACATGGTATTCCCACAGCCCTGGAATTCGCCCCCACTCCTCCTGAGACGGAAGGGGCAACTGTGGGATCCTGATAAGCCGCCGCTGCTGCCAGAGCCGCCGCTTCTTGCTGTGCTTTTGCCCGTTCCACCCGTGTTTGAACATCCAGAGCCGCCCGATCAGCTTGCGGTGGGTTACTGCTAGAGACCGTCGGCGACTCATAACGCCAGCTGTAGCTACGGCTGTGGATGGGGGTTGAATGTACACGACTCCGGCTGTAATTATATTTCCCCTGCTGGGCCATCGCCGTGCGCAGGTATCCGATGGCATTCCGCACCTCTTCTGCGTAGGGCGCCTCATCGGGGATCGGGATTGTATCAAGCCTGGTTGCCGCCGCCACCATGTTCTCCACCGGGCTAGAATAATGATCCGGCGGTGTTGAATAAAGTAGTGGCGGGTTTTGATTCCGCCGGGGCGGGTCTAGCTGCTGACGCTGAACCGCCGCCCGGCTTCCAGGTATTTTCGCCGTCCGAGTTACAGTTAAAGGTATGTTCTGTCCTGTTCCTGGCGTGTGAAAAAGATCCCTAGCTTCATACTGCAAGCGGGATTGATGTCTCATGCGATGAACCGCCGCTGCTGACTGTTGTTCTAACTCAAGGCGAAAAACGTCCGCCTTAAGGCGTTCCGCCTCAGCATCCATCTGAGCCTTCAGCTCATTGATTTCCTGTTGGACTCCGGCCATCTGATTCTTTAACCTCGCGATCTCCGCATTACGGGCCGCTTGGTTTTCAGTAGTGACCTCAGTCTCCATCAAGGCTGTAAGCTCGTTCATTAGATCCAGAAGAACCTGAGCCGGGGGGGTGCCAGATCCGGACCCAGTTAGACCGGCGGCTGTGCTGCCCTGAACCGCCGCTGCCCCCGCCATGAAGACGGCGGCATGGCCTAGCGGCTCATATTCCTCCGGCTCATGGTACTCCGACTCGGGGTAAGGCTCGTCGTAGCCCCCAAGCCCCCCCATCCTGAAGCTGATAGATCGATCCCGTCTCCCCACATGAAGATTCCTCCCTGGAGTAATCGTGAGTTTCTTCCTCGGACACAGAACCCTCAAGTTCTACGCCCTGAGTGAAACCGACGAAGACATGCTTCCTGCCCGGGTCAGAACGGGCGGGTTGCATGCTCCGGGCAGGTTGCTTGCGCCGAGTCGGCTCGACGATGTCGGTGCAGATGTCCGGCCCGGGTTCAGATCTGCCGATCTTGCCGATGAAGATGTTGACTCCACTGAAGGGGACCCGGAAACCATGCTCGATTGAGTCGGACTCAGGACCCCAGCCGGCGTCGTCGAGGTAGAGTCTCCCATGGCGACTCTTGGTTATCTCACCATTGGCGTACCCTTCGCTCCCAGAGAGAGAACCCTTTGAGAACTCAACACCACCGAGCGCTGGCCCCACGGTGGGCGCCAACTGTCGTGGTTTTGTCACGGCAGATGCCCGAAGGCTTAGGTTCGAGGCCATCGCTAAAGAGGTGGACTCAAAGGGGTTTAAACGGGACAAGGGACACGAGTTTACCCAGGTTCGGCCCCTCACGGTGGAGGTAAAAGCCTACGTCCTGCTTATGCTGTATTAACTGGTGTATCGATTACAAGGGGCGGCTTGCTTGCCCTAGCTCTCGACTGCTTGGTCTCTCTCGCCGTAAGGCTTGTCTGTCTGTCTTTCTTAACCTGTCTAACACGCCGCAGGGGCTCACCTTTATATACATAGGTCGAGGCCCTGGGCTTACACGAGTCCGGGTCGGGTTATACAACGTAACCGATCCTGGTTCCAACTCCTTAGTCTTACAGAACAAGTCATCTTATGGCGGCTTACATCTTCAGGCCTTTTAGTCGCCTCCAGGTCTTGGGCCATCAACCGGCCTGCTCAAGAACCGCCATCTTCATGTCTCTGGGCCTTAGTCTTGACCCGCCTGGTAAGTCGCCTTGTAGCTTAGCCTTCCATCTTCTGGCCCATCTTACGGGTCTTTAACTATGAGACGCCAAGCCTGTGGACGAGTCATTGGTGACTCGCCAAGTCCTGGCCGGGTTATACTCCGGCCGGGTTATATCGCGGGGTTATATCCCTGACACCGTATGAATTGTTTCAATAATCCGGTCGATGGTTCGTCCCGGCTGGTTGTTTGAAGTTGACCAAACCGCAACGGCGGCGACTTGTGCGCCTGTCCGTCGGGCGGCTCGTACAGGCGAACACCGCACCAATATGTCAATGTAAATTGGACCGCAGGGCGGCGATTTAGAACCGTCCGTTGGGCGGCTCGTACTGGTGTATGTGGCCCCTGACGTGTTGATGTAGACGTAGAAGTTAGCTGCGGTGTTTGAAGACGGTGCGGTCGCGAGAAACGCCCGCGGCGTTGTAAGTCGGTGCGGTCGCGAGAGACGACCGCGGCGTTGTAGGCCGGCTCAAACGATGAATCGCCCGTGGCGTTGGAAACCAGCATGGACGGCGAGTCGCCGTGGCGTTGTTAAGCCGGCGCGGTCGGTGAGTCGCCCGCGGTATTTATAAACCGGCGCGGACGCGTGGGTCATTGATGTAGCCTGGACCAAGGGGGGTAGCGTTTTGCACGCGCATCCGTTGGAAAATGTGGCGTGGACGGATGCTGACACGTAATAATATTTGCGCGAGCTCCATATCCACAATATTATATCACATTTGTAGTGAGCACTTTTGTCCTGCGTAGAAAATTATTGCGGACAAAGTAATTGTTCTAAAAATAAAAATTATATTGAAAGAATAAATTAGGTGGATAGCACCTGGAATTTTTCATGGATGCCGAGCAGCGAGGTGAAGCCGCAGCAGCGGAGACGCGCCGTCGAGACGAGGCTGTGGCGGTGGAGACACGCCGGCGAGGCGAGGCCGCGGTGGCATTTTTTTTTTCAGCCGCTCCCACCACTCCTTTTTTTTTCTTATCCTCTCACCACCCGTACAGCGCGGGGCTTAGAGACGAAAGCCAAGGCGGAGGCGGGTTTGGCCGAGGTGGGGTGCAGCCGCGGCCGAGGGCGGACTTGGTGCAGTCGCGGGAGGGGCGAAGTGGCGGCGGAGCAAGCGTGGCAGGGCGGAGCGTGGCGGGGCGGAGCGTGGCCGGGGCGGCTCAACAGCGCAGCGGGGAGCCGGCCGTACACACGCGAGACCCGGAGGCCGCGGAGGGAGCCGGAGGCCGCGGGAGAACCGGCGGCGCGGAGGCTGGCCTCCACTGAGGCGGACGAGGGCAAGCCGGAGGCGCGGCTCTGTGGTGGAGGCGAGGGCGAGGTAGAGGCGGAGGGCGGAGCGGCTCATACGTGGGTGAGGCGGCCGGGCATGGGTACGCAGCGGGCCGGAGGCGCGTGGCCGCTAAGCCAGCGTGCGCGGAGTGGAGCAGGCACCCCGGGCACGGCGGAGCCGGCCAAAGGCGAGGCGGGCGCAACGCAGATGGGTGGAGCCGCGGTGGGGGGAGCTCGAGGTGCGACGGAGCAGCGGCGGCTCCAAGGGCGGCGGCTTGCGGTAGCAGCGGGGCGATGTTGCTGTGACGGGGCGAGCTGGCGCCGCGAACGGTAGAGCGGGGAACAACAGCGGAGGCAGGCGCGGACGGCGCCGACAGGAGCAGCGGCGGGTGTTGCGAGCTGGGCGATTCAGCAGAGCAGAGTAGGCCGGCTCGCACCGGGCGAGACGAGGCCGAGTCCGAGGGCCGACTCAGGCGAGGCGAAGTGGCGGCGTGCGGCAAGCTCGGCGGCGTAGCAGCAGGGGCGAGGCAGCGAGGCACGGCTGCGGCCGGCTGTTGCGGAGGCGAGGCGGCTTGCAGCGAATAGAGGGGAAGCCGAGCCATGACGGTCGCGGCAGGTGCAGCGGAGGCCGACTCCCCGGCGGCTCAAGGCACGGCGGCTCGAGGCGCAACGGCGACTTAAGACGAGGTGCGGCGGCCGCGGCGGCTCGAAGTGTAGCGGACTGCCGGCGCCGTAGCGGATTGAGACGCAACGGCGACTCAAGGCGCGATGGATTCGACGCCACGGCGGCTCCAGGCGCGCTGCGAGCCCAAGGAGGCAGACCTCAGCGACGGCTCGAGGCAGAACACAATCATGGCTGTTTGGAGTTGAGCCACGGCGTAGGCGGGGTGAGGTGGTGTGATGCCACAGCGAGGAAACACCCGACCCGGCCTTAGAGCGGGCGGAGCCGGCCGCAGGCGCGGCAGCGACGAGCCGGCGGTTTGGAGCGGCAGTGGCTGGCGGTTGCAGTGGGTCGGCGACGGTGCGAGGTGGTGTAACGCGGCCACCGGCTCAACGAGGGGACGCGCGGCGCAGTTGGCCGGCTTGCTCCATCATGGCGTGTTGGAATCTGGCACTGATGCTTCTGGAAATAGCAATTGAAGACCAAAATTTCTGACGTGTAGGTTCACCTGCCAGTACTAGTATTTTACGGATAGTATTAGCAGCCGGGTGATCTAGCAGTACTTCTTTGATCAGGAAACGGATTAGAAAACGATCCGGACCCGGTGGCTTCACGTGGAGAACTATGACTGTGCTGGTGAAAAAACTTTTTCCTTCAAGTATGAGAGTAGCAGTGTAGTAGATGGCCTATGTTCTGTCCGTTGCTCCCGCTTTGGAATTCATTAGGACTTGAAACGTAGTAGACGGCAACCACACAAACACGGCGGATCGGACAGCTGATTGGCACATTAACAATCGAATCCGTCCATTCAATCTGCAGTAGAAATCCCGATGACTTTGATAGGCTGCTGTTTGTTCGTTGTTTTTCGGCGGAAGAAAAAAAAACTCATGTCGATCTTGATGGAATCAATTTGACGGATCACACAGGCGGCGGCTCGCATCACATAGGCAGGAAACCATAATTTCTCTTGAACTCAAACTTCGTACTGCCACCTTCAAAACCTAATCAGGTTTTTGATCACAAAACGATATTTTCCAACTCTGCCCAAGGTTGTCCATCGCCGGGTTATCCTGCACGATTATTCCGTCCCGGCTCTTCTTCATCCGATCAGTCGCGAGCTCTTCGATTCCTGGGAGAGCTCCCTTCAAGAACACAATACCACCGTGCGATCAGCCCCACGGTGGGCGCCAACTGTCGTGGAATTGTCACGGCAAGATGTCCTCGTAAGAGAACTTAGGTGTGAGGCCATCGCAACTATGTGGCGGCTTGAGAGGGGTTGGTCGGAATCGAGAGACGCGAGTTTACCCAGGTTCGGCCCCTCCTGACGGAGGTAAAAGCCTACGTCCTGCTTTGTGTCTATATTGATGATGATGACGATCTCGGTTACAAGGGTGCAGAATCGCTACCTCTAATCTCGAGAGTTTTTAATTTGTCTATCTTTCATGACTTATCTATCTAAGACCTGTCTATTGAGACGTCTAAAAAACTTGACCCTCTTGGGGTGACCCGCCCCTCCTTATATAAGCTGAAGGGGCGGTTTACATGTAGAGTCTAAGTCGGATTGAGGCTTAACTTATCATGACTTCCCATCGCGGGCTTCTCCTCATGGGCTTCTGAGTCCCGGGCTTCTTATCTCCGACGGGCGGCTTACAACCGGGCGGCTTACAACCGGGCTTATCTTCAAGACTCATCTTCAGGGACTCGTCTCCGGGACTTAACTGTCTGCCGGGTCATAACTGTCTGACGGGTCATAATTGTCTGTCGGGTCATAACTGTCTGCCGGGTTATAACTGTCTGCCGGGTTATAACTGTCTGCCGGGTCACAACTGTCTGCCGGCTTACAAGTGTCTGCCGGGTCATAACTGTCACCGGGTTATAACTGTCTGCCGGGTTACAACTGTCTGCCGGGTTACAACCGTCTGCCGGCTTACAAGTGTCTGCCGGCTTATAACTGTCTCCGGGTCATACCGCGGGGTATATCCCCGACAAATCCCATCATCGTCATGGTCACGATGAGCATGCCCATGACCTCTTCCTCCCACAGCTAGGCCTTCTTGGCCTTCTCTACGATGATCATGATCAGGACGTCGTGGTCGAGTCTCATAGTAGTTTTGAGCATCATTAGAGTGGCCGCTCTAATGCTCTCCATGGTGGTCCTGCTTTATGGGGAGTTTTCGATGTTGACCCCGTGCAGAAAGCCCATCTCATGGTGGAGATAATGGCGCCCAAATAGCACCACGCTGGTCGTGGCGAGCACGTCGAGGTGGTGCAGCGTAGTAGCTATGTGCATCGCGGGAGTAGACCCCATGCTCAACACATACTCTCGTGTTGGCCCTGCTGTTCGGGGAGTTTTCGATGTCGACCCCGTGCAACAAGCCTATCTCAACGGAGTTCCTCGGTGAGGGTGTTGATTCTTCGGCCAAGGTTGGTCTCCACGGCCGATATGCGCCTCTCCACTTTGCTCAACACATGCTCTCGTGTATCCTCCAATGCTAACACATAGGCAGGCTGCAAGATAGGATCATACACGGGAAGTGGCAGTTCCTCCTCCACGAGGCGCCCACCTCCATGCACACCATCAACACTGCTTGACCTCCTTGAACCCATGGAATCTTCTCAAGAACAAAATCAGCAAGAGACAAAATAGCACTGTGAACAACCTAAAGCTCTGATGCCAAGATGATGCAGGAAGCCACTGGAAACGATATTTCACACAAAGAACTCACAAGAAGCATCAACTATCTCTCTGAAGTGGCAAGAAACAAGAGGAAACACTCTCAAATAAATTACAACAGATAATTAGCTTGGTTTACAAGGACGCAACCCAAACCGTGAAACTTGTGAACCTAAGTAGAATCACAAAAGGGAACCACAAGGATCCTATATGAATATAGGATAGACCCTCCAATCCACACACACGAGCTAACACTCAACGATAGTAGTGCTCACAGCACACCACGACCTTACCGACTGTCTACTAACATATACTTAGAAACTCCTCCCCTTCACATGGAACAACTGGGGAGCACTTATACTAGAAGCACCTACTAGTTAGGTGTGAAATGAACTCAAAGTGAAGGGTAGATTTGTGAGCACCAAACTGTAGCAGGAGCAAATTTATTGAGCCTCGCGCTGTAATTAATTCCTAGACAGCTTGCATGGGAACTTGCACAACTTTTGACTCAAGACCTCAAATGATGCACCTTTTTTTTGAATGAAAGCTGACTTCAAATACAATTTCACGCAGCCCACTAAAACGTGCTAGGCCCTTCTAGATTTAATATCTACTCCTAAAAGGGGAGTTGGTAGCCCGGTACACTGGTTTTTTTCGTCCTACCTCCCACTGGATTTTTCTCCCTCCCATTAAAGAAAGATCTTGTTTCGTGCTTGCTTTGGCAGGTGTTGATTCAATTCAATCACGTAAATAATAGGTAATTAAGAATTCAGAAATCGCACCATATATGTGAGATCATCTTCCTAAAAGACAGACATAAGATTTTTCTTGATAATCTTACAAAACAAAATCAGATATTCCTTAATAACAAATCACTAATCCCACACACTATGCCATTTATTATTATAATTATCTCTACTATTAATTGACAATCACATGTTTCCTAATACAACAAAAATATCGTATCTTATTTCTCATCGGCGTACGGATCCGCCTGCCCATGCGTGACACCATGGAGGACATCGTGGTCGGTCTTGACACCGGCACGATGCTCGAGAATGCCAGGGTGTGGATCACAGCGTCGAGGACGGCTGTGCCAGAAGGCGGGTCGTCAGACTGTCACATACAAGCGTTCGTGGACATGCTATATTCTTGTCAATCATGCAGAGAGCCAGACATGCTATATTCTCAAATCAGGTGTGTCCTTTCAAATGCAAGAAATTTGTTAAGTAAATGTGTCCTACATTACTCTCTAGTCATCGTCGTTGTTCGTAGCAGCCATTCATGCGAAAATATTTTGGAAATCAAGAGTTGAATCAATTTGAAAATCAAACTGCAATTAATTAGTTAGACATTTAATATGCACCTAACTAAATAGGTCCATTTAAATAGATCCTTTTTTGCACCGAATCAATTTGGAAACCGAGTCATTAATGCAACAAATTAATTTGGTAGATAGTTAATTAGGCTTACAAATAATTACAAGTAGGGATTTTCCCAATTAGGAAGATAATTAATTGATTTGGTTGGTAGTTACTTAGATATGTAGAGAATTAGGTAGGATGTTAATTATTTCTATAAGTAATTAATTAAGCAACTAGTTAAGCACATAATCATTTTCAAAGCGCTCGTGGGCAAGAACGATCAACAGACTCTCAGTGACATGACCAAACACCACTTGCCAACATGGACAACGACCCTCATGCACTCGCGACATGGGCGACCTAGCGTTCACCAAGATGGATGTCGACCATACTTTGTAGGATGTCCGCACGCTAACGCTTGCTGAAACGTTCACGGGTGAGGACAACACGACACAACAATGATCAGGTGATTCATGCTATAGTAAAAGAAAGAGTGTTCCAAGAATAAGAAGGAAACATAACTAAAGCGACCAAGTGGTCCATGGTGTTGGAGAAGAAAAGAGTGTTCCAAAAAAGAAAGTGGAAATAAAGAAAAAGTATTCTTGAAAATAAGTAGGAACTAGAGCTAAACCTGGAGAGGAAGTAGGAAGAAGAAAACGAGGCGTCGCTGATGAATAGACTGATGTTGACGTGCTACTGGTTGGCACCAACGAAATGAGTTGGCGAAGAGGCTAGGAGTAGAAGATGTAGGGAAGGACGATGAAGAGAAGAACGACAATTATCCATTCTAGCAATGAATGGTATGTTGGCTGGAGGTGGAGCTTATTGGTGACTAGGAATATCTTCAGGTTGGCACTCGCCTCCCATGTCAATGTGCATTTACAAAGTTAAATGGACCTTTGAGAATGATCTGTACAGTTATTTCTTGTTTTGTGTCAATAGTATGTGTTAGTTCAACCCACTCTTTTATATTGTACATATGAAATTTTCATCCCTGTTGCAACGCACGGCGAAGGTGATGTGGGCGTCATCTGGTTTTAAAGGAGGAGGCTCCAGCGAGAAATGTCTCTCTACGACGGGAAGCCGAGCAGGAAGGGGAGGGTTCGACATGAAAAGGAGAGAGTGTGTCGTGGGATGGGTTTTTTGTGTTGGGCCCGTGTGTTGGAGATAACATAACGGATAGTCTGGACAACCATATTTCTCCCCCACATATGGTCTGAATTTAGGGGAGCCCGGACTGTCCAGACGGTTGAATTTTGGGGAGCCTACTGAGCGCCCATTTCATGTCCAGACACGCCCGAAAGTACGAGGGAGAAGTGAGCTCTCGCCTTGAAGAAGACTTTAATCATTTATTTGATTTTTATATCTACATTATAGCCCGTAGCAACGCACGGACGTTCTACTAGTTAGGTTTAGGTGGGAAGTTGCAGCTGGAAATCTGGTGTGTCATTTCTTACAAAATAGGCACCAAAAGCTTTCCACCCAAGATAATAGTTTTGTCCATGTCTTCCTTTGGCTACTCTAATGGTTTAACATTTGTGTTAGCATGAACCTCACTCTTTGGCTCCTTGGTGTTCACATCAGTTGGTTTTTGCCAATTTACTCCCTTCAAGTCTTCAAGCTATTGCAAAGGGCAATGGAACTAGAAGCTGTGGAAGCTCTCCCTTCGGCAAATCACATAGGCTCGATCGTTGTACATACAAGCAGCCAGTCTCCAAAATAGTTTCCCTCGACAACCTTTTGTTCTCACGTCATGTGTTCTTGACCTCATGCAAGTGTTTAGTCAGTAAGACTGATATTAGCTTCCTCAGACACAGTGGCGGCGCTGGGGGTCTTCCTGGGTATTCCCTGGAATACCCAAGATTTAGGCCCAAAATAAAATTAATATACATATGTTATACTGGCCCAGTCCAAACAGAGGACAAAGCGAGCCACGCAGCGAACCAGACAGACGACCGAGCGGTGTCTGGTTGCTCGCGCGGGCGAGCACCTCTCGTCGACTCGTCCTCTCCCTGTCTCCCAGTCCCAGCAGTTCCCAGTCTCCCTCCCCTGCTCCCCCGATCCCGATTCCCAATCCCAAACCTAGCGGCGCGCGGGCGGCGGCGATTCCAGGTCCGGCCGGCCCTCTCCTTCCCTCCCCTCGGGCCTCGGCCTCCGGCTCCGCCCCTCCCCTCCGCGAACTACATCTGGTCCGCCTCCGGTCAGAGCGTCCCGGTCCCGTGTCCGCCGTCTGGCCGTCCAGTCCGCGTCCGAGATCCGGCCTCCAGTGGCCCCTGCTGACTCCCTCCACCGCTGACCGTCTCCTCCAGCTCCAAGGTATTTTTTGGCTTTTTGCCCTATGTTTTTTGTAAGAAATCTGAAGATTTGTTTGTAAACTGAAATTGAACTAAATGGACATTGAAGTTTGAAGAAGAAGGATGTTTATGTGATGGGTTTGATGCCACAATGCCACTGCCACTGATTTGTACTTTGTTTATGTGATTGTGATGTAGATGAAGAAGAAGGATGTTAGCTTGTTTGAATTGTGGGAAAAATCTTCAAAGGCAAGGAAAATAAGTTCTACATCCACACCAACTGCTCTTTCCGTTGAGGTTGAGAGCAACCTGCAGCTAGCACTAGTGCATACACATGACGAAGCTCCGCAACCGGAGAGGGAGAGAGGCTCCCCGTCCCCAATTGTAGAAGATGATGAAGCGGTTGATGAAGATGATGAACCAAGTCCCCAATTCGAAGCAGATTTGGAACGTGATCCTGGCAAGCGACTTCCCATATCTTCATATCATGTCAATGACCAGGATGTAGTTAGAAGGAGATACATTGACTTGGGAGCTTGTCAACCAAAGGGTCACAAATTTGAGATCAGAGATTTTAGTGGACATCCCCGTCGCTTTTGCCCTACTTGGTTTAAGGATCATAAGTGGCTTGAGTACAGTGTGAAAGAAGAGGCTGCTTTCTGCTTTGTTTGCTATTTGTTCAAGGATAAAACAAAAAGTCCCGGAGGAGATGCATTTGTGAATGGTGGGTTTAATAATTGGAACATGAAATCAAGATTGAAGAGGCATATTGGTAGTAGTGCTCACGCTGAAGCTCAGGAAAAATATGATATGTTCACTACACCTACAACATCAATTAGGGAGTCTATTGCTTCAAACACCAAACAATACAAGGCTTTGTATAAACAGCGTTTGACATGGACACTCAAGTGTGTGAGATTTCTGTTGCGCCAAGGCTTGGCATTTAGGGGGCATGATGAAAGTGAAGACTCGCTAAATAAAGGAAATTTCCTTGAGCTTCTAAATTGGCTAGCAGGAAATTTTGAAGAGGTTGACATGGTTGTTCTCAAGAATGCTCTACGGAACTGCAAGATGACTCACCATGATATACAACAAGAGGTGATAAAATGTTGTGCACAAGAGACTACTAAACTAGTCATTGAAGAACTTGATGGTGGTCATTTTGCAATACTTGCAGATGAGTCTAGTAATGTGTATCAGAATGAACAGTTGGCTGTTTGCTTGCGTTATATTGATATGAAAGGAAGGGCGGTTGTAAGATTTCTTGGTCTTGCTCATGTTGAAGATACCACCTCTTTGACACTAAAAGCTGCAATTCAAAAAATGCTTATGGACTACAATTTGACCTTTGCAATGGTTCGTGGGCAAGGATATGATGGAGCTAGTAATATGAGAGGTAATGTTAATAGCCTGAAAAAACTGATTATGGATGAGTCCCCTTCTGCCTACTATGTTCATTGTTTTGCCCATCAATTACAGTTAACTCTTGTTGCTGTTGCTAAGGAGAGTGGTGATTGTACTTGGTTCTTTCAGCAGCTTGCACACTTGTTAAATGCTCTTGGCATGTCTTGTAAAAAGATGAGAATGCTTCGGATAGCTCAGGCTGAAGAACTCATTGATGCACTGGAATTGGAAGAAGTAGAAACAGGGAGTGAGCTGAATCAGGAAATGGGTTTGGGAAGGCCATGTGATACACGTTGGGGCTCTCACTTCAAAACTGTGAACCATGTCATCTCTATGTATGGTGCACTACGACGAGTCATTCGCAAGATTGGAGACGAGTACCATGGTGCGGAGGCACAAGCGGCTCTATCCATAGAGACAATATTTCGATCATTTGAATTTGTTTTCATGGCACACTTGATGCAAGAAATATTTGGATACACAGATGAGTTGTGTAGAGCTTTGCAAAAGCAAGACGAAGATATTGTTCATGCTATTGAGCTTGTTAGTGACACAAAGTATTACTTGGAGGCTTTTAGGACCGATGCTGGATGGGATGATTTTCTCACAAAGGTCACATCTTTTTGTACAAAGCATAAGATCAAAGTTGTTGATATGGAGGGTCCTTACTTTCCCGTTGGCCGGCCTAGAAGGGGTTTATGTAATGGTGTGATCAATTACCACCGCTTCAAGGTTGATATGTTTGTGGGTGTCATTGATAGGCAAATCAGTGGGCTGAATGGCAGGTTTGATGAGGTAAACACGGAGCGACTTTCTTGCATGGCAGCATTTTGTCCACTTCATCTATTTGTTGCTTATGACCAAGAGAAGTTGGTTAGGCTTGCTACAAAGTTTTATGCTTCCGATTTTACAAGTGATGAACTGGCAAGACTTCCATGGCAACTAAACATGTATGTTACTAATGTGCGTAGAGATGAAAGGTTTCAAAACCTGAAAAATCCGTGTCAGCTTTCAGTTATGCTTGTTGAGACAAACAAGCATGAACAATATCATATTGTTTACAAGCTTCTTAAGTTGGTATTGATTCTCCCAGTAGCTACTGCTAGTGTTGAAAGGGTATTCTCTTCAATGAGCTATGTGAAGAATAAGCTAAGGAACAAAATGGGTGATGAATATTTGAACAATTGTTTGGTTACATTTGTTGAGAGAGAATTTTTCAATCAAGTGAAGGATGAAGATGTCATCAATCTCTTCCAGAAAGGTGACCGCAAAGTTATATTGTAAGAAGGATATCATCACTTTATCAATCAAAAGGTACATTGAAATATTGCTACTGCCGTTATGCTAGTGTTGTTTTGTTCATATATATTGCTAGTGGTCTGTTGTTTGGTTCATATACTATATTTAGAGCAAAAAAAAAATTGGATGAATACCCAGCCTTCATTTCCTGGCGCCGCCACTGCTCAGACAGTTAGTAAACTGATCTAGCTGTTCCTGGCTCGGTCATGGAGTGAAAACTACAGATCTCGACATGTAAACATGTTTGGTTTCTGTTGCTCTGTCATCCAGACTAACTCTGAAAACTGCGACAGGCGAAGACAGATGCTATCTAGGATGGCATGTTTGTAAGTAATTCATCCATCATAACTTGTGTTCTTCGCGCGCGAGATTATCGTGACAGTAAAATTTTCTTGCCATGCTCATTTCTTTACTGATTCAACCCTTATTGTGGTAGACCAACTGAAACTTCGCGCGCGAGACAGTAAAATTTTCTTGCCATGCTCATTTCTAGAAAATTTTCTTGCCATGGCGACCGTGTTGCCACAACTGAAACTAGCGCCTTATTGTGGTAGACCAACTGAAACTTCGCGCGTGAGATTATTGTGGTCCGGCAAAATTTTCTTGCATGCTCATTTGTATGCTGGAACGAAACCATGCTTTGCGGATAGCCCCCCCCCCCCCCCCCCCCCCCCCCCCCCCCGCTTCGTTACGGTAGGGGTGCTAGTTTCCGTTGTAGCAACACGGTGCACTTGGTCTCCTTTTTGTATCTTACTTCGCCACCTGAGCTTTACGGGTTCACCTGTTTTCTGAAACGTTAGCATGCAGATAGGGCTGCAAGAAAAGCTCGAGGCTCGTGAGCCACTTGAGATCGACTCATTTTTTTAGCTCGACTCAAGATCGACTCGAAAATAAACGTTGAGTTTGAACACTTTGTGTAGCTCGACCGGAAAACGAACAGATCTTCTGTCAATACTAGCTCGCTCGATTTAGCTCAATAGCTCAACATAATATCATTATTTTCAATGATCATGCCATATATTAAATGCAAATAAGATAATTTATTACATATATGTTGTCCATGATTTTCTCCATTTTATTTACTAGCAAACATGAAAGCTTAATTAAATGCAGAGAAGAATTAGGCCTTATTATGATCTTTGGCCAATAATTTGTTTTGCTAATTATATGTTTGTCGTGAATCATTATCTTATTTTGACACTAAACTTTTGGTTGTGAGAGAATAAGTCAAACCACTTTGCAGAAATTTATATTATAATCGTCTTGATTGAAATAATATTTATTTAGTATTTTGTTATGTCGCGTTGAGTCTTATCTAGTTAGAATAATCATCATAAATTTTTGATTTTTACCATTTTAGTTAGCTCGAAACTAGCTCGAGATCAACTCGAGATCGTTACAAGCTGAGCACGAGTCATGTTCTACAGCTCGACCTTGAGCTTCACTCAATCTGAGCTCGCTCGACTTTTAATACAAGTTGAGCCGAGCCAACTTAAACTCGCTCGAACTCGACTCGTTTGCAACCCTACATGCAGACGCTCTGATTAAACCCTTCAAGCGGATTAGTCTAAGACCGCACAATCTTAGGCTACGCCCAGTTTCCTGCTACTGCGAGAGCCGAGCAGTTCGACGCAATTTTTATATGAGAAAATCTAGCTAGCATATTCTAGTATCAAAGCTTCTGATGTTGACCTCTGTTTCAGGTGAAGCAAATTGATGGACAATAATGCATAGTTTGTGGAACCTGAAACCCTACCCACACTATTTTGTGTGCGGCCACGGTTGACTTGGCTGATGTATGCGGCGGATGCATTATGCTTATGTCGGCAAATTATTGTATCTCTAACGAAAGGTCAGCAAATCACGCGGATATAAAGAGATATAGTGCAGTAGCTATCGGCTACGGCCCTGTCCGGCCCGTCGCCAGCACCGTCTCCATCTCCTGGGCCACACAAGCTTTGCTTCGCCAGAATCTGCCAGACCTCCGTGATGAAGCTACACTTGGCTAGCTCGAGGGTCGGTGTATGCGGCAAGTCCACCCGAGCCCCGAAATCACTAGAAAAAATAGCACGCTATATAGCAGCTAATAGCACGCTATAACGTATAGAGAATTGTCTCGCTAAATTGATCATTGTATAATGTTTCGCTAATAGCACGTTATAGCACGCTAATAACATATTTTCAATGACGACGCTATTTTCTGTAGCATGCTATTTTTTTTCTTGCCCGAAACCCATACCAAAGTGTCTAAAAACTCTGCAGTATATATACCATGACAAGGATTTCGAGTAAGTTTCTATCCAGATAAAAAGCAAACAAACAAGTTGGACTATGAATAGCACAAGGTTCAGATTGAACGCCGATTTTGACTCATTTCTGTGTAGAGTTTCAGCTTGATTAGTTTTTTTTTCCTTAGTGTGGGAATCGGAGAGACGAAAGAAAATGTAGATGCACAGATGCACTGTATTGAGTTTCTCTGATGTACTATCACTTCAATTTCACTTGCACGCACGAGTTGAGTACACTGCATTTTGCCAACATGCATACGGAGCTTTCAAGCTTGGCAGTCAAGCATTTCTCCTCGAGGGCATATCTCGCTTCACACTGTAGCCAGCTCTACTACCTGGGGTTTCTATCCGTCTCTCTCTCCATCAGCTACTGCAGCCTCCTTGTTTGACACGCACAAACACAAGCAAGCTAGGCTTAGGTTCCACAGTCATCGCCACTTGCAACTTGCAAGTTACAGCAACAATAATTGGGGATCGAGGGAAAGCAACGTTGCATGAGCCCAGCTTGCCTGCCTGCCATTCCATTTCACACTTTCTCAAGGTGGCTAACTCTATGCATGGTTGCCTTCAGCAGATAAGAGTACCGCATAGTGCCAAACTGCCAATGCCATTGACTCTTTGGGTTCCATGCACATGCGTGTCATCTCAATGGCAATGAGTTATGAGAGGATCCTACGAGAGAACGACGCTTCTGTAGATATGTAGCTAGGGATTCTGTATGGTCCATCGGTTTCGTATGGTGACGGTTCATGATTCTCCCTCCTTTTTCAACTCGTCTCCGACTCTCGGGGCCATATAGGGTTGAATTCCGTTTTGACGGTTGGAGGTGGCGTCTTAGACCAGGTTTGGCGGTACGATGGATTGTGCCAGTTTGTGTGTTTAATTTTCTTATTAAAGCAGGTTATAAAACAAAGCAGTTTTAACATGATCCCTCTTACCTTCTGCTTTCGTATGGAAGGGGTTCCTGCCCTCACGATGAGGTTCTTCAAAAAAAAAAAAAAAAAACAGAATGATAGAGCTCCCCAAAAAGCAGTCTTTGCACGTGTTCATGGATCAATATTGAACAAGTGACATGATAGGCATATGAACCAGGTCAAACGTCTACATTTAACATTGACAAATGCATGTGCGCTAGCTTGTCCATTAGTTCTCCACTTACTTAATTATGTCATAGTGACCAATCATACAAATGTATGGCTCATATTCATCATCCATGGCACATTTGTGGGCTGTGGTTCAACTGCAAGGTAGGCTTGGCCTTTCCCATTGAAGCAGCGCGTAGTGCTGCCTGCAGCGCACCTCACTTGCTTTGACATCCCACATGTCCCTCAGGACATTGACATTCTTCTTGAAATCGCTAGATTCCCTGGATTGATTTTAGTCAAAGATTGTGGAGCACTTTCGATGGAAAGTGCATATGGATGGCTCCCCATCTCTTGTAGATTTGGAGTAACAGTATTTGCTAGGGAGACAAGCCTTGGTGCACCCATACACAATAATTGAGGAGTTGTTGTGTCGCTGATGGTGTCTATTGTTGCGTTTCAGAAAATCTCACTTTTAGTAAAATGAACACAAGAAGTCACGTCAACTGTGTGCAAACTGAGCATTCATCACTTGTGCATAGAAGTCGCTAGATAAACTCTGATTAACAAGTGTTTATCGCTTGTATATCTCAGTTGTGATTACTGGACACTAATGATAGTGAAATATGCAGTATAATCTTAACATGTGACGGTTTCATAAGTATTTACTTCATGCACGTAGAATGGCTCTTTATATTGAAAATTCTCTTCCGAACTTTATAAACAATCTGGATTTAAATATAATATACTCGTTGTGCTGCCCCATACTTACATGTGTATGCCTGTTTATATATATATATATATCTTGTCTCAGTATAGGCAGCACCCAGGGATGCATCTACTGAGGCATGCTTAACTAGCTAAATTAAGTGACGCACGTTATATTAAGGCAACCAAGTCAAGGATCATCTCCTTGAATTAAATAGAACGTTGTCATGGTTCTAAAACTCTACTGATATTTTCTAAATGAGTACTCCCTCCGTCCCAAAATAACTGTCTCAACTTTGTACTAGCTTTAGTACAAAGTTGTACTAAGCTTAAGACACTTATTTTGGGACGGAGGGAGTATATTTTAGACGATTCTATAAAGTATCTCAACTAGACAAAATAATGTGTTTGATTATTGAATTATGCGATTTATTAGACATAATAATGTCTGATATATTAATTGAAAGTAACAATTGGCAATTTCTGATTTGGTATTTGACTCGATCCTATAATAGCGTGCATTTTGTGGGGGGCGCTACGATTTCTTGAATTCAAAACAATGCAAGGAGTTTTTTTAATCCTTTTTCCTTTATTGAATCGGAAGTGTCTTTCAATATAAAATGAAAATGAATCAGAAGTGATTCAATGAAGATTGCTTTGGACAAAAAGAACGGAATTGTTCAGGTCAACAAATAGAGTATTATACTCCAATTTGTGTAAGTGTTAGTAACATGCACGTTAGCACATATATATGTTTCCAATACTTTCTCCATAATGTCGAGATGAAAACCGCCACACCCTACGAGTTAGTTGGTACAATAGACAAGCCAACTTGATTGTTGGACTCCTCTCTAAAATAACTAAATAAGTTGGTTGCCGAATTATTTCAATAGAGGTGACGTCAATTAATCTGACAAGTAAACTGACTAGTTTAGCAGAAATGGCACATATACTATTTATTGTTGGTAAAACATAAATGATATATATTGAATAGACAAGCTACCAACAAAAAATTGCAATCATTGTCATACAATGAACAAATAAATTGTTTGCTAGATTTGTAAAGTATTTTATTCAGCAGAAGTGACACATTATTGAATAGATAAAATGATAAACCAGTTAATAAATAAATAAATCAAGGTATACATTAATACTATCGTTAGAGTTCCCTTGTTTTTCCTATGTACACCTTGCGTTCTTTACTTCTAAATTGTATTCCCTTGTGTTTTATCGTCTAGTGGAATCCAAAAGTGCCCCGGGTTTATGTGATTTTTTTTATCATGTGCGCCGATGCATATTCCTCTAAAGGTTCAAAGGTTCAACATCAATGTCATTGTCTAGTGCATACAATATGTGCGAACTGGAACGCTCTTTGATATCTGGAAGTGCCTTAATTTAATTACAAGATTATCCATGCTTAGCGAGCATGCATCAAACACCTGGACAAGAAGAACAAGAACAACAACCTTCCTACATTCAAGCACACGAAACATAGGTTGATGGAAGCTTTTGGGGGAGTTGCCGCAAGGAAAAGATGAGGCGGGAGTAAGGATGACACATAGAAAAAGCTAAAACCCTACATGGCAATGTACAACAAATCACTCAGACCAAATGCGATCAAGGTTGCGATTGAAATATGAAAATAGACCTCGTAGCAATGGGATTCAATTTCGTTTGTTAGGAGGTAGCCTGGCGTGTGGGCACCTCCTATGATTTTTTGGGTTCTCTTATGGGTTGCAGTTTTCTGGATTTTGGGGTGCACCAGCCTGTCATTGTTTCACATGGCGAGACAGTGCTTCGTAGGAGCGTCAGCGATGAAAAACTAGTTGCATGATTTATTCTATGGCGGTGGCGATTACTGATGTTGATTATGAGAGTAATGTGGTGATGTTGGGTGTAGGCGCTATTGTGTTAGGATCAGACAATGTTCCTTAGTTTTGTAAAAAAAAACATCTTGACTACTTGGCAACTCTAAACCCCATCATCACGCTCTAGTTTGTTTATTTCAGTCTGTAATCTCTTGGTTGGGTTCTTATCAACTCTCTTTGACAATATATGGCTCACATCAGTTGTTTTGTCAAGAAGTAGATTAGTCACTGTTTCTTGTCTACAAGTGGTTTATTTACGTACAAGGCTAACCACATTAACCCTGGCTAAGTTGTCAAGCAATGTATCTTTTTTTGAAGGTAAAGGTGTTTTTTCGTTGAAACACAACCAAATGCGTGTGTCGTTTTGTATTAGAAGAAGAGAAGAAAGCATCAAGAAGACGCAAGATGGTGAAAACAAAAAACAAACTCGAAAAAAATAAAAAGTGAAGAAAGGGCAGCTTACGCTAAACTAAAGATAAACCAAGAAGAAGTAAGATTTTCATTCTCAAGCGCACCTCAAAACGGTCATTTATATCAAAATAGCATGAACTAAAGCTACAAAATCACCATGACTGGTGCGGCTCAAACCATGTAGTTGGAAAAATAAGAAAGAAGCAAGATGCGCCGGATTTCCATTAATAGAACATAAAAGAAAACTAAGCATATATCTTCCAAGTTTATTCGGAGATATAAAAAGGCAAACCCTTAATTTACATAACACCCTGACGCTTGCATTAGTAGTAGTAGCTAGCATTAGCAAATGCAGGGCTTCTTCCAACATACACTCGGAAGGTGTTGACCATGAGAGATCAGCACCAAGACATGCAATTATTGTCTTAAACTGATATAACTTCCAAATTAGGTGCCCAACCACAGCATGCATGTGCATTTCCTGCTACAACCAAAAAACCACTTGCATATAGAGAGTCTTCTCTCTCGATGCGCAAGCAGTACTCTTAATTGTCTCTCATTTCTGTTCTTATATATATACTCCACAAGTAGACAAGTAGTCAATGCACATATCACAATATTGTATACTCCTACTTGATTAATTAACCCAGCAAGCAAACAATAAGTCACTAATTAAGTAATTAATTGCACCTCCCATCTCATCCTTTTCTTCTCCTCGTCCTCATCTCCCTGTCAAAAACATATCTCTGTCTTGGCTAACTAGGCTGATCAGTAGCTAACTGCCCCAAATGACCCCTTGCTCCCAACAAGTCAATGCTCCATATCAGGTCTACGAATGGGGCTAGCTAGCCACCATGTCACACAGCACGCCACACCACTCTGTATTCAGCTGATATGTTTAGAGTAAATTTCACTTTGTTACTCCTTATTTATAATATTGTGGTAGGTTTTAATTTACCTAAAACTCATGGCATAATTTACTTCATATTTGTAACATTGACATTACAATAGGTTTTGGCGTTTTGCCCTGTTTTACTATTTTCTTCCCAAACTGAAAAAGACCAATTTGTTAGGATGGCAACCGGATGAATGAGTACACAACTTGAACATGTAATCATCAGGGGCCTTAGCAAATTATATCACGTTTCCTCAAATCATACCATATTAACAAATAATTTGTTTCACTATGTTTGATGCAAAAAAAAAAAGTGTTTCACTACGTATTATGCAACTTTGTAGAGAAAATAATGTGGTTTACTTTTCAAAAGAGGGTAAAAAAATGAGATGGCCACAAAAAAATTACCTGAGTTTTTATTACTCCCTCAGTTCACTTTATAAGGCGTTGAAGACATTTCAGACAGCGTGCAAAGCAGCCCATTTTCAGTTGTCTGAAACAACTTATAAAAGTGAACGGAGGGAGTAACAAAAAAAATGGCTGATTTGTTATTTATGTAAAAAAACTATAGGAATATTCGATTCGCCGGATATTTTGATCGATCGATAATAATCCGATTCAGTATTCAGTGAGTAAATTATATTTTCTATTTCTTAAAAACAAGGCAAATCAATGAACTAATTTTCCTTGGTTAGTTCCTGAATCAATTGACCATACATGATAAAACATGTCGAGTAGAAGACAATGAACGGAATTCTTGAGGTCAATGTATAGAGCGGTATATTACGTGTGTATGTGTTAGTAACATGCACGCTAGCTTAGGTCGATGTTCCATTACTTCTCCATGATGTTGAGATGAGACTGCTTTTTTCTACCCTATGAACTAGTCCAAGATGACATGCATATTTGATTGGCGGACTCCTCTTCTATTTTTTTCCGGTTTAATTCAACAGAAATGGCATGTATATAATATATTTTTTGCCGGTCCAATAATTGGAAATGTGTGTATGCATGATGTCCTTTTTTTTTGCCGATTATGGCCTTTTGTCCTGCTTGTATTTATTTTTTCTGCTATCAGAGATGTTCTTGGCACTTTGATACTTGAATCGTTTTAATAAATGACCGTGTGCATCTCTTGATGTAGAGGCCGGGGTTAATCTCATTTTCAGAAAACATATACTAGATAAATAAATTGATAGGTAATTAATTGTTTATTTAACAGAGATGACATACCTGAATAGATAGACTGGACACCGGATTGATTATTCAATTTATTCATCGGGAATATATATCAGATAAATATCTTGTGCTGAATGATGAATAGATAGATCGATTGCTGGATTTGATAAATTCAACAGAATAAACAATTTGATTGCTGGATTTGACAAATTAAACAGACTAAACAATTTGGTTCCTGGATTCAACCGACGTGACGACACTAGTTTGATCCATCATGCCCCTACACATTTCTGATGTCTCTGTCGTTGATGAGAAAAATAACCGAGCTGGTGAACGGAATCTGACCAGTTGTTACTTGCCTGTGTGACACGACACCCAAACTGCATTGCTGGTTTCTCTCGTCTTCTATTAGTGTTAGCTTTCTTTTAAGAAACCATCCTGTTAGGAATCTAAAAATGTAGATTGATATATTGTACTCAGGATCACTGTCGTCTTCTAGACTCTGGGCTATGTGGGAACTATGAAAGCACATTTGTATCGGTGAGTATGTCTTTACTTACAACGGCACTGAGTCTCTCCTGACACGTGTACTTTAGCTATATAAATTCTTTCCATGTAAACTTTGAAGAAAAGATGGGAAATTACAATGACACGTGTACACCTTTTCTAAGCAAGTATGCCTACTTTGTGAGAGAGATTAAAAAAAAAACAAAGATGGGCACAAGACAACTACATGAGTGGTCTATTGCCGAAAATAAAGCTACTTGTTTATTATTTGAAGTAATTGCGGAAATACTCGATTCGATGGGTATTCTGATTGATCATATAATACTCCAATTTGGTATTCAAGTGGACGAATTCTATTTGCTCTTTCTTGAAAACAAGTCAAAGCTAGGAATTGTTTTTCATTTGGTTGAATAGGTAGTTCCTGAACTGATTGACCATATATATGATAAACAGGTTGATTACAAGACAACGAACCGAATTGTTCAGGTCAACGAATAGAGCAGGATACTCCGTGTTTTACGTGTTAGTAATACACACGTTAGCTTAGCTGCTTAGGTTGATGTTTCATTACTTTCTCCCTGATGTTGAGATGAGACTACTTTTTCCTACCCAACCAACTGGCTAAACGAGTATAAGGATGATTGAGGGAGTCCGGGATTAAGGGGTCCTCGGACTGCCGACCTATTTT
This sequence comes from Elymus sibiricus, assembly GCA_039707655.1. Lineage (NCBI taxonomy): Eukaryota > Viridiplantae > Streptophyta > Magnoliopsida > Poales > Poaceae > Elymus > Elymus sibiricus. The sequence continues at coordinate 452,023,714 of CM077667.1, read as the reverse complement.
TCATAGGTCGGGCTAATGGGCCGCTCGCTGAGGATGAGATTAATCGAAGGCCTTGTCGCCAAGGAGGAGACCTCAGGAGCCGTGGCGTGTCCGTCAAGTTGAAGATGGTAGTTTAGGCATGTTTTTTCCTCCGGTGGGCAACCGACCATATGTAACCCTAGTGACCCCTGGTGTCTATATAAGCCAGAGGGTTTTAGATCATACGGGACAGAAACTCGTCTAGGGTTTTAGCTAGTCGATCTCGAGGTAGATCAACTCTGTAACCTTTATATCATCAATATAATCAAGCAGGACGTAGGGTTTTACCTCCATAGGAGGGCCCGAACCTGGGTAAACATCGTCTCCTTCGTCCCTTTGTAACCATCGATCCTAGTCTCACAGCTCGGGACCCCCTACTCGAGATCCGCCGGTTTTGACACCGACATTGGTGCTTTCATTGAGAGTTCCGCTGTGATCGCCAGAGGAATCGATGACTCACCTTGTCATAAGCAACGAGATCTGCAGCCATGATATTCTCATCCCTGATCAGATCTTCACAGGCGGCGATGTCTCGTCGCACGCCGTCCCGACCGGCCATCTTGACCAGATCGGAAGCTTTGCCCCCGATCAAGGAATCAGATTCGGAACCCTAGAGTTCGTCGCTGATTCGCGGGGAGAACTTGTCTTGATAGGACCCTCAACTCTCATGGAGGAGCCCGCAGATCCTGACGCCTTGACGTCGAAGACATCGGGCCCCACCTCTGAGGCGGCCTTCACCCTCGGGCTGTCTAGAACGCCCAATCCAGTCGTTGTGACCGGATCCGCTATGGCCGAACAGGACCCGGATCCGCTTTCAAGCAACTCCGGAACTGCCACGCCGCAGATCGACCCCACGCGCTTCAGCGACATACATCCTACCGTCGCCTCGTTCCTGAACGAGCTGTTTGATCGGATTCAGACCATGCGTATGACTGGCGACCAGACCCCGGTCTATGACCGGATCGGGCTTAAACCCGACGTTAGGGAGATTCTCATCCCCACGGTCACTCACCTAGTCGCCACCGTCGAGTGTCCGGCTAGGGGCTCGTCCCCCCAACGACCGGAATTAAAAACGGTTCATACCCCAATCTCTGATCATCGAGGCCTCGCTTGTAACCCAGACCCTGGAGTTCGCTCCGGAGATAGACCGGTATCGGTCTCTGATCTAGCATGCAACTCGGAACCCGTAATTTCGGACTCACATCGCGGCGTGGAATCAAAGTTTTTCCCACCCACCACCCAAGTCGAGCACTCAAGCATCGCACCAGAGTCCAAGTCTTCGGACTTACGGGATGTTAAACATTTACCAGGAGAGTCGGTTCATCATTTTTGGGCTAGACTCCTCCTCACTAGAAACAAAGTACGAGGTCTTAGTGACCAGGAGATAATGGCAACCTTCAATCGCAATTGCCACGACGAAGGGATTCTCAACGCCCTGGCTCGTCGGCACATTCACAACTTCACCGAGATGTCTGACTTGGTGCAAAAATATTGTGCCATGGAGAGCACCTGGCAAGCCGAGCGGCTACTTTCGGAACCAACCTTTATCGAGTACCCTAGAGGAGACCGGAAAAAGAGGATACCTCCGAAGCGGCTAGCCGAACTCGAGCCTGCCGAAAAGAGAAATCGGCCCCTTTCGGGGGTCAGAACTGTCCTTGATGGGCTATTGGATAAACCATGCCCTATACATTCCGTATTGCTGAACACAAGCCCGACTCACAGCCTTAGAGCCTGCTGGGCGTCAGGCAGGTCGCAAAAAGTGGTGAAGCAATCCTTGAGGCACTACCGCCGAACAAGCGCTCCACATCGCCACCAGAATACAATGCCGAAGTCCTGACGATCTACGAAACGTTCCCCTCAAGGAACATGAGGAAAAGAGCTCTTAAAGAACTCGAACAGGTCTATCATGTGGCAGCAACAAGTTCATGGGCAGACATACCCATCACCTTCGGAGATACTGACCGACCAACCATCCGTCCCGATCATACACCGGCCGCACTGGTCTTAAACCCCATCGTCGATGGCTTCAGGTTGAATAAAGTGCTAATGGATGGCGGCAGTGGTTTAAACCTTATCTACGAAGATACCCTAGAAAAAATGCAATTCGACCGATCTCGCATCGAGCATAGCAACACAACATTCCGGGGGACCATTCATGGGAGAGAGGCGCGTTGTTTAGGACGTATCACCTTGGACGTAGTGTTCGGCACGCCCGAAAACTACCGATCTGAAGAACTTCTCTTCCATATCGTGCCCTTCCCCAGCGGCTACCACGCCCTGCTGGGGCGTGACGCCTTCACAAAATTCCAGGCTATACCACATTACGGGTATATGAAGCTCAAGATGCCAGGCCCAAACGGAGTAATCACAATCGCCAGTGATCCGGACATAGCCCTTCGAGCTGAAAACAAAACAGCAGCGCTCGCCCTCGAGGCACTAGCTGAGACCTTCGCTGCAGAAGAACTGACCACACTCCGGTCAACAGTAGATAAGGACGATGTGATCCTTAGCAAAAGGCCCAAATCCACGTCCTTTAAACCTGCAGATGAAATCGTTAAATTCCAGGTACACCCGACGGACCCCAACAAGACAACGTCCATCGGAGCTGAGCTGGACCCATGGTGGACGAAGCACTACGAGCATTCTTACGAGAAAATTGGGACATGTTCGCCTGGCACCCTTCCGATATGCCCGGAATCCCACAGCGGCTAGCAGAACATAGTCTGAACATCATCTCAGGCTTCAAGCCCGTCAAGCAAACTCTGCACCGCTTTTCCGAGCCCAAACGACAAGCTTTGGGTGAAGAATTAGCCAAACTGCTAGAGGCCGGATTCATACGGGAGATTAAGCACCCCGAATGGTTGGCAAACCTCGTGATGGTACCAAAGAAAGACAAATCCTGGCGGCTGTGCAACGACTTTAAAGACCTCAACAAGGCCTGCCCTAAGGACCCTTTCCCCTTACCACGCATAGACCAGATTATTGACGCCACAGCCGGACACGACTCATTGTGTTTCCTCGACGCTTATTCCGGATACCATCAAATCAAAATGAAGGAATCCGATCAAGCCGCAACCGCATTCATCACCCCCTACAGGCCATTCTGCTTCAACATGATGCCTTTCGGGCTAAAAAACGTTGGGGCTACGTACCAGCGCATGATCCAGACTTGTCTCGCCAAACAAGTCGGTAAAACAGTCGAGGCATACGTGGACGACGTGGTAGTCAAAACCAAACACGTCAGCCAACTGATTGACGACCTAAGGCAAACCTTTGCCAGCCTACATGAGTACGATATACGACTCAATCCGGAGAAGTGTGTATTCAGAGTTCCCGCTGGTAAACTGCTCGGATTTATCGTTTCCCATAGAGGAATAGAGGCGAATCCGGCCAAGATCCGTGCCCTATCAGAACTTGCAGTTCCCACAGAGCTAAAGCATGTCCAAAGGTTGGCTGGTTGCGTGGCGGCGCTAAGTCGCTTTATCTCCCGCCTCGGTGAAAAGGCTTTACCGCTCTACAGATTGCTGAAACGGACCAACAATTTCGAATGGACCGATGAAGCAGCGGTTGCGTTAGAAGAAATTAAAACACTGCTGGCAAGTAATCCCATACTCACAGCACCAGGCGCTGGTGAACCCATGTTATTATACATATCGACCACCAACCAAGTCGTTAGCGCAGTGCTCGTCGTCGAACGAGAGGAGGAGGGACACAAATTCCGGATACAGAAGCCGGTCTATTACGTGTCAGAAGTACTAACGCAGTGCAAGTCCAGATACCCGCACTACCAGAAGATAGCCTATACAGTATTTATGGCATCACGGAAACTAAGACACTACTTCCAAGAGTGTTTGGTTACGGTGGCATCCGAAGTACCCCTGAACGATATAATCAACAACAGGGACGCCACCGGCCGCATAGCCAAATGGGCCATTGAGCTCCTTCCTTTTGAAATTGCCTACAAACCACGACGAGCTATTAAATCTCAGGTGCTGGCAGATTTCCTCGCCGAATGGACAGAGGCCGAGCTCCCCAGGGAATATAGTACATACTCCCATTGGACGATGTACTTCGATGGATCCAAAACTTTGGCCGGACTGGGGGCTGGAGTTATTCTCACATCCCCCACAGGCGACAACGTTCGATACGTGTTGCAGATCATGTATGCCGACTCCAACAATGCAGCCGAATACGAAGGACTCTTGCACGGTCTTCGGATGGCAGCCTCAATGGGCATATAACGGCTGGAGGTACGGGGAGACTCCAACCTGGGCATCTCTCAAATTAACGGCGAGTTCGATGCCAAAAACCCGAAGATGGCGGCATATAGAAACGTCGTTCTTAAAATATCCGCACGGTTCAAGGGGCTGGAATTCCATCATGTCGCTAGAGACAACAACCAGGCCGCTGATATATTGGCCTGCATGGGGGCCAAACGCGACCCCGTCCTGAAAAACACTTTCCTGGAACGGCTCTTTAAGCCATCAGTGGTTTGGCAGGACGACAATAAGGGCACCGGACCCATCAGTGCGGAAGAGGTTGTTCCCCCTATAAACGAACCAGACGACCAAATCATCGGCGGCTCTGTAATGGACGAAACGCCTTCGGCTCATGAGGTCATGGCAGTAATCGCACCATGGACCGAGCCCTTCCTTGCCTACCTTCTTCGCAAAGAACTCCCCGACGATCAGACAGAGGCGCGACGCATAATCCGGCGATCCAAGGCCTACAAAGTCCATGAGGGTGAGTTATACAAGAAAAGCACCACCGGAGTACTCCAGCGGTGCATATCTGAGGAAGAAGGGCGGCAGCTCTTGGCCGAAGTCCACGCAGGAATGGGCGGCCATCACGCCACAGCAAGGGCCTTAGTAAGCAAAGCCTTTCGGGCTGGTTTCTTCTGGCCCACCACTCGAGTGGACGCCCAGTCGCTTGTCCAGCATTGCGTGGGATGCCAACTTTTTGCAAATCAAAGTCACATGCCCCCAACGGCTCTTCGGACTATCCCGATCACTTGGCCTTTTGCGGTCTGGGGGATGGACATGGTCGGACCACTTAAAGGGGGGACCAAGAAAAATAAATACCTACTGGTCATGGTGGACAAGTTCACCAAATGGATCGAAGCAAAACCTGTCAAATCAGCCAAGTCCGGACCAGTAATCGACTTTATATCTGGCGTGGTACACCGTTACGGTGTCCCGCACAGTATAATAACGGACAATGGATCCAACTTCACCGCCCAGGAAGTAAAAGACTGGTGCGCAAAAATGGGCATTAAGCTCGATTACGCATCGGTGTAACACCCGCAGACCAATGGACAGGTCGAATGAGCCAATGGCCTCATTATGAGTGGTATTAAGCCACGTTTGGTCCGATCTCTTCATGAGTCCGACTGCCATTGGGTGGAGGAACTTGATTCCGTTCTGTGGGGCCTGCGTACCACCCCGAATCGATCAACGGGATACACACCGTTCTTCATGGTCTATGGGGCAGAAGCGGTCCTTCCTTGTGATATTATTCACGATGCACCAAGGGTGTGCATGTACGAAGAAAAGGAGGCCGAGCTAGATCGGCAAGACGACTTGGACGCCTTGGAAGGAGAGCGCGACATAGCTCGGGCTCGCTCTACTTTTTATCAACAGCAGGCACGGCGTTACCAGAGCAGGGAGGTCAGGGTGAAAGCATATAACGTGGGTGAACTCGTCTTACGGCTCCCCGAGAAGGAGAAGCATAAGCTCAATCCCAAATGGGAGGGCCCCTTCATAATCGACGAAGTCCTCGCAGGGTGGGGCTTATCGTCTTCGCAGCCCGACAGACAACCGCCTCGAACCAAACCCATGGAACGCAGCTCGTCTTCGGCGCTTCTACGGCTAGACCGATGTCGTCATTCTCTTTACCCTCCCCTTTTATTTTTTCTCTCTTATTTTCATTTTTCCTTCCCGTCCACCTTAATTCTTGGCAGGCCAGGACCTTTCTCTCCCCAAGTTTGTGCTCGGCTAAACCGAGCTAGTGTTTAGATATTCGGCATACATCGTCAAATGTAAAATCCGAATATAACACCTGGGGGCTTCTTCCCGAAGCCGATGAGTTTTTCTTTTAAGCATCCGTTGAAATTTCTTATGCATGAATGTTTCCTTTATCGATTGTAAAGCCATCATATGCATCAATTCGAACTAAGATTTTTGCCAAGCTGGGTTGCCTCGCTCCTGTGTTTACCCTCTATGTTCCCGATTGTTCGGCTAGAGAGTAAAGGGAGCACCTCTGCGATTGTTACGGCCGGGTCATCCGGATACGTACCTCAGACGGGTGAAGCCAAAAGCTAGCTATCTTTAGTAGAAAATTGGTCGGCTACGACGGAAGCAGCAAATAAAATTATGGTTGTTATTACCATCACGCGGTTTTCTCAATAAAGCCATTAGTCGCATACTCGTAGTATGTGGCCTTATTACCTACGATTTACGTAGCAACCTAAAGGAAGGCACCGATAGAGGTACTATTTTCTTTGGAAGATGTTTCTTACGCTAAGCAGTAATATAACATGTCTCCCTGTGCGCCTTCTGTCTGTTCGTACCAAATGGCCGGATTGACTGGTTCCTCGAAAGAATTCCCTCTTAATCAAGGGATATTTTATACGGAACACTCCCGAGCTCTCTGCACGGGAGGTCGAAGCCGATGGCCGGTTAAGACAAAGTTTACAACACAGTTGGAGCAACTTTTTGATTTAAAATACATAGATACATAGAATCACACATCTGGCTGCTGGTCAAGATTGTCTATTATGGCATCCAGGGTGCAATCTTCCTGCGAGAGACGAGCCGCAGGCATCACTTGGTCGTACACCAAGTGAAGTGGGACTTCTTGCCCATCAGGTCCTACTGGCCCAACCTGAGCCATATGCTCGGGGTTAAGGCCAGTATAACGGGTCTTGATCATTGCCCATGCTTCTCGTGCTCCCTCCCGGCAAGCCAATGTCTTCCATAGCTCGAACCGACTCCGGGCTTCTTTGAACCGATCGGTTAATTCGGCCATCCTTTCCGGAGGCTGCTCGGCAGGCCATAGCGCTTTTATCACGCCCCTGATAGCCTTCCGAGCCCGCTCATGCACGGCGGATAGTTCCTTCAGGAGGTTCCCCCGGAAGGAGCTGATCTCTTCTTCGGGCTGCCCGGTTAGGAGACCTATACATGAGACAAGGCATGTCCGTTACACCTTATGAAGGGAAGATACCTTTCGATGTTATAATCAAAACTTACCGAACATGCCCCTCTGTAGTTTCTGGTTCTCTTCTTCGGCATGGGCCTGAGTCTTTAAATTCTCAATATCTTCGGCCTGCTGTTTGTTTTCCACCTGGAGGCGTTTCTTCTCCTCCAGGTTTCGCTGCAGCAAAAGGCAGCCAGCCTCATACTGGGATTCGGCGTACCTCTGGGATTCTCGGGCTGCATCCAAATCTTTTTGCAATTGCCCTATTGATTCAGCTGCTAAAAGTACCATCGCGTCAGCATGGGATTATACGCTAAGATCAGCAGAATAGGTATACTCACCATGCGCCTCCCGGGTAAACTTCTTCACTTGTTCAAGCTCGGCCTTCACGGTTTCCACCTGTGTTCGGCTCGCTGCCAATTCATTGGCCAATTGCTCGTTCTGCTGCCTTGAGGCCTGCATCATCCATGCAAGCAATGTGCGGATCCTTAATTCGGTCGTCCCGACCAAATCAAGGCTCGGGGGCTACTGGGTTAACATTTATGTCCGGATTTTTAATCACTTACCTTCAGGCCAGACGATATCAGTTTCATAGCCTCGCTGAACCCGGCTCGGGCAGCTCCAAGGTGTGCGTCCGCCGAGCATAGAGCATTGAACTCCTGTTCGGAAAACACCGGGTCGCGCAGGATTCCTCGCCGCCGCCGATGCTTCATCGCGCTCCCCGCTTCAGATTTAGTGACTGATACCTCGTCCCCAGAGTCTTTGGGGGTCGGATTGACCATGGGGGCCTCCGCGGCGGGTTCGGCGTAAGCAGAAGATCTTGATTCATGCGTGTTGCCAGGCGTCCCGGCAATGTCTTCGTCAGAGGAGGGTTGTACTCGCTTCCTGAGTAAGTCGAGTAATTTGACATAAGATTTTCTGTAAGATCCTACCGATCATAACAATAATAGATTAAGCGACCGAACAAAGTACCTTTTGATTGATCGAGTGTTCGGCGCCGTCTCCACGACCGGCTCACATGAGGGACTCCTGTTGGCGCCCGGCTCGGGCATTGCTGCTGTAGCCGACGTTCGTCGCGAGGACCGGCGGCGCTTGGGAGTGGGAGCCGGTATGTTTGGGTCGACGGAGGATGCCTGCCTTTTGCGGGTAGAATTTTTCTTCTTGCCCGCAGTGGAGGAGGGGAGTGATCCGGGGTGATCAGCTATGATGGCCACCTTGGATCGATCAAGGCTCTCCTGGTAAAAGACCCCGTCTTCATATGCCAGTGACAGCTCCGGATCGTCATGAAATCCTGGATCATCGTCGCGGGAGTAGTTCTCTGGTTGGGGGGCCGGACAGTTGATTGTCTCGGCAAAGCTCCGCCATTCCTGTTTGCGCAGATTAAAAGCGTTAGTCAAAAAGGGCGAATAAATGCCCGAACTCAAGATGCAGAGTCGAAGGGCTTACCCATTCAATAGGGTTGTAACTCGAGTAGCCCTCCTTAACCTGCAACTGAACAAAATCTTCTTTTTCTCCTTTGTACAAGTCGGCAAGTGCGGCCGCCAAGGCCACCTGATTGGCAGGGCCTAGCCGTCGGGAGCGAGTGGTGTCACTCGTTGCGTTGTATTGCCACAAAGGATGTATCCTTTGTTGAAGAGGTTGGACGCATCGGGAGATGGCGGCGGCCATCACGTCAATCATTGTCAGCTTGTGATGAGCCAGTATCCTTACGTGGGCGGCCAAATGTCGAACTTCGGCACTGTCCTCTTGGGACGAACTCCTCGGTCGCCAATTATACTTTTTCTTTGGAGGAGCGTCGGAGTATTCGGGCAAGCCCCTCCGAGCTGGATCGAATAGGGGAACGTCCTCGATGTGGAACCACTCCGAAGACCAGTCTTCGGATTCCTTCTTCGGTGTCCCCGCTGGGTATCCTGTTCCCGCTATGCGACATACTTCGGCTCCTCCGATTTCCCGAATTGTCTCGCCCTGAGTTCGGGGGACGAGGCAGAAGTACTTCCTCCATAATTCGAAGTGCGCCTCGCAGCCCAAGAACATTTCGCAGAGAGCGACAAAGCCCGAAATGTGCAGAATGGATCCGGGGGTAAAATGATGGAGCTGGATCCCATAGAACTCTAGTAACCCCCTGAGGAAAGGATGAATGGGGACCCTAGGCCCCGTAAGAGGAAGGGCACAAAGCATACCCGCTCGCCCTGGTTAGGATTGGGGAAATTCTACGCGAAAGCTTCGCCGTCAAAGGAAGTCAAGCCGGCGCGAGTTGCCGCCAGATCTGAGGAAGGAAGATACCCTTGGGTCTCGAGGTCGCGCAACCGGAGGAGGGATACAGAGCAACTCGTCCAATCCCCAGGACGGGAGCCGTAAGGGCACGAGGAAGAGCTGGGGGCGCTCGCCATGATTTTGTGATGGTCTCTCGCTTGAAGTTTTTCTCTAAACGGGGAAGAAGAGGAAGCTGTGACCCGGACCGCAATTTAACTTGTTTAAATAAGTGGTGCCTCCCTTGCGGGAGGGGTAGTCTTGTAAAAAGCTGTCGGGCCGCTCGTCTCCCCTCGGCACACAAGGATCGAGAAGCCCTGAAGGTTATTATATTGGGTCCCGCAAGTTCTCAGCAATCGAGGACTCTCCGATGACGGGATGGTTGCCAAGCCAGAAGAAGTTGAGGGACTCGCCTCGCAAGCCGAAGACTTCGACACGTAATATTTTCCGGATATACCTCGGCGTTGGAGGCTAGTCCGGGGGCTACTGAGGGAGTCCGGGATTAAGGGGTCCTCGGACTACCGACCTATTTCTCATAGGTCGGGCTAATGGGCCGCTCGCTGAGGATGAGATTAATCGAAGGCCTTGTCGCCAAGGAGGAGACCTTAGGAGCCGTGGCGTGTCCGTCAAGTTGAAGATGGTAGTTTAGGCATGTTTTTTCCTCCGGTGGGCAACCGACCATATGTAACCCTAGTGACCCCTGGTGTCTATATAAGCCAGAGGGTTTTAGATCATATGGGACAGAAACTCGTCTAGGGTTTTAGCTAGTCGATCTCGAGGTAGATCAACTCTGTAACCTTCATATCATCAATATAATCAAGCAGGACGTAGGGTTTTACCTCCATAGGAGGGCCTGAACCTGGGTAAACATCGTCTCCTTCGTCCCTTTATAATCATCGATCCTTGTCTTACAGCTCGGGACCCCCTACCCGAGATCCGCCGGTTTTGACACCGACAATGATACTACTTTGTTGCCGGCTTAATTCAACAGCAACGACACATGCATTCAATAAATAAATTGATTGGTCGATTAACTGTTTATTTCATCAGAGATGACACACTTGAACAGATAGATCGGACACTGGATGGGTTCTTCAGAAATACTATATGTCTTTGATGATTGATGAATAAATAAATCGATTGCTGGATTTGATAAATTCAGCAGAATAAACAATTTGATTGGTGGATTTAATCAATTGGTAGTTAATTCAGCAGAAGTGACGACATCAATTTTGAATTTTTGATCCATCACCAGCCGTCACCTACACCAGTACGTACCAAGCATCTACCCATGTCTTTGTCAGTTGATGAGAAAAATAACCGAGCTGGTGAACCAATGAAGCCCTAACCAATTGAATAGTTGAAATACTACCCTGTGTGACACGACACCGGACACCGAAACTGCACTTTTGGTTTCTCTTGTGCTCTAATATTTTTCTCTGCAGGGAATCTAAAAGCATAGATAAAAATTTCAATGAATTGTGTTGTTTTCACATACCCTTGTGTAGTTGTGTTGTTTTCGTACGATGTGTGTTCCGGCCGGGGCATATTAAACTATTACACTCAGAAGCAGTGTCATTTTCTGGAGCATGTGAGAACTGTCAAGCTCATTCTTACCTTATCCAGAAGTATCTTAATTTACAAGGACACATTGCATCTCTCTCGACACGTGTACTTCGGCTATATGAATTCTCCTCGTGGAAATTTCGAAGAAAATCATGTAAATATCTGGATCAATCGACCCCTCTAAGAAGAACGGTGTTGATTAGTTGAAGAGTATATTTATCCTACTAATTCATTTTAACGGTTCCACATATTATTATTATGTTTTATTACATAACCAAATAAAGCACATCGGATTGAGGACACCTAAATAAACATGAACAAGAAACATTTGGATAAAACGAAAAATTACATCATGGTTCTTCAAAGTTATCATTTTTTGTTTTATTTTTTACATCTTAATTTGCTTCTATTCCTTCGGTGAAAAAACATTGCAGGGAAATAAACCTGCACAACCTATACTAACCTCAAATATTGTGAATGTATACGTTGTTCAGCGGACGTGGATTTTTGGCTCTGGGGAGCATATGCTCCTTAATGAACAGTAAAATCAAAATAAATAGTAAATAAATTTTAAAAATTCTGAATTTTTTTGTAGATGTTAATATTAGTGTGGCAAGTGTGCTTGCCAATTTTCATGCCATATGGGACAACGATGTTTCGTCAGTGAAAAAAACAAAATTAAGTATAACAATTGGAGGTAACATTTGCGCTTCGACTTGTTTTTTTTGTACAGGTCAAAATGCTTATGTTTTTCACCTGCAAATTTGCATGTACCATTTGAATGTGACAATGAACACATATATTGTTTTTCAAATTTTTTCGACAGTTGTAAAATTCATTTTCAACACGCAGGAGCATATGCTCCCTAGAGCCAAATTGTATATCTGTTGTTCAGCCAATAAGTGAAACATTATATATCATTGAAAAGGCTAAGGACACACCCTCTCAAGATAGGTTGTCAGACCATTGCTTTCTCACCATATGGGCTGGAAGAAGACATAACACACTACAACAAAACTTGAGAGCCAATGACATACCACGTTGCGATCACAACCATCAACTCAGGCCAAAGCATAGGGTGGTACTCCGCAGGATCAAAACCGTCAATTCACAGGAACCAAAACACCACAAGGCCCTTGGTGTCGGCCGCGATGACCATACTAACTAGTAGGAGTATGTGATAGAGTTGTTGGATGTATTCCGTGAAACCGCCTCTACTGTCAAGTGGTGTTTAATTTTTTCGATTTGGGGTAAAAACAAAATTAGGTAAGAAATACATGTCACAAGATCTGACAAGATTTTTCAAATGAAATAAAATTTGTCACAAAGTCGCGACTGGCATCACAAGAGTAGAAAGTAAACGATAATAATAATCACCGAAATATCGACTTTGCGCAGAAGAGATCCATCAGGAGGTACATGTGTAGGTAAAAATAAGAGGACGGATTCATCATTAACTTTGGGGTAAAAACAAAGGACTCCATTGCAGATCTGACGTCAGTTTTTTGACCATGGCAAATTGAACATTTTTCGTGCCAAATAATGTTCTTCGAGGATGACAATTTTAGTTGGCGAGCACGGCAAATCCATTTCAGTTTACTTTTTTGTTAGAGAAATTGTCGCGCTTGAAAACAAAATTTGGCATCATCGCACTAATATAAGAGCATCTTCAACCACGGCTTGCAAATCCCGCCCCTCAAACGCCCGCGGACACGCCCGGTTAGTGACCGGGCGTGTCCGTTTTGAACCCCTACTTTTTCATTCGTGCAGCCGCATCTCTCATATTTTTCCTCATATGTCCGGTCACTTGCACGTGATTGATGGAGAAGAAGAGAGAGAAAGAAAAGAATGATTAAAGAAAGAGAAAATGTGGTCCGGTGTGGGGTCACGTCCTACATGACGGACTGACCGGGCGCGCCCGGGCGCGTCCGCGACCCCTCATATCGTCCTCATATTTGAGATGGATATGAGGGGTGCCGGTCAGTCCGGGCGTTTGAGATGAGTATGAGGGGTCCGTCTGGATCGCTTTTTCGTGACCGGTCAGTGACCGGGCGGCCTGCCCGGACGTTTGAGGAGGGTATGAGGGGTCCGGCTGTAAATGCTCTAAATTGTCATGAAAAACATGAGATTTGCCATGCCTAAAAATTTGATTTAGCGTTTCCGAAAACAAAATTAGGTGAGAATACATGTTACAAGAGCACAGCTACGGTTTAAAAATCTGACAAGGTTTTCGAAACGTGATAAAAACATGTCACAAAGCCACAGCACGAGAGTTGAAAGTGGAATATACTCCCAATTAAGTAATCGTCACTGAAGCATAGAGATCTTTGCTCAGAAGAGATCCGTCAGCTGGTGGCATGTGTAGCCATAGCAAAAGCCTAGCGATGCAGATGCAGAGCTTCTTCCACATCACATTCGGGAGCCGTTGACCATGGCGTCGGCCACTAAACTAAGGCAATTATTGCCCACTTGATATATATCCCACCCGGATTAAGTCTCCACACCACGTACCTTTCCCTGATTAGCCTTTTCCCCAGCCGCTGCAATCACAAAATCCACTTGCTTCCTTTTCTCCGCGATGCACATGCATGCCCAGTACTACTAGTATCCATTGCTAACCACTTACTTAATTAGCCGGCGCAGCAATAAGTCAGTAGTTAATCATCCTGATTAAGTATATTACTTGGAGTGCAGGAGCACATCTCCACCTTGCCTTCCTCCTCGTCCTCGATCGTCCTGCACCAAATGACCCTGCGCTGCTGCTTGCGACGAGTCACAAGTCAATGCATGCCCTCGCATCAGTCAGGTCAACTAATGGGGCTAGCCCAGCCCACCATGCATGTCACACCGCACGCCGTGTCGCCGTCCGTCTTCAGCTAGCTGGTAGCTGCCTAGCTCTACCTTTGCTCAGCCGGCCTGTGCACATATATATACACACAGCCCGGCCGGCCCCCTCTCTCGTGCATGCCATCATCCTTACAATCCGGCCACCGCATCCACTCTTGGCCACCAGCCCCGTCTCGAGTCGGTCGACGTCCACCGGCGGCGTATATGGCGGCGAGCAAGGGCGCGAGGAAGAGCCTGGTGTCGAGGACGCTGGAGCGGTGCCGGTCCGGGCTGGCCAGCGGCGGCCGGTCGGCGGGGGCGGTCGCGCCGGGGTGCTTCTCGGTGTACGTGGGGCCGCAGCGGGAGCGGTTCGTGGTGCGCGCCGACCGCGCCAACCACCCGCTCTTCCGCCAACTCCTCGACGACGCCGAGCAGGAGTACGGGTACGCGGCGCAGGGGCCCCTCGCGCTGCCCTGCGCCGTCGACGCCTTCCTCGACGTGCTCTGGCACATGGACCACGACGTCCATGACGACGACGACGACGGCGAGGCCGCCGTGGCCCCGTCGACGCCCATATGCGGCCTGCAGCGCGCCGGCAGCGGGAACATCAAGGTCCGGCCGGCGGGGTACCGGGTGCTCAGCCCGGCCAAGTCCACGCCGCCGTCCTTCTTCTTCTCGCAGACGGCGGCTGTCGGTAGGAGGTGAGCTCTAGGCGCGCAGCTAGCTAGCTAGCAGGAGCTGCTTGCATGCATAAGCAGAACCGGAAGGAATCTGCGCGCGCATACACAGATCGAGCAGGTGCTTAATTTGCATATACTTAGACGACTCAAGCACACACATACACGCCTAGCTGATTTAGATTGTAAAAGTGAAAGGAAAGAAGATCTATTCTCTACATGCATGTAAGCGCGTGTGTTGGATGTTCTTGTATTACCGGTTTCATGGAAATGGAATTTGGAGCTTTTCAGATCCTAAATTTGAAGAGAAAAAAATGGAAGTGTGTGGGGGATACAAAAGAAAGAGATTAACTTTGGGTGAAAATTTTCGTTGATCTATACAAGTCGAACATATGTTTCTGTATGGAATAAAAACTAACTAGTTAGCTTAGATGGAGACCTATACTCCCTTGATATTATGCAAAACACTTATTTGGTTAATTCTTGTCGTTTGCTATACCCTGTTAACAAAAAACGTTGTTTTGGGTGTTGACAGAATGACAGGTGCTGTCTACTCATGAGTTAATTACCTAAAACTTAAAAAAAAAAACAATCATATTGCTAAGCTGTATGAACACCCAAACCGTCATGGATCTCCAAGTCAATCATATAGTATACATACTTCACTAAAGTGGTACACCTTCGAAGAGTTCGGTTTAACCATAGTAGTGTGCAATTTAAAAGGTAAATGATATTTTAAAAACAATATATAACTACAAATTAGCAAAGATGGTTTAGTACAATGATGATAGATTGGCATATTTTTATGCCACATCTATTGTTTTTTGCTAAATTAGAGCAAACCTTTGTTAATCCGTATTTTTCGCCCATATGTTCATTATCTATCTCTCGCCCTCTCTCCATCCCTCCCTCTCTCTTTCCCTCCGCCCTCCCTCTCTTTCCATCTCTCCCTCTCTCCCTCCCTCCCTCTCCCTCTCCCCCCGTCTCTCTCTCTCTCTCTCTCTCTCTCTCTCTCTCTCTCTCTCTCTCATGTCAACATTTCTGCAATCCCTATGCTTGGGCAAGAATACAATGGGAGAAGGATGAGGAGAACACAAACGGACAGACCATGGATGCATGAATGGATGAGGAAGTAACGCAAACACTTTAAGGTGGCAATCATCGACACAGGTGAGGTGGCGATGACGACGGGATGGCAGAACAATGTTGTTAATGTGGAGCCAGGGGCACCAAGCCAGCAACTATTAGGCTTTGTAAGCATCTACCACTACTCATTCTCTATTAAGTCAGTTAAAAATATAGTTTACCCTCATAAGTATATATAAACATAAAGTAGAGAGATGGCGGTAATTAGATAATGTTAATTGTGCATGGCACGGTAATATTTTGGCTAGATTTAGTTTGTGTGTGGCTAGAACTCAATTGAGTGAAACTTAAAGAAGTCACAGTCAAGTGATGTCAGCGTAGTTGTGGTGTTACGAGTGGCACGGCTGGATGTTCCAAACTATGACGAAAAATGTTGCGAACGGTGACAACGATGTTGCAAGCAGTGCTGCACGCAATGACAATGGACGCTAGAACAGGTGTGACTACATGTTGCAAGCATCAATGACGTATTTTGCGACAAGCAGGACGACGTGCTACAAGCGACTAGGGCAGACTTCGTGTCCGGTGAGATGACATGTTGTAACTGGTAAAAGGCATGTTGCAAAAAGTGGGACAAAATGTTGTGAGGGTCGTTGGACGGTGCTCAGTCTAGCATGAATCTCCATGCAAAGATCTAACGGCTACGAAGTAGACTGAGACTTGGTTACACATTAATCAACTGAGTTTTAGCAAAGCTTATTTAGTTTATTTATTTTTGTTATGTGTCTTCATCGGTGTGTGTAGCGGGATCAACATATAGTTTCAAAGCTACTTCATGCACTAATTTGTATGACCATTTGTCACAATGAAGGAAAACATGCCGTATGCACATATGGAGGACCTGGCGCAAGATACACATAAGACGACATATTAGGTCTTGAGAAAGCTTCCATCAATGCCTAAGAAAATGTATGAGGTCCCAAAAACCACTTGAAATTATAGTAATAATATAAACACATGAACACCAAATTTTAACAAGGGAACCCCAAAGTCAGGGCAAAAACCACCGTCCGAATCCATCCAAATCTTATTTCACTATTATTAAATGGTGCATACAATAAGTTCTTCTCGAGGTAACACCAGGTATTCATGTCCATCAATATTTAACTATGTTGGATAAAGTAATAATAAGTTAGTAACTGAAACAATCTAATCAAAGATGTTGGAACAACAACTTGAAGGTTGGATAACTTGCTTTGCTTGATAACAAACTTCCTCTTTCGGTCATCCTCTCCTTGCATTCCTCTCTTGTATTTTTTTCTCTTAAAAGGCATCTAAGCATCTCCCTGCAGCCATACATGAGAAAGGCTTCAATCTACTATGTCATATTGTTGTCTCATCGTCCTTTTCCCGCCTAAATCCTGGCTCCGCCCTCTTGTCGGGCGATCGGGACAAGGATAAGACGAGACAGAAGGAAGTTAATTCGAATCGAATGGTGCGGAGAATCTTGACCGTGACCGGAGGGACATTCTTGGACGTGTTTGGAATTAGCACACATTTCGTCGGGATCAATGTATACTTTCGAGGCTACTTCATGCACTAACTCGAATGACCATTTCTCATAAGGAAGCAAAACTTGCATATGCATTTATTTTTGCATGCATATGCATATATGTGGCACAAGCCACACCTAAGAGAAAGTTTTAATCAATGCCTATAAAATGTCACCCACTCCGAACTACAGTAACAACATCAACACATGAACACCAAATATTAACGTGAAACCCGAAGTCAGGGCAGAAGCCACCCTTCGAACCCATCCAAATTTTATTCCACTATTATCTAATGATGGATACAATAAGTTCATTTTGAGGTAGCACCAGATTTTTCTCATGCATTAATTGAATAGCAATAATAAGTTATAAGGCGCAAGAGTCGGTAATTGAAACAATCTCATAAAAGATGACCAAATTGTATCTTCTAGGAGACAAGGTGGGATAACTTCCTTGGCTTGGTAACAAACTTCATCCTTCAATATTTATGTCCTTGCAGTTCTCTCCTATTTTTTTTTCTTTCACGGTAGGGCCTAACTTAAAATTTTCATCACTTATCTCGATGGCTATGGTATGAGAGAATGTACAAAGATCATAAACTGATGGACTGTGAGTTCTCACACATGTTCTGGATATCGTAAGCACTATAAATCTGATGTAAATTTTTTAAACATGACAAATCAAACATTTTTTATGGCAAGTTACGTGTTGTGAGCCTGCCAATTCTTTCAGCAAGCGTGGCAAACCCGGACATGTTTTGTTTGTTTGTTTTTTTGCCAGGATTTGCCATGCTTGTTGAAGGGAATTGTCATGCTCGCAACACGTATGTTGACATAAAAAATGTTTAATTGCAAACCAATCTGTGGTTGGATGGTTAGAGGGACAGTGTTATCCCCAGCCCACCAGGGTTCAAATCCTGGTGCTTGCATTATTCCTAGATTTATTTCAGAATTTCCGGCAATACGCTTTCAGTGGGAGGAGACGTTCACATCGACGACGAGGCGCCTACGGTGACTTCGTAAATCTCAAGATGACATGCCGGCTCAGTCTCTCGAAGGTGCTCATAGGGGTAGGGTGAGCGTGTGTGCGTTCATAGGGGTGAGTGTATGCGCGTGTATATGAGTGATTGTGTTTGTACTGTGTTCAAGAAAAACATAAAATGTTTAATTCGTCATGCTTAAAAATCCGACGTTAGATTTTTTTTTAGCATATCCGTATCTGAAAGGCTTGGAAACGTATTCTTACAGCGTAGTACGTACCCGAGAAAGGTATGCCAAGTTGGCAACCCGTTGCTGTCTCTTGGCACTTTCCTCGTCTAAATCCTGGCTGGATCGGCCTCCGAAAGCGCGATCGAGACAGCGATAATAAGAGACTAGACGGAGGGAAGTTAACTCGGATCGAACGGTGCGGAGAATCTTGACCGCGACCGGAGGAACGGCCGGCCGTCGCCCTCGCGACGGTACAATCATTGACAAACGTGTGCCCGGTCCAGTCGGCAATCCACGGGCGCGCACGAGTGGAATGCCCGCCGCCCGCGGCCTCGGCCGTGGGTTGGAGCGAGCTACGGGCTTTGCCCCGGCTGGCGCAGTATTCCAGTTTCAAAGGTCAGCGCGCTCGCTGTCGACCGTCGATCTCCTCCGTCCGTCCGTCCGTCCGTCCGTGTAGATAGCTGTAGGAGCGCGTGCTTTGGAGACCTCTGCCCCGTATGCGGGCGTACGTCACGACGCATGCGCAGGTGTGCCGTCCTCGTCCGTCTCGATCGCGTGTCTGACCGCCCGGCTGCGGCCAGCTCTGTGGATTGTTCCTCCGTCTCTCTTGTGCATGCGTTAACGGTGAGGGAGGGGTCAGCCGCGCTCGCGCAGGAGGCGTCCAGGTCCTACGTGCGTACGAGCCTCACGCGACCGATCGATCGATCGTTGGTTGCCACTTGATGCGCCACCGGATCGGGGAGAAAATTCGATCCAACATTTCTTCCAGGTGTTCGTCTAGAGACGAGACGAGAAGGCAGCTGGGGCCATGCATGCGTGTCACACACAACCGCACATGCGTCCATCTGCTGTTGGTAAGTCGGTCCTCTCGAGTCTCCGTTAAACCTCGGTCGCGTTTCCTCTGGGTGTTTGACGTCCGGTCCGACCAGGGCTCAGTGGTACGCATTTTTCGGGTGACTACTTTTGCCCTCAAGGTTTACGTAGCTGAGAGCATCTACCGCCGCGATTATCAAATCCGAAGCCCTAAACGTCCGAGGACGCGCTGCAAACAGTGAGCAGTTACAGCTTAAATTCTCCCTTACACATCCGCGATCCTTGTATCCGGCTCCCTATATTCATATTACACATGCATCGCGAATTACTCTACGTAGATGAACCAACGGACATAGCAATGCGGAGGGCAGCTCCTCCACTAGTAGAAAACAGGGTACTAGTCCCGGTTCCAGAGGGCCTTTAGTCCCGGTTCTGGAACCGGGACAAAACAAACGGGACTAATACCCAAAACCTTTAATCCCAGTTTCCTTACGAACCGGGACCAAAGGGGCTCCACGTGGCCGCTGTGGGGTGCCCAGGCAGGAGGACCTTTACCAAAAGGAAGCCACGCGTCAGCAGCTCGCATGCGCTGGGTTTTTTTTTTTTGGAAGGGGGGTTTAGGGGTTTTTGAGGGTTAATTTAGGGGTTTCATATTGTGTTAGCTAGCTAATAGAGAGAAGTGACCTCTCTTTCTCCGTGCTTGGTCGACGCTAGCTACTATATATATAGAGAGAACTCGACGCTAGCTAGTAAGCAAATGAAGGAAACCATTAATTACACAAGATCGTCATGAACATATATAGAGAGAAGTGACATCTCTTTCTCCGTGCTTGGTCGAACAACAAGTTTTCGTATATCTATCCGACGCTACTACATATGTACAATATAACATCTCTTACAATCCCTAACATCATCTACCTAAGACCATTGCAATTCCACATGGTATTCTCCGTGTTCAGGTATGACGTGGTCAAGAAAGAATCCCGCCAATTCCTCTTGAATTGCTCGTATGCGATCATGTGGTAGGAGTTCATCCCGCATCTGCCAGATCTAATTTAAAGAAGGGGTCAATACATATATATGAATGAAACTCAACACAATTGATGGTAATATATAAAATAAAATTGTGAATATTGTTTACGTACTTCAAATTATTTCTCAGAGAAGCCCCGCTCAAAGGTCGAGTGGCGAATGAACTCGCATACGTAGTATCCACATAAATGATTCCCGGGTGCCTGGTACAAGCACTTTACGAGAATAGAGTTCAATCAAACTGATAAGCAAGCATGATAATGGAATTGATGAAACTAGAATCAATGAGAGATGCGCGGAACTAGCTAGTAGTACTTACTTTGGGGTGTGTAAATCGCAGCTCGTTGTTTAGACCGGGAACCATTCCGGTGAACTTTTTCCAAACCCTGGCAGGCAAAGAAAATGATTACTTGATATCAGGAAATGAACGAAAGTTGCCGATATGGTCCCGTATTGATTGAACTTACTTCTGGAGCATTGTAGTCATGTCCGCGTAATACTCGGGATCTTTACGTCTCGAGTCTAAGACAGTTACTAATGCCCCGTCAAGCTTAATGGATAGCAGAATAAAGTTGAACCTGCGCACGCATAACTCATCAATTACATTACTTAACCTCGAGTAAGCGAAACCGAATATGCACAAGACAGTAACACTCACTTGAAGTTGTAAGGAAAGAGTATTTCCCTTTTGTTTTGATGTCTAAGGAACGCTTCTAGCAAGTTGTCCTCAGTAACTTTGGTTCTCTTTTGTACCGACCATTCATTTACGGTATTTGGGCTAATGAACCCAATGTCATAGATTTAATCTTTTTTGCATTCGACCATCTTCAATCTGCATAATATAGTGAGGATAATTATATATACATGCAATGAACGAGCTGAGCTAGAGACTTAATTATAGAAGTAATACTTACAGACAGTAGCAAGTCATGAGTTGTTTGTCGAGGGCCTCTTGATTGAATAACTGAAATAACTCCACAAATTCAACAGGCATCAGGTCGACTCCAATGAAGTCGTGCTCTTTTTTAATTCCTGATGGGGTTATGTACCTAGGGTAGGGTCATAGGCCTGACCTACATACCTTACCTAAGGACACTGCCCTATCAAACTTAAGGACTACAAGGAAGTCTCCGACTGAAATCACCAAGACGTACAAGTCACTCGACAACATCCACTCGGAGGTTTCTTCATCCACTCGACGGCTACATTTCACTCGGCAAGAACTAGAAGACAGTCGACCACAGAAGATCAGAAGCCACCCCAGGGAGGCCAACGGGCAGGCGTTTGTCTAGATCATAAGTAGCATTTATTACATACGTTACCAGTAACGTTCATCTTTATAGCCACGATCTGACCCTTAGATGTCGGACATTATGAGGGGCAGCGCACTCTATATAAGCCGCCTCTCCCCTCTGGCACAAGGGTTCGCACCTTGTAACTCCTAGATTCCACACGACAGAAAAGCTCCTGAGCACCTGAGACGTAGGGCTGTTACCTCCACGAGAGGGGCCTGAACTCATACATCCGTGTGTACAATCTCGCCGTAGCTAGGACTCTGCCCTCTCCTTACGTACCCCTAACCTCTACTGTCAGGCTCGTTCCCACGACAGTTGGCACCCACCGTGGGGCAGGCGTCTAAGTGACTTCCGGCGAGGTTGCATTTTTTCTCCTTCGTCATGTCTTCCGGCAGTGATTTGTTCCTAGGCCACGAGATCCGTCTCGGAGCGCTCACCTTCATCGCCGACGACTCGGCATGGCTCCAGGAAGCGCCTCTAGATGTTGAGGCTCTCCCGATCCGCGGGGCGACGCACTTCTCTACGAGCTTCTGCGGTGTTCTTCTTCTACAGCCGTCGACTCCGTACCTGTCAGTCCTCCCCGCTGGTCGTCGCCGCAAGCGATCTGGTCGTTCGCGGCCCCAGCGCTGGGTTAGGCATGCGGCGGCTCGCCATCGTCTCCGCAGATTGCGGCTATCGAGTCCGCCGAATCACTTCACGGCGTGTTCGACTCGGCGTCGGATCCATCTGACGTTCCCTCCGAGTGCGAGAGCTGCGAT
This sequence comes from Elymus sibiricus, assembly GCA_039707655.1. Lineage (NCBI taxonomy): Eukaryota > Viridiplantae > Streptophyta > Magnoliopsida > Poales > Poaceae > Elymus > Elymus sibiricus. The sequence continues at coordinate 452,001,438 of CM077667.1, read as the reverse complement.
CCTGCGGCGGAGGTTCTCATGGTTGGCTCTCATCAGAGTCCGCCGCCCGGCTTCAATCGCGACAGACGCGAAGCTGGAGGACCGTCGAATGAACATCATCGCCGAGATGAGGATATCCTCCATACTCCTATCATCGGTGCGACTGTTGAGGCTCCGGCCATGGAGGCCACTCGTCTTCGACTCAAAGAGATGCAGGAGGCACTCGACGAGCGTGCCCGCCAGCGTCCACCCGTTTCCAGTCGACGTCAGCGACAGCTGTTTCCGACTGGTTCTCATAACAATGTCAAGGTGTTCCGTACTCCAATTCTGAACGTTGCAGCGGCTGCGAAGATAGCAGATTCCATTCAGCCGTCCCGTTCGGAGGCTGGGAGGGGTTTGCAGCAGATCCGAGCGTTGCTAGATGCAGCGCAGCAGCAGAATTCGGCTGTTTCTCAGTCGCGCAACAGGTTGCATAGTAACTCCCCAGGGCAGACACAGTTCAGTCGGCGCACAGCCCGGGGTCACCTCTGCGTCACAGAGGAGGAGGTTACCGTGAAGATCAGTACCAAGATCAGGGGCGAGACAATTTTGCTCCTCGTTATCACCGTGATGACCGCCGTCGTGTGCTTACTCCTCCGCGGAGTGGATCGCATGTGCCCCGGCACTATGACGATAGGCGTCCGCTCGGTGATGAGCGGAATCCTGGGTTCGATGCAAGGAATGTCCTTGCCCAAAGGCGGATCGACAGAGGCAGAGCCCACAGAGATGGAAATGACAGAGACTATCCGAGTGGAAGTGGTACCATTGTTTCTGGTCCCGAGTGTTTCAGCAGAGCCATTCGCTCTGCGGAGATTCCCCCCAACTTCAGGTTGGCGGCTGGAATAAGCAAGTTCTCCGGCGAGTCGAAGCCTGAAACGTGGTTGGATGATTACCGAGTGGCTGTGCAGATTGGTGGAGGAAATGACAACGTAGCCATGAAGCATTTGTCCTTGATGTTGGATGGTTCAGCCCGGGCGTGGTTGAATCGCTTGGCTCCTTCTAGCATCTATTGCTGGGAGGATCTTGCCCAAGTGTTCATCAGTACCTTCGAGGGTACTTGCAAGCGTCCTGCGGGTTTGATTGATTTGCAGCATTGTGTTCAGAAGCCCAATGAGTCTTTGAGAGATTACATACAGCGTTGGTCCACTTTGCATCACACGGTGGAAAATGTTTCCGAGCATCAGGCTGTTTGTGCTTTCAAGGCCGGTGTGAAGTACAGAGAGCTTTACCTGAAGTTTGGGCGGACAGGTGACATTTCCCTGAGTAAAATGATGGAGATTGCCACTCGATACGCTAATGGTGAAGAAGAAGACCGCCTCCGTAGCGGCAAAGGAAAAGTAGTCGACAACGACACCGGTGGTGGCAATTCCAGTCGGAAGTAGAAGCGCAAAGCTGATGCTCCTGCTCAGGCAGAAGCGGCTGCTTTAGCGGCACAAGGCAAAAACAAAGGAAAATCTAAAGCGAAGTTTACCCCCAAGAAGTCAAAGAATCAGTCGGGTACAGATGTTATGGATTTACCGTGTGCAATCCACACGAAGAAAGATGAAGAGGGCAATTTGATATTGCCGAAGCATACCACTCGACAGTGCCGTTTGCTGATCCAGCACTTCAAGGAAAGTCAGTCGAGTGAGAAAGATCCTGAAAAGGAGAATGAGGAAGACAAAGAAGAGTTCCCTGAAGTCAATGCCACTCTGTTGATTTTTGCTGATGTGGAAAGCAAGAGTCGACTGAAAGTCATCAACAGAGAAGTCAACATGGCTGTTCCTGCTATCCCCACGTACCTCAAGTGGTCTCAGACTGCCATCACATTCGACCAGTCAGATCACCCAGCTCATATCGCCACCCCTGGTCGGCAAGCGCTGGTGGTGGACCCCGTTGTGGGAGGCACTCGACTCCGCAAAGTTTTGATGGATGGAGGGAGTGGTCTGAACATTTTGTATGCGGATACCCTAAAGGGGATGGGCATTCCGATGTCCCGACTCAGCGAAAGCAACATGCAGTTCCACGGAGTCATCCCTGGGAAGAAGGCCAAGTCACTCGGCCAGATAGCATTGGATGTGGTATTCGGCACGAACAAGAATTTTAGAAAAGAGAAATTGACTTTTGAAGTTGTAGACTTTTAGAGCGCGTATCATGCCATCCTTGGTCGTCCGGCTTATGCTCGTTTCATGGCCCGTCCATGTTACGTGTATCTCAAGCTGAAGATGCCCGGGCCCAAGGGTGTGATCACAGTCACCGGCAATCGACAGAGGGCTGAGGAGTGCCTTCAGCAGGGCTCCAAAATCGCCGATCATCAGATGGTTGTGGTCGAATTGGAAGAGTACAAGAAGAGTGCTGATCCTGCCGACCTGCTGCGTGCCAAGAAGCCTGCCTCCGAGTCAGCTTTCCAGTCGGCAGGCGAAGTGAAACAAGTGCACATTCACCCGACAGATCCTAGTGCTGCCCCGACCAACATCTCAACGACACTCGACAGCAAATAGGAAGCCGAGCTCATCCAGTTCCTCCGTGAGAACTGGGACATCTTCGCATGGAAGCCTGCTGACATGCCGGGTGTACCCAGGGAACTGGCTGAGCACAGACTGAGAGTCGACCCGAAGGCCAAGCCTGTGAAGGAGCGCTTGCGTCGGTCGGCAGCAGAGAAGCGGAAAGCAATCGGCGAGGAAGTGGCTCGTCTCTTGGCGGCTAAGTTTATACGTGAGATTTACCACTCCGAGTGGTTATCGAACGTCGTCATGGTCCCTAAGAAGGACAAGTCACTCCGCATGTGTATTGACTTCAAGCATATCAATCGGGTCTGCCCGAAAGACCATTTTCCGCTCCCCCGCATTGATCAGATTGTCGACTCAACTGCGGGGTGCGAGCGTCTATCTTTTCTTGATGCTTACTCTGGCTACCATCAGATCCGTCTGTTTGGTCCAGATGAAATAAAGACAGCCTTCATCACCCCTTTCGGGTGTTTTTGTTACATCACCATGCCTTTTGGTTTGAAAAATGCTGGTGCTACTTTCATGCACATGATCCAAAAGTGTTTGCTTGATCAGATCCCTCGGAACGTCGAAGCGTACATGGATGATATTGTCGTCAAGTCTCGCAAAGGTTCCGACCTGTTGTCTGACCTGGCCGAAACATTCGCCAACCTAAGTAGGTACGATATCAAGTTAAATCCAACTAAGTGCACTTTCGGTGTTCCTGGTGGCAAGTTACTCGGTTTTCTCGTTTCCGAACGAGGAATCGACGTCAATCCTGAAAAGATCAGTGCCATCACCCGAATGAAAAGCCCTGAGCGTGTGCACGATGTCCAGAAGCTCACAGGTTGCCTAGCTGCGTTGAGTCGGTTTATTTCTCATCTCGGTGAGAAGGCATTGCCTTTATACCGACTGATGAAGAAATCTGATACATTCGAGTGGACTCCAGAAGCTGAAGCAGCGTTTGTTGAGCTCAAAGCCCTGCTTTCCACCCAGTCGGTGCTTGCTGCTCCGCACAGCAAAGAGCCCTTGCTCCTGTACATTGCGGCCACTAATCAGGTCGTCAGTACAGTTCTCACTGTCGAGCGGGAAGAGGAAGGCAAAGCTTACAAGGTCCAGCGTCCTGTTTATTACATTTCTGAAGTGTTGACTCCTTCAAAGCAAAGGTATCCACATTACTAGAAGCTCGTATATGGTATATATCTGTCAGCGAAGAAGGTGGCACACTACTTCCAGGATCACTCAATTTCAGTCGTCAGTGATGCTCCGTTGTCTGAGATTCTCAACAATCGAGACGCGACTGGTCGAGTGGCTAAATGGGCTATTGAGCTCCTTTATTTTGACATCAAGTTTGAAGCGAAAAAGGCAATCAAGTCTCAAGCTCTCGCTGATTTCTTGGCCGAGTGGATTGAACAGCAGCAGCTGATCCAAATTCACTCGGCACACTGGACCATGTTTTTTGACGGCTCTAAGATGTTGAATGGGTCTGGTGCTGGAGTAGTATTGGTGTCCCCAAAAGGCGACAAACTCAGTTATGTCCTGCAGATTCACTTTGATTCTTCCAATAATGAAGCTGAATATGAAGCACTCCTGTACGGGTTGCGTATGGCCATCTCACTCGGCGTCCGGCGCCTGATGGTTTACGGTGACTCTGATTTGGTGGTCAATCAAGTGATGAAAGAGTGGGATGTCAGGAACCCTGCTATGACTGGATACTGCAACACAGTAAGGAAGCTTGAGAAGAAGTTTGAAGGTTTGGAACTCCATCATGTTCCCCGAGTGAAAAATCAGGTAGCTGATGAGCTAGCAAAGATTGGATCCACTCGGAAACCTGTCCCCAGCAACGTGTTTCTCGAGCACCTACATTCTCCTTCGGTACAGGAAGACCCGTTCACTGAAGAGCCCCCGCAAGCAAAGAGCGCCTCTGATCCGACTGAAGTCGATATACCAGCGGTCATAGATCTGGTCATGGAGATTCTGGTGATCACGCCCGATTGGACAGTACCTTATATTGCATACATTCTGAGGCGAGAACTCCCAGATGATGAAGATGAAGCTCGACAGATAGTCCGCAGATCCAAGGCCTTTACTGTTATGGATGGACAACTCTACAGAGAAAGCGTAACTGGCGTGATTTAGCGGTGTATTTCTCCTGAAGAAGGTCAATTGATTTTGGAGGAGATTCACTCGGGAACTTGTGGTCATCATGCGTCCTCTAGGACAATTGTTGCCAAAGCATACCGAGCTGGTTTCTTCTGGCCGCACGCCAATGAGATGGCTAAAGAGATTGTCGATCACTGTGAAGGATGCCAGTTCTATTCGAACCTATCGCACAAGCCTGCGTCTGCCTTGAAGACTATTCCACTCGTCTGGCCATTTGCAGTATGGGGTTGGATATGGTTGGTCCCCTTCGAACAGGCCAGAGTGGGTTTACTCACTTGCTTGTAGCAGTCGACCAGTTCACTAAATGGATTGAAGCTAAACCCATAAAGAAGCTGAACGCCCGTACTGCTATCAAATTCATAAAAGAGATAACATTCCGGTATGGAGTCCCCCATAGTATCATTACAGACAATGGCTCCAACTTCGACTCGGAAGAGTTCAGACACTTTTGCTCCTCTCAAGGCACTCGGGTGGATTACGCATCCGTTGCGCACCCCCAGACCAATGGTCAAGCTGAGCGAGCGAATGGCCTTATCCTTCAAGGGCTGAAGCCTCGACTCATGTGAGATCTAGATCATGCAGCTGGAGCTTGGGTCACTGAATTGCCGTCTGTTCTGTGGGGCGTGAGGACGACTCCTAACCGATCGACCGGGCGCACTCCTTTCTTTTTGGTGTATGGAGCCGAAGCCGTTTTGCCAAGCTACGTCCTTCACAATTCTCCCCGAGTGGACCTTTACTCCGAGGATGAAGCTGAACAAGCACGACAAGACGGGGTGGATCTCCTAGAGGAAGAACGCGAGATGGCTCTGATTCGGTCGACTGTATATCAACAAGATCTTCGCCGCTTCCATGCGAGGCATGTCAAGAGTCGGTCGTTCCACGAAGGTGATCTGGTGCTCCGAGTGGATCAGCAGCGACCTCACAAGTTGGCCCCAGCGTGGGAAGGCCCATTCGTCGTCACTAAGGTGCTGAACAATGGAGCCTACCACCTCTTCAACCTCAAGAAGAATATCGATGAGCCGCGTGCCTGGAACGCGGATTTGCTTCGACGCTTTTATACTTGATGACTGAGTTGTTTTGATGTAATAAGAGTACTCCAGACAATGTCATTTGTTAAGCTATGACTTACGCAGTCTATTGTCGATTCCGATCGTACAATTACGCATTCAAAAAAATAAGTCCGAGTGACGAGCAATCCTCTCACTCGGGGGCTTAGTTGCGAACCATTTTCGCCTAAGTTTAAAAACCCTTCCGAGTGTATAGTATTCACTCGGAAACTTAGCTGCGAACCAGTCTTCGCCTAAGTTCAAAAATTACTCCAAGTGACGAGCAATCCTCTCACTCGGGGGCTTAGTTGCGAATCAGTTTTCGCCTAAGTTAAAAAACCCTTCCGAGTGTATAGTATTCTATTCACTCGGAAATTTAGCTGCGAACCAGTCTTCGCCTAAGTTCAAAAATTACTCTGAGTGACGAGCAATCCTCTCACTCGGGGGCTTAGTTGCGAACCAGTTTTCGCCTAAGTTAAAAAACCCTTCCGAGTGGATGGCATCCCGTACACTCGGAAACTTAGCTGCGAACCAGTCTTCGCCTAAGTTCAAAACTTCTCCGAGTGAAGAGCGATCTTCACACTCGGGGGCTTAGCTGCGAACCAGTTTTCGCCTAAGTTAAAAACCCTTCCGAGTGGATAGTATTCCATTCACTCGGAAACTTAGCTACGAACCAGTCTTCTTCTAAGTTCGAAACTTCTCCGAGTGACGAGCGATCCTCTCACCCGGGGGCTTAGCTGCGAACCAGCTTTCGCCTAAGTTAAAAACCCTTCCGAGTGGATCGCATTCCATTCACTCGGAAACTTAGCTGCGAACCAGTCTTCGTCTAAGTTCGAAACTTCTCCGAGTGACGAGCGATCCTCTCACTCGGGGGGCTTAGCTGCGAACTAGCTTTCGCCTAAGTTAAAAACCCTTCTGAGTGGATCGCATTCCATTCACTCGGAAACTTAGCTGCGAACCCGTCTTCATTTAAGTTCAAAACTTCTCCGAGTGAAGAGCGATCCTCACACTCTGAGACTTAGCTGCGAACCAGTTTTCGCCTAAGTTAAAAACTCTTCCGAATGGATAGTATTCCATCCACTCGGAGACTTAGCTGCGAACCAGCTTTCGCTTAAGTTAAAAACTTTTCCGAGTGCCGAGCAACTCTCTCACTCGGAGACTTAGCCGCGAACCAGTTTTCGCCTAAGTCCAAAATCCTTCCGAGTAACGAGTCAATTTAACCAAGCAAGAGATCAGAAAGCAAAATGCGGATAAATCCAGAATCTCTAGCGTGGTTAAAAGTTATTCGCGCATAGGAAAGTACTCAGGCCCAAGCCCGAATGAAGTTTAAATCGGTTACACCATCACTCGGCATACCGAGGCAAATAAAGTTTTTAGCTGCAAGCAAAGTATTTTTTCAAGCACCGGCGGGGCTCGAGGGCTCGACGAAGGTGTCCAAGTCAATTCCATCGGCGATCCGAGTGGCTGCTTCGATGAAGGTTTCCATGAAGTCTTCAAATTGGAGTTTCTTTGTGTTGATCACTCGAAGAGCATTTAGTTTGTCCTCCCTGGCCTCCTTGCAATGAACCCGGACGAGTGAAAGTGCCACATCAGCACCGCAGTGAGCGGCGGATTTCTTCCATGCCTGCACTCGACCAGGGATCTCATTGAGGCGGGTCATCATTGACTCGAGGTCAGTCTGCAGGGAGTCTTCAGGCCACAATTCCTTGTCGACCTTCTCCAACGCAGCCCTCAGTCGAGTGACATAACCTTGGACATTCCTGAGACGGGCTTCAAGTCGAAACATGTCCATGGCCACGGCGTCCCCGACAGGTGACTTGGTGGGATCCAGATTTGGCTCGATCTCTTCAGTTTCCTTCTCAAAATCTTGACAGAATTCTGCGCGAAGAGAAAGCGAAAAGATGATCACATTGCCATTCTGAAGAAATCAAAGAAATTCACACGACAAAAGAAAGTTACCTTCAAGCATGTCGAGCATCTTCTTTGCAAAGTCTCCTAAGTGTTGCTCCAGAGCGCTCCTTCTCTTGGTCTGCAGTTCGAGCTTTTTGATCCAATCGGCCCGTTCCTGCTTGAGTTTGGTATTCTCTTCTTCCAATTTGTTGGCCGCGGCAAGTTTCTTCTCGGCAGCTTCAGTTTTCTCCCTTGCCACCTTCTGAGCGTCGGCGAGTGCCTTGTCCTTGTCTTCAAGCGCCTTCTTCATGGTATCTAAAGAAATAGCATTGTTGAGTCGCGCTTGGAGTCAGCGGTTCTCATCACGTACGTCTGTTCGAGTGGATTCACTCGGTTCAAAGGATGGAAGATGAAAGTAATAATGCAATTGATCGACAAAGCTTACCTCCCAAGGTCTTCAGTTCAGTCTGTGCACGGTCCAGGTTGTTATTCGTCAGCTCCAGATCCAGCAGAAGTCGATTCTTTTCCTTCTCCAGCTCGACATACTTGGTCCCGAGCCCACAGGCTTTCTGAAATCAGCAAAGATGTAGTTCAGTCGACGATAATGTTTTTTCACTCCCGAGTGGAAAAGAACGTGTCCAGTCGACTGGACGGCGGCCCGCCGCCCCACCCCACACCCCTGCAAAGCGTCATATCATGGTTGATGGAAATGATATCCATGAAACCTGCAGAATAGTTCTTAAGACTACTGCCCATCGTAAACGATCGACAGTAGTCTCGGGGACTACACCCAGTGGGTGCACTCAGCGTGCCCCCACTGGACAAGAAACCACTCGACCAGGTCCGCCCTGTCCAAGTACAAAAAAAACAATCAAGCGAACATTGTCTCTATCAGACCCCCGCCGATGCAAGCACTCGACGGCGGTCTCGGGGACTACACCCAGTGGGTGCACTCAGCGTGCACCCACTGGACCTATTACCACTCGACCAGGTCTGTCCTGTCGAGTGAGAAGCAACTATCAACACAAATTTAAGACCCCTGCCGACGTCTCCGTCATTCGACAGCGGTCTCGGGGACTACACCCAGTGGGTGCACTCAGCATGCCCCCACTGGACCAAAAAACCACTCGAATAAGACCTGATCTACTCGAGGAAAAAGCAAGCAAGTATGCATCTGAAGAAAACACCCAGTGGCTGTAAAAGCAAGATGGACAGGAATTCAATCGGAAATGAACTTACAATCGAACTTACTCGGACATTGGCTTGAAGCGCTGAACTAGCATCATAGGCTAACTTGCCGGCCTCGTACGCCTCCTTCGTTCGCAACATCATTTGCCCAGCCTGGATCATGGCCTCTTTGGCAGCTCCAGTCTGGTCTTCTGGAACTTGGTACAGAGGGTATGCTGGCGCCAGATGAGTCGGTACTGCAGTTGAAGTCACGAGAAGTGCTTGAGGCTGCCCAATCGGCACTGAGGTCACAAGAGTCGAAGTCGTTGGTGGGGCACTCGACAGCGGAACCACAAGATCAGTTCTGGCTCGGGAAGAATCACCAAGCTCTTGAGAGGACGCAGCAGTCGACCCACGTGGTGCTTGGGCTGATGATGTTCTCCGAGTGCGTACGCGTGGAGTGTCTGAGGCCACAACTTCACCCTCAGTACCCTGTTGCAGTTCCTCGTCGTCTTCCAAATGGATGATGTCTTCAACTATCAATCGACAACGTCAGATGGTTCATTCGACAAATTACCTTCAGAAAATCAGTCTACAGTGAAGATTTATTATACCTCTTTGAGAAGTGGCCGCGTCAGGAGTGTCCACTTCCATGTGATCCCCCTCATCCCGCAGAGGCGACGTCACTGAGGTAGCAGCTCTGGCGAATAAATTTCACTTGGTCAGCAAAGACATGAAGGTTCACAACAGCAGGAAAAGAAAATAAACACTCACGTCGAGGCGACAGGCACAACAATCTTGATACGAGGCAGGGCCTTCCGAGGCTTTGGCGCGTCCGGCTTGGGCTGTTTCGCAGCTTTTTCAGTCGACCCTGATGTCGCGGCGCGGTCGCGCTTTGGGTTTCGGGTGCTCGACACCAAAGTCTTGCTTGGGGCGGCCTCCGGGTCTTCACGCAGCTTGCTTCGACGCTCGACACGCGAAGGAGCCTGGGCCTCTACTTCGCCTTCCTCAATCTCTTCCAGGTCATCGTCGCTGCCCTCACTGTCGTCGGCGTAGTCGACGTCTGCGATGTCTCCTGCGCTCTCTTCTCCGTCCTCAGGCTGCTCCCCATTTGGCACGGGCGAGTACATGTTCGTAAACTCCTGCAAGATACAAACTGTGAAGTCAGTCGACTGAGGACGCAGTCACTCGACAAAATATGAAAGCACTCGACAAAGATATAACTCACCAGGTTCGTCGGTGGGTTCAAAGCAGAGAAGGGCAAGATTCGCTTGGCTCCCAGAGGATTATCACAGGCTCCGGTGATGCTCCTGAGCCACTGAGCAACGGTCTCGTCGGAAACTTCCTCTGGATGGGACCGAGTGGAATCCTCGGGGCCGGAATAATGCCACATAGTGTGATCCCTGGCTTGAAGAGGCTGGATTCATCGACTGAGAAACGTCTCTAAGAGATCCATACCAGTCACTCCGCCATGGACCAGATCTACTACTGCATTCACTAGAATCCCAACCTGGACTTTCTCTCCCTTAGCCACACTCAGTGTTTTGGGAGTAGTAGGTCGATCCAAAGTGAAAGGGGGAAGACCAGTCGACATATTGGGGGATGCAACATCTTTGCAGTAAACCATGTCGACTGCCAGCCCCGAACAGAATCAGGAAAAGTCATTGACGGAAACGAACTCCTACCCCTCTTCTGAAGCCCCAGACCACCGCATAACTGGATGACATTGGTCTTACTATCACTAGGATTGGTTTTTTTGACACATTGGGACCGAATGGTGAATATGTGCTTGAATAAGACCCAGTGAGGAGGACAACCCAGGAAACATTCGCACATGGTGATGAACGCAGCTAGGTACGAGATGGCATTCGGAGGAAAGTGGTGGAGTTGCGCTCCGAAAAAGTTCAAGAAACCGCGGATGAATGGATGGGGAGGCATAGAAAAACCTCGCTCGACGTGGGTGAGGAGGAGGACTCGCTCGCCGTCGCGCGGCTTCGGCTCAGACTCCCCCTCCGACAGCCTCCACGACCCTGCAGCAACCAGCCCGTCGTCGACAAGGTTCTGGACGTCCTCCGCCTTGATGGTCGATGGGAGAAAATCTCCTTGGATCCACCCCGGCGGCGCCGTAAATCGGGCGCCCGACGGCTTCTTCGCCTTGGCCCCTCCCCTCTTGGTGCGCTCGAGCTTCTCCATCTTGCTCTTCGTCATCACGGCGGCGGTCGTCGAGGCGGAGTCGAGCGGCGCGCGTGGAGCAGGGGAGGCGGAGGAGAAGTGAAGATTTGGGGGAGAAACACTGTACCGGCCCCGGTACCGTCGCCTCTTATATTCGCCCGAGTGGGTCACTGACCTGTGGACCCGCCAGATCTCTGGGTATCCCGATTTCAGAGGAAGAGCGGTACGTGGCGGAAATGGCGACACGAAAATCGAGGCGTCGTGCTCCCACTTGCCTCAGTCGTTGCGTCATCGTCGCGCGGCGCGCGCTTACCCAATTTTCGAATCCCGTGAAATCCGGGCCTGACGAAGCGACCCGTCGCATCAGAGGACCCTGCTGGCCACTCGGACCGGATTTCACGCTGAAATTCACTCAGATACATTTCAAGACAGAATCGATCAGGATGACTGACAAAGATTCCAATCGACGCGGATTTCAGTGAAGCCCTAAAATGCACTCGGAATTTTTGTGTCTTATCAGAACCCGCGTCGATCCCTTTTTCACTCGAACCCCGATCCATTCGGGGGCTAATGATGGGGTTATGTACCTAGGGTAGGGTCATAGGCCTGACCTACATACCTTACCTAAGGACACTGTCCTATCAAACTTAAGGACTACAAGGAAGTCTCCGACTGAAATCACCAAGACGTACAAGTCACTCGACAACATCCACTCGGAGGTTTCTTCATCCACTCGACGGCTACATTTCACTCGGCAAGAACTAGAAGACAGTCGACCACAGAAGATCAGAAGCCACCCCAGGGAGGCCAACGGGTAGGCGTTTGTCTAGATCATAAGTAGCATTTATTACATACGTTACCAGTAACGTTCATCTTTATAGCCACGATCTGACCCTTAGATGTCGGACATTATGAGGGGCAGCGCACTCTATATAAGCCGCCTCTCCCCTTTGGCACAAGGGTTCGCACCCTGTAACTCTTAGATTCCACACAACAGAAAAGCTCCTGAGCACCTGAGACGTAGGGCTGTTACCTCCACGAGAGGGGCCTGAACTCATACATCCGTGTGTACAATCTCGCCGTAGCTAGGACTCTGCCCTCTCCTTACATACCCCTAACCTCTACTGTCAGGCTCGTTCCCACGACAATTCCGACCATCAAACTGTCGGTCCCAGACTTCCTGCAGGTTTCCATGTACCACTCATGCAATTTTTGCATCATCGTTGTTAGATGAGGATGATCAGGTTTGACGAGAGGCTTCCCGTGCTCGTATCTAAAGTCCTCTGCTACTACTACCTCAGCCGTTTCAAACTGTACATCATTGCCCACGTAATCACCAAGAGTAGTACCGGGCAGTAGCATCGGATGATTAGCGATATCGCTAGACACCTTTAGCGGGGGGCACGATTGCTTCTCCTGCTCGCCGAGCTGGGGAATTGTTTTCCCACTTCTTCATTTTTTGTCTCTTGCAGCACTGGAAGTACTTCCCGACCGCAGCGCTTCATCATAAGTCTTTGTAATTATGCGGTCATAGTTGGATGATAGCCGAGGCGGTGGTGGTCGCTTCAGGGCATCCAGAGTGCGCTTCGCTTTCACCGGATCTACCGTTTCCTTCGGAGGTGGATGTTTCCGTGCAAAATGGGCCTTCACTTCGGCTTCACTGATTTCAGCGCTTTCCTTGTCAGTCCTCTCATACGGTAACTTTGGAAGAGGCTTGAGGCTTAGAACAAATTTGTATTTCTTCCCGCCTATTGTACTGCTAGCCGCCGGAGCGGCGGCGTCGACTCTCTTCCGCCGTTGCTGACGCGCCGGCGGAGGCGGAGTGCCCTGACGCGCCGGAGGAGGAGGAGGAGGAGGCGGAGTTCCCTGACGCGCCGGAGAAGGCGAAGGAGGAGGCGGAGTGCCCTGACGCGCCGGAGGAGGAGAAGGAGGAGGCGGAGTGCCCTGACGCACCGGAGGAGGAGGAGGAGGCGGAGTGCCCTGACGCACCGGAGGCGGCTGAGTCTGCGGAGGCGTCCAGTTTGGAAGCTTGATGTACTCCTTTCTCCATAGACAGGTACTCCTCAAAGCATTTTCCAGAAGAATAATATCCTCTTCACCTGTAGGGTTGTCAAGCTCCAGCCCCTCAAATCCATCCATTATTTCATCCACCGTCACAACAGCATAGCCATGTGGAATCGGACGGCAATGGAAAGTTCCCTCAGCTCGAGGAGGTACAACAGAGCCGACCGCCGCCTTGAAGGTCAGGTTCTGGCATTTCGTCATTAGCTCGCAATGTTCAGCCTCCGTGATACTATCCACGGGGTAAAGAGGAGCCGTGAAATCAGGCTGAACGAGCTCTGTGGAAGCCACGCTGCTTCTCCGCTGAAATGGTGGGGTAGCTTCTGGGGCAGCGTCGAAGGAAGTATCTTCGTGCCGCTCAGATGGTTGGCCGGTAGCTCGCTGGCTCTCAAGTTCCTCTAGTTTTGCTAATCTTGCACTGAGCTTCTGCATTTCGCTTGCTTCCTGTTTCCTCTTTCTCTCTCGGCTTCTATAACCACCGTTGTCGGGAAACCCATGCACCCACGGAACGGAGCCTGATGTGCCTCATGTTCGTCCAGGGTGTTCAGGATTCCCGAGGGCCTCTGTCAGCTCGTCCTTCTCTCTGTCGGGAATGAACGTCCCTTCCCGCGCTGCCTTGATTGCTGCCTGAAGCTTCCGGAAGGGTATTGCAAGTTGCTCGTCCGTCCAAACACACTCTCCTGTTTCTGGGTCCAAAGTTCCCCCAACCCCGAAGAACCAAGTCATTGAACGATCTGGCCAGTGCAATGTCGCTGGTTGGACATTCTTAGCAAGCAGGTCTTGCTCACCTTTGTCCCACAACGTCCGGGCTTTGTAGTAGCCACCTGACCCCGTGTGATGGTGATACTTCTTCTTTGCAGCATTTTTCTTGTTTGTCAGTGACCTTTTCTTACCCTTCTCCGATTTCTTGTAGGCCACAAATTCGGGCCATTGATCTCTTATCTTCTCATATCGACCGATGAATTCCGGAGTCTCCTCTTTCTCGACAAACTTTGTGTTCAACTCTTTCTTCCAGTTCCTGAATAGTTCTGCCATCTTCTTAAGAGCAAACGCCTTGACCTTTCGCTCTATAACTGGGTTATTCGGATCCTCCTCTCGCGGTAGGCTGAAATTTGTCATCAGCTCGGTCCAAAGATCATCTTTCAGTCTATCATGGACATAAGAAACTTCAGGGTCCTTATTATTCTTATTCCATTGCTGGGTGCTGATCGAGACATAGTCCCTAACAACAACTCCACACTGATGTACAAAAGCGTCCTTGGTCCGCTTGGGAGCAATCGGTTGGCCATCTTTCGCGACTTCTGTGATCGTGAACCTTTCATCCGGGCGCAACCTTTACTTCGGGCCTCGTCTCCTTACCTTGTCGGACTTTGCAACAGTTGAGGCTCCCTCCTCCGTTCGGTCACCGGAGCCGTGATCATGATCTCCTTCCTCTGCCATTCGGTCACCGGAGCCGTCATGATCTCCTTCCTCCTCTATTGTTAGATCACCGGAGCCGTCATCCTCTCCTTCCTGACCATCGGTGTCGTTGAGATACGACAAGGGATCACCTCCAGCGAGGATTATATCCCCCAACAAATGTTCTTTTTCTAAGTCTCTGTGATCCATAGTTTCTGCAAATATTACAACATGGCAATATACAAACATGAGATATGCAAATCAATACAAGGCAATGCAACAATACGATCATATAATATCACTAATACATCATCGAATAGTATTGCTAATACATCATCGAATATTATCACTAATACATCTCGAATATTATTATATAATATCACTAATACAGATCTAGTTGACGTCTCGCGGCCCAGGCGGTGGACACCCAAAGAGAAGGAACTATGACAGGATCATAGCTCGGGTGAGATCCCTGAAGAACCTGCCATATATTGGAGAACCTGGTGTCCAACACAGCCATGTAGCGTCGGACGTGCTCGTCCTCCTCCCTGACACGGCGACGTACCACCTCCGCGGGGGCCGGCTCCCTCTGCACCAACAGTGGTCCACGCGACCGCCACCAAAGAACATCCGGGTCGACGACGGGACCCTGATTCCTCACCAAGCTGGGCGCCTCGGAAGGCAGCACCTCCCAGTGCCAGCCCGGCGGAGCCCAGTCCCGGACATGGCGCCTCTCAAGCAGGTGGTTGCCACCGAGTCGACGACGAGGATGCTAGCCGGGCATCGTCGACTCAACGGCAACGCTATGCAACTAAACATTTAAACATCTAATTAAACATCATATCGCGTCACCGACGATCGTCGGGGACTCCTCGATATCGTCGGGGGGTACTCTCCCTCACCGACGATCGTCGGGGACTCCTCGATATCGCGTCACCGACGACCGACGATAAAACAACTAAACATCTAAACATAAAAACAACTAAACAATAAAAACAACTAAAACAACTAAATTAACTAAATTAACTACCGCTTTTGTATATCCTAAAACAACTAAAACAGCTAAAATTAACTAAATTAACTAAACAACTAAATTAACGAAATTAACTACCGCTTTTGTATATCCTAAAACAACTAAAACAGCTAAAATTAACTAAATTAACTAAACAACTAAATTAACTAAATCAACTAAAATAATTATAAGGGAGATCGTCGGGCACGGGCGGCGCTGCGGGGTCGCCGGAGACGCGCGCGGGGCCAGCGGCGGTGCTGCAGTGGGCGGAGGCGGGGCTGGTGGCGGTGCTGCGCGCGGTGGGCGGGGCCGAGTGGCGGAGGCGCGCGCGCGGGGCCGACGGGGACAGAGAGGAGGGGGGAGCCTTACCGGCGAGGAGCGGCGACGGCGACGGAGCGACGGAGGAGACCGGCGAGGAGCGGCGACGGCGACGGCGTCGGGTCGGGGCGGCGGCAACGCAGGGCAGGGGCGGCGGCGGCGGCAGCGCAAGGTAGGGGCGGTGTCGAGGGCGTCGGGGCAGGGGCGGCGTCGGGGCAGGGGCGGCGTCGAGGGCGTCGGCGAGGGCGTCGACGGCGAGGTGGAGCGGCCTGACGGCGTCGACGAGGCAGAGGGTGGCGAGGGCGAGCTCGGGCAGCCTGGCGGCGTCGATGTGCTCGGCGTCGTCGGGGGCAGCTGCAGATGTAATCTGAAAAATTCCTAAGTCCCCGCTTATATACAGAGACCTTTAGTCCCGATTGGTGGCTGCAACCGGGACTAATGCCACCCTTTAGTCCCCGTTGGTGCCACCAACCGAGACTAAAGGTCAATTTCAGCAGCCCAAAGGGCGGGAAGCAGAGACCTTTGGTCCCGGTTGGTGGCTCGCACCGGGACGAAAGGGTGCCATTGGTCCCGGTTCGATCCACCAACCGGGACCAAAGGCATGTGCCTGGCACAGCCGCGGTGCAGTTGGATGTTTAGTCCCACCTCGCCAAGCGAAGGGCGCCCGGACCTGTTTATAAGCCCCGCCGCGGCTGCAACATTGAGCTCCTCTCTAAAGCAGGCATGTGGGCCTAACCGACCTCTTTCTGCTCTGTGGGGCCTACTATGTGAAAATAGATGCGAATTTATATAAAAAATTCAACCTAAATTCAAAGTGCTAGTTACGCCTAACTAGCACTCCTAACTAGCAGTTTGAATTTAGGTTGAATTTTCTCTATAAATTCGCATCTATTTTCACTTTTGCTATTTTTTATGTTATTTTTTTGCAAATTAAAAGTTCTTAACAAAAAATACTTCATGAATATTCTTTTTGCTATTAAAGTTTTTAACAAAAATAACTTTGATAATTTTAGTTGCATAAATTTTATATAATATTAAGTTAAATAACTTTGATCAGACGAAAACACGTCTATTACAAAGGGATTTCAATTTTTTAAACATATTTTAACTCAAGACTTTTTATGCATTCAATATGCACCATTCAAAGCCACATCATCACTTTTCAACCCTTTTCTGACTTCATTTGCTATTTTTCATGCATTTCATGATTTATTTTGAGCTAAAATGACCCTGAATTGAAAAGCACTGCAAATGAACTCTGAAATGGTTGAAAGTTGGCATGGTATCATAATTTCACCCACATAGCATGTGCTAAAAAGTTGAGAGGGTTACAGGAAAAACTGGATGCACTTCGTGTACAAATTGGACAATCTCTTTCGAAGTATCAGGGTTTTGGACGAAAACTTATCTGTTACAAAGGGATTTCAATTTTTTAAACATATTTGAACTCAAGACTTTTTCTGCATTAAATATGCACCATTCAAAGCCACATCATCACTTTTCAAACCTTTTCTGACTTTATTTGCTATTTTTCATGCATTTCATGATTTATTTTGAGCTAAAATGACCATGAATTGAAAAGCACTGCAAATGAATTCTGAAATGGTTGAAAGTTGGCATGGTATCATCATTTCACCCACATAGCATGTGCTAAAAAGTTGAGAGGGTTAAGGCAAAAACTGGATGCACTTCATGTACAAAATGAACAATCTCTTTCGAAGTATCAGGGTTTCGGACGAAAACTCATCTATTACAAAAGGGATTTCATTTCTTGACATGTAACTGCAGTGATATTCTAGATCAAAGCCATCATCAGAATAGTTGTGGAGAGAAAGTCTTCACTTTTTCTTCGCGTGTGTCCCTTGCTTATTACGCCGTAACCATGGATAATCTTCATCGTTTAACAGGGTGCTTGGGTCAGCCTTCACTTTGAAGGGAGGAATTTCATGAAACTTTTCATAATCTTCAGACATGTCTGTCTTGCCCTCCACTCCCACGATGTCTCTTTTCCCTGAAAGAACTATGTGACGCTTTGGCTCATCGTATGATGTATTCGCTTCCTTATCTTTTCTTTTTCTCGGTTTGGTAGACATGTCCTTCACATAGAAAACCTGCGCCACATCATTGGCTAGGACGAATGGTTCGTCTGTGTACCCAAGATTGTTCAGATCCACTGTTGTCATTCCGTACTGCAGGTCTACCTGTACCCCGCCTCCTGACAGATTGACCCATTTGCACCGAAACAAAGGGACCTTAAATTCATGTCCATAGTCAAGTTCCCATATCTCCTGTATGTAACCATAATATGTGTCCTTTCCCCTGTTGGTTGCTGCATCAAAGCGGACACCACTGTTTTGGTTGGTGCTCTTTTGATCTTGGGCGATCGTGTAAAATGTATTCCCATTTATCTCGTACCCTTTGTAAGTCAATACAGCCAAAGATGGTCCCCTGGCCAACGAGTACAGCTCATCTGCAACAGTGGTGTTACCCATGAGATGTGTTTGCAACCAACTGCCGAAAGTCCTGATGTGTTCACATGTAATCCAGTCGTCACACTGCTCCGGGTGTTTGGAGCGCAGAATATTCTTGTGTTCATTGGCATACGGGGTCACCAAGGTAGAATTCTGTAGAACTGTGTAGTGTGCTTGAGACCAAGAATGCCCGTCCCTACATATTATTGAATTCGCTCCTAGCGTGCCTTTTCCGGTCAGTCTCCCCTCATACCGCGATTGAGGGAGACCTATCGGCTTAAGGTCAGGAATAAAGTCAACACAAAACCCAATGATTTCCTCGGTTTGATGGCCCATGGAGATGCTTCCTTCTGGCCTAGCACGGTTACGAACATATTTCTTTAAGACTCCCATGAACCTCTCAAAGGGGAACATGTTGTGTAGAAATACAGGGCCCAGAATGCCAATCTCGTCGACTAGATGAACTAGGACGTGCGTCATGATATTGAAGAAGGATGGTGGGAACACCAGCTCTAAACTGACAAGACATTGCACCAAATCACTCTTTAACCTTGGTAGGATTTCTGGATCGATTACCTTCAGAGAGATTGCATTGAGGAATGCACATAGCTTCACAATGGCTAATCGAACGTTTTCCGGTAGAAGCCCCCTCAATGCAACTGGAAGCAGTTGCGTCATAATCACGTGGCAGTCATGAGACTTTAGGTTCTGGAACTTTTTCTATGCCATATTTATTATTCCCTTTATATTCGACGAGAAGCTAGACGGGACCTTCATACTGAGCAGGCATTCAAAAAAGATTTCCTTCTCTTCTTTGGTAAGAGCGTAGCTGGCAGGACCTTCATACTGCTTTGGATGCATGCCGTCTTTTTCGTGCACACGTTGCTGGTCCTCCCGTGCCTCCAGTGTATCTTTTGTCTTCCCATACACTCCCAAGAAGCCTAGCAGGTTCACGCAAAGATTCTTCGTCACGTGCATCACGTCGATTGCAGAGCGGACCTCTAGGTCTTTCCAATAGGGTATGTCCCAAAATATAGATTTCTTCTTCCACATGGGTGCGCGTCCCTCAGCGTCATTCGGAACAGATAGTCCTCCAGGACCCTTTCCAAAGATTACTTGTAAATCATTGACCATATCAAGTATGTGATCACCAGTACGGAGGGCGGGCTTCTTCCGGTGATCTGCCTCACCTTTGAAATGCTTTCCTTTCTTTCGACATTGATGGTTGGTCGGAAGAAATCGACGATGCCCCAGGTACACATTCTTCCTGCATTTGTCCAAATATATACTTTCGGTGTCATCTAAACAGTGCGTGCATGCGTGGTATCCCTTGTTTGTCTGTCCTGAAAGGTTACTGAGAGCAGGCCAATCATTGATGGTTACAAACAGCAACGCTCGTAGGTCAAATTCCTCTTGTGCATGCTCATCCCACACACGTACACCTTTTCCATTCCACAGTTGTAAAAGTTCATCAACTAATGGCCTTAGGTACACATCAATGTCATTGCCGGGTTGCTTAGGGCCTTGGATGAGCAGTGGCATCATAATGAACTTCCGCTTCATGCACAACCAAGGAGGAAGGTTATACATACATAGAGTCACAGGCCATGTGCTATGCTTGCTGCTCTGCTCCCCAAAAGGATTAACGCCATCTGCACTTAAACCAAACCATACGTTCCTTGGGTCACCTGTAAAGTCCCCCCACTTTCTCTCGATCTTTCTCCACTGTGACCCATCACCGGGTGCTCTCAACTTCCCGTCTTTCTTACGGTCTTCCTTGTGCCATCGCATCAACTTGGCATGCTCTTTGTTTCTGAACAAACGTTTCAACCGTGGTATTATAGGAGCATACCACATCACCTTGGTAGGAACCCTCTTCCCGGTGCGCTGGCCATCAACATCACCAGGGTCATCTCGTCTGATCTTATACCGCAATGCACAGCATACCGGGCATGCGTTCAAATCCTCGTACGCACCGCGGTAGAGGATGTAGTCATTAGGGCATGCATGTATCTTCTGCACCTCCAATCCTAGAGGGCATAGAACCTTCTTTGCTTCGTACATACTGTCGGGCAATTCGTTATCCTTTGGAAGCTTCTTCTTCATTATTTTCAGTAGCGAACCAAATCCCTTGTCAGATACACCATTTTCTGCCTTCCATTGTAGCAATTCCAGTGTGGTACCGAGCTTTGTGTTGTCATCTTCGCAATTTGGGTACAACCCTTTTTTGTGATCCTCTAACATGCGATCGAACTTCAACTTCTCCCTTTCACTTTGGCATTGTCTCTTTGCATCAACAATGACCCGGCGAAGATCATCATCGGGCACATCGTCTGGTTCCTCTTGATCTTCAGCTTCCCCCATTGCAGCATCACCGTATTCAGGGGGCGGATAGTTGTCATCATCCTCTTCTTCTTCGTTGTCTTCCATCATAACCCCTCTTTCTCCGTGCTTGGTCCAAACATTATAGTGTGGCATGAAACCCTTCTCAAGCAGGTGGACGTGAAGGGTTTTCGAGTTAGAGTAATCCTTCGTATTCCCACAGATAGTACACGGACAATACATAAAACCATTCTGCTTGTTTGCCTCAGCCACTTTGAGAAAATTATGCAGGCCCTTAATGTACTCGGAGGTGCATCCGTCACCGTACATCCATTGCCGGTTCATCTGCGTGCATTATATAATTAAGTGTATCAAAAACCATTACAGAACATCATGAATAGAGAAGTGACCAAATTAATAGAAGTTCATCATCACATTAAAACCAAAGTACAGTAGTGACCAAAATAAATACATAAAGTTCATATATAGTTCTCATTGAACAACATATAGCTCTCTAGAGCATCTAATTAAAACATACATTGAAACTATGTAAAACATTTAAATGCAACAACAAATGCGATCATGACCGCAACTAAGGTACCAATTGATCCAACGGCATAATGATGCCAAGCCTCAGTATGAATGGCATATTTTCTAATCTTTCTAATCTTCAAGCGCATTGCATCCATCTTGATCTTGTGATCTTCGACGACATCGGCAACATGCAACTCCAATTCCATCTTCTCCTCCTCAATTCTTTTCAATTTTTTCTTCAAGTAATTGTTTTCTTTTTCAACTAAGTTTAACCTCTCGACAAGAGGGTCGGTTCGAATTTCCGGTTCACATACCTCCTAGATAAAAACATCTATGTCACGTTGGTCGGCATAATTGTCATAAACACTAAATGAAACAAATAGTTATAAAAGATAATATACCACATCCGAATCATAGACAGGACGAGGGCTGACGGGGGCGGATACCAAAACCATGGCATTATATAATAACAAACAATAATAAAAGTAAGAAAATTGTACAAGTATCTATCTAAATCATACAAGTAAGAATTTTTTTTCTTTTAGAAAGAAGATAAGAACAAGAGGCTCACCACGGTGGTGTCGGCGACGAGATCGGCACGGGTGATCGACAGCGGTGAGGACGGGGACGGGACAGGACGGACCGCCAAACCTAGACAAATCTTGAGGAAAATGGAACTTGGAGGTCGAGCTTGGAGAGGAGAAAGCTTAAGTGTGGCTCGGGCATTTCATCGAACACCTCATGTGCATAGGAGGTGAGAGCTAGAGCAAAAAACAGAGTGAGCGGGCAGGGGCGGGTGTATATATAGGCTTATCTTTAGTCCCGGTTGGTGGCTAGAACCGGGACAGAAGACCGACCTTTGGTCCCGGTTCCAGCCACCAACCGGGACTAAAGGTGCTGGGCCAGGAGCGAGGACCATTGGCCCCGATTCGTGTCTGGAACCGGGACCAAAAGTGTCAGACGAACCGGGACCAATGGCCCCCGACGCCCGGCCGGCGCCCTGGCCTCACGAACCGGGACTGGTGCACCCTTTGGTCCCGGCTCGTAAGTGAACCGGGATTAATGCCCTTATCCTGTCCTCAACCAAAGCCCTGTTTTCTACTAGTGCTCCTCGATGTTGAGGTCGGAGCCCGAGTGGTTGCCGTAGCTTGACATCGCATCGGAGTCCTCGGATGCGATCGAAATCAGAGAGGGAGAGGAGGGGACGAAGAGAGAGACGGGAGTGGAGTGAGCTAGGATTCGGAAAGGGGGCCGATTGGGGTTTTTTGTGGGGTCGGTGGTGGGTCGGGCTGACGAGCCGGACGTGTCCTGGCCGCCCAATATCCTCCCTACATTTGGGCTGGATATGAGGGGCATCGGGTAGCCCGGATGTATGAGTCCGGTTAGAGGCGTCCCGGTCGATCGTTTTTTTCTTTGGCTGGTCCGTCCGCCTAGACGTTTGACACCGGTTTAAGACGTCCGGCTATAGATGCTCTGAGAACCACCAAAAGAACCTCGCAAGAGAGAGAGAGACGGAGAGAGAGAGAGAGAGAGAGAGTTTTGTTCCAGCCGTACGCGCGCTCGACCGTTAGATCACGATATGACGGCTCGCGGTATCCTGTAGTCGCGTCGGTCCAATGTCACTTTGCGAACGCGATTTCCCGGCCCAGGCCGAGGCTATCGGACGAAACTAGAGCTTAGCCGAGAGCTGGGGCGTAAAGAACGACTGCGCCTTTTTTGTCTAGGTCTCAGTCAAGCAATATAGTATGTAAGAAGAAAAAAACTGAAAAAAAAATTGTTTGCACGAATCTCAGTGCAAGATCAACGGATTGTAGTATCGACTGAGACTTCGCGAAGTCTCAGTCGACTGATTTTTTGCAAAGCCGTTCCGGCAAAGGGTGTTTCATCAACCCGACGCACTCCCCCTACATGTTGGGCGCTTAGCTGGCCCATTTATCATTTTTTTTGTAGTAACCTACTTGGATATAGGAGCATCTACAGCCGGACCTTGCAAAATCCAGCCTCTCAAATGCCCGCGGACGCGCCCGGGCACGTCCGCGAACACTGAACGGGCGCACCTTATTTTTTGCCTTCCACATCCGTGTCCCTCATATCCGAACCCTCATTTCCATATAATCCATGCAACGCTACGTACTAGTAGATCAAACACAGTTCATCGGATCGGATTGCATCGTCGAACAAAAGGAGCAGTTCATTGGCAAATCCTAACTACAAACTACTTAAACATACTTAATATAAACAAAATGGGGAAGAGCGGAGTAAATCACCATTTCCTTGCCGGCTCCTTCCCCTTCCGGCCATCCACGCGATTGTGCCCCTCCTTCATGTAGGCGTCGACGTGCGGTGGAGCGTTGTCGTCGTCGTTATCGGAGCCGGAGGTGGTGGAGGCGTCGCTGTCGTCCACGTCGAAGATGCACCACATGCCAGTCAGCCTGCGGAGCAGACATTCCTGCTCCTTCGCGTGGCGGGCTGCTTTCGCCTTGGCCACCGCCTCTTTTGCTGCCTCGCGCTCCGATAACTGGATGGCCAGTCGGAGCACGTCGGCATTCTTGCGGCGGAGGTGGCGCGCATCCGTCTCCGCGGACGTGAGTGAGCGATGAGGGACGCCCGCGAGAAGCGCGTCCTCGGGGTCGACCAACACGGTCGAGGTCGAACGCCGCACGGCCAGCGCCTCTCCCTCGCCCGCTGCCGCTCGCGCCGGGTTGCACGCGCCTCGGACTCCGGCGTCCTCGTTCGCCCCGTCCCCGCCGCGGGCACGAGGACCTAGCGGTGGCCGAGCACCGCTTCCGGAGCAAAAGGTGGTGGAGGTGGTGGGCATACCTGACCTGGAGCGGGAGCGGCCGGAGCTGCGCACCTGGCAGGAAGGGCCTGCAACGTCGCCAGCGCTCCATCGGCGTGTGACGGGCCTGGAGGATGCAGATCCACTGCCGTCGAGGCCGCCTTGGTCCTGCAGCGACCGGCTCAATGCGATGCGGAGGGCAACCTCCTCCACATCGACGTTCGATCCGTCAGAGCTGCTTTCGTCGTCGGCCATCGGATCGGAGGGTGGGGGATTGGAAGTGGAGTGGACGGAGAGTGAACTGTCGGATGTCTAGGGTTTCCGGATTGGGCTATTTAGTGGGGTCGATGGTGGGCCGGGCTGACGTGGCAGTGGGGTCGGTGGTGGGTCGGGCCTGTCAGGCAGGCACGCCAGGTTTCCCCCATATCCACACCATATTTGGGCTGGATATGAGGGGTGTCGGTCAACCCGGGTGTTTGAGGCCCGTTTAGGGCGTCCGTCTCGGTCGATTTTTCCTGACCGGGCGCTGACTGGACGGCCTGCCCGGGCGTTTGAGACGGGTATAAGGGGTCCGGTTGTAGATGCTCTAGCATGGCTTCTGCTTGTTCACATTTTTATTTTTACCTTTTTTTCCTTAATGCACGGAAGCCATGGTTTTTGTTTTTTTCACGCCGGTTAAAAATAGATGAACTTTTTTTGAAATTGCTAAAAAATAAAATCTGATGATTTTTTTAAAAAAATAATGAACTTTTTAAAATCGATGAATTTTTGAAAATTTTACGTTTTTTCTTCAAAATAAATGGTTTTTATAAAAGAGTTGCGAAATTTTCTTTGAATTCAGGGCACTTTTTGGAAAAGAAATATTTTTTGGCATAAAGTCAAATCAGCCCAGTCAACCATGACGAGTCACCCAGAACCTTTTTTTTAGGTGAAGTCACCCAGAACCGGGAAACTAACAACTCCCAAACTAATAATCCCCTCCTTTGCAAGCTGGAGCGCTCCTAAAAAAAAGTAGCTTACGATGATATGAAAAAGCGAGGAGCGCTCCTAAGTAGCTTACAAAAAGTGACGGCGCCTGAAAGTAACCCTTCGTGGCGACGATGATTTTTTTCCTTTTTTTGGTGTTTCAGTTTTTCACCGGTCTTTCTTAGCTTTTGGACAAAAAAACAAAATTGTTTTTTTCGCGAAAAAACACGTTTTTTTTCATTTCTCGAGAGGCACGGTTTTCTTTTCGCGAGAGGCACAGATTTCCTTTCGAGAGAGACACGGCCGTGCCTCTCGGAAAGGAAAAAAAAACGCATTTTTTTCGTTCCTCGAGAGGCACGGATTTGCTTTTGCGAGTCGTGCCTCTCGAAAAGGAAAAAACGCGTTTTTTTTGTTCCTCGAGAGGCATGGTTTTGCTTCCGCTAGAGACACGGATTTCCTTCCGAGAGAGGCACGGCCGTGCCTCTCTCGGAAAGGGGAAAAACACTTTATCTTTATTTTTTGTTTTTTTGAGGCACGATTTTGCTTACGCGAGATGCACGGATATTCTTTCGCGAGAGGCACGGAGGCACGGCCGTGCCTCTCGGAAAGGAAAATACGCGTTTTTTTTCGTTCCTCGAGAGGCACGGTTTTGCTTCCGCGAGAGGCACGGATTTGCTTCCGCGAGAGGCACGGCCGTGCCTCTTGCAAAGGGAAAAAAATGGGTTTTCTTTTTTTTCGTTCCTCGAGAGGCGCGGTTTTGCTTCCGCGAGAGGCGCGGATTTGCTTCCGAAAGAGGCACGACCGTGCCTCTCGAAAAGGGAAAGAAACGTATTTTCTATTTTTTTCCTTCCTCGAGAGGCATGTATTTGCTTCCGCGAGAGGCACGGATCTGCTTCCGCGAGAGGCTCGGCCATGCCTCTTGGAAAACAGGAAAAAAACATGTTTCCTTTTTTCTTTTCCTTTCGCGAGTCGCATGATTTTTTTGTTTGTTTTTTTCGTAAAAAAAGTTTGTCAAAACCTATCAATATGGGATCTAGTTTTGAAGATCTCGACGCAAGGAATCCAACGGTGAAAAAGGTTTGAGATTTGAACGCACGGTATAAGAGATAAAACGTTTTGAAATAACGGATCTATGAAAAAAAAGGAAAACTCACAGGTTGTGACAAGTGACACATGTAATGCGTCCCTTGTCACAATCTGAGAAGGTGGGAGTGATCTTTAAAAAACTGAGTAAGGTTTCGAACCTGTTGAGAAATAGCACATGTGATCAATTGTATGAAAAGGATGCCTCCTAGGAGGTGTCTGTTGGTGAAAATGTGTCTCACCAACACATCCCTTCATCTTGTATATAAGTGGGTCTCCCACATTGCAATGGAACTAGTGAAATCATTTGGATTCTTTGTTTGTCTCTTTGCTTTCTACAACACGTTATCAGCACGTAGACTCAACCAGACATGATTGGCAACACGGAAAGAAGAAACCGTCGCATGGAATTCGTTCTGATCATCCGCCTTGTACGCGCAGAGACGCTCGGCCACGACGCCGCTGCTTCCGGGCCGGCAGCGCGATGCTAGGGGGTGCACGTCAATCGCGGCAGCAGCAACAGCGCAGCGACATGCAGCGGCAACGCCACGGTTCATGCATGCATCCGTATAGGAAATTAATATGAGCATGCTACTTTTGTTTGTCTTCTTGTGACAAGGAAATAAGAAGAATCTGATCCATTGTACCGAGAAAGCAACGGTGGCACATAGCGGCTTCACTCGGGCTCTTGCGCCGGCGCTAGCCTGGTGATAGAGCCCTCAGGACCGGCGTTTCTGAAGCACGCTGCAGCCATGAATCCCACATGCGGGCGAAACAAGGCCACGTAGAAGAAAATGAATGAAGAACAGGAATGGCATCCATCGATCAAAAGATTGAAGGTCTAAACCAAAAATTCAATGTCTCCATGTACGGCAAGAGTGCAAATCGAGATCCACCAACGACAGGATCCAGGAGAAAACAGAAGAGGTACATGTGTTGATATTTTACATCACTTCACCTTTGTTTCCTCCATGAGGCACAGTCTTGCTCGACGCCGTATGGCGCGGCTCCTTTGGGCTCGGCCTGCGGTTCCATCACGGCGCTCGGCTCCCGCGTCCTTGACGACCGTTCAGCAGCGGCGCGACGGACGTGGTAACGTACGACCCTGTTTCTCGGACCAGTGGTGCGGCGCGACGCGCGGCGCCATTGCAGCGTTACCCGGCGGCTGCCTGTGATAGTCGGCTGTCCGGCACGGCAGCGGTTGGATCGGAACTCGATCCCGATCGAGCGAGAGGGCTGGTAACCGGCACCTCTGCTGCACGACGAACGGACCCGCCGAAGGCCTAGTTGCTACACTACGGGGCTCCGCCTAGCCAGCTGAAAGGCCAAATTGGCTTGCAAGTGGTTAGGAACCCACGCTCCGTTTCCTGTCAACATATTAAAAAAATGAAAAGTAATATGTGGGCTGTAGCACCGGTTGGCGACACAGATTTGGCCCTTGAACATACTCTTTTCTTTTCCGCTTTAGCATATGACTATGCAGTTTTTGTTCTAATTATTGTTATTTGCGTTTATGCCTTGCGCTTCAAAGCAAATACATATAATAGATCCTTGGGTCTTGCTGAATTGCATAATAATTAATTATGCATCATCGGTTGAGGCCCCTAAAGACTCATGAATGTTGCACAAGTATGTTTATACTTTTGCATTTATTTGTATTACATGAGTAATACTGTTGCAAAGCAATATGTTGATTCCATTATTCGCTTAGAATATGGAATTTGCTTGCAAATTTGGGAAACATGAGGTAGTGAAGTGTATGACAGTGTCTGACTATGTCAAATTTTCATTTGTCATAAGGAATCGACAAATGGTGCCTACTGCTTAATTGCAGATTATCCAATGTTATTGTGAGGTCGATATTATGTCGTTTCGACATAATGACTACCTTCAATTTTGCACACAACTTATGGATTGCATTGCATTTATGGCAACGAATTAAAGTTCGTTCACAACTGCGAGGTCTACACCACCATGTGGTGATTACCTTCAATGTGTTTTAATTAACATAAGGTTGTGAGATGCTCCATAAGAGTGAGGTCTACACTACTCAGTAGTGATTATCTCCATGTGTTCAAAGCAAAGTGAAGGCACAAAACTTATGACATAACCATTATGAGGCCTACACCATTGGTGCCTACCTTCATGATGTTTTTTCAAATACTTGTCAATTTCATAGCATTTGTCATTGGTTGTGACTATAGTGTCACATACTCCATCAGGACAGGAATCCAAGGCATTAGCGGGGACTATGCTACATATTGTGCTATGAAGAGAATTATGCAAAATACTTGCATATTTCGGTGATTACCTTCCATGAGTACACAACTTATGAGATGTGATCATAGCAACAAATTAACTTTCGTGCACAACTGAGAGGTTTATGCCACTTCGTGGTAATTACCTTCATGTGTTTTAAATAACATAAGGTTGTGAAGAGGCTATGATTTATTGAAATGTTCATAAGAGTGAGGCACCACTAGGTGGTTGATTACCTCTATGTGTTTTATGTGAATTCAAGGTTTATTCTTTATGAGGTGACTACCTTTGATTTGAAGAACTACATCATGTTGTGATGATTATCTTCTTGTGGAGGCTTGCTCTATGAGTCACTAAGAATCACCATGATTATGATTATGCTTAGCCATAGCATTTTCATTATACTTAATTTACTGAAGGTAAATTAATGCATGAGCATTTCATGTAATATATGGCTGGCATTTTTCGAAAGGAAATGCGATGTGATGACACAAGGTGGAAGTCATTATTGAGAATGGGTCATGGACATTAATGATTTTGTCGACCCGTGGCCTTGTCGCCACAATAACTCCACCTACAGAGAATGTCGTCATGGCTATTTATAAATAGCTGAAATGTACAATTTTTGCATTTATGTGACATCGCAATGACTCGGTTCTCAAACTGAGTATTTAAATGGATGATGAATATCTGTTTGCCCTTTTAGGACCACCTTAAGGAGAGATATGTTGTCATAAGTATCACATGCATGAGTATTCATTCATGTTAAGGACTTCAAGTCCGTTGAGGCTTATAATTCTGTTGTCTATAAATCAACACTAAGTTGAGATTATGTGATAAGGCAGGCTCAGATCTTGATCTGATTGTATGTCCTTATTGCACTTTACATTCTCCTATGATGGTAAAAGAAATACCATCTTTAATTCAGTGTAAATATATGATGAACTTCTTGTGAAGAATCGTCGTGTACACCCCAAATGGGTGCTATACCATTACCTGAAATTCATGCTAGTGCTTATAGTACTAAGCAATTTTGTGGTTAGAGAACCATGAGGAGTTGAACGTAAAGTGAGGGAAAAAAAGACAAGCACAATGGAGTGTATATCTCACAAAGAAATAGATCATTTAAATAAATGATCACAATGACAACTCCCATGTTTGTCAAAAAGGTGGTTGTACAACATATTGTACTAATGATTACCAAACCATCAAGTGTCGAATCATCTCACCAACTCATTGGAGAAGGCAAATGAGTTAAACGGGATAAAGTTGAAGTCCTACTTCAAATGGACAATCAGAAAATATTCTGGCACGGTAGAAGGAGAATGAACTCCTCCATATTGATGATATGCTTGTGGAATAATATTCCCAAGATATTTTGGAGATCTTGTGTAGTCTCCTAGTTATTCCGAGATATCATTGGCCTATAATTGTACTACTGCATGTAGTATAATTTGCAACATCTTGTCCATGTGACATGATAATTATGAGAAATTGAGTGTATGAATCAATTCATACTCAATATTGTTGCGTACACAATAATTTTTCCTCCTTTATCAGTTTGGTATGAGGACGATTAGAAAAATTATTGATAATTCTGGTGGCCACAACAAAGTTGCAATATTTCCGACAATCGTAAGATTTTATGTGCACTGCATGTGCCATAGGGGAATTAGTTTTAAGGCACTCTCACATTAAAATTTGAATGAGCCACTCATTATTCTTGAACGGATTCAAGAATGATGCGAAATATTCAACCATTGGCTGGGTTATTTTGGTACTTCATGGTATTCATAGACACATCTAGAAGATGGTCTTAGGTGTGTATCATCCACACAAAACCATGTGTTTACTGAATTAAGTGCTCAAATTGACGAATTTGGAGCAAATGATCCTATGCATGGGATAATTCCATTGGAATGGAAATGTCGTTGAATTTGATTCACAAGAATTCCATAGTCATATTCAGTACATCGTGTACCTACTCAGAATGGTGTGGCTAGATCTCTTGTCAAAGAGAGTCAAGTTGCATGGCCATTGCTACGGAGTTTTGATTAACCAACATTTTTGTTGGTGGGAACATGCGGTCTCACACGCTGCATATTTGGTCTAAATGAGATCAAATGCATTTAATACCGTATCCCCTTGCGGTTTGTACGTGGAAATTAGTGAAGTATTTCCCATCTGCGGTAATTCGGTTGCATACCGATATCACCACCCCGGCGTACATTAAGGGCCTTCACATATATTTGGAATCTATGTGAGGAATAACTGTGGTATGATTGTTAATCCGTCAAATACTTGACCCTAGCGAGGGAGTTATTTGCAGCCCGTGCGCTGATTGCTTTTGCAATAAAGACATTTTCTGGCATTAGGAGGAGAAATGTACCATATAGAATGCCAGGAAATGCATAAGAAATGTCGTAGACATTTTGTCCACGTACTTAAGAATCTGAACTAGAGGTCCAGGTTATGAGAAATTTGCAACATATTGCAAATAATCTGCCATATACATTTATTGATGACAAAGGTGTCACTGAATTCTAGTTCCAGAACGAGTGGAGGTACCTAATAGCCGCTCGTATCCCCAGTTGAGAGCAAAAGGGGGAGAATTCTGATCACATGAGATTAAGTTCTCATATGTTTTCACGGAAATAGAGGAAATGGTATCCTCAATCAGTAAATGTGATTCAACCTCGGGTTGAATGACACCTGGTGGATGCGCGTCAACCATAGCCCAGCACCGGTGTGCACACATATTTTTGGTGTTGGGACATCGAAACACCTTGACTCCATTTTTGTGGGAAATCACAAGGAGTTAAGAGGTATAACGGGAATTCCACCAAATGATATTGATTCATGAGAATCGTATATTGAAAGTCTACATATGTCGACATAAATTTTCTTCTTGAGAATTGCTGAATCCTTTTGGACCCTGAACCAAAATCCATGGAGAGTGTTGTTGACACTTATATTGGTTCAAATGAAAGGAAGCAATTAAGAAGAGTAGCACTCCCTCATCAAAAGAGAGGTGTTTACCATTGTAAAACCTACTCCTCATAAGTACCTTCCATAGGGAAGAGAAGTGATTTTTCGTTCATAAACGAAAATAGATGAGGTGGTGAGAAAGCGAGGCTTGTAGCACAAGTGTTTCCGCAGAGACCCGACATCGTTTACGATGTAGCATACCTTCTTGGTATGAGTGGAATTATGTTTCGATACTGAATTGGCAGTACAAATCCATGCGGTTGATGTATGTAATGGCTACATACTCACATGGATCGTTCTGTTCGGATATATATATTGAAGTCATTGAAAGGGCTTAATATTCCGAATCCAATGATAAATCGCAACAAGTTGGGAAAATCAAGATGGGACCATATGGTGTGATATCCTGATAGTGGCTGATAATCTGATCCCAACAATGCCATATCAAAGACTGGATTTACTGGAAGAGTATTATGAGGGAAGCCTTCAGAATAGACTCTAAATGAGTCCTTCCTGTGATCAGGGGCGGGCCCAGGAATTAAAGACCGTGTATTCAAATTTTGAAAACTTTTTTTTGCAAGTCTATGGCCTTCCTTTTGAGCGTATAACCAATGATAGAATCATATTGTACTAGTTCTAAACTATATAAAACATACCACATAATATATTATAGTCATCAAAATTGATCATAACTTGGTATTGTTCAACATATGGAAGTAAAACATTATTCAACATATCATCACAAAATCTAAGATATATAGAGGACCGAAAATAGTAAATGATAGAAAAGCCTTACAAATTACTAGTGTTCAACATATCATGGCAAAATCTAAGATATATAGAAGATCATTCTAACAAATTCAGAATTTATAAAGATTCTCTCATTACAAACTGAAATAAAAAATTGCACATTCTCATGTCCAAACAATTCATAATTGGATGCATACTAGTAGTGTCTAATTTCATTATAATTAAATAAGAAAGACAAGTGGTTAAACTAATTTACTTAGGAGCTCAAACTCTGCTCCTGCAACACAACAATGTAACCTGCTGAATAGCGAGAAGAAAACTGTGTCTGTACATCAAGAGAAATCAATTCAATTTAGCCTGCAGAAGCATTAATACATAATCAACAGTGTAGCCTGCAGAAGCATTAATACATCTAATTAATTGTGTGTGAATCAACAGAAATCAATTCAGTTTTGAAGCTGGCCATATTAATGCTTCAACTTCATACTATGATAATAAGAAAACAGGTGATCGATCTGCGTGTGAATCCGACCTGCTGCCCGTGTCGTTTCCTACTTCAGGTTCAGGAAACGATTCAATCTACGGTTGTGGCTATGAAACCGAATCAATGCGCCTGCTGCTCCTGGCCCCTGCCGTTGCTTACTTCAGGTTTAGAAATAAGAACAGAAAAAGATGGAGGGCGCGAGGGATGGATTCGTCGCGGCGGCGCGCCGTGCGCACGCGCGATCGTCGACCAGGCGAGGCGACGGCAACAACCTGGTCGGCCGGCGGTCGCCTGCCGGAGGGGCTGTGGCGGCGGTTCATGCGCGATCTGATCGATGTATGCAGGGAGGGGAGGTGCCGGTTCGTTCGCGTCTGATTCTATCGATTGACTATTTTTTTTGGGAGGGCGACGATGTACGCGTGAGTCCAGGCGGGTGGGCTACTGGACTAGTGGGCTACGTTTGGCGTATCATTTTCGTTTTTTCTTATACATACACAATATATATACTATATATACCTATTTTTTTGCCAAAAGTAATGGGTATTCAGCTGAATACCCTTGAATTGAACTGGCCCGCCCCTGCCTGTGATCATTCTGCCATAACTATGTTTGAAGCATGACAAGATAAACATGTCTTCGCAGAATGACTGGTCACATGTGAAAACATGTGGAGATTCATTGGAATCAATTATCATTATCTACCAAGATAATGTCACTTGTATTTCTTATGGGTTATATTTATCCTCGCGAATTAGACAAATGTAAGAGAACAATATGCAAACAAATTATTGTGAGATTCACAATGTCTCTACCAACGTTTATATTCCAGAATCAGGTTCGTGGAATTGGTATGAGAAAACAATGATGTTTGCAAAGTTCAAGGAGAGTAAAATCCCAAGTTATAACCTATTGGTGATCTTCAGATCATTCATATTGTACTCTTTTTCCCTTTATGAGTTTTCCATGATGGTTTCTGATATAAGGTTTGTAACGAGACAATATAAATACAAGTGCGGATGTATGTCATATTGGTTTCTCCTTATATTTTTCCCACTGGGTTTTAAAGGAGTTTTCGATGGCATATTATTATAAGGTTTCTTCTCAATTTTTCCTACAGGGTTTTTGGAGGAGTTTTCAGGTTGCAATATACATATGACGAATTGATCAAGGGGGAGTGTTGAGAAATAGCACATGTGATCAATTGTATGGAATGGGTGCCTTCCAGGAGGTGTCTGTTGGGGAAAATGTGTCTCCACAACACACCCCTTCATCTTGTATATAAGTGGGTCTTCCACATTGCAATGGAACTAGTGAAATCATTTGGATTCTTTGTTTGTCTCTTTGCTTTCGTTCTACAACAGAACCCATGCTTGGGAGTTTCAACGCAGCACGCGCTAACCACCCCAGCCACTCGACTTCTATGATCACGTACAGGTTCTTCTCTCTTTTATTATTTTTTCCTTTTCTTTTTACTATTTCTATTTTCTTTTACTTTTTATTTATTCAATTTTTATTTTTTCGTTTTCTTTCTTATTTTTATTTTACTAATTCGATACAAAAAGTTCACCGAACTTTATGACCAGTTTTCATATTTAATGAACTCTTTTTTCAAATTGTCTTAACATTTTTGTGATTTCATGAACTTTTTTAAAATTGGATGAACATTTTTATAATTCAATTAACATTTTTGGAAAACGGAGGTGACATTTTTTCAAATTCGATAAACTTTTTTTCAAATTCTATGAACATTTTTTAAAATTCCATTAACATTTTTTAAGTCGATGAACTTTTTTCAAATTCGATTTTTAAATTTGTGAAAAAACATTCAAACCAGATGATTTTTTTTTCAAAATCAGTGGTTTTGGTTTTGTAAAATCAATGAAATTTTTCAATATTGATGAAATTTTTCAAATTCAATGAACTTTTTTTAAAATGGATGAACTTCTTTTTTTCTTGAAATTTTTTTGAGGTTGTGGAATTTATTCCAAATTCATTAAAAAATTGAATTAACGATTCTTTTTTTTTTTTGTTTTGTCCTTATTTTTCAAAAGACAATGGTTGACCGGTTAAGTATCAACCGGTCAACCATGATCGTTCACACGCAGTGACCTGCGGGACGATCTCGGCCTCGGTCACATGATTAGCCCAGTTCGCGTGCGCATAGGTGCCAGTGCCTCAAATCGGCGCTGAAGGCGCCCTATAGGGGCTCCCCTTTCGTCTGGTCTATGTGTCGCCCACGACGATGCCAAGGCACGGCTCGCCTGGATGGAGCCCGAATGATGCAGCCAAATAACAACATTCCGAGCAATGTTGACGTCATGACAACATCATGCGTGTGTTTTTTTAATTCAGTTTTCGTTTTTGCTTCACATTTTTAATTTATTTATAGTTTTTTAAAAATTAAATATATTCTAAATATATATTACAACAAGAAATTGAATAAATTTCAAAAAATGTTAAACGTGTATAGAATAAAAGGTTCTATTGTATAAGGAAAATGTATAACATGAATGAAAAAAGTAGAAAATTTTGATCAAGTGTACGAAAGACGTTAATCATGTGTATGAAAAAAAATTAGTGACAGAAAAGAAATGTAACATATTTCGTAAAACTGTATGCGAAATTAAACAAATGTTTACACAATGCAAAAAAAAATCTGTGCCATTAAAAATAAAATTTTTGTACATTAAAAAAAATGTACGTCACATTTGAAAAAATAAAACGTACATGAAAAATGTAGACATGTGTTTAAAAAATAAAATAAAATAAAATAGACGTGTGTTGAAAAAGTAGCAATAAAAAAACCTGACAAAGAAAAAAAGGTAAACAAATAAAAAAAATTAGATTGCATCTGCTCACGCATGGTCTCTCACCCAGTTTCTTCACCATGGCATGGACTGTTTTTTCCTATTCTTTACTAATCTGGACGCAAGGCTATTGAGTGAATATGTCTGATGATTTTGTTGATGAGTATGGCATCGTTATACTTTAGGTGGGAATATTGACCACTTTACAAACATAGTATTGCTAAATTTGGATAGAAAAACCCATGCAACACTGACATCGAACGAGAAATTATTTCTGTATATTAGGAAATTTAATATTTAAAACCATAGTTTAAGAAGAAAAAACTGAAGAAAATCGTTGAAAATTAAAGAAAATTGAAACATAACGAATAAAAAGGAAAAACCCAAAGAAAACCAGTGAAATAAAAACAAAAGAAAACAAAAGGCGAAGAAACCCACCGAGTGCAGAGACCGGACGCGGACAGGCGAAAGCATTGAAAGACAATTGCTAATGGGCTGGCCCAATAGGCGTCCGCCTATAGGTGAGATATAGCCCTGGCGCTTTCGCCTCAACACGAGAGGATCATTTTTTTTTTGTGAATACAACACGAGAGGATTTTTTTTTTTTGCACTTAAAATAAATCGCCGGTGGCCTGTAGGCTGCACAGTAATGGCATGAATATGTACATAAGCTGAAATTTGCTGAGAAAAATATAGTCTTTTCTATTTTAAGTTTACTCTTTTGAGCTAAAATAAATATGTTTTAGGGCTAAATTTTTGCATGATTGGTTAATGTTGCTACTCTCTGGGCTATTTTGAGGTGTAGAAATGACATGTGCTTTAATAATAACATCTGGCTTTGTTTAGAGGTGTTCCTGAAGGGAGTGGCGATAACTTGCTCTTGGGCGTAAAAGACGGTGCGGAGTTGATTGCATCTTTGCTCTAGGACGTGGCTGGAGCCAGGTAAAAAAACATGAGCTTTAGGGGCGCGTTTGGTTTTTCTCAACCAGCCCGAGGAAGATTATTGGGTGTGCATTGTATCGGAACCTAAAGCATCTTTGGGGAGCAACTAATTAGCGAGCACTCCCTCAAAAGAACTCCCAACGATCACTCCCACACGTCGTTATTTGCGCGTTCTCAGCCGCCGCCACGTGTCACGCTCTGAGCGTTCCCTTCGGATTTTGTTTTTTCTTTTATTTTTTCGCACGCGTTTTCGGCTTTTTAGATTGGGTTTTTTTTCGGGTTTTTTGATGTTCCAGTTTTTCACCGGTCTTTCTTAGCTTTTGGACGAAAAAAAATGCGCGAAAAAATGCGTTTTCTGTTTTTTTTTTGCGAGAGGCACGGTTTTGCTTCCCCGAGAGGCAAGGTTTTGCTTTCGCGAGAGGCACGGCCGTGCCTCTCGAAAAGGGAAAAAAGACATGTTTTCTGTTGTTGTTTTCTTTTTCGCGAGAGGCATGGTTTTGCTTCCGTGAGAGGCACGGTTTTGCTTTCGCGAGAGGCACGACCGTGCCTCTCGGAAAGGGAAAAGAATGCATTTTCTGTTTTTTTTTTGCGAGAGGCACGGTTTTGCTTCCGCCAGAGGCACGGTTTTACTTTCGCGAGAGGCACGGCCAAGCCTCTCGGAAAGGGAAAAAATCGCGTTTTCTGTTGTTTTTTTTCGTGAGAGGCACAGTTTTGCTTCCGCGAGAGGCGCGGTCCCTCGCGAGGCCTTCTGCCCCAGGGACACCGCTTGCGAGGCCTCCCGAGGAGGGACTCCTGAGGCCTTTGATATCCCGCACCAAGGAAACTGCCAAGAGTAATGCAGCAGAGCGTGATACTTGTGATCTGCGTTGGGTTTTCCGTGAAGAGGAACGGGTAATTGCAGCACAAAGTGGGTAAGTATTTCCCTCAGTTATGAAACCAAGGTTTATCGAACCAATGGGAATATTGATCCTCAACCGTCTTCAGTGGCTGCACACAAATGAACAAACGACTTGCACCCAACACGGGCAAGAGGGTTGTCAATCCCCTTGATCTCGTTATTTGCAAGCAAATGAGCTGTGTAGATAGTTGTTGATAAATATAAATTACAAAATAAATAAAAAGTAAATAAAGGCAGCGAGGTAATAGCAGCGTTTGTAAATATATAAGTGAATAGACCCGGAGGCCATAGTTTTCTCTAGCTGCATCTCTTATGTAGGCAGCATACGGTGGGTAACAAATTACTGATGGGCAATTGATAGAAAATCGGATAGTTATGCGATTTTCACGGCAATAATCATGTGTATATAGGCATCACGTCCATAAAAAAATAGGCAGACTCCTGCCTGCACCTGTTACTATTACTCCACTCATCGATCGCTATCCAACATGCATCTAGAGTATTAAGTAAAACAAAGTAATGCATGGAGAAGGATGACATGATGTAGACAAAGTAAACTCAAGCAATATGAATAAACCCCATCGTGTTATCCTTAGTAGTAACAACACAAAGACGCATCATGTCCCCTACTTTGTCACTGGGATATAGGAACTTGTCAGGTTGAACCTACCACAACGCACCACTCCCACCGATGAAATATCAATCTACTCGGCCAAAGTACATCAATAGATCGGAGAGCATTACGAAGCTATAATGATCATGCAATTAAGAGACAATATATATCAGAGGAATCTCAAATACTTTTCATGAATAATCTGAACATAAACCCACAATTCATTGGATCCCAACAAACACACCGCACAATAGGATTACATCGGATAGATCAAAGCGAAGATGCGATGACCATTGTATTGAAGATCAAGAGATAGAGAGATTGCCATCTAGGTACTAGCTATGGACTCATAGGTCTATGGTGAACTACTCACACATCATCATGAGGGCAGCAAGGTTGATGTAGAGGCCCTCCGTGATCGAGCCCCCCTTCGGCAGGGTGCCGGAACGAAGCTCCAGATGGCCTCGCGACGGAACAGAGACTTGCGGCGGCTGAAAAAGGGTTTCGGGACAGCTTCTGGGTTTTTTGCAATATTAAAGAATTTATAGGCCAGAGAGGGGCGTCGGGAGGCAGCCGAGGGGGCCACCACATATCAGGGCGCCCTCCCTAGGGCGCGCCCTGATGTGTGGTGGTGCCCTCGTGGACCTCCCGGCCTCCTTCCGAAGCTTCCAGGTCTTCTTATGGTCCAGAAAAAATCATCAAAAAGTTTCGTGGCAATTGGACTTCGTTTGGTAATGTAAACCTGAAAAGTAAAAAACATGCAGAAAACAGCAAATGGCACTGGGCACTGGGTCAATAGGTGTCGTGGTTTTGTCACGGCAGATGTCCTCATGAAAGGGCTTAGGTGTGAGGCCATCGCCGCTAGGTGGCGACTCAAAGGGGTTAAACGGGAACAGGAGGCGAGTTCACCCAGGTTCGGCCCCTCCGATGGAGGTAATAGCCTACGTCCTGCTTTGTGTCTATATTGATGATGATCTCGATTACAGGGGTGCGGGGTCGCTAAGCTAGCTTTCGAGGGTGTCTAACTTAAGTCTTTCGGTCCTAGGGGCTTGACTTTATATACAGGTCAAGGCCCCAGGGTTTACAACAGAGCTCGAGTCATATTACAACTTGTAACCTTCCACGTCTCTAACTCGCCTTGCCCTTTGAGCAAGAAATCCCCCGGCGTCTTCTGCCCTATGGGCCTTGAGTCGCCGTCTCCACGCGTTTGGGCCGCCCGGAGGTTCACTTGGTAACCGCCTTACTTGCTTTACCTTCACGACACAGCCCGTCTTGAACATAGTTCCGGAGCCGCCTTTATGCTGACTCGGCCTAGTAGGGCGGGTCATACCGTGGGGTTATATCCCCGACATTAGGCCCTAGATTGATTTGAATTCATTCATGTCAATTTCCCTTACCTTCTCTTGGGGCTCACCATCTGCTTGCGTCTGTTCTACATGATCCTCGAAGCGCCGGCTCGCAGTACTTCCAGACTTGTCATTTTTCTCACGCCGTCCATTTAATGATGTCACTCGCCAGAAATCCAGGAAACTAATGATGACATCACGGCGAATCTAAGTGTATCCATATATCCCGAAAATTGAGGCGTCTTTGTTTCTCAAAATTTACTGTGTCGCCTTGATTTTCGCGCCTGTCGGTTGCCCCTTCGGGCTTCTCCTTTGTTAAATACTCACTGGAGGGTCCCTTCTTTCACTTTTACCTCGTCCCTCTCGCTTCTTCTTCCTCGCACCCGAAAGCCTCGTCGCACCAGTGCCGCTGCTCATCTCACCGTCGGTGGCCATCTTCGGGACTGCAGTGACGTCGCGTCTTCATCGAGTCCAGTTGATCGCCTCCGCTGTCCTTAGCTCCCCTCAAGTAAATCGTTCTCTCCCAGATCTATAATAGTTCGTCAGAGTTCTTGAGTACTCCGATAGTTTTGTTTTCGTTCATCGCCATTACTTGTTCACGTGTGGATTCCATGAGTTTTATCACAAAAACAGAGCGGCTTTGATCGGCAGATTCATTTCTTGCATAGCACCTGCAAGTCTTCTTTAAGAATCTGTGCATTACACTGCCGCTACTTCCATACCTTGCGGTTTAGTGTTAGCAAAATATTTTCCCTTTTCGAACCATTTGTAGATCCGTAATCGCAAACAGTTTGGTAGAAACCTATTTCTCCCACACTTAATAAAAATCAGAGGTCTTTGATCTAGCATGAGTCGCCCTTATTTTTGTCGGTTTCAATAATTGTAAACCGCCATGTGTTAGGCGCCTGTACTAAGGCACCGGCTCTTCATAAAGCAGCTTAGCTTTGTAAATGACTAGATCATCTTGCTTTGAACCATATGCTTAAGCCGCCCCCTCCTTTTACATTATCCAGGCGGCTCGTTACGGCGAAATCCAACGTCTGCAATTGGGCGCCTACTCAAGTTTCCGAAGAAATACTTAAAGATTATCAAGACCAAGGTATTCTTCCTCCCAAGGAAGTAATCAGTTGGCGGGTTACTCTCGGAGAAGGAATTCCAAAACCTGGCGAGGGAGAAGTAGTAGTGTTCTTGGATCATCTTCTCAGAGGCTTCTCTCCCCCCGGGTCAAAGTTCTTTCGAGACGTTTTACGCTTTTTCCATATTCATCCCCAAGACCTTGGCCCCAACTCCATATCCAATCTTTGTCAATTCCAAGTGCTTTGTGAGGCGTATCTGCAGATAGAACCCTCTGTTTCTCTCTTTTGAGAGTTCTTCTATTTCAATCGCCAGACTGAATGCGCCGACGGCCCCAGCCTGGAACTTGGCTGGGTTTCAATCCAGAGGCGGAGAGACGTTGCCTTTCCTGCTACCATTCTGCCAAGCCATCCTAAAGGATGGAATAAAACTTGGTTCTACTGCCGAAACACGGCCCCGACTGATGAGAACCCCTTGTCGGGTTATAGACCAGATCGCCTCCCCATGGACCTCGAACTTCCCGGCTGGGCCCCTCCAGAAGAACGTGCTCAACATGCCCCTATATATCCGAAACTGAGGACCTTAACAGCCAATGGGCTAACTGGGGTTGATTTGACCCGGTGTTGGGTATCTTGGAGTATTTTGCCGCTAAGACGCCGTGACAGCCTGATGTGTGCTTATTCCGGCGACTTAGACGACCCCCAAAGGTTTAACAATATAACTTTAGACACTGATGAAGTGAATCGGATTGTGAATAAGCTATTAGGTGAAAGTCTAGCCGCTTGCAGCAAAAACGGACTGAAGCCCTTTTATGCTCTTAACCCGGTTCCTCCAGTAAGAATCTTTGCTGACTCTATGCCTGACTTTTATAAATGATTTATTCTTCTTTTAAATCCCAAATCCTTACCTGTTAGTCTTATCCTCAACTTTGTAGGCCAAGTCTTCATTTTGGGGGCAAGAAACGAGCAAAAACTGCAGCCAAGAAGCCTAAGGTCCTTCCAAGTTCAAAGAAAGATAAGGCTGTCGTAGGAGAGCCATCACTCATGGGTGAGTCAGAAACGGTCGATGTTCAGTCGGAGGTAGAAATCAATTTCCCTTAACCGTATTTTATTGAATCCAGCTGATGTCTCCTTTTCTTAGGGTAATGTCGAGACAAAACGGGCTAAATATGTTGAGGTAATTTCCATTTCCTCCGGCTCAGAATCCTTGCTTCCAACAAGAACAAGGCGGGATATTCAGAAAGTAAGCCTCTCTCATCCAGATGCTTATTTGGATCCCAATTTTGTTTTGAAGAAAACCCAGCATAAATCGAAGCGCAAAACTCGGACCGGTAATAGTGATCTTGCAGACGGCTTACCCAATAAGCCGGCTTCCCGTAAGCGCCCAACTCAGATACCTTTTAATCCAACTCTTTTCCTTTCTGAAGCTGATTTAAATTATCAATCTTTTAATCATTCCGATTTTGTTTACTAGGATTCACCACCTTCAT
Source organism: Elymus sibiricus (assembly GCA_039707655.1). Classification (NCBI taxonomy): domain Eukaryota; kingdom Viridiplantae; phylum Streptophyta; class Magnoliopsida; order Poales; family Poaceae; genus Elymus; species Elymus sibiricus. The sequence continues at coordinate 451,959,923 of CM077667.1, read as the reverse complement.
CAGGCGACTCTACTGCCTCCAAACTGCCACTCTTTGTCATCAATCCTGGGGAAATCTCTTTTGTTATATGCTTTCCTATGTAATTCTTCAAAATTGCATGCTCTTCATTCTGTCTTCTTGTTTTTATAGGGCTAAGTGTCGGTGTCAAAACCGGCGGATCTCGGGTAGGGGGTCCCGAGCTGTGAGACTAGGATCGATGGTAACAAAGGGACGAAGGAGACGATGTTTACCCAGGTTCGGGCCCTCCTATGGAGGTAAAACCCAACGTCCTGCTTGATTATATTGATGGTATGAAGGTTACAGAGTTGATCTACCTCGAGATCGACTAGCTAAAACCCTAGATGATTTTCTGTGTCGTATGATCTAAAACCCTCCCGGTTTATATAGACACCGGGGGGATGCCTAGGGTATACACATGGTGGGCCTCCTGCCGGGGATGGAAATGCTAATTTCCTCAACTTGACTTGGAGTGCACGGCGCGCCTTCGGGGCTCCCTTCTGGAACGTGGAGTCTTGATGTGTCCGGCCTGTCTTCAGAGAACGACGCATCAAGCCGGCCTATTGAGAGATGAGCCGGCAGCCCGAGGACCCCTTAGTCCGGGACTCCCTCAGTAGCCCCCGAACTAGCCCCCAACGCCAAGGGTCTCAGCTCCAGCTGCTTCGTATGATCAGAGTCTTCGGCTTGCGGGGTGAGTTCTTCTTCCCTTTCCATGATCGGCTGAGACTAGTTCGGTTTCCGATGACACGTATTTCTTCCGATCATATGATCGACCGAACACCATGAATTGCTTAGCCCCGAAGGCCAATAGCCAAAGTGTAAACAGTGTTTTCTGACACCCCCCTCTGACGAAGGGTCGTGGCCTACCATGACCACTGAACCAGTTACGAAAACTCGATTCGCGGTTCGGGGCCGTTTTTACAGCGACACGATTTATCAATGCGCAGATCGTGCTCCGTTTCACATGGGATATGATTAATCTCCACACACGCATAACGGCATGCATGTCTTGGGAAGCGGAGGGATTTGTGGCGCGGTAAGCGAGGCTAATCGGTGACACATCCCATAAAAAGGAAAAAAACCCAAGGCCTATTCACGCTCCCCATTCGCATCCTCCGCCTCCTCAATCTCTCCAAGCTCCGAGAGCCCAGATCCAGTTCTTCCTCGCCCTTTCCTCCGAGCTTAGCCATGGCGGGTTCGGGCTCCAATGGCAAGTGGAAGGCCTCCACGGTCACAGACCAGGATATCCGGGACCTAAAGCAGGCCGGCTACCTCCCCGCCAACGTCTTCCACCGCGCCCCGGAGAAGAACCAGGTGGTTCCCACCCCCAAAGCAGGCGAGAGGGTGGTGTTCGTCCCCCACTTTATCCGGGGACTGAGCTTTCCGCTCCACCCCTTTGTCAGGGGTCTCATGTTTTTCTACGGGCTGGACTTCCATGACCTTCCGCCGAACTCCTTCATGCACATATCGGCATTCATCATCATCTGCAAAGCCTTTCTGCGGGTCGAACCGCACTTCGGCTTGTGGCTCAAGGTCTTCAATGTCAAGTCGAAGACCGTGGCCAGTGAGCACGCAGACTGCGGTGTGGCGGTCATCAGCAAGCTCCCCTGCGTCGAGTGGCCTACCGGCACCTTCATCGACACAATCAAGATCTGGCAGAAGGAGTGGTTTTACATCACTGAGCCATGGGATGAGAACTGGGCGGCGCCTGCCGAATTCAGATCCGGACCCCCAACGAGATTGACCTTGTGGCTCAGGAAGGGCCTTGACTGGGGGTCGGATGCTGAGGTGAAGCTGCTGCAGAAGCGCCTTACCTCGGTGATCGAGGCCAAGGTGGAGCTGGTCAACGTGGTCCAGGTAATGCTCTACCGCCGTATCCTCCCCTGCCAGCGCCGGGCATCCCCCATGTGGGCTTACCGTCCTGACGACGAGCCTACCGTGCGCCAATTCTTCCGCACCACCCCTGAGAAGCTGTGGAGGGCTCTGTTCAAGCCTCAGAAAAGCTGGCCGGCCAAGGAAGAGGATACGGGCCTAAGCGTCAATAACCCACCGACCAAGGTATGGTATCACTTCAATTCATTGATTCTGTTTCCTCGGCAAAAAGTCTGAACACCTTCTCCCCTACTTTCGCAGAAGTGACTGAGCAAAACCGCGAAGGTTAGCTGCCCGGCTCCACAGCCCGAAGACCCCAGGTCAGAGCTGTTGGCGGCGATGCTTGTTGTGGCGCCGTACTTGGCACCTGAGAAGAAGGAAAAGAAGAAGAAGGCCAGAGAGGGCCTCCGCATCAAGGACCAGCCGGACGCCGCGCCCGAGGAAACCCATGCCTCCTCGAGTCACGAGGAGGAGCGTGAAGACGGAGGGGAAGGTGTTTCTCCCCTCCCAAGGAAGAGGGCGGCGTCATCGGACGCCGCGGAGGATGCCGCTCCTCCTGCCCCGAAGAGGGCGCATCGGGCAAGGTTGATCCTGCCTGATGACAGCTCAGATTCTGACGCGGGATCCGAGGACTTTGAGAGAGTTCCCCGAAGGAGCTTAAGGGTCAAGCCCCCCGCTTAGAGGTATGAATCCGAAGACTCCCGGGTTATTTGTGCGAAGTTTTTCTCGATGTTTTGAATGCAAGTTCATCTTTCAATCCGCAGCCCACCACGTGTTCTCCCCACCGTCCAAATATCGGACGGGGAGTCACCACCCGCCGAGCTAGCGGAAAGTGGGACTGCGTCGCACCCCACACCTCCAGGGGCCACGAAGGAAGCCGCGGAGGTGTCATCCAGCCAGGCTCCGTTGGAGCCGAACACGGGCGGAGGGGGAGGACCATGCCATGGCCGAGGCTGACGCCACGGCCGTCGAAGGCCAGGGAGAGGAAACTCCCCAGGCTGCTGAGGACCAGGGGGAGAACACTCCCCTGGTCGCCGAAGAGGAGGGGCAGAGAAATGCCCAGTCCCCTCCGAGGACGTCTCCGGAGCACGATGTGCCTCCGGAGTTACTGGCTCAGTCCCTGATCAGAGATCGGACTGCCCGATCACCACCGATGCCACCAACGGCTGGGTGGCCGGTTATGGAGGAGGCGCTAGCAAGCGCCCCCATCTCCGAGGATCACCGCACTCTTATGGGTGCGGTTTTACAAGGAATTCAGTCCGTCGATAGCGGACTGAAGGAGGCCTTCAATGATCTCTTGACGGGCTTCAAGGTGAGTCATGTAATACCTTTTCCCGAACAACTTTTAATTTTAAGTTTGTGCTATCTTTATATATGTAGTAGCCCTCGAGCCCCGGATGGGTTTACAAAAATGCATCCGGGGGTCAGAAAAAAAGGAATGAACAATGACGTACAAGGTGCCATTGAGTCCTGCAATGTTCTAAAAAACCCTTAAGAGGACCGAACATAGAGCCACGTCCTTGACAGTTCGGGGGTTGGGGTGCACATAAATGAATGTAGTTTTTTGTAGGCCTCGTCATCGACGGCGGCCGGTAATGCCGCTGAGCTGACCGAGCTGAATCGGAAGCTCAAAATCTCCTAAGAGGAGCTTGATAGCCTGAACAAGAGGTTCCATGAGGCACAAGGTAAGCCGAATTCTAATATCCGAGTTGTATATTGATAATGATCCGCACTGGTGACCCAGTGTGATTTGCTTATTATTGCTTCCACAGCTTCAGCTGCGAAGGTTGAAAGACTCAAGGCCGAGCTCCAGAAAATGAAGCAAGAGGCCAAGGAGAAGAAGATGGCCGCCGAAGAAGCAACAACTGCGCTTTCCGGTTTGAAGGCTGCAAGCGCCAAGCAGGAGGCCCGGGTGGAGGAGGTGCAGCAAGAGCTCAAGGATGCCGGCACGAAGTGCGAGGCCCTTGAGTAGAAAGGCAAAGAACAAGACACCGTGCTAGCCACGCTGAAATCCGAGCTCCAGAAGGAGCGGGTTTACAGGCGGTCCTTCGAAGAGGAGGTTCGCCAAGTCAAGGCTGTCATCGATGGTAAGCCATATTCGCTGCGATGCACCTTCGGTGGTAGCAAATTTGCTTTGCTCACCCAGGTGTGGCATTCCTTAGGCATTCGTGCGGATCTCCAGAAGAGTGCGGCGGATGCGAACAAGCTTTATGCTTCACGGGCGGAGGATGATGAGGCCCGGCTATTCTAGGCGCAGTTTGAGTCCCCCGAGCGCTCTCCTCTCCTCATTGATCACATGAAGCAACTGATGGAGATGCACAGAATGGCGGAGCCGGCCATGAAGGACCTCTGCATCCGGCTGTGGCCCGATGAGCCGTTGTCGAGTAGCTATTTTGGCCTGGTGCAGAAGCTATGTGATGCTGCGCCTCGGGTTGACGGGCTGAAGCGCTCTACGTGCATCGAGGGCGCACGGATGGCCTTTGCAAGGACCATGGTGCACTGGCCAAAGCTCCAGCCGACCAAGATGGCCACCGCACCTCCGCCTCCTGACAAGAGTCATAGGTGCCCCGAGCTGTACTTCCCCCATGTAATGGAGGGTGCTCGGGCAATAGAGGCCCAATGCTCCAAAGATGTTTTGTATGAATGAGCGCGATGTAATATGTCCGAAGACTTTAACGCTTTATAATTAGTGTTGCATGGTTTATCATGTCTTATCGGTAGGTTATGTTTATTTAGACTCCTATGTGGCCGGTTTGTCTGAAAGCAGCGAGTCGTCGGCTTCAGCCCCCACGTAGATACTACGCGGGGTGTCTCTGTATCCGCACGTTTACCCTTAGCCGAGGTATCGGCGCCCTAAGGCGGTAGTGCGAGCGGGACAAGGCAATCGGACTATGGTGCTCTATCGCTTTCACTTAGCCGTGGGAGTGTAGAAAAAATGCGGGGCTGATAACCAGCCCCCAGTGTGATGTTCGGGGCCGAAGCCAGCATCACATGGTTTGTACAAGAACGAAACCCATCGTATAACACAAAATAACCTCTATCGATCTTTTAGTATGACACTTATGCTCGGAGTCGTAGATCGGTTCTCGCTTACTATGACAGTCAGTTTTCGGCTTTCTCCCCTGAGGTGCTTGACCAGACGAGCTGGAAGCACAATAGCAGTGGTTCTCCCTTTGCCCTTTTAGCCGAACGAGTGGAACGTAAGAGGGCAAGCACAGGAGTCGGGCAACCCAACTATTGACCCAAGACATAGTTCGGATCCGATGCATATAAAGCAAAACCCAAGACGCCGAATACACAACCAGTTGTACTGGGGTGATGTTCAAGGCGATTTTAAATTTGAGCCCCCGGTCTATTAGCCAGTTGCATCATAATATATACCGAACAATTTTCGCAAGATGCGTGACCAAGGAAAGATTAGAGGATGTATAAAAGACAACGAAGTGGCCATATATAATGGTTTTGTACTTGCTCAATAATTCTTATAACTTGGATTGCCGAAGCAACTGTTTACAGGTAGGTGAGATATAAAATTTATAGAGGGGAGGCTGTACCAGGAGTTTTCGATTGATGACATGACGTCCTCGATGTGCCTTGTCGCCTGTCCGTTCATGTTCCTCTGTGGGGGTTGCATCCCATTAAGAGTGATGCTGTCGCCGAGCGGACCTTGGGAAGAAGGTCTTGAGAAGTCGCCGAAGTATCGATGAGCTTTACGCTTTTTAGCGGGTCCTTGATGGTACATGTGCTTTGTCCAAGGACGTGTATTGGTATTGGTCGGTCCAGCCGAACACTTACCATTTGATGGTGGTTCCCCATTGCTGCCCATGGAATCTTGAGTGCGAAGTTGTGACTTCTTGGCACGTGTTTGGCGGTCGTTAGGGCTGTGCAATGGGGGGCGTATCCCTATTTCTGGGGAGCAGAAGAGTCTGGGAGTTCGGATTGAAACCGAACTCGTTTGTCGACCTTACGGGCCTTTATGGCCGATTTGGGTGTTTACCGACCGTCCTCATAATGGAATTCGGCCGCCAGGGCCAATGCATGCTCCTCAGTTCGGAGGGAACACTCTGTGTTGCCGTTGACGGTGATGATCCCCTTGGGACCAGGCATCTTGAGCTTGAGGTATGCGTAATGTGGGCCGGCATTAAAGCGAGCGAACGATGTACTGCCGAGCAGGGCGTGATAGCCGCTGCGGAAAGGTACGATGTCGAAGATCAAGTCCTCGCTGTGGAAGTTATCGGGCGAGCCGAACACTACTTCCAGGCTAACAGAGCCTGTGCACCGGGCTTCGACTCTTGGGATCACTCCTTTAAAGGTAGTGTTGCTAGGCTTTATCCTTGACGGATCTATGCCCATCTTTTTCACCGTATCTGAGTAAATCAGATTTAGGCTACTTCCTCCATCCATTAGGACTTTAGTGAGGTGATACCCATCGATAATGGGGTCTAGGACGAGGGCCGCCGAACCTCCATGACGGATACTGGTCGGGTGATCTCGCCGATCAAAAGTGATCGGGTAGGCCGACCATGGGTTAAACTTCGGGGCAACAGGCTCTACGGCGTAGAACTCTCGAAGGGCGCGCTTCCTCTCCTTTTTAGGTATATGAGTGGCGTATATCATGTTCACAGTTTTTACCTCTGGAGGGAACTGCTTCTGACCTCCCTTGCTCGGACCGCGGGGCTCCTCATCGTCCTCGCTGCGTGGGCCTTTGCTCTGCTCCTCGGCTGCAAGTTTGCCGGCCTGTTTAAACACCCAAAAATTACGGTTGGTGTGGTTGGCGGGCTTGTCCGGAGTTCCATGGATCTGGCCAGGCCTCTCCATGATCTTGTCCAACGGGGTGGGTCCGTCGCGATTGCCTTTAGGAGGCTTCTTCCGCTGCCCGGATCTTGGGTTGCGGAAGCCGGCGTTAACGGCCGTGTCATCGGCGTCGCTAGTGTTGTGCCGACGTTTGTTTTTGTTGCGTCGTCATTTCCCGTTTCCATCCCGGACTTCGGAAGTACCGGGGTCTTCGGGGTTGTGGCTTCGCCTTGCTAGCCAGTTATCCTCGCCCGCGCAAAAGCGGGTCATGAGTGATGTGAGGGCGGACATGGTCCTGGGTTTATCCTGACCGAGCTGGCGAGCCAGCCACTCATCCCGAATATTGTGCCTGAAAGAGGCTATAGCTTCGGCATTTGGGCAATCGACGATCTGGTTTTTCTTGGTCAAGAACCGGTTCCAGAATTGTCGAGCGGACTCTCTTGCCTTTTGCACGACGTTGCTTAGGTCGGAGGAGTCCGGGGGCCGTACATAGGTGCCCTAGAAGTTAGATCGGAATGCATCCTCGAGGTCCTCCCAGCTCCCGATAGAGTTTTTGGGGAGACTGTTTAACCAGTGCCGAGCTGGCCCCTTAAGTTTAAGGGGTAGGTACTTGATGGCGTGGAGGTCATCTCCTCGTGCCATGTGAATGTGGGGGAGGAAATCCTCGATCCACACTGCTGGGTCAGTTGTTCCGTCGTATTGCTCGATGTTCACGGGTTTAAACCCTTCAGGGAACTGATGCTGCATCACCTCATCAGTGAAGCAGAGCGGGTGGGTAGCGCCTCTGACCCAGGCTATATCACGCCTATAGTCGGCGTCTGTTCTGGCCCGGTTTTGTTCCCAAACTCTGTTGGTTCGATCGAGCCAGGGCCGGTACTCGTCCCTTCCAGCAGGGGAGTACCCTCTAGATCCGTAGATGGATCTCGTGCGGCCTGTTCTCTCATCCAGGTCGCGTCGCAGGTCGTACCTGTCGTTAGGCTCCATTGGCTCTTTTCCCCTTCTGCGGGGTATCGCCGGCCTATAACCGGCATCGCCAGCCATCCTGTCTCGACCTCTGGGAGGGTGGTCCGGCTGGTCGTATGGAGTGTGCTTAGGGGACGGCGTATAGGGGAGCTTGTCGTCGAATTGTGGCAGCAACCGCCGGCGTGGGTAACTCTTAGTTTGGTCCCATAGACCGGCACCGTGTTCTTCCTCGGCTAATAGAACCCTGGTCCATCTATCGTTGAAGGTGTCTTGTTCAGCCTTGATCTGCCGTGCTTTTGCCTTTAGGCTCCAGGCAGTGGCTAAAAGCTGTTGCCTGAACCGTTCCTGATCCTCGATGGTCTCGGGGACGATGAGGTCCTTGTCTTCCGGGCTGTCCTCCTCATCTACAGGGGGGGGGGGTAGTTGTCATCCTCGGAGTCGTTCGGATCTTCGGGGTCGCGCTGGTCCTTCGGCCTTTCCTGGTCCTCTAACGGATACTCGGGTATATCGGGATCGCCGAGGTCTTCCGGGGTATCGTTTTCCCCGGTGCTGGCAATAGCTTCCCTCCCCTTTTTTGTCTTTGACTGCTTACGCGGATTCCGGCACCTTGACGGCGCCTCACCTGAGTCATCGCCATTGTTAGCTGGTGTGCGCTCGCCGTTACCGGCTGGTGTATCCACCATGTAGACGTCGTAGGTGGAGGTGGCGGTCCATCGCCCGGTGTTAACGGGGGTGGGAGCGCGATCCTCCTCCTCCATGTGCTCTGCCTCCTCGGAGGCGTAGTCCAACATATCGGTTAAGTCTTCGATAGTGGCTACTAAATGGGTGGTGGGTGGGACGAAAAGTTCTTGTTGACCCACCTCTAGGCCGATCTGAGCGTGGATCGGGATTGGGTCGTCAGTAGTTTTCATCGACAAGATCCGATCTAGAGCTTCGCCGAGTACCGAGAGCTCGATCGGGTCGATCTGCCTGGCGTGTTCGGAGTTAACTTCCGCCGCGTCCGCACGAGAAGTGTATTCGGCAGGAGTTGGTGCCCGGCAATCTGGCGCTATAGCCGGATCCGGACTTAAGTCCAGATCGTCACCGGGATTGGCCCCGTGAGGGGGATTGAAGACGACATCCGAGGTTAAGGCCTCGGAGTCCTCGGGCGCGTCAGGTGAGACTGCGAGTCCGGTGAGCAAGAGATTGTCCCGAGGGTCAATGGAGAACTCTAAGTTCCCGAATCTGACTTCTTGATCAGGGCGAAACTCCCGACCCGGCCAAGGCGGCCGGTCCGGTCAGCGTGCAGCACGATGCTGCCGAAAGCAAAGATCTGTCCAGGGACAAAGGAGTACATGTTGCGGACCTCTTCGTTGATGAAGACGCGAGCCATCGATTCCTTGGGCGATCACAGCGGAACTCTCGAAGAAAGCACCAACGTCGGTGTCAAAACCGGCGGATCTCGGGTAGGGGGTCCCGAGCTGTGGGACTAGGATCGATGGTAACAAACGGACGAAGGAGACGATGTTTACTCAGGTTCGGGCCCTCCTATGGGGGTAAAACCCTACGTCCTGCTTGATTATATTGCTGGTATGAAGGTTATAGAGTTGATCTACCTCGAGATCGACTAGCTAAAACCCTAGATGAGTTTCTGTGTCGTATGATCTAAAACCCTCCCGGTTTATAGACACGGGGGGGATGCCTAGGGTTTACACATGGTGGGCCTCCTGCCGGGGATGGAAATGCTAATTTCCTCAACTTGACTTGGAGTGCACGACGCGCCTTCGGGGCTCCCTTCTGGAACGTGGAGTCTTGATGTGTCCGACCTTTCTTCAGAGAACGGCCCATCAAGCCGGCCTATTGAGAGATGAGCCGGCAGCCCGAGGACCCCTTAGTCCGGGACTCCCTCACTAAGGCCAAGAAGAGAAAAGTTGGCGAGCCAGCCACTGATGTCGAAGTCTCTGAACTGGGAAACCCAAGTATGATGGATCATGAAGTCCACGTTGATCGGCCTGAAGATCATCAAGAAATCCGGACTGATTTACCCCTTCAACCTGAGCCATCAAACCTTGATGTTATGGACGTTGATGCTGACCCGGCGGCCAATATTGACCCGCCCAGTCCTCCAAATACAACGAGAGACGTTCCTTGCGTTGAGAATGAGGAGGTCATGGTTACTGGGTTGGGTTACACCGCTCCTGGAGTCTCCACAGTGCTCACAAAACTTGTTGCTAAAAACGAAATTGTGCCGCCTGAAAAGGGGAAAGCTAAGCTGGAGCTTCCAAGTTATGAAAACATGAGTGCTGAGAAATTGCATGCTGGTTACTTAGACCGCCTTGCTACAAGCCGGGAGATGGAAGTCGGCTTAGTCAGCATGATGAAAAGCAGATACGAGGTACGTTCCTTTATGTTGCATACTTCATGTATCCCTTTGTAGCCCCCAAGGGCCGGCTCATCTTCTTGAGGTGAGTTGGGTCTTGTTAATAATAATAAGAATTTGACCTGTTGCCCCCAAGGGCCGGCTCATCTTCTTGAGATGAGTCGGGTCTTGTTAATAAGAAGAAGAATTCGACCTGTAGCCCCTAAGGGCCGGTTCATCTTCTTGAGATGAGTCGGGTCTTGTTAGTAATAATAAGAATTCGACCTGTAGCCCCCAAGGGCCGGCTCATCTTGTTGAGATGAGTCGGGTCTTGTTCATACCTTTTCTATTGAAAGAAACGACATGCATTAGCCCCCAAGTGTCAAGTATATTGCTTGCAATCTGCTGGAGACTTGTAATAATCTGTCTGTCATATTATATTGCATGTTGTTGCCGGTTTATGACTGTGGGAAGTGATGACTCGTATTGTGCAGGAATCTCTGAAAGCCGTCAAGTCAAAAGTGACCGGGCTGGAGAAGAATCTTGAAGTAGGAAAAAACACCCAAGCAGTCGTTGAGGAGAAGCTTCGTCTTGCCTTGGAGGATTTGGAGAAAGCCAAGGAACATTTTGAAAAACAAAATAAATCCTTTGAGGCTGAGAAGACCGCCTTATTGGAGCGCGCAGAACAGGCCGAGGGCCGATTGAAAACCATCGCATAAGAGCTATCCAGGTTAAAACGACATATTGCCCAAATGGCCCAAGCTATCTTTGGTAAGTATCTTGTAAGAATTCTTGTCATCCCGCAAAAATATCTCCGTCGATAGATAAGTCGCCCGACGACTTACACTCTTGAATTGTATTTGTAGGCCCAAGGGTAGGAAGCCTCCAAGATAACAGCGTGCTTATGCTGAAGGCTATTTACACACTGACTGAGCAACTGTATGCCGGAAGCTATCTTGCTATCAAGGCAGCTATGGGGAACAAAGAGCCAGTGAAGCTTATCACGGATGTGCTGAAGTTTCTCTCAATGATCTCGAAGCAAGTTGAAGAACTGAAGAGATCAGCCGCCCGAGCCGGTGCAACATCCTCTCTGAGCCGGGCCTTTGCCTATTTGGAGGAGCTTGACCCAACATAAATGGTCAAAGGGTTTCCTGAGCTCAAAGATGACGGCTCAGCTTTCGGTGATGCTGACTATCGTAAGTGTGTCAAGACATCACGAGTGTTTGCCACACAACTTGTCGCTGAGATGGAGCTGAAAAGTTATCAAGCAGCTTACGACGCTAACAACGCACGAGTTCGACCGCCATCCTTTGTGACGGTGAACCTGACTCCTCGTCTTCGCAAGCACTTCTTTGCCCTCGACGTTGACCCGTCCTTCATTCTAAATGAAGAAGCTGTCTTTCATGCCTTGACCCATTGCAACTGGGATATGGAAAACCTTCAAAATGAAGATCTAGAAGATTCATTGGAGGGTGACCCGGAGGCGTCTCAGACGAGTGGTCAGCCTGATGTTAACCCATCCACCGTGGAAACCCAATCACCGAAGTGATATGCAAAACAATTTAAGCCGTCCGGTGGTTCTAGCCCCCAAGTGTTGGGCAGAACATGAATATTTTTTGGCTCGCTGAATGAGTCTGTAATAGGAGTAGCTCGAAAACTTCTTGATAAATTATGTCATGCCTTCGTGCATGTTTGCTTTCGTGAAGGTACTTTTATGAAACCTGGATCCATTTGATCTTGTTTCGATAATTGCCGATAGTACCATTCATGTGCTTGTCTTTGATCATCTCTGCTATGCTCGATGAGTCCTTTAGTTGAAACAGAGAGGACAGGTCAAAGAAATGAGCCGGCAAAGAATTTTTGGCTTTCAGAGCTCAAGTCTTATTTAAACCTTTCGAAAATGATATTGAACAATATAATGACTGAACCGGTCATAGTATGACGATGGTTGATAAGCCGGACGCTCATATATGAGCCGGAAAACAAGGATAATGTGGTACCTGAAACTTATGAGGTAGTGCACAGATATATAAAGTACTATGAATAAACCGGCTTAAATGAGGCTCGGTGAAAAGAGACTGGCTTTCGAAGCTCAGTAATATAGACAGACTTTTCGAGAGAAAGTATCTATTCTGAGCCGGTGTGGTAAAAACCCGATCTTCTAAAAACTGGTTATGATAAACCATAATCAGGATCTGGTCATGTTTGACCATAAAAAGATGTATTCACTGATGTGAAAATTATGATGCAACCCGTTTTTTTTAAAACGGTCCCATGGGACATGAAATGAAAATATGTATGTATGATGCAGTATGAAACAATGCATGATAATGTATGTAGTGTATAAAATGTCGGCTTTCGAGGCTCGACATAGAGACCGGCTTTCGAGGCTCGAGTCTTGCTTCAATGAAGCGGGTATGATAACCCCTGGTTTATCCTAGCTCTCTGCATGAGGGCTCTCTCGTGACTCAAGCCAATGTTTTAACCTTAAGAAGTTTAGGGTCCAAAAAGAATTGACTTTTCAAGAGTACACGGGGTCACCTGATCGGAGTCGCATCAAGCATACAGGCAGGTTTAACCATATGCAGCGTTTTTTTGTCGGGTCAAGAGGGTGAGAAAGCTAAACTTGATGAGTTGGAAGCCCCCAAATGCCCAATATCTTGTGGCATTTTGCCGGGTCACAAGGGTGAGAAAGCTAAACTCAATGAGTCGGAAGCCCCCAAGTACCCAATGTCTCACAAAATAAAGACACATGCTTAGTTTGTGGGCTGAAACGACAAAGACTCCGAATTTCGGGTGTGCCGGCTTATTATATATGAAACATAAAGAAGTATGTACAGAATTTTCAAGGGGGGGACTACAAAAAGCAAAGGAGCCGGTGGCTCTAAGTATAATATGACCGTAGGTGAGCAGTGCTCCAAGGCCGGGTTATTTTCTCCTCGGAGTTTTTGTGATCCTTCTCGTAGATTTCTCCGTAGAATACGAGTTATTTTAGGTGCTGACGTGCTTGGACTGCGTCGGTATTTCCCCAAAGAGGAAGGGATGATGCATCACAACGACGGTAAGTATTTCTCTCGGTTATGAAACCAAGGTTATCGAACCAGTAGGAGGATCACCACCACCCAATAAGTAGCACCTGCACACAAACAACAAATACTTGCAACCCGACGCGAAAGAGAGGTTGTCAATCTCTCTAAGGTAATAAGATCTGAAAATAAAGATTGCAAAAATGTAGATCGGAAAGCAATATGATGGAAAAGTAGACCCGGGGGCCATAGGGTTCACTAGTGGCTTCTCTCATGAGTATAGCGCGCGGTGGGTGAACAAATTACTGTTGGGCAATTGATAGAAAATCGAATAGTCATGACGATATCCAAGGCGATGATCATTATATAGGCATCACCTCCAAGATAGATAGACCGACTCCTGCCTGCATCTACCTCTATTACTCCACACATCGACCGCTATCCAGCATGCATCTAGTGTATTAAGTTCATGGAAAAACGGAGTAATGCAATAAGAATGATGACATGATGTAGACAAGATCTATTCATGTAGGAAAAGACCCCATCTTGTTATCCTTAATAGCAATGATACATGCGTGTCTTGTTGCCCCTTTTGTCACTGGGAAAGAACACCGCAAGATCGAACACATCACAAAGCACCTCTTCCCATGGCAAGAAAAATCGATCTAGTCGGCCTAACTAAACCAAAGATTCGAAGAAGAAATATGATGCTATAAGCAATCATGCATATAAGAGATCAAATAAGACTCAAATAATATTCATGGATAGAAACTGATCATGAACTCACAATTCATCAGATCCCAACTAACACACCGCAAAAGTTTACATCAAACAGAACTCCAAGAGACCATTGTATTGAGAATCATAAGAGAGAGAGAAGAAGCCATCTAGCTACTGCCTATGGACCCGTAGGTCTATGGTGGAGTACTCACGCATCATCGGAGAGGCACCTATGAGGAAGATGAACCCCTCCGTGATGGTGTTTAGATTGGATCTCGCGGTTCTAGAACTTGCGGCGGCTGGAATTGTGTTTCGTCGACTCCCCTAGGGTTTTCCGAATATTTGAGAATTTATAGGCATCAGAGGCGGTGCGGAAGGGGGCCGAGGAGGGCTGGCGCGCCCTGGTGGGTTGTGCTCTCCACAGCCCACCTGTCCGGCAGTTGTTTGGCCCACTGGGTGTCTTCTGGTCCAGAAAAAATCTCCAAAAAGTTTCATCGCGATTGGACTCCGTTTGGTATTGATTTTTTGCAAAGTAAAAAACAAGCAAAAACAGCAACTGGCACTTTGGCACTATGTCAATAGGTTAGTCCCAAAAAATGATATAAAGTTGTAATAAAATGATTGTAAAACATCCAAGAATGATAATATAACAGCATGGAACAAGCAAAAATTATAGATACGTTGGAGACGTATCAGGTGCTAGTGGTACTGACCGCTATTCAGCTGCTTGGGATTACTCTGGAAACCACCTTGGTTGTTATGTTGATTTCCCGGGCCAGGATGTTGTCATTGCCATTATTCACCTGATGTTGAAAACCAGCTCCTGAGCCGCCATGTGACCCGCTAGGACCATGTTGACCCGGGTGTCCACCACCATTGCCCCCTTGATGATGTTGGAAGGCTTGGTTGTGGAATTCCTGCATGATGTAACAATTTTCCCATGAGTGGGTAGCTGACTTGTCATGGGTACTATGTTTGGGACACGGTCCCTTGAGCGCCTCCTCGTAATTATGAGTCTTATTCCCATTATAAGTCCCTCTAGGGCGACCATTACGGTGTTGGTTTTTGAAGCCAACATTGGTGTTGGCCACAAAGTCTGACCCGCCGTCTGGCTGCTTCCGCTTGCCATTGTTATTCTGGGTTCCCTGGTTACCATCGGGATTATGTTGGCCCTTACCACCTTCACCTTTCTTTCCTTTGCAGGTCTTGTCCTCATCTGAGCCGGGATCCTTCGTGTTGTCTGACTCGGCGTACTTGGTGAAGACATCCATTAAGTCGCCCATGTCTTGTACCTTACGCTTGAGCCGCCCGAGCTTCTAGACCAACGGCTGGAAATGGCAATTCTTTTCTAGGATCAGGGCGGCTTGAGCCGCCGTAATGCTGTCTGACGAGTGTATGATTTCCGCGACCCGGCGAGTCCAATGATGAGCTGACTCGTCCATGCGCTGGATCCAATGATGAAGGTCCACTATCGTCATTGGCTTCTTGCACGTTCCCTGAAAATTCTTCATGAAACGCTCCTTAAGCTCTGACCAAGTGTTGATGGAGTTGGGCGGCAAATTCTTCAACCATGTTGGAGCCGGTCCTTCCAGCATCATGGTCAAATATTTGGCGCACACGGCGTCACTGACATCCAACATATCCATTGCTAACTCGTAGCTTTCGATTCAAGCCGCCGGCTCAAGATCCGCTGTGTAGTTTGGCACTTTGCGAGGCCCCTTGAAGTCTTTGGGCATACGATTGGCGCGGAGGGCCGGGGATAGGCAAGGTATCCCAATCGTCCTACTGTTGGTCCTAGCCTCCGGCTGAGGATGAAGCTGTTGAATCGCCCGTGCTACTGCTTCCGCCTCTGCCTGTCGCGCACCCCTAGCCGCATCAACAATCGCCTGAGCTCCTGATGGAATAGGCCAAAAACTTGAGGCTGTTGCCTGCGCCCACTGCTAGAAACAGCCAGAGACTCCAGATGGCGACTCTTGCTGCGGCTGGCATATGGAGTGGAGGGCATCCGATCGCGACTATAAGAATATTGTGCTTGTTGCACCACTGATGTTTTCAACATCTCTATGGCGTTCCTGGCCTCCACATCAACAAGGGTGTTTCCAAGAATAGGTAGCGCTTCCAGGTGTCAGGTCGCCGCCATCACATTGTCAACAGGGTTAGAAAAGTGACCCCGTGGCGTCTGAAAACGTTGTGGCGGCAAGTGAGTTGGTGGCGGCTGAGGCGGCTCATTTTGTTGATTTCCGAGCGGCTGCCCAGCTCCCGGAGTCTGCTGAGGGGTATTAAAAAGTTGTTACGGCTCAAGGTTCTGTGGTAGCCGGCTCCGATGTCTCCTCTGGTAAACCGCCTCACATGCATCTCTCTGAAGTCCCAACTGCCAAGCCTCGGCCTTAAGGCGCTCTGACTCATTATGTATGCGAGCATGTAGCTCTGTCATCCTGGCGTTCTCTGCATCGATTTCCCTCTATACCTCGGTCATCTGGTCACGCAGTTTGATTAACTCTGTGTTGCGCTCTTCTTGATTTTCCACAATGACGGGACTCTCCACAAGCTTCGCCATCTCCGCCATCAAATCTGTCATGGCTTGAGCCGACGTCTTGCCAGACTCGCCAGATCCACCCGCCACTCCAGCCGCGGGCGGGTTCTGAGCCGTTGCGGTTCCTGCCATGTAGACAGCGACCTATTGAGGCGGCTCATGGAATTCCTCAGGGGCTTCAATCTCCAATGATCCCCCGAGTCTGCCATCATAGAGAGGACCAATTGATTCAGTTTCTCCCATGGAAGAATCACCATCTGAGTCGGCGAGGATGTAGCCGCTGCCCGCTGGCTCATCCGAGAGGCAAAATCCCTGAGTAAAACCGACGAACACATGACACCGGCCGGTTTGATCCCGACCGGGTCATGCATGCCGAGCCGGTTCATTGATGTTGATGCAGGTGTCCGACTCGGCAACGGTAGTTCCGATCCTGCCAAAGGGGGCCTGGTGTCCGTGCTCGGTTGAGCCGGCCTTGGAGCCCCAGATTGGATCGTCAATGTAGATCTTGTCGCGGCGACTCTTAATCATCTGATCAACCGTGAATTTCCCGAAACCTGGACAGGTTCCCTTAGAGAACTCAACTCCACCGGGCAACATTCCCACGGTGGGCGCCAACTGTCGTGGTTTTGTCATGACAGATGTCCTCGTGCAAGGACTTAGGTGTGAGGCCATCGCCGCTAGGTGGCGACTCAAAGGGGTTAAACGGGAACAGGAGGCGAGTTTACCCAGGTTCGGCCCCTCCGATGGAGGTAATAGCCTACGTCCTGCTTTGTGTCTATATTGAAGATGATCTCGATTACAAGGGTGCGGGATCGCTAACCTAGCTTTCGAGGGTGTCTAACTTAAGTAATTCGGTCCTAGGGGCTTGCCTTTATATACAGGTCAACGCCCCAGGGTTTACAACAGAGTCTGAGTCATATTACAACTCGTAACCTTCCACGTCTCTAACTCGCCTCGCCCTTTGAGCAAGAAATCCCCCTGCGTCTTCTGCTCTGTGGGCCTTGAGTCGCCGTCTCCATGCGTTTGGGCCGCCCGGCGATTCACCTGGTAACCGCCTTACTTGCTTTACCTTCATGACACAGCCCGTCTTGAACATAGTTCCAGAGCCACCTTTATGCTGACCCGGCCCAGTAGGGCGGGTCATACCGTGGGGTTATATCCCCGACAATAGGTTAGTGCTCAAAAATATTATAAATTGGTAAATAATGACCAAAAAGTATCCTAGAATGATAATATATCAGCATGGAACAATCAAAAATTATAGATACGTTGGATACATATCAAGCATCCCCAAGCTTAATTCCTGCTCGTCCTCGAGTAGGTAAATGATAAAAACAAAAATTTTGATGTGACATGCTATCCATTATGTAATCTTATTCAGGTATGCTCATTGAGAAAAGATGAATCAACAAATATTAACACAACAATATTCAAAGTGTAAGAAACAAAATCATTAATCCTTAAAAGTATACGATCCTTAAGAAATGTTTACCCCCACATTCATCTTATTATATTAGCAAGGCATGGCTCCATCTTCACCACATTAATACAAATGTTAAGCACCACGGTGTCCAAGTCAGGTAATTAGATCGTACTTTTTCAATATGCATCAACTTTTTATTCTTCACGCAATACATGAGCGTGAGCCATTGGACATAGCATTTAGGTGGAATAGAGTATGGTGATAGATATCAAAGGGGTAAAAAGTGGAGAAGATAGTCTCACATTAACTAGGCGTACCAACGGGCTATGGAGATGCCCATCGATAAATATCAATGCGAGGAGTAGGGATTGCCATGCAAATGATGCACTAGAGCTATAAGTGTATGAAAGCTCAAATGAAGCTAAGTGGGGTGTGCATCCAACTTGCTTGCTCATGAAGACCTCGGTCATTTGAGGAAGCCCGTCATAGGAATATACAAGCCAAGTTTGTAATAATGAATAGGTAATTCCCACTAGCCTATGCATGTGACATATCATGAGACTGTCTACATGAAGAGCATGGTGCCACTTTGAGGCACAAGTGTGGTAAAAGATAGTAGCACAGTCCCTTCTCTCATTTTCTCTCATCATTTTTTTTGGATAGTGGGCTCATTCGGCCTCCACCATCTTTATTTTTTCGTCCGGAGTCTCATCTCGACTTATGGGAGAATCATAGTCTCCATCATTCTTTCCTCACTGGGACAATGCTCTAATAATGATGATCATCACACTTTTATTTTACTTACAACTAAATATGGAGAACTGATATGAAGATATGACTCTGTATGAATGCCTCTGGCAGTGTACCAGGATGTGCAATGATCTAGCGTGACATGTATCAAAAATATGATGAACGGTGGCTTTGCCACAAATACTATGTCAGCTCTATATGATCATGCAAAGCAATATGATGATGAACAAACTAGTCATGTGAAGTGACGATGGAATTTGCATGGCAATATATCTCGGAATGGCTATGGAAATGCCATGATAGGTTGGTATGGTGGCTGTTTTGAGGAAGATATAATAAGGCTTATGTGCAACAGAGCGTATCATGTCAAGGGGTTTGAATGCACCGGTGAAATTTGCACTGATCCTCGAGGTGAGAATGGGCAATGCACGGTACCGAAGAGGATAGCAATTATGAGAAGGTGAGATTGCGTATGTCCATGGTTTCACATTAGTAATAAAGAACTCATATACTTATTGCAAAGTTTTATTAGTTTTATCATAGATCAAAGTACTACTCGCATGCCCCGAGGGAAGATATTGGTAGGAGTGAACCATCGCGTGCTTCCGACCCGAAACAACACTAGGATTTCAACGAGGAATAGAAATGCTCACACATCATCACCATGCGTCTTTAATATTTTAGATGAACAAAAAGGTCAACCTTTCTTAATATCAACACTTCTATGGGTCAACAATTATGAACTCACCCCTATTTCATATTACCACATTAATATCATTGACCCACAATATCTCTATATGTGCTACATGATGGTTTTGATTATCACTCATTGAATACCTAATATTCTTGGACTAGTCTTATGACCCACGCAAATTACCGTCACTATTTATTAACTCTGAAATAAATATAAGTGAAGAACGAGAGTGAAATCATTTCTATAAAATCTACACGCCATCGTGCTCAAAAAGATATAAGTGAAGTACTAGAGCAACCGCTAAGCTCAAAAGATATAAGTGAAGCACATAGAGTATTATAACAAATTATGATGAAGGTGTGTCTCTCTTAAATAGGTGTGTCTGGCAAACAATGATTGTGGCAAACTGAAAGTAAAAGAAAAACAAAAGCAAACGACGCTCCAAGCAAAACTCATATCATGTGACGAATAAAAATATAGCTTCAAGTGACAAACCGATGGATTGAGACGAAAGAGGGGATGCCTTCCGGGGCATCCCCAAGCTTAGACGCTTTAGTCTCCTTTAAAATATTACCTTGGGGTGCCTTGGGCATCCCCAAGCTTAGGCTCTTGCCGCTCCTTATTCCGTGGTCCATCATAATAACACCCAAAACTTGAAAACTTCAATCATATAAAACTCAACAAAACTTCGTGAGATCCGTTAGTATAAGAAACATATTGCATACTTTAGGTGTTGTTATAAATTCATTCTTACTTCATAATTGCATAATAGTTACTGTATTCTAACTTCTCCATGGCTTATACCCCCCGATACAATCCATAGCATAATCAAAATAAGCAACTATGCAAGCAAAAACAGAATCTGTCTAAAACAGAACAGTCTGTAGCAATCTGTAGAGAACCTATACTTTTTAACTCTAAATTTTTTGAAAAATTACTTAGACCTCTACAATTTGTATAGAGACACTTTGTAAAAATTTCAGATCATTATCACGCTCCAGTAAAAAATGAAAATTCCTGCATTGGAGTCAAAAGTTTCTGTTTTGTTTCAGCATCGATTCTACTTATCTTGTGAGTCATCCCAAAGGTTTTACTTGGCACAAACACTAATTTAAACACAACATCATAATCATTACAGAGGAAAAAATCATGTTATCAAAAATAAACAGAAAGTTTAAAGCAAAAATTTAAAGATAACTATTGGGTTGCCTCCCAACAAGCGCTATTGTTTTATGCCCCTAGCTAGGCATAATGCATAGTTTCAAGTATTGTCATCTTTAACACTCCACCCATAAGTGGCTGTCATGATTGATTCATAAGGTGGTTTAATTCTCTTTCTAGGGAAGTGTTCCATCCCTTTCTTCAATAGGAATTGGAACCTTATGTTTCCTTCTTTCATATCAATAATTGCACCTATAGTTCGTAGGAAAGGTCTACCAAGTATTATGGGACAAGTAGGATTGCAATCAATATCAAGCACAATGAAATATACAGGCACATAATTTTTATTTGCAATAATAATCACATCATTAATTCTACCTAAAGGTTTCTTAATGGTAGAATCCGCAAGATGCAAGTTAAGGGAACAATCTTCAATATTAGTGAGACCCAGCACATCACAAAGAGTTTTCGGTATAGTTGAAACACTAGCACCAAGGTCACACAAAGCATTGCATTCATATTTATTTATCTTAATCTTGATAGTAGGTTCCCACTCATCATGCAATTTTCTAGGAATGGAAACTTCAAGCTCAAGTTTTTCATCATAAGCTTTTATCATAGCTTCTATTATATGTTCGGTAAAAGCCTTATTTTGTTCATAAGCATTGGGTGAGCTAATAATGGATTGCAACAAGGAAATACATTCTACTAAAGATCAATTATCATAATTAAAGTCCTTGTAATCCAAAATAGTGGGCACATCACTAGTTAAAGTTTTGACCTCTCCAAACCCACGTTTTTCAGTTTTAGCATCAAAATCATCATCCTCCAAGCAAACGGGGTACTTCTCAATTAAAGTTGACTCATCTCCAGTCCCTTTATCATTTATATTCAGAGAGGTAAATAAAGATTCAATAGGATAAATACCAATCATTTTAAGATCTTCATCATGATTCCGGTAAAAACCGGGTGAAAGAGCTTTTTCTAAGAATTCCCGCTTATCTCTCAACTTAGCGGTCCTCTCCTTACTTTCATTAATAGATATTTGGATAGATTTAATAGCATCATTAAAATCATGCTTGGGTGCCAGAATCTAGAAGATTTCTAGACACAAAGTTTAGTCCAGCATAGAAGTTTTGGATAATCATCCACAAGTTTAAACCATGAGTTGGACAATTTCTTATCATCAATTTCGTTCTCTCCCAAGCTTGTGCAACATGCTCTTGATCTTGCTGTTCAAAATTCATTATTTGATTTCTAAGGGAGATGATCTTAGCAGGAGGAAAATACTTGGCAATAAAAGCATCTTTACACTTATCCCATGTTCCAATACTATTACGAGGTAAAGATGAAAACCAAGCTTTAGCTTTATCTCTTAGTGAAAAAGGAAATAATATTAAATTCACAACATCATTATCCATATCTTTTTTCTTTTGCATGTCACATAATTCAACAAAGGTATTATGATGGGACGCGGGATCCTCATTAGGACTTCCCGAAAATTGATCTTTCATGACAAGATTTAACAATGCACCATTAATATCAAAAGCTTCCGCACTAGTGGCGGGTGGTATAGGAGTACTAATAAAATCATTATTATTAGTATTTGAGAAGTCACACAACTTAGTAGTATCTTGATACATGGTGACCGAACAAGAGAAGTAACAAGCAAGACAAGTAAACTAGCAAGCGAAGAAGTAAACTAGTAACAAGCAAAGATAAGTATTTTTGTATTTTTCATTTTTATGAGACAAGCTAAATATAACAGCAAATAAAAAGAAGAAAAAGTGAATGAAAATTTGTGTGAAGTTACTTGATAGTTGATGATGATATTCCCCAGCAACGGCGTCAGAAATCCTTCCTCATACTTGTGATCTGCATTGGGTTTTTCGTGAAGAGGAATGGGTAATTGCAGCACAAAGTGGGTAAGTATTTCCCTCAGTTATGAAACCAAGGTTTATCGAACCAATAGGAATATCGATCCTCAACTGTCTTCAGCGGCTGCACACAAATGAACAAACGACTTGCAGTCAATGCGGGCAAGAGGGTTGTCAATCCCCTTGATCTCGTTATTTGCAAGCAAATGAGTTGTGTAGATAATTGTTGATAAATATAAATTGCAAAATAAATAAAAAGTAAATAAAGGCAGCGAGGTAATAGTAGTGCTTGTAAATATATAAATGAATAGACCCGGGGGCCATAGTTTTCCCTAACGGCATCTCTCATGTAGGCAGCATATGGTGGGTAACAAATTACTGTTGGGCAATTTATAGAAAAGCGGATAGTTATGCGATTTTCATGGAAATGATCATGTGTATATAGGCATCACGTCCATAAACAAATAGGCCGACTCCTGCCTGCACCTATTACTATTACTCCACTCATCAACCGCTATCCAGCATGCATCTAGAGTATTAAGTAAAACAAAGTAATGCCTGGAGAACGATGACATGATGTAGACAAAATAAACTCAAGCAATATGAATAAACCCCATCATGTTATCCTTAGTAGCAACAATAGACAGACGCATCTTGTCCCCTACTTTGTCACTGGGATATAGAAACTTGTCAGGTTGAACCTACCACAACGCACCACTCCCACCGATGAAATATCAATCTACTTGGCCAAAGCACATCAATAGATCGGAGAGCATTACGAAGATATAATGATCATGCAATTAAGAGAAAATAAATATCAGAGGCATCTCAAATAGTTTTCATGAATAATCTGAACATAAACCCACAATTCATCGGATCCCAACAAACACACCGCACAATAGGATTACATCAGATAGATCAAAGCGAAGATGCGATGACCATTGTATTGAAGATCAAGAGATAGAGAGATTGCCATCTAGGTACTAGCTATGGACCCGTAGGTCTGTGGTGAACTACTCACAAATCATCATGAGGGCAGCAAGGTTGATGTAGAGGCCCTCTGTGGTCGATCCCCCCTCCGGCAGGGTGCCGGAACAGAGCTCCAGATGGCCTCACGACGGAACAGAGACTTACGGCGGCAGAAAAAGGGTTTCGGGACTGCTTCTGGGTTTTTTGCAATATTAGAGAATTTATAGGCTAGAGAGGGGCGTCGGGAGGCAGCCGAGGGGGCCACCACATATCAGGCCCCCCCTAGGGCGCGCCTTGATGTGTGGTGGTGCCCTCATGCACCTCCCGGCCTTCCAGATCTTCTTATGGTCCAGAAAAAATCATCAAAAAAATTCATTGCAATTGGACTTCGTTTGGTAATGTAAACCTGAAAAGTAAAAAACATGCACAAAACAGCAACTGGCACTCGGCACTGGGTCAATAGGTTAGTGCTCAAAAATATTATAAATTGGTAAATAATGACCCAAAAAGTATCCTAGAATGATAATATATTAGCATGGAACAATAAAAAATTATAGATACGTTGGAGACATATCAGAGCGTGCTCACGGGGTCGCCTATGGATGTTGCACGAGTGGACAAGAGCACCAAGGATCTAGTGATGTGACATACATGGGAGCAGGCCCACGAGCCAGAGCTCAGTCGCTTGGATTTTGTAGCGCTGCTGTGACCGACCCGAGCACAGGCACCGTGCCCAGCCCCCGCTTGCGTGACAGGCACGGGGAAGATCACGAATGCATGTCCCTCCTGAGGCATACTCAGCTGCAAGCACACAAAATCCCGAAGGAAATAAGCTTTAATGATGCATGAAGCAGGTTCAATACATAACAGAAAGATACATGTTCTCGTGTTCGACACGGGTCAGCTTGAGGGTGTGACGGCCGGGGGGCCCTTAGGCAAGTAGGCCACCAGCGCTGAGCATGGGGCATCCGCCAACCGAGCTAGGGCTTCCACGAGAGTGGGTAGGAGAAACCGCCAGCGCTGAGCATGGGGCATCCGCCAGCCGAGCCAAGGCTTCCACGAGAGTGGGTATGAGCAGACACCAGCGCTGAGCTTGGGGCATCCGCCAGCCGAGCTGGGGCTTCCACGAGAGTGGGTAGGAGCAACCGCAAGCGTTGTGCATGGGGCATCTACCAGCCGAGATGGGGCTTCCACGAGAGTGGGTAGGAGCAGCCGCCAGCGCTGAGCGTGGGTCATCCGCCAGCAGAGCTGGGGCTTCCACGAGCGTGGGTAGGAGCAGCCGCCAGAGCTGAGCATGGGGCATCCGCCAGCCGAGTTGGGGCTTCCACGAGCGTGGGTAGGAGCAGCCGCCAGCACTAAGCATGGGGCATCCGCCAGCCGAGTTGGGGCTTCCACGAGAGTGGGTAAGAGCAGCCGCCAGCGCTGAGCATGGGGCATCCGCCAGAAGAGCTGGGGCTTCCACAAGAGTGGGTAGGAGCAGCCGCCAGCGCTGAGCATGGGGCATCCGCCAGCCGAGTTGGGGCTTCCACGAGAGTGGGCAGGAGCATCCGCCAGCGCCGAGCATGGGTAATCCGCCAGCAAAGCTGGGGCTTCCACGAGAGTGGGTAGGAGCAGCCGCCAGCGCTGAGCATGGGGCATCCGCCAGCCGAGCTGGGGCTTACACGAGAGTGGGTAGGAGCAGCCGCCAGCACTGAGCATGGGGCATCCGCCAGCTGAGCTGGGGCTTCCACGAGAGTGGGTAGGAGCAGCCGCAAGCGCTTAAGGCAGCGCCGGTAGAGAGAGTTCCGGAGTGTGTACAACTCAGTAGGCCGCCGTTTTGCTCATCCCCCGGCTTGTACTTCTTGTTGGAGAAGTTGACACGGAGCCGCGAGCCCCCCTTGATGATGATGCGCCTGACTCCGAGCGCGACGGCGGCCTTGAGCCTGATACTTGTGATCTGCGTTTGGTTTTCTGTGAATAGGAACAGGTTATTGCAACAGAAAGTGGGTAGGTATTTTCCTTAGTTATGAAACCAAGGTTTATTGAACAAATAGGAATATCAATCCTCAACCGTCTTCAGCGGCTGCACACAAAAGAACAAACAACTTGCACCCAACGTAGGCAAGAGGTTGTCAATCCCCTTGATCTCGTTATTTGCAAGCAAATGAGTTGTGTAGATAATTGTAGATAATTGTAAATTGCAAAATAAAATAAAAAGTAAATAAAGGTAGCAAGGTAATAATAGTGTTTGTAAATTTATAAGTGAATAGACTCGGGGGCATAGTTTTCCCTAGCGGCATCTCTCATGTAGGCAGCATACGGTGGGTAACAAATTACTGTTGGGCAATTGATAGAAAAGCGGGTAGTTATGCGATTTTCACAGCAATGATCATGTGTATATAGGCATTGTTGGAGTCAAAACCGGCAGATCTCGGGCAGGGGGTCCCGAGCAGTGGATCTTGGATCGATGGGTAATAGGAGACGAAGGGGACAGTGTTTACCCAGGTTCAGGCCCTCTTGAGGAGGTAAAACCCTACGTCCTGCTTGGTTGTATTGATGTGTATGACGATTACAGAGTTGATCTACTTCGAGATTCGATGAGCTAAAACCCTAGATGAGTTCACCTGCCCTCTACGAACTAAACCCCCGGTTTATATAGACACCAGGGGTATCTAGGGTTACAAATGATATGTTTTCAATCGGGGATAGATACGCCGATCCCTTCTTCTAGCCTTGGAGGACACAACAAGTCTTTGGAGGTTTCCTCCCTGAATACAGGGTCGCCTTATGGTTCGGCCTTCCCCCAATAGCCACAGAGCGGCCCACCAAGCCGGCCCATGATGGATAAGCCGACTGCCTGAGGACCCCTTAGTCCCGAACCCCCTCAGTAGCCCCCGAACTAGCCTCCAACACCGGGGTCCATGGCACCTAGTAGCTTCGCGCGTCCAAAGTCTCCGGCTTGCGGGGTGAGTTTTTTTTCCTTTTTGTTCGGCTGACTCCAGCTCGGCCGCCGATGACTACTTGTTTTCCAAAAAAATCATACATCGCTTAGTCTCGAAGACCAAATGCCTGAGTATGAATAGTGCCTTGCCTGACAACTTTTCTAACGAAAGGTGACAGCAGGCCACGACCACTTAGCCAGTTATGAAAACTCGATTCGCGGTTCAAGGCAGTTTCTCCATTGGCACGTCTCATCAAAGTGAAGATCGTGATCCGTTTTTTATGGGATATGATTGATGATCTGGGTTATCCCATGCGCGCAAAACGACATGATTATTTTGGGAAATGACGAGGCCTGCGGCACAGTAAAAGGGGCTCTCGTTATTACGGCATCCATAAAAGGGAGAAAATCCCCAAGGCCTCCACACGCTTCTCAGACTCATCCTCGCCCTCTCACTCCCCTAAGCTCCAGGCGCCCAGATCCAATCCTTCTCCAGTTCTCTCTAAGCCACTTTCACCAAGCTCGACCATGGCCGGTTCGGGTTCCAAAGGCAAGTGGAAGGTCTCCTGTGTCACTGAGAAGGACATCGCGGAGTTGAAGCTCGCCAGCTACTTATCGGCGAATATCATCCACCGCCCCCCGGAGGAGAACCAGGTCATACCCTCACCTAGAGAGGGCGAGAGGGTAGTGTTCCTCCCCCATTTTCTCCGGGGCCTAGGTTTCCCCCTCCACACCTTTGTGAGGGGTCTTATGTTTTACTACGGGCTGGACTTTCATGATCTCCCCTCGAATTATGTTATGCATATTTCCTCTTTTATCACTTTTTGCGAGGCCTTTCTTCGGGTCCAACCCCACTTCAGCCTGTGGTTGAAAGTGTTCAACATCGAGCCGAAAGTAGTTAGCGGCGAGCAGGCCGACTGCGGGGGTGTGATGATTAGCAAACTTCCCCTAGTTCAATGGCCGGACAGTTCTTTTATAGACACCGTCAAGGTCTGGCAACGGGAGTGGTTTTACATCACCGAACCACGCGAGGAGGGATGGGTGGCGCCCCCCGGATTTAGATCTGGACCGCCCACCAGACTAGCATCATGGATGAAGAATGGGCTTGATTGGGGAAGTGCGACGAAGGTGAAGACCCTACAGAGGTGCATCACCACCCTGGTGGAGAAGAAAAATATCGAACTACCGAATGTAGTTCAAGTTATGCTCCGCCACCGCCTCCTCCCTTGTCAACACCGGGCCGTCCCCGTGTGGGATTATAGGCCAGACGCCCCCCATCACTGTGCAGAAGTTCTTCCGCATCTCCCAGAAGAAGCTATGGAAGGTGTTGTTCAAGTCACGACCGAGCTGGCCTGCTGAAGAGGAGGACCTTGGCATGGATACCTCGGCCCCTCCCGGACCGGTAATGTACTTATTGCTTATGTTCGGATCTTTCCCCGTTTTGAAGGCTCTAATAACTTCTTCTCCTCGTTTTGACAGAGCTGGTTGGCGAAGTCCCAGCAGATCAACTGCCCGGCACCGCTGCCCGAGGACCCACGGACACCCCTTCTGATGACCGTGTTGGCTGGAAAGCCATATGCAGTGCCGAAGAGGAGGGAAGAGAAGAGAGGAGAGAAAAAGGAAACCCGGGGAAGTCTCTGATCAAAGGGCCCCCTGGATACTACGTCTGAGGAGACACACGCTCCCTCAACTCTCGAAGGAGAGATGGGGCAGGACGGGGAGGAGAGCGATTCTTCCCACGCCAAGAAGAGGACGGTGTCCGAGGACTCCGAAGGTGATCCAGCCTCTCCCCCTAAAAGACCATGCAGGCCAAAGGTGGCCTTATTCGATGATGAGCCGGACTCCTCAGCCGGACTCCGAAGAGGAGTCCGAGAATTTCGAGGTAGTCCCTTGAAGGACCCTCAGGGTCAAACCCCAGGCGCAAAGGTACGAATTCACACAATCCAGTATTTTCATCCTTTATAAAAGTTTCACGATAGACTATATGTGCCTTTTCTTATTTGCAGTCCTATGCGCGAGATCCCTACCGATCAAAACTCGAAGGGAGAATCTCTGCCAGCCGCATTGGCGAAGAGCGGGACTGGTTCCCATAACTCCCTTCCCCCAGTCACCGAGGAGGTGAGGGGCGAGGGAGAAGATACTATGGCCGGGGTTAATACCTCGGCCGCCGAAGAACAAGAGGGCGAATCCCGCCTGTCACACAAGGAGGGAGAGCTCGGTCAACCCAAGTCTTCCCCGAAGTTAACTCCAGAACCCTCAAAAGCTCCGGAGTCATCTGCTCAAGTTTCTCCAGTGGGGGAAACCGAAATGCCGCGCTCGGAACTGCCTGTAAGAGGGCGGATTCGGTCCGAGTGGACAGCCATGATGGAGGAGGGTCTGAATGATTCTTCCATCGCTGAGGAACACCGCGTCCTTCTGGGCGCGACACTGCAACGTATTCAATCCGTTGACAGCGGATTGAAGGAAACCTTCGGCAGCCTGTTAACTGGCTTCAAGGTAATTTACATAGCATGACACTATTTTTTTAAAGTATGTTTGGTTTTATATGCAATTGCCATACTTAGTAGCGCCTGAGCCATGTGTGAGTTCAAAAAGAACTCATGCGGAGGTCGAATTGAATAGCCACACGAAAAAAAGTCTTTGTTTATTGAAATTTAGCGGTAGCCCCCAAGATTCTGTTGGGATGTGAAAAACTTCCGAACAGAGGATTCTAGGATCCAATACTTGGGAATTTGACATGATTTAGTTCTCTACACAGGCTGCGTCGCTGACCATAGTCCCCAGTGCTGTGGAGGTGGCAGAGATGAATCGGAAGCTAAAAAGCTCCAAAGACGAACTCGTCCGCCTTGACAAGCGGTTTGACGACGTCCAAGATAAGTCCGAACTGGACTGTTTTTATTATTTTCTTCATACACAGAAGAAATTTGTATATTTGCATCATCATAAAAAATGGAGTATATTTGTACCCAATGCAGCTACTGCCGCAGAGATCGAGAATCTCAAGGCCAAACTGTCGAAGGCGAGGCGAGAGACCACCGAACGTAAGGCGGCTGCCAAATGAGCGGCTGCTGATATGTTATTGGCAAGGTTTGAATGTGACAAGCATGAGGCCAGGGTTGCAGAAGTACAACAAGAGCTCAGGGATGCCATCTCTAAGTGTGAGGCCCTTGAACAGAAGAACAAGGAGCAAGCGACCGAGCTATCCTTGGGCTCTGCAACCCTCCAGGAGGTACGCATGGAGGCGCAGCGCCATAAGAAGGAGCTGCATCAGATAAGGCAGATTGCAAATGGTAAGCGATACTTACTGCAATGCCCTACTGGTGGAAAAAGGTTTTTGTTGCTCACTCGAGTGTGGCGTTCTCCAGGTGCGTTTGTAGACCTACCAAAGAGTGCGACAGATGCGGCGCAGCATTATGCCTCCCGAGAAAGGTATGCTGACCAACGGATGTTCTGGGAACAGTTTCAGGCCCCTGGGAAACCACTCTTCGCTTCCGATCAGCTAAAACAGATGATGGAATTGCACCGTATAGCTGAACTGGCCATGAAGGACCTCTGTATCCGGCTAGGGCCTACAGAGCCACTGCCAGGCAACTACTTTGGCTTGGTGCGGAGGTTGGTTGCTGCTACGCCCCGGGTTGATGCCCTGATTCGCTCTGCCTTCACTGAGGGGGCCCGTATGGCGTTCGCGAAGACAATGGTGCATTGGCCAAAGCTGAAGCCCATTGAAATGGCCACCGGTCCTCCGTCGCCTGGGAAGGAACATAGGCGCCCCGAGTAGTATTTTCCCGCCGTTATGGAGGGTGCTCGAGCAATAGAAGCTTTATGCCCGAAGGATGTAGTTCTTTGAGTAAAAATACTATCCTCCATTTGATGGTTGAAACTTTTATTGTGTCTTGACACTTTTATGAATTGGCATATAATATTGTGATTTTGTCGATTTTCACTCCAGTACGGTTGTTTTTTATTTTGAAAGTTGCCAGTCATCGGCTTTAGCCCCCTGTAGATACTAAAGGAGGTGTTTTCCATATCTGAACTGTTACCCTTAGCCAACGTCTTCGTACCCGGAGGCGGTAGTTCGAAAGAAAACGAGGCAATCACACTATGCGGCTTTATTGCTTTCACTTAACCATTGGAGTTTGAATGCGGGAAGTAAGCACTAGCCCCCTTAATTTATGATGTTCGGTGTTAACAATGTTTGAAAACCCTTTATCACTTGGCTTGTGTTATTCCAGACCCTTCGTTTTAACATGGTGAATCTCCTGCGATTCTTGGTTTAATACTTGTCATTGGATTGCCGATCAATTCACGCTTATTATGCCAGTCAGTTTTTGGCTTTCCCCACTGAGGTACTTAACCAGACAAACTAGACGTAAAATCGAAGTGGTGCTCCCTTTCCCCTTTTAGCCGAACAAGCGAAACGTAAACGGGGAAGCACAGGAGAAGGGCAACCCAACTTTTGACCCAAGACATAATTCGGACCTGATGCATATAACGCAATATCCAAGACGCCGAACACATGATATCGAGAAAGTGTCGGGGCGATGTGCGGGGCGAGTTAATCGATCAAGCACCTGGTTTAAGGACCAGCCACATCTAAAGATACATGCCAGACCAGATTGCATTGGAAAGCAAAAAAAGAGGACAAAAGGAAGAGTCTTGGACAATATCAATAATTGCCATAGGACCATGAGGTTGGCCTTTGTTTCCGATGGACACTTGTCATTTTGTCCGTATACGTTTGTTTGCTCACGCAACTGTTACAAGTATGCGAAAATAAATTTACGAGAAACAAGGTTTACACAGGACATTGACGAGATGGCTTGATGTCCTTTACTGTGTCCTGCTGCATGTCTGCGCCTTTGTTCTCCTGGAAGGTGCTCCTTTAAAGGAGGTGGTAGTCGGCGAGCGGGCCTTGTGAGAGAAAGTCTTGAGAAGTCGTCGAATTATGTGAGCTTAACGTTGTTGACTAGATCCTTGATGGAGCATGGTGTTGTCCGAAGACATATATGACCACTGTTCGGTTTAGCCGAACACTAAGCCTTTGGATGGTATGTCCCCACAGCTGCCCAAGGAATTTTAAGTGCAAAATTATGATTACGGAATACGTACCTTGCGGGTAACTAGGCCACGCTGTAGGGCATGTATTCCTATTTGCGTTGAGTGGGGGATGGCTCCGGAAGATCAGATTGAGCTCGGGCTCGTTTGCTCGCCTGTCGCGCCTTGATGGCTGATTGGGGCCTTGGCGCTTCGTTGCTGTTATGGAAGTCGGCTGCCAGGGCCGCTGTGTGTTCCTCAGTTTGGAGGGAGTGCTCTGTATTGCCATTGACTGTGATGACCCCCTTGGGTCCGGGCATCTTGAGCTTCAGATATGCGTAATGGGGAACAACGTTAAAGCAAGCGAACGATGTACGGGCGAGCAGTGCGTGATAGCCGCTGAGGAAAGGGACAATGTCGAAGATCAAGTCCTCGCTGCGGAAGTTGTCGGGCGAGCCGAACACTACTTCCAAAGTCACGGTGCCCGAGCAGTGGGCTTCGATGCCTGGGATTACTCCTTTAAAGGTAGTGTTGCTGGGTTTGATCCTTGACGAATTGATACCCATCTTTTTCACCGTGTCTGAATAAATCAGATTAAGGCTACTACCTCCGTCCATGAGGACTCTAGTGAGGTGATACCCGTCGATGATGGGATCTAAGACAAGGGCTGTTGAGCCTCCATGACGGATAATGGTCGGATGGTCCCTACGGTCGAAGGTGATCGAGCAAGCCGACCATGGGTTGAATTTCGGGGCTATGCGCTCTACGGCGTAGACCTCCCGAAGGGAGCGCTTCCTCTCTCTTTTGGGTATGTGTGTGACGTATATCATGTTCACCATTTTTACCTCGGGAGGGAATTGCTTCTGTCCTCCATTGTTCGGCCCGCGAGGCTCTTCATCATCCTCACTGCGTGAGCCCTTGCCCTGCTCCTCGACTGCAAGTTTGCCGGCTTGTTTGAATACCTAACAATTACAGTTGGTGTGGGTGGCAGGCTTGTCTTGGGTGCCGTGGATCTGGCAAGGCCTATCCATGATTTTGTTCAGCGTGGAAGGTCTATCTCTCTTTCCTTTAGAGGGCTTCTTCCGCTGTCCGGGTTTTGAGTTGCAGAAACCGGCATTTACGGCCGTGTCCTCGGCATCACCGTTGTTGTGTCAGCATTTGTTCTTGTTGCGTCGTGGTTTACCGATTCCATCCCGCGCTTCAGAGGTGCCCGGGTCTTCAGGGTTGTGGCTTCGACGAGCTATCCAATTATCCTCACCCGCGCAAAAGCGGGTCATGAGTGAGGTAAGGGCGGACATTGTTCTCGGCTTGTCCTGGCCGAGATGATGAGCTAGCCATTCGTCCCGGATGTTATGTCTAAAAGAGGCTATTGCCTCGGCGTCCGGGCAATCAACAATCTGGTTCTTGGTTAGGAACCGATTCCAAAATTGTCGAGCTGATTCGCTCGCTTTTTGGACGACGTTGCTCAAGTCGGAGGAGTCCGGGGGCCGGACATATGTGCCCTGGAAGTTGGATCGGAAGGCATCCTCGAGCTCTTCCCAGCTCCCGATGGAGTTTTCGGGGAGGCTGTTTAACCAGTGCCGAGTTGGTCCTTGAAGCTTTAGGGGCAAGTATTTGATGGCGTGGAGATCATCTCCTCGGGCCATATGAATGTGGAGAAGAAAGTCTTCGATCCACACGACCGGGTCTGTTGTCCCGTCGTAGTTTTCTATGTTTACGGGTTTAAACCCTTCTCGGAACTGATGCTGCATAACCTCGTGTGTGAAGCACAGTGGGTGGGCAGTGCCTCTAATCTGGGCTGTGTCGTGCCTGAGATCGGCCGTCGTTTGAGCCCGGTATTGATCCTGATCTCTGTTGTTGCGGTCGAGCCATGGTTGGTACCCGTCCCGTCTAGCGGGGGAGTACCCTATAGATCCGTAGATGGATCTTGTGTGACCTGCTCTATAGTCTAAGTCCTCTCGTAAGTCATATCGATCCCCAGGATGTACAGGATCATTTCCTCTCCTGCGGGGAAATGCAGGTTTGTACTCGGTCTCTTGAGTCGGGCTATCCCGTCATCGAGGGGGGCGGTCCGGCTGGTCGTACTGGGTGCGCCTGGGAGATACGGGCTCAAAGGCCTCGTCGTCGAATTGCGGCAGTAGACGCCAGCGTGGGTAACTTTTGTTTTGATCCGGTCGCTCAGTGTTGTACCCTTCTTCAGCTACCAAGACCTTCGTCCATCTGTCGTTGAGGGTATCTTGTTCGGCTTTGAGCTGCTGCTGCTTTGCCTTTAGGCTTCGGGCGGTGGCTATGAGCTGCCGTCGGAACCATTCCTGATCCAGGGGGTTTTCGGGGACGGTGAAGTCTTCGGCTTCGAAGCTGTCCTCCTCCTCGACAGGGGGAGGTAGTTGTCGCCCTTGGAGTCGTTGGGATCCTCGGGGTCACGTTGATCCTCGGGCCTCTCCGGGTCTTCCAGTGGTTGCTCGGGGGCTTCGTGGTCGCCGAGGTCCTCCGGGGTGTCATTTTCCCCGGTGCCTGCATTACCTTCCCTTCCCTTGTTCGCCTTGGATCGTTTGCGCTGTTTCCGGTGCCTGGATGACTCCTTTTCGTTGTCGCCATTCTTCTTGGGGGTGTGGTTGCCCTTATCATCAGGGGTGTCCGCCATATAAACGTCATAGGTGGAGGTGGCTGTCCACCGTCTAGTGGTGGCAAGACGGGTGGATCAACCTCTTCCTCCTTGTCTTCTGCCTCCTCAGAGGCGTAGTCCAGCATATCGGTTAAAACTTCGATAGTGGCTACAAAGTGGGTGGTGGGTGGGCCGTAAAATTCCTCCTGTCCTACCTCCAAACCGATCTGTGCGTGGGTCGAGATCAGGTCGTCCGTGATTTTTATTGACTGGATCCGGTCCAGCACCTCGTTCAAAAGCGTGAGGTCGACCGGATTAATCTGCCGGACACCTTTGGAGCTAACCTCCGGAGAGTCCGTACGAAGAGTATATTCAGCAAGGGCTGACCCCTGGTCCTCGGGTGTTGTAATCGGGTCCGAGCCTAAAGCCGGACCCCCGGCAGGGATGGACCCGAGGGTGGGGCCGAGCAGGAGGCCCGAAGTTAAAGCCTCGGGATTTACGGGCTCGTCGGACGAGACCGCGAGCCCATTAAGGAACAGGTCGCCCCGGGAGTCGGCGAAGAACTCTTGGTTCCCGAACCAGATCTCTTGATCGGGGGCGAAACTTCCGATCTGGCCAAGATGGCCGGTCGGGTAAGCATGCAGTACAACGCCGCCAA
Source organism: Elymus sibiricus (assembly GCA_039707655.1). Taxonomy (NCBI): domain Eukaryota; kingdom Viridiplantae; phylum Streptophyta; class Magnoliopsida; order Poales; family Poaceae; genus Elymus; species Elymus sibiricus. The sequence continues at coordinate 451,925,589 of CM077667.1, read as the reverse complement.
ACGTGAAAATCTGTCCAGGGACAAAGATGTCCCTGTTACAGACTTCATTGCTGATGATTAGGCGAGCCATCAATCCTCTAGCGATCTCGCAGCGGAACTCTCAATGAAAGCACCAATGTCGGTGTCAAAACCGGCAGATCTCGGGTAGGGGGTCCCGAGCTGTGGATCTTGGATCGATGGGTAACAGGAGACGAAGGGGACATTGTTTACCCAGGTTCATGCCCTCTTGAGGAGGTAAAACCCTACGTCCTGCTTGGTTGTATTGGTGTGTATGACGATTACAGAGTTGATCTACCTCGAGATCCGTTGAGCTAAAACCCTAGATGAGTTCATCTGCCCTCTACGAACTAAACCCCCGGTTTATATAGACACCAGGGGTATCTAGGGTTACAAATGATATGTTTTCAATCGGGGATAGATACGCCGATCCCTTCTTCTAGCCTTGGAGGACACACCAAGTCTTCGGAGGTTTCCTCCCTGAATACAGGGTCGCCTTATGGTTCGGTCTTCCCGCAAAAACCACAGAGCGGCCCACCAAGCCGGCCCATGATGGATAAGCCGACTGCCCGAGGACCCCTTAGTCCCGGACTCCCTCAGGCATCACGTCCATTAACAAATAGGCCGACTCCTGCCTGCACCAATTACTATTACTCCACTTCAAGAGCGCTTCTATGCTTGCCTCTCTACATATTAAGTTCATGACAAACAGAGTAATGCATGGAGAACGATGACATGATGTAGACAAAGTAAACTCAAGCAATATGAATAAACCCCATCGTGTTATCCTTAGTAGCAACAACATAAAGACGCATCTTGTCCCCTACTTTGTCACTGAGATATAGAAACTCGTCAGGTTGAACCTCCCACAACGCACCACTCCCACTAAAGATAAAGCAATCTACTTGGCCAAAGCACATCAATAAATCGAAGAGCATTATGAACCTATAATGATCATGCAAATAAGAATCTTAATATTCAGAGGTGACTCAAATAGTTTTCATGAATAATCTGAACATAAACCCACAATTCATCGGATCCCAACAAACACACCGCACAATAGGATTACATCGGATAGATCAAAGCAAAGATGTGATGATCATTGTATTGAAGATCAAGAGATAGAGATATTGCCATCTAGGTACTAGCTATGGACCCGTAGGTCTGTGGTGAACTACTCACACATCATTATGAGGGCAGCAAGGTTGATGTAAAGGCCCTCTGTGATCGATCCCCCCTCCGGCAGGGTGCCGGAACGGAGCTCCAGATGGCCTCGCGATGGAACAGAGACTTGCGGCTGCGTAAAAAGGGTTTTGGGACTGCCTCTAGGGGTTTTATGATATATGAGAATTTGTAGGCCAGAGAACGAGGTCGAGGGAGCCGCCAGGGGCCCACAAGCCATCAAGGCGCCCCCCAGGGCATGCCCTGTTGTCTTGTGGGGCCCTGGTGCAGCCTCCAGCCTTCTTCCGACTGCCCCGGGTCTTATTTTGGTTCAGAAAAAATCATCAAAAAGTTTCGTGGCAATTGGACTTCGTTTAGTATTGTAAATCTGAGAAGTGAAAACCTGCAAAAACAACAACTGGCATTGGGCACTGGGTCAATAGGTTAGTGCTCAAAAATATTATAAATTGGTAAATAAAGACCCAAAAAGTATCCTAGAATGATAATATATCAGCATGGAACAATAACAAATTATAGATACGTTGCAGACGTATCAAACATCCCCAAGCTTAATTCGTGCTCATCCTCGAGTAGGTAAATGATAAAAACAGAATTTTTGATGTGACATGCTATCCATTATGTAATCTTATGCCTGTATGCTCATTGAGAAAAGATCAATCAACAAATATTAACATAGCAATACTAATAAGTATAAGAAACAAAATCATCAATCTTTCAAAGTATACGATCCTCAAAGAATGTTTACCCTCCATTCATCTTATTATATTAGCAAGGCATGGCTCTGCCTTCACCACATTAATACAAATGTCAAGCACCATGGTGTCCAAGTCAAGCAATTGGATCGTACTTTTCAATATGCATCAACTTTTTATTCTTCACGCAATACATGAGCATGAGCCATTGGACATAGCATTTAGGTGGAATAGAATATGGTGGTAGATATCAAAGGGGCAAAAAGTGGAGAAGATAGTCTCACATCAACTAGGCGTACCAACAGGCTATGGAGATGCCCATCGATAGATGTCAATGCAAGGAGTAGGGATTGCCATGCAAATGATGCACTAGAGCTATAAGTGTATGAAAGCTCAAATGAAGCTAAGTGGGGTGTGCATACAACTTGCTTGCTCATGAAGACCTCGGGCATTTGAGGAAGCCCGTCATAGGAATATACAAGCCAAGTTTGTAGTAATGAAAAAGTAATTCCCACTAGCATATGAAAATGACATATCATGAGACTCTCTATATGAGGAACAAGGTGCCACTTTGAGGCACAAGTTTGGTAAAGGATAGTAGCAAAGTCCCTTCTCTCATTTTCTCTCATTTTGTTTCCAGAATGGTGGGATCATTTGGCCTCCCCCATCTTTATTTCCTCACTAGGACAATGCTCTAACAATGATGATCATCACACTTTTATTTACTTACAACTCGACATGAAGAACTGGTATGGTGATATGACTCTATATGAATGCCTCTGGCAGTGTACCAGGATGTGCAATGATCTAGCGTGACACGTATGAAAAATATGATGAATGGTGGATTTGCCACAAATACTATGTCAGCTCTATATGATCATGCAAAGCAATATGATGATGAACAAACTAGTCATGTGAAGTGAGGATGGAATTTGCATGGTAATATATCTCGGAATGACTATGAAAATGCCATGATAGGTAGGTATGGTGGCTGTTTTGAGGAAGATATAATGAGGCTTATGTGTGCAATAGAGCGTATCATGTCATGGAGTTTGGATGCACCGGCGAAAGTTGCACCGGTCCTTGAGGTGAGAATGGGCTATGCACGGTACCGAAGAGGCTAGCAAATATGAGAAGGTAAGATTGCGTATGTCCATGGTTTCACATTAGTCATAAAGAACTCATATACTTATTGCAAAGTTTTATTAGTTTTATTACAAATCAAAGTACTACTCGCATGCCCCGAGGGAAGAGGTTGGTAGGAGTTAACCATTGCGCGCTTCCGACCTGAAATAACACTAGGATTTCAACGAGGAATAGAAATGCTCACACATCATCACCATGCCTCTTTAATTTTTAGATGAACAAGAATTTAACCTCTCTTAATATCGACACCTCTACGAATCAACAATTATGAACTCACACCTTTTTCATATTACCACATCAATATCATTAACCCACAATTTCTCTATATGTGCTACATGATGGTTTGGATTATCACTCATTGAATACCTAATATTTTTGGACTAGTCTTATGACCCATGAAAATTACCGTCACTATTTATTATATCTCAAACAAATATAAGTGAAGAGCGAGAGTGAAATCATTTCTATAAAATCTACACGCCACCGTGCTCAAAAATATATAAGTGAGGTACTAGAGCAACTGCTAAGCTCAAAAGATATAAGTGAAGCACAAAGAGTATTCTACCAAATTGTGATGAAGGTGTGTCTCTCTTAAATAGGTGTGTCCAACAAACAATGATTGTGGAAAACTGAAAGTAAAAGCAAACAAAAACAAACGACGCTCCAAGCAAAACTCATATCATGTGACGAATAAAAATATAGCTTCAAGTGACATACCGATGGATTGAGACGAAAGAGGGGATGCCTTCCGGGGCATCCCCATCCTAAGAAGCTTGAGTCTTCCTTAAAATATTACCTTGGGGTGCCTTGGGCATCCCCAAGCTTAGGCTCTTGCCGCTTCTTATGCCTTTGTCCATCGTGATAACACCCAAAACTTGAAAACTTCAATCACACAAAACTCAGCAAAACTTCGTGAGATCCGTTAGTATAAGAAACATATTGCATACTTTAGGTACTGTTATAAATTGATTCTTATTTCATAAATGCATAATAGGTACTGTATTCTAACTTCTCTATGGCTTATACCCCCCCGATACAATCCATAGCATAATCAAAACAAGCAACTATGTAAGCAAAAACAGAATCTGTCTAAAACAGAACAGTCTGTAGCAATCTGTAGAGAACCTATACTTATGTAACTCTAAAAAATCTGAAAATGAGGAAAACCTCTAAATTTTTATAACAATACTGTGTAAAAAATTCAGATCATCATCACGCTCCAGTAAAAAATGAAAATTCATGTACTGGAGTCAAACGTTTCTGTTTTGTTTCAGCATCGATTCTACTCATCCTGTGAGTCATCCCAAAGGTTTTACTTGGCACAAACACTAATTTAAACACAAAAACATAATCACTACAGAGTCAATAATCATGTTATAAAAAATAAACAGAAAGTAAAAAGCAAAAATAAAGATAACTATTGTGTTGCCTCCCAACAAGCGTTATTGTTTTATGCCCCTAGCTAGGCATAATGCATAGTTTCAAGTATTGTCATCTTTGACACCCCACCCATAAGTAGCTCTCATGATTGATTCATAAGGTGGTTTAATTCTTTTTCTAGGGAAGTATTCCATCCCTTTCTTTAATGGGAATTGTAACCTTATGTTTCCCTCTTTCATGTCAATAATTGCACCTATAGTTCGTAGGAAAGGTCTTCCGAGTATTATGGGACAAGTAGGATTGCAATGAATATCAAGCGCAATGAAATCTACATGCACATAAATTTTATTTTCAATGATAAGCACATCATTAATTCTACCTAGAGGTTTCTTAATGGTAGAATCCGCAAGATGCAAGTTAAGGAAACAATCTTGAATATTAGTGAGACCAAGCACATCACAAAGAGATTTAGGAATAGTTGAAACACTAGCACCAAGGTCACACAATGCATTGCATTAATATTTATTTGTACTTATTTTTATAGTAGGTTTCCATTCATCATGCAATTTTCTAGGAATAGAAACTTCAAGCTCAAGTTTCTCATCATAAGCTTTTATCATAGCTTCTATTATATGTTCAGCAAAAGCTTTGTTTTGTTCATAAGCATTGGGTGGGATAATAATGGTTTGCAACAAGTAAATACATTCTACTAAAGAGCAATTATCATAATTAAAGTCCTTGTAGTCCAAAATAGTGGGCACATCACTAGTTAAAGTTTTGACCTCTCCAAACCCACATTTTTCAGTTTTAGCATCAAGATTATCACCCTCCAAGCAAACGGGGAGCTTCTCAACTAGAGTTGACTCATCTCCAGTCCTTTTATCATTTATATTCAGAGAAATAAATAAAGATTCAATAGGAGAAGTACCAATCACTTTAAGATCTTCATCATGATTCCGGTAAAAACCGGGTGGAAGAGCTTTTTCTAAGAATTCCCGCTTAGCTTTCAACTTAGTGGTCCTCTCCTTAATTTCATTAATAGATATTTGGATAGACTTAATATCCTCATTAAAATCATGCTTAGGTGGCAAAGCTTTACTTTTAAGAGTTTCTACATCAAGAGCAATTATATTCATGTTTTTAGCCAAAGCATCAACTACATGCAATTTTTCTTCTACCATAGTGTTGAAAACCTTTTGAGAATTAATGAATTATTTAATTGTGTTCTCAAGATCAGAGGGTATCCTATTAGAATTTGTAGAAGAATTTCCATAGGAATTTCCATAGTTGTTATAGGAATTACCGGGATACGGTCTAGAATTGAAGTTTCCTCTATAAGCATTGTTGTTGAAATTATTTCATGACACAAAGTTCACATCAATAGCATAATTATTTTCCTCAATGAAAGTATACAAGGGCATATCATTGGGATCAACTTGAGCATTTTTACTAGCAACCATATTCATAAGAGCATCCACTTTTTCACTCAAAGTAGCGATTTCTTCAACAGAATTTTCCTTCTTACCAGTTGGAGCTCTTTCGGTATGCCATTCAGAATAATTTGTCATAATTTTATCCAGAAGTTTTGTGGCCTCTCCTAAGGTCACATCCATAAAGGTACCACCTGCGGCAGAATCTAGAAGATTTCTAGACACAAAGTTTAGTCCAGCATAGAAGTTTTGGATAATCATCCACAAATTTAAACCATGAGTTGGACAATTTCTTATCATCAAATTCATTCTCTCCCAAGCTTGTGCAACATGCTCTTGATCTTAATTTTTAAAATTCATTATTTGATTTCTAAGGGAGATGATCTTAGCAGGAGGAAAATACTTGGCAATATAAGCATCTTTACACTTATCCCATGTTCCAATACTATCTATCTATCTATCTATCTATTATCTACTAAAAGCAAAATACTGATCAAAAATAGGGAAATAGCTAGAAAATCCCACGTTAATTAGAAATATCTGACCGTTAGTTTGATTTATTGGAAAATCATGACCATTAGATCTTCCTACTATTTCAGATGTTGAACAAAATTACCCACCTATGCCATTACGTTAAATAACCTTTCAATCATGCCATTACATTAAATAACCTTTCAATCATTAAAAAAAGTGCCACGTGAAATAACCATCAACTTTTTTTGTACCCACCAGCTCTCCCATCCCGCACCTTTCTTCCAACCACAACCGCCCGTGAAGAAACCGTACCATCGTCTTCTCCATGGCCCTGATGCTGGTCTTGATCTATTAGGTTTCTTCCATACGTCATAAAATTTCACTATCAATTGTGCATGTACTTATGTTGATACCTAACCCTAGGCGGCGCCATCACAGGGGTACATCACGGATGCAAGTAGGTAACTGGCTCGCCGGCTGCATCAACCGCTATGAACTGCACGTCTCCGGCGGCTCCGGCGGCTTCGTCGCCGCTGCTTTAGACAACTATATCTGCTAAGGGAACCTGCGTGTTCTTCAATTGTGCATGTACTTATGTTGATCCCTAACCCTAGGCGGTGCCATCACACGGGTACATCACGGATGCAAGTAGGTAACTGGCTCGCCGGGTGCATCAACCGCTATGAACTGCACGTCTCCGACGGCTCCGGCGGCTTCGTCGCCACTGCATTAGACAACTATATCTGCTAAGGGAACCTGCGTGTACTTCGCAGACCTAAATGCCTGAATCAGGTTAGTTATTGGCGAGCGCTGCAATCCCCCACGTCTAGACTGATTTAAATGTGTCTGACTGCGCAATCTCACAAACACATGAATGGTTATACAGAGCAATGTAATGAACGCTGATGCTGTTACTCCCTTTTTCTGTCTACTACCTTTGTGTTAAACAATGATAGAGACATATAGATTTTTCGACAAAGAGCATATATTAATATCGCGGAGATACCAATTACACCCAGCCTCTGCACCAACGCAATGCCCTAGCGACATTACGGATGCACACAGCCAAAAAAAGAAAGAAGAATTACGAAAAAGAAAAGTCCCGCTGCAATGATCTATTCCCTGAAACAGCAGCACTAACACCACCAAGACAGCACCAGAAGTCCAGCTTCTCCAAAAGCGACGCCTCCAATAAGGGAACAGTGCACAAACACCGTCGTCGCCCGATCATCGATCATAGGTTTTCACCCTGAAGAAAGTCCTCGCTCTGAAAAACAATGCCTTCAACAAGGCCATTGCCAGGCACAACCAATTAAGGCCAGACCTTGGATTTTCATCCTGAAAGAAAGACTTTGGACTTTTCCTGTGCAGTCGCCCCCACTAGCATGCCGCTGCTCCAAGTCACGAATCACCAAGCCAATTCCTCATCGCCACAGAGACTCGAATCACCAGTGCTAGTCCTCAGATCTCAGCTTCCATGACATTCTCCGCCAGCTGACTTCACCATGGAACGAGAAAGCATACCCCATGATGGTAACAGCCAGCAGAGCTTCGCAGCGCGCCCTCTGAAACCAAATGGTCAGAGAAAAACACGGGTGCGCACGACCGAATCCCACCCGATCCAGCAATCTCCAGGCATGAATCGCCCAAGGGAGTTCCCGGCGGAGCCTTCCGGAACACGACACTGCAGCCAGATCGATGGGGACATGCATCCGGTCGATCAAAATCTCGGCGCGAGTTGGAACCCTAGGACCGCCGCCGGAGGAGATCGGATCAGGGCCGAGGGCCCCAGATCCACCGCCGCCAACCCCCAAGACCGGGCCCCAGATCCCCCAAGGTGCACGCACAGCCAGGAGATCCGGTGCCATCCACCTCCTTGCCGCCTAGAGATCGGGGCCGAAGCCGCCGCCCCTCCAAGGCGCAGACCACCGGTCGTCTCGAACCACCACCAGCAGCCGGAAGGCCAGTCCGGCAGGGAAGAAGACGACCCGCGCCGCCCGAAGCCCGCGACAATGGCCGCCACAACCTCGAGCACGCCAGATGCGAGGCCGCCACCACGTTGTCGATGCAGGGCTACCACCACCGCAGGACCACGCCGCCGCGCCCCTCGCGTAGCGCTGCGTCCCGCCGGCAAACGCGGCCCGCGCCGCCATCCGCCATGGGAGGACCACCACCAGATCCCGGAGCCGCCGCCCCGGATCCCAATCTCCGCCATCGTCATCGCGCCGTCCTGGGTGACGCGCCGACACGACCGGAGAGCTCCCCGCGGGGAAGAACCCGCCACGCGAGAAGGCAGCCCCGCCACCGCCGTCGGCCAGAGGGCTTTGCCCGCCGGCGTCGTCCGGCGACAGCGGGGGAGACGAAGGAGGACGCTGGGGCGGCGGCGGCTAGGGTTTCCGCCCGAGCCGCCCCCCAGGAGAGCGACGCGGGGGCAATTAAAGAGACATATAGATAGTGAAGAAAGGATGCACCTAGCAATGATCTGGAGGTACTTCATTCTCTAACCTGTCACTTGTCAGCTATTGTTTTTTGAGATTATCAGAGGTTACATCTAAGTCACTGCACCTACAATTTTCGCTACTTAAGCAATACTCTACACCTGAACATGACTGGAATGTCTCAACCAACTCAAAAGCAGCCAACGACCATGGCTGACAGTAGATTAATTAGCTGGCGAGCTTGATCACATACGTTTTTTTATTCGTTTCGGCAAACTTAGTGCATAGCATCGTACCTAGAATTGTCCACTTAATTATACTGTCTCTAAATCAGCTACGTACCAGGAAGTTGCTTTATTCATGTACAAAACTGATGTTTTTTTTCCTGATCCATATATCATTTTATATTTACCTTTCCATCACAGAGTGAAATACGGGAGAAATACATTATCACGGCCAAGCGAGTGGATTAATAAAATTAGTGTTAATGAGTATCACCTATGTTTCCGAATTATAAGACGTTTTGGATATCTGAATGAGAACTACATATGGACTGAAATAAGTGAACAAACACTTTTAAATACGTCTATGTACATCCGATTCAGAATATTTTCTAGAACATCTTATAATTCGAAACAGAGAGAGTATAATTTATACATTGTTTGCGGATTATTTCAAGGTCCGATGCAGCATTTCAACGGAATACTATGAATATAATGGAGGATTTGTTGTAAACATCTATTCCTAAATGAAGTGCCCTGAAAATCGGGTAACTATTATGTATATAGACCATGATTGAGCAGTTCAATGGTTTCCTCCATGTTATTTCTTAATTTATTTTTGTAGAATAAAGCCATTTAATTCTTTTTATTTTTCTATGATAATTTCCTAAGTTGGTATGAAAAAGTGGAACAAATCTTTAAAGTTGTCTCTCTACATATTAGTCGTTTAGAAAATAGGTTACTATTTGTGTTTGATTTGTTCTTATAACGTTCCTCATTGGTACTCGGAAGAATGTGTTCCACCAATTAGAGCCAGAAGATGTACAAAAATGGAAACGATGATATCATTTGTATCACGAGTTGATGAGAGAAATATGTGCAAAAGACGGCAGCTGTGATATCCTGCATGAAGAAATTATGGCAGGATGTGGTTGAACTGTAGATTGTTAATTAGTTACATGACCATAAGTTTATTAGTCCGTGACATGTCAAGGAGTGGCTATTGTATGGCCATTATATGATCAAGTTCTTTTGTTTTAGAGGATGCATGGTTTCCGTCCTTTCCTCCAGCTTTATTAATAATTCGATTTAACCAACCTTGAGGGTGCTGATATGTGATAGTTGCAACAAGGGGTCGCATGCATGCTCATGGTTTATCATTGTGTGAAATGTTGCCTTGAGTTTAATTTTTACGTTAGAATCATCATCTAAATGTTCCAGATATGATTAACTAGAAATTATATATCGACATGAGAGTAGGAGGGAACATGCATGCCCACTTTTATTTATTTATTTACAAATGATAACTAAAACGTTGAATTGAGTGGTCTTTTTCGACTTTTAGAAACACTCACATAATAGTTTGGGATGGCCACAAACTTTCGATGGCCAAAAATTCATTCATGCAAGATCCACCAACTAAAGGAAGGAACGCTAGCAACATTTTAATCGCAAACTATTAGCTTTGCCAAATTGAAGTAAATTACATGAGAATAAATTTTGCATATATTTTTTAACTCATTTACTACGATCTGAAGTGGGAGATTCTTTTGCAAGCCTCCAACGGCTAACTTATAAAAAGGAATAAAATGCATACCCCAGGCACTTAAACAAAATATATTAGTCATTTTAGACCATTGTTTTACAATATCATATTTTCTATTTGTCAAGATTTCTAATTCATTTACTCAAAGATGTTGAATTACTAACCATGACAGCCCTATGTATACTGCCAATGCAGTGAGGAAAAACATCTATAACCCACGGGCTGCACTAAGTCGCTCCCTAATAAGCATAATAAATAACGTCTACATCTGATACTGCCATTAGCACGGAGGGGAATTCCTTCTATCTAAAGCTAAATCCATGTTAACAACCACCTATAAAATTGGCATGCATTTCTTCATTAGTTAATTAAACTTTGTTAGTACTAGCCCGCACATTTGGGCGGGCCACTTTGCTAGTTATCTACTAAAAGAAAAATAAGGGTCAATAGTAGAGAATTAGCTAGAAAATCCCACGTTAATCAGAAACATCCGTCCTTTGATTCTAAAACATTATTTCCCGTAATAAAACTGAGCCGTTAGATTTCTATAATTTAATCCCACCGCAGATACACCTCCCGCATAAAAGGGAAAGACTTACCACGGCCGGAAAAAAACAAGCCCTAGCACAAACACGCCCTAATACGGTCGTGCTATCCCAATTGGCATGCCTCTGCGCCGCCGGCCGAACCTCCAACTCGATTTGACACAGCCGTCCTACACCATTGTGCCGCCGGCCGGAACCTCCAGCTCGATCTCACACAGTCTGCCGGTTCATCGTTCCCTCCTCAAACTCATCTCCATATTCATTGCCAATAGCGCTAAGCCGAGTATGCGAAGGTTCTACGGGAGCAGCAATCTCTCTCTCTCTCTCTCTCTCTCTCTCTCTCTCTCTCTCTCTCTCTCTGTCTCTCTCTCTCTGTCTCTCCCTCTCTCTCTGTCTCTCTCTCTCTCTCCAAGGTGAAGGCGCCTGTGTGAAGGTGCCGGAGCAGGTTGTGGCTGCAGGCAACGGTGGTCACGGCCAGAACAGCCAGATGGGACAAGGACGATTTCTACATTAGCCCGATCAGATTAGATTAGGGTGAAGTAGAGAGGACAACGCTATAGTTGTTGAGGACATGCAGAACCTTCAGATTATGTCATGGGCAATGCTATTCAGCTCCCCTGCAGCTTCTAAGACACTCTCGCAACCCATCAAGAAGTAAAGCTCAGTTTAAATTTCAGAGTAGTACAACTTGGAATACTACAGATGAAGAAGTAAAGCTCAGTACATGCACTCAGGTGCTTCAGCGGAAAGGTAGACTCTAGATAAATTTTTCTTCTTCCTTCTCAAATCTCTTAACTAGTTTCATTTTCTGAATCGGTAGATCTTCCTCTTTCATCAAGATACATGTTTTCTTCATTCATAGTTCGAAAAAAAATGAACCGGACGATCTTCATAGTACCCATTCAGAAAGAGGCATAATATTGTTGTTATCTAAATATTCAGCTAGGTATTATTCTATTTGTACTTTGTAGTGCATCAGAAATTAAGCTGCACTCATCGACACGACGACGTACTTAGCAGGTAAATTTTCTCGACAGATCTTTTACTGGGTTCAATATCTGCTAAATTCTTATATGTACAAGGAGTTTGTGGATTTCCTGTAAAAAAAGTATGTATTTCAATTAGAATTAAGTCAATAGAGAAGAAATCCCTGCATTGCATGGAGCGTAGACGGTGTATGCTACACATTCATGAACTGACATGCCCGAAAAGGGCTGATAGAAGATATCAGAAAAATTATGCAGGATTAATTAATTATACGCACATCTCGACCTTTGCATCTTATTTAGAATGTGTGAAAAACTCACCTCGATACTCCTTTCTCTACATCCATGCTTGCATATCAACTATTATCTAATTTAAGTATGAATCTGTGGGAGATTACCAAACAGGCCCGGGTCCACAGTGGTGCCACATGTGCAGCCCGCACAGGGCCCACGATTTTTGGGGGCCCCAAAATATATATATATAGGCATATAGTTGTATTAAAAAAAACGACTGGACGTCGTGGGCGACTGGGTGTCGTGGCTCGTGGGCGCCTCGATCGATCTGGCCACCGCGCCGTGGGCGCCTCGAGCGAGCTGGGCGCCTGGGCCAGTTGCCTCGAGCGACCTGGGCCAGTGGGCCTGTAGGCCAGGTGCGCAGGTCATCGATCGGCTCTGGTGCTCAGCGATCGATCGATCGAATCGATCAGCCGATGTAAAAAAAGCGGGATCGCTATTCCCTAAACGCCGTCTCCGTCTCCCGGTCTCCGTCTGCTCCCTTCTCGATCGATCTGGTGCTCGCGGCTCGCCGAAACGTCTTCCCATCGATCTGGAGTCTGTAGACGTGATCGCACTATCGCGGCTTCGGTAAGAAAAGATTATCTCGTCGCCTTCGTCGTTCGCATCATCACTGATCACTTCATCTGTTCATCAGATCGATCCCGCGATCCGATTCAGGCCGCCGCCGAGACTCGTCGTCTCGTCGGATCGATCCCAGTTCATCCGTGCAGGACCCAAAACTAGGTGAGTTAGACAGTTCGTCTAAGTACCAAACATTGACGCATGATCTCCAATTGATATATGCTACCTTATAACTTCAATTTCATTGTATTCATCTTTTTAATCTTGTGTTTCAAAAATATAGATTTGAGTCATCATGGGGAAACATCAGTCTGGTGCCTATAAGCGCAAGAGAAAAGCAGAAGAACAAAATTTAATTAATAAATCTTATAAAGGCGGCATGGACAAATTTGTTAGAAAAGAAGCACCGCAAGTGTCATCCGGTAATCAGTCTGTTGATCCTTCTACCCTTGCACTTGCAATTGTTCCTTACAATGATGCTAGAGATGGTCAGACAGAGACAGATAATATGGAGGTAGAGGAAGATCATATTGATGTTAACTTGAATAGTTCACCTCGTAAGGATGTTGATGATTCTTTTAAGTCTGATATATTTGATCCAAGAAACTGGGATTCTCTTGATTCTAAACAGATTGATATCTTAGCACAAAAGGGTCCAAAAAGAGACGGTTCAATTAAGAAAGGTCCTAAAGATAGATATCGTAAAAGGTTTACCGCAGTATTCTATACTAGATTTTTTCTGCGAGACATATATACATTATAATTGCTCGTTAGTTCATTTTTTTGTGAGATAGGGCCCCATTTTTTCGTTCCGCACAGGGCCCCGGATTTTGCCGGCCCGGCCCTGTTACCAAACATGTTACATTGTTACAGGTTGGAATTTTTATCAAGGATTGTTTACCCCTTATAGACGGCTTTGCCTTACCCATCTAGCGGCGCCACTACTGAAGTGTGCGACACTCAGCATGGCTATAACCCTAGCAGTAATAACGATAGGAGCAAGATTATCTAGGACCCCTCGCTTTTCATAGAACGACAAGAATAGAGATGGTGAGCATACATGGCAACACTGGTAAGCAACGATGTAACGTGCCATTAAGTTTGACAAGTGATATGTGTGTGCTTATCTGGCGTCAAGTTAACACTCTAGCTTGCAAAATCAATGCAAAAAATAAGAATCTTCTACCTGCTGGTATGTTTGATATATTTAGATGAAGGCACGCGTAGTTGAGTTGCTTATGAAGAGTCAAGAGGTGTGTGCATATTAATTACTGGATAATTTGTAATGAGGAGGTAAAACTATAATCTATTATCAAAGGCAAATTCCATGTACACATATATGTACACCATTCCAACTAGCTAAAAAGGTAATGAGAGTTATGATCTTGGAAAAGATGCCACGAGTTAATCATTTTGAGGCGGGTCTATAAAGAAGGACTACGCACCATATGTTTACTTACACTCGATCCGTTTTGAGAACACCAGTTACAATGTAGACTCACATGCACACGCACATCATTACATGCATACAGTAACACATCGTAAAAAATAGTGCCCCGGATCAACTAGATTGAAGAAGTGTCGCCATGCTATCAACAGGAACATCTCCTCTCAATGTAAGAAGAATCCTCCTTGACGAGAAATACATGATGCAAAAATTTGGGTTATCCTTTACGATGATGGACGTGAAAAACCAACAAATCGTTTTTTCTCAACTAAATTTACTATTGCATCGCAGTGGCAATTATCCATTCCATTAGCCTCCTTAGGATGTCTTTTGGTTTTAGCTTTATTAAAAATTCCCAAATATTATAAATATAAATTTATATATTGTGCAACACTTATGCCAAAAGATACTTATATCCATGTTTCGAATTGTAAATATATTTTGTGTGCACAAATAACAAGAAGCTAATATGGGCCCAACGGAAATATGAGACCAAAAGGCTCCATGTGTTAATTAATTGGAAAGGGAACACTTTACCTTCAGTGTAGTGCATATAAAATGCAAGAAAAAGAAAACATGATCATTAAAGGTAAACATGAGCAGACGCCAATTAAATTACATGCACAACTTATAATGCAAAAACCGATGAAAAATAATGTATTGATTTTATTTATATACGTATTATATTAGATGTACTCTCACATTTTTGTTTTAGTGATTTAAAACATGTGTTAATCATTATATGTGTTTATCATTTTAACCATTTTCCGTGGACATAGGTGACTGGATAATTAATTAGAATCCTACCATATATGGTTTGCTATATTTACGTATTTTTGCATTTATGGTATTAGTAGAATAGATGTTCCTATTTGGCACATGGTAATTAAGCGTGAATCTTTTGTGGAAGATATTGATTCTCTGTTGAACATGAGAAAGTAGAAGGAAATATTCTTTTATATATAGTACTGTTTTGTCATGTGACCGAGAAGTGTTCTAGATTTTATGATACTTACCTAGCCTGATGGACCTACATATGCTGATTAATATAATTTTACTATGAAATACGCAATTGAGTTCTATATGCTTATAACTATGTATAATGCTCTTGAGAATTACCTTCTTTTTTCAGGTTGAAAGGAAGATAATAATATTGATGAATTCTCTTGCTACAAAGTGGTTCAATAATATTTACTTTTGGCTACATATTTATATATTTTGACCGTATATCAAAGCTAACGATGCATCAGCGAATAGAACCCAATAAATAATGGTGGGAGAGTAATAATTGATAGAAAAACATAATTCCGAATATGGAGAAACTTTAATATGCAGGGAACCTGGGTATGCACAATGGCAGGTGACCTAGAAAATTAAAGAAATTAATATAAGACGAGAGAATGATTATTATCAAAATGGACAGTATATAGTCAATTTAAATGTGCAAATGTGTGTCTTAACTATCTATGTATATACTAAAGGAATAATATAAAATAAAAGTAGAGAGGTGCGATAGAAATTCTGACGAAAATAGAACATATGATAGTCAATCTGGTGATCCACCCCTTTATTATTTATTTACTTGCGACATAGACCACCTCTTTATTAATATAAAAATAGTTAGTTCTACATAACCATTCTAGGCATGCACAAAAATAGCAAAGTGGTCTACAGATGTAGACATACGCTAGAGAATATGACAAGTATTCTCGTGAACACGAGGATTCTCGATAATATGATGAGATTTACTGTATATTTACCTTTAATAATTTATTTATTTTATTTAATAGAAACATAATCATATGTTCATTTTCGAAATAATGGTCAATGGTACACCTTTATAAATCTGTCAATGCAAAATATATTGTGTATTATGCAATAAAGGGCTAAATATGAGTAACAAATCTTTATGTATAATAAAAATAAATACCTAATACTTTCAATGGACAAAAAGATGATCCCCTCGCATTTGCGAGGGCCACCTTGCTAGTTACGAGGTAAAGATGAAAACCAAGCCGTAGCTTTATCTCGTAGTGAAAAAGGAAATAATTTTAATTTCACAATATCATTATCCATATCCTTTTTCTTTTGCATTTCACATAATTCAACAAAGGTATTAAGATGTGACACGGGATCCTCATTAGGAATTCCCGAAAATTGATCTTTCATGACAAGATTTAGCAATGCAGCATTAATATCAAAAGCTTCCGCACTAGTGGCGGGTGGTATAGGTGTACTAATAAAATCATTGTTATTAGTATTTGGGAAGTCACACAACTTAGTAGTATCTTGAGACATGGTGACCGAACAAGCAAAGTAACGAGCAGGACAAGTAGACTAGCAAGCGAAGAAGTAAGTTACTTGATAGTTGATGATGATATTCCCCGGCAACGGCGCCAGACATCCTTCTTGATACTTGTGATCTGCGTTGGGTTTTCCGTGAAGAGGAACGTGTTAATGTAGCACAAAGTGGGTAAGTATTTCCCTCAGTTATGAAACCAAGGTTTATCGAACCAATAGGAATATCAATCCTCAACCGTCTTCAGCGGCTGCACACAAAAGAACAAACAACTTGCACCCAACGCGGGCAAGAGGGTTGTCAATCCCCTTGATCTCGTTATTTGCAAGCAAATGAGTTGTTAGATAATTGTAAATTGTAAAATAAAATAAAAAGTAAATAAAGGCAGCAAGGTAATCGTAGCGTTTGTAAATTTATAAGTGAATAGACCCGGGGGGCATAGTTTTCCCTAGCGGCATCTCTCATGTAGGCAGCATACGGTGGGTAACAAATTACTGTTGGGCAATTGATAGAAAAGCGGATAGTTATGCGATTTTCATGGCAATGATCATGTGTATATAGGCATCATGTCCATAAACAAATAGGCCGACTCCTGTCTACACCTATTACTATTACTCCACTTCAAGAGCACTTCTATGCTTGCCTCTCTACGTATTAAGTTCATGACAAACAGAGTAATGCATGGACAACGATGACATGATGTAGACAAAGTAAACTCAAGCAATATGAGTAAACCCCATCGTGTTATCCTTAGTAGCAACAACACAAAGACGCATCTTGTCCCCTACTTTGTCATTGGGATATAGAAACTTGTCAGGTTGAACCTACCATAACGCACCACTCCCACTGAAGATAGATCAATCTACTTGGCCAAAGCATATCAATAAATCGGAGAGCATTACGAAGCTATAATGATCATGAAAATAAGAATCTTAATATTCAGATGTGACTCAAATACTTTTCATGAATAATCTGAACATAAACCCACAATTCATCGGATCCCAACAAACACACCGCACAATAGGATTACATCGGATAGATCAAAGCGAAGATGCGATGATCATTGTATTGAAGATCAAGAGATAGAGATATTGCCATCTAGGTACTAGCTATGGATCCATAGGTCTGTGGTGAACTACTCACACATCATCATGAGGGCAGCAAGGTTGATGTAGAGGCCCTTCGTGATCGATCCCCCCTCCGGTAGGGTGCCGGAACGGAGCTCCAGATGGCCTCGCGACGGAACGGGGACTTGCAGCAACGTAAAAAGGGTTTCGGGACTGCCTCCAGGGTTTTTACGATATATGAGAATTTATAGGTCAGAGAACGAGGTTGGGGAGCCACCAGGGGCCCACAAGCCATCAGGGCGCCCCCCAGGGCACGCCCTGTTGGCTTGTGGGGCCCTGGTGCGGCCCCCAGCCTTCTTCCGACTCTCCGAGGTCTTCTTTTTGTCCAAAAAAAATCATCAAAAAGTTTCGTGGCAATTGGACTTCATTTAGTACTGTAAACCTCTGAAGTGAAAAACATGCAGAAAACAGCAACTGGCACTGGGCACTGGGTCAATAGATTAGTGCTCAAAAATATTATAAATTGGTAAATAAAGACCCAAAAAGTATCCTGGAATGATAATATATCAGCATGGAACAATACAAAATTATAGATACGTTGGAGACGTATCAGAGCCCAGCGATGAGTCCCTCGTATTCGGCGATGTTCTTGGAGATCTTGACGGTGCACCTGAAACAGAGTTGTACTGCGTAGTAAAGCTTGTCTCCTGTGGGCGTAGTGAGAACCAACCCAACCGCCATGCCCTGGCACGTGAAGGGCCCATCGAAGTGCGCCCTCTATCCTCCGAAGGAGGCCTCCTTGGGCAAGAGCGGCTCCTCGCGAGGCCTGCCCTGGCGCCGGCCCATCCACTCGTGACAACGCCCCTGGTTGGAGCCGTCGCACCCAACCGCGGCGGAGCTGCATCGGACGCGATGGATGATTCGGCAGCGGCCGTCGATGCCGCCTAGAGCGGACGAACCGTGGGTTAGCTCTAAGGCGTACGCTGCGTGGCGCCACCCGACTACGCCGCGGCACAGTGGAGGAGGAGAAGCGGTGCATCCGGGTTGCTTGGCGCACGGAGGTGAAGTGGGCGAGGAGCAAAGGGGCGCCCGGCCACCGCGTGCAGCGGAGACGAGCTCGGTGACGCGCTTTAGCCGTACGTCACGGCCATCCCTATCGGGGCGACAGCGCAGCAGCACATGCGCCATGAACAGCGCTGCGCGCGGAGCGGGAGGGCTGCGACTTGCAGGTGAGGAGGCAGTGGTGGAGCGGCCAAGCGCCTGCTTGTCCGCCGGCGGGCGGACGGAGGAGGCCACCTGCTCCCCATCGGTCTTGGTGGTGGCGCGAAGGCGCCGCCTAGGGGCACCATGGGCGGCGGGCTCCGCGTGGACCCGGGCGGCAGCTCGGCGCGCTCTCGGCAAGCGGCGGCGGCGGCCATGCCGATGTTGACATCGGGGTCGAAGGCGCAAAGACGGCAAGCCCCCCTACCTGGCGCGCCAAATGTCGGAGCTTTGGATCTGGGTCCAAGAACTAAGGTTCGAACACTGGGGGACTTGGCTTGGCAACCTGCAACGCGACGGTGAACTTAGCAAGATCGACGACGAGCTCGTTGTTGCTCGCCGGACACGACAGGGATACGCGAGCTACCCAGGTTCTGGCCACCGTGCGGTGTAATACCCTACTCCTGCTTGGTGCTGGATTGCTCTGTGAAGAAGAGCTGTGCTCGAGGTACACGAGGTCTTGGGGGAGAGAATGACTCGATCCCCTTACATGGAGGCGGCCCTACCCCCTTTGTAGTGCCTTGTTCCTCTTCCCCGAAAACATCGGCGGGAAGGGTGGTCACAAGGCGGCAATTCAAAGGGGGACAAGAACTCAGCCCTATCCTAACAAAAGGTGGTCTCCGTCAGCTAAAGTAGTCTTCGTGACGCGCCGGTGGGCTCGGTGATGACCTCCGTCCTGCAGCGCCGATCCGTCCTGATCTTCTTGCACCAAAGAGGAAATGCTTTGGGACCCACTTTTGGGGGAGGCAGACGCCGCTGCTCCCTTATCACCAAAATGGAAGCTGGCTTCGGTCATGCCCTGCCTTCCTTATCCTGACAGTGGGACGTCATCCATGTGATGGGCATGGAGCCCCATGCCCCCTCATGAGGGGGCGGCCCTCGTGAGGGGCGACCCTCGTGAGGGGGCGGCCCTCGTGAGGGGTGGCCCTCATGAGGGGGCCTCCTGAGGGGGCCTCTTGAGGGGGGCGATCTGGAGCTTGGTGGCCTGGGATAGGCTTAGCCTGGCGGTGAGGGGCCTTGCGAGGCTTACCCCTCGCGAGGCGGCTTCTTTCGGAGCGGCCGGGGCAGGGCCATCACTTACGGGCCGGCCCAAATGTTGCCTCCTGGGCCGGACCCTGGTTCCCACTGGGCCGACAATGCCACGTCACCTTAAAGCCTTCTCTCATATAGTAGTCTGGCGTTTTGGCTGGCTAATAGGTTGGCTCCATTGAATATGAAGTATTTAATGCTTGCAAGTGCGCATGATCTGTTGTGATCTACAGTAAATTGCATCTTTGTGGCCATGCATGCCGCCAGGACATAGGAAGATAAACTGACATTTAGGCAACAAACATGTCACACAACATCATAGTACTCCATAGCATCATGGCAGTAATGCTTAAGATTACATAAGTCTTTAAGGAAGAATTCAACAAAGATAACAAATAACATCTCCGGCAAACAAGCCGTTCATGACGACAAGCAAGAAACTGGTCGCACATTGCACCATGACAACACTTAGACATTACATGAGTCTTTATAAGAAAGCATTGACCAAACATAATAGTAAATAAGATATCCGGCAAACAAGTCATTAGTTTTGATCTCGACGACGACAAAAGTCACAAAGCATAGTTGGTGCTTCGGTGAAAAGGAGCAACCACACATTTGCATCATTAACCTTCAATCACTGTATGGAAAAGGAAATAGGTAAAAGGTAAAAATTTAGACAATCCAAACTTACGGCATGTGACATGAAGCAGTAACATTGAGTAGTAATGCTAAAGAAGAACACTTCTATAAAGCATGTATGCATGTTCAGTAAAAACAAGTATTGTAACAATAGGAAGAGGAATAAGCTATAAAGAGGACCACACTCTCTATACAAGCATGTTGGCAGATCAAATAAAATTTCTTGAGCAATAGTACATTCACACTGACTAAACTATAGAGTACAGAACTATTTGGTTAACGAACAGAACAATTTAAGATTAGAGAAAGCATACCTGTAAGTAGCACATGTAGCAATCACCACATCATAGACCAGTCCTGAAATAAAAAATGCATGTAAGATTTTGTGTTGATACTCAAGGTTACAGGAAAAAAAGGAATATGAACATGCAGATATCAGTATCCCACCATGATTAATTATGATGGTTGTTTTGAAACTTGTGCCAGATATGCTCGATTAAATCACTTTTAAGCTGGGTATGTTGTGAACGAGCATGAATAGTAGCTTTTCTACGCAAGACATCAGCGAAACACGGATTACTGCTTTCACTTAAAGAGGTAGAGCAAATGAAACCCCCGGAATCTCATTCAAGTCAATTTGATTTTTGCCTGCTCTCTCTCATCTTCGACTATCATATTGTGGAGAATCACACAAGCCCTCATGATCCTTCCAACACTCTTTCTCTTCCATAGACGTGCAGGCCGACGAACAATTGTGAAACGGGGCTGTAATACCCCAAAAGCACGCTCGACATCTTTCCTTGCCCCTTCTTGCTGCTGGGCAAACAACGTGTGCTTCTCTGTTTGGGGAAGTGATGCAGTCTTCATGAAGGCAGCCCATTCTGGGTATATACCATCGGCAAGGTAGTAACATGTGTTATACTCATTCCCATTGACAGAAAAATGGACTTGGGGGGATTCTCCTTTCAATGCATCAAAAACAATGGGGACTGATTGAGCACATTCAGATCATTATTTGACCCAGCAACTCCAAAAAAACATGCCAAATACGAAGGTCCTAGGAAGCAACGGCTTCTAGGATCATCGTTGGTACTCCATAATCGCCATGGGTGAATTGCCCCCTCCATTCTAAATGACAGTTCCCCATCGCCAGTGCATGCAATCAATACTTCCTAGCATTCCAGGGAAACCTAGAGACTCGTTAACCTGAAGAAGACGCTCAACATCCTCCCGTGTGGGGCATCGCAAGTACTCCCCACCAAAAACATGAATCACCCCCTTTGCAAACTTGTCCAAACGCTCTAATGCAGTGCACTTCCCAATCTTCAAGTACTCATCAAGTGCATTTGCAGGGGTGTCATAGGCTAGCATGCGCATGGCTGTTGTACACTTTTGCAATGGCAAGAGCCCTATTCTACCAGAACAATCTGCCCTATAAGTGAAATAGGGAGACCACTCACCTAGGGCATTCACAATGTGCAGGAAGAGGTCTCTATTCATATCTTGTACGAAACATACTCTCGGGGTAGAGTGGATCTGCAGCAAAGTAATCCTCCACCAGACGTTGATGAGCACCTTCATGATCCCTTCGAATGACCTTCCTTGGACCGTATCGTCGCTGAAATAATCCATCTCCAAGCCTAGCTTTGATTTTTATCATGAGCATCTCAACAAAGGAGTCTAGGATGTTTTGCTCGGTAACATAGGCTTCCATGATTTTGGATGGGGCTAGCTCATCAGTATCATCCGTGTACGAAGATGAATCAGACATGGTGGGTAAGGAAGATGGGTCGGTAGACTGGGTAGGAAGATGAGAAGCAGAGAAGGAATATGGGGCTTGGGTGGAATAGTTTGAAGAGGAGATAGAGCATTATATAGATGTGTCATGTTTTCCTGGGTGTATAATTACTATGGCATGGTTATCTGGAATGCATAGAAGTTAAGTATAATTTGACTATTGACTACATGTTTTCGTGGGTGTATAATTACTATGGCATGGTTATATGGAATGCATAGAAGTTAAGTACTCCCTCCATTCCCTTATACAAGGCCACAAACTCAGATTACAGGTACCAAGTTAAAATTTAATGACAGCTTTGGAAGCCAACTTTTCTTCTTGTTAACCGGAATCATTAAAACGATGCATGCATGCAAGGAAAGATGAGAAGAAAGTAACTAAGTGTCATTATGACTACATGCATGCAAGTATTAAATAAGTTGCTAATACGAGGAAACATCATTAATTTTTGCCTTGATTACTGTTGGTGGCCTTATATAGATGCAAAACGTATTTCTCATGGTGTCCTTGTATAAGGGAATGGAGGGAGTATAATTTGACTATTGACTACATGTTTTCCTGGGTGTATAATTACTATGGCATGGTTATCTGGAATGCATAGAAGTTAAGTCTAGACCATTGACTACAATTTAAGTACATGACAATACAGAGCCAATTTTAATTAAGACAATGGACAGTAGGAAATACCTTAGACAGTTTTGCCAAAGAGTTTCTCACAAGAAACACGCCTTTGTGTCTCTAACATCTCTTTGCGACCTTCATTTGCTACATTCTGGGCGTCTACAAACTTTTGAAGCTCATCTTCAAGATCTATTATACAACATTCATCCTTTCTTTTTTGTTTCTGCTTCTCCTTAGCTTGCTTGCCACCCGGTGGACGTTTATCTTCAGCATCATCATCATCATCCATAGTGGAATGCTTCCCTACTTTATCATCAACACTAAACTTCCTCTTGTCCGGCTCCAGATCTAGGTGTTCCAAATATGCGTCCCATTTTGGTTCCTTTTAAGAATCTCCCAGCAATGCTCAAACATAAATGGGCCATCTTGTTCGTGATCTGCCTCATAAGTTTGCATTGCCCTCTTCTTCAAATCTGCATCAGATTCACCACTAACATACAAAGCATCAACCTCCTTATAACTCGCACAAAACCATGCAACCCTTTTCTTAATTCTCCCAAAGCAATCTTTCACTTGCTTGACTAGTCGTTCCCTTTTTTTTGGGGCGGTACTATTGTAGACAGCAACAACATCTTTCCAATATTGTTCGTACTTCTTGTAGTTTGATTGGATTGGGTCATTGGAATTATTCAACCAAGCACTGACCTACAATATTATCAAAAGGGGTTAATTGATCTGCTAGTAATGTAGCACATGGAGCTAGCATGCATGCAACAACAAAAGCATACCAATCGAAGATCTTCCACATAGCAAGTGTTTTTCAGTCCTTCCACAGTCACCACCATTGGTGTCATCGCCAACATTGATTGGTTGCGGTAAACTCCCATTGTGCATAGGTTGTGTGGGGCTTGGTGTGTTATGAAAGTAACTAAGGTAACCACCAGGTGGATGAGAATCCAATCCCTTGCTCAACGACATAAAGAAACAAAGACACACATCAGCCATAATTGAGCCTTAAAAAAATGAAGATCACACTTGGAAACACTATAGTGAGTAGATGGACAAAAAAATCCAAGCATACTGCAAAGCATGGTCGTTGAGAATGAATTAATTTAGAGCAATCAAGGATAAAGAGCGCTCAGCACCAAACTACAGGCCCGAGTTCACTTCATAGTTTGTAAAAACTGAAATCTATGTGAGATATATTAACTAGTTTATGCAGTCATATATCAAACAAAAATGCAGCAGCTCCATGTCATACAAAAGAACAACAGATTAACCATCTATAACTAACTAACAAGTGTACGAACCATCTAACTTAACAAGTGTATCAACCGTCTAATTAGCATATCATACAAGTGTATTGGCAGCTCTAAGAATTGAGACCACGTTCAGAGTTCAGATAAGCAATTGAGAATAGATACCATGCTTGAGGATCGGAGTAGTCAATATTATACCAAGGTTCACTTGGTTGTTGCAGATTGGTCGCCACGGATTGCGGTGGTCGTGGGGGGATCCAAGTGCTTGTTCTCTGTGTTGAAGGGAAGGCCGACGGGTTGACAGGATGATGCGGAGGCGGGGAGGGCTTAGGCGCCGGCGGGGCGAGCAGATGCGCCGGCGGCGGGATTAGCAGATGCGCCGGCGGCGGGACCAAAAGATGCGCCGGTGGAGGGGCCTCGCGAGGTGCCGGCGCGCGCGTCCGTTTTCATTACTGGCCCATCTCCCTGATTTTCCGTCGGCGGCTGTTCTAGGGTTGGGGAGAGGTGGCGATTTGAGGGAACTTTGGGGGCTTGGATTTGGCGCGCAGGAAGCGATTTGGAGGGAGGGAATGATATGTCTCCAACGTATCGATAATTTATGAAGTATTCATGCCATATTCATCTATGTTTACAATATTTTTATATGGTTTTGATACACTTTTTATGATTTATTTAGAACTAACCCGGACTGACGATGTTTTCAGCAGAATTACCGTGGTGTTGTTTTTGTGCAGAAAATGAAAGTTCTCGGAATCGCCCGAAACTTTTTGGTGATTTTTTCTGGACCAAATAAGCAATATTGGAGCGAAGAACCACCGGAGAAGAGCCACGAGGTTGGCACTACCCACCAGGGCGCGCCAGAGGGCCCAGGCGCGCCCTGGTGTATCGTGCCCTCCTCGTGGCCCATCTTGGCGTGAAACAGACGCCCAAAAATCCTATAAATATAGAAACCATCAGAAATAACCCTAGACTCTCCGCTCTGCCGCTGCAACTCTCTGTATCGACGAAAAACCAATCTGGAGACGTTCCAGTACCAAGCCGGAGAGGGGAATCCATCTCCGGTGGCCATCTTCATCATCTCGGCGGAGGCCATGATGAGGAGGGAGTAGTCCACCCTCGGGGCTGAGGGTATGTACCAGTAGCTATGTGTTCAATCTCTCTATCGTGTTCTTGAGATGTCACGATCTTGATGTATCACGGGCTTTGTTAATATAGTCGGATCATATGATGTGTTTCCCTCTCTATCTAGTTGTGATGAATTGAGTTTTCCCTTTGAGATTTCGTTACCGGATTGAATACTTTTATGGATTTGAGAACACTTCATATATGTCTTGCATGCGGATACCCGTGGTGACAATGGGGTGTTCTATTGATTCACTTGATATATGTTTTGGTACTCAACTTGCGGATTCCCGCGGTGACATTGGGGTAATCTATGCATAGGGGTTGATACACGTTCTTGTCCTACTTTCTCCGATAGAAATCTTGGGGCACTCTTTGAGGTTCTTTGTGTGGATTGAGTATTATGAATCTGAAATTGTTTGATGCGTATCGTATAATTAACTCATGGATACTTGTGGTGACATTGGAGTATCTAGGTGACATTAGAGTTGGTTGATGCGTATCATATGGTGTTATTCTAGTACGAACTCTTAGATAGATCGAACGAAAAGGATAACTTGATGTTATCTTAGTACGAACTCTTGAATAGATTGATCGGAAAGAATAACTTTAAGGTGGTTTCGTACCCTGCAAAAAATTTCTTCTTATGTTCTCCGCTAGATAAGAACATTGGAGTGATTCTTCGTTGCACGTTGAGGGATGGTTATGTGATCCAATTATATTAGCATTGTTGAGAGATTGCACTAGCGAAAGTACGGACCCTAGGCCTTGTTTCCAAGCATTAATATACCGTTTTGCTCGCTATTTTACACTTGTTACCTTGCTGTTTTTATATTTTCAGATTACAAAAACCTATATCTACCATCCATATTGCACTTGTATCACCATCTCTTCGCCGAACTAGTGCACCTATACAATTTGCCATTGTATTGGGTGTGTCAGGGACACAAGAGATTTTTTGTTATTTGATTGCAGGGTTGTTTGAGAGAGACCATCTTCATCCTACACCTCCCACGGATTGATAAACCTTAGGTCATCCACTTGAGGGAAAATTGCTACTGTCCTACAAAACTCTGCGCTTGGAGGCCCAACAAAGTCTACAAGAATAAAGTTGCGTAGTAGACATCAAGCTCTTTTCTGGCGCCGTTGCCGGGGAGGTGAGTGCTTGAAGGTATATCTTTAGATCTTGCAATTAAATCTTTTAGTTTGTTGTTTTATCACTAGTTTGGTTTTATAAAAGAAAACAACAAAAAAATGGAGTTTAGGTTGCATCATTTGTTTCATTTTTATAATGTCTTTCGTGAAAATAAGGATTCCGAAAATTGTGCTCAGTTGGTAGAGGAAGAAACTATGAAAATACTTAATGGGAATTCCTTGAATGATGAGCATGATTGCAATGTTGCTAGTATGAATTCTCTGAATATCCAAAATACTAATGATGATTGCACTAGTCATGATAAAAATGTTTCTTATAAGCATGTCAATTTTTGTGGAGTGGATAAAGTTTGTGAAGACGTGCCTTATAGGGATGATCAATTTTGCAAGAGGCATAAACATGATAGAACCAATTTTTTGCTCAAAGTGATAGATGAATTTCCTACAAAATTGTGTTCTCTTTGTCCTAGTACTTGTGAACTTTGCAATAAAGTTGGTCATCTTAATTTCCAATGCAAACTTTTTCATGATCAAATCATGGCCAAATATTGTAATGACTTGATCACCCTTGAACTTTATGATGAGCTTTCTCTATTTTTGGGGAGTGAATAATTGACACATAAAAATAGTTGGTTTGAAGTATTCATTCTCACGGACGACATTGAAACTAATCTAAAAAATATCTATATGTTTTGCATGGTAAATTGCAATGAGAATGCTTATATTGCCAACTATAGAAAGATGGGAAAACCAATAGAATATAAAAGGAATACTAATGAAAGGGTAAAGAATTCCACTTTGCCTCCTATTGTCTCTCATGATGTAATAGATGATGAGGAGGAGCTCCCTATTCAACCAATCTCATCAATAAGAAGCTCGAAGAAATTAATTAAACCCACACATGATGTGGTGAAGAAGAAGAAAAGAAGAAAGAGTAGAGGTAAAAAGGTATCTCTCCCAAATGATGTTGCTCCTATTATTGTTGTGCCTCACGAGGATGAATCAAAAATAATTGTGGAAGATGATACACTTGATGATGATTTTGTTATGCCTATTGCTTGTTGTGATGACTATGATTGGGAAGATAATGATACTTCTTATAATCTTGAAAATCTTTTTGGCACCAATTTGGTAAATTATCATGATAATAATTGTTATACTAATGGTGCTATTCATACTATTAATGATGAGAGTGATTATGCTTATGATATGCCAAGCCACAAGCTTGAGGATGCTAGGTTTGATGAGAATGACATGTTTGAGAATTTATTTGCTGCAATTAATGTTTGTCCCAAGCTTGGGGATGTTATGCTTAATGAAGATGATCTTTTTAGTTCCCCTACTTTGAATGATCAAATTTGTTATGATGATTGCATGCCTCCTGTTTATGATGATTGCGATATTTATGAAAGAGGGTTTGGAAGAGTGTCAACTTTAGATAATTATTATCCCACTATTTTGGAGGGTGTTGAATTTTATTATAATGATAAATGTGGATTTGGAGAGGTCATGACTTTATTTAGTAATGATTCCACTATTTCGGAAGAGGTTTCACTTGACTACGATGAGAACAAAGTTGCTACTTATGATGATTATTGTGATGATACTTATGTTATAAAAAGTAGTGATAATTATTGTCATGATTTTGAATATCCTTTTACTGAACATTACTCTTTTAATGTGGAAACAATTTATAGTATTCGAGTTTCATTTGATGCTCCCACTTTTATGAATGAAAAGAATTTTTGTTGTGTGGGGAGGAATAAAAATTATATGCTTGTAGATCATGAAAAGAATGCTTTATGTTATAGTTATATTGTGAAATTTCTTCATGATGCTATTGAAATTTATTATGAGGGAGGAACATATGCTTGTAGGAATTGCAATAATATTAAGTTTCCTCTCTATGTGTTCAATGTTTTAAAGTTGTGATTGTTTTGCCTTCCTATGCTAGTTGATTCTTGCTCCCATAAATTGTTTGCTCACAAAATACCTATGCATATGAAGTGGCTTAGACTTAAATGTTCTTGTCATGTGATTCATGATGCTCTCTTGCATGTTCCAATTACTACTTTTTACGTGAGCATCATTGAAATCATCATGCCTAGCTAAAAGGCTTTAAAGAAAAGCGCTTGTTGGGAGACAACCCAACACTTTTACTTTCTGTTTTTGTGTGTTCACATGATTAATATACTGTAGTAATAATGTTTTGTGTCTTTTATTTCAATAAAGTGCCAAGTAAAGCCTTTGGGATGACTCACAAGATGAGTAGAATTGATGCTGAACAAAGACAGAAAGTTTTGACTCCAGTACAGGAATTTTCATTTTTTACGGGAGCGTGATAATGATCTGAAATTTTTACACAGTCTTCATATACAAATTATTTAGGTTTTACTAAGTTTTGAGAATTTTAAGAGACAGGGAAGTATGGTTACACTACAGATCTTCACAGACTGTTCTGTTTTTGACAGATTCTATTTTGCATGCATAGTTTGCTTGTTTTAGTGTTCCCATAGCTTATATTCAGTGATATAAATTATGAGAATGGTAGAATACAGTATGTATCATGTGGGAACAATTATTAATCTTGTCTTGACAGTACCTAAGTGAATGATTTATCTTTATTACACTAACCCTTATCACGAAGTTCCGTTAAGTTTTGTGTGATTGAAGTTTTCAAGTTTTGGGTGAGACACCGATATGAGGAGAATAAGGAGTGACAAGAACCTAAGCTTGGGGATGCCCAAGGCACCCCAAGGTAATATCCAAGAAAGACTCAAGTGCCTAAGCTTGGGGATGCCCCGTAAGGCATCCCCTCTTTCGTCTTCAACATTATCGGTATATCTTACTTGGAACTATATTTTTATTCATCACATAATATGAGTTTTGCTTGGAGCGTCATTTTATTTTGTTGTTATCTGATAGGTGTTATTTATAATCTTGTTTTTCAATAAAAAATTCCAAGAATTGCCTTTAGGATGCTTGCATTTCATGTTTGATGTGTGTTGTGTAAAAACAGAAACTTTCTCTGTAGTGTTTGAATTTTCATATTTTACTGGAACGTGGAAAGTTTCTGAAATTTTTACACAGTGTTTAAATATAAATGTTTTAGCATGTCCTAAATTTTCATAATTTTTTGAGTTACATAAGTACACTGTTTTCATAAATTGCTACAGACTGTTCTGTTTGGACAGATTGCTGTCATAGTTTTGTTATCTACTTATCCTATAGTTTCCATAGCCTATACTGGTAGATATAAATTGTGGAAACAATAGTAAACAGTAGATGATGTTTGAAAATTATTGTGCAACTTGTCTCGGCAGTACATGAAGTGTTGATTTGTTCTTATGTGTACTAACCTATCTCACGAGTTCTTTTCGAGTTTTGTGTGGATGAAGTTTTTGAGAATAGGTGAAACCGGGATATGAGAGGATTGAACGAGATACAAAATCTCAAGCTTGGGGATGCCCAAGGCACCCCAAGTAAATATTTCAAGAAGTCTCAAGCATCTAAGCTTGGGGATGCTACGCATCCCACCTCTCTTCATCAACAATTATCGGTTAGCCTATGTTGAGCCTAAATTTTTATTTGTCCACATGATATGTGTTATTCTTGAAGTGCTATTTTTATTTAATTTGCTCTTTGAATAAAATACTCAGATCTGAAAATCTTTATTGAGAGAGAGTCCTCACATAGCTACTTAATTGTTTGACTACTCATTGATCTTCACTTATATCTTTTGAGAGTAGTTTGATGTTTACTCTTATGCTTCACTTATATCCTAAGAGTAAATTGCGAATGAATGAAATATCATAAATCTGAAATTATCAATGTGCTATATTCTTAGTAGCAAGTTCACATTTGGTTTAGAAAGTAAAATCTATTAAAGTTTGACAATCACAATATTGGTTATACAAGCAATTCGTGAATGATTAGTATAAGAAGAGAATTGTCACATACAAATATATTATCTTGGACATCTTCTATGATTGTGAATACCCATTAATTATTTTGAAACTTGAGCAAATTAGTTGAAGTTGGACAAGGAAGACAACGTAATGAGTTATGGTTGTGTATATTTGCATAGAAGTTATATTGTTATGGATCCTCCAACATGTGGTGCTTGTTTAGAACCTTTTGCTAGCCAACACTTCGTACTAAGTAGAGATACTACTTGTGCATCCAAATCCTTGAGCCAAGTTTCTTCCATAAGAGTCCACCATACCTACCTATATATGGTATTTCACTGCCATTCCAAGTAAATTTTCATGTGCCGCCTCTAAAATTTCAAATGAACACCTGTTTTGTATGCCTGGGCCGCTCATGGAGCGACAGGGGGCGGTCAGTATCTTCCATGTTAAGCGGGTTATTCTCATGATGAGTGTTTATTCACTCGTCCTTGCACGAGAGGGGCGGTAATAGGGATTCCCAGTCCCGAGAAAAAAATGCAAATAATTAAACAAAACTCCCCCAGGAATGTTGTTGGTATGGACGGTACCCGTGGATTCGGCTAGCCGTGGAGTGTGTTTGTTGGTGGAGGGGGAGTAAACCTTTACTTTTACCGCTTGGGAACCGCCGCTCATGTGTTTAACATGGAAGATATTGATAACTCTTGGTCGTAACATTGACAGGAAGGGTGCACCTCCCAAAATTATATTTATCTCTGATTTAAGCAATGAGCTCTGGCACCTTTGCAAATCCCTGCTTCCCTCTGCGAAGGGACAATCTATTTACTTTCATGTTTTTTACCAGTCATGTTGAGTCAACTTCTTATTCCAACCTCAGTCTATTAGTTGGCAAGCATCATGTGGTGGGGAAAGATCCAAACATATATATCCAGTCAAATATATTTGATCATGACTTATTATTGTTGACAATTATCTCTATGATAAATGAGTTGGGAGTCGAAACATTAAGCCCATATCTTTCTATGTGTTCGATGGATGCCATTTGTTCTAAAAATATGCTTTGAGTACTGGCAATCATAGAAGACTATATGATGATTGAGTATGTGGAGCTCTTACTTAGACTTTGTTGAGAATAAGTTGAATTGCAATTGTTTGGTGACTAAGAACATAGGTTGTTAAGTTTCAAGAGAATTCATTGTTTGAACCGTAACATGTGAATTAGTTGCTACTTTATCATGATGAGTTTTATGAGAAAGAATTTCTGTTATGATGCTAGGAAAAGTGGTTGAAATTATCATTGATCAAACTTATATATTATGCTAGCATTCACACTTCATAAATTAGTTTTTTTATCATTTACCTACTCAAGGACGAGTAGGAATTAAGCTTGGGGATGCTTATACGTCTCCAACGTATCGATAATTTATGAAGTATTCATGCCATATTCATCTATGTTTACAATACTTTTATATGGTTTTGATACACTTTTTATGATTTATTTAGAACTAACCCGGACAGACAATGTTTTCAGCAGAATTACCGTGGTGTTGTTTTTGTGGAGAAAATGAAAGTTCTCGGAATCGCCCGAAACTTTTTGGTGATTTTTTCTGGACCAAATAAGCAATATTGGAGCGAACAACCACCGGAGAAGAGCCATGAGGTGGGCACAACCCACCAGGGCGCGCCAGAGGGCCCAGGCGCGCCCTGGTGTATCGTGCCCTCCTCGTGGCCCATCTTGGCGTGAAACCGACGCCCAAAAATCCTATAAATATAGAAACCATCAGAAATAACCCTAGACTCTCCGCTCCGCCGCCACAACTCTCTGTATTGACGAAAAAGAAATCTGGAGACGTTCCAGTACCCTGCCGGAGAGGGGAATCCATCTTCGGTGGCCATCTTCATCATCCCGGCGGAGGCCATGATGAGGAGGGAGTGGTCCACCCTCGGGGCTGAGGGTATGTACCAGTAGCTATGTGTTCAATCTTTCTATCGTGTTCTTGAGATGTCACGATCTTGATGTATCACGGGCTTTGTTAATATAGTCGGATCATATGATGTGTTTCCCTCTCTATCTAGTTGTGATGAATTGAGTTTTCCCTTTGAGATTTCGTTACCGGATTGAATACTTTTATGGATTTGAGAACACTTGATATATGTCTTGCATGCGGATACCCATGGTGACAATGGGTGTTCTATTGATTCACTTGATATATGTTTTGGTACTCAACTTGCGGATTCCCACGGTGACATTGGGGTAATCTATGCATAGGGGTTGATACACGTTCTTGTCCTACTTTCTCCGATAGAAATCTTGGGGCACTCTTTGAGGTTCGTTGTGTGGATTGAGTATTATGAATCTGAAATTGTTTGATGCGTATCGTATAATTAACTCATGGATACTTGTGGTGACATTGGAGTATCTAGGTGACATTAGAGTTGGTTGATGCGTATCATATGGTGTTATTCTAGTACGAACTCTTAGATATATCGAACGGAAAGGATAACTTGATGTTATCTTAGTACGAACTCTTGAATAGATCGATCGGAAAGAATAACTTTAAGGTGGTTTCATACCCTACAAACAATTTCTTCTTATGTTCTCCGCTAGATAAGAACATTGGAGTGATTCTTCGTTGCACGTTGAGGGATGGTTATGTGATCCAATTATATTAGCATTGTTGAGAGATTGCACTAGCAAAAGTACGGACCCTAGGCCTTGTTTCCAAGCATTAATATACCGTTTTGCTCGCTATTTTACACTTGTTACCTTGTTGTTTTTATATTTTCAGATTACAAAAACCTATATCTACCATCCATATTGCACTTGTATCACCATCTCTTCGCCGAACTAGTGCACCTATACAATTTGCCATTGTATTGGGTGTGTTGGGGACACAAGAGACTTTTTGTTATTTGATTGCAGGGTTGTTTGAGAGAGACCATCTTCATCCTACACCTCCCACGGATTGATAAACCTTAGGTCATCCACTTGAGGGAAAATTGCTACTGTCCTACAAAACTCTGTGCTTGGAGGCCCAACAAAGTCCACAAGAATAAAGTTGCATAGTAGACATCAGGGAAGCACCGATTTCGCACAGGGAGGAGGAAGGAGAAGTGCGGGAGGCGAGAGAGATGCAGGGGATCGAGAGCGCCGGCTCTATCGCTCGCGGCGGGCTGCAAGAGAGCGCAAAATCCTCGTCTGGTGTGTTGCAGCCGGGCGACTGAGGTAGCGCCCGTTCCCTTCTCCCCCCTCCCCCCCTTTCTCTTCCCTCCAGCTGTGATTTGGCTAATGTGGAGTGGATTATAGCCAGCTGAGTCAGCTCTATTATACCTGCTCTAATGATCCTCGTGAAGAACCTAAGACTACCCATAGTGGAAGTAACATAGGTAGTAATATAGATGTCACCTAAGTAACAAAGATGATGTGGCAGCTAATTAATGAGGAGAGAAACAAATAGAGTAACATAGTTAGTTGATTGTCCATAGTGGGAGTAACTTCAGTAGTAACATTGGGTCTAACTCAGCAAATTTTCTTATGTGGCAATGATTTAATAAGGAGATAGATGATTTGGGTGACATAGCTAGTTACTCATAATATGAGTAACATCACACATATCAAGACAAGATGAGTCTACGACCTAATAAATGAAGTGTTGCATGACACCACACATTGTTACTCCCCACTATAGAGGTAGTAACATAGACTAGTAACATATGCACATTACTAGTCTAAGTTACTCCCCTCTATAGGTAGTCTAAAGAAGGTGATGAAAATTATGATGCCCTAAAAAGGGATTGTGATGTTGAGAAGGCTCAATGGGAGGATTCACATCGTAAATGCCTCATTCCTCCTACAAAGGATGTTGGAATACCCGGGATCTCTGTGCCGTCTGATCTCCCCAGACGACGTGCACCCGGGCGACTTGCCCCGGAGGTCCATGTAGGGGGGGTCCTTGGACACGGACCGGGGCTACTATCATGTGGTGGCCTTCATCGCACCCACACGCACCCTCCCGCGCACTCCCCGCACGGGACAAGCGAGGCCAACCGTGGCCTGGACTTGAATTTCATTTTGGCCACTGTCATGTGTTGAAATGTGATTTATTTTGCTTTGTTGCATTGTTGAATTATAATGAATTTGTGTTATATGCCCACGTGCATGTACTGCATGGATTAGAGAGCTTAGATATGAGGAGTATGGCTGCCTGGCAGAACATACGAGGGGCCGTCCGACATTATCTGAGTTGTGCCCGGACACGTTCGCAAACGTTTAGGAGGCCAGATTTGTAGACGCTCTAAGCTTCTTCATTTGTTCAGTGACAAGCCATTGGATCCTACCTTAGTTGATCTACCAAGGGTGCCTCTTACATTAATGATGCTCTTAGTTAACAAGCCGAAGTAAAAGCATAAAGTTTGCGTGGAGGCTTTTGAGAAAGGCTCTTCCTACACGTAAGAGGGCAGGTAGATTCTCTAAACACATTAAACCCCAATTGGTGTAGGTGTGCTCTACAGGAGGAGGATATGCATCTATTTTTTGCTTGTACGTTTGCTAGAGAAACATGGTTTGCTTCTCCTTGGCACGTTAGAATAGACAATCTTCTTCAAAATAATAACTCTATACATGGTCTCATTCAAGAGCTTCTCAATAGTAATAATTCATATGCCACCATTCCAAATATTTTTAATTTCCTATGGTGCTTGTGGAAATCTAGAAATGATTTTCTCTTTAAAAGGAAAAATGGATGTCCTATGCAGGTACATCGGCGGTTCTAGCTTTTGATACTTGTCAAGCTCTCCTGGAAAAGCTTCCTCAAGTGCAGAATCATTCTACTCAAGATGCTAATCACTTACCTTTACACAGTTTACAGGGTTCTACTATAAAAAATTGTTTTATTTCTTGCAGGTATTAAAGTCTTCTCGAATGTAACTTTTAAATGATAAAAAAATCCTGGAAAGGGCCCTTCAACTAGAGCTACTGGACAGGTTTTTTTATAGATGTTCCAGATGAAAGATTTGGCCAACAGATTCAGATTCAAGTGTCAGCTCCTATTACTGATTCCCCTCTTCATGCAGAAGCACTTCCACTAGTTATTGCAGCAAAGATTGCACATGTTCTTCGGCTCAAGTAGGTCCTTTTTCTCACTGATTACTTGCATCTAGCCAAAGCCGCTACAAGTAGAATACTTGACTCAGACAATGTCCATTGGACCATCAGGCACTCGCTAGCAGAAATTTTGTCAATCTCAAATGAGTTGCAGCCTTCTATCTATCACATAGCCAGGAACTTCAATGTCATAGCTGACAATTTGGCTCATCGGGTTCTCAATCGCTCAGTGGAACCTGTTTTTGAGTGTAATTCTTCAGCTCCTAGACACTCTCCTTGCCCTATTATTTCTAGTTTCTCTCAAGTTCATCTACAGGACTTTGTAATCCATGTCGTACTCTACATTCGAGCTGAATGAATATGGCACACTTTTTCAGGATCACTTGCTACCTGGGGTTCAAGATGATTCAGAAGAGACACTTCATAGGAGCACAAACATCACCACGTAGAATTTTCCAGAATACGCATGATTACATAAAATGGAAACTCTTCGTCAGAGCGCATATGTGCACAGGTAACTAAATATAGTCTTATAGATAGGTCTGGTTCAGGGTAACCAAACTAGATACCATTGTGACTGACTAACGAACTACATCAGCAGTTCACTAACTAGAATTGAAGCAAGACTACTACAATGCGTATAGTTAGAGCATCTACACAGGCGGACTTGGCAAATCCGATCCCCTATACGCCCGCGGGCGCGTCCGGACGCATCCGTGGACAGCGCCGAACGACCCCTCATATGGGTTGTCGCACATCCACACACCTCAAATGCGGAACCTCAAATCCATGCACGTCTATCATACGATACAAATTTTCCAAATTCAACAGTTTGAAACAAAGCAAAACAAATTATAGTTCAACAATCCAGACATGCAAAAATGAAAATCAATGTCCGAGCGTGACGGATGCCTCGCCGAATCACTCGTCTAACACCATTCATGCCTCCTGCTCCGAGGATATCCTTGTCTCCTGCTCCGAGGAAATCCTTGCATCCTGCTCCGCCTGCAGCTCCTGCATCCGGGCCACATGCTCCTCATGCATCCTTGTCGCAGGCTCCGCTGCTGCCGCTACCGCCGTCGCTGCCTCATACTCTCTACGGTGGTTGATCTCCTTATTCTTCTCCGTAAGTCACTTCTTTGCATACTCATTCAAGAGGGATTCGTCCACCAACATGATCTTCGCGTTCTCGGCGTCCTGTGCGAGTTACAACCTCTCCTTCTCAAGCTCAGTCTCTACAAAAGTCCTTGCCTTTTCGAGCTCCCATTTGATCGCCACTTCTTGCTTCTCCAACTCGATCTTCTCTCTCTCAATTTCCAGCTTCTTCTCCGTCCTCTTCCGGTCCCATTCCATCCTCTCCTTTTGCACATCCAACATGATCTTGTACCTCTCCTCTATCTTGTTCTCCCTCACCGAAAAGATGCCCGTCCATGTGGACGACATCTTTGTAGCTGCGGCGTCACAGCAGGCCCTTGCCTTCTTCCACTTGTTGCCCATGACTTGCCGGATATCCTTTGGCATGATGGTGATAGTATATTCCTCTTCATCGTCCAATCCAACTGATTGGTGGGAGCTTGAGCCATCATTCCTCTTCTTGTTGGCCTTGAGATCGGTGACAAGTTGTGTCCACTTTGGTCGGCCATTCAATATGATCCAACAATGGCTAGAACCAAATGGCTTCTTCTCCGTCTCGTGATACAAAGTGACCGCCACCGTCGTCTAGCAAACAACAAATGTATGAGCATGATAATGCAAGATGAGGTACACAAATGATGAGAAGATGAAGTAGCTTACGTGAGTTTCCACTCACATCCCACTTTGAGGGTGGCCGGTCACTTGTGAGTAGTACCCGTCGTACATGTTCACTTCCCCTTGAATGATCCCACAACGATCTTGGAGCGATGCCACATTGCGGTTGGTGACGATAGGATGCGGCTCCACATATTCCTTTTGTTCGTGATATTCCTTCCAAATCTTCTCCCAATACTTGTTCCCCTTTTGCTCGGTGCCGCATATTGAATCCATTATTGTGGCCAACCAAGCTTTGACCAACAAGATATCCTCAAAAGTTGAGAATGCGGGACCTCTTGCCTTGGACTTCTTTCCCTTCTTCTTCTTCTTGCTCGTTTGACTAGATGTTGTCCCAACTTCTAATGAAGGGAAAGTTGGATCACCCAATTCGTAGTTGATTTGGGTCGGACCTTCATTTTCATTGGTCATGTCTGATAGGAACACCTCCTAAATGATCATGGTTTTACGAGTATTCATCATGTCCGGTCTATGCAAAACATTGAACATACCATATGCAAAGTTGAGCGGACAGGAGCAATTGAACATACCGAGTCTTGTGGTATCATTCCTTCGAACAGGTCGTGCGCAGCCCGGGCGCTGCCAGTGCCCGTGCTTATCCACATCCGAACAAGCTGCGGCGATTGACACACATCCACCGCCGGCATCTGCGTGGGTGGAAAGTTGTCCGGAATGCCCCAGCCGGCTGTCGGATCCTCCTCTGTCCCAACATGGTCCGGCGGCACAATCGTTGTCAGAGGACGGATGGATGGGGTGCGAAGTTCCGTGCGCGGCTATGGGGAACAACTGCTCCTCCATGTCCCCTTCCTCTCCCTGCGACATCACAGCCACTTCCCTCTCTCGTTGTTGGTGGCGTCGGATCCTCCGAGCGATGTTCTCCGGCTTGCAAGACGAAGACGAGGACGGGACGCCAACAGACGAGGCGGATGTAGCCTTGGTCGCAACGGTCAAGGAGGGGTTGTACTTCCTCTTGGGAGGCGGATCTAGACCGGTGGTGAGGATGTGGAGCAAGAGTGTGGGATGGCTAGGGCTCGGATGCGGAAAAGGAAAGTGGAAGGCGGGAGGAGGAGGAAGGGTTTGGTGGATTTGATACAATCTGGGGTGGGGTAGGCCTGTCGGGCAGACGCGCTTGGGCGCCCCATATCCGCCCTAGATTTGGGTTGGATATGAGGGGTGACGATCAGCCCGAGTGTTTGAGGCCCGTTTGAGGAGCCCGTCCGAGTCGCATTTTCGTGACAGGGCACTGACAGCACCGTCCGCCCGGGCATTTAAGACGGGTTTAGAGCGCTCGGTCTGCACATCACACTACACGTTCATCATCCTTTTGTTGCAACCAGCCGTGGAGGAGACTTCATCCGCCACAGCGCCACTGCGACACGGACACAGAAGAGGGCGACATGCAGGAACAAGCACAGCAGGGCCGCAACGCAGACAAGGTCCCCGACCTCCCCAAACCCACACGCCTGAAGAAGGAGCGCGGTGGGTACCACCAACGCCCTCACGGCGAAGAACGCTACAGCTGCCCGGAGCAACCAATCGTCATCAGCGGCATCATCCTTGCTCCGCTCGACCTATTAGTGTGACAATCATCAACATCACGAGAAGCAAGCAAAACCATGGAGCTGGCAAGGCATATAGTTGGTAGAGAGGCATATATAAGAGGTGGGAGGGGTGTCAGGCAGGTACCTCACTGTCGTGGCCGGCGGCCCGCATGAAGAAGAGCGCAGCCGCCGATGCTAGGAGAAGCAGGGTGAGGGCGGCGGAGTAGTCCAAGACCTCAGAGGTGAAGCAGGCCACTGCGTTGTCCCCGCCGTAGGCCTGGAACGCGACGACGTTGGAGAGGACGGCCACGAACGGCACGCAAGCCGTACCCAGGAAGAGGTAGACCATAGCGTCCGCGGCAACACGGGCGGCACTACTACGGGCCAGTGCGCCCATGGCCTTCCTCACCGACGCCTGCGAGACGGCCGCTGCACGGGCAGACAGCTGATACTTGTGATCTGCGTTGGGTTGTTCCCCGAAGAGGAGGGGATGATGCATCACAATATAGATAAGTATTTCCCTTAGTGAGAACCAAGGTTATCAAACAAATAGGAGGATCACACAACTTCCCGTCTTCAGCGCCAACACACAAAAGAGCACACACTTGTACCCAACGCGGGCAAGAGGGTTGTCAATCCCCTTGAACTCGTTCCTTGCAAGCGATAAGTAGTGTAGATGATAGTTGGATAAATATAAATTGCAAAATAAATAAAAAGTAAATAATGGCAGCAAGGAAATAAAAGCGTTTGTAAATATATATGTGAATAGACCCCGGGGCCATAGTGTCCGCTAGAGGCTTCTCTCTCGAAGAAGGCATACGGTGGGTAAACAAATTACTGTTGGGCAATTGATAGAAAAGCGCATAGTTATGAAATATTTATTCACGGCAATGATCATATATATAGGCATCACGTCCATAAACAAGTAGATCGACTCCTGCCTGCATCTACTACTATTACTCCATCCATCGACCGCTATCCAGCATGCATCAAGAGTATTGAGTGAAACACAGTAATGCTTGGAGAATGATGACATGATGTAGACAAAGTAAATCCAATTAATATGAATAAACCTCATCGTTTTATCCGTAGTGGCAGAAATACAAATACATGTCTTGTCCCCTACATTGTCAGTGGGATATAGAGCACCGCAAGATTGAACCCACTACGACGAACCTCTCCCACTGAAGATAAACCAATCTAGTTGGCCAAACTAAACCGGTTGATCGGAGAGAATTACGAAGCTATAACAATCATGAAAATAAGAGTTCAGAGAAGACTCAAATCTTTTTCATGAATAATCTGAATATAAACCCACAATTCATCAGATCCCAACAAACACACCGCAAAGAGTGATTACATAAGATAGATCACCGCGGGAATCACGGTGATCATGGAAACAAAGAAAATAGAGAGAGAGAGCCATCTAGGTACTACCTACGGACACGTAGGTCTGTGGTGAACTACTCACACATCATCATGAGAGCAGCAAGGTTGATGTAGAGGCCCTCCATGATCGATCCCCCCTCCGACAGGGCACCGGAACAGGGCTCCAGATGGGCACGCTGGATAAAGTACTCAAGTGCATGTATAACATGGCAGTAGCGTAGTCATCATGATGAAAATAAACATACACAGAGCACAAGTAGTGAGTAAACAGGATAAGCAGACGGAAGACAAGGTGACTGAAGAATTTGAGTTGAGGAAATTGAGAAAGTCTTCGGTCAAAGTCTTTAGACAGTAACGATCAATTTCATCAGCATGTTAACGAGGAAATGAAAGGGTTGAGGAAATAGAACCAGTTGTTCGATGAAGAAAATTATTTGGTCTACCAGTTCCAACTATTGTAACAGTCGTACGTCTGGTTTGGAGCGGCTTGGTATTTAAACCAAAGGACACACAGTCCCATGACACACAGTCCTTACCGTATTGTCCTTGAGCTAAGGTCACACAGACCTCGCCCAATCACTCATGGTAAGTCTTCAAGGTAGACTTCCAAACCTTCACAAACTTGGTCACCCGGCAATCCACAATTTCCTCTTGGATGCTCTAGACCATGACACCTAACCTACTGGAAGATGCACAGTCTTCAAAGGTAAAAAAATGTCGGTTCCACACAGGACAATCTCTTCAGTGATGCTCAATCACTTTGGGTTTTAGGTGTTGGGGTTTTGGGTTTTTCCTCACTGATGATTTTCACTCAAAGTCGTCGGAGGATGGGTTGCTCAAAATGACACTAGTCAATCTCTATCGGAGCAGCCAACCAGCTAGTGGTTGTGGGGGCGGCTATTTATAGCCAGGGCGCAACCCGACATGATAATACATAAATGCCCCTCATGATATGACCGTTGTATGGATAAGATATTTTGGATAGCTGGCGCGAAGCACAACAACGATCGGAGTTGGGAACTATGAAAGTCCTCAGGGCTATCATATTCCTCATGGTAGGAAATTCGCACTAGCGAAATCCTAACTCCTCAGCCAGACCAATTTCCTCAGAGACCAGAAGAACTTCGTCTCTGTCACTGAAGAACTTGACTGAACTGCAAGAGATTTCCAGAGGCTTCACTCGAAGGATTGGGTAAGTGTGGGCTTTGAGATGAGCATCACTTGGAAATTTTCCTTTGTTTTACCTCGACCCCCTTTAACAGTACGGTGTTTCCTATGACTCAAAAGAAAGGAAATGAAACAAGAAAACTAAAGTCTTCAAGCTTCATAGTCCTCGCATCAATATCTTCAAGGTCAGACCAATTTCCTCATTTTCAAAGTCTTCAAGAAGAGCGTCAAAGTCTTCAGCTGAAGACATACATTTTTAGGGGTCGACATCCGTCGGATATACCAAACTCTTCAGGGACTTATAAGACATGTGTACACTCAAAAACTCATTAGTCCCTTAACCTATAAGTCTTCAATACACCAAAATCACTAAGGGCCACTAGATGCACTTACACAAGCCAAGTTCTATAATGAAAAATTCCC
This sequence comes from Elymus sibiricus, assembly GCA_039707655.1. NCBI lineage: Eukaryota > Viridiplantae > Streptophyta > Magnoliopsida > Poales > Poaceae > Elymus > Elymus sibiricus. Next base: position 451,883,654 of record CM077667.1, on the reverse strand, counting down.
ACTAGCATATGGAAGTGACAAAACATGAGACTCTCTATATGAAAAATATGGTGCTACTTTGAAGCACAAGTGTGGAAAAGGAGGTAGTAGCATTATCCCTTCTCTCTTTCTCTCATTTATTTATTTTCTTGTTCTTTTTTTTCTTTTTCTATTTTTTTCTTTTATTTTTCTCTTTTTCTTTCTTTTCTCCTTTATTTATTTATTTTTTCTTTTATTTTTCGGCCGGACTCTCATCCTGACTTGTGGGGGAATCATTGTCTCCGGCATCCTTTCCTCACTGAGACAGTGCCCTTATAATGATAATCATCACACTTTTATTTACTTACAACTCAATATGAAAAATTACTAAACAATATGACTCTATATGAATGCCTCTGGTGGTGTACCATGATGTGCAATGATCTAGCGTAACATGTAAACAATGATGAACGGTGGCTTTGCCCCAAATACAATGTCAGCTACATGATCATGCAAAGCAATATGACAATGAATGTACTAGTCATATAATGTAACGGTGGAAGTTGCATGGCAATATATCTCGGAATGGCTATGGAAATGCCACGATAGGTAGGTATGGTGGCTGTTTTGAGGAAGATATAATGAGGCTTATGTTCAATAGAGCGTATCATGCCGCGGGGTTTGGATGCACTGGCGATGTTTGCACCGATCCTCAAGGTGAGAATGGGCAATGCACGGTACCGAACAGGCTAGCAAATATGAAAAGGTGAGAGTGCGTACATCCATGGATTCACATTAGTCATAAAGAACTCACATACTTATTACAAAGTTTTATTAGCTCTCTCGAAGCAAAGTACTAATCACATGCCCCTAGGGAGGAGGTTGGGAGGAGTTAATCATCGCGTGCCTCCGACCTAAACAGCACTACGTTTTCAACGAGGAATAAGAATGCTCACACATCATCACCATGACATAACCAATATTTAGATGAATAGCAAATTAACACCCTTTAACTATCGATATTCCTACTAACCGACAACCATGCACTCACGCTCCTTCATATTACCACATCAATACCATTAACCCACAATTTCTCTTTTATGTGCTGCATGTGGTTTTGTTTATGCACTCTTTGAATACCTATTGTTTTTTAACTATTCTTATAACCCATGCAAATTACCATAACTATTTATTAACTCTCAAACAAATTTAAGTGAAGAACGAGAGTGCAATTATTTCTATAAAATCTATACGCCACCATGCTCAAAAAGATATAAGTGAAGTACTAGAGCAACTGCTAAGCTCAAAAGATATAAGTGAAGCACACAGAGTATTCTAATAAATCATGGTGAACATGTGTCTCTCTAAAGTAGTTGTGTCCATCAAACAATGATTGTGGCAAACTTAAACAAAAGCAAACTAAAGCAACCGACGCTCCAAGAAAAACTCATATCATGTGATGAATAAAATTTGCAACTCCAAGTGACATACCGATGGATTGAGACGAAAGAGGGGATGCCTTCCGGGGCACACCCAAGCTTAGACGCTTGAGTCTTCCTCGAATTTGACTTGGGGTGCCTTGGGCATCCCCAAGCTTAGGCTCTTGCCGCTCCTTATTCCTTCATCCATCGTGATAACACCCAAAACTTGAAAACTTCAGCACACAAAACTCAATGAAAATCTTCGTGAGATCCATTAGTATAATAAACATATCAAATACTTTAGGTACTGATATAAATTGATTCATATTTTATTATTGCATAAGGTACTGTATTATAACTTCTCCATGGCTTATACCTCCCGATACAATCCATAGCATCATCAAAACAAGCAAACTATGCAAGCAAAAATAGAATATGTCCAAAACAGAACAGTCTGTAATGATCTGTAAAGAAACTATACTTATGTAACTCCAAAAATTCTGAAAAATTAGTAAAACTTGGTGAATTTGTATATGAATACTTTGTAAAAATTTCAGATCAAAATGACATTCCAGTAAAATCAGAGAAATTCTGCACTAGACGCTAAAGTTTCTGTTTTTGCACCATATCAGTTCTACTTATCATGCAAGTCACCCAAAAGGTTTTACTTGGCACAAACACTAATTTAAACACAAAAACACAATCATTACAGAGGAAATAATCATGTTATCACACACAAACATCAAGTAAAAACAAAAATTTAAAGATAACTATTGGGTTGCCTCCCAACTAGTGCTATTGTTTTATGCCCCTAGCTAGGCATAATGCATAGTATCAAGTTTTGTCATCTTTAACGCTCGGTGCATTACCCTTCACAATTTTGCTCTCTCTTACACAAAGGGCATCAAGCTTTTTATATAAGGCATCAAGCCTCCTATTTTGTAACACAACACTGCAATTGATTTTAGTAACAAGATTGAACGACCCTCTAAAGTTGGACTACATGCTAGATCTAGTTTCTTTTATCAACTCAGTTTGACGATAACTCACTAAGATGGTTGGTTCAATGGTCTTTATCTTGGGTTGTACAAATATATTTTTCATCTTTTCATAGGTGTCAAAAGCATTATTCCCAAGGAAATCTTTTTCAAACATAGATTCCAAGACACGTATATGGGTCAGAGATAGACCAACATAAAAACTTCTAAGGAGCAATTTAATATGACTCTTAGGTTTGGCTCTCATTTATATCTCTAATAATCTATCACATGCTTCTTTAAGGGAATCATCACCCAATTGCTTAAAATCCAAAATTCCAGAACCCTCTCCCAAATAAGGGGGAGAAGGCATGACCAGAGCAGGACTAGCCATAGCAACAAGCAAACAAGCAAGCTAGAAAAGGTAAATATTCTTGTATTTTTTATTTTTATAGCAAGCAAAATATAACAGCAAATAAAAATTAGAACAAGTGAATGATAATTTGTGAGAAGGTACTTGATAGTAAATTGGTGATACTCCCCGGCAACGGCGCCAGAAATCCTTCCTGATACTAGTGATCAGTATAGATAAGGAGGGGATGATGCAGCACAGTATAGATAAGTATTTCCCTCAGTGAGAACCAAGGTTATCAAACCAATAGGAGGACCACACAACTCCCGTCTTCAGCACCTACACACGAAAGAGCAAACACTTGCACCCAACGCAGGCAAGAGGGTTGTCAATCCCCTTGAACTCGTTACTTGCAAGCAAATGAGTAGTGTAGATGATAGTTGATAATTATAAATTGCAAAATAAAAAATAAAACAACTAAATGGCAGCAAGATAATAGTAGAGTTTGTAAATATATATGTGAATAAACCCGGGGGCATAGTGTTCGCTAGAGGCTTCTCTCATAAATAAAGCATACGGTGGGTAAACAAATTACTGTTGGGCAATTGATAGAAAAGCGCATAGTTATGCGATTATTCACGGCAATGATCATGTGTATATAGCCATCACGTCCATAAACAAGTAGACTGACTCTTGCCTGCATCTACTACTATTACTCCACTTCGAGAGCGCTTCTATGCTTGCCTCTCTAGGTATTAAGTTCATGCAAACAGACTAATGCTTAGAGAACAATGACATGATGTAGACAAAGTAAACTCAATTAATATGAATGAACCCCATCGTTTTATCCTTAGTGGCAGCAATACAAATATGTGTCTTCTCCCCTACTTTGTCACTGGGATATAGAGCACCGCAAGATTGAACCCACTACAACGCACCCCTCTCACTGAAGACAACCCAATCTAGTTGGCCAAACTAAGCCCATAGATCAGAGTGATCTATGAAGCTATGATGATCATGCAAATAAGAATAAAATAAGTATTCAGAGATGACTCAAATCTTTTATCATAAATGATCTGAACATAAACCCACAATTCATCGGATCCCAACAAACACACCGCAAAACAAGATTACATCGAATAGATCACCGCAAAGATCGCAGTGAACTTTGTATTGAAGATCAAAGAGAGAGAACAAGCCATCTAGGTACTAGCTATGGACCAGTAGGTCTGTGGTGGACTACTCACACATCACCATGGGAGCAGCAAGGATGGTGAAGAGGCCCTCCGTGATCGATCCCCCCTCCGGCAGGGTACCGGAAAAGGGCTCCAGATGAGATCGCAGTAGAACATAGACTTGCGGCAGCGGAAAAAGTGTTTCAGGAGCTCAACTAGGGTTTTTGGAATATATGTGAATTTATAGGCCAGAGAGGGGCATCGAAAGACGAGGGGGCGGCCACAAGCTAACAAGACGCGGCCACCCCCCCCCCCCCCCGGGCGCGCCCTGTTGGCTTGTGGGGCCCTCGTGTGGCACCCGGCCTCCTCCCGAAGCTTCCAGGTCTTCTTTTGGTCCAGAAAAATTATAAAAAAGCTTCAGGGCAATTGAACTTCGTTTGGTACTGTAAACCTGAAAAGCCAAAAACATGTAGAAAACAGCAACTGGCACTTGGCACTGGGTTAATAGATTAGTGCCCAAAAATAATATGAATGAGGGCTCAAAAAGTATCCTAGAATGATAATATTATACCATGGAATAATCAAAAATTATAGATACGTTGGAGACGTAATGGGGACCATAGTGTTCGCTAGAGGTTTCTCTCTCGAAGAAGGCATACGGTGGGTAAACAAATTACTGTTGGGAAATTGATAGAAAAGCGCATAGTTATGCAATATTTATTCATGGAAATGATCATGTATATAGGCATCACGTCCATAAACAAGTAGACGGACTCCTGCTTGCATCTAATACTATTACTCCACCCATTGACCGCTATCCAGCATGCATCTAGAGTATTAAGTGAAACAGAGTAATGCTTGGAGAATGATGACATGATGTAGACAAAGTAAATCCAATGAATATGAATAAACCCCATCATTTTATCCTTAGTGGAAACAGTACAAATATGTGTCTTGTCGCCTACTTTGTCACTGGGATATAGAGCACCGCAAGATTGAACCCACTACAACGCACCTCTCCCACTAAAGACAAACCAATCTAGTTGGCCAAAGTAAACCGATAGATCGGAGAGAGTTATGAAGCTATAACAATCATGCAAATAAGAATTCAGAGAAGACGCAAATCTTTTTCATGAATAATCTGAACATAAACCCACAATTCATCGGATCCCAACAAACACACCGCAAAGAGTGATTACATAAGATAGATCACCACGGGAATCGCGGTGATCATGGCAACAAAGAACATAGAGAGAGAGAGAGAGACATCTAGGTACTAACTACGGACCTGTAGGTTGTGGTGAACTACTCACACATCACCATGGGAGCAGCAATGTTGATGTAGAGGCCCTCCGTGATCGACCCCCCCCCCTCCGTCAGGGCACCGAAGAGGGCTCCAGATGGGCACACGGCGGAACAGAGACTTGCAGCGGTGCAAAAAGTGTTTCGGGAGGCTCTCTAGGGTTTTTGGGATTAATGTGAATTTATATGCCAAAGAACAACGCCAGAGGGCTGGGGAGGTGGTCCCAAGCCATCAGGGCGCGACCACCCCCCTGGGCGCGCCCTGTTGGCTTGGGGTCACCTCGTGTGGCCCCCGATCTCCCTCTGAAGCTTCCAGGTCCTTATTTTTTCCAGAAAAAATCATCAAAAAGTTTCGGGGTATTTAGACTTCGTTTGGTATGGTATTCCTGAAAAGCCAAAAACATGCAGAAAACAGCAACTGGCACTTGGCACTGGGTTTATAGGTTAGTGCTTAAAAATAATATGAATTAGGAAATAAATGTCCAAAAAGTATCCTAGAATTATAATATTATATCATGGAACAATAAAAAATTATAGATACGTTGGAGACGTATCAACAGCTTGGAGATCTGCCCTTCGAGGGTCGTGGCCATCTTGGATGTGAAGTGAAGTGGCCGGTGACTCGGTGTGACTTAGGCCATTTCTAACCGATCCCTTAGAAAATAGTGGGGTATTCGGCCTAGTAAAACTTAATGGAGTATATATATATATATATATATATATATATATATATATATATATATATATATATATATATATTTCCACTAAATTTTGGTCGGTTCTAACCGATCCCCTAAACTTAGCGGAGTAAAACATAAATTTATATGAATTCAACATAGTTTCAACCGAAATTTGCGTAAATTTAAACATAAGTTCAACATAGTCTTGACAAACAAACAATAAACATAAATTTAAACTTCAACTACACTAGTAGACTAGGGATATCGACCAAAAGTGAGGTCGAGCTAATCCTTCCTCGTCAGGCCACCAGTGGTGAGAGCCGGATCCGAGTCGGTGCCGTCGTCGTCGTTGTTGGGGAAGACGCTACGCCACTCCTCGAGGTCGATCTCCTCCTCCTCGCCACCTCCTTGGTGCCCTCCTCGCCGCCTTCCTCCTTTTCATCAAAGATTACTATAACCTCTCCACCGGCGTTGGCGAAGATCACTCGCTCTGCCTCCACGAGCTCCGGGTGTTGCCGACGGAGCTCCTCCATGTAGGCCTCATCGGTACCCTCCGCCTCGCGGTGTTCCCAAGCCTCTTGGTCCTCCCGCGCCATCCAAGCGGTTACCACCCCCGGCTCCGACTGGACAAGGTGGACTAGCGTCGTCCCGAACGGGAAGTTCAGCTGGGTGGTGGCGCCGTGGTACCGGACCTGCCACCGGTCGTATTCCATGGTCGTGAGCTCGGCCGTGTGGAACAACCCGAGCCACCTTCGTTGGTGCGTCTCCCGGTTGGTGATTTTTTCCACCCACGTCCCCCACGAGCGCTGCCGGACGCCGAGCTAGGTCCTCGTCGACGGCCGCGGAGGAGGGAAATCCAGGAAATCCCGGAATCGAGAGGGGGCGGGCGGGTCGGCCGAGCAGCGGTGGCTTGAGGCTGCACCAGTGGATGACGTTCCGCGGGCATGGCGGCGTGGATCCTGTTGCAGATCGGCGGCGGGGATCTCCGGCCACTATGTCCGGCCATTGGGAGGAGAGGGGCGGCGGATCGGGGCGAGGGACACGTCGGTGGCAGGACAAGGGGGAGAAGAGGAGGCAGAGGAGAGGAATAGAGGAGAGGAGTACAGGAGAGGAAATTTTTACTCAGCCGCCATGAGCCGGAGTAAATATACTCCGTGGAATAGGGATGAAGTAAAAAATTTACTCACTAACCGTTATAAAAGATCGGCTAGGTGCGACTTAAAGGAGAAAAAACTCAGATTTATTTCCTTATGACCGGATAAGGGATCGATTAGAAATGGCTTTACTTGTAGCTGGTGCGCACTACTTGATGCCACTGCTACTGCTACTATGTTATGAGCCCAAGTTCGTGTTCTAGGCAATGAGGTGTAATAAAAATGAAATTAGTACAATGATGGAAAAGCGAAAATCCAAGTCTGAGCACGGGCTCATCTGCTCCCGCTGACAAAACAAATAAAAACAAATACTAGAAAAATTCAAAAAAATCCATTTTTTGTGTGGTAGATATTTTGATGCGTGAGGTCCGATCCAATTTTCAACTTATTTGGACATCTGAGCAGCTCTCGGCAAAAAAGACAAATCGGGCCAGAACAGTTCGTGAACAGTAAACCTTTTTTACAGACCCCGATTTGTCTTTTTTGCCGAGAGCTGCTCAGATGTCCAAATAAGTTGAAATTTGGAGCATTCCTCACGCATCAAATTATCTACCACACAAAAAAATTGGAATTGTTTGAATTTTTCTAGTATTTGTTTTGATTTTTTTCGTCAGCGCGGGTGCAGATGAGCCCGAGAGCAGAAACGCCGCTCTCAAGCAAAAGTTGCAAATGTATGGATAGCTAACGTGGTCATGGCTGTATTTTCAGATTGAATGAATGGCAACATCTGCCTGCTAGCTCCTCTCCATGGTCCATTGGACGACGAGGGAGCGTCCTTCGTCTCGTCCATTTTTCTCTTGGGCTCCATGCGCGTTTCCACCGCTGCTATGGGCACCATCATGATCTTGGCAGTACGCACCCGTGAAAAACCATGGCAACCACACAAGCACATTTCTTTTCTTTGGACGGTGATCGTGGTTTCTTGTGGTTGCTCTTCGATGTTTAGGGCATTTCTAACCAATCCCTAAAAATAACGAAGGATCTGAGTAAATTCTTAGTGAAGTACTTTTACTTCATTAAGTTTTCGTCGTACCTAACCAATCCCTTATATATGACAGAAAAATCAAATTTGCATAAATTCAACATAGATTCGTTTAAACAACCAAAATTTGACATAATGTGCATAATTTTCTGACAAGAGAAATATATTAATATCACGAAGATATCAATTACATCCAGTCTCTGCAACAACGCAATGTTCTAAAGACATTACGGATGCACACACTCAAAAGACAAAAAGAAAAAGGAAAAAAAAGATCCCGCTACAGTGATCAATTTCTTGTAGCTACAGCACGAACCACCACCTAGACAACACTTGAAGTCTAAATTTTCTATAAGCGACGCTTCCAAGAAGGAAACGGTGCACAAGCACCGTCATCGCCTGATACGTCTCCAACGTATCTATAATTTTTGATTGTTCCATGCTATTATATTATCTGTTTTGGATGTTTTATATGCATTAATATTCTATTTTATATTATTTTTGGGACTAACCTATTAATCTAGAGCCTAGTGCCAGTTTCTATTTTTTCCTTGTTTTTGAGTATTGCAGATAAGGAATATTAAATGGAGTCCAAACGGAATAAAATCTTCGGAATAATTTTTCTTGGACCAGAAGACATCTACCAAGCTTGGAGACCAAGGCAGGAGAGCCGCCGTGTGGCCACAAGCCACAGGGGCGCGCCCCCTGGCTTGTGGGCCCACGACAGCTCCCCCAACCCTATTTCTCGGCCTATAAATTCACAAATATTCCCTGGATACCGAAGAGAGCCATGAAAACACTTTTTCGCCGCCAGGAGCCTCGGTTCCCGTGAGATCCAATCTTGGAGCCTTTTCCGGTAATCTGCCGGAGGGGGATTCGATCACGGAGGGCATCTACATCAACTCCATTGCCCCTCCGATGATGTGTGAGTAGTTCACCACAGACCTTCGGGTCCATAGCTAGTAGCTAGATGGCTTCTTCTCTCTCTTTGCTCTTCAATACCATGTTCTTCATGATCTTCATGGAGATCTATCCGATGTAATACTCTTTTGCGGTGTGTTTGTCGAGATCCGATGAATTGTGGGTTTATGTTCAGATTATCTATGAATATTATTTGAGTCTTTTCTGAATTCTTATATGCATGATTTCATATCTTTGCAAGTCTCTTCGAGTTATTGGTTTGGTTTGGCCAACTAGATTGGTAATTCTTGCAATGGGAGAAGTGCTTAGTTTTGGGTTCAATCTTGCGGTGTCCTCACCCAGTGACATAGTAGGGGTAGCGAGGCACGTATTGTATTGTTGCCATCGAGGATAAAAAGATGGGGTTTTCATCTTATTGCTTGAGTTTATCCCTCTACATCATGTCATCTTACCTAATGTGTTACTCTGTTCTTCATGAACTTAATACTCTAGATGCAGGCAGGAGTCGGCCGATGTGTGGAGTAATAGTAGTAGATGCAGAATCGTTTCAGTCTACTTGACACGGACGTGATGCCTATATGCATAATCATTGCCTTGGATATCTTCATAATTATTCGCTTTTCTATCAATTGCTCGACAGTAATTTGCTCACCCACCGTAATACTTGCCATCATGAGAGAAGCCTCTAGTGAAACCTATGGCCCCCGGGTCTATTTTCCATATTATACTTTCAGATCTAAAACCAAAAATACCAAAAATATCTTGCTGCAATCTTTTTACTTTTGTTTTACTTTACTTTCAAGCAATCATATCTATCTATCTCTATCAGATCTCATCCTTGCAAGTAACCGTGAAGGGATTGACAACCCCTTTATAGCGTTGGGTGCAAGTGTTTGATTCTTTGTGTAGGTACATCTATTGGGAACTTGCTTGTATCTCCTACTGGATTGATACCTTGGTTCTCAACAACTGAGGGAAATACTTATCTACTTTGCTGCATCACCCGTTCCTCTTCACGGAAACCAACGCATGCTCGAGAAGTAGCATCGCCCGATCCTAGATCTTACATTTTTTACCCTGAAGAAGATCCGCGCTCTCAAAATATTGCCTTCAATAAGGTCACTATCGGGCACAACCAATTAAGGTCAGGCCTTGGGTTTTCACCCTCAAAGCTAAGACTGTACTCCATCTATGCTGCCGCCCCCACTTGACGATGTCGCTGCTACGAGTCATGAATCACCAAGCAAAGTCCTCATAGAGTCATAGGCACGAAGATTCGATCCGCCATTATATGGAAATCGAAATACTGACGTGTCCCATAATGTCAACATATACCGAAGTTTCACGTCACACCCTCCTGAAACCACTCGGGCTGAAATAGGGACGCACACGACCGAATCGCATCCGATCTAGAAATCTACATGCGTCAAGTACCCAATGAAGATCTTCAGCAAAGCATTCCGAAACTCGTCAACAGCCAGATCCATGAGGGATGGCAACCAGCAGAACACCTTCTTAGAGCAAAAAGAACCCAAGGACCGCGCCACCTGTCGGTTCCCTACAACAGACCAGAGATCTCAACGGGCACCGCCGCCACCACCCCCACCACGCGGAGATGAGTAGTTGAGCCATACCGAGCCCCCCCCCCCGAACCAGTCATCATTCCGCCCTCACGGCTACAGTGGCAGTCGAAGTTGCCAAAGAAATCCGGGGCCGCCACCCCGGCGCCCATCTCCGCAGGATGAACCACGTCGTCCAAAGCCGCCATGAAGCTTCGGCCCGAGATCTCGCAATGCGAGAAACGATGGGTCCCCCACCACCATCAGTCGCACGAGGAGGATGAGGACCCGCTGCCGTTGTCAGCCTCGCCCCCTTTGACCGGAAGCATCCTTCGATGGCGGCGGGGGGAGCAAGATCGGAGGGGGACAGGGTGGCGGCTGCGCTAGGTTCCGCTCGAGTCGCCCCGCCTGGGAGCGACGCGGGGGCCTTGGTTGTTTCCCGATCCGTTTTTCTCTCGTGGGCGTGTGTATGAGTTACAGAGTGAAAGCTCTGCTACTCAACCGAAATTTGCATAAAGTTCAACATAGATTCTACTTAATTTAAACTTTGGCTTAAACTCAACATAGATTGTACATAAACTCAACATTATTGTACTTAAATTAAAGTTCAATATAGATTCTACATAAACTCTAATCACTCTTATAGAGCACTATCCATTGGGGTCGCGTCATACCACCGATCTTGGGGTCTGACCCTGTGCCGTCGTCGCCGCAGTCGGGGAAAATGTGATGCCATTCTTTGACGTCGATCTCCTCCTCGTCGTCAGAGAGGATGATGACCCCCCCCCCGTCCCCTTGTCCACCGCCTCATCGGCGAAGCGCTTCTGCTCGGCCTCCTCCAACTTGGGGTACTAGCGGCGGAGGTCCGCCATGTACTCCTCGACGGCGGCCTCCGCCGCGAGGCGCTCCCTTGCCTCCCGGGCCATAGATGACACTCACTGTTCTAGGCGGCGGTGGATGGAGGTCGACGGGCACCATCCCTAATGGGAAGTTGAGGCATGCCGTCATGCCATGGAACCATACATCCCACCGGCCGTACTCGAGCATGGCGAGTTTGGCCGTGTGGAACGACCCGAGCCAATGGCGTTGGTGGGTGATGACCCACAAGTATAGAGGATCAATCGTAGTCCTTTCGATAAGTAAGAGTGTCGAACCCAACGAGGAGCAGAAGGAAATGACAGGTGGTATCATGCAAGGTATTTTCTGCAAGCACTGAAAGTAGCGGTAACTACAAAAGAAGAATTAAGATAACTCTAACCATAGCATGAAACATATGGATCCAAATCAGCCCCTTACGAAATAACGCATAAACTAGGGTTTAAGCTTCTGTCACTCTCGTAGCCCATTATCTACTTATTAATCCCCAATGCTTTCCCTTAGGCCCAAATATGGTGAAGTGTCATGTAGTCGACGTTCACACGACGCCACTAAAGGAAGAGCAGCATGCACATCATCAAAATATCGAACGAATACCAACATCACATGATTATTTATGACAAGACTTCTCCCATGTCCTCAAGAATGAAAGTGACTACTCACAAATCATCATAATTTTCATGATTAGAGGTGTAATGAATATGCTTAAGGATCTGAACATATAATCTTCCACCAATTAAACGAACTAGCATCAACTACAAGATGTAATCAACACTACTAGCAACCCACAGGTATCAATCTGAGGTTTTGAGACAAAGATCGAATGTAAGAGCTGAACTACGGTTTGAGATGAGATGGTGCTGGTGAATCTGTTGATGAAGATTGGTCCTCCCATGATGGCGGAAGTGTTGGTGCTGACAATGGCTTCGATTTCCCCCTCCCAGAGGGAAGTTTCCTCGGCGGAATCACTCTGCCAGAGAGCATAAGTGCTCCTGCCCCGGTTCTGCCCCGAGATGGCGGTGCTTCGTCCCGAAAATCTTCTCCTAGTTTTTTCTAGGGAAAATAGCATCATACACGAGAAGATGGGCATCGAAGGCCTGCCAGGGGGCCCACGAGCTCAGTGGGCGCGCCGTGGGGAGTAGGGCGCGCCCCCCAGGCTTGTGGCCACCTGGTGGGTCCCCTCCTGCTATTTCCTTCACCAGTATTTTTTTTATATTCCAAAACAATTCTCCGTAAATTTCTAGCTCATTTGGAGTTCCAGAGAATATCCAATTCTTCGGTGGCCTTTTTCAGTCCAGAATTCCAGCTGCCGTCAATCTCCCTCTTTGTGTGAAACTTGCAAAATAAGAGAGAAAAGGCATTATGATTGCATCATAAAGTGAAATAATGACTCAAAACATAATAAACATCAACGGAAAAACATGATGCAAAATGGACGTATAAGTGGGTGTCCCTATCCGTGATCTCCGCCACCCAAGTTCTCCACCCCCGCTGTCGGACGCCATAAAAATGCCTCTACGACTACCGCGGCTCGGGGAGGGGGCCCGGAGGGGCGGAATCATCGTGGCGGCGGTGGCGGCGGCTTGAGAGGGATCCCAATACGGTGAAGGACGCGTGCGGGGCGTAGCGGCACGGATCTGCGCTGTGGATGGGTGGCAGGGACCTCCGATCATTAGGAGGAGAGGGGGCAGTAGGGACCTGCGTGGGGAGGTGCTACTTATGAGCTGCGTTGGGTTTTTCCCCGAAGAGGAGGGGTGAGGCAATATAGTAGCAATAAGTATTTCCCTCCGTGAGAACGAAGGTTATCGAACCACTAGGAGAATCACGACAACTTCACTTCAACAGCACCTGCACACACAAAACCAAACACTTGCATACAACGCGGGTAAGAGGGTTGTCAAGCCCCTTGAACTCGTTACTTGCAAGGACTACTTCTGATAGTGGTAGATATAAATATAAAAGTAAAATAAAAATAAAGTAAATAAATTGCAGCAAGGTATTTTTAGGTTTTTAGCAAATATGATTAAGTAGTCCCAGGGGCCATAGAGTTCAGTAGAGGCTGCTCTCTCGAACGCAAAGCATACAGTGGGTAGACAAATTGCTCTTAGGAAATTGATAGAAAAGCTCATAGTTATGACTATGTATTCATGGCAATGATCATGTATATATGCATCATGTCTGTGACAAGTAGACCGAAACGATTCTGCATCTACTACTATTACTCCACCAATCGACCGCTATCCAGCATGCATCTATGGTATTAAGTTCATGACAAACAGAGTAATGCTTTAAGCAAGATGACATGATGTACACAAAGTAAGTACAGGCAATATATTGAAACCCATTTGTTTTACCCTTAGTGGCAACAATAAAATACGCGTCTTGTCCCCTTCTGTCACTGGGATATAGAGCACCGCAAGATTGAACCCACTACAATGCACTCCTCCCGCTGAAGATACGTCAATCTAGTTGGCCAAACCAAACCAATAGATCGGAGAGACTTGCAAAGCTATAACAATCATGCATAATAGAATTCAGAGAAGACTCAATTACTTTTCATGAATAATCTGATCATAAACCCACAATTCATGGGATCCCAAAAAACACACCGAAAAAGAAGATTACATCGGATAGATCATCGTGAGAATCACGGAGAACTTTGTATTGAAGATCAAAGAGAGAGAAGAATCCATCTAGCTACTAACTATGGACCCGTAGGTCTGTGGTGAACTACTCACACATCATCATGAAGGAAGCAAGGTTGATGTAGATGGCCTCCATGATGGATTCCCCCTCCGTCTGAGTACCGGAAAAGGCCTCCAGATGGGATCGCGGAAGAACAGAGACTTGCGGCGGCGGAAAAATTGTTTCGGGTGGCTCTCTCATGTTTTTGGGATAATTGGGAATATATAGAAGTGGAATTAGGTCAAGAGGTGTCACGAGGGTCCCACGCGCCAGGGGCGTGCCCTACCCCCAAGGCGCGCCCTGGTGTCTCGTGGCCACCTTGTGGGTCTTCTGGCCTCCTCCCGAAGCTTCCCGAGTCTCTTTTGGTCCAAAAATAACTCCCATAAATTTTTATCCAATTTGGACTCCGTTTGATATTGATTTTCTGAAAAGTCCAAAAACAGGCAAAAATACTGGCATTGGGCACTGAGTTAATAGGTTAGTCCCAAAAATGATATAAAATAGCATATAATTGCATATAAAGTACTCAAGATTGATAATATAATAGCATCAAACAATCAAAAATTATAGATATGTCGGAAACGTATCAGCATCCCCAAGCTCAATTCCTGCTCATCCTCGAGTAGGTAAATGATAAAAACGGAATTCTTTATGTGAAATGCTACCCAACATGTAATCTCTTTCAGGTGTAGATATTGAGAAACGATGAATCAATTAACATTAAAATAATAATATCCATGGATATAAAAAGCATAATCATTACTGTTTCAAAATATAGGATCAATAAAGAATGTTATCCCCTACTCATTTTATCATATTAAGCATGGCATGGCTCCGTCTTCACCGTATAAGTATAAATCATGAGCACCCTGGTGTCAAACCAGGCAATTGGATCACACTTCTAACGCGCTTCAGCATTTTCAACTTCACGCAATACATGAGCGTGAGCCATGGATATGTCATATGGGTGGAATAGAATATGGTAGTAGATATAAAAGTAGTCAAAAGGTGGGAAAGTCTCACATCAACTAAGCAAATCAACGGGCTATGGAGATGCCCTCAATCGATATCGATGCGGGGAGTAGGGATTGCATGCAACGGATGCGCTAGAGCTATAAGTGTATGAAAACTCAAATGAAACTAAGTGGGTGTGCATCCAACTTGCTTGCTCATGAAGACCTTGGGCATTTGAGGAAGCCCGTCATCGGAATATACAAGCCAAGTTCTATAACGAAAAACTCCCACTAGTATATGAAAGTAACAAAACTGGAGACTATCCATATGAAGAACATGGTGCCACTTTGAGGCACAAGTGTGGTAAAGGATGGTAGAAAAGCCTCTTCTCTCTTTTTCTCTCATTTTTTTCTTTCCATTTTTTCCTCTTTTTTCTTTTCATCATTTTTTTCTCTTTTTTCTGGTGGGCTCATTTGGCCTCCCCCATTTTTTATTTTTCGTCCAGAGTCTCATCCCGACTTGTGGGGGATTCATAGTCTCCATCATCCTTTCCTCACTAGGACAATGCTCTAATAATGATGATTGTCACACTTTTATTTACTTACAACTCGAAATTACAACTCATAAAGAACAATATGACTCTATATGAATGCCTCTGGCAGTGTACCAGGATGTGCAATGATCTAGCGTAACATGTAATCAATGATTAATGGTGGCTTTGTCACAAATACTATGTCAAATCTATATGATCATGCAAAGCAATATGATGATGAACACACATGTCATGTGACGGAACGGTGGAAGTTGCGTCAATATATCTCGGAATGGCTATGGAAATGCCATGATATGTAGGTATGGTGCATTGTTTTGAGGAAGATATAAGGTGACTTATGTGCGATAGAGAAAATCATATCACGGGGTTCGGATGCACCGGCGAAGTTTGCACCAACTCTCGAGGTGAGAAAGGGCAATGCACGGTACCGAGGAGGCTAACAAATTATGGAAAGGTGAGAGTGTGTATATCCATGGACTCACATTAGTCATAAAGAACTCATATACTTATTGTGAAGCCTTGTTAGCTCTCTCGAAGCAAAGCACTACCGCATGCCCCTAGTGAGGAGGTTGGGAGGAGTTAACCATCGCGTACCCCCGATTCGCACAACACGATAGGATTTCATTTCAGACATAAAAATGCTCACACCTCATCACCATGCCATGACCAATACTTAGATGATAAGTAAGTAAAAAAATAATACCGATATTCCTACTAACCAATGATCATGAACCTATATCCTTTCATATTACTAAATATAATCAACCCATGCTTTATCTTTGGTGAGCTACATGGAAGTTTTTATTATATCCCCCTTGAATACCTATCTTTTTTGCACTAGTCTTATAACACGTGCAAATTACCATTCCTATTGACTTATACTCTCAAAAAGATTTAATTGAAGCATGAGAGTTCAACTATTTCTATAAAAATATGTTCGCCGTCGTGCTCTAACAAGATATAAGTGCAGCACTAGAGCAACTGCATAGCTCAAAAGATATAAGTGAAGCACATAGAGTATTCTAACAAATTATGATGAAAGTATGTCTCTCTCGAAAAGTGTTTTCAGCAAACAATGATTATTGCAAACTAAAAATAAAATAAACTATAATACACGACGCTCCAAGAAAAACTCATATCATGTGATGAATAAAAATATAGCTCCAAGTGACATATCGATAGATTGGAGTCGAAAGAGGGGATGCCTTTCAGGGCATCCCCAAGCTTAGATGCTTGGGTCTTCCTTTAATATTACCTTGGGGTGCCTTGGGCATACCCAAGCTTAGGGTCTTGCCGCTCCTTATTCCGTCATCCATCGTTGTCTCACCCAAAACTTGAAAACTTCAACACACAAAACTCAACAAAACCTCGTGAGATCCGTTAGTATAATAGACATATCAAATACTTTAGGTGCTTATAAATTGATTCATATTTTATTATTGCATAATAGGTATTGTATTCCAACTTCTCCATGGCTTATACCCCCCGATACAATCCATAGCATCATCAAAACAAGCAAACTATGCAAGCAGAAACAGAATATGTCTAAAACAGAACAGTCTGTAATGATGTGCACTAAAACCATACTTTTGTAACTCCGAAAATTCTAAAACATTAGGGAAACCTGGGAAATTTGTATATCGATACTGTGTAAAAAAATCAGATCAAAAATACGCTCCAGTAAAGTCAGAGAAATAATGTATTGGGTGTAAAAGTTTCTGTTTTTGCACAACATCAATTCTACTATCTTCCACATCATCCCAAAGGCTTTACTTGGCACAAACACTAATTTAAACACAAAAAAAGAACCATTACAGTAGAAAAAATTCTGTGAACTCAAAATAACAGAAAGTAAAAGGAAAATTTAAAGATAGCTATTGGGTTGCCTCCCAACAAGCGCTATTGTTTTATGCCCCTAGCTAGGCATAATGCATTGTTTCAAGTATTGTCCTCCTTATCATATATCATGTCTTGTAAGATTAAATCATCAAAAATCTTTCTTAGAAACTCCATATTCTCATGTTCCACTTGTCTAGTGGGTGAACTCAAATTATTAAAGAGACCATGCTTGGTAATTTTAACATTCATAACATCACTATTGGAATCATCACCATAAAGGTCCTCATATAGGACATGGATTTCATCATCAATAGGTTCTCTAGCCATATTTTTAAAATATTCCTCACTAAATCCTTCATTAATTCCTTTAGTAATCCACTCAAATTTGTCACAAGCATTATGGTACAAAGATTTTATTAATACCTCATGAGGAACTCTCCTCCTCAAGTTCTCACCATAGCCATGATAATCCTTAGATTGTAATCTACGCATTGTATCTTTATCATGAAGGATTTCCTTTATTGGAGGTTGTTCAGAATCTATTTTATAATAGGCAAATGTTTCACTAGCTTCTCTAATTATGTAATCAAATTCATGCATAAGAATGATAGTCACAATTTTCTCATGTATGCTAGGGAGACTTAGGAACATTTTCTATAAGAAGGGGTGGATGTGAACAAATTTCCTTTCTGATTTGACTACAAGCATAGCAATGGCATCCACATAACAATTTTTTTATCAAGTATAGATCCCCTAATAAGTGGTATAACTCCCGTGCACTCGAAGAATTCTTGAATGACATTCTTTCCGATAACGTTACCGCGACCCACATGATAGATTTTAGTTTTTAAGAATAGAGGATTTTCAACATGAGGGACTTGATTCTTTGGAGGATCACGATTAGAATCAAAAGACTTAGGTTTTTCCTCATAAAATTCACTAGCAGTATCTTCACTAGCACTCTCAACATTAACATTTTCAAACTGAGACATGATGGCAACTTCAAGCGAAACAAGCAAACAGGTAAACTAGTAAACTAAGCAAACAAGTAAATAGAAAAAAAATTGTGTTTTTGATTTTTTTGTAAAAGAAAATATAAAGATAAGATAAAAAGAAAAGCAAAAAATAGAACAAGTGATCTATAGTTTGTGTAAAGGGACCTCGTGTGAAGTTGGTGATGTCTCCCCGGCAACGGCGCCAGAAATTCTTTCTGCTACTTGTGAGTTGCGTTGGGTTTTTCCCCGAAGAGGAAGGGTGAAGCAATATAGTAGCGATAAGTATTTCCCTCAGTGAGAACCAAGATTATCGAACCAGTAGTAGAATCACGACAGCTTGACTTCAACAGCACCTGCACACACAAAACCAAACACTTGCACCCAATGCGGGCAAGAGGGTTGTCAAGCCCCTTGAACTCACTACTTGCAAGGATTACTTATGATGATGGTAGATAGATAAATATAAAAGTAAAATAAAAAGAAATTAAATAAATTGCAACAAGGTATTTTTAGGTTTTTAGCAAATATGATTAAGTAGACCCGAGGGGCATAGTGTTCACTAGAGGATTCTCTCTCGAACGCAAAGCATATGGTGGGTAGACAAATTACTGTTGGGCAATTGATAAAGAAGTGCATAGTTATGATTATGTATTCATTGCAATGATCATGTATATAGGCATCACGTCCGTGACAAGTAGACCGAAACGATTCTGCATCTACTACTATTACTCCACCAATCGACCGCTATACAGCATGCATCTATGGTATTAAGTTCATGACAAACAGAGTAATGCTTTAAGCAAGATGACATGATGTAGACAAAGTAAGTACAAGCAATATGTTCAAATCTCATCGTTTTACCCTTAGTGGCAACAATACAATAAGTGTCTTGTCCCCTTCTGTCACTGGGATATAGAGCACCGCAAGATTGAACCCACTAAAATGCACTCATCCCGCTGAAGATAAATCAATCTAGTTAGCCAAACCAAACTGATAGATCGGAGAGACTTGCAAAGCTATAACAATCTTGCATAATAGAATTTAGAGAAGACACAATTACTTTTCATAAATAATCTGATCACAAACCCACAATTCATCGGATCCCAACAAACACACCGCAAAAGAAGATTACATCGGACAGATCATAGCGATAATCACGAAGAACTTTGTATTGAAGATCAAAGAGAGAGAAGAAGCCATCTAGCTACTAACTATGGACCCGTAGATCTATGGTGAATTACTCACACATCATCATGGAGGCAGCAAGGTTGATGTAGATGACCTCCGTGATGGATTCCCACTCGACAGAGTACCGGAAAAGGCCTCCAGATGGGATCATGGAAGAACAGAGACTTGCGGTGGCGGAAAAATTGTTTCGGGTGGCTCTCTGATGTTTTGGCGATAATTGGGAATATATAGAAGTGGAATTAGGTCAGGAGGTGCCACGAGGGTCCTACGAGCTAGGGACGTGCCCTGGTGGCTCGTGGCCACCTCGTGGGTCTTCTGGCCTCCTCCCGAAGCTTCCTGGGTCTCTTTTGGTCCAAATATAACTCCCGTAAATTTTTATCCAATTTGTACTCTGTTTGATATTGATTTTCTGAAAAGTCCAAAAACAGGCAAAAAACAGAAACTGACAATGGGCACTGAGTTAATAGGTTAGTCCCAAAAATGATATAAAATAGCATGTAACTGCATATAAAGTATTCAAGATTGATAATATAATAGCATAAAATAATAAAAAATTATAGATATGTCAGAGTGTTAGAGACGTATCAGGAGGCGCCGGTGATAGGGTGGTGGAGGAGGAGAGGCGGGAGTGGGAAGAGAGAGTGAGCAGGCAGAGTTTTTACTCCACCGTCAATCGATATTGTAAATGTAGGTGGGCGATGCAGGCCAAAGGATAAATTTTTATCTACTACGACCGGTTGGGGTTCGGTTAGGTGGGCATTAGAGGAGTGAAAGCGATGTTTTACTCCTCTAACACCGGATAGGGGATCGGTTAGAAATGCTCTTAGCGCGCTACACCAAAGAAGAAACCAGCATACGTGCTAGTTGTATGCAGACCATCATCAGCGTCCCTACTTCCTTGCATGACTTCGAGAGGCTTTAATAACTTGCAGACTGAGAAAGCCAAGATTTGTGGTGGTTCAAGTATTGAGAATTAGTACAAGAGATAAAAACTAAGGGAACAAAGTTCATATTGTAGACAGTTAAGACGCAAGTTACTGCTAGTAATTTGTTGCTAAGCTTGTCCTTGTCAGTGCAACTTTTTTTCAACGAAGGCAAAAGATTTGCCTCATTGATTAATTAACAAGAAGAGAGTTTCCCAGTTAATTTAGGAAAAAACAGGCGAAAACCAATACAAACAACCCATAAGAGAACTCACAAAGCACGAACACCGGAACCGCATAAGCGGCCCTTCCAACACACAACAACTACAACCCTCGACGCATGCAGAACACTACGGAACTCTTGCCAAGAATATTGAGAACAAACGGAGCACCCTCCATCATGAGATCGCGGACGTTTTTCGGATGGCGCCACCTTTCTTGCTTTTGTTCTTCTTTGACTTCTCCCTATTTGGTTTCTCCTTCGGGAGGCAACCACTTGTCTTGTCAGATCCAGGCTGATCAGCCACCCATTTGTCAAGGAACTCGTAAAACTCATTGTATTTTTTGATGTAGTTGTCGTCAACCAAGATGCTCCAAGGAGTAGGCACCAACTCACCGGCCGCATCAACATCATCAATCGAAACCACCGACACGTCATCATCAACCACATGAACCACCAACCCTATGGACTCGAGGGCCTTCAGTTGCTCACATGACAGAGATAATACATGTCCCACACATGAGATTGCCAAGGAGTCCACCTCCAAATGCTCCAAACAAGGAGGCATTTCCACCACTTTCGTCGATGAAGCACATGCTTGCCCAATCGTAGCTTCAGTCTGGTCTTCCACAAGGGCAACCTCGGTGCCATCCTCAGGTAAAGCCACATTCTGCATCGTATCGGGGCACACTACGACAGGCAAGCCTCTTTTCTCCTCATAAGCTGCACAACAATCCTCATAAAGTGCACGACAGGCGGCAATCAAATGACACCATTGAATATGGTGACAAGGTGCGATGCACGGGGGAGCAAGGACCGAATAAGTCATCTAGCTCCATGTCAACGGAGGTCACCTGAGCAGGGTCCAAGCCGGCAACATGCTCTAACCAGAGCCTGAAGGATGAAACATCCTCATGCACAGGTTGGATTACCTCAGCCACCACGTCCTCAATCTGCGAGCGAAACAACGCCAATTGAGCTGCAAAAGTAGCCTACAACGACCGATTCAACACGGCCTTATCAGTGTCATCACACACAATAACATCGGCATGACGGGAGTAATAAAAATGGTTAGCTCCTCGATAAGCCTTTGTCTCAGAGCTTGGAAAGACATGTGCACATCCACACATGAGGAAGGATCGGTACCGGAAACCTACGGGCTATGAATCAGAGTCTTATTCTTTCTACTGTCTGGAGAATTGCTGCCTCTCCCACCTCCTTCTCAAGTCTAAATATTTCCTTGGCTCCTCACATGGCGCCAAGGGTCCAAGCTTTCGCATGGATGCTCCTTCGCAAGGCCCGGGTGTGACCTACACGAGGATGATATGCATCTCCTTTTTAGCTGAACTTTTGCTAGAGCAGCAAGGTTTGCTCCTCCTTGACGACTTTGTACTTCAATATAATAACTCTTTGCATCGTCCTATCCAGGAGATGCTGAGTGTACTAATCATCCCCATGCCACCATTCCAAATATTTTCAGTTTTCTCTGGTGGTTCAGCTCACAGGCATACTCCTTGTCCTTTTTTGTGAAACCAAGGCAAAAGATTTGCCACGTATATTAATTAAGAGAGAATAGAGTTTTTAATACACGAGCCCGGCAAGTACAAAGTGGTGTTACTATCCCGGCATAATAGTACCAAGTGAGGGCTTCACTCTTTATGTTGTTTAGCAGAATTGGGAGTGGCATGCTCTTGTTGCGGAAAATGCGGATGTTCCTCTCGTTCCAAATGGCCCATCCAATGAGAATGGTGAGGGATGCCATGGCTTTCCTGTTGGGAGTGCTCGAACTCGATTGGCTCACCCACCAATCCTTAATGGAGCCCTGAAAGTGCCATGTTGAAGTGTCAAGATTGTCGAGGTTTAACCACCCATTGACCAAATTCCAAAGGCAAAGCGTGAAATGACACTTGACGAAGAGGTGTGGCCCAGACTCAAGGCTCATGTTTGCAGAGAGGGCAAAGATGGCAATTCGGCCATCCCCGACGTGTTAGGCGTTCAGTAGTCCAAATCCGATCTTGGATGGCGAGCCATGCGAATAACTTCACCTTGGGCGGTGCCCGGACTTTCCACACTGTGTGATCCATTGGAGAGTAGAAGGTTCCGAAGAATTGCGTCGAGTAAGCAGACGTCGTCGAGTATTTGCCATCTGTAGTGTGCTTCCAAGAGGTCTCGTCCTCCGCATGCTCCTCTAGGGGGAATTCCGAAATAAGCATCCAAAGCTCCACAAATTGGTGGATGTGAGCCATAGTGAAGTTGATGGTCATCCTGATTTTGGAGATCCACGCACCCTCATTGAGTGCTTCCCTGATCTTCCATTTTTTTCTTATGGATGCATCGTGGATGAGTGGCGCAATATCTTTCGGTTTCCGGCCATGAACCCAAGGTGCATCCCAGAAGGGGGTTTTAGCCCCATTCACAACGGTGATAACGGTGGAGGCATAGAAAAAATTGTAATCATCTTCGTCACATGGGTTGCACAAGCCCACCCACATTTTGGATGGCCCCGCCACTCAAACCATATCCAATGCAAGCGGAGGACCCGCGCGAATTTGACCGTGTTTAGCACGCCAAGGCCTCCATGCTCGTAGGGATGGCAAACCAAGTCCTAATCGACCTTGCATTTTGCTCCATTGGTTTTGGCTGAGCGAGACCACAGAAAAGCACGTTGAAGCTTCCTTGTGTTATGCAGGGTGCTCAATGGGACGTGGAGAGATGTGATGAAGTAAACCAACAAGGCGGTGCGACCAATAGCGGTGATGTTGTTGCCATCCCATGGAATAAGTTTGGCCACCACCTTATCTTCAAGGAACTGGAAGTCTACTTTCTTTAATTCCCAAATCGATAGAGGAAGACCCAAATATTTCATGGGGAAGGATATTCTTTTTGCTGGTAGATTTTGAAGGGTGGGTTCGAGGTTGAGGTGGCGGCATCTAATAGGAACGACCGAGCTTTTGTGGAAGTTGGTGGTCAGGCCGGTGGCATTGCCAAAGCAGTCCAAAATGCCGGCAAGGTTATCAATGTCTCTCTTGATGGGTCCATGAACACCGCCGCGCCATCCGCATAAAGAGAGGTTCTCATGGTGGTGCCATGGCCTCGGACTTTGCAAAGCAACCCCTTGCGAGTGGCCAAGTCAGGATGATGTTGAAGCGGTTCAATAGCAATAACAAAAAGGAGGTGCCTTTGTCGCAGCCCCTTTCCATGGTGAATAGGAGTGCCAGGCACCCCGTTCAATAGGATACGGGATGAAGAGGTGACAAGGAGTGCGGTGATCCAGTTTCTGAACTTGTTGGGGAAGCCTTTTCTTTGTAGGATGTCAATGAGGTATTCCCATTTCACAGAGTCAAAAGCCTTGCGGATGTCCAACTGGAAAAGAAGTGAGGGCGTTTTGTTTTTGTGCAACCGACGCAGAAGGTTCCTGACATGCATAAAGTTGTCATGAATACTTCTTCCTTTTATGAAGGCACTTTGGTCATTGGAGACAATGGAGTCCATGTGTGGACGAAGGCGGTTTGTGAGAATTTTGGCAATGATCTTCGCAATTGCATGGATGGGGCTAATAGGTCAATAGTCCGAGATCCCATCCTTTTTGTTAGGCCCTCTTCATCGGGTACCCATCTTTTTTGGGTAGCAGCACAACATTTGCAGAATTTAGCCGATGAAGATTGGAGCCGTGAAGGTTTTCAAAGAGATGAATAACCCACATAATATCATACTTGATGATGCTCCAGCACTTCTTGAGGAAGATTCCGGTGAAGCCATCAGGGCCCTTGTCATTGTGCATATCATTGATGGCCGTAATTCATTATGTACGATTCATTTGAACTGAATGAATTTGGCGCATTCCCCGTTCAAACAAAACAGTCAGACCCTCTATCAACTTCAAAAATGCCACAGCAAAAACAATACTAGCTCATAAGTCATAACACATCAACCAAAGACGCATTGCATTTGTCACATGGTGACAAAGGCACGAAATGCAGACAGCGCCAGCAGGAAATCCACAAGAATACAACTGTTTTACATGGATAAAATGCAAGGAACATAACACGGACAAGTATGCATGCTGCAAATTACAGTCAGGGCTAGCTACCTAAGAAAGAAACATCGTCATATGACCAAACAGCTATTGTACATGACCGGCAACTAGCACTACAGGTCAATAACACCAAGTCAAGCACAACAACCAGGTAGGCGTGCAGGGCGCCACCAGATGGCTAACAAACAATCTAGCATTACCCAGGCTACCAAAACGGTTGTTGCGGTGCCACCATTGTACAGGCCAAAACAGCCCCAGCAACCAAGAAGAAACACTTCGGTCCAATCGCATCTCGTCAGGCCAGCTCAGCTTATTTCTCATCCTCCTCTTCATCAGGATCCTCCTTTGAATCTTCTTCCTTCTTGCCATTCTCTTCTGCATCCTCTTCCTCGTTTTCTTCCTCACCTTCGTCGTCAGACATGCTGTTGATCACTTCCTCTATGATGCGCTTCACCTCCGACTTCCTATCCATGAGGTCCATGTCAAAGTGGTCTCCTGAGGTGACAGCAAAAATCACAACAGAAAAATGTCAGTGCATTCATTAGACCAGACAATTGTGTTCATCATAACTTCAATGACTTTTACTACAATGAAACTTCAGAAAATGACAAGAAAAGGATACCTAATTTCCTGAGAATGTCTGCCAGAGTTGCCTACATGAAGGTAAGGTAATGTAGCCAGGTCAGAATGATAAAGGACCAAAAAACATGCAATATGAACACAACATAACATAATAATCTGCATCTGCATACCGTATTGAAGTCCACTTCTTTCAATATGTTACTAACAACAGCATGCAATTGTTTAGTGGTTGGGGCCACCTTGCCTTTTCCTGGAATTGATGGAAGCATTGGTTATAACAGCTTTCTAAGTAGCAACTCATAACTTGGAACTCAAACTGGAAGCTGTTAGAACAATTCATAAGTGTGACTTCTAATAATCCTACCAGAACAAAGTTAAGTCAACCAACATCAGATCAGTTTTTTCATGAGAACAAATAAACTCGCTGATGATCCAAAATGAACTAAAATTAAATAGGTGGAAGACAGTTGAATTATTGTGGATTTTCTGCATGGGTACAAGATCTCATACCTTTATTTTCACCAGATGCCTTGGGACCTGGCTTCTTGCGTGCCTTACTGTTGTTTTGGCTCTCTTTTCCATCATCCTTCTTCGGTTTTGCAACCTTCTTGGCCTTGTCTACAGGTCTTTTGCTTTGCTTTGTTGAATTCTTTGGTGTTCTCTTGACAGCCTTTTTGCTCTCCAACTCCACATCTGGCTTTGACACGCTTTTTACAGATTTAGTGGGAGTCTTCTTTACCGATGCATCCTTTTCCTTTGCCTTGGATCCAGCTTCCTTCTTTCCTTGTTTATCATCTTTTGACTTTTTCTTAACTGGTGTCGCTTCAGGCTCTTCATCACTCTTGGTATCTTCTTTCACTTCAGAGTCCTCATCACTTTCTCCCATTGAGTCCTCAGAATCAGCAGGACCAGCATCATCTCCACCATCATTCTCTTTTTCAGCCTCAACTGCTTGTTTTCGACTCTTCCTCTTTTTCTGTACATAAAACCACATCACAATTGAAGTGCTACACACAAACAGTAATTACAAATAATTGCTGCAGAAAGTCCTAGGACAATTAACTGTTTTTGTGAAATTTAACATAATAAGATCTCCAAGAAAGGTACCAACAATGTCAACTAGAAGCAAAATATTAGTGGTTCTCTATGTCCAGTAAAAAAAAGGTACCAACAATTATGGAGTACAGAAAGAGAGCATGAAGAAAATACAAGATAGGGTTGAGCACCAAAGTGAGTGAGAATTTTTGGCTCCCAGATTTCTTGGAGGCCAGTATATTGAAAAAATAATAATATCTAATTTTAAAAAAAAATCGAATTTTCCCTGTGAAAACCTAGAAATGTGTCAAGAACTGTTGATTTTCAATAAATATGGTAATTTGTAAGCAACAATAAAAAACAATTTTTTATGGCCCCAAAACTAAAAAAATCATCTTGACATACAGATTTGTTTTTGTGTACATCACATATGAACATATATTATTATGAAATTTTGCACATATGCTGTATACATGTATATTTGTACATGTACTTTTTCAGAAGAAAAAATCAGAATTTTTATTCAGGCAGGCAACATCTGTGCTCGGCTCCAAAAGAATATATTATAACATGAACTTTGCTTCGGTACACCCCCGTAGAAAAGTGATTTGGATGCAGATTGAAGGTGGAGATTACAAGGTACCCCTTCAATCAAAAAGCATAATAGTCTTTTGTATCCAAATCAATCTATTCAATGCATTTAATCTGCAGCTGATATGACAATGGCATTTAAGTAATTTTAAGATTCATGTAAACTTTAGGGGGGGGGGGGTGTACAGGAGCAAAACTCTTCTAACATGTTTTTCAAAGAACTAGGTGGAACACTGAGAAAGATGCTTAGGGTTTCCAGGTTTGACCACTAAAAATGCTGATTATCAAGATGCATAGACAGCCAATATTAATGCCGATATTCTTAAAAATGCAAATATATTACCATAGATTTCCAGGTATAGCTTCTTAATTTTTCAGTGTGTTTAAAATTAAAGATGGTACTAAACTGTCATTTTTCACTAGTTGAGTGAAAACCTCTCAAATATCCCTTGTTAATGTGACAATCAATAAAAGGCCATCTAGAATTATTTATTTTTATTTGAATCCCATTGAGCCATTCAGGCTGAGAAATGAGCAAATAACCATGGGCAATCAGAATAATACTTTGCTACATTTTTCACTGTCTCTCCGCTATGCACAAACCAGCCACTACCAGCAACACATATGAGGGTACCCAAGGGAGGTGTCACACTGTTGGTGCAGGTCCCTTGCAAGCAGAATGTCCTTGAAGGAACCTCAAGATTAAATCACTATTTGAACTTAGAAGTTAGTAGCCCAAGGACTTGGGGACTCGTAATGAATGAGATTCTCATCCATGGACAGGCATTCTTCCATGAATAGTATACAGCATACATCCTTGTCACTTGTTATTAAAACTGAAATTCTTTGTCCTAAAGATGGTTTGTTCTTTATGGTTCTTCAAGGATTACACTGTCAATTTCATTCTTTAAAGAGTGAGTTGCAAGAGATCATTCTAAAAAGTCAGAAACATCCAATAACAAACAGTCATCATCTAACATTAAGAAAAGAAACAATTGCAGTAAACTTTCACTGCCACTATGTTGGTGCTGCAGATAGACAGCTACAGAGAGAGAGAGAGAGAGAGAGAGAGTAGACTAAAGAGACCCAAATCAAGTACAGGAATTGCAGTCATTTCCAATGCCTGATGGTTAAACTAAAAGTAACTCTTAAGATGGGATTTGATCAATTGGCACAACCCTAGGGATACTTGGAAGGTTTACCTCCAACTAGTGGGAACATGGAGATTACATATCAACTTAGGAACATATCATCAATTTTCTCTTTTTGAAAATAATCAGCAAAGGAAGCTAGCAAGTGCAAGGGGATAAGTACAGCAGCAATGTCAAATTTGCAATTTCTAGATAGTTCACAATGGTAATCAGAAATGTATGACAACTCAAGGAAAATGAGCAGTTTATAAATTTTTCAGATGCAGCCAACAGAGCACCAGACATTAGGACACAGGTGAAGGCATTCCATGATAAATGGGTTTTCTGGCAGAACAACCGAGGTTAAAAGGCACTTTATGGGTAGATGCAGGTTTGTATAAAAGGGATGTTGTAACATTCTTAGCAGAATTGACAAGGCAGGTAGGCAGTGAGTAGTCCCCTCACATGTAATCAGTGGATGGGCATCTCGCCCTTTCTAATATACAATACACATGCTTGTGTGTATTCTAGAAGAAGAAAAAAGGCACTTTAAGCTGTCATCAGCACGGCAGGTTATTACCTTCTCTCCAGAAGCACCTTCAGCCGTTGCCTGGCTAGTTCCTTTAGACTTCCTGCGGCGCTTCTTCCCTTTCTGGAATGATGAAGATTAGGATTATGAAATTCAGTTTGCAGTCCCGTGTGGAAGAGCAAGATCTGCATTAATTAAAAATCATACCTTCACATCACTGATAACAACATCTCTGGTAATGCAAGGAGACTCCAGAAACTCCAGCAATTTGGCAGAAACTTCCTCCTGAATACAGCAAAATACTGTTACTAGAGACTTCACTGCTTAGATCATTGCAAACATGTGGTGAAGCAAATTAACCTTCTTTGAAGTACTTTTGGCCTGAACATCAAGTATATCACAAAAGTCTAGCAACTTCTCCTTGTTCATCTTGTCAAGCTTATCTTTTACCTTGTTCCTTTGCTTTTCCTAATCAAAATTACACAAGAACATCCATTATTATTAAGACAAAAAACAAAACAAATAACATGCATTGCAGCACAGCATCATCACAAAAACTCACCGGATTGTCAGTCCAAACAAAACCAGAAAACTGGGATATGTTTCTTTTCAAGAAATGGGCCTGCAGAGAATCAAACAGACAGTTAACAAAACAAGCAGATAACAAGTTAAATTAGAGCAAGACAATGCAGAAGCCTCACATTTGATTTTCTCCCGAACAATAAAGTATGAAGATTCTGAAGATTGTCAGCCGCCTTTCTCTTGGTTAGTTTGAAGAAAACTAAGGAAACAAACTATTAGTCCAACCTGTGGATTAGGAGGTGGCTATTCCCAGAATGATAAACTGTGCAATGCAGTTACAAGATGAAGAGTCCATAATGTCTTTATTTATCCAACACTAACTAAAACACGAGTAGCAACTTCAGCCGTATACTGGACAACTGAGCAAGATGAAAATCAGAACACTCGAAAACAAGGGAAGCAAGTAGCGTTAACCCAAAGTTTAGAAACAAAAACAAGCAGCAGCAGTAACCCAAGATCCAGAAAACTGCACTTGGAAAACAGGTTAGGTGGCTGTATGGAGATTACTCATAAAAAATACTGCACGATTCTGTTTATACAGTCCTTTGAAATATGCCAGTAAATTTTAGGGATGGGCAAAGACAACTGAATAAACAGATCCACGAGTCATTTACAATGTCACCGCACATAGACCTTGGACTAAGCAAAGAGAACTCTGCCAGTCGATGTGTGTTATCTGTTGTTCTATTAGAAACGACCCCTGGGCTGAACAAGGACAGGATCTTTTGGATGACGGCTGATCCATTCATTGTGATGTTATTTCTTCCTACTACAGTAGTTTCTAAGGAAAATTCTTTATGAATAACTCTGGAACACCAGATATATCCAGAAAAATGGAGACTTCAACCAGTCCATGGACCATTAAAAAGCATAGCAACACGTTATCACTAGAGCATGCAAAGAAGTGGATCATGAGCGGCGCCAATGACTCCACGAGGAAAACAGGTACATCTAGCAGTACAGGCAGGAAAAGCAATACATGGTTCAGGGGCAAGAGATTACCGTTGGGGATCTCCTTGAGCTTCGTCCCAGAGCCCTGAAACGCAGGAAGCAGCAAGAACGAATCAGCAAATGAACAAACGAGCAAGCCGTAGATTGACGCGTCCAGGGAAGAGCCGCATCTGTTCTCGGCGCGGCGCCGTCACAGCGGCCCGGTGTGGGCTGAGAATAACAGCCCCGCGGGGGGAGGCGCCACAGATCGGGAGGGACAAGAGCGCGCGGAGAGAAGGGGGGAGAGCGGGGATTTGACCTGGAGAATGGCGGCGGACTTCTTGGCGGGGGTGGAGCGCGGGGTGAGCTCGGCGTAGCGCTCGACCGTCTTGCGCTCCCTGGACGGCCTGCCGGTGGCGGGGGTGGCCGGGTCCCGCGGCACCCTCTTCCTCCTGCCCCGCTTCTTCTGCGGCGGCTCCTCCTCCCCCTCCTCCTCGTGCTCCTCGGCGTCCATGGGGTCGTCGGCGGGCGGATCGGCCGGGGCGGGGTCGGCGGGCTTGGCGTCGGTGGCCATGGGCGGCGGGCGACGGCGGCGAGCGCGGCTAGGGTTTTAGGGCGGGGCGGGGGCGGGGGCAGGAGTGGTGGGGGTGGAAAAAGGGGGGGAATTTTTGGGAGGCGGAGCGGGGCGGACGGACGGGGACGGAAGGGGTGCGCGTGTGTGTTCTGGCCTTCTGTGGGGCGCTTGCTCGGCGTTCGGCGCTATTAAATTGGGGATCGGATTGGGATGGGATCGACCGACGGGCGGGAGGATGGGATGGATTGGGGGGATTCCCGCGCACGCCCGCCCGCCGTCTCGGCCCGGGAATTGGTTGTGTCCTCCGAGCCAAAATTTCCCCCTGGTCTAGCGTGTTTCCCGTTTTGCCCTCCTCGTTCTCTTTCTTTGCGGGGAGCCCCTCCTCGTTCTCTTTGTGAGGGCATGGTCAATACATAGCCTCAGTGTGATGCCTCGTATGCCATGTAGGATCGGATGTCAGAAAAAATAGGTTTGGATAAGGAAGCGGGTGCTTGGAGAGAAAAAGCGTGGTCCGGTGTAAAAAACTAAAAAGGTTAGAATGAAAAGTAGAGATGCATGTGTAATAGTCTTTATTTTCTATTCTTTGATTATGCTCACTAGTGTTAGCTTGCATTGGAGAGAAAAAATCAATACAGATGCCTCAATCTACTTTTTGCCATGGGGCATCTGTATCCATATGCCACCATTGTACATGCCCTGATGAAGGCATTACATGTACGACAAAAGCTGACGTGACAAACGGTTAAAGAGGAGAAAGAGCACTCTGATGGCTTTTAGGAAGAAAATGATGTCAGACGGGCTGGTGGGTGGACCTGGGCAAAACACATATGCATTGAAGAGCTTAGTTGCTAAACTGTGTCATACGCTTAGCGCCTTATCTGATCACTTGTGGACTGCTAGATCTGCCTTTTCACCATCTTTTCATCTCTGTTGGCACCAATTATTGATATGATTTCTTTGGCATGTTTAGTCTACACGTTGTGTCGTGGAATTTCTACGGCAGATGCCATGGAGTGGCTTGTCGAGTGGTTAGGGACCGACGGGCGCTGACGGTGTCCGGATGCGGGTATGGGCACGGGCACTAATGGACACAGCAACATAGCCAGGTTCGGGGCCCTTGTATCGAGGTAACACCCCTACTCCTGCCGGGATATCACTGTTGAGCACTAGACGTACCTGGTTGCGTCTGGAGCTGTATCGGAGGAGGGAGAAGGGGCTCTAAGCCCCGCTCTTCCCCTTGCGTGCGTGTGAATGATGAATGACCGAGGTCTTATACTTGGACCTCCTAGGTTACAACATACATAGGAAAAAGGGGGTGGGCTCTGCTGCTAGCGTCTCTGGCCTCCAATAGGGTCTCGTCGGTCGTGGGGTCCGTCGTTTGTCGGGTCTCGTGGGCCCACCGACTGCTTATTACTATAGCATGTAGCCTACGGTGTCACGCAGTAGGTAGCATGACGCTCCTATAGTGCCATATCGTCGCGTCATCATGGTCAGCAGTGCAGGCGGCACTATAGCTAGCCGGGGAGCCGGCCGACACGACCAGCCAGTCTGCTCCGGTCGGCCGGCGCCAGCGAGGGGCCAACCGTTGAGGGAGTTGAGCCATTCCAAATGTTTTGAAATGTTGACTTGTATTCTCGAGCCTAGCCGGGGTCATTCCCGACATGTTGTGTACATGATCTTCTTTTGACAGGGCAAGGAATGGCCATAAAACGGAAGGAATCAAAAGTCATGAACACTCAAAGAGTGAAGAGTAGGTAAAATGGCTGGGGGGCAGAAGGGTAAATGCCCACACGCGGGACCCCCGGACAGTCGGTTGCGGTGGCGTCGGCTGCGTCAGAGCGAGCCCCTGGCGGCAGGCGGGAAACCGTGCCAGGCCGCACGCGCCCTCCTCCTTCCTGGGTTGGTTCAAACTCAAATTTTCGTCCGCCAAATTTTCGGCCTCCCTCGCGTTTTCCCGGTTTCCCACCGACCCCCGCTGAATCCGATCAGAAGCACACGCGGGACGCTTTTTCGGCTCCGCTCACCCCCGCGAAACCCTCATTTTTCCCCCGCCACTCGTCTCTCTCTCTCTCGTGCGTCGCGGCGGCGGCGGCGGCGCATCTACCGGAGAGAGAGGTCGCGAGAGGTGAGTGAGTGAGTGAGTGCCCTCCCTCCTCCTACGCGCCCGTCTCTCCAGCAATGGCGTGCGGCGGGGATCTGAGCCGGCGGCGCGGCTGGATCTGGAGGAGGCCGGCGGCGCCGCTGGGCTTGATGTGGCGTGTGTGGCCGGTGATTGAGGGCTGGGCGGCGGCTGTATGCATGCATGAGCAAGGGCACGGCTGCGTGTCCGGTGGCGAGTTCGGCTTGTAGCAGGTTGCTGGATGCGTCTGTGCTCCATGCCGATGATTATTCTTTTCTGGCGCAGGTGATTTGAAGCCGTAAATCCTGTTCTCTTCCTTGTAAGCAGCCCGTAGCAGAGTGCCGTGAGGCAGTATAGCTTGGAGCAGAGCACCTTCAATCTGAGATTATTTGGCCCATAAATCCTATTCTCTGCTTCTTAAATAAAATTTCATTATTTGGTACACACTGTTAGAGAATGAGCAACTGACATTCACAGTGGGCCAAAGGCCAATATAAGTACATGTGAGGTAAAGTGCAGAAAGCCCCTTATACAATGGGGATATACAGAAAAGTGGACTATACACATCTAACACCCCCCCTCAAACTCATGGTGGATCAACAACACTGAGTTTGGAGAGAAAGAAGCCATGTTGCGCTCGAGTCTGTGCCTTCGTGAAGAAGTCCGCCAACTGTAACTCAGAGGACACATAGTGAAGAGCGAGAGTCTGATCCTGCACAGCAGCACGCACAAAGTGGATGATCCTACTGATGTGCCCTCTACTTCCAGTGCACCTCCTCTCACGCCTACACCGGTCCATAACCTCCGTGTTAGGCCTTGTCCCCCACCTGATCGCTATTCTCCTGACCGGTATGGTCTTTTTGCCATTGCTGAGCCCACCACCTATCAGGCTGCCATGACTCAGCCTGAATGGCAGCTTGCGATGGCCGAAGAGCTTGCGGCGCTTGAGCGCAATGGCACGTGGGATCTGGTTTCTCCTCCTTCCGGTGTTTGTCCCATCACCTGCAAGTGGGTCTATAAGATTAAGACTCGCTCCGATGGTTCCCTTGAGCGCTACAAAGCTCGTCTTGTGGCTCGTGGCTTTCAGCAGGAGCAGGGACGCGATTATGATGAGACATTCGCTCCTGTGGCCCACATGACCACTGTCCGCACTCTCCTTGCTGTGGCTTCTGTTCGTCATTGGTCTGTATCTCAACTTGATGTCCAGAACGCTTTTCTCAATGGTGAGTTGCGTGAGGAGGTTTATATGCGGCCACCACCGGGGTACTATGCT
This sequence comes from Elymus sibiricus, assembly GCA_039707655.1. Lineage (NCBI taxonomy): Eukaryota > Viridiplantae > Streptophyta > Magnoliopsida > Poales > Poaceae > Elymus > Elymus sibiricus. The sequence goes on along the minus strand of CM077667.1, from coordinate 451,849,559 downwards.
CCTGATGGTATGGTCTGCCGACTTCGCCGCTCCCTCTATGGTCTTAAACAGGCCCCTCGCGCCTGGTTCGAGCGGTTCGCCTCTGTGGTGACTGCCGCTGGCTTCTCGCCCAGTGATCATGATCCCGCGTTGTTTGTTCACACATCTCCTCGTGGTCGGACTCTTCTCCTTCTGTATGTTGACGACATGATCATCACTGGTGACGACTCTGACTACATTGCCTTTGTTAAGGCTCGCCTTCGCGACCAGTTCCTCATGTCTGATCTTGGTCCACTTCGCTATTTTCTTGGGATTGAGGTGTCTTCGACCTCTGATGGCTTCTTCATCTCCCAGGAAAAATATATTCAGGATCTTCTTGCTCATGCCGCTCTCGGTGATGAGCGCACTGTTGTGACTCCTATGGAGCTCAACGTTCAGCTTCGTGCTTCTGACGGTGACCCTCTTCCTAATCCCACTCGCTATCGCCACCTCGTTGGGAGCCTTGTCTATCTTGCTGTTACGCGTCCTGACATCTCCTATCCTGTCCACATTCTCAGTCAGTTTGTTTCAGCCCCCACCTCTGTCCACTATAGTCACCTCCTCCGTGTTCTACGATATCTTCGTGGCACGATCTCTCATCGCCTTTTCTTTCCCCGCTCCAGCTCTCTCGAGCTCCAGGCCTACTCTGATGCTACGTGGGCTAGTGATCCCTCTGATCGACGCTCGCTGTCTGCTTACTGTGTCTTTCTTGGTGGCTCTCTTATTGCCTGGAAGACAAAGAAACAGACTGCAGTTTCTCGCTCGAGTACAGAGGCTGAGTTGCGAGCGATGGCTATGCTGACGACTGAGGTGATCTGGTTACGATGGTTACTTGAGGATTTTGGTGTGTCTGTTACTACATCGACTCCCTTACTGTCAGACAGTACCGGTGCTATCAGTATTGCGCGTGACCCAGCGAGGAGGGCCGGGCGGAGCAAGGGGCGGCGGCGGCGGCGACCGGGCGCGTGCGGGCTCGGAGCAGAGCAGCGCCAGGCCTCAGGCGCGGGCGCAGAGGAGAAGCAGCCGAGCGGCCAGGGAGAAGAGGGCCGACGGCGGGGGTGGAGGCGGCCGGCGGCCAGGGAGGAGATGGCCGGCGGCGGGGCAGGCGAGAGCGCACGGAGCTGCGGCGTGCGGGAGAGGAACCTGGCAACTGATACCATGTTAGAGAATGAGCAACTGACATTCACAGGGGGCCAAAGGCCAATATAAGTACATGTGAGGTAAAGTGCAGAAAGCCCCTTATACAATGGGGATATACAGAAAAGGGAGTATACACATCTAACACACAGATACGTAACTATTAAGTATCCTTTGCAATGTTGAATCATGAGTACTACTCCCTCCGTTTCTAAATATAAGTCTTTTCTGAGATTTCAATACGAACTAGTGTAAATTCACTCATTTTGCTTTGTATGTAGTCTATATTGGAATCTCCAAAATGACTTATATTTAGGAACCGAGGGAGTAGAACCTAAATCTGCTGCTGCAAATAGAACGGTTGAGCGTAGCCAAATAAAATGCCATAGTTCGACATCTTTTAGTTCCAAATATCAGTATCTTGTAGACAGATGGTGTGCAGTTGAGTTATTTGTGTTCACATGTAGTAATGCATTGTAGAGGGACAGAGATACTTGGCTGTAACGGGTCTTTCTTTATGTTCAAATACTTGCTGAAATTAGTATTTCAATGTCCAAACACTAGCTGAATTGTTTCTGTATGTGAAAGTACTTGTTGTGATGGGTTTCATAAAGTCAAATGCTTGCTCTAATTTTTTCTTTAAGATCAAATGCTTGCTGTAATTTTTTTCTTTAAGCTCAAATACTTGCTGTGATTAGTATCTCAATGTCCAAACACCTGCTGAAATTCTTTCTTTATGTGACTATTGCTAGCCTTGCCGCGGGCCTCCTGAGCGCCGAGCTAGCTAGGGTTCTTCCAACCAAACCCTGGCGGCGCCCTCCTCCGCAACTCCGCCGCCCCGGCGCCCGACGGCTCGTCTGCGAGGCCGTCCTTGACTGGCTACTCCTCTGCCTTTCCCCGTCTTGGCAGGAAGAGAATGGTGATGACGGGCGCCGTCGCTGGAGCGGAGCGGACGACGAGAGTAAAGCGCAGACCCTTGTGCGGTAACACTCCCCCCCCCCCCCCCCCCCCCCCCCTCACTACGTACGGATGTATATAGACAAGCAAACCAATCAAGTCACCTGAGATATGCATTCCATCCGTTGCTAATGTTAACTTTCTGGTGGGTGGCAAAAACTGTCAATTCTGTTCAATTTTCTGTGGTGTAGGTTCGGAAGAGCCAGCTGCCGACAGGCGATGGCATTGGGTACCTGGAGGCCAAGCACCACCTGCTGCTGAGCTACTGCCAGGACCTCGTCTACTACCTGCTACGCAAGGCCAAGGGGCTGTCCGTCGATGGCCACCCTGTCATGCGCAGCCTTGTTGAGATCAGGCTGTTTCTTGAGAAGGTGTGCGTGTGTGCCCTTAAGCGTTGATTGCTAAGCTACCAGTCTCCATTTATGCAGCTGTCTAATAGTAGTTTGTTTTATGTTGAATTCTGTGTGCTAGATTCGCCCAATAGACAAGAAGATGGAGTCCCAAATCCAGAAGCTCACCAATGCTGCAGATGGTGCAGCTGCCCAGGATAAGGTCCCAGGCGCCGAAGTCAATGTTAAGGGCAGGCAACAAGGCGACGACGACCTGTTGGGGTACCGGCCAAACTCGGATATGATGGATATCAAAATTGCTCCTGAAGGACAGGTGAAATTCTCACTTACTAACTGATGTTTTCTCTTAGTATTTGTTAAGGTGATAATGTTTGACTGTTTATCACTCTGTGTTCACACAAACACACACACCAATCAGTTACCATCAAAATTTGTGCACTGAATTTACCAGCTTCTTTAGTCCAAACACCAATCAATAAATCGTATATATATTTTTATGTCATCAAATCTACCCATCCTTGCTGAGGTGTTTTCTGTAATATAGTTGTCAATTGGATAAGAAATCGATATTTCTAGTGCAGTGACTTGTAGAATCTAATTAAGTTGCTACTTAACAACTTCTGTTGAATTAGAGATTATTACTCCATAACTTGGTTAGATGTCTGGTTTCAAGTGAACTTATCATAGCTTATATTATTGCTTTTGTGGATACTGCTACCCGTTGCTTAAATGCTGCCTTGTTCTTACACAAGGTTTGGGGTATATACTTCTAACTGCACTATTCCCATTAATGGCGTGAATTAGGTCACTGTTTATATCAGATATGATCATTTCATGACTAGAGTTTGCCATGTACAATTTATACAGATTTGTTGTGTCTGATGTGTTTAGCTGTTCGACTTCAGGGCAAAGATGGTATCTATGTTCCTCCGAAAATTGGGCCAGCTGCCATGGATGATAGTCATAGTAAAGACGCTACAAGGAAAGAGAAAAGATTATTACGTATGGCAACAGAGAATCCTTACTTCAAGGAGATGATTGACGATGCTGCTGATAGACCTGAAGAGGTTTGTATATTGTGTATGTTTGTATAGTTAGCTAAATAAGCTACATGGAGCTAACTAAACTGTCTACACAATTTTACAGTGGAAGGAAACAGCGGGCGATGAAAGCAATTTATGACCTACATGCGGCAGAGAGAGAAACAAGAGAAGGCAGAAGAGGAGATGTTCACCCGAGCTCCAGTAACCAAGCGTGAAAAGTACATGGGGAAGCAGATGAAGAAGCAGCTTCATGGGTATGTTCAGTTCCATTATTCTCCAGAGTTCATGGATTTTATCTTGTACGACGGTCGGCAGTGCACCCCATTATAACGTGAAGAACCCATCAGCCACATCAATGAATGGCTGATAGCTTTGGTCACTTTAAGCTGAGCTTGTCTCTTGGGATTTTTCACTTTTACCCAACTTATGAACTGACATGTTTCTGTGTACAGGTTACAAGGCCTGACTGACAGGTTCGACCTCGGGATGAACATGCTGCTTGATGGAGAGAAGGAAGACGACGGTGGTGTCAGTGAGCCGCGCAGACAGAGTGCGGGTCGGAGAAAACACCAGAAAGGCGGCAAGAGGAAGCAACACTACTTCGGACCTGACAGTAGTCCTCTGAAATTTTGACATGTCCTCAGTCGAAAGCATGAATTTCGACACCACTAGAAACTGAATCAGTTGTGCACCATAGGAGCATTGCTTAGAAGCAGCAGCAGTTTTGTGCATCTGTGTACTCCGACAGCTACTTGGGTCCTTGAGACGATTGCCACATGTTTATCCTCGGTTGTTTGCCCGTGTTTTCTGGTTTCTACTCCTTTGAATCCGTGACATGTATGAAAAGGTGTTTTGATGAGTATGGTCAGAGAATTGCGAAATGCACGATGGTTGTCAATTACAACATCGATCTGCATGTAAAAATTAATCTGACATTAATCGTCCGCAGCCTGAATCATCGTTGACAAAATTCACCATCTGTTAGATGTTCCATGTTTATCGGTGTCGTGCTTTTTTCTACTACAAGGTTGCTGCTAAGAGGATCACTGCTGGCAAGTGGGGTTGCAACAATGATCAATGGCCAGGCCTGCATTGTTTGTGATTTCACCCTCTTTCTTTTATACCAGGGTAATGAATCCTAAGTTTATGTTTAACGCAATTTGAAAGCGCTGGTCTTTGAAGAAAATTTTGGGCAAGTTCTAAAGGAAGGATGGCAGCAGCAACGAATCGCCCCGCGTTGTGAGCTCCAACCATTTCAGCAGACTCAAGCAGGACCTGATGGACGAAGAGATGGTCTCTGACAAGATCGAGTTCCGCGGTCAGAGGGGTGAACAACAGCTGTGAGCGGATTCAGTCTTTACATCACCAACTCTGGCAAACTATCACCATGCTCATTATGTGTTTGGTTGATCTGCCCACATATGGTTTTTCATCGTGCCGCAGGAAGATCGCCCCCTACGATCTCCGTAGATGTCCCTCTCGATTCTGCTATTGTGAATGAGGAAATATTCGGGCCCTTATTTCTGACCATCCTGCATTTTGTTTTGCTTATTTTTGACCCACAAGAAGCACAGGAGCATCTTAGACCCTGTTCGGCAATCCACCAACTCCAGGAAATCCCAGAATCTGAAGAGCGAGGAAACAGCTGCTCCTCAATTTTCAACTGAAGCTCCACCTGCTCTAGGAGCGGAGCTGTGGAGCAGAGGGACTCCGAACAGGGCTTTAGTCCAATGTTCTATTTTTCTTTAGGTTGACAAGAGCCATGCGAGCTTCAAACCTTCTCCACAAGGTGGCCCAATACTGAATGTGTGCTCAATGCTTGATTTTTCCCCAAGCGATGTACTGTGACCTTCCAAGCATGCATGGCAGCTGCACTTAATGATTTATTGATATTTCCTTACATGGAAGGGAGGCAATCTGTCCGTTTCATTAGCGTTTTGTTGTTACGTGGATGGTGATAAGTATTTTTATCGGTTGTCTAACCCGCCACAGAATCGGTGATGGTCATGAAATTCCTTGAACAAGTGAAGCAAGATAGTTGGTCCACCAGAGGGATGCTAATAGGGTAGCGCAAGAGATTGCTAATATTGTTTTTTATATATAACTGAAAAGTTCTTTGTCGAGTGATGGGAGATAAGTTTATGAGGTGAATATACTTTTCCCTGGTTAAAATCTCATCAAAAAGAGAACTGGCCTTGACACAAGAAGCCGGTCCACGAAAAGTAGTCTAGAAAGCAAATAGTCCAGCAATGAACAAGCACTTGATGAAAAGACCTCACGAAAAAAACGTCCGCTTCTAGTTTATTCTATTCGTGGTGGCGATTCTGAAGTTCATATTCCTCTGGAAAAGTTTATGGCATCCCCAGCCTCGTTTGGTGACATTGGTGAAGTGTTCTCACTTATATACCTTGCAAAAGATGAAAAATTCTAGAGCATTTGGACCTTGGGTTGAGCAGAGTAACTGATGATGCTGTCCAGTATGTTGCAAACATCGGAATGAATCTGAGATGTCTAAGCCTCGAGAATACTTACTGGCATAACCTCTCAGGCACCATGTATTTTGGCAGGAACAGTTCCAAATCTGACCTCACAGTCTTTAGCTTATACAAAAAATGATGATTCTGCTCTAATGTATGTCAGCACGATACCTTCGTTCAGAGCGATAGATCCAATCCATACAAGAATCAAAGGTTGCCTTTTCGCTTTGCATCTATTTCTTTTTCTTGGTTGAACAAATATGCTTTCTCTTTGAGGAACCGATTTCTATCCCCTGCCAGGGTTCACTTGTGTCGAAGCAAACTCGGAGAAAATACTGTCCATGCCTCCACTTGAGCATCTCATATATATCTTGTAAGTTTAAATCTGGAGGATGCACCACTGTCAGATGAAGGAATGCCTCCCCTGGCTGGCATCCTCTAGAGCACTAAAATACCTGTACCTAAAAAGTGATTTCTTGTCTGACCCCTCATTGTGTGTCATCCCGTCTTCCGCCTCAAATTTAATACATCTTGGTTTTTGTGGGAATGTACTATCAAACTCTGGGCTTCGGCAATTTGTGCCCCCTGCCCAGCTACATGTGTTGGATTTAAGTGGCTGCTGGATCTTAACAGGAGATGCCGCCTCAACATTTCGTAGGCATCAATCACCTGATGATAGAGGTGAAGCATGAACTAATGCAGGAACTTCAACCAAATCATGGTGGTACTTCAGAAGTTCATAAGTCTAGGAAACTTCCATAGGCAAAAACAAAAGCTGTTAATGATCCATATACTCTTGTGATCCTGAAGTATGTATCCAGTGAGCTTGTCTGTTTTAACAGAAGGCTTTTGTGTTATGTTGTCAGATGTGACCATGGGTTCAAATGGTTCAGCTTTCGGATCTAGGATGATTTTTGCCTTCAACAAGTGTATGTATTTGCCATTTGATCACCCTCAACCTTATGAGCAGCACATGGTAGTCCATGAGGTGCAGCATTTTCCATGTAAACATTGTTCCTGGATGTTGGACTAAATGGATCATTTTGTTCCTTCCGGGGTGGAAAATAACTAAGTAAATCCCCCCTACTGGGAACTAAATGGGTGTATTTGTTCTTCTAACCAGCTAGCAGCTACGAACTTCCGGAAGGTACCCAAGTATGCACAAAATGATAAGAAACATGCTGCTAGTGAAGTTGTACTGTTCATATATATGTGCCCTTTTTTGGAGGCTATATAACTGTACACACTTACAACTTTACGATAAACTAACTATACAGAAACAACATCTAATCCTTTGCATAACCAATTGTTTAGAAAAACTAAAAAAAATGAACATCAGTTAGTATTTACCAGCAAAAAGGCCATGCGGAGCAAGAAACCTAGAGTTTCTTAAGCAAAAAACCAAACCTGCTGGATCACCATTCACAAGTCACCAGTACTCTCCGCATGAGCATTTCCCATCTTTCATCCTATGGAACCTGTTGCTATCTCTCAATATTATCTCCCTTCCAGATGATTTAGAGATATATTTGATTGCAGAATGGCAATCAGCGCACACACGGAGATTCTTAAAGATCCTTATTGGTTTTGTTGGCGATGTAGTAATCAAACCAAATGCCACAGCAATCTTCTCGCTGTGCTGAAGCAGACACTCCTCCTTGAGCTCATCCAACATGTCATGGAGCACAATGCTTGTGTCTGGTACATAGCCAATATCTTTAATTTCTCTGATCATCACAGCCAACTTTGCATAGATCTCTTGTGCTTGCGGATGGCCGGTGTCACCAGCTCGGAACTCGTGAATGGTGTTTCCAACATGCATCCAACTCAAGCCAGTTTCTTTACTCAAGTTCTTATGTCTCATCAGACTCCTTATTCTTGCAACTTCATCCCATAAACCGCCATGGGCATACAAGTTTGAGAGAAGGACATATGGAGCTGGATCTCGTGGCTCGAGATCTATAACATGATTGGCTGCAATTTCACCAATCTCAATATTATCATAAGTCCTACAAGCACCGAGGAGAGTCTTCCAAATCAATGCATCCGCTTTACAGGGCATTTCATTAATGAACTCCAGGGCTTCTTGAACAAGACCTGATCGTGCAAGAAGATCCACCATGCAGGCATAATGTTCCATCCTCGGTATGACTCCATGATCTTTCTGCATTGATCTGAAGTATTCCTTTCCTTCTTTCACCAGACCAACATGGCTACAGGCAGATAATACAGCAATGTATGTGACATCATTTGGTTTGACACCTGATAAGATCATGTCATGAAACAATGACAACGCTCGTTTCGCGCGCCCATGCTTGGCTAAGCCACTGATTACTGAAGTCCATGAAATCACATTATGGTCGTCCATTTCATCAAATGCTCGACAAGCATCATCCAAATATCCACACCTAGAATACATGGAAACAAGGGAGTTGCTTATACCTTTATCAGACTCAAAGCCTGCTTTGATTGAAAGCGCATGCAGTTGCTGACCCTTGGTTGGCAACCCTACAGTGGCAGCTGCACTAAGCAGACTAGCAAACGTGAACGTGCTTACTCCGACTTCCATGCTCTCAATCTGAGAATTCCAAGAGGCATTGCTCCTCTCAGTTCCACCAATATCAGAACTGGTGGAAAGTAAGTTCCTTTCATAAAGCTGGTCGAACGCCTTTCTAGCTTCCTCCATGCAACCAGATTCAGCATACATGCTAACCAGAGCATTCCCAACAACGTTTACATTCCCTATGCTGGTTTTCATGACACGGGCATGAATCTGCCTGCCTGAATCTTGATCAGAAAGGTTTGCACAGGCCTTAAGAAGACTAGAATATGTGAGGTGGTTTGGTTCGATGCTCTCATTTAACATTTCGCAGAAGAGTTCTACTGCATTGTTTTCCTGTGCTCCACATTGCACATATCCTGAAATCAGCGCTGTCCATGACATGACGTTACGTTTGGGCATTCGTTTGAAGACTTTCCTTGCACATTCCATAGACTGATCCATATGCAATTTTGCATACATGTCCACAAGTCCACAGCTCACACAAGTATCAGAAACCAGCCCCAGCCGGAGTACTAGAGAATGCAGCTGCTGCCCCAACCCAACTGATCCCTGTTCTGTGCATGCCGAAATCATGCTGCTCATGGTGTATCCGTCGGGCTCAAAACCATCTTCTAGCATGCCAAGAAATAATTCGACCGCCTCACCTGCACACCCACCTTGCACATACCGTGTAATCATCAGCGTCCAGACGACCACTGTCCTCTCGACCAACCCATCAAACACCTTCCGTGCTGCCACCAGGTCCCCGTTCCTGGCGAACATATCAATCAAGGCACAGCCGACTGACACGTCGGTGCCCCAGAACCCCGTCTTGAGCACAAATCCAAGGACCGCGCCACCAGACAGGCGAAAGAGCTCCCCCGGAAAGCAGGCGCGGGCCGCGGCGCAGAGCGTGAACGCGTTGGGCCGGAGCCCCGACTCAAGCATCTCGCCGAGGAGGAGCAGGGCCTCCTGCTCCGCGCCGTTTCGCGCGAGGCAGAAGGCCATGGCCGTCCAGGACACGAGGTCCCGCAGGCCGCGCATTCCGTCGAACACCCTGCGCGCGGCGCTCACGTGGCCGCACTTAGAGTACATAGTGAGGAGCGAGTTGGCGACCAAGGCGTCGGCGTGGAGGACCTCGGTGCCGAGGAGGCGTCGGTGGAGCGCGCGCCCGAGGCGTAGGTCGCCGGTGCGCGCGGCCGCGGCGAGGAGCGACGCCGCGTCGGAAGCGGAGGGGGGTTCGGACGACAGCGCCTGCAGATTTGCTGTTCGTGGGCTGAGGTGGCGGTGAGGGGTCTGGATGGGAGGCGGCGACGGCGGGAGCCTGGGCGGAAGGGCCGCGAGGGTTGAAGCCATGGCGGCACCGGCGGTGGCCGGAAGGGAGGGAGAGGGCATCGGCGTCGACGCCGGCCGTTGGGTGATGATAAGCTGAGAAATGGACTGCGGCGTCGCGTCCTTTTTCTTTTCTTCACCCATTTCGAATTAGCTAAAGTTTTACTTTTTCCTATGTTAAATATCTTCGAGTTTTTTTTTTGCGAGGGAAACATGTTCGAGTTTGATCAATCAAGTATATCGAAAAATACATCAATGTCAACAACATCAAATTAATTTCATCACATTTATCATACTGGAGTAGACCTGGGCATGGGCAACCCGACCCGAAAATCCAGGGCCGGGCTCGGGCCTGAAAAGGGAGCCCGGCGGGCAGACCGGGCCGGACTCAGGCTTGCAAATAACTAATTTTTAGCCGTGGTTGGGCCGGGACGACCGGGCTTTGTCGGGCTTTTCCGGGCTCAGGCCGGGGCGACCGGGCTTTTCCGGGCTCGGACCTGATTTATAAGGCCTGGCGGCCGGGCCGTGCTCGGGCCTGAGTTTTTCAGTTCAAGCTTTCTCAAGCACGGCCCGGGGTATGCCCAGGTTTATCCAGGAGTAATATATAATTTGTGTTATGTATATTTGGTCATAGATATTACTCCCTCTATTTTTGTATACAAGGTTACTTCATATTTTTCATGTTCACCTTTTTTTTGCGATTAAACCCCAGATATATTAGCTACACACAGCGATACAAACCCCAAAGAAACCAAAAAAATACAATCTGGTCCTTGAAGGCCCAACCCACTTCAACCACCGACGCAGAACGAGGACGCGCCGCCGCATTGCCTCCGTCGCTCCCTCCTGGAGCCGGCGATGTCAACGAAAACTCAGGCAGGAACCACGCGGACGGGAAGTCATCGATCTCGGTCACTGCGTAGCAGCACGACCGAGGAAAAGAGGGGCGGAGCATCGCCGATTCGAAGTCGTTACCTCTCTCATCGGCCAACGAGAGAGAGGATCTGAAGCACCTCCTACCCACATTAGAAGCCCCACGCCACCGATGGAGGAGACGGCGGCGCTTTGACGCCAGGGCCCAAGGAGTGGATCCCCACATCACGCGGTCGTCCGCGTCGCCAAGACGATAACGCAAGGACGAACCAAAGCCACCGTCTCCTCAACGCCGCCAAAAGCACCGCTGAGGTGGGGGAAGACGAGGCACCTCTATTCGTCGGATCTGCGCCGTTACCACCACCGAAGCAACGCCGCCGTGAAACCCTATCCTAACCCTATCTACAACACCGGAACGAAATGACCGGGGCCCCCCACCCTCGCACCGCTAGAGCGGATAGAGGGGGAGGGAGCCCGCAGCCCCGCCGACGCAAATGGAGGAACTGGAACCGGCTCCCTGATCGCCTCCTTCAGAGAGAGAGAGAGAGAGGGGAGGGGAAGGGCAACTGCCTTCTGTCCTTTCATGTTCACCTTTAACCATTGATTTTACCAGCAAAAGGTGAGTTATATGCCCCAAAAAATGCCATTGAATTGACTTGGTCAAACTAAATGCTGTTTGACTTAGTAAAGTTTTAAAATTCAATTAATTGCGAATGGAGGAAATAGGAGCTATGACTCTAGGAATTTAAAGAAACCATGAACAAAAGGAAACTAAGGGGGAAAATGGATGATTGTGGGCTGGCGCTTCGCTACTGCGCCGTTGGTGTTGTTGGCATTTCACACAGATTGTTATTTGGTTTGGCTCATGAGTGAGATGTAGTGTATTCTTTTTTACAATGCGGTGCTTTCGTGGGCCTATCTTGGTTGTGCGATTCTCTGGTAGCTGTTAATCAAGAATGTGTGCACTATAGTGGTGAAGGATGCACGGGATGAATGTGTTTTATATGCTGGATGTTGCCGATTGATTTGATAAATCGTTGACCCGTTAAAATCACGACTAATTCCAAAATCAAACACCTCAATCAATTGAGAGAGCTCCAAACTTAGTGAGCATAGTGAAATTTAAGACTACTACATTATTATTAATTTATCTCTCGAATCATTATTTGTTATCATCGAGTTCATCGGACAATTATTTCAAGAAAGATCTCATTTTTATTACATTTGGGAAAAAATCGTTGTCACCCATCAACCTAAAAAAGAAGCATGTATATTTGTAAAAAAAATTGTTTACATACAATATGTAAGGTCAGATATAGCACGTGACAAGTAAACTCCCCGACGGAAACAAGTGTTCATTTTTTGGACAACTATCTCGAATCCTTAGAGAATGCTAGGAGGTACAACGATGAGGAGATTATCAATGATATAATGCCCTTAATGGAGGTCCGGACTCCGGGCCCTAAGGCCAACAGGGGGATCCTCTCTCTCCCCTCTGCTTTTTGTCTTGGTTGTAGATCTGCTACAAACAATGGCAAATGACAATCTTCAGCAAGGACTTCTCAATCTGCCAATTCCTAGCCATGACACAGATTTCCCAATTATTCAATATGCTGATGACACCTTGTTGTTCTTACCTACTGATAATGCTCAGTTATGCACTCTGAAGCACACCTTATGTACCTTCTCAAAGGCCACGGGACTAGAAATCAACTATCACAAGTCTTCCATGATCCGAATTAATGTGAGCTCTATGGAGGCCTCTGCTATGGCTGCAAACTTTGGGTGTCGTATAAGGGGTCATGCCCTTCACTTATTTAGGACTGCCCCTAGGCACTACAAGGCCTAAAATTATTGATCTCATGACCCTGGTAGATTGTATGGAAAGAAGACTCACTGCCAGCTCTTGGTTTCTCCCTCAAGGAGGTAGACTACGGTTGGTAAACTCTGTCCTTTCCTCTCTACCCATATAATTTTTCTATACTCTATCTATTCCACATGGAATTTTAAAGCAGCTTGAAAGAATCCAGAGACAATGCCTTTGGAGAAAGTATGGTCAAGAGAAAGGTATTCTCTTGCTGCTTGGCCTCTTGTATGTAGACCCAAAAACAAGGGAGGGCTGGGGATTCTCAATCTTGGGCTACAAAATGAAGCCTTACTGATGAAGCATCTGCATAAATTCTACAATAAAGTAGATGTTCCATGGGTGCAGCTGATTTGGAATACATATTACTTTGACAGAGTGCCTCATGACACTGCCCTATGTGGATCTTTCTGGTGGAGGGGTGTCTCTAAGCTCATGGATAAATTCAGGCCTGTCACTATGGTTAAAGTGCACAGTGGAAACTCTGTACTGTTCTGGTCTAATCATTGGGAGATTGCTGGAAATTCTACCCCTCTCCAAACAAGATTTCAGAGATTACATTCATTTTGCCATGATAAGCCATTGTCTGTGAGACAGGTCATGGAGTGTGAAAACATTTACACTTTGTTCTCTTTGCCCCTATCAGAAAGGGCCTACCAGGAACTCAATCAGCTATCAGATCTCCTTGCAGATATTCATTTGAATCAACAACTTCCTGACCAATGGTACTGGAGACATGGTACTATCTCTGAATATACTGTAAAAAACATCTACACTTTCATGCACCAGCCAAACATTGCTAACCCATTACTAAACTGGGTTTGGAACATTTGTTGCACCATGTCAATCAAAATGTTTGCTTGGTTGGTGATCATGGATAGAGTGAATACCAAAGATATGATAAATCGTAGGCATTGGAGAATTGTTGATGGATCAGAATGTGTTCTCTCTCCCTCTTTGGCTCTGGAAGATAGAAATCACCTTTTCTTTCAATGTAACTTTAGTGCCAGGATATGGAACTATTTGCAGTTGAATGGCCCCGGAGCCAAAACATGGTGGAGATAACTTTGGAGCCATAAAGGATTTCAATAAACCTTTCTTTGCTGAGGTTGTATTTCTGGCATGGTGGAATATTTGGAAGATTAGGAATGACAAGGCTTTCACACACATCAGGCCAACATTCAGGCAGTGGAGAAATGGATTTGTTCATGATATTACCCTTCTCACACACAAAATCAGGAGCAGATTCAAGGATGCCTTACTTAGAAGGATTGATTTTCTACCCCATGACTTCAGGGAGGCAGTTAGGCTAGAGGTTTTTTGTTTCTTTTTTTTCTTTCCTCATCTTGAGGAATCTATACATTTGTAACATTTGTAACCTTCTTTAGTTATGAAATAAAATGTTGTGGGGTGCAAGCCCTGCAGTCTTCATGGTAAAAAAGCAAGCAGTTCGTGCCATGGCATCCACCACCCGTGGACCAGGCTGCGCTTTCAGTGGATGGATATTTCTCGATCCATGATGGCTCTGCATCAGCTGGAATGATGCTTAGACGATACGACGGTTCGGTCATCTTTGTTGCATATAGGGTTTTATTCAGATGCAATGATGCTCTAGAAGCGGAGATCCATGCGCCTATGCAAGGCATGACTTTGGCCCTTCAACACACATAACTGCAGGTCATAGTTTGGTCAGAATTATTAAAGGGGTTGTCCATCTTATGAAATAATAATCTCTCACGGTCATATTACAAGCACTTGGTAGCTGAGATCAAGACCTTGATGGAGGAGAGGAAGTTTATGCCCTAGAAAATTAGTACATACCATAATAGGGTAGTAAACTGTGTGGTTAATTAGAACCGTACAAAGTCCAATACCGTTCTTTGGCTTCAGAGCGGCCCTTCGTGTATCGCGAAACTCTTGCTAGTTAATTGTGACGATGTAATATGAAATAAAACTTCCCTTTTCTTGAAAATAAAAATAGTGAAAAATGGGGGGGGGGAACACAATAGTCCAAACCCGCAGAAACTACCGACTAGTTAGGTGGTCTGAATTCTTGGCCAAAGCACATGATAGGACATGAAGACAAGGACGAGAATGTTTGATTCCTAGGTGTATCTACATCCTATATAAATTTTTTAGCAATTCGATTCTAAAAATATTTTTGAAATAAATTTGACCTTCCATTGTACTTGCGAGGAAAATTCCACAAAAAGAAATTACCCTTTGACTTCTTTTCAAAAAAGATAAATTTCCAGCCAAAACAGTGTGAATAGTAACCTATAATAGCAAATACATTTTGTCTTTTTTGCCCTGAAGTCAATGCTGATTTTTTTCATGAACATTTATATACTAGTGCGAAACCAGTCGAGTTTAATCTAAAGATACGTTGAACTATTTTGACTTTTTGTTGAATTATTAAAAATAATTTCCCATGTAGGGTGTATCTACAACCGGGAACGAAGTGTATTTCCCATGAAGACAACTAGTAACCACTGCGTTAGGGTATCTCCAATGGCAACAGACAAATTTCGTCCCGCATCCGTCCACGGACAAGGGGACCAGTCCACGGACATGGATGTGGGAGGGTGAAAGCACAACTTCTCCCTAGGTGGTTTTGGTAATTAATAACAACATATATTTCATTGGACTAATGTTTCCACTAAGTATGTCTCAGGAAAAAGTTCAATGATGGGTTGGCAAATTGATGTGTGTGGTGATTCCCCAAGGAGATGAAGAGAAGAAGAAGCAATAGGATTGGCCAAGCTTCAAGCTACAAGACTCTACATTTTACATTTTGTGAGAAATCACTTTGAGTCCATAGGAAAGCCAATACTATTAAAAGGGGGTGAGGAAATATGATGATCTGGTTGCCCAAGTGCTTAGAGATTAGACACAAAAAATACTCACTCATTTTCCACACAAAATCTTCTGTCCAAAGCCAAACTTGCAAAATCGGTGCCACCAACTATTTCCACTCGGCCCTACCGATTTTTAACTTAGACAGAACCCTGCCAAAACCTAGCTTCTCGGTGTAACCAAGTTTTCATTTTCGGTCTCACCGAAGTCGTGACCAACTCTTTGTTAGGTTGATTTTCAGAATCGGTCCCACCGAGTTCTGCAAATCGGTCTCACCGAGTTGATGGCCAAGTCTTTGGTTAGCCATTATCCCATTGTCGGTACCACCGAGATTTATATATCGGTCTCACCGAAAACGCCAAAGTTGCCACATTTTGCACTAGTCGGTGCAACCGAGTTTTTGCTTAGGTTCCACCGAGTTGGGCAATAATGTTGTAACGGTTGGATTTTTGGAGATGCCTATATATACCCCTCCACCACCTATCACTCGCAAGTGAAGCACTCAGAACTATTCCACACTTGTCATATCCAATTTTCTGAGAGAGAACCACCTTCCCTTGTGTTGAGGTCAAGATCATCCACTCCAACCATATGGATCTTGATTTCTAGCCTCCCCAAGTTGCTTCCCACCCAATCAATCTCTTCTACCCATGCCAAACCTGTGAGAGAGTGACTGAGTGTTGAGGAGACTATCTTTTGAAGCACAAGAGCAAGGAGTTCATCATACTACCACATCTATTACCTTTTGGAGGGTGGTGCCTCCTAGATTAGTTAGGTGTTACTTGAGAGCCTCCTTCTTCGTGATTGTGGAGTTGAACCAAGGAGTTTGTAAGGGCAAGGAGATCGCCTACTTCATGAAGATCTACCCCGAGTAAGGCTAGTCCTCCGTGGACGTAGGCCACATGGAATAGACAAGGTTGCTACTTCATGGACCCTTCATGGGTGGAGCCCTCCGTGGACTCTCGCGACCGTTACCCTCCGTGGGTTGAAGTCTCCATAAACGTGGATATACGATAGCGCCACCTATCGGAACCACGGGAAAAATCTTCGTGTCTCCAATTGCGTTTGATCTCCTCTCCCTCCTTTACTTACACGTGTTTGTCTTTACTTTCCGCTGCTATACTCTTAGACATGCATGTGTAGGGTGAACTTGACTTGTGCAAATTGCTAAAATATGCCCAGAACTAAAATTGGGAAAATGATAGATATTTATTTGGTCAAGTAGTCTAATCATCTCCCCCTCTAGACATACTTTGGATCCTACAAGTGGTATCAGAGCTTTGGTCTCCATTGCATTGGTTTCACAACCTAGGAGAGTATGGCGTCTAGTGAGGGAAATTATCACCGTAGAGGTCCATATTTTGATGGTACAAATTTTGCTAGTTGGAAGCATAAGATGAAAATGCATATTCTTGGTCATAACCCCACCGTATGGGCTGTTGTTCGTGTTGGCTTGCAAGGTGAATTCTTTGGTGATGGAAAGGAACCGGATCGTGAAGCGACCGCGGAAGAATTGAAGATGTTGCAATACAATGCTCAAGCATGTGACATTCTATTCAACTGCCTATGCCCCGAAGAATTCAACAAAATCAGCCGTCTTGAGAATGCAAAGGAAATTTGGGATACTTTGGTTGATATGCACGAAGGTACCGAATCCGTCAGGGAATCTAAGTTGGATGTGCTACAAAGTCAACTTGACAAGTTCAAGATGAAGGATGGTGAAGGAGTTGTAGAAATGCACTCTAGGCTTGCTCTCATCACCAATGAGATTGCCGGCTGAGGAGGCGAAGAAATGACCGACAAATTCATCATCAAGAAGATCCTTAGAGCCTTGGATGGAAAGTATGACACCATGTGCACATTGATCCAAATGATGCCAAACTACAAAGATCTCAAGCCTACGGAAGTGATTGGAAGTATTGTTGCTCCTGAGATGTCACTCAAAGACAAGGAAGAACTACACACCAAGTCAAGCGGTGCTTACAAAGCTACAAGTGACACTCCCACTACATCAAGTTACAAACTTGTAACCAATGAAAAGATAAGCCTCATGGTCAAGAAATTCAACAAGTTCTACAAGAGTAGAGGCAAAGGGAGAAACTCTAATTTAAGATATGAAGAGAAGCCTTCATCTAGTCGTGACCGGAATTGTTACAATTGTGGAAGGCCCGGACACTACTCCAATGAGTGCACACCCCCCCACAAGAGAAGAGTCACCTAGAAGAAAGAGCTCAAGAGATGAGTCGCCTCGAAGAGAGAGAAGGAGTAGAGAAGATCATTATGAACGAAGACCCTCAAGGAGAAGTAGGGACTCGGAGAAGAAGGACAAGTACACCAAGAGCTACACAAGAAGAAGACATCAAGCTCATGTTGGTGAATGGGTTTTCGGCTCCGAATCCGACAACCAATCCGAGAGAAGCTATCACTCCAACTCCGACTATAGTCAAGATGAAGATGTTGCCGGAATTTCACTCGTAACCTCCAACTCCTATGACATATTTGATTCACCAAATGAAGGGAGTGGAAGTTGCTTCATGGCTAAAGGCCCCAAGGTATCACACCCCGAATACATTGACTTCAATAGTGATGAGGATGACTTACTTGGAGATGATGATTTGCTATTTGATAAAACTAGTGATATTAGTCAAAATGAGCTAGACAATGACCATGCTAGTCAAGATAAGTCGTGTGATGATGATAAGAAGGAAATATAACAACTAACTAAAGAATTAAACACTCTTAAGTTAGCCCATGAATCTACTTTAGAAGATCATAGAGAGCTTGTAAGAACTCATGAGAAGCTACGCTTCAAGAAGCTCAATTTAGAGCAAGAACATGAGTTTCTTAAAGCAATCAATGACGATCTTCGAAAGAAGACTTCTTCTTATCTAGCCAAACGACTACTCTTGTCTACATTTATTCCACAAGTTAAGACTAAACAATCTAGTAACAAAGGCAAGAAAGGTTCTTCATATAGTAACAACAAAGCTAATGCTAAATCAAATGATGTTGTTTCTAGTATCTCTATTGATTCCACTAACGATTCTCTTAGCCAAGTTACACTTGAGCAAGAAAACAATTTATTGAAAGGAAATATAGAGAAAGGTGTCTACAAAAGTCTTGCCGGATGTAAGCAATTCGAAGAGATTGTACGCAAGCATGGAGGATACCGGAAGAACCATGGCAAGGGCAAGCTTCATGATGACATTGACACACTTGAAGATGAGTCCCTAGCCATGGTGAAGTGGGTTCCCAAGGCTACGCCAAGTACTACTTCAACTAATACTACTTCAACTAATACTACTTCAACACCAAGGATCCCCATCAACTTGATGTGGGTCCCCAAGAAGAAGAACTAGAGAAGTTCTTGAGGGGTGACTCCGCCAATGAAATTCACTCATATTCATTGTTGGCAAGGGCTATTTGCAATCAACTCCAACTCTATGCAATAGTTCAAGGAGTCACACATTCCCTCAAAGGTAAGCAAGGTACAAGGTAATGAATGAATCCATGGACATCATCTTATATGCTTTGCACTCCATGTCCATAGATATCCTTGTATGTGTCTCTTGTTTGGGACTAACCCATATAGGTGAGAAGAGTAAGGAAACAACGAGGATTGCTCCAAACTCAAGATGATCTTCATCAACATTGAGCATCCACCACTACATCACCTACATGAAGTCTTCTACGACAAAACCCAAGGTTAGTTTATCCCTCTTAGGGGGGGATGTCACATCAAGGGGGAGCTTTACTCTAAGACTTGAGTTAAAGCATCTCTTAAGAATGTGACAACATTAAATGCTTTATGTAAAAGTGGTAACCCTACTTGTGCTTAAACGATGAGTATGACCTATGATCAAGTATTCTTACTTGACTCCTAAGTCAATATACTCATATATAGATGTCTCCATCATCGCCAAAGTGCCTGTTAGATGCTAGAGTGGTTTTGCATGTTTACCATGATTTAATTGGACATCTTATTGTGTGAGCATGTTGGTATGCATATTTTTTCTCATTCGAGGACATCCAATCATTGCTATTTGGTTCTTGTTTTTTTACCAATTGGATGTACAAGAATGCCTAGGACCCCTCTCTAGCTATCTATGCTTTCTTGTCTCAAGTTCTATTCTTGCTTCATCACAAAACTTGAACAAGCACTTCTCGAACCCTCTGTGTGAGGAGCACTCGGAGTTCCGTTTCGTCAAGGCTGACTTCCAAAACCTCTCTAAAGTGCAACTCGGCGTAACCAATCAAAAATTCTCGGTTTCACTGAATCTAGGAGAGCACCTGAGAGTGCCAAGGCTAACACATCTATTTCTGTTGGGCCAGCAAAGAGTTCCATGCCTAAGAAGGCAGGAGAGAAGAAGAGGATCAGGAAGAGAATTATACATGTTGTTGGCAGACCAACTTTAATGTATGAAGATCCAGCAAAAGCTGAGGAACAAGATGTGGAGGAACCAGCTGCCAAAGCCCCTCCAACTAAGAAGAAGAAATTGTTGGCTGATGCTATACCCAAGGATGCTCCAGCTAAGCGCACCAAGTCTGCTCCCAAGAAGTCTGCTGCAGTCTCCAAATCAAAGAAGTCTACCAGAGACATTCCAAGTGCTGCTAAGAACAAGAAATCCACTATGATAGAAGAAGAGAGGAGGACATATCTGTTTTGAGAAAGCTGAGGCCCCACTTGCCTATTCATAATGATGATCACCCAGTTGCAGAAGATATGAAGAAGCAAAAAGACTCAGGGCTGAGGAAGTGAAGAGCTGTTGATCCTTATGCCTCCAGGAGAAGGACTGCTGTGGATGGCAGGTTCTATACCAAGGAACAGCAGGATTTCTATGAGACTGTCCTATTGGACAAGAGCCCAGCTGTTAGTGACATGAGATATGTCGACTGGGATTACATCAAGGACAATGAAGATTTCTTTCCCAGTGTCAGAGACAACTTCAAGTGCATTGATCTTGCAAACTTTATTGGCAGAGAGTTTTCAGCTTGGAATGATGAGATGATCATGCAGTTCTATTCCACTGCACACTTTTATCCGGATGGCAGGATTATTTGGATGACTAAAGGAGTGAGGTACCAATCAACTATTGATGAGTGGGCTACCATCTTAGGAGCTCCACAGGTACAAGAGGAAGATTTGGATGTCTACGCTGAATCCAAGATGAGTCACAACTCCATGGCAAATATGTACAAGGAAATCCCTGCTTCACATGTGCATTCACATAAGTTTGGGTCTGTCTATTTCCTGCAAGCAGGACTACCCACCACTAACACCATTTTGAGGCATACCTTGATGCCCAAATCTAGAGATGATAAGATGATAAGGGGGTACTCCATCAGCATGCTGCATCACATAGACTCCCACACCAGGATAAGAGTGATGGATTTGATTGCAGAGACTGTGAAGAGGACTGCTGCTGATCAAAAACGATCATGTGGATATGCACCATACATTCAGATGCTTATCAACTCTTAGTTGAAAAAAAGGTATATGCACTTGATCGTCCTCATTTGCCACTTTTGCCAGAATTTGAGGATAATGTTGTGGAGATGGATCCAAATCATCCCACTTCATCTTCTAGAAGAGCAGCAGCTGAAGCAGCCAGAGCCACTAGTGCTCCAGTTCCTAGAACCAAGGGTGAGCAAATGGAACTTATCATCAGCACTATGCAAAGCATGCATACGGATATCAAGCAACTCCTAAAGAATCAAGATAGTCTTGTGAGGATCATGGATAACATGTTTACCACACTGAACAACAAGGTGGATGGGCTGACGAAAACTGTGGATGAGCTCAAGAAGGAAGTGGATGTAGTGCCTAGCCCTCATACCACTGATAATGAGGAGGAGAGTCCAGTTCTTCAGCCATGCACTAAGTTTAAGACTCAGTCGAGGACTCCCACTGTGCCAGCACCAGAGATCATGCCTACCTCTTCAGCACCCGCCACAGCTCCATCAGCACCTCCTGCACCTCCAGTGTCGACTCCACCACCTCAGAAGACTTCAGCAGAAATTTTTGCAGATACTCTTCTCTCAACTCCATCGACAGCTACAGGAGCAGCTTCATCATCTCATGGAGGAGATCCTGCCCAGAGCGACGCTTAGCTCTATAGCTTTGAACTTTTTGGTAACTGTCAGGACCGGTTTTCCGGAATATAAATTTCCCAGCAAATGATCCTCGTGCTCACCAGCCCCAGGATTACTGTTAGCTGGTGGACACATCCTTGATACAAAATATCCAAGCAATTACAAAATTTGAAGTACAAGACCATGGTGGTCTATGGAGTACAACAAAAGGTTTCTAGTGGTTGATGGCGGAAGCGGTTCGTGGATCTCCAGCGTCTATGGACTCCATTTCCCACAGGAACAACTGACCTGGATAACTCCTATCTCGCGTGGCTACTACCTTTGATGCCTAGGTTCCGGGGTTGTCGTCATAGTGCTCCTCTCCAAATAAGCAATTTGGCCAAGACAATAGCCAGGGACAAGCCAGTGAGTACGTTTGATTGTACTCGCAAACATCATGAACACAGACATAATATAGCAGATGATATACATGCACTGAAATTATTAATGGTTATTTAATCAGATATATCCATGATGCAAGTAAGCAGATAATTCATAATAAAAATAAATAAGCAATCAGGGAATGAAAATAAAATGATCTGATCGGGTGTCTGAAGTGACGCCTCGAAAGGGTAAGAATATAAAACATGCCTCAGTCGGGCGTCTGAGCGACGCCACATATAAAGGGCTTATAAAGAAAATAAATAACATGCGTGCCGCAGTTGGGCGTCTAGGCGACGCCACATAAAGGGCTTATAAAGAAAACAAATAACCTGTGTGCCACAGTCGGGCGTCTGAGCGACGCCACATAAAGGGCCTATAAAGAAAGTAAGTAACATGTGTGCCACAGTGGGGCGTCTGAGCGACGCCACATAAAGGGCTTATAGGATAATAATCACAATGAGTTTCCAGGAGGTAGAACCATCCCAGGGAGTACTCAACAATTCAATTAATAGAAACGGTTAGTCCATAACAATATAAATCACAAATATCATCCGTCACACTTCATGATCAATATTCCGATTTAAAAGATTCCTTAGAAGATCGACACTAAGACCGACACTTGACCTATCCCAGAACGTAGTCCTTAACCGCAGACACGGCTATTCAAATAGATATATACTCTGCAGAGGTTGTACTCTTTACCCTCGAGTAACGGATTTCCTTAGTCAATCCGAGACTAATTCCGCTTACGGTCTTTGAGCTGAAAACACACCTGACCCACACACACCAGCTTAACTTCCCGGTGCCTGGAATCACCCACGACAATCGTTAAGCAAAACTCTAAGTGGGGAGACTACAATCTCGATTAGCATGGGATCACAAAATTTATACCGCGCGCAAACAGGGGCGCTACCCCCTCAGTCCAACCGGAACACCCATGCCCCCGGACCAAGTGGCATGCCTACCAGATGCCTCCGGTATCTTCCACTGTGGCCTCTCTGTACGGTGTGTGCCAAGAAAGGGGTTGACGACTTACTCCCTACATGCGGTAGGGACAAGTGGTAGTATGAAACAAGTATGGGGGTTACTGGAACAAGACTCGATCTATGGTCGACTCAGGAGGTTTATGTTTTCTCTGTATGGTTAGCACAACAATTTTGTTTCACAATATCTCTGATAGAGTCACCCCTATCGTACCTCACATCCTTCCTCCACTGATCATCCCCGTCACCACAGGCAATCAGCTCCAAGGTCGTGTCTACCCGAGACATAACCTTTCTCCGGAGTTCATCCGGCTAGCACATGCATGAGTGGTATAAACAGGTGACTACTAACACATGCACTTCCTGTTTTAATGGAAATGCAACTTCACCATTTGCAACTATGCATAAAATATCACCATATGAAAAATAATTTCTTTCACACCATAGTCATGAAAATTATGCAACACCACAATCAACCACACAGCTAAGTCATATCCGTGTTCAAGATGCTTGCCTTGAGTATGCAGAGGGGTGGGGTGCATTCCAAAACTTTTGAAAGTTTACTTCTCCCTCCATTTCCTATTTTGAAAATATTCGAATCAACACACAATTCAAAAACAGTACCAAAAAGTTGTTTGTAAAATTTTGAAATAAATCCTAAATAAACTAGGTGAAATTTGAGAAATAACAGAAAAAGAATCAGGTTCATTGGAGTTTTAGTTTAAAAGATAAGGCTAGTCAAACTTTGGTCAAACTGTCTGTTTTAATAAATCAGAAAAATTAAAACGTTTCAGAAGTAAATACGTCTACTGGAAGAGAAAGCGTACTTCATGCATTACGTTTCCTCTGAGGGAACACACATCAGAGGGGCTGCGCCACTAGTGGCTTGGGCAGGCTCACCGACATGTGGGACCCACCTGTCGGGTTCATCTCCCTCCTTATGCGCGCGCCTGGACAGGGACAAAGGCGAGTCCAGCGATGATTGTCGGCGCTAGGAGGCACGGTTCCCAGCACTCGACCTATCCACGCGATCAGGAGGATGTTCCGCATCGGAAGTAGGTGGTGGAAGGCGCTGGGGAGCTCGAGGTCTCAAGCAGGACCTCGACCATGGCAGAGGAGGCTCTCGGTGAAACCGGGGCTTCGTCCAGGGGGCATCTCCGGTGAAATAGGCGTGGGGAAAGGGTTCCAGGGGGTAGTAGGAGACCATTTGCGAAGGAACTGGTGGGGGAAAAGGCTCGGTTGCGGCGAATTTAGCAGAGGGGCGGCGGCGGCCGAACCTACCGGAGACGGGGAGACAACGAGCTCTGGTGGAATTGGAGCTAGAGGGGCTTGCTACGGCGTTGGGTATGGTGGTCTGGAGCGCTAGAGAGGTCGAGGGCCTCTATTTATAGGCGGGGGAGGTCGGTTCCGCCGCTTCCAGAGACGGCCACGACGGCTCGTCGCTACAGAGGACGGAGGGGTGACGTGGCGAAGGCTGACGGGGTCGGCAGGGCAGCGGATGAGGATGAACTGCTCCAGGGGGCAGCTGGCGGGCGGGAGTGGCTCGGGCGACGCCGTCCATGGCAGAGGCATGTGCAGCCGGCGGCTAGCTGTCGAATGGCTATAGCGGCGGCGCTGCCGGAGGCCAGGAGCGGTCGGGGCGACGCTAGCGAGTTGGAGAGGACGGGGTCGCGGCTCTACGAGCAAGCAAAGGCCAGGAGCGCTGGGGTAGGTGGGGTACGGCGATGCGGCTGGAGTTGTCTGCGTTACGCGCGCTCTGGATGCGCTCTGGACACGCACCCGAGGTGCTCGACGATTTGCCAGGGCAAGCTAGGGGTTTTGGACTAAGATGAAATTTAACAGGATCATCAGTGTGGTTGCTATAGGCCCAGTAGACATGTTGTTTTGGCAAGGAAAGCAAATTTCCAATGCAAAGGTAGGAGCATGCCAAATCTGGCCATGCACACAACATGTTTGACAAAATGCCATGGCCATTTAGAAATCTTTGCTAGTGACCACAATTCCCAGTATGGGGTCTCTTTAGATGTTAGATAAGATGGTAGGTTTATTTTCGCAAAATAAGAAAGTTGCTAGTGCAAGTTTTGCAAAACTCTAGTTCTGGACAGAAACTATAGGGGGTTGTTTCATGAACTTAAAATACCCCAATGAGGCTGATTTCCTGGACTTAAGGGTTTGGCAGGGTGGACTACAAGCAGGAAAAATCCCAAGGTCATTAGAGCAAAATAAAATAGGGTTGCAGTACAAACTACCAAAATGGACCAGAATGGAAATGAGGATGATTTGCTCAAATTTTCCAAAACACTAAGCTGGGTTTTTGCATAAAAATGATCCAGGTAAATCACATGACATCTAATTTTTTTATGCAATTTATAAATGAATTTATAAAGGGCATTCTATTCCTGTACCCCTCGTTCCTTAGCTCTACTCATTCATCCCCACGCTCTTAACATTTGCTCACTTTTCCCCACTCCTTAGTCCGAAACCCTCATAAATGGTCACACGGGGGGATGCCGTCGGGTCATTGGTTTGACCGTTAACTACTAACGAGTGGGACCGGTTTCGGTGGACTGTTAGGCCGAAGCGCGCCATTCCCTCCATCCCGTTTTGCAGGCGTCTTTTCACTGGCGCCCGCCATGTCGGGCTGACGGCATGGCCCCACGCGGACTCGTCGGGAAACTCGACGGTCCGACGGGCGCCTCGACCGTCAGCGCGGTGTCAACGCCGCATGGCGCTGCTTCGAATCGCCGCCCGAGGCCATTAGCAGGCTATTTAAGCCGGCCGTCATCCCCCAGCCCTTGCACATCCTCCTCCTCCCTCCACCCCGCCGCCGCCCGAGCCCATACGCCTCCTCTCGCACTTCTGTCGCCGTCAGGATGGTCCGACGCCTCATCACCACGTACGTGCAGCTCACTCCGGAGCGGCGCCTGCAAATCGAGGCAAAAATGCAGACTCGCCGCGCCGCCCGCATCGCTGCGGGTCTCCCTCCGGATTCGCCGGAGACGGAGGAGGAGGAGGAGCAGAAGGTGGAGCATCAGCCGGCGCCCATGGAGGAGGACGGCCCGAAGGCGGAGGCGGAGGTCACAGTCGACCAGCCGGAGGAGATGGCGGAGCAGCAGGCCATCCTGGATTCCATCTGGGATGAGGCCGAGGTGGAGGCCAACCGTCGGCTCATCCGGCAGAGGCAGGCGGAGGCCAATGCCCTGTTCGATGAGCTGGAGGCGGAGATAGAGGCAGAGGAGGTGGCAGCGGAACAGCCGCAGGCGCCGCAGAGGGCGGAGCCGCAACAGGCGGCCATTTATCCACCGGAGGGCACGGAGATCATCGACATCTCCGACGAAGAGTAGATACGTTTTATTATGTAGTAGTATGTAGGTTTTACATCATGCATGCTTTTTTATGAATTTTTTTCCTTTCTGAATATGAGATATCCGGTTGTGTAATGATGTTTTCAATCTAATATGAACCATGGTGATGTTGAAAAACAAGAAGGAAAAGAAACTATTTTTTGCATGATGAAACTAAATTGGTTCAATCAAATCAAAAAAAAAGAAACAAATGGTGGAATCAAATCAATAAAGAAAGGGCCCATAAAGAAAAGGGTGACGGTGCAATCAAATCAATAAAAAAAACAGAACCAGCGCGCGCACCATTTTATAGGCCTCTTTTATCCTTGTGGGCCTTCGACAGGTCAACGCCTTGCGAAGGCCCAACAAGGACTTGTTTGCATTTTGGGACAGACGAGTGGGCAAGCAGCACCAACCTCTCGCGGATCGCCCAATGATCCAACGGTGCGGAGTCGTCCATGTGATCCAACGGCGCGCAGCCTGCACGCGCGCCCGCCATGTGAATTCCTTCTAGAAGACCAGATCTGAGGGCTGTCGCTTGGTGCTAGGGTATGATCGGACGGCTGCAGTTCGACGCTAGGGTTTGGAGAGATGCTGCGGGGTTTTGAGCCGGTCAGCGAGGTTATCTTAGGTTTGACCAACTTTCAAATGATGTTAACTAATTCAAAAAAAATAAAAAAAATAGCAAACCTTCGCGGTTCGTCGTTTCATAAGACATAGTTACCATAAAAAAATATAAACAGGGTTTAGGGATATTTTTATGGAAAATATTCTTTTGAGGTAAGCTACCATCTCCAAGTTCAAATGAGAAGAACAAATTCAAAAATAATCAAAAAATGGAAGACTTGCGCACAATGCCGTTGTATGTGACATGGTTATGACAAAAAAATAATGATATGGGGCGTCCCGATCTTCTCAGTAAGCGGCGGTGGTGATGATGATGGTGTAGGATAACTTGTATGTCGCCGATGAACTCTCCCTCGCTTGATCCCTAATGCCAATGCAAAAGGTCTCAACCCTTTGGATATTCACAACGTCACACACTTGCGCACGCAGCCGTCGACCACGAACGGTATAATTGCAACATACTAATTCCCAATGGAACAGCAGATCACACTTGACTTGCAGTATATAATCACCAGATCGATACGAATTGGTGATGAGGATTCAAGATGAATGCTTACAAGCAATCTCATGAACTAGGGTTTATCTTAAACGTGGTCTACCTCTAACTAACCCTAAGGAAGAGTATTTATATCCTAAGATAGATCGAAGGGGTACACAGGCCGTCAGCCCCAAAGTCTGCGCGCAGGCAGCACGGTAGTACCGCTCACAGCAAGCGGTACTACCGCTAGAAGCGGTATTACCGCTCTGAGAATTCTAACTGCCGCTTTAGTACCGCTTGGGTCGCTTTGATTCCAGAAGAAAATTGTTAAGCGGTACTTGGGCGGTAGTGCTGGGCGGTAGTACCGCCTAAGCGGTACTACCGCTCGGGCAGGCGGTACTGCCGCCTGGGAACTGCAGAATCCTCTTGCTCCCTTGTGCCATGCCTTCCTCCTTGCTCCCTTGTGCCATGCCTTCCTCTCCATTGTACCTAATGACACATACACACAAGGATTTAGGCAGTATAAAGCTCTCATTAAAAGAAATAGCATTATCAACTAAGAGAGAATTCACCTGTTGTTCTAGTAACTTAGCACGAGCTCTTGTAGTTGGTCCAATCCTGATTTCATCATTGGACGTCTTCTTTGCAGCAACAGGTTGGTCATCTTCAAGGGATGGAACCATAGTAGGGATGTCCTCATCATCCTCCCCCCCTTCAAAAGGCGTCGACCCCGACACTCCATGGTCATCGACGTCACATGGGGACAAATCAGCAACGTTGAAACTGTTGCTAACGCCACCAAAGTCAGCAATAGGAATATCAATCGAGTAGGCATTGTCATTTATCTTGGCTAACACCTTGTAAGGACCAGCACCACGCGGCCGAAGTTTAGAACGTCGCAACTGTGGAAACCTGTCCTTGCGAATGCACCCATACCATATCGCCAGGCTGAAACAAAACTTTCTTTCGTGATTGGTTTCGTGCAGCAACAATGTTCTTGCCTTGCTTCTCAATAGCCTCTCGTGTCTTCTCATGAATCTGCTTCACATAATCTGCTCTGTTTGATGCCTCCATATTAACCCTCTCATGCAATGGAAGAGGCAGCAAATCGAGTGGTGTAATTGGTTTGAAGCCATACACCACCTCAAAAGGACAAAACTGGGTGGTAGTGTGCACAGCCCTGTTATAGGCGAACTCAACATGTGGCAAACACTCCTCCCACTCACGCAGATTTTTCTTGATCATAACTCGCAGCAATTGGGACAATGTTCGATTCACCACCTCCGTTTGACCATCAGTTTGTGGGTGACAGGTAGTACTGAACAGCAACTTCGTTCCTAGCTTTCCCCACAATGTCTTCCAGAAGTAGCTCATAAACTTCACGTCCCTGTCAGAAACAATTGTTTTTGGCACTCCATGCAAGCGTACAATGTCCCTGAAAAACAGGTTAGCAATATGCGACGCATCGTCACTTTTGTGGCATGCAATAAAATGTGCCATCTTAGAAAATCTATCCACTACCACAAATATAGAATCATGACCTCGTTTAGTGCGTGGCAAACCTAACACAAAATCCATACTTATATCTTCCCATGGTGTGGTAGGTGTAGGTAGTGGCGTATACAAACCGTGAGGCTTCAGTTTTGACTTGGACTTGTTACATGTAATGCAGCGCCGAACAAACCTGTCCACGTCGCGCCTCATCTTGGGCCAATAAAAGTGATCAGCCAGCATGAGCAACGTCTTCTCATGCCCAAAGTGATCCATCAATCCGCCTGCATGTGATTCCTGCAACAATAGCAAACGGACGGACGATTCTGGAACACAAAGTTTGTTAGCTCGAAACAAGTAGCTATCATGGATGTGGTATTTCTCCCATGCATTTCGAAGCAAACAGAAACGATATGGTTCAGCAAAATCATGATCAGTTGCATACGAATCACACAAACTCTCTAAACCAGGAATTTGAATATCGAGACGTGTCAAAAGCATGTTCTTCCTAGAGAGAGCATCAGCAACAATGTTATCTTTTCCCTTCTTATGCTTAATGATATATGGAAAAGACTCAATAAACTCAACCCATTGAGCTAAGCGTCGATGCAGATTGGATTGAGCTTTCAAATACTTCAATGCTTCATGATCAGAATGTATGATAAATTCTTTTGGCCACAAATAATGTTGCCAAACCTCAAGAACTCTAACAAGCGCATACAATTCTTTATCATAAACAGGATAATTCAGTCGAGCACCAGAAAGTTTCTCGCTGAAATAAGCAATAGGTCTACCTTCTTGCATCAACACACCACCAATACCGATACCACTAGCATCACATTCAATTTCAAATTGATTGGAAAAATCTGGTAGTGCAAGTAATGGTGCAGAAGTAAGCAAACGTTTCAGCTCGTCAAAAGCATGATCTTGGGCTGCGCCCCACACAAAAGGCACACCTTTCTTCGTTAATTCATTCAATGGTGCAGCAATAGTACTAAAGTCTTTCACAAAACGGCGATAGAAACCAGCAAGACCGTGAAAACTTCGTACTTGACTAACATTCATGGGAGTAGGCCAATCTTGAATTGCTTCAATCTTAGATGAATCTACTTCTATCCCATGCTTAGATACAACGTATCCTAGAAATATCACTTTATCTTTTGCAAATGTGCACTTCTCAAGATTAGCATACAATTTATGATCACGCAACACTTGCAAAACCTGTCTAATATGATCACAATGTTCAGATTCATTGCGGCTGTAAATAAGTATATCATCAAAATATACAACCACAAAACGACCAATAAACTTTCTCAAAACATGATTCATTAATCGCATGAAGGTACTAGGTGCATTAGTAAGACCAAAAGGCATAACTAACCACTCATATAAACCAAATTTAGTTTTGAAAGCAGTTTTCCATTCATTCCCTTCCTTCATCCGAATTTGATGGTAACCACTACGCAAATCAATCTTAGAGAAAACAGCAGCACCACTCAATTCATCTAGCATATCCTCTAAGCGTGGAATAGGATGACGATATCGAATAGTGATGTTGTTAATAGCTCTACAATCTACGCACATGCGCCATGTACCATCTTTCTTAGGCACCAAAATAACAGGAACGGCACAAGGACTAAGAGAAACACGAATATACCCTTTGTCTAGTAGCGCTTGCACTTGCTTCTGTATTTCCTTCGTTTCTTCGGGATTGGTCCTGTATGGCGCTCGGTTGGGGAGGGTGGCGCCGGGTATGAGATCAATTTGGTGCTCAATTCCACGCAATGGTGGCAGCCCCGATGGTACCTCCTCCGGAAACACATCACCATATTCCTGCAAAACAGTAGACACACCAAGAGAAATAGATTGCGTATCATTAGAAACTAAAACCTCGGCTTTGTACATAAGCACAAGAGGCAGGGCTGTAGGATCCTCTCAAAATTCTCTCATGTCTTCTTTGGTGGCTAATATAAGCAAACTAGGCTCTCTCGCACTTTTCGTTATATTATCACTCACGGCTTTTACATTGTTCTCTCGTGCAGGTGGCTGTTCGATATTCACTTCTGTTTTCTGACGAGACTCATTCACAATTTGCTGTGGTGACATAGGTTGCAGATTTATTTTCCTGCCCTTGAACTCCAAGTGATAAGTATTGGCACGGCCATTGTGTTGCACATGGAGGTCATAGAGCCATGGCCGACCCAATAAAAGATGGCAAACTGTCATAGGTACCACATCAAATTCAATGGAATCCTTGTATGGTCCTATCTCAAAATTTACGCGCACCATATGATTCACCTTCATCTCACCATTGTCACTCAACCATTGTACGTAATATGGATTGGGGTGAGGTAAATATTTCAGATTCAGCTTGGCACATAACTCCTTGCTTGCAAGATTGCGGCAGCTACCTCCATCAATGATCACTCTGCAAGCTTTGTTGGGGCCAACTAGTGCTTTTGTTTGGAACAAATTGCAGCGCTGTGAATCAACATGTGGCTGCACACTAAGAGCACGCTGCGAGACAACAATAGTAGGTGCTGGAGAGGCGAAAGCATCTATGCCGTCGTCACGTGTGTACCCATCGTCATCTGAAGCATATGGATCAGCATCATTTCCAGTCTCATACTCATTGTCATCGTTTACAATCATCACTTTTCTATTGGGGCACTCTCTCTTGAAGTGTCCCTTGCCTCCACATGTATGACATAACATATCTCTATTACGGGCTGTAGACATATTGGAACCTGAGCTAGCAGCAGGAGCAGCAGGTTGCTTTGATTGTGAAACTGTGAAGGCTGGTTTGGTTCAGAAGAAGAGGGGCGGCTGGCAGCGCCCTCAATAGGGGGCGGCGGTGTTCTGTTAGAGAACCGCCCAACTGTAGTATAACGTCCTTTAATTTGAGCTTCTTCGGCCAACTGGGACTCAGCTTCTCTTGCATGATGGAGTAGCTCATTCATGGTATTGTATTGGTGATGCCGAACAATACCCTTAATGTTATATTTCAGCCCATGGAGAAAACGTTGCATAGTCATCTCAACAGATTCTCGCACTCGAGCACGCTGCATCAACATCTCCATCTCCATGTAATATGCATCAACCGTCAGGGAACCTTGCTTCAATTGTGTCAATTTATCATAAACTGTGCGCAAGTAATTAGTGGGAACAAAACGAGCTTTCATAACCGCCTTCATCTCACGCCATGTACGAACAGGAAGCTCATTGTCATCGCGATGGGTACTCACAACGCTATCCCACCAACGCAATGCATAGCCATCAAATTCAGAAGAAGCAAGCTTGACCTTCCTATCTTCAGTATAATCATGCAAACGCCATAATTTCTCCATCTTAAGCTCCCAAGTGAGATACTCTTCGACATCCGTGGAGCCTTCAAATCTAGGAATCGTGAACTTGGGCTTGCCCAAAACATCATCCTCCTGAAACGGTACACGCCGAGCACCAAGTGGTGGTGGTAGGCGACCATGCCCTTGAAACCCACGCCCACAGCCATGATTGCCCACCATGTTGTCATTGTCGTCATGGACACTATCAGCATCGTCATGGTCGTCATGTTGGCGTTGCTCAATCGCGACACGTAACCCATTGACTGAAGTTGTCAACTGCTGTATACTTGTTTGGAGAGCATTGACTTGTGTTTGCATAGCATTGACGGTAGTGTCAGTTGCGTCCACTTTCATTTGTATAACTTGAATATCAGCCTCAATTTTTTCAGCGGATCGATCAATAACCCCTGTCAAATGAACGCGGAGAGCTTCATGGTCCTTCCATGAAACACACTCGTCATCAGCCTTTTTCTGCAGCACATCAACATCACTAGAAGACATGATTAGTAGGTTAGTGCAAAAATCAAAATCTGTGTGGTGGCACACTCACAACTCACTCAAAACTGACAAGAAAAGGAAATCTTACCGTTCCAAAGTGAATAGTAATGCTTACCCGTTCAGATGGATGACTAATGCACGGATGTGATGAAGTGAATACCCGGGTATGAGAACAATCACACGACAGAGCAGGATTATATAGTGGAGCTAGGGATGATATCCTATCTACACCGAAGACAAGTCCTAGTGCTGATCGTGTGAGCCAATAACCAAGGAAAACACACACGGTGGAGAAAAATGTGGCAGAGCAACTATCAAAACAGGATGTGTTGCAATGCACTCGAGAGACACTAGCAATGCTCAATGTAAACAGGCACAAGATTACTCAATTCTACTAGTGCACAATCGCAAGAATCCAACAGTGCAATAGATAGCAACCACGTCCAGCCACTGTTTCTCTCTTTTCTTTCTTTCGCTCTGTTTTTTTTTCAACTGTCACGTGAACAGTAAAAAACTTTTTCTCTCTCCTATTTTTTTTTGAGGCCACAATAGATCGCAAGCAGCGGCAACTGTTCTTGGATCACGTCCAGAAATTGCAAAGCACCAAAACCTATATGAGCAGCCTGTAGAGCGGAAACTAGTCTCGTGGGTAAGTTCCTAACACCTTTGTGTAGACAGGCTGTGGCTATGGATTGGAATTTGCAAAACAGGATAGCTGATCGAAACAACAATCCAATCTACGATGGAAACTAAAAACCAATGGATTCGAAGGAAAAAGCTACGCAAAAAGAAAGACACAACGACCAGCAACTAAAACCAATCTACGATGCAATCTAGGCTATGGCAAAAACCCTAACCCGAATCTTTTTGTGAGGCTTTTTCTGGATAGGATGAAAAACACAACTAATCTACGGATGATTTGGTGGATGCTTACCGAGGCAACGCTGGATATCTGATACCAAGATGATATGGGGCGTCCCGATCTTCTCAGTAAGCGGTGGTGGTGATGATGATGGTGTAGGATAACTTGTATGTCGCCGATGAACTCTCCCTCGCTTGATCCCTGATGCCAATGCAAAAGGTCTCAACCCTTTGGATATTCACAACGTCACACACTTGCGCACGCAGCCGTCGACCACGAACGGTATAATTGCAATATACTAACTCCCAATGGAACAGCAGATCACACTTGACTTGCAGTATATAATCACCAGATCGATACGAATTGGTGATGAGGATTCAAGATGAATGCTTACAAGCAATCTCATGAACTAGGGTTTATCTTAAACGTGGTCTACCTCTAACTAACCCTAAGGAAGAGTATTTATATCCTAAGATAGATCGAAGGGGTACACGGGCCGTCAGCCCCAAAGTCTGCGCGCAGGCAGCACGGTAGTACCGCTCACAGCAAGCGGTACTACCGCTAGAAGCGGTATTACCGCTCTGAGAATTCTAACTGCCGCTTTAGTACCGCTTGGGTCGCTTTGATTCCAGAAGAAAATTGTTAAGTGGTACTTGGGCGGTAGTGCTGGGCGGTAGTACCGCCTAAGCGGTACTACCGCTCGGGCAGGCGGTACTGCCGCCTGGGAACTGCAGAATCCTCTTGCTCCCTTGTGCCATGCCTTCCTCCTTGCTCCCTTGTGCCATGCCTTCCTCTCCATTGTACCTAATGACACATACACACAAGGATTTAGGCAGTATAAAGCTCTCATTAAAAGAAATAGCATTATCAACTAAGAGAGAATTCACCTGTTGTTCTAGTAACTTAGCACGAGCTCTTGTAGTTGGTCCAATCCTGATTTCATCATTGGACGTCTTCTTTGCAGCAACAGGTTGGTCATCTTCAAGGGATGGAACCATAGTAGGGATGTCCTCATCAAATAATAATCTTGGTTTATGCACATTTCCAAGAAAACTCCTTCACACAAATGAGCTATCACGTACGAGATTGTATAGAGTCCAAGAAGAGAGTGATAGTGCGTTTGGGTCTATGAAAAATTAAAAAAATCAAAAAAATCACCATAGATTCATTTTAGTGTGAATAAGAAGGATTTGAACTTATATTTTTATTATTGAAATTTTAAACTGTTTTTATAAAGATTTATATTGGAAATGGCCTGTTTACCCTAACTTTTCGGAGCTCACCAACATAGGCTAACATGATCATTTGTTTGTATTTTTGTTTTATTTGTTGTTGGATCATTGCAACCTAGGCTAACATGATCATTGCAACATCACAGAGCAATGGATTTCAAATGTTGCTTATAATTCAAATGTCAGTCAAAATTCAAATTCAAACATCACATCACAGTCAAAACATCATATCAAATCACATCAACCTGCGTTAACTTTAATTATACATTAATGCCGGCCACAAAGGCCGGCAAGAGTTCACAAGTCTGCCAGGCATTAACTAAAAACATTAAAACTAAAAATGAAAACGAGGAGGTGCGCTGCCCCCTAGGCGTCCTCGTCGTCGTCTACGTCTGGGCCGGTGAGGTCGACGAGGGTCGGCGCCGGGCCAGCCCAGGGGAACGACGTCTCGCAGGCGGTGGCGACGTCGTCCGCCGGTGGCTGCACCGCCGCTGCCTGCGCTTCGGCACGGCACTCGTCCTCCTCTGCTTTGGCGTCCTTCTCCAACTCCTCGAGCCACTGACCCTCGCGATGCTCCGCCCGCAGGTGCCGTTGTCGCCAGAACTCCAGGTAGTCCCGCTCCTGCTTCGGCGTCGCCAGCATCCATATGGGTGGCGCGTTCACCCACTCCCGCACCACCCCTTCCCAGACGTACTCGTGGGGTGTGAGGGCGGTCGGCGCCTGCTCGAGCCTGGCAGGGCACGGCGGGGCCAGCGGCGGCACGACGCAGTCGCCAGCAGCGGAGAGCGCAATGGCCTCCGCCATCCGCGCCTGGTAAGCCGCCTCCTCCTCCCCCTCCTTGCGCCACTCTTCCTCCTCGCTTTCACGGAGGACAGCTGCCAGCGCCAGCGCCTCCTGGTATGCGGCCTCCGCCTCCTGGTCCTCATCGCGCACGATGAGGGGCGGCGGGGTGCCAGTCCGCTCGTCGCGGACGCCACGCCGGCGCTGCTCCTCGTGCTCAAATGCAAACCAGACCTCCCAATTGGGAGAGTCTGCAACATAGGCCGGATCGAGCCGCTGCTCGGTCGTGAGCTGCTGCCGCCGGCGCCTCACCTCCTCCGCATGCGCCCGCGCCGACCGTGGAACAGCCGGCACTGGGATCCTCTCCGGATCCAAGTGCCAGTAGTGTGGCAGGATCACGTCGGGGTAGGGGAGAGGGATGGTGTGCTACCAGTGCCACCTCGCCTGGTGCACTGGGACCCTAATCCGCTGCCGAGGCGGACGGGAAGAGGACGGCGGGGGTAGCGTGCGCCAAGGGACAGCGGGGGCCTTGCCCTTCATCTTGCCGGAGCTCGAGCCGGCCCCTGAGAAGATGCCCATGGTGCCTACTGGCTAAGGTTTGGTTTTGTCGCCGGCGGACTAGGGTTTGTATCCTGCCGGGGGTGGAGGGGGCAGGCGCGGCTCTGGAAGGATGGAAGGTACTGTGGACTGGCCGGTTTCCATTTAAAGAAGGACGACGACCCGAATATGGGTGGCTGACGACCGGGGCCCGCTGCGCGTGCGCATTTACTTTTGGCTGTGGGGGTAGTTGGAAGGCCGCCACCCGTCCCCGAGGCGGACAAGGAGAAAGCACATGCACGTCCATTCGGTGTCCGTGTGGCCGGAAATGGGGCGGGACGGACTCACTCGTCAGGTCCAACGGGCGACGCAGTCCAGCGCGGCCCCACTCGTCAGAGTTAACGGTCAAACCATTGACCCGACGGCATCCTCCGTTGTGACATTTGGTGAGGGTTT
Source organism: Elymus sibiricus (assembly GCA_039707655.1). NCBI lineage: Eukaryota > Viridiplantae > Streptophyta > Magnoliopsida > Poales > Poaceae > Elymus > Elymus sibiricus. The sequence continues at coordinate 451,812,962 of CM077667.1, read as the reverse complement.
CGGGCTAGGGAGTGGGGAAAAGTGAGCAAAATTTAAGGACGTGGGGATGAATGAGCACATCTAAGGAACTAGGGGCACACATGTAAAAAACCCATTTATAAAAGGGTCGTAGTGCAACACAGGCCTTTAAAAGAATGAAAAAGCTTTTAAGACCAATTAAATTTGTCAAATTTTATTATAAAAATAATTCCACTGAATTTACCAAATGAAATGAAATGCTTTAATAAAACATTCAAGTCCCACAATATTATTCAAAAGCTTCTACTTGGAGGAAAAATAAATAGAGAATAGAGATTAGAATGGTTCTAAAATCAACAGAAGATCCAAAAAAATAAAACTTTAATATTCCTGACAAAATTTTAATTAATAAAAACATGATTAAATTTTTTGGGGCGTTACAGTAACTTGTTGCCAAAGGGGGAGAAGTTGTAGATCATAGTGCTTCGAGAGAGAGAGAGAGAGAGCGTGTTGCATTTTGATCCCTCTCTGCTAGTTTTTAAAAACATTTGGTTTATTGTTTGGTTGAAACTTTGTTGGTGATTGATCATATACTCTTGTGTGATGCTACTACTTTACTACCTTTGAGATATATCTTGATGATCATTCACTTAATGTTTGGTGTGATGTGCTTGTTATTCACTCATATTAATTCTTGCGCACCACCAAGTTGTATGTGACATGGAAGAGTGACCCATAATCCTAATCGATTGTGCATTTGCATTAAAATGCAAATTTAAAATAATGCACAAATTTAGGGGGAGCTCTTGCTTATCACATACTTCTCAAAGCGACGATGCTATTCATTGATTAAATCTCTCATCAAAGCTTTGATCTATATGTTGTCATCAATTACCAAAAAGGGGGAGATTGAAAGCACAACTTCTCCCTAGGTGGTTTTGGTAATTAATAACAACATACATTTCATTGGACTAATGTTTCCACTAAGTATAACTCAGGAAAAAGTTCAATGATGGGTTGGCAAATTGATGTGTGTGGTGAATCCCCGAGGAGATGAAGAGAAGAAGAAGCAATAGGATTGGCCAAGCTTCAAGCTACAAGACTCTACATTTTACATTTTGTGAGAAATCACTTTGAGTCCATAAGAAAGCCAATACTATTAAAATGGGGTGAGGAAATATGATGATCTGGTTGCTCAAGTGCTTAGAGATTAGCCACCAAAAATACTTGGTCATTTTCCACACAAAATCTTCTGTCCAAAGCCAAACTTGCAAAATCGGTGCCACCAACTATTTCCACTCGGCCCTACCGATTTTCAACTCAGACAGAACCCTGCCAAACCCTAGCTTCTCGGTGTAACCAAGTTTTCCTTTTCGGTCTCACCGAAGTCGTGACCAACTCTCTGTTAGGTTGATTTTCAGAATCGGTCCCACCGAGTTCTGCAAATCGGTCTCACCGAGTTGATGGCCAAGTCTTTGGTTAGCCGTTATCCCATTGTCGGTACCACCGAGATTTATATATCGGTCTCACCGAAAACGCCAAAGTTGCCACATTTTGCACTAGTCGGTGCAACAGAGTTTTTTGCTTCAGTTCCACCGAGTTGGCAATAATGTTGTAACGGTTGGATTTTTGGAGATGCCTATATATACCCCTCCACCACCTATCACTCGCAAGTGAAGCACTCAGAACCATTCCACACTTGTCTTATCCAATTTTCTGAGAGAGAACCACCTTCCCTTGTGTTGAGGTCAAGATCATCCACTCCAACCATATGGATCTTGATTTCTAGCCTCCCCAAGTTGCTTTCCACCCAATCAATCTCTTCTACCCATGCCAAACCCGTGAGAGAGTGATTGAGTGTTGAGGAGACTATCTTTTGAAGCACAAGAGCAATGAGTTCATCATACTACCACATCTATTACCTTTTGGAGGGTGGTGCCTCCTAGATTGGTTAGGTGTTACTTGGGAGCCTCCTTCTTCGTGATTGTGGAGTTGAACCAAGGAGTTTGTAAGGGCAAGGAGACCGCCTACTTTGTGAAGATCTACCCCGAGTAAGGCTAGTCCTCCGTGGACGTAGGCCACATGGAATAGACAAGGTTGCTACTTCGTGGACCCTTCGTGGGTGGAGCCCTCCGTGGACTCTCGCGACCGTTACCCTCCGTGGGTTGAAGTCTTCATAAACGTGGATGTATGATAGCGCCGCCTATCGGAACCATGGGAAATATCTTCGTGTCTCCAATTGCGTTTGATCTCCTCTCCCTCCTTTACTTACATGTGTTTGTCTTTACTTTCCGCTGCTATACTCTTAGACATGCATGTGTAGGGTGAACTTGACTTGTGCAAATTGCTAAAATCCGCGCACAAGTAAAATTGGGAAAAGGATAAATATTTATTTGGTCAAGTAGTCTAATCACCCCCCTCTAGACATACTTTGGATCCTACAGAGGGCGACATCCAACCATAGCCGCATGCATTTCAGCCCGCATTTAACAAATCAAATGAAATTCATGCAAACCGGACGATATTCATCAAAGTTCGAATAGGAAATAGCACAAATCATCCATACATTCCATGCAAATTAAGTTTAGTACAATGATACGTATCCAACGTATCTATAATTTTTGATTGTTCTGTGCTATTATATTATCATTCTAGGATACTTTTTGAGTAATTATTTACCAATTTATATTATTTTTGAGCACTAACCTATTGACCCAGTGCCCCATTGTCAGTTCTTGTTTTGTGTGTGTGTTTTTTGTTTCGCAGAAATTTCATATCAAACGAAGTCCAAACACGATGAAAATTTAGAGATTTTTTTTGGAATATATGTGAATTTTGGGAGTCGGAATCAACGCAAGACAATGCCCAAGGGCCCCACAAGCCAACATGGCGCGACCTGGGGGTGGGTCCGCGTCCTGATGGCTTGTGGACAACCCTTAAGTCTGTTGAGGCCCTCCTTCTGCCGCAAGAAAGATATTTTCGCGATAAAAATCCCCTCAAAATTTCAGCTCGATCGGAGTTACGGATCTCTGGATATGTAAGAAACGGTGAAGGGGTCCGAAAACAGTCGCCAAAACAGAAGAGAAACAGAGAGAGAGATCCAATCTCGGAGGGGCTCCTGCCCTCCGGGAGCCATGGAGGCCATGGACCAGAGGGGAAACCCTCCTCCCACCTAGGGAGGAGGCCAAGGAAGAAGAAGAAGAAGGAGGGGGCTCTCTCCCCTCTCTCCCGGTGGCGCCGGAGCGCCGCCGGGGTATCCATCGTGACATCGATCTACACCAACAACTTTGCCGCCGTCACCACTAAATCTCTCCCCTCTATGCAGCGGTGTAAAACTTCTCTTCCCCTGTAACAGCCCGAGACCGACGCTCCAGAAGATTCCCCTTTATTTTGCTGTCGCCGTGTGAGTTATGTGGTTGTCGCATTCATCATCGCATCATTCGCGTCATCCGCATTGCATTGGCACTCTGTTGTCGTCATTTTTTAAAACTCGCATCCGTTCGTAGTTGTCGGTTCTCTCTGTTTTGGTCGTTGACGTTTCGAGACCAACCACACCCGCACGCGCCCGCGGCATCGATAAAATATTGTTTTAAAAGTGCATATAAAATATTCTTGGATTGGGTCGAAACTTGGCGTGCGGTCTTGTTATATTGTAGGTAGACCGCCTGCCAAATTTCGTCGCAATCGGAGGTCGTTTGATACCCGAACGGTCGACCGTAGCGGCACCGTCAATAGGTTATTCGTCGGACATTTTCGGTTTATAAAACATGTCAGGGGCCTCACATCTTCCCTCTCATACCCACCTAGCCTCTCTAACACAGCCCACCAGCCCACCATCACCTAACCCTAAGCCCCTCCGTCCGGAGCCGTCCGATCGTGATCGTACGGTCCGAAAACGGAGCAAAAACAGCTAACCCTAGCCCCCCATCTACAAATAGCTCCCCCATGCCATTTTGTGGAACCCTAGCCATCCCTAACCTCTAGCCGTCACCTCCACCTCGAAATTCGCAGGCCACCAGCCCACATCCGCCACTTGGCGCTGCCGCCGCCATCGTTTCGGCCAACCGTAGGGCGCCACATCGCCTAGAGCCGCCCTGCAGCCAACCCCCGCGCGCCACATCGCCCGCAAGCCAGCCTCCACCACCGCGCGGGCCCGCGAGCCCAGATCTGGCCCGCCGAGCCCATCCGCTGCCGTCCGCTCCCGATCCAGGGAGAGGAGCTCCCCGAGCCGTGCCTCGCCCCGCCCCTCGCGTCCGATCCCGCCTCGCCGGATCCCCGCGTCCTCGCCGGAGCGCGCCCAGCCACCGGAGGCCAGGAGCCGTTGGAGACCCATGTCGCCGATGACCAGCAGGTCCGCCTGCACCGCCCTCTCCTTCCCTTTCTGTTCTCTCTCTCCCCGCTCTAACTCTCTCTTTGCCTCGGATGTGCAAGGAACCCCGCCATGGATGCCAAGCTTGAGCTGCCTTGGGACGCCCCGGATCCGGCCTGAATGAGCCCTTCGTCACCAGATCCGGTGATCCCTGCCTCGGATCTGGCGATCCCGCAGCCGCATCATCGTTGCAAGCCGCCGCCGTCTGCCTCCAGCTCGGGAACGAGCACGAAGCCCCAGCCTCCCGATGCCCGCTCGTAGCGTCCCTGGGCCTCACGCACGAGCGCTGCTTGGGCCTCGCCCGAGCGAGCGGTCGCTGCCCAGCAGCGCAAGGCCCAGCCGGCCACAACCACGCCTTGCCCCAGTCCAAGGCCTCTGGTGAGCGCTCCAGCGCTATATTGCGCCCGCGTATGCCTTGTATTATCTTGCGCTCAATTCCTGTCCGGCCCAGTTTAGCAGATTTGGCCCGATAGTGTTTTTTTATCCTGCTGCGAATTTGTCTAATTAACAGGACATGCATAATTTCAGTAAATGCCACATTTTTTGAATGCTAATAAATAAATAACCGTGCATCGCATGTAATAACGATATATATGTAAAATGTTCAGAATTTCGTGTGGATTCACAATTTCCAACTCTCACATGTGTTTAAAATGTTTAACTTGCTGTTTTCATGTAATTTGCGTAATTGCCATGCTAAAATGATTTATTTCATAACTAAATAACCGTAGCTCCGTTTAAAAAGTTCCACATATGTAACTTGACTAGAAAAATGTGTAGAATCACTGGCACACTTTATATTGCTGTTTAACAACTATAAAATATGCTTAGGACAGATCTGGACCAAAATTCATAATTTGCATATGAGATTGTTTCGGTAATGCTATATATTGCTTCCGGCCTCATTTAAAATGCCTAGATGATGTAGTTGTTCATGCTTCACCTCTTTCCATGATTAACAACATTTAAAATGATTGTTAGTTAAACAACATTAACCATATTTCTATTAACATGGAGAGTTATTATTGTGTTATAGGTAAGTTCTCCCTCTCCATTTAAAATTGCGTAATTCCTTCTTCAACCTATGCCATGACCACCCATGTTAAACAACATTTAATATTGATGAGTACCTAAATGAGAGTGAACTAAGTGATTTGAATGTGGAGTTTCATAACTTCACTTAATGTGTAGTAGTTGATTGTTGTGCTTTGCCATGTCTTGCATAATTAAACCGGACATGCATCATATTTGTGTGTGCATCATGTCATGCATATGTTGTGGTGTATCGTGTGTTGATTGTTTGTTTCCGGTTTGCTTCTTCTTGCTAGAGTTCCGAAAGCGTTCGGAGTGTGAGGATTCGTTCGACTACGTTGGCTCGTCTTCTTCACGGATTCGTTCTTCTTCCAAGCAGGATCTCAGGCAAGATGGCCATTTCCCTGGATACCATTACTATCATTGCCATGCTAGTTGTCTCATTTCTATCGCTTTGTCTCGCTACCTACCACTTGTTTGTCAAGCCCTCCCAAAAATGCCATGACAAGCCTCTAACCCACCACTTCCCAGCAAACATTGTTTGGCTATGTTACCGCTTGCTCAGCCCTTCTTATAGCGTTGCTAGTTGCAGGTGCAAATTGTTTACATGTGCCAACATGGATATCCTTTTGTTATATCACAATATTATTGCTGTTTAATTTAATGCACATATATACTTGGTAAAGGGTGGAAGGCTTGGCCTTTTGCTCAGTGTTTTGTTCCACTCTTGCCGCCCTAGTTACTTGTGAACCGGTGTTATGTTCCATATTGAGCGCTCCTAACATGCTCGGGGTTGTTATGGGGACCCCCATGATTTTCGTTTTAGGATAAAACTTGTCTGGCAAGGCCCAACATTGGTACTATATTTGCCCAACATAATAATACTGAACACATTACTAAAGCATAGGGCGTCATGAACCCGAGGATTTAATTCAACATAATACAGGGAGGGCCAGTGCTGATGGTGCTGGTCCTAAATAGAGCACTGTGCGGGGCCAACCCGGGGCAACTCGGGTGATGTCTATCAGGCCACTGTACACTAGCTCATCCGGTTGTGCCCTGAGAACGAGATACGCGGCTCCTATCGGGATTGTCGGCACGTCGGGTGGCCTAGCTGGATTTGTTTTACCTTTCTCGAACGTCTTGTGCGCGGGATTTCGACAACACTTCGGGCTATCTCGAAGTTGAGATTTTCCATCGGGATTCCGCAAATACTACGGGTGATTCCGCGGTTGAGGAATTCCAACGCGGCGTGTGGTTAGTTTGTGATGGATGAGTTGGAGCACCCCTGCAGGGTTAAATCTTTCGGAAAGCCATGCCCGCGGTTACGTGGCAACTTGGAAACTTTGTTTAACACCCGGTCATAGCAAACTTGAAGTAAACACAAATAAAAATACACCAACCGTGTGCGTAACCGTGACTGTCTCTTCTCGTGATTTCTGAACCGAGAGAGAACACAGTGGGGTTATGTTTGTTCGTAAGTAGGTGTTCAGGATCTCTTAGAGATCATTACTAGTTCACGTCCGTTTATGCGACGATCATCCCCCTTTATTCTTCTACTCGTAAGTTAGCCACTCAAATAAATGCTTAGTGCTTGCTGCAGCCTCACCACTTAACCATACCTCACCCATTAAGCTTTAATAGTCTTGATACCCTTGGAAATGAGATTGCTGAGTCCTTGTGGCTCACAGATTACTACAACAACAGTTGCAGGTACAGGTAATGCGATGCATTGACGTGAGAGCGATGCTTGTTTGATTTGGAGTTCTACTTCTTCTTCTTCATCGATCTAGGATGGGTTCCAGGCGGCAGCCTGGGATAGCAAGGATGGATGTCATTTTATCGTTTGTTTTCGTCCGTAGTCGGACCTTGCTCTTCTGTATGATGATTGTTATGTTGTTGTATTGATGTGCTATTGATGTAGCTTGTGGCGAGTGTAAGCCAATTCCATATACTCATCTCTTCTTTACATGTACTTGTAATGATATCCATTCTTGCGAAACGACGAGATGCGCTTCTATCCCTGTCGAGGACCTCGTGCCAAAATAAGGATAGGATCATATCTTGGGCGTTACATCCCCACTGTAATCTCTACTTAAACATGGTGCTTAATGCTATATATTATTATCCAATGATGTGTTCCTATCCTATGATGTTTGAGTAGATCTCTTTTGTCCTACGGGTTAATTGTGGTATGATGTTATTGATATGAGTTGTATGTTGATATGGTGATGTCCTAAGGTGCCTTCTGTGAGGCGCACACGTGAAGGATTCACGTTGGAGGGTTTGCAATATGTTCATGATTCACTTATAGTGGGTGGCTAGAGTGACAGAAGCTTACACCGGAGTAAGGGGATTGTTTGCGTATGGGAGCAAAGAGGACTTGATGCTTAATGCTATGGTTGGGTTTACCTTAATGATTTCTAGTAGTTGTGGATGCTTGCTAGAGGTCCAATCATAAATGCATATGATCCAAGTACGGAAAGTGTGTTAGCGTATGCCTCTCCCTCATTGCATATGACAAGTATCTATCATATTATATTCAATTGCCTATGGACAATCTTTCTCTTGCGTTACATAAAAAAGCTTTCTACTAAACAACTTACTTATTAATCTTTATCTAAACAGCCCCTAAATTTTATTTACTGGCTCTTTATTACCTTGCAAAACTATCTCTACACCTACTAAGTACTTCTAGTTTTATTCCCGCAAAGTAGTTTCATACTTGTTCTAGGTAAAGTAAGCGTTAGCGTGCGTAGAGTTGTATCGGTGGTCGATAGAACTTGAGAGAATATTAATTCTACCTTTAGCTCCTCGTTGGGTACGACACTCTTACTTATCGAAAAAGGCTACAAACGATCCCCTACACCTGTGGATTATCATACAACAAGGTCTCAAATTAAGCGGATGTCCAACAAGTTTTTGATCAAGAGATTATGTCGTCCCACACAAACTGCCCCTTCAGCTTCATCCAAGAGTGTGCGCAAGTAAATAGTCGTTCCTCGTTCCTATGGTACGCCACGACAATGCGTGCATGCTACATATAATGTGTAGACCAACATTGAGTGAATGAATCAATCAACAAGCTGAGAAAAAGGAAACAAAAAACTTATGAGCCCCTCATCCGCCGTGTGCAATGGACACCTTTCCTCGAGCTGACGAACCACGTTGCAAAATTTGGTGACGCGGATATGAATCATGTTCCAGCGATACGACAACAACTTCACGTTGCGTAATTGAATGATGTACATGTCGTAAGGCGCAATGTCCTTTCACGTGTGAAACATTTTGTGCACTTGCAACCAGAAGGACTCCCCTCTGGTCCTGCCTACGTAATTCGCGGATGCGACCTGATATGTCCATTTTGCATCATGATTTCTTATTGACATTTATGATATTCTTGTTCATTATTCATTATTATCATACAATTCTTACGCCTTCTCTCTCTGAATATGCAAGGTACATCACAAAGAGGGAAATATTTGGAAACTGGAATTCTGGACCGGGAAAGCAAGAAAAAGACAGAAAAATCACCAGACTCCAAATGACCTGAAATTCACGGAGAATCTTTATGGAATACTAGTCGTCGACCCGTGCATACGCACGGAATGGTTCTAACTATTTCTTTCAATCTATATTACAAAAGAAATATTGTTTTATGATATTGTGGAAGAATATATGCGTATAATTGGATGAGATCATCATCTAGTATGACCAAACTACAATGGTTTGTGATATTACAACATCACATGCCATACTCATATGTTTGTTAGTTTCATTTGGGGTAAAGCCGCCGGATAGACTTCATATTTTTTTAATACATAGAGTGTGACCCATATTCCCGGTAGTTGAGCAGCTTGATTTCCATTTGCCCAAATAAAGTTATATATGCTTGCAATTTTAAGATTTACAATTATAACACAATATTTCTTTAGGCCACGTCTTGTAGTAAATTGATGGCACCTATAAAACATGCAAGTAAACTTCTGTAACTTTGACTATTAATGTATAGAAAAGTTGTCAAAATGGTTGAGTGATAGTACATAGTAACAGAGTATGTTCTTGAAAGACAGTTTTATAAAATCATAAGTGTATCATGATTTATATTTGTTTTCCAAATATCAAATAGTACCGTAAAATTTCAATTCTAACAGTTTCATAATATCATAAGTTTATAGTACTGACTAAATATTTTTTTATCAAAAACAATGTAAAATATTATTGATTATGCCTATGTATGTTGAAAACGTCTTTAGATCTTGTGCTGGAAAGAAGATATTTTCCTTTTCCATTCGATAGCAAATTAGCCTGTCGTCGAACTTCTCCTAAGAATGTACATATGCAGTTTAATAACTTATGTGCTTACCCTTATAATTTTTTGTTAATATAGTAGGTGTTTCCAAAAATGAAAATAAACCAAATAGTTCGTTGTAGATATCCATTTTGAGTATTGACTGAAATTTGATTGTCAAATAGTTCGGGGAGAGCAGAACATATAGGCCGCGATAACATGTATGGTTACCAAATGAATAACTTATGAAAACTCGGTAAAAAAACAATCCATGATGGATCAAGCATCCAGCTGTAGTGTTGGCATTTGACCACATAAACAAAATAAGACAATTTGGAGCCGGTTATACAAAATACATGGTTGACGAACCATATAGACAAAATTAACTGATGGTTCTCTTGAAAAAGGAATTAAACCTTACTTGATGAAGGTGAAACTATGTGATAGCTGCATTTGTTGGGAACTGTACTTTGCAATTTAAAAGCAATATCATAATAGTGCTTTCAAAGTTGCCAAAAAGTTGTGCTTTCTTTCCATGGAGACAAAAAAGGGAGATATTTAGAAATATCTTAATATATGAAAATAAAAGATGATGTCAGCAATAGGAAAATAGTGTGCTCGTATAGTACAATAGTGAGACAAATCATTTGAGAAGCTCCTCACATCCATGTAATAAAAGAAAGGAAATACATCAACTGTGATTTTTTAGTGATTATTTTCGGAGAAAGAGAGCATTGAGGCACACCCGAGTGGACGTACGTTTAGAATGGAATTGCTGCAACACCTACATCAAGCGTCTTACAGAGAGGAACCAACGTCATTGTGTTCATGTGCAACGTCTCAAACTGGCTAAATTGGGAAACCCACCACCGTATAATTTCGTTAATGTTGTCCACCCATGAAATTAATAAATGCATAAAAGTTTAACATGGTTCATGTGTTCTAAGATGAAAGTGAAGGATGAAACCAAGTGCTGGTTAAGAAATTAGGTCTGGTTTACTGCCATGAAACAAATCGCCAAATTGGCCTTGTCCTAGTTCAGAACTAATAATTGTACAGATTTTTTTTCGACAAAGGGTGGATTTTATTGACTCAAATGGAGCATCGAGAGCATACAATATGAGCACACACCCGGCCTCTGCATAACTAGGATGCACACAGCCAACCCAACACACACACGCGAAAACACACCAACAACTAGCAAGGTCATAAGACCAAAAGCTATGTGAAGGCGTGGAAAAAAGAAAAAGAAAAAGAAAAAAAAAAGCCCCAAAGCGATCAGATCAGCGATCGACAAACTACAACTGAGACCATATCCGCACCAACCATTGACATCACATGGAGGACGAGGATCTTCAACAACAACGCCTTCAGGAAGGAAGCGACACTCAAGCGCCGCCGTCGCCGGATCCAACCACCAAGGCCAGAATCAAAGTTTTCACCCTGAAGAAACAGTCTGAACATATCCGAGCAATGCCTCCAACAAGGTAACGACATAAAAAACATCGCCATTGCCAGGTATGACCACTCGGGTCTGACCTAGGCTTTCGCCCCGGAGCTCGAGACCAGGTGCTCGCAGCACCACCATCAAAGCCACACATGTGTTGTCGCCACCACATTTCCGCAATCCCAGCAGCTACAATTTGACCGCCGCCACTCCAAAAACATCCCAGTGCGTCAAGTCGTTGCCCATAATTTGTAACACACCACATAAAGTCATCCACCGGATCAAGAGATAAAACCTCTCGAAGTCTTTTCGATAACCTCGCTGTCGTGGATCCATAGGAAGTCGCTGCAGAACAGTCAGCAGTCACCACCATCCGGCCAATCTGATCTATATCACCACTACCAACCGAGGATCGCAGCGTCGGCGCCCCGCACCGCACACGCAGAAGGCCAGCTCAACGCCGCAGCCCCACATGTCCAGAGACCGCCGTGGCCGGAGCCGTGCCATTAAAGATGCAATGCCAAAAGTAGCCGCCGCAGGGGTTCGATGACCTACGCTGTCGTGGATCCGTAGGAACTCACTGCAGAGCAATCTACAGTCACCACCATCCGGCCGATTTGGTCTAGATCACCACGACCAACCGAAGATAGTAGCGTCGCCGGCCGGCACCGCACACGCGGAAGGCCAGCACATCACCGCAACCCCACATGCCGAGCGCAACGACCCTACGGGCCGCCGTTGACACCTTGCATCATCCCGGCGTCAGATCCTTGAAGTCATGGCCGTGGATCCGGGAAAAGAGCATCGCCGCGGCGCCACAAGGGTGGCCCTGAGGCCAGCCGAGGAGGACACCACCCCCAATACCTGGTCCACCGCCGGCAGGAGAGAGACGCCGGCGACAAGACGGACCTCGCCGGGCCGAGATCTGACGCGTAGAACGGGCGAGGAGGGGAGCAGGACTGGTGGCAGGGATGACGGACGGGGCGGGGAGCAGGCCGCCGCCAGAGACGCGTCGGCGGATGGCGGAGCGGCCGGCGGAGGGCGCAGAGGCCGGTGGACGAACGTGCGGGCGGGGAGGTTGCAGCCGGATGAGGCGCCCCGCCGCCACCATCCTGGGAGCCGGCACGGGCTTCGCCGGCCGCTCCTCCGGTGGCGGCGAGGTGGTGGAGGGGCTGGGAGGGGGTTGTGGTGGCTGGTCGCTGGAGATCCCCCGCCGCCGCCAGGGACGGCGACGCGAGCGTTTCACTTTAGACTCATTATTGTACAAGATAATATGAACAGTTCAACGCATTATTCGTTTAGACTCATTTCCTAATGCAGTGAAAATTAGTCAATGCATATCCATGGGAATCAGCATCGAGCGATCCATTTGTTCTACCTACATAGAAACCAGGAGCAAATTATTCAAACTACTTACGCACGATAAAAATGCATGCCCTCGTAAAGCAAATAGGAAATCAGAAGTAATGCAAACAATCCTCTGGATGGCCGAGCACTCATATGATTGAGCGTACCAATTATTACAATACTGGTCAAAATAGATTTCTAAATTTTAAGTCTCATCACTGTCATGCATAAGAAGCGTGCAAAACGCTGCAGTAAAATGTTGGCCCTAACCTGATCATATGTCACTGGTAGACGATTACTTTCCATTGAGAGGACACTCGCAGTCGTTGAATCGATCAATCTCTTACCGGCTGTAAGTAGACCACGCGTACAGGCTATTTTGATTCAACCAGCCACGTCATGAGCCTGTAGCAATAATATGGTGTTATGCCTCCGCGGAAGAGAAGCGATTAACATATGCGTGCCTCTCCAGCCAGAAGCGACCCAGCCTGCTAGCTGTTGTACGCGAGCGTATTCTGCCGTATACGTCGTCTCCTCGTCACACCGAGCGCCTCAGAAGTAATCGAGCTAAGCCTTGTACGTGCGTACTGTCAGAAAGCCCTGGGTCGTGTCGTCGCCGAAGCTGTTGTGGATCCCGACAGAAACACCAGCCGTGCGCTCTGTCCCCTTGATTAAGTTCTCCACTATGTACTCATCCAGGTCGATGACATGGCAAGGCTATGCTTTTTGAAGATATCCATGGAGAAACCCATGAGGAGGAGGGCCCGATCTACCTATAAGAATATGCAGATCGGTAGTTCAAAGGAAGCAGTTTTTCTATAAGATTATAATAAAGGGAGCAAGATTAGGTCGAATCGGTTAGTGCTAACTATGATTGCTGGAAGTTTTTTTCACGGGCTACTTGTTTCACGGGAGAGTTTGTTAGTAGTACGTTTTGCACAGGGCCACTTTTTTTACGGGAGAGTTCTTTTAGATGAGAGTTTTTTTTTTTGAAAAATTTAGAGGAGAGTTTGTTTGCGAACCAACCTGTGGTTGGATGGTTAGAGGAACCGTGGTATTCCCAGCCCACCAGGGTTCAAGTCCTGGTGCTCGCATTTATTCCTGGATTTATTTCAGTATTTCCGGCGATACGCATTCAGTGGGAGGAGACGTTCCCGTCGATGACGAGGTGACTACGGTGACTTCGTAAATTTCAAGATGATATGCCGCCTCAGTCTTTCGAAGGTGCTCATAGGGGTAGGGTGTGCGTGTGTGCGTTCATAGGGGTGAGTGTATGCGTGTGTATATGAGCGCTTGCGTCTGTACTGTGTTAAAAAAAAAGTCACTATATTTAATCTGGATTTTTATTCTCCGGCTGAACAGATTGACGGTCTTTAGTTTCAGATATGAAAAAATAATCGTGTGATTAAGGAAAATTGCAACAAAAAATTGTATGGATTTGTAGTCTAATCTAGACCGTAATAACTTGGTCCCACCAGATCAACGGCTCTAATTTTCTAATTAACGTTGGAATTTCTAGAGAGTGTCTAATTAGTATAGGTATAGATTTAAGAATTATTGGACCAAAAATATACTAGAGGGGGACCACCTGCTGGCCACAAGCCAACAGGGCGTGCCCACCCCCTTGGCGCGCTCTGATGGCTTGTGGGGCCCCAGCAGGCCTCCTGACCCCCCTCTTTTCCTATATGGTGTGTTTTACCCTAAAAAATCATAAGCAATCTTTCAGGACGAAGCGTCGCCTTCTTGAGGCAGAAACCTGGGCAGAGGCCCTTTTGCACTCCGGCAGGCTGATTCTGCCGGGGAAACTTCTCTCCGGGAGGGGGAGATCGAAGCCATCGTCATCACCAACGCTTCCTCCTTCATGGGAGGACCAATCTTTATAAAGAAGGAGTAGATGGTGTTATTAGACGTTGTGTACCTGAGCATAAACAGTGACAAATACTAAGGAAGTGTCATTTCGAGGCTTATGGAGGACACCATGCTGGTGACAGAACTGCACACAAGGTATTACAATCCGGTTTTTACTGGCCTACTCTTTTTAAAGATGCTCGTAAGTATGTCCTTTCTTGTGATGAATGTCAAAGAATTGGTAACATTGGTAGATGATACTTGTGATCTGTGTTGGGTTTTCCGTGAAGAGGAACGGGTAATTGCAGCACAAAGCGGGTAAATATTTTCCTCAGTTATGAAACCAAGGTTTATCGAACCAATAGGAATATCAATCCTCAACCGTCTTCAGCGGCTGCACACAAATGAACAAACAACTTGCACCCAACGCGGGCAAGGGGGTTGCCAATCCCCTTGATCTCGTTATTTGCAAGCAAATGAGTTGTGTAGATATTTGTTGATAAATTGCAAAATAAATAAAAAGTAAATAAAGGCAGCGAGGTAATAATAGCGTTTGCGAATATATAAGTGAATAGACCCGGGGGCCATAGTGTTCCCTAGCGACATCTCTCATGTAGGCAGCATACGGTAGGTAAACAAATTACTGTTGGGCAATTGATAGAAAAGCGGATAGTTATGCGATGTTCACGGCAATGATCATGTATATATAGGCATCACGTCCATAAGCAAATAGGCCGACTCTTGCCTGCACCTACTACTATTACTCCACTCATCGACCGCTATCCAGCATGCATCTAGAGTATTAAGTAAAACAGAGTAATGCTTGGAGAACGATGACATGATGTAGACAAAGTAAACTCAAACAATATGAATGAACCCCTTCGTTTTATCCTTAGTAGCAACAACACAAAGACGCATCTTGTCCCCTGCTTTGTCACTGGGATATAGAAACTCGCCAGGTTGAACCTACCACAACGCACCAGTCCCACCGATGAAATATCAATGTACTTGGCCAAAGCATATCAATAGATCAGAGAGCATTACGAAGCTATAATGATCATGCACTTAAGAGATAATATAATTCAGAGGCATCTCAAATACTTTTCATGAATAATCTGAACATAAACCCACAATTCATCGGATCCCAACAAACACACCGCACAATAGGATTACATCGGATAGATCAAAGCGAAGATTGGATGATCATTGTATTGAAGATCATAAGAGAGAGAGAGAGATTGCCATCTAGGTACTAGCTATGGACCCGTAGGTCTATGGTGAACTACTCACACATCATCATCAGGGCAGCGAGGTTGATGAAGAGGCCCTCCGTGATCGATCCCCCCTCCGGCAGGGTGCCGGAACGGAGCTCCAGATGGCCTCGCAACGGAACAGAGACTTGCGGTGGCAGAAAAAGGGTTTCGGGACTGCCTCTGGTTTTTTTAGGATTTTAGAGAATTTATAGGCCGAAGAGGGACGTCGGGAGGTGCCTGAGGGGGCCACCACATATCAGGGCGCGACCCCCCCAGGGCATACCCTGATGTGTGGTGGGGCCCTCGTGTGCCTCCCGTCTCCCTTCCGAAGCTTCTAGGTCTTCATATAGTCAAGAAAAAATCATCAAAAAGTTTCGTGGCAATTGGACTTCTTTTGGTACAGTAAACCTACAAAGGCAAAAACACGCAGAAAACAACAACTGACACTGGGCACTAGGTCAATAGGTTAGTGCTGAAAAATATTATAAATTGGTAAATAATGACCCAAAAAGTATCCTAGAATGATAATATATCAGCATGGAACAATCAAGAATTATAGATATGTTGGAGACGTATCAAGCATCCCCAAGATCAATTCTTGTTCGTCCTCGAGTAGCTAAATGACAAAAACAGAATTTTTGATGTGACATGCTATCCACTATGTAATCTTATTCAGGTATGCTCATTGAGAAAGGATGAATCAACAAATATTAACATAGCAATACTTATAAGTATAAGAAACAAAATCATCAATCTTTCAAAGTATACGATCCTCAAAGAATGTTTACCCCCCATTCATCTTATTATATTAGCAAGGCATGGCTCCGTCTTTACCACATTAATACAAATGTCAAGCACCACGGTGTCCAAGTCAGGCAATTGGATCGTACTTTTCAATATGCATCAACTTTTTATTCTTCATGCGATACATGAGTGTGAGCCATTGGACATAGCATTTAGGAGGAATAGAATATGGTGGTAGATATCAAAGGGGCAAAAAGTGGAGAAGATAGTCTCACATCAACTAGGCGTACCAACGGGCCATGGAGATGCCCATCGATAGATGTCAATGCAAGGAGTAGGGATTGCCATGCAAATGATGCACTAGAGCTATAAGTGTATGCAAGTTCAAATGAAGCTAAGTGGGGTGTGCATCCAACTTGCTTGCTCATGAAGACCTCGGGCGTTTGAGGAAGCCCGTCATAGAAATATACAAGCCAAGTTTGTAATAATGAAAAAGTAATTCCCACTAGCATATGAAAATGACATATCATGAGAATCTCTATATGAGGAACAAGGTGCCACTTTGAGGCACAAGTGTGGTAAAGGATAGTAGCAAAGTCCCTTCTCTCATTTTCTCTCATTTTTTTATTCAGAGTGGTGGGCTCATTTGGCCCCCCCATCTTTATTTCCTCACTGGGACAATGCTCTAACAATGATGATCATCACACTTTTATTTACTTACAACTCGATATGAAGAACTGATATGAAGATATGACTCTATATGAATGCCTCTAGTAGTGTACCAGGATGTGCAATGATCTAGCGTGACATGTATCAAAAATATGATGAACGGTGGCTTTGCCACAAATACTATGTCAGCTCTATATGATCATGCAAAGCAATATGATGATGAACGAACTAGTCATGTGAAGTGACGATGGAATTTGCATGGCAATATATCTCGGAATGGCTATGAAAATGCCATGATAGGTAGGTATGGTGGCTGTTTTTAGAAAGATATAATGAGGCTTATGTGCAATAGAGCTTATCATGTCGCGGGGTTTGGATGCATCGGCGAAAGTTGCACCGATCCTCGAGGTGAGAATGGGCTATGCACGGCACCGAAGAGGCTAGCAAATATGAGAAGGTGAGATTGCGTATGTCCATGGTTTCACATTAGTCATAAAGAACTTATATACTTATTGCAAAGTTTTATTAGTTTTATCAGAAATCAAAGTACTACTCGCATGCCCCGAGGGAAGAGGTTGGTAGGAGTTAACCATCGCGCGCTTCCGACCCGAAACAACACTAGGATTTCAACGAGGAATAGAAATGCTCACACATCATCACCATGCCTCTTTAATTTTTAGACGAACAAGAAGTTAACCTCTCTTAATATCAATAGCTCTACAAATCAACAATTATGAACTCACACCTTTTTCATATTATCACATCAATATCATTAACCCACAATTTCTCTATATGTGCTACATGATGGTTTTGATTATCACTCATTGAATACATAATATTTTTGGACTAGTCTTATGACCCATGCAAATTACCGTCACAATTTATTAACTCTCAAAAAAATATAAGTGAAGAACGAGAGTGAAATCATTATAAAATCTGCACGCCACCGTGCTAAAAAAACATATAAGTGAAGTACTAGAGCAACTGCTAAGCTCAAAAGATATAAGTGAAGCGCATAGAGTATTCTAACAAATTGTGATGAAGGTGTGTCTCTCTTTAATAGGTGTCCATCAAACAATGATTGTGGCAAACTGAAAGTAAAAGCAATAAAAAACAAACGACGCTCCAAGCAAAACTCATATCATGTGACGAATAAAAATATAGCTTCAAGTGACATACCGATGGATTGAGGCGAAAGAGGGGATGCCTTCCAAGGCATCCCCAAGCTTATACGCTTGAGTCTTCCTTAAAATATTACCTTGGGGTGCCTTGGGCATCCCCAATCTTAGTCTCTTGCCACTCCTTATTCCTTTGTCCATCGTGATAACTCCCAAAACTTGAAAACTTCAATCACACAAAACTCAATAAAACTTCGTGAGATCCGTTACTATAAGAAACATATTGCATACTTGCATACTTTAGGTACTGTTATAAATTGATTCTTATTTCATAATTGCATAATATGTACAGTATTCTAACTTCTCCATGGCTTATACCCCCCCCCCCCCCCCCCCGCGATACAATCCATAGCATAATCAAAACAAACAACTATGCGAGCAAAAACAGAATCTGTCTAAAACAGAACAGTCTGTAGAAATCTGTAGAGAAACTATACTTCTGTAACTCTACAAATTCTGAACAATTACGACAACCTTGAAAATTTGTATATAAATACTGTGTAAAAAATTCAGATCATTATCACTCTCCAGTAAAAAATGAAAATTCATGTACTGGAGTCAAAAGTTTCTGTTTTGTTTCAGCATCGATTCTACTCATCTTGTGAGTCATCCCAAAGGCTTTACTTGGAACAAACACTAATTTAAACAAAAAATATAATCATTACAGAGGCAATAATCATGTTATAAAAAACAACAGAAAGTATTGAGTTATCTCCCAACAATCTCTTTATTTATAGTCATTAAGATAGGCTTGTGATGGTAATGATGCTCACAAGAAAGATAGTAATTGAAACATAAAGAGAGCATCATGTAGCATGTGAAAAGCACATTTAAGTCTAACATCCTTCCTATGCATAGGAATTTTATAGGAAAACAAATTCTCAAGACAAGTGAAATCTAGAATATGCAAATAGGAAGAATGAAACATTAATAATTTCAACACAAAGAGAGGTAATTGAGTAACATGCAAATTCTTATAACCATGTTTGCCTCTCTCATTATATGTAGGATCATAATCAAACTCAACAATATAACTATCATAATACTGATCATTCTCCAAAGTAGTGGGATCATGAAAGTGCGTTATATCGACTAGAGGGGGGGGGGGGGGTGAATAGGCGATTTTTACAAATTTGTCACTTGAGGAATTACTAGTTGAGGAATTTGCTAAGTGACGAACTACTCGCAGCGGAATAAGTACTCAAGTGCATGCGAAACATAGCAGTAGCATAGTCATCATGATAAGATGAAACATACACCGAGCATGAGTAGCGTGAACAGGATAAGCAGGCAGAAGATAAAATGACTGAAGAATTTGAGGTGAGGAAATTGAGAAAGTCTTCAGTCAAATTCTTCAAACAGTAATGATCAATTTCATCAACAGGAATACGAGGAAATGAAAGGGTTGAGGAAATGGAACCAGGTTGCTCGATGAAGACAATGGTTTGATGACCCAGTTCCAACTGCTGTGACAGTCGTACGTCTGGTTTGGAGCGGCCTGGTATTTAAACCAGAGGACACACAGTCCCAGGACACACAGTCCTTACCGTATTCTCCTTGAGCTAAGGTCACACAGACCTCGCCCAACACTCGTGGTAAGTCTTCAGGGTAGACTTCCAAAACCCTCACAAACTGGTCACCCGGCGATCCACAATTGACTGCTGGATGCTCTAGACCACGGTCACCCGGCGATCCCCAATTTACTGCAGGATGCACTAGACCATGATGCCTAACCGTCTGGAAGATACACAGTCTTCAAAGGTAAAAAGCGTCGGTTCCACACAGGAACAATTTCTTCAGTGATGCTCAATCACTTTGAGTTTTGGTGGTTTGGGTTTTGGGTTTTTCCTCACTGATGATTTTCTCTCAAAGTCTTCGGAGGATGGGTTTTTCCTCACTGATGATTTTCGCTCAAAGTCCTCGAGGAATGGGTTGCTCTCAAATGACAAGTGTCAAGTTCTCTCTCGGAGCAGCCAACCAGCTAATGGTTGAGGGGGGCGGCTATTTATAGCCAGGGTGCAACCCGACATGATAAGACATAAATGCCCCCCAATGATATGACCGTTAGGTGGATAGAATATCTGGATAGCTGGCGCAAAGCACATCAACGGTCGGAATTTGAACTCTCAAATTCCTCAGGGCTTATCATATTCCTCACTTGTAGGCAATTCGCACTGGCGAAATCCTAACTCCTCAGTCAGACCAATTTCCTCAGAGACCAGAAGAACATCGTCTCTGTCACTGATGATCTTGACTGAACTGCAAGAGATTTCCAAAGGCTTCACTCGAAGGATTGGGTTAGGTTGAGTCTTTTGAGTTGAGCATCAGATGGAAATTTTTCCTTAGTATTACCTCGACCCCCTTTAATAGTACGGTGTTTCCTATGACTCAAAGAAAGGAAATGAAACACTAAAAACAAAAGTCTTCATGCTTCATTGTCCTCGTTCATATCTTCAAGGTCACACCATCTTCCTTATCAAAGTCTTCAGGGAATACCAAAGTCTTCAGCAAAGTCTTCACCAAAGTCTTCAGTTGAAGACATTCATTTTTAGGGGTCGATGTTCTTCGAATATACCAAACTCCTCATCGACTTATAGAGCCTGTGTACACGCACAAACATGTTAGTCCCTTAACCTATACGTCTTCAATACACCAAAATCACTAAGGGGCACTAGATGCACTTACAATCTCGCCCTTTTTGGTGATTGATGACAAATAGGTTAAGTTTTCAACGGGTATAAACATATGTAGTGTAAGTACTGAGTTTGAGGAATTTGATTGCAAGATATAGAAGAACTCCCCCTGAAGATGTGCATATTTGAGGAATTTGCTTTGGACTGCAAATGCACATGGCAGGATAAAATCTTGGAGATCTCCCCCTATATCTTGTAATCCATACACGCATTTAATATATATCATGAGGAAATTTAAATGCATGATGAAAAATGGGGTTTGACGAAATTCAGCATGCGTGCATTAAGATACTTGAGGAAATAAGCATGCAGAGAGCAGTTCAAAAGTATCAGACCACCATCGGACTTAAGTTTACAACTCATCAAACAAACACCTCAGAAGAGCAAGAGTTGTAACTTAAACAAAACACAGCCCATATAAAGAGACCCGCTTGAAGACTAACTCAAATTTCTCCCCCTTTGTCATCAAGTGACCAAAAGGGACGAAATTGAGGACTAACGTCCCTGAAGAATTTCATCTTGAAGGTGGTGGAGGAGCGCCAGCATTGTCGGGGTCGGTTGGTGGAGCAGGGCCTGCAGCAGTGTCGTCAATGTCCTCAGCTTCATCCGTCTCACGCGATGAAGAGTATGAGATTGTCACCAGCTGAGGAACTTGAACTTTCTTCCACTTCTTCTTCGGAGGAATCGACCAGTCAAAGTTCATCTGAAAGTCCATCTCCTTGAGTTCTTCAGGAGTCTTGAGGTGTGAAAGAATGACCCAAGTGCGATCGAAGATTTCATGCACATAGTAATGATTTTTCCTCACAGAGTTATGCGTCACAGTCATGTCACGAAGAATTGAAGCAAACTGATGCTTTACCCACTTGTGATTGCAATCAACCTTCTGATGAAGACTGAAGAGAAGTTCGCGATCTGTCATCACACGAGGGGCAGTGGCTTGAGGAATTTGAGCTGAGGCTTTTGCAGCAGAATCTTGTGTGGCAGAGTCATCATTGGTGGAGTAAGATGCAGCCTTGCAAAACTGACCATCCAATGGACGAGTGCCTTCATCAATTACAGCCTTGCCTTTTCCTTCAACTGAGGAAAATGTCTTCTTGATGACTTCAATTGGAGGCAGGAAACTGAAGTGATTCTGAAAGTCAGCCTTGAATGGAATTGAAGACTTTGATCTGATGAATTTCATGATCCAGGGAGCATAAGGCTTCAACTCGAATGGTGATACTGCAATATTGGCCAAAGTCCTGATGAAGAAATCGTGATAGTTGATGGGAATCCCATGAATGATGTTGAACAGCAAATTCTTCATGATGCCAACAACTTCTTCTTCTTCAGAGTTGCGGCCTTTGATTGGACTGAGGGTTTTGGTCAATATGCGGTAGATGGTCCTGGGCACATATAACAAATCCTTCACTAAGAAGGTGGTCCTTGGAGGTTTTCCTTGTGCCAAAGGCTTCATCAGCACTTGCATCATGTGATTCTGCAGCTCAGGTTCACCATAGATGCATCTTGCTCCTTCTGAAGGAATTGGAATGGGAACACATTGAAGCAATTGAGTTGCTGAAGCAGTGTAGTGAGTGTTTCCAGACATCCAATCCAAGATCCATGAGTTAACATCAGAAGCTTCACCAGTGATATGCAGAGTTGCATAGAATTGAAGAATTAGCTCTTCATTCCAATCACAGACATCCGCACAGAATGGAAGAAGTCCAACATCATGAAGAACTGTGAGCACTGGAGTGAAGCATGGGATGGATTCCATATCCACATGAGGAATTTGATGATGCTGGAAGACTTTGTCCTTGTCAAACAGCACAGCAGCATAGAAGTTCATCTGTGATGGAGTCCAGAACCTTGAGCGACCAACCCTTGCTGAGTCATAAGGATTTGGTCCAGTGAAGAATATGTGCTCATTGAAGAAATTTGCCTTGATGAATTTGGGGCGCTTCATGCCTTTGATAGGTAGCTTTTGCTTCGGCTGAAGATTTGGCTTGAAGCGCCGTCCAGTCTCGCTTGGAACAACGGCAGTTTCTTCAGCTTGAGGAACTTCATCAGGAACACTCTGGGCAGGAATTTCATCAGCTGATGCAGCTGGAATATCTTCAGGAGCAGTCACGAGGGGAGTGGACAGACCGACAGACTCTGTTTGAATTTCTTCAGTTGGGGCAGGAGACTGAGGAATCTGAGTGAGAGGAGTGATCATTGGTGAATTTGGGTGCTGCTTCCCAAAATTCATCATTGATGACTGGAGTGGTAGATCCAATGTCCACATCCTCATCCATTTCTTCAACTTCGGCCTCTTCAGCAGTCAACTGAGGCTGGGGCGATGATACCAGTGGGGTTGAGACATTTTCATCAACCTCTATTTCTTCATCAATCTGCTCTGAGGAAGCAGCAGACTGAGTTTCTTCATCGTCCTCACTTGGGATGACATAGTCTTCACCAAATGGGACTATTTCATAGGCTGGGACTGATGAGATGGGAACAACATCATTTGGTTCATTTGAAGAACTTGGCAAAGTCTTCAATTTCTTTGCAGCTGAGGAATTTGCTGGTGATGATGCTTTCCTTTTTAGAGCAGCGGCCTTTTCCGCAGCCTTGGTCTTCTTCGCCTCTGATGCAGAAGGAAGTGTGAAAGTCTTCACCCTTGATGATTTTGCTGGGGGAGCCTGGGGTGAAGATGGAGCAGTTTCTTCATGCACGACTGATGCAGTCGCCCTGGCAGTTTCTTCAGGCACAATAGTTTCTTCAGCTGGCCTCTCAATGTCTTCAGGCACAACATTGGAAGTTGCCCTGGGAATTTCTTCAGTAGCATGAATTTCTTCAACTGCACTTTGGAGTGACATAGCGATATTCTCTCCATTCCTTCATCCATCTTCTCTCAATATTTTGAATGCGAATTTTGCGCTTCTCCTTGGTTTCTTTCCCATATATTTCTTCATCAGGTGTGCAATACTCAGGATAGATATCCTCAGGAATCTCAAATGATGTATTGGATGCAAGTTTCTTTCCTCCTTTCTGAGGTCTTTCCCATCTGCCATTTTCTTCAGTTGAGGATTATGAACTGTGGAAGTTTCTGACGAAGTATGCAACTTTTCTTCAAGGAACGCTGCAAATGAGTTAAGTTGATGAGAACCTAGAGATTCATCAGCTGACATTTGTACATGTGAATAGAGTATAGGTGCGAAGAATTTGAAGAGGTCATATGCGTTGTCAGAAATTTTTGCAAAAATATCAAGTTTGAGGAATTTGACCATAGATGCTTTGAAGAATTTCACTAAGTGTTCTTGACTTAGGTTCCAGAGTTGTGCAGATTTGAAGATCCACACAATTGAGGAATCTTGAAGAAAATCATAACTTAGCGAAATAAATCAAGAGAAGGAGTTTGATTGGTGCTTTAGAGATGGATTGCTGAAGAATAACACCTTTTGAGGATTTTGTGAAAATCATCGGGATAAAAAAATGGTAATAAAACTAGATTTTATTTACCGTATGCGATGAACACGACGAATAGAGGAGTAAAATGGAGGAGTTCGTCAGTCCAGATCTCGAACGCCCTAGCTTGGCAGAGGGAGACAGCTACAGCGGCGGCGGGGTGAAGACTTCCGCGGCCGATGCGAGTACGACGACGGCGAGGTCGAGGCAGTGAAGCTCTTCCTCTCCGGCGACGATGAGGTTAGCGGCGGCGCTAGGTCTGGAGCTTGGGAGAGATGGGAGTGAGGAGTAACCCGAGCAAGTGGAAGGGAGGGGGGTATTTATAGCGGCAGTAAAAACCAACTGGTCCGAAGATTTTGGACCAGTATGCCCCAGACCCTTGCTATCCACGCGACATGTGTCACCCATGTACTGTGTAGTGGAGATAGTGGGGGATCATGGGTTATCCAGTCGTGGGAATCGGAATGGTTTGAGCGGCAATCGCCAAAAATTGAGATTGAATATTTTAAAGTTTCCGTTCGCAAATTCTTCAGCTGACAAGGACACAGTGAAGACTTTGAACGGGTTTCAAAGTAGAACGCATATGAAGAATTTGTGAACAGACTAGGTTGAGCTTAGCATAGAGGGGGAACGGGTCCGATCACATTCACTTAGAAGAAAATCAACTTGAAGAAATAGCTATAAGTGAATGCTGTTGAGGACATTGAAAAAGCTCATATATATATATATATATATATATATATATATATATATATATATATATATATATATATATATATATATAGTCAGTGAAGAGAAACTCATATGAAGAACATCAGTTGAAGAATTTGAATTTTTGAGGAATTTGCAAACTTGAAGAATTTGACAATTTTGAAGAATTTGCAAAATGATGAAAAGCTCAAACTTGAAGAATTTTAACTGTTGTTGGTGGCGTTACCCACCATATAAGAATGATGATTTCAGACACCGCGTACAATTGTCATAGGGTTCTGCGAATCAAATTCTTCATTAATTTCTTCACACTTAGAGAGTTAGTCTTCATTGATTGAAGAAAAACGTTACTTCGTGTGTTGCACATCAAAGTCATCTATTTTGCATAAGTGTTAGGATGTGTGTCCTTTCAAAGATCATTCAAAGATTCTAAGATATTTAGCTCACACCGCAACTTGCAAAATCTCTTCTCATCCAAGGGCTTTGTGAAGATATCAGCCAGTTGTTCTTCAGTCCTCACGTGGTCGAGGAAGATATCGCCCTTCATCACATGGTCACGAAGAAAATGATGACGAATCTGGATGTGCTTGGTCTTTGAGTGCTGAACTGGGTTGTGAGCAATCTTGATGGCACTCTCATTGTCGCAGTAGAGGGGACATTCTTCACATTGATGCCGTAGTCCTTGAGGGTTTGCTTCATCCATAGCAATTGAGCACAGCAAGAATTACTCAGCTTCTGCAGTAGATAGTGACACGCAGCTCTGCTTCTTCGAGGACCAACAAACTAAGGATCGTCCGAGGAAATGACATGTGCTTGACGTTGACTTGCGGTCCACACGATCACCAGCATAATCAGAATCAGAATATCCAATGAGGTCAAGATCTGAGCCCTTGGGGTACCATAATCCTAGTGTTGGAGTGTGAGCTAGATATCGAAGAATATGTTTCACAGCCTTATGGTGTGATTCCTTCGGTTTTGCTTGAAATCGGGCACACATGCAAACACTAAGCATAATATCTGGCCTAGATGCACATAGATACAATGAAGAACCAATCATGGAGCGGTATACCTTCTGATCGAAATCTTTACCACTTTCGTCAGAGCAGAGTTGAGCCGATGTGGACATAGGAATCTTGACGCCTTTGCAATCCTGCATGCCGAATTTCTTCAGGACATCCTTGAGGTATTTCTCTTGAGAGATGAAGATGCCATTGCGTTGTTGACGAATTTGAAGCCCTAGGAAGAATTTGAGCTCTCCCATCATAGACATTTGATATTCTTCACTCATCATATAGGCAAATTCGTCACTGTAACGTTTGTCAGTACATCCAAAGATAATATCGTCCACATATATTTGGCACACAAATAATTCATCATCATATTATTTTGTGAAAAGAGTTGGGTCAAGTGAACCGGGTTTGAAGCCTTTCTTCATGAGGAATTCCTCCAGTGTGTCATACCACGCCCGAGGGGCTTGCTTGAGGCCATAGAGAGCCTTGTTGAGTCTGAAGACTTTGTCAGGATACTTAGGGTCTTCAAAACCTGGGGGTTGAGCAACATATACTTCTTCCTCAAGCTTACCATTGAGGAATGCACTTTTCACATCCATTTGATATAAGATGATATTGTGATGGTTAGCATAAGCAAGCAATATGCGAATAGCTTCAAGTCTAGCAACAGGTGCAAAAGTTTCATCAAAGTCAATTCCCTCAACCTGTGTGTAGCCCTGTGCCACAAGACGAGCCTTATTCCTCACTACCTGACCAAGTTCATCTTGTTTGTTGCGGTAGATCCACTTGGTACCTATGACATTGTGCTTGCGAGGATCTGGGCGTTTGACGAGTTCCCACATGTTGTTGAGCTTGAATTGATGCAATTCCTCTTGCATGGCTTGAATCCACTCAGGCTCCAATAATGCTTCATCAAATTTGGTGGGCTCTGTGATAGAGACAAAAGCAAAGTGCCCACAAAAGTTAGACAGATGAGAGGCTTTTGAGCGAGTGAGAGGACCTGGTGCATTGATGTCATCAAGGATTTTCTCGATCTGCACTTCATTTGCAAGTCGTGGATGAGCAGGTTGAAGACTTTGTTGAGGCTGAGCATTTTCTTCAGCACCATTGTCTTTAGGTGTATCAGCATGAATGTCTTCAGCGTTGGGTACAACTTCTTCAGAGAGTAGTTTTTCTTCAGTAGGGATCACATTTTCAGTGGCCTTAAACCTAATGGATTCCTCAGGAGGCATTTCATCTAGCACAGGAGGTAGGTGCTCTCTTTGCGAGCCGTTAGTTTCATCGAACCGCACATCTACAGTTTCAACAACCTTGTTGTGATAGTTGTTGAAGACTCTGTAGGTGTGCGAGTCCTTTCCGTAACCAAGCATAAAACCTTCATGTGCTTTTGGTGCAAATTTAGAACTGTGGTGAGGATCTCTAATCCAGCATTTAGCACCGAAGACTTTGAAATAATTCACATTGGGTTTCTTGTCCGTGAGGAGTTCATATGAAGTCTTCTTGAGGAATTTGTGAAGATATACCCTGTTAATGATGTGGCAAGTAGTATTGATTGCCTCAGGCCAGAAGCGACGAGGGGTCTTGTATTCATCAAGCATGGTGCGAGCCATCTCAACAAGAGTCCTGTTCTTGCGCTCCACAACGCCATTCTGCCGAGGAGTATAAGGGGCAGATAACTCATGAGTAATACCGTGTTCATCAAGATAATCATCAAGACCAGTATTCTTGAACTCAGTCCCATTATCACTCCTGATATGCTTGATTTTGATGCCGAAGTTCGTCGAGGCCCTTGAAGAAAATCGTTTGAAGACATTCTGTACTTCAGATTTGTACAGGATAATGTGCACCCAAGTATAGCAAGAGAAATCATCAACAATAACAAAACCATATAAGCATGGGGTATTTGTTAGTGTGGCATAGTGAGTAGGACCAAAGAGATCCATATGAAGCAATTCAAAAGGACGAGTGGTAGTCATGATAGTCTTGGATGGATGCTTGGATCTGGTCATCTTTCCAGACTCACAAGCCCCACACAAGTGATCCTTGAGGAATTTGACACCCTCAATGCCAATGACGTGCTTTTTCTTCGCAAGCGTGTGCAAGTTCCTCATGCCAGCGTGTCCAAGTCGTTGATGCCATAGCCAGCCTTCTAAAGCTTTTGCAAGTAGACATGTGTGAGGGAGTCCTGGTTTAAGGGGTCCTCGGGAGGCCGACCTGTTTCTTATGGGCCGGACTATATGGGCCACTTGCCGAGCAGTGGATGGATCAAAGACCCTGTCTCCGGGAAGGAAGCTTCGGGAATCGTGGCGTATCCTCCACGTTTGGAGTAGTGAATAGGCATGTTTGTCCCTTCGACGTGTAACCGACCATGTGTAAACCCTAGGTACCCTCGGCGTCTATATAAGCCGAGGGTTTTAGGTTATAGACGAGAGAACTCATCTAGGGTTTTAGCTATTCGATCTCGAGGTAGATCAACTCTGTAACCCCTATACCATCAATATAATCAAGCAGGACGTAGGGTATTACCTCCATAGGAGGGCCCGAACCTGGGTAAAACATCGTCTCCCTCGTCTCCTGTTACCATCGATTCTAGTCTCACAGCTCGGGACCCCCTACCCGAGATCTGCCGGTTTTGACACCGACATTGGTGCTTTCATTGAGAGTTCCGCTGTGATCGCCAAAGGAATCGATGGCTCGCCTTGTCATCAACGAAGAGGTTCGCAATACGGACACTTTCGTCCCCGGACAGATCTTCGTTTTCGGCAGCATTGTGCTGCACGCCGACCCGACTGGCCATCTAGGCCGTGTCGGAAGTTTCGCCCCTGATCAAGAGGTCAGATTCGGGAACCTAGAGTTCTCCGTAGACTCTCGGGGCGACCTGTCACTAACCGGGCTCGCAGTCTCGCCTGCCACGCCCGAAGATTCTGAGGCTTTAACCTCAGATCCATCTTTCGGTCCTGCCCACGGGATCTACCCCGGCGAGGACCCGACTTTCGGTCCGGACCCGGTCATAGTGCCAGACATCCGGACACCTATTCTTGCCGAACACTCCCCCCGCACGGAGGCATCGGAGGTTAACTCTGGAAGCTCTGAGCGGGCCGACGCGATCGAGCTCTCGATACTCAACGAGGCCCTAGATCGGATCTTGTCGATGAAGATTACCAACGACCCAACCCCGATCTGTGCTCAGATTGGGCTCAAGGCGGGTCAGGACGAATTTTTCGTCCCACCCACCACCCACTTGGTAGCCACTGTCGAGGATTTAACCGACATGTTGGACTATGCCTCTGAGGAGGCAGAATACATGGATGAGGAGGATCGCGCCCTCACCCCCGTTAACACTGGACGGTGGACTGCCACCTCCACATACGACGTCTACATGGTGGACACTCCGAAAAACAATGGCGACAAATCGGATGAAGCGCCGTCAAGACGCCGAAAGCCGCATAAACGGTCAAAAGGGAAAAAGGGAAGAAAAGCTATTGACGGCACTGGGGACGGAGACACCCCAGAAGACCTCGGCGATCCCGATATCCCCGAACACCCGTTAGAGGGTTAGGAGAGGCCGGAAGACCGGCGCAACCCCGATCTAAATGATTCCGAGGACGACAATTACCTCCCCCCTGTCGAGGAGGAGGACATCCCGGAAGCTGATGACTTCGCCATCCCCGATAATCTTGAAGATTAGGAACTGTTCAGGCAACAGCTTATAGCCACGGCCCGCAGCCTGAAAGCAAAAGAACGGTAGCTTAAAGCCGAACAAGACAACCTCAACGATCGATGGACGAGAGTCCTCTCAGCTAAGGAAGGATACGACACCGGTCTATCGGACCAACCTAAGAGCTATCCATGCAGAAGGCTGCTGCCACAATTCGATGACGAGCTCACTGGTACGCCGTCTCCCAAACATACCCCATACGACAAGCTAGACCGCCCTCCTCGAGGACGAGACAGGACGGCTGACGACACCGGCTATAGGCCGACGATACCCCGTAGACGGGGAAAAGAGCCACTAGAGCCCGATGACAGGTTTGACCTGCGACACGGCCTGGACTATAGAGCAGGTCATACGCGATCCATCTACGGATCCAGAGGATACTCACCTGATAGACGGGAAGGGTACTGGCCTTGGCTCGACCACAACAATAAAGGTCGGGAACGAAACCGGGCTAGGATAGACGCCGATCACCGGCGCGACATAGCTCGGGTCAGAGGCGCTGCCCACCCACTGTGCTTCACGGACGAGGTGATGCAGCATCAGTTCCCGGAAGGGTTTAAACCCGTAAACATAGAACAATACGATGGGACAACTGACCCAAACGTATGGATCGAGGATTTCCTCCTCCACATCCACATGGCGCGAGGAGATGACCTCCACGCCATCAAGTACCTACCCCTGAAGCTTAAGGGGCCAGCTCGGCACTGGTTAAATAGCCTCCCCGAAAACTCCATTGGGTGCTGGGAGAATCTAGAAGATGCATTCCGATCTAACTTCCAGGGCACTTATGTTCGGCCGCCGGACTCCTCCGACCTAAGCAACATCGTCCAGAAGCCAGGAGAATCCGCGCGGCTATTCTGGAATTGGTTCTTGACCAAGAAAAACCAGATCGTTGACTGCCCGGACGCCGAAGCAATAGCCTCCTTCAGGCACAATATTCGGGATAAGTGGCTAGCTCGTCAGCTCGGCCAGGATAAACCAAGGACAATGTCCGCCCTTACATCACTCATGACTCACTTTTGCGCGGGCGAGGATTACTGGCTAGCAAGACGTAGCCACAACCCCGAAGACCCCGGAACCTCCGAAGTTCGGGATGGAAATGGGAAACCAAAGCGCAACAAGAATAAGCGCCGGCACAACAATAGTGATGCCGATGACACGGCCGTTAACGCCGGCTTCCGCAACTCCCGGCCTGGGCAGCGGAAGAAGCCTCCTAAAGGCAATCGCGACGGACCCACCCCGCTGGACAAGATCATGGAGAGGCCTTGCCAGATCCATGGCACTCAAGAGAAGCCCGCCAACCACACCAACCGTAACTATTGGGTATTCAAACAGGCCGGCAAGCTCGCATCCGAGGACCAAGGCAAGAGCCCACGCAGCGAGGACGAGGATGAGCCCCGCAGTCCGATCGGTGGCGGACAAAAGAAATTCCCTCCAGAGGTAAAAAAAGTAAATATGATATACGCCACTCATATACCCAAAAAGGAGAGGAAGCGCGCCCTTCGAGAGGTCTACGCCGTAGAGCCTGTAGCCCCAAAGTATAACCCATGGTCGGCATACCCGATCACTTTCGATCGACGTGACCACCCCGACCAGTATCCGTCATGGGGGTTCGGCCGCCCTCGTCCTAGACCCCATCATAGACGGGTATCACCTCACTAAAGTCCTAATGGACGGAGGAAGTAGCCTCAATCTGATTTACTCAGACACGGTGAAAAAGATGGGCATAGATCCGTCAAGGATCAAACCTAGCAACACTACCTTTAAAGGAGTGATCCCAGGCGTCGAAGCCCGGTGCACGGGCTCTGTAAGCCTGGAAGTAATGTTCAGCTCGCCCGACAACTTTCGAAGCGAAGACTTGATCTTCGACATCGTACCTTTCTGCAGCGGCTATCACGCCCTGCTCGGCTGTACATCGTTCGCTCGCTTTAATGCCGTCCCACACTACGCATACCTCAAGCTCAAAATGCCCGGCCCCAAGGGGGTCATTACTGTGAATGGCAACACAGAGCGCTCCCTCCGAACTGAGGAACATGCGTTGGCCCTGGCGGCCGAATTCCATTACACCGATGATCGGCAAACGCCGACATCTGCTGTAAAAGCACGTAAGGCTGGGAAGCGAGCTCGGTCTCAACCTGAAGTACCAGAACCTTCTTCTCCCCATAAATAGGGATTTTCCCCCCATCGCACAGCCCTAGAACTGGCAAAGTACGTGCCGAGGAGGCACAACTTCGCGCTCAAAATTCCATGGGCAGCGGTGGGGAAAAATTATCAAAGGGTAAGTGTTCGGCTGGACCGAACTATCACCATCAAAACGTCTTCGGACACACTACAGGTACCATAAAGTACCTGCTAAGGCGTAAGGCTCATTCACACTTCGGCGGCTTCTCAAGATTTTTCTCCAAAGTCCGCTCGCCGAACAACAAAACCCATAGCGGTATACAACTCCTTAGGAGACGCAGGAGCGTACAAACGACAGGGCACATCGATGACGTCAGGTCACCCATCGAAGACCCCTGGTACAACCCCTCCTGTAAGTTTTATATTTCATTTTTAAATACCTGTAAATAGTTGCATCGGCAATTTGAATAATAAGAGTTGTTGAGTAAAATACAGATATATCATACATGATCGCTTCGCTGTCTTTTTCGGCACACTCTTTATTTTCCACCTCTTCTTGCGAACCTGTTTGGTATACCCTACGATGCAACCGGCTAATAGACCGGGGGCTCGAACTTAAAAAATCGCCCTAAGCACAACTGATTTTGCGTTCGGCGTCTTGGAATATCGCTTTATATGCATTGGTTCTGAACTATGTCTTGGGTCAATAGTTGGGTTGCCCGGCTCCTGTGCTTGCCCCTTTACGTTCCGCTCATTCGGCTAAAAGGGCAAAGGGAGAACCACTGCGATTGTGCTTCTGGCTAGCCTGGTCAAGCACCTCAGCGGAGAAAGCCGAAAACTGGCTGTCATAGTATGCGAGAACCGGTCTGCGAATCCGAGCTTAAATAAACGTCGTTAGAGGTTATTCCGTGTCATGCGATGGGTTTGGTATTCATACAAACCATGTGATATCGGCTTTGGCCGCGGTTCATCCGAACATCACAAAACCCTGGGGGCTAGTCATCAGCCCCCCGCACTCCTTTCTCGCGCCCCTATGGCTAAGTGAAAGCAATAAATTATGGTCCGATTGCCTTGTCCGCCCCACACTACCGCCTTCGGGTACCGATAGCTCGGCTAAGGGTCACAGTCCGTTGGCAGAGACACCCCGCGTAGTATCTACATGGGGGCTAAAGCCGACGACTCGCAGCTTTCAGTTTCAACGGCCACACAGGAGTTATAAAGGATGCAAAACACGAAAGACATGATAAACCATGCATTTTAAATATAAATGCGTTAAAAGGTCTTCAGACATATTACAACGCATTTACTCATAAATGTTTTCTCTCGAACATTGAGCCTCTATTGCCCGAGCACCCTCCATAACTACGGAGAAGTATCGCTCAGGGCACCTATGCTCCTTTCCAGGGGGCGGCGGAGCAGTGGCTATCTTCGTCGGATCAAGACCCGGCCAGTGCACCTTGGCCCTCGCGAAGGCCATCCGAGCTCCCTCGATATAGGAGGACCGCCTTAGTGTGTCGATCCGAGGCGAGGCGTTGCTCAGCTTCTGCACCAGGCCGAAGTAGCTACTCGGCAATGGCTTGTCGGGCCATAGCCGGACGCAGAGATCCTTCATGGCCGGCTCCGCCATCCGGTGTAGCTCCATCAGCTGCTTCAGCTGCTCAACGAGGAGAGGAGAGCGCTCAGAAGCTTCAAATTGCGCCAAAACAGCCGAGCTTCATCTCCCTCTCCCCGCGAAGCAGAGAACTGGTTCGCGTCCGCTGTGCTCTTCTGGAGGTCCGAACAGGCGCCTGAGGATCGCCATACTTGGGTAAGCAACACGAACTTGCTATCCCCGAAGACACACTGCAGTAAATATGGCTTACCATCCATGATAGCCTTGGCCTGGCTGACTTGCTCTTCAAAGGACCGCCTATCCACCCGCTCCTTCTGGAGATCGGATTTTAGAGTGGATAGTTCGGCGGCCTGCTCCTTGCCTTTCTGCTCGAGGTCCTTGCACTTTTGACCGGCGTCTTTGAGCTCCTGCTGGATTTCCTCCACCCGAGCCTCATGTTTGGCACCGGCGGCTTTTAAATCGGAGAGCGCGGCAGCCGCTCGTTCGGCCGCCGCCTTCTCGCTCGCGGCCTCCTATTTCGCCTTCTCAAGCTCAGCCTTGAGCTTCTCAATTTCCTTCGCCGAGGCTGCGAAAGCATCAAACATATAAAAATACTGCGTCGACAGTACGGTGATGAAGAATTCGGATATTATAATCCGGCTCACCTTGCGCCTCATCGAATCTCTTATTCAGAGCGTCGAGCTCATCTTCGGAGCTCTTGAGCTTCCGATTTAGCTCGTCTAGCTTGGCGGCGTTAACAGCCGCCGCCGATGACGAAGCCTACACATAACAAACCACTATCAGGTTACATGGATTCAAACCTCTGAACTATCATAAACATGATCACATGTTCGGCCCCCTTAAGGGCTATTGGAACATTCCGAACAAATATTGTCTCATGCATTGTCTGGTTAATAGTCTATGATTGACCCCCAGGTGAGTTTTTCCAAACTCACCTAGGGCTCGGGGGCTGCTATATATATAACGATAGCACAAAAAATAGTAAATTAACAAAACATTACGTGGCTTACCTGGAAGCCCGTCAGGAGACCCTTGAAGGCCTCCTTCAGTCCGCTATCAACGGACTGAATGCTTTGTAAAACCGCACCCATAAGTGTGCGGTGCTCCTCGGAGATGGAGGCGCTTGACAGAGCCTCCCCCATAGCCGACCATCCATTGGTCGATGGCGCCGGTGGAGGTTGGTTAACCCGATCTCCGACCAGGGATTGAACTGGTACCTCCGGAGGCGTGGTGCGCTCCGGAGACGACCTCAGAAGGGACTGGACATCCCCTCGTCCGGTCTCCTCAGTGTCCGGGAGGGGCTTTTCCCCCCGGTCTTCGGCGGCCGAGGCGTTAGCCTCGACCATGACGTCGTCGCCCCCACCGCTGGTGTCCGGCTCCAAAGGAGCCTGTTGGGATGACACCTCCGCGGCATCCTTCGCGGCGCCCGGAGGAGAGGGGTGCGACGTGGTCCCGCTCTCCGCTAGCTCGACGGACGGGGTCTCCCCATCCGAGACTTGATCGGTGGGGAGAACACGTGGTGGGCTACAAGTCAATAGGTGCTCACATGTTAATTCAAAACTTAGCACTAATAGCTCAGGAAGTCTTCGGATCTTTACCTTCGAGCTGGGGGCTTGACCCTGAGGTTCCTTCGTGGAACCTTCTCGAAGTCCTCGGACTCGGTATCCGAGTCTGAACTGTCGTCGGACAGAACTAGTTGTGTCCGACGCGCTTTCTTCAGGGCGGGAGGAGGTACATCCTCTGTGGCGTCCGATGACGCCGCCCTCTTTCTTGCGAGGGGGGAATCGCCTTCCCCCTCACCCTCGTGCTTCTCCTCTTGATTCGAGGAGGCATGGGTTTCCTCGAACACAGCCCCCGGCTGGTCCATGATGCGCAGGCCTTCTCGGCCTGGTTTCTTCTTCTTCTCCTTCTTCTCTGGTGCCTTGTAAGGCGCCACGACAAGCATCTCCGACAGCAGCTGGGACCTAGGATCTTCGGGCTGTGGAGCCGGGCATTTGATGCCCGTAGCCTTGCTCAACCATTCCTGCGGAAGTGATCAGAAAGTGCTTAGATTTTGTTCAGGAAAACGAAGCCAATCAAGCAAAACTATGTTATACCTCAGAAGGGGGTTTATCGGCGCGCAGGCCCTGGTCCTCCTTCTTGGCTGGCCAGTTCTCCTACGCCTTGAACAACGCCCTCCACAGCTTCTCCCGAGTGGTGCGGAAGAGCTGACGAATTGTAGGCTCATCGTCAAGCCGATAAGTCCACATAGGAGAGCCCCGGCGCTGGCAGGGGAGGATGCGCCATCGGAGCATAATCTGGACCACGTTGGTCAGCTCGATTTTGTCCTTGATCATGGAGGCGATGCGCCTCTGCAGGTCGTCCACCTCTGTATCTGACCCCCAGTCGAGGCCCTTTCGGACCCATGAGGTCAATCTGGTCGGGGGACCGGATCTGAATTCGGCAGGAACAGTTCCGCCCTCCTCCCTTGGCTCAGTGATGTAAAACCACTCTTTTTGCCAGGCCTTGATGGTGTCGATGAAGGTGCCGGATGGCCATCATGCGCGGGGAAGCTTGCTGATGACCGCCCCTCCGCAGTCTGCGTGTTCGCCTGCAACACACTTCGGCTTGACGTTGAATATCTTGAGCCATAGTCCGAAGTGTGGTTCGACCCGCAAGAAGGCCTCGCAGACGATGATGAAGGCCGATATGTGCATAAAGGAGTTTGGCAGGAGGTCATGGAAGTCGAGTCCATAGAAGAACATGAGGCCCCTAACGAAGGGGTGGAGCGGGAAGCTCAATCCTCGGATGAAGTGAGGAATGAAAACTACCCTCTCGCCTGGTTTGGGGGTGGGGATCACCTGGCCCTCCTCCGGGGCGCGGTGGAAGATGTTGGCGGGGAGGTAGCCGGCGTCCTTGAGGTCCCGGATGTCCTGGTCTGTGACCGTGGAAGCCTCCCACTTGCCGTTGGAGCCTGAGCCGGCCATGGCTGAGCTTGGAGGAGGAAGGGTGGAAAACCTAGATCTGGTCTCTGGAGGCTCAGGAGATTGGGGAAGCGGGGATGCGAATGGGAAGCGCGGTTAAGCCTTGGGGTTTTCTTTCCCTTTTATTGGGCTTGTCGCTGGTTAGCCTCCCTTCACTGCGCCGTGAATCCCTCTGCTTCCCAAGACGTGCGTGCCGTTATACGCGCATGATTAAACATATCCCGTGTGAAACGGAGCACGATCTGTGCATTGATGGGTCGTGCTGATGAAAACGGCCTCGAACCACGAATCGAGCTTTTGTGACTGGTTCAGCGGTCGTGGTGGGCCGTGACCTTTCATCTGAAAGGTTGTCAGGGAGCACTATTTACTCCTTGACGTTTGGCCTTCAACACCGGGTTATACATGGTGTTCGGACGATCCATGATCGGGAAAACTACACGTCGTCGGAGGCCGAACTAAACTTGGCCGAATCACTGTTTGAAGAAAGGAACTCGCCTCACAAGCCGAAGACTCTGATCATATGAAGCAGCTGAAGCTAGGACCCTTGGCGTTGGAGGCTAGTTCGGGGGCTACTGAGGGAGTCCTGGTTTAAGGGGTCCTCGGGAGGACGACCTGTTTCTTATGGGCCGGACTATATGGGCCACTTGCCGAGCATTGGATGGATCAAAGACCCTATCTTCAGGAAGGAAGCTTCGGGAATCGTGGTGTATCCTCCACATTTGGAGTAGTGAATAGGCATGTTTGTCCCTTCGACGTGTAACCGACCATGTGTAAACCCTAGGTACCCTCGGCGTCTATATAAGCCAGAGGGTTTTAGGTTATAGACGAGAGAACTCATCTAGGGTTTTAGCTATTCGATCTCGAGGTAGATCAACTCTGTAACCCCTATACCATCAATATAATCAAGCAGGATGTAGGGTATTACCTCCATAGGAGGGCCCGAACCTGGGTAAAACATCGTCTCCCTCGTCTCCTGTTACCATCGATTCTAGTCTCACAGCTCGGGACCCCCTACCCGAGATCTGGCGGTTTTGACACCGACAATGTGGTCGGCTGTGGACCTGTAGAGAAATCAACAATATACAAGTCTCCTCTCCTAAAGCCTTCGAATACTTTGGATTTGTCAGATTCCATGATGACAACACAACGATATTTGCCAAAGATGACAACCATATCAAGATCACAAAGCATTGAGACAGACATGAGGTTGAATCCAAGGGACTCGACAAGCATCACCTATCCATGTGTCGATCCTTCGAGATTGCAACCTTACCTAGACCCAATACCTTGCTTTTTTCCTTTATCAGCGTAGGTGATATGCTTCACATGAGAGGGAGCCAGTGGAATGTTCATCAATAGGTTCTTGTCACCAGTCATGTGGTTGGTGCATCCACTGTCGAGGACCCACTCAGTAGCTTTGGGTGTTTCATCCTGCAGATGAATTAGTACAGCTTACGAACGCATATGCTTCAGAGTGAAGAATATGACCTCAAATTCATCAGATTGAATTTCATCACATAGTATTGTAAGCAAAGTAATATGAGGACGTGAGAAATGAATGATTCATTTCTTCATGAATAGTTTGCGTCCTTTGAAGCATTTCCTCAGGTCTCCAGCAAATTCATCAGACGTTCAAGTTCGTCTGGAGACCTGACCCTGCATAAGAGATTAGTTCAATTTCTTCACCACCCACATCTGGAGGGGTGTCAAAGAGTTCATCATTCTACAAGCTCCATATGAGAAGGGTGGCATAGAAGCAAGTGCACTTCGTTTCACAGGACGGGGGTTAGAGTACTCATATGAATAAGCAGAGAAATTATTCGAGGACTTATGAACATAATGATTTGAAGAATAATGAGCATATTCATGACCCTTAGGTTTTCCCTGCGAAACAGAAGCATTAGCACGAGAATGATATGATTTTTGACCATATGAGGAATTTGGTCCATGTGAGGACTTTGGTCCTTGTGAAGACTTTGGTCCAACTAAAGAATTTGATCTAGGGTTCCTGTTCTTCATTTGTGGTGTCATGAGGACATTCACCTAAAGACTTTCCAAGGAGCTCTTGGGAACCCAGATTTGCTTCAGAGGGGAACCATTCCTGCAGTTAGTTCCAACATATCTAGCAAATACTTCACCATTCTGATTTTTGAACAGTTTATAGTTGGAGTCAATTGACTCATCAGAGGAATATGAAGATTCACAAGTAAAACCAGATAAAGTGGATGGATCTACAGGAGGTCCTTTTGCAGCAACCCATGAGGTTTTGGGATACTGCTCAGGTTTCCAGTAAGATCCATCAGCATTGAGTTTCCTCTCAAAGGCAATACCCTCTTTTCTAGGGTTCCTGTTCAGAATCTGCTTTTTAAGCACATCACAAAGGGTTTGATGCCCTTTGAGGCTTTTGTATATGCCTGTCACATACAATTCCTTCAACCCTGCATTTTCGTCAGTGATACTAGTGGTATCCTCAGATGAGGAATTTGTGACCACGGAAGTAGTTGAAGAATTTGCAGCAATAGAAGCATTTGAACTTTCAGGTGAAGAATGAGCAGTTTCACGTTTGATGCATTTCAAACAAGATGGAACGAAATCTTCCTGAGCGGTACTGATCTGTTGAGCAAGCAAGGAGTCATTATCCCTTTGAAGATCTTCATGAGACACCCTTAGTTTCTCAAGATCTTGCTTTCTTTGAAGAAATTCATAAGAAAGCTTCTCATGATCGACTAAAAGAGCCTCATGACGACTTTGAAGGTTATCATACTTGGACTGAAGACTTTGAAGGTCCTTAGTCAAAGTTTGAGTATGATCCACTTCCTCATTCAACAGATCATCGCTTTTGTCTAGCTGTTTCTGAAGCTTTTCAATGACACTTTGTTGTTTAGTAGCAATATTAGCAAGTTTGGAATAGCTAGGTTTCATGTAATCCTCAGATTCACCATCACTTGATTCAGAGGAGGAATGGTGTTTGAGTACCTTGGCACCTTTTGCCATGAAGCAATAGGTGGGAGCATAGTCGTTGTTGCTGACGTCAGAGTCGTTGGAGTTGCCATTTTCCTCATCATTGAAGATGGACTTGCTGACGAAAGCAGTAGCGAGAGCTAGGCTCGCCACACCAGAGTCCGACTCCTCCTCAGATTCCTCCTCTTCTTCATATTCTTCAGATTCTTCTTCAGAATCCATTTCCTTGCCAATAAGTGCCCGAGCCTTCCTTAAGTTGTCCTTCTTGTGCGATGAGGACTTTGAAGATGAGGACTTTGCAGATGAGGACTTTCAAAATTTCTTCTTTTTCTTCAAGTCATCAGAACTGTCATCCTTGTATTTCTTCTTCCTTGACTCTTTTTCCCAGAGAGGACAGTCAGAGATAAAGTGACCAGATTTCTTGCATTTGTGGCAAGTTCTCTTCTTGTAGTCTCTTGATGAAGAATCTGATTTCTTCATGCCACTTCTTGATGATTTTCCGAACCGACCTCTCCCTGAGAACTTCTGGAATTTCCTCATGAGCATTGCTAGCTCCTGACTCAGTTCTTTAGGATCACCAAGGCTACTATCAGATTCTTCGTCTTCAGATGAAGAAATTGCCTTAGCCTTCAAAGCACGAGATCTTCCATAACTTGGCCCGTAGAGGTCTCTCTTCTCAGCTTGTTGGAATTCATGAGTATTGAGTCTCTCAAGAATATCAGCAGGACCTAGTGACTTGTATTCTCCACGTTCTTGAATCATCAAAGCAAGTGTATCGAATGAGGAATCAAGAGATCTCAACAGTTTCTTCACCACCTCATGGTCGGTGATGTCAGTGGCACCAAGAGCCTGAAGCTCATTGGAGATATCAGTGAGGCGATCGAAAGTTTGCTGAACATTTTCGTTGTCGAGTCTTTTGAAGCAGTTGAAGAGATTGCGAAGAACATCAACTCGAGAGTCACGTTGAGTTGAAATGCCTTCATTGACTTTGGACAGCCTATCCCAGATAAGCTTAGCCATCTCCAAAGCACTCACTCTGCCATACTGACCTTTGCTCAGATGGCCACATATGATATTCTTCGCTTGAGAGTCGAGTTGCTTGAATCTCTTCACATCAGCAGCGTTGATAGTGGGAGTGACAAAGGGAACACCATTTTCCACAACATACCAGAGATCGTTGTCAAATGCCTCAAGATGCATGCGCATCTTGTTCTTCCAGTAGGGGTAGTCCGTCCCATCGAAGGTAGGACACCCAGCCGAGACCTTGATCATGCCTGCAGTCGACATAACTAAAATTCCAGGTGGTTAAACCAAAATCACATAGAACAAGGGAGTACCTTGCTCTGATACCAATTGAAAGTGCATTATATCGACTAGAGGGGGGTGAATAGGCGATTTTTACAAATTCGTCACTTGAGGAATTACTAGTTGAGGAAATTGCTAAGTGACGAACTACTCGCAGCGGAATAAGTACTCAAGTGCATGCGAAACATAGCAGTAGAATAGTCATCATGATAAGATGAAACATACACAGAGCATGAGTAGCAAGAACAGGATAAGCAGGCAGAAGATAAAGTGACTGAAGAATTTGAGGTGAGGAAATTGAGAAAGTCTTCAGTCAAATTCTTCAAACAGTAACGATCAATTTCATCAACAGGAATACGAGGAAATGAAAGGGTTGAGGAAATGGAACCAGGTAGCTCGATGAAGACAATGGTTTGATGACCCAGTTCCAACTGCTGTGACAATCGTACGTCTGGTTTGGAGCGGCCTGGTATTTAAACCAGAGGACACACAGTCCTTACCGTATTCTCCTTGAGCTAAGGTCACACAGACCTCGCCCAACACTCGTGGTAAGTCTTCAGGGTAGACTTCCAAAACCCTCACAAAT
This sequence comes from Elymus sibiricus, assembly GCA_039707655.1. Taxonomy (NCBI): domain Eukaryota; kingdom Viridiplantae; phylum Streptophyta; class Magnoliopsida; order Poales; family Poaceae; genus Elymus; species Elymus sibiricus. Next base: position 451,771,714 of record CM077667.1, on the reverse strand, counting down.
TGGTCACCCGGCGATCCATAATTGACTGCTGGATGCTCTAGACCACGGTCACCCGGCGATCCCCAATTGACTGCAGGATGCACTAGGCCATGACGCCTAACCGTCTGGAAGATACACAGTCTTCAAAGGTAAAAAGCATCGGTTCCACACAGGAACAATTTCTTCAGTGATGCTCAATCACTTTGAGTTTTGGTGGTTTGGGTTTTGGGTTTTTCCTCACTGATGATTTTCTCTCAAAGTCTTCGGAGGATGGGTTTTTCCTCACTGATGATTTTTGCTCAAAGTCCTCGAGGAATGGGTTGCTCTCAAATGACAAGTGTCATGTTCTCTCTCGGAGCAGCCAACTAGCTAGTGGTTGAGGGGGGCGGCTATTTATAGCCAGGGTGCAACCCGACATGATAAGACATAAATGCCCCCCAATGATATGACCGTTAGGTGGATAGAATATCTGGATAGCTGGCGCAAAGCATAGCAACGGTCGGAATTTGAACTCTCAAATTCCTTAGGGCTTATCATATTCCTCACTTGTAGGCAATTCGCACTGGCGAAATCCTAACTCCTCAGTCAGACCAATTTCCTCAGAGACTAGAAGAACATCGTCTCTGTCACTGAAGATCTTGACTGAACTGCAAGAGATTTCCAAAGGCTTCACTCGAAGGATTGGGTTAGGTTGAGTCTTTTGAGTTGAGCATCAGATGGAAATTTTTCCTTAGTATTACCTCGACCCCCTTTAATGGTACGGTGTTTCCTATGACTCAAAGAAAGGAAATGAAACACTAAAAACAAAAGTCTTCATGCTTCATTGTCCTCGTTCATATCTTCAAGTTCACACCATCTTCCTTATCAAAGTCTTCAGGGAATACCAAAGTCTTCAGCAAAGTCTTCACCAAAGTCTTCACCAATGTCTTCTGTTGAAGACATTCATTTTTAGGGGTCGATGTTCTTCGAATATACCAAACTCCTCATCAACTTATAGAGCCTGTGTACACTCACAAACATGTTAGTCCCTTAACCTATAAGTCTTCAATACACCAAAATCACTAAGGGGCACTAGATGCACTTATAGATCATTATTACCTAAGGTTGACAGTTTTACAACCCCACTTTTAGTAGTGTTGCGAATATCATACTCAATAACAGATTCATCATGAAGACTAGAATTATCTAGATCACAAGGAACATCATGATTATCACCCCAATCATGATCATTAGCACAATTGATATTCATAGAATTTATACTAGCAACATGGCAATCATGCTTTTCATTCAAGGAACTATCATGAATCACTTTATAAATTTCTTTTAACACTTCATCACAATTTTTAGATTCATGATTTTCAAGCAAGACCTCGTAAGGAAAATCTAGTGCACTCAACTCACTCGCAATTGGTTCAACAGTCGGGTCTTTTGAAAAGATTAGCAAGTGGATGAGGATCCATTTATCTTTATTTTTACCTTTTACTTTCTGTTTGTGTGTGATAAAGATAAAGATAACATAGCCAGGCAAGCAAGCAAACTAGAGACGAAACAAGCAAACTAGCAAACTAGTAAAGTAAATATTTTTGTATTTTTGATTTTTTATGAGACAAACTAAATATAACAGCAAATAAAAAGATAAACAAGTGAATGAAAATTTGTGTGAATTACTGCTGGAATTTGATCTATAATATGGGCCAGCCCAATAGCATTTTCAGAAATCCTAATAAATCTTAGAGGCCCACTCAGCCCATTCATGCAAGGCAAGAGGTGGGACAAAAGTTTAGTCCCATACTGCTCACCTAGTAGGAGTTGGACCTCCTTATAAGAGAGGTTGTTTCCACACATGTATGAGCATGAGAACAAGAGGCAAATACACGCGCGCTCCTCCTCCGCCGCCCGCCTCGCCACGTCACGCCTCGTCACGACGCGCCTCGGGTTGCGGGAATGAGCCAAGCCGATGTCTAATTTTTTTCCAGGCATGACTAGTATGTGAAAGGTTGCACGGGAGCTGAAACGTTTTTGCTGTAATGGGGAGTGAATACGAACACTGCACCCTTCGGTTGCTGGCTGTTCGCTTCCTCTCCCGTCCTTTCGCTTCGTCTTCTGCCACAGCCTATTCGCCTCCTTCTCCTGTGCCTATAAAAGAGAGGTCGCTCCTCTCTAGAGAAACACATCCGAACATCATCTCCCTCTCGCCATCGAGTTCCAAACTCTGAGCTGCTGCTAGGTTCTTCCCCATCCCGCCTTGCGGCGTGCACCGCAGGTCGGGACAGTAGGCCTCCGAAACCCCACCACTTTGAGTCCTGTACGGGAGAAGGGTGGTAAGGTTTTTGGGGAGCGCTCTGCACGACTACTGACTACTTCACCATGGACGCCGACGACTACTTCCCGGACGACGACTTCTTCCCCGACGTCAACAACCTGTTCGACGACATGGCCGGTGACGACGTCAACGCCAATGCTAACGCTGCTGCCACTGCTCAGTACATGTTCGTGTCTTTCCTGTCCGAGGTCCTGCTAGAGATTCTTGGTCTAGTTTATGTTCTACATATGTTTCGGTCTAGTTCACATGTTTACATAATATTTGCCTACTATCCTTTAGTTGCCCTGATAAGTCTAGTTCCTATTATTATGGCATACTCTCCTCTACGTTGCGTGACTAGTGTTGCTTCTGTTACTATGATCTTTTTTATCTACTGTTTATTTCTTTTAAATCATTCGGTAAATTGCTCATATATCCAACAATCCAAAAACCTTATTATATGCAATTGACCCCGAGTGGTTTTGCTGCTTCCATGAGACCTCCTATGTTTGAGGGTGAGCACTATAAGAGGTGGCGTGTGAGGGCCGTTCTATTGTTTCAAACCATGAGCTGCTATGACGCCACTCTTGGCAAACCTGAAGGAGATCTTGATCCTCAACAAGAACAAGCTTTTCAGAAAACGGATACCTTGTTTAAGGCTGCTCTTTTGAGTGTTATTGGTAAGAACATAGTTGATGCTTATGCGTCAATTGATAATGGAAAAGATATGTGGGATGCACTTGAGGCCAAATTTGGGGTCTCGGATGCCGGCACTGAGCTGTATATCATGGAACAATTCTATGACTATAGGATGACTGATGAGCGCTCCATGGTTGAGCGAGCTCACGAGATATAGTCATTTGCTAGAGAACTTGAGCACTTCAATTGTATGTTACCAGATAAGTTTGTTGTCGGAGGCATCATTACTAAGCTTCCTCCCTCGTGGAGGAACTTTGCTACCTCTCTGAAGCATAAGAGACAGGAGTTTTTCGTTCCGGATCTCATTGGTACCCTTGATGTGGAAGAAAAGGCGAGAGCAAAAGACATACGTGCTCGAGGTATTGAGGGAGGTTCTAGTGCCAATCTGGTACAGAAGAAAAACTTCCAGCCCCACAAGTTCAAGAACAAGGGCAAGTTTGATGGCAAGGGAAAGTTTGATGGGAAGAACAAGGCTTCGCAGCACACCAACTTCAAGAAGAAGACTGACAAGAAGAAAGGTGTTTGTCATGTCTGTGGAGATCCTGATCATTGGGCCCCTAGCTGCCCTAACCGTTATGACAAGCGCCAACATGGGAAAGGTGACAAGATCGCCAATGTTGTCATTGGTGACACTGAGATGAAGGATGTTGGGTATGGTATACTTACCACTATTCACTCAGTATGTCGGTCCCCTGATTGGTTGATTGACACGGGTGCTAATGTGCATGTATGCGGTGATATTTCCATGTTTTCTTCTTATCAGGCCACAGGGACTACTTCCGTGCTAATGGGCAACGGTTCAAGTGCTTCTGTTTATGGTGTTGGCACGGTCGATTTGAAGTTTACTTCGGGGAAGATCGTGCGACTGAAGAACGTGCATTATGTCCCCTCCGTCAATAAAAATCTTGTTAGTGGATCTCTTCTGTGTAGAGATGGCTACAAGCTTGTCTTTGAGTCCAATAAATTTGTAATATCCAAGTATGGAACTTTTTTTGGTAAAGGTTATGAGTCAGGAGGCTTGTTCAGACTATCCTTGTCAAATGTTTGTAATAAAGTTGTTAATCATGTTTGCAACAATAGTGAATCAAATGTCTGGCATTCACGTCTCTGTCATGTTAATTTTGGTTGTATGACGTGGCTATCCAAATTGAACTTAATCCCCAACTTCACCGTTGTCAATGGATCTAAGTGTCAAGTTTGTGTGCAAGCTAAGCAACCTCGTAAATCTCATACAACTGCGGAAACAAGAAATCTTGCGCCACTAGAACTCATACATTTAGATCTTTGTGAAATGAATGGTGTTTTGACGAAAGGTGGAAAGAAATATTTTATGACGTTGATCGATGATTCCACTAGATACTGCCATGTGTATCTTTTAAAATCCAAAAATGAGGCTTTAAATTTCTTCAAGATCTATAAAGTTGAAGTGGAAAACCAACTTGATCGGAAAATCAAGAGGCTTAGGTCCAATCGTGGCGGAGAGTATTTTTCCAATGAATTTGATTCTTTTTGTGCGGAACATGGTATAATCCATGAGAGGACGCCTCCCTATCCACCTCAGTCTAATGGGGTAGCAGAAAGAAAGAACAGTACTCTAACTGATTTGGTTAACGCCATGTTAGACAGATCGGGTCTCTCCAAGGCATGGTGGGGGAGGCGATATTGACTGCATGTCATGTCCTAAACCGAGTTCCCACAAAGAACAAAGAGATAACTCCATTCGAGGAATGGGAGAAGAAAATATCAAAACTCTCTTACCTACAAACTTGGGGCTGCTTGGCAAAAGTCAATATACCAATTCCAAAGAAGGGAAAGCTTGGACCAAAAATTGTGGATTGTGTTTTCCTAGGCTATGCTTTTCATAGCATTGGTTATAGATTCTTGATTGTAAAATCTTAGGTATCTGACTTGCACGTCGGTACAATCATGGAGTCGAATGATGCGACATTCTTCGAAGATATCTTTCCCATGAAGGGTATGGGTAGCTCATCAAATCAGGAGTTGCCTAGTTCATCGAGTCAAGATGTAGTTACTGTTTCTGAACCTACCATTCAGACGCAACATCTTGAAGATCCTGTGGAGGAAAATAATGAGACTCCTAAAAGGAGCAAGAGACAGAGAAATGCGAAGTCCTTTGGTGATGATTTTCTTGTATATCTCATAGATGACACTCCCAGTTCTATTTCAAAGGCCTATGCATCTGAAGATGCTGACTACTGGAAGGAAGCGGTCCGTAGTGAAATGAATTCCATCTTGGCAAACGAAACTTGGGAGATAACTGATCGTCCTTATGGGTGCAAACCTATATGTTGCAAATGGGTATTCAAGAAGAAGCTTAGGCCTGATGGTACTATTGAAAAATACAAGGCACGACTCATGGCCAAGGGTTATACCCAAAAGGAAGGTGAAGACTTCTTTGATACTTACTCACCTGTGGCTCGACTGACCACTATTCGAGTACTACTTTCACTAGCTGCCTCACATGGTCTTCTCGTTCATTAAATGGATGTTAAGACTGCTTTTCTAAGTGGAGTTGGACGAGGAAATTTACATGGAAAAACCAGATGGGTTTATAGTGGGCGGTCAGGAAGGAAAAGTGTGCAAATTGTTGAAGTCTTTGTATGGACTTAAGCAGGCACCTAAGCAGTGGCATGAGAAATTTGAAAGAACTTTAACAGCTGCAGGCTTTGTTGTAAACGAAGCTGACAAATGTGTGTACTATCGCCATGGTGGGGGCGAGGGAGTTATCCTTTGCTTGTATGTTGATGACATATTGATTTTTGGAACAAATCTGAATGTTCTTAAGGAGGTCAAGGATTTCCTATCTCGTTGTTTTGAGATGAAGGATTTAGGAGTAGCTGATGTTATTCTGAATATCAAGCTGCTGAGAGATGATGATGGTGGGATTACATTGCTTCAATCTCACTATGTGGAAAAGATCTTGAGTCGCTTTGGTTATAGTGACTGCAAGCCCTCTCCAACACCTTATGATGCTAGTGTGTTACTTCAAAAGAATCGAATAATTACTAGAGATCAATTGAAATACTCTCAGATTATTGGCTCACTTATGTACTTAGCGAGTGCCACGAGACCTGACATCTCTTTTGCTGTTAGCAAACTGAGCCGGTTTGTCTCAAAACCAGGAGATGATCATTGGAAAGCCCTAGAAAGAGTTATGCGCTATTTGAAGGGCACTACGAGTTATGGAATTCACTACACTGGGTACCCAAAGGTGCTTGAAGGGTATAGTGACTCAAACTAGATATCTGATGCTGATGAGATAAAGGCCACGAGCGGATATGTATTCACTCATGGTGGTGGCACTGTTTCTTGGAAGTCTTGCAAGCAAACCATCTTAACGAGGTCAACAATGGATGCAGAACTCACAATACTAGATACAACCACGGTCGAAGCAGATTGGCTTCGTCGGCTCTTGAATGACTTGCCGATTGTCGAGAAACCTATGCCGGGTGTTCTTATGAACTGTGACAATCAAACTATGATTGCCAAAGTGAGTAGTTCAAAGGATAACATGAAGTCATCAAGACATGTTTAGAGAAGGTTAAAGTCTGTCAGGAAAATGAGAAACTCCAGAGTTATTGCATTGGATTTTATCCAAACGTCTAAAAAAATTTGGCAGATACTTTTACTAAGGGTCTGTCACGTAATGTGATAGATAATGCATCGAAGGAGATGGGTATGAGAACCACAATATGAGTTGTTCACAGTGGTAACCTATTCTATGTGATCGGAGATCTCGTGAATTACAAACTGTTGGTCAACTGAGAGGAGAGTATCCTTACTATTAATAACACCACTCCATGAAGATGCAATACTCTCCTAATCTGCATGGCAGGTTGATGTATATCTTAATGTGTTCTAAGTGGCTTATTTAAGCAGAGATGTTGTCATGCAGAATATCTCTTGAAGAACACACCTATATGAGTCTGATTGTTAAACGTCGCAATCTATGAGAGTAGGGTGCTCTCTAGTAAAATCATGAAAAGGTCACGGAGTATGACGCATAAGCTCCACCCACAGGTAAGACCCACGGTAGCCTAGTATTGGTCAAGGCTTTGTGTGAAGCTAGATTCGCAGAAAACTTGCAGTTCAAGGCATAGTCCACTGTTCAAGTTGCTTACTAGTGTAGCATAGAGTTCTAGGTGGAAGTTCAACTTAACAGTCTCCACTGTAGTACCGGTATATAAACAGTGTTTTGGAACCAAAGAAGAAAATTGTATGCCTCTGGGATCTGGTGGGGGCTTGCTGGAATTTGATCTATAATATGGGCCAGCCCAATAGCATTTTCAGAATTCCTAATAAATCCTAGAGGCCCATTCAGCCCATTCATGCAATGCAAGAGGTGGGACAAAAGTTTAGTCCCATACTGCTCACCTAGTAGGAGTTGGACCTCCTTATAAGGGAGGTTGTTTCCACACATGTATGAGCCTGAGAACAAGAGACAAATACACGCGCGCTCCTCCTCCTCCGCTCGCCTCGCCACGCCATGCCTCGTCACGACGCGCCGCGGGTTGCGGGAATGAGCCGAGCCAATGTCTAAATTTTTGCCACGCATTGCTGGTGAAAGGTTGGACGGGAGCTGAAACGTTTTTGCTGTAATGGGGAGTGAATATGAACACTGCACTCTTTCGTTGCTGGCTATTCGATTCCTCTCCTGTCCTTTTGTTTCGTCTTCCGCCGCAGGCTATTCGCTTCCTTCTCCTGTGCCTATAAAAGAGAGGCCGCTCCTCTCCAGAGAAACACATCAGAACATCATCTCCCTCTCGCCATCGAGTTCCAAACTCTGAGCTGCTGCTAGGTTCTTCCCCATCCCGGCTTGCGGCGTGCACCACAGGTCGGGACAGTAGGCCTCCGAAACCCCACCACTTTGAGTCCTGTACGGGAGAAGGGTGATAAGGTTTTTGGGGAGTGCTCTGCGAGACTACTGACTACTTCACCATGGACGCCGATGACTACTTCTCGGACGACGACTTCTTCCCCGACGTCAACAACCTCTTCGACGACATGGCCGGTGACGACGTCAACGCCAACGCTAACGCTGCTGCCACCGCTCAGTACGTGTTCGTGTCTTTCCTGTCCGAGGTCCTGCTAGAGATTCTTGGTCTAGTTTATGTTCTACATATGTTTCGGTCTAGTTCACATGTTTACATAATATTTGCCTACTATCTTTTAGTTGGCCTGATAATGAAATTCCTATTATTATGGCATACTCTCCTCTACGTTGCATGACTAGTGTTGCTTCTGTTACTATGATCTTGTTTTATCTACTATTTATTTCTTTTAAATAATTTGGTAAATTGCTCATATATGCAACAGTTACTTGATAGTTGATGATGATATTCCTCGGCAACGGCGCCAGAAATCCTTCCTGATACTTATGATCTGCGTTGGGTTTTTCGTGAAGAGGAACGGGTTATTGCAGCACAAAGTGGGTAAGTATTTCCCTCAGTTATGAAACCAAGGTTTATGGAACCAATAGGAATATCAATCCTCAACCGACTTTAACGGCTGCACATAAAAGAACAAACAACTTGCACCCAACGCGGGCAAGAGGGTTGTCAATCCCCTTGATCTCGTTATTTGCAAGCAAATGAGTTGTGTAGATAATTGTAAATTGCAAAATAAAATAAAAAGTAAATAAAGGCAGCAAGGTAATAGGAGCGTTTGTAAATTTATAAGTGAATAGACCCGGGGGCCATAGTTTTCCCTAGCGGCATCTCTCATGTAGGCAGCATACACTGGGTAACAAATTACTGTTGGCCAATTGATAGGAAAGCGGATAGTTATGCGATTTTGACGGCAATGATCATGTGTATATAGGCATCACATCCATCAACAAATAGGCCGACTCCTTCCTGCACCTATTACTATTACTCCACTTCAAGAGCGCTTCTATGCTTGCCTCTCTATGTATTAAGTTCATGACAAATAGAGTAATGCATGGAGAACGATGACATGATGTAGACAAAGTAAACTCAAGCAATATGAATAAACCCCATCGTGTTATCCTTAGTAGCAAAAACACAAAGACGCATCTTGTCCCCTACTTTGTCACTGTGATATAGAAACTCGTTAGGTTGAACCTACCACAACGCACCACTCCCACTGAAGATAGATCAATCTACTTGGCCAAAGCACATCAATAAACCGAAGAGCATTACAAAGCTATAATGATCATGCAAATAAGAATCTTAATATTCAGAGGTGACTCAAATACTTTTCATGAATAATCTGAACATAAACCCACAATTCATTGGATCCCAACAAACAGACCGCGCAATAGGATTACATCGGATAGATCAAAGCGAAGATGCGATGATCATTGTATTGAAGATCACGAGATAGAGAGATTGTCATCTAGGTACTAGCTATGGACCCGTAGGTCTGTGGTGAACTACTCACACATCATCATGAGGGTAGCAAGGTTGATGTAGAGGCCCTCCGTGATCGATCCCTCCTCCGGCACCCTGCCGGAACGGAGCTCCAGATGGCCTCACGACGGAACAGAGACTTGCGACGGCGTAAAAAGGGTTTCGGGACTACCTCTATGGTTTTTACGATATATGAGAATTTATAGGCCAGAGAACGAGGTCGGGGGAGCCGCCAGGGGCCCACAAGCCATCAGGGTGCCCCCAGGGCGCGCCCAGTTGGCTTGTGGGGCCCTGATGCAGCCCCCAGCCTTCTTCCGACTCTCCCAGGTCTTTTAGTCCAGAAAAAATCATCAAAAAGTTTCGTGGTAATCGGACTTCATTTATTAATGTAAACCTGAAAAGTGAAAAACATGCAGAAAACAACAATTGGCACTGGGCACTGGGTCAATAGGTTAGTGCTCAAAAATATTATAAATTGGTAAATAAAGACCCAAAAAGTATCCTAGGATGATAATATATCAGCATGGAACAATCAAAAAATATAGATACGTTGGAGACGTATCAGTAGACGTCAGGAAATGCCTATGAATTATTTACTTGCTATTGAACCATTTGATGTTTGGGGATTTGATTATATGGGACCTTTTCCTGCCTCTAATGGGTAGACTCATATTCTAATTGTTGTTGATTACATTACTAAGTGTGTCGGAATCGGGGCTCCGCAAAACCCAACAAGGTTCGAACACTGGGGCGTGTGCGAAGATCTCAACTGGCTCAACGTCCCAACTTGTCACCCTACGGCCTAGCTACGTCGAGTACGTTCTTGCGAGGAAGAAGATGGACACAGAGATTTACCCAGGTTCGGGCCACCTTGCGGTGTAAAACCCTACTCCTGCTTTGTGGTGGATTGGACTCTCACGGAGGCTGTGGATGAACTAGTACAGTGGTTGGGTGGCCTCACGAGGGCTCTCGGTGGTGATGAAATCGACTTGGTTCAACCTCACTTGATCCCCCCTTTCTACGGTGGGAGCTCGTCCCTATTTATAGGGGCCACGGTCCTCTTCCCTCGTCGCATCGGTGGGAAGGGATCCCACAAAGGCCAAATTTGAAAGGGGACAAGTAGTACACCCTATCCTGACTAAAGGTGGTCTTCGCCTGCAAAGCCTCTGGGTGTGACGCAGCGGTGGGCTCGGCGATGACATCCATCCTGCCGTGCTTGTGGTCTTGGTCCGCTTGCACCGGGAAGGAAACCTTTGGGGGGGGGGGCTCATTGGGAACCAGCGTACGTCCTTGTCTCCTTTGCACCAAATAGGAAACTGTCCTCCCACTGCGCCCGCTGGCGCCCCGCCTAGCCGGGTCGTCAGAACCCACGTCACCCCGGCCTCACGAGGCTTGGAGCTTGCATAGGAATCTCCGCTCCTCAGGAGGCGGCCTGAAGGGGTGCCACTCCTCCGGAGGTCTTGACACTGTCCTCCTCGCGAGGCGGGGGCTCTGGCGATGGCCTTGACTTGGGGGGCTCGCTGCAGGGCCGTACCGGGCCTTCGTGGTGGGCCACGCGCTGGGCCGCAGGCAGGAAGGTCTGGGTACCCCCGTTCCCAAAATGCGACAGTAGCCCCCGGGCCCAAGGAGTGCTAGCCTTAGCTTCTGGACGAAGGCAAAGAGCGATGGGCGAAGCGCCGCGGGCCCCAAATTGCCTGTGGGGCTGGCGCGAGGCGCCTCGCTGGCCGCTTGACTCCCCCTCCTCCGCAGGGCCTCGGGGACAGCCCCGAGTCGCGTCGATTCATAGCCTGCGTGATGTGTTGATCATCATTGCTCTTCCTCGACTGACGCCCTCTTCCTGCTCTGTTGTCACCCCGGGCCCACGCCGAGGTGACCCGCCAAGGAACTGAGGCGATACGAGGCAGAGCCACCCACGAGCCGTGTACGGCACGTGGCGCCCGAGGGGCTCACGTCGCCTCTGCTCCCCACGACGCCTCGGGGATTGCGGTTGCGCCTATAAACCCGCCTCGCTCGAGGGGCGGTTCCATCCTTGCTTGCCTTCCAGTTCACCTCTTTCCATTGCTGCCCGTTCCCCTGCGCTGGAAAACCTCCTTCTCCGTCCTTCCTCCTTCCGATGGCGTCCAAGGGAGGTGCTATCGGCGCCGGAGCGCGAGCGGGGCCCGCAGCGCCGCCTTCGTCTCAGGGGGGCGGTGGGGGCCAACCCTCGAGGCCGGCCCAGGCGTGCCGGCGCTGGGCTGCCACCGACGAGTAAGTGCGCCGCCGCCTCTGCATTTCTTGTTTGTCGCGTCTGTCTTGCCGGGCCTGACTGCCGACCTTCCTCAGGGCACCCGCGCCCAAGAGATGCATGCTAGACGCGCTCCAGGGCGTGGCGGACGCCCTTAGGGCCCAGCTCCTGAGCGCCGAGGCCGCCCTTCAAGCCGCGCTGCGGGGCGAAGAGGATGCCAAGGCGGAACTTGCATCCCTCTAGGCCCAAGCCGAGGAGGCCGCCAATGCCGTCCAGGCGGCCAAGGACGACGCGGCGCATGTGAGGATGATGGAGGCACAGCGCGCCAAGCTGTACCTGGACATCGCCCACCGCGCAGACGGCGCGGTCCGCCGATTCGTCTGGGAAGCCCCCGCGTTGCCGTGCGCGTACGGCGACGGGGCTACCTCACCTTCTTCCAGAAGGTGGTGGAGGCGCTTGAGTTCGGCGTCTCCCGGGTGGATGACGATGTCGAATCCAGCGCACGCGACCTCCTGGACAACGCGCTGACGCGCGTCTTCTCCAACTTGCGTCACCACGTCCCCGCATTCGACCTCTCCCGCGTGATGGAGCCAGTGCCCGCGGAGCTCTGGAGGCCCCTCAGGGACGAGGTGCGCGAGCACGTGGAGTCCCTGATCGAGTGGTTTGCCCCGGCGGCGTTGTCCGAGCGGGACGGCAGCTCCGGCGGTGAATCCTCCATGGGCCGTGACGGGGGCAGCGCCTCCTCCGCCTGAGCTTCTTATCTTTTATCCCTGCTACATCATGAACTATTTGGCCCCCATGGGGTGTTATGTGTTGTATGATACCTTTACTTTTGGGTAGTTGTTGCCTGTAGCGCTTTGAGCTTCCTTGTTTCCTTTGCGTGGTTTCTTGTTTTCCTTCACGCGTCTCATGCGCCCCCGCTGACGGAGGTCTGTGATGACGGCTCCGGAGGTCCTTGCTCGTGAAGCATGGGCGGCGCCCGCGTCGGGCTCTCTGGGGCGGCATCGTGAGAGCCTGATTCTCCCCCATCTGCATTGTTTTCCAGTAGCATCCGCGCCGGCCCGTGAGTGCAGCGAGAGGGGCTGTGTCTTTCATGCTTGAGCGTTGGCACCGCGAGGGCTCCCGAGGCGCGACACTTGGGGGCCTGTCTTGGGTATTTGGGAGACTCGCTCCGAGAAGACCGTTGCCAGCGAGGCCTGCTCCGCTAGGCCTGCAAATGAGGGTCCTGCAAGGAAGTTATCCCGTCCCAAGTGTTAGACGCACGCCCGCCTGCATTTGGGCGTCCCCGCATGCATTTGGGCGTTACGCGAGCAAGGTAGGCCTCAAGACCCTGGTGGGGTATTTTGCGTGCGATACGCTCACGAGCCGGGGCTCGGTGTCTGAATCTTCCTGTGTCGTCGGGACGGACCCAGGCACAAACACTATATTAGACGGGGGAGCGACCCCCGTACACGTTTTGTCTTCTCCCCAGCACGGAGCGTGGGGTCCTCCACTTGGGCGTGGGCGGGAGCCCTTCCCTCTGCGGCCACGACACGGCTCGTCCTGGCTTCCACTTTGGGGGGGTCCGGAGCGTGTACAAGCCCTAACTCATTGTTACGTGAGAGTGTCACGACGGCGATAATTGGGTGGATACCCCAGGCATAAGGCTCGGGAGCTCCTAACCCCATCTTCAGACGCTCCCACACATTTTGGTGCGGGAGGACGCTCCCACATATTTCGGTGCAGGAGCGCGTATGTTGGCGCTGCGCCCCTACGGCCTATGTACGAGCACCGCCGTACACCGTGCGGCCACAGGGATGCGGTTGTGTGCCCCTAAGGCCCGGACGTGAGCGTTGCGGCATGCCCCGCGTGTCCGCAAGGGTGAGTCTGCTGGAGAGGCGATGATCAACAGTTGCGTGCCCCTACGGCCCAAACATGAGCGCTGTGGCACGCCCCGCATGTCCGTAAGCGCACGTCTGCATGATAGGCGTTATTCGCCAATTGCGTGCCCCTACGGCCCAAACATGAGCGCCGTGGCATGCCCCGCGTGTCCATAAGGGCGCGTCTGCATGAGAGGCGTTATCTGCCAATTGCGTGCCCCTACGGCCCAAACATGAGCGCCGTGGCACGCCCCGCATGTCCGTAAGGGCACGTCTGCAGGAGAGGCGTTGTTGCCTACTCCACGGCATCGCGAGCTATGCCGCCTTCCGTTCCTCCGCCCGCGATGGTTCACCGAGGGGGTGCAACACTAAGGTAGATGATCCGCACGGGTGGCCAGCCAGTGGGTCAGAGCCCGGGTGCTTAGATTTTTCAACAATTCACTGCGAGGACAGGTCCTACGCAGACGTCGTGCCCAGCCCCCATGTGGAACCATCGCGGGGCAGTCGTGTGGGGCACGCCAGTCCCCGGTAGTGCCGACGTGCCAGAGCCTGAGGCTTTGATAAATGATACCATCTCAAGCGGGGGGTTAGCCGGATTCGTTATGTATTCAAAAAGAAAAAACTCTTGTTCGGGACGATACAAAACACAGAGGATTGTCTAGCAGGAACGACCTTTGGAATCACCTGATGGCCGCGCGCGGGGGGCTTCGATCGGCTCCCTTTTGTCTTGAGGACCCGTGGTGCCCTGGCGCCTCGCGAGGCACAGGCATCTTGCGTCCTCCGCTGCACGTCGCCCTGGTGGGCACCGGATCCTCGTGCTCCTGGAGCCTCGTGCCTTGCTCCTTGCTTGCGGGGTCGCGCACCGAAGCATGCCCCCGAGTGGCGTCCAGGCTCCTCCTTCGTTGCGCCTGTCTGAACAGGAGCTCCCCAGGCGGGAGCCCCCGAGCCCGTCCCGAGGGAGGTACCGGACGCAGCCTCCTACACGGAGAGGGAAGGCGCCCCAGCAGCAGGCGCGGGGCCCGCAGCGCCAGCGGCGTGGGCTCCAGTCCCCAGGCGGCTCTTGGACAGGAGCTGCGTGAAGGCGCGGTTGGGGGCAGGGGCCTGGCACCGCTCAGCACGCAAGCGATCGCACGGGGCTCTTGGAAGCCCCCAGCCCAGCCGTCCTGTAGGCTGTCGTTCTTCTTAGGTGGCAGTGGCAGCGGAGGGAGGCCGGCCGTGTCCCGGGGACGGGCCTCTTGAGGATGACCACATCGAGGTTCGCCGCGAGACTCATCGCGCTTACAATCCTTGTGAGGTTGGTCTCGCCAGTCCCGCTGCGAGTCGCGGTTGTCCCAGCGGTTCCTGCTTCGGCCCGCCCCACAGCCGCTGCCATGGTTGCCGCGCTCGGGGCGACGGCCAAAGCACTCGTCGCGGAGCTCCCTGAGCTCCAGGCAGTTGCTGGTGTCGTGGGTGTTGGTGTAGTGGAAGACGCAGAACGGGCAGTGGCTCTTGAGGTGTTCCTCCGGGCCGCGACCATGCTTCGCCCTGGGCGCAGCTACCAGCACGGTGGGGCCCTTGCATTTTGCCTCCTTGGCCTCGGCCTTCAGGTCCTCACGGTCCACCTCCGGGAGAATGCGGAGGGAGGTGCGGCCTACTTCGGCCTTAGCGCGCCCGTTCGCCGGGCTGAACTTCGGGGGAAGCGCGTGCTCTCCGCCCTGCGGCCGCGGTACCTTCTGGCAGCTCGTCTTATCCTGCACGCGCGCCGGCGCTCCACGTGGCGGTTCGTGGCGTCGAGCTTCGCACATGGGCTCGCGGCTGGCCACTCGCGCGGAAGGAGGAGGTGGCACGCCGCAAGTCACGTCTCTCGCCTGGAAGGGCGGGGGGCGGAGTGAGCGGGTAGGCGCCAGGGCTTCACTAGCGGCGTCGGCGGGCTCGGCGACGCGTCTAAGCCAGTCTTCGGAGCCATCGTCGTCGGGGTGGTAACACAACAGTCCCTGCTGGTCCGCGGCGTGCGGGGAGGCCGACGCCGTGGTGGGGACGGGGGACAACGCTGCGATGCTGCCGCCTTGCCGCTCGGAGGGTGGCAGCGGCGGGTTTTGCCGACCGCAAGCAGCCCACCCGGTTGCAGCGTTGGCGGCGGAAGTGGCGGAGCAGCGTGGAACACCGCAGCTCATAGGCGCCACCTGGGCGACGCGGGCTTCCCGGCGCTCGGTGCGGGCTCGACGGGCATCGGCCATGGGAGTGGCGGAGCTGAGACGGAGTGGAACCGCAGAATACTTCGACACGCCCCTACCTGGCGTGCCAAATGTCGGAATCGGGGCTCCGCAAAACCCAACAAGGTTCGAACACTGGGGCGTGTGCGAAGATCTCAACCGGCTCAACGTCCCAACTTGTCACCCTACGGCTTAGCTACGTCGAGTACGTTCTTGCAAGGAAGAAGATGGACACAGAGATTTACCCAGGGTTGGGCCACCTTGCGGTATAAAACCCTACTCCTGCTTTGTGGTGGATTGGCCTCTCGCGGAGGCTGTGGATGAACTAGTACAGTGGTTGGGTGGCCTCACGAGGGCTCTCGGTGGTGATGAAATCGACTTGGTTCAACCTCACTTGACCCCCCTTTCTACGGTGGGAGCTCGTCCCTATTTATAGGGGCCACGGTCCTCTTCTCTCGTCGCATCGGCGGGAAGGGATCCCACAACAACCAAATTTGAAAGGGGACAAGTAGTACACCCTATCCTGACTAAAGGTGGTCTTCGCCTGCAAAGTCTCTGGGTGTGACGCAGCGGTGGGCTCGGCGATAACATCCGTCCTGCCGTGCTCATGGTCTTGGTCTGCTTGCACCGGGAAGGAAACCTTTGGGCGGGCTCATTGGGAACTAGCGTACGTCCTTGTCTCCTTTGCACCAAAGAGGAAACTGTCCTCCCACTGCGCCCGTTGGCGTCCGCCTGGCTGGGTCATCAGAACCCACGTCGCCCCGGCCTCACGAGGCTTGGGGCTTGCATAGGAATCTCCGCTCCTCAGGAGGGGGCCTGAAGGGGTGCCACTCCTCCGGAGGTCTTGACGCTGTCCTCCTCGTAAGGCGGGGGCTCTCGCAAGGGCCTTGACTTGGGGGGCTCGCTGCAGGGCCGTACTGGGCCTTGGTGGTGGGCCACGCGCTGGGCCGCAGGCAGGCAGGTCTGGGTACCCCCGTTCCCAGAACGCCGACAAAGTGGGTAGAGGCTATTCCAACTAGTAGTGTTGATCATAACACTTGTATTAAAATGCTTAAAGATATCATTTTCCCGAGGTTTGGAGTCCCTAGATATTGAATGACTGATGGTGGTTCACATTTTATTCATGGTGGTTTTCATAAACTTCTAGCTAAATATGATGTTAACCATAGAATTGCATCACCTTATCATCCCTAGTCTAGTGGTCAAGTTGAACTGAGCAATCGAGAAATAAAATTAATTTTGGAAAAGGCTGTTAATAGATCCAGGAAGAATTGGTCTAAGAAACTAGATGATGCTTTATGGTATATAGAACTACTTATAAAATCCCATGGGAATGTCCCCCTATAAAATGGTCTATGGAAAAGCATGTCATTTACCTCTTGGGTTAGAACATAAAGCTTATTGGGCAATTAAAGAACTTAATTATGACTTTAAGCTTGCGGGTGAAAAGAGGTTATTTGATATTAACTAATTAGATGAATGGAGGACGCAAGCTTATGAAAATGCCAAGTTATTTAAAGAAAAAGTTAAAAGATGGCATGACAAGAGAATCCAAAAACGGGAATTCAATGTAAGAGACCTAGTGCTTTTGTACAATTCTCGTTTCAGATTTTTTGCAGGAAAGCTCCTCTCCAAATGGGCCTGTTGTCGAGGAGGTCTATCTCTCCGGTGCTATAAAGATTAATAGCTTCGAAGGAAAAATCCGAGAGTGGTAAATGGGCAAAGAATTAAGCATTACATTTCAGGTACGCCCACTAATGTTGAAACTAATATTATTCAAGTGATAGCACTTGAAGAGCAGATAAGAGAGACCTTCCGGAACACTCCAGAAACTTGAAAAAGGAGTAGGTACCTTATACGGTAAGTAAACCCACTCCAAAAATTCCAAAAAAATATGTTGTGTTGGTTTTGGTATTTTAGAAAAATTCCAAAAATAAAAAGGAGTCAAGGGGACCCACGATGGAGGCACAAGCCACAGGGCACGCCCACCCCCCTGGGCGTGCCCTGATGGCTTGTGGGGCCCTCGTGTGCCTCCCGGACTCCGTTTTCTTCCCGAGCGCGTATTCTGACCTAGAAAAAATCGTTATATATACTCCCGTATGTTTTGACCACCGCATCGCAAATTTCTCCTCTGTTCTTGTTTCGGGCTGTTTTTTTGACAGATTCAAGAGCAATATGTCGTCGCAAGATTCAGAGGGAGAGAGCTATGTTTCAGATCTCATTGAAAATCCCCAGGTCTACGGGGATGTGGATTCTTATGGGTGGACGACAGAAGAGGAGGAAGAGGATGACTTGAAAAGAATCAAACCTTCAAGCGATGATGAAGAAGAATAAGTACCGTTGCCTGGACCTGAAGACATGCATGTGGAGTTCAAAAAGTCAAGTCTACCAAACAAGGTTACCCCCTCCAATACACGCTCTACCCCTTATCATCGTACACAGGTAGACACCACTGCTGCCTCCTCTAGCAAAGCTCTTTTTCCGAGGGAAGGAGCAATGATCGTCACCAACAAACTTCGCAAAGAAAATCTAGACCTTAAGCGAGAAGTTGGCAAGCTTAATGAGGAGATCCGTATCCTAAGGGGCATCATCGCTAAGAGGATCACCTCATCACCATCATCACCCAAGAAGGACGCTTGAGTACATGGGTATGGGCACCACCCTTAGCTTGTTCCAAGCTTGGGGGAGGTGCAACGGTATCGTATCACCATAACCTTTATTATTACCATTTATTACGTGATTTAGAGAAATAAATTTTATATTTACTTTGCTTAGAATTTTTTGCTTTGAGATCTATCTATCCTTGTAACCGAGTGTGAAAGTTATATAATAAAGATTAGTTAAGTTTTGTGTGCTTTACTTTCATGCACCCATCATCATAGCATGGCAATAAAAGAAATAGAAAGGATCATATGCTTATCTCATGAGGAGTATTGACTTCACATAGAAAAAGGTATAAGTGATAAAAGATGTTGAGAGCCAACAAACATAGTATTAGTAATTGATATAATCAACGCAAGATTATGATATAGAAGAGAAGATTCACATATAAATACACTATCTTGGACACCTTTTATGATTGTGAGCCCTCATCAAATATTATATAATGATCGAGTGTTGATGTTGGACATGGAAGACAACATAATGATCATGATTGTTTACATTTGCATAAAAGTTATATTGTCATGGATCCTTTAACATGTGGTGCTTGCTTTAGATCTTTTGCTAGCCAAACTTTCTGTACTTAGTAGAGATACTACTTGTGCATCAAATAACCCCTTGAACTCAGTTTCCTTCCATGAGAGTCCACCATACCTACCTATGGGTTGAATAAGATCCTCCAAGTAAGTTTTCATCGTGCACAAAGCAATAAAAATTGCTTCTAAATATGTATGATCTTTTATTGTAAGGGAAAATAAGCTTTGTACGATCTTGTGATGGCGAAGAAATAAAAGCGACAGAGTGCATAATAAAGTTCGCTATCACAAGGGGCAATATAAAGTGGCGTTCCTTTGCAGTAAGAGTTTACACATTCAAACAAATAAAAGTGCATGGCAACCTCTGTTTCTCTTTGCGAAGGGCCTATCTTTTACCTTCTTAAAGCATTTACTTTCATGCTTGAGTCAATAATATATATCCTTCTCTCGACCTATTAACTCTTTAGCTGGCTAACATAAGCATTTAATTTGGATGTAGGTAATCATGACCCATTATTGCTCACATTATCCTTGAGATAAATGAGTTGGGTGGCAATGATAATGAAGCCCCCATCTTCCTATGTGTCCAATGGAAACATTAGCGCCCAAAAATATGCAATGAGTGTAAACAATCATAGAAGGCTAAATGATAGTTGAGTATGTGAACTTGCTAGAAATAAAAGCTCTTACATAGACTCTATGATGAATTATGATTATCTCAATGACTAATGGCACCGTTTGCTGGTTCTCAATAGAGTTTATGCTTCATACTACCTCAGTTGTGAATAGATAGTTACTTGTTTATGAGAAGCTATATGATGGAAAACTTGTTGTTATGATAATAGTCATGATGCTCTCATGTCCTTATTTTGTTTTTATCGACTCCTCTCTCTCTCTCAAATCATGTGGTCCTTATTTTCGAGTTCGGCTTTTGCTTGAGGACAAGCGAGGTCTAAGCTTGGGGGAGTTGATACGTCAATTTTGCATCATGATTTCTTATTGATATTTATGATATTCTTGTCCATTATTCCTTATTATCATACAATCTTACGCCTTTTCTCTCTGAATATGCAAGGTACATCACAAAGAGGGAAATATCTGGAAACTGGAATTCTGGACCAGGAAACCAAGAAAAAGGCAGAAAAATCACCAGACTCCAAATGACCTGAAAATTCACGAAGAATTTTTATGGAATATTCAAAAATTATTGTGCCAAAAATATACCAGAGGGGGGCCACCTGCTGGCCATAAGCCAACATGGCACACCCACCCCCCTGGGCGCGCCCTGATGGCTTGTGGGGCCCCAGCAGGCCTCCCGACCCCCCTCTTCTCCTATATTGTGTGTTTTACCCTAGAAAAAATCATAAGTAACCTTTAGGGACAAAGCGCCGCCATCTCGAGGCGGAAACCTGGGCAGAGGCCCTTTTGCACTCCGGCAGGCTGATTCTGCCAGGGAAAGTTCTCTACGGGAGGGGGAGATCAAAGCCATCGTCATCACCAACGCTTCCTCCTTCGTGGGAGGACCAATCTTCATAAACATATTGACCAGCACCATCTCATCTCGAACCCTAGTTCATCTCTTGTATTCGATCTTTGTCTCAAAACCTCAGATTGGTACCTATGGGTTACTAGTAGTGTTGATTACATCTCATAGTTGATGCTTGTTGGTTTATTTGGTGAAACTTATTATGTTCAGATCCTTAATCTCCATTATTATACCTCTGATTTTGAACATGTTGATGAGGTGTGAGTAGTTACTATTGTTCCTGAGGACATGGGAGAAGTCTTGTTATAAGTAATCATGTGAAGCTGGTATTCGTTCGATATTTTGATGATATGTATGTTGTTACTTCTCTTAGTGGTGTCATGTGAACGTCGACTACACGACACTTCACCAGGCTATGGGCCTAAGGGAAGTCATTGTGGAGTAACAAGTAGATGGTGGGTTGCTAGAGTGACAGAAGCTTAAACCCTAGTTTATGTGTTGCTTCATAGGGGCTGATTTGGATCCACACGTTTCACGCTATGGTTAGATTTATCTTAATACTTCTTTCGTAGTTGCGGATGCTTGCAAGAGGGGGTAATCATAAGTAGGTTGTTTGTTCAAGTAAGAATAGTACCTTAGCACCGGTCCACCCACATATCAAATTATCAAAGTAGCGAACGCTAATCAACTAAACATGATGAACATAACTAGACAGAAATTCCCATGTGTCCTCGGGAGCGCTTGCTTAATATAAGAGTACCTTCAGGCCTGTAATTTGCTATAACAAGGATTGGGATACCTTGTTGCACCCTTGTTACTATTGTTACTTGTCACTTGTTACAAATTATCTTGCTGCAAAACTATCTATCACTATTACTCACAGCACTTGCAGAGAATACCTTGCAGAAAACTGCTTATCATTTCCTTCTGCTCCTCGTTCGGTTCGACACTCTTATTTAATGAAAGGACTATGATTGATCCCCTATACTTGTGGGTCATCAAGACTCTTTTCTGGTGCCGTTGCCGGGGAGTGAAGCTCCTTTGGTAAGTGGAATTAGTAAGGAAACATTTTCGATACGTGCTGAAATTTACTGTTGCTTGTCACAATGAATGGTCACCCTTTGAGTGGCTTGTTCGGGGCATCTTCGCCTTGAACGGAAGTTGAAGAAGTTGTTCCTCAACCTACCGAACCCACTGAAAATATTTATTATGAGATTCCTTCGGGTTTGTTAGAAAAACTGCTACCTAATCCTTATGATGGTACGACTCATCATGATTACCATTTGATATTTATCGATGAGGTTTGTGGATTATTTTAGCTTGCAGGTTTACCTGGAGAGAAAGTTAAGAAGAAGGTTTTCCCTTTATCTTTGGAGGGAAAGGCACCAATTTGGTATAGGTCATTGGATGATCATGGGACTGGAATCGCTTGAAGCTGGAATTTCATCAGAAGTTTTATCCTATGCATCTAGTCCATCGTGATCGGAACTTTATTTATAGTTGCTGGCCTCGTGAAGGAGGAAGTTTCGCTCAAGCTTGGGGGAGGCTTAAATCTATGATGCACGCTTGTCCCAACCATGAGCTCTCAAGAGAAATGATTATACAAAAAAATTATGCTCGGCTTTCTCATGATGATCAAGCATTACTCGATTCTTGTGCTACTGGTTCCTATATGAAGATGACTATTGAATTCAAATGGGATCTTCTAGAAAGAATTAAACGCAAGTCTGAAGATTGGGAACTTGAAAAAGGTAAAGAGTCAGGTATAAAGCTTAAGTTTGATTGTGTTAAATCTTTTATGGGAACTAATGCTTTCCATGAGTTTAGCTATAAGTATGGTCTTGACTCTCAGAAAGTAGATACCTTCTGTGAATCATTTGCTACTCATGTGGATCTCCCCAAGGATAAGTGGTTTAAATATCATCCACCCAATGAAAAACCATTAGAGGAACCTGTTAAAATTAAGAAGGAAGAACTAATTGTTAGCCACGTTGATCCAATTGTTCCTACTGCTTACACTGAGAAACCACCTTTCCTTGTTAGAATTAGGGAACATGATAAAGCTACAACTGTGGTTAATAAAAGTCGTGTTAGGACACCTAAACCTTCTGAACAAATAAATGTTGAGCCTAATGTTGCTATGGTTAAAGATCTCCTAGTTGATAATATTGATGGTCAGGCTATTTACTTCAGTGATGAAGCTGCTAGAATTGCAAAACCTGTCAGAAACGAGCGGGATGAGCTCGATAAAAAACAAACCAGTTGTATGGATGCCTGTTGTTTCAGTAAAAATTGGAGATCATTGTTATCATGGCTTGTGTGATATTGGTGCTAGTGTTAGTGCTATACCTTTTACCTTATATCAAAAAATTATGCATGACATAGCATCCTCTAAGATTGAAGACATTGATGTTACTATTAAACTTGCAAATAGAGATACTATTGCACCGCTTGGGATTGTTAGGGACGTTGAAGTCTTGTGTGGAAAAATTAAGTACCCAACTGATTTCTTAGTACTTGGTTCAGAACAAGATAACCTTTGTCCCATTATATTTGGCAGGCCTTTCTTGAATACTGTTAATGCTGAAATTAATTGTGCTACTGAGAAGGTCAAAGTAAGCTTTGGTGATGTGTCTCATGAATTTAATTTCTCTAAGTTTAGTAGACAACCACATGAAAAAGAGTTGCCTAATAAGGATGAAATAATTGGTCTCGCTTCTATTGCCGTACCTCCTACTGATCCGTTAGAACTATATTTGTTAGACCACGAGAACGATATGCATATGAATGAAAGAAATGAAATAGATGATATATTTCTTAGACAAACACCTATTCTTTAATACAACTTACCAGTTGATATTCTAGGGGATCCACCTCCACCCAAGGGAGATCCCTTGTTTGAGCTAAAAACATTGCCAGATACTTTGAAATTTGCTTATCTTGATGAAAAGAAGATATATCATGTTATTACCAGTGCTAACCTTTCAGAGCATGAAGAGAAGAGATTACTTAAAACTCTGAAGAAGCACAGGGCTGCTATTGGATATACTCTTGATGATCTTAAGGGCATAAGCCCCACTCTATGCCAGCATAAAACTAGTATGGAACCGGATGCTAAACCTGTCTTTGATCATCAACGCCGTCTAAATCCTAAGATGACGGAAGTGGTAAGAACTGAGATACTAAAGCTTCTATAGGCATGTATAATTTATCCTATTGCTGATAGTAGATGGGTAAGTCCTGTTCATTGTGTTCCTACGGAAGGAGGCATAACTGTTGTTCCTAATGATAAAAATGAACTTATTCCACAAAGAATCGTAACTGGTTATAGGATGGTA
Source organism: Elymus sibiricus (assembly GCA_039707655.1). NCBI lineage: Eukaryota > Viridiplantae > Streptophyta > Magnoliopsida > Poales > Poaceae > Elymus > Elymus sibiricus. The sequence goes on along the minus strand of CM077667.1, from coordinate 451,748,046 downwards.
ATTAATTCAGGAAATTAAATAAAGCTACTAGGAAAGATCATTACACCTTGCCTTTTATTGATCAAATGTTAGAAAGGTTATCTAAGCACACACACTTTTGTTTTCTTGATGGATACTCTAGCTTCTCTCAAACTACCTTTACATGCCCCTTTGGAACTTATGCTTATAGGCGTATGCCTTTTGGTTTATGCAATCCACCAGCTACCTTTCAAAGATGTATGACTGCTATATTCTCTGACTTTTGTGAAAAGATTGTTGAGGTTTTCATGGATGATTTTTTCATTTACAAGACTTCTTTTGATGATTGCTTGAGAAACCTTGATTGAGTTTTGCAGAGATGTGAAGAAACTAATCTTGTCTTGAATTGGGAGAAGTGCCACTTTATGGTAAATGAAGGTATAGTACTTGGACATAAAATTTCTGAGCGAGGGATTGAAGTGGACAAAGCCAAAGTTGATGCAATAGAGAAAATGCCATGTCCGAAAGATATCAAAGGTATAAGAAGTTTCCTTGGTCATGCTGGTTTTTATAGGCGTTTCATTAAAGATTTCAAAGATTTCTAGGCCACTGACTAATCTTCTTCAAAAAGATATTCCTTTTGTTTTTGATGATGATTGTGTAGAAGCCTTTGAAATACTTAAGAAAGCTTTGATTTCTTCACCTATTGTCCAACCGCCTGATTGGAACTTACCATTTGAAATTATGTGTGATGCTAGTGATTATGTTGGTGGTGTTGTTCTAGGGCAAAGAGTAGAGAAGAAATTGAATGTTATCCATTATGGTAGTAAGACCCTAGATACCGCTCAAAGAAATTATGCTATTACCGAGAAGGAATTTTTAGCAGTTGTTTTTGCATGTGATAAGTTTAGACCTTACATCGTTGATTCCAAAGTAACTATTCACACTGATCATGCTGCTATTAAATACCTTATGGAAAAGAAATATGCTAAACCTAGACTTATTAGGTGGGTGCTTTTACTTCAAGAATTTGACTTGCATATAGTCGATAGGAAAGGAGCTGAAAGCCCTGTAGCAGATAACTTGTCTAGGATGGAAAATGTTCTTGATGATCCACTGCCTATTGATGATAATTTTCCTGATGAGCAACTTGCTGTTATAAATACTTCATGTAGCACTCCTTGGTATGCGGATTATGCTAATTACATTGTTGCTAAATATTATTCCGCCTAGCCTCACCTATCAACAAAAGAAATAAAATTCTTTTATGATTTACGACATTACTTTTGGCATGACCCACATCTTTATAAAGACGGAGTAGATGGTGTTATTAGACATTGTGTACCTGAGCATGAACAGGGATAGATTCTAATGAAGTGTCACTCCGAGGCTTATGGAGGACACCATGCTGGTGACAGAACTGCACACAAGGTATTACAATCCGATTTTTATTGGCCTACTCTTTTTAAAGATGCTCGTAAGTATGTCCTTTCTTGTGATGAATGTCAAAGAATTGGTAAAATTGGTAGACATTAGGAAATGCCTATGAATTATTCACTTGCTATTGAACCATTTGATGTTTGGGGATTTGATTATATGGGACCTTTTCCTTCCTCTAATGGGTACACTCATATTCTAGTTGCCGTTGATTACGTTACTAAGTGGGTAGAGGCTATTCCAACTAGTCGTATTGATCATAACACTTCTATTAAAATGCTTAAATATATCATTTTCCCGAGGTTTGCCATCCCAAGATATTTAATGACTGATGGTGGTTCACATTTTATTCATGGTGCTTTCCTTAAACTTCTAGCTAAATATGATGCTAACCATATAATTGCATCACCTTATCATCCTGAGTCTAGTGTTCAAGTTGAATTGAGCAATCAAGAAATAAAATTAATTTTGCAAAAGACTGTTAATAGATCTAGCAATAATTGGTCTAAGAAACTAGATGATGCTTTATGGGCTTATAGAATTACTTATAAAATCCCATGGGAATGTCCCCCTATAAAACGGTCTATGGAAAAACATGTCATTTACCTCTTGAGTTAGAACATAAAGCTTATTGGGCAACTAAAGAACTTAATTGTGACTTTAAGCTTGCGGGTGAAAAGAGGTTATTTGATATTAGCTCATTAGATGAATGGAGGACGCAAGCTTATGAAAACGCCAAGTTATTTAAAGAAAAGGTTAAAAGATGGCATGACAAGAGAATCCAAAAACGGGGATTCAATGTAGGAGACCTAGTGCTTTTGTACAATTCTCGTTTCAGATTTTTTGCAGGAAAGCTCCTCTCCAAATGCGAAGGCACGTATGTTGTCGAGGAGGTCTATCGCTCCAATTCTATAAAGATTAATAACTTCGAAGGCAAAAATCCGAGAGTGGTAAATGGGCAAATAATTAAGCATTACATTTCAGGTATGCCCATTAATGTTGAAACTAATATTATTCAAGTGATAACACCGGAAGAGCACATAAGAGAGACCTTCCGGAACACTCTAGAAATTTGAAAAGGAGTAGGTACGTGATACGGTAAGTAAACCGACTCCAAAAATTCCAAAAAATATGTTCTGTTTGTTTTGGTATTTTAGAAAAATTCCAAAAATAAAAAGGAGTCAGGGGGCCCACGTGGGAGGCACAAGCCAACAAGGCCCGCCCACCCCCCTGGGCATGCCCTGATGGCTTGTGGGGCCCTCGTGTGCCTCCCGGACTCCGTTTTCTTCCCGAGCACGTATTCTGACCTAGAAAAAATTGTTATATATACTCCCATATGTTTTGACCACCGCATCACAACTTTCTCCTCTGTTCTTGTATCAGGCTTTTTTTCTGACAGATTCAAGAGCAATATGTTGTCGCAAGATTTGGAGGGAGAGAGCTATGTTTCAGATCTCATTGTCAATCCCCAGGTCTATGGGGATGTGGATTCTTGTGGATGGACGACAGAAGAGGAGGAAGAGGCTGACCTGAAAAGAATTGAACCTTCAAATGATGATGAAGAAGAAGAAGTATTGTTGCCTGGACCTAAACACATGAATGTGGAGTTCAAAAAGTCAAGTCTACCAAACAAGGTTACCACCTCCAATACACACTTTACCCCTTATCGTCATACACAGGTTGACACCACAGCTGCCTCCTCTAGCAAAGCTCCTCTTCTGAGGGAAGGAGCAATGATCATCACCAACAAATTTCGCAAATAAAATCTAGACTTTAAGCGAGAAGTTGGCAAGCTTAATGAGGAGATCCATATCCTAAGGGGCATCATCGCTAAGAGGATCACCTCATCACCACCATCACCCAAGAAGGACGCTTGAGTACATGGGTATGGGCACCACCCTTAGCTTGTTCCAAGCTTGGGGGAGGTGCAACGGTATCGTATCACCATAACCTTTATTATTACCATTTATTTCGTGATTTAGAGAAATAAATTTTATATTTACTTTGCTTAGAATTTTTTGCTTTGAGATCTATCTATCCTTGTAACCGAGTGTGAAAGTTATATAATAAAGATTAGTTAAGTTTTGTGTGCTTTACTTTCATGCACCCATCATCATAGCATGGCAATAAAAGAAATAGAAAGGATCATATGCTTATCTCATGAGGAGTAATGACTTCACATACAAAAAGGTATAAGTGATAAAAGATGTTGAGAGGTAACAAACATAGCATTAGTAATTGATATAATCAATGCAAGGTTATGATAGAGAAGAGGAGATTCACATATAAATACACTATCTTGGATAGCTTTTATGATTGTGATCCCTCATCAAATATTATATAATGATCGAGTGTTGATGTTGGCATGGAAGATAACATAATGATCATGATTGTTTATATTTGCGTAGAAGTTATATTGTCATGGATCCTTTAACATGTGGTGCTTGCTTTAGATCTTTTGCTAGCCAAAATTTTCTGTACGAAGTAGAGATACTACTTTTGCGTCAAATAACCCCTTGAACCCAGTTTATTTCCATGAGAGTCCACCATACCTACCTATGGGTAGAATAAGACCCTCCAAGTAAGTTGTCATCGATGCACAAAGCAATAAAAATTGCTTCTAAATATGTATGATCTTTTATTGTAAGGGAAAATAAGCTTTGTACGATCTTGTGATGGCGAAGAAATAGCAGCGACAAAGTGCATAATAAAGTTCGCTATGACAAGGGGCAATATAAAGTGACTTTCCTTTGCATTAAGAATTTGCACATTCAAACAAATAAAAGCGCATGACAACCTCTGCTTCGCTCTACGAAGGGCCTATCTTTTACCTTCTTAAAGCATTTACTTTCGTGCTTGAGTTAATAATATTTATCCTTCTCTCGACCTATTAACTCTTTAGCTAGCAAGTTGTGACACCCTGGTTTTGGTGCTACAGTAATCTCTGTAATCAAGCTACAGTAACCCGAGGATTATGCTAATTCATTTCGCTAATCCAATTATGATCACTGTTGGAATCACACTCTAATTCAAATTCCTATGCAATTCAAAATCATTTGAAAAGTGTAATTAAAAGTTTTGCAAACCTATGAATAAAAATCATGAATAATTTCCAAATATTCAGTAGGCTTTTATAGAAATTGAACCAACATTTTATAATGTGTTTAAGTGCCTCAATTCTATTTTAACAATGGCCAAAACAATTAATAAATGCCCTGTTGAAATTATGAAGCTATCAGATAAATCCTAAAGGCCTTCAAAATTATTGTGGCAGTGCCAAATATTGCATTGCAAATATTGGGCATGTTCTCTTCTTTTTGTAAAGGTATTTTATAAATAAAATAATTAAAAACATAAAAGTAAAAAAGAAACAAAACTAAAACAGAAAACAAAATAGAAGAAAAAGGCAACCAACCCCCCCCGGCCCAACTGGGCCTCGGCCCACCTAACCGGCCGACCCAACCGGCCAGATCCCAGCCGCTATAACCCCCCACCCACCGACAGTTTCCCCCACCCCCCCACTCGCCACACACTCTCTCCCCCATCCCGCCCCCGATCTAGATCGGGGCGAGGCCCGACACCGACGCTCCACCGGCTCCACTGCGCATCGCCGCCGGCCGCCGCCCCTCCCTCGCGCCCACTGCCACCGCCGCTCCTCCTCCTCCCGGTGAGCCCTCCCGGGCTCCTCCCACCCCCTCCCTCTTCCCCCTCCGTCCGGACCTGCCCCGCGCCCGCGCCGGCCACCACGGCCCCCGCTCGCCGCCTCGTCGCGCCCCGCACTCCCGCAACCGCCCCAGCCTCCCCCCCACGGCCCCGTGCACTGCCCCGTTCCCACTACCCCGCTCCGCCTCCCCCCCCCCGCGGCCCCGCGCCGGCCCCTTTCCCCTCCTAGCCGCCCGCGGTCGCCCTCCCGCCGGCGACCCTGGCCGTGGGCCGCCGCTGCCGCCGGCCATGGCCACGACCGTGGCTGTGCCGTGCGTGCGGTTGTGTAGCTTTTGGCCACTGCCAAGTGGGGCCACCCCCCACTCCCAGTGACAGCGGGGGCCCACGCCCCCTAAAAACGAAAATAGGAAAAATATATAATAAAATTAAGCAATTTGTAAATTAATTAATTAATTAATTAGATGATTAAGATTAATTAGTTAATTAACCTGTTAATTAGTCAAACAGAGAATGACAGGTGGGTCCCACCCCCCTTTAGTTAATCTGTTTATAAAAAATTAATCTGAATTAATACTGTGACAATGACAGTGGGACCCACTGGTCAGAGTTGACCAGTCAACATGCCCTGTTGACTGCTTATGTCAGCATGACATCATGCTGATGTCATAAATGTTTATTGAATTAAATTAAATCTATTTAATTTCTGGATATTAATAAATCTTAAAAAATTGATATAAAATAAACCGTAAGTCAGATGAAAATATTTTATACATGAAAGTTAATCAGAAAAATCCCACGATTCCGAATACGCTGTCTGTTCGTCTGTCACGCGCTCCTATCATAACGAACATGGAACTTTCCTCCCAGTTTCATTTGTCCGGTAATAGCCAGAGACCCGGGCAATATCGTCAGATGTTTTCCCGCCCCTTCCATGACGTGTAGTACTGTGTTAGTGCATGCCTAGCTCTGCATATTGCCATGTCATGCATTGTGTTGCATCTATATGCTTTATATTTATTGTTTCTCCCCCCTCTTCTTTCCGGTAGACCCCGAGACTGACGTTGCTGCCGGGTACGACTACGCCGCTGACGATCAGGCCTTTGCAGTAGAGCAGCAAGGCAAGCAACCCCCCCCCCCCCTTGAGCATTCTGATATCGTCCATTCTTTCTCTCTCATGCTTGCATTAGTTTTTGCTACTGTTGTAGATAGCTCCTATTCTGATGCATAGCCTGTTTTTGATGAACTGCTACTGTACCTACTGCTTCATTAATCTGCTTAGTATAAGTTGATCAGTGAATCCCCTGTGACCCCTTACTCCCAGTTGCCCCGCTTTAAATATCAGTTACTCGATCATCATGATCGATGAGCCAGGCCCGTCACATCACCGCACACCCCCTTAGTTGTACGACTCTGCAGAACTACTATCGAGTACCGAGGGTGACACCTCGTGAAGTACTCATGATGTTAGCTCTGTAGTGTAGTTAGTCGGTCGTGGTAGGCAGAGGGTGATACCTCTCCGCCACTCCCGATATTGTCTCTATCGTGCAACCCCCCCTCAAGTGCGGGACACCTGAGGGTGATTCCTCTAAGTCCACCTTGACGGTTACATCGAGCGGGAACCATTGAGGGTGATTTCTCAGGTTCCGCCTTGATGTTTTATACACACGGTTACTATGACTTGGTTACAGACAGATATTTGTGATGGGTCGGCCCTGAAGGGTACCCACGGTTTAATGACGACGAGGCGTGGCCGGGCAGGTGAGGCCCTTGCCACAAGACCTCGAGACGGGGCGACGGGACCGCACATCATGGGTCGGGCTCATCACCGCATTAATAAAATGCTAATGGGTTGGATATTTGATCTGAGTTGGTCGATTGACCTTTTTACGCACTAACCTTCATGTGGGACAAGTTATGGGTACTCAGTGTCGTTGTATCAGCCGAAGCTCTTCGGACGTCAGCAACGGAGCAGCGTGCGCCCGAGTGGTCCGCAACGGCATTGATCTTGTATTAGAGGTGCTAGGACTGACCTCGGCCGCCCACGCATCGTGCAGGAGTGCAAAGGGCGAGTGGGCTCATGACCCCTGTGCGCTTAGGATTTAGACCGGCGGGCTGACCTCTTCGTTGAGCCTAGGTAGGGCGACGACGTGTTGATTTCCCGAGGCCGGGTATGACCCAGGAAAGTGTGTCTGGCCAGAGGTTATCAAGCGTGTTGGAAAATGTGGTGCACCCCTGCAGGGATGAATTCAACTATTCGAATAGCCGTGTCCACGGTAACAGGACGACTTGGAGTTGTACCTCGATCTACTACAACTATAATTAATACTTAAAATTGAAAAGAATGTTGGCTCCGAGATCGCTTTCTCGCAGGGAGTCGAGGAAGAATCGCTGGGCGTGGTTACTTAATAAAATTGCTACAATAATATGTTACATATGAGTTACCAATCTACACTCTTCTAATGTTGCAAAATGATGAAGATGCTAGTCTTCGATAGGACTAGGCCATCCCCCAATTCTTGCTATTCTGCAGTCAGTCCAGATATAACCATACTTCCCTGTCTCTAAAAATTCTGAAAAATTAGGACAACCTGAAGAATTTTTATACCAACACAGTGTAAAAAATTCAGATCATTATCACGCTCCAGTAAAAAATGAAAATTCCTGCACTGGAGTCAAAAGTTTCTGTTTTGGTTCAGCATCAATTCTACTCATCTTGTGAGTCATCCCAAAGGCTTTACTTGGCACTTTATTGAAATAAAAGACACAAAACATTATTACTACAGTAGCTTAATCATGTGAACACATCAAAACAGAAAGTATAAGTGTTGGGTTGTCTACCAACAAGCGCTTTTCTCTAATGCCTTTTAGCTAGGCATGATGATTTCAAGGATGCTCACATAGGAATAGTATTTGAAACATGTAAGAGAGCATCATGAATCTCATGACAAGCACATTTAAGTCTAACCCACTTCCTATGCTTAGGGATTTTGTGCGCAAACAATTTATGGGAGCAAGAATCACCTAGCATAGGAAGGCAAAACAAGTGCAACTTCAAAACTTTGAACACATAGAGAGGAAACTTGATATTGTTGAAATATCTACAAGCATATGTTCCTCTCTCATAGTAATTTTCAGTAGCATCATGAATAAATTCAACAATATAACTATCACATAAAGCATTCTTTTCATGGTCTACAAGCATAGAAATTTTATTACTCTCCACATAGGCATATTTCTTCTCATTCATAATAGTGGGAGCAAACTCAACAAAATAACTATCATGTGACACTTGATTGACATAACCACATTCAATATTAAAATCATGATGACAAGTTTCATGGTTACTACCACTCTTTATATCATACATGTCATCATCATAATCATCATAGATAGGAGGCATGTCATCATCATAATAAATTTGCTCATCAAAACTTGGGGGACTAAAAATATCATCTTCATCAAACATAGCATCCCCAAGCTTGTGGCTTTGCATATCATTAGTATCATGGATATTCAGAGAATTCATACTAGCAACATTGGAATCATGCTCATCATTCAAGGAATTCTCATTATGTATTTTCATTATTTCTTCCTCTACCAATTGAGCACAATTTTCTGAATCCTTATTTTCACGAAAGACATTATAAAGACGATACAAATGATGCAACCTAAACTCCAATTTTTTGCAGTTTTCTTTTATAAAACCGAACTAGTGAAAATCAAGAAACCAAAAGATTCAATTGCAAGATCTAAAGATATACCTTCAAGCACTCACCTCCCCGGCAACGGCGCCAGAAAAGAGCTTGATGTCTACTACGCAACTTTATTCTTGTAGACTCGTGTTGGGCCTTCAAGCGCAGAGTTTTGTAGGACAGTAGCAATTTTCCATCAAGTGGATGACCTAAGGTTTATCAATCCGTGGGAGGTGTAGGATGAAGATGGTCTCTCTCAAACAACCCTGCAATCATATACAAGAAATCTCTTGTGTCCCCAACACACCCAATACAATGGCAAATTGTATAGGTGCACTAGTTCGGCGAAGAGATGGTGATACAAGTGCAATATGGATGATAGATATAGGTTTTTGTAATCTGAAAATATAAAAACAGCAAGGTAGCAAGTAACAAAAGTGAGCACAAACGGTATTGCAATGCTTGAAAACAAGGCCAAGGGTCCATACTTTCGCTAGTGCAATCTCTCAACAATGCTAATATAATTGGATCACATAACCGTCCCTCAACGTGCAACGAAGAATCACTCCAAAGTTCTTATCTAGCAGAGAACATAAGAAGAAATTATTTGTAGGGTACGAAACCACCTTAAAGTTATCCTTTCCGATCGATCTATTCAAGAGTTCGTACTAAGATAACATCAAGTTATCATTTCCGTTCGATCTATCTAAGAGTTCGTACTAGAATAACACCATATGATACGCATCAACCAACTCTAATGTCACCTAGATACTCCAATGTCACCACAAGTATCCATGAGTTAATTATACGATACGCATCAAACAATTTCAGATTCATAATACCCAATCCAACACAAAGAACCTCAAAGAGTGCCCCAAGATTTCTACCGGAGAAAGTTGGACAAGAACGTGTGTCAACCCCTATGCATAGATTATCCCAATGTCACCTCGGGAATCCGCAAGTTGAGTACCAAAACATATATCAAGTGAATCAATAGAACACCCCATTGTCACCACGGGTATCCATATGCAAGAGATATATCAAGTGTTCTCAAATCCAATATTCAATCCAACATAATGATATCTCAACGGGAAAGATTCAATTCATCACAACATGATAGCAAGGGAATAACATCATATGATCCGACTTTATTAACAAAGCCCGTGATACATCAAGATTGTGACATCTCAAGAACATGAGAGAGAGAGAGATTGAACACATAGCTACTGGTACATACACTCAGCCCCGAGGGTGGACTACTCCCTCCTCGTCATGGCCTCCGCCGGGATGATGAAGATGGCCATCGGAGACGGATTCCCCTCTCTGGCAGGGTACTGGAACGCCTCCAGATTGGTTTTTCGTCGATACAGAGAGTTGCGGCGGCGGAGCGGAGAGTCTAGGGTTGTTTCTAATGGTTTCTATATTTATAGGATTTTTTTGGCGTTGGTTTCACGCGAAGGTGGGCCACGAGGTGGGCACGATACACCAGGGCGCGCCGGGGGGGCCTGGCGCGCCCTGGTGGGTTCTGCCCACCTTGTGGCTCTTTTGGCCCTCACACGAAGCGTCCAGTACCTCTTTTGTTCCAAAAAAATCATCAAAAAGTTTCGGGTGATTCCGAGAACTTTCATTTTCTGCACAAAAACAACACCACGGTAGTTCTGCTGAAAACAGCGTCAGTCCGGGTTAGTTCTAAATAAATCATATAAAGTGCATCAAAACCATATAAAAGTATTGTAAACATAGGCAATCATGGCATGAATACTTCATAAATTATCGATACGTTGGAGACTTCCGCAGCCTATGCGAGTACGGCGACGGCGAGGTCGAGGCAGTGAAGCTCTTCCTCTCCGGCGGCGATGATTTTAGCGGCGGCGCTAGGTTTGAGCTCGGGAGAGATGGGAGTGAGGAATAACTCGAGCACAGTGAAGGGAAGGGGGTATATATAGTGGTAGTAAAAACGAATCGGTCCGAAGATTTTGGACCAGATTTCCCCTGACCCTTGCTCTCCATGCGACATGTGTCACCCACGTTCTGAGAAGTGGAGATAGTGGGGGATCGTGGCTTATCCAGTCGTGGGAATCGGAATGATTTGAGTGGGAAGCGCCGGAAAAAAATTGATAGTGAAAATTTTAAAGTTTTCGTTCGCAAATTTTTCAGCTGTCAAGGATACAGTGAAGACTTTGAACGAGTTTCAAAGTAGAACGCATATGAAGAATTTGTGAACAGACTGGGTTGAGTTTAGCATAGAGGGGGATCGGGTCCGATCACATTCACTTAGATGAAAATCAACTTGAAGAATTAGCAATAAGTGAATGCTGTTGAGGACATTGAAAACTCAAATATATATATATATATATATATATATATATATATATATATATATATATATATATATATATATATATAGTCAATGAAGAACACCAGTTTCATAGTTTGAAGAATTTGAAAAGTTGAGGAATTTGCAAACTTGAGGAATTTGAAAATTTGAAGAATTTGCAAAATGATGAAAAACTCAACTCTGAAGAATTTCAACTATTGTTGGTGGCGTGACCCACCGTATAAGGATGATGATTTCAGACACCGCGTACAATTGTCGTAGGGTTCTGAGAATCAAGTTCTTCATTAATTTCTTCACACTTAGAGAGTTATTCTTCATTGATTGAAGAAAAACGTTACTTCGTGTGTTGCACATCAAAGTCATCAATTTTGCATAAGTGTTAGGATGTGTGTCCTTTCAAAGAACATTCGAAGATTCTAAGATATTTAGCTCACACCGCAACTTGTAAAATCTCTTTTCATCCAAGGGCTTGGTGAAGATATCAGCCAGTTGTTCTTCAGTGGGGATGTGGTCGATGGAGATGTCGCCCTTGAGTACATGATCTCGAAGAAACTGATGACGAATCTAGATATGCTTGGTCTTGGAGTGCTGAACTGGGTTGTAAGCAATCTTGATAGCGCTCTCGTTGTCGCAGTAGAGAGGCACATTCTTCACCTTGATGCCATAGTCCTTGAGGGTTTGCTTCATCCACAGCAACTGAGCGCAGCATGAACCAGCAGCAATGTACTCAGCTTCAGCAGTAGAAAGTGACACGCAGTTTTGCTTCTTCGAAGACCAACAGACTAAGGATCGTCTGAAGAAATGACATGTGCCTGAGGTTGACTTGCGATCCCCACGATCTCCAGCATAGTCAGCATCTGAGTATCCGACGAGGTCAAGATTTGAGCCCTTGGGATACCATAATCCAAGCGTTGGTGTGTGAGCTAAGTATCGAAGAATATGTTTCACAGCCTTATGGTGTGATTCCTTCGGTGTTGCTTGGAATCGGGCACACATGCAAACACTCAGCCTAATATCAAGCCTAGATGCACATAGATACAATAAAGAGCCAATCATGGAGCGGTATACCTTCTGATCGAAATCTTTACCATTTTCGTCAGTGCAGAGGTGGCCTTTTGAAGGCATTGGAGTTGTGACGCCTTTGCAGTCTTGCATGTTGAATTTCCTCAGAACATCCTTGAGGTATTTCTCTTGGGAGATGAAGATGCCATTGTCTTGCTGACGAATTTGAAGACCTAAGAAGAATTTCAACTCTCCCATCATAGACATTTGATATTCTTCACTCATCATATAGGCAAATTCATCACTGTAACGTTTGTCAGTACAGCCAAAGATAATATCGTCTACATATATTTGGCATATGAACAGTTCATTGTCATAGGATTTAGTGAAAAGAGTTGGGTCGAGTGAACCGGGTTTGAAGCCTTTCTTCATGAGGAATTCCTTCAGAGTGTCATACCACGCCCGAGGGGACTGCTTGAGGCCATAGAGGGCCTTGTTGAGTCTGAAGACTTTGTCAGGATGCTTAGGGTCTTCAAAACCTGGGGGTTGAGCAACATATACTTCTTCCTCAAGCTTACCATTGAGGAATGCACTTTTCACATCCATTTGATATAAAATGATATCATGATGGTTAGCATAAGCAAGCAATATGCGAATAGCTTCAAGTCTAGCAACAGGTGCAAAAGTTTCATCAAAGTCAATTCCTTCAACCTGTGTGTAGCCTTGAGCTACAAGACGAGCCTTATTTCTTACCACAAGGCCATTTTCATCTTGCTTGTTGCGGTAGATCCACTTGGTACCTATGATGTTATGCTTGCGAGGATCTAGTCGCTTGACAAGTTCCCACACGTTGTTGAGCTTGAATTGATGCAATTCCTCTTGCATAGCTTGAATCCACTCAGGCTCCTTGAAAGCTTCATCAACTTTGGTGGGCTCTACGATAGATACAAAAGGAAAATGCCCACAAAAGTTAGTCAAATGTGAAGCTCTTGAGCGAGTGAGAGAACCTGGTGCATTGATGTTGTCGATGATTTTGTCAATTTGCACTTCATTTGCAATTCTCGGATGAGCAGGTTGACGTTGCTGAGGATTTTCTTCAGCACCATTTTCTTCAGGTGTATCAGCATGAATGTCTTCATTGGTTGGAATGACTTCCTCAGTAGGTTGAGGATTTTCTTCAGTGGGTACTACATCCTCAGTAGCCTTCAACTTAATGGATTCCTCAGGAGACTTTTCATCTAGCACAGAAGGCAGGTGCTCTCTTTGCGAGCCGTTAGTTTCATCGAACCGCACATCTACAGTTTCAACAACCTTGTGATGGTAGGTGTTGAAGACTCTGTAGGTGTGCGAGTCCTTTCCGTAACCAAGCATAAAACCTTCATGTGCTTTCGGTGCAAATTTAGAACTGTGGTGAGGATCTCTTATCCAACATTTTGCACCGAAGACTTTGAGATAACTTACATTGGGTTTCTTGCCAGTCATGAGTTCATATGATGTCTTCTTGAGGAATTTGTGAAGATATACCCTGTTGATGATGTGGCATGCTGTATCAATTGCCTCAGGCCAGAAGCGACGAGGAGTCTTGTATTCATCAAGCATGGTGCGAGCCATCTCAACAAGAGTCCTGTTCTTGCGCTCCACGACGCCGTTCTGCTAAGGAGTATATGGGGCAGATAGCTCATGAGTAATACCAAGTTCATCAAGATATTCATCAATATTGGTGTTCTTGAACTCAGTCCCATTATCACTCTTGATATGCTTGATCTTGACGCCGAAGTTTGTTGAGGCCCTTGAAGCAAATCGTCTGAAGACATCCTGCACTTTAGACTTGTACAGAATAATATGCACCCAAGTGTAACGAGAGTAATCATCAACAATGACAAAGCCATACAAACTTGAAGCATTTGTTAGTGTGGAATAATGAGTGGGGCCAAAGAGGTCCATGTGAAGCAATTCAAAAGGTCGAGTCGTGGTCATGATTGTCTTCGAGGGATGCTTGGATCTGGTTATCTTCCCAGACTCACAAGCACCACAGAGGTGATCCTTGAGGAATTTGACACCTTCAATGCCAATGACGTGCTTTTTCTTCACGAGCGTGTGCAAGTTCCTCATACCAGCATGTCCAAGTCGTCGACGCCACAACCAGCCTTCTGAGGACTTTGCGAGTAGGCACGTGGCAGGCTGAGGACCTATAGAGAAATCAACAATATACAAGTCTCCTCTCCTAAAGCATTCGAAGACTTTGGAATGGTCAGATTCCAAAGATGACAACCATATCAAGATCACAAAGCATTGAGACAGACATGAGGTTGAACCCGAGGGATTCGATAAGCATCACCTTGTCCATGTGTCGGTCCTTGGAGATTGCAACCTTACCTAGACCCAATACCTTGCTTTTTCCTTTGTCAGCGTAGGTGATATGCTTCAGATGAGATGGGGCAAGTGGCATATTCATCAGTAGACTCTTGTCACCAGTCATGTGGTTGGTGCATCCACTATCGAGGACCCACTCAGTAGCTTTTGGAGTTTCATCCTGCAGATGAATTAGTACAACTTATGAACTCATATGCTTCAGAGTGAAGAATATGACATCAAATTCATCAGGCAGAATTTCATCACACAACATAGTAAATAAAGCACTGTGAGGACGTGAGAAATGAGGAATTCATTTCTGCATGATTAGCTTGCGTCCTTTCAAGCATTTCCTCAGGTCTCCAGCAAATTCATCAGACGTTCAAGTTCGTCTGGAGACCTGACCCTGCATAAGAAGTTAGTTCAATTTCTTCACCACCCACATCTGGAGGGGTGGCAAAGAGTTCATCATTCTGCGAGCTCCATATGAGAAGGGAGGCATTGAAGCTAGTGCACTTCGTTTCACAGGACTACAGTTAGAGTACTCATATGAATAAGCAGAGAAATTCTTCGACGACTTATGAACATAATGATTTGAAGAATAATGCACATATTCAGAACTCTGAGATTTTTCCTGCGAAACAGATGCGTTAGCACGAGAATGATACTTTTGACCATTTGAGGAATTTGGTCCAAGTGAAGACTTTGGTCCATATTTGGAATTTGATCTGGGGTTCCTTTTCTTCATATGTGGTGTTGTGAGGACATTCACTTGAAGATTTTCCAAGTAGCTCTTAGGAACCCAGATTTTCCTCATAGGTGAACCGTTCCTGCAGTTAGTTCCAACAAATCTGGCAAATACTTTACCTTTCTGATTTTTGAAGAATTTGTAGTTGGAGTCAAGTGACTCATCAGAGGAATATGAAGTTTCACAAGTAAAGCCAGATAAAGTGGATGGATCCACAGGAGGTCCTTTTGCAGCAACCCATGAGGTTTTGGGGTACTGCTCAGGTGTCCAGTAGGATCCATCAGCATTGAGTTTCCTCTCAAATGTAATACCCTCTTTCCTAGGGTTCCTGTTCAGAATCTGCTTTTTGAGCACATCGCAAAGGGTTTGATGCCCTTTGAGACTTTTGTACATGCCTGTCACATACAATTCCTTCAGCCCTGCATTTTCGTCAGTGATACTTGTGGTATCCTCAGATGAGGAATTTGTGACCACGGGGATAGTTGAAGAATTTGCAGCAATAGAAGCATTTGAACATTCAGGTGAAGAATTAGCAGTTTCACGTTCAATGCATTTCAAACACGGTGGAACAAATTCTTCCTGAGCGGTACTAATCTGTTGAGCCATTAAGGAATCGTTTTCCCTTTGGAGATCCTCATGAGACACTCTTAGTTTCTCAAGATCTTGCTTTCTTTGAAGAAATTCATAAGAAAGCTTCTCATGGTCAACTAAGAGAGCATTATGATGACTCTGAAGGTTATCATACTTTGTCTGAAGACTTTTGAGATCATCAGACAGAGTTTGAGTCCAATCCACTTCCTCATTCAACAGATCATCGCTTTTGTCTAGCAGTTTCTGAAGCTTTTCAAGTGCACTTTGTTGCTTAGTGGCAATTTTAGCAAGTTTGGCATAGCTAGGTTTCACATATTCATCAGATTCACCTTCACTTGATTCAGAAGAAGTGTGATGCTTGTGTACCTTGGAACCTTTTGCCATGAAGCAATAGGTGGGAGCGTAATCATCATTGCTGACGTCAGAGTCGTTGGAGTAGTCATTTTCTTCATCATTGAAGATGGACTTGCTGACGAAGGCAGTAGCGAGAGCTAGGCTAGCAACACCTGATTCTGACTCCACCTCAGATTCTTCCTCTTCTTCATGTTCTTCAGATTCTTCTTCAGAATCCATTTCCTTGCCAATGAAAGCCCGAGCCTTTCTGGAACCATTCTTCTTGTGCGATGAGGATTTTGAAGATGAGGACTTTGAAGTTGAGGACTTTGAAGATTTCTTCTTTTTCTTTGAGTCATCAGAATTGTAGTCCTTGTATTTCTTCTTCTTTGATTCTTTTTCCCAGAGAGGACAGTCAGAGATAAAGTGACCAGACTTCTTGCATTTGTGACAAGTTCTCTTCTTGTAGTCGCTTGAGGAATCTGATTTCCTCAAACCACTTTTGATGACTTTCCAAATCGGCCTCTCCTTGAGAACTTCTGGAATTTCCTCACGAGCATTGCCAGCTCCTGACTCAGTTCTTCCGGATCACCAAGGCTACTATCAGAATCTTTGTCTTCGGATGAGGAAATTTCTTTTGCCTTCAGAGCACGAGATCTTCCATAGCTTGGTCCGTAGAGGTCTCTCTTCTCAGCTTGTTGGAATTCATGAGTATTGAGTCTCTCAAGTATATCAGCAGGATCAAGTGACTTGTAGTCTCCACGTTCTTGAATCATCAAAGCCAGAGTATCGAATGAGGAATCAAGAGATCTTAGCAATTTCTTCACCACCTCGTGGTCGGTGATGTCAGTGGCACCCAGAGCTTGAAGCTCGTTGGAGATATCAGTGAGACGATCAAAAGTTTGCTGAACATTTTCATTGTCGAGTCTTTTGAAGCGGTTGAAGAGATTGCGAAGGACATCAACACGGGAGTCACGTTGAGTGGAAACACCTTCATTGACTTTGGACAGCCTATCCCAGATAAGCTTAGCAGACACCAAAGCACTCACTCTGCCATACTGACCTTTGCTCAGATGGCCACAGATGATATTCTTCGCTTGTGAATCAAGTTGCTTGAATCTCTTCACATCAGCAGCGTTGATCGTGGGAGTAACGGAGGGAACACCATTTTCCACAACGTACCAGAGATCGTTGTCAATAGCCTCAAGATGCATGCGCATCTTGTTCTTCCAGTAGGGATAGTCCGACCCATCGAAGGTAGGACATCCTGCGGAAACCTTGATCATACCTGCAGTCGACATAACTAGAACTCCAGGTGGTTAAACCAAAATCACACAGAACAAGGGAGTACCTTGCTCTGATACCAATTGAAAGTGCGTTATATCGACTAGAGGGGGGGTGAATAGGCGATTTTTACAAATTCATCACTGAGGAATTTCAACTTGAGGAATTTGAAATGTGATGAATAACTAGCAGCGGAATAAATACTCAAGTGCATGAGAAACATAGCAGTAGCATAGTCATCATGATGAAATAAAGCATGCACAGATTACAGGTAGCGTGATACAGGATAAGCAGGTGAGGAACAAGGTAACTTGAAGAATTTCAGGTGAGGAAATTGAGAAAGTCTTCAGTCAAATTCTTCAAATAGTAACGATCAATTTCATCAACAAGTATACGAGGAAATGATAGGGTTGAGGAAATGGAACCAGGTAGCTTGATGAAGACAATGGTTTGATGACCCAGTTCCAACTGCTGTGACAGTCGTACGTCTGGTTTGGAGCGGCCTGGTATTTAAACCAGAGGACACACAGTCCCAGGACACACAGTCCTTACCGTATTCTCCTTGAGCTAAGGTCACACAGTCCTCGCCCAACACTCGTGGTAAGTCTTCAGGGTAGACTTCCAAAACCCTCACAAACTGGTCACCCGACGATCCACAATTGACTGCTGGATGCTCTAGACCAAGGTCACTTCGTGATCCCCAATTGGCTGCAGGATGCACTAGACCATGACGCCTAACCGTCTGGAAGATACACAGTCTTCAAAGGTAACAAGCGTCGGTTCCTCACAGGAACAATTTCTTCAGTGATGCTCAATCACTTTGGGTTGGTGGTTTGGTTTTGGGGTTTTTCCTCACTGATGATTTTCTCTCAAAGTCCTCGAGGAATGGGATGCTCTCAAATGACAAGTGTCAGTTCTCTCTCGGAGCAGCCAACCAACTAGTGGTTGTGGGGGGTGGCTATTTATAGCCAGGGTGCAACCTGACATGATAAGACATAAATGCCCCCAATGATATGACCGTTATGTGGATAGGATGATTGGGGACAGCTGGCGCTTAGCACAGCAACGGTCGGAATTTCGAACTATGAAAGTCCTCAGGCTTATCATATTCCTCACTTGTAGGCAATTCGCACTGGCGAAATCCTAACTCCTCAGTCAGACCAATTTCCTCAGAGACCAGAAGATCATCATCTCTGTCACTGAAGAACTTGACTAAACTGCAAGAGATTTCCAAAGGCTTCACTCGAAGGATTGGATAGGTTGAGGCTTTTGAGTTGAGCATCAGTTGGAAATTTTCCTTAGTATTACCTCGGCCCCCTTTAACAGTACGGTGTTTCCTATGACTCAAAGAAAGGAAATGAAACTACGAAAACAAAAGTCTTCACGCTTCATAGTCCTCGTTCATATCTTCAAGGTCACACCAACTTCTTCTTTTTCAAAGTCTTCAGGGAATACCAAAGTCTTCAGCAAAGTCTTCACCAAAGTCTTCAGTTGAAGACATTCATTTTTAGGGGTCGATAATCTCCGAATATATCAAACTCCTCAACGACTTATGGAACCTATGTATACTCACAAACACATTAGTTCCTTAACCTATAAGTTGTCAATACACCAAAATCACTAAGGGGCACTAGATGCACTTACAATCTCCCCCTTTTTGGTGATTGATGACAAATAGGTTAAGTTTTCAACGGGGATAAACATATGAAGTGTAAGTACAGTGTTTGAGGAATTTGATTGCTAGATATAGAAGAACTCCCCCTGCAGATGTGCATATTTGAGGAATTTGCTTTGGACTGCAAATGCACATGGCAGGTTAAACTCATGGAGAACTCCCCCTATATCTTGTAATCCATACACGCATTTAATATATATCATGAGGAAATTGAAATGCATGATGGAAAATGGGGTCTGAGGAAATTCAGCATGCGTGCATTAAGATAATTTGAAGAAATAGCATGCGGAAAGCAGTTCAAAAACGTCAGACCACCATCGGACTTAAGTTTACAACTCAACCAACAAAAGCTTCAGAAGAGCGAGAGTTGTAACTTAAACAAAACAGCCCATATATATAGACCCGCTTGAAGACTAACTCAAATTCCCCCCCCCCCTTTGTCATCAAGTGACCAAAAGGGACGAAATTGAGGACTAACGCCCCTGAAGATTTTCATCTTGAAGGTGGTGGAGGAGCGCCAGCGTTGTCGGGGTCGGTTGGTGGAGCAGGGCTTGCAGTAGTGTCGTCAATATCCTCAGCTTCATCCGCCTGGCGTGATGAAGAAAATGAGCTTGTAACCAGCTGAGGAACTTGAACTTTCTTCCATTTCTTCCTTGGAGGGATGGACCAATCAAAGTCCTGCTGAAATTCCATCTCCTTGAGTTCTTCAGGAGTCTTGAGGTGAGACAGGATGGCCCATGTGCGGTCGAAGACTTCATGAAGATAATAGTGGTTCTTCCTCACAGAGTTGTGCGTGACAGTCATGTCTCGAAGAAGTGAACCAAACTGACGCTTTACCCACTTGTGATTGCGATCAATCTTCTGATGAAGACTTAGAAGAAGCTCTCGATCAGTCATCACACGAGGGGCAGTTTCTTGAGGATTTTGCGCTGAGGCTTTTGCGGTAGAATCTTGGGTAGCAGTGTCATCATTGGTGGAATAAGATGCAGCTTTGCGAAACTGACCATCCAATGGACGAGTACCTTCATCAATGACAGCTTTGCCTTTACCCTCAACTAAAGAAAATGAGTTCTTGAGGACTTCGATTGGAGGCAGAAAGCTAAAGTGATTCTGAAAGTCAGCCTTGAATTGAAGTGAAGACCTTGATCTGATGAATTTCATGATCCAGGGAGCATAAGGCTTCAATTCAAATGGGGCTGAAGCAGCATTGGCCAAAGTCCTCATGAAGAAATCATGGTAATTGATGGGAATCCCATGAATGATGTTGAATAGCATGTTCTTCATGATTCCCTCCACTTCTTCTTCAGAGTTGTGGCCCTTCTGAGGACTGAGGGTTTTGGTCAGAATGCGATAGACTGTCTTGGGCACATAGAGCAAATCCTTCACAAGGAAAGAAGTCCTTTGAGGTTGTCCAGGAGCCAATGGCTTCATCAGCACTTGCATCATGTGAGGACGAGTGAATAAACACCCATCATGAGAATAACCCGCTTAACATGGAAGATACTGACCGCCCCCTGTCGCTCCATGTGCGGTCCAGGCACACAAAACAGATGCTCATTTGAAATTTTAGAGGTGGCACATGCAAATTTACTTGGAACGGCAGGGTAATACCGCATATAGATAGATATGGTGGACTCTTATGGAAGAAACTTGGCTCAAGTATTTGGATGCACAAGTAGTATCTCTACTTAGTACGAAGTGTTGGCTTGCAAAAGGTTCTAAACAAGCACCACATGTTGGAGGATCCATAACAATATAACTTCTATGCAAATATACACAACCATAACTCATTACGTTGTCTTCCTTGTCCAACTTCAACTAATTTGCTCAAGTTTGAAAATAATGGGTATTCACAATCATAGAAGATGTCCAAGATAATAAATTTGTATGTGAAAGTTCTCTTCCTTATACTAATCATTCACGAATTGCTTGTATGACCAATATTGTGATTGTCAAGCTTCAAAAAGATTTCACTTTCTAAACCCAATGTGAAGCTACTACTAGGCATGATATGAACATATAATTTCAACTTCATGGTATTCAATTCATTCAACAATTTACTCATAGGAAATAAGCGAAGCACAAAAGTAAATGACAAACTACTCTCAAAAGATATAAGTGAAGATCAATGAGTGGTCAAACAATTAAGTAGCTATGTGAGGACTCTCTCTCTTAATGAAGATTTTCAGATATGAGTATTTTATTCAAACAGCAAACTAAACAAAAATAGAACTCCAAGAATAGCACGCATCATGTGAACAAATAAAAATTTAGGCTCAACATAGGCTAACCGATAGTTGACGAAGAGAGGTGGGATGCATAGCATCCCCAAGCTTAGATGCTTGAGACTTCTTGAAATATTTACTTGGGGTGCCTTGGGCATCCCCAAGCTTGAGCTTTTGTATCTCGTTCAATCCTCTCATATCATGGTTTCGCCTATTCTCAAAAACTTCATCCACACAAAACTCGAAAAGAACTCGTGAGATAGGTTAGTAAACATAAGAATAAATCAACACTTCATGTACTGCCAAGACAAGTTGCATAATAATTTCTAAACATCATCTACTGTTTACTATCGTTTCCACAATTTATATCTACCAATATAGGCTATGGAAACTATAGGATAAGTAGATAACAAAACTATGACATCAATCTGTCCAAACAGAACAGTCTGTACAAATTTATTAAACCAGTGTACTTATGTAACTCAAAAAATTATGAAAATTTAGGAAAAGCGAAAGAATTTATATGAAAACACTGTGTAAAAATTTCAGAAACTTTCCACAGTCCAGTAAAATATGAAAATTCAAACACTACAGAGAAAGTTTCTGTTTTTACACAGCACACATCAAACATGCAATGCAAGCATCCTAAGGCAATTCTTGGAACTTTTTATTGAAAAACAAGATTGTAAATAACACCTAACAGAGAACAACAAAATAAAATGATGCTCCAAGAAAAACTCATATTATGTGATGAATAAAAATATAGCTCCAAGTAAGATATACCGATAGTGTTGAAGACGAAAGAGGGGATGCCTTTCGGAGCATCCCCAAGCTTAGACGCTTGAGTCTTCCTTGGATATTACCTTGGGGTGCCTTGGGAATCCCCAAGCTTAGGTTCTTGTCACTCCTTATTCTCCTCATATCGGTGTCTCACCCAAAACTTGAAAACTTCAATCACACAAAACTTAACGGAACTTCGTGAGATGGGTTAGTATAATAAATAAAGATCATTCACTTAGGTACTGTCAAGACAAGATTCATAATTGTTCTCACATAATACCTACTGTGTTCTACCATTCACATAATTCATATCACTGAATATAAGCTATGGGAACACTAAAACAAGCAAACTATGCATGCAAAACAGAATCTGTCAAAAACAGAACAGTCTGTGAGGATCTGTAGTATAACCATACTTCCCTGTCTCTAAAAATTCTAAAAAATTAGGACAACCTGAATTTTTTTATATAAACACTGTGTAAAAGATTCAGATCATTATCACGCTCCAGTAAAAAAATGAAAATTCCTGCACTGGAGTCAAAAGTTTCTGTTTTGGTTCAGCATCAATTCTACTCATCTTGTGAGTCATCCCAAAGGCTTTACTTGGCACTTTATTGAAATAAAAGACACAAAACATTATTACTACAGTAGCTTAATCATGTGAACACATCAAAACAGAAAGTATAAGTGTTGGGTTGTCTCCCAACAAGCGCTTTTCTCTAATGCCTTTTAGCTAGGCATGATGATTTCAATGATGCTCACATAGGAATAGTATTTGAAACATGTAAGAGAGCATCATGAATCTCATGACAAGCACATTTAAGTCTAACCCACTTCCTATGCATAGGGATTTTGTGCGCAAACAATTTATGGGAGCAAGAATCACCTAGCATAGGAAGGCAAAACAAGTGCAACTTCAAAATTTTGAACACATAGAGAGGAAACTTGATATTGTTGAAATATCTACAAGCATATGTTCCTCTCTCATAGTAATTTTTAGTAGCATCATGAATAAATTCAACAATATAACTATCACATAAAGCATTCTTCTCATGATCTACAAGCATAGAAATTTTATTACTCTCCACGTAGGCATATTTCTTCTCATTCATAATAGTGGGAGCAAACTCAACAAAATAAATATCATGTGACACTTGATTTGTTGGAAATATGCCCTAGAGGCAATAATAAAATGGTTATTATTATATTTCCTTGTTCATGATAATCGTTTATTATCCATGCTATAATTGTATTGATTGGAAACTCAAATACATGTGTGGGTACATAGACAACACTGTGTCCCTAGTATGCCTCTAATAGACTAGCTCGTTGATCAAAGATGGTCAAGGTTTCCTAGCCATAGACATGACATGTCATTGAACAAGACCCAAACTATGAACGTAGCATATGATCATGTCAGTTTATTGCTATTGTTTGTGCATGTCAAAGTATCTGTTCTTATGACCATGAGATCATGCAACTCACTGACACCGGAGGAGTACCTTGTGTGTATCAAACGTCGCAACGTAACTGGGTGACTATACAGGTGCTCTATAGGTATCTCCAAGGGTGTCTGCTGAGTTGGCATGGATCAAGACTGGGATTTGTTACTCCGTGTGACGGAGAGGTATCTCAGGGCCACTCGGTAATACAACATCACAATGAGCCTTGCAAGCAAAGTGACTAAAGAGTTAGCCACGGGATCTTGTATTACGGAAGGAGTAAAGAGACTTGCCGATAACGAGATTGAACTAGGTATAGAGATACCGACGATCGAATCTCGGGCAAGTAACATACCGAAGAACAAAGGGAACATCATACGAGATTAACTGAATCCTTGACATAGAGGTTCAACCGATAAAGATCTTCGTAGAATATGTAGGAACCAATATGGACATCCAGGTCCCGCTATTGGTTATTGACCATAGAGGTGTCTCGGTCATGTCTACACAGTTCTCGAACCCGCAGGGTCTGCACACTTAACGTTCGGTGACGTTTCGGTAGTATTGAGTTATGTATGGTGGTGACTGAAGGTTGTTCGGAGTCCCGGATGAGATCTCGGACGTCACGAGGAGCTCCGGAATGGTCCGGAGGTAAATATTGATATATAGGAAGTCCCATTTTGGTCACCGAAAAAGTTTCGGGTATTTCCGGTAATGTACCGGGAGTGCCGGGAGGGTTCTGGGGGTCCATCGGGAGGGGCCACCCATGCCAGAAGGCCACATGGGCCTTAGGGGTGGCGCACCAGCCCTTAGTGGGCTGGGCAAGCCAGCCCCTAAGGGACCATGCGGCTAGGAGGTGGAAATAGGAAAAAGCCCAAGAGGGGGAAGGATTTCCAAGTGGGGGAGAAATCCTACTAGGAGTAGGATTGGAGTTGGACTCTTCCACCTCCCCACTTCGGCCCGACTCCTAGGGGGAGCCCTAGGGGCGCCGGCCCCTCCTCTCCCTCCTATATATACTAGAGGGAGAGAGGGCCAAATACACCCAACCCTAAAGGCCACGGTGCAGCCCTCTCTCCCAATAGATCGTCTCCTCTAGTTTTCGGCGGTACTTAGGCGAAGCCCTGCCGGAATAGTTCCACCACCACCGCCGCCGCACCGTCGCGCTGCCGGAGAACTCATCTACCTCTCCGCTCCCTCTTGCTGGATCAACAAGGCGGAGATCGTCATCGAGCTGTACGTGTGCTGAACGCGGAGGTGCCGTCCGTTCGGCGCTGGATCGTGATTGGATCGCGGGACGGCTAGTGATTTGGATCGCGAAGACGTTCGACTACATCAACCGTGTTTCTTAACGCTTCCCGCTTAGCGATCTACATGGGTATGTAGATTCACTCTCCCTCTCGTAGATGCTCATCACCATGGATAGATCTTGCGTGTGCGTAGGAAAAATTTTGTTTCCCATGCAACGTTCCCCAACAGTGGCATCATGAGCTAGGTCTATGCGTAGATGAGATCACGAGTAGAACACAAAGGAGTTTGTGGGCATTGATATTCAGATTGCTTCCTCCCTTGGTCTTTTCTTGATTCAGCGGTATTGTGGGATGAAGCGGCTCGGACCAACCTTACTCGTACGCTTACGAGAGACCGATTCCATCAACTGACATGTGACTTTGTTGCATAAAGATGGCTGGCGGGTGTCTGTCTCTCCCACTTTAGTTGGATCGGATTCGACAAAGGCGGTCCTTGAGAAGGTTGAATAGCAATTTGTGTATCACCATTGTAGTTTATGCGTAGGTAAGAATCGTTCTTGCTAGATACCCGTAGCAGCCACGTAAAACATGCAACAACAATTAGAGGACGTCTAACTTGTTTTTTCAGGGTATGTTGTGATGTGATATGGCCAATTACATGATGAGATATATGTGATGTATGAGATGATCATGTATTGTATAGAATATCACGACTTGCATGTCGATGAGTACGGCAACCGGCAGGAGCCATAGGGTTGTCTTTAATTTATTTTCGCCGTTTTGCTTTACTTTATCGCTATAAGTTAGCAATAGTCGTAGAAGCAACAGTTGGCGCGACAACCTCATGGCGACATGTTGATGGAGATCAAGATGATGGAGATCATGGTGTCATGCCGGTGACGATGGAGATCATGCCGGTGCTTTGGAGATAGAGATCAAAAGCACAAGTTCATGGCCATATCATGTCACTTATGATTTGCATGTGATGTTAATCCTTTTATGCATCTTATTTTGCTTAGGACGACGGTAGCATTATAAGGTGATCCCTCACTAAAATTTCAAGATAAAATTGTGTTCTCCCCGAGTGTGCACTGTTGCGAAAGTTCGTCGTTTCGATACACCACGTGATGATCGGGTGTGATAGACTCTACGTTCACATACAACGGGTGCAAGCCAGTGTTGCACGTGCGAAACACTCGGGTTAAACTTGACGAGCCTAGCATGTACAGACATGGCCTCGGAACACAAGAGACCGAAAGGTCGAACATGAGTCATATAGTAGATATGATCAACATGGAGATGTTCACCATTGAAACCACCTCATCTCACGTGATGATCGGACTTGGGTTGGTGGATTTGGATCATGTCACACTTAGACAACCTGAGGGATGTTGATTTGAGTGGGAGTTCTTAAGTAATATGATTAATTGAACTCATTATCATGAACATAGTCAAAGTGACTTTGCAAATTATGTTGTAGATCATTAGCTCGCGCTGTAGCTCCCCTGTTTTTATATGTTCCTAGAGAAAATAGAATTGAAAGATGATGGTAGCAATTGTGCGAACTAGGTCCGTGATCTGAGGATTGTCCTCATTGCTGCACAGAAGGCTTATATCCTTAATGCACCACTCGGTGCGCCACCCCCTCAAGCGTCGTCTGTAGATGTTGTGAACATCTGGCAGGCACGTTCTGATGACTACTTGATAGTTCAGTGCGTCATGCATTATAGCTTAGAATTGAGGCTCCAAAACATTTTGAACGTCACGGAACATATGAGATGTTCTAAGAGCTGAAATTGGGATTTTAGGCTCGTGCCCGTGTTGAGAGGTATGAGACCTCCAACAAGATTCTTTGCCTGCAAGATGAAGGAGAATGGCTCAATCAGTGAGCATGTGCTCAGATTGTCTGGGTGCAACAATCGCTTGAATCGAGTGGGAGTTGATCTTCCAGATAAGATAGTGGTTGATATAGTTCTCCAAGTCACTGCCACAAAGCTACTAGAGCTTCGTGATGAACTATGAAATGCCAGGGATGGAAATAATGATCCCCGAGCTATTCGCGATGTTTAACACCGCGAAGGTAGAAATCAAGAAGGAGCATCAAGTGTTGATGGTTAGTAAAACCACTAGTTTTGAGAAGGGCAAGGGCAAGGAGGGAAACTTCATGGATGGCAAGCCAGTTGTTGCTCCAGTGAAGAAACCTAAGGTTGAACCCAAACCCGAGACTAAGTGCTTCTATTATGAGGAGACCGGTCGCTGAAGCGGAACAACCCTAGATGCTTGGTAGATAAGAAGGCTGGCAACGTCAACGGAAGTATATTTGATATACATATTATTCATGTGTACCTTGCTAGTACTCCTAGTAGCACCTGGGTATTAGATACCGGTTCGGTTGCTAAATGTTGGTAACTCAAAATAAAAGCTACGGAATAAACGGAGACTAGCTAAGGGCGAGGTGACGATGTGTGTTGGAAGTGTTTCCAAGGTTGATGTGATCACCATCGCACGCTCTCTCTACCTTCAGGATTAGTGATGAACCTAAATAAATGTTATTTGGTGTTTGTGTTGAGCATAAACGTGATTAGATCATGTTTATTGCAATACGGTTATTCATTTAAGTTAGAGAATAATGGTTATTCTGTTTACATGAATAATACCTTCAATGGTCATGCACCCACTATGAATGGTTCATTGAATCTCGATCGTAGTAATACACATGTTCATTGATGCCAAAAGATGCAAAGTTAATAATGATAGTACCACATACTTGTGGCACTGCCGCCAAAGTCATATTGTTGTAAAGCGCATGAAGAAACTCCATGCTGATGGATCTTTTGACTCATTCGATTTCAAATTGGTTGAGACATGAAGACCATGCCTCTTGGGCAAGATGACTAAGACCCCGTTTTCTGATATGATGGAACGGGCAAGTGACTTATTGGAAATGATACATGTTGATGTAGCGATCCAATGAGTGTTGAAGCGTGCGGTGGATATCGCTATTTTCTTACCTTCACTAATGATTTGAGTAGATATGGGGATATTTACTTAATGAAACACAAGTCTGAAACGTTTGAAAGGTTCAAGCAATTTCAGAGTGAAGTTGAAGATCATCGTGACAAGAAGATAAAATGTCTACGATATGATTGTGGAGGTGAATATCTGAGTTACGAGTTTGGTAAGACAATGTGGAAATTGTTTCACAACTCACGCCACCTGGAACACCATAGTGTGATGGTGTGTCCGAATATCGTAGCCGTACTCTATTGGATATGGTGCGTTCTATGATGTCTCTTACCGATTTGCCACTATCGTTTTGGGGTTATTCGTTAGAGACAACTACATTCACTTTAAATAGGGCACCATCTAAATCGGAGGTTAACTCCGGAAGTCCTAGGCAGGTTGATCCGACCGAGCTCTTAGCGCTCTACGAGGCATTGGATCGAATCCTAACAATAAGAACCACAGACTACCCGACCTCGACCCATGCTCAGATCGGTCTGGAAGCGGGTCATTGGGAATCTTTTGACCCACCCACCACCCACTTGGTAGCCTGTATCGAGGACTTGACCGATATGCTGGACTACGCCTCCGAGGAGGCAGAAGACATGGATGAAGAGGACGGCGCCCCCGCCCCTGTCAACACTGGGCGATGGACTGCCACCTATACTTACGACGTCTACATGGTAGACACCCCCGATGATAAGGGCAATCGCACCCCTCAGAATAATGGCGATAAATCCAGTGAGGCGCTGTCAAGGCACCGGAAACAGCGCAAGCGATCTAAGGCACACAAGGGAAGGGAAGCCATTGTAGGCGCCGGGGAAAATGATACCCCGGAAGACCTCGGCGACCCCGAAGTCCTCGAACAGCCACTGGAGGACCAGGAAAAGCCCGAAGATCGGCACGACACTGAGGATCCTAATGATTCCGAGGACGATAACTACCTCCCCCTGTTGAGGAGGAGGACGACTTGGAAGCCGAAGACTTCACTGTCCCCGATAACCCTGCGGATCAGGAACGGTTCAGGCGGCAGCTTTTAGCCACCGCCCGAAGCCTGAAGGCAAAACAACAGCAGCTCAAAGCCGAGCAAGACACCCTCAATGATAGATGGACGAGGGTCTTGGTAGTCGGAGAAGGGTACGGTTCCGATCTACCGGACCGACCAAAGAGCTACCCTCGCCGGCGGCTGCTGCCTTAGTTCGATGATGAGGCCTTCGAAACACCGCCTCCCAGGCATACTCCGTACGACCGGCCCGACCGCCCTCCCCGAGGACGGGATAGAACGGCCGGCGAGGCCGAGTACATGCCTGAAGAACCCCGCAGGAGAGGAAAAGATCCAGCGGGGCATGAGGACAGGTACAACTTACGACAGGACCTGGACTACAGAGCAGGCCACACAAGATCCATCTACGGATCTAGAGTGTACTCCCTCCCCCCCGCTAGATGGGACGGGTACCGGTCTTGGCTCGACCGCAACAATAAAGGCCGGGAACAATACCGGGCCCGATATACCGCCGATCGTAGGCATGACATAGCTCGGGTCAGAGGCGCTGCTCACCCACTGTGCTTCACAGATGAGGTGATGCAGCATCAGTTCCCTGAAGGGTTTAAACCCGTGAACATAGAGCAATACGACGGGACAACAGACCCTGCCGTGTGGATCAAGGATTTCCTCCTCCACATTCATATGGCACGAGGAGATGATCTCCACGCCATCAAATATCTGCCCCGAAACTTAAGGGGCCAGCTCGGCACTGGCTAAACAGTCTCCCCGAGAATTCTAACGGGAGCTGGGAAGAGCTCGAGGATGCCTTCCGATCTAATTTCCAGGGCACTTATGTCCGGCCACCAGACTCCTCCGACTTGAGCAACGTTGTTCAGAAAGCAGGAGAATCAGCTCGGCAATTCTGGAATCGGTTCTTGACCAAGAAAAATCAGATCGGTGACTGCCCGGATGCCAAGGCAATAGCCTCCTTCAGACATAACATCCGGGACGAGTGGCTAGCTCATCAGCTCGGCCAAGACAAGCCGAGGACAATGTCCGCCCTTACCTCACTTATGACTCGTTTTTGCGCGGGTGAGGATAACTGGCTGGCTCGACGAAGCCATAACCCCGAAGACCCCGGCAGCTCCGAAGTCCGGGATGGAAACGGGAAACCCCAACGTAACAAAAACAAACGCTGGCACAACAACGGCGATGCGGAGGACACGGCCGTCAATGCCGGTTTCCGCAACCAAAAATCCGGACAGCGGAAGAAACCTTCTAAAGGTAATAGAGAGGGACCTACCACGCTGGATAAAATCATGGATAGGCCATGCCAGATCCACGGCACCCAAGACAAGCCCGCTAACCACACCAACCGTAATTGTTGGGTATTCAAACAAGCCGGCAAAATCGCAGCCGAGGAGCAAGGCAAGAGCCCACGCAGCGAGGACGATGACGAGCCCCGCGGTCCAAGCAACGGAGGACGAAAGCAGTTCCCTCCAGAGGTAAAAATTGTGAACATGATATATGCCACTCACATACCAAAAAAGGAGAGGAAGCGTGCCCTTCGGGAGGTCTACGCCGTAGAGCCCGTAGCCCCGAAGTATAACCCATGGTCGGCTTGCCCGATCACCTTTGATCGACGGGATCATCTGACCAGTATCTGTCATGGAGGTTCAGCAGCCCTCGTCCTAGACCCCATTATCGATGGGTATCACCTCACTAGAGTCCTCATGGACGGAGGAAGTAGCCTTAATCTGATTTACTCAGACACGGTGAAAAAGATGGGCATAGATCCGTCAAGGATCAAACCCAGCAACACTACTTTTAAAGGAGTGATCCCAGGCGTTGAAGCCCGTTGCTCGGGCACCGTGAATCTGGAAGTAGTGTTCGGCTCGCCCGATAACTTCCACAACGAAGACTTGATCTTCAACATTGTCCTATTTCGCAGCGGTTATCACGCCCTACTCGGCCGCACGGCATTCGCTCGCTTTAATGCCATCCCCCACTACGCGTACCTGAAGCTCAAGATGCCCGGGCCCAGGGGGGTCATTACTGTCAACGGCAACACAGAGCGCTCTCTCCGAACTGAGGAGAATACAGCGGCCTTGGCAGCCGAATTCCAGAACGGTGATGATAGGCCCACGCCCAAATCAGCCATAAAGGCACGTCATGATAGCAAACGAGTTCGGCCTCAACCCAAACTTCCGGAATCACCTTCCACACAACAAAAATAGGGATACGCCCCCCACAGCACAACCCTAGTTCCTGTAAAATATGTACCAAGAAGTCACAATTTCGTGCTCAAAATACCATGGGCAGCTGTGGGGACCCACTATCAAAGGGAAAGTGTTTGGTTGGACCGAACTACTGCCAACACATGTCTTCGGACAAACTACAGGTGCCATCTAGGGCCTGCCAAGCATTAAGCTCATTCACACTGCGGCGACATCTCAAGATCTTCTTCCCAAGGTCCGTTCGCCGATAGCAATTACCTTTAAAGGAACGCAACCCCCTAAGGGGGAAAGGAGCAGACATGCGACATGGCACATCGAGGACGTCAAGCCACCCATCGAAGACCCCGGGTAAAGCCTCTCCTTTGTACACCTTATTTTTTCTGAAATACCTGTAACAGTTGCTTCAGCAGTTTGAGTTGTAAGAATTCATCTGAAATAAAGAGCATCCTTTACGGCCTCCTTGCGGTATTTTACGTCACATACTCCGTTCTCTACTCACTAACGCCTATAGCAAAAGCTGTTCGGTGCATACTACGATGCGACCGGCTAATAGACCGGAGGCTCGAACATAAAAATCGCCCAAAAGCATCACCCCGGCACTACTATTTACGTGTTCAGCATCTCGGATGTTGCGTTATATAAATTGGTTCCGAATTATGTCTTGGGTCAATGGTTGGGTTGCCTGGCTCCTGTGCTTGCCCTCTTACGTTCCGCTCGTTCGGCTAAAAGAGTAAAGGGAGAACCGCTGCGATTGTGCTTCCGGCTCGCCTGGTCAAGCACCTCAGCGGAGAAAGCCGAAAACTGACTGTCATAATAAGCGAGAACCGGTCTGCACTCCGAGCACAAGTGTCAAACTAAAAATCGATAGAGGTTGTTCCGTGTTATATGAGGGGTTTGTACTATTGCAAACCATGTGATGCTGGTTTCAACCTCGGTGTATCCGAATATCACAAAAACACTGGGGGCTCGTCATCAACCCCCGCAGTCAAGCTCCTCCGGCTAAGTGAAAGCACTAAAGCATCATAGTCCGATTGCCTTGTTCCCCTTGCACTACCGCCTTCGGGCACCGATACTTCGGCTAAGGGTCACAGTGCGAAGGTTGAAACACCTTGTGTAGTATCTACATGGGGGCTGAAGCCGATGACTCGCAACTTTCGGATGAAACGGCTACACAGGAGTCAAAATAATACAAAGTTCAAAGACATGATAAACCATGCAACCGCATTATAAAGCGGAACAGTCATCGGATACATGACAAAACATTCATTCATAAATCACATCTTTCGGTCATTGGGCTTCTATCGCCCGAGCACCGTCCATCACGGCGGAAAAATATTTCTCGGGGCGCCTATGCTCCTTCCCAGGGGGAGGAGGTGCGGTGGCCATTTTGGTCGGCTTGAGCCCCGGCAGGTGCACCATGGTCCCTGCAAATGCCATCCGAGCTCCCTCGATGCACATAGAACGCTTCAGAGCGTCAATCCGAGGCGCAACGTCGCACAGCTTCTGCACCAAGCCGAAGTAGCTGCTCGGCATCGGCTCTGCAGGCCATAACCGGATGCAGAGGTCCCTCATGGCCGGCTCCACCATCCTGTGCAGCTCCATCAACTCTTTCATCTGCTTGCTCAGGAGGGGAGGGTGCTCGGGGGCTTGAAATTGAGCCCAAAACAGCCATTGCTCAACTTCCCCATCCCGGGAGGCGAAATATTTGTTCGCATCCGCTGAACTCTTCAGGAGGTCCGCAAAGGCGCCTGCGGAATGCCACACCCGGGTGAGCAAGGCAAACATGTTTCCACCAAAGGCACATTGCAGTAAGTACGGCTTACCATCCGCGATCGCCTTGACTTGGCGGAGTTCTTCT
Organism: Elymus sibiricus; assembly: GCA_039707655.1. Lineage (NCBI taxonomy): Eukaryota > Viridiplantae > Streptophyta > Magnoliopsida > Poales > Poaceae > Elymus > Elymus sibiricus. The sequence goes on along the minus strand of CM077667.1, from coordinate 451,715,196 downwards.
TCAAAGAACCGCCTATCAACACGCTCCAATTTGAGTTCGGATTTCAGCATGGATAGCTCAGCGGCCTGGTCTCCGTTCTTCTGCTCAAGGGCCTCACACTTTGTGCTGGCATCCTTGAGCTCCAGCTGCACCTCCACCACCTGGGCCTCATACTTGTCGTTCACGGCTTTTAACGTCGATGGGTCGGCTGCCGCCCGTTCAGCCGCCACCTTCTCATCTGCGGCCTCCTGCCTCGCCTTGGCCAACTCAGCCTTGAGGTTCTCGACCTCCGCAGCCACAGCTGTGATAACAATGCGTAAATACAAACTTCAGGATAATTCGCATATCTCACTCAATGAGGATATACACTAGCCCGAATGGGACAATTCGGACTCACCTTGCGTCTCGTTGAATCTCTTGTTCAGACGATCGAGCTCCTCATCGGAGCTCTTGAGCTTCCGGTTTAGCTCGGTAAGCTCCATTGCGTTGGCGGCTGCCGCCGATGACGAGGCCTACAAAACAAACTATGTGCATTAAAACTCCCAAGCTATCAGATTCCGACCCTCTGCTAAGTACTCTCCGGAGCTCTTAGAATAGTAAAGGACAAAGGATGCCTTGAGCATCGTTACTACTATTCGGACGGTTGATCCCCGGGTGGGTTTTTCAAACTCACCCAGGGCTCGGGGGCTACTACACTTATAAGGATTGCATAAACTAAATAAATTAACCTGTTCTAAGAAAAAGAGTATTACGTGGCTCACCTTGAAGCCCGTCAAGAGACCGTTGAAGGCCTCTTTCAGTCCGCTATCTACGGACTGAATACCTTGCAAAACCTCACCCATAAGGGCGCGATGATCCTCGGCGATGGAGGAGCCGGATAAAGCTTCCTCCATCTGCGCCGGCCATCCATTCATGGGCGGCACCGGTGGAGGCCTGCCAGCCCTCCCTCTGGAGGGGGATTGAGCAGGCTGCTCCAGAGGCGTAGAACGCTCCGGAGATGTCTTCAAAGAGGGACGGGCCAGGCTTCGTTCCCCCTCTTTAGTTGCCAGGAGATGTTTTTTCCTCCTGGTCTTCGGTGGCCGAGGTATTAACCTCAGCCATGACGTCGTCACCGCCGTTGCCGGTGTTCAGCTCAGAAGGAGCCTGGCGTGACAACACCTCCGCGGCCTCCTTCGAGGCTTCAGGAGGCGTCGGATGCGACGCAGTCCCACTTTCTGCCAGGTCTGCGGGCAGAGGTTCCCCGTCCGAGAGTTGGTCGGTGGGGAGATCGCGCGGAGGGCTGCAAATTGAAAGATGTTCACCCATTAAGCATTAAAAACTCTATACAAGTGATCCAGAGGGTCTTCGGATTCATACCTATGGGCTGGGGGCTTAACCCTGGGGTTCCTTTGGGGAACCTTTTCGGAAGCCTCAGACTCCTCATCGGAGTCCGAGCTATCGTCGGCTAGGACTACCCTTGTTTGGCAGGTCCTCTTTGGGGCAGGAGGAGTTAGGTCCTCCGCGACGTCCGCTGACGCCGCCCTTTTCCTTGCGAGGGGGGAGTCGCACTCCCCCTCGTCCTCGAGCTATTCCTCGTGAGCAGAAGGGCCAGGGTCTCCTCGGATTTAGTGTCCGGGGGACCCCTTGGACGGAGACCCTCTCGGGCTCCCTTCTTCTCCCCTTTCTTCTTCTCTTTCTTCTCTGGCGCCGAATACGGCGCCACGACGAGCATCTCCGTCAGCAGATCCGACCGAGGGTCTTCGGGCTACTGGGCCGGACAGTCGATCTTCGCGGCCTTCTTCAGCCATTTCTGTGAAGATGGGAGAGAGGGGGTTCAGCTCTTTGTTAAAAAACATAGCCGCAGAATTAAAGGCTCCACCTTACCTTGGTGGTAGGATCTGCGGCGTAGAGTCCGGTATCCTCTTCCTCGGCCGGCCAGCTCTCCTGTGGCTTGAATAGCACCTTCCACAATTTCTCGTGGGTAGTGCGGAAGAATTGGCGCACGGTGGCCGGATCTTCGAGCTGGTAATCCCACATTGGGGAGGCTCGGTGCTGGCAGGGGAGGAGACGGCGGCGGAGCATGACTTGGATCACGTTGGTCAGCTTGATGTTGGTCTCGATCACCGAGGAGATGTGCTTTTGCAGCAATTTCACCTCTTCGGCCGACCCCTAGTTAAGGCCTTTCTTGATCCACGAGGTTAGCCTCGTAGGGGGTCCGGATCTGAAGTCGGCAGTTGCCATCCCGTCCACGCTCCTTGGTTCAGTGATATAGAACCACTCCTTCTGCCAGATCTTGACCGTGCCGATAAAGGTGCCCTCCGGCCACTCGACACGGGGGAGCTTGCTGATTACCGCCCCTCCGCGATTCACATGCGCACCTGCAACTGTCTTCGGCTTGACGTTGAACACCTTGAGCCACAGGCCGAAGTGCGGCTGCACCCGCAGGAAGGCTTCGCAGACAAGGATGAACGCCGAGATGTGCATGATGGAGTTCGGGGGTAGGTCGTGGAAGTCTAAACCATAAAAGAACATGAGGCCCCTGACGAAGGGGTGAAGCGGAAAGCCCAGCCCCCGGAGGAAATGGGGGACGAACACCACCCTCTCGCCCTGCCTCGGTGTGGGAATCACCTGATTCGCCTCTGGGGTGCGGTGGGCGATGTCGGCGGAGAGGTAGCCGGCACGTTTCAACTCCCGTATGTCGTTGTCGGTGACGGAGGAGGCCTCCCACTTGCCCATGGAACCTGAACTGGCCATGGGCGAGCTCGGAGGGGAGATGGAGGAAGAACTGGATCTGGGCTCTCGGAGCTTGGAAAGGTTGAGGGAGCAGAGGCTGCGAATTGGGAGCGTGACTAGGCCTTGGGGGTTTTCTCCCTTTTATGGGCACTGTAATACCAAGAGCCTCCCCTCTGCCGCGCCGCAGGCCTCGCCTCTTCTCGAAACAATCGTGTCGTTATACGCGCGTGGGGTAACCCAAAGGATTAATCGTATCCCGTAAGAAATGGGGCACGATCTGCACATTGATAAGACGTGCCAATGGAGAAACTGCCTCGCACCGCGAATCGAGTTTTTGTAACCGGCTCGGCGGTCGTGGTAGGCCATGACCCTTCGTCAGAAAGGTTGTCAGGAAATACTATTCACACTTTGACGTTTGGCCTTCGAGGTTAAGCAACTTATGGCGTCCGGATAACTACATGTTCGGATAACTATGCATCATCGATGGCCGAACTAGAGACAACCGATCATAAAGGGGGAAAAGAACTCGAGCCGCAAGCCGAAGACTCTGATCACGCGAAGCTACTGGCGTCGTGACTCCTGGCGTTGGAGGCTAGTTCGGGGGCTACTGAGGGAGTCCTGGACCCAGGGGTCCTCGGGCCGCCGGCTTATCTCTTATAGGCCGGCTTGGTGGGCCGCTCTCTGATTGTCACAGGAATGGCCGGATATGTGGTGACTCCATATTCTAGAAGGAACCCTCTGAAGACGGGGCGTGCACTCCAAGTCAAGATAAGAGGATCGGCGTCTTTATTTTCAGCTGGAGACTTACCATGTGTAAACCCTAGGTACCCCCGGTGTCTATATAAAGCGGAGGGTTAGATTGTAGAGGGCAGAGAAGCTCATCTAGGGTTTTGGCTATTTGATCTTGAGGTAGATTGACTCTGTAATATTCATACACATCAATACAATCAAGCAGGACGTAGGGTTTTAAACCTCCATAGGAGGGCCCGAACCTGGGTAAACATCGTCTCCCTCGTCTCCTGTTACCATCGATCCTAATCTCACAGCTCGGGACCCCCTACCCGAGATCCGCCGGTTTTGACACCGACACTCGTCCCAAGCATCATCCCGGCATTATCTTTTATATGTCCGGCATCTCAGATTTTTGCGTTATATGCATCAGTTCCGAATTATGTCTTAGGTCAAAGGTTGGGTTGCCCGGCTCCTGTGCTTACCCTCTTATGTTCCGCTCGTTCGGCTAAAAGGGTAAAGGGAGAACCACTGCGATTGTATTTCCAGCTCGCCTGGTCAAGTACCTCAGTGGAGAAAGCCGAAAATTGACCGTCATAATAAGCGAGAACCGGTTTAAAATCCGAGCACAAGTGTCAAACTAAAAATCGTTAGAGCTAATTCCGTGTCATACGAGGGGTTTGCATTTTCGCAAGCCGTGTGGTGATGTTTTGTTACCTCGGTATACCCGAATATCACACAACACTGGGGGCTAGTAACCAGCCCCCGCAGTCAAGCTTCTTCGGCTAAGTGAAAGTAGTAAAGCCACATAGTCTGATTTCCTCGTTCCCATCTCTTGCACCACCGCCTCTGGGTTCCGATGATTCGGCTAAGGATAATACTGCGGATGACGGAACACCTCCTATAATAATTACATGGGGGCTAAAGCCGACGACTGGCAACTTTCAATTCCAAAACGGCCACACAGGAGTCAAAATAATCTAAACACCAAAGCATGATAAACCATACATACGCATTATAAAAAGAAGCATTCATCGGACATACAATAATATGTTCATTCGAAAATTACATCCTTAGGGCACTGGGTCTCTACCGACCGAGCACCCTCCATTGCAGCGGCGAAGTACAGTTCGGGGCGCCTATGCTCCTTCTCGGGCGGTGGGGGCGATGTAGCCATCTCGAGCGGCTTCATCCCTGGCCAGTGCATCATAGTCCTCACAAAGGCCATTCGTGCTCCCTCAATACATATAAAGTGCTTCAGGACCTCAATGCGGGAGGAGGCATCGCAAAGCTTCTGCACCCGGCCGAAATAACTGCTCGGCAGTGGCTCTGAAGGCCATAACCGATTGCAGAGGTCCTTCAATGCCGGCTCCACCATCCGATGAAGCTCCATCAGCTCCTTCATCTGATAACTGAGAAGGGGACGGGGCTCGGGGGTCTGAAATTGCACCCAGAACAGCCTCTGTTCCGCATCCCCGTCCCAAGCCGCAAAGTGCTTGGTCGCGTCCGCCGCACTCCTCGGAAGATCCATAAAGGCGCCTGAGGAACGCCACAGCCGCGTAAGACGAGCAAACCTGTTACCACCAAAGGCACATTGCAGTAAGTACGGCTTACCATCCGCGATCATCCTGACTTGGCAGAGTTCTTCCTCAAAAGAACGCCTATCTACACGCTCAAATTTAAGATCGGCAGACAACGTGGATAGCTCGGCCGCCTGGTCCTTGGTCTTCCGCTCAAGAGACTCACACTTAGTGCTCGCATCTTGGAGCTCTTACTGCACCTTAGCCACCCGAGCCTCGTGCTTTTCACTGACAGCCTTCAGGGAGCTTAGTTCGGCCGCCGCCTGCTCGGCCACCATCTTATGATCCGCGGCCTCTTGCTTGGCCTTCTCCAGCTCAGCCTTGAGGTTCTCGACCTCGGAAGTAACGGCTGCAAATACAATGGAAGACCAAATTGCAGGAATTCAAAACTCGAGAACCTCAATCAATGAGGATTAGACAGGGTCTCCAAGATAAAATTCCAACTTACTTTGCATTTCATCAAACCGCTTGTTCAGACGGTCAAGCTCCTCGTCGGAGCTCTTGAGCTTCTGGTTGAGCTCGGCCAGCTCCACGTCATGGACAGCCGCCGCCGATGATGAGGCCTACAAAGAAAAACTTATGTGAGACACACCTCCGAGCTCTTGGTCCTAGACCCTTTTTTTTGCCAGATCATCTCCGGAAAAAAAATCAAATTCCTAGGAAATCAGATAGTTTTTTCTTTTTTCTCGAAACCAGAGGTCCTCTGATCCCCGGGTAAGTTCTCTTAACTCACCCATGGCTCGGGGGCTACTATACCTATACGGAATATATAAACCTCACAAATAAATTTCGTTCAAAGAAAGTAACATTACATGGCTTACCTTGAAGCCCGTCAGAAGACTGCCGAAGGCCTCCTTCAGTCTGCTATCAACGGACTGAATGCCTTGCAGAACCGCACCCATAAGGACACGGTGGTCTTCGGCCATGGAGGAGCTACGCAAGGCCTCCTCCATCATAGCTGGCCACCCGGTTGTGGCCTGCCCCGTCACGGGCGGCACCGGTGGTGGCACCGCGGCTCCCCCTTCCTGAGAAGGTAGAGTCGTCGGTGTCGGAGGCCTGGTGGTCTCCGGAGCCGTCTTCGGCGGGAGCTCCGATGACTCGCGGCCTTCCTCCTTGTTCACCAGGAGGGGCTCGATCTCCTGGTCTTCGGTCGCCGAGGTACGGGCCTCGGTCATGACCTCCTCCCCCTTAGTATTCGGCCGGGGAGGGGGTCTGCCGAGATACCACCTCCATGGCCTCTTCAGCGGCCTGGGGAGGAGAAGTGCAGGACGCAGTTCCACTCTCCGCCAGCTCGGTTGGCGGGGGATCACCCTCTGAGACCTGTTCGGTCGGGAGATCGCAGGCCGGGCTGCAATCTGGAAGACATTTGTCCGGTCAGTAGCAGAAACTTTGTATAAAGCAAAGTGTTCGGACTCGATACCTCTGGGCCGCGGGCTTGGCCCTGGGGATCCTCCGGGGGATCCTTTCGAATGCCTCGTATTCCTCATCGGAATCCGGGCTGACGTTGGGCAAGGTCACCTTGGCCCTGTAGGGTCTCTTTGGGGAGGGGGGAGCTGGGTCCTCCTCGGCATCCATAGATGCCGCCCTCTTCCTTGGCCGGGGGGAATCGATTTCCCCCCTTCCTCCTCCTGCTCCTCCTCATGAGCGGAGGAGGCCTAGGTTTCCCCGGTCCTAGCGTCCGGAGGGCCTCTTGGGCGAAGACCATCTCGGGTCTCTTTCTTCTCGCCCTTCTTCTTCTTGTCCTTCTTCTCTGGCGCCGAATACGGCGCCTCGACCAGCATCGCCGTTAACAGGATCGACCTGGGGGCTTCGGGCAGCAGGGCAGGGCCATTGATCCGCATGGCCTTAGCTAGCCAGCCCTATGGAAACCAGGGAAGGAGAGGTTAAAATCCTTGCTAAAAGATTGAACCGAAAGATAAAGATTGAAACTTTACCTTGAGAGGAGGGTGTTCGGCGTCCAGGCCGGTGTCTTCCTCCTTGGCTGGCCACTCCTCCTGAGGGTTGAACAGTGACTTCCATAGCTTCTCCCGTGTAGTGTGGTAGAGCTTGTGCACGGTGGGAGTGTCGTCGGACCTATAGGCCCACATCGGTGTAGCACGGAGCTGGCAGGGGAGGAGGCGGCGTCGAAGCATGACTTGGATCACGTTGGTCAGACCAACGTTTGCTTCCAGCATCTGCCCGATGCGATCCTGTAGCGCCTTCACTTCTGTGGCCGACCCCCAGTCCATCCCTTTCATGATCCATGAGATCAGCCTCGCGGGAGGCCCAAATCTGAATTTGGGAGGGGCCGCCCAATCTGCGGCGTGTGGTTCGGTGATGTAGAGCCACTCCTTTTGCCAGGTCTTGATGGTGTCGATGAAGACGCCCTCCAGCCACTGGACCCGCGGGAGCTTGCTGATCACCGCCCCCACAGTCTGCATGCTGGATACTTACGGTCTTCGGCTTGACGTTGAAGACCTTCAGTCATAAGCCGAAGTGCGGCTGGACTCGCAGAAAGGCCTCGCAGACGATGATGAAGGCCGAAATGTGCATGATGGAGTTTGGGGGAAGGTCATAGAAATCCAACTCGTAAAACAACATCAAGCCCCTTACAAAGGGGTGCAGCGGGAAGCTCAGTCCCCGGATGAAATGGGAAATGAACACCACCTGCTCCCCGGGCTTTGGCGTAGGGATTACTTGACCCTCTTCGGGGGCGCGGTGGGCGACGTCGACAGGGAGGTAACCGGTGCGCTTCAGTTCCTGGATGTCGTCCTCGGTGACGCACGACGCCTCCCACTTGCCTTGCGAGCTGGAACCAGCCATGGCCGTGCTCGGGGAAGAGGGATGGGTGTCTTGGGAGGGGCTAGAGGAAGGATAGATTTGTGCGCTCGGAGCAAGGAAGGCCTGAGAGAGCGAATCTGAGGAGCGTGGAAAGGCTATGAAGATGTTTTTCTCCCTTTTATGGAAGGCTGTAATACCAAGCGTCCCCTTACAGCGCCGCGAACTGCACCAATTCCCGAAGCGACCGTCCCGTTATGCGCGCATGGGATAGCCCAAATCATTGATCATATCCCGTAAAAAATGGAGCATGATCTTTATATCGATTGGACATGCCAATAAAGAGGCGGCCTCGAACCGCGAATCGAGTTTTTGTAACTGTTTAAGTGGCCGCGACCCATCTGAGCCTTTCTTCAGGAAAGTTGTCAGGGAGGGCACTATTCACACTCAGGCGTTTGGCCTTCAAGGCTAAGCAAGGTATGTTCGAAAAACAGGGTGTTATCGGTGGCCGAACTAAGGGTGGCCGAAGCATGTAGGGAAGAAAGGAAGTCGCCCCGCAAGCCGAACACTCTGGACGTACGGAGCAGCTGGAGATCCTGAAGATCGGCGTTGGAGGCTAGTTCGGGGGCTACTGAGGGAGTCTGGGATTAAGGGGTCCTCGGGCTGTCAACTTACCTCCTATGGACCAGCCCGGTGGGCCGCCTTGTGGCATATTCGGGAAGGCCGGATTACAGAATGACCCCAGGCTTAGGGGAGAATATTCCGAAGACTTGGTGTGTCCTCCAACTAAGAATGGGCGTATCTATGCCCGGATGGAAACCGACCATGTGTAACCCTAGGTACCCCTAGTGTCTATATAAACCAGGGGGCTTAGCTCATAGAGGAACAAGTCAACTCATATAGGGTTTAGGTCATCTGATCTCGAGGTAGATCAACTCTGTAACCTTCATACTCATCAATACAATCAAAAAGGACATAGGGTTTTACCTCCTCACGAGGCCCCGAACCTGGGTAAACACCGTCTCCTTCGTCCCCTGTTACCATTGATCCTAGACTCATAGTTCGGAACCCCCTACCCGAGATCCGCCGGTTTTGACACCGACACATGGCCTCTAGTTCGGACTCTCTGACAAGGACGGACACCTCTAGCCGCCGACCTCATGACCACGACGGTGCCTCCGGCGTTGTTGCACGTGTGGGAAGACCCGATGCCGCCGCAAGTGTGGAGGCTGCCCGCGGCCCGCCTCTGCAGTTTCCAGACTAGAGAGAGAGATGAGAGATGAACGCGAGAGAAACAAGAATTTTGTGTTGCCACAACTGCGCAGATTTTTTTCGTTTTACCAGTCGCGTGCGTACTCTTGAAAAGGCTTTTTTCGTTTTACTTCTTTCCTTTTATGTGAATATAAAAGCTTGTCTTCCCTCCCAGTCTGGCCGCCATGATCCGTGCAGATCATGCTGCCCCGCGATCACGTCCATAGCGAGAGCCTAACGACCAGGAGGGAGTAACAGAAACAGAAAGAAAAACCAGGAGGGCTCGCTAAGTGCGCCTCCATGTTCGACGTGCATGCATGGGTGACATCCGACCCAGCTGCCATGATTATTCTAAACGGAAAACTATCTAGCTTATCCGATGTGAGCTTATTGCAAAGGCTAACATTTCTCCCCCTAAGCTCCTTTGTCGATTTCCTTGACACTGAGCTTCTGTCGCAGCTCAACAAACCTCACACGGCCAAGTGCTTTCGTCAGCGCATCTACAACCTCGTCGTCAGTCCCCACATGATTGATATGCACCTCTCCATTCTCAACACAATCGAATGAAATGGAACTTAATATCAATGTGCTTGCTACAGTCATGGTGAACGGGATTCTTTGCAAGTGTTATCATTGACTTGTTATCAACCAGCAGCTTGAATGCACTGGCCTCTTCCCCCTTCATTTCTGCAAGGATCCGACTCAGCCAAAGTCCTTGGCAAGTCGCAGACGCCGCAGGCACATATTCTGCCTCACAAGAGCTAACAGCAACGATCTTCTGCTTCTGAGAGACTAGTGCTACTTGTGAGCTGCGTTGGGATTTTCCCCGAAGAGGAGAGGAGATGCAGCACATTAGAGATAAGTATTTCCCTCAGTGAGAATCAAGCTTATCGAACCAACAGGAGAACCAAGCAATCTCCTTTCAACAACACCTACACACACAAAACCAAACACTTGCACCCAACGTGGGCAAGAGGGTTGTCAAGCCCCTTTAACTCGTTACTTACAAGGATTAAATCTTGATAAAGATAGATAACGTAAAGGCAAAATAAAATAAAAGTAAATAAATTACAGAAAAGTATTTTTTAGGTTTTTTGTATTTATGTTCAAGTAGACCTGGGGGGCATAGCGTTCGCTAGAGGCTTCTCTCTCGAAAATAGCATACGGTGGGTAGACAAATTATTGTTGGGCAATTGACAGAATTGCGCATAGTTATGACATGTTATTCACGACAATGATCATGTATATAGGCATCACATCCATAAACAAGTAGACCAAAACGATTCTGCATCTACTACTATTACTCCACCAATTGACCGACTCCTGCCTGCATCTATGGTATTAAATTCATAACAAACAGAGTAATGCTTGGAGCAAGGTGACATGATGTAGACAAAATAAGACATGCAATATGTTCAGATCTCCTAGTTTTATCCTTAATGGCAACAATACAAATATGTGGCTTGTCCCCTTTTGTCACTGGGATATAGAGCACCGCAAGATTGAACCCATTATAACACACCACTCCCGCTGAAGATAAATCAATCTAGTTGGCCAAACCAAACCGATAAATCAGAGAGAAATACGAAGCTATAATAATCATGCATAATAGAATTCAGAAAAGACTCGATTACTTTCAATGAATAGTTTGATCATAAACCCACAATTCATCGGATGCCAACAAACACACCGCAAAAGAAGATTACATCAGATAGATCGCGGTGAACATGGTATTGAAGATCAAAGAGAGAGAAGAAGCCATCTAGGTACTAGCTATGGACCTGTAGGTCTGTGGTGGGCTACTCACACATCATCATGAAGGCAACAAGGTTGATGTAGATGGCCTCCGTGGTCGATTCCCGCTCTGGCTGAGTACCGGAAAAGCACTCCAAATGGCTTCCCGTCGAAACAGAGGCTTGCGGCGGCGGACAAAGTGTTTCGGATGGTTCTATGTTGGTTTCCCAATTTTAGAGAGTTTATGGAGGTGGAATTAGGTCATATGGAGCCACGAGGGGCCCACAAGGTAACAGGGCACGCCCTGTTACCTTGTCGTCTCCTCGTCTCGCTTCCTGACTCCTCCCGAAGCTTCCTGGGTCTCTTTTGTCAAGAAAAAAATCGTCAAAAAGTTTCATAGCGTTTGGACTTCGTTTGGTACAGATTTCCTGGAAAACCAAAAATAGGCAAAAAAACAGCAAGTGGCACTTGGCACTGGGTTAATAGGTTAGTTCCCAAAAATGATGTAAAATGGCATATAATTGTATATAAAGTATCCTAGATTTATAATATAATAGCATGGAACAATAAAAATTATAGATACGTTGAAGACGTATCAGCCCACAAGACAAGGTTAGCACCGAGAAAGAAAACCTGGTCAGAGGTGCTCTTGTGATCTCCAACATCACCGGCGTGGTCACTGTTACTATACCCAAGCAGCTCACTTCTCCCAGAACTACGCCTATAGTAGCAGCCATAGCTCAAGGTGCTACGCACATACCTTAGTATTTGCTTTATAGTCGTCCAGTGCGTGGCAATGGGTCTCTCCATGTGCCTGCTCACTATGCCAACTGCATGAGTGATGTCCGGTCTTGTGTGTATCAAGTATCTCAAGCTTCCAATCATGTTGCAGTACAGGGAGGGTCCACAAGCTTTGCTTCATCATCCTTTCTGAGCTTAAGCCGACACTCCATGGGCGTTTGATACCCATTGCATCCTGTCATACCTGCGGCTTCAAGTATTTTATCTGCATAGCTCCTTTGACACAGTGAGATTGAGTCCTTGGACCGAGTTACCTTCATGCCTAGATAGTAGCTCAGTAGACCGAGGTCGCTCATCTTGAAGAGCTCTTGCATTTGATCCTTGAACTCGCTGGTGAATGCTTTGTCTGTGTCGGTGATGATGAGGTCGTCCAAATACAAGCCCACCAGTAAGAACGAGTGCGCATCACCACGACGATACACGATATGCTCCAGTGGACTACGCGTGAACCCCAGCGTGCCCAGGGTCTCGTCCAGGTTCGCGTACCAGGCCCTCGGAGCTTGCCACAACCCGTAGAGCGCCTTCCGAAGCCGCAAAACCTGCTACTCCTCGCCGGCGGTGACGTACCCCGGTGATTGCGCCACGTACACTTCCTCGGCGAGGTCCCATTGAGAAAGGTGGATTTAACATCCATATGGTGCACCTCCCAGCCGGAGTGCGCAGCGAGCACGAGGAGCACCCGCACGGTCTCCATCCATGCCACTGGCGCGAAAACCTCCTTGAAGTCCACGCCTTCATGCTGCACATAGCCTTTTGCCACCAGACGCGCCTTGTACTTCACTATGTTGCTGTATGGATCATGCTTGACACGATATACCCACTTCAAACCGATGGCTCTATGGCTAGCGGACAAGTGAGCATGTTCCCATGTATTGTTCTCACCAATGAATGCCATCTCCATGTCCATCGCTGCCTTCTAGGCGCCGTCCTTCAACGTTTCTGTGATGTCATGCGGCTCCTCTGCCGTAAGTAGACAGCGCTCGAACTCTTGATGCACGACCTCGTCTTCGGTCTCATCGAAGGCGCATGACGGACGCCGGTACCATATAGGTCTGGAATCAACATCACGAGCATCATCATGTGTGGGCCGCATCACCCACCGCGTCTCCCACGTCGCCGCAGGTGTGTATGGCTCGGACTGCAACGAGCCGGGCGCCAACATGATCGGCGTGTCGGCGGAGTTCAGCGGCGACCCCGGTGGTGATGTGGAGGGTGGTGGCGTCGCGGTCCTCGGCGTAGACGTTGAGGAGCCACCCTTGTCCAGCTCGTGTACACCATGGTCATTGGTGTAGACCACATTGAATGTCGTCGGCGTGCGAGCGGTGACCATTCCCTGGGTGTTCCAAGCCCACGTCCTGCTCTCCTCAAACAAGACATCGCATGTTACTTGTACCTTCTTTGTAACCGGATCATACAAGGATAAGTCTTGGATCCTTCCTCGTAACCGATGTATATCATAGGCGTTGAAAGATCAGAGAGCTTTGTGACTCCAGGGCCAAGCTTCTTGACATGCTTCACACAATCAAACACGCAGAGGTGTTGCACACTTGGCTTGCGTCCGTGCCATGCCTCATATGGTGTCAGTCCATCCAGGGAGTGTGTGGGGGCTCTGTTGAGCAGGTACATGGCGGTCTTCATTGCCTCGGCCCAGAAGTATGACGACACTGCCATGCTCTTCAGCAAGCAGTTTCCGCCCTTCGACCACCCCGTTCTGTTGAGGAGAGTATGGAGCGGTCGTGTAGTGCTTGATGCCCAGCCGCTCGTAGTACTCTCTGAACTGATGGAGTTAAACTAGTCGCCCCGGTCTGAGCGGAACGCTCAAAGATTGCATCTCCCCTCCGCCTCTGCCATAGCATGCACCCTTTTAAACCTTTGGTGTGCTTCATCTTTTCATTTCAGTAGCTCCAACCACATGTAACGGGTGTAGTCGTCCACTACCAACAGAAAGTATTTGTTGCCTTCGGGTGTGCTTGGTGTGATAGGCCCGCACAAATCCGTGTGCACCAGTTCTCGTCCCTGCTCCGCGCGATAACCGTCGACCTGAGGGAAGGGCGCTCGGTGTTGCTTGCCCAGCGCACGACCATCAGAGTACTCCTCAACACGGTCTATGGCTAGCATCCCTCGCACCATTTGCTTGGAGGACATGGCACATAGTGCTTTGAAGTGGAGGTGTCCCATTATTGCATGACATCACCAGGTCTCATCTTCAGAGTTCGTGAGCAGGTAGGCCGGGGAATCGATGGGCAGCCTGCCCGTGTAAAAGCTTGCTCACCCTGCGTTTGACACGAGCTAGCACACGACGTCCTGGAACGTGTATGATCATGATGCCACCCTCAATCCCGATCTTACATCCACCCTCATCAAGCTGGCCAACCGAGATGATATTGTTGCAGAGGCTCGGTATGCAATAGACCTCCGAGAGTGCTCGCTCATCACCATTTTGACACCTGAACACAATAGCGCCTTTGCCTCTTATGGCCACATCAAAACCATCACTGAACTTCAAAGTGTCGTGCACTTCTTCGTCGAGTGTGGTGGTGTCTACTACGCAACTTTATTCTTGTAGACTCTGTTGGGCCTCCAAGTGCATAGTTTTGTAGGACAGTAGCAATATTCCCTCAAGTGGATGACCTAAGGTTTATCAATCCGTGGGAGGTGTAGGATGAAGATGGTCTCTCTCAAAAAACCCTGCAACCAAATACAAGAAATCTCGTGTGTCCCCAACACACCCAATACAATGGCAAATTGTATAGGTGCACTAGTTCGGCGAAGAGATGGTGATACAAGTGCAATATGGATAGTAGATATAGGTTTTTGTAATCTGAAAATATAAAAACAGCAAGGTAGCAAGTGGCAAACAACGAGCAAAATGTTATATAAATGCTTGGAAATAAGGCCTACGGCTCATACTTTCACTAGTTCAATCTCTCAACAATGCTAACATAATAGAATCACATGATCATCCCTCAACGTGCAACAAAGAATCACGCCAAAGTTCATAAGTAGCGGAGAACATAAGATGAAATTGGTGTAGGTAGTAGAACCACCTCAAAGTTATTATTTTCCGATCAATCTTTTGAGCTATTCCTATAAGTGTCACAAATAGCCCTAGAGTTCGTAGTAAAATAACGATGTGATACATATCAATCAACCCTAATGTCACCTAGATACTCCAATGTCACCTCAAGTATATGTGGGTTAATTATTCGACATGCATCAAACAATTTCAGATTCATCATATTCAATCCAACACAAAGAACTTCAAAGAGTACCCCAAGATTTCTATCAGAGAAAGTAGGATGTAAACGTGTAATCAACCGATGTGCATAGATCCCCCAAGGTCACCAGAATCCGCAAGTTGATGCCATAACATATATCAAGTGAATCAATAGAATACCCCATTCTCACCACGAGTATCCACATGCAAGAAATACATCAAGTGTTCTCAAACCCAAAGTATTGAATCCAACATAACAAGATCTCAAAGGGAAAGACTTAATTCATCACAACAAGATAGCAAGGGAAGAACACCATATGATCCAACTATATTAACAAAGCCCGTGATACATCAAGATCGTGGCATCTCAAGAACACGAGAGAGAGAGAGAGAGAGAGAGAGAGAGAGAGAGATCATAGCTACTCGTACATACCCTTAGCCCTAGGGTGAACTACTCCCTCCTCGTCATGGACACCGTTGGGATGATGAAGATAGCCTCCGGTGATGATTGCCCCCTCCGACAGGGTGCCGGAACAGGGCTTTGGATGAGTTTTCTTCGGTACAGAGGTTTACGGCAGCGGAGCGGAACTTATAGATTTATTTCTGAGGGTTTATGTATATATAGGATTTTTCGGCGTTGGAATCACGCTAACCGGAGCCACAAGGGGCCCACAAGCTACCAGGGCGCGCCCAGTGGGTGGGCGCCCCCTATTGGCTTGTGGCCAGTAGGTGGCCCCCCTCCGGTGGTTCTTCGCTCCGGTATTTCCAATATTATCCATAAAAACTCTTTAAAAAATTCCGGGCGATTCCGAGAACTTATATTTTCTGCATAAAAACACCACCACGATAATTCTGCTGAAAACAGCGTCAGTTCGGGTTAGTTCAAATTAAATCATATAAAGTATATCAAAACCATATAAAAGTATTGTAAATATAGGTGAATATGGTATGAATACTTCATAAATTATCGATACGTTGGAGACATATCAACATCCCCAAGCTTAATTCCTACTCGTCCTCGAGTAGGTAAATGATAAAAGAGATAATTTATGAAGTGTGAATGCTAGCATAGTGTATAATATTGACCAAGGATAATTCCAGTCACTTTTCTTGCATCATAACCAGCAACTTTTTCCCATGAAACTCATTATGATAGAGTAGCAATCAATTCACATGTCATGGTGATGACCCACAAGTATAGGGGATCAATCGTAGTCCTTTCGATAAGTAAGAGTGTCAAACCCAACGAGGAGCGGAAGGAAATGATAAGCAGTTTTCAACAAGCTATTCTCTGCAAGAGCTGTAAGTAACGATAGTAGATAGTTTTGTAGCAAGATAAATCGTAACAAGTGACAGGTAACAATAGTAGCAAGGGTGCAGCAAGGTAGCCCAATCCTTTTTGTTGCAAAGGACAGGCCTGAAAGTACTCTTATATTAAGCAAGTGCTCCCGAGGACATATGGGAATCCTGTCTAGTCATGTTCATCATGTTGGGTTGATTCGCGTTCACTACTTTGATAATTTGATATGTGGGTGGACCGGTGCTAAGGTGATGTTCTTACTTGAACTAACAACATACTTATGATTACCCCCTCTCGCAAGCATCCGCAACTACGAAAGAAGAATTAAGATAAATCTAACCATAGCATGAAACAGGTGGATCCAAATCAGCCCCTTATGAAGCAACGCATAAACTGGGGTTTAAGCTTCTGTCACTCTAGCAACCCATCATCTACTTGTTACTCCACAATGACTTCCCTTAGGCCCATAGCATGGTGAAGTGTCGTGTAGTCTACGTTCACACGACACCACTAAGAGAAGTAACAACATACACATCATCAAAATATCGAACGAATACCAACTTCATATGATAACTTATAACCAGACTTCTCCCATGTCCTCAGGAATAATAGTAACTAGTCACACCTCATCAACATGTTCAAGATCAAAGGTGCAATAATAATAATTAAGGATCTGAACATAATATCTTCCACCAAGTAATCCAACAAGCATCAACTACAAGATGCAATCAACTCAACTAGTAACCCACAGGTACCAATCTGAGGTTTTGGGACAAAGATTGAATACAAGAGATGAACTAGGGTTGGATATGAGATGGTTCTGGCGAAGATGTTGATGAAGATTGGTCCTCCCACAAAGGAGGAAGCGTTGGTGATGACGATGGCTTCAATCTCCCCCTCCCGGAGAGGGATTTCCCAGGCAGAATCTGACTGTCGGAGTGCAAAAGGGCCTTTGCCCAGGTTTCCGCCTCGAACCGGCGGCGCTTTGTCCCGAAAGGTTGCTTATGATTTTTGCTAGGGTAAAACACACCATATAGGAGAAGAGGGGCCTCGAGAGGCCAGCCAGGGCCCCACAAGCCATCAGGGCGCGACCTGGGGGGCCCCGCCCTGTTGGCTCGTGCCTGGCTGGTGGCCCCCCTCTGGTATATTTTTGTCCCATAAATTCACATATATTCAATAAAAATTCCTCATGAAGTTTCAGGTCATTTGGAGTCTGGTGATTTTTCTGCCTTTTTCTCGGTTTTCCGGTCCAGGATTCCAGTTTCCAGATAATTCCCTCTTTGTGATGTACCTTGCATATTCAGAGAGCATAAGAATTGAATGATAATAGGGAATAATGGATAAGAATAACGTAAATATGAGTAGTAAATCATGATGCAAAATGGACGCATCACATGGTTCAAACAATGCATTCTCTTGAAACTGAACAACATATGTTCTTAGTCATCAAACAATTTCAATGCATCATCAAGTCTAAGTAAGAGCTCCACATACTCAATTATCATATAGTCTTATATGAGTGCTAATACTCAAAGCATATTTTTAGAACAAACAACATCCATCGAACACAGAGAAAGATAGGGGCTTAATGTTTTGCCTCCCAACGTGCTTATCATGAAGATAATTGTCAACAATAATAAATCATGATCAAATATATTTGACTGGATATATGTGTTTGGATCTTTTCCCACCACATGGTGCTTGCCACCTAATAGATTGAGGTTGGAATAAGACGTTGAGTCAACATGAAGAGTAAATAACATAAAAGTAAATAGAATGTCCCTTCGTAGAGAGAAGCAGGGATTTGCAGAGGTGCGAGAGCTCATTGCTTAAAACAAAGATGAATATATTTTGGGTGGTGTGCCTTTCGTGTCAACGTCACGACAATAGATTTCAATATCTTCCATGCTAATCACATTATTGGCGATTCCCAAACAGAATTGAAATTTTACTCCCCCTCAACCATTCAAACACATTCCATGGCTAGCCGTATCCACGGGTACCTTCCAAACAATCAACTATCTAGGGGGAGTTCTTGTTTATTTATTTTTGTATTATGCAGGACTGGGAATCCTTTTTACCAGCCTCTCTCGTGCAATGACAAGTGAATAAACACTCATCATGAGAATAACCCGCTTAGCATGGAAGATATTGACTGCCCCGATCGCTCCATGAGTGGTACGGCACACAAAACGGATGTTTATTTGAAGGTTTTAAAGGTGGCACGTGCAAATTTACTTGGAATGGCAGTGAAATACCATATATAGGTAGGTATGGTGGACTCTCATGGAAGAAAGTTGGCTCAAGGATTTGGATGTACACGTAGTATCTCTACTTAGTATGAAGTTTTGGCTAGCAAAAGGTTCTAAACAAGCATCACCTGTTGGAGGATCCATAACAATATAAATTCTATGCAAATATACCCAAACATAACCATTACGTTGTCTTCCTTGTCCAACTTCAGCAATTTGATCAAGGTTAAAAATAATTAATGGGTATTCACAATCATAAAAGATGTCCAAGATAATATATTTGTATGTGAAAGTTCTCTTTCTTATACTAGTCATTCATGAATTGCTTGTATGACCAGTACTATGATTGTCAAACTTAAATAGATTTTACTTTCTAAACCAAATGTGAAACTACTACTAAGCATAAAACACATGGATAATTTCAGATTTATGATATTCAATTCATTCACAATTTACTCTCAGGATATAAGTGAAGCACAAGAGTAAACCTCAAACTAATCTCAAAAGATATAAGTGAAGATCAATGAGTAGTTAAACAATCAAGTAGCTATGTAAGGACTCTCTCTCTCTCAATAAAGATTTTCAGATCTGAGTATTTTATTCAAACAACAAACAAAACAAAAAATACACTCCAAGAATAGCACATATCATGTGAACGAATAAAAACTTAGGCTCAACATAGGCTAACCGATATTTGTTGACGAAGAGAGGTGGGATGTGTAGTATCCCCAAGCTTAGATGCTTGAGACTTCTTGTAATATTTACTTGGGGAGCCTTGGGCATCCCCAAGATTGAGCTCTTGTGTCTCGTTAATTCCTCTTGTATCACGTTTCACGTAGGTCTCAAAGACTTCATCCACGCAAAACTTGGAAAGAACACGTGAGATAGGTTAGTGCACATAAGAATAAATCAACACTTTATGTACAGCGAAGACAAGTTGCATAATGACGTGGCTTGAGACTCCGTCGGTATTTCCCCAAAGAGGAAGGGATGATGCAGCACAGCGACAGTAAGTATTTCCCTTAGTTATGAAACCAAGGTTATCGAACCAGTAGGAGAACCACACAACACTATGTAAATGGTACCTGCACACAAAGAACAAATACTTGCAACCCGACACGAAAGAGAGGTTGTCAATATCTCCACGGTAAAAAGATAGATTAGATTGTAATAGATTGGATAGATAGATCGCACAAGAACACAAAATAAAAGAGGCAAATAAAAAGTGCAGCAAGGTATTTTTGGGTTTTTGTAATAATGGATCTGAAAACAAAAGGCGGCAAAAGATAGATCGGAAAGCAATATGTTGGAAAAGTAGACCCGGGGGCGTAGGTTTCACTAGAGGCTTCTCTCATGAGTATACCACATGGTGGGTAAACAAATTACTGTTGGGCAATTGATAGAAGATCATATAATCATGACGATATCCAAGGCGATGATCATTATATAGGCATCACGTCCAAGATTAGTAGACCGAAACGATTCTACATCTACTACTATTACTCCACACATCGACCGCTATCCAGCATGCATCTAGTGTATTAAGTTCATGGAAAACGGAGTAATGCCTTAAGAACGGTGACATGATGTAGACAAGATCTATTCATGTAGGAATAGACCCCATCTTGGTATCCTTAATAGCAACGATACATGCGTGCCACGCTGCCCCTTCTGTCACTAGGAGAGGACACCGCAAGATCGAACCCATCACAAAGCACCTCTTCCCATGGCAAGAAAAATTGATCTTGTTGGCCTAACTAAACCAAAGATTCAAAGAAGAAATATGAGGCTATAAGTAATCATGCATATAAGAGATCAAAGAAAACTCAAATAATATTCATGGATAGAAACTGATCATGAACTCAAAATTCACCGGATCCCAACAAACACACCGCAAAAAGTCATTACATCAAATAGATCTCCAAGAGACCATTGTATTGAGAATCAAAAGAGAGAGAGGAAGCCATCTAGCTACTGCCTACAGACCCGTAGGTCTATGGTGGACTACTCACGCATCATCGGAGAGGCACCAATGAGGATGATGAACCCCTCCGTGATGGTGTTAGATTGGATCTCGCGGTTCTGGAACTTGCGACGGCTGGAAGTATTTTTCGTCGACTCCTCTAGGGTTTCTGGAATATTCGGGTATTTATAGAGCTCAGAGGCGGTGGAGGGGGTTCCCGAGGCGGCCACAACCCACCAGGGCGCGCCCGGGGCCTCTGGCGCGCCCTGGTGTCTTGCGGGCGGCCTGGGCTCCCTCCTGGGTACTTCTTTGGCCCACTGGCTTCCTTCTGGTCCAAAAAAATCTCCAAAAAGTTTCGTACCGATTGGACTCCGTTTGATACTGATATTCTACGAAGTAAAAAACAAGCAAAAAACAGCAACTGGCACTTGGCACTATGTCAGTAGGTTAGTCCCAAAAAATGATATAAAGTTGCTAGAAAATGATTGTAAAACATCCAAGAATGATAATATAACAGCATGGAACAATAAAAAATTATAGATACGTTGGAGACGTATCAGCATCCCCAAGCTTAATTCCTACTCTTCCTCGAGTAGGTAAATGATAAAAACAGAATTTTTGATGTGGAATGTTGCCTAACATGTTCATCACATATTCTTTTCTTTTGTAGCATGGACATTTGGACTTTTAGATGAGCAATAGTCTAGTTTTGAAATAAAGACTTTAATACTCAAGCATGCCAACAAGCAACCATGTCTTTCAAAATATCAACACTAAAGAAAGTTATCCCTAGCCCATCATGCTCAATCATTGATCCATTCATGAAACACACTCAAATATTAACTACACCCAATGCACAAGTATGATCATAGTGCCCCCTAGTTGGTGCTTTATAAGAGAAGATGGAGACTCAAATAAAAGTGAAAATTGCATAAATTAAATAGATAGGCCCTTCGTAGAGGGAAGTAGGGATTTGTAGAGGTGCCAGAACTCAAAGCTTAAATTGAGAGAGAAAAATATTTTGGGTGGCATGCCTTTCCCGTCAACGAAAATGACAAAGTAGTTCTCAATACTTTCCATGCTAGATACATCATAGGCGGTTCCCAAACATAAAGTAAAGTTTATTCCTTTTTCCACCATTCTTTCACAATCCATGGCTAGCCGTATCCATGGTTGCCTTCAATACCAACACTTTCCAAGGAATTTATTATTTGACAACATAAATTAAATTTCTTTTTCATTTCAGGACTGGACATCCCTATTACCGTTGTACTCTCGTGCAATGACAAGTGAATAAACACTCATCTTGAGAATAACACATCTAGCATGGAAAAATATTGGACACCCCCTACAGTTTCATGAGCGGTATGAGCACACAAAAAGAAAATTTGTTTTGAAAATTAGAGATGGCACATACAAATTTGCTTAGAATGGCATGGAAATACCGCGTATAGGTAGGTATGGTGGACTCATAAGGCAAAACTGGTTTTAAGGATTTTGGATGCACAAGTAGTATTTCTACTTAGTACAAGTGGAGGCTAGCAAAAAGATTGAGAAGCAACCAACCAAGAAACGAAAATTCACATAAACGGGCATTGAGCATAACTAACACCGAATAATGCACCATAAGTAGGATGTAATTTCATTGCATAACTATTGACTTTCGTGCTTGCATAGGGAATCACGAACCTTAACACCAATATTCTTACTAAAGCATAATTACTCACCAACATGACTCACATATCACTATCATCATGTCTCAAAACTATTACAAGGAATCAAGTTTAATTTGTCCAATGATCTTCATGAAAGTTTTTATTATATCCCTCTTGAATATCTATCACTTTGGTACTAGTTTCATATATTGCCATTGCTTTTGACAAGCTCAAACAAATTTAAGTGAAGAACATGAGCATACAAATTTCATCTCTCAAAATAGTATAAGTGAAGCATGAGAGAATTTTTTCAAAGTTTACTAACTCTCAAATTAATCTAACTGAAGCATGAGAGTATTTCTTCAAAGTTTACTAACTCTAAAATTAATCTAAGTGAAGCATGAGAGTATTTCTTCAAAAAATTAAAGCACACTGTGCTCAAAAAGATATAAGTGAAGCACTAGAGCAATTCCATAGCTAAAAAAATTGAAGTGAAGCATATAGAGCAATTCTAACAAATCATAGCATAATTTTGGCTCTCTCAAATAGGTGTGTCCAGCAAGGATACTTATGACAAACTACAAAGCAAATCAAGCAAGGACTCAAATAAGACAAGACGCTCCAAGCAACACTCATGATATGTGACGAATAAAAATATAGCTCCAAGTAAAATACCGATGGTCGTTAGAAGAAAGAGGGGATGCACTCGGGGCATCCCCAAGCTTAGTTGCTTGTTTATCCTTGGATATTATCTTGGGGGTGCTGTAGCATCCCCAAGCTTAGGCTCTTTTCACTCCTTATTCCTTCATCCATCGTGATCTCACCCAAAACTTGAAAACTTCAATCA
Organism: Elymus sibiricus; assembly: GCA_039707655.1. NCBI lineage: Eukaryota > Viridiplantae > Streptophyta > Magnoliopsida > Poales > Poaceae > Elymus > Elymus sibiricus. The sequence goes on along the minus strand of CM077667.1, from coordinate 451,692,419 downwards.
CACAAAACTCAACAAAACCTTCGTGAGATCCGTTAGTATAATAAAGCAAATCACCACTCTAAGTACTGTTGCAAACCCATTCATATTTTATTATTGCATTATACCTACTATATTTTAACTTTACCATGGCTTATACCCTTCAATACAAACCATAGATTCATCAAAACAAGCACACAATGCAACGAAAACAGAATCTGTCAAAAACAGAACAGTGTGTAGTAATCTGTACTCTAACCATACTTCTGTAGCTCTAAAAATTATGAAAACTTAGGAAAACGTAAATAATTTGTATAGCAATATGGTGTTAAAATCTCAGCTCATTATCATGCTCCAGTAAAAAATGAAAATTCACGCACTGGAGTGAAAGTTTCTGTTTCAGATTCAACATTGGTTCTACTCATCTTATGAATCATCCTAAAGGCTTTACTTGGCACAAACACTAAATAAAACATAAAAACACAATCATAACAGTAGCATAATTGTGTCAACACTCAAAAACTGAAAGAAAAAGATGAAAATAAATTTATTCATCTGGTTGCCTCCCAACAAGCGCTATCGTTTTACGCCCCTAGCTAGGCATAAAGCATAGATTCAAGTATTGTCATCTTTAGTTTTTGCTACTTTTTTGAGGGCTTTCTCAAACCCGGGAGGTTCTTTCCGCTTCCCCAAATTTTCAGGAGAAGAGACCATCTTGAGATCTAAAATATCCAAACGCTTATTGCAAAGAGCGATCAAAGTATTCATGCGATTGAGGTTTCCACTAATATGTTTAAGTGGTTCATTATATTTTTGCAACTCGACCAAATGTTTATGTAAGTCACTCAATTTGTCTATAATTTGAACCCCTTCTTGTGTAAAAGAAAACCCCTTTTATGTTGGGGATATAACCCCGTGATGAGACCCGCCCAGGTGGGGCCGGGTCATGCGGTTGGCGGCTTACGGTAAGGCTTGAAGCAGGCTTACTCAATAGGCCTAGAGGCCCAGAGCCAGAAGACGAGATGTAACCCCGTGGCATAAGCCGCCGGTGGCGGCTCGTTAGACAAGGCAGGTGTAGTTAGAGGAGAGGTCGGTTGTCAAGTTTAACCCGGCCTCGGACACTTGTAAGCCCAGGACCTTAACCTGTGTATATAAGGGCGGGTTACCTGGGCGGCTTAGGCCACGAGACAACTCATCGATAGCTAGGTCAAGCGAACTCGTTCCCTTGTAATCGATATCCTATCAATACAACACAAAGCAGGACGTGGGCTTTTACCTCTTTCTGAGGGGCCGAACCTGGGTAAACCCTTGTCTCTCGATTCCGATCAACACCTTTGAGCTCACCGCCTTAGCGATGGCCTCGAACCTAAGTCCTTTCACGGGGACATCTGCCGTGACAAAACCACGACAGTTGGCGCCCACCGTGGGGCTAGCGCTCGGTGGTGTGGAGTTCTCGAAGGGCTCTCTCCCAGGGATCGAGGGATATGTCGTTGGCAGGATGACCAAGAGTCGCCACGGCAAGCTCTACATCGACGACGCTGGCTGGGGCCCCGAGGCCGACTCAATCGAGTACGGGCACCGGGTCCCCTTCGGCGCAATTCAAGTCTTCATCGGCAAGATCGGCGGATCTAACCCCGGGCCGGACGTCTGCACCGACCTCGTCGAGCCGGCCCGGCGCATGCAACCCGCCCGAGTTAATCCGGGTCGGAAGCACGTCTTCGTCGGCTTTACCCAAGGCGCGGAGCTAGAAGGTTCCGTGTCACGGGAGGAAACCCTCATCTGTTTGGAGGATGGATCCTCGAACGGAGAGGCGGAATCAATCTACCAGCTTCATAACGGCGGGCTTGGGGGCTACGTCGAGGATTACCCTGAGCCCGAGTACCATGAGCCGGAATACTATGAGCCGCCGAGCCGCGCTGCTGTCTTCATGGCGGGATCGGCACCGGCCCCTGGTAGCACGGCCGCTGGTGCGACCGGGTCCGGTTCAAGCAGGCTGCCGGCTCAAGTTTTGCTGGATCTGATGAACGAGCTTACAACCCTGATGGAAACTGAGCTCACGGCCGAAAACCAAGCAGCCCGCAACACAGACATCGCAAGGATAAAGGGCCAGATGGCCGGTATCCAAGGGGAAATCAATGCATTGAAGGCTCAGATGGATTCTGAGTCGGAGCGCCTTAGGGCAGATGCTTTTCGTCTTGAATTGGAGCAGCAGACCGCGGCGGCGGTTCACCGGATGAGGCATCAATCTTGTTTGCCGGATCGGTATGAGGCAAGAAATCTTTTCAACACGCAAGGGACGGGACGGAATGCACCTCTGACCATAACCCGGACGGCGGAAGTACCTAGGAGCAGGGCGGCGGTTCAGCATCGGCAGCCAGACCCGCCCCGCAGGAACCAGACCCGGCCACAGTCTTTTCCGACACCGCCTGGTCATTATTCTAACCCAGCGGAGAACATGGTGGCAGCTGTTGGAAATATGCCCTAGAGGCAATAATAAATTGGTTATTATTATATTTCCTTGTTCATGATAATCGTTTATTATCCATGCTATAATTGTATTGATTGGAAACTTAAATACATGTGTGGGTACATAGACAACACTGTGTCCCTAGTAAGCCTCTAGTTGACTAGCTCGTTGATCAAAAGATGGTGAAGGTTTCCTAGCCATGGACATGAGATGTCATTTGATAACGGGATCACATCATTAGGAGAATGATGTGATGGACAAGACCCAAACTACGAACGTAGCATATGATCGTGTCAGTTTATTGCTATTGTTTTCTGCATGTCAAAGTATCTGTTCCTATGACCATGAGATCATGCAACTCCCTGACATCGGAGGAGTACCTTGTGTGTATCAAACGTCGCAATGTAACTGGGTGACTATAAAGGTGCTCTACAGGTATCTCCGAGGGTGTCTGTTGGGTTGGCATGGATCAAGACTGGGATTTGTTACTCCGTGTGATGGAGAGGTATCTCAGGGCCCACTCGGTAATACAACATCACAATGAGCCTTGCAAGCAATGTGACTAAAGTGTTAGCCACGAGATCTTGTATTACGGAACGAGTAAAGAGACTTGCCAGTAACGAGATTGAACTAGGTATAGAGATGCCGACGATCGAATCTCGGGCAAGTAACATACCGAAGAACAAAGGGAACAGCATACGGGATTAACTGAATCCTTGACATAGAGGTTCGACCGATAAAGATCTTCGTAGAATATGTAGGAGCCAATATGGGCATCCAGGTCCCGCTATTGGTTATTGATCGTAGAGGTGTCTCGGTCATGTCTACATAGTTCTCGAACCCGCAGGGTCTACACACTTAACGTTTGGTGACGATTAGTATAGTTGAGTTATTGTGTTGGTGACCGAAGGTTGTTCGGAGTCCCGGATAAGATCCCAGACATGACGAGGGTCTCCGGAAGAGTCCGTAGGTAAAGATTAATATATGTGATAATAGTGTTTTGATCTTCGGAAGGGTTCCGGAATTCACCGGAAGAGGTTCCGGATGTTTACCGAAGTGTTCGGGTGCAGCAACACTTTATATAGGCCAAAGGGGTAAAGCCCACGAGGTATTGGAAAGTGCAAAAGGAAGTTTTGCTGTTGCCTTAAGCGGTACTACCGCTGGTAAGGCAGTACTACCGCGTGAGCGGTACTACCGCTGTAAAGCGGTACTACCGCTCGTGAGCGGTACTACCGCTTGTGCGCGATACTGCTGGAATCCGAGTTGGACTCTTTCCCTGCTGGCCAAACCGACCTTGTGCGGGCAAAACCGACCTGGAGGAGGCTTTTACTCCAAGTTTAGACCCCAAGGCTCAACATATAAATAGAGGGGAAGGGCTAGCACATGGGATACATTAAGATTTCCCAAGCCGTGTGTCGGCAACCCTAACCCTCTAGTTCCTCCCGTCATAATCTCCGTAGTGCTTGGTGAAGCCCTGCAGAGATTGTTCCTCACCACCATCACCACGCCGTCGTGCTGCCGGAACTCATCTACTACTTCATCATCGCTCGCTGGATCGAGGAGGTGAAGGCGTCATCAAGCCGTACGTGTGTTGAACGTGGAGGTGCCGTCCGTTCGGCACTAGTTCGTGATCGGATCGAGGGACGACTTGCGATTTGGATCGTGGAGACGTTCGACTACATCAACCGCGTTTCTTAACGCTTCCGCTTAGCGATCTACAAGGGTATGTAGATCCACTCTCCCTCTCGTAGATGCTCATCACCATGGATAGATCTTGTGTGTGCGTAGGAAATTTTTTGTTTCCCATGCATCGTTCCCCAACAGCAGCGGCAACCAGACTTGGCACGATCCCCATCCCTGATGGGACGCCTTTCGCAGAGGAAGTGCGGAGCGCCATTGGATACTTGTAGACAGCGGTGGCGCAGCAGGAGAAATATACTTATAGCCGGAGTCGCGTGCATTCAACCCCCATCCCGATCCGCAGCTATAGCCGGCGTTTAGAGTCGCCGGTGGTTTCTAGCAGCGAGCGACGTCGAAACCCGCTGCGAGACAATCAGTCGGCGCTTGATGCTCAGGCGCTGGTGGATCGGGCAAGAGCGCAGCAAGAGGCAGCGGCATTGGCAGCCGCGGCAGCTTATCAAGAACCCACAGTAGCACCTTCCGTTTCGGTAGGAGCTGGAGTAACCTCCAGGGCTGTGGGAGTGCCGTGCTTAGTGTCGGCTTTACGAAACGAGCGCCTGCCGAAGGACTTCAAGGGCCCTCGCAAGGTGCCCAACTATACCGCTGATCTGCCTCCAGAAGCTTGGATTGAAAGCGATGAATTAGCCATGGAGATGTTAGACGTCAGTGATGCAGTATGCGCCAAGTATTTTATCATGATGCTGGAAGGGCCGGCTCGCACGTGGTTGAAGGGTTTGCCGCCCAACACCTTAAATTCCTGGGCCGAGTTGAAGGCGAAATTTATCAAGAATTTCCAGGGAACGTGCAAGCAGCCCATGACAATTGTGGACTTGGATCATTGCGTACAGCGCGAGGACGAGTCGGCTCATCATTGGGTCCGGCGGGTCTCAACCATCATCCACTCTTCTGATAACATTACGGCGGCTCAAGCGGTTCTTATTCTGGAGAAGAATTGCCACTTTGTGCCCCTGAAGCAGAAGCTTGGCCGGCTCAAATGTACATGCCAGGATATGGGGGAACTCATGGCGGCTCTCACCAAGTATGCAGACTCGGACAGCACGAAGGACCCTGGTTCCGATGATGAGAAATCGGCCAAGGGTAAGAAGAATAACAATGGCAAGAGTCAACCGCAGAACGGGGGAGGAAATAACAATAATGGCAACGGCGGAAAGCGGAAACACCAGGACGGCGGGTCAGATTTAGTGGCCAACACCAGTACTGGGAATAACCGTGGCAAGGGGAACGGCAAGCCGCCTTTCGTTAAGCGCAAGCCTGCTGACATGGAGGCGATATTGAATGCTCCTTGCCTGAAACATAGTCTTCCTGATCAGCCGTCCACTCATGCTTGGAGGGATTGTTGGATCATGCGAGAGTTTCGAAATTACAGCGTTAACCAGCATCAAGGCGGCGGCGGTGGACCATCCGGCGGGTCAGGATCCGGTCCTTCTGGGTCTGGCTTTGGTGCAGGCGGTTCAGGCTCTGGCCATCAAGGCCAAGGAAACCATGGAGGTAATAATCAGCAGTTTGGCAGTGGAGGTCAGCAACAAAATAACCAGTCCGGGTATCAGAGTAATCCCAAGCAGCTTAATGGAGGCCAGTATCATGTTTTTACGACTAGTCTTGACAAGCGGGATCAGAAGGTGCGCAAGCGGGCGGTTAATGTGGTTATGCCGGCTCTCCCTCGGTATTTAAGGTGGTCAGAGTATGACATAACTTGGAGCAGAGAGGATCACCCGCCGCGTGTGGATAACCCAGGACAATTGGCTTTGGTGGTGGCCCCCCAAGTCGGAGGCTATGTGTTCACTAAGGTGCTTATGGATGGTGGCAGCAGCATCAACATCCTGTACTATGACACGTTCCGCCGGATGAACTTGCTTGATAAGGACCTTAAGCCGTCTTCAACGGTCTTTCACGGAGTGGTGCCCGGAAAATCGGCCTATCCAGTCCGAAAAATTTCTCTGGAGGTAGCTTTTGGTGATGAATTCAACTATAGGGTGGAATCTTTATGGTTTGAGGTGGTTAAGATAAAGAGCCCATACCACGCTCTGTTCGGATGGCTGGCTTACGCCAAGTTCATGGCTAGACCTTGCTATGTTTACTTACAACTCAAGATGCCCGGGTTAAAGGGAACGATTACTGTGCATGGTGATCGGAAAATTGCGCTTGAGTGTGAAGAAGGTGATGCAGCATATGCAGAGTCGAGTTGTGCGGAGGCGGAGCTCAAGTTTTATAAGGAGAATGTTGACCCGGCAGATATGAGCCCGCTAAAGAAGCCTAGCACGGAATCTGAGCCGCCTCTCAAGTTTGTGGCAGAAGATACCAAGCTAGTGGATTTCACTCCTGGCGACTCATCACAACAGTTCACTATTGGGGCTAATATGGATCCCAAATAGGAAAGCGCGCTCATCGAATTCATCCGTGAGAATCGGGACATCTTTGCATGGAAGCCTTCTAACATGCCGGGTGTACCGAGAGAATTCGCTGAGCACCACCTTAATGTGGATCCTAAGTTTAAGCTGGTCAAACAGCTCCTCCGTCGCTTCAATGAGGAGAGGCGTAAGGCTATTGGGGAAGAGGTGGCCCGGCTCTTGGCAGCAGGGTTCATCGTTGAAGTTTTTCACCCGGAATGGTTAGCTAACCCGGTGTTGGTACCCAAGAAGAACAGCACATGGCGCATGTGCGTGGATTACACGGATCTTAACAAGGCGTGTCCGATTGACCCGTTTGCTCTCCCCCGTATCGATCAGATCATTGATGCAATGGCGGGGTGTGAGAGTCTATGCTTCCTGGATGCTTATTTAGGTTATCATCAGATCAAGATGGCAGTCAAAGACCAAGAGAAGACGTCTTTTATTATGCATTTTTGGAGCTTTCTGCTATGTGTCTATGCCTTTCGGGCTCAAGAGTGCCCATGCGACTTACCAGCGTTGTGTGCAGAACTGTCTTCATGGTCAAATTGGGCGCAATGCTCATGCTTATGTGGATGATATTGTGGTCAAGTCAAGGAAGAAGGAAACTCTGCTGGCTGATTTGAAGGAAACTTTTGACAATTTGCGGGTTTACAAGATGATGCTTAACCCGGCAAAATGTGTGTTCGGTGTGCCTGCAGGCAAGCTTTTCGGATTTTTGGTCTCTGAGCGTGGAATTGAGGCTAACCCGAACAAGATAAAGGCCATCACTTCTTTGTCTAAGCCGGCGTGTATTAATGATGTTCAGCGCTTGGCGGGTCGTAATGCTGCACTGAGTCGGTTCATAAGCCGCCTAGGAGAGAAAGCTATTCCTCTATATCAGATGATGAAGAAGACAGACGATTTCGTCTGGAGTGATGCGGCTGATGAAGCGTTTGAGGCGCTCAAAAAGCAATTTGCTGAGCCACCTGTTCTGGCCGCTCCCGTGGAGAAGGAGCCTCTACTTTTATATGTGGCGGCTAACAACAGGGCTGTCAGTGCTGCAATTGTGGTGGAGTGCAAGGAGGTGGGTAAGGAGTACCCAGTTCAGCGGCCGGTTTATTATATCAATGAAGTCTTGACGGAGTCTAAGCAAAGATATCCACATTGGCAAAAGCTGGTGCTTGGCGTGTTCATGGCCAATCGCAAGCTGGAATATTATTTTCTTGGGCACCCGATCACAGTGGTCAGTTCTGCTCCTTTGGGGGATATTATTCAGAACAGAGAAGCCACTGGAAGGATTGCTAAGTGGGCAATTGAGCTTGGACCTCTCAATTTTAAATATGTGCCCCAGACGGCTATAAAATCTCAAGCCCTGGTGGATTTTATCAATGACTGGACAGAGTGTCAAATACCTGAGGAAAAGCCGGACAATACTTATTGGACGATTCACTTTGATGGATCCAGGCAATTGGAAGGCTCGGGGGCTGGAGTTGTCTTAACTTCCCCATGACGTGACAAATTCTGTTATGTTTTGAGGCTAATGTTTCCTTGTACTAACAATGCAGCGGAATATGAGGCTTTGTTTCATGATCTCCGGGTGGCCAAGGAGATGAACTTGAGCCGGGTCAGATGTCTTGGCGACTCAGACCTGGTGGCTCAACAAGTCTCTGGCACGTGGGATTCTAAGGACCCTCGTATGGCGGCTTATCGTCAGGCGGTTGATGTTATTGCTGGCCACTTTAAAGGTTATCAGGTGGATCATATTGACCGGCCAAAGAATGAGGCGGCTGACACGTTATCAAGGCTGGGGTCTCAGCGTAAGCCGGTGCCGCCTAATGTGTTCTTGGACGTGTTGCATCACCCATCGGTCACGTTACCATCGGAGGAGGATTTGGCTATACCTGACCCGGAAAGGCAATTGGTGGCGGCTCTTCGCGCGATCCCTGATTCGACGTTGCCTTATCTGGCATACCTGACCCGCGGTGAGTTACCTCAAGATGAGACTCTAGCACGACAGATCATAAGGCGCTCTAAGTCTATGACTATTGTCAACGGCGAGTTACATCGGCGCAGTGTGACTGGTGTCTTTCAGCGCTGTGTTTCTCCTGATGAGGGCCGTGAGATCTTGCAAGAAATCCATGCTGGTGATTGTGGTCATCACGCCGGGTCAAAATCATTGGTGGCCAAGGGCTTTCGACACGGGTTTTACTGGTTAACAACTCATAAAGATGCAAAGGATTTGGTCACTAAGTGTGGCGGGTGCCAAAAATTTGGGCGACGTGCTCATGTGCCGGCTCAAGAGCTACGGATGATTCCAATCACCTGGCCATTTGCAGTCTGGGGGCTTGATATGGTAGGACCTTTTAAGAGGTCTAAGGACAAAAAGACCCACCTCTTGGTGGCAGTGGACAAGTTTACTAAATGGGTTGAGGCTGAGCCGGTCAGCAAGTGTGATGCGGCAACAGCAGTTCAGTTCATCAAAAAGCTGATTTTTCGGTTTGGTTATCCTCATAGTATCATCACTGATAATGGTACTAACCTGTCCAAGGGGGCAATGAAGGAGTTCTGTGATGAGGAGCATATCCGTATTGATGTATCTTCGGTAGCTCACCCGCAGTCTAATGGTCAAGCTGAGCGTGCTAACTAGGAAATTTTGAGAGGTATAACACCCCGGCTCATGGTTCCTTTGGAGCGCACGCCGGGTTGTTGGGTGGAGGAGTTGCCGTCTGTTCTCTGGAGCATAAGAACCACCCCCAACAGGTCTACGGGCTATACGCCTTTCTTCATGGTTTATGGTGCAGAAGCTGTTCTCCCTAGTGATATTCGTCATGACTCGCCCAGAGTGGCGGCTTACGTGGAAACTGATAACGAGGCGGCGCGTCAGGATGCTTTGGATGCCTTGGATGAAGAACGGGATCTTGCAGCAGCTCGGTCGGCGATTTATCAACAAGACCTGCGTCGCTATCATAGCCGCAGGGTCAAGACCCGGACGTTCCAAGAAGGAGATTTAGTACTCCGACTGATTCAAGACCAGTCAGATATGCATAAGTTGTCACCTCCCTGGGAAGGAGCGTTTGTGATCAGCAGAAATCTCAACAATGGTTCCTATTATCTCATTGATGTATGGGAAAGTGACAAGTCTCGCACTTCTGGTGAAGAGACCAAGAGGCCATGGAATATTGCTCACCTTCGGCCATACTATACTTAAGCCACAAGTCCAGCTCTCATCAATCTACATATTACTGTCATTGTATATACCATCTTTTATGATATAACAAAGTTGGCATCCCCATGATTAGGGGCTTCTGCCGTTTTCTCCGCACTGAAAGTGTCATACAAAGGAGTTGATCCTTAATCAGGTCACTTGGGGGCTTCCAACCCTATGGGTTTAGCTTACATACCCTCTTGGCCAGGCTTTATATGCCATCTTCGAGTTAAACCTGCCTGTTTGCAACTTGCTACTCCGCCATGTGACCCGCCGAACTCTTGACAGTTATTCTTGATAAGAGACCCTGAACTTTTATAAGTTATTCTCGCACAAAGACCCTGAACTTGTCAAGGTTTAAACGGCGGCTTTTGACACGAGAGAGCCGGCTTACAATGAGCTAGGATAAACTCGTCTTGTATACCGTAACCCCTCCGCTATGTGGCCCGTTCGTACTTTTAGCAATGTCAATCTTTTAAAGACCCTGAACTTGCTAAAGTTTAAACGACGGATTTATGTCACGTGAGGCCCGGTTTACAAGTTTTCTTTAGGCTTTCCGCCTAGTTTCTTCGGAAACAACACAAATTGTTTTTTATAAAAACAAGAGTTATCTTGTCCTGCCGCGCCTTTAAAGCCGGCTTATAGGATGAGACATACAAATTACTTGTTTTTGCAGGTGCTTTCATGATAAGATTCTAAGTCTTGGAAAGCTTCCGGCTTGGCATTGCTCAGGGAGTGTAACCCGCCCGACGCGTCAAAACAGACAAATGATTATATATTACAGATGAATTTGCTAAGTCGCCGGCAGAACCTTAAAGCAGTGCGTCAACAACACAAGAGCGGGCAGTTAAAAGTTTTTCCTACTACTATTACAAGGCTATCCAAAAGCCCAAAAGTTGCAGACTTCAAGTTTTTCAGCAATTTCTAACCCGGCGGATTAAACAAGGCCGGGTTACCTTCATATGATGCGACAGTTTTTTCTCTAACTCGCCGTCGGGTCATCCTGCGTCGGGTCTTCGATCTCCTGGATCTGGAGGTTGTCCACATCCAAATTGCAGTTGGTTAAAGCTTCAAACTTGGCTTCATCGTGCATGATCGGAGATGGGTCAACATCAGGAGCAAAGAGGTGCTTACGGCGTTGAGGGATTAGGCTCTTGGCTTCGAAGGTGGGCCCTCGAACACGTTTGTTCTCTTCAGTATAAGCCGCCTGATATACTGCCAGGTCAGCTTCTGTGGCTAGCCGGCTTGCCAGAACCCGGGATGCCTTATAACAACGAGAGTAGTCTTCTTGTGTAAACTCTGAGCCGTCATCCTTCAGTTGAGGGAAGCCATCCATCATTTCAGCCGGGTTCAGCTCCGGGGCATAAGCCAGCGACCGGCTCAGAGCGGCTATTGCACCCTTACGGGCGGCTGATCTTTTCAGTTCTTCTATCTGCTGCGGGATGGTGGAGAGGACTTCTAGCACGCCCTTCATAAATTTTGGCACACCCCTTTCAGTCATCACATCTTTAATAGTGATAAGATACCCGGCATAGAGCTGTTCAGAGAGAGAGTATAAAGCTTTGAGTTTCAGCAGGCTGTTATCTGACAGCTGATGGCTCCGTTCACCTACAAACATAGTCAAAACTTATAAGTGGCCAGAGAAGATTATTGACAAGTATTTGTATATAGTTGAAGGTCAAGGATACTTACCAAACACAGCTCCAATCATACGGGATATCTGGCCCTTCAGAGTGTTCAACTCATCAGTCACCGTTTTGACCCGGCCTTCTGCGTCTTCAGCGCGCTTGGTCAGGGCGGCTTGGCTTGACTCAGCAGTCTGCTTGAAAGTTTCGAATTCTGATTTGATTTTCTCAAGATCTATGGAGCAGAGCCGCCACTTTTCTTCCGTCTCTGCGCGGGCGTCTTGTTGCAAAGATAAGTTTTTCTTCAAGTCCATCAGGTTAGACTCGGCAACACTTAAAGATTCCTGTGCAGGACAAGTCATGACAGTGCAAGGTTGTCAGTTTTAAGCCGCCGGTCCGACTCACACAATTTATGTCAAAGTTTGGTACAAAGGTTACAAGTCCCAAGCAGATTGCAAGCAATATACTTGACACTTGGGGGCTAATGTATCCCAGTTTCTTTCTTATAGAGCTGGCTCATTACTTAGGTAATGACCCGGCCCTTGGGGGCTACATTTGGCTCTTAAGCTATGATTGAAGTACCGCCTCATTACTTAGGTAATGACCCGGCCCTTGGGGGCTACATTTGGCTCTTAAGCTATGATTGAAGTACCGGCTCATTACTTAGGTAATGACCCGGCCCTTGGGGGCTACGATTGGCTCTCAGTCCATGCTTCATATGCTGATGACTCTTCAAAAAGTTGCTAAATTAATGCAAGACCCGGCTGACCTTCTGAGAGATCAACCGGTTCTTGGGGGCTACATAAGTATATACATGAAGAGGCAAGGGAAGTGAAGTACCTCGTATTTTTTCTTCATCTTGGCGACCAAGTTGGCTTCCATGTCTCGGCTGGCAAACAGACGACTCAGATAGCCAGCATGCAATTCGTAGGCAGTAAGTTTCTCCAAATTTGAAAGATCAGATGGAGTCTTTTCTTCCTTAGAGGGAGCCGCCTCGTCTTCCTTGATATGCTTTGATAGCACATGTGAAGGAGCTGGAGATTTGTAAGCCGCCCCGGTGACAGTGACTTCTTCATGGGAAGCCATATCTTCAGTTGACGGCTGGGGGCTGGGCGGCTTAGGAGCAGAATCTGGATGGGCTTCAGGAGCCTCAACATCCATATCCGCCGGTTCATTGTGCTGAGGGGCTTCTTCATGAGTGTCTTTGGCAGTTTCAGAAGCCTCAACATGGGCTTCCGGGATGCTTGGCTTTGGAATTTCCGGCTCTGGAACATCAGGAGCGGCGGATGACCCGGCCACTTTCCTTCATTTGGCTTGAGCCCTGTGAGGCAAAGTTAAAAGTTGCACATCAATGAGCAAGGATGGATTGTTAATACAAAGAGTGGGACACAGAAATACTTACCCCTGATTGATGATAAGGGGAGGCAACTTTGAAGCAGTTGAGTCGCCAGAAGAAGGAGGCGAGTCCTGAAAAAAGTTAGCGTTGTTAAAAAACTGATAAGCTGCAAGGATAGTGTACAGGCAAAATAAGTTCAAGACAAGAAAGTACTTCGGTGCGCTGCTTCCGAGGGGCCGGCTCATTGGGTAAGCCGGCTAAAAGATCTCCAGAGCCGGTGCTCCGGGTCTGACGTCTGCTGCCGTCTTGCTGTTTCTTCAAAAGAAAGTTATGACTCAAGTGAGCAAAAGGACGGGAACTTTTTACCTTCCGTACAGCCCGCCGTACTCTCTTTACTGGTGAAAGATCCGAGTCAGAGGAGACAATGGTTACCTCGGCAACGTCGGCATGGCTTGTTTCAGCTTCTTCCTGTGAGTAATTGCCGTCAATGAGTTGCATAAAGAGAAGGCCAAGGGGGTCAAGTTTTACCTCTGAGTCATTAAAATCGAATAAATCTTCGGATGATTGCCTCTTCCGGCGAGTTGGCACCTAGGATTTGGTCGCCTTGGGGACTTTGTTTTTCTTCTTGAGAGTAGGGGGCAACAATTTTTTCCAGAATGAAGAGCCGGCCTACACAGGACAAAGCATATTGACAGAAAAGGTTTAATAAAGTATGGAATTAAAAGAATGGATGAGGGTTAGGATGAAAAGACTTACATCCGGAGCCGGGTTAAGTGCAGAGAAGGGGCTTAGGCTAGTATTGCTGCAGGCGGCTAATGATTCCCCCCAGCAAAGACTTGACGATAGTGTTGAGATCCTGATCCTTCAAAGGGGTCTGGTTGAAGCGTTGAGGATCATCTACTTTACCCGTATACTGGCACATTAAGGCGCCTCGGCGGCTCAATGGCAGAATCCTCCAGGAGACCCAGCAGCGGGCCAGATCAACACCCGTCAACCCGTTGGCGAACAAGGCCCTGAATTTTGAGAAAGTGGAGGCATATTGAGCACGTCCGGCGGCTGACATCCAGTCTGGAAGTTCTGTATCCGTACTAAGCCGGTAGGGACGATAGCCCGGCAGTGGGTTCTCCCCCTCTGGTGAAGTGTCTTGGCAGTAGAACCAAGTTTTATTCCATTCCTTGGGGTGACTCGACAGAGTTGCTGCTGGGAAGAGTACATCCCTCCGTCTCTGAAGAGTAACGCCCCCAAGCTCGAGGCTTAACCCGTCCGCCATTTCTGTTTGGCGGTTAATGTAAAAGTATTCCTTGAAGAGGTCGACAGATGGTTCCTCTTGCAGGTAGGCTTCACAGAAAGTTTGAAATTGGCACATATTGGTGACAGAATTCGGGCCAATGTCTTGGGGTGCAATTTGAATGAGTGCAAAACGTCTCGGAAAAACTTGGACCCGGGCGGGGAGAAGCCGCGAAGAAGATGATCTGTGAATATAATGACTTCCCCGTCTTTGGGCTTAGGGGTAGTCTCATTGCTCGGAACCCGCCAGTGGATAATATCCTGAGCCGGCAGAACTCCCATGTTGACAAATTCTTTGAGAGACTCTTCGGTCACTCCAGACTTTACCTAGTTGCAGGTGGACGGAGTTTTAGACATGGTGACGGCTTAGGAAGCTGCGGGAAGATATGAATATTCGGCAGGTTAAAAGTACATTCCGACCAAGGTTGCTATGACTATAAATGGTGACAGCGTTTGGCGGGTCAATATAAATATGAGCCGCCGAATCTACTTGTGGTATAACAGCGTAAGCCGGCAGCTTTACGGCAGGTCAAGTTTATCAGCACAGATTGAAAAATTGCTAAGTGTTGAGAAACAGATTCTGCAACCACGGCTATGGATTCAAGATCTACGGGCGAGGGAAAAAGGAAAATATTCTAGCCCTAAAAGGACCAGTGGAAGAACAGACGGCCTCTGCGCAGATTAAAACGAGCCGCAGATCTACAATGAGTGCGGCATGAATATGGAGCGGACAACCGCATGATTTCGGCAGCATTGTAAGACTTTAGAGAAGGTGCTTTCCATCTAATCAGTGAAGAGCGTTCTGATGAACGGAGACGAACACCGAAGAAACCCGACGAACTCGGGGGAGATCTAAAGGATTATGTACAGATCTAACAGGGAGCGGTAATGAAACCTAGAGGATGCGAGCGGATGCGGCGATGTTCTGGACGCGTTCAGGTTGATGCAGCGGCCGGAGTTGATGAAGACGACGAGCTCCGGCGGCGCAGCGAGCTTCGGTGGTCCAGAGGAAGAAGAAGAAGATGGCGGCGGGGAAAATGAAAGTGATAGCCCCTCATGCTTATTTATAAGGCTATAATGGTCTCACAACGGTCCGGTGCGGGAATCGAGGGAGCACGATGATGATTAAACTAAGAAGACGCCTCGATTTTCGGGCTGGTCATATTAATGAGAAAAGATCCGCTCTGACGCCAGGGGAATCTTTTTTGATTTTTCTGATGATGTCATGGCGGGTCATGAAAGCTTGTCAGAAGCAACGATCGCCCATTTTTGGCGGGTCATGAAGATTATCAAGGAAGGCAAGGCTCGCTAACCAGAAGACTTGGAGATTGACATGAACCGGTTCAAATCAATCTGGGGCCTAATGTTGGGGATATAACCCCATGATGAGACCTGCCCAGGTGGGGCCGGGTCATGCGGTTGGCGGCTTACGGTAAGGCATGAAGCAGGCTTACTCAATAGGCCTGGAGGTCCAGAGCCAGAAGACGAGATGTAACCCGGTGGCGTAAGAGGCCGGTGGCGGCTTGTTAGACAAGGCAGGTGTAGTTAGAGGAGAGGTCGGTTGTCAAGTATAACCCGGCCTCGGACTCTTGTAAGCCAAGGACCTTAACCTGTGTATATAAGGGCGGGTTACCTGGGCGGCTTAGGCCACGAGACAACTCATCGATAGCTAGGTCAAGCGAACTCGTTCCCTTGAAATCGATATCCTATCAATACAACACAAAGCAGGACGTAGGCTTTTACCTCTTTCTGAGGGGCCGAACCTGGGTAAACCCTTGTCTCTCGATTCCGATCAACCCCTTTGAGCTCACCGCCTTAGCGATGGCCTCGAACCTAAGTCCTTTCACGGGGACATCTGCCGTGACAAAACCACGACAATACTTGTGACAAACTAAAAAGCAAATCAAGAAAGGACTCAAATAAGACAAGACGCTCCAAGCAACACTCATGATATGTGACGAATAAAAATATAGCTCCAAGTAAAATACCGATGGTCGTTAGAAGAAAGAGGGGATGCACTCGGGGCATCCCCAAGCTTAGTTGCTTGTTTCTCCTTGGATATTATCTTGGGGGTGCTGTAGCATCCCCAAGCTTAGGCTCTTTTCACTCCTTATTCCTTCATCCATCATGATCTCACCCAAAACTTGAAAACTTCAATCACACAAAACTCAACAAAACCTTCGTGAGATCCGTTAGTATAATAAAGCAAATCACCACTCTAAGTACTGTTACAAACCCATTCATATTTTATTATTGCATTATACCTACTGTATTTTAACTTTACCATGGCTTATACCCTTCAATACAAACCATAGATTCATCAAAACAAGCACACAATGCAACGAAAACAGAATCTGTCAAAAACAGAATAGTGTGTAGTAATCTGTACTCTAACCATACTTCTGTAACTCTAAAAATTATGAAAACTTAGGACAACGTAAATAATTTGTATAGCAATACGGTGTTAAAATCACAGCTCATTATGACGCTCCAGTAAAAAATGAAAATTCACGCACTGGAGTGAAAGTTTCTGTTTCAGATTCAACATTGGTTCTACTCATCTTATGAATCATCCTAAAGGCTTTACTTGGCACAAACACTAAATAAAACATAAAAACACAATCATAACAATAGCATAATTGTGTCAACACTCAAAAACTGAAAGAAAAAGATGAAAATAAATTTATTCATCTGGTTGCCTCCCAACAAGCGCTATCGTTTTACGCCCCTAGCTAGGCATAAAGCATAGATTCAAGTATTGGCATCTTTAGTTTTTGCTACTTTTTTTAGGGCTTTCTCAAACCAGGGAGGTTCTTTCCGCTTCCCCAAATTTTCAGGAGAAGAGACCATCTTGAGATCTAAAATACCCAAACGCTTATTGCAAAGAGTGATCAAAGTATTCATGCGATTGAGGTTTCCACTAATATGTTTAAGAGGTTCATTATATTTTTGCAACTCGAACAAATGTTTATGTAAGTCACTCAATTTGTCTTTAATTTGAACCCCTTCTTGTGTAAAAGAAAACCCCTTTTTTGGTGGAGGAACCCCCAATATCCCTTCCAAAATTTCGTAAGCGGTATTGGCATCAAGCTCAATAAAGTTCACTTTAGCGGCAAAATCCAAGAGTTGTCTATGATGCAAAGCTAATCCTATGTAAAAATTTCGAAGCAAAATCTTTGCATCTCCCTTTAGATTGCAAATGCGATAGGATTCCATTAACCTATACCAGGCATCTTTCATATTTTCCCCTTGTTTTTGTTTGAAGTATAGAACTTCAAAATCTGGTGACGAAGGGGGAGTAGTGACGCTAGTCATAGTAACAAGGTGGGCAAGCAAGAGATCTGACGAGGAAAAGGTCAAACGAAAAAGAGGGCGAATAAAACGGCAAATTTGTGAAGTGGGGGAGAGGAAAACAAGAGGCAAATGGCAAATAATGTAATTGCAAGGAGATGAGATTTGTGATTAGGAACCTAATAGATGTTGATAAAGTCTCCCCGGCAACGGCGCCAGAAATTCCTTTGACGTGGCTTGAGACTGCGTCGGTATTTCCCCAAAGAGGAAGGGATGATGGACCACGGCGACGGTAAGTATTTCCCTCAGTTATGAAACCAAGGTTATCGAACCAGTAGGAGAACCACGCAACACTATGTAAACGGTACCTGCACACAAAGAACAAATACTTGCAACCCGACACGAAAGAGAGGTTGTCAATCTCTCCACGGTAAAAAGATAGATTAGATTGTAATAGATTGGATAGATAGATCGCACAAGAACACAAAATAAAAGAGGCAAATAAAAAGTGCAGCAAGGTATTTTCAGGTTTTTGGAATAATAGATCTGAAAACAAAAAGCGGCAAAAGATAGATTGGAAAGCAATATGTTGGAAAAGTAGACCCGGGGGCCGTAGGTTTCACTAGTGGCTTCTCTCATGAGTATAGCACACGGTGGGTAAACAAATTACTGTTGGGCAATTGATAGATGATCAAATAATCATGTTGATATCCAAGGCGATGATCATTATATAAGCATCACGTCCAAGATTAGTAGACCAAAACGATTCTGCATCTACTACTATTACTCCACACATCGACCGCTATCCAGCATGCATCTAGTGTATTAAGTTCATGGAAAAACGGAGTAATGCAATAAGAACGGTGACATGATGTAGACAAGAACTGTTCATGTAGGAATAGACCCCATCTTGTTATCATTAATAGCAACGATACATGCGTGCCTCGATGCCCCTTCTGTCACTGGGAGAGGACACCGCGAGATCGAACCCATCACAAAGCACCTCTTCCCATGGAAAGAAAAATTGATCTAGTTGGCCTAACTAAACCAAAGATTCGAAGAAGAAATACGAGGGTATAAGTAATCATGCATATAAGAGATCAAAGAAGACTCAAATAATATTCATGGATAGAAATTGATCATGAACTCAAAATTCATCGGATCCCAACAAACACACCGCAAAAAGTTAGTACATGAAATAGATCTCCAAGAGACCATTGTATTGAGAATCAAAAGAGAGAGAGGAAGCCATCTAGCTACTGCCTACGGACCCGTAGGTCTATGGTGGACTACTCACGCATCATCGGAGAGGCACCAATGAGGATGATGAACCCCTCCGTGATGGTGTTAGATTGGATCTCGCGGTTCTGGAACTTGCGACGGCTGGAAGTATTTTTCGTCGACTCCTCTAGGGTTTCTAGAATATTTGGGTATTTATAGAGCTCAGAGGCGGTGAGGGGGTTCCCGAGGCGGCCCTGGTGTCTTGTGGGCGGCATGGGCTCCCTCCTGGCTACTTCTTTGGCCCACTGGCTTCCTTCTGGTCCAAAAAAAATCTCCAAAAAGTTTCGTCGCGATTGGACTCCGTTTGGTACTGATATTCTGCGAAGTAAAAAACAAGCAAAAACAGCAACTCGCACTTGGCACTATGTCAATAGGTTAGTCCCAAAAAATGATATAAAGTTGCTATAAAATGATTGTAAAACATTCAAGAATGATAATATAACAGCATCGAACAATCAAAAATTATAGATATGTTGGAAACGTATCACATAATAATTTTCAAACATTATCTACCGTATACTATCATTTCCACAATTTATATCTACCAATATAAGTCATGAAAACCATCGGAGAAGTAGATAACAAAACTATGACAACAATCTGTCTAAACAGGACAGTCGGTAGCAATTAATTTAAAAAGTGCACTTCTGTAAGTCCAAAAAGTCTGAAAAATGAGGACATGATATAAAAATTATATGACAATATAGTGTAAAAAATTCAGAAACTTTCCACGTCCAGTAAAATATGAAAATTCAAACATTACAGCAAAAGTTTCTGTTTTTACACGGCACACATCAAACACGAATTCAAGCATCCTAAAAGGCAATCCTTAGAACTTCTTATGGAAAAACAATATTATAAATAAAAACAAGCAAAGTTTAACAAAATAAAATGATGCTCCAGCAAAACTCATATTATGTGACGAATAAAAATATAGCTCTAAGTAAGATATACCGATAGTATTAAAGACGAAAGAGGGGATGCCTTCCGGGGCATCCCCAAGCTTAGACACTTGAGTTTTCCTTGGATATTACTGTTGGAAATATGCCCTAGAGGCAATTAATAAAGTGTTTATTATTATCATATTTCTCCATTCATAATAATGGTTTATTATTCATGCTAGAATTGTATTGACCGGAAACTAAATACATGTGTGGATAATAGACAAATACTATGTCCCTAGTATGCCTCTACTAGACTAGCTCGTTGATCAAAAGATGGTCAAGGTTTCCTGACCATGGACATGAGTTGTCATTTGATAACGGGATCACATCATTAGGAGAATGATGTGATGGACTTGACCCAACCGTCAGCATAGCATATGATCGTTCAGTTTAATCCTATTGCTTTCACTATGTCAAATACACGTTCCTCTGACCATGAGATCATGCAACTCCCGGATACCGTAGGAATACTTTGGGTGTATCAAACGTCACAACGTAACTAGGTGATTATAAAGGTGCACTACAGGTATCTCCGAAAGTGTTTGTTGAGTTGGCATGGATCAAGATTGGGATTTGTCACTCCAACTATCGGAGAGGTATCTCTGGGCCCTCTCGGTAATACAGCATCACAGAAGCCTTGCAAGCACCGTGACTAAAGAGTTAGTTGCAAGATGATGTATTACGGAACGAGTAAAGAGACTTGCCGGTGACGAGATTGAACTAGGTATTGGATACCGACGATCGAATCTCGGGCAAGTAACATACCGCCGGACAAAGGGAACAATGTATGTTGACATATGAGGTTCACCGATAAAGATCTTCGTGGAATATGTAGGAACCAATATGAGCATCTAGGTTCCGCTGTTGGTTATTGACAAGAGAGTCGTCTCGGTCATGTCTACATCATTACTGAACCCGTAGGGTCCGCACACTTAAGGTTCGATGACGATTTAGTATTATATGAGTTATGTGATTGGTGGCCGAAGTTTGTTCGGAGTCCCGGATGAGATCACGGACATGACGAGGAGTCTCGAAATGGTCGAGAGGTAAATATTCATATATTGGAAGGCTATATTCGAACGTCGGAAAGGTTCCGAGTGATTCGGGTATTTTTCGGAGTACCGGGGAGTTACGGGAATTCACCGGGAGAAGTAATGGGCCTTATTGGGCCATACGGGAAAAGGAGAGGCAGGCCACGTGAGGAGGCGCGCGCCCCCCCTTGTCCAAACCGAATTGGACTAGGGGAGGGGGCGCAGCCCCCTCTTTCCTTTCCCTCTCCCTTCCCCCTTTCCTACTCCGTATGGGAGGTGGAATCCTACTAGGACTAAGGAGTCCTAGTAGGACTCCCCACTCTTGGCACAGCCCCTAGGGCCAGCCTCCTCCCCTCTCCCTCCTTTATATACGGAGGAGGGGCACCCCTTGGAGACACACAATTGTCCCATAGCCGTGTGCGGTGCCCCGATCTCCGTTTTCCACCTCGGTCATATTTTCGGAGAGCTTAGGCGAAGCCCTGCCGGAATCACTTCACCGTCACCGTCGCCACGCCGTCGTGCTGACGGAACTCATCTACTACCTCGACGTCTTGCTGGATCAAGAAGGCGAGGAACGTCACCGAGCTGCACGTGTGTAGAACTCGGAGGTGCCGTACGTTCGGTACTCGATCGATGGAGCTCGAAGGATTGTTCGACTACATCAACCGCGTTGTGAGACGCTTCCGCTAACGGTCTATGAGGGTACATAGACACACTCTCCCCTCTCGTAGCGATGCATCTCCATGGATAGATCTTGCGTGAGCGTAGGAAATTTTTTGAAATTCATGCTCCGTTCCCCAACAGTGGCATCCGAGCCAGGTCTATGCGTAGATGTGATTTGCACGAGTAGAACACAAACGAGTTGTGGGCGTGGGTGTATACATATTGCTTGCCGGTACTAGTTGATACTTGATTCGGCGGTATTGTGAGATGAAGCGGCCCGGACCGACATTACGCGTACGCTTACGCGAGACAGGTTTCACCGCTACGTGCACTCGTTGCATAAAGGTGACTGGCGGGTGTCTGTCTCTCTCACTTTAGTTGAATCGGTTTCAATGAAGAGGGTTCTTTTAGAAGATCAAAAAGCAATCACTACACCACGTTGTGGTTTTGCGTAGGTAAGAACGGTTCTTGCTAACCCGTAGCAGCCACGTAAAACTTGCAACAACAAAGTAGAGGACGTCTAACTTGTTTTTGCAGGGTATGCTGGTGATGTGATATGGCCAAGACATGATGTGATATAAGTTGTTGTATGAGATGATCATGTTTTGTAAGTTATCAGGCAACCGGCAGGAGCCTTATGGTTGTCTCTTTATTGTATGCAATGACAACGCTATGTAATTGCTTTACTTTACCGCTATGAGTTAGCAGTAGTAGTAGTAATAGCAATAATCGGCGAGACGACCACGACGCTATGATGGAGATCAAGGTGTCACGACGCTACGATAGAGATCAAGGTGTCACGACGCTACGATGGTGATCAAGGTGTCAACCCGGTGACGATGGAGATCATGACGGTGCTTTGCTGATGGAGATTGAAAGCACATGACGATGATGGCCATATCATGTCACATATATATTGAATTGCATGTGATGTTAATCCTTTTATGCATCTTATTTTGCTTAGGACGACGGTAGCATTATAAGATGATCCCTTCACTAAATTTCAAGATAAGTGTTCTCCCCTAGTATGCACCGTTGCGAAGGTTTGACGCTTCTAAGCACCACGTGATGATCGGGTGTGATGGATTCTTTCGTTCGCATACAACGGGTGTAAGCCAGTTTTACACACGCAGAATACTTGGGTTAAACTTGACGAGCCTAGCATATACAGATATGGCCTCGGAACACAAGAGACCGAAAGGTCGAACATGAGTCATATAGTAGATATGATCAACATGAAAGATGTTCACCATTGATAACTAATCCACCTCACGTGATGATCGGACGTGATTTAGTTGATGTGGATCATGTTACACTTAGACAACTTGAGGGATGTTAATCTAAGTGGGAGTTCTTAAATAATTTGATTAATTGAACTTCAATTATCATGAACATAGTCTTACTTGTCTTAGCAAATTTATGTTGTAGATCAATAGACCGCGCTGTAGTTCCCCTGTTTTTATTATGTTCCTAGAGAAAACGAAGTTGAAAGTTGATGGAAGCAACTATGCGGACTAGGTCCGTGATCTAAGGATTGTCCTCACTGCTGCACAGAAGGCTTATGTCCTTAATGCACCGCTCAGTGAAATACCCCTACGACTTCGTCTGAGGACGTTATGAACGTCTGGCAGACAAGAAAAGATGACTACTCGATAGTTCAGTGCGCCATACTTTACAGCTTAGAATCGGAGCTCCAAATATGTTTTGAGCAACACGGAGCATATGAGATGTTCCAAGAGCTGAAATTTTGTTTTTCAAGCTCACACCCGGTTCGAGAGGTATGACACCTTCGACAAGTTCTATAGCTACAAGATGGAGGAGAACAGCTCCGTTAGTGAGCATGTACTCAGAATGTCTGAGTACTTCAAACACTTGAATCAAGTGGGAGTTAGACTTCCGAATAAAGTGGTGATTGATAGAGTTCTCTAGTCACTATCACTAAGCTATTAGATCTTCGTGATGAACTATAAACATGCAAGGGATAGAAGATCCTTAAGCTATTCGCGATGCTACAAGCTGCGGATGTAGAAATCAAAAAGGGAGCATCAAGTGTTGATGGTTAATAAGACCACTAGTTTCAAGAAGGGCAAGGGAAAGAAAAGGGAACTTCAAGAAGAACGGTAAAACAGTTGCCGCTCACGCGAAGAAACCCAAGGCCGAACCAAACCCGAGACTTAGTGCTCCCATTGCAAAGGGAAATGTCACAGGGAGCAGAACTTCCCCAAAGTAACTGGCAGATAATAAGACTGGCAATGTCAACAAAGATATATTTGATATACATGTTATTGATGTGTACCTTACTAGTACTCGTAGGAGCACCAGAGTATTTGATACTGGTTCAGTTGCTTGCAACTCGAAACATGGAGCTTCGAAATAAACGAGGGCTAGCTAAAGAACGAGGTGACGATGTGCATTGGAAGTGTCTCCAAGATTGATTTGATCACCGTCGGCACGCTCTGTCTACCTTCGGGATTAGTTGAAACCTAAATAATTGCTATTTGGTGCCTGTGTTGAGCATGAGCATTATATCTGATAGTGTTTATTGCAAAACGGTTATTCATTTTCGAAGAATAATTGTTATTCTATTTATTTGGATAATATCATTGATGATCATGCACTTAAAGGTTTATTGAATCTTGATCGTAGTAATACACATGTTCATAACACAAATGCCAAAAAGATAATGATAGTACCACATATTTGTGGCACTGCCGCTTAGGTCATATTGGTGTAAAACGCATGAAGAAACTCCATGCAGATGGACTTTTGGAATCACTTGATTATGAATCATTTGAGACGTGCGAACCATGCCTCATGGGCAAGATGACTAAGACTCCGTTCTCCAGAACAATGGAGCGAGCAACAGACTTGTTGGAAATAATACATACCGATGTATGCGGTCCAATGAGTGTTGAGGCGCGCGGTGGATATCGTTATGTTCTCATGTTCACAGATGATTTGAGTAGATATGGTTATGTCTACTTGATGAAACATAAGTTTGAAACATTTGAAAAGTTCAAAGAATTTCAGAGTGAAGTAGAGAATCATTGTAACAAGAAAATAAAGTTCTTACGATTTGATCGAAGAAGAGAATATTTGAGTTACAAGTTTGGCACATACTTAAGACAATGTGGAATTGTTTCACAGCTCACGCCACCTGGAACACCACAGCGTAATGGTGTGTCCAAACGTCGTAATCGTACTCTATTGGATATGGTGCGTTCTATGATGTCTCTTACCGATTTGCCACTATCATTTTGGGGTTATGCATTAGAGACAGCTGCATTCACTTTAAATAGGGCACTGTCTAAATCCGCTGAGACGACACCGTATGAACTATGGTTTGGAAAGAAACCTAAGCTGTCGTTTCTGAAAGTTTGGGGCTACGATGCTTATGTCAAAAGGCTTTAGCCTGATAAGCTTGAACACAAAGCGGATAAGTGCGTCTTCATAGGATACCCAAAGGAGACAGTTGGGTACATCTTCTACCACAGATCCGAAGGCAAAGTATTCGTTGCTAAGAATGGATCCTTTCTAGAGAAGGAATTTCTCTCGAAAGAAGTGAGTGGGAGGAAAGTAGAACTTGATGAGGTAATTGTACCTCCTCTGGATAGTAGTACGCCACAGAAAGAAATTTCTATGACATCAACACAGACCAGAGAAGAAGTTGATAATGATGATCATGAAACTTCGAATCAAGTTGTTACTGAACTTCGAAGGTCAACCAGGACACGTTCCACACCAGAGTGGTACGGAAATCCAGCCTTGGAGGTCATGTTGCTAGACAACGATGAACCTTCGAACTATGAAGAAGCGATGGCAAGCCCGGATTCCAACAAATGGCTTGAGGCCATGAAATCTGAGATTGGATCCATGTATAAGAACAAAGTGTGGACTTTGGTAGACTTGCCCGATGAACGGCGAGCTATTGAAAATAAATGGATCTTTAAGAAGAAGACGGACGCTGATGGTAATATCACCGTCTATAAAGCTCGACTTGTTGCTAAAGGTTATCACCAAGTTCAAGGAGTTGACTACGATGAGACTTTCTCACCTGTGGCGATGCTAAAGTCTGTCAGAATTATGTTAGCAATTGCCGCATTTTATGATTATGAAATCTGGCAAATGGACGTCAAAACGGCATTCCTTAATGGATTCCTTAAGGAAGAATTGTATATGATACAACCGGAAGGTTTTGTCGATCCTAAAGGTGCTAACAAAGTATGCAAGCTCCAGCGATCCATCTATGGACTGGTGCAAGCATCTCGGAGCTGGAATACTCGCTTTGATGAAGTGATTAAAGCGTTTGGGTTTATGCAAGTTTATGGAGAAACTTGTATTTACAAGAAAGTGAGTGGGAGCTCTATAGCATTTCTAATAGTATATGTGGATGACATATTGTTGATTGGAAATGATGTAGAATTTCTGGAAAGCATGAAGAATTAATTGAAAGGAGTTTTTCAATAAAAACCTGTTTTTGAGTTATCCATGGATTGAGCATCGAGATCTATAGAGATAGATCAAGACACCTGATAAAAGTTCACACATCTTGATAAGATTTTGAAGAAGTTCAAAATGGATCAAGTCAAAAGAAATAAGTTCTTGGCTGGTGTGAAGTGGAGTAAGACTTGAAGATCTAGGTAAAGGTTGTTTTACATGTTAGGCATCAAAATCTATAGAGATAGATTGAGACGCCTCATAGGACTTTCACGAAGCACATACCTTGACAAGCTTGAAGAAAGTTCAAAATGGATCAGTCAAAAAGGAGTTCTTGACTGTGGTGCAAGGTGTGAAATTGAGTAAGACTCAAATCTCGACCACGACAGAAGAAATAGAAAAGATGAAGGTTATCCCCTATGCCTCGGCCATAGGTTCTATAAAGTATGTCATGCTGTGTGCCTTGCCATGTGTCTGGCAAAGAGGTACGAAAGTGATCCAGGAGTGGATCACTGGACAGCGGTCAAAGTATATCCTTAAAGATGATTAAGGAAGAATTTCTCGGGAAATAGAGGTAATAAAGAGTTCGTCGTAAGAGGTTACGTCGATGCAAGCTTTAAACACCGATCCGGAAGACTATGAGTCTCTGACTGGATACATAAAGTGGGGTAGTTATTTTGGAGTAGCTCCAAAGCAGAGTATGGTGACGGCATCTACATAAGACATAGAGATTTGCAAAGTACACACGGATCTGAATGTTACAGACCCGTTGACTAAAACCTCTCACACAAGCAAAACATGATCAGCTCAAGAACTGATTGGATGTTAATTACATGGAGATGTAAACTAAATTAATTGACTCTAGTGCAAGTGGGAGACTGTTGGAAATATGCCCTAGAGGCAATTAATAAAGTGTTTATTATTATCATATTTCTCCGTTCATAATAATGGTTTATTATTCATGCTAGAATTGTATTGACCGGAAACTAAATACATGTGTGGATAATAGACAAATACTATGTCCCTAGTATGCCTCTACTAGACTAGCTCGTTGATCAAAAGATGGTCAAGGTTTCCTGACCATGGACATGAGTTGTCATTTGATAACGGGATCACATCATTAGGAGAATGATGTGATGGACTTGACCCAACCGTCAGCATAGCATATGATCGTTCAGTTTAATGCTATTGCTTTCACTATGTCAAATACACGTTCCTCTGACCATGAGATCATGCAACTCCCGGATACCGTAGGAATACTTTGGGTGTATCAAACGTCACAACGTAACTGGGTGATTATAAAGGTGCACTACAGGTATCTCCGAAAGTGTTTGTTGAGTTGGCATGGATCAAGATTGGGATTTGTCACTCCGACTATCGGAGAGGTATCTCTGGGCCCTCTCGGTAATACAGCATCACAGAAGCCTTGCAAGCACCGTGACTAAAGAGTTAGTTGCAAGATGATGTATTACGGAACGAGTAAAGAGACTTGCCGGTGACGAGATTGAACTAGGTATTGGATACCGACGATCGAATCTCGGGCAAGTAACATACCGCCGGACAAAGGGAACAATGTATGTTGACATATGAGGTTCACCGATAAAGATCTTCGTGGAATATGTAGGAACCAATATGAGCATCCAGGTTCCGCTGTTGGTTATTGACAAGAGAGTCGTCTCGGTCATGACTACATCATTACCGAACCCGTAGGGTCCGCACACTTAAGGTTCGATGACGATTTAGTATTATATGAGTTATGTGATTGGTGGCCGAAGTTTGTTCGGAGTCCCGGATGAGATCACTGACATGACGAGGAGTCTCAAAATGGTCGAGAGGTAAATATTCATATATTGGAAGGCTATATTCGGACGTCGGAAAGGTTCCGAGTGATTCGGGTATTTTTCGGAGTACCGGGGAGTTACGGGAATTCACCGGGAGAAGTAATGGGCCTTATTGGGCCATACGGGAAAAGGAGAGGCAGGCCACGTGAGGAGGCGCGCGCCCCCCCTTGCCCAAACCGAATTGGACTAGGGGAGGGGGCGCAGCCCCCTCTTTCCTTTCCCTCTCCCTTCCCCCTTTCCTACTCCGTATGGGAGGTGGAATCCTACTAGGACTAAGGAGTCCTAGTAGGACTCCCCACTCTTGGCGCAGCCCCTAGGGCCAGCCTCCTCCCCTCTCCCTCCTTTATATACGGAGGAGGGGCACCCCTTGGAGACACACAATTGTCCCATAGCCGTGTGCGGTGCCCCGATCTCCGTTTTCCACCTCGGTCATATTTTCGGAGAGCTTAGGCGAAGCCCTGCCGGAATCACTTCACCGTCACCGTCGCCACGCCGTCGTGCTGACGGAACTCATCTACTACCTCGACGTCTTGCTGGATCAAGAAGGCGAGGAACGTCACCGAGCTGCACGTGTGTAGAACTCGGAGGTGCCGTACGTTCGGTACTCGATCGGTGGAGCTCGAAGGATTGTTCGACTACATCAACCGCGTTGTGAGACGCTTCCGCTAACGGTCTACGAGGGTACGTAGACACACTCTCCCCTCTCGTAGCGATGCATCTCCATGGATAGATCTTGCGTGAGCGTAGGAAATTTTTTGAAATTCATGCTCCGTTCCCCAACAATTACCTTGTGGGTGCCTTGGGCATCCCCAAGCTTAGTGTCTTACCACTCCTTATTCTCCTCATATCGGTGTCTTACCCAAAACTTGAAAACTTCAATCACACAAAACTTAACGAAACTTCGTGAGATGGGTTAGTGTAATAAAGATAGATCATTCACTTAAGTACTGTCAAGACAAGATTAATAATTGTTCTCAAATAATACATACTATATTCTATCATTCCCATAATTTATTCCATTAAATATAAGCTATGGAAACACTAAAACAAGCAAACTATGCATGCAAAACAGAATATGTCAAAAAACAGAACAGTCTGTGAATATCTGAACTTAAACCATATTTTCCTGTCTCTAAAAATTCTGAAAAATTAGGACAACACAGAAAATTTGCATGTCAAAACTGTGTAAAAAATTCATAATTTTTTGACTCTCCAGTAGAATCAGAGAAATTCTGCACTGGACGTAAAAGTTTCTATTTTTGCACAGAATCAAACTAACAAGTATCCACACTATCCCAAAGGCTTTAATTGACACCTTATTGAAATAAAAGACACAAAACATGATTACTTAAGTAGCTTAATCATGTGAACACACAAAAACAGTAAGGTTAAATATCGGGTTGTCTCCCAACAAGCGCTTTTCTTTAAAGCCTTTTAGCTAGGCATGATGATTTCAATGATGCTCACATAGGAATAGTATTTGAAACATGCAAAAGAGCATCATGGATCACATGGCAAGCACATTTAAGTCTAACCCACTTCCTCTGCATAGGTATTTTGCAAGCAAACCATTTATTGTAGCAAGAATCAACTTGCATAGGAAGGTAAAACAAGCATGACTTCAAAACTTTTAACACATAGAGAGGAAACTTGATATTATTGCAGTACCTACAAGAATAAGTTCCTCCCTCATAATAATTTTCAGTAGCATCATGAAGGAATTTAACAATATAACTATCATATAAAGCATTCTTTTCATGATCCACAAGCATAGAATTTTCATTACTCTCCACATAAGCAAACTTCTCATTCATAATAGTGGGAGCAAACTTAACAAAATAACTATCATGAGACACTTGATTGACATAACCACTTTGAATATTAAAATCATGATGACAAGTTTCATGGTTACCATCACTCTTTATAGTATACATGTCATCACCATAATCATCATAGATAGGAGGCATGACATCATCATAATAAATTTGCTCATCAAAACTTGGGGGACTAAAAATATCATCTTCAAACATAGCATCCCCAAGCTTGCGATTTTGCATATCATTAGCATCATGGATATTCATAGAATTCATACTAACAATATTGCTATCATGCTCATCATTCAAGGATTTCATATTAAGCATTTTTATAAATTCTTCCTCTAACAATTGAGCACAATTTTCCAAACCATCATTTTCACGAAAGACATTATAAAGGCGAAGTAATTGAGGAAACCTAAATTCCATTTTTTGTAGTTTTATTTTATAAAACCAAAATAGTGAAAAACAAGAAACTAAAAGATTTAATTGCAAGATCTAAAGATATACCTTCAAGCACTCACCTCCCCGGCAACGGCGCCAAAAAAGAGCTTGATGTATACTACGCAACTTTATTCTTGTAACCTCTGTTGGGCCTTCAAGCGCAGAGTTTTGTAGGACAGTAGCAATTCTCCCTCAAGTGGATGACCTAAGGTTTATCAATCTGTGTGAGGTGTAGGATGAAGATGGTATCTCTCAAACAACCCAGCAACAGAATACAAGAAATCTCTTGTGTCCCCAACACACCCTGTACAATGGCAAATTGTATAGGTGCACTAGTTCGGCGAAGAGATGGTGATACAAGTACAATATGGATAGTAGATATAGGTTTTTCTAATCTGAAAATATAAAAACAACAAGGTAGCAAGTGGCAAACAGCGAGCAAAATGTTATATAAATGCTTGGAAATAAGGCTTAGGGTTCATACTTTCACTAGTGCAATCTCTCAACAACGCTAACATAATAGAATCCTATAATCATCCCTCAACGTGCAACAAAGAATCACTCCAAAGTTCATAAGTAGCGGAGAACATAAGATGAAATTGGTGTAGGTAGTAGAATCACCTCAAAGTTATTATTTCCGATCAATCTTTTGAGCTATTCCTACAAGTGTGATAAACAGCCCTAGAGTTCGTAGTAAAATAACACCTACAATACGTATCAATCAGCCCTAATGTAACCTAGATACTCCAATGTCACATCAAGTATCCGTGGGTTAATTATTTGATATGCATCAAAAAAAATCAGATTCATCATATTCAATCCAACACAAAGAACTTCAAAGAGTACCCCAAGATCTCTATCGGAGAAAGTAGGATGAAAACGTGCAATCAACCCATGTGCATAGATCCCCCAAGGTCACCGGAATCCGCAAGTTTATGCCATAACATATATCAAGTGAATCAATAGAATACCCCATTGTCACGACGAGTATCCACATGCAAGACATACATAAAGTGTTCTCAAACCCAAAGTATTCAATCCAACATAACGAGATCTCAAAGGGAAAGACTTAATTCATCACAACAAGATAGAAAGGGAAGAATACCATATGATCCAACTATATTAACAAAGCCCGTGATACATCAAGATCGTGACATCTCACGAACACGAGAGAGAGAGAGAGAGAGAGAGAGAGAGAGAGAGAGATCACATAGCTACTGGTACATACCCTGAGCCCGAGGGTGAACTACTCCCTCCTCATCATGGGCACCACCGGGATGATGAAGATGGCCTCCGGTGATGATTGCCCCCTCCGGCAGGGTGCCAGAATAGGGCTCCGGATGAGTTTTCTTCGGTACAGAGGCTTGCAGCAGTGGAGCGGAAGTTCTAGGTTTATTTTTGAGCGTTTTTGTATCTATAGGATTTTTCGTCGTTGGAATCACACTAACCGAAGCCACGAGGGACCCACAAGCTATCAGGGCGTGCCCAGGGGGGCGCGCCCTGTTGGCTTGTGGCCAGCAGGTGGCCCCCCTCCAGTGGTTCTTCACTTCGGTATTTCTCATATTGTCCAGAAAAAATCGTCAAAAAATTTCGGGCAATTCCGAGAACTTCTATTTTCTGCATAAAAACACCACCACCATAATTCTGCTGAAAACAACGTCAGTCCGGGTTAGTTCTAATTAAATCATATAAAGTACATCAAAACCATATAAAAGTATTGTAAACATAGGTGAATATGGCATGAATACTTCATAAATTATCGATACGTTAGAGACGTATCATGTGGCGAACATGCTTTTCTCCCTTGTCATATGACTAGACGTGCCGGTGTCAAAATACCAGAGTCCATCGGGCGAGGGGATGGGGATCACCTTCTATTCATTCAGGAAGACGGCCTGCGGCGCGACGAGCTGTGGGGAGTTGACATCGGTGACCACTACCATGAGGAGACCCTGATCATGCTCGTCGCCGCCGTCACGGGCGAGATTGACCTGCTCCTTTTTCCCTTGCTCCTTTTTCTCCTTGATCCATGACCAGCAATCCTTTTTGCAATGTTCGGTCTTGTCGTACTGGTGGCATTTACCT
The DNA here is from genome assembly GCA_039707655.1 of Elymus sibiricus. NCBI lineage: Eukaryota > Viridiplantae > Streptophyta > Magnoliopsida > Poales > Poaceae > Elymus > Elymus sibiricus. The sequence continues at coordinate 451,660,622 of CM077667.1, read as the reverse complement.
TTCTTTTTGCCACCAGAGCTACCGGATCCGCCCGCGCCGCCGTTGTCGAACGCAAGCTTCCCACCACCGCTGTCGCCATTGGCCGGCGACTTGCCCAGCAATTTCCCCTTTCTGCTGCTACCGCGAGATAACAATTTGCCCCCGTACTTTTGCTCACGGGAGGCCCACTCTTCGGCGGTGAGGAGGAGCTACCTACAGGAGTGCGCGGCATCGTCGAGGCCGTAATGGTCCTCACACGCCGAGAGACGCCTGGTGAGCTCCTCAGTGGTCATCGTCTTGAGGTTGATCAGTGACTCGATGGCTATTGCCGTCTGGCGGTACTTCCGCGGCACGATGCGGAGGAACTTCTAGATAGCTTTGTGCTCCGTCACCGGATCGTCATATAGCTCCAGATCGGCGATGAAGCCGGTGAGCCATAGTGCGAAGCCCTCGAAGGTCTCGCCGTCCTCGAACTCCCACCAGCGAACCTGCGCCTTGGCCTCACGCACACGTTCACTCCCCATCCGGAGAGTTTTTATCGTCTCCCATGTTGCCTTGGTTGTGTCCTTTGCCGCCAAGATGCGCATCATCTCCGGCGGCATGTCGGTGAGGATGACGGGGAGGGCGTGCCGGTTGCCACGCTTGTCGTCGGTGCCGGTCTTGACGGCGCCCCAGAGGCTAGCCGCCTACAGTTTCACCTGCATGAACAATGACCACTCCATGTAGTTTGTCCGCATTAGCATCATTGATGCCGACGAGGACTCCGTCTCGCGCACAACCCGCTCTACAACGCGGATCTCGCCGCTGCTGCTGTTGGTGAGGCGAGCGAGCAGCGTCGTTGACTTCTCTTCGCTCTTCTTCTTCTTCTCTTCGTCGTCAGACATGGCCGCCGTTGATCAGACACCGCCGGCAGCCTGAGAGTGGATCGAACACCACGTGGCTCTGATGCCAATTATAGTTTCCGGACCAGCGAGAGAGAGAGATCGAGCAAGCTGAGAGATGAACGCGAGAGAAACAAGAGTTTTGTGCTGCCACAACTGCGCAACTTTTTTCCGTTTCACTTCTTTCCTTTTATCTGAATACAAAAGCTAGTCTTCCCTCCCGGTCTGGCCGCCATGATCTGCACAGATCGCGCTACCCGTGATCATGTCCATAGTGAGAGCCTAACGACCAGGAGGGAGTAACAGACACAAAAAGAAAAACCAGGAGGGCTCACTAAGTGCGCCTCCGCGTTCGACGTGCATGCATAGGTCAAATCCGACTCACCTGCCACGATTATTCTAAACGGAAAACTATCTACCTTATCCGACATGAGCTTATTGCAAAGGCTAAAACCGCTGGGCTCAGGCCGGCTGTGCGTCGTGAGGTTCTTCGAGACGAGGAGCAGATGTGAGAATTTTGCGGTGCTCGACGGCGTGGAGGTTGTCAAGGGCGACGATGCCGGCACAAAAAACCTCCGGATCAGTGGCGGAGCTTGCAGCTGACTTTTTTAGGTCCATGGGCTGACTGTATTAGAAGTAAATGCTACAAAGCTGAACGGGCCATGGCCCATGTAGCCTTGCAGTAGCTTTGCTACTGCTCCAGATGATCATGCACAAGTCCAAATGTTATAACTTCGGCTACGACGGCGTCAAGCCGCTTTGATCTTGCTTGGAAGTGAGAGGAGGAAGACGTGCGGCCGGAGGTTTTACAGTTGATCGGCTTCATTTTGTAGACCAGTCCAAGTTTGGCATGTCAATTTCAAGATATTATAGAGGGATTTCAATTCAGGTTGAAATTGTGCGAACATGTTGATCAACTTTGTGACACAACGGTCGTGATCAAAATGCTAATAAAAATTCAGAAATGCAGTACACATCACTACAAACCCGTAAAAATAAAGTAAGCATCACTACAAAATGTTACCCAAAAATTTGAAGAGAAACCGCACATGTTACAACATCTGCATCCGTCTATGCCACCCAAATGAACAGAGACACTCGCATGAAGCCAACTAAACATTGGCATAGTGTGGACCATGTACGGTTGTGTGCTTATCTTGGCTTGTTATTTATCAGTGATATCTTGCAGGACGATACCAAATTCAAGCAAGCTCCAAAAATCAGCAGAAACCAAAAGAAAAGATTAACAAGAATATATGATGCTTGCAAGAGCAAAAACTTTTGTTGTGAGGGTGATGACTTTGCTCAGTTCTTGCAGTTTCACAGTGCGACATAGTATACTTGGATAATGAAGACCTGGACAACGAAGGGGGAGTAGACTATAAGTGTGCTTTCCACATTAATTAATCACTACTCACTCATTCGAAATATTTAGACCACTCAGTGTTCTGGAAGGCCTGCCGCAGCAGGATGAAAGCAAAAGATGTCGGATTAGAGGAAACTTAATAGGGATTGGGGAATCATCACACCAGATCCGAATTTCAACATTGATCAATTGGGGGTGCCATGCCGCAAAGTCATTTTTACCCGTTCCGATAGCTATAGTTAGTTTTGCTACCAATGAAATACTGTCATATGTAATGTTGTGGGACCATATGCATGTGTATATCAAAGTATTGGTTCAATTAGTCTCTTGTATTTCTATTTTTAGTCAAATCCTTGTCAAGTCAGTGGGGCCATGTCAGGTGAGCGAGAGAGAGAGCCTCCCCTGACGTTGTTGCATGTGGTGGAGTGGTATAAATCATTTCCTTTTATTTTCTCTTTAGCAATTTCACCTCTTCAGTCATTCGTATCCTCTAAACTATATTGTTATTTTCGAAACATTTTATATATTTGAATTCCTGACACCAAGAGCTCTAGAATAAGATCAAACTTGGATGCATTTCAAACATGTTTTAATTTCAACGTTTTAAATGTGTGAAATCAGATTTCTGAAATAAGTGAAATGAGTTTTTTATAGATGAGCGAAATTTGTTTTATGGACCGAGTGAAATAATTTTTTCAACTGATAATTTTTTGAATTGTGTGATTTTTTTTGAAATAAATGAAATAGGTTCTTTGCATCAAACGAAATCAATTTCGATCTCAAATAAGTGAAATACGTTTTCACAACTGAGTGAAATTGTTTTTTTATATGAGTGAAATATGTTTCTTCAGAGAGTGAAATTGGTTTTTTGAATGTAAAGAAATGTTTTTTTTTCTGAAATGATTGAAATCAGTTTTCTGAAATGAGTGAAACCAGTATTTTGCAACTTAGTGAAATATGTTTTCTCAACCGAGTGATTTTTTTTTAAATGAGTGACATCACTTTCTTCAGATGAGTGAAAGCAGATATTTTTAAGAAAGGTGAAATGCGTAAATAAAATGGAGTGAAACAAGTTTTTGAAATTGAAATATGAATTTTGTGAAGATCATCATTTTTCTGAAACTCCTTATTTCATTATCTGTTAATTTTCACATTTTGGGCCTAAATTCATCTTTTCAAAATGAGTGAAATATGTTTTCTCAAATGAGTGAAATATGTGTTTTAAAATAAATGAAACCAAAGATAATTGAAATGTATAAATTAAAAATTAGTTCAAATATATTCAAGATTGATCTTGTTCTAAAGGTCTTGTCAACACGAATTCAAATGTATAAAAAGTTTCAAAAATACATTTGCTTTAAAATATACTCGTATCAATCATTCAAAATATAAGGATGAAATAAAATGCATGTCATTTATATGGGGAGAGAGACTTATGCATGTTGGGTCTCTTCATTCCAACTCTCTCTCTCTCCTGACAAAGCTGCATGACATGCATCCAATTGGTACTATGTGTCGATGCATGTCAGTGTATTCAACTAGTATAAAAGGTGTGATGATTTTCGTGTTTATACTCTGACAGAGTGCCCGAATCTTGATGAATTGCATGGATGGTTGATTTCCAACCCGTACATATCGGTTCTGGTAAATTTACTTCTTAACTAGTATAAGAGGTGTGATGATTTTCGTGTTTATACTTTGACAAAGCGCAAGCGCGTGAATCTTGATGAATTGCATGGATGGTTGATTGTTTTTTAGATCTAGAGTAGAAGAGGTACTACTCAGAGTGACCAGTACAAATGGGGGTAAATTCCGAAATCATCAGTGGTCTGAGACTATCCGGGACGTTCGCAATCACCACTTGATCTCCATCGCTCCTGGTCAAAGCTGCTAGTCTGTGTGCAAGCTTATTGCTGTCTCTTCTCACAAAGTTGAAGTTGCATGTGTGGAAGGCCGCAGCAACATTCTTAATGTCCATGAGGAGGCCGTAGAGACGCGAGTGTGTGGGAGTCTGAGTAGCCAGTTCCTTTGCAATTAACAGGTTGTCAGTCTCAACAATCACATGTCCATTAAAGGAACCAACCAGGGTCTATAGGCCGACAAGGACGGCCCGGGCCTCTGCCTCTTCTACGCTGTGGCATTGTGGTATCTTTTTGCAGATGGCCACAACTACTGAACCTTTTGAATCTCTTGGAACTGCTCCAATTGAGCTCTCTCCATTTTCAGCTAGAAAAGTAGCGTCGGAGTTGATCTTGATATATCCTCGTCCTGGGGGGGATCCATTGTCCGTTCCTATTATCAAGTGGGCGGGTATGCATGTCCCCTCTGTCCCCTGCTCCCTTCCCCCTTGTCCAGACCTTTGATTTGCATTTTCCAACTCCTCAGCGTACTGCGTCAGAAACTGTACTGACCTATTGATTGTTTCTCTGCCATCACTGTGAACGTCGTCTTCCCTAAGAAACCAACAGCGCCAGAGGAGTAGCAGGATTTTGGTGCGCATGTCCTCATTTTCCGTGTCTAGAAGGACCTGCAGCCATTCATCGCCAATATGGCAAAATCTATCTTTTGCGGGAAGGTTCCATACTTCCCTCATAGCAAATCTGAGGCTTCTACTCTTTGTGCATGTGATCACAGCATGAAACTCGTCTTCTACGCCATTTCCACAAATGCTGCGGGTTGCATCTGTCTCAAGTGTTCTTTTCCATATGTTTTTCTTAGTGGCAAGAGTATTCGTAACCACCCTCCATCCGAAGATACGAACCTTTACGGGTACTTTTGCCTTCCAAATTAGGTCCCAAATGTTGCGATCATTAGGGTCCCTAGCTGAACTAGAGGGGTTTTGAATCATTTGTGCCAGGCCAGCCGCAGCCAACTTGTACGCGCTCCTGACCGCAAAGGATCCATTCTGTTCATAGTGCCAAGCAATTTGGTCCGTCGCATCTGTGGCCGGAAGTGGGATTTTGCATATTTCGTCTATATCGAAGGGATAGAAAATCTGTGTGATTAAGTCCTCATTCCATTCCTTCCTTTCCGGATATATGAGTTGGTTAACCCATCGGATCCTGGACCACCTGATGAAATTCGCTGTCATAAGCCCTTATCTCCTCAGGGCCCATTGGTCCCTTTGGATTTGGATTCTTTTGCCATCCCCCACACGCCAGATTAAGCCTCTTTTTAGTAACTCTAATCCAAACTCAATAGCCCTCCACACAGGAGATGCGTCAAACGCAAAAATTGTATCCAGGAGGTTACCATTCGGGTAATACTTAGATTTGAGAACTCTGCGCACAAACTATCTAGGTTCTGAATGAGTCTCCATCCCTGCTTCGCTAGTAGGGCCTAGTTAAACAAGTGCATGTCTGTGAAGCCAATACCCCCTGCCCTTTTGGGTTTTGTCATCCATTCCCACGACATCCAGTGAACCTTCCTGTGACCATCCTCATCTCCCCACCAGAAGTCTCGGGTCATTCTTTCATATTTCTCGCAGAAACCTTTGGAGAGCATGAAGACGCTCATGATGAAAGTAGGGAGCGCCTGCACAACCGATTTAACATGAACCTCCTTGGGTGCGTAAGACATAAACTTTTCCGACCAGTCATTACACCTTTTCCGGAATGTATCCATGATAGGTTGGAACTGATCATCCTTCATCCTTCCTTCCGGTGTTGGCAACCCGAGGTATTTGCTCTCAAAGGTATCAGTCAACACTCCGAGGATGCTTTTTATCTCCTCTCTTGTATCGACCGGGCAAGTCTCGCTAAAAAGGAGCGAGCACCTAGTCACATTCAGTAGCTGCCCAGTACACCTTTGAAAAGAGTTTAGAACTCTCTTTATAGATTCAGCCTGATCCGGTGTTGCTTTGAAGAAGAGCAAACAGGAGGTTTGATATGCCCGGACTGTTTCTAGCAATCTTTATGAGGGTCAAATTGTTCTCAGCCATCTCCTTCTTGAGCAAATGCACTAGCCCATCAGTGACAAATAGGAAAAGGTATGGACTGAGGGGGTCACCTTGTCTCAAGCCACGAGAAGGTATGAACGGTTCTAGCAGCACTCCATTGCATCTCACAGAGTATCTCACTGAACGTACGCACTTCATCACCCATTCGGTCCACTTGTTGCAAAACCCGGTCATGTGCAACACTCCTTCCAAAAAACTCCAATCAACCCTGTCATAAGCTTTTGCTAGGTCCAGTTTGTACGCACAATATGTGTCTCTGGTCTTGTGGAAGCATTCGAACGCTATAATGGCATTATCCGTGATCATCCTGCCGGGGATAAACGCACTCTGTGTTTCCGAGATGATATCATCCGGCATAGGCCGAAGGCGATTCACAAGGCATTTCGCAATCACCTTGTAAATAACGTTGCATAAGCTGATGGGTCTATAGTCCTTCAACGACTGAGGATCGTTTCCTTTAGGGATTAGTACAATCATTGTGTCATTTATACCTTCAGGCACATCTCCATTTTCAAAGAAATCGAGAACACCCCTTACTACATCCTCCTTTAATCCCCCCCCCCCCCCAGTTCCTTTGGTAGAAGCGCGCCGGGAAACCGTCCGGTCCAGGTGCCTTAAGGGGGCCAATTTGAAACAATGCATCGCTTACTTCCTCCGTAGTAAAGGGTTTTGTTAGTGCCTCATTCATACCAGCGCCAACACGTTCGGTAACTAGTTCCAGAATTTCTGTAGGGTCAATCCCATCTTATTTCTCGTACAGTTTTTTGAAAAAGGAGTTCGACATCTCATGTAAACCTTTATCATCCTCTACCCAAACCCCACTGTCATCATTCAGTTTTGATATTTATTTTTTCTTCTTTCTCCATGTTGCCTTCAGCTGAAACCATTTTGTATTTTTGTCTCCCTCTCTAATGTGTGTTACCCGAGAACGCTGCCTCCACATAAGCTCTTCCCGGAGCAGCAACTCATCCAACTCTTTTGCAAGATTGTTTGCTCTCCCTGTAGTGCAGTCGAAGATGGAGAGTTCCATATTCTACTCAGCTTCTTTCGAATTTCTGCTAATTTGTTTACTATGGAGCCAAAGTCATGTTTTGCCCAATCCCTCAATTCTTTTTTTGCATACACTGTAACTTTTGGCCCACTTTCTGTAAATTTCCACCCGGTCCATCCCTATTCCATGCTGTTGTGATGGTATTCTGCAGAGAACCCACACGCTCCCACATGTGTTCATATCTGAACGTATATGTATCCTTTTCTCCAACGGGTCTCCATTCCAATCTTCGTCCCACACGAAGCAGTAGTGGCAGGTGATCCGACCAAGAGGAACAAATGTGTTCAACAGTGGCGTCTTTGAATTGTTCTGTCCATTCCGGCGAAGCTACAGCTCTGTCCAACCGGGCTCGTACATTATTTTGGCCCTCCTGTTTGTTATTGTAGGTCCATCCCGGGCCTCTATACCCAAGTCAAAAAGATTACATTTAGAGAGAGCCTTTCTAAAGTTTTCCATGTATCTTTCAGATCTTTTAGCTGCTGAATAATGTTCGGACTGCCACATGGTCTCATTAAAGTCCCCAATCATCAGCAAAGGGAGATTATGAGTGTCTTTTATCCTTTTTAGTAGAGTCCACATGTTGTGACGTTCATGAGCTTTCGGTTCTCCATAAACAAAGGTACCCCTCCACAACAAGCCATGCAGATTCAGACGTATCAACACATCAATATAGCTCGTCCCAACGGCAATCTTTTTTATTTCCACACTCTCATCATAGAAGAGGGCAATGCCGGCACCTTTTCCAATGCCGGGTTGCGCGATACAGTGGCGGAGGCCTAGCCTCCCCTTGAGGTTCATGACATACTTATTACTTTGTCGTGTTTCAGTGAGGAAGACGAGCTTGGGCTTATACGTATGCACAAGGCACACAAGTTCTTGAACTGTTCGAGGTTGCCCGAGGCCTCGACAGTTCCAGCTGAGGATCGTCATGGCCCCTGGAGGGCGCCCTCCTTAGCGCCCACCAGTTTACCGGGATCCCTTGGTCCGGTTGCTTACATTCCACCATCGTCGCCAAGTTCCTTTCCCTCCTCTTCTTGAGCAGTTCCCTTAGTCTTCTTCTTCTGTTCATTGCTATCTCCTTCCTTCTCTGCCTCTGCCAGTGCTTTGTTCTCCTGCTCCCTATCACCTCTTTTGCCAAGTACAAATGTCATTTGGTCTGTGCTAGCAGCAGTATTTTTGATCACTTTCTGAATCTTGTCTCTTGCAGCAGCAGCTTCGCTACCTGCTGGCGCCATAGTTGGTGCAGGGGCGACAACAGCGCCACTGGGGAACTGGGCCACCGGCCCAAACCCCGGCGGGAAGGGAGGATCCTCGTCATTGGATGTCACTCAACCTCACCGGCCTGAGTCGGGGGCGCGTCCTCACCCTCTCGTGGCGCACCCTTCTCTTCAGTAGTAGGGATTGGGAGCAGAACAGAGTCATCACCTGCCTGTTGTCCCGGCTCTGCCCCGATCCGAGGATGGGTCAAGGGGGCGGGCACCACCAGTGTCTTCTGCGCCATTGGTGTGGTGTTTCCATCAGAGACTTTGATGGCGCTGACTGCTGCTATAGCTGCCTGGACCAAAGGGGTTGAGAGGATCTCCTCCGGGATCCCCTCTCGAGCTTGCCCTGTCTGGCTAGCAGTATCCCTTCTGTCCACCTCTTTTCCAAAGCTGAGAAGCCTCCTCGCACTGCTCGTAACCGGAGCCACATAACCACCCCTGCTGTTACTCTTTTTATATGGGGAGGCGCGCATTGTTGCCGTGAACCTCATCTCTTGGAGGTCCTCCGGCAACTTACAGTCGTGTTGGCCATGCCCAAGGAAACCACAATAACCACAAAACCTCGGAACTCTCTCATACTTAACCTCTAGGAAAAACAACTCATTCTTTGGCTTATCGTGGGATGTGATTTTGCTACGGAGAGGTTCATCAACATCATGGTTCACTCTAACTCTAATGAAATCACCCCAGATCTTACCACTATTGTTTGTGTCCACCTCGATCACCTCCCCGAGCTGAGCACCAAGCTTCCATGCAACCCCCTCATCCAGCATGATTGGGGGACGTCATGGATGCGTGCCCATATAGGCATGTAGGCGACCTCCACTTCGCCCAATGGGGCGCTGCCATCATCCGCCACCATCAGGAAGGCATCTCCGTTGTACGTCCATGGGTTGTTGTCAAGGATAAAGCGTCGGTCCCCCTCCCGCTCGAACTCCAGGAGGAAGCGGTTGTTCTTCAGTGGTTTGTAGCTGAGGTGGCTACGGAGTCCTCACTTGTTCCTCAGGTTGCCAATGAGGGCCTCGTTGCTGTAGGGCAGGGGTGAGAAGTAGAGCCCTATAGCAATCCATCGGGACCTCATGGCGGCTTTCTCCTTGGTGAGATCCAGCTCGACAACATCGTCGGTCCTCGGCCCCAGATTAACTGGGAACCTCGGAGCAACGACGTCACCGTCCGCCCCAAGCCTTCTCATGTTCGCCCTTCCCCCTGGCCGCGGGAGGAGTCACCACGGAGGAGCACCCGCGCGTTGCTGCTTCCATGGCCGGAGCTTGGCGCTCCGCCGCTGGCCTCCATGATGGCTTTGGCCTCCCGATTTCCCTGTCCCGCCATTGGTAGTGGTTGGATTCTGGCAGGGCAAGGAATGGTGAGTTGTGTGCTGAATTCCTTGCAATCCAATCCTTTTATGCCCGCTCGTCCCAGATCAGAATCCTGCTGTATCATGGATGATGGGGAAATTGGTGATTTTTTCCTTCGTGATTGATCCCTTTCCTCCGTGAATGGATCTGAGATCCCACCTCCCTTGTCACGTGGATCCTTCGCCGGCAATCCCTCAACCTTCGGTGACTGCTGCAGACTCACCGATCCTCCTAGGCTTTTCCTCAGATCTTCTTTCATTGCGGACAATCTTTCCTTGATCGTTTCTAACGCATCATCACCCGTACCTGGGATCTGCCTCCCGGTTCCCTTCCGATCCTCATCGCGCCGCTTCCTTTTCTCCGCGATCTTTTTTATCACTTTCCCGTTGCTGAGCCACGCCTCTCGCAGGCCTAGCGGGTCAGGCTCCTTCCCCACTTCCAATCCCCTATTCTCCGGCGATTTCTTTCCTCTCGTGTCGTGGGATCTCGCCGCCGGCAAGGCCGCCACACGCTCGCTCGGGAGTCGCCTCCCAATCGCCCCAACAGGGGCTCCGTAAGTTACGCTCGGCATGAAGAAGGTGACCACAATATGGATGGTTGATTTCCAACCCGTACATACCGGTTCTGGTAAATTTACTTATTTAGGTGCCATGTAGGAGTATTCGTGTCATATTCATTCAGTTCAAGAGGCCAAAACCGCTGATTTATTATTGGAGACCACCCACCCTAGGAGCTAGGATAATATTCATTCAGTAATCAACTCATGAGCACTTTGCGGGGTCTCGCGGGCCGAACACGAAGTTGCCGGCGGTGTAGAGCGCCTGCAGGCCGTCAGGGTGCGTCACGTACTCCCGGAACCTGAGTGGCGAGCCCTGGTTCCGGCGGGGCAGGACGGCGACGCCGCACGCGCCCCGCCGCGGCGAGCGCGGCACGTACACCACGCAGTCCTTGCTCGCGAACGGCACCACCTGCTCCGCCGTCTCGATCATGAAGTAGCCCCGCGCGTCCGTCGCGCCCCACGCCGACATGGCCTGCCTCCCTCGCCGGCACCGCAGCAGCGCCGCCGCGTCTGCGAGCGCGGAGAGAAGAGAGAAAACCATCAGTGTCTGTCGCGGTGCCTGCGTGCAGTTCGTGCCATGAAGTGGTACTTACTCGGGAGGGGCGCGACGTTCTTGGACGGGAGGTAGCCGGCGTAGCGGCAGTTCTTGCACCAGACGGCGCCGACGACGCCGATGGTGAAGTTGACGTCCGGTTGCGGCCGGGACACGCCGATCGCCGTGCCGCGGGAGCGGAGCTGGCCGATGCCGCCCATGGCCACGGCCGTGGACCCGGGCGCGGAGAGGGTCCCGAGGAGGGAGAGACAGGCTAGAAGGCATCTCGCGAGCCAAGCCATTCCTGTGCGTGCTGATGAGCTGGTGGGAGTAACAGAGTACTCCTCTGGGTCAAGAATAGCGCGCGCCATTTATGGAGCCCGATCGGAGGTGGCTCGGCTTGCTCCTTGTAGCAGCAAAGTGGCGCCGTTGCTTTATATACAAAGTGATGTGCGTGCGAAGTGATGTGATATTGTGATGCGTTCATGATTCACCTGATCGTTCATCGATGCCGGCTTGATTGATTTCGAGCTTGCTGCATGTGTAGATCGATCGCCGCCCCACGACGCACTCAAGTCAACCCACAAACTTAGTCGAACACTAGATGAGGAGCAGTAAAATGTTGATTAATTTTGTATTAGCATAGTGCTGGTTAGTTTTTTTTAACACCGTACACACAAGCGCTTATACGTGCATACAATTACCTTTATGAACGCAAGCACGCACACCCTACCCTATGAGCACCTTCGGGAGATTGAGACGGCATATCATCTTGAGATTTATGAAGTCACCGTAGGCACCTCGTCATCGACGGGAACGTCTCCTCCCACTGAATGTGCATCGCCGGAAATCCTGAAATAAATACAGGAATAATGCGAGCATCAGGACTTGAATCCTGGTGTGCCGGGAATATCACCGTCCCTCTGACCACTCAACCACATGTTGGTTCGCTAATGCCGGTTAGCTTTGTTAGTACTAGAACGGTTGGACGCGCTTTGCTGCGTCGTTGGTGTTTTTTTAAATGTGTATTACTTTCAATTGAAAGTCAAATCTTTCAAGTTTGATTAAATTTATAGAAAATATATAAAAATCCATATTATCAAATCGGTATTTTTAGATTCATCATAAAATGAATTTTCGTTTTTTTTGTTTAATATTGTGGATGTTGATATTTTTGCTCTGAACTTGGTCAAAGTTAAAGAAATTTAACTTTTTAAAAAACTAATACCTCTTATATTTTGGAATTGATGAAATATTTAGTTTGGCTGATGGAGAAGATGATAGAGTGTGTTTTATTTAATTTATAATGTGGTGATTTGGTGGGCCTTTCATGGTGTAATTATGTGTTATCCGCTAACCAACATATATTTATGTGGTGAAATTTCTACGTTGGTGGTTGCATGTACTATATTGGTGCTACAATATCACATGGTGGCGCTTCCATTTTCTAGGTGGTGAAAGGATTCACGGCATTGATATATTTTTATAAGGCAGTTGTTGCTGATTGATTTAAAAAATTGTTTGCCCTGTCAAGATCGTAAACCAAATCCAAAATTGAATACCTCAACTGAATAAAGAGTTTCAAAATTAGGAAACATAGTGAAACAAAAGAATTGAATGAGAGAGTTTGAGAAATTGTTGATGCGGTCAAAATTGGATGACTCAATTCTAAATTAAATATCTCAATTAACTGTGCGGCGTTAAAAATTATGAAGCATAATTTATAGTATAAAAGAATTGAATGAGAGGGCGTTGAGAAATTGTTGACCCTGTCAAAATCGGATAATCCAACTCTAATTGAAGACCTCAATTGAAAATGGGCTCTTTAAAACTAGGGAGTTTAGTGTTATAGAGGATATAGCATAGTTTTAAATAGCGCGCTAAGTCTCTTAGCGACGGACCTCTTCTAAACGCTATAGTGTGCTATTTAAAATGTTTGTTTATTTATTTGGACCAAAGTCTTTCAGCGCAAGACCTTTTGTAAATGCTATAGCGTGCCATAGCGGGACTATAGCTTGCTATTTAAAACCATGGGATATAGTATAGAAAATTGCATGAGAGATCTTTGAGAAATTGTTGACTCGATCAAAAATCGGATGACCCGGTTTCAATTGGAGACCTTAATTGAATGTGAGATATTTAAAACTAAGGAGCTTAGTGTTATACATGATTAGCGAACGCAATGTTGAGCGGACGCGATGTATGGCGGGCCGAATGGGCTGCTACCGGGCTGGGCGGGCGTTGCAGCCTGCAGCAAAACAGAATGTTTGGGTCCTTTCCATGTTGCGCTCTAGTATCTTGTCTTGGCTACCCTATAAACAAATACAGTAGTATCTTGTCTTGGCTACATCTTCTTGGTTGGTTGTTGCTCCTACGGCATTATTGATGATCCTCTCGAAGCATGTTGATGCTGGTCCCATTCATTTGAAGCATATTGATCAGGCGTTGCTTGGTGTTTCTTTGAACTTTGGAGGATAGTTTTTTTCCTATGAATACGCAAAGCTTGTGTATCTTTTTATTGATAGAATGAGTACAAAGAGAGGGCGGTGCAACACATGACATGGACGCAGGCAGGCGTGAACATGGTGTCCGGAGGAGAGAGAAGAGGATGCTCTACCCGAACGGATGATACATCACAGCTAGACCTACCAAACCTGAACCAAGCGGCAATGCCGAACCAACACAAGAATTCCAACATCGATCGAGCCAGAATCGGCGACACCGCGAGCTCGCAAGATAGCTTCTTTAAGAAGGAAGACGACACCGAGACGTCGTCGTTATCCGGTCTGGGGGAGTCATACCTGGGATTTCCCCTGAGCTCGAAGAGGGGCGCAACTGAAGGCCTTGACAACGCCTCCAAGAAGGAAGGGGCACCCACGCGCACCGCCGCCGCCAGTGCCGGTAAGCCAAGCAAGGATCTCTCCCTGGCCTGAAGCTGAGCAATCCCATGGCCGCCGAGTCTGGAATAAAAAACGAGGAAGCCAGAGTTGGTCGGAACCACCATTTCGGGATGGGGTTAGTGGGGCTGCACTTGCCGTCGGAAGGTGGCACCGTCATCGAACCCACGAGCACTGGATCTGACAAAAGGTGAAGGCTTTGAGGCGTAAAAGTGGAGGACAATTTCTTGTTCCGTCTGTTTCTAAGAAGGAAAAAGGACCAGCTACTTTTTTCGTTCTTGTATGCCATGGTTCTTGAGTGGTGAACAACCGAACAGTTATAGAGCTGGTGGCACGACGTAAGAGATGTACTCGCTCATATATAAGGCCTAATTCGTATTTTCGTACAAATTTTGACAGTCAACATGATCAATGTTTTGTGAGATGCATGCTATAAAAATTGCATCCTTGGAAAATCCTTTCGAATGAGAATTCAAAGATATATTTTTGTGGCATACATCTCATAGATTATTGATCTAACCCATGGTCATAATAAGTCTTGAAATAGTACGTATTATGCCCTACACTAGATCATTGAATGCGTGCGTTGTTGCGCCAGTCGATTTTGACACTTTAATATTAGTGATTGATACAACTAAATGGACTGGTAGTACTATTTTCAAACCTACTTGTCGACAATGTTGGTTGTCTGAAGTGTCGTTCGTATACCTTAGTTAATACCCATTGCTGGTGTGATATAATTGTCGTTCGTATACCTTCATTAATACCAGTTACCAGTGTCATATAATCTTCAGACATATGCAAGGTTTAAAATATCGGATCGGGTTCATATCGATTTGGCTTCGACATATCGGATGTCGGATATCGAGTGATATATCGGACGATATGTAAATATATCGGAGGAAACATATTTCAGTTTTCTTGCTTATCCTTACTCAAAACATGTGTTTTTAGTAACACAATGTATGATGTCAAGGCTTAAGCATAACAGTTTTATACTCCCTCCGTTCCAAAATATAGTGCGCCCGCGCTTCCCGAGGTTCAACTTTGACAATAAATTTAACCAACGAGACTGACTGCGGCGGGAGCAAAAATTATATAATTGAAAACTTCTTTCGAATACGAATTCACTGGTATAATTTTTGCTCCCGCCGCAGTCGGTCTCGTTGGTTAAATTTATGGTCAAAGTTGAAGCGCGGGAACCGAGGACGCACTATATTTCGGAACGGAGGGAGTATTTCTAGTTTATTAACTTGTTAATTAAGATAATATTAAGAATGATTCACAAAATCAATACTATAAAACTAAAAACAATACATTCTATATGCATATGTATAAAACATCATGTATGACTTTGATGATATGATGAAGTTGTAAATGCATAATCTTATTTTCTCTGTTTTCTCATAAAGAATTTTGGTCATCTACGTACGGTCTATATCAGTAGACATATCGAGTCAGATATCGACCATATCGGTCGATATTTCGAACCGTATTGGATCACTAGTAGAAAACAGGGCTTTGATACGGGCCAGAATATTGCATTAGTCTCGGTCGTGTTACGAACCGGGACTAATGGGTGCATGAGTCCCGGTTCATGAGGCCAGGGCGCCGGCCGGGCCTCGGCAGGAACCAGTCCCGGTTCGTCTGACCCCTTTAGTCCCGGTTCCAGACATGAACCGGGACTAAAGGGCCTCTCTCCTGGCCCAGCCCCTTTAGTCCCGGTTGGTGGCTGGAACCGGGACTACAGGGCAGTATTCTGTCCCGGTTCTAGCCACAAACCGGGACTAAAGAGATGCCTATATATATGCTTGCCCATGCCCGCTCACTCCTCTGTTTTTTGGCCGGACGGCGTGTGGGAGGTGTGTGTTGCTCTGCTCTCACCTCCTATGCACACGAGGTGTTCGATTAAATGCCCGAGCCACGCTTAAGCTTTCTCCTTTCCAAGCTCCATTTTCCCCAAGATTTGTCTAGGTTTGGCGGCCCGTCACGTCCCGTCCCCGTCCTCACCGTCGTCAATCGCCCGCGCCGATCTCGTCGCCGGCACCACCGTGGTGAGCCTCTTGTTCTTATCTTCTTTTTAAAAGAAAAAAATCTTACTTGTATGATTTACATAGATACTTGTATAAATTTCTTACTTTTATTATTGTTTGTTATTATATAGTGCCATGGTTATGGTATCTGCCCACGTCGGCCCTCGTCCGGTCTATGATTCGGATGTGGTATATTATCTTTGATAACTATTTGTTTCATTTAGTGTTTATGACAATTATACCGACCAACGTGACATAGATGTGTTTATCTAGGAGGTATGTGAACCGGAAATTCCAACCGACCCTCTTGTCGAGAGGTTAAATTTAGTTGAAAAAGAAAACGAGTATTTGAAAGAAAAATTGAAAAGAATTGAGGAGGAGAAGATGGAATTGGAGTTGCATGTTGCCGATGTCGTCGATGACCACAAGATCAAGATGGATGCAATGCGCTTGAAGATTAGAAAGATAAGGAAATATGCCATTGATAATGAGACTTGGTATCATTATGCTATTGGATCAATTGTTACCTTAGTTGCGATTATGATCGCATTTGTTGTTGCATTTAAATGTTTTACATAGTTGTATGTTAGTTTCAATTTATGTTTTAATTAGATGCTCTAGAGAGATGTATGTTGTTCTATGAGAACTATGTATGAACTTTATGTATTTATTTTTCAGTAATAACATTTGATCACTACTGTACTTTGGTTTTAATGTGATGATGAACTTGTATTAATTTGGTCACTTCTCTATTCATGATGTTCTGTAATGGTTTTTGATACATTTAATTATATAATGCACACAGATAAACCGGCAATGGATGTACGGTGACCGATGCACCTCCGAGTACATTGAGGGCTTGCATAAATTTCTCGAAGTGGCTGAGGCAAACAAGCAGAATGATTTTATGTATTGTCCATGTACTGTCTGTGAGAATACAAAGGATTACTCCAACTCTAAAACCCTTCACTCCCACCTGCTTGAGAAGGGTTTCATGCCACACTATAATGTTTGGACCAAGCATGGAGAAAGAGGGGTTATGATGGAAGACAACGAACAAGAAGAGGATGATGACAACTATCGTCCTATGTACCCTGAATACGGTGATACTGCAACGGGGGAGGCTGAAGATCAAGAGGCACCAGATGTGCCCGATGATGATCTTTGCCGGGTCATTGTTGATGCACAGAGAGAATGCGAAAGTGAAAGGGAGAAGTTGAAGTTCGATCGCATGTTAGAGGATCACAAAAAAGGGTTGTATCCAAAGTGCGAAAATGGCAACACAAAGCTCGGTACCACACTGGAATTGCTGCAATGGAAGGCAACGAATGGTTTATCTGACAAGGGATTTGAAAAGTTACTGAAAATAATGAAGAATAAGCTTCCAAAGGATAACGAATTGCCTGACACTACGTACGAAGCAAAGAAGGTTCTCTGCCCTCTAGGATTAGAGGTGCATAAGATACATGCATGCCCTAATGACTGCATCCTCTACCGCGGTGAGTACGAGGAATTGAACGCATGCCCGGTATGAAGTGCATTGCGGTATAAGATTAGACGAGATGACCCTGGTGATGTTGAGGGCGAGCGCCCCAGGAAGAGGGTTCCTGCCAAGGTGATATGGTATGCTCCTATAATACCACGGTTGAAACGTCTGTTCAGAAACAAAGAGCATGCCAAGTTGTTGCAATGGCACAAAAAAGACCGTAAGAAAGACGGGAAGTTGAGAGCACCCGCTGACGGGTCGCAGTGGAGAAAAATCGAGAGAAAGTGGGGGGACTTTGCAGGTGACGCAAGGAACGTATGGTTTGGTTTAAGTGCAGATGGCATTAATCCTTTTGGGGAGCAGAGCAGCAAGCATAGCACATGGCCCGTGACTCTATGTATCTATAACCTTCCGCCTTGGTTGTGCATGAAGCGGAAGTTCATTATGATGCCAGTGCTCATCCAAGGCCCTAAGAAACCCGGAAATGACATTGATGTGTACCTAAGGCCATTAGTTGAAGAGCTTTTACAGTTGTGGAATGAAAAAGGTGTACGTGTGTGGGATGAGCATGAACAAGAGGAATTTGACCTACGAGCGTTACTGTTTGTAACCATCAATGATTGTCCTACTCTTAGTAACCTTTCAGGACAGACAAACAAGGGATACAACGCGTGCACGCACTGTTTAGATGATACCCAAAGTATATATTTGGACAAATGCAAGAAGAATGTGTTCCTGGGACATCGTCGATTTCTTCCGACCAAGCATGCCTTAAGAAAGAAAGGCAAGCATTTCCAAGGTGAGGCAGATCACCAGAAGAAGCCCGTCCTCCGTACTGGTGATGATATACTTGATATGGTCAAGGATTTACAAGTAATCTTTGGAAAGGGTCCTGGCGGACAATCTGTTCCGAATGACGCTGAGGGACACGCACCCATGTGGAAGAAGAAATCTATATTTTGGGACCTACCCTATTGGAAAGACCTACAGGTCCGCTCTGCAATCGACGTGATGCATGTGACGAAGAATGTTTGCGTGAACGTGCTAGGCTTCTTGGGCATGTATGGGAAGACAAAAGATACACCGGAGGCACAGGAGGACCAGCAACATGTGAACGAAAAAGACGGCATGCATCCAAAGCAGTATCAAGGTCCTGCCAGCTACGCTCTAACCAATGCGGAGAAGGAAACCTTCTTTCAATGCCTGCTTAGTATCAAGATCCCGTCTGGCTTCTCGTCGAATATAAAGGGAATAATAAACATGGCAGAGAAAAATTCCAGAACCTAAAGTCTCATGACTACCACGTGATTATGACGCAACTGCTTCCGGTTGCATTGAGGGGGCTTCTACTAGAAAATGTTCGATTAGCCATTGTGAAGCTATGTGCATTCCTCAATGCAATTTCTCAGAAGGTAATCGATCCAGAAATCCTACCAAGGTTACAGAATGATTTGGTCCAATGTCTTGTCAGCTTCGAGTTGGTGTTCCCACCATCCTTCGTCAATATTATGACACACGTCCTAGTTCACCTAGTCGACGAGATTGCCATTCTGGGTCTTGTATTTCTACACAATATGTTCCCCTTTGAGTGGTTCATGGGAGTCTTGAAGAAATATGTTCGTAATCGTGCTAGGCCAGAAGGAAGCATCTCCATGGGCCATCAAACAGAGGAGGTCACTGGGTTTTGTGTTGACTTTATTCCTGACCTTAAGCCGATTGGTGTCCCTCAATCGCGGTATGAGGGGAGACTGAGTGGAAAAGGCATGCTAGGAGTGGATTCAATAATATGTAGGGACGGGCATTCTTGGGCGCAAGCACACTACACAGTTCTATAGAATTCTACCTTGGTGGCCCCGTATATCAATGAACACAAGAATATTCTACGCTACAAACACCCGGAGCAGTCTGACGACTGGATTACACGTGAACACATCGGGGCTTTCAGCGGTTGGTTGCAAATGCATCTCATGCGTAACAACAGTGTTGGAGATGAGCTGTACTTGTTGGCCAGGACACCATCTTCAACTGTATGGACTTACCAAGGGTACGAGATAAATGGGAATACATTTTACACGATCGCCCAAGATAATAAGAGCACCAACCAAAAGAGTGGTGTCCGCTTTGATGCAGCAATCACCAATAAGGCAAAGGACACATATTATGGTTACATAGAGGAGATATGGGAACTTGACTATGGACATGAATTTAAGGTCGCTTTGTTTCGGTGCAAATAGGTCAATCTGTCAGGAGGCGGGGTACATGTAGACCCGCAGTACGGAATGACAACAGTGGATCTCAACAATCTTGGGTACACAGACGAACCATTCGTCCTAGCCAATGATGCGGCGCGGGTTTTCTATGTGAAGGACATGTCTACCAAACCGAGAAAAAAAAAGATAAGTAAGCGAAAACATCAAACGATGAGCCAAAGCGCCACATAGTTCTTTCAGGGAAAAGAAACATCGTGGGAGTGGAGGGCAAGACAGACATGTCTGAAGATTATGAAAAGTTTCATGAAATTCCTCCCTTCAAAGTGAAGGCTGACCCAAGCATCCTGTTAAACAATGAAGATTATACATGGTTACGGCGCAATAAGCAAGGGACACACGCGAAGAAAAAGTGAAGACTTTCTCTCCACAACTATCCTGATGATGTCTTTGATCTAGAATATCACTGCAGTTACATGTCAAGAAATGAAATATCTTTTGTAATAGATGAGTTTTCGTCCGAAACCCTGATACTTCGAAAGGGATTGTCCAGTTTGTACACGAAGTGCATTCAGTTTTTCCCGTAACCCTCTCAACTTTTTAGCACATGCTATGTGGGTGAAATTATGATACCATGCCAAGTTTCAAGCTTTTCAGAGTTCATTTGCGGTGCTTTTCAAATTCAGGGTCATTTTAGCTCAAAATAAATCATGAAATGCATGAAAAATAGCAAATGAAGTCAGAAAAGGGTTGAAAATTGATGATGTGGCTTTGAATGGTGCATATTGAATGCAGAAAAAGTCTAGAGTTAGAATATGTTAAAAAAATGAAATCCCTTTGTAATAGATGAGTTTTCGTCCGAAACCCTCATACTTCGAAAGAGATTATCCAGTTTGTACACGAAATGCATCCAGTTTTTCCCGTAACCCTCTCAACTTTTTAGCACATGTTATGTGGGTGAAATTATGATACCATGGCAAGTTTCAACTTTTTCAGAGTTCATTTGCAGTGTTTTTCAAATTCGGGGTCATTTTATCTCAAAATAAATCATGAAATGCATGAAAAATAGCAAATGAAGTCAGAAAAGGGTTGAAAATTGATGATGTGGCTTTGAATGGTGCATATTGAATGCAGAAAAAGTCTAGAGTTAGAATATGTTAATAATATTGAAATCCATTTGTAATAGATGAGTTTTCGTCCGAAACCCTGATACTTCGAAATAGATTGTCCAGTTTGTACACGAAGTGCATCCAGTTTTTCCCGTAACCCTCTCAACTTTTTAGCACACACTATGTGGGTGAAATTATGTTACCATGCCAAGTTTCAACCTTTTCAGAGTTCATTTGCAGTGCTTTTCAAATTCAGGGTCATTTTAGCTCAAAATAAATCATGAAATGCATGAAAATAGCAAATGAAGTCGGAAAAGGGTTGAAAATTGATGATGTGGCTTTGAATGGTGCATATTGAATGCAGAAAAAGTTTGGAGTTAAAATATGTAAAAAAATGAAATCCCTTTGTAATAGATGAGTTTTCGCCCGAAACCCTCATACTTCGAAAGAGATTGTCCAGTTTGTACACGAAGTGCATCCAGTTTTTCCCGTAACCCTCTCAACTTTTTAGCACATGCTATGTGGGCGAAATTATGATACCATGCCAAGTTTCAACCTTTTCAAAGTTCATTTGCAGTGCTTTTCAAATTCAGGGTCATTTTAGCTCAAAATAAAACATGAAATGCATGAAAAATAGCAAATGAAGTCAGAAAAGGGTTGAAAATTGATGATGTGGCTTTGAATGGTGCATATTGAATGCAGAAAAACTGATGATGTGGCTTTTCATAAAGTATATTTTGTTACAAGCTTTAACAGAAAACTAAAAAGCTTTTATAAAACTCTAATAGCAAAAGGAATCAACTAAAAAGAATCAAAATAATATTCACTAAAATTATCAAAGTATTTATTTGTTAAAAACTTTAATAGTAAAAAGAATTTTCATAAAGTATATTTTGTTACAAGCTTTAATAGAAAACTAAAAAGCTTTTATAAAACTCTAATAGCAAAAGGAATCAACTAAAAATAATCAAAATAATATTAACTAAAATTATCAAAGTATTTATTTGTTAAAAACTTTAATAGTAAAAAGAATTTTCAGAAAGTATATTTTGTTACAAGCTTTAATAGAAAACTAAAAAGCTTTTATAAAACTCTAATAGCAAAAGGAATCAACTAAAACATATGCAAAAAATAACATTAAAATTTTAAAAACATAATATATGAAAAAAAAGGCCCGCCTACTAGCCACAACGGCCTGCATACGACTAGAAACCCTAGAAATTGGCCAGGATGCAGGCCCGCAGTGCTAGCAGGCCCAACAGGGCGTGAGATAGGCATGTACTGCCTGCAATAGAGAGGAGCTCGAGCGGGCAGCGGTAGCAGCGCTTATAAACCACTCCGAGCCCCTCTCGACTAGCGAGGTGGGACTAAACTTTTGGCTGCGGGAAGCACAACCCTTTAGTCCCGGTTGGTAGCTCCAACCGGGACTAAAGGGGGGCCTTTAGTCTCGGTTGGTGATACCAACCGGGACTAAAGGGCTCTGCTTCCCGCCCTTTGGGCTGCTGAAATTTACCTTTAGTCCCGGTTGGTGACTCCAACCGGGACTAAAGGGGGGGCTATATAAGCGGGACTTGGAAAAAATTTCAAATCCACCTGCAGTTTCTTCTCCTCCTCTCCCCCGACGGCGCCGACGACCACCTCGACGCCGCCAGGCTGCCGGATTTTGTCGTCCCCCGCTCCCCTGCCCCGACGTCGCCGTCGCCGTCGTCGCGCCCTGCCCCGCCGTCGCCGTGGCCTAGCCCTGCCCTGCCGTCGCCGTCGCCTCGCCCTGCCCCGTCGTCGCCTCCCCCTGCCCCATCGCCGTCGCCGCGCCCCCGCTGGCCCCGACGTCGCCGCGCCGGCCCCTGCCCCCACAGTGAGCCCCTGAAAGATGTTATGTGGGTAGTAGAAATAGTGGATTGATGTCTAATATGATTCTGCATTTTGCATGCTAGCTTAAGTTTATTTGAACTTTATATCATTGTTAACAAGATCCACACTTCATATGCAACTCATGATTCATGGAAGCTCAACTTAATAGGAAGTTTCACCAAGTCTAAAACACAATTGAACAACGGTGAAAGAATAGGAGATTGAAAAAATAGGAGATTTCAATTGAAAAAATAGGAGATTTCAATGAACAACGGTGAAAGACAAAACTGTGATATATACGTTTTCAAACCACAAAGGTAAACTCCAGCTCATGACACACTTGTTGCTAGCCACCAAGCAAGTGAAGAAGACTTTTCTTATTGCCAAGAACATGCCGCAACACTGAAAATGTAACAGGAACATAATGAAAAATAAGAAAAGAGAAGTAAAATTAAATGGTTGCTATCCAGTGCCGTATATCCATTGTTTTCAGGGTAAATGAGAATTCGTGGTGACCAACCCTCTTCACAACTTTACGTGATTGCAAACAACATCACCATTTTGCATGCTAGCTTAAGTTTATTTGAACTTTATATGTAAATATTTTTATTGCTTTCTTCTGCCGGTGGTTGCCAGTCCCACCATATGAACATAATGCACTTGAGAATTTTCATATGTTCATAGAATCTACTCTGCTCAAGATCGATGGATGGATGTATGTATGAATTTTTTATGTTCACCGAATTTTCATATGTTGATGGATGGATGTATATATATAGAAAATGTTGATATGTATGTATGTATAGATGGATGGATTGATGTATATAGAAAATGTTGATATGTATGAATTGATACTATCTTGTATATCACAGGAGAGTGATCAATATTGATATAAGGCACTAACCCATAGGATGTACAGAACAATAGTTGTAGCCTTTGGAAAACAGCTAAGTGATGTTTAAAGCTGAGGAATTCTTAGACTTAGCAGAATTCCAGGAGTTTTCAAGATATTGGTAAAACTTTAGAAATCGATCAGAAAAATATGACGAATCCGAATATGCCCTCCGTTCGTCTGTCACAAGCAGCTAGCATAGCGAACCTGGAACCGTCCCCCTCCGTTTCATCTGTCCGAAAATGCAGACCTTGGGAAAATATTCCCGGATGTTATCCCCCTTCACCTATATCGTGTAGTGCCGTGTTAGAACACCCCTAACTCTCTCGGGAATTCAACATATCCCCGATAACTTCGACATGAGGGGGGGGGTCCGCAAGTATCCTCGACGACCATGAGAGAGGCGGTCTGCAAAGTATCCTCTCTCAAAAGATAGGATGACTCATCAGACATGAGGGGGGAGGAGTCCTTGACGATCGTCTGAAACTGACTGTTATAAAACTTGTGAACTTTGCATGATGTTTGCCACTAATCCATTGCTCATATGCATATGATTCCTTGTTGTGATTAAGTCTATGTTTGCCACTAATCCATCTCTCATGGTTGTATATTGCCATGTTGTGACATATGCAGAAACTATGGACAGAGACTTAGAAAAAGATGAGTTGTTGGGGGATATAATCCTAGCCGGAGGTGATATCACCTTGTCGTTTCTCAACTTCACCGATGGTGACGAAAGAGAGGATGACGGCTCCGGTGAGGAGGAAGGAGATCATGACGGCTCCGGTGATCGAATGGAGGAGGAAGGAGATCATGACGGCTCCGGTGATCGAATGGAGAAGGGAGCCTTAACTGTTTCAAAGTCCGGCGAGGTATATATGTATATATTAATTAATCCTCTGCTGACTAGATGCATTAATTGTTTTGTATGTACATATATTAACTCTTCTTTCTTATTTTAGCCCTCCGGATCGAGCCAAACTTCGGTCAGGAGACGAGGCCCGAAGAAAAGGTTGGACCCGGATGAAAGGTTCACGGTCGAAGAAGTCTCTCTAGAATGCCAACCGATTGATCCCAAGCAGACCAAGGAAAAATTTATACATCAGTACAGAGTTATTGTTAGGGACAGCGTCCCGATCAGCATCCAAGAATGGAATAAGAAGAAGGACCCTGAAGTTCCTTATGTCCACGATAGACTGAAAGATGATCTTTGGAACTCGCTGTCGGTGTCAAAACCGGCGGATCTCGGGTAGGGGGTCCTGAGCTGTGAGTCTTGGATCGATGGTAAGAAGGGGACGAAGGAGACGATGTTTACCCAGGTTCGGGCCCTCCTATGGAGGTAAAACCCTACGTCCTGCTCGATTATATTGATGGTATGAAGGTTACAGAGTTGATCTACCTTGAGATCGACTAGCTAAAACCCTAGATGAGTTTCTCTGTCCTACAATCTAAAACACTTTGGCTTATATAGGCGCCAAGGGTCATTAGGGTTACACATAGTCGGTTGCCCACCGGAGGGAAAAAACATGCCTAATCTACTATCTCAAACTTGAAAGACACGCCACGACTCCTGAGGTCTCCTCCATAGCGACGAGGCCTTCGATCAATCCGATCCTTAGCGAGCAGCCCATGAGCCCGGCCTATGAGAAATAGGCCGGCAGTACGAGGACCCCTTAATCCCGGATTCCCTCAGTAGCCCCCGGACTAGCCTCCAATGCCGAGGTATATCATCCGGACAATCTTGCGCGTTGAAGTCTTCGGCTTGCGAGGCGAGTCCCTCTATCCCTTCTTGCTCGGCAACCATCCCGTCATCGGAGAATTCTCAAATGTTGAGAATTTGCGGGACCCACTGTAGTAACTTTCAGCGCTTCTCGATCCTTGTGCGCCGAGGGGAGACGAGCGGCCCGGCAGCTTTTTACAAGACTGCCCCTCCCGCAAGGGAGGCACCACCTATTTTAACAAGTCGAATCGTGGTCTGGGTCACATCTTCCTCTTCTTCCCCATCAGAAAAAACTTCAAGCGAGAGATCACCACAAAAACATGGCGAGCGCCCCCAGCTCTTCCTCGCGTCCTTACGGCTCTCGTCCCGGGGATTGGGCAAGTTGCTCTGTATCCCTCCTTCGGCTGCGTGACCTCGAGACACAAGGGTATCTTCCTTTCTCGGATCTGGCGGCTACCCGCGCCGGTTTGACTTCTTTTGACAACGAAGCCTTCGCGGAGAACTTCCCTAATCCTCACAAGGGAGAGCGGGTATGCTTCGTGCCTTTCCTCTTGCGGGGCCTAGGGTTCCCCATTCATCCTTTCCTGAGGGGATTACTGGAGTTCTATGGGATCCAGCTCCATCATCTTACCCCCCGATCTATTCTGCATATCTCGGGCTTTGTTGCCCTTTGCAAAATGTTCCTGGGCTGCGAGGCACACTTTGAATTATGGAGGAAGTACTTCTGCCTCGTCCCCCGAACTCGGGGTGAGACAATTCGGGAAGTCGGAGGAGCCGAAGTATGTCGTATAGCCGGGACAGGCTATCCAGTGGGGACACCGAAGAAGGAGTCCGAAGAATGGTCTTCGGAATGGTTCTATATTGAGGACGTTCCCCTATTCGATCCAGCTCGGAGGGGTTTACCCGAATACTCCGACGCCCCTTTGAAAAAAAGGTACAATTGGTGACCGAAGAGTTCATCCCAAGAGGACGGTGCTGAAGTTCAATGCTTGGCCGCCCACGTAAGCATACTGGCTCATCACAAGCTGACCATGATTGACGTGATGGCTGCCGCCATCACCCGATGCGTTGAACCTCTTCAGCAAAGGATACATCCTTTGTGGCGTTACAACGGAACAAGTGACACCACTCGCTCCCAACGGCTGGGCCCTGCCAATCAAGCGGCATTGGTAGCCGCACTTGCCGACCTGTACAAAGGAGAAAAAGAAGACTTCGTTCGGCTACCGGTTAAGGAGGGCTACTCGAGTTACAACCCCATCGAATGGGTAAGCCTTTCGACTTTGCGACCTGAGTTCGGGTTTTTTATTTGCCCTTTTTGACCAAAGCTTTCAATCTGCGCAAATAGGAATGGAGGAGCTTTGTCGAGACAGTTAACTGTCTGGCCCCCCAACCAGAGAACTACTCTCGTGATGACGATCCAGGATTCCATGACGATCCGGAGCTGTTAATTGAGTACGAAGATGGGGTCTTTTACCAAGAGAGCCTTGATCGATCTAAGGTGGCTATCATAGCCGATCACCCCGGATCACTCCCTTCCTCCACTACAGGCAAGAAGAAAAATTCTTCTCGTAAAAGGAAAACGTCCTCCGTCGACCCAAATATGCCTGTTTCCGCTCCCAAGCGTCGTCGGTCCTCGCGACGAACGTCGGCTACAGCAGCAATGCCCGGACCGGGCATCAACAGGAGTCCTTCATGTGAGCCGGTCGTGGAGACGGCGCCGACCACTCGTTCAACCAAAAGGTACTTCATTCGGCCGCTTAATCTATTGTTATTATGATCGATAGGATCTCACAGAAGATCTTATGTCGAAATACTCAGGAAACGAGTACTACCATCTTCTGCCGAGGACGTTGCCGGGATGCCCGGCAACACTCATGAATCAAGATCTTCTACTCATGTTGAACCTGCTGCGGAGGCCCCTGTGGTCAATCCGTCCCCTGAAGACTCCGGGGACGCGGTATCAGTCACTAAATCCGAAGTAGAGAGTGCGATGAACCACCAGCGCCGACGAGAAACCCTGCGCCACCCGGCGTTTTCCGAACAAGAGTTCAATGCTCTATGCTAGGCAGACGCACACATCGGAGCTGCCCGAGCTGGGCTTGGGGAAGCCGCGAAACTGATATCATCCAGCCTGAAGGTGAGTGGTTGATTTTGAGAATCCGGGCACATATGTAAACCCAGTAGCCCCTGAGCCTTGAATTGGTCGGGACGACCGAGTTAAGGATCCGCATATTGTTTTATGGATGATGCAGGCCTCAAGGCAGCAGAACGAGCAATTGGCCAATGAATTGGAGGCGAGCCGAACACAGGTGGAAGCCGTGAAGGTCGAACTTGAACAAGTGAAGAATTTTACCCGGGAGGCGCATGGTGAGTATATCTATTTTGTTGATCTTAGTATATAATCCCATGCTGACGCGAGGTTACTTTTTAGCAGCTGAATCTATAGGGCAGTTGCAAAAAGATTTAGATGCAGCCCGAGAATCTCAGAGGTACGCCGAGTCCCAGTATGAGGTCGGCTGCCTTTCGTTGCAACGAAACCTGGAGGAGAAGAAATGCCTCCAGGCGGAAAACAAGCAGCAGGCCGAAGAAATTGAGAGTTTAAAGACTCAATTGGCCCAGA
Source organism: Elymus sibiricus (assembly GCA_039707655.1). Classification (NCBI taxonomy): domain Eukaryota; kingdom Viridiplantae; phylum Streptophyta; class Magnoliopsida; order Poales; family Poaceae; genus Elymus; species Elymus sibiricus. Next base: position 451,632,864 of record CM077667.1, on the reverse strand, counting down.
CCCAAGAAAAGAACCAGAAATTACAGAGGGGCATGTTCGGTAAGTGTGATTATAACGTCGAAGGGTATCTCTCCTACATGAAGTGTAATGGACATGCCTTGTCTCATGTATAGGTCTCCTAACCGGGTGGCCTGAAGAAGAGATCGACTCCTACCGGGGGAGCCTTCTGAAGGAACTGTCCGCCGTGCATGAGCGGGCTCGGAAGGCTATGAGGAGCATGATAAAAGCGCTATGGCCTGCCGAGAAGCCTCTGGAAGGGATGACCGAACTAGCCGATCGGTTCAAGGAAGCCCGGAGTCGGTTCGAGCTATGGAAGACGTCGGCCTGCCGGGAGGGAGCACGAGAGGCGTGGGCGATGATCAAGACCCGTTATACCGGTCTTAACCCCGAGCATATGGCTCGGGTTGGGCCAGCAGGGCCTGATGGGCAAGAAGTGCCACTTCACTTGGTGTACGACCAAGTGATGCCTGCCGCTCGTCTCTCGCAGGAAGATTGCACCCTGGATGCCTTAATAGACAATCTTGACCGGCAGCCAGATGTGTGATTTAATGTAACTATGTACTTTAAATCAAAAAATTGCTCCGTCTGTGTTGTAAACTTTGTCTTAATCGGCCATCGGCTTCGACCTCCCGCGCTAAGAGCTTGGGAGTGTTCCGTATAAAATATCCCTTGATAAGAGGGAATTCTTTCGAGGAACCAGGCAATCCGGCCATTTGGTGCGAACAGACAGAAGAGGCACAGGGAGATATGTTATATTACTGCTTAGCGTAAGAAACATCTTCCAAAGAAAATAGTACCTCCATCGGTGCCTTCCTTTAGGTTGCTATGTAAATCGTGGATAGTAAGGCCGTATACTGCTAGTATGCGACTAATGGCCTTTTCGAGAAAAGAAGCCCGAGTAATGGTAATAACAACCATAATTTTATTTGTTGCTTCCGTCGTAGCCGACCAATTTTCTACTAAGGATAGCTAGCTTTTGGCTTCACCCGTCTAAGGTACGTATCCGGATAACCCGGTCGTAGCGATCGCAGAGGTGCTCCCTTTACCCTCTAGCCGAACAATCGGGAACGTAGAGGGTAAACACAGGAGCGAGGCAACCCAGCTTGGCAAAAATCTTAGTTCGAATTGATGCATATAATGGCTTAAAAATCGACAAGGGAAACATGCATACACAGGAAATGTGAATAGATGCTTAAAATATATAATCATCGGCTTCGGGAAGAAGCCCCCAGGTGTTTTATTCGGGTCTAACATTTGAGGATGTATGCCGAAAGACTTAACACGAGCTCGGTTTAGCCGAACATAGACTTGGGGAGAGAGAAAATCCGAACCTGCCAAACATCAAGGTGGAAGGGAAGAAAAATGAAAAGAAAGAAAAGAAAAAGGAGGGTAAAAAGTATGATGACACCGGTCTAGCCGTAAAAAACGCCGAAGACGAGCTGCGTTCCATGGGTGTGGTTCGAGGTGGTTATCTGGTGGGCTTCGAAGACGATAAGCCCCTCCTACGAGTACTTCGTCGATTATGAAGGGGCCCTCCCATTTGGGATTGAGTTTATGCTTTTGCTTCTTGGGGAGCTGTAAGACGAGTTCACCCACATTATACGCTTTTGCCCTGACCTCCCTGCTTTGGTAACGCCGGGCCTGCTGTTGATAAAAAGTAGAGTGAGCCCGAGCTATGTCGCGCTCTCCTTCTAAGGCATCCAAGTCGTCCTGCCGATCTAACTCGGCCTCCTTTTCTTCGTACATGCGCACCCTTGGTGCATCGTGAATAATATCACAAGGAAGGACTGCTTCTGCCCCGTAGACCATGAAGAACGGTGTGTATCCTGTTGATCGATTCGGGGTGGTACGCATGTCCCACAGAACGGAGTCAATCTCCTCCACCCAATGGCAGTCGGACTCATGAAGAGATCGGACCAGACGTGGTTTAATACCACTCATGATGAGGCCGTTGGCCCGTTCGACTTGTCCATTAGTCTGCGGGTGATACACCGATGCGTAATCGAGCTTGATGCCCATCTTTGTACACCAGTCTTTTACCTCTTGGGCGGTGAACTTGGATCCATTGTCCGTTATTATACTGTGGGGGACGCCGTAACGGTGTACCACGCTGGATATAAAGTCGACCACTGGCCCGGACTTGGCTGATTTGACTGGTTTTGCTTCGATCCATTTGGTGAACTTGTCAACCATGACCAGCAAATATTTATTCTTTTTGGTCCCCCTTTAAGTGGTCCGACCATATCCAGCCCCCAGACCGCGAAAGGCCAGGTAATCGGAATAGTCCGGAGAGCTGTTGGGGGCATGTGGCTTTGATTTGCAAAAAGTTGACAGCCCACGCAATGCTGGACAAGTGACTGGGCGTCTGCTCGAGCGGTGGGCTAAGGCCCTTGCCGCGGCGTGATGGTCGCCCATTCCTGCATGGACTTCGGCTAAAAGCTGCCTTCCTTCTTCCTCAGATATGCACCGCTGGAGTACTCCGGTGGTGCTTTTCTTGTATAACTCACCCTCGTGGACTTTATAGGCCTTGGATCGCCGAATTATGCGTCTCGCCTATGTCTGATCGTCGGGGAGTTCTTGGCGAAGAAGGTAATCGAGGAAGGGCTCGGTCCATGGTGAAATTACTGCCATGACCTCATGAGCCGAAGGCGTTTCGTCCATTACGGAGCCGCCGATGATTTGGTCGTCTGGTTCATTTATAGGGGGAACAACCTCTTCCGCGCTGATGGATCCGGCACCCTTATTGTTGTCCTGCCAAACCACTGATGGCTTGAAGAGCCGTTCAAGGAAAGTGATTTTTGGGACAGGGTCGCGTTTGGCCCCCGTGCAGGCCAGTATGTCAGCGGCCTGGTTGTTGTCTCTAGCGACATGATGGAATTCCAGCCCCTTGAACCGTGCGGATATTTTAAGGACGGCGTTTCTATATGCCGCCATCTTCGGGTTTTTGGCATCGAATTCGCCGTTGATTTTAGAGATGGCCAAGTTGGAGTCTCCCCGTACCTCCAGCAGTTGTATACCCATGGAAGCTGGCATCCGAAGACCGTGCAAAAGTGCTTCATACTCGGCTGCATTGTTGGAATCGGCATACGTGATTTGCAACACGTATCGGACGTTGTCGCCTGTGGGAGATGTGAGAATAACTCCAGCTCCCAGTCCGACCAGTGTTTTGGATCCGTCAAAGTACATCGTCCAATGGGAGTATGTACTTTATTCCCTGGGGAGCTCGGCCTCCGTCCATTCAGCGAGGAAATCTGCCAACACCTGAGATTTAATAGCTCGTTGTGGCTTATAGGCGATTTCGAAAGGAAGGAGTTCAATGGCCCATTTGGCTATGCGGCCGGTGGCGTCCCTGTTATTGATTATGTCGTTCAGGGGTACTTCGGATGCCACCATGACCGAACACTCTTGAAAGTAGTGTCTTAGTTTCCATGATGCCATAAATACTGTATAGGCTATCTTCTGGTAATGCGGGTATCTGGACTTGCATTGCGTTAGTACTTCTGACACATAGTAGACCGCCTTCTGTATCCGGAATTTGTGACCCTCCTCCTCTCGTTCGATGACGAGCATTGCGCTAACCACTTGGTTGGTGGCCGATATGTACAATAACATTGGTTCACCGGCGCTTGGTGCTGTGAGTATGGGGTTGCTTGCCAACAGTGTTTTAATTTCCTCTAACGCAGCAGCTGCTTCATCGGTCCATTCGAAACTGTTGGTCCGTTTCAGCAACCTGTAGAGCGGTAAAGCCTTTTCACCGAGACGGGAAATAAAGCGGCTTAACGCCGCCACGCAACCCGCCAACTTTTGGACATGCTTTAGCTCTGTGGGAATTGCAAGTTCTGATAGGGCACGGATCTTAGCCGGATTCGCTTCTATTCCTCTATGGGAAACAATGAATCCGAGCAGTTTACCAGCGGGAACTCCGAAGACACATTTCTGCAGATTGAGTCGTATATCGTACTCGCGTAAGCTGGCAAAGGTTTGCTTTAGGTCGTCGATCAGCTGGCTGACGTGTTTGGTTTTAATGACGACGTCGTTCACGTATGCCTCGACTGTTTTACCAACCTGTTTTTCGAGACAAGTCTGGATCATGCGCTGGTATGTAGCCCCAACGTTTTTTAGCCTGAAAGGCATTATGTTGAAGCAGAATGGCCCGTAGGGGGTGATGAATGCGGTTGCAGCTTGATCGGATTCCTTCATTTTGATCTGATGGTATCCGGAGTAAGCGTCGAGGAAGCACAGTGAGTCGTGTCCGGCTGTGGCGTCAATAATCTGGTCTATGCGTGGTAGGGGGAAAGGGTCCTTAGGGCAGGCCTTGTTAAGGTCTTTGAAGTCGACGCACAGCCGCCAGGATCTGTCTTTCTTCGGTACCATCACCAGGTTTGCCAACCATTCGGGGTGTTTGATCTCCCGTATGAATCCGGCCTCTAGCAATTTGGCTAGTTCTTCACCCATAGCTTGTCGTTTAGGCTCGGAAAAGTGGCGTAGAGTCTGTTTGACGGGTTTGAAGCCTGGGATTATATTCAAACTATGTTCTGCCAGCCTCCGTGGGATTCCTGGCATATCGGAAGGATGCCAGGCGAAGATGTCCCAGTTTTCTCGTAAGAATGCTCGCAGCGCCTCGTCCACCATGGGATCCAGCTGAGCTCCGATGGACGCTGTCGTATTAGGGTCCGTTGGGTGCACTTGAAATTTAACAATTTCTTTTGCAGGTTTAAAGGACGTGGGTTTGGGCCTTTTGCTAAGGATCACATCGTCCTTGTCCACTGTTGACCGGAGTGCGGTCAATTCCTCTGCAGCAAAGGTCTCAGCTAGTGCCTCGAGGGCGAGCGCTGCTGTTTTGTTCTCGGCTCGAAGGGCTATATTCGGATCACTGGCGACTGTGATTACCCCGTTTGGGCCTAGCATCTTGAGCTTCATATACCCGTAATGGGGTATAGCTTGGAATTTTGTGAAGGCGTCACGCCCCAACAGGGCGTGGTAGCCACTGGGGAAGGGCACGATATGGAAGAGAAGTTCTTCAGATCGGTAGTTTTCGGGCGTGCCGAACACTACGTCCAGGGTGATACGTCCTGAACAACGCGCCTCTTTCCCAGGGATGATCCCCCGGAAGGTTGTGTTGTTGTGCTCGATGCGAGATCGGTCGAACTGCATTTTTTCCAGGGTGTCTTCGTAGATGAGGTTTAAACCACTGCCACCATCCATTAGCACCTTCTGTAGCCTGAAACCATCGACGATGGGGTTTAGGACCAGTGCGGCCGGTGTTTGACCGGGATGGATGGTTGGTTGGTCAGTGTCTCCGAAGGTGATTGGTATGTCTGCCCATGAACTTGTTGCCGCCACATTGTAGACCTGTTCGAGTTCTCTAAGAGCTCTTTTCCTCCTGTTCCTAGAGGGGAACGTTTCGTAGATCGTCAGGACTTCAGCATTGTATTCTAGTGGCATTGTGGAGCGCCTGTTCGGCGGTAGTGCCTCGAGGATGGCCTCTCCACTTTTTGCGACCTGCCTGATGACCCAGCAAGCTCTGAGGCTGTGAGTCGGGCTTGTGTTCAGCAATACAGAATGTATAGGGCATGGCTTGTCCAATAGTCCGTCAAGGACAGTTCTGGCCCCCGTAGGAGGTCTATTTCTCTTTTCGGTGGGTTCGTGTTCGGCTAGCCACTTCGGAGGTATCCGCTTTTTCCGATCTCCTCTAGGGTGTTCGGTAAAGTCTGGTTCCGAAAGTAGCCGTTCGGCCTGCCAGGTGCTCTCCATGGCACAGTATTTTTGTACCAGGTCCGATAGTTCGGTGAAGCCGCGAATGTATCGACGGGATAGGGCGTTGAGGATCCCTTCATCATGACAATTGCGACTGAAAGTTGCCATTATCTCCTGGTCACTAGAGCCTGGTACTCTGTCTCTAACGAGGAGGAGTCTAGCCCAAAAGTGGTGAACCGACTCCCCTGGTAATTGTTTGACATCCTGTAAGTCCGAAGACTTGGACTCTCCTGCGATGCTTGAGTACTCGACTTGGGTGGTGGGTGGGAAAAAATTTAGTTCCGCGCCACGATGTGAGTCCGGAATCACGGGGTTCGGCGCGGGGGAATTGGAGCCCGCCTTGTCCGCAGGATCGTTCGGCGCGGAGTTCGAGTTGCGCGCTAGATCGGGGATCGATCCCGAACTATTTCCGGAGCGAATTCCAGAGTCTGGGTTACAAGGGAGATCTTGACGATCGGGAATTGGGATATAAACCGTTTTTAGTTCCGGTTGATAGGGGGACGAGCCTCCAGCCGGACACTCGACGGTGGCGACTAAGTGAGTGACCGAGGAGGTGCAAATCTCCCTTTCGTAGAATTTAAACCCGATCCGGTCATAGACCGGGGTCTGGTCGTCGGTCATGCCCATGGTTCGAATCCGATCCAGTAGCTCGTTCAGGGACGAGACGTCGGTGGAGTATGTGTCGCCGAAGCGCACGGGGTCGATCCGTAGCGCCGTGGTACCAGGATCGCTCGGAGGCGAATCCAGGCCGTATTCGACCGCGGCAGATCCCGGCGTATCGACGGGGTTGGGCATTCTAGATGGCGCGAGGATAGAGGCCACCTCAGAGGCGATGCCCGATGCTTCCGGCGTCAAGGTGTCGGGCTCTGCGGGCTCCTCCATGAGAGTTGAGGGCTTCATCCAAACAAGTTCTCCCCATGAATCAGTGACGAACTCTAGGTTCCCAAATCGGATTTCTTGATCGGGGAAGAAACTTCCGATCTAGCCAAGATGGTCGGTCGGATTGGCATGCGACAGGGTACTGCCGCCTGCGGGGATCTGACCAGGGACGGAGACATCCTGGCTACAGACTCCATGGCTTATGAGAAGGTGAGCCATTGATTCTTTTCGTGATCACAGCGGAACTTTCAATGAAAGCACCAATGTCGGTGTCAAAACCGGCGGATCTCAGGTAGGGGGTCCCGAGCTATGAGTCTTGGATCGATGGTAACAAGGGGACAAAGGAGACGATGTTTACCCAGGTTCGGGCCCTCCTATGGAGGCAAAACCCTACGTCCTGCTCGATTATATTGATGGTATGAAGGTTACAGAGTTGATCTACCTCGAGATCGACTAGCTAAAACCCTAGATGAGTTTCTCTATCCTACAATCTAAAACCCTTCGGCTTATATAGGCGCCAAGGGTCATTAGGGTTACACATAGTCGGTTGCCCATCGGAGGGAAAAACATGCCTAATCTACTATCTCAAACTTGAAAGACATGCCACGACTCCTGAGGTCTCCTCCATAGCGACGAGGCCTTCGATCAATCCGATCCTCAGCGAGCGGCCCATGAGCCCGGCCTATGAGAAATAGGCCGGCAGTCCGAGGACCCCTTAATCCCAGACTCCCTCACTCGCTGATGAGAAATTTCAGCCTACCGCCAGAGGAGGATCCGAAGAACCCAGTTATACAGCGAAAGGTCAAGGCGTTTGCTCTTAAGAAGATGGTAGAACTATTCAAGAACTGGAAGAAACTATTGAACAGAAAGTTTGTTGACAAAGACGAGACTCCAGAATTCACCGGTCAATACTTGAAGATAAAAGATCACTGGCCCGCATTTGTGGCCTACAAGAAATCGGAGAAGGCCAAGCAAAGGTCACATATAAATAAGCAAAATGCTGCAAAGAAGCAGTATCACGATGTTACGGGGTCAGGTGGCTACAGCAAAGCACGTCCTGTGTGGGAAAAAGCTGAGCAAGACTTGCTTGCTAAAAATGTCCAACCAGCGACATTGGACTGGCCAGATCGGGCAAGGACTTGGTTCTTCGGGGTTGGGGGAACTTTGGACCCTGAATCAGGGAAGTGTGTCTGGACGAAAGCTCAACTTGAAACACCCGTCAAAAAAGCTTGAGGAAGCAATCAAGAAAGCGCTGGAAGGGAAGTTCCATCCCGACAGAGAGAAGGACGAGCTGTCATTGGCCCTCGGGAATCCTGAACACCCTGGACGAACACGAGGCACATCAGGCTCCGTTCCGTGGAAGGTTGGGTTTCCCGACAGCACTGGTTACAGAAGCTGACAGAGAAAGAAGAAAGAGGAAGCAAGTGAAATGCAGAAGATGAATGAAAGATTAGCGAAACTAGAGGCACTTGAGAGCCAGCGAGCTACCGGCCAACCATCTCAGCGGCACGAAGATCCTTCATTAGAGACTACCCACGATGCTACCCCACCATCTCAGCGGAGAAGCAGCGTGGCTTCCACGGAGCTCGTTCAGCCTGATAGCACGGCTCCTCGCTACCCTGTGGATGGTATCACGGATAATGAACATTGTGTGCTAATGGCGAAATGCCATAACTTGACCTTGAAGGTGGCGGTCGGTTATGTCTTACCTCCTCGACCTGATGCAACTTTCCATTTCACTCCGGTTCCAGCTGGCTTTGCTATTGTCGGGGTGGATGAAATAATGGACGGATTTGAGGGGTTGGAGCTTGAGTACGCTACAGGTGAAGGGGAGATTCTTCTACAAAATGCCTTAAGGACTACCTGTCTATGGAGAAAGGAACACATCCTGCTTCCATACTGGACGCCGCCTCAGCAGACTCAGCCGGAGGAGGCCCCGGTGCCTGAGTCGTCTCTGGTGTGTCAGCCGTCTCCGGTGCATCAACCGTCTCCGGTGCGTCAGTCGTCTCCGCTGCCTGAGTCCTCTCTGGCGCGTCAGCCATCTCCGCCGCCTCAACGGACTCCGACGGAGGAGGGCCCTCAGTAGAATCCTCCTCCGCCTCAGTTGTCTCCACCGCGTCAGCGGACTCCGTCTCCTCCGCCGCCTCAGCAACAGCGGAAGAGAGTCGCCACCGCTCCGCCGGCTAGCAGCAGTACGAAAACGAAGAAATTCAGAGCAGACCCAAGCCTTAAGGTTCCTCCCAAGTTACCCTACGAGATGACCGAGGAGGAACTCAACGAGATCGTGACTGAAGAAGTGAGACGCCAGCTTGCACCGAAACGTCTGCCTCCAAAGGAGAAAGTAGATCCAGTGAAAGCGAAGCGAACTCTGGATGCCCTTAGGCGACCACCACCGCCTCCGCCGCAATCAAACTATGACCGATGTATTTAAAAGACATTTGATCAAGCGAGGCGGTCGGGAAGCTTAGGTAGCAGTGGCGCAAGAAGTGGGAAAACAATTCCCCAGCTCGGTGAACAAGAACTGCAATCGTGCCCTCCGCTCAAGGTGGTTACCGATATCGCTAATGATCCAGAGAAAGCGGCCGGTGGTCTTGCTATCATTGCTGGTGATTACTTACCCGATTCGGTACAATTTGAAAAGGTTGAGGTAGTAGCATCCTTAAGATACGAGCACGGGAAGCCTCTCGTCAGACGTGAGGAGCTCAAGGGTCTACCAACGAGGATGCGACAATTGGATGAATGGTACTTGAAAGCCTGCAAGGACGGGACCGGCAATATCTTCGTGGCAATTAAAGATGAGCACTTCTTCAATGGAGTCCAGGAGTTGTTCGTGGAATTTGAAGAATTTTTTCAGTTATACAATCAAAAGGACCTCGACAAAACTATCGTCAGTTCCTATTGTCTGTAAGTATTTTTTCTGTAAAGTCTCTAGCTCAGCTCGTTCATTGCATGTATAATTATCCTCACACTATATTATATGCAGATTGAAGATCATCGATTGCAGAAAACGACAAATCTATAACATTGGGTTCATTAACCCAAATACCATAAATGAACATACGTTAAAACACAACCCCCGTGAAACAGAGCAAAACTTGCTACGGGCGTTACTTGGACAACAAAACAGAAGGGAAATACTATTTCCTTACAACTTCCAGTAAGTGTTACTGTCTTGTACGTGCACATTCTGTTTCGCTTACTCGAGGTTAAGTGTAATTGATGAGTTATGCATGCGCAGTTTCCACTTTATTCTGCTAGCCATTCGGCCTGACGAGGGAGTAGTACTTGTCTTGGACTCGAGACGTAAATATCCTAAGGAGTGGACGAACATGAGTGAAATGTTTCAGAAGTAAGTTAAATCATTATCGCACCATATCGGCAACTTTCGTTCATTTCCTGACATCAAGTAATCATTTTCTTTGCCGTGCAGGGTTTGGAAAAAGTTCACCAACCAGGCTAGGGGTGACTGGAGAAAGGAGCTGCGATTTTCACACCCCAAAGTAAGTACTAGCTACTAGCTAGTACCATGCATCGTCTCTCATTGATTCTAGTTTCAATACCATTATCATGCTTGATTATCATTTTGATTGAACTCTATTCTCGTAAAGTGCTTGTGGCAGGCACCCGGCACTAATTTATGTGCATACTACGTTTGCGAGTTCATTTGTGACTCGACCTATGAGCGGGGCATATCTCCAGGACAATTTGAAGTACGTAAACAATATTCACATTTTAATTTTATTACCATCAATTGTGTTGAGTTTCATTCATATATATACATATATATTGACCCCCTTCTTTAAATTAGATCTGGCGGAAGCGGGACGAACTCTTACCAACTGATCACATACGAGCAATTCAAGAGGAATTGGCGGGATTCTTTGTTGAGCATGTCATACCTAAAGACGGAGAATGCCATCGGAATATGCAATGCGATTTTGGTAATTAGATATTAGGATCGTAAGAGATGTTATATTGTATATATGCATGAACATGTACTATATGTAATAGCGTCGAATAGATTTATGAAAACTTGTTGCATTGTTCGACCAAGCACGGAGAAAGAGAGGTCACTTCTCTCTCTATATTTGATCATGACGATGTTGTGTAATGGTTCTTTCATTGCTATATGTAGTAGCTAGCGTCGAGTTGAATGAAAAGCATAAAATAAAAATGGTAAACACAAAAATAAAAGGGGGAAACACAATATGAAAACCCCTAAACCCTCCAAAACCCCTAAACCCCTCCTTTCAAAAAAAAACCCAGCGCCTGGCAGCTGCTCACGCGTGGCTGCCTTTTAGTCCCGGTCGGCGTTACCAACCGGGACTAAAGGTCCTCCTGCCTGGGCGCCCCAGGGCGGCCACGTGGATCTCCTTTAGTCCCGGTTCGTAAGCCAACCGGGACTAAAAGTGATGGGCATTAGTCCGGATTGTTTTCTCCCGGTTGCAGAACCGGGACTGATGCCCTGTTTTCTACTAGTGGATGATATGTGTGAAAATGATATTTACAAAATGATATGCTACGTTCATATGGTAGAATCCCAAAAATGATATGTCAACATATATATCGGTCGTATCGGCCTAGATTTAAAAGCTTGGACATATGAATAATCAAGTCCATTGACTAGAAATTTTATAACATAATTTCGTTTAGTGGCACGTTACTGGTTTCTTTTCTGTGATTTTTTTAGTTAATTAGGAAAGCCTAATTATTTTGAAGCAAGAATATTAATTATATTGATGAAAAATATTTAGCATATCTTTTAAGAAATACGTCATTGGGAAGGCAAATGTTAAATTGTTTGAGGAGTTTAAAGTTTTAAGGAAATAAAATGAGGTTAGGTCGGCTGGCCTTTTTCATTTGGTTGGGGTTGTCGCTCGGTCGCATAAGGCCCATAAAGTCTATATAGAGAAGACCATCAATTTTGTTATGAGAACATCGACCTAGCCTTCGTTGGCCTCTTTGGTCCTGAATTAAAGCCCAAGCCGGATTATAAGTTGATCAAACGGACAATAATGACCAGAAGTGTCATCCGATGGTAGGAAACACTATTTCGTTTAGTGGCGCGTTATTGGTTTCTTTTCCGTGAATTTTTTTAGTTATTCGGGAAAGCCTAATTATTTTGAAGCAAGAATATTAATTATATTGATGGAAAACATTTAGCATATTTTTTAAAGAAATGCGTTTGGATGAGGCAAATGTTAAATTGTTTGAGGAGTCTTGAACGTTCGACAAAAATAAAATAAGGTTAGGTCAGTTGGCCTTTTTCATTTGGTCGGGGCTATCGCTCAGTCACATAAGGCCCATAAAGTCCAAATAACAGAAGACCTTCAATTTTTTTATGAGAGCAGCGGCCTAGCCTTTGTTGCACTCTTTGGTCTTGAATTAAAGCTCAAGCCGGATTATAAGTTGATCAAATGGTTCATAATGACCAAAAGTGGCATCTAACGGTAGGAAACACTAATGACTTGAGAGTGCTCCAATAGTGGAAATACGTCATTGGGAAGGCAAATGTTAAATTGTTTGAGGAGTTTAAAGTTTTAAGGAAATAAAATGAGGTTAGGTCGGCTGGCCTTTATCATTTGGTTGGGGTTGTCGCTCGGTCGCATAAGGCCCATAAAGTCCGAATAGAGAAGACCTTCAATTTTGTTATGAGAACATTGACCTAGCCTTCGTTGCCCTCTTTGGTCTTGAATTAAAGCCCAAGCCGGATTATAAGTTGATCAAACGGACAATAATGACCAGAAGTGTCATCCGATGGTAGGAAACACTATTTCGTTTAGTGGCGCGTTATTGGTTTCTTTTCCGTGAATTTTTTTAGTTATTCAGGAAAGCCTAATTATTTTGAAGCAAGAATATTAATTATATTGATGGAAAACATTTAGCATATTTTTTTAAGAAATGCGTTTGGATGAGGCAAATGTTAAATTGTTTGAGGAGTCTTGAACGTTCGACAAAAATAAAATGAGGTTAGGTCAGTTGACCTTTTTCATTTGGTCGGGGTTATTGCTCACTCACATAAGGCCCATAAAGTCCAAATAACAGAAGACCTTCAATTTTGTTATGAGAGCAGCGGCCTAGCCTTTGTTGCGCTCTTTGGTCTTGAATTAAAGATCAAGCCAGATTATAAGTTGATCAAATGGTTCATAATGACCAAAAGTGTCATCTAACAGTAGGAAACACTAATGACTTGAGAGCGCTCCAATAGTGCCCGGTTATAATGTATTTAAATATCCAGAGTTACAAAAGTATGATTTTAATACATATCTTTACATAATTTTCTGTTTTAGACAGATTCTGTTTTTATTGCATAGTGTGTTTATTTTAATGATTCTATGGATTGTATCGGGGGGTATAAGTCATGGAAGAGTTAGAATACAGTATATATATACATTTGGAGGCAACATTTACTCTCGTTCCAAATGCAGATGCAAGTCGTTTGTTAATCAAAGCCAAGCATATTTAAGCATTTTAGGTCAATCAATCTTTTATAAAGAAATACCAGTACTAAATACATCAAAATTCAAATTGTTATTTTTGTCATTTATAAAACACACAATCATAGAAAGCAATGAAATGTCTATGTCTGGGCAATGTAGTTTGGCTCACATAGCTCGACATTGGTGATGACAACTTGACTTTTTAGAGATTTTAATAAGGAATACATAAGGAATACATTGGAATATCTAAAAAGGCTTATATTTAGGAACGAAGGGAGTAATATCAAACAAGAGTAAGTTGTCCCGAGTTTATGGCGTAGGCTAGGGCATGTTTAATGGAGTTGGCGGTCTTTGGGGTGTCATGCACCTCTTCCCCTCCTCTCAATTTCCACTCTCATTTGCTCCACACACATCTCCTGGCCGGCCTAGCCCATCAAAAGCCGATTGACACAAAATACAACATACAACTCTAAAAAGACAACCTACATGATTATCTAAAATATAACCCTCAAGGTTGTGATTGTTTTTTAAATAGACTTATGTAACAAGTGCTAACAACGTTTTCATTTGGAGTTCAATGGTTGTGAGAAACAAAGTCGGTCTTGAGTCATTGTCCTATTTTCCTACACCGAATTGCAACTCGCGATTGAGTTTCCCGCTCCATGATCCACGAGGTGTACTTGGCTCAATCCCTCGACCCTCAATCTTCAACGAGGAGGAGGCCACATGGCTTGGTGGTCTCACCAATGGAGGGATTTAAAGGGGAGGGTTTAAATAATGAGTTGGACATGATCTTTCTTACATTCACACTCGACGTTTTTAAGAAATAGGTCCCATGGCTTGATGTGTCTAGGACTCTAGCTAGGGGTAAGTAAAATTTGAAATCACCCACCTGCACCTTTGCCTCCATGGACTACTAAGGGAGCAATGGTTCTTTGGAGTTGGAGAAGACATAGTGTGATTGTGGAACATTACACAGTGAAACTGGAGGCAAAGGTGATGACCCACAATTATAGGGAATCAATCGTAGTCCTTTCGATAAGTAAGAGTGTCGAACCCAACGAGGAGCAGAAGAAAATGACAAGTGATTTTCGTATCGAAATTCCTGCAAGCACTGAAAGTAACGGTGATAGATAGTTCGGTAGCAAGGCAATTTGTAACAAGTAACAATAGTAGCAATGGTGCAGCAAGATGGCCCAATCCTTTTTATAGCAAAGGTCAAGCCGAAACGTACTCTTATATGAAGCAAAGCGCTCTTGAGGACACATGAGAATTTTGTCTAGTCATGGTTCATCATGTTTAGTTGATTCACGTTCACTACTTTGATAATTTGATACGTGGGTGGACCGATGCTAGGGTGATGTTCTTACTTGAACAAACAACCCACTTATGATTACCCCCTCTTGCAAGCATCGGCAACTACGAATGAAGAATTAAGATAAATCTAACCATGTCATTAAACATGTGGATCCAAATCAGCCCCTTACGGAACAACTCATAAACTAGGGTTTAAGCTTCTCTCACTCTCGCAACCCATCATCTACTTATCATTCCCCAATGTTTTCCTTTAGACCCAAATATGATGAAGTGTCATGTAGTCGACGTTCATACGACACCACTAAAGGAAGAGCAACATATATATCATCAAAATATCAAACGAATACCAACATCACATGATTATTTAAGACAAAACTTCTCTCATGTCCTCAAGAACGAAAGTTACTACTCACAAAGCATCAACATGTTCAAGATCAAAGGTGTAATGAATATGCTTAAGGATCTGAACATATAATTTTCCACCAATTAAACCAACTAGCATCAACTACAAGATGTAATCAACGCTACTAGCAACCCACCGGTACTAATCTGAGGTTTGGAGACAAAGATTGAATATAAGAGAAGAACTAGGGTTTGGGATGAGATGGTGTTGGTGAAAATGTTGATGAAGATTGGTACTCCCGCAATGGAGGAACCGTTAGTGATGACGATGGCTTCGATTTCCCCCTCCCAGAGGAAAATTTCCCCGACGAAATTGCTCCACGCGGAGAGCAAAAGTGCTTCTGCCCACGTTCCGCCTCGAGACGGCGGCGCTTTGTTCCTAAAGTCTTCTCCTTATTTTTTATAGGTCAAAACCATTCATCTGTGCGACCCACAAGGCATCTGGGCACGCCTGGGGGTGGTGGTCGCGCCCTGTTGCCTTGTGAGCAGGTGGTGGCCCCCCTCTGATATTACTTTGCTCTAGTATTTTGTATATATTCAATAAAAATATTTGTGAAGTTTCAGGTCATTTGGAGTTCTGCGGAATAGGTATCTTTGTTGTAGCTTTTCAGGTCCAAAATACCAGTTGTCGGTAATCTCCCTCTCCATTTAATCTTGCAAACTAAGAGAGAAAAGGCATTAGAATTGCATCATAAAGTGGAATAATGACCAAAAACAATATAAATAACAGTAAGAATTCATGATGCAAAATGGACGTATCAAAAGGCAAGGCATGTACTAAGAGAACATGAATACATGATGCAAAATGGTGGTCGCGCCCTGTTGCCTTGTGAGCAGGTGGTGGCCCCCCTCTGATATTTCTTTGCTCTAGTATTTTGTATATATTCAATAAAAATATTCGTGAAGTTTCAGGTCATTTGGAGTTCTGCGGAATAGGTTTCTTTGTTGTAGCTTTTCAGGTCCAAAATACCAGTTGTCGGTAATCTCCCTCCCCATTTAATCTTGCAAACTAAGAGAGAAAAGGCATTAGAATTGCATCATAAAGTGGAATAATGACCAAAAACAATATAAATAACAGTAAGAATTCATGATGCAAAATGGACGTATCAAAAGGCAAGGCATGTACTGAGAGAACATGAATACATTGTGCACGGTTTATGCGGAAGGAGATACACAGTGCGCAATAGACATGCTAGATGGTCGCTAAAGATTATAAAGTAAAAAAATACAACCATGCACCCAACACCCATGATACGTCCATTTTGCATCATGATTTCCTACTGTTATTTACTTTGTTTTGTTGAATAATAATGCTTTGGGGAGTGATTCTAATGCATTTCCTCTCATAATATGCAAGGTTTACACAAAGAGGGAGAATACCGGCAGCTGGAATTCTGGACCCAAGAAAAGCACGCCAGAGATACCTATTCTGCACAACTCCAATGAAGCTGAAATTTTACGGAGATTATTTTTGCATTTAATAAAAAATACTGGAGCTGAAAACTACCAGAGGAGGCCCTCCAGGTGGGCACAACCCACCAGGGCGCGCCAGGCCCCCCTGGGCGCGCCCTGATGGGTTGTGCTCACCCAGGCCTACCTCCGGTGCCCATCTTCTGGTATAAGGTCACTCTTGACCTAGAAAAAATTAGAGGAGGACTTTTGGGATGAAGCGCCGCCGTCTCGAGGCGGAACTTGGGCAGGAGCACTTTTGCCCTCCGGCGAAGCGATTCCGCCGGGGGAACTTCCCTCCTGGAGGGGGAAATCGAAGCTATCGTCATCACCAACACCCCTCTCATCTTTGGGAGGCCAATCTTCATCAACATCTTCAACAACACCATCTCCTCTCAAAACCCTAGTTCATCTCTTGTGTTCAATATTTGTACCGGAACCTCGGATTGGTACCTGTGGGTGACTAGTAGTGTTGATTACCTTGCGTAGTTGATTACTATATGGTTTATTTGGTGGAAGATTATATGTTCAGATCCATTATGCTATTCAATACTCCTTTGATCTTGAGCATGATTATTATTTGTGAGTAATTACCTTTGTTCTTGAGGTCACGAGAGAAGTCATGTTGCGAGTAATCATGTGAATTTGATATGTGTTCGATATTTTGATGATATGTATGTTGCGATTCCCTTAGTGGTGTCATGTTAACGTCGACTACATGACACTTCACCATTCATGGGCCTAAGGGAATGCATTGTGGAGTAGTTATTAGATGATGGGTTGCTAGAGTGATAGAAGCTTAAACCCTAGTTTATGCGCTACTTCGTAAGGGGCTGATTTGGATCCACATGTTTAATGCTATGGTTAGGCTTTGTCTTAATACTTTTCTCGTAGTTGCGGATGCTTGCGAGGGGGTTAATCATAAGTAGGTTGTTAGTTCAAGTAAGAACAGCACCTTAGCACCGGTCCACCCACATATCAAATTATCAAAGTAGCGAACACGAATCAAACCAACTAGTGATTGTTCTGGCCTGTCCTTTGCCTCAAAAGGATTGGGCTACCTAAAAGTGCGTTATATCGACTAGAGGGGGGTGAATAGGCGATTTTTACAAATTCATCACTGAGGAATTTCACCTTGAGGAATTTGAAATGTGATGAATAACTAGCAGCGGAATAAGTATTCAAGTGCATACGAAGCATAGTGATCGCATAGTCATCATGATGAAATAACGCATGCACAAATTTCAGGTAGCGTGATACAGGATAAGCAGGTGAGGAACAAGGTAGCTTGAGGAATTTGAGGTGAGGAAATTGAGAAAGTCTTCAGTCAAATTCTTCAAACAGTAACAATCAATTTCATCAACAAGTATACAAGGAAATAGAAGGGTTGAGGAAATAGAACCAGGTAGCTCGATGAAGACAATGATTTGATGACCCAGTTCCAACTGCTGTGACAGTCGTACGTCTGGTTTGGAGCGGCCTGGTATTTAAACCAGAGGACACACAGTCCCAGGACACACAGTCCTTACCGTATTCTCCTTGAGCTAAGGTCACACAGACCTCGCCCAACACTCGTGGTAAGTCTTCAGGGTAGACTTCCAAAACCCTCACAAACTGGTCACACGGCGATCCACAATTGACTGCTGGATGCTCTAGACCAAGGTCACTTCGTGAGCCCCAATTGACTGCTGGATGCTCTAGACCAAGGTCACTTCGTGATCCCCAATTGACTGCTGGATGCACTAGACCATGACACCTAACCGTCTGGAAGATACACAGTCTTCAAAGGTAACAAGCGTCGGTTCCACACAGGAACAATTTCTTCAGTGATGCTCAATCACTTTGGGTTTGGTGGTTTGGTTTCGGGTTTTTCCTCACTGATGATTTTCTCTCAAAGTCCTCGAGGAATGGGATGCTCTCAAATGACAAGTGTCAGTTCTCTCTCGGAGCAGCCAACCAACTAGTGGTTGTGGGGGGTGGCTATTTATAGCCAGGGTGCAACCCGACATGATAAGACATAAATGCCCCCAATGATATGATCGTTATGTGGATAGGATGATTGGGGACAGCTGGCACTTAGCACAGCAACGGTCGGAATTTCGAACTATGAAAGTCCTCAGGCTTATCATATTCCTCACTTGTAGGCAATTCGCACTGGCGAAATCCTAACTCCTCAGTCAGACCAATTTCCTCAGAGACCAGAAGATCATCGTCTCTGTCACTGAAGAACTTGACTGAACTGCAAGAGATTTCCAAAGGCTTCACTCGAAGGATTGGATAGGTTGAGGCTTTTGAGTTGAGCATCAATTGAAAATTTTCCTTAGTATTACCTCGGCCCCCTTTAACAGTACGGTGTTTCCTATGACTCAAGGAAAGGAAATGAAACTACAAAAACAAAAGTCTTCACGCTTCATAGTCCTCGTTCATATCTTCAAGGTCACACCAACTTCTTCTTTTTCAATGTCTTCAGGGAATACCAAAGTCTTCAGCAAAGTCTTCACCAAAGTCTTCAGTTGAAGACATACATTTTTAGGGGTCGATAATCTCTGAATGTATCAAACTCCTCAGCGACTTATAGAGCATGTGTACACTTACAAACGCATTAGTCTCTTAACCTATAAGTCTTCAATACACCAAAATCACTAAGGGGCACTAGATGCACTAACAATCTCCCCCTTTTTGGTGATTGATGACAAATCGGTTAAGTTTTCAACGGGGATAATAATATGAAGTGTAAGTACTGAGTTTGAGGAATTTGATTGCAAGATACAGAAGAACTCCCCCTGAAGATGTGCATATTTGAGGAATTTGCTTTGGACTGCAAATGCACATGGCAGGTTAAAATCATGGAGAACTCCCCCTATATCTTGTAATCCATACACGCATTTAATATATATCATGAGGAAATTGAAATGCATGATGGAAAATGGGGTCTGAGGAAGTTCAGCATGCGTGCATTAAGATAACTTGAGGAAATAGCATGCGGAAAGCAGTTCAAAAACATCAGACCACCATCGGACTTAAGTTTACAACTCAACCAACAAAAGCTTCAGAAGAGCGAGAGTTGTAACTTAAACAAAACAGCCCATATATAGAGACCCGCTTGAAGACTAACTCAAATTTTCTCCCCCTTTGTCATCGAAGACCAAAAGGGACAAAAATTGAGGACTAACGCCCCTGAAGAATTTCATCTTGAAGGTGGTGGAGGAGCGTCAGCGTTGTCGGGGTCGTTCATTGATGTAGGGCCTGCAGCAGTGTCGTCAATATCCTCAGCTTCATCCGCCTGGCGTGATGAAGAATATGAGCTTGTAACCAGCTGAGGAACTTGAACTTTCTTCCATTTCTTCCTTGGAGGGATGGACCAATCAAAGTCCTGCTGAAATTCCATCTCCTTGAGTTCTTCAGGAGTCTTGAGGTGAGACAGGATGGCCCATGTGCGGTCAAGGACTTCATGAAGATAATAGTGGTTCTTCCTCACAGAGTTGTGCGTGACAGTCATGTCTCGAAGAAGTGAACCAAACTGACGTTTTACCCACTTGTGATTGCGATCAATCTTCTGATGAAGACTTAGAAGAAGCTCTCGATCAGTCATCACACGAGGGGCAGTTTCTTGAGGATTTTGCGCTGAGGCTTTTGCGGCAGAATCTTGGGTAGCAGTGTCATCATTGGTGGAATAGGATGCAGCTTTGCGAAACTGACCATCCAATGGACGAGTACCTTCATCAATGACAGCTTTGCCTTTACCCTCAATTGAGGAAAATGAGCTCTTGAGGACCTCAATTGGAGGCAGAAAGCTGAAGTGATTCTGAAAGTCAGTCTTGAATGGAAGTGAAGACCTTGATCTGATGAATTTCATGATCCAGGGAGCGTAAGGCTTCAATTCAAATGGGGCTGAAGCAGCATTGGCCAAAGTCCTCATGAAGAAATCATGGTAATTTACGGGAATCCCATGAATGATGTTGAATAGCATGTTCTTCATGATTCCCTCCACTTCTTCTTCTTCTTCAGAATTGTGGCCCTTCTGAGGACTGAGGGTTTTGGTCAGAATGCGATAAACGGTCCTGGGCACATAGAGCAAATCCTTCACAAGGAAGGAAGTCCTTTGAGGTTGGCCCTGAGCCAATGGCTTCATCAGCACTTGCATCAAGTGGTTGGGCAGTTCAGTTTCATCATAGATGCAACGTGCTCCTTCTGAAGGAATTGCTATTGGCACAGCCTGAAGCAATTCAGTGGCTGGGGCAGTGTAGTGAGTAGATCCAGTCATCCAGTCCAGAATCCATGAATTGACATCAGAAGCATCACCCGAGATATGCAAGGTTGCATAGAATTGAAGAATTAGCTCTTCATTCCAGTCGCATATGTCAACGCAGAAGGGAAGAAGTCCAGCATCATGAAGAACTGCGAGCACAGGTGTGAAGCACGGAATGGATTACATATCCACATGAGGAATTTGCTGATGCTCGAAGACTTTCTCTTTGTCAAATAGTACTGATGCATAGAAATTCATCTGCGAAGGGGTCCAGAATCTTGTGCGACCGGTCCTTGCTGAGTCATAAGGATTTGGCCCGTTGAAGAAAATGTGCTCGTTGAAGAAATTGGTCTTGATGAATTTGGGGCGCTTTGAGCCTTTGAGGAGCAACTTTGGCTTCGGCTAAAGATTTGGCTTGAAGCGGCCCACAATGTCCTTAATCATAGGAGGAACTTCTTCAGATTGAGGAATTTGAATAGCAGTTTCCTCATTTGCGGTTTGAGCAGCAATTTCTTCAGCTGATGCAGCTGGAATATCTTCAGTATGAATTTCTTCAGTCTGGGCTGGAGACTGAGGAATTTGAGTAATTGGTGTGGTCATTGGAGAATTTGGGTGTGCAGCTTCCCAATATTCATCATTGATTAGAGGAGTTGTGTTGCCAATGTCCACGACCATCTTCCATTTCTTCAACACCGGCCTCTTCAGCAGTCAACTGAGGCAGGGGCGATGATACCAGTGGAGTTGAAGCATTTGCTTCCACTTCAATTTCTTCAACAATCTGCTCTGTTGAAGCAGCAGAATGAACTTCTTCATCATCAACATTCGGAATGTCATACTCGACACCAAATGGAACTATTTCATAGCCAGGTACTGAGGAGATTGGGGTTGCATCAATGGGTTCAGTTGAAGAACTTGGCAGTGTCTTCAATTTCTTCACCGCTGAGGAATCTGAAGTTGATGCTTTTCTTTTATTAGCAGCAATTTTCTCCGCAGCCTTTGTTTTCTTCGCTTCTGATGCAGAAGGAAGGTTGATGTTCTTCACCCTTAAGGACTTTGCAGTTTCAGCAGAGGGTGAAGGTGCAGCAGTTTCTTCAGGAACAACTGATGCAGTCGCCCTAGTGGTCTCAATTTCATCAGGCGCAGCAAAAGCTTCAGCTGGCCTGGCAGTTTCTTCAGGCGCAACAGTGGAGGTTGCCCTGACAGGTTCTTCAGCAGCCTGAATTTCTTCAGCTGCGCGTGCAGTTTCTTCAGCAGGCTGAGCAGATTCTTCAGCCTGAGGAATTTGTTGTTGCAATTGAGCTGCAACCCTTGAGTTGTGATCTTTAACTGCAGCTTGGGCTGCCCTGACAAATCTTACTTTGGTGCCCTTCCATTCAGCATCATATTTTGCTTGTTCATCAGTCAGGCAGCGAATCTCAGACTGAACTGTGATGAGTTGAGTAGGAGTCAAATTCATCACATTGTTCTTCAGGAACTTTTCCTTTCTGGCCCTGCTCCTCTTAGCTCTCTGAGCTTGATCTCTCTTCCATTTTTCTTCAGCAATGAAGTGGGTGAGGACATGGTCAACACCAAGAGGTAACTTCAGTGAGGAAAGTGGAGTGCTGGGATCCTCATGCCATATGTCAATGAAGTTGAGGATCATCTTTGGATCCAGCATAAGAGGAACAGAGCTGCCCTTAGCTATTGCAGCTCTCTGCTGACTGTTTCTGATGATTTCTTCCAATTCTTCATTAGTAGCATCATCATTATCCTCAGACCCTGAGGGTACATTCACAGTAACTTGGCTTTTGTGAGGACTTGGTCTCTGACCTCGTCCAGCAGTTCTCTTTATCTTCATCAAGGTAGGACTTGTTGAAGACTGTTCTTGGGCTGAGGAACTTGCAGAGGCCCCTGAAGCAATTGATAAGCCAGCAGATTTCTTCACTAATGATTTCTTCGGAGCACTATCAGAGGCTCCGGCAGAGGCAGCAGCAGCAGCAAAATCTTCATTGAATTTCTTCACTGCAGCTTTGGCAGTTCTCTGAAGTTTTTGTTGATGCTTTGCCCATTCAGCTGGAAAGTCTTCAGCACGAGCAACGCTAGTGGGATCAATTTCTTGACCATCAGCAGGAGGAGCCCTTTTGCAAGGAGGTTTGAGGGCGAATTTCTTCATGTACTTGGGAGTGACATAGCGATAGTCTCTCCACTCCTTTGCCCACCTCCGTTCAATCCTCTGAATTCTGATTTTTCTCTGCTCTTTAGTTTCTTTGCCATGAATGGCCTCATCTGGAGTACAGTAACCAGCATACAGATCCTCAGGTATCTCAAAAGTAGTGTTCTGTTCAGCTTTCTTTCCACCCTTCTGAGGTCTTTTACCATCTGCCATTTTCTTCACTTGATGACTTTGAACTCTTGATGATTCTGAAGATGTATACAATTTTTCCTCAAGAAACGCTGCAAATGAGTTAAGTTGATGAGAACCTAGTGATTCATCAGCAAACATTTTGTACCTGTGAACAGAGTATAGGTGCGAGGAATTTGAAGAGTTCATATGTGTTCTCGGAAATTTTTCAAAATACATCAAGTTGAGGATTTTGACCATAGATGTCTTGAGGAATTTCACTAAGTGTTCTTTGTCTTAGGTTCCAGAGTTGTGCGAATATGTAGATCCACACAATTGAGGAATCTTGAAGAAAATCATAACTTAGAGAAAAACATCAAGGGATTGAAACATGTAAGGTGCTTAAGAAGATGATTCTTGAAGAAAAAACACTTTTGAGGATTTTGTGGAAGACATGAAGATCAAACAAGGGAAGTAAAATTAGATTTTATTTACCCTGATGAAGAACACGACGAACAGAGAGATGAATCTGGGAAGTTCGTCCGTCCAGATCTCCCACGCCCTAGCTTGGCAGAGGGAGACAGCTACAGCGGCGGTGGGGTGAAGACTTTCGCGGCCGATGCGAGTACGGCGACGGCGAGGTTGAGGCAGTGAAGCTCTTCCTCTCCGGCGGCGATGATTTTAGCGGCGGCGCTAGGTTTGAGCTCGGGAGAGATGGGAGTGAGGAGTAACTCGAGCACAATGAAGGGGAGGGGGTATATATAGTGGCAGTAAAAATGAATCGGCCCGAAGATTTTGGACCAGATTGCCCCTGACCCTTGCTCTCCACGCGACAGGTGTCACCCACGTTCTGAGTAGTGGAGATAGTGGGGGATCGTGGCTTATCCAGTCGTGGGAATCGGAACTGTTTGAGCGGGAAGCGCCGAAAAATTTGATAGTGAAAATTTTAAAGTTTCCGTTCGCAAATTCTTCAGCTGTCAAGGATACAGTGAAGACTTTGAATGACTTTCAAAGTAGAACGCATATGAAGAATTTGTGAACAGACTGGGTTGAGTTTAGCATAGAGGGGGAACGGGTCCGATCACATTCACTTAGATGAAAATCAACTTGAAGAATTAGCAATAAGTGAATGCTGTTGAGGACATTGAAAACTCAAATATATATATATATATATATATATATATATATATATATATATATATATATATATATATATAGTCAATGAAGAACATCAGTTTCACTGTTTGAAGAATTTGAAAAGTTGAGGAATTTGCAAACTTGAGGAATTTGAAAATTTGAAGAATTTGCAAAATGATGAAAAACTCAACTCAGAAGAATTTCAACTATTGTTGGTGGCGTGACCCACCGTATACGAATGATGATTTCAGACACCGCGTACAATTGTCGTAGGGTTCTGAGAATCAAATTCTTCGTTAATTTCTTCACACTTAGAGAGTTATTCTTCATTGATTGAAGAAAAACGTTACTTCGTGTGTTGCACATCAAAGTCATCAATTTTGCATAAGTGTTAGGATGTGTGTCCTTTCAAAGAACATTCGAAGATTCTAAGATATTTAGCTCACACCGCAACTTGTAAAATCTCTTTTCATCCAAGGGCTTGGTGAAGATATCGGCCAGTTGTTCTTCAGTGGGGATGTGGTCGATATAGATGTCGCCCTTGAGTACATGATCTCGAAGAAAATGATGATGAATCTGGATGTGCTTGGTCTTGGAGTGCTGGGTTGTAAGCAATCTTGATAGCGCTCTCATTGTCGCAGTAGAGAGGCACATTCTTCACCTTGATGCCATAGTCCTTGAGGGTTTGCTTCATCCACAGCAGCTGAGCGCAGCATGAACCAGCAACAATGTACTCAGCTTCAGCAGTAGAAAGTGACATGCAGTTCTGCTTCTTCGAGGACCAACAGACTAAGGATCGTCCGAGGAAATGACATGTGCCTGAGGTTGACTTGCGATCCACACGATCTCCAGCATAGTCAGCATCTGAGTATCCGACGAGGTGAAGATTTGAGCCCTTGGGATACCATAATCCAAGCGTTGGTGTGTGAGCTAAGTATCGAAGAATATGTTTCACAGCCTTATGGTGTGATTCCTTCGGTGTTGCTTGGAATCGGGCACACATGCAAACACTCAGCATAATATCAGGCCTAGATGCACATAGATACAATAAAGAGCCAATCATGGAGCGGTATACCTTCTGATCGAAATCTTTACCATTTTCGTCAGTGCAGAGGTGGCCTTTTGAAGGCATTGGAGTTTTGACGCCTTTGCATTCGTGCATGTTGAATTTCCTCAGCACATCCTTGAGGTATTTCTCTTGTGATATGAAGATGCCATTGTCTTGCTGACGAATTTGAAGACCTAAGAAGAATTTCAACTCTCCCATCATAGACATTTGATATTCTTCACTCATCATATAGGCAAATTCATCACTGTAACGTTTGTCAGTACAGCCAAAGATAATATCGTCGACATATATTTGGCATATGAACAGTTCATTGTCATAGGATTTGGTGAAAAGAGTTGGGTCGAGTGAACCGGGTTTGAAGCCTTTCTTCATGAGGAATTCCTTCAGAGTGTCATACCACGCCCGAGGGGCCTGCTTGAGGCCATAGAGGGCCTTGTTGAGTCTGAAGACTTTGTCAGGATGCTTAGGATCTTCAAAACCTGGGGGTTGAGCAACATATACTTCTTCCTCATGCTTACCATTGAGGAATGCACTTTTCAAATCCATTTGATATAAAGTGATATCATGATGGTTAGCATAAGCAAGCAATATGCGAATAGCTTCAAGTCTAGCAACAGGTGCAAAAGTTTCATCAAAGTCAATTCCTTCAACCTGTGTGTAGCCTTGAGCTACAAGACGAGCCTTATTCCTTACCACAAGGCCATTTTCATCTTGCTTGTTGCGGTAGATCCACTTGGTACCTATGATGTTATGCTTGCGAGGATCTGGCCGCTTGACAAGTTCCCACACGTTGTTGAGCTTGAATTGATGCAATTCCTCTTGCATAGCTTGAATCCACTCAGGCTCCTTGAAAGCTTCATCAACTTTGGTGAGCTCTATCATAGAGACAAAAGCAAAATGCCCACAAAAGCTAGTCAGATGTGAAGCTCTTGAGCGAGTGAGACGACCTGGTGCATTGATGTTGTCGATGATTTTGTCAATCTGCACTTCATTTGCAACTCTTGGATGAGCAGGTTGACGTGGCTGAGGATTTTCTTCAGCACCATTTTCTTTAGGTGTATCAGCATGAATGTCTTCATTGATTGGAATGACTTCCTCAGTTGGTTGAGGATTTTCTTCAGTGGGTACTACATCCTCAGTGGCCTTCAATTTAATGGATTCCTCAGGAGACTTTTCATCTAGCACAGAAGGCAGGTGCTCTCTTTGCGAGCCGTTAGTTTCATCGAACCGCACATCTACAGTTTCAACAACCTTGTGATGGTAGGTGTTGAAGACTCTGTAGGTGTGCGAGTCCTTTCCGTAACCAAGCATAAAACCTTCATGTGCTTTCGGTGCAAATTTAGAACTGTGGTGAGGATCTTTTATCCAGCATTTTGCACCGAAGACTTTGAGATAACTTACATTGGGTTTCTTGCCGGTCATGAGTTCATATGATGTCTTCTTGAGGAATTTGTGAAGATATACCCTGTTGATGATGTGGCATGCTGTATCAATTGCCTCAGGCCAGAAGCGACGAGGAGTCTTGTATTCATCAAGCATGGTGCGAGCCATCTCAACAAGAGTCCTATTCTTGCGCTCCACGACCCCGTTCTGCTGAGGAGTATATGGGGCAGATAGCTCATGAGTAATACCAAGTTCATCAAGATATTCATCAAGATTGGTGTTCTTGAACTCAGTCCCGTTATCACTCCTGATATGCTTGATCTTGACGCCGAAGTTTGTTGAGGCCCTTGAAACAAATCGTCTGAAGACACCTAAGTGTAACGAGAGTAATCATCAACAATGACAAAACCATACAAACTTGAAGCATTTGTTAGTGTGGAATAATGAGTGGGGCCAAAGAGGTCCATGTGAAGCAATTCAAAAGGTCGAGTCGTGGTCATGATGGTCTTCGAGGGATGCTTGGATCTGGTCATCTTCCCAGACTCACAAGCACCACAGAGGTGATCCTTGAGGAATTTGACACCTTCAATGCTAATGACGTGCTTTTTCTTCACGAGCGTGCGCAAGTTCCTCATACCAGCATGTCCAAGTCGTCGATGCCACAGCCAGCCTTCTGAGGACTTTGCAAGTAGGCACGTGGCAGGCTGAGGACCTGTAGAGAAATCAACAATATACAAGTCTCCTCTCCTAAAGCCTTCGAAGACTTTGGAATGGTCAGATTCCATGATGACAACACAACGATATTTTCCAAAGATGACAACCATATCAAGATCACAAAGCATTGAGACAGACATGAGGTTGAACCCGAGGGATTCGACAAGCATCACCTTGTCCATGTGTCGGTCCTTGGAGATTGCAACCTTACCTAGACCCAATACCTTGCTTTTTTCCTTTGTCAGCGTAGGTGGTATGCTTCAGATGAGATGGGGCAAGTGGCATATTCATCAATAGACTCTTGTCACCAGTCATGTGGTTGGTGCATCCACTATCGAGGACCCACTCAGTAGTTTTTGGAGTTTCATCCTGCAGATGAATTAGTACAACTTACGAACTCATATGCTTCAGAGTGAAGAATATGACATCAAATTCATCAGGCAGAATTTCATCACACAACATAGTAAGTAAAGCAGTGTGAGGACGTGAGAAATGAGGAACTCATTTCTGCATGATTAGCTTGCGTCCTTTCAAGCATTTCCTCAGGTCTCCAGCAAATTCATCAGGCGTTCAAGTTCGTCTGGAGACCTGACCCTGCATAAGAAGTTAGTTCAATTTCTTCACCACCCACATCTGGAGGGGTGGCAAAGAGTTCATCATTCTGCGAGCTCCATATGAGAAGGGGGGCATTGAAGCTAGTGCACTTCGTTTCACAGGACTAGGGTTAGAATACTCATATGAATAAGCAGAGAAATTCTTCGAGGACTTATGAACATAATGATTTGAAGAATAATGCACATATTCAGATTTTTCTGCGAAACAGATGCATTAGCACGAGAATGATACTTTTGACCATTTGAGGAATTTGGTCCAAGTGAAGACTTTGGTCCATATGAGGAATTTGATCTGGGGTTCCTTTTCTTCATGGGTGGTGTCGTGAGGACATTCACTTGAAGATTTTCCAAGCAGCTCTTAGGAACCCAGATTTTCCTCATAGGTGAACCGTTCCTGTAGTTAGTTCCAACAAATCTGGCAAATACTTCACCTTTCTGATTTTTGAAGAATTTGTAGTTGGAGTCAAGTGACTCATCAGAGGAATATGAAGTTTCACAAGTAAAGCCAGATAAAGTGGATGGATCCACAGGAGGTCCTTTTGCAGCAACCCATGAGGTTTTGGGGTACTGCTCAGGTGTCCAGTAGGATCCATCAGCATTGAGTTTCCTCTCAAATGCAATACCCTCTTTCCTAGGGTTCCTGTTCAGAATCTGCTTTTTGAACACATCGCAAAGGGTTTGATGCCCTTTGAGACTTTTGTACATGCCTGTCACATACAATTCCTTCAACCCTGCATTTTCGTCAGTGATACTTGTGGTATCCTCAGATGAGGAATTTGTGACCACAGGGATAGTTGAAGAATTTGCAGCAATAGAAGCATTTGAACATTCAGGTGAAGAATTAGCAGTTTCACGTTCGATGCATTTCATACATGGTGGAACAAATTCTTCCTGAGCGGTACTGATCTGTTGAGCCAGTAAGGAATCGTTTTCCCTTTGGAGATCCTCATGAGCCACTCTTAGTTTCTCAAGATCTTGGTTTCTTTGAAGAAATTCATAAGAAAGCTTCTCATGGTCAACTAAGAGAGCATTATGATGACTCTGAAGGTTATCATACTTTGTCTGAAGACTTTTGAGATCATCAGACAGAGTTTGAGTCCGATCCACTTCCTCATTCAACAGATCATCGCTTTTGTCTAGCAATTTCTGAAGCTTTTCAAGTGCACTTTGTTGCTTAGTGGCAATTTTAGCAAGTTTGGCATAGCTAGGTTTCACATATTCATCAGATTCACCTTCACTTGATTCAGAAGAAGAGTGATGCTTGTGTACCTTGGAACCTTTTGCCATGAAGCAGTAAGTGGGAGCATATTCATCGTTGCTGACGTCAGAGTCGTTGGAGTGGTCATTTTCTTCATCGTTGAAGATGGACTTGCTGACGAAAGCAGTGGCGAGAGCAAGGCTAACAACACCAGAGTCAGACTCCTCCTTAGATTCTTCCTCTTCTTCATATTCTTCAGATTCTTCTTCAGAATCCATTTCCTTGCCAATGAAAGCCCGAGCCTTTCTAGAACCTTTCTTCTTGTGCGATGAGGACTTTGCAGATGAAGACTTTGAAGTTGAGGACTTTGAAGATTTCTTCTTTTTCTTCGAGTCATCAGAACTGTAGTCCTTGTATTTCTTCTTCTTTGATTCTTTTTCCCAGAGGGGACAGTCAGAGATAAAGTGACCAGACTTCTTGCATTTGTGACAAGTTCTCTTCTTGTAGTCGCTTGAGGAATCTGATTTCCTCAAACCACTTTTTGATGACTTTCCAAATTGGCCTCTCCTTGAGAACTTCTGGAATTTCCTCACAAGCATTGCCAGCTCCTGACTCAGTTCTTCAGGATCACCAAGGCTGCTATCAGAATCTTCGTCTTCGGATGAGGAAATTGCTTTTGCCTTCAGAGCACGAGATCTTCCATAGCTTGGTCCGTAGAGGTCTCTCTTCTCAGCTTGTTGGATTTCATGAGTATTGAGTCTCTCAAGTATATCAGCAGGATCAAGTGACTTGTAGTCTCCACGTTCTTGAATCATCAAAGCTAGAGTATCGAATGAGGAATCAAGAGATCTTAGCAGTTTCTTCACCACCTCATGGTCGGTGATGTCAGTGGCACCCAGAGCTTGAAGATCGTTGGAGATATCAGTGAGACGATCAAAAGTTTGCTGAACATTTTCATTGTCGAGTCTTTTGAAGCGATTGAAGAGATTGCGAAGAACATCAACACGGGAGTCACGTTGAGTGGAAACACCTTCATTGACTTTGGACAGCCTATCCCAGATAAGCTTAGCAGTCTCCAAAGCACTCACTCTGCCATACTGACCTTTGCTCAGATGGCCACAGATGATATTCTTCGCTTGAGAATCGAGTTGCTTGAATATCTTCGCATCAGCAGCAGTAACAGTCGGAGATGTGCGGGGAACACCATTTTCCACAACATACCAGAGATCGTTGTCAATAGCCTCAAGATGCATGCGCATCTTGTTCTTCCAGTAGGGGTAGTCCATCCCATCAAAGGTAGGACAGCCTGCGGAAACCTTGATCATACCTGCAGTCGACATAACTAGAACTCCAGGTGGTTAAACCAAAATCACATAGAACAAGGGAGTACCTTGCTCTGATACCAATTGAAAGTGTGTTATATCGACTAGAGGGGGGGTGAATAGGCGATTTTTACAAATTCATCACTGAGGAATTTCACCTTGAGGAATTTGAAATGTGATGAATAACTAGCAGCGGAATAAGTACTCAAGTGCATACGAAGCATAGTGATCGCATAGTCATCATAATGAAATAACGCATGCACAAATTTCAGGTAGCGTGATACAGGATAAGCAGGTGAGGAACAAGGTAGCTTGAGGAATTTGAGGTGAGGAAATTGAGAAAGTCTTCAGTCAAATTCTTCAAACAGTAACGATCAATTTCATCAACAAGTATACGAATAAATGGAAGGGTTGAGGAAATAGAACCAGGTAGCTCGTTGAAGACAATGATTTGATGACCCAGTTCCAACTGCTGTGACAGTCGTACGTCTGGTTTGGAGCGGCCTGGTATTTAAACCAGAGGACACACAGTCCCAGGACACACAGTCCTTACCGTATTCTCCTTGAGCTAAGGTCACACAGACCTCGCCCAACACTCGTGGTAAGTCTTCAGGGTAGACTTCCAAAACCCTCACAAACTGGTCACCCGGCGATCCACAATTGACTGCTGAATGCTCTAGACCAAGGTCACTTCGTGATCCCCAATTGACTGCAGGATGCACTAGACCATGACGCCTAACCGTCTGGAAGATACACCGTCTTCAAAGGTAACAAGCGTCGGTTCCACACAGGAACGATTTCTTCAGTGATGCTCAATCACTTTGGGTTTGGTGGTTTGGTTTGGGGTTTTTCCTCACTGATGATTTTCTCTCAAAGTCCTCGAGGAATGGGATGCTCTCAAATGACAAGTGTCAGTTCTCTCTCGGAGCAGCCAACCAACTAGTGGTTGTGGGGGGTGGCTATTTATAGCCAGGGTGCAACCCGACATGATAAGACATAAATGCCCCCAATGATATGACCGTTATGTGGATAGGATGATTGGGGTCAACTGGCACTTAGCACAGCAACGGTCGGAATTTCGAACTATGAAAGTCCTTAGGCTTATCATATTCCTCACTTGTAGGCAATTCGCACTGGCGAAATCCTAACTCCTCAGTCAGACCAATTTCCTCAGAGACTAGAAGATCATCGTCTCTGTCACTGAAGAACTTGACTGAACTGCAAGAGATTTCAAAGGCTTCACTCAAAGGATTGGATAGGTTGAGGCTTTTGAGTTGAGCATCAGTTGGAAATTTTCCTTAGTATTACCTCGGCCCCCTTTAACAGTACGGTGTTTCCTATGACTCAAGGAAAGGAAATGAAACTACGAAAATAAAAGTCTTCACGCTTCATAGTCCTCGTTCATATCTTCAAGGTCACACCAACTTCTTCTTTTTCAAAGTCTTCAGGGAATACCAAAGTCTTCAGCAAAGTCTTCACCAAAGTCTTCAGTTGAAGACATACATTTTAGGGGTTGATAATCTCCGAATGTATCAAACTCCTCAGCGACTTATAGAGCCTGTGTACACTTACAAACGCATTAGTCTCTTAACCTATAAGTCTTCAATACACCAAAATCACTAAGGGGCACTAGATGCACTAACACTACCTTGCTGCACCTTGTTTACCGTTACCGTTACTTGCTCGTTACCAATTACCTTGCTATCAAACTATCTGTTACCTACAATTTCAGTGCTTGCAGAAACTACCTTGCTGAAAACCGCTTGTCATTTCCTTCTGCTCCTCGTTGGGTTCTACACTCTTACTTATCGAAAGGACTACGATTGATCCCCTATACTTGTGGGTCATCAAGACTCTTTTCTGGCGCCCTTGCCGGGGAGTGAAGCGCTCTTGGTAAGTGGAAATCGGTAAGGAAAAACTTATACTACGTGCTGAAATTTATTGCTACTTGCTACTATGGAGAACAATCCTTTGAGGGGTTTGTTCGGGGTATCTTCACCTCGACCGGAACCACAATTAGTTACCCCTCAACCTACAACACCTACTGAAAATGTTACTTATGAAATTCCTTCGGGTATGCTAGAACAACTGCTTGCTAAACCTAATGCAGGAGACGGAACTGAACATCCTGATATGCATCTTTTATATGTGAACGAAATTTGTGGATTATTTAAGCTTGCAGGTTTACCCGGAGATGAAGTTAAGAACAAGGTTTTCCCTTTATCTTTGGAGGGAAAAGCATTGACATGGTATAGGCTATGTGATGATCTTGGATCGTGGAACTGGAATCGTTTGCAATTGGAATTCCATCAAAAGTTTTATCCTATGCATCTAGTTCATCGTGATCGGAATTATATATATAATTTTTGGCCTCGTGAAGGAGAAAGTATCGCTCTAGCTTGGGGGATGCTTAAGTCAATGTTATATTCATGCCCCAATCATGACATTCCGAGGGAAGTTATCATTCAAAATTTGTATGCTCGACTTTCTCATAATGATCAATCCATGCTCGATACTTCTTGTGATGGTTCTTATATGAAGAAGATTATTGAATTCAAGTGGGATCTCTTAGAAAGAATTAAATGCAACTCTGAAGATTGGGAACTCGACGAAGGTAATGAGTCAGGTATAAAGCTTGAATTTGATTGTGTTAAATCTTTTATGAATACCGATACTTTTCACAAGTTTAGCACTAAATATGGACTTGACTCTAAGATAGTAGCCTCTTTCTGTGAAGCATTTGCTACTCACGTTGATCTCCCTAAGGAGAAGTGGTTTAAATATCATCCCCCTATTAAAGAAGAAGTTAAAGAACCGGTCATAGCTAAACAAGAAACCATCTTTTACAATGTTGATCCGGTTGTGCCTACTGCTTATATTGAAAAACCACCTTTCCCTGTTAGGATAAAGGAACATGCTAAGGTATCAACCGTGGTTCGTAAGAGTAATATAAGAGCACCTAAACCCCCTGAGCAAATTAAAGTAGAACCTAGTGTTGCTATGGTTAAAGATCTCTTGGTAGAAAATATTGATGGGCATGTTATCTACTTTTGTGATGAAGCTGCTAGAATTGCTAACCCTGATGAAAAAGATAAACATAGACCTATAGAAGGCTTGCCTGTTGTCTCAGTTAAAATAGGAGATCATTGCTACCATGGTTTATGTGATTTAGGTGCTAGTGTGAGTGCTATCCCTTTTACCTTATACCAAGAAATTATGGATGAAATAGCACCTGCTGAAATGGAAGATATTGATGTTACTATTAAACTTGCTAATAGAGACACTATCACATCACTTGGGATTGTTAGAGATGTTGAAGTCTTGTGTGGGAAAGTAAAATACCCTACTGACTTTCTAGTCCTTGGTTCCCCACAAGATGACTTTTGTCCCATTATCTTTGGTAGACCTTTCTTGAGCACCGTCAATGCTAAGATAGATTGTGAAAAACAAACTGTCGGTGTCAGTTTTGGTAATGTGTCTCATGAGTTTAATTTTTCCAAGTTTAGTAGACAACCTCGTGATAAAGCGTTATCTAGTAAGGATGAAATAATTGGTCTTGCTTCTATTGCTGTGCCTCCTACTGATCCATTAGAACAATATTTGCTTGACCATGAAAATGATATGCATTTGCGCGAAAGAAATGAAATAGATCAAATTTTCTTTGAACAACAACCCCTCTTGAAACACAATTTGCCTATTGAAACTCTTGGAGGCCCCCCTCCACCTAAAGGCGATCCTGTGTTTGAATTGAAACAATTGCCTGACACTTTGAAGTATGCTTATCTTGAAGAGAAAAAGATATATCCTGTTATTATTAGTGCTAACCTTTCAGAACATGAAGAAGAAAGATTATTGAAAGTTCTAAGGAAGCACCGGGATGCTATTGGATATACTCTTGATGATCTTAAGGGCATCAGTCCCACTCTATGTCAGCACAAGATCAATATGGAACCTGATGCTAAACACGTTGTTGATCACCAACGGCGTTTGAATCCTAAGAGGAAAGAAGTGGTAAGAACTGAAATATTAAAGCTTCTGGAAGCAGGTATAATCTATCCCATAGCTGATAGTAGATGGGCAAGTCCGTTCACTGTGTCCCTAAGAAAGGAGGTATTACCGTTGTTCCCAATGATAAGAATGAACTCATTCCACAAAGAATTGTCACTGGCTATAGAATGGTAATTGATTTTAGAAAATTAAATAAAGCTACTAGGAAAGATCATTACCCTCTACCGTTCATTGATCAAATGCTAGAGAGACTATCTAAGCACACACACTTTTGTTTCCTAGATGGATACTCTGGTTTCTCTCAAATACCCGTGTCACAATCCGATCAAGAGAAAACTACCTTTACTTGCCCTTTTGGAACCTATGCTTATAGATGTATGCCTTTTGGTTTATGCAATGCACCTGCTACCTTTCAAAGATGTATGACTGCTATATTCTCTGATTTTTGTGAAAAGATTGTGGAGGTTTTCATGGATGATTTTTCCGTTTACAGGACTTCTTTTGATGATTGCTTAAGCAACCTTGATCGAGTTTTGCAGAGATGTGAACAAACTAATCTCGTCTTGAATTGGGAGAAGTGCCACTTTATGGTTAATGAAGGCATTGTCTTGGGGCATAAAATATTTGAACGAGGTATTGAGGTGGATAAAGCTAAAGTTGATGCAATTGAGAAAATGCCATGTCCTAAAGATATTAAAGGTATTCGAAGTTTCCTTGGTCATGCTGGTTTTTATAGGAGGTTCATTAAAGACTTCTCTAAGATTTCTAGGCCTCTTACTAATCTTTTGCAAAAGGACATTCCTTTTGTTTTTGATGATGATTGTATGGAAGCCTTTGAAACACTCAAGAAAGCCTTAACCTTTGCACCTATCGTTCAACCACCTGATTGGAACTTGCCTTTTGAAATTATGTGTGATGCTAGTGATTATGCTGTTGGTGCTGTTCTAGGACAAAGAGTTGATAAGAAATTGAATGTTATCCATTATGCTAGTAAAACTCTAGACAGTGCCCAACGAAACTATGCTACTACTGAAAAAGAATTTTTAGCAGTTGTGTTTGCTTGTGATAAATTTAGATCCTATATTGTTGACTCCAAAGTTATTGTTCACACCGATCATGCTGCTATAAAATACCTTATGGAAAAGAAAGATGCTAAACCTAGACTCATTAGGTGGGTTCTTTTGCTTCAAGAATTTGACTTACACATTGTTGATAGGAAAGGAGCTGAGAACCCCGTAGCAGATAACTTGTCTAGGTTAGAAAATATTCTTGATGACCCACTACCTGTTGATGATAGTTTCCCTGACGAACAGCTAGCTACAATAAGTGTCTCACACAACACACCTTGGTATGCTGATTATGCTAATTACATTGTCGCTAAATATATACCACCTAGCTTCACTTATCAATAGAAGAAAAAATTCTTCTATGACTTGAGACATTACTTTTGGGATGACCCACATCTTTATAAAGAAGGAGTAGATGGTATTATTATACGTTGTGTACCTGAGCATGAACAGGAACAAATCTTACGGAAATGTCATTCCGAAGCTTATGGAGGTCATCATGCGGGAGATAGAACTGCTCATAAAGTACTGCAATCTGGTTTTTATTGGCCTACTCTTTTCAAGGATGCCCGTAAGTTTGTCTTGTCTTGTGATGAATGTCAAAGAATTGGTAATATCGGTAAGCGTCAAGAAATGCCTATGAATTATTCACTTGTTGTCGAACCATTTGACGTTTGGGGTTTTGATTATATGGGGCCTTTTCCTTCCTCTAATGGGTACACTCATATTTTGGTTGCGATTGATTATGTCACTAAGTGGGTAGAAGCTATTCCAACTAGTAGTGCCGGTCACCACACCTCCATTAAAATGCTTAAAGAGGTTATCTTCCCGAGGTTTGGAGTCCCTAGATATTTAATGACCGATGGTGGTTCGCACTTTATTCATGGTGCTTTCCGTAAGATGCTTGCTAAATATGATGTTAACCATAGAATTGCATCACCCTATCATCCTCAATCTAGTGGTCAAGTTGAACTTAGCAATAGAGAAATAAAATTAATATTACAAAAAACTGTCAATATGTCTCGTAAGAATTGGTCTAAGAAATTAGATGATGCACTTTGGGCCTATAGAATAGCTTATAAAAATCCTATGGATATGTCTCCATATAAAATGGTGTATGGAAAAGCTTGTCATTTGCCTCTAGAACTAGAACACAAAGCATTTTGGGCAATTAAAGAACTCAATTATGATTTCAAACTTGCTGGTGAGAAGAGGCTATTTGATATTAGCTCACTAGATGAATGGAGAACCCAAGCGTATGAAAATGCCAAGCTATTCAAAGAAAAAGTAAAAAGATGACATGACAAGAGAATCCAAAAGCGGGAATTCAAAATAGGAGATTATGTTCTTTTGTTCAACTCTTGTTTAAGATTCTTTGCAGGAAAACTTCTCTCAAAATGGGAAGGACCATATATTATTGAAGAGGTTTATCGTTCTGGAGCTATCAAGATTAATAACGCCGAAGGTACTAATCCGAAGGTGGTCAATGGACAAAGAATTAAGCATTATATCTCAGGTACGCCTATTAACGTTGAAAGCAATGTTATCCAAATCATGACACCGGAGGAACACATAAAAGAAACCTTCCGGAACACTCCAGAATACTTAAAAATAGGAGGTATGTGGTACGGTAAGTAAACGGACTCCGAAAAATCCGCAAAAATATTTTTTGTCAGTTTTGGAATATTTTAGAATCTTGGAAATAAAAAAATAAACTGGAAGGTGATCGAGGTGAGCACGATACACCAGGGCGCGCCAGGCACCCCTGGGCGCACCCTGGTGGGTTGTGCCCACCTCGGATGCCTTCCCGACTCCGTTTTCCTTCCAAATACTTGTTTCCCAAGAATAAAAATTCTCTATATATACCCCCGACTATTTTGACGACCGCATCGCAGAAAAATCCTCTGTTCTTGTTTCTTGTTGTTTTCTCGTCGAATCTAGATTTCCATGGCTCCACCAATCTCCTCCAAGGACAAGTTCTTCGAGAAGGTCATCAACCCGTACTTGCCAGAGGTGATGAAGCACCCTCAAAGCCATTGAGATGCGTGAGGGGGTGCACCACATCCACGATGTTCAAGGACCCAAGAAGACCGGAAGCGTGGAGGCTAGGCTTGAGGCGATGGAGCAGGAAATCTTCAAGTGCCAGGAGATGGTGGAGCGTGGAATTAGTGCCAATCACTCCATGATCACGGAATTCACCCGTGATCAAACGGTGGATGGCCGGTCTGTGAAGGACATCATCTCCACCCTCAACGAGCAAATTAATTTTCTGCAGAGCCAAGTTTATGATCTTCAAAACCAAGTCTTCGAATATGAAGCGAGATTTAAAGGTATGAGTTTAGCTACCAGTTGCAGGACTCAGGGGACTCTCGTGTCAACCTTTGATGGGTAACCCTTGCCCTGGAAGCTGGAGGACAAGCTTACTACATCATCACCACCACCTACATCAACACCTCCACCTTCTTCATCACCACCACTAAAGGTGACTTGAGCACACGGGTATGGGCACTCCCCTTGGCTTGAGCCAAGCTTGGGAGAGGTGCCCCGATATCGTATCACCACCACTTTTATTCACCTTTACCTATTTTAGTTCTATCTTTAGTTTCCCTTTGCTTTAGTTGAATAAAAGTTTAGCATGATCTATTTTCATGTGTTAGTTTCGTGGCCTCCTATCTATCTATGTAATCGTGTGAAAGTTATATAATAAAGTTTAGTTTGAGTTTTTGCCTCTCTACTTTCCTGTTGCAATCAAATAAGGGAAAAGAAAAGAAACAAATGAAAAGAATCATATGCTAATCTTATGGTGAGTAATGACATCACATAAGGAAAAGTATAAGTAGTAAAATTTATTGGAGATTGACAAACATAGCATTGGTCAATGATGCAATTCATGAAAGAATTAATTAGGGAAGAGATGATTCACATGCAAATACACTATCTTGGACATCTTTTATGATTGTGAGCCCCCATCAAATATTATATGTCAAAATTGTTGACGTTGGACAAGGAAGACAACGTAATGATTTATGTTTGTTCATATCCACATAGAAGTTATATTGTCATAGATCCTTTAACATGTGGTGCTTGCTCAATATCTTTGCTAGCCGAAAATTCCGCACTAAGTAGAGATACTACTTGTGCATCCAAAAACCCAAACCCAAACTCTTTCCTTGAGTGTCCACCATACCTACCTATGGATCGAGTAAGATCCTTCAAGTAAGTTGTCATCGGTGCAACATGGCAATAAAAATTGCTTCTAAAAGTGTTTTGATCAATTAGTGTAAGAGAAAATTGAGCGTTATACGAACTTATGATGGCAAAGTAATAAAAGCGACAGACTGCATAATAAAGGTTGCTATCATAGGGGGCAATATAGCGTGACGTTCTTTTACATTAAGGGATTGGGCATACAAATCAATAAGCGCATGACAACCTCTGCTTCCCTCTGCGAAGGGCCTATCTTTTACTTTTATGCACTTACTTTTATGCAAGAGTCAAAGTATTCTTCCCTATTCCTTTTTTGCTTTTTCTTTTGCAAGCACCATGTGGTGAGGAAAGATCTAGGCACATATATCCATTTGCATATGGGTGGGCCTGAGTTATTATTGTTGACATCACCCTTGAGGTGAGTGAGTTAGGAGGCAAAACTATAAGCCCATATCTTCCTACGTGTCCGGTTGAAACTTTTTGTTCATGGGTATGCCGTGAGCGTTAGCAATCATAGAAGACTAAATGATGGTTGAGTATGTGGACTTGCCAAAAGGCTCCGACATGAGACCCTTCCTGAAAATATGATGAATTGTAGTTGCAAAGTTGACTGAGAACATAGTTTGTTGGTTCCCAATAAGGTTTATGCTTCATACTTCTATGTTGTGATGAATTGTTACTTGTTCATGAGAAGCTTTATGATAAAAATGTATTGAAATAAGTTCTTGTGTTAGAGTTTGTTGCTGTTATGTTAATAAGCTTGATGCTTCTATGTCTGTATTTTGTTTTTATCGACACCTCTCTCTCAAACCATGTGGACATGCTTTTCAAT
The DNA here is from genome assembly GCA_039707655.1 of Elymus sibiricus. NCBI lineage: Eukaryota > Viridiplantae > Streptophyta > Magnoliopsida > Poales > Poaceae > Elymus > Elymus sibiricus. Next base: position 451,593,500 of record CM077667.1, on the reverse strand, counting down.
ATCGGCTTTCGCTTGAGGACAAGCGAGGTCTAAGCTTGGGGGAGTTGATACGTCCATTTTGCATCATGATTTCCTACTGTTATTTACTTTGTTTTGTTGAATAATAATGCTTTGGGGAGTGATTCTAACGCCTTTTCTCTCATAATATGCAAGGTTTACACAAAGAGGGAGAATACCGGCAGCTGGAATTCTGGACCCAAGAAAAGCACGTCAGAGATACCTATTCTGCACAACTCCAATGAAGCTGAAATTTTACGGAGATTATTTTTGCATTTAATAAAAAATACTGGAGCTGAAAACTACCGGAGGAAGCCCCCCAGGTGGGCACAACCCACCAGGGCACGCCAGCCCCCCTTGGGCGCGCCCTGATGGGTTGTGCTCACCCAGGCCCACCTCCGGTGCCCATCTTCTGGTATAAGGTCACTCTTGACCTAGAAAAAATCAGAGGAGGACTTTTGGGACGAAGCGCCGCCGCCTTGAGGCGGAACTTGGGCAGGAGCACTTTTGCCCTCCGGCGGAGCGATTCCGTCGGGGGAACTTCCCTCTCGGAGGGGGACATCGAAGCTATCGTCATCACCAACACCCCTCTCATCTTTGTGAGGCAAATATTCATCAACATCTTCAACAACACCATCTCCTCTCAAAACCCTAGTTCATCTCTTGTGTTCAATCTTTGTACCGGAACCTCAGATTGGTACCTGTGGGTGACTAGTAGTGTTGATTACCTTGCGTAGTTGATTACTATATGGTTTATTTGGTGGAAGATTATATGTTCAGATCCATTATGCTATTCAATACTCCTCTGATCTTGAGCATGATTATTATTTGTGAGTAGTTACCTTTGTTCTTGAGGTCACGGGAGAAGTCATGTTGCGAGTAATCATGTGAATTTGATATGTGTTCGATATTTGGATGATATGTATGTTGTGATTCCCTTAGTGGTGTCATGTGAATGTCGACTACATGACACTTCACCATTCATGGTCCTAAGGGAATGCATTGTGGAGTAGTTATTAGATGATGGGTTGCTAGAGTGACAGAAGCTTAAACCCTAGTTTATGCGCTACTTCGTAAGGGGCTGATTTGGATCCACATGTTTAATGCTATGGTTAGACTTTGTCTTAATACTTTTCTCGTAGTTGCGGATACTTGCGAGGGGGTTAATCATAAGTAGGTTGTTAGTTCAAGTAAGAACAACACCTTAGCACCGGTCCACCCACATATCAAATTATCAAAGTAGTGAACACGAATCAAACCAACATGATAAAAGTGACTAGACAAAATTCCCGTGCACCCTCAAGAACATTTTGCCTATTACTAGTGATTGTTCTGGCCTGTCCTTTGCCTCAAAAGGATTGGGCTACCTTGCTACACCTTGTTTATCGTTACCGTTACTTGCTCGTTACCAATTACCTTGCTATCAAACTATCCGTTACCTACAATTTCAGTGCTTGCAGAAATTACCTTGCTGAAAACCGCTTGTCATTTCCTTCTGCTCCTCGTTGGGTTCGACACTCTTACTTATCGAAAGGACTACGATTGATCCCCTATACTTGTGGGTCATCAACCCATCGCGTGCTTGACACATGCATTTATAAATTGTAACAACCCTTTTATATTTAAAGTAGAAAAATCTAGCTTATTGTTGTGTCATAACAATGCAGGAATATCCAACTAATTTCATACAACTCTAAAAAGAAAACTTGCATGATTATCTAAAAAAATAAGCCTCAAGGTCGCGATTGTTTTCATTCCAACAAAATATAAGTAACAAGTGTTAACGATATTTTTATTTGAAAAGGAATTTTTCTTTGGAGTTATACGGTTGTGAGAAACAAACTCGGTCTTGAGACATCATCCTATTTTTTCTATACCCAATTGCGACTAATGATTGAATTTCCTGCTCCATGATCCACAAGATGGTGCTTGGATCAATCCCTTGGCCCTCACATCTTCGATGAGGAGGAGGCCACATGGCTCAGTGGTCTCACCAATGGATGGATTTATCCATTTGCATCCAAGCCTCCATGGACCACCAAAAGAGCAATGGTTCCTTAGAGTTGGAGAAGACGCAATGTGACTGTGAACAGTGAAACCGAAGGCGAAGGCAAAGACTGTGCGGAGAGAACAAGAATACCTTGTGGATAATTTATGAAGAAGGAGACACAAAGGAGAAGAAGTGAGCAATATAGACGCGAGATGGTCGCGAAGATCATAGAATGAAATATGCCGCAAACATGCACCCACCACCTTTCATGTCCTTGACACATGCATCTTATATTCTTAAGAAATTGGTCCCAATTCTATCAACATGCAAAGTGTCAACCTCAACGTCCCACTAAGCAATGCATTTAAATCATCTCTTCCCACTAAGCCATGTGAAATATGCCACATAAGCGCTCTCAACATGCAAAGTGTCTGCCTCAACATTCCACTAAGCAATGTATTTAAATCTTCTCTCCCACTAAGCCATGAAAAAATGTGCCACATAAGCGAATCATGCATATAACTTATAAATTGCAATTATATTTGCATCAGTCTACGCATGTAACGCTGCCACATCATATATTCATGTTAGTCATCCTTCACATTTTTGTTCGAAATGACATTTTAACTATAATTGAAAAGTTTTTATTATATTTTTAGACACTTCTAACAAAGTTACCGCAACAACGCGCGGGGAGAGAGTCATCCTCACTACTCATATCTAATTTTTCCTCAACGAAGAAGACACCCCCGTGGACAACTCCAAGGAATTTTAAACTCACGTTATGCTACTTATGTTCCAGAACTATTTTGCAACAATAAGATAATCAAGTATAATAAATCTCATATATTTATATTTTCATTCTCATGTTGTTCATTGTAATATTCACGTTCACATAAGCAAGTATCATCTAAGCATACTGCCAACAATTCTCGCAGCAACGCGCGGGAAACTGTCCAGTTTATAAAATGTGACAACCCTTGTATATTTAACTTATAAAAAATCAATTTATTGTTGTGTTATAACAATGCACGAATATCCAACTCATTCATACAACTTTAAAAATACACAGTACATGATTATATAAAAAACACCCCTTAAGGCCGCGATTATTTTTATTCAAACAAAAATATATGTATCAAGTGTTAACAACATTTGTTTGAAAGGAGTTTTTCATTGGAGTTATACTGTTGTGAGAAACAAACTCGATCTCGAGACATCGTCCTATTTTTTTCCTGCGCCTAGTTGCAACTCGCGATCGGGTTTCTTGCTCTGTGATTCACAAGGTGGTGCTTGACTCAATCCCTCAACCCTCACATATTCAACGAGGAGGAGGCTACATGGCTTGGTGGGCTCACCAATGGAGAGAATTAAGGGGGTGGGGTGGACGAGACCCAGTGTGATTTGTCCACCTCTAGCAGCGATTAGGCTGATTCGTCATGAGGCGTCTTCTAGATTCACCCCCCTACGGGCTGCGTAAAACAACGTGAAGCCCCACTACGGGCCATGCCCCAACCTAGCACACATGTACTCCTTCCGTCCCAAAATTGTGGAACGGAGCGACATTGCACGTGAAACTGAAGGCGAAGACAAGGGTTGTGCGGAGAGAACATGAAAACCTTGTGCATGGTTTATGCAGAATGAGATGCAAAGGAGAAGCGAGTGAGCAACAGAGATGCTAGATGGTCGCTAAAGATTATATAGTGAAATACACTGTAACCACTAGTATAATGTCCGTGCGTTGCCACAGACTAATAAAATATGTGTACGAAGAAAAATTTCATGTGACATGAGAGTCATAGACTATTCACATGGGATGATATCTCATGGTCTTCAAGTGGTAGATAAATGCATCTCCTCATTATCGTCCTCTCACCTCCCTCTTATCGCCCACCACAATGACAATATTCCACTTCCTTCCATGATCCTTTCTCCTTCATGTTTTCTTTCCTAGCCTTGACCTTGCACGATAGCACCAAGTGTCTTGTCCAACTCCGGTTGACCATCCCTAATAAAGATAATGAAAAGGGCTACCAAATGTCTGGCGAGAGATGAAAATTTATGGCAATATCTCATACTATGCAATCAATTATTAAGATAAACTCTTTGTGACTTCTATCAATATTGTCACATGGGTACATTCCACACACTAAAATGTGATGGTACTTCAATTATACAATATTCAAAATGCAGCTCTAGTCCATCCTGAGCGACTTCACCCGTGCGATTGAACGTGCTTTCTCTGAAAATACATTTGTATTGAAACATAATTCTCTAAATAGTAGCTTCAAGAAATTGGAAAATATATGTTGTATAAAAATGCTAGAAATACTGATATCATCTCAATAGGACATATTTTCCTTCATGAATTGCATTATCAATAAGGGAGCGAACTGGCATCCATATTCTGCACAACTTGCTGGCCCGTCTCTATTTACACTATGGGGAAAACAATGAAGCATATTTGACAATGAAATATGTGATATGCTTGTCGGTCTGATTAAATATAACATACCATAAAGTGTTGGCCACAACTTTATTTGTACTGAATTTTAATAGAAGAGACCCCTCAAACAAAGAATAGTATTGTTTTTCTCGATGTGATCAACCCTTGCATGGTACACAACATCTTGTAAGTTGCAGATACATATTTAAATCTTCAAAAACTCAACATTTGAAGGAGTTTCACTGTCTAAATTCTAATTCCTGGGAACTTCGAAAGATAAAAGTAATGCTGACATGCTAGTGGAGAGCATAGTGAACATAATAATGCCGCAGACATCCTCCAATGATCTTCTCTAGAATATGGTTATAACATCATCTTGCATGTATACAACATGGCTATTTTTAGACATTGGACGAAATTCTACATGCACTGACGTGGTTTATTTGATGTTCTTAACCGATCCGTGTTAAAAAGGAATAAGTAAGAGTACTAACAACCTAAACATAAGAATGTGACTGTAGAAGAAGTAGAAGAACATTTAGTGTAGTTATTGATAGAAACATAGAAGTAACTACTATAAGAAAATGGCAAGAGCCATCAGGGATGCCAAGAAGAGGGAGATGTCTAGTATACACCGGTGCAAACAACTGGGTTGCCACTGCTTTTACTTTTCAAAAAATCTAATGTGCTCGGGGGCATTCGCAAATCTCTTGGTGCCCATCCCTCCTTTTATGGAGGAGGCTTTTTGGTAGTTGTCTTCATCTTCTCCATCAGAATCCCGCCACATATACATGAACAAACAAGTACCATAGTGAATTCTATAAATTACAAACCATTTGAAGCGCATAAATCTGTCTACACGTGGAATTAGACACGGGAGCAGATCATCTACTATCCAAAGCCAATCCTCACATCATTTGTAGAAACTGCAAGCCAAATCAGACAACAGCGAAACTGAAGAGCACCATTTACCTCTGAATGGCAGGCATCCTTTCTCAAAAAAGCTGATCCAAGTTGAGGTAGCCCAAGAATCCACACGTGCTGGGGTGATGTGGAGGTAGGCTGGCAACCCCATCTCCTTGGCCACGTGCACCGCGGATCCCATGGCACGGATCACCGGCGGGACTCCCATAGTCCTTCCGCGCCTCCCGACAAGCTCCGACGCCCCCCCCCCCCCCCCGACGGCGCGCTGCACGTCGACCCGTGGAATCCGTCCTTGTTGGGTACGATGGGGGGGCGTCGTGGGAATTATGGCGAAGGCGACAGTGGCGATGCGTAGAGTTTATTCGCTCGGGTGTTGTGTTGGTTTTATTTAGGCGCTCGGATGGTTGCGACTAGCTATTTCTCTGTTCTTTTGGCTGGCGGCCTAACGGGAGGAGGGGTTTTTGTATGGGGGCACATTCTTTTGTATGTAAAAAAATCAGTGGACAAGGGGGGATCGAAGGAGGGCAGGAACGAACAAAAATCAACTACAACATATGAAGTGAGTCTTTAGGAGTAGAGATATTTAGTCTGTTTTTAGTCAATCAAATTTTTGATTAAACTATGTTATTTATTTCCAAAAATAAATTGCATTGATGAGAGATCATTTGTATGTTAGGAAAGTGTTGGTTTACAAGGAAAGAGTGGAGAGGATTTTGTTTGCTTAAAATATGTTATTTGTTTCCTAAAACAAATTGCATTGATGAGAGATCTTTTGTATGTTAGGAAAGTGTTGGTTTAGGAAACATGCGTGAAATTGATTTCATTATTTGGTAATGTGCTATTGTTGTCTGCCCGTTTGGAACGTGTCTCATTAGGAAAGTTTAAAAATGTTAGTAAAGTTTTTAATGGGATGGTGAAAAAACCAATGTGAGGAGATGATGGTGGGACGTGAGACGAAAATAGACCAGACGAAAATAAACCGTGGATGCAATTCTACCAACCGAGGATTTAGGAGTAAGATACTAAATATATGATGATGAAAGGAGAGACGAAGAAAAACCGGACGAAAAAAACCAAACGAAGGTGAGAGGGGAGACGAAAAAAACGTTGAACCTAAGCTACCAACGTCTCCTCCTAAGGTGGGAGGGGAGACGAAAAAAACCCTGAAACATAATGTTAATTAATGTAATTCGGTGATGTATGAAAATATTAATTAATGTGATTGAGCCATTTATGGTAAGGTTAATTAATTCATTAGATCGATTGATTCATTAGATTTGGTCTTTAAAGATTCATTACATGATTGATTCTTTCACATAAATACATTACAAAATATATGATGATGGAAGAAGGGACGAAAAAAAATCGGACGAAAAAAATCCAGACGAAGGTGGGAGGGGAGACGAAAAAACCCCAAGAAAGAAGCTACCAACTCCCCCTTTAGGAGTAGAGATGCATCCAACACCTTCGCGTACTTGACACATGCATTTATAAAAAGATGGTAACAACCCTTTTATATTTAACTTACCAAAATCTAGTTTATTGTTGTGTCATCACATTGCATGAATATCCAATTAATTTCACAATCTTGACAGTATTATGATCTTAAGAGAGATTACGTCGGTTCCCTAAGTCGTAACATTGTAACTTTCAACGACTTTTTACTACCCTTTGTATAGAGAAATCTCATTAACCCCATTCTTTTAAAAATACTAACGTTTTGTCTAAGATGTACAACACTACAACGGTGCGTGGAAAGTAAATGGTAATCTTATGGGATTGAGTATTCAGTTATAAATATCTTTCTTTCAATTCCTTTCAATTAGTTTTAGTTTATGTGAATTAAAAGAGGTTGCGACATTTTTTCAGAAAAACGTGGTAGTCAAATAATTCGAAAAGAAGCCATGTGGACCACACATTTCCTACATAATAATAATGTAGTTTGAAGGATGGTACGCCAGTAACACTAACCCCATGTTTTTTTTATCAATATAATATATGATCTAAACTTTAAAAACGTTAAATACGAAATGCACTCATCGACATGTCACAATACTTAAAAGCACACACTCCTTGTGATTAACCCATAAAACGATGATTCTCTAATAGATGGAAATCACATGGTACTCGGACCTACGAGACAAAATTAGTGTCAAGAAAGTTAGGAAAAGAGCTGCCGAGGTCAGAAACGGGTCGTGTCGAACCCGCAATCGAGTTTATTTTTAGGGTTTGCATGTGTGTTTTGATGACCTATGGAAGGGCGGGCAATCCATCGTCGTTTGTGGTCAAAGTCGAAGCATCGGACGACCGAAAAACAATCACGACGACATGGATATCCTCTCGCGCAAGTTTTCTCTCCGGAAATATCAAAGCGTACTGAAAACAAAGCGAACAATCAATCAAACAATTGAGAGACGGGGAAATCGCTTTTCTCCGGAAACCAGATCCAAAAGCCTCAGAATCGAATATACAAGATCAAGCCCTAACAACCTCCCCTGTTTAACAACACTCCTCCAATTAAGAAAGAAATAAAGCAGGGAAAAAGGGTTCACAAAAGTACAATTTTATGATTTTATCCCGTCCCCATCCGGCTCCCTCGTCATCCCCCATCCCCCTCTCCCTCTCGCCCCCCGCTCCAAACCCGCCTCCCCCGTCTCCTCCCAGAAACACACAGTTCCCATCCCCGTTCCCAAGTCCCAACCCAACCCGCGCCCCCCTGCCTCTGCCTGCACGCACGCACGCGGCCTCCGGCGACCACGCGCCCCCCTCCCCCGCAAAACCCTAGCCCCCTCCGCCGGCGCCGCCGGCCCGCCTCCCCGCCCCCCGCCCGCCCGGATCGCGCGGTGCCCCGCCGCCGCCGCCGCCGCCAGCCCGAAACCCTAGCTCACTCCCTCCCTCGCGCGCTCGGATCCGCCATGGCCGAGAGGAAGCTGGATCGATTCGCGGCGCTCGGGAAAGGTGAGCCCCTCCCGATCCGCAGCTCCCCCTCACCTAGGCCGCGGGAGATCCGATCTGCTCTGCCGCGCCCGCTCGTCGGTTGGCCCGCCTTGCCGTATAGGTAGATCTGCGTGGCTGGCTGGTGCGCGCCCCCGATTTGATCTTGTGCTTGTTTCGCAGATGCCCTCTCGCTCGGGATCGAGGAGGACAGGTCCACCGCCGCCGCCATGGGTTTCGTCGACGATCCCAAAGGTCCGTACCGTCGTTTCTCCCGGAACCGCATCAGTGTTGCTTCGGCTCTGTTTCTTCTTCTTCTGGTATTAGCTGTCGAGGGATTACCACGGCACGCAGGCTGTTTTGTCGCTGTACTGTGTGTAGGATTTGGTTTATGGGAAATGGAATGGTTGCTGATAGTGGTGTTTGCGCGTGTGCACGTGTGGACCTCTGTGTTCGTGCGTGTGACTGTGTGGTTGCTTGCCTTTGGGGTGGCAGTCTGAGTGCGCGTGTGAGCTGTTATTGTGTATGTGCTTGATAAGATAGCATGGTTTTGCTGAGTCGTTGACCCTGTAAATCCTTTGCTTTTGCAGATCAGCAGCACCTGGAGAACAGCATTCCTCTGTCCCCCCAGTGGCTTTATGCCAAACCAAGCGATGCCAAGGTTTGTCACTGGTGTCCTACTTCTGTATATCCATTCGGTCTGTTTGTGTGCGTAGTAAGGAGTTTTAAGTCTCTGCTATTTGGGTGCTGGTACAAGCGTGTACTAACTGTGCAGAACACCTGTTTGCAGATTTCAGCGCCTCATGGGTCCTTGCTCGAACCTGCTGAGAAAGATGTGAGGATGCTTGAAGGCTCTGGGGCTAAGAAAGAGCGCCGTCGGAATGCATTTGATGCTGGTTGGCTTGATGAGGAGAGGGAGACGAGCTTACTTGGGAGGAGGGATCACAAGAAGGAAGTGGACCGGGAAGTGGAGAACCGTAAAAACGATCGCCGATCTGACAATGTTTCTGCAAGGGACAACAACGATTCACGGGCAGCTCCTACATCTGGAAGGTGGGATGATGGCTCCACCCGAAATTCAGGGAATGAAGGCAGGCGTGATGGAAAATGGTCATTAAGATGGGGACCTGACGACAAGGAGAAGGACTCCAAACCAGAAAAGAAGATGGACGCAGAAAAGGATGAACCTCATGGTGAGAAACAAACACTTCCTGTAAGGCTGCTGCCTGAGTCAGACTCCCGTGATAAATGGAGACCTCGTCACCGGCAGGAGACTCAGACTGGTGGTACAGCAACATACCGTGCTGCTCCAGGATTTGGATTGGAGAAAGGACGTGTGAAGGAATCCAATGTTGGTTTTGCCCCTGGAAGAGGCAGGGCAAACCCCAACTCAGTTCCATCCTTCAGCCGTCCATCATCTGCTGGGCCAATTGGTGCTCCACCTGTGTATGGGAGGCGTGCGGCAACTGCTGGTGCTTTTCGCTACCCAAGGGGTAAACTTCTTGACATATACAGGCAACAAAAGGTTGTGCAGTCATTTGAAGATGGCCGACGGATGCTGGAAGAAGTTCCTCCCATAACACTCTCTACTTCTGTTAAGCCACTAGCCTTTGTCACCCCTGATAACAATGAAGAGGTAACACTTTAGCAATGTCCTTCATGGTTTCTTTTAAAGTGGCTGTTCACCTGTTAACTTTTATCACTACTACCCAGTTTATTTATCCGTTTGTGTGCTATACAGGCTATTTTGGAAGATATTAGGAAAGGCAGGGTCACCAGCAGTGAAGCGACGAATACAACTGCACTCCAAAAGGAGAGAAACAAAGATCTTGAAGGTATGCACATCATGGGATGCATATATTACCGTCTGTCATATGATTCTTCTGTTCCTTTTGCGTATCATCTGATATAAAAATTATTATTCCAATGCAGCTTTTGGTATTGATGCCAACAAGGATAAAAGCGCTGAAGCATTTAGCGGGTTAAGTCATGAAGGGTCTGCTGCCTTAATATCAGAGAAGGATGCCTTTTACAATGAAGGGATGTTCGCAGGTGGTATTACAGGCACACCAAAGAAGCCTACAGAGGAAAATGCTCCCAGTCATCCACATGGTCTTTCTGGCATCAGGGAAGACACAAAGTTTAATGAGGCTAAGTCAAGTGCTGATATCGATCCTAGCACTAAGTTACCTGATGATTCAAATGCACAGTTCAATGTAAATGTTGACTACCCTACTGGCCAGGCTAGTTACACTGAAACCAAAGCTGGTGGCCAGGATAGTTACCCAGAGGAGTTGACCCTATACTATCTGGATCCCCAAGGAGGTGTGCAGGGTCCATTTATGGGTACTGATATAGTCTCCTGGTATGAAGATGGATATTTTGGATTGGAGCTACCTGTGCGTCTAGCTCAGGCTCCAGATGACGCTCCATTTCGCCCACTTTCTGACCTCATGCCGTACCTTGGACATAAGCCCCAATCTCTCCCACCTGCATCCCGTGGTGGAAGTGCCGAATCTACGGATTCTGTACATAACAATTTTGAAGATGCGCTTCCTACTTCTGGTTCTTTTGGGAAGAGTGATCAGACATCTAAGGCGGACGCTGGAAATTATGCAGCCAATCCTACAAGAGGTGACCAGGAAGCACCGGTACAGTCACGTACTGGTTGGTTCCCCTCAGTTGAAGCACAAAAGACTGAAGCAAACCCAGATATTCGTCAGCAGCGCATTCCTGAAACTGTGAGTCAGGATGCTGAAGGTTAGTTTCCTTTCTTTTCAGTTATATACTCTAGTATTTTTCTTCACATTCTCTTGCTCTATTTATGTCTGAATGCTCACATTTCTTTTCCGTACTTGCTACAGAAGTGTTGTACACTGGGAGGCCTACCAGCGGCATGGGTCAATCTCGACCAGATTTTGATAATGACCGTGCAGATTTCCAATTGACATCACTGGATTCCCGTTCTGGGGTGGGAGAAGCTAATTTGCCCAAGCAGGATGCCCCTAGAGAGAATGAACTCAGCCCTCTTGGTTTGCTTTGGTCTGAGCTGGAAGGGATGCATCCAAAGCAGCCTCTCTCATCAAATGTGCTTGGTGTAAATGAGCGGAGAAATCCCAAACAGACAGCTCCCAAGGACATTCCACCTGCAAATATGAGGCATGGGCCGCTTAGCCGGATGAATGAAGCCCCTGTTGTGCGTGATGAGTGGTCCGCTAACCTTGGGCGGCTGGACAGCATTAATGATGCAAACTTGTCTGGGCTAATTTCCCAGGTTGAACCTGAGCTAGGTCATCTGAATTATGAGGAGCAAATGCTACTTACACAGATTCGAAGGGAGCAACTGCAGCAGGAACAAATGATGGGTCGTAACAATCTGGAATTTCCTGGACAATTTGCAGGGCAGGTGTTTGATTCATTGCACCAACACAGACAGTCCATCAATCCACCTGCTCCTGAGGTGGAGCACCTTTTGAGAGTCCAGTTTGAACTTGAACACCAGCAGCGACGCCAACAGCTTCAGCAGGAGCAACACCGCCAGCAGCTTCAGCAAGAGCAGCACCAGAGGCAGCTTCAGCAAGAGCAACACCAGAGGCAGCTGCAGCAGCGCCAAGCCCAGCTACTGCAACAGCAGCAGCAGCAGCAGCAGCAACAGCAGCAGCTGATCATTGAGCAAATGTTGCAGCAACAGTTGCAGAGTTCAAACTTCGGACAAGCTAACATGGTTGATCAAGTGTTACTCCGGGAACAGTTATTGAATGACTTGCATCATCAACCCCATCATTTTCAAAGGCAGCATGATGCAGCTATTGAACAACTCATTCAAGCAAAATTTGGGCATGGCCATCACAGGGAGCAACACAATGATATGTTAGATGTCCTCTCACGTTCAAACCAGAGGCAGGCGCTTCCTTTGGAGCAGCAAATTCTTCTAGGGCTGCACCATGATCAGCTCCAAACACAACAATTGGCCAATGCTATACGACAACATGCGGGCTGGGAGGAAGAACGACATTTAAGTGGGGGCTGGCCAATGGATGATCCTAGCCAATTTATCCGCACAGGAACTAGTCCAAATCAAAGCCACGCCTCCAGACTTGGTCAATTTGATCTTCTACAGTCCCTTCAGAGGTCGTCATCTGTGGAGCATCATGACCATCTTGACCGAAGCCTATCTATGCATGAACGATTGCATAGGGGAGGTCAAGGTATTCACTCCCTTGAGCGGTCTGGCTCTTTGCCTGGTGGTGCTCCTTTACCAAATCCTGATGTTGTAAATGCCCTAGCACGTCATCATGGCCTCGGTCAGATGGAAACAGATGGTGATCTGTATTCTGCAGGCCAGATGCCTATGCATGCCTCAGGGGTTCATCCCCAGCAACACAGGCTGCAGGAGCAGCTGTCGGGTTCTCACATGGGAAGGCTGGAAAGGAACTGGTCAGATGCCAATGGGCAATTGCAAAATAGCCTGATGGAAGCTTCACGCATCAACCAGTTGCAAATTGAAGCAGAGAAGCAGAGGAGGAATGTAGAAATGAACCTTCCCATTGACAACCCACATGCATGGGCATCTCTTATGAACAATGAGAGGAACCCAGAAGCTGAATTGAGTGATATGATTCATCAAAAACTGGTCCTTCAAGCACAGCAATCTCGTGGTTTCCCTGATGTTCCGGTGACGGCATCATTTGGACGTAAAGACCCTTCTTCACTCTTTGCACAGCCCGCTGCAGATAACTCTTTAAGATCATCTGTTGACAGGTTGTCTTTTGATGATCCACTTGCAGAAAGGTCACATTTCTCAAAAATGGGGCACTTGGGACAGGATGTACCAACTAGTCTAGATATTTTACCGAACAACATTGAGATGAACCGGAAACTCGGCATCAGATCAAGCTCTGCGACAATGCTTGATATGCAAAGGGGAGAATTCCCAGATGTGATGGGTGGCAGTGTGTCAACTAATCAATTGGTTGGGAATGTCAATGATGTAGCCAGGAGAAAAAGGCAGGGTTCTAGTGCAAACTTGGCAGTGGAGGACACTGATTTTTCTGAAGCGGTCAGCAACTGGTACTTTTCTTAACTTTGCATCACCCTTATTTTCATTATCCTTTTTTGAAGCCTCACAACGAACTTTCACTACAGATGTATGTTTTGTTTCTACAAATATACAGTATAATACTTTATTTGCACACTCATCCAAGTCCTGATATCTAGGCTCCCCATTGCTTATACACATGCCCTGTTCTTTGTTTATCTTAACTTTTCCAGAGACCGTTTGGTAATTTTACCTGTCCAAATTGTTATTGTCAGTTTACGCATAGTGGTGGATGTGAACACAGTTGGTTCTCTAGCATAAGGCTCAATCAAGTTTTTTTTTCTTCGATATGCAGGGTTGATACTGGCATCTCAAAGGGAAGCTCCCATTCCCTGCTAAAGCGCACAGCAAACCCACACGCAGCTACCTCTCAGGCAGCGCCAACAGATCTGTCTTCAACCATTAGGTCCAAGAAAGCAGGCCATGCTTCTTCTGCATCTTCTGATGGTACGCCATGTGCAACCTACCTGTGTGGTTTTCTTCTCCTGCGGAACCCATCTGTTTTTTATTCAGTGAAACTCTTATCTCAGCAGTCATGTTCCAATAATATATTACATCCGTTCGGAAATAACTGACGTGGTTTTAGTTACAAAACCCGATGTTAGTTACTTCCAAACGGAGGGAGTATATACATAACTAATCGAATCAACTGAAGACCGGTTCGCTTTGGATGGATAGTAAAAAGGAAGGATATAGGCCAGTTCTTACTTGCTGTAGTTGAGCAGTTTGGAATTTCTGTCTGTGATGGCCTGTTTGAGCCATCTGACCTTCCATTTATATTTAGCTTCAAATGTTCTCCTTACTGCTCTATGATATGGTATAGGCTTTATACCATTTTATGTTTTCCGACCTCTGATATTGTAATCTTTTTGTGCAGAGCATAAGATGGAATCAGGAGTCACCTCAGCAGCCCATGCCGTGGAAGCCGCTGCTTCTGCCAACAAAGAGGCAGGGACGTTCGGCATCCCACCAAGCAGCAATCAGGACGCCTCTGGTCCTTCGTTCAGTGAAATGCTCAAGAGTACAAAGAAGCCTCCCTTGCAGTATGACGCCTCAGAATCTGCTGATGGCGGCCCTGGTGGAAAGGGCACAAAGAAGAAAGCAAAGAAAGGAAAGCAGATCGACCCTTCGCTTCTCGGCTTCAAGGTCCACAGCAACCGCATCTTGATGGGCGAGATCCACCGCCCCGACGACTAACGCGCTTGGGTCCTGCCATTTTGTGTACATGCTCACCTCTGTAGACTCTGCACATGTTTTTTGGTAACATTCCTTCCTGTGGAGGCCATGGCCTGGCCCCCCTTTGTTCTTTACCATTAGCCTTAGGATACCCCAGATCAGCCAGAATGTCAAGTTGAAATTAGGGAGGGCTTTTTTTGGTGTGTGTACCTGCGCCCTCGAGTTTATACAGGATACATGAATCTGTACAGGACACCGGAATCATGGGCATGTATGTCAGTGATCTCCTTGTACAGTGCAAGGAAGTATCATCTTTATTTCTCAGGCCATTTCTTTCCCCTCCCTGATTGAACAAGCCTAGCTTCCTTGTAATGATTTGTCGGTTACAGTCTTGGAGATAGCAGCCCGAAACGTGGCATGTGAGTCTCATTACTGGTTTCTCGAGCTGTAGGACTGATTTCCAGGATGTAAAAGCGTTTTTGACACTAGTTTAGTGTGAAGAACGCTTATTTTATGGGACGGAGGAAGGAAGTGAAACAGTGGATTATGAAAGCGGACATGGAATCCTTAACGAACATAGCCAGATTAGGTTTTTGTTGCTATTCTAGTAATGACAGTTGCCTTGTTTGTGCATAGGAATGCAAATGGGGAATTGCGTTGATTGTAAAATTTCCTTGTTTTTTTTCTTTGGAACTCAAATGCAAGCTCATTCATTTGAATCAAAATGGATGACCAGTGTCATCGAAGAAATATAATCTTATTGTTCCATTTCTTCTTCTACTTTCCTGTGAAAATCAAAGAGGCCCTGAAATGCTAGACAGTTCAGCTCTCCTGGAATCCAATCATGGCATCCATCGTTTTCTCCAGGTGATTTGGACGCATACGCTGAGCATGGAGTCGGGTCATGTATGCAGATGGAGCACATGCGTGCAAGCCGGGACAGAATTGGTATCGCGCTGTTCCCACATGGGCTGCATTGGAAACTTCCACAAGAGGGACATTGACAACCTATCCGTCATCCTAAGAGGTTTCGGTGAGGTGATAGGACTATGCACCAACTTCCACAAGAGCTCGGTGGTGCCCATTCGCTGCAGTCATCTTCCATTGGATCATATTCTGACTAGCATTCCGGCGACCCGCGCCATGTTCCCAATAAAATATTTGGGCCTCCCGCTCTCAGTTAGGCAACTTCGGAAAGCCGACTTTCAATATCTTGAAGACAAGGCCGCCGGGAAACTGGTAACCTGGGAGGGGCAATCCATCACAGCCATTGGACGCACCGCCCTTGTCAGATCGGTCATCTCCTCACAAACGGTTTTCTCCATCACGCCCCTGATTGTGCCACAGGGCACACTCCATAACCTCAGCAAGTTGGAGAGGGCCTTCCTTTGGGCAGGCTCGGACAAGACGACCGGTGCAAAATGTAAGGTCAATTGGGACATGGTCTGCAGACCTACGAGCTACGGAGGCTTTGGGGTCCTCAACACCGACAAGTTTTCTCGTGCACTACGGCTTAGGTGGCTATGGTACAAATGGAAAGAGCCTAACAAACCTTGGATTGGGCTGGGCAACCCTTGCACCAAGGAAGACCTGGAGTTCTTCTACGCCTCATCCACAATCATCGTCGGTAATGGTGCAAAAACACCTTTTTGGGACTCCCCATGGCTACTTGGTCGCAAGCCCAAGGACGTTGCCCCGCTTATTTTTGAAGCCTCGACAAGGAAGAGTTGGAAGCTTAGGGAGGCTATGCGGGGGAACGCTTGGATGACCCACATCAAGCGAGGCACTATGGTTTCCGCTGCCCACGTTCGGGAGCTTTTCTCACTTTGGACACTTCTGCACGACTTCCAACTTGTCGACCAGGTTGAGGATGACATTGTTTGGAAACATGCCGTTGATGGGATTTACTCGGCGGCCACCGCATACAAGGCACAATTCCTTGGTCTGACTCGCTCGCCCATTCACTACATGGTCTGGAAAGCTTGGGCTCCCCCAAAAGTTAAATTCTTCGCCTGGCTGGTCTTGCAAGACCGGATTTGGACGGCAGATCGTTTGGAGCGGCGCGGCTGGGAAAACTGTGGGCTTTGCCCACTTTGCAAACGGGAGCAAGAAACGGCCATCCATCTTTTTGTCAAGTGCCGCTTCTCCATTAGGCTCTGGCGTTCAGTCATTGATTCTTTTGGTCTGGCGCACATCGACACCTCCGTTTGGCATCTCGAGGACTCCCTTTTACGCTGGTGGGAACGTAGGACAGACAGGCGAAACCCCAATCGACGAGCCATAGCCTCCCTCACCATGCTAGTCTCGTGAACTCTTTGGAATGAGAGAAACGCCCGGGTGTTTCGCCAAAAGAGTGCACCGCCGCCTATTCTTCTTCAAAATATCAAGCTTGAGGCAAATTTGTGGGTTACGGCAGGTGCTAAGAATCTAGGGCGTATTGTTGTAGGAGAGTAATTGCCATGCCGTTTTCCTGTTAGGGTACTCTGTAATCTGTCAAACTCTCTACTCCTCTTATTTAATGGATGAGGCAAAGCTTTTGCCTCCGTTTCGAAAAAAAACATTGGAAACTAGCGACTCGCTCAACTGAAACGCAGAAACGGCATAGTCTATCCTACGGTCCCTACCTACCCATCCCGTGTCAGGTGCAGGGATCTCAACGGTGCAGAGAGAGAGAGAGAGAGAGAGAGAGAGAGAGACTGGCAGCAGCAGCAGCAGGGCCATGTTGCCGCGGCGACAGAAAAATGCGAGCCAGATTGGATCTACGTATCCATCTATCTGAATATCTGACCCAACCCAAAGGTGGTGTCCCCTCCCTCTTCGGAACACCAATCCCCTTCTCCAAACTCCAGCGAAGAAGATCAAAATGGAAGCGACATTCCGATCTCATCGCTCCGGGGAGGAGTGGAGAGGCATTCTGCAGGTTCGTTTTGCAATAATTTTACGCGAGTATTTTTTTTAAGTAAAGGCCATCATGGCTATCTTTATTAAATTAAACAGGAACTATATCGTTCATCAGTTTGGAGACAAGACACCAGTGAGGCTCATCCGTCCAACTACAAGTAATCTTATTTACAATAACAGCAGTTGGCTAGCACATGGGCCGCTTCATTAGGTGAACCGTAGAAATGCTTAAAATCGAACCTTCCCGATTGAAGAAGAAATACCCACACACTCCACAAAGATTGCTGAATTTGCATCCCACCATGTAACAAGAATTTACGGAACAGGGTTATATGCAAGACAAATCATTACTAAGGTGTAGTCTCTTGCGGGAAACAATAAGAATTTCGGCGTACGAAGATTTGGAGGTCCTATTCCTTTGTGTTGTATCCCTTCCTTGTAGTAAATCCGTCATTGCTCCTCCCCTTCCTCAAGTTCTCCCATTCTATGCGTCGCTCTCCTCCACCAGCTACACCGCGCCGCCTCCCCGTGCGCCATCCACCATAGCCGATGGCACGGAGGTCTGGCCGCGGAATTCGTCTCAGGAGGGCACGCCCCGTGTCAATGGTGGCGGGCCCTGTTCGGGTTCCAAACCCACCATCTCCACCACTGGCGATCGATGCATCATCGTCGGAGGTGCGGGCAGAGATTTAGAGGATGTTGTGGGACAAATTCCTCGCCAAGGGACTTGGATGGATGTCTCCCTCGACATCATCCGCTAGTCAACATACGAGTAACGGGCGCGGTTTGTCAGCGACGAAGGCTGCTTGAATCTGGATCTTTTCTTCTGGTTTATCCAGGAAGCGAAGTCGCCGGATCCAACCCCGACGGCACTGTGGAGCCACTTCAAGACACGGAACCCGTCCAGGCACAACATTGTGCGTCCGCTGGTGGTGGCCCTCGCCAATCCACCACTAGGAGACTACCACCGGGGTTTTGACTCCCTCGCCTTCACGAAGTTCCGCTGCTGTTGGTGGTGGCCCTCGCCAATCCACCACTAGGAGATGTGCCACCAGGGGTTCGCCCCCGTCACCTTCACGAAGCTCCGCGGCCGTTGGTGGTGGCCCTCGCCAATCCACCACCAGGAGCTGTGCCACCGGGGGTTCGCCCCCCCTCGCCTTCACTGAAGCTCCGCGACCATTGCTAGTGGTCCTCGCCAATCCACCACCAGGAGTTCTGCCACCGGGGGTTCACCCCCCTCGCCTTCATGAAGCTCCGCGATCGTTGGTGGTGGCCCTCGCCAATCCACCACCAGGAGTTGTGCCACCGGGGGTTCACTCCCCCGCCTTCATTGAAGCTCTGCGGCTGTTGGTGGTGGCCCTCGCCAATCCACCACCAGGAGCTGTGCCACAGGGGGTTCGCCCCCTCGGCTTCACTGAAGCTCCACGGCCATTGGTGGTGGCCCTCGCCAATCCACCACTAGGAGTTGTGCCACTGGGGGTTCACCCCCTCTCCTTCACGAAGCTCCGCGGTTGTTGGTGGTGGCCCTCGCCAATCCATCACCAGGAGCTGTGTGTTGGTGTGGAAACCGACAGACCTCGGGGTAGGGGGTCCCGTGCTGTAGATCTCGGACAAATGGTAACAGGAGCAAAGAGACGATGTTTACCCAGGTTCGGGCCTTCTTGATAGAGGTAATACCCTACGTTCCGATCTTGTTTATATTGATGGAGAAGTATCGAGTATAGAGTTGATCTATCTCGGGATCTTCAAATGTGTTCTTGTTGGGGAACGATGCATGGGAAACAAAAATTTTCCTACGCACACACAAGATCTATCCATGGTGATGAGCATCTACGAGAGGGAGAGTGAATCTACATACCCTTGTAGATCGCTAAGCGGAAGCGTTAAGAAACGGAGTTGATGTAGTCGAACGTCTCCACGATCCAAATCGCAAGTCGTCCCTCGATCCGATCACGAACTAGTGCCGAACGGACGACACCTCCGCGTTCAACACACGTACGGCTTGATGACGCCTTCACCTCCTCGATCCAGCGAGCGATGATGTAGTAGATGAGTTCCGGCAGCACGACGGCGTGGTGATGGTGGTGAGGAACAATCTCTGCAGGGCTTCGCCAAGCACTACGGAGATTATGACGGGAGGAACTAGAGGGTTAGGGTTGCCGACACACGGCTTGGGAAATCTTAATGTGTCCCGTGTGCTAGCCCTTCCCCTCTATTTATATGTTGAGCCTTGGGGTCTAAACTTGGAGTAAAAGCCTCCTCCAGGTCGGTTTTGCCCGCATAAGGTCGGTTTGGCCCGCAGGGAAAGAGTCCAACTCGGATCCCAGCAGTATCGCGCAAAAGCGGTAGTACCGCTCACGAGCGGTAGTACCGCTTTACAGCGGTAGTACCGCTTACGCGGTAGTACTGCCTTACCAGCGGTAGTACTGCTTAAGGCAGCAACAAAACTTCCTTTTGAACTTTCCAATACCTCGTGGGCTTTACCCCTTTGGCCTATATAAAGTGTTGCTGCACCCGAACACTTCGGTAAACATCCGGAACCTCTTTCGGTGAATTCCGGAACCCTTCCGGAGATCAAAACACTATTATCACATATATTAATCTTTACCTCCGGACTCTTCCGGAGACCCTCGTCATGTCCGGGATCTTATCCGGGACTCCGAACAACCTTCGGTCACCAACACAATAACTCAACTATACTAATCGTCACCAAACGTTAAGTGTGTAGACCCTGCGGGTTCGAGAACTATGTAGACATGACTGAGACACCTCTACGATCAATAACCAATAGCGGGACCTGGATGCCCATATTGGCTCCTACATATTCTACGAAGATCTTTATCGGCCGAACCTCTATGTCAAGGATTCAGTTAATCCCGTATGCTGTTCCCTTTGTTCTTCGGTATGTTACTTGCCCGAGATTCGATCGTCGGCATCTCTATACCTAGTTCAATCTCGTTACTGGCAAGTCTCTTTACTCGTTCCGTAATACAAGATCTCATGGCTAACACTTTAGTCACATTGCTTGCAAGGCTCATTGTGATGTTGTATTACCGAGTGGGCCCTGAGATACCTCTCCGTCACACGGAGTAACAAATCCCAGTCTTGATCCATGCCAACCCAACAGACACCCTCGGAGATACCTGTAGAGCACCTTTATAGTCACCCAGTTACGTTGCGACGGTTGATACACACAAGGTACTCCTCCGATGTCAGGGAGTTGCATGATCTCATGGTCATAGAAACAGATACTTTGACATGCAGAAAACAATAGCAATAAACTGACACGATCATATGCTACGTTCGTAGTTTGGGTCTTGTCCATCACATCATTCTCCTAATGATGTGATCCCGTTATCAAATGACATCTCATGTCCATGGCTAGGAAACCTTCACCATCTTTTGATCAACGAGCTAGTCAACTAGAGGCTTACTAGGGACACAGTGTTGTCTATGTACCCACACATGTATTTAAGTTTCCAATCAATACAATTATAGCATGGATAATAAACGATTATCATGAACAAGGAAATATAATAATAACCAATTTATTATTGCCTCTAGGGCATATTTCCAACAGTCTCCCACTTGCACTAGAGTCAATAATCTAGTTCACATCACTATGTGATTTACATTGTAATGAATCGAACACCCATGCAGTTCTGGTGTTGTTCATGTTTAGCCCTTGGAAGAGGTTTAGTCATCGGATCTGCAACATTCAGATCCGTGTGTACTTTGCAAATATTTATGTCGTCCTCCTTGATGTAATCGCGGATGGAATTGAAACGTCGCTTTATGTGTCTGGTCCTCTTGTGAAATCTTGGTTCCTTGGCTAGAGCAATGGCACCAGTATTATCACAAAATAGAGTCATTGGGTTAAGCGCACTAGGCACTACTCCAAGATCTGTCATGAACTCCTTCATCCAGACACCTTCCTTCGCCGCCTCCGAGGCAGCGATGTACTACGCTTCGCATGTAGAATCAGCTACCACGCTTTGCTTGGAACTGCACCAGCTAACCGCAGCCCCATTAAGAATAAATACGTATCCGGTTTGTGACTTAGAGTCATCCGGATCAGTGTCAAAGCTTGCATCGACGTAACCCTTTACGACGAGCTCTTGATCACCTCCATAAACGAGAAACATGTCCTTAGTCCTTTTCAGGTACTTCAGGATATTCTTGACCGCCGTCCAGTGTTCCATTCCAGGATCACTTTGAAACCTTCCGACCATACTTATGGTAAGGCTGACATCGGGTCTTGTGCACAGCATTGCATACATGATAGAGCCTATGGCTGAAGCATAGGGGATGACACTCATCTTTTCTCTATCTTCTGCAGTCACTGGGCATTGAGTCTTACTCAACTTCACACCTTGCAATACAGGCAAGAACCCCTTCTTGGACTGATCCATTTTGAACTTCTTCAAAACTTTGTCAAGGTATGTGCTTTGTGAAAGTCCTATTAAGCGTCTCGATCTATCTCTATAGATCTTGATGCCTAATATGAAAGCAGCTTCTCCTAGGTCCTTCACTATAAAGCTCCCACTCACTATAGAGCTCCCACTCACTTTCTTGTAAATACAAGCTTCTCCGTAAACTTGTATAAACTCGAACGCTTTGATCACCTCATCAAAGCGAAGATTCCAACTCCGAGATGCTTGCACCAGTCCATAAATGGATCGCTGGAGTTTGCAAACTTTGTCAGCATTCTCTGGATCGACAAAACCTTCTGGTTGCATCATATACAACTCTTCCTTAAGGAAACCGTTAAGGAACGCTGTTTTGACATCCATCTGCCAAATTTCATAATCGAAAAAGGCAGCTATTGCTAACATGATTCTGACGGACTTAAGCATCGCTACGGGTGAGAAGGTCTCATCGTAGTCAACTCCTTGAACTTGTGAAAAACCCTTTGCCACAAGTCGAGCTTTATAGACGGTGACATTACCGTCCGCGTCAGTCTTCCTCTTAAAGATCCATTTGTTCTGAATGGCCTTACGCCCTTCAGGTAATACTTCCAAAGTCCATACTTTGTTTTCATACATGGATCCCATCTCGGATTTCATGGCCTCTAACCACTTCTCGGAATCCGGGCCCATCATCGCTTCTCCATAGCTCGTAGGTTCATCGTTGTCCAACAACATGACCTCTAAGACAGGGTTGCCGTACCACTCAGGAGCAGTACGCGTCCTTGTCGACCTACGAGGTTCGATAGCAACTTGATCCAAAGCTTCATGATCATCATCATTAACTTCCTCTTCAGCTGATGTAGGCTCTACAGAAACATCTTTCTGCGCTGCGCTACTTTCAGGTTGACGTAAAGGTTCAACAACCTCATCAAGTTCTATCTTCCTCCCACTCAATTCTTTCGAGAGAAACTCTTTCTCAAGAAACGTTCCGTTTTTAGCGACAAACACTTTGCCTTCGGATTTGAGGTAGAAGGTATACCCAACTGTCTCTTTTGGGTATCCTATGAAGACGCATTTCTCCGCTTTGGGTTCCAGCTTTTCAGGCTGAAGCTTTTTGACATAAGCATCACATCCCCAAACTTTAAGAAACGACAGCTTTGGCTTCTTGCCAAACCAAAGTTCATATGGCATTGTCTCAACGGATTTCGATGGTGCCCTATTTAAAGTGAATGCAGCTGTCTCTAATGCATAACCCCAAAACGATAGTGGCAAATCGGCAAGAGACATCATAGATCGTACCATATCCAATAAGGTTCGATTACGACGTTCGGACACACCATTAGCTGTGGTGTTCCAAGCGGTGTCAATTGTGAAACAATTCCACACTGTCTTAAGTGACTGCCAAACTCATAACTCAGATATTCTCCTCCTCGATCAGATCGTAGGAATTTAATCTTCTTGTTACGATGATTCTCAACTTCACTCTGAAATTGTTTGAACTTTTCAAATGTTTCAGACTTGAGTTTCATTAAGTAAATATACCCATATCTACTTAAGTCATCAGTGAAGGTGAGAAAGTAACGATAACCACTGCGCGCCTCAATACTCATTGGACCGCACACATCAGTATGTATGATTTCCAATAAGTCACTTGCCCGTTCCATTGTTCCAGAGAACGGCGTTTTAGTCATCTTGCCCATGAGGCATGGCTCACATGTGTCAAGTGATTCAAAATCAAGTGATTCCAAAAGTCCATCAGCATGGAGCTTCCTCATGCATTTTACGCCAATATGACCTAAACGGCAGTGCCACAAGAAAGTGGTATTATCATTATCAATTCTACATCTTTTGGCATCAATGTTATGAACATGTGTATCATTACTATCGAGATTCAATAAGAATAAACCCCTCACATTGGGTGCATGACCATAAAAGATATTACTCATATAAATAGAACAACCATTATTCTCTGATTTAAATGAGTAACCGTCTCGCAATAAACAAGATCCAGATATAATGTTCATGCTTAACGCAGGCACTAAATAACAATTATTCAGGTTCATCATTAATCCCGATGGTAATCGAAGAGCGAGCATGCCGACGGCGATCACATCAACCTTGGAACCATTTCCCACGCGCATCGTCACTTCGTCCTTTGCCAGCCTCCGTCTATTCCGCAGTTCCTGTTTTGAGTTGCAAATATGAGCAACCGCACCGGTATCAAATACCCAGGCACTACAACGAGAGTTGGTAAGGTACACATCAATAACATGTATATCATATATACCTTGTTTGTTGTTGGCCGCCTTCTTGTCAGCCAAATACTTGGGGAAGTTCCGCTTCCAGTGTCCAGTTCCCTTGCAATGAAAGCACACAGTTTCTGGTTTGGGTCCAGCCTTGGGTTTCTTCACGAGAGGAGCAACTGCTTTGCCACTCTTCTTGGAGTTACCCTTCTTACCCTTGCCATTTTTCTTGAAACTAGTGGTTTTATTGACCATCAACACTTCATGCTCCTTCTGAATTTCAGACTCAGCGGCTTTCAGCATCGCAAACAGCTCGGCGACTGACTTGTTCATCCCGTGCATGTTATAGTTCAACACGAAGCTCTTGTAGCTAGGTGGCAATGATTGAAGAACTCTGTCAGTGATAGCCTCTGGCGGAAGGGGCATCCCCAATTCAGCCAGACGGGTGGAGTACCCAGACATTCTGAGTACGTGATCACTGATAGACCCGTTCTCCTCCATCTTGCAAGCATAGAACTTATCGGAGATCTCATATCTCTCGATCCGGGCATTCTTCTGAAAGATAAACTTCAACTCCTGGAACATCTCATATGCTCCATGACGTTCAAAACGTCTTTGAAGTCCCGGTTCTAAGCCATACAATATTGCACATTGAACTATTGAGTAATCTTCAGAACGAGCCTGCCAGGCGTTCACAACGTCTAGAGACTCAACTGGAGCGGGTGGATCACCAAGCGGTGCATCAAGGACATAAGCCTTCTGGGAAGCCGTAAGGATAATCCTTAGATTACGGGCCCAGTCCACAAAATTACTTCCATCATCTTTCAACTTAGCTTTCTCTAGGAACGCATTAAAATTCAGGGGTGCTACT
The DNA here is from genome assembly GCA_039707655.1 of Elymus sibiricus. Lineage (NCBI taxonomy): Eukaryota > Viridiplantae > Streptophyta > Magnoliopsida > Poales > Poaceae > Elymus > Elymus sibiricus. The sequence goes on along the minus strand of CM077667.1, from coordinate 451,568,511 downwards.
GCGCGAGCCATGATCTACAACATAAATATTGCAAAAACAACTTAGACTATTGTTCTAGATAATGAGTTTAGTTAATCATATTTCTTAAAAAAAAACTCCCACTCAAATTGACATCCCTTCGATCATTCGAGTGTAACATGATCCAAATCCACCAACTCAAGTCCGATCATCACGTGAGTTGAGGTGGTTTCAATGGTGAACATCTTCATGTTGATCATATCTACTATATGACTCATGTTCGACCTTTCGGTCTCTTGTGTTCCGAGGCCATGTCTGTACATGCTAGGCTCGTCAAGTTTAACCCGAGTGTTCCGCACGTGCAACACTGGCTTGTACCCGTTGTATGTGAACGTAGAGTCTATCACACCCGATCATCACGTGGTGTCTCGAAACGACGAACTTTCGCAACGGTGCACACTCGGGGAGAACACAATTTTATCTTGAAATTTAAGTGAGGGATCACCTTATAATGCTACCGTCGTCCTAAGCAAAATAAGATGCATAAAAGGATTAACATCACATGCAAATCATAAGTGACATGATATGGCCATGAACTTGTGCTTTTGATCTCCATCTCCAAAGCACCGGCATGATCTCCATTGTCACCGGCATGACACCATGATCTCCATCATCTTGATCTCCATCAACGTGTCGCCATGAGGTTGTCGCGCCGACTGTTGCTTCTACGACTATAGCTAACTCATAGCGATAAAGTAAAGCAAAAACGGCCAAAAATAATTAAAGACAACTCTATGGCTCCTGCCAGTTGCCGTACTCATCGACATGCAAGTCGTGATATTCTATACAACACATGATCATCTCATACATCACATATATCTCATCATGTAATTGGCCATATCACATCACAACATACCCTGCAAAAACAAGTTAGACGTCCTCTAATTGTTGTTGCAAGTTTTATGTGGCTGCTACGGGTTTGCAAGAACCGTTCTTACCTACGCAAAACCACAACGTGGTGTAGTGATTGCTTTTTGATCTTCTAAAAGAACCCTCTTCATTGAAATCGATTCAACTAAAGTGAGAGAGACAGACACCCGCTAGCCATCTTTATGCAACAAAGTTACATGTCAGTTGAAGGAACCGGTCTCTCGTAAGCATACGAGTAATGTTGGTCCGGGCCGCTTCATCTCACAATACCGCCGAATCAAGTATCAACTAGTAACGGCAAGCAATATGTATACACCCACGCCCACAACTCGTTTGTGTTCTACTCGAGATCTCATCTACGCATAGACCTAGCTCAGATGCCACTGTTGGGGAACGATGCATGGGAAACAAAATTTTTCCTACGCACACACAAGATCTATCCATGGTGATGAGCATCTACGAGAGGGAGAGTGAATCTACATACCCTTGTAGATCGCTAAGCGGAAGCGTTAAGAAACGCGGTTGATGTAGTCGAACGTCTCCGCGATCCAAATCGCAAGTCGTCCCTCGATCCGATCACGAACTAGTGCCGAACGGACGGCACCTCCGCGTTCAACACACGTACGGCTTGATGACGCCTTCACCTCCTCGATCCAGCGAGCGATGATGAAGTAGTAGATGAGTTCCGACAGCACGATGGCGTGGTGATGGTGGTGAGGAACAATCTCTGTAGGGCTTCGCCAAGCACTACGGAGATTATGACGGGAGGAACTAGAGGGTTAGGGTTGCCGACACACGGCTTGGGAAATATTAATTTGTCCCGTGTGCTAGCCCTTCCCCTCTATTTATATGTCGAGCCTTGGGGTCTAAACTTGGAGTAAAAGCCTCCTCCAGGTCGGTTTTGCCCGCACAAGGTCGGTTTGGCCCGCAGGGAAAGAGTCCAACTCGGATCCCAGCAGTATCGCGCACAAGCGGTAGTACCGCTCACGACCGGTAGTACCGCTTGAGTGGTAGTACCGCTTTACAGCGGTAGTACCGCTTACGCGATAGTACTGCCTTACCAGCGGTAGTACCGCTTAAGGCAGCAGCAAAACTTCCTTTTGCACTTTCCAATACCTCGTGGGCTTTACCCCTTTGGCCTATATAAAGTGTTGCTGCACCCGAACACTTCGGTAAACATCCGGAACCTCTTCCGGTGAATTCCGGAACCCTTTCGGAGATCAAAACACTATTATCACATATATTAATCTTTACCTCCGGACTCTTCCGGAGACCCTCGTCATGTCTGGGATCTTATCCGGGACTCCGAACAACCTTCGGTCACCAACACAATAACTCAACTATACTAATCGTCACCAAACGTTAAGTGTGTAGACCCTGCGGGTTCGAGAACTATGTAGACATGACCGAGACACCTCTACGATCAATAACCAATAGCGGGACCTAGATGCCCATATTGGCTCCTACATATTCTACGAAGATCTTTATCGGTCGAACCTCTATGTCAAGGATTCAGTTAATCCCGTATGCTGTTCCCTTTGTTCTTCGGTATGTTACTTGCCCGAGATTCGATCGTCGGCATCTCTATACCTAGTTCAATCTCGTTACTGGCAAGTCTCTTTAATCGTTCCGTAATACAAGATCTCGTGGCTAACACTTTAGTCACATTGCTTGCAAGGCTCATTGTGATGTTGTATTACCGAGTGGGCCCTGAGATACCTCTCCGTCACACGGAGTAACAAATCCCAGTCTTGATCCATGCCAACCCAACAGACACCCTCGGAGATACCTGTAGAGCACCTTTATAGTCACCCAGTTACGTTGCGACGGTTGATACACACAAGGTACTCCTCCGATGTCTGGGAGTTGCATGATCTCATGGTCATAGGAACAGATACTTTGACATGCAGAAAACAATAGCAATAAACTGACACGATCATATGCTACGTTCGTAGTTTGGGTCTTGTCCATCACATCATTCTCCTAATGATGTGATCCCGTTATCAAATGACATCTCATGTCCATGGCTAGGAAACCTTCACCATCTTTTGATCAACGAGCTAGTCAACTAGAGGCTTACTAGGGACACAGTGTTGTCTATGTACCCACACATGTATTTAAGTTTCCAATCAATACAATTATAGCATGGATAATAAACGATTATCATGAACAAGGAAATATAATAATAACCAATTTATTATTGCCTCTAGGGCATATTTCCAACAGTTCTAACTCTAGGGCTAGGTGAATGATATTGTGTTGATGTCCCTTCTACGAGCTAAAAGAAGCGGCATCTTATAAACAAGACCTAGCCGAGCTCTCCTTGATAGACGAGTTCCCCTTCACGATATCCAAAGTCCAGATCCACTCTTAAAATAAGCGACGTCTTATAAACAAGACCTAGCTGAGCTCGTACTTTGCCCGAGGAGACGGGGTAACTTAGCCTCGAAGGCCGACAACGCAGGTGTGAATAGTGCCACCTAGCCTGACAACTTTATTGATGCGACGCACCCCACGACAGGTCGAGCAGTTACTGCCTACTCCGAATCGCGCCCCGAGGCATCCTTTTTACTGGCACGTCCCATCGAGGTGGAGATCGTGCCCGTTTTCTCAGGGATATCATCAAGATTTTGTTTCCCCCCATATGCCCAACGACATCTTCTGTGGGAGTGGCGTGTTTATCGACGCGGTAAGGGGGACTCTTGGCCTTTCAACAACCTATAAGAGTAAAAGAGGATGGTACAAGCAACCACGCTCTCATTCCCCGTGCCTGCTTGCTTCGTCTAGCTCCAGCGCCCAGATCCATTCTCGCACCCAAACTCCCCTGTCCAGCCATGGCCGATACCCTCAAGGGGCACTGGGGTGGTTCCTCCATGACGGACAACACCATCCTGGAGCTGCGTGCCGTGGGGTACCTCCCCGCCACCATCGGTGCCCACGCTCCCGACGCCAACCGGCAAGTGCCCGCTCCCAATGCAGGGGAGCAGGAAGTCTTCATTCCCCACCTCGTTCGAGGCCTCGGATTCCCGCTGCACCCATTCATGCGCGGGATTATGTTCTACTACGGGCTCGACTTCCACCACATGGCCCCAAACTCCATTCTTCACCTCGCCTCCTTCATCAAGGTCTGCGGGGCCTTCCTCTGCTGTGAACCGCACTTCGGCCTCTGGCTGAAGACCTTTGGAGTTAAGCCGAAATCCAGCGGCTCTGATCTGGCGGAGTGCGGAGGGGCCATGGTCAGCAAGAATCAAAATACTGACTGGTTCCAAGGCACCTTCATCAAGACGGTGAAGGAATGGCAGCGCGAGTGGTTTTACATCACTGAGCCACGCGCCCCTAGTCAAATCGAAGTCCCAGCCTTTTTGGTCGGCCCCCCAAGGAATCTCAAGTCCTGGATGGAGAAACGCGTCGCCTGGGGGGACACCAACGAGGTGGGGGCACTGATCAATAAGATCAAGTGGTGGTCCATCGAGAAGAACCACTAGCTCTCCGAGGTGATCAATGTCATGCTAAACCGTCGGGTCCTCCCGCTCCAACTTCGGGCCAAACCGATGTGGGAGTATAAACCCGAGGATGCGGGGCACGTTCTCCACTTCTTCCACACCAACCTGGCCAACATGTGGACGCGACTACTCGAGCTGCCCAAAGACGAGATCCTCGAGGAGGAGCAAGACTGCGGGTTCGATGCCGCCCATGGAGCCCCAGAAGTAAGTGTTCTAACACACGTGTTCATATTGTTCTTTCTTCGCATGGTGCGACAGATTTCAACGAACCGTTTTGCTTGATATGTACAGAAATGGACAGCCATGATGCATGCCATGCATTGCCCGACCCCATTGCTAGAGCAGGCGAGAACTCCCAAGCTCATGGCGCTCCTAGTCGTGGAGCCGCATGTGGTAGTCCCCAAGGGGCCGAAGTCCCAAAGGGGCAGGGCGGGTCTTCGGAAGCGGGAGGCCTCGGTTGCCCAGTCCGAGGAGAACCACACCTCCGCCATCAACAAAGATGCAGAGGAGGATGAGGAGGAAGACCCTTCCCTTAAGGGGAAGAGGGCGATGTTAGAGGACGCCGAAGCCGGAGCGCGGCCCAAGGGCCGAAAGAGGTTGAAGAGAACCTCGTCCGGGGCCGCCGGCAAACCGTCGGGGAAGATCGTGTTGGAGATATGCCCTAGAGGCAATCATGTATGATGATATTTCCTATGTGTTTATGAATAAAGATAGTCCTTGTACATTATCAATGGTGCGTATTAACAAGTACGTGACTTATTTGTGAGACTATGCACTGTATGATGACTGTCCTAAATGGTCCCCAGTCGAAAGGGCTGTGTGGACGCGCATCCAGTTAGACTAGATTATGACACGGTGGATGGTCCGGTCCCACTGACCATGTGGCATTGGATGCTAGCCGGATAATATGGACTCAGAAAGATCTGGACGGATTCGACGTTGTCGGATCCGAGTTGAGATAAGGTCTGAGTTGGACAGACCCGACTATGAGACGCAACGATAGGTCATCTGTGAGTCTCTAGTACACCATACGTTCTATTTACTAAGACCTGAGCTGACGCATGTACTCGGGATGGTGATAGACCTGCTTTGGGCTGACCAAACGCTACTCCGTAACTGGGTAGTTATAAAGGTAGGTTTCCGACTTGTCCAGACCCATGTTGTGAGACATGGTTGAGCAAGATGGGATTTGCCCCTCCGATCAGGAGAGATATACTCTGGGCCCCTCGGGTGATCCGACCTGGATAAGCATGGCCATGCGATGAGGATTATGAGATAATCTGAAGTGTTGGTCGGATTTACCAGAACGAGAAAGAGGTCGTGCTGCAAAAAGGATGACCATGTCACCTTGAGCATGACAACATATATCGTCTAGCAAACCGAGCAGAAGTGTGAAGTAAAGGTTCGCCTAACCAGCTTCATCGGACACTTGGAGTCGGCACGCTTTGCTAGAGGCCGCTACCGACTAGCCGAGCCGGATATGATCAGACTCGCGACCAAGTGAACAAGAACCTAAGGGGTCGCGTGCTTAAGGGAAGGAACTTATGGGCTTTAGGATCCGTGCGAGACCCAAGTGTTGAGCCCGCGACTGATGCCTATATATAGTGGAGGTGCGACACATTCATTCAGTTGATCGCTTCAGTGCCATCATTAGGGCTTGAATGTGTTGCAAGTAGCCACCTCCACTCACCGTCGACTGTGTGATCAGACCTAGCAGTCCATCGCATGCTGTTCCTCCTGCACGTGCGGATACCATTAGAGGCGGTGCACTTGCGCCGCTCCGGCGAACCTGTACGTGGGGTCCGACGATCGGCTGTTCGAGAGAGATCGGACGAGGAGGAGACGACTCTGGACGCGGTGCCCCAACTCTACTTCCGCTGCACGACACTGCGCGTCTAGTGGTAACGATGTGTGATCCATCTCTATAGCATGATGTTGGTTGTTCCGCGCGTAGGAAAATTTTATATTGCATCCGATGCACCTACCATAGAACCCAACAGTGGCATCAGAGCCTCTGTTATAGGATTTGGATTCAGGTCGGATGCATATTTGATATGTGGAGGCGGCAGATGAGATCTGTCGTCGTTTATGAGACCGACGATGTGCACGGTTGATGAGATCAACTGCACATGGGGATCGTTGAGGCTATATTTTCTATCAAATCAGAATTGATGAGGTCATGACACAACCTACCCCTACCGGTTGGTTGCTGCCATCGGGGTTAACAATGAAACGTAAATCTGAATCGGATTCGCGATGATCAATGAGATCGGTCAGATCAGAAAATTCGGCGTGATCGGGTCCAGTTGCGAGTTGTTGGTGACTTACAACTGCCGTAAAAAAAGAGCAAGAGCCCAGTTATGATTTGATGGTTGTCTTGCAGCTGGGATAAAAAAGGGACGTGCCCAATTGCAAGTTGATGGTTGAGATGCAAATTGGTACAAAAAAGACAACCCTAGTCGTGAGTCGATGGTGGACTTGGAGCTGAGACAAAAAAAAACAGGCCTAGTTCCAAGTTGAGGGTGTGACTTGCAATTATTGCAAAAAAGGTGGACTTGCAACTGAGACGAAAAAAGCCAGCTCCAGTTGTAAGGTAAGGATGGACTTGCAACTAATGCAAAAATAAAGAGTCGGACCTAGTTGCGATACAAATAGAAAATCAAGCCCAGTTACGAGTCAAGGATAGACTTGCAATCAGAGACAAAAGGGTCATACCCAACTCTTCGTACCCGCGAGGGGCGCTGCCCCTTCGAACCCCGCCCGCTAACCGGCTAGCGGGACCGCCGTGTGTGTAGCGTCGTATATTTCGTACATGATCACTCAAACCGGTAGAATGCGATTCTATGCATAACTTTGTTTTGCAGATTTGATGTGAACAGTATGGCTCATATGCATGTGATGCATGTGTGTAATTTAACATGGCCTCCGTGTCATGATTGTTAGCCGGCAGGAGCCAAAGTGTTGTCATTATAATGTATAACGACCTGTGTGTCGACTTGTGATTCTATGTAAAATTCATTACTAAGTACTTGGAGGATAAAGATCAAGTTCGAGGTGTTGGCGCCCGGTGTGACGAAGAAGATGGAGTTCCGCCCTGGTCATTGGAGTCGGAGCCAGCCTGGAAGGACGTCCATGAAGGAGCCATACTATTTCACATATTTATGTTTATATGTGATTGATATTGCTTCTTGTTTCTATGCATGTTAAAATGGTAGAAAGATCCCTCGTTAATATCAAGCACATTGCCATTCCCGATGTTGCACCTTCGCATGTCAAGTACGTCTAGTAGTGGGCTCATAAAATTGTGGTGCTACTAGGTGTCCTTGAACTGGAGGGTTCATGTCGGACACGTACATGCACTGCATTAGGTTAACTTGACAAGGCTATCAAAACGGTTTTGGGCCTTGTGGCAAATAAGGCTGGGAGCCGAGGTATAAGATACCTACCCGACCGACAGGAGTCGTATAGAGATACGATTAGTAAGGAGTTGCTTACCGAATATGCAAGTTGGCTAGTAGTGATGCTAAAGCTCACTAGTCGGTTGCGCAAGTCGGATCTTGAATCACTGAGAGTTTGCGGAGGGATGCCGACTTCAGTGGGAGTAGTTCTGTTTAAGGCTTGAATTACTCTAAATAAACACAATGCTTAGTGATTGCATATTTTCTATTGTAGATCAATGGCACCACCTGCTCAAAACAACTTTGCGTTGAAATCAATTCTAGAAAAGGATAAACTGAATGGAACAAACTTTACCACTTGGTATAGAAATTTGAGAATTGTTCTCAAGCACGATAAAAAGGAACGTGTTCTAGAGGATCCACTTCCAGAGGTACCTGCCTATAATGCTAATGCCAGAACCAAAAATGCCTACTAGAAACTCGTTGATGAATCGAACGAGATCAGTTGCCTCATGCTGGCTTGTATGGAGCCCGATTTGCAACAACATTTCAAAAACGTTGAGGCTTTCGATATGATCGAGAGTCTCAAGAGCATGTTTCAGGTGCAGGCTAGGACCGAAAGGTTCAATGTCTGGCTATCCTTGATGGATTATAAGCTGAAAGAGGGTGATCCACTGAGCCCGCATGTGATCAAGATGATGGGGTACGTGCAAGCTTTGGATCAGTTAGGCTTCCCACTTGGAGACGAGCTGTTGACGGATGCAATTCTGGGTTCTGTTCCACCTAGCTATGGGACGTTCATCTCAAAGTATCATATGCACGACATGTATGAGAAGCTCACTGAATTGCATGGGATGCTCAAGGTGGCAGAGCAAGATATTAAGAAAGGCACGCATGAAGTGTTGATGGTGCAGAACTCGGCTAAGTTCAAGAATAGTTGGTCCAAGAAAAAGGGTAAGGCAAAGGGCACACAAAAGGTTATCTTCGTTGCTGAGCCGAAATCTGGACCGGACTCAAAGACCGTTTGCTTTCATTGCAAGGAAACTGGTCACTGGAAGACGAACTGTAGCAAGTAGCTTGTTGAGCATGGCAAGAAGGCCGGAAATGCTTCTTCAGGCAAAGGTACACTTATTACATATGTTATAGACATTTACCTTGCTGACATAACCAGTAACTCTTGGGTATTTGATACCGGATCGGTTGTTCATATTTGCAACTCGATGCAGGGGCTGGTAAGAACTAGGCGTGTGGCACAAGGGGAGATTAACATCAGGGTCGGCAACAAAGCAAGAGTTGCTGCGTTGGAGGTCGGCACGATGCAGCTCGAGCTTCCTTCTGGATTTGTTTTGGAATTGAGTAATTGTTATTACATTCCCGCACTTAGTCAGAACATTATTTGTGCCTCATGCTTGATGAGTCAGGGTTATGAATTCAATTTAAAGGACAATGGTTGTTCATTTCATTTGAACGAAATGTTCCATGGCTATGCACCCATTGTACATGGGCTATTTATTTTGAATCTAGAAACGGAACCAATCTATAACATGAATGTCAAGAGGCAGAAGCCTAATGAGATAAATCTGACTTACTTCTGGCATTGCCGGCTTGGACACATTAGTCTGAAACGCATGAAGAAGCTCCATGACGATGGACTCCTAACTCCATCCGACTCCGGGTCGTTCAAGACATGCGAATCATGCTTGCTCGGCAAGATGACTAAGTCTCCTTTTGCAAAGAGTTGCGAAAGGGCGTCCGAGCTGTTGGAGCTTATACACAATGATGTGTGTGGTCAAATGAGCACAACGGCCAGAGGTGTCTATCAGTACTTCATGACTTTTACCGACAACTTGAGTAGATATGGATATATCTATTTGATGAGGCACAAGTCGGAAACTTTTGAAAAGTTCAAAGAGTTTCAAAACAAGGTTGAAAATCAGCTCGGCAAGACAATAAAGCTTCTGCGATCAGATCACAGAGGTGAGTACATGAGCCAGGAGTTTGATGATCATCTGAAAAGCCGAGGTATAGTACCTCAGCTCACACCTCCGGGTACGCCACAGAGAAACGGTGTGTCGGAACGGAGAAATTGAACCTTGTTGGACATGGTCCGATCGATGATGAGAAAATCGGATTCACCCCTGTCATTCCTGGGATACACTCTAGAAACTGTAGCTTTCACACTTAACAGGGTACCATCAAAATCTGTAGACAAGACACCACATGAGATGTGGACTAGGAAGAGTCCTAGTTTGTCTTTTCTAAAGATTTGGGATTGTGAAGCATTTGTCAAGCGACTCATGTTGGACAAGCTTACACCCAAGTTGGATAAATGCATATTCGTGGGATATCCGAGGACGCTGCCCATGGCGGTAAACGCACTTCTAGCTATTCGAAGCATTCACGGGCCACGCAAGTCAACCTCGGACACATACCCTCACACCCTAAATAGGGGTGCGGGCTCCTCGTGCGCTCCCCTTGGAAGGGGCACTACGTCCCCAACACACCCAATACAATAGTAAATTGTATAGGTGCACTAGTTCGGCGAAGAGATGGTGATACAAGTGCAATATGGATAGTAGATATAGGTTTTTGTAATCTGAAAATATAAAAACATCAAGGTAACAAGTGGCAAACAGCGAGCAAAATGTTATATAAATGCTTGGAAATAAGGCCTAGGGTTCATACTTTCACTAGTGCAATCTCTCAACAATGCTAACATAATAGAATCATATGATCATCCCTCAACGTGCAACAAAGAATCACTCCAAAGTTCATATCTAGCGGAGAACATGAGATGAAATTGTTGTAGGTTGTAGGAACCACCTCAAAGTTACCCTTTCCGATAAATTATTGGGCTATTCCTATAGGTGTCATAAATAACCCTAGAGTTCGTACCAAAATAACACCAATGATAGATATCAATCAACCCTAATGTCACCTAGATACTCCAATGTCACCTCAAGTATCCGCGGGTTAATTATCCGACACACATCAAACAATTTCAAATTCATCACATTTAATCCAACATAAAGAACTTCAAAGAGTACCCCAAGATTTCTTTCGGAGAAGGTAGGACAAGATCGTGTATCAACCCCTATACATAAATTACCCCATTGTCACCAAGGGAATCCGCAAGTTGAGTACCAAGACATACATCAAGTGATCTCAAATCCAATATTCAATCTGATATAGCAAAATCTCAAAGGGAAAGATTCAATTCATCACATCAATATAGCAAGGGACAAACACCATATGATCCAACTATCTTAACAAAGCCCGCGATACATCAAGATCGTGCCATCTCAAGAACACGAGAGAGAGAGAGAGAGAGAGAGAGAGAGAGAGAGAGAGAGAGAGAGATTAAACACATAGCTACTGGTACATACCCTCAGCCCCAAGGGTGAACTACTCCCTCCTCGTCATGGCCTCCACCGGGATGATGAAGATCGCCACCAGTGATGGTTTTCCCCCTCCGACAAGGTACTGGAAAGGCTTCAGATGGGGTTTTTCTTCGATACCAAGAGTTGCGGCGGCGGAGCGGAAGTTCTAGGTTAACTTTCGGGGGTTTATGGATTTATAGGAATTTTTAGCGTTGGAATCACGCCAGCCGGACCCACGTGGGCCCCACAAGCTAACAGGGCGAGCCCAGGGGGGTGGGCATGCCCTGTTGCCTTGTGGCCCACGGGTGGCTCACCTCAGGTGGTTCTGCGCTCCGGGATTTCTTATTTTCCCCAGAAATATCATAAAAAAGTTTCGGGCGATTCCGAGAACTTTTATTTTTTGCACAAAAACAACACCACGGTAATTCTGCTGAAAACAATGTTAGTCCGGGTTAGTTCTAAATAAATCATATAAAGTGCATCAAAACCATATAAAAGTATTGTATAGATAGGCAAATATGGCATGAATACTTGATAAATTATTGATACGTTGGAGACGTATCAGCATGATTGACTCTTGCATAAAAGTAAATATGGAAAAGTAAATGCATAAAAGTAAAGATAGACCCTCGCAGAGGGAAGCAGAGGTTGCCATGCGCTTTTTATTTTTGGATGTGCAAACTCTTAATGGAAAGGAACGTCACTTTATATTAACCCTTGTGATAGCAACCTTTGTTATGCAGTCTGTCGCTTTTATTTCTTCACCATCACAAGTTCGTACAAAGCTTATTTTCCCTTCCAATAAAAGATCATACATATTTAGGAGCAATTTTTATTGCTTTTTGCACCGATGACAACTTACTTGAAGGATCTTATTCAATACTCCCTTCATCCCAAAATAAGCGACTCAACTTTGTACTAAACTTAGTACAAAATTGAGTCATTTTTGAGTCACTTATTTTTGGACGGAGGGAGTACATAGGTAGATATGGTGGAGTCTCATGGCGAGAAACTAGGTTTAAGGGTTTTTGGATGCACAAGTAGTATCTCTACTTAGTACGAATTTTTGGCTAGCAAAAGATCCTAAGCAAGCACCATATGTTAGAGGATCCATGACAATATAACTTCTATGTGAATATAAACAAACATAACCATTACGTTGTCTTCCTTGTCCAACATCAACTACTTGATCAAGTTTGAAAATAATTAATGGGGGCTCACAGTCATAGAATATGTCCAAGATAGTATATTTATATGTGAAATCTCTCTTCCTTCAATATTCTTTCATGAATTGTTCAAGTGACCAATGCTATGTTTGTTAACTTCCAATAAATTTACTGCTTATACTTCTTGTATGTGAAGTCACTACGCCCCATGGGACAAGCATATGAAGCATATATAATTCTATATTTATGACATTCCATTCATTCATCATTTTCTCTTAGGATATAAGTGAGGCACAAGAGTGAACATCAAACTACTCTCAAAAAGATATAAGTGAAGATCAATGACTAGTCAAACAATTAAGTAGCTATGTGAGGACTCTCTCTCAATAAAGATTTTTAAATCTGACTATTTCATTTAAAATAGAAAACTAAACAAAAAAATACACTCCAAAAATAAAACATATGATGTGAACGAATAAAAATTTAGGCTCAACATAGGCTAACCGATGGTAGACGAAGAGATGTGGGATGCGTAGCATCACCAAGCTGAGATGCTTGAGAATTCTTGTAATATTCAATTGGGGAGCCTTGGTCATCCCCAATCTTGAGCTTTTGTGTCTCATTAGGTCCTCTCATATCACGGTATCATCTAGGTCTCAAAAACTTCGTCCACACAAAACTTGAAAAGAACTCGTGAGATAAGTTAGTGCACATAAGAATAAATCAAGTCTTTATGTACTGCCAAGAAAAGTTGCATAATAATTTCAAACATTATCTGCTGTATACTATCATTTCCACAATTTATATCTACCAATATAAGTCATGAAAACCATAGGGGAGGTAGATAACAAAACTATGACAACAATCTGTCTAAACAGGACAGTCTGTAGCAATTAATTTACAAAGTGCACTTTTGTAACTCCATTTTTTTGGCAATTTAGGACATGATAAACAATTTATATGAAAATAATTTGTAAAAATTTCATAAACTTTCCACTTTCCAGTAAAATATGAAAATTCAAAAACTACAACAAAAGTTTCTGTTTTTACACAGCACACATAAAAAATGCAATTCAAGCATCCTAGAAGGCAATTGTTGGAACTTTTTATTGGAAAACAAGATTATAAATAATAGAAAGAAAATTTTAACAAAATAAAACGATGCTCCAAGCAAAACTCATATTATGTGACGAATAAAAATATAGCTCTAAGTAAGATATGCCGATAGTGTTGAAGACGAAAGAGGGGATGCCTTCCGGGGCATCCCCAAGCTTAAACGCTTGAGTCTTCCTTGGATATTACCTTGGGGTGCCTTGGGCATCCCCAAGCTTAGGGTATTACCACTCCTTATTCTCCTCATATCTGTGTCTTACCTAAAACTTGAAAACTTCAACCACACAAAACTCAACGGAACTTCGTGAGATGGGTTAGTATAATAAATATATATCATTCACTTAGGTACTGTCAAGAAAATATTCATAATTTTTCTCACATAATACATACTGTATTATATCATTCCCATAATTTATACCACTAAATATAAGCTATGGAAACACTAAAACAAGCAAATTATGCATGCAAAACAGAATCTGTCAAAAACAGAACAGTCTTGTGAAGATCTGAATGAAATCCATACTTCCCTATCTCTAAAAATTCTGAAAAATTAGGAAAACGCAGAAAATTTTCATATAAAAACTTTGTAAAAATTTCAGAATTCTTTGACTATGCATTAAAATCAGAGAAATTCTGCACTGGACGTAAAAGTTTCTGTTTTTGCACAGAATCAAACTAACAAGTAGCCACACTATCCCAAAGGCTTTACTTGGGACTTTATTGAAATAAATGTAACAGCCCGGGACCGATGCTCCAGAAGATTCCCTTTTATTCCGCTATCATCGTGTGATTCGTCTGGTTGTCGCATTCATCATCGCATCATTCGCATCATCGGCATTGCATCGGCACTCCGTTGTCATCATTTTTCAAAACTTGCATCCATTCGTAGTTGCCGCTTCTCTCCGTTCTCGTCGTTGACCATCTTGAGACCAACCACACATGCACGCGCCCGCGGCATCGATAAAATATTGTTTTTAAAAGTGTGTGAAAAACATTCTCGGATTGGGTCGAAAGTTGGCATGCGGTCTTGTTATATTGTGGGTAGACCGCCTGCCAAATTTCGTCGCAATCAGAGGTCATTTGATACCCGAAGGGTCAACCGTAGCAGCATCGTCATCGGTTTAATTACCAGTCGTTTTCGGTGTTTTAAAATCTTGTGCCGGGCCGCACCGCCTCTCTCTCATCTCAGCCCATGGACTTCTACACAGCCCACAAGCCCATCCTAGCCCCTACCCGCGACCGGAGCCGCCCGATTTCGATCGGAGGGTCGAAAACCGGACAAAAGCCCCCTAACCCTAAATCCCTGCTATAAAAGGAAGGGCAATCCCTCCCAATTAGGAAACCCTGGCCTCGCCTCGAAAACCCGCCGCCCAGCCTCCACCGCGCCTCCTCTCTCCTCCCTGCCGCCGCGGCCCGCCCGAGCCCATCGCAGGCTCGCCCGGGCCCGAACCGCCGCCACCGCGCGAGCCCGCAGCTCCGCTCGTCCGAGGATCCTGCCCACCGCGCGCCGTCGCTGGCTCCCCCGAGCTTGCGCCGCCGCCTGCTCCCTTTCCCTGCGCCTCCAGCCCGCCGGCGCCCCAGCGCCGCCCGTTGCCGGCCACCGGGGCCGTGCCTCCGCCGCCTAGCTCCACCCGACCGCCATGGAAGCCGGCCCCTCCGTTCCGTCGCCTTGCGTCGCAGTCTTCGCCCGGATCCGGTGCGGGACCGGCCAGATCTGGCGGCCCCGCTTTTCCCTGCCGCGTCCCGGCCTCCTCCTCCGGCCTGTACCGTCGGCGACGCCCAGCCGCGCCGTGGCCTTCTCCCTGCCGGCCGTCGCTCCTGTTCGCGAGCGTAGCCACCCGTTCGTCCCGCTCGGGCGCGTTGACCGCGACGTGGCCGCCCCTGCGCTCGTGGCCCATCGCCCCACCGTCGGCCCAGCTCCGCCTCCTCACCGACCGGCCCGTCAGGCCCATGGTGAGCTTCCCCCGAGCCACCTGCCCTGCATGCTATGTTGTGCCCTGGGCGCTGGGTAGCTATCTTGCGCCCATGTGCAGTGTTGGTCCAGTTCGGTCAGATTCGGCCCGTGTCACGTTTTTTTTTCCTATTAAGCGATTTTTCTCAATTAACCAGTTCATTGCAATTTTCAGAGAATGCATCATTTTAAAATGCCAATAATTAATTAACCGTGCATCCGATGAAAATGCTTTATATATGTAAAATGTGTAGAATTTTGTGTAGTTTCATAATATCCCACTTTGATGCATGAAAAAAATGTTTAACATGCCATTTTCTGATAATTGCATAATTGTCATTATTTGCATTGCGCATAAATATTTAAGCGTGCATCCGAATTAATCAAACCTTGCATGTAAAATGTGTAGCATTTTTATAAGCCTTTTCCATGCATGCTAAAAATATTTCATGTGTTGTTTCCATTTAAGTTGCATACATAACTCGCTAAAATGGTTTATGTCCTAATCTCGCATAATTGTGGTGTCATTTTTTTCAATATAAAAACCCACATGTTATATATGTTTTCGGGGTAGAAAAATCCATATAATTTATCTGTGCATTTAGTTTTGTCATTTGAGCAATTTGTGTGCATGTCATTTTTGCTATGATGCCCTTTTGTTTATTTCGTGTGAATTAATCCATGCATATTTTGTAATAGTTGCTAACATGAGATATGCCCTTTGACATGTGTGCTAGGCCCTGTTCTTTTTGGTTGCTATAGAAATCCATATTTAGGTGTTATTTTCTTGTTGCCAACATGCCATAAAAATGTGCTGTTTTGAGGGTCAAAATATTTCTAAGTCTGAAAACTGTTATTTTGTTGCCATGTTGCCATGTGATTTGCTAGTGTTCTAGGGGTCATTTGTGGTTGCTCCAAAAGAGTATTTTGTTAAGCATGTTATTGCCTATCATCTTGTACCAATAGTTTGCATGAATAGGTTTAGCTTCATAATTAACTATGTTGCCCAATATGTCAATCTGTTAAAAACTGCTGCACATGTATACTCTAATTTTCACTAAGTCTGAGAATCTGTTTTCTTCATAATGCCATATTGTGTTGGTGCTAGCCATGATTCTATGCATAATTAGACCTTGCCACCATGGAATGAATTGTAGCTCATCATGTCTACTACCATGCTGTTAAGTTTCATGCCAATATATGACCTGTAGCATATAGTTTTACTGCTGCCAATATGCCTCCATGAAAATCTGCTATGCAAAAACCTGTTATTTTCACAAAGTCCTAATCTGCTATATTTTGTTGCCATGTTGTGAGCTTCCTACCATGTGATCCATGACTCTTTTGAGTATGATATGTGAAGATGAAATGAAGTGTGTGTTATATGCTACTAACCCATGCTTAGTTTGTGCATTTTAGAATCTTGTAGCTTGTTGTTTTCATGCGTGCAATATGCCATGTTGCTGTTTTGGACAGATTTGCACTAAAACTTGTGTTGGTTGTTGTGGATGAACCGTAGCTCCGTTTTAGGCATGCCATATATGAAACATGCTTAGAATTTCATGTAGTTTCATAATATCTTGCTGCATCCATGATTTGGTATGTTTGTGGTTGTCATTTTAATGCATTTTGCATTCATGGCATATAATCTGGTGATTGTCATACCTTTTAGACCGTAACTCCGTTTGAGATGTTCTATATATGTAAATCGACTAGAATGACATGTAGAATTGCATGGTATACTTTATTTTCCTGTTTAACAAATATAAAACATGATTAGTTCAGATCTGGACCAATTTCGAAATTAACATATGTGGTCGTTTCGGAAATGCTATATGTTGTTTCCGGCCTCATTTAAACTTGCCTAGATGTGTAGTTTACTTATGCTTCACCTCTTGCCATGTTTAACAACATTTAATATTGTCGTGTACCTAAACGAGAATGAACTAAATATTCGAATGTGGAGTTTCGTCAATATGCAACTCGTTGCATATTGAGCTTCACTTAATGTGTAGTGATTGATTGTTGTGCTTTGCCTTGTCATGCATATGTGCACGGACATGCATCATATTTGAAGAGCATCATGTCATGCATATGTTGTGGTGTATCGTGTGTTGATTGTTTGTTCCAGATTGCTTCTTCTCGATAGAGATCCGAAAGCGTTCGGAGTGTGAGGATTCGTTCGACTACGTCCGGTTCGTCTACTTCACGGATCGCCTGCTTCACGGATTCGTTCTTCTTCCAAGCGGGATCTTAGGCAAGATGATCATTTCCCTGGATACCATTACTATCATTGCCATGCCAGTTGTCTCGTTTCTATCGCTGTGTCGCTACCTACCACTTGTATGTCAAGCCTCCCAAATTGCCATGAAAAGCCTCTAACCCTTCCACATCCCAGCAAAACATTGTTTGGCTATGTTACCGCTTGCTCAAACCTTCTTATAGCGTTGCTAGTTGCAGGTGCAATTGTTTTCCATGTGCCAACATGGATATTTTTGATATATCACGATATTATTGCTATTTCATTTAATGCACATATATACTTGGTAAAGGGTGGAAGGCTTGGCCTTTTGCTCGGTGTTTTGTTCCACTCTTGCCGCCCTAGTTACTTGTGAACCGATGTTATGTTCCATATTGAGCGCTCCTAACATGCTCGGCATTGTTATGGGGACCCCCTTGATTTTCGTTTTAGGATAAAACTTGTCTGGCAAGGCCCAACTTTGGTACTACATTTTCCCAACATAATAACACTAATAATTAATTTGACGCATAGGGAGTTAGTGCTACCCGAGGTTCGTTATTCAACCTAATACAGGGGGGCCAGTGCTGCTGGTGCTGGTCCAAACTAGAGCACCGTGCGGGGCCAACCCGGGGCAACTCGGGAGATGTCTATCAGGCCACCGTACGCTTCGCTTATCCGTCGTGTCCTGAGAACGAGATACGCGGCTCCTATCGGGTACGTCGACACGTCGGGCGGCCTTGCTGGATTTGTTTTACCTTTCTCGAACGTCTTGTGCGAGGAATTCCGAAACTTTGGGTTATCTCGAGGTTGAGGTTTTCCAGTGGAATTGCCTAGGAAGATCACGAGATTCGTGGTCGAGGTTATTCCCGCTGCGTGTGGTTAGTTTGTGATGGATGAGTTGGAGCACCCCTGCAAGGTTAAATCTTTCGGAAAGCCGTGCCCGCGGTTACGTGGCAACTTGGAAACTTTGTTTAACACCCGGTCATAGCAAACTTGAAGTAAACTCAAATAAAATACACCAACTGTGTGTGTAACCGTGAATGTCTCTTCTCGTGAGTCCTTATCCGAGAGAGAACACGGTGGGGTTATGTTTGACGTAAGCAGGTGTTCATGATCTCTTAGAGATCATTACTAGTTCACGACCGTTTATGCGACAATCATCCCCCCTTTATTCTTGTACTCGTAAGTTAGCCACTCAAATAAATGCTTAGTGCTTGCTGCAGCCTCACCACTTAACCATACCTCACCCATTAAGCTTTAATAGTCTTGATACCCTTGGAAATGAGATTGCTGAGTCCCCTGTGGCTCACAGATTACTACAACAACAGTTGCAGGTACAGGTAATGTGATCATTTAACGTGAGCGCGATGCTTGTTTGATTTGGAGTTCTTCTTCTTCTTCATCATCGATCTAGGATGGGTTCCAGGCGGCAGCCTGGGATAGCAAGGATGGATGTCATTTTATCGTTTGTTTTCATCCATAGTCGGACCCTGCTCTTCTGTATGATGTTTGGATATGTTGTTGTATTGATGTGATATTGATGTAGCTTGTGGCGAGTGTAATCCAATTTCATATACTCATCTCTTCTTTATATGTACTTGTAATGATATCCATTCTTGCGAAACGACGAGATGCGCTTCTATCCTTGTCGAGGCCCTCGTGCCAAAATAAGGATAGGATCGCATCTTGGGCGTGACAAGTTGGTATCAGAGCCTGTACCGACCTAGGAGCCCCCTTTATTGATCGAACTTTTGCCGAGTCGAGTCTAGTGAAAAACTATTTTGAGTCTAGTTTTATCGGAGAGTAGGTTTCTTTTACTCCTCTTCTATGCTCTGGTGAGGTATTCGACTTAGGAATTTTGATTCTACTCCTCTTCTCGCTCAAATTTTTTTTAGGATCACGCGGGTATTTTGGAAACTATATGATGCCGATGTGAAGGAATTCTGTCTTGGTGCCTCCTGTTATCGAGGAGTAGAGCTCCGAGGGATTTTTGCACATCGTTATCATTCAGTTTCTTTAGTATCTCAGGACGGAGGATGTTCGAAATTGCTTCAATACTTTTCGTGGCGAGATAAGGCTGGAGTCACCCAGTACTGGGGAGGCGTCCGGGGTACTGCCATGTTTAGTATCATTGTGATTACGAGTGTCTGAGGTAGACGAGTTTGCGGAGTTTCTTGGATTATGGTGTGGAAGGTTGCGGGTGCAGTTGTAGCTGATTACCTTGGGTACGTTCCTGGGTCCGCAACCCGAATCGCATAAACAAGAAAGACTTCAGAAATTCTTAGGTGGGAATTCAAGTAGTTACCTAGGATTATCCTCCCAACAAATGCATGGTGGGTTATGTATTTGTTTCCGGCTTAATTCTCAAGCCTCACCCTTTGTGTTGTTTTGGAGTATGGTAATTCGAGTTGCTTCGATGTCAAGTGGTGATTTCATATCTTTCCGAACCGGTGTGTTTCTCTTCAAGTTAATTCAACCCTCTCTAATATTTGCAAGATCAATCCTCGTATTTCTTTCCGGAGTTCATCTCATCGGTATCAAGTTGTCTTTGTTTTCCCCGCCCTCCCGCCCTTTTTCTTCAACAATTAAACTCTCATCCAAGTGCCTTTCTTTTCATGAAATGCTTCCGCTATCTTTCTTCCGTATCGTATCCGGTGATTCATTGTGAAGATCCCAAGTTCTCAAGTTCATCATTTCTTAGTCTTCATCTTTGTTTTCTTGTCTGGTGGGTTCAATTTAAGATTGCAATGTTCATCATATCATTTTCATCCGTTAAATGCTTTTCCATGTGGGAATTCTTTTCCAAGTATCTCTTCTTTTCAACCTCTCTATTCTATCCGGAGTGCTGAAGAGATCTTAGAAGTCTTGTGTTTTCATTCAAAATCCTTTCAATTGTTTCGAGGTTCACACCTCATCAAGTTTTCAATTGTACCGGTGCAATCTCTCTTCCTAAGCAATCTTTTCAATGGTGGTCTCTTTGAGTGGGCTCATAACCCACAGGTTGTTCCCCAGGATCTGACCTGGCTCTTCTAATCTTTTCCGGAGATGCCCTCAAGTGCTTGTCAATATGACGTAAGAATGAATCTCATCAGTCTTATTCCTTCTCCAAGATCGCTTAGAATTGTTTTCATCGTGGCTCAACCTTTCCTTATTAATTGTTCCGGAGTGTCTCGGCAATTCATGATGTTCTTTCTTGTCATCATTCTCAGCTTTGAAGACCGAAGGAGAGTTTCTCTTAAATCTTTGCTCATTCTCTTGATGATTCGAGTTTCTAGCTTGATGCTATTCTTTCATATTGTTTCCATTCATTAAAAATTCCTTCCTTGTTATCCGGAGCATTTCAGAGTTGTTTTCATTTCTCGATTCTCCAAAGGCCATCATTTCAGAAGAATTCTTCGTTCTCAGCTTTCAGTTTTCGTTCTCAAATTCTTCTCAATTGTTGTCTCTTCGTTCGTATCTCAATTATTTCGGTGTTTCGTTCAAGTTTTCTATTAGCGGGTCATGATCTCTTCGTTCTCATGTATCTCAATTCATTTCAAGTATTCCATCTTTCATTCTCAATTCTTACCGGCGTTTCATTGAAGCCGTGTTCAAGCTTGTTTCATCTCCCTTCAATCCTTTCAAGAAGAATAAGTGGTATGCTAAATCCGTGCTTGTCATCAATTAAACTTGATGAAGGATAAGCATAACATAATTCTTATTCTTGTTTCTTAAGGTGATTTCTTTCAATCCTTCTTCTGGAGTTGTTCATGATATCAAATTCTTGATTCTAAGTTATTCATATTTTTCTTTTCCGGAGTTCCAAATTTTCTCAAGTATCTCTTCGCGAAGCTCAATCTAAGTCATGGCAAGGCCTCAATCTTATTTTTTTCAATCTTCATTTATTTTGAACATTCTTTGGTATACGGAGGTTCTTCATGGTGGTTCTTCAAGGATTCAATTCATTCTCAAAGTGTTCTTCAATATTCTTGTTGGGGTAGCTCAAGTATTCTCTATCTTGCATTTCAAAGTGCAATTCATTCTCCCTTATCTTTGAGATGGTGTTATAGCATTCTTGATTCATGAGGAGTCTCGAAGAGAATTTGTCAAGAATAAGATATCTAAACCCATCATTTTTCTTCCTTGGAGTTATCTTGGATTGGATTTCACCAAAAGCTTTTCCTAAGGATTGTTGCTATCATGGTGCTCATCAATGATCCAAGTTCTCAATGGATCCTCTTGTTCTGCATATCTTGTTGCTCCCAAGCAATCCCTGTTTTTTTTGTAGTGGCCGGTTGTCACCTCATAATCTTGAGATGTTTTCCATAAGCCCACAACAAGCTTGTTCTTTTCGTTCTTGATGTTCCAACAACTCCGTTCAATCTCTTCTTGCAAGGATGCTTTCAATTCAATTGTAATAGAAGTTGTCATTTTCTTCTCCATTCTTTTCTTTCCATGATCTAGCTTCATTCGGTTGTTCCGGAGGCATTATGATGTTGCTCTCTTCAATCTATCATCTGGTTTTGTCAAGATCATGTTCCTTCCCTGCTTATCCATTTAACCGGAGTGTTGTGCCCTCTTCCAGTTCTCTATCTTATCAAGTTTTGCCTCTCTTATCTGCCGAAGTGCTGCCCAAATTTCTTTTGAATTCTTGCTTGTTCCTCATGTCATTCATCATCTCATTGAAACCATCAATGATCATTGGTTTCACTCGTTTGTCAAAGAAGCAACTAAGTTTTACCTCTCCCTTTCGTCTTCCTCTTCCCCTTCTCATTCTAAGATCTCGGGTCGAGATCTCTTGTAAGTGGAGGAGAGTTGTAACAGCCCGGGACCGATGCTCCAGAAGATTCCCTTTTATTCCGCTGTCATCGTGTGATTCGTCTGGTTGTCGCATTCATCATCGCATCATTCGCATCATCGACATTGCATCAGCACTCCATTGTCATCATTTTTCAAAACTTGCATCCATTCGTAGTTGTCGCTTCTCTCCGTTCTCGTCGTTGACCATCTTGAGACCAACCACACACGCACGCGCCTGCGGCACCGATAAAATATTGTTTTTAAAAGTGTGTGAAAAACATTCTCGGATTGGGTCGAAAGTTGGCATGCGGTCTTGTTATATTGTGGGTAGACCGCCTGCCAAATTTCGTCGCAATCAAAGGTCATTTGATACCCGAAGGGTCAACCGTAGCGGCATCGTCATCGGTTTAATTACCAGTCATTTTTGGTGTTTTAAAATCTTGTGCCGGGCCGCACCGCCTCTCTCTCATCTCAGCCCATGGACTTCTATACAGCCCACAAGCCCATCCTAGCCCCTACCCGCGACCGGAGCCGTCCGATTTCGATCGGAGGGTCGAAAACCGGACTAAAGTCCCCCTAACCCTAAATCCCTGCTATAAAAGGAAGGGCAATCCCTCCCAATTAGGAAACCCTGGCCTCGCCTCAAAAACCGCGCCGCCCAGCCTACACCGTGCCTCCTCTCTCCTCCCTGCCGCCGCGGCCCGCCCGAGCCCATCGCAGGCCCGCCCGGGCCCGAACCGCCGCCGCCGCGCGAGCCCGTAGCTCCTCTCGTCCGAGGATCCTGCCCACCGCGCGCCGTCGCTGGCTCCCCCAAGCTTGCCCCGCCGCCTGCTCCCTTTCCCTGCGCCTCCAGCCCGCCGGCGCCCCAGCGCCGCCCGTTGCCGGCCACCGGGGCCGTGCCTCCGCCGCCTAGCTCCACCCGACTGCCATGGAAGCCGGCCCCTCCGCCCCGTCACCTTGCGTCGCAGTCTTCGCCCGGATCTGGCGCGGGACCGGCCAGATCCGGCGACCCCGCTTTGCCTTGCCGCGTCCCGGCCTCCTCCTCCGGCCTGTACCGCCGGCGACGCCCAGCCGCGCCGTGGCCTTCTCCCTGCCGGCCGTCGCTCCTGTTCGCGAGCGTAGCCGCCCGTTCGTCCCGCTCAGGCGCGTTGACCGCGACGTGGCCGCCCCTGCGCTCGTGGCCCATCGTCCCACTGTCAGCCCAGCTCCGCCTCCTCACCGACCGGCCCGTCAGGCCCATGGTGAGCTTCCCCTGAGCCACCTGCCCTGCATGCTATGTTGTGCCCTGGGCGCTGGGTAGCTATCTTGCGCCCATGTGCAGTGTTGGTCCAGTTCGGTCAGATTCGGCTCGTGTCACGTTTTTTTTCCTATTAAGCGATTTTTCTCAATTAACCAGTTCATTGCAATTTTCAGAGAATGCATCATTTTAAAATGCCAATAATTAATTAACCGTGCATCCGATGAAAATGCTTTATATATGTAAAATGTGTAGAATTTTGTGTAGTTTCATAATATCCCACTTTGATGCATGGAAAAAAAATGTTTAACATGCCATTTTCTGTTAATTGCATAATTGTCATTATTTGCATTGCGCATAAATATTTAAGCGTGCATCCGAATTAATCAAACCTTGCATGCAAAATGTGTAGCATTTTTATAGGCCTTTTCCATGCATGCTAAAAATATTTCATGTGTTGTTTGCATTTAAGTTGCATACATAACTCGCTGAAATGGTTTATGACCTAATCTCGCATAATTGTGGTGTCATTTTTTTCAATATAAAAACCCACATGTTATATATGTTTTCGGGGTAGAAAAATCCATATAATTTATCTGTGCATTTAGTTTTGTCATTTGAGCAATTTGTGTGCATGTCATTTTTGCTATGATGCCCTTTTGTTTATTTCTTGTGAATTAATCCATGCATATTTTGGAATAGCTTCTAACATGAGATATGCCCTTTGACATGTGTGCTAGGCCCTGGTCTTTTTGGTTGCTATATTTTGTTGCCATGTTGTGAGCTTCCTACCATGTGATCCATGACTATTTTGAGTATGATATGTGAAGATGAAATGAAGTGTGTGTTATATGCTACTGCCCAATGCTTAGTTTGTGCATTTTAGAATCTTGTAGCTTGTTGTTTTCATGCGTGCAATATGCCATGTTGCTGTTTTGGATAGATTTGCACTAAAACTTGTGTTGGTTGTTGTGGATGAACCGTAGCTCCGTTTTGGGCATGCCATATATGAAACTTGCTTAGAATTTCATGTAGTTTCATAATATCTTGCTGCATCCATGATTTGGTATGTTTGTGGTTGTCATTTTCATGCATTTTGCATTCATGGCATATAATCTGGTGATTGTCATATCTTTTAGACCGTAGCTCCGTTTGAGATGTTCTATATATGTAAATCGACTAGAATGACGTGTAGAATTGCATGGTATACTTTATTTTCCTGTTGAACAAATATAAAACATGATTAGTTCAGATCTGGACCAATTTCTAAATTAACATATGGGGTCGTTTCGGAAATGCTATATGTTGTTTCCGGCCTCATTTAAACTTGCCTAGATGTGTAGTTTACTTATGCTTCACCTCTTACCATGTTTAACAACATTTAATATTGTCGTGTACCTAAACGAGAATGAACTAAATATTCGAATGTGGAGTTTCGTCAATATGCAACTCGTTGCATATTGAGCTTCACTTAATGTGTAGTGATTGATTGTTGTGCTTTGCCTTGTCATGCATATGTGCACGGACATGCATCATATTTGAAGAGCATCATGTCATGCATATGTTGTGGTGTATCGTGTGTTGATTGTTTGTTCTGGATTGCTTCTTCTTGATAGAGTTCCGAAAGCGTTCGGAGTGTGAGGATTCGTTCGACTACGTCCCGTTCGTCTACTTCACGGATCGCCTGCTTCACGGATTCGTTATTTTTCCAAGCGGGATCTCAGGCAAGATGATCATTTCCCTGGATACCATTACTATCATTGCCATGCCAGTTGTCTCGTTTCTATCGCTGTCTCGCTACCTACCACTTGTATGCCAAGCCTCCCAAATTGCCATGAAAAGCCTCTAACCCTTCCACATCCCAGCAAAACATTGTTTGGCTATGTTACCGCTTGCTCAGCCCTTCTTATAGCGTTGCTAGTTGCAGGTGCAATTGTTTTCCATGTGCCAACATGGATATTTTTGATATATCACAATATTATTGCTATTTAATTTAATGCACATATATACTTGGTAAAGGGTGGAAGGCTTGGCCTTTTGCTCGGTGTTTTGTTCCACTCTTGCCGCCCTAGTTACTTGTGAACCGGTGTTATTTTCCATATTGAGCGCTCCTAACATGCTCGGGGTTGTTATGGGGATCCCCTTGATTTTCGTTTTAGGATAAAACTTGTCTGGCAAGGCCCAACTTTGGTACTACATTTTCCCAACATAATAACACTAATAATTAATTTGACGCATAGGGAGTTAGCGCTACCCGAGGTTCGTTATTCAACCTAATACAGGGGGGCCAGTGCTGCTGGTGCTGGTCCAAACTAGAGCACCGTGCGGGGCCAACTCGAGGCAACTCGGGAGATGTCTATCAGGCCACCGTACGCTTCGCTTATTCGTCGTGTCCTGAGAACGAGATACGCGACTCCTATCGGGTACGTCGACACGTCGGGCGGCCTTGCTAGATTTGTTTTACCTTTCTCGAACGTCTTGTGCGAGGAATTCCGAAACTTTGGGCTATCTCGAGGTTGAGGTTTTCAAGTGGAATTGCCTAGGAAGATCATGAGATTCGTGGTCGAGGTTATTCCCGCTGCGTGTGGTTAGTTTGTGATGGATGAGTTGGAGCACCCCTGCAGGGTTAAATCTTTCGGAAAGCCGTGCCCGCGGTTACGTGGCAACTTGGAAACTTTGTTTAACACCCGGTCATAGCAAACTTGAAGTAAACTCAAATAAAATACACCAACTGTGTGCGTAACCGTGACTGTCTCTTCTCGTGAGTCCTTATCCGAGAGAGAACACGGTGGGGTTATGTTTGACGTAAGCAGGTGTTCAGGATCTCTTAGAGATCATTACTAGTTCACGACCATTTATGCGACAATCATCCCCCCTTTATTCTTGTACTCGTAAGTTAGCCACTCAAATAAATGCTTAGTGCTTGCTGCAGCCTCACCACTTAACCATACCTCACCCATTAATCTTTAATAGTCTTGATACCCTTGGAAATGAGATTGCTGAGTCCCCTGTGGCTCACAGATTACTACAACAACAGTTGCAGGTACAGGTAATGCGATGATTTGACGTGAGCGCGATGCTTGTTTGATTTGGAGTTCTTCTTCTTCTTCATCATCGATCTAGGATGGGTTCCAGGCGGCAGCCTAGGATAGCAAGGATGGATGTCATTTTATCATTTGTTTTCGTCCATAGTCGGACCCTGCTCTTCTGTATGATGTTTGGATATGTTGTTGTATTGATGTGATATTGATGTAGCTTGTGGCGAGTGTAAGCCAATTCCATATACTCATCTCTTCTTTACATGTACCTGTAATGATATCCATTCTTGCGAAACGACGAGATGCGCTTCTATCCTTGTCGAGGCCCTCGTGCCAAAATAAGGATAGGATCGCATCTTGGGCGTGACAATAAAAGACACAAAACATTATTACTACATTAGCTTAATCATCTGAACACACAAAAAAAAGAAATGAAAAGTGTTGGGTTGTCTCCCAACAAGCCCTTTTCTTTAAAGCCTTTAAGTTGGGCATGATGATTTCAATGATGCTCATATAGGAATAGTATTTGAAACATGCAAAAGAGACTCATGGATCACATGACAAGCACATTTAAGTCTAACCCACTTCCTATGCATAGGGATTTTGCAAGCAAACAATTTATGGGAGCAAGAATCAACTTGCATAGGAAGGCAAAACAAGCATAACTTCAAAACTTTGAACACATAGGGAGGAAACTTGATATTATTGCAATTCCTACAAGCATATGTTCCTCTCTCATAATAATTTTCAGTGGCATCATGAAGTAATTCCACAATATAACTATCACATAAAGCATTCTTTTCATGATCCACAAGCATAGAATTTTCATTACTCTCCACATAAGCAATTTTCTTCTCATTCATAATAGTGGGAGAAAACTCACCAAAATAACTATGATGGGACACTTGATTGACATGACCGAATTGAATATTAAAATCATGACGACAAGTTTCATGGTTATCATTACTCTTTATAGCATACATGCCATCACCATAATCATCATAGATTGCAACTTTGTTGTCATAGTCAATTGAAACCTCTTCCAAAATAATGGACTCATCACTAAATAAAGTCATGATCTCCAAATCCACTTTTATCATTATTGCAATAAGATTGAACATCCTCCAAAATAGTGGGACATTAGTACCTAGAGTTGACACTCTTCCAAACCCACTTTCATCAATATAATCATCATAAATAACAGGCATGCTATCATCATAATATTTTTGCTCATTAAAACTTGGGGGACTAAAAATATCATCTTCATCAAAAATAGCATCCCCAAGCTTGTGGTTTTGCATATCATTAGCATCATGGATATTCAGAGAATTCATACTAACAATATTTCTATCATGCTCATCATTCAAGGAATTCACATCAAACAATTTGAAAAATTCTTCCTCTAACAATTGAGCACAATTTTTCGAACCATCATTTTGACGAAAGACATTAAAAAGCCGAAGCAATTGAGGCAACCTAAATTCCATTTTTTTAGTTTTCTTTTATAAAACCAAACTAGTGAAAAACAAGAAACTAAAAGATTTAATTGCAAGATCTAAAGATATACCTTCAAGCACTCATCCCCCCGGCAACGGCGCCAGAAAACAGCTTGATGTCTACTACACAACTTTATTCTTGTACACTCTGTTGGGTCTCGAAGCGCAGAGATTTGTAGGACAGTAGCAATTTTCCCTCAAGTGGATGACCTAAGGTTTATCAATCCATGGGAGGTGTAGCATGAAGATGGTCTCTCTCAAACAACGCTGCAATCAAATACAAGAAATCTCCTGTGTCCCCAACACACCCAATACAATAGTTAATTGTATAGGTGCACTAGTTCGGCGAAGAGATGGTGATACAAGTGCAATATGGATAGTATATATAGGTTTTTGTAATCTTAAAATATAAAAACATCAAGGTAACAAGTGGCAAACAACGAGCAAAACGTTATATAAATGCCTGGAAATAAGGCCTAGGGTTCATACTTTCACTATTGCAATCTCTCAACGATGCTAACATAATAGAATCATATGATCATCCCTCAACGTGCAACAAAGAATCACTCCAAAGTTCATATCTAGCGGAGAACATGAGATGAAATTGTTGTAGGTAGTAGGAACCATCTCAAAGTTACCCTTTCCGATCAATCTATTGGGCTATTCCTATAGGTGTGACAAACAGCCCTTGAATTCATACCAAAATAACACCAATGATACATATCAATCAACCCTAATGTCACCTAGATACTCCAATGTCACCTCAAGTATCCGCGGGTTAATTATTCGACACGCATCAAACAATTTCAGATTCATCATATTTAATCCAACAGAAAGATCTTCAAGGAGTACCCCAAGATTTCTGTCGGAGAAGGTAGGACAAGATCGTGTATTGATAACCCACAAGTGTAGGGGATCGTTTGTAGCCTTTTTCGATAAGTAAGAGTGTCAAACCCAACGAGGAGCTAAAGGTAGAATTAATACTCTCTCAAGTTCTATCGACCACCGATACAACTCTACGCACGCTAACGCTTACTTTACCTAGAACAAGTATGAAACTAGTTTGCGAGAATAAAACTAGAAGTACTTTGTAGGTGTAAAGATAGTTTTGCAAGATAATAAAGAACGTGGAAATAAGAGTTAGGTGATGTTTTAATTAAAGAACAATAAAGTAAATATAGCGAGTGTGGAAAAGTGGTGATAGGATTTGTGAGATTGTCCTAGGCAATCGATAACTAGATCGGTAATCATTATTGCAGTTTTATATGAGGGAGAGGCATGAGCTAACATACTTTACGTACTTGGATCATATGCACTTATGATTGGAACTCTAGCAAGTATCCGCAACTACTAAAGATCATTAAGGTAAAACCCAACCATAGCATTAAATATCAAGTCCCCTTTACTCCCATACGTAAACAACCCCCTTACTCGGGTGTAAGCTTCAGTCACTCTAGCCACCCACTATAAGCGAATCATGAACATATTGCAACACCCTCCAGCGTGAATCTTTCACGTGTGCGCCTCACGGAAAGCACCTTAGGACAGCACGAAGATAAACCCCGCAACTCAAACCAATCAAAATCATCAATCAACCCATAGGACAAAAGGGAACTACTCAAACATCATAGGATAGCCACACATCATTGGATAATAATATATAGCATTAAGCTCCATGTTCAAGTAGGGGGTACAGCGGGATGCGGGAGAGTGGACCGCTGTAGATAGATGAGGGAAGGTGATGGTGGTGGTGATGACAGCGGCGAAGTTGTTGGTGTAGATCGTCGTCACGATGGATGCCCCGACGGCGCTCCAGCACCACTGGGAGAGAGGCGAGAGACCCCCCCCTCCTTCTTCTTCTTCCTTGGCCTCCTCCATAGGTGGGTGGAGGGTTTCCCCTCTGGTCCATGGCCGCCATGGCTCCCGGAGGGCGAGAGCCCCTCCGTGATTGGATCTCTCTCTCTGTTTCTCTCCTGTTTTCGCGACTGTTTTTGGACCCCTTCATCGTTTCTTAAATATCCGGAGATCTGTAACTCCGATCGGGATGAAATTTGAGGGGATTTTTATCACGAAAATATCTTTATTACGCCGGAAGGAGAGCCTCAACCGACCTAAGGGCTGGCCACAAGCCATCTGGCCGCCCCCCTGGGGGCGCGGCCGGTTGGCTTGTGGGCCCCTCGGGCATCGTCTTGGGTTGATTCCGACTCTCAAAATTCACATATATTCCAAAACAAATCTCCGTAAATTTTTACCGCGTTTGGATTTCGTTTGATATGGAATTTCCGTGAAACAAAAAACACACAAAAAATAGGAACTAGCACTGGGCACTGGGTAAGTAAGTTAGTCCCAAAAATATTATAAAATGTTGCCAAAAGTATATGAAAGTTGTAGAATATTGGCATGAAGCAATCAAAAATTATAGATACGATGGAGACGTATCATCATCCCCAAGCTTAATTCCTGCTCGTCCTCGAGTAGGTAAATGATAAAAAGATATTTTTTGATGTGGAAAGTTACCTAACATAATCTTGAACAAATGTCTAATCATGGCATGAATATTAAGATAGAAGTGATTCAAGGCAACAGTTTGACAAAAAGACATCCATACTCAGGTTTACTAGCAACAAGCATGTCCTTTCAAAATAGCAATGCCAAAGAATGTTATCCCTACAAAATTATATAGCCTGTCATGCTTGGTCTTCCTAGCATAAATTATAAATCATGAGCACCCCGGTGTCAAACCAAGCAATTGGATCGTACTTTTTCAATGCGGATCAACTTTTTATTCTTCACGCAATACATGAGTGTGAACCATGGACATAGCATAACTGTGGAATAGAATATGGTGGTAGATATCAAAAGGGTTAAAAGTGGAGAAGAAAGTCTCGCATCAACTCGGCGTATCAACGGGCTATGGAGATGCCCATCAATAGATATCAATGCGAGGAGTAGGGATTGCCATGCAACGGATGCACTAGAGCTATAAGTGTATGAAAGCTCGACTGAAGCTAAGTGGGTGTGCATCCAACTTGCTTGCTCATGAAGACCTCGGGCATTTGAGGACGCCCGTTATCGGAATATACAAGCCAAGTTCTATAATGAAAAATTCCCACTAGCATATGGAAGTGACAAAATAGGAGACTCTCTATATGAAGTACATGGTGCCACTTTGAGGCACAAGTGTGGTAAAGGATAGTAGCAAAGTCCCTTCTCTCATTTTCTCTCATTTTTTCATTTTTTGATGTTTTTTTGAATGGATGGTGGGCTCATTTGGCCTCCCCCATCTTTATTTTTTCGCCCGGAGTCTCATCTCGACTTGTGGGAGAATCATCGTCTCCATCATTATTTCCTCACTGGGACAATGCTCTAATAATGATGATCATCACACTTTTATTTACTTACAACTCGATATGAAAAACCGATAGGATGATATGACTCTATATGAATGCCTCTGGCAGTGTACCAGGATGTGCAATGTTCTAGCGTAGCAAAAGATATCAAAAAACGGACAAGCCATGTAAATATGATGCTAGCTATCTTACGATCATGCAAAGCAATATGACAATGGAACTACAAGTCATATGAAGTGACGGTGGAAGTTGCATGGCAATATATCTCAGAATGGCTATGGAAATGCCATGATAGGTATGAATGGTGGCTGTTTTAAGGAAGATATAATGAGGCTTATGTGCAACAGAGCGTATCATGTCACGGGGTTTGGATGCACCGGCGAAAATTGCACCGATCCTCGAGGTGAGAATGGGCAACTCACGGTACCGAAGAGGCTAGCAAAATATGAATAGGTGAGATTGCGTATGTCCATGGATTCACATTAGTCATAAAGAACTCATATACTCATTGCAAAGTTTTATTAGTTTTATCACAAATCAAAGTACTACTCGCATGCTCCTAGGGAGGAGGTTGGGAGGAGTTAACCATCGCGCGCCCCCGATTCAACAGCACAAAGGATTTCAATCAAGGATAAATTATGCTCCAATCATCATCGCATAACTAGAGACTATACGTGCATGCTTCGGGAATCACAAACCTTAACATCAATATTCTTGCTAATCCACAATCATCTACTAGTGCACCCACATATTACTATCTTAATGTCACAAAACTATTGCAGGGAATCAAACATATCATATTCAGTGATCTACAAGTTTTATGTAGGATTTTATGACTAACCATGAAAATGACCAATTCCTGTTGACTCTCTAAATAGGTATAAGTGAGGCATGAGAGTTTAATTCTTTCTACAAAAGACCTGGACATGCTCTAATAAATATAAGTGAAGCAAAAGATCATTCTACAAATAACGGTTTTCTATATGTAGAGAAACAGGCATCCAACTTCAAATGATATAAGTGGAGCACATGAAGCATTCTATAAGGCCATACTCAAAAGATATAAGTGAAGTGCAAAGAGCATTCTATAAATAAACCATGGACTTTCCCATACCAGCATGGTGCATTGCTAAAAGGAAAATAAAAGGCACACGACGCTCCAAGAATTTACGCATACCATGTGAACAAAACAAAAACCGAAACATACCGATAGTTGTTGAAGAAGAAAGATGGGATGCCTTCTGGGGCATCCCCAAGCTTAGACGCTTGAGTATCCTTGAATATTTACTTGGGGTGCCTTGGTCATCCCCAATCTTGAACTCTTGTCTCTCCTTATTCTTCTCATATCGACACCTCTCGATCTTCGAACACTTCATTCACACAAAACTTGACAAAACTTTCATTAGAAACGGTAGTACATAATCATCAAATCTCATCATGTCCTTCCATAACATTATTGCATAATTATAATATAACATTACCCACTGTATTGTATCACAATTCTATGGCTCCCAAGTCATTGGGGATCAACAAGACTTCAAAAATAAGCACACAAAGCAACTATAACAACAATCTGTGAAAAACAGGACAGTCTGTAAAGATCTGTTTGATCACTATACTTATGTAACTCAAATAATTCTAAACATTTAGGACATAATAAATAATTTTCATAACAGTACTGTGTAACAAATTCAGAAACTTTTGACGTTCTAGTAAAATATGAAAAATCAAACACTACAGACAAAGTTTCTATTTTTGCACAACACATATCAAACAAGCAATTTAAATATCCTAAAGGTAATTTTTGGCACATTATTTTTATAATACAATGGATTTATACAAGGGGATAATTATTTTTGTTTAAAATTTTCTGTAATCAAGATTCACAAAGTTTCCATGGGCATGAACAAAGTTCAAGGCTAGCCCCCACTTCAACGGTGCTCATCTTTCTCACTTTCACCTTTCTTTTTGAAAAGGTTTTAAGTTCCCCACTTTATTTTTTTGTTTTTAATTATTTTAAAAGCGCACAACAGAAATTAATGAATCTCTAAAACTTCCGGGTTGTCTCCCTGGCAGCGCTTTCTTTAAAGCCATTAAGCTAGGCATTAGTGCTCAAGTAATTGATCCACCCAGATCCCAAGGTATATCAAAGCCAATTTTAATTAACAATGATTTGTAATTTAGTAGTGAGCACAAGGTGATATATATCATGTGACAACAAAGTCTAACTCTCTTCCTATGCTTTGGCATGTCATACAAGAACAATTCATGCACATCAAGTAAAGGCCAATACATAACATAAGTAGTTTCTTGCAATTTTATCGTATTGGAAACATATTGAGGTGAAGATTTGGTTCCTCTCTCATAATAATTGCAAGTAGGATCAGCAAGCACATGCATATTATATCCATCAAAATCATCATGTGTAGGGGTAAAACGCAACCCATCAATATAATCCTTAATAAGTGCAAACTTCTCCGATATAGTGTAGTTAGGAGAATTCAAAAGGATAATAGGACTATCATGTGTGGGTGCAATAGCAACAACTTCATGCTTAACATAAGGAACTATAGCAAGTTCATCTTCATAAACATATTTCATATTGGCATCATGGCCACAAGCATAGTAAGCATCAAGTTCATCAAAAAGGGATATTTCAAATGAATCCAAGGGATCATAGCAATCATCATAACATTCATCCTTCGGTATGTGTGAAGGGTAATTAAACAATGTATGAGTTGAAGAGTTACTCTCATTAGAAGGTGGGCACGGGTAGCTAATCCGCTCTTCCTCCTTTTGTTCTTCGCTCTCCTCCTCATCTTTTTCATCTAATGAGCTCACAGTTTCAGCAATTTCCTCTTCCATAGATTCCTGCAAAATATTAGTCTCTTCCAAGGCAGCGGTCATTCTCTTAATAAATTCAATAATATCAGCATTGCATTCATAATTCTCATAGCAATATTTAAGTATGGCAAGATTTTTAGATTTGTAAGAAACATCATCACACTTTTCAATCGAAGAGGCAACTTCAAAAGCACCATTAAAAGCAACAAATTCTTCTATTCGTTCCACATCATAGTAGTCATATATACCATTAGCATAATAAGCCAAGGTTTCATTATCATTAAATAAACACTGAAAGGGAAGGTGCGGAGTATGTAACTCAAAGCAACAAGAAGAATCACATTTCAAGCATGCATCCCAAGCAAACCAACGCAATATTGTAATTTGATCCCATAAGTGTTTCCCTTTTTGAGATAAGCGATAATCCCTAAAGTACTCACGTTGATCCAACATGTCTCCCATTATAAATTTCAATGGGGATTTCTCAGGATCATCAAAGGAGTCATTAACGCGTTTCACATAACGAGCATCGAGGGTTTTAGGAGTCCCCCATCTCCATGAGTAGCAAGTACATCTAACTTTTTTGGTGTTTCATGTTCCATATCCATAACTAAAGATATAAACAATTAATAACAGAAAATAAAACAGCTAATAACAAAAAATAAAAATTACTTAGTGATAAAGCAAACAAGCACACACGAGAATATCAACCACTACGCTATTGCTCCCCGGCAACGGCGCCAAAAAAGGTCTTGATAACCCACAAGTGTAGGGGATCATTTGTAGCCTTTTTCGATAAGTAAGAGTGTCGAACCCAACGAGGAGCTAAAGGTAGACTTAATACTCTCTCAAGTTCTATCGACCAACGATACAACTCTACGCACGCTAACGCTTACTTTACCTAGAACAAGTATGAAACTAGTTTACGGGAATAAAACTAGAAGTACTTTGTAGGTGTAAAGATAGTTTTGCAAGATAATAAAGAACGTGGAAATAAAAGTTAGGTGTTGTTTTAATTAAAGAACAATAAAGTAAATATAGCGAGTGTGGAAAAGTGGTGATAGGATTTGCGAGATTGTCCTAGGCAATCGATAACTAGATTGGTAATCATTATTGCAATTTTATATGAGGGAGAGGCATGAGCTAACATACTTTCCGTACTTGGATCATATGCACTTATGATTGGAACTCTAGCAAGCATCCGCAACTAGTAAAGATCATTAAGGTAAAACCCAACCATAGCATTAAGCATCAAGTCCCCTTTACTCCCATACGTAAATACCCCCCTTACTCGGGTGTAAGCTTTTGTCACTCTAGCCACCCACTATAAGCGAATCATGAACATATTGCAACACCCTCCAGCGTGAATCTGTGCGCCTCACGGAAAGCACCTTAGGATAGCACGAAGATAAACCACGCAACTCAAAGCAATCAAAATCATCAATCAACCCATAGGACAAAAGGGAACTACTCAAACATCATAGGATAGCCACACATCATTGGATAATAATATATAGCATTAAGCTCCATGTTCAAGTAGGGGGTACAGCGGGATGCGGGAGTGGACCGCTGTAGATAGATAAGGGAAGGTGATGGTGGTGGTGATGACGGCGGCGAAGTTGTTGGTGTAGATCGCCGTCACGATGGATGCCCCGGCGGCGCTCCGGCGCCACCTGGAAAGAGGGGGAGAAAGCCCCCCTCCTTCTTCTTCTTCCTTGGCCTCCTCCCTAGGTGGGAGGAGGGTTTCCCCTCTGGTCCATGGCCGCCATGGCTCTCAGAGGGCGAGAGCCCCTCCGAGATTGGATCTCTCTCTCTCTATTTCTCTCCTGTTTTCGCGACTGTTTTCGGACCCCTTCACCGTTTCTTAAATATCCGGAGATCCGTAACTCTGATCGGGCTGAAATTTTGAGGGGATTTTTATCGCGAAAGTATCTTTCTTGCGCCAGAGGGAGAGCCTCAACTGACCTAAGGGCTGGCCACAAGCCATCTGGCCGCGCCCCTCCTGGGGCGTGGCCCGTTGGCTTGTGGGCCCCCAGGCATCGTCGTGCGTCGATTCTGACTCTCAAAATTCACATATATTCCAAAAAAATCTCCGTAATTTTTTATCGCATTTGGACTTCGTTTGATATGGAACTTCTGTGAAACAAAAAACACACGAAAAAAAAGAACTGGCACTGGGCACTGGGTAAGTAAGTTAGTCCCAAAAATATTATAAAATGTTGCCAAAAGTATATGAAATTTGTAGAATATTGGCATGAAGCAATCAAAAATTATAGATACGACGGAGACATATCGTGTATCAACCCCCATGCATAAATTACCCCATTGTCACCACGGGAATCCGCAAGTTGAGTACCAAGAAATACATCAAGTGATCTCAAATCCAATATTCAATCCGACATAACAAAATCTCAAAGGGAAAGATTCAATTGATCACATCAAGATAGCAAGGGACAAACACCATATGATCCAACTATATTAACAAAGTCCGCGATACCCAAGATCGTGCCATCTCAAGAACACGAGAGAGAGAGAGAGAGAGAGAGAGAGAGAGAGAGTGAGAGAGAGAGATTAAACACATAGCTACTAGTACATACCCTCAGCCCCGAGGGTGAACTACTCCCTCCTCGTCATGGCCTCCACCGAGATGATGAAGATGGCCACCGGTGATGGTTTTCCCCCTCCGGCAGGGTATTGGAAAGGATTTAGATGGGTTTTTCTTCGATACAGAGAGTTGCAGCGGCTGAGCGGAAGTTCTAGGTTAGCTTTCGGGGGTTTCTGGATTTATAGGAATTTTCAGCATTGGAATCATGCCAGACGGAGCCACGCGTCCCCCACAAACTAACAGGGCATGCCCAAGGGGGGCGGGCGTGCACTGTTGCCTTGTGGCCCACAGGTGGCTCCCCTCCGGTAGTTCTTCACTCCGGTATTTCTTATTTTCCCCAGAAAAAATCATAAAAAAGTTTCGGGCAATTCCGAGAACTTTTGTTTTCTGCAAAAAAACAACACCACGGTAATTCTGTTGAAAACATCATCAGTCCGGGTTAGTTCTAAATAAATCATATAAAGTGCATCAAAACCATATAAAAGTATTGTAAACATAGGCAAATATGGCATGAATACTTCATAAATTATCGATACGTTGGAGACGTATCAAGCACACACGAAGCCGAGGTTACATACAGTCCATCTCAGTCCTCGCCATCAACGGGTATAAACTAGTCAACATCACAGAGCCGCAGACATGCGGCAGGAAGCGACCCGGGCTCATAAACCCGATGATAATATCCGCCCTATTTTTATACTATCCTTTATTTTTTCGCATTGGATCTTTTTAGTTACATCTCGACATGTAAAGATTGAAGTTATAAAATAAAGAAATCATGCCCCTCAAGGTTCTTACTGTATTTCTGTACAAGCAGTGCCTGTGGGCTACAAGGACGTCTTCAAGATACAACTGCTAAAGGGCTTCGTTTCTTTGTC
Source organism: Elymus sibiricus (assembly GCA_039707655.1). Taxonomy (NCBI): domain Eukaryota; kingdom Viridiplantae; phylum Streptophyta; class Magnoliopsida; order Poales; family Poaceae; genus Elymus; species Elymus sibiricus. The sequence continues at coordinate 451,530,643 of CM077667.1, read as the reverse complement.
TCGAAATACAAGTCCGAACTACTCGACGTCTCGGATGTTGCACTGTATGCATCAGTTTTGAACCTAGATTTTGGTCAATAGTTGGGTTGCCCGGCTCCTATGTGTACCCCTTATGTTCCCGAACAAATCCGGCTAAGGGTGTAACGGGAGAACCACTGCGATAGTGCCGCCAGCTTAATTGGCAGAGCGTCTCACTGGAGAAAGCCAAAAACTGACTATCTAGGTAAGCGAAAACTGGTCGGCAATCCGAAGACCGCGTTAAGCGACGTGTAGTTAGAGATTACCCGTGTTAAATGAAGGGCTTATTCACAGTATAAGCTGATGTGGGTAAAGGCGTAGGCCTCGGCTGCATAAATCCGACCACTCCACACACCGGGGGCTCTTCATCAGCCCCCACAGTCAAACTCCTATGACTAAGTGGAAGTTATAAAGCCATTATAATCCGATTTCCTAGTTCCTACAAGCACAGACCGCCTTCGGGTACCGAGATGTCGGCTAAGGGTCAAAGTTGCCTCAAGTAACACCCTCTGTATATTCTACATTGGGGTAGAAGCCGACGACTTGCCACTTTCAGATTCAACACGGTCGCACATGAGGAAAATAAATAAAACACATACATGAGGAAATCTAAAGACATACTCATTACAACAAAAGATGGTTTTTTACATCCCATGTACTTCGGCACTCCAAAGTACTACAACTGATACAAAATGTCCTTTAGACACATGGCCTCGGTCATCCGAGCGCCCCCTTACACTTTGACGTAGAACTGCTCCGTGGTGCGCTGTTTCCCTACGGGGGGCCCCGCAGCACAAGTCACGGCTTCCACCTTTCGGAAGTGCGAGTTCACGCAAGCGTACTCCCGCCATGCTCCCTCGAAGCACGTGGATCGCTTCTAGTGATCCACTTGCGAGCCAGCAACCTGCAACCGAGCCAGGAGTCCGAAGAGGCTGGACGACACATCTTCGGCGGGCCATAGCTTGATGCAGAGATCCTGGAGCGCTGGCCTCGCCACACGGATTAGCTCTACCAGCTGCATCATTCGATGGTTCAGCAGCTGTGGCGACGAAGAGTCCGGGAACTGTCGCCAGAATGCCTTCTCCTCTTCATGGCCCTCAAGTTGCCCGAAGTGTTGGACGACGTCCGCCACACTCTTCGGAAGATCCGCGAAGACCTCTATGGAATGCCACAACTGGGTGAGCTCGACACACCCTTTGCTGCCAAACACACACTGCAATAAGTACGGCTTACCCGCAGCTATCTGCTCCAATTGCTGGAGCACCCCGCGATTGGTCCGGGCCTCGGCCTGGAGCTCGGAGGGTGCAAGCTGGAGCTTCTGGAGATCTTCCTTGGCCTGCTTCTCCTCGGCCTGAAGTTTGTCGCATGTTTTGAACACGCCCTTTAGGGTCTCCTCGACCTCCATGACCCGCGCCCGGTCGTTCTCCCTAGCCACCTTCTCGGCAGTTCGGTCCTTCTCCGCCTTCGTGGCCGTAGCCTTCTGCTGCCCCGCCTCCTACCGAGCCTTCTTGAGCTCGGCCTTGAGCCCCTCAAGCTCGGACAAAGCCACTGTCATTCAAACATTCTGGTGTGAACTCCTAACTCAACGTCAAAACACAGTACGCTTCTAGCACTCAAAGAACAAGAAGTACTAATCGTTTACCTTGAGACTGCTCGAACCGCAGTTTCATCAGGTCGAGGTCTTTCCCAGACCTCTCGAGCTTCCGGTTTACCTTCGGTATCTCCTCTAAGATGGAGCTCGGAGCCAAGGTAGAAACCTACAAACAAAGATTCTTTCACATAAAGCCCCACGGCCAATTTATTAACCTCGGAAGCGTGCCTTGCGTCCTGGGGGCTACACATCAAGTTCCTATTTCTATTCGGTCCCAACAGCGGTTCCTCGAAACCGGCCTTGGGATCGGGGGCTACTCACTTACCAGGACGTTTAGAAGGCCATGAGAATACGTCCTTGGATAGGTACATGGATTTTCAAATTAAACGCAAAAATATATTATTGCACAAGGGTAAAAACATACCTCAAAGCTCGTAACGAGGCCCTTGAAGACCTCGTGCAATCCGGACCCCGCGGACCGGAAGCCATGCAACACCGTGCCTATCAAGGCACGGTGCTCTTCCTTGAGGGAGGAGCCCTTCAAGGTCTCCTCCATATCCTCGGTCCACCCCACGCTAGCCCGCCCTTGGGCAGGAGGTGGAGGCAGCACGACCTCGGGCCCAAGCACCTGGGTGTTAGGCAGAGTGGTTTCTGGCCTCAGCGCTGGAGCCTGGGCGGACTACGGCTGGGCCGACGTGTGGTCCAGCGTTTCCTTGGTGACCTCTAGGACCTTATCGCCTTGGCCCTGCGAGACCGAGGTATCAACCTCGGTCATGTCGATAGAAACTCTGGCCCCCATAGTTTCAACCTGGAGAGCCGGAGTAGAAGTCACCTCCCTCAGCCCACAATGAGCCGACGGAGGACTGTGGGGGTCCGGGGTCCCGCTGGTGGATGGCAGCCCACTGGAGGAGTCGCCCGGGTGCACCTTCGGCGAACTGCGGAAAGGCGCTCGTATGAACTTACTCCAACTAAAACATAGATCTAATGAAGTACAAAGTATGGAAAACAGTGACTTACCCTAAGGGTGCCGGTTTTTTCCTCCCCAGTACGAGGGGATCCTCTTCGAAATCGTCGGAGATCATGATCTTCCCCAACGGTTTGTCGGCGGCCCCGGTCGAGGTTCTCTTCAACCTCTTTTGGCACTTGGGCCGCGCTCTGGCTTCGGCGTCCTCTGACACCGCCCTCTTCCCTTTAAGGGAAGGGTCTTCCTCCTCATCCTCCTCCGCATCTTCGTTGACGGCGGAGGTGTGGGTCTCCTCGGACCAGGCAACCCAGGCCTCCCGCTTTCGAAGACCCGCCCTGCCCCTCTAGGACTTCGGCCCCTTGGGGACTACCACATGCGGCTCCATGACTAGGAGGACCGTGAGATGAGGAGTTCTCGCCTCCTCTGGCAATGGGGCCGAACAATGCATGGCATGCATCCTGGCTATCCATTTTTGTACATATCAAGCAAAACAGTTCGTTGAAATCTGTCTCACCATGCGAAGAATGAATAATATGAACACGTGTGTTAGAACACTTACTTCTGGGGATCCATGGGCGGCCTCGAAGCCGTGGTCTTGCCCCTCCTCGGGGATCTCATTGGGCAGTTCGAGCAGCCGCGTCCACATGCTGGCTAGGTTGGTGTGAAAGAAGTGGAGAACGGTCCCCGCGTCCTCGGGTTTATACTCCCACATCAGTTTGGCCCGAAATTGGAGCGGGAGGACCTGACGGTTTAGCATGACATTGGTCAGCTCGGGGAGCTGGAGGTTCTTCTCGATTGACCACCACTTGATCTGCTTGATCAGTGCCCCCACCTCGTTGGCGTCCCCCAGGCAACGTGTTTCTCCGTCCAGGACTTGAGCTTCCTTGGGGGCCCGGGAAAAGGCTCGGACTTCGGTTTGGCCAGGGGCGCACGGCTGAGTGATGTAAAACCACTCGCACTATCATTCCTTCACCGTCTTGATGAAGGTGCCTTGGAACCAGTCAGCATTTTGGTTCTTGCTGACCATGGCCCCTCCGCACTCCACCAGATCAGAGCCGTCAGACTTCGGCTTAACTCCAAAGGTCTTCAGCCAGACGCCGAAGTGCGGTTCACAACGGAGGAAGGCCTCGCAGACCGTGATGAAGGAGGCGAGGTGAAGAATGGAGTTCGGGGCGATGTGGTGGAAGTCGAGCCCGTAGTAGAACATAATCCCGCACACGAATGGGTGCAGTGGGAATCCCAGGCCTCGAACGAGGCGGGGAACGAAGATTACCCGCTCCCCTGCATTGAGAGCGGGCACTTGCTGGTTGGCGTCGGGAGCGTCGGTGCCGATGGTGGCGGAGAGGTAAGCTCCAGGATGGTGCCATCCATCATGGAGGAACCACCCCAGTGCCCCTTGAGGGTATCGGCCATGGCTGGACAAGGGAGTTTGGGTGTGAGAATGGATCTGGACCCTGGAGCTAGACGAAGCAAGCAGGCGGGGGGAATGAGAGCGTGGTTGCTTGTACTGTCCTCTTTTTACTCTTATAGGCTGTTGAAAGGCAAAGAGCCCCCCTTACCACTCCGATAAACAAGCCACTCCTGTAGAAGATGCCGTCGGGCATGTGGGGGGGAACAAAATCTTGATGATATCCCTAAGAAAACAAGCACGATCTCCACCTCGATGGGACGTGCCAGTAAAAAGGATGCCTCGGGCCGCGTTTCGGGGTAGGTAGTAACTGCTCGACCTGTCGTGGGGTGCGCCACTTCAATGAAGTTGTCAGGCTAGGTGGCACTATTCACACCTGCGTGGTCGGCCTTCGAGGCTAAGTTACCCCATCTCCTCGGGCAAAGTACGAGCTCGGCTAGGTCTTGTTTATAAGACACCGCTTCTTTTAAGAGCGGATCTAGAGTTTGGATATCGTGAAGGGGAACTCATATGTCAAGCCAAGGACTTTGGATCCGAGGTTATACTCATCAAGGGAATTGCCCTCGGTGTAGAAGACTAGTTCGGGGGCTACTAACGGTGTCCTGGACTAGGGGTACTAGCCTAGTCGGCCCATGCTCCTCGGATCGGACCGATGGGCCTTCATTCTTCCCAAGATGGACTCCGGAGGATGTACAAGATTGCATCTGCCGAAGACTTGACGTATGCTCTAAGACTTCTCCCACTGCCTTTATGCCAAGATACCGACCTTCTAACCCTAGGTACCCTACCCGACGTATATATAGGCCGTAGGGTTTAGCTCGTAGAAGGGACATCAACACAATATCATTCACCTAGCCCTAGAGTTACAACACGTCTGACGATCTAGAGGTAGATCAACTCTGTACTCAATACTTCTCCATCAATATAAACAAGAGCAGGACGTAGGGTATTACCTCTACCAAGAGGGCCCGAACCTGGGTAAACATCGTCTCTTTGCTCCTATTACCATCTGTCCGAGATCCACAGCTTGGGACCCCCTACCCCGAGGTATGCCGGTTTCCATACCGACAACGCCCGATGTCGGTGGAGGTCAAGCCCTTCAAGGGCTTTTACGACGTGTGCGTCAAGGGCGCGAACGGCGAGCACGGCTTCTACCGCATCCCCATGAGCCCGGCGGGCTCGCCTAAGCTAATCGTCGCCAACCTCGCCGCCTGCTCCATCGGCTTCCTCGACCGGGTGGCGACCGTGCGGACGCCGAGGTGATCTCTAACGATTTCCATGGCCGTGCTTTCACCCCAGGTTGCGACGGCGGGGAGCAAGTCATGCAGGTCGTGGAGCGCTTCGACGCCAGCCTGCTACCCATCCAGGCCACGCCACCACTGCCTATCGCTGGAGAGGCCATGTCCGGGGAGGCCGAGCCTCTACCGCTCTCTCCTCCTCCCCTCAACATGCCCGTCGACCTCCCTCCTCGCGCTTCTTCGTCTACACCCGCCACAGTGCCCGCCTCCAGAAGGAGGAGAACCCAAACCGCATGTCCATGCTGGAGAAAGCCACCATCAGGAAGAAGCTAAAACTGGAGGGCAAGAAGGCTGCCCCGAGCTCTGCACTCCTACTACCGAGGCGGAGCTGCTGGAACTCGCTGCAGATGGCGGCCCTCTGTTCCTGTGTAAACACGCCATGCAGCTTGCCATTGCCTGCGGCGTCTCCGAGATCGACCTCAACTCGATGACCTTCAGTGACGATGAGTGAAGGCCCTTCCACCAGTGCTCAACGGTGACGCAAACCTCCGCCTACGACTTTTTGTAACCACAACTCCACCCCTATTTTTAGCCGTAGTTTCATTAGCAAGGCGTGCCGCTTGCATGACTTCCTCCTTGTATCCCTAGTCCTTAGTCCCTTTTTTCTGTTTCTCTTTCTTTCTCTGTGATGTGCACCACCCTTCCTACTGCATTCGACCATTCCATGGTTGATGTGTTGTGTTATCTAAATCGTCTCCTCTCAGTTGCTTTTAGGGTTATCAATGATTAGAGAGCTTTCTATTATCTCTTGGAACGTGTGGGGACTAGGTAGACACAATAAATGCACAGACGTTAAATCGACTCTCTCTTCAAACACTTGTTCGGTTCTTTGTCTTCAGGAATCTAAACTTCGAGACATATCTCACTTCAAGGCTATCTCGTTTCTACCATCGAACCTGCGCAATTTTTATATAATCCCCTCCATTGGTGCTCCGGGAGGGATCGTCACTGTTTGGGATGACAACACTTTTGCCTACTCTAAAACTGTTAAAGGGGGCTACGCTTTAACGTGCTGGTTTGAATCGCGTGCAGATGACCTCACTTTTGCGGTCACGAACATCTACGGCCCTTGCGACTCGACATCCAAGCCAATTTTCTTGCAATCCTTGGTTGATCTGTTGCCGGTTATATCTTGTCCCTGGGCAATCATCAGTGACTTTAATATCACTCTTCGGCCATCAGATAAATCTACGACGCATTCCAACATGGTCAAGGCAAATCTATTCTCCTCAGCCATAAACACTCTCCAGCTACAGGACCTCCCTCTCATAGATAGGCGCTTTACTTGGTCTAATCAACATGATGCTCCAATTCTTGTTCGACTCTATAGAGCACTTGCCAACGTTAAGTGGGCTACAAAAGTTCCACACACATCGCTCTCTTAAATAATTCGCACAACCTCTAACCACGTTCCCATCCATGTGTCTGCTACAACCACTATTCCCCTGCTACGTCTCCAACGTATCCACAATTTTTTGCTTGTTCCATGCTGTTATATTATCATTCTTGGATGTTTTACAATCACTTTATAGCAACTTTATATCATTTTTTGGGACTAACCTATTGACATAGTGCCAAAGTGCAAGTTGCTGTTTTTGCTTGTTTTTTACTTCGCAGAATATCAGTACCAAACGGAGTCCAATCACGACGAAACTTTTTGGAGATTTTTTTTGGACCAGAAGACATCCAGTGGGCCAAAGAAGTGCCAGAGAGGTGGGCCGTGGAGACCACAACCCACCAGGGCGCGCCAGAGGCCCCAGGCGCGCCCTGATGGGTTGTGCCCTCCTCGGGACCCCTCTCCACCGCCTATGACGCCTATAAATTCCCAAATATTCGAGAAACACTAGAGGAGTCGACGAAAAACACATCCAGCCGCCGCAAGTTCCAGAGCCTCGAGATCCAATCTAACACCATCACGAAGGGGTTCATCATCCTCATTGGTGCCTCTCCGATGATGCGTGAGTAGTCCACCATAGACCTACGGGTCCGTAGGCAGTAGCTAGATGACTTCCTCTCTCTCTCTTTTGATTCTCAATACAATGGTCTCTTGGAGATCTATTTGATGTAAACTTTTGTGGTGTGTTTGTTGGGATCCGATGAATTTTGAGTACATGATCAGTTTCTATCCATGAATATTATTTGAGTCTTCTTTGATCTCTCATATGCATGATTACTTATAGCCTCGTATTTCTTCTTCGAATCTTTGGTTTAGTTAGGCCAACTAGATCGATTTTTCTTGCCATGGGAAGAGGTGCTTTGTGATGGGTTCGATCTTGCGGTGTCCTCTCCCAGTGACAGAAGGGGCAGCAAGGCACACATGTATTGTTGCTATTAAGGATAACAAGATGGGGTCTATTCCTACATGAATAGATCTTGTCTACATTATGTCATCGTTCTTATTGCATTACTCCATTTTTCCATGAACTTAATACACTAGATGCATGCTGGATAGCGGTCGATGTGTGGAGTAGTAGTAGTAGATGCAGACAGGAGTCGGTGTACTTATCTTGGACGTGATTCCTATATAATGATCATAGCCTTGGATATCGTCATGATTATTTGATCTTCTATCAATTGCCCAACAGTAATTTGTTCACCCACCGTGCGCTATACTCATGAGAGAAGCCACTAGTGAAACCTACGGCCCCCGGGTCTACTTTTCCAACATATTGCTTTCCGATCTATCTTTTTGCCGCTTTTGTTTTCAGATCTATTATTCCAAAAACCCAAAAATACCTTGTTGCACTTTTTTTGCTTTTTTTATTTTGTGTTCTTGAGAGATCCATATCTCCAATCTATCACTACCTAATCTATCTTTTTACCGTAGAGAGATTGACAACCTCTCTTTCGCGCCGGGTTGCAAGTATTTGTTCTTTGTGTGCAGGTGTTGTTTATTAGGTGGTGGTGATCCTCCTACTAGTTCGATACCTTGGTTTCATAACTGAGGGAAATACTTACCGTCGCTGTGCTGCATCATCCCTTCCTCTTTGGGGAAATACCGACGCAGTCTCAAGCCACGTCAAAGGAATTTCTGGCGCCGTTGCCGAGGAGGAAGCGGTCTCTTTTACGTGCCAATCTCTGGCACCGAGGAGACACCATCATCATCTACCAGGTTCCTAATCACAAATCTCATCTCCTTGCAATTACATTATTTTGCATTTGCCTCTCGTTTTCCTCTCCCCCACTTCACCCAATTTGTCGTTTTATTCGCCCTCTTTTTCGTTTGCCTTTTTCTCATCAGATCTCTTGCTTGCTTGCAATCTTGTTTGCGTAGTCATGATGCCTCAATGAAAGTACTATGATGTTCCTTACCCCAATATTTTGCTTGAAATTGAGAAAAGTACTAAGGAATATATGACTACGCAATTTGAGCATAATAAGTATTTTACCGATGAGCTTAAAGAACACTCTACCGTGCTAGATGCCATAACAAAAAAACTTGATGATATCAGTAGAGAAGTTTGTAATCTTCAATCTAAATATGCTGATGCTGAAAATTTGCTTGGAAAAATTTCCGATGCACAAGCTACTTTAATAAATCAAATGGCCGCTAAACCAATCTCTCTAGAGGATAAAAATGATGAAAATCTTAAAGTGATTGGTGTTTCTTCTATTGATTCCTTGTTTAGTAATATTAAGATTGATGATAAAGGGACTGAAGTAGAGTCAACTTTAGCTAGAAGGCGTCCCAATAATTTGGAGGGTGAAAATCTTGATGAAAATTTTGATGAAAGTGGGTTTGAAGAGGTCAAAACTTTAACTAGTGATGTGCCCACTATTTTGGATTGCAAAGACTTTAATTATGATAGTTTCTCTTTGATTGAATGTATTTCTTTTCTGCAATCCATGTTGAATTCACCCCATGCTTATGAACAAAATAAAGCTTTTACTAAACATATCGTTGATGCCATGATGAAATCTTTTGAAGAAAAGTTGGAGTTGGAGATTTCTATTCCTAGAAAATTACATGATGAGTGGGAACCTACTATTAAGGTCAAGATTAAAAAATTATGAGTGCTTTGCTTTATGTGATTTGGGTGCTAGTGTTTCCACGATTCCGAAATCTTTATGTGATGTGCTTGGTCTCACCAATATTGAAGAATGCTCTCTTAATTTGCACTTGGCGGATTCTACTATTAAAAAGCCTTTGGGAAGAATTAATGATGTTCTTATTCTTACAAATAGGAACTATGTGCCCATAGATTTTATTATTCTTGATATTGATTGCAATCCGTCTTGTCCCATTATACTTGGTAGACCGTTCTTACGCACTATAGGTGCCGTGATTGATATGAAAAAAAGGCAATATTAGGTTTCAGTTTCCACTAAGAAAGGGTATGGAACACTTCCCTAGAACAAGAATTAAGCCACCATATGAATCAATCATGAGAGCATCCTATGGAGCAAAAACCAAAGATGACAATACTTGAATCTATGTGTTATGCCTAGCTAGGGGCGTAAAACGATAGCGCTTGTTGCGAGGCAACCTAATGAATAAATTTATTTTCTTCTTTTTCTTTCTGTTTTTGAGTGTTGACACAATTATGCCTCTTTTATGATTGTGTTTTTATGTTTTATTTAGTGTTTGTGCCAAGTAGAGCCTTTAGGATGATTCATAAGATGAGTAGAAGCGATGCTGAATCTGAAACAGAAACTTTGCCTCCAGTGTTCGAATTTTCATTTTTTACTGGAACGTGATACTGAGCTGCAATTTTAACACAGTGTTTCTATACAAATTATTTACGTTTTCCTAAATTTTCACAATTTTTATAGTTACAAAAGTATGGTTAGAGTACAGATTACTACAGACTGTTCTGTTTAAAACAGATTCTATTTTCGTTGCATTGTGTGCTTGTTTTGATGAATCTATGGGTTATATTGAAGGGTATGAGCCATGGTAAAGTTAAAATACAGTAGGTATAATGCAATTATAAAATATGAATGGGTTTGCAATAGCACCTAAAGTAGTGATTTGCTTTATTATACTAACGGATCTCAGGAAGATTTTGTTGAGTTTTGTGTGATTGAAGTTTTCAAGTTTTGGGTGAGATCAGGATGGATGAAGGAATAAGGAGTGAAAAGAGCCTAAGCTTGGGGATGCTACAGAACCCCCAAGATATATCCAAAGAGAAACAAGCAACTAAGCTTGGGGATGCCCCAAGTGGCATCCCCTCTTTCTTCTAACGACCATCGGTATTTTACTTGGAGCTATATTTTTATTCGTCACATATCATGAGTTTTGCTTGGAGCGTCTTGTATCATTTGAGTCTTTACTTGCTTTGTTTTTTAGTTTGTATTTAGTATCCTTGCTGGACACACCTATTTGAGAGAGCCAAAATTATGCTATGATTTGTTAGAATTGCTCTATATGCTTCACTTAAACTTTTTGAGCTATAGGATTGCTCTAGTGCTTCACTTATATCTTTTTGAGCACGGTGTGCTTGGAAACTATTGAAGAAACACTCTCATGCTTCACTTAGATTAATTTGAGAGTTAGTAAATTTCGAAGAAATCCTCTCATGCTTCACTTATATTATTTTGAGAGATGAAATCTTTATGCTCATGCGCTTCACTTAAATTTGTTTGAGCTTGTCAAAAGCAATGGCAATGTATGAAACTAGTCCCAAAGTGATAGATATCCAAGGAGGATATAATAAAAACTTTCATGAAGATCATTGGACAAATTAAACTTGATTCCTTGTAATAGTTTTGAGACATGATGATAGTAATATGAGAGTCATGTTAGTGAGTAATTATGCTTTAGTAGGAATATTGGTGTTAAGGTTTGTGATTCCCTATGCAAGTATGAAAGTCAATAGTTATGCAATGAAATTACATCCTACTTATGGTGCATTATTCGGTGTTAGTTATGCTCAATGCTCGCTTATGTGAATTTTCGTTTCTTGGTTGGTTGCTTCTCAATCTATTTGCCAGCCTCCACTTGTACTAAGTAGAAATACTACTTGTGCATCCAAAATCCTTAAACCCAGTTTTGCCTTATGAGTCCACCATACCTACCTATATGTGGTATTTCCATGCCGTTCTAAGCAAATTTGTATGTGCCATCTCTAATTTTCAAAATAAATTTCCTTTTTGTGTGCTCGTACCGCTCATGAAACGGTAGGGGGTGTCCAATATTTTTCCATGCTAGATGTGTTATTCTCAATATGAGTGTTTATTCACTTGTCATTGCACGAGAGTACGGCGGTAATAGGGATGCCCGGTCCCGAAATGATTTTTTTTTACTTTATGTTGTCAAATAATAAATTCCTTGGAAAGTGTTGGTATGGAAGGCAACCGTGGATACGGTCAGCCATGGATTGTGAAAGAATGGTGGAAAAAACAATAAACTTTATTTTCTGTTTGGGAACCGCCTATGATATATCTAGCATGGAAATTATTGTGAACTACTTTGTCATTTTCGTTGACAGGAAAGGCATGCCACTCAAAATATTTTTCTCTCTCAATTTAAACTTTGAGCTCTCGCACCTCTACAAATCCCTACTCCCCTCTGCGAAGGGCTTATCTATTTACTTTATGCAATTTTTATTTTTATTTGAGTCCCCATCTTCTCTTATAAAGCACCAACTAGGGGGCACTATGATCATATTTGAGCATTGGGAGTAGCTAATATTTGAGTGTGTTTCATGAATGGATCAATGATTGAGCATGATGGGCTAGGGATAACTTTCTTTAGTGATGATATTTTGAAAGACATGGTTACTTGTTGGCATGCTTGAGTATTTAAGTCATTATGTTAAAACTAGACTATTGCTTTGAATCATCTAAAGTCCAAATGTCCATGCTACAAAGAAAAGAATATGAGATGAACATGTTGGGCAGCATTCCACATCAAAAATTCAGTTTTTATCATTTACCTACTCGAGGACGAGTAGGAATTAAGCTTGGGGATGCTGATACGTCTCCAACGTATCTATAATTTTTGCTTGTTCCATGCTGTTATATTATCATTCTTGGATGTTTTACAATCACTTTATAGCACCTTTATGTCATTTTTTGGGACTAACCTATTGACATAGTGCCAAAGTGCCAGTTGCTGTTTTTGCTTGTTTATTACTTCGCAGAATATCAGTACCAAACGGAGTCCAACCGCGACGAAACTTTTTTGAGATTTTTTTTGGACCAGAAGACATCCAGTGGGCCAAAGAAGTGCCAGAGAGGTGGGCCGTGGAGACCACAACCCACCAGGGCGCGCCAGAGGCCCCAGGCGCGCCCTAATGGGTTGTGCCCTCCTCGGGACCCCTCTCCACCGCCTCTGACGCCTATAAATTCCCAAATATTCTAGAAATCCTAGAGGAGTCGACGAAAAACACATCCAGCCGCCGCAAGTTCCAGAGCCTCAAGACCCAATCTAACACCATCACGGAGGGGTTCATCATCCTCATTGGTGCCTCTCCGATGATGCGTGAGTAGTCCACCATAGACCTATGGGTCCATAGGCAGTAGCTAGATGGCTTCCTCTCTCTCTCTTTTGATTCTCAATACAATGGTGTCTTGGAGATCTATTTGATGTAAACTTTTAAGGTGTGTTTGTTGCGATCCGATGAATTTTGAGTTCATGATCAGTTTCTATCCATGAATATTATTTGAGTCTTATTTGATCTCTTATATGCATGATTACTTATAGCCTCGTATTTCTTCTTCGAATCTTTGGTTTAGTTAGGCCAACTAGATCGATTTTTCTTGCCATGGGAAGAGGTGCTTTGTGATGGGTTCGATCTTGCGGTGTCCTCTCACAGTGACAGAAGGGGCAGCGAGGCATGCATGTATCTTTGCTATTAAGGATAACAAGATGGGGTCTATTCCTACATCAATAGATCTTGTCTACATTATATTATCGTTCTTATTGCATTACTCCGTTTTTCCATGAACTTAATACACTAGATGCATGCTGGATAGCGGTCGATGTGTGGAGTAATAGTAGTAGATGCAGGCAGGAGTCGGTCTACTTATCTTGGACGTGATGCCTATATAATGATCATCGCCTTGGATATCGTCATGATTATTTGATCTTCTATCAATTGCCCAACAGTAATTTGTTCACCCACCGTGCGCTATACTCATGAGAGAAGCCACTAGTGAAACCTACGGCCCCCGGGTCTACTTTTCCAATATATTGCTTTCCGATCTATCTTTTTGCCGCTTTTGTTTTTAGATCTATTATTCCAAAAACCCAAAAATACCCTGCTGCACTTTTTATTTGCTCTTTTTATTTTGTGTTCTTGAGAGATCCATCTCTCCAATCTATCACTACCTAATCTATCTTTTTACCGTAGAGAGACTGACAACCTCTCTTTCGCGTCGGGTTGCAAGTATTTGTTCTTTGTGTGCAGGTGCTGTTTATTAGGTGGTGGTGATCCTCCTACTGGTTCGATACCTTGGTTTCATAACTGAGGGAAATACTTACCGTCGCTGTGCTGCATCATCCTTTCCTCTTTGGGGAAATACCGACGCAATCTCAAGCCACGTCATCCCCGATCTATGGTTTTCTGACTCGATCGCTCACTTGTCACCAATCACAAATTCATAGAAAAGGTTAATGCTAACTGGCGCAGTGTGGGCCCTTGTCATGCTCATCTTGGATCCGGTGGGGTTCTCTCCTTGAAGATCAAGCGCACTAGGGACATGGCAAAAAAGTGGATGGCCTCCTGTCGATCACCTAAAACCCTTACTCTGAACTGCCACACTACCATTAATATCTTGACAAGTTGGAGGAGTCCAGTCCACTTTCCCGGCTTGAATCTCATCTCCGAACCGTGGTCAAAATTACTCTCCACCGACACAATGCCGCCATTGCTGCCTACCGGCGACAGCGGGCGAAAATCAAGGACTGTGTTTTCCGCGAAGAGAACTCGACCTACTTGCATGTTTGCGCATTGACTCGTCACTGCAAGAATCAAATTAAATCCCTATCACACAATAGTCTAATGTACACTACGTACCGCGATACGGAAGCCGTCCTTTTACACTTCTTCAAAAATCTAGTGGGGGTCACCTCCCCCGTCTCCGCCCCCGTTGACCTTGACAGTCTCCTACGCTCAAGCTCGGTCTCCGCTTCCCAGGCTAGCGACCTCTCTAAACCCTTTACCTTAGAAGAAATCAAAGAAGCACTTTGGGCCATGAAGGATGACACAAGCCCCGGCCCCGACGACTTGGGCCCCGCCTTTTACAAAGCGAATTGGAACCTCGTCAAATAGGACCTTCTCAACTTGCTTTCGGATTTCCACTCAGGCACGACCGATTTCAAGCGTATCAACATGGCCTATATTGTTCTTCTCCCAAAAAAGAGTGATGCTTCTAACCGGAAAATTACCACCCTATATCCCTTCAAAATTGCTCAGTTAAAGATTGCTTCCAAGTGCCTTTCTAACTATGCCCTGCCTCTCATCAACCAACTCATACACTCTGATCAAACTGGGTTTATTAGGGGTCACGGGATTACCAAGAACTTTGTCCATGCCGCTAATTTTGTTCAAACCTGTTTCAAACGGCGCACGCTGGCAATCATGCTCAAACTTGACTTCCACAAGGCTTTTGACTCGATATCTTGGACTGCATTGTCATTAATTATGTGTGCCAAAGGTTTTCCACATACTTGGTGTCATTGGGTTGAGAGCTTAAACACGTCGGCCAGCTCTGCCATTTTGCTAAATGGGAAGCCCGGTCCTTGGTTTCAGTGCCGCAAGGGACTGCGACAAGGTGACTCCCTATCCCCCTACCTTTTCATTATCGTCACGGATGTTTTAAAACACCTCATCTTACACGCATCACAGATCAGTCTGATGTCCCACCCTCTGGTTAACAATCGTCCTCGCACCGTCCTGCAATATGCCGATGACACTCTGATCGTCCTGTCGCCCTACGTGGCCCAACTGCGCACTCTGAAACACATCCTGCTCCAGTTCTCCGAAGCCACCGGCCTCACGATTAATTTCCACAAAAGCACCTTCGTGCCTATTCACGTGGACACAGAGATAATCCTTGCGGCTATCCTAGGATGCCCTATCGCTTCATTCCACCAATCTTACCTAGGTTTGCCCCTTTCAACTCATAAGCTTAAACTTGCCGATTTCTTTTTCATCATCGACAAGGTCGATGGGCGTTTGGCTGGCTGGAGAGGTCTTCTTCTATCTCTGGCGGGCAAGGCTGTCTTGGTTCGCCCGGTCCTTCATGCCCTCCCCATCTATGCTATGAGCGTCATGCTGCTCCCCGCCGGAACATTGCAGGAAATAGAAAAACGTTGTAGAGCCTTTTTTGGATAGGTCAAGATAGAGTTGCAGGTGGAAAATGCAAATTTTCTTGGGATCTTGTGTGCGCTCCCTTCATCAATGCGGGGCTTGGGTTCCTATCTCTCAAACATACGAACCTTTGCCTGCTTCTTAAGCACATCTCTAAGCTGCACGGCGACCAAACCACACCAGCAACATCTTACCTGGTCTCCAGGTACGAATGGTCGCCGTCGACGACGTAGGCTCATCGGACAACATGCACTATCTGGCGGGACATTATGAAAGGTCTCGATTTCTACCGTTCCATCACCAGGGTTCAGCTAGGCAATGGGGTTACCACTTCGTTCTGTTCTGATCTCTGGCTACCCCAATCCACTCAATCTCTCGCGCAACAATTTCCGGCGTTTTTCTCCCACTCCAACAGGATTCACACTTCCATGGCACGTGCAATGGCTTCAACTGACCTCTCCTTGGACCTGACACCTAGGTTGTCCTCCACGACCGAACGCGAGCTAATTGAACTACGCTCTATGTTGGCGTTGGTGAACTTGAATATGCAGGTAGCTGACTGAAGAACGATGCGGGAGGCGGGCCACCCGCTAACTACTAAGCAGGCTTAGGCCTTGTACAATGCAAGGTGCTTAGGGGAGGTGCTTAGAGAAATAAACCAGACTTTTCTTAAGCACCGGTGCTTATTTGTACAGGGCAGACGCTTAATTAGGCGTCTCTCCTGTAGAAATAGGCACCGGTGCTTCAGAAAAATCCGGTTTATTTTTCTAAGCACCTCCCTAAGCACCTAGCATTGTACAAGGCCTTACGATGCAGTTTGGAACACACGGCCCACATATCCTTTTGCTTCGACCATTTGGAGAAACTACACACCTAACAAGTGTAGAATATTCGTATGGCTCACCCGTAATGACCGTTTGTTCACAAATGAATGACGCTTTCGCCGGGGCATTACTACATCTGCAAAGTGCCCCTTATACACCCAAGATGAACCCATCGACCACCTGCTATTCAACTGCAGGCGGTTTGCCCCTGTCTGGGCGGAGCTAAACAACCTATGCCACTCCCCGCATGGGTTGCTCCACGCCTGGGAGGGGGAACTGAACAACAAAACTAGGTCAACGGTTCTACTTGCCATTATGTGGAATATTTGGAAAAGATGCAACGCCAAGGTCTTTCAGAACGAGCACCAACAGCTACACCAAATTGCAAGCTCCGCTGCAGATGATCTTCGTCCATGATCATATCGCTGTAAAAACTTTCAAAAACAAATTAGCCTCCGGGATTGGGGCTCCATGTTGTTTCACCTTGCTGGGAGATTATTAACCTACAACGATGTAATCTTGCTTTTCTCCCCCATCTTACAACCCCCTTGTACTCCTGCTCTATGTAACACCCCTAATGGTTTTGACAATAAAGGTTCAGGCAGGCGTAAGCCCGCCATTGACGCGTCAAAAAAATGTGTTAAGAGACAAGAGACATACGCCATGAATACATGAATTGTCACAGGAATTGGTTCGGAACAACATCAAGTTATTACTAACCTGAGTTAATCTAGGATAAAATGTTAATGAAAAGGTTTAGGTTAAAAATGAGCAAGAATCTTAATGTAGTAGTACTGCAGATCTACTGGATGCTTGGATAGCAAGATGATGGATGGTCTCAGGGACTTGCTTATTTGCCAACACATACCAAAACAAACAAAAAAATCTTCTCTTCTCACATTCATTAACTTCAATTTCCTTTATGTTACCACATACTACACATTGAAAATGAAAGAGATTTGGTTTGGTCCTTTCACTAAAACAAGCTAGTAGAATGGGGGCTTTCGTATCAATTAACTTTAATTTCTTGGAGGTGCCACTTACTCTTTGTCACATATGCATACACACACAGATTATTTATCCATCAATTTCACTAATTCCACCTACTGACCCCAAAACAGATGCGATCCTCACTGAATCATCACTTCAATTTACGTACACAGAAAGGAAAATGGAATCGGCTCCCCACTTCCCCAAGCAGCTGTGATGGACTTGAACTGACATACCAAGCAACTCTGAGCAACATGGATTGTTTTAGTATTAGTGGAGAGAGGATAAAAATATAAGGACATGTTGAAACAGAAGTTTCAAATTTTGACACAATTATGCAATGCACAAATTTACACCGTGTGCAACAAAGATGCATTCGTACTTCCTGGTTATGAACTGATGGAGTAGCAAAAAGAAGCATGCTGGTGGTGTAGCACAAATACAAATATGCACGCATTATGGTGCTCGGAAAAAGATTAAGTGCCAGTTCTTTTGGTCGATTCTCCTAGAATTGCCCCCCTTCCCAGCTTCTTCGAGAACCATTGCTCCATATTTTTTTATGCCAGTTCTTTTGGTCGATTCTCCTAGAATTTCCTCCTCCCGGGTTCTCCCAGAACCATCACTCCATTTTTTTACAATCGTAGCTAATTAGTGGACGGCGACGGTGAAGAAAGGTACTCGACCGAGCGGCGTCCGAGAATATATCCGAGCCGGCCTTCTCCTTGGGCTGCTAAAGAAAGAAACCGCCTCAAAGTTGTTCGTCGGGACGCCGAGCTGGTAGGGAAGCACAGCAGGAGAGGGGGGGTCCACGGCCCTTGGTGGCTCCGTCGCAGGATCCGGCATTGCCACCACCGGATCAAGCCGGAATCACTCCTCCTGTCGAAAGAAATCGATATTTTCCAAGGGAGTACAAAACGGGGATGTCGGAGCTTTGAGAAGGGAACGGAGGCTGCGGAGAGGAGAGAAGGAATCGAGGGCGGAGGAGGAGGACATTGCGACACGAGTAGGTAATTGTAGTTTTTTTTCACCAAACAAAAATCCTTTTCTGTACGGACAAAAACATAGGTTACGACTTTTTTTAGTTTACTAGTAAAACGGTCCGTGCGTTGCAATGGAATAAAAAAATCATAATCTCCAATGGCCATGACCACATTTTGCTGCATCACCGAGATACACTATCACTCTCATTTTCATGAAATCGTGAACAATTTTTGAAAATGATGAACATTTTTTTAAACTTGTGAACATTTTTCAAATACACGAACATTTCCTAAAATCAGGAACATTTTTTGAATTCATGAACATTTTACACTATTTTCAAATTTTTTTAAATGTGAACATTTTTAAAACATGTTTCTTGAATCGGCGAACACGTCTAGAGTCGAAGATTTTTTTTTCAAATTTTTTGATTTTCTTAAATATGCGATTTTGTGAATCAGCGAACATTTTATGAATCAATAAACTATTTTTTAGTTTACAAACAGTTACTGAATTTATAGGAATTTTTTCAATTCATGAACATTTTTTGAATTGACTATTTTTTGTTCAATTTCATTAACATTTTCTAATACTTGAACTTATTAAAAAATTATGAACATTTTTTGATTTCCCGAACATTTGTTTAAAAATTTGTGACATTTCTTAAATATGCGAACATTTTTTTAAAATCAATAACATTTTCGGAATACACAAACGTCTATTAATTATTAAACATTTTGTTTCACAATTCTCATTTTTTTGAATTTTAGATTTTTGTTTTGAATTTCAAAATTATTTAAAGTAGAAAAAACGATGACGGAAAAGAAAAACGAAATTAGAAAACAGATCGGACATATATGGGCGGGCCCAAACAGGTGCGTTGTTTCTTCTCCTAGCGCACAGAGCGCGGCATAGGAGGTTCGGTGGCATTGGTGGGTAATATTTTACAATTTTAGAACAATTTTGATGACGTACAACTCTGGTAGCTGGGTCTATCAGTGCCACCCCAACCATTGGGCTGCAGCTCCGCTCTCGTTTAATGTCCTTCAATCAGCGTATATATTACACTTATATCTACTCGTACCTAATAGTAATAGCGAAAACAGCCCTAGCCAGGCTACACACGAGCAAACATATTAACGATAACACACAGGCTTATCAAATTGGCAACCGTTACACGAAACTACAGTTGTTCCTCTAGAGTTTGCCGAGCATCACAAAATCCCATCAGTTCCGTGAGCCATCCGGTTCGATCGTACTCCCACTTTTCCACGCCTTCGAATCGCAGGAGAATATATGAAGAATCCAGTACGCTGGCCACCACCATGGAACCGATGGCGACCACTCGGACACCCAAGTGAACGGACATGCCTTTTCAAATGTACGTACGTGGCTCAAATTCCGGTAAGAGAACAGAATTCCGGCGAGCATCACACACGTGTCCTCTTCAGAGAAACATCTCAATTCTAACTTGGATCACAGCAAAAGCGTCAAAAGAGGCCGCTAAACAAAGCAGCCTCGGAAAAGAGTGGACGGACACAAAGCGAGCGTCCATGTGGATGTGATGTCGCCCGCCAATCCAGAGAATAATAGAGCTGCCACCCATGGAGGAACAGTTGTTGGTGCCTCCGACCACCACCCACCTCACCTCACCTCACCTCTGCCGCTTTCCATCAAGGATCAATGCATGCAATTGGTTTTAATGGAGGAGAGGAGCTTTTGCATGACACTGTCCACACTAACTACTAATCTCTTAATCTCAGCAGCAAAGGTGAGTGGTGTGATCAATCATGGCGCTCGTTGCTGGTATTTTCAAGAGCGGCGTGACTCGCGTGCCAGTAAATAACTGAAGTACTCACACATCAAGCAGAAAGTGAAAAGCTGGAAGCGCAAGCACGCTTGCAGTGCACAGCTAGCCATGAAACAAGCGTAAAACCCTACTCCCTCCGTACCATAATATACAACGTTTTTGCAAGCTCTCGTACTCCTCCGTCCCATAATATAAAAGCATTTTTGACACTAGTGCACGGTCAAAAATGCTCTTGTATTATGATAATATACAACGTTTTTGCAAGCTCTAGTACTCCTCCGTCCCATAATATAAAATCGTTTCTGACACTAGTGCAGGGTCAAAAATGCTCTTGTATTATGAGACGACGGAGGTAGTAGTAGATTACGAGGGAAGAACAGATCAGTGCCTTAGAGCAACTCCAATGGGGCGACCCATTTCGTCTGCCCATGTCCGTTTGGGTCTGCACGGACAAAAATGATTGCCCAACGCAGCGACCCATTTTCATTTTGCGTCCGTTTTGTGTCCGCTCGGACCCATTTCAGGACCAAATCTAGGTCACATTTGCGTCCGAGGCGGACACAAAGCGGACGTTTTCTGCACCCGCCTCGTCCGTCTCAGTCCGGGCCTGGCCCATATGTCATCCACCCACCCACCCCCTCTCCTTAATTTATTCGCTGCGCCACCCCCACCCCACCTTTCTCCTCCTCTGCGCCCGACGCCGGCGTGGCCGCGCGCATGTCGTTCCGCATGGCGCGACGACCTACGGGGAGAGCGAGCGCGACCTACCGCCGCCACCCTCCACTTCACCGGCGAGCTCGCTGCGTTGGAGTTCCTTGTCGCCGCCGTGGGGCTAGCTTCCCGCCGGTGACCGCCTGTCGTGTGTGCGTGCTGGTGCGATGCTGGTCGGAATCTCGTCCGATGTTGGTCAGATGTTGGTCGGAATCTCGTCGGATGTTGGTCAGATAATGGTCGAAATCTCGTCGGATGTTGGTCGGAATCTCGTCGGATATTGGTCAGATGTTGGTCGTCCAATCCAAGAAGCCCAAGGTATGCCGACGAGTCAGCTAGCTAGCTAGCTAAAGTTGTCGTATCAATTTTCTTCTCGTTCGTTGCCTGATGTATTGGATGTTGGATTCGTGGTGACTGTTCGTTGGCTGATGGATTAGCTGCGGGAGCGCGCTGCGGCATGGCGGCGCGGCACGCATCAGGCGCGGCTGCGGGAGCTCGCGGCGACACGTTTGCGCACGGCGGCGTGGCGGCGCATCATGCATCAGGCACAGTTGCAGGAGCTGCGCGTGTTGGTGCTGGTGCTGCTAGCCGCTGTCGGCCGAGCTGCCCGCCACGCGTGTGCTAGCCTGTTCAACGGCGAGCGCGAGCGGAGCACGGAGAGCGCCGCGGAGCAAAGGCGAGACCGAAGCACGGGAGCTCGCGACGGAGCACAGGCGCGAGCGGAACACGGGCGGGCGCGACGGAGCAAGGACACGACCGGAGCATGGGCACGGGCAGGCGCGACCCCGTGGCTTCGTCGCCGGCGCGGGCGGAAGCTCGGGGCGGCGACGCATTAGCTCGAGGCAGTTCAAGAAATGACTCCCACCGGCCACCAGGTGTTCGACGAAATGTTAGGGGACATGTCACAAAATGCGTACGCGGGACGCACCGGCTGACCCAAATGAAAAAGCGGACACGGACGCGCGGACAGCCGACCCAAACGGACGAAAAGCGGACAAAACCGTAGTCCGTTTGGGTCCTCCCGTTGGAGTTGCTCTTTAACATATTTCTCGCAATCCAACCAAGCATAAAACCGCAAAGATGCTGCAGGGAGAAGAATGACAAGCGTCTATTCCTCTTGCAAGGCACACAGAATAAATGTGACTACGGCAGTAGTAGATGGGAAGCATCCATGCATGAGGTCACCAGAAATAACTCCCCACCTTATCATCAGATGGGCAACAGAAATCTGTTTCTTGAAGGATGTGGAGGCACATTTCAGTTCAGGGGTAGGGCGATGCCGCTGCTGATGTTTGCTGCCAGTGCCGCCCTACCACCATTGGCAGCCCACGCCATGTGACCTGACGTTATCAGAGTCTACCTCATGCAGTCTGGTTCATGGCAACAGGTGCCATGCCAAACATGAATGCATGCTCAGATCATCAGATGCTCTGTCTCACATTTATGAAGATCTCATGGATGGACTTAACAAGCAAAAACATTGAAAGGACTGATGAACTCCATGCAGACTGAAGAGGTAAAACATGAATGGATGGATGGATGAATGGATCCATGCAAACAAACACAAAAGAAGCCAAGGCAGCATGGAAACCAAAACTAGTTTCAACTTTCAACCCCAACCAGAGCCATGGCTGACCTTTCCATTGGGGAGCAGGCAGGCAGGCAGGCAGGCAGCAGTCCAGGTGATGATAAACAAGCACTCAACTGTTAAGAAATAGGCAGTTGCCAGCATGATCATGCTGCCCACACAGAAAGAGACACCCTTTTTTCCTTTCTCTTTTCTTTTGTTATCTCTTGATGAGCACAATGAACATGCTGCTCTCACACTGGTAAAGGGGTTCCTAGTTTAATGATCCCTTGACACGTTGGCATATTATTATTGTTCAAGTAGATGAGTGCATTTCACTGCCCCACCAGGAAAAAGAGCCCAAATGTTGTTAGTGTTGGATGAGCTGGCAAATAAAGTTTCTAAAACACATAGAAATGGCATGCAGCTTCCCCAAATTGTACACAGCGAAATCCAGCACAAACCAGTACACCACCACTTCTACTGATAATAGTGGCTAGTGATCTTCACCATGACAAGAAAATAGACGGCATAGGTATATAAGCTAAGCACAGCAGTGGGCAGAGAGTGTTTGAAACTTTTCCAGACTCCAGACCAGAGGAGAGCACAGAAAGTTCTAATCAAACTAAGTTTAGTTTTGGCCATTTCCATGCAGAACACCTTATGAAAGGTTTATCAAATAATAGTTAGTGCTAATCCATTCTATTGTGTATGTAGCCCGCATTATCATTGTTAACAGCCCAAAGGTCTGGCATGCTCGCTGTTGAAATATATTGCCCGCCTCCCTCCATCAGTTCAGACTTTTGGATGAGTTGGCTGGAGCATGAATTCAATATGGTATCCGAGCCAAGAGGTCTTGAGTTCAAGACCCTGCCAACGCAGTATTAAAAATAAACGATTCTGCGGCCTACATCGATTCCACGTCTAAGGACTAAAATAGCCTAGACGTGAGGGGGAGTGTTGAAATATATTGCCCGCCTCCCTCCATCAGTTCAGACTTTTGGATGAGTTGGCTGGAGCATGAATTCAATACTCGCCTGCCCTTAGGAGAACCAATGATATTTTTAACACTTACACAGAAATATTTCTAGACAATTTTCACTGCTATCTACGCGCCAGATTCTACAGTAGACCAAATTCAAGGCTTTTCAATTTTGCCTCTGAATCAAATGACTGGCATGGCACTGTGCAATTGTGTGCAATAAATTTAGTATTCGTGCGCATGGACATACTAAAAACATTTCACCATACCGACCAAAATTACACATATCCTGAAAATCCTACTGCCTTATCCTATTTATAGACAGTTCCACCTAGTTAACAAATATACTACTCCCTCCGTTCCATAATTATTGTCTTGGTTTTAGTCAAATAAACTACATAAATCAGCAAGAGCAAGTAGTGGGACTTTTATGCTGGTGAGAAAAAATCAAGAGAATCACTGGTCCGACACAGATGAAGCAAACAAGGATAATGCCATATAAAATGATTGTCTAAGAAGATAAGCATATAGAATCAGGGATCTAGAAATGTTTATTATTGTATCATATTTTCCTTGCAGAAATTGCCTGTGAAGGGAGGATAAAATTGCCAGGCATCAACTTGATCGCTAAAGAGCAGATCACTGCTCCTATAAAAGACCACCTCCCTAGCTGCAAAATTACCTGAATATCTACACACCTTGCAATAACAACAAATAAGGCACTCACTCAAGGGCGGACGATCGAAATCATCCAGCTCTCAGCTATTATACACCTGCAAGATGGACAGAAAACAAACATGGATACACTCACCAGTCAACCAAGCTAGCTCCTTCAATAATGCGACATGCGGAACGCAAAAAAGAAAAAGATCGATATGTTTTACCTGAACCGGAGGGAATTCTGGCGATCATCAAAAGAGCAGCAGGAGTAGGAACTGAGGATGATGACCCTGATCCATTCCACTAAAACCCCAGAGCAAGAAGCCTCTT
Organism: Elymus sibiricus; assembly: GCA_039707655.1. Lineage (NCBI taxonomy): Eukaryota > Viridiplantae > Streptophyta > Magnoliopsida > Poales > Poaceae > Elymus > Elymus sibiricus. Next base: position 451,506,253 of record CM077667.1, on the reverse strand, counting down.
TTGAGTTTGGACACCACAAGTGAAAAAATCGACATAAAAACTCATCACAAGCCCAAGAACAACAACAACCTAAAGGTAATCAAAGCGTCGCCATAGCTGCGTGCATACAGTTTTCTCTCCTTCCTTGGTTTCTCCTTCTGCAGAAATTAACAGAAACAGATGTGGTGATAACTGGTAAGTGGACGACAGCCTGCTACTGCCCGGGCTCCTCCTCGGAGTCGCCGTCCTCGCGCTCCTCCTCCCCGTCCTCCTGCTGCTGCTGCTGGTGGTGGTGCTGTTCGTGGTGGTGGTGCTGGTGAGGGTGCGGGTGCTGCAGCTGCCCGCTGGCCCCGGCGGCGCCGACCTGGTGGTAGAACTGGCTGAGCACCCCGATGTGGCCCTCCTGAGACAGGCCGAGCTCCAGCCCCGGTATGGCGGCGGCGGCGTGGCTGGCGAACATGGGCGCGAACCCGATGTGGCCGCCCATGCTCCCCGCGCCGCCGCCCGGCAGCTCGATCCCGGCGGGGAGGCCGATCCGCTGCATGAGGCCGCCGATGCCCCCGCCGTCGGCGCCGGAGGAGTTCATGAAGCCGGCCTGCGAGAACCCTGCGGAGGCCGGCGGCGGCCCCCACATGTGGTGGTGGTGGTGCGGGCGGCCGGCGAGCGCGGAGGTGGGCGAGGGGAGCGAGGGCGCGACGGAGGAGAGCGCGGACGCCGGGATGGTGCCCGTGCCGGTGGCGGCGACGATGGCCGGCTCGGCCTGCTGCAGCAGCCACTGGATGGTCTCGCCGTCGGACTTGTGGCCGAGCTCGCGCGTGAGCTGGAAGATCCGCGCCGCGCAGAGCGCCGGCATCCGGATCCGGCGCCCCCGGCCGTCCACCTTGGTGTGGCGGTCCTTGTTGGAGCTCCGCTTCGGCCCCAGCGCCTGCACCCTCCGGTCCCCCGCCGCCGCCGCCGCCGCCACCACCTGCTGCTGCTGCTCCTTCCCCCCGCCCCCGCCCCCGCCCCCATCCTCCTGCTGCTGATGCACCTGGATTTGCAGGTGCTGCTGGTGCGGCGGCGGCTGCTCCTGCGGGTGGTGGTACTGCTCGCGATCCAGCTGCTGGTGGTGGTGCTGGTGCTGGTGCTGGGCGGGCGTGGTGGAGGGGGAGGGGGTGGTGGTGGTGGTGGCCGTCGCCGCGGAGGTGGGCTCCGCTTTGTTTGGCGGTGGGGGAGGGGGGAACTTGGGGTCCATCTCCCTCTCCACGCCCACACGCAAACCAACCACACCAACAACTTGCCCTCCGGCCGTCCCCCCAAACCAGCAACTTTTCCTCCTCCTCCTCTTCTTCTTCTTCCTCCTCCTATCAAATCCCTCCCCTCCCCTTGCTCAAAAACCAGGCAAGAACGCGGAGGAGGAGACCAATAATGGACCGCAGATGGCGACGGGGAGAGAAGAGAAGAGGAGACGCCGAGGAGAGAGAGAGATGGGGGAGGGAGGAATAAGAAAATCCAGGGAAAGAAAGATAGATAGATACCGCGCCCACTTTCTGGATTTTTACTCTGCGCTCCCGACTTTCTTCCTCCCCTGCAATGTCTCTTCCTGCTCCTCCTCCACTGTCATTTCCTGGCTCTCTTTTTTAGCCTTTTTCAGCTTTGGTGTGTTTGGAGCTGCTAATCTTTGTCCAGGGTTAGGGTTAGGATCTAGGAGGGTGCTTTTGGCTAGTAGCTTAAGTGATGAAGTGCTTTGGTGGGGTAATTTTTACTGCCCTCTTTTGGGGTTGAGCTGTGGTTGGTGGTGGTAGAACTGAGTGAGGTGACTGAGACTGACTGGGGCAGGCGGGGTAAAATGGAACAATGGTGGAAAGGGGGGAGAAAGCTGTCAGACAACAACTGCATTCAGGCATTTTGTTACATCCACTTGGACCTGTACACTTGGAGTGGCTACTAGTACTATATCTGGAATACTAGGGCCTATCACGATCCTGACACGTACTAGCTGGTTACGAGTATATCTGAATTGCAGCCTGCTATGCTTTCAAGTTTTGGATTGCTTCGGGTAGAAATTACAACATGGCTATCATTTCGTAGTTAATTGCTTACGTTGTAATGGTGGCCTATATATTTTAGTGGTTCAACATTGATCATACGTGACATATATCTTACGTACTACTGTACACCCATCATATAAAGCAGGAAGTAGTTTTGATTTGATTCGATTGAGTTAATGCAAAAGATTTGGTTTGACTCGATTGCTCGTGTCCTGATTTGATTGAGTTAATGCAATGACCTTATACCCACCAATCGAGGCGCTGCAAATGTTTTGATTTGATTGAGTCAATGCAATTACCTTGTACACATCAATGAAGGCGCCGGAAAAGATTAGATTTCATTGAGTTAATTCAACAACTTTACACCAATCAACAGGGGAGCTGCAATTTTTTTGAGTTGATTTGATTGAGTTCAATGGACGTATGAACATCAACTCTCCTTAGAAATAACTCCCTTTAACAATAGAGAATCATACTGCAAATTCCAAACGAAGCAGAATGTAACTTCTCTAAAGTTTTACCTGTCAATCATCAGATTTAGCCGCAAAGAAACATCTAAGTAATAACATTGTAGGGTCTCTCTCATTCGGAAGATTTTAATTGAAAATTTGTAGGATTCAAATCCTTAGATTTAAGAATTCTTTCACACTACAATTAATAGGAAATTTAGTATGCACTCAAATCTCTTGAAAAAAATCATTTTGTTTTTAAAAAATCCACAAGATTTATATCATTTCATTCATAGGTAGAAGGCGAAATCATTTTTTGTGATGTGAACAAACCAGCGAAAAACATGGTAGGATTCAAATGCGCATGGTATTTCAGTTTTGAATATTTAGAATCGTGTGAATAAGATATTTCAATTTTGAATATTTAGAATTGTGTGAATAAAAGCCCTGATAATATCTGAAACATCAAACTTGTATTATTAGATGGTTTACATGAAAAATATGCTTTTTATAGTGTATAGTTAGTTTTATGTGAGGCAACATGTTGGCACATCTATTGATGATCAAAGCACCGGTTCGGACAATGATATGTCGTGGCCTATCAACTTGCGTTCAGGGTCAAATAAAGTATCAAAACTGTTTGTTTGTTTACATTTAAGTAATGTATCATGCGAATAAGATATCCACCTTGTGTGTCGTATTATCTAAGCTGTCGTTATCTATTTCTATAACCTACTACCTCCGGCTAAACGTCTTACATTTTGAGGAGGTAGTATTTAATTGTTAGCGCGGTCATTTGTTCTCATTTCCGATGTAACTCATCCATACCAAATGGTAGCGCTGTTATTTGTTAAAAGAATATAGTGTAGTCTATTTTCGTAAGCATGCCATTTTTCATTTCATCTTTGGACTTGTGTGCTTCGCCTATGGGGGTTGGGGGGAGGGGAAGTACAATGGTTAGGCAGTTCTTGCACCCATAATACTCTCGAGAAAGAAGCCATAGAAAAAAAACCTTGACCGGTCACCGTAGCACACACGAAAAAAAGAACTACACAAAAGTTGTGCCGGCTCGGTTCTTCGGAAGTTTGATTCGCCATTTCAAGTCCATACACGAGGTAAGTATAAACATACCGTTTCTAAATATAAAATGTAAAAATTGCCATGCAACTGTTTTCCCTTTTTTGGGAATGTTCCATGCAACTTGTGCACGAGTAGGTGCTAGTGTGTGGGTGTAGCCGTGCAGTGGTGGTGCGTCTAGAGATTCCTGGCCGTCCCTGTCCGTTCCTTTCGCTCCCGGGTCTCCACCAATGGGCGCCGGCAGTGTGGCCTCTTCAGATTTTCTTTCTTTCTTTATTTTCATGGCGACGATGATGGATGGAGGACGGGAATGGATAAGCTCGTGCATGCGGCAGTGGGAGTGGGCCAGGCTCCGGTCAAACTCGATGGCCCAGTGAGCCGGGCCTTAACCAACCAACCAACCAACCCCGTGTCCATTCCTCGCCCGACAGCCTAATTGGCATCTCTTTCACTCCACTTGGACTTGATATAACTATAGCCTACCGAAATTTTCAGTTCAGAGCTTTCTTTAGACCAGTTCTTCTTAGCTTTTGTAGGGCATGCATCACGTATTCTGCACGCCAGCTAGCCATATACGGTCTGGTAGAGTAGATTGAATGGGAAATGAAATGTTAGACGATGGTTTCGTTGACGTTTGGAAACATGGCGAGTCTCCCCATCGATTGATTACAGGACGACGTCTGAATGAGACCTGACCAGACACCAGTACAGGGACGCATCTTTTTTCCAGTGAAAGTCAAAGAAGAGAGGAAGAAAAATAAACCTGCGGGATGGGCAGACTGAATATCTTGTCTGTAAGGCTAAGGGTCTATTTGGTTCATGAATAACTTTGTCATAACTAAGGTTAGACCCTGCTGTCACAAAAAAGTGTGCCTAACAATGTGGCAAGATTTGGCAAAAAAAAATAAGTCTATGACGTGTGGACCATGTAACTAAAAAAGTGTGGCAAACCAGAAATGTGACAGTGAACCAAACACATCCGTGAAGTGTTATGGCAATCCTATACTACAAACCAAACATGCCCTAACATGTACGGTACCCGACTGACGGGAACGAATCAGAGCATGCCGAGTAAAGTTGGCGACAGGGTATTCGGCCGGCATGCAAATACGTACCCTAATATCCCATCATATATTTTTATGTTTTTAGGAATTTTATAAATTAGTTATAGATAAGAAAAATATATTTTCCAATAATCATATCTAACATTAATTGAAAAAATTGTTCATTTTAGTGGACAAGAAATAAACATAAAAATTACTCGTGCACGGTCCAGCAAGTCCAAATACACGTACTCAAATGTTCCACCATATTAATTTTTATATCTTTCCAGGAATTTTAGAAATAGTTGTAGATAAGTAAAAAAATATCTCAATAATTCTCATCCTAATATTAATTGGACAAATTGTTTATTTTTTTGGGCAAAAAAATAAATAAAAAATGTTTGCGTTTAGTTGAGAGGTCTATCGCTAAAGGCTGTGGCGGTAGACACTTACCACATTATCTTTGCCAACAAGCATTGACCAAAAGTCTACCATTGTTGACCATGGTGGCAGTCCATGTATTTATACCGTCAACACCTACGGTGCGTCGGATGGCCGGACTGGCAAGGATGATGCGGATCTATTTTCTGAAGATGGGTCAGTGGTTTGATGATGATGACGACTTCTAAAATGTGTATATTTGGTGTACGCTTTAGGTTTACTGCACCGGTTGTAGGTTTCGGTACGTTATGTGGATGTATCAAGGGATTAACTATAATGAGATTGTCTCGTCGTAACAATACTTAAAAGTCAATTCAGGTTAAACTAGCAACTACTACATATTTCAATTATGAGATATAATAGATGGATGTCAAAAGGATTCCCATGATATGAAAATAGAACAGGATTGCATATACTATATGATCCAAAGTAATTTTGTCAATCCAGAGGATGCTAGTAAATGTGCAAACTTCAAGAAATCCTATAATGGACTGAAGCAAGCATAATGGAGTTGGAATCTTTGTTCTGATGAAATGGTCAAATAAGTTGATTTCATCGAGGAAAGCAAGGATACATGTATTTACAAGAAACTAAATGGGAGCATGATAATATTTTTAAACATTATGTGTGAATGACACATTGATGATTGGAAATTATATAAATTTCTTGACACGAATTAAGACTTTATTGAAACAAGTTTTTCAGTAAAGTACTTAGGCAATATAACCTTGGTATTAGACATAATTATCTATGGAGATAGTAGTGTCTAATCGGGCTTAACAAAAATACATATTGACAGGATGCTAAACCTGTTTAGTATGAAAAAGAAGCCAAGAAGAGTTTCTTGTCGAAGTCACATGGAAGGAGTTTTTAAGCAAGAATCGGTATCCTGAAATACTAATGAGTAAAAATACATGATTTCAATCACACTTGTGTTAATTATATTCCATGGTATGTAAATAACAAAATATGTCTAGTACTCCAAGTAAGTTGTGAGTAAAGTTACCACAATGGTCAAATTGTTGATCATAGGACAGCGGTAAAAATGTCTCCAAGCGATTTTCGATTTCAGTTAAATGACTTATGATGGCACGGTAAGTTGGAATTGGTCCCAGAGAGTTACTATGGTGAATTCTGTAACAGAAGGCTGAGTATATTGTCACTTTAGAAGTAACAATGGAGGATAACGAATCAATAGTTCATTTATGAACTTGGTGTGATTTCCAGGTGATTTTGCCAATGAAGCACTATTCTTAAATAGTGGTTTCATAGCTAAGTTTAAGAAATCAAAGGTCCTGCCAGTAATTCAGTATATACAAAGCCAATTTCACAAAATTATGATTTTTTTGTGAAAGCATGATAGATGCATTGAAATGCAAATGATACACATAGATCTGAAGTTGTCACATTCGATAGGACGTACCACAAGCAAACACATGGACTCCCACCGAATTGCCATTGGTATAAAAGTAAAATGTGCTAACCAGATTACTGACTCTTATGCAAGTGAGAGATTGTTGGAAAAATGCCATAGAGGCAATAATATTGTATTATTATATTTCCATATTCATAATTAAGAGTTTATATTCTATGATATAACTGATATGATCCTAGAATATGCGATTCAATGGAAAACTCATACACACGTGTGGAATGATAAACAATAAAATAAGGTTCCCAGTCTTGCCTCTTAGACTGGCTCAAATATGACGTTAGAAGAACGATCATATTGAATCGACCCAAACTTGTTTGTTATACTTTGAGATAATATCGTCTGAAATCAATTGTTATAACACAGAGTGTTAACGTGTGCTTTATATTGCTTAGACCATGAGAGTATCGTAGTGACTTCTTACGTACAATGAGCTTTGGGGTTGCTCAAACGTCATATGTAACTAGGTGATCATAACGACAACTTACAGGTTCATCGGAAAGTTTGACAAGGGGCTAGACAGCTCGAGAGAGGGATTTGCTCCTCCGACGATGTAGAGATATTCCTAGACGATGACTGCTTGTGTGATCATCCACAACATGGTCGTGAAGAATGAGTGGGAGGATGAAATCTATGACCACGGGTTTCAATTTCAGGGTGAAAATGTCGTGCCTAAGTATGAAGGAGCGGCAAATTTATACGATTCACCCAAATTCATCATGAGATGCGTGATTGGGCAACTCACGCTCAACCGCAAGATGATTTGATTGAGTATATGTGGGCTCATCTTTGACAACTAATAGATGTATCGGCTCTTTTCTTTCAAATTTATTCATGACAATTTAAGTTTCATTTGGTTTATAAACCTTGAGATTTCAATTTGTCGTAAAACTATGAGATTTTTATTTGATTGTAAAACTATACGAACTTTATGCATTGTTTTTGATATGTATGCAAAAATGTTGAAAAACATGCCGCAAACCGGCCGTGCGAATGAAAATGCGTCGACATATTCAGTAGACAGCGAGGACGGGGACGGAAACCGTCCAGAACCCCGATCCAAACTGATAAAAAACGAAGAAAATTTGCGTCCGTCTACCTCGGCGTGTTGGAGTTGCCCCTATGAGCTGACTGTATCTCCACCTAACCTGCTCAAGTGCATGCAGTGGGAGCACTGCATGCCCTTGGCCACTTGGGCCATCACCGTCTGGCTACTGCATCAGCATGCCCTCCGTACAGTCACTCCGTCAAAGGAGGAGCAGTAGAAAAAGACGCGATCATCGTCACGGGAAGAAAAGGGAAACGAAGAAAAGCACTGCATGCCTTGCTCTCGGTCGACGGTGACCACTGGATAGCTGCACGCCAGCTATCAGGAGCAGCATTTTCCTTCCCGCCTTTCCTTTGGGCATGCCCATGCATGAACTGCATGACATGGTGATGGTTGTGCTGTGCATGCGCTCCTGATCGCCTGATACTGCTATTCCGAGACCAGACAATGGTGAAGTATGCAAAGACCGACCGTGTGTTCGAGCGTACCGGCCCAGGTTGCGCAGGCCTTGTTCAACCAGTCTGGCTGACGAGTCACTCGTACAGTGACGAAGCCAGCCAGGATAATCTGTGGGATCATTGGTATTTTTGAGATATTTTCTTCACAATGTAAAGTGATTTTAGGCTGTTTTCTCTAGAAGTTAGGGGGTCAATTAACCCCACAGATTAAATGTAGAATCGTCACTGCACTCGTACAGTCACTGCACTCGTAGATAGGTGGATGAGCTATGTCGGGTTTGACCGCTTGTGACCGTATTTTTTCGTTTATTTGTTTTACGTTGGAACAAACATGACTTCAATTTATTTCATGTTTAATGATATGGTTGTGTGCATCATGTGATGCAGAGGCCGGGGAACTCCCCTTTCTGAAGAAAGAAAAAAGCCATGAGTTGTTACGAGGACGTACGTGGGGCAAGATCAATCGATCGACACAGCACGGAACGGTACACTCAGCGCCGGCATCAGCTGCCATGCATTCAAACCCTAGGGAGGGAGGAAGAGAGAACACGCACCGACAGGACAAGAACGTCTGAGCGTCGTGACGGGGACACAACGGCGGAGCTAGGGGGGGACCAGCAGGGGCCACGGCTCCCCCCAACATGCAGAATTTTTTTTAATACCTATGCTTATTTATGTAGAGAATCATGTGGTCTGTTGTATGTCTCTCTCTAACAGTGCATTTTGACAAAATAGAGTACTAGATTGTGCACAGAAGTAACCGAAGTCCATAATTTTTTTGATCATCTTGCTCTTGTTGTCAATACTGTTGTGTCTTCTAGGAAGAGAAATGATGAGCTGCATGGTAATCAAGTGGCCGAAATGGAGCATCTCATTGAGCTTAGTGAGCTTGAAACAGGAAGTGGAGCAAACCAGACCAGAACTTTGTGGCGGCCTTGTGACACTAGATGGAGTTCTCACTATGGTTCGGTTTGTAGCCTCCTAAAGCTTTACGGTCCTACATTTTTGGTACTAAAAGATATTGCTACTACTCGTGGGTCAGGTTCTTCACCTTCTGCACGAGCTAAGGCTGCTGGTGCTGTTAGGTTGATGATGTCATTCGACTTCGTATTTATTCTGCATGTCATGAAAGAGTTGATGGGAATAACAGATATGTTATGCAAGAAACTACAACAGAAATCCCAAGATATTTTGAATGCCATGGATGATGTTTCCACTACAAAGAAGTTGGTACAACAGCTAAGAGATGATGGCTGGGCTAAGTTGATTAGTGATGTGAATTTGTTTTGCCAGAAACATGGAATTACTGCTCCAAATATGACTGACAACTATGTTGATTTCATTCGGTCTCGTGCAGATGATCAGAGTACAGCCGAGCATCACTATCGGTATGATGTTTTTACAGTTGCAGTTGACCAACAACTACATGAACTAAACTGCAGGTTCAGCGAACAAGCAACAGAGATTCTCATCCTCTGCAATTCTTTGAATCCCAAGGACTCATTTAGTTCATTAAACATTGATGATGTATGTTCTCTCGCCTCAAAATACTACCCCGCTGATTTTTCGGACAAGAAAGAAACAATTTGAGATGTCAGCTACAACACTATGAGCTTGATATACCTACAAATCCAAGGTTTCAGAATCTGTCCAGCATAGGAGATCTTTGTCAACAACTTGCAAAAACAGGAAAATCAGTGGATTATTATTTGATTGACAGGTCATACAATATTTCCGCTCTTGTATTATTTGCTTTGACCGTTACAACAAGTATTAATTGATTTTATTTGCAGGTTAATTCGACTTGTTCTCACATTACCTGTCTCAACCGCAACAACAGAACGTGCATTTTCGGCAATGAAACTTGTTAAAACAAGACTCCGAAATAAAATGGAGGACATGTTTCTAAGAGATTGCTTGTTGATCTACATCGAAAAAGAGATTGCGATAGGATTCTCAACCGATGCAATTATTGATGAATTCAATACAACAAGCCGTCGCGTGGAGTTCCAGTGATAACTGTTAGTTCATCAACACCTAATTGTACATTTTGCTTCCAACCTATCGATGTGTAGGGATATGCCTATGTTATGAACACTTGGTTGGTTATATAGTACGTATTTTGCTATCTAATATCAAATTCTATATATTCTTATAAATTCCATACACCTTGTTAAATTTTGGAGTTGTGGTCAATGTTCGGCCCCCCTTGTGTGTATTTCCTGGCTCCGCCGTTGCGGGGACACGCAAAATCCGGGCTCATCCGCAACCCCGACGGACACAGATATTCGGGCACCACGCACGTACAACTACGAGCAATTCTCCCGGCCCGTGAGAAGTCGAGGGGTCGCCAAAAGATCTGGAGAAACCTGATGAAAAAGAATACCTGGAAAGAAATTCCCGTCGCAGTTTCCAAACGGATAACGTACGTCAGTGTAGGTGTAGGTGTAGCCATCGGCATAAATGTACAGTTGTTCTCTACTGCAAAAAAGAAATAGAAATGTCTATCTCAAAACAATGGACCTATGTGTTCAAAAAAAAAAAAAAAACAATGGACCTATCTCGATTTATTTTTAGAAATGTAACGTGAGGTCTTCTGCCCAATCGGCGTCGTTCCAAGCATGACACATCAAACTTGGCATCCAGCCCGCAACAACCCGCTCCGCCGATCAGTTTTCGACAGATATTATGTGTTCACTCTCTTTCTTTTTTTGACTTTCTGATGACATGCATGCTCACGCATGTCCAATCCCTTTATTGAAAAATTGCACGTCCAGTTACTCAAGAACTAAAAGAGTAAGAAAACTGGACGTCTAATTTATGGCCACTCTGTCTTGACCTCTAACTAATTTGCTGCATGAGACCGGCCGGCGGTGATGAACATCATAAAAGCAGAAGAAATAGACTCATACTATGCGGGAAATACACAGGAGCTCCTCAGATCTACACCCCCTATATAAATATTAAATTAAAAAAATAGCAAGAAAATTCAGAAAACCTGAAATCTTGAGATATCAAACTTGGGTGTCCAATGTACTCTTGTGTGAAGTTTCGTGAAAAAATACAAGGAAATTTATCTGTGCGAAGAAATACAGTCCGACCTATGATCTATCCAAACAGTTTTTTGTACATACGTTTTTTTTGTCACTTTCACCGAGACTACATTTCCGGGTATTTTTCATGAAACTTCATACAGGAGTAGATTGGGCACCAAGGCAGTGGCGGAGCTTCTTGGGGCCCAACCTGGGCCATCCCCCCCTGGCTCATACAAAATTATGCACATATCTCTTAGTGTTAGGCTTAATTATCACTAGTAGAAAACAGGGCTTTGGTCCAGGCCTGAAATCCCATTAATCCCGGTTCACTCACGAACCGGGACCCATGGGGGCATCGGTCCCGGTTCGTGAGGCCAGGGCGCCGGCCGGGCCTCGTGGGCCATTGGTCCCGGTTCGTCTGACCCCTTTGGTCCCGGTTCCAGACACGAACCGGGACCAATGGGCCTCGCTCCTGGCCCACAACCATTGGTCCCGGTTTGTGGCTGGAACCGGGACCAAATGGTGTCCTTTAGTCCCGGTTTCAGCCACAAACCGGGACCAATGGTTGGCCTATATATACCCCCTGCCCGCGAGCAGAGCAGTGCATGTTTTTTTGGCCGGTCGTGGGAGAGCTTTGTGGTGCTCTAGCTCACCTCCTATGCACATGAGGTGTTCGATGAAATGCCCGAGCCACACTTAAGCTTTCTCCTCTCGAAGCTCCTTGTCCAAGCTCCATTTTCCTCAAGATTTGTCTAGGTTTGGCGGTCCGTCCTGTCCCGTCCCCGTCCTCACCGCCGTCGATCGCCCGCGCCGATCTCGGCGCCGGCACCACCGTGGTTAGCCTCTTCTTCTTATCTTCTTTCTAAAAGAAAAAGTTCTTACTTGTATGATTTAGATAGATACTTGTGTAATTTTCTTACTTTTATTATTGTTTGTTATTATATAGTACGATGGTTTTGGTATCCGCCTCCGTCGGCCCTCGTCCTGTCTATGATTCGGATGTGGTATATATTATCTTTTATAACTATTTGTTTTATTTAGTGTTTATGACAATTATGCCGACCAACGTGACATAGATTTTTTAATCTAGGAGGTATGTGAACCGGAAATTCCAACTGACATAGAAATTCTTGTCGAGAAGTTAAATTTGGTTGAAAAAGAAAACAATTACTTGAAAGAAAAATTACAAAGAGTTGAAGAGGAGAAGATGAAGTTGGAGTTGCATGTTGCCGATGTCGTCGACGATCACAAGATCAAGATGGATGCAATGCGCTTGAAGATTAGAAAGATTAGAAAATATGCCATTCATACTGAGGCTTGGTATCATTATGCCGTTGGATCAATTGGTACCTTAGTTGCGGTTATGATCGCATTTGTTGTTGCATTTAAATTTTATAGTTTCAATGTATGTTTTAATTAGATGCTCTAGAGAGCTATATGTTGTTCAATAATGAGAACTATGTATGAACGTTATGTATTTATTTTGGTCACTACTGTACTTTGGCTTTAATGTGATGATGAATTTCTATTAATTTGGTCACTTCTCTATTCATGATATGCTGTAATGGTTTTTAATACACTTTATTATATAACGCACGCAGATGAACCGGCAATGGATGTACGGTGACCGACGCACCTCTGAGTATATTAAGGGTCTGCATAATTTTCTCGAAGCGGCTGAGGCAAACAAGCAGAATGGTTTTATGCATTGTCCATGTACTGTCTGTGAGAATACGAAGGCTTTCTCCAACTCTAAAACCCTTCACTTCCACCTGCTTGAGAAGGGTTTTATGCCACACTATAATGTTTGGACCAAGCACGGAGAAAGAGGGGTTATGATGGAAGACAACGAAGAAGAAGAGGATGATGACAACTACCCGCCCCCTGAATATGGTGATGCTGCAATGGGGGAAGCTGAAGATCAAGAGGAACCAGACGATGTGCCCGATGATGATCTTCGCCGGGTCATTGTTGATGCACAGAGAGAATGCGAAAGTGAAAGGGAGAAGTTGAAGTTCGATCGCATGTTAGAGGATCACAAAAATGGTTTGTACCCAAATTGCGAAGATGACAACAGAAAGCTCGGTACCACACTGGAATTGCTGCAATGGAAGGCAGACAATGGTGTATCTGACAAGGGATTTAGTTCGCTACTGAAAATAATGAAGAAGAAGCTTCCAAAGGATAACGAATTGCCCGGCAGTATGTACGAAGTAAAGAAGGTTCTATGCCCTCTAGGAATGGAGGTGCAGAAGATACATGCATGCCCTAATGACTGCATCCTCTACCGCGGTGCGTACGAGGATTTGAACGCATGCTCGGTATGCGGTGCATTGCGGTATAAGATCAGAAGAGATGACCCTGGTGATGTTGAGGGCCAGCGCACCGGGAAGAGGGTTCCTGCCAAGGTGATGTGGTATGCTCCTATAATACCACAGTTGAAACGTCTGTTCAGAAACAAAAAGCATGCCGAGTTGATGCAATGGCACATAAAAGACCGTAAGAAAGACGGGAAGTTGAGAGCACCCGCTGACGGGTCGCAGTGGAGAAAGATCGAGAGAAAGTGGAGCGGCTTTACAGGTGACCCAAGGAACGTATGGTTTGGTTTAAGTGCAGATGGCGTTAATCCTTTTGGGGAGCAGAGCAGCAAGCATAGCACATGGCCTGTGACTCTATGTATGTATAACCTTCCTCCTTGGTTGTGCATGAAGCGGAAGTTCATTATGATGCCAGTGCTCATCCAAGGCCCTAAGCAACCCGGCAATGACATTGATATGTACCTAAGGCCATTAGTTGATGAACTTTTACAGCTATGGAATGGAAGAGGTGTACGTGTGTGGGATGAGAACGAACAGGAGGAATTTGACCTACATGCGTTGCTGTTTGTAACCATCAACGATTGGCCTGCTCTCAGTAACCTTTCAGGACTGACAAACAAGGGATACCACGCATGCACACACTGTTTAGATGACACCGACAGTATATATTTGGACAAATGCAGGAAGAATGTGTACCTGGGGCATCGTCGATTTCTTCCGACCAACCATCAATGTTGAAAGAAAGGAAAGCATTTCAAAGGTGAGGCAGATCACCGGAAGAAGCCCGCCCTCCGTACTGGTGATCACATACTTGATATGGTCAATGATTTACAAGTAATCTTTGGAAAGGGTCCTGGCGGACTATCTGTTCCGACTGACGATGCGGGACGCGCACCCATGTGGAAGAAGAAATCTATATTTTGGGACCTACCCTATTGGAAAGACCTAGAGGTCCGCTCTGCAATCGACGTGATGCACGTGACGAAGAATCTTTGCGTGAACCTGCTAGGCTTCTTGGGAGTGTATGGGAAGACAAAAGATACACCGGAGGCACGGGAGGAACAGCAACGTGTGCATGAAAAAGACGGCATGCATCCAAAGCAGTATGAAGGTCCTGCCAGCTACGCTCTTACCAAAGAAGAGAAGGAAATTTTCTTTGAATGCCTGCTCAGTATGAAGGTCCCGTCTGACTTCTCGTCGAATATAAAGGGAATAATAAATATGGCAGAGAAAAAGTTCCAGAACCTAAAGTCTCATGACTGCCATGTGATTATGACGCAACTGCTTCGGGTTGCATTGAGGGGGCTTCTACCGAAAAACGTTCGATTAGCCATTGTGAAGCTATGTGCATTACTCAATGCAATCTCTCGGAAAGTGATCAATCCAGAAATCCTGCCAAGGTTAAGGAGTGATTTGGTGCAATGTCTTGTTAGTTTCGAGCCGGTGTTCCCACCATCCTTCTTCAATATCATGACGCACGTCCTAGTTCATCTAGTCGACGAGATTGTCGTTCTGGGCCCTGTATTTCTACACAATATGTTCCCCTTTGAGAGGTTCATGGGAGTCTTAAAGAAATATGTTCGTAACCGCGCTAGGCCAAAAGGAAGCATCTCCATGGGCCATCAAACAGAGGATGTCATTGGATTTTGTGTTGACTTCATTCCTGACCTTAAGAAGATTGGTCTCCCTCAATCGCGGTATGAGGGGAGACTGACTGGAAAAGGCACGCTAGGAGCGGACTCAATAATATGTAGGGACGGGCATTCTTGGTCTCAAGCACACTACACAGTTCTACAGAATTCTACCTTGGTGACCCCGTATGTCGATGAACACAAGAATATTCTGCGCTCCAAACACCCGGAGTGTTGGGGAACGTTGCATGGGAAACAAAAATTTTCCTACGCACACGCAAGATCTATCCATAGTGATGAGCATCTACGAGAGGGAGAGTGAATCTACATACCCTTGTAGATCGCTAAGCGGAAGCGTTAAGAAACGCGGTTGATGTAGTCGAACGTCTCCGCGATCCAAATCGCAAGTCGTCCCTCGAACCGATCACGAACTAGTGCCGAACGGACGGCACCTCCGCGTTCAACACACGTACGGCTTGATGACACCTTCACCTCCTCGATCCAGCGAGCGATGGTGAAGTAGTAGATGAGTTCCGGCAGCACGACGGCGTGGTGATGGTGGTGAGGAACAATCTCTGCAGGGCTTCGCCAAGCGCTACGGAGATTATGACGGAGGAACTAGAGGGTTAGGGTTGCCACACACGGCTTGGGGAAATCTTAATGTGTTCCGGGTGCTAGCCCTGCCCCTCTATTTATATGTTGAGCCCTGGGGTCGAAACTTGGAGAAAGAGCCTCCTCAAAGTCGGTTTGGCCCGCAAGGCAAGAGTCCTGCTCGGACTCCAGGACCAGACGCCAGGGTCCTCGGCGTCTGGCCCCAGACGCCAGGGTCCCTGGCGTCTGGCCCCTGGCCTCCGCAAAACTTCCTTTTGCACCTTCCTAAAGCCTCGTGGGCTTTACCCCTTGGCCCAAATAAAGTGTTCTCGTACCCGAACATTTCGGGAAACATCCGAAACTCCTTCCGGTGAATTCCGGAACCCTTCCGGAGACCAAACACTATTATCCCATATATCAATCTTTACCTCCGGACTATTCCAGAGCTCCTCGTCATGTCCGGGATCTCATCCGGGACTCCGAACAACTTTCGGTCACCAACATAACAACTCAACTATACTTATATCGTCACCAAACGTTAAGTGTGTAGACCCTGCGGGTTCGAGAACTATGTAGACATGACCGAGACACCTCTACGGTCAATAACCAATAGCGGGACCTGGATGCCCATATTGGCTCCTACATATTCTACGAAGATCTTTATCGGTTGAACCTCTATGTCAAGGATTCAGTTAATCCCGTATGATGTTCCCTTTGTTTATCGGTATGTTACTTGCCCGAGATTCGATCGTCGGTATCTCTATACCTAGTTCAATCTCGTTACCGGCAAGTCTCTTTACTCGTTCCGTAATACAAGATCCCGTGGCTAACACTTTAGTCACATTGCTTGCAAGGCTTATAGTGATGTTGTATTACCGAGTGGGCCCTGAGATACCTCTCCGTCACACGGAGTAACAAATCCCAGTCTTGATCCATGCCAATTCAACAGACACCCTCGGAGATACCTGTAGAGCATCTTTATAGTCACCCAGTTACGTTGCGACGTTTGATACACACAAGGTATTCCTCCGGTGTCAGTGAGTTGCATGATCTCATGGTCAAAGGAACAGATACTTGACATGCAGAAAACAATAGCAATAAACTGACACGATCATATGCTACGTTTACAGTTTGGGTCTTGTCCATCACATCATTCTCCTAATGATGTGATCCTGTTATCAAATGACATCTCATGTCCATGGCTAGGAAACCTTCACCATCTTTTGATCAACGAGCTAGTCAACTAGAGGCTTACTAGGGACACAGTGTTGTCTATGTACCCACACATGTATTTGAGTTTCCAATCAATACAATTATAGCATGGATAATAAACGATTATCATGAACAAGGAAATATAATAATAACCAATTTATTAATGCCTCTAGGGCATATTTCCAACAGTCTCCCACTTGCACTAGAGTCAATAATCTAGTTCACATCACTATGTGATTTACATTGTAATGAATCGAACACCCATGCAGTTCTGGTGTTGTTCATGTTTAGCCCTTGGAAGAGGTTTAGTCATCGGATCTGCAACATTCAGATCCGTGTGTACTTTGCAAATATTTATGTCGTCCTCCTTGATGTAATCGCGGATGGAATTGAAGCGTCGCTTTATGTGTCTGGTCCTCTTGTGAAATCTTGGTTCCTTGGCTAGAGCAATGGCACCAGTGTTATCACGAAACAGAGTCATTGGGTTAAGCGCACTAGGCACTACTCCAAGATCTGTCATGAACTCCTTCATCCAGACACCTTCCTTCGCCGCCTCCGAGGCAGCGATGTACTCCGCTTCGCATGTAGAATCAGCTACCACGCTCTGCTTGGAACTGCACCAGCTAACCGCACCCCCATTAAGAATAAATACGTATCCGGTTTGTGACTTAGAGTCATCCGGATCAGTGTCAAAGCTTGCATCGACGTAACCCTTTACGACGAGCTCTTGATCACCTCCATAAACGAGAAACATGTCCTTAGTCCTTTTCAGGTACTTCAGGATATTCTTGACCGCCGTCCAGTGTTCCATTCCTGGATCACTTTGAAACCTTCCGACCATACTTATGTCAAGGCTGACATCGGGTCTTGTGCACAGCATTGCATACATGATAGAGCCTATGGCTGAAGCATAGGGGATGACACTCATCTTTTCTCTATCTTCTGCAGTCACTGGGCATTGAGTCTTACTCAACTTCACACCTTGCAATACAGGCAAGAACCCCTTCTTGGACTGATCCATTTTGAACTTCTTCAAAACTTTGTCAAGGTATGTGCTTTGTGAAAGTCCTATCAAGCGTCTTGATCTATCTCTATAGATCTTGATGCCTAATATGAAAGCAGCTTCTCCTAGGTCCTTCATTGAAAAACTTTTGTTCAAATATTCCTTCACGCTTTCCAACATTTCTATATTGTTTCCAATCAGTAATATGTCATCCACATATAATATTAGAAACGCTATAGAGCTCCCACTCACTTTCTTGTAAATACAAGCTTCTCCGTAAACTTGTATAAACTCGAACGCTTTGATCACCTCATCAAAGCGAAGATTCCAACTCCGAGATGCTTGCACCAGTCCATAAATGGATCGCTGGAGTTTGCAAACTTTGTCAGCATTCTCTGGATCGACAAAACCTTCTGGTTGCATCATATACAACTCTTCCTTAAGGAAACCGTTAAGGAACGCTGTTTTGACATCCATCTGCCAAATTTCATAATCGAAAAAGGCAGCTATTGCTAACATGATTCTGACGGACTTAAGCATCGCTACGGGTGAGAAGGTCTCATCGTAGTCAACTCCTTGAACTTGTGAAAAACCCTTTGCCACAAGTCGAGCTTTATAGACGGTGACATTACCGTCCGCATCCGTCTTCCTCTTAAAGATCCATTTGTTCTGAATGGCCTTACGCCCTTCAGGTAATACTTCCAAAGTCCACACTTTGTTTTCATACATGGATCCCATCTCGGATTTCATGGCCTCTAACCACTTCTCGGAATCCGGGCCCATCATCGCTTCTCCATAGCTCGTAGGTTCATCGTTGTCCAACAACATGACTTCTAAGACAGGGTTGCCGTACCACTCAGGAGCAGTACGCGTCCTTGTCGACCTACGAGGTTCGATAGCAACTTGATCCAAAGCTTCATGATCATCATCATTAACTTCCTCTTCAGCTGATGTAGGCTCTACAGAAACATCTTTCTGTGCTGCGCTACTCTCAGGTTGAAGTAAAGGTTCAACAACCTCATCAAGTTCTATCTTCCTCCCACTCAATTCTTTCGAGAGAAACTCTTTCTCAAGAAACGTTCCGTTTTTAGCGACAAACACTTTGCCTTCGGATCTGAGGTAGAAGGTATACCCAACTGTCTCTTTTGGGTATCCTATGAAGACGCATTTCTCCGCTTTGGGTTCCAGCTTTTCAGGCTGAAGCTTTTTGACATAAGCATCACATCCCCAAACTTTAAGAAACGACAGCTTTGGCTTCTTGCCAAACCAAAGTTCATATGGCGTCGTCTCAACGGATTTCGATGGTGCCCTATTTAAAGTGAATGCAGCTGTCTCTAATGCATAACCCCAAAACGATAGTGGCAAATCGGCAAGAGACATCATAGATCGCACCATATCCAATAAGGTTCGATTACGACGTTCGGACACACCATTACGCTGTGGTGTTCCAGGCGGTGTTAGTTGTGAAACAATTCCACATTGTCTTAAGTGACTGCCAAACTCATAACTCAGATATTTTCCTCCTCGATCAGATTGTAGGAATTTAATCTTCTTGTTACGATGATTCTCAACTTCACTCTGAAATTGTTTGAACTTTTCAAATGTTTCAGACTTGTGTTTCATTAAGTAAATATACCCATATCTACTTAAGTCATCAGTGAAGGTGAGAAAGTAACGATAACCACCGCGCGCCTCAATACTCATCGGACCGCACATATCAGTATGTATGATTTCCAATAAGTCACTTGCCCGTTCCATTGTTCCAGAGAACGGCGTTTTAGTCATCTTGCCCATGAGGCATGGCTCACATGTGTCAAGTGATTCAAAATCAAGTGACTCCAAAAGTCCATCAGCATGGAGCTTCCTCATGCGTTTTACGCCAATATGACCTAAACGGCAGTGCCACAAGAAAGTGGTATTATCATTATCAATCCTACATCTTTTGGCATCAATGTTATGAACATGTGTATCATTACTATCGAGATTCAATAAGAATAAACCCCTTACATTGGGTGCATGACCATAAAAGATATTACTCATATAAATAGAACAACCATTATTCTCTGATTTAAATGAGTAACCGTCTCGCAATAAACAAGATCCAGATATAATGTTCATGCTTAACGCAGGCACTAAATAACAATTATTCAGGTTCATCACTAATCCCGATGGTAATCGAAGAGCGAGCGTGCCGACGGCGATCACATCAACCTTGGAACCATTTCCCACGCGCATCGTCACTTCATCCTTTGCCAGCCTCCGTCTATTCCGCAGTTCCTGTTTTGAGTTGCAAATATGAGCAACCGCACCGGTATCAAATACCCAGGCACTACAACGAGAGTTGGTAAGGTACACATCAATAAAATGTATATAATATATACCTTGTTTGTTGTTGGCCGCCTTCTTGTCAGCCAAATACTTGGGGCAGTTCCGCTTCCAGTGTCCAGTTCCCTTGCAATGAAAACACACAGTTTCTGGTTTGGGTCCAGCCTTGTGTTTCTTCACGGGAGGAGCAACTGCTTTGCCACTCTTCTTGGAGTTACCCTTCTTGCCCTTGCCATTTTTCTTGAAACTAGTGGTTTTATTGACCATCAACACTTGATGCTCCTTCTGAATTTCAGACTCAGCGACTTTCAGCATCGCAAACAGCTCGGCGACTGACTTGTTCATCCCGTGCATGTTATAGTTCAACACGAAGCTCTTGTAGCTAGGTGGCAATGATTGAAGAACTCTGTCAGTGATAGCCTCTGGCGGAAGGGGCATCCCCAATTCAGCCAGACGGGTGGAGTACCCAGACATTCCGAGTATGTGATCACTGATAGACTCGTTCTCCTCCATCTTGCAAGCATAGAACTTATCGGAGATCTCATATCTCTCGATCCGGGCATTCTTCTGAAAGATAAACTTCAACTCCTGGAACATCTCATATGCTCCATGACGTTCAAAAC
Organism: Elymus sibiricus; assembly: GCA_039707655.1. Lineage (NCBI taxonomy): Eukaryota > Viridiplantae > Streptophyta > Magnoliopsida > Poales > Poaceae > Elymus > Elymus sibiricus. The sequence goes on along the minus strand of CM077667.1, from coordinate 451,485,558 downwards.
GTCTTTGAAGTCCCGGTTCTAAGCCATACAATATTGCACATTGAACTATTGAGTAATCTTCAGAACGAGCCTGCCAGGCGTTCACAACGTCTAGAGACTCAACTGGAGCGGGTGGATCACCAAGCGGTGCATCAAGGACATAAGCCTTCTGGGAAGCCGTAAGGATAATCCTTAGATTACGGGCCCAGTCCACAAAGTTACTTCCATCATCTTTCAACTTAGCTTTCTCTAGGAACGCATTAAAATTCAGGGGTGCTACTGCGCGAGCCATGATCTACAACATAAATATAGCAAAGACAACTTAGACTATTGTTCTAGATAATGAGTTTAGTTAATCATATTACTTAAAAAACTCCCACTCAAATTGACATCCCTCCGGTCATTCGAGCGTAACATGATCCAAATCCACCAACTCAAGTCCGATCATCACGTGAGTTGAGGTGGTTTCAATGGTGAACATCTTCATGTTGATCATATCTACTATATGACTCATGTTCGACCTTTCGGTCTCTTGTGTTCCGAGGCCATGTCTGTACATGCTAGGCTCGTCAAGTTTAACCCGAGTGTTCCGCACGTGCAACATGGCTTACACCCGTTGTATGTGAACGTAGAGTCTATCACACCCGATCATCACGGCGTGTCTCGAAACGACGAACTTTCGCAACGGTGCACACTCGGGGAGAACACAATTTATCTTGAAATTTAAGTGAGGGATCACCTTATAATGCTACCGTCGTCCTAAGCAAAATAAGATGCATAAAAGGATTAACATCACATGCAAATCATAAGTGACATGATATGGCCATGAACTCGTGCTTTTGATCTCCATCTCCAAAGCACCGGCATGATCTCCATCGTCACCGGCATGACACCATGATCTCCATCATCTTGATCTCCATCAACGTGTCGCCATGAGGTTGTCGCGCCGACTGTTGCTTCCACGACTATTGCTAACGTTTAGCGATAAAGTAAAGCATTACATAGCGCTTAATGATTGACACGCAGGTCATACAATAATTAAAGACAACTCTATGGCTCCTACCAGTTGCCGTACTCATCGACGTGCAAGTCGTGATATTCTATACAACACATGATCATCTCATACATCACATATATCTCATCATGTAATTGGCCATATCACATCACAACATACCCTGCAAAAACAAGTTAGACGTCCTCTAATTGTTGTTGCAAATTTTACGTGGCTGCTACGGGTTTGCAAGAACCGTTCTTACCTACGCAAAACCACAACGCGGTGTTGTGATTGCTTTTTGATCTTCTAAAAGAACCCTCTTCATTGAAATTGATTCAACTAAAGTGAGAGAGACAGACACCCGCTAGCCATCTTTATGCAACGAAGTTACATGTCAGTTGAAGGAACCTGTCTCGCGTAAGCGTACGCGTAATGTCGGTCCGGGCCGCTTCATCTCACAATACCGCCGAATCAAGTATCAACTAGTAACGGCAAGCAATATGTATACACCCACGCCCACAACTCATTTGTGTTCTACTCGAGATCTCATCTACGCATAGACCTAGCTCGGATGCCACTGTTGGGGAACGTTGCATGGGAAACAAAAAATTTCCTACGCACACGCAAGATCTATCCATGGTGATGAGCATCTACGAGAGGGAGAGTGAATCTACATACCCTTGTAGATCGCTAAGCGGAAGCGTTAAGAAACGCGGTTGATGTAGTCGAACGTCTCCGCGATCCAAATCGCAAGTCGTCCCTCGAACCGATCACGAACTAGTGCCGAACGGACGGCACCTCCGCGTTCAACACATGTACGGCTTGATGACGCCTTCACCTCCTCGATCCAGCGAGCGATGGTGAAGTAGTAGATGAGTTCCGGTAGCACGACGGCGTGGTGATGGTGGTGAGGAACAATCTCTGCAGGGCTTCGCCAAGCGCTACGGAGATTATGACGGAGGAACTAGAGGGTTAGGGTTGCCGCACACGGCTTGGGGAAATCTTAATGTGTTCCGGGTGCTAGCCCTGCCCCTCTATTTATATGTTGAGCCCTGGGGTCGAAACTTGGAGAAAGAGCCTCCTCAAAGTCGGTTTGGCCCGCAAGGCAAGAGTCCTGCTCGGACTCCAGGACCAGACGCCAGGGTCCTCGGCGTCTGGCCCCAGACGCCAGGGTCCCTGGCGTCTGGCCCCTGGCCTCCGCAAAACTTCCTTTTGCACCTTCCTAAAGCCTCGTGGGCTTTACCCCTTGGCCCAAATAAAGTGTTCTCGTACCCGAACATTTCGGGAAACATCCGAAACTCCTTCCGGTGAATTCTGGAACCCTTCCGAAGACCAAATCACTATTATCCCATATATCAATCTTTACCTCCGGACTATTCCAGAGCTCCTCGTCATGTTCGGGATCTCATCCGGGACTCCGAACAACTTTCGGTCACCAACATAACAACTCAACTATACTTATATCGTCACCAAACGTTAAGTGTGTAGACCCTGCGGGTTCGAGAACTATGTAGACATGACCGAGACACCTCTACGGTCAATAACCAATAGCGGGACCTGGATGCCCATATTGGCTCCTACATATTCTACGAAGATCTTTATCGGTTGAACCTCTATGTCAAGGATTCAGTTAATCCCGTATGATGTTCCCTTTGTTTATCGGTATGTTACTTGCCCGAGATTCGATCGTCGGTATCTCTATACCTAGTTCAATCTCGTTACCGGCAAGTCTCTTTACTCGTTCCGTAATACAAGATCCCATGGCTAACACTTTAGTCACATTGCTTGCAAGGCTTATAGTGATGTTGTATTACCGAGTGGGCCCTGAGATACCTCTCCGTCACACGGAGTAACAAATCCCAGTCTTGATCCATGCCAATTCAACAGACACCCTCGGAGATACCTGTAGAGCATCTTTATAGTCACCCAGTTACGTTGCGACGTTTGATACACACAAGGTATTCCTCCGGTGTCAGTGAGTTGCATGATCTCATGGTCAAAGGAACAGATACTTGACATGTAGAAAACAATAGCAATAAACTGACACGATCATATGCTACGTTTACAGTTTGGGTCTTGTCCATCACATCATTCTCCTAATGATGTGATCCTGTTATCAAATGACATCTCATGTCCATGGCTAGGAAACCTTCACCATCTTTTGATCAACGAGCTAGTCAACTAGAGGCTTACTAGGGACACAGTGTTGTCTATGTACCCACACATGTATTTGAGTTTCCAATCAATACAATTATAGCATGGATAATAAACGATTATCATGAACAAGGAAATATAATAATAACCAATTTATTATTGCCTCTAGGGCATATTTCCAACACGGAGCAGTGTGACGACTGGATTACATATGAACACATCAGGACTTTCGGCAGTTGGTTGCAAAAACGTCTCATGGGTGACAACACTGTTTCTGATGAGTTGTACTCGTTGGCCAGGGGACCATCTTTGACTGTATTGACTTACAAAGGGTACGAGATAAATGGGAATACATTTTACACGATCGCCCAAGATCAAAAGAGCACCAACCAAAACAGCGGTGTCCGCTTTGATGCAGCAACCAAGAGGGGAAAGGACACATATTATGGTTACATAGTGGACATATGGGAACTTGACTATGGACATGATTTCAAGGTCCCTTTGTTTCAGTGCAAATGGGTCAATCTGTCAGGAGGCGGGGTACAGGTAGACCCACAGTACGGAATGACAACAGTGGACCTGAACAATCTTGGGTACACAGACGAACCATTCGTCCTAGCCAATGATGTGGTGCAGGTTTTCTATGTGAAGGACATGTCTACCAAACCGAGAAAAAGAAAAGATAAGGAAGCGAATACATCATACGATGAGCCAAAGCGCCACATAGTTCTTTCAGGAAAAAGAGGCATCGTGGGATTGGAGGGCAAGACAGACATGTCTGAAGATTATGAAAAGTTTCATGAAATTCCTCCCTTCAAAGTCAAGGCTGACCCAAGCACCCTATTAAACGATGAAGATTATCCATGGTTACGACGCAGTAAGCAAAGGACACAAGCGAAGAAAAAGTGAAGACTTTCTCTCCATAACTAGTATGATGATGCCTTTGATCTAGAATATCACTGCAGTTACATGTGAAGAAATGAAATGCCTTTTGTAACAGATGAGTTTTCGTATGAAACCCTGATACTTCGAAAGAGATTGTCCGTTTTGTACACGAAGTGCATCCAGTTTTTGCCGTAACCCTCTCAACTTTTTAGCACATGCTATGTGGGTGAAATGATGATACCATGCCAACTTTCAACCTTTTAAGAGTTCATTTGTAGTGCTTTTCAATTTCAGGGTCATTTAGCTCAAAAAATCAGTAAATGCATGAAAAATACCAAATGAAGTCAGAAAGGGTTGAAAATTGATGATGTGGCTTTGAATGGTGCATTTTGAACACACAAAAAGTCTGGAGTTCAAATAAGTTCAAAAAAATGAAATCCCTTTGTAACAGATGAGCTTTCGTCCGAAACCCTAATACTTCGAAAGAGATTGTCCATTTTGTACTCGAAGTGCATCCAGTTTTTGCCGTAACACTCTTAACTTTGTAGCACATGCTATATGGGTGAAATTATGATACCGTGCCAACTTTCAACCTTTTCAGAGTTCATTAGTAGTGCTTTTCAATTTCAGGGTCATTTAGCTAAAAAAAAATCAGTAAATGCATGAAAAATACCAAATGAAGTCAGAAAGGGTTGAAAATTGATGATGTGGCTTTGAATGGTGCATTTTGAACATACAAAAAGTCTAGAGTTCAAATAAGTTCAAAAAAAATGAAATCCCTTTGTAACAGATGAGTTTTCGTCCGAAACCCTGATACTTCGAAAGAGATTGTCCATTTTGTACACGAAGTGCATCCAGTTTTTGCCATAACCCTCTTAACTTTGTAACACATGCTATGTGGGTGAAATGATGATACCATGCCAACTTTCAACCTTTTTAGAGTTCATTTGTAGTGCTTTTCAATTTCAGGGTCATTTAGCTCAAAAAATCAGTAAATGCATGAAAAATACCAAATGAAGTAAGAAACGGTTGAAAATTGATGATGTGGCTTTGAATGGTGCATTTTGAACACACAAAAAGTCTGGAGTTAAAATAAGTTCAAAAAAATGAAATCAACTAAAAAGAATCAACTAAAAAGAATGAACTAATAGCAAAAAGAATGAACTAGAAAACTTTTATAAAACTCTAATAGCAAAAAAGAATGAACTAAAAAGAATCAATCAAAATATTCTGTTATGATCAACTAAAACAAAACTATAATATTCTTCAATAGCAAAAAGAATCAACTAAAAAGCTTTTATAAACCTCTAGTATTTTTGAAACTAAAATTATATAAAATTTATGCAACTAAAATTATCAAAGTATTTTTTTGTTCAAAACATTAATAGCAAGAAGAATTTTCATAAAGTATTTTTTTGTTAGAAACTTTAATAGCAAATTAAAATAACAAAATCTGTTTTGGATTAAAACACCCATTTAAAATAACCTAAAAATTACCAAATTGAATATAATGATAAAACACACTAATATTAAATAGCAGGAAAAAGAATCACTCAAAAATCTATTTTTAAAGTAAAGTTATTCGCAAACTAGTGATTCACCCAAATTTCAAAGAATTCAAATTTAAACTATTCAAATTTGAAAACTAATGGCACTAACAAAAAGTTTATAATTTTTGTGACCTAAAGCAAAAAGAATCACTCAAAAACTCTAAGTATTTAGCTGTAAGTAGAAAAAAAGAAAATAAATAAAGCAAAAAACAAAACAAAAATACTGGAAAAAAATTAAAAAAAATGCCGCCTACTGGGCCACCATCGCCTGCATACGACCAGAATGCAGGCCCAGTAGGCCCAGAGGCAGAGAGACGCGTTTAGGCCCGTAGGCCTGCATAAGAGAGGAGCTCGAAAGGGGAGGCGCACCAGCGCTTATAAACCACTATCGGCGCCCTTCAGCTAGCGAGGTGGGACTAAACATCCACCCGCCCGACGCCGTGCCAGCCGCAGCCCTTTCGTCCCGGTTCGTGGCACCAACCGGGACCAATGCCACCCTTTGGTCCCGGTTCGTGCCACCAACCGGGACCAAAGGTCTCTCCTTCCCGCCCTTTGGGCTGCTGAAAATGACCTTTAGTCCCGGTTGGTGGCACCAACCGGGACCAAAAGTGTGATATTGGTCCCGGTTGGTGCCACGAACCGGGACCAATGCTCTGTGTATATAAGCCCACACTTCGCAGTTTCTCGAAATCACTTGTTCTTCTCCGCCCGACGCCCCCAGGCTGCTCCTCGTCACCGTCGCCGCCGAGCCCTGCCCCGACGCCGTCAGGCTGCTCCACCTCGCCGTCGTCGCCGTCGCCGAGCTGCCCCGACGCCGTCCCCGCTCCCACTGTGAGCCGCCGCGCCGTTCCCCTCCTCTCCTCCTCCCCCCCACGCCCCGACGCCGCCGCCCGCCGCGCTCCGGCCGCCCACGCTCTGCTTGCCGCGCCGCCGCCGCCGCCCCGGCCGCGCTCTGCTTGCCGCGCCGCCGCCGCCTCTGCCTTTTTTTTGTTCATATGCAGATGTATGGATGCTGTATGTATGGATGATTTTTGGATATGTATGCATTGATGTATATGTATGCAGATGTGTATGCAGATGTGTATGGATGATCCATGGATATGTATGCATTGATGTATTTTTTTTGTTCATATAACTTTTTTTTGTTCATAGAACTTTTTTTTGTTCATAGAAAGTTTTTATATATGATCCATGGATATATGAGCAATGATGATCCATGGATGTATGCATTGATATATGAGCAATGATGTTCATAGAAAGTTTTTTGTTCATAGAAGAAAGTTTTTTGTTCATAGAAGAAAGTTTTTTGTATAGATTTTTTTAATGCTCATAGAAACTCTCGAGTCCACCCAAACCGGGACTGAAAGAGCGTTTTCGAGGCCACCCCAAACCCTAGAAGCGTTGTCGAGGCCACCCAAATTTACCAAGTTAAATGAGTTAAAAGAGCGTTGTCGAGGCCACCCCAAACCCTAGAAGAGTTGTCGAGGCCACCCAAATTTACCAAGTTAAAAGAGCGTTTTCGAGGGGGGACGTCGGACATGACATGAGGGGGGACGTCGGACGTCGGACATGAGGGGTGAGCGTCGTTGTCGTCTACCCCCTCCCCGATAACTTTGACATGAGGGGGGACGTCGGACATGACATGAGGGGTGAGCGTCGTTGTCGTCTACCCCCTCCCCGATAACTTCGACATGAGGGGTGGCATCGGACATGACATGAGGGGGGACGTCGGACGTCGGACATGAGGGGTGAGCGTCGTTGTCGTCAACCCCCTCCCCGATAACTTCGACATGAGGGGGGATGTCGGACATGTCATGTGAATTTTTTTTTGTTCATATAGAAAACTCTGGTAACATAGATTTATCAAGAATGCCCCCATTATGGATGATACGTCTCCAATGTATCTATAATTTTTGATTGTTCCATGCTATTATATTATCTGGTTTGGATGTTTTATATGCATTAATATGCTATTTTATATTATTTTTGGGACTAACCTATTAATCTAGAGCCTAGTGCCAGTTTCTGTTTTTTCCTTGTTTTTGAGTATTGCAGATAAGGAATATTAAACTGAGTCCAAATGGAATAAAATCTTCGGAATAATTTTTCTTGTACCAGAAGACATCTACCAAGCTTGGAGACCAAGGCAGGAGAGCCGCCGTGTGGCCACAAGCCACAGGGGCGTGCCCCCTGGCTTGTGGGCTCACGGCAGCTCCCCCAACCCTATTTCTCGGCCTATAAATTCACAAATATTCCCTGGATACCGAAGAGAGCCACGAAAACACTTTTCCGCCGCCAGGAGCCTCGGTTCCCGTGAGATCCAATCTTGGAGCCTTTTCCGGTAATCTGCCGGAGGGGGATTCGATCACGGAGGGCATCTACATCAACTCCATTGCCCCTCCGATGATGCGTGAGTAGTTCACCACAGACCTTCGGGTCCATAGCTAGTAGCTAGATGACTTCTTCTCTCTCTTTGCTCTTCAATACCATGTTCTTCATGATCTTCATGGAGATCTATCCGATGTAATACTCTTTTGCAGTGTGTTTGTCGAGATCCGATGAATTGTGGGTTTATGTTCAGATTATCTATGAATATTATTTGAGTCTTTTCTGAATTCTTATGTGCATGATTTCATATCTTTGCAAGTCTCTTCGAGTTATTGGTTTGGTTTGGCCAACTAGATTGGTAATTCTTGCAATGGAAGAAGTGCTTAGTTTTGGGTTCAATCTTGCGGTGTCCTCACCCAGTGACATAGTAGGGGTAGCGAGGCACGTATTGTATTGTTGCCATCGAGGATAAAAAGATGGGGTTTTCATCATATTGCTTGAGTTTATCCCTCTACATCATGTCATCTTACCTAATGCGTTACTCTGTTCTTCATGAACTTAATACTCTAGATGCAGGCAGGAGTCGGTCGATGTGTGGAGTAATAGTAGTAGATGCAGAATCGTTTCGGTCTACTTGACACGGACGTGATGCCTATATGCATAATCATTTCCTTGGATATCTTCATAATTATTCGCTTTTCTATCAATTGCTCGACAGTAATTTGTTCACCCACCGTAATACTTGCCATCATGAGAGAAGCCTCTAGTGAAACCTATGGCCCCCGGGTCTATTTTCCATATTATACTTTCAGATCTAAAACCAAAAATACCAAAAATATCTTGCTGCAATCTTTTTACTTTTGTTTTACTTTACTTTCAAGCAATCATATCTATCTATCTCTATCAGATCTCATCCTTGCAAGTAACCGTGAAGGGATTGACAACCCCTTTATAGCGTTGGGTGCAAGTGTTTGATTCTTTGTGTAGGTACATATATTGGGGACTTGCTTGTATCTCCTACTGGATTGATACCTTGGTTCTCAACAACTGAGGGAAATACTTATCTACTTTGCTGCATCACCCGTTCCTCTTCACGGAAACCAACGCATGCTCGAGAAGTAGCAATGGATGTGCACAAGTTGATCCAATTTTTTTCTGATCTCATCTATATATATATTCTTCTATATGTCACGTTGTCTGTCAAAGTATTGAAGAAATCCATGGCTTCATCATTAACCAGAAGTAACAGGCGTATGATGCTACGAAGCTCTTCAAAGTTGTTTTGGAACGGAGTTCCGGGTAGAATAATTCGCCTTTTGGTACGAAATTCAGCAAAGGCCTTCCAAATAGCGATATTCGGAAGGCTCTTGCTGAACTTCGTACCAAAAAGCCAATTAATTATCCTATCCGGGACTCCGTTCCAAAACAATTTTGGAGAGCTTCGTACCATTATGCGCCTGTTACTTCCGGCTAATGATGAAGCCTTGGTTTTCTTGAATCCTTTGACACTAGACAACATGACATATATAAGGGTAGATGAGATTAGGAAAAATATGGACCATTTTCTGCACATCCAGAATGGCGCCATTTTGTTAAATCCCTTAAAGGTTAAGAGAATCCCTTGTTTGACATTCATGAGAGAGGCGGTCCGGACGTCGGACATTCATGAGAGAGGCGGTCCGTACGTCGGACATTCATGTTTGTATATTAATTGCCATGTTGTAATATTTGCAGAAACTATGGATCAAAGAGACTTGGAACAAGAACAGTTGTTGGGGGAGATAATTCTCGCCGGACGTGATGTCTTGTCGTTTCTCAACGACACCGATGGTCTGGAAGGAGAGGATGACGGCTCCGGTGATCGAACAATGGAGGAGGAAGGACATGATCTTGATGGCTCCGGTGACCGAATGCCGGAGGAAGAAGGAGACCATGATGACGGCTCCTGTGACCGAACGGAGGAGGGAGCTGTTGCAAAGTCCGGCGAGGTATATATATTAATTAAGCCTGTGCTGACTAGCTAATTGATGCATTAATTGTTTTGGTATGTACATATATTAACTCTTCTTTCTTCTTTTATAGCCCTCCGGATCGAGCCAAACTTCGGTAACGAGACGAGGCCCGAAGAGAAGGTTGCGCAAGGATGAAAGGTTCACGATCATAGCACTCACGGACGATGGCCTACCGATTGAACCCAAGCGGACCAAGGACGCATTTTCTGCTCAGTGCGGAGCTATTGTTAGGGACAACATCCCGATCAGCATCAAGCAATGGAATAAGCCTATGGACGACGACCCTTCTTATGTCACCGATAGATAGAAAGATGATCTTTGGACCTCGCTGAAGGCAAATTTCACCCTACCGCCAGAGGAGGATCCGAATAAGCCAGTTATAGAGCCACTGGTCAAGGCGTGTGCTCTTAAGAAAATGGCAGATCTATTCAGGAGGTGGAAGAATGAGTTGAAATCAAAGTTTGTCGACAAAGGGAAGACTCCAGAATTCATCGGCCGATTTGAGAAGATAAGAGATGACTGGCCCGCATTGGTGGCCTACAAGACATCGGACAAGAGTAAGAAAATGTCAGAGACAAACAAGAACAATGCTGCAAAGAAGCAGTATCACCATCACACGGGGTCAGGTGGCTACCTCAAAGCCCGGCCATTGTGGGACAAAGCTGAGAATGACCTAATTGCTAAAGGGGTCGAACCAGAGACATTGAACTGGCCAGACCGTTCAAGGACTTGGTTCTTCGGGGTTGGGGGAACTTTGGACCCTGAAACAGGGAAGTGCCGTTGGACGGACGAGCAACTTGCAATACCCGTCAAGAAGCTTCAGAAGTATATCACCGCAGCGCAGGAAGGGACGTTCATTCCCGACAGAGAGAAGGACGAGCTGACTGAGGCCCTAGGGAATGCTGAGCACCCTGGACGAACACGAGGCACACCAGGCTCCGTTCCGTGGAAGGTTGGGTTTCCCGACGCAGGCGGTTACAGAAGCCGGGAGAGAAAGAGGAAAGTGGAGCTGAGCGACATGCAGAAGCTCAATGCAAGACTAGAAAAGCTAGAGGAACTTGAGAGCCAGCGAGCTGCCGGCCAACCATCTCAGCGGCACGAAGCTACCCCAGAAGCTACCCCGCCATCTCAGCGGAGAAGCAGCGTGGCTTCCACGGAGCCCGTTCAGCCTGACTTCACGGCTCCTAGCTACCCCGTGGATACTATCACGGAGGCTCAACATTGCGAGCTTATGACGAAATGCCGGAACCTCACTTTCAAGGAGGTTGTCGGCTCTGTTGCACCTCCTCAACCCAACGGAACTTTTCACTGCCTTCCGATTCCACATGGCTATGTTGTTGTGACGGTGGATGAAGTAATGGAGGGATTTGAGGAGCTTGAGCTTGACCACCCTACAGGTGAACGGGAGAATCAGCTGGTTCATGCTCTGAGTAGTACATGTCTATGGCAGTAGGAGTACATCAAGCTTCCAAACTGGACGCCTCCGCCTCCTCCTCCTCCTCCGGCGAGTCAGGGCACTCCGCCTCCTCCTGCTCCGGCGAGTGATCAGGGCACTCCGCCTCCTTCTCCGGCTCCTCCGACGCGTGAGGGCACTCCGCCTCCTCATTCGCTTACTCCGGCGCGTCAGAGCAGTCCGCCTCCTCCTCCGCCTCGTCGGCAACGGCGGAAGACAGACGCCGCCGCTCCGGCTCCTCCGGCGCGTCGGAGCACTCCGCCTCCTCCTCCGCCTCGTCGGCAACGACAAAAGAGAGACGCCGCCGCTCCGGCGGCTAGCAGTACAAGCAGAGGCGGGAGGCAATTCAGATACGGTCCATCTCTCAAGCCTCTGGAAAAGTTACCATATGAGAGGACCGAGAAGGAAAACGAGGACATATGTCGTGCCCAAGAGAGGGACCATTTTGCAAAGAAAACTCCACCTCCGAAGGAGAAGCTAGATCCGGTGAAAGTGAAGCGCACTATCGATGCCCTGAAGCGACCACCACCGCCTCCGCCGGATTCCAACTATGTCCGCTGTCTTAAAAAGACATATCAAGATGCGCGGCGGTCGGGAAGTACTTCCAGTGATGCAAGGTTAGCAGAACGAAGAAGTGGGAAAAAATTCCCCAGCTCGGCGAACAGGCGAACCAATCGTGCCCCCCGCTCAAGGTGTCTAGCGATATCGTCGCTAATCATCCGGGGATGGTGCCCGGTACCAATCCTGGTGATTACTTGGGGGATGATGTAATTTTTGAAACTGCTGAGGTAACAAAAGAAGAATATAAATACGTGCACGGGAAGCCTCTCGTCAAACCTGATCATCCTCCTCTAACAACGATGATGTACAAATTGCATGAGTGGTACATGAAAACCTGCAGGGAGTCTGGGAAAGACACTATGTATGTGGCAGTGAAACCAGAGCACGAATTCATTGGACTCAGCGTGATGCCTATTGAATTTGTGGAGTTATTTCAGTTATACAATCAACTGGCCCTCGACAAACAACTCATGACTTCCTACTGTCTGTAAGTATTACTTCTATAGTTAAGTCTCTAGCTCAGCTCGTTCATTGCATGTATATATAATTATCCTCACTATATTATGCAGATTGAAGATCGTCGAATGCAAAAAAGCAGGAATCTTCGACGTTGGGTTCATTAGCCCAGATGCCGTAAATGAATGGACGGTACAAAATGAAATCAAAGAGACCGAGGAGAACTTGCTAAAGTCGTTCCTTATACATCAAAACAAAAGGGAAATACTCTTTCCTTACAACTTCAAGTGAGTGTTGCTGTCTTCTCTGTATACTCGGTTTCGCTTACTCGAGGTTAAGTAATGTAATTGATGAGTTATATATGCGTGCGCAGTTACCACTTTATTCTGCTATCCATTAAGCTTGACGGGGCATTAGTAACTGTCTTAGACTTGAGACGTAAAGATCCCGAGGATTATGCGGACATGACTGCAATGCTCAAGAAGTAAGTTCAGTCAATACCGGGACCATATCGGCATGCAACTTTCGTTAATTTCCTGATATCAAGTAATCATTTTCTTTGCCTGGCAGGGTTTGGAAGAAGTTCACCCGAAAGGTTCCCGGTCTAAACAAAGAGTTGCGATTTACGCACCCCAAAGTAAGTAGTACTAGCTAGTTCCGCGCATCTCTAATTGATTCAAATTTTCATCAATATATCATTACCATGCTTGCTTATCAGTTTGATTGAACTCTATTCTCGTAAAGTGCTTGTACCAGAAAGAAGGGACTGTTTTATGTGCATACTACGTATACGAGTTCATTCGCCACTCGACCTCTGAGCGGGGCTTCTCTGACAAACAATTTGAAGTACGTAAATAATATTCACAATTTTATTTTATATATTACCATCAATTGTTTTGAGTTTTATTCATATATATGAATGTATTGACCCCCTTCTTTAAATTAGATCTGGCAGATGCGGGATGAACTCCTACCACATGATCGCATACGAGCAATTCAAGAGGAATTGGCGGGATTCTTTCTTGACCACGTCATACCTAAAGACGGAGAATACCATGTGGATTTGTGATTGGATCTTAGGTAGATGATGTTAGGGATTGTAAAAGATGTTATATTGTATATATGTAGTAGCGTAGGATAGATATACGAAAACTTGTTGTTCGACCAAGCACGGAGAAAGAGATGTCACTTCTCTCTATATATGTTCAGCATGACGATCTTGTGTAATTAATGGTTTCCTTCATTTTCTTATTAGCTAGCGTCGAGTTCTCTCTATATGTATAGTAGCTAGCGTCGACCAAGCACGGAGAAAGAGAGGACACTTCTCTCTATTAGCTAGCTAACACAATATAAAACCCCTAAATTAACCCTCCAAACCCCCCACCCCCCCTTCAAAAAAAAACAAAAACCTCAGCTCCTGCCAGATGCTGACGCGTGGATGCCCTTTGGTCCCGGTTGGTGTGACCAACCGGGACTAAAGGTCCTCCTGCTTGGGCTCCCCGCAGCGGCCACGTGGAGCCCCTTCTGTCCCGGTTCGTAAGCGAACCGGGACTAAATGTTGTGGGCTTTAGTCCCGACCCTTTAGTCCCGGTTCCAGAACCGGGGCTAATGGGCCTCTGGAACCGGGACAAATGGGCCGTTTTCTACTAGTGTATACACTAAAAATCATCTCAAAGAAATTTTGGTTGCCCTCCCCAGCTCATGCCCCCCCATGATTTCCCGTCAAGCTCCGCCACTGTGACCCAAGTATGATACACTAGTAGAAAACAGGGTTTTGGTTCTAGCCGGATCAGAGCAATAGTCTCGGTCATGTTACGAACCGGGACTAATGTGAGTATCAGTCCCGGTTCGAGCGCCTAGGACGCCGGCCGGGGCTCGGCAGGCATCAATCCCGGTTCGAACGGGACGTTTAGTCCTGGTTGATGACACCAACCGGGACTAAAGCGGTTGCGCCAGGAGCGAGGCCCTTTCATCCCGGTTGGTGGCTCCAACCGGGACTAAAGGTCTGTCTTCAGTCCCGGTTCTAGACACCAACCGAGACTAAAAAACTGCCTATATATATCCTGGCCCCTGCCCACCCTCTCCTCTGTTTTTCGCTCATAGAAGGTGGGAGGTGTGTGCTACTTTGCTCTCCCTTCCTATGCACATGAGGTGTTCGATGAAATGCCTGAGAGCATGATACCACTTGAGTTCACACAAAACAAACATGATATGAGGTGCCCGAGACATACTTAAGCTTTCTCCTCTGTTCTTCTTCCAACCCCGTCCTCACCGCCGTCGATCGCCCGCGCCGATCTCGTCGCCATAACCACCGTGGTGAGCCTCTTGTTCTTATATTTTTGATAAGAAAAAATTCTTACTTGTATGATTTAGATAGCTACTTGTATAATTTTCTTACTTGTATTATTGTTTGTTATTATATAGTGCCATGGTTTTGGTATCCGCCCCCGTCGGCTCTCGTCCGGTCTATGATTCGGATGTGGTATATTATCTTCTATAACTATTTGTGTCATTTAGTGTTTATGACAATTATGGCGACCAACTTAACATAGATGTTTTTATCTAGGAGGTATGTGAACCGAATTCCAATCGACCCTCTTGTCGAGAGGTTATTTTTTTTAAAAAGAAAACAATTATTTGAAAGAAAAATTGAAAAGAATTGAAGAAGGGAAGATGAAATTGGAGTTGCATGTTGCCGATGTCGTCAATCTACACAAGATCCAGATGGATGCAATGCGCTTGAAGATTAGAAAGATTAGAAAATATGCCATTGATAAAGAGGCTTGGTATCATTATGCTGTTGGATCAATTGTTACCTTAGTTGCGATTTTGATCGCATTTGTTGTTGCATTTAAATGTTTTACATAGTTGTATGTTGTTTTATGAGAACTATGTATGAACTTTATGTATTTATTTTTGCAGTAATAACATTTGATCACTACTGTACTTTGGTTTTAATATGATGATGAACTTGTATTAATTTGGTCATTTCTCTATTCATGATGTTCTGTAATGGTTTTTGATATACTTAATTATATAATGCAGATGAACCAATAATGGATGTACGATGACCGACACACTTCCGAGTACATTACGGGCCTGCATAATTTTATGGATGTGGCTGAGGCAAACAGTGAGAATAGTTTTATGTATTGTCTATGTGTTGTCTATGAGAATACGAAGGATTACTCTTCCTCGAAAACCCTTCACTTCACCTGCTTAAGTCCGGTTTCATGCCCCACTATAATTGTTGAACCAAGCACGGAGAAAGAGGGGTTATGATGGAAGACAATGAAGAAGAAGAGGATGATGACAACTATCCAATGTTCCCTGAATACGGTGATGCTGCAACGGGGGAAGCTGAAGATCAAGAGGCACCAAATGTGTGTTGGAAATATGCCCTAGAGGCAATAATAAATTGGTTATTATCATATTTCCTTGTTCATGATAATCGTTTATTATCCATGCTATAATTGTATTGATTGGAAACTCAAATACATGTGTGGGTACATAGACAACACTGTGTCCCTAGTAAGCCTCTAGTTAACTAGCTCGTTGATCAAAAGATGGTGAAGGTTTCCTAGCCATGGACATGAGATGTCATTTGATAACGGGATCACATCATTAGGAGAATGATGTGATGGACAAGACCCAAACTATAAACGCAGCATATGATCGTGTCAGTTTATTGCTATTGTTTTCTGCATGTCAAGTATCTGTTCCTATGACCATGAGATCATGCAACTCACTGACACCGGAGGAATACCTTGTGTGTATCAAACGTCGCAACGTAACTGGGTGACTATAAAGGTGCTCTACAGGTATCTCCGAGGGTGTCTGTTGGGTTGGCATGGATCAAGACTGGGATTTGTTACTCCGTGTGACGGAGAGGTATCTCAGGGCCCACTCGGTAATACAACTTCACAATGAGCCTTGCAAGCAATGTGACTAAAGTGTTAGCCACGAGATCTTGTATTACGGAACGAGTAAAGAGACTTGCCGGTAACGAGATTGAACTAGGTATAGAGATACCGACGATCGAATCTCGGGCAAGTAACATACCGAAGAACAAAGGGAACAGCATACGGGATTAATTGAATCCTTGACATAGAGGTTCGACCGATATAGATCTTCGTAGAATATGTTGGAACCAATATGGGCATCCAGGTCCCGCTATTGGTTATTGGCCGTAGAGGTGTCTCGGTCATGTCTACATAGTTCTCGAACCCGCAGGGTCTGCACACTTAAGGTTCGGTGACGTTTCGGTAGAATTGAGTTATGTATGATTGGTGACCGAAGGTTGTTCGGAGTCCCGGATGAGATCCCGGACATCACGAGGAGCTCCGGAATGGTCCGAAGGTAAAGATTGATATATAGGGAGTCCCGTTTTGGCCACCGGAAAAGTTTCGGGTATTTCCGGTAGTGTACTGGGAGTACCGGAGGGCCATCGGGAGGGGCCACCCACGCCGGGAGGCCACATGGGCCTGAGGGGGTTGCACCAGCCCTTAGTGGGCTGGGAAAACCAGCCCTACAAGGCCCATGCGGCTAGGAATAAGTGGGAAAGGAAAAACCCCAAAGAAAAGGGAAGGGAGACCAAATATGGAAGGTGTCCTATTTGGACTAGGATTGAAGTGGAGGAGTCCACCTCCTCCACCTCCAATTTCGGCCAGCCCTTGAGGGTTTGAGGCTGCCTCCTCCCCTCCCTCCCTCCTATATATACTAGAGGATTTAGAGGAGAAAAATAACCCTAATTACCACGTGCTCCCTCTACTTCATCTAGATCGGTTTCTCCTCTAGTCTAGTTTCAGCGGTGCTTAGGCGAAGCCCTGCCGGAATTGTTCCACCACCATAGCCGCCGCGCCGTCGTGCCACCAGAGAACTCTTCTACCTATCCGCTCTCTCTCTTGCTGGATCAAGGAGGCGGAGATCGTCATCGAGCTGTACGTGTGCTGAACGCGGAGGTGCCGTCCGTTCGGCGCTAGATCGGAAGGACCGTGATCTGGATCGCGAGACGATTCATGATTTGATCGCGGGACGGATCGTGATGGGATCGTGGGACGGATCGAGATTGGATCGCGAGATGGATCGTGATGAGATCGCGGGACACTCGGCGATTTGGATCGCGAAGACGTTCGACTACATCAACCGCGTTTCTTAACGCTTCCGCTTAGCGATCTACAAGGGTATGTAGATTCACTCTCCCTCTCGTAGATGCTCATCACCATGGATAGATCTTGTGTGTGCGTAGGAAAATTTTTGTTTCCCATGCAACGTTCCCCAACAGTGGCCTCTGAGCTAGGTCTATGCGTAGATGAGATCTCGAGTAGAACACAAAGGAGTTTGTGGGCGTTGATATTCAGATTGCTTCCCTCCTTAGTCTTTTCTTGATTCAGCGGTATTGTGGGATGAAGCGGCTCGGACCAACCTTACTCATCCACGTACGAGAGACCGGTTCCATCGACTGACATGTAACTTTGTTGCATAAGATGGCTGGCGGGTGTCTGTCTCTCCCACTTTAGTTGAATCGGATTCGACAGAGGCGGTCCTTGTAGAAGGTGAAATAGCAACTTTTATATCACCGTTGTGGTTTTTGCGTAGGTAAGAATCGTTCTTGCTAGATACCCGTAGCAGCCACGTAAAACTTGCAACAACAATTAGAGGACGTCTAACTTGTTTTTGCAGGGTATGTTGTGATGTGATATGGCCAATTACATGATGAGGTATATGTGATGTATGAGATGATCACGTGTTGTATAGAATATCACGAGTTGCATGTCGATGAGTACGGCAACTGGCAGGAGCCATAGAGTTGTCTTTAATTATTGTATGACCTGCGTGTCAATCATTAAGCGCTATGTAATGCTTTACTTTATCGCTAAACGTTAGCAATAGTCGTGGAAGCAACAGTCGGCGCGACAACCTCATGGTGACACGTTGATGGAGATCAAGATGATGGAGATCATGGTGTCATGCCGGTGATGATGGAGATCATGCCGGTGCTTTGGAGATGGAGATCAAAAGCACGAGTTCATGGCCATATCATGATCTTATGATTTGCATGTGATGTTAATCCTTTTATGCATCTTATTTTGCTTAGGACGACGGTAGCATTATAAGGTGATCCCTCACTTAAATTTCAAGATAAATTGTGTTCTCCCCGAGTGTGCACCGTTGCGAAAGTTCGTCGTTTCGAGACACGCCGTGATGATCGGGTGTGATAGACTCTACGTTCACATACAACGGGTGTAAGCCATGTTGCACGTGCGGAACACTCGGGTTAAACTTGACGAGCCTAGCATGTACAGACATGGCCTCGGAACACAAGAGACCGAAAGGTCGAACATGAGTCATATAGTAGATATGATCAACATGAAGATGTTCACCATTGAAACCACCTCAACTCACGTGATGATCGGACTTGAGTTGGTGGATTTGGATCATGTTACACTCGAATGACCGGAGGGATGTCAATTTGAGTGGGAGTTTTAATTAATATGATTAACTAAACTCATTATCATGAACATAGTCAAAGTGTCTTTGCAAATTATGTTGTAGATTACTAGATCGCGCTGTAGCTCCCTTGAATTTTTATATGTTCCTAGAGAAATAGATTTGAAAGATGATGGTAGCAATAATGCGGACTGGGTCCGTGATCTGAGGATTGTCCTCAAATTGCTGCACAGAAGGCTTATGTCCTTAATGCACCGCTCGGTGCACCACCCCCTCTAGCGTCGTCTGTAGATGTTGTGAACATCTGACAGGCACGTTCCGATGACTACTTAATAGTTCAGTGCGTCATGCATTACGGCTTAGAATTGAGGCTCCAAAACGTTTTGAATGTCACGGAACATATGAGATGTTTTAAGAGCTGAAATTGGGATCTCAGACTCGTGCCCATGTTGAGAGGTATGAGACCTCCAACAAGATTCTTTGCCTGCAAGATGATGGAGAATAGCTCAATCGTTGAGCATGTGCTCAAATTGTTTGAGTGCTACAATCACTTGAATCGAGTGGGAGTTGATCTTCCAGATAAGATAGTGATTGATATAGCTCTCCAAGTCACTGTCACTAAGCTACTAGAGCTTCGTGATGAACTATAAAAGGCCAGAGATGGAAATAATGATCCCTGAGCTGTTCGCAATGTTTGACACCGCGAAGGTAGAAATCAAGAAGGACGCATCAAGTGTTGATGGTTAGTGAAACCACTAGTCTCGAAAAGGGCAAGGGCAAGGAGGGATACTTCATGGATGGCAAGCCAGTTGCTGCTCTAGTGAAGAAACCCAAGGTTGAACCCAAACCCGAGACTAAGTGCTTCTATTATGAGGAGAACGGTCGCTGAAGTGGAACAACCCTAGATACTTGGTAGATAAGAAGGTTAGCAACGTCGACAGAAGTATATTTGATATACGTGTTATTGATGTGTACCTTACTAGTACTCCTAGTAGCACCTGGGTATTAGATACCGGTTCGGTTGCTAAATGTTAGTAACTCGAAATTAAAGCTATGGAATAAACGGAAGCTAGCTAAGGGTGAGGTGACGATGAGTGTTGGAAGTGTTTCCAAGGTTGATGTGATCACCATCGCACGCTCTCTCTACCTTCAGGATTAGTGATGAACCTAAATAAATGTTATTTGGTGTTTGCGTTAAGCATGAACGTGATTAGATCATGTTTATTGCAATACGGTTATTCATTTAAAAATAAATAATGGTTATTCTGTTTACATGAATAATACCTTCAATGGTCATGCACCCAATAAGAGTGGTTTATTGAATCTTGATCGTAGTGATACACATGTTCATAATATTGATGCCAAAAGATACAAAGTTAATAATGATAGTACCACATACTTGTGGCACTGCCGCTAAAGGTCATATTGGTGTAAAAAGCATGAAGAAACTCCATGCTGATGGATCTTTGGACTCATTCGATTTCGAATCGGTTGAGACATGCGGACCATGCCTCATGGGCAAGATGACTAAAACCCCGTTTTCCGGTATGATGGAGCGGGCAATTGACTTATTGGAAATGATACATATTGATGTATGCGGTCCAGTGAGTATTATAGTGTGCGGTGAATATCGTTATTTTCCTACCTTCACTGATGATTTGAGTAGATATGGGTATATTTACTTAATGAAACACAAGTCTGAAACGTTTGAAAAGTTCAAACAAAATCAGAGTGAAGTTTGAGATCATCGTGACAAGAAGATAAAATGTCTGCGATACGATCGTGGAGGTGAATATCTGAGTTACGAGTTTGGTATACAACTTAAGACAATGTGGAAGTTGTTTCACAACTCACGCCACCTGGAACACCATAGTGTGATGGTGTGTCCGAACGTCATAGTCATACTCTATTGGATATGGTGCGAACTATGATTTCTCTTATCGATTTACCACTATCGTTTTAGGGCTATGCATTAGAGACAACCACATTCACTTTAAAAGGGGCACCATCTAAATCCGTTGAGATGACACCGTATGAATTTTGGTTTGGCGGAAACCTAAGCTGTCATTTCTTAATGTTTGGGGCTGCGACGCTTATGTGAAAAAGGGTTTTGACCTAATGAGCTCGAACCCAAAGCGAACAAATGCATCTTCATAGAATACCCTAACGTAACAGTTGGGTAAACCTTCTATCTTAGATCCAAGCACAAAGTGTTTGTTGCTAAAACGGGTCTTTTCTCGAGAAAGAGTTTCTTTCGAAAGATTGAGTGGGAGGAAGATAGTACTTGATGAGGTTGTTGAACCTTTACTTCAACCTGAGAGTAGCGCAGCGCAGAAAGTTGTTTCTGTGGAGCCTACGTTAGTTGAAAAGGAAGTTAATGATGATGATCATGAAACTTCGGATCAAGTTACTATCGAACATCGTGGGTCGACAAGGACGCGTACTGCTCCTGAGTGGTACGGCAACCCTGTCTTAGAGGTCATGTTGTTGGACAACGACGACCCTACGAGCTATGGAGAAGCGATGATGGGCCCGGATTCCGAGAAATGGTTAAGACCATGAAATCCGAGATGGGATCCATGTAAGAAAACAAAGTATGGGCTTTGGAAGTATTACCTGAAGGGCGAAAGGCCATTCAGAACAAATGGATCTTTAAAAGGAAGACGGATGCGGACGGTAATGTCACCGTCTATAAAGCTCGACTTGTGGCAAAGGGTTTATCACAAGTTCAAGGAGTTGACTACGATGAGACTTTCTCACCCGTAGCGATGCTCAAAGTCTGTTGGAATCATGTTAGCAGTTGCTGCATTTTTCAATTATGAAATCTGGCAGATGGATGTCAAAACATCGTTTCCTTAACGGTATCCGTAAGGAAAAGTTGTATGTGATACAACCGGAAGGTTTTGTCAGTCCTAAGGATGCTAAAATATATGCAAACTCCAGCGATCCTTCTATGGACTGGAGCAAGCATCTCGGAGTTGGAATATACGCTTTGATGAGGTGATCAAAGTTTTTGAGTCTATATAAAGTTTATGAGAAACTTGTATTTACAATAAAGTGAGTGGGAGCACTATAGAATTTCTGATAAGTATATGTGGTTGACATATTGTTGATCGGAAATGATGTAGAATTTCTGGAAAGCATAAAGGGTCATTTGAAAAGAGTTTTTCAAAGGAAGACCTAGAATGAAGCTATTTAAATATTGGGCATCAAGATCTATAGAGATAGATCAAGACGTCTGATAAGACTTTCAATGAGTACATACCTTGACAAGATTTTGAAAGAGTTCAAAATGGATCAGTCGAAGAAAGAGTTCTTGCCTGATTTGTAAGGTGTGGTGTTGAGTGAGACTCAAAGCTCGACCACGGCAGAAGAAAGAGAAAGGACGAAGGTCGTCCCCTATGCCTTATCCATAGGCTCTGTATAGTATGCCATGCTGTGTACCGCACCTGATGTGTGCCTTGCCATGATTCTGTCAAGGGGTACAAGAGTGATCCAGGAGTGGATCATTGGACAGCGGTCAAGATTATCCTTAGTAACTAGAGGACTAAGGAAATATTTCTCGATTATGGAGGTGATAAAGAGTTCGTCGTAAAGGGTTACGTCGATGCAAGCTTTGACACCTATCCGGACGACTCTGAATAGTAGTCAGGATACATATAGTGGAGCAGCCATTTGGAATAGCTCCAAGTGGAGTGTGGTAGAAGTGTCTACAGTATGACATAGAGATTTGCAAAGTACACACGGATCTGAATGTCGCAGACCCGTTGACTAAAGACCTCTCTCACATGCAAAGCATGATCTGATCGAACCCCAGAACTCATTGGGTGTTAGATTCATAACAATGTAAATCACATGGTGATGTGAACTAGATTATTGACTCTAGTGCAAGTGGGAGACTGTTGGAAATATGCCCTAGAGGCAATAATAAATTGGTTATTATCATATTTCCTTGTTCATGATAATCGTTTATTATCCATGCTATAATTGTATTGATTGGAAACTCAAATACATGTGTGGGTACATAGACAACACTGTGTCCCTAGTAAGCCTCTAGTTAACTAGCTCGTTGATCAAAAGATGGTGAAGGTTTCCTAGCCATGGACATGAGATGTCATTTGATAACGGGATCACATCATTAGGAGAATGATGTGATGGACAAGACCCAAACTATAAACGTAGCATATGATCGTGTCAGTTTATTGCTATTGTTTTCTGCATGTCAAGTATCTGTTCCTATGACCATGAGATCATGCAACTCACTGACACCGGAGGAATACCTTGTGTGTATCAAACGTCGCAACGTAACTGGGTGACTATAAAGGTGCTCTACAGGTATCTCCGAGGGTGTCTGTTGGGTTGGCATGGATCAAGACTGGGATTTGTTACTCCGTGTGACGGAGAGGTATCTCAGGGCCCACTCGGTAATACAACATCACAATGAGCCTTGCAAGAAATGTGACTAAAGTGTTAGCCACGAGATCTTGTATTACGGAACGAGTAAAGAGACTTGCCGGTAACGAGATTGAACTAGGTATAGAGATACCGACGATCGAATCTCGGGCAAGTAACATACCGAAGAACAAAGGGAACAACATACGGGATTAATTGAATCCTTGACATAGAGGTTCGACCGATATAGATCTTCGTAGAATATGTAGGAACCAATATGGGCATCCAGGTCCCGCTATTGGTTATTGGCCGTAGAGGTGTCTCGGTCATGTCTACATAGTTCTCGAACCCGCAGGGTCTGCACACTTAAGGTTCGGTGACGTTTCGGTAGAATTGAGTTATGTATGATTGGTGACCGAAGGTTGTTCGGAGTCCCGGATGAGATCCCGGACATCACGAGGAGCTCCGGAATGGTCCGAAGGTAAAGATTGATATATAGGAAGTCCCGTTTTGGCCACCGGAAAAGTTTCGGGTATTTCCGGTAGTGTACCGGGAGTACCGGAGGGCCATCGGGAGGGGCCACCCACGCCGGGAGGCCACATGGGCCTGAGGGGGGTTGCACCAGCCCTTAGTGGGCTGGGAAAACCAGCCCTACAAGGCCCATGCGGCTAGGAATAAGTGGGAAAGGAAAAACCCCAAAGAAAAGGGAAGGGAGACCAAATATGGAAGGTGTCCTATTTGGACTAGGATTGAAGTGGAGGAGTCCACCTCCTCCACCTCCAATTTCGGCCAGCCCTTGAGGGTTTGAGGCTGCCTCCTCCCCTCCCTCCCTCCTATATATACTAGAGGATTTAGAGGAGAAAAATAACCCTAATTGCCACGTGCTCCCTCTACTTCATCTAGATCGGTTTCTCCTCTAGTCTAGTTTCAGCGGTGCTTAGGCGAAGCCCTGCCGGAATTGTTCCACCACCATAGCCGCCGCGCCGTCGCGCCGCCGGAGAACTCTTCTACCTCTCCACTCTCTCTCTTGCTGGATCAAGGAGGCGGAGATCGTCATCGAGCTGTACGTGTGCTGAACGCGGAGGTGCCGTCCGTTCGGCGCTAGATCGGAAGGACCGTGATCAGGATCGCGAGACGATTCATGATTTGATCGCGGGACGGATCGTGATGGGATCGTGGGACGGATCGAGATTGGATCGCGAGATGGATCGTGATGAGATCGCGGGACACTCGGCGATTTGGATCGCGAAGACGTTCGACTACATCAACCGCGTTTCTTAACGCTTCCGCTTAGCGATCTACAAGGGTATGTAGATTCAGTCTCCCTCTCGTAGATGCTCATCACCATGGATAGATCTTGTGTGTGCGTAGGAAATTTTTTGTTTCCCATGCAACGTTCCCCAACAATGTGCCCGCTGATGATCTTCGCCGGGTCATTGTTGATGCACAGAGAGAATGCGAAAGTGAAAGGGAGAAGTTGAAGTTCGATCGCATGTTAGAGGATCACAAACAAAGGTTGTTCCCAAATTGCGAAGATGGCAACACAAAGCTCGGTACCACACTAGAATTGCTGCAATGGAAGGCAAAGAATGGTTTATCTGACAAGGGATTTGAGAAGTTACTGAAAATAATGAAGAAGAAGCTTCCAAAGGATAACGAATTGCCTGACAGTATGTACGAAGCAAAGAAGGTTCTCTTCCCTCTAGGATTAGAGGTGCAGAAGATACATGCATGCCCTAATGACTGCATCCTCTACCAAGGTGAGGAGTACAAGAATTTGAATGCATGCCCGGTATGCGGTGCATTGCGATATAAGATCAGATGAGATGACCCTGGTGATGTTGAGGGCGAGCGCCCCAGGAAGGGGGTTCCTGCCAAGGTGATGTGGTATGCTCCTATAATACCACAGTTGAAACGTCTGTGCAGAAACAAAGAGCATGCCAAGTTGTTGCGATGGCACAAAGAAGACCGTAAGAAAGACGGGATGTTGAGAGTACCCGCTGATGGGTCGCAGTGGAGAAAAATCGAGAGAAAGTGGCCGGACTTTGTAAATGACGCAAGGAACTTATGGTTTGGTATACGTGCAGATGGCATTAATCCTTTTGGGGAGCAGAGCAGCAATCATAGCACCTGGCCTGTGACTCTATGTATCTACAACCTTCCTTCTTGGTTGTGCATGAAGCGGAAGTTCATTATGATGCCAATGCTCATCCAAGGCCCTAAGCAACCCGACAACGACATTGACGTGTACCTAAGGCCATTAGTTGAAGAACTTTTACAGTTGTGGGATTTAAAAGGTGTATGTGTGTGGGATGAGCACAAACAGGAGGTATTTGACCTACGAGCGCTGCTGTTTGTAACCATCAATGATTGGCCTGCTCTTAGTAACCTTTCAGGACAGACAAACAAGGGATACAATGCATGCACGCACTGTTTAGATGAGAGTGAAGGTATATATTTGGATAAATGTAAGAAGGTTGTGTACCTACGACATCGTCGATTTATTCCGATCAGGCATCTCTTAAGAAAGAAAGGCAAGCATTTCAAAGGTGATGCAGATCTCTGGAAGAAGCCTGTCCCCCGTACTGGTGATGACATATTTGATATGGTCAAGCATTTAAAAGCAATCTTTGGAAAGGGTCCTGGCGAACAATCTGTTCCGAATGACGCTGGCGGACACGCACCCATGTGGAAGAAGAAATCTATATTTTGGGACCTACTCTATTGGAAAATCCTAGAGGTCCTCTCTGCAATCGATGTGATGCACATGATGAAGAATCTTTGTGTGAACCTGCTAGGCTTCTTGGGCATGTATGGGAAGACAAAAGATACACCAGAGGCACAGGAGGGCCAACAACGTATGAATGAAAAAGACGGCATGCATCCATATCAGTATAATGGTCCTGCCAGCTACGCTCTTACCAAAGCAGAGAAGGAAATCTTTTTTGAATGCTTGCTCAGTATCAAGGTCCCGTCTGGCTTCTCGTCGAATATAAACGGAATAATAAATATGGCAGAGGAAAAAATTCCAGAACCTAAAGTCTCATGACTGCCACGTGATTATGACACAATTGCTTCCGGTTGCATTGAGGGGGCTTCTACCAGAAAATGTTCGATTAGCCATTATGAAGCTATATGCATTCCTCAATGCAATTTCTCAGAAGGTAATCGATCCAGAAATCCTACCAAGGTTACATAATGATTTGGTCCAATGTTTTGTCAGTTTCGAGTTGGTGTTCTCACCATCCTTCTTCAATATTATGACGCAAGTCCTAGTTCACCTAGTCGACAAGATTGCCATTCTGGGTCATGTATTTCTACACAATATGTTCCCCTTTGAGAGGTTCATGGTAGTCTTAAAGAAATATGTTCATAACCGTGCTAGGCCAGAAGGAAGCATCTCCAAGGGCCATGAAACAGAGGAGATCATTGAGTTTTGTGTTGACTTTATTCCTGACCTTAAGCAGATTGGTGTTCCTCAATCGCAACAAGAGGGGAGACCGAGTGGAAAAGGCATGCTAGGACCGAAAGCAATAATATGTAGGGACGGGCATTCTTGGGCGCAAGCACACTACATAGTTCTACAAAATTCTACCTTTGTGGCCCTGTATAACAATGAACACGAGAATATTGTACGCTCCCAACACCCGGGGAAGTCTGACGACTGGATTACACATGCACACATGGGGACTTTCGACCGTTGGTTGCAAATACAACTCACGAATAACACCATTGTTGGAGATGAGCTGTACTTGTTGGCCAGGACACCATCTTTGACTGTATTGACTTTCCAAGGGTATGAGATACATGAGAATACATTTTACATGATCGCCCAAGATTAAAAGAGCACCAACCAAAACAGTGGTGTCCGCTTCGATGCAGCAAACACCAATAGGTAAAAGGGGACATATTATGGTTACATAGAGGAGATATGGGAACTTGACTATGGACGTGATTTTAAGGTCCCTTTGTTTCGGTGCAACTGGGTCAATCTGAAAGGAGGCGGGGTAAAGGTAGACCCGCAGTATGGAATGATAACAGTGGATCTCAACAATCTTGGGTACACAGATGAACCATTCGTCCCAGCCAATGAAGTGGCGCAGGTTTTCTATGTGAAGGACATGTCTACCATACCGAGAAAAAGAAAAGGTAAGGAAGCGAATACATCATACGATGAGCCAAAATGCCACATAGTTCTTCCAGGAAAATGAAACATCGTGGGAGTGGAGGACAAGACAGACATGTCAGATGATTATGAAAAGTTTCATGAAATTCCTCCCTTCGCAGTGAAGACTGACCCAAGCATCCTGGTAAATGATGAAGATTATCCATAGTGATGGCGCAATAAGCAAGGGATGCACGCGAAGAAAAAGTTTTATACCCGAAGATCCCACCCTGGGATGTGACCGGCTTCACCGCCATCACTTTCTCTCTAGTGTGAGTTTCCGGACATATAGCTGGAAAGTGCCACTTCGGACAAACCGGAGGGAATCTTTGTAAGAGCTAGCTAGGGCATTTTGGCATTTGAAACATGATTTTAGAATAATTATTTATTAAGATATGAAATTTCAATTATTCCTATCCTTTTAGTATTTTAATTATACGCATGAGTTAATCAATGCAATTATGTCCAAACAAAATATGAATGTCTTCTGAGCATTCCAGATAAGTCGCTTGAGGTTGACAGGCACAGGCCATACACACCCTCACCAGTTGTAGTGATTTCACTCCCAAGTTTTGCAAGGTTGATCATACACGGTTAGTCCCGTTTTGTTCCCCCAACTAGGACTAAAGGCATACTTTAGTCCTGTTCCAGGGCACCAACCGGGACTAAAGGACTAAGCTTTCGCGCCCTTTGGGCTGCTGAAATTTAGCTTTAGTCCCCGTTGGTGCCCCGGACCGGGACTAAAGGTAGGCCTTTAGTCCCGGTTGGGGGCACCAACCGGGACTAAAGCCTGGGGTATATTAACCCCGCGCCCCGGCCTTCTTCCTCCGCAATCTTCTTTTCTGGATCTCGCGCGACGCCCTGCCCCCACGCCGAACTACCACACGCCGCCACCAGGCTACCGCGACGCCCTGCCCCGACGCCCTCACCGTCGCCGTGTCCCGATGCCCTGCCCCGACGCCCTCGCCCTCGCCCTGCCCCGACGCCCCCGCTCCTCGCCTCCTCGCTGTGAGCGCCGCCATTCTGATCCCCTCCTCCTCCTATCCCACCCTGCTGGCCGATGACGACGCCGACGCCGACCCCGACCCCGACGCCGCCCGTGCTGCTGGCCGACGCCGTCCCCGTCGCCGCCCGCGCTCTGCTGGCCGATGACGCGCTGTTTTTTTTATAAAAAAATTCAGAATTCTCGAGCATGAATGTTAACAGGACTGATGGTGTTACATTCATAAAAATAACGAATTTAATCTTTTTATAGAATTATTTTTCATGTTGTTCATTGACTTAGAAATAACAATTACTAAATTATCGAGAAATAACTCATTGATATTACTTTGTGCAATTTTGAAATAATCTAGAAAAAAGGTTTGCATAGGTCATTATGAAAGTAAGAGAAATTTGCAAATTCCGAACCTAAAGAAATTATTACAAAATTTCCATTTGTGATATTTTTGTTCTGAGCGTATGTAAAGAATTGAGGAAAACACTATCCTGAAGTTCATCTTGTGTATATAAATTTCATCTTGTGTATAAATCTTGTATTCATCTTGTATTCATCTTGTCGGATTCAGAGCTCCGCAAACTCAAAGAGGTTCGAACTCTGGGGCGTGTGCGAAGATCCTTCCCAGCTCAAGCCTCGTCGTCATGCAAGAAGATGGACTCAATGATTTACCAAGGTTCGGGCCACCTTGCGGTGTAAAACCCTACTCCTGCTTTTGGTAGATTGGCCTGACGAGGTGGTTTGCGGATGAACAAGTACAGTGGTTGAGCGACCTCGCGAGGGCTCTTGGGTGTGGGTCGATCCGATGCCCTTCTACGGTGGTGGCTAGTCCCTATTTATAGCAGGCCTTGGTCCTCTTCCCTTATCGCACTGGCGGGAAGGGATCCCACAACGGCCAAATTTGAAAGGGGACAGGAGGTACATCTTATCCTGACTAAAGGTGGTCTTCGCCTGCAAAGCTCCTGGCATGACGCAAAGGTGGGCTCGGCGATGACATCCTCCCTGCCGAGCCCGTGGTCTTGGTCTCGTTGCACCGGAATGGAAACCTTTGGCGGGCTTCCTTGGGAACCCGCGTCCGTCCTTGCTTCCTTAGCACGAAAGAGGAAACTGTCTCTGCTGCGCCCGCTGGCGCCCGCCTGCTTTGGTTGCCGTGGCTTACGTCATCGCAGCCTCCTGAGGCTGGGCACCTGCATAGGAATCCCCGCTCCTCGGGAGGCAGCCTAGGGAGGCTGCTCCCTTGGAGTTCTTGGCGTCGTCCTCCTCGCGAGGCGGGAGCCCTCACGAGGGTCTTGTCTTGAGGGGTTTGTCGCCAGGCCGTACAAGGCCATCGTGGTGGGCCACGCGTTGGGCCGTAGGCAGGCAGGTCTGGGTATCCCCGATCCCAGAACGCCGACAGCAGCCCTCGGGCCCAAGGCGCGCTCGGGCCAGCTTCGGGGCGAAGCCAAGGAGTGGGGACCGAAGCGACGCGGGCCCCAACCGCCTGCGGGCCAACCTTGATGCGTGGCGCATGACGGGGCGCAGACGCCTCCACTTCCCCACGTCGCCTCGGTAACCGCCCCGACTGGCAAGGGCCGGCGCGCGCTGCGGGGCCATCATTACCTGGAATGCGGAGTGACGTCGGGTGGCCTCCGTTCAACTATAAGTAGGACTGGGGGGCAGAGCCCCCCTAGCCTGTCTTCATCTTCTCGCTTCTTCACTCCAATCCGCCACCTCCACAGCCATGACACCAGTGAGGAGGTTTTCCGCTGCCGAGAAGGGGAAGGGCCGCCTGGAGGGGCTGGGCTCGCCGCCGCCCAAGAGGGGTCGCGGCCGTCCCCGCAAGCACGCCAGGACGCCGGCGGTGGCCCCTCGAGGATGCGGGCGCACTCCAGCGCGGGCCGGTGTTGCCACCGGCAGCCGCGGGAAGGCCCCCTCCCACGCGGGCGGCAGCGGCAGCCGTGGCGCTCGTGGCCGAGGGGAGAGGCCTACAGCTGGTACCCGGCCGCCCCGCTCGCAGCCTCACTCGGCCGACACGGCCCAGGAGTTCGTGGTGTGGGAGGAGAGGCCGGCCATCTCCTGGGTCCAGCTCCCGCGCTTCTTCGCGGGGGTGCTGCCAGCCAGAGGGCCCGCCGGCCTATGGCTGTAGGCCGATGGTTGCTGCAGCCGAGCCTCATGGGTGGAGGTCGAGGTGACCCCCGCGGCTTACGTGTTCCTGACCTGCGGGCGGCAGGCGTTTGCCCACGCCCGCGGCCTGCAGGGGAGGTGTACCCTCCACTTCAAGTATGATGGGGCGGCGACGCTCTTCGTCAAGGCCTTCGGGGAAGACGGCAGGCGCCTGGGGTGCTGTCCGGAGGGCGACGACGATGACAGCAACCACTTCTCCGCTGACTATGAACACCGTGGCGGCGGCGTCCTCGGCGACGGACATGATGCCTCCAGCAGCAGCGGCGCCACTTCTGGGGGGAGCTCGAGCGACGACGACCACGACGAGTCGCCCCGCCGGCGGGCCCGGACCAAGGAGGGTGGCGAGCCGCCGCGGCGCCGCGCCCCTGCTCCGGAGGCCGCCGAGCCACCATGCCACCGCGCCACCGTCAAGGAGGAGGAGGACTCTGACTGAGCACGGGCGGCGCTGGGGCCGGGCCTCAGGAGTAGCGATCCCCGGGAGGCCATCTTTTGCTGTTTTTTTTTCTCTTTACTTCCTGCATCCAGAATCACGAAAGGCCCCGAGGGTTTGTGTAATGAACTGCGGCACCTGCGCCTTCATGTTAGCGTTTTGTTTTTGCCCCGTGCTTTGGCGTTTATGTCGCCGCCAATGGAAACTTCCTGCTTGACGTGATTAGGGTACCTTAGCTTGGCGTACTCGTGGCGGGTCCCTGCGTCGCGAGGTGTAGCTGGGGCGCTGGGGCAGCTTGAAGGCCTTGCCGAGGGGGGCTCTTCCCTGCGGGCCAGGCAGCTTCGCAGCTTCAAGAGGCGCCCGCCGCTCGTGAAGCTCCTGGGGTGGCGAGGAGTCAGGACTTCCGAAGGTGCTTCCTCAGGGCCCCGTCTTCCGCGTAGGTGCTGAAAAAGTGCTTTATGTAGAGTTAGGATTGCTTGGTAACAAGCCGAAACCTGACTTTCCTTCCCCCGGTCGTCTTCCTTCCAGCGACCGTTTTGGTTGGAGCCCCCTAGCGAGGGTCGACCGCCGCTGGTGTGCCGGGTCACAATGCTTGTCAAGGCCGGGGGATGAGCGCTCCTGAGGCCGGGGGCCTGAGGCAACATGCGCCTGCTGGCCTATGCTTGTAGTAACTTGTTTGAATCCTGAGATTCCCTCCTGCGCCCTGTCTCCTTCCTGCTTGCTCTTGTGCTCTACGTCGGCGGGGCCCGACCTCGCGCGTACCTCGACCGCCGTTGGGGCGTCCGGATCACCAGGACGGGACCCAATCTCTCAAGTACCTCGACCGCCGTTGGGGCGTCCGGATCACCAGGACGAGACCAAGGAGCGAGGGGCTACGTGACTAGTGAGGCCCCTGGGTCGCGGTGCCCAGGGGTCCCCCTTGTCGTGCGAGCAGCGGGAGCCTGAGGCAACTTGTGCCTGCCGGCTCGCTCGAGAGTGCCGCGCGAGGATCAAAGCGCCAAAGCTTTGGCGAGGTGCACACCGTGCCCAGCCCCCGCTCGCGGGGTGCGAGAGAGGAACCGACAGGTGCGAAATTTTAAAGCCAAGTCTGTAAAACAAGAACACTGCAAAGGAGAAAAAATTCCCACCCCGTTTCCCAACAAAGACGCGGAAGCTTCAAGTTTCATTCCAAAATACGGCAAATTCGGCTTACAAAAGAGAGCAAAGAACAGCCGCATCCGGCACCTAAAAGCTAGTCTTCGTCTTCTCCCCAGCGCGGAGCATAGGGCTTCCACTAGGCGTGGGCTGATACGTCTCCAACGTATCTATAATTTTTGCTTGTTCCATGCTGTTATATTATCATTCTTGGATGTTTTACAATCATTTTATAACAACTTTATATGATTTTTTGGGACTAACCTATTGACAGTGCCAAAGTGCCAGTTGCTGTTTTTGCTTGTTTTTTACTTCGCAAAAAATCAATACCAAACGGAGTCCTATCGCGACGAAACTTTTTGGAGATTTTTTCCGGACCAGAAGACACCCAGTGGGCCAAACAACTGCCGGAGAAGTGGGCCGTGGAGAGCACAACCCACCAGGGCGCGCCAGGGGGGCCCCGGCGCGCCCTGATGGGTTGTGCCCTCCTCGGCCCCCTTCCGCACCGCCTCTGATGCCTATAAATTCTCAAATATTTGGAAAACCCTAGAGGAGTTGACGAAACACAATTCCAGCCGCCGCAAGTTCCAGAACCACGAGATCCAATCTAAACACCATCAAGGAGGGGTTGATCATCTTCCTCATAGGTGCCTCTTCGATGATGTGTGAGTAGTCCACCATAGACCTACGGATCCGTAGGCAGTAGCTAGATGGCTTCTTCTCTCTCTCTCTTATGATTCTCAATACAATGGTCTCTTGGAGATTTGTTTGATGTAAACTTTTGCGGTGTGTTTGTTGGGATCCGATGAATTTTGAGTTCATGATCAGGTTCTATCCATGAATATTATTTGAGTCTTCTTTGATCTCTTATATGCATGATTGCTTATAGCCTCATATTTCTTCTTTGAATCTTTGGTTTAGTTAGGCCGACTAGATCGATTTTTCTTGCCATGGGAAGAGGTGCTTTGTGATGGGTTCGATCTTGCGGTGTTCTTTCCCAGTGACAGAAAGGGCAGCAAGACACGCATGTATCGTTGCTATTAAGGATAACAAGATGGGGTCTATTCCTACATGAATAGATCTTGTCTACATCATGTCATCGTTCTTATTGCATTACTCCATTTTTCCATGAACTTAATACACTAGATGCATGCTGGATAGCGGTCGATGTGTGGAGTAATAG
This sequence comes from Elymus sibiricus, assembly GCA_039707655.1. Classification (NCBI taxonomy): domain Eukaryota; kingdom Viridiplantae; phylum Streptophyta; class Magnoliopsida; order Poales; family Poaceae; genus Elymus; species Elymus sibiricus. The sequence continues at coordinate 451,452,272 of CM077667.1, read as the reverse complement.
AGGTAGATGCAGGCAGGAGTCGGTCTATCTATCTTGGACATGATGCCTTTATAATGATCATCGCCTTGGATATCGTCATGACTATTCGATTTTCTATCAATTGCCCAACAATAATTTGTTCACCCACCGTGCGCTATACTCATTAGAGAAGCCACTAGTGAACCCTACGGCCCCTGGGTCTACTTTTCCATCATATTGCTTTCTGATCTATCTTTTTGCAATCTTTGTTTTCTGATCTACAAAACCAAAAACCCAAAAATATATTGCTGCATATTTACTCTTTTTATTTGTGTTCTTGAGAGATCTATCTCTCCTATCTATCATTACCTAATCTATCTTATTACCGTAGAGAGATTGACAACCTCTCTTTCACGTCGGGTTGCAAGTATTTGTTGTTTGTGTGCAGGTGCTGCTTATTGGGTGGTGGTGATCCTCCTACTGGTTCGATAACCTTGGTTTCATAACTGAGGGAAATACTTACCGTCGCTGTGCTGTATCATCCCTTCCTCTTTGGGGAAATACCGACGCAGTCTCAAGCCACGTCATGAGCATAGTCATTGGAGGACAGTGTCGTCCGCTAGCGCGGAGCATGGGGCTTCCAGTTGGGCGTGGGTGGGGGCCCCTCCGCATCATCGGGGGACCCCGGGCGTATACAGCCCACTCATTATTACATGAGAGTGTCACGGGTAGAACTTGCGGAGATGCTGGATGTTCTAGGCATTCTGGATGGGGACCCCGTCGTGAGTCTCCAGGCGTACGGCGCTAGGCCTGGAGACACGGGCGATCCTGAATGGGCCCTCCCACATGGGCGAGAGCTTGTGCAAGCCCTCCCTAGAGAGGACCCGCCTCAGGACGAGGTCTCCGACTTCAAGGGTCCTGGAGCGGACGCTACGACAATGGTAGCGCCGCAGCGCCTGCTGGTACCTCACTGCATGGGGCGAGGCTTGGCAGCGACCCTCCTCTTCGAGCACGAGGTCTGTCCCCTGTGAGGCATCATGACGCTCCTCGTCGAATTCCAAGACCCGCGGGGAGTGATGCTTGACGTCGTGCGGGAGGACCGCCTTTGCCCCGTAGACGAGGAAGAATGGGGTCTCTCCGGTGGGCTTAGTCGCGGTTGTGTGGATGGACCACAACACAGACTGAAGCTCACCGAGCCAACCCCTGCCCCAGGCCTCGAGCTTCTTTTTGAAGCTCCTGGCTTTGAGGCCCCTCAGGACCTCCGCGTTGGCGCGCTCGGCTTGGCCATTGCTCCGTGGGTGCGCCACTGAAGCGTAGCATATCTGCGTTCCAAGGTTAGCACAATATGTTCTAAAGAGGTTGCTTGTGAACTATGACACATTGTCGGTGATGATACGGTTGGGGATGCCAAAGCGGCTCACGAGGCCCTTGATGTACTTGATGGCCGAGCCGGCTGGGATGGTGCGCACGGGCTCCACCTCCGCCCACTTGGTGAGCTTGTCGATGGCGACGTAGAGGTAGCGATAACCGCCGGCCGCCCGAGGGAAGGGCCCCAGTATGTCCAGCCCCCAGACCGTGAAGGGCCAGGAGAGCGGGATGGTCTGGAGACCCAGCGCGGGCTGATGAATCTGCTTGGCGTGAAATTGGTAGGCTTCGCAGGATCGGACCAGCTCAGTGGCGTCTTGGAGCGCTGTGGGCCAGTAGAAGCCGCTGCGGAACACCTTCCCCACGAGGGTACGAGACGAGGAGTGGTGCCCTCAATCGCCCCCGTGGATGTCGGCCAGCAGCTCGAGCCCCTACTCTTTGGATATGCACCGTAGCGAAACATTGTTGGGGCGCCTGCGGTACAACTCGCCATCCTGTAAACAGTAAGCAGTAGCCTGGCGAACCACGCGCTCCGTACCTCCTCTTTCTCCGGCAAGGCGCCGCTGAGCAGGTATGCCTTGAACTCTTCGGTCCAGTCGCCGGCCTGAGGTTCCAGTGCCAGGAGCAGACGGGCCCCCGAGGCCGGGCCACAGGCCGGGGCGCCTGAGAGCGGGGCCGGTGGCAGGTCCTCCTGAAGCGACACCGGGCCTGCGGTCGCGGGTGCCGCTGACGGCTTAAAGAGCCTCTCCTCGAAGACTCCGGGCTCCTGAGGCTCGCGGCGTGACACCCTCTTGGCGATGTCATCTACTTCCTTGTTCGCGCCACACGGGACGTGCTGCAATTCCATGCCCTGGAAACGTTTTTCCATCTTACGTACCTCCTCCAAGCAGGCCTCCATGTGCTCGTCCTTAGGTGTGTATTCTTTGTTGGAGAAGTTGACGAGGAGCTGGGAGTCGCCCTTGATGGTGAGGCGCTTGACCCCCAGGGCGGCAGCGGCCCTGAGGCCCGCGAGCAAGCCTTCGTATTATGCAATGTTGTTGGAGACCTTCTCCCCATGTTTGAAGCAAAGCTGGACATTGTAGTAGAGCTTGTCTTGGGTTGGGGAGATGAGGACTACCCCAGCCCCCGCGCCCCGGCGTGCGAAGGCTCCGTCAAAGTGCATGACCCAGCCGTCGGGCGCCTTATCGCCGTGCGCGTGGGACTGGCCCCCATCCAGCCCCCGATCGGGAGCGTCTGTCCATTCTGCCACAAAGTCAGCGAGGGCCGCGCCCTTGACGACTCTGGTGGTGCTGAACTCCAGGTGGAAGGCCTGCAGCTCGATGTTCCACTCTGCGACTCTTCCAGCAGCGTTGGGGTTGCGCAACACTTTCTCCAGGGGGTACACGGAGACAACCTTGATGGGGTGACACTGGAAATAGTGGCGCAGCTTCCTTGAGGCGACGAGGAGCGCGAGCAGAAGTTTTAGCTGCATAGGGTAGCGCGCACGCGCATCCCGCAACAAGGTGTTGAAGTAGTACACCGGGTGCTCGACCAGGGACGAGGCATTGGCATCGCCCAGCTCCTCATGAGGCTCGAGGGACTCAGGTGCCTCGGGGGTTGATGAAGCGATGTGGGCCACAGGAGCGCCGTCCTGAGGCGGGGAGCGCTGCGCGGCTCCAAACGAGCCACCCTGCTTTGTGCCTGCGCCGGCGCTCCCCTCTTGGACTGCCACGAGCACCACGCTGGCTGAGTGGGGGGTGGCAGCCAAGTAGAGCACCAGGGGCTCGCAAGGACGTGGCGCCACCATAACGGTTGGGCTTGTGAGGCACCGCTTGAGGTCCTCGAAGGCCGCGTCCGCCTCTGGAGTCCACTCGAAAGGACCCTTTCTCTTCATGAGCTTGAAGAAAGGGAGGGCGCGCTCGCCCAGCTTGGAGATGAAACGTCCCAAAGAGGTCACGCAACCCGCAAGCTTCTGCATTTCCTTGAGGGTTTGAGGCGGGCTCATCTTCCCGGTAGCTTTGACATTCTCCGGGTCGGCCTCAATTCGTCGGTGTGATACCTAGAAACCGAGTAGCTTGCCGGATGGGACTCCAAAGACGCACTTTTATGGGTTGAGCTTCAGGTTCACTTGACGCAGGCTGGCGAATGTCTCCTCCAGGTCGTTGACCTGGGTCTTCGCCTCCCGCGATTTGACCATGATATCGTCGACATACGCCTCTACATTCCTCCCGAGCTGCTACCCCAGGGCAATGCGCATCAACCGCTCGAAGGTCGCACCGGCATTCCGCAGCCCGAAGGGCATGCAAACGTAGCAGTACACACCACAGGGGGAGAGGAAGGCCGTCTTCTCGACGTCCTCCACCGCCATCCTAATTTGATGGTAACCTGAGAAGGCATCCAGAAAGCATAGCAGGTCGCACTCGGCGGTGGAGTCCACAATCTGGTCGATGCGCGGGAGTGGGAAGGTGTCCTGAGGACAAGCTTTGTTGAGGCTCGTGAAGTCGACGCACATGCGCTCCTTCCCACCCTTCTTGGGGACGACCACTGGGTTGGCCAGTCAGTCTGGGTACCGCACCTCCCGAACAACTCCAGCATCCCGCAGCTTGCCACGCTTGCTTCTCTTGTGCTTGCCGCCTTGCCTTTTGCTTCACCGGGCGCGCATCGGGGCGCACCCTTAGGTGATGCTCGATCACCTCTCTCGGGACGCCAGTTAGGTCGCGTGCCTCCCACGCAAACACGTCCATGTTCGCGCGGAGGAAGTCCACCAGCGCCTTCTCCTGCGCTGGGGAAAGGCCAACGCCAATAGTGAAGGTGTGATTCGGGCTCCCGTCATCTGCGGGCACCTGCTTCGTCTCAGCCCGGCTCTGAGAGGAAAGTTGCTTCTTCTTCGCGGGCGCAGCCTCCGGGGCCTGCGCGATGCTCTCCGGGGGCGGGACGCCTCCTTCCCCATGTACGACGCACTCAACATCTGGGCGCGTGGCTGCTGCGGCCATGTAGGCGAGCTTGAGGGCTCGAATTGCGTCCTTGGTATCTCCGGCCATGGTGACAATACCGTTGCCGCCAGGCATCTTGACGACGTTGTAGCCTGGGTGCGTTGCCGCCATGAACTTGGCGAGGGCCGGATATCCCAGGATGGCGTTGTACAGGAGATCGATGCGGGTGACGTCAAAGTCAATCAGCTCGGTGCGGTAGTTGTCACGGGTGCCAAAGGTGATGGGGAGGCGCACCAGCCCCAAGGGGGTGGCGGAGCCCCCGGCCACTCCTGAGAAGGGCCTGGAGGGCGCGAGCTGGTCGTAGGGCATTTGGAGCATGTCGAAGGCCTCCACGGAAAGGACGTGGAGGCCGGCGCCGCCGTCGTTGAGGGTCTTGGTGACGGCAATGCCGCCGATGGTGGGCGTGCACAGCATGGGGAGCGCACCCGCAGCGACTGTCGTCCTGGGATGGTCCCTGGGGCCGAAGGTGATTTCGGTCTCCGGTTTCGCCCCGCTCTGCGGGGTCTCGAGCCGCGACTGAACTGCACCCGCCCGGCGGAGAAACTTCTTGACATGGCGGACGGATGCGGGTGCTTGCGACCCGCCGAGGATACAAGCAACCGCGGGCGTAGCCTGACAAACCGCAGCATCTCCATAGGCCGCGGGCTGCCAGGCCTTGGGGACAGCGCCCGCCATGGGGACGACGAGGCGAAGGTGAAACGCGGCTGGTGATGGTGAAGCTCGGACACGCCCCTACCTGGAGCGCCAAATGTCAGATTCAGAGCTCCACAAACTCAAAGAGGTTTGAACTCTGGGGCATGTGCGAAGATCCTTCCCAACTCAAGCCTCGTCGTCGTGCAAGAAGATGGACTCAATGATTTACCCAGGTTCGGGCCACCTTGCGGTGTAAAACCCTTCTCCTGCTTTTGGTGGATTGGCCTGACGAGGAGGTTTGCGGATGAACAAGTACAGTGGTTGAGCGACCTTGCGAGGGCTCTTGGGTGTGGGTCGATCTGATGCCCTTCTATGGTGGTGGCTAGTCCCTATTTATAGCGGGCCTTGGTCCTCTTCCCTTATCGCACTGGCGGGAAGGGATCCCACAACGGCCAAATTTGAAAGGGGACAGGAGGTACAGCTTATCCTGACTAAAGGTGGTCTTTGCCTGCAAAGCTCCTGGCGTGACGCAGAGGTGGGCTCGGCGATGACATCCGCCTTGCCGAGCCCGTGGTCTTGGTCTCGTTGCACCGGAATGGAAACCTTTGGCGGGCTTCCTTGGGAACCCGCGTCTGTCCTTGCTTCCTTAGCACGAAATAGGAAACTGTCTCTGCTGCGCCCGCTGGCGCCCGCCTGCTTTGGTTGCCGTGGCTTACGTCATTGCAGGCTCCTGAGGCTGGGCACCTGCATAGGAATCTCCGCTCCTCGGGAGGCAGCCCGGGGAGGTCGCTCCCTTGGAGGTCTTGGCGTCGTCCTCCTCGCGAGGCGAGGGCCCTCACGAGGGTCTTGTGTTGCGGGGTTTGTCGCCTGGCCGTACAGGGCCATCGGGGTGGGCCACGCGTTGGGCCGCAGGCAGGCAGGTCTGGGTACCCCTGATCCCAGAACGCCGACACATCTTGTGTATAAATCTACGCACCACATACATGATAACATAGGTACAAATATCATCGTAAGTTCGGCATGAGGGGGGGTCGTTAAAACATAACCCCTATAATTTCGGTATAACTTCGGTGGAATCTTTGCTGATGTCAGCATTTTTTTTGTTCAACATGCATCTTTGTGCTCTTTCTTCCACCCACATTGAAAAAAGAAAGGAGGACTCGAGAGTGAGGGTGATCGAAGGAATTAAGAAATCGTTCGGATCTATTGCTTACGAACCTAATGTTTGATATTTAGCACAGTCCTTAAGAAATATATTCATCTTGTATTAAGAACCTAATGTGTATTTGGGAAAAGGTTCAATATTATTTATACTAGCAAACTTGCCCGTGCGTTGCACCGAGAAAAAAAAAGTACCTCATACTTTCACGCTTTTTTGACATGTAATGTTGTCGACTTTTTTATGGGCGGGGGGCGGGTCGTGCATGTGTGTTCTCTCATGCTTCCTTATGGTCTGATCACTGCCAGGTGGCCATCCTTCTACCGTACTGATGTCTACTACACAACTTGTTCTTGCAGACCCGTGTTGGGCCTCCAAGCGTAGAGTTTTGTAAGACAGTAGCAAATTTCCCTCAAGTGGATGACCTAAGGTTTATCAATCCGTGGGAGGCGTAGGATGAAGATGGTCTCTCTCAAACAACCCTGCAACCAAATAATAAAAAGTCTCTTGTGTCCCCAACACACCAAATACAATGGTAAATTGTATAGGTGCACTAGTTCGGCGAAGAGATGGTGATACAAGTGTAGTAATGATAGTAGATATTGATTTTTGTAATAGTAACAATAAAAAACAGCAAGGTAGCAAGTAACAAAAGTGAGCACAAACGGTATTGCAATGCTTGAAAACAAGGCCTAGGGTCCGTACTTTCGCTAGTCTAATCTCTCAACAATGCTAATATAATTTGATCACATAACCATCCCTCAACGTGCAACGAAGAATCACTCCAATGTTCTTATCTAGGGGAGTGCATAAGAAGAAATTGTTTGTAGGGTACGAAACCACCTTAAAGTTATCCTTTCCGATTGATCTATCCAAGAGTTCGTACTAAAATAACACCAAGTTATCCTTTTCGATCGATCTATCTAAGAGTTCGTACTAAAATAACACCATATGATACGCATCAACCAACTCTAATGTCACCTAGATACTTCAATGTCACCACAAGTATCCATGAGTTAATTATACGATACGCATTAACAATTTCAGATTCATAATACTCAATCCAACACAAAGAACCTCAAAGAGTGCCCCAAGATTTCTACTGGAGAAAGTAGGACGAAAACGTGTATCAACCCCTATGCATAGCATACCCCAATGTCACCTCGGGAATCCACGAGTTGAGTGCCAAGACATATATCAAGTGCTCTCAAATCCATAATAGTATTCAATCCGGTAATAACGAAATCTCAAAGGGAAAACTCAATTCATCACAACAACATAGAGAGGGGAAAACACCATATGATCCAACTATTATAACCAAGCCCGCGATACATCAAGATTGTGCCCAATCAAGAACACGAGAGAGAGAGATTAAACACATAGCTTTTGGTACAAACCCTCAGCCCCGAGGGTGGACTACTCCCTCCTCATCATGGAGACCATAGGGATGATGAAGATGGCCTCCGGTGATGATTTCCCCCTCCGGCAGGGTGCCGGAACGGGGTCTAGATTGGTTTTTTGTGGCTACATAGGCTTGCGGCGGTGGAACTTCTGATCTAGGGTTATTTCTGGGAGTTTCTGAATATATAGGATTTTTGGGCGTCAGTTTCACGCGAAGATGGGCCACGAGGGGCCCATAAGACACCAGGTAGCGCCAGAGGGGGCTGGCGCGCCCTGGTGGGTTGTGGCCACCTTGTGGCTCTTCTGGCCCTCCCACAAATCTTCTAGTGCCTCTTTTGTTCCAAAAAATCGTCAAAAAGTTTTATTGCATTTGGAGAACTTTTATTTCTGCACAAAAAACAACACCACGGTAGTTTTGCTGAAAACAGCGTCAGTCCGGGTTAGTTCCATGCAAATCATACCAAAACCATATAAAATTGTTGTAAATATGGCATGAATACTTCATAAATTATAGATACGTTGGAGACGTATCACGTACCACTCATGCACACGCCTCGAGGCCCAGAGGCTAGGCTCGAATCTTCGCCTCCAACTTTTTGGCTTGGCTTCGCTTTGTATATTGGCACAACAAAGGAAAATCTTTAGAACGACTACACATCTACTAAAACTGAAATTTTACACCACAAATAAGATCCATGTTGCTTTTCTCACAATCTTTTCATTCAGTTCTATAGCGAACCATAAATATCAGCATATTCATCATCACAAATCAAGTTCAAATTTTAACTCTACATGCAACTGATTGTTATAAAACTTATCAACTTTGCATGATGTTTGCCACTAATCCATTGCTCATATGCCTATGATTCCTTCTTGCGATTTGGTCTATGTAATGTGTAATTTATTGCCATGCCCTTGGTTGCCATGTAAAGTTGCTGTAGCATGACTCAATCTTGCTCTCAAGTTGTCATCATAATGTTACTGTTTTGCATTCACAGATTTCATCAAGTCCAAAAAACAGCTTATCTCTCATGGTATGTATATTGCCATGTTGTAATATTTGCAGAAACTATGGAACACGACAGAGACTTAGAACAAGAAGAGATGTTGGGGGAAATAATCCGCGACGGAGATGATGATATTACCTCACAGTTTCTCAACGACTCCGATGGTGAGGGAAGAGAAGATGACGGCTCCGGTGATCGAATGGAGGGAGAAGATGACGGCTCCGGTGTTGGAGCCTTAACTGTTGCAAAGTCCAGCGAGGTATATTAATTAAGCCTCTGCTGACTAGATGCATTAATTGATTTGTATGTACATATATTAATGCTTATTTCTTCTTTTAGCCCTCCCGATCGAGCAAAACTTCTAGAAAAAGACGAGGCCCGAAGAAAAGGTTGGGCGAGAATGAAAGGTTCATGATCGAAGAACTCGTTGCAGATGGCAAACTGACTGCTCCCAAGCGGACCGCAGACCAATTTATAAGTCAGTACGGAGTTGTTGTTAGGGACAACATCCCGATCAGCATTCAAGAATGGAATAAGCCAAAGGCGGACGATGGAGTTTCTTATGTCGACGATAGATCCAAAGAAACGCTTTGGAATACGCTGATGACAAATTTCACCCTACCGCCAGAGGTGGATCCAAATAACAATGTCATAGAGCAAAAAGTCAAGGCATGGGCTCTTAAGAAGATGGCCCAACAATTCAGCAACTGGAAGAATAGATTGCACGAAAAGTATGTCCTGAAAGAGAAGACTCCAACATTCACCAGAGCAGATGAGAAGTTAAAAGATCACTAGTCCACATTTGGGGAGTACAAGACATCGGAGGTAGGTAAGAAAAAGTCAAAAATAAACAAGCAAAATGCTGCAAAGAAGCGATGACACCATGTTATGGGGTCAGGTGGCTACAAGTTTGCCAGGCCTAAGTGGGAGAAAGGTGAGAACGACATGCTTGATAAAGGGATCCATCCAGAGCCATTGGCGTGGAACGAATGGGCAAAGGCTTGGTTCTACGGGCATGGGGGAACGTTGAGCCCATAAACAGGGAAGTGTGTTTATACAAAAGCTCAACTTGCAACACCCATCAAAGCCATTCAAGATGCAATGAAGGACGTGCAGGAAGGGAAGTTCCATCCCGACAGAGAGAAGGACGAGCTGACACGCGCCGTCGGGAATCCTGAACACCCTGGACGAACACGAGGCACATCAGGCTCCGTTCCGTGGAAGGTTGGGTTTCCCGATAGCAGTGACACTTACAGAAGCTGAGGGAGAAAGAAGAAATAGGATGCAGACCAGCTGCAGAACGTAGAAGAAATAGTAGCGTTGCAGCAGAAGAAATAGAGGCACTTACCAACCAGTGAGCTACCGGCCCATCTCAGCGTCAAGAAGATCCTACATTCGATACTGCCCACGGAGCTACCCCACCATCTCAGCGGAAAAGCAGCGTGGCTTCCACGAAGCTCGTTCGGCCCATAGGTGATATCACCGCTCCTCGCTACCCCGTAGATGATATCACGCAGAGGGAAAATTGTGATCTACAAGCGAAATGCATGAACATATCCGTTAAGGTGGCTGTCGGCTATGCCTTACCTCGTGTACCTGATGGAACTTACCATTGCTCTCCGATTCCAGATGGCTATGCTGTTGTCGGGGTGGATGAAGTTATCAACGGATTTGAGCAGCTGGAGCTTGACTTCCCTACAGGTGAAGGGGAGACTGCACTGGGAGATGCCATAAGGACTACCATTCTATGGAGAAAGGAACACATCGTGCTTCCACATTGGACGCCGTGTCAGCAGACTCCGCCGGTGGAGGCCCCTCAGCAGACTCCTCACAGTCCAGGTCTATCTCCGCTGCCTCAGCCGTCTCCGCTGCGTCAGCACACTCCGTCGCCTCAGCTGTCTTCGCCGCGTCAACACACTCCGCCGGAAGAGGGCCCTCAGCAAAATCCGCCGCGTCTGTCGGATTTCGGGCTCCGCAAAACCCAAGGAAGTTCGAACACATGGGCGTGTGCGAAGATCCCCAACAGCTTCACCCCCTCCAAGCTCTCAACATGATAACCCCGCTCGATGGCGAGGAAGAAGATTGCACACGAGAGTTTACCCAGGTTCGGGCCGCCGCGAAGCGTAAAACCCTACTCCTTCTTTTGGTGGATTGCCTCGTGAGGAGGTTTGTGGATGAACTAGTACAGCGGTGAGTTGCCTCGCGAGTGCGTTCTCGGTGGTGTTGGATCCCCCTCTACAGAGCAGCCTAACCTCTATTTATAGTGGCCCGAGTCCTCTTCCCTTATCGCAATGGCGGGAAGGGATCCCACAATGGCCAAATTCAAAGGGGGACAAGGAGTACATCTTATCCCGACAAAAGGTGGTCTTCGCCTGCAAAGTAGCCGGTGGTGGCGCAGAGGTGGGCTCAGCGATGACGTCCGTCCTGCGGAGCTCGGGGTCTTGGTCTTGTTGCACCGGAATGGAAACCTTTGGGGGCGCTTTGGGAGCCTACGTGCTCCACTGTCTCCTTTGCACGAAAGAGGAAACTGTCTCCTCTGGCGCGCTGGTGCCCGCCTGGCCCGCCTTGCGTCATCCTTGGCCTCCTGAGGTCGAGCGTTGCATAGAGATCTCCGCCGCTCGGGAGGAGGCCTAGGGAGGCCTATTCCTCCGCGGGTCTTGCCGCTGTTTCCCTCGCGAGCTCGGGGCTCTCGTGAGGGCCTTGTGCTGAGTGAGGCCGCGCTGGGCCGCACTTGGCTGTCGAAGTGGGCCACGCCCTGGGCCACAGGCAGGCAAGTCTGGGTACCCCCGTTCCCAGGATGCCGACAGTTGCCCCCGGGCCCAAGGCGCGCTCGGGTTGGCTTCTGGGCGAAGCCATAGAAGATGGCCCAAAGCGCCGCGGGCCCCAATCGCCTGCGGGCCAGGCTTGACACGCGGTGCCATCCGAGACGCCGACGCCTACACTCCTTCGCGCTGCCCCAGTGACTGCCCCGGCTGACAAACCACCTGGCTCACGCCTCCGAGCCGTCACTTTCCCCATCAACCTGGTTGCCCGTTCTCCCTTCTTCCGCGGCTCACGCCGTCTCCGCCAAATCCTGCGTCCGTCCAGCTCGACCGTCTGCCATGGCTCCCAAGAAGAGAGGGGGCGAAGCCTCGAATGCTTCGGAACCTTTGCCGATGCCGGAGCCCGCGTTAGGTCGATCCTTGGTGGTCAATCTTGAGGGGCTGGAGAAGGTCCGACTGGCGGTCGCCGCCGGCTCCAACGAGTGGGGGGCGACCAAGATCTGGCTGGGCTCACGGCCTCAGGCCGAGCTGGAAGCCACCTGCATTCCCCTTCATCTCCACACCCTCCTCTCCGGCTTACTGCCGCCGTTCTCGGACTTCTTTTCTGCCATGCTCACGCATTATTAGGTTCATGCGCTTCATCTTGACCCTGGCTCCATCGTCCTCCTTTCTGCCTTCGCGTTCCTATGTGAGGCCTTCATCGGTGTCTCCCCTTCTGTGGCTCTGCTTCGCCACTTCTTCTCCCTCTGGTTGAACCCTGGGGGACACTGTTCAGGATGTGTGTCCCTGCGAGCTGCCGATGCGACGGCCAGCGGGGCCCTCGACGCCCGGCTTTCACCGAACGCGGAAGGTTTCCGGAGGCAATGGGTGTACGTCGATGCTGCTGAGGCCGGCTCCCTGCTCCAACCTCCGCCGGTTCCTGCAGAGCCAAATGCCAGGTGGGAACACGAGGAGCTTGTCGACCCGCGGCTCGCGCCTGTTTTGGTCAGGCTGTCGGAGCTGAAGAAGTCTGGCTTGACAATGGCGATGGTGGTGCGGGAGTTCTCCCGCCAGCGAATTGCTCCTCTCCAGCGCCATTCCCGCCCGATGTGGACCTTCGCGGCCCCTTGCGACTCCATGAGGCTCCAGGTTCCTTCCCTTCTTTCCAGCACCCTGCGCGAGCTGCTATGTCGCCTGACCGGCGGGGAATCGGATGAGCTTCCCCGGAACGGCCTTCCTTTGTACAAGCGCCCGGACGGGGGGGGGGGGGGGGGTTGTCGGGAAGATGCCGCGCTTCGACGGGTGGGGGCTCCTCCCTTCGGTGGGAGCGGGTCCCCGGGACGATCCCCCCGCGATGGCTTCGAGGTCTGGGGGTCCTGAGGGTTCTGGGGCCGCGGCTCCCCCTTTGGCCGTGGAGAGGCGTCCTATGTCGCCCATTCCTCGGGCTATTGCCGCGGCCCTGCCCGGGAGTGAAGGTGACGCCCCCTCGGTGGAGGCGGCGGCCGCCTCCGCTGCTGGATGTCTGGGGTCAGACGCCGACACTTCGTCCCCGGGCCCCCGCTCTTGCCGGAAGAGGAAGGGGCCTGGGGGCAGCTGCTGCCCGTCGTCGTGGGTGCCGATGAAGAGGAAGTGGGTCGCCTTGGATGAGTAAGTGTCCGAGTCCCCTTAGTATTCCCCGGCGTGCCCCTTCTGAATCTCTGTTCCGCAGGTCCCCCTCTGATGAAGAGAAAGGCGCGATGCCACCGCCGCCTCTTGAGGCCACCGGGCACATCGTGACCTTGGCTCTCGCGGCCTTCGAGGCTCCTCACAGGGGGGCGCCCGTACCCGAGCTCGTGCGCCCTCGCGGGGTCCTGAGCGCGAGTTTCCTGCGAACTTCTTCATGCTTGGCTCCCAACTTGCAGGGGTGGGGCTACATCCTCCGCTGATGGTCTTCCCCGGGAGTCAGCCGCGCCATGCCCTAGGGCCTTCCTCAAACGACGGCGCGGATCTCCGCGGGGTGCGGCCCCTGCCCGATGGGATAGGGGAGGAGCCCCCGGGCGTGCATCGGGGTCGGGCGGCCCCTCGCATGCCCTTCCTATCGATCCAGGGGAAGGTGGAGATCCTGGTTGGGCCCTCGAGCTCGCATGCGACCGGAGCGCCGTGCGGCGCGGTCTGCTCCAGTCCGCGGTGAATGCGCTGGGGCGTCTGGGGGCGGAGCTTGCCGCCGCCGACACCCGTCTCCAGGCAGAGCGTCAGCGCCTTGCGCGCGGGTGGCATCGTATTGAGGTTGTCGTCAACCTCGGCCTCCTGCAGCGCGAGCGCGCCCACGCCGTCACCGAGGGGTCCCTTGCCGCGGCGAGGGAGGCCCGCGACCGCGCCCTTGCAGAGGCCCAGGCCGCCGACTGCCAACGCAAGGCCTCGGAGGAATGCTTGGAGGAGCTTGAAGCCTCCAACGCCGCCCTTGAAAGGCGAATCCAGGTACACAGGGCCACTCTTGATGACCTGACGACCGAGCCGCCCACCGGCGGTGCGGGGCCCTGCATACCCGAAGATGTGCTAACAATGGAAGCGCTGGAGCAGAGCCTGGAGCACGAGAGGCTGGAGGTGAGGGAGCACCACGTGTCCCTCGCCGAAGACTCCCTCGCCTCCCGTGAGGCGAAGATTCAGGAGGAGGTCGACGACAGGCTGGCGGAGGTTTGGCGTTCCCTCCTCCAAGACTACCGCGCGAAGTTGAAGCTCCAGGAGTCCCGTTTCTGCAGGCGACGCGACCACCTGAAAAGCTAGGTCGACGTCCTGAGGAGAAGGTTAGATCAAGCGGAGCGACGTCAGCAAGCCGCGATGGATGCCCAGGCTGCCGCCGAGGCCGAGCTATCTTTTCTCTATAAGCAGGTGAAGGGCGTCACTTCCCTCGCGGAGAAGGCTTCGGACGAGGCGGATCGTGCCCACGGCCTTCAGCACACGCGCTCCAAGATGTTCCAATCCCTTGAGAAGAGGGCCCACCGTGTTGGAGATATGCCCTAGAGGCAATCATGTGATGATTTCGTTTCCTATGTAGTCATGAGTATTTTGTATTGTCCTTGAACATCATCAGTGATATGTATCAATAAGTATGTGACTTATTTGTGAGACTATATATAGTATGATGATTGTTCTAATAGTCCCTAGTTGTTAAGGTTATGCGGACACATATCCTTTACTAGTATACGATTCAGTTGATGACTACGTTTCACAAGTCATGTGCATAGAGATGCTAAACTGATAGTATGGACTCGGGGATTGAGATCACCGAGTCGGACAGACCCACTTTGAGACACAGCGAGATAATGTCATCTGTTAGTCTCAAGCACAGTGTATAGGCCATGTCCTAGACCTGAGGTCATCGCTTGTTCTGGGGCTGAGGATCGACTTACTTAGGGTCTATCAAACGCTACTTCGTAACTAGGTAGTTATAAAGGTAGCTTTCGGGTGAATCGTGAGACATGCCGCGAGACATGGTTAACCAAGATGGGATTTGCCCCTCCGTGAGGAGAGATATTCTCTGGGCCCTCTCGTGTGATCAGATTCAGAAAGCATGGCCATGCGACATGGGTTAAGTGTTAACCCAGTTCGGGAATCTGCATCACGGTTTCGAGAAGAGATGTCGAGCTACCACAAGGGTGACAAGTACTCGCCTTGAGCTCTACAACCTATATCATGAGGCAAAAGGAATGTTGTATATGACACGTTGTCGAGGTTCGTCTAACGACTTTGCGCACACATGGGAGTTGGCATGTTCTGCTAGGAGCCGCTACCGACTATCGACTCGGGTCGTGTCCATGTGTACGTGAACCTATAGGGTCGCACACTTAAGGGATTGCAGCCCATTCGGAATGGATCCGAATGGAAAATGGGATAGACTCGTCGTGGGCCTAAAGTGTTGAGCCCACCTCGGAGGTCTATATAAAGGTGAGTGGGCACACCTTTCAGGGTTGATCTTTTTCCTCCCGTCGACAGCCACCGCCACTCCCCACGCCACCATGCCGTGCGATCGGACCTAGCAGTCCGTCGCCCGACGCTGCCCCTGTACGTGTGGATACCTTGGAGGCATCGCATCTACGGTGCTTGGACAAACCGTTCGAGGGATCCGCGAGGAACTGTTCAAGGGATCTGCGAGGAGCTGTTCGCGGGAGATCGGCTACACGA
This sequence comes from Elymus sibiricus, assembly GCA_039707655.1. Taxonomy (NCBI): domain Eukaryota; kingdom Viridiplantae; phylum Streptophyta; class Magnoliopsida; order Poales; family Poaceae; genus Elymus; species Elymus sibiricus. Next base: position 451,436,875 of record CM077667.1, on the reverse strand, counting down.
GGAGGAGACGAATCGGCTGATCGACTACACACATCACCAACTCTACTTCCGCTGCGGTGACTGCGCGTCTAGTGGTAAACCCGATCCCGTGATCTATTTCCAGAAGCATGTTCTTGGGTGCGCGGCAGAAAATTTTATTTGGCGCTAGCGTAGCGTACCGCGTGTTCCGTCAGTGGTATCAGAGCCTCCGCTGTGTGGTGATAGATTCGGTGATTTGCATATGAGATATGTAGATCGGTTCAGGTGCGGGTTGATGAGATCGGCTGTGCACGTCAGTGTTGACGATTGGTTTCGTGATCTTGATTCCGTGATCATGATGCAGAGGTCGTGACACGAATTACCCCTACCTGTCGGTTCCCGCCATCGGGGTAGACAGTGGAAAGTAAATCCAGATGCAGCACGCGAAGATCAATGAGATTGATCAAACCGGAGCAAAGATCGACACCGTGGAAATGTGATTTCCGCAGTGCTGAAATCTGTTGGAGGGGTCACAGTAAAACGGGCATAACTTTTGCATAATAACTCCGTTTTCGCTCCACGACCTGTCAAACTGAAGGGCACGAAAAGATGCATTTGACATTCAACAACTTCGCCGTTTTCGGCGATATTTTCGAGGTCAAAAACCTCTTGGAAAATAGAGTTTTGGACAGTTTTATTTTCGACGGTAGAACGTCTGACTTGTTTTTGCAGGGAATGCTTGTGATTTGGTATAGCCCATGAATGTTGCTTGTAAATTATTAAATCATGACCTGCGTGTCATGAGTGCGGCAACCGGCTGGAGCCATATGGTTGTCCCATTATTGTATTAATGACCCGCGTGTCAACATGAGATGCCTTGTAATGTAATTTACTCACATAGCTATTAGTTTGTAATAGCATAGTATCTTATGTAACACTTGGCGGTTGACACCATGTGTGGAGATGGAGATCACTACAAGGGCAACCATGCATGGAGATGGAGATCGCCATGGGCATGCAGCGCACGTGGAGATGGAGATCACCATGCGTTGATGAAAGGGGCTATACCATATCACACATATATAAACTGCATGTGAAAGTTTATCCCTTTTATGAGCCCTTCTTTTGCGCGATAGATGTTATTAAGTAGGGTGATCCCTCAAAGAATGTCAAGTAAAATTGCCTCCCCAATTGCTGCAACATCACATGTTAAGTATTTTTAGTGGTGGGCCTATAAAATTAGGGTGCTGCTAATTCTCCTTAACGTGGTGTGTTTGTGTCGGACACTTATGAGAGAAGCATTGGTTAACTTGTCGTGGCTATCAAAATAGTTTTGGGCCTCGAGGCATAAGAGTTGGCGTGGCATGAGATGTCCCCAACAAACAAGAGTCGTATAGAGATATGACTAGCAAGTGTTGCTTACCGAATGATCTAGTCTTCTAGCGGTGATGCAAAAGCTCAGTAGTTGACATGTGGATCTTGGATCTTGAATCACTAAGAATCAACGGAGGGATGTTGATTTTAGTGGGAGTAATGTTCTTATTAAAATGTTTAATTTGAATTACTCTTTATGAATACATGTCTTAGTGTTTTGCATATTTCTGTTGTAGATCAATGGCACCACCTGCTCAACCTAGTTTTTCGTTGAAATCAATCCTAGAAAAGGATAAACTGAATGGAACAAACTTTACCACCTGGTATAGAAATCTGAGAATTGTTCTCAGGCATGATAAAAAGGAACATGTTCTAGAGGAACCCCTTCCAGAGGAACCTGCCGAGAATGCTAATGCCACGGCCAGGAATGCCCACTAGAAACTCGTTGATGAGTCAAACGAGATCAGCTGTCTCATGCTGGCTTCTATGGAGCCCGATTTGCAGCAGCATTTCGAAAACATTAAGGCTTTCGATATGATCGAGAACCTCAAGAGCATGTTTCACATGCATGCAAGGACCGAAAGGTTCAACGTCTGGCGATCCTTCATGGATTGTAAGCTGAAAGAGGGTGATCCACTGAGCCCGCATGTGATCAAGATGATCGGATACATGCAAGCTTTGGATCGGTTAGGCTTCCCACTTGGGGACAAATTGTCCACGGATACAATTCTGGCTTCTCTTCCGACTAGCTATGGGGCGTTCATCTCGAACTTCCATATGCATGGCATGGAAAAGAAGCTCACTGAATTGCATGGGATGCTAAAAGTGGCAGAGCAGGATATCAAGAAAGGCACGCATCAAGTGTTGATGGTGTAGAACACGGCAAAGTTCAAGAAGAGCTGGTCCAAGAAAAAGACTAAGGCAAAGGGCAAGGAGGCAACTCCTACTGTCGCCGCCGCGCCCAAGTCCGGACCAAACACGGGGACCGTTTGCTTTCACTACAAGGAAACCGGTCACTGGAAGAGGAACTGCAGTAAGTGGCTTGCCCAGATAGGCAAGAAGGCTGGAAGTGTGACTTCTTCTTTAGGTACACTTGTTGTATATGTTATAGACATTGTTCTTGCTGATATTTCTAGTAGCTCTTGGATATATGATACCGGATCGGTTGTTCACATATGCAACTCGATAGAGGGGCTAAGAAGGACTAGGAATGTTGCAAGAGGAGAAGTTGACATACGCGTCAGGAATAAAGCAAGAGTTGCTGCATTAGCCGTCGGCACCATGCAACTTAATTTACCTTCACGATTTGTAATGGAACTTGATAATTGTTATTATGTTCCTGCATTGAGTCGAAACATTATTTCGGCCTCATGATTGATGAGGCAAGGTTATGAATTCAGTATTAAGGACAATGGTTGTTCTATTTACTTGAATGAAATGTTTTATGGCTTTGGACCTGTTAAGAATGGGTTATTTATATTAGATCTTGAAGGTGAATCGGTCTATAACATAAATGTCAAGAGGCATAAGCCTAACGAGATAAATCCGACTTACATCTGGCATTGTCGACTAGGACACATTAGTCAAAAGCGCATGAAGAAGCTCCATGACGATGGAATTCTGACTTCATTTGATTTTGAATCATTTGAGACATGTGAGTCCTACCTACTCGGCAAGATGACTAAGACTCCTTTTGCAAAGTGTTGTGAGAGGGCGTCCGAGCTATTGGAACTTATACATAGTGATGTATGTGGACCAATGAGCACGACAGCTAGAGGTGGTTTCCAATACTTCATGACTTTTACCGTCGACTTTAGTAGATATGGATATGTCTACTTGATGAGGCAAAAGTCAGAAACTTTTGAAAAGTTCAAGGAGTTTCAGGACGAAGTGGAAAATCAACACGGCAAGACAATCAAGCTTCTACGATCTGATCGTGGCGGTGAGTATATGAGCCAGGAGTTTGATGATCATCTGAAGAGCCGTGGAATAGTTCCACAACTCACTCCTCCAGGTACGCCACAGAGAAATGGTGTGTCGGAATGGAGGAATCGGACTTTGTTAGACATGGTCCGATCGATGATGAGTCAGTCGGATTTACCCTTGTCATTTTGGGGATATGCTCTAGAAACCGCAGCTTTCACACTAAACAGGGTACCATCAAAGTCCGTAGATAAGACACCATATGAGATATGGACTGCAAAGAGTCATAGCTTGTCCTTTCTAAAGATTTGGGGTTGTGAAGCATATGTCAAGCGACTCCAGTCGGACAAGCTCACACCCAAGTCGGGCAAGTGCATATTCGTGGGATATCCTAGGGAAACCTTGGGATATTACTTCTACAACCGTGAAGAGGGCAAAGTGTTTGTCACTCGACATGGAGTTTTCCTTGAGAAAGAGTTTCTCAATCGGAAGGCTAGTGGGAGGTCGGTCCGACTCGAAGAAATTCGAGAGCCACACGGGGACGTTCCGACAGGTGATTCAATCACGCCAGAGTTAGTCAGGGAACCCGTAGTGGAATCGGCGCCGGTTCCACGTAGGTCGGAAAGGTTGCGCAATATGCACGAATGCAATGTGTTGTTCTTGGAGAACAACGAACCGACCACATATGTGGAAGCGATGGTGAGCCCTGATTCCGAGTTATGTCTTGAGGCCATGAGATCCGAATTAAAGTCCATGGATGACAATCAAGTTTGGAACTTGGTTGATCCGCCAGATGGCGTTCGAGCCATTGAGTGCAAATGGATCTTTAAGAAGAAAACTATTATGGATGGAAATGTTACAGTCCATAAGGCTTGACTTGTCGCTAAAGGTTATCGACAAGTTCAAGGAGTTGACTACAGCGAGACTTATTCACCGGTAGCGATGCCTAAATCAATTCGGATCATTCTTGCTATAGCTGCATATTTCGACTATGAGATATGGCAGATGGACGTCAAAACGGCTTTCCTTAATGGAAATTTAACTGAGGACGTGTATATGATACAACCCGAGGGTTTTGTCGATCCAAAGAATGCGGGCAAGGTATGCAAGCTTCAGAGATCCATTTATGGATTGAGGCAAGCATCTCGGAATTGGAACATTCGTTTTAATGAAGCGGTCAAAGAGTTTGGCTTCATCAAGGACGACTATGATCATTGTGTATTCAGGAAGGTCAGTGGGAGCTCAGTTGCATTTCTGATCCTGTATGTGGATGACATATTGTTGATTGGAAATGATGTTCAAATGCTTGAATCTGTCAAGGACTCATTGAAAAATAGTTTTTTGATGAAAGACTTGGGAGAAGCAGCTTATACTTTGGGAATCAAGATTTATAGAGATAGATCGAGAAGGCTTATTGGATTAAGCCAAAGTACGTATATGGACAAGGTGTTGAAGCAGTTCAACATGCAAGATGCCAAGAAAGGGTTCTTGCCCATGTCACATGGCATTAGTCTTAGCAAAACTCAGAGTCCTTTGACTCCTGATGAGCGAAGATGCATGGATGGGATTCCGTATGCTTTGGCTGTCGGGTCCATCATGTATGCTATGGTATGTACTCATCCCGATGTTAGCTTTGCTCTAAGCGTAGTAGGCAGATACTAGGCTGATCCAGGTGAGAGTCACTGGACAGCGGTAAAGAATATCCTTAAATACTTGAGAAGAACAAAGGATATGTTCCTAGTTTATGGAGGTGAGGATGAGCTCATTGTAAAGAGTTACACTGATGCTAGTTTCCAAACCGATAGGGATGATAGTCGATCGCAATCTGGGTTTGTGTTCATTCTGAATGGAGGAGCAGTGAGCTGGAGGAGTGCCAAGCAAGATACGGTAGCTGATTCTACAACGGAGGCTGAGTACATTGCGGCTTCTGAAGCTGCAAAAGAAGGTGTTTGGGTGAAGAATTTTATTTCTGATCTTGGAGTGGTTCAGGACTCATCCAATCCGTTGGACCTCTATTGTGATAATAGTGGTGCTATTGCACAAGTCAAGGAACCATGGAACCATCATAAAGCCCAACACATACTCAGGCGTTTTAACCTCATTCGCGACATTGTCGAGAGAGGCGATGTAAACATATGTAAGATACACATGGATGCAAATGTTGCTGATCCATTAACAAAGCCTCTCCCACAGTCGAAGCATGAGATGCACATGAGGTCCATGGGCATACGATGCCTAGATGATTGACTCTAGTGCAAGTGGGAGACTGTTGGAGATATGCCCTAGAGGCAATCATGTGATGATTTTGTTTCCTATGTATTCATGAGTATTTTGTATTGTCCTTGAACATCATCAGTGATATGTATCAATAAGTATGTGACTTATTTGTGAGACTATATATAGTATGATGATTGTTCTAATAGTCCCTAGTTGTTAAGGTTATGCGGACACATATCCTTTACTAGTATACGATTCAGTTGATGACTACGTTTCACAAGTCATGTGCATAGAGATGCTAAACTGATAGTATGGACTCGGGGATTGAGATCACCGAGTCGGACAGACCCACTTTGAGACACAGCGAGATAATGTCATCTGTTAGTCTCAAGCACAATGTATATGCCATGTCCTAGACCTGAGGTCATCGCTTGTTCTCGGGATGAGGATCGACTTACTTAGGGTCTATCAAACACTACTTCGTAACTGGGTAGTTATAAAGGTAGCTTTCGGGTGAGTCGTGAGACATGCCGCGAGACATGGTTAACCAAGATGGGATTTGCCCCTCCGTGAGGAGAGATATTCTCTGGGCCCTCTCGTGTGATCAGATTCAGAAAGCATGGCCATGCGACATGGGTTAAGTGTTAACCCATTTCGGGAATCTGCATCACGGTTTCGAGAAGAGATGTCGAGCTACCACAAGGGTGACAAGTACTCGCCTTGAGCTCTACAACCTATATCATGAGGCAAAAGGAATGTTGTATATGACACATTGTCGAGGTTCGTCTAACAACTTTGCGCACACATGGGAGTTGGCATGTTCTGCTAGGAGCTGCTACCGACTATCGACTCAGGTCGTGTCCATGTGTACGTGAACCTATAGGATTGCACACTTAAGGGATTGCAGCCCATTCGGATTGGATCCGAATGGAAAATGGGATAGACTCGTCGTGGGCCTAAAGTGTTGAGCCCACCTCGGAGGTCTATATAAAGGGGAGTGGGCACACCTTTCAGGGTTGATCTTTTTCCTCCCGTCGACAGCCACCGCCACTCCCCACGCCACCATGACGTGTGATCGGACCTAGCAGTCCACCGCCGGATGCTGCCCCCGTACGTGTGGATACCTTGGAGGCATCCCATCTGCGGTGCTTGGACGAACCGTTCGAGGGATCTGCGAGGAACTGTTCGAGGGATCCGCGAGGAGCTGTTCGTGGGAGATCACTGTTCGTGGGAGATCGGCTACACGAGGAGGAGACGAATCGACCGATCGACTACATGCATCACCAACTCTACTTCCGCTGCAGTGACTGCGCGTCTAGTGGCAAACCCGATCACGTGATCTATTTCCAGCAGCATCTTCTTGGGTGCGCGGTAGAAAATTTTATTTGGCGCTAGCGTAGCGTACCGCGTGTTCCGTCACACCGGGCCTTAAGCAACATCTGCGGCACGCGCGTCTCGATCCCTCTGGTTCCTGACGATGCCGGTTACTTAGGCTTCTTTCCAGGGTCGTGGAGCACCTTGAGGGGGGTGCGGAGAAGATCCGCGAGCTCGTGGAGGAGAAGCGCCGCGACCTCCTTGCGCGGGCGGCCTCGCACGTCTTCAGCCACCTCCTTCGCCTCGATCCGCACTTCGACTTCGGGACGGTGCTCGCCCCCGTGCCTGAAGTGATCCAAGGTGCCCTTGCCGAGTGGGTGGAGGACCATGTGGAGGAATTGATCGCGGGATTTTCTTTCGATGAACCGGAGGACCATGACGGAGCCGGGGAGCGCGGGCCCGGCAGTGGTGGTCATGATGAGGGCGATGATGGCGGCATGTCTCCATAAGTAGTCTTCGCGTTTACCTGTCAGGGTTATGAATGCAGCCCCGTGGCAGCTTGAACGTATTTTTGGAAGGACCTTCGAGGATGCTCCCGTGTGACGCGATGCACAGCGTTGTACGTCTTTTGCCAAAAATTTCTGCCGATCAGGATGATCGTGTCGCGCGAGCGTCCGAGCGTTTAGGCCTTGGCAAGGTATGCGTGGTAGCGCGTCCACTGCGCCCAGCTTCCGCTTCGGGTTGCGCGCGAGAGAGGAAGGGGCTGGCAGCTGCCGGACTCCCCAAAGAAAGTGAGATGCCAAACGGAAATTGTTACCAAAAAGAATGACCCCCCTTATTTCTAGAAGAAAATTGCAAGAACTCCAAGTTTTATTCCAAAAGATGGCAAATTCGAATACAAAATGGGCAAAGAACAGCCGCTTCCGGCACCTAGGCTAATCTTCGTCTTCGTCTTCTCCCCAGCGCGGAGCATAGGGCTTCCACGTTGCGTGGGCATAGCCATTGGAGGGCAGTGTTGTCTGCCAGCGCGGAGCATGGGGCTTCCACTTGGGCGTGGGATGGAACCCCTCCGCGTCCTCGGTGGGCTCCGGGCGTATACATCCCACTCATTATTACGTGAGAGTGTCACGGGTTGAGACTGGGGGTGCGCTGAGAGCTCCATGCCTCCTGGACATGGAGCCCACTTCCACCCCCCAAGCATGATGCAGCGAAATGGGGTCGGCCCCGGACGGGCCCTCGAGCGCGGGGTGAGCCCCCATGCTCTCCGCAGGGAGGGACCGCCCCGGAACAGGGCCCCAGGCTCTCCAAAGCCCGGGGACGGATGTCGTCGTTGTAGTGGCGCTGCAGCCCCCTGCGCTGCGGGCGGGGCTCGGCGCTAGGGCCCTCCGTCGCGCGTGAGGCTGGCGCCCAAGGCGGTACCCCAGCGCGCCTCGCTGGGGTGCCCGGAAGCCCCGCACGGGTACGCAACCGCTCGTCCCTGGGTGGACCAAGCCGGACCCGGAGACATGGGTGAGTACGTGATCTCCTGCCGCTGGTCGAGCGATGCCTGGCCCGGAGACATGGGCGTGTGTTCCACCCTCCGTCTCTGGGTAGGCAACGCCCGTCCTGGAGACATGGGCGTATGTTCCACCCTCCGTCTCCAGGCTGGAAGCACCTGGCCTGAGGACATGGGCGTGTGTTCCTCCCTCCGTCTCCAGGTTGGAAGCACCTGGCCTAAGGACTTGGGCGTGTGTTTCATTCACCCTCCGTCTCCAAGCTGGGGTCGCCTTGCCCGGGGACATGGGCGTGTGTTTCACCCTCCGTCTCCAGGCAGGCGACCCCCGGTCCGCAGACCCAAGCGCTTGCCAAGGGTAGCTCCCCACCAGCGGGCGCGCCTCACGAGGCTGCCAGTGTCAGGCATCCTCATGAGACCGGCCCCGCCAGCCGCCCTCGCGAGGCTATTCATACCAACCCCAACGAAGGCCGCTCGCGAGGTCGCATATGCTCCTCCTGTTGTCGTGGTGGCCGGCGCTGCTCCCATCATGGCCCAGGTGCTCGTCAACATGGTTGTTGTGGAGTTGTGCGAGCCCCCGGGTGCTGGTGTAGACGAGTCGCCGGGCGTCCTCCCCTGACGCGTCGGGCGTGCTGGGAGGCGCGTTGCGGCGACTACCCCGCGCGGCCGGCAGCTCCCATCGGCCCCCGTCTGCGCCAGGGGCCAACTCCTGCGTGCCCGATGAGCCGGGCCGCGCCTCTAGTGGGCGCGCGGCACGACACGTTTCTCCTGTGTGTCCGCGTGTCCTCAGTGTCTCGGCGGTCGGTTGAGTGACCCCATGGACGCGAGCCCCCTGGCCCGTCCCATAAGGAAACGCTTGGATCTCGCCTGCCGTGGTGGCGCGCCTGGCCGCGCGACATACCCAGCCGTCGCAGCGTCCGCGAGCAACGTGGAGACGTTGCAGTTCACGGGCCACGAGGAGCGCGATTCGCCCTCGTGCCGGGTCGCGGCGAGCCTGGGAGCCTGGTGGGTCGCTGCGAGCCTGGGGGGAAGGGTCGGGGTGACGAGAGCGCGTTGCGCGGTCGATGAGGGCGACATCCCCCGGTGCCCGCCCAAGGCCGGGCTGGAGACGGCGTCCTTCGTTGGGGGGGGGGCAAGGCGACACGGGATGCCGAGGTCTGCAGGCGTCGCCCGAGCAACGCAAGCAGCCCGTAGTTCGGCGCGGGCTCGACGTCCCTTGGCCATGGAAACGACGAGCGGAGGCGAGGCGAAGCTTGAGTAAGGATCCCGATACGCCCCCTACCTGGCGCGCCAAATGTCGGATTTCGGGCTTCACAAAACCAAAGGAAGTTCGAACACAGGGGCGTGTGCGAAGATCCCCAACAGCTTCACCCCCTCCATGCTCTCAACGTGATAACCCCGCTCGATGGGGAGGAAGAAGATTGCACACGAGAGTTTACCCAAGTTCGGGCCGCTGCGAAGCGTAAAACCCTACTCCTGCTTTTGGTGGATTGCCTCGCGAGGAGGTTTGTGGATGAACAAGTACAGTGGTGAGTTGCCTCGCGAGTGCGTTCTCGGTGGTGTTGGATCCCCCTCTACAGAGCAGCCTAACCTCTATTTATAGCGGCCCGGGTCCTCTTCCCTTATCGCAATGGCGGGAAGGGATCCCACAACGGCCAAATTCGAAGGGGGACAAGGAGTACATCTTATCCTGACGAAAGGTGGTCTTCGCCTGCAAAGTAACCGGTGGTGGTGCAGAGGTGGGCTCGGCGATGACGTCCGTCCTGCGAAGCTCGGGGTCTTGGTCTTGTTGCACCGGAATGGAAACCTTTGGGGGGCGCTTTGGGAACCTGCGTGCCCCCTGCCTCCTTTGCACGAAAGAGGAAACTGTCTCCTCTGGCGCGCTGGTGCCCGCCTGGCCCGCCTTGCGTCATCCTTGGCCTCCTGAGGTCGAGCGTTGCATAGAGATCTCCGCCGCTTGGGAGGAGGGCTGGGGAGGCCTATTCCTCCGCGGGTCTTGGCGCTGTTTCCCTCACGAGCTCGGGGCTCTCGTGAGGGCCTTGTGCTGAGTGAGGCCGCGATGGGCCGTACTTGGCTGTCGAAGTGGGCCACGTCTTGGGCCGTAGGCAGGAAAGTCTGGGTACCCCCGTTCCCAGGACGCCGATAGCGTCAGCTGACTCCGCCTCCTCCGCCGCCTCAGCACCGACGGAAAAGAACCGCCGCTCCAGCGGCAAGTAGTACAACTGCGAAGAAATCCAGAGCAGGTACAATAAGTATCAAGGAGGCTCCTGCCAAGTCACCATACCAACTGAGTGATGAGGAACTCAAGAAGGCCGTGGCTGCTGATGTGAAACTCCAGCTTGCACCGACACGGCCCGAGCGAAAAGAGAAAATAGATCCGAGAAAAGCGAAGCGCTGTCTGGAAAACCCTACAAAACCACCGCCGCCTCCGCCGCTATCAAACTATGACCACTCTATTGTTAAGTCACATAGAGAACAACATCGGTCGGGAAGTAGCAGTAGTGCAAGGGGGGAAACAATTCCCCAGCTCGGCGAACAGAAAAACCAATCGTGCCCCCCGCTTAAGGTGTTTACCGATATCGCTAATGATCTGGGGGTAGCGGCCGCTGATCTTGGTGTCACTCTTGGTGATTACTTAGGCGAGGAGGTACAGTTCCCCATGGCTGAGTTAGCCTTTAGATACGAGCACAGGAAGCCTCTCGTGAAACCTGAGGAGCTCCCGCATCTATCAACACAAATGAAGATTGCATCTGTGGTACATGGAAGCCTCAAAGGAAGGGACCAACTATATCATGGTGGGAATTAGAGATGAGCATTACTTCAATGGAGACGAGGAGATGTTCATTAAATTTGATGAATTATTTCAGTTATACAATCAAGAGGCCATCGACAAAACTATCGTCAGTTGTTATTGTCTGTAAGTATTATTTCTGTAATTAAGTCTCTAGCTCAGCTCGTTCATTGCATGTATAATTATCCTCACTATATTATGCAGAAAGAAGATCCTCGAATGCAAAAGAGGACAAATCTATGACATTGGGTTCATTAACCCAAATACTATTCATGAAGTTGCGGTACAAATGAATGCCAAGGATACAGAGAAGATCTTGCTTAGGGCGTTAATTGAACAACATACCAAAAGGGAAATACTATTTCCTTATAACTTCAAGTGAGTGTTATACTGTCTTGTACACATTCTATTTTGCTTACTCGATGTTAAGTGTAATTGATGAGTTATGCATGCGCAGGTTCCACTTTATTCTGCTAGTCATTCAGTTTGACGCAGGAAGAGTACTTGTCATGGACTCGTTACGTAAAGACCCTGAGATGTGGGCGGACTTGAAAAAAATGCTCCAGAGGTAATTTCAATCATTATCGCACTATATCGGCAACTTTCGTTCATTTCCTCATATCAAGTAATTAATAACTCCTTTATTCATTTCTTTGCCGAGTAGAGTTTGGAAAGAGTTCACCAAGAAGGCTAGGGGTGAATGGAAAGAGGAGCTGCGATTTCAGCAACTCATTGTAAGTAGTACTAGCTAGGTCCGCGCATCTCTTTGATTCTAGTTTCAATACCATTAGCATGCTTGATTATTATTTTGATTGAACTCTATTCTCGTAAAGTGCTCGAGGCAGGGATCCGGAAATAATTTATGTGGATACTACGTTTGCGTGTTCATTCGCTAGATGACCTGTGAGACGGGCAGAATGTTAGAACAACTTGAAGTACGTAAAAAATATTCACAATTTTATTTTATTACCATCAATTGTGTTGAGTTTCATTCATATATATATATATTGACCCTCTTCTTTAAATTAGATCCAACGGAAGCGGGACGAACTCCTACCAAAGGCTCGCATACGAGCAATTCAAGAGGAATTGGCGGGATTCTTCCTTGAAGAGATCACAGCTAAAACCGGAGTATACCATCGGGAGTTGGTGGTGAATGTTGGTAATTAGATATTAGGGATCGTAAGAGATGTTTTTTGTATATATGCATGAACGTGTACTATATGTAGTAGTGTCGACTATATATACGAAAACTTGTTGTTCGACCAAGCACGGAGAAAGAGGTCACTTCTCTATATTCATGACGATGTTGTGTAACGGTTCCTTCATTGCTATTAGTAGCTAGCGTCGAGTTGAATGGAAAATATAAAATAAAATTGAAAACACTAAATAAAAAAGAATTGAACGGTAAACATAAAAAGAAAAGGGAAACACAAAATGAAACCCCTAAAACCCCAAAACCCTCCAAAACCCCACCGGCCTTTTAGTCCCTGTTGATGTTATCAACCGGGACTAAAGGTCCTCCTGCCTGAGCGCTGCGCAGCGTCCACGTGGAGCCCCTTTAGTCCCGGTTCGTAACACGACCGGGACTAAAAAGGAGACCTTTAGTCCTGATTGCTTAGTCCCGGTTGCTCAACCGGGACTAAAGGCACTTACGAACCGGGACTAATGTCCCGTTTTCTACTAGTGATATCCCAAGATTTCCAAAAAAAATTGAATTATTTTCTTTTTCTAATTTAATTGTCATATAGAAGGGTGGAGCACCCCAAGAGCTCCAAATCCTCTTCCAAGGCCATGCGTGCTAGTACGTGGGGATTTCATGTGTGTCAATGTGTCATCTGTATATGGTTTCCTTCGTTCACCGCGTTGGAAGATGGTGCTTTCGTTTACCCTGTTTCATGGCTGTGACGTGTTGCGATGCTTGAGGACAAGTTCATAGTATAGGAGCGGATCGATCAAAGCCAGGTAGGATATGTGTACAGCGCATGCACAATTGCTGAGGTAGACCGTAGCCAGTGGCCCTGTTCAATGTTCATCTATCTATTTTTCCTCCGGTTTCCGATCGAGACGTGATCCTCGGGTGAGTGCCGTGAGAAACAAGTGTAAAAACATGAACGAGTTCGGTTCGATCGGTTGCCACTGCGGAGACAAGAGCATGTGGAGGCAGCACCCACCGCAGACGCAGCCACCACTTGAGTAGAATAGTTGATCACTGCAGTTCCACATGCCATGCATTGCAACCACGGGAGGGAATCGCTCTCTGCTTGTGGTATGGGCTATGGAGGTTAGAATGCAGTCAAACCGGATGGCCCGGCTGGCTTAACACAAAGTGATTTGGTTCTGAATAAAAGCTCTTTCGGTCATCATCTAATCAATCTGTGGTTGGATGGTTAAAGAGACAGTGGTATCTTCAGCCCACCAGGGTTTAAATTCTGGTGTTCGCATTATTTATGAATTTATTTCAAAATTTTCGACGATACACTCCAATGGGAGAAGACGTTTTCGTTAACGACGAACCGCCTATGATGACTCCGTAAATCTCAAGATAATATCTCGATGCTTGTATGCTGGATGGAAGGAAATCTATTTGGAGCACATCCATTGAGACTTTTCCATAGTAATACTTCATCCGTTTTAAAATAAGTGTCACTGATCAGAATTGTACTAAATCAGACACTTATTTTGGAAAGGAGAAAGTAATATAAAGACATCCGCTGAGGCTTGAGAATGTTATACATGGGGTATGACTCCGTTTCGAAGTGCGTGCGCACATATATTCCACCCTGAACCTGAAGCAGTCATGTGAAGATACTCCATTCCACCGAGCACCGACTCCAACTGCTTGGTGCCTGCCTCGGACTCGGAGCAGGTAACACGAGGATGCGGCATACATGGACAAATTGTTCGACGATCGACCGCATGCACACGCGCGCGCAGGACGACCAATATGCGGGCGATCGACGGGAGCAAACGACGGGGGTTGCCACGCGCGCCCCCCAAAAACTGGCAGGGCACGAACCATACGGCGGAGCCGTCAGCAGATACTCCTTCAACGACAGATATAGCACTTCGACTTTCACCTTTCGTGACGGCATGTCATGTCTTGGCCTGGCCGCCCAAACTCTAACTGTTCACCTACCGTTCCCTGACACGACCATGGCATCTAGCACTGCGTGGAGGTGCAGTAGTAGTACGTATACACTTCAACTGATCGATCATTCGTGCAGACCGCGCGTGGAACGGATGCACCGAGATGTCGACTCGATCAGTCCAGAAATGTGGCTGGTAGAGCGGCGGCAATGCCGGATTTGCAATATCCATTGACCGGAGAAACTTTGATGGAAAACGAACTCGAACAGGCAGAGCGTAACAAATAAAAGGTGTCCGACTACCGAACAGTTGCCTTAGTGTTATTTTGTTCGGTTAGAGCATTTCTAGCAGACTCTTTATATCGCGTCGAATTGTAAAATAACTGTGAGTTTACAGTTTTACACGAAAAAGGCGGTTCGAACAGACAACTTAATAGTCCCTGACCCTTATATTTTGAGGGGCGCGGTAAATCCCCCCTCCCCCCGCCCCGTCGGTACTCTGTATAGTGGAAAAGCAGTTGGCGGGAGGGACATTTCAGTCCGCGAGCGTTCCCCTCCCCCATTCCGCAACCACCCGCCGCCGTTGTCGCCCGCCTGCCGCCTTCGATTCCGGCCATATCCGCCGGCGGAAACACACCGCCGGGCCGCTACAGACCCGGGTCCACCGCGCCGCTTCGCCGACGCCCCGGATCCGCCGCGCCCAACCGCCCCTAGGTCGCTGCCGCTGTCGGAGAGGATGATTTGCGCTAAGGGAAATCCCCCAAAACCCTGGTTCAAACACTGGGGCCTGTTTGCTACCAGTTAACCTGACGGTGACCTTGGCGAGGCTACGGCAAGCGGAGAAAATCGGGAGCGCACACACAGAGCACGACAGGGACACGAGGAACTACCCAGGTTCGGACCACCGAGCGGTGTATATCCCTACTCCTGCTTGTCTGGAATTGCTCTCGCGATAGTGCACAAGTGTTAGAAGGTAGACGAAAGTGGGAAATGGCCGACCCCCTCTAAGGTAGCAATATTGTCCCTTTTATAGTTGCCTTGGTCCTCTTCCCCGAAAAATGTTGGCGGGAAGGGTAGCCACACAATGACAGTTCAAAGGGGGACAACGCTCAGTCCCATGCTGACAAAAGTAGTCTTCGCGTGGAAAGATGTCGTTCATGACGCGCTGGTGGGCTCGTTGATGACATCCGCCCTGGTGCGCCAAGCCGTCGTGGTCTTCTTACACCGAAATGGTAAGCTTTGGGACTTGCTTTGGGGGAGGCAGCGGGCGCTGCTCTTCTATCATCAAAGAGGGAACCTTCCCTAACCGTTCCTGCTGGCACGGCCTATGCTGTCGTCACCCTGCGCAGGCGCGTCACCCACGTGATGGGCACGTAGCCACACAGCCAGCGCTGCGCGGATCCTCCAAGCAGAGGGCCTCGCCGAAGTCTGCCTCATGAGAGGGGCCTCGCGAGGCTGCCTGCTGCAGGTGGTGGCCTTCGGTAGGTCTTCCCCTCGCGGAGAGGGTCCTCGCGAGGCCTGGCCCTCGCGAGGCGTCCTGCATCACGGCGCCCACGGCTGGGCCGCCTCTTGAGGTGTTCGCCATGTGTTGCTTCGCCGTAGGTAGACGGCCCTGATACTTGTGATCTGCGTTGGGTTTTTCGTGAACAGGAACGGGTAATTCCAGCACAAAGTGGGTAAGTATTTCCCTCAGGTATGAAACCAAGGTTTATCGAACCAATAGGAATATCGATCCTCAACCGTCTTCAGTGGCTGCACACAAATGAACAAAGGACTTGCACCCAACGCGGGCAAGAGGGTTGTCAATCCCCTTGATCTCGTTATTTGCAAGCAAATGAGTTGTGTAGATAATTGTTGATAAATATAAATTGCAAAATAAATAAAAAGTAAATAAAGGCAGCGAGGTAATAATAGCGTTTGTAAATATATAAGTGAATAGACCCGGGGGGCATAGTTTTCCCTAGCGGCATCTCTCATGTAGGCAGCATACGGTGCGTAACAAATTACTGTTTGGCAATTGATAGAAAAGCGGATAGCTATGCGATTTTCACGGCAATGATCATGTGTATATAGGCATCACGTCCATAAACAAATAGGCCGACTCCTGCCTGCACCTATTACTATTACTCCACTCATCGACCGCTATCCAGCATGCATCTAGAGTATTAAGTAAAACAGAGTAATGCATGGAGATCGATGACATGATGTAGACAAAGTAAACTCAAGCAATATGAATGAACCCCATCGTGTTATCCTTAGTAGCAACAACACAAAGACGCATCTTGTCCCCTACTTTGTCACTGGATATAGAAAGTCGTCAGGTTAAACCTACCACAACGCACCACTCCCACCGATGAAATATCAATCTACTTGGCCAAAGCACATCAATAGATTGGAGAGCCTTACGAAGCTATAATGATCATGCAATTAAGAGACAGTATATATCAGAGGCATCTCAAATACTTTTCATGAATAATCTGAACATAAACCCACAATTCATCGGATCCCAACAAACACACCGCACAATAGGATTACATCGGATAGATCAAAGCGAAGATGAGATGACCATTGTATTGAAGATCAAGAGATAGAGATATTGCCATCTAGGTACTAGCTATGGACTCGTAGGTCTGTGGTGAACTACTCACACATCATCATGAGGGCAGCAAGGTTGATGAAGAGGCCCTCCATGCTCGATCCCCCCTCCGGCAGGGTGCCGGAACGGAGCTCCAGATGGCCTCATGACGGAACAGAGACTTGTGGCGGCGGAAAAAGGGTTTCGGGACTGCTTCTGGGGTTTTTGCAATATTAGGGAATTTATAGGTCAAAGAGGGGCGTCGGGAGGCAGCCGAACTCCTTCCAAAGCTTCCAGGTCTTCTTATAGTCCAAAAAAAATCATCAAAAAGTTTCGTGGCAATTGGACTTCGTTTGGTAATGTAAACCTAAAAAGTAAAAAACATGCAGAAAACAGCAACTTGCACTGGGCACTGGGTCAATAGGTTAGTGCTCAAAAATATTATAAATTGGTAAATAATGACCCAAAAAGTATCCTAGAATGATAATATATCAGCATGGAACAATAAAAAATTATAGATACGTTGAAGACGTATCAAGCATCCCCAAGCTTAATTCCTGCTCGTCCTCGAGTAGGTAAATGATAGAAATATAATTTTTGATGTGACATGCTATCCATTATGTAATCTTATTCAGGTATACTCATTGAGAAAAGATGAATCAACAAATATTAACACATCAATATTCAAAGTGTAAGAAACAAAATCAGTAATCCTTAAAAGTATACGATCCTTAAGAAATGTTTACCCCCACATTCATCTTATTATATTAGAAAGGCATGGCTCCATCTTCACCACATTAATACAAATGTTAAGCACCACGGTGTCCAAGTCAGGCAATTGGATCGTACTTTTTCAATATGCATCAACTTTTTATTCTTCACGCAATACATGAGCGTGAGCCATTGGACATAGCATTTAGGTGGAATAGAGTATGGTGATAGATGTCAAAGGGGTAAAAAGTGTAGAAGATAGTCTCACATCAACTTGGCGTACCAACGGGCTATGGAGATGCCCATCGATAGATATTAATGCGAGGAGTAGGGATTGCCATGCAAATGATGCACTAGAGCTATAAGTATATGAAAGCTCAAATAAAGCTAAGTGGGGTGTGCATCCAACTTGCTTGCTCATGAAGACCTCGGGCATTTGAGGAAGCCCGTCATAGGAATATACAAGCCAAGTTTATAATAATCAATAGGTAATTCCCACTAGCATATGGAAGTGACATATCATGAGACTCTCTACATGAAGAGCATGGTGCCACTTTGAGGCACAAGTGTGGTAAAAGATAGTAGCAAAGTCCCTTCTCTCATTTTCTCTCAGCATCATTTTTTTTGGGATGGTGGGCTCATTTGGCCTCCCCCATCTTTATTTTTTGTCCGGAGTCTCATCTTGACTTATGGGAGAATCATAGTCTCCATCATTCTTTCCTCACTGGGACAATGCTCTAATAATGATGATCATCACACTTTTATTTTACTTACAACTCAATATGGACAACTGATATGAAGATATGACTCTGTATGAATGCCTCTGGCAGTGTACCAGGATGTGCAATGATCTAGCGTGACATGTATCAAAAATATGATGTATGGTGGCTTTGCCACAAATACTATGTCAGCCCTATATGATCATGCAAAGCAATATGACGATGAACAAACTAGTCATGTGAAGTGACGATGGAATTTGCATGGCAATATATCTCGGAATGACTATGGAAATGCCATGATAGGTAGGTATGGTGGCTGTTTTGTGGAAGATATAATAAGGCTTATGTGCAACAGAGCGTACCATGTCACGGGGTTTGGATGCACCGGCGAAATTTGCAGTCATCCTCAAGGTGAGAATGGGCAATGCACGGTACCGAAGAGGCTAGCAATTATGAGAAGGTGAGATTGCGTATGTCCATAGTTTCACATTAGTCATAAAGAACTCATATACTTATTGCAAAGTTTTATTAGTTTTATCATAGATTAAAGTACTACTCGCATGCCCCGAGGTAAGAGGTTGGTAGGAGTGAACCAATGCGCGCTTCCAACCGAAACAACACTAGGATTTCAACGAGGAATAGAAATGCTCACACATCATCACCATGCCTCTTTAATTTTTTAGATGAACAAAAAGGTCAACCTCTCTTAATATCGACACTTCTACGGGTCAAAAATTACAAACTCACACCTATTTCATATTACCACATTAATATCTTTGACCCACAATTTCTCTATATGTGCTACATGATGGTTTTGATTATCACCCATTGAATACCTAATATTTTTGGACTAGTCTTATGACCCATGCAAATTACCGTCACTATTTATTAAATCTCAAACAAATATAAGTGAAGAACGAGAGGGAAATCATTTCTATAAAACCTACACGCCGCCGTGCTTAAAAAGATATAAGTGAAGTACTAGAGCAACTGCTAAGCTTAAAAGATATATCTTCAAGTGACATACCGATGGATTTAGACGAAAGAGGGGATGCCTTCCGGGGCATCCCCAAGCTTAGACGCTTGAGTATCCTTTAAAATATTACCTTGGGGTGCCTTAGGCATCTCCAAGCTTAGGCTCTTGCTACTCCTTATTCCGTGGTCCATCATAATAACACCCAAAACTTGAAAACTTCAATCACACAAAACTCAACAAAAGTTCATGAGATCCGTTAGTATAAGAAACATATTGCATACTTTAGGTACTGTTATAAATTGATTCTTATTTCCTAATTGCATAATAGGTATTGTATTCTAACTTCTCCATAGCTTATACCCCCCGATACAATCCATAGCATAATCAAAATAAGCAACTATGCAAGTAAAAAACAGAATCTGTCTAAAACAGAACAGTCTGTAGCAATCTGTAAAGAGCCTATACTTATTTAACTCTAAAAATTCTGAAAAATTAGGTAAACCTCGAAAATTTGTATATAAACACTTTGTAAAAATTTCAGATCATTATCATGCACCAGTAAAAAATTAAAATTCCTGCACTGGAGTAAAAAAATTCTGTTTTGTTTCAGCATCGATTCTACTTATCTTGAGAGTCATCCCAAAGGCTTTACTTGGCACAAACACTAATTTAAACACAAAAACATAATCATTACAAAGGTAATAACTGTGTTATAAAAAATAAACAGAAAGTTCAAAGAAAAATTTTAAAGATAACTATTGGGTTGCCTCCCAACAAGCGCTATTGTTTTATGCCCCTAGCTAGGCATAATGCATAGTTTCAAGTATTGTCATCTTTGACACAAAGGGATCCACTCCCTTTCACAATCTTATTCTCCCTAGCACAAAGAACATCAAGCTTTTGTTCCATGGTGTCAAGCCTCCTATTGTGTAACATGACATTTTCATGAATTTTAGAGATAGAATTGAACACACCCCTAAAATTATACTCCATACTAGCTCTAGCCTCTTTGATTAGCTCAGTTTGCCGGTGGCACACTAGTATAGCGGGTTCAATGGTTTCTACTTTAGGCTGCCCAAATATATTTTTCATCTTATCATAGGTGTCAAAAGCATTGTTCCAGGACACGTCTATGAGAAAGAGATAAACCAACATAAAAACTTCTAAGGAGTAATTTAATACGACTCTTGGGATTAGCTTTAGATTGTATTACTAGCAATCTATCCCATGCTTCTTTAAGGGACTCATCACCTACTTGCTTAAAATCTAAGATTGGGGAACCCTCTCCCAAGTAAGGAGATTGAGGCATGTCCGGAGGGGAACTAGCCATGACTTCGAACAAGAAAACTAGTAACAAGCAAAGATAAATAGTTTTGTGTTTTTGATTTTTATGAGACAAGCTAAATATAAAAGCAAATAAAAAGAAGAACGAGTGAATGAAAATTTGTGTGAATTTACTTGATAGTTGATGATGATGTTCCCCGGCAACGGCGCCAGAAATCCTTCCTGGTACTTGTGATCTTCGTTGGAATTTCCGTGAAGAGGAATGGGTAATTGTAGCACAAAGTGGGTAAGTATTTCCCTCGGTTATGAAACCAAGGTTTATCGAACCAATAGGAATATCGATCCTCAACAGTCTTCAACGGCTGCACACAAATGAACAAATGACTTGCACCCAACGCGGGCAAGAGGGTTGTCAATCCCCTTGATCTCGTTATTTGCAAGCAAATGAGTTGTGTAGATAATTGTTGATAAATATAAATTGCAAAATAAATAAAAAGTAAATAAAGGCAGCGAGGTAATAATAGCGTTTGTAAATATATAAGTGAATAGACCCAGGGGGCATAGTTTTCCCTAGCGGCATCTCTCATGTAGGCAGCATACGGTGGGTAACAAATTACTGTTGGGCAATTGATAGAAAAGCGGATAGTTATGCGATTTTCACGGCAATGATCATGTGTATATAGGCATCACGTCCATAAACAAATAGGCCGACTCTTGCCTGCACCTATTACTATTACTCCACTCATCGACCGCTATCCAGCATACATCTAGAGTATTAAGTAAAACAGAGTAATGCATGGAGAACGATGACATGATGTAGACAAAGTAAACTCAAGCAACATGAATGAACCCCATCGTGTTATCCTTAGTAGCAACAACACAAAGACGCATCTTGTCCCCTACTTTGTCACTGGATATAGAAACTCGTCAGGTTGAACCTACCACAACGCACCACTCCCATCGATGAAATATCAATCTACTTGGCCAAAGCACATCAATAGATCGGAGAGCATTACGAACCTATAATGATCATGCAATTAAGAGACAATATATATCAGAGGCATCTCAAATACTTTTCATGAATAATCTGAACATAAACCCACAATTCATCGGATCCTAACAAACACACCGCACAATAGGATTACATCAGATAGATCAAAGCAAAGATGCGATGACCATTGTATTGAAGATCAAGAGATAAAGAGATTGCCATCTAGGTACTAGCTATGGACTCGTAGGTCTTTGGTGAACTACTCACACATCATCATGAGGGCAGCAAGGTTGATGAAGAGGCCCTCCGTGATCGATCCCCCCTCCGACAGGGTGCCGGAACGGAGGTCCAGATGGCCTCACGACGGAACAGTGACTGGCGGCGGTGGAAAAAGGGTTTCGGGACTTCTTGTGGGGTTTTTGCAATATTAGAAAATTTATAGGCTATAGAGGGGCATCAGGAGGCAGCCGAGGGGGCCACCACATATCAGGGCGCACCCTGATGTGTGGTGGTGCCCTCGTGCACCTCCCGGCCTCCTTCCAAAGCTTCCAGGTCTTCTTATAGTCGAGAAAAAATCATCAAAAAGTTTCGTCGCGATTGGACTTCGTTTGGTAATGTAAACCTGAAAAGTAAAAAACATGCAGAAAACAACAACTGGCATTGGGCACTGGGTCAATAGGTTAGTTCTCAAAAATATTATAAATTGGTAATAATGACCCAAAAAGTATCCAAGAATGATAATATATTAGCATGGAACAATCAAAAATTATAGATTCGTTGGAGACGTATCAGGCCCATGATGCCCCAGTTTCCACTGGGCCGACAGTAACCCCTGGGCCCACGATGCACACGTTCCGCTCATTAAGAACGAAACGGCGCGGGACGAAATGATGCGGGGCCTAAGTGAACTGTCGGGCCCAGGTAGGGAAGCGTGGCGGCACGATGGGATGGGGACACTCCCACTTCCCCCACGACGCCTCGGTAACCGCCCGGCCTGCCGTGTAAGAGCACATTTATCCATGTGTGGTTTTGGTAATTGATGACAGTCCGTATGGACTAATGGTTTCCTTGAGTTATATTCGAAGGATTTGTCTATAGGCACTTTTTGAAGTCCATCTGTTGGTTTGAAGGAGTTTATATGGTGACCAAGGTGGTATTCAAGGTTTTATCCAAAGATTGGTCATGTGAGAGTTGAGCTTATTGCAAGCATGTCTTGAAGAAGAAGCTTCTGTGAGCATTCATGTTTACCTTCAAGACATTGATGTCTACTACGCAACTTTATTCTTGTAGACTTTGTTGGGCCTCCAAGCGCAGAGTTTTGTAGGACAGTAGCAATTTTCCCTCAAGTGGATGACCTAAGGTTTATCAATCCGTGGGAGGTGTAGGATGAAGATGGTCTCTCTCAAACAACCCTGCAATCAAATACAAGAAATCTCTTGTGTCCCCAACACACCCAATACAATGGCAAATTGTATAGGTGCACTAGTTCGGCGAAGAGATGGTGATACAAGTGCAATATGGATAGTAGATATATGCTTTTGTAATCTGAAAATATATAAACAGCAAGGTAGCAAGTAACAAAAGTGAGCACAAACGGTATTGCAATGCTTGAAAACAAGGCCTAGGGTCCGTACTTTCGCTAGTGCAATCTCTCAACAATGCTAATATAATTGGATCACATAACCATCCCTCAACATGCAACGAAGAATCACTCCAAAGTTCTTATCTAGTGGAGAACATAAGAAGAAATTGTTTGTAGGGTACGAAACCACCTTAAAGTTAAGTTATCCTTTCCGTTCGATCTATCTAAGAGTTCGTTCTAGAATAACACCATATGATACGCATCAACCAACACTAATGTCACCTAGATACTCCAATGTCACCACAAGTATCCATGAGTTAATTATACGATACGCATTAAACAATTTCAGATTCATAATACTCAATCCAACACAAAGAACCTCAAAGAGTACCCCAAGATTTTTATCGGAGAAAGTAGGACAAGAACGTGTATCAACCCCTATGCATAGATTACCCCAATGTCACCGCGGGAATCCGCAAGTTGAGTACCAAAACATACGTCAAGTGAATCAATAGAACACCCCATTGTCACCACGGGTATCCATATCCAAGACATATATCAAGTGTTCTCAAATCCAATATTCAATCCAACATAACGATATCTCAAAGGGAAAGATTCAATTCATCACAACATGATAGCAGGGGAATAACATCATATGATCCGACTATATTAACAACGCCCGTGATACATCAAGATCGTGACATCTCAAGAACACGAGAGAGAGATTGAACACATAGCTACTAGTACATACCCTCAGCCCCGAGGAGGATTACTCACACATTATCATGGTGAGAAAGAGAGATTTGTTGATGGAGAGGTGCAGCCCCGAAAAGATGGAGGCGATGGCGGCCACGGCGCCGGCGACGGGCGGCGGCGGTGGCGACGGGCGGCGGCCCGTTGCCCCCCTTCTTCCTTGGTCTTGGTGCTGCAATGGAGGAGCCTCTCCCCTTATTGGCGGCTGCCAATGGAGAGGCAAATTCGTGGCTCTTAGTGGCTCTCCCGAAATTAGGGTTTTCCTCTCCTTATATGTGCCTCTGTGGTGCACTATGGCCCTCCGATGGATGGACCCTTGATCCAATGGCTATTGGGCACTTCTAGAACCTTCCTAGGGGCTCCTCACAGCCCTCATGAGTCCCCAAAGTCGTGGCTTGGCCGAATATATCAGATACTAGATCATGAATGGCGCGCGTTGCTGCGCCCGTCTATTTTAAATGTTGTATGATGGAGAGATCGATTATTATTTTTATAAATACACCATGAAAATATAAACTATGGGAGATGATCAAATGGATTGAGATAAGTTGTTTCATGATTTTTTTTTATTTTTTTTTGAAATGAGAAACACTGCGGTCAATAGTAAGTAATAACTTAAACGGGAATGATATTTTACTAAGTTGAGGCAGAGGAATAGCCAGATTTCACTTGGTGAATGAATGGTAGTAACTTCAGGGAACTGCAAGAGTGCATAGGAGTTGACCAGCAGCTGGCATTTCACCCACTTGTTGGGACGAAAGATCTGAAAATGCAATAGTTACTATGAGGATGCAAATTAAATCTTCAGATTCTACTCTTGGCTTTGCATACATGATATGTGACACTCTCTGAGAAACAGGTCCTCTGATGCACTCACAATGAAATAATAAGAACACTTTGAGCACAAACACAGTAAAATAAAATACTTTACTTTTGAGGTCTCAAGCATGTTTGTTTTTTGCAAGAATATAAAAAAACTCACTGAATTACACATGAGCATGAACGGGTCAGACTTCCTTTTGGAATAACATGCATTGATGGTCAACAAACATAGTGAGCAACAACGAATGTAAGGTGAAAAAATCATTTAAAGAAAACAAACTCATCTTCAGGTTGAAAATGGGTGGTCCGAGGTTGATATTTTTCTACAATCTGAATGAAAGCCCATGAACATAGGTGGCAGCGAATTGTAGGGAATCCCTTGATGGCGTGCGTTGCCGCACCCGCCTATTTGGAATTTTCTTAAATATAGAATACATGAATCAGGGACCTTAGTTAAATTTGCATCTATGACCTATGAGGTGTATGGGTAGTATGTCAGGACATAGTTTTTTCTTTGGTCTAATGGCTTTCAGTTGGTGCGAGGACGACAGTCGACAGATGACGGGTAGATAACAATTACTTAGATTTGAGACTGTAGATTAGTACATGATGGTTCAACAATTACTTGAGACATTGCTCCCAGTACAATTCATGAGGAAGTTTCAGATTTGGTTATTTTGCTTACATACATAGAAAGCGTTCCCTCTATGAGTAAAAGTTCACTGTACATTGCTTTTATTTATGCCACAAAATACGAGAGCCATCCATCTAGTAAATTTGTGCAATGGGACAGCTTAGGGCTCCTTTGATTCAAAGGAATTCCATAGGGTTTTTGGAGGATTGAGATCCTTAGGAATTTTTCCTACACTGGTCCTTTGATTCATAGGATTGGATCCCATAGGATTTTTTCCTATGGAATCTTTTTTACTACATTTCATAGGAAATCTAACATCCACTCCAACCTCTTTTTACTATTCCTTTGTTTTTCCTATGGCATCAAACACTCCTTGCTAATCCTATAGGGTTCAAATGGACATGCCACTCCAACCCTATACTTTTCCTATTCCTGCGTTTTCAAAATCCTACGAATCAAAGAGGCCCTTAGAGTAGATAGTATATGCTTTGTTATATCAAATTTCACAGGGGCGATTATAAGACGGTATGGACCCGTTGACATCATGCCAATTTCTTGTGCAGGCAATTCTAAGATTTCCCAAAGGAAAGAAGACCGCAACAGCGCTTCCATGACACAAACAGAATAAGAGAAATCTATAAAGTATGTTAATTCTTTGGGCATACCTGCATTTTGGTTTCCATAAAGTTTCGCTTCTTCATGAGACTCGATTGCAATCAACTGAAATATTAGAGGCAAAAATAGAGTGTGAACATTTTGGTTTCACAGCATTATCAGTAACATAGGAAATCAAACTCATCCAGAGAACGTCAGCTTCCCCTACTGTGCCATTGCAGACCGCAAAAAAATAAAATGAAACAGCAAGCATGGCACATTCGGAAATCTTGATTTGATGGCCTAATCCAGAATCCAGATGACCTCCCGCGGCACTGTACAATGCTTCATTCCTTCAGCTAAAGGAACCTCCTTGTTCAACTACTCTACAATGTTTTACAGATCGAACATCAACATATCACACTACACTATGATTCATTTCCCGAAATTTATAGAACAGTCAGGCACATGCCAACGGACGAACCATTCTAGTTCTTTACCAAAGTAAACTAATTACCTCTTAATCCACCCAGAGCTCTCGTATCCGGCTTCACAGCGATTCACCTGATTCCGTGGGCACCTTTTCGCTGCAGTTTGCATTGTGTTCAGCAACCTGGCCCCTCGAACGAGCGCTGCCACCGATGATTCTGGAACTAACTTTTCCAGCCATCTAGATTATTTCGCGCACGTTGAAACACTTCCTGGAAGATAGGCGGTCTACCCATAATGCCCGATGGAGATCATCAAGGACCAAACAAAAAAGATTGAAAACCATCTAGCGGGGATTAGGGGCTGGTGCGTCTCACCTGAGCACCGGTTCCACCGGAATTCCCAATACACCGGCGTGCTCCATTGACCTTATCTCTGTCGCCGTAGACGCACCTCCTTCCATCTTCCTCGCTGCAGCAGTCCAAACCCCCTAGAACCATTAGAGACGACAAAGCACTCATAATGAAGGGGATGACAAAAATAATCTGGATGCAGGTGGTAGGGGATCTTCGCCTCACGGGATCGGCGATGTCGATCCGTCGATGTGGAAGTACGGTAGCGCTAGCTGCAGTAGCGGGGGATCTTCGGTCGCGGGGTACGGATTGAGAAATCCCGAAAGTTGCTGCCCATGGGAACCAGGCGAATGCTCAGCATCCCTCGCTTCCTAATAGGTCCGTTCCTTTGGTCATTTTAATGTTGAACGCAGAGGTGCCATTCCACACGGGGTCACCGAGGATTACGCGGTGAGGGGCGGCGAGCTGGTGAGAATCACGGCGGTGGCGGCGCACCCTGGTGAGAGGAGAAAGAGAGAGAGATACGAGAGGTCAGAGGATAACATGGAACGTCGCGTCAGAACCGCCAGCCTCGCTGCCCAAGGGGCCGGTCCATTCGGCCCAACAGCCCGATCAACCAGGACACTCCGTTTTGGCCGCGAGAGTAGCGTGCCCTTAGGACAGCCGGCCCACGAGACAGAAAACGTTGAGTACATATCAGATCTGACGGCCAAAAATGTTGTGATCGAGAAAATGAACGGCACAGACATCTGATGGCATGAGAGGGCTCCGTTTAGGTGCGGTTTTACTGTCCTAAAATGGTAAGAGTTGGACTCAATCACGTCATCAATTCTCGTAATCCCGTAATCAGATATTTTTCTTCAGTAAAACGGATCTCCAGATCGCATCCGAACTCTGTTTTGAACGAATTTGTAGTTTAGAATCATTGCCATAAAATTCCCCACACTTTCCTAGTTTTAACCTTTTCCATTTGACGCCATCTTCGGGGGTCAAACTGACGATCTCTAAAAACTGTTTTGCGTTTTTTCAACAATTTCCAATTAATTCCTACACATCAAAGTGTGAAACAAGAACTTGTGCAATTTTGCAACCATTAATAGGTTAGTCCCAATAAATCATAAAACAATAGTAAAAACATCAAAGTGTGAAACAAGAACTTGTGTACACATCAAAGTGTGAAACAAGACCTTGTGCAATTTTGCAACCATTAATAGGTTAGTCCCAATAAATCATAAAACAATAGTAAAAACATAGGCAAATATGACATGAATACTTCATAAATTATCGATATGTTGGAGACGTATCAGCATCCCCAAGCTTAATTTCTACTCATCCTCGAGTAGGTAAATGATAAAAATAATAATTTATGAAGTGTGAATGCTATCATAGTATATAAGTTTGATCAATGATAATTCCAATCAATTTTTCTAGCATCATAGCAGCAACTTTTTCTCATAAAAATCATCATGATAGAGTAGCCATCAATTCAGATGTCATGGTTCAAACAATGAATTCTCTTGAAACTTAACGACCTATGTTCTTAGTCACCAAACAATTGCAATTCAACTTATTCTCAACAAAGTCTAAGTAAGAGCTCCACATACTCAATCATCATATAGTCTTCTATGATTGCTAGTACTCAAATCATATTTTTAAAACAAACAACATCCATCGAACACAGAGAAAGATAGGGGCTTAAAGTTTCGCCTCCCAACATACTTAACATAAAGATAATTGTCAACAATAATGAATCATGATCAAATACATTCGACTGGATATATGTGTTTGGATCTTTCCCCACCACATGATGCTTGCCAACTAATAGATTGAGGTTGGAATAAGAAGTTGACTCAACATGAATAGTAAATAACATGAAAGTAAATAGATTGGCCCTTCGCAGAGGGAAGCAGGGATTTGTATATGTGCCAGAGCTTATTGTTTAAAACAGAGATGAATATAATTTTGGGAGGCACACCCTTCCTGTCAACGTTACGACCAAGAGTTATCAATATCTTCCATGCTAAACACATTAGCGGCGGTTCCCAAGCGGTAAAAGTAAAGGTTTACTCCCCCTCCACCAACAAACACACTCCACGGTAGCCGAATCCACGGGTACCGTCCATACCAACAACATTCCTGGGGGAGTTTTGTTTAATTATTTGCATTTTTTTTATTTTGGGACTGGGAATCCCTATTACCGCCCCTCTCGTGCAAGGACGAGTGAATAAACACTCATCATGAGAATAACCCGCTTAACATGGAAGATACTGACCGCCTCCTGTCGCTCCATGAGCGGTCCAGGCACACAAAACAGGTGTTCATTTGAAATTTTAGAGGTGGCACATGCAAATTTACTTGGAATGGCAGTGAAATACCATATATGGGTAGGTATGGTGGACTCTCATGGAAGAAACTTGGCTCAAGGGTTTGGATGCACAAGTAGTATCTCTACTTAGTACGAAGTTTTGGCTAGCAAAAGGTTCTAAACAAGCACCACATGTTAGAGGTTCCATAATAATATAACTTCTATGCAAATATACCCAACCATAACTCATTACGTTGTCTTCCTTGTCCAACTTCAACTAATTTTCTCAAGTTTTAAAATAATTAATGGGTATTCACAATCATAGAAGATGTCCAAGATAATATATTTGTATGTGAAAGTTCTCTTTCTTATACTAATCATTCATGAATTGCTTGTATGACCAATTTGATGATTGTCAAACTTCAATAGATTTTACTTTCTAAACCAGATGTGAAGCTACTACTAAGCATAAAGCACATTGATAATTTCATATTTATGATATTCAATTCATTCACAATTTACTCATAGGATATAAGTGAAGCACAAGAGTAAACATCAAACTACTCTCAAAAGATATAAGTGAAGATTAATGAGTAGGTAAACAATCAAGTAGCTATGTGAGGGCTTTCTCTCTCAATAAATATTTTCAGATCTGAGTTTTTTATTCAAACAGCAAACTAAATAAAAATAGCACTCCAAGAATAGCACGCATCATGTGAACGAATAAAAATTTAGGCTCATCATAGGCTAACCGATAATTGTTGATGAAGAGAGATGGGATGCGTAGCATCCCCAAGCTTAGATGCTTGAGACTTCTTGAAATATTTACTTGGGGTGCCTTGGGCATCCCCAAGCTTGAGCTTTTGTATCTCATTCAATCCTCTCATATCATGGTTTGACCTATTCTCAAAAACTTCATCCACACAAAACTCGAAAAGAACTCGTGAGATAGGTTAGTACACATAAGAATAAATCAACACTTCATGTACTGCCAAGACAAGTTGCACAATAATTTTAAAACATTATCTACTGTTTACTATCGTTTCCACAATTTATATCTACCAATATAGGCTATGGAAACTATAGGATAAGTAGATAACAAAACTATGACAGCAATCTGTCCAAACAGAACAGTCTGTAGCAATCTATTAAACCAGTGTACTTATGTAACTCAACAAATTATGAAAATTTAGGACATGCTAAATAATTTATATGAAAATACTGTGTAAAAATTTCAGAAATTTCCACATTCCAGTAAAATATGAAAATTCAAACACTACAACAAAAGTTTCTGTTTTACACAGCACACATCAAACATGCAATGCAAGCATCCTAAGGCAATTCATGGAACTTTTTATTGAAAAACAAGATTATAAAGAACACCTAACAGAGAATAACAAAATAAAATGATGCTCCAAGCAAAACTCATATTATGTGACGAATAAAAATATAGCTCCAAGTAAGATATACCGATAGTGTTGAAGACGAAAGAGGGGATGCCTTCCGGGGCATCCCCAAGCTTAGGCGCTTGAGTATTCCTTGGATATTACCTTGAGGGTGCCTTGGGCATACCCAAGCTTAGATTCTTGTCACTCCTTATTCTCCTCATATCGGTGTCTCACCCAAAACTTGAAAACTTCAATCACACAAAACTTAACGGAACTTCGTGAGATGGGTTAGTATAATAAAGATAGATCATTCACTTAGGTACTGTCAAGACAAGATTCAGAATTCTTCCCACATGATACCTACTGTATTATACCATTCCCATAATTTATACCACTAAATATAAGCTATGGAAACACTAAAACAAGCAAACTATGCATGCAAAACAGAATCTGTCAAAAACAGAACAGTCTGTGAAGATCTGTAGTGTAACCATACTTCCCTGTCTCTAAAAATTCTAATAAATTTGGAAAACCTGAAGAATTTGTATATCAAGACTGTGTAAAAATTTCCGATCATTATCACGCTCCAGTAAAAAATCAAAATTCCTGTACTGGAGTCAAATGTTTCTGTTTTGGTTCAGCATCAATTCTACTCATCTTGTGAGTCATCCCAAAGGCTTTACTTGGCACTTTATTGAAATAAAAGGCACACAACATGATTAATACAGTAGCTTAATCATGTGAACACTCGAAAACAGAAAGTAAAAGTGTTGGGTTGTCTCCCAACAAGCGCTTTTCTTTAATGCCTTTTAGCTAGGCATGATGATTTCAATGATGCTCACATAGGAATAATATTTGAAACATGTAAGAGGGCATCATGAATCTCAAGACAAGCACATTTAAGTCTAACACACTTCCTATGCATAGGGATTTTTTGAGCAAACAATTTATGGGAGCAAGAATCAACTAGCATAGGAAGGCAAAACAAGTGCAACTTCAAAACTTTCAACACATAGAGAGGAAACTTGATATTATTGCAATTCCTACAAGCATATGTTCCTCCCTCATAATAATTTTCAGTAGCATCATGAAGGAATTTCACAATATAAATATCACATAAATCTTTATTTTCATGATCTACAAGCGTAGAAAATTTATTACTCTCCACATAAGCAATATTCTTTTCATCCATGGTAGTGGGAGCAAACTCAACAAAATAACTATAATGATACACTTAATTGGCATAACCACATTCAATATTAAAATCATGATGAAAAGTTTCATGGTTACTATCACTCTTTATAGCATACATGTCATCATCATAATCATCATAAATAGGAGGCATGCCATCATAATAAATTTGCTCATCAAAACTTGGGGGACTAAAAATATCATCTTCATCAAACATAGCATCCCCAAGCTTGTGGCTTTGCATATCATTAGCATCATGGATATTCAGATAATTCATACTAGCAATATTTCTATCATGCTCATCATTGAAGGGATTCTCATTAAGTTTTTCATAAATTCTTCCTCTACCAATTAAGCACAATTTTCCGAACCATCATTTTCACGAAAGACTTTATAAAGACGAGACAATTGAGGCAACCTAAACTCCATTTTTCGTAGTTTTCTTTTATAAAACCAAACTAGTGTTAAAACAAGAAACTAAAAGATTTGATTGCAAGATCTAAAGATATACCTTCAAGCACTCACCTCCCCGGCAACGGCGCCAGAAAAGAGCTTGATGTCTACTACGCAACTTTATTCTTGTAGACTTTGTTGGGCCTCCAAGCGCAGAGTTTTGTAGGACAGTAGCAATTTTCCCTCAAGTTGATGATGTAAGGTTTATCAATCCATGGGAGGTGTAGGATGAAGATGGTCTCTCTCAAACAACCCTGCAATCAAATACAAGAAATCTCTTGTGTCCCCAACACAACCAATACAATGGCAAATTGTATAGGTGCACTAGTTCGGCGAAGAGATGGTGATACAAGTGCAATATGGATAGTAGATATAGGTTTTTGTAATCTGAAAATATAAAAACAGCAAGGTAGCAAGTAACAAAAGTGAGAACAAACGGTATTGCAATGCGTGAAAACAAGGCCTAGGGTCCGTACTTTCGCTAGTGCAATCTCTCAACAATGCTAATATAATTGGATCACATAACCATCCCTCAACATGCAACGAAGAATCACTCCAAAGTTCTTATCTAGCAGAGAACATAAGAAGAAATTGTTTGTAGGGTACGAAACCACCTTAAAGTTATCCTTTCCGATCGATCTATTCAAGAGTTCGTACTAAGATAACATCAAGTTATCCTTTTCGTTCGATATATCTAAGAGTTCGTACTAGAATAACACCATATGATACGCATCAACCAACTCTAATGTCACCAAGATACTCCAATGTCACCACAAGTATCCATGAGTTAATTATACGATACGCATCAAACAATTTCAGATTCATAATACTCAATCCAACACAAAGAACCTCAAAGAGTACCCCAAGATTTCTATCGGAGAAAGTAGGACAAGAACGTGTATCAACCCCTATGCATAGATTACCCCAATGTCACCGCGGGAATCCGCAAGTTGAGTACCAAAACATACGTCAAGTGAATCAATAGAACACCCCATTGTCACCACGGGTATCCATATGCAAGACATATATCAAGTGTTCTCAAATCCAATATTCAATCCAACATAACGATATCTCAAAGGGAAAGATTCAATTCATCACAACATTATAGCAAGGGAATAACATCATATGATCCGACTATATTAACAAAGCCCTTGATACATCAAGATCGTGACATCTCAAGAACACGAGAGAGAGATTGAACACATAGCTACTAGTACATACCCTCAGCCCCGAGGAGGATTACTCACACATTATCATGGTGAGAAAGAGAGATTTGTTGATGGAGAGGTGCAGCCCCGAAGAGATGGAGGCGATGGCGGCTACGGCGCCGGCGACGGGCGGCGGCCCGTTGCCCCCCTAAGGGAGTCCTGGACTAAGGGGTCCTCGGGCCGCCGGCTTATCTCTCATAGGCCGGCTTGGTGGGCTGCTCTCTGATTATCACAGGAAGGACCGGGCTATGCGACGACCCCGTATTCTAGAAGGAAACCTCTGAAGACGTGGCGTGCACTCCAAGTCAAGATGAGGGGATCAACGTCTTTACTTCCGGCTGGAGACTTATCATGTGTAAACCCCAGGTACCCCCGGTGTCTATATAAACCGGGAGGTTTAGATCATAGTGGGCAGAGAAGCTCATCTAGGGTTTTGGCTACTTGATCTCGAGGTAGATCGACTCTGTAATCTTCATACACATTAATATAACCAAGCAGGACATAGGGTTTTACCTCCATAGGAGGGCCCGAACCTGGGTAAACATCGTCTCCTTCGTCCCCACTTACCCATCGATCCTAGACTCACAGCTCGGGACCCCCTACCCGAGATCCGCCGGTTTTCACAGCGACATCGGTGCTTTCATTGAGAGTTCCGCTGTGGGATCGCAAGAGGAATTGATGGCTCACCTAATCATTAGCGACGAAATCCGTAACGGGGGCTCCTTCGCCCCCGGACAGATTATCGCTTTCGGCAGCATCGTGCTGCACGCCGGCCCGACCGGCCATCCTGGTCGGATCGGGAATCTCGCCCCCGATCAAGAGATCAGATTCGGGAACCTAGAGTTCTCTGTAGACTCCCGGAGGGATCTTTCATTCGCTAGGCTCACGATCTCACCTGACGAGCCCGAAGTCTCCAAAGCCTTATCTTTGGATCTCCTTCTTGGCTCCGCCCTCGGGTCTATCCCTGCCGATGATCAGGTTCTTAGTTCGGATCTGGTTACAGTACCTGAGGGCCAGGGGTCGGCCCCTGCCGAACACGCTCTTTGTATGGACACGTTGGAGGTTAACTCCGAAAGTCCTAGGCAGATCGATCCGGTCGAGCTCTCGGCGCTCAACGAGACGCTGGATCGGATCCTATCAATAAAAATCACAGACGACCCGACCTCGACCCATGCTCACATCGGTCTGAAGGCGGGTCATGGGGAATTTTTTGACCCACCCACCACCCACTTGGTAGCCACTATCGAAGACTTAACCGATATGCTGGACTACGCCTCCGGGGAGGCAGAAGACATGGATGAAGAGGACGACGCCCCCGCCCCTGTCAACACTGGGCGATGGACTGCCACCTCCACCTATGACGTCTACATGGTAGACACCCCTGATGATAAGGGTGATCGCACCCCTAAGAATGGCGATAAATCCGGTGAGGCGCTGTCAAGGCACCGGAAACAGCGCAAACGATCTAAGGCAAACCAGGGAAGGGAAGCCATTGCAGACACCAAGGAAAACGACACCCCGGAAGACCTCAGCGACCCTGAAGACCCCGAACAGCCACGGGAGGAGCAGGAAAGGCCCGAAGATCGGCGCGACACCAAGGATCTTAATGATTCCGAGGACAACAACTACCTTCCCCCTGTCGAGGAGGAGGACAGCCTGGAAGCCGAAGACTTCACTGTCCCCAAAAACCCTGCGGATCAGGAACGATTTGTCGGCAGCTTTTAGCCACCACCCGAAGCGTGAAGGCAAAACAACGACAGCTCAAAGCCGAACAAGACACCCTCAATGATAGATGGACGAGGGTCTTGGTAGCCAAAGAAGGGTACGGTACCGATCTACCGGACCAACTCAAGAGCTACCCACGCCGGCGGCTGCTGCCGCAGTTCGATGACGAGGCCCTTGAAACATCGCCTCCCAGGCATACTCCGTACGACTAGCCGGACCGCCCTCCCCAAGGACGGGATAGGACGGCCGGCGAGGCCGATTACAGACCTGCGGTACCCCGCAGGAGAGGAAAAGAGCCAGCAGGGCCTGAGGACAGGTATGACTTACGACAGGACCTGGATTATAGAGCAGGCCACACAAGATCCATCTACGGATCTAGAGGGTACTCCCCCGCTAGACGGGACGGGTACCAGTCTTGGTTCGACCGCAACAACAGAGTTCGGGAACAAAACCAGGCCCGATATACCGCCGATCGTAGGCATGACATAGCTCGGGTCAGAGGCGCTGCCCCCCCCCCCCCACTGTGTTTCACAGACGAGGTGATGCAACATCAGTTCCCCGAAGGGTTTAAACCCGTTAACATAGAGCAATACGACGGGACAACAGACCCAGCCGTGTGGATCGAGGACTTCCTCCTCCACATTCATATGGCACGAGGAGATGATCTCCACGCCATCAAGTATCTGCCCCTATAACTTAAGGGTCCAACTCGACACTGGTTAAACAGTCTCCCCGAGAATTCTATCGGGACCTGGGAAGAGCTCGAAGATGCCTTCCGATCTAACTTCCAGGGCACTTATGTCCGGCCACCGGACTCCTCCGACCTGAGCAATGTTGTCCAGAAAGCAGGTGAATCTGCTCGGCAATTCTGGAATCGGTTCCTGACCACGAAAAACCAGATCGTTGACTACCCGGACGCCGAGGCAATAGCCTCCTTCAGACATAATATCCGGGACGAGTGGCTAGCTCATCAGCTCGGCCAGGACAAGCCGAGGACAATGTCCGCCCTTACCTCACTTATGACCCGCTTTTGCGCGGGTGAGGATAACTGGCTAGCTCGACGAAGCCATAACCCCGAAGACCCCGGCACCTCCGAAGTCCGGGATGGAAATGGGAAACCACGACGTAACAAAAACAAACGCCGGCACAACAACGGCGATGCTAAGGACACGGCCGTTAATGTCGGTTTCCGCAACCCAAAGTCCGGACAGCGGAAGAAGCCTTCTAAAGGAAATCGAGACGGACCTACCACGCTGGACAAAATCATGGATAGGCCCTGCCAGATCCACGGCACCCAAGACAAGCCCGCCACCCACACCAACCGTAATTGCTGAGTATTCAAACAAGCTGGCAAACTCGCAGCCGAGGAGCAAGGCAAGAGCCCACGCAGCGAGGACGATGACGAGCCCCGCGGTCCAAGCAATGGAGGACAAAAGCAGTTCCCTCCAGAGGTAAAAACTGTGAACATGATATATGCCACACACATACCGAAAAACGAGAGGAAGCCCGCCCTTCGAGAGGTCTACGCCGTAGAGCCCATAGCCCCGAAGTATAACCCATGGTCGGCTTGCCCGATCACCTTCGACCGACGGGACCATCCGACCAGTATCCGTCACGGAGGTTCGGCGGCCCTCGTCCTAGACCCCATTATCGATGGGTATCACCTCACTAGAGTCCTAATGGACAGAGGAAGTAGCCTTAATCTGATTTACTCAGACACGGTGAAAAAGATGGGTATAGATCCATCAAGGATCAAACCTAGCAACACTACCTTTAAAGGAGTGATCCCAGGCGTCGAAGC
This sequence comes from Elymus sibiricus, assembly GCA_039707655.1. Taxonomy (NCBI): domain Eukaryota; kingdom Viridiplantae; phylum Streptophyta; class Magnoliopsida; order Poales; family Poaceae; genus Elymus; species Elymus sibiricus. Next base: position 451,400,223 of record CM077667.1, on the reverse strand, counting down.
CCGCTGCTCGGGCACCGTGAATCTGGAACTAGTGTTCGGCTCGCCCGACAACTTCCGCAGCGAAGATTTGATCTTCGACATTGTCCCTTTTCGCAGTGGTTATCACGCCCTACTCAGCCACACAGCATTCGCTCGCTTCAACGCCGTCCCCCACTACGCATACCTGAAGCTCAAGATGCCCGGGCCCAGGGGGGTCATTACTGTCAACGACAACATAGAGCGCTCTCTCCGAACTGAGGAACACACAGCAGCCCTGGCAGCCAAATTCCAGTACGGCGATGATAGGTCGACGCCAAAATCAGCCATAAAGGCACGTCAGGTTAGTAAACGAGCTCGGGATCAACCCGAACTCCCGGAATCATCTTCCGCCCAACAAAAATAGGGATACGCCCCCCACAACACAGCTCTAGTTCCCGTAAAAATATGTGCCAAGAAGGCACAACTTCGCGCTCAAAATACCATGGGCAGCTGTGGGGATCCACTATCAAAAGGAAAGTGTTCGGCTGGACCGAACTACTGCCAACACATGTCTTCGGACAAACCACAAGTACCATCTAGGACCTTCCAAGCGTAAAGCTCATCCACACTGCGGCGACTTCTCAAGATCTTCTTCCCAAGATCCGTTCGCCAATAGCAATCACCTTTAAAGGAACGCAAACCCCTCGGGAGCAAAGGAGTAGACATGCGACAGGGGCATTGAGGACGTCAAGCCACCCATCGAAGACCCCGGGTAAAACCTCTCCTTTGTAAACTTTGCTTTTCATTTCAAAGTACCTGTAACAGTTGCTTCGGCAGTTTGAGTTGTAAGAATTCATCAGAAATAAAGACCATCCTTTACGGCCTCCTCGCTATATTTTATGTCACATACTCTGTTCTCTACTCACCGATGCCGATAGCAAAGCTGTTCGGTACATATTATGATGCGACCGGCTAATAGACCGGGGGCTTGGCTATAAAAATCGCCCCAAGCATCACCCCGGCACTATTGTTGATGTGTTCGGCATCTCGGATGTTGCTTTATATGAATCGGTTCCGAATTATGTCTTGGGTCAATGGTTGGGTTGCCCGGCTCCTGTGTTTGCCCTCTTACGTTCTGCTCGTTCGGCTAAAAGGGTAAAGGAAGAACCACTGCGATTGTGCTTCCTGCTCGCCTGGTCAAGTGCCTCAGTGGAGAAAGCCAAAAACTGACTGTCATAATAAGCGAGAACCGGTCTGCAATCCGAGCATAAGTGTCAAAGTAAAAATCGATAGAGGTTATTCCATGTAATACGAGGGGGTTGTACTATTACAAACCATGTGATGCTGGTTTGTACTATTACAAACCATGTGATGCTGGTTTCAACCTCGGTGTATCCGAATATCACAAAACACTGGGGGCTCGTCATCAGCCCCCGCAGTCAAGCTCCTATGGCTAAGTGAAAGCACTAAAGCATCATAGTCCGATTGCCTTGTTCCCCTCGCACTACCGCCTTCGGGCACCGATACGTCGGCTAAGGGTCACAGTGTGAAGGTAGAAACACCTCGTGTAGTATCTACATGGGGGCTGAAGCCGACGACTCGCAACTTTCAGATAAAACGGCCACATAGGAGTCAAAATAATACAAAGCTTAAAGACATGATAAACCATGCAACTGCATTATAAAGCGGAATAGTCATCGAATACATGACAAAACGCTCATTCATAAATTACATCCTTGGGGCATTGAGATTCTATTGCCCGAGCACCATCCATCACGGTGGCAAAGTATTTCTCGGGGCGCCTATGCTCCTTCCCGGGGGGTGGAGGCGCGGTGGCCATCTCGGTCGGCTTGATCTTCGGCCAGTGCACCATGGTCCTTGCAAAGGCCATCCGAGCTCCCTCGATGCACGTAGAACGCTTTAGAGCGTCAATCCGAGGCGCAGCGTCACACAGTTTCTGCACCAAGCCGAAGTAACTGCTGAGCAACGGCTCTCCAGGCCACAGCCGGATGCAGAGGTCCTTCATGGCCGGCTCCGCCATCCTGTGTGGCTCCATTAACAGTTTCATCTGCTTGCTCAGGAGGGGAGGATGCTCGGGGGCTTGAAATTGCGCCCAGAACAGCCGAGGCTCAACATCCCCATCCCGAGAGGCGAAGTATCTGTTCACGCCACTACACTCCTCGGGAGGTCCGTAAAGGCGCCTGAGGAACGCCATACCCGGGTGAGCAATGCAAACCTGTTACCACCAAAGGCACATTGCAGTAAGTACGGCTTACCATCCGCGATCGCCTTGACTTCGCGGAGTTCTTCTTCAAAGAACCTCCTATCAACACGCTTCGCTTTTAGCTCGGATTTTAGTGTGGATAGTTCGGTGGCCTCGTCTTGGTTCTTTTGCTCAAGGGCCTCGCACTTCGTGATGGCATCCTTGAGCTCCAGCTGCACCTCTCCCACCCGGGCCTCATGCTTGTCGCTCACGGTTTTTAACGTCGACAGCTCGGCTGACGCTCGTTCGGCCACCGCCTTCTCATCTGTGGCCTCCTGCTTCGCCTTTGCCAACTCGGCCTTGAGGTTCTCGACCTCCGCGGCCACAGCTGTGGTAACAATGAGTAAATAACACTTAGGGATAACAATCCGGATATCTCAGTCAATGAGGATAGACAAAAATAGCCCCGAATGATACAATTCGGACTCACCTTGCGTCTCGTCGAATCTCTTGTTCAGGGGATTGAGCTCCTCATCGGAACTCTTGAGCCTCCGGTTTAGCTCGGCAAGCTCCACTGCGTTGGCGACCGCCGCTGATGACGAGGCCTACAAAACAACTTATGTGCATTAAAACTCCCGAGCTGTCGGATTCAGACCCTCTGCTAAGTACTCTCCGGGGCTCTTAGCATAATGAGGGACAAAGGGTGCCTTGAGCATCGTTACTAACTTTCGGGCATTTGACCCCCGGGTGGGTTTTTCAAACTCACCCAGGGCTCGGGGGCTACTACATTTACAAGGATTGCATAAACTTGGCAAATTAACTTTTTCTGGAAAAAAGAGTTTTACGTGGCTCACCTTGAAGCCCGTCAAGAGGCCGTTGAAGGTCTCTTTCAGTCCGCTATCAACGGACTGAATGCCTTGCAAAACCGCACCCATAAGGGCGCGGTGATCTTCGGCGATGGAGGAGCCGGATAAAGCTTCCTCCATCACGGCCGACCACCCAGTCATGGGTGGCACCGGTGGAGACCTGCCAACCCTCCCTCCGGTGGGGGATTGGGCGGCGGCTCCTGAGGCATAGAGCGCTCCGGAGATGTCCTCGGAGGGGACTGGACCGGACCTCGTCCCCCCTCTTCAGTTGCCAGGAGATGTTCTTCCTCCTGGTCTTCGGAGGCCGAGGTGTTAACCTCAGTCATAACGTCGTCACCCCCACTGCTGGTGTTCGGCTCAGAAGGAGCCTGGCGCGATAACACCTCCGCGGCCTCCTTCGAGACCTCAGGAGGCGTATGATGTGACGCAGTCCCGCTTTCCGCCAGGTCGGCGGGCGGAGGCGTAGGATGTGACGCAGTCCCGCTTTCCGCCAGGTCGGCGGGCAGAGACTCCCCGTCCGAGATTTGTTCGGTGGAGAGATCGCGCGGTGGACTGCAAATTGAAAGACGCTCGCCCATTTAGCATTAAAAACTCCATACAAGTAACCCAGAGGGTCCTCAGATTCATACCTCTGGGCCGGGGGCTTAACCCTTGGGTTCCTTCGGGGAACCTTGTCAAAAGCCTCAGATTCCTTATCGGAGTCCGAGTTATCATCGACCAGGACTGCCTTTGTCCAGCATGTCCTCTTCGGGGCAGGAGGAGGTAGGTCCTCCGAGGCGTCCGCTGATGCCGCCCTTTTCCTTGTGAGGGGGGAGCCGCACTCCCCTTCGTCCTCGTGCTCTTCCTCGTGAGTGGAAGAGGCATGGGTCTCCTCAGACTTAGTGTCCGGAAGACCCCTTAGATGAAGACCCTCTCGGGCCTCCTTCTTCTCCCCTTTCTTCTTCTTCTCCTTCTTCTCTGGCACCGAATACGGCGCCACGACGAGCATCTCCGTCAACAGATCCGATCGAGGGTCTTCGGGCTGCGGGGCCGGACAGTCGATTCGCATGGCCTTGCTTAGCCATTTCTGTGAAGATGAGGGAGAAGGGGTTCAGCTCTTTGTCAAAAAACAGAGCCGGAGAATTAAAATTTCATCATACCTTGGTAGGAGGGGTTTCGGCGTCTAGACCAGTGTCCTCCTCCTCGGCCGACCAGCTCTTCTGGGGCTTGAATAGCACTTTCCACAATTTCTCATGGGTAGTGCGGAAGAATTGGCGCACGGTGGCCGGGTCCTCGAGCTGGTAAGCCCACATTGGGGAGGCCCGGTGCTGGCAGGGGAGGAGACGGCGGCGGAGCATGATCTGGATCATGTTGACCAGCTCGATTTTGGCCTCAATCATCGAGGAGATGCGCTTCTGCAGCGATTTTACCTCTGCGGCCGACCCCCAGTCAAGGCCTTTCTTGAGCCACGAGGTTAGCCTCATAGGGGGTCCGGATCTGAACTCGGCAACAGTCTTCGGCTTGACATTGAACACTTTGAGCCACAAGCCGAAGTGCGGCTGTACCCGCAAGAAGGCTTCGCAGACGATGATGAACGCCGAGATGTGCATGAAGGAGTTCGGGGGGAGGTCATGGAAGTCTAACCCGTAGAAGAACATGAGGCCCCTAACGAAGGGGTGGAGCGGAAAGCCCAGTCCTCGGATGAAATGGGGGACGAACACCACCCTCTCGCCCGACTTCGGCATGGGAACCACCTGATTCGCCTCTGGAGCGCGGTGGGCGATGTTGGCGGAGAGGTAGCCGGCACGCTTTAGCTCCTGAATGTCGTTGTCGGTGACGGAGGAGGCCTCCCACTTGCCCATGGAGCCTGAACCAGCCATAGCTGAACTCGGAGGGAAGATTGAGGAAGAACTGGATCTGGGCTCTCGGAGCTTGGGAAGGTTGAGGAGGCAAAGGGTGCGAATGTGGAGCGTGAATAGGCCTTGGGGGTTTTCTCCCTTTTATGGGGTGCCGTAATACCAAGAGCCTCCCTTTTACTACGCCGCAGGCCTCGCCACTTCCCGAAACAATCGTGCCGTTATGCGCGCGTGGGATAATCCAGGGCATCAATCATATCCCGTAAGAAACAGGACACGATCTACACGTTGATAAGACGTGCAAATGGAGAAACGGCCTCGAACCGCGAATCGAGTTTTTGTAGCCTGCTCAGCGGTCGTGATAGGCCACGACCCTTCGTCAAAAAGGTTGTCAAGAAATACTGTTCATACTTTGACGCTTCGGCCTTCGAGGTTAAGCGACTTATGACGTCCGGATAACTACATGTTCCGATAACTACATGTCATTGGCGGCCAGACTAGAGCCAGCCGATCATAAAGGGGGAAAGGAACTCACCCCGCAAGCCGGAGACTCTGATCATGCGAAGCTGGTACTGTTATGACCCCTGGCATTGGGGGCTAGTTCGGGGGCTAATGAGGGAGTCCTGGACTAAGGGGTCCTCGGGCCGCTGGCCTATCTCTCATAGGCCGGCTTGGTGGGCCGCTCTCTGATTATCACAGGAAGGACCGGGCTATGCTACGACCCCGTATTCTAGAAGGAAACCTCCGAAAACGTGGCGTGCACTCCAAGTCAAGATGAGGTGATCAGCGTCTTTACTTCCGGCTGGAGACTTATCATGTGTAAACCCCAGGTACCCCCGGTGTCTATATAAACCGGGAGGTTTAGATCGTAGTGGGCAGAGAAGCTCATCTAGGGTTTTTGCTACTTGATCTCGAGGTAGATCGACTCTGTAATCTTCATACACATTAATATAACCAAGCAAGACGTAGGGTTTTACCTCCATAGGAGGGCCCGAACCTGGGTAAACATTGTCTCCTTCGTCCCTTGTTACCCATCGATCCTAGACTCACAGCTCGGGACCCCCTACCCGAGATCCGCCGGTTTTGACACTAACACCCCCTTCTTCCTTAGTCTTGGTGCTGCAATGGAGGATCCTCTCCCCTTCTTGGCAGATGCCAAGGGAGAGGCAAATTCGTGGCTCTTAGTGGCTCTCCCGAAATTAGGGTTTTCCTCTCCTTATATGTGCCTCTGTGGTGGTCTATGGCCCTCCGATGGATGGACCCTTGATCCAATGGCTCTTGGGCACCTCTAGAACCTTCTTAGGGGCTCCTCACAGCCCTCACGAGTCCCCAAAGTCGTGGCTTGGCCAAATATATCAGATATGGTAAGAGTTGGACTCAATTACTTCATCAATTCTCGTAATCCCGTAATCAGATATTTTCCTTCAGTAAAACGGGTCTCCAGATCGCATCCGAACTCCGTTTTGGACGAATTTGTAGTCCAAAAACATTGCCATAAAATTCCCCACACTTTCCTAGTTTTAAATTTTTCCATTTGACGCCATCTTCGGGGATCAAACGGATGATCTCTAAAAACTGTTCGTGGACAGATTTCAGGAAGGTAAATGTTTACACCCGGCGCGCCGGCGGAACTTTTGGCCGGACGCGCGCGGGGCGTTCGATCGCTCTACCGTGCGAGTATCGAGCGACGGGAGCACCCCTCAGAGCATCTCCAAGAGGCACGCAACGCGCGGTGCCCAAAAAACCGATTTGCAGCGCGCACATTGCGTTTTTTAGCGCGCCGGCGAGCGCCGGCTCCAGCGGCCGCAGCTAAATTGTGCGCGCGTGGCGCTCCAGCAGACGCGCTAAAGCGCGCGCAGAATACATGATTTTGATGCTATTGAAACATAGTTCAACGATACATATATAGATAAAACATAGATAGAACATGCATAGATAAAATAAAAACATGCATAGATAGAACATAGCTAGTAGATAAAATAAAAAAATACATAGACAAGCTAAAAACTACTCGTCGTCCTTCGAATCCGTAGTAAAAACGTCCTCCTCCGAATTATCCGTATCCGAAATCTCGAGGAAGGCATCAAGAAAGCGGTCATCGTTGCGGTCCCAGGTCGACGCTTCTCCAAGCTCGATGTTGAAGTCCGCGGCTGCCTTCCGCGTACGCTTGTCGGTGCGATAGGCGGCTCGCTCCGCCCTCCTCTCCGCCCTCCTCTGCGCGAAGAAATGGCGCTCATCGATGACGTCCTACGGAAACCGTTCGTGCCACGCTGCCATGGCCACCTCGTCCGTCTCGGTGATGCCGAGGCGGCGCTCGCGCCTCTGGTTCTCCCGACGGTCCTCGTCGGTGACAAGCCGCGGGGGAGGCGCTAGACTCTCTGCCCGCTCCCGCGTCATCACATCGGGGAAATTCATCTCCCGACGAGGCCGCCAGAGGCGCCACGCCGCCGCGTCGTACAACCTTATCTCTTCCCCAGCCAACCATTTTATTAGTTTCTTTTTCATTGGCTGATGAGGTCGTCTACCATGGGTAGGGTCACAAGACTGACTTCTTGGCCCACCTAGGGACCCTCATCGACATTGAAGCTCAAGAGGTGGAAGTGCACTCGGACACGCCTGAAGAGTCACTCGGACACACCTGAAGATACACTCGGATGGCCACAGCCACACTCGGTCAACAGGAGCTCAATGGTCCAGGAGACGTAGCGTTGAGTAATATGAAGAGACGTCCTCTGGGACTTATCAGATGTGCGTTATCAGTAACTCTCTAGTTAAAGCGGCAGTTCCTGTAACGTAGCTTTAACTAGCATTTATTGCGGCGCTCGGCTGGTAGCGGCGCACTCTATATAAGCCACCGCCAGACACTGTAGCAAGGTTCCGACACTTGTATTCTCATACTCCCTCATAAGCAAAACAAACCAGCCCCCGGGCTCAAGACGTAGGTCTCTTACCACTTCCGAGTGGGGCCTGAACTCGTACACATCCGAGTGCAACACCTGAGCCGTAGCTAGACATCGCCCCTCCATTCGTACCCCTAGTACAATTGTCAGGGTCAATCCCACGACAGTTGGCACCCACCTTGGGGCTGCGCATCTAGCGAATTCCGGCGCAGGTGGAATTTTTATTCTCCCGTTCACCATAAACGCATTCGGCGGCGAGATCTTCTTCGGATCCCTCAGCTTCGTCGTCGACGATTCGGCATGGCTGCAAGAGGCACCGCTGGACGCTGAGGCACTGCCCGCCCGCGGCGCAGTGCACTTTAGCGCGACGACGTTCAGAGTTCTTCTCCGACAACCATCTACGCCATATCGACCGACTTCTCCGACTCATCTTGAGGCTTCTCGCCAGCGCTCCGGGCGCTCTCGGCTGCAACGCTGGATCAGGCACGCCGCGGCGGCGCAGGCCGCAGGGCAGCAAGTGGATGCACTTGAAGCTGACAAGTCAGTCCATTGCCTTTTCTCGTCTTCGGACGACTCCTCCTCCGATGCTGCTGGTTGCGAGAGCAGCGGCGAAGGGGCGGAGGTTATGATGGCCGGCCCATCCCGAGACGCTGCTCCTCCAGGGTATTCGGCGGGAGACGCCCGCGATCGGGACGGCGACCACCGTAACGCCAGTACCGACGGTTACGTTCCCCGACCGCTCACTCGGGAGCAGTGGGAGGAAATCAGACGCAAGAACGACCAAGTCCTCCAAACGCCCATTGCGGGGAACACCCCCGAAGAGATAGCCCTCGAGGCCGCTCGCCAAGCTACCTTGGCTGAGCGCGAGCCTCTCGAGCGGTTGCAGCATTCACTCGACGAACGCGCGGCAAGGGAACTTCCTAGTTCCAGCCGTAGCCGCCGCCAGTTGACATTCACGAAGGAGCGCTCGTACACCATCCCGACGATGCATATGCCTTTGATGAATCTGGCCGCGGCCACTCGGATCGCAGATTCGATCCAGCCGTCCAATTCGGCAGCAGGCGAGGGCATTCAGCAGATCCAGGCTCTGCTGAAGACCGCCTTGCAACAAAACTCAGAGGTATCACAATCTCACCAGCGCATACATAATGAATCAACTCGGGCAGATATTGGGTAGTCTACTCACAGTCCGCTCGTGCCGAGGAAGTATCCGCGAACTCCTCCTTATCCGAGAGGTCCATACAGAGAGCGCGGACACGACGACCGTGATTTCAGTCGGACTCCCCCTCCGAGGGGCGGTCCGCATGGCCAACGTCCAAATGACGGAGGCTATCCACTCGGGAGAAACCGCGAGCGGAGTCCTGTTCGACACAGGGGCTACGATACCCGATCGGACATCACTCAGCGAGTGGTTGATCGGAATAGATATGACAGAGACAGAGCGAGCGGCTAGGGAGTTTCTGGTCTTGGATGTTTCAGCAGGTACATCCGAGAGGCAGAAATACCCCCCAATTACCGAATGGCAACCAGAATTGGAAAGTTCAATGGCGAGTCCAAGCCAGAAACATGGCAGGAAGATTATCGAGTCGCTATCCAAATCGGCGGCGGCGATAATTTTGTTGCCATGAAGCACCTTCCGCTCATGTTGGAAGAATTTGCGTGGGCGTGGCTAAATCAGTTGCCTGCCAGCTGCATTGATTGCTAGGATAACTTGGCCCGAGTGTTCGTCAAGACATTCGAAGGCACCTACAAGCGTCCGGGTGGACTGACGGAACTCCAGCACTGCATTCAGAAGAACAATGAAACTCTCCGAGAGTACATTCAGCGCTGGACCACGTTGCATAACACCGTGGAAAACGTCACCCAGCATCAGGCCGTGTGCGCCTTCAAGGCAGGCACTCGGTATCTGGAGTTAGTCTTGAAGTTTGGTCGATCTGGGGATCTGTCCCTCAGTTGGGCCATGGAGATTGCGAACAAGTACGCTAATGGTGAAGAAGAAGACCGCCTCCGAAGAGGAAAAGCGAGAGCCGGCAACGCCGAGAAGAACCAGAAGCGGAAAGCTGACACCTCCGGCAAGGTGGAAGTCGCAGCCGTCCAAGGGCAAGGGCAAGGCAAGCCGAAGCCCAAGAAGAAGAAGAAGAAGAAAGAATGGATTCCCAAGAAGAAATCCGAGTACAAATCCGACATTCTTGACCAACCGTGCCAGATTCATACCAAGACGGATTAAGAAGGCAACGTTGTGCTTCCGAAGCACACCACTCGGGAATGTTGCCTGCTCAGGCAGGAGATGGGCGCTGAGCCCTCGAGTGAGAAGGTCGATGTCGAAGAGGAAGAGGATACTTCCGAGTATCCTAAAGTGGATAAAGTCCTCAATGTGATCTTCGCCGATGTTGAGAGCAAGAGGCAGCTAAAGGTTATCAATCGGGAGGTTAATATGGCAGTTCCGACTGCACCCAAGTACCTCAACTGGACGAAGACGCCTGTCACCTTCGACCAGTCTGATCACCCGCCCCACATTGCCACCCCTGGGAGGCAAGCGCTGGTCGTTGACCCAGTGGTGGGCTGTGTCTGATTGCGTAATGTCCTAATGGATGGAGGCAGCGGGCTTAATATCATATACGCCGACACGCTCAAGGCTATGGGCATCCCGATGTCCCGATTGAGCAAGAGCAACATGCATTTCCATGGGATCGTCCCTGGAAATAAGGCAGAATCACTCGGCCAGATCGCGCTGGACGTAGTCTTTGGCGGCGAGAAGAATTTCCGAAAGGAAAAACTAACCTTCGAGGTGGTCGACTTCCGCAGTGCTTACCACGCCATCCTGGGTAGGCCTGCCTACACGCGTTTCATGGCCAGACCATGTTACGTGTATCTCAAGCTCAAGATGCCAGGGCCTAAGGGTGTGATTACAGTCACTGGTGATCGGAAAGTCGCCGAAGAGTGCCTTCAGCAGGGCACAAAGATAGCCAATGAACAAGTGCTTGCAGTCGAGCTTGAAGGGTACAAGAAAGAGGTGGATACGGCTGATCTGCTCAGGCCAAAGAGGCCGGCTTTAGAATCAGCCTTCCAGTCAACTGGCGAGACTAAGCAAGTTCATGTCCATCCGAGTGACCCGAGAGCCGCTCCGACAAATATCTCCACTTCACTCGGAGACAAATAGGAAGCCGAGCTCATCCAGTTCCTCCGTGAGAACTGGGACATCTTCGCATGGAAGCCGTCTGACATGCCTGGTGTTCCCAGGGAACTGGCTGAGCACCGACTCCGAACAGAACCCAAGGCCAAGCCAGTCAAGGAGTACTTGTGCCGATCCTCCCTGGAGAAGCGCAAGGCGATTGGTCAAGAGATAGCTCGGCTCCTCGCCGCCGAGTTCATCTGCGAGATTTACCACTCCGAGTGGCTCGCGAATGTTGTCTTGGTACCGAAGAAGGACAAGTCACTCCGTATGTGTATTGACTTCAAACATCTCAATCGGGCCTGCCCGAAGGATCATTTTCATTTACCTCGAATAGATCAGATCGTAGACTCCACAGCCGGATGCGAATGACTGTCGTTCCTGGATGCGTACTCCGGGTACCACCAGATCCGAATGTACGGTCCTGATGAAATAAAAACAGCCTTCATCACCCCTTTCGGGTGCTTTTGCTATGTCACGATGCCATTCGGCTTGAAGAATGCCGGATCCACTTTCCAGCGCATGATCCAGAAGTGCTTGCAAAGGCAAATCAGCCGGAACGTGGAGGCCTATATGGACGATATCGTGGTCAAGTCTAGGAAAGGTTCCAACCTCTTGACTGACCTCGCCGAAACCTTCGCGAACCTGCGGAGCTTTGGGATAAAGCTGAATCCAGCCAAGTGCACATTCGGAGTGCCAGCAGGAAAGTTACTCGGTTTCCTCATTTCCGAACGGGGGATCGACGCCAATCCAGACAAAATCGGCGCCATAGTCCGAATGAAGCAACCAGAGCGCTTACATGACGTGCAAAGGTTGACAGGATGCCTTGCGGCCTTAAGCCGATTCATTTCAAGACTCGGAGAGAAGGCACTCCCTCTCTACCGATTGATGAAGAAGTCCGACAAATTCGAGTGGACTAATGAAGTGCAAGCCGCATTCATAGAACTCAAGGCATTGCTTTCCACCCAGCCGGTGTTAGCTGCTCCGGGCAGCCAGGAACCTCTACTCCTGTACATTGCGGCGACCAGCCAGGTGGTGAGCACAGTCCTTGCGGTAGAGCGCGAAGAGCCAGGAAAAGCATTCAAAGTTCAAAGACCCATATATTACATCTTAGAAGTGCTAACCCCTTCCAAGCAAAGGTATCCGCACTACCATAAGCTGGTCTATGGCATTTACCTGACTGCTAAAAAGGTGATTCATTACTTCCAAGATCACTCGGTCACGGTTGTCAGCAGTGCTCCCCTATCGGAGATCCTGCATAACAGGGACGCCTCCGGCCGAGTGGCTAAGTGGGCAATCGAGCTCCTTCCGCTGGAAATCAAGTTTGAAGCTAAAAAAGCAATTAAGTCCCAGGCATTGGTTGATTTTATGGCCGAGTGGATCGAGCAGGAGCAACCAATTCCGAGTGTTCCCGAACACTGGACTTTGTTCTTCGATGCATCCAAGATGCTCAATGGCTCGGGAGCTGGCGTGGTTCTTGTCTCTCCCAAAGGAGACCGGCCGAATATGAAGCCCTCCTGTATGGGCTACGCATGGCCATTTCGCTCGGCATTCGTCGGTTGATGGTCTACGGCGACTCGGACCTCGTTGTCAATCAAGTGATGAAAGAGTGGGACATTCGGAGTCCAGCAATGACCGGATACTGCAACGTGGTCAGAAAGCTGGAGAAGAATTTTGAAGGCCTAGAACTGCATCACATTCCTCGCGCAAAGAAACAGGCGGCAGACGATCTGGCAAAGATTGGGTCCACTCGGCGAGCGGTCCCGAAAGACATATTCCTTGAACATCTGCGCGCTCCAACAATCGCATAAGATCCTTTCACAGAGGAGCCCCCGCAAGCAGTTGGCCCATCTGGTCCGACTGAGGTTGAAGTTCCAGCCATAGTGGATCTGGTCCACGAAATGCTGGTAATCACTCCCGAGTGGACTCAACCCTATTTGGCATACTTACTCAGACAAGAACTACCCGAAGATGAAGAAGAAGCCCGTCGGATCGTCCGTCGATCCAAGTCATTCAAAGTTATAGGTGATCAGCTGTACAAGAAAAGCACCACAGGAGTCACCCAAAAATGCATCTCCCCAGAGGAAGGACTGCAAATCTTACATGAAATCCACTCGGGAACTTGTGGCCACCATGCGTCCTCTCGGACTTTGGTTGCTAAAGCTTTCCGCGCTGGTTTTTATTGGCCCCGAGCCAATGAAGCAGCAAGGGACCTGGTAGACCTGTGTGTCGGGTGTCAGTTCTACAAGAATAAGTCCCACAAGCCAGCATCCGCGCTCAAGACGATTCCGATCACTTGGCCATTTGCAGTATGGGGCCTTGATATGGTCGGTTCATTATGGACTGGGTCGAGTGGATTCACACATCTATTCGTCGCAGTTGACAAGTTCACCAAGTGGGTCGAAGCGAAGCCCATCAAGAGTTTGGATGCAGGTACTGCTGTTAGTTTCATTCGGCAAATCATCTTCAGGTTCGGAGTACCGCATGATATCATCACGGATAATGGAAAGAACTTCGACTCAGAAGAGTTCCGTGAATTCTGTTTCTCTCAAGGCACTCGGGTTAATTACGCCTCAGTGGCTCACCCGCAGTCGAATGGACAGGCAGAGCGCGCAAAAGGATTGATTCTGCAAGGTATGAAGCCCCGATTGATGAGAGACCTAAAGTACGCTGCTGGAGCTTGGGTCGAAGAATTGCCTTCTGTCTTATGGGGCATTCGGACAACCCCGAACCGCTCTACGAAGCACATGCCTTTCTTCATGGTGTACGGGTCAGAGGCGGTTTTACTGAGTGATCTTCAGCACAATTCCCCCTCGAGTGGAACTATATGATGAAGCTGAAGCCGAAGCCACTCGGCAAGACGGCCTCGACCTTTTGGAGGAAGAGAGGGAGCTGGCCCTCATCAGATCAACGCTCTATCAGCAGGATCTGAGGCGTTACCATGATAGACACGTCCAGGGCCGAGCCTTTCAGGAAGGAGACCTGGTTCTCCGACTGGATCAGCAGAAACCCCACAAGCTAGCGCCTCCGTGGCAGGGGCCGTATGCAATCTCCAAAGTTTTGCACAATGGAGCCTACCGACTTTACAATATCAAAGATGGACTAGAAGAGCCTCGGACTTGGAACGCGAACCTGCTTCGCAAGTTCTACACCTAGAACATAGATACTTTAGCTTTATATTGCAGTAATGAATCCGAGTGATCTCGATGAATAAAGTTTAATTTCATTATATCTTGTTGAAATTTTACTGCCACCCCCTGTGGGCGTAAAACACAAACACTTAGCCGCAAACCTGATTTTGCCTAAGTATAAACTACTCCGAGTGAGGGTCTTGCCCGCGCTCGGGGGCTTAGCCGTGGCTCCGCGTCGCCTAAGTTAAAAAATCTTTCGAGTGGGACATCCTCCACACTCGGTTGTCAAGATGAACAGGACCATCATTGTTCGTCTACTCCGAGTGAGGGTCTCGCCCGCGCTCTGGTGCTTAGCCGCGGCTCCGCGTCGCCTAAGTTAAAAAATCTTTCGAGTGGGACATCCTCCACACTCGGTTGTCAAGATGAACAGTACCATCATTGTTCGTCTACAGACAAACTACTCCGAGTGGGGGTCTCGCCCGCGCTCGGGGGCTTAGTCGCGGCTCCGCGTCGCCTAAGTTAAAAAATCTTTCGAGTGGGACATCCTCCACACTCGGTTGTCAAGATGAACATGACCATCATTGTTCGTCTACAGACAAACTACTCCGAGTGAGGGTCTCGCCCGCGCTCGGGGGCTTAGCCGCGGCTCCGCGTCGCCTAAGTTAAAAAATCTTTCGAGTGGGACATCCTCCACACTCGGTTGTCAAGATGAACAGGACCATCATTGTTTGTCTAAAGACAAACTAGTCCGAGTGAGGGTCTCGCCCGCGTTCGGGGGACTTAGCCGCGGCTCCGCGTCGCCTAAGTTAAAAAATATTTCGAGTGGGACATCCTCCACATTCGGTTGTCAAGATGAACAGGACCATCATTGTTCGTCTAAAGACAAACTACTCCGAGTGAGGGTCTTGCCCGCGCTCGGGGACTTAGCCGCGGCTCCGCGTCGCCTAAGTTAAGAAACCTTTTCGAGTGGGACATCCTCCATGCTCGGTTGTCAAGATGAGCAGGACCATAATTGTTTGTCTAAGGACAAACTACTCTGAGTGAGGGTCTTGCCCGCGCTCGGGGACTTAGCCGCGGCTCCGCGTCGCCTAAGTTAAGAAACCTTTTCGAGTGGGACATCCTGCACACTCGGTTGTCAAGATGAACAGGACCATCATTGTTCATCTAAGGACAAACTACTCCGAGTGAGGGTCTCGCCCGCGCTCGGGGGCTTAGGCGTGGCTCCGCGTCGCCTAATTTAAAATTCACGCCAAGTACGAATATTGTACACACTCGAAACCCCATGCGCGACCCTGCAATTGCTCGAGTATAAAACACTCAAAAGATCAAAGATCAAGTTAAGATAAGGCAAATGTGGACTGCATCGTTCAAAGCAGAAGTACGGACGATAGGAGCCTCAGGCTCATTAAAAGTCTTACAGATACCACTCGGCATTCCGAGGCAAATGTTTAAAGAAGTTTTTAACCCGACGATCACTCGGGGTTAGGCACTGCTTCGACGAACGTGTCGAGGTCGAGACTCTCTGCAATCCGGGTTGCTGCCTCCATGAACATCTCCATGAAGTCTTGAATTCTGGCGTGCTTCCGATTTGCGACTTCCAAGGACTTCAGTTTCTTCTCGTCCACTCCCTTGCAGTGGACCCGAACTAGTGAGAGAGCAATGTTCGCTCCGGCTCGGGCCGCTGATTTCTTCCAGATCTTCACTCGGTGCGGGATGTCTCTCACTCGGTTAAGAATGGATTCCATGTCCTTGGAGGGTTCTTCATCGGAGAAGAGTTCCTTTTCGATGTCCGCGATGCCAGTACGGAGCCTCTTGATGAACAAACCGCTTCATCGCAGCACTGTCCTTAAGCAGTTCTCGGGATGGATCTAGCTCTTTCTCAATCTTGTCGGTCTCTTCACCAATATCGAAGTAGAATTCTGGGTTAAGACGAACAAAAAAGGAATCAAAGTCAGGCAAATTTCATTTGGTTGTTCAGAAATACACATGGATCATTCGGGAGAGTTTACCTTTGAGCTTTTCGCTCACGGTGTCGCCGAACTCCTCGACGAATTGCTCCAGCTCAGCCTTCTTGGCATTGATATGTTCAAGCTTGGTCTTCCATTCGGCGAGTTCTTCCCTGGACTTCTTCACAGCGACCTCGAGGGTTTTCTTCTCCTCTTCTAACTTCCCGACTGACTTCAGCTTCTCATCAGACTCCTTGGCCTTCCGACTGGCCTCCTTCTAAGCTGCTGCCAGTTCTGTGTCCTTCTTCTCAAGGGCTGTCTTCACAGTCCCTAAAGAAACAGAACTCTTCAATCTCTCGACAAGTTTACGATTTTCTCCGTGAAGATCTGACGAAGTAGACTCAGTCGGACAGGGAGAAAGAACAGAGACGGTAACAGTCGGTCAGGGAGCGTAATACCTTCCAATTCATTCTTCTCTTGCTCCAATCGGGCGCTCTTGGCCTTCTCAGCGTCCAGGTCAAGATGCAAGGTCAACACCTCCTCCTTCAGAGCATTATACTGGCTTCCGAGCTCACAAACAGACTACAAACGACAAATGGAAGAAAACTTATGATCGAGAAGACATACGATTCGTCAATCGGATAATATGTACAGATCATTCGGTCAGATTCCAAAACTCTAAGACTCCCGCCGGCTGCTTCAGTCAACGGCAGTCTCGGGAACTACACCCAGTGGGTGCGCTCAGCGCGCCCCCACTGGAAAATATAAGTTCAAGTCAGGACAGACATTTCTATGCTATTAGACTATCGCCGACTGCTTCAGTCGATGGCAGTCTCGGGGACTACACACAGTGGGTGCGCTCAGCGTGCCCCCACTGGAAAGTCAAACACCCAGTGGGTGTGCCCAGATGCAAACCCACTCGGGTCTTAAAACATTGACAAATTGACCAAGACGCCGAATGAGGAAGCTACTTACGAGAGTACTTACTCGGACATTCTTCTGCAGCGCCGCACTCGCGTCGTACGCCATCTTCAGTTTATCGCACATCAGCTCCAGCTGGATCAGCGCCTCTTTGCTCGCTCCCGTCTGGTCCTCTAGGACATGGTGTAGCGAGAAGATGGTGGTCTTACGAGGAGTCGGCATAAGGGTTGATGTGCCGGTTCCGAGTGCGGCTCCAGCGCCAGAGCTGGTTCCCTGTGATGTTGCCAAAGCACCGGCAAGTGATGGCTCCTGCGTTGCACCTTCTATGTTCGCAGTAGGATTTGGCAGATCAGCTTTGCCATCCACATCAAGGTCGATCACTTCATTCGGAGCTGCAAAGTGTACAAAAACCATTCGGAAATGAGCAGAAGCAAAATCGCAACATATACAAGAAAAGTCTTGAAGTTTACCCTTTGAAGATGCCACATCTACTTCGGCTCGCTCCTTCTCCAGAGTTTGGGGATCAGGCGAAGTAGTTGAAGTATCAGCACTACAAAGGAAACATTCGAATTGTTCAAATCACTCGGATAAATCTCGACAACGATTTTCGAGTGAAAGTTCTTACGCCGAAGCAACCGGGATGGTCATCTTGATCCTTGGAATGGGCACGGCCTTCCGGGGTTTTGTCGCAACAACCTTAGCTTGCTTCGCAACCTTCTCAGGCGACGAAGCTAGTTCTGCATGACCATGCTTTGATTGACGGGTCGAGGGAGCATTGGTAGTCGGCTTGACAACACTCGACGCCTTCGGGCCGCCGCCAGCAACCCCCGGGTCTTGGCGTGACTTGGAGCTGGATTCGGGCACACGGCCTTCCGAGCGCGAGGACTCCACCTCGCAACTCTTGTCCGATTCCTCCTCGTCGTCATCGTCTTCGTCGTCGCCACCTTCTTCCTCTTCTTCCACTCCGGTTGGGTCTCCCACGAGGTCTGCATCTCTCGCCACATCAATCGGACCTCGATTGACGATTGGAATTTCACTGATCAAGCCCACGAAAGCCTGCCGAATGAAGCATAGATCAGTCAAGATTATATTCGGCAAGCACAACTATATCATTCGGATAATAGGTGGGACTCTGAAATTACCTCATTCGGCGGATTTTTTGCTGAGAGTGGAAGCACCTGCCTGCTTCCCCTGGGGTTATCTCGCGCTAGAGTAACCGCCTTGATCTTGGCTTCAACCGTATCTTTGTCAAGTTCTTCGGGGTGCGTCCGAGTGATGTCGTCTGGTCCAGTATATCCCCACATGGGATGAACTCTAGCTTGCAATGGTTGGATTCTCCTCTGAAAGAAGACCTCGAGCAAGTCTAGTCCGTTGACGCCCTTCTGCACTAAGGCTACCAGAGCAATTACCAGGATGTCTACATCTACTTTCTCCTCTTTGGTTACAGTCAGTCGGGGAAGATATTGAATACATTCCGACGTATACAGGGGGAGTCCTGGTTGATTTTCTCCGACTGGGATATCCTGTCAGTAGAACCAGTTCTCCTGCCAGCCCTTCACAGAGTCGGGAAAGCTGATCGCTGGGAAGCAGACCTTGCCCCGCAGTTGGATGCCCAATCCCCCGCACAGTTGGACCACGTTGGTCTTATCCTCTGACCGAGTGGGTTTCTTCACGGTCATCACTCGGCAGGTGAACAAGTGTTTAAACAGGACCCAATGTGGGTGGCAGCCCAGAAAGTTCTCACACAAAGAAACAAAAGCAGCTAGGTACACCATGGCATTGGGTGGAATGTGGTGAAGTTGCACGCCGAAGAAATCCAAGAAGCGGCGGAAGAACGGATGGGGAGGAAGTGAAAAACCTCGTTCCAGATGAGTCAATAGGAGAACGCGCTCGTTCCCTTGCGGCGAAGGATCATCTTCGCCCGTCTTCGGCAATCGCCAGCTCCCTTGGGGCAGGAGACCCTGGTCCTCCATCTCGAGCAACCGGGCTACAGTGACCCGTGACGCCATCCAGTCGCCTTGGGTCCATCCTGCCGGCGTACCGGCGCTTGAGGAAGAACCGCGCGAGCCTTTCTTCGCCCGCTTGGCCTTCGCAGTCGCCGCGCGGCTGATCTCCGGTGGTATGGGGCTCTGCTCACGGCAGAGTTCTCTGTGGAGGCTGGCGTCGGAGAAGCCGAAGGAAGGGGGGAGAAGTGAGATATGTTCCCCCTCGCACAGTGCCCTTACCTCTTATATTAAAAATTGGGCGTAATCTGTGGCCGTCAATCCGCAAACGGAGAGAGATCCGCGGATCTACTGTACAGGCACTCAGGGACACGTGGCGAAAATCACGGCACGGTTATCGAGGCGTCGTGCCCATTACCCCCAAATCTCGCGGAGTAACTGTTTCGTCGTGTGTCCGTGCACGCTCTCCGCGATTTCGAATGCGTGAGGACTTCTTCATACCTTATAAGGGGATAGCTCCGCGCTCCGGATCGTCTGACGATCCATTTATAAAGCCGAATGACCAGGCAATCTACGACAAGACACTCGGATTGAACATCTGAGCATTCGGATCGTTTCTCGAGAGAAACACTTCAATTACAGAGATAACATCGAATATGCAAAGTAAGTCATTCAGCCAAGGAATGATAATCCAGAATCCATCGAGATTTGGAGCCGGGTGAGAAATGATCCAGGTCATTTTTTGAAGCACCTCAGGGTGTCGTTGACATTCCCGAATGTCTATCACCCGTCCATTCAAACCTCAAGGATTCGGGGGCTACTGATGAGGTCGTCTACCATGGGTAGGGTCACAAGACTGACTTCTTGGCCCGCCTAGGGACCCTCATCGACATTGAAGCTCAAGATGTTGAAGTGCACTCGGACACGCCTGAAGAGTCACTCGGACACACCTGAAGATACACTCGGATGGCCACAGCCACACTCAGTCAACAGGAACTCAACGGTCCAGGAGACGTAGCGTTGAGTAATATGAAGAGACGTCCTCTGGGACTAATCAGACGTGCGTTATCAGTAACGCTCTAGTTAAAGCGGCAGTTCCTGTAACGTAGCTTTAACTAGCATTTATTGCAGCGCTCGGCTGGTGGCGGCGCACTCTATATAAGCCACCGCCAGACGCCGTAGCAAGGTTCCGACACTTGTATTCTCATACTCCCTCATAAGCAAAACAAACCAGCCCCCGGGCTCAAGACGTAGGGCTCTTACCACTTCCGAGTGGGGCCTGAACTCGTACACATCCGAGTGCAACACCTGAGCCGTAGCTAGACATCGCCCCTCCATTCGTACCCCCTAGTACTATTGTCAGGGTCAATCCCACGACATTGGCCGTACATCCCATCCTCGGAACCCCATCCTCTCTCTCTCTCTCATCCCAGATTGCAGGCTATGGGGAGCACTGCCACCCCTGCCTGCTTCTACGTTGAGACACCGCGAACGGAGAAAACAACTACAACTAGCGCCTCTTTCCTTTCCCCCTCACGCAACACTCACTTCTTTTCTGGAAAAATGAGATTGCAATGACACCGGTGGGCAGATGTTACAACGGTGATGGGGGTGTTGGAACGGACAACTCGACATTTTTGTTGGGAATGTAGGCTCCTTTTGTGATGCGGTCAACGGCCAATGTTGCTGTGTAACCGGTGAAGGCGGTGCTGGGAACCTGCGGACATACTAGTGTTGCAACCTTCAATCAAAAAAGCTTCAACCATATACGAAAAAAGCTTCATCATAGATAGAAAAAGCTTCTACCGGCGCCGCTCAACAAGTAAAAGTTACAATCATTAATAGAAAATTTTCAACCGTATGGTAAAAAGCTTCAAACTGAGAAGCACCATGCAATCAGAAGAAGCTGCAACCATTGACGAAAAAAGCTTCAACTGTAGATAAATAAGCTTCAAACGCGGATAAAGAATGCTTCAACCAGAGCATCGCGCAACCGAAAAAGCTGCAACCGTTAATGTAAAAAGCTTCAACCGTAGATAAATAAGCTTCAAACGCGGATAAAGAAAGCTTCAACCATAGCACCGTGCAACCATAAAAGCTGCAACCATTGGTATAAAAAGCTTCATCCGTAGCTGAAAAAAGCTTCAACCGGCGTCCGACGGCAGAAAAAGTTGTGTGCGAGCCAACGACGCCCATGATGGTTTGCACCTACGTGCTACGACGGTAGCGAGTGTTGCGGCGAGCTATGAGGCTAGCGAAGGCGTTCGCCGGTGCTGCGACGGGAGACGCAACACTCCGACATGAGCAGCTTGGCAACCGGCGACGAGGACTGCTGCTAGCGACGCGCAACAGATTTTACTAATCTATGGAGACCCTGGTGTGAGGGGTAATGGCGGATGAGTCAGGAGCAGCGCTGCTGTCGAGTCATGCCGGCCGGTGGCTCGATTTCATCTCGCGGAGGTTCTTTCCCCGGCTACAAGCGCGCATACTGCTGCGTGTGGATAAAGTCGAGAGGAGTGTACCGTTGAGGAATATGTGGTCGCTTTGGGGTTGACTCGTGCATCCAACACCTGATATTGGTTTAATTGTAGGGCGTTGAAGCGACCGGCCGAACCTCCAGCCGGTCCGCCGGTGCCTATTACTGCCCAGGAAGGTAAATATTTAGGAAAGTCAGAGTCCTCCTCCAACAAGGCTCCTTTTGCGTTTTTTCAACAATTTCCAATTAATTCCTACACATAAAAGTGTGAAACAAGAACTTGTGCAATTTTGCAACCATTAATAGGTTAGTCCCAATAAATCATAAAACAATAGTAAAAACATAGGGAAATATGACATGAATACTTCATAAATTATCGATACGTTGTAGACGTATCAGCCATCATCTTTATGAAGAGAGAAGATAAGATACAAGGTTGATCAAGACTAAGTCAAAGAGTGAATCAAGCTGATCAACATACAAAGCGTACAAGACGTACCGGGAGGGATCAAGTGATCCCATGGTATGGTAAGCATTGTCCATTACACTTTGTGTACTAACCCATGGTCTGCGTGAGAGTTCTATGTGGGGTTAGGTATGTTTTCATGATCTTGCGTCAAGAGGAAGATCTCATACAACCCATGGAGGATGACATCAAGTGGTTATCGTCATCAAGATTGCGGTGTGCAAGTTCAAGTGGAGCATCACGAAGAGATCATGCTTGAAGCTTGTCGTACATTGTGGTGACAATGGACTTGTGAAGATGTGTAGAAGAGTGGCTCACCCATAGTGGAGTATGGGGGAGCAATCAACTAGTCTTCATCGAGCCAACGCAATCAAGAAAGGTTGTCCATCTTGAGGAAGTCAAGATCGTCATCATCTAGCACAAGTGGACTATGTGCAAGGTATAGGTTTGCCCTTGATAGGTTTTCTATTTTACCGGTCTCATGGTGGTAGTTGGGAGACCAGGTTATAGGATCGATTGTCGTACTATCAAGGGGGGCTCTCAAGTGAATAGCTTGATCGTATTGTTCGTTGAGAGCTCAAACCATTTGCATACTTGCATCATCATTCTTGGTTCTTGTTTGGTGTTTCTCTTTGTGAGTTTTAGAACTTATGGTCATCTTCATGACAAGCTCGAGTTCATCAAAAAACGGAATCCATATGCATCTTCTATGCTGTTTTCGATGTTGGAGTTTTTGCCGGTTCTTCATTGATAGAGGTTTCACATCTCTATATCATTGGCATTTTTATACTGCCTCTATCCAACAAACTTGAGTTTGCTCAATTCGGAGCTCGTATGCGAAAGTTATGACAGTTTCTTTCTTAGGACTGTTTTCTGCACTCAGGCAGTAGTACCGCTTCTATGGAGCGGTAGTACCGCTGGGTGGTTCTCGCACCCAGCGCGGGGCACCGGACATGTCCGGGGTGCCGCGCCAGCAGAACGGTAGTAGGGGTGGTAGTAACAAGTGGTGGTACCGCAGCCCCCCTACCACTGCTTGGATCTGCCCCTCCTACAGTGCCAGTGGTAGTACCGCTGGCAGGAGCGGTAGTACCGCTCCGGCGGCACTACCACCTCCTTGACTGAGTCAGCTATGGCCAGCGAGCAGGTCTTCCGTGTGGGCGGAAGTACCACTCGTGTGCGGCTGGTAAGTGGGCAACGGGCAAATTCCCTTCCCCCTATAAAAGGGGGTCTTCTTCCCAAATGGTTCTTATTCTTTTGAGCTCGAGTTTGCCCTCCATTGTTGACCTTCTTCGAGCTTGCTATCTTTCAATCCCTCCAATTATTCTTTCTAGTTCTTGAGGGAAAAGAGAGAGGAGATCTAGATCCACATTTCCACCAACCACTTTCTCCTCTGTGTGAGGGGAACCCCTTGGATCTAGATCTTCGAGTTCTTCGTGTTCTTCTTCGTTCTTCCTCTCATTTTCTTCCATAGCATTAGTTGTTGTGGTGGGATTTGGGAGAGAAGGACTTGGGCACTCCGTGTGCCCTTGCCATTGCATTTGGTCCATAGGTTTGAGTTCTCCACGGTGATACGTGGAAGTGAAGTTTGAGAAGCTTATTACTCTTGGGTGTTTGAGCACCCTAGAGCTTGTTCCTCTTGGGTGCTTTGGCGCCCTAGACGGTTGGTGGTGTCTCAAATTAGGTTGTGGAGAACTCCGGGCAAGTGTCGGGGTCTCCAATTAGGTTGTGGAGATTGCCCCGAGCAATTTGTACGGGTACCGATGACCGCCCCAAGGGTTACCAAAGTGTACGGGTATGGTGACCTCCCCCAAGGGTTGCCATTTGTACGGGTTCGGTGACCGCCCTCAAGGGTCCCTTAGTGGAATCACGGCATCTTTCACTGTGCGAGGGTGTGAGGAGATTACGGTGGCCTTAGTGGCATCTTGGGGAGCATTGTGCCTCCACACCGCTCCAAACGGAGATTAGCATCCGCAAGGGTGTGAACTTCGGGATACATCGTCGTCTCCGCATGCCTCGGTCATCTCTTACCCGAGCCCTTTACTTATGCACTTTACTTTGTGATAGCCATATTGTTTCATGCTATATATCTTGCTATCACTTAGTTGTTTATCTTGCTTAGCATAAGTTGTTGGTGCACATAGGTGAGCCAAGTTATTTTAGGTTTTGTGCTTGTCATATTAAACGTTAGTTTTATTTAGCATTTGTTCAAGCCTCTAGGCGACATCCACGTCCTTTCAATTGCCTTTTGCTGCTCGACTCGCCTCCCTTGTGCACTGCTCCTTGCAATCTCCTCCTCTCTCTCACAAGCTTCCTCCTCGCCATGGCTCCCACCACCAGGAAGGACAAGGAGCTAGCGGCAGCAAATATGGAGCCGGCCCTGTTTCGTTCCAATGTCCTCAACGAGGAGGCACTGGACAAGGTGCGCCCCATGGATGTCTGTGACCACAATGAGTGGAAGGCCACGAAGATCTGTCCGAACGCACGTCGGACTCGCGATCTGGAGGCCACAACTTTCCTCTTCTTCGTCCGCACCATCTACGTCGGCTTGGTGGCGCCCTTCTCCGGCTTCTTCTGTGCCATACCCGCCCACTACCAAATCCACGCGCTCCACCTCCAACCAAACTCCATCTTCCTCCTCTCCATCTTTGCCTACCTCTGCGAGGGATTCTTGGGCATGATGCCCTCAGTGGCTCTCTTCTGGACCTTCTATAGCCTGCGGTTGACCGCGGCGAACCAGCACTCGAGGTGCGCCTCGTCCCGCATCATCGACGGAATGACGCGCTACATCATACCCATATAGATAACAAATAAGGTGCAGGGCTTCAGGTCGCGCTGGATCTTCATGGACGCGGGCCAGTTCAGCCCCTCCTTCTAGCCCTGACCGCCCCTACAGCGAAGAGCTCTGGATGGGAGCACGCCAAGCTTGCCGATGAGAGGCTGGCGCCGCTCGTGGAGAGGATGAGGGCCCTGAAGCGCGCATGCCTTATGGGGGCGATGGTCGCCAAGGATTTTGTGCCGCATTGCCCCTCTCAAGAAGCACTCATGCCCGGTGTGTACCTACACTGGCCCCGAGGACCGGATGAGGCTGAGCGCCAATAGCCTGGTCGGGGATGTGGTGCGCAAGGTCATGAAGATCTTGTGCACCGAAGACATGGCAAACCTGCCCCACGACGCATACCCACTGTACCGCTATGACAACAGGGCCGCAATCGTCGCGACGATGCCGCGGTTCGACAAGTGGGGAGCTGGTCCCTGAGAGCCGCGAGGAGCCTCGTGATAACTCCCTCATGGTGGTTCCTGGCTCAAGCGACCGCGATGACTCCGGGGCCTCGGTGGACAAGGATGAGGAGAGTGGTGGAGCAGCACCACTGTCAAGCCGCCGCAAGGTGCTAGTCGATGCCAGCGACGATGATGACAACAACCACTTTGTGGTTCCGCCCTCCCGGCCTACGAGCATGAGGGACGAAGGAGGCACAGCTACGGAGGCCATCGAGCCTCGCGCGGAGGAGATCCGCAGCGGCCTGGCAGGACAAGGCTCCAGCAGGCCCCGTGCCAAGCCCTCCGAAGGAAGTTTGAGCGAGCCTCGTGGGAGCATGAGCGGCAGCCTGCCCCCTGCCAAAGCTGAGGAAGAGGCGCTGGGACCCTACTGACGAGTAAGTTTACCATAGATCTTCGTTTCCTGCCTCCCGAGGTTCACGGCTGAGCCTCCGTGCTACATAGGGGGCCCACGCAGAAGAAGAAGAAGAAAAAGAAGCCCCCCCCCGACTCGAGGGGGTCCGTGACACCCGCTGCGCCCTCGCGGGCGGTGCAAATGGAGGAGGCTCATGCACCCCTGGAGGCACCGAGGGGTGCGAGGAGGTCGCACGCCGCCCTAAGGCTGAGATAGGGCACGCGACGATGGAAGAAGAGTGTGTGGTTCCTCCTGAGCCGTGTGAGGGCTTGCCTCCCCCAGCTGGGGAAAGCGAGCCCTGGGAGGAGGCCTCTGGAGGAGAGGCAGCGATGCTGGAGGCGCCTGGTGCGGGAGGCGACGCGGCGATGGAGGGGGGCGAGGAGCCCAACCCTCCGGAGTAGTCTATGCCCGCCAAGGAGGCGGACGCCAACGAGGGGCTACGATGAGCCCCCAGCCCTCACCGGTGTGTCAAGCTCCCGAAGTAGCCGCAATGAGCCAACAGCGCGTGGTGGAGCTTTAGGCTGTAGAGGAGGCCGCGAGGATCCCCCAACACTCGACGGGGGACACGACCCCCACAAGGAGTGAGGGCGAAGAGCTCATGAGGGGGCCTGACCCTGGGCTCTCGCAAGCCATGACGGCGGATGGCGGCACGGAGCCGCACACTGGCTAGGCCCTGCATCTGGTGAGCAACTACACAGTGCTCTAGTCCGGTCTCCTTCGGGGCGCCAGGGCGGCCCTTGACACGCTCGAGGAGGACCGCCAGGCAGACGAGGCACGCCTCGCCGACGAGCGAATGCGCCTCGCAGAGGGCTGGCGTCATCTTAATGTGGCCATCAAGCTCGGCCACATGACGGAGAATGCCACGCGAGAGCGGCGCGACAACGCCTCCAGGGTCACCACAGAACTATTTGAGGGAGCCGTCCGGGATGCCGACGCGACCGAGCTGTGGCGCGAAGAAGCCAAGGAGAGCGAGAAGGCCCTCTTGGAGGAGGCCACCTTCAGGGAGAAAAAGCTCCAGGCATGGGAGGATGCCACAACAGCCTGTGAAGGGCAGCTTGCCTCCCGCGAGGAGGGTCTCGCCAGGCGCAAGGAGGACCTCTCGTCCCGTGAGGGGGACGCCGGGATCCGGGAGCGAGAGCTCGCGAGGACCGCGTCCGAGTAGGAGGCCAAGCGCGAGCACTTGGGGACGCTGAAGCATGAGGTCGCAGCCACCCAAGCCTCCTACGACACTCGCCTCAAGAAGGCCAATGCCCAGCTCGCGAGGAAATAGGAGAAGATCAAGGTGGATGCCGAGGCAAAGGCCAAGCAGGATTGTGTGGCGCTCGCCAAGGATCACAGCCAGAAGCTGAAGCTTCGGTAGGACCGCTTCACCAAGAAGCGGAACGAGATCTAGGCTGAAGTCTCCCGCCTCAAGAAATAGCTGGGCGAGGCGGAGGCTGCTCGGTAGCGGGTGCTGATGGCTAAGGCGGACACCGAGGGGGAGTTGGAGTATCTTCGCGCGTAGGTGGGCGGCGTCTCCGACATCGTCGCGAAGGCCAGGGACGACGCAGCCCAGGCGCGAGCGCTGTATTACGAGCGCGCCAATATGTTCCGCGCCCTCTTGCGGTGTGCCCGGCGCGCCGTCTCCAGGTTCTCTAGCAAGAACCCTGGGGGACCCCTCGTGGATGGCGACGCCGGTTACCTGGACTTCTTCACTAAGCCTGTGGAGAAGCTGGAGGAGGGGGTCGCGAAGATGGACGACAATGTCGTGGAGGAATGTCACGACCTCCTGAGCCAGGTGGCGACACACATCTTCTCCAACATCTTCTATGCCGATGCCAACTTCGACTTCGACAAGGTGATGAGCCCTGTCCTGGAGTTGCTTCACGACGGGCTCGAGAAGGAGGTGAAGGCACGCCGACGCCTTGATCCCGCGGTTTGCGCATGTGGATGAGGGCGCCGACGAGGGCGGCGATGTCGATATCGATGACGGCGGTGATGGAGACCGTGCCTCGTCTGCTTCACATGACTTATCTTGACTAGCATGATTATTATCAAGTTCATTTTGACTAGCATCACTAGTTTTATCAAAGAGCAAGTCATCGTCTCCTAGTAAGTCATCCTCATCACGATTAAACTCAATGTATTCAGGGTCTGATACCTTGGGGCCTTTAGCCATGAAGCAACTTCCACTTCCTTCATTTGGTGAATCAAATATGTCAGAGGAATTGGAGGATAAGATTGCTAATCCGGCAACACCTTCATCTTGACTGTAGTCGGAGTACAAGTGGTAGCTTCTCTCGGATTGGTTATCGGAATCGGAGCCAGAAACCCATTCACCAACATGAGCTTGATGTCTTCTTGTGTAGCTCTTGGTGTACTTTTCCTTCTTCTCCGAGTCCTTGCTTCTCCGGGAGGGTCATCGTTCATAGCGATCTTCTCTACTGCTTCTCTCTCTACGAGGTGACTCATCTCTTGAGCTTCTTCTTCTAGGTCACTCTTCTCTTCTTTTGTGGGGGGGGCATGCATTCGGTCATGACTAGAGGAACACTTCTCTTCATATCTTGAGTTGGAGCTTCTCTCTTTGCCTCTACTCTTGTAGAATTTGTTGAACTTCTTGACCATGAGGCTTATCTCTTCATTGGTAACAAGGTTGTCACTTGAAGTAGCGGGAGTATCACTTGTAGCTTTGTATGCACCGCTTGACTTGGTGTGAAGCTCTTCTTTGTCCTTAACTGAAATTTCATGAGCAACAATCCTTCCAATGACTTCCGTAGGCTTGAGATCTTTGTAGTTTGGCATCATTTGGATCAATGTGCACATGGTGTCGTACTTTCCATCCAAGGCTCTAAGGATCTTCTTGATGATTAATTTGTCGGTCATCTCTTCACATCCTAAGCCGGCAATCTCATTTGTGATGAGAGAAAGCCTATAGTACATTTCTGCAACTCTTTCACCATCCTTCATCTTGAACTTGTCAAGTTGACTTTGTAGCACATCCAACTTAGATTCCATGACGGATTCGGTAACTTCGTGCATATCAACCAAAGTGTCCCAAATTTCCTTCACATTCTCAAGACGGCTTATCTTGTTGTACTCTTCGGGGCATAAGCAGTTGAATAGAATGTCGCATGCTTGAGCATTGTATTGCAACATCTTCAACTCTTCCGCGGTCGCTTCACGATCCGGTTCCTTTCCATCGCCAAAGAATTCACCTTGCAATCCAACAAAAACAACAACCCAAACGGCGGGATTATGACCAAGAATATGCATTTTCATTTTGTGCTTCCAACTAGCAAAGTTTGTACCATCAAAATATGGACATCTACAATGATAATTTCCCTTACTAGACGCCATACTCTCCTAGGTTGTGAAACCAATGCAATGGAGACCAAAGCTCTGATACCACTTTTAGGATCCAAAGTATGTCTAGAGGGGGATGATTAGACTACTTGACTAAATAAAAATCTAGCCTTTTCTCAATTTTAGATGTTGGCAAGTTTTAGCAATTATATCATGTCAAGCACACCCTACACATGCAAGTCTAAGAGTATAGCAGCGGAAAGTAAAGACATGCACATATAAGTAGAGGGAAGGGATAGGAGTATCAAACGCAATTGGAGACACAAAGATTTTTCCCGTGGTTCCGATAGGTGGTGCTATTGTACGTCCACGTTGATGGAGACTTCAACCCACGGAGGGTAGCGGTCGCGGGAGTCCACTGAGGGCTCCACCCAAAAGGGTCCACGAAGTAGCAACCTCATCTATTCCATCACGGCTTACGTCCACGAAGGACCAGCCTCACTCGGGGTAGATCTTCACGAAATAGGCGATCTCCTTGCCCTTACAAACTTCTTGGTTCAACTCCACACACGAAGACGGAGGCTCCCAAGCGACACCTAACCAATCTAGGAGACACCACTCTCCAAAAGGTAATAGATGTGGTAACAATGATGAACTCCTTGCTCTTGGGCTTCAAAAGATAGTCTCCTCAACACACAATCACTCTCTCACAGATTTGGCTTGGTAGAACAGGTTGATTGGGTGGAAATCAACTTGGGGAGGCTAGAGATCAAGATTCATATGGTTGGAGTGGAAGATCTTGCTCTCAACACATGAGAAGGTGGTTCTCTCTTAGCAAAATGAATAGGGCAAGTGTTGGTCTGTTTTGAGTGCTTCCTCTACGAGTGAGAGGTAGGTGGAGGGGTATATATAGGCATCTCCAAAAATCCAACCGTTATAAAATTAGTGCCCAACTCGATGAAACCGAACCAAAAACTCGATTGCACCGACTAGTGCAAAATGTGGCAACTTTTGGCGTTTTGGTGAGACCGATATATAAATCTCGGTGGGACTGAATTGGCTGACCTAGGCAGTTACCAAAACTCGGTGAGACCGATTCCCAAAACTCGGAAATTCCGATTCTTAGAAATAGGATACCCGAAAGTTGGTCACCGATTTCGGTTTCATCGAAATGCAAGTTGGTGTCACTGAGACCTTAGGGTTTGGCTTAGGTTCTGTCAGGGGAGAAACTCGGTAGAGCCGATTTGAAAATATTGGTGGCACCGAATTTGAGTGGTAGGGTTTAGACAGAGTATTTTGTGGGAGAATTTCACGGGTATTTTTGGTGGCTAACTTTAAGCACTTGAGCAACCAGATCATCATAGATACATCATCCCCTTTTAATAGTATTGGCTTTCCTATGTACTCAAATGTGATTTCTCACAAAAAGCAAAATGTAGAGTATTGAAGCTTGTTGCCAATAGATGTTCCTTGCATCTAGGGGATTTCCACACAATCCTTTGCCAATTCATTCATTGAACTTTTCCCGAAATATACTTGGTGGAATCATTAGTCCAATGAAATATATGTTGTTATTAATTACCAAAACCACCTAGGGAGAAGTTGTGCTTTCAATGTTCCTTGGCGGGGAATTGCTCCTCTCTTTCCACCACAAGGGCCGCGCTGGCCGTCTGTGGGGTGGCTGCCAAGTACAAGAGCAGGGGCTCGCGAGGCTGCAGGGACACCATGACAGGAGAGTTCATCGGGTACCTCTTGAGATCCTCGAAGGCTGCGTCGGCTTTCGGAGTCCAGTTGAAGGGCCCCGATCTTTTCATGAGCTTGAAGAAGGGCACGGAACTCTCACCAAGCCTGGAGATAAAGCGTCCAAGTGAAGCCATGCATCCTGATAGGCACTGCAATTCCCTGAGGTTGTGGGGAGGCCACATTTTCTCGATGGCTTGGATCTTCTCTGGGTTAGCCTCAATGTGGGAGACTAGGAAGCCAAGGAGCTTGCTTGAGGGGACTCCGAAGACAAACTTGGCAGGATTGAGCTTGAGGTTGATTTTGCGCAGGTTGGAGAAGGTCTCCTAGAGGTCCTTGATGAGGGAGCTTGCTTCGTGTGTCTTGATGACGATGTCGTCGACGTAGGCCTCTGCATTCCTTCCCATCTGAGGCCCTAGGCCTTTGTGCATCAGCCTCTGGAAGGTGGCTCCTCCACTCTTGAAGCCGAAGGGCAGGCAGATGTAGCAGTACACTCCGCATGGGGTGAGGAAAGCAATCTTCTCTTCATCTTGCTTGGCCATCTTGATCTGGTGGTAGCCTGAAAAGGCGTCCAGGAAGCACAGTAGATCACACCCAGTGGTGAAATCCATGATCTGGTCGATGCATGGTAGCAGAAAATTGTCCTTGGGGCAGGCCTTGTTGAGATCAGTGAAGTCGATGCACATCCACCCCTCTCCGCTACGCTTGTGGACCACGACAAGGTTGGCAACCCACTCGGGGTGGAGTACCTCTCCGATGAAGCCTACCTCTTGAAGCTTCTTGGTCTCTTGAACGACGAACTTCTGTTTCTCTATCGCCTGGCGCCGTGCCTTTTGCTTCACAGACCGTGCATTGGGACACACAACTAGGTGGTCCTCGATCACCTCCCTCGGCACACCAGGCATGTCTGATGGTGTCCAGGCGAACATATCAGTATTTGCCCGAAGGAAGGTGACGAGCTCACCTTCCCATTTGGCCGAGAGGCCGTTGCCGATGGTGACAGCGGGCCCAGAGCCACTGCCATCCAGTGACACTTTCTTCGTCTCGGCGCGTGCCTGAGAGAACATTGGCTTCTTCTTCGCGGGCGCATGCTCGGTAGGCTCGACATCGTCCTCGTCGGCAGGATGGGTGGTGGCGGCGCCTTGTAGGCGCCCTCGTGGGTGCGCACCGCGTCCTTCTCATCACTGCGGAAGGTGATGGTGCCGCTGCAGCCCGGAAGCTTGACGGTGTTGTAGGCCTGATGAGTCACCTCCATGAACTTGGCGAGCGTAGGATAGCCCAAGATGGCGTTGTAGGGCAGGCCAATGTGTGGCACAACAAAGTCGATGAGCTCGGTGCGGTAGTTCTTGCGGATGCCGAAGGTGACACGAAGACGCACTTGCCCCAGGGGCAGGGTGGAGCCATCAATCACACCTGAGAAGGGCCTCGTTGGCATTAGACGCTCGTAGGGCACTT
Organism: Elymus sibiricus; assembly: GCA_039707655.1. NCBI lineage: Eukaryota > Viridiplantae > Streptophyta > Magnoliopsida > Poales > Poaceae > Elymus > Elymus sibiricus. Next base: position 451,368,259 of record CM077667.1, on the reverse strand, counting down.
GAAGCACCTCGAAGGTGTCCACAGAGAGCACTTTGAGGCCTGCGCCGCCATCGATAAGCGTCTTGGTGAAGGCAACGTTGTTAATGGTAGGCGTGCACAGCAGAGGGATCGTCCCCACAACCCTTGTGGACTTGGGAAGGTCGGTGGAGACCTCAACTCCGGGGAAGGCATCGTTAACCTTGCGGGAGAACTGCTTGAAGTGGCGGTTGGAGGCAGGATCCTGCACTCCACCGAGGATGCAAGCCACCTCACGAGGCTCCTGGTTGCCCCCAGCGTCTTCACCAGGGAAGTTGTTCCTGTCGGCGCGCGGCGGGGCTGCGTTGGCTTGAGGAGGATTAGCCTACTGAGGCTGGTTCCACCAGCCCTGCCGGTGATAACCCACAAGTATAGGGGATCACAACAGTTTTCGAGGGTAGAGTATTCAAGCCAAATTTATAGATTCGACACAAGGGGAGCCAAAGAATATTTAAAAGTATTAGCAGTTGAGTTGTTAATTCAACCACAACTAGAGATTAAATATCTACAGCAGAGTGATCAGTAGCACAGTAATATGATAGTTTTGACAGCAGTAGTAAGAGTAACAGTAACGGTAACAGTGATAGCAATGATTTTGTAGCAGTTGGAACAGTAGCAATAGCAATAGTAACTTAGCAAGAACAATATGTGGAAAACTCGTAGGCATTGGATCGGTGAATTCGTTGGATGATATTCATCATATAACAGTCATAACCTAGGGCGACACAGAACTAGCTCCAGTTCATAAATATAATGTAGTCATGTATTCCGTAAATAGTCATACGTGCTTATGGAAAAGAACTTGCATGACATCTTTTGTCCTACCCTCCCGTGGCAGCGGGGTCCATAAGTAAACAAAGGTATATTAAGGCCTCCTTTTAATAGAGAACTGGAACAAAGCATTAACGCATAGTGAATACATGAACTCCTCAAACTACGGTCATCATCGGAAAGTATCCCGATTATTGTCACCCCGGGGTTTACGGATCATAATACATAGCAGGTGCATATGACTAGCAAGATCGGATCAAGAACATAGATATAATGGTGATAACATAAACGGTTCAGATCTGAAATCATGGCACTCGGGCCCTAGTGACAGGCATTAAGCATGGCAAAGTCATAGCAACATCAATCTCAGAACATAGTGGATACTAGGGATCAAGCCCTAACAAAACTAACTCGATTACATGATGAATTTCATCCAACTCCTCACCGACCAGCGAGCCTACGAAGGAACTACTCACTCCCGGTGGGGAGCATCATGGAATTCGCGATGAAGGAGGGTTGGTGATGACGAAGACAGAAGATTCCCCTCTCCGGAGCCCCAAACGGACTCCAGATCTAGACTCCCGATGAAGAACAGGAGGTGGCAGCGGCTCCGTCTCGTGAAACGCGATAAAACTTCCTCTCCTATTTTTTCTCTGAAAATAGGTATTTATGGAGTTGGAATTAGGGTCGGGGGGCCACGAGGTGACCACAACCCACCAGGGCGCGCCTGGAGGGGGTGCCGCGCCCTGGTGTATCTTGCACAGCCAGGGCACCCCCTCCTGTGGCTCTTGGTTCCAGTATTTTTATTTTATTCTGAAATAAATTTCCAAAAGGTTTCGTCCAATTCCGAGAACTTTTATTTCTGCACAAAAACAACACCATGGTAGTTTTGCTGAAAACAATGTCAGTCCGGGTTAGTTTCATTCAAATCATGCAAATTAGAGTCCAAAACAAGAGAAAAAGCATTAGGGAAATTAGATACGACAGAGACGTATCAACTCCCCCAAGCTTAACCCATTGCTTGTCCTCAAGCAATTCGGTTAACAAACTGAAAGTGAAAAAGAAAAACTTTTACAAACTCTTTTGTTCTTGTTTACATAAATATGCTTAAGTAGCACCCAGGTTTTCAGCAAAGATCATGACTAATCATGTCAACAATAACTCTTAGAAATTATATTAACTCATATCAATGGCATAATCAACTAGAGAGTAATAATAAAATATCTCAATTGCCAACACTTTGTCAAAACGGTCATGATATAATATGACAACAGTGGTATCTCGCTAGCCCTTTCCGAGACCGCAAAACATAAATGCAGAGCACCTCCAAAGTTCAAGCAACGACTAAACATTGTAATTCATGGAAGAAAAGATCCAGTCATGATGCATCCACCATTAACTATACACAATGCATGAGGATGACAATAGTGCTCTCAGATCTGGCGCTTATTTGAGAAGGTGATGACTCAACATAAAAGTAAATAGATAGCCCCTTCGCAGAGGGAAGCAGGGATTTGCACAGGTGCCAGAGCTCAAAGCTTAAATCAGAGATAAATATAATTTTGGGAGGTGCACCCTTCCTGTCAACATTACGACCAAGAGTTATCAATATCTTCCATGCTAAACACATTAGCGGCGGTTCCCCAACGGTAAAAGTAAAGGTTTACTCCCCCTCCACCAACAAACACACTCCACGGTTAGCCGAATCCACGGGTACCGTCCATACCAACAACATTTCTGGGGGAGTTTTGTTTAATTATTTGCAATTTTTGATTTCGGGACTGGGAATCCCTATTACCACCAATGTCGTGCAAGGACGAGTGAATAAACACTCATCATGAGAATAACCCGCTTAACATGGAAGATACTGACCGCCCCTTGTCGCTCCATGAGCGGTCCAGGCACACAAAACAAATGCTCATTTGAAATTTTAGAGGTGGCACATGCAAATTTACTTGGAACGGCAGGGTAATACCGCGTATAGGTAGATATAGTGGACTCATCTGGAATAACTTTGGTTTAAGGATTTTGATGCACAAGCAGTATTCCCTCTTAGTACAGGTGAAGGCTAGCAAATAGGTTGAGAAGCGGCCAGCTAGAGAGCAAAAACGGTCATGAACATGCGTTATGCATAATTAACATTGAATACTAGCATGAGTAGGATATGAACACCATGAACATAAATATCGTAGAGGCTATGTTGGTTTTGATTTAACTACATTCATGAACATGTGCCAAGTCAAGCCACTTGAAACATTCAGAGGAGGATACCATATCATCATACTACATCACAACCATTTTAATGCATGTTGACATCCAAGATAAATCATTATCCACTCATAGCTACTTAAGCATGGCATGAGTAACTATAATCTCTAATTGTCATTGCAAACATGTTTGATCATAATATGCTGAATCATGGATACTAGGTTAAACACATTTACAAAAACAAAAACAAGTTGAGTTCATACCCGCTTCTCTCTGCCACAGTCACTTCATCAAATATCGTCATTATTGCCTTTCACTTGCATGACCGAATGATAAAAAATAATAATAACAGTGCAAGAGTGTCGTGGACTAAGCTGAAATCTGCAAACATTTTATTCAAAAGGAGAAGACAAACTAATTTGGGCTCTTTGTTAGATTAACAATAATGCATACGAGAGCCACTCAACATTTTCATCGTGGTCTTCTCCTTGGTACGACTCAAATAAAAGGAAAAGAATTTCAGAGAAACACACTGAAATATTTTTTAGGGTTTTTGGTTTTTCTTAAAGAAAGCAAATCAAAGAAGGAAAAACAAAGACGAGAAAAACTATTTACACGGGAAAACTCCCAACAAGTAAAAGAAGAAACGAGAAATCTTTTTGGGTTTCCTTTTGCTACTACAATTAATTTAAACTAGAAAAAAAAACCCGAAAAGAAGCAAGAAATATTTTTGGAATTTCTCAAAGTTTTTCAAACACGCAAGAAGAAAGCAAGAAAATAAATCTAGCAAGGAAAATACAATGAAAAAGTGTAGACACCGACAACTGGAATGAAATGTGTAAACATGAATATAATGTCGATGGAAATACGTACTCCTCCGAGCTTAGACTTTTGGCCTAGCTTGGTAATCACCATCCGTAATAGCCATCCGGTCCTATGTGGAAGTGTTGTGGCGGTGGCACCTGAGCGTCCCACTCCTGGGGCTTCTCCTCAGCCGCTGTCAGGTCGTTCCGGTAGGCAATAATGTCCTCTGGCATGACCCTGTATCCGTTCCTGGCAATAGAATCAAACAAAGCAGGTGCAGGCATCGGGATAATATCACAGGTAACCTCGCTGAATACTAAGTTGTAGCGAATGTTATGAAAAGAATCAGCTGCGTCAATAAATTGATGATCCTCCAATGCCTTGTGATCTAGAAAAACTCGGGGCAAGGGATAATCATGTTGGCTAATCTGAACATTAAAGTGACTCGCTAAGCGAGTAGCATAAATACCACCATGTATCTTGCCCTTAGCCCTGTTAAGGTGTAGACGACGTGCAATAATAGCCCCTAGGCTGAAGGTGTGATCATTGTGCAGTGCACGGCGTAAAATGGCGAGGTCGGGGGCACTGAGTGCACCGACCTTCTCCTTAGCGGTTAAATACTTCGTGATGAATAAATCAAAGTAATGCACAGAAGGAAACTACAAACTGGTGGTAGTGGCATTTGACACGCCTCTTTCATCACCCACTATCAAAGTGAGGAGAAAGTCCTCAAACTCCGCTGGTCTAGGCTCTCTTAATTCCCCACCAGAAGGGATCAAACATATGTCACAAAAGTCAGTGAGCGGTATCTGACGGGTTTCAGCATATAAACTAAACTGCACCTCACGAGGATTATTCCTACTCAGAAAATGAAAATTTTGCACAAAGGAATTTGTAAGGAGGTGGTGTTGGTCACACTCAGCTGCGAGGAAGTCGGTCAGCCCAGCATTTGCAACGAATTGGGCAAACTCTTGATGGAACCCGACCTCCTCCATGAAGGCATTATGCGGCCATTCGCACGGCCGCACCTCCGCCGTTCTCGGAGTATTGAGGTCATTGTCCGATGATTCCCCAATGACTCCTTTAGCATTCTTCTTGGAGGAAAACTTCCTAAAGAAACTCATCATATTCCTATAAATAAATTTCTAAAAATTTTAATCTACAAATTTTTTGTCAACAAAACTTTGTAAGATTGGTAGCAACTACTCCTAAGGATGCCTAGAGGCCATATTAAGCATTCAAACTACTTAGAACTCTAAGAATTCAACATGCAAGCCCATCTACAGCAGCACCAAGAGTAGCTAATTATTCTAAAAATAACCCACTAAATCAAAAACTAATTGGAGCAATGGAGGAGTCACATACCAAGTAGCAATCCCCCAAAACAGTTTCGGAAACGGAGCTTCGAGCATAGAGATCGAAATCCGCGGGTTTGAGAGCAAGAACACGAGAGAGAGAGCTATGGTGATTTTTTTTTGGAGGTAGTAGATGGAATGGGCTAAAGAGATAAGTGAGGGTACCCACGTGGGGACTACAACCCACCAGGGCGCGCTTGGGGTTGCTGGCGCGCCCTGGTGTCTCGTGGACACCAGGTACACCCCCCTCTGATGTTATTTGCACCAGAAATTCAGAAATATTCAGAAAAAAATCTTGTTAAATTTTCAGGACATTCTGAGAACTTTTATTTTTGGGTCATTTTTATTGCACGGAGAAATCAGAAAACAGGATAAACATGGCATTTTATTTTATATGACTAAGAAGAATAGAAAACAAAAGGTGGGAGCAGAAGGTTGTGCCTACTAGATTCATCAACTTCATACCTCTCAAAAATGATCCGTTAATAAGGTTGATCAAGTCTTATTAACTACCACTTTCGATTGGCATGAAACCGAAGAATTTTCATAAATCACTAAGTTACCTCAACGGGGATATGCATATCCCCAACAATAAGTAAGTCATATTTCTTTTTGGCAATAGGTAGAGGTAGATGAAAACTTCCAATAGTGAGTGTCGGAGATTTTTCAATAACATTTATACCATTCACTTGGAATTGTTTCTTCAGAAAGTGCACCGTATGCTCATTACCATTGATATGAAAAGTGACTTTGCTTTTATTGCAATCAATAACAGCCCCTGCAGTATTCAAGAAGGGTCTACCAAGGATAATCGACATGTTGTCGTCCTCGGGCATCTCAAGAATAACAAAGTCTGTTAAGATAGTAACATTTGCAACAACAACGGGAACATCCTCACAAATACCGATACGTATGGCAGTTGATTTGTCAGCCATTTGCAATGATATTTCAGTAGGTGTGAGTTTATTCAAATCAAGTCTTTTATATAAAGAGAAAGGCATAACACTAACACCAGCTCCCAAATCACACAAAGCAGTTTTGACATAATTTCTTTTAATGGAGCAATGTATAGTTGGTATTCCAGGATCTCCAAGTTTATTAGGTACTCCATCCTTAAAAGAATAATTAGCAAGCATGGTGGAGATTTTAGCTTCAGGTATCTTTCTTTTATTAGTGATGATGTCTTTCATGTATTTTGCATAAGGGGCCATCTTTAAGATATCAGTTAAGCGGGTACGCAAAAAGACTGGCCTAATCATTTCAGCAAAGCATTCAAATTCTTCATCATCCTTTTTCTTAGATGGTTTAGGTGGAAAAGGCATGGGTTTCTAAACCCATGCCTCTCTTTCTTTACCCTGTTTTCTAGCCACAGAGTCTCTCTTTATCATATCGTTTATTTTTAGGTTGTGGGTTATCAAGATCAACAGCAGGTTCTATTTCAACATCATTATCTTGTTCTTTATCATAGTTCGATTGAGTATCTTCATGAACATCATCATTATCATTTTCATTATCACTAGGTGAATGTTCATTACCAGATTGAGTTTCAGCATCAGAAATAGAGGCATCATTATCTTCAGGAGGTTTTTCTATCTCAGGTTCACTAGAGGTATGCAAAGTCCTATCATTTTTCTTTTTGTTTTTCTTTTTAGAAGGACTAGGTGCATCAGTGTTAATTCTCTGAGAGTCTTGTTCAATTCTTTTAGGGTGTCCTTCAGGATAAAGTGGTTCCTGAGTCATTTTACCTCCTCTAGGTGCTACTCTAACACCAAAACCATTCACATTATTATTCATTTCATTAAGCAATTCTCTTTGAGATTTAGCAACTTGTTCTAACTGGGTTTGAACCATAGAGGCATGTTTCCCTACACCTCTAACATCATTACTGATTCTAAATAACAAGTCACTCAAGCGAGCAATCATATCAGAATTATATTTCAATTGTTTCAGAACATTTGCATTGAAGTGATCTTGTTTCCTAATGTAGTTGTCAAACTCATATAAGCATTGACTAGGATGTTTATTGTAAGGGATATCACCTTCATCAAACTTTAATAAAGAATTTACCTCTACCACCTGTTGAGGTGGTGGTGTGTCAAGGACATGTATTTCTTCAATAGGTGGTAAATTCTTAACATCTTCAGCTTTAATACCTTTTTCCTTCATACATTTCTTTGCCTCCCGCATATCTTCAAGACTGAGAAATAAGATACCTCTCTTCTTCGGAGTGGGTTTAGGTGGTGGTTCAGGGAGAGTCCACTCATCATAATTCTTTAATATATTATTCAATAGTTCCTCAGCTTGTTCAAAAGTTTGTTCCCTGAAAACACAACCAACACAACTATCTAGGAAGTCCCTAGAAGCATCAGTTAGTCAATTATAGAAGATATCAAGTATTTCATTTTTCTTAAGAGGGTGATCAGGCAAAGCATTAAGCAATTGGAGAAGCCTCCCCCAAGCTTGTGGGAGACGCTCTTCTTCAATTTGCACAAAGTTAAATATTTCCTGTAAGGCAGCTTGTTTCTTATGAGCAGGAAAATATTTTTCAGAGAAGTAATAAATCATATCCTGGGGACTACGCACACAACCAGGAGCAAGAGTATTGTACCATATCTTAGCATCACCCTTTGATGAGAACATAAATAATTTGAGGATATAGTAATAGCGAATTTTCTCATCATGAGAAAAAAGGGTGGCATTGTCATTTAGCTTAGTCAGATGTGCCACTACCGTTTCAGTTTCATAGCCATGGAAAGGATCAGATTCAACCAAAGTAATTAACTCTGGGTCGACAGAGAATTCATAATCCTTATCAGTAACAAAGATAGGTGAAGTAGCAAACTTAGGATCACATTTCATTCTAGCATTCAAAGATTTTTCTTTTAGTTTGCATAGTAATTTCTTAAGATCATCCCTATCATTGCAAGCAAGAAAGTCTCTAGCTGTCTCCTCATCCATAACATAACCCTCAGGTATTTAGGCAATTCAAATCTAGGAGAGCTAGGTCTAATAGGTGTTTCATAGTTCTCAGTTTCAAGGACTTCATCAGTTTCAGTAATCTCGTCAGTTTCAATAATTTCATTCTCTTTAGCTCTAGCAATTTGTTTATCAAGAAATTCACCTAGTGGCACATTATCATCCGGCATGGTACTAGCATCATCATAAGCATCATTCATAGCAGAAGTAGCATCATCAATAACTTGCGACATATCAGGATTAATAGCATGTGGTGGTGTTGCAAGTCTACTCAAAACAGAAGGTGAATCAAGTGCAGAGTGTGATGGCAAATCCTTACCTCCCCTCGTCTTAGAGGGAACGATCTTAGTTTTAGTATCCTTCAAATTCTTCATAGTGATCAATTGATATCAATCCCAAGTGACTCAACAAATATAGCTATGCTCCTCGGCAACGGCGCCAGAAAAAGGTCTTGATAACCCACAAGTATAGGGGATTGCAACAGCTTTCGAGGGTAGAGTATTTAACCCAAATTTATAGATTCGACACAAGGGGAGCCAAAGAATATTTGCAAGTATTAGCAGTTGAGTTGTCAATTCAACCACACCTGGAGATTAAATATTTACAGCAGAGTGATCAGTAGCACAGTAATATGATAGTTTTGATAGCAGTAATAACAGTAACAATAACGGTAATAGTGATAGCAATGATTTTGTAGCAGTTGGAACATTAGCAATAGCAATAGTAACTTAGCAAGAACAATATGTGAAAACTCATAGGCATTGGATCGGTGAATTCGTTGGATGATATTCATCATATAACAGTCTAAACCTAGGGCGACATAGAACTAGCTCCAGTTCATAAATATAATGTAGGCATGTATTCCGTAAATAGTCATACGTGCTTATGGAAAAGAACTTGCATGACATCTTTTGTCCTACCCTCCCGTGGCAGCGAGGTCCATAAGGAAACTAAGGGATATTAAGGCCTACTTTTAATAAAGAACCGGAACAAAGCATTAACGCATAGTGAATACATGAACTCCTCAAACTACGGTCATCACCGGAAAGTATCCCGATTATTGTCACCCTGGGGTTTACGGATCATAAAAAATAGCAGGTGCATATGACTAGAAAGATCGGATCAAGAACATAGATATAATGGTGATAACATAAATGGTTCATATCTGAAATCATGGCACTCGGGCCCTAGTGACAAGCATTAAGCATGGCAAAGTCATAGCAACATCTATCTCAGAACATAGTGGATACTAGGGATCAAGCCCTAACAAAACTAACTCGATTACATGATGAATCTCATCCAACTCCTCACCGACCAACGAGCCCACAAAGGAATAACTCACTCCCGGTGGGGAGCATCATGGAATTGACGATGAAGGAGGGTTGGTGATGACGTAGACCAAAGATTCCCCTCTCCGGAGCCCCCAACGGACTCCAGATCTGGCCTCCCGATGAAGAACAGGAGGTGGCGGCGGCTCCGTCTCGTGAAACGCAATAAAACTTCTTCTCCTATTTTTTCTCCGAAAATAGGTATTTATGGAGTTGGAATTAGGGTCAGGGGGGCCACGAGGTGACCACAACCCACCAGGGCGGGCCTAGAGGGGGTGGCGCGCCCTGGTGTATCGTGCCCAGCCAGGGCACCCCCTCCGGTGGCTCTTGGTTCCAGTATTTTTCTTTTATTTTGAAATAAATCTCAAAAAGTTTCGTCCAATTCCGAGAACTGTTATTTCTGCACAAAAACAACACCATGGTAGTTCAGCTGAAAATAGCGTCAGTCCGGGTTAGTTTCATTCAAATCATGCAAATTAGAGTCCAAAACAAGAGCAAAAGTGTTAGGAAAAGTAGATACGACGGAGACGTATCAGCCGGTAGTTGTTGTTGCTACCATTGTGATTGTTGTTGTTGCAGTTGTTCCCGCGGCCACCGCTGCGGTTGCCGCTGCGGCCTCCACTGTGTTCGCTGCACCTAACCTGTTGGTCCCGTTGGAGCATCTTGAGCTCGTGGCAGTCCTCGGTGTGGGGGTAAGGCGGGACGACCGTCTTTCCCGGACGCGGGCTCGTCATGGCCGCGCCCGCGCTTCTGCTCCAGCTCTGCTACGAGCACAGCGGGGCCCTTGCGCTTGATGCCCTTGGCCTTGGGCCTGGCGGCGTCTGGTGCTGCGTTAGGATTGTTGTGGGCGAAGAGGCGACCCTCCTCAGCCATCGCACACCAGTCAGCAAGGTCGAAAAGTGTGACCACGGTGTCGAGCTCGTCGTTGATGGAGAGCTTCTCTATCATCCTAATGTCCGCAACGCCTGCAGAGAAGGATGAGATGGTGGTGGCGTCAGAGGTGCGCAGAATCTTGTTACGCACTTGGCTGAAGCGCTGAATGTACTTGCGGAGGGTCTCCCCAGGGCGCTGGCGCACGACGCGCAGATTGTTGAGCGTGAGGGGGCACTCGTATGCGCCCTTGAAGTTGGCGACGAACTGCTTGCATATCTCGGACCACGAGGAGATGGAGTTCTCGGGGAGGTTCATCAGCCATGAGCGCGCGTTGTCCTTGAGTGACATGCGAAGCCAGTTTGCCATGCACTTGTCGTTGCCACCCGCAGCCTGGATTCCCGTGGCGTAGAGCACCAGGAACTCCATGGGGTTGGGGTTGGCGTCGTAGCGAGGAGGCAGCTCGGGCTTCCACTTGAAGGGCCACACCACGCGGCGCAGGTCGAGGGGTGAAGGCGAGGCAGCCGCCACGAAGGGCGGCGACTCTACCGGTGAGGGCAGCCCGGTTCTGGCGCCCAACCGCTACTATGTCCTAGATGATGCGGTCCTAACGGTCGCGCTGCTTCTCAAAGAGGACGCGCACATCTGGCTATGCACGCTGAATGATCTGGTAGCTGGTGCCGGCATCGTTGGGCGAGGACGCTCCCTCGGACGGATCTGGCCCGCGCCCACGGCGGCGGGGCTCCGCGTCGTCGCTGCCCGGAGGAGGCGGAGGAGGAGCGTCGTGCTTTGCCCATGCGCCATGCGGCAACGGAGGCAGGAGAGGGCGAGAGGGTGTCGGGGCGTCCCCTGCGGTGTTGACGAGCTCGGTGATGCACGAAGGGCCAGGCGTCATAGCCGGCCGGAGTAGGCCGATAGCGCAGCAGCTCTTGCGACATGAGCAGCGCAGCCTGCGGTGCAGGTGGCCCGCGGTGAGCAAGCGAAGACGCGGCACCTATGTGCTCGGGCGGATGCTGCTGATCAGAAGGTGGATGGAGGTGGTCTTCTGCTCCCCCACTACCGGCTTGGTGGCGGCACACGCACGTACGCGGCTGTTGTCGTTGATGATGGGCTCCGTGCGGACGCGGTTGGCCCTGCGTTGGGCGCGAGCTTGACACACGTCAGCCATGTCGAGGATGAGGTCGAGGACGCTGCAACCAAAGAAAGGCGCCTACCTAGCGCGCCAAATGTCAGAGATGCGTTTAAGCGAGGGTACACTCTCCAAAACCCTGGTTCGAACTCTGGGGCCTTTCTCTGCAGCTATCTCACAACCTGACGGCGACTATGGCTACGGCGAACGGCGCTTCACGAGAGCACACACGCAGGGCACAACAATGAACACATAGTTTAACCAGGTTCAGGCCACCTTGCGGTGTAAAACCCTAGTCCTGCTTGGTGGGATTGCTCTTGGAGAGGCACATGTGTTACAAGGTGGAAGATGATCGTACAAGTGAATGATTGGGGGTCGGAGGGATCGATCTCTGGATCTCCCTCTCTATAAGTAGCACCGCCCCTCTTATCCTTTCCTTGGTCCTCTTTCCCAAAAATATCGGCGGGAAAGGGCAGCCACAGGGCAGCAATTCGAAGGGGGGCATGCGCTCAGTCTATCCTGACAAAAGTTGGTCATCGTCTGCAAAGGCGCTGTCCATGACGCGCTTGTGGGCTTGGTAGTGACCTTCGCCCTAGCGACTTGTGTCAACTTGGCCGCCTTGCACCAAAATGGTAAGCTTTGGGAAGCTACTTTGTAGGAGGCAGCTGGTGCTGCCCTTTAATCACCAGAAAATAAATCTTCTATGTCCATGCCTGCTAGAACGGTCCTGATGTCCTTCCCTGCACGAGAACGTCACCTACGCGGCGGGCGCGCAGCCGCGCAACCAGCGCCGCTCGGCCCCTTCAAGCAGAGGGCCTTGCGGGGAGTCGCCTCATGAGGGGAGTCTCGTGAGACTGCTTGATGCTGAAGATGCCTGACTTGGAGAGTTCTGCCTCGCGGGGAGGGGGCCTCGCGAGGTCCAAGCCTCACGAGGTGCTTCGCCTGTGGAGATCTTGAGTGGGCTGCCTGCTGGGCCTTTTGCCAGGCGTCGCTCCTGGGCCGCGGGCAGACGGTCTGTGGTACCCTAGTTCCCACTGGACCGACATGTTTGAAGAAATTCAGAGAGAAATATTTACAAGGTTCAAAAATTCAAAGTGAACTTATTGATAATTATGACGAAAGATTATTCTATCATGAAGAACTCCAAGTCATGAGTTTAGCAAAACACTCGAATAATTGTGGAATTATTTCATACCGATATGCTTTTACTAATTTTTTTTGGGGCATATATAGATATACTTGAAACAACAACAAAAACACTAAACAGAGCACCGTTTTATAGTCTGTTGAGATGTCAACATATGAGTTATGGAGAGGATGGACATAAAATTTTATCACATCTTGAGATTTGGGATCATAAGATTTTTATGTATTTTTTTTACATCCAAATAAACCTAATCCCAAAGGAGATAAAATTTGTAAATTTGTAGGATATCCAATGGAAAATATTGGGTATTCCTTCTACCAAAAGGCCAAGGACAAAAGTGTTTGTCACATAAGAATGGACACCTTTCGAGAAGAAATCTTCTCACTAAAGAAGTAAGTGGGAGGACATTACAAGCTAGACAAGAGTATTGAATCTCCGACCAAGATTAACAACAAACTGGAAATTGTTCCAATAGTTGTTTGCAAATTAAACCGGAATTTTTCCTACACTGGTTGTAGGAATTAAAGCTTGTAACTAAAATGCATAGATCATAAAAGATTATTGAATCTACTAAATTATTTCACAATGAAATATTCATCTTATGAGAAGATAAAACTATACACTGCAAGGAAGCGATGGCGGCGCCCAACTCAAAATAAACTCTAGAATGGAGTTGGTATAGAACAATTAAATTTGGAATTTAGTTGATCCTATAAAAGGTATAAACATATGGATGACAAACTAGTTTCCTAAATGTATGGATGTATGAATGATACAACCAGAAAAGTTTTTGTCAAAATCTGGAATTACCAGAATAAGTATGCAAAAATTCAAAGGAGTTTGAAGCGAGCATCAAGGAGCTGGAATTAATATTTTAAATAAGTGAAAGAGTTTTACCATGTTAGAATGATAAAGAAATTTGTATACACATACAAAGTTTAGTGGGAGCTATATATTATTTCTAAACTCCAAATGTAATTGACATATTGGAAATGATATAAAGTTCTTAAGCACAAAGTAATAATGTTTTCACTAAAAGATTTAAAGGCAAGAGCTACTTATTAGTCATCCAAAGATCTATATGATAGATCAAAAATGTCCGATTGTACTCAGCCAATTAGAAACACATTGACAAGGTTTTAAAAGGTTTAAAATGGAGAATGCATTTTATCTCAATGTCACATAGCATGATGCTTGGGAGTAATCAATGTTTGATGACAATAGATAAGCATGAAAAGTTGAGAGGTATTCAATATATATATATATATATATATATATATATATATATATATATATATATATATATATATATATATATATATATATATATATATATATATATATATATATATATATATCGATAGATTGAATCCATCATAAAAGCTATGGAGTGTATAAAGCCATAAAATTTCTTATTAACTAAAATGTTATTAACAAATACCAAAGTGATCTTGGATTCGTTCACTAGGTAAATGTTGATATTATTAAGTACCTCAGAGATGACAAAGAAATTGTTCCTAGTCAAATAGAGGAGATGAAGCAGGTTGTTGTAAATGGTTACAAGCAACATCAGCTTCATGACTAATATAAATTGGGCTGAAATGTTGTTTTGAATAGTTTTCAAGCATGAACAATATTGTAGATTCTATAGCGTTAATAATGTATATTGAAAACATTAGATGTTTCAAAGATGTTTGGATCAAGAAGAGTATTGATGTATACAAGAAGTGTCTTGATATAAATGATGTATTCAAGAAGTGTCTTGATACGTATAGCGTGATCCAAAATGCAATGAAACCAATGACATTGTATTATGAACAATAAATGATGTATTCAAGAAGTGCCTTTTTTTGTTTTCTACTACATTTCCCAACATGCATTTCATGGGCATGGTGCGGGATGAGCGGGAGGAGCAGTTCCGAAGGCGCAGGCCCACGCGGGTTACAACCTCCAGCTCCTTGAGGAGCAGCGCCAGTCGGAGCAGCAGCTCGATGATGCCAGGGCGATCGCCAGACGTGAATGTGGCGCAGGCGACACTGCTCGAGTCCTACCGCTCCACCCGCGAGCTTCGCCTCGACCGCTCACGGTACCGCCAGCATCAGGCGGGACTAGAGGCCGCCTGGAAGGAGTTTGACAAAGCAGCGGACGAGGTGTGAGGCAAGAGTGATGACGAGGAGGACATCGCCGACTCCGCCAAGGCCGCTCCCCGTCGCCATACCACAAAGCCGGCACGTCCGCGGGCGCCATCGGCAGCGAGGAAGAGTTGTGCATGGTAGGTCGTTGTCGCCCGTGTCCCAAGAAGGCCACTGCTTCTTCCCTCCCATTGAAGGCTTGAAGCCAATCTTGATGGGATCAACATCGTCGGCCGATTAGCCGTACGGCGGCAAAGTGGAGGCTGACAACTTCACTTCCCCGGGCTCCGAAGAAGGAGGTTACAGAGGCGGAGCTAGAGAACGTCGAGGCGAAACTGGAGAAGGCAAAGGCAAGATCCGAAGCTTCAGTTCTTGGGGCCCATGACCGGACATAGAAACAGATGCCGGCTATCATGTAGATTAGGTTTAGAATAGAGTCTAGTTAAAAATTGTTCAAAATGTAATGAATTTCTTCTGATTTATATGGAAAAATGTTCGAAACGTAATGAATTTCGTCATGCTTATATGAAATCCGTCGTGTTTGCATGAATCTTTTTCGGTTTTGAAATCCGCCATGTTTGCACGAGTTTCGTCCGGTTAGTCTAAATTGTTGTTAAAATATATGCGGACAACGTTGGATGACCGCTCCCGCATTAGTGTCCGTGAATTGATCTTCCTGTCCGCGGAAGGACATGGGAGGGATTAGATGCCCTTAGCCGAGAGGCTAGAGCGGAAACGATGAATAAAATGAAGTGCATTCGCAGCCTCTATGAACGTACGTCACTCCAATGATACGACACGCATTTCGAGCTTGGCATCCATCCAATCCCCAACCGTTCGACCACGGTGACCCATTTCTTCTTGCTGACTTTGTGTTGTCGCTCCAACCATACGACACACAAATCAAAGCCGCTACACATCCGACCTTTTTTGCACGATTTCCGTACGGCACACAATCAGGGTCGTTCATGTAATTCCTCGCGTATCTATTCTAGACGCACAACCATCCATCCGAGGATCATACAAAATTGGACACAAAAGATTGGACACGTGAAGTAACTCCGTATCGCCCATGGCATCTTTTGTTGACTTTCGGGTGTCACATATGCACATTTGATTTCAGCATCCGGCCAAGCCTACGAAATGACACAGGCTAGGATTCGGGGAGAAGTGAAAACTCGACGCCTGATCTTTTGCCAATCTCTTTTAGTCCTCCTTTTCCTTCTGGCCGCTGGTTAATTATTCTCTCTGGATGCATCGATCGATCAGATGCCTGCTAACCAAGAGCAACTCCAACGCGTCGACTCATTTCATCCGCGCGTGTCCGTTCGAATCGGCGGGACAGAAAAATCGGTTCAACGCGCCAACCCAAACGAATGCACG
Source organism: Elymus sibiricus (assembly GCA_039707655.1). Taxonomy (NCBI): domain Eukaryota; kingdom Viridiplantae; phylum Streptophyta; class Magnoliopsida; order Poales; family Poaceae; genus Elymus; species Elymus sibiricus. The sequence goes on along the minus strand of CM077667.1, from coordinate 451,352,141 downwards.
TCTGCATTTTGTCTGCCGGGCGATCCTTTTGGAGGCCTAATTTGAGCCTCATTTGCGTCGGCGCAGACACGAAGCGGACGCTTGTGACGCCCGCCTACTCATCTCCCTGGCCCGCCTGTCGGCGCCACATCCCATTTCGCCCACTTTTCCAAAGCATCTCCCGCTCGCGCTCCCGTCCTCGCTCGCCATGGACGACGAGCCGACACTCGACGCCGCCGCCGGCCTTGCCTCCCTCGCCTCCTCCAGCCTCACATCCGCCAAAGGCAGGCCCCGCACCGTGCGGAAGATGGCGGCGCAGTCAAAGAAGAAGCCGCTGACGCTCGAGCAGCGGGCCGTGCAGTCGGCGAACACGAAGGGCCAGAGGCACGTGCAGGCCGACAAGCTCGAGGCCGTGTCCATCGCCGCCCTGTCCTCCGCCGCTTAGCAAGAGGAGAACAAGCCCTTCGTCGCTGTGGCGACACGGGAGGCCCTAATCTTCCTAGGGTTAAACCCAGGCCAACACGGGCTCGTCGCCGCCTTCGTGTCCGCGGCCAGCACAGGGTCGTTGGCCTTTCCTCATGTGCCACAGCCGGAGTCGTCGCGCAAGTTCACTGCGCCGCCAATGCCAGACTCCATCATCCCAACCCGCATGCCTCCTGTTTCTCCGGGGACTGCTCGCCCGAGGTGAGCGTGGTTGCGTCGGCCACGCCCGCGCCCATCTGCATCGACCCCAACGCCACCCCTGTGGCTGGTGGATCATCGACCGGAGGCCGGAAACGCCCACGGGAGATCCCAGCCGACATGCGTCCCGACGCCCGCAACCTGTTCAACAGAATGCCAGCCACGGAGGAAGACGACAGCTTCAACCGTTTCATCATGGAGAACATCTCTTCAAAGGTGGTGTGGGTGGCAAGACACAAAGTCAGGACGGTCGAGCCCCCTTCATGGTCGGCCGTGCCGACGCCTTCGATCAAGAATTCCCCAAAGTCGACCCCTTCTACGCTTTCCCCCAAGTGGACGAATTCCCGGAGGACTACAGCCAAGTGGAAGAAGATGAAGTGGACATTGACGGGGAGACTTTGTTTGCTGACGAGCTCACCACCCAAGCCAATGCAATCAAGAAGCGGCAAAGAAAACGGACAAATGCATACACCAAGGTTGAGGACAAGCTCCTTTGTGAATGTTGGAGAGACATTGGACAAGACCCCAAGATCGACACCGAGCAAAAGTCATCCACCTTTTGGCTACGTGTTCATTGTGAATACCATGAACACAAAAAGTTCTCGCCGTACAACAAGATGGAGACCAAGCATGGGTGGGTGTCACTCTCGAAGCGTTGGATGGTGATACAACAAGAGTGCAACAAGTTTTGTGCCACTCTTCAAAGCATCGAGCAACGGCCCATGAGTGGTCTCGGCATCAAAGACATGGTATACATGCCGGCCATCTTCTTGCTCATATGCTTGCTTGTCCATTTTGTCCATATGATTGCTTGTGCATTTGCTTGCTTGCCCATTTTATCCATATGCTTGCTCTATATGCTTGCTTGCCCGTATGCATGCTTGTCCAATTGCCGACATGCTTGCTCGTCCAATTGCCCACATGCTTACTTGCCTTTCATTTGTAGGCATTCCAAGCCTTGGAAGCATTCAAGGCTCAACATGAGAACAAGTCGTTCAATCTCACACATGCTTGGTTGATCGTCAATGGGGGCGGGAAGTTCAACGTGCAATATGCCGCCCTCAAGGCGCGTGGAGGGAAGGAGGCCGTCGAGGATCATGGTGAGGTAGAGAAGCCGCGGTCGAAGGGGAAGAACAACTCCAAGAAGGAGGACAAGCGTGATGTGGCATCGATTGCCTTGCATGCTACTTTGGAAGGCATGATGACCAAGAAAGACACAAGGGAGGAGAAGCGCCGGCAAGACAAAAAAGAACAAATGAATGCCTTCATGGAGATACAAAGGAAGAGGCTCCAGTTGGAGGCGGAGAAGTAAAAGAAGATGCTCGAGATTGAGGCCACCAATACCTAAGACCAAAGCAAAAGAAGTGGCGCTCGCTTGCATGGCAAAGGGGGTGGAGCTCATGAAGGTGGACTTGAGCACGGTCTCCCCGAGAAAGACGGCTTGGTTCGAGAATATGCAGGCCGACATGCTCAAGTTCGACAATGAGTGATCTATGGCGTAGAGCGCCATCCTTTTTTGTATGCTGACAAGTGTGTCGGCATGACCACGGCCAAGACGACATGGTTGAACTCCTGTCCCACCCTTTTTGTGTGCTAGCATGTGTGCCGGCCGCTAGCAATGCGCTAGCTTGAATTGTGTGGTGATCGTTGGCATGTGTGCCGGCCGCTGGCATGACACGACATGAACTCTATGTGACGGCATGATCGTTGGCGCTATCTATGGCCGCGGGCCTTTTTAGGTTTAAATTGCATCCTGGGTGGACACAAATTGGATCGGCGCGTTGGCCGTACGGTCGACCCAAACGTAAAAGGGGACGGACGAGTAGCGGATGTACCGACCCAAACGAACAAAAAAACGGACAAACGCGGACGGTCTACCCGTTGGAGTTGCTCTAACTAAATGCGGGGGTGGATTCCATTTCCATCTGTCCAAATCATTTGGGTGGCCGGAGATATGTAGGACGTGAGTAGTTTCAGGGCCGATCGACTCAATGGTACTTTCCCCGTACACGCGTGAATGCGTAATTGTAGTTGAGGTTGGTACAGTACATACATGAAAGAAACAATCAAAAAAATGTTTGGTCTTCTTTGGCTCATAGGATAGGATTATCATAGGAATAGGAAATGAGATGGGCATTTCAAATCCTATGAATAGGATTAGGAAAAGAGATGTCATTTGGTTCACATTGTAGGAATTTTAACATTGAGTCTAGACTCTTTTTTAATTTTTTGAAATATGGAGGATAGGAAACAATCCTATGTAGGAATAGGAATGCTTTCATATCTACCTGAGGGCTCTAAAGCAAAAATTTCTATAAGAATCCTATCCTACAGAATTCCTGTGAAATTTCTTCAAATCAAAGAAGGCCTTAAACTGAAGGAATGCATGCTGGGACTGCGGGGACAGGAGCCAGTATTTGCAGCCGTCACCCGCTTGGAGCTGGAGCTGGATCCCCGCAGTTTCCCCATGGTCCCGACGGAAACCATGCACGAGTGAGAAAATTTTGAGAAATAGTGGCCCGTCCGGTGGGCAATCGCTCTCCGTCCGGTGCCGTCCCCGGGTTGGCCGCCCGGAAGCAGCATCATTCTTTCCACTCGCCCGTGGTGCGCCGCCACGTTGCCCGCGCATATATGCATGCATGTGCATGCATGGAGTCGGAGCCGCCTGTGCGCGCCAGAGACAGACCATACCGCGCCGCCCACGCCGCCGACGATCCCTGGGACACGCGATTGGCACGGCTGTGGCTGTTCGGTTCGGGCGTGTCCTACTCGGCTGCTCCTATCATGGCATGGCATGGCATGACAGCGCCCGCACCAAAGAGAGAAGGACAAGAGAAGAACAAAGCCGAGCACAGGTGGGCTGGGACACACACGGCACGCACACCGCCCCCGCTCGGCCCAGCCCAATACAAGCCCACCCGCCGCCCCCGAGCCGACTAATAATAATATCAAAACCCTCGTTTTCCCTAACGAAAAAAAAAAAAGCAAACCCCTGTCCCCCACCTCTGTCCCCATCCCACTCCACCGCACCGCCCCTTGCCCGCGCCACCAAGCCCGGCGCGCCGGAGATGATCTCGTCCATGTCCTGGGTGCCCAGGGGCGCCGCCAGGAGCGCCCCCATCCAGGCGGACCCGTCCACGCAGGAGGAGATCGACGAGGCCATGAGGAGCATCGCCCTCGCCACACAGTGAGTGAGCCTCTGCCTCTCCTCGCGCGCTTCCCCTCCTCTGTTTCGCCCCCGTCGCGGCGGTCACCGTGCATTTTGCTCTCAGAGACGATGGAAATGACGCCGACGCCGACGATGGCGAGATGGAGGTCGACGGCGCCGACGAGGAGGTCGCCCAGGCCAAGGCCGCCACCGAGGCGCTCCGGAAGACCAGCTCGGGAGGCGCCGTCGGCGGTGCCTCCGATGGGCTCGAGGAGCTCAACATGGAGGAATACGACGACGAGGACGACGGTGGGTGATCCTGTCTGTCCGCCCTCCCCCCTTCACTGCGAATTCGATCAGGCCGTGTCTTGTGTGGCCGGCTGATGCTTGCGCTGCACCAACTTGTATTTTGCAGTAGAGCCCGAGCTTCTCAGTACCGGGAGGGGGGATTTGTACTACGCGAACAACGAAGAGGACCCTCATCTCGTCAGGAACAACGACGTGAGTATGATTTTTCTTGCGGTGAAGGAGATACAGTATTGTTTTCCTGTTCTTGCTGGTGGTACCAGCTTTCACATTGGAGGTGAATGCTTTATTAGGATGATGATGGTGATGATGACGAGGAGGAGATTGAAGACATGGCTATCAAACCTACTGACATGCTGATTGTTTGTGCGCATAACGAGGATGAGTTCAATTCTCTTCAGGCAATTGTCTAGTTAGCAACTTCTTTTTTCTACACATTTGCTAAAAATGTTGCTCTCGTCCAGTTCTTTTTCTTCTGTTTTTGATAGTCTTCTGCTAACAAGAACGCAAAGAGGAAGGAAACCTTTTTGTGGAGCATTATTCTGGTTGGACTGAATTACTTTGTATTCTTAAATTTAGATGATGTCAGTTCAGATTAGTTTCCACTTTTTAACCCTGCATCTTGAAGATTATGTAATGCTTACTCTCTTTTTTTTTTATATAGTAGTGATTTTCTTGGTTTCACTCTTTATCTTTGGATTCTTATCTATTGACCCATGACGGAATCCTGGACGTGAGGAGTAAAAATTCAAAAACGATTTGGATTTTTTTCTCTTAGCTGTTCTGAAAATTACTAGCTAACATAGCCTGTACGTCTGATTATATGCATGTGAGATGTGACATGTAAAACTTCATTATCTATGACAGGTTAGTATAGTGGAAGAATTGGAGGACGGGGATCTTAACATGTATGTTCATCATGAGGTTCCTCTCTCCGATTTTCCACTGTGCACATCTTGGATGGATTTTAACTTTAAGGATGCCAAGAAAGAAGGTAAAATTGTGGTGTCACTTAAGTTTTGAGAAGCAAAGAGTGCCCATTTGTTTCTGCAAAATAAATAAATAGTTTAAGGCTTTTTTCGTTCCTCATCTTGTAGCTTCCTCAGCATCTCTTTTTATTACAGGGAATTTCATTGCTGTTGGCACCATGGATCCTGCAATTGAATTATGGAACTTGGATATTGTAATGTTTTCAGAAACACAGGATACTTACTTCGTACAACCATGAGTTGTCTTGCTTCAAAGAGATTTATGTAATTACTTTTCGTTGTGGGACTTTGATGTTATTCAACAGGTTGATGATGTCAAACCACATATTGTGCTAGGAGGACTTTTAAGAAGCAAAGAAAAGGTCAAGGGGGGAAAGGTATGCTACTAATATTTCATTGAAGAGCGAGTGAGCATTCATCTGTTCCTTGAAATCCTAGCTACACTCCGCATGTCACGTGCAGGGAAAAACATACAAGGAGGGTAGCCACAGAAGTTCTGTGCTCGGGCTTGCATGGAATGCGGTGGTGAGGTGCGTTTTGGTTTCAAATCGAGTGATCACATCTCTGGCTGTCTCTTCACTTATTGGACTTCTGCTGATGACTCCTTGTGAACTTCAGAAACGCTCTAGCTAGTGCAAGTGCAGACAAAACTGTAAAAGTTTGGGATTTATATACCGGTAAATGTGATCGCACACTGCAACATCATGATGGCAAGGCAATGACTACATTCTTCTTCTTAACTTCTGTATATATCAGTCCGATTATGATGGCGTATTAAGTTAATTTTCCCTTCCCCCAACATTTAGGTTCAATCAGTTGCCTGGAGGTCACCAGAAGTTCTTCTCAGTGGATCTTTTGATAGATCACTTGCCATAGTAATGGATATTGTAGGCCACTATGTGAATTATTTTTGAATTACTGTAGATATTTTTAGATGCAGTTCAGTGTTAATTGGACATTCTTGTTGAAGAGTCTGCTGCTTATTTTTTATATATTTCGTACTTCCATCCACCGCGCTTACATTGGTCACATTTTACAGACTGACATGAGAAATGATGGACAAAGTTGTCATAAATGGTCTGTCGAAGCGGATGTGGAAAGCTTAGCTTGTGATCCACACAATGAGCACACATTTGTGGTAAGTGGTTTCATTGTTCTTTACATATGCTGAAACCGGCTTATCTGCCTTCTATAGGACACAATGGAAATTGTTGACCGATGACAACTTTTTGCCAAACTTGAAGTGAAGTTTCCATTAGGAAACAGTATGATTTAAATCGAGATTAATAGAATTCATGCTTACCCGATGTAATAGTAATTTGAAAGCTGTGTCTTGCAGGTTAGTCTTGACAACGGGACGGTGCAAGCATTTGATAATAGTAATGTGGTTCTGATTCTGATTCACAAGTCGTAATCGCAGAATGAATTTGTGATTCTGATTCTCTCGATGTAATAGTAATGTGGCACATGCTTGCAGGTTAGTCTTGAAAATGGGATGGTTCAAGCGTTTGATACGCGGACGGCTTCATCACATTCAAATTGCGGCCAGCCCAAGTTCACTCTGCACGCACACGAAAAGTCCGTTTCTTCAGTATCCTTCGCCCCATCCACCCCCAACGTATGTTACATTTCTCATACCAGTGTGTACTAAATAGAAGAGAGATGCAGCCAGCCACATAAACCGAATTACTGATGCTGCCCTGTTTTCTCTTGCAGCTCCTTGCAACAGGTTCAACTGATAACACGGTGCGAACTTCACATTATGAAGAACCAATAACACTTGCGGTACTGATTCCAACAGGTTGCTAACAAACATATCTCTGTGAACGCAGGTGAAGCTCTGGGATCTGTCGAACAACCAGCCGTCATGCGTCGCTTCGTTGAATCCAAATCTTGTATGCACACCCAAACGAATCCATTCTTTATCTTTAGAACGAATTACCGTGGATTCTGTGTTGCGCTGACCGCGGCTTTCTTGTTTTTCCAGGGAGCTATATTCTCGGTGTCGTTTTCGAGTGACAGCCCCTTGCTGTTGGCATGTGGAGGATCAAAAGGCAAACTGAAGGTAAGCACAATGCTGCCCATGTCCTTGGTCTGTTGGAGCTTTCATCGCCCATGTCCATGCATGACTCTTCCCCATTGACACAAATACTGCACACTCTTGCATATTTGGCAGGTATGGAACACGCTGTTGGATCCGGAAGTGGCTAGTAAATTCGGCAAGTAGACATGCTGCGAAATGGATTATCGGTTTTCTCCAGACTCCCTCCAGAGAGGCGTAGACAAATATCCGCCACGATTGTAGCATGTGTTATCTATCTTGGCTCTTGTACAGATAGAATAAATAAAATGGATCTATAGTGGAATTCGTAGCTGATCACGTAGTAGTAGTAGTATTTTTAGGCTCCGTGTTGGTTGGACACCTCGACACACAACACGGAGCGTCGCTAATCCACACGTTTATCTGCTCTGCCGGAGAGAAAAGAAGAGAAAACGCACGAGGAGGAGAAAGCAGACATGCATTGAAAAACATTTGGCGTTGCTTAGACCATCTCTAGCAGACCCGTATATCGTCGACCTGCAAAACTCGTTTACAGTTCACAAAAAAACGGCCGAGCAGACCCCGCTTAGCGAAACTGTATAACAGAATATTCGCGGATATTTCGTTTTACAGTGCCGCTATGCGGGGTCTGCTCGACCGCAGCCCGCGCCAACCCGTAAATCAGATGGGTTTTTGTCTGAATTTGACACATATGCCACATATTCAGAATTATTAATTCAATATAAGATAAAATGTCAATATTACAATACAGCAATCATCCAAATTACAATAATTATTGAAATCACCGAAGCAAACAAAATAATTCAATGCAAAACTTGTCGCGAATACAAATCACACATGAATTAAATGAAATGAATGTAAAAATGGAATGTGTTACTGCCGAGCCCTTTGCCAATGGTGCTCAATGAGATCTTCCTGAAGCTGAAAGTGGGTGTTTGCATCTTCAACCTCCCGGTAGGTCTGAAGAAATGCTCTAATGCGGTTAGGGTCTCTAGCTGGTTTGACATGGCTACCCACATTGTCGTAGAAGAACTCCAAGTTCATGCCTCTCTCATCTTCGAGAATCATATTGTGAAGAATCACACAACATGTCATGATGTTTTTCAGGGATCGCTTGTCCCAAGAACGAGCAGGACCACGAACAATGGCAAACCTAGATTGCAGAACCCCGAATGCTATTTCAATATCTTTTCGGGCTGCCTTTTGTACCCTTGCAAATTCACATTGTTTCTTAGTTTTGGGCTCTTTGATGCTCTTGACAAATGTGCACCTAGAAGGATAGATACCATCTGTAAGATAGTACCCCTTTGTGTATTCATGCCCATTGATAGTGTAGTTGCAAGCAGGAGCATCACCACTAGCAAGCCTAGCAAACAAATGAGACCGTTGCAACATATTGATATCATTGAGAGTATCCGACATACCAAAAAAGCAATGCCAAATCCATAAATCCTCGGACAGTTGCATCACGAGACTTGCCGCAATACATTCCCTGCCATGACTTCGGGCAGTTTTTCCAAGCCCAATGCATACAATCATTGCTTCCTAGCATGCCAAGCCAACCTCTTCTCTCACTTGATGCCATCAACTTTTTTGTGCCTTCCTCATTGGGTGCCCGAAGATATTCAGGACCAAAGACACGGATGATCACTTTGGCAAACCTATGCACTGACTCAATTGTAGTATCTTCACCAATGCGAAGGTACTCATCGGCATAGCCAGCCGAAATGTCGTATGCAATTACCCGCATAGCTGCCAAGATTTTTTGATATGCACTAAATCCCTTCAAGCCCGCGGCATTTCTTCTTTGGGTAAAATACCGACAATTGGCCTCGCAAGCTTGCACTATTTTTACAAAGAGGGATCGGCGCATTCGGTACCTTCTCCGGAAGAGGTGCGGCGGATATGTTGGATTGTCCGCGAAGTAGTCTTGCATCAACATCTCGTTCCCGAGATGGCGATTGCGAGGAATGCAAAGACGGCCGACGGTCGATCCTCACCGTCTCTTTCGGTTCTCAACGTCGTGCTCCTTCACGACGAAGCCCATCACCAACATCTGCTGCCGATGTTTCTCAAGAAGGGTCTCAACATCCAAGTCGTCCGAATCGGACGAATCCTCGAGCAAAAACCTCTCTTGAGGGCTCAATTCCATCTAAAATCACAAATATGAACGCCACATGAACCAACTATGCATATCGCATCCGAAAGCACAAGCACAAGTACTCACCGGCGGCTCGGGGCGGTGGCTCTGCGGCGGTCGATCCCGAGGCGGCGACGGCGACTCGGGGCGGCTCAGCTCGGCGGATCCGGGGAGCCGGTGAAGCGGCTAGGTGGAACCGGGTGAGGGGCACCCCGGCGGCGTGATTCCGTCCGCAGATATGGTCGGAATCGCCGACGGCGGACGGGCGGAACCGATGGCGGGAGGCTGCGGAATGGGGTGGGGAACGCGCGCGGGCTGAAATGTCCCTCCCGCCAACCGCTTTTCTGAGATGCAGGGCACCGTCGGATCGAGGGGAAACCTGTGTTTTCGCGGGTTGGAGGTAAAATTTTACCGCGCCCCTCAAAAAAAATTACGGCTCCGATGCGTTGATGGGGCGGCTTTTTTCGCGCGGACCCCGTAGTTTGACGGTTATTTTACGGGTCGGGGTATTATACGGGATTTGCTAGAGATGCTCTTAGAAAACTGGACTCCACTTGTAACTAGTAGAACGTCCGTGCGTTGTTACGGGCTACAATGCATATAAATAAATTAAACAAATGGTTAAGGTCGTTTTCAATGTCAGAACTCATTTTTCCTCGTGCGTCCGAAGGACATCAAATAGGCGTCCAGCGGGCTTCATAAAATTTTAAATAGGCGACCATCTGGACAGTCCGAATCCCCAAATCCAGTCCATAAATGAGGAAGAAATATGATTGTCCGGATTATCCGTCGTGTTATCTTCAACATGCGGTTCAAGACAGAAGACCACCCCATGACGGACCTTTCCTTTTTTCCTTCTTGGCCCTCCCCTTCCCATTCGGTTTTCCGCGGTAACGGTATATTTTTCGCAGGAACCCTCTCCTTAAAACCAGATAACGACCATCTCACTTTCGCTATGACGACATCTCTCCTTCACGCCGTACTATACCACGAACCGTCGAGGAGGTGTCCCCGCCATCAGTCCCGCTCTCTGCCCTGACCCCTCCCCCTGTGTTCGTTTCGATCGAACACCGCCATCAAGCGCAGGAGGAGGAGAAAGCAGGCATGCATTGAAAAACATTTGGCGTTGCTTAGAAAACTGGACTCCACTTGTAATTTATTTATCATCATGTGGTTCGTGCGGTTGCGTGCGGCAACGTGGGCATGCAATGCAATGCAATGCCCTTTGGCTCCGTGAACTAATCCAGTCTCCCTTTTCTCTGCAGCACCGCCGCTTAGGTGGAGTTCAACTTTTCCGTGTCACGTCGGCGTCGTGCGGTTTGTGTGTGCTCCAGAAAACAATACCCTGTGAGTTTCATCTGGGAGAAGAAAGGGAGTTTTGAAGAAGAAAAGAGTAGTGTGCAGTACCGACAGTGTGGTCTCTCGTCGCGGGCAAACGGCGATGGCTGCACGGGTGCACGCACGCTGACGCCTGTCTGAATCAGCAGCGGAAAAGCGACCCCGGCACGGCAGCATTGACAAGTGGTTTGGTTCCCATCACTTGTGATAAACCACCACCCAGAATAACAGTACTAGGGTATTACCTACCTCTGTTTCAAAAATAAGTGTCAATTTGAACTAAGGGGATCTCCAACGCGGACCCTTAAACCATCTGCAATCGTGGACCGCGTGGTCCACATGTGTTGTTTTGCTGGGTCTGCATCGATGATATCTTCTTTTTGTTGATCCGGTGTTGGAACAAGAAAGAGTATCCCGCACCCATTTCTTCAGAAGTGATCCTGGGTATCGAATCCATGAGAGGAAGATTTCCTTAAGGCAATGGTCTCTAGCAAGTTTTTGTCAAAGTGTTAAATTCAGCTTTTGACCGGATCGGCAAGCAAATTGTGATTCAAGCACTTATAATTAAAAGAAGGTACGGGGATGAGGTCTTAATGCTTACAACCATGTATTTGCATTGGGATAAAAAAAATTAGTTTGTGCTCGGGTCACCCATCAAGAGGTGCTTGCTTTATATTGAAGTTAGGGATGTGTTCAAATAACATCTTAACCGACACGAGTCCTGCATCAAGAATCAGTTGTCCTATCAAAGACCCTATCCGTCTCACGGGGTTGCCCCGATAATTAAAATAATAATATCAGACAAAAGCATTTGGTGTTTAATGACTACACCTCATGAATCCCCAAGGATATGGTCCATGTTACCCTACTAAACATTATTGTCACCGATGTTCCGTATAACACTTCACGGTCCCCTTGCTCCTAGCCTTACCGGTGCTTGATCTCCATGATCTTGAGTACCTGCAGGGATGAAGATCGCAGACAAGACAAGAGACACTTCACGAAATAATTTTATTTCACACATACGAGACGTTGTGTCAAAGACTTTCATTGATCCCCTCAACAAATACCTGGGGTTGCAAGGCTCATGCCTCATCCCATACCTTACCGAACTACTCACACATGGAGACCAGATCGCGAGAAGAAAACATTAAAGAATACATCTTGGGATTGATTGATTGCAATATGTCTTACAATGAATGTCTTATGCGATGTACGATTACAAGTATGAAGTAGATGAGAGAACACTATGAGGGTGGAGATGGCTATGGATATGAAAATGGCGGCGGCTAGGGGTTTGTGGATGATGAAGATGATGAAGAGGTTCTGGCTATGCTCGACGCTGTTCTGTTGACATTTCGATGGGCCCCCTTTATATAAGTTGTTCAAGTGGACAACCTGCCTCGGTTTCCACGTCAAACGACCGCTCATGTGAACGCATGCGCTCGCATGGAACGCCGTCTTTGGCTCTGGTTGCCTTCTGGCGCCTCCTGGTGATTGATTCTTTCTCCATTTTCCTTACTTTCCATTTTACACGTGATTTCTTTTCTTTTTAGCCCATTTCTTGTGGAAAAACATTAAAGAAAGGAATTATGGAATCATTTGCATTCATTAGTCATTAATGGCAATATCGGAGCGAACATCTCTCTTTTATTGAAATATCTCGGTTTAAACAAGGTTGTAATGAGTGTAAAAATATCACTCATCAACTCCTCCAAACTTAAACTTGATCGTCCTCGAGCAACATAAAGAGAAATCCGAAGCATAAGGAACTCAGTTGTTAAACTGAAATAACGAGAAGGTTTTGGTTCACTTACGATCGGTATGCCTAGATAGCCCTCCGCTTCTTGACCTGAAAACTTCGCATAGATATAGAGGTAGCATGATTATAGTGCAAGTGTTAGTGAAGCAAATATAATCAACACAAAGTTTTTGTTTTACTAGATAAAATAGCTTTGCAACACTTCATTTTATTCATGTAGACAACACTTGCTTGCTGGGAATGCACGGAAGAGTTTCTTTAGATAGAGCCATGAAAATATAAATTGGGGAGCAGAAAGCATGTAGTAAAATATGATGCTCAAGTGCTCATGAGCACATCCACAATTGTCTCCTCCTCTAGGCTCTTAAATAATTTGTTTGAATCATTGTTTGTTGAAACTTTGATTGTCATGTGGAGGAGGTTATGTCAAATAAGTGATCATGCATAGGTTTTCATTGTTGCTTAATGTTTGGGAACTATGGACCTTAGCAATAATGTCTCTTTCGAGATCTTTTGATCAGTCCCCTTTATTTACCACATACACACCCACTCAAGAGAAATCCGAATAATATTCATTTGTAGTGTTGCCACTACATACGATAACAAACTCATAGCCGAAATCTGCGTTGTCGCTCTTGGTGGGACGTTCATTGGCCAGCGGAGTCCTCGGCATAACATCAAGAAGGGTGATGAAGCCACATTTACACACGTAAATGCGTATATAGTAGCAAAGGTTATGGCATCAGCCGGAGGCTGTAACACCATACTGAGAGATACAACACAGATTTTTGGCATAATCTCACCCACCTTTCAACTAAGTTTATCTAGACAATTTAATCCGCAAGTGCTATCAAGTCTATTAAAATTAACAACATGGGGTTGAGCATGTTAAACATCACTTCACTATAATTTCTCAACTCCTAAGTCTTAAGAGACTTTCTCTTGTGCAAAGTTATTTTTTGGTTGATAGCATTTCATTTAAAAACTGTCCATGACAAGTCTTAGTTGTCTAAACTAAAGAAAACAAAGACTACAAAATTATTTCAGCTACTAGAGCAAAATCTTTGTATCAACTATCAAGACTTACTCCCATCTGCAAATATGACACATACAACTACTATATCTACTCTAAGTATCCAAGTGCAAAAGACGGGGGTCATAAGACATACCTTCACGGTTGCGAATTTACACACTTCTCTTCCTCACTCTTGCATTCCTCGTTGTCCGGCATAGATCAACTCCCCGGGAAAAAAATGCAAACGAACTCCAAGGGGATAAATGAAGAACAAGAGCAAGACAAAGCTTATTCTATTTTTTGGGTTTTTTTGGTTTTCGAAAACTAACTTGCAAGCGAAAAAATCGCAAAGGCAAAAATAGAAGGCAAAAGTAAATAAAAGCAAAGTGTTGAAACAAACCAACACGAGTGTTTTGAAGCTCCTCAAGCTTAAGTACAACCTCATTACATTTATTCAAATACCTCCACATCTTGATGTAAAAGTGGTGATAACCTCCCCCAAGCTTAGGCTTTTGCAAGCCCAAACCGGTGAGATCATTGTGGCGGTTGGTCAGGAGCCCACTCCTGCCTCCAGTCGGAGAAGTTCATGTTCATGTAGGCGGACGTGCCTCTCAAGGACGATACGAGGTTGCTCATATCATGGATAGAGCCCTGAGGGTTGTTGAAGTCTGTGTATGTGGTGTAGTCTTGTTGGGGCTGCTCCTCCTGGTTAAAAGTTGCATCTCCTGCCTGTGCAACATAATGTAATTTTCCATTCTCGATGGAGAAACGGTTAGGCATAGGTGTGGGTAACAAGTACGCCACTCCAGGAATTTTTATGCAATGACGGCCATTACGAACTACTACCATTCTAGCGCTAGTAAGAACACGAATGTTAACAAGAGTGTTACCGACAATGGGGCGGAGATGATTGTAGTTGAGGCCAAGGGAGTTGGCCAACATGGTGATCACTCCTCCACACACGATATCTCCTTGTGCATGGTTTTCTTGATGCGCGAGGTGTAGCAAAAGTATTGCCCTTAAGTTGGGCGAATAACCGACGTCTAGGTTCGCTGCTTTCCCGAAAACTAGCATGTTTCTCATCATTCACCTTAGAAACTTCTCCTCGTGCGTGCAACGAGTTAGTGATAACATAGTAGAAATAACGTATAGCAGGACTTTCAATGCAACCGACTCTTTGCCTAAAGCCATGATGACTTATCTGGTAAATGAATTGCCTTGGGTGCGGGTCAGTGAAATCATAAACATATCTAATATCATCATCAGTGTTGGGGAAGCCAAAGTAGTTACACCACTCAACAAAAATGATGTCAAAGTCTTGGTTAAGGAGACGGAAAGTGATTCTCTCCTCCTCATATGCATTTGGCATTAAACCAACATTGTGCGAGAGAGTACTAAGAAACTCAAGCATCAATCGTTCATAAGTCTCAGATCCTTGATAAAAAAAATGATGCAACCCGGCATTATGACAAAGCAAATTAAAATCATGAGTGATACCTAGCTTGGCGAGTATATTCGCACAAGCCCATTTGGTTCCTTTGATCTGCCTTGTGATGTGATGGACAAGACCCAAACTGTAAACGTAGCATTTGATCGTGTCAGTTTATTGCTATTGTTTTCTGCATGTCAAGTATCTGTTCCTTTGACCATGAGATCATGCAACTCACTGACACCGGAGGAATACCTTGTGTGTATCAAACGTCGCAACGTAACTGGGTGACTATAAAGGTGCTCTACAGGTATCTCCGAGGGTGTCTGTTGGGTTGGCATGGATCAAGACTGGGATTTGTTACTCCGTGTGACGGAGAGGTATCTCAGGGCCCACTCGGTAATACAACATCACATTGAGCCTTGCAAGCAAAGTGACTAAAGAGTTAGCCACAGGATCTTGTATTACGGAACGAGTAAAGAGACTTGCCGGTAACGAGATTGAACTAGGTATAGTGATACCGACGATCGAATCTCGGGCAAGTAACATACCGAAGAACAAAGGGAACAGCATACGGGATTAACTGAATCCTTGACATAGAGGTTCGACCGATAAAGATCTTCGTAGAATATGTAGGAGCCAATATGGGCATCCAGGTCCCGCTATTGGTTATTGATCGTAGAGGTGTCTCGGTCATGTCTACATAGTTCTCGAACCCGCAGGGTCTACACACTTAACGTTTGGTGACGATTAGTATAGTTGAGTTATTTTGTTGGTGACCGAAAGTTGTTCGGAGTCTCGGATAAGATCCCGGACATGACGAGGATCTCCGGAAGAGTCCGGAGGTAAAGTTTGATATATGTGATAATAGTGTTTTGATCTCCGGAAGAGTTCCGGAGTTCACCGGAAGGGGTTCCGGATGTTTACCGAAGTGTTCGGGTGCAGCAACACTTTATATGGGCCAAAGGGATAAAGCCCATGAGGTATTGGAAAGTGCAAAAGTAGTTTTGCTGCCGCGTAAGCGGTACTACCGCTTGGTGAAGCGGTACTACCGCCCGAGCGGTACTACCGCTTGTGTGAAGCGGTACTACCGCCCGAGCGGTACTACCGCTTGTGTGAAGCGGTACTACCGCCCAAGCGGTACTACCGCTTGTGAGCGGTACTACCGCTTGTGCGCGGCTGTGCACGGTTCGGCAGGGATCCGAGTTGGACTCTTTTCCTGCGGGCCAAACCGACCTTGTGCGGGCAAAACCGACTTGGAAGAGGCTTTTACTCCAAGTTTAGACCTCAAGGCTCAACATATAAATAGAGGGGCAGGGCTAGCACACGGGACACATCAAGATTTCCCCAAGCCGTGTGCGGCAACCCTAACCCTCTAGTTCCTCCGTCATAATCTCCGTAGCGCTTGGCGAAGCCCTGCAGAGATTGTTCCTCACCACCATCACCACGCCGTCGTGCTGCTGGAACTCAACCACTACTTCACCATCGCTCGCTGGATCGAGGAGGTGAAGGCGTCATCAAGCCGTACGTGTGTTGAACGCGGAGGTGCCGTCCGTTCGGCGCTAGTTCGTGATCGGATCGAGGGACGACTTGCGATTTGGATCGCGGAGACGTTCGACTACATCAACCGCGTTTCTTAAACGCTTCCGCTTAGCGATCTACAAGAGTATGTAGATTCACTCTCCCTCTCGTAGATGCTCATCACCATGGATAGATCTTGTGTGTGCGTAGGAAAAATTTTGTTTCCCATGCAACGTTCCCCAACAGTGGCATCTGAGCTAGGTCTATGCGTAGATGAGATCTCGAGTAGAACACAAACGAGTTGTGGGCGTGGGTGTATACATATTGCTTGCCGTTACTAGTTGATATTTGATTCGGCGGTACTGTGAGATGAAGCGGCCTGGACCGACATTACGCGTACACTTACGCGAGACAGGTTCCTTCAACTAACATGTAACTTCGTTGCATAAAGATGGCTAGCGGGTGTCTGTCTCTCTCACTTTAGTTGAATCGATTTCAATGAAGAGGGTTCTTTTAGAAGATCAAAAAGCAATCACTACACCACGTTGTGGTTTTGCGTAGGTAAGAACGGTTCTTGCAAACCCGTAGCAGCCACGTAAAATTTGCAACAACAATTAGAGGACGTCTAACTTGTTTTTGCAGGGTATGTTGTGATGTGATATGGCCAATTACATGATGAGATATATGTGATGTATGAGATGATCATGTTTTGTATAGAATATCACGACTTGCATGTCGATGAGTACGGCAACTGGCAGGAGCCATAGAGTTGTCTTTAATTATTGTATGACCTGCGTGTCAATCATTAAGCGCTATGTAATGCTTTACTTTATCGCTAAACGTTAGCAATAGTCGTGGAAGCAACAGTCGGCGCGACAACCTTATGGCGACACGTTGATGGAGATCAAGATGATGGAGATCATGGTGTCATGCCGGTGACGATGGAGATCATGCCGGTGCTTTGGAGATGGAGATCAAAAGCACAAGTTCATGGCCATATCATGTCACTTATGATTTGCATGTGATGTTAATCCTTTTATGCATCTTATTTTGCTTAGGACGACGGTAGCATTATAAGGTGATCCCTCACTTAAATTTCAAGATAAATTGTGTTCTCCCCAAGTGTGCACCGTTGCGAAAGTTCGTCGTTTCGAGACACGCCGTGATGATCGGGTGTGATAGACTCTACGTTCGCATACAACGGGTGTAAGCCATGTTGCACGTGCGGAACACTCGGGTTAAACTTGACGAGCCTAGCATGTACAGACATGGCCTCGGAACACAAGAGACCGAAAGGTCGAACATGAGTCATATAGTAGATATGATCAACATGAAGATGTTCACCATTGAAACCACCTCAACTCACGTGATGATCGGACTTGAGTTGGTGGATTTGGATCATGTTACACTCGAATGACCGGAGGGATGTCAATTTGAGTGGGAGTTTTTTAAGTAATATGATTAACTAAAACTCATTATCTAGAACAATAGTCTAAGTTGTCTTTGCTATATTTATGTTGTAGATCATGGCTCGCGCAGTAGCACCCCTGAATTTTAATGCGTTCCTAGAGAAAGCTAAGTTGAAATATGATGGAAGTAACTTTGTGGACTGGGCCCGTAATCTAAGGATTATCCTTACGGCTTCCCAGAAGGCTTATGTCCTTGATGCACCGCTTGGTGATCCACCCGCTCCAGTTGAGTCTCTAGACGTTGTGAACGCCTGGCAGGCTCGTTCTGATGATTACTCAATAGTTCAATGTGCAATGTTGTATGGCTTAGAACCGGGACTTCAAACACGTTTTGAACGTCATGGAGCATATGAGATGTTCCAGGAGTTGAAGTTTATCTTTCAGAAGAATGCCCGGATCGAGAGATATGAGATCTCCGATAAGTTCTATGCTTGCAAGATGGAGGAGAACGGGTCTATCAGTGATCACGTGCTCAGAATGTCTGGGTACTCCACCCGTCTGGCTGAGTTAGGGATGCCCCTTCCACCAGAGTCTATCACTGACAGAGTTCTTCAATCATTGCCACCTAGCTACAAGAGCTTCGTGTTGAACTATAACATGCACGGGATGAACAAGTCAGTCGCCGAGCTGTTTGCGATGCTGAAAGTCGCTGAGTCTGAAATTCAGAAGGAGCATCAAGTGTTGATGGTCAATAAAACCACTAGTTTCAAGAAAAATGGCAAGGGTAAGAAGGGTAACTCCAAAAAGAGTGGCAAAGCAGTTGCTCCTCTAGTGAAGAAACCCAAGGCTGGACCCAAACCAGAAACTGTGTGTTTTCATTGCAAGGGAACTGGACACTGGAAGCGGAACTGCCCCAAGTATTTGGCTGACAAGAAGGCGGCCAACAACAAACAAGGTATATATGATATACATGTTATTGATGTGTACCTTACCAACTCTCGTTGTAGTGCCTGGGTATTTGATACCGGTGCGGTTTCTCATATTTGCAACTCAAAACAGGAACTGCGGAATAGACGGAGGCTGGCAAAGGACGAAGTGACGATGCGCGTGGGAAATGGTTCCAAGGTTGATGTGATCGCCGTCGGCACGCTCGCTCTTCGATTACCGTCGGGATTAGTGATGAACCTAAATAAGTGTTATTTGGTGCCTGCGTTAAGCACGAACATTATATCTGGATCTTGTTTATTGCAAGACGGTTACTCATTTAAATCAGAGAATAATGGTTGTTCTATTTATATGAGTAATATCTTTTATGGTCATGCACCCAATGTGAGGGGTTTATTCTTATTGAATCTCGATAGTAATGATACACATGTTCATAACATTGATGCCAAAAGATGTAGAATTGATAATGATAATACCACTTTCTTGTGGCACTGCCGTTTAGGTCATATTGGCGTTAAACGCATGAGGAAGCTCCATGCTGATGGACTTTTGGAGTCACTTGATTTTGAATCACTTGACACATGTGAGCCATGCCTCATGGGCAAGATGACTAAAACGCCGTTCTTTGGAACAATGGAACGGGCAAGTGACTTATTGGAAATCATACATACTGATGTGTGTGGTCCGATGAGTATTGAGGCGCGCGGTGGTTATCGTTATTTTCTCACCTTCACTGATGACTTAAGTAGATATGGGTATATTTACTTAATGAAACACAAGTCTGAAACATTTGAAAAGTTCAAACAATTTCAGAGTGAAGTTGAGAATCATCGTAACAAGAAGATTAAATTCCTACGATCTGATCGAGGAGGAGAATATCTGAGTTATGAGTTTGGCAGTCACTTAAGACAGTGTGGAATTGTTTCACAATTGACACCGCCTGGAACACCACAGCGTAATGGTGTGTCCGAACGTCGTAATCAAACCTTATTGGATATGGTGCGATCTATGATGTCTCTTGCCGATTTGCCACTATCGTTTTGGGGTTATGCATTAGAGACAGCTGCATTCACTTTAAATAGGGCACCATCGAAATCCGTTGAGACGACGCCATATGAACTTTGGTTTGGCAAGAAGCCAAAGCTGTCGTTTCTTAAAGTTTGGGGATGTGATGCTTATGTCAAAAAGCTTCAGCCTGAAAAGCTGGAACCCAAAGCGGAGAAATGCGTCTTCATAGGATACCCAAAAGAGACAGTTGGGTATACCTTCTACCTCAGATCCGAAGGCAAAGTGTTTGTCGCTAAAAACGGAACATTTCTTGAGAAAGAGTTTCTCTCGAAAGAATTGAGTGGGAGGAAGATAGAACTTGATGAGGTTGTTGAACCTTTACTTCAACCTGAGAGTAGCGCAGCGCAGAAAGTTGTTTCTGTGGAGCCTACATTAGCTGAAGAGGAAGTTAATGATGATGATCATGAAGCTTTGGATCAAGTTGCTATCGAACCTCGTAGGTCGACAAGGACGCGTACTGCTCCTGAGTGGTACGGCAACCCTGTCTTAGAGGTCATGTTGCTAGACAACGATGAACCTACGAGCTATGGAGAAGCGATGATGGGCCCGGATTCCGAGAAGTGGTTAGAGGCCATGAAATCCGAGATGGGATCCATGTATGAAAACAAAGTATGGACTTTGGAAGTATTACCTGAAGGGCGTAAGGCCATTCAGAACAAATGGATCTTTAAGAGGAAGACGGACGCGGACGGTAATGTCACCGTCTATAAAGCTCGACTTGTGGAAAAGGGTTTTTCACAAGTTCAAGGAGTTGACTACGATGAGACCTTCTCACCCGTAGCGATGCTTAAGTTCGTCAGAATCATGTTAGCAATAGCTGCCTTTTTCGATTATGAAATTTGGCAGATGGATGTCAAAACAGCGTTCCTTAACGGTTACCTTAAGGAAGAGTTGTATATGATGCAACCAGAAGGTTTTGTCGATCCAGAGAATGCTGACAAAGTTTGCAAACTCTAGCGATCCATTTATGGACTGGTGCAAGCATCTCGGAGTTGGAATCTTCGTTTTGATGAGGTGATCAAAGCGTTCGAGTTTATACAAGTTTACGGAGAAGCTTGTATTTACAAGAAAGTGAGTGGGAGCTCTATAGCGTTTCTAATATTATATGTGGATGACATATTACTGATTGGAAACAATATAGAAATGCTGGAAAGCGTAAAGGAATATTTGAACAAGAGTTTTTCAATGAAGGACCTAGGAGAAGCTGCTTTCATATTAGGCATCAAGATCTATAGAGATAGATCAAGACGCTTAATAGGACTTTCACAAAGCACATACCTTGATAAGATTTTGAAGAAGTTCAAAATGGATCAGTCCAAGAAGGGGTTCTTGCCTGTTTTGCAAGGTGTGAAGTTGAGTAAGACTCAATGCCCAGTGACTGCAGAAGATAGAGAAAAGATGAGTGTCATCCCCTATGCTTCAGCCATAGGCTCTATCATGTATGCAATGCTGTGCACAAGACCCGATGTCAGCCTTGCCATAAGTATGGTCGGAAGGTTTCAAAGTGATCCAGGAATGGAACACTGGACGGCGGTCAAGAATATCCTGAAGTACCTGAAAAGGACTAAGGACATGTTTCTCGTTTATGGAGGTGATCAAGAGCTCGTCGTAAAGGGTTACGTCGATGCAAGCTTTGACACTGATCCGGATGACTCTAAGTCGCAAACCGGATACGTATTTATTCTTAATGGGGGTGCGGTTAGCTGGTGCAGTTCCAAGCAAAGCGTGGTAGCAGATTCTACATGCGAAGCGGAGTACATCGCTGCCTCGGAGGCGGCGAAGGAAGGTGTCTGGATGAAGGAGTTCATGACAGATCTTGGAGTAGTGCCTAGTGCGCTTAATCCAATGACTCTGTTTTGTGATAATACTGGTGCCATTGCTCTAGCCAAGGAACCAAGATTTCACAAGAGGACCAGACACATAAAGCGACGTTTCAATTCCATCCGCGATTACATCAAGGAGGACGACATAAATATTTGCAAAGTACACACGGATCTGAATGTTGTAGATCCGATGACTAAACCTCTTCCAAGGGCTAAACATGAACAACACCAGAACTGCATGGGTGTTCGATTCATTACAATGTAAATCACATAGTGATGTGAACTAGATTATTGACTCTAGTGCAAGTGGGAGACTGTTGGAAATATGCCCTAGAGGCAATAATAAATTGGTTATTATTATATTTCCTTGTTAATGATAATCGTTTATTATCCATGCTATAATTGTATTGATTGGAAACTCAAATACATGTGTGGGTACATAGACAACACTGTGTCCCTAGTAAGCCTCTAGTTGACTAGCTCGTTGATCAAAGATGGTTAAGGTTTCCTAGCCATTGACATGAGATGTCATTTGATAACGGGATCACATCATTAGGAGAATGATGTGATGGACAAGACCCAAATTGTAAACGTAGCATTTGATCGTGTCAGTTTATTGCTATTGTTTTCTGCATGTCAAGTATCTGTTCCTTTGACCATGAGATCATGCAACTCACTGACACCGGAGGAATACCTTGTGTGTATCAAACGTCGCAACGTAACTGGGTGACTATAAAGGTGCTCTACAGGTATCTCCGAGGGTGTCTGTTGGGTTGGCATGGATCAAGACTGGGATTTGTTACTCCGTGTGACGGAGAGGTATCTCAGGGCCCACTCGGTAATACAACATCACATTGAGCCTTGCAAGCAAAGTGACTAAAGAGTTAGCCACAGGATCTTGTATTACGGAACGAGTAAAGAGACTTGCCGGTAACGAGATTGAACTAGGTATAGTGATACCGACGATCGAATCTCGGGCAAGTAACATACCGAAGAACAAAGGGAACAGCATACGGGATTAACTGAATCCTTGACATAGAGGTTCGACCGATAAAGATCTTCGTAGAATATGTAGGAGCCAATATGGGCATCCAGGTCCCGCTATTGGTTATTGATCGTAGAGGTGTCTCGGTCATGTCTACATAGTTCTCGAACCCGCAGGGTCTACACACTTAACGTTTGGTGACGATTAGTATAGTTGAGTTATTTTGTTGGTGACCGAAAGTTGTTCGGAGTCTCGGATAAGATCCCGGACATGACGAGGATCTCCGGAAGAGTCCGGAGGTAAAGTTTGATATATGTGATAATAGTGTTTTGATCTCCGGAAGAGTTCCGGAGTTCACCGGAAGGGGTTCCGGATGTTTACCGAAGTGTTCGGGTGCAGCAACACTTTATATGGGCCAAAGGGATAAAGCCCACGAGGTATTGGAAAGTGCAAAAGTAGTTTTGCTGCCGCGTAAGCGGTACTACCGCTTGGTGAAGCGGTACTACCGCCCGAGCGGTACTACCGCTTGTGTGAAGCGGTACTACCGCCCGAGCGGTACTACCGCTTGTGTGAAGCGGTACTACCGCCCAAGCGGTACTACCGCTTGTGAGCGGTACTACCGCTTGTGCGCGGCTGTGCACGGTTCGGCAGGGATCCGAGTTGGACTCTTTTCCTGCGGGCCAAACCGACCTTGTGCGGGCAAAACCGACTTGGAAGAGGCTTTTACTCCAAGTTTAGACCTCAAGGCTCAACATATAAATAGAGGGGCAGGGCTAGCACACGGGACACATCAAGATTTCCCCAAGCCGTGTGCGGCAACCCTAACCCTCTAGTTCCTCCGTCATAATCTCCGTAGCGCTTGGCGAAGCCCTGCAGAGATTGTTCCTCACCACCATCACCACGCCGTCGTGCTGCTGGAACTCAACCACTACTTCACCATCGCTCGCTGGATCGAGGAGGTGAAGACGTCATCAAGCCGTACGTGTGTTGAACGCGGAGGTGCCGTCCGTTCGGCGCTAGTTCGTGATCGGATCGAGGGACGACTTGCGATTTGGATCGCGGAGACGTTCGACTACATCAACCGCGTTTCTTAAACGCTTCCGCTTAGCGATCTACAAGGGTATGTAGATTCACTCTCCCTCTCGTAGATGCTCATCACCATGGATAGATCTTGTGTGTGCGTAGGAAAATTTTTGTTTCCCATGCAACGTTCCCCAACAGCTCCGTGATCGGTGAAGACGATCCCCTGAGTGAAAACTTATTGCGGTGCGGTGGACGAACTCGGACCATTGCATACGCGAGAAGACCTCCGTGTAAACATCTATAAAATAATTTTTCAGTCGAATAAAATTAAACAATAATGATCCTACGATACTCACAACATCATACTCCTCTAAAAACATCAACAAATCCATGCCAAACTCAAGTTTGAATCCAAAATATGCATATCCTAGAGATGGAAATGCTAGGCATGTAGAACGTGGATTCGCGAAAAATAACTTGGGGATCAGAGGAGAAACGTACCGTAGATCGATCACACAGAAGGATTTGAACTGAAAACGAACGAGCAGAGAGATCAGGCTAAGTTTTTCTAGGGTTTGGAGAGGTTTGGAGGAAGAAGAAGAAGAAGAAAAGAGAGAGATGGGGGCGAAATACCTCCTTCCTCAGGCTTATTGGAGCCGTCAGCGCGCGAAATGACCGCTCATATAGGAGCGAGCGCCCGTAAGGAACACCGTCTTCAACCCGGTTTAACTCACCTTTGCCTGCGCGTGGATGAAACGACTGCTGAAAAGGACTCCAGCGTCCATTTTGAACGTCGTCGTTCGTTCTGTTCTTTTTGTGCTCCTGGTCAAAGATGTCAAACGACCGCTCGGAGGGGCGCGTGCGCCCATTTGGAACGTCGTCGAACGCTCTGGACTTCTCGCTGGTTTCTGCAAAGAAATGAAACGACCGCCAAAACGAGCGCTAGCGCTCGCATGATACGCCGTCTTCCTCTCTGGTGTCTCCGGCTGTTCTGTGCTGGAACCTCTTGCAGGTCAAACGACCGCCCACATGAACGCTGCGGTCACATGATAGGTCGTCTTTTGGTATGTTTCTTCCAAAACTTCTCTTCTTCTCTGTTTTCCTGCGGGGTTAGTTCCATAGCAATACATAGACATATTCCAGGCATTCAAACACCATATAATTCATCTTGCATAAGGTGAAGCCTTCATTAGAACAACTCTTCCAAACTCACTTATTCATATGGAACTTTAATATCTTTTTTTATTAAAGCGAAAATAAAAACTTATTTGTCTACTTTATTCACGTGGGTTGCCTTCCGCGAAGTGCTTGTTTTCGGTCGGATAGCTCACCGTAGTGGTGATCAAGGTGGTGCTAGAACACCGAGACCATAGCTTTTGGCATTCAAAATGATGCCACCTCCTGTGTAGGTCTTCAATTTCTTTTTTCTGGGGAAATGTCTCACAAAAAGATCTTTAGCTGGTAAATAAAAATGAACATTCCCCTCAAACACATTTATCACAGCTTTGATAGTCCTTAGAAAAGGTCTACCGAGAATTACAAGAGCAATTGGATCTTCAGGATCTACTATAACAAGATCAATCATGGCATGGCAATCATTAATTTGAACAATAACTTCATGATTAATTCCTACTACCTGAGTAAAAGTAGAATTAGCCATGTTCAATATAATCTCAGTGTTAGCATAAGGACCAATATTGAGACTATCATAAATAGATTTGGGGAATGTTGAAACACTTGCCCCTAGATCACATAAAGCACTGAATTTGTTACATCTCGTCTCAATCTCTATAGTAGGTTCAAAAGCATCCTCCTGCTTAGCTGGTAACATACTGAATACCTTTTTTCCTTTCATCATCAAGTTCGTGTACCTTGGTTGCAACTTGTTCAACAAAGACATTATATGCCTCATCATTAGTTACCTCCGGTAGTGTATACTTCATGGATATCATCTTGAAAAAATCAACAACAGTGTAGTTGTACTCTGGCACATGGCTTGTGTCAAGCACCTCGGCTTTCTCTTCGTTGCTTCTTACCATTTTAACTTCTTCAACCGGGTTAGGCTCCGGTTTATCTGCAAATTTGGCCAAAATCAAGGTTTGGCTCTCTGCTATCTTAGCCACTTGTGCTTCCATATTCTTGAATCCGGCTTCAAGTATTTGCACATCATTTGTTAGTCCAACAATCTTACTGGTCAACTGACCAAGTAAGTTATCATGATTCTTCAAGACATTCTTGGAGTTCTCATTTTGCTCATTCTAGGTGGCAATGCAACTTTTAAGAGTTTCTTCAAGAGTATTTCTATTTCTACCATTAGCTCTATTAAAATTATTGGATGCTCCTTCATTATTAGGATAAGGAAGTTTAGGAGCATAGCCATTATTTTTCCAATTAGGATTATAGCTATTACAAGTAATAAAATTTACATCACTAGTATCTTCATTAGTGATGGCATCAAGGAGATAAGTTCTTCAAGCTTGGTTGTCAACTCTGAGCTATTTTCTTCTATGGCATTCACCTTCTTGGTGATGGTTCTCTCAACATGCCATTGGGCATGGTTCTCTTGCATATCATCTAGTATCTTCTTGACATCTTCTGTGGGCTTTCCCATGATTGTTCCTTCTACAACTGTATTAAGCATTGTTTTTGACATGTGATCCAAGCCATTATAAAACATATGAAGGATTAACCACTCCTCCATTCCATGATTGGGCAAGTTTCTTATAGCTTCTTTCATTCTATCCCACGCAAGCGCTAGTGGCTCACGTTCTTCCTGCTTGAAACCTGTAATCTGAGAATGTAATTGTATAATTTTTGTAGGTGGACAAAATTTAGATAAAAAGTTACTGCAACATGCAGCCTAAGAAGTAATACTGCCTTTAGGCAAAGCTAAAAGTCATTCCTTAGCTTTTCCTCTCAAGGAGAAAGGAAATAAACGAAGTTTCAGAGCATCTAGGTCATAATCCTTTATGCTTGTCTTGTTACACAATTCAATAAAATTATGTAAATGCATACCTGCATCTTCAGAAGCTGAGCCTCCAAATTGGTCATGTTGAACCATCGAAACTAGGTTTGGTTTGATCTCTTATTCTGCAGCTGCAACATTAGGTTGTGATATTAGTTCACGCATGAAATTGTTGCTAGGAGTAGGTACAGGGATGATGTCTTAATGCTTACAACCATGTATTAGCATTGGGATCAAAAAGGATATTAGCTTGTGCTCGGGAAGTCACCCATCAAGAGGTGCTTGCTTCATATCGGAGTGGGAGATGTGTCCAAATAACATCTTGAGCGGCACGAGTCCTGCACCAAGAATCAGTTGTCCTACAGAAGGCCATATCCATCTCGTGGGGTTGACCCGATAATTAAGATAATAATATCATACAAAAGCATTGGGTGTTTAATGACTACACCTCATGAATCCCCAAGGATATGATCCATGTTATCCTACTAAACCTTACTGACACCGGTGTTCGGTATAACACTTCACGGTCCCCTTTCTCCTAGCCTCATCAGTGCTCGATCTCGATGATCCTGGATACCTGCAGGGATGAAGATCGGACAAGAAAAAAAGACACTTCACGAAACAATTTTATTTCACACATACGAGACGCTGTGTCAAAGAGTTCCATTGATCCCCTCAACAAATACCTAGGGTTGCAGGGCTCATGCCTCACCGCATACCTTACCGAATTACTCACGCATGGAGATCAAATCGCGAGAAGAAAACATTGAAAAACACATCTTGGGATTGATTGATTGCAATATGTCTTACAATGGATGCCTTGTGCGATGCACGATTACAAGTATGAACTAGTTGAGAGAGCACTATGGCGGCTAGGGTTTGTGGATGATGAAGAGGTTCTGGCTATGCTCGATGTTGTTCTGTTGACATTTCAACGGGGTCCCCTTTATAAAACTTGTTCAGGTGGACGACCTGCCTCAATTTCCACGTCAAACGACTGCTCATGTGAGCGCGTGCGCTCGCATGGAACGCCGTCTTTGGCTCTCGTTGCCTTCTGGCGCCTCCTGGTGATTAATTCTTCTTCCATTTTCCTTCCTTTCCATTCTTCACATGATTTCTTCCCTTTTTAGCCCATTTCCTGTGGAAAAACATTAAAGAGAGGATTTGTGTAATCCTTTGCATTCACTAGTCATTGGTGGCAACATCGAAGCGAATATCTCTCTTTTAATGAAATATCTCGGTTTGAACAAGGTTGAAATGAGTGTAAAAATATCACTCATCAATCGATTCGTCGGATTTTCCGAACGCACATTTTATCGTAAACCTGAAACAAATTGGGGCTTTGTGGGGCGTCCGAACCGATGCCACGCCCTCTTCTGACGACCGTGGCCCACCCAAAGATCCCACCTGCCTTCTCACACGTTTTTCATCGCCCGCGTCGCTTGCCGCGTCGCATTCATGTCGGCCCAGAGCATGCACTGACTAGACAGGAGGGCGGTGTTGACGGACACGACCTCTCGGGCGTCGCCGCATCCCGAGAAACCAACTCTGACGGTCTGACCGTTGCGCCGCATTAAAGCGGGCTGACATGCCCTTCGCCTAGACGTGGTTATTTGAACCATGCGCCGGCGATGCACATATCCACACTCCCCCTTCCCGAGCCCCGCCCTATCCCTCCCCGTCCCCGAGCCCTTCCTCCTCCTTGAGCCCAACAGTGATGCCGATGTCATGGTTCTCTGCGCCAACAGGCGGAGGCGGTGGAGTCATCATCAGGCGAACCATGGCACCGCCACACTCGCTCTCTGGGACACTCGGCATCCACGGAGGCGGGCTCCTCTGGCAAGGAGGAGATAGCCATCTCCTCCACCGACGAGGAGGATCAGTAGCCGCAGCAGCGGCCCCATCTCCTCATGGAGGCCACTCCGTCAGATGGGCTCGGCGCCACCATCGGAGGCCGCGTCAAGGAGGAGCATGCCCCCTTCCTCCAGTGCATCCACCGCGTCAAGGAGCCCGCATCCTCCCAGTGCATCGGCCGCGTCAAGGACAAGCCTGCGTCACCCCCTGTGCATCCGCCGCGTCAACGACGAGCCTGCGTAGCTCCGATACACTTGCATTGCCTCCACGCCGCAACCGCTACCCCATAAAGGAGGAGTTGCGCCCCGCGATCATGAAGGTGCGGGGCCGCATCCTCCACTACCTCGGAGGAGGCGGTTATGGCGGTTCCTCGGGCTCAAGGTTCGTTGTGTCTAAGGAGGAGCGCACGGCGAGGCAACATGCACGGTACGACCGACGCAATGCTGCTCCATGTTCGCCAAGTCTGACATGGCGCCGAAATGGGTGCAACGACCCGGAGCTAGCCGCCGTGTCGGCCCTCGATCGCTTCGTCACCACCGCGGAGACGGCCGCTCGACGCCGCCTTGACGGCGAGTCCGCCAAGATCGCCGAGGAGTGCTCACTTTGCGACGCCTCCGCCAACCCCGGCAGGGGCAAGGCCGCCGCCCGAGCTCTGCGGGACGCCGTCTACTCTGGCCGCAGTGGCCCTCCGCACCGCACAGGAGGAGGCCAAGCGGCTCCTCCGCGAGTGTCAGGCAGCCGCCAGACAAGGTTGTCGCGGCCCTCCGGTGCTCTTTCGTCGTTTGAGGGACAACGACGACGACAATGACGAAGGCACGAACGGCGACGGTGGTGCGGCAGGGCAAGGCCGCCACACGCACGAGGTGTTTGTCCGGGATAGGGTTTAGGATTTTTTTAATAGTTTTTACCATTGTTAAGAAAATCGTTAACTGGTAGCTGCTCGGTGGCTGGCAAGTAAAGGATTAATAGGCTAATCGGCAAGTTAATCCATTATTAGATGATTTATCAGTTTATCGGCTACTTGATGACCCTAGGAGTAGGGATTAATCAACAAGTTAACTGATTAATCGGACGAATTCTTGAACATACCGTTTTATGTAAATTATGTCCGTCATATTTGCATGAATTTCGTTGGGTTATTTTAAAAATTGTTTGGATTGTATGTGGGTAGCATTGGAAGTCTGCTTCTGTATCCGTGTCTACGGATTAGTCCCCTTGTTTGGATGCGAAACTTGCGGGATGCGAAATTTGCGCGTCACAGTTAAAAGCTGCCTATTTTTGATTGGAGGGAGGAGCAGTATTTAACTTGGATCCCTTTTGGCTTGTGTGCCTTTTGTGTGCTTGCGTGTGCGTCAATGTGCCATTGATAATTCCCAAGAAAAGCTGCGTGCGCATATGCAGATACGGTGATATTCAGGTAGGCGGTCGTCTTTTTGCCGCTACTATGATGCCTGGACATTCAGCATTGCGTGTCATCTTCTTATTTTTATCACTAACATAACATTTGTCCTTTCAAAAAGAAATCTCTACTCCTAATTGCTCACTTGGTAGAATAGCATCCAAGTTTTTTTCAACCGGTTTAATTTCGTCTCCCCTCACCCCTATCCCTATTGCGCGCAACTAAAAAACCAGACAACTACGGTAAAAAAACATACTCCCGTCGAACCCCGCACGGTACCCTCGATCCCCTCGTAACTCCTCCAGAGAAGACGATGTCGTCTTCTCGCCGCCAACGTACGGGATCGCCGCGGCCGCCGCCACTCCTCCCTCGATCTTCGGCAGATCGTGCTTGTGAGGAGTCACCGGATGCCGCCGCCGCCGTGGTATTGCGGATCCTCGCGGACGACCCACCTGCCGCCGCCACCGCGGATCCCCACGGACGACGCAGATCGTGCTTGCTAGAATAGCATCCAGGTTTTTTTTTCAACCGGTTTAATTTCGTCTCCCTCACCCCCTCCCTATTGCGCGCAACTAAAAAACCAGACAACTACGGTAAAAAAAACATACTCCCGTCGAACCCCACACGGTACCCTCGATCCCCTCGTAACTCCTCCAGAGAAGGCGCTGTCGTCTTCTCGCCGCCAACGTACGGGATCGCCGCGGCCGCCGCCACTCCTCCCTCGATCTTCGGCAGATCGTGCTTGTGAGGAGTCGCCGGATGCCGCCGCCGCCGCGGTATTGCGGATCCTCGCGGACGACCCACCCGCCGCCGCCACCGCGGATCCCCACGGACGACGCAGATCGTGCTTGTGGGGAGTCGCCGGATGCCGCCGTCACCGCGGATCCCCAAGGACGCCATCGCGGATCCCCACGAACGACGCAGCCGCCGCCGCGGTATTGCGGATCCTCGCGGACGACCCACCCGCTGATCGCAGCCGCCACGCTACGGATCACCAGGACGCAGCCATCGCGCCGCCGAGGCGGCGGCCGCCGCACATCACCGCCGCCGCCGCGGTCGCTGCACATCACCAGCGACCGCGGCGGATCACCAGGACGCAGCCATCGCGCCGCCGCACATACATCGCGTTGTGGCGGGTCATACTCGGCATCACCATGTTCGTCGGCCTCTCCAAGGGAAATAGGGAATGCGGCGGCGCCTGCGTGAGGCGCGTAGCAGATGTACATGGATGCATGGAAAGCCAACATCCCAGACTTCAGGAATCCTTTGCTCCATCGGGGACACCATCACAGGTACACCAATCTCGGCCCTCTCCTGCGTTGTCATTGTATTCTGCCCGTGTGTGTAGTGCATATTACTCTCATGTTCTAGAATTTTTGGTAGATTGTGCGGCTCTTTCTTTCTTGAAAAAATCTTTGCCCTGGTGAGCGCGTCTAGATTTATTGAGCGGACTGAGTTGTGTTGTGAGATTAATTAGGTGCATTTTGCAATTTTAATGGAGAATGAATGATTGTTTAAATCAAGTGGGGAATAAATGTTCATTAGCATACTGTTATCCGACACAGATATATGCAGTGGGTTTGATGGCAGGTTGATTAAAACCATGGTAAACAATAGACATTGAGAATCGCTCAATCAAGATATTTCCTTGTGTGGATTGAAAAAAGAATCCTTATAGTCATAACAGTGAAAAGGACTGATAGACAATTAATCCTCTTTATGTATTTATTTATTTTAGTCAATCTATAGTCACACAGGATGTTCTTAAACATGTTCGTCTTACCTGAAATGCCTACATGTTATGAAGATATCTAACATGTATCATGTATGAAGTAATAGGTGGATTGTATGTCCCTCTTTCGAAAGGGCCATGTCAAATTGTCAGACACTCAGATGATCCTTGATCGAGATATATAAACCACTAGCATATGTATATTTCTGAAACCATTATTTCTGTTGTCACGTGTCTTTGGCCGACAGCAAATTGCAAACGAAGCAAAGCTGCCTTGCCTTGAGAGAAATCGAACTTGGTTAGCAGCATAGCTCGAATAAGTGGCTTGACTAATTGACTAGCAACACACCGCGCACACATAAGATAGCTGATTGGATAGACATTGGCATGTAAACATGCATGTTGTTTATATTTCTTCAAAACAAAGTGATTATGAAGCTATCTCTATATTTCTACAATTCACTGTTCATCTTTTATAGATGTTCATCTATCGGCCTTATCTATATTAACTGCAGATCAATTTTCTTAATTACTTGTTTTTGGGAATTCTTCTACATTTGTTGTTGTCTTATTGGCATCATCATTCAATCATATTTTCTAGACTGTTGATTTCAGGAATATTTATCGTTTTGTGTTGCACAAATTATGTATCGCCTCGATATGTCGTATATTATCTTATTTTATAGTTTCTTTTGGTGACTGAATATCTCCAAAGTTTCGAACTTACAATGTCTGCTCACTGAGAGGAATAGAGGAGCTGACTGTAGGATGCTAAAATCTTTCTTCGCTGCCAAACTTTGGTGACTGCCCTGCTTAAGATTGTCATATTTTTAAGAAGGAAAGATATTTACCACTTAGCAATGTATTTATTCCTTAGATGATTTAGGGACCTTCCTCCACTCATGATCCTAGTTCACCTTGCAATTCCTATAATTTCTAACCTTGCCATGTATTTGTGTAGATTACATAGGCACACTTGGTTGTATAGTTATAACAAAAGTTTTCTTTTTTGGCACAAGACCATGTTTAATGTTGAATATTTGTTCCATCATATGTTGAGCAACTGCAAAATTTAGTATCCTGTTGGAACTAGGCAAAGTGTACTATGGCTATCTTACTTGAGCTATTTACAAATATACGAGGAGATTTTTCACATGTGTGTCTTGTTGTCTTGCATGCAGGGATGGTAGCACTATTAACATTAAGGAATTAAGGAAGCTATAACCAAGCAAGGTCACATCCAGTGACTTGGTGGAGCTAGCAAAGCCAAGGGACCAACATCCTAGATGGACCAGATTTCGTTTGCTGGTTACATGATCGTGTTCATGGGAACAGGATTAGGGCAGGAGTCCATGTGATTGGTCGATGAGGTAAACAAAGTCTTTATAATATGTCGTCACGTCCAACGTTTCATAGTGGGATCAAGTCATGAAGATCTTCTCATTTATTTATTTTTGTAACTTCATATATAGAACTCTCAGTAGGAAGGGCTACCAGTTGTGGCCTTAGAGGAGGAAGCTGGTGCAGATCTAAGGAGGAAGCTGCTGCCAGAGGAGAGAGCTGAAAGCCTGGAGATATGCACGCTCTGGTTTTGGTTCTCTCTCTTTCTTTCCCTCCTGTAACTGTTTCACATATGAGCCCAGTTTTCCCGCCCTTGTGTTCCCGTCCAGCCCTTTTTCCTGCTAGAAATCTCTGTTCCCTGCTTGGCAAGTCTAAGGCGTCCTCTCTGCAGTAAAGCGCCAATCAGGACGCCTAAGCGGGCGCTTCAAACGCTTTAATGTCTAAGGCGGACGCCTTAGACACATGTCTAAAGCGAGCTGGACGCTTTAAGCCTCGAGGGTGCTCTGACGCTTTAAGGACACTTTACAAATCTGTATGCTATGCAATTGAACTAGAAATAGACTTATTTGTTCATCGGTCAGTTGACGATCCTTGCGGAAAATACACAGTTCTCATGGAGCTTTCTTTTCAAATAGAATAAGATGCTATCTACAAAACATGCTTATAACGCAGAAAAAGGAACCATGCATATTTACAAAACATGCTAATAATGTATAAAAAGGAACCATGAATATCTGGAAATCCACAGAACATGCATTTCTCTACCAAAAGACCACCTTCACCAGGCGCGAAAAATCATGCCAGCACTGTGAGGCAATGCCTCGAGCACTCCATCTTAGAGATACAAGTTGGTGGGAATCATTGAAGTGTCCTTGAGAGAAGAGGATTTGTAATGTCTTTTTACGAGTTCACAAAGGAGGGAGAGGCTCATCCATGCTGACCACATACGTAAGCTCATCATGATAATGGTATGCTGGTCGCATGTAGAAGGACTGCAACTATGTAAACTGTGTTGATAAATCTACTACTTACAATAGAAACAATGTGAATGGTAATGGTGTGCTGATACTATATATCCTTGTATTTTGGTAGTTTACAAAGCCCTTGAGCTGGAGGTGTCCTTTTTGTATAGATAAGGTCCTACAATGTATTTAGACTATCTGATCTCCACATGTCTCTATAATTTAGAGTGAGATGAATAACTGGTGATTGGAGTGGAAATGTTAGTAGAACCATGATCAAGAAAGGCGTCTCCATGAACCAAAGGGAGTTAAATAATAAACAAGGTCTATGAAAGGCTTAACATGTCAAAAAAAAAATATTAAGCAATATACTATCTTCTATGTGAGCCCTGGAGGTGTCCATTTGAATCTACTCCATAAAATTCTTGTGCCTACATGATCATGTTACGAGCCCGTGGCAACGCACGGGCATCTGACTAGTGTATCTTAATGATGCAGTAAAATGTGATCACTGCCATTCAAATTATGATTTTTTTTTCTTCCGTTGCAACGCACGGGCGTTTGCTAGTTAACATAGCATTTGAAATGGAAAGAGAGAAAAGCATCCGGATCAACACCTGCGCCATCTGTTCATGTCTTTCCATTACTTCTTGCTGGCAGGATAATGTAACTATTGTTATCACTGAGACCGTAACTCTACTTATAATTCTTTGAGGGTGTCACTTTTGAGCGTCAACAGACCAAAAAATGTCACAGACCAATAGGTAATATTTTTATGTTTAGCATATAGGCATCCTTGGCGAGAATTTTAGAAATTCGCTCCACACAGGAGCAGAACTCTGGTTGTGGGCTGCACCACTGCGATTCCAACCATTGGGCTACTGCCCTATTCTCGTTTCATGGTCTTTAATCCCTTTATTATATTTTATTTATGGTAGGATTAATTCTTGCTGCTAGGACAATAGAACTATTATTTCCGTCACTAATTTTTCCAGATTATTTACTCGGAAAGGGCATGGTATGTTCAACCGGTCACCGGATGATTTTGCAGATGATCTGAAAGTACATTCATGCATGTGTCAACCTCTAGTTTACACTTGATCACTTCATACATGCCACTGAGCTTTTGCGCCCTTTGTCATACCGGCAGCTTTATGACCATCAGATTCTCTAAGCACTACAATAATCATGGCATCATGCCACTAGCTAGACCACAAAGCAAGATAACACAAAGACACCGGGCATCACTTATTTTTCTCCCAACTTTTTCAGAGATCACACACATTCCTTGTCTCTCCTCCTCCCTGCCTAATCCCGGGGCATTCCTACACCCCAGAATTAACCAGCTACATCATGAGAAGAGAAGACACTGGAACCGGTTCTTCTTCTTCCTCTTATTCTTCTACTTACTTCCGATCCTAATTAATAACAAGACATAATTGAGGAGCACAAAGCATTGCATATCCTTAATTTGGAGGTAATCTTCTCTTGCATGTTGCATCTTCTAGCTCCAAGGAAAATCAGATCATGCATGCATGGTCGC
This sequence comes from Elymus sibiricus, assembly GCA_039707655.1. NCBI lineage: Eukaryota > Viridiplantae > Streptophyta > Magnoliopsida > Poales > Poaceae > Elymus > Elymus sibiricus. Next base: position 451,316,722 of record CM077667.1, on the reverse strand, counting down.
CTATCGATCAATGTCGAAGAAGGTCTTGCCTTCGAGCTTCCTCTGCCTCTTCACCCTAGCGATGAAGTCGTCCACCCTCTTCTCTAGCTCCTCCTCTCCCTACTCCTTGCCCTCACCCTCCTCCTCCTTCTCCTTCTCCTTCTCTCCCTTCCAAAAACTCCTTCAACCGAGGCATCATGACCGGTGAACACCACCGCGGTAGATGTCGCCTTAGCGGTCGTCGACGCGGCGTTCCTCTTCACATTCTCCTCGTGGACATCGTCCACATCCGGTATGGAAGCGGGCTGGCTCCTCGAAGCGAGCCTGGACTGAGCGATGATGAAGGTGATGATGGTTGCCGACGACGAAGAGGCACTTAGGGCTGAGCAGGAAGGCCGTGGCCAGGTCAGGCAGGGTGGTGAGGAGGAAGGAGACGAGGAGCGAGCACAGCCGGGGGAACCAGGCAGGGCTGGTGAGCAGCACGCAGAGGACACCAACATCAGGCTTCCGGACACCTCTTATCCTTATCCTCCAAGATTGCTTTGAGATTTGTGCTACACAACTAACTTAGTACATGAAATTTTCTCTTTTTTGTTTCTTCAAAACAAAACAATATATGAACTTCAAACTTTGCAGGACAACAAAACATTCTAACTACAATGTGGAAGAAAACTTTCAGAATTTTTGGTCCGACATAAATATAAAAATAAGATTTGTTTGATTAAAAAATCGTCTTTTTAGTATTTATGCCGGACCAAAAAATCCAAAAGTTTCTTCCCACATTCTACTTGGAATGTTTTGTTGTGCTGCAAAGTGTGAAGTTCATATGTTCTTTTATATGAGAGAAACAAAAAGAGAAAAAAAATACTTGCACGAATCGCGATGCAGAAATGGGTGGCTCGATAAGGAGGTGCCCAGGAGCCTAAGCTTCGGAACATGTTTTCGCCATAGGTGTCCATCAGGTAAGGTGCGAGTGCAGGGACCAACGAGTGCGGTTTTTTGTAGGCTGGAAATTTTCCTAGCCCCAGTATCCAACACCAAAGGGGTGTGATCACTACCAACCCTGGAAAGAGCAGTAAGAGAGGATAAAGAAAAATGAGCATCCCAGTCCACAGAAGTGAACACTCTATCTAGCAATGCAAAGGTTGGTGTCCCTTGATTATTGGATCAAGTTTATTTCCTATTAGAGATACAAATCTCCATGAGCCCCCACCAATTAATCCAGTCACTAAATAGGAAAGCACTATGTTTGTTAACTAAACCACTACTTTTATCTTTATCTCCTCTAACTAGGTTAAAGTCACCACAGCATAAAATAGGATAAGAAGCAGACTCAAAAATATCATGCAATTCAGCAATGAACTCCAGCTTAAACTCAGGGTAAGCAGACCTATAAACCACCACTAAATGCCAGATAAAACCATCATTTCTATTCTTAATAGTGGCTTTAATTGAAAATCTATTATTGATGAAACCAATAATCTCAAACAGATCCTTCCTAACACCAAGCAGTATTCCCCAAGCAGTGTTATCAACACGCAAAAATTGCCAAGTAAAGTCCCCTTTTCTATCTAAGGCCCCGAGGAAACCCTCGGAAATTTTCTCTCTCTTGGTTTCTTGAAAACCAATGAAGTCTGGATTAGTTCTCGAAATCACATCACATAGGCACTAAACTTTACCAGGTTGACCTAAACCCCTAATATTTCAGATCAGACCTATCATAATTAAGATATTTTAAAAGGGTGAGATAAGCCACAAGGCTTCCCTTTAGTAGGGACAGTAGGAGTAACTCTAACATGAACATCAATGCCAACTGGTATGTTAGGATACTCCCACTTGGAGTCCCAACTAAATGACCAACACAAATATCAATATTATCAGGTAAAACAATCTCAGGATGGGCATTAGCAAAAGCTAAACATCTTTCTTGTTCCCCAACCACCAAGTCCTCAACAATAGCAAGTTTTGTTATCGTATCCCCACCAAACACCAAGCCTGCCTTAGTGCCTTAATCATACAGAGAAGAGGGGTCGGTAGAGGGGAAGGATTTACCTTTGAATGTTTTTGGGATTTCCAAGTTCTTTTTCATCTTGTAAGCAGCAACGTTTTCCATGATATTCACATTACCATGCCCCCTGGCCCCATGTTTAGATGCAATAACGGGTCCCCATTTAGCATTCTTGGAAGGAATGTGGACATCAGAGTGAGTCTGATTCAGAGACTCCAGAAGAGACCTTTTCAGGCTACTGGATTGTAACACTTGGACTGCCTCAGAGGGAAGAATCCCCAACTCTTCATTATCTTCCTTCTCATTTTCATCTTCAAATACAACCAGATCAACAGACTTCAGCTAGCTCTCACAGTATTCAAGGTTTCCAGATTTCTCCATATCCATTGGACTCCTCAGACCAGAAACCACAGGAGTAGAGACCCCATTGGCATCGTTAAGTTCAAACACCACAAACTCAGCGGTATCTGAATGAGATGTAGCATTGGACACAAGCCCCATGATAGCAACATCAGTCACATTCCCAGTAGGAGATCCATGGGAAGCACACCCTCCATCAACTGCACACTCCATGATGAAATCCTCCTGATCAGAGTCTGAGGGAGGCATATAGGTAGAGGAAGAAGCCTGGTTTTACCAGCATATCCTCCAGATTTTCCTTGCGGAAAGTTAGCCTTATCCATCTCATCAATGGTTGGGTCCTCTTCAGACAGATCATCTTTATCCATAACTTCAGGGTTATCTTCTTCAGTTTTATCTTGTCCTTCTTCTGTACCATCTTCATCTTCTCCTTCTTCATCAGTCTCAATGTTGATCATAGAATCAACACCCCAACCTGTTTAAAACCTTCTACAGTAAAACCAAGAAGGAACAACTTCTTTTTCATTTCAATCAACCTTTCAAAAGGAATTTTAGTAGGGTCCCTGCAAGCACTATTGATTCTGACATTCTCAAAAAAGGTCCTAAACATCACATTCCAATCCACATCAGTAAGAACACCAAACATTGAAGCAACCTGAGCAAAAACCTTCCATGTCCACCATTTAGGAGGAATTCCTTCAATCAGCACCCATGCTTCACTTAACTCCCCAAAAGGGTCACAAGCACGTTTCCATTCAGTCATCTTAACAGAGACATCCTGAGGCAGGCAAAAACCAGGAAGCTCAATCAGGTCCTCCACTTTCTTACATGGTGGGAACCTAACCACAAAGGTCTTGCTTGATAGGTCCCTAATTTGCCAAGGTCAATGCTTTGTTTTGCAGAAAGTATCAGTCAGAAGACTCATCAATAAAGTTTTATCCACCTCACCTTTCAAAATGTTCACCACTGCACAATTTTGAAAGTTAAACCAGTTGGACTCATTGGCAATAGGAACATCCACATGGTAAAAACCAGGCCTTTAGGAGGTATGCCCTAGAGGCAATAATAAATGTTATTGATTATCTCCCTGTTCATAATTAGGTTTATGTTCCATGCTATAACTGATATGGTTCTCGAGTCTACAATAACCACGAGGCTCGGAGGAAGACTCATATGCACGTGTGGAATAATAAACGGTAAAATGTATTCCTAGTCTGGCCTCTAAGACTGGCTCAAGTATTGCATGATGATCCTGTTTTCCTGATCATGGGCATGGCTATGCCGGCATTTTTGAGGGCACAATGTTAGAAGAACATTTGTGTTGAATCGACCCGAATTGATGTTATGCTATGAGATTCATTCGTCATAAGTTAATGGTTAATAACACAGAGATGGTTAACGTTTGCATAATTCCTTAGACCATGAGAGTATCGAGTTACTTCATGCTTGCTTCATGAACTTTGGGGTTTGTTAAACGTCATCCGTAAATGGGTGGCTATTACGGCGGCTTACGGGTTCATGGAAAAGTATGTCAAGTAACTTGATAGCTCAAGATTGGGATTTGCTCCTCCGACGATGGAGAGATATCTCTGGGCCCTCTCGGTGTTTCGGTATCCATCATCGTCTGGCCAGACACTTTGTGATTTGATCACGGGGATGCCGGAACACGGGAACGAGAAAAGAGAACAATACCGGTAACGAGGTAACTAGCATAGTGGACAAGTTGTTGATCCACGGGGATGCCAACATGTCTCACCTCGGGTATTTGTAACATATCGCGAAGCAACAGGAATAGCACACGGCAACTGGAGGTTCACTCGAATATTCATTCGTGTGGGTATAGGGGTCAATATGGGTGTCCACGGCTCCGATGTTGATCATTGATCGGAAGGGGTTCCGGGTCATGTCTATACTTCACCGAACCTATAGGGTCACACGCTTAAGGGTCATCTATCTGCTGAATACTAGACGGGGAGTCTGAGAGAAAATCACCGAAAAAGTTTCGGACGAAACGGAAACGTTCCGGAGAGGATATCAGAATAGTTCCGGTGAAACTGAAAAGTTGTTTCAGGGTATTCCATAAAGTCAAATTGGTTTCGGCACATGCCTGGAAATTATTGGAAGGTACCAGAATTGTTCCGGTAACTTCTGAGATTTTTCAGAGACAAAAACCGGAAATGTTCCGGACTGCCGGAACCGCTTTAGTTGCTTTTCACAGATGAAAATCACTAAACCGAAAAGTTGTTTCGGAGTACACCATAAAGTCAAAATGGTTTCGGCACATGCCTGATAATTCTTGGAGGGTGCCAGAATCGTTCTGGAAACTTTCTGGAATTTTCCGGGATGAAAACCGGAAATGTTCCGGAGCTGCCGGAACCGCTTCAGATGCTTTTCGCAGATGAAAATCACTAAACCGGAATTGTTTCGGATCGCATTGAAAATTATTTTAGCGGGTACTGGAAATGTTCTAAGCCCACATGAATATTTTCAGTTCGAACGGACGCTAAAATATGTCGTCGTGAATAGTGAAAGTGCTTTTTGGATTACTTTTTCGAAAGCCACCTTTTTGGGCTTTTGCTCCAAAATATCTTGGAGATGACATGGATGGATGTGGCTGAAATTTCAGCCCCTCCACCCCTCCTTCTCCTATAAATAGAGGTGGAGGGGGCAGCCCAAATCTCACTCCTTCTCACATACAAGTGCCATGACATTTCTGGCTTCTCTCTCCCTCCCAGCGAAATAGTTTCGTAGAGCCGAAAGGCTGTCTAGGTTCCGGTGGGAACTAGTTCTGGACGGCGAAGCCCTGCTGGATAGATGACACCGTATGTGTGCAACTCTGTAGAGAGATCGTAGTTTCGGTCTTAGTTCGAGAGTGCCTCCCGAAGGGCTGTCCGAGTGACTATCCGAGTTTCGATGGTTCTCCCGAAGGGCTGTCCGTGACACCGTCCGGGGGACTGTTCGACCGCCTCCCGGAGGGCTGTCCGGGGGCGGATGAGGGTATTCATCCTCGCGGTTGGGAGGTTATAAATCCTAGCTGCGGGGATCTGCACCGCCGATCGTCATCGACTCTACTTCCGCTGCGCTACGAGTCGGTAACGAAACAGATCAAACCTTGTATGCAGTCTCCATAGTGATCCTGGGCTGGTACGTAGGTCGGAAAATTTTTGTTTTCTGCTGCGTTACCCTACAGTGGCATCAAGAGCCGTGCTATGCGTAGATGCAGGTTGCGATCTAGAATACATAGAGATGTATGGGTGTTGCACAATATAATTAGGTAGTAGATGAGATCTATTACTGAAAATTATTTGTGCGGGTAGCAGATGAAATCTGTTACCCGATGTTCTTGTTGCTTCCCTGGAATTTTCGTAGTCCTGATCTTGACGGCATGGTGGAATCTCACAAAGTTCTGGCAATCCGCGATCCTTTCATGCTGCTCCTGAGTATGCTGATTGACAGATCAACGAAGTGCTAACAGTTCTTTGGGTTCCACCATAGTTAAAGAAAGATGGATGTTTCGCAGACGAAAGGGCAATGCAGATATGATCTGCACGGGGGTCACGCGTATGACGAAGTTTAGTATGGGGCTCGAGATTTTATTATCTCGTGTTTCATACACCCCGCAATGTTAATCTAGCGACTTGGATTATCATGCTTGATGATGGACGTTGGTAGCTTCGGTTTGTTTCGAAACCTTAGAAGCCACGTAAAACAAGTTTTTTCATGAACCGATTAGAGGCGTCTAACTTGGTTTTGCAGGATGGTTTGCATGTGCATATGATGTGGTATAGCAGTGCTCATATTAATTTGATTATGTATGAGATGACTATATGATGTAATTTGATTAACATGACCTGCGTGTCATGATTCGGCATGATGGCTGGAGCCATATGATTGCACTTTAATGACCTGCGTGTCAACCTTATGTAATGCACTTATTTTATTAGCTATAGAGATAGCAATATTATCTGGTGCATCGACAAGGTGGTGGCAATCTTCGCGAAGGTGAACACCAACGTGAATGCCGAAGACGAAGAAATGAAAGACTTCTCCGTCAGAAAGGGCTATACCATATCATGCTATTATGAATTGCCTGAGATGTTTATCCCTTATGATGCACCCTTTTGATTGCGCGGTAGTCGCTTTTATTAGGGTGATCTCTCACAAAATATCAAGTAGTTAGTGTTCTCCCAAGTGTAGCACCGTCACGGCACCTATCTCTTCGGGGTATCACATGGATACATGGGTACGAACGATTAGAGAAGTGTGAGGCGGGTGAGTTGAGACCTCGCAGCGAGATCACTTGGTTGTCTTGACGTTCTAGCTTGAAAGTCCTGAGCTCGGAACACGCCCATCGAAAGATGAACAAGAGTCACATAGAGATGTGATTGGCAAGTTGGCCTACCGATTGCAATTCTCGTCACTTGAGATGGATACATCCTTGGCGTTGAATTGTAATTTGGATCTTGAATCGCTCACAATCAATTATGAGAGATATTGATTTGAGTGGGAGCGCACTGTAGAATTAACTTGTTTTAATTCTCGGTGCAATTAATTATGGACACTGTCTAAATGTGATTTGCATAATAGTTGTAGAAGAATGGCTCGCGTTTCCACCTTCCCTATTAAAATTGAATAGCTGTTAAATATCTGGTTAAAACTTTATGGTTGGTAACGTAATATGAGGATTGTCCTCAAGAGTGCCGAGAAGGACTTTGTCCTATCGCATGCTTTCGGTATTCTCCCGCTAATGCTATGGATCATATGACTCTCGTCCTTCGATCCAAAAGCTAGAATTCCTTTTCAGTCAAAGTACAATATGTTTGCTTCCATGAGACCCGAACTTCGAAAGTTTGGATAGTTATGTGATATTCATGGAATCTGAAAATCATTTTCAGAGACAGACAAAGGCTAAAAGATATGAGATATCCAAAGCAATGTTTGTTTGCAAACTGTTAGTAAAGGAGTTTACTATGCATTTGACTGATAAAAGAGGGATCCAGGAGAACGCCTGTCATATGATGAAAGGTGAATAAAATAACAACTTAAAGAGAAAGGAAGTGTCCGAAGGGTGTTAGTAAGACTTTCACGCCTAGGAAGTCCGGGGCTAACGCCACTCTTAAGTTGGATGCTTCTTCTGAGAGTAGGAGAAATACTAAAAGTTAAACTGTTAGAAGTATAAAGGCAAAAGGAAAGAAGACTGGAATATCCAGCTCATGTATGAATGTCATACAAGTTTTTGATGTATAGAAGGCTGGTCAAAAATATAGTTCTTGGGAATTATGGTTAAACATGTTAATCACTAATTCTTGGGTATTGTGAGTTAATCACAAAGATACCCGCTCGATTGCATTCTGTTGCAACTCGATGTAAGAATTACTATGGCCTGAAAGACTAGCCAGGAATGAGATTTAGATACACGCAGGGAACATAGTAAATGTTACTATGCCTTCCATCGGTGTATTCCCTATGTATTTACTTTCATAATTCATTTTAGAGTTTCACACTCTAGCCCTTTGCATAAGGTATCTTGCAAGAAGGTTGTTCATAAGAGAACTTTTGATGTTCGGTGTTATGAATAACATGAAGGGCCATGCTTCCATCCTAGATGGGATGTATGTTATGAATATTGATGGAAATATGATACATCCATAACACTGACGCTAAATGTCGCAAGACTAAAAGAATACCACACAAGTGTGGCACTGCATTTGGTCACATTGGAGAAACCCGCATGGAAAATTCCATTATGATGGATTTTGAAGTCATTTGATTTTGAATCATCTGACACTTGCAACTTTCCTCTAAAAAGTGAAGTGACTGAAATACCATTCACAGGCCATAAGGAACGAGCAAAGAACATATTGGTGATCATACATTATGATGTGTGTAGTCCAATAAATGTTGTTGCAAGTAGTGGATTTATCTATCTTCAGAAATGACTCAAGTAGATATATGGATATTTACTTGATGAGACGTAAGTCTGGATCTTTTGAAATCATTCGAAAGGTTTTCAAAAAAAAATGAAGTAGAAGTTATTGTAACAAGAAAATTATGTTTCCACAATTCGATTGCAGAAAGGAATATTTGAGTTACAAGTTTAGCGAATGTCTGATGAGTTATGAAAGGGGTTTCATAACTTGCACCTCCCGGAACACCACTGCAAGTGGAAAGTCCGTGAAGATGTAATCAAACCATTTATGGCATGGTAAGATCAAAGATGACATAAATAAATTTGCCATTACCCCTTTTAAAGAGTGATGCTTTAGAGACTGCGGCTTTTACACTGAAAAGAGATCCATCAGGTCTGTTGAAATGACGCCATGGTATGGTACGCCCAACCATGTTATATCTTTTCTTAACATTTGGAATATGGGGCTTGTGTAAAAGGTTACAAACCTATTCCAAATCAGACAAGTGCTACTTTGTAGGTTATCCCAAGTCATTGGGTATTCCCCCACCACTATACCGAGGCAAAGGATTTTTGCCACAAAACGGTATGCTTTTAAAGAGAATAGTTCTTACAAAAGGTGAGTGGGAGGACAGTGCAACTCGACGAGATAACCAGTATCTTCGTCATCAGTTCAAAGGAAAGAAACCTTGGAAGTGATTCCGGAGTTTCCTACTGCGACTGATACGGAAGTCTCTACAATAAAATGTATGGACTTCGGTCGAACTTGCAGCTGAACCACGTAGGCAAAGCTCGTGCAAACCTATCAGGTGCGCAAACGAGATATTGTTGTTAGACAACAGTATACCTACAATACACAAGGAAGCGTTGATGGGCCCTGACTCCGGAATTGGCTAAATGCCAATACAATTAGAGATAGTTTCCATATAAGTGATTCGAGATTAAAATCTTGATACACCTTTCGGAAGACTTAGAGTCTAACGAATATTTATGGAACTAAATACTGATACGGATAAAATGTTTTATCCATAAAGCTCGACTTGTTGCATTAACAAGTTCAAGGAGTTGACTACGATGAGATTGTCTCACCGTAGCGATGCTTCAAGTCGGTTCGGGTTGAACTAGCAATTAATACATATTTCAATCATGAGATATGAAACATGGATGACAAAAGGATTTCCATCTGATGGAAATGAAACCTAGGACTTGTATGTGATACAGTCCAAAGTAATTTGTCAATCCAGAGGATGCTAGTAAGTATGCAAACTTCAGAGTTCCAGCGATGGACAGAAGAGAGCAAAGTGGAGTTGGAATCTTCGTTTTTGATGGAATGGTCAAAGGGGTTTGACTTCATCAAATGGGTATCGAAGATGCTTGTGATTCAAGAAAGTAAGTGGGAGCATAATAATATTTCTAAAAACCTTGTGTACTTGACACATTGTTAATTGGAAATAAATTTCTTGACACGAATTAGGACTTCATTTGAAAATAGTTTCTCCGATGAAGTACTTAGGCTCAATAGCCTCAATATTAGGCATGATGATCTATGAAGATAGATTTACCTAATAGGGCTAAGCAATGAATACATATTGACAAGATGCTAAAACCTTTTAGCATTTAAAACGCCAAGGAGTGATTCTTGCCGAAGTCACATGGAAAGAGTTTTTGCAAGACTCAGTGTCCCAAAACACTGATGAGTGAAATACATGATGGAGATTCCACACACTCTTGTGTGAGGATTAATCATGTATTCCATGGTATGTATAACAACCAGATATGTCCGATACTCCAAAGTTGTTGCGAGTATGGATACCAAAGTGATCAAAAGTACTGATCATGGGACAACAGTGAAAGATGTCATTAGGTACTAGAGTAGTACTGATGACATGTTTTCTCGCAAGCAGAGATTATGAAGTGCTCGTTGTAAGTAATTACATCGATACAGTCTTCATCAATGCTCCATGCGATTTTCGATTTAAGTTAAGGGTTTTTGTGTAATACACAATATGGTGACACGGTAGTTGGAAATTGTTCCAAACAAGATACTGTGGCAAATTCTATAACAAAGGCTGAGTATGTTGACGCTTAAGAAGCAACAAAGAAGTTGTTGAATCATATAGTTCATTCATGAACTTAGTATGGTTCCAAGATGGCTTTGGTCTATGGGACACTATTGCAGATAGTTGCTCCATAGCTCAGTCTGAGGAATCAGGTTTCGACCACAATTTCCCGATTTCGAAATGTTGCAAAGCCTGGGGTAGAAAAAAAGGGAGAAACTCAGATGCATGTCCATTGGAATAGCCCATCACCAGGATGAAATTATCCATTTAGCGCAGTTCCCCTTTCCTCTCTTCTTATATCAACTTCATATCAAGTAGTGGGAAGACTATAAGTATTCCTTTAGTTAACCACCGTCGCTCTAACAAAAATACTTGTATGCACCAAAAACATGATTCACACATATGCAAAGCCAAGTCCACACAAAATATGAATTTTGTGAAAGCGTGAAAACGCGAGGATATGCAAAGTTACACACGGAGCTGAAGTTGTCAGATCCGTTGGCCATCAGGCTATACCACAAGCGAAGCATATTTTACACCAGTATGTCATAGGTGTAAAGTGCATTAGCATTGACTAGATTATTGACTCTAGTTCAAGTGGGAGTCTGTAGGAGGTATGCCCTAGAGGCAATAATAAATGTTATTGATTATCTCCCTGTTCATAATTAGGTTTATGTTCCATGCTATAACTGCTATGGTTCTCGAGTCTACAATAACCACGAGGCTCGGAGGAAGACTCATATGCACGTGTGGAATAATAAACGGTAAAATGTATTCCTAGTCTGGCCTCTAAGACTGGCTCAAGTATTGCATGATGATCCTGTTTTCCTGATCATGGGCATGGCTATGCCGGCAATTTTGAGGGCACAATGTTAGAAGAACATTTGTGTTGAATCGACCCGAATTGATGTTATGCTATGAGATTCATTCGTCATAAGTTAATGGTTAATAACACAGAGATGGTTAACGTTTGCATAATTCCTTAGACCATGAGAGTATCGAGTTACTTCATGCTTGCTTCATGAACTTTGGGGTTTGTTAAACGTCATCCGTAAATGGGTGGCTATTACGGCGGCTTACGGGTTCATGGAAAAGTATGTCAAGTAACTTGATAGCTCAAGATTGGGATTTGCTCCTCCGACGATCGAGAGATATCTGTGGGCCCTCTCGGTGTTTCGGTATCCATCATCGTCTGGCCAGACACTTTGTGATTTGATCACGGGGATGCCGGAACACGGGAACGAGAAAAGAGAACAATACCGGTAACGAGGTAACTGGCATAGTGGACAAGTTGTTGATCCACGGGGATGCCAACATGTCTCACCTCGGGTATTTGTAACATATCGCGAAGCAACAGGAATAGCACACGGCAACTGGAGGTTCACTCAAATATTCATTCGTGTGGGTATAGGGGTCAATATGGGTGTCCACGGCTCCGATGTTGATCATTGATCGGAAGGGGTTCCGGGTCATGTCTATACTTCACCGAACCTATAGGGTCACACGCTTAAGGGTCATCTATCTACTGAATACTAGACGGGGAGTCTCAGAGAAAATCACCGAAAAAGTTTCGGACGAAACGGAAACGTTCCGGAGAGGATATCGGAATAGTTCCGGTGAAACTGAAAAGTTGTTTCAGGGTATTCCATAAAGTCAAATTGGTTTCGGCACATGCCTGGAAATTATTGGAAGGTACCAGAATTGTTTCGGTAACTTCTGAGATTTTTCAGAGACAAAAACCAGAAATGTTCCGGACTGCCGGAATCGCTTTAGTTGCTTTTCACAGATGAAAATCACTAAACCGAAAAGTTGTTTCGGAGTACACCATAAAGTCAAAATGGTTTCGGAACATGCCTGATAATTCTTGGAGGGTGCCAGAATCGTTCTGGAAACTTTCTGGAATTTTCCGGGATGAAAACCGGAAATGTTCCGAAGCTGCCGGAACCGCTTCAGATGCTTTTCGCAGATGAAAATCACTAAACCGGAATTGTTTCGGATCGCGTTGAAAATTATTTTAGTGGGTACTGGAAATGTTCTAAGCCCACATGAATATTTTCAGTTCGAACGGACGCTGAAATATGTCGTCGTGAATAGTGAAAGTGCTTTTTGGATTACTTTTTGGAAAGCCACCTTTTTGGGCTTTTGCTCCAAAATATCTTGGAGATGACATGGATGGATGTGGCTGAAATTTCAGCCCCTCCACCCATCCTTCTCCTATAAATAGAGGTGGAGGGGGCAGCCCAAATCTCACTCCTTCTCACATACAAGTGCCATGACATTTCTGGCTTCTCTCTCCCTCCCAGCGAAATAGTTTCGTAGAGCCGAAAGGCTGTCTAGGTTCCGGTGGGAACTAGTTCTGGACGGCGAAGCCCTGCCGGATAGATGACACCGTATGTGTGCAACTCTGTAGAGAGATCATAGTTTCGGTCTTAGTTCGAGAGTGCCTCCCGAAGGGCTGTCCGAGTGACTGTTCGAGTTTCGATGGTCCTCCCGAAGGGCTGTCCGTGACACCGTCCGGGGGACTGTTCGACCGCCTCCCGGAGGGCTGTCCGGGGGCGGATGAGGGTATTCATCCTCGCGGTTGGGAGGTTGTAAATCCTAGCTGCGGGGATCTGCACCGCCGATCGTCATCGACTCTACTTCCGCTGCGCTACGAGTCGGTAACGAAACAGATCAAATCTTGTATGCAGTCTCCATAGTGATCCTGGGCTGGTACGTAGGTCAGAAAATTTTTGTTTTCTGCTGCGTTACCCTACAAGGCCCTCTAGCACCACTACCAAAAAAGGCAGTTGTAGGTTGAACCTTGGACCAAGTAGCACAGTTGTTTACATTGTGATTCTGCTCGCAAATGAAACAAGACTTGGGTTTCGCACAGTTGCCCACATAATGCCCAGGACCCCCACGGTTAAAGCATATCATGTCCTTATACCTAGGATCCAAAACTTGTTCCACCTCAACCTCAGCAGCATGAGAAGATTGAACCTGGGATGATGTTGCGTTAGAGGCAGTGGATTTAGTAGGCCTTGGGGAAGGGACAAGGTCTTTGGGATTCGAGGCGGGAGCTTGCTTCCGTGCTCCACCAGAATTGGTCTTTTGCATGGCGACCTTAGACTTACCAGCCATGCCTACATTAGAGTTGCCACCCCGACGATCAGACATCTCCCTCCCTTGCTTCATAACCTCAGCAAAAGAGCGAGATCCCGGACCCAAACCCTCCACCACCAAGTCAATCGATCGTGGGGTAGGGTCAAAAGGGCGACGGGTTGCGGGATGGCAGTCCGCAGCTGTGAAGGAGCGGGACTTGAGCGGATCTCCCCGGATCCAGAAGAAGCACCCAGAAGGGTTGGTAGTGTGCGGTGGGTGGGGATGGGAGGGGTGTTGGCGACGGCGGGGGGAAAGGGATGAGCCAGAGTTGGCCAAAGTGTTCCTCTACTTCTAGGTCACCCGAAACACGAGAAGGCGTATTTGCATTGTTCGTTTTCCTGTCCACGACACGGGCTCTGAGGGTAGGGCCCACCAGCAGAAAAGGAGAGGGTGGGGAAATCTCACATCTCTCGCCGGCGAGTTCACCGCCGACCACAGGGTTGGCCTGCGCAGATTGTAATCCAAAATCTAGACTACTACTAGTACCACACACCCTAGAAACGGCACCCTCCTTGCCCAATTCACTAATGCTAGGAGGAAAACCTCCAAAATCATCATCAGATAAACAACGTTGAGCAACCAATTTCAAATCTCTAGACCTACGAGTACGGAATGCCACTAATCTCGACCGAAATGAGGCAGGGAGGCGGATCAAGGACATACCTCCATCGTCAAGCCATGGAGGAGGTTTAATGGCTCAAGGCAGCACCGGGATCAAAGGGGGCGATGATCTCAAACGTTGTGGCGAGGGGGAAGAACCCCAGGCGGCAGCACTCCCGAAAGGAAACTGGCCAGGGCGTCCACCCCGCGGCGGCCGGATGTTGAGGCGGGGCGGATTCGCCATGCGGTAGAACGCCCACGGCGCCGCCTTCGCTGGATCTGACGATTCGGTCTCCTGAATCACCCAGAAGATGAGCTCCACATCCATGCACCCGTCGTCTCCCATGAAACGGGCGCTCTCGGCGAACGTGGCGTGGCGAATGATCCCGATGTGGATGTCCGCCCACTCGCTCCGGTCAGGAAACCGATCCAGCATCACCCTCCGCATCTCCCGGCAGGCCTCCGACGAGTCGGAGTCGATCGGAGGCAGCGGGGCTACCGCAGGAAACGGGAGCGTCTCCGGCTCTGCCACTCGCGTCACCGGAGCCAGCCAACGGATCCGAAGTCGACGGCGAGGCGGACCTGCCATGCGAGTGGAGCAGTGGACAGCACAATACGGGAGAGGCTGGTGTGGTGGGTGGGTGCGTGGGGACTGGGGAGGGCTGCGAGGGGATTGGTATTTTTTAGTCGGCTTCGAGATAAGTGTCAACTGTGGAAACTCACATTACTAGTCTATGTATAAATCTATCTAATTAGGTACCCATGGAGCCGCCGATTCAAACACAACCAGCGGGAGAGATCATAGTCCACAACTGCAGCAAACCAAACATATGCAGGGAACTGAAACAGTCGCCACAGATCTCTAGAACAGACTCCGGTGTCGTCAAAGTTTAGTAGATAGAACTGGATGCATAACATATTATATATTGCATAAGTTGTACTACTAGAAACATCTAGTTAAAAGATAGGCTCTTAGCAGGGAAAACAGTTCAGGCCTGACAGCGAGTTCAGGAAACAGGCAAGAGTGCAGTAGGACTGCAATGGCGTTTAAGCCTTTCCAACTTAGTCCAGGCGAGCCACATAAGAATAGCTCAGCAGGAGTTCTTGCTTCATGTGAATGTGGCATGGGCAGGGCGGCAACCTTGGATGACAAAACGCAGGAACCTTATGGCGAAAGATCCAGGGACATGCGGGTCTGAACTGAGAAGCTATAGTACGCGGTCTGAACTCTGAACGACTACGTGCTGTTACAACTGAAGCCTATGGAAACAACAGAGGACACAATGAGCAAATCAAAGTCCAGGTTAATAGGAAATGGTATGATGCGGCCAATTAGTAGCGAGTGGGCACTGAAGTGCAGGAAAAACTGTATAAGAAATTAACTTGGATCATTTAAGCTACATACGACTTGATCTACTTATGATGATGCTGGAAGGATGTGTTATTAACATGAAACCAATCAGTAGTTCTAACTTGACATTTGACAAAGTTTCAAACCCTCATTAGTGTCCTCATGCATTTAGTAAAGCCATTGGTTTTCATTAATCAAGCATTATTCTCCTACTTAATAACATAGGCATGCAGGTACAGCCACCAACCACATCTTGCAGCTGTAGACCTGTAGTTGCTGCCTCATCAGATGCAGTCACCATGTTTGCTGTTAGCTATTGATCATGAGCAGTCTAATGGTGGATAAAGATGAAGATGCAGGGTATTTTATGGTACACAGTGGCATTGACAAGCCAAAGTATGTAAAAACAGTGCATGTAATTCTGCTTTGGCCTAAGTTTACATTTTCATTCAAATAAATTCGGTGGATTTTTTCATTTCCAAACACAACAAATGGCTGAATGTTAAGTTTACCAAAATTTCAGTATTAACAAAATGTGTTTTCTATTCGCAAAAAAAATGTGTTCTACTTTATCTGCAAAAAGAAAAGTTTGCGATTCACATGAATAGAATAATAATATAGTTTCCCAACTGTGATGCATGCAGAATACATATACATTATATAACAGTAAAATGTGGTAATAGCCTTACAGCCAATATCGGGCTCCCTTTCAATGGTAATTAGTTCTGGTTGTACTCCATGGTAAACAAGGACGTTTAATATTTGGTCAATCTTTCCAACCCCATTGCAATATATGATTTCGACTGCCTTGAGATGCTTTGACACCAAGAATTGTTTCTTTGGCTTGTAGACTTCGCTCGTTTTAATTTCCTGTTGAAAACAAAACAATTTACTGAAGTAAATCAACAGTACATGTCAATTTGAAATATTAAGACATCATACAAGAAAAAAAAGTATACCTTAGAAAAAGTACTAAGTCGAAGCATAAGCATCTCTAGAACTGGTGAGTGTTGGAGAAAGCAAACTAGTCCACTGAAGTTAGCAGTCATAAACCAGTCACCAAGCAACAATGTTTTGAGGTTGCTAAACATAGGGCACCATTTTATCTCCCTTCTGAAGATCTGGACAGAGTGAAGAATTAGAGGACAATTGAAGCTCTAACTTCAATTACTGAGCTGAATAAAAAGCTTTCTAGAGAGTTCCTTTTCCTAGTAAGCAAGCACAAGCAAAGATAGTGATTCGTTCCCTGGAAAAAGATTTTACATCATTTGATTTATTCAGATCAGAAACATATTTAATTAAGCTACGCAATTTAAGGTTGCATAAGTTGAAATGGCTCCTAAATTAACCTGATCATATTTAACGGATACACTGGTGCAAAGGTGAATATCAGCAAACAACAAAAGGGAGTCAGCAAAACAGCAAGCATATCCAATCCAACGAAAAAAAGAGCAAACATACCATAGAGCTAAGACCCATCAGCTTCAAATTCGTAGCGCTTGACAAACCTTTGAGAAGCACACAAACATCTATACCATAGCACTCCACACATGGCATATTACGACAGACAAGGCAGTAAGAAGAACCGCAATCATGTCCAGTCCCGATTAATGCCGTTACCAATGATGGCATGCTGAGGAACGGAGTCAGCCCCAGACAATCAACTAGTTCCAAGGTAACCAGACCTGGTGCAGAAATGGAAGACCGGGTATCCTTGGGCAGAAAATTTACATCTCTGATCCTTAGAAGTCCTAAAGATTTCGGGAAGTGAGTCCCAGTGTTCCCAATGTTGATTACACTTTGACGAATCTCCAACTCCTCGACTGATTGACAGCTCGAAACATCTAGAGGGAAGTCCTTGGACCCAATACGGAAAAGATCTAACCTTGTCAAGTGGTCGGAGACGAGAGCCCCTGCTGATAGCGGCAAACCATCACAATTTAACATGTCGAATCGGAGAACCCTCACTTTGCACGATACCACATAACGGAGCTGTTGAGTATATTGATTATTAGGAAAGATAGGATAGCGTAGGATATTATTCTACCTTGACTTGTACTCCAAGATGATCATGTACTCCTATATATATGCCCACGAGGCTCAAGCAATACATCAACTATTCCACCCAATCTCTCTCTCCCTTCTAACATGGTATCTGCCGCAAGTTTCTAGACCTAACCACCGCCCACCGCTTCCGCATCGCGCGCCGCCCCCGGGGCGGTCGGCCTCCATGACCGCCGCCGGGGGCCGCGCCGCCCGTACCTAGGGTTCGTCCGCCGGTCATGTTGACCGGCTGCCCTAGAGAGTCCTTTTTCCCGATCTGTTGATCCGGGTT
Organism: Elymus sibiricus; assembly: GCA_039707655.1. Taxonomy (NCBI): domain Eukaryota; kingdom Viridiplantae; phylum Streptophyta; class Magnoliopsida; order Poales; family Poaceae; genus Elymus; species Elymus sibiricus. The sequence goes on along the minus strand of CM077667.1, from coordinate 451,298,977 downwards.
TTCTCTCTTCCGCCGGTCACATTGATCGGCGCTTTCTTTTTGGTTTTCCGATCTAAGATCGGTTTGCGTCGCCCGCCACTGCCGTCGACCCCGCGCCTCTACTCCGACATCGGCGTGACCCGGCCTCTACACCGACCCGGCGACCTTGTGCGACGCGGCGGCCCCTCACGGCCGTCGCCCACGCGTCTGCTCGCCCGTCGCCCTACGCCGGCCGTCACCGCCCTGCTCCGATCGGGACTCCTGCATCGCCCCAACCCGGCGGCCTCGCGCCATGCGGCGGCCCATCACAGCCGTCATTCGCGCGCCGGCCCGCCCGTCGATCTATGCCGCGCCTGTACGGCCGCCCTGCCAACCGTCGTCGCCGGCTTCATCTCGGACTCCGCCGCCATCCCGCCTCCATCAAGCGGCGTCCCCGACCTCGCGCGCGATCGGATTGATCACCCGCCCGCCGCCGCGATCCGCCTCATCTACGCCGTGCGACCAACCTGGCCCGTCGGTTGCGCGTGCCTCCGCAGGTCCCGTGAAGACCGTCCCAAGTAAAGCGCAACCCTCCACCGATCAAGCATCGAGCTGCCGTTGCGTCGCCCCGTCGGGCCGCAGCGCCGCCGCCACGTGGTTCTCCCCGCGGCCGCATCGACCCGCGTGCTGCCGCTGCGTCGCCCCTTCGGGCCGTAGTGTCGCGGCCCGCGGTCCACCGCCGCCCCGAGGCCGTCCGCTCCAGGCCGTCCCCGTGGCTGCACCGACCCTCGCGCTACCGCTGTGTCGCCCCATCGGGCCGTAGCGAGCGTGGCACACGGTCTCCACCGCCGCCCGAGGCCGTCCCCGCGGTCGCACCGACCTGCGCTTCGCCGCCGTGCCGCCCCATCGGGCCGTAGCGAGCGTGGCACGCGGTCTCCGCCGCCGCCCGAGGTCTTCCCGCCGTCGCCCCGACCCGCCTGCTGCCGCTGCTTCGCCCCTTCGGGCCGTAGCGCCGCGGCCCGCGGTCCACTCCGCCGTCCCCGCGCGTCGACTTCCCGTGGTATGCGCCGCGCCGTCTTCCTCAGCGCAGGAACGCCACCGTCCGCGCCGGTCTTCGTCAAGTTGTCGGGTTCCTCGCCTACTTCGAGCATCGCCGCCGCGCTCCTAACCAGCCGTCGCCGCCGCCGTCAGGCCGCCGCCGCTCTTCTTCGGCGTCACTGCAGCTCGCTCACCCGAGCCGCGCCGCCCCGTCCACCCCCTTCATCTTCATCCAGCACCAGCTCATTGCCAGCGTCGTCGTCGTCTACCCCGACCACTTCATCTACTCCGACCACCGCGGGCGACATCGGCTTCTCGCCGATTTTGCGCCGCAACCGTCGTCGAGTCCTTCTCTGCTAGCCTCCTCGACATGGCGTACAAGTTGTGTGCAGGTCCCCGTCTACGCATGCCCGGTGCTGGCAACACCGACGCCTGCCTTCGTCCGCGATGTGTTCCTAGGTCTGGCAAGCCTGGAGCGACGCATCGCCAACATCGACTTCGTCCGTCTACGCATGCCCGGTGCTGGCAACACCGATGCGTGCCTTCGTCCACGACGTGTCCCCGGACTTGGCAATTCCGACACGACCGGCGCACCACTACTTCGACACCACTGCGCCCATGACTAACTCGGCGCCTCCTTGCGCCCGCGGCTCCACGGCGACTTCCTCGACACCGGCTACCCCGACTCGACATCGACCACGGCGTTCTTCGCACGGCTACCTCAACCACGGCTACACCACCCTACGCTCTCGGCTACTTCGGCAATGGCACAAAGGGATACCGCCTTGCTTGAGCAACCTCGTCGGTGTTTACTCCAGCCACAACCTTCGCGATGCATCGACCGTTACGACTGTAGGGGGATGATCGTCGGCTTACCTTCGGATTCTTCTCCAGTCTCACCGTCTGCGTCGCTACCGTTGTGACTGCGGGGGGATGTTGAGTATATTGATTATTAGGAAAGATAGGATAGTGTAGGATATTATTCTACCTTGACTTGTACTCCAAGATGATCATGTACTCCTATATATATGCCCACGAGGCTCAAGCAATACATCAACTATTCCACCCAATCTCTCTCTCCCTTCTAACAGGAGCCACCGATCAGCATCTCGGTGACGCTCATCCGTACAATAATCTTCAATAAGGATCTCACATTCACTCAGAGGTGTTGGGTCACGGTAGCGAAGCAAGCTATTGACAAAATCAGGAGTGTAGCATCTGCTGTCAATACAAAGGGACGGCACGGACTTCCAGAGGTTGCGCCAGCGAGTGGCGAGCACGCACGTCCGCACTGCTTCACCGGAGGACAGGAAGGACAGCAACAGCCGGATCACATCTTCCGGGAGCGCGCTCAGGCGGTCCTCGCCGCCAGCCACGGCCGCTTTGTTGTCACTCATGTTGCAGAGTCTCTTTGCCATTTCGTCGAACAGGTGTCCTGCGCCGAGGCTGCAGAGGTGGAACATGGAGAAAAGAGACCCAAGATTCGCGCCGCGTCACGTGACGTACCTCTCTTCGCCGCCCCCGGCGGCACGGCAGAAGGGCTGAGTGCTCCCACTGCTCGGCGGCGTACGGTGGTTCGCCTCTGCCGTCCTCCACCGCTTCTCGGAGGAGAGCACGAAGTGATCCCTCCCCTAATAAATCTCGATTCTCAGTTGGTGGGGGAGGAGAGGGAGGCAACGAGCCACCAACAGTACGTCGCCTCGAGCGGATAAGCGTGGGATCGGAAGACGAGACGAGCAGTGGAAGGCCATTAATCCGAGCCACACTCGCGCTGGGAACAGAGTAGCCTCGAGAAGGAACACGCTTTTTCTTGAAATAACGGGCGGTGGAGCGAAAGTGTGGTTTCGAGGCCGGTCATAGTGAGAGTAGTATCATTTTTCGAAAGATCCAAATTGCTGGTTTTAACTGAATTTAGCAGAAAGCAGCGGAACAATAACATGGAGAGGATCCGAAGATTACAGAAAAAGAAAAAGGTGACCCTATTGGCTGCATAACAACGCTACACATACAAGGCGGAATGCCATCTGCCCACAGCAAGACAACGCAGCTCCGACTCTAGCGGAGAAACTACGGAGAACAAAGCCAGGTTGGCGTCACGGGGGATCACTGAATGAACCACCTGCTGCCTGTCATCGTACGTCACTGGGGCTCCGCGCCGTAGTTTCGACTTCACAGCAACAAGCAACCGAGGTAATCTCACGGACACGCCGGAGAAGAGCCAACTACCATGACCAATGCCACGCCTCCGACAATGCTCATCGCCGTCATCGTTGCCATAGAAGCCAAACCGCCCTCATGACCAAGCAGCACGAACAACATCCCCCGTCTATCACCGGACCTTCTGGATGGTAAAGAGCTCTGGGAACGATGCCCCAAGAGACGCGAGTTACATCGCTTCATCGTCCGATCCCAGGGGATCAAGGGTTTCCCGAGCATCCTTGCGTGGTGGAGCGAGCAGGAACGCCTCAGCGACACCTTCAAAAAGGAAGCGACGCCCGTAGGCATCGCCGTCGCCTGCCCTAGTCCAAAAACCGGCAACAAGGTCTTCACCCGGCGTTGCACCTCCAAACACCAACCCGAGCAAGACCACCACTGCAGACACACGCCCGACGACCGTTGGCCCCACGCGCCCAACGTCCACTATAACCACCAGATCTGTACGTCGGAGCCCAGGTCTCCATTGTTGCCACTGGTCCACGTCGGATAAGTGTCGCCCTCCTGCGCCCGACGGTCATCGCAACCACCTCGCAAAACGGGACTTTGGGGCCCAATCTGCCTCACAACGCCCCTTGGAGCCCATCGAGCCGACGGCCGGCGACGCACATCTAGAGCCCTCGAGGTGCCGAAAAGCTCGCTCCCACCTGACCTCTCTCCTCCGTCGCGGCCCTGACCACGAGCCCGCCCGACGGTAGGCCCTCCTCATATCTAGCTGGGGCTCGCCCGACGCGGCGCGCATGCGTCCCGCGCGACCAGTGCACGCCTAGCCAGCGTCCCGCGCGACCACCGCGTGCCCAGCCCGAAGCCTGACGTGTCGCCTCTAGCCTCGCCTCGCGCGCCCACGTCGCTCAATAGCGCTGCACCAAAGCAGAGGAGCTCCACCTTCGCAACCCATCGTCGGATCCGTGCTTCCGTGTGCCGCCTCGCCGACCAGCCGCGTCGTCGCGAGCGCGCGCAGCCGCTCGAGCTCCGGCCACGGCCACCGACCAGCGCCAGCCACCTCCGGACGAAAGGAGGAAAGGGGCCCCGCTCCCGCCGAGCCGCGCCGGCTTTGCCCGACGACCGCTGTCGGCGGCGGCGAGGGGGAAGGGATGGTGGGTGGTTTGTTGGCGCCGGCGGCTAGGGTTTGCTCCTGAGCCGCCCGCGGGAGCGACGCGGGAGCCTTTGTTCGGGTGTTTTGTTTGTTGTCTTCGGAAGGGAGTCGGTGGGAGTATATAACTAGTATCGATGAGCTCGTTAATGAGCTAGAGTTCAGATGAGCTCGTTATCTTCATCGCTCATTAGATCATTGAAGGCGCGCGTTGTCGTGTTCGTCCATTGTTTCAATAAATGATAGAAAATTCATAAATTAAACGCATTATTAAGTTAAATTTGCATAAAATGGGCATCAAATTAAAAAAAATACCTGAAATGGTCCTTTCAAAACTATAACAATGTCAATAACGGATATTGACTTATTCTGATGTCAACAGCTGTAAACATTTTGTCTACAACTCCTTTCATAATATCTTGCTTGCTAACTGCCACAACAAATCCTTCAAAACCACCTTTGAAATCTACCAAAAAAACAATCGTTGTTCCTACGGGACAACAGAAAAATGTGGAACTCAAGCATGCATGAGAAGAATACTACCTTAAAACCATCTTTCTCAACAGCAATAAACACTCCAAAATCTTTTCAGCTGCTCATTTGAAAATAGAAATAACTACTGCATCCTGTAGCAAGTACTTACTCCTTCTGTACAAAATTATTTGAATTTCTAGCTTTGTCCTAGGTCAAACTTAAAAGAAACTGACCAAGCCCAGGAAAATATGTTAATATCTACAGCATCGAATATGCATAGTACGAAAGTATATATATATATATATACTATATACTAAACCGGCAAGCTTTCGATTTTTCTGGTTTTTTTGACTTTTTTTTTTGCACTTCTACTGTTCATTTACTTTTCCTGGTTTTTCTGTCTTTTTGTACACTTCTACTGTTCATTTAAGTGGACAATAGCGAACAGTATCAATAAACAATAGATATGTATGAACAGTACTCATCGGTGAACCAAAAAAATACATGTTTAGAAAAAAATTAGAATTTTTTTATGCACCATTTCTCTCCCCCTCTTCCACCTTACGTCCATATGTGGAGAGTTAAGCTTCATATTTTTTCTACACATCATTTCTCACCTGAACTATAAGACCATACAGTACCTGAATTATAGCCGAGAATAATACACCCGAATAAACCGAAATAATAAAAATAATAAATCAACATGGGCCAGCCGGTTTACTTAATTTGTTAAATCATTTATTGTTTCTTACGTGCCTACATAGATCATAGGGTAAAAATAGAATTTCTATTCTTCTTTTCATTTTATTTTCTCGCGTAATACATGTTGTTTTCTGACTTATTTCAGCAAAATACAGACGGAATTGGTCACGGGCGCGGCGTGCGCCGCGCTTCTTCCAAGCTAGTATTTATGATAGTAACAAGCACCCCTGGTTTTAGAGAAAAGATGCCATCTAGCATGGGGAAATAATGAAACGCGAGATGAGGGATTTATGCCTAGCCCCTGCTAATAGTCTTCACAAACAAGAAATGTAACTAATCATTTTTCAGAATTCCAGCAACAAAATGAAGATAAGGACTGATATCATCGCCTGCAAACCTTGACGGAACTATTTCCAAAAAGAAGACTAATATTTCAAGAGCTAACATTTGAATTCAAACACATGTCTCTAGTAATTTCTTATCTTCTTCCACAATTTGTGCATGTTGCTTGGAAGGTAACCACCTGAGAATATGTCAAGACAAAAAACAAAAACTTCCTAGACACACAACCTTTTGCCTAGGTAGTTTATGCACTACCATGGCATGGCAAAATTTAGATGTTGTCCAAACATGGAATCTCTTGTGCAATCCATCACATCCTATTCGAGATACCTGGCATTCTTGTGCAGTTGCTGGAGCACCATGGAGAAGAAGAGGTTCCACCAAGAGTAACCAAAACCAAAAAGGCCACTCAGATAATGTTAGAAAAATACGACGCGAACTACATGAAGTAAAACAACCGGATATCCACAAGCTTTTCAGGTTTTCATTGTTGTTTTTCTGGTTTCTCATCGGTTTTCTTTGTTTCTTTCTTCATTTTACTTGTTTTTTTCATGGTTTTCAATGGTTCTTTTCTTTCCTTTCATTTCTCTCCATATTTTCTTCGGTATTTGTTGTTTCTTTCTTGTTTTTCATCTGTTTTTCTTTTGTTCTTCCTCGGGTTTTCATTGTTTTTCTATATATTTTTTCTAATACATGTTTAATATATATTTTAAATACATGGTAAACATTTTTTTGATTTTATTTGTTTATTTTGGTTTTCCTTCTACTTTTTTTGTATATGTAAACAACATTTTTCTGATACACGTTTATTATTTTTCAATACGAATTAAAAAAAATTATGGTCAACATTTTCTCTATGCGCATTTTTAACATTTTTAAATGCTTGTTTAACATTTTTCATATACAAGATTAACATTATTTGAATACACGGGCAACATTTTTTCTACACATTTTTTAAATTGCTTGATTAACAGTTTTCAAATAAAAGGATTAACTTTTTTAATACATGATCAACATTTTTATACACATTTAACATTTTCAAACGCTTGATTAACATTATAAGTATACAATTAGGACATTGCTACCTTGGATATGACCAAAAATATTGTATATATGCATCTTTGTGAGGTGATGTCTTATAAGAATTATATAATAATTTATTTATGTTATCTGGACCAAAAAATACTTTACCTAATTTTATTTTATGCCTAAACGCAGAATTGCTGAACACTTGTACAAACCATGTGTGAAGACAAATGAAAAGGAAATGATTAGGTGTTGTTCAAGAAGTCCTCTCGCGTCAAAGGAAATAATTAGGTGTTATTCAAGAAGTCCTCTCATGTCAATTTTGGCTCAAGAGGAAATAGAGACCAAGCCCCCCACGTTCTAAACTCAGATTCAGAATGCACGGACATACTTGACTTAAAACGTCAATAACTTTTGCATCAGGACTCTGAATTGAGTGATTCGTTTTTTTGTTGGAAAGTTTGTTTCGTGTAATTTCCAAATTAATTGGATTCACCTTAAAATTCCTTCTGAGCCAGGGGATAGAGCCAAAATAGTGCGACGGTGCTACAGAATCCGAGCCAAAATTCAAATCAAAAGATGTTGCATCACCTTCGCTTGGGCCCATGGGCCTTGTACGACATATGGTTAGGTTTAGGCTGCCTTGGGACGTGCTCCTACCTCCTTGGCCGCCACCCGTTAGTCCTATATAAATAGATCATTCCTCTAGCTTTTTCCTTAAAATTTGTTTAGTTAAAAGTTAGCCATTGCAACTTCGTGTATACTTTGTTTGTATCCAACGATCAGACCAATGCCGCTTTCGGATTCCTGCATTTATCAATACTTCATTCATATTCGCAATATTCGGATTGATGTGGTCATCGGCAGCCGGGCGGAGCCGTCTTCCCCGCTTGCCTTCTGATGCAACCGTTGCTCCCCCTCCTCCCGTCGATGGACGCTGGCTATAGGTCTCCACGTCGCCGCCAGCCAGCTTCTCCTCCATTGCATCCTCGGCGACGGCAATGGCGTGGAAAGCGAGGAGCGAGAGGAGGAGGACTGGGGGAGGTGATGACTGATGCGAGAGATGAGAGGGGACGGTTTTGTGCAATGGGGGGGGGGGGGGGGTGCCTTCCTAACAAAGGAAACAAAATCGTGTGAAAATTCATCAGAGCAATCGCTGCGTTTTTATTTTCTTGCTTTATTTACCACGACGATATACCGTTCCTACGCTGCCTACGTGGACACGCCGAGAGTGCGCCCTGACTTCCCCTCTTGAAGAGTGTAATACGCCTATGGTAGGTACAGTAGGGACTAGGGAGTCGCTAACCTACACGTTTATCTTGTGGAAAAGCGAAGGAAATACACACACGGATGAGAAAGTACACATGCATTATCACCATTAAGAAACATTTGCTGTCGAGTTAGAAAATCGACTCCACTTGCATATATCATTGTTATGGCACGTACAGGTGCGGCAGCGTGGGCATGCATGCAATGCTCTTTTGCTCTGTAAATTAACCCAAATCCTTTTCTGTTGCCCTCTCGCGCGCACAAGCCGCGTACGTGGAATTCCCCTTTTCCGTGTCACGTCGATGTCGTGCGGTTTGTGGGCGTCTCAAAAAACAATATCCTGTGAGTTTTTCAGCTGTGAAAAAGGGAGTTTTAAAGAAGAAGAAAGTTTAAGTCCTACACTTGACATTGATGCTCACATTTTTGTGAATTGTACATGTTTTTTTTTAAGGTATAGTGTGGTCTCTCGTCGCAGGTAAACTGCGATGGATGGATGGATGCACGGGTGCGTGCATGCACGCTGGGATGACGCCTGTCTGAATCAGCAGCCGGAAAAGCGCCCCCCGGCAGCATCTACAAGTGGTTGGGTTCCCATCACTTGTCATAAACCACCACTCACAATAGTTTTCAACCTTTTCCTCGGAAGAATTGTATTTAACTTAATCCCTTGTGTACCTTTTGTTATGTGTCTGCGTGTGCGCCAATGTGCCATTGATAATTCTGAAGAAAAAGCTGCATGTGCATATGCAGATATGCTGATATGCAGGAATGCAGGTGTCTTTTTACCACTATTATGATGCCTGAACATTCAGCATTGCGTGTGATCTGAATATTTTATTTGTAAACCTTTTTTGAGAGATTTTATTAACTACAGTATCAAATTTTGGATCAACACCTGCACCATCTTTTCATGTCTCTCCTTTACTCCTTGCTGGCAGGATAATATAACTATTGTTCTCAATGAGACCATAAATCTTCTTTTAATTCTTGCTGGTAGGACAACATAACTATTATTTTGAAGCACTATATTTTATTCAGGATCAAGGGTCCGGTATTTTCGACCAGTCACCGGATGATTCTGCAGCTGATCTGAAAGTACATTCATGCATGTGTCAACCTCTAGTTTACACTTGATCACTTCATACATGCCACTGAGCTTTTGCATCCTTTGTCATGCCGGCAGCTTTGTGACCATCAGTGATCAGTCCATTTAAAAAAAAAAAGAAGCTTTGTGACCATCAGATTCTCTAAGCACTACAATAATCATGGCATCATGCCACCAGCTAGACCACAAAGCAAGATAACTCAAAGACAACAGGCATCACTTCTTTTTCTCCCTCAACTTTTCCAGAGATCACACACACATTCCTTGTCTCTCCTCCCCATCTCTGCCTAATCCAGGAGCATTCTTACACCCCACAATTATCGAGCTACACGGTGAGAAGACACTGGAATCGGTTCTTCTTCTTACACCTGACCCTAATTAACAAGACATAATTAAGGAGCACAAAGCATTACATATCCTTAATTTGGACGTAATCCTCTCTTGCATGTTGCATCTTCCGTCTCCAAGGAATTCAGGTCATGCATATGCATGGTCTTATGGTCACCTATCGATCGGTGTCGAAGAAGCTCTTGCCTTCGAGCTTCCTCTGCCTCTTCACCCTAGCAATGAAGTCATCCACCCTCTTCTCCAGCTCCTCCTCTCCCTCCTCCTCCTCCTTCTCCTTCTCTCCCTCCCAAACTCCTTGAACCAGCACACTGTCATCGGAGAACACCACCGTGGCCGCCGTCGCAGCCTTTGCGGTCGTCGGCGGCGCGACGTTCCTCTTCACGTGCTCCTCATAGATGCCGTCCACATCCACAATGGAAGCGGGCTGGCTCTTCGGAGCTAGCCTAGACTGGGCGATGAGGAAGGCGACGATGAGGTTGCCGACGACGAAGAGGCACTTGGGGCTGAGCAGGAAGGCCGTGGCCAGGTCAGGGAGGGTGGTGAGGAGGAAGGAGACGAGGAGCGAGCACAGCCCGGGGAACCAGGCGGGGCTGGTGAGCAGCAGGCAGAGGACAGCACAGGTGGCAACCAGGTAGGGTGCGAGGGCAGGGAGCAGCAGCTGCGGCTTCCTGTTCCTCCTGTACTTCCTCATGGCCCTGATCTTCTCTATGCTCATGGGGTCCATTTTTTTTTTTGGACACAATCAAGCTCTTGCAATGGACGGCACAAGGAGAATGTAAGTACAAGAGACCTGAGGAGGCTCAAGAAGCTATGGCCGCAATGAGGGGGGAGGCAGGGTGGTGGAGGGTTTTATATGTGGCTTGAGAGGGAGGCTGGCCATGGAAAGGCAGAGGAGAGGGGCCAGCCAGCCATGCAGGGACACAGATCTCTATCCTACTGGTGGTAGAGATGCATGGTGCTTTTTGCACTTTGGGATTTCATAAACAAATGAATGAAATTGGTCTATTGTGGGTGGGGGCATTTCCTTGTCAGAAAAGATATATGGTGGCCGTCTGCCTTCTCCTCCCTCTCTTTTCCTTTCCCTCCCTTGCTCTGCTTTGGGCCCCTCTGCGCTCTCTCTCTCTCATGATCCTGATCCTTGGACTTTTGGTGACCTGGATTTATACAACTTGGATGCCTCCAAAACTCCATGGATTCTAGCTCTAGCTCACTGAAGATGATCTACAGTGACAATGTGTGGCAAAACATGGAGGATCAAATGGGCATGGATAAGCTTCACAGGCCACAGCCATGTCATGTGTGCCAGCTGTTGGCAAGCATGACCTCTCTGGCAGTTATGGACTCATGGTAGAGGATGGACGATTCACCTTCAGAACCATTAGTGGTAAGAGTTGCTGAACCTTTCTGGTCATGTGGCATGCATTCTAGAACCTAGACCCCCTGGTGGTACAGTTGGTGCAAGTGCACATGAAGTTGTTGGTTTGGAGTTTGGGTTCTCTAGAAGAGGTCCTTGTGTCAGGAGGTGAAGCAGCCATGCCCAAGTGCTCAGCTGTACTTCCAATCTGAATGGAACTCAAGCCCAGAAAGTTGGTAATTAGAAACTTTAGTGAATTTGCTACGAAAGCAAATGATTGTGCCGGAGTCGCAGAAATAGTACCAAGTTGCCTAATAAACTCTGACCGGAAGGGATCAGGCGATAAAAGGGCAATGGCTTTCAATTAACTGGTGGCCTAAAGAAACAAAAGTTCTGTTAAACAAGAGGCCAAGATTAATACACAACAGTCTACCAGACGACTAAAAAGTTTCTACCAGAATATGTTTGCACTAGGACCATCTGAACAATATAGCCTTTTAGTAACCATGTTCCATGTTTTCCTCTAGTAAACTAATGCAACACAAGGAGTTCAAGTTAAATCCTCAGATCTTGTGTTTCTATAAGGGAAACTGAGGAGGCGAGGACTGAGAACCATATACTCTCCGAATTTCATAGAAAAAGATGTCTTATGTATATTGACCATTGCATCAGCAAACCGTTCGAACACGGAACATCCAACACGAACTTGTCGTCTTATAACAAAACCATCTGCAAGTTGCACTTGCAACTACCGCTTGCGTCAAATAACCGAAGACTTGATGGCTAAGGAAAGATGTGGTTAGGCTCACTTCAGTCCAGTCCAAGTCCAACAAACACTAGTGCAGTGCAGTAGTGCCCATTATCCCCTTCCCAAGGACCCAGCTTCTCTCTTTAACAAGACTGGTGAGGTGCCTGTTAATTGAGTGCAAGTGTGCCAGTGTGTAACTGATCAGTCTTGACTCTTGAGCAAGGCGAGTAGGCAACACAAAGGTGTTTGTTTGTCCCTGCAATTTGCCTGTCATGGCAACATGACATGCATTGCAAGACAAGAATGGTTCTGGGATTATGGCCTCCACACCAGCAAAATGCGCTTTAGGCTCATAATTGAGCAGATAAAAGGAGCACAATGCTTGACAAAAGATTATTATTAGCAGTTGGTGGATTCATCTTAGCTTTACTATTATGTGGTGTGGAGTGTGGAGTCTGTGTGAAAAGGAAGAACTTGAGGTAAGCATGGCTTCATGGGTGATGGCTGGATGATTCCATTGGTGCTCTCCTACCCTGGAACACAAAGTTCTCTCTTAAAAGTCCATTCATGGGGTGAAGGATGGAAGTGCTTTGCCCGCTCTCCATAGACGAACGTGGCTCTTTCAGCGATGCAGAGAAGTTCCATTCCCTCCTTAGAAGATCCTTGAGATCTTACGAGCTTCTTTCACAGGATCCGCGCCTAACAGGTGATTTTCCAAGGGCTTTAGCTATTGGTGCAAGGCTGCGGGGCGGTATCTTTACTTTGTGCTATACATTATCTAGGACTAATGTGTAGTTACAAGAAAATAGATAGGAGCATATTCCTTATTTGTAGTTCCTAGCTAAAAAACCAGTGTTAAACAGCTCTATACAACAAACAAATGGAATTATGCAAATGGGTTTCTTGCAAAAAATATGTATGAGTTTTAGTTTTTATGCCCACTATGTATTACTGTCAGCAAGAAATGACTGAAATTAATTCAATAAAGCTGCATCTAACAGGTTAACAGTGTCTTCTACACTATGAACAAATGGCCGTTTTCATGAATTTGGTTTACAGAATCATAGTAGAAAAACTCAAGCTTGCCAGGTCAATTCTGATATTCGTGAGAAAATATATATGGCCCTAGAAATGTGACTTAAAATGTGTGACAAGAGAAATAGCAACCATCATGAAAAGAACATTTGAAAGGTACTAGAAATGTGAAAAGAGAATAAAGAGATGGCACCAAGTGCTCGGTGAATCTGCAGTACAGCCATTTCAGACACTGCACATGCTTAACTCATCTAAAGTTATCGGTCTCCTAAGATTATTGACCCAATGTATGGCGACAGATCATAATGTTGCATTACTTTAAATGAACTTCGATGCCAAGGGTGAGGGTAATGAAGCAGTATTTTATCCTGCAAGTTGCATCATCATCGTCGGCATATCTAACTGGAAAAGCAATCTGTGACTTAAAATGTGTCAGATGGCTCCCATTCTGTGTTAATAGGCCCTGTCAGCATGGTAATCTTTGGGTGTCAAAAGAGACCACGACACATGATTTTACACTTATTGGTACCATGCAATGCCAATACTGATTCCTTTTCAAGATTCCACACGCAAGGAGCATATGGGGACACTGAAAGAGAAAAAAGATCCAGTAATTGACATACTTTGTGCCCCTCTCCATCATCCAACTTGCACAAAGCTTGTCGAAAAACATGGTGGGTTCTCAATAATGCTTGTCTTGGCACCATCATTCACCATTGCTGCTAGCTCCTAGGTTATAGGATGGCACAGAGAAGAGAGAGCAAACAAGGATCATGCTTCTTGATTCCATTGCTCTTTTCCTGTTCTTTGTATTGTGTTTCTTTGATGAAGACTTGTGGCCTTAGAGTCGAGAGGGCGACAAAAGGGTCCCATCTACCCTTTGGTAGGCCAATTTTATTTGACAAAAAGCCCACCTGAGCTCAATCATGCCCCTCCATGCTTTGCTTCAGCAAAAGAAAGACGGCCGATAGACTAAACCATGAGACACAAAAGAGGGGCCAAAACACTATAGAAGTGCCCCTTATATATTTCTTTGTTGGATAGATAATTAGCACCTAATCCATAAGGTTCCATAAAACAAAACCTAAACTTCCTTGTTTTCTCTCTAATAATTAGGCGTATGACGTATTTGCTGCCCTATGAGACACAAAAGATGAGCCAGCACATTAGAAATGTCCCTTGCTATATTTCTTTGTTGGATAGATAATTAGCACCTAATCCACAAGGTTCCATAAAAGAAAACCTAACTTCCTTGTTTTCTGAGTAATAATTAGGCGTATGGCGTATTTACTGCCCTATGAGACACAAAAGAGGAGCCAGCACATTAGAAATGTCCCTTGCTATATTTCTTTGTTGGATAGATAATCAGCATCTAATCCATAAGGTTCCATGATACAAAACCTAAATTTAGGCGTATGGCGTACTTGCCCCCCCCCCCCCCCCCCCCCCACACACACACACACCCCGCGCGCGGTCAAGCAGAATTAGTATGTGGTACTTTTTTTTTGCATTCACCAAATGTAATGTACCATCTCTAAATAAGTAAATATTGACAAATCAATTTACTTTAACAGAAATTTATGTTGTCTCAAGAGTAGCCATAATAAATGCAGGGAACCTCATGCACCAACTAACCTAGAACCGTTTAGATCTCCACACCCCAAAAGAAACTTTTCTGCAAAGAGAGCCTCTGAAAAGTCGCTCCTAATATGACCTGAACCAGATAACACGTCCCAGTAATGATTGTTTTGATGCATTGGCACCATCACAATATTACGTGGAGTTTGTGGGAAGTTGGCCTACCTGGTCCCGAAAGTGTAATATCCCAAAAACACTCAATAGACAGGGCACAGCTAGAATTCAAAATGAAGCTATAGTGCTGGACTTGCATTCATCTTGCAGTTGATGATTTACATTCAAGAAAGATTTGTCAAACATGGATTGTGTAAAAAGAGAAGTACATTACAGTAAACCTATCAGCAGTCTGCATTGACCTCAACACTTGCATCTGCAGCTGCCAACACCAATTCTGGCTCATAAGATCCCTCTGCTCTTGCCTTCAGGCGTTCGCGCTGCAAGCGGAAGTTCTCTCTCTTCCTTGCTCTGTAACTGTTTGGGTTCTCAGGCTGTTTCTCATATGGGTAGACGCTTACCTGTAAAAGAAATAACAGGATATTCACATATCTGGTGTCCCCCAGAAACCCAATTAGATCCAGTAACTAGTGACTCTACCTTTTTCCTGTCCGGTCCATATTTCTCGAACTTGACAAGTCCATCAATCAAGGAAAAGAGGGTGTGATCCTTTCCCATTCCAACATTATTTCCAGGATAAACCTGAAATGTTGAACATACATTTAAATAAGAAAACGTAGAACGTAGAGACACATTTCGGTTGCGGATTATACAATGTGCACTTTTCATACACCAATGTGAACCTACTTTATGAACGGTATACAAGTGACAGAAATCCTATATCACCCAAACATGGACAAATCTAGAATAGTGCATGGTTTCAAAAGACCAAAAGTCATGTTAAACTCATGGTTCAGGAAAATAGCACAAAAGTTGGGAAGGAAATTGCATTTGCACACTGAATAATCACTCGGAACAGATAAAATTACTATGTACACAGAAAGTACTCTCTTTTTTCTGCCCTTGCAGAATTTAGACTTGGTAGATATCAGTAGCCATTGCTTCTGAACAGTGTAATTCTTTTTTCTAGAAAGTGGAAGCTTTATTACCCCGGCTTTGCATCGATGATGCATAAAGCCAAATTTTTACAGAAGTACTATGCGCTCCGAAAGTACTATTGTCTGCCCTTTCAAAATTTAGACTTGGTGGATATCAGTACCCACGGCTTCTGAAAGAGCGCAACTAGAGGCCACCATATTTGCAAGCTTGTACAACATGTGACCATGTAAAGAGTGATGTAGCAATTAAAGTCGCACTTCCTCTAAGGTGCTCTTAAAACATGGTCATCACCATGTTTTTATTTAAACGAATGAATAGTCATGCCATAATGGTCATTGCTGATATATCACAACATAGTCATGCCATTCACATGTATGAAGTAAGCATTCAACCAAGATAACATGGATATAGCAGCTTCTAGTTCTAACCTGCTACCTGCAAAATGATTAGCTTACTAGTGACTACAGGTCACAGATGCCATTTCTTTTTAAAATGAATGAATGGAGCTTGCAGTAGTATACACCTAAAACAGGAACCAAACATTATACTCTGAACAAGTAGGTTTGTACTTTTGTCTGACAGAAAAAACTGAAAATGTCGACAATGCCAGAGCCAGCACGAACAGTTGAGAGCCGCGACACTAATGATAAGCATACCTAATCTAAGCCCTTTCATTCCCTGACCTGTAGTATACACAATCTTCTTGTCTCACACAATCCAATCTCCACAAATCCCCTAGCACTAGAAATCAATTTCGTATTCTGAAGTAGTACAGCACAGCATTTAGTTTTTTAGTTATGTACACTAGCATTTCACCGCAATTCACCATTGCACACCAATCAGAAGCGCCTTACTGACAGACAGGAGCTGAGAGCAAGCGGGAGGGAGAATGGACGGGCCGTACAGGCTACAGACAGGAGCAGAGAGGGAGACCTTGGTGCCGCGCTGGCGGATGATGATGGCGCCGGGCTTGGCGAGCTGGTCGCCGTAAATCTTGACCCCGAGGCGCTGGCCCTTGGAGTCCCTGCCGTTCTTTGTGCTCCCGGCCCCCTTCTTGTGCGCCATCTGGATGGTCAGTCCGCGCGCCGGCAGCGTCGCCACGCCCACGCCCCCGGTGGCGCCGCCGGGGAGCGCGGCGCGGTCGCCGCGGAGGAAGGAGGAGGAGGACGCGAGGGATAGGCCCTTGAAGGCTCCCACCAGCGTGAACGCCATTTCTGTCGCGCGGAGAAGAAGGCAGCAGCGAGCCAGCAAACACTCTGCACAAGGGAAAGAAGATGAGGTGATAAGGGTGGAGTCGTGGGCCGTCAGTGGGCTGGATGTCTTAGGCTGAATGCTTGAAAGAACGAAGAAGAGCAAACGCTTGTTTTGGACTCGTGGGGAGGATTTAGGGCCCGCTTGACCCGTTTAATGACAAGTGTTCTCCAGCCCAACTAGTAAGGTTTTTTTTTTCTTGGAGAAAAGAAGAGGCACGAGCGCTATGTGTCGCATTACGCGAGACGGTATCAGCTCTCGATGATAGATTTTCCTTCGCCTGCGTCGTATTGGGCCGGCCATTCGCGCAGGCATATAGTAAGCAAAAAGAGCTGAGGAAAAGGTAGAAGCAGGGAAGGAGAAGCAGGGGTCAATTCCTGGTCTTCAAAGCGACTACGAGTGCTGCTAGCCACTTCGCCCAAGTCACACTCGTGATAAGTAGTAGGGGTGCGTCGTACTTGAGGCGATTCGAGCTGGTTTCTTTGAGTTTTTCTTTCTTTCTTTTGTTTCTTTTCTTTTTCTTCTTCATTTTTTCATTTTTCTTTCTTTCTTTTGTTTCTTTTCTTTTTCTTCTTCATTTTTTCATTTTTCTTTCATTCCTTTTTGCACTTTGCTTCTTCATTTTTTTTAATTTGTTTACTTTTTTTCTTTTACGCTTTCTTTGTTCTTTTGATTATTATTCTATGTTTTTTGTATGTGTCAACAACATTTTCCTAATACACATCTAACATTTTTTCACTACAAATTAAACATTTTTGTAATACGTGATCAACATTTTTTCTATACATATTTTTATTATATTTTTAATACAATATTAACAATTTTAAGACGAGCTAAATTAAGGAGATGAGCTTTGAGCCTTTTGGAACAATGCTCCCACTTATTCGTAAAACACTACAGCTGTTAAAATTGGTATTCTTTTGGAATACATTAGCATCTAAGATTCAGATTAGAACTGAAAAGCAGGTTTTGGTCCTGGGAATATTAGCAATCCAACTGTAAAAAATGTAATCTTGGTTTGTGATAATACGCTGATATACTTCCGTTAGCTTTTGAAATAAAAAAAGGTTGGTGCTCACAGAACTTTAAACATCATGGAGATTAGAATAGAGAGAATTCCTTATTTGATCCTTTCTTAAAATTTACTTCCTTATTTGGCCCAAAATAAATTTCAATACATGGTCAACATTTTTCTACACATTTAAAAAATATTTGATTAGAAGTTTGCAAACAAAAACATTAACATGTTTTAATACATGGTCAACAGATTTTCAGTACACTTTTAACATTTTTCAAAAGCTTGATAAAAAAAATTGAAACACTTGTTCAATATATTTTTAAATGTTTTATTAATATTTTTATATGCATGATCAAATTTTTCACCTTTTTCTAATACATAGTTAACATTTTTCTTTAAACGTTGAACATTTTCCAAATACTCGATTAATTTTTTTGAACTACTTGTTCAACATTTTTTCAAAATGATTGATTAATATTTTTATATAAATGACCATGAAATTCATCATTTTATAATACGTGATAAAAAAATTCTATACACATTCAACATTTCCCAAATGTTGGGTTAACATTTTTTAAATACTTGTGCAGCATTTTTTTCAAAATTCTTGATTAATATTTTTATATACATGATAAAAAAAATCATCATTTTTTAATACATGATCAACAATTTTTAACACACATTCAACTTTTTCCAAATACTTGTTCAACATTTTTCACATACTACAACCGGGGGTAGTTACCCCCTCCCTCCCTGCCGTCCGATCTCTTTTCAGATTAATGGGTCTGTGATTGTAATAGTAGCTGAGTTCTTCTCCCCATCCGTTTAAGGAAGCAGCTGGTTGGCCCCGATTTTTATGCACTCGCGGCTAGGTATATAGCTAACTTGTTTCAACGACCTAGGTAGTTACGTGGCCGCCGGATGGATAAGGAACTCCTCCATACGTTTCAATCTATCATTTTGTTTGCTCAAAAGAAAGCATCGATCATGTTCTGATATTGATCCATGGCTTCATGCACGATTGAGAAATTCGTTATCAAGAAGGTGACCTTGGCGATCGAGATGTTGCATGGGCTGGTAACGGCCAGGATTCGCGTGTGCAGATTAGGCCGTCGGCGTCCTTTTTCATGTGATCTCACAACCGATGGAGGTATTATGTTGATCCATATTGTTACGAATACACGTACATGTGTTAATCTTTGATCTTCGAGTTTGTAGTTTCAACTTTTCGTTTGAGCTTCGGGGTTCTTAATGCCTTGTCCGCCAATTTGGATGCTGCAACACCACCATCAATGATTAATTTCTCGGCGAGTCGAGTTGCGCCACCGGCCAACGTTGCCGACGGCATCGTCTGACAACCACCAGCTGGATTGATCATTTCCTTCGGCGGCTTGAAGAACGCACTTGTTACAACAAATGATCTTGGGGAAGACAAGATGCGTATCCAGCTACCGCCGTAGACTACACAACCCACCTGCCGTCGGCATATATTTGTACTTTTTTTTTCTGGGCATATACTTGTACATTCAGGCCAAACTAAGAAACACATTCAGATATAATATGTACGGGATACTCTGTTTTCTTGGAATATACATACTCTTTTTTATTTAGAGATGCACATTTTTGGAGGATATACTTTCGTTTATATGTACTCTCTTTCAAATGGAGAACGCTCCTTTCTTTGGATTATACACACATTCTTTTTATTTCCTGATATTCCATATACACAGTGGCGATTCTAGTAGGGGGGGCTTCAATAGGCTGAAGCCTACCCTCCAAAATCTTATTTCAGCTAAATATACCATATGACAATTACATCGAGGTGCTTTACATGCAACAATTGCAACACATTTGCTAATTAGGCTTAGTATTTGATGTTTTGAGCCTACCCTCCATTGTCATGCTAGATTCGCCACTGCATGTACATATACTCCATACTCCAGTTCCAGAAAAAGAGACATTAAATACTGAGCAATATTAGTTTGCATCTCAAAAAGAAAGAAAGGGCTATATTTGTTGGTCGTCGAATCTAGAGCGTGAATTCACATCGGCCCCAAAACTAGTCAGCTACAAAGAATATCCATCGATTGATGCTTGCTACCTCCCGGTGATGCATGCATGCCTCAGATAGGCTACGTACTCTGTATCAAATGTCTCAACTAAATGGGCTCCACTGCAAATTATATTCTCCATACTACTTCCAAAATAAATTATATAAACTTCATACTCCCTTCCTAAAAATAATATGTATTATGTACTCCTGTTTCAAAAGTATATACGCACATACTCCATACTACAGCTCACTGTAATACTATATTAATTCTCCATACTACTTCCAAAATAAAGTATATCAACTCTACTCCCATCCTTACCCGGAAAAAAAAACTCTACTCCCTTCCTAGCAGTACTGTGTATTATATACTCCCGTTTTAAAATAAAAAATAGACATAATCCATACTAAAATTTGTAGATATACTCCATACAACAAATGAGAGTAGTATGTACGCTACATTCTTAAAAAAATGAACTATATTGTACACATAAAGATATACATACTCTATACTCTATACTCCATACTACATACTTCACAAAAGTGTAAATTTCCTTCCACCTACAAAGAATATTCAGCGTCAACTTCTCATCCTTATCCAAAAATCTGTTTAATGTGCTTAGCCAAGAATCCAGGAGGTGGTTATTTAATTCTAAAAGTTAAATTACTTGCCTATTGGATTCTACAGCACCCGTTAACAACCTATCCATCTACCTGGTTGACTTGGGGCTACGTGGGAGGGATGGGGCACGTGGAGGGCAAGGGCCTAGTAGTATGTGTGTGTGTGTGTGTGTGAAAAAATACAAAAACGTAAAAAAAATAAGTTGTGGCCTCCCACGTCCCGTGGGCCGTCTCATCTAGGTGCCGGCCCACCTCAATTCAAGGGTATTCAGTTGAATACCCATTATCTTTGCAAAGAAACTAGGAATATGTATTATATATCATGTGTATGCTATGTACAAGAAAAAACGAAACTGATGCAACAAACCTGCTACCTAACTATTTTCGTCCAAAAGCAGAGGCTAGTCCAGCTTGCAATTCTTCCTCGCCACGCACGCCATGGCCCATAGGTCCAAACCGCTTCAGGCTGCACCATGCGCGCACGCCACATGTCCATAGCTGCTTCAGTTATCTTCCATGTTCCCCAAATTCTACCGATCCAGGTATGAACTGGCGGCAGGCACCGATGGGCGGCACATCGTCCAGATTCCAGCGGTACAACTTCCATGATCCATCCCCCGCTCCCTTTGGTACTGATCTTTGCACGCATCGGTCTTCAATTTTAAAGCCCTAAGTTCACATAGCAGTACATATGGTCGGTTCATCGAAATTAGATGTATTCATCTTGCTACTAGATTTTGGTTATTGATTTCTCTCTGTATCTCATGCTTCTCAGCTTGTTTTTCATAGAGTTCACTGAAGAGAATACCCTCTAACAGAGTAGCAAACCAAATTTCCTCCAGTGTTGCCAAACATCATATTCTTAGTTCAACTAGCATCAAGGGTAGGAAAGTCATCCTGTAATTTGTAAAAAAATTATCAATTTTTATTTTCTATCTCTATACATCTTAGATGTTGCCACTTCAATCTTTGAACAATTAGTGTTTTCTATATGGTGGATTATTTGAAGTTATCGTCAGTTCTATGAATCTATGATATTATGTTATTTCCTTATGCATTACCCAATTTGTGTAAACTGGTACTAGAATTCGCTATATCTGCCAAAACAAGGCTTTAGACTTTCAAAAAACATCCTTTTGAAAATCCGAATACACACTCTTGAAATCATGGGCCCGCCTCTGAGCCCATCTAGCTCTCCCCCTTCAGCGAGTCAGAAATTACACACGCTGAAAGCGAGATATAGGGCCACCCAAGAAGCGGGAGGTCCTTTCGGTGGATCGTATTTGGGGAGTGGCTATATCTCGCGTCACGCGAGAAAAGCTTGTGACTCCCTTGAAACACCTCGCGCGAGCGTATGGCCTCGGCCCAATGCGCGGGAAGCCACATACTCGTTGTTTTCTTTCTTTTCCACATTTTTATTCCTTTTTTTTACTTTTGTTTACACTTCCAAATATTCTAAACATGTATATTAAAAAATATACTTTACATAGTGTCTTAAAAAATGTTAATCATGCATTTGAGAAATGTTAAATGTGTATATAAAAATGTTGATCATATATACCAGAAATGTACGGTATGCCTGAAAAAAGGTCATCATGTATTTCAAAAATGTTAATCAATATTTTTAAAGAAATGTTAATGTAGTATTTGAGGAATGTTAATCAAGCATTTGAAAATGTTAATTGTGTATAGATAAAAATGTTGACCATTTATTAAAAAAATAAACTTGCATTTGAAAAACATTAAATGTGTAAAGAAAAAAATGACCATGTATTAAAAAAATACTAAACTTGTATTGCAAAATGTTAGACGTGTATAGAAAAATATTGACCATGTATTTTAAAATATTAAATAATTATAGAAAAACACTTAACATGTATTTAAAAATGTTAAACAAGCATTTTAAAAACGTTAAATGTGTATAGAAAATATGTTGGCCATACATTCAAAAGATGTTAAACTTGTATTTATAAAATTTCAATCAAGAATTTGAAAAAATGTTAAATGTGTATAGGAATAATGTTGACCATGTATTGAAAACATGTTAATCTGGTATTTTAGAAATGTTAATCAAGCATTTTAAAAATGTTAAAATTATTTCCAAAAAATATTAGATATATACCAAAAATATGTATAAAAACAATGAAACCCGAGAGAAAACAAAGAAAACCAATTAAAAATAAGAAAAAAAACTAGGAAAAAAAAAGAAATACGAAGGGAAAAAACAGTGAGAACAGAGAAAAACGGTGAAAAGGTACAAAATACAGAAAACAAAATAGTGAAAACCCGGTTCATTTTGCCTCAAGTACGTCGCGCCCTACTACATCATCATGAGCACCCTTTTTCTTCACTATTTGTTTTCACTGCCCGCTAATGGGCCGAATAGTGGAGGTTTCGCTTAGAGCGTGGGAAGGTGGTCTGGCCTAGTCGGCAGCGTGTTCACTAGCAGATGTTTTTTTTCCTGCTGTGGTTTTATGTTTTCGTTTTTTCTTTTTTCTTTTTTTCTCTTGTTAGATTTGGTATTTACTTCAAAAACAAAATCTTGTTTCGCATTTTTGTTTTTTTACATTTTTTTGTAATACTAGCAACACTAGGAGAATGCCCGTGCGTTGCCACGGGCCTTTTAAATATTTTTACGATTGCACCTATGAATATCATGCATATCAAATTTTGCATGTATTTTTTTTTTGCATATAATGCCTGTCAAATTTCACATACATAGAGAAGATATCATGCAACAATCGGAAAGTATACTTACAAATTTCTCGTGTACATATGCGGTCTACTTTTTTATTCGCAAATCACTAATTATTTCTCCACCACATTCTCCACATCCTCAGTCCATGCATGCCACCTCAGTTAATGACAAACCTGGCTCGCAATATCCCTTTCCACCTCCATTTACACACTTTGAATTTCATCAAACACGTAGCGTTGCACTTGTGGTATACTCCTATTTTGCATTGGAATTCTCTCTACCTCCCCTCTCTCTCTCATTATAATCTCTCTCTCTCTCTATCTTTGTCTCTTCTCTCTCATTATAATATCTCCATCTCCCTCCCTCTCCCCCACACTTGTCTGCCACCCTTCATCTCTCTCCAACCCTGGCTCTCTCTACCATAGATTTGTTGTCGCAAGCAAATAACAGTTAACACTGGTTGTACTTCAACCAATTAGTATAGGCATGGTTCCTAGTGTACGAATCTAATTAGAAGTATGGAACTTATCAAAAATAAAACATTCTAGAAATATTAAACAATACCGTTGGAATGTCGGGCGTTCGAGTCACGTTGTTGTTTCTTCCGGGGCTAGGTTGGCAAAGGCAGTTGCATGGTCTAGAAGGTGAAACATGTGGCGGCGGCCACGGGCCTTTTAATTTGTTTTCTTGTTGCATATGTATACCGGTATTGTTATGTAAAAGTCGTTGAATTTTTTGTCCCTTCCAATGACATCATCTAGGCACCCTTGTCGATGGTTTTTTTTTTCTTCTGCGGGTGTCGATGGTTCTTTTTGGACGTCAACATAATCTATCTTCATCTCTTTCATACAATCGTATATAGAAATGCATCCTTTCCATTATCATGTGAAGCATATGTACAAATAAGTACAAATATTTGTATACATCTCTTCTGATAGTATAGAACTCAATGAGTTTTCAGTCCCATCCATCATAGTTACACCAATGACTTTGTGAATCGACATTTTCAAAATATCATCGAAAGCCATCAGTTTTATCTCTGATCTAAAAACTTACCATATAAACATATATTAAAATAAAAAAATAAGCTCCAATTTTATAAAATCGTAGGCTCACCAATAAATGAGTTTTCAGTCCCGTCCATCATTGGTCAGCTGCTAGATGCGAGCAGGTGACCATTTTTAGTCAAATTGAGTGGCGTCGTGCTTTTTAGTAGAGTGAGTCGCGTCCCAATTTTATAAATTGTAGGCTCACCTATAAATCACGTAATTATTCTCCAAAAATGACTTGTTAGGGTATGTGATATTTTTCACTATATGAAAAAGTAACTCACTCTCTGACCGCACGACACAGTGCTCACACTCACATCTCATTTCCCTGGACTACTCTCCCCGCCACGGGGTCATGCCGCCACCATCTCTCCCCGTCATGGCTTCTCACTACCGCCTTCCCGTCAACGCCACGATAGTCAGCCCACACCTTCTTCCCCATGATTAGTATCACTCAACTTCACGCGTCCATGTGTGTCACTATTACATGGTACACAAAGCTTGACAACTCCTTAGACTTGTAATGTGCCTCTTAATTTCAGCAATAATTCGATAAAAAGCTGACTGTATATAGGAAAGGTTGCATTTATCTTGAATCAAGTTTATCTTTGACAATATCATGAACCTGGTGATAGTAGAAAACTCTAAAACTCTACATACCCAATGTAATGTTATTTTAGAATATATCCCTTTTTTAGAGTGAAAGATCTCATGAAGATCAAGCAGGCACGAACGGCTGCGCGCGGCCGTGCTTCTGTCGTCGGTCCGCTTGCTTGTGAGCCTCCGAGATTCGAACATCGACATGATGTTGGCACTGGACGGTGGTGCACTGAAGCTGAACCACAAACCATAACAATATGGACTCACTACACATTGTGCCAAAAAAAAGGTGAAAGGGAAAAACTGCAGCACTGAAGCATCTGCATTGGTCTTAACTCCGAGCCCCTTCCCCACCTTCGAGAGCGTGCAATCAAACGAGATATAAGAGTAAAGAAAATATCCTGCAATCAAATGAGGGAGAGATGGGGAGGAATTAGCACCATCGTCATGTTCAGTGCTCAGAGCACCACCACCCGTCGTTCACAGCAAAGCTAGAAAATAGGAAATTACAAGGAGATATGGATGTTAAACCTACAGCAAAGCATGGCAGATCAATCCAGGTCAGATCCCTAGCAATCAAATCTCCTGAATCTCACATGATTGTGTCCGGCAGATCACTACTTCTCAATAATGCTAACGCCCACCAGATTAACATGCTTTGGCTAACACTAAAAAGAAAAGAAAAAAACATATGAAATAGAGTTTGTTATGACTAATAAAGCTTAGAATCACAGGTACATCACATTTACTTTGTCCATAAAAACATATGGGAAAATCTACTTCTGACTATGTTATGAACTGTAAAACATGGGGAAAGTGACTAATAAAGCTTATAGTCACACTTACGCTGAACTTTCTATTCTATGCATTAAAAGGAAAATCACAATGCACCTAGTGTAGAGATTATAAACATCACGAGGCAAAACTTACACTGAATTTGGCAAAGAAAATACAGCATTATGTGTTAGGCAGATAGCAGTTTTGTAGGTTGATACAGATCAGAGCGGTATTGCGAAACCATGAGCATTTAACAGATATTTTGCAGAATCACAAGATTGACATGTGCTTCAAAGTTACAGATTGCTCCATGTCACATAGAAAACATAAATTACTATTAGACCAAGGGCTGCATTCCTTCTATAAAATTATTGCCTCTACAGTTTGGCTGTATACTGAGACTAAAAAACTAATTAAAATTATCTAGCTATTTATACCCTTCAAAACAGTAATAGCAGTGACGAAGAACACAACAAATAGATTTGTATATGCTGCTGAATGAAGCAAACCCACCAATTTATCCTTATAGTGATCAAGAACGACCAGTTCCTGTATGGTAAACATAAGAAAATGATATTCGATTCATATTCATTTAACGATGATAAACTTTAATAGTATTTATCATAGTGTGCTCCTAATAGTATTTCCTGTGTAAGTGGACCAAAATCGCAAAGAGGCTACAATTGTACATATTGGAGAAGAATCAGACTTCTCCTACTTCATGTTCTAGCTTTCTCAATACAGATTCATTTGTTAGTTGCTTATAATCTGACAAGAAAGTGGAGATGACAGTAAGCAGAAAAAACTAAAAATTTGTGGTAACTAAAAGGAGACCTATCTTTGTGTCCTGCATTATGAGAAAAACCATATCAGAAAACGAACATGCATGAACTTCCCCGAGTATCCGATGTTGCAGAAAAGAATGCAAATGCAAGTGAACCCAGCTGAATTCCGAGCCACCTAGTCAAACCTTTGGATTCCTACATCGGTGGATCTTAAGCTGCTCACTCACCTGGAGGGGATCAATCGGAATGGCAGCTACCTGGAACGGAGCGCGGAAGGTCAGAAACACCACGGGCCAACACGGTCGATGCCATGGTCGCCAGCGCCTCACTGCCACAATCAACATATTTTATTTAAGTTGTACAATTTCTTCTCTCAAGCAACTTGCACTGCAGCAGACCCCTTTCAGCCCCAAACAAGCTACTACCATTATTTTGTAGAGTGTAAAACTTCCAAATCCTTCTCAATTTGTTTGTAATATCCTTGTTAGTAGAAATACCAGTCAACCTAAGACAGCAGGCCTAAGTTGTAAATGTACTCAACAATGGAGACAAGACAGTGATTCATCATGAGTTTACTTGTAGAAATCCAGTTCATCTTGATTCCTAAACCTCTTACCTACAAAAATGTCACGAGCAGAGCTAAGGCATAATCTATACCATAAAACAAATAACATTTTTCCTTAATACAATTTGATGATCACAGATGAGACCTATCTTGAATAGAGTTAAGGCATAATCTATTCCATTAATCCAATGACCTTTTTCCTATCGTGCTCAATACAATTTCATGATTACCGCTGCATATACTACCAATTTTTATCAACAACAAAAAATTGCTGGAGATTAGAGAAATTATGCAAGAAGAAAAACAATGGGAATATTAATGATTTGGAAAATAAACAAAGCAGGATCAAAAGAGACGTCACACCAGGCTATCACACTTACATAGCGATTGCTTCTGCTGCTAACATCTTCCGTCACAATCATCATAGCACCAGAATGGACTTGATCATAGTGCGATCCATGTGAGCTTGAGATCCTCAGTAGCTGATACAAATGCTCAACGATTGCCCCTTTGAACCGAAACTGAAGTACATATCCATGCGGCTGCACATATCAAGTGGAATTTAGAAGGAAATCGCTGGAAAGCATAGCCATAGGCTGGCAGGGAATGGCTGGCTGAACATGTGATTTGTCCGGTCATCCCAGCGCATTCAGGTGTGCATGCTACTGAGCTGTACAGTTTACACAATAAATTAACTAACCACACACAATTGATCACCGAGCAATAGATCGGTAGAAGAACAGCTGCTGCATTTTGCCATTTATTTACCAAATGGCAGAGCAGAGTAGATCTATAGCAGCAACAGTCTGGATTCTGAAATTCTCTAGCCACTTCACTGCATCCACGGCTGCTAGTCCTATTAATCGATTCGCTTGTCCTAACATCGCAATGTAATGTACGGTTTGTTCATGGCAGCATGTATGGTTGTATCTAATTCCTGAGGGAGGATGTGTGGTTGGTTCAGTACCTTTCTTGCGGACCCAATGGTTGTGGCCGCGGGAGCAGGCGTCGAGGTCATCGCAAGGCTCCTCCTCCCCACCGCTGCCACCATCGATGGATACTCAGATCAGAGACAAATGACCATGCAATCCATGGATTCGAGACAGAGAGTTGAAGGGCACGCGCAGTCGTAGTTGAGGGTCGCGCACGCGGAGGCGCCGACAAGGAGGAGGATCTAAATGGCGGAGCAGAGTAGATCTATAGCAGCAATAGTCTGGATTCTGAAATTCTCTAGCCACTTCACTGCATCCACGGCTGCTAGTCCTATTAATCGATTCGCTTGTCCTAACATCGCAATGTAATGTACGGTTTGTTCATGGCAGCATGTATGGTTGTCTCTAATTCCTGAGGGAGGATGTGTGGTTGGTTCAGTACCTTTCTTGCGGACCCAATGGTTGTGGCCGCGGGAGCAGGCGTCGAGGTCGTCGCAAGGCTCCTCCTCCCCACCGCTGCCACCATCGATGGATACTCAGATCAGAGACAAATGACAATGCAATCCATGGATTCAAGATAGAGGGTTGAAGGGCACGCGCAGTCGTAGTTGAGGGTCGCGCACGCGGAGGCGCCGACAAGGAGGAGGATCTACGGCCTCGGGGCACTCTGCCGGGGCGCCGTAGGGGAGGGGCCTCCCTGTCGTCGGCGCGCCCAGCCGTCCAAGGCGCCGTCATCCTGGGCCTCGTGCTCCATTCCCGCGAGCTAAGGCGAGCAAGAACTGGGCGAGGCGGGCGGCGGAGATGCTACGCCCGCGGCGTCTAGGGTTTCGGGTGGATAATTTGGACTCTCCTGAATCGGCCGACGGCGGAAGGGGTGTGAGAGAGGGAAAAGATCGGGAGAAGCGGACGGGGATGAGGGGAGAAGGCGGCGGCGGATTGGTTTCTCAAGTTCCCCACCCGTGTGAGAGTGGGAAGAAAAAAACGGACGAAAAAAAACCAGTGGGAGGGGAGACGGAAAAAAACCGAGATTGAAGCTACCAACTCCCCCTTTAGGAGTCACATAGAAAACATAAATCACTATTAGACCAAGGGCTGCATTCCTTCTATAAAATTATTGCCTCTACAGTTTGGCTGTATACTGAGACTAAAAAACTAATTAAAATTATCTAGCTATTTATACCCTTCAAAACAGTAATAGCAGTGACGAAGAACACAACAAATAGATTTGTATATGCTGCTGAATGAAGCAAACCCACCAATTTATCCTTACAGTGATCAAGAACGACCAGTTCCTGTTTGGTAAACATAAGAAAATGATATTCGATTCATATTCATTTAACGATGATAAACTTTAATAGTATTTATCATAGTGTGCTCCTAATAGTATTTCCTGTGTAAGTGGACCAAAATCGCAAAGAGGCTACAATTGTACATATTGGAGAAGAATCAGACTTCTCCTACTTCATGTTCTAGCTTTCTCAATACAGATTCATTTGTTAGTTGCTTATAATCTGACAAGAAAGTGGAGATGACAGTAAGCAGAAAAAACTAAAAATTTGTGGTAACTAAAAGGAGACCTATCTTTGTGTCCTGCATTATGAGAAAAACCATATCAGAAAACGAACATGCATGAACTTCCCCGAGTATCCGATGTTGCAGAAAAGAATGCAAATGCAAGTGAACCCAGCTGAATTCCGAGCCACCTAGTCAAACCTTTGGATTCCTACATCGGTGGATCTTAAGCTGCTCACTCACCTGGAGGGGATCAATCGGAATGGCAGCTACCTGGAACGGAGCGCGGAAGGTCAGAAACACCACGGGCCAACACGGTCGATGCCATGGTCGCCAGCGCCTCACTGCCACAATCAACATATTTTATTTAAGTTGTACAATTTCTTCTCTCAAGCAACTTGCACTGCAGCAGACCCCTTTCAGCCCCAAACAAGCTACTACCATTATTTTGTAGAGTGTAAAACTTCCAAATCCTTCTCAATTTGTTTGTAATATCCTTGTTAGTAGAAATACCAGTCAACCTAAGACAGCAGGCCTAAGTTGTAAATGTACTCAACAATGGAGACAAGACAGTGATTCATCATGAGTTTACTTGTAGAAATCCAGTTCATCTTGATTCCTAAACCTCTTACCTACAAAAATGTCACTAGCAGAGCTAAGGCATAATCTATACCATAAAACAAATAACATTTTTCCTTAATACAATTTGATGATCACAGATGAGACCTATCTTGAACAGAGTTAAGGCATAATCTATTCCATTAATCCAATGACCTTTTTCCTATCGTGCTCAATACAATTTCATGATTACCGCTGCATATACTACCAATTTTTATCAACAACAAAAAATTGCTGGAGATTAGAGAAATTATGCAAGAAGAAAAACAATGGGAATATTAATGATTTGGAAAATAAACAAAGCAGGATCAAAAGAGACGTCACACCAGGCTATCACACTTACATAGCGATTGCTTCTGCTGCTAACATCTTCCGTCACAATCATCATAGCACCAGAATGGACTTGATCATAGTGCGATCCATGTGAGCTTGAGATCCTCAGTAGCTGATACAAATGCTCAACGATTGCCCCTTTGAACCGAAACTGAAGTACATATCCATGCGGCTGCACATATCAAGTGGAATTTAGAAGGAAATCGCTGGAAAGCATAGCCATAGGCTGGCAGGGAATGGCTGGCTGAACATGTGATTTGTCCGGTCATCCCAGCGCATTCAGGTGTGCATGCTACTGAGCTGTACAGTTTACACAATAAATTAACTAACCACACACAATTGATCACCGAGCAATAGATCGGTAGAAGAACAGCTGCTGCATTTTGCCATTTATTTACCAAATGGCAGAGCAGAGTAGATCTATAGCAGCAACAGTCTGGATTCTGAAATTCTCTAGCCACTTCACTGCATCCACGGCTGCTAGTCCTATTAATCGATTCGCTTGTCCTAACATCGCAATGTAATGTACGGTTTGTTCATGGCAGCATGTATGGTTGTATCTAATTCCTGAGGGAGGATGTGTGGTTGGTTCAGTACCTTTCTTGCGGACCCAATGGTTGTGGCCGCGGGAGCAGGCGTCGAGGTCGTCGCAAGGCTCCTCCTCCCCACCGCTGCCACCATCGATGGATACTCAGATCAGAGACAAATGACCATGCAATCCATGGATTCGAGACAGAGGGTTGAAGGGCACGCGCAGTCGTAGTTGAGGGTCGCGCACGCGGAGGCGCCGACAAGGAGGAGGATCTAAATGGCGGAGCAGAGTAGATCTATAGCAGCAATAGTCTGGATTCTGAAATTCTCTAGCCACTTCACTGCATCCACGGCTGCTAGTCCTATTAATCGATTCGCTTGTCCTAACATCGCAATGTAATGTACGGTTTGTTCATGGCAGCATGTATGGTTGTCTCTAATTCCTGAGGGAGGATGTGTGGTTGGTTCAGTACCTTTCTTGCGGACCCAATGGTTGTGGCCGCGGGAGCAGGCGTCGAGGTCGTCGCAAGGCTCCTCCTCCCCACCGCTGCCACCATCGATGGATACTCAGATCAGAGACAAATGACAATGCAATCCATGGATTCGAGATAGAGGGTTGAAGGGCACGCGCAGTCGTAGTTGAGGGTCGCGCACGCGGAGGCGCCGACAAGGAGGAGGATCTACGGCCTCGGGGCACTCTGCCGGGGCGCCGTAGGGGAGGGGCCTCCCTGTCGTCGGCGCGCCCAGCCGTCCAAGGCGCCGTCATCCTGGGCCTCGTGCTCCATTCCCGCGAGCTAAGGCGAGCAAGAACTGGGCGAGGCGGGCGGCGGAGATGCTACGCCCGCGGCGTCTAGGGTTTCGGGTGGATAATTTGGACTCTCCTGAATCGGCCGACGGCGGAAGGGGTGTGAGAGAGGGAAAAGATCGGGAGACGCGGACGGGGATGAGGGGAGAAGGCGGCGGCGGATTGGTTTCTCAAGTTCCCCACCCGTGTGAGAGTGGGAAGAAAAAAACGGACGAAAAAAAACCAGTGGGAGGGGAGACGGAAAAAAACCGAGATTGAAGCTACCAACTCCCCCTTTAGGAGTAGAGATAATGTACAGTAATGATATTTCACACAATAGCATTATCACAAGCAAAGGTACTGAACATAACCATACATCAATAGGCGTTTCATGTCAATACTGTCACACAATGAACATGCTGATTTTTTTTAGAACGATGCCCCCACATGTATGGAATTGTTTTTGTGGTGTATATGGACTTTCAAAAGTATGCAGGACAGTTTTGTGATTGGTCACAACCTATTTATTTCAGTTGGCTCTTAGTTTCATTTTAATGTAAATATTATTTTTACCATAAAAGTTGTAGCAAAGGATTTGTACTGTTTTTGTAAGAAGAAAATATTGACTCTGTGCTGAACTCAATATCTGCATGACAATCGATAATTGACTGCCAATCTCTTGTTATGGGATACAATATGAATTACTAACTGTAATGATAGTAAGCATAGATTAACGCAGTCATTTACTGAAATATCTGTACATGATTAAGAAAATTGATTTGAAATTATGTAACAACAAAGGGCCTGCAACAACACTGAACGGCTGGTTGTCGATCTATGTGCAAGAACAACAAAAGAATTAATGAACAACATGCACAATAGCAGTACAAACCTCTGATAAAAATTCCAAACCACCCAAATCTTTGTTTGTGTGCTACTCTTATGAATAATATCACCTGTCCATATTCACATATTTTAGTTTAGCAAATGTCTGCAAATCCTGCAAAGAAATATTCAATGATGATGCAAAGAATCACAGTTAGCTTCCTGACTACGATACATAAATAAGAAGATACAGAAAAGAAAAATGAACATTGATTATCCACTCCTGACGTAATGAAAGAAGGGATTGAAGAACACCGGCTTGTTGGTTCTGGCATACTGGCTTCCATCGTATCACTGTTGCAGTCGCCGTCTCCGTCCTTTTCTGCTATAACTAAAAGTAAACGTATACATGGATAAAGATTTTGCATGAGTTTAAGCAATTGTGAGAGATGTGCAACTGGTAGACAAAATTGGGCTATTTAAGTCCAACCTGAATAACATGCGGCCTTCATATGTATGCAGCAGAGCTGGATTGTCACACAGAGAAAGAACTTGAAGTTCAGAGGACATTTGAGACAGAAGACAACAATGTTATCATCTGCCCGGCATTTCATGCAGGTCATGGTCGACCATGGCATCATCCGCCCGGCCAGAGTTGTCGGCAACAACTTTTATATTTGCTAGAAGAGAAAAGTGCTAGACATGAAAGTTGAAAATAAAACATACCCTCACCCTCTGTCAGTACAAACATTTCCTCGTGCCACAGCTATTCGTCACCTCCAATCAAAGAGTAAGGAGTGCCAAAGGCCTGATTGTACACGCCCTCGTCTTCATCTTGCAGACAAAATTTGCAGCAGGTACTTCTATAAATGCGGGCAGACACAACATCACCTAATATTGCATAATCTAAACCAAGACAACAAATGAAAGTACCAGGTTAGAATCTAAACCAAGACAACATCACCTAAGATTTTGTAATATTGTGTCTCAGTCTTTTGTCACTATAGAAAAATCACCAAAAAAATGCCAGATTGGGCACCCACCTTCTGTCGGGTTGCTGCTGCTCCGCCGACGTGGAGGCTCTACGGCGAGTCCCCCGGCCTGATTTGGCCAAAACGAACACCGGAGTGGCAAGGCCTGGCCCTCTCTCCCTCAGATCGGGTAGGGTAGGGGAGCTCCTGGCCTTGGAGGAAGGGAGGAGATCCAGTAGGGTAGCTCCTGGCCTTGGACAAAGGGAGGAGATCGGGTAAGGGAGGGGAGTTCCTGGCCTTGGACGAAGGGAGGAGGGAGGCCGAGATCCACCTAGGCCGGGGAAGGGGTGGCGGCGGCCGGCTAGGGAGGGAGGTCGTGGTGGCCGACTCCTCTCGGATCTCGGGGGTGGCGGCGGCCGGCTAGGGAGGGAGGTCGTGGTGGCCCGCTCCTCTCGGACCTCGGCGGTGGCGGCGACCGGCTAGGGAGGGAGGTCGTGGTGGCTGGCACAAAAAAAAAAACGGACGAAAAAGAACCAGTGCGAGGGGTGGTGGGAGCTGGCACCAAAAAAACGGACGAAACAAAACCAGGTGGGAGGTGGGAGGGATGACGAAAAAAAACCAAGACAAGAAGCTACCAAGTGTCCCTTTAGGAGTAGAGATATGTCTGTGCGTTGTAATGAGAGAGATAATTGACGTGTCCACTAAAATATCAATCAGCACGGCCCTACTACATTCGAACTGTACCCGATCATGGCAGAGAGGCGCAGACCGAGGTCTAGTAAAAATCCATATCAGTAGTATATTAAAAAGCATGCTACACAGACAATAATTTTGGTACGGTTTTTGTACGACGATTCTGATCTTAAAGAGCCTAATTTTCAATTTTTTCATACCAAGGCAATACTCGTAAGTTAAAGCAATTTTTGGAATTTGCATCAAGTCGTGAGAAAATTTCAATAAAAGGATTCTCTCCTTCATAATTTTTTGAATCTTCCAATTTTTTATCTTCATTGATCACACCCTTTATTCTCTCCTTTCTTTATTACTCATATATGCCAATTGAAACCGATCATTCATACTCCCTCCGATCCATATAATCCCTCCTAACATACTTCATATAAAAAGTTATATTGTGTGTTTAATGGGAATAAATACTAGCACGGTTGGAAACTAAGCATTTTTTTGATCTAATTACATATATAATTTTTTTTAATCTGAGTTACGGTTGCAAAGTTATAGCATTATCATGTTTAACCTATTTCTTGTAAATAATAAAAGGCCAGCGACTTAAATGGGCCGAAACCAGAGCGAGCTAGGCAAATGCAAAATAAGCAACGCCCAGGGACGCAGATAGTGGCTACCTCAGTTGGCCCGAAGCCTAATAGAGAAAGGGCAATTAATGTTGGACCGTGGGTTACTTGAAGGAAAAAACAGTTTTTTTTGTAAAATGTAAATGTATGATGACGAACGGGCAGAAACATTTCGTGCTTTATTAGTAGGTGATTGATATGGCGAACATTTTTTCTAATATACGGTGAAAAAATTTCAGACACATACTGAACTTTTTTTAATATACGGTGACCATTCTTCAAATACACACTGATCTTTTAATACATGATTAACCTTTTAAATTATACGATGAATATTATGCTTATACACACTGGTCATTTAATGTACGATTTTTTAAATATACACTATTTTTTTTTATAAAACACGTAATGAATAATTTTTTGAGTGAAGTGCATCCTAGGTCTTCGAACTATTTCGAGGGTGTCATGTAGGTCCTCAAACTATGAAAAGTGTCATCTAGGTCCTCGAAACTCCTTGAAGTGCAATAAGTGTGTATATATGTGACACCTCTGAAATAGTTCAAGGACCTACGTGACACCTTTGAAATAGTTTGAGGACCTAGATGACACACATATTACATTTTGTGGACCTAGATGACGATTTTTATAGTTCAAGGACCCATGTGACACCTCTAAAATAGTTCAAGGACCTATGATGCACTTCACTCTAATTTTTTATTTTTGTACTCCCTCCGTTCCTGACTATAAGACTGTTTCATATTTTTTGAGAAAAACAAAAGAAAAAAGGTTAAGAAAAACCCTCGTGAGCAGACTGGGCCGACCACCTACCCTCGCCTCAGCAGAGCCTCCTCTGTTTGCCGCATGAGCTCTCGTGTTTTGGCCTTACGCTGCGTTTGGATGTACGTATTCAGCCTCCGAATTAGGGATTGGAATCTAGGTGCTTCAATTCAGCCGTTTGGATGGTCTCTGTATTGGTTCGTGGAAATGTACTTAATACCAAGCGTGATTTCGGTAGGCTCGTGCGTTTCTTCCCACGATACCGAGCTCCAGACCTCCGTTTTGCTCTGATCCCAGTTAGCCGATGTCCCAATCAATCGGACAGCAAATTTAGACACCGCACATGGGATGGGAAGGGAGAAGGTGACAGACAGGGATCGGTATCGTGAGGCCAAATAAAAAGAAGCTAATTACTTACGCACGAAGGTGACCTATGGGAATGAGTGCTGGAGGAGGGGAAGAAAAGGATCGACGAACGTGACACTCATCACTCATTAGTTTTGGGATGGAGGAGCACATGATTGTTGGGCTTCACCGTGGCGCGCAAAGGCAACGCCTAGCTGAACGGAGGACGACGGATTCCTTTCCTTTCCTTTCATCCATTGCATGCGTGGGCATCGATCCATCACGGGGCGCATTAGGGCATCTACAATGCCAGCCGCCTGACCAGGCGCTTATGAAGGAAACAAATTAATAATATTAAATTAGAAAAGATCTAAGAACCTACCCTTCCAACGCCAGACGCTAATCATGGGTGCTAATTAAACTTGCTATGCAGCACATACGAGGGAGAAAAGGAAGGAAGCGGCCGACGCAACGTTTTGCGCCTGCTGGCGTCCGATGCCAGGATTTGACCGCTCCAACCGCCGATCGAGTGGGATTTCAGCAGGGAAAAAATCCTGGCGCCTCTCCAAGCACCCAGCGTTGGACATGCCCTTATGCGTCCTTGACAGAGCGCGCCATCGCCATGGAACCATGGCCGAAACCCCACCGTATGATCCTTCCTACGGTACACGTTTCTGTCCCGTCGCCACGGCGGCCGTCCGTCTCTCCTCTCCGGTCCATCGCTCGGTCATCGCCGTCACCGGGATCTTGGCCGGACAAAAAGGCTCTCCCGTTCGCCTGCCGCCGTCCGCCAGCTCCGACGTACTACATCAGTCCGCGATCAGCCCGTCGATCTCGCCGTCCACAGCCGTCGGGAGGGTCATCATCAGCTTTAAAGATCTCTGTTTTGACGGTGGCGGTGGGTCACAGCTGCACACGGAGCCAGGGACACACCAGTTATTAGCGACGTGACGGCACCGCCATCATTAGCCGGCACGACGTCCGGCTTGAGAGGCCCCCGCCGACGCGTATCCAGAAACCCTCGTGCCACAGCAGAAGCTCCTCCCGTCCAACGATCTTTTTACACAAGAGCTCGCTAGAGGGAGAGGGAGAGAGACCTTTCAGCAAAGATCAAAAGACCCGTGCCCCCACCCACTTTTATCTCCCCTCCCTCGCCCATCACCCGTAATAATAATCATCGAGGCTGACGGCCATGGTTCCATCCTACGTGCTGACGCTAGAGTGATCGATCCTCGTCACAACCTCCATCTTGACAGGCAGCCGCTGGAGCCGAAGAGAAATGCCCGATCGATCGGTGGAGATTCAGCTCGGAATTCCGGGAGGCCATGATGCCCCGGCGTCGGCGTGCACGCGCCGTATATCCACCGACCGATCGGCCGATCGATCTCACGTGGTCACGTACGGTACGCCGGCCCGGTCCAACTCATCACGTGTAGAAAAATGATGGATATTATAGGTGAAGATCACGGAAGTCGTAGGATCCGGTGCCCGTTTTTTTGGACTACGCCTCTTGTTTCTTCCGCGGGGGAGAATGAGCTAGATGCGATCACGCGATCGACGCAACGCCAAGCAATCATCATCAATCATCATTCGTCTCCTCTCCCTCTCCGGCCCGGACCGGTGGCCGCCACCACCACCGAATCCCGTCCCACACGACGACCTCCGCGTTCGGGGTCGCCAACCGACCGATCGATCGAGACCACACCACACCACACACACCTGAATAAAATTTGGTTTTTTGGATCGGGTAGAGACCGACGGATCGACCGAGGAGTGATTCAGACAGATGATTTGGAGTGCAAGTTAGAGCGGGCATGAGTGGATTTCGTTGGCCACCATCATTGTTCATCATCCGTTGCTTGGCTTGGGAAGAATTCTGTAACCACTGCTCGCTCGAGCCCGTCTCCATCAGATCGATCGGTTCGCGCCATCGATCGCGTGGTTACATTGTGCAACCTTTTTCTGGTGTATATTGGCAACGCATCCATCAATGATCTCTTTGCTTGGTTTCATCTTTTCCGCTTGGTCATCAAGTGCTATGGCTAGCGGTAAAAGAAAAGGAGGATTATCATTGCTCGCTACTAATTATTACCACGAGGGAAGGGGCAAACCTTCAAGGGCGCAATGATCTGGGATCCCAGGCATCCTCCATCCAGCCAGCCAGCCAGAGGTCGATGATGAGACGGTAGATCAGAGGAGGACGGGGAAAAGCAAATCGAGAAATTCCGGGGAAAATCATTAAAAGGGGGATTTCAACGGTGCAATGATATTTCCCTACCATACCATCCCAGCCAAAGCTGGTGGTAGATCACGGAGAGGGGGGCAAAAAAGGCAGTGATAACAAAGGAAAAGGTTTTGCGAAAGTAATCTTTGGATCAAGCTAGTGAGTACTACTGCAGTGCTTAATACACCCCGGGTTAAGCAAGTCCTGTGGTGAGCCAACCCAGTGTCAGCGTGTGTGTGTGTGTGTGTGTCCCCGTGCTTGTGAAAGAGAAAGAAAAGGTGGAGCGTCCGTGCGTGCATGCTTGGTTTATTGGTTAATTCATTCGCAGCTAGCTGAAGCTGAGGCCGATCGTTAATTTGCACCCCATGCTCTGCTTCCACACGTGCGAAGCTCACTTTGGCTTTATTCCCTGCAGCAGCAGCATCGTCTGCAAAATATCGCGTTGCAGTGGCCTCTCTGATCCGCTGCAGGCTGTTAAACTACGTGGAAATTGCACCGCCGGCTACTGCGAATTTCTAAATCTCCGTGTAAAATTTGCAGTAAGAGCCAAATTTACAGCCCTGCAACAATCTCAGCACATTTTATACGGTAGCCATAGGAATCATCGCGGCGCCAAAATGTGCATCATTAAGGGTAGCGAGTAGCGAGCTCTCGAGGAGTATAATGAGACGCCGACGGACTTAATTAGCGTCGTCCCGTGGATTATGATGGAAAATGCCCGCCTGTGCCATGATGGTTTCCACCACAGCTACCCTATACAGACAGACAGCCTACGGACCGTGTCGTTGCGAGCACTGATTCCTTGGTACGGCGGCCCGTGCGCGCTGCATCAGCCCATGGCGTACACGCATACGAATACTGGCCGGACGGAGACCGCTCGTCGCCGCGGCGATCGATTGCTCGCCCCTCCGCCGCTCTGACGAGCTACCCACGGAAGTTACCGTCGCGGCTTCCACCGGCCGGCCGGCCATGATGGCGAATATATCAAGGAATAAAATCACTCGCCCCTCATCATGGTAAGCTCCCTTCCAAGATATATCCATCCATCCATCGATCTCGCCGCATCAGGGCCGACGGATCAACCACCCAACTGCCATTAGCCACTGTTGCTGTTACTGTTAACAGATTATTCTCTGTTTGTCTGCGGAGGAGGAATAACGTTAAGGAAGCTTGGGACAACGGAGAAATGTGGCGCCACGGAACGTAGTACGTTATGATGATCTTTGGAGATTATGGGCGCAGAAGAATCCGGGTCGATGGGGACAAGCTGCCGCTCGAATCTACTCATGAAAAGCATTCAAAGCTACGCAATGAGAGAGGGGAGGAGGCCATTCCTCTTCATCATTGTGTCGATTCCCGCATTTCAGTAATCATATATACTACTGACCGCCCATTTTGTTTGTGCCTTGAATTCTTAAAAAATCTCCTTAGCCAACACATAGTGGTGCTCCGTCAGATTACAGATGTAAGTTGTATTGGACATGTTGGTTGGCTCAAGTTCTAAACTCTGAAACGGCTCAAATTTCTGATGAGAGTTGAGTAGCAAGAAACCAGACCTTTGGGCATCTCCAACGCCGGCCTCTAGAAGGGACATACTATTCGTCCGCGAACATTGATATGGGTGTCTTCTGTCATCCAACGTTTGCCGTAAACCTCCACCCACAATACAAACAAATACAGATATAATTCATGCAAACGCGATGGAATTCATGCAAAAAGACATAAGTTCAATATAATATACATAAACCGGACAATATTTCCTCCGTTCAACTAAAAGCTAAAAAAACTAAACTAATTTGTAGCGGATGATGACCTTATACGTCTACCCGGGCTGGCCGGAGACACATCCATCGTCGTCCATGCCGTCGTTGTCAAAGTGGTCCTTCTAACGGCGAAAGGACGCGGGGGGAGCGGCAGCCCTGCCTGGGCGCCGCCTGGTGCTCGCGGAGGTCCGCCTCAACCAACGACGACCCTAGCCGGGGAGCCTTGCCCTTGCCCCTGCCGGCGGCGCCGGTGGTGTTGTTGAGCGACCACTCCTCCTCGATCTTGGTGAGCTCCCCGCCAAAGCAACGCGGTCACCGCGAAGCCATCTCCGTCGTGGTCACCGACCGGTAGCTGGCTGCTACTCCCGTAGAAGTTGTTGGATTCTTCGAAGAGAAAAGGTGATGTAGCACGACAACACATATTATTTTCCCCAGTTAAAAACCAAAATTTATTGAACCAGTAGGTTAACCAAGCTAACAATGTTAGCAGTACATGCACACAAACAAAAAAAATTGTTTGCACCCAACACTAGCAAGGAGGTTGTCGATCCTCATGTTTTGCTAGTTACAAGATAAAAGTAAATAGTGATAGGTCAAGGCAGTAAAATAATAAATAGTAAATTGTAGGAGTTTTTGTACCAGTGGAGAATAGAACCGGGTCCATAGGTTCACTAGTACCATCTCTCTCTTGAAAGCAGGTAAGGGCATGGTAGACAAATTATTGTTGAACAATTGACAAAATAACGCAAATTATAACTATGAGCATTCATGACATAATCTCACATAGGCATCACGTCCATGATAAGTAGACCGTTAAACTTAGTAACATCTACTGCTATTACTCCATCCAAGACCGCTATCTAGCATGCATCTCAAAGTATTAAGTTTGCAAGAAATAGAGTAACGCAATAAGCAAGATGACATGATATAGACAAAAGAAAACCTACCAATAAGATTAACCCCATTGTTTACTTAGTGGCAATACTGCAATACGTGTGTTTGTCCTTTTTGTCACTAGACAAGATCACTGCAAGACTGAACCTACTACTATGCACCACTCCCTCTGAAGAACTACTCATCTATCTTGGCTAGAGAAGGCTCATAGATCGGAAAGCATACATAGAAACAATATAAATTAATGAACAATCTGATTCTAAATCCATAATTCATCGAACCCAGCAAACACACCACAATAATTACATAGGATTGATATCAGAGGAGATCATTATATTGGAGATCAGAGAGAGAGAGAGAGAGAGAGAGAGAGAGAGAGAGAGAGAGAGAGAGAGAGAGAGAGAGAGAGATCTAGCTACTACTATGGAATCGTAGGTCCCGGTGGAACTACTCACACATCATCATGGAGGCAACAAGGTTGATGAAGATGGTCTTCGCAATGATTCCCCCCTCTGGCAGAGTACCAGAACAGGGCTCCAGATCGGACCGTGCAAGAACAGAGGCTTGTGACGGCGATAAAATTCTTTCGGGTTTTCTTATGATGGTTACGGAATAGTGAGGTATTTATAGGCATGAAATTACGTCAAATAGAGGCTCAGGGGGCCCACATGGGCAGGTGGCGCGGCCACCCTTGGTTGTGCCATCTGTCCATTAATCACCGGAAAGAATCCCAGTTATTGTCACCCTGGGGGATGCGGATCATAACTCGTAATAGGTGTCTATAACTTGCAAGATAGGATCAAGAACACATATATATTCATGAAAACATAATAGGTTCAGATCTGAAATCATGGCACTCGGGCCCTAGTGACAAGCATTAAGCATAGCAAAGTCATAGCAACATCAATCTCAGAACATAGTGGATACTAGGGATCAAACCCTAACAAATCTAACTCGATTACATGGTAAATCTCATCCAACCCATCACCGTCCAGCAAGCCTACGATGGAATTACTCACGAACGGCGGAGAGCATCATGAAATTGGTGATGAAGGATGGTTGGTGATGACGACGGCGTCGATTTCCCCTCTCCGGAGCCCAAATCAGACTCCAGATCTGCCCTCCCGAGGAAGAACAGGAGGTGGCAGCGGCTCCGTATCGTAAAACGCGATGAACTCTTCTCCTTGATTTTTTTTCTCCCCGAATAGGAATATATAGAAGTGGAAACGAGGTCGGAGGAGCTTCAGGGGCCCCACAAGACAGGGGGGCGCGCCCTAGGGGGGGGGGGGGCGCGGCGCGCCCCCCTGTCTTGTGGCCAGGTGGTGGCCCCTCTCCGGTTGATTCTTTCGCCAATATTTTTTATTAATTCCAAAAATATTCTCCGTAAATTTTCAGGTCAATCCGAGAACTTTTATTTCTGCACAAAAATAACACCAAGGCAATTCTGCTAAAAACAGCGTCAGTCCACGTTAGTTCCATTCAAATCATGCAAATTAGAGTCCAAAACAAGGGCAAAAGAGTTTGGAAAAGTAGATACGTTGGAGACGTATCAACTCCCCCAAGCTTAAACCTTTGCTTGTGCTCAAGCAATTCAGTTGATAAACTGAAAGTGATAAAGAAAAACTTTTACAAACTCTGTTTGATCTTGCTGTTGTAAATATGTCTAACTGATGTTCAGATTTTCAGCAAAGATTATAGACTAATCCACATTCATAATAACATTTAGGTCTCACATTTACTCATATCAATGACATAATCAACTAGCGAGCAATAATAATAAGTCTCGAATGACAACAATTTTATCAAAACAATCATGATACAATATGATATAATGGTATCTCGCTAGCCCTTTCTAAGACCGCAAAACATAAATGCAGAGCACCTCTGAAGAACAAGGACTGACCAGACATTGTAATTCATGGTAAAAGAGATCCAGTCACACTCATACTCAATATCAATTAATAACAAAGCATACAAATGACGGAAGTGCTCTCTAACTGGTGCTCATTATAAGAGGTGGATGACTCAACAAGAAATAAAATAGATAGGCCCTTCGCAGAGGGAAGCATTGATTTACAGAGGTGCCAGAGCTCGAGCTTTTAAAATAAGGATGAATCATAATTTTGGGAGGTATGCTTTCATTGTCAACATAACAACTAAGAGATCTCAATATCTTCCATGCTAGATACATTATAGGCGGTTCCCAAACAGAATAGTAAAGTTTTTACTCCCCCGCCACCAATCAATCACACTCCACGGCGGGCCGAATCCACGGGTACCGTCCATACAAACGCAATCCTGGGGGAGTTTTGTTTTAATATATTTTGATTTATACTTTGAGCATGGAACTGGGCATCCCGAATACCAGCCACTTTCTCGTGAATGATAGTGAATCAACACATATCGTGAGAATAACCCACCTAGCATGGAAGATACTGACAGCCCCTAGTCACTACATGAGCGATTCGGGCATACAAAACAGAGTATTATTTGAAGGTTTAGAGTATGGCACATGCAAATTTACTTGGAACGGCAGTTAAATACCGCATATAGGTAGGTATGGTGGACTCATATGGAACAACTTTGGGTTTATGGAAGTGGATGTACAAGCAGTATTCCCGCTTAGTACAAGTGAAGGCTAGCAAAAGACTGGGAAACGACCAACTAGAGAGCGACAACAGTCATAAACATGCTTTGAGATTAACCAACATTGAATGCAAGCATGAGTAGGATATAAAACACCATGAACATAAACATCGTGGAGGCTATGTTGGTTTGTTTCAACTACATGCGTGAACATGTGCCAAGTCAAGCCACCTGAATCATTCAGAGGAGGATACCATTCTATCATACTACATCACAACCATTTTAAAATGCATGATGGCACTCAAGAAAAACCATTATACACTCTTAGCTAATTAAGCATGGCATGAATAACTATAATCTCTAATTATCATTGCAAACATGTTCAATCCATAATGAGCTGAATTCAGAACGATTAGCTAATCATATTTACAAAAACAAGATAGGTCGAGTTCTTACCAGCTTTTCTCCATCTCAATCATTTCATCATATATCGTCATTATTGCCTTTCACTTGCACGACCGAACAGTGTGAATAATAATAAGAGTGCACGTGCATTGGACTAAGCTGGAATCTGCAAGCAATAACTCAAAGGAGAAGGCAAGGTAATATGGGCTCTCTGATAGATGAGCAATAATGCATATGAGAGCCACTCAACATGTCATCGTGGTCTTCTCCTTACGACCCAAAGAGGAAAGGAAAACTATTTACACGGGAAAGCTCCCAACAAGCAAAAGAAAAACGAGAAATCTTTTTGGGTTTTCTTTTAATACTACATCTAAACAAACTAGAAAATAAAGCTAGAACTAATTAATTTTTTTTGGATTTTCTCAAGGTTAATTAAACACACAAGAAGAAAGCAAAAAGAAGAAATAAACTACCATGGATGGTACAATGAAAAAATATGAACACCGACAATTGGAATGAGTGTGTGAACATGAATGTAATGTCGGTAAGAAATACGTACTACCCCAAGCTTAGGCTTTTGGCCTAAGTTGGTCTAGGGCCAAGGCTGGAAATAACCCTCTCCTGGATACTCCGGAGGATAATGAGGGTCCCACTGGTTGGCGAGCTCCTG
The DNA here is from genome assembly GCA_039707655.1 of Elymus sibiricus. Classification (NCBI taxonomy): domain Eukaryota; kingdom Viridiplantae; phylum Streptophyta; class Magnoliopsida; order Poales; family Poaceae; genus Elymus; species Elymus sibiricus. The sequence continues at coordinate 451,254,686 of CM077667.1, read as the reverse complement.
TGGCTCCCACTGAAAAACTGGAGCCTGATACGGGTCAAGGGCTGGTGCAGGCTCAGGTGCTGGGGTTGCGACAGGCCCCAATATCTGTAAATGTCCTCGGGCATAATAGTGTACCTGCCTGAACGAATATCGAACAAAGAAGAAGCAGGCAAAGCAATAATCTCACAAGTACCCTGACTAAATACTAAGTTGTAAAGTAGCCTCTTATCATTATCTTTCTTAATAAAATCATGTGCTACCATACTATCATAATCTAAATATCTTGTGGGAAGCAGCATTTCCTCTTCCTCGTCAAGCCTAATAGGTATCTCAAAGTGTTTAGCTAAACGAGATGCATAGATACCTCCGAATATAGGGCCCTTCGAACGGTTTAAGTTCAACCGTTGGGCCACTATAGCGCCCAGACTAAAAGTTCTATCAGCAAGTAAAGCGTGGCGCAGAATGGCGAGGTCAGGTGCACTAAGGCTTCCACTCTCCCCACGACCAACTAAACATCTCCCCGCGAATAATGAGTAATAACGTAGAACAGGAAAATGTACACTAGCTGCTCTGGCCTTTGACACACCTCTCTCTTCCCCCACAGTGACTGCGGCAATAAAGTCCTCCATGTCTCTAGGACGTGGTTCACTGACACTGCCCTCAAAAGGAATTTTGCAAACATGGCAAAAATCGTAAAGTGACATTTCCTTAGGTACATCATATAAGTAAAATTCTACCATGGGAGGATTCTTCTTAGGATAAAAGTGAAAATTTTGCTCGAAAGTATTAGTAAGTAGGAGGTACTGGTCACACTTATCGTTGAGGAAGTCGGTGATGCCTGCATTTTCTGCTAGATAATAGAAATCTTCATAAATTCCGGCTGCCTTCAAGAATGCATCACTTGGCCATTCACATGGTCGAACCTCCGCAGTGCGAGGAATATTGTATCTGGGCTTCTCATTTTCATTTTCTTTAGAACCCCGGCTTGAAGAGCCTCTTAACAATCTCCTCATCATTTCTTTTTCTGACAAATAATTCTGAAATTTTTAGTGACTCACAATAAAAATGAATAAAACTCAACAAAACTTATAGCAACTACTCCTACAAGTGCCTAGAGGCTATATCATGCATCAAAACTACTTGGGACCATACAAATTTAACATGCAAGCTCAGAAACAAGGTCACCACAGCAGCAACAATTTGCAATATATAAAGCACTAGAACAAAAACTAATTGGACCATTGGAGGAGTCACATACCGATGAACAATCCCCTAAAACAGTTTTGCAAATGGAGCTTTGAGCAAGGAGATCGAAAATGGCAGCAAGGTGAGCTAGAACACGGGTTTGAGCAATGGTGGGATTTTTTCTGGAGGAAGACGAAGTGGATGGGTGCTGGAATAAGTGAGGGGGCCCCACGTGGGACCCACAAGCTAGGGGGGCGTGCCCAGGGGGGTGGGCGCGCCCTGTAGGCTTGTGGCCCACTGGTGCAGCCCCCTGATGGGTTCTCAGTGCCAAAAATTCTTAAATATTCCAGAAAAAATCATACTAAATTTTCAGGGCATTCTGAGAACTTTTATTTTCAGGTCATTTTTCTATTGCACGGATAAATCAGAAAACAGAGAAATAATAGCATTTTTACTAAATTGGAACTAAAGAACAGAGAATAAAAATTGGGTATAGAAGGTTGTGCTTTCTAAATTCATCCATCTCATGCTCATCAAAAAGAATCCATCAATAAGGTTGATCAAGTCTTATTGACAAACTTTTTTCGAATGACACGGAACCGGAGAATTTTCGAATAACACTAGGTTACCTCAATGGGGATATGCATGTCCCCAACAATAAGTATATCATATTTCTTTTTAGCAGTAGGAAGAGGGAATTCAAAGTCTCCAATAATAATCGTTGAAATTTTTGCAATGGAGTTGATACTATGAACTTGAGGTTGTTTCTTCGGAAAGTGTACCGTATGCTCATTACCATTAACATGAAAAGTGACATTGCCCTTGTTGCAATCAATAACAGCCCCTGCAGTATTCAAAAACGGTCTACCAAGGATGATCGACATACTGTCATCCTCGGGAATATCAAGAATAACAAAGTCCGTCAGGATAGTAACGTTTGCAACCACAACAGGCACATCCTCGCAAATACCGATGGGTAAAGCAGTTGATTTATCAGCCATTTGCAAAGAGATTTCAGTAGGTGTCAACTTATTCAATTCAAGTCTACGATACAAAGAGAAAGGCATAACACTAACACCAGCTCCAAGGTCACATAAAGCAGTTTTAACATAATTTCCTTTAATAGAGCATGGTATAGTAGGTACTCCAGGGTCTCCTAGTTTCTTTGGTATTCCACCCTTAAAAGTATAATTAGCAAGCATGGTGGAAATCTCAGCTTGAGGTATCTTTCTTTTATTTGTCACAATATCTTTCATATACTTGGCATAAGGAGACATTTTCAAAATATCAGTCAAGCGCATACGCAAAAAGACAGGTCTAAGCATTTCAACAAAGCGCTCAAAATCCTCATCATCCTTCTTCTTGGATGGTTTAGGAGGAAAGGGCATGGGTTTCTGAACCCAAGGTTCTCTTTCTCTACCATGCTTCGTAGCAACAAAGTCTCTTTTATCATATCTCTTATTCTTAGGTTGTGGGTTATCAAGATCAACAGCAGGTTCAATCTCCACATCATTATCATTACTAGGTTGAGCATCAACATGAACATCATCATTAATAGTATCACTAGGCTCATGTTCATTACGAGATTGTGTCTCAGCATCAGAAATAGAAATATCATTTGGGTTTTCATGTGAGTCTATAACCGGTTCACTAGCAGCATGCAAAGTCCTATCGTCATTCTTTTTCCTATTATTACTGGGACGACTAGGTGCATCAGTATTAACTCTCTGAGAATCTTGCTCAATTCTCTTAGGATGGCCCTCAGGATACAAAGGTTCCTGAGTCATTCTACCACCTCTAGTCACAACTCTAACAGAATGATCATTGTTCTTACTAATCATCTCATTAAGCAAATCATTCTGAGCCTTAAGTACTTGCTCTACTTGAGTAGTTACCATGGAAGCATGTTTACTAATAAGCTTAAGATCATTAACAGTTCTACTCATATAATCACCTAAGCGATCAAGCATGTAAGCATTATGTTTCAATTGTCTACTAACATAAGCATTGAAATTTTCTTGCTTAACAATAAAGTTATCAAACTCATCCAAGCATTGGCTAGCAGACTTATTATAAGGAATATCACCTTCATCAAATCTACGGAGAGAATTTACCTCTACTACCTGTGTCGGGGTATCAAGACCATGTATTTCTTCAATAGGTGGTAAATTCTTAACATCTTCAGCTTTAATGCCCTTTTCTTTCATAGGTTTCTTTGCCTCTTGCATATCTTCAGGACTGAGAAATAGAATACCTCTTTTCTTCGGAGTTGGCTTTGGAGGTAGTTCGGGAATAGTCCAATCATTATCATTGCTCAATATATTATTCAACAGTAGTTCAGCTTGTTCAACAGTTCGTTCCCTGAAAACACAACCAGCACAACTATCTAGGTGGTCCCTAGAAGCATCGGTTAGTCCATTATAAAAGATATCAAGTATTTCATTTTTCTTGAGAGGGTGATCAGGCAAAGCATTAAGCAACTGGAGAAGCCTCCCCCAAGCTTGTGGGAGACTCTCTTCTTCAATCTGCACAAAGTTAAATATTTCCTGCAAGGCAGCTTGTTTCTTATGGGCAGGAAAATATTTTTCAAAGAAGTAATATATCATATCCTGGGGACTACGCACACAACCAGGAGCAAGAGAATTAAACCATATCTTAGCATCACCCTTTAATGAGAAAGGAAACAAGTTAAGAATATAGTAATAACGAATTTTTTCCTCATGAGTAAATAGGATGGCTATATCATTCAATTTAGTAAGATGTGCCACAACAGTTTCAGATTCATAACCATGGAAAGGATCAAATTCAACCAAAGTAATTAACTCGGGATTGACAGAGAATTCATAATCCTTGTTAGTAACAAAGATAGGTGAAGTAGCAAACTTAGGATCATATTGCATTCTAGCATTCAAATATTTTTCTTTCCATTTGCGTAGTAATTTCTTAAGATCATATCTATCCTTACAAGCAAGAAAGTCCCTAGCTACCTCTCCTTCCATAACATAACCCTTAGGTATATCAGGCAATTCATATCTAGGAGAGCTAGGTCTAGCAGGTGTCTCATAGCGTTCGGTTTCAATAATTTCATCAGATTCAGAGATGTCATCAGTTTCAGCATTCACTCTAGCAATTTGTTCATCAAGAAATTCACCCAGTGGCACAGTAGTATCAAGCAGAGTATGATCATAAGCATCATGCATAGCAGAAGTGGCATCATCAATCACCTGCGACGTATCAGATTCAATAGCAGGTGGTGGTGACACAAGTTTACTCATAACAGAAGGTGAATCAAGTGCAAAGCTAGATAGCAGTTCCTTACCTCTCCTCGTAGTTGAGGGATAGATCTTGGTTTTAGCGTCTTTCAAATTCTTCATAGTAATCAACAGATATAAATTCCAAGTGACTCAGAGAATAGAGCTATGCTCCCCGGCAACGGCGCCAGAAAAAGGTCTTGATAACCCACAAGTATAGGGGATCGCAACAGTTTTCGAGGGTAGAGTATTCAACCCAAATTTATTGATTCGACACAAGGGGAGCCAAAGAATATTCTCGAGTATTAGCAGCTGAGTTGTCAATTCAACCACACATGAAAGACTTAGTATCTGCAGCAAAGTATTCAGTAGCAAAGTAGTATGGAAGTAACGGTAACAATGGCAAAGTGAGAGTAGCAGTGTTGTGGTGATTGTAACAGTAGCAACGGAAAAGTAACTTAGCAAAGATCAATATATGAAAAGATCGTAGGCAATGGATCAGTGATGGATAATTATGTCGGATGGCATTCATCATGCACCGGTTATAACATAGGGTGACACAGAACTAGCTCCAATTCATCAATGTAATGTAGGCATGTATTCCATATATAGTCATACGTGCTTATGGAAAAGAACTTGCATGACATCTTTTGTCCTACCCTCCCGTGGCAGCGGGGTCCTAATGGAAACTAAGGGATATTAAGGCCTCCTTTTAATAGAGAACCGGACCAAAGCATTAGCACTTAGTGTTGGAAATATGCCCTAGAGGCAATTAATAAAGTGTTTATTATCATATTTCTCCGTTCATGATAATGGTTTATTATTCATGCTAGAATTGTATTGACCGGAAACTTAATACATGTGTGGATAATAGACAAATACTGAGTCCCTAGTAAGCCTCTACTAGACTAGCTCGTTGATCAAAAGATGGTCAAGATTTCCTGACCATGGACATGAGTTGTCATTTGATAACGGGATCACATCATTAGGAGAATGATGTGATGGACTTGACCCAACCGTTAGCATAGCAAATGATCGTTCAGTTTACTGCTATTGCTTTCACTATGTCAAATACACGTTCCTCTGACCATGAGATCATGCAACTCCCGGATACCGTAGGAATACTTTGGGTGTATCAAACGTCACAACGTAACTGGGTGATTATAAAGGTGCACTACAGGTATCTCCGAAAGTGTTTGTTGAGTTGGCATGGATCGAGATTGGGATTTGTCACTCCGACTATCGGAGAGGTATCTCTGGGCCCTCTCGGTAATACAGCATCACAGAAGCCTTGCAAGCACCGTGACTAAAGAGTTAGTTGCAAGATGATGTATTACGGAACGAGTAAAGAGACTTGCCGGTAACGAGATTGAACTAGGTATTGGATACCGACGATCGAATCTCGGGCAAGTAACATACCGCCGGACAAAAGGAACAACGTATGTTGACATAAGAGGTTCACCGATAAAGATCTTCGTGGAATGTGTAGGAACCAATATGAGCATCCAGGTCCCGCTGTTGGTTATTGACCGGAGAGTCGTCTCGGTCATGTCTACATCATTCCCGAACCCGTAGGGTCCGCACACTTAAGGTTCGATGACGATATAGTATTATATGAGTTATGTGATTGGTGACCGAAGTTTGTTCGGAGTCCCGGATGAGATCACGGACATTACGAGGAGTCTCGAAATGGTCGAGAGGTAAAGATTCATATATTGGAAGGCTATATTCGGACGTCGGAAAGGTTCCGAGTGATTCGGGTATTTTTCGGAGTACCGGGGAGTTACGGGAATTCACCGGGAGAAGTAATGGGCCTTATTGGGCCATACGGGAAAAGGAGAGGCAGGCCACGTGAGGAGGCGCGCGCCCCCCCTTGCCCAAACCGAATTGGACTAGGGGAGGGGGCGCAGCCCCCTCTTTCCTTTCCCTCTCCCTTCCCCCTTTCCTACTCCGTATGGGAGGTGGAATCCTACTAGGACTAAGGAGTCCTAGTAGGACTCCCCACACTTGGCTGCCTCCTCCCCCCTCCCTCCTTTATATACGGAGGAGGGGCACCCCTTGGAGACACACAATTGTCCCATAGTCGTGTGCGGTGCCCCGATCTCCGTTTTCCACCTCGGTCATATTTTCGGATAGCTTAGGCGAAGCCCTGCCGGAATCACTTCACCGTCACCGTCGCCACGCCGTCGTGCTGACGGAACTCATCTACTTCCTCGACGTCTTGCTGGATCAAGAAGGCGAGGATTGTCACCGAGCTGCACGTGTGTAGAACTCGGAGGTGCCGTACGTTCGGTACTCGATCGGTGGAGCTCGAAGGATTGTTCGACTACATCAACCGCGTTGTGAGACGCTTCCGCTAACGGTCTACGAGGGTACGTAGACACACTCTCCCCTCTCGTAGCGATGCATCTCCATGGATAGATCTTGCGTGAGCGTAGGAAATTTTTGAAATTCATGCTCCGTTCCCCAACAGTGGTATCCGAGCCAGGTCTATGCGTAGATGTGATTTGCACGAGTAGAACACAAACGAGTTGTGGGCGTGGGTGTATACATATTGCTTGCCGTTACTAGTTGATACTTGATTCGGCGGTATTGTGAGATGAAGCGGCCCGGACCGACATTACGCGTACGCTTACGCGAGACAGGTTTCACCGCTAAGTGCACTCGTTGCATAAAGGTGACTGGCGGGTGTCTGTCTCTCTCACTTTAGTTGAATCGGTTTCAATGAAGAGGGTTCTTTTAGAAGATCAAAAAGCAATCACTACACCACGTTGTGGTTTTGCGTAGGTAAGAACGGTTCTTGTAAACCCGTAGCAGCCACGTAAAACTTGCAACAACAAAGTAGAGGACATCTAACTTGTTTTTGCAGGGTATGCTGGTGATGTGATATGGCCAAGACATGATGTGATATAAGTTGTTGTATGAGATGATCATGTTTTGTAAGTTATCAGGCAACCGGCAGGAGCCTTATGGTTGTCTCTTTATTGTATGCAATGCCAACGCTTTGTAATTGCTTTACTTTACCGCTATGAGTTAGCAGTAGTAGTAGTAGTAGCAATAGCCGGCGAGACGACCACGACGCTACGATGGAGATCAAGGTGTCACGACGCTACGATGGAGATCAAGGTGTCAACCCGGTGACGATGGAGATCATGACGGTGCTTTGCTGATGGAGATCAAAAGCACAAGACGATGATGGCCATATCATGTCACATATATTGAATTGCATGTGATGTTAATCCTTTTATGCATCTTATTTTGCTTAGGACGACGGTAGCATTATAAGATGATCCCTTCACTAAATTTCAAGATAAGTGTTCTCCCCTAGTATGCACCGTTGCGAAGGTTCGACGCTTCTAAGCACCACGTGATGATCGGGTGTGATGGATTCTTTCGTTCGCATACAACGGGTGTAAGCCAGTTTTACACACGCAGAATACTTGGGTTAAACTTGACGAGCCTAGCATGTACAGACATGGCCTCGGAACACAAGAGACCGAAAGGTCGAACATGAGTCATATAGTAGATATGATCAACCTGAAAGATGTTCACCATTGATAACTAATCCACCTCATGTGATGATCGGACGTGGTTTAGTTGATGTGGATCATGTTACACTTAGACAACTTGAGGGATGTTAATCTAAGTGGGAGTTCTTAAGTAATTTGATTAATTGAACTTCAATTGTCATGAACATAGTCTTACTTGTCTTAGCAAATTTATGTTGTAGATCAATAGACCGCGCTGTAGTTCCCCTGTTTTTTATTATGTTCCTAGAGAAAACGAAGTTGAAAGTTGATAGAAGCAACTATGCGGACTAGGTCCGTGATCTGAGGATTGTCCTCACTGCTGCACAGAAGGCTTATGTCCTTAATGCACCGCTCAGTGAAATACCCCTACGGCTTCGTCTGAGGACGTTATGAACGTCTGGCAGACAAGAAAAGATGACTACTCGATAGTTCAGTGCGCCATACTTTACGGCTTAGAACCGGAGCTCCAAATATGTTTTGAGCAACACGGAGCATATGAGATGTTCCAAGAGCTGAAAATTTGTTTTTCAAGCTCAAACCCGGGTCGAGAGGTATGACACCTTCGACAAGTTCTATAGCTACAAGATGGAGGAGAACAGCTCCGTTAGTGAGCATGTACTCAGAATGTCTGAGTACTTCAAACACTTGAATCAAGTGGGAGTTAGACTTCCGAATAAAGTGGTGATTGATAGAGTTCTCTAGTCACTATCACTAAGCTACTGGATCTTCGTGATGAACTATAAACATGCAAGGGATAGAAGATCCTTAAGCTATTCGCGATGCTACAATCTGCGGATGTAGAAATCAAAAAGGGGAGCATCAAGTGTTGATGGTTAATAATACCACTAGTTTCAAGAAGGGCAAGGGAAAGAAAAGGGAACTTCAAGAAGAACGGTAAAACAGTTGCCGCTCACGCGAAGAAACCCAAGGCTGAACCAAACCCGAGACTTAGTGCTCCCATTGCAAAGGGAAATGTCACAGGGAGCGGAACTTCCCCAAAGTAACTGGCAGATAATAAGATTGGCAATGTCAACAAAGATATTTGATATACATGTTATTGATATGTGCCTTACTAGTACTCGTAGGAGCACCTGGGTATTTGATACTTGTTCAGTTGCTTACAACTTGAAACATGGAGCTTCGGAATAAACGAGGGCTAGCTAAGAACGAGGTGACGATGTGCATTGGAAGTGTCTCCAAGGTTGATGTGATCACCATCGCCACGCTCTCTCTACCTTCAGGATTAGTGGTGAACCTAAATAATTGTTATTTGGTGCTTGCGTTAAGCATGAACATTATATTTGATAGTGTTTATTGCAAGACGGTTATTCAATTTCAGAGAATAATTGTTATTCTATTTATTTGGATAATATCATTGATGATCATGCACTTAAGATGAAAGGTTTATTGAATCTTAATCGTAGTAATACATATGTTCATAACACGAATGCCAAAAGATAATGATAGTACCACATATTTGTGGCACTGCCGCTTAGGTCATATCAGTGTTAAACACATGAAGGAACTCCATGCAGATGGGTTTTTGGAATCTCTTGATTATGAATCATTTGAGACATGTGAACCGTGCCTTATTGGCAAGATGACTAAAACTCCGTTCTCCGGAACAATGGAGCGAGCAACCAACTTATTGGAAATAATACATACCGATGTATGCGGTCCGATGAGTGTTGAGGCGCGCGGTGGATATCGTTATGTTCTCACGTTCACAGATGATTTGAGTAGATATGGCTATGTCTACTTGATGAAGCATAAATCTGAAACATTTGAAAAGTTCAAAGAATTTCAGAGTGAAGTAGAGAACCATCGTAACAAGAAAATAAAGTTCTTACGATCTGATCGTGGAGGAGAATATTTGAGTTACGAGTTTGGCAATCACTTAAGACAATGTGGAATTGTTTCACAGCTCACGCCACCTGGAACACCACAGCGTAATGGTGTGTCCGAACGTCGTAATCGTACTCTATTAGATATGGTGCGTTCTATGATGTCTCTTACCGATTTGCCACAACATTTTGGGGTTATGCATTAGAGACAGCTGCTTTCACTTTAAACAGGGCACCGTCTAAATCCGTTGAGACGACACCGTATGAACTTTGGTTTGGAAAGAAACCTAAGCTGTCGTTTCTGAAAGTTTGGGGCTACGATGCTTATGTCAAAAGGCTTTAGCCTGATAAGCTTGAACCCAAAGCGGATAAGTGCGTCTTCATAGGATACCCAAAGGAGACCGTTGGGTACACCTTCTACCACAGATCCGAAGGCAAATTTCGTTGCTAAGAATGGATCCTTTCTAGAGAAGGAGTTTCTCTCGAAAGAAGTGAGTGGGAGAAAAGTAGAACTTGATGAGGTAATTGTACCTCCTCTGGATAGTAGTACGCCACAGAAAGAAATTTCTGTGACATCGACACAGACCAGAGAAGAAGTTAATGATGATGATCATGAAACTTCGGATCAAGTTGTTACTGAACTTCGAAGGTCAACCAGGACACGTTCCGCACGAGAGTGGTACGGAAATCCAGTTTTGGAGGTCATGTTGCTAGACAACGATGAACCTTCGAACTATGAAGAAGCGATGGCAAGCCCGGATTCCGACAAATGGCTTGAGGCCATGAAATCCGAGATTGGATCCATGTATGAGAACAAAGTGTGGAATTTGGTAGACTTGCCCGATGAACGGCGAGCTATTGAAAATAAATGGATCTTTAAGAAGAAGACGAACGCTGATGGTAATGTCACCGTCTATAAAGCACGACTTGTTGCTAAAGGTTATCGACAAGTTCAAGGAGTTGACTACGATGAGACTTTCTCACCCATAGCGATGCTAAAGTCTGTCAGAATTATGTTAGCAATTGCCACGTTTTATGATTATGAAATCTGGCAAATGGACGTCAAAACGGCATTCCTTAAGGAAGATTTGTATATGATGCAACCGGAAGGTTTTGTCGATCATAAAGGTGCTAACAAAGTATGCAAGCTCCAGCGATCCATCTATGGACTGGTGCAAGCATCTCGAAGCTGGAATACTCGCTTTGATGAAGTGATCAAAGCGTTTGGGTTTATGCAAGTTTATGGAGAAACTTGTATTTACAAGAAAGTGAGTGGGAGCTCTATAACATTTCTAATAAGTATATGTGGATGACATATTGTTGATTGGAAATGATGTAGAATTTCTGGAAAGCATAAAGAATTAATTGAAAGGAGTTTTTCAATAAAAACCTATTTTTGAGTTATCCACGGTTTGGGCATCGAGATCTATAGAGATAGATCAAGACACCTGATAAAAGATTTTCACACACCTTGATGAGTTTTTGAAGAAGTTCAAAATGGATCAAGTCAAAAGAAATAAGTTCTTGGCTAGTGTGAAGTGGAGTAAGACTTGAAGATCTAGGTAAAGGTTGTTTACATGTTAGGCATCAAAATCTATAGAGATAGATTGAGACGCCTCATATGACTTTCACAAAACATATACCTCGACAAGATTTTGAAGAAGTTCAAAATGGATCAGTCAAAGAAGGAGTTCTTGACTGTGGTGAAAGGTGTGAAATTGAGTAAGACTCAAATCTCGACCACGGCAAAACAAAGAGAAGATGAGTGTCATCCCCTATGCCTCAGCCATAGGCTCTATTTTGTATGCCATGCTGTGTACTAGACCTGATGTATGCCTCGCTATTAGCTTGGTGGGAAGGTACCAAAGTGATCCAGGAGTAGATCACTGGACAGCGGTCAAGAATATCCTGAAGTACCTGAAAAGGACTAAGGAAGAATTTCTCGGGAATAGAGGTGATAAAGAGTTCGTCGTAAAGGTTTACGTCGATGCAAGCTTTAAACACCGATCCGGAAGACTATGAGTCTCAGACCGGATACGTAAAGTGGGACAGTCGGTTTTGGAGTAGCTCCAAGCAGAGTGTGGTAGCAGCATCTACAAATAAAATAGAGATTTGCCAAGAACACACGGATCTGAATATTGCAGACCCGTTGACTAAAACCTCTCTCACAAGCAAAACATGATCAGCCCTAGAACTGATTGGATGTTAATTACATGGAGATGTAAACTAGATTATTGACTCTAGTGCAAGTGGGAGACTGTTGGAAATATGCCCTAGAGGCAATTAATAAAGTGTTTATTATCATATTTCTCCGTTCATGATAATGGTTTATTATTCATGCTAGAATTGTATTGACCGGAAACTTAATACATGTGTGGATAATAGACAAATACTGAGTCCCTAGTAAGCCTCTACTAGACTAGCTCGTTGATCAAAAGATGGTCAAGATTTCCTGACCATGGACATGAGTTGTCATTTGATAACGGGATCACATCATTAGGAGAATGATGTGATGGACTTGACCCAACCGTTAGCATAGCAAATGATCGTTCAGTTTATTGCTATTGCTTTCACTATGTCAAATACACGTTCCTCTGACCATGAGATCATGCAACTCCCGGATACCGTAGGAATACTTTGGGTGTATCAAACGTCACAACGTAACTGGGTGATTATAAAGGTGCACTACAGGTATCTCCGAAAGTGTTTGTTGAGTTGGCATGGATCGAGATTGGGATTTGTCACTCCGACTATCGGAGAGGTATCTCTGGGCCCTCTCGGTAATACAGCATCACAGAAGCCTTGCAAGCACCGTGACTAAAGAGTTAGTTGCAAGATGATGTATTACGGAACGAGTAAAGAGACTTGCCGGTAACGAGATTGAACTAGGTATTGGATACCGACGATCGAATCTCGGGCAAGTAACATACCGCCGGACAAAGGGAACAACGTATGTTGACATAAGAGGTTCACCGATAAAGATCTTCGTGGAATGTGTAGGAACCAATATGAGCATCCAGGTCCCGCTGTTGGTTATTGACCGGAGAGTCGTCTCGGTCATGTCTACATCATTCCCGAACCCGTAGGGTCCGCACACTTAAGGTTCGATGACGATATAGTATTATATGAGTTATGTGATTGGTGACCGAAGTTTGTTCGGAGTCCCGGATGAGATCACGGACATTACGAGGAGTCTCGAAATGGTCGAGAGGTAAAGATTCATATATTGGAAGGCTATATTCGGACGTCGGAAAGGTTCCGAGTGATTCGGGTATTTTTCGGAGTACCGGGGAGTTACGGGAATTCACCGGGAGAAGTAATGGGCCTTATTGGGCCATACGGGAAAAGGAGAGGCAGGCCACGTGAGGAGGCGCGCGCCCCCCCTTGCCCAAACCGAATTGGACTAGGGGAGGGGGCGCAGCCCCCTCTTTCCTTTCCCTCTCCCTTCCCCCTTTCCTACTCCGTATGGGAGGTGGAATCCTACTAGGACTAAGGAGTCCTAGTAGGACTCCCCACACTTGGCTGCCTCCTCCCCCCTCCCTCCTTTATATACGGAGGAGGGGCACCCCTTGGAGACACACAATTGTCCCATAGTCGTGTGCGGTGCCCCGATCTCCGTTTTCCACCTCGGTCATATTTTCGGATAGCTTAGGCGAAGCCCTGCCGGAATCACTTCACCGTCACCGTCGCCACGCCGTCGTGCTGACGGAACTCATCTACTTCCTCGACGTCTTGCTGGATCAAGAAGGCGAGGATTGTCACCGAGCTGCACGTGTGTAGAACTCGGAGGTGCCGTACGTTCGGTACTCGATCGGTGGAGCTCGAAGGATTGTTCGACTACATCAACCGCGTTGTGAGACGCTTCCGCTAACGGTCTACGAGGGTACGTAGACACACTCTCCCCTCTCGTAGCGATGCATCTCCATGGATAGATCTTGCGTGAGCGTAGGAAATTTTTGAAATTCATGCTCCGTTCCCCAACAGTGGTATCCGAGCCAGGTCTATGCGTAGATGTGATTTGCACGAGTAGAACACAAACGAGTTGTGGGCGTGGGTGTATACATATTGCTTGCCGTTACTAGTTGATACTTGATTCGGCGGTATTGTGAGATGAAGCGGCCCGGACCGACATTACGCGTACGCTTACGCGAGACAGGTTTCACCGCTAAGTGCACTCGTTGCATAAAGGTGACTGGCGGGTGTCTGTCTCTCTCACTTTAGTTGAATCGGTTTCAATGAAGAGGGTTCTTTTAGAAGATCAAAAAGCAATCACTACACCACGTTGTGGTTTTGCGTAGGTAAGAACGGTTCTTGTAAACCCGTAGCAGCCACGTAAAACTTGCAACAACAAAGTAGAGGACATCTAACTTGTTTTTGCAGGGTATGCTGGTGATGTGATATGGCCAAGACATGATGTGATATAAGTTGTTGTATGAGATGATCATGTTTTGTAAGTTATCAGGCAACCGGCAGGAGCCTTATGGTTGTCTCTTTATTGTATGCAATGCCAACGCTTTGTAATTGCTTTACTTTACCGCTATGAGTTAGCAGTAGTAGTAGTAGTAGCAATAGCCGGCGAGACGACCACGACGCTACGATGGAGATCAAGGTGTCACGACGCTACGATGGAGATCAAGGTGTCAACCCGGTGACGATGGAGATCATGACGGTGCTTTGCTGATGGAGATCAAAAGCACAAGACGATGATGGCCATATCATGTCACATATATTGAATTGCATGTGATGTTAATCCTTTTATGCATCTTATTTTGCTTAGGACGACGGTAGCATTATAAGATGATCCCTTCACTAAATTTCAAGATAAGTGTTCTCCCCTAGTATGCACCGTTGCGAAGGTTCGACGCTTCTAAGCACCACGTGATGATCGGGTGTGATGGATTCTTTCGTTCGCATACAACGGGTGTAAGCCAGTTTTACACACGCAGAATACTTGGGTTAAACTTGACGAGCCTAGCATGTACAGACATGGCCTCGGAACACAAGAGACCGAAAGGTCGAACATGAGTCATATAGTAGATATGATCAACCTGAAAGATGTTCACCATTGATAACTAATCCACCTCATGTGATGATCGGACGTGGTTTAGTTGATGTGGATCATGTTACACTTAGACAACTTGAGGGATGTTAATCTAAGTGGGAGTTCTTAAGTAATTTGATTAATTGAACTTCAATTGTCATGAACATAGTCTTACTTGTCTTAGCAAATTTATGTTGTAGATCAATAGACCGCGCTGTAGTTCCCCTGTTTTTTATTATGTTCCTAGAGAAAACGAAGTTGAAAGTTGATAGAAGCAACTATGCGGACTAGGTCCGTGATCTGAGGATTGTCCTCACTGCTGCACAGAAGGCTTATGTCCTTAATGCACCGCTCAGTGAAATACCCCTACGGCTTCGTCTGAGGACGTTATGAACGTCTGGCAGACAAGAAAAGATGACTACTCGATAGTTCAGTGCGCCATACTTTACGGCTTAGAACCGGAGCTCCAAATATGTTTTGAGCAACACGGAGCATATGAGATGTTCCAAGAGCTGAAAATTTGTTTTTCAAGCTCAAACCCGGGTCGAGAGGTATGACACCTTCGACAAGTTCTATAGCTACAAGATGGAGGAGAACAGCTCCGTTAGTGAGCATGTACTCAGAATGTCTGAGTACTTCAAACACTTGAATCAAGTGGGAGTTAGACTTCCGAATAAAGTGGTGATTGATAGAGTTCTCTAGTCACTATCACTAAGCTACTGGATCTTCGTGATGAACTATAAACATGCAAGGGATAGAAGATCCTTAAGCTATTCGCGATGCTACAATCTGCGGATGTAGAAATCAAAAAGGGGAGCATCAAGTGTTGATGGTTAATAATACCACTAGTTTCAAGAAGGGCAAGGGAAAGAAAAGGGAACTTCAAGAAGAACGGTAAAACAGTTGCCGCTCACGCGAAGAAACCCAAGGCTGAACCAAACCCGAGACTTAGTGCTCCCATTGCAAAGGGAAATGTCACAGGGAGCGGAACTTCCCCAAAGTAACTGGCAGATAATAAGATTGGCAATGTCAACAAAGATATTTGATATACATGTTATTGATATGTGCCTTACTAGTACTCGTAGGAGCACCTGGGTATTTGATACTTGTTCAGTTGCTTACAACTTGAAACATGGAGCTTCGGAATAAACGAGGGCTAGCTAAGAACGAGGTGACGATGTGCATTGGAAGTGTCTCCAAGGTTGATGTGATCACCATCGCCACGCTCTCTCTACCTTCAGGATTAGTGGTGAACCTAAATAATTGTTATTTGGTGCTTGCGTTAAGCATGAACATTATATTTGATAGTGTTTATTGCAAGACGGTTATTCAATTTCAGAGAATAATTGTTATTCTATTTATTTGGATAATATCATTGATGATCATGCACTTAAGATGAAAGGTTTATTGAATCTTAATCGTAGTAATACATATGTTCATAACACGAATGCCAAAAGATAATGATAGTACCACATATTTGTGGCACTGCCGCTTAGGTCATATCAGTGTTAAACACATGAAGGAACTCCATGCAGATGGGTTTTTGGAATCTCTTGATTATGAATCATTTGAGACATGTGAACCGTGCCTTATTGGCAAGATGACTAAAACTCCGTTCTCCGGAACAATGGAGCGAGCAACCAACTTATTGGAAATAATACATACCGATGTATGCGGTCCGATGAGTGTTGAGGCGCGCGGTGGATATCGTTATGTTCTCACGTTCACAGATGATTTGAGTAGATATGGCTATGTCTACTTGATGAAGCATAAATCTGAAACATTTGAAAAGTTCAAAGAATTTCAGAGTGAAGTAGAGAACCATCGTAACAAGAAAATAAAGTTCTTACGATCTGATCGTGGAGGAGAATATTTGAGTTACGAGTTTGGCAATCACTTAAGACAATGTGGAATTGTTTCACAGCTCACGCCACCTGGAACACCACAGCGTAATGGTGTGTCCGAACGTCGTAATCGTACTCTATTAGATATGGTGCGTTCTATGATGTCTCTTACCGATTTGCCACAACATTTTGGGGTTATGCATTAGAGACAGCTGCTTTCACTTTAAACAGGGCACCGTCTAAATCCGTTGAGACGACACCGTATGAACTTTGGTTTGGAAAGAAACCTAAGCTGTCGTTTCTGAAAGTTTGGGGCTACGATGCTTATGTCAAAAGGCTTTAGCCTGATAAGCTTGAACCCAAAGCGGATAAGTGCGTCTTCATAGGATACCCAAAGGAGACCGTTGGGTACACCTTCTACCACAGATCCGAAGGCAAATTTCGTTGCTAAGAATGGATCCTTTCTAGAGAAGGAGTTTCTCTCGAAAGAAGTGAGTGGGAGAAAAGTAGAACTTGATGAGGTAATTGTACCTCCTCTGGATAGTAGTACGCCACAGAAAGAAATTTCTGTGACATCGACACAGACCAGAGAAGAAGTTAATGATGATGATCATGAAACTTCGGATCAAGTTGTTACTGAACTTCGAAGGTCAACCAGGACACGTTCCGCACGAGAGTGGTACGGAAATCCAGTTTTGGAGGTCATGTTGCTAGACAACGATGAACCTTCGAACTATGAAGAAGCGATGGCAAGCCCGGATTCCGACAAATGGCTTGAGGCCATGAAATCCGAGATTGGATCCATGTATGAGAACAAAGTGTGGACTTTGGTAGACTTGCCCGATGAACGGCGAGCTATTGAAAATAAATGGATCTTTAAGAAGAAGACGGACGCTGATGGTAATGTCACCGTCTATAAAGCACGACTTGTTGCTAAAGGTTATCGACAAGTTCAAGGAGTTGACTACGATGAGACTTTCTCACCCATAGCGATGCTAAAGTCTGTCAGAATTATGTTAGCAATTGCCACGTTTTATGATTATGAAATCTGGCAAATGGACGTCAAAACGGCATTCCTTAAGGAAGATTTGTATATGATGCAACCGGAAGGTTTTGTCGATCATAAAGGTGCTAACAAAGTATGCAAGCTCCAGCGATCCATCTATGGACTGGTGCAAGCATCTCGAAGCTGGAATACTCGCTTTGATGAAGTGATCAAAGCGTTTGGGTTTATGCAAGTTTATGGAGAAACTTGTATTTACAAGAAAGTGAGTGGGAGCTCTATAACATTTCTAATAAGTATATGTGGATGACATATTGTTGATTGGAAATGATGTAGAATTTCTGGAAAGCATAAAGAATTAATTGAAAGGAGTTTTTCAATAAAAACCTATTTTTGAGTTATCCACGGTTTGGGCATCGAGATCTATAGAGATAGATCAAGACACCTGATAAAAGATTTTCACACACCTTGATGAGTTTTTGAAGAAATTCAAAATGGATCAAGTCAAAAGAAATAAGTTCTTGGCTAGTGTGAAGTGGAGTAAGACTTGAAGATCTAGGTAAAGGTTGTTTACATGTTAGGCATCAAAATCTATAGAGATAGATTGAGACGCCTCATATGACTTTCACAAAACATATACCTCGACAAGATTTTGAAGAAGTTCAAAATGGATCAGTCAAAGAAGGAGTTCTTGACTGTGGTGAAAGGTGTGAAATTGAGTAAGACTCAAATCTCGACCACGGCAAAACAAAGAGAAGATGAGTGTCATTCCCTATGCCTCAGCCATAGGCTCTATTTTGTATGCCATGTTGTGTACTAGACCTGATGTATGCCTCGCTATTAGCTTGGTGGGAAGGTACCAAAGTGATCCAGGAGTAGATCACTGGACAGCGGTCAAGAATATCCTGAAGTACCTGAAAAGGACTAAGGAAGAATTTCTCGGGAATAGAGGTGATAAAGAGTTCGTCGTAAAGGTTTACGTCGATGCAAGCTTTAAACACCGATCCGGAAGACTATGAGTCTCAGACCGGATACGTAAAGTGGGACAGTCGGTTTTGGAGTAGCTCCAAGCAGAGTGTGGTAGCAGCATCTACAAATAAAATAGAGATTTGCCAAGAACACACGGATCTGAATATTGCAGACCCGTTGACTAAAACCTCTCTCACAAGCAAAACATGATCAGCCCTAGAGCTGATTGGATGTTAATTACATGGAGATGTAAACTAGATTATTGACTCTAGTGCAAGTGGGAGACTGTTAGAAATATGCCCTAGAGGCAATTAATAAAGTGTTTATTATCATATTTCTCCGTTCATGATAATGGTTTATTATTCATGCTAGAATTGTATTGACCGGAAACTTAATACATGTGTGGATAATAGACAAATACTGAGTCCCTAGTAAGCCTCTACTAGACTAGCTCGTTGATCAAAAGATGGTCAAGATTTCCTGACCATGGACATGAGTTGTCATTTGATAACGGGATCACATCATTAGGAGAATGATGTGATGGACTTGACCCAACCGTTAGCATAGCAAATGATCGTTCAGTTTATTGCTATTGCTTTCACTATGTCAAATACACGTTCCTCTGACCATGAGATCATGCAACTCCCGGATACCGTAGGAATACTTTGGGTGTATCAAATGTCACAACGTAACTGGGTGATTATAAAGGTGCACTACAGGTATCTCCGAAAGTGTTTGTTGAGTTGGCATGGATCGAGATTGGGATTTGTCACTCCGACTATCGGAGAGGTATCTCTGGGCCCTCTCGGTAATACAGCATCACAGAAGCCTTGCAAGCACCGTGACTAAAGAGTTAGTTGCAAGATGATGTATTACGGAACGAGTAAAAAGACTTGCCGGTAACGAGATTGAACTAGGTATTGGATACCGACGATCAAATCTCGGGCAAGTAACATACCGCCGGACAAAGGGAACAACGTATGTTGACATAAGAGGTTCACCGATAAACATCTTCGTGGAATGTGTAGGAACCAATATGAGCATCCAGGTCCCGCTGTTGGTTATTGACCGGAGAGTCGTCTCGGTCATGTCTACATCATTCCCGAACCCGTAGGGTCCGCACACTTAAGGTTCGATGACGATATAGTATTATATGAGTTATGTGATTGGTGACCAAAGTTTGTTCGGAGTCCCGGATGAGATCACGGACATTACGAGGAGTCTCGAAATGGTCGAGAGGTAAAGATTCATATATTGGAAGGCTATATTCGGACGTCGGAAAGGTTCCGAGTGATTCGGGTATTTTTCGGAGTACCGGGGAGTTACGGGAATTCACCGGGAGAAGTAATGGGCCTTATTGGGCCATACGGGAAAAGGAGAGGCAGGCCACGTGAGGAGGCGCACGCCCCCCTTGCCCAAACCGAATTGGACTAGGGGAGGGGGCGCAGCCCCCTCTTTCCTTTCCCTCTCCCTTCCCCCTTTCCTACTCCGTATGGGAGGTGGAATCCTAGTAGGACTCCCCACACTTGGCTGCCTCCTCCCCCCTCCCTCCTTTATATACGGAGGAGGGGCACCCCTTGGAGACACACAATTGTCCCATAGTCGTGTGCGGTGCCCCGATCTCCGTTTTCCACCTCGATCATATTTTCGGAGAGCTTAGGCGAAGCCCTGCCGGAATCACTTCACCGTCACTGTCGCCACGCCGTCGTGCTGACGGAACTCATCTACTTCCTCGACGTCTTGCTGGATCAAGAAGGCGAGGATCGTCACCGAGCTGCACGTGTGTAGAACTCGGAGGTGCCGTACGTTCGGTACTCGATCGGTGGAGCTCGAAGGATTGTTCGACTACATCAACCGCGTTGTGAGATGCTTCCGCTAACGGTCTACGAGGGTACGTAGACACACTCTCCCCTCTCGTAGCGATGCATCTCCATGGATAGATCTTGCGTGAGCGTAGGAAATTTTTGAAATTCATGCTCCGTTCCCCAACACTTAGTGAATACATGAACTCCTCAAACTACGGTAATCACCGGAAAGAATCCCAGTTATTGTCACCCTGGGGGATGCGGATCATAACTCGTAATAGGTGTCTATAACTTGCAAGATAGGATCAAGAACACATATATATTCATGAAAACATAATAGGTTCAGATCTGAAATCATGGCACTCGGGCCCTAGTGACAAGCATTAAGCATAGCAAAGTCATAGCAACATCAATCTCAGAACATAGTGGATACTAGGGATCAAACCCTAACAAATCTAACTCGATTACATGGTAAATCTCATCCAACCCATCACCGTCCAGCAAGCCTACGATGGAATTACTCACGAACGGCGGAGAGCATCATGAAATTGGTGATGAAGGATGGTTGGTGATGACGACGGCGTCGATTTCCCCTCTCCGGAGCCCAAATCAGACTCCAGATCTGCCCTCCCGAGGAAGAACAGGAGGTGGCGGCGGCTCCGTATCGTAAAACGTGATGAACTCTTCTCCTTGATTTTTTTCTCCCCGAATAGGAATATATAGAAGTGGAAACGAGGTCGGAGGAGCTTCAGGGGCCCCACAAGACAGGGGGGCGCGCCCTAGGGGGGGGGGGGGGCGCGGCGCGCCCCCCCTGTCTTGTGGCCAGGTGGTGGCCCCTCTCCGGTTGATTCTTTCGCCAATATTTTTTATTAATTCCAAAAATATTCTCCGTAAATTTTCAGGTCAATCCGAGAACTTTTATTTCTGCACAAAAATAACACCAAGGCAATTCTGCTGAAAACTGCGTCAGTCCGGGTTAGTTCCATTCAAATCATGCAAATTAGAGTCCAAAACAAGGGCAAAAGAGTTTGGAAAAGTAGATACGTTGGAGAACATGATCTCTACACACTTAATCACGATAATCATGGCATTACTCACGAGGCTTGATCGTTAGGCAACGGAGAGCCCTTATAATCAATGTTAATATGCGGAGTATGGATTATGCACTATAAGCGTATGAAATCTCTCTATATGAAGTTAAGTGGGTGTGCATCCAACTTAATTGCTCATGAAGACCTCGAGCATTTTGAGGAAGCGCGTCATCGGAATATGCAAGTCAAGTTCTAATAATGTAAAAAATTCCACTAGCATATGAAAATGAAGATCATGAAGACTCTCTATATGAAGTACATGATGCTATTTTGAAGCACAAGTGTGATAATAGGATAGTGATGCGCCCCTCCTGCTTTTTATCTCATATATTTTTTTTCTTTTTTTTATTTTCCCTCTTTTTTAATTTTTTTGGTGGGATCTTTTTGGATTTTTATTATCCTCACATGTAGGGGTGCAACCTAATAACGCATCACACTATATTTTACTACAACTCAAAAATATGAACAATTAAGATGAATGTAAATGAATGCCTCTATTAGTGTATCAGGATGTTCAATGATGTAGCGTAACATGTATTATAATGATGAATGGTGGCTTTGTCACAAATATCATGTCAACTCTATATGATCATGCAAAGCAAAATGACAATGAATACTCAAGTCATATGATGAATAGTAACAATGGAAGTTGCATGGCAATATATCTCGGAATGGCTATGAAAATGTCATAATAAGTAGGTATGATGGTTGTTTTCAGGAAGGATATAATAAGACTTATGTGTGAGAGAGTGATACGTCCATTTTGCATCATGATTTCCTACTATTATTTACCTTGTTTTGTTGAATAATAATGCTTTGGGGAGTGATTCTAATGCCTTTTCTCTCATAATATGCAAGGTTTACACAAAGAGGGAGAATACCGGCAGCTGTAATTCTGGACCTAAGAAAAGCACGTCAAAGATACTTATTATGCACAACTCCAATGAAGCTGAAATTTTACGGAGATTATTTTCGTATTTAATAAAAAAATACTGGAGCAGAAAACTACTGGAGGGGGCCTGCCAGGTGGGCACAACCCACCAGGGCGCACCAGCCCCCCTAGGCATGCCCTGATGGGTTGTGGCCACCTCGGCCCACCTCCGATGCCCATCTTCGGGTATATGGTCACATTTGACCTAGAAAAAATCAGAGGAGGACTTTCGGGATGAAGCGCCGATGCCTCGAGGCGAAACTTGGGCAGGAGCACTTTTGCCCTCCGGCGGAGCGATTCCGCCGGGGGAACTTCCCTCCCGGAGGGGGAAATCGAAGCTATCGTCATCACCAACACCCCTCTCATCTTTGGGAGGCCAATCTTCATCAACATCTTCAACAACACCATCTCCTCTCAAACCCTAGTTTATCTCTTGTGTTCAATCTTTGTACCGGAACCTCAGATTGGTACCTGTGGGTGACTAGTAGTGTTGATTACTTTGCGTAGTTGATCACTATATGGTTTATTTGGTGGAAGATTATATGTTCAGATACATTATGCTATTTAATACTCCTCTAATCTTGAGCATGATTATTATTTGTGAGTAGTTACTTTTGTTCTTGAGGTCACGGGAGAAGTCATGTTGCAAGTAATCATGTGAATTTGATATGTGTTCGATATTTTGATGATATGTATGTTGTGATTCCCTTAGTGGTGTCATGTGAACGTCGAATACATGACACTTCACCATTCATGGGCCTAAGGGGATGCATTATGGAGTAGTTATTAGATGATGGGTTGCTAGAGTGACAGAAGCTTAAACCCTAGTTTATGCGCTACTTTGTAAGGGGCTGATTTGGATCCAAACGTTTAATGCTATGGTTAGATTTTATCTTAATACTTTTCTCGTAGTTGCAGATGCTTGCGAGGGGGTTAATCATAAGTGGGAGGTTGTTCAAGTAAGAACAGCACCCAAGCACCGGTCCACCCACATATCAAATTATCAAAGTAGCGAACACGAATCAAACCAACATGATAAAAGTGACTAGATGAAATTCCCGTGTACCCTCAAGAACACTTTGCCTATTACTAGAGATTGTTCTGGCCTGTCCTTTGCCTCAAAAGGATTGGGCTACCTTGCTACACCTTATATACCATTACCATTACTTGCTCGTTACCAATTACCTTGCTATCAAACTATCTGTTACCTACAATTTCAGTGCTTGCAGAAATTACCTTGCTGAAAACCGCTTGTCATTTCCTTCTGCTCCTCGTTGGGTTCGACACTCTTACTTATCGAAAGGACTATGATTGATCCCCTATACTTGTGGGTCATCAAGACTCTTTTCTGGCGCCGTTGCCGGGGAGTGAAGCGCTCTTGGTAAGTGGAAATCGGTATGGAAAAACTTATACTACGTGCTGAATTTTTTTGCTACTTGCTACTATGGAGAACAATCCTTTGATGGGTTTGTTCGGGGTATCTTCACCTCAACCTACTGCACATACTGAAAATATTGGTTATGAAATTCCTTCGGGTATGGTAGAACAACTTCTTGCTAAACCTTATGCGGGAGATGGAACTAAACATCCTGATATGCATCTATTATATGTGAACGAAATATGTGGATTATTTAAGCTTGCAGGTTTACCCGGAGATGAAGTTAAGAAGAAGGTTTTCCCTTTATCTTTGGAGGGAAAAGCATTGACATGGTATAGGCTATGTGATGATCTTGGATCGTGGAATTGGAATCGTTTGCAATTGGAATTCCACCAAAAGTTTTATCCCATGCATCTAGTTCATCGTGATCAGAATTTATATATATAATTTTTGGCCTCGTGAATGATAAAGTATCGCTCTAGCTTGGGGGAGGCTTAAGTCAATGTTATATTCATGCCCCAATCATGACATTCCGAGAGAAGTTATCATTCAGAATTTTTATGCTCGGCTTTCTCATAATGATCAATCCATGCTCGATACTTCTTGTGCTGGTTCTTATATGAAGAAGACTATTGAATTCAAGTGAGATCTCTTAGAAAGAATTAAATGCAACTCCGAAGATTGGGAACTCGACGAAGGTAATGAGTCAGGTATAAAGCTTGAGTTTGATTGTGTTAAATCTTTTATGAATACCGATGCTTTTCACAAGTTTAGCACTAAATATGGACTTGACTCTGAGATAGTAGCCTATTTTTGCGAAGCATTTGCTACTCACGTTGATCTCCCTAAGGAGAAGTGGTTTAAATATCACCCCCCTATTAAAGAAGAAATTAAAGAATCGGTCATAGCTAAAGAAGAAACCATCATTTACAATGTTGATCTAGTTGTGCCTGCCGCTTATATTGAAAAACCACCTTTCCCTGTTAGGATAAAGGAACATGCTAAGGTATCAACTGTGGTTCGTAAGAGTAATCTAAAAACATCTAAGCCCCCTGAGCAAATCAAAGTAGAACCTAGTGTTGCTATGGTTAAAGATCTCTTGGTAGAAAATATTGATGGGCATGTTATCTAATTCTGTGATGAAGCTGCTAGAATTGCTAAACCCGATGAAAAAGATAAACATAAACCCATAGGAGGCCTGCCTGTTGTCTCAGTCAAAATAGGAGATCATTGCTATCATGGTTTATGTGATTTGGGTGCTAGTGTGAGTGCTATCCCTTTTACTTTATACCAAGAAATTATGGATGAAATAGCACCTGCTGAAATAGAAGACATTGATGTTACTATTAAACTTGCTAATAGAGACACCATCACACCACTTGGGATTTTTAGAGATGTTGAAGTCTTGTGTGGGAAAGTGAAATACCCTACTGATTTTCTAGTTCTTGGTTCCCCACAAGATGACTTTTGTCCCATTATCTTTGGTAGACCTTTCTTGAGCACCGTCAATGCTAAAATAGATTGTGAAAAACAAACTGTCAGTGTCAGTTTTGGTGGTGTGTCTCATGAGTTTAATTTTTCCAAGTTTAGTAGACAACCTCGTGATAAAGCGTTACCTAGTAAAGATGAAATAATTGGTCTTGCTTCTATTGCTGTACCTCCTACTGATCCATTAGAACAATATTTGCTTGACCATGAAAATGATATGCACTTGCGTGAAAGAAATGAAATAGATCAAATTTTCTTTGAACAACAACCTCTTCTGAAACACAATTTGCCTATTGAAACTCTTGGAGGTCCTCCTCCACCTAAAGGTGATCCTGTGTTTGAATTGAAACAATTGCCTGATACTTTGAAGTATGCTTATCTTGATGAGAAAAAGATATATCATGTTATTATTAGTGCTAACCTTTCAGAACATGAAGAAGAAAGACTGTTAAAAGTTCTAAGGAAGCACTGGGCTGCTATTGGATATACTCTTGATGATCTTAAGGGCATTAGTCCCACTCTATGTCAGCACAAGATTAATATGGAACCTGATGCTAAACCCGTTGTTGATCGCCAACGGCGATTGAATCCTAAGATGAAAGAAGTGGTAAGAACTGAAATATTAAAGCTTCTGGAAGCAGGTATAATCTATCCCATAGCTGATAGTAGATGGGTAAGTCCCGTTCATTGTGTCCCTAAGAAAGGAGGTATTACCGTTGTTCCCAATGATAAGAATGAACTCATTCCACAAAGAATTATCACTGGCAATAGAATGGTAATTGATTTTAGAAAATTAAATAAAGCTTCTAGGAAAGATCATTACCCTTTGCCGTTCATTGATCAAATGCTTGTAAGACTATCTAAGCACACACACTTTTGTTTCTTAGATGGATATTTTGGTTTCTCTCAAATACCTGTGTCACAATCCGATCAAGAGAAAACCACCTTTACTTGCCCTTTTGGAACCTATGCTTATAGACGTATGCCTTTTGGTTTATGCAATGCACCTGCTACCTTTCAAAGATGTATGACTGCTATATTCTCTGGTTTTTGTGAAAAGATTGTGAAGGTTTTCATGGATGATTTTTCCATTTACGGAACTTCTTTTGATGATTGCTTAAGCAACCTTGATCGAGTTTTGCAGAGATGTGAACAAACTAATCTCGTCTTGAATTGGGAGAAGTGCCACTTTATGGTTAATGAAGGCATTATCTGTTGGAAATATGCCCTAGAGGCAATAATAAAGTGGTTATTATTATATTTCCTTTTTCATGATAATCGTTTATTATCCATGCTATAATTGTATTGATTGGAAACTCAATTGCATGTGTGGATACATAGACAACACTGTGTCCCTAGTATGCCTCTAGTAGACTAGCTCGTTGATCAAAGATGGTCAAGGTTTCCTAGCCATAGACATGAGATGTCATTTGATAACGGGATCACATCATTAGGAGAATGATGTGATGGACAAGACCCAAACTATGAACGTAGCATATGATCGTGTCAGTTTATTGCTATAGTTTTCTGCATGTCAAGTATCTGTTCCTATGACCATGAGATCATGCAACTCACTGACACCGGAGGAATACCTTGTGTGTATCAAACGTCGCAACGTAACTGGGTGACTATAAAGATGCTCTACAGGTATCTCCGAAGGTGTCTGTTGGGTTGGCATGGATCGAGACTGGGATTTGTTACTCCGTGTGACGGAGAGGTATCTCAGGGCCCACTCGGTAATACAACATCACAATAAGCCTTGCAAGCAAAGTGACTAAAGAGTTAGCCACGGGATCTTGTATTACGGAACGAGTAAAGAGACTTGCCGGTAACGAGATTGAACTAGGTATAGAGATACCGACGATCAAATCTCGGGCAAGTAACATACCGAAGAACAAAGAGAACAGCATACGGGATTAACTGAATCCTTGACATAGAGGTTCAACCGATAAAGATCTTCGTAGAATATGTAGGAACCAATATGGGCATCCAGGTCCCGCTATTGGTTATTGACCGTAGAGGTGTCTCGGTCATGTCTACATAGTTCTCGAACCCGCAGGGTCTGCACACTTAACGTTCGGTAACGTTTTGGTAGTATTGAGATATATGTGTTGGTGACCGAAGGTTGTTCGGAGTCCCGGATGAGATCCCGGACGTCACAAGGAGCTCCGAAATGGTCCGGAGGTAAAGATTTATATATAGGAAAGTGGTATTTGGGTTCCGGAAAAGTTTCGGGTATTTCCGGTAGTGTACCGGGAGTGACGAATGGGTTCCGAGGGTCCACCGGGTGGGGCCCACCCACCCCGGGGAGGCACATGGGCCCAAGAGATGGCGCACCAGCCCCTAACGGGCTGGGGAACCGACCCCATAAGAGCCCATATGCCCAAGAGGAAAAAAGGTGGAGATAGGAAGGAATAGGACTCCTTCCTAATATGAATCCACTTCCTAGTAGGAAGTGGATTGGACTCCTCCTTGCCCTGGTTCGGCCGACCCCTAGGGGAAACCCTAGGGAGGCTTGCTCCTCCCTCTCCCTCCTATATATACTAGAGGAATAGAGCCCCAAAACACACGGCCACGTGCTAGTTCTTTATTCTCTAGTTCCTCCACCAAATAGATTCCGGTAGTGCTTAGGCGAAGCCCTACCGGGATAACTCCACCATCACCACCACCATGCCGTCGTGCTGCTGGAGATCTCATCTACCTCTCCGCCCCATCTTGCTAGATCAAGAAGGCGGAGATCGTCATCGAGCTGTACGTGTGCTGAACGCGGAGGTGCCGTCCGTTCGGCGCTAGATCGGGACGGATCGTGATTGGATCGCGGGACGGCTAGCGATTTGGATCGCGAAGACGTTCGACTACATCAACCGCGTTTCTTAACGCTTCCCGCTTAGCGATCTACAAGGGTATGTAGATCCACTCTCCCTCTCGTAGATTCTCATCACCATGGATAGGTCTTGCGTGTGCGTAGGAAATTTTTTGTTTCCCATGCAACGTTCCCCAAAAGTGGTATCAGAGCTAGGTCTATGCGTAGATGAGATCACGAGTAGAACACAAAGGAGTTTGTGGGCGTTGATGCTCAGATTGCTTCCTCCCTTGGTCTTTTCTTGATTCAGCGGTATTGGGGGATGAAGCGGCCCGGACCAACCTCACTCGTACGCTTACGAGAGCCCGGTTCCATCGACTGACATGTGACTTTGTTGCATAAAGATGGCTGGCGGGTGTTTGTCTCTCCCACTCTAGTTGGATCGGATTCGACAAAGGCGGTTCTTGAGAAGGTTGAATAGCAATTTTTGTATCACCGTTGTGGTTTTTTGCGTAGGTAAGAATCGTTCTTGCTAGATACCCATAGCAGCCACGTAAAACATGCAACAACAATTAGAGGACGTCTAACTTGTTTTTGCACGGTATGTTGTGATGTGATATGGCCAATTACATGATGAGATATATGTGATGTATGAGATGATCATGTTTTGTATAGAATATCACGACTTGCATGTCGATGAGTACGGCAACCGGCAGGAGCCATAGGGTTGTCTTTAATTTATTTTTGCCGTTTTTGCTTTACTTTATCGCTATGAGTTGGCAATAGTCGTAGAAGCAACAGTTGGCGTGACAACCTCATGGCGACACGTTGATGGAGATCATGGTGTCATGCCGGTGACGATGGAGATCATGCCGGTGCTTTGTAGATGGAGATCAAAAGCACAAGTTCATGGCCATATCATGTCACTTATGATTTGCATGTGATGTTAATCCTTTTATGCATCTTATTTTGCTTAGGACAACGGTAGCATTATAAGGTGATCCCTCACTAAAATTTCAAGATAAAATTGTGTTCTCCCCGAGTGTGCACCATTGCGAAAGTTCGTCGTTTTGAGACACCACGTGATGATCGGGTGTGATAGACTCTACGTTCGCATACAACGGGTGCAAGCCAGTGTTGCACATGCGGAACACTCGGGTTAAACTTGACGAGCCTAGCATGTACAGGCATGGCCTCGGAACACAAGAGACCGAAAGGTCGAACATGAGTCATATAGTAGATATGATCAACATGGAGATGTTCACCATTGAAACCACCTCATCTCACGTGATGATCGGACTTGGGTTGGTGGATTTGGATCATGTCACACTTAGACAACCTGAGGGATGTTGATTTGAGTGGGAGTTCTTAAGTAATATGATTAATTGAACTCATTATCATGAACATAGTCAAAGTGACTTTGCAAATTATGTTGTAGATCAATAGCTCGCGCTGTAGCTCCCCTGTTTTTATACGTTCCTAGAGTAAATAGAATTGAAAGATGATGGTAGCAATAATGCGGACTGGGTCCGTGATCTGAGGATTATCCTCATTGCTGCACAGAAGGCTTATGTCCTTAATGCACCGCTCGGTGCGCCACCCCCTCAAGCGTCGTCTGTAGATGTTGTGAACATCTGACAGGCACGTTCTGATGACTACTTGATAGTTCAGTGCGTCATGCATTATGGCTTAGAATTGAGGCTCCAAAGCGTTTTGAACGTCACGGAACATATGAGATGTTCTAAGAGCTGAAATTGGGATCTCAGGCTCATGCCCGTGTTGAGAGGTATGAGGCCTCCAACAAGATTCTTTGCCTGCAAGATGAAGGAGAATAGCTCAATCGGTGAGCATGTGCTCAGATTGTCTGGGTGCTACAATCGCTTGAATCGAGTGGGAGTTGATCTTCCAG
Organism: Elymus sibiricus; assembly: GCA_039707655.1. Classification (NCBI taxonomy): domain Eukaryota; kingdom Viridiplantae; phylum Streptophyta; class Magnoliopsida; order Poales; family Poaceae; genus Elymus; species Elymus sibiricus. Next base: position 451,224,635 of record CM077667.1, on the reverse strand, counting down.
ATAAGATAGTGGTTGATATAGTTCTCCAAGTCAGTGCCACAAAGCTACTAGAGCTTCGTGATGAACTATGAAATGCCAGGGATGGAAATAATGATCCCCGAGCTATTCACGATGTTTGACACCGCGAAGGTAGAAATCAAGAAGGAGCATCAAGTGTTGATGGTTAGTAAAACCACTAGTTTCGAGAAGGGCAAGGGCAAGGAAGGAAACTTCATGGATGGCAAGCCAGTTGCTGCTCTAGTAAAGAAACCCAAGGTTGAACCCAAACCCGAGACTAAGTGCTTCTATTCTGAGGAGAACGGTCACTAAAGCGGAACTGCCCTAGATACTTGGTAGATAAGAAGGCTGTCAACGTCAAGAGAAGTATATTTGATATACGTTTTATTCATGTGTACCTTGCTAGTACTCCTAGTAGCACCTGGGTATTAGATACCGGTTCAGTTGCTAAATGTTGGTAACTCGAAATAAAAGCTACGGAATAAACGGAGACTAGCTAAGGGCGAGGTGACGATGCGTGTTGGGAAGGTTTTCCAAGGTTGATGTGATCACCATCGCACGCTCTCTCTACCTTCGGGATTTGTGATGAACCTAAATAAATGTTATTTGGTGTTTGCGTTGAGCATAAACGTGATTAGATCATGTTTATTGCAATACGGTTATTCATTTAAGTTAGAGAATAATGGTTATTCTATTTACATGAATAATACCTTCAATGGTCATGCACCCAATGTGAATGGTTCATTGAATCTCGATCGTAGTAATACACATGTTTATTGATGCCAAAAGATGCAAAGTTAATAATGATAGTACCACATACTTGTAGCACTGCCGCCAAGGTCATATTGGTGTAAAGCGCATGAAGAAACTCCATGCTGATGGATCTTTTGACTCACTCGATTTCGAATCGGTTGAGACATGCGGACCATGCCTCTTGGGCAAGATGACTAAGACCCCGTTTTCCGATATGATGGAGCGGGCAAGTGCTTATTGAAAATGATACATGTTGATGTAGCGATCCAATGAGTGTTGAAGCATGCGGTGGATATCGCTATTTTCTTACCTTCACTGATGATTTGAGTAGATATGGGGATATTTACTTAATGAAACACAAGTCTGAAACGTTTCAAAAGTTCAAACAAATTCAGAGTGAAGTTTGAGATCATCGTGACAAGAAGATAAAATGTCTACGATATGATCGTGGAGGTAAATATCTGAGTTACGAGTTTGGTATACAACTCAAGACAATGTGGAAGTTGTTTCACAACTCACGCCACCTGGAACACCATAGTGTGACGGTGTGTCCGAACGTCGTAGTAGTGCTCTATTGGATATGGTGCATACTATGATGTCTCTTATCGATTTGCCACTATCGTTTTGGGGGTTATGCATTAGAGGCAACTACATTCACTTTAAATAGGGCACCATCTAAGTCCGTTGAAGATGACACCGTATGAATTTTGGTTTGGCAGAAACCTAAGCTGTCATTTCTCAGAGTTTGGGAATGCAACGCTTATGTCTGATAAGCTCGATCCCAAAGCGGAAAAATGCATCTTCATAGGATACCCTAAGGAAACAGCTGGGTATACCTTCTATCTCAGATCCAAGGGCAAAGTGTTTGTTGCTAAAAACGGGTCCTTTCTCGAGAAAGAGTTTCTCTCGAAAGAATTGAGTGGGAGGAAGGTAGAACTTGATGAGGTTATTGAACCGTCACTTTAGTTGGATGGTAGCACGACGCAGAAAGATGTTTCTGTGGCGCCTACACCGAATGAAGAGGAAGTTAATGATGATGATCATGACACTTCGGATCAAGTTACTACCGAACCTCGTAGGCCGACAAGAACTCGTACCGCCTCTGAGTGGTACGTCAATCCTGTCTTGGAGGTCATGTTGTTAGACAACAGTGAACCTACGAGCTATGAAGAAGCGATGGTGGTCCCGGATTCCAACAAATGGCTAGGAGCCATGCAATCCGAGAAAGGATCCATGTATGAAAACCAAGTATGGACTTTGGTAGACTTGCCCGTTGAATGGCAGGCCGTTGAGTACAAATGGACCTTTAAGAAGAAGACAGGCGCTGATGGCAAATGTCGCCATTTATAAAGCTCGACTTGTCGCAAAGAAGTTTCTGACAAGTTCAAGGAGTTGACTACGATGAGACTTTCTCACCCGTAGCGATGCTAAAATTCTGTTGGAATTATGTTAGCAGTTGCTGCATTTCTCAATTATGAAATCTGGCAGATGGATGTCAAAACATCGTTTCCTTAACGGTTTCCTTGAGGAAAGGTTGTATGTGATACAACCGGAAGGTTTTGTCAGTCCTAAGGATGCTAAAATGTATGCAAGCTCCAGCGATCCTTCTATGGACTGGAGCAAGCATCTCGGAGTTGGAATATACGCTTTGATGAGATGATCAAGTTTTTTAGTCTATACAGAGTTTATGAGAAACTTGTATTTACAATAAAGTGAGTGGGAGCACTATAGAATTTCTGATAAGTATATGTGAATGACATATTGTTGATCGGAAATGATGTAGAATTTCTGGAAAGCATAAAGGGTTGTTTGAAAGGAGTTTTTCAAAGGAAGACCTGGAATGAAGCTACTTAAACATTGGGCATTAGGATCTATAGAAATAGATCAAGACGTCTGATAAGACTTTCAATGAGTACATACCTTGAAAAGATTTTGAAAGAGTTCAAAATGGATCAGTCAAAGAAAGAGTTCTTGCCTGATTTGTAAGGTATGGAGTTGAGTAAGACTCAAAGCTCGACCACGGCAGAAGAAAGAGAAAGGACGAAGGTCATCCCCTATGCCTTATCCATAGGCTCTGTATACTATGCCATGCTGTGTACCGCACCTGGTGTGTGCCTTGCCATGAGTCTGTCAAGGGGTACAAGAGTGGTCCAGGAGTGGATCACTGGACAACGGTCAAAATTATCCTTAGTAACTAGAGGACTAAGGAAATGTTTCTCGATTATGGAGGTGATAAAGAGTTCGTCGTAAAGGGTTACGTCGATGCAAGCTTTGACACCAATCCGGATGACACTAAGTAGCAATCCGGATACGTATAGTGGAGCAGCCATTTGGAATAGCTCCAAGTGGAGCGTGGTAGCATCTGCAGTATGACATATAGATTTGCAAAGAACACAAGGATTTGAATGTTGCAGACCGTTGACTAAAAACTCTCTCACATGCAAGTCATGATCGAACCCCAGAATTCATTGGGTGTTAGATTCATTACAATGTAAATCACATGGTGATGTGAGCTAGATTATTGACTCTAGTGCAAGTGGGAGACTGTTGGAAATATGCCCTAGAGGCAATAATAAAGTGGTTATTATTATATTTCCTTTTTCATGATAATCGTTTATTATCCATGCTATAATTGTATTGATTGGAAACTCAATTGCATGTGTGGATACATAGACAACACTATGTCCCTAGTATGCCTCTAGTAGACAAGCTCGTTGATCAATGGTCAAGGTTTCCTAGCCATAGACATGAGATGTCATTTGATAACGGGATCACATCATTAGGAGAATGATGTGATGGACAAGACCCAAACTATGAACGTAGCATATGATCGTGTCAGTTTATTGCTATAGTTTTCTGCATGTCAAGTATCTGTTCCTATGACCATGAGATCATGCAACTCACTGACACCGGAGGAATACCTTGTGTGTATCAAACGTCGCAACGTAACTGGGTGACTATAAAGATGCTCTACAGGTATCTCCGAAGGTGTCTGTTGGGTTGGCATGGATCGAGACTGGGATTTGTTACTCCGTGTGACGGAGAGGTATCTCAGGGCCCACTCGGTAATACAACATCACAATAAGCCTTGCAAGCAAAGTGACTAAAGAGTTAGCCACGGGATCTTGTATTACGGAACGAGTAAAGAGACTTGTCGGTAACGAGATTGAACTAGGTATAGAGATACCGACGATCAAATCTCGGGCAAGTAACATACCGAAGAACAAAGGGAACAGCATACGGGATTAACTGAATCCTTGACATAGAGGTTCAACCGATAAAGATCTTCGTAGAATATGTAGGAACCAATATGGGCATCCAGGTCCCGCTATTGGTTATTGACCGTAGAGGTGTCTCGGTCATGTCTACATAGTTCTCGAACCCGCAGGGTCTGCACACTTAACGTTCGGTGACGTTTCGGTAGTATTGAGATATATGTGTTGGTGACCGAAGGTTGTTCAGAGTCCCGGATGAGATCCCGGACGTCACAAGGAGCTCCGAAATGGTCCGGAGGTAAAGATTTATATATAGGAAAGTGGTATTTGGGTTCCGGAAAAGTTTCGGGTATTTCCGGTAGTATACCGGGAGTGACGAATGGGTTCCGAGGGTCCACCGGGTGGGGCCCACCCACCTCGGGGGGGGGGGCACATGGGCCCAAGAGGTGGCGCACCAGCCCCTAATGGGCTGGGGAACCGACCCCATAAGAGCCCATATGCCCAAGAGGAAAAAAGGTGGAGATAGGAAGGAATAGGACTCCTTCCTAATATGAATCCACTTCCTAGTAGGAAGTGGATTGGACTCCTCCTTGCCCTGGTTCGGCCGACCCCTAGGGGAAACACTAGGGTGGCTTGCTCCTCCCTCTCCCTCCTATATATACTAGAGGAATAGAGCCCCAAAACACACGACCACGTGCTAGTTCTCTATTCTCTAGTTCCTCCACCAAATAGATTCCGGTAGTGCTTAGGCGAAGCCCTGCCGGGATAACTCCACCATCACCACCACCACGCCGTCGTGCTGCTGGAGATCTCATCTACCTCTCCGCCCCCTCTTGCTGGATCAAGAAGGCGGAGATCGTCATCGAGCTGTACGTGTGCTGAACGCGGAGGTGCCGTCCGTTCGGCGCTAGATCTGGACGGATCGTGATTGGATCGCGGGACGGGTAGCGATTTGGATCGCGAAGACGTTTGACTACATCAACCACGTTTCTTAACGCTTCCCGCTTAGCGATCTACTAGGGTATGTAGATCCACTCTCCCTCTCATAGATGCTCATCACCATGGATAGGTCTTGCGTGTGCGTAGGAATTTTTTTGTTTCCCATGCAACGTTCCCCAAAATTATCTTGGGGCATAAAATATCTGAACGAGGTATTGAGGTGGATAAAGCTAAAGTTGATGCAATTGAGAAAATGCCATGTCCTAAAGATATTAAAGGTATTCGAAGTTTCCTTGGTCATGTTGGTTTTTATAGGAGGTTCATTAAAGACTTCTCTAAAATTTCTAGGCCTCTTACTAATCTTTTGCAAAAGGATATTCCTTTTGTTTTTTATGATGATTTTGTGGAAGCCTTTGAAACACTCAAGAAAGCCTTAACCTCTGCACCTATCGTACAACCACCTGATTGGAACTTGCCTTTTGAAATTATGTGTGATGCTAGTGATTATGCTGTTGGTGTTGTCTTAGGACAAATAGTTGATAAGAAATTGAATGTTATCCATTATGCGAGTAAAACTCTAGACAGTGCCCAACGAAACTATGCTACCACTGAAAAAGAATTTTTAGCAGTTGTGTTTGCCTGTGATAAATTTAGATCCTATATTGTTGATTCCAAAGTTATTGTTCACACCGATCATGCTGCTATAAAATACCTTATGGAAAAGAAAGATGCTAAACCTAGGCTCATTAGGTGGGTTCTCTTGCTTCAAGAATTTGACTTACACATCGTTGATAGGAAGGGAGCTGAGAACCCCGTAGCTGATAACTTGTCTAGGTTAGAAAATATTCTTGATGACCCACTGCCTATTGATGATAGTTTCCCTGACGAACAGTTAGCTGCAATAAATGTTTCTCAAAACACACCTTGGTATGCTAACTATGCTAACTATATTGTTGCTAAATATATACCACCTAGCTTCACTTACCAACAAAAGAGAAAAAAATTCTATGACTTGAGACATTACTTTTGGGATGACCCACATCTTTATAAAGAAGGAGTAGATGGTATTATTAGACGTTGTGTACCTGAGCATAAACAGGAACAAATCCTACGGAAATGTCATTCCGAAGCTTATGGAGGACATCATGCGGGAGATAGAACTGCTCACAAGGTATTGCAATCTGGTTTTTATTGGCCTACTCTCTTCAAGGATGCCCGTAAGTTTGTCTTGTCTTGTGATGAATGTCAAAGAATTGGTAATATCGGTAAGCGTCAGGAAATGCCTATGAATTATTCACTTGTTATTGAACCATTTGACGTTTGGTGTTTTGATTATATGGGGCCTTTTCCTTCCTCCAACGGGTACACTCATATTTTATTTGCGGTTGATTATGTCACTAAGTGGGTAGAAGCTATTCCAACTAGTAGTGCTGATCACCACACCTCTATTAAAATGCTTAAAGAGGTTATCTTCCCGAGGTTTAGAGTCCCTAGATATTTAATGACTGATGGTGGTTCACACTTTATCCATGGTGCTTTCCGTAAGATACTTGCTAAATATGATGTTAACCATAGAATTGCATCACCCTATCATCCTCAATCTAGTGGTCAAGTTGAACTTAGCAATAGAGAAATAAAATTAATATTACAAAAAACTGTCAATAGGTCTCGTAAGAATTGGTCTAAGAAATTAGATGATGCACTTTGGGCCTATAGAACAGCTTATAAAAATCCTATGGGTATGTCTCCATATAAAATGGTATATGGGAAAGTGACACGTCTCCAACGTATCTATAATTTTAGATTGTTCCATGCTATTATATTATCTGTTTTGGATGTTTTATATGCCTTAATATGCTATTTTATATTATTTTTGGGACTAACCTATTAATCTAGAGCCTAGTGCCAGTTTCTGTTTTTTCCTTGTTTTTGAGTATTGCAGATAAGGAATATTAAACGGAGTCCAAACGGAATAAAATCTTCGGAATGATTTTTCTTGGACCAGAAGCAACCCAGCAAACTTGGAGATGAAGGCAGGAGAGCCGCCGTGTGGCGACAAGCCACAGGGGCGCGCCCTAGGGGGGGCGCCCCCTGGCTTGTGGCCCCACGGCAGCCGTCCTAACCCTATTCTTCGGCCTATAAATTCCCAAATATTCCCTGGATACCAAAGAGAGCCACGAAAATACTTTTCCGCCGCTGAAAGCCTCTGTTCCCGTGAGATCCAATCTTGGAGCCTTTTCCGGTAATCTGCCGGAGGGGTATTCGATCACGGAGGGCATCTACATCAACTCCATTGCCCCTCCGATGATGCGTGAGTAGTTTACCACAGACCTTCGGGTCCATAGCTAGTAGCTAGATGGCTTCTTCTCTCTCTTTGTTCTTCAATACCATGTTCTTCATGATCTTCATGGAGATCTATCCGATGTAATACTCTTTTGCGGTGTGTTTGTCGAGATCCGATGAATTGTGGGTTTATGTTCAGCTTATCTATGAATATTATTTGAATCTTTTCTGAATTCTTATATGCATGATTTCATATCTTTGCAAGTCTCTTCGAGTTATTGGTTTGGTTTGGCCAACTAGATTGGTAATTCTTGCAATGGGAGAAGTGCTTAGTTTTGGGTTCAATCTTGCGGTGTCCTCACCCAGTGACAAAGTAGGGGTAGCGAGGCACGTATTGTATTGTTGCCATCGAGGATAAAAAGATGGGGTTTTCATCATATTGCTTGAGTTTATCCCTCTACATCATGTCATCTTACCTAATGCGTTACTCTGTTCTTCATGAACTTAATACTCTAGATGCAGGCAGGAGTCGGTCGATGTGTGGAGTAATAGTAGTAGATGCAAAATCGTTTCGGTATGCTTGACACGGACGTGATGCCTATATGCATAATCATTGCCTTGGATATCTTCATAATTATTCGTTTTTCTATCAATTGCTCGACAGTAATTTGTTCACCCACCGTATTATTTTCCTTCATGAGAGAAGCCTCTAGTGAAACCTATGGCCCCCGGGTCTATTTTCCATATTATACTTTCAGATCTAAAACCAAAAATACCAAAAATATCTCGCTGCATTATTTTTACTTTTAGTTTACTTTCTAGCAATCCTATCTATCTATCTCTATCAGATCTCATCCTTGCAAGTAACCGTGAAGGGATTGACAACCCCTTTATTGAGTTGGGTGCAAGTGTTTGATTATTTGTGTAGGTACACCTATTGGGGACTTGCTTGTATCTCCTACTGGATTGATACCTTGGTTCTCAACAACTGAGGGAAATACTTATCTACTTTGCTGCATCACCCTTTCCTCTTCAAGGGAAAACCAACGCATGCTCGAGAAGTAGCAAGAAGGATTTCTTGCGCCGTTGCCGGGGAGATCTACATCAAGCCTACCAAGTACCCATCACAAACTCATCTCTTGCATTTACATTATTTGCCATTTGCCTCTCGTTTTCCTCTCCCCCACTTCTAAAACGATTTTCAGAAAAAAAACCAAAAATATTTGCCTTTTTATTCGCCCTTCTTCCGTTCGTCTTTTCGTTTGCTTTTCGTTTGCTTGTGTGTTAGATTGCTTGCTTTGTCACGATGACTCAAGAGAATACTAAGTTGTGTGACTTCTCCAATATTAATAATAATGATTTTATTAGTACTCCGATTGCTCCCGCCACTAGTGCGGAATCTTATGAAATTAATGCCGCTTTGCTTAATCTTGTTATGAAAGAACAGTTTTCCGGCCTTCCTAGTGAAGATGCCGCATCCCATCTAAATACTTTCGTTGAGTTGTGTGATATGCAAAAGAAGAAAGATGTGGATAATGATATTGTTAAATTGAAGCTATTTCCGTTCTCACTACGAGATCGTGCTAAAACTTGGTTTTCATCTTTGCCTAAAAATAGTACTGATTCATGGAATAAGTGTAAAGATGCTTTTATTTCCAAGTACTTTCCGCCTGCTAAGATCATCTCCCTTAGGAACGATATAATGAATTTTAAGCAACTTGATCATGAGCATGTTGTACAATCATGGGAGATTATGAAGCTAATGATTAGAAATTGCCCCGCGCATGGTTTGAGTTTATGGATGATTATACAATTTTTTATGCGGGATTGAATTTTGCATCTAGAAATCTTTTAGATTCCGCCGCGGATGGTACTTTTATGGAAATCACATTAGGAGAAGCTACTAAACTCCTAGATAATATTATGGCAAATTACTATCAATGGCATACCGAAAGATCTCCTACTAGTAAAAAAGTGCATGCTATTGAAGAGATTAATACTTTGAGTGAAAAGATGGATGAATTGATGAAATTGTTTGCTAGTAAGAGTGCTCCTATTTATCCTAATGATATGCCTTTGTCTTCTTTGATTGGAAATAATAATGAATCCATGGATGTGAATTTTGTTGGTAGGAACAATTTTGGTAATAACGCGTATAGAGGTAATTTCAATCCTAGGCCGTTTCCTAGTAATTCCTCTAATAATTATGGTAATTCCTACAGAAATTCTTATGGAAATTATAATAAGATGCCCTCTGATCTTGAGAATAATATTAAAGAATTTATTAGCTCGCAAAAAGGTTTCAATGCTATGATTGAAGAAAAAATGCTCAAGATTGATGATTTGGCTAGGAACGTTGATAGAATTTCTCTTGAGATTGATTCTTTGAAAATTAGATCTATTCCACCCAAGCATGATATTAATGAGTCTTTAAAAGCTATGAGAATTTCTATTGATGAGTGTAAGGAAAGAACCGCTAGGATACGTGCTAAGCGTGAATGGCTTGAAAAAGTGTGTTCTCGTGATAATATTGATGAAGATCTTAAAGTGATTGATGTGACTCCTATTGAATCTTTGTTTTCTAATATAAATCTTGATAAAGATGGGACTGGAGATAAGTCAACTTTAGTTAAAAGGCGTCCCAATGATTCGGAGTTTATAGATCTTAATGCTAAGATTGATAAAAGTGGGATTGAAGAGGTCAAAACTTTAGATAGCAATGAACCCACTCTTTTGGATTTCAAGGACTTTAATTATGATAGTTGTTCTTTGATTGATTGTGTTTCCTTGTTGCAATCCATGTTGAATTCTCCGCATGCTTATAATCAAAATAAAGCTTTTACTAAACATATCGTGGATGCTATGATGAAATGTTTTGAAGAAAAACTTGAGTTGGAAGTTTCTATACCTAGAAAGCTTTATGATGAGTGGGAACCTATTATTAAGATTAAAATTAAAGATTATGAGTGACATGCTTTGTGTGATTTGGGTGCTAGCGTTTCCACGATCCCAAAAACTTTATGTGATGTGCTAGGTTTCCATGAATTTGAAGATTGCTCTTTAAATTTGCATCTTGCGGATTCCACCATAAAGAAACCTATGGGAAGAATTAATGATGTTCTTATTGTTGCAAATAGGAATTATGTGCCCGTAGATTTCATTGTTCTTGATATAGATTGCAATCCTACATGTCCTATTATTCTGGTAGACCTTTCCTTAGAACGATTGGTGCAATTATTGATATGAAGGAAGGAAATATTAGATTCCAATTTTCATTAAGGAAAGGCATGGATCACTTTCCTAGAAATAAAATAAAATTACCTTATGAATCTATTATGAGAGCTACTTATGGATTGCATACCAAAGATGACAATACCTAGATCCATTGCGTTATGCCTAGCTAGGGGCGTTAAACAATAGCGCTTGTTGGGAGGCAACCCAATTTTATTTTTATGCTTCTATTTTTGAGTGTTTTACACATTATTACCTCTGTAGTAATTGTGTTTTCTTGTTTAAATTAGTGTTTGAGCCAAGTAAGACTTTGGGATGGTCTACGGTGTTTGTGATTTGATTTTGCTGAAAAACAGAAACTTTTGCTCTCAGTCCAGGAATTTTGTAAATTCACTGGAACGTGATTTTGATCTGAAATTTTTACAAAAGATTTATATACAAATTTTCCTGATTTTCCTAATTTTTTAGAATTTTTTGAGTTACATAAGTATTCGAAGTCTATAGATTGCTAAAGACTGTTCTGTTTTAGACAGATTCTGTTTTCTTTGTGTTGTTTGCTTATTTTGATGTATCTATGGGTTGTATCGGGGGGTATGAACCATAGATAAGTTAGAATACAGTAGATATTACACCAATATAAATAAAGAATGAGTTCACAACAGTACCTAAAGTGGTGATTTATTTTTCTTATACTAACGGATCTCATGAGTTTTCTGTTGAGTTTTGTGTTGTGAAGTTTTCAAGTTTTGGGTAAAGATTTGATGGACTATGGAATAAGGAGTGGCAGGAGCCTAAGCTTGGGGATGCCCAAGGCACCCCAAGCCATATTCAAGGATACCAAAAATCCTAAGCTTGGGGATGCCCCCGGAAGGCATCCCCTCTTTCGTCTTCAATCCATCGGTAAATTTACTTGAGGCTATATTTTTATTCACCACATGATATGTGTTTTGCTTGGAGCGTCTTGTATGATATGAGTCTTTGTTTTTTTAGTTTTCCACAATCATCCTTGCTGCACACATCTTTTTGAGAGAGACACGCTGAATCGTGAATTTATTAGAATACTCTATGTGCTTCACTTATATCTTTTGAGCTAGGCAATGTTGCTCTAGTACTTCACTTATATCTTTCTAGAGCACGGTGGTGTTTTATTTTATAGAAATTATTGAACTCTCGTACTTCACTTATATTATTTTGAGAGTCTTTAAAACAGCATGGTAATTGGTTTAGGTTATGAATTTAGTCCTAATATAATGGGCATCCAAGAGGGATATAATAAAAACTTTCATATTAAGTGTATTGAATACTATTTGAAGTTTGATTCCTTGCATATAGTTTTGAGATATGAAGATGGTAATATGAGAGTCATGCTAGTGAGTAATTGTGAATTGGAAGAAATACTTGTGTTAAAGTTTGTGATTCCCGTAGCATGCACGTATGGTGAACCGTTATGTAACGAAGTCGGAGCATGATTTGTTTAATGATTGTCAACCTTTGTGTGAGGGTCGGGAGCGCGCGATGGTTAACTCCTACCAACCTCTCCCCTAGGAGCATGCGTCTAATGCTTTGTTTCGATAACTAACAGACTTTTGCAATAAGTATGTGAGTTCTTTATGACTAATGTTGAGTCCATGGATTATACTCACTCTCACCCTTCCACCTTTGCTAGCCTCTCTAGTACCGCGCAACTTTCACCGGTGCATCAAACCCACCTTCCTCAAAACAGCCACCATATACTTTCCTCAAAAAAGCCACCATACCTACCTATTATGGCATTTCCATAGCCATTCCGAGATATATTGCCATGCAACTTCCACCGTTCCGTTTTTCATGACACGCACCATCACTTTCATATTGCATATAGAGTCATATTTTGTTCTAGGTATCGAGTTGTAGTTTTCCTTTTGAGTTGTAAGTAAATAAAAGTGTGATGATTTTCATTATTAGAGCATTTTCCCGTGAGAGAAAAGGATGATGGAAACTATGAATCCCTCTCAAGTTGGGATGAGTCTCCGGACTTTACAAATAATAAAAGAGGCCAGCGAAGCCCATAATAATAAAAAAAGAGGCCAAAGAAGCCCACCAATAAAAAGAAAAAAAATGAGAGAAAGAGAGAAGGGACAATTGCTACTATCTTTTTCCAAACTTGTGCTTCAAAGTAGCACCATGATCTTCATGATATAGAGTCTCCTATTTTGTCACTTTCATATAACTAGTGGAATTTTCATCATATGCACAACCACTTAGTTTTCTTTTTGAGCTTTCATACACTTATAGCTCTAGTGCATCCGTTGCATGGCAATCCCTACTCACTCACATTGATATCTATTGATGGGCATCTCCATAGCCCGTTGATACGCCTAGTTGATGTGAGACTATCTTCTCCTTTTTTTCCTTGCAACCTCCACCATATTCTATTCCACCTATAGTGCTATATCCATGGATCACGCTCATGTATTGCGTGAGAGTTGAAAAGGTTTGAGAACATAAAAAGTGTGAAACAATTGCTTGACTTGTCATCGGGGTTGTGCATGATTTAGATACTTTGTGTGGGGAAGATGGAGCATAGCCAGACTATATGATTTTGTAGGGATAACTTTCTAAGGCCATGTTATTTCGAAAGGACACGATTGCCTTGTTGGTATGCTCGAAGTATTACTGTTTTTATGTCAATATTAGACTATTGTTTTGAATCTTATGGATCTGAATATTCATGCCACAATAAAGAATATTACATGGATAAATATGTTAGGTAGCATTCCACATCAAAAATTCTGTTTTTATCATTTACCTACTCGAGGACGAGCAGGAATTAAGCTTGGGGATGCTTGATACGTCTCCAACGTATCTATAATTTTTGATTGTTCCATGCTATTATATTATCTGTTTTGGATGTTTTATATGCATTAATATGCTATTTTATATTATTTTTGGGACTAACCTATTAATCTAGAGCCTAGTGTCAGTTTCTGTTTTTTTCCTTGTTTTTGAGTATTGCAGATAAGGAATATTAAACGGAGTCCAAACGGAATAAAATCTTCGGAATGATTTTTCTTGGACCAGAAGCAACCCAGCAAACTTGGAGATGAAGGCAGGAGAGCCGACGTGTGGCGACAAGCCACAGGGGCGCCCTCCTGGCTTGTGGCCCCACGGCAGCCCTCCTAACCCTATTCTTCAGCCTATAAATTCCCAAATATTCCCTGGATACCAAAGAGAGCCACGAAAATACTTTTCCGCCGCCGGAAGCCTCTGTTCCCGTGAGATCCAATCTTGGAGCCTTTTCCGGTAATCTGCCAGAGGGGGATTCGATCACGGAGGGCATCTACATCAACTCCATTGCCCCTCCGATGATGCGTGAGTTATTTACCACAGACCTTCGGGTCCATAGCTAGTAGCTAGATGGCTTCTCCTCTCTCTTTGTTCTTCAATACCATGTTCTTCATGATCTTCATGGAGATCTATCCAATGTAATACTCTTTTGCGGTGTGTTTGTCGAGATCCGATGAATTGTGGGTTTATGTTCAGCTTATCTATGAATATTATTTGAATCTCTTCTGAATTCTTATATGCATGATTTCATATCTTTGCAAGTCTCTTCGAGTTATTGGTTTGGTTTGGCCAACTAGATTGGTAATTCTTGCAATGGGAGAAGTGCTTAGTTTTGGGTTCAATCTTGCGGTGTCCTCACCCAGTGACAAAGTAGGGGTAGCGAGGCACGTATTGTATTGTTGCCATCGAGGATAAAAAGATGGGGTTTTCATCATATTGCTTGAGTTTATCCCTCTACATCATGTCATCTTACCTAATGCGTTACTCTGTTCTTCATGAACTTAATACTCTAGATGCAGGTAGGAGTCGGTCGATGTGTGGAGTAATAGTAGTAGATGCAGAATCGTTTCGGTCTACTTGACATGGACGTGATGCCTATATGCATAATCATTGCCTTGGATATCTTCATAATTATTCGCTTTTCTATCAATTGCTCGACAGTAATTTGTTCACCCACCGTATTATTTTCCTTCATGAGAGAAGCCTCTAGTGAAACCTATGGCCCCCGGGTCTATTTTCCATATTATACTTTCAGATCTAAAACCAAAAATACCAAAAATATCTCGCTGCATTATTTTTGCTTTTAGTTTACTTTCTAGCAATTCTATCTATATATCTCTATCAGATCTCATACTTGCAAGTAACCGTGAAGGGATTGACAACCCCTTTATTGCATTGGGTGCAAGTGTTTGATTATTTGTGTAGGTACACCTATTGGGGACTTGCTTGTATCTCCTACTGGATTGATACCTTGGTTCTCAACAACTGAGGGAAATACTTATCTACTTTGCTGCATCACCCTTTCCTCTTCAAGGGAAAACCAACGCATGCTCGAGAAGTAGCAGAAAGCTTGTCATTTGCCTCTAGAATTAGAACACAAAACATTTTGGGCAATTAAAGAACTTAACTATGATTTCAAACTTGCCGGTGAGAAGAGGCTATTTGATATTAGCTCACTAGATGAATGGAGAACCCAAGCCTATGAAAATGCCAAGCTATTCAAAGAAAAAGTAAAAAGATGGCATGACAAAAGAATCCAAAAGCGGGAATTCAAAATAGGAGACTATGTTCTTTTGTTCAGCTCTCGTTTAAGATTTTTTGCAGGAAAGCTTCTCTCCAAATGGGAAGGACCATATATTATCGAAGAGGTTTATCGTTCTGGAGCTATCAAGATTAATAATGCCGAAGATACTAATCCGAAGGTGGTCAATGGACAAAGAATTAAGCATTACTCCCTCCGTAAACTAATATAAGAGTGTTTAGATCACTATTTTAGTTATCTAAACGCTCTTATATTAGTTTACATAGGGAGTATATCTCAGGTACGCCTATTAACGCTGAAAGCAATGTTATCCAAACCATGACACCGGAGGAACACATAAAAGAAACCTTCCGGAATACTCCAAAATTCTGAAAAATAGGAGGTACGTGATACGGTAAGTAAACGAACTCCGAAAAATCCGCAAAAATATTTTTTGTCAGTTTTGGAATATTAGAAAATTTTGGAAATAAAAAATTAAACCGGAAGGTGATCGAGGTGAGCATGATACACCAGGGCGCGCCAGGCACCCCTGGGCGCGCCCTGGTGGGTTGTGCCCACCTCATATGCCTTCCCGACTCCGTTTTCCTTCCATATGCTTGTTTCCCAAGATTAAAAATTTCTCTATATATACCCCCGACTGTTTTGACGACCGCATCACAGAAAAATCCTTTGTTCTTGTTTCTTGCTGTTTTCTCGTCAGATCTAGATCTCCATGGCTCCACCAAGCTCCTCCAAGGACACGTTCTTTGAGAAGGTCATCAACCCGTACTTGCCGGAGGTGATGAAGCACCCTCAAGCCATTGAGATGCGTGAGGGGGTGCTCCACATCCGCGATGTTCAAGGACCCAAGAAGACCGGAAGCGTGGAGGCTAGGCTCGAGGCGGTGGAACAGGAAATCTTCAAGTGCCAGAAGATGGTGGAGCGCAGACTTAGTGCCAATCACTCCATGATTACGGAATTCACCCGTGATCAGATGGTGGATGGCCGGTCTGTAAAGGACATCATCTCCACCCTCAACGAGCAAATTAATTTTCTGCAGAGCCAAGTTTATGATCTTCAAAACCAAGTCTTCGAATACAAAGTGAGATTTAAAGGTATGAGTTTAGCTGCCACTTGCAAGACTCAGGGGACTCTCGCGCCAACCTTTGATGGGGAGCCCTTGCCCTGGAAGCTGGAGGACAAGCCTACTACATCATCACCACCACCTTGTTCTTCTCCACCACCAAAGGAGGCTTGAGCACACGGGTATGGGCACTCCCCTTGGCTTGAGCCAAGCTTGGGGGAGGTGCCCCGGTATCGTATCACCACCACTTTTATTCACCTTTACCTATTTTAGTTCGATCCTTAGTTTCCCTTTGCTTTAGTTGAATAAAAGTTTAGCATGATCTATTTTCGTGTGTTAGTTCCGTGGCCTATCTATCTATGTAATCGAGTGAGAGTTATATAATAAAGTTTAGTTTGAGTTTTTGCCTCTCTACTTTCTTGTTGCAATCAAAATAAATAAAACAAGAAACAAATGAAAAGAATCATATGCTAATCTTATGGTGAGTAATGACATCACATAACGAAAAGTATAAGTAGTAAAATTTATTGGAGATTGACAAACATAGCATTGGTCAAGATGCAATTCATGAAAGAATTAATAAGGGAAGAGAAGATTCACATGCAAATACACTATCTTGGACATATTTTATGATTGTGAGCCCCCATCAAATATTATATGTCAAAATTGTTGACGTTGGACAAGGAAGACAACGTAATGATTTATGTTTGTTCATATCCACATAGAAGTTATATTGTCATAGATCCTTTAACATGTGGTGCTTGCTCAATATCTTTGCTAGCCAAAATTCTGCACTAAGTAGAGATACTACTTGTGCATCCAAAAACCCAAACCCAAACTCCTTCTTTAAGTGTCCACCATACCTACCTATGGATCGAGAAAGATCCCTCAAGTAAGTTGTCATCGGTGCAATAAGGCAGTAAAAATTGCTCCTAAAAGTGTTTGATCAATTAGTGTAAGAGAAAATTGAGCGCTATACGAACTTATGATGGCAAAGTAATAAAAGCGACGGACTGCATAATAAAGGTTGCTATCATAGGGGGCAATATAGTGTGATGTTCTTTTACATTAAGGGATTGGGCATACAAACCAATAAGCGCATGGCAACCTCTGCTTCCCTCTGCGAAGGGCCTATCTTTTACTTTTATGTATTTACTTTTATGCAAGAGTCAAAGTATTCTTCCCTATTCCTTTTTACTTTTTCTTTTGCAGGCATCATGTGGTGAGGAAAGATCTAGGCACATATATCTAGTTGGATATGGGTGGGCATGAGTTATTATTGCTGACATCACCCTTGAGGTGACTAAGTTGGGAGGCGAAATAATAAGCCCCTATCTTCCTATGTGTCCGGTTGAAACTTTTTGTTCATGGGTATGCCGTGAGTGTTAGCAATCATAGAAGACTAAATGATGGTTGAGTATGTGGACTTGCCAAAAGGCTCCGACATGAGACCCTTCCTGAAAATATGGTGAATTGTAGTTGCAAAGTTGACTGAGAACATAGTTTGTTGGTTCCCAATAAGGTTTATGCTTCATACTTCCATGTTGTGATGAATTGTTACTTGTTCATGAGAAGCTATATGATAAAATTGTATTGAAATAAGTTTTTATGATAGAGTTTGTTGATGTTGTATTAATAAGCATGATGCTTCTATGTCCGTATTTTGTTTTTATCGACACCTCTCTCTCAAACCATGTGGACATGCTTTTCAATATCAGCTTTCGCTTGAGGACAAACGAGGTCTAAGCTTGGGGGAGTTGATACGTCCATTTTGCATCATGATTTCCTACTGTTATTTACCTTGTTTTGTTGAATAATAATGCTTTGGGGGGTGATTCTAATGCCTTTTCTCTCATAATATGCAAGGTTTACACAAAGAGGGAGAACACTGGCACCTGGAATTCTGGACCTAAGAAAAGAACGTGGAATACTAGCACCTGGAACGTCAGAGATCCCTATTCTGCACAACACCAATGAAGCTGAAATTTTACGGAGATTATTTTTGTATTTAATAAAAAATACTGGAGCAGAAAACTATCGGAGGGGGCCTGCGAGGTGGGCACAACCCACCAGGGCGCGCCATGTTGGGGAACGTTGCATGGGAAACAAAAAATTTCCTACGCACACACAAGATCTATCCATGGTGATGAGCATCTACGAGAGGGAGAGTAAATCTACATACCCTTGTAGATCGCTAAGCGGAAGCGTTTAAGAAACGCGGTTGATGTAGTCGAACGTCTCCGCGATCCAAATCGCAAGTCGTCCCTCGATCCGATCACGAACTAGCGCCGAACGGACGGCACCTCCGCGTTCAACACACGTACGGCTTGATGACGCCTTCACCTCCTCGATCCAGCGAGCGATGGTGAAGTAGTGGTTGAGTTCCAGCAGCACGACGGCGTGGTGATGGTGGTGAGGAACAATCTCTGCAGGGCTTCGCCAAGCGCTACGGAGATTATGACGGAGGAACTAGAGGGTTAGGGTTGCCGCACACGGCTTGGGGAAATCTTGATGTGTCCCGTGTGCTAGCCCTGCCCCTCTATTTATATGTTGAGCCTTGGGGTCTAAACTTGGAGTAAAAGCCTCCTCCAGGTCGGTTTTGCCCGCACAAGGTCGGTTTGGCCCGCAGGGAAAGAGTCCAACTCGGATCCCTGCAGTACCGCGCACAAGCGGTAGTACCGCTTAACACAAGCGGTAGTACCGCTTGGGCGGTAGTACCGCTTCACACAACGGTAGTACCGCTTACGCGGCAGCAAAACTACTTTTTGCACTTTCCAATACCTCGTCGGCTTTATCCCTTTGGCCCATATAAAGTGTTGCTGCACCCGAACACTTCGGTAAACATCCGGAACCCATTCCGGTGAACTCCGGAACTCTTCCGGAGATCAAAACACTATTATCACATATATCAATCTTTACCTCCGGACTATTCCGGAGATCCTCGTCATGTCCGGGATCTTATCCGGGACTCCGAACAACTTTCGGTCACCAACAAAATAACTCAACTATACTAATCGTCACCAAACGTTTAAGTGTGTAGACCCTGCGGGTTCGAGAACTATGTAGACATGACCGAGACACCTCTACGGCCAATAACCAATAGCGGGACCTGGATGCCCATATTGGCTCCTACATATTCTACGAAGATCTTTTATCGGTCGAACCTCTATGTCAAGGATTCAGTTAATCCCGTATGCTATTCCCTTTGTTCTTCAGTATGTTACTTGCCCGAGACTCGATCGTCGGTATCTCTATACCTAGTTCAATCTCGTTACCGGCAAGTCTCTTTACTCGTTCCATAATACAAGATCTCGTGGCTAACACTTTAGTCACATTGCTTGCAAGGCTCATTGTGATGTTGTATTACCGAGTGGGCCCTGAGATACCTCTCCGTCACACAGAGTAACAAATCCCAGTCTTGATCCATGCCAACCCAACAGACACCCTCGGAGATACCTGTAGAGCACCTTTATAGTCACCCAGTTACGTTGCGACGTTTGATACACACAAGGTACTCCTCCGATGTCAGGGAGTTGCATGATCTCATGGTCATAGGAACAGATACTTGACATGCAGAAAACAATAGCAATAAACTAACACGATCAAATGCTACGTTCTTAGTTTGGGTCTTGTCCATCACATCATTCTCCTAATGATGTGATCCCGTTATCAAATGACATCTCATGTCAATGGCTAGGAAACCTTAACCATCTTTGATCAACGAGCTAGTCAACTAGAGGCTTACTAGGGACACAGTGTTGTCTATGTACCCACACATGTATTTGAGTTTCCAATCAATACAATTATAGCATGGATAATAAACGATTATCATGAACAAGGAAATATAATAATAACCAATTTATTATTGCCTCTAGGGCATATTTCCAACAGTCTCCCACTTGCACTAGAGTCAATAATCTAGTTCACATCACTATGTGATTTACATTGTAATGAATCGAACACCCATGCAGTTCTGGTGTTGTTCATGTTTAGCCCTTGGAAGAGGTTTAGTCATCGGATCTGCAACATTTAGATCCGTGTGTACTTTGCAAATATTTATGTCGTCCTCCTTGATGTAATCGCGGATGGAATTGAAACGTCGCTTTATGTGTCTGGTCCTCTTGTGAAATCTTGGTTCCTTGGCTAGAGCAATGGCACCAGTATTATCACAAAACAGAGTCATTGGGTTAAGCGCACTAGGCACTACTCCAAGATCTGTCATGAACTCCTTCATCCAGACACCTTCCTTCGCCGCCTCCGAGGCAGCGATGTACTCCGCTTCGCATGTAGAATCTGCTACCATGCTTTGCTTGGAACTGCACCAGCTAACCGCACCCCCATTAAGAATAAATACGTATCCGGTTTGCGACTTAGAGTCATCCGGATCAGTGTCAAAGCTTGCATCGACGTAACCCTTTACGACGAGCTCTTGATCACCTCCATAAACGAGAAACATGTCCTTAGTCCTTTTCAGGTACTTCAGGATATTCTTGACCGCCGTCCAGTGTTCCATTCCTGGATCACTTTGAAACCTTCCGACCATACTTATGGCAAGGCTGACATCGGGTCTTGTGCACAGCATTGCATACATGATAGAGCCTATGGCCGAAGCATAGGGGATGACACTCATCTTTTCTCTATCTTCTGCAGTCACTGGGCATTGAGTCTTACTCAACTTTACACCTTGCAAAACAGGCAAGAACCCCTTCTTGGACTGATCCATTTTGAACTTCTTCAAAACTTTGTCAAGGTATGTGCTTTGTGAAAGTCCTATTAAACGTCTCGATCTATCTCTATAGATCTTGATGCCTAATATGAAAGCAGCTTCTCCTAGGTCCTTCATTGAAAAACTCTTGTTCAAATATTCCTTTATGCTTTCCAGCATTTCTATATTGTTTCCAATCAGTAATATGTCATCCACATATAATATTAGAAACGCTATAGAGCTCCCACTCACTTTCTTGTAAATACAAGCTTCTCCGTAAACTTGTATAAACTCGAACGCTTTGATCACCTCATCAAAACGAAGATTCCAACTCCGAGATGCTTGCACCAGTCCATAAATGGATCGCCGGAGTTTACAAACTTTGCCAGCATTCTCTGGATCGACAAAACCTTCTGGTTGCATCATATACAACTCTTCCTTAAGGTAACCGTTAAGGAACGCTGTTTTGACATCCATCTGCCAAATTTCATAATCGAAAAAGGCAGCTATTGCTAACATGATTCTGACGGACTTAAGCATCGCTACGGGTGAGAAGGTCTCATCGTAGTCAACTCCTTGAACTTGTGAAAAACCCTTTGCCACAAGTCGAGCTTTATAGACGGTGACATTACCGTCCGCGTCCGTCTTCCTCTTAAAGATCCATTTGTTCTAAATGGCCTTACGCCCTTCAGGTAATACTTCCAAAGTCCATACTTTGTTTTCATACATGGATCCCATCTCGGATTTCATGGCCTCTAACCACTTCTCGGAATCCGGGCCCATCATCGCTTCTCCATAGCTCGTAGGTTCATCGTTGTCTAACAACATGACCTCTAAGACAGGGTTGCCGTACCACTCGGGAGCAGTACGCGTCCTTGTCGACCTACGAGGTTCGATAGCAACTTGATCCAAAGCTTCATGATCATCATCATTAACTTCCTCTTCAGCTAATGTAGGCTCCACAGAAACAACTTTCTGCACTGCGCAACTCTCAGGTTGAAGTAAAGGTTCAACAACCTCATCAAGTTCTATCTTCCTCCCACTTAATTCTTTCGAGAGAAACTCTTTCTCAAGAAATGTTCCGTTTTTAGCGACAAACACTTTGCCTTCGGATCTGAGATAGAAGGTATACCCAACTGTCTCTTTTGGGTATCCTATGAAGATGCATTTCTCCGCTTTGGGTTCCAGCTTTTCAGGCTGAAGCTTTTTGACATAAGCATCACATCCCCAAATTTTAAGAAACGACAGCTTTGGCTTCTTGCCAAACCAAAGTTCATATGGCGTTGTCTCAACGGATTTCGATGGTGCCCTATTTAAAGTGAATGCAGCTGTCTCTAATGCATAACCCCAAAACGATAGTGGCAAATCGGCAAGAGACATCATAGATCGCACCATATCCAATAAAGTTCAATTACGACGTTCGGACACACCATTACGCTGTGGTGTTCCAGGCGGTGTCAGTTGTGAAACAATTCCACATTGTCTTAAGTGACTGCCAAACTCATAACTCAGATATTCTCCTCCTCGATCAGATCGTAGGAATTTAATCTTCTTGTTACGATGATTCTCAACTTCACTTTGAAATTGTTTGAACTTTTCAAATGTTTCAGACTTGTGTTTCATTAAGTAAATATACCCATATCTACTTAAGTCATCAGTGAAGGTGAGAAAGTAACGATAACCACCGCGCGCTTCAATACTCATCGGACCGCACACATCAGTATGTATGATTTCCAATAAGTCACTTGCCCGTTCCATTGTTCCAGAGAACGGCGTTTTAGTCATCTTGCCCAAGAGGCATGGCTCACATGTGTCAAGTGATTCAAAATCAAATGACTCCAAAAGTCCATCAGCATGGAGCTTCCTCATGCGTTTTACGCCAATATGACCTAAACGGCAGTGCCACAAGAAAGTGGTATTATCATTATCAATCCTACATCTTTTGGCATCAATGTTATGAACATGTGTATCATTACTATCGAGATTCAATAAGAATAAACCGCTTACATTGGGTGCATGACCATAAAAGATATTACCCATATAAATAGAACAACCATTATTCTCTGATTTAAATGAGTAACCATCTCGCAATAAACAAGATCCAGATATAATGTTCATGCTTAACGCAGGCACCAAATAACACTTATTTAGGTTCATCACTAATCCCGACGGTAATCGAAGAGCGAGCGTGCCGATGGCGATCACATCAACCTTGGAACCATTTCCCACGCGCATCGTCACTTCGTCCTTCGCCAGCCTCCGTCTATTCCGCAGTTCCTGTTTAGAGTTGCAAATATGAGCAACCGCACCGGTATCAAATACCCAGGCACTACAACGAGGGTTGGTAAGGAACATATCAATAACATGTATATCATATATACCTTGTTTGTTGTTGGCCGCCTTCTTGTCAGCCAAATACTTGGGGCAGTTCCGCTTCCAGTGTCCAGTTCCCTTGCAATGAAAGCACTCAGTTTCTGGTTTGGGTCCAGCCTTGGGTTTCTTCACAGGAGCAGCAACTGCTTTGCCACCTTTCTTAGATTTACCCTTCTTACCCTTGCCATTTTTCTTGAAACTAGTGGTTTTATTGACCATCAACACTTGATGCTCCTTCTGAATTTCAGACTCAGCGGCTTTCAGCATCGCAAACAGCTCGGCGACTGACTTGTTCATCCCGTGCATGTTATAGTTCAACACGAAGCTCTTGTAGCTAGGTGGCAATGATTGAAGAACTCTGTCAGTGATAGCCTCTGGCGGAAGGGGCATCCCCAATTCAGCCAGACGGGTGGAGTACCCAGACATTCTGAGCACGTGATCACTGATAGACCCGTTCTCCTCCATCTTGCAAGTATAGAACTTATCGGAGATCTCATATCTCTCGATCCGGGCATTCTTCTGAAAGATAAACTTCAACTCCTGGAACATCTCATATGCTCCATGACGTTCAAAACGTCTTTGAAGTCCCGGTTCTAAGCCATACAACATTGCACATTGAACTATTGAGTAATCATCAGAACGAGCCTGCCAGGCGTTCACAACGTCTAGAGACTCAACTGGAGCGGGTGGATCACCAAGCGGTGCATCAAGGACATAAGCCTTCTGGGAAGCCGTAAGGATAATCCTTAGATTACGGGCCCAGTCCACAAAGTTACTTCCATCATCTTTCAACTTAGCTTTCTCTAGGAACGCATTAAAATTCAGGGGTGCTACTGCGCGAGCCATGATCTACAACATAAATAAAGCAAAGACAACTTAGACTATTGTTCAAGATAATGAGTTTAATTAATCATATTACTTAAAAACTCCCACTCAAATTGACATCCCTCCGGTCATTCAAGTGTAACATGATCCAAATCCACCAACTCAAGTCCGATCATCACGTGAGTCGAGGTGGTTTCAATGGTGAACATCTTCATGTTGATCATATCTACTATATGACTCATGTTCGACCTTCGGTCTCTTGTGTTCCGAGGCCATGTCTGTACATGCTAGGCTCGTCAAGTTTAACCCGAGTGTTCCGCGTGTGCAACATGGCTTGCACCCGTTGTATGTGAACGTGGAGTCTATCACACCCGATCATCACGGCGTGTCTCGAAACGACGAACTTTCGCAACGGTGCACACTCGGGGAGAACACAATTTATCTTGAAATTTAAGTGAGGGATCACCTTATAATGCTACCGTCGTCCTAAGCAAAATAAGATGCATAAAAGGATTAACATCACATGCAAATCATAAGTGACATGATATGGCCATGAACTTGTGCTTTTGATCTCCATCTCCAAAGCACCGGCATGATCTCCATCGTCACCGGCATGACACCATGATCTCCATCATCTTGATCTCCATCAACGTGTCGCCATAAGGTTGTCGCGCCGACTGTTGCTTCCACGACTATTGCTAACGTTTAGCGATAAAGTAAAGCATTACATAGCGCTTAATGATTGACACGCAGGTCATACAATAATTAAAGACAACTCTATGGCTCCTGCCAGTTGCCGTACTCATTGACATGCAAGTCGTGATATTCTATACAACACATGATCATCTCATACATCACATATATCTCATCATGTAATTGGCCATATCATATCACATCATACCCTGCAAAAACAAGTTAGACGTCCTCTAATTGTTGTTGCAAATTTTACGTGGCTGCTACGGGTTTGCAAGAACCGTTCTTACCTACGCAAAACCACAACGTGGTGTAGTGATTGCTTTTTGATCTTCTAAAAGAACCCTCTTCATTGAAATCGATTCAACTAAAGTGAGAGAGACAGACACCCGCTAGCCATCTTTATGCAACGAAGTTACATGTCAGTTGAAGGAACCTGTCTCGCGTAAGTGTACGCATAATGTCGGTCCGGGCCGCTTCATCTCACAGTACCGCCGAATCAAATATCAACTAGTAACGGCAAGCAATATGTATACACCCACGCCCACAACTCGTTTGTGTCCTACTCGAGATCTCATCTACGCATAGACCTGGCTCATGATGCCACTGTTGGGGAACGTTGCATGGGAAACAAAAATTTTCCTACGCACACACAAGATCTATCCATGGTGATGAGCATCTACGAGAGGGAGAGTAAATCTACATACCCTTGTAGATCGCTAAGCGGAAGCGTTTAAGAAACGCGGTTGATGTAGTCGAACGTCTCCGCGATCCAAATCGCAAGTCGTCCCTCGATCCGATCACGAACTAGCGCCGAACGGACGGCACCTCCGCGTTCAACACACGTACGGCTTGATGACGCCTTCACCTCCTCGATCCAGCGAGCGATGGTGAAGTAGTGGTTGAGTTCCAGCAGCACGACGGCGTGGTGATGGTGGTGAGGAACAATCTCTGCAGGGCTTCGCCAAGCGCTACGGAGATTATGACGGAGGAACTAGAGGGTTAGGGTTGCCGCACACGGCTTGGGGAAATCTTGATGTGTCCCGTGTGCTAGCCCTGCCCCTCTATTTATATGTTGAGCCTTGGGGTCTAAACTTGGAGTAAAAGCCTCCTCCAGGTCGGTTTTTCCCGCACAAGGTCGGTTTGGCCCGCAGGGAAAGAGTCCAACTCGGATCCCTGCAGTACCGCGCACAAGCGGTAGTACCGCTTAACACAAGCGGTAGTACCGCTTGGGCGGTAGTAACGCTTCACACAACGGTAGTACCGCTTACGCGGCAGCAAAACTACTTTTTGCACTTTCCAATACCTCGTCGGCTTTATCCCTTTGGCCCATATAAAGTGTTGCTGCACCCGAACACTTCGGTAAACATCCGGAACCCATTCCGGTGAACTCCGGAACTCTTCCGGAGATCAAAACACTATTATCACATATATCAATCTTTACCTCCGGACTATTCCGGAGATCCTCGTCATGTCCGGGATCTTATCCGGGACTCCGAACAACTTTCGGTCACCAACAAAATAACTCAACTATACTAATCGTCACCAAACGTTTAAGTGTGTAGACCCTGCGGGTTCGAGAACTATGTAGACATGACCGAGACACCTCTACGGCCAATAACCAATAGCGGGACCTGGATGCCCATATTGGCTCCTACATATTCTACGAAGATCTTTTATCGGTCGAACCTCTATGTCAAGGATTCAGTTAATCCCGTATGCTATTCCCTTTGTTCTTCGGTATGTTACTTGCCCGAGATTCGATCGTCGGTATCTCTATACCTAGTTCAATCTCGTTACCGGCAAGTCTCTTTACTCGTTCCATAATACAAGATCTCGTGGCTAACACTTTAGTCACATTGCTTGCAAGGCTCATTGTGATGTTGTATTACCGAGTGGGCCCTGAGATACCTCTCCGTCACACAGAGTAACAAATCCCAGTCTTGATCCATGCCAACCCAACAGACGCCCTCGGAGATACCTGTAGAGCACCTTTATAGTCACCCAGTTACGTTGCGACGTTTGATACACACAAGGTACTCCTCCGATGTCAGGGAGTTGCATGATCTCATGGTCATAGGAACAAATACTTGACATGCAGAAAACAATAGCAATAAACTAACACGATCAAATGCTACGTTCTTAGTTTGGGTCTTGTCCATCACATCATTCTCCTAATGATGTGATCCCGTTATCAAATGACATCTCATGTCAATGGCTAGGAAACCTTAACCATCTTTGATCAACGAGCTAGTCAACTAGAGGCTTACTAGGGACACAGTGTTGTCTATGTACCCACACATGTATTTGAGTTTCCAATCAATACAATTATAGCATGGATAATAAACGATTATCATGAACAAGGAAATATAATAATAACCAATTTATTATTGCCTCTAGGGCATATTTCCAACACGCCAGGCCCCCCTGGGCGCGCCCTGATGGGTTGTGGCCACCTCGGCCCACCTCCGGTGCCCATCTTCGGGTATATGGTCACATTTGACCTAGTAAAAATCAGAGGAGGACTTTTAGGACGAAGTGCCACCGCCTCGAGGCGAAACTTGGGCAGGAGCACTTTTTTCCCTCCGACGGAGCGATTCCGCCGGGGGAACTTCCCTCCCGGAGGGGGAAATCGAAGCTATCGTCATCACCAACACCCCTCTCATCTTTGGGAGGCCAATCTTCATCAACATCTTCAACAGCACCATCTCCTCTCAAACCCTAGTTCATCTCTTGTGTTCAATCTTTGTACCGGAACCTCAGATTGGTACTTGTGGGTGACTAGTAGTGTTGATTACCTTGCGTAGTTGATTACTATATGGTTTATTTGGTGGAAGATTATATGTTCAGATCCATTATGCTATTTAATACTCCTCTGATCTTGAGCATGATTATTACTTGTGAGTAGTTACCTTTGTTCTTCAGGTCACGGGAGAAGTCATCTTGCGAGTAATCATGTGAATTTGATATGTGTTCGATATTATGATGATATGTATGTTGTGATTCCCTTAGTGGCGTCATGTGAACATCGACTACATGACACTTCACCATTCATGGGCCTAAGGAATGCATTGTGGAGTAGTTATTAGATGATGGGTTGCTAGAGTGACAGAAGCTTAAACCCTAGTTTATGCGCTACTTCGTACGGGGCTGATTTGGATCCAAACGTTTAATGCTATGGTTAGATTTTATCTTAATACTTTTCTCGTAGTTGCGGATGCTTGCGAGGGGGTTAATCATAAGTGGGAGGTTGTTCAAGTAAGAACAGCACCCAAGCACCGGTCCACCCACATATCAAATTATCAAAGTAGCGAACACGAATAAAACCAACATGATAAAAGTGACTAGATGAAATTCCCGTGTACCCTCAAGAACACTTTGCCTATTACTAGAGACTGTTCTGGCCTGTCCTTTGCCACAAAAGGATTGAGCTACCTTGTTGCACCTTGTTTACCGTTACTGTTACTTGCTTGTTACCAATTATCTTGCTATCAAACTATCTGTTACCTACAATTTCAGTGCTTGCAGAAATTACCTTGCTGAAAACCGCTTGTCATTTCCTTCTGCTCCTCGTTGGGTTCGACACTCTTACTTATCGAAAGGACTACGATTGATCCCCTATACTTGTGGGTCATCAGAGAGCGTGTCTTCTCACAGGGTTGGATGCACTGGTGAAGTTTGCACCATGTCTCGAGGTGAGAGTGGGTAATGCATGATACGGAAGTTACAAGCAAAATATGGACAGGTGGAAGTGCTTGTAGACCAAAAACTCACATTAATCATAAATACCTCAAGTACTTATTGCAAAAAAAGTATCCCTCGAAGCAAAGCATAACTCGCATGCCCCTATGGAGGAGGTTGGTAGGAGTTAACCGTCGTGCGCCCCTAATTCGAGCACACAAAGGATTATTCAATCAAAATAAATCACACTCTTATTTCCTCTCTAATGCCAGCGGCCACCACTTTCATTCATAAGGACTCACAAACCTTAACACCAATATTCACGCTTAGCTTTAATTATTTACTCACACACTCACATATTACTACCTCAATATCGCAAAATTATTGCAAGGAATCAAACTTATCATATTCAATGATCTACAAATCCATTCTAGTTTTCATTACACCACCTCCATGTACCTATTATTTTTGGACCAACCATATAAATCATGCAAATTACCACTTCCTATTTAACTCTTAAAAGGATTTAAGTGAAACAATAGAGTGCATATAATTTCTACAAAAATATATCTCCATGCTCAAACAAATATAAGTGAAATACAAGAGCAATTGCCTCAACTCAAATAGATATAAGTGAACTCCGGATGAGCATTATATAAATATAGGATGAATGTGTGTCTCTCAGAATAAGCGTGATTAGAAAACAATGATTGCAAATAGTCGCAAACAAAATAAAATAAAAACAAACTACGGTCCAAGAAAAACACATATCATGTGAATAATTAAAATATAGCTCCAAGTAAGATATACCGATAGTTTTGAAGACGAAAGAGGGGATGCCATCTGGGACATCCCAAAGCTTAGATGCTTGAGTTTTCCTTAGATATTTCCTTGGGGTGCCTTGGGCATCCCCGAGCTTAGGTTATTACCACTTCTTGTTCTTCCCATAGCGCCATCTCACCCAAAACTTGAAAACTTTATTCACACAAAACTTAACAAAAACTCATGAGATATGTTAGTATAACATAAATAAATCCTTCACTTATGTATTGTCAAGACAAGACTCATAATTATCACTAAATGATGTCTACTATGTTCCATCATTTCCACAATTTATATCCCACAATATAAGTCATAGAAACTCCAAAACAAGCAAACTAAGGAAGCAGAACAGAATCTGTCAGAAACAGAACAGTACGCAAAGATTCAACTGAAAGTCATATTTCTATAACTATGAACATTCTGAAATATTAGGACACTACAGACAATTTTTAATTCAACACTTCGTAAAAATTTCAGCAATTGACCATGTTCCGGTACAAAGAAACTATTCAATCACCGGACACAAAGTTGTTGTTTCTGCACATAACCTAATAAACAAGCAATTTGCGACATCTCAAAGGTTCAACTTGGCACTTCAATGAAATAAAAGACACACAATTACTACAATAGCAAAAATTATGTTCACACACTAAAAATAAAATAAAATAATGGATAACTATTTGATTGCCTCCCAACAAGCTCTTACTTTATAGCCATTAAGATAGGCTTGAGATTTTATTGACGCTCACATGAAAATCAAGACATTATAGCACAAAAGAGATCATCGTATAGCATGTAACAAGAACATTTAAGTCTAACCCACTTTCTATGCATAGACATCTCACAAGTAAATTATCAAGTAAGCAAAGTCTAGCATATGCAAGGAAGGAGATTGAAATATTGACAATGTTACCGTAAACAGAGGTAATTTAGTAACATGAGTATTTCTATAACCATACTTGCCTCTCTTAAAATAATTACATGTAGGATCATAATCAAATTCTTGTTATCACATAACATACTCCCTACATGATCCACATGCATACAAATTTTATAATCTTCCAAGATAGTGGGATTAGTATTAACTAAAGTCATGACCTCTCCAAATCCACTTTTATCAAAAAATAATCATAAGGTTGATTATTCTCCAAACATGCGGGATTCCTGTTACCTAAAGCTGACGCTCAACCCACTTTCAATAAGTATAGCAAACATTATTATCAATGACATATTCATCATGAAGCTCAAATAAATTTTCAAGATCGCAAGAAGAATCATAATTATCTCTCCCCAATCATGATCATTACAAGAATAAGTAGGCATAACAAAAATCATCATCTATAGTGCCTACAAACACATTGTCTCCATAAAAAGTAATATCAAGTGTGTCATCTGCATCACTTGAATCATAAAGATTATCATAATTTTCTTTTATAACCTTTTCATTTAGGGGGACTAAAAATATCATGCTCATCAAACTCACCATCCCCAAGCTTATAGCTTTACATATCATTAGCACAATCGATATTCATGGAATTCACACTAATATCACTGCAATCATGCTTTTCACATGCAATGGGACTTTCACTAATTTTATAAAAAAATCTTTTAACACTTCGTATCAATTTTCATATTCACTATTTTCAAGACAAACTTCATAAAGATAACGAAGTGCACTCAATTTCAGCTTTTCTTTCAAAGAACTTATCTTAATAGAATTTTCTTCATCATTAGCTATTGGTATATCATAATTAGGATTTTTGAAAAGATTAGCAAATGGACGAGGATCCATTTTTTCCAACTTTTAAAAAGATAATGATAGTATAATTAGCAAGAAATAAATCAAGCAAATAAAGAAGTTTCTGTGCAGGCACCTGATTTGGTAGATGAGGACTCCCTGGCAACTGCGCCGGAAATTCTTCTGCTACTCCCGTAGGAGTTGTTGGATTCCCCAAAGAGGAAAGGTGATGTAGCACGACAACAGATAGTATTTCCCTCAGGTAAGTACCAAGGTTTATCGAACCAACATGAGTCACCAAGCTAACAATGTTAGCAGTACTTGCACACAAACAAATAAAATTGCTTACACTCAGCAATAGCAAGGAGTTTGTCAGTCCCCTTGTTCTTGCTAGTTAGAAGATTAAAAGCGAATATTGATAGGGCAAGGTGGCAAAATAATAAATAGAAAATTGTAGGAGTTTTGTATTAATGGAGAATAGACCCTGGGGCCATAGGTTCACTAGTGGCATCTCTCTCGACAACAGGTAATGGTATGACAGAAAAATTACTGTTCAGAAATTTACAAAATAGCGTAAATTATAATTATGATCATTCATGACATAATCTTATATAGGCATTACATCCAT
Source organism: Elymus sibiricus (assembly GCA_039707655.1). Classification (NCBI taxonomy): domain Eukaryota; kingdom Viridiplantae; phylum Streptophyta; class Magnoliopsida; order Poales; family Poaceae; genus Elymus; species Elymus sibiricus. The sequence goes on along the minus strand of CM077667.1, from coordinate 451,193,101 downwards.
GATAAGTAGACCGCTAAACTTACCGACATCTACTGCTATTACTCCACCCCAAGATGAAAGAACATGTGCTGCCCCCATGTTTGGTTTTGGTAATTGATGACAATCTCTATGGACTAATGGTTGCCTTGAGTTATATTTGAAGGGTTTGTCCATAGGCTTTGCTTGTAGACCATTTGTTGGTCTCAAGGTGATTTGAAGAAGAATATGTGTTGACCAAGGTGCTATTCAAGGATTTATCCAAAGATTGGTCATGTGAGTGTTGAGCCTATTGCAAAGCATGTATTGAAGAAGAAGATTCAAGACATCATCCTAATGAAGAGAGTTGGAAAGATTCAAGGTTGATCAAGACTAAATATGAAGAGTGATTCAAGTTGATCAACACACAAAGCGTAGAAGATGTACCAAGCGAGATCGAGTGATCTCATGGTATGGTAAGCATTGTCCATTACGCTTTGTGTACTAACCCGTGTTCTATGCGAGAGTTCTATGTGGGGTTAGGTATGCGTCAAGAGGAAGATCTCATTCAACCCATGGAGGATGATATCAAGTGGTGATCGTCATCAAGTTTGCGGTGTGCAAGTTCAAGTGGAGCATCACGAAGAGATCACTTGCTTGAAGCTTGCCGTCCATTGTGGTGACAATGGACTTGTGAAGATGTGCCGAAGAGTGGCTCACCCATAGTGGAGTATGGGGGGAGCAATCAACTAGTCTTCATCGAGCCGGCGCAATCAGGAAAGGTGGTCCAACTTGAGGAGGTCAAGATCGTCATCATCTAGCTCAAGTGGACTATGCGCAAGGCAAAGGTTTGCCCTTGATAGGTTTTCTATTTTACCGGTCTCATGGTGGTAGTTGGGAGACCGGGTTATAGGATCGATAGCCGTACTATCAAGGGGGGGGGCTCTCAAGTGAGTAGCTTGATCGTATCGTTCGTAGAGAGCTCAAACCATTGCATCCTTGCATCATCTTTCTTGGTTCGTGTTTGGTGTTTCTCTTTGTGAGTCTTTGAGCTTTTGGTCATCTTCATGACAAGCTCGAGTTCATCGAAAACGGAGTTCATATGCATCTTCTATGATGTTTTCGATGTTGGAGTTTATGCCGGGTCTTCATTCATAGAGGTTTCTCATCTCTATATGTTAGGCATATCTCCCCTGTCGCTGTTTGGATAGTACTCGTTGTCTTCTATCCAACAAGCTTGAGTTTGCTCAATTCGGAGCTCATGTGCAGAAGTTGTGGCAGTTCTGGTTTCTGCACTAAGCGGTTGTACCGCTAGTCCGAGCGGTTGTACCGCCCTAGGGGTGATACCCTAGGGTTGCAGTCTCCAGGTTTTTTCCAAGCGGTTGTACCGCTGCCTCCGGGCGGTTGTACCGCCTGGTGCTTGGAAATCTCCAGGTCTGCGGCTCGGCGGTTGTACCGGCCTTGTACCGCTCTATCACCGGACTCCCTTCTGTTGTGGGGCGGTTGTAGGGCGGTGGTGACCCGGTAGTTTCCGGATGGTTTCGGTGCACCGGTACTACCGGTTACTGGAGCGGTTGTACCGCTCCAGACTTAGCCACCACAAGTACTTGGTCCCAGCGGTTGTACCGCCCTGTCCCGCGGTAGTACCGCTCTTCTCAGCGGTAGTACCGCTTGTGCGGTACTTCCGCGATGAGCTACCGCGTGTACTTCCGCTTAGGATTTTCTTCTGGTGTCCTGTTTTTCCTTAGCGGTAGTTGAGCGGCTGTTGGGCGGTAGTACCGCTTGAGGCGGTAGTACCGCTCTAGTACCGCTCCACTACCTCTTTTCTGAGCTGTTCTGCGAACCTTTGCGGTAGTACCGCTTGTGGGTGCGGTAGTACCGCTTCGTGCGGCACTACCGCGCTTCTGTGCTTGCTGTACTCACTGGCTTCGGCTGGTAGTACCGCTCTAAGCGGTAGTACCGCTCCTTGGAGCGGTAGTACCGCTTGAGTGCGTCCAGCACAGGTAACGGTTCGATTTGGTGGGGGCTATAAAAGGGGTCTTCTTCCCCAACGGTTTTCTTATCGTTAGAGCTCGTTTTTGCCCCCCATTGCTGATCTTCTTGAGCTTGCTAACTCTCAATCCCTCCAATGATTCTTGCTCCTTCTTGAGGGAAAAGAGAGAGGAGATCTAGATCCACATTTCCACCAATCACTTTCTCCTCTAAGTGAGGGGAACCCCTTGAATCTAGATCTTGGAGTTCTTGGTGTTCTCCTTGTTCTTCCTCTCATATTCCTCCATAGCTTTTGTTGCTTTGGTGGGATTTGGGAGTGAGGGACTTGACCACTTCGTGTGTTCTTGCCATTGCATTAGTTGCATCGGTTTGAGTTCTCCACGGTGATACGTGGAAGTGAGAAGTTGAGAAGCTTATTACTCTTGGGTGTTTGAGCACCCTAGAGCTTGTTCCTCTTGGGTGCCTTGGTGCCCTAGACGGCTTGGTGGTGCCTCGAAGCTCAATCATTGTGGTGTAAAGCTTCGGGCAAGCGTCGGGGTCTCCAATTAGGTTGTGGAGATCGCCTCGAGCAATTTGTCGGGTACCGGTGACCGCCCCCAAGGGTTGCCAAAGTGTACGGGTTCGGTGACCGCCCTCAAGGGTTGCCATTTGTACGGGTTCGGTGACCGCCCTCAAGGGTCCCATAGTGGAATCACGGCACCTTGCATTGTGCGAGGGCGTGAGGAGAATACGGTGGCCCTAGTGGCATTGTTGGGGAGCATTGTGCCTCCACACCGCTCTAACGGAGATTAGCATCCGCAAGGGTGTGAATTTCGGGATACATCGTCGTCTCCGCGTGCCTCGGTTATCTCTTACCCGAGCCCTTTACTTATGCACTTTACTTTGTGATAGCCATATTGTTTCTAGTTATATATCTTGCTATCACTTAGTTGTTTATCTTGCTTAGCATAAGTTGTTGGTGCACATAGGTGAGCCTAGTAGATTTAGGTTTTGTGTTTGACAAATTAAACGCTAGTTTTATTCCGCATTTGTTCAAGCCTAAACCGTAATTATTTTAAAGCGCCTATTCACCCCCCCCTCTAGGCGACATCCACGATCTTTCACAAGACCGCTATTCAGCATGCATCTCAAGGTATTAAGTTTGCAAGAAACAGAGTAACGCAATAAGCAAGATGACATAATTTAGACAGAAAAAACCTAGCAATAAGATTAACCCCCATCGTTTTATCCTTAGTGGCAACAATACAATATGTGCCTTTGTCCTTTTATCGCTGGACACGATCATCGTAAGATCGAACCCCTACTATGCACCACTCTCTCTGAAGAACTACTCATCTATCTTGGCCAGAGAAGACTCATAGATAGGAAATAATACATAGCTATAAAATCACACATAAAAGAAGAGAATCAATATAAATCAATGAACAATCAGATCATAAATCCACAATTCATCGGATCCCAACAAACACACCACAAGAATTACATCAAATTGATCACAGAGGAGATCATTGTACTAAAGATAAAAAAGAGAAAGCCATTGAACTACTACTATGGACTCGAAGGTCTTGGTGAAACTACTCACACATCATCATGGAGGCAGCAAGGTTGATGAAGATGGCCTCTCCAATGATTTCCCCCTCTGGTAGAGTACCGGAACAAGGCTCTAGATGGGATCGCGTCGGAATAGAGGCTTGTGGTGGCGATAAAATTCTTACCAGTTCGCTTCTGTTGGTACAAAATATTGGGGTATTTATAGAGCCGGAATTAGGTCAAACGGAGGCTTAGGGGCCCACATGGGCAGATGACGTGACCACCCCCTTGGCCGTGCCATCTGTCCATGTATCTTCCTCATGGGTCCCCTCGACCTCTCCCAAATCTTCTATGGTCTCTTATTGTCTATAAAAAATTGTCAAAAAGCTTCATCGTGTTTGGACTTCCGTAGGTATGATTTTTCTACGAAAGCTAGTTTGTTGTTAGCTCGGGGAGCCAGTGATACTCGAATGCAAGTGAAAGGGTATTTTTCACCTTAAGTGTTTTGGTGTTGATGACAATGCCATTTGCGGACTAACCGTGTGCCTAAGCTACTCATGTATACTTTATATGACACAAGAAGGTTAGGCACCACTTCGGATGGAAAAAGAGCGGGGAAGACATTTTCAACGTGTTTTCATTTCTTTGGTCGTACCGTTGCCCCCTACAGTTGTACGACCCCTGTGCATTTTTGCACATAACATTACAGTTGGATTTGGTGGGGCACTATATAATGAGGGGGTTCTTCCTCATCCTACCCACCTCTTACCCCTCTCTCTCCTCTATTAATGACCAGAACTTGTTCTCGACCAATCTCCTTCTCTATCCAACCAAACTTGTTGATTTGCTAGGGATTGAGAGAGGAGACCTAGATCTACAATTTTATCAAATGAAATTTAATCCCCCATACATTTCTTGTGGATCATGTTACTGCTAGGTTTTTAATCACCCTAAATGGAAGAGGTCACCTTGGAGCCATAATTCATTTTGGTGAAGCTTCATGGTGGTCTTTGGAGCCTTCAACTAAGTTGTGGAGAGAGCCCCAACCTTGTTTGTAAAGGTTTTGGTTGCCACCTTCAAGGGCACCGCTAGTGAATTCATGGCACCTTGCATTGTGCGAGGGTGTGAGGAGAATAGGGTGAGTTCTTGAGATGCTTGGAGAGCATTGTGCCTCCAAACCCCTCCAACGGAGAGGTACCTTCCCCAAAGGAGGGAACTTCAGAAACACATCCTCGTCTCCATCGACTCCACTTGCGGTTATTTTGGTCCTTTACTTTGTGCAAGTTTATTTCGTGTGTTGTACTCTTGCTTGCACTTGTTACTTGTTAAGCTTGTCATATAGGTTGTCCACCTAGTTGCATATCTAGATAACCTACTTTATTTTTAGCCTAAAATTTACAAAAGACTAAACATTTATTAGTCTCCTAATCATCATCCTCTAGTCGACCATATCGATCCTTTTAGTAAGGCTGTATTTTCAGAAAAACTTCAACTCCCACAACAAAAATTCACTCGGTACTATGCTTATCCGCCTGGGCTTTCAACATTGCTTAGCATGCATCAGATGTTGACAAGCTGATCCAAGGTAACTTGTCATTGTTCAAGCCACTGGGCAAGATCGGGAGAAGCAACAGAGCAGTCAGGTGCGATGCCAAAGTGACTAGGAGGGTGACCATAAACAATTTCAAATGGTGATTTTCCCTTGGCGGAATGCCAGTTCGTGTTGTACCAGTATTCACAAAGGGATGGGCATTTTGACCATCGAGATGGATGACCATAGATGAAACACCGCAAGTAGCGCTCGATCTGCTGGATGGCCTATTCTGTTTACCTATCCAGATTGAGGGTGTTGAGCGGAACTCATACGCTGATGCATCCCTTGATTATGCTTGAATAACTCCTTCCAGAAAAATCCGATCTCGATCAGACACACTTGAGAGGGGCAACCATGCAGCTTGTACACTGTGTCCAGGAAGGCGTCCACCAACACTTGCGATGTAAATGGAGGATATAAGGGGTTAAAGTGCCCATACTTAGATAGTTTATCAGTTACGACCAAGATGCAACATCATTGTCCAGAGGATGGGATACCTTCAATAAAATCCATGTCCAGAGGATAGTTTATGAGCACTCGATCTATCTCGATCCAGATTTCCACGAAGTTCATAAAGGAATTCGAGCTACATTAGAAATGGGGAAGGAGGAGGAGCTTCGTCCAAGGCAAGCCACGAGAACTACCCGTTTTATCTATCCTAATCCTACAAACAAGTGATGGTTAGTTATTTGTCATGTTACAAGGCCTATGGCCCATTCCAAGCCTGCAAGGCCTATGGCCCATTCCAAGCCTGCAAGCTGAGTCGGCAAGCGAGACTTGCGAGACGGCCTGCCAAACTAACTGCAACTTCAGGTTTGCTGACATAACCATAGCTTACCTGATGCAAAAAAAACATAAGGAACGCTCCTTGGCTACCTTTTTGGCGGAGATGAGGCGCAACAAGGTCAACTAGGAAGAATAAAGAAGGGAAAGATGTGGAGGGACACTATCGGTAGAAAACACGACAACGACCTCAGTAGACAAGCTCTTACCGTTGGAGCGCTACCTCATGAGCATACCGACATTTGATGCATGTGCCGATTGTGGCGGCGAAAGAACACAGGAGGTAGGGTGGCATAGGAGCACAGACAAGGAAGACAATATTTCACATTGATTCAGAAGGTCTAATGAAGAATGGATCAAAATTGTAGAACATAAAAATTGCTAAAGTCATCATGAACGCCTCGGTATGAGCGTAAACGTCGCCTCCCACTGAAAGAATAATCCACATCAATGATGCATCAAGACGTCAAACATGTGATTTTGTATTTTAGGGCGCGTTTGGTTACCTGCATCATTTTTTGGCACTTTGCATACTTGTCCCAGTTGGGCTTGGCTGAGCATATGCAGGCAAAAAACCAACATCTGCATGTTGATTGTTTGCCTGCATCCCCTCTAGCCTGCATGTGCCGAAACGGAAGGCATGTTGTTTGGTTGTGGCCTGGTTTGAGGCGAAACACTAGTCCGGTTATTTGCTAACATCCATGACAATAGTGTGGTAACCTCCTCCTCGAAATAGTGAGGTTATCAGAGGCACAAAAATAAAGCAACCAGAACAAACTTAAGCACACATCAAAGTTTAACCACACACAAAAGTTAAACATAGTACGATAAGTTTTAAACATAGCACATAGTCTGGAATGAACAACCAACAACTTAACTAGGAACAAGAGGTCATTACGCGGTCATGGCGAAGGCCTCGTCATGCTTCTTGCACTTGGTGACCACCTCCACGCCGTCGTCGTTGAAGACGATCACCTTCATGGTGTTCGGGGGTGTTCATCATGATCTGGTGAACGGCAGCGAAGGTGGCCCAACCCTGATCAAGGGTGACCCTGCTGTTGACCACCTTCACCGTGACCCTCCATGAGCAGCCGATGTTCGTGTTTAGACTGAACTCTGTAGGCACGGCGGGGAAGTGCTTCGTGAAGTCCAGAGGCAAAGGCAGAGCCTCCAGCTTCAGAGCAAAGATCACCTTGCAGAAGTGGGTTGGTCCTGCCTCCTCATGGTAGTGTCCGTAGTTCTTTCGCTTGGCGTTAGGGTGATCCTGCACCGGCACGTCCACCAATGGCGGCACCACCTCCTTGCCCATGTCCATCTGCATTATCAACAACGCGTAGTTCAAATGTCAACATTCATTCCTACTGGCCTAACGCTCCTATATTTACCCACACTTCTTACCCAGCACCGCATTAAACCCCCTTTCATTTTTCACCCCCCTCTTCATCAACCTCTCTGTTTCACCACCTCTCCCTCACCATGAACTCCAACCCCAACCCTTTCCCCTGGGGCATGGGATGGAGGGCATTCTTCCTCGGGCGCTTGCTCGGTGACCGCGCGAAGTTCGAGGACACAATGGAAGTGTGCTCGAACGTCACGAGCATGGCTGAATTGCACAAGGAGGCTAACGCTATGGTGAAGAAGGTGATGGCGAAGGAGTTGAAGACGCTGATTCCTGACCCAACGAAGGGCGCTATGTCAGTTGACATCCTTCGCTGGGCCATGAATCAGGCCAACTCCGGCGACGCTCGACAGAGGGCCAAGTGGACCAAGTACAGGGAGTACAAGCGTCCCAATGACGACCGTGTCGCGGTGTACTGGACGACACCGACTGTGGTGGATCCGGCGGAGGAAGACGAAAAGACGAAGCCTATGCCCCACCGCCGCTCGACGCGACTCCAGGGTCGCCGCGGCTAGACAAAATAGGTAGTACCCCAATCCCCACCCCCGATGTAATCGACCGATTAGGCATGAACTCAAGATGTGTTCAATCCCCCCACCCTCGATGTGTTCAATCCCCTCCCTCACTCTTCCATCACATGCTCCAATTAAATCTAGTCTGAGTCGACGGAGTTACTCTAGAGAGGTCAAAGAACTTACCGCCATTGCCGATGCGCTTCGGTGGAGGTCTGAAGTCGCTGCGGTGGTCGCCGCCGTCGTAGATTCTGGCGCTGTCGCTCTGGTGGTCGCCGCCGCCGGTGTGAGTGGGGAAGAGGGGAGAGAGCGGTGAGGAAGGAAAGTGAGAATAATTTATGACGGCGCTTCGGGAAACAACGCGACTTCTCGAGACTGCATCCACGCGTGCAACCGCCCACGCCCACGTGCCTAGGGTTGCACCGCTCGGGCCTGGCTCCACAAAAACGGCCGATTTGAGCGTTCGTGTGGATGCAGGGCCAGAGGTGCTTCAATGTTCGTGCTATGCAGGCCAACCAATCAATGCGGGTAACCAAACGACCCAAAGTCTTCCCGCACGGGCCTGGCCCGACCTAATGCAGCCTACCAAATGCATCCTTAATGCGTTGGCGATATCACTGCCTTCTATCCATCTAACCATTGATTGATCCTCGTCGAGAAAGCACCCCTTTCAAGAAAACAATCCGTTTTTTAAAGCTAGCACCCCCGTTAAACGAGGCACAACCAGCACGGCGAATCAGTCTACGTGCAATCGTGCATACGTGTTGTCCTTGCTACGTTTCATTTCACTCCAGCCGGAAGACGCACAATTATGCTGACTTAACCCGCACCGCAACCCATCCCGTTCGGCACGGCAAGCAAGCCAACCGTAACACCACCACCCTACACTGTGACCGCACACTACGAGTATACTAGGAGTATACTACTCCCTCCGTTTCTAAATATAAGTCTTTTTAAAGGTTCCACTTAAAGACTACATATTGATGTATATAGACATACTTTAAAGTATAGATTCATTCATTTTGTTTCGTACGTAGTTTCCTAGTAATAAAATCTGTAAAAAGACGCCTCACGCGGGTGCGGGCGCGCAGCATATAATCCAGCGGCCGCGCACGCGCCAGGACACACGCACGCACGGAGCGAACAAAGAGACACACGCCCGGGGCACACGGGCGGGCTGGCTGGCTGGTTCCTGGCTGCGGGAGCCAAGGGCAGGCAGCGAGAGAAAAGCAGGGCAGCGTGCCGACTGCCGAGCCAACCCCCGCCCCACAAAAGGAGGGGGAGAGAGCGAGAGCGAGAGCGCAGAGCGAGGCGGCCGCGACCGAGGGAAGTGGCGGTGGCGGCGGCGGCGGCGGCGGCGGCGGCGGATGGGGGAGGTGGCGGCGCTGCGGCAGCTGGTCGGCCAGGTGCAGGAGCTCTGGGACCTCTACGGCGCCGTCCACGCCCACGCCCACGGCCCCCTCCCCAGGCAAGCACGCCCCCAAACCCCCTAATCCCCTTTGCCCGCTCCTCTTCCCCTCCCCTCCTCTCCTCCGCTCTCCCCGTCGCCGCGGATTCGGTCGGATCTGCTCCGCTCCGCGCGCGGCGCTCCTCCGAATTCGCCTCCCCGTGCGCGCGCGGGCGGGGGCGCGGAAATTAGGTCGCGCGGATACTCCGCTGGCGTGCTCAGATTGCTGGCGCTGTCGCCGGACTCCGTCGCGGCGGCTCGCGAGTTTTCCCCATCGTTTTTCGCTCGGTTGCCTCGGCCGATTTGGTCGATGAGTTCGAGGCGCGGTGGCGTGCGACCAAGGGAACGGCCGTGGCGTCGCCCGCACTGCTAGCTTGCTCGTTCCCTCCTTGAAATTGTTTGTTAATACCACTATTTAAATCAGCCTCTTAGCGTTTGACATTGCCCTTTGCCCCCCCGGCGCAGTTCACGCGTATATATCCACCATGGATGGCGGAACGAGGCGCGAGAAATCCCGCGACGTGGAGACTATTTCAGTGCATGTGATGCTGCTGCTCCTAATAACATATCCTAGTTAAGTTGACTTTGGAGTTGCGCACTGCGTTTGTACTGCTCCGTGTAGGCAAAGGAACCAGGCGACAAAGGGAAATGGTGATTATTCTGACGCCGTCCTCGTTCAGAGTCAGACTAGTTTGCAAGACTTGAGCGGAATAGGAAAAGGAAACAAGTTACTCGATTGCTAGTGCTAAGAAGTCGTGTATATGAATTGGTGAACAACATACCCCACAAGAAAAAAAACAACTAGTGAACAACATGATGATGCATGCTTATTTGTTCATTGCTTTATTGCTCTGCTTCAGCAAGTATTGCATGCATAGTGCTTAAGAGTTTGGGGGTCAACTGTAGCTTAGCTAATCTGCATGTTTATAAGAAATAAAATATGCATTTGGTTTCTTACTGATAAAGCTATAATAAAGTTAACGATTCCATTGGTTAAAAGCTGTGTTATTTGCTTGTGCTCACCAAGTCAGTATAGCTAAAACGATTAACAGTTTAGACTCCATTTTGGCAATCTTACGGGTTTGGGTGGTGGTTCAAAATCAGTTTAGACTGTGCACATGGTCGTGTTGCTTGTCCTAGAGCGCATAAGTATCATGCCACCTTCATCCGATATGCATGTAAAGCATATTTCTGTGCAACTTTAGTTTGTATGCGCAAGAATATGTGATGTTTTACCCTTTGGAGAGCAACTCAATAGTATCCGTTAGAAACGTCTAGCTAGCCTGCTAGCAACATAGATTGCTTTATTTTTTTTATCAGGGTACCGGTTATTACCACGTGACATAACAATTAATATAAAATGTAACAATCACAGCTTGCTACACAATACCTGTGTTCATGATTTGAAAAACCTGTGAACACAGTTGCGAAGCACTGTTCCAAAGACTAAACTGAGCCATCAACTAAACTGTCGATCATCTCCTTTCATTGGCAGTTGTAGAATTCTTCCATTGCTTTGCCATCAACTAAGATGAACTATATATTTTAAATATCTTATTACAGGTGGTATTTACTTGACTTTGAGCATGGTTCGGTCAAGGATGATTATTGTGGAGAAAGGACTGGATACAACTCCGAATTGCTGAAGATCATGGAAGCTAACCAATCTCCTCGCAAGCGACCACGCAGAGACAGAAACCGAGAGAAAGCATCCTTCCTGAACTCAGCTGAAGCAATGAAGCTAGATATTTGGAGTGAGTTCCCTGAAGACCTTTTTGAAACTGTCATCGCAAGGCTTCCAGTGGCTGCCATTTTTCGATTCCGCACTGTTTGTCGGAAGTGGTGTTCTATGGTAGGCTCAGACAATTTCTCTCAGCAGTACTCTGAAGTTCCACATGGAATGCCATGGTTCTATACAATCACACATGAGAATGGCAACAACAATGTAGCGATGTACGACCCTTCGCTAAACAAATGGCACCACCCTTCTGTTCCACTTGCTCCTGCAAACATAGTAATGCCAGTGGCATCTGCAGGTGGCCTTGTGTGCTTATTGGATCTTAGCCACAGGAACTTCTACATATGCAACCCTCTTACACAATCACTAAAGGAAATTCCTCCCAGGTCAGTCCAGGCATGGTCAAGAGTGTCAGTAGGGATGGTGCTGAATGGAAGAACTTCTAATGAGGGTTACAAAGTGATGTGGTTGCGAAATGATGGAAATCATGAAGTCTACGACTCTCTGCAGAATATGTGGTCTCAGCCAGGCGAGTTTCCTCCAAGCATCAAGCTCCCACTTGCTCTAAATTTCAGGTCACAGCCAGTCGCGGTTGGCAGCACGCTGTACTTCATGTGCTCAGAACCCGAGGGTGTTTTGTCATACGATGTAAGCACCGGGATTTGGATTCATTTCATCATCCCGCTGCCGCTGCATCTGACTGACCACACACTTGCCGAGTTCCAGGGGAAGATCATGCTTGTGGGCCTGCTGTGCAAGAACGCAGCAACCTGCGTCTGCATCTGGGAGTTGCAGAAGATGACTCTCCTCTGGAAGGAGGTGGACAGAATGCCAAATATCTGGTGCTTAGAATTCTATGGTAAGCACATGAGGATGACCTGCCTGGGCAACAGCGGCTTGCTCATGCTCTCCTTGAAGGCGAAGCGGATGAACCGCCTCGTGATGTACAACCTTGTGAGCAAGGAGTGGCAGAAGGTTCCTGATTGCATGCTCCCCTGCAGCCGCAAAAAGCAGTGGATAGCATGTGGCGCGGCATTCGGTCCGTGCCCCTCTGCCTCGCTCTGACCGGTTCTTAGCAAAGGTTGACGTTGTCATTTCATTTCGTTATACATTTCTGTGTCGTTGCGACTTCGCGAGAAGGTTATCTGTTGTGTACAAATTCAATGTCAAAGCGGTTGTTTCCGTTACTTACTGAAGCAATCGGACCGTTCTGTTGCTGTCAGTTTTGTCACCTGCGGGAATTTGTGTCGGCGCAATTGCAACTGACCGGTTGAACTGAATCTGTTAAGGTTACTGTGATCAAAAGGCCGAAGAGCAGAGATCTGTTGCGTCTTAAAACTTTTATTTGTTCCGTTATTCTGTCATGTTCAGTACGTATGTAATATTTGTACTAAATCTCGGGTCATCTCCCCAGAATTGAGCATACTCTATTAATAATAACGACTGGAGTTGTATCGATGCCCCCGCATATGTTTTGTTAATCATTATCACTTGCTTCTTGTGTAATAATGTTGTGATGGGAGTTTTTGATGTTTGCCATGACCTGGGCTACCATTTGTGACAGTCTGCTTGATGTCTGCCTATAGTCCAGCAGATGCTGGACTTGCTGTTGAATACTTGAAACGTTTGTGCGTGTGGGTTCTTATAAACCTAGTAACAGCTCTCGTGGCCGATTGTCTTTTCCCTTCGCAGCTCCGGTACAGAAAAATCGCCCAGCACAAAACTCGGCAACATCACACACACCCGCCCTCTGGTATACCCTGCCAAGTTTAAGATACACTCCCTCCATTTCAGTTGCATTTTTCAGCGAACGACTGTGCTTTCATACCTCTTGTCCTAGCCAGGTGATCGGCGGTCCAAATCCTATTTTGAATGGCTGGCCAAGAGAAAGGTAAGAGCAAATGACCGTGCTTTCATACTTTTTTTCCTAGATGGTGCAGTTCATACTTAAATACACTCATACTGAAGAAAAACACTGAAAACTGTCGAGAGTAGTACATACATGTAATAGCAGGGGATAGAATATGGAAAAGTCTATCGCTCAACCGGCAGATCGAGCGTGGGACATCCGCCGCCTCCTTCGATCGACACATGGCCTGTTGGACCACGCATGTCTCTCTCCCTCATCTTATCTCTTCCTCAATCTCTCTCCATTACGTAACTGCCTCAGCGAAATCAATGGCGTTCAGCTTGCCGGAGAGGAGGATGGCAGCCATGTGACCTGGTCGGAGGTCTGACGCTCGCCGGCGGCGACGCGATGGTGGGGGCAGGCGGTGCCGCTCCTCCTCATCACCATCTGGTGGGCTCGCTGCGAACGACTATGGTGTTCTGTTTTTGCAACATCCAATCTGTTGCAAAAAAAATTCTGCAACATCAATCATGTTGCAAAACATTTCTTCCGTAACATACGAAGGCGAATACAAAAAAAATTCTGCAACATTACCACTGTTGCAAAGTTTTTTCTGCAACAACACCTTCGTTGCAAAAGTTTTCTGCAACAAGACCTTCGTTGCAAAAGTTTTCTGCAATAAGACATGTATTGCAAAGATTTCTGCAACAAGACCTATGTTGCAAAATATTCTGCAACAACAACTTTGTTGCGGTGGTGAAAGACGTCGCTCTGCCGCACGATTACGGATTTTTTTTCCTGCAACAACGTTCTTGTTTCAAAGAAAAAATGCACGCGCACGGAAAGAAGATCGGACGGTTGTCCAGCTCGCGATCCTACGGCTACCAAGGCGACGGATGTTTTGTAAACATCATCCGACAGACGCGTAGCAGGCCCCATAGAATATGTGATCCGGCCATCTGCGGGTGCGTTTTGTCCAGTTCAGGTATGGAATTACCCAGACGATCCGGACCGGGGTCCGGATGATCCGGGCCTCCTCCGGATGATCTGGACCGGGGTCCGGATGATCCGGCCGTCTTCAGGCTGGCCCTTTTCCTTGCTCCTTCTTCCTCTTGGCCTTGAACTTGGGGCCGCCTCCTTGATCCTTCGTGGTCGTCTTCTTCGTACCTAAGGATACACAGGGTTTCATTGTGAGGTAGCATTCAAGTTCCTTTGCCATCGACGTCATACTCGAAGAGGAGTGAGTTCACCTTAGCTCCAATGTCGCGTGCGCGTGCTCTTGTCATAGGACCACTTGGGGGTTTGCTTGGTGGTGTAGTCTTCATGGGGATGATGGTGGGATGCTCCGCATCATCTCCCCCCCTTGGGGAAGATCCGTCCTCGGATCAAGATCTTCATCGCCATGAAAAGGGGATAGATCCGTGACGTTGAAGGTGTCGCTCACATTGTACTTGTCGCGTGGTATGTCGATCTTGTAGGCATTGTTGTTGTAGCGTGCCAACACCTTGAAAGGACCGTCGGCTCGAGGAAGTAGCTTGGACTTGCGTTCGTTGGGGAAGCGGTCCTTGCGAAGGTGTAGCCACACAAGATCACCGGGCTTGAACACCATGGGGTGCTTGTTGAGGTTGCGCTTGTTGGCGACGCGTTCCACTTGATGTTCAATCGTGTGTCTTGTATCTTCATGCATCCTCTTGATGTAGCTTGCCCTTGCACTTGCGTCCATGTTGACGCGCTCTTGGAGTGGTAGAGGTAGGATGTCCAATGGGGACAAAGGATTGAAGCCGTAGACCACTTCGAACGGAGACTTGCCGGTGGTGGAGTGACTTGCGCGGTTGTAGGCGTACTCGGCGATGGGGAGGCAATCTTCCCATTCCTTGATTTTTTCTTGATCAACACGCGAAGTAGGGTAGAAAGCGTCCGGTTCGTCACCTCCGTTTGTCCATCGGTTTGAGGGTGATATGCCGAAGAGAAAAAAAACTTGATTCCGAGCTTGGCGCATAGGGTCTTCCAAAAGTAACTCAAGAACTTGACGTCGCGATCCGAGACAATGGTCTTGGGGATGCCATGTAGTCGCAAGATGTCCCTACAAAAGAGATTGGCAATATGTGAAGCATCGTTTATCTTGTGACATGGAATGAAATGAGCCATCTTGGAAAAATGGTCCACAACGACAAAAACGGAATCATGGCCATTTTTAGTTCGTGGCAATCCAAGCACAAAGTCCATACTAATGTCTTCCCATGGTTGGAAAGGTATAGGAAGAGGCATGTAAAGACCATGGGATTGAGCTTTTGACTTAGCTTTGCGGCATGTAGAGCATCGGTTGGTGAAGCGTGCAACATCACGAAACATCTTGTGCCAAAAGTACTTGTTGGAGAGTGTGACATACGTATTGTCGCGTCCAAAGTGACCCATAAGTCCTCCACCGTGGGCCTCTTGCAAAACAAACAAACGAAGAGAAGACTCGGGTATACAAAGTTTGTTAGCGCGCATGAGATAGCCATCTTTCATGTAATAGTTCTCCCAACAAGATTTCACTTGACATTTAGCATATGGGGTAGCAAAATAAACATCATGCTCATACAAGTCTTTTATGTGCTCAAAACCAACAACATTCAATTCAAGTTGAGTAACTAGCATGCATTTGCGGGAAAGGGCATCCGCCACAACGTTTTCCTTACCCTTAATGTATTTGATGACATAAGGGAAGGACTCAATAAATTCACTCCATTTAGCATGCCGTTTGTTCAACTTGGTTTGACCTTTCAAGTACTTAAGCGTTTCATGGTCGGTATGGATAACAAACTCATGAGGTCGCAAATAGTGTTCCCACACATGCAAAACTCTCACCAAAGCATACAATTCTTTGTCATAGATGGGGTGGTTAAGTTGAGCGCCGGATAATTTCTCGCTAAAGTACGTGATAGGATGCTTCTCTTGCATAAGCACACCACCTATTCCATTACCACTAGCATCACAATGCACTTCAAATGTTTTATCAAAGTTGGGCAAAGCAAGCAAAGGTGCATGAGTGAGCAAATTTTTAAGTTCATGGAATGCGGTGTCTTGGGAAGGACCCCAAATAAGTGGTGCATTCTTCTTGCTCAAAGCATGGAGAGGAGATGCAATAGTGCTAAAGTCTTTGACAAAACGGCCATAGAAACCGGCTAGTCCTAGAAAACTACGCACTTGTTGCAAATTCGTTGGTGTGGGCCAAGTTTTAATAGCATCAATCTTAGTTTCATCTACATGAACGCCCTTAGAAGATACTACAAAACCTAAGAAAACGACCTTCTCAACACCAAATGTGCATTTCTTCATGTTTGCATAGAGTTGTTTTTTCCTAAGGATTTGCAAAACATCATGAACATGTGTAGCATGCTCCTCAAGAGACTTGCTAAAGACAAGAATGTCATCAAAGTAGACCACAACACAATATCCTATGAGGGGTCGCAAAACATAGTGCATAACACGCATGAAAGTACCCGGTGCTTCGGATAAGCCCATGGGCATAACCAACCATTCATAGAGACCAAATTTAGTTTTAAAAGCAGTTTTCCACTCGTCACCCTCTTGTATGCGAATTTGGTAGTAACCACTTTTTAAGTCAATCTTAGAAAATATAGTGGCACCACTAAGTTCATCAAGCATATCATCTAGGCGAGGAATGGGATGACGGTAGCGAATGGTGATAACATTGATAGGACGACAATCGGAACACATGCGCATACTACCATCTTGCTTAGGCACAAGTATTACCGGAACCGCACAAGGACTCAAACTCTCATGTACATGCCCTTTATCTAGGAGTTTTTGGACTTGCATTTGTATTTCCTTTGTTTCTTCGGGATTGACGCGGTAGGGAGCCTTGTTAGGAAGCGGTGCTCCGGGGATGAGGTCGATGCGGTGTTCGATCCCTCGTTTTGGTGGTAGTCCCGGAGGTAGCTCATTGGGGAAACATCCTTGAATTCCTGCAACAACTTAGATAACACAAGAGGAAGATGTTGTGAAGGGTTAGTCCGAACGACGTCATCTTTGCACACAAGTACATAGTGAAGAACGGTCGATGGGCTCTCACTCACATCCCTCAAATCTCTTTTGGTGTCTAAAAGAACTATGTCTCTCATGTCCCTCATCGTGGAGTCGCTCATTTTTGGCTTGTGGCACTCACTCTCTTTGAGGTGGATCACTCTCTCACTTTTATCTCCACGACGGGATGAAACTTGTTTGTCGGCGATGACTTGACTTGGAGTCATTGGGCGAAGGACATATTGCTTGCCCTTCATCTTGAAGCTATATTGATTTGTCCGACCGTTGTGTGTGACGCCACGGTCGAATTGCCATGGTCTACCAAGTAGGAGGTGGCAAACGGACATTGGAACCACATCACACTCCAAAGTGTCTTCATATGCGCCTATGTTGAAGGAAACTTCCACGGTGTGGTCAACTTGGAGGGTTCCGGAATCACTAAGCCATTGGACCTTGTAGGGACGAGGGTGCTTTTTCTTAACCAATTGTAGCTTGGAACAAAGGTCTTCACTTGCCAAGTTGTGGCAACTCCCTCCGTCGATGATGACCTTGACGGACTTTCCTTGGATGCCTGCCTTGGTGTGGAAGATGTGGCAACGTTGGTCCTCGTCTTCTTGTTGTTGGAGCGTCAAAACTTTGGAGACAACGAGAGCGGGGCTCGAATCGTTGTCGCAAAAGATTTGCGAATCTTCATCTTCATTCACTTGGCGGTGTATGGCCACTTGCTCCAAAGCTTGCATCTCGTCGTCGCTCATAGAGTCATAGGTGCCGTCGTCGAGGAGGATCATGTTGCGTTTGGTTGGGCATTCGAAGGTCTTGTGGCCTCGCCCTTGGCACGTGAAACACTTGATGGAGCTTGTCTTGGCGGTAGCATCCGGTGTTGGGGTAGAGTATGAAGCCCTAGGCTTGTAGGTGCTTGAGGTTGGTCGGCTTGACGAAGTCGTCTTGTCCTTGTAGCTTGACTTATCGCCGGTAGGTGTTGTAGATTTCGTAGTTGAAGGTGTCGTTGTCGTAGTAGCTTGAGCACTTGAGCCGTAGGTCTTGGAGGAGAACTTGGAGTACTTGTAGTCATCTTGCACTTGCCGTTCCGCCTTGGCGGCTTGATGCACGAGCTCAAGTAGGTTGGAGTATGGTTGGAAGTCGGTTATCTTCTTGACTTGGTAGTTGAGACCATTCAAGAAGCGTGCCATTGTTTGCTCGTCATCTTCCTTGACATTGGCTCGGATCATAGCGATTTTCATCTCTTGGTAGTACTCTTCTACCGACTTGGTGCCTTGCTTGAGTTGTTGGAGCTTCTTTAAGAGATCCCGGTTGTAGTGTGTAGGCACAAAACGGGCTCGCATGAGATCCTTCATTTGGGCCCAAGTGGTGATAGGAGGTTCACCTCTCTCTCTTCTTCGCTCGATCACTTGTTCCCACCAAATAAGGACATAGTCTTGGAACTCAAGGGAAGCCATGGCTATCTTCTTCTCTTCATCATAGTTGTGTAGGTGAAAGATCTTGTCAACCTTGAGTGCCCATGACAAGTAATCTTCGGGATCATTGCTTCCGGAAAACTTTGGCATTGTGAACTTGAGCTTGCCGAAGCGTTGTTCATCATTGAGGTGGGGATGGCGAAATCCTTGTCTTGGAGGTGGATCCACATTGTCATTGCCTTGAGCGTGTTGACGTTGATCTTGTTCTTGTTCATCTTGATGGTCGGGTTCAACGCGATGATCTTGAGGACGGCGACGAGGTGGACGCACTCGGTTGCGCCTTTCTTGATGCTCCTCTTGGCGATTGGCTTCTTCTTGTCGTTGTCGGCGAAGTTCTTCTTGTTGTGCTTGGCGAAGTGCTTCTTGCTCGCGATGAGCTTGGCGGTTGCGCTCCTCCAAGGCGCGATCAGCTTCTTGTAAAGCCCGATGTGCCTCAAGCGCTCGTTCATGACGGCGATGTTGTTCTTCTTCTTGGCGTCGTTGTTCTTAATCTTGGCGTTGTCGTTCTTGCTCCAACGCATCTTGCTCTTGTTGGCGGCGACGTTCTCGAGCGCGGACGCGATCTTGCAATCCATTGCCATGAAATGGATTGTCTTGACGGTGACGACCTTGTGGAGAACTTGGGCCGGAGTGTTCGTCGCGACGGTGATGACGCGCTTGTGGACTTGCGTCGTAAGAGTACGTCGTTGAGTTGCGACTTGTGTGACGACTCCGTGTCGATGTAGATGAGGAAGGTGCTCGAGTGACCATCAAGGACCGGAGCTCCTCCATTTGGCTTGAGAGCTTGGTGTCGAGGTATTCTCTTGTGCGCGTCTCGGATTCACGCAAGTTGGAGGCGAGTTGGTCGATGCGGTCATTCAAGACATCTTGAGCTTGCGTAATTGCCTTGTGCGCGCCGAAGAAGTGCAACTTGGTGACGTGGTTGTTCACGTCGTCTTCATTCTCCTCGAAGGCCGGGTTTGACATGATGTTCCTATCCATAGCACTCAAGAAGATATAAGTGGAAGAGTGAGAAGACAATACCAATTACCTTTCCAAAAGTTGAGAGTGGATCAAGATCACTCAATGTGCAAGTATGGTAATAGTAGAATTGGTACCGAAGACTGTTCTTCTCACCCCTACACAAATAAGGCTTATGGTGTAGCTTGGTTAGGATAGTGGCACAAATTTCAAGCAATTCGAAAGATAAGATTCAAAAATGTTGAAAGAGATTCGTAAACTTCGCAAATGAGACAATGTAGATCAATAGCAATGGGTATACACGGAAACACACACACGGAAGAAAATTGGGGTCATGCAACCAAGGATGAGCCAAAATGTGGAAGCCACGGAAAATGCTCTCGTTGCACAACACTAGAGAGACGGTAGCATGATTGCTCCAATGGGCATGATACGTACTTGTGCACACCCTACAATGAACCAAAAGTGTCGTCTTCCTATGCCCGACTTGCTATATGTGTATGCGGCACATGTCACTCGCTCAAGTGATCCAAGATGATCAAGTATGCTATGCGAAACTTGCGATGCTATTGCTCTTTTGCTCTTGCTTAAAAGCTTTGCTTCTCTTTTCTTTTGCAATGATGTTTTGTATGGTCACAATGCGGGACGTGCACACCAAGATAGCAATTATGTATGCGGGTACTATGTTGTAACACAAAAGATGATACTAAGATATATGCACGCAAATGAAGCTATGCGGAGTATGTATCACTAAAGTGCACAAGAAACGTAGCCCGGCAATACTCAATGGCTAGCCTCGATAGGCAAGTAACGCAAATAGCCTCGGTGTAACAATGCAATGGCAAGGGTAAATGGTCAAGGGTGTCGTCGCGGTTACCGTCCTTGCTTACGGTGAGGTGTCAATGAAGAGTTGGTCGGCGACGATCCGGGGCGATGATGAGCGGCGATGTCGATGAAGGACCACTCCTAATTAGCCAAAACACCTTAGGAAGTGGCGATGCTCGCAACTCAAAATCTCAAGTGCAAATGGTGCGGAAGAAATCGAAGAAGGTTTGCGGAAAAATGGTGGAAGAACACGATGAAAAAGCACGCAACAAGGCGAAGATGCCCTGCTGCCAGGCCCTGTCCGGATGTCCGAGAGCTGGCCCGGATGTCCGGGCTGGTGGGGGTCCGGATGATCCGGGCCGGCGGTCGTCCGGATGATCCGGGTGTCTGTCCGGATGATCCGGGTAGGTCAACTGCTCGGGATTTCCCTTCGGGGCTGCGATTTTGGGGATGAACACGAAAAATTTTCAGCGAAAATTGGGCGATTTGACGGTGGAAAATGATGGGAATGAAGGGGGAAAGCTAGATCCACGACCTCACAACGAAATCCACGGATCCAAATCAACAAAATCTTCTCAAATCCAAGAAATTTTGGGTATGGCTATTTTTGGTGGGGATTTTCAAATTGGGACGAAATAAAACAAAATTAGGCTAGAAAACGGTGGGGGAGACTCCAAATTCGTGATCAACGTGGCTCTAGATACCAATATGATACGTGGTACGCCCGTGTGAGTCGATCTTTCACGAATTGGAGGGGATCTCACGAAGAACACGAGGAACACGAGAGAGATACGAGAGGAAAATCAAACACTCAAGAACAACCTTCGATCACACATCCACTAGAATCACACGAGTACACGAGTATCACGATCCACAATCAACAAAAGGATACAAGTAACGATAGTCTTCTCGCTCCGGAGGAGGAGGTCTTGAATCCCGAGGGGATCTTCCCTTAGAGGGGCCTTGGCATCGCTTGGATCTTCTCTCAACGGAGGGTAATCTCCTAGGGAGAAGGAAGTGATGGAGCTATGCTCAACAAAGTCTATGCCAAACAATAGCTAACCCTAAAACGAAGCTAGGAAGGGAGTACTTATAGTCTAGGGGCGAAGGGGTAAGTGCGAAGAGATACAAGGCCCGAGGCCCGTGGGTGCGCGCAGGCAACGGCCGGATGATCCGGACCAGGGTCCGGATGATCCGGGCTCTTCCGGATGATCCGAACCGGGGCCCGGATGATCCGGCTTCGGAGCTCCTCCAGCCGATTCGGTCACCAATTACCCGGACGATCCGAACGTTGGTCCGGACGATCCGGGCCTCCTCCGGACGATCCGGACCAGGGTCCGGATGATCCAGCCATCTGCGGGTCTTCAGGCTGGCCCTTCTCCTTGCTCCTTCTTCCTCTTGGCCTTGAACTTGGGGCCGCCTCCTTGATCCTTCGTGGTCGTCTTCCTCGTACCTAAGGATACACAGGGTTTCATTGTGAGGTAGCATTCAAGTTCCTTTGTCATCGACGCCATACTCGAAGAGGAGTGAGTTCACCTTAGCTCCAATGTCGCGTGCGCGTGCTCTTGTCATAGGACCACTTGGGGGTTTGCTTGGTGGTGTAGTCTTCATGAGGATGATGGTGGGATGCTCCGCATCAATATGTGATCAATAATGGCAACCCTTTCAGAGCAGCGAGCGATCTGCAGCCTGGCTGGTGTTGACAACATGGCCAAATCAAAGATACTCATGTCCCAGTAGAAGATCACTGTTCCCCGAAAGTAATCATGTATACATTTGCATAACAAAAAATGAGTTATATTTAGCAAAAATAATACAGTCAAAAAATTATTTTGAATACTAATCTAATATATTTTTTATAACATATCACTTATGTTTTAAAAATCTAATCTACTGTTCAAGTTTGACCCAAAATACAAACCCGCACGGAGCAGGCGCAGAAGAAATCCATCAGGCATTCAGTTGACTCTATGTACTACTACTACCTACTTTGACCCACGCAAATCACAGCATGGAGGTATCAACTATTAAACCGCATCGGTATATACGGAAAGGACCTGATAAGGCATAAGAAAACATTTGGTTTCATGCACACAACACTACACAAGACACGTGTTTCATCCATTTGCATGCTCTACTTTTATATGCGCAATGTTTTTATTTCGGGGACTTCATATGTAGCATATACATATCTGAACAGACATCACAATCATATAACTGAATAATCAACAGGGTGTTATAACCTCAACTTTGAGCATCGGTCTGAATTCACACACAAAATGGTAGCAACATCGGAAGCCTTTGGCTCACTTGAATTCAAACCAAAATTTGGTTCATATATTTAAAAAATCTAATCTACCGTTGTGAGCATAGCAAACATTGAGTTATACGTAGCAATGTTTTTTTTTTGAACAATCACCGGGGGGAGAGCTTCCCCACCTGAATATTACTCAAAATAGGGCCCGTAGGCCAGAGTTACATCAGAGGTTACATCATGATGATAGAAACTAAATGGCAGCCTCTCTAGCGACCGGGTGTTTAAACCTAAAGACCCAGAGAGTGAAATCAGATGTTATATTACGAACAGTGTCCATAGCAGAGTGAGTCTCATCTCGAAACACCTGGGCATTACGAGAGTCCCAGAGTTTCCAAAGAACGGCGAGGGCCACCGTGGGCCAACTGTTGATGTCAAGGCCAATCGGTGTGGCGGTGGTCCAGATGAGCCCGATGTCGGATGGCGGCTGAAGTCCGAGGAGACCCCACACCTGGACTGCCCTAGTGCAATGAAGGGCCAGATGTGGCGCGTCCTCATGGTGGTGTGCACACCTCGGGCAGGAGGAGTTACATGTGATAGTCTTGCGGTGGAGGTTGGCCTTCGTATTTAGCCTATCCCTGAAAAGCAGCCAAGCAAAAATCGTGACCTTGTTGGTGGCCCTCGAACTCCAGATGCAGTCGGAGTTAGGGTCGATCTCTTCGGCGGGGGAGAGCAGCGAGTAGGCGCACCGAGCGGAGAACGTGACGTCGTGGGTAAGGAACCTGTCGTCGGGTAGAAACGAAGGAGTGACGTCCTGCAGCAAAGATAGAACAGTAGCTAGTTGTGCGGAAGCCGCATTAGTTAGGCGATTCCGCAAGGTCGCGAGTAAGCCATCATGCATAACCTCATAGACCAGGACATGTGGTTTGGTGGAGTGGGAGAAGAGGAAGGCATATTTAAGGGCTAAAGGTGAATCAGTGAGCCAGGTGTCATACCAGAAGAAGGTTGAGTTACCCCTGTTTGTAAGGACAAAGGAGATGAATAGCAGACTGTGAAGTTGTTTTTTGACCGTCTTCCACAGGAATGACTCGTAGGACGGAGGGACGGAGAAATCAAGTGAGTGCATCTGTAGGAACCACTTTGCCCAAGGGACATTTGGATTCTGGAGCAGCTTGTAAGCAAATTTTTGAAGGCGACAGTTATTTTGAAGTTTTAGTTTTTTGATGCCTAGACCACCGTGCATTTTATCCTCGCAAACATTTTTCCAAGCGATCAGGCATTTTGCCCCAGAGCAAGTCTCCTCAGCAGCCCAAAAGAAGGAATGTCTAATAGCGTCCAGCCTCTTAATGATTTTGGCGGGTAGTTTGAAGACGGACATGAAGTGCGTGGCAAGGGCATCGAGGGTAGCCGAGATGAGCGTTAGGCGTCCCCCCCTAGACAACAGTCTAGCGGCCCACCCAGATAGGTATTTTAGGAAGCGTTGCACAAGCGGTTCGAAGGCAGTGGTGGGAAGCCTGTAGGAAGATAGCGGGAGGCCGAGGTAGGTCTGTGGGAACGAGGAGATCTCACAGGAAAAAGTGTGCGCAATAGCCTGAGTGAGAAGTGGGTCGGTCTGGATGGGGATAAAGGTCGTCTTATGGAAGTTGATGACTAGGCCTGTGGCGGCAGCAAAATGGTCCAGGATGGTTTTGTATACGTAGCAATGTTGTGAGCATATGCATGTAGCAAACATTGATTTCATGCACGAGAGTGGATTTTCAGCTCCCGGGTGCCTAGGCACCCTTTATGAACAGTAAAATCAAAACAAATAGAAATAAAAATCGAAAAAATCTGAAACTTTGCAACATCAAAGATGACCAATGTTTCTAGGTGCTTGCAAGTTTTCATGCCAAAAAAACATTCGAGGAGCTGTACACACAAAAAACATTTCAGTGCTTCAAGTTTTGAGCAATTTTAGCACTGAAATCTGAAACTTGTTTGTACACATTTCTCTACATGATATTTTGACATGAAAACTTGCAAGAACCTATAAAGTTTGACCACCTTTGATGCTGCAAAGTTTCAGATTTTTTTAAAATGTTTTCTTATTTTTTTTGATTTTACTGTTCATAAAGGGTGCCTAGGCACACGGGTGCTGTTACACCTTTCTCTTTCATGCACACAATTCTACACAAGACACATGTTTCATCCATTTGCATGCTCTTCTTTTACATGCGCAATGTTTTTATTTCGGGGACTTCATATATGGCATATACATATCTGAACAGACATTACAATCATATGACTGAATAATTAACAGGGTGTTACAACCTGAACTTTGGGCATCAGTCTGAATTCACACACAAAATGGTAGCAACATCGGAAGCCTTTGGCTCACTTGAATTTGAACCGAAATTTGCTATATGCATATGCTCACAACAGCAGTACCATCATACATCGGATGATTTACAGTCAAAAGTAATGCTAATCAGAATCTCCAGGAACCTTTGCAAATCAGAGGCAAAGAAGATCTGCAGACTCGTTCTTCAGAAGTAGGTCTTCGGTTACTTTGTATTATAGAAGAGGTCTTCAATTACTTCGTGCGATGGATCCATCAATCTTGCGCCCCGGACCGAACGATGAAGAGGACGGCCAGGCCGATGACGAGCGCCGTCACCACCAGCGCCAGCGCCGGTGCCGGCGTTGCCACGCCGAAGTTCTGCAAAACACGTCCAAGCGCTGTCAATAGTGAGCATCTAGCCCAGCAGAGCAAGGCGTCACGGGTCGATCGATCCATGGGAGCGTGCGTACCTCGACGAAGCCCTTGCCGGTGGACACCTCGGAGACGACCGCCGCGGCGAAGCTCATCATGGCCAGGCGGCTCGCCCACACGTCGACGACGCTGCCGCCGCCCGGCTTGCTGCTCTGCTCGCACCTCACGGACAGAGACGGCGCGGCGGCCCTGGTGCTGAGGCGTAGCATGTAGGCACCGTGGTTGGGTGGTCGGCGAGAAGAGGCCGCTGGGACGGCCAGCGGAGACGAGCGTAGGATGGAGAAGAGCGCCATGAGATGGATGGGTGCGATGGCCTGCGCTCGCGCTCGCTTGTTGGTTTTGTGCTGCTGGCCTGAGCTAGCCGAAGTGAGTGGCCGTCGGCTGGCCGTTTGGACGTCGCTCTATCCACGGAAAAAATGATCGGACATGGCACGTCTTGCAACTAAATCTAGAAACGTGATGTCCCTGGGCGCCGGCCGCCCGGCGCCAGCTTTGGGCCGGTCGCCTCCCAGCTGTAAGATGTGTTTGATTTGGATGCGGGTGGCCGTCGGATCGGCATCTGGCCTTTTCCCCGCACGCAAACACGCATCGCCGTCTCTCTCCTCGCTCGGTAGTTTCTGCAGCGCGTCGGCTCGTCGCCACCCACGGCATCTCACCGCCTCCCTTTGCAACATCGTGGCGCCGTTCGTCGGTCCGACGGTTGCGGCACCGGTGCTCGCGTGGTTCGCCCCTTTGTAGCAAAACGCGTTGCCGGTCCAAGTAAATTGACCTTGTGGTTCCAACATTCGTCGCCGGTGCAGTGCCCCGCCGTAGCCATCATCGAAGCCGGTTGCATCAATGGTGGGTGCCGGTTCCAACATCTAGACACCGCAGTTGCAGCATCCCGTCGGGTCATGGTCACCACTGGAAAAGCTTCCAGTAGCCGCGTTCCAGTATCTATTGATCGTGGTTCCAGCTTCTGCCAACGCGGTTGCAGGACTCGCCGGCTGCCATCGTCGGGTACGACCACTGTTGCAGCATCCTCTTTCGCTGGTCCCAGCATCCTCCAAGCCGGTTCAAGCATACCGCGATGTCGGTTGCAGCATATAACCTTGCTGTTGGTTGCAGCACGCCGCACAGACGGTCCCCAACTCTGTCATGCCCGGTTGCAACCTGCCCCCACCGACTGTCGCAACTTTCTTCGTCCCCGTTGGCACCGAAGTGATGCGCGCTCGAGGCATAGAACCACTTGTCGGTGCCGAACCTCCTGAATTCGCAACATACTCCCATGTCCGGCGTCGCAGCTCGTCGTCCCAATGGCCGGAGGGGGCACACCGCGTGGATACATGAGATCATCCATGTCGGTTGAAGAGGGAAAAGGAACATAAGGAAGCGTTGAGGGGATAGCGAATGGGTGGAGGACATAATGGGAAGGAAGCGGTGCACGGGGCCCAATGCCGCGTGATGTGATGAGCGAGCGACCGACTCCCAATCTAAAATGACCATACTTTCTTTGAGAGTACGAAAATGACATACCATAATTTTTATATAAGCAGGAAATAAGATAATTTACAAAATTCGTATCAACAATGCGAACAGTGCAACAAGATCCAATTGGGGAGTTGTTAACTTCTTGAGCGGTAAGAACATATAATGGCACCTGGTGCAAAAACCCCATCATACCCTCCTTTCGAATCCTCCTACTCTTTGTTTGGTTCAAAACGTGGCTTCAACATAGACACACAGCCAAAAACTTCTACAACTGAAAAACACCTTATGGGAAAGATGGACATGTCGTGGGAACGAGCCTGACAGTAGAAGATAGGGGTACGAAAGGAGAGGACAGAGTCCTAGCTACGGCGAGGGTGTACACACAGATGTACGAGTTCAGGCCCCTCTCGTGGAGGTAACAGCCCTACGTCTCGGTGCTCAGGAGCTTTTCTGCCGTGTGGAATATAGGAGTTACAGGGTGCGAACCCTTGTGCCAGAGGGGAGGGGCGGCTTATATAGAGTGCGCTGCCCTTCATAATGTCCGGCATCTAAGGGTCCGATCGTGGCTATAAAGATGAACGTTATTGATAACGTATGTAATAAATGCTACTTATGATCTAGACAAACGCCTGCCCGCTGGCCTCCCTGGGGTGGCTTCTGACCTTTTGTGGTCGACTGTCTTCTAGTTCTTGTCGAGTGAAATGTAGCCGTCGAGTGGATGAATAAACCTCCGAGTGGATGTTGTCGAGTGACTTGTACGTCTTGGTGATTTCAGTCGGAGACTTCCTTGTAGTCCTTAAGTTTGATAGGGCAGAGTCTCTGGGTAGGGCATGTAGGTCAGGCCTATGACCCTACCCTAGGTACATAACCCCATCATTAGCCCCCGAATGGATCGGGGTTCGAGTGAAAAAGGGATCGACGCGGGTTCTGATAAGACACAAAAATTCCGAGTGCATTTTAGGGCTTCACTGAAATCTGCGTCGATTGGAACCTTTGTCAGTCATCCTGATCGATTCTGTCTTGAAATGTGTCCGAGTGAATTTCAGCGCAAAATCCGGTCCGAGTGGCCAGCAGGGTCCTCTGATGCGACGGGTCGCTTCGTCAGGCCCGGATTTCACGGGATTCGAAAATTGGGTAAGCGCGCGCCGCGCGATGATGACGCAACGACTGGGGCAAGTGGGAGCACGACGCCTCGATTTTCGCGCCGCCATTTCCGCCACGTACCGCTCTTCCTCTGAAATCGGGATACCCAGAGATTTGGCGGGCCCACAGGTCAGTGATCCACTCGGGCGGATATAAGAGGCGACGGCCCCGGGGCCGGTACAGTGTTTCTCCCCCAAATCTTCACTTCTCCTCCGCCTCCCCTGCTCCACGCGCACCGCTCGACTCCGCCTCGACGACCGCCGCCGCGATGACGAAGAGCAAGACGGAGAAGCTCGAGTGCGCAAAGAAGGGAGGAGCCAAGGCGAAGAAGCCATCGGGCGCCCGATTTACGGCGCCGCCGGGGTGGATCCAAGGAGATTTCATCCCATCGACCGTCAAGGCGGAGGACGTCCAGAACCTTGTCGACGACGGGCTGGTTGCTGTAGGGTCGTGGAGGCTGTCGGAGGGGGAGCCTGAGCCGGAGCCGCGTGACGGCGAGCGAGTCCTCCTCCTCACCCACGTCGAGCGAGGTTTTTCTATGCCTCCCCATCCATTCATCCGCGGTTTCTTGAACTTTTTCGGAGCGCAACTCCACCACTTTCCTCCGAATGCCATCTCGTACCTAGCTGCGTTCATCACCATGTGCGAGTGTTTCCTGGGTTGTCCTCCTCACTGGGGCTTATTCAAGCACATATTCACCATTCGGTCCCAATGTGTCAAAAAAGCCAATCCTAGTGATAGTAAGACCAATGTCATCCAGCTATGCGGTGGTCTGGGGCTTCAGAAGAGGGGTAGGAGTTCGTTTCCGTCAATGACTTTTCCTGATTCTGTTCGGGGCTGGCAGTCAACATGGTTTTACTGTAAAGATGTTGCATCCCCCAATATGTCGACTGGTCTTCCCCCTTTCACTTTGGATCGACCTACTACTCCCAGAACACTGAGTGTGGCTAAGGGAGAGAAAGTCCAGGTTGGGATTCTAGTGAATGCAGTAGTAGATCTGGTCCGTGGCGGAGTGACTGGTATGGATCTCTTAGAGACGTTTCTCAGTCGACGAATCCAGCCTCTTCAAGCCAGGGATCACACTATGTGGCATTATTCGGGCCCCGAGGATTCCACTCGGTCACATCCAGAGGAAGTTTCCGACGAGACCGTTGCTCAGTGGCTCAGGAGCATCACCGGAGCCAGTGATAATCCTCTGGGAGCCAAGCGAATCTTGCCCTTCTCCGTGCCAAATGGGGAGCAGCCTGAGGACGGAGAAGAGAGCGCAGGCGACAGCGCAGATGTTGACTACGCCGACGACAGTGAGGGCAGCGACGACGACCTGGAAGAGATTGAGGAAGGCGAAGTAGAGGCCCAGGCTCCTTCGCGTGTCGAGCGTCAAACCAAGCTGCGTGAAGACCCGGAGGCCGCCCCAAGCAAGACTTTAGCATCAAGCACCAGGAACCCAAAGCGCGACCGTGCCCCGACATCAGAGTCGACTGAAAAAGCTGCGAAACAGCTCAGGCCGGATGCACCAAGACCCCGGAAGGCTCTGCCCCGCATAAAGATCACTGTGCCTGTCGCCTCAACGTGAGTGTTTATTTTCCTTTTCTGCTGTTATGAAACTTCATGTCTTTGCTGACCGAGTGAAATTTATTTCCCAGAGCAGCTACCTCGGTGACATCGCCTCAACGGGATGAGGGGGATCACATGGAAGTGGACACTCCTGACGCGGCCACCTCCCAACGAGGTATAATGAATCCTCACTGTAGTCTGATCTTTGAAAACAATTCGTCGAGTGAATAAATTAATATTGTCGAATGACAGTTGACGACGTCATCCACTTGGAAGACAATGAAGAGCCGCAACGGGGTGCAGAAGGTGATGTTGTGCCTTTGGACACTCCACGCGTGCGCACTCGGAGGACATCATCGAGCCAAGCATCTCATAGGTCGACTGCTACGCCCTCTCAAGAGCTTGGTGATTCTTCCCGAGCCAGAGCTGACCTTGTGGTTCCGCTGTCGAGTGCCCCACCAGCAACTTCAACTCTAGTGGTTTCAGCGCCAATTGGACAACCTCAAGCTCCTCTTGCTACCTCAACTGCAGCACCAACTCCTCCGACGACTGCATATCCTTTGTACCACGTCCCAGAAGACCAGACTGGAGCTGCCAAAGAGGCCATGATCCAGGCTGGGCAAATGATGCTGCGAACGAAGGAGGCGTACGAGGCCAGCAAGTTAGCCTATGATGCCAGTTCAGCGCTTCAAGCCAATGTCCGAGTAAGTTCGATTGTAAGTTCATTTCCGATTGAATTCCTGTCCAACTTGACTTTACACCCACTGGGTGTTTTCTTCAGATGCGTACTTGCTTGTTTTTTCCTCGAGTAGATCGGGTCTTAGTCGAGTGGTTTTTGGTCTAGTGGGGGCACGCTGAGTGCACCCACTGGGTGTAGTCCCTGAGACCGCTGTCGAATGGCGAAGACGTCGGCAGGGGTCTTAAATTTGTGTTGACAGTTGACTTTCACTCGACAGGACATACCTGGTCGAGTGGTAGTAGGTCCAGTGGGGGCACGCTGAGTGCACCCACTGGGTGTAGTCCCCGAGACCGCCGTTGCATGTTTGCTTCTTTTATTTATACTCGGACAGGTCGGACCTGGTCGAGTGATTTTGTATCCAGTGGGGGCACGCTAAGTGCACCCACTGGGTGTAGTCCCCAAGACTACTGTCGATCGTTTACGATGGGCAGTAGTCTTAAGAACTTTGGATTCGGAGTCCTTTTTCGTACTTGGAGTACAGTTGTCACTTGTCCTGCAGGTTTCATGGACATCATTTCCATCAACCATGATATGACGCTTTGCAGGGGTGTGGGGTGGGGCGGCGGGCCGCCATCCAGTCGACTGGACATGTTCTTTTCCACTCGGGAGTGAAAAAACATTATCGTCGACTGAATTACTTCTTTGCTGATTTCAGAAAGCCTGTGGGCTCGGGACCAAGTATGTCGAGCTGGAGAAGGAAAAGAATCGACTTCTGCTGGATCTGGAGCTGACGAATAACAACCTGGACCATGCACAGACTGAACTGAAGACCTTGGGAGGTAATCCTTGTCGATCAATTGCATTATTACTTTCATCTTCCATCCTTTGAATCGAGTGTATCCACTCGAACAGACGTACGTGATGAGAACCGCCGACTCCAAGCGCGACTCAACAATGCTATTTCTTTAGATACCATGAAGAAGGCGCTTGAAGACAAGGACAAGGCACTCGCCGACGCTCAGAAGGTGGCGAGGGAGAAAACTGAAGCTGCCGAGAAGAAACTTGCCGCGGCCAGCAAATTGGAAGAAGAAAATACCAAACTCAAGCAGGAACGGGCCGATTGGATCAAAAAGCTCGAACTGCATACCAAGAGAAGGAGCGCTCTGGAGCAATACCTAGGAGACTTCGCGAAGAAGATGTTTGGCATGCTTGAAGGTAATTTTCCTCTGACGTGTGAATTTCTTTGATTTCTTCAGAAGGGCAATGTGATCATCTTTTCGCTTTCTCTTCGCGCAGAATTCTGTCAAGATTTTGAGAAGGAAACTGAAGAGATCGAGCCAAATCTGGATCCCACCAAGTCACCTGTCGGGGACGCCGTGGCCATGGACATGTTTCGACTTGAAGCTCGTCTCAGGAATGTCCAAGGTTATGTCACTCGACTGAGGGCTGCGTTGGAGAAGGTCGACAAGGAATTGGGGCCTGAAGACTCCCTCCATACTGACCTCGAGTCAAGGATGACCCGCCTCAATGAGATCCCTGGTCGAGTGCAGGCATGGAAGAAATCCGCCGCTCGCTGTGGTGCTGATGTGGCACTTTCACTCGTCCGGGTTCATTGCAAGGAGGTCAGGGAGGACAAACTGAAGGCTCTCCGAGTGATCAACACAAAGAAACTCCAATTTGAAGACTTCATGGAGACCTTCATTGAAGCAGCCACTTGGATTGCTGACGGGATTGATTTGGACACCTTCGTCGAGCCGGCGAGCCCTACTGGTGCTTGAAAAATACTTTGCTCATAATTAAAACTTTATTTGCCTCGGTATGCCGAGTGATGGTGCAACCGATTAAGACTTCGTTCAGGCCCTGGGCCTGAGTACTTCCCTTTGCGCGAACAAATTTTTGCTGCGCTAAAAACTTTGGATTTATCTGCATTTTGCTGTCAATCCTTTGTTTGGCTGAATTTTGTTTTGCTCCCGAAAAGGAACGGATGCTCAGCATTCAGTAGAATTTCAGACTTAGGCGAAGATTGGTTCGCAGCTAAGT
Organism: Elymus sibiricus; assembly: GCA_039707655.1. Taxonomy (NCBI): domain Eukaryota; kingdom Viridiplantae; phylum Streptophyta; class Magnoliopsida; order Poales; family Poaceae; genus Elymus; species Elymus sibiricus. The sequence continues at coordinate 451,161,121 of CM077667.1, read as the reverse complement.
CCCCGAGTAATAGGAATATTATTCCCTCGGAAAGGTTTTTTAACTTAGGCGAAGACTGATTCGCAGCTAAGTTTCCGAGTGAATGGAATGCTATCTACTCGGAAGGGTTTTTAACTTAGGCGAAAGCTGGTTCGCAGCTAAGCCCCCGAGTGAGAGAATCGCTCGTCACTCGGAGAAGTTTTGAACTTAGACGAAGACTGATTCGCGGCTAAGTTTCCGAGTGAATGGAATGCTATCCACTCGGAAGGGTTTTAACTTAGGCGAAAACTGGTTCGCAGCTAAGTTTCCGAGTGAATGGAATGCTATCCACTCGGAAGGGTTTCTAACTTAGGCGAAAACTGGTTCGCAGCTAAGCCCCCGAGTGAGAGGATCGCTCATCACTCGGAGGATTTTTGAACTTAGACGAAGACTGATTCGTGGCTAAGTTTCCGAGTGAATGGAAAGCTATCCACTCGGAAGGGTTTTTAACTTAGGCGAAAGCTGATTCGCAGCTAAGCCCCCGAGTGAGAGGATCTCTCGTCACTCGGAGAAGTTTTGAACTTAGACGAAGACTGGTTCGCGGCTAAGTTTCCGAGTGAATGGAATGCTATCCACTCAGAAGGGTTTTTAACTTAGGCGAAAGCTGGTTCGCAGCTAAGCCCCCGAGTGAGAGGATCGCTCGTCACTCGGAAAAGTTTGAACTTAGACGAAGACTGGTTTGCAGCTAAGTTTCCGAGTGAATGGAATGCTATCCACTCGGAAGGGTTTTTAACTTAGGCGAAAGCTGGTTCGCAGCTAAGCCCCCGAGTGAGAGGATCGCTCGTCACTCGGAGAAGTTTTGAACTTAGACGAAGACTAGTTCGCAGCTAAGTTTCCGAGTGAATGGAATGCTATCCACTCGGAAGGGTTTTTAACTTAGGCGAAAGCTGGTTCGCAGCTAAGCCCCCGAGTGAGAGGATCGCTCGTCACTCGGAGAAGTTTTGAACTTAGACGAAGACTGGTTCACAGCTAAGTTTCCGAGTGAATGGAATACCATTCACTCGGAAGGGTTTTTAACTTAGGCGAAAACTGGTTCGCAGCTAAGCCCCCGAGTGAGAGGATCGCTCGTCACTCGGAGAAGTTTTTAAATGCGTAATTGTGCGATCGGAATCGACAATAGACTGCATGAGTCATAACTTTAACAAACGACACTGTCTGGAGTACTTTTATTACATCAAAATAACTTAGTCGTCAAGTATAAAAACGTCGAAGCAAATCCGCGTTCCAAGCGCGCGGCTCATCGATATTCTTTTTGAGGTTGAAGAGGTGGTAGGCCCCATTGTTCAGCACTTTGGTGACGACGAAAGGGCCTTCCCACGCCGGGGCCAGTTTGTGAGGTCGCTGCTGATCCACTCGGAGCACAAGATCACCTTCATGGAACGACCGGCTCTTGACGTGCCTCGCATGGAAGCGGCGCAGATCTTGCTGATATACAGTCGACCGAATCAGAGCCATCTCGCATTCTTCTTCGAGGAGATCAACACCATCTTGTCGTGCTTGCTCAGCTTCAGCTTCAGAATATAGGTCTACTCGGGGAGAATTGTGAAGGACATCACTTGGCAAAACGGCTTCGGCTCCATACACCAAGAAGAAAGGAGTGCGTCCAGTCGACCGGTTAGGAGTCGTCCTCAAGCCCCACAGAATAGACGGCAATTCAGTGACCCAAGCTCCAGCTGCATGATCGAGGTCTCGCATGAGCCGAGGTTTCAGCCCTTGAAGGATAAGGCCGTTCGCTCGCTCAGCTTGACCGTTTGACTGGGGGTGCGCAACGGATGCGTAATCCACCCGAGTGCCTTGAGAGGAGAAAAAGTGTCTGAACTCTTCCGAGTCAAAGTTTGAGCCATTGTCTGTAATGATACCGTGGGGAACTCCATACCGGAAAGTTATCTCTTTCATGAATTTGATAGCAGTTCGAGCGTTCAGCTTCTTGATGGGTTTGGCTTCAATCCACTTAGTGAACTTGTCGACTGCTACAAGCAAGTGAGTGAATCCACTCTGTCCTGTTCGAAGGGGACCAACCATATCCAAAGCCCATACTGCAAACGGCCAGACAAGTGGAATAGTTTTCAAGGCAGACGCAGGTTTGTGTGACAGATTCGAATAGAACTGGCATCCTTCACAGTGATCAACAATCTCTTTAGCCATCTCATTGGCGCGCGGCCAGAAGAAACCAGCTCGGTATGCTTTGGCAACAATTGTCCTAGAGGACGCATGATGACCACAAGTTCCTGAGTGAATCTCCTCCAAAATCAGTTGACCTTCTTCAGGAGAAATACACCGCTGAATCACGCCAGTTACGCTTTCTCTGTAGAGTTGTCCATCCATAACAGTAAAGGCCTTGGATCTGCGGACTATCTGTCGAGCTTCATCTTCATCATCTGGGAGTTCTCGCCTCAGAATGTATGCAATATAAGGTACTGTCCAATCGGGCGTGATCACCAGAATCTCCATGACCAGATCTATGACCGCTGGTATGTCGACTTCAGTCAGATCAGAGGCGCTCTTTGCTTGCGGGGGCTCTTTAGTGAAGGGATCTTCTTGTACCGAAGGAGAATGTAGGTGCTCGAGAAACACGTTGCTGGGGACAGGCTTTCGAGTGGATCCAATCTTTGCTAGCTCATCAGCTGCCTGATTTTTCACTCGGGGAACATGATGGAGTTCCAAACCTTCAAACTTCTTCTCAAGCTTCCTTACTGCGTTGCAGTATCCAGTCATAGCAGGGTTCTTGACATCCCACTCTTTCATCACCTGATTAACCACCAAATCAGAGTCACCGTAAACCATCAGGCGCCGGACGCCGAGTGAGATGGCCATACGCAACCCGTACAGGAGTGCTTCATATTCAGCTTCATTGTTGGAAGAATCAAAGTGAATCTGCAGGACATAACTGAGTTTGTCGCCTTTTGGGGACACCAATACTACACCAGCACCAGACCCATTCAGCATCTTAGAGCCGTCAAAGAACATGGTCCAGTGTGCCGAGTGAATTTGGATCGGCTGCTGCTGTTCAATCCACTCGGCCAGTAAATCAGCAAGAGCTTGAGACTTGATTGCCTTTTTCGCTTCAAACTTGATGTCAAAATAAAGGAGCTCAATAGCCCATTTAGCCACTCGACCAGCCGCGTCTCGATTGTTGAGAATTTCAGACAACGGAGCATCACTGACGACTGAAATTGAGTGATCCTGGAAGTAGTGTGCCACCTTCTTCGCTGACAGATATATACCATATACGAGCTTCTGGTAATGTGGATACCTTTGCTTTGAAGGAGTCAACACTTCAGAAATGTAATAAACATGACGCTGGACCTTGTAAGCTTTGCCTTCCTCTTCCCGCTCGACAGTGAGAACTGTACTAACGACCTGATTAGTGGCCGCAATGTACAGGAGCAAGGGCTCTTTGCTGTGTGGACCAGCAAGCACCGGCTGGGTGGAAAGCAGGGCTTTGAGCCCAACAAACGCTGCTTCAGCTTCTGGAGTCCACTCGAATGTATCAGACTTCTACATCAGTCGGTATAAAGGCAATGCCTTCTCATCGAGACGAGAAATGAACCGACTCAACGCTGCTAGGCAACCTGTGAGCTTCTGGACATCGTGCACACGCTCAGGGCTTTTCATTCGGGTGATGGCACTGATCTTTTCAGGATTGACGTCGATTCCTCATTCGAAAACGAGAAAACCGAGTAACTTGCCACCAGGAAGACCGAAAGTGCACTTAGATGGGTTTAACTTGATATCGTATCTCCTCAAGTTGGCGAATGTCTCAGCCAAGTCAGACAACAGGTCGGAACCTTTGCGAGACTTGACGACAATATCATCCATGTACGGTTCGACATTCCGAGGGATCTGATCAAGCAAACATTTTTGAATCATGCGCATGAAAGTAGCGCCAGCATTTTTCAAACCAAAAGGCATGGTGATGTAACAAAAACACCCGAAAGGGGTGATGAAGGCTGTCTTTATTTCATCTGGACCAAACAGACGGATCTGATGGTAGCCAGAGTGAGCATCAAGAAAAGATAGACGCTCGCACCCCGCAGTTGAGTCGACAATCTGATCAATGCGGGGGAGCGGAAAATGGTCTTTTGGGCAAACCCGATTGATATGTTTGAAGTCAATACACATGCGGAGTGACTTGTCCTTCTTAGGGACCATGACGACGTTCGATAACCACTCGGAGTGGTAAATCTCACGTATAAACTTAGCCGCCAAGAGACGAGCCACTTCCTCACCGATTGCTTTCCGCTTCTCTGCTGCCGACCGACGCAAGTGCTCCTTCACAGGCTTGGCCTTCGGGTCGACTCTCAGTCTGTGCTCAGCCAGTTCCCTGGGTACACCCGGCATGTCAGCAGGCTTCCATGCGAAGATGTCCCAGTTCTCACGGAGGAACTGGATGAGCTCGGCTTCCTATTTGCTGTCGAGTGTCATTGAGATGTTGGTCGGGGCAGCACTAGGATCTGTCGGGTGAATGTGCACTTGTTTCACTTCGCCTGCCGACTGGAAAGCTGACTCGAAGGCAGGCTTCTTGGCACGCAGCAGGTCGGCAGGATTAGCACTCTTCTTGTACTCAGCCATCTGATGATCAACGATTTTGGAGCCCTGCTGAAGGCACTCCTCAGCCCTCTGTCGATTGCCAGTGATTGTGATCACACCCTTGGGCCCGGGCATCTTCAGCTTGAGATACACGTAACATGGACGGGCCATGAAACGAGCATAAGCCGGACGGCCAAGGATGGCATGATATGCGCTCTGAAAGTCTACAACTTCAAAAGTCAATTTCTCTTTTCTAAAATTCTTGTCTGTGCCGAATACCACATCCAATGCTATCTGGCCGAGTGACTTGGCCTTCTTCCCCGGGATGACTTCGTGGAACTGCATGTTGCTTTCGCTGAGTCGGGACATCGGAATGCCCATCCCCTTTAGGGTATCCGCATACAAAATGTTCAGACCACTCCCTCCATCCATCAAAACTTTGCGGAGCCGAGTGCCTCCCACAACCGGGCCCACCACCAGCGCTTGCCGACCAGGGGTGGCGATATGAGCTGGGTGATCTGACTGGTCGAATGTGATAGCAGTCTGAGACCACTTGAGGTACGTGGGGGTAGCAGGAACAGCCATGTTGACTTCTCTGTTGATGACTTTCAGTCGACTCTTGCTTTCCACATCAGCAAAAATCAACAGAGTGGCATTGACTTCAGGGAACTCTTCTTTGTCTTCTTCATCCTCTTTTTCAGGATCTTTCTCACTTGACTGACTTTCCTTGAACTGCCGGATCAGCAAACGGCACTGTCGAGTGGTATGCTTCGGCAATATCAAATTGCCCTCTTCATCTTTCTTCGTGTGGATTGCACACGGTAAATCCATAACATCTGTACCCGACTGATTCTTTGACTTCTTGGGGGTAAACTTAGCTTTAGATTTTCCTTTGTTTTTGCCTTGTGCCGCTAGAGCAGCCACTTCTGCCTGAGCATGAGCATTAGCTTTGCGCTTCTGCTTCCGATTGTAATTGCCACCACCGGCGTCGTTGTCGACTACTTTTCCTTTGCCGCTACGAAGGCGGTCTTCTTCTTCGCCATTAGCGTATCGAGTGGCAATCTCCATTATTTTACTCAGGGAAATGTCACCTGTCCGCCCAAACTTCAGGTAAAGCTCTCTGTACTTCACACCGGCCTTGAAAGCACAAACAGCCTGATGCTCGGAAACATTCTCCACTGTGTGATGCAAAGTGGACCAACGCTGAATGTAATCCCTCAAAGACTCATTGGGCTTCTGAACACAATGCTGCAAATCAATCAAACCCGCAGGACGCTTGCAAGTACCCTCAAAGGTACTGATGAACACTCGGGCAAGATCCTCCCAGCAATAGATGCTAGAAGGAGCCAAGCGATTCAACCACGCTCGGGCCGAACCATCCAACATCAAGGACAAATGCTTCATGGCTACATTGTCATTTCCTCCACCAATCTGCACAGCCACTCGGTAATCATCCAACCATGTTTCAGGCTTCGACTCGCCGGAGAACTTGCTTATTCCAGCCGCCAACCTGAAGTTGGGGGGAATCTCCGCAGAGCGAATGGCTCTGCTGAAACACTCGGGACCAGAAACAACGATACCACTTCCACTCGGATAGTCTCTGTCATTACCATCTCTGTGGGCTCTGCCTCTGTCGATCCGCCTTTGGGCAAGGACATTCCTTGCATCGAACCCAGGATTTCGCTCATCGCCGAATGGGCGCCTATCGTCATAGTGCCGGGGCACATGCGATCCACTCCGCGGAGGAGTAAGCACTCGACGGCGGTCATCACGGTGATAACGAGGAGCAAAATTGTCTCGCCCCTAATCTTGGTACTGATCTTCACGGTAACCTCCTCCCCTACGACGCAGAGGTGACCCCGGACTATGCGCTGACTGAACTGTGTCTGTCCTGGGGGAGTTACTATGCAACCTGTTGCGCGACTGAGAAACGGCCGAATTCTGCTGCCGCGCTGCATCTAGCAACGCTCGGATCTGCTGCAAACCCCTCCCAACCTCCGAACGGGACGGCTGAATGGAATCTGCTATCTTCGCAGCCGCTGCAACATTCAGAATTGGAGTACGGAACACCTTGACATTGTTATGAGAACCAGTCGGAAACAGCTGTCGCTGACGTCGACTGGAAACAAGGGGACGCTGGCGGGCATGCTCGTCGAGTGCCTCCTGCATCTCTTTGAGTCGAAGGCGAGTGGCCTCCATGGCCTGAGCCTCAGCAGTCGCACCGATGATAGGAGTATGGAGGATATCCTCATCTCGGCGGTGCTATTCATTCGACGGTCCTCCAGCTTCGCGCCTGTCGCGTTTGAAGCCGGGCGGCGGGCTCTGATGAGAGCCAGCCATGAGAACCTCCGCCGTAGGGTCGCAGCTCTCGCACTCGGAGGGAACGTCAGATGGATCCGACACCGAGTCGAACACGCCGTGAAGTGATTCGGCAGGCTCGATAGCGGCAATCTGCGGAGACGAAACTTGGCGAGCCGCCGCATGCCTAACCCAGCGCTGGAGCCGCGAACGACCGGATCGCTTGCGGCGACGACCAGCGGGGAGGACTGACAGGTACGGAGTCGACGGCTGTAGAAGAAGGACACCGCAGGATCTCGCAGAGAAGTGCGTTGCCCCGCGGATCGGGAGCGCCTCAACATCTAGAGGCGCTTCCTGGAGCCATGCCGAGTCGTCGGCGATGAAGGTGAGCGCTCCGAGACGGATCTCGTGGCCCAAAAACAAATCACTGCCGGAAGACATGACGAAGGAGAAAAAATGCAACCTCGCCGGAAGTCGCGTAGACGCGTGCCCCAAGGTGGGCGCCAACTGTCGTGGGAACGAGCCTGACAGTAGAAGATAGGGGTATGAAGGGAGAGGGCAGAGTCCTAGCTACGGCGAGGGTGTACACACAGATGTACGAGTTTAGGCCCCTCTCGTGGAGGTAACAGCCCTACGTCTCGGTGCTCAGGAGGTTTTCTGTCGTGTGGAATATAGGAGTTACAGGGTGGGAACCCTTGTGCCAGAGGGGAGGGGCGGCTTATATAGAGTGCGCTGCCCTTCATAATGTCCGTCATCTAAGGGTCCGATCGTGGCTATAAAGATGAACGTTACTGGTAACGTATGTAATAAATGCTACTTATGATCTAGACAAACGCCTGCCTGCTAGCCTCCCTGGGGTGGCTTCTGACCTTTTGTGGTCGACTGTCTTCTAGTTCTTATCGAGTGAAATGTAGCCGTCGAGTGGATGAAGAAACCTCCGAGTGGATGTTGTCGAGTGACTTGTACGTCTTGGTGATTTCAGTCGGAGACTTCCTTGTAGTCCTTAAGTTTGATAGGGCAGAGTCTTTGGGTAGGGCATGTAGGCCAGGCCTATGATCCTACCCTAGGTACATAACCCCATCAGGACACTTGATATATATTGATTCAAGCATTCCCTCGGGTACTGATTGCTCATGCCACAATAATAGCAGGATGTCCAAAGTGTGATTGGCATTGGAATATTATGGAACGACACAACACATAGGGAGGTGGGTGACGCTGGACCAATATTTGTGTGCAGAAGCCATTCATACTTGACATAGAGGAACTAGAAGTGTTATCAACATTTACTTGGGAGTTATTCTCAAGGACTCGTCATAGAAATGTAAAATGACAATGACTTAGGTGGCATTAAGAAATCAGTAATGTATAGCAAGTGTTTTCTAATCTTAGTTTTTTATTATTCTTTTGTGCAGGATTTTGTACAAGAGATGTTAGAGAAAGACAAGAAGATCAACTCATTAGAGACTATGGATTTCTAAATATGAAGCTAATATGGCTACTACTTAATGTGGTATCAGTGCTTTTAAAATTGTTGCCTTGATGTTTATTTTCCTATGGAAAAGGCACCTTATTGTTAGATGTGGTGTTGATCTCTCTGTATTAGTTGATTCGATTAGTGCATCAACTTATCCGACAAGTACGCACTTTGTGGTTTGATGTACATTAGAATAAGGAAAAACTTTCGCTCTTTTAGTTCGATGTAAGGACACTGCAATATGTGTACATTTGGCAGGTTACAGACATATGCTTCAATTCCTTTAGAGGGAGAAAGAAAGCAAGAATGATGAAGAGAGGAAGAAAAAAAAGGAAGCGGTATGTAGTTACAAGGTCAATTTAGATTGCAGACATGATAAACATATATGCATCCCCAAAACCATTGGTTGTATTTAACCTGCCCAATTATGGCCCACCATCAGTGAGAGTGACCAAAAGAATCCTTAAACAAGATATTGGACCACCTTTTTCTACTATGAAAATGTGGCCCAAGCTCCTAGATGTGTATGGACGACCATATCAAGATCTCTGTATGATATTTTCCACCCGAGTGTGTGGAATTTAAGCATTTGTGTGAAGCAGCAAGGAAAATAGTCTAGATCATAATTTACCAGTTGAGAATAGAGTAGCTCTTCTTCCTCTGCCACCAAAGGCCATATTTGAGGCATTCACTCATTACATGAAGCGGTGGTCTTCCTGGGACTCGAGAATGCAGGTGAATTGCTTGCGAACAAGTGTGGCAAGTGTACAGCTGACATAACGGTTCAGGTGTGATCATTACACTACGAGCAATCCACCGCCTCCAAGTGTTCAAAAATATATTATCAAGCAGCGCAAGAAGGAAAATCATGTATGGGTTGGAAAGAACAAAGTGGCTCCATTGGAGCCTCAATAGATTGAACATCTACTCGGTTTTCCAAAGGACCACACAGGGGGGCGACAACTTATTCCAAGTTGATATCATTGCTTACTGCTTGTTGATATATTGATTGAAATATCCCCTTAGGTACTGATAGTTCATGTAACAAGAATAGTTCGATGTCCAAATGTGATTGGCATCGAAATATTATGGCACGACACATAGGGAGGTGAGACCGGGACAACATTGTGTCTGTAGAAGCCATTCATACTTGGCCTAGAGGAATATGAAGTGTTATCAATATTTACTTGGGAGTTATTCTCAAGATCTCATCGTAAAGAGATGAAATGCCAGTCACTTAGTTGGCATTAAGAAGACAGTAATATATATAGTTAGTGTTCTCTAATATTTCTTTTTGTTATACTTTTGTGCAAGATTTTATACGAGAGATGCCAGAGAAGGACGAGAATATAGACCCATCAATAGATAATGGGGTTTTCTTAAGATGAAGCCAATATGGCTATTACAAGATGTGGTATTAGTTTTTCTAAAATTATTGCCTTGATATCAATTTTTCTATGGAAAAGGCACCTTAATATAATGGTTCACCTTTTTTCTACTATGAAAATGTGGTCCAAGCTTGTATGGACGACGATTTCAAGATCGACATTCAACTTGAGTTTGTGGGTTCTAGGCATTTTTGTGCAACAACCAACATCAAGGAAAAAAAGGATACATCCATAATTTGCCAACTTAGAACAGAGCACCTCTTCTTCCTCTGCCTCCAAAGGCCATAATTAAGGCATTCCCTTATTACAAGAAGCATTGGCCTTCGTGGGACTTGAGAACGCAACTCAACTGCTTACAAACAAATGTTGCAAGTGCAAAGCTAACAGAACATATCAAGTGTGATCTTTCCAGCAAAAGGAATCCAACCCCTCTAAGTGTTAAAAATATGTCATCAATCCATGCAAAGAGGAGAATCTTGTGTAGGTTGGAAAGAACAAAGTCTCTCTATTGGAGCCTCAAGAGATTCAATATCTAATCGGTTTCCCAAAGGACCACACAAGGGGACGAAAACTCATTCCAAGTTGATACATTTTTTACCACTTGTTGATATATTGATGGAAATATCCCCTTGGGTACTGATATTTCATGCCACAAGAATGGCAGCATCTACAAAATGTGAGTGACATCGAATATTGTGGCACGACACATAGGGAGGTGACACTCATCCAGTATTTTGTTTACAGAAGCCATCCGTACTTGGCAATGAGGAACTAGAAGTGTTATCAACATTTACTTGGGAGTTATTCTCAAGACCTCGTCGTAAAGAGCTGAAATGCCGTCACTAAGTTCGCATTAAGAAGTCAGTAATATATAACAACCGTTCTCTAATCTTAGTTTTTTCTTATACATTTGTGCAACATTTTGTATGAGAGATGTCAGAGAAGGATGAGAAGATCAAACCATTAGTAGATAATGGGCCGTTTTGAAGAAGAAGCCAATATGTCTGTTACAAGATGTGGTATCAATCCTTTTAAAATTGATGCCTTGATGTTTATTTTTCTATTGAAAAGGCACCTTAAGATGATGGGCCACCTTTTCTACTATGATAATGAGGCCTAAGCTCCCGTACATGTATGGATGGCCATTTCAAGATCTCCATACGACAACCAACATTAGTTTGTGGGTTCTAAGCATTAGCGTGCAGCAGCAAGGAAAAGAGGCCACACCCATAATTTGCCAACTAAGAACAAAGCACCTCTTTTTCCTCTACCTCCAAAGGCCATATTTGAGGCATTCCCTCATTATAAGAAGGGTTGCCCTTCTTGGGACTCGAGAACACAACTCAAATGATTGCAATAAAGTGTGGCAAGTGCAGAGCCAACATAACAGTTCAGGTGTGATCTTTTCTGCACGGGTAATCCGCCACCTCGAAGTGTTAAATAATATGTCATCAACGAGTGCAAAAAGGAGAATCTTGTCTGGGTTGGAAAGAACAAAGTCGATCCATTGGAGCCTCAAAGGATTGAATATCTACTCGGTTTCCCAAAGGAACACACAAGGGGAAAGCAACTTATTCCATGTTGATATTGTTTCTGACCACTTGTTGATAGATTGATCGAAGTATCCCCTTGTGTACTGATAGTTCATGCCACAAGAATAGCGGTATGTCCAAAATGTAATTGGCATCAAAATATTATGGCACGACACATAGGGCGGTGAGGTTGGGCTAGTATTTTGTGTGCAAAAGCCATTCATACTTGGGATAGAAAAATTGGAAGTGTTAACAACATTTACTTGGGAGTTATTCTTAAGGACTCGACGTAAAGAGATGAAATGCCAATCACTTAGTTGGCATTAAAGAGTCAATAATACATAGAAAGTGTTCTCTAATCTTAGTTTTTGTTATACTTTTGTGTAGGATTTTGTACAAGAGATGTCAGAGAAGGACGAGAAATTAGTATATAATGATTTTTTTGAAGATTAATCTAATATGGCTATTACAAGATGTGGTATCAGTCCTTTTAGAATTGTTGCATTGATGTTCATTTTTCTATGGAAAAGGAACCATATGACACACACACACACACACACACACACACACACACGTGTGTGTGTGTGTGTGTGTGTGTGAGTGAGTGAGTGAGTTTATGTGTTAAAATATTCCTAGGTCTGGATGTTTATCTCTTTGTATCAGTTGATTCAGTTAGTGCATCACGGGTTGCAGGAGTATTTAACTTATCAGGCCATCATGTACTTTGTGGTTTGACATACATTGGAATAAGAAAAATGCTTTATCTCTTTTCATTTTATTTAAGGACACTACAATATGTGTACATTTGGTAGGTTACACATAAATGCATCGATTCCTTTGGAGGGACAAAGAGAGCAGGAATAATGGAAGAGAACAAGAAAAGAGGAAGCGGTGTAAAGATACAACACATGGCGATTTGGACTGCAACCATGATAAACATATACGCCTCTCCCAAAACCAATGATTGGATTTAACCTACCCAATTATAGCCTAATGGTAAATTAGATTAACCAGAACGATTTTTAAACAAGATACTGGACGTCCTTTTTTTCTACTATGAAAATGCGACCCAAGCTCTCGGAGGTGTATGCATGACCTCTTCAAGATATGTGTATGACATTCTACCTGAGTTTGTGAATTCTATGCATTTGTGTGCAACAACGTGGAGACGAGGCTACATTCGTAATTTCCCAATTGATAACAGATGACCTCTTCATCCTCTGCCTCCAAAGGCCACATTTGAGGCATTCCCTCATTAAAAGAAGCGGTGGCCTTTCTGGGACTCGAGAATGCAACTCAACTGCTTGCGAACAAGTGCGGCAAGTGTAAAGCTGATAGAACGGATCACATGTGATTTTGCCAGCATGGGTAATTTGCAGCCTCGAAGTGTTCTAAAATATGTAATTAATCAGTGGAAAAAGGAGAATCTTCTCTAGGTTGGAAAGAACAAATAAGTTATTAGATTGGAGCCTCAAGAGATTGAATATCTACATAGGTTTCCAAAGGACCATACAAGCGGATGCCAACTTATTCCAATTTGATATTGTTGCTTACCTGTTGTTGATATATTGATTGAAGTATCCCCTTGAGTACTGATAGTTCATGCCACAAGAATAGCAGCATGTCCAAAATGTGATTGGCATCAGAATATTATGGCACGACACATAGGGAGGTGAGGACGGTACATTATTTTGTTTGTAGAAGCCATTCATACTTGGCATAAAGGGACTGGAAGTGATATGAACATTTATTTGGGTGTTATTCTCAAGGACTTGTCGTAAAGAGTTGAAATGCCAGTCACTTAATTGGCATTAAGAATTCAGTAATATATAGTAAGTGTTCTCTTATATTTGTTTGTGTTATACTTTTGTGCAGGATTTTGTACAAGCAATGTTAGATAATGATTTTTTTGTAAAGATGAAGCTAATATGTCGATTACAAGATGTTGTATAAGTTCTTCTAAAATTATTGCATTGATTTTCAATTTTGTATGGGGAAGGCACCATAATATAATGGACCGCCTTTTTTCTGCTATGAAAATGTGGCCCAAGCTCCTAGACGTGTATGGATGACCATTTCAAGATATGGATTCACCCTGAGTTTGTGGGTTCTAAACCTTTTTTGTGCAGCATTAAGGAAAAGAGGATAAATTCATAATTAGCATCTGCCTCCAAAGGTCATATTTGAGGCATTCCCACGTTACAAAAATAGTTGACCTTCCTAGGACTTGAGAACGCAGATCAACCACTTTCGAACAAGTGTAGCAAGTGCATAGCTTACAGAACGGTTCAGGTGTGATCTTTCCTACACAAGCAATCCACCACCTTGAAGTGTTCAAACATGTGTCATCTATCAGTGCAAAAAAAAGATTCTTTTTAGGTTTGAAAAGGGCAAAGTCACTCTATTGGAGCCTCAAGAGATTGAATATATACTCGGTTTCCCAAAGGACCACACAAGGGGATGACAACTAATTCCAAGTTGATACCATTGCTGACCACTTGTTGATATATTGATTGAAATATCCACTTGGGTGCTCATAGTTCATGCCACAAGAATAGCAGGATGTCCAACATGTGATTGGAACCAGAATATTATGGCACGACATATAGGGCAGTGAGGCCGGGCTAATATTTTGTGCGCAGAAGCCATTCATACTTGGCATAGAGAAACTGTAAGTGTTAACAACATTTACTTGGGAGTTATTCTTAAGGACTCGATGTAAAGAGCTGAAATGCCAGTCACTTAGTTGGCATTAACAAGTCAATAATACATAGCAAGTTTTCTCTAATCTTTTTGTTATACTTTGTGCATGATTTTGTACAAGGGATGTCAAAGAAGGAAGAGATTATTGATAAGGCTTGCGATGTCGATCGTGCTGGAGAGGCGGTGCTGGAGTATCTACTACTACTTCCAGATAAAGATTTGTGGATAATGGGTAACCACAATTTGCGAGAGATTATTGCTGTCTCAGCATGGTATCTATGGTGGGAAAGACAGAAGTTGGTGCACAAGGAGAAAACTCAAAATGCACTCCAAATTTCAATGGGGGTCCTAGCCCTTACCACAAACTTCGTTAATGCATTATCTCCCAAGGTTTCTATGAAAAAGGGGGGGGTGGTCTTGTCCCTTTAGAGGTTTTGTGAAGCTTAACGTTGATGCTTCTTTTGATCATGACCTGCTTAGGGGTACGGTGGGGGCGGTCCTGAGAGATAACAGAGGCAGGTTTATTACGGGAGGGAATGGTAAGATTGACTAGTGCGCGGATGTGTTGACTGATGATACGTCTGCAACGTATCTATAATTTTTGCTTGTTCCATGCTGTTTTATTATCATTCTTGGATGTTTTACAATCATTTTATAGCAACTTTATATCATTTTTTGGGACTAACCTATTGACATAGTGCCAAAGTGCCAGTTGCTGTTTTTGCTTGTTTTTTACGTCGCAGAAAATCAATACCAAACGGAGTCCAATCGCGACAACACTTTTTGGAGATTTTTTCTGGACCATAAGACACCCAGTGGGCCAAAGAAGTGCCGGAGAGGTGGGCCATGGAGACCACAACCCACCAGGGTGCGCCAGGGGGGCCCCGGCGCGCCCTGATGGGTTGTGCCCACCTCGGGGCCCCTCTCCACCGCCTTCGATGCCTATAAATTCCCAAATATTCGAAAACCCCCAAAAAGAACCCTAGACTCTCCGCTCCGCCCCGCAACTCTCTGTATCGATGAAAAACCAATCTGGAGACGTTTCAGTACCCTGCCGGAGAGGGGAATCCATCTTCGGTGGCCATCTTCATCATCCCGGCGGAGGCCATGACGAGGAGGGAGTAGTCCACCCTCGGGGCTGAGGGTATGTACCAGTAGCTATGTGTTCAATCTCTCTCTCTCGTGTTCTTGAGATGTCATGATCTTGATGTATCACGGGCTTTGTTAATATAGTTGGATCATATGGTGTGTTTCCCTTACTATCTTGTTGTGATGAATTGAATCTTTCCCTTTGAGATATCGTTATGTTGGATTGAATATTGGATTTGAGAACACTTGATATATGTCTTGCATGTGGATACCCGTGGTGACAGTGGGGTGTTCTATTGATTCACTTGATATATGTTTTGGTACTCAACTTGCAGATTCCCGTGGTGACATTAGGGTAATCTATGCATAGGGGTTGATACACGTTCTTGTCCTACTTTCTCCGATAGAAATCTTGGGGTACTCTTTGAGGTTCCTTGTGTTGGATTGAGTATTATGAATCTGAAATTGTTTGATGCGTATCGTATAATTAACTCATGGATACTTGTGGTGACATTGGAGTATCTAGGTGACATCAGAGTTGGTTGATGCGTATCATATGGTGTTATTCTAGTACGAACTCTTAGATAGATCGAATGGAAAGGATAACTTGATGTTATCTTAGTACGAACTCTTGAATAGATCGATCAGAAAAGATAACTTTAAGGTGGTTTCGTACCCTACAAACAATTTCTTCTTATGTTCTCCGCTATATAAGAATTTTGGAGTGATGCTTCGTTGCACGTTGAGGGACGGTTATGTGATCCAATTATATTAGCATTGTTGAGAGATTGCACTAGGGAAAGTATGGACCCTAGGCCTTGTTTTCAAGCATTGCAATACCGTTGGTGCTCACTTTTGTTACTTGCTACCTTGCTGTTTTTATATTTTCAGATTACAAAAACCTATATCTACCATCCATATTGCACTTGTATCACCATCTCTTCACCGAACTAGTGCACTTATACAATTTGTCATTGTATTGGGTGTGTTGGGGACACAAGAGATTTCTTGTATTTGATTGCAGGGTTGTTTGAGAGAGACCATCTTCATCCTACACCTCCCATGGATTGATAAACCTTAGGTCATCCACTTGAGGGAAAATTGCTACTGTCCTACAAATTTCTGAGCTTGGAGGCCCAACATAGTCTACAAGAATAAAGTTGCGTAGTAGACATCAAGCTCTTTTCTGGCGCCGTTGCCGGGGAGGTGAGTGCTTCAAGGTATATCTTTAGATCTTGCAATTGAATCTTTTAGTTTCTTGTTTTTCACTAGTTTGGTTTTATAAAAGAAAACGAAAAAATGGAGCTTAGGTTGCATCATTTGTATCGTCTTTATAATGTCTTTCATGAAAATAAGGATTCAGAAAATTGTGCTCAATTGGTAGAGGAAGAAATTATTAAAATACTTAATGAGAATTCTTTGAATGATGAGCATGATTGCAATGTTGTTAGTATGAATTATATGAATATCCAAAATACTAATGATGATTGCACTAGTCATGATAAAAATGTTTCTTATAAGCATGTCAATTTTTGTGGAGTGCATAAAGTTTTTGAAGATGTGCCTTATAGGGATGATAGATTTTGTAAGAAGCATAAACATGATAGAACCAATTCTTTGCTCAAAGTGATAGATGAATTTGCTACAAAATTATGTTCTCTTTGTCCTATTACTTGTGAACTTTGCAATAAAGTTGGTCATCTTAATTTCCAATGCAAACTTTTTCATGATCAAATCATGGCCAAATATTGTAATTACTTGATCACCCTTGAACTTTATGATGAGCTTTATCTATTTTTGGGGAGTGAAGAATTGACACATAAAAATAGTTGGTTTGAAGTATTCATTCTCACGGACGACATTGAAACTAATCTAAAAAATATCTATATTTTTTGCATGGTAAATTGCAATGAGAATGCTTATATTGCCAACTATAGAAAGATGGGAAAACCAATAAAATATAAAAGGAATACTAATGAAAGGGTAAAGATTTCCACTTTCCCTCCTATTGTCTCTCATGGTGTAATAGGTGATGAGGAGGAGCTCCCTATTCAACCAATCTCATTAATAAGAAGCTCGAAGAAATTAATTAAACCCACACATGATGTGGTGAAGAAGAAGAAAATAAGAAAGAGTAGAGGTAAAAAGGTATCTCTCCCAAATGATGTTGCTCCTATTATTGTTGTGCCTCACGAGGATGAATAAAAAATAATTATGGAAGATGATACACTTGATGATGATTTTGTTATGCCAATTGCTTGTTGTGATGACTATGATTGGGAACAAAATGATACTTCTTATAATCTTGAAAATCTTTTTGGCACCAACTTGGTAAATTATGATGATAATAATTGTTATACTATTGGTGCTATTCATACTATTAATGATGAGAGTGATTATGCTTATGATATGCCAAGCCATAAGCTTGGGGATGCTATGTTTGATGAGAATGACATGTTTGAGAATTTATTTTCTACAATTAATGTTTGTCCCAAGCTTGGGGATGCTATGCTTAATGAAGATTATCTTTTTAGTTCCCCTACTTTTAATGATCAAATTTGTTATGATGATTGCATGCCTCCTATTTATGATGATTGTGATTTTTATGAAAGTGGGTTTGGAGGAGTGTCAACTTTAGATAATTATTATCCCACTATTTTGGAGGGTGTTGAATTTTATTATAATGATAAATGTGGATTTGGAGAGGTCATGACTTTATTTGGTAATGATTCCACTATTTCGGAAGAGGTTTCACTTGACTATGATGAGAACAAAGTTGCTACTTATGATGATTATTGTGATGATACTTATGTTATAAAAAGTAGTGATAATTATTGTCAAAATTTTGAATATCCTTTTACTGAACATTACTCTTTTAATGTGGAAACAATTTATAGTATTCGAGTTTCCTTTGATGCTCCCACTATTATGAATGAGAAGAAATTTGCTTATGCGGAGAGTAATGAAAATTCTATGCTTGTGCATCATGAAAAGAATGCTCTATGTGATAGTTATATTGTGAAATTCCTTCATGATGCTACTGAAAATTATTATGAGGGGGGGAACATATGCTTGTAGGAATTGCAATAATATCAAGTTTCCTCTCTATGTGTTCAAAGTTTTGAAGTTATGCCTGTTTTGCCTTCCTATGCTTGTTGATTCTTGTTCCCATTGTTTGCTCACAAAATCCCTACGCATAGGAAGTGGGTTAGACTTAAATGTTCTTGTCATGTGATTCATGATGCTCTCTTGCATGTTCCAATTACTACCTTTTACGTAAGCATCATTGAAATCATCATGCCTAGCTAAAAGGCATTAAAGAAAAGCGCTTGTTGGGAGACAACCCAATACTTTTCCTTTATGTTTTTGTGTGTTCACATGATTAAGATATTGTAGTAATCATGTTTTTGTCTTTTATTTCAATAAAGTGCCAAGTAAAGCCTTTGGGATGACTCACAAGATGAGTAGTATTGATGCTGAACCAAAACTGAAACTTTTGACTCCAGTGCAGGAGTTTTCATTTTTTACTGGAGCACGATAATGATCTGAAATTTTTACACAGTCTTCATATACAAATTATTCAGGTTGTCATAATTTTTAAGAATTTTTATAGAGAGTTAAGTCTGTCTATACTACAGATCTTCACAGACTGTCCTGTTTTTGACAGATTCTGTTTTGCATGCATAGTTTGCTTGTTTTAGTGTTCCCATAGCTTATATTCAGTGGTATAAATGATGGGAATGATATAATACAGTAGGTATCATGTGGGAACAATTATGAATCTTGTCTTGACCGTACCTAAGTGAATGATTTATCTTTATTACACTAACCCTTCTCACGAAGTTCCGTTAAGTTTTGTGTGATTGAAGTTTTCAAATTTTGGGTGAGACACCGATATGAGGTGAATAAGGAGTGACAAGAACCTAGGATTGTGGATTACCAAGGCACCCCCAAGGTAATATCCAAGGAAGACTCAAGTGCCTAAGCTTGGGGATGCCCCGGAAGGCATCCCCTCTTTCGTCTTCAACATTATCGGTATATCTTACTTAGAGCTATATTTTTATTCGTCACATCATATGTGCTTTGCTTGGATCGTCATTATATTTTGTTATTTTCTGTTACGTGTTATTTATAATCTTGTTTTTCAACAAAAAGTTCCAAGAATTGTCTTAGGATGTGTGCTGTGTAAAAACAGAAACTTTTGCTGTAGTGTTTGAATTTTCATATTTTACTGGAACGTGGAAAGTTTCTTAAATTTTTACACAGTGTTTTCAGATAAATTTTTTAGCTCCTAAATTTTCATAATTTTTTGAGTTAAATAAGTACACTGGTTTAATAGATTGCTACAGACTGTTCTGTTTGGACAGATTGCTGTCATAGTTTTGTTATCTGCTTATCCTATAGTTTCCATAGCCTATATTGGTAGATATAAATTGTCGAAACGATAGTAAAAAGTAGATGATGTTTGAAAATTATTGTGCAACTTGTCTTGGCAGTACATGAAGTGTTTATTTGTTCTTATGTGTACTAACCTATCTCACGAGTTCTTTTTGAGTTTTGTGTGGATGAAGTTTTTGAGAATAGGTGAAACCGGGATATGAGAGGATTGAATGAGATACAAAAGCTCAAGCTTGGGGATGCCCAAGGCACCCCAAGTAAATATTCCAAGAAGTCTCAAGCATCTAAGCTTGGGGAAGCTACGCATCCCACCTCTCTTCGTCAACTATCGGTTAGCCTATGTTGAGCCTAAATTTTTATTCGCTCACATGATGCGTGCTATTCTTGGAGTTCTATTTTTGTTTAGTTTGCTGTTTGAATAAAATACTTAGATCTGAAAATCTTTAGTGAGAGAGAGAGAGTCCTCACATAGCTACTTAATTGTTTGACTACTCATTGATCTTCACTTATATCTTTTTAGAGTAGCTTGTCATTTGCTCTAGTGCTTCACTTATATCATTTTGAGCACAGTGTGCTTGGAAATTTTGAAGAAATCCTCTCATGCTTCACCTATACCTTTTTGAGAGATGAAATATTTATGCTCATGTGTGCTTCACTTAAATTTGTTTGAGCTTGCCAAAAAGCAATGGCAATATATGAAACTAGTCCCAAAGTGATAGATATCCAAGGAGGATATAATAAAAACTTTCATGAAGATCATTGGACAAATTAAACTTGATTCCTTGTAATAGTTTTGAAACATGATGATAGTAATATGTGAGTCATGTTTATGAGTAATTATGCTTAGTAGGTATATTGGTGTTAAGGTTTGTGATTCCCTATGCATGTACGAAAGTCAATAGTTATGCAATGAAGTTAAATCCTACTTGTGGTGCATTATTCGGTGTTAGTTATGTTCAATGCTCACTTATGTAATTTTTTTTTTGGTTTGGTTGCTTCCCAATCTATTTGCTAGCCTTCACTTGTACTAAGTAGAAATACTACTTGTGCACCCAAAATCCTTAAACCAATTTTTGCCTTATGAGTCCACTATACCTACCTATATGCGGTATTTCCATGCCGTTCCAAGCAAATTTGTATGTGCCATCTCTAAATTTTTTGTTTTGTGTGCTCGTACTGCTCATGAAATGGTGGGGGGTGTCCAATATTTTTCCATGCTAGATGTATTATTCTCAAGATGACTGTTTATTCACTTGTCATTGCACGAGAGTGCGGCGGTAATAGGGATGCCCATTCCCGAAATGAAAAAGAAAAAATATTTACTTTATGTTGTCAAATAATAAATTCCTTGGAAAGTGTTGGTATGGAAGGCAACCGTGGATACGGCCCGCCATGGAAAGTGAAAGTTTGGTGGAAAAAGGAATAAACTTTATTTTTTGTTTGGGAACCGCCTATGATATATCTAGCATGGAAAGTATTGTGAGCTACTTTGTCGTTTTCGTTGACTGAAAAAGCATGCCACCCAAAATATTTTTCTCTCTCAATTCAAAACTTTGAGCTCTGGCACCTCTACAAATCCCTACTTCCCTTTGCGAAGGGCCTATCTATTTACTTTATGCAATTTTTATTTTTGCTTTGAGTCTCCATCTTCTCTTATAAGAACCAACTAGGGGGCACTATGATCGTACTTGAGCATTGGGCATTGCTAATATTTGAGTGTGTTTCATGAATGGATCAATGATTGAGCATGATGGGCTAGGGATAACTTTCTTTAGTGTTGATATTTTGAAAGACTCGACATGCTTGAGTATTGAAGTCATTATGTTAAAACTAGACTATTGCTTTGAATCTTTTACAAGTCCAAATGTCCATGCTATACAAAAGAAAAAAAAAATGAGATGAACATGTTAGGCAGCATTCCACATCAAAAATTATGTTTTATCATTTATCTACTCGAGGACGAGTAGGAATTAAGCTTGGGGATGTTGATACGTCTCCAACGTATCTATAATTTTTGCTTGTTCCATGCTGTTATATTATCATTCTTGGATGTTTTACAATCATTTTATAGCAACTTTATATCATTTTTTGGGACTAACCTAATGACATAGTGCCAAAGTGCCAGTTGCTGTTTTTGCTTGTTTTTTTACTTCACAGAAAATCAATACCAAACGGAGTCCAATCGCGACGAAACTTTTTGGAGATTTTTTCTAGACCAGAACACACCCAGTGGGCCAAAGAAGTGCCGGAGAGGTGGGCAGTGGAGACCACAACCCACCAGGGCGCGCCAGGGGGGCCCCGGCGCGCCCTGATGGGTTGTGCCCTCCTCGGGGCCCCTCTCCACTGCCTCTGATGCCTATAAATTCCCAAATATTCGGAAACCCCCAAAAAGAACCCTAGACTCCCCGCTCCGCCGCCGCAACTCTCTGTATCGACGAAAAACCAATCTGGAGACGTTCCAGTACCCTGCCGGAGAGGGGAATCCATCTTCGGTGGCCATCTCCATCATCCCGGCAGAGGGCATGACGAGGAGGGAGTAGTCCACCCTCGGGGCTGAGGGTATGTACCAGTAGCTATGTCTTCAATCTCTCTCTCTCTCTCGTGTTCTTGAGATGTCATGATCTTGATGTATCACGGGCTTTGTTAATATAGTTGGATCATATGGTGTGTTTACCTTACTATCTTGTTGTGATGAATAGAATCTTTCCCTTTGAGATATCGTTATGTTGGATTGAATATTGGATTTGAGAACACTTGATATATGTCTTGCATGTGGATACCCGCGGTGACAATGGGGTGTTCTATTGATTCACTTGATATATGTTTTGGTACTCAACTTGCGGATTCCCGCGGTGACATTAGGGTAATCTATGCATAGGGGTTGATACACGTTCTTGTCCTACTTTCTCCGATAGAAATCTTGGGGTACTCTTTGAGGTTCTTTGTGTTGGATTGAGTATTATGAATCTAAAATTGTTTGATGCGTATCGTATAATTAACTCATGGATACTTGTGGTGACATTGGAGTATCTAGGTGACATTAGAGTTGGTTGATGCGTATCATATGGTGTTATTCTAGTACGAACTCTTAGATAGATCGAACGGAAAGGATAACTTGATGTTATCTTAGTACGAACTCTTGAATAGATTGATCAGAAAGGATAACTTTAAGGTGGTTTCGTACCCTACAAACAATTTCTTCTTATGTTCTCCGCTATATAAGAACTTTGGAGTGATTCTTCGTTGCACGTTGAGGGACGGTTATGTGATCCAATTATATTAGCATTGTTGAGAGATTGCACTAGCGAAAGTATGGACCCTAGGCCTTGTTTTCAAGCATTGCAATACCATTTGTGCTCACTTTTGTTACTTGCTACCTTGCTGTTTTTATATTTTCAGATTACAAAAACCTATATCTACCATCCATATTGCACTTGTATCACCATCTCTTCGCCGAACTAGTGCACCTATTCAATTTGCCATTGTATTGGGTGTGTTGGGGACACAAGAGATTTCTTGTATTTGATTGCAGGGTTGTTTGAGAGAGACCATCTTCATCCTACACCTCCCATGGATTGATAAACCTTAGGTCATCCACTTGAGGGAAAATTGCTACTATCTTACAAAACTCTGCGCTTGGAGGCCCAACATAGTCTACAAGAATAAAGTTGCGTAGTAGACATCAAGCTCTTTTTTGGCGCCGTTACCGGGGAGGTGAGTGCTTGAAGGTATATCTTTAGATCTTGCAATTGAATCTTTTAGTTCCTTGTTTTTCACTAGTTTGGTTTTATAAAAGAAAACAAAAAAATGAAGCTTAGGTTGCATCATTTGTATCGTCTTTATAATGTCTTTCGTGAAAATAAGGATTCAGAAAATTGTGCTCAATTGGTAGAGGAAGAAATTATGAAAATACTTAATGAGAATTCTTTGAATGATGAGCATGATTGCAATGTTGTTAGTATGAATTATATGAATATCCAAAATACTAATGATGATTGCACTAGTCATGATAAAAATGTTTCTTATAAGCATGTCAATTTTTGTGGAGTGCATAAAGGGTGTGAAGACGTGCCTTATAGGGATGATAGATTTTGTAAGAAGCATAAACATGATATAACCAATTCTTTGCTCAAAGTGATAGATGAATTTGCTACAAAATTATGTTCTCTTTGTCCTATTACTTGTGAACTTTGCAATAAAGTTGGTCATCTTAATTTCCAATGCAAACTTTTTCATGATCAAATCATGGCCAAATATTGTAATGACTTGATCACCCTTGAACTTTATGATGAGCTTTATTTATTTTTGGGGAGTGAATAATTGACACATAAAAATAGTTGGTTTGAAGTATTCATTCTCACGGACGACATTGAAACTAATCTAAAAAATATCTATATGTTTTGCATGGTAAATTGCAATGAGAATGCTTATATTGCCAACTATAGAAAGATGGGAAACCCAATAGAATATAAAAGGAATACTAATGAAAGGGTAAAGATTTCCACTTTCCCTCCTATTGTCTCTCATGATGTAATAGGTGATGAGGAGGAGCTCCCTATTCAACCAATCTCATCAATAAGAAGCTCGAAGAAATTAATTAAACCCACACATGATGTGGTGAAGAAGAAGAAAAGAAGAAAGAGTAGAGGTAAAAAGGTATCTCTCCCAAATGATGTTGCTCCTATTATTGTTGTGCCTCACGAGGATGAATCAAAAATAATTATGGAAGATGATACACTTGATGATGATTTTGTTATGCCAATTGCTTGTTGTGATGACTATGATTGGGAACAAAATGATACTTCTTATAATCTTGAAAATCTTTTTGGCACCAACTTGGTAAATTATGATGATAATAATTGTTATACTATTGGTGCTATTCATACTATTAATGATGAGAGTGATTATGCTTGTGATATGCCAAGCCACAAGCTTGGGGATGCTATGTTTGATGAGAATGACATGTTTGAGAATTTATTTGCCACAATTAATGTTTCTCCCAAGCTTGGGGATGCTATGCTTAATGAAGATGATCTTTTTAGTTCCCCTACTTTGAATGATCAATTTTTTATGATGATTGCATGCCTCCTATTTATGATGATTGTGATATTTTTGAACATTGTAATAGAGAAGCTAATGAAGTAGCTCATGAGCTAGCTAGATTAGCTAGGTTTTCTTTGACTTCTGATTGGTTTGAGGAACCTTTGAATGAAATTCTAATGCTCCTCACAAACAATGTACAAATTTTCTCAAATGAATAAAGTTCGGGGTTTTTTTCAAAAAGAGGAAGAGAAATTAGTATATAACGGTATTTTCTTGAAGATGAATCTAATATGGCTATTACAAGATGTGGTATCATTCCTTTTAATATTATTGCCTTGATGTTCGTTTTTATTTGGAAAAGGCACCATATGACACACACACACGTACACACGCACACACACACACACACACACACACACATACACATGTGTGTGTGTGTGAGAGATATATATAGAGTGAGTGAGTTAGTGTGTGTGTGTTAAAATATTTGTAGGTGTGGATGTTTATCTCTTTGTATTAGTTTATTCGTTTAGTACATTACGTGTTGCAGGACAATTTAACATATAAGTCCATCATGCACTTTGTGGTTTGATGTACATTGGAATAAGAAAAGGCTTTCACTCTTTTAATTTGATTTAAGGACACTACAATATGTGTACATTTAGTTGGTTACAAATAGATGCTTCAATTCCTTTGGAAGGAGAAAAAATAATAATGGAAGAGAACAAGAAAAGGAAGCAGTGCTATAGAGGTACAACGCATGGCACTTTGGATTGCAGCCATGAAAAACACATATGCCTCTCCCAAAACCAATGATTTGATTTAAACTACCCAATTATAGCCCACTAGTAAATTAGATTGACCAGAACGATTCTTAAACAAGGTATTGAACTACCTGTTTTGTACTATGAAAGTGTGACCCAAGATCCAAGTGTGGGCATTTTGGGTTTTTCATGTGCCCCCTTACCCCTTGGGTTTTCCTATAAATAGAGGTGGAGAGGCACTCTCCACACTCATCCTTGCTCTCATACACATGCCATAGACTTGTCTGGCTTCTGTCTCCCTCCCAGCGAAATAGTTTCGTAGACCCGAAATGCTGTCTGGGTTCCGGCAGGAACTAGTTCTGGATGGCGAAGCCCTGCCGGATAGCTGACACTGTATGTGTGCAACCCCGTAGAGAGGTCGTAGTTTTGATCTTTTGCCCGAGGGGCTGTTCGAGTGTCATCTCGAAGGGCTGTCCGAGTTTCCGTTCGAGTTTCGAGGGTCCTCTCGAAGGGCTGTCCGTGACATCGTCCGAGGGACTGTCCGACCGCCTCCCGAAGGGCTGTCCGACGAGGGAGTACATCCTCGCGGTTGGGAGGTTGTAAATCCTAGCTGCGGGGATCTGCACCAACGATCTCCACCGACTCTTCTTCCGCTACGCTTCGAGTCGGTACGGATAAGATCAAACCTTGTATGCAGTCTCCATAGTGGTCCTGGGCATGCTCGCTGTACCAATTTTTTTTGTTTTCTGTCGCGTTCCCCTACAGTGGCATCAAGAGTCGTGCTATGCATAGATGCAGGTTACGATCTAGAATACATGGAGATGTATGGGTATTGCATAATATAATTTTGGAGTAGATGAGATCTATTGCTGAAAATTATTTATGCGGGTAGCAGATGAAATCTGTTACCCGATGTTCTTGTTGCTTCCCTAGAATTTGCGTATTTCTGATCTTGAAACAGCATGGTGGAATTTCACAAAGTTCTGGCAATCCGCGATCCTGATTGATCAACGAAGTGCTATCAGTTATTTGGGTTCCAATGTATTTGAGAGAAAGATGAAATTGCGCAGACGAAAGGGCAATGCAGATATGATCTGCACGGGGGTCATGCGTATGACGAAGTTTAGTATGGGGATCGAGATTTTATTATCTCGCGTTTCATACACCCCGTGATGTTAATCTAGCGACTTGAATAAACATACTTGATGATGAACGTTGGTAGCTGCAGTTTAAGTCAAAACCTTAGAAGCCACGTAAAATAAAATTTTGCATAAACCGATTAGAGGCGTCTAACTTGGTTTTGCAGGATGGTTTGCATGTGATGTGGTATAGCAAGTCTCATATTAATTCGATTATGTATGAGATGACTATATGATGTAATTTGATTAACATGACCTACGTGTCATGATTCGGCATGATGGCTAGAGCCATATGATTGTCACTTTAATGACAAGCATGTCAACCTTAAGTAATGCACTTATTTTATTAGCTATAAAGATATCAATATTGTCTGGTGCATCGACAAGGTGGTGGCAATCTTCGCGAAGGTGAACACCGACGCAAAATGCCAAAGACGAAGAAATACTTGACTTCTCCGTTAGAAGGGGCTATAACATATCATGCTATTATGAATTGCCTGAGATGTTTATCCCTCTTGATGCACCCTTCTTGATTGTGTGGTAGTCTCTTTTATTAGGGCGATCTCTCACTTAAAAATATCAAGTAGTTAGTGTTCTCCCAAGTGTAGCACCGTCTACAACACGTATCTTTTCGGAGTGCGCCATGTACACATGAGCACGAACGATTAGAGAGGTGCAAGGCGGGTGAAGGTCAGACCTCACTGCGTGATCACTTGGTTGTCTTGACGTTCAGGCAGGACAGTCCTGAGCTCGGAACACGTGCATCGAAAGATGGACAAGAGTCACATAGAGATGTGATTGGCAAGTTGGCCTATCGATTGAAATTCACGTCATCAGTGATGAACCCGTCAATGGTGTCGAATTGAAATATGGATCTTGAATCACTCACAATCAATTATGAGAGATATTGATTTAAGTGGGAGCGCACTTTAGAATAAATTGGTTATTCACTAGTGCAAATATCATTATGAACAAAAGTCTAAGTGAAACTTGTGTTTTCCGTTGTAGATCAAATGGCTCGCAACAACGCGTTCAACTTAGGCCCGATGTTAGAGAAAGAGAAGTTAGCTGTGACTGGAAATAACTATGTGGACTGGGTCCGCAACCTGAGGATTGTCCTCAGGAGCGCTAAGAAATTGTATGTGCTTGAAACTGCTCTTCCAGCTAAACCGGCGGCAGAGGCCCCGGAAGATGAACAAAATGTCTGGGCCACTAAGGATGATGATCACAACTTAGTGCAGTGCCTCATACTAGCTTGCATGAGTCCAGAGCTTCAAAAACGTTTTGAATTCCACAAAACCCGTGATATGATCCGGGAATTGGATGCTCTGTACAAGGAAACCGCAAAGTCTGAACAATTTGATATCATGAAGGCTTTGATGGAATGCAAGATGGCTGAGGGTAGTTCAGTTGGCGAACACGTGGTCAAAATGATTGGCTATTCTGAAAGGCTTAAAGCACTGGAATTTCCATGGCCATATGATGGACATGTTGCTTGATACGTATCCATCGTATCTATAATTTTTGATTGTTTCATGCCAATATTCTACAACTTTCATATACTTTTGGCAACTTTTAATACCATTTTTGGGACTAACATATTGATCCAGTGCCCAGTGCCAGTTCCTGTTTGTTGCATGTTTTTTGTTTCGCAGAATATCCATACCAAACGAAGTCCAAACGCGATAAAAACTTACGGAGATTTTTTTTTGGAATATATGTGTTTTTTGGGAAAAAGAATCAACGCGAGACGACGCCCGAGGGGCCCACAAGCCATAGGGGCGCGCCCTGGACACTTGTGGCCACCCCGTAAGGCGGTTGGTGCCCTTCTTTTGCCGCAAGAAAGCTAATATCCGGATAAAAATCGTGTTAAAATTTCAGCCCAATCGGAGTTACGGATCTCCGGGAATTTAAGAAAAGGTGAAAGGCTAGAATCTGGGAAGGCAGAAACAGAAGGAAACATAGAGAGAGATCCAATCTCGGAGGGGCTCTCCCCCCTCCGCCGCCATGGAAGCCAAGGACCAGGGGGGAAACCCTCCTCCCATCTAGGGGGGAGGTCAATGAATAAGAAGAAGGAGGGGGGCTCTCTCCCCCTCTCTCCCGGTGGCACCGGAACGCCGCTGGGGCCATCATCGTGACGGCGATCTACACCAACAACTTCGCCGCCGTCATCACCAACTCTCTCCCCCTCTATGCAGCGGTTCAACACCTCTTCTCCCTGCTGTAATCTCTACTTAAACATGCTGCTCAACGCTATATATTATGTCCCAATGATGTATGGCCATCCTATGATGTTTGAGTAGATCCGTTTTGTCCTATGGGATGATTGATGATCATGATTGGATTCAGTTGCATGTTTTATTATTGGTGCTGTCCTATGGTGCTCTCCGTGTCGCGCAAGCGTGAGGGATCCCCGCTGTAGGGTTTGCAATATGTTCATGATTCGCTTATGGTGGGTGGCGTGAGTGACAGAAGCACAGACCCGAGTAAGTAGGTTGTTTGCGTATGGGAATAAAGAGGACTTGATACCTTATAATGCTATGGTTGGGTTTTACCTTAATGATCTTTAGTAGTTGCGGATGCTTGCTAGAGTTCCAATCATAAGTGCATATGATCCAAGTAGAGAAAGTATGTTAGCTTATGCCTCTCCCTCGTATAAAATTGCAATAATGATTCCCGGTCTAGTTATCGATTGCCTAGGGACAAATAACTTTCTTGCGACAAAAAGCTGTCTACTAAGACTAACTTAGTTGTTTATTTATCTAAGCAGCCCCTAGTTTTTATTTACGTGCTCTTTATTATCTTGCAAACCTATCCCATTACACCTACAAAGTACTTCTAGTTTCATACTTGTTCTAGATAAAGCAAACGTTAAGCGTGCGTAGAGTTGTATCGGTGGTCGATAGAACTTGAGGGAATATTTGTTCTACCTTTAGCTCCTCGTTGGGTTCGACACTCTTACTTATCGAGAAAGGCTACAACTGATCCCCTATACTTGTGGGTTATCAAGACCTTTTTCTAGCGCCGTTGCCGGGGAGCAATAGCGTGGGGTGAATATTCCCGTGTGTGCTTGTTTGCTTTATCACTAAGTAGATTTTATTTGCTGTTCTAAGTTGTTATCTATCTTTAGTGATGGATTTGGAACACGAAATACCAAAAAAATTAGTTGAACCTACTACACCAATGGTTGAAGAACCACCCAAAATCTATCACACTGTTGAAGCTTTTTACTTGGATCATCTTCGATCCGTTTGTGCTCGTGCTGAAACCCCAACTAGCTTAGTTGAGGGCAAATCATTAAATTAGCATGCTTATTATGTGCAACACCGCTTATCTCAAAAAGGGAAACTTTTATGGCATCATATTAATACTTTGCAATGCTATGCTTGGAATTTATGATTTTACTTGTTGTTCTGAAGACCCTAAAAACACCTTCCCTATCAATGTGAGTTTAAGGATAATGGAATCGTATCTTCTTATGCCAAGGGTGTTTATAATTACTATGATATTGAGCAAATTGAAGAATTTGTTGCTTTTAAGGGTGCCTATGAAATTGCTTCTTTGATAGAAAAGTATGATGCTACTCTTTACAAATCTGAAAGTTTTGCCATACTTAAATATTGCTATGAAAACTATGCTTCTAATGCTTATGTTATACCATATATTGAGGACTCCTCCGCTGTCCAAGAGGAGACTAATATTTTGAAGGAAACTATGGAAGAAGAAAATGATGACATTGTGAGCTCATTTGATGAAAAAGATGACGAGGAGAGCGAAGAACAAAAGGAGGAAGAGCAGACTAGGTACCCGTGCCCACCTTGTAATGAGAGTAACTCTTCAACTCATACATTGTTTAATTTCCCTTCGTTCTTACCGAAGGATGAACGCTATGATAATTGTGATGATCCCTTGGATTCGTTTGAAATATCCCTTTTTGATGAACTTGATGCTTGCTATGCTTGTGGCCATGATGCCAATATGAATGATGCTTATGGAGATGAACTTGCTATAGTTCCTTATGTTAAACGTGAAATTGTTGCTATTGCAGCCACACATGATAGTCCTATTATCTTTTTGAATTCTCCCAACTACACTATATCGGAGAAGTTTGCGCTTATTAAGGATTATATTGATGGGTTGCGTTCTACTATTGCACATGATAATTTTGATAAATATAATATGCATGTGCTTGCTGCTCCTACTTGCAATTATTATGAGAGAGGAACTATATATCCGCCTCTCTATGTTTCCAATACGATAAAATTGCAAGAAACTGTTTATACTATGCATTGGCCTTTACTTTGTGTGCATGAATTGTTCTTTTATGACATGCCGATGCATAGGAAGAGAGTTAGACTTCGTTGTAGCATTATATATGTTAATTTGTGCTCACTACTAAATTACAAATCGTTGTTAATTAAAATAGGCTTTGATATACCTTGGGATCCGGGTGGATCCATTACTTGAGCACTTTATGCCTAGCTTAATGGCTTTAAAGAAAGCGCTGCCAGGGAGACAACCCGGAAGTTTTATAGAGTCATTTTATTCTGTTGTGTGCTTTTATATAGTTCAAAAACAAAAAAATAAAGAGGGGAACCTAAAACTTTTTCAAAAAGAGAAGTGAAAGTAAGAAGGACGAGCACCTTTGAAGTGGGGGAGCTCCTT
Source organism: Elymus sibiricus (assembly GCA_039707655.1). Lineage (NCBI taxonomy): Eukaryota > Viridiplantae > Streptophyta > Magnoliopsida > Poales > Poaceae > Elymus > Elymus sibiricus. The sequence continues at coordinate 451,130,077 of CM077667.1, read as the reverse complement.
GAACTTTGTTCATGCCCATGGAAACTTTGCGAATCTTAATTACAGAAACTTTTCAACAAAAATAATTATCCCCTTGTATAAATCCCTTGTATTATAACAATAATGTGCCAAGATTTGCCTTTAGGATGATTAGATTGCTTGTTTGGTGTGTGCAGTGCAAAAACAGAAACTTTGGCTGTAGTGCGTGAATTTACATTTTTTACTGGAATGTCAAAAGTTTCTGAAATTTTTACACAGTACTGCTATGCAAATTTTTTATTTTTTTACTAATTTTTCAGAATTTTTAGAGTTACAGAAGTATAGTAAATGTTCAGATTGCTACAGACTGTCCTGTTTAAGACATATTCTGTTTTTGATGCATTGTTTTGCTAGTTTTGATGAAACTATCAATTTTATCGGTGGTATAAGCCATAAAGAAGTTATAATAAAGTAGCTACAATGCAAAAATAAAATGTGAATGGGTTTTCAACAGTACTTCAAGTGGTAATTTGCTTTATTATACTAACGGATCTCACGAGGGTTTTGTTAAGTTTTGTGTGATTGAAGTTTTCAAGTTTTGGGTGAGATCACGATGGATGAAGGAATAAGGTGTGGAAAGATACTAAGATTGGGGATGCCCGAGGCACCCCAAGGTAATATTCAAGGACTCTCAAGAAACTAAGCTTGGGGATGCCCCGGAAGGCATCCCCTCTTTCTTCTAACAACCATCGGTAATTTTACTTGGAGCTATATTTTTATCCGTCACATGATATGCGTAAATCTTGGAGCGTCGTGTGCGTTTTCTTTTTCTTTTAATAATGCACCATGCTGGTATGAGAAAGTACTTGATTGATTTATAGAAGGCTCTTTGCACCTCACTTATATCTTTTGAGTATGGCTTTATAGAATGCTTCATGTGCTTCACTTATATTATTTGAAGTTTGGATTGCCTGTTTCTCTACACATAGAAAACCGCCATTTGTAGAATGCTCTTTTGCTTCACTTATATTTGTTAGAGCGTGGGCATATCTTTTGTAGAAAGAATTAAACTCTCATGCTTCACTTATATCTATTTAGAGAGTTAACAGGAGTTGGTCATTCATATGGTTAGTCATAAAATCCTACATAAAACTTGTAGATCACTGAATATGATATGTTTGATTCCTTGCAATAGTTTTGCAATATAAAGATGGTGATATTAGAGTCATGCTAGTGAGTAATTGTGGATTGGTAGAAATATTTGTGTTAAAATTTGTGATTCCCGTAGCATGCACGTATGGTGAACCGTTATGTGAAGAAGTCGGAGCATGATTTATTTATTGATTGTCATCCTTTGTGTGGAGGTCGGGATCGCGCGATGGTTAACTCCTACCAGCCCTTCCCCTAGGAGCATGCGTGTAGTACTTTGTTTCGATGACTAATAAATTTTTTGCAATAAGTATGTGAGTTCTTTATGACTAATGTTGAGTCCATGGATTATACGCACTCTCACCCTTCCACCTTTGCTAGACTCTCTAGTACCGCGCAACTTTCGCCGGTGCATTAAACCCACCATATTCCCTTCCTCAAAACAGCCACCATACCTACGTTTTATGGCATTTCCATAGCCATTCCGAGATATATTGCCATGCAACTTCCACCGTTCCGTTTATTATGACACGCACCATCATTGTCATATTGCTTTGCATGATCGTAAGATAGCTAGCATGATGTTTTCATGGTTTGTCCGTTTTTTGATGTCATTGCTACGCTAGATCATTGCACATCCCGGTACACCGCCGGAGGCATTCATATAGAGTCATATTTTGTTCTAGTATCGAGTTGTAATTTTTGAGTTGTAAGTAAATAAAAGTGTGATGATCATCATTATAGAGCATTGTCCCATGTGAGGAAAGGATGATGGAAGCTAGGATTCCCTCACAAGTTGGGATGAGTCTCCGGACTTTATAAAAAATAAAAGAGGCCAAAAAAGCCCAAATAAAAAAAAGAGGCCAAAGAATCCCACCCAAAAAAATGAGAGAAAAGAGAGAAGGGGCAATGCTACTATTCCTTTTTCCACACTTGTGCTTCAAAGTAGCACCATGATCTTCATGATAGAGAGTCTCCTATATTGTCACTTTCATATACTAGTGGGAATTTTTCATTATAGAACTTGGCTTGCATATTCCAATGATGGGCTTCCTCAAATTGCCCTAGGTCTTCGTGAGCAAGCAAGTTGGATGCACACCCACTTAGTTTCTTTTGAGCTTTCATACACTTATAGCTCTAGTGCATCCGTTGCATGGCAATCCCTACTCACCCACGTTGATATCTATTGATGGGCATCTCCATAGCCCGTTGATACGCCTAGTTGATGTGAGACTATCTCCTTCTTTTTGTCTTCTCCACAACCTCCACCATATTCTATTCCACCTATAGTGCTATATCCATGGCTCACGCTCATGTATTGCGTGAAAGTTGAAAAAGTTTGAGAATACTAAAGTATGAAACAATTGCTTGGCTAAAACCGGGGTTGTGCATGATTTAATACTTTGTGTGATGAAGATGGAGCATAGCCAGACTATATGATTTTGTAGGGATAACTTTCTTTTAGCCATGATATTTTGAGAAGACATGATTGCTTTATTAGTATGCTTGAAGTATTATTGTCTTAATGTCAAATGATAGACTATTGCTTTGAATCACTCGTGTCTTAATATTCATGCCATGATTAGATTATATGATCAAGATTATGCTAGGTAGCATTCCACATCAAAAATTATCTTTTTTATCATTTACCTACTCGAGGACGAGCAGGAATTAAGCTTGGGGATGCTGATACGTCTCCGTCGTATCTATAATTTTTGATTGTTTCATGCCAATACTCTACAACTTTCATATACTTTTGGCAACTTTTTATACTATTTTTGGGACTAACATATTGATCCAGTGCCCAGTGCCAGTTCCTGTTTGTTGCATGTTTTTTGTTTTGTAGAATATCCATACCAAATGAAGTCCAAACGCGATAAAAACTTATGGAGATTTTTTTTGGAATATATGTGATTTTTGCGAAAAAGAATCAACGCGAAACGATGCCCGAGGGGCCCACAAGCCATAGGGGCGCGCCCTGGACCCTTGTGGCCACCCCGTAAGGCAGTTAGTGCCCTTCTTTCGCCGCAAGAAAGCTAATATCCGGATAAAAATCGTGTTAAAAGTTTAGCCCAATCGGAGTTACGGATCTCCGGGAATTTAAGAAACGGTGAAAGGCCAGAATCTGGGAAGGCAGAAACAGAAGGAAACAGAGAGAGAGATCCAATCTCGGAGGGGCTCTCGCCCCTCCGCCGCCATGGAAGCCAAGGACCAGAGGGGAAACCCTCCTCCCATCTAGGGGGGAGGTTAAGGAAGAAGAAGAAAGAGGGGGGCTCCCCCCCCTCTCTCCCGGTGGCACCGGAACGCCGCCGGGGCCATCATCGTGACGGCGATCTACACCAACAACTTCGCCGCCGTCATCACCAACTCTCTCCCCCTCTATGCAGCTGTTCAACACCTCTTCTCCCCGCTGTAATCTCTACTTAAACATGGTGCTCAACGCTATATATTATGTCCCAATGATGCATGGCTATCCTATGATGTTTGAGTAGATCTGTTTTGTCCTATGGGTTGATTGATGATCATGATAGGTTTGAGTTGCATGTTTTTATTATTGGTGTTGTCCTATGGTGCTCTCCGTGTCGCGCAAGCATGAGGGATCCCCGCTGTAGGGTTTGCAATATGTTCATGATTCGCTTATGGTGGGTGGCGTGAGTGACAGTAGCACAAACCCGAGTAAGTAGGTTGTTTGCGTATGGGAATAAAGAGGACTTGATACCTTATAATGCTATGGTTGGGTTTTACCTTAATGATCTTTAGTAGTTGCGGATGCTTGCTAGAGTTCCAATCATAAGTGCATATGATCCAAGTAGAGAAAGTATGTTAGCTTATGCCTCTCCCTCATATAAAATTGCAATAACGATTACTGGTCTAGTTATCGATTGCCTAGGGACAAATAACTTTCTTGTGACAAAAAGCCCTCTACTAAGACTAACTTAGTTGTTTATTTATCTAAGCAGACCCTAGTTTTTATTTACGTGCTCTTTATTATCTTGCAAACCTATCCCGTTACACCTACAAAGTACTTCTAGTTTCATACTTGTTCTAGATAAAGCAAACGTTAAGCGTGCGTAGAGTTGTATCGGTGCTCGATAGAACTTGAGGGAATATTTGTTCTACCTTTAGCTCCTCGTTGGGTTCGACACTCTTACTTATCGAGAAAGGCTACAACTGATCCCCTATACTTGTGGGTTATCATTGCTTTCTTCACTCCCCCCGTCTTACCACGGTTTTGTCATGAACTACAACATGACAGGGATGGAGAAGACACCGGAAGAGGTGCTCGCCATGCTGAAAACTACAGAAGGAGGACTTTGGAAAAATCGCAAGCAAGTGTTGCTTGTGAATAAAACTGCCAGTTTCAAAAAGAAAGGCAAGCCAAAGAAGGGCAAGGGCACCGGTAAGACCGGCTCCCAAAGCAACTCTAAGGGCGGAGCCAAGAATGAAACTGAGTGCTTCTACTGCCAGGGCACATGACACTGGAAGAGAAACTGCAAGAAGTATCTGGAAGATAAGAAGTCCGGGAAAACCGGAAAAGGTATAATTGTTATACAAGTTAATGTCATTGACGTTTTGCTTGCTAGCGAAAATTCTAAGTCTTGGGTATTTGATACCAGATCGGTTGCTCACATTTGCAACTCGATACAGGGGCTTCAGAAGGTGCGCAAGCTGGCAAAGAATAAAGTCATGATGCGTGTCCGGAACGGCGCTGGGATCGCTGCTCAAGCCGTCGGCATTATGCCTCTACGTCTCCCTTCAGGATTTATTTTGGAACTAAGTAACTGTTATTTTGTTCCACTGTTGTGTAGAAACATTATCTCTAGATCATGTTTAGTACATGATGGGTATTCGTACAAGTCCGAGAACAATGGTTGTTCACTTTATTGTAAGGATATGTTTTATGGATTTGCACCCATTGTTGGGGGCCTTTTCATTCTAAACCTTGAATGTGGAAATGATGTCTTTAACGTGAATGCTAAACGCCTTAAGAAGGCTGATACCTCCACCACTTTCATGTGGCACTGTCGGCTTGGCCACATCGGAAGGAAACGCATGCAAAGACTCCATAAAGATGGAGTTTTACCGTCCTTTGATTTTGAATCATTTGACACATGTGAAGCTTGCTTGATGGGGAAAATGACCAAGACACCGTTCACGGGTCATCCTGAACGGGCGAGTGAATTGTTGGAAATAATACATAGTGATGTATGTGGTCCAATGAGCACAATCGCACGGGGTGGCTATTTCTACTTCGTGACTTTTACAGATGATTTGAGTAGGTATGGCTATATCTACTTAATGAAGCATAAGTCGGAAACCTTTGAAAAGTTAAAAGAATTCCAGAATGAGGTAGAAAATCATCGTAACAAAAAGATTAAGTTTCTGCGGTCTGATCGCGGAGCCGAATATCTTAGTCATGAGTTTGGCCAACATCTGAGTGAACGTGGAATCGTTTCACAGCTTACGCCTCCCGTAACTCCACAGCGAAACGGAGTGTCTGAAAGACGTAACCGAACCCTGTTAGACATGGTAAGGTCGATGATGTCTCTTACAGATCTACCGATATCTTTTTGGGTTCACGCACTACTTACTGCCGCTCACACACTTAACAGAGCACCGTCTAAGTCAGTTGAGACGACACCATATGAGTTATGGAACGGGAAGAAACCCGGTTTGTCGCATCTCAGGATTTGGGGCTGTGAGGTATACGTAAAATGTTTACAACCTACCAAACTTCATCCCAGATAAGACAAATGTTACTTTGTAGGTTATCTCAAGGAAACAATTGGGTATTCCTTCTACCACCCGTCCGATAACAAAGTTTTTGTTGCCAGAAATGGACAATTTCTTGAGAAAGAGTTTCTCGCTAAAGAAGTGAGTGGGAGGACAGTACAACTTGATGAGATTAGTGAATCTTTGGCAACCGTTGATATGGCTAAGGAACCGGAAGTAATTCCGCAAATTATCCCTACAACCGAGCCGGAAGTTGTCGCATGTGATGCGGAAACTTCATACAATGTTGTGACTGAACCGCGCAGATCAGGTAGGGCTATCCAGCCACCTGAGTGGTTTCATAATGAAATCTTCATTCTTGAAGACGATGAACCTGCGCACTACAAGGAAGCGATGGCGGGGCCCAGCTCAAAGGAATGGCACAAGGCCATGAAATCCGAAATTGAATCCATGTACTAAAACCAAGTTTGGAACTTGGAAGAACTTCCAGAAGGCGTAAAGCCGATTGGTTGTAAATGGATTTTCAAAAGAAAGACGGACGCGGATGGTAACATTACTATCCACAAAGCTAGACTTGTCGCGAAAGGGTTCACGCAAGTTCCAGGAGTGGACTATGACGAGACTTTCTCGCCCGTAGCTATGCTTAGGTCTGTTCGGATATTACTAGCAATTTTTGCTTATTTCGATTATGAAATATGGCAGATGGATATCAAAACGTCTTTCCTAAATGGAAACCTCAAGGAGGATGTATACATGATACAGCCAGAAGGTTTTGTCATTCATAAGGATGCTGGAAAAGTATGCAAACTTCATAAAGCCATTTATGGTCTGAAGCAAGCGTCAAGGAGCTGGAACATTCATTTTGATGAAGTGGTCAAAGAGTTTGGCTTCATCAGGAATGACGAAGAATCTTGTGTTTACAAGAAGTTTAGTGGGAGCGCAAAAGCATTTCTAATCCTCTATGTGGATGACATATTGTTGATTGGAAATGACGTGAATTTTCTTAGTGAAATAAAAGACTCATTGAAGAAGAGTTTTTCAATGAAAGACTTAGGCGAAGCGGCATATGTATTGGGCATCAGGATCTATAGAGATAGATCAAAACGCCTGATAGCACTTAGCCAAAGCACGTACATTGACAAGGTGTTGAAAAGGTTCAACATGGAGAACTCCAAGAAAGGCCTACTCCCCATGTCACCTGGCACAGTGTTTTGCAAGAATCGGTGTCCTCAGACCCTCGATGAGCGAGTACAAATGAATGATGTTCCATATGCTTTAGCAGTTGGTTCTATTATGTATGCCATGATATGTACAAGACCGGATGTTTCCTATGCGCTAAGTGTTAGCAGCCGGTACCAAAGTGATCCAGGATTGGAACACTGGGCCGCAGTCAAGGGTATTCTTAAGTACCTCAGAAGGACCAAGGATTTACTCCTTGTGTACGGAGGTGATGAAGAGCTCATTGTAAGTGGTTACACTGATGCAGGCTTCATGACTGACCCAGATGACTTCAAATCTCAATCAGGCTATGTTTTCATATTGAACGGTGGCGCAGTTGATTGGAAAAGTTCCAAACAAAAGACTGTGGCGGATTCCACGACAGAGGCGGAATATGTTGCAGCTTCAGAAGCCTCCAAGGAGGTGGTATGGATCAAGCAATTTCTTGAAGACCTTGGTGTGGTTCCAAGTGCTCTGGACCCGGTGGAGATCTATTGTGATAATAGTGGCGCCGTGGCTCAGGCAAGGGAGCCAAGTTCGCACCATAAGACAAGACATATTGAACGCAAATATAAACTCATTCGACATCATGTCGAAGCGGGTTTAGTGAAAGTACGCAAAGTTCAAACGGATCTGAACGTGTCAGACCCGATGACAAAGCCTCTACCACGAGCAAAGCATGAGCAGCACCGGATAGCCATTGGTGTTAGGGAAGCCATGTAACTGGATTATGACTCTAGTGCAAGTGGGAGTCTGTAGGAGATATGCCCTAGAGGCGGTAATAACAGTTATTTTGTATCTCCAAGTTAGTAATGAATGTTTATGTTCCATGCTATAACTGCAATGATTCTCGAGTCTACAATAACCACGAGGCTTGGAGGGAAACTCATGTGCACGTGTGGTATAATAAACGGTAAATTGTATTCCTAGTCTTGCCTCTAAGACTGGCTCAAGTATTGCATGATGATCCTGTTTTCCTGATCATGGGCATGGCTATGCCGGCAATTTTGAGGGCACAATGTTGGTAGAACACTTGTGTTGAATCGACCCAAATTGGTGTTATGCTATGAGACACATTCGTCACAAGTTAAAGGTTAATATCACAGAGATAGTTAATGTTTGCATAATTCCTTAGACCATGAGAGTATCGAGTTCCTTTGTGCTTGCTTCGTGAACTTTGGGGTTTGTTAAACGTCATCCGTAACTGGGTGGCTATGACGGCGGCTTACGGGTTCACGGAAAAGTATGGCAAGTAACGAGATAGCTCAAGATTGGGATTTGCTCCTCCGACGATGGAGAGATGTTCTTGGGCCCTCTCGGTGTTACGGTATCCATCATCGTCTGGCCAGACACAGTGTGATTTGATCACAGGGATGCCGGAACACGGAAACGAGAAAAGAGAACAAAACCGGTAACGAGGTAACTAGCATAGTGGACAAGTTGTTGATCCATGGGGATGCAAGTAAATCTCACCTCGGGTGTTTGTAATATATCGTGAGGCAACAGGAATAGCACACGGCAACTGGAGGTTCACTCGAATATTCATTCGTGTGGGTATAGGGGTCAATATGGATGTCCACGGCTCCGATGTTGATCATTGATCGGAAAGTGTTCCGGTCATGTCTATACTTCACCAAACCTATAGGGTCACACGCTTAAGGGTCATCTATCTGCTGAATACTAGATAGGGAGTCTGAGAGAAATTTACCGAAAAAGTTTTGGAGTCAACAGAAAGGTTCCGGAGAGAGAACACCGGAATAGTTTCGGTAAAACCGAAAAGTTGTTTCAGGGTATACCATTAAGTCAAAATAGTTTCGGCACATGCCTGATAATTCTTGGAGGGTACCAGTTTTATTCTGGAAACTTCTGGGAATTTTCCGGGATAAAAACCGGAAATGTTCCGGAGCAGCCGGAACCGCTGTAGTAGCTTTTCGCTGAAGAAAAACATTGTTCCGGAATTTGTTTCGGAATGCGTTCAAAATTGTTTTAGTGGGTACTGGAATTGTTCTAGGCACACAGAAATAATTTGGGATTTATCGGACGCAGAAAAATGTCTTCATGAATAGTGAAATTGCCTTTTTGGGTTACTTTATGGAAAGCCACCTTTTAGGGCTTTCCCCAAAAGGCTTCAAGAAGGAGTTGGGGATCAAGGAACCCCCTTAGGGGGGCCCCCATGAAGGTGGGACGTTCAAGGGTGCAGCTCCTCCATGGAGCTCCACTTGTCATCCCTTTATGCCCTTTATGACCTTTATGTGTGACATAAAGTGTGGGCATTTTGGGTTTTTCATGTGCCCCCTTACCCCTTGGGTTTTCCTATAAATAGAGGTGGAGAGGCACTCTCCACATTCATCCTTGCTCTCATACACATGCCATAGACTTGTCTGGCTTCTCTCTCCCTCCCAGCAAAATAGTTTCGTAGAGCCGAAAGGCTGTCTGGGTTCCAGCAGGAACTAGTTCTGGACGGCGAAGCCCTGCCGGATAGCTAACACCGTATGTGTACAACCCCGTAGAGAGGTCGTAGTTTCGATCTTTTGCCCGAGGGGCTGTTCGAGTGTCATCCCGAAGGGTTGTCCGAGTTTCCGTTCGAGTTTCGAGGGTCCTCCCGAAGGGCTGTCCATGACATCGTCCGAGGGACTGTCCGACCGCCTCCCGAAGGGCTGTCCGACGAGGAAGTACATCCTCGCGGTTGGGAGGTTGTAAATCCTAGCTGCGAGGATCTGCAGCAACGATTTCCACTGACTCTTCTTCCATTGCGCTTCGAGTCGGTACGGATAAGATCAAACCTTGTATGCAGTCTCCATAGTGGTCGTGGGCGTGCTCGCTGTACCAATTTTTTTTGTTTTCTGTCGCGTTCCCCTACACTTTCCTACACAAGCAATCCACCACCTTGAAGTGTTCAAAAATGTGTCATCTATCAGTGCAAAAAGGAGAATCTTGTCAGGTTTGAAAAGGGCAAAGTCGCTCTATTGGAGCCTCAAGAGATTGAATATATACTCGGTTTCCCAAAGGACCACACAAGGGGACAACAACTAATTCCAAGTTGATACCATTGCTGACCACTTGTTTATATATTGATTGAAGTATCCACTTGGGTGCTCATAGTTCATTCCACAAGAATAGCAGGATGTCCAACAAGTGATTGGCATCAGAATATTATGGCACGACACATAGGGCGGTGAGGCTGGGCTAGTATTTTGTGCACACAAGCCATTCATACTTGGCATAGAGAAATTGTAAGTGTTAACAACATTTACTTGGGAGTTATTCTTAAGGACTCGATGTAAAGAGCTGAAATGTCAGTCACTTAGTTGGCATTGACAAATCAATAATACATAGCAAGTTTTCTCTAATCTTTTTGTTATACTTTGTGCATGATTTTCTACAAGGGATGTCAAAGAAGGAAGAGAAATTAGTATATAACGGTATTTTCTTGATGATGAAGCTAATATGGCTATTACAAGATGCGGTATCAGTCCTTTTAAAATTATTGCCTTGATGTTCGTTTTTATTTGGAAAAGGCACCATATGACACACATACACATGTGTGTGTGAGAGAGAGAAAGATATAGAGTGAGTGAGTGAGTTAGTGTGTGTGTGTGTGTTAAAATATTCCTAGGTGTGGATGTTTATCTCTTTGTATTAGTTGATTCGCTTAGTGCATTACGGGTTGCAGGACAATTTAACATATAAGGCCATCATGTACTTTGTTGTTTGATGTACATTGCAATAAGAAAAGGCTTTCACTATTTTAATTTGATTTAAGGACACTACAATATGTGTACATTTGGTTGGTTACAAATAGATGCTTTGATTCCTTTGGAAGGAGGAAAAAGAATAATGGAAGAGAACAAGAGAAGGAGGCAGTGCTATAGAGGTACACCACATGGCAATTTGATTGCATCCATGAAAAACATATATGCCTCTCCCAAAACCAATGATTTGATTTAAACTGCCCAATTATAGCCCACTAGTAAATTAGGTTGACCAGAACGATTCTTGAACAAGATATTGAACTACCTGTTTTGTACTAAGAAAGTGTGACCTAAGACCCCAGAGGTGTATCAATGACCATTTCAAGATATCCGTATGACATTCTACCCGAGTTTGTGGATTCTAAGCATTTGTGTGCAACAACATGGAAAAGAGGCTACATCCATAATTTGCCAATTGAGAACACATCACATCTTCTTCCTCTGCCTTTGAAGGCCATATTTGAGGCATTCCCTCATTACATGAAGCAGTGGCCTTCCTGGTACTCGAGAATGCAGCTAACCTGCCGGCGAACAAGGTGACAAGTGTAAAGCTAATAAAATGAATCACGTGTGATCATGCCAGCATGGGTAATTCACCGCCTTGAAGTGTTCTAAAATATGTCGTTAATCAATGGAAAAAAGGAGAATTTGTGTGGGTTGGAAAGAACAAAGTCGCTCCATTGGAGCCTCAAGAGATTGAATATCCGCTCGGTTTTCAACACGACCACACAAACGGATGCCAGCTCATTCCAAGGTTATATTGTTTCTTACCTCTTGTTGATATATTGATTGAAGTATCCTTGGGTACTAATAGTTCATGCCACATGAATAGCAGCATGTCCAAAATGTGATTGTCATTAGAATATTATGGCACAACACATAGGGAGGTAAGGACGTGACAATATTTTGTCTGTACAAGCAATTCATACTTGGCATAATGGAACTGGACGTGTTATCAACATTTACTTGGGAGTTATTCTCAAGGACTCTTCGTAAAGAGTGAAATGCTAGTTACTTGGCATTATGAATTCAGTAATATATAGTAAGTGTTCTATAATTTTTATCTGTGTCATACTTTTGTGTAGGATTTTGTACGAGACATGCCATAGAAGGACGAGAAGATCAACTCATTAGTAGATATTGTGCTTTTCTAAACATGAAGCTAATATGGCTATTACAAGATGTGGTATCAGTCCTTCTAACATTATTGCCCCGATTTTCACATTTCTATGCAAAAGGCACCTAAATATAATGGACTACCTTTTTCTTCTATGAAAATGTGGCCCAAGCTCCGAGACGTGTATGGATGACCATTTCAAGATCAACATAGAACCTGAGTCAGTGGGTTCTAAGCATTTGTGTGCAGCAGTAAGGAAAAGAGGCTACATCCATAATTTGCCTTTGCATCCAAAGGCCATATTTGAGGCATTACCTCATTACAAGAAGCGTTGACGTTCCAGGGACTCGAGAGCATTGATCAACTGTTTTTGAACAAGTGTGGCAAGTGCAAAGATGACATAACGGTTCAGATGTGATCTTTAATTTCCAATAGAAGGAATCCACCACCTCGATGTGATCAAAAGTGTGTTATCAATCGGTGCAAAAAGGAGAATCTTGTCTGGATTGGAAAGAGCAAAGTCGCTCTATTGGAGCCTCTAGAGATTGAATATCTATTCGGTTTCCCAAAGGACCACACAAGGGGACGACCACTAATTCCAAGTTGATACCATTGCTGACCACTTGTTGATATATTGATTGAAGTATCCACTTGAGTGCTCATAGTTCATGCAACAAGAATAGCAGGATGTCCAACATGTCATTGGCATCAGAATATTATGTCATGACACATAGGGCGGTGAGGCTGGGCTAGTATTTTTTTGCGCAGAAGCCATTCATACTTGGCATAGAGAAACTGTAAGTGTTAACAACATTTACTTGGGAGTCATTCTTAAGGACTCGATGTAAAGAGCTGAAATGCCAGTCACTTAGTTGGCATTAACAAGTCAACAATAAATAGCAAGTTTTCTCTATTCTTTTTGTTATAGTTTGTGCATGATTTTGTACAAGGGTTGTCAAAGAAGGAAGAGAAATTAGTATATAACGGTATTTCTTGAAGATGAAGCTAATATGGCTATTACAAGATGTGGTATCAGTCCTTTTAAAATTATTGCCTTGATGTTTGTTTTTATTTGGAAAAGGCACCATATGACACACACACACACACACACACACACACACACACACACACATAGGGAGGTGAGGCTCGGCCAGTATTTTGTTTATAGAAGCCATTCATACTTGGCATCGATGATCTGGAAGTTATATCAACATTTACATGGGATTTATTCACAAGACCTCGTCGTAAAAAGCAAAATGTCGTCACTTAATTGTTATTAAGAAGTTAGTAATATATAGAAAATGTTCTCTAATATTAGTTTGTGTTATACTTTTGTACATGATTTTATAGGAGAGATGTTGAAGGACGACAAGATCAACTCAGTATTAGATAATGGGCCTGTTTGAAGATGAAGCCAATATGGCTACTACAAGATGTGGTGTTGAAAGCACATATGCTCCCTTGGTGGTTTTGATAATTCATGACAACATACATTGTCTCTTGGACTAATAGTTTTACCTAGATTATTTCAGAAGAAGTCCACAGAGAGAATTGGCTGGAATGTGAGGAGAATCCCCAAGGAAAGAAGAAGAAGGAAAGAAATAGGATTGGCAAGGCATCAAGCTTCAAGACTCTACATTTTCTTTTTTGTGGGAAATCACATTTGAGTCCATAGGAAAGCCAATACTATTAAAAGGGGATGATGTATCCATGATGATCTGGTTGCTCAAGTGCTTAGAGTTAGTCACCAAAAATACCCATGAAATTCTCCCACAAAATTCTCTGTCTAAACCCTACCACCTAAATTCGGTGCCTAAGCCAAACCGAGATTCACCCTACCGAGATTTCCAAATCGGCCCTACCGAGATTTCCAAATCGGCCCTACCGAGATTCACCCTAGACAGGTCCTAAGCCAAACCCTAATGTCTCGGTGACACCAACTTCCATTTTGGTGAAACCGAAATCAGTGACCAACTCTCTGGTATCCTATTTCTAAAAATCGGAATTTCCGAGTTTTAGGAATCGGTCTCACCGAGTTTTGCTAACTGCCTAGGTTAGCCAATTCGGTCCCACCGAGATTTATATATCGGTCTCACCGAAACGCCAAAAGTTGCCACATTTTGCACTAGTCGGTGCAACCAAGTTTTTGCTTCGGTTTCACCGAGTTGGGCAATAATGTTGTAACGGTTGGATTTTTGGAGATGCCTATATATACCCCTCCACCTACCTCTCACTCGTAGAGGAAGCACTCAGAACAGACCAACACTTGCCCCATCTATTTTCTGAGAGAGAACCACCTTCTCATGTGTTGAGATCAAGATCTTCCACTCCAACCATAAGAATCTTGATTTCTAGCCTCCCCAAGTTGCTTTCCACCCAATCAACCTCTTCTACCAAGCCAAATCTGTGAGACAGTGATTGTGTGTTGAGGAGACTATGTTTTGAAGCACAAGAGCAAGGAGTTCATCATTGTTAACAAATTTATTATCTTTTGGAGAGTGGTGTCTCCTAGATTGGTTCGGTGTCACTTGGGAGCCTCCATCTTCGTGTGTGGAGTTGAACCAAGAAGTTTGTCAGGGCAAGGAGATCGCCTACTTCGTGAAGATCTACCCCAAATGAGGCTAGTCCTTCGTGGACGTAAGCCGTGATGGAATAGACGAGGTTGCTACTTCGTGGACCCTTTTGGGTGGAGCCCTCCATGGACTCTCGCGACCGCTACCCTTCGTGGGTTGAAGTATCCATCATCGCGGACGTGCGATAGCACCACCTATCGGAACCACGGGAAAAATCTTCGTGTCTCCAATTGCGTTTGATTCTCCTATCCCTTCCCTCTACCTATATGTGCATGTCTTTACTTTCCGCTGCTATACTCTTAGACTTGCATGTGTAGGGTGTGCTTGACATGATATAATTGCTAAAACTTGCCAACATCTAAAATTGGGAAAAGGCTAGATTTTTATTTGGTCAAGTAGTCTAATCACCCCCCTCTAGACATACTTTAGATCCTATAAGTATTCCTGAAAGGTCAAAAACAAGCAGAAAACAACAACTGGCACTAGACACTGGGTTAATAGGTTAGTGCTAAAAAATAATATAAATCAACAAGTAAATGCTTAAAAAGTATCCTAGAATGATAATATAATAGCATGGAACAATAGAAAATTATAGATACGTTGGAGACGTATCAAGGGGCAATATAAAGTGGCGTTCCTTTACATTAAGAGTTTGTACGCCCTAAATTTAAAAGCCCATGACAACCACTGCTTCCCTCTGCGAAGGGCCTATCTTCTAATTTTATGTATTTACTTTTATGCAAGAGACAATAATGTTCATCCCTATTCCATCTTATTAACTCTTTAGTTTGCAAGCATTATGTGTTGGAGAAAGATCCACACATATATATCCAGTTGGATGTAGGTGATCATGAGTCATTATTTTTGACATTATCCTTGAGGTAAACAAGTTGGGAGGTGAAAACAATAGAGCCCCTATCTTCCTATGTGTCTAACATAAACATTTGCTCCAAAAATATGCATTGAGTGTCAGCAATCATAGAAGATTAAATGATAGTTGAATATGTGAACTTGCTGAAATGAAAGCTCTTACATAGACTCTTCTCTAAAATATGATGAATTGTAATTGTCTCAATGACTAATAACATTGTTTGTTGGTTGTCAATACAGTTTATGCTTACTTTAATAGTTGTGGATGGATTGTTACTTGTTTATGATAAGCTATATGATGAAAACTTGCTGCTATGATAATAATCATGATGCTTTCATGTTCTTATTTTGTTTAATTATAGACACCTATATCTCTCTCTAAATCATGTGGTCATTATTATCGAGTTCGGCTTTTGCTTGAGGACAAGCGAGGTCTAAGCTTGGGGGAGTTCATACGTCCATTTTGCATCATGATTTCTAATTGATATTTATATTGTTTTTGGTCATTATTCCACTTTATGATACAATTCTAATGCCTTTTAACTCTTAATTTGCAAGGTTTACACAAATAGGTAAATTGTCGGAAACTGGAATTCTGGACCTGAAGGCCATGGAAAAAGCTGGAAAATTTCTGGACTCCAAATGACCTAAAACTTCACGAAGATTTTTTACTGAATATATAAGAATTATTGGAACCAAGGGCCACCAGAGGGGGGCACCTGTTGCCCCCAAGGCAATAGGGCGCGCCCTCTTGCCTTGGGAGGCCCACATGCATGCTCCGGTGCCCCTCTTCTGCTATATAAAAGGCTTTGACCTAGAAAAAATAAGCAGGATACATTCAGGATGAAGCGCGTCTCGAGGCGGAAACCTGGGCAGGAGCCCTTTTGCTCTCCGGCAGAGCGATTCTGCCGGGGAAACTTCCCTCCGGGAGGGGGAAATCAAAGCCATCGTCATCACCAACGCTTCCTCCTTTCTGGAAGGACCAATCTTCATCAACATCTTTACCAGCATCATCTCATCTCAAACCCTAGTTCATCTCTTGTATTCAATCTTTGTCTCAAAACCTCAGGTTGGTACCTGTGGGTTACTGGTAGTATTGATTACATCTTGTAGTTGATGCTTGTTGGTTTATTTGGTGGAAGATAATATGTTCAGATCCTTTATCATATTCATTACACCTCTGATCTTGAACATCATGATGATTTGTGAGTTGTTACTTTTGTTCTCGAGGACATGGGAGATGTCTTCTTATAAGTAATCATGTGAAGTTGGTATTCGTTCGGTATTTTGATGATATGTATGTTGTTGCTTCCTTTAATGGTGTCATGTGAACGTCGACTACATGACACTTCACCATACTTTGGGCCTAAGGGAGGCATTGTGGAGTAATAAGTAGACGATGTGTTGCGAGAGTGGCAGAAGCTTAAACCCTAGTTTATGTGTTATTCTATAAGGGGCTGATTTGGATCCATATATTTCATGCTATGGTTAAAGTTATCTTAATTCTTCTTTCGTAGTTGCGGATGCTTGCGAGAGGGGGTAATCATAAGTAGGTTGTTTGTTCAAGAGAGAACAACACCTAAGCACTGGTCCACCCACATATCAAATTATCAAAGTAACGAACGCGAATCAACTCAACATGATGAACATGACTAGACGAAAATTCCCATGTGTCCTCGAGAGCACTTTGCTTCATATAAGAGAACTTTCAGGCATGTCCTTTGCAACCAAAAGGATTGGGCTACCTTGTTGCGCACTTTCTACTTTTGTTACTTGTCACTTGTTATGAATTATGTTGCTACAAAACTATCTATCACTGTTACTTACTTCACTTGCAGAGAATACCTTGTTGAAAACTGCGTGTCATTTCCTTCTGCTCCTAGCTGGCTTCGACACTCTTACTTATCGAAAAGACTATGATTGAACCCCTATACTTGTGGGTCATCAACACCTTAATATAATGGACCACCTTTTTCTTCTATGAAACTGTGACCGAAGCACCTAGACGTGTATGGATGACCATTTCAAAATCAAGATTCAACCTGAGTTTGTGGGTTCTAAGCATTTTTGTGCAGCAGCAAGGAAACGAGGCTAAATCCATAATTTTTCTCTGTCTCCAAAGGCCATATTTGAGGCATTCCCTCATTACAAGAAGCGTGGACCTTCCTAGGACTCGAGAACGCAACTCAAATGCTTTCAAACAAGTGTGTCTAGTGCAAAGCTTGTAGAACGGTGCAGGTGTGAACTTTCTAGCACAACCAATCCACCACCTCGAAGTGTTCAAAAATGTGTCATTATCGATGCAAAAGGAGAATCTTGTCAGGTTTTGAAAGAGCAAAGCTGCTCTATTAGAGCCTCAAGAGATTGAATATTTACTCGGTTTCCCAAAGGACCACACAAGGGGACGACAACTAGTTCCAAGTTCATACCATTGCTGACCACATGTGATATATTGATTGAAGAATCCACTTGGGTGCTGATAGTTCATCCCACAAGAATAGAAGTATGTCCACAATGTGATTTGCATTGGAATACTATGGCGCAACACATAGGGAGGTGAGGATCGGTCAATATTTTGTTTGCAGAAGCCATTCATAATTGGCATCGAGGAACTCAAAGTGTTATCAACATTTACTTGAGAGTTATTCTAAAAACCTCATCGTAAAGATCTAAAATGCCGTCACTGAGTTGGCATTCAGAAGTCAGTAATATATAGCACACGTTCTCTAATCATTGTTTTTGTTATACTTTTGTGCAGGATTTTGTACGAGAGATGTGAGAGAACGACAAGATGGTCAACTCAGTATTAGATAATGGACATGTTTGAGGATGAAGCCACTATGGCTATTACAAGACATGATGCCGGTCCTTTTAAAATTGTTGCCTTGATGTTTACTTTTCTATTGGAAAGGCCCATAAGATGATGGACCACCTTTTTCTACTATGAAAATGTGGACTAAGCTCCCAGACGTGTATGGACGACCACTTCAAGATCTCCGTATGACATTTAACCTTAGTTTGTGGGTTCTAAGAATTTGTGTGCAACAGCAAGGAAACGAGGCTACATTCGTAATTTCCAAATGAGAAGAGAGCATCTGCCTCCAATGGACATACTTGAGGCATTCCCTCATTACAAGAAGCGGTGGCCTTCCTAGAATCGAGAACTCATCTTAAATGCTTGCAAATAATTGTGGGAAGTGCAAAACTTACAATATGGTTCAAGGTGTGATCTTTCTAGCACGGGAAATCTGTCGCCTCTAAGTGTTCAAAAATATGTCATCAATCAGTGCAAAAAGGAGAATCGTGTCTGGGTTGAAAAGAACAAAGTTGTTCCACTCTATCCTCAAGGGATTGAATATCTACTCGGTTCCCAAGGGACCACACAAGGGGACGACAACTCATTCCAAGTTGATAACGTTGTTTACCACTTGTTGATATATTGATTGAAGTATCCCGTTGTGTACTGATAGTTCATGCCACAATAATAGCAGGATGTTTAAAATGTGATTGGCATCGGACTATTATGGCACGACACATATGGAGGTGAGGCTGGGCTAGTATTTTGTATACACATGCCATTAATACTTGGTATAGAAAATTGAAGTGTTAACGACATTTACTTGGGAGTTATTCTTAAAGACTCGACGTAAAGAGTTGAAATGTCGATCACTTAGTTGGCATTAAGAAGTTAATAATCCATAGCAAGTGTTCTCTAATCTTAGTTTTTGTTATACTTTTGTGCATGATTTTGTCTAAGAGATGTCAGACAAGGAAGATAAATTAACATATAGTGGGCTTTTTTGAAGATGGATTTTACAAGATGTGGTATCGGTCCTTTTAAAATTGTTGCCTTGATGCTCATTTTTGTTTGGAAAAGGCACCATATGTCACACACACACACACACGAAAACATACACACAAATATATGTGTTTGTGTGAGTGTGAGTGTGTGTGTGAGTGAGTGAGTGTGTGTGTGTTAAAATATTCTTAGGTGTGGATGTTGATCTCTCTGTATTAGTTGATTCCATTAGTGCATCATAGGTTGCATGAGAATTTAATGTACCGGGCCATCAAGTACTTTGTGGTTTGATATACATTGGAATAAGAAAATGGTTTCACTCTTTTAATTTGATGTAAGGACACCACAATATGTGTACATTTGGTAGATTACAAATAGATACTTCGATTCCTTTGGAGGGAGAAAGAAAACAAGAATAATGGAAGAAAACATTAAAAAGACCAAGCGGTATACATGCACAACACATGACAATTTGGATTGCAACCATGATAAACATATATGCCTCTCCCAAAGCCAGTGATTGGATTTAACCTGCCCAATTATAGCCCACCGATAAATTAGAATGACCAGAACGATTCTTAAACAAGATATTGGACGGCCTTTTTTCTACTATGAAAATGTGGTTGAAGCTCCCAGAGGTGTATCGATACCATTTCAAGATATCTGTATGACATTCTAACTGAGTTTGTGGATTCTAAGAATTTTTGTGCAACGACATGGAAAAGAGGCTACATCCATAAATTTCCAATTGAGAACAGAGCACCTCTTCTTCCCGTGCGTCCAAAGGCCATATTGGAGGCATTCCATCATTACAAGAAGTGCTGGCTTTCATGTGACATGAGAACATAGCTCAACTGCTTGCGAAGAAGTGTGGCAAGTGCAGAGTTGCCAAAACGGATCACGTGTGATCTTGCCAGGATGGGTAGTTCGCCGTCTCGAAGTGTTCTAAAATATGTCATTAATCAGTGCAAAAAGGAGAATCTTGTCTGGGTTGGAAAGTGTCGGGGGGATGACCCCCGGGTAGGCAACGGAGCCCGAATCCCTTTCGGAAAATCATCAGAGCAAGACAAGTCCCTCTGGCCGCCATGCCAAGCATGCCGGCTCCCCAGCGCGAGCCGGCTCGGCGTGGCAACCCGGCCTGGCCGGCTGGCCCATGCCGGCAGGCCGCGAGGCGGCGAAGCCTTAGCGACGAAGCAAGCGGTGCTATAGCGCTCCTCCCTTTACCCTGACAGAGCAGGTGAGACTGCAGATTTCCTTGCGCCCCCGCCCGAGGAGGGCGGTGTCAGTGAGGCGCGGTCCTGTAGAAACGGCGGCGCCGACCTCCCTCTGTCGATGGACAAGACGCGCCGCAGTGCCTCGAACCCAGACTGACGAGACAAGACCCGTCACGATGCCCGCGCCAGGCAGGTGCGGCGCACCTGGCGGCCCGGCACCCGGCGACCCGGCATCCCGGCATCTGGCGACCCGGCGACCCGGCCACCGGATCCTGGTCAATGACACCAGGGGCCCGCGCCTCTGGTACGTTACCGTTGTAACCCTGGGGGTCGGCCTATAAGACCCCCAGGGAGGCCTCCGTGCAGAGGGATCGGGTTTTAGTAGCTAAGAGTTTGAGTTAGTGCGGAAAGGTCAGTTCTCACCCTAGCTAGCTCTCTCCAGATCACGATTACTCGCACAGGAGAGGCAGAACGGTGGCTTAGCCCCTTCTCCCTCCTCCGTCCAAGCAGCTCCAGGAGCGACTCTGTAACCTCTGTGCTTATCAGCTCACACGGCAGGAGTAGGGGTGTTACCTCTCCAGAGGGCCCCGAACTTGGGTACGTCTTGTGTCCCGCACTCGCTCGTGCCAACCTCGCCTCCGGAACCCACCGGCGTCCTATCGTAGCCCCACCTCATAAGCCATCTCATGGCATCTGCCGTGAATCACGCACCCCCAGCGAGAATACCACGACAGAAAGACCAAAGTCGCTCCATTGGAGCATGAAGAGATTGAATATCTACTGGGTTTTCCAAAGGACCATCTGCTGCTCGAGGCCACGGGGCTTGCGGCAACCCGGCGCCGGCTGGAGTCCGCCCAGCGAGAATTCGACAGCGCGCATGGCCTCACTCCGCCTGCCGTCGAGCCCAGCCGACAGTGCGGATCCGCGGGGGCGCACTCGGCCGTGCGCTAGGCGCAGGCCGACCCGTCTACGACACCCCCATCAAGAACATGCGCGCGGCGCAGGCCGCGATTGCTGATCTCGAGTTTCTGGAGGGCGAGGAGCTGCTGCAGCAGCAGCAGCGCATCCGCGACCTCATCACCGCGGCGAACGAGCAGCAGCAGTGCTTCGACCCGGCCCAGCCATCCGGCTCCGCCTCAAGAAGAACCGGGGACCCGGAGAGGGCTCTCCGGGATGCGCGGCAGACGTCTTCACACGCCACTAGCGCAAGCCGCTCTGGCCGGCACTGGTCCGGCCGGAGCCGGCACAACCGCGCCACCACCGCTGGAGACGGCAACGCTGGCGAAACGGCCGGCGACGGCCGGGTTCAGCAGCCGGAGCCTCCCGTGCGGCCGGCTCGGCGGCCCGAGCCGGCCCCGGAAGCTCCTGCTCCCCGCGGTCTCGTGACCGACCGAATCGGCCTCCGCGTTCCCGTGGCTGACCGGCTCAGCCCCCGCGAGCCCTACGACGAAAGCGACGCCCGTCACCGCATCGACCGGCTGGCGCGCTCCACGGCCCTGGAGGAGGAAAGCTCTATTGGCCCAGCGTGCTTCGGCCCCCGCATTCGCGAAGAACCCTTCCCCAAAGGCTTCTCGCTGCCCCGCGACTCGCCAAAATACACCGGCGCCACCAAGCCGGAGGACTGGCTAACCGACTACACCACAGCTGTCGGCATAGCCGGCGGCAACCGGCGTGTGGCTGTCCGTTACGTCCCCCTCATGCTGCTCGGTTCGGCCCGGACGTGGCTCAACAGCCTCCGTGCCGGCAGCGTGAACTCCTGGCTGTAT
This sequence comes from Elymus sibiricus, assembly GCA_039707655.1. NCBI lineage: Eukaryota > Viridiplantae > Streptophyta > Magnoliopsida > Poales > Poaceae > Elymus > Elymus sibiricus. The sequence continues at coordinate 451,107,927 of CM077667.1, read as the reverse complement.
TTCGAAGATGCGTTCGTCCGCAACTTCACCAGCACCTACAAGCGACCCGGCAAGCCTCGCCAGCTCTCCATGTGCGTCCAGAAGCCGGGCGAGCCCCTGCGCGACTTCCTCACGCGGTGGACGGAGCTTCGCAACTCCTGCGAAGGGGTCCACGAGGTCCAGGCCGTCCAATACTTCATCGACGGATGCCTAGACGGCACTCTGGTCAAACACCGGCTGGTGTGCGACGAGCCGGAGACCCGGGCGGAGCTCATGGCCGTGGCGGACAAGTACGCTACGGCCGACTCCGTGATGGATGTGAAGATCAAGATCGGCGCGGACGGCAAGCTTCTCCCGGCCCAGTCGGCTCCCCCCAAGCCGGCTGGCGACAACAGCCAGCGCCGGCAAGACGGCAACAACAACGGGGCAAGCGCCGGAGCGACCAGCTGGCGCCTCGCTACGACCACCGGCAAGTCGCTGCCGTGGAGAGGGAGCAGCCGGCCGAGCAAGGCCCCAGCCAGCGCCCGCGCACCGGCAAGGCCGTCTGGCAGCCCAAGCTGACCTTCGAGCAGATGCTCGACGCCCCCTGCAAAAACCACAGCGGCGCGAAGCCATCGACGCACACGCTCCGGCAGTGTAGCTTCACGCAGCGCTTCTTGAAGGGCAACCTTCCACCCCCGCCGCCTGGAGCCGGCTCGCAGCAGCCGCTGCTGCCGCCGCCTCCACTGCCACCCGGCGCTCTCGCCGACAACCCTTTCCCGCGCTCTGACGCATCCTATGTCGTCTTCACCAGCGAGGGGGATGACAAGCACGCCAAGCGCAAGCACGTGGCCGAGGTGAACGCCGTCGTCCCTCCGGTTCCCCAGTACATGCACTGGTCCGACCGACCGGTGAGCTGGACCCGGGAGGATCACCCGGCCGTCATGCAGTCGGCTGTGCCGGCTCCGCCCAAGCCGGCCGACGAAGCCTCCTTCAAGCCGGCCAAGGACACGAAGCGCGTCCCGCTCGACCCGGCCGACCCCAGCTCCAGCAAGTAAGTCGTCGTGGGTGCCGGCCTCGACAGCAAATAGGAAGGCGAGCTCGTCGATTTCCTCCGTGAGAATCTGGACATCTTCGCATGGTCTCCCAAAGACATGCCGGGTGTCCCGAGGGAATTCGCCGAGCACAAACTTCACGTCCGCAAGGACGCCAAGCCCGTCCGGCAGCCGCTGCGCCGTTTCTTCGAGGAGAAGCGAAGAACCATCGGCGAAGAGATCGCCCGGCTGCTCAAAGCCGGGTTCATCATGGAAGTATTCCACCCCGAATGGCTGGCCAACCCGGTCCTCGTCCTGAAGAAAAACGGTACTTGGCGCATGTGTATCGACTACACCAGCCTGAACAAGGCATGCCCCAAGGACCCGTTCGCTCTGCCGTGGATTGACCAAGTTATCGACTCCACAGCCGGCTGCGAGCTCCTGTCCTTCCTGGACTCCTACTCCGGCTACCACCAGATCAAGCTGGACCCGGCCGACGCCCTCACGACGTCCTTCATCACGCCCTTCGGGGCGTACTGCTACATCACCATGTCGTTCGGGCTGAAGAACGCCGGCGCCACCTTCCAGCGCTGCATGCAGAAATGCCTGCTGCACTAGCTCGGCAGAAATGTGCACGTCTACGTCGACGACATCGTGGTGAAGACCAAGCAGCACCTCACGGTCCTGGCCGACCTCAAGGAAACCTTCGCCAATCTGCGCCGGTTCTGGATCAAGCTCAACCCGGAGAAATGCGTCTTCGGCGTGCCGGCTAGCCAGCTCGTCGGCTTCCTCGTCTCGGCGCGCGGCATCGAGGCCAACCCGGAGAAGATCAAGGCAATCGAGCGCATGCGCAAGCCGACCCTGCTGCGTGACGTCCAGAAGTTCACCGGCTGCTTGGCTTCTCTCAGCCGGTTCGTCAGCCGGCTAGGAGAGAGGGCCCTGCCCCTGTATCAGCTGATGAAGAAGATGGCGGCGTTCGAGTGGAGCGACCAGGCGGACGAAGCCTTCCGCGACCTCAAGCGCATGCTGTCAACCGCGCCGGTCCTGGCCGCACCGGCTGAGAAAGAGCCACTCCTGCTATACATCGCCGCCAACTCTCGCGCGGTCAGCACGGTGCTGGTCGTCGAGCCCCCGGAGGAGGGCAAGGTGCAGCCGGTCCAGCGTCCGGTGTACTACCTCAGCGAGGTGCTCTCCGCCTCCAAGCAGAATTATCCCCACTACCAGAAGATGTGCTACGGCGTGTACCTTGCCGCCAAGAAGCTGAGGCAGTACTTCCAAGAGCACGCCATTACCGTGGTGAGCACAGCCCCCATCGGCGAGATCGTGGGCTGCCGGCATGCCTCTGGCCGGGTGGCCAAGTGGGCCCTCGAGCTAGCCGACCACACAATCCTCTACGAGCCGCGCACCACCATCAAGTCCCAAGCGCTGGCCGGCTTCCTCGTCGACTGGACCGAGACGCAATACCTGCCGCCGGCGCCAGAGTCGACTCACTGGCGCATGCACTTTGACGGCTCCAAGATGCGCAACGGCTTGGGAGCCGGCATTGTGCTGTTCTCCCCCAAGAACGACCGGCTGCGGTACGTGCTCCAGATCCATTTCGCCGCCTCCAACAACGTCGCCGAGTACGAAGCTCTCGTGCACGGCCTCCGGCTGGCCAGGGAAATCGGCATCCGGCGCATCCTCTGCTACGGCGACTCGGACCTGGTGGTGCAGCAAGTTTCCGGCGATTGGGACGCCAAAGACGCCAACATGGCCAGCTACCGTTTCCTGGTCCAGCAACTCTCCGGCGGGTTTGATGGTTGCGAGTTCCTCCACGTCCTACGCGCCGACAACGAAGCAATCGATGCCTTGGCCAAAGTAGGCTCCACCCGGCAGGCCATCCCGTCCGGCGTCTCCCTCGAGCACCTGCGGAAGCTGTCCATCAAGCCGTCTCCCGAGTCGGAGTCCATCTTCGTCTCGGACGACCCCAGCGCGCCCCCACCCGGCCCTGGGATTCCCGGCCCAAGCCCGAGGACTGCCAGCACCAACCCGGGGACTGCCGTCTCCAGCTCGGGAGCTGCCGTCCCCGGCTCAGGGGCTGCCGGCTCCAGCCCGGAGACTGCCGGCTCCGGCTCGGGGGCTGCCGTCCCGGGTCCCATCCCGGCGACCGTCCTCATGGTGGTCACGGCGCCCTCCTGGGCTCAGCCAATCCTTGCCTTCTTGGAAGATGGCAAACTTCCCATCGACGAAACTGAAGACCGACAAGTGCAGCGGCACGCGTCCGCCTACGGCATCATCAACCACGAGCTCGTCAAGCGCAGCACGACGGGCGTGTTCCAGCGCTGCATCGAGCAGAGCAAAGGGATCGAGATCCTCCTCGACATCCACCAGGGCGAGTGCGGGCACCACGCCGCCTCGAGATCCCTGGTGGCCAAAGCATTCCGGCACGGTTTCTACTGGCCCTCGGCCCTGCAAGACGCCGAGGAACTGGTCCTCAAGTGCGAGGGCTGCCAACGCTTCAGCAAACGCAGCCGCCAGCCGGTTTCGGCCCTCCGAACCATCCCGATCACGTGGCCCTTTGCCGTCTGGGGACTCACACGGTGGGGCCCTTCAAGACCGCCCGAGGCGGCATGACGCATCTCCTCGTCGCCATCGACAAATTCACCAAGTGGATCGAGGCCAGGCCGATCAAGAAGCTCGACGGGCCCACGGCCGTCCGATTCATCAAGGATTTCGCGGTTCGCTACGGCATGCCGCACAGCATCATCACCGACAACGGCACCAACTTCGCCAAGGGCGCGCTGGCTCACTACTGCTCTGCATCCGGCATCCGGCTCGACTTGGCCTCCGTCGCCCATCCCCAGTCGAACGGCCAGGTCGAGCGGGCAAACGGCCTCATCCTAGCCGGCATCAAGCCGCGACTCGTCAAGCCGCTCGTGCACTCACCCGGCAGCTGGCTCGACGAGCTGCCGGCCGTCCTCTGGAGCCTCCGGACGACGCCGAACCGATCCACCGGGTTCACCCCGTTCTTCCTCGTCTACGGAGCTGAAGCCATCATTCCAACCGACGTCGAGTTCGACTCACCCCGGGTGGCGATGTACACCGAAGCCGAAGCAAAAGAAGCACGCGAAGACGGCATCGATCTGCTCGAGGAGGCGCGCCTCCTGACCCTCAGCCGGTCCGCCATCTACCAACAAGGCCTGCGCCACTACCACAGCAAGAAGATCAAGCCCCTCGCGTTCCGCGAAGGCGACCTCGTACTCCGGCTCGTCCAGCGAACAGCCGGGCAGCACAAGCTGGCCTCCCCCTGGGAAGGCCCCTTCATCGTCAGCAAGGCTCTCTGCGACCGGAGCGCATACTACCTCATCGACGCGCAGAAGCCGAACAAGCGCAAGCGAGATGCAGCCGGCAAGGAGTCCAGCCGGCCCTGGAACGCAGAGCTCCTCCGTCTGTTTTACAGTTAAACCCATGTATGTATGCATCACCATCTTTTGGACTTAATCAAAGCAGGCAGCTCCCCCGTTCTTATGTTTCCTGCCGAGTCGGCGCAGCCGGCTTGGGGGCTCGGGGGCTCCCTTTTTCCCGCTTTATTCTGTGTCTACACACAACCATGTTTTTTCTAATTCCCCCACTGAGCCGGCATAGCCGGCTCGGGGGCTCGGGGGCTAGCCGGCTAGACCACGCCTCATCTTTTTTCCCTTAGTCCGTCTCGGAGTGTACGATCCGCCAAAGCCCTCTCTTTGCCAGCCACAGCCGGCTCCCGGCTGTCCGGCCGGCAAGAGCCAAAGGCCGGAAGCATCGTTACGCATGAACGACTAAGGAGACAGCCCGGCACGGCCAACCCGGCTTAACCCGTTTTATCTCGCCTGTTCGCCGCACGACCGGCTGTGCGCCAGGCGGCCTCGCCGCCTGCCGCCAGCCGGCCCAGTGGGTGTTTCGCTCGCGCTCAACGTCCGGAAAAGCCTAAGTACTGTGCGTTCGCTCTCAAAGCCGAGTTCCCGTCCTAGCCACAGTCCGCAACCCGGCTGTCCGGCTAGCGGGAAGGAAGCCCAGAGAAACGACAAACAGGAAAAGGCCCAAGGCCGAACAGCAGAAAGTGAAATCACCACGACAGCTGGCGCCAAATCGCATGCCAAATTTATATATAGCATGGGCCTTCGGCCACGAGTTCATTACATTGAACTACACACCCAGTGGGTGGACCTGCAACCTAACAAAAGTTTGAGCACAGAAAAAACAAAGGCCCTAAGCGGCACCCGCGTCGTCTCCTGCCGGCGTCGGCCCAGCCAAGGTGGACACAGCCGCCGGGTTGGGTCCAGCGCTCTCCGCCGTCCTCTCCGCCGTGGCATCGTCGTCCGCGTCAGTCTCGTCGTCGGCATAGGCGCCCGTCTCGGCCGAGCTGCCGTCCGGGTCGTCGAGCAGAAGGCCGAGCGTGTCGGCGGGGAGCTCCTCGCCGTCTTCCGTCCGCTCGACGACGAACTCCTGCGCCCGCGCCGCCAAGTCCTCCTCCGCGTCGGCCCGGGCCGCGGAGGCCCTCCACGCACCAAGTCGCTCCACGCCGGCCTCCAGCCACCGCGCCAGCCGGGTGATGCTGTTCGGTGCCACCGCGCTTGGCCAGAGGCCGCTCGCCATGCCCAAGCCGGCCTCGAACAGGCGGCGCATCTGCTCCTCCACGGCCCGAAGACGGGCCTCGCCGGCAAGAACAAGTTCCGAGAAGGACCAGGTGGCGTACGCGTCGATCTCCGCCCCCAGGTCGCGCTGCTCGGCCCGGTGGGCGTACACGGCCGCATCAGCCGCCTCCTGTGTCTCCGGAAAGACTCCTGGCAAAGGAAAGAAACAAGTCAGTCAAAGAAGGCAACTTGCCGGCTTCGCCAGCCGGCCCGAAGAAAGAAATGATACTTACGGGCGAGGGTCTCGTCAAGGTGATGCGCCTCGCCCAGCATCCCGCTCTCCCGGATCTCCGACGCGCGAGCCTGGGCCTCGAGATCCTTCTCGAGCTGGGCGATCTTCCTGCCGGCGTCCGCCAGATCCTCGGCCGCCTTGCCGCGCTCCTCCGCCAACTGGCCCAGCTCCACCTGATGGGCCTCCTCCGCCCTGGCCTTCTCGGCCACCATCCGGTCCACCTCGGCGAGGTCGCGCTGCTGGCCGGCTTCCGCAAGCCGGCCTCGAAGGCCTGGCACCTCGGCCGCATCGGCTGCGCGACAAGATTCCCGGTCAGATGCCGGAAGCAAGGATTAGAAGAAAAATTCAAGGCTCTAAGATTCGACCCGGCTGCTCCGCAGTCCGGCCCGAATCTCGGGGGCTTCACCCAATGGGTGCGCTGGCGCGCACCCACTGAAGGCACGAAGGCATACCTTGGACCCGATGCAGCTCCTCCTCCGAGGCGGCGAACCGGGTTCTGGCCTCGCGGTACCGTTCCCGGAGCCGGTTGAACGCGCTGGCCCGCAGGTCGTACAGATGCTGCGCGCAGACAGAAGATTAAGATAATGCATAAGACGACCATAAGATTCGACACGGCTGCTCCGCAGCCCGGACGAACCTCGGGGGCTACACCCAGTGGGTGCGCTGGCGCGCCCCCACTAATTCAACAATCAAGATAGAAGAAAAAGCTCACCGCGATCGCCTGCTCCAGCTGCCGTGCCCAGTCCAGCTCCTCCCGGAGGAAGGCCTGCAGGCGCTCGTCCCGGCCGCGAAGTTGCGAGCGCAAGGCATCCGCCGCATCGTCCTCCCGGGTTCGCGGCCCCACCACGGCCTCGCTGGAGCTCGCCCACGGAAGCTGAAGTCCGGTCCCGGCGCCGGATCCGCTTCCACCCGGCCGCTCGGGGTCCATGGCGGCTTGGGGCGGCACGACCACCAGGGTGCCGGTGCCTCCTGCCGCGGCCCCCGCGGCCGGTGTCGGCTGCGCTTGGCCGGATGGCGCGGAGTCCGCCTCGCGCCTATCCCCGCCGTCCTCACCTCCCTCGGCCGGGTTGGCTCGGGGCGACGTGTCCACGACGATCTCCTCCTCAACGTCCGACCCGCCGCCGGCCGGCTCCGCCCTCGTCTCCAGATCGCCCGCTCCCGCCGGCGGCGGCTCAATGACCGTCACTGCCGGTGCCGAGCCCGTCTCCATCTCCGGCCAGGCCAGATCCGCGGTAGGCCTGGCCCGCATCGCGGAGGCCCTCTCCCATGCCTGGGCCGAGGCCTCCCGCATCGCCTTCTCGGCCTCAGCTCGGTCCCGCCAGGCGGCACGCGTCGCCGCTTCAAGATCCTGGCCGGACTGGCGGGCCTCGAGTTCTTCCTCCCCGGACCGACTCGGCGGAGGGTCGACGGCGCTGCTCCTGGTCTTCCTCCAGGTGACCTCGCCCGCCGCGGCCTCCGTCGCCGCCACCGCCAAGTCAAGAGCCGACCTGTGCACGGCGGATTCGTCACGGCGAAGGCATAAGGAAGAAAAAAGATAATCCACAAGACAACAGTTGGCGCCCCACAAATAAGGCAAGGAGCACTTACCCGATGACCGTCGGGGGCTCCCGCCTCGGCCCTACGGATGGGGCGAGCCGGCGCTTCTTCTTCACGACGGCCCTCGCGCGCCGGCTCCGCCGCCGGCCATTTCGCGGCCGGTCTCGCCTCGACGACCTCCTTCCCGTGCGGCCGGCTGGCGGTCGCCGCCGCGCGAGCCGGCCCGGCGCCAGCCGCCTTCCGCAGTCGTCTTGGGGGGTCGACGCTGGCGTCCTCCCCAGCCGAGGGCGCTGCACCGTGGGCGTCGGTCAGGCTCTCCTCGTCGTCATCCGGCCAGTCCCGCAGTAGATCTGGAGGCGGAGACTTACCTGCAACCCGCGACCCGCCGGCTGCGGCCTCGGCCAGGCGTGCCTCGACCGCCCCCTCCTCCGCCTCGGCGCCGGCCTCCTCCACATCCGAGTCGGGCAGGTTGGCCAGCAGGATCTGGGCGTTCGGCCCGTCGTGGTTCCGCTGGCTGGCGAATAGCTGCGGCCATCCCGCGGCGTCGGGACGCAAGAATAACGTCGAAGCGGCAAAATATAAAGACCAGGGACTCACCGCAGGCGCCGGGTTCTCCCGATGATAAGGCGCCTTCCCGAAGCTCCACTCCCCCTCCTTCAGCGCGGCCTTGGAGATGTAGTTGACCCACTGGACGATCCTAGCCGGCATCAGCTCCTTGGTCGACATCCAGGTCGGGTCGTGCCGGCCGCTCATGTCGCCAATCCGGTGTGCCCGGCGCTGCAGCGGCAGAACCCGGCGGGCGATGAAGGCCGCGATGAGATCAGCCGGCTTCAACCCTTCGTTCTTCGTCAGCTCCCTGACCCGGCCGCAGATCTTCTCCATCTCCTTCGACGGCTCCTTGGGGCGGTACCCCCAATTCGGCTTCTCGAGCGGTGGCGCATAAAAGAACGGCGGAAGGTTGATGACGTCGACAGCCGGGTCGGCGTTCCGGACGTAGAAAAACGTTGACTGCCACTTCTTGGCCGAGTCCTCAAGCGGCAGCTTGGGAAACGGCCCGTTTGGCCGGCCGGTGACCACCGCTGCGTCGCAGTCAGACATGGCGCCGGCTAACGCTCCCTGCTGCTTGAGGAAGAACATCATCGCCCACAGCTCCACAGTCGGCAGCATCCCGAGATAGCCTTTGCAGAGCGTGGCAAAGCCGGCTACCGACAACACGGCGTTGGCACCGAGATGATGCGGCTGCAGCCCGAAGAAATCGAGCCACGCGCGGAAGAAGAGAGTCGCGGGGAGGCCGAGCCCGCGCTCGAAGTGCGAGAAGAAGACCACATGCTCGCCCTCCTGCGGCGCCGGCACCCTCTCCGGGCCCGGCGCGCGCGCGAGAAGCTCCTCCGCCGGCGGCAGCCGCTTCGTGCGGCGGAGGTACCGGATGTTTTGCTCCGTCATGATGGAGCCCACCCAAGAGCCTTTCGGCAGCGCCATTGGGGAGGGTTTTCCGCGGGCGGCGAGATTCGGCGATGGAGAGGAGGAAGAGAGGAGGCGGGCGGCGCGCTGCGGGCTTCGGGTCGCGGCATGTAGCAGGCGTGGGCGAGGCGACGACGGTGGCAGCACTTCGCTCGGGCACGGCGGAGAAGGAGAGGAAGTAGAGGAGGAGCAAGGGGCAGGGGTGCGAGCGCGGGCGTCTCCGTCACACTCCCCCCTTCTCGTTTATAACCACGCGAAATCGTGGGGGAGTGGGATCAGCTGCGCCCACAATCCCCACTCCCCCGCACTGCGCGCGCGCGTTCCCCACGCGCAGTAACTACGCGGGGAAGCGCAATCGCCAACGGTCGCCGCAGCGAATCCCCCGCGCGCGGGCTGAGGGCGTGTAGTGGCGGGCCCGAGCCGCGGTCACGTCCCATCGCGCGCGTGGGCTGGCAGGCCTCGCCCGCCGCAAAGCCGCACATGGCAGCCCGTCGAGCTGCGGCGGGCGCAAATCGGCGTACGAAGCAAGACCCATCTGGAGGGTGTTTCCGTTTACCGGCCCCCGGAGGCCGGCCCCCCAGCGGGTGTTCCCGGCGTCCGCTGCCGCGAAGCCGGCAAGCTGCCAGGCGAAGCCGCCCGGCCGGACTCCGGCGCTTCATCAACAGAACCGGCTCCTCAGGGTGGTAAGCTGCAAAGGCTCCCCTGCCTGAAGCCGGCGAACCTTCACAGCTTCGGGGACTACTGTCGGGGGGATGACCCCCGGGTAGGCAACGGAGCCCGAATCCCTTTCGGAAAATCATCAGAGCAAGACAAGTCCCTCTGGCCGGCATGCCAAGCACGCCGGCTCCCCAGCGCGAGCCGGCTCGGCGTGGCAACCCGGCCTGGCCAGCTGGCCCATGCCGGCTGGCCGCGAGGCGGCGAAGCCTTAGCGACGAAGCAAGCGGTGCTACAGCGCTCCTCCCTTTACCCTGACAGAGCAGGTGAGACTGCAGATTTCCTTGCGCCCCCGCCCGAGGCGGGCGGTGTCAGTGAGGCGCGGTCCTGTAGAAACGGCGGCGCCGACCTCCCTCTGACGATGGACAAGACGCGCCGCAGTGCCTCGAACCCAGACTGACGAGACAAGACCCATCACGATGCCCGCGCCAGGCAGGTGCGGCGCACCTGGCGGCCCGGCACCCGGCGACCCGGCATCCCGGCATCTGGCGACCCGGCGACCCGGCCACCGGATCCTGGTCAATGATACCAGGGGCCCGCGCCTCTGGTACGTTACCGTTGTAACCCTAGGGGTCGGCCTATAAGACCCCCAGGGAGGCCTCCGTGCAGAGGAATCGGGTTTTAGTAGCTGAGAGTTTGAGTTGGTGCAGAAAGGTCAGTTCTCACCCTAGCTAGCTCTCTCCAGATCACGAACACTTGCACAAGAGAGGCAGAACGGTGGCTTAGCCCCTTCTCCCTCCTCCGTCCAAGCAGCTCCAGGAGCGACTCTGTAACCTCTATGCTTATCAGCTCACACGGCAGGAGTAGGGGTGTTACCTCTCCAGAGGGCCCCGAACTTTGGTACGTCTTGTGTCCCGCACTCGCTCGTGCCAACCACGCCTCCGGAACCCACCGGCGTCCTATCGTAGCCCCACCTCATAAGCCATCTCATGGCATCTGCCGTGAATCACGCACCCCCAGCGAGAATACCACGACAGAAAGACCAAAGTCGCTCCATTGGAGCATGAAGAGATTGAATATCTACTGGGTTTTCCAAAGGACCACACAAGGGGGCGACAACTTATTCCAAGTTGATATTTTTGCTTACCGCTTGTTGATATATGGATTGAAGTATCCCCCTGGGTACTGATAGTTCATGCCACAAGAATAGCAACATGTCCGAAATGTGATTGGCATCAGAATATTATGGTACGACACATAGGGAGGTGAGGACAGGACATTATTTTGTGTGTAGAAGCCATTCATACTTGGCATAAAGGAGCAATAAATGTTATCAACATTTACTTGAGAGTTATTCTCAACGACTCATTATAAATACTTGATATGCTAGTCACCTAGTTGGCATTAAGAATTCAGTAATATATAGTTAGTGTTCTGTAACATTTGTTTTTGATATACTTTTTGCGGGATTTTGTATGTGCGATACTATAGAAGGACGAGAAGATCAACTCATTAGTAGATAATGGGCTTTTCTAAAGATGAAGCTAATATGGCTATTGCAAGATGTGGTATCAGTTCTTCTAAAATTATTTCCTTGATTTTCATTTTTCTATGGTAAAGGTACGTCAATATAATGGACCACCTTTTCTGCTATGAAAATGTGGCCCAAGCTCCCAAAGTATGGATGACCATTTCTAGATCAACATTCAACCTGAGTTTATGGGTTCTAAGCATTTGTTTGCAGCAGCAAGGAAAAGAGGCTACATCCATACTTTGCCTCTGTATCCAAAGGCCATATTTGACGCATTCCCTAATTACAAGAAGTGTTGGTCTTGCACGGATTCGAGAACACAACTCAATTGCTTTCGAACGAGTGTGGATAGTGTAAAGCTGATAAAACGGTTCAGGTCTGATCTTTCCAGCATAGGTAATCCACCGCCTCGAAATGTTCAAAAATATGTCACCACTCAGTGTAAAAAGGAGAATCTTGTCTCGGTTGAAAAGAACAATGTCGCTCCATTGGAGCCACAGGATATTGAATATCTACTCAGTTTCCCAAAGGACCACACAAAGGGATGACAACTCATTCCAAGTTGATACAATTGCTTACCAAATGTTGATATATTGATTGAAGTATCCGCTAGGTACTGATAGTTCGTGCCACAAGAATAGCAGGATGTCCAAAATCCGATTGGCATCGAAATATTATGGCATGACAGTTAGGTTCGGTCAGTATTTTGTCTGTAGAAGCCATCCATACTTGGCATCAAGGAACTGGAAGTCTTATCAACATTTACTTGGGAATTATTATCTTGACCTCATAGTAAAGAGCTGAAATGCCCGTCACTTAGTTGACATTAAGAAGTTAGTAATATATAGCAAGTTTTCTCTAATCTTATTTTTTGTTATACTTTTGTGCATGATTTTGAACGAGAGATGTCAAGGAAGGATGAGAAGATCAACTCATTATTACATAATGGGCTTTTTTTAATATGAATCTAATATGGCTATTACAAGATGTGGTATCAGACCTTTTAAGTTTATTTTTCTATGGAAAAGGCACCTTAAGAAAATGGACCACCTTTTTTGTACTATGAAAATGTGGCACAAGCTCCCTGACTTGTATGGTCGACCATTTCAAGACCTCTGTATGACACTTAACCCGAGTTTGTTGGTTCTAAGATTTCGTGTGCAGTAGCAAGGAAAAGAGATTACATCCGTAATTTGCCAACTAAGAACAGATTAACTCTTTTCGTTTTGAAAGCACATTTGCTCCCTTGGTGGTTTTGGTAATTAATAACAACATATATGTCATTGAACTAATGTTTCCACTAAGTATATTTCAGGAAAAGTTCAATGATGTGTTGGCAAAAGGATTGTGGAGAAACCCCTAGATGTAAGGAAATGGATTGGCAAAGCTTCAAGCAAGAGGACTCTACATTTTACTTTGTGAGAAATCACTTTGAGTCCATAGGAAAGCCAATACTATTAAAAGGGGGTAAGGTACTGTTAGTGAACAAGATGCTCCACGTGCACAAGTGATAGTCACCAAAAACACCCACAAGCTCTTCCACAAACACTCTGTCTAGAACCCTACCACTCAAATCGGTAAGACCAACAATTCCTATTCGGTCTAACCGAGATTTAAACCCTAGACAGATCCTAAGCCAAACCCTAGCACATCGGTGCAACCGATTCTGATTCGGTGCCACCGAGTTCAGTTGCCAACTTTCGGGTATCCTATTTTCAAGCATCGATACCACCGAGTTTTGCCAATCGGTCTCACCGAGATTTGGACCAACTTTCTGGTTAGCCATTCTCAAGAATCGGTACCACCGAGTTTTGTGAATTGGTCTCACCGAGTTTTGGACCAACTTTCTGGTTAGCCGTCGTCAAGAATTGGTACCACCGAAATTTGAGAATCGGTCTCACCGAGTTGTGCATTCTGACCGTTGGTCATCTAATTGGTACCACCGAGAGTTATGTATCGATCTCGCCGAGATTCAAAAGTTACTGCCTTCTGGTCACTTCGGTACCATCGAGTTTTACACTTCGGTGTCACCGAGTTGGTCACTTTAGGTGTAACGGTTGGATTTTTGGGGATGCCTATATATACCCCTTCACCACCACCCACTCAAAAGAAAAAGCACTCAGAACTATTCCATACTTGCCCCATCCAATTTTCTGAGAGAGAGCCACCTACTCATGTGTTGAGATCAAGCTATTCCATTCCCACCATATGAATCTTGATCCCTAGCCTCCCCAAGTTGCTTTCCACCAAATCAATCTCTTCCACCATAGCCAAATCTGTGAGAGAGTGATTGTGTGTTGAGCAGTCTATTATCTTGAAGCACAAGAGCAAGGAGTTCATCGACATTACCGAGCCTATTACCTTTTGGAGGGTGGTGCCTCCTAGATTGGTTAGGTGTCGCTTGGGAGCCTCCTACTTCATGTTGTGGAGTTGAATCAAGAAGTTTGTACGGGCAAGGAGATCGCCTATTTCGTGCAGATCTACCCATAGTGAGGCTAGTCCTTCATGGACGGAAGCCGTTATGGAATAGTCAAGGTTGCTACTTCGTGGACCCTTATGGGTGGAGCCCTCCGTGGACTCTCGCGACCGTTACCCTCCGTGGGTTGAAGACTCCATAAACGTGGACGTACGATAGCACCACCTATCGGAACCACGGGAAAAATCTTCGTGTCTTCAAATTGCGTTTGATCTTCCTCCCTACCCTCTACTATACATGCTTGTTGTTACCACTGCTATACTCTTAGACATGCATGTGTAGGGTGTGCTTGACTTGCTATCATTGCTAAAATCTGCCAACACTTAAAATTGGGAAAAGGTAGAACTTTATTTGGTCAAGTAGTCTTATCACCACCCCCCCCCCCTCTAGACATACTTTCGATCCTACAAGTGGTATCAAAGCTTTGGTCTCCATTGCATTGGTCTCACAACCTAGGAGAGTATGGCGTCTAGTGAGGGAAATTATCACCGTAGAGGTCCGAACTTTGATGGCACAAATTTTGTTAGTTGGAAGCACAAAATAAAAATGCATATTCTTGGTCATAACCCCGCCGTTTGGGCTGTTGTTCGTGTTGGCTTGCAAGGTGAATTCTTTGGTGATGGAAAGGAACCGAATCGTGAAGTGACCGCGGATGAATTGAAGATGTTGCAATACAACGCTCAAGCATGTGACATTCTCTTTAACTGCCTATGCCCTGAAGAATTCAACAAAATCAGCCGTCTTGAGAATGCAAAAGAGATTTGGGATACTTTGGTTGATATGCATGAAGGTACCAAATCCGTGAGAGAATCCAAGTTGGATGTTCTTCAAAGTCAGCTTGACAAGTTCAAGATGAAGGATGGTGAAGGAGTCGCAGAGATGTACTCTAGGCTAGCTCTCATCACCAATGAGATTGCCGGCTTAGGAAGTGAAGAAATGACCGACAAATTCATCATCAAGAAGATACTTCGAGCTTTGGATGAGAGATACGACACCGTGTGCACATTGATCCAAATGATGCCCAACTACAAAGATCTAAAGCCTACGGAAGTCATTGGAAGGATTGTTGCTCATGAGATGACACTCAAGGACAAAGAAGAGCTTCACAACAAGTCTAGCGGTGCTTACAAAGCCACAAGTGATGCTCCCGCAACTTCAAGCGACAACCTTGTCACCAATGAAGAGATAAGCCTCATGGTCAAGAAATTCAACAAGTTCTACAAGAATAGAGGCAAAGAACGAAGCTCCAACTCAAGATATGAAGAGAAGCGTTCGTTAAGTCGTGACCAAAACTGCTACAATGTGGGAAGCCCGGACACTACTCAAATGAGTGCACGGCTCCCTACAAACGAAGAGAAGAGTCACCAAGAAGACGAAGCTCAAGGAATGAATCACCTCAAAGAGAGAGAAGGAGTAGAGATGATCGTTATGAACGAAGACCCTCAAGGAGAAGTAGAGACTCGGAGAAGAAGGACAAGTACACCAAGAGATATTCAAGAAGAAGACATCAAGCTCATGTTGGTGAATGGGTTTCCGGCTCCGAATCCGACAACAACTCCTAGAGAAGCTATCACTCCAACTCGGGCTATAGTCAAGATGAAGGTGTTGCTGGAATTGCACTAGTGACTACCAACTCCTATGATCTATTTGATTCACCAAATGAAGGGAGTGGAAGTTGCTTCATGGCTAAAGGCCCCAAGGTATCACACCCCGAGTATCTTGATTTCAATAGTGATGAAGATGATTTACTTGGTGATGATGACTTGCTCTTTGATAAAACTAGTGATGTTAGTCAAAATGAACTTGATAATTTTCATGCTAATCAAGATAAGTCGGTTGATGATGATAAGATGAAAATAGAACAAGTAACTAAAGAATTAAACACTCTTAAGTTAGCCCATGAATCTACTCTAGAAGATCATAGAGAGCTTGTAAGGACTCATGAGAAGCTACGCTTCGAGAAGCTCACCTTGGAGCAAGAACATGAGTTTCTTAAAGCTATCAATGACGATCTCCGAAAGAAGACCTCATATTATCTAGCCAAACGATTACTCTTGTCTACATTCATGCCACAAGTTAAACCTAGACAAACTAGTAACAAAGGCAAGAAAGGTTCTTCATCTAGTAGCAACACTAAAAATGCTAAATCTAATGATGTTGCTTCTAGTAGTTCTATTGATTCCACTAATGATGATTCTCTTAGCCAAGTTACACTTGAGCAAGAAAATGATTTATTGAATGGAATTATAGAGAAAGGTATCTACAAGAGTCTTGTCGGGTGTAAGCAATTTGAGGAAATTGTACGCAAGCACGGAGGATACCAGAAGAACCATGGCATTGGCTACTTCAACGCTAATGGAGTTGAATGGGAAGAAGTTCAATACCCCAAGCCCAAGTTTGTTCCTCAAAGGGAGAAGTATGAACATACTCTTCCCAAGGGAACAAACACTCAAGGTGACCTCCACCACAAGACCACAAGCTCAAGGGCAAGAACAAACTTCAAGAGGACATTGACTCATATGAAGATGAATCCCAAGCTTTGGTGGAGTGGGTTCCCAAGGCTACTTCAAGCTCAACTTCTACAAGTGCCACTTCAACACCAAGGATCCCCATCAAGTTGATGTGGGTCCCTAAGAAGAAGAACTAGAGAAGTTCTTGAGGGGTGACTCCGCTAATGAAATTCACTCACATTCATTATTGGCAAGAACTATTTGCAATCCATGTCAACATCATGCAATAGTTCAAGGAGTCACACATTCCCTCAAAGGTAAGCAAGGGACAAGGTAATCAACAAATCCATGGACATCATCATGTATGCTTTGCACTCCATGTCCATAGATATCCTTGTATTTGTCTCTTGTGTGTTGGGACTAACCCATGTAGGTGAGAAGAGTAAGGAAACAACAAGGATGCTCCCAACTCTTGGTGATCTTCATCAACCTTGAGCATCCACCACTACATCATCCACATGAAGTCTTCTACGACAAACCCAAGGTTAGTTTATCCCTCCTATGGGGGGATGTCACATCAAGGGGGAGCTTTACTCTAAGACTTGAGTTAAAGCATCTCTTAGAATGTGACAACATTAAATGCTTTATGTAAAAGTGGTAACCCCACTTGTGCTTAAACGATGAGTATGACCTATGATCAAGTATTCTTACTTGGCTCCTAAGTCAATATACTCATATATAGATGACTCCGTCATCGCCAAAATGCTTGATAGATGCTAGTATGTATGTGCATGTTTGCCATGATTTCATTTGACATCTTATTATGTGAGCATGTTGGTCTGCATTTCTTTATTCATTCGAGGACATCCAATTGTTGCTATTTGGCTTTTGATTTTTCTTTTGCCAATTGGATGGACAAGAATGCCTAGGACCACTCTCTAGCTATCTATGCTTACTTGTCTCATATTCTATTCTTGCTGCATCACAAAATTTGAACAAGGACTTTTCGATCTCTCTGTGTGAGGAGCACTCGGAGTTCCGTATCGACAAAGGACTGACCATTAAAACCTCCCAAAGTGCATCTCGGTGGAACCAATACCAAAATCTCGGCCTCACCGAATGCCTAGGGTTGATCTGGTTTTCTATCTCGGTAACACCAATTCCTTATTCTCGGTTACACCGAGTTTCCCTGTCAACTGACAGTTGAGAAACTCGTTGACACCGACAATTTCGAACCGGTGTCACCGACAGCAAAGGGTATATTACCTGGCGGACCCGACTTTTGAAATTCAACCGCAAAAGTCTGTTTCCTCCAACCCTAAGCTGCCTCTCCGGACCCCTTGGTCGTCGCCTTTGCCTCCCCATGCGCCTCCGCCGTTGAGAACCGCTGCCGCCAACGGAATCTTCACCGCCGTCATCGCCTTAGCGGATCCTTCACCGAGTTAGGGTATGGATCCGGCCCTCTTTGCGCTCCCCTTCCGATTCATGTGCATTAGAGTAACTTTTATCGATAATCCACTCATTGCAATCCTCTCAATCCTCTAGAGATCTCATTAGCTTAGCGAACGAAAGATTTTTAGGTCTAGCCGTCCGCAAAACCGAATCTCGGTGATACCGAGTCAGAGAAATCGGCTCTACCGATTTTATTTTGGACTACTAAGGACAGTCTCGGTGAAACCGAGTGGCAATTTCCGGTACAACCGAAATTGCTGCCAAGTTTCTGTAAAGAGTTCTATGCGTCTCGGTGGTACCGAAACTTCTGACTCAGTGACACCGAAATCCCTTTTTGCTGAAAGCTATATCTAAGAATCTCTTTTTTCAAACCTTTGAAAAATCTCTGCATTTTGTGATGACTCAACCTATCCACTCTTCTATACTCCATTCACAGGGTCAGAGATGTCAGGTTCAGATGATAGCCAGAATGATTTCAGAGAGAAGAATGTTGACATGAGCTCAGGCACTAGTCCTGAAGGGAGCTATGATGATGTTCCTAGCTCACCTGATCTGCCCAAGGCTGCCACTAGGGCAAGAAGGAAGCTCAACTCAGATGAGGAGGATGAAGATTTCATACCCGAGGAGCTATCCAAGAAAGATGATGCTGCCAAGAACACTGATGCTGCCTCTTCATCCAAGAAGAAGAAGGCTATAAGGAAAGAGTATGCTAGCTCAGGGTCAGTGAGAGCACCAGAGAGTGCTAGGGCAACAATGACTGTTGAGCCCTCAAAGAATTTTATGCCTAAGAAGGCAGGAGAGAAGAAGAAGAGCAGGAAGAGGATCATTCATGTCATGGGCAGGCCTACCTCAATGTATGAGGACCCAGCAGAGGCAGCTGCTGAAGAAGAGGAGGAAGAGCCAGCTGCAAAGGCCCCTCCTAAGAAGAAGAATAAGCTCATGGATGATGCTATGCCCAAGGATACATCATCCAAAGGCACCAAGACTGCCCCCAAGAAGGCTGCTGCAGATAAACCCAAGAAGTTCTCCAGGGAGATCCCAGCTTCTTCCAAGAACAAGACTTCCACTTTCAGGGAAGCTGAAGATGATGCTATGTCAGCTTTGATGAAGCTAAGACCGCACCTTCCAGAGCACAATGCCAGCCACTTGCTTGCTGAGGATATGAAGAAGAGGAAGGACTCAGGTTTGAGAGAGTGGAGAGCTGTTGATCCATATTCACAGAGGAGGAGGACTGTTGTGGACTACATGTTCTATACAAAAGAACAGCAAGACTTCTATGAAACAATTTTGCTTGACAAGAGCCCTGCTGTGAGTGATATGAGGTTTGTGGACTGGAAGTACATCAAGAATAATGAGGATTACTTCCCAAGTGTGCAAGACAACTTCACTGCATTGGTCTGGATAAGTTTGTTGGTAAGGAGTTTACTGCATGGAATGATGAAATGATTATGCAATTCTACTCCACTGCTCACTTCTATGGAGATGGTAGAATTGTGTGGATGACTGAAGGTGCAAGATATGAATCTACAGTTGAGGAGTGGGCTGCCATCTTAGGAGTCCCAGAGGTGGAAGATGGTGACATTAATGTATACAATGAGCCCAAGGCAAATCACAATGCCATGAAGAACATGTACAATGAGATTCCTGCTGCTCATGTGAAGTCTCACAAACTAGGATCCATTTACTTCCTCCAGGCTAGTCTACGCACTATCAACACTATATTGAGGCATACATTGATGCCTAAGTCTGGAGATGAGAAGATGATAAGAGGATACTCCATCAACATGCTGCTCCAGCTAGATCAACATACGAGATTCAGAGTGATGGATCTGATAGTGGAGACTGTGAAGAGGGTTGCTGCTGATCAGAAGCGTTCATGTTGCTATGCACCCTATATCCAGATGCTTATCAACTCCAAGTTGGAGAAGCACATTTTTGCACTTGACCGACCACATTTGCCACTATTGCTAGAGCTAGAAGACAACGTTGTGGTGATGGACCCAGATCATCCCACTTCAGCTACAGCACAGGCACATGCAGAGGCAGCCAGAGACTCCAGTTCTCAGGTGCCAAGGTCTAGGAGTGAGCAGATGGATCTCCTACTTAGCTCTGTACTCAGCATGCAGAAGGATATCGGCGAGATATTGAAGAACCAGGCGAGCCTCTCGAGGATTGTAGACAACAAATTTCATATTCTCAACAACAAGGTGGATGAGCTCACAGTGACTGTGAATGAGCTCAAGAAGGAAGTTGACGCAGTACCTAGCCCTCATTCTACAGATGATGATGATGATGATGATGAGGATCGTGCACCTCTCAGGCCAAGCACTCAGTTCACTACTCAGGCTAGATCAGCTACAGTGCCAGCTCCAGAGTTGCGACCTTCTTCATCAGCACCTGCTACAGCTCCTTCAGCTCCATCAGCTCCTCCAGTTCCTCCAGTTGCTACACCGACTCCGTCCATGACGTCTGCAAAAGTCTTCGCGGATGCCGTTCTCTCGACTCCTTCATCGGCCACCGGAGGAGATCAGCCCCAAAAGAGCGCTTAGTTATATACCTTTGAATTTTTTGGTAACTTGTTGCCAAAGGGGGAGAAGATGTATATAGATCTTTAGGCTTCGAGAGAGAGAGCGTTGGTTTTATCGCTTTTCAAAAACATTTGATATCTTTTGGATGGTTTGCTTGTGTTAAACTTTGTTAGTGTTTGGTCATACACTTGATGTGTATTGCTACTATTTCCTATCCTTGTGATGCATATGAGATGATCATTCACCTTTGCTTGATTGTGTTGTGCTATGATATTCATTCTTATTATTCTCGCACACCACCAAGTTGTATGTGACATGAAAGAGTGCCCCATGTACCTAATCGATTGTGCATTTGCATTCAAACGCAAATTCAAAATAATGCATAAATTTAGGGGGAGCTCTTGCTTATCACATACTTCTCAAAGCGACGATTACATTCATTGATTATATCATATGTCGAAGCTTTGATCTATATGTTGTCATCAATTACCAAAAAGGGGGAGATTGAAAGCACATTTGCTCCCTTGGTGGTTTTGGTAATTAATAACAACATATATGTCATTGAACTAATGTTTCCACTAAGTATATTTCAGGAAAAGTTCAATGATGTGTTGGCAAAAGGATTGTGGAGAAACCCCTAGATGCAAGGAAATGGATTGGCAAAGCTTCAAGCAAGAGGACTCTACATTTTACTTTGTGAGAAATCACTTTGAGTCCATAGGAAAGCCAATACTATTAAAAGGGGGTAAGGTACTGTTGGTGAACAAGATGCTCCACGTGCACAAGTGATAGTCACCAAAAACACCCACAAGGTCTTCCACAAATACTCTGTCTAGAACCCTACCACTCAAATCGGTAAGACCAACAATTCCTATTCGGTCTCACCGAGATTTAAACCCTAGACAGATCCTAAGCCAAACCCTAGCACATCGGTGCAACCGATTCTGATTCGGTGCCACCGAGTTCAGTTGCCAACTTTCGGGTATCCTATTTTCAAGCATTGGTACCACCGAGTTTTGCCAATCGGTCTCACCGAGATTTGGACCAACTTTCTGGTTAGCCATTCTCAAGAATCGGTACCACCGAGTTTTGTGAATTGGTCTCACCGAGTTTTGGACCAACTTTCTGGTTAGCCGTTGTCAAGAATTGGTACCACTGAAATTTGAGAATCGGTCTCACCGAGTTGTGCATTCTGACCGTTGGTCATCTAATCGGTACCACCGAGAGTTATGTATCGGTCTCACCAAGATTCAAAAGTTACTGCCTTCTGGTCACTTCGGTACCATCGAGTTTTACACTTCAGTGTCACCGAGTTGGTCACTTTAGGTGTAACGGTTGGATTTTTGGGGATGCCTATATATACCCCTTCACCACCACCCACTCGAAAGAAAAGCACTCAGAACTATTCCATACTTGCCCCATCCAATTTTCTGAGAGAGAGACACCTACTCATGTGTTGAGATCAAGCTATTCCATTCCTACCATATGAATCTTGATCTCTAGCCTCCCCAAATTGCTTTCCACCAAATCAATCTCTTCCACCATAGCCAAATCTGTGAGAGAGTGATTGTGTGTTGAGGAGTCTATCATCTTGAAGCACAAGAGCAAGGAGTTCATCGACATTACCGAGCCTATTACCTTTTGGAGGGTGGTGCCTCCTAGATTGGTTAGGTGTCGCTTGGGAGCCTCCTACTTCGTGTTGTGGAGTTGAACCAAGAAGTTTGTATGGGAAAGGAGATCGCCTACTTCGTGAAGATCTACCCATAGTGAGGCTAGTCCTTCGTGGACGGAAGCCGTTATGGAATAGTCAATGTTGCTACTTCGTGGACCCTTATGGGTGGAGCCCTCCGTGGACTCTCGCGACCGTTACCCTCCGTGGGTTGAAGACTCCATAAACGTGGACGTACGATAGCACCACCTATCGGAACCACGGGAAAAATCTTTGTGTCTTCAAATTGCGTTTGATCTTCCTCCCTACCCTCTACTATACATGCTTGTTGTTACTTTCCGCTGCTATACTCTTAGACATGCATGTGTAGGGTGTGCTTGACTTGCTATCATTGCTAAAATCTGCCAACACCTAAAATTGGGAAAAGGTAAAACTTTTATTTGGTCAAGTAGTCTTATCACCCCCCCCCCTCTAGACATACTTTCGATCCTACACCTTTGCCTTCAAAGGCCATATTTGAGGAATTCCGTCATTACATGAAGCGGTGGCCTTCCTGGATTCAAGAACGCAGATCAACTGCTTGTGAAAAAGTGTGGCTAGTGCAAAGGTGATAGAAAGGTTCAGGTGTGATCTTTCTAGCACGGGAAATCCACCGTCTCGAAGTGTTCAAAATATATCATCAATCGGTGCAAAAAGGAGAATCTTGTCTGTGTTGGAAAGAACAAAGTCGCTCCATAGGAGCAAGAGATTGAATATGTACTAGGTTTCCCAAAGGACCACATAAGGGGACACTGGGGACGACAACTCCTTCCAAGTTGATACCATTGCTTACCACTTGTTGATATCTTGATAGAAGTATTCCCTTGTGTACTGATAGTTCATGCCACAAGAATAACAGGATGTCCAAAATGCAATTAGCATCAGAATATTATGGCACGCCACATGGGGAGGCGAGGCTGAGCTATAATTTTGTCTGTAGAAGCCATTCATACTTGGCGTAGAAAAACCGAAAGTGTTAAGAACATTTACTTGGCAATTATTCTTGAGCACTCGACGTAAAAAGCTGAAATGCCAGTAACTTACTTGGCATTAAGAAATTAGTAATACATACCAAGTTTTCTCTGATCTTAGTTTTTGTTATACTTTTGGGCAGGATTTTGTACGGGAGATGTCAGAGAAGGACGAGAAGATCAACTCATTAATAGATAATGGGATTTTTTGAAGATGAAGCTAATATGGCTATTACAAGATGTGATATATGTCCTTTTAGTCTTTTAACAAATGTGTGTGTGTGTGTGTGTGTTAAAATATTCCTAGGTGCGGATCTCTCTTCATTAGTTGATTCTATTAGTGCATCACGGGTTGCATGCGAGTGTTACTTGTCAGGCCATCAGGTACTTTGTGATTTGATGTACATTGGAATAAGAAATGCTTTCACTTTTTTAATTTGATTAAGGACGCCACAGTATGTGTGCATTCGGCTATGTAGACACTTCGATTTCTTTGGACGGAGAAATAAAGCAAGAATAATGGAAAAGAACAAGAAAAAGAAGAAGCGGTATGGAGGTACAACACAGGGCAATTTGGATTATAGTAATGACAAACATATATGCCTCTCCCAAAACCAATGATTGGATTTAACCTGTCTAATTATAGCCAACTAATAAATTAGAGTGACCAGAATGATTTCTTAAACAAGAAAGTGGACCTTTTTTTCTACTATGAAAATGTGGCCCAAGCTCCGAGAGGTGTATGGACAGCCATTTCAAGATCTCCGGTATATTGATTGAAGCATTTCCTGGGGTACTGATAGTTCATGTCACAAGAATAACAGGATGTCCAAAATTGATTGGACGTTATTGGAATATTATGGCACACATAGGAAGGTGAGTGTCGTGGTTTTGTCACGGCATATGTCCTCGTGAAAGGACTAAGTTGTGAGGCCATCACAACTAGGTGGTATCTTGAACGGGGTTGGTCGGAATCGAGAGACGCGAGTTTTACCCAGGTTCAGCCCCTCGCGGTGGAGGTAAAAGCCTATATCTTGCTTGTGTGTTTATTGATGATGATCTCGATTACAAGGGTGCGGAATCAATAACCTAGCTCTTGAGGGTTTCTTGTCTTGTCTGTCTCTCATGACCTCTCTCTCTTGGGGTGCCTTGCCCCTCCTTACATAAGTTGAAGGGATAGGTTTACATGTAGAGTCCTAATAGGACTACAACTAGTCTCTATTCTATTACAAGCCGGATCCTAGTCTGGGTCTTTTCTTCCGAACTGATCTACCCAGGCCGGGTCTTCTCTCCGGGTCGGGTCTTGCTTCTCTCACTAGGTTCCTTCTAGGGTACATCCCATAGAGAGTCGCCCCGTTTAATGCCATGTGTGACCCGGTTATGGGCCCTTTGGTCCTGCTGAGTTATGCAATGGAATGTCGGGTCTAGCCGCGGGTAATTCCCCCGACATTAGCCCCAGGTTAGCTTAAATTTATTCATGTTAAGCTCCTGGAATAAGAATAAGTAATATGTTAAAGGACCGGCTCGCTCAACTTGCCGGTTTACTCAATGAACCGACTCTTTGAAAATCTAGGTCTCTTTGTCGTAACAACATGCCGGCTTCAGAATCAACTTGCTGATGTTGGTTCTACGCAGAAAAATATTGGAAAAATAACCCATCTGACATCTTGAGTCGGCTTCTAGTGCTTCGGCTTGATAAAAATATTGGGGAAAAAGAAAATCCGTCTGATGTTGAGCCGAATTTCAATGCTTCTAGGCCTTCTATGAATAACTTAAAGGAGATGAACTTTGCAAGCCTTCATCAAGGAAATGACACCCGTCTCGCTCAAAATTGACAGCTTGAAGTTTTTCTTCTATTTTTTTATCTCCATATTACCTGTAGCCCCCAAGCTTCGAGTTTATCAGTTCATGATGACTTGCTGCTTTGCATAAAATTAATATCTTTGATTGGGTAGCCCCCAAGTGTCGGGTTGTCTTGCCTGCAGCAACCGGGGACTTGTAATTGTCTTATACTTTATAAAACTTCAGTAAGTGTAGCCCCTAAGTCTTTAAGAGTAGAACAGAGTGATAGCTTAAGACTTGCTTAAATATAAATGTTGCAACTTTGGAGAAATCCGGGTTGTCCATCTGAGTCTCTAGTCATAACTGAATGTTTTGCATGTCACATGTGTAGCCACCAAGGACCGACTCATCAGTTGGACCTTATGACATGTTTAAACAACTGAACGTTGTAGCCCCCAAGTGTCGGGTCGCATGCATGCAGCGACTTGGGACTTTTAGAAAATTTGTAGATCTTGAACTGAGTAGTGTAGCCCCCAAGTGTCAGGTCGAATGCCTGCAGCGACTCGGGACTTACATGTACTTCTTCTATGAAAAGAATAACATCATATGATGTAACCCCAAGTGTCGGGTCGTATGCCTGCAGCGACTCGGGACTGTGTGAGAATAATATAACCCATTTGTTTTTGTGCAGGCAATGCTGAATTAGGCCGGCTCGGAAATTTATGAGTTGAAGGACCATGACTTGTTGCTTTATCTGGTATTGCCATAATGCACTTCAGAAATTATCTTGAACTGATATTTAATCTAGCTTGAATGAATCCTTGACCGTGGTTGCAATGCAACTCGGTAATTTATCTTTGTACGAATATCCTGAAATAATGTCTTTGTGCTTGAAATGAAATCCGTGCCCGTGGTTGCGGCACAACCCGGCAATTGACTTTACAAGCTTGTTTTGCTTGGAATAGAAAACCATGGATCCTGGTTGTCATGCAACCCGGCAAATCATGTTGTCATAATTGCTATAACTTGGAAATTTATTAACAAGACTCGGCGTTCCATAAGATAAAGCCTGCTCCTGTTTGCTCAACCCGGTCATATAGACTTGGTGTTGTGGATTGAATCCCTGACCGTGGTTGTAGTGCAACCCGACAAATATATGCTTGAGAAATCAATAAGTGTTGTTGTTTACTACAAAGCACAAGTTGAAAAAAATCCAAGACCTAGTCAGTTAAATGACCCGGCAGTATATGCGACCCGGCTGAATTACAACTCGAGAATTTAGAAAAATTGATACCTGCAAAGAAAATGCATAGATAGACATATATATATATATATATATATATATATATATATATAGAGAGAGAGAGAGAGAGAGAGAGAAATAAACAGTCTATGACATATAAAAAATAATTAATAAGCCTGCTTTTGAGGCCCGACATAAAGACTAGCTTTCGAAGCTCGAGTCTGATTCGCTTGTGTGAAGTAGGCCTTGTAGCCTCTTATGGTTTATCCTAGCTTCTGAAAACTGACTCTCACGTGACTTAAGCTGGCATTTTAACTTTGACAAGTTAAGGTTCAATAATGATTGACTTATCAAGAGTATGTCAGGTCACCTTTTCGGAGTAGTATCAAGTTAACATGCAGGTTTAACCAAGTTTTCATGGTGGCATATGCAGGGTCAAGAGGGATGTTAGTAGCTAAACTCAATGAGTTGGAAGCCCCCAAGTGACCATATGATCATGGAAAAGCTCAGCATAGGATATACAGGAGACAATGCTACTACTGCAAAACATCTGGGTCCCAGATAAGCCGGCTTTATTCCATTGATCATAATATGATGAGCCAATAAGGCAGGATACCTATGTTTAAACTGTGCATCGTGGCAGCTAGTGCTCTTTGGCAACATTTAATTTTTTGCCAATAAGGCAGGGCACCCATGTTTGAATTGTGCATCGTGGCAGCTAGTCCTTTTTGACAACCTTTTAATTTTTCGCCAATAAGGGAGCAACCCCCAAGGCCGGGTTATCTTCCCTGCAATGACCCGGGGTTCTTGAATTTTTGAACCCGGTCGAATCTACCAAGTCATATCTATGTAGCCCCGGGTCTTAAGTCGACTCGAGGAATTGGCTTGAGATTCTTCATACTTGGCTGTTGCATAAGCCGTCGTAGAGTTGACAGCTGAAAGATGAAATTTATTGAAGCCAGAGGCGATGTGGCGAGTTGATGATCTTCTGGATGCTCGTCATATGTCGTCGGCATATCTCATTCAACAAAGCAATTTTTGCCCAAATTGGGTCCATACGCCTCTGGACCCATTTCTTCATATTCTCTCTTGGTTCGGCTCTCATGGCTCCTCCAGTGCCTTTTTTGCCGATGGCTTTGAATTTGCCAGCTCTACTGTGGCCGGCTCTCTTTGCTCCTTCAGGAACGTTTCCTTCATGACCGGATCTCCTGTTTCTTTCGATGTGGTGAGTCAGACCGGACCGCGGAAAGGCGGGCCAATGCGCCTATCCATTGGGCTTCTTGGCGCGGGTGGAGTCTGGCACGGGTTCCAGCGATGTCGCGCAAGAGATGATTCCAAAAAATAGTATCTCCTTTTTTGTGTGTTGTTGGAGTAGGCCGGATCGCAGGGGCGGCGGCATGCGTGCGTCCATTGGGCAGCTCATGCGGACAGGCGCGGCTCCGGTGTGATGATGTAGACGTGGGAGTCGGCCGTGGCATTCAAAGCCGGCTTGGACACGTGAGTTGACCGTGGCGTTTAGAAAATGGCGCGGACGCGAGAGCCGGCCGCGGCGTTGGAAGCTGGCGCGGACGCGCGAGTCGACCGTGGCGTTGGGAACCGGCGCGGACGCGCGAGTAGGTCGTGGCATTGGAAGCCAGTGCGGACATGCAAGTCGGTCGTGGTGTGTTTATGTAGTCAGGACCGCATGGTCGGCAGCCTGCACGCGTGTCCGTCGAATAGTGCGGCATGGACGGACGCTGGCGCGTGATGATATTGGCGTGAGCTCCGTATTTGCGGTCTAACGCCACACTACTTTTGTAATAAACAATTATCCTGCGTAAAAATATTACAGGCCAAAGTAATTGTTTTCAAATATGTGCTAATAAAATAGATGGAATGGATAGCACCTGGTATTTTTATTAGATGAATGCGGACACTTATGCTGTATAATGTTGGTAGTCAGACGCGTTCTGATCTGATGTAGTACTACTCTGTATATGTCTTAGTATTTGTAGTACCCGGCCTCCATGTAACCTTCTCCTCCTTTGTCTTTTCTTGTCTCACATGAGGTAAACCTATACCTGGAGCGTCTTGATTGAAGTGCCATCAAGGTTGCGTGTGCACAACGGCGTGCAAGCCCCGGCCTCGGGACCTGGAGTGCCCAAACACTTCGAGCCTCTGATCGTGCCGCTACGCTACGCTGCTAGTTTTTCTTTCTTTTTTTCTTTTCAAACTGCCAATGCTTCAGTACATGCACACGCAGCCTGCTCGTGGGTCGTGACCCCCCAGGTTGCGGTCTTGGAATTTGGACTGTCAGGTCCTGTGTTGCCCGCCTGCCTGCGCTCTTCTCTTTTTTTTATTCTTTTTTTTTTCTCTTTTTTTTAAAGGAAAACGACGCCGCGCACGAACCACTGGATCAATCGTGATCATGTGGCCAGCAATTAGTAGCGTCATGGTAGACCCCACGCATACCTTTTTTTCCTTCTCTTATCTCCACCTAACCTTTTCTAGTCCATTCGTTATAGCTGCAATTCTCTTTCCTCTCATCTCTATCCTCTTTCTTCACCAACCAGCCATGGCGCCTACAGAACCCAAAGCTCCGCGCCCACCATGTGGGTCTGCCCCGCGCGGTCGTAGGAAGCAGGCCAACCGGTGATGCCCATAGGGGCAGCTGCCACGGGGAGGCGTCCACTATGCTGCGCGCAGGCGGATATGGCGCTGCTACCGGGTGGCCGCGAGAGCAGTGAGACCGGGATTTTTGTTACGTCCGTCATGCCGGAGCTGAGGCCGACGCGGCGTTTGCTGCAACCGTCCTCTGATTTTTTTACATGCTTCAACAAGCATTGAATTTTGCTACAACCGATATCTCATTGTGTTACAACCGTCCACTAAATAGCTGCATCCACGTTCGTCAGAGTTGCAACCCGAGTTCGCCGGAGTTGTAGCCACGATCATCCAACAATTTTTTGCTACAACCCTTGTCGATTTTTGCTACAACCGTCCACCAAAAATGTTGCATTCACGTTCGTCAGAGTTGCAACCCGAGTTTGCAGGAGTTGTAGCCACGGTCATCCAGCGATTTTTTGCTATAAACGGTGTCGATTTTTGCTACAACCGTCCATTAAAAAAGCTGCATCCACGTTCGTCACAGTTGCAACCCGAGTTCGTCGGAGTTGTAGCCACGGTCATCCGTCGATTTTTTTGCTACAACCGGTGTCGATTTTTGCTACAACCGTGACCACGAACGAGTTCAGAGCCGCGGCCGTGGGGGAGTCATTGGGCTGCCGCCGGCCAGTTGACCAGTGCTATAGTAGAAGCATGCGGAGGATACGGAGGGAGGAGGAGGTGCAGGGGCGCAGGACATGGACACATAGAAGATGAGGGGGAGCAGAAGTGGAGACGCCGCGACAGGAAACTCCGAATCGCAGCAACGGCGGCGACCTGTTAGAGGACGAGCGGTGGGGTGGCCTGCAAGCGGTGGCTGTTGGGGACGAGGGCGGGAAACGAAGGAGCTCCCGCGGCGTCGATGGCCGGCAGACGCGGGCGGGGCGAGCGCATCCACCATGTGCATGACCTTCTGCTTTTTTTGTTCTGTTGGAAACCAATTGCGGAACGAGCTGCTGATTGATCTGACGGTTACGCACATCTAAATCGAACGGGTCTGGTCTGACCGGCGGAATCTCTGGCCGGCGGATCGGCGCAGAGTAGCGCCCTTTTTTAAATATCCCCGTAACGATGATCCGATAGTAACACTTGACCTCTTCCGATTAGTCTCGGAGATGCGGGCTCTCGATCGCATGAATAGATTAGTTCGCTTTTAACTTTGGGCTCAAGCGTCTAATCAATCAAGGAATATTCCCCTTGATGTATCTCACATGGGGAAGTAACACCTTTTTCCTTTCCTTTTGAGTCAAGAGTCCGACTCGCTTTCCTGGCTACTGGTACTCTGCGTCGGGAGCCCTCGGAAGCGGATGAGGTGGAGACGCGTCCGTGCTTCCGAACCTGCCGCGCGTGATGAAACTCCTATCGGTCTCGGCGACGCGCGGGTGCAGCAGCATCGTACAACAGCCTAATTTCTCGCAGAAAGTTAAATTTGCCGGCTCTGTCCAAGGTCGTCCCATGTCGGCTTATCCTGCGCGATTGTTTCATGTAGGCTCTTCTTCATCCGGCTAATCATGAGCTTATCGATCCCTGAAGAGCTCTCTTCAAGAACACAACACCACCGTACAAATGCTCCACAATGGGCGTCAACTGTCGTGGTTTTGTCACGGCATATGTCCTCGTGAAAGGACTAAGTTATGAGACCATCACAACTAGGTGGTAGTTTGAACGGGGTTGGTCGGAATCGAGAGACGCGAGTTTTACCCAGGTTCGGCCACTCGCGGTGGAGGTAAAGGCCTACATCCTGCTTGTGTGTTTATTGTCTTGTCTATCTCTCATGATCTCGATTACAAGGGTGTGGAATCGATAACCTAGCTTTCGAGGGTTTCTTGTCTTGTCTATCTCTCATGACCTCTCTCTTGGGATGCCTTGCCCCTCCTTATATAAGTTGAAGGGACAGACTTACATGTAGAGTCCTAGTAGGACTATAACTAGTCTTTTTTCTATTACAAGCCGGATCCTAGCCCGGTTCTTTTCTTCCGAACTGATCTACCCAGGCCGGGTCTTCTCTCCGGGCCCGGTCTTGCTTCTCTCACCAGGTTCCTTCCAGGGTCCATCCCATGAGTGTCGGCCCGTTTAATGCCATGTGTGACGGTTATGAGCCCTTTGGTCCTGCCGGGTTATGCCATGAAATGCCGGGTCTAGCCGCGGGTAATTCGCCCGACAGTAAGGCTGGTATTTTCTCCCCAAAAGCTATTCATACTTGGCATAGAGGAACTGAAAGTGTTATCAACATTTACTTGGAAGTTATTCTGAAGGTGGACTCATAAAGAGCTGAAATGCCCCCTCCGATCATGAAGTATCATTCTCTTGTTTTTCCAGACAAGACATTCCAAGCCTATGAGATGAGCACAAATTGTCCTCAGCTGCCAGCATACTTCATTGAGGGAGTGCACAAAATGTTGGGTACGCGCTGCATGTGCACTCTTATCAATGGCGGCAAATCCATGTTCATATGGTACACTTTTAATTGGAACAAAAGCGAAGACATGGGACACGATTGCAAACAGCAGCATTCCTATAGAAGAAAAGAAGGGCACTACTAACACATTAAAATCCATGCATGAAACATTAAATTCACTTTCCAGCCACAACCTAACTACAGTAATTATAAATGATACTAGAAAACTGGATTTGGTTAATACATTTCCAAAGAGTAAGGTATTGGACGAGTATGTGGTCTACTGTGTGCGAACTTTTTTGGTGGGGCAAAATCCAATATGCATATAAGATTTCGTATTTAAGGAAAATATTACCAGCCTTGGCCACATTTCAAAAGAAGCAGGGTAGAGTAGTGTTAGCACAAGAAACTTAATAGCATTAGCAATTCTGTTTGGTATTAATTACAGTATTATCTTTAAAACTGCTATAATGTCTCAAATCTTTCTGAGGAGATTAAACTACAGTCATTGATTAAATTGCATAAGATATTTAATAAACCCGTACATGCAGCCGTCTTAATGCCACCAAAACCAGTATTCACATGAAATTCTACATTTCATGGTACACAATCAGGCTTAAACACTTCCACGGTCCCATCATGTGCAACTGAATAAAATTAAACGAACATTCAGAAAGAAGTCACATTTCTCGTCATCGAGTGAGTTAACGAATGCTTACTGTTCCTAGAGTTAATATTTGATCTATACCACATAATTTAGCAAATCCTTAGCCTCCTATAATCTCAAG
This sequence comes from Elymus sibiricus, assembly GCA_039707655.1. Taxonomy (NCBI): domain Eukaryota; kingdom Viridiplantae; phylum Streptophyta; class Magnoliopsida; order Poales; family Poaceae; genus Elymus; species Elymus sibiricus. Next base: position 451,076,433 of record CM077667.1, on the reverse strand, counting down.
GTGCCCCGTATGCTTCTCGAGCTTGACATTGCCAGGCCTTTTGACTCCGCCTACTGACTCTTCCTCCTCGACACCCTCAAGCCAACTAGGCTTTGGCCCTCGATGGCGGGAGTGGATTTCTATCCTCCTATCTTCGACATCCGCGTGTGTACTCATCAACGTTGTGACGGGTCTGCCTGATTGGCCACACCAAGCTTGCCATGAACAGTCTTAACTCCACGATCCAACAGGCGGTGCAACCTGATATCCTCCGACACCTCACTATGCATCATGAAACATCCAGCTTATTTGTTGTGTGTTGATGATGTATTGGTCTTCTGTCACCCGAAACAAACACAACATCCTCACCATTAGCGAGCTCCTTTGAGTCTTTATTGTTGCTTCCGGACAGCACACTCACTACTCCAGATACAATGTTCGCTGTACTAGTTGTCGGTCGTTGGAAACGAGATGGTGTGTCCCATCTCGAATTTCCCTGTCCGCTACATTGGCCTCCCCTCTCCATCCAAAAGGGATTTTTTTTCAAAACTATGACGTATTTTATAGCAAATTCGGAAACTATAGGACCGAACACCAAAAATTCAGAAATGTGACCCCGTCGGCCTGCGGTTGGACGAAGAGGGGCCCGTCGGCCTCCAATAGGCCGAAGAGAGGCCCGTCGGCCTGCGGGCGACCGAAGAGGTGCCCGTCGGCCTCCAGGAGGCCGAAGAGCCCTGGTCGGCCTCCAGGCGGCCGAAGTGTCCCTGGATAAGGCCGAGCCGCTCCTTTCTTCCTCCTCTGCTCGCTAGCTCCTCCTCTCTCTCTCGTTGCTCTCTGGTGCTTCCACCCCCGCGCCGATCTCTTCCCTCGTCCACCCATTTTCATATCCAACCCGTAGAAACAATAGATCACAGCATTCTCCGCCCGCCTACGGTATTTTTTTTTTGCTACGGGGTAGTTTTTTGTGCGTGAGGAGGAGCCATGGTAGGGTGGAGGAGGTGGATTCAGTTCTTATTGGTCACCGTTTCTTTGCAGGTAATGGCTTGCCCCTTTTGCCGAGCTCCAGGTGGCCCTTGTTCTTCCTTTGATTCTTGTGCGTCTGTCTTCACTGTGGTGATGGATCGTCGTTGTTCAAGGCGTGTTGTAAGATTCTATATCTTGTTTATCTGATTGTGGCATATGGTTGATGTTGTTTTGGTTGGAATGTATTCTAATGCTTTTGTTTATATGATTATGATGTTTGCTTCCATTCTTTTTGTAGTATGTTCCGTGCAGTGTTAGATCACATCTTGCTCGGTACATTGAGGAGTGCAGTGCTTTAGCTATTCGGAGGGGTGACACAGATATTGATCTTGCTCTTCACAACAGTGAGGGTAACTTATATGGTGTTCTGTTTAGACATGGTCGGGTGAGCAGTAAATTCCATGGTCCTTCCTGGGAGGAACTTGTGAATGATTATGGTCTCCGTCATCGTGACATGATGACTGTTAGGCTTGAGCACTATGGAACAATGATTGGTGTTGATTTTCATTGGGATGGTGTTATGTTGTTCCCTTTACCCTGTGTTGGTAAGTTTATTTTTTTGAGTGATTTTAAGTTTTGTTTCAGCTTATACGTTTTGCTGTTCTGCTCAATTTGTGAAATTATTTTTTTGTAGCTCTTGAGGATCTGAGTGAAACTCAGAGGGAACTTGTTGACAGTTGTTTTTATAGTCGTGGTGTCAGTCTGAATTATCAGCAAATGTATTTCATGTCGCGACAGCTCTTTGATGACAACTACATATTGTGTACTCCTTTTGTTCATAGGATTGATTCCATGAATGTTATTTCTCAACATATGGTGAGCTTTGTTTTTGGCTACTGTTTATTTATTTGTTCTTTGCTCTAGTATACTGTTTTAAATTTGTAAGCTGAACATCATATAACTTGATGTTTTTTGTCAGGTTATTCCGAGCATGGTTGTGAGGAGTTTGAAGGATTTTTTGTCAATTCCTAGGACTGGTTCTTTAACTCTTGAAATTACTTTGGATTCTGAAGATGATGATATATCTGTGAGCATTCCTTGTTCCTACTTTATTGGCTTGGGTGGTAGAATGGTGTTCAAGAAGGAAGGTTTCGGTAATTTTCTTCGGGCATCGTCTATTGAAGTAAACAATTTGGTGCTCATAACCTTCAAAGAGCGTGATCAGGAGCTTGCTGTTGTTTTCAGCCCTCTGCCGCAGTGATCGTACTTATAGACTTTGTACTTTCCCGCAACCATTTCCCGACATTCTATCTCGTCATTTTCTTTTCCCGCCTTACTATCCCGCCATTTTCTTTCCCGTCCTTCTTTCCCGCCATTTTCTTTCCCGCCATTCTCTCCCGCCATTTTGTTTCCCGCCTTTCTCTCCCGCCATTCTTTCCCGCCATCTTCTCTTCTGAACCTATATAACCCCCTCCGCAGTAAGGTGGGTGAGCAGGCAAGTGTAGTTTCGTGGAGATGTCCCATTATCCTTTTGATCGTAGTTTTCACTCTGGTATGTCCGATCGTCTTCTCCGTCTAGCCGCCAATTTCAAGATCGACGATAGAGTAGTTCCATGGGAGGAACTCATCAGTAGTGACACCATAATGAATGAGTTGGCTCACTCATTAGCTAGGAGTGGGTGGCCTCCCAGGACATTTGAGGAGATACGGAAAGAACTTCCCAGGTTGCATGGCAGATGGCAGAAGCAACTGCATAAAGGTGAATCTTACCTCAGGCTTGCTGTAAATAATTCAGATTTATGGTCAGCAGACAATGAGGACGAAGACGACCTCTTCATGCCGAGCACCAAGGTCAAGACTACCGCATCGTCGAAGGGCAAGAGCTCTACATCGACGAAGGGCAAGAGATCTGCATCGACGGAGGACGAAGACGACCTCTTCATGCCGAGCACCACGGTCAAGACTACCGCATCGTCGAAGGGCAAGAGTTCTGCATCGACGAAGGGCAGGAGCTCTGCATCGATAAAGGGCAAGAGCTCTGCATCGACAAAGGGCAAGAGCTCTGCATGGACGGAGGAGGACGATGATGCATTCATGTAGTTTTTTAGCTCTGCAAAGGGTAGAAGTCCAGCCCAACTTAACCTACAAAATAAAGAGAATGTAGCATACAGTTAGCGGCTATCAAAAGGATGTCAAACATAGTAAGTCATTATACCGACACATAACTATCAACCCATAAAGGGTGTATCATCCAGTTAGACTTTGGGGTGCGAGTGATCAACACGTCTAAGTTCTTGCCCGCTTCCATAAGTGCGGCCCGGTGCCCTCTATCGATATTACCATTAAGCAACGGATACGAAGCCATATCTGCAATTAAAACATAGTCCAGACATATTAGAAATTAAAAAATAGTCCAGACATATTACAAATTATAACATAGTCCAGACATATTACACAATAAAACATAGTCCGACATATTACACATTAAAACATAGTCCAGACATATTACAAATTAAAACATAGTCTGACACATTATATAGCTTGTGAGTTATTTCTTCCTCGTCCGCCCCTTCGGCCTCGACTGCCACGACTGCCACGACCACGTCCGCCTCTTGCTACTGTTGTCGCAGTCGTCGATGTGGAAGCACTCGTCGATGTGGAAGCACCGTCTTTGTTCAGGTCGGGACAATATTTCATCCTATGCCCATAAGCCGCGCATAGCAAACATTGTCTGGTTGCTCCACCAGCTTCAGATTGGTCCATATCGTTTCGGATGCGCTTTACCTTACGTCTGCCCCTGCTTGTTCGCCGAAGTTCTGGATCCGGGATGTATACACTCTCCCCATCGTTTACCTTGTTGAAATTGCCGACGACTCTAAACCCTGTCATCTCACCTGTCCAGACATTGAGTACTGCATCTTTTAAATAGTATGGGGACACGAAGGAGATAGCGTCCAACTCAATCTGGCCACAGGCAGCCAACACATGTGAGCAAGGCAGGTGCAACAACTTTGGTTTGTTGCATGTACACTCACAAATTGGATAAAATTCCGTTCCAATTTTTACCTCATGCGTCTTCACCTCATTTGCAGAACCAAAACCATTAGTAGGAAGCTGAACCTCATACCTCCTTTCCTGATTACCTATGAGTTTGACAGTGTGCTTCTTTGCTTTCTCTATCTTCTGAGCCATGTACTCCATGACACGGCTACAATAAGGTGTGTTCTGATTATCTGCAATATGCTTCTTTGCTAACTCGTGCCTTTCTCTAAAATATCTCAAAGTGCCATGGAATACAGCCTCCACAATAGCTGTGAGTGGCAATGCTCTATTCCCTCTGAGTACAAAGTTATACACCTCTGCAAGATTGGTTGTCATGTGGCCATACCTAGCTCCATGGGTGTCATGCAGCAAAGACCAATTCACTGGAGGCTCTTTCTCTATCCACTCAGAAAAATTCTTTATTGCCCTGCCCTTCTTTCTCTGAGTATTAGGAGGGTCAATTGCTGGCAAGTCACAAAGACCTACTGGCTCCTCTAGCTCCGCGATGAGTGCTGCTAATTTAACCTGGTCTTTTTCCATTTTCTTCCTCACACGGACCTGCTTCTTAGTAAACTCATCTAGTTTTGACCAAATAAATTCGTATTTGCGCTGCTGGTTCTGCTTGCATAATTTTTTGAACAAGTTCATCAACCGTTTGTTCTTGAACTATGAGAAAAAATTAGCCCCAAGATGGCGCATGCACCACCGGCTCTGCAAGTCCTTCCAAGGTGTTGGTTCGTCAGCTGTTGGATTCCTTAGTGTCTTCACGGCCTTCAATATACTAGCATGTCTGTCATGAATGACACACACGTTTGGTCAGTCCTTCACGATCGCAATTTTAACTTGCCGGAAGAACCATACCCAGCTCGGAAAGTTCTCACCCTCCACAAATGCCATGGCTAGTGGGATGATTTGATTGTTCCCGTCCACACCAATAGCAGTCAGGATTTGCCCTTTGTACTGACCAGTCAGGAATGTACCATCCACAAACATCACAGGAGGACAATGCCGGAAAGCTTCGATGCACATAGCGAAAGAGAAGAATACTCGTTTCAACACCTTGAAATCTGGTATAATCTCCAACCTCGTGTGTTGTATGTTAACATAAGTGCCGGGATTCCTCTTCTTCAGTATGTCAAGGAGACGGACAACATTATCATATGAGTCGAAGAACGTCCCAAACCTTTCCTCCATAGCCTTCTGCTTAGCCCTCCAAGCCTTCCCATATGGAATGTCATAATTCCATCTGACCTTCACTGTTGTCTGGATGTGTTTTGCTTCCATATCTTTCTTCTCCACTATCTCAGTATACATGAGTTGCGCAATGAGAGTTGAAGTCAGGTTTGGATGACGAACCAACAGGTTTTTCCTCACACAATTATGTGGGACCACATTGGTGACAACCCAGTGGATGTTATACTTCGGCACGTGCCCGTGCACCTTCGCAGGACAACCTGTTTCAACACACTTCACGGTATAGTTTGTTGGACTCGATATGTGTGTCCGGAAAACCCTCTGCGTAGACATAGCCCACTTTATCACCGCATACTTCAATTTTTTCTTTGTGTCAAACATAGCCCCTATCTGGGCTTGGTTCAGATTATATTGCCATGGAGTCTCATGGCCATCGTTGACAGTAAGGCCGGTGGATATGTCCTGATCCCATGCAGAAGGAATCGGTACCTCCACTTCATCCTCGGAATTTTCAGAATCCAGATCCTCCGCAAATCCATCCTCGTCCTCTTCCTCCATCACCCTCTGCATTTCATCGCCTTCCTCATCCCCATCAGCAACACCAGAACCAGCTAATATTATCGACTGAATACTCTGCCCAGTATCATGACCACAAACATTGTGTGGCACGTAGTCTGACTCTTTGTCGGCTTGGCTAGCATCCACATCCGGTGGTTGTGACCCGGATAAATAAATCTCGTTAGCCACTTGACTACCCTGGCCTGGTTCATACCCCACGTGGAGTTGTACGGTATTCTCCTCCTTCGCCACTGGTTGCACTAGGGCATATGGGTGGATTCTTCGGTCTCGGCAACGACTTAACAGGGTCACCCAATGTTGGCTCCTATCTATCGGCATCAACTCCCACTTGACATTTTTACAGGATTTGGTCCACAATGCATGAATACTGACGGAACATACTTCAGGATCCAGCCCAAAACTAGTAGTCAACCAGTGCTTCAACTGTCTAATGTCCAGTCTGTCCGGGTCTGAAAGTGTCATGATGCCATTTTTAAACTCGCTAAGATCAACCCCCAACTCATTATATCGAACATTACCAAGGCCGTAGTAAACAGTCAAATTTACTGATTCAGACATTTTCACCTGTCAAACATTGCCACCTTCTCATTAATCGCAACGAACAAAATTATTACCGGCTACACTAACTATCCGCTAAAATGACTATGTACACTAAATAAAATGTATAGCTCATAGAAAATTTGTGACGACATTGGTATACCTTCGACGCGTCTGTCCTCTTCTTCTTCTTTTTTTGAAAGAAAGGGGTTGCCCCCCTGCTCCATTATTATATATGAAGCAAAGCAAACGTTCACAGAGTCTGGGCCTGCCAGGGTGGTCAGGCCAAGGATCGGGCAACAAATAGTCTAATATGTCTTATTACAACTAAAAGCTTAGGCTGGGAAACAGCAACATAGAAAGATGTCTACATCCCTATTCCACGTAGCATGTTGATCACCTCCAAGCGATCCTGAGCAGCTCCCCTTTGTACTTGTCCAGGAGAAGGATGCACCATTGAAGAAGCACCAATTGTGTGTCATCGCAAAGCACACTCCATTGATGAAGAAAGCCTCTCAGACGAACAAACACGCAGCCCATGCCTCTCCAGGTTCTTCCCTGAAAGCAGAAATCATTCCTTAGTGTCCATATGCTCCACATGGAAGCAACCACAACTAGGTTTAGCACTTTTTTTGGTTTTATACAACTGCCAAATAGCAACAATATCATCCAGATGAGTAGGTACATGAATATCAAAGCAACCAGCAATAAAATTCCAAACATGTTTAGCCACAATACAATCTAAGAACAAATGTTGCACAGATTCACTATCTGAACAAAATAGACACGACAGGTAAGAACTTTGTTTAAATTGTCCCGGGTAAGAACTTTGTTATAAACAACTAGCCACAAAAAAACATGCATTCTTTGTGGGCACAGGATCTTCCAAAACCTATCCCCAATCTTGGATTTCACACCCCCAAAGTTGATGGCCTTGTAAAAGGACTTAACAGAGTATTTTCCATTTGCCTCCAAAGTCCAGATAGGGCAATCAGGTTCATTAGACAGCTGAACCTGTTTGATATAGGAGATCATGTGCTGCCACATATCCAACCCCTCCTGATCCACATTCCTTCTAAAAGAAAGTTTAAGTTCCTCACCATCCCAAACCTGGGCTACACTACAATCTTGTTGGTTACAAATGGAGAAGAGCCTCCAGAACTGCACTTTGAGGGAACATTCCCCCACCCAAATATCATGCCAAAAGCTTATATTACGACCATTCCCTAATTTCCATTTGTATAAAACTTTTGCAGCCGACAAGGCCCAGGTAAATCCCTTCCAAAATGGGGAACCCACATTGTTCCTAGACCACAGCACATTTGGATTGTTAGTATTATATTTGTAGTCTATCAATTTCTTCCAATCTCTATTCTCTGCATCAAAATATCTTTTGCCCCAAGAGGCTAGCAGTGCCATGTTAAAATCTCTCAGATTAGGAATACCAAGTCCCCCAAAACTCTTGTCTCTAGATACTAGGCCCCAATTAGCCAAATGATATTTATGATCATCTCCCAGATTGCCCCAGAAAAAGTGAGCCATCTGGGAATTAATGGCATCAATAGCCCACTTGGGAAACTTAATAATAGCCATAAGATAGGCAGGGATACTGACAATGCAAGCGCATAAAAGTATAAACTTCCCTTTATAGGAGAGGTTTCTACCCAACCAACCAGCAATCCCTTTAATGATCCTATCAATGATAGGTTGCAAGTCCTCTCTTCTAAGTTTGTCAAAGTGCAAAGGCACACCCAAGTATTTAATAGGGAAAGACCCCACTTGACAGCAAAAGATCTGAGCAAAAGCTTTAGTGATTTCATCTTCCATGTTGATGGTCATGAGGTCACTTTTATGAAAGTTTATTCTCATCCCAGATAGGTTTTCAAAACAGGACAGAATCCATTTAAAATTCCTGGCCTTCTCAATAGAATTTTCCAGGAAAAGCAGTGTATCATCTGCATATTGCAGACTGACAACATCTCCAGGGATCACACCAGGCAAAAGCCCAGCAATCAAATTATGTCTCTCCGCTTTGATCAACATCTTAGTGAACACATCTGCTACTAAGTTGAAAAGCAAGGGAGAGGAAGGATCCCCCTGTTTCAGACCTTTCTTGCTAATAAAATATGGCCCATTAGTATCATTGATCCTAACACAAGAAGATCCCTGGACCAAAGTACTTTTGATCCAATTGATCCATTTACTACCAAAGCCTCGAGAAGCCAGCATTTCAAAAAGAAATTCCCAACTGACTCTGTCATAAGCTTTTTCATAGTCCAACTTAAGAATCAGCCCCTCTGTACCAGATTTCTTCACCTCATGGATAACCTCATGCACCATAACCACACTCTCCAAAATAAACCTCCCTTTAATAAACGCAGTTTGGTTAGGGGAAATTAATCTGTCACCAAGAGGTGAACACCTATTATTCATAGCTTTGGAAAGAATCTTAACTCTGCAATTGCTAAGACTAATTGGTCTAAATTTCTTCATATCTCTAGCATTAGGCTCTTTAGGAATTAACACGGTCAGAGCAAAGTTGAGCCTATAAAGGTCTAACTTTCCCTTCTCAAAGTCTCTCACCAGGGCCATAAAATCCTTCTTGATTACCTCCCAGAATGTTTGGTAAAAAAGGAAGGACAGACCATCAGGTCCTGGGGCTCCATGAGCATAAGAATCAAAGATAGCTTTCTTGATTTCTTCCTCAGTAAAATCTTTTTGAAGCATCTCATTTTCCTCCGAAGTTACAAGTTCATCTTCATTCCAAAAGGAATCACCCAACCTAATGTTATGTCTCTCCTCAAAATCAAATAAGTTTTTATAAAAGGCAGTGGCTACATCTAACATATCTGAAGTATTAGTAACCGGGCCATCAGGACCATCCAGCACCATAAGATGATTTTTCCTATGTCTGTGATTAGCAAGGGAATGGAAATAAGCATTGTTCTTTTCACCATCCATGATCTTATGGTCCCTGGATCTCTGCCAAACGGCAGTCTCTTCCTTACGCCATATATCATCTAGTTCTTTCTTAATCTCATCCATTCTAAGTTTTTCTCCATCACTAAGCAGGTTTTTCTCAGCAAAAACATCCAAGATGTCAAACTCTAACATCAGATCTCTCTTCTTTTTTTTCATGGCAGCCTCAAGATTGATGCTCCAACCTTTCACTTTCTTGCGAAGGAGCCTGGTTTTAAATTGCCAAATATCAATGGCAGAAGTGCCTGGGGCGGAGGTATTCCAAATATCTTGAACTAAGGTTTTAAAATCAGGGTGGTCAAGCCACCACTTCTCAAATCTGAAGAGCTTTGGGGAGGTAACCCTCCGAGCACCAGTATCAATAATTAATGGGGTGTGATCACTACCCACTCTTGGGAGGGCATTAACTGCCGATAAGGGGAAGTGGGCATCCCAACTGGTAGTAGCAAAAACTCTATCAATAGCAGCAAAAATAAGATTATCCTGGTTATTACTCCAGGTATAGCTTCGGTTGGCAATAGCCAATTCAACCAAGCCCCATTTGTTAATCCAATCATTAAAGATATACGCAAACTGGTTGTTAATATTCCCATTATTCTTATCTAAACTGGACCTAACTAAGTTAAAATCTCCACCAAGAAGAGTAGGAAAGGACAACGATTCCATCACTTCATGTAACTCAGCAATAAAATCTAGTTTAAACTCATTGTAGGCCGTGCCATAAACCACCACCAGATGCCAGACAAAATCATCATTCTTATTCGTGATGGTGGCAACAACACAGAATTTTTTGTCAACAAAACCAATTACTTCAAATAAATTAGAATTAAGACCCAGAAGGATCCCACCAGCAGTGTTGAGAGCAGGGAGAAAATGCCAACAAAAGTTGATTTTCCCTGCAAGGGACTTTAAGGTACTATCGGGGATATTCTCTTTCTTAGTCTCCAAGAACCCCACAAAATCTAGATGGTTATTAGCAATAAACTCGGCAAGGCACTGTATTTTACCAGGTTTACCCAGACCTCTAATATTCCAGAAGGCTCCTATCATTGAATTTTAAAAGGATGAGACAAACCACATGGTTTAGCCTTAGTACATAGAGTTGGGCTATCACCTATCAATTCAGCAGTGCCATCTGAATGTGTATAGGTGGCCGCAACAATTGGGGAAGCAAATCTGGAGTCAGAAAACTCCACAACATCTATACTGTCAGGAAGAACTTGTTCAGGGTGTTCATCCGCAAATTTTAAGCAATTGACTTTTTCAGATTCAATCATATTATTTAGGATATTATTGCACTCCATATCAGAGTCACCCATAAGTAAATCAATTTTATGCACATGCTCAACAAGAACACAAGGTTCCAAAACTGCGTAGGAGTTACCTTTGAATGTTTTGGGGATTTCCAGGTTTTTCTTCTGCTTGTAGGCCGCAGCCTTGTCCATGATTTTTACATCTCCATGGTTTCTGTTATTATGCTTGTGGCCCAGGACAGGCCCCCACTTGGCTGGGCTGTTCCCTTTGTCAGCACCTTTCCTCTTTTTCTCAGCCTTAGCCAGATCAAGCGAGTTCACCAGAGATCTTTTAACTGAAGCAAACTTGTCCACCAATTCATCAGACAGGACCTGCATGTCTTGTGGGTCTCCATCCTCTTCTTCCTCTGATCCATCCACCTCAAACTTGCTCAACTGGGCAGAGCAGAGTTCCATTTGTTCAAATAGAGAAGTCTCTGAGGAAACCTCTCCATCTACCACCTCAATCAGAAATTCAGCAGCAGACACAGCCAGGTTCTTGTTGGTTTTGGAGTTAGCAGCAGCAGGGCTTTTCTGAGGAAAATTGGCCTTGTCCAGTTCATCTATAGGTTCATCTTCATCCACCAAATCATCATCATCCTTTGGGCTCTGTTGGTCAGATTTTCCACCACCAGCAGAAGGATTATCCTGATCAGGATCATCATCATCTGCATTGTTATCTTGCCCCACCTGCTCAAAACCTTCCACAATGAAGTATAGCAGATATAGTTTTTTCTTCATTTCCACAAGTCTCTCAAAAGGAACTTAGAAGGGTCCCTACAAGCAACTTTGATCCTGATTTGATCATAGAAAGTCTTGAAGATACCATTCCAGTCTACATCAGTGAGAATGACAAACATAGAAGCAACATGCGCAAATACTTTCCATGTGCACCACTTGGGAGGAATGCCATCAACTTGAATCCAGGCCTCTGTCAGTTCTCCAAAAGGATCCGCTGCACCAGTCCATTCAGTGATATTCACAGTGACACCCTCAGTAGGCAGACTGAAAGCTGGAAATTCTATCAGGTCTTCTATCTTCTTCCAAGGGGGAAATCTCAGAAGGAAAGCTTTAGCAGATAATTCTCTGACTTGCCATGGCCATTGTTTATTCTTACAGAACATGCCATTCAACTGCACAAGCAGGTCCTCAACACTGATCTCTCCTGTGACCACATTAAGAACAGCACAGTTGTCGAAATTGAGCCAGCTGGTCTCTACAGGCATGGGCACATCAACATGATAAAAACCTAGCCCAGCAGCTGCACTACCAAAGTAGGTTGCAGTAGGTTGTAGCCGAGCCCACGCAGAGCAATTGTTCACATTATGATTGCCAGAACAGATAAAGCATTTCTTCGGCCTCACACAATTGCCCACATAGTGGCCAGGTCCCCCACAATTGAAGCAAACCATCTCTTTGTACCTTGGATCCATAGGCTGCTCGACCGGAGGTGCGGGTGGAGTTGGGGCAGGAGGGGCTGGCTGCGCTGGGACAATCACCCCACCTGGCTGGATCTTGGGCGCCGGAGCAATGGGGGCTTTGTGCTTGGGCCCCCCTCCCCCATCTCCTCCCGGATTCTTCTTGGGGGGGCGGCTTCCGGCGAGCTGGGCGCGGCCCCTGCGGCCCCTTCCCCTGGAGATCAGCCATAGGTTTCTTGACAATATCAGCAAAGGACAGAGATCCTGGGCCGATCCCCTCTATGGCAGGTTGGAATTTGGTAGGAGTTGGGTCGGATCTGCGAAGATGACGAACTGGGAAGCAATCATCGACGGTAAATCTCCCTTCACGGAAAAGATCTTTCCTCACCCAGAAGAGGCGGCTGGGGAGGGCAAACCTAGGGTTAGAGGGGAGGGTTTGTGAGGGGGGCAGCATTTGGAGGGGGAAGGAATAACCCACAGCTGCCCGTAGAAATCTGCAATCTCCTCCTCATCAGCACAAGCCTTAAGAGAAGACGCATTTCCTCTTCCCGCTTTCCTGGATAGAACACGTCCCCGAATCAAAGGGGCAGGGGTGGGTCTGGGAGAGGAGAATGACGTCATCTCATCCCCGGCCATTGTTGCCGCAGTCGGGCTGATTTTCAAACTTCCATGGCCATCGACCCTGTGCTCAAGCACCGCTCTCGGGGGGGATTGAAACCCGGCGATCTCCCGGTTGTTCACAGGAATCCTAGCTTCTAGAGGGACAACCCTCCTAGGAGAGGCAACACTTCTACGGCAGAAACCGCTCACCCGCATTGGAATATAAGAGACAGAGGAACTGGAAACCGGGATTACCTCTCCTCGATCTCCCGGCCATGGCGGCGGCTCCAGATTGCGACAACGCACCTTGGCCGTCGCACGACGTGCTCCCGGTTCCGGGGCACAAACCCCCCGCAGAGCACGCCGGCCGGATTTCTTCTAAATCAGGGGACGCGTGGGGGCCTGACCCCCGGCGGCAGAACTCCGGGTGGCAGATTGGCCAACCCCACCACCGACGGCCTCCGGATGTTGAGGCGGGAAGGGTTCCTCGTCTTGTTGCGCCTCCACTTCGCTGCTTGTATCGGATCCGCCGATTCCGCCTCCTAGATGGCCCAGAAGATCATCTGGTAATCCATCCTCCGTCGTCGCCGCTGAACCTCGCCCGCTCCTCGAATGTCGAGTAGCAGATGATCTCCACGCAAATCGCAGGCCAGCTGCTGCGGTCGGGGTACTTCTCCCTCACCACGCGGAGGATTTCCGCATGCGCCTCCGGCTCATCCCCATCCACCTCCGGCAGCAGCTCCACCTGAGTAGGTGGCAGAGGGACCGGGATCAACAGCGGCGCCGCCACCTGGGCCGCCGGGCGCGCTCGCCTCGCCCTGGATCTGCACGCTCGGCCCGCCATCTCGCCTGGATCTCACTCGGTTGGGAGAGAGTGAACTGGTGGTAGCTGGGGAGGTAGCGAGCAGCTGTGGGGAGAGCGGGGTGGAAATAGCGAGGTCAAGATGGCCATTAATGGCGGGGTGCGTCATGGGTGGGTTCGCCTCCCGGCCTCTCGCGTCGCGTGCGGCCATCGCGCTCCAGATCGTCCCCTTCTTCTTCCTCTCCACCCCACCACCTCCTCACCAGCCACACCTCCTCCACCCCACCATGGCTCCTCCTCACGCACAAAAAACTACCCCATAGCAAAAAAAAAATACCGTAGGCGGGCGGAGAATGCTATGATCTATTGTTTCTGCGGGTTGGATAGGAAAATGGGTGGACGAGGGAAGAGATCGGCGCGGGGGTGGAAAGTTAACAGAGAAACGAGAGAGAGAGAGAGAAGAGGCAGCGACCAGAGGAGGAAGAAAGGAGCTGCTCGCTCGGGCTTATCCAGGGGCTCTTCGGCCGCCCGCAAGCCGACGGGCCCCTCTTCGGTCGCCCGCAGGCCGACGGGCCTCTCTTCGGCCTCCTGGAGGCCGACGGGCCCCTCTTCGGCCCACCACAGGCCGACGGGCCCCTCTTCGGCCCACCGCAGGCCGACGGGGTCACATTTCTGAATTTTTGGCGTTCGGCCCTATAGTTTCCGAATTTGCTATAAAATACGTCATAGTTTTGAAAAAAAATCTCCAAAAGGTACCCGTGTCTGCCTGTTTTCACTAGTTGACGGGCTTGAGAAGCTGTCACTTGGCGGGCTTCTATACTGTCGAAGGGGACACGCTAGCTCTGGCCACTCTTCGCTTGGTGGGCTTGGAGTTTGTGACCTCCAGCATAGTGGTGTCACCCTGCTCGTTCAATGGTTATGGCTTGAAAAGGCTAATCCAGGTCGTCCCACATACTAGTGTCACCCTGCTCGTTCAATGGTCATCTTCCACACCTCCACCGTGTGCCATGTTGGGGACGGGAGCTCTTTTTGGTTCTAGACTGATCCCTGGATCTACGACAACTTTATTCCCGAGATCATGCCGCTCATCCATGCCCTCGTCTCACATTTTCACCCCAATCTCTGCTCGATCCTCGAACGTTTGCATCGTTTTTCGTGGGTCCAAGACATTGTGGGCTTCCTTTGGGTTGGCTGGAAGGACACCCACAATGGCCATTGCTTGGTCAACTCGCAGAGAGTGTGCCAACCACTTTCGCTGGATGGGCTTGGAGTCTGTGATCTCTAGCGTACTAGTGTTCCCCTCCGTGTTCAATGGCTATGGCTTCAAAAGGCTGACCCCACTGATCCCTGGTAGCAACTCCATCTCCCATGCATCTAGGAGGTCCATGCCGTCTTCCGGGCCTCCACCGTGTGGCATGCCGGGGACGGAAGCTCTTGTCGGTTCTAGACCGATTGCAGGATCGACGGCAAGTTGGCATGGCCTACTCTGGATTGGGATCGATTTGGTAGCTAGGGTTCATCGCAAATCTCAAGAAAGGGAAAGTGTACCACAAGAGAACTAGGGTATATTCGCTGTAAGAGGAATTGTTGTGTTTGAGTTGGTTCTTTGAAGATTGGTGCTCTTTACAGCAAGGCTGCTAGTTTATTTAGCTCAGCCGAAAACGGTAAGAAAGTAAACAATCCGACAAGGTGAAATGGAACAGTTGAAGTAAATAACGCTTTGGGAGTGGGCAAGCATAGTGAGCCGTTGGATCCTGCCACGAGCTTCAGTCTTGATCTTCCGCTAACTGGAAATTGGTAACTGAAGGTGTTGTTGAGGCGCTGGGACAGAGTATCGTCAGACAATACCCCCCTCCTGAAAACCAATTTGGCCTCAAGTAGTTACCGGAAGACACTATGAATGCCAACGTTGTCAGGAAAAGGAGCTTGTAAGCAACATTACCCACACGAGCAGTGCCACAAAATGGGCCATAATACTTGCTCTAGACTCTAGAGTTTGATATGGGTGTGAATCCTAAAAGTGTTCAGGCGATACAGTCGCATATTGAGGTAAACAAAATGTCGCCAACCACAAAAACCGTGCTCCACTCTCTTCCTGTCTGCACACCTTCTCATACGAGCTTGGGCTGCAACTAGATTTGCTTTCAGCTTCTGCATCAACGCTTATCCGACAGTGAGGAATTCCCCGGCTTCACTAACAAGAGTGCCTGGCATGCTGAATTCACTGAATGCTGGCTGGAGGTGGGTAACCATACATTGCCTCAAATGGTGTTTTCTTCAAAGAAGAATGGAAACAGGTGTTATACCAGTACTCAGCCAGTGCTAAATGAGATGTCCACTTATTTCGTTCAGTTGAAGCCATACGCCACAAGCAATTTTCAATGCATTGATGTACGTTCAGTTTGGCTGTCAAACTGAAGGGTGATATGCAGAACTATAACGTAGTTAAATGCCCATAGCCTTGAAGATTTCTTGCCACATTTTGCTAGTGAAAATTATGTCTATAGCTATTGGAGGGCCATATAACTCTAGGGCATTGCCAATAAAGGTCCGAGCCACTTGTCTGAACAGTGAAAGGGTGAGCTAATTGGATAAAGTGAGCAAACTTTGATAAGGGAAAGTAGTGGCTACTCTCGGGTGTACTACACCTGAGTTAGCAAAAAATATTTTAAAAAAGACGTCATCAAACAAAATCCAAAAAATCTGAAATTTTGCGACATCAATCTTTATCAAATGTTTGAGGTTCTTGCACAATTTCATCCAAAAATAACATACGAGAAGATCCCACCCTAAAAAAATCACTGCTCAATCTGTAAATACTAAGATATGTAAAAAGTTATGTACAGGCGTCAGATCAGAGTTCTAGAAGCCTAGTAAATCATCTCTTATCGTTGTCCAGTTTGACAAATAAAGCTAAATAGACCATAGAATTTTCATGGGTGCAACAAAAGTTTCATAAGCTAACATGTTAAACAGGAATAACAAAGCTAAATGACTTGAGTGGCAGTCAGATCAAATGCTTTACCTGAAAGCTGAGTCATGAGAAGTGTCCAGACCACTTTGTCCATTCCAGGAGATACCACAACAACATGCTTGGCAGCAACCATAAAGATACCACAACAACAGAATGTTCAGAGAGGTGAATACATTTTTTTTCCGCAAAAGAACACCTTTTTTTAGACCAGAGAGGCCAAGAGCACAAGAACACTTCAACACAGGTATTTTTACCCTTAAACAAGGATGCTGCTACATAACACAACATGGGGGTATATATGGATACATATGGTACACCCTTTTTATTTTTTGCGTGTGGAACCACCACCGTACTTCCTGAGACCAGTGGTGCCCAAAGCCAGGACCAACGCAAGCCATCCCGGTGAGTTTGTTCGCCCCTCGAGCCGTGTCGCCATGGGCAACATCCCTTACGACAAGCCGCCGCGCTGGTCTCCTGCAGGCCGTCTGTGCCGTCTCATCTCCGCGGCCTACCCATTCGATCTTGTGCCTGCAGCTTCCTCATCCTCCCCGCAGCCACTACGCGTCCGGGATTAATGTTCCATTACACCGTGTCGCGTTAAGCAAATCTCTGGAATTGGATGCTCATTAACTGCGAGCACTTACTGTTGGCCAGCTATGGAAGGAAAGGGATAGAGATAGACCCAGGAGCGTTACCGTCTTCGTGCTCCACAAAATGAAAGTGGGCGAGAAGGAAAGGACAGAAGTCAGAGCAAGCATATGTGGCATCATCAGATTGGAACTACTTGGAGAAGTTCCTTTGTAGTTGAGGCTGGATCCAATTCATAGCATACCTAAGGGGAGTTCTGGGTGTGAAATGGCACCTGGCGCGAAAACCGCATCATTTCCTCCATCGGAATCCTCCTGCTCTTTGCTGGGTCAGAAAGTGGCTTGAACACAGACACAAAACCAGAAACTTTCACAAAAATTACTAAGATCTACCCATTGGGGCCAGCAAAAATTGCAAAGATATACTGATTGATACCAATTAATAGGGGCCAGAGAAGTTACAAAGATCTATTGGCCATGACCTGTAATGATAGAAAAACTTTATTGCATGCTTTATTTAGAAAGTAACCTATTATCAATCGAAATGCGGCCAGAGTAACCTGCAGAAACACCTAGGTGCCTACTGAAATATGCCCGGAGTAACCAGAAACCTAAGCAGAAGAACTGCCCCCAAAGCAAATCAACATCGCACAAGATTTTATCAGCCGCAACAATGGCTTGCAGCAGCGGTCAGACAAGATGCTTTACCTGAAAGCTCGTGAATCATGACGAGTTGATGATGACCAATTTGTCCATTTGAAAAACATCGGAGCAACAGCCTGCAGAACACAATAAGGGATTACCCGCTAAGAGGACACCATACAGAAACAAGGTTACAACCAGCTCAGCAGAGATAAACAACATCAATATATACGGATAGAACCTTATAAGGCAGGAGTAAACGTTGATTTCTTGTACACAACACTACATAAGTTACATGCTCATCCATTTGCATATTTCTACTTCTCTATACTATATGTGCAATAATATAAAATGGGACATCCATATATGGTATATTCAAGTCTCATCAGACATCACAATCAGTATGCCCTAATTTTCAGCATTAACTGGGTGTTAGAATCTTAACTTTGAGCATTATATGAATTCACACACACATGTTAACAAGATCAGAAGCTTTCAATTTCACTTGAATTTGAATACAAATTTGCTAACACACAAGTATCATGATACATCAGATACAGCCAAAAGTAAATGGTCATGACATGTAAATAATTGCACACAAGACATCATATTGCAAATACTCACCATATATGTATGCTGCTGAAACATCTATGGACATATTACATTAAGCAATTTCAATGCAATTTTTAGAAATACCCATTTTTACATACACTGTTGGAGGTGCCAAAATTCTACAAGGAATACCTATAGCCCAGTATATAAAACCCTAAACAAAAATACAATCGCCAAACCTGAGTTCTAGAGACCCATAACATCTAAAAATACAAATACTGAAATATGTAAAAAATGGTGCACAGATCAATAAGGCTAAATAGATGCATAGAATTTTCACGGGTGCAACAAAACTTTGATAAGCTAACATGTTAAAAAGGTCTAACAAAGCCAAATGTCTTGAGTGGCAGTAAGACAAAATGATTTACCTGAAAGCTGAGCCAAGAGAAGTGTCCAGATCAATTTGTCCATTCCAAGAAACACCACAGCGACATGCTTGGCTGCAACCATAAAAAAAACCATGAAATATCATATTTAACTAGTCCAACAGGCATGTTCAGGGAGTTGAGTACATTTTTCTCCGCAAAAGAACACTTTAACCCAGGTATATATTTCATTGTTAAAAAACCCAGCTATGTTTACCCTTAAACAAGGATGCTGCTACATAACACAACATGGGGGTATACATGGGGAGTATACTACAGGTCACAAGCACAACCTAGGTACATATGGTACAGCACTAGACAAACCATACCACCCAACTAACTCCAGGTTGAAACTAGTGAAAGAAGAAAAAACTACAGTGAAGCGGAAGCACAGAGCAAGCACATGTGGCATCATCAGACTACTTGGAGAAGTTCCTTTGGAGTTGAGCCTGGATCCAATTCATAGCATCCCTTGGGGGAGTTGTGGGCTTCTTCACCAGTAAGGATATGAAACGGCACCTGGTGCGAAAACCGCGTCATTTCTTCCTCTGGAATCTTCCTGCTCTTTGCTGGGTCAGAAAGTGGCTTGAACACAGACACAAAACCAGGAACTTTCTCAATGGGCATGACAGAAATGCCTTCCCTTGGGCTGTAGCTGTCAAGAACCTGCACCAGGTCATACCTGTACATCGTCTCATCAGGTACATGTTGATCCCAGTCAGAAGACCAGTTCTGGTACAGGGCCCAGATATCACCTTTCCGTGGAAGAATTCTGATGATTCTTCTACCTGGACCTTTCTGACATGCCACAACATGAGAGAATTTATTCAGCTTGTCAGCATCTTCGGATGCACCAGGCTTGAAATCGCCACAGGTCTTGGAGAATCCACATGAGAGCCAGTCTGAAGCCCCAAACTCGTCGGGATTATCCGCCTTGAGGAATGCAAATGTAACCTTGAAAGGGCGTCTGGAGTGCACTTTCTGGATCAAAGCGTAGTAGCGAGGCATGCCATCCTCTTCATCATATGTGGCCCACACTTGATCCTCCTGGAAAGAGCTCCCAGAATGATCACCAAAGGTGCAGAAATCTGCATCGGGAACAAGCATTTCATCGGGAGATGGCTCTTGTTCCCTGCGGCTTCTCCTGGTGTAATAAAAACGTATTTCAGGTTTCTTCCACTCCCATGACCCCATTTCTTCTGAACCGGCATGCTTCCTCTTCTCTGCCCTCTTTCTTTCACTGGTCAGTTCCTTCCCATTATCTCCTTCTGGATGAACTGAACTACTGCCTTGTGTCCTCTTCATTTTCTTGGCATCAACTGATGTGCTGCATGTGGCTGCTTTGTTTGTTCTCTGACTGGTCTGCATCTTTCGTACATTCTCCATATCAGCCTTCTTCCTGTTGAACTCCTCTAATTTGTCCCGAAGTTGGAGTTTCATCTTGTTAATTAGTAAGCTTCGCATATCCAACTTCTCCATCTCCTTAATGAAGCTGCTCCCAGCAGATACATGACAATTAGAAGTCTCCTTGCGCCTCTTCGCTCCCGGTGCCTGATCAGTGGAACGAGCCTTCCTTTTGGCTTTGTTCTGTGAACTTGAGTCACCATCAAGGCCAGAGCTTGTTGACTGCAGCGCCACTTTCTTGTATCGCTTCTTTGCTGCTTCCTTTTCCTTCGTTGCTGCAGCTTTTCTAGGGATTGACGATCCGGAAGAGCCTGAAACAGTACCATGTGTCTGTTGCATTGGATGTGCAGAAGTGTGTGCACCGACTGCAGATCCCTGAAAAGAGCACCGCTGCTGCATAGGATTATGATGATTCCGGCTGCCACTAGCCACTCCTGTTCCTGCCATTCCCTCACCAGGACCTGCTCTGTGAACCCTACTAGCATTAGTATCCATTGACTTTGGTTGGTAGGTGTGACTTGAAGTAGGCGGAGGAGGAACTTCATCAGCCTTAAAAGGTTTATGGCACTCTGCACATATCATATATTGGTTCACATATTGCCTTGGGTACTCAAAGTTCATGCGACAAGAAATGCAGACTGTCCAAAATGTGCTTAGCTTTGGCATATTTTGGGGCGGCACATTGGGAGGTGAGGCTGGACCAGTATTTTGCCTGCAGAAGCCATTCATACTTGGCATGGATGGACTGGAAGTGTTATCAACACTTACTTGGGAGTTGTTCTGAAGGACTCGTAAAGAGCTCATATGCCTCCTCTGATCATGAAGTATTCTCTTGTTTCTGTCAGACAATACATTCCAAGCATCTGAGATGAGATTGAAAGCACTATCAGCACCAACGAAGCTGTTCTTGTCTGGATGAGTTTGTAAGGCCAGCTTCTTGTACTGCTTCCTGATAGTCTCCTCATCAGCCCAGGTTGATACTTCTAGGATGCCATACCAGTCATTCTCCCCTTCAAACTTTTTCAGTGACCTTAGGTGGACATCCAAGGCTACAATCATCTGATCGATGCCCTCAAGATCGAAAAGAGCCTTTGCTTTCAAGGCAAGCTTCCTTGCGCCCGCAAAATCATTCACCTTGTACTTCCTTTCAGCCATCTCCTTTGATCTGATCGCTTCATCTCTATTGCACTCCATATCTGTAAAAAATACTGTGTTAGCCTTGTTTCATAAATCAATCATAACGTTCAAGTAAGTATTGTGATAAGCTACCATAGTATCAAATTTTTAAATACTTCATTGAGGGAGTGCACAAAATGTTGGGTACACTGTCTGTGCACTCGTCTCTATCGTGCCAAATCCATATATCCATATAACAAATTTTACTGAAACAAAAGCAAAGAGAGATAAGTATGGGGCTGAGCAACCCCGCTTGCTTTCTCTGCTCAAACCGCGCTCTCAACTACGCTTCCGAGTGTACGCAGTCTGAGAGTCGCACCCCCTGTACTCTTCCCCCTATCAATGCAATGATACGCAATCTAGCGTGCATTAATACGCAATCTAGCGTATTCGCGAAAAAAAAGAGATAACACATGATTGCGTACAGCAGCATTCAAACAGAAGAAAACAAGGGCGCTACTAACACATCAAAATCCATGCATGAAGTGCCATGTTTAGTTTACAAGCACGTCCTAATCAAAAGAATTGGGCATGCTACTAGAATACTGGATGTGGTTACTACATTCCTAGTAGCAAGGTCATCGACGAATATGCACTTCCACAATTCCACCATGTGCAATTGAATAAAAAATAAACAATCAATCTGAAAGAAGCCAGATTTCACACCATGGAGTGAGTTTATGGTTGACTGCTTACTATGCCAGGGGTTCATACTTGATCTGTACCTTTTAAGTCCTTAGTCCAAATTAAACTAGTTCCGACCATTATAGAAATCTAGATAGTAATCAATACGAAAGCCATGCTAAACAATAAAGAGCAGCATACTCTCCAATCAGTCTAGAGAGATTTTAGCTAGATACTAAAACTACAATAGCGAGGCAAAGTTGATCAAAATGTCTCCAGCAACTCACAACATGCAAAAGGATCAGTGTTTGGCGTACACGCCATTGGGTGAGTTAATATCCACCTGCTGTTTTCCCAAAGTTGATACTTAATCTAGACCCTAGCAGCCCAGTACTGTCAAACTATGAACTAAAGCTAAACAACAAATAATCTTTCCCAAGCAATGGTAAACAGTACATGAGCAGAACACTTTCCAATCATGGCAGAGAGATCCACCCCAAAACAGCAAACTGCAGACCTAGACAAACTTGATCAAGCAAAGCATCCCCCCCCCCCCCCCCCCCCAAAAAAAACAAAAGGAGTGGCATTTCGCTTTCGTGCCATCAGGCGAGTTAATTGCCGCTTGCCATTCCCAAAGCTGATGCTTAATGAATCATAAAACCGAAGATAAACAGCAATCATGTCGAACCAATACTAAACAATATTGAGAAGAACACTCTCCAATCATCACAGGGAGATTCTACTTAAACCTACATAGTAGCAAGACAAACCCGATCAAGCGTTTCCCACAATAACAACTCACAGCACCGGAACACGAACGTGGCAATGTGTAGCTACTGCTTCTAATCACGGGGAGGAAACGAACCTGCAGAATATTTTGTCAGCCTGTTTCATAAATCAATCATAACATTCAAGTAAGTATTGTGATAAGCTACCACCATATCAAATTTTCAAATACTTCATTGAGGGAGTGCACAAAATGTTGGGTACACTGCATGTGCACTCGACTCAATGGCGCCAAATCCATATTGATATAGTAAACATTTAACTGGAACAAAATCGAAGAGAGATGACACATGATTGCAAACAACAGCATTCCAAAAGAAGAAAACAAGGGGACGACTAACACATCAAAAGCCAACCACATCCTAATTAAAAAAGTTAAACATGGTACTAGAAAACTAACTAGACTTGGCTACTAGATTCCCAAACAGTAAGGTCTTTAACGAGTATCCGGTATGCTGCATGATTTAAGGGAAAATATTACCATCCTTGCACGCATTCCAAAAGGAGCAAATTAGACTACAACTAGTACAAGAAACTCTACAGCATTAGCATTTATGTTTAGGTTTTAATTTATTTTGAAAACTGCTATGATGCCCCAATAGTTGAATTCATCATGAGCTACCATGTTTTCTTAAGATTATGGCCATTCATTAAACTGCATGAAATGTTTAATAACCCCACATGTGCAGTCATCTCGATCCCGCCAAATCCAATACTCACACGAAACTACGCACTTCAAGGTACAGTACCAGGCTTCAACAATTGCAACTTTGTGCTATTGAATAAAATTAAACAAACAAACTGAAGTAAGCCACATTTTGGCGCCATCAATGGTTGGCTGCTTACTATTCCTGGAGTTCATACTTGATCTATACCTTTAAACCCCTAGTCCAAAATCCAAATTAAACAGTTTCAATCACATGTTTAGCATGCCTTTGATATGATTACTGTCTAGATTTCTGTATACAATAAATTTGCACTAGGGGTTTTTGTATACTTGATCTGCACAATCATCCTAGAGGGATTCTAGTACAAAAACTACAGACCAAGGAATTGTTGATTTTTTTATAAAAAAATTAAGGCAATGTTCATCAAAATGTCCTGAACAAGTCACACCATACAGTAGGATCAGTGGTTCGGCGTACACGCCAAATGCCAGCTTGCTGTTCCCAAAGTTGATACCTAATCTGAAACCCTTGCACCCCTAGCAGCCTATAGCACTAACAATTATAAACTAAGCTAAACAGTAAATAATCATGGCCTAAACGTACAGTAATGGGCAGAACACTCTCCAATCATGGCAGAGAGATCCCTCCCAAACACAGGGAACTACAGGCCAAGCCAAACTCGATCAAGCAAAGCATCCCAAAGAACAAAAGGAGCGGCGTTTCGCTTTCGCGCCATCGGGCGAGTTAATATATAGCCGCTTACTGTTCCCAAAGCTGATGCTTAATCGATCAGGAACCGAAGCCAAACAGTAATCATGTCCAAGCAGTTTTAAGCATTAATGAGAAGAACACTCCCCAATCATCACAGGGAGATTCTACTAGTAGAACACAGCAAACCACATACTACCAAGCAACAACAAAAAAATCGATCAAGCGTTTGCCCCCAAGAAGACACGAACGTGGCAATGTGCGGCGCCGCTTCCAATCACGGGGAGGAAACAGGGGTTCCAACCCGCGTGTGTATGTGTCGAGCGCACAGGAAACGGAGATTCCAACCAGTGTACAGTATGTATATGTAGAGCGCACACGCGGCGAAACAAATCGGAGTCCAACCAGGGAACGGCAACCCAACCAACCAACGGAGAAGCGCACCCAACCCAAACCCCAGGCAGATTGAACCCAATGCACCCACCCAAAGCGGCGGCGGCGGCGGCGACGGAGGCTACGCGATCGCCATTGGTCCACGAACCCGCCGGATAGGAGCCCCGGAACGCCCGCGGCCCGCCGCCGATTCGCGCCGGTGCTCGAAGACGCCGGCCGATATCTCTGCCTTCCCCTGTATGAGAGGCCTTTCTTCCCGAAGCAAGTGTCCCGAACCGAACCAAACCCAACCCAGCCCGACGGAAGTTGCGGGAATCCCACTTCCGCGGCGGCGGCCGGCGGCGGCGAGCGAACCAGGCGAGAATCGCGCGGGCGGTTTTGAACGCGTCGCCCAATTTTTGCGCGCAAGTAGAGAGCAGCGGGCGGAGAGGGGGAGGGAGGGGGTGGCGCTCACCTCGTTTTCGTCGAGAGGCACGGACGGGACGGGACGGGACCCGGCAGGCAGAGGCAGAGGCAGAGGCAGAGAGGGGGGGCGGCTCCTCTCCGTCCTTGTCGCTCGGTTCGGTGGGTTGATTTTCCGATTTCTGACGACGGGAATTGATTTGTTTCGCTGGGCGAGGATTAAAAATGTGCTTATGTTTGGGTGCGTGTGGGTGAGAAAGGTGACGGCGCACAAGCCGGAGTAGGAAATCCAATCGGGAGGAGACTCCGGTTTAAATACGAGACCCAGGGGGGGGGAGTTTGGAAACCCTAGCGAGCGAGCGAGCGAGCAACGGCGAATTACGATTTTTGGAAAACAAATCGCGGGGCGGGCTCACGCCACACCCTCGGCGCGTTTGTGAGCTTCGAATCGCGTCTCGTACCAGTTTTGTTCGCGGTGTCGCGGTGCGTGGCGCGTCCCTTTGTCCCGGTCACGGCACGTCAGGGCCTCTTTTGCGTCACGCTTGTGGAGCGGGGCGGAACCGGAACAAATATTCGGTGGGGGCACCGAGTTTGACTTTTTTTAAACACTAGCATATGCTTATATTTTTTTAATATACAGTACAGATGCAGACGCTCATACATACGCGCATACACGAACGCGTACGCACATCCTACCCTATAAGCACCTCCGAGAAACTAAGCCAACACATCATCTTAAAATTAACGAAATCGTCATAGACGCCTTCGTAGTCGACGGCAATGTCTTCTCTTACTGAACGCACATCGTCGAAAGACCTAAAATAAATCAAAAAAATGCGAGCATCAATGATGGGCAGGGGTACAACTGTCCTCCTAACCATCGAACCACAGGTTGTTTTGCCGCTCATACAATTTTTTTAGGGGAACTTGTTGCCTACTATTAATTAAGCGGCCTCAGCCACAATAACATCATGGACGATGTCTTTTGACCTCCGCGTCTGATCCCATCAGTTTGGAGTAGGATCCCACGACTTCAACGGTTACGACACCTCCGATAGCCGGCCGCCACCGCCTTGGTCAGCACCTCGTCTACCTTGTCGGAGAAGAGTCTGACAAAGAGGTGGAAAAGCCTATTTCGCCGCGTGCAGGCGACGGCCTCCCCCGTCAAGACCGCAACGATCCACATCGACGGGGCCGGAGAAGAAGACAGGGAAAGGCCACGTCGTCACTCCTCCTCACTTCGTCATAGCGACAGGCGAAACTGGGGAGCCTTCCCTACTAGCAGAACGTCCATGCGTTGCTATGGGCTATCCGCCATGCTATCTTCAACATGCGGGCTCAACATAAAAACCACACCCCATGACACACCCTTCTCTTTTCCTGTCGGGCCCCACTCGGTTTGTCGTCGTAGCGGGACATTTCTTGCTAGAGCCTCATCCCTTAAAACCAGATGACGTCCACCTCAACTTTGCCATGTGTTCTAATAGGGATGAAATTTTCATATTTAAAATATAATAGAGCGGGTTAAACTAACATATACTATTGACACAAAGCAACAAATAACTATAGATATCATTCTCAGAGGTCCACTCAATTTTGCAAATGCACACTGGTATGAAATATGAGTGGCAACCTGAACGTATTCCTACAGTCGTCCTCGGCGCCGTGATTCACGCCTTGACATTCTCGAGCATCGCGTCGGCGTTAGGCTCGGCCACGTCATCCTCTATGGTGTCACGCACGGCGTCCCTCTACAGAAGCGCACGGATGCGTACACTCATAACAAAAAAAAATGTTATTTTTATTATATTAGGAAACTTGTGATTATCAATTAATAGTAGAGATAATGACAATAATAAATGGCATAATGCACGAAATTAGTGTTTTGTTATGAAGAATTATCTAATTTTGTGTTGGAAGGTTATAAAGAAAATATTATGTCTGTCTTTTTGGAAGATGATCTCATATATATGGTGTGATTTTTGAAATTTTAATTACTTATTGTTTAAATGATTGAATTAAAGCAACACCTGTCAAAGCAAGCACGAAACAAAATCTCCCCTTTAATGGGATTTTTTAGTGGGAGGAATAAAATCGAGTGGGAAGGGTGGTAGGAGGTGAGACGGAAAAAACAGACAAAAATAAACAGTGGGGGCGGAGCTATCAACTCCTCCTTTTAAGAGTAGAGATCCTACACTCGACCATGAGATAAAAGAAATCCATCGTTTATCTTGTTTTCTTTTTTTTCTTCGACTGAATGCGGGTTGACTGTGGAAAATTGTTGAAAAATGTGCATTTCTTGTAATTTAGCGATGGTTTTGTCGAGGGGTTGATCCTCAATGATGAATTATTCTCGATAGTATGATGGTTATTCCGAATGTTGTCGATGTCAAGGGCACATCATTTTCTCTTTTTATATCACGCATCCGACCAAGATACAAAATTTGATCAATTCAAACCCTCCCTTTATGAAAGTGCACACACACACCCTCTCCTTGTGAGCATCTCTGAGAGACTGAGCAGGCACAACATCTTGAGAATGACGAAGTCACCATACGTGCCTCAGTAGTCTACGGGAATGTCTCCTCCGGAAAACAGCTTGGCACGACAACCCCCCCCCTCTCGTTGCTCTTCTCGTCTGCACCGCCGCCTCCCCTCACTCGTCGTAATGCCGCCTTCGACTGCTTGTGGTCATCCCCAGTCCCCGCCGACAACAGCATGGACGACGCCTTTGACCTCCATGTCTAATTCTATTAGTTTGAAGTCGGATCGGCGACTTCTACGTTTGTTGTGCCTATAACAGTCGCCCACTACCATCTTGGTCAACACCTCGTGAAGAGTATGATGCAGAGGTGGCAAATCATATGTCGCCGCATGCATGTGGCACCCTCCCCCGTCGGGACGACAACAATCCACATCGAAGGGGCCAAAGAAGAAGACATGTAAAGCTCGCGTCATTGCACCTTCTCGGTTCATCCCAACGGGCTAAAATGGACAGCCTTCCATATCCTACACTGGATCAGATATAGCGATGCGGTAAAAATGCATCATTTGCTTTGTATTCGGGTTTTTTTATAGAATGCAAGATAGTTGTGGAAAATTGTTGTCAGTGGGTCGACCCTCAGCGATGAATTATTTCTCGATAGTATGATGGGTGATTACGGTACAAAATGATTTTGATCTCGATGGTGCATCGTTTGTCTCTTTTTATCATGCATCTGACCAAGATATGAAATTTGATCAGTTAAACCCTCTCATCGAGGAAGGTTACATTTCAGGGAGCTAACTTCAAGCCCGATGAGGATGTCGTGCTTTTCATGGCATGTGAAGATATCTCTTTCGATGCGGTCGCTGAGAAAGATCAAATGAGTGCAAAGTATTGGAAGCCCGTCGTGGAGCATTTCAAACATCATCTTGGGTGAAGAACGAATCATACACTCAAATCTCTCACAAACCAATGGGGTAAGACTCAAGAGATGCGCAAGCATTGGACGGGGTGTTTGGAGCAACTGAAACATGATCCTCCTAGCGGTGCCACCATTGACTGATATGTAAGCAAGCTTCTTGTTTTTTGATTGCCACATTTGATTACTTTGAGAATTCTCATCAATTTGAGCATTTGTTTGTTTTAGGATAACAAAGACCAAGAGAGGTACAGAAAAATGACCAAGTCGAAGGGCAACACGTCTGGCCTCCATCATTTGTTGGAAGCCCATGAGAATTGAAAGTCGAGGAATAATGACGCAGGTCCAAAAACTGAGAAGTGCATCAATTCCTCTCCGAAGATAGACATGGTGACGATGATGATGGCGATGGAGAGGAAAGGGAAAAGATGACTACAAGTCCCAATCCGGTGTCTATCATGGGTCAACCCGACAAAAGGAAGCTTAAGAGAGAAGGAGGGGAGGAGGCCATGAAAAAAATATAAGTGAGTTGACGAGGACAATAAATTAGTGCACAGAGAAGAGGAAGTAAGGAAATCTAGAGATGAAGGAGAAGAAGAATCAAGATGAGAGGGCGAGATGTAATGGTATGCAAGATATCAGACGACTCCAATAAGACATGGAGACGTGTAGGCTCCAAATTCAAGAGCATCGGGTGACAACTGAACACATAGCTGAGGAGAATTGATTCATCCTGTTGGATCTGCACCTAATGGATCTAGTGGGACAAGCATTTTGGGAGAAGGAGTGAATGGTGCATACATTCCAGGAACCTGGAAAGAGGGGACAATGCACACACCAGAGGAGAAGGGGACGATGCACAAGATGAAGAAAGGGATGGTGTACATGCCGGAGAAGGGGATGGCACACACGCCGGTGAAAAGGATGGTGCACACGCTAGCAACATGTGATTTGTAAATGTTTTTAGGTGTAAATGCTTTTGTTCATGTAACTTGTTACAAACTATGTGCATGTTTGCTTGACGTGATAAACATTTAAATTTGAAGGGAAAGTGTTAGAAGAAGGATTTTTTTAATAGAGGCTAGGATACGACGACTCTAAGTTTGCGCATTGCCTGGCCAACCTCCAAATACATATGGTGACTCTACTAGAGTTGTAAATCAGTTTATAAACTGGTCTCCTTGTGAGCTTGCGACAACAATATTATTTCGAGGAAATGTAGCATTGAAGTTATTATAATAATTAATAATTGTTTTTAGTTGTAGGGTTTCCACTTGTTACAAATCATGTCACACATGATGATGCCCTCGACACTTTTGGCAAGTCCCCCTTAGTTTATTGCGGTGTCATTCACACTACCACGTAGTTTAGAGTTTATGGTTCTGTCATTTACACTACCACGTAGTTTAGAATGTGATACCGAGATTGATAACAGTGCACTATGAAATACCGCAGAATGTGTCTGAATTTTGTCAGATTTATCTCATTCACATATTAATATTACCCAATTGTAGAAGCATGCCTATAGTATATGTGCACTTGAAGTTTAGGCTCATAATTTTGACAAGTACATCATTAGACACGAAAAAACTATAGCTGCGATGTTATTAGTTGTGAGCAGATGTGAGCTCGTCACCGGTAACGGTTACCAGTGTTGTGCAGGTGGTCGTACATCATTGGTAACTCTTTGGTTGGTGGTTGTATGAGCCCCATTTTAATACAACAAAATTTTGCAAACTAGAGATGGCAGCGTTGAAGTGTATATGTGGATCACCTGGCTATTTCTATCAGTTCGGATTTTCAGTTGCGTTGACTAGTGCATGAAGATTAACATTGTATCAAAGCCCAAGGTCTTGAGTTCAAGTCCTGACTTTCGCAAAAAAATTGTTGTTGCCCCCTTTGTTCACGTATAGGCCTCTTGAGCCATACCTCTGAGTTTATCCACGTGTTGACTTCCCATGTCACACGTGAGATTGCCTAGTCCTTTCCATCAGTTTGGACATTTGGTTGCGTTGGCTAGTGCATGAAGCTTGACATGGTATCAAAGTCCAAGGTCTAGAGTTCAAGTTTTGTATTTTTCTATTTGTCCAAAAAATTGCTGCTGCCCCCCCACCCATGTCCACGCATAGGACTCTTCAGCCGTATCTCTAGGCCTATCCACGTGTTGACTTTTTGCGTCGCACATGAGAGTGGGTGTTGAAGTGTATATGTGGATTGTCTAGCTCTTTCCACCAGTTTGGACTTTTGGTTGCGTTGGCTAGTGCATGAAGTTTAACACACAACAATATGTGGCCAACTTAGAGGCATAGCGGGAAGAGCGCGGTGCGATGAGAGGAAGTGGTGGGCAACATCAAGATGCGCGTGAAAGAAAGGCCCTAATCTATAATCCATAATCTATAACTACTAATAAAGGAAATTGGTATTCTTGGTCCGTCATAGTTTTTTACCCAAAACACCCTGACCTTTTTTCCAGTCAACCCACAATCCACATATGTAAAATTTTGTCCGTCACGTGTCCACCACGACCAAACTGGCCAGCTTTGCAATTTTTTACACACAACAAGAAATATGTCAACTTGTGACCTTCTGTCAGTGACCCTAGAAGAAATGGTCGTAAATCTATGACCATTTGAGACCAATTGGTCATAAGATGTTCGGGGGGCTCCAAACCCTAAACCATAACGACCATTTTGGTCAGAAAGGTCGTAATTTCCTTACACGAAATGGTCGTAAAGCAAACAACACTGGTCCGCTGCCTTATTTCTAGCTGATCACGACCAATATAGATGGGCATAGCCTTGTAAATTGTGCTGCATTACTATGACTAGGAGCCACCTCATTAGTCTTGCCTATGTGTCATGTCCATGTGTTAATTTTTGCCTATGTGTCATGTCGATGTGTCAATTTTTGCCCTAGGTTGTGAAGGAGCTTACATTTCTATCATTCCTAAAATTTTGAAAAAAAATCTTATAAATTCTTTGGATCATATCTTCCTCAAATATGTTAAAAACATTCCTTGACTAGTTCAAAAATAATTCAGGAATATTCATTTTCCTATTCTGTTCAGAACAACACTTTGTGAAGGAAGTGCTATTTATATTTTCTTGATTGCCCTCAAAACTTTCGGTCACTCTTTCCTATCCAAATCATCGCCTCATGACAAAATTCATCTCCATTTGCCTAGTAAATCTTCCTCAGCAAATTTCCAAAGTTTCGGTTCAGCTAGAAGTTTTGTGAAGGAAGTACTAGCCAGGCATATCCTAATGAGTTGAATTTTTTCCATGTCTTCTATATGCCCAAATAATATATCTCCACAAAATTTGAGCCCCATCTAACAATCCATGTGAGCTCACCATCCAATCTTTGTTTCTGGTAATATTTCAGTTTGTGAAGCAACTATATTTTATATTGCTTTATAATTGCTAAAAAATTACCAAGACATGACCCTGCCCATAGAACCTCCCTCCACCAAATTTAGCTCATTTAATTTAGCCAATGTCCCTCAATATTTTTCGCAATTTTCTCTTCAATTGAGAGCATTGTGAAGGAAGTATCATTTTTATTTATCCAAATGGTATGAAATTTTTACAGTGCCTTCATATGCCTAAATTATTATCCTCCTCCAAATTGCAGCTCAATCCAATCATCTATGTGAGCCCAGCTTCAGTTTCTATTTTTTGGCCAGATTGGGACATTGCAAAGCAAGTGCTATCTAGACCCCTCCTATTGCCCTCAAACTTGTTGGTCTCTCTTCCATATCCAAATCATTGCCACATGCCAATATTCAGCTCCATTTGCCTAGTAAATCTTCCTCAGCAAATTTCCAAAGTTTCTATCCAAAGAGAAGCTTTGTGAAGGAAGTACTAGCTAGGATTATCCAAATGATCAGAGATTTTTCCAAATCTTCCATATGCTCAAATAATCACTCTCCACAAAACTTGAGCTCTATCCAGCAATCCATGTGAGCTCGTCATCCAATCTTCTATTCTGGTCATATTTTCAGTTTGTGAAGCAACTATATTTTATATTGCTTAATTATTTCTTAAACTTTACCAGGGCATGTTCCTACCTATATAACTTCCCTCCACAAATTTTAGATCATTTCATTTAGCCAATTTCTCTCAATAAGTTTTCCAAGTTTCTGCCCAGAGAAGAGCATTGTGATGGAAGTACCACTTTGGCATGTCCAAATAGTATCAAATTTTTACACCGATTTCCTATGCCCAAATAACCATCCTCCACCAAATTTCAGCTCAATCCATTCATTCATTCGAGCTCAGCTTCAACATCCATATTTTTATCCAGTGTGGTACTTTGCAAAGCAAGTGCCATCTAGGCTCCTCCATTTGAGCTGCAAATTTGCCAAGACAGTCTCCTCAGTAGATGATCATCCTCAGCCAAAACTCAGGCCCATTGGCCATGTGCATTTCCCCCACCGCGAATCAAACACTTGACTGCTAATTCATGTTTGAGCTTAGTTCAGTCTCCTTGTGAGATTCTTCTGTTGTATTCTTCTTCCTAACACCTACCGGGGGAGTGCCCAACCCACCAGACATGCCTAGGCCGCCCACACTAGTAGAAAACAGGGCATCAGTCCCGGTTCTAGAGGGCCTTTAGTCCCGGTTCTGCATCCGGGACAAAACGATCGGGACTAATGCCCATCACTTTTAGTCCCGGTTGGCTTACGAACCGGGACTAAAGGAGCTCCACGTGGCCGCCGTGGGGCGCCCAGGCAGGAGGACCTTTAGTCCCGGTTGGTAACACCGATCGGGACTAAAAGGCAGCCACGCGTCAGCAGCTACCAGGCGCTGGGGTTTTTTTTGAAAGGAAGGGTTTAGGGGTTTTGGAGGGTTTAGGGGTTTTCATATTGTGTTTCCCCCTTTTATTTTTGTGTTTACCCTTCAATTCTTTTACATTTAGGGTTTCATTTTTATTTAATGTTATCCATTCGACTCGACGCTAGCTACTACATATAGCAATGAAGGAACCATTACATAAGATCGTCATGAACATATATAGAGAGAAGTGACCTCTCTTTCTCCGTGCTTGGTCGAACAACAAGTTTTTGTATATCTATCCGATGCTACTACATATATACAATATAACATCTCTTACGATCCCTGACACGATCTACCTAAATCAATTTGCAATTCCATATGGTATTCTTCGTGTTCAGGTATGACGTGGTCAACAAAGAATCCCGCCAATTCCTCTTGAATTGCTCGTATGCGATCATGTGGTAGGAGTTCATCCCGCATCTCCCGGACCTAATTTAAAGAAGGGGGTCAATACATATATATGAATGAAACTCAACACAATTGATGGTAATAAAATAAAATTGTGAATATTGTTTGCGTACTTCAAATTGTTGGTCAGAGAAGCCCCGCTCAGAAGTCGAGTGGCGCATGAACTCGCAAACGTAGTATCCACATAAATGATTCCCGGGTGCCTGCAACAAGCACTTTACGAGAATAGAGTTCAATCAAACTGATAATCAAGCATGATAATGGTATTGATGAAACTAGAATCAATGAGAGATGCGCGGAACTAGCTAGTACTACGTACTTTGGGGTGTGTAAATCGCAGCTCCTTCTTCAGACCCGGAACCATTGTGGTGAACTTTTTCCAAACCCTGCCTGGCAAAGAAAATGATTACTTGATATCAGGAAATGAACGAAAGTTGCCGATATGGTGCGATAATGATTGAACTTACTTCTGGAGCATTTCACTCATGTCCGCCCACAGCTTAGGATCTTTACGTCTCGAGTCTAAGACAGTTACTACTCCCCCGTCAAGCTTAATGAATAGCAGAATGAAGTGGAAGCTGCGCACGCATAACTCATCAATTACACTTAACCTCGAGTAAGCGAAACTAAATATGCACAAGACAGTAACACTCACTTGAAGTTGTAAGGAAAGAGTATTTCCCTTTTGTTTTGATGTCGAAGTAACGCTTTTAGCAAGTTTTCCTCAGTATCTTTGGCTCTTTTTTGTACTGCACATTCATTTACGGTATTTGGGCTAAAGAACCCAATGTCATAGATTTGTCCTCTTTTGTATTCGACGATCTTCAATCTGCATAATATAGTGAGGATAATTATATATACATGCAATGAACGAGCTGAGCTAGAGACTTAATTACAGAAGTAATACTTACAGACAATAGCAAGTCATGAGAGTTTTGTCGAGGGCGTCTTGATTGAATAACTGAAATAATTCCACAAATTGAACTTACATCAGGTCGACTCGAATTAAGTCGTGCTCATCTTTAATTCCTAGCAACATACTGTCGGTCCCATCCTTGCTGCAAGTTTCCAAGTACCAGTCATGTAATCTTCGCATCATCGTTGGTAGATGCGGGAGCTGATCAGGTTTCACGAGAGGCTTCCCGTGCTCGTATCTAAAGGGCGCTACTACCTCGCCATTTCAAACTGTACATCATCGCCCACGTAATCACCAAGAGCGGTACCGGGCGCTAGACACCTTGAGCGGGGGGCACGATTGCTTCTCCTGTTAGCCGAGCTGGGGAATTGTTTTCCCACTTCGTCTTGCAGCACTGGTAGTACTTCCCGACTGCCGCGCTTCATCATATGTCTTTCAAATACAGCGGTCATAGTTGGATTGCGGCGGAGGTGGTGGTGGTCGCTTAAGGGCATCCAGAGTGCGCTTCGCTTTCACCGAATCTATTATTTCCTTCGGAGGTGGACGTTTCCGTTCAAAATGGGCCCACACTTCGGCAGCCATGATGTCCGCGTTTTCCTTGTCAGTCCTCTCATATGGTAACTTTGGAAGAACCCTGAGGCTTGGACCAACTCTGAATTTCTTGCATGTAGTACTGCTAGCCGCCGTAGCGGCGGTGCCTCTCTTCCGTCGTTGCTGAGGCGGCGGAGTCCGCTGATGCACCAGAGGAGGCGGAGTCCGCTGAAGCACCGGAGGAGGTGGAGTCCGCTGACGCGCCGGGGACAGCTGAGGCGGAAGAGGACTCTGCTGAGGGGCCTCCTCCGCCGGAGACGGTTGAGGCGGCAGAGACAGCTCACACACCGGAGACGACTCAGGCAGCTGAGACGGCTGAGCTGGACTGTGAGGAGTCTGCTGACGGGCCTCTGTTGGTGTCAAAACCGGCGGATCTCGAGTAGGGGGTCCCGAGCTATGAGACTAGGATCGATGGTAACAAAGGGACGAAGGAGATGATGTTTACCCAGGTTCGGGCCCTCCTATGGAGGTAAAACCCTA
Organism: Elymus sibiricus; assembly: GCA_039707655.1. NCBI lineage: Eukaryota > Viridiplantae > Streptophyta > Magnoliopsida > Poales > Poaceae > Elymus > Elymus sibiricus. The sequence goes on along the minus strand of CM077667.1, from coordinate 451,041,070 downwards.
CGTCCTGCTTGATTATATTGATGATATGAAGGTTACAAAGTTGATCTACCTAGAGATCGACTAGCTAAAACCCTAGATGAGTTTCTGTGTCCTATGGTCTAAAACCCTCCCGGTTTATATATACACCGGGGGGGGGTACTAGGGTTTACACATGGTGGGCCTCCTGCCGAGGATGGAGATAGCGATTTCCTCATCTTGACTTGGAGTGCACGACGCGCCTTCGGGGCTTCCTTCTGGATCGTGGAGTCTTGGTGTATCCGGCCCTTCTTCAAAGAATGGCCCGTCAAGCCGGCCTATTGAGAAATGAGCCGGCAGCCCGAGGACCCCTTAGTCCGGGACTCCCTCAGTAGCCCCCGAACTAGCCCCCAATGCCAAGGGTCTCAGCTCCAGCTGCTTCGTAGAGTCTTCGGCTTGCGGGGTGAGTTCTTCTTCCCTTTCGATGATCGGCTGAGACTAGTTCGGTTTCCGATGACACGTATTTCTTCCGATCATATGATTGACCGAACACCATGAATTGCTTAGCCACGAAGGCCAATCGCCAAAGTATAAACAGTGCTTTCTGACGCCCCCCTCTGACGAAGGGTCGTGGCCTACCACGACCACTGAACCAGTTATGAAAACTCGATTTGCGGTTCAGGGCCGTTTTTACAGCGACATGACTTATCAATGCGCATATCGTGTTCCGCTTCACACGGGATATGATTAATCTCCACACGCGCATAACGGCATGCATGTATTGGGAAGCGGAGGGATTTGTTGCACGGTAAGCGAGGCTAATCGGTGACACGCCCCATAAAAAGGGAAAAAACCCCAAGGCCTATTCACGCTTCCCATTCGCATCCTCCGCCTCCTCAATCTCCCAAGCTCCGAGAGCCCAGATCCAGTTCTTCCTCGCCCTTTCCTCCGAGCTTAGCAATGGCGGGTTCGGGCTCCAATGGCAAGTGGGAGGCCTCCACGATCACCGACCAGGATATCCGGGACCTGAAGCAGGCCGGCTGCCTCCCTGCCAACGTCTTCCACCGCGCCCCGGAGAAGAATCAGGTGATTCCCACCCCCAAGGCAGGCGAGAGGGTGGTGTTCGTCCCCCACTTTATCTGGGGACTGAGCATTCCGCTCCACCCCTTTGTCAGAGGTGTCATGTTTTTCTATGGGTTGGATTTCCACGACCTTCCGCCGAACTCATTCATGCACATATCGGCATTCATCATCGTCTGCGAAGCCTTTCTGCAGGTCGAACCGCACTTCGGCCTGTGGCTCAAGGTCTTCAACGTCAAGCCGAAGACCGTGGCAAGCGAGCACGCGGACTGCGGAGGGGCGGTCATAAGCAAACTCCCCTGTGTCGAGTGGCCATCTGGCACCTTCATCGACACGATCAAAACCTGGCAGAAGGAGTGGTTCTACATCACCGAGCCATGGGACGAGAGCTGGGCGGCCCCCGCCGAATTCAGATCTGGGCCCCCCACGAGATTGACCTCGTGGCTCAGGAAGGGCCTCGACTGGGGGTCGGATGCTGAAGTTAAGCTCCTGCAGAAGCGCATCACCTCGGTGATTGAGGCGAAGGTGGAGGTGGTCAACGTGGTCCAGGTCATGCTCCACCGCCGTATCCTCCCCTGCTAGCGCCGGGCATCCCCCATGTGGGCTTACCGTCCTGACGACGAGCCTACCATGCGCCAATTCTTGCGCACTACGCCGGAGAAGCTGTGGAAGGCTTTGTTCAAGCCTCAGAAGAGCTGGCCGGCCAAGGAAGAAGATACGGGCCTAAGCACCGTCAACCCACCGACCAAGGTATGGTATAATTCCAATTCACTGACTCTGTTTCTTCGGCAAAAAGTCTGAGCGCCTTCTCCCTCACTCTCGCAGAAGTGGCTGAGCAAAGCCGCGAAGGTTAACTGCCCGGCTCCACAGCCCGAAGACCCCAGGTCGGAGCTGTTGGCGGCGATGCTTGTCGTGGCGCCGTACTCGGCGCCCGAGAAGAAGGAGAAGAAAAAGAAGGACAGGGAGGGCCTCTGCATAAAGGACCAGCCAGACGCTGCGTCCGAAGAGACCCATGCCTCCTCTAGTCATGAGGAGGAGCACGAAGACGGGGGGAGGCGTTTCCCCCCTCATAAGAAAGAGGGCGGCGTCATCGGATGCCGCGGAGGATGCCGCCCCTCCTGCCCTGAAGAGGGCGCGTCAGGCGAGGTTGATCCTGCCCGATGATAGCTCGGATTCTGACGCATAATCCGAGGAGTTCGAGAGGGTTCCATGAAGGAGCTTGAGGGTCAAGCTCCCCGCCCAGAGGTATGAGTCCAAAAACTCCCGGGTTATTTATGCAGGGTTTTTCAGTGTTTTAAACACAAGCACGTCTTTTGATCTGCAGCCCACCACGCATTCTCCCCACCGACCAGATATCGGACGGGGAGTCCCGACCCGCCGAACTGGCGGAGAGCGGGACCGCATCGCACCCTGCACCTCCGGGGGTTGCGAAGGATACCGCGGAGGTGTCATGAAGCCAGGCTCCGTCGGAGCCGAACACGGGCGGAGGAGATGACCATGCCATGGCCGAGGCTGATGCCACAGCCGCCGAAGACCAGGAAGAGAAGACTCCCCAGGCTGCTGAGGACCAGGGGGAGAATGTTCCCCCGGTAGCCGAAGAGGAAGGGCGAAGAAATGCCCAGTCCCCTCCGAGGACGTCTCCGGAGCACTCTGTGCCTCCGGAGTTGCCGGTTCAATCCCTGATCAGAGATCGGACTGCCCGGTCACCACCGATGACACCAACGGCCGGGTGGCCGGTTATGGAGGAGGCGCTAGCAAGCGCCCCCATCTCCGAGGACTACCGCACTCTTATGGGTGCGGTTTTACAAGGAATTCAGTCCGTTGAAAATGGACTGAAGGAGGCCTTCAACGGTCTCTTGGCGGGCTTCAAGGTGACTCAAGTAATACCCTATTCCCGAACAATGCTAATTTTGAGTTTGTGCTATCTTTGTATATGTACTAGCCCCCGAGCCCCGGATGGGTATGCGAAAACGCATCCGGGGGTCAAATAGTAAGGAATGAACAATGATGCACAAGGCACCATTTGGTCCTGACATGTTCGGAAAACCCGTAAGAGGTCCGAACAGAGGGTCGTATTATTGACAATTCGGAGGCTGGAATGTTCATAACTGGATGCGTGTATTATTTTTGCAGGCCTCGTCATCGGCGGCGGCCGGTAATGCCGCTGAGCTGACCGAGCTAAATCGGAAGCTCAAGATCTCCGAAGAGGAGCTTGATAGCCTGAATAAGAGGTTCGACGAGGCACAAGGTAAACCAAATTCTAAGATCCGAGCTGTATATTGACAATGATCCGCACTGGTGACCCAGTGTGATTTGTTTATGATTGTTGATACGTCTCCAACGTATCTATAGTTTTTGATTGTTCCATGCTATTATATTATCTGTTTTGGATGTTTTATATGCATTAATATGCTATTTTATATTATTTTTGGGACTAACCTATTAATCTAGAGCCTAGTGCCAGTTTCTGTTTTTTCCTTGTTTTTGGGTATTGCAGATAAGGAATATTAAACGGAGTCCAAACGGAATAAAATCTTCGGAATAATTTTTCTTGGACCAGAAGACATCTACCAAGCTTGGAGACCAAGGCAGGAGAGCCGCCGTGTGGCCACAAGCCACAGGGGCGCGCCCAGGGGGGTAGGGCGCGCCCCCTGGCTTGTGGGCCCAGGGCAGCTCCGCCAACCCTATTTCTCGGCCTATAAATTCACAAATATTCCCTGGATACCGAGGAGAGCCACAAAAACACTTTTCCACCGCCAGGAGCCTCGGTTCCCGTGAGATCCAATCTTGGAGCCTTTTCCGGTAATCTGCCGGAGGGGGATTCGATCACGGAGGGCATCTACATCAACTCCATTGCCCCTCCGATGATGCGTGAGTAGTTCACCACAGACCTTCGGGTCCATAGCTAGTAGCTAGATGGCTTCTTCTCTCTCTTTGCTCTTCAATACCATGTTCTTCATGATCTTCATGGAGATCTATCCGATGTAATACCCTTTTGCGGTGTGTTTGTCGAGATCCGATGAATTGTGGGTTTATGTTCAGATTATCTATGAATATTATTTGAGTCTTTTCTGAATTCTTATATGCATGATTTCATATCTTTGCAAGTATCTTCGAGTTATTGGTTTGGTTTGGCCAACTAGATTGGTAATTCTTGCAATGGGAGAAGTGCTTAGTTTTGGGTTCAATCTTGCGGTGTCCTCACCCAGTGACATAGTAGGGGTAGCGAGGCACGTATTGTATTGTTGCCATCGAGGATAAAAAGATGGGGTTTTCATCATATTGCTTGAGTTTATCCCTCTACATCATGTCATCTTACCTAATGCGTTACTCTGTTCTTCATGAACTTAATACTCTAGATGCAGGCAGGAGTCGGTCGATGTGTGGAGTAATAGTAGTAGATGCATAATCGTTTCGGTCAACTTGACACGGACGTGATTCCTATATGCATAATCATTGCCTTGGATATCTTCATAATTATTCGCTTTTCTATCAATTGCTCGACAGTAATTTGTTCATCCACCGTAATACTTGCCATCATGAGAGAAACCTTTAGTGAAACCTATGGCCTCCGGGTCTATTTTCCATATTATACTTTCAGATCTAAAACCAAAAATACCAAAAATATCTTGATGCAATCTTTTTACTTTTGTTTTACTTTACTTTCAAGCAATCATATCTATCTATCTCTATCAGATCTCATCCTTGCAAGTAATCGTGAAGGGATTGACAACCCCTTTATAGCGTTGGGTGCAAGTGTTTGATTCTTTGTGTAGGTACATCTATTGGGGACTTGCTTGTATCTCCTACTGGATTGATACCTTGGTTCTCAACAACTGAGGGAAATACTTATCTACTTTGCTGCATCACCCGTTCCTCTTCACGGAAACCAACGCATGCTCGAGAAGTAGCAAGAAGGATTTCTGGCGCCGTTGCCGGGGAGATCTACATCAAGCCTACCAAGTACCCATCACAAACTCATCTCTTGCATTTGCATTATTTGCCATTTGCCTCTCGTTTTCCTCTCCCCCACTTCTAAAACGATTTTCTAAAAAGATTTGCTCTTTTTCACTCTCTTTTCCGCTGGATCTCTTACTTGTTGCTATGTCTAGCGTTTCTACTTCCCCCTTGTCACCAGATTTTGAAATCCTTTACTTCAAGCAAAAACAAGGGAAAAATTTGAAAGATGCCTGGTATAGGCTAATGGAATCTTATCATAACTCCAATCTGAAAGGAGATGCCAAAGTTTTGCTTAGAAATTTTTACATTGGTTTGGCTTTGCATCATAGAGAGCTTTTAGATTTCGCCTCAAAAGGAAATTTTATTGAGTTAGATACAAACGCTGCTTATGAAGTTTTGGAGGGGATTTTGGGGGTTCCTCCACCCAACAAAGGGTTTGCTTTCTCACAAGGAGTTCAAATCCTCGACAAATTGAGTGACTTACATAAGCACTTGGTCGAGTTACAACAATATCATGAACCCCTCAAACATATTAATGGAAACCTCAATCGTTTGAATACTTTGATTACTCTTTGCAATAAGCGTTTGGATATTTTGGATATCAAGATGGATCCTTCCCTCACGAATCCGGGGAAAAGGAAAGAACCCCCCCGATTTGAGAAGGCCCTCACAAAAGTTGCCAATACCAAAGATGACAAGACCTAGATCTATTGCGTTTTGCCTAGCTAGGGGCGTTAAACAATAGCGCTTGTTGGGAGGCAACCCAATTTTATTTTTGCTTTCTGTTTTTTGCTTCTGTTTTGGTGTGTTTTGCACATTATTACTTCTGTAATAATTGTGTTTTCTTGTTTAAATTAGTGTTTGAGCCAAGTAAGACCTTTGGGATGGTCTACGGTGTTTGTTGACTTGATTTTGCTGAAAAACAGAAACTTTTGCTCTCAGTCAAGGAATTTTGTAAATTCACTGGAACGTGATTTTGATCTGAAATTTTTACACAAGATTGATATAAAATTTCCCTGATTGTCCTAATTTTTCAGAATTTTTGCAGTTACAGAAGTATTCGAAGTCTATAGATTGCTACAGACTGTTCTGTTTTAGACAGATTCTGTTTTCTTTGTGTTGTTTGCTTATTTTGATGAATCTATGGGTTGTATCGGGGGGTATGAACCATGGAGAAGTTAGAATACAGTATATATTACACCAATATAAATAAAGACTGAGTTCACAACAGTACCTAAAGTGGTGGTTTATTTTTTCTTATACTAACGGATCTCATGAGTTTTCTGTTGAGTTTTGTGTTGTGAAGTTTTCAAGTTTTGGGTAAAGATTTGATGGACTATGGAATAAGGAGTGGCAAGAGCCTAAGCTTGGGGATGCCCAAGGCACCCCAAGCCATATTCAAGGATACCAAAAAGCCTAAGCTTGGGGATGCCCCGGAAGGCATCCCCTCTTTCGTCTTCAATCCATCGGTAAATTTACTTGAGGCTATATTTTTATTCACCACATGATATGTGTTTTGCTTGGAGCGTCTTGTATGATATGAGTCTTTGCTTTTTAGTTTGCCACAATCATCCTTGCTGCACACATATTTTGAGAGAGACACGCTGAATCTTGAATTTATTAGAATACTCTATGTGCTTCACTTATATCTTTTGAGCTAGGCAATGTTACTCTAGTGCTTCACTTATATCTTTAGAGCACGGTGGTGTTATATTTTATAGAAATTATTGAACTCTCGTACCTCACTTATATTATTTTGAGAGTTTCTTAAAACAGCATGGTAATTTGTTTAGGTTATGAATTTAGTCCTAATATAATAGGCATCCAAGAGGGATATAATAAAAACTTTCATATTAAGTGCATTGGATACTATGAGAAGTTTGATTCCTTGCATATAGTTTTGAGATAAAGGAGATGGTAATATGAGAGTCATGCTAGTGATTAGTTGTGAATTGGAAGAGATACTTGTGTTGAAGTTTGTGATTCCCTTAGCATGCACGTATGGTGAACCGTTATGTAACGAAGTCGGAGCATGATTTGTTTAATGATTGTCGACCTTTGTGTGAGGGTCGGGAGCGCGCGATGGTTAACTCCTACCAACCACTCCCCTAGGATTATGCGTCTAATGCTTTGTTTGATAACTAATAGACTTTTGCAATAAGTATGTGAGTTCTTTATGACTAATGTTGAGTCCATGGATTATACGCACTCTCACCCTTCCACCATTGCTAGCCTCTCTAGTACCACGCAACTTTCGCCGGTACATCAAACCCACCTTCCTCAAAACAGCCACCATATATTTTCCTCAAAACAGCCACCATACCTACCTATTATGGCATTTCCATAGCCATTCTGAGATATATTGCCATGCAACTTCCACCGTTCCGCTTTTCATGACATGCACCATCACTTTCATATTGCATATAGAGTCATATTTTGTCATAGGTATCGAGTTGTAATTTTCCTTTTGAGTTGTAAGTAAATAAAAGTGTGATGATTTTCATTATTAGAGCATTGTCCCGTGTGAGAAAAGGATGATGGAAGCCATGACTCCCTCACAAGTTGGGATGAGTATCCGGACTTTACAAAAAATAAAAGAGGCCAGCGAAGCCCAAATAAAAAAAAAGAGGCCAAAGATGCCCACCAAAATAAAATAAAAAGAAAAAAATGAGAGAAAGAGAGAAGGGACAATTGCTACTATACTTTTCCACACTTGTGCTTCAAAGTAGCACCATGATCTTCATGATAGAGAGTCTCCTATTTTGTCACTTTCATATAACTAGTGGAGTTTCATCTTGCACGACCACTTAGTTTTCTTTTTGAGCTTTCATACACTTATAACTCTAGTGCACCCATTGCATGGCAATCCCTACTCACTCACATTGATATCTATTGATGGGCATCTCCATAGCCCGTTGATACGCCTAGTTGATGTGAGATTATCTTCTTCCTTTCCCTTGCAACCTCCACCATATTCTATTCCACCTATAGTGCTATATCCATGGCTCGCGCTCATGTATTGCGTGAGAGTTGAAAAGGTTTGAGAACACCAAAAGTGTGAAACAATTGCTCGGCTTGTTCATCGGGGTTGTGCATGATTTAGATACTTTGTGTGGGGAAGATGGAGCATAGCCAGACCATATGATTTTGTAGGGATAACTTTCTAAGGCCATGTTATTTCGAAAGGACACGATTGCCTTGTTGGTGTGCTCGAAGTATTACTGTTTTTATGTCAATATTAGACTATTGTTTTGAATCTTACGGATCTGAATATTCATACCACAAAAAAGAATATTACATGGATAAATATATTAGGTAGCATTCCACATCAAAAATTCTGTTTTTATCATTTACCTACTCGAGGACGAGCAGGAATTAAGCTTGGGGATGCTTGATACGTCTCCAACGTATCTATAATTTTTGATTGTTCCATGCTATTATATTATCTGTTTTGGATGTTTTATATGCATTAATATGCTATTTTATATTATTTTTGGGACTAACCTATTAATCTAGAGCCTAGTGCCAGTTTCTGTTTTTTCCTTGTTTTTGAGTATTGCAGATAAGGAATATTAAACGGAGTCCAAACGGAATAAAATCTTCGGAATAATTTTTCTTGGACCAGAAGACATCTACCAAGCTTGGAGACCAAGGCAGGAGAGCCGCCGTGTGGCCACAAGCCACAGGGGTGCGCCCAGGGGGGTAGGGCGCGCCCCCCTGGCTTGTGGGCCCACGGCAGCTCCCCCAACCCTATTTCTCGGCCTATAAATTCACAAATATTCCTTGGATACTGAGGAGAGCCACGAAAATACTTTTCCGCCGCCAGGAGCCTCGGTTCCCGTGAGATCCAATCTTGGAGCCTTTTCCGGTAATCTGCCGGAGGGGGATTCGATCACGGAGGGCATCTACATCAACTCCATTGCCCCTCCGATGATGCGTGAGTAGTTCACCACAGACCTTCGGGTCCATAGCTAGTAGCTAGATGGCTTCTTCTCTCTCTTTGCTCTTCAATACCATGTTCTTCATGATCTTCATGGAGATCTATCCGATGTAATACCCTTTTGCGGTGTGTTTGTCGAGATCCGATGAATTGTGGGTTTATGTTCAGATTATCTATGAATATTATTTGAGTCTTTTCTGAATTCTTATATGCATGATTTCATATCTTTGCAAGTCTCTTCGAGTTATTGGTTTGGTTTGGCCAACTAGATTGGTAATTCTTGCAATGGGAGAAGTGCTTAGTTTTGGGTTCAATCTTGCGGTGTCCTCACCCAGTGACATAGTAGGGGTAGCGAGGCACGTATTGTATTGTTGCCATCGAGGATAAAAAGATGGGGTTTTCATCATATTGCTTGAGTTTATCCCTCTACATCATGTCATCTTACCTAATGCGTTACTCTGTTCTTCATGAACTTAATACTCTAGATGCAGGCATGAGTCGGTCGATGTGTGGAGTAATAGTAGTAGATGCAGAATCGTTTCGGTCTACTTGACACGGACGTGATGCCTATATGCATAATCATTGCCTTGGATATCTTCATAATTATTCGCTTTTCTATCAATTGCTCGACAGTAATTTGTTCACCCACAGTAATACTTGCCATCATGAGAGAAGACTTTAGTGAAACCTATGGCCCCCGGGTCTATTTTCCATATTATACTTTCAGATCTAAAACCAAAAATACCAAAAATATCTTGCTGCAATCTTTTTACTTTTGTTTTACTTTACTTTCAAGCAATCATATCTATCTATCTCTATCAGATCTCATCCTTGCAAGTAACCGTGAAGGGATTGACAACCCCTTTATAGCGTTGGGTGCAAATGTTTGATTCTTTGTGTAGGTACATCTATTGGGGACTTGCTTGTATCTCCTACTGGATTGATACCTTGGTTCTCAACAACTGAGGGAAATACTTATCTACTTTGCTGCATCACCCGTTCCTCTTCACGGAAACCAACGCATGCTCGAGAAGTAGCAATTGCTTCCACAGCTTCAGCTGCGGAGGTTGAGAAACTTAAGGCCGAGCTTCAGAAAATGAAGCAAGAGGCCGAGGAGAAGAAGACGGCCGCTGAACAAGCGGCAGCCGCGCTGTCCACTCTGAAGGCTGCCAGCGCCAAGCACGAGGCTCGGGTGGAGGAGGTACAACAAGAGCTCAAGGATGCCGGCACGAAGTGCGAGGCCCTTGAGCAGAAAGGCAAAGAACAAGCCGCCGAGCTAGCCGTGCTGAAATCCGATCTCCAAAAGGAGCGGGTGGAGCGGCGGTCTTCACAAGAGGAGATTCGCCAAGTCAAGGCTGTCATCGATGGTAAGCCGTATTCACTGCAATGCACCTTTGGTGGTAGCAAGTTTACTTTGCTCACCCAGGTGTGGCGTTCCTTAGGCGTCTGTGCGGACCTCCAGAAGAGTGCAGCGGATGCGAACAAGTTTTATGCTTCGCGGGCAGAGGAGGATGAGGCCCGGCTATTCTGGGCACAGTTTGAGTCCCCCGAGCACTCTTCTCTCCTCGTCGAGCAAATGAAGCAGCTGATGGAGATGCGCAGAGTGGCGGAGCCGGCCATGAAGGACCTCTGCATACGTATGTGGCCCGATGAGCCATTGCTGAGCAGCTACTTCGGCTTAGTGCAGAAGCTGTGCGAAGCTGCGGCTCGGGTCGATGCGCTGAAGCGTTCTTCGTGCATTGACGGCGCGCGGATGGCCTTTGCGAAGACCATGGTGCATTGGCCGAAGCTCAAGCCAACCGAGATGGCTACCGCACCTCCGCCTCCTGGAAAGGAGTATAGGCGCTCGGGCGATAGAGGCTCAATGCTCCAAGGACGTTTTGTATGAATAAACGCGTTGTAATATGTCCGAAGACTTTTAATGCATGGTTTATCATGTCTTATAAATAGTTTATGTTTATTTAGACTCCTATGTGGTCGGTTCATCTGAAAGCAGCGAGTCGTCGGCTTCAGCCCCCACGTAGAAACTACGCGGGGTGTCCCTGTATCCGCACTTCTACCCTTAGCGAGAAGTATCGGTGCCCGAAGGCGGTAGTGCGAGCGGGACAAGGCAATCGGACTATGGTGCTCTATCGCTTTCACTTAGCCATGGGAGTGTAGAAAAATGCGGGGGACTGATAACCAGCCCCCGGTGTGATGTTCGGGGCCAAAGCCGGCATTACATGGTTTGTACTAGAACAAAACCCATCGTATAACACGGAATAACCGCTATCGGTTTTTTAGTATAACACTTATGCTCGGATTCGCAGACCGGTTCTCGTTTACTACGACGGTCAGTTTTCGGCTTTCTCCCCTGAGGTGCTTGACCAGACGAGCTAGAAGCACAATCGCAGTGGTTCTCCCTTTGCCCTTTTAGCCGAACAAGCGGAACGTAAGAGGGCAAGCACAGGAGCCGGGCAACCCAACTATTGACCCAAGACATAGTTCGGATCCGATGCATATAAAGCAAAACCCAAGACACCGAACACACGACCAGTTGTGCTGGGGTGATGTTCAAGGCGATTTTAAATTCTAGCCCTCGGTCTATTAGCCGGTTGCATCATAATATATACCAAATAGTTTTTGCAAGAAGCGTGACCAAGAGAAGAACAGAGAATGTATAAAAGACAACGAAGTGGCCATATATAATGGTGTTGTAATTGCTCAATAATTCTTACAACTTGGATTGCCGAAGCAACTGTTTACAGGTAGATGAAATATAAAATTTACAGAGGGGAGGCTGTACTAGGAGTCTTCGATTGATCACATGACGTCCTCGATGTGTCTTGTCGCCTATCCGTTCATGTTCCTCTGTGGGGGTTGCATCCCATTAAGAGTGATGATGTCGCCGAGCGGACCTTGGGAAGAAGGTCTTGAGAAGTCACCGAAGTATCGATGAGCTTTACGCTTTTTAGCAGGTCCTTAATGTTACATGTGTCTTGTCCGAGGACGTGTATTGGTATTGGTCGGTCCAGCCAAACACTTACCATTTGATGGTTGCTCCCCATTGCTGCCCATGGAATCTTGAGCGCGAAGTTGTGCCTTCTTGGCACGTGTTTGGCGGTCGTTAGGGCTGTGCAATGGGGGGTGTATCCCTATTTCTGGGGAGCATAAGAGTCTGGGAGTTTGGATTGAAACCGAACTCGTTTGTCGACCTTACGGGCGTTTATGGCCGATTTGGGTGTTTGCCGACCGTCCTCATAATGGAATTCGGCCGCCAGGGCCAATGCATGCTCCTCAGTTCGGAGGGAACGCCCTGTTTTGCCGTTGACGGTGATGACCCCCTTGGGACCAGGCATCTTGAGCTTGAGGTATGCGTAATGTGGGACGGCATTAAAGCGAGCGAACGCTGTACGGCCGAGCAGGGCGTGATAGCCACTGCGGAAAGGGACGATGTCGAAGATTAATTCCTCGCTGCGGAAGTTGTCAGGCGAGCCAAACACTACTTCCAGGCTAACAGAGGCTGTGCATCGGGCTTCGACACCCGGGATCACTCCTTTAAAGGTAGTGTTGCTAGGCTTTATTCTTGACGGATCTATGCCCATCTTTTTCACCGTATCTGAGTAGATCAGATTGAGGCTACTTCCTCCGTCCATTAGGACTTTAATGAGGTGATACCCATCGATAATGGGGTCTAGGACGAGGGCCGCCGAACCTCCGTGATGGATACTAGTCGGGTGATCTCGTCGATCAAAAGTGATCGGGTAAGCCGACCATGGGTTAAACTTCGGGGCTACAGGCTCTGTGGCGTAGACCTCTCGAAGGGCGTGCTTCCTCTCCTTTTTAGGTATATGAGTGGCGTATATCATGTTCACAGTTTTTACTTCTGGAGGGAATTTCTTCTGACCTCCATTGCTCGGACCGCGGGGCTCCTCGTCGTCCTCGCTGCATGGGCCTTTGCACTGGTCTTCGGCTGCGAGTTTGCCGGCCTGTTTAAACACCCAACAGTTACGGTTGGTGTGGTTGGCGGGCTTGTCCGGAGTGCCATGGATCTGGCAAGGCCTCTCCATGATCTTGTCCAGCGGGGTGGGTCCGTCGCGGTTGCCTTTAGGAGGCTTCTTCCGCTGCCCGGATCTTGGGTTGCGGAAACCGGCGTTAACGGCCGTGTCATCGGCGTCGCTAGTGCTGTGCCGGCGTTTGTTTTTGTTATGTCGTGGTTTCCCGTTTCCATCTCGGACTTCAGAAGTACCGGGGTCTTCGGGGTTGTGGCTTCGCCTTGCTAGCCAGTTATCTTCGCCTGCGCAAAAGCGGGTCATGAGCGATGTGAGGGCGGACATGGTCCTGGGTTTATCCTGCCCGAGCTGGCGAGCCAGCCACTCATCCCGAATATTGTGCCTGAAAGAGGCTATGGCTTCGGCATCTGGGCAATCGACGATCTGGTTTTTCTTGGTCAAGAACCGGTTCCAGAATTGTCGAGCGGACTCTCCTGCCTTTTGCACGACATTGCTTAGGTCGGAAGAGTCCGGGGGCCGTACATAGGTGCCCTGGAAGTTACATCGGAATGCATCCTCGAGGTCCTCCCAGCTCCCGATAGAGTTTTCGGGGAGACTGTTTAACCAGTGCCGAGCTGGCCCCTTAAGTTTAAGGGGTAGGTACTTGATGGCGTGGAGGTCGTCTCCTCATGCCATGTGAATGTGGAGGAGGAAATCCTCGATCCACACTGCTGGGTCAGTTATTCCGTCGTATTGTTCGATGTTCACGGGTTTAAACCCTTCCGGGAACTAATGCTGCATCACCTCGTCAGTGAAGCACAGTGGGTGGGCAGCGCCTCTGACCCTGGCTATATCACGCCGGTAGCCGGCGTCTGTTCTGGCCCAGTTTTGGTCCCGAACTCTATTGGTTCGGTCGTGCCAGGGCCGGTACTCGTCCCGTCTACCCGGGGAGTACCCTCTAGATCCGTAGATGGATCTCGTGCGGACTGTTCTATCATCCAGGTCGTGTCGCAGGTCATACCTGTCGTCAGGCTCCGTTGGCTCTTTTCCCCTTCTGCGGGGTATCGCCGGCCTATAACCGGCCTCGCCAGCCGTCCTATCTCGTCCTCGGGGAGGGCGGTCGGGCTGGTCGTATGGAGTGTGCTTCGGGGACGCCGTGTTGGGGAGCTCGTCGTCGAATTGCGGCAGCAGCCGCCGGCGGGGGTAGCTCTTGGGTTGATCCCATAGACCGGCGCCGTGTTCTTCCTCGGCTGATAGAACCCTTGTCCATCTATCGTTGAGGGTGTCTTGTTCGGCCTTGAGTTGCCGCGCTTTTACTTTTAGGCTTCGGGCAGTCGCTAAAAGCTGTTTCCTGAAGCATTCAGGATCCTCAATGGTTTTGGGGACGATGAAGTCCTCGTCGTCCGGGCTATCCTCCTCCTCTACAGGGGGAGGTAGTTGTCATCCTCGGAGTCGTTTGGATCTTCGGGGTCGCGCTGGTCCTCTGGCATTTCCTGGTCCTCCAACGGATACTCGGGGATATCGGGATCGCCGAGGTCTTCCGGGGTATCGTTTTCCCCGGTGCCGGCAATAGCTTCCCTTCCCTTTTTGGTCTTTGATCGCTTATGCGGTTTTCGGCGTCTTGACGGCGCCTCACCTGAATCATCACCATTGTTTGCTGGTGTGCGCTCACCATTACCGGATGGCGTGTCCACCATGTAGACGTCGTAGGTGGAGGTGGCGGTCCATCGCCCGGTGTTAACGGGGGTGGGAGCGCGATCCTCCTCTTCCATGTCATCTGCCTCCTCGGAGGCATAGTCCAACATATCGGTTAAGTCTTCGATAGTGGCTACTAAATGGGTGGTGGGTGGGACAAAAAATTTCTCTTGACCCGCCTCAAGACCGATCTGAGTGTGGATCGGGATTGGGTCATCAGTGGTTTTCATCAAGGAGATCCGATCTAGAGCTTCGCAGAGTGTCGAGAGCTCGATCGGGTCAATCTGCCTGGCGCGTCTGGAGTTAACCTCTGACGCATCCGCACGACTTGTGTATTCGGCAGGGGTTGATGCCCGGACATCTGGCGCTATAGCCGGATCCGGATTAAAGCCCAGGTCATCATCGGGATTAGCCCCGTGACCGGGATTGAAAGCGACATCCGAGGTTAAGGCCTCGGAGTCTTCGGGCGCGTCAGGCGAGATTGCGAGGCCGGTGAGCAAGAGATCGCCCCGAGGGTCAACGGAGAACTCTAAGTTCCCGAACCTGACTTCTTGCTCAGGAACGAAACTCCCGACCCGGCCAAGGCGGCCGGTCGGGTCAGCATGCAACACGATGCTGCCGAAGGCGAAGATCTGTCCAAGGACAAAGGAGTCCATGCTGCGGACCTCTTCGTTGATGAAGACGCGAGCCATCGATTCCTTGGGCGATCACAGCGGAACTCTCAATGAAAGCACCAATGTCGGTGTCAAAACCGGCGGATCTCGGGTAGGGGGTCCCGAGCTGTGAGACTAGGATCGATGGTAACAAAGGGACGAAGGAGACGATGTTTACCCAGGTTCGGGCCCTCCTATGGAGGTAAAACCCTACATCCTGCTTGATTATATTGATGATATGAAGGTTACAGAGTTGATCTACCTCGAGATCGACTAGCTAAAACCCTAGATGAGTTTTTGTGTCCTATGGTCTAAAACCCTCCCGGTTTATATAGACACCGGAGGGGTACTAGGGTTTACACATGGTGGGCCTCCTGCTGAGGATAGAGATAGCGATTTCCTCATCTTGACTTGGAGTGCACGACGCGCCTTCGGGGCTTCCTTCTGGATCGTGGAGTCTTGGTGTATCCGGCCCTTCTTCAAAGAATGGCCCGTCAAGCCGGCCTATTGAGAAATGAGCCGGCAGCCCGAGGACCCCTTAGTCCGGGACTCCCTCAGCCTCCTCCGGCTGAGTCTGCTGAGGCAGCATCCAGTTTGGAAGCAGGATGTTTTCCTTTCTCCATAGACAGGTAGTCCTTAAGGCATTTTCAAGAAGAATCTCCCCTTCACCTGTAGGGTACTCAAGCTCCAGCCCCTCAAATCCGTCCATTATTTCATCCACCCCGACAATAGCAAAGCCAGCTGGAACCGGAGCAAAATGGAAAGTTGCATCAGGTCGAGGAGGTAAGACATAGCCGACCGCCACCTTCAAGGTCAGGTTATGGCATTTTGCCATTAGCACACAATGTTCATTATCCGTGATACCATCCACGGGGTAGCGAGGAGCCGTGATATCAGGCTGAACGAGCTCCGTGGAAGCCACGCTGCTTCTCCGCTGAGATGGTGGGGTAGCATCGTGGGTAGTATCCAATGAAGGATCTTCGTGCCGTTGAGATGGTGGGCTGGTAGCTCGCTGGCTCTCAAGTGCCTCTAGTTTCGCTAATCTTTCATTGATCTTCTGCATTTCGCTTGCTTCATCTTTCTTGTTTCTTTGTCGGCTTCTATAACCAGTGATGTCGGGAAACCCATGCACCCACGGAACGGAGCCTTATGTGCCTCGTGTTCGTCCAGGGTGTTCAGGATTCCCGTGGGCCATTGACAGCTCGTCCTTCTCTCTGTCGGGATGGAACCTCCCTTCCAGCGCTTTCTTGATTGCTTCCTCAAGATTTTTGACGGGTGTTTCAAGTTGAGCTTTCGTCCAAACACACTTCCACGATTCTGGGTCCAAAGTTTCCCCAACCCCGAAGAACCAAGTCCTTGCCCGATCTGGCCAGTGCAATGTCGCTGGTTGGACATCTTTAGCAAGCAGGTCTTGCTCAGCTTTGTCTCACGTAGGCCGGGCTTTGCTGTAGCCACCTGACCCCGTAACATGGTGATACTGCTTCTTTGCAGTATTTTGCTTATTTATATGTGACCTTTGCTTGGCCTTCTCCGATTTCTTGTAGGCCACAAATGCGGGCCAGTGATCTTTTATCTTCAAGTATTGACCGGTGAATTCTGGAGTCTCGTCTTTGTCGACAAACTTTCTGTTCAATAGTTTCTTCCAGTTCTTGAATAGTTCTGCCATCTTCTTAAGAGCAAACGCCTTGACCTTTTACTCTATAACTGGGTTATTCGGATCCTCCTCTGGCGGTAGGCTGAAATTTCACATCCGCGAGATCCAAAGATCATCTTTCAGTCTATCGTGGACATAAGGAACTTCAGGGTCCTTCTTCTTATTCCATTCTTGGATGCTGATCGGGATGCTATCCCTAACAATAACTCCGCACTGATGTATAAATTTGTCCTTGGTCCGCTTGGGAGCTATCGGTTGGCCTTTTGGAGAGACTTCTTCGATCGTGAACCTTTCATCCGGGTCCAACCTTTTCTTCGGGCCTCGTCTCCTTACCGAAGTTTGGCTCGATCCGGAGGGCTAAAAGAAGAAAGAAGCGTTAATATATGTACATACAAAACAATTAATGCATCTAGCCAGCAGAGGCTTAATATATATATATATATATATATATATATATATATATATACCTCTCCGTACTTTGAAACAGTTAAGGCTCCCTTCTCCATTCGATCACCGGACCCGTCATGATCTCCTTCCTCCTCCATTCCATCACCGGAGCCGTCATGATCTCCTTCCTCCTCCATTGGATCACCGGAGCCGTCATCCTCTCTTTCCTCACCATAGGTGTCATTGAGAAACGGCAAGGTGATATCACCTCGTCGCGGATTATATCCCCCAACAACTCTTCTTTTTCTAAGTCTATGTGATCCATAGTTTATGCAAATATTACAACATGGCAATATACAACCATGAGAGATGGATTAGTGGCAAACATAGACTTAATCACAACAAGGAATCATATGCATATGAGCAATGGATTAGTGGCAAACATCATGCAAAGTTCACAAGTTTTATAACAGTCAGTTCACAAGTTTTATAACAGTCAAACCATTTTAGTAACATTTTTTTCATCAAGTATATATCAACTATAGGAATGGGAGCTTCACATTTTCATTTAAAAAAAAGTAGCTTCACATTTTCATTTAAAAAAAAGACTTGCTTCACATTTTCATTTAACAAAAATACTACCTTCACATTTTCATTTCAAAAAAAGACTTGCTTCACATTTTCATTTAACAAAAATACTACCTTCACATTTTCATTTCAAAAACAGAGCACATTTCCACAAAACATCTCATCTCTCCAAATGGGAGCTTCACATATTCATTTCAAAATTTAACTCATCATGCATATGCAAAATTTAACATTTGTTTCTCTATCTAAAAAAACCTAAAAAAATTCTCTTCCATCTCATCTCATCTCCACAAAACATCTATCCATCACATTGAGTTATTACATTTCATCCATCTATCTATTCATCTAAAAAACAGAACACATTTCCACAAAACATCTCATACATCTCATCTCATCTAAAAAAACAGAGCACATCTAAAAAATAGAGCACATTTCATACATCTCATCTCATCTTATCTCATTATGCAACTAAAATTCATCTATCTATTCATCTAAAATTCATCTCATCTCATGTCATTATGCAACTAAAAAAATAGAGGACAGTGGCAGTGGCAGCAGCGGCGACCATGGAGCAGTGGTAGCAGGGGCGACCATGGCCGGAGCAGTGGCAGCAGGGGGCCTTGGGAAAGGGGGGAGCTCACTGGGGGCGCGGCGATGGAGCTGTGGAGGCCGGGGACGAGTAGCGGGCTCGGGAACACGCGGCGACGGGGAGGAGGGCGCGCGAGGAGGTCCGACGCCGGTGACAGTCAGCGGGCTCGGGGACGGTAGGGCGTCGGCGAGGGGCGACGGCGCGGTCCGGCAGCCTGGCGGCATCGAGGTGGTCGTTGGCGACGTCAGGGGAGAGGAGGAGAAGAAACTGGATGGGGGATTGGTAAAACTGCTAAGTCCCGCTTATATAGCCCCCCCCTTTAGTCCCGGTTGGTGGCTCCAACCGGGACTAAAGGCCCCCCATTAGTCCCGGTTGGAGCCACCAACCGGGACTAAAGGTGAATTTCAGCAGCCCAAAGGGCGGGAAGCCCAGGCCTTTAGTCCCGGTTGGAGCCACCAACCGGGACTAAAGGCCTGTTACAGCGGTGTCAAACGTTTAGTCTCACCTCACTAGTTGAGAGGCGCCCACACTGGTTTATAAGCCGCGCTGTGCCTGAGCTGTCGAGCTCCTCTCAAATGCAGACAGTACATGCCTAACCTTTGTCTCTGCCATGTTGGGCCTGCTGGGCCCGCGAGCCTGCATCCTGGCCCATGTACAAATGGGTTTCTAGTCGTATGCAGGCCGTGGTGGCCTAGTAGGCGGCATTTTTTTTATTTTTTATGTTATTTTAGTTTGCTATTAAAGTTTTTAACAAAAAATACTTTATGAAAATTCTTTTTGCTATTAAAGTTTTTAACAAAAAATACTTTGGTAATTTTAGGTGCATAAATTTTATATAATTTTAAGTTAATATTATTTTGATAATAACTAGAGGTTTATAAAAGCTTTTTAGTTGATTCTTTTTGCTATTGAAGAATATTATAGTTTTTTTAGTTGATCATAACAAAATATTTTAATTGATTCTTTTTAGTTCATTCTTTTTGCTATTAGAGTTTTATAAAAGCTTTTTAGTTCATTATTTTTGCCATTAGTTCATTCTTTGAGCTAAATGACCCTGAAATTTAAAAGCACTACAAATGAACTCTGAAAAGGTTGAAACTTGGCATGGTGTCATAATTTCACCCGCGTAGCATGTGCTAAAAAGTTGAGAGGGTTACGGGAAAAACTGGATGCACTTCGTGTACAAACTGGACAATCTCTTTCGAAGTATCAGGGTTTCGGACGAAAACTCATCTACTACAAAGGGATTTCATTTTTTTAACTTATTTTAACTCCAGACTTTTTGTGTGTTCAAAATGCACCATTCAAAGCCACATCATCAATTTTCAACCCTTTTGTGACTTCATTTGCTATTTTTCATGCATTTAATGATTTATTTTGAGCTAAATGACCCTGGAATTGACAAGCACTACAAATGAACTCTGAAAAGGTTGAAACTTGGGATGGTGTCATAATTTCACCCACATAGCATGCTAAAAAGTTGAGAGGGTTACGGGAAAAACTGGATGCACTTCGTGTACAAACTGGACAATCTCTTTCGAAGTATCAGGGTTTCGGACGAAAACTCATCTATTACAAAAGGGATTTCATTTCTTGACATGTAACTGCAGTGATATTCTAGATCAAAGCCATCATCAGAATAGTTGTGGAGAGAAAGTCTTCACTTTTTCTTCGCGTGTGTCCCTTGCTTATTGCGCCGTAACCATGGATAATCTTCATCGTTTAACAGGATGCTTGGGTCAGCCTTCACTTTCAAGGGAGGAATTTCATGAAACTTTTCATAATCTTCAGACATGTCTGTCTTGTCCTCCACTCCCATGATGTTTCTTTTCCCTGAAAGAACTATGTGGCGCTTTGACTCATTGTTTGATGTATTCGCTTCCTTATCTATTTTTTTCTCGGTTTGGTAGACATGTCCTTCAAATAGAAAACCTGCGCCACATCATTGGCTAGGACGAATGGTTCATGTGTGTACCCAAGATTGTTGAGATCCACTGTTGTCATTCCGTACTGCGGGTCTACCTGTACCCCGCCTCCTGACAAATTGACCCATTTGCACCGAAACAAAGGGGCCTTAAATTCATGTCCATAGTCAAGTTCCCATATCTCCTCTATGTAACCATAATATGTGTCCTTTGCCCTATTGGTGATTGCTGCATCAAAGCAGACACCACTGTTTTGGTTGGTGCTCTTATTATCTTGGGCGATCATGCAAAATGTATTCCCATTTATCTCATACCCTTGGTAAGGCCATACAGTCGAAGATGGTGTCCTGGCCAACAAGTACAACTCATCTCCAACAGTGTTGTTACGCATGAGATGTATTTGCAACCAACCGCTGAAAGTCCCGATGTGTTCATGTGTAATCCAGTCGTCAGACTGCTCTGGGTGTTTGTAACGTAGAATATTCTTGTGTTCATTGATATACGGGGCCACCAAGGTAGAATTCTGTAGAACTGTGTAGTGTGCTTGCGCCCAAGAATGCCCGTCCCTACATATTATTGAATCCGTTCCTAGCGTGCCTTTTTCACTCAGTCTCCCCTCATACCGCGATTGAGGGACACCAATCGGCTTAAGGTCAGGAATAAAGTCAACACAAAACCCAATGACCTCCTCTGTTTGATGGCCCATGGAGATGCTTCCTTCTGGCCTAGCATGATTATGAATATATTTCTTCAAGACTCCCATGAACCTCTCAAAGGGGAACATATTGTGTAGAAATACAGGACCCAGAATGGCAATCTCGTCGACTAGGTGAACTAGGACGTGCGTCATAATATTGAAGAAGGATGGTGGGAACACCAACTCGAAGCTGACAAGACATTGGACCAAATCATTCTGTAACCTTGGTAGGATTTCTGGATCGATTACCTTCTGAGAAATTGCATTGAGGAATGCACATAGCTTAACAATGGCTAATCGAACATTTTCTGGTAGAAGCCCCCTCAATGCAACCGAAAGTAGTTGCGTCATAATCACGTGGCAGTCATGAGACTTTAGGTTCTGGAATTTTTTCTCTGCCATGTTTATTATTCCCTTTAAATTCGACGAGAAGCCAGACGGGACCTTGATACTGAGCAGGCATTCAAAGAAGATTTCCTTCTCCGCTTTGGTTAGAGCATAGCTGGCAGGACCTTGATACTCCTTTGGATGCATGGCGTGTTTTTCATTCACACGTTGCTGCTCCTCCCGTGCCTCCGGTGTATCTTTTGTCTTCCCATACACGCCCAAGAAGCCTAGCACGTTCACGCAAACATTCTTCATCACGTGCATCACGTCGATTGCAGAGCGGACCTCTAGGTCTTTCCAATATGGTAGGTCCCAAAATATAGATTCCTTCTTCCACATGGGTGCGTGTCCCTCAGCGTCATTCGGAACAGATTGTCCGCCAGGACCCTTTCCAAAGATTACTTGTAAATCCTTGACCATATCAAGTATATCATCACTAGTACGGAGGACGGGCTTCTTCTGGTGATCAGCCTCACCTTTGAAATGCTTGCCTTTCTTTCTTAAGGCATGCTTGGTCGGAAGAAATCGACGATGTCCCAGGTACACATTCTTCTTGCATTTGTCCAAATATATACTTTGGGTATCATCTAAACAGTGCGTGCATGCGTTGTATCCCTTGTTTGTTTGTCCTGAAAGGTTACTAAGAGCAGGCCAATCATTGATGGTTACAAACAGCAACGCTCGTAGGTCAAATTCCTCTTGTTCATGCTCATCCCACACACGTACACCTTTTCCATTCCATAGCTATAAAAGTTCTTCAACTAATGGCCTTAGGTACACATCAATGTCGTTGCCGGCTTGCTTAGGGCCTTGGATGAGCACTGGCATCATAATGAACTTCCGCTTCATGCACAACCAAGGAGGAAGGTTATAGATACATAGAGTCACGGGCCAGGTGCTATGATTGCTTCTCTGCTCCCCAAAAGGATTAATGCCATCTGCACTTAAAACAAACCATACGTTCCTTCCGTCACCTGCAAAGTCCCCCCACTTTCTCTCGATTTTTCTCCACTGCGACCCGTCAGCGGGTGCTCGCAACTTCCCGTCTTTCTTACGGTCTTCTTTGTGCCATCGCAACAACTTGGCATGCTCTTTGTTTCTGAACAGACGTTTCAACCGTGGTATTATAGGAGCATACCACATCACCTTGGCAGGAACCCTCTTCCTGGGACGCTTGCCCTCAACATCACCAGGGTCATCTCATCTGATCTTATACCGCAATGCACCGCATACCGGGCATGCGTTCAATTCCTCGTACTCACCGCGGTAGAGGATGCAGTCATTAGGGCATGCATGTATCTTCTGCACCTCCAATCCTAGAGGGCAGAGAACCTTCTTTGCTTCGTACGTACTGTCGGGCAATTCGTTATCCTTTGGAAGCTTCTTCTTCATTATTTTCAGTAGCGAACCAAATCCCTTGTCAGATACACCATTGTCTGCCTTCCATTGCAGCAATTCCAGTGTGGTACCGAGCTTTGTGTTGTCATCTTCGCAGTTTGGGTACAACCCTTTTTTTTATCCTCTAACATGCGATCGAACTTCAACTTCTCCCTTTCACTTTCGCATTCTCTCTGTGCATCAACAATGACCCGGCGAAGATCATCATCGGGCACATCGTCTGGTGCCTCTTGATCTTCACCTTCCCCCGTTGCAGTATCACCGTATTCAGGGAACATAGGATAGTTGTCATCATCCTCTTCTTCTTCATTGTCTTCCATCATAACCCCCCTTTCTCCGTGCTTGGTCCAAACATTATAGTGTGGCATGAAACCCTTCTCAAGCAGGTGTGAGTGTAGAGTTTTCGAGTTAGAGTAATCCTTCATATTCTCACAGACAGTACATGTACAATACATAAAACCATTCTGCTTGTTTGCCTCAGCCACTTCAAGAAATTTATGCAGGCCCTCAATGTACTCGGAGGTACGTCGGTCACCGTACATCCATTGTCGGTTCATCTGTGTGCATTATATAATTAAGTGTATCAAAAACCATTACAGAACATCATGAATAGAGAAGTGGCCAAATTAATACAAGTTCATCATCACATTAAAACCAAAGTACAGTAGTGATCAAATGTTATTACTAAAAAAAAATACATAAAGTTCATACATAATTCTCATAAAACAACATACAGCTCTCTAGAGCATCTAATTAAAACATAAATTGAAACTAACATACAACTATGTAAAACATTTAAATGCAACAACAAATGCGATCATAATCGCAACTAAGGTAACAATTGATCCAACAGCATAATGATACCAAGCCTCATTATCAATGGCATATTTTCTTATCTTTCTAATCTTCAAGCGCATTGCATCCATCTTGATCTTGTGATCATCGACGACATCGACAACATGCAACTCCAATTTCATCTTCTCCTCCTCAATTCTTTTCAATTTTTCTTTCAAATACTCGTTTTATTTTTCAACTAAATTTAACCTGTCGACAAGAGGGTCGGTTGGAATTTCCGGTTCACATACCTCCTAGATAAAAACATCTATGTCACGTTGGTCGGCATAATTTTCATAAACACTAAATGAAACAAATAGTTATAAAAGATAATATACCACATCTGAATCATAGACCGGACGAGGGCCGACGGGGGCGGATACCAAAACCATGGCACTATATAATAACAAACAATAATAAAAGTAAGAAACTTATACAAGTATCTATGTAAATCATACAAGTAAGAATTTTTTCTTTTAAAAAGAAGATGAGAACAAGAGGCTCACCACGGTGGTGCCGGCGACGAGATCGGTGCGGGCGATCAACGACGGTGAGGACGGGGACGGGACGGGACGGACCGCCAAACCTAGACAAATCTTGGGGGAAATGGAGCTTGGAGGTAGAGCTTGGAGAGGAGAAAGCTTAAGCGTGGCTCAGGCATTTCATCGAACACCTCGTGTGCATAGGAGGTGAGAGCAGAGCAGCACACACCTCCCACACACCGGCCGGCCAAAAAACAGAGGAGTGAGCGGGCAGGGGCAAGCATATATATAGGCATCTCTTTAGTCCTGGTTGGTGGCTATAATCGGGACAGAAGACTGCTCTTTAGTCCCAGTTCCAGCCACCAACCGGGACTAAAGGGGCTGCGCCAGGAGCGAGGACCTTTAGTCCCGGTTCGTGTCTGGAACCGGGACTACAGGGGTCAGACGAACCGGGACTGGTACCTGCCGAGGCCCGGCCGGCGTCCTGGCCTCACGAACCGGGACTGATGCACCCATTAGTCCCGGTTCGTAACACAACCGGGACTAATGCACTTATCTGGCCTGGACCAAAGCCATGTTTTCTACCAGTGCCAGAACGTGTGGCAACGCCACGGTCGCTCGGTGACCACACGACTCGCTTGCCAGTTTACGCGCTCTAGAGTTGGAGCCCTCGGCCACCGTCCAAACCTCGACGTCTCGTCACCACACCATGTATATCTGATTAAATAGATACTTATGTACCTAGAAATGATTTTTGTGAAAAATAAAGAGCAAACTATAATGCAGCTGCAGTTCAAATTTGACCCGCTTCCAACTGAATCGGTGGAAATTTGCCTTTTTCACGAGAGTTGGATCAAAGCTTTTGACAGTCAACCATTTTGTCAATTGTACATTAAATATGACCTAGTATTTTAGAAAATTGATTCGGTCCAATTTTGCAACAAATATATGGTAGGTCTTTCACAAAAAAAAACTCATTTTGGGCACTCAAAATATGGAAAATGAAATTTTCGTCCAAAGAAAATTAAAACTTCCTTAGGCAACATTGTTTGCCATTCTAATAGGCAAACTTGTGCACAATATGAGATCATTTGAACAAGCTATGCCATGAATGTTGCCACAACATTGGCCATTTGCCTTGAAAGCCATGGATCTTCACACATGATGGCTCATTTCTGAAAACACATTTTAAAAATAATTGCCGTATTACAAGTTTATTATTTTCCTAGTATCTCGGTTCCATTCGCTCCCGCCCATGTCTCTTTGTTCTCGCTCGAACTGGTGCTACGATAGTTTTCCTTGCGAATGGAGTTGTTGTTACTCTATGCCTGGTTTGTTAGAGTTTGCATCATCTCCTTGTTGTTTATAGCATAAACGCCTTCACTATTCTTGCTCTGAACCTCTGATCCCGATACTAATTGTATTTGTCTTGATACCGTTTAGTTTTTGTTGGAGTGTGCATGGTGGCATCCTGAGCTCGCACTGTAAAATATGCTTTGCCTTATTCCTGAGCTGGCACTGTAAATTTTGCTTTGCCTTGTTCATAATGCCATATGTCTTATGCAATCAGATTACATTTCTGTTTGTTATGGAAATATAAAAAATATTAGTCTTCACGTATGATAACCCACAAGTATAGGTGTTGGGGATATAACCCCGTAGTATAACCCGCCCAGGAGGGGCCGGGTTAGGAAATTGGCGGCTTTAACAGTGAGGCCTTAAGCAGGCCGGAACACTAAAACAAGGCATGGAAGTAACTTGCCAGATGGGCCGGGCAGAGGCCCAGAGTCGGAAGGCAGTGTATGACCCGGAGGTGTAAGCCGCCGGGAGATGACTTGCCAAGATAAGGCAAGGTGATTTAGAGATAAGGTCGGATGCTGGATGTAACCCGGCCCGGACTCTTGTAAGCCCAGGGCCTCGACCTGTGTATATAAAGGCGGGTTCCCTGGGCGGCTTAAGACACGAAACCTTTGATCGAGTGCTAGGTCAAGCGAATTCCGCTCCCTTGTAATCGATACCCAATCAATACAACTCAAAGCAGGACGTAGGCTATTACCTCCTTCGAGAGGGGCCGAACCTGGGTAAACCTGTGTCTTTCGTCCCGATCAACCCCTTCGAGTTAACCGCCGTAGCGATGGCTTCACCCCTAAGTCCTTGCACTAGGATATCTGCCGTGATAAAACCACGACAGTTGGCGCCTACCGTGGGGCATATGCGCAGGCGTTTGGAGTACTCGAAGGGCTCTCTCCCAGGGATCGAGGGATACGCCGTTGGCAGTATGACTAAGAGCCACCGCGACAAGCTCTACATCGACGACGCTGGCTGGGGCCCCGAGGCTGACTCAATCGAGTACGGGTATCGGGTCCCCTTCGGCGGGATTCACGTTTTCATCGGCAAGATCGGCGGATCTAAGATCGGGCCGGACATCTGTACCAACCTAGTCGAGTCGGCCCGGCGCGCGCAACCCGCCCGGATCCAGTCGGGCCGGAAGCACGTCTTCGTCGGCTTCACCCAAGGTGCGGAGCTTGAGGAAGGCTCTGTGTCACAGAAACCCTCATCTGCTCAGAGGATGGATCCTTGAGCGGAGAGGCGGAATCAATCTACCAGCTTCATAACGGCGGGCATGGGGGCTACTTCGATGGTGATAGTATTCCGGAGCCCTATGAGCCACCGAGCCAAGCCGCCATCTTCATGGCAGGCACGGTGCCGGTTTCCAGCAGCACAGGGGCTGGGGAAACGGTTGCAGGCGCGGCAGGATCCGGGTCAGCTAGGCCGTCGGCTCAAGTTTTGCTGGATCTGATGAACGAGCTGACAACTCTGATGGAACCGAGGTCACAACGGAAAACCAAGCAAACCGTAACGCAGAGATCGCGAGGCTGAAGGACCAGATGACCAGGGCCCAGGAGGAGATCAATGCGTTGCAGGCTCAGATGGATGCTGAGTCAGAGCGTCTCAGGGCTAAAGCTTTTCGCCTTAATCTGGATCAACAAGCCTCAGAGGCAGTTTTTCGGATGAGGCATCAGACCCGCCTGCCTGATCAGTATGAGCCCAGAAATCTTTTTAACACGTAGGGGGCAGGACCGAACGCGCCTCTGACCATGACCCAAACGGCGGAAGTGCCTGGGAATAGGGCGGCGACTCAGCATCGGCAGCCAGACCCGCCCCGCAGGAATCAGACCCCACCGCAGCGTTTTCTGACACCACCTGGTCATTTCTCTAACCCGGTGGAGAACATGATAGCAGCGGCTGCCAGGCTCAATGCGCTCCCCCTTGCTAAGGGGACGCCTTTCGCCGAAGAGGCAAGGAATGCCATTGGGTACTTATAGATAGCAGTGGCTCAACAGGAGAAGTATACTTACAGCCGGAGTCGTGTGCACTCAACCCCCATCCCAAGCTGCAGTTATAGCCGGCGCTTGGAGTCACCGGCGGTCTCTAGCAGTGAGCGACGTCGAAACCCGCCCCGTGATGACCCACCCATTGTCAACGCTCAGGTAATCGTGGATCATGCCAGAGCTCAGCGCGAGGCGGCAGCTGCGGCGGCTTACCAAGAGCCGCCCCCAGTAACACCTTCAACTTCGGTGGGAGCCGCAGTCACCTCCAGAGCTGTGGGAGTGCCATGTTTAGCACCGGCTCTGCGGAACGAGCGCCTGCCGAAGGATTTTAAGGGTCCACGCAAAGTGCCTAATTATATAGCTGATCTGCCTCCAGAAGCCTGGATCGAAAGTTATGAGCTAGCCATGGAGATGTTAGATGTCAGTGATGCAGTCTATGCTAAGTACTTCATCATGATGTTGGAAGGGCCGGTTCGTACATGGCTAAAGGGTTTGCCACCCAATACCATTAATTCCTGGGCCGAGTTGAAAGCAAGGTTCATCAAGAATTTTCAAGGGACGTGCAAGTAGCCTATGACGATCGTCGATTTGGATCATTGCGTGCAGCGTGAGGATGAGTCGGCCCATCATTCGGTCCAGCGGGTCTCAACCATTATCCATTCATCTGACAATATCACGGCGGTTCAAATTCTGGAGAAGAATTGTCACTTTTTGCCCCTCAAGCAGAAGCTTGGACGGCTCAAGCGTTCTTGCCAGGACATGGGTGAGCTCATGGCGGCTCTCACTAAATATGCAGATTCTGACAGCACGAAGGATCCTGGGTATGATGATGAGAAATCGTCTAAGGGTAAGAAGAATGGCAACGGCAAGGGTCAGCAGCAGAATGGGGCAGGAAATAACAATCTAGGCAATGGCGGTAAACGGAAGCATCCAGACGGCGGGTCAGATCTGGTGGCCAATACCAACACTGGGAACAACCGTGGCAAGGGCAACGGTAAACCACATTTCGACAAAGGCAAGCCTTTCAACATGGAAGCAATGCTTAACGATCCCTGCCCGAAGCACAGTCTTCCCAACAAACCATCCACTCATGCTTGGAAGGATTGTTATATCATGCGGGAATTCCGGAATTACAGCCTTAACCAGCATCACGGTAACGGCAACGGGCCTCCTGGCGGCTCAGGATCCGTATCTCACGGTTCCGGTTTTGGTGCGGGCGGCTCAGGATCAGGTTATCAGGGTCAAGGCAATCATGGTGGACATAATCAGCAGCCCGATAATGGTGGTTAGTAGCAAAACAACCAATCAGGGTATCAGAGTAACCCGAAGCAGCTTAATGGAGGCCAGTATCACGTCTTCACCACGAGTCTTGATAAACGTGATCAGAAGGTGCGCAAGAGGGCGGTTCATGCAGCAATGCCGGCTCTTCCGCAATACCTAAAGTGGTCTGAGCACACCATATCATGGAGCAAGGAGGATCACCCGCCGCAAGTTGATAACCCGGGGCACTTGGCCCTTGTGGTAGCCCCTCAGGTCGGAGGCTACATGTTCACCAAGGTATTGATGGATGGTGGCAGCAACATCAACATCCTGTACTATGACACCTTTCGCCGGATGAACCTGACTCATAAGGATCTCAAGTCGTCGTCCACAGTATTTCATGGCGGCGTCCCTGGCAAATCAGCTTATCCAGTAGGAAAAATTGCCCTTGAGGTAGCTTTTGGTGATGAGTTCAACTACAGGGTAGAGACCTTGTGGTTTGAGGTGGTTAAAATCAAGAGCCCATATCATGCTCTGTTTGGAAGGCCGGCTTGTGCCAAGTTCATGGCTCGGCCCTGTTATGTTTACTTGCAGCTCAAGATGCCTGGTCTGAAGGGGACGATTACGGTGCATGGTGATTGGAAGATTGCTCTTGAGTGCGACGAAGGTGATGATGCGTATGCGGAGTCAAGTTCTGCTGAGGCAGAGCTCAAGTTTTATAAAGACAATGTTGACCCGGCGGATATGACCTCGTTGAAGAAGCCCAACACGGAATCTGACCCGCCCCTGAAATTTGTGGCAGAGGATACCAAGTTGGTGGACTTTGTTCCTGGCGACTCATCGCAGCAGTTCACTATCGGGGCCAATATGGACCCCAAATAGGAAAGCGCGCTCATCGAATTCATCTGTGAGAATCGAGACATCTTTGCATGGAAGCCTTCTGACATGCCGGGTGTACCGAGAGAATTCGCTGAGCACCACCTTAATGTGGATCCTAAGTTTAAGCCAGTCAAACAATTCCTCCATCGTTTCAATGAAGAGCGGCGTAAAGCTATTGGGGAAGAGGTAGCCCGGCTCTTAGCAGCAGGGTTTATCGTGGAGGTTTTTCACCCGAAGTGGTTGGCCAACCCCATGCTTGTACTTAAGAAGAACGACACGTGGCGCATGTGTGTAGATTACACAGATCTCAACAAGGCGTGTCCGGTTGATCCATTTGCTCTCCCCCGTATCGACCAGATCATTGATGCAACGGCGGGTTGTGAGAGTTTATGTTTCCTGGACGCTTATTCGGGTTATCATCAGATCAAGATGGCAGTCAAAGACCAAGAGAAGACGTCTTTCATCACTTCTTTTGGAGCTTTCTGCTACGTATCCATGCCTTTTGGACTCAAAAGTGCGCAGGCGACTTATCAACGTTGTGTGCAGAACTATCTTCATAGTCAAATTGGACGCAATGTTCATGCTTATGTGGATGATATTGTGGTCAAGTCAAGGAAGAAGGAGACTCTGCTTGACGACTTGAAGGAAACATTTGATAATCTGCGGGTTTACAAGATGATGCTTAATCCAGTTAAGTGTGTTTTTGGTGTACCTGCAGGCAAGCTCCTGGGATTTTTGGTTTCAGAGCGGGACATTGAAGCTAACCCGGATAAAATAAAAGCCATCACCTCATTATCTAAGCCGGCGTGCGTCAATGACGTCCAGCGCTTGGCGGGTCATATCGCCGCTTTAAGCCGGTTCATAAGCCGCCTGGGCGAGAAGGCTATCCCTTTGTATCAGATGATGAAGAAGACAGATGATTTTGTCTGGAGTGATGCTGCCAATGATGCATTTGAGTCGCTCAAAAAATAGTTGGTCGAGCCGCCTGTCTTGGCTGCTCCCCTGGAAAAAGAGCCATTGCTCCTATACGTGGCGGCTAATAACAAAGCTGTCAGTGCTGCAGTCGTTGTGGAGCGCAAGGAGGCAGGCAAAGAGTATCCAGTCCAGAGGCCGGTTTATTACGTCAGTGATGTTTTGACAGAGTCCAAGCAAAGGTATCCGCATTGGCAACAGTTGGTGTTTCGAGTGTTCATGGCAAATCGCAAATTGAAGCATTATTTCCTTGGACATCCAATCACGGTGGTCAGCTCTGCTCCTTTGGGAGATATTATTCAGAATAGAGAAGCCACCGACAGGATTGCTAAGTGGGCAATTGAGCTTGGACCTCTTAATTTGAGGTATGTACCTCGAACAGCTGTCAAGTCTCAAGCCCTGGTGGATTTTATCAATGAATGGACGGAGTGTCAAGCACCTGAGGAGAAGCCGGACAACACATATTGGACAATTCATTTTGATGGATCCAGACAATTGGAAGGCTCGGATGTTGGAGTTGTTTTAACTTCCCCTAGAGGTGACAATTTTTGTTATGTATTAAAGCTAATGTTTCCTTGTACTAACAATGCAGCTGAGTATGAAGCCTTGCTTCATGGGCTCCGTGTGGCCAAGGAGATGAATTTGAGCCGGGTCAAATGTCTCAGCGACTCAGACCTTGTGGCCCAGCAAGTCTCGGGCACGTGGGATTCTAAGGACCCTCGTATGGCGGCTTATCGCCAGGTGGTTGACGTCATTGCTGGTCACGTTAAGGGCTATCAGGTGGATCATATTGATCGTCGGAAGAATGAGGCGGCGGATGCATTATCATGTTTGGGGTCTCAACGTAAGCCGGTGCCGCCTAATGTATTTCTGGATGTCCTGTATCACCTGTCTGTCA
Source organism: Elymus sibiricus (assembly GCA_039707655.1). Classification (NCBI taxonomy): domain Eukaryota; kingdom Viridiplantae; phylum Streptophyta; class Magnoliopsida; order Poales; family Poaceae; genus Elymus; species Elymus sibiricus. The sequence continues at coordinate 451,009,534 of CM077667.1, read as the reverse complement.
AATTGCCTTCTGAGGAGGATCTTGCTATGCCTGACCCGGAAGGACACTTGGTGGCGGCTCTTCGTGCTATTCCTAATTGGATGCTGCCTTATCTGGCGTATCTGACTCGCGGCAAGTTGCCCGAAGACGAGACCTTGGCGCGGCAAATCATGAGGCGGTCTAAATCCATGACTATTATCAATGGCGAGTTGCACAAGTGTAGTGTGACTGGCGTTTTTCAACGCTGTGTTTCTCCAGAGGAGGGCCGTGAAATCTTACAAGAGATACATGCCGGCGACTATGGTCACCATGCCGGGTCAAAGTCCCTGGTGGCCAAGGCTTTCTGGCACGGTTTTTATAGGTTGACAGCTCATGCAGACGCAGAGTATTTGGTCAGTAGATGCGATGGGTGTCAGAAATTTGGACGACGTGCCCATGTGCTGGCTCAAGAGTTGCGGATGATTTCGATCACCTGGCCGTTCACGGTCTGGGGGCTTGATATGGTTGGACCGTTTAAGCGGTCCAGAGATAAGAAGACCCACCTCTTGGTGGCGGTTGACAAATTTACTAAGTGGGTTGAGCAGAGCCGGTCAGTAAGTGCGACGCAGCAACAGCAGTTCAGTTCGTCAAGAAGGTGATTTTTCGGTTTGGTTATCCTCACAGTATCATTACTGACAATGGTACAAATCTGTCCAAGGGGACTATGAAAGATTTCTGCGACAGTGAACACATCCGCCTTGATGTCTCCTCCATGGCTCATCCACAGTCTAATGGTCAAGCAGAATGTGCTAACCAGGAAATCTTGAGAGGAATAAAACCCCGGCTTATGGTTCCTTTGGAACAAACACCGGGTTGTTGGGTGGAGGAATTACCTTCAGTTCTTTGGAGCATCAGAACCACTCCCAACAGATCAACAGGCTATACGCCTTTATTCATGGTTTATGGTGCGGAAGCTGTTCTCCCCAGTGATATCCGTCATGACTCGCCCAGGGTGGCGGCTTACGTTGAAACTGATAATGAGACGGCGCGTCAGGACGCATTGGATGCCTTGGATGAAGAACAGGATCTTGCAGCAGCACGGTCGGCGATTTACCAGCAAGATCTACATCGCTATCATAGCAGCAGAGTCAAGACCCGGACGTTCCAGGAAGGCGACTTAGTGCTTCGTCTGATTCAACACCAGACAGATATGCATAAGTTATCACCCCCCTGGGAAGGACCTTTTGTGATCAGCAGAAATCTCAACAATGGTTCCTATTATCTCATTGATGTACGGGAGAGCGACAAGTCACGCACTTCTGGGGAGGAGACTGCCAGGCCGTGGAACATTGCTCATCTTCGGCCTTACTACACTTGAGCCATCGGCTCTCATCAATGTACATACTTCTGTCATTGTAGATACCACTTTTTATAATATAATAAAGCCGGCATCCCCATAATTTGGGCCTTTGCCGTTTTCATGCAACAGTTGATGGTGCAAAGAGTTGATTATTCATAAGGTCACTTGGGGGCTTCCAACCCACTGGGTTTAGCTTTCATACCCTCTTGACCGGCTTAAAAGCCATATTTGAGTTAAACCTGCCTGTTTGCAACTTGCTACTCCGCCAGGTGACCCGCTGAACGTTTGACAGTCAATCTTTTTCAAGACCCTAAACTTGTCAAAGTTAAAACGGCGGCTTATGTCACGAGAGAGCCGGCTTACAAAGAGCGAGGATAAACTCACCTATCTACTATAGTCTCTCCGCTATGTGCCCCGTTTGTACTCTTAACAGTCAATCTTTTTTAAGACCCTGAACTGGTTAAGGTTAAAACGACGGATTTATGTCACGTGAGAGCCAGCTTATGGGATTTTGGGCATTCATGCCTAGCTTCTTTGAAGCAAAAAACTGGAGTTTTTCTCAAAAATATAAACAAAAGTTGATCTCTTTGGGTTGTGCCTTCAAAGCCGCCTAGATTAAACTACAAAATATACATATGTTTTCTGTTTGTTATTTTGCAGGAATTTGTGTCATGATAAGATTCTAAGTCCTTGGATGATAATTTCTCCTGGCTTAGTGTTGCTCATTGATCAAAGGCTTTGGCCATTATAACCCGCCAACGGGCATCAGGAGATATGATTGCATCAAACATGCAGATGATGGATAAAATTTGTAGCACTAAAGCTGCCAGAATACGAGTTGTTAAAAGCTCCAAACGTGCACGAAGGCACGACACAGGCAATCAGTTTTAACTACGGCTATTACAAGGCTATATAGAGCCCAAAATTTGTGGACTCAAGTTTTTCACAAAAGTTATAACCCGGCAGATCAGCATGCCCGGGTTAACTTCATCTGAGGCCAGCTCCTCGCTTAACTCGTTGAGGGGTCATCCTGCGCCTGGTCTTCTGTCTCCTGGATCTGAAGGTTGTCCACATCCAAGTTGCAATTGATTAAGGCTTCAAATTCGGCTTCGTCATGCAAGACTGGAGACGGATCAACATCGAGGGCAAAGATGTGCTTACGGCGTTGAGGAGTCAGGTCTTTCGATTGAAAAGTGGGCGCCCGGATGCACACATTGTTGTCATCATAAGCCGCCTGATATGCCTTCAGATCAGCTTCGGCGGCTAGCCGGCTGGCCAATGCTCGCGATGCCTTGATGCAACGAGCATAGTCTTCTTGAGTGAATTCTGACCCGTCATCCTTCAGCTGTGGAAAGCCGCCACTCATCTCTTCTGGGTTAAGCTCGGGTGCGTAAGCCAACGCCCGGCTCAAAGCAGATATTGCGCCTTTACGGGCGGCTGATTTCTTCAGTTCTTCAAATTGCTGGGGGTGGTGGAGAGGCACTTCAGCACATCTTTGATAAGTTTGGGCGTGCCCTTCTCGCCCATGAAGGCCCTGATGGTGAAAATGCTTCCAGCGTACAGCTGCTTAGTGAAGGCATATAAAGCCTTCAGCTTCACCAAGCTATCATCCGAAAGCTGGCGAGTTCGTTGGCCTACAAGCAGATCAATTTTGTAAGTCGCCGGGCGAGTCTTTATAAGACTATTTAAAAAGAATGCCCATAACATAATCAATAGCACTTACCAAAGACAGCCTCAGTCACCCGAGCTACATGGCGTTTCAGGCTAGACAGCTCTTCGGTAACGGGCTTAAGTCGGCCCTCGGCGTCTTCTGCGCGTTTGACCAAGACAGCTTGTTTAGCCTCAACAGATTGTTTATAGGCTTCAAAATCCGCCTTGGTCTTTTCCAGCTCTATTGAGGAGAGCCGCCATTTTGCGTCAGCTGCAGCTCGGGTGTCTTGTTGCAAGGCCAGATTTTTCCTAAGGTCGGTCAAGCTAGACTCGGCCACATTTAAAGCATCCTGCACAATACCATAGTCAGGCACAAGTTTTTCAATTCTAAGCCGCCAGCAAGGTCTATAATGACATTGGGAAGTGTTGAGGAAGATTATTACAAGTCTCAAGCAGATTGCAAGCAATACGCTTGACACTTGTGGGCTAATGTGTATCAGTTCTTTCAAAGTCTACACTACAAATAAGACCCGGATCATCTTCAAGAAGATGACCCGGTCCTTGGGGGCTACACTTGGCATTTTTTCTATCATACAGTAAGTGTCGGCTCATTATTTGCATAATGACCCGACCCTTGGGGGCTACACGCTGGTCTATTGAAATCTACATATTGTTGAAGGCCCGGCTTATCTTCAAGAAAATAAGCCGGCTCTTGGGGGCTACGTAAGGATATACGGAGAGCAGGGAAGGTTGAGTACCTCATATTTTCTCTTCATCATGCCAACTAAGTTGGTTTCCATATCTCGGCTTGCGGAGAGGCGGCTCAGATATCCAGAGTGCAACTCATCAGCAGTAAGCTTCTCCAGATTGGGAAGATCAAGTTTAGCCTTTTCCTTCTCAGGTGAAGGCGCCTCATCCTTGCTGATATGTTTGGTCAGCACATTGGAAGGGGCTGGAGCCGTGTAAGTTGTTCCGGTGATGGTAACCTCTTCCTCATAAGCAGTCACATCTTCAGCTGTTGGCAAAGGGCTGGGCGGCTTAGGATCAGTTTCCAGATTAGCCTTAGGAACCACAATATCAACGTCCGCCGGCTCAGTAGGGTGGGGAGTCTCATCATGGGCGCCTTGATCAGCTTCAGAGGGCTCGACTTGAATTTCAGGAGTGCCAAGCTTCGTGTTCTCTGGCTCTGGGACATCCGGACGGGCAGATGACCCGCTTAACTTCCTCTTCTTAGCTTGGGCTCTGTGAACAAAGTTTTCATTATAAGTCATATGCAAGGGCAAAATATTAGTAAGCAATATGGGATGCAAAAGAAGCTTACCCTGGGTTGATAACAAGGGGAGGCAATTTTGAGGCGGTTGAGTCGCCCGAAGAAGGAGGTGTTTCCTGAAAAGTTAAAATTTGGAAATATGAGCAAGTGACAGCACGAGACTAATGTGCAGAAGAAATACAAACATAAGTGTAAGCCGGCCACTAGGTCTTCAGAGCCGCCGCTCCAAGTCTGACGCCTGGAGTCGTGTCGCTGCTTCTTCAAAAGAAAGTTGGGGTCCAAGTGAGCAAGGGGATGTGAAAACTTTACTTTCCGGATGACCCGCCGTATTTTCTCTCTTGGCAAAGGTTCTGAGTCGGAGGAGATGGTAGTTACCTCTGCTGCGCCGGCTTGACTCGCCTCCGCTTCACCCTGAGAGGAGTCAGCGTCAATAAGTTGCATGAAAAGAAGGCCAAGAGAGTCAAGTTCTACCTCCGAGTCATCCAATTCAAGCAGCTCTTGAGCTGATGGCTTCTTCTTACGAGATGGAGCCCGGGTCTTAGTTGCTTTTGTCTTATTCTTGGAAGTAAAGGCAGTGGTTATTCTCTTCTTCCAGAAGGGAGAGTCGGCCTATATATATAAATGTGTTTGCAGAAAGGTTAAGTAAGGTATGTGAAGTGCAAAATCTCAAGGAAAAAGAATGAAGTTTAGAGGGAAAAGCCTTACTGCGGGAGCCGGATTGAGAGCATAGAAGGGGCTTAACCCCGTCTTGTTGCAGACCTCCTGAGGTTCTCCCAGCAGCGATTTGACAATCAAGTTAAGGTCCTTGTCTGTCAGTGGTGTCTGGTTGAAGCGCCGAGGGTCGTTCACTTCACCAGAGTATTCACACATTAAGCCGCCGCGTCGGCTCAATGGTAAGATTCTCCATGAAACCCAGCAGCGGGTTAGATCAACGCCAGTTTATCCATTGGCCAATAAAGCCCTGATCTTTGAAAATGTTGGAGTGTATTGCGTGCGCTCTATAGCAGACAGCCGGTCTGGGAGCTCGGTGGTGGTGCAGAGCCGGTAGGGACGATAACTCGACAGTGGATTTTCTCCGGCCGGAGAAGTGTCTTGGCAATAGAACCAGGTATGATTCCAGTCCTTGGGATGGCTTGGCAGAGTCGCCGAGGGAAAAGAAACGTCTCTACGCCTTTGAATAGAAATACCACCAAGCGCAGGGCTTGGTCCATCTACAATCTCCGTCTGGCGGTTGATGTAGAAAAAATCTCTGAAGAGGTCAACGGAGGGCTCTTCTTGCAGATATACTTCACAGAATATTTGGAACTGGCACAAGTTGGTAACAGAGTTGGGGCCAATGTCTTGAGGATGCAGCTTGTAAAAATGGAGGGCGTCCCGAAAAAACTTTGATCCGGGCGGTGAGAAGCCGCGGAGAAGATGGTCTGTGAAAATGATAACTTCCCCATCCTTGGGTTTGGGAGTGATTTCGGCACCTGGAACCTGCCAATGAATGACGTCTTGAGCCGGCAAAACCCCCATGACCACGAAATCATTGAGAATCTCCTCAGTAACCCTGGAGCCTACCCAATCGCAAGAGGCGGGGGCTTTAGCCATAATGGCGGGTTAAACGACTGTGGAAAGACATGGAAATGTGGCGGGTTAAGAACGCTACATGATTAAAACAACTATGATTCTAAGACGGAGACGCTACTTGGCGGGTCATTATTAAGCTATGACCCGCCGCTAACTACAGGTATGAAGCGGAGTATATCTTGCCAGGGAGAGCCGGCAGTATGATGGCGGGTCAAATTGACAGTAAATGTTGAAAATATTGCTAAGTGTGGACAAACAAGTTCCACCAACTACAGCTGCAGTTACAAGATCTACAGACGAAGATAAAAGAGAAACATTTTCTAAACCTAAAAATGTCCGTGGAAGAATAGGCAGTTCGTATACGAATTCCAGTAAAGGGATGATCTATGATGAATATGGAATACATGTTAAGCGGAGCGCCGCGTGATTTGGATAGCGGTTGGAAGCCTGAGGGCGTTTCCCTTTCCTAGCTACGGTAAGAACTTCGACGAGCGGCGGCGGACTCGGAAGAACACCGGCGAGCTAAATGCGGATCTAGGAGAAAAGGGGAATGGAACCTGGGAGATGCAGGAGATGCGGGCGTGCACCGGCGAGTTCTGGACACGATCAGGGTGATGCAGCGGCCTAGTTCATGACGACGGCGTGGTCCGGATGGCGCGGCGGAGCTTTGGTCGCACGGGCGTCTGGAGGAAGAAGAAGAGAGAAGCGATGGCGTGGGAAAAGTGAAAAGGATGGGACCCCCCGCGCCTATTATAAAGGCGAGATGAAACAGCAACAGTCCAACGTGGGAATCGAGGAGACACGATGATGATTGACTAAGAAAGCGCCTCGATTCTCGGGTTGACCAGTTAATGCAAGGATCCGTTGTGATATCATTAAAATCTTTTTGGATTTACCAGATGACGTCATCTATTTCACATGGCGGGTCATGACGATTTATTCCAGGTCAAGTGATTATGAAGAACGCAAGACTCGCCAAACCAGAAGACTTGAAGATTGACATGAACAAGTTCAAATCAATCTGGGGCCTAATGTTGGGGATATAACCCCGTAGTATAACCCGCCCAGGAGGGGCCGGGTTAGGAAGTTGGCGGCTTTAACAGTGAGGCCTTAAGCAGGCCGGAAGACTAAGACAAGGCCTGGAAGTAACTTGCCAGAAGGGCCGGGGGGAGGCCCAGAGCCGGAAGGCAGTGTATGACCCGGAGGTGTAAGCCGCCGGGAGATGACTTGCTAAGATAAGGCAAGGTGATTTAGAGATAAGGTCGGTTGCTGGATGTAACCCGGCCCGGACTCTTGTAAGCCCAGGGCCTCAACCTGTGTATATAAAGGCGGGTTCCCTGGGCGGCTTAAGACACGAAACCTTTGATCGAGTGCTAGGTCAAGCGAATTCCGCTCCCTTGTAATCGATACCCAATCAATACAACTCAAAGCAGGACGTAGGCTATTACCTCCTTTGAGAGGGGCCGAACCTGGGTCAACCTGTGTCTTTCGTCCCGATCAACCCCTTCGAGTTAACCGTCGTAGCGATGGCTTCACCCCTAAGTCCTTGCACTAGGACATCTGCAGTGATAAAACCACGACAATAGGGGATCGCAACAGTTTTCGAGGGTAGAGTATTCAACCCAAATTTATAGATTCGACACAAGGGGAGCCAAAGAATACTTGAGAGTATTAGCAGTTGAGTTGTCAATTCAACCACACCTGGAGATTAAATGTCTGCAGCAAAGTGATCAGTAGCACAGTAATATAATAGTTTGGTAGCAATAGCAACAGTAACAGTAGCGGTAACAGTAGTAGCAATAGTTTTGTAGCAGTTGGAACAGCAGCAGTAGCAATTGTAACTTGGCAAGAACAATAAGTAGAAAGCTCGTAGGCACTCGATCGGTAACTCATTGGATGATATTCGTCATCTAACAGTCATAACCTAGGGCGATACAGAACTAGCTCCAGTTCATCAATGTAATGTAGGCATGTATTCCGTAAATAGTCATACGTGCTTATGGAAAAGAACTTGCATGACATCTTTTGTCCTACCCTCCCGTGGCAGCGGGGTCCATAAGGAAACTAAGGGATATTAAGGCCTCCTTTTAATAGAGAACCAGAACAAATCATTAACACATGGTGAATACATGAACTCCTCAAACTACGGTCATCACCGCGAAGTATCCCAAATATTGTCACTATGGGGTTGACGGATCATAACACGTAATAGGTGCATATGACTAGGCAAGATTGGATCAAGAACATAGATATAGACATGATAACATAAACGGTTCAGATCTGAAATCATGGCACTCGGGCCCTAGTGACAAGCATTAGGCATAGCAAAGTCATAGCAACATCAATCTCAGAACATAGTGGATACTACGGATCAAGCCCTAACAAAACTAACTCGATTACATGATGAATCTCATCCAACTCCTCACCGACCAGCAAGCCTACGAAGGAATTACTCACTCCCGGTGGGGAGCATCATGGAATTGGCGATGGAGAAGGGTTGGTGATGACGAAGACCGAAGATTCCCCTCTCCGGAGCCCCAAACGGGCTCCAGATCTAGCCTCCCGATGAAGAACAGGAGGTGGCGGCGGCTCCGTATCGTAAAACGCAATGAAACTTTCTCCCTGGTTTTTTCTCCGGAAATAGGAATTTATAGTGGCGGAACTAGGGCAAGTGGGGCCACTAGGTGGGCACAACCCACAGGGCGCACCCTGGTGGGTGCTGGCCACCCTGGCCCCCCTCTTCGGTGGATTTTGGCTCCAATAATTCACATATATTCTGAAATAATTCTCCAAATTTTTTGTTCCATTCCGAGAACTTTTATTTCTGCACAAAAACAACACCATGGTAGTTCTGCTGAAAACAGCGTTAGTCCGGGTTAGTTCCATTCAAATCATGCAAATTAGAGTCCAAAACAAGGGCAAAAGGGTGAGGAAAAGTAGATACGTTGGAGACGTATCAACTCCCCCAAGCTTAAATCTTTGCTTGTCCTCAAGCAATTCAGTTGACAAACTGAAAGTGATAAAGAAAAACTTTTATGAACTCTTTTGTTCTTGTTTACATATATATGCTTAAGTAGCACCAAGGTTTTCAGCAAAGATTATGACTAACCATGTCAACAATAACTCTTAGAAACTATATTAACTCATAACAATAACATAAGCAACTAGCGAGCAATAATAAGATATCTCAAGCGCCAACACTTTGTCAAAACAATCATGATACAATATGACAATAGTGGTATCTCGCTAGCCCTTTCTGAGACCGCAAAACATAAATGCAGAGCACCTCCAAAGTTCAAGCAGCGACTAAACATTGTAATTCATGGTAGAAAAGATCCAGTCATGCTGCACCCAACATCAACTATACACAATGCATGAGGATGACAATAGTGCTCTCAGGTCTGGCGCTTATTTGAGAAGATGATGACTCAGCATAAAAGTAAATAGATAGTCCCTTCGCAGAGGGAAGCATGGATTTGCAGCGGTGCCAGAGCTCAAAGTTTAAAACAGAGATAGGTATAATTTTGGGAGGTACACCCTTCGTGTCAACGTCACGACCAAGAGTTATCAATATCTTCCATGCTAAACAAATTAGCGGCGGTTCCCAGGCGGTAAAAGTAAAGGTTTACTCCCCCTCCACCAACAATCACACTCCACAGCGAGCCGCATCCACGGGTACCGTCCAAACCAACAACATTCCTGGGGGAGTTTTGTTTAATTATTTTTGATTTTTGATTTCGGGACTGGGAATCCCTATTACCGCCCCTCTCGTGTAAGGACAAGTGAATAAACACTCATCATGAGAATAACCCGCTTAGCATGGAAGATACTGGCCGCCCCCTGCCGCTCCATGAGCGGTCCAGGCACACAAAACAGATGTTCATTTGGATTTTTAGAGTTGGCACATGCAAATTTACTTGGAACGGCAGGGTAATACCACATATAGGTAGGTATAGTGGACTCATCTGGCATAACTTGGTTTAAGGGTTTTGATGCACAAGCAGTATTCCTGCTTAGTACAGGCGAAGGCTAGCAAGTAGATTGAGAAGCGACCAGCTAGAGAGCAAAAATGGTCATGAACATGCATTACATATAATCAACATTGAATACTAGCATGAGTAGGATATGGACACCATGAACATAAATATCATGAAGGCTATGTTGGTTTTGATTCAACTACATGCGTGAACATGTGCCAATTCAAGCCACTTGAAACATTCAGAGGAGGATACCATATCATCATACCGCATCACAACCATTTTAATGCATGTTGACACCCAAGATAAATCATTATCCACTCCTAGCTACTTAAGCATGGCATGAACAACTATAATCTCTAATGGTCATTGCAAACATGTTTGATCATAATGAGTTGAATCAAGGGATACTAGGTTAAACATATTTACAAAAACAAAAACAAGTTGAGTTCATACCCGCTTTTCTCTGCCACAGTCAATTCATCAAATGTCGTCATTATTGCCTTTCACTTGCACGACCGAATGACAAGAAAATAATAATAGTGCAAGAATGTCGTGGACTAAGCTGGAATCTTGAAACATTTTATTCAAGAGAAGAAGACAGAGTAATATGGGCTCTTTGTTAGATAAACAATAATGCAGATAAGAGCCACTCAACAATTTCATTGTGGTCTTCTCCTTGCTACGACTCAAAATAAAAAGAAAAGAAATTCAGAGAAACACATTGAAATATTTTTGGAGTTTTTGTTTTTTCTTGAAGGAAGCAAATTAAAGAGGAAAAACAAAACGAGAAAAACTATTTACACGGGAAAGCTCCCAACAAGTAGAAGAAGAAGCGAGAAATCTTTTTGGGTTTTCTTTTGATGCTACAATTAAACTAAGCTAGAAAGAAAAACTAAAAAGAAGTAGGAAATATTTTTTTTTGATTTTCTCAAAGTTTTTCAAACACACAAGAAGAAAGCAAGAAAAAAATCTAGCATGGATATTACAATGAAAAAGTGTGAACACCGACAACTGGAATGAAATGTGTGGACATGAATGTAATGTCGGTGGAAATACGTACTCCCCTAAGGATGGCAATGGGTAGGGTATGGGGACGATAGAGCCATACCATACCCATACCCATGTAGTCAATGGGTACAAATTTCTGCCCATACCCGTACCCATGGGTATAAAACTTTACCCGTATCCATACCCGACGATTACCCATACCCATTGGGTACCCAATGGGTAGATCAATGGTACAAGTTATTCATACTTTTACATTCATCCTAGCACATTTGACAAAATACCATTTATCTCAACTCAAAAACAGATAGATGAGTACATGACAATTATCTCAATTCAAATTGACAAGTTGTGACAACTTTAACATAGGTTCACAAGATCACACGACACTTCCCCAAATAACATTCGACAAGTAATGGGTAGGGTATGGGTATATCCATGGGTACAAGGCTATACCCGTGCCCTACCCACGACTTAACCAGTAGGGTACGGGTACTACCCATGGGTATAAAATTGTACCCATACCCTGCCCAGGCGGGTACGGTATCCGTGGGTACCCATACCCATGGGTAAAATTGCCGTCCTTACTACCCCAAGCTTAGGCTTTTGGCCTAGCTCGGTAATCACCATCCGTATGAATAATAGTCTGGGCGATGGCTCACTGAGGCCCTCGGAGCAGACTCCGCGGCCCTCCTGTCAGCTTCAACCTCCGCGTTGTATGCATGGGCTTCGCTCTCAAGAACATAATATCTGCCCCTAGTGTGAAAATCAAAGAGAGCAGGAGCAGGCAAAGTAACCGGCACAACGTTTTTTTAATTAAATCTCAAGTTATATGTGTAGTTGGTGGTTGTACCCGTAAGGAACTTATGACGCTTCATGGCATCAAAGTCTAAATACTGAGTGGGTAGGATGGGGTCATTAGGCCATGGTGAAACATTTAATCTCTCACCTACACGGGAGGCATAGATTCCTCCATAAAAATTACCACTAGCAGCATTAAGCTGCAACCTCCGTGCAACAATTGCACCAAGATTATAATCCTTATTCCCAGTTATGGCAGTGTGTAAGAGACTCAAATCATGAGCACACAGTGTGCTACAATCTTGTTTTCCTACAATACATTAACCGTTAAAGAGCGCAAAATATTGTAGTGATGGAAAATGGATGATGTTAATTCTCCCTTGTGTAACCCCCCTATCTTCGCCAAAGCAAAGATTAACTAAAAATGATTCATACTCAGCTTTTGTTGGTTCATCGAGGGAACCCCCATATGGGAGTTTGCATGCTTCGCTAAACATTTCTAACCGCATGGTAAAGGAATGATCGTACAGGTTGAACGAAACTCTAGACTCACGAGGAAAATATTTAAATTTCTTTGTGAAGGTTTTCGTGAGTTCGAGGTGTTGGGGGCACTTATCTGCGATGAAGGGAGCAAGCTCTGTATTGTGAATAAATTGATCAAATTCCTCCTTAATACCTGCACCTTCCATAAACTCGTCGCAAGGCCACAAGCATGATTTGGTGGCGGCATCTCGCATCGAGCTTTCGCTTGGTTCAACATAAGACTGCCGAACTAAGCTTCCACTTGATGAGGCTCCCGAGGATCTCCTCCTCGAAGAACTCCTAAAGAATTGCATTTTATTCCTAACAAAATTCTGAAAAAATTTAGTCCACAAAAAATTGTCAACAAAACTTTGTAAAATTGTTAGCAGCTACTCCTAAGCATGCATAGAGGCCATAATGAGCATTCAAACTACTTAGAACTCTAAGAATTCAACATGCAAGCTCATCTACAGCAGCACCAAGAGTAGCTAATTACTCTAAAAATAACCCACTAAAACAAAAACTAATTGGAGCAATGGAGGAGTCACATACCAAGTAGCAATCCCTCCAAACAGTTTCGGAAACGAAGCTTCGAGCAAAGAGATCGAAATCCGCGGGTTGAGAGCAAGAACACGAAAATGGTGGCTGTGGTGATTTTTTTCTGGAGGTAGGTGATGATGTGGGCTAAAGAGATAAGTGAGGGGGGCCACGTGGGGGCCACAACCCACCAGGGCGCGCCTGGGGGTGCTGGCGCCCCCTGGTGTCTTGTGGGCACCAGGTGCACCCCCTGGTGTTATTTGCACCAAAAATTCATAAATATTTGGAAAAAATCATGTTAAATTTTCAGGGCATTCTGAGAATTTTTATTTTTTGGTCATTTTTTATTGCACGGAGAAAACAGAAAACGGGATAAACATGGCATTTATTTTATTTGACTAACTAAAACAGAAAATAAAAGGTGGGAGCAGAGAGTTGTGCTTACTAGATTCATCGACGTCATACCTCTAAAAATTGATTCATTGGTAAGGTTGATCAAGTCTTATTAACAACCACTTCCGATTAGCATGAAACCGAAGAACTTTCATAAAACATTAAGTTACCTCAATGGGGATGTGCATATCCCCAACAATAAGTACATCATATTTCTTTTTGGCAGTAGGAAGAGGTAATTGAAAACTTTCAATAGTAATGGTCGGAGATTCTTCAATAACATTTATACCGTTCACTTGGAATTGTTTCTTCGGAAAGTGCACCGTATGCTCATTATCATTAATATGAAAAGTGGCTTTGCTTTTATTGCAATCAATAACAGCCCCTGCAGTATTCAAAAAGGGTCTACCAAGGATAATCGACATGTTTTCGTCCTCGGGCATCTCAAGAATAACAAAGTCCGTTAAGATAGTAACATTTGCAACAACAACGGGCACATCCTCACAAATACCGATAGGTATGGCTGTTGATTTGTCAGCCCTTTGCAATGATATCTCAGTAGGTGTGAGTTTATTCAAATCAAGTCTTTTATATACGGAAAAGGCATAACACTAACACCGGCTCCCAAATCACACAAGGCAGTTTTGACATAGTTTCTTTTAATGGAGCAAGGTATAGTCGGTATTCCAGGATCTCCAAGTTTTTTAGGTACTCCATCCTTAAAAGAATAATTAGCAAGCATGGTGGAGATTTCAGCTTCAGGTATTTTTGTCTTATTAGTGATGATGTCTTTCATATACTTTGCATAAGGGGCCATCTTCAGAATATCAGTTAAGCGGGTACGCAAAAAGACTGGCCTAATCATTTCAGCAAAGCGCTCAAATTCCTCATCATCCTTTTTCTTAGATGGCTTAGGTGGAAAGGGCATGGGTTTTTGAACCCATGGCTCTCTTTCTTTACCATGTTTCCTAGCCACAAAATCTCTTTTATCATACCGTTTATTTTTAGGTTGTGGGTTATCAAGATCAGGAGCAGGCTCTATTTCAACATCATTATCTGGTTCTTTATCATTACTAGGTTGAGCATCATCGTGAACATCATCATTTTCATTTTCATTATCACTAGGTGAATGTTCACTACCGGATTGAGTTTCAGCATCGGAAATAGAGACATCATTATTATCAGGAGGTTTTTGTGTCTCAGGTTTACTAGAGGTATGCAAAGTCCTATCATTTTTCTTTTTCTTTTTCTTTTTCTTCTTAGAAGGACTATGTGCATCATGATTACTTCTCTGAGAATCTTGTTCAATTCTTTTAGGATGACCCTCAAGATAAAGTGGTTCTTGGGTCATTCTACCTCCTCTTGTTACTACTCTAGTAGCAAAATCATTCATATTATTATTCATTTCATCAAGCAATTCTTTTTGAGACTTAGCAACTTGTTCTAACTGAGTTTGAACCATAGAGGCATGCTTTCCTACACCTCCAACATCATTACTGATTCTAAATAGCAAGTCACTCAAGCGAGCAATCATATCAAAATTATATTTCAATTGTTTCAGAACATGAGCATTGAAATGATCTTGCTTCATAATATAGTTGTCAAACTCATATAAGCATTGACTAGGATGTTTATTGTGAGGAATGCCACTTTCATTAAACTTTAATAAAGAATTTACCTCTACCACCTGTGGAGGTGGTGGTGTGTCAAGGCCATGTATTTCTTCAATAGGTGGCAAATTCTTAACATCCTCAGCTTTAATACCTTTTTCCTTCATAGATTTCTTTGCCTCTTGCATATCTTCAGGACTGAGAAATAAGATACCCCTCTTCTTCGGAGTGGGTTAAGGCGGTGGTTCAGGGAGAGTCCAATCATCATAATTCTTCAATATGTTATTCAATAATTCCTCAGCTTGTTCAATAGTTCGTTCCCTGAAAACAGAACCAGCACAACTATCTAGGAAGTCCCTAGAAGCATCAGTTAGTCCATTATAAAAGATATCAAGTATTTCATTTTTCTCGAGAGGATGATCAGGCAAAGCATTAAGCAACTGGAGAAGCCTCCCCCAAGCTTGTGGGAGACTCTCTTCTTCAATTTGCACAAAATTAAATATTTCCTGTAAGGCAGCTTGTTTCTTATGAGCAGGAAAATATTTTTCAGAGAAGTAGTGTAGTGGATCATATCCTGGGGACTACGCACACAACCAGGAGTAAGAGTATTGTACCATATCTTAGCATCACCCTTTAATGAGAACGGAAATAACTTAAGGATATAATAGTAGCGAATCTTCTCATCATGAGCAAAGAGGGTGGCTATATCATTCAGCTTAGTAAGGTGTGCCACTACAGTTTCAGTTTCATAGCCATGGAAAGGATCAGATTCAACCAAAGTGATTAACTCTGGGTCGACAGAGAACTCATAATCCTTATCGGTAACAAAGATAGGTGAAGTAGCAAACTTAGGATCACATTTGATTCTAGCATTCAAAGTCTTTTCCTTATACTTGCGTAGCAATTTCTTAAGATCGTTTCTATCCTTGCAAGAAAGAATTTCTCTAGTTATCTCCTCGTCCATAACATAACCTTCAGGTATCTTAGGCATTTCAAACTTAGGAGAGCTAGGACAAGTAGGTGTTTCATAGTCATCATCAGTTTCATAAACTTCATCAGTTTCAGCAGTCTCAACAATTTCAATAGTTTCATTCTCTTTAGCTCTAGCAATTTGTTCATCAAGAAATTCTCCTAATGGCACATTATCATCAAGCATGGTACTAGCATCATCAATAGCATAATTCATAGCAGAGGTAGCTTCATCAATAACTTGCGACATATCAGGATTACTAGCATGTGGTGGTGTTGCAAGCTTACTCATAACAGAAAGTGAATCAAGTGCAGAGCTAGATGACAGTTCCTTACCTCCCCTCGTCTTAGGGGAAAAAATCTTAGTCTTTGGATCCTTCAAATTCTTCATAGTGATAGATTGATATAAATCCCAAGCGACTCAAAAAATATTGCTATGCTCCCCGACAACGGCGCCAGAAAAAGGTCTTGATAACCCACAAGTATAGGGGATCGCAACAGTTTTCGAGGGTAGAGTATTCAACCCAAATTTATAGATTCGACACAAGGGGAGCCAAAGAATACTTGAGAGTATTAGCAGTTGAGTTGTCAATTCAACCACACCTGGAGATTAAATATCTGCAGCAAAGTGAGCAATAGCACAATAATATGATAGTTTGGTAGCAGTAGCAACAGTAACAATAGCGGTAACAGTAGTAGCAATAGTTTTGTAGCAGTTGGAACAGCAGCAACATCAATTGTAACTTAGCAAGAATAATAAGTAGAAAGCTCGTAGGCACTGGATCGGTAACTCGTTGGATGATATTCGTCATGTAACAATCATAACCTAGGGCGATACAGAACTAGCTCCAGTTCATCAATGTAATGTAGGCATGTATTCCGTAAATAGTCATACGTGCTTATGGAAAAGAACTTGCACGGCATCTTTTGTCCTACCCTCCCGTGGCAGCGGGGTCCATAAGGAAACTAAGGGATATTAAGGCCTCCTCTTAATAGAGAACACAAAGCATTAACACATGGTGAATACATGAACTCCTCAAACTACGGTCATCACCACGAAGTATCCCAAATATTGTCACTATGGGGTTGACGGATCATAACACGTAATAGGTGCATATGACTAGGCATGATCGGATCAAGAACATAGATATAGAGATGATAACATAAACGGTTCAGATCTGAAATCATGGCACTCGGGCCCTAGTGACAAGCATTAGGCATAGCAAAGTCATAGCAACATCAATCTCAGAACATAGTGGATACTAGGGATCAAGCCCTAACAAAACTAACTAGATTACATGATGAATCTCATCCAACTCCTCACCGACCAGCAAGCCTACGAAGGAATTACTCAATCCCGGTGGGGAGCATCATGGAATTGGCGATGGAGAAGGGTTGGTGATGACGAAGACCGAAGATTCCCCTCTTCGAAGCCCCAAACGGGCTCCAGATCTGGCCTCCCGATGAAGAACAGGAGGTGGCGGCGGCTCCGTATCGTAAAACGCGATGAAACTTTCTCCCTGATTTTTTTCTCCGAAAATAGGAATTTATAGTGACGGAATTAGGGCAAGTGGGGCCACGAGGTGGGCACAACCCACCAGGGCGCGCCTAGGGGGCCTAGCGCGCCCTGGTGGGTGCTGGCCACCCTGGCCCCCCTCTTCGGTGGATTTTGGCTCCAATAATTCACATATATTCTGAAATAATTCTCCAAAAAGTTTCGTTCCATTTCGAGAACTTGTATTTCTGCACAAAAACAACACCATGGTAGTTCTGCTGAAAACAGCGTTAGTCCGTGTTAGTTCTATTCAAATCATGCAAATTAGAGTCCAAAACAAGGGCAAAAGGGTGAGGAAAAGTAGATACGTTGGAGACGTATCAACGTAATTTTCATAGTGTGTGCCTTTCATTTCTTTGTTTTGATTGTTTCCATTGTACTGTATTTTATATGCTTCTAATGGCTGATCTTTCCAATGTCAGGTGTTGTGTGTTCTGAAAGATGGAAGAGGAAGAAAAATTACTTTTGATGAACTAAATTTTTTGTATTCTGTTTTGTTGTATGTATGATTTGATAGTTTTGTATAGGAACACGTGATACTATTTTGTAGGGCTTTATGGCCTGTGATGTAAACATATTTAGTGCTGAATTATGAAATCATTTGTAAAATTTATGAGAAAGGAGAATCATATGTATGAATATGGGCCAAATATATGTGAATGGGCTGAAAAGAGTACTGGACCAACTCCAAGATTGAATTATTATTTGACTGTATAAAAAGGCTGAATGTAAACCAGAAATGGGCTGCACAAAATAATACCTATATTCTTGACAAGCCAAACGTGCATAAAAATTAACAGGCTGAACAGCTGTGCTTGGCCCATATAGCTGACCAAAATTGATAGAAAAAACACAAAGCGACATTTAACGGGCTGAAATGTAAGGCTTGGCCCATGTCGCTGACAAAAATTAACAGAAATAAATATATTAAATGGGCCGAATTAGTGGGCTCGGCCATATACAAGGCAGAACTGGACTAGACTGATTTTGATCTACGACCTTTTCATTCGGTCGTAATTTTGTCACGTCAGCTTGCCACGTTAGATCTGACGTGGTCTGGCCAGAGTGCTAGTGACCAAAACAATTGGTCGTAGAATCTACGACCTTTTGTTTTGGTCGTAACCGCCTACGACCATATCACAGTGAAGGTCGTTAAGTTTCATTAAAGACGGTCAACTTTTGACCAATTGTTTTTGGTCACAAAAAGGTCACAAGTGAAAAACAACGACCATTCAGTGACCAATATTGATGGTCGCAAGTTGCCATATTTCTTGTAGTGACAATTCCCGATTTTATTGCATGGGCCACACGCAGCCCATTAAAAATTAGGAGCAGCGAAAAATATGTACCGATGGTGGTTCGTAATCACGACCTCCATCTCACTTAGCTCATGCAATTGTTTGAAAATCGGATCCGTCTAGCAATTAAATTGTACCACCATGTCCCCTTTATACGAAATTTCACCAGTTTTTATATGTCAATAGGCAGCCACAAAAATCAACAGAAAGAGGAAGATGTGTGGGCCCCATTTATCTTAGGGAAACAACACCTTAATTCAAGGAAACAAATTTCTAGAAAAACAAAGAAATTAACTCTCAAAATTATGCTTGTGGCTGCACATACCAACATTTGATGGGGGCATGCGTGGCTAATTAACTCATAATTAAAGCAGGATTCTTGGAGATTTCTAGCCTAATTTAAAGCAGGAATTTGGGAGCCATAAAAAATGACTCTTACTTAAAGCGAGATTATGGACAGTTAATTTCATAGCTGATTGAACGTCGCTACATGTCGTTCTGAATAGGTCATACACGGCTAATTCACTCCTAATTAAAGTAGGATTGTGGGAGATTCCATGGCCGAATTTAAAGGAGGAATTTAGAAAACTAGATTTAGTGGGCGCCAAAAAAAACGACTCCCACTTAAAGTGGAATTATGGACAGTTGATTTCATGGCTGATTGAAAGCGGCATTGCAGGATTGTGAGAGAATTTTCATGGCTGTGCATGCACGTTGCATGCCGTTCTCAATAGGATAAAAATTCCTACGAGCAAACTAAGCTCTATTGATAATGTTTCTTATAGCCTTGATTATTTTTAAAGAGAAGCTCAATGACAGTTCTCGCAAGTTTCATTCAGTGGGCATGCTGATCAGCGAGGGGAGAAGGACAGACGCATGCGAGCGAGATGCCCAAATTAATCATTGACAATGTTGTGTTATTTTATTTATTTTCAAGCTTGAAACTTCGTGTTAATAATCTGATTTTTAACGGAAAATTAAGTGTGTTAATAGAATAGTTTTGAAGTGAGGGGATTAACAAAAGTTCCACATTTTTTCCCTCCCTTCTTCATTCTAGCTATTTTTGATTTTGTTCTTTTACTCAAACTCTGATAAACATGCCGACGATACCATTATTTTTATACTATGACTACAAATGAGAGTAACCCTATTTGTGACTTTTTTAAATACCCGCTACTCAGGGAAAGAAGAATAAGAAAAGAAAATATGGGGTGCACAAAATGTTTTTAGAATTATTTCCTTCTTCTATCCATATTGATACATAATTTGTCGGAGTTTGATAGAAGAAGTAGCGCTCAAAGCACATTTGTGAAAAGAGCGAGATTTCACAATTCTCATCAAATTTTAATCCGCGCCAAAGTTTTCTCCCGTTGCAACGCACAGGCATTTGTGCTAGTTTGGGATCAAAGGAACAGAGATGATAGCGAAAGCTTTGATGCTTCGGATGATACTGATAAGATGGAGAGGATGGGTGAGGTCAGAAAGCATGTGTCAATTGATAAGGCTGGTTGATACTTGCAATGAAACCGATCATAAAGCTTTCACTTGGGACCGTTCACCCGACGGCGCCACCCCATGTGAGTTGTTACCGAGCATGGGGAGAGGAGACTATGTTGTTGCTTACGTCGGCCAGTCTTCGTCCGGTGGCGGCAAGGAGAAGGAAGGGGACAGAAGCCAAGGCTCGACGGCGCTAGGGTTTGCGCTCCTGGTCGATCGGGGGAACGGGAGCTCGCACACTTGACACTTAGTATTAAAAAATCATAAGGGAAACATTCTTCGCTTTTCCTATGATAGAACCAATTAGACCAAAATATAGTACTAGTAGTAGTATTCCAATATGCTCGAAATTAAAATACTACAGCTTTTCTATTTATGCGTTTTGGAATCTCCAAATGAAAGAGATCCTATGCGTAGTGTGGTTTGTCATGATAGAGCCGTTAATATCGGCGGCACTAGCAAAATTCCCCTGCTTTCACAGGTCACCATCAAAATCACAGATGCGCCCAAGAGAGAGCGCAGCGCGGGACCATTTTCTGATCCCATCGCGCTGTCGGGCATGCAAGGCTCGCCACAGCAGCCCTTGCCTTACACGGTATCCTTTATCCTGGAGAAATTTAAACCACTTTCGGCTCATTGCTTCTCACCGGGGCCAGGCAGATATTTCGGCGGCCCAGGTGCCGTACGTCCTAGCTGGAGCCCTCCGCTTCCACACACACATTCCAACCTGACTCGGCCCTGTTTTTTCACAGCGTGGATAAGGATGGGTGCTGTGGTGGTGCACTGGTGCCGGTCCCTGTACGTTTGAATAGGCTATAGTGGCGGCCAGGTTCACCCCCCGCATTCCTCATCTGGAATTTACCATGTCCTGGATCAAAGATTTTTATAAGCAAATCAGCGGGCTCATGGATTCTCTGGGTCGCCGTCTCCACGTTTTCTTTACCACCATTGGCGGCCACGAGGGAGGTGGTATGGTACGGTGATTCGTCGCCCCCACGGACCCATCCATGTCGTTTACCACGGACCCGTCCATCTCGTTCCCCCGCTCCCCTGACTCCGGAGTCCCCTCGCGCTCGCTCCGGCCACACTCCCTGACACCCTGACCCCTTTCCAACCACCGAGACAGAGACGAGAGCAGGCGGCCGGAGGAGAGGAGGAGGCCGGTGGTGGGCGATGGCGCGGCGCGGGCGTGTGGAGCTGCGGCGGATCGAGGACCGGACGAGCCGCCAGGTGCGCTTCTCCAAGCGCCGCTCGGGGCTCTTCAAGAAGGCGTTCGAGCTCGCGGTCCTCTGCGACGCCGAGGTCGCGCTGCTCGTCTTCTCCCCCGCCGGCAGGCTCTACGAGTACTCCTCTTCCAGGTGCATGCTCCCTCGCCGACCCCCGCACTCTGTTTACCTGCTCCAAGTACTTACTCCTCTGCAAATTCGCCCAGTAATTAGGATCGTCTAGATTCGCCCCGATTCAATGTTTGAATCCTTTTCTCCCCTTAGCTTCTCGTAATTGGTAAACCATGGTTGCTCTGCGCGCGCACGCCTACCACCTTGCACGAACCTGCTTAGGATCTTTAGTTTCTCACACTGCTAGTGTTGGCACCAATGCACCATCACCTTGCATAAGCATGAGCAGGAGCTCTGCTTTTTAGATGGTAATAGTAATGTTTTGCTTCGTTCCGGAGAAAACTAATTGCACCCTTCTACTCCATGGAAGCTTCTCTAATGGCGTTGACCGCGTGTCCGTATTGTTCCGCGTAGCATAGGACGCTTGAGCCCGTTGGCTTTTTCGCATACGCCCTTCCTCCACCGCGCAGCCGCATGCGCCGGCACACTGATCAGTAGTTCTGCCTCTGTTCTAACTTCTAAAATACTCTCTGTCTCAAAATAACTGTCTCAATTTTATAATACTAAACTTAAGACACTTATTTTAAGACTGCTCTACATATATTCGTTTTCTTAAGTTAAATATTTTATATTCGACTAAGTTTACAATAAAATACGTTAACATCTACAGACCTAAATAAAGAAAATGTAAAAATATTGACAAATCCAGTGATACATATTGATACTTTCTTTATAAATTTGGACAAAATTAGAGAAGTTTGGCTTTTTAGAAAAATACGTTTACTTTATCAATTTTGCTAAAGCGCATCTATATGTGAGGGCATATTTGTGCTCGCAAGTCTCAGGGCACGAGTCCCATGCGCATGTTTTTATTTTTTCCCTCCGGTTTTCAAATGTTTATATCTTTTGAACGAATGGTTCAAATTAAGTTATGTTTCCATATTCTTGTTTTTTTACGGAGGCTTCCATTTAAGATCCATTTCAAATACGTTTTGATGAATTTTAAAAATAAATTTTAGTTTCAACTCTTGAAACTTAATACGAGCAATGGATAAAATCACAAGCAACAGATAAAATACGAGCAACTTTCGAAACTTAATACGAGCAACGGATAAAAACACGATCCTATGAATTTATTTTTTTAGAAGGCTGCTAATTAAGACTTGACTAGTAGACTTTTAAAAAAATATTGGGTTGGGCTTCTAGAATAAGCTGGGTAGGGACAGCTTATTCTAGAAGCCAAAAAAGTCGCCAAAAGAACTGGCCTTTAGGAACATAGGGTGTACAAAACACTTATTGTACTCATTGTCTAATTGAATAATATCCATAACTACATCATAGTTGTTTATACTAGTTGATATCATATCCCTCGTATATCTCACTAAAAGGTACGACTGTTGCCATCCACCCTAGAGTTGTGTGACACACATTAGTCCAAGATCCATGACAATACTGAGAGCAACTCCAATGTGGCGACCCATTTCGTCCGCCGCCGTTTATTTGGGTCGCCGCGGACAAAAGTGATGTCCCAACGCGCCGACCCGTTCCCAAAACGCGTTCGCTTGGCGTCCGTGCCGACCCATTTCCGGCCTAATTTTGGAGCTGAAATGCGTTGGCGCGGACGCAAAGCTGACGCCCCCACATGGCGGCCGGTCAACTACAGCACACGTCTTTATTAATGACGACCGCCCCGCGGGCGCCCTTTTTTAATCCGAGGGTGCGGGGGAGGGCGTCCTCATCCTCTTCGAGAAGCCGTCCGCATCTAGCCACACATGTGCTCCCCCGCCAGCGATAAACCCTAGCCACCATGGGTTTCTTCTCAGGCGCAGGCTCAAGCTCAGGAAAGAACAAGGGCAAGGCCCCCATCGTCCCTTGGCGCGCGCTCCCCCCGCCGTCGTCTTCCCGCCCGCCTCGGCAGCGGATAAGCGTCCCAGTGCACTAGGCGAGGTTGTCCCGCCGTCCCCCGCCAAGGCCGAGCCGGGGCCGGCCGCCCTCAAGACAGAGGAGTACATCTGGGACGGGGTGGTGCGCGAGTGGGTCAACGCGCCACCCGTCTGGATGAAGGCGACGCCGGAGCAGGAGCGGATGTACCTGGAGCACTGACGACAACGCACCTGGCAGAGGAGTGCCGTGAGGGCCAGCGGCTCGAGAAGTTGGAGCGCGACGCCGAGGCGGAGGAGGAGGAGCGTCGTGCCGAAGCCCAGGCAGCGGCGGTGCAGTCACCGGCGGACGACGTCGCCGCCGCCTACGAGACAACGTTCTCCCGGGCTGGCCCGGCGCCAACGCTCGTCGACCTCACCGGCCCCGACGACGACGAGGACGCCTAGGGCAGTGCGCCTCCTTGTTTTTATTTTAATTTAATGTTTTTAGTTAATGCATGGTGGACTCGTGGACTATCCCCGGCCTCTGAGGCCGGCATTAATGTTTAATTAACGTTCTTTATTTTCAAAATGTATTTTTTTCACTCCACCTAAAAAATGGTCATGGCAGCATAGGGCGCAAGCGCCGACCCATTTTAAAAAGCGGACATGGGTGTCCGCCGGCCCGACCCAAACAGACAAAACGCGCGTCCGTTTGGGTCGCGCGGTTGGAGTTGCTCTGAAAGCCAATAAACTTTCATGTACATGTAAACTCTTCTCGGAGCCTGAACCTAGGTAAATGTGTGTGTGGCTTTGTTGCACATTGTTGTGGGGGATGTTTTGCAATATTTCAATGAGGTTTTGGTTATATGAAACATGAATATTTGAAATAATGTTTGAACTAATAGAAGAATTAAATGTAAATGACATAATAGATGAAATTTTCCATGCATGCATGTTTGCATGTTCAGGTGGATTTTTATTATGCATAATTGCATGTTGAGATGGGCATTTTCCTATGCGTGTTGAATGATGAGGTGGCATGCTTGCATATTGAGAGAAATATGTTAGTGGGTGCTAGCTATTTAGATATAGAAGATGTGTTTGTGGCTTTGTTGATTAGAGGAAATAGTTAGTATATGGCTATCATATTAATACAATATTAATATTTTAGAGATACGAAGTCATAGTTGTATCACTTTGGAAACTATAACAACAGCAACAACAACAACAACAATAACAATGAATTTTGTCCCAACCAAGTTGGGATAGACTAGAGATCAAACCTAATATAAACATGTGAGAACCAAAAAGAGAATAGTGAAAGTACAAGTAAATAAAATGAAGGCAAGCAAATTAAGATCTAATACATGGATTGTTGACTTCCATGCAGTACTATCAAGAACCAAATACCTAGGTACAGTCCAAACCTTCAAGTTTCTTTTTATATCCTCCACCCATGCCAGCTTTGGTAACCCTACGCCTTAGTGTATTTTCGCTGCTCTTCAAAATACCATTATTCGCTGGTGCTTCTGAATGCCTTCATTGGATATGTTCAAACCTCCTTAGAGCATCTCCAACAGGCGCGCAACGCGCGGCGCCTAAAAAGCGGTCTTAGCGCGTGTAAATAGCGTTTTTTAGCGCGCCGGCGAGCGCTGGCTCCAGCGGCCGCCGCAAAATTTTGCGCGCGCGCGGCGCTCCAGCAGACGCGCTAAACTAGCGCGTGCAGAATACATTTTGATCAAACATAGCTAGTAGATAGTTCAAATATTACATAGCATAATTCAACGATACATATATAAAATAAAAACATGCATAGATAAAATAAAATAAAAACAAAACAGACGCGCTAAACTACTCGTCGTCCTCTTCCTCCTCCGACTCCGAAGTAAAAATGTCCTCCTCCGAAATCTCGATGAAGGCATCAAGAAATCGGTCATCGTTGGCGTCCCAGGTCGACGCTTCTCCAAGCTCGATGTTGAATTCCGCGGCCGCCTTCCGTGTACGCTTGTCCTCGTGATAGGCGGCTCGCTCCGCCCTCCTTTCCGCCGTCCTCTGCGCCCTCCTCTCCGCCCTCCTTTGCGCGAAGAACTCGCGCTCGTCGATGACGTCCTGCGGGAACCGTTCGCACCACGCTGCCATGGTCACCTCGTCCGTCTCGGCGATGCCGAGGCGGCGCTCCAGCCTCTGGTTCTGGCGACGGTTCTCGTCGGTGACAAGCCGCGGAGGAGGCGTGAGACTCTCCGCCCACTCCCGCGTCGTCACCTCGGGGAAATTCATCTCCCTACGAGGCCGCCGGAGGCGCCACGCCGCCGCGTCGTACGCGCGGGCGGCCTCGTGGGCGGTCTCGAAAGTGCCGAGGCTGAGGCGCATGTCGTCGGACCGTATCTCGGCGGAGAAGGCGCCGGAGGGGCGCCGGCGGACGCCGCGGAAGCCTGATGCTCCCCGGCGGCGCGGCGGCATGGCGGCGAGGTGAGGAAGGCGCGAGAAGAACAACGGTCGAGCTGCGGCAGAGCGGGGGAGGGGGCGGCGGCAGAGCGGCGGTAGAGCGCGGGAGGAGTGGGAAAGGGATGGGAGAGTGCGTCTCGGGCGCTCGATTTTATAGAGCGCGCCGAGCGCCGCGCGCCAAAACTAGCACGCGTAGGGCCGTCTTTTCGCGCGCGTGACTTTCCCGCGGCCGCTGGAGCGCGCGAAATCGCTCGACGCGCGCTAAACCACGCTTTTGCCGCGCGCGTGCGCTTTTTGCAGCCGTTGTTGGAGATGCTCTTAGTCGGAGTTCAACATGCTTCTCTTCAATCAACGCCACCCCTACCTCATCATGTGTTCACTCCTTCATAATTCAATCCTTTACTGTATGGCCACACATCCACCTTAGCATGTGCATCATAGTGACACATTTATTAGATGGCGTTGTTTCTTACTGTCACAACACTCTCCTACATATAGCATCACAAGTATGTTCGTTGTCCTAAAGAACTTATCTTTTAGCTTTTGGGGGGCCTTCATATGACTAAGAATGCCAAATGCATGTTGCTACTTCATCCACCCATGTTTGATTTTGTGGCTAACATCCTCATAGTTAATACCATTTTTTGCAACATTGACCCCAAGTATTAAAATATGCCCCTCTCAGGCACTACATGTCCCCTAAAATAAGCTCTCCCTCCTCGAGCATAGCACCACTAAAGTCACATCTCATATACTTGGTCTTGGGACTACTAAGCCTAAACCACTTGGAATCTAAAAGACTATCTCCATAACTCTAATTTCCAGATGACAACCAGCCTAGTTTCTTCAACCATGACCACATCATCAACAAAGACAATCCACCAAGGGATATCTCCTTGTATATCCTTTGCGACATTGTTCGTCACTAAGGCAATGTATGGGTTCAAGGTTGATCCTTGGTGTAGTCCTATTGTGATTGGGAAGGTAGCATCTTGTTATTGTTAAGCTTCATGCACTAGCCAATGCAACCAAAAGTTCGAATTGATGAAAAGGACTAGGCAATCCACGTATACACTTCAACACCCCCTCTCATGTGTGACGCGGGAAGTCAACACGTGGATAGACTCAGAGGTATGGCTCAAGAGGTCTATATGTGGTCAAAGGGGGGCATCATCACTTTGTGGATAAATTGCAAAAGTCAGGGCTTGAACTCAAGACCTTAGCTCTGATACCATGTTAAGCTTCATGCACTAGCCAACGCAATCAAAAGTCCGAATTAATGGAAAGGGCTAGGCAATCCACATATACACTTCAACAGTTATCACCTACCTAAGCACTTGTCACACCATTATTGTACATATCATTGATGAGGGTAATGTACATCGTTGGGACTGCATGTTTCTCTAGCGCCCACCACATGACTATCCTTGGTATTTTCAAGGGGAAGTGTATTTTCGGACTCCTACGTGTTGTGCCTCCCGTATTCAGGTCGTAAAAGCCCCATATTGGTAGAGCGAGAGGGGCACACGCCCGAGCCATCGACTTATGCATTTCATCCTAGGTTTCCTTGAAAAGGGAGATTCAAGGCATTCATATATCCAAAAACGAGACAAAGAAGGAGACTGGGAAGTGATGGACTAAGCCACCAACAAAGACCCCAATAAATAGGCATCGACCCAACACGAGTAAGGACATCTTCAATTGTCACCAAGATCTAGAGAAGCCCAAGATTCGTTTAATTAGCTGGCCAAGAATATTTGATCTAGACATCACATCTAGATCATCCACCCCCAACTCGATGAGTTGACCCCCGACCCGTTGAACACCGTCTGTACTGAAACATTGTAATCCTTTGCCATATAATTCTAGACAAGCAAAAGTAGGGTGGTAACAACTTGAGGAGGATGAAGCTCTCCTTATTCCCTCACATGCCTGCTCTTATAGCAGGAGGAGGGACCGAGGAGTCGCGTCTCATGGAGCGTCACATGTCAGACCTTACGCGATGTTCTAGAGCGATAATGTGGCATCCCACGCCGGTCACACCTCCCTTCTTCCGATTGATCGCTTGCTACAACGCATCATGATTACCGTGCATCGGGAACTGGTATGGGTTTAACCAACATATGCTTCCCCTCCCGTCGGCCAATAAGCGAGCAAGGAGATACTGGAGAACCTCCTACCCCCATAGTTGTTTGACCGATCACTGCCAGCATGCCTCGATGCTTCACCCCCTAGCGCTCGACCAGATCGGTGCAGTTAAGGGAGCGACTCATCCGGTGGTTGGAGACGTTTTCGCCCTATCTCATACATCACACTATGATCGGGCATTCTTGATCCAAGGACACCCATGACGTGCCCCCGGCAGGCCACGAGTCAGGAAGCTAACTTTTCAAATACATTTGTGTACTAAGCGTTATCTTGCAAAACTCTATCTCCTCACAAGCACTCGCACGCTCCCGTCGATAGCACATTAGCTGGGGATAACCCTCTCGGGCCCACCAGGCATCGTTAGGGAGATTGACCGGATCCCCTCACGTGATGAACGGTTTTAGAGCCACGTAACACTGTTTTTCCTCTCTATGTTATTTGTGGGGATTTCACGCACGACCTCCCAGAAGATAAATTGCGCGGCACTCGGGGGCTAGTGGCGAGGATATCATACCCGGGCATGCCTGCAAGGTGAGGGTCAAGACACTACCCAGGCGTCAAGTCACCCTTTCGGGCCCAATTGCTAGCCAGACGCTTCACTAATTGGGAGACCTGTAAGTGCGAGGCTACCCACATA
This sequence comes from Elymus sibiricus, assembly GCA_039707655.1. Lineage (NCBI taxonomy): Eukaryota > Viridiplantae > Streptophyta > Magnoliopsida > Poales > Poaceae > Elymus > Elymus sibiricus. Next base: position 450,981,128 of record CM077667.1, on the reverse strand, counting down.
CGACATGGTCCGGCAGGACCATTGGGCACAAGCCCACCAATTATGCGACCTTAGCCATGTAACCATAGCTCGGCCTCATATATAAGGCGAGCTAGGGCCTTCTCGAGGGATCCAATGCATTCTAGATCATCCTAGAGCGTAGGGTTCTTCACCTACCACCATCTTCTTCCTCTCCACTGCCAGACCGAGAGCTTGTAACCCAAGAAACTGATCTCTTTGGCAATCCTCCCGATCGGCAGTGAGTACTCGAGCAATACAACCACCAAAGGAAGGAGTAGGGTGTTACCTTCCTCGGAGGGCTGAACCTAGGTACATCACATGTCTCGTGTCCATCTCGATCTGTCGCGGCCCTCCCCCTCCGAACAAATACGTCGTCGCTCGACGACACTTCCGATCTCAAGAAATCTAACGTTATTATCATAACTCCTTTACATAAGAGAAAGGAGACGACAAGACACCCTACGTCCCATGATCCTTCTCAATTGTTGGCTCCTTGACGGCCAAAGCGTTCATCGATGACAAGAGGAGCAGACCGATTGCCTCGACGAAGGCAACAACCCTTTCTCACCAAGTCTTAACAATGGCATACTCCACATGAAAAACTGGGGATTTTTGGCTCTCAGACTCCTAGAGAACTCGGGCATGAACGTCGGCAAGGACATTAGTGGCTCACGCTATGACGGCTATAACTGTGGCTGCAGCTATTTCTTGAACTCGAAAAGCACGCCTGGCTTCGGATCCAGAGAAGAGCTCAAGCACCAGCTTGGACAACCTCTCCAAGGTGCCAGGAAACTCCGCATGAAGCAACTTCCTAACCTCCAACCCAATCAAAGTCTAGTCAGGCGGTTACACAGCGAAGCCGGGACCACATGATTGAGCCTCTGTCAGTAGGACGAAGAGAGTTCGCGCTAAAGCCGAGCTCGAGTTTTTTGCTTTTTCGCCTTCTGTGTCGCCTCCCAAAGCCTCCCTTCCACCTCAATGACTCATGGACACAAGCACATGCGACCCAAACTTCATCGAGCCACAATGGAGCAGGTCTTCAACCCACTTCACCTCACACATTGCCGTGTGATGGAGCTCAAGTGACTCTTGCAAAATAACGAAAGAGCCACAAGGGCATAACTTGCATCAATACATTCTTGGCGAAAAGCGAATATTGTCATACCCAAAGACGTCGCTTCGCCGTATCCAATGACAAGTCAATATCCGCCACCCCGGGGGAAGAACAAGCCAGCATCCGTCAAGGATGACAATTTTATAGCATGATGTGAACCTCAGAGCCATGAACACATGTTCTCCAATGAAGTACTTGCAGCATGTTCACCTTCTTGTTGTCCTATGTGCCTTGCGGGAGCCGCTACATCAACATAAGAAAACCAAGGATAAACCTCGAAAGAAGCAACTCCAAATGCTCCACGAATCAACTCAACTCGGTTCATCGACGCATCGTCGTCATTTCCAAAGTGCCTCCTAGATTACACCACGTCAATTTCACTTCCCCCTAAAACAATCATGGCACCCCTGGTGGAAAGTGCGATCTTCTGCAAAATCGAACAATCATGACCTCAAAGTGCTTGCACTTCCTCAAAACGTGATGACCTCGACAACGCCAGGTGGCTGCTCACAAAAGTGCCATCAACCTCGAAGCAAGCCAAGGAACCAATGCATCTAGTGCCGGTAGCTTCGACCGTGGAAGTTTCCTCATCATCTTTGAAATCCTGCGGTGGAGGCCACCTCCTCCATGAAAGCCGAGAATCAACGAAGATGAGTCTGACCCAAAGAAAGACATACTGAAACCCCCCAAACCCCAAACAAAGATAGGAATTGTAACCATGATACCGAGAAATTAAAATGAGCCAGACTGTCAACGTCCTCAACTGGGAACATGAATCTCAGATTCATAAAGGACAGGTAGAGTTGGACCCCAAATCTCCAACTCCCCTCTTGAAAGAGACAATGGGGGTGTGATTCCATCTCAGAGTCCTCCATCAGGGTACCCAATGCTGAGCAAGTTCAATGAAAATTATATGAACCAGATGAACTCACCATCGAGACTTGGGCAGGAAAAGAGCTGAGAAACACTGACCATTAGGATGAATGTCAGGGTCACAACCTAGGAAGCCTACCGAAGTGAATGCCCTGCCTCAGAGTTACGATAAATTCTTCGACAATGTTGGGGGGGGGGGATAACACATCCATGGTAAGACGGTAAAAGGCATTTGCCATTAAGCAAATTGACTTGCTCATAGATAGAGGCGTCCTCCGGCCCCTCTTGCTGACAGTGACTACATTTCAAGATGGTGGAACTGCTACATCCACCAAGAAGAAAGACCACCATCTTACGACCTCATCACAGATCTAGTGAAGAGCACACAGGGGTAGCAAGACGGAAACCCTGGGGTGATGGGAGAAAAAGCAGAAGCAGGGACCAAATTTGGATCCCCCTTCCTCACGCAAAGCTCAAAGAAATGGCAAAAGGAGTTGAGCTCCATCGGTGACGGTGTCCTGGACTAGGGGGTACTCACCACATCGTCTCCCGACCAGGTGGGTCAGATCAAGGACCCCCATGGCGGTTCAATAATGGGCTTCTTCGGACAACCCATGACATATACAAGGGAGATTCCACAACACTTGACACACAAGCCGAAGACTCCTCTCCACCGACGTATCCGACTAGGACTCTTGTTATCCTAGGCCTCCGGTACATTATATAAGCTGAGGCCAGGCTAGTCGATAGATCATATTCTATATCATTAGAATCACACATAACAATCTCGTGGTAGATATCTATACTATGTACTATCCCCCATAACAATACAATCAAGAGCAGGACGTAGGGCATTATCTCTTCGAGAGAGCCCGAACCTAGGTAAAATCATGTGTCCATGTTACCATCGCTCCAAGACGCCTAGCTTAGATCCCTACCGCGAGATATGCCGAATTTAGCACCGACAATCGGGCGGTCAAGAAACACCTCACACATACGAACAAAGCCGGTCAAAACTGTGATGGAAGCAGGCATCACATGTACCAGCTGAATCTAGTAGAAGCAAAGCACTTCCTCCATAAAGTCCAAGAGGCGAAAGCCAAGCCCGTTAGCAAAGTGGTCCAGTATCACCACCGTCTCTCTTGGCATTGGGAGGGCAATATTATCGGGGGGGTTCGGCAGGCCAAACACATGGGGATTAAACCTTAATGGCGAAGTCATTAATGTTACCTTCATGAACCCAAAATTTGGGCCACATGACCGAAGGAGAAAGAAGAGTGTGGCTGCGTGAGCTTCCTCTACCCATGGATCCAAAAAGCAACAAGAAGGCAAAACAAGGTTGAGAGTAGCGGGTCCCAAGGAAATGGAAGAAGAAAGGGAAAGGAGAGGGGACGATACCTTCGTCGTTGCCCATTAGGGATCCATTCATCCCTTAACAAAGTAGTGAAAAAGCGGTCGAGCGGCCAAGCAATCACGCGAATAAAGGCGTCGGGAAGGCGCCCCAGGGTGGTCGTACTTATCGAGGCGTGGGGAGGCATCCGAAAATAATCCTTGGCCAATGGCCCGCTCAAATCCGAGCGGGCACGATACCTACGAGACATTACATCAGCATACGTAATTCACGTCGGCATCCCATGGAGGCATGTCACATGTCAAAACTAGAGCACACGGGATCGGGGCAGGTGATGACCGAACAAAACATGATGCACTGCGGTCTAATGCGTTCGAACGACTTCAGCACCATATGAAACTATCTAGGTAACACGCCCACGACTTCATTATGTATGTTGATGGGTGCTTGTCTGTGGGAAGTGCAGTTCCCCATTTCTCTAGAGCACACCTCCATTATTCAAGGAGTAATAGCCCATTCTGGTACGGCGAGAGGGCCCATGCTTGGGCCGCCAACTTCCATATATGTGTCACCCCATGTTTCCTTTCAAAGGGGGATTGTAAGGCGTTTAGGACTCTTAAAGACGGGCCGAAGGAGACCAAGGTGGTGACGGGGAAAGCCATCGACTTCCATATATGCGTCAACCCATATTCCTTGCAAAGGAAGATTCAAGGCGCTCGTGACTCCGAAGACAAGAGAACGAAGACCAAGGCAGCCATGGGCTAAGCCACATACCAAGACCCCAATAAATAGGCATCCACCTAATGGGAGCAAGGACATCTTCAATCCACGGTAAGATCTTCAAAAGCCCAAAATTTACCAGACTATACTAGTCAAACATATATGATCAAGACATCCCACCCAGATCGCCCACCACCATCTCGATAAGTTAACCCCTGACTTGAATGCCTTTTGTACTGAACTATTGCAATATTGCAATATTTTTTCATATAATTCCACAAAAGTAGCAATAGGGTTATTACTCATCACGCGAGGGCTCGAACCTGGGTAAAATTCGTACCCCTTGTCCATCAAGTAACACAAGGTGATGTCGCACTATCATACAAATTATGTGTGGTTCTGCATTGTTGTTTAGTACTTTCCAGAAAACACCTTGAGAGCTATCTTGTCATATTCCTTCTCCAAGTGGATGGAAACCATATTTGGATCCTTCTTATGCTCCTATATATTTCCATAAGCCGACGTAGAAGGAATATCACCTCTATGGTCGATCTCCCGGTCATAGAACCAAGTTTTTTGTGGCATTTGTCTCACTTCTAAAGAGATGCTCAATCACTCTCTCCCAAAGTTTCATGGTATGGCTGATAAGCTTAACTCATTGATAATAAGTACAAGTTTGAATATCTCTTTTATTCTAAAAATAGGTATTGGTATACTCTTACTCCACTCTTGGGGCATATTGTTAAGTAGCTTAGTAGCCATACTAGTACCACGTCCCTAAGGCACCTCCACGCCTTAATAGGAATACCATCTGTGCTCATTTCATCCTTGTCAGTGTCTTCTTAAACTCAAGCTCATGGACCTCCTCCCATACCGTCTATTGGTGTCATCGAAGGAGTCATCTAGCTCAAGCATAATGTTCTCATTTCCACCATCGAACAACTAGTTAATGTATTCTCTCCATTTGTTCTTGTTCTCCTCGTCTTTCACTATGGTTCGATTTGCCTCCTCCTTGATGCATTTAACTTGTTGAGGTCCCTTGTCTACCTCTCACGAATTTTTTCCATCTTGTAAACACCATTTTCTCCATCCTTTGTGCTAGCCGCTGGTATACCTCATCATAGGCCTGCCTCCATACTTCACTTACGGCTCACATTGCTTTCTTCTTGACCTCTTTGTATTTTTGCATGATCCTCGTGCTTCTATCATGGTGCCAACTCTTTCAACACTCGTTTCTCCTTGATTTCCTTTTGGACATCTTCATTCCACCACCATGTGTCCTTAGGTTCTTGTTTCTTACCTTCCGTCACCCCAAGCACCTCACCGGCTACCTATGATGAGCGTCCTAATTGCAGCATCAACTAACTTCAGCAACCTCCCTATTAAGGATCCTACATTCCAACTACTCACCTGAATCATATTTTCCTCACATAGATTCCTTGCCCTTCGGGCCCATCGAGTGAAATGGGTTCCGAAATAGAGCGTCACTAAGAGGGTTAAGCCCCACCAATTTTCTATTGGGTTTCATAACCAAGCATGGCTGGTTTTTACATAGGCTCGCCAAGCGTAACACAACCCTTCTCCTTTACCTGAGCTTGGAACCGACTATGCTTAAAATACATATGGGGTCCATTTTGGACACTAACCTGATGCATACATAATTTAGTATAGTTATGTAAATTATTTGAAAGCAAGCAAACTTGATTTAACACAATTTTTGGTGAACTAAATGCATTATGGATTTGAAATGAGAAAATCTACAGGAAAGCTATTTCATAAACTAATTTGACCATGATATTATATGGTAGAATACTATATTTATGTAAAATCGAACTAGTTAGTTATTCTTGGATGGACCGCCCATCTTGAGCCATTTACCCATACAGATTGTGCCTTTTAGTCGATGCATGAGCTTTCCCAACTACCTCTTTTCTATAACTAGCTAGAAGACAATCTCTTGCTGAATCCTCCTTCCTATTACACTAAGCCGAATACCAAAAAGTTATCTTCTATGCTTGTCAATGTTTTTAGTTTTTTAGTCACTTTATTGTTGAGTTATCTTCTATGCTTGTGAATATTTTTAGTTTCTTATTCATTTATTGTTGCACAACATATTACTTTGGTGTGATTTTTATAGGAACAACCTAAGGAAAATTATGAAAAGCAATATTGTGCAAAATGAGTTTTCTTTTATATTGTGTTGTGATATGATATCTAGGGCTATTGCTCATTAGTGGCATTTTTATGCACATTTATGATCTTTCTATGGTACTTGTGATTTCTTTAGCATTTGCAATTCTCTGTCTAACTTGGTTTTAAAAGATGTGCGTAGGAATTTCTACTTCGATAGAAAAAGTGCCCTCAAGTGGGCATTGCTGCAACAACAAGATTTGCAAGAATTTTCCTTCATATGGCCTTTCATGGTGCCTACAATGATATAACAATTATTACATTTTGATAATATTATCGTTCATATGATTGTTCGTTCTTTTTCTAAACTTGTATATCACATGAATGTTGTTTTTATACTTCACTTCGAAACTCCTTCCCTATTTTAACTACTGATGTCATAAGATTTAGTTGGTTTTATAATTTTCAAGCTACCTTTAGTAATAAAAGTTAAAAAAATCATAGATTGTTCCTCTTATGAAGAGTCATCTATGTAAATTTTTAATACAAACGATAAAGTCATTTAAATGCTTTTTTAAGAATTGTGTTCCAACATTTAAATGCTTTTTTAAGAATTGTGTTCCATAAAATATATTTGAATGCCCTAATTTCCACTATGTTCACAAAATTTAAATCTGATCTTGTCTTATTTTATATGCACTAATTTTCAAGGTTAAAAATCATATATTTTCTCTTGTTTGATTTTTTGTTGGGGATTTCCATCAAGTGTACAACTTCAAAACTAAATTAGTCTTTTATATGGAGAAAATATACTTCTAGGATGTGTTCTTGTGCTGGCATGTTAAAATTTATCTTACAAATGCTAGTGAATATATTCTTATAATCGATTTCTAAACTCTCATCTTAACTTGAATTGACAGTTTGATGAGACATTGTAATGTTTGATAAGGTGTACTTTTGATCATTGATTTAGGTCATTTAGTTAGACATCTTTCACGTAGTGTCACTTTATCTCGTGTGTGATTTTTTTTCCGGCCCGTATCTCACGGTATCACTTCAATCTTGGACGTAGCCCCTTTATGAAATGATTTTATCTAGAAGTAGGACCAGTTGTCACATAATATTTTTGGTTCTTACCATTTCCTCTTAGCACTTTCTTTCCTTCCATACCACAACCTCCTTTAATTGTCGATGCTTGTGATGTCTATAAATCTATGTCAAAACACTATGAAGGTTCATGAGTCCAAACCACTGGCCTCATCGTGGTGTCCTCCTGTTCTCCACTCGCCTGGTGTGGCTAGTGCCCAGGTTGTTATGCATTCATCTCCTCTTCTTCAATCCAAGAAAGACACAATGACGTTGAGTATAAGGTGTGACTAAATTAGTTTAGTTCAGATAATAGCAATTTTGACACTTACATGCCAGCCATGTGTTATGCTATCTTCACATGTAGTAGGTTGCTAGGAGTTGAAGCTCCCACCCCACATGGGATAAAAAAATGAATCTATGCATGCTCAATAATCCTTGATAGTTAGTATTACATGGTTTGGCCTCCCATAACATTCTTTGACTCTTTTTACTCCATGTATCTAAAAGTTCTAGATTTGCTACTATTTGCATTTGATTATTCTGCTTGTCATCTCCCTTGTGAGCAATGTCACAGTGGAGCAGGGGTGATGATGGAGCCATGAGTAGAGTTTTACTTGAGAGAGCGGGGAGTCAAAAAGTATAGGGAGGATGGAAGAGCAAAAGAGAAACATAGGGGAGAGGCCACTAATAGATGGGATACTACCAAAATCTAGGGTTTGTCCCCTCTGATGTTCCTTGAGTGCCTTATAGGCCCAAACCGAAAGTATTAAGAATTTTTGGAATGGCCAATTTGCTTGGCAAATGCTGCTAAGATGATACTGGAGTTGGGTTTGCAAATTGAATCAAAGAAATGGACTGAGCTGCCAAACATAGACTTTGGATGCGAAATAAAAAAAGTGGGAGTCAAGATTGTAAAGCACACCAGAGGAAAGAGTTGAGGGGCTAAAAGCCAATTTTATCGTAATGGTTGTGTTAGCAGTTGATAGAGCATTGTAGCACAATGTAGATTTAGGAGCCCTCTTTTTGCATTGGCATGGGTTTCAGTTACTAGAGGATGGGAGTCAGGCCTTGGGCTAGTTGTCAGTTCCGGTGTGATTAGATAGATTGGTGTCTTTTATTCACATGCATAAAGGTAATGACTGACAATGGTCGTAACACAATTGTTTTGCACGAGGATTGGTTACCTACTGGCCTTTTGAATGGTTATTCCCCTAGATTGTTCAAGATTACCAACATGACGTGAAGAACCGTTGAGCAAGAACTCAAGAATAATAACCTGATCCCTTCTTTGCCAAGATTACTAAAGTGGCTCGGTTGAAAAGAATTTGTTCATATTTGGGAGGCACCACAAGATGTCGTCCTTTCCCTGGACCAGGTTTACTCTATCCGATTTGTTCGTTCCTCATATGGGGTTTATTTGACAAAATCAACCTATTTAGTGCAGTTTTTGGATTTCTCTTCTCCTTTTGAGGTGAGTAAGATTTGGAAGGCCAAGACTGAGCCAAAGTATCAATTCTTTCCATGGTTAGTGTCGGTTCATATTACGGCCGATCCCCCGATAGGGTGTCGCGACTAGCTAGATGGCACAAATGGGGAACATGAGGCAAGAGTTACCTAGGTTCGAGCCCTCGCGGTGAAGGTAAACCCTACTTCCTGCTCTATCATATTGATGGATGGGGTGTACACAGTTCAAAGGTTGCGATCTCGAGGATCACATTTGTATCGACTAGCCCGGTATCGCCTTATATAGGTTGAGGAGGCATAAGGTTAAATGATTTCCTAGTAAGCTACGACGGGCAGGATTCCTTGCGTGGTCTACTAGTTGGCTTGACTTCGATGAAGAGCTGATCTGTTCCTTGTTCGGAGGTTGTGGGCACGGTAGCAGCCTCGGTTGTATCGCAGCCTGGTCGGACGACTTTCGATGGCATAAGGTACCCCCGATACATGCCACCGTCAATTAGCCATTCATAATCATGCCCTTACCTTTGACAACCTTGAAAGGCGTGGTTAGCCCTACTAGCAATTGTGTGCTTTGTCGTTTGAGCCGGAGATATTCATCACCTTTGATTAAGATGCCCCTTTAGCCATGAGGATTTGTTGTTAGTGAAGAGTTGGAATGGCATCCATGTTGCCAACCATAGCATGAGTGTCCAGTGTATGGCATCGTGGGACCTTCTCTTATGGGCCAATGTCAAAGAGTTGTGGAGATGTTATAACTAATTGATCATTTATGCTTTCTAGAATATATTGGAGGAACATAATCGACACAATTTTTTTCGAATATCGCGCTCTCTGTCCAAGTATAGCCCTCCTTGCTCATGAATATTTCACACAATGTGGTTTGTGGTCATCAATGGATAATTCCTTGACATTTTCTAGGTGGTCGGTGCTATGGTTGAGGAGCGGTCTTAGTGGTAAGTTTGTTTTTCGCCTACAGTAATTGGTGTTCTTATGCTTCATGCTTGTTGTAAGCAAGCTTCTATAAACATAAAACTCTCTTCAATTTGATGGGAGGGTAGCGTTCCTGACTGTTAGCTCATGCAGAGCAAATGATGTTTTGGTAGAGGATTCCATGTGTTGTGTATTTTAAACTAGATAATGAGAGATTTGGTAAAAAAGGGTGTCTTTTGTATTGATGTTTTTCTTTACCCTTTTGCTATTCTACTTATGCAAATGTTCTACACCACCCAAGGCATATCTAGTTAAGGGAGCTAAGTCAAATTTCTAGCCAAAACCACACGCAAGGACCAAAGGTGCAAGGGGTAGCCAAATTTCATAGAACATGAAGACCATGGAGAGTGATATATCTTCTCTAGGGGACTTTGGTTTACCCTACAATGGTATCCCCTCGCGGTTCCCACCTTATGAGGGCTAAGCCAACTCAAGCCCTAATGCGTACGGATTGGCATAATGCTACTTTAATCCTTTCCCAAAGAAAAAGTTTACCTATTAGCATCTCAACTTACAAATAAACGAGATGCCTGGCGGTGTAAATCAAAGTTCTTCAGTTTCTTTGCTTCATATGGACACTACCTTGGTTCATGAGTCGGTGTTTAATGTCATCTTACATGGTCCTTAGTTATTGTGTTTGTGTATAAACTGACATGTCCATTGAAGCTCCTTTATGTGTGTCGGTTCATGATACTCAAGGCATGCTTCCATGGTGTAATTAAATACAAACTTTTTGGAGAGTGATTTTCCTTAACGTATTGGCGGAGGAGCATTTTCCAACTTCAACCCAGCTCGAGTAGCATTAACGTTTGGGGTGTATAGGATTTATCTTTGTACAAATTTTGATGCCATTTATTCTCTTGTATGTGTTCTACTATAGAATAGCACGTTGGGGACCTCTAGCGGGACACAAGTAAAAGACAGTTAGGATTTGTCTACCGCTAATATGGCTCTCCCATAGAAAAAGATGGTGATCCCAGTTCTAGAGCTTAACATAACATGCCAACGGCTTGGTTGTTCAATATCAAGTATGGGAATTGCATTGATGTTGTTGGCCACTTGGGCAAAGTCCTAAGACTGTATGACACCATAATCCCATAGCTCTAGAATGCACCAAAGTTCGCAAGGGCATATATGTACCTCCGCTAGGGGATGGGGTGTCACCAAGTTGAACGTTGAACTCATCATCTACCTAACGACATGAGGATCCAACCCAAGTATGGCATGTCATGCCTAAATACATCAATGTAAGCTTTGATGGAAAATACATCAACCACATCCCATTTCCAATGATTTTCCTTGGCTACTCCTTAAGAGGTGTTACTGAAGGAACTTCCTAATGTGCGTATTGTTAGATTCTATAAGCCACATTGCTCCAAATCCCATGCGAAGGGGATAAACTCATGTTTTTGTCACTTGCCCCTTTGGCATGGATAAGAAAAGAAATCACATCCTTCCATTCAAGGGGGTTCACAATAGAAATCCTTCAAAGTAATCATACATGACACTTTTCGTGGATGGATACATGGTTTATAAATTCCACTAACTATAAGGCCGGTATGGATGGTTGCCACTTGTCAAATAATTGGACCACTTTGAAGCTTGAAAATGGGACACCTTAATAGCGCAGGGACAGCTCATCACATCACCGCATTCATGCAAGCACTCACACAATTATGCCTCCAAAAAGGGGACCAAGAAGGCACCTCTTGGTGCCATCGCGTTAGGTCAAAGGTTTGTCCCATGTTTCCTTTGTGTGTCCATGATGATGGTCTAAGGATAAAGGTTTATCCTGGAGCAAAATGTCAATGCTTGAAGGAGACCAATCTTTCAACTCACTTTGAGAGTTTGTTCAATGTTGGAGGGACAAACATGAGATGATGAGGGGATAACTTCTATTCTAGATGAACATTGATCTCACAAAATAGATAAATTGTCAGGGTACTCTTATAAACTTTGGGGGGAAACCAATTTTGCTTCCAATTTGTTCGAATATTCTCCTTGAAATCTTCAAGCATTGTGTGGTTCGATAATGATCCCTTGAGAGGTTTTGTCCTGGACGGTCTTCAGTTTTGGAACGGGGTAGTGGAATAGTTCCTAAGGTTCCTTGCCTCCCACCAATATCAAAAGGTGCCTCGAATGAAACATGCCCTTGATCAAGTTCCTTAATGAGGGTTCAATATGAAAATACTCTGATGCAATTGTTCCCACAAGTCTTCTTACCCTATTCCAGGATTGAAAAAGTTAGCCTTGCATGTATTAGAATTACATGTTCCACCTTGAAGATTGCTTGACCTCTTCAAAGTATGAAGTCACCACCCACAAAGCTTGTCCGTTTACATCTCCCTTGGGGTGATTCTCAGAGACTCCTTTCATAGGATGCTCTTTGTGTTAGGAAATATACAACTTGTGTTATTGGGACCAATGGCCAGTATATGTACATGACATGTGGTATATGCAAAAAAAAACTCATGCAATGAGAAAATATGCAAGCTATAAATAAAATAAAATATAACTCTAACACATAATATAACTAACATAATATAAGTTTAACACTCACCACAAACTCAGGGGGGAACACAACACTAAGTTTCGGGAGATAAAATCCAAGTTGTGCTCTGATACCATGTAAGTTGCATGCACCAAGTAGTTCACCCAAAAGCTCAAGCTGCTACCAGATAATATAACTCTATGTGTAGAACTCATCAATCGTGGAGTCACCTTGCTGAAGAGGATACTCGTGGCGAATCACAGACTAGTATAAGGCATCACCAAAAGGTCGTCTCAAATACAATAACAAGGCCCATAAAATCAGAGGCAAAACACTGTGTGAGAACAGTCGCTAGGACCGTCATGTTGATGATGCTTCAATTGCGTGGCAATAGATATAGGAGTCTTTCCTCCAGTTGTTAAAGCACCTTCACATAGGTATATTGCTCTTGTGCACATCTTCATCCGAAATTTGCACAATTAAATAATGTAGCGTCATCTTGTGACCTGGCCTCATCTAATGCATATGTTGCCAAATATTCATAGTTTCTTGTGTGGTCGAGTGTGCACATCCAGGGAACATTTCTAGCATCAACCTTCCTTAAAATTCTTGCTTACCCTTTGTGTGTTTCCTTAAGTCGAGGCTCAGAACTTAAGTAAGATTTCCCCTTTTATTGGTGACACAAGATGTTCCAACATTTGAAAGCACAACAATAGGGCATTTGGCTTTGCAAGAAGAAGCATGGTGAAAAGCACCCCCCATGTCATATTGTATTTTTTTTGCCAGCAAATAGGGTGCAACCCCTCATGATGATCCTAGTAGGTTGTCAAGAGATATACCCCCTCAATCTGTTAAAATGTCAATAGTTCTTGGATATTGCCTTCTATATATGTGATGGGAGGGGGATATATACCTTAGTGATATTGTATGACTTTATTCACTTCATGATCAAGTGAGGCCTTCCCATTCTGCCCTAAGGTTTCCACTATGCTCTAGATGAGGACGTACTTCAGGCTCTGCCATACTATTTTCCTAAGTCGAGGTTCTTTATAGTGATAGCCTTCATATGCCGTAGGTTGAAGGATGTTGGTGTGCTACTTGTCAGGGTTCTTTATAGTGGGAGCCTTCATATACCGAAGGTTGAAGGACGCCGGCATTCTTCATTGAGCAATACGACCCTAGGATAACATGCTATTATAGTTATCCCAACTTTACGATACCATTTTGGAACAAGGGCTCGAAGGGAAGCTCCTTATCTACATCATCGTCACCTTCATTGACAATATCATCATTTGTTATCTTTAACCCACACCTTTTATTAAGGTTTAAGATCCACCTCTTTGATCCTTCTACGATGTTCTTGCACGAATTGATGGCCCAAAGGGTTTAAATTGTGCCACAAAAGTAAACATAATCCTTGAACAAGATCTTGTATGGTGCCTTCGATAATGGCAAAACGCACAACCTTATGTGCATCTTTCTTTACATGTTCACTTCCTCGAGCTCTTTGCCCCGGTAAGAATATTTACCAGGGAACTTCTCTTGTCTCTACTTGTTAAAAGGCGAGAACATTAGCTGGACTTATTGTATAAGTTAATGACTTATGGATTACATCATTTGTGGATCTTTTAGGGATGGCCGCTTTTGCAAGAAGGTATGCTCCTACTCACTAATGTTGCTTATAGTCAGGAACTTCCACCATATCATATGCATGACCTTTCAGGGTAGCGAAGATGGGGTATGCTAAAGCCCTAGAGGGGCAACACGCGATGTTGTGTGCATGACCTAGTAAGGCTTGTTGGACTCTATGAATTTCGCTTGTGATGAAAGTGCCTAAAACGTCATTGGGGCCATCTTTGTGGACCATTTCTTCTAAGGTAACTTAAGTAGGAAAGCTGAGGGAAGATGCCAATGTCCGCAACCGGATTGTCGATATGATGTGTCTTGAAGTAGTACCATCAATTTCGGGAGGCCATCGCCATCGTGTTCTTGAGCTATGTAGGGGATTTCCTGGAGGCCATATATTGTTCATTATGCTTCTTTTAGGAAAACTGAATGGGCCCATGGTCATGGTCTACACAAAATCATTGTTCTCTTCCATTCAGTAAGGACTTAAAGGCTTCTTGAACTTCCATTGGGAACCTTTCCAAATCAACCACCTCTTAGGCGGTTAATAGGTCGGTCTTGTTGAGGCCCCTAGCCCTTTTCTTTCTAAATGCTCCACCCTTTCCCCAAAAATTTAGTGCAAACTATCATGGAAACAAAATAATCTATATACAGGTAAAGTCATACTACCAGAAATTGAACTCAGTAATCCCTAATTTGTAGGTTGTATAAGTGTGGTGAAGTCATACTACTAAAATTCCTATCTTCATAAAATGTCTATTTGCATATGCTCCCCAAAATTATTGTTATTGCAAGTTCTGAATAAAAAAGATGACATGAGTTCTATTTTGCTGTTTTCTCATAGTAACAGCCAGAGCCTAAAGTTTGAAAGTACATTTTCCAAATGTTAATGTTATCCATTTATTTTCAGCATAGAAGGTACATATGACCGCTATCAGGCATTTGCAGGAGCCGTAAAGGACGTGAATAAAGGCGGTGCAAGTAACAACAATGTAAATTAATTTCTATAGCTTTTCTTATTGCATAGCTTAGAGCTGGTTTATGTGTGGAACATTTAACTGCCAAGCATCATACTGTGGATTTAATCAGTCTGTATTTCTGAATTTACCACAGAAATGCACTATGCGTGATGAAGTGTTTGTTGTCAAGAATTATGTTGTATGCACAGGACCAGCAAAATGAATCAAATATGATTGTTTTTATTTAGCTACTAGCTTATCCGAACAAGCCATCTATATATTCTATAATCTAAGTCTAGGTTCTAATCACACCATTTTGTATCCAGGATAGCCAAATTGTATAATTTTTAATATACTCTTTTTAAGGAAGATTCTCTATATACCCACATATCTCTGACATGATATGTTGGTTCTGAACCAGGATGGAGATCCTTCAAATATACAGTCAAGGCTTAAAGATATTACTTCTTGGTAGCCCTTGAAGCTTCTCACCATATCTCCTAGTATGTTATTTACCGCGTTTAGCCGAACGCTGATTATGTGTAATCCTGAAGGTCGCTTCAAAACAATGCTGATGACTCAGATGCTAATGAGCTAGAGAAACTGGAGACACTACTGACAGATGCTTTGAAGAATACAAAATCCAAGAAGGTACACCTAAATGCTCTGCTGATATTTGTAACCAACTTTCGTAGCAAGGAATCAAGTTTCTGGTTCCTGTTGCACCCTTGCACCATCAGAAAATGGCTCTGTTTTCGGCCATTTCCACTAATTCGGCAGTTCACAGTTTTAGCATGATCTTAGTTGCTGCAGTCTCGCTCTGGATGCTCCAACTAGACATAAACAATCCATGGCTCCTTATCAAAAAGAAAATCTCCTACCTAATGCTGTAGGGCATATATTTTTCATTTGAATTGACTATTCTCAAGCACTACAGACAGTTCAATGATGTTGTTGCATCTAACTCTTGAGACTATGGACCTGACTGTGTTAGTTCCTATATCTCGGTAAATGATATGTAAAATACATTGAAAAAAACTCATGGCTACTTCAGAAGCATGTGGGTGTCTTTGATAGTTTCAGCATAACTCAGAAGAAGTAAGGTGCTAGTACATTTTCTAAATTCACCAATAAAGATAGATGTGCTACTGTGCTCTAGACCTGTATTGTGTGGAGCTGTACTTGGATGAACTGTCCTGTGATGTGAAGTCAATAGATGTTCTGGCTATACAAGAATCAGGCTACCATTGATGTTTACCGTCAGTCAGCGACAAGTGGGTTCTGTTGTCATTTTTCTGACAGTTGTGTAGCTTATTCCATGGCATTAGTAAGCCAGCTTCTATTGCAGGCTGCCTGAAATGACAGATAAAATGGAGACATCAGAATACATCCTGTCAGTTACCTGCAAACAGGAAATTAAATTTTGAAACAGAACATGAGAGTTCAGTCAACAAAAAGACTATTACAAGGCTATTTAGCGTGTAAATTAAAACATGATATTACTGTATCCTCTTAATCCATGTACAAAGACTTTTTTTTTTTTTCGACAAAGATGTACAAAGACTTACTTATTTGCAAGCTTTGCTTTGTTGTCCCTGGAATGCAGATGTTGGCGCAACGAAATAGCGGTGCGGGCACGAGTTCGAGAACTCCAGAAGGACTTGAGCAGCCATGTGATGTGCATACATTTGGTACAAGCAAAGCTCTGTTGCTGATGCCACCCTCTTCCCCAGTTATTGGGCATGAAAGAGTTGTGTAGGCAGTTGCTTGTAAGGTGCAGAAAAGGCATAAGGAGCAAATTCAATAAAAGGGTAGTGGGTTAACACCAACAGTATGTGTGTGTGTCCTTGCAAAGTTATCTGTTGCTTGTTGTGTTGCCTTGCCTTTTGTGCTTCCCTAAGGCTGTTTGTGATGTTCATGTTAACCTATCAGTCTGTTGTCAGTCTTCACTACACAGGTTATACATACGCAGCTGAGTGAGAAATCAGGTTATGTGGATGCAACTTATATAACCTGACACAGATGCTACCTCTCAGACTGGTTTTTCATTCCATCCCATATTGCTGATTTTCTTTTTTTCTTTTTTCTTTTCTCAGAGTAGTAGTATAATTTCTCATTCTGTCGCCCTAAATAAAAACCCTGAGAGAAAAATAGAAATATATTGTGATCGTGTAAGTTGGTTGTGTTGCCATCATGGAGTGTAACTGTGTAAATAAGAACATGGCACATACTAGAAAACAGTAAGCAAGGACCTGAAGCAGGCAGGCATTCAGTAGGCAGAGTTTGCTCGTTAATCCACCCTTACAGTAATCTCATCCATCAGATCGGAACCGCAGGAATCTTGGCATGCACGCATTTTAGCAAGCGTCTTCCCTGCGATGGAAACATCACCGACGCGAGAGGTGAGGCACGATCCTCAGAAAATTCAGAACAGCAAGGGACGACAGCAAGAAGCAACCACACCTGAGGTGTAAGCCTGCAAACACCGGCGTCGACGCCAACCGCCCATCCATCAAGCCTCCGTCAATGGCGGCACGCGAGCGAGGTCACCCACCGCGGATGCGCCTGGCTTCCTGCTCTCCTCTTAGCCATCGGCCCCCAAGCTGGACGCATGCATGCCTGCGACTGCGATGAATGTAACTCTGAATCGGTCGATCCGTCGTCGGCCGGCGCTCGCTGGAGCGGGCCACCGCCACACGGAGGGAAGCCTAGAGCTAGCGGCGGCGGCGTCGTCGTCTTCTACCCTCTCCGGCGGTTTCGCCGGGTAAAGCTAAGCAGCTTGGGGCGTCGCGCCGTTCAAACGGCCACGCGCGCCTGGGCCACGCGGCAATTTTGACAAATTTGACCTAAAGTCGAAAGGAATTCACAGAGTGAACTGATCGCGGAAAAAATTCACCGTCCTGACCCTTTCGTGTGGCGCCCGACAGAAAGGCGCCACACTGCACTATGTGGCGCCTTGGTGTTAGGCGCCACACGCCTGCCACGCTGGCGCCCCGTGGCACGGCCCGGCCCCACTACGCCGCAGTGTGGCGCCTAAGGGAAAGGCGCCACACTGTTATGTGTGGCGCCTAGCTCTTAGGCGCCACACATTGACTTATCCAGCAGCGGCCCGACCCCCTCCCCCACCCCCACCAGTTCTTCCAGCAGTTGAGGGGGGCGGCGGCGGCTCCCTTCTCTCTTCCTCGCAATCCCCTCTCCAAAATCCTTCAGATCTGAGGTTTTCTTCTGTGGATTTCTTCCCCAAATAATTCTACAAGGTAATCTCCTCCGTTCCCCATCTTTCTATCCGATAAATATTGCATTTTTTTCAGATTTGTGTAAGTTAGGATGATAGGCAAGATTTGCTTGGATTCGAAATGAGGATTCGTATATGAGTAGATGATTATTGAAATGAGTCTTTCTATATGATTTGTTCATTTGTGCTACCATTTTGTGGAACATATTAGATGAACATATGTATGAATATATATTAGATGAACATATGTATGAATATATATTAGATGAACATATGTATGAACATATGTGGAACATATGTATGATTGTTTATATGATTTGTTCAGTTTGTGGTATCATTTTTGAGATGTATTTGTTGAGATGAATTGTATTGTATAACTCATATAATTATCTTGAAATATGTAGGATGGTGTGGCTTTTGGATGATTACTATGACATTGAACACCGGTCCTATTTGATGTCGGTGAAGAAAATGGTAATGATAGCATACTAGTTGGTAGTTTATATATTTTGTTTATTTGAAAAGATGAAATCATAATCATATCATTTGTATGTTTGCAGAATCAATGCCGTACGATGAGCGATACACACCGTACATCGAGAAGACAGGACTCCTTCCTTTCATTCAACTTGTGAGCCGGTCGACGCCGAACCTGAACGCGGCGGCAATCACCGCACTTACGGATCGGTGGAGGCCGAAGACCCACAGTTTCCACCTCCGTACCGGAGAGATGACCGTGACTCTTCAGGATCTTTCCATGATCACCGCACTTCTAATCGAGGGGAAGCCTCTTTGTATGAGCACTGATTCAGAGGGATGGCGCCAACAAATGGAGGCCCTTATTGGTATGTCTCCTGCGGAGCCGGAACCAGCAGAGGGAGAGAAGAAAGACCACCGAGTCCCCGCCGGCGCTCCTTTCAAATGGATCGTAGCCAACTTTGCGCATTGTCCTCAGGGCGCCACTGAAGATGTGATCGAGACTTATGCTCGCGTGTACATGTGGTATGTTATCTCTAGGACTATCTTCGCTGACGCCGGCGGCAAGAATGCTCCATGGATGTGGCTGAAGGCGTTGACGGTCCTCGACCACAAGTTCAGCTGGGGGTCGGCGGCATTGGCCTACTTGTACCGGCAGGT
Organism: Elymus sibiricus; assembly: GCA_039707655.1. Taxonomy (NCBI): domain Eukaryota; kingdom Viridiplantae; phylum Streptophyta; class Magnoliopsida; order Poales; family Poaceae; genus Elymus; species Elymus sibiricus. The sequence goes on along the minus strand of CM077667.1, from coordinate 450,961,952 downwards.
AACTAAATTTTTTTACTTAGTTTTTGTTTAGATTTCATTATTGTACTTAACTGATACATGTTTTGCTTGGCGTTCAGTTGGACGATGCTTGTCGTAGGTCCTCGAGAGACGGCTGCATTGGTGGTTGTATGCTCCTACTATCTGTATGGAGTTGGGAACGCCTTCCAGTTGGGCACCCTAAAGGGGTAACGTTCAAGGACTGGAATGACCACGACAACCCCATACGGCTTCCTACTTGGGCTTACAAGTGGGACGTGGTTTCGGAGATGACGAGCGATGTGAACATTATGTACAGGCAGTACACCAACGAGATGGATTCGCTTACTGCCGAGCAGGTAAACATTGACAATACATCAATAACTTGACTCCTCTACATGAAAGGAAAATATGAACATTGTCTTTCTCTGCTGTGTTGCAGGTGGAATGGCAGCCATATGGTGTCAGGGATAGCTTTGGTAATGCATTCCAGTTTGAGCTCAATCCAATGTGCTTGCAGGAAAAACATCTTTGGCTTATGCAGTGCCCACTGATATGCAATTGGGCGGTTGAGTTCCATCTCCCCCATCGTGTGTGTCGTCAATTTGGCTTGTTTCAGGCTCACCCGCCGGAGTGGGTGGACACGGACACGCAGCTTCACAGGTAACAAAGCATGAACAATAAACAACTACAATCGTCCAACTTTGAATAGTGCTAATAATGAGCTATTTAACATGCAGGTTGGATAGGAGGAGACAGCGAAAGATCAAGGATTGGGATAAGTATCATAAGAAGTACGTCACCTCGTTTGCGCATTGTGTGGAGCGAGCTAAGAAAACGGCACATGCCCAGCTTCGCGAGTATTGTCCACTTGCGTTCAACAACTATGTTCGATGGCTTCAAGAGAATACTCGTTTGGAGATTTGTATGCCGGCTTTTGAGGAGGATATCTTGGAAGATCCCACTTCATTCGATGAACTTGCCCAGGACGAATACAACAAGCTTATCCGGGAAGGGTACCAAACCCCTTTTGCTCCAGTTCTCAACTTTGTGGTAAGTGTGCACTCTTTTGTTATCTATGGACAGTAGTACACATCTTTGCTTACCTTACATGTTGTTTTCGTTTCAACCATAGCGCAAGGAGGTCAAAAAACAAGCTGATGAAACCCAGGCCATTCTAGACACAACCCATAGAGGAAAACAGGGAGAATCTGCACTTCGACTTTTCATCAAGGTGCTTGGCCATATTTCAACATCCCTACTTGAGAACTCTTTGCTTAGTTGTAAATCTCATTTATCTGTCAATGTTATAGCGTCAGGGCCAAAGGTTGCGGCGAATGGCCAACATTTTAGGTTGTCGTGACCAAGAATATTCAGAACCGTTGAGATCCGGTTCATCCCATAGCAATGCCAACCTGGACGATTCTACTACCTCCGGAGCTCGTATGGACGACGATGACATTACCTCGGGAGCTAATTTAGAGGATCACGCTTTGTTCTCTCCAGAGGTATGCCAAGTGAGTACTTTCATATTTCACTACCTCGCCTGCACATGATGATATCAATTTTCTCTTTAGGTTCAGGACAACATGACGTTGGATGCTTTCCAACGCTCCGCTTACATGTTGAAGCCAAGGAGGGGAATAAACCGGTACTCTCCTGAGGACTTTAATGACAAAGGAAAGAAGGCGGTCGCTGAGGGTTCGCGTATGACAAGAGGGATGACGAGGATGAGAGCTATGGACGATGACGATGACGATGAGGAGGAAATAGAGTTGGAGGAACCGCAGCCGGTTCTGAGGAAGAAGCTAGCTACTAAGAGGGGACGAGGCAAGAGTACGCGGGGAAGGAAAGAGTAGTGATGTCGAACTTGTGGTGGTTGTTTTCTTATGAAGTCAAACATGTTGTCGGTGTCTTGAACTAGTAGCAATGTTGAACTTGCTGTTTTTTTATCCTTCTTGAACTCGTAGAACCATAGACTTATTATCCTTGTTGGACTTATTATCCTCTCTGTTTGCTGTATGGATATATGGTGGAGGCTATGTTTGAATTATGTGGCTGTAGTGTGGGGTCCAAATATTCGGCTGGCTGTAGCTTCTTTTGCTCTCTGGAAAGTTTCTGGAGTGCTTGGTTTCAATTGTGTGGCGCCTGAGAGCCAGGCGCCACACCGTGTAGTGTGGCGCCTGACACTAAGGCGCCACACAATGAAATGTTACTGGAATGCTTGGTTTCAACTGTGTGGCGCCTGAGATCCAGGCGCCACACTGTGTAGTTTGGCGCCTGGATCTAAGGCGCCACACAATGAAAAGTTACTGGAATGGTTGGTTTCAATTGTGAGGTGCCTGAGAGCTAAGGCGCCACACAATGAAAAGTTACTGGAATTCTTGGTTTCAATTGTGTGGCGGCTGAGAGCCAGGCGCCACACTGTGTAGTTTGGCGCCTGGCTCTAAGGCGCCTGAGAGCACCCGGTTGAAGCATTCTGCCATGTTGCTTGTCATTTGACCGTATCTTCGGCCGTCCTCATCATAAGCTCGTGCCCAAGTGCAAGTTAGCATCAACCTTTTTTGTGGCAAATAACTCTAGAGCCTTGTCTAGTGATTCGGCCACCATCTCCTTGTATGCAAGCCAACGTTGCTCGGAGTTCACACGCATGGCCTTCCAGCGAATGTGCATTCCAAATCCCACATTATGCCTACCATCAAACTCAACAACATCACTTGGATCCATCCAATTCAAATCTTTTCGGACTTGTTCCAACAACTCCGCATAGCTAGGACTACACTCAAACACCATGTCAAGCTCATCCGGGTCCGGGTCAATATTGCCTTTCAAAAAGGCATCCTTGTCCACGTGATGAACATAAACACATGTTCTTCCCATCCCTAAAAAATTTAAACAACACAACATACAATAAATTCTATAAGAACTCATCCAAACATTACAACATTTGCGTAATGAAATGGACAACCCTAACCCCATCATAACCCTAACACCAACATAACATAACCCTAACCCTAAGCCTAACCTTAAATATACAAAGAACCCTAAGCCTAACATAAAAAAAACATAACCCTAACCCTAACAAAGAACCCTAAGCCTAACCCTAGCATACAAACAAGCCTAACCCTACCAAAATTCATGAAAGAGAACTAGAGTTTGCTCAAACTTACAAAAAAAAGGGCAAATGGGAGCATTTTCCGTGGATGAAAGAGAGGGGGTCGGGGGAGGTTACCTTCAGGGAGGGATTGGGGCCGAAATCCACGGACCAAACCTTGCTTTGAGGAGGGATTTGAGAAGGGAGGAGAGGGGGCCGCTTCTCTTTCTTGCAATGTGTGGGTGAATGGGGAAGTGGTGGGGGAGGGGGTCGGGCCGCTGCTGGATAAGTCAATGTGTGGCGCCTAAGAGCTAGGCGCCACACATAACAGTGTGGCGCCTTTCCCTTAGGCGCCACACTGCGGCGTAGTGGGGTCGGGCCGTGCCACGGGGCGCCAGCGTGGCAGGCGTGTGGCGCCTAACACCAAGGCGCCACATAGTGTAGTGTGGCGCCTTTCTGTCGGGCGCCACACGAAAGGGTCAGGACGGTGAATTTTTTCCGCGATCAGTTCACTCTGTGAATTCCTTTCGACTTTAGGTCAAATTTGTCAAAATTGACGGGCCACGCGGACCGAAATGTCACGCTGCCTGCGTCATATCACCCGCGCGGTCGGTCGCTGTGCTACGCCCGCATGTCGGGCATGTCCTCTCCTTGGGTCAGTCAATGGCTCACCTTTTCGGCCAGTGCCTTCGCAGAGCCAAGGCGGCGGGCGGCCGGCCGCCCTTTGACCCTTGGGGCGTGCTGGGGGTCAAGCCGGCTGGAAAAGTCTAGAGGATGGCAGAAACGGGTGCACTGGTAACAACTTTGGCATGCACGCATACATTTTGCAGGAAATCTTTTTTTTTTTGAACACATTACAAACGCAAACGTTCATATACACGCGCATACACTCACCCCTATGAACGCACACACGCACACCCTATCCCTATGAGCACCTTCGAGAGACTGAGCCGGCATATCATCTTGAAATTTACGAAGTCACCGTAGGCACCTCGTCATCGACGGGAACGTCTCCTCCCACTAAATGCGCCTCGCCGGAAATCCTGAAATAATTTCAGGAATAAATGCGAGCATCAGGATTTGAACTCTGGTGGGCTGGAGATACCACACTCCCTCTAACCATCCAACCACAGGTTGGTTCGCATTTTGCAGGAAATCTCGGTAGCGGTAGAAAACGACACACCCGGTGGACAAGCAAAGCATCATGCGCCGCGACCTGCCTCCGGACGGACGAGCGGAGGCTAGGCGAGGCACCGGTGTCCCGCGCGGCGGTCCGAGCTCGATCTGGTTCAACGCGCGCGTGCGGTGCCGGCCGGACCGGACACCCATGCCGGCGCTGGCATGGCGCCCGGTTCTGACTGGCGCGCCGGCCGGCACCTCACGAACACCGTCTGCTCCCCCGGACGACGACGGCCACCGCAGGGCGCCTCTCCCGGGGCCTTCGATCTATCGGACGCCCATGCACCCAAATCTGTGCTGGGTAACCCGTGTACGCGTGATGCAGCGAGCCGGCTTAACTATGTTGGCAAAAACCTGGCCGTCATCTCGTCTGGCGAGGCCAGCATGCAGTACACGTATGAAGGACGAACCATGGAGGCGGGCAACGAAGCAAGAACACGATTTCTCCAAAGCAATCAAAGCAACAAAGTAGTAGGACACATGAACGCGTCGACGCAGCAGCAGAGCAGACAGACATGGGAGGAAGAAGGAACAGGCAGGAAACACATCAACAGGGAGGAGGAGATATTTTGCTTACCGCTCGGCCGGCGACGTACGAACGGAGTGGAGGTGAGCGTCGCCATTTGGCTGGCTCCCGGCCGCTACCTCCAACTCCAGAGACAGGCCTCGGCGTTTCGCCGCGTTTTATGCTTTGCCCCTCCGGCTACAGATCCGAGAGAAGAGCAGCGACGCCGTGTCGACGGGCCATTGGCCGGAGCGCCTGGAGCCTGTCCTTTTTGCTCGAGTCATCACTTACGGGCGCCTTGTGCAGGCTCGCAAGGGCGTGGATCGACCGCCGCGTGTACAGCTTTGGGCGGGGTGCGGCGTCGGCTCTTCGGGGCACACACCTAGGTACGGCGCTCCGTGGCAGGCTGGCAGCTAGTGGCCGGGGCCGGCGCACAAAGAGACCTGCTGCGTCCCATACCCGTACTTCCACTATGTAATCGGTACTGTACCTGTTATCTCAAAATGTTGCCACCACATCAACGGTGTCCCGAGAGGAATCTTTTGTTTCCCTTGAGCAACGTGTGTTCACAGGATGTAAAAAAGTAGGACCCACACAGGCATGAGAGTACTTGATCCAGCCAACTTTCCTCCGCACACCAGAGGAGTCTAGCAGTAAAATACTACTGTAATAGTTTATTGCAGAAAGAAGTGGGCATCGGAGCAAGTAGGTTCTCCGATTCCCTGAATTTTTTCTATGGCATCGGATGGGTAATGTAGGGCACCGGTGCCAAGTGCATCAAAAGTTGATTTGGCATCGATTTTGGCCTACATGGTGGAAGGCATAAGGGCATCTTCAGGGCGAACCTGCAAATTCCCCGCATCAGTTCGGATCGTGCGGTCCGGACCACGGAAGCCATCCAACACGGCCTTGTATCGGTCCGTGGGGCGGTCCGGACGCTCCCGTAAATCGAAGACAAAAGTGGGCAGGTTTGCGGGAGTCCGGACACGAGAAACGCCGTTATCTGACACCCCTGGCCCACCCAAAACCCTTCGCGGACCCCAGCGTCTTCATCCTCCTCATTTTTTCTTCTTTCTTCTTTCTCTTTTGCCTTCTCCGCCGCTCCACCACCCCGGCCACCACGACACACCCTTGCCGGAATTCTGCGTTTCCGTCACCTCCGGCGCTTCAGCAGGGCTCCCCGTCGCTTCTCCTCCATCTCCGTTTAGCTCATGTCCTCCGAACGACCCGTCAGGTACCATCCTCTACTGTTAATTCTCACCATGCCCGCCAACTATTCGATGAATCGCCGGAGCTAAAAAAAGTTGTCCCTTCTTCTTTCTAGCAATGGATTCCGATTTCGAGTAATGATGCAGGCGGTCCTTGAAGACGCGGAGTGTGCGGAAGAGCATGTTCTCAATTTCAAGGGCTCGATCAAGAGTCATCGAGTTCTCAACCGCAACAGGGTGTGCGGGCATTTGACACTGATGGCCGACTACTTTGCCCATGATGCACTATTCGTTGACCACCTTCGCCGGCGTTTTCGGATGCGCAAGACTGTCTTCGATCGTTTGTACCATGGCGTCCGGTCATACCATGACTACTTCATCCTGAAAAAGGACGTTGTGTGAACGATTGGCTTCTCTGGTTACCAGAAGTACACTATCGCACTCCGGATGCTTGCATATGGCACAGTAGCCGATTCGTGGAACGAGTAGGAGTCCGGTCATACCATGACTACTTCATCCTGAAAAAGGACGTTGTGGGAACGATTGGCTTCTCTGGTTACCAGAAGTACACTGTCGCACTCCGGATGCTTGCATATGGCACAGTCGCCGATTCGTGGAACGAGTACCTACGGATGTCTGAGAGCACCTGCGGATATGCCATGGTCAGGTTTGCAACTGCCGTGGTCGAGGTGTTCGGACCTTAATATCTGGGAGAACCAACTGTGACAGACACAGAGAGGCTCTTGGCCAACTCACAAGCAACGAGGGGTGGCCAGGTTTGCTTGGATCTCTAGACTACATGCATTGGAAATGGAAGAACTGCCCGAAGGCTTTGCAAGGGCAATATCAGGGTCATGTTAAGAAGCCCACCATCATTCTTGAAGTAGTTGAATCACATGATCTTTGGATTTGGCACGCTTTCTTTGGCATGCCCGGGTCTCACAATGACATCAATGTGTTGCAACGATCGTCGTTGTTTGCGAGGCTGACTGAAGCAAAAGCTCCTCCTTGCCATTATACTGTTAATGGACATGAGTACAACATGGATTACTATCTGGTTGACGGTATCTATCCTTCATGGGCTACCTTTGTCAGCACCATCTCTAACCTAACATGCCAAAAAAAGTCTCACTTTGCACAAAGACAAGAAGCAGCTAGAAAGGATGTCGAGGACATTTGGAGTTTTGCAGACCCGTTTTGCAGTTGTTCATGGACCTACAAAACAATGGGATCCGGAGACCTTGTGGGAGGTGATGACATGTTGTGTGATCATGCACAACATGATCGTCGCGGATGAGGGTGACGGTGCTACCGCAAGTCTAGAATTTGAGAACATGGGCGATCTTATCCAACTTCCGGAATAGAATCTGGCCACATTTGAAGAGTTTATTCAAATGCATCAACAAATTCGGTATCGACGAACTCACGAGCAGTTGAAAGAAGATTTGATTGAGCATCAGTGGGCGTTGAAAGGGGATAACAATGTTGGGATGCAATATTTTGAACTTTTTAAAATGTGCACTATTGCTGCATGCGACTATTTTAGCGCATCTACCCTTTGCATGCGGCTATTTGATCGTGCAGACTTGAAAAATAAATAAGAACGGGCGGATGTATGCGGCTACGGTTGGATGTCGCCCTCCCGCATATGTGTCCGCGAACTGGCCCCATGTTCGCGGATGGATGCGGGAAGAAATTTGCGGGTTACCCTTGGAGATGCCCTAATAGTGGGAGTGTCAAGCGAGCCACGGGAGAATAGTGAAATGATGCGCTCCATTTGGAACTCTGGCAAGAGATGCTCTTCACCTGTGCTTGTCGTGGGAGTGAAGCCTGTGAAGGTGAGCTTGCGGAGGACATGTTTCTTTTCTCAAGTTTTTCTGTTGTGTAATGTATGTATGTATATTTCTCGCTGATGCATCTTGCATTCCATATGTATATGAGTCCTGTAGGTAGTCTGATAGTCCCGAAACCGGATGGCGTTCGATAACATCCGTACCTCGGATCTTGACTTGTTACGTTCAATTAAAGGGCATTTTTTGTGGGTCGTCTGGGCCCCCTCTCATGTAGACTGTACACCGTTGCTTCATTGGTGCACGGATATTTGTAGCCGATGCTTCCTCCCTTCCTCCCGCTCTCGTTAGCCCTCTACGGGGTTTATGTAAAATGTACAAGGCCCTCTCCAAAGAAGACGATGAAAATATACGTGCAAACACACTTCTGGAATTCCAAGGTCCCAAGCAAAATCAAGGTTTTTGATTGGCTGGCCTTCAAAGGAATGCTCAACACCAAGGCCAACCTCGCTCATAAGTCAATCACGCCCACTTCGGCCTGCTCAAGATGTTCCATACAAATTGACGGCACTGATCATCTCTTCCTTTTATACCTTTTTGCAGAAAGAATATGGCAGCGGCTCGACATCCCCATCCACACCAATTACAAGACTTTACTTTGGGATACAACGACACCGCCTGGCCTCGACGACACTGTATTGCCTTTCATTCTGATGGCCACCCTCTGGGGCATTTGGGATGCCAGGAATGCCAAAGCATTCAAAAAAATCGATACTCATTCCTCCCTCCCCCTAAAACATATTGTAACAGACTTAGATTTGTGGTCACATCACTTATCTAAGGACGTCATCTTCTCATGGCGGTTGTTCCTCTCCTCAGCTATGGCATGCCCATGTAATCTATGGTGACTGCGCGCCTCGCCGCCTTTTGAGTAATATATTCAGGTGGGGAACTCCCTCTGGGGATTCTCAAAAAAAGTACGAACGTTGTAACGTTATTAATACAAAATGTCGAGGTAGGCGATCGCCCCCCGTTGACTGCTAAACACACACACACATTTTGTACATGTAGTATCTCATTCCAACTTCAGTGATTTTTTTGAAACTAGTCAAAAGATTTGCCATTTTCGTTGAACACGGATGAAGGTTTAGGGGTTGAGGCCAATGGCCAAATTACAAAACATCACTCTTGTGGCATTAAATTATCCAAGTGCTTAGCCCCAACAATACACTACAAACTACACTCCTCTTTAGTCTTTGTGAAAATAACTCTGACCGGCACCGCAACATTGCGGAAGATCATTGCGTTATGTTCCTTCCAAACCTCCCACGGAATGAGCAGCATGAGGGAGATGAGCGGCCTACTGGATTGCATCATTCTGGAAACGTTGTGGCTTCACCAATTTTTAACTGAGTCCATGTGGCCCTATTCCAGGAGGTTCACTTCGTATAGGCCAAGCGAAACTTTAATCATACCCCAAACTCTAATGTTGTATCTGCATTGGAAGAGGAGGTGTGCCGCCATCTTTTGAACTTGTTTACAAATGGGGAATAAGTTGCAATTAGTCTATCCCCTCCGTTGGAGTCCATCGGACGTCCAAATCCTAATGTTAATTAGGAGCCACACAACTTGCACTTTGGAGGGGCCCAAATCTTGCACACATTCTGCATAAGATCCGTGTCCACTAAGCCCCAGAATTGAACCTCATTGGTAGACTTTGTCGAGTAATGACCATCATTCCAAAGCTTCCAAAAGATGGTATCTGCCTTTTCCGAATTTAGATGGACAAGCGAGAGAAAGATTTTCTCATAGGCTAACAAACACGAAAAGGTGACCAACTTTAGGTGCATCTAGTGCCCCCCTTAGTGGTTTTGGAGTATTGAAGACAAATGGGTTAAGGGAGTAATGTGTTTGTGAGTGTACACAGGTGATATAGTCCCTAAGGAGTTTGGTTTAACCGACGAAAGACGACCCCTAAAAATGTATTTCTTCAAGTGAAGACTTTGATGTTCTGTTTGAGGAATTGAAGTGAAGATTTCCGTGTGACTCTGAAGATATTGAAGCGAGGACTTTGAAGCTTGAAGACTTTGTTTTCACAGTTTCTTTTCCTCTTCTTAGGAAAATCCATATTGTTAAAGAGGGTCGAGGTAATACTAAGGAAAAATTCCAAGTTATGCTCATCTCAAAACATACACATACCCAATCCTTCGAGTGAAGCCTTTGGAAATCTCTTACAATGCAGTCAAATTCTTCAGTGACACAGACGAAGTTCTTGTGGTCTCTCGGGAAATTGGTCTGACTGGGAGTTAGGATTTCGCTAGTGCGAATTTCCTACCATGAGGAAATTGATAGCCCTGAGGAATTTGAGAGTTTGAATTTCCGACCGTTGTCGTGCTTAGCGCCAGCTATCCGAAGGATCGTGTCCTGATAACGGTCATATCATTAGGGGCATTTATGTCTTATCATGTCGGGTTGCACCCTAGCTATAAATAGCCGCCCCCACAACCACTAGTTGTTTGGCTGCTCCGAGAGAGATTGACAAGTGTCATTTAGAGCAACCCATCCTGTGACGACTCTAAGAGAATCATAAGTGAGGAAAAACCCAAACACCAAAAGCCAAAAGTGATTGAGCATCACTGAATAGATTGTCATGTGTGGAACCGAAGCTTTTTACCTTTAAAGACTGTGTATCTTCCAGACGGTTAGGCGTCATGGTCTAGTGCATCCAAGAGGAATTTGTGGATTGCCGGGTGACCGAGTTTGTGAAGGTTTGGAAGTCTACCTTGAAGACTTACCACGAGCGATTGGGCGGAGTCTGTGTGACTCTAGCTCAAGGAGAATACGGTAAGGGCTCTGTGTCCTGGGACTGTGTGTCCTTTGGTTTAAATACCAAGCCACTCCAAACCAGACGTATGACTCTCACAACAGTTGGAACTGGTAGACCAAATCATTGTATTCACCAAGCACCTAGTTCTATTTCTTCAACCCTTTCATTTCCTCGGTTACTTGTTGATGAAATTGATCTTTGTTGTTTGAAGACTTTGACTGAAGACTTTCTGAATCTCCTCTATCAAATTCTTCTGTCAGGTTACCAGTTATACCTGTCTATCCTGATCGCTTATTACATGTACTCTATATGCCTTTTCATCATGATGACTATGCTGTTTCCATGGTTTGCATGTTTCTGAGTACTTTATCTGCTGCATGATTTTCATCACTCAACAATTTCTTCAACTAGAAATTTCTCAGTGAAGAATTTGTAAAAATCGCCCAATCACCCCCCTCTTGTCGATATAACGCACTTTAAATTGGTATCAGAGCAAGGTACTCCCTTGTTCTGTGTGATTTTGGTTTAAGCACATGGAGTTTTAGTTATGTCGACTGTAGGTATGATCAAGGTCTCGGCTGGTTGTCCTACCTTTGATGGGATGGACTACCCCTACTGGAAGAACAAGATGCGCATGCATCTTGAGGCAATTGACAACGATCTCTGGTATGTTGTGGAAAATGGTGTTCCATCCGTCACTCCCACTATCAACGCTGCTGATGTGAAGAGATTCAAGCAACTCAATTCTCAAGCGAAGAATGTCATATGTGGCCATCTAAGCAAAGGACAGTATGGCAGAGTGAGTGCTTTGGAAACAACAAAGCTTATCTGGGACAGGCTGTCCAAAGTCAACAAAGAGGTTTCAACTCAACGTGACTCCCGAGTTGATGTTCTTCGCAATCTCTTCAACCGCTTCAAACGACTTGACAATGAAAATGTTCAGCAAATCTTCAATCGCCTCACTGATATCTCAAATGAGCTTCTGGCTCTTGGTGCCACTGATATCACCGAACATGAGGTGGTGAAGAAACTGCTGAGGTCCCTTGATTTCTCATTTGACACACTGGCTTTGATGATTCAAGAGCGTGGAGACTACAAGTCACTAGATCCTACCGATATTCTTGAGAGGCTCAAAACTCAAGAATTCCAACAAGCTGAGAAAAGAGACCTCTATGGGCCAAGCTATGGAAGATCTCGTGCATTGAAGGCAAAGGCAATTTCCTCATCTGAAGAAGAATCTGACAGTAGTCTGGGTGACCCTGAAGAGCTTGGCCAGGAGCTTGCAATGCTCGTAAGGACTTGTCACAAATGCAAGAGGTGATGTGAAGAAATCAGAATCTTCATCACGTGACAACAAGAAAAGGACTTGTCACAAATGCAAGAAGTCTGGCCATTACATTGCTGGTTGTCCTCTCTGGGCAAAGGAATCAAAGAAGAAGAAATACAAGGATGACAGTTCTGATGACACAAAGAAGAAGAAGAAATCTTTAAAGTCCTCATCTCAGAAGAATAGCAGTTCCAAAAGGCTCGTGCACTTATTGGCAAGGAAATGGATTCTGAAGAAGAATCTGAAGAATATGAGGAAGAGGAGAAATCCGAGGGGGAGTCAGACTCTGGTGTGGCGAGCCTAGCTCTCGCTACTGCTTTCGTCAGCAAGTCCATCTTCAACAACGAGGAAAATGGCAACGCCAACAACACTTACGTTAGCGACAACGACTTTGCTCCCACCTATTGCTTCGTGGCTAAAGGTGCCAAGGTACTCAAATATCCTTCCTCCTCTGAATCAAGTAAAGGTGAATTTGATGATAATCTGAAACCTAGTTATTCCAAACCTGCTACTATTGCCCCTAAGAAACAAAGTGTCATGCTAAGGATTCAAAAACTGCTAGACAAAAGTGATGACTTGTTGAACAAGGAAATGGATCGTACTCAAACTCTTACTGATGATCTTCAAAGTCTTTAGTCAAAGTATGATGAGCTTAAAAGTCATCATGATACTCTCCCAGTTGATCATGAGAAGCTTTCTTATGAATTTCTTCAAAGAAGCAAGATCTTGAAAAATTGAGGGTGTCTCATGAAGATCTTCGAAAGGAAAATGATCCATTACTCGCTCAACAGATCAGCTCCACTCAGGAAGATTTTGTTCCACCTTGTTTGCAATGCATCGAATGTGAAACTGTAAATTCTTCACCTGAATGTTCAAATGCTTCTATTTCTGCAACTTCTACAACTATTTATGTGGTCACAAATTCCTCAATCGAGGAAACCACAAGTGTCACTGACGAAAATGCGGGGTTGAAGGAATTGTATGTGACATGCATGTACAAAAGCCTCAAAGGGCATCAAATCCTTTGTGATGTGCTCAAGAAACAGATTCTGAACAGGAACCCTAGGAAAGAGGGTATTGCATTTGAGAGGAAACTCAATGCTAATGGATCCTATTGGACACTTGAGCAGTATCCCAAAACCGCATGGGTTGCTGCAAAAGGACCTCCTGTAGATCCATCCACTTTATCTGGTTTTAACTGTGAATCTTCATGTTCCTCTGATGAGTCATTTGACTCCAACTATAAACCGCTCAAAAATCGGAATGGTGAAATATTTGCCAGATATGTTGGAACTAACTGCAGGCATGGTCCGCCGATGAAGAAAATCTGGGTTCCCAAAAGATGCCTTGAAAGTCTTCAGGTGCATGTTATCATGACACCACCCTTGAAGAAAATGAACCCCAGATTCTTCACATGGGCCAAAGTCTTCATATGGACCAAATTCCTCACATGATCATAAATCTGCACATGCTCGTGTTAATGCCTTTGTTTCGCAGGGAAAACCTAAGGGTCATGAATATGTGCATTATTCTTGTAGTGACCCGACCCGAAACGGTCAAGTCTCTATGTATCTGTACCATCCCAAGATCATGCTGGCACACACAGTACATCCATGTATATATCAAAGTTCAATCACACCTGCTTTATTACATCGAAATCTCATATAGAGTCTTTACTACCATAATAAATTTGGTTGAAGGCCAACTCATGAGATAAACTACTACGGAAGACGTAGAAGATAGCGAGTCCATCCGAATCTAAGGGCATATCACCGAGCGTAGAACGTTGCCTCACTCCTGGTCGGAATAAACCTCTGCAACATGAGACGTTGCAGCCGTGTATGTCAACATTTTGAATATGCCAGCAAAGTCACCAGAGAGAACTATTAAAATAATCATCTACACTATATGCAAATATGGCTGGTGGGGCTACAAGTTAAAGTTCTAGCGAAAAGCTGATTTTTCATGTTCATGAATTTTCAACTGATGATACCCTGATTGAAAATCGATCTTGGAGAATACTCTCGCTCCAACCAGCTGATCAAACAAATCGTTTATCATCGGCAGAGGGTACTTGTTCTTGATAGTCACCTTGTTCAGCGCACGATAATCAAGTACCATCCTCAAAGTTTTATCCTTCTTCTCTACCAAGAGAACTGGGGATCCCCAAGGTGATGAGCTTGGGCGAATATAACCTTTATCAAATAGCTCCTTAATCTATTTCTTGATTACCTCCAAATCATTAGCGGGCATCCGATAAGGTCTCTTGGATATTAGGGTTGTCCCTGGCAATAACTCAATCAGGAACTCAATTTCTCTGTCAGGTGGCATGCATGGCAATTCCTCCGGAAATACATCGGGGAAATTTTGTACAACCGGCACTTCCTCCTGAACAACTCCCGTGAGAGAATTTACCCGAGTATTCTTTGGTGTGTGGCTGGATACATACTTAATCCTCTTTTGCTCTGGGGTGGTGAGCAAAATCGACTTACGAGCCAATCGAAGTTTCCTTCATACTTGGTCAACCAATCCATGCCTAGGATTACATCCAATCCCTGTGACTCTAATACGATGAGGTCGGTGGGAAATTCATGGTTTCCAATGTTGAGGTTCATCGTGTGACATCCTCCATGGTTATGATTGTGACATCCTCCATGGTTATGATTGTGTCCTCCATTCTTGAAGTTGTTGTTGTCGTGATGATTGTTCCCATTTCCTCCATGGTTATGACCTCCATGAGTATGTCCCCCATGGGTGTGGTGATTGTGTCCTCCAAACTTACCGGATCCTGATCCGATATTCTCTGTGTAAGGGGAGTAACTGAGCTTCTCCTAAACTCTAGAGTTGTACTTTCCCTGTCCATACTTTCGCTTGTGGTTCTCTATCTACTACTGCTTTCCCTCTAGAATAAGAGCCTTGTCTACCAGCTCTTGATAGTTGTTGAAGGTAGCAACTATCAACTGAATGCTCAGTTCATCATTAAGTCCCTCCAAGAACTTCTCCTTCTTGGCTGCATCATCAGCCACATCTCCGTGAGCATATCTGGCCAACAAGCTGAACTCGTCCACGTACTGAGCCACAGAACGGTTGCCCTGGCGTAAGTTGCGAAACTCAGGCTTCTTCAAGCTCATGGCTCCAGCTGAGACATGTGCAGTGCGGAAGGCCTGCTTGAATTGATCCCATGTCACAGTGGCAATGGGATAAGTGGTGGTGAAGTTCTCCCACCAAGAAGCTACTGGTCGTTCTAGCTGGTGTGTGGAAAATCGCACCTTTTCTGCTTCAGTGCATCCAGCGGTAATCACCTCTCTTTCCATCTTACAGAGCCAATTCTCTACCACAATGGGCTCAGTGCTGCCGAAAAAAGTTGGCGGATTCAGCCTCAAGAAACGGGTGAGGTTGTCGGCCTGTGGTGGAGGGGTTTTGTTGTTGGCTTGGTTCTGGATCAATATCTGCATCAGTGCATTCTGCTGCTGAATCAGCTAAGTGAGCTCCGGTGGGAAGTTGGATCCGGGGTCACGTCTCGGAGGCATATGATAATTTAGAGTAGATGAGAATTAGAATAGAACAAGGGCCTAAAGAGAAAATAACACTACGCATATGCATGCAACAATCATTAACACACCAAACATTCATTTATTCAACTCAAACATGGTTCAAATCTTGGAATACAAGTCTTACGACAAAACGAAACATCGTCCTAATCGATCAACGAGAAAAATAAAGATAACATGGTGGTCATGACTAAGTGTCCTCCTCAGAACTCCATGTGGGTGCGTCCTCCAGTGGTTCTCTCCTCGTAGTCATCATCGTTGCTCACGAAGGGGCCATTGACGTCATTCAGGTGAAGGTCTTCTCCCTGGTCCAGTTTCTCCTCCAGGGATGCAACATAAAGCTTCAAGTTCTTGATACTCTCCAGAAGATCCTTGACTTCCTCTTCATGATTGTAGTGGGCTTCATGTGCTTCATCCTCCAGTTCAACTTCACGGATCATAACCTTCTTGACCGTCTTTGTGCTTTTGCGCAGCTGAGTCTCCAGAGTCCTCATGTGAACCTCCAAGTCTTGGATGAATGAAATGATGGAGTCATCATTCCTGGTGCGTACAATCTCTCCATATACAGTCCTGCAAGAGATCATGTTGAGGTCTGATCCGATGAGATCGCCTCTGTACTCCTCCCCGATGCATCCAAGTGCACGATGAACTGCCATGTTTCTCCCAAGAATCCAAGTGGGAGAAACAAACTGGAAGTTGATGGGCTCCGAGAAATTTCCGAACGTCCTCCCGGGTATGTGCACCTCAATCTTATAACGAGGGTATGTTGGAAGAGCCATGGCAGGGGTCCCGGTGATAGTAGGCAGAGCAATCCTCAACTCCTTGATGATTTGCACCAGGAGCAGGCCAAACGGCTGATACGTCCATTTTGCATCATGATTTCCTATCAATATTTATAGTATTCTTGTCCATTATTGCACTTTATGATACAATTTTTATGCCTTTTCTCTATGAATTTACAAGGTACATCACAAAGAGGAAAATTGCTGGGAACTGGAATTCTGGACATGAAAACCAAGAAAAATGGTGAAAATTCACTGGACTCCAAATGACCTGAAACTTCACGAAGAATTTTTGTGGAATATATGAGAATTTATGGGCCAAAAATATACCAGAGGGGGGCCACCTACTGCCCACAAGCCAATAGGGCGCGCTGCTACTTCTTGAGCTTGCGTTGGTTTTCCCTTGAAGAGGAAAGGGTGATGCAGCAAAGTAGATAAGTATTTCCCTCAGTTGTTGAGAACCAAGGTATCAATCCATTAGGAGATACAAGCAAGTCCCCAATCCAAGAAAAATCATTCCGAAGATTTTATTCCGTTTGGACTCCGTTTAATATTCCTTATCTGCAATACTCAGAAACAAGGAAAAAACAGAAACTGGCACTAGGCTCTAGATTAACAGGTTAGTCCCAAAAATAATATAAAATAGCATATTAATGCATATAAAACATCCAAAACAGATAATATAATAGCATGGAACAATCAAAAATTATAGATACGTTGGAGACGTATCAAGCATCCCCAAGCTTAATTCCTGCTCGTCCTCGAGTAGGTAAATGATAAAAAACAGAATTTTTGATGTGGAATGCTACCTAACATATTTATCCATGTAATATTCTTTATTGTGGCATGAATATTCAGATCCATAAGATTCAAAACAAAAGTCTAATATTGACATAAAAGCAGTAATACTTCAAGCATACTAACAAGGCAATTGCGTCCTTTCGAAATAACATGGACTTAGAAAGTTATCCCTACAAAATCATATGGTCTGGCTATGCTCCATCTTCCCCACACAAAGTATCTACATCATGTACAACCCCGATGACAAGTCAAGCAATTGTTTCACACCTTTTATGTTCTCAAACCTTTTCAACTCTCGCGCAATACATGAGCGTGAGCCATGGATATAGCACTATAGGTGGAATAGAATATGGTGGAGGTTGTGAAGGGAAAGGAGAAGATAGTCTCACATCAACTAGGCGTATCAACGGGCTATGGAGATGCCCATCAATAGATATCAATGTGAGTGAGTAGGGATTTCCATGCAACGAATGCACTAGAGCTATAAGTGTATGAAAGCTCAAAAAGAAAACTAAGTGGTTGTGCATATGATGAAAAATTCCACTAGTTATATGAAAGTGACAAAATAGGAGACTCTCTATCATGAAGATCATGGTGCTACTTTGAAGCACAAGTGTGGAAAAAGATAGTAGCATTGTCCCTTCTCTCTTTCTCTCATTATTATTTTTTATTTATTTTGGTGGGCATCTTTGGCCTCTTTTTTTTATTTGGGCTTCGCTGGCCTCTTTTATTATTTGTAAAGTCCGGAAACTCATCCAAACTTGTGAGGGAGTCATAGCTTCCATCATCCTTTTCTCTCACGGGACAATGCTCTAATAATGAAAATCATCACACTTTTATTTACTTACAACTCAAAAATTACAACTTGATACCTAGAACAAAATATGACTCTATATGCAATATGAAAGTGATGGTGCGTGTCATGAAAAACGGAACGGTGGAAATTGCATGGCAATATATCTCGGAATGGCTATGGAAATTCCATAATAGGTAGGTATGGTGGCTGTTTTGAGGAAAATATATGGTGGCTGTTTTGAGGAAGGTGGGTTTAATGCACCGGCGAAAGTTGCGCGGTACTAGAGAGGCTAGCAAAGGTGGAAGGGTGAGAGTGCGTATAATCCATGGACTCAACATTAGTCATAAAGAACTCACATACTTATTGCAAAAGTTTATTAGTTATTGAAGCAAAGTATTAGACGCATGCTCCTAGGGGACAGGTTGGTAGGAGTTAACCATCGCGCGCTCCCGACCCTCACACAAAGGTTGACAATCATTAAACAAATCATGCTCCGACTTCGTTACATAATGGTTCACCATACGTGCATGCTACGGGAATCACAAACTTTAACACAAGTATCTCTTCCAATTCACAATTACTCACTAGCATGACTCTCATATTACCATCTTTATATCTCAAAACTATATGCTAGGAATCAAACTTCTCATAGTATTCAATGCACTTAATATGAAAGTTTTTATTATATCCCTCTTGGATGCCCATTATATTAGGACTAAATTCGTAACCTAAACCAATTACCATGCTGTTTAAAGACTCCCAAAATAATATAAGTGAGGTATGAGAGTTCAATAATTTCTATAAAATAAAACACCACCGTGCTCTAAAAAGATATAAGTGAAGCACTAGAGCAACATTGCCTAGCTCAAAAGATATACGTGAAGCACATAGAGTATTCTAATAAATTAACGATTAATGCGTGTCTCTCTCAAAAGATGTGTGCAGCAAGGATGATTGTGGCAAACTGAAAATCAAAGACTCATATCATACAAGACGCTCCAAGCAAAACACATATCATGTGGTGAATAAAAATATAGCCTCAAGTAAATTTACCGATGGATTGAAGATGAAAGAGGGGATGCCTTCCGGGGCATCCCCAAGCTTAGGCTCTTTGGTATCCTTGAATATGGCTTGGGGTGCCTTGGCATACCCAACCTTAGGCTCTTGCCACTCCTTATTCCATAGTCCATCAAATCTTTACCCAAAACTTGAAAACTTCACAACACAAAACTCAACAGAAAACTCATGAGATCCGTTGGTATAAGAAAAATAAATCACCACTTTAGGTACAGTTGTGAACTCATTATTTATTTATATTGGTGTAATATCTACTGTATTCCAACTTCTCCATGGTTCATACCCCCCTATACAACCCATAGATACATCAAAATAAGCAAACAACACAAAGAAAACAGAATCTGTCTAAAACAGAACAGTCTGTAGCAATCTATAGACTTCGAATACTTCTGTAACTCCAAAAATTCTGAAAAATTAGGACAATCAGGGAAATTTGTATATCAATCTTGTGTAAAAATTTCAGATCAAAATAACGTTCCAGTGAATTTACAAAATTCCTGGACTGAGAGAAAAAGTTTCTGTTTTTCACTAAAATGAAATCACAAACACCGTAGACCATCCCAAAGGTCTTACTTGGCTCAAACACTAATTTAAACAAGAAAATACAATTACTACAGAGGTAATAATGTGCAAAACACTCAAAAAACAGAAGCAAAAACAAAAGCAAAAGAAATAAAATTGGGTTGCCTCCCAACAAGCGCTATTGTTTAACGCCCCTAGCTAGGCATAACGCAATAGATCTAGGTATTGTCATAATAGTAAGGGAGATCATCCATGCTCATCTCATACTCCCTTCTTTCAGCGGCAAGTTTTCTTTGTGGCAAGCAAAAGTAATCAAAAGGGCTAAATTTAATAGGATAAGGATCCTTAAGATCAAGTGCGGGAGGGATAGGTTCCTCCTTCGGCCCCCTATAGTGTATAATCAATTCATCATTGTAGGCTTTCCTTTGGTGGAAAGTCATAAGCCAATCTCTTAATATGAACTCTAATCCATTATTTTGTATAGCAAAATTATCATTGAGTTCAGAAATCTTATCAATCAAAACCTCGATAGGGACCCTTTTTCTCAAATTTTCATTATAAGCAACGTAATCCGGGGATTGCAATCTCATTATTTCTTCTTGATTAAAAAGGATCTCCTCTATAGGGGGACATCCACCATTAATTTTATAATGAGCAGAGATTTCACTAGCCTCTTTCATGATGAATCTAAACTCGTGGGCTAGAAATATAGTGGCGGCACGCTTAACAGAAGAATACTGAATATTAGAGAACTCAAGAAAAATCCTTTGTATGCAAGGATGCATATGAACAAATTGCCTCTCAAGTTCAATTATTAGAAGTGTTATGGCATCCGCAAGACTATTAGTTTTATTGAGAATAGACCCTCCTAAGGTAGGTAGCGTACCAGCACAAGTAAAGAAATCTTGAATAACACCTTTTCCAATAATATTACCGCTACCTATGCGGAATTTTTTTGTATGCATGATAGTAGGTTCTTCATGAGAGTCGTTTTTAGCGAAGTTGTCAAAATTTCTCTCAGGATTATTACTATCCTTTTCAATAAAAACCTCTCTAGATTCAGACATGGTGGCCATGAATAGATCTAGCACACAAGAAAGCAAAAAGCAAACGAAAAGACGAACGGAAGAAGGGCGAATAAAAAGGCAAATCTTTTTGGTTTTTCTGAAAATCGTTTTAGAAGTGGGGGAGAGGAAAACAAGAGGCAAATGGCAAATAATGTAAATGCAAGAGATGAGTTTGTGATGGGTACTTGGTAGGCTTGATGTAGATCTCCCCGGCAACGGCGCCAGAAATCCTTCTTGCTACTTCTTGAGCTTGCGTTGGTTTTCCCTTGAAGAGGAAAGGGTGATGCAGCAAAGTAGATAAGTATTTCCCTCAGTTGTTGAGAACCATGGTATCAATCCAGTAGGAGATACAAGCAAGTCCCCAATCTTTGCACCTACACAAACAATCAAACTCTTGCACCCAACGCTAAAAGGGGTTGTCAATCCCTTCACGGTTATTTGCAAGGATGAGATCTGATAGAGATAGATATAAAAGATTGCTAGATCGTAAAGTAAAACAAAAGTAAAAATAATGCAGCGAGGTATTTTTGGTATTTTTGGTTTATAGATCTGAAAATATAATATGGAAAATAGACCCGGGGGCCATAGGTTTCACTAGAGGCTTCTCTCATGAAGGAAAATAATACGGTGGGTGAACAAATTACTGTCGAGCAATTGATAGAAAAGCGCATAGTTATGACGATATCCAAGGCAATGATTATGCATATAGGCATCACATCCGTGTCAAGTAGACCGAAACGATTCTGCATCTACTACTATTACTCCACACATCGACCGACTCCTGCCTGCATCTAGAGTATTAAGTTCATGAAGAACAGAGTAACGCATTAGGTAAGATGACATGATGTAGAGGGATAAACTCAAGCAATATGATGAAAACCACATCTTTTTATCCTCGATGGCAACAATACAAATACGTGCCTCTTTACCCCTACTTTGTCACTGGGTGAGGACACCGCAAGATTGAACCCAAAACTAAGCACTTCTCCCATTGCAAGAATTACCAATCTAGTTGGCCAAACCAAACCAATAACTCGAAGAGACTTGCAAAGATATGAAATCATGCATATAAGAATTCAGAGAAGATTCAAATAATATTCATAGATAAGCTAATCATAAACCCACAATTCATCGGATCTCGACAAACACACCGCAAAAGAGTATTAGATCGGATAGATCTCCATGAAGATCATGAAGAACATGGTATTGAAGAACATAGAGAGAGAAGAAGCCATCTAGCTACTAGCTATGGACCCGAAGGTCCGTGGTAAACTACTCACGCATCATCGGAGGGGCAATGGAGTTGATGTAGATGCCCTCCGTGATCGAATCCCCCTCCGGCAGATTACCGGTAATGGCTCCAAGATTGGATCTCACGGGAACAGAGGCTTCCGGCGGCGGAATAGTATTTTCGTGGCTCCTTTTGGTATCCAGGGAATATTTGGGAATTTATAGGCCGAAGAATAGGGTTAGGAGGGCTGCCGTGGGGCCACAAGCCAGGGGGCGCCCCCCCCCTAGGGCGCGCCCTGGTGGCATGTGACTCCACGGCAGGTCTCCTGCCTTCATCTCCAAGTCTGTCGGGTTTCTTCTGGTCAAGAAAAATCATTCCGAAGATTTTATTCCGTTTGGACTCCGTTTAATATTCCTTATCTGCAATACTCAAAAACAAGGAAAAAACAGAAACTGGCTCTAGGCTCTAGATTAATAGGTTAGTCCCAAAAATAATATAAAATAGCATATTAATGCATATAAAGCATCCAAAACAGATAATATAATAGCATGGAACAATAAAAAATTATAGATACATTGGAGACGTATCACGCGCCCACCCCTTGGGTGCGCCCTGATAGCTTGTGGGGCCCTCGCAGGTGCCCCTCCCTCCCTCTTCTACTATAAGATGTGTTTTGACCTAGAAAAAAATAAGAAGGAACTTTCGGGACGAAGCGCCGCCGTCTCGAGGCGGAAACCTGGGCAGAGGCCCTTTTGCACTTCGGCAGGATGATTCTATCGGGGAAACCTCTCTCCGGGAAAGGGGAGATCGAAGCCATTGTCATCACCAACGCTCCCTCCTTCGTGGGATGACCAATCTTCATCAACATCTTCACCGTCACCATGTCATCTCAAACCCTAGTTCATCTCTTGTACTCAATCTTTCTCTCAAAACTTCAGATTGGTACATGTGGGTTACTAGTAGTGTTGATTACATCTTGTAGTTTATGCTTGTTGGTTTATTTGGTGGAAGATATTATGTTCAGATCTTTGATCATCATCATTACACCTCTGATCTTGAACATGTTGATGATGTGTGAGTAGTTACTTTTGTTCTCGAGGACATGTGAGAAGTCTTGTTATAAGTAATCATGTGAAGTTGGTATTCGTTCGATATTTTGATGATATGTATGTTGTTGCTTCCTTTAGTGGTATCGTGTGAACGTCGATTACATGACACTTCACCATCTAATGGGCCTAAGAGAAGGCATTGTGTAGTAATAAGTAGATGATGGGTTGCTAGAGTGACAGAAGCTTAAACCCTAGTTTATGCATTCAGATCCTTGATCATCATCATTACACCTCTGATCTTGAACATGTTGATGATGTGTGAGTAGTTACTTTTGTTCCCGAGGACATGTGAGAAGTCTTGTTATAAGTAATCATGTGAAGTTGGTATTCGTTCGATATTTTGATGATATGTATGTTGTTGCTTCCTTTAGTGGTATCGTGTGAACGTCGATTACATGACACTTCACCATCTAATGGGCCTAAGAGAAGGCATTGTGTAGTAATAAGTAGATGATGGGTTGCTAGAGTGACAGAAGCTTAAACCCTAGTTTATGCGTTACTTCGTAAGGGGCTGCTTTGGATCCATATGTTTCATGTTATGGTTATATTTATCTTAATTCTTCTTTCGTAGTTGTGGATGCTTGCGAGAGGGGGGTAATCATAAGTGGGTTGCTTGTTCAAGTAAGAACAACACCTTAGCACCGGTCCACCCACATATCAAATTATCAAAGTAACGAATGCGAATAAACTAACATGATGAACATGACTAGACGGAAATTCCCATGTGTCCTCGGGAGCGCTTTGCTTTATACAAGACTCCCATCGGGCTTGTCCTTTGCTATAAAAGGATTGGGATATCTTGCTGCAGACTTGCTACTATTGTTACTTGTCACTTGTTACGAATTATCTTGCTACAAAACCATCTATCACTGTTACTCACAACACTTACAGAGAATATCTTGCTGAAAACTGCTTATCATTTCCTTCTGCTCCTTGTTGGGTTCGACACTCTTACTTATCGAAAGGACTATGATTGATCACCTATACTTGTGGGTCATCAAGGGCATCGTCTCGTCAGGCTGGCAAAACTCCGTGATCAGGACTGGGGTGAAGGAGGCCATCCAAAAGATTGAAAGTCGGAGAAGAGTCGAAAATGAACAGATGAAAATATAGGAATTAAAACATAAAATAAAATTAAAACATAAAATAAAATGATTTTCTTCCTAATGGCTTTTCCAATCCTAGTGGTTACGTCCTATGGTCAGCGTGTGCTCTAATACCATATATGTAGCCACCCGACCCGAAATGGTCAAGTCTCTGTGTATCTGTACCATCCCAAGATCATGCTGGCACACACTATACATCAATGTACATATCAAAGTTCAATCACACCTACTTTATTACATAGAAATCTCATATAGAGTCTTTATTACAATAATAAATTTGGCTGAAGGCCAACTCATGAGATAAACTACTGCGGAAGACGTAGAAGATAGCGAGTCCATCCGGCTCCAAGGGCATATCACTGAGCGTAGAACGTTGCCTCACTCCTGGTCGAAATAAACCTCTGCAGCATGAGACGTTGCAGCCGTGTAGCCATGTAGGTCAGCATCTTGAATATGCCGGCAAAGTCACCAGAGAGAACTCATAAAATAACCATCTACACTATATGCAAATATGGCTGGTGGGGCTATAAGTTAAAGTTTTAGCGAAAAGCTGATTTTTCCTACAACAAAGGGGTTAAAAGCAAAAAATCCTACTACAAAGTTGATTGTTAATGAGATGGTTCCGCCAACCATTCTCATACCCCAATTATTATTAAACCCAATTCATTATTATTTATTGTGTCGAGAGTTCCTGGTAGTTTCAATTCCAGAGGCTCAAGTTGTCCGTAACCGGGGACACGGCTAATCGATTAGGTTATAACACTACGCAGAGGTTTGCGCAGTTTTCCCGCAAGATTTGATCCCTCCGTTGAAGTCCTCGCACTGCCTGATGTTTGAGGACCGGATGACCAAAACATGATCTTTCAAAGAGCTTCTCGAACCAACGCCAGTGCCCATCCAATCCTACTATTCTTCTACATCTCGTAGCACTGATCCAGCCCGAGTCACTCAATGATCAACCAAGCCAGAGCCCATAGTGACTTGAGGTTGCACAGGTAAGCTTCTGGTCTTGAAGTATCCATTCGTCTCTTTGAGGCTGGGTGGAGCTTTCCTCATGATGACTGGCCAAACCCAACTCACTAGGCTAATCCCACATGGCATTTCACCGGGGTGCCTTTCGATCCATTCCACCCAGTGGTAAATTTGAAATCTTGGCTTGAGTCTTGAAGTCTTGAAGTTGTCGTCATCGATTAAACCATCACTCTCACAACTAATAACCCACAAGTATATGGGATCGCAACAATTTTCGATGGTAGAGTATTCAACCCAAATTTATAGATTCGACACAAGGGGAGCCAAAGAGTATTTGCAAGTATTAGCAGTTGAGTTGTCAATTCAACCACACCTGGAGATTAAATATCTGCAGCAAAGTGATCAGTATCACAGTAATATGGTAGTTTGGTAGCAGTGGTAACAGTAGTAGTAACGGTAACAGTGATAGTAAATGTTTTGTAGCAAGTGTAACAGTGACAACAACAGTAGTAACTTAGCAAGAACAATATGTGGAAAACTCGTAGGCATTGAATCGGTGAATTCGTTGGATGATATTCATCATATAACAGTCATAACCTAGGGCGACACAGAACTAGCTCTAGTTCATAAATATAATGTAGGCATGTATTCCGTAAATAGTCATACGTGCTTATGGAAAATAACTTGCATGACACCTTTTGTCCAACCCTCCCGTGGCAGCGGGGTCCATAAGGAAACTAAGGGATATTAAGGCCTCCTTTTAATAGAGAACCAGAACAAAGCATTAACACATAGTGAATACATGAACTCCTCAAACTACGGTCATCACAAGAAAGTATCCCAACTATTGTCACTTTGGGGTTTACGGATCATAACACGTAACAGGTGCATATGACTTGCAAGATTGGATCAAGAACATAAATATAATGGTGAAAACATAAACGGTTCAGATCTGAAATCATGGCACTCGGGCCCTAGTGACAAGCATTAAGCATGGCAAAGTCATAGCAACATCAATCCCAGAACATAGTGGATACTAGGGATCAAGCCCTAACAAAACTAACTCGATTACATGATGAATCTCATCCAACTCCTCGCCGACCAGCGAGCCTACGAAGGAATTACTCACTCCCGGTGGGGGGCATCATGGAATTGGCGATGAAGGAGGGTTGGTGATGACGAAGACCGAAGATTCCCCTCTCCGCAGCCCCAAACGGGCTCCAGATCTGGCCTCCCGATGAAGAACAGGAGGTTGCGGCGGCTCCGTATCGTAAAACGCGATGAAACTTCCTCTCCTATTTTTTTCTCCAAAAATAGGAATTTATAGGGCTAGAATTAGGGTCAACGGAGCCCCGAGGGCCTCACAACCCACCAGGGCACGCTTGGAGGGGGTGGCACGCCCTGGTGTCTTGTGGGCACCCAGAGCCCCCCCCTCCGGTGGTTATTGGCTCCAGTATTTTTTATTTATTGTAAAATAATTCTCCAAAAAGTTTCATCCAATTCCGAGAACTTTTATTTCTGCACAAAAACAACACCATGGTAGTTCTGCTGAAAACAGCGTCAGTCCGGGTTAGTTTCATTCAAATCATGCAAATTAGAGTCCAAAACAAGAGCAAAAGCATTAGGAAAAGTAGATACGATGGAGACGTATCAACTCCCTCAAGCTTAACCCATTGCTCGTCCTCAAGCAATTCAGTTGACAAACAGAAAGTGATAAAGAAAAACTTTTACGAACTCTTTTGTTCTTGTTTACATACATATGCTTAAGTAGCACCCAGGTTTTCAACAAAGATTATGACTAACCATGTCAACAATAACTCTTAAAAATTATATTAGCTCATATCAATGACATAAGCAACTAGCGAGCAATAATAAAATATCTCAAATGCAAACACTTTGTCAAAACAATCATGATGTAATATGACAACAGTGGTATCTCGCTAGCCCTTTCTGAGACCGCAAAACATAAATGCAGAGCACCTCCAAAGAGTCCAAGCAACGACTAAACATTGTAATTCATGGTAGAAAAGATCCAGTCATGATGCATTCAACATTAACTATACACAATGCATGAGGATGACAATAGTGCTCTCAGATCTGGTGCTTGTTTGAGAAGGTGATGACTCAACATAAAATGAAATAGACAGTCCCTACGCAGAGGGAAACAGGGATTTGCAAAGGTGCCAGAGCTCAAGGCTTAAATCAGAGATAAATAAAATTTTGGGAAGTGCACCCTTCCTGTTTACATCACAACCAAAAGTTATCAATATCTTCCATGCTAAACACATTAGTGGCGGTTCCCAAGCGATAAAAGTCAAGGTTTACTCACCCTCCACCAACAAACCCATTCCACTGCTAGCCGAATCCACGGGCACCGTCCATACCAACAACAGTCCTGGGGGAGTTTTGTTTAATTATTTGGAATTTTTTATTTCGGGACTGGGCATCCCTATTACCGGCCCCTCTTGTGCAAGGACGAGTGAATAAACACTCATCATGAGAATAATCCGCTTAGCATGGAAGATATTGACTACCCCCTGTCGCTCTATGAACAATCCAAGCACACAAAACAAATGTTCATTTGAAATTTTAGAGGTGGCACATGCAAATTTACTTGGAACGGCAGGGTAATACCGCATATGGGTAGATATAGTGGAATCATCTGGAATAACTTTGGTTTAAGGATTTTTGATGCACAAGCAGTATTCCGCTTAGTACAGGCGAAGGCTAGCAAATAGGTTGAGAAGCGTCCAGCTAGAGAGCGAAAACGGTCATGAACATGCATTATGAATAATAAACATTGAATACTAGCAAGAGTAGGATATGGACACCATGAACATAAATATCGTGAAGGCTATGTTGGTTTTGATTCAACTACATGCGTGAACATGTGTCAAGTCAAGCCACTTGAAACATTCAGAGGAGGATAACATATCATCATACTACATCACAATCATTTTAATGCATGTTGACATCCAAGATAAATCATTATCCACTCCTAGATACTTGATACGTCTCCAACGCATCTATAATTTTTGCTTGTTCTGTGCTGTTATATTATCATTCTTGGATGTTTTACAATCACTTTATAGCAACTTTATATCATTTTTTGGGACTAACCTATTGACATAGTGCCAAAGTGCCAGTTGCTATTTTTGCTTGTTTTTTTACTTCGCAGAATATCAGTACCAAACGGAGTCCAATCGCGACGAAACTTTTTGAAGATTTTTTTCTAGACCAAAAGACACCCAATGGGCCAAAGAGTGCCAGAGAGGTGGGATGTGGAGGCCACAACCCACCAGGGCGCGCCAGGGGGACCCCGGCGTGCCCTGATGGGTTGTGCCCTCCACGGGCCCCCCTCCACCGCCTCTGAT
This sequence comes from Elymus sibiricus, assembly GCA_039707655.1. Lineage (NCBI taxonomy): Eukaryota > Viridiplantae > Streptophyta > Magnoliopsida > Poales > Poaceae > Elymus > Elymus sibiricus. The sequence goes on along the minus strand of CM077667.1, from coordinate 450,933,658 downwards.
GCCTATAAATACCCAAATATTCAGAAAACCCTAGGGGAGTCGACGAAAAACACATCCAGCCGGCGCAAGTTCCAGAAGCCTCAAGATCCAATCTAACACCATCACGGAGGGGTTCATCTTCTTCATAGGTGCCTCTTCGATGATGCGAGAGTAGTCCACCATAGACCTACGGGTCCGTAGGCAGTAGCTAGATGGCTTCCTCTCTCTCTTTTGATTCTTAATACAATAGTCTCTTGGAGATCTATTTGATGTAAACTTTTGCAGTGTGTTTGTTGGGATCCGATGAAGTTTGAGCTCATGATCAATTTCTATCCATGAATATTATTTGAGTCTTCTTTGATCTCTTATATGCATGATTAATTATAGCCTCGTATTTCTTCTTCGAATCTTTGGTTTAGTTAGGCCGACTAGATCGATTTTTCTTGCCATGGGAAGAGGTGCTTTGTGATTGGTTCGATCTTGCGGTGTCCTTTCCCACTGACAGAAGGGGCGGCAAGGCACGTATGTATCATTGCCATTAAGGATAACAAGATGGGGTCTATTCCTACATGAATAGATCTTGTCTACATCATGTCATCGTTCTTATTGCATTACTCCGATTTTCCATGAACTTAATACACTAGATGCATGCTGGATAGCGCTCGATGTGTGGAGTAATAGTGGTAGATGCAAGCAGGAGTCGGTCTACTTATCTTGGACATGATGCCTATATAATGATCATCGCCTTGGATATCGTCATGATTATTTGATCTTCTATCAATTGCCCAACAGTAATTTGTTCACCCGCCGTGTGCTATACTCATGAGAGAAGCCACTAGTGAAACCTACGGCCCACGGGTCTACTTTTCCAACATATTGCTTTCCGATCTATCTTTTTGCCTCTTTGTTTTCAAATCTACTATACCAAAAACCCAAAAATATATTGCTGCACTTTTTATTTGCCCTTTTTATTTTGTGTTCTTGAAAGATCTATCACTACCTAATCTATCTTTTTACAGAAGAGAGATTGACAACCTCTCTTACGCGTCGGGTTGCAAGTATTTGTTATTTGTGTGCAAGTGCTGCTTATTGGGTGGTGGTGATCCTCCTACTAGTTCGATACCTTGGTTTCATAACTGAGGGAAATACTTATCGTCGTTGTGCTGCATCATCCCTTCCTCTTTGGGGAAATACCGACGCGGTTTCAAGCCACGTCACTACTTAAGCATGGCATGAGCAACTATAATCTCTAATTGTCATTGCAAACATGTTTGATCATAATATGCTGAATCATGGATACTAGGTTAAACATATTTACAAAAACAAAAACAAGTTGAGTTCATACCCGCTTCTCTCTGCCACAGTCACTTCATCAAATATCGTCATTATTGCCTTTCACTTGCACGACCGAATGATATGAAAATAATAATAGTGCAAGAGTGCCGTGGACTAAGCTAGAATCTGCAAGCATTTTATTCAAAAGGAGAAGACAAAGTAATATGGGCACTTTGTTAGATCAATAGTAGTGCATATGAGAGTCACTCAACATTTTCATCATGGTCTTCTCCTTGGTATGACTCAATAAAAGAAAGAGAATTTCAGAGAAACACACTGATATATTGTTGGAGTTTTTAGTTTTTCTTGAAGAAAGCAAATTAAAGAGGGAAAAACAAAAACGAGAAAAACTATTTACACGGGAGAGCTCCCAACAAGCAAAAGAAGAAACAAGAAATCTTTTTGGGTTTTCTTTTAGTACTGCAATTGATTAAACTAGGAAGAAAAACCGAAAAGAAGTAAGAAATATTTTTGGATTTTCTCAAAGTTTTTCAAACACACAAAAAGAAAGCGAGAAAATAAATCTAGCATGGATCATACAATGAAAAAGTGTGGGCACCGACAACTGGAATGAAATGTGTGAACATGAATATAATGTCGGTGGAAATACGTACTCCCCCAAGCTTAGGCTTTTGGCCTAGCTTGGTTATCACCATCCGTAATAGCCATCCGGTCCCATGTAGAAGTGGTTGTGGCGGCGGCACCTGAGCGTCCCACTCCTGGGGCTCCTCCTCGAAGAACTCCTAAAGAATTGCATTTTTATTTGTGAACAATTTCTGAAAAAATTTGGGAAATTTTTTTTTGTTAACAAAACTTCAGAAGATTTATAGCAACTACTCATATGGATGTCTAGAGGCTATATCAAGCATTCAAACTACTTGGAACCCTAAGAATTCAACATGCAAGCCCATTTGCAGCAGCACCAAGAGTAGCTAATTATTCAAAATATAGACCACTAAAGCAAAAACTAATTGGAGCAATGGGGGAGTCACATACCAAGAAGCAATCCTCCAAAGCAGTTTCGAAAACGGAGCTTCGAGCAAAGTGATCAAAATCCACGGGTTTGAGAGCAAGAACACGAGAGTGAGAGCTATTGGTGATTTTTTCTGGAGGTAGGAGATGACATGGGCTAAAGGGATAAGTAAGAGGGGCCACATGGGGCCAACAACCCACCAGGGCGCGCCTGGGGTTGCTCGCGCGTCCTGGTGTCTCGTGGGCACCAGGGGCACCCCCCCTCTGATGTTATTTGTACCAGAAATTCAGAAATATTCAGAAAAAAATCGTATTAAAATTTCAGAACATTCTGAGAACTTTTATTTTTGGGTCATTTTTTATTGCACGGAGAAATCAGAAAACAGGATAAACATGACATTTTATTTTATTTAACTAAGAAAAACAGAAAACAAAAAGTGGGTACAGAAGGTGGTGCCTACTAAATTCATCAACTTCAGACCTCTCAAAAATGATCCATTAATAAGGTTGATCAAGTCTTATTAACAGCTGCTTTCGATTAGCATGAAACCGAAGAACTTTTGTAAAACACTAATTTACCTCAACGGGGATGTGCATATCCCCAACAATAAGTAAGTCATATTTCTTTTTGGCAGTAGGTACAGGTAGTTGAAAACTTCCAAAAGTGAGTGTCGGAGATTTTTCAATAACATTAGTACCATTGACTTGGAATTGTTTCTTTGGAAAATGCACCGTATACTCATTACCATTGATATGAAAAGTGACCTTGCTTTTATTGTAATCAATAACAGCCCTTGCAGTATTCAAAAAGGGTCTACCAAGGATAATCTAAATGTTGTCGTCCTCGGGCATCTCAAGTATAACAAAGTTTGTTAATATAGTAACATTTGCAACAACAACAATGGGCACATCCTCACAAATACCGATAAGTATGGCAGTTGATTTGTCAGCCATTTGCAAAGATATTTCGGTAGGTGTGAGTTTATTCAAATCAAGTCTTTTATATAAAGAGAAAGGCATAACACTAACACCAGCTCCCAAATCACACAAAGCAGTTTTGACATAATTTATTTTCATGGAGCAAGGTATAGTTGGTATTCCAGGATCTCTAAGTTTTTTAGGTACTCCATCCTTAAAAGAATAATTAGCAAGCATGGTGGAGATTTCAGCTTCAAGTATTTTTTCTTTTATTAGTGATGATGTCTTTCATGTATTTTGCATAAGGGGCCATCTTTAAGATATCAGTCAAGCGGGTACGCAAAAAGACTGGCGTAATCATTTCAGCAAAGCGTTCAAATTCTTGATCATCCTTTTTCTTAGAAGATTTAGGTGGAAAGGGCATGGGTTTCTGAACCCATGGCTCTCTTTCTTTACCATGTTTTCTAGCCACAAAATCTCTTTTATCATATCGTTTATTTTTAGGTTGTGGGTTATCAAGATCAACAACAGGTTCTATTTCAACATCATTATCTGGTTCTTTATCATTATTTGGTTCGGTGTCCTCATGAACATCACTATCATTTTCATTATCACTAGGTGAATGTTCATTACGAGATTGAGTTTCAGCATAAAAAATATCGACATCATTATTATCTTAAGGAGGTTTTTCTTTCTCGGGTTCACTAGAGGTATGCAAAGTCCTATCATTTTTCTTTTTCTTTTTCTTTTTCTTTTTAGAAGGATTAGGTGCATCAGCATTAATTCTTTGAGAGTCTCGTTCAATTCTTTTAGGGGGTCCCTCAGGATAAAGTGGTTCCTGAGTCATTTTGCCTCCTCTAGTTGCTACTCTAACAGCAAAATCTTTCATATTATTATTCATTTCACTAAGAAATTCTCTTTGAGATTTAGCAACTTGTTCTAACTGGGTTTGAACCATAGAGGCATGTTTCCCTACACCTCTAACATCATTAGTGATTCTAAATAACAAGTCACCCAAGCGAGCAATCATATCAGAGTTATATTTCAATTGTTTAATAACATTTGAATTGAAGTGATCTTGTTTTCTAATGTAGTTATCAAATTCATATAAGCACTGACTAGGATGTTTATTGTAAGGGATGTCATCTTCATCAAACTTTAATAAAGAATTTACCTCTACCACCTGTGGAGGTGATGTGTCAAGACCATGTATTTCTTCAATAGGTGGTAAATTCTTAACATCCTCGGCTTTAATACCTTTTTCCTTCATACATTTCTTTGCCTCATGCATATCTTCAGGACTGAGAAATAATATACCCCTCTTCTTCGGAGTGGGTTTAGGCGGTGGTTCAGGAAGTGTCCATTCATCATGATTCTTCAATATATTATTCAATAATTCCTCAGCTTGTTCAACAGTTCGTTCACTGAAAACACAACCTGCACAACTATCTAGGAAGTCCCTAGAAGCATCGGTGAGGGAGTCCTGGATTAAGGGGTCCTCGGGAGGCCAACCTATTTCTCATGGGCCGGACTGTATGGGCCGTTTGCCGGACACTGGATGGATCAAGGATCTTGTCCCTAGGATGGAAGCTTCAAGGATCGTGGCGTGTCCTCCAAGTTTAAAGTAGTGAATAGGCATGTTTATCCCCTTGACGTGTAACCGACCTTGTGTAAACCCTAGGTACCCTCGGCATCTATATAAGCCGAAGGGTTTTAGGTTGTAGGCCAACATAACTCATCTAGGGTTTTAGTCATACGATCTCATGGTAGATCAACTCTGTAATCCTCATACTATCAATATAATCAAGCAGGACGTAGGGTATTATCTCCATAGGAGGGCCCGAACCTGGGTAAAACCTTGTCCCCTTCGTCTCTTGTTACCATCGATCCTAGTCTCACAGCTCGGGACCCCGTACCCGAGATCCGCCGGTTTTGACACCGACATTGGTGCTTTCATTGAGAGTTCCGCTGTGATCACCAGAAGGAATCGATGGCTCGCCTTGTCACAAGCAGTGAAATCTGCATCCAGGGGGCTCACGCCCCGGGGCAGATCCTCGCGAGTGGCGACATCTCGTCGCGCGTTTACCCGATCGGCCACCCATGCCAAATCGGAAACTCTTCTCCCGACCAAGGAATCAGGTTTGGAACCCTAGAGTTCGTCACCGATTCACAAGGAGAACTCATCTTGGTAGAACCCGTGACTCCCATAGAGGAGCCCACAGATCTCGACGCCGAAGACATCAGGCCCTGCCTCCGATGATAATGTAGAATCCAATTCAGTCAATGCGACCGGATCTACCATGGTTGAACAGAATCCGGAACCGCTCTCGCGCGACTCCGGAACTGCGACGCCGCATACCAACCCCACTCACTTCAGCGACACGCATCCTACCATCGCCTCGTTTCTCAATGAGTTATTTGATCGGATGGAGACCTTGCGTATGGCCGATGACCAGATCCCGGTCTATGACCGGCTCAGGCTTAAACCCGATGACAGGGAGATTCGCATCCCCACGGTCACCCACCTCGTCGCCACCGTCGAGTGTCCGGCCGAGGGCTCGTCCCCCAGCGATCGGAATTAAAAACGGTTTATACCCCAGTCTCCGATCACCGAGACCTCGCCTGCAACCCAGACTCGGGAGTTCGCTCCGGAAACAGACCGGTATCGGTCCCTAATCTATCACATAGTTCGCAGTCCACAATTCCGAACCCTCACCATGGCGTGGAGTCAAAAAATTTCCCACCCACCTCCCAAGCCGATCACTCAAGCAGCGCAGCAGAGCCCAAGTCTTCGGACTTACGGGTCGTTAAGCAGTTGCCAGGAGAGTCGGTTCATCACTACTGGGCTAGACTCCTCCTCGCTAGGAACAAAACACGGGGCCTCAGTGATCAAGAGATAATGGCAACCTTCATTCGTAACTGCCATGACAAAAGGATTCTCAATGCCCTGGCGCGGCGGCACGTTCGTGACTTCGCCGAGCTGACAGTTTTGGTACAGAAGTATTGTGCCACGGAAAGCGCTTGGCAAGCCGAGCGGCTGTTTTCGGAACCAACCTTTACCGAATACCCTAGAGGAGATCGGCAGAAAAGGATACTCCCGAAGCGGCCAGCCAAACTCTAGCCCGCCAAAAAGAGAAACAGGCCCCTTCCAGGGGACAGCACCATCCTAGATGGACTACTAGATAGACCTTGCCCTATACATTCTTTATTGCTGAACACAACCCCGACTCACAGCCTTAGAGCTTGTTGGGTCGTCAGGCAGATCGCCAAAAGCGGTGAAGCCATTCTTGAGACACTACCGCTGAGCAGACACTCTACATCACCACTAGGACACAATACCGAAGTCCTGACGATCTACGAAACGTTCCCCTCTAGTAACAGGAGGAAAAGAGCTCTTAAAGAACTCGAGCAGGTATATCATGTGGCAGCAACAAGTGCATGAGCAGACATACCCATTACCTTCGCAGATACTGACCGACCAGCCATCCTTCCCGGTCATTCACCGGCCGCACTAGTCCTGAACCCCATCATCGATGGTTTCAAGCTACACAAGGTGCTGATGTACGGCGGCAGTGGTTTAAACCTTATCTACGAAGACACCCTAGAAAAAATGCAGTTCGACCGGTCTCGTATCGAACATAGCAACACAACTTTCCGGGGAATCATCCCGGGGAAAGAGGCGCACTGTTCAGGACGCATTGTCCTGGACATAGTATTCGGCACGCCCGATAACTACCGATCCGAAGAACTTCTCTTCCATATCGTGCCCTTCCCCATCGGCTACCACGCCCTGCTGGGACGTGACGCCTTCACAAAATTCCAGGCTATACCACATTACGGGTATTTGAAACTTAAGATGCCAGGACCAAATGGAGTAATCACAACCAATAGCAATCCGAACATAGCCCTACGGGCCGAAAATAAAACAGCAGCGCTTGCCGTCGAGGCTCTAGGTAAGACCTTTGCTGCAGAAGAGCTGACCACACTTCGGTCAGCAGTAGACAGGGATGATGTTATCCTCAGTAAAAGTCCCAAACCCACGTCCTTTAAACCGGCAAAGGAAATCATTAAATTTCAGGTGCACCCGACGGACCCCAACAAGACAGCGTCCATCGGAGCTCTGCTCGACCCCGTAGTGGACGAAGCACTGCGAGCTTTCTTACGAGAAAACTGGGACATCTTCGCCTGGCATCCTTCCGATATGCCCGTCATCCCACGGCGGCTGGCAGAGCATAGTCTGAACATCATCGCAGGCTTTAAGCCCGTCAAGCAGACTCTGCGCCGCTTTTCCGAGCCCAAACGACAAGCTATGGGTTAAGAATTGGCTAAATTGCTAGAGGCCGGATTCATTCGGGACATTAAGCACCCCGAATGGTTGGCAAACCTGGTTATGGAACCAAAGAAAGATAAATCCTGGCGGCTGTGCGTCGACTTTAAAGACCTCAACAAGGCCTGCCCTAAGGACCCTTTCCCTCTACCACGCATAGACCAGATTATTGACGCCACAGCCGGACACGACTCGCTGTGTTTCCTCGATGCTTATTCCGGATACCATCAGATTGAAATGAAGGAATCCGATCAAGCGGAACCGCATTCATCACCCCTTACGGGTCATTTTGCTTCAACACAATGCCTTTTGGGCTAAAGAACGCTGGGGCTACATACCAGCGCATGATACAGACCTGTCTCGAAAAACAGGTTGGCAAAATAGTCGAGGCATACGTTGACGATGTGGTCATTAAAACCAAACATGTCAGCCATTTGATCGACGATTTAAGGCAAACCTTTGCAAGCCTACGCGAATACGATAATCGGCTCAATCCGGAGAGGTGTGTATTCGGAGTTTCCGCTGGTAAATTGCTCGGATTCATCGTTTCCCATAGAGGAATAGAAGCGAATCCGGCCAAGATCCGTGCCTTATCAGAACTTGCAGTTCCCACAGAGCTAAAGCATGTCCAAAGGTTGGCGGGTTGCGTGGCGGCGTTAAGTCGCTTTATCTCCCGCCTCGGTGAAAAAGCTTTACCGCTCTACAAATTGCTGAAACGGACCAAGAATTTTGAATGGACCGACGAAGCAAAGGCTACGTTAGAAGAAATTAAGACACTCCTGGCAAGTAACCCCATACTCACAGCACCAGGCGCGGGTGAGCCCATGTTATTATACATATCGGCCACCAACCAAGTCGTTAGCGCGGTGCTTGTCGTCAAACGAGAGGAGGAGGGACATAAATCCCAGATACAGAAGCCGGTCTATTACGTGTCAGAAGTACTAACGCAATGCAAGTCCAGATACCCGCACTACCAGAAGATAGCCTATACAGTATTTATGGCATCACGGAAACTAAGACACTACTTCCAAGAGTGTTCGGTCACGGTGGCATCCGAAGTACCCCTGAATGATATAATTAGTAACAGGGACGCCACCGGCCGCATAGCCAAATGGGCCATTGAGCTCCTTCCTTTTGAGATTACCTACAAACCATGACGAGCTATTAAATCTCAGGTGTTGGCAGATTTCCTCGCCGAATGGACAGAAGCTGAGCTCCCCAGGGAATATAGTACATACTCCCATTGGACGATGTACTTCGATGGATCCAAAACTTTGGCCGGACTGGGGGCTGGAGTTGTTCTCACATCCCCCACAGGTGACAACGTTCGATACATGTTGCAGATCATGTATGCTGACTCCAACAATTCGGCCGAATACGAAGCCCTCTTGCACGGTCTTCGGATGGCAGCCTCAATGGGCATACAGCGGCTGGAGGTAAGGGGAGACTCCAACCTGGCCATCTCTCAAGTCAACGGCGAGTTCGATGCCAAGAATCCAAAGATGGCGGCATATAGAAACGCTGTCCTCAAGATATCCGCACGGTTCGAGGGGCTGGAATTTCACCACGTCGCCAGAGACGACAACCAAGCTGCCGATATACTGGCTCGCACAGGAGCCAAACGCGACCCTGTCCCACCAAACACTTTCCTGGAACGGCTCTTTAAGCCATCCGTGTATTGGCAGGACGATCAAAAGGGCGCCGATCTCACCAGTGCAGACGAGGTTGTTCCCCCTGTCAACGAACCAGACGATCAAATCATCGGCGGCTCCGTAATGGACAAAATGCCCTCGGCTCACGAGGTCATGGCAGTAATCGCGCCATGGACCGAGCCCTTCCTCGCCTACCTCCTTCGCAAAGAACTCCCCAACGATCAGACGGAGGCGCGGCGCATAGTTCGGCGCTCCAAAGCCTTCAAGGTACACGAAGGTGAGTTATACAAGAAGAGCACCACCGGAATACTGCAGCGGTGCATATCTGAGGAAGAAGGGCGGCAGCACTTAGCCGAAGTCCACGCAGGGATGGGCGGTCATCACGCCGCAGCAAGAGCCTTAGTACGCAAGGCCTTCCGGCCTGGGTTCTTTTGCCCACAGCTCGGGCGGACGCCCAGTCACTTGTCAAATATTGCGTGGGGTGTCAACTTTTTGCAAATCAGAGTCACATGCCCCCAACAGCTCTTCGGACTATCCCGATCACCTGGCCCTTCGCGGTCTGGGGGCTGGACATGGTCAGACCACTTAAAGGGGGGACCAAGAAGAATAAATACCTACTGGTCATGGTCGACAAGTTCACCAAATGGATAGAGGCAAAACCTGTCAAATCAGCCAAATCCGGACCAGTAATCGACTTTATATCCGGCGTGGTACACCGTTACGGTGTCCCGCACAGCATAATAACTGACAACGGATCCAATTTCACGGCCCAAGAGGTCAAAGACTGGTGCGCAAAGATGGGCATCAAGCTCGATTACGCATCGGTTTATCACCCGCAGACTAATGGACAAGTCGAACGAGCAAACGGCCTCATAATGAGCGGCATTAAGCCGCGTTTGGTCCGGTCTCTTCAAGAGTCCGATTGTCATTGGGTAGAGGAGCTCGACTCCGTTCTATGGGGCTTGACACCACCCCGAATAGATCAACGGGATACACACCGTTTTTCATGGTCTATGGGGCGGAAGCAGTCCTTCCTTGTGATATCATTCACGATGCACCAAGGGTGCGCATGTATGAGGAAAGGGAGGCCGAGTTAGATCGGCAAGATGACTTGGACGCCTTGGAAGAGGAGCGCGACATAGCTCGGGCCCGTTCTACCTTTTATCAACAGCAGGCCCGGCGTTACCAGAGCAGGGAGGTCAGGACCCAAGCATACAACATGGGCGAACTCGTCCTACGGCTTCCGGAGAAGCAGAAGCATAAGCTCAAGCCCAAATGGGAAGGCCCCTTCATCATCGACGAAGTGCTCATAGGAGGAGCTTACCATCTTCGGAACCCGCAGGACAACTGCCTTGAACCAAACCCATGGAACGCAGCGCGTCTTCGGCGCTTCTACGGCTAGACCGGTGTCGTCATACTCTTTACCCTTCTCTTTTTTTTCTTTACTTTGTTATTTCTTCTCCCTCCCACCTTGATTTTTGGCAGGTTTGAATTCTTTTTTTTCTTCCCAACTCTATGTTCGGCTCAACCGATCTTGCACTAAAGATTTTCGGCCTACACCCTTAAGTGTTAAATCCGAACACAGTACCTGGGGGCTTCTTTTTCGAAGCCAATGTTTTTATATTATAAGCACTTATTCACATCTATGGTGTGTGCATGTTTCCCTTGTCGTTTCTAAGCCGTCATATGCATCAATTCGAACTAAGACTTTGCCAAGCTGGGTTGCCCCGCTCCTGTGGTTACCCTCTACGTTCCCGATTGTTCGGCTAGAGGGTAAAGGGAGCACCTCTGCGATTGTTACGACCGGATCATCCGGATACGTACCTCAGACGGGTGAAGCCAAAAGCTAGCTATCTTCAGCAGACAATTGATCGGCTACGACGGGACTAATTAATAATACTATGGTCGTCATGGCCATTACTCGGGTTTCTCCTCTTACAAAAGCCCTTAGTCGCATACTAACAGTATACGGCCTCCCACCTACGATTTACGTAGCACCCTGAAGAAAGGTATCGATAGCGGTACTATTTTCTTCAGAAGATGTTTCTTACGCTAAGCAGTAATATAACATATCTCCCCGTGTGCTTTCTGTCTGTTCGCACCACATGGCCGGATTGCCTGGTTCCCCGAACATAATTCACTCCCCTAGGGTGATAATTTCCAAGGAACACTCCCAAGCTCTTAGCGCGGGAGGCCGAAGCCGATGGCCGGTTAAGACAAAGTTTACAACACACACGGAGCAATTCCTCGATTATTTGTACATAGTTACATATAATCATACATCTGGCTGCTGATCGAGATTGTCGATTATAGTGTCCAGGGAGCAGTCTTCTTGCGAGAGACGGGCGGCAGGCATCACCTGGTCGTATACCAGGTGGAGCGGCACTTCCTGTCCATCTGACCCTACTGGCCCAACCTGAGCCATACGCTCGGGGTTAAGTCTGGTATAGCAGGTCTTGATCATCGCCCACGCCTCTCGTGCTCCCTCTCGACAAGCCGATGTCTTCCATAGCTCGAACTTACTTCGGGCTCCCTTGAAGCGATCGACTAGTTCGGTCATCCTCTCCGGCGGTTGCTCGGCAGGCCACAACGCTTTCACCATGCCCTTCATGGCCTTACGAGCCCGCTCATGAAGGACGGACAGCTCTTTTAGAAGGCTTCCCAGGTAGGATCCGAACGCTTCTTCGGGTCGCCCAGACAGGAGACCTGAACATGAGTCACGGCATGCGTATTATGTCTCATTCATAAGAAAACAACTGCTGATGATAGAATTACACTTACCAAACATGCCTCTATGTAATTCTTGGTTTTCTCCTTGGGCCTGGGCTAATTGAGCCTTTAAGCTCTCAATCTCTTCTGCTTGCTGTTTGTTCTCCTCCTTCAGGCGGTTCTTCTCTTCAAGGTGCCGTTGTAAAACGCGATAACCAGCCTCCTGCTGGGACTCGGCATATTGCTGAGATTCTCGGGCTACATCCAAATCTTTTTGTAATTGCCCTATTGATTCAGCTGCTACACAGTACCCTCGCGTAAGCATGGGGATATACTAAGATCAGCTGAACAGAGATACTCACCATGTGCCTCCCGAGTAAAGCTCTTCACTTGCTCTAGTTCGGCCTTCACAGACTCGACCTGTGTTCGGCTGGCTTCCAGTTCCTTGGCCAGTTGCTCGCACTGCTGCTTCGAGGCCTACATTACCAGTAAATTAATACGGGGATCCTTAATTCAGTCGTACCGACCAATTTAAGGCTCGGGGGCTACTAGGTTTATACGAGTGTTCGGACTTCAATAATCGACTACTCACCTGCAGGCTGGACGATATCAATTTCACGGCCTCCCCGAACCCAGCTCGGGCGGCTCCGAGGTGTGCATCCGCCGTGCGCAGAGCACCGAACTCTTGTTCGGAAAAGGCCGGATAACGCAGGGCCTCTCGTCGCCGCCGATGATGCATAGCACTCCCAACCTCTGATTTGGTGACAGATATGGCGTCACCAGAATCGGCTGGGGCTGGATTGACGGTGGAGGCCCCCGCGGCAGGATCAGCATGGGCGGAAGGCCTGGAATCTTGAGCACCGCCGGACATCCTCGCGGCGTCCTCGGCGGGTGACGGCCGAACCCTTGCCCTGAATATTTTGACAAAAAAAAGGTCTCTGGTAAGACTTTATCGATCATGATACTAAATCAAGCGATCGAGCGAAATACCTTTGGGATGAACTCATAGGCGGACTCGCCCCCGCGACCAGCTCATTTGCCGGATCCTTGTTGCTTTCCAGTCCAGGCACTGCCGCTGCTGCCGGTGTATGTCGCGCGGATCTACGGCGCTTGGGTGTAGGAGTTGGCGCGTTGGGGTCAGTGGGGGACACTTGCCTCTTGCGGGACGTCTTCTTCTTCTTGCTTGTCACAGGGGAAGGGAAGGATCCAGGGTAATCGGCGATGATGGCCACCTTGGAGCCGTCAAGACCCTCCTGGTAGAAAACCCCGTCTTCGAGTTCAATTGACAGGTCTGGGTCTTCATGATAGCCCGGATCATCGTCGCGGGAATAGTCCTCGGGCTGAGGGGCCGGATAGTTGACTGTCTCGATAAAGCTCCTCCATTCCTGTTCACGTAAATATAAAAGACTTCGGTCAAGAGGGGACAAAATTGAGAACCCGAACTGTGGTCACAGGATCGAAAGGCTGACCCATTCGATGGGATTGTGGCTTGAGTATCCCTCCTTGGTCGATCGCCGAATAAAATCCTCTTGCTCCCCTTTGTATAGGTCGGCAAGTGCGGCGGCCAATGCTGTTTGATCGGCAGGACCCAGTCTTCGGGAGCGAGTAGTGTCGCTTGTCTCGTTGTAACACCACAAAGGGTGTATCCTCTGTTGAAGGGGTTGGACGCACCGGGTGAGGGCAGCGGCCATGACGTCTATCATGGTCAGCTTATGGTGGGCTAGTATCCTCACACGGGCTGCTAAGCACTGCACTTCAACGCTGTCCTCTTGGGACAGGCTCTTCGGGTGCCAGTTGTACCTTTTCTTCAAAGGGGCATCGGAGTATTCGGGCAGACCCCTCCGAGCTGGATCAAACAAGGGGACGTCCTCGATATAAAACCACTCCGAAGTCCATAGTTCGGATTCCTTCGGTGTCCCCACGGGGTATCCCGTCCCCGCTATGCGGCATACTTCGGCTCCACCGACCTCAAAAATTGTCTTGTCTCGAGTTCGAGGGACGAGGCAAAAGTATTTTCTCCACAACTCGAAGTGTGGCTCGCGGCCCAGGAACATCTCGCAAAGGGCGACGAAGCCCGAGATGTGCAGAATAGACCCTGTGGTGAGGTGGTGGAGCTAGATCCCATAAAACACCAGTAACCCTCTCAGGAATCGATGAATGGGGAACCCGAGACCTCGCAGGAGGAATGGCACAAAGCATACATGCTCCCCCTTTTGTGGATGGGGGAAGTTCTCCGCGAGGGCCTCGTCATTGAATGAAGACAAACCGGCACGGACGGCTGTTAGATCCGAGGAGGTAAGGTACCCTTGGGTCTCGAGGTCACGAAGTCGAAGGAGCGACACAGAGCATCTAGTCCAGTCCCCGGGACAGGATCCGTAAGGATGCGAGGAGGAACTGGGGGCGCTCGCCATTTTTGGTGGAGACCTTTCGCTGGGAGTTTTTTCCGATGGGAAGAAGAAGATGTGGCTTGGACCACGATTCAGATTGTTTAAATGGGTGGAGCTTCTTTTGTGGGAAGGGTAGTTTTGTAAAAAAGCTACTGAACCGCTCGTCTCCACACAACGCGCGAGGATCGAGAAATGCTATTACTGTGGACCCAGCAATCTCGTGACGTTTGGGATTTCGCCGATAACATGATGGTTGCCGAACAGGATGGGATGGAGGGACTCACCTCGCAAGCCGAAGACTTCGACGTACAAGATTAGCCGGATATACCGGCGTTGGAGGCTAGCCCGGGGGCTACTGAGGGAGTCTTGGATTAAGGGGTCCTCTGGAGGCCGACCTATTTCTCATGGGCCGGACTGTATGGGCCGTTTGCCGGACACTGGATGGATCGAGGATCTTGTCCCTAGGATGGAAGCTTCAAGGATCGTGGCGTGTCCTCCAAGTTTAAAGTAGTGAATAGGCATGTTTATCCCCTCGACGTGTAACCGACCTTGTGTAAACCCTAGGTACCCTCGGCGTCTATATAAGCCGAAGGGTTTTAGGTTGTAGGCCAACAGAACTCATCTAGGGTTTTAGTCATACGATCTCGTGGTAGATCAACTCTGTAATCCTCATACTATCAATATAATCAAGCAGGATGTAGGGTTTTACCTCCATAGGAGGGCCCGAACCTGGGTAAAACCTTGTCCCCTTCGTCTCTTGTTACCATCGATCCTAGTCTCACAGCTCGGGACACCCTACCCGAGATTCGCCGGTTTTGACACCGACAATCGTTTAGTCCATTATAGAAGATATCAAGTATTTCATTTTTCTTAAGAGGGTGATCAGGCAAAGCATTAAGCAATTGGAGAAGCCTCCCCCAAGCTTGTGGGAGACTCTCTTCTTCAATTTGCACAAAGTTAAATATTTCCTGTAAGGCACCTTGTTTCTTATGAGCAGGAAAATATTTTTCAGAGAAGTAATAAATCATATCCTGGGGACTACGCACACAACCAGGAGCAAGAGTATTATACCATATCTTAGCATCACCCTTTAATGAGAACGGAAATAATTTGAGGATATAGTAATAGTGAATTTTCTCATCATGAGCAAAAAGGGCGGCTATGTCATTTAGCTTAGTGAGATGTGCCACTACAGTTTCAGTTTCATAGCCATGGAAAGGATCAGATTCAGCCAAAGTAATTAAATCTGGGTCGACAGAGAATTCATAATCCCTATCAGTAACAAAGATAGGTGAAGTAGCAAACTTAGGATCACATTTCATTCTAGCATTCAAAGATTTTTCTTTCAGTTTGCATAGTAATTTCTTAAGATCATCCCTATCATTGCAAGCAAGAAAGTCTCCAGCTGTCTCCTCATCCATAACATAACCCTCAGGTATCTTAGGCAATTCAAATCTAGGAGAGCTAGGTCTAATAGGTGTTTCATAGTTCTTAGTTTCAAGGACTTCATCAGTTTCAGTAATCTCATCAGTTCCAATAATTTCATTCTCTTTAGCTCTAGCAATTTGTTTATGAAGAAATTCACCCAGTGGCACATTATCATCAGGCATGGTACTAGCATCATCATAAGCATCATTCATAGCAGAAGTAGCATCTGAGGGAGTCCTGGATTAAGGGGTCCTCGGGAGGCCAACCTATTTCTCATGGGCCGGACTGTATGGGCCGTTTGCCGGACACTGGATGGATCGAGGGTCTTGTCCCTAGGATGGAAGCTTCAAGGATCGTGGCGTGTCCTCCAAGTTTAAAGTAGTGAATAGGCATGTTTATCCCCTCGATGTGTAACCGACCTTGTGTAAACCCTAGGTACCCTCGGCGTCTATATAAGCCGAAGGGTTTTAGGTTGTAGGCCAACAGAACTCATCTAGGGTTTTAGTCATACGATCTCATGGTAGATCAACTCTGTAATCCTCATACTATCAATATAATCAAGCAGGACGTAGGGTATTACCTCCATAGGAGGGCCCGAACCTGGGTAAAACCGTGTCCCCTTCGTCTCTTGTTACCATCGATCCTAGTCTCACAGCTCGGGACCCCGTACCCTAGATCCGCCGGTTTTGACACCGACATTGGTGCTTTCATTGAGAGTTCCGCTGTGATCACCAGAAGGAATCGATGGCTCGCCTTGTCACAAGCAGTGAAATCTGCATCCAGGGGGCTCACGCCCCGGGGCAGATCCTCGCGAGCGGCGACATCTCGTCGCGCGCTTACCCGATCGGCCACCCATGCCAAATCGGAAACTCTTCTCCCGACCAAGGAATCAGGTTTGGAACCCTAGAGTTCGTCACCGATTCACAAGGAGAACTCGTCTTGGTAGAACACGTGACTCCCACAGAGGAGCCCACAGATCTCGACGCCTCGACGCCGAAGACATCAGGCCCTGCCTCCGATGATAATGTGGAACCCAATTCAGTCATTGCGACCGGATCTACCATGGTTGAACAGAATCCGGAACCGCTCTCGCGCGACTCCGGAACTGCGACGCCGCATACCAACCCCACTCGCTTCAGCGACACGCATCCTACCATCGCCTCGTTTCTCAACGAGTTATTTGATCGGATGGAGACCTTGCGTATGGCCGATGGCCAGATCCCGGTCTATGACCGGCTCGGGCTTAAACCAGATGATAGGGAGATTCGCATCCCCACGGTCACCCACCTCGTCGCCACCGTCGAGTGTCCGGCCGAGGGCTCGTCCCCCCAGCGATCGGAATTAAAAACGGTTTATACCCCAGTCTCCGATCATCGAGACCTCGCCTGCAACCCAGACTCTGGAGTTCGCTCCGGAAACATACCGGTATCGGTCCCTAATCTATCACATAGTTCGTAGTCCACAATTCCGAACCCTCACCGTGGCGTGGAGTCAAAAAATTTCCCACCCACCTCCCAAGCCGACCACTCAAGCAGCGCAGCAGAGCCCAAGTCTTCGGACTTACGGGACGTTAAGCAGTTGCCAGGAGAGTCGGTTCATCACTACTGGGCTAGACTCCTCCTCGCTAGGAACAAAACACGGGGCCTCAGTGATCAAGAGATAATGGCAACCTTCATTCGTAACTGCCATGAAAAAGGGATTCTCAATGCCCTGGCGCGGCGGCACATTCGTGACTTCGCCGAGCTGACAGTTTTGGTACAGAAGTATTGTGCCATGGAAAGCGCTTGGCAAGCCGAGCGGCTGTTTTCGGAACCAACCTTTACCGAATACCCTAGAGGAGATCGGCAGAAAAGGATACCCCCGAAGCGGCCAGCCAAACTCGAGCCCGCCAAAACGAGAAACAGGCCCCTTCTAGGGGACAGTACCGTCCTAGATGGACTACTGGATAGACCTTGCCCTATACATTCTGTATTGCTGAACACAACCCCGACTCACAGCCTTAGAGCTTGCTGGGTCGTCAGGTAGATCGCCAAAAGCGGTGAAGCCATTCTTGAGAAACTACCGCCGAGTAGACGCTCTACATCGCCACGAGGACACAGTACCGAAGTCCTGACGATCTACGAAACGTTCCCCTCTAGGAACAGGAGGAAAAGAGCTCTTAAAGAACTCGAGCAGGTATATCATGTGGCAGCAACAAGTGCATGGGCAGACATACCCATTACCTTCGCAGATACTGATCGACCTGCCATCCTTCCCGGTCATTCACCGGCCGCACTAGTCCTGAACCCCATCATCAATGGTTTCAGGCTACACAAGGTGCTGATGGACGGCGGCAGTGGTTTAAACCTGATCTACGAAGACACCCTAGAAAAAATGCAGTTCGACCGGTCTCGTATTGAACATAGCAGCACAACTTTCCGGGGAATCATCCCGGGGAAAGAGGCGCGCTGTTCAGGATGCATCGTCCTGGACGTAGTATTAGGCACGCCAGATAACTACCGATCTGAAGAACTTCTCTTCCATATCGTGCCCTTCCCCAGCGGCTACCACGCCCTGCTGGGACGTGACGCCTTCACAAAATTCCAGGCTATACCAGCCGATAATAAAACAGCAGCGCTTGCCCTCGAGGCTCTAGCTGAGACCTTTGCTGCAGAAGAGCTGACCGCACTTCGGTCAGCAGTAGACATGGATGATGTGATCCTCAGTAAAAGGCCCAAACCCACGTCCTTTAAACCGGCAAAGGAAATCGTTAAATTTCAGGTGCACCCGACGGACCCCAACAAGACAGCGTCCATCGGAGCTCAGCTCGACCCCGTAGTGGACGAAGCACTGCGAGCTTTCTTACGAGAAAACTGGGACATCTTCGCCTGGCATCCTGCCGATATGCCCGGCATCCCACGGCGGCTGGCAGAGCATAGTCTGAACATCATCGCAGGCTTTAAGCCCGTCAAGCAGACTCTGCGCCGCTTTTCCGAGCCCAAACGACAAGCTATGGGTTAAGAATTGGCTAAATTGCTAGAGGCCGGATTCATTCGGGACATTAAGCACCCCGAATGGTTGGCAAACCTGGTTATGGTACCAAAGAAAGATAAATCCTGGCGGCTGTGCGTCGACTTTAAAGACCTCAACAAGGCCTGCCCTAAGGACCCTTTCCCTCTACCACGCATAGACCAGATTATTGACGCCACAGCCGGACACGACTCGCTGTGTTTCCTCGATGCTTATTCCGGATACCATCAGATTGAAATGAAGGAATCCGATCAAGCGGCAACCGCATTCATCACCCCTTACGGGTCATTTTGCTTCAACACAATGCCTTTCGGGCTAAAGAACGCTGGGGCTACATACCAGCGCATGATCCAGACCTGTCTTGAAAAACAGGTTGGCAAAACAGTCGAGGCATACGTTGACGATGTGGTCATTAAAACCAAACACGTCAGCCATTTGATCGATGATTTAAGGCAAACCTTTGCAAGCCTACGCGAATATGATATTCGGCTCAATCCGGAGAAGTGTGTATTCGGAGTTCCCGCTGGTAAATTGCTCGGATTCATCGTTTCCCATAGAGGAATAGAAGCGAATCCGGCCAAGATCCGTGCCTTATCAGAACTTGCAGTTCCCACAGAGCTAAAGCATGTCCAAAGGTTGGCGGGTTGCGTGGCGGCGTTAAGTCACTTTATCTCCCGCCTCGGTGAAAAAGCTTTACCGCTCTACAAATTGCTGAAACGGACCAAGAATTTTGAATGGACCGACGAAGCAAAGGCTGCGTTAGAAGAAATTAAGACACTCCTGGCAAGTAACCCCATACTCACAGCACCAGGCGCGGGTGAGCCCATGTTATTATACATATCGGCCACCAACCAAGTCGTTAGCGCGGTGCTCGTCGTCAAACGAGAGGAGGAGGGACATAAATCCCAGATACAGAAGCCGGTCTATTACGTGTCAGAAGTACTAACGCAATGCAAGTCCAGATACCCGCACTACCAGAAGATAGCCTATACAGTATTTATGGCATCACGGAAACTAAGACACTACTTCCAAGAGTGTTCGGTCACGGTGGCATCCGAAGTACCCCTGAATGATATAATCAATAACAGGGACGCCACCGGCCGCATAGCCAAATGGGCCATTGAGCTCCTTCCTTTTGAGATTACCTACAAACCACGACGAGCTATTAAATCTCAGGTGTTGGCAGATTTCCTCGCCGAATGGACAGAAGCTGTGCTCCCCAGGGAATATAGTACATACTCCCATTGGACGATGTACTTCGATGGATCCAAAACTTTGGCCGGACTGGGGGCTGGAGTTGTTCTCACATCCCCCACAGGTGACAACGTTCGATACGTGTTGCAGATCATGTATGCCGACTCCAACAATGCGGCCGAATACGAAGCCCTCTTGCACGGTCTTCGGATGGCAGCCTCAATGGGCATACAGCGGCTGGAGGTAAGGGGAGACTCCAACCTGGCCTTCTCTCAAGTCAACGGCGAGTTCGATGCCAAGAATCCAAAGATGGCGGCATATAGAAACGCTGTCCTCAAGATATCCGCACGGTTCGAGGGGCTGGAATTTCACCACGTCGCCAGAGACAACAACCAAGCTGCCGATATACTGGCTCGCACAGGAGCCAAACGCGACCCTATCCCACCAAACACTTTCCTGGAACGGCTCTTTAAGCCATCCGTGTATTGGCAGGACGATCAAAAGGGCGCCGATCTCACCAGTGCAGACGAGGTTGTTCCCCCTGTCAACGAACCAGACGATCAAATCATCGGCGGCTCCGTAATGGACGAAACGCCCTCGGCTCACGAGGTCATGGCAGTAATCGCGCCATGGACCGAGCCCTTCCTCGCCTACCTCCTTCGCAAAGAACTCCCCGAGGATCAGACGGAGGCGCGGTGCATAGTTCGGCGCTCCAAAGTCTTCAAGGTACACGAAGGTGAGTTATACAAGAAGAGCACCACCGGAATACTGCAGCGGTGCATATCTGAGGAAGAAGGGCGGCAGCTCTTAGCCGAAGTCCACGCAGGGATGGGCGGTCAGCACGCCGCAGCAAGAGCCTTAGTTAGCAAGGCCTTCCGGCCTGGATTCTTTTGGCCCACAGCTCGGGCGGACGCCCAGTCACTTGTCAAATATTGCGTGGGGTGTCAACTTTTTGCAAATCAGAGTCACGTGCCCCCAATAGCTCTTCGGACTATCCCGATCACCTGGCCCTTCGCGGTCTGGGGGCTGGACATGGTCGGACCACTTAAAGGGGGGACCAGGAAGAATAAATACCTACTGGTCATGGTCGACAAGTTCACCAAATGGATAGAGGCAAAACCTGTCAAATCAGCCAAATCCGGACCAGTAATCGACTTTATATCCGGCGTGGTACACCGTTACGGTGTCCCGCACAGCATAATAACTGACAACGAATCCAATTTCACGGCCCAAGAGGTCAAAGACTGGTGCGCAAAGATGGGCATCAAGCTCGATTACACATCGGTTTATCACCCGCAGACTAATGGACAAGTCGAACAAGCAAACGGCCTCATAATGAGCGGCATTAAGCCGTGTTTGGTCCTACGGCTTCCGGAGAAGCAGAAGCATAAGCTCAAGCCCAAATGGGAAGGCCCCTTCATCATCGACGAAGTGCTCACAGGAGGAGCTTACCGTCTTCGGAACCCGCAGGACAACCGCCTTGAACCAAACCCATGGAACGCAGCGCATCTTCGGCGCTTCTACGGCTAGACCGGTGTCGTCATACTCTTTACCCTTCTCTTTTTTTTCTTTACTTTGTTATTTCTTCTCCCTCCCACCTTGATTCTTGGCAGGTTTGAATTCTTTTTTTTCTTCCCAACTCTATGTTCGGCTCAACCGATCTTGCACTAAAGATTTTCGGCCTACACCCTTAAGTGTTAAATCCGAACACAGTACCTGGGGGCTTCTTTTTCGAAGCCAATGTTTTTATATTATAAGCACTTATTCACATCTATGGTGTGTGCATGTTTCCCTTGTCGTTTCTAAGCCGTCATATGCATCAATTCGAACTAAGACTTTGCCAAGCTGGGTTGCCTCGCTCTTGTGGTTACCCTCTACGTTCCTGATTGTTCAGCTAGAGGGTAAAGGGAGCACCTCTGCGATTGTTACGACCGGATCATCCGGATACGTACCTCAGACGGGTGAAACCAAAAGCTAGCTATCTTCAGCAGACAATTGATTGGCTACGACGGGACTAATTAATAAGACTATGGTCGTCATGGCCATTACTCGGGTTTCTCCTCTTACAAAAGCCCTTAGTCGCATACTAACAGTATACGGCCTCCCACCTACGATTTACGTAGCACCCTGAAGAAAGGTATCGATAGCGGTACTATTTTCTTCAGATGATGTTTCTTACGCTAAGCAGTAATATAACATATCTCCCCGTGTGCTTTCTGTCTGTTCGCACCACATGGCCGGATTGCCTGTTTCCCCGAACATAATTCACTCCCCTAGGGTGATAATTTCCAAGGAACACTCCCAAGCTCTTATCGCGGGAGGCCGAAGCCGATGGCCGGTTACGACAAAGTTTACAACACAGACGGAGCAATTCCTCGATTATTTGTAGATAGTTACATATAATCATACATCTGGCTGCTGATCGAGATTGTCGATTATAGTGTCCAGGGAGCAGTCTTCTTGCGAGAGACGGGCGGCAGGCATCACCTGGTCGTATACCAGGTGGAGCGGCACTTCCTGTCCATCTGACCCTACTGGCCCAACCTGAGCCATACGCTCGGGGTTAAGTCTGGTATAGCGGGTCTTGATCATCGCCCACGCCTCTCGTGCTCCCTCCCGACAAGCCGGTGTCTTCCATAGCTCGAACTTACTTCGGGCTCCCTTGAAGCGATCGACTAGTTCGGTCATCCTCTCCGGCGGTTGCTCGGCAGGCCACAACGCTTTCACCATGCCCTTCATGGCCTTACGAGCCCGCTCATGAAGGACGGACAGCTCTTTTAGAAGGCTTCCCTGGTAAGATCCGAACTCTTCTTCGGGTCGCCCAGACAGGAGATCTGTACATGAGTCACAGCATGCGTATTATGTTTCATTCATAAGAAAACAACTGCTGATGATAGAATCACACTTACCAAACATGCCTCTCTTGTGACGCCCCCGATCTCGACCGTACGCTAATCATACACACAATGCGTACGACCAAGATTAGGGACTCACTGATTGATATCACAACACAACACTAGACACAAATTAAAGTCATACAACTTCATATTACAAGCCAGGGGCTTCGAGGGCTCGAATACAAAGCTCGACAAGCACGAGTCATCGGAAACAAATAACATCTGAGTACAGACATAAGTTAAACAAGTTTTGCCTTAAGAAGGCTAGCACAAACATAAGCAGCGGTGCGAAAGAGGCGAGGCCTCCTGCCTGGGAACCTCCTAACTACTCCTGAGCGTCGGTATTCTCCACGTAGTAGTAGGCTCCAGCGGTGGTGTAGTAGTCGTCTCCGGCGTACTCCATCTCCTGGGCTCCATCGTCTGAACGCGGAAATCGTATCGAGGGGGAAAGAGAATGCAAAGCAGCAGTGAGTACTCATCCAAAGTACTCGCAAGACTGACATCAGAACTATGCTAAGTATGCATCAGTATCAATGAAGGGGTTATATCTGGACTGACTGCAGAAAGCAAGAATAGGGAGAAGGCCTAGTCCTATCGAAGACTAGCATCTTCAGCATCTTGCAGCATTAGAAGAGAGTAGACTGGTAACTCACATATAGTCATATTATTGTAGCAATTTTATTAAGAAACCACGCCCAGAGATTCTTCCTCGACTCCCTACGAGGAAGCAATCTCGAAGCCACAATTCATTTCAAATTAAATCACAATTATAGTTGTATAAGGTCAAGGTACAACTCCAAGTCGTCCTGTTACCGTGGACACGGAAATTCGAATAGATTAATCATCCTTGCAGGGGTGCACCGCCTCTCCAACACGCCTGATCACCTCCGGCCGGACACACTTTCCTGGGTCATGCCCGGCCTCGGGATAGCAGCACGTCGTCGCCCCACCTAGGCTCAACGAAGAGGCCAGCCCGCCGGTCTAAATCCTAAGCGCGCAGGTTCGTGGGCCCACTTGCCCTTGCACTCCTGCACGATGCGTACGCGGCCGGAAACAGACCTAGTACACTCCAGTCCAAGAGCTGCACCGTCCAGTCCAATCCGTCGCGCGCGCGCTCCATTGCTGACGTCCGAAGAGATCGGTTGATACAACGACGCTGAGTACCCATAACTTCTCCCACGCGATGGTTTGGTGCGTAAAAAGGCCAACGACCCAACTCACATCAAATACCCAACCCATTAGCATTTTATTAATGCGGGGCAAGCGCGACCCATAAAGTGCGGTCCCGTCACCCCGTATCGAGGATGTGTGGCAAGGGCCTCTTCTGCCCGTCCACGCCTCAACATAACCCGGATGCCTTACCGGCGCATCCCACCACATCTCACACACGGGTACCCTTGGGGCCGACCCGTCTCAAGACTGTCGGGAACTCAGGTCCACCTCAACCAGGGTGGTACCGCCTGTCCCTCCAGTCCCGTCTTTCACATGTAACAATGTCAAGTTAAAGTAACTGTGTGGTTATACACCAAGTGGATATCCGAGGAATCACCCTCGATGGATCCCACTCGAGGTATGTGTATGACAAGAGTCGCTATCGGTAAATGGGAAGGAGGAATCACCCTCGATACCCACGATCGATTAGCTACGCTACAGAATTAACACCGTGAGTGCTAAGTGAGGTATCACCCACGGCACCCGGTAGTAGCTCTGCAGTGCCATACTTAAGGGGTGTGCGGTGATGTGAGGGGCCTGGCTCATCGGTCGGTTGACCGAGTCTTCGAGTCTTCGGGTCGTCGAGTCGTCGATGAAGAAGCAGGGGCAACTGGGACTAAGGGGTCACTGGGGATTCATTGACCAACCTATACTAAGCAGTTGATATGATTGCAGGTATAGTAACAGTTTATCAAAAACAGGCTATGCATCAGAATAGGAGCTAACTAATACAGTAGCAAAATCTAATGCAAGACTGAGAGGGAAAGGAAAATGGGCGATATCAGAATGCTCAAGGGGGGTTGCTTGCCTTGCTGCTCTGCGGCAAAGGGCCGATCGTCAGTCGCGTAGTCGTACCCGGCAGCACCGTCAGTCTCGGGGTCTACAGGTAAGAAGAGGGGGGGAGAAACAATAAATACAAAGCACAAATGCAACACGATGCACGACATGGCAATATGCAGAGCTAGGCATGCACTAACGTTGTACTACACGTTGCAGACGGAGCGGGAGAATATCTGACGATATTTCTCGGGTCTTTGGATTTATCGGACAGATGAACCTATTGCAAAATATCCATGTTCATCATGCTAGGGGCTTGTGATAGATGAATGGATGGCATATTCAGGTTCGTGGGATTTTTCTGATCAACTTTCATATATAAATTATTTTCATTTGAGCTACGGATTAAAAGATATGATTTTTCAAAGTTTTAATTAATTTCTGGAATTAACAGAATTAAATTAATTCGAAAATCCTATTATGACATCATCCTGACATCAGCATTGCATCAGCAGTCAACAGCACAGTGGCCAGGTCAAACCTGACCAGTGGGTCCCACATGTCATAGACTCAGCTCTATTTCAGATTTTTAATTAAACTAAACAGAGTTAATTAGTGAGTGGGGTCCATTTGTCAGTGATGGATTAGTGTTAAACTAACTATTTTATTAATTTAATTACTTAATTAGCCAACTGACAGGGGTGGCCCACTGTCATAGACACAGGGGTGTTGGGCCCCACCTGTCAGTGACTGGGCTGTGCCCAGTCAGCCAGTTGACCAAGTCAACTGGTCAACTGGGTCGCCCCTGGCCCACTGGCAGGGTCACTGGGGGTGGGCTCAACGCCGGCGACGCCAAAACGCGGCGGAGGGCTCGGGCCGGCGTCGGGATTCGCCTAAGGGCGGCCGTTTCGCGCGCAGCCTGGCTCTCTGGAACGGGCGTTTCGAGCCGCGTCCATTGGTAGTGGTCTCGGGGGCTGGGGCGGCCGGAATCGGCGTCGGCGATGAGCGGAGGCGGCGGTGTGGTTTGGGCATGCGGCGTTCAGGGGGCTGCGGGGCATGGCGAGGCGCGCGCGTGTGTGCGTCGCGCTCCTGGAAGCACCAGGAGCTCGATGGTGAGCTCGGACGAGCATGGCAAAGGCCACAACAACGGCGACGAGCTCGTCGGCGGCGACGCGTTCGGGTACGATGGGGGCGGCGTCTACGGCTAACGAACGGCGACGAGAGCGAGAGGGGAGGAAGCGGAGGCTCACAGCGAGCCTGTAGAGGTGCAAAGCGGGCTCGGGGGAGGCTCGACGGCGGCGAAATCGGCGACGACGTCGCGGTGGCCGAAGGTGGAAGACGACGGTGTTCGGGCGATGGAGGGGGCCTCGGCTTCAGCTCGTTAGCGCAGGCGACGTAGCGGAGCCCGGCGATGATGCAGGGCACGGAGAGGCGGCGGGAGGGGTACGGTGGCCGCGGCTAGGCCGGAGCCATGGCGGCGGCGGCGGCGCTCGGGAGAGGTGGAGAGGGGCGAGGGAGTGAGCGAGAGGCGGCTAAGGTTCGTCCACGGGGTCGAGGAGGGGCTCTTATCCACCCGGCGGGCGCAGGGCTGGCCGCTGTCGAGCAGACGAGGGGGGGCTGGCGCGGCAACAGCGGCGCGGGCGCGTGAGCAGTAGGAGGGAGACGACTGTGCTGGCGGGCTGGTCCGCACTGTAGCACTGGGCCTAAGTGCACAGGGTTCTTTTCCTTTTTCCTTTCCTTTTCCTTTTTCCAGCTTCTGCTCTAATTTTATTTTGGCATTATTTCTTTACTGCAAAAATGTGCCATATGGTCCAACAAATAGCTTGCAATATTCCACATGTCCACAACAAATTTGGAGATTTTTTCGAATCTGTTTGCAATTTCCAATTAAATATAAAGGCACTTTAAAATGCAAATATGACTCTATTTTGATGGTGGGGTCCACACCATAAACTTGGTGATGTTGTTTTCCTCAACAACAATAGTTTTGGATTATTCCACAAGTATGCAACATTTTTCATATGCTGTTTGAGGATTTAAATTATCACAATGAAATTCAATGCCCTTTTGAAGAGGAATTTGAAATGAGATTTGAAATCCAACATGATCATATCCTGTTTAGCAAAATAATTAGGCACTGATCATGGTCATCACTGTGCTTAATTACAATGATCACTGTAGCATAAAACCAGGGTGTCACAATTCTCCCCTACTAACAAGAATTCTCGTCCTGAGAATTAAGGAGTAGAAGGAAAGAGCCCGGGGTATTCCGCACGAAGATGATCTTCGCGTTCCCAAGTGGCTTCATCTTCAGAATGATTTGCCCATTGTACCTTGAAGAACTTAGTAACCTTCTCACGAGTCCGGCGTTCAGTTTCATTGAGAATGCAGACTGGTTGCTCTTTGTAAGAGAGGTCTTGTTGCAGCTCAAGCATATCATGGTCCACTACTCGGATAGGATCCTTGAAGCAGTGATGCAGCTGTGACACATGGAACACATCGTGAACCTGAGAAAGGTTTGGCGGTAGTTCCAGTTGATATGCCACCTTACCACGCCTTTCGAGAACAGTGAAAGGACCAATATATCGAGGAGCCAGCTTGCCCTTGATCCCAAAACGGTGTGTACCTCTCATTGGCGTGACTCGAAGATAAGCCTTTTCGCCAGGTTGATAGACCATATCTTTGTGATGACGGTCATACTGACTCTTCTGACGAGACTGAGCAGCCTTCAGATTTGCATGAATAATGCGGACTTGATCTTCGGCATGTTGGATAATATCCGGACCGATAAGTGTACGTTCCCCAGTTTCTGACCAATTCAGAGGAGTTCGACACTTACGTCCATATAATACTTCAAAGGGGGCCATCTTCAAACTAGCTTGATAGCTATTGTTGTAGGAGAACTCAGCATACGGGAGAGATTCCTCCCATTTCTTGCCGAAAGAAATGACACAAGCTCGAAGCATGTCTTCGAGAATCTGATTGACTCTTTCAACTTGTCCCTGGGATTGAGGGTGAAAAGCGGTGCTGAATGACAAATGAGTTCCCATAGCTTCCTAGAAACTTGCCCAGAATCTTGAAGTAAATAAGTTGCCACGGTCCGAACTGATAACCAGTGGAATACCGTGAAGTGAAACAATCCTGGACATGTAGAGAGTTGCCAGCTGACTAGCAGTGATCGTTTCTTTGACGGCTAGAAAATGTGCAACTTTGGAAAGTTGGTCAATGACGACAAGAATAGCATCATTACCTTTCTGCGACCTGGGAAAACCAGTAATGAAGTCCATTTCAACATGATCCCATTTCCATTCAGGAATAGAAATAGGTTGTAGAGTTCCAGCAGGCCTTTGATGTTCCGCTTTGATCCGACGGCAAATGTCACATTCTGAAACATAGCGTGCAATGTCTTGCTTCATGTTAGACCACCAGAATCTTCGACGAATGTCTTGGTACATCTTGGTACTACCAGGATGAATAGACAGCGGAGTGTCATGTGCTTCCTTCATGACCTCCAGAGTCATATCATTGTTTTTCTCCTTACGCGGTACCACTAGGCGGCCTTTGAAGTACAAAGCGCCATCCTCAGCAATAGTGAAGGGTGAGGGCTTTCCTTCTGCGAGATCGAATTTAATCCTCTCGACTTCACTGTCACACTTCTGGTTCCACTTGATGACGTCCACAAGATCTGGTTTAGCAACCAGGGTGTTAAGAGAACCCTGGGAAACAACGTGGAGGTTCATTTTGTAGGGCCCTTCAGGAGGGGGAGTGAGATAACCCTGAGGAACAATATGGAGGTTCAGCTTGCGAAATTCTTCTTGAAGAAGGGGGTGAACCTTATGAACCTGAAGGTGATTGCAGTACGCCTTGCGGCTCAAAGCATCAGCCATCACATTAGCCTTGCCTGGGGTATAAGAAATTCCCACATTGTAATCTGCCATGCATTCCATCCATCTCTGTTGACGGAGGTTCAGATCTGGCTGAGTAAACAGATACTTCAGACTTTGGTGGTCGGTGTAGATTTCGCAACGATTGCCAACAAGGTATTGCCGCCACTCTTTCAGTGCATGAATTGCAGCAAGTTCAAGGTCATGAACTGGGTAGTTCTCTTCATGAGGACGCAATTGACGAGATGCATAAGCAACCACTCTACGCTCTTGCATTAGGACACAGACTATTCCCTGACGCAAAGCGTCACAATAAATGACGAAGTCTTTACGAGTATCCGGAGGAGCAAGCACTGGAGCAGACGTCAGCTTGTCCTTAAGTGCCTGGAAGCTCTCCTGACATTTTTCTGTCCACTCATATTTAACACCTTTGTGAAGCAAATTGGTTAAGGGCTTTGCAATCTTGGAGAAGTTCTCGACGAATCGACGGCAATAGCTGGCGAGTCCGAGAAAACTTCTGATTTGCTTGACATTCCTTGGGGGAGTCCAGTCAAGAATAGCCTGAACTCGTTCAGGGTTGACCGCAATACCATCCTTGGAGATCACATGACCAAGGTAGGTTACTTCGTCCATCCAGAACTCACACTTGGAATACTTTGCATAAAGTTGATGTTCTCGAAGCCTCTCCAGTATAAGACGAAGATGTTCAGCATGCTCTTCTTTATTCTTGGAGTAAACCAGGATATCATCCAGATAAACCATGACGAATTTATCAAGGTAGTCCATGAATATATAGTTCATCAGGCGAGAGAAGGTTGCTGGGGCATTGGTTAAGCCGAAGGACATGACGGTGTACTCGTATGAACCATAGCGAGTAACAAATGCAGATTTGGGAATATCCTCTTCACGAACCCGGATCTGATGGTAACCCAACCTCAAGTCGAGTTTTGAATACACCGCCGAACCGGCAAGTTGATCATACAGATCGTTGATCCGAGGAAGCGGGTATTTGTTTTGAATCGTTGCTTGGTTGATGGGACGGTAATCTTGAACTAACCGATTCGTTCCATCTTTCTTCTTGACAAAGAGAGAAGGTGCTCCCCAAGCAGAGGAACTTGGACGAATGAAACCCAGACGAAGCGAATTGTCAATTTCTTGCTTAAGTTCAAGGAGTTCATGTGGTGGCATCTTATACGGACGCTTGGCTATAGGAGTGGTACCAGGTACCAAGTCGATGACAAACTCGACAGCTCTGGAAGGGGGAATCCCTGGAAGTTCTTCCGGAAAAATATCTTGGAAATCCCGGACAACTGGAATGTTTTCAATCCCTTCAAGAGGTGACGTGTTTAATGCATTCAGGGCATTTAGCCAGGCTTCAGCACCTACCAGCTTGGAAAGACACGATCGAGTACAACTCATAATCAAAGAAGATTACTAAGAGTTGTCGAATCGCAATGCGTACTCGATTCAGATATCAGTGTCCTTGATTGTCCAACAACTCAGGACACGAGGGCTGGAATCGGTGAAATATCATAGTTGACGAGGAGCTCATAAGAAGTTATAAAGCTCCATGATATTCATCAAGATACCAGGGATACTACCCGGAGGTGGATCAGAATATAGGTTAGACTGGTGCATTGATCTGTGGAAGACAAGCACTTTAACTTGTCTGAGAATGAAATCAAAGTAGAACAACATGGTCGGAACCACGATTGCAAAGGACAAGATCAAAGATACAATATCAAATCATACAATGAATGATTATATGAAAGGAGAAGCTTGTATGATAAGATCAACATCGTTTCCATGGGCATGAACACAAGGTTCAAGGTCGACTCCCACTTCATCAATGCATCACCTCCCATTTACACCTCGTCTTTGATGAAGTTGTAGTTTTGAAAGTTTAACTGGCAAAACACCAGGAGAGTATGACTCGTGAAAACTGTCGGGTTCATACGGATTAAGGAAGGCATAGGTTCAACCCATCGGGGCATCTTAGGAACATATACCACAAGCTTCAAGAGTAATTAACACATGCTTGACAACAGAGCATGGCTGACGAAAGCATAGGATACAACTTATCAGAGGGAGAAGACACAATTTACCAATGGTATCATGTATCAGGGGAAGAACATCACAAGAATTTTGAATGTGAAGGATGCTATCGGATAATAACCCAACACTGGGTCTGGCGGTCCACAAAGGACCTGATGTGAGTATCGGTACCCAATCAGAGGAAGAAGGAATGTAAGGCATCAGATCATAGAACATCCAAATAATTTGATGCTTAAATAACCAAAGGAATTAAGATTTCCCAATTGGTGTATCGGAAACAGATGTTCCGATCAAATACAAGTAAGATGAAAGGACTTAGATGGGCAATCAATCAAGGTTGATTTGTCGGGAACCAACCCATGTATGGAAAGACGTCTTACCGGCGCATCCCACCACATCTCACACACGGGTACCCTTGGGGCCGACCCGTCTCAAGACTGTCGGGAACTCAGGTCCACCTCAACCAGGGTGGTACCGCCTGTCCCTCCAGTCCCGTCTTTCACATGTAACA
The DNA here is from genome assembly GCA_039707655.1 of Elymus sibiricus. Lineage (NCBI taxonomy): Eukaryota > Viridiplantae > Streptophyta > Magnoliopsida > Poales > Poaceae > Elymus > Elymus sibiricus. Next base: position 450,902,412 of record CM077667.1, on the reverse strand, counting down.
ATGTCAAGTTAAAGTAACTGTGTGGTTATACACCAAGTGGATATCCGAGGAATCACCCTCGATGGATCCCACTCGAGGTATGTGTATGACAAGAGTCGCTATCGATAAATGGGAAGGAGGAATCACCCTCGATACCCACGATCGATTAGCTATGCTACAGAATTAACACCGTGAGTGCTAAGTGAGGTATCACCCTCGGCACCCGGTAGTAGCTCTGCAGTGCCATACTTAAGGGGTCTGCGGTGATGTGAGGGGCCTGGCTCGTCGGTCGGTTGACCGAGTCTTCGAGTCTTCGGGTCGTCGAGTCGTCGATGAAGAAGCAGGGGCAACTGAGACTAAGGGGTCACTAGGGATTCATTGACCAACCTATACTAAGCAGTTGATATGATTGCAGGTATAGTAACAGTTTATCAAAAACAGGCTATGCATCAGAATAGGAGCTAACTAATACAGTAGCAAAATCTAATGCAAGACTGAGAGGGAAAGGAAAATGGGCGATATCGGAATGCTCAAGGGGGGTTGCTTGCCTTGCTGCTCTGCGGCAAAGGGCTGATCGTCAGTCGCGTAGTCGTACCCGGCAGCACCGTTAGTCTCGGGGTCTACCGGTAAGAAGAGGGGGGGGGAGAAACAATAAATACAAAGCACAGATGCAACACGATGCACGACATGGCAATATGCAGAGCTAGGCATGCACTAACGCAGTACTACACGTTGCAGACGGAGCGGGAGAATATCTGACGATATTTCCCGGGTCTTTGGATTTATCGGACATGTGACAGATGAATGGATGGCATATTCAGGTTCATGGGATTTTTCTGATCAACTTTCATATATAAATTATTTTCATTTGAGCTACGGATTAAAAGATATGATTTTTCAAAGTTTTAATTAATTTCTAGAATTAACAGAATTAAATTAATTCGAAAATCCTATTATGACATCATGCTGACATCAGCATTGCATCAGCAGTCAACAGCACAGTGGCCAGGTCAAACCTGACCAGTGGGTCCCACATGTCATAGACTCAGCTCTATTTCAGATTTTTAATTAAACTAAACAGAGTTAATTAGTGAGTGGGGTCCATTTGTCAGTGAGGGATTAGTGTTAAACTAACTATTTTATTAATTTAATTACTTAATTAGCCAACTGACAGGGGTGGCCCACTGTCATAGACACAGGGGTGTTGGCCCCACCTGTCAGTGACTGGGCTGTGCCCAGTCAGCCAGTTGACCAAGTCAACTGGTCAACTGGGTCGCCCCTGGCCCACTGGCAGGGTCACTGGGGGTGGCCCCAACCCAGCCACGGCGGCGGCGGCCGGCGGCTCAACGCCGGCGATGCCGAAACACGGCGGAGGGCTCGGGCCGGCGTCGGGATTCGCCTACGGGCGGCCGTTTCGCGCGCGGCCTGGCTCTCTGGAACGGGCGTTTCGAGCCGCGTCCATTGGTAGTGGTCTCGGGGGCTGGGGCGGCCGGAATCGGCGCCGGCGATGAGCGGAGGCGGCGGTGCGGTTCGGGCATGCGGCGTTCAGGGGGCTGCGGGGCACGGCGAGGCGCGCGCGTGTGTGCGTCGCGCTCCTGGAAGCAACAGGAGCTCGATGGTGAGCTCGGACAAGCATGGCAAAGGCCACAACGACAGCGACGAGCTCATCGGCGGCGACGCGTTCGGGTACGATGGGGGCGGCGTCTACGGCTAACGAACGGCGACGAGAGCGAGAGGGGAGGAAGCGGAGGCTCACAGCGAGCCTGTAGAGGTGCAAAGCGGGCTCGGGGGAGGCTCGACGGCGGTGAAATCGGCGACGACGTCGCGGTGGCCGAAGGTGGAAGACGACGGCGTTCGGGCAATGGAGGGGGCCTCGGCTTCGGCTCGTTAGCGCAGGCGACGTGGCGGAGCCCGGCGATGATGCAGGGCACGGAGAGGCGGCGGGAGGGGCACGGTGGCCGCGGCTAGGCCGGAGCCATGGCAGCGGCGCTCGGGAGAGGTGGAGAGGGGCGAGGGAGTGAGCGGGAGGCGGGTAGGGTTCGTCCACGGGGTCGAGGAGGGATATTATCCACCCGGCGGGCGCGTGGCGACAGCGGCGCGGGCGCGTGAGCAGTAGGAGGGAGACGACTGTGCTGGCGGGCTGGGCCGCACTGTAGCACTGGGCCTAAGTGCACAGGGTTCTTTTCCTTTTTCCTTTCCTTTTCCTTTTTCCAGCTTCTGCTCTAATTTTATTTTGGCATTATTTCTTTACTGCAAAAATGTGCCATATGGTCCAACAAATAGCTTGCAATATTCCACATGTCCCCAACAAATTTGGAGATTTTTTGGAATCTGTTTGCAATTTCCAATTAAATATAAAGGCACTTTAAAATGCAAATATGACTCTGTTTTGATGGTGGGGTCCACACCATAAACTTGGTGATGTTGTTTTCCTCAACAACATTAGTTTTGGATTATTCCACAAGTATGCAACATTTTTCATATGCCGTTTGAGGATTTAAATTATCACAATGAAATTCAATGCCCTTTTAAAGAGGAATTTGAAATGAGATTTGAAATCCAACATGATCATATCCTGTTTAGCAAAATAATTAGGCACTGATCATGGTCATCACTGTGCTTAATTACAATGATCACCGTAGCATAAAACCAGGGTGTCACATCTCTGTAATTCCTGGTTTTCTCCTTGGGCCTGGGCCAATTGAGCCTTTAAGCTCTCAATCTCTTCGGCTTGCTGTTTGTTCTCCTCCTTCAGGTGGTTCTTCTCTTCAAGGTGCCGTTGTAAAACGCGATAACCAGCCTCCTGCTGGGACTCGGCATATTGCTGAGATTCTCGGGCTACATCTAAATCTTTTTGTAATTGCCCTATTGATTCAGCCGCTACACAGTACCCTCGCGTAAGCATGGGTATATACTAAGATCAGCAGAACAGAGATACTCACCATGTGCCTCCCGAGTAAAGCTCTTCACTTGCTCTAGTTCGGCCTTCACAGATTCGACCTGTGTTCGGCTGGCTTCCAGTTCCTTGGCCAGTTGCTCGCACTGCTGCTTCGAGGCCTACATTACCAGTAAATTAATACGGGGATCCTTAATTCGGTCGTACCGACCAATTTAAGGCTCGGGGGCTACTAGGTTTATACGAGTGTTCGGACTTCAATAATCGACTACTCACCTGCAGGCTGGATGATATCAATTTCTCAGCCTCCCCGAACCCAGCTCGGGCGGCTCCGAGGTGTGCATCCGCCGTGCGCAGAGCACCGAACTATTGTTCTGAAAAGGCCGGATGACGTAGGGCCTCTCGTCGCCGCCGATGATGCATAGCACTCCCAACCTCTGATTTCGTGACAGATATGGCGTCACCAGAATCGGCTGGGGCTGGATTGATGGTGGAGGCCCCCGCAACAGGATCAGCATGGGCGGAAGGCCTGGAATCTTGAGCACCGCCGGACGTCATGGCGACGTCCTCGGCGGGTGACGGCCGAACCCTTGGCCTGAATATTTTGACAAAAAAAGGTCTCTTGTAAGACTTTATCGATCATGATACTAAATCAAGCGATCGAGCGAAATACCTTTGGGATGAACTCATAGGCGGACTCGCCCCCGCGACCGGCTCATTTGCCGGATCCTTGTTGCTTTCCAGTCCAGGCACTGCCACTGCTGCCGGTGTATGTCGCGCGGATCTACGGCGCTTGGGTGTAGGAGCCGGCACGTTGGGGTCAGTGGGGGACACTTGCCTCTTGCGGGACGTCTTCTTCTTCTTGCTTGTCGCGGGGGAAGGGAAGGATCCAGGGTAATCGGCGATGATGGCCACCTTGGAGCCGTCAAGACCCTCCTGGTAGAAAACCCCGTCTTCGAGTTCAATTGACAGGTCTGGGTCTTCATGATAGCCCGGATCATCATCGCGGGAATAGTCCTCGGGCTGAGGGGCCGGACAGTTGACTGTCTCGATAAAGCTCCTCCATTCCTGTTCACGTAAATATAAAAGACTTCGGTCAAGAGGGGACAAAATTGAGAACCCGAACTGTGGTCACAAGATCGAAAGGCTCACCCATTCGATGGGATTGTGGCTTGAGTATCCCTCCTTGGTCGATCGCCGAATAAAATCCTCCTGTTCCCCTTTGTATAGGTCGGCAAGTGCGGCGGCCAATGCTGTTTGATCGGCAGGACCCAGTCTTCGAGAGCGAGTAGTGTCGCTTGTCCCGTTGTAACACCACAAAGGGTGTATCCTCTGTTGAAGGGGTTGGACGCACCGGGTGAGGGCAGCGGCCATGACGTATATCATGGTCAGCTTATGGTGGGCTAGTATCCTCACACGGGCTGCTAAGCGCTGCACTTCAACGTTGTCCTCTTGGGACAGGCTCTTCGGGCGCCAGTTGTACCTTTTCTTCAAAGGGGCATCGGAGTATTCGGGCAGACCCCTCCGAGCTGGATCAAACAAGGGGACGTTCTCGATATAAAACCATTCCGAAGTCCATAGTTCGGATTCCTTCGGTGTCCCCACGGGGTATCCCGTCCCCGCTATGCGGCATACTTCGGCTCCACCGACCTAAAAAATTCTCTTGTCTCGAGTTCGAGGGACGAGGCAAAAGTATTTTCTCCACAACTCGAAGTGTGGCTCGCGGCCCAGGAACATCTCGCAAAGGGCGACGAAGCCCGAGATGTGCAGAATAGACCCTGGGGTGAGGTGGTGGAGCTAGATCCCATAAAACACCAGTAACCCTCTCAGGAACGGATGAATGGGGAACCCGAGACCTCGCAGGAGGAATGGCACAAAGCATACATGCTCCCCCTTTTGTGGATGGGGGAAGTTCTCCGTGAGGGCCTCATCATTGAATGAAGACAAACCGGCACGGACGGCTGTCAGATCCGAGGAGGGAAGGTACCCTTGGGTCTCGAGGTCGCGAAGTCGAAGGAGCGACACGGAGCAGCTAGTCCAGTCCCTGGGACGGGATCCGTAAGGATGCGAGGAGGAACTGGGGGCGCTCGCCATTTTTGGTGGAGACCTTTCGCTGGGAGTTTTTTCCGATGGGAAGTAGAAGATGTGGCTTGGACCACGATTCAGATTGTTTAAATGGGTGGAGCTTCTTTTGTGGGAAGGGTAGTTTTGTAAAAAGCTACTGAACCGCTCGTCTCCCCACAACGTGCGAGGATCGAGAAACGCTATTACTGTGGACCCAGCAATCCCGTGACGTTTGGGATTTCGCCGATAACAGGATGGTTGCCGAACAGGAAGGGATAGAGGGACTCGCCTCGCAAGCCGAAGACTTCGACGTACAAGATTAGCCGGATATACCTCGGCGTTGGAGGCTAGCCCGGGGGCTACTGAGGGAGTCCTGGATTAAGGGGTCCTCGGGAGGCAGACCTATTTCTCATGGGCCGGACTGTATGGGCCGTTTGCCGGACACTGGATGGATCGAGGGTCTTGTCCCTAGGATGGAAGCTTCAAGGATCGTGGCGTGTCCTCCAAGTTTAAAGTAGTGAATAGGCATGTTTATCCCCTCGACGTGTAACCGACCTTGTGTAAACCCTAGGTACCCTCGGTGTCTATATAAGCCGAAGGGTTTTAGGTTGTAGGCCAACAGAACTCATCTAGGGTTTTAGTCATACGATCTCGTGGTAGATCAACTCTGTAATCCTCATACTATCAATATAATCAAGCAGGACGTAGGGTATTACCTCCATAGGAGGGCCCGAACCTAGGTAAAACCTTGTCCCCTTCGTCTCTTGTTTCCATCGATCCTAGTCTCACAGCTCGGGACCCCCTACCCGAGATCCGCCGGTTTTGTAGCAAGTGTAACAGTGACAACAGCAGTAGTAACTTAGCAAGAACAATATGTGGAAAACTCGTAGGCATTGGATTGGTGAATTCGTTGGATGATATTCATCATATAACAGTCATAACCTAGGGCGACACAGAACTAGCTCCAGTTCATAAATATAATGTATGCATGTATTCCATAAATAGTCATACGTGCTTATGGAAAAGAACTTGCATGACATCTTTTGTCCTACCGTCCCGTGGCAGCGGGGTCCATAAGGAAACTAAGGGATATTAAGGCCTCCTTTTGATAGAGAACCAGAACAAAGCATTAACACATAGTGAATACATGAACTCCTCAAACTACGGTCATCACCGGAAAGTATCCCAATTATTGTCACTTTGGGGTTTACGGATCATAACACGTAATAGGTGCATATGACTTGCAAGATCGGATCAAGAACATAGATATAATGGTGAAAACATAAACTGTTCAGATCTGAAATCATGGCACTCGGGCCCTTGTGACAAGCATTAAGCATGGCAAAATCATAGCAACATCAATCTCAGAACATAGTGGATACTAGGGATCAAGCCCTAACAAAACTAACTCAATTACATGATGAATCTCATCCAACTCCTCACCGACCAGCAGCCTACGAAGGAATTACTTACTCCCGATGGGGAGAATCATGGAATTGGCGATGAAGAAGGGTTGGTGATGACGAAGACCGAAGATTCCCCTCTCCGGAGCCCCAAACGGGCTCCAGATCTAGCCTCCCGATGAAGAACAGGAGGCTGCGGCGGCTCCGTATCGTAAAACGCGATGAAACTTCCTCTCCTATTTTTTCTCCAAAAATAGGAATTTATAGTGCTGGAATTAGGGTCAACGGAGCCCCGAGGGCCCCACAACCCACCAGGGCACGCCTGAAGGGGGTGGCGCGCCCGGGTGTCTTGTGGGCACCCAGGGCCCCCCTCCGGTGGTTCTTGACTCCAGTATTTTTTATTTATTGTAAAATAATTCTCCAAAAAGTTTCGTCCAATTCCGAGAACTTTTATTTCTGCGCAAAAACAACACCATGGTAGTTGTGCTGAAAACATCGTCAGTCCGGGTTAGTTTCATTCAAATCATGCAAATTAGAGTCCAAAACAAGAGCAAAAGCGTTAGGAAAAGTAGATACGACGAAGACGTATCAACAACTTTCATGAATCTCTCGTACCAATCCCCGTCTACTAAAAGCGTAGCAATAATGAAATAACGTCTCCTAGGCAATAGTGACAAGGGTTTGTGGGGATACCTACCACATGATACTACTCAAGAACCAAGTTTCTACCTACTTTGCATGCATGGTGGAACAAGTTGAATGTAATGCAATAAAAATCATGGGTAAAATTATGATCAAATGACTTGCCTTGTTGGCGATCTTCAAACTCAAGCGACTCTAAATAGCAAGCTTCGCACTTCGGGTGATCTAACGAGACAAACAATTTACACAGTAAGTAAACATATACACAAACAATAAATAACAGCAAGTAAAACTAATAATTTAACTCTAATGATCACTCAAAAGAAAACTAACATAAAATCAATGGAAAACTTGGGAAACTCAAGATCATAGCAAAACAAAACAACAAAGACTTTCTGGTCCAAAATAATTTCTTAATAGAAACAAAAAATAAATAAAACTAAACTTAACAGAACGTACTTTTCATAAAATTTTATTAGCAAAAAGAATCAACTAAAAAGCTATTATAAAACTCAAGTTTTGAAGAAAACAAGATCTAACTCAAATCTGAATAAAACAAAATATATAAAATTTTGTTTCCTGATAACTAACAAAAACATCAGTGCAAATAAAATTAAAGTGGAAAATCAATTATTTCAAAACAAAGGGAAACAATTTCTTTTCATTAGAAAATAACCTAAACAAGGCATACTGAATCTAATAAAAACAGAACTAAAACCATTAACAAAACTTTATTTTCAAAGTTTCTGTGGATAAACAAATCTAATACAAAACAGCAGCAAAATGAATTAATTAAAAACCTATTTTAAAATAAAAATTATAAGCAAAACAAGTTTGAAACAAATCTGATTAATATTCAAATTTAAACAGTGCTAATATGAAAACTTTTGGTTCCTACAGAAACCACATAATTTTATCAACCTAATGCAAAAAAGAATCACTCAATTTGGATTAAAAACCTAAAAGTTATTAATTTTCTAAAATCAGATCAGAATCTGTAAAAGAAAAATAAAACAGAAATAAAAATAAAACTACGGTTGAGCCAGGGTCTACGTGGCATCATGCGATTGGACGAGGGGGTGGCCGAAACAGAGAACCGGACGGGTGGTCGAAACTTAAAAGATACCGGTTCTCTAGTTTAAATGATCTAATCGTGTGCGCGGAAGAGAGATCGGATGGTGGGGATTAATCAGGTGGCTCACCGCGGCGGGGAAGGACTCCGGCGAGGCTGGCGACGTCAGCGGCATACGGGTGGTGATGCGGGCGGCATCTCCGGCGATCCTGGAGCTCGAGCAAGATGGCGGGGCGATGAAGTCGACCACGGCGGTCCTCCTGACGGTCTCAGGTGAGGGTGGGGAGGGCTGGAGCGACGGTGGCATGGCTATGGCGACGGCGGCAGAAGCTTGCTATGGCGAGCGATTTCGGGCGAGCTAGGGCACGGGCGATGTTTTTTTTGGCAAACACGAGTTGCGAGGCTCGACTTTTATAGGGTAGATGGCGTGGAGGAGGAGGTAGGGTTCGGGCGGCGCCGAATCGTGAAGGGATTCGATTTTCGGTGGGTCTCCGGCGAGGGAAAGGAAAGAGAGGGAGGGACGAAAAGGGGGCGATCGGGTCTGGGATTGGACATGGGTGGGCCCCGCATGTCAGTGGCGGAGAAAGGAAGGAAAGAGGGTAGGTGATTGGGCGTAGTCTGTGTGACTCTAGCTGAAGGAGAATACGGTAAGGACTGTGTGTCCTTTGGTTTAAATACCAAGCCGCTCCAAACCAGAAGTCTGACTGTCACAACAGTTGGAACTGGTAGACCAAATCATTGTTTTCACCGAGCACCTGGTTCTATTTCTTCAACCCTTTCATTTCCTTAGTTACTTGTTGATGAAATTGATCTTTGCTGTTTGAAGACTTTGACTGAAGATTTTTTGAATCTCCTCTATCATTCTTCTGTCACGTTACCAGTTATACCTGCCTATCTTGATCACTTATTACATGTGCTCCATATGCCTTTTCATCATGATGACTATGCTGTTTCCATGGTTTGCATGTTTTTGAGTACTTTATCCGCTATATGATTTTCATCACTCAGCAATTTCCTCACCTAGAAATTCCTGAGTGACGAACTTGTAAAAATCGCCCAACCACCCCCTCTGGTCGATATAACGCACTTGCACCAACAGAGATGCCCTCGCTGATGTTAATCTCCACTACTATTAAAAGAGCAAATATAAATCCACCTGAAACCACACAACAAACTGTACATGGAATAAACAGGACCCTCTGAGCAAATCAACTTAAACGCACCCTACAGCCCATATTATGTCAATGGACTGTCACCCAAATAACCGTCTAAGATCAAACGTTCTGTCGTGGTCTGTCCATCATCCTGGAACTCCGTGCCGCCCGATCTCGACGGCCCCACTCACAACACCTTGATTTGCGGATGGTGAAAGGATCGATATGGTCGACTAGATGGGAGGGGGTGAATATGAGACTAGAAATTTTATTATTGTTTGTCAATAGGGATATGTGGATAAATAGGGTTCACTATATATGCAACTAGGTGAACACAACCTATATGACAAACAATCTTAGAGCTAAATATGATATGCACCAATCTAGTTAGTAAGCCCACAAGCATACAAAGCAAAGCAAGGTGTGGGGAAGAATTAAACACAAGTGAGACGATGACGAAGATTTTATCATGAAGTTCACTCTTCCATGGGGAAGAGCTAATCTCCGTTAGATCGGTGTCAGAGCCAAAGATTGAGGAACGCCACGGAAGGCTCACTGTATTCTCCTTCGAGTCACCCCCAACGGATGAGCCTCAAATCATTCGGGCTTGGTCTTGAAGGCGACTACCACACCTTTACAAACTTCTCCGGGGCACACCACAAGCAAGAAAACTTTCGGAGGAACCTCTAATCGCCTCGGAGCCCAAACTCCAAGAGTATCAAGTCAATGGCGGACATATATTGTGGGGAACACTATTTTTTTGGTCAAAGTGTAGATCGGGTCTTACTCTCCCAATCCCCAAAGTTTCAACAAGTTTGGATGGAGGGATTGGAAGTAATGAGCAAAATGGGATGTAGTAATGGTGGAGCTCAAAAAGACATTAGGGTTAGGGGTTGGTGATGGAAGAAAGGGTCCCTTTAGAGTGTTTTGGCTGGGTGGGGGGACATGCATTGCCTTTTATTCTGTTAGCCATCCTAGTAAAGATTTGGGAGGCCCGAGACGACAAGACTTTCAACAACATCGACCTTCACTCCTTCTGGGTGCTGGCATATTAATTATTGACGACATTGACCTATAGTTGCATCTTTTCTTGAAGACTATAGATAAGGAGGTTGCCTTCTTGTGGCGGCTTTTCCTGTCCACGTGTGTAAATATGTTTATGTACTCCCTCGGTTCCATAATGTAGCGCGTATATATTTTTCTAAAGTCAAACTTCAAAAAACTTTGATCAAGGTTTTAGAGGTAACTATTTATATCTACAATACCGAATACATAAAGTATGAACGTTCATCTTATAATGAATCTAATGATATAAATTTGACATTCTAGATGTAAATATTTCCCTCCACCAATTTGGTCAAAGTTTGTGATCCTTAACTTTTCAAAAATCGGTATGCACTATATTTTGGAACAGAGGAAGTAAGAGCATCTACAGCCGGAACTTGCTAATCCGGGCCCTCAAACGTCCGCGGACGCGACAGGGCGCGTCCGCGGGCACTGACTTTTCAGTCCTCAAATATTCTCTTTCGCATCCAAGTCTCTTATATTTGACCCCCTAGATCCATACAAAGCAAGCAAAAGAAACTCACGTACTACACACTACGTACTATCCTAGTCTTCGTCGTTGGAGATGTCCGCCTCCTCTGCGGCCTGCTCCGCCTCCATCTCCTGCCGACGACGCCGTCTGGCCTCCGCATCTGACTCCGAACGGATGGAGTCGAGGATAGCCTGCTGCTCCGCCTGCAGATCCGCGTCCCCGACGTCCCCTGCATCCTCCTCCTCCTCCAACTCCTCCTCTGGATCCACTACATCCGGAGGTAGCCCCGTGACGATCCGGGCTTTGCGCCTTGCCCGAACCTGCTCAAGGAGCTGGAGCCGGCGCTCCGGCGTTAGAAAGTGGCGGCTGGGGGGGGGGGCATTGCTAAATAGCCGGCGCTCTGGCGTTAGAAAGTGGCGGCGGCGACGGACGAGAGGAGGAAATGGTGGATGGGTACGGTTTAGGTGCCGACAGTCGGCTTAAATAGCCGGGCTAGTGAGTACGCGTCCCGCCGGAGCGGCGCCACGCGGCTACATCGGTCCGACGGAGGAGACGAGCTTCGGACCTCCGGGTTTCCGAACGAGTCCGTGTGGGACCCCTTCGTCAGGTCGACGTGACGGGCGTGCCCGGGCTCCCACATATCCGCCTCATATTTGGGCTGGAATTGGGGGTGCCGGTCAGCCCGGGCGTTTGAGGCCAGTTTGAGAGGCCCGTCCGGGTCGCATTTTCGTGACCGGTCAGTGACCGGGCGGCTTGCCCGGGCGTTTGAGACGGGTTTGAGGGGTCCGGCTGTAGATGCTCTAATTGCTTGTAATACAACGAATGTTTTTGCTACTGTTTGAGTAATATATCCAGGTGATTCTTTTTTTTGCAGGGGAATATATCCAGGTGATTCTAAAATAAAAAGAAAGTGCCAGTGGGATAAATCTGTTAATATCTATTCTATCTATTATCTACTAAAAGCAAAATACGGAGGAAAACTAGCGATATTAGTAAGAAAATCCCACGTTAATCAGAAAATACCGACCCTTCATCTGGTGGCACCGTATATATTAAGGTATTGTAGCCGTTTGATCTTCGTAACATTGTAAATTTAAAGGAAGTTACCCACCTCTGCCATCTGACGTGAACACATCTTCCCTATATGCCAGAAAAAAAAACACATGAGCGTACCAATCCTATCTTCACTCAAGTCAAAGAAAAAAGACATATTTCATCGCCCGTGAGCTAACCAGCCGGCGGGCTGTAATAAGGTGAACTAAAAACTTTTGATTCCTGTACCACACCTCCTGCTCAGGAGTGCGCTGGTAAGACCCATCATATTAGTCCACATCATTAGAATTATTTTAACAGTTGGACTTAGAATCTACAGCCAATAATAGAATTTATATATACGTATAATCATGTACAGTTTGTCTGTTTCGGTCATGTCACATACGTGTATGAAAAGCTAATCCAAAAGCTGCCTAAAAACCTAATCCAAAAGCTAGCCTACCTTTTTTTTTGTGAAAAGCTAGCCTACTATTGATAGAGTTTGTGTTATGTACGGACATGTTAAAATTAGTGACTTGGATCAATTTTTATATGCCCAGTTGGCCTAGACCGTTTTTAAAGCGAACGATGCATGGCCGGGTGTACATGCAGGACAGTCAATGTTGGCCATACACGGCTTTGGAAAAGAAAAGTTGGCCACACGACCGCTGCAGAAAAGCGGGTACAGCTTGCAAGTTGCAACAAAAACTTCCGTTCAATCTGAAACTACCATATTATGTTATATAGAAGAAGAGATATTGTCATATACGGCCATGACAGGAAATTCTACATAGTACAAAACTATTCACGTGGCGTGGAAAGTAAAAGGACCTCTATAGGCTTCTTTTTCTTCACGAAAACGATTGTTATACTTTTGGCCGATATAAGGATGTGTGCTTTCTTTTCCTAATACGGAGGCCTATAAAAACGAAACTACTTAGTATAATTAAGGCATAAAAACCAAAAGTACACATAAAAATAAAACATTTCATGATTTGCTTATAAGAAAAAAATTGAATTTTGATTTGATGCAAATAAATCATAATGCACTAATAGTCCACCTTCTGAGCCTTCTTTAATATTTAAAAATAAACCAAGCAAGCAAATGCTATATATATTCCAACCGAACAACATGTTACCAATGATTTACTATTCAGTAAATATTTGAATTATACATAAGAAAACAAGTCTTCTTTTGTCCTTATACAATATAATAATTTTGGACATTTTTAGCATCATATAAATTAACGACCGCCTGCCACAACAACGGACAACCCAAAATATTATTCAGTGTGTCTATGTAGTTTATCTATAACTTCATATTTTCTTTTTCTAGGTGAGATAGCAAACGGCTCTTGCCAAGCGGTCCTATAATTTCTTATTAATTTTATGTAAAGTATTACTACGACATATACTTTTTTCTTGCGAAAAACTACTATATCGTCACATATAGATACTCATAATTGTATTCAAGCTCCCACACGCAAAAACAATTCCAACAAAATAACATGTTACGAATGATTTATTATTAAGTAAATATTTGAATTATCTGTAAGAAAAAAAATCTTCTTTTGTCCTTGTACTGTATCTATAATTTCGTAGTGTCATTTATTAGGTGATATAGCAAACTGCCCTTGCCAAGCGGTTCTTTAATTTCTTATCTACTATTTGATAGAAAGCAATACTTGTACATATAGTTTTTTTTTGCAAAATAACTACTATATCGCCATGTATAAATACTCATAATTTTATTCAGCCTCCCACAAAAAGATTAAAACTGTACCCTCTTGTATAGTCACCAAAGTATGACAATTATATCTTACGTCGTATAGTTGTATAGTCACCAAACTTAATATAGCCCTTAGATCTTCATAATTATTTATAAATGACATCTGATCATCGATCAACATAATCAGTATTAGGTAATCGTCATGTAAATACTTACGACTTTGATTACGTATCGACCCCCCCCCCCTCCACGCACACAATCTAATACTTTTCTCGCATCTCACAATAATTGTCGTAATGTCTCCATCCGTCAAAAAATAAGTGTCGCAGATTTAGTACTAAATTAGTACAGATTTTGTACTAGACCAACAACACTTATTTTGGGACAGAGGGTGTATTATTTTGTGAATCAAGTTAATATATTATTTTGTATTTCTTTATACCACATAAAATGATAACCAAGAGTCAAGACAAGTTGCAATTGGAATTAAAGTCTTGGCACAATTCCAAATAAGAAAATAAATAAGTACTTGCGGATTGCAATGCAGTAAGGATGAAACCCTTGCAAAATACACCTTTTAAAATGTATCGGCATCTAAAATATCATGTACAATGCAATAAAGTGGATAAATAGGAGTAAAAAAATTCAACTGGAGATAAAAATATTACTTAAGATATACACACAATTAAAATGACGCTCTCACAAAATACGCCTTTACAAGTATATCAACATCTAAAATATTGTGTACCATACAATAAAGTGCAGAAATAGGAATACAAATGTTAAAAAATAAAACATGAAATAAAAGTAAATACTTTAACACTTACAATGCAATAAGGATGATGCCCTCGCATTTGCGAGGGCCACCCTGCTAGTTATCTACTAAAAGCAAAATACGGATCAAAAATAGGGAAATAGCTAGAAAATCCCACGTTAATTAGAAATATCTGACCGTTAGTTTGATTTATTGGAAAATCATGACCATTAGATCTTCCTACTATTTCAGATGTTGAACAAAATTACCCACCTATGCCATTACGTTAAATAACCTTTCAATCATGCCATTACATTAAATAATCTTTCAATCATTAAAAAAAGTGCCACGTGAAATAACCATCAACATTTTTTGTACCCACCAGCTCTCCCATCCCGCACCTTTCTTCCAACCACAACCGCCCGTGAAGAAACCGTACCATCGTCTTCTCCATGGCCCTGATGCTGGTCTTGATCTATTAGGTTTCTTCCATACGTCATAAAATTTCACTATCAATTGTGCATGTACTTATGTTGATCCCTAACCCTAGGCGGCGCCATCACAGGGGTACATCACGGATGCAAGTAGGTAACTGGCTCGCCGGCTGCATCAACCGCTGTGAACTGCACGTCTCCGGCGGCTCCGACGGCTTCGTCGCCGCTGCATTAGACAACTATATCCGCTAAGGGAACCTGCGTGTTCTTCAATTGTGCATGTACTTATGTTGATCCCTAACCCTAGGCGGTGCCATCACACGGGTAAGCATATTTCTCATGCTGCCTCTATCAACACCGCACAGCACAGCCAATCCTTCGCGCTTTCATGTGTCACCATCTTCTCGCAAAAAAAATAAAAATATCCCATCTCCAACGTTTTTTTATTTCGCAAAAAAAAAAAAGCTGCTGCTGGTGAGGACCACGCGAGGCAGAGCAACCCTTGGCCCCTTGCCTTCCATGGTATCCTTATCCTCTTAAAATTTAACTAGTTTTGGTTAGGTACCCATGGCCCGCGCAGATATGTCGGCAGCACGTGCAGGCAGATATTTCGGGCGCGTCCAAGCTGGAGCGCTCCGCGTCCACACATTCCAACCTGGCTCTGCCTCCTTTTACAGCGTGGAGCCCGCGTGGATAAGGACGGCAACAAGCGGTCGTGCAGCAGCAGCAGCAGAATCGTACCGCGCCCCCGTCCTAATCGTTTGAAAGGGCCAGGTTCATCCCCTGCATTCCTAATCTGGAATTTACTAAGGTTGCCTAACTCATGGAGTCATGGTCATGGTGCGGTGCGCTCTCCATCTCGGGATTACTGAACTTTATTTTATATAAGCAAAACAGTATCACTCTCTTGGATTCTCTCTGTTGGACACCACACATGAGTGAAGCGGATTGAGAAATAGCTGTATCATGCGGTTTTTAATTAGGTAAATTCACATAAAGTATTGTTACGCCAACGAATTGTATATCCGTCAGTCATGTCATTGCGGAAAAATAATCGGTCGGGTCATGGTAATACGACTCGACTAGTCGACTGTGTGCGCGCAGCAGAAAGGCCCAGGGGATACCGACGTTCTCGATTCCATATGGGGGACAAGCAGCTGCTTGGGAGCCCACGAGAGGTGCCTCGTCTGAGGTGTACAGCGTTGACGTCCCTCTCACCGCTCCTCCTCTCCCCCACGGTGCCCCGAGTCGGAATTCCCCTCTCCGCCTCGCCCCGCGCCCGCCACACTCCCCGACCCCTACCAACCAGGAAGCGAGAAAAGAGAGAGACGAGCGGCCGCCGGAGGAGGAGGAGGAGGAGGAGGCCAGCTTTCTTGGTGGGCGATGGCGCGGCGCGGGCGTGTGGAGCTGCGGCGGATCGAGGACCGGACGAGCCGCCAGGTGCGCTTCTCCAAGCGCCGCTCGGGGCTCTTCAAGAAGGCCTTCGAGCTCTCGCTCCTCTGCGACGCCGAGGTCGCGCTGCTCGTCTTCTCCCCCGCCGGAAAGCTCTACGAGTACTCCTCCTCCAGGTGCACGCTCGCCGCGCACTTGTTTACCTGCTCCAGTTACTCGCTCCTCCGCAATCTAGTACTCTGAATTCGCCCGATAGAATCCGCGGCGGGCGCTCGATCGATTTTCTACGATTTCCCTTAGCTTCTGTGGCAGACGGCTGCTCTGCGGGGCGCACGCCACATGCTCGAGACAATCTCCCGCAGGCTTTCCACCTTGCACGAACCTGCTTAGCGTCTTGGTTTCTTTATCTGTGCACTTCTAGTATTGGTACCACCACCTTGCATGAGCACTAGCATGAGCAGGGGCAGGTGCTCTGCTTTTGAGATGGCGTTTTGTTTCGTTCGAGAGAAAAGCGTGGTCTTGGTACTGCTCCGGGGAAGCCTCTCTAATGGCGTGGACCGCGTGCTCGTATTCTTCCACTAGGACACTTGAGTCTGTTGCCTTTTGTTGGCTCCTGCATGATCAACCAACCCATGCCGCCCGCATGGTGATTACAATTTTTGTTTGTGCCTCCAGGAGACGGATTTCGGGTGGCCACATCACGAAAAAGGGTTTCCCCCGCTTTGTATTACAAAGCAACTAACCGATACAACCAACGATAGGTGCTGGGGCAGAAGCAGCACAATCATGCCCAAAATAAATGGAAAAGAAAAACAAAAGAAACGAATGCCGACAACGGCGGATCGACAAAAACGAAGAAGCCTCACGACCACTGCGCCCACCGGAGGTCTCCCACCAAGCTCCAAGACTGCGAAGCGCCGGTACCAATCAACACCGTCATGAAGGGACGCGACGATGACGACGGTGTTGCCTAGGGTTTCCCCTGGTACCAGGGACGGAGCTAGGAAAATTGCAAGAGGGGGGCCAATTGCCGTTGCAGTAATGTTGGGGAGGGCCAGAACCATTAAAATTCAATTTTCTATTCCTAGAACGTCATATTAGTACCTCTAATAAGGCTATTACATCGATGTTGGCCTGGGCCATGGCCCCAGCTAGCCTCCCCCTGTCTCCGTCACTGCCTGGTACACGGCGAGGAAAAAGGAAGGGTAGCCTCCGACGCCCTCCAGGAAGGTCCGGCGGCACCCATAGGCGCCACCGCGTCGGTGTTGGCCATGCCGACAGGGATTTCTCCCGATCCCAGCCTTTACCTCGGGCGCTCCGGAGCTTGCCACCAAATCGACCACCACCTTGCGCCAACACGGTCTTGAAGCTTCCACCGCTGTTTCACCACGACACCGTGCAATAGGACCTGCACAATGAAGCAGAGAAGCCGGGACTCGGAGCAGCAGCACCGTCAGCACGCGGGAGGGCCCAACCTCCCCCGTCATCGACGGGATCCGATCGGACGCGACAACAGGAGCATACCAGGCTCGTGGGCCCACAGGCCCGGCCAGGCCCTAAAAACACCGGAAGATAACGTCACGCCTATACTGTTCAGTTTAACATGGAAATCATTGTTGGATGTGGACACGCAATACTTTTATTTTATTCTTTAGACAGAAACACCGAGGATAAGTGGATAACATAGATACACATGCGCATTACTCTGAAAACACCTATTGAAGATGGGCGGACCTGGATGTGGTGGCGGTCGGTCGATGGTTGAGATTCGAGCGTCGAGAGAAGGACGACATACTGGCAGGCGGCACAGAGCAGTCGCGAGGGCTGTGCGGTTTGGTCCCTGTTGAATTCCTTCAAAATGGGTGCGTCGAATCTGGCGACGATTGTAGATTTGCCGATTTAGGCGCCGCAAACGATGATAACCGACTGAATCGAGGTGTGGGAGGGGGAGCGTGGTGGCACGTGGTGGCCGACGAAGGCAAGTAGGATGGTGCGGGAGTGGATGCGGTGCGGGGTCGGAAGGGTGCGGCCGAGGGGGATAGGATTATTATTTTTACTTCATGGGTGGGCGGCGAAGTATATTTAAGAGTCGGGGAGACGAGGAGGATAATTTTTACTCTAAAGCTTTTAAGGGATCAGTTAGGATCAATTTAGAGGAGTAAAAGTGAAATTGTTCCCTTCTAAGGCTTTTTAGAAGATCGGTTAGAGATACCCTTAGCTAGGACCATGTGTAAAGTTTGACTCTTGCATGATAGCCACTCTTCTGTTTCCATGTTCTTTTTTTCACACGAGCAAAAATGCAATGTAAGTAGACTTATAACGGAATAAAGTACAATCTCTGTAAACGAATATAAGACGTTTTAGAGACTTGTGTCTAAGTCTCTAAAACATATTATATTTATTAACAGAGGGAGTAATGGTAGACGTGCTTCACCATTGATTGAAAGATTAATGCACTAGTACATAATCGGGTGTTGCAGGCGGTTTTGGTAGATGGACCTGTGAAGGTTCCCCGTTTCATCTCGAAGCCTAAGCCTGTGTCGCTAATACTCGACATAGCAGAGACGGTTTCTAAACTGCCTCTAAATTTGTATATCGACATCCATTTAAGAACTGCCTCTGAGGCTTCTACCGCCTAACGGACGCACAACCGCCAAGAAAACTCATTTAAAGCGGCTTTCTTCCTACGATCGCCTTGAGGCTTGTTTCTTTTAATTGAAAATCAAGTTCCACATATAGCACATGTACATCAACAAAGGCATACACATTCTTATTCATCGCACAAGTTAATTACATTTCATAATATATTCAAATATGTTGACCAATTTGGCATAGTTCACAACCCACATATGAAAGAAACATCTAAATCCAATATTCTTGATTAGTCTACTTGCCACGCCCGATGAACGAGAGAGAGGATGAAGATCTAAATCCGTGGAATCACAAACTACTCATTATCTAGAGTACTCTACATGTCGCGCCTCTTCGTGAACTAGAGGCAACACAATAGGAAGAAGATGGCGGGTATGATTATCTCAAAACTCTATATCCAATTTTCTGATCAATCACCAGTAAAACAAGTTCTGACAAAATCTGTTGGATTTTACACCAATACGTAAATTTGTAGCACCCTTCGTGATCTTCCTTTGTGTAGTATAACCAAAATGTAAACAACTACCATAAGATATTAATTGATTTATTAAATGCATGAACTTAAGAATATCATACCCAAGTCCAATCTATTGCAACCACAATAACTGGGGTGTGGACATATGCGGACACTAGTTGGCAGATTTATTTTGTATCCACCGAACAATCTTCTTATGTGGTGACATTGCTCACAAAACCTACTCATAACTAATCGCATGTTCATTGTGTGAAGTGCGACTAAAAATTGATCTACGTATGGAAAACACGGTTAACTTATTTGGATCGAATGCAAGTAAACTTTGTTAATAATAAGTAATCGGATGACTTAGTTGTTGAAGTGTATATATGGATTGCTTAACCCTTTTCATTAGTTCACACTTTTGGTTGCGTTGGCTAGTGCATAAAGCTTCACATGGTATCAGAGCCTAAGGTCTTGAGTTCAAGTCCTGACTTCTGTAGTTTATTCAAAACTGGTGTTGCCCCCCTCTGTGTCCACGCATAGGCCTCTTGAGCCATACCTTTGAGTCTATTCACATGTTGACTATCCGTGTCACACATGGGATGGGTTTTGACGTGTATATGTGAATTGTCTAACCCTTTCCATCAATTCAGACATTTGATTGTGTTGGCTAGTGCATGAAGCTTAACATTAGTTAACCTTAAAATCTGACGACTAGTGCAATACAGAAGTCATATGTACTCAAATCCTATTATTATTTTTGCAATGCAACTAAAAGAAAATACATTATGTGACATACACAAATGTTAAGATCATAAATATGATATTTATTTCTTCGATGTATTTTGTCGAGAAGATCGTACCTGACTTAGGTACAGGTGTGATGAGGAGAGACATCACTCAAATTTTTCTAGACCATGTTCGTCATTTCTTGAGTTTTCTCCCAATTGCTCGAGGGAAATAAATAAATATTGGTAACTCTCTCGACTTCTCCAAGAAGCAAGTGGTGGCGGCAAACCTAACAGATTATGTTGGTTTCATCTATTCTTGTGTTCCAACAAAATCTTTTTCTCGTACTCAATTCCATATCCAGTTTCTTGTGTGTAGTGGAACTAAAATGTTCCATTGAAATGAATATATATTTGAAGAGAATACATTGTATCTAATTTTAACTAGGCCGATATAATTTAGAGATAGATAGAACATACAATCCTAAGACAAGATAAGGAATCTTAATTTTCTACATCAAAGGCATACACCATTGGCTAGCATGAATAATAGAATTTAAGTTATTCTTCAAAGCATGGGTATGCATAAAGGTTGCAACTTCCATCATCGGTTTATAGGCTAGTGCAATACCATTAGTATAATTTAACTCTAAATCCTAAACAAACTTCTATAAGCAGCAACTAACAATACAAAAATGTATAAGCATACATCAACTAACCCTACAAAAACCATTGGCGTGAAGGTCGACAACACGTATTAGCTCACTTTGCCAGATATCCAGGACGGTGCCGATGTAGCCGGACTAGATCTGGCTGCCGTCGTGGATGGGCGAATCTACCCTCCCCTCCCCACACGGATGGGCCGATTTGTCACAGTGCTACCATGGACCAGCGAAGGACCAGGTTGACGGCGGTCAGCTACGAAGAAGCATAGAAAACCCAATGTGCTCGGCGAGGTGAGTGTTGGAACGATGTTGCTATGGTTTGGCCCTGGATCGCGGAAGGGAAGGGAAATAGACGAAAAATGACTAATGTGGCAAATGAGAACATGTACACAAAGAGAAGGGAAAGACTGCGCCCCGAGGTATTCACAGACCGTATGCGCGGGTGCGAAATTAGAGGTGGTTTCACTGTACCAACCGCCTCCAATCTTTCCTGCAAGCGGTTTCAAAATTACAACTGCCTCGGGCTCTCTCTATAACAAGAATAACCGCCTTCAGTGGGGGTATGAAAGGTCGCTTCGATCTCTTGGGTCACACCCGCTCTAGTAAGGAAAAGTTAGTCAAATATATAAATATAATTTCTAGTTAGCCAAATGAGGTTATCATAATCACGACATTGCCAATTTGCCATGAGGTCTTTCATGTAAAATTACTCTTCTCCTTATGTTCATTAATGTTCATTTTGTATATTTTTGTTTTTACTTTAGTATAGGGTACTCCTCTCCTTATATTCATTTTGTATATCTTTGTTTTTAACTTCATCATTGTGTTATACTAATAAAAAATCACAAGAATTGTCATATGTTGATATGCAATGAGCCCAATAGAGTAAGATTTAAGCTGTGAAATATCCATTTGTAAACACACAAAAGTACTCCTGATCAAATACATTGGATAATGATGTAAAATATTTACAAACAACAAGATCAACTTTTAGTCAACATAAGAGTTGGTAAACTCTCCAAACAATAAACCGAGTGACATAAAGTCGCCATCTAGCGAGTTTTACCATGATTGATAAACACCCTTCGTCAGCACACACACACACACACACACACACACACACACACACACACCCACGCACGCACGCACGCGCGTGCACACACACACAATTCCACGAGCTATTTGGTAACTTGTTGCCTCACATAGCTAAAGTGTTCTTTTCATTTTGGTGTTGCGATAATTGCAACCGATCGGGTTTCCCCCCTTATTTATAGCTGAAAGGAACTAGTACAGAATGACCTTCTCATTAGCATTACATCGTCGATAGATTGAGAGATGATCATCAAGACCAACTGCTCCTTGCTCTCATCAACCTAATTGAACGAGCCGTCATGATCAATGTGCCCCATGCATCGTTTGCTCGCACGAGGTATTTTGTCCTAATTGCCCATGTTGCATGCCCCTATTAGCTGTGGGAACAGAACCTTCCCCGCCGCTGCTGCTACCGCTAGGTCGCTTAAGCCACTAGCCACAACGGCTCCAATCGTTGCAGCACAACGTGACATCTTCCTCACCATCACCTAGCTCTGATGCCAATTGTTCAAACTAAATCCATCAGATCTTCTCTCTCTCTCTCTCTCTCTTTGGTTGTTTTCTCACAACACGCACAAGTACACGAGCTATTTGGTGACTTGCTGCCTCACAGGGCTAACATCCATTTATTTATTTGGTATTGCCATAGTTGCAGCTCAATCTTTCCCGCTTATTTATAACCGAAAAGGCACTAGTAAAGAACCACCTTAGTGGTTTTCTTACAGCCTAAGACTTCTTGACTTGACACACTAACTTGTAGCCTTAAGCAAAGACTTGACTCACTAGCTTACTCCCTAAGGAGAAGACATGACTTACTACCTAACTACAATATGAATAACTACAAGAAGGGTTATAACTAACATCAAGTATGTGGCCCTAAAAGTTCGTGCACTTTTGGACATGACCCGAGCACTACTACTCGTTCACTAGTTGGTAGCAGTCCCTAGTAGGACGTGCCAACACTCAAACACGCATAAAGATCATATCAAACGTACCTACACAATGTTACATGCATGTCACCTCGTTTGCCTCACGGTATCAATCAAGCTCAGATTCAATTGCTCTTTCTTGATCACATGACTTCAAATACTTTACTAAATTAGCTCATTAACCTTCAGTAGCACATCCATTCATTTCTAGATCGGGTCACTCGAGGGGCCTAGAGATGTCTATCTCATTATAGAGGGGCAAATCTTATCTTGACTGACCATGCCTCGTAACATGCTTCATGCCCAATAAAATCAACATTTTCTCCCAGGGATTCAAACACGCTCTTGGGTGGCCACTTTCAGCATCGACCCAACGAACAACACCCACCACTGAAGGAAAGCCATCGTATACGTAAGCCTTCCCGACCAACTCGCGCCAAGGACATTGCACGAAAGTTCTTGCGGCCATGCTCTCGCGCCTCCCAAGACAAGGCACCTTAATTGGGTTAACTCGAGTGCTCGGGAGCTACCATTCCTCCCTAGAATTGGGAGGGGAGGGAACCCGGTCCAAGGGCCAGCCCATTGGAACCGTCGAGTTAAGCCGATCCGGGAAGCCAGTCTGGAGGCCACGCGAGCAGCACTGCTGGCATAGGAAAGGGAGCGGGCAAAGTAAGGAAGGAGCATGGGGAAACTGGTCTTTTCAACCCCCGAGCTTCTTAGTCCATCTAGGGTACACACATGTGGCCCGAGGATCTTCAGTTGCGCGGACACACTTGAGTGAAGGGCGGCCACAACGTGGCCCCCGTGGGTCGAAAGCTGATCCCCTCTCAGGAGGAGCATCAAGGGGCCTGGTTCGGGAAACGGTTCCAAACCGAGAAGTGAGGGTGTTCCCCACTAGTTGGGGGCAGACTTCGTCAGCCCACCAAATGCCACTCAGTACTCAGAAGGAATTTACGATATGCCCCTATAACGGGCCACTAGACAAGTTGGGACCTAACTGGATATCGTCGTGTCCTACCTGTCAATAACTCTTGGCCACAATGTCCCTGCCCAGTAGGGTGGATGTTGCTAGCTAGGAGACTCATTCCCTTCCAGCCTTCCGACCTGCCTACTCCCGACTCCCAGTGCTCAAGCAAAAAAGGAAGATCCACTAAATCAAGGAAATTTAGTTACAAGCATCGGCACAAGCCATGAATAACAACATTCATCACTGGCTGAACTTCATTAGGTACTGATGGACTAGGGACCCTCGATGCACTCTTCTTTGTTCTCCTCCATGGAGGCCGAGAGGATGGGTCAAGGACGAATAAGTGGCCTGGCTCACCCTGTCATACTTCTTTCCCAGGGAAAGACGACGAGGTCGCGCTCACCCCATCTTCTGAAACACCGCCACCAACTTGTAGGTCCCCCTTGAGCACCTTAGCTTTGCGAGAGGCTAAGACGACCCTTGCGCATTGAACGTGTTCAAGCGATGTATGCGATGGACGGATCCCAGGAGTGACCTCGACCTCTAAGTCAGTGAGCCACTCTGTGAAGGCGATGAATGCCATGGCTGTTGATGCACGAGCAACCCCGGCCGTGCTAGAAACGGCATGGCGGAACTCCTCCTCGAAAGACTATGTCTAGGAGAGCCCGTTGTGATGACGCTCTTCTTCCATTCCGTAGTGGCCTGCCTCAACGCGCACCACACATTCCGAGTCCTCCACCAACGCGGAGGGGAAGGTTTCTCAGGCCTTTTCGTCCACCCTGCTCATGGCACACCCACGCGAGCAAGCGACCATGACGGGACAAGACGCCTCCCAGTCCTTCAAGACCCTATCCTTGTCCTGTGAAAAGGACGACACCATAGGAAGGAGACCTTGCTCACTAGGATCCTATCCCCCAAGGAAGGAGGGTGAGGAATCATCTTCCCCTGCATCAAAGAATGTCGTAGGAGCCAGTGTTGGACCCTCGGCAGGATCCATTCCCCATGAGGGAGGCAAAGCCGTCACAGGCCCATGAGAAACAAGGGCAATGGGAAAAGAGGCAGGAGGGGGAAGATTGTGCCCTTTTCTCCCATGACCGCCCGCCTTTTATAGGCGAGCGCAAACCCAGTCGCCGACCCGGAAGCAACGCTACAACACAAGACTCGAAGCAACTCCTCATAAAGCCGACAGTAAATTAACCAGTTATGATTGCACCTACCAGTAGGCGATTCGCTTACCCCGACCGTGAATCCTGGCCCCCAAGATTAGCATTGAACTAAAGATCTGTACGACAGATGATCCCCGGGACACCCAAAGGAATGCCCTCTCGCCTTAATAAGACCAACACAAGCCAGTCTCCCAGGCCAGCATGGCTGCACCTCGACGGAGAGGTCCGTTGTCTGGTACTCCTCGGGTGCACACCCTGAAACAGCCAATCGAGGCGGTGGAGGTCAAATGTCGAGATCATGCGACCCTTCCTCCCAAATTCCCACAACTACGCGAAAGCCTTGATATAGGATGAGCCCGTTTGGTGGTAGCCTGCTTGCAGAAAGACGCCCCATGTGACTCTCCGAAGGAATGTGGGATACGACCAACAAGTTGGCTAAGATCCCATACCTCCATGGAGGGATCCACACCTGGGAGGCCCCTAAAAGACAAAAAGCCCCAAATTTTGTTCCCACAGCCATAGGCATTCCAACCTCAAGACAGAAGGACAAATTGACCTCGGAATCCCGAGGCAGGCTCCCTCTCGGAGGATAGGCGAGGTGGGAACAAGGACGACGGGATACCTCGAGACGAGAGGCGGCGGGGGGGGGGGGGGGATCCTCGAAAGAGAAGCCAAAGCCACGAACATCCCTCCCCTGCTACCTTCATGATCAACCAGGACTTCCCAAGGAGACCCGGGAGGCGCCTAAGGAAAATTAGACAAGTCCCGGGTAACATATGCAGGAGGAGATCACCCGACACTCGGAGGCTATTGACGAGGTCACAACACTACAAAGTTCGACCCTTGATATCATGGATGTCCTTTTCCGGGATGGCGGTCCCCTCATCCTGGATACAGAGGAATCCCGGATCACCCTACCTCGAAAGGAGCCGATACGATGCTACCCGAGTAGTCGACCTTGGGCCCATCCTAGGAACCAATAATGTAACCATAGCCCAACCAGTATATAAGGCGGAGCTAGGGACCTGCAAAGGAGATGAGCCTTCTTCCACAAGAAGCACCCTTGTAATCAAGAGAGAGACACCTTATCGGAATAGAGAAAAACAACAAAGGAAGGAGTAGAGTACTACCTCCCCCAAGGAGGGCCCGAACCTAGGTAAATCCTCTATTCTGTCCCATCTACCATCCCGATCTTCCATTCACATGCTCCTCCGAACTATCCAACCGTCTCCTCGACGTCACTACCAGAACGAAACCCCTACATACTTTAACCCTACCCCCGAGATGGCTGGGAAACTGCTTGTGGAGGGGCTTGCCACCTCGGATCTGAGAAAAGCATTAACCTTGGATCTCGTACCGAGCTTTTCTATGGCTCGGACGACCCTTTCTCCCAATGGTTTTCATGGAAAGAAGGGGAAGAATATCCAAAAGAAGCAGTCACGACCAATCGCATCAGAAGGGCCGGTGATCTTGGAGAGCGCGCCGCCGATCCATAAGGAGGACTAATACGCTGAGCGAAGAGGCCCGATTGGAGAAAAAGGATCGACAAGTCGCAGACCCATGTAGCCTAAGTTCTTTTTTGGGCTAGATAAGGTGCCGGAAGGTCAAGTTACCCATCTCTGGTGGGGAACAAAGAAGCATGTCCCTTCATCCACTTACGGAAAGCTAAGAAGTGGGAGTGCACCATTGCCATGAGGTCGATCACTACACCCATGATCCAACACATAGGGAGCTTCGGTGTGTCCCTTAGCCTTCCTCATGGATATTCGTTGGGGACTGGGTCTTGCTTTAAGCCTGCCCTGCCCACAGGCCATAGCTTCGTCGACCTAGTGACAAGCTAAACAATCAAAAGTGGTGTTGGTAGTCATCATCCTCTCATCACTCCAAAGAAAGCTCTGGCAGTTCGGACTCCTCCGAGCGTGGTCGCCCAGCGAGGTGGCAAATTCAGGGATGCCTGGCCCCGATGGAAGAGCTTTGGGATGCCCCGTGGCAGAATGGTTTTCACGTCTACTCCGTCGAGCAATTCAATGGAATTACCAACCGCAAAAGAATTTCTCAAGATGTACACCACGACTATCGAAGCCGCTGGTGGAAATAACATGGTGATGGCCAAATACCTTGACGCAACCTTGAAGGGGACGCATCTCCACTGGTCATCAATCACTCCCGGGACAAACTATGTCACATTTCGTCTCCAACTTACAGGGTAGCAGGCATGACCTGACGTCGAGCAAGACTAGTAGTGCATCCAACATAGAGATGAGGAGCCATTGTGGGACATCATCCAATGGTTTTTTAGGACCCGGAATACTATCATGTTGATTCTTGATTACTTAGTCATCCATGCATTCAAGGGAGGGTTAGCTTCCACGGTTCCACCTCATGCAGTGCCAACCTAACCAAGGCTTAGCTAGGGTCAATGAAAGCCCTCCTCAAAGGGGCATGGAAGGTCGTGGATGCCGAAGAGGCCACGTTGCTCGTCCCCAAGTCAGGACCACAACACAATGACCATTTGATAAAAAAAAAGTCTCGAGGAACCGACGATACCAAAAAAAACATCTGTTTTGGTTGCTTTTAGTGGAAAGACCAACCCATGTCCGTACAAGGGGAAGGGCAAGCCAAGAACCCCTATTGTAGCTTTCCAACTCCCACCATCGGGCAAGGCCGACTTTGACAAGTGGTGCCCCGAGCATCAAACACACTAGTATCATCTCAAGAATTTCCACATCTACATCGAGGTAGTTCAAACGGAGTGGAAGCATTAGCAAAATGAGGCCATCTCAAATTAGAAGACAACACCAGCCCTTTTTCGGACCACATTCTAGACCTTATATTCAAGGGCTCAGCGTCCTACATCTCTAGGAAGCAATACAAGCTCGTCGAAAGGCATCTGTTGGCCACCACTGACTTCCCTAAAGCAGCTACCAAATGGTAGGATACCGCCATCACCTTCGATCAAGAAGACAACCTTGGAAAGTTAATTCAGACTAGATGTTTCCTTTAGTGCTCACCCAAGTGATCGCTAACTAAATCTTCACCCATTTGGTCATTGACGAATGGTGTTTACTTAGCGTTACTCACTTACGCGTTGGACGGTCTATAAATGCCAAGGTTGCCAATCAAGTTGGGTAGGCAGTTCTTCCAATGAAGTCTGCGGATCTTTTGCCCAACCAATCAGACATGTTACCTTGTCCTTCTCTTTGACCACCGCGAGCAATTTCCTCACTGAGAAGGTTCCCTTCGATGTCGTGGACTTCAAGACAATATTCAACAACGTACGTGGATGACTGACACTCTCAAATTCATGGCCATGCCCAACTATGCATATTCTTGCCTCAAGATCCTTGTGCCAAATGGGATCATCATGGTTCGGGGGTGCAAGAAGGCCGTCGTCGGTTGCGATAAGAGAATCCTTGACATGGCGACCAAGGATGTTGATAGACTCAGAGATTGAGTAATGTGGCTCAAGGTCGAATCAGATGTACCTAGGGGAATCAAACTTGGTCCCGAGTCAACTCTGAGGAAAAAGAAGACTTGAAGGCCTTGGAGCAGAGTTAATAAAATTGAGCAGACCCTTAGCACAACTAAGGCATTGTTTTTCTACCACAAAAGGCACATCCTTCATACACACATCCGACAAGGTGAGGACTCAAGCCTATTCTTTCTGCCGAACTCTAGTCCACATTCCATTGTGTGTTGAGTAATTGTGAAACTTGCTTGAACAATCCCGGCAGAACAATACCAACACGTTCATTTTTTGAGTCCTTCAGCAAAAAATACAGGTGAGGAGTTGGAGTTGATTGCCGAACATTTTGCCAAATTCTAAAATATGCTAGTGGAGTTGGGAATCGAGAAATGAGGAGTGGAGTTGAGAATTTAGAGGGGTGGTGGGTTGCCTAACATGTTCATAATTGGGCGGGGGCATCAATTTTACTATTGTTATGTGAGGGGACATTCTATTTCTACCATATAACATGCATATGAGAAAAATAGTAGGTATACATCCACCACACATGATTGTGATATATAGTATGGCGCCTTTCTTATGGTGATCTCCATCGCCATAGTTCCTCTTCTCCATGATGATCTCCATCTGTATGGTCATGTACAACGTTCCTCCAAGTACTAATACAAATTGCTACTCCTAACAGTTAGTAATAAATTACATAGGAAAATGAATTCATCACAAGTTGACACGCAGGTCATTAATAAATTAATAATAGGTCATTGGCTCCAGCCTAGGTGACGTACTTGTGACTTGCAGCTCATGGAAAATGACAAACATGCATCACATACATAATGGGTCATACCATACACATTAATCCTGCAAAACAAGTTATGCACAAAATCACATTATACCATATTATGTCAATCCACAACTCTTTAGGATGTTCAACAATATAAAAAGAGCTTTCTAAAGTGGTCCAGAAGGACAACGACCCTTGCGAGGGTGGAAAGGCTAGCGCCCTCCCTCATGGCATCCTGACGGCCGATCGTCGATTGACTAGGTTTGACGGGGCAGAGCATCTTGTGGGTTTGCATAACAACTGAAACGTCATCGAAAAATGCAAATCCAATGTATGGCTTGACCATGCCATTCTTCACTTGGTAAATCTTAGTTGTCGTTTTGCTCATATACCGATATTGTTTTGATTTGATCGGTCAACTCGCATGTAGCAAGCTATGGCGTTAACTCAACAAAGACCATTCGAGCTAACGTAGAGCTCGCTCGCACGATCACGATACATTGGTGAAAAACTCAAAAGTCATTTCGATCTTCGTTTTGATTCAAGGAACCATATTGATGTTCGCATGCAGCAACTGATTTTACGTTTCATTGTCTAGCCTGATAGCGAATCCGACTGGTAGCTGTATGTGGTGTCACGACCTTAACATCACGATCACTAATTCATCCACGAACACCATGTATAGTTGATGACATCGACCAATACAAAAAGGTTTTATATATCACCATATGCATATATCTTGAATCTAAAACTTAAGAACATTGGCTACGAGACCACTGTAAGAAAACCGGTTAGGCTATACTAGCGCAGACCAAACAGCCTACCGCGCAAACCAGGAACATGGTGGAGTTATAGATCATGAATTTACCACTAGACAGCTCACCCATATCCGAAGTAGAGTTGATGCCGTGAAGTCATAGTACCGTCTTCTTCTTGAAGTTCCCTTGTACTGTTCATCCAAGCGCCAGAGTTGCAATGCTGTAAAGTATCAACATGTTTAGGAAAGAACGTCACTCACCCATATTGCTAGATCTGAACGGGTAACTTTGGGCGTTGGAGAAGTGAAGGCTTGGTTTCAAGAATTCAAAACTGGCTAACTCTAAAAGGCACGCAACTTCTCCTTATATGGGCTTCTACATTAGAGGCCCATGAGGACTCAATACGTGACCTAATTCAGATCCTAGTCCGAGTTTGGCTCTAACCCTTAAGTGTGCAACCCTATAGATTCATGCATGTTTGACATGACCTAAGTACTACTCAGCCACAAGTTGGTAACTACCCCTATCAGGATGTGCCATCTCCTAAACATGCACATAAAGATCATATCAGATGAAGCTTTGCAATGTTAAATACTCGCCACTCCCTCTGCCTCACAATATTGGTCAAGCTCGGGCTCGACCGCTCTTTCTTGACCACGTGACTCAAAATCCATTACTAGGTTAACTTTTTAAAGCGTAAATAACACGACCATGCGTTTTTTGATCCATTGACTCGAGGGACCTAGATATCTCTCTTATTACAGAGTGGAAAATCCCATCTATCATGACCATGCCTCACAACATGTTATATGACGAACAAGAAAGAGCAAGCTGCAACAAGCAATGGAGTAATTGGAGAAGAGGATAGATGCTGCAGAACAACAAATCAAAGAGCTGCGTGAAGATCTTAATCGGAGATTTGACTAGCTAGTTGAGATGATAAGAAAGGGTGTTCCCCCTGCTGCCAATGAAGAAGATTCATCTAAAGAAGAAGAAGATGTTCAACGACGAAGGAGAGGTAATCTTGGAGCAAGACCACAACGACAGCGATGTTCAAGGAAGCCTATTTATGTTGAAGCTTCTAAAGGTGAAGAATATGATGATGCCCTTGAAGAACCTGATCTCTATGCATATCGGAGAGTACCCAATCCTACATATGCAAGGGATACATACAACGTGAAAGCTGAGATCCCAACTTTTCATGGAAATGTTGATACTGAAGGGTGCCTTGATTGGTTATATGAAGTGGAGACTTTCTTTGAGGTCATGGAGATTTCGGAAGATCGTAGAGTTCCTTTGGTCGCGTACAAGCTAAAAGGAGGAGCCGGTGCATGGTGGCATCGTGTTCAAGAAGAACACAAGCTGAGAGGAGAACCTCGTGTGAGAACTTGGCGGCAAATGGAAAGTCTTTTGATAGGGAGATTTTTACCCGCTTATTATGACCAGATCCTATTTATCCAATTCCAAAATGGTGCTCAAGGAAATAGGACTGTTTTAGATTACGCAGAGGAGTTTCTAAGGCTACAAGTGAGGTATAGCTTTGCCGAAACTGAAGATCAACAAGTTGCAAGGTACATCAATGGTCTCAATGATGCTATTCAAGATCAATTGATGATGCAACAAATCTGGTCCATTGATCAAGCACCAGCTCTAGCATCGAAGGACGAGAGGTTTGTGAGGACGAGAAAGACAACTAAGGCTCCATATACCCATACCGAAGGCTCGTCTAGGAATCAGCCTAATACATTGGAAGAAGAGTCCGCTCCACCAAAGGCAAAACAACCCATCCAGAAGCAAACTAGAGGCAAGAGTAAGTCCAATGAAGGCCCAAAATGCTATAAATGTGATGAAGAGGGACACATATCCAGCGGTTGCCCACTAAGGAAATTTGTTAACACAACCATCCATGATGGTGGAGACAACGAGGAAGAATACAAATATGAAGATGTAGAGGGACATGAGGTTTGTCAAGAAGAAGGTGAAGAGGTGGTATGTGTGGTTCAACGGCTCTTATGTTCCACACTACAACTTGACGACACACAATAAAGAAGAAAATATTTGAGAGTAAATGCACGGTGAAAGGCAAGGTATGCAAATTAGTGATTGATAGTTGCAGTTGCGAGAATCTTATCTCCCAGAAGTTGGTGAACCATTTAAAGCTTGCGACTCATGGTCATAAAAACCCCTACACTATTGGGTGGATAAAAAAGGAGTGAATATGAGGATCACCAAACAATGCAACCTGCCACTTTCTCCAGGCAAGCATTATCGCTCAAATGTGTTGTGTGGCGTAGTTGATATGGATGCCAGCCATTTCCTTCTTGGGAGACCTTTGCAATTTGATGTGGATACTACACACAAGGGCTAGGAAAATTCTTACTCTTTCATTTGGAACAAGAGAAGGATCATTATTCTACCAAATAAAACTGATGGTATCTCTAAGGAGGAGAGGGAAAGTATGTTAACTATCTCCCACACCTCTAATGAGTTTATGGAAGACTTGAAGGAGGCAGAGTTGTGTGCTACACTTATTCTAAAAGGAGAAGAGCACCCGACTATCGAAATTCCAGCAAAGGTACGTGGCTTATTAGCAGAATTTCATAACATACTTGGAGAGCCACAAGGCCTGCCACCGATGATAGGAATTCAACATAGAATTGACTTAATTCTGGGAGCAAGGCCTCCTAATCTTCCACACTATCGAATGAGCCCAAAAGAGCATGCCATTTGGACTCTCAAATGTACCAAGTACCTTTATGCACTTGATAAATCAAGTCCTTTGACCCTTCTTATCCCACTTTGTTGTGGTCTATTTCGATGGCATCTTGATCTATAACAAGGATGAGGATGAGCACTTTCATCACATTCAGAAGGTGCTAGGAGTACTAAGGGAAAATGAGCTCTATGTCAACTTGAAGAAATGTGTTTTCCTACAAACACAACTTCTTTTCCTAGGATTCATCATAACATGTGATGGTATTAGTGTTGATGATTCTAAGGTTGAAGCAATCCGAGAATGGCCAACTCCAAAGACCATTTTTGAGGTAAGAAGTTTTCATGGCCTTGCAACTTTCTATAGGCGATTTTTGAAGAATTCCAGCACTATCATGGCACTAATTACCGAGTGCCTGAAGAAAGGAAAGTTCCAATGGACAGAAGCGGCTGAAGCTAGTTTCAATATGATCAAGCAAAAACTCTCACAAGCTCCTGTCTTTGTGCTACCTGATTTCATCAAGACTTTTGAATTGGAGTGTGATGCAAGTGGAGTAGGCATTGAAGCTGTCCTATCTCAAGAGAGGAAACCCATTGCATGAGAAGTTAAGCGAAGCTAGACAGAAATGGAGTACTTATCAGTAAGAATTGTATGCAGTTTTCAGAGCTTTGAAAACCTGGGAAGTCTATTTGCTGCCTAAAGAGTTTGTCGTTTACACTGACCATCAATCCTTGAAGCATTTTAGAAATAAAAAACGTGTTGATCGCATGCTAGCCAGTTGGGCAGCATATCTGGAGAGGTTTAAGTATCTCATCCTGAATAAATCTGGAATGACTAACCGAGTGCCCGACGCTTTGAGTCGTCGTTCATGCCTCTTGAATTCTTTTGAGGCTGAACTTCCAGGCAAGGATCAAATAAGGTAGTTATATGAGGATGACGAAGACTTTCGCCATGTTTGGGTAAAGCACACAAGGGGCTAGCCGTTACGTGATGACTTTTTGGTGCAAGATGGCTATCTCTTAAAAATGATTGTTTGTGCATTCCAAGAAGTTCTCTACGTGACAAACTGGTTAGAGAGCTCCATTCAAGTGATCTTAGTGGCCATGTTGGACGGGACAAGACTATCGCTAACCTGGAAGGTTGTTACTTTTGGTCACAACTAAAGCCCCATATGTCAAACCTGCAAAGGCCAAGTCCAGAACAATGGGTCATACATGCCTTTACCTGTTCCTGTTGCTCCATGGGAGGACATCTCTATGGACTTCGTCTTGGGATTGCCAAGAACAAGACGAAAGGAGTGATGCTGTCTTTGTGGTCGTGGACAGATTCTCTAAGATGGCTCATTTCATCCCATGCCGCAAGACAACGGATGTTCATCACGTAGCAAACCTATTCTTTCGAGAAGTGGTAAGACTTCATGGAGTTCGAAGGTCCATCGTCTCAGACCGTGATAGCAAATTTCTTGCTGCATTTTGGCTCACTTTGTGGAAGCAATTCAACACTGAATTGAAATTTTCTAGCACGGCCCACCCACAACAGATGGACAAACGAAAGTGGTGAACAAGTTTTTGGGTAATATGATCCGTTGCATTTGTGGAGAAAGAAAGGGACAATGTGATTTGGCTTTATCTCTTGCAAAGTTCTCCTACAATAACTCCCAAGCACAGATCCACAGGAAGGAGTCCTTTTTCCATTATCTACACTAAAGTTCCAACACATGTGGTGGACCCGGTGAAGCTACCATCAAGGGGAAACTCAAAATCAGCATTGTCCTTTGCTGATAATTACAATGATTTGAAGAGATTCGTGGTGTTTTGGAAGCACAAAATTAGAAATATAAACAACTTGATGATTGCAAAAGGAGGCCAAAATCATTCCAAGTTGGTGATAAGGTGATGGTCTACCTCCGAAAAGAGAGGTTGCCTTTAGGTGTTAAAGGAAAGCCTAGGCAGCGAAAGTATGTGCACTTTCAATGTTGCGGACTTGACCCTCTACCATCCAGAAGAAGCGCTCTATGAAGATAACTCGAGGGCTAGTTCCAAACATCCAGGGGAGAATGATGAGGAACAATGGACGAGAAAAAAACAACAAAAAACCACATGCCAGATTTGTTTGGCTACTTCTAGATACTTACACTCTAGTGTAGTATTTCTTTTCTTTTTCTTTACCCTACCTACTATTTCTAGAGTCCTCTAGTTATAATTAGGTGTGAGTAGAATGGTGAATCCTAAATAATGTTTTCTAGAGTGTTCTAACTATAAGTAGAAGTATGTGAAGGTTTCCCAAAGCCCTACAAATAGAGGTTCTCACCTCTAGTTTGTAACTAGACTATGTACCACTACCTATAATATACCTTTTGTTTTTATCTAAGATCTTGGGAGCAGATCTTGTGCTCTAGGAGTTCTTTGCCATATTGGCCTACATTCGCCTCTAGAGCGATATCTAGCGCATCACATTTAAGTAGTTCCATCAACTCCAGTGCTGTACACTTTGAAGAAGCAAGGTGGAGTTGCTCCTCCACAACCCTGTGCTGCTTCAGAAGCTAACCACATTATTCTATAAAATCACAATCATAACCTTGACAGATCATTTCGTACTCGTTTGAAGAACTCACTAGTTTGAAGCTAACCACATTACTCTATCATATGTTCTCGCAAGAAGCTAACCACATTACTCTATAAAATCACAATCATAACCTTGGCACATCATTTTGAACTCGTTTGAAGAACTCACTAGTCCTTAAGAATGTTACACATATGCACTAAGATTTCACATGATAATATGACCACTTTTCTCAGAGACTCCAACCAAGCGAGTTATGCATGCCATCCAACAACATAGGCATATTCTCTTAGCTTCAAATACTGCTTGCGCCAATTCCATATGTTGATAATAATAAATTACAATAGATCTATCGAACACAATTATGCCAATTACTCATGGTAAGAATCGTCAAAAAAATTACTCATGGTAAGAAAATCTACTCGATAAATTATCTAAAATGACATGTTATCCATGGAAAGATCCCATAGTGAACATCCATGAGGAATATTTATCATTGGAAAAATGGCTTGGGCTAGCGAGAGAGTGTAAAAATAAGGCCTCTCCCAGTGCTCCACCTATGATGACATGTCTTAGCTTTTCACATCAAAAATATTGTCTGCATGGGCATTATTGATGAGGAGAGGTGATGATGTTTCACCTTTGGCGTCGTTTCTTTGCCATCATATCAAATTTGTCTATGTAACAGGTAACTAATAAGGAGAGGATGATGTCATATATCATCTTAGGTATTGTCTAGACATCCAATGTGGTACATAGATCATTAGTATTATACAATTAGTTTCATGTAAGCTCAATAAAGGTGGAGGTTACCTATAAAATTTCTACCCTAAGCGTATTCTTTGTGTCCACTAGGTGTTATAAGTTTTGTGCTTGGCATTTGAACAAATGGATGCTCTGCTACTTGACTAACTTTGTCTGAATATGACATGTAGTTATTATCTATACACTATAATATATGTTGCAAAATGTTTTGGTGCATGTCTAATGAACATGAATGTTTCTAAAATAAAATTGTGCGTGCAAATACATATAAACTTAGAATAGTTTTGTTAGATATTAGAAAGTAAGAATTTTAGATTTAGTACATAATTTGCGTCAAGTAAACTTTACATTATGAATTGAAAATAAGCAAATGCATCTGAAATTATTTTACCTTGTTAGTATTTCTATTATGGAATAGAATGTCACTTTGGAGTTATTTTCAAAACATTTCATGGACGTTCTTTGAAAAGGAACGGCTTGCGCAAAGAGTGCATTATGATAGCATGGTATGATCTGATTACTCGTTAGTAATTTCTATGGCACTTGTGATTTCTAGAGTTTGATGGTTCACTTGCATTTTTGGGTCTGACTTGGTTTTAAAAGGTGCCATAGGAAATTCTACACGAGAAATATTCTCTCAAGTGGGAATTGCTGCAACAACTGGATTTACAGGAACTTTTCTTCGTATGGTGGTGATGGTGCCTACACTGATATAGAATTATCATGATTTACCATTATTCTTTGTTCGCACGATTCTTTCATATATAGATACTTTAATTTATTCGACCATTGTTCTTTTGTAAACTAGCATTTCACTTGAATATTGCTATTTTTAGTACTTCACTATGAACTCCTTCAAAAATTTTAAGTTTAATTTTGTAAGATTTTCCTTTTACTTGGTTTGAAAGTAATTTTAGTGATGCATACAAAAACATCATATATTCTACGTCTTATAAAGAGTCAACGTAATCTATCTATGCTTTTGAAGGTTGACTATAAAGTATTTATTAATAATATTCGAAGAAATAGTGGTCTTATAACAGAGAATATATGGTGTTGCACTAATTTTCACTCCCTTCATCAAATTTTTTCAATATAATTAAGTGTGAAATGTTTTCATGTACTTCTATGCATTCATGAAAATACTAGAATCTACTGATTAGGAAAGATAAAGCTTTTATTGGGTTTTGTCGCCAAGCCTGCAGATTTAAAGCTAAACTTTAGTTTTTTGTATGGAGAATTTCGCCGTTAGGATATATTGTTTTGATGAAATGAAATGGTTTTCCTTAGCAATGCTAGTGAATATATTCTTATAATCTAAT
This sequence comes from Elymus sibiricus, assembly GCA_039707655.1. Lineage (NCBI taxonomy): Eukaryota > Viridiplantae > Streptophyta > Magnoliopsida > Poales > Poaceae > Elymus > Elymus sibiricus. The sequence continues at coordinate 450,865,301 of CM077667.1, read as the reverse complement.
GTAAACTTTCTCCCAAATTTGGGTCGACAATTTGACGAGACATTGTGATTTTAAATAGTTGTACTTTTTGTCATTTAACTCACATCTTGATTTAAGTTGTTAGTTCGACTCGTATGTTGTGGCTAACTTCATTCTTACGCCAAGCCCCTCCACCAAATGATTCTATCTTGAAGTAGAACCCATTGTGACATCCAGTTTTTTGTGTTCATTCTTTCCTCTTCAATACTCGCATGTCTTTGACACTACAACATGTTTTGTTGTTGATGATTGTGGCGTCCAAAATATATATGTTGAAACCACTTCAAAGACCTTGAGTTGTAGTCATCCATGTCATCATGGTGCCCTTCCTCTTCTCAAGTAATCTACTTTTGCCACAATCCTTGGTTTGTCCTAATTCTTATGCTTTGATGTCCACTCCTTCAATGCTCAAGTGGTCCACAATGACGCGTGGAACAATAAGGTGAAGATGTCCCTGCGTTGCTGCTACCCATCACGGTTCTCGCCCCCTCTTCTCTAGTGTCCTAGTGTGCACATTCACCAGGTTGTCTAGGCACACCTCCAAGTGACAATCAAAGGAGCCAATGGGCAACCCAAGTACATAGGTTCTGAGGGCCTTGGGGACTGAGGTGCTTTTTTGGTGTAATACTACTTCAGTTATATGTTTTTTGAGGAACTTAGTATATCCTCGTGGAAAATGGCCTAGTTTATCAGGGCTAAACTCAAGTCAAGTCCTAATAGGTATGGATTGGCACAATCCTTCCTTTCCGAAGCAAAGCTTACCTATTAGCCTTCAGACTTACAAACAAACAAATGCTTGGAGGTATATAAAAAAGAATTTAATTTCTGCGGAATGGGGACATTGCTACCTTGGCTCATGAGGGGATGTTCAAGGCTATCTTACATTATGTTGCCCCCGCCATTCTTTGGGTATATCAACCGCCATGCCCATTGGTGATTTCTTTAGGCCCATGGCTCTATTGTTCCATTATGTACAAAACTCGATGGAAGGAAGTTTTCCTTGCCATGTTGGTAGATGAACATTTTCTCAACTTGAACCTAGTTCCGTCCACACAACACAAGTTGTCACATTTGGGATGTATGTAGGATCGTTTATGTATCTAGAAGGGAGGGGGTGAACAGAGAATTATCAAAATTAGCAAGTTCATTTGGCATATTTTAACACTAACAAGACTAGTTTTCTAGAACACTCTAGAGCATGCAAGTTCTAAGAAAGTAATGTGTAAGCGAAGCTTGCAATAAGTAAAGGCGGCAAGAGATAGGGCTTCCAAACATGAAGATGTATCCCCAGGTTTGGACTGTTGGCGCAATCATACGTCCTCGTTGGCGGAGGTTGAAACACGGAGTCTTAAGATCACAGAGGTCTCAACTGGACATCCAGTCGAAGATTAACATGGGGTAGATCTCCGCAAGGAGCGGGTGATATCTGGCTTGGTACAAACTCCTGGCTGCTCCCAACTTGAAGGCTTCCAAGTGACCTAACCGTCTAGGGGGCACACACTCTCCAAAAGTAACAAGCAAAGCACTAGGTCATTGGATGAACTCCCCAACAATATCAACAAGCTAACCTCAATATTACACATAGGATCTCTCTAGTCTCACTCAATGATCAAATGAGTAGATTTGGAGAAAGAGAGATGAAGCACAATACAAAAGGGCTCTCCTCGTAAGGGGTTTAGCCTTCATAATTTTCATCACCTAATCTAGGGTTATGGGGTTATATTTAGAGAAACCCCATAAATTTTACTGTTGAACATAAAAAGCAATTGACCTCGACGTTCTGAACATCACACCGAAAGTACAAAACAAGTTCAAAATCTGAACAGTGAGGCAGGAAAATCACTCTGTAAGTGTCCATACCACTTGGAGTTACTAAGTGATGCAAAATTGCCTTTGGAAGCCAACTGGCTGAATCTATCGGATGAAGATCACTCAGAGGTGCCACACGTTCAAAACAACATGGTCTTGCCATAAAGGAGGCAGTTGAAAATACCGAACAATTCTTGCTCGAAGGTATTTGACCTAACAAAGCACCCTCTGAAAACATCTTGGTGGAAGGCTAAATCCCAACTTGGAGGTTCCAAAAAAGCATCGCTCAGATGTGCCAAAGCTATATTGTGGTTAGAGCAAACTTACTAGCTTGGGACTACCGGACCGGGAAAACCTTAGGGGGAGCATGCCTGGCAGAAATATATTTGAATGACGATAGAGCCTAGTAGTTATGGATAAGACTAAGTAGTTCCGCAAAGAAATTTTGGAAAACAACTAGTTTGGTCAACAACTCTCACAAATCAGTAGGTTACGTAGTTTCGACCACTGCTCAAAAAATCTTCCGATTCAGCGATTTATCTTCCGATTTATCACTACTCATGGGGTGACCGATAAGATTATGCCTTATCTTCACCGTTTATCTTTTGGGCCGATTTATTGCTCTGGCAAGCGATTTATCGGGAATCTACCGATAAATCAGGCCTATTCCTAGCACTATGTTTGCAAAAACTATGTTTATTTGTGTTTTTGTGGACTTTGTTATGCAATATGTACTATTGCCCTATTTTGTTTGTCATTATACAAGGATTCAAAGGCTAGGAATCAAGGTAACACTTCTGTCCAATATTTGTTTGGTGTTGAATATAGCATATTTCAGTGTTGGAACCTGGGATTTGCAAAAAATTGCCGATTTATAGTCGACCGACGAAATCGATTAATTGGCCGATTTCAGATTAATCTCTAATCCCCAACGAACCGAGACGCTAACGATAAGCGATATCCTCAACATTGGTTTCGACCGATTAGTCCAAAGGTATCAGGAGAGTGTAACGAGATACTAAGAGTGGAAACCATGAGGGATTGCTTGAAGATTTTGCAAGTGTTCATTCTTGTTCCAACGTGTGTGTCTCTCTTGGTTGTATGGTAGTCCTAATCTTATATCCACTAAAATCGTAGAAAATTATAAAATATTTGAGCTCTAGGCAAACTTTATTTTGAGGGGTCACCAGTTTGTGTTTCCACTTAGCATAGTGTCCTAATACGAAATAATTAGTACCCTTGCTTGTCTTGCCATTAATCACCAAAACTCCTTAGCTATCTTAGATGCTCTTTTAGTGTATTTTCTCATACTAGAATTTATCTTTTAGAACAAAGTTTCTTTGTCTTTTTTCTCTCGCATGTGTCGAACTATAGACAGGCATGTGAGAGACCCCTAGGGAGGCCTTGAATGAAGAGCGGCAAGGATTTGTATGCCACCAATAAGGAGGCCCTCCTATAGAAAGTCGTGGATAAAAGGGATGATTTTTCATCTCATAATTAGTTATGGGAATTGCATTTATTTGGTTGACCTCTATGGTGAAGCCCTAAGGTTGTGCTGACACCCAAGTGAAATGAGGTGCCAACCCAAGTATGCCATCACATGTCTAAATACATCTCATTCCCATTTATTAACCTTGATAGTTGCAATGCACATCCATGTCACTCCTTGATAAATGTCATTGTCGGAGGGTTTTAACATTTGTATTGTAAGGTGTCTCTGAGCCGAAGGGCTCTAAAATTTAGGTCAAGAGGCTAAAAAGGCACTTAAGTTTTGCTGCTCACTCCTAGGTATGGATAAAGATCATGAAAATTGCACCATTCCATTCATAGGGTTCACATTAAGCATCCGTTCAATTTATCATACATAACACTCTTCTATGGATAGATATGTAGCAGAGACACCCTAATAACAATAATACCAGAACGAATGGTGGCCACTTGTAAAATAGTTGGACCACATTGCTCGTTACATGGGAACCCTTGATAGGACAAGGGCAATTGATACATCACCGCATTCGTGCAGGGACTCCCCACGATCATGCTTTAAAAAGGTTCCAAAGGCTCCTAATGTTTTGTCAGAGGTTTTTAATGTCATCGTAGCTCTTGTCCATTGAGTCATGGTATGATTGTATGGGAATCAAGGCTTCTCGAATCACGTAAGCATGTTGCATTCGAGAGCTATGTGAAGCATGAGTTCATTTTTCTAGCATGATCGGTTATTGTTCTACCATCCTTAAGATAGTGTACTCATCTAGGCAGAAGAGGAAGTTGATGGTGGTATACGTTCCTAAAGGTCAAAGCGAAGAGCGATAGATCGATCCTATTGTGCTAGTTCAAAGGTTGTTCCTATGCTTCCTTAGTACTCGTATGTTAATAATGGTAACCCATGGATGAAGGTTTATGCTCAATCCTAATCCGAATGTCTGAAAAAGGCGAATCCTTTCAGCTCATTTCGATAGCTTTTCCAATATAGGAGGTACCAACAAGAGATACAAAGGGGAGGTTACCCTCTATTTTAGATTGTCATCAATCCAACAACATAGAGAAACAATTGCCATATTCATAAACTTTGGGGAAAACCCAACTTGGTTGCTTCCTGTTTCTTCAAATTTTCTCCAAATCTTTAAATAGCATCAATAGTTTATAGGATGATCCTTTTAGAGGCATTCCCTTGGAGGATCGTCAACTTCATGATGAGTGGAGAAATAATTGACATGGCTTCTTACCTTCCACCAATCTTAGAAGTGCTTCGAATCAAACGTTTCTTTCAATCAACTATTGATGATGGTTTGGTTCGGAACATGCTCCAATCCAAAATTGTTCTACAAGTTCGCCTACCCTATTCCAATATGATTAACCTTGCGTGCATGCATAGGAACTACGTGTAACTTGATGGACGCTTCAAGATCCATTTAGTGTCACAAGTGACCTCTTAAGAGTGGAATCAGCCACATAGCTTGTCCCTTTGTAGCTCTTTTAGGGTGTTCTCAAAGAACCCCCCCCCCCCCTTGATAAAAATGCTTCACGGGCCATGGTGGCGACGATCCTTCCCTCGCGGGGCGGTACACTCATGAGCCCGCCCTTCCTCAAGTGGTTAAAGCGTCTCAGCATAGGTTTGCTTTATTTTGGCTCACATTCATCCAAGATTTGCACAAATTAGGGATGTAGAGCAATATCACGAGCCAAACACATCCAATGCAATGTTATCCAACCGTTTGATTGTGTTGTGGACTGTACAGATCCAAGGACAAGCTCTTGCATCACTTTTACACATTTGAAGCGGCCTTGCTCACGCTTTGGGAGTGCGAAGTGATTTCTCTTAAGGCAAGGCTCAAAACCTAGGGAAGATTCCATATTCATTGTCAACACAAGACATGCATGCATTTAAGAAGGTGAATCCTATGATCACAATTTGAGAGCTTGTCCAACACATGAGGTACTGGTAAGAGATACAAAGGGGAGATTATCCAACATCAATCTCACGACAGAGAAACTGTTCTAAATTTTGGGGCAACCCCAACTTATTCAAATTTTGGGGCTTCCCATTTATTCAAATTTCTATAAATCTTTCAATAGCATAAATAGTTTATAGGATGATCCTTCGAGAGGCTTCCCCTTGGAGGATCGTCAACTTAATGACGGGTACCGAGGTAGTTGCCATGGCTTCTTACCTCCGACAAATCTTAGAAAGTATCTCAAATAAAATGTTTCTTTCAATCAGCTCTTGATGGTGGTTTGATCTAAAACATATTCTAATGCAAATGTTCGCACAAGTTTGCCTACCCTCTCCAATATGATTAAGATAGTCTTGCATGTATAGGAACTCATGTAACTTGATGGTCCTTCAAGATTCATTTAGTGTCACCAGTGACCTCTAAAGTGTGGAATCACCACTCTCATAGCTTATACCTTTATGGATCCTTTTGGTGTGTTCTCAAAGACTCCCTTGATAGGATGCTTCATGGGCCATGACGGCGATGATGCTTCACTCTCAGGGCAATACACTCATGAGTCCTTCCTCAAGTGGTTAAAGTGTCTTCGCATGGATTTGTTTTTCTTGTGGCTCACATTCATCCAGGATTTGCACAAAGGATGATGAGGATCATTCTCATGAGCTAACCAAATATGACATTATGCTACCCAACAGTTTGCTTGCGTGGTGGGCTAAACACATCGAAGGACAAGCTGTTGCGTCAACCCTTTTACACGTTTGAAGAGCGCTTGTCGAGCCTTTAAGAGTGCAAAGTGATTTGCATTAAGGGGAGGCTCAAGACCTAGGTAAGCTTCCATGTTCATTGTCAACACAAAACATGCACACATTTGAAAGCACAACAACGAGCCATTCAGTTTGCTAGGAAGGTGTACAATGCACGACCATCGTATTGTATGTATTCTTCCATACAGGAAAGTAGGAGCATCCCCTCTTGATCCAAATATGTTATGGTCCAGGAGATATAGCTCCTCACACATAGTCCCATGCCTAGACATGGTTCTTTAAACATGTGATGGGGTAGGCATCTATATACATGAGTTCTGTTGTACCTATTTATCTGCTTGATAATAAAGTATGGCCCTCCCGTTTGGGCTTGGCATTTCCACCATGCTTTGACTAAGGGCATGATTTGGGCTCTACCTAGGCATGTGGTATTGGCCTAAGTCAAATTATACCAACCTGTTTTGGTGGTAGCTGTGACAATATTTATAGAGAACCTTTGGTACATGTATCTACAAGGATGCCAATGTGCCCCATAGCGCAAGACCAACCTAAGACGTCAAGCTTAGTTGCCCTAACTTCGTGACAACATTTTCCTACAAGAGCTTGCAGGGGAAGACTCCCATTGGATATGTCATCATCGTCTCCATGGACAATATCCATGTTTGTTATCTTTGACCCACACCCTTTATAAAGGCTCAAGGTCCACCTCTTCGATTCATCTAGGAATGTCATTGTCGCGACTGATGGCCCAAGAGTTGAACTATGCTAAGAGGGTAAATGAAAAATCCATGAACAAGATCTGATATAGTAGGCCTTATATGATGACTAATCTCCTAGATCTTGTGTGTTTCTTTCTTTACTCATTTGCTTCCTTGAGCTCCTTTTCCATGGTAAGAAACTATACTAGGAATTAGGAGACTTCTCCAGTCTCTACTTGTTATGGGGTGAGATGCTTCTCCAAGGCAAGTTAATGACTTGAGGATTACTTCACCCATGGATCTTTTAGGGATGTCCGCTTTCACAAGAAGGTATGCCTATACTCATTAATGTTTCTTGCAGTTAAGAACACTTGCCATACTAGATGCATGGCCTTCGTTTGACTGTTGCAAATATGGTGGTTGCTCAAGCCCTCGAGGTGCACCACGCGTTGTTGGTGTGCATGACCTTGGCAGTCCTGTTGGACTCCACGAGCTTCCCTTGTGATGAAGGTTATCGATAATTCTAGAGTCATTCGGGTCATTATGGTGATGTAGATGTGTTTGTGTTTGATAGCATATTTGTTGTGAGTCATACCGAAGTAGGAAAATTAAGGATATCAACATATTAACCGCATATTTGATGTGATGAATCTTTAGTCGTACCACCCATTTAGACATATAATGGTCATCATGTAGGCCTATTTCTTGAGCTATGTAGAGGCTTTCTTGGATGTCTAAGCTAATTTTGGTGCATGATCCACCCTGGAGTATAGCGACCCTCCCACCGCGAGGATAGATGCCTCCCTTTTGCTCGAATCGCCCATCACCATTTTGAGCTCATCACATTGCACCCACGCCGAATTGGGATTCGGCAGGTCAACAATTTAGATTGGGTCTTTTCGTGACACAAACCTATGTGTCACAAGTTCGATAACTGTACTAGGGAATGCTTCTGTTACGCAAAGTGAGATTTCCCATGGTCTTGGTCTACACGAAATTATTGGTCTCTTTTGTCAAGAATGGAAATAAGGGCATCTTGAACTTCTTAGCTCTCCAGATCAACTATATCTTAGGTGGCTAAGAGGTCGGTCTTGTTGAGGGTCCTATTTTTCTTTTCTAGTTTTTCTAGCCATTCTCGAAGAACGATGCAAATGTTATGGAACGAAAGAGAAACATTGAGCGAGGGCTTGTGAACATGACACTCTGAAGCCTAAAAGGAAATAATAATATGTGGTGTAATTTCTCCACTTATATGTGTCCTTCCTATGTGCTTAGAAGCTATTTATGATCATCCTTACTAGTCTATCCCGATAATGGTTCCTAGCTACAAACTCGACGAAAATTTTAGCTAACGAGGGCAAGTAGTACCATACTATTTGGGTATTGTAATCTAGGTCGAAACACCTTGTCACATCCTAGCTTAATAGTAGTAGACTATTCATATCAACAAGGTGCGCCTTCTTTTCCGGAAGCTCATCTCCAAATGACCTTCAGTAAACGTGCTTGGCCCGGGGTAACTTTAGGATGTCTGACCGACCCGAAAGTTCTTCCTGGGTGAGCATGAGTGAGGACAAAGTACGCAGAAAGACTAATGTTGGTCTGTGGGGCCAATCTAGATCCCACCTGGCGTAACGGCTAGTACCGGTGGCTGTTGCCGAGTTGTTACAAATGGTATCAGAGCCGAGCCTTGCGGTTAAACGGGCAAGTCTGGCTCAGGGGCACGGGTATGTGGTGCATGGCATGTGTGGCCTGTCATGGCACATGTGCCGGCACAAGAGGGAACATTCATGTTGGGCTGGCGAGAACATCGATTCCTTTGAGTGGGGGTGTACGTGACACCCGGGCTTAATAGAAATGATAGACTACTCATATCAGCAAGGTGCACCTTCTTTTCCGGAGGCTCATCTCCAAAGACCTCTAGATTAAGTGTGCTTGGCCTGGGGTAATTTTGAGGATGGTTGACCGACTTGGAAGTTCTTCCCGGGTGAGCATGAGTGAAAAAAAAGTACGCAGGAAAGACTAGTGTTGGTCTATGGGGCCAGTCTAGATTCCGCCAGGCATAACGAGCGCGAACCGGTGGCTGTGGCCGAAGCCAAACTCTTGAGACAAGACCTTGGAGAACTCCGAGGAGACAACCTCTTGGGGGAGGCAAAGAGCCCTCCGGCCCAAGGAGGGGTGTTTCTGTCGGAGGAGTGAATTCTCCACCTATGTCTACCTAGCCCTACTACAACAACATTTTGTACCACTTCACAAACCCCCTTAAGAGAATTGTCATGTCAAATAATAGCTGTTTGTTATTTTACATAATCAATTTGTTTAATTTAGGAAACAACAAAAATTCTAATAGAACTACATGTCTTTTCATATGACCCAAAAAATAAAAGAAAGACTATTATATTCGTAATCTTGACAAATACCCTAAAACTGAATGTTCATTGGCGAATATTCGTTGATACATATATACATTATACTTTGAGTCATCTGAAAAAACACTAGCAGTAATTTGAGTCGTCTGAAAAGTCACTAACTAAACATTTCGTTATTCCTCAGAAATAAAGATGTAGCTCATTCAGCATTCAGTCCTTTCTACTATTCCACTTCAGTGAATTTAACACGCCCAACCTCCACAAACATGCCTAAATTCATCAACTCCATCATTTTAATGGCAACATCGCTTTACTGGTCCCTAGAATTGGCGTATTCATTCTGATAACATTGCACTTGGAAATGTTGCAATATGTGAAACTGAGGAAAGAGAAACGAACAGTCTAAGAAAAAGGCCTAAATATATCTCAGCTTCTGTTTACTTAAAAAAACAAGTCTCCAAAAGCCACTGGTTTTATAAGAAGAAAAAAGTGCTACGAAAGTTTCCAAAATTACACTATGTACTATTGTTTGCACAGGTAAAGATATCATAAACCTACATGCAGGTCTTCACCAAATTATAAAAGAGAAAGAGATTAATTATATTTTACCGTTTCTCCTCAGTACTTATAATTATTGTTTGAAATTGCCAGTCAGAGCCTTTCAGCTTTATTACAGTGAGTTTCCAAACGTTAATGTCTTACATTTGTTTTCAGCATAGAAGGTACATATGATCGCTATCAGAGATTTGCAGGAGCCGGAACGAACGTGAATGGAGGCGATTCAAGTAGCAACAATGTAAAATAATTTATATAGTTTTTCTTATCACATATCTTAGAACTTGTTTAGGTGTGGAGTATATAACTGCCAAGCATCATACTGTGGATTCAATCAGTCTATATTTCTGAAGTTTCCATGGAAATATACTGAGCATGATGAAGTGTTTGTAATCAAGGATTATGTCGCCTATGCACAGGACCAGCAAAATGAATACAAATATGGATTATTTTTGGTAGCTACTAGTTTATCCAAATAAACTATCTATATTCTATAACCTAAGGCTAGGTTGTATTTACATCATTTTGTATCCAGGATAGTCAAATCATATGATTCTTTATGTACTTACATATCTCTGACATGATATTTTGGTTCTGAACCAGGATGGTGATCCTTCAAACATACAGTCAAGACTTGAAGAGATCACTTCCTGGTAGCCATGAGACCTTTCATAATCTCTCCTGGTATGTTATTTACTGTGTTTTTTCCTAAGCTGGTTATCTGCAATTCTGCAGGTCTCTTCAAAATAATGCTGATGACTCCGATGCCAATAAGCTGGAGAAGCTGGAGAAACTCCTGACAGATGCTTTGAGGAATACAAAATCCAAGAAGGTACACTTCAGTGGCTCTGTAGACATCTGTAATCAACTTTTGTGTCAATGCATCAAGTCTCTGGTTCCTGTTGGACCCTTGCTCCATCAGAAAAATGGCTCTGCTTTCAGCTATTTTCACTAAGGGCCCTCTTTCACTAATTCAGCAGCTTACTGTTTTATCACTATCTTGGTTTCCAGAGTCTTGTTCTTGATGCCATAACTAGATATAATTAATTCCTCTCAGTTTCTTAAAGGAAATATTTTTCTCCTACTGAGTATGAAAACTACTAAGTAGTTTCCATTTTGATAATCAATTCTACTACAGAAAAGTTCAATCAAGCACTTGCATCTTGAGATAATGGGCTGAATGTGTGTGTTCTATTAGTTCCTATGTGTTGGTAAATGATAGATAGAGCAAAAACGAGCTCACTCGATCCTTGACTATGCATGTGACTGCCTATGATAGTTTCATCATAACTCAGGAGTTAACTGCTAGTAGTAGATTTTCTAAATTCAGCATAAGGACCTCTTTGAATGGATGTACGTGTGGGCATCAGCATTGTCAGGATCCCAAATTATGCAGGTCTGAATCCAAGCGCCAGGTTACATACAGTAAGTTCAGTCTGGAAACAGGGGAGAAGGCGTATTCTTTGACTCCCAAAGAGAATGTTAATTGGACAGTCAGGAATGTTTAGATCCAACGGCCAGAAGCCATCTGGGCAAATTATCTTTTCCTGTTTCAATTCATCTCAGCCTTGTATTTGTCCCTTCCATTAAACAGCAACTGAGACTACCTGTGTTTCAGGGCACGAGTTCTTTGTAAACTCGTAGATGGCAATGAGAAGGATAAACATTTTTTTTTATCTTACCTGTCTTTACATTTCCCTGTACTAGAACCCTAGCTTAGCCGCCTCAATCTTTCGAACCCCATTCCTCTTCTTCGGTCAGGACAATTCCCAAATTCCCCTACCAACCTACCAAGATCCTGACAGGTATTTAGTTCAAACTGGTGCCCACACAAAAGTTATATCCATTCCAAACAGGGCATAAAGGTTTGTGTGCTACTGTGCTGCAGCCGTTGATTGTGTAAAACTGTACTTGTGGATATGGTCCAAGCAACAGACAGGCGTATATGCAAAGAGAAATCTGACCTCGTGCTGAAGAAAATGAAATCATTGTGAGGAATTTTGTTTTAGTAGGCCAGTGGTAAGTGGGTTCCTTTTCAATTTTTCTGAGAATTGTCTAGCTTATTCCGTAGCATTAGTATGCCGGTTTGTATTGCAGGCTGCCTGAAAGGACAGACAAAATGGAGACATCAGTATAGGTCTCCTGTCAGTTACCTCCCAACAGGAAATTAAGTGTTGAAACAGATCCTGGTTGTTGGGTTAAATCAATACAAAGGCTATTTTCAAAGCAATATGGTCTCTAAATTAAAACGAGACAAAATGTAGGCATCTAAATAGATCCTCCAAATCCATGTACAAAAGATTATTTACAAGCTTTGCTTTGTTTCTGCAGATGTTGGCGCAACAAAATAGGGGCGCAAGCACGAGTGCGAGCGGCGGGAACTCCAATGGCCCTAGGGGACAGGAGGGGGGTGAAGACTTGAGCAGTCATGTGCTGTGCCTGCCTTCTGCACAATGAGAGCTCCTGCTGATGCCAGACTCTTCCCGAGTTGTTGGGTATGAAAGAGTTGTCAGGGGCTCAGGGCTGCTGCTTGTATGACGTAAGGCAGGAGGGTCCAAATTTTCAATAAAAGGGTGGTGGGTTAATACTAACAGTTGTTTTGCCTTGTGCCTTGTTCGGACTGTGTAATATATTTATGCGAACCTATCAATCTGCAGTATACAAGTCCTGTTGTGCAACGGAATGATCTGTCTCAAAAAAAAAAAAACTGAATGGGAAATCAGTTTATGCGGATGCACTTTATATAACGGAATGCAGATGTTTCCTGTTAACTTGGTGAGGATCATATTCATGTCTAACCGCAGAGACGGGCGTTTGTAATTCCGTTAAGCAATTTAATTTAATGAAAAAAGGGGCATTGCCCGGTTGGAAAAAAAAGCTCATATTCGTGTGTGCATTAAGCAAAGTGTCAGGCCTGTTTGTGATTCGATGGTGCCGATGCTGATGTGAGAATATATATAGGTTTTGTTTTCGAGACAACAAGTGAGAATATATAAGGGTTTTTTAAGGCATGTGAGAATATATAAGTTTTTTTTGAGAAACAAAGAAAAATGAAAGAATATATAAGTTTTTTTAGAAGAGTGAGAATATATAAAAAAAATTGAGACAAGTGAGAATATATAACTAGTAGCCTTTGTGGATGCACAGAATATTTGCAGCCTCTTTGTTCTTTTTTCGAGAAACGCCTCCTTGTTCTTCTATATCCTTGGTGTACATGTGGGCTTTGGGCTGGGCCTCTTGATGTACCATTCTGGGGCTGCGGCCAGGAGAGAAGGAAGGAATCGAGGGCACAAAAAAAAAACTGGAATGGCATTTTAGTTTTACAGACCGTGTTAACATCATGGAATGGAAGAATACGAGCGAAACACACCTGACGCGCGGTGCGCCTGAGATGAAGGGCCAGCCCCCCACGTACGACGCGAACGCCCATCCGGCCTCCAGCTAGCCAGTGTCGGTCACCGCCGGCAGTGGAGGCACGCCCAACGGAGGTAGAAATGTCCTCCTCCCTCCTGACCTCGGGCACGCACCGCCCGCCGTCGCTCATGTTGGCCAGTTGACGACCCCGGTCTACATTGCAATAGATAATCTGTGTTATATATAAATCAGCCAAACCGGCAAGAAGTCGAGCACACGCATTGAGCCATGCAATGCAGCCTACGACGCCCGCCGTGAACCCTCGTAGAATAGAAGAGACTGCCGTCCAAAACAGGGGCAGGGGCAGCCGGGCAGGGGAGGAGTAAGTCCAAAAGAAGGAACAGCAAAATGGAATGGCGGGAGAGAGAGCAAGCAGCAGCGGCTAAAGAGGCGACGGCACGAACCTACCAGCATCCGCATCTGCATGGCCGCGGACGAACAGATCCGAGGCGCACTCCCACGACACCACCAGCGGCAACAGCAGCAGCGCGAGAGGGGCAGACGGCGCGCGCTGCTACTCAATGGATCCGTCCTCCTCGGTGGTTCTCCGGGCACGTAAATACAGTAAGCAGAGCAGCTTCGGGCCTCGCGCCGTTCGCTGGCCGCCCACGCGCACCCGCGTGCGTGCCGGGTCTACGTCTCCCCCGTCGAAAATGTTGGAATTTCGCCCACAGGATCGATCACATCAAATCATGATGAACACGCGCACAAAAACTTTAGCCAAAGGCACCTGTCATGCCTTACTTTTCCCTCTTTATTTTTCTCCTTTTTCAGCTCACGGTTACAAATCTTCCAGCCCTGGCTGCGTATATATATATATATATGCAGACCAGCGACCGACCTCGCCCTATGTCCTAACCCAACACGACTAGTACTCTAGTCTAATACGGACTCAACCTGGACACGTACTACTCCCTAGCCAAACTAACATGGACACAGCCAAGTGCTAATCCTAGCCGGACACGGCAATGTCCCAGCCGCACCAGTGCTAAACTAACACAACTATGGATCCACGTGCTACTACTAACACATGTACTATAACCTCAAGATTATTGCTAACAGAAAAGTCAGGCGCTGCAAGAGGCATGCGTTTCGACCGGGCAGGGCAGAGGATCGGTGCCAGCCTGCCAGGGACAGGCGTCATGTGCCCCCGACTGGGGTCACTGCGTACGCCCCATATCGGGCATGTCCTCGGGTCACTAAATGACAGGCCTTTCACCAAAGAGGCCGCCTACCTTTGCAGGGCGGGCGAAGGCGGCGGCTGCCCTTTGGGCGTGCTGGGGGTCAAGCAGCTCCTCCTCGTTGGAGTAGACTAGAGTCACTGGACTGGACTGGACTGGACAGGTATTGAGTGCAGAGAGAAGCAAGGGTGGAGCCGCGGGAATCTTTGGCATATTCCACACAGTTCTGGGCCGGCCGGCCATACTAGACGACAGAGGAGCCTCGAGAAAGGATGGCGCGGAGAGCATCAACGAGCGAATACGTAACGACTGAGCTTTGCCAAAAGTGATTAGCAGGAGGAGTGCTAATTAACCGTGAGTGAAGCGAGCAAGAAGGCGACGTCCGTGCCCGGCAGCACGGCTGATCGGGCTGCATGCGTCACGACCTGCGCAGTGCGGCGGACCAACGGAATGCCGGAGCGCGCGGAGCGTGTGCGGCGGCGGACCTGCTTTGCATCCTCGGCAGCGCGCCAAACTGGTGGGATGCCATCCGGTTCATCTGCCAGCGCGCCGGACTGGATCGCCGGCACGGCACTACTCCAACGTCTGCTTGGCCATCTAGCTGGCACCCAAGACGACGACGGCCGCCACACCGCAGTGCGCCTCTCTCCACCTTCCTCCCGGAGCCTCCCCAGCGACCCGGCGACCCCGGACCCGCCGCCCTCCCACGGTCCCTCTGTTCTCCGTTTTACAGCGGACGTCGAGCCAACGTCGACCCGCCGCCCGGCATTGCAACCCGATCAAGTTCTTCGCCCTCCACGAACGCACACACGCACGCTCTACAATATGAGATCTGTCCCAGTTTTTTTTTTTTGTAATTGATTGTAATCCCGGCCTGCATCTAGAGAGATCAGCAAGTTCACGAACCAATGGGGGGCAAGCGATGCAAGAAGAACACGATCTCGATGGATCTCCAAGAAATCAAGGCAAAGACATGAACGCACCGAGGCAAAACGAAAGTAGGCAAGAGCAGAGCAAACGGAAATGGGAGGAAGAAGGTGACACTGACATAAAGCAAGGCGGCAGGAAAATCATCAACAACAGGCAGGAAAAGATATTTTGCTTACCACTCAGCCGGCGACGCCAGGAGGCATGCGGTGCGTGCGCAGCGCAGGTCCCCGGACGAACGGAGTGGAGGCGCGCGTCGCCATTTGGCTGGCTCCCGGCCGCTGCCTCCGACTGGAGAGATAGAGAGGGAGGCCTCGGCGTTTCGCCGCATTTTAGGAGTACCTCGGAGTGGGGTACCACGTCGGCACAGTCCGGGCGAGGGCAACGCGCGCCGCCGTGTCCACACACCATTGGCCAGCGAGCTCCTACCGCCTCTCCTTTTCTGTTTTCGCTAAGGCCAACTCCAACGCTATACCCCATTTTGTCGGCGGATGTCCGTTTGGGACAAAAGTAGACCCAACGGGAAGACCCAAACGGACATCTCAATCCGTTGGTGTCTTTTTTGTCCGGCCCAACCCCAAACCTGGCCCAAATTTGAGCCACAAATGCTCCCGAGCGGACAGAAACGGACGCTCTCGTTACCCGCTGCGTCCGCACTTGTCCGCCATGGACCCACAAAACAGCGACAGAAGATGAAGCCTCACGACCCACGCGACCAGACCGGCGCAGGACGCCGCCGCGCGTTCCGTCGATGCCACCGACGCAGAGCTCCGCCGCGGGTGCCGGTACAGGACGCCGTTGCGTGCTCCGTCGAGGCCACCGACGCAGGTCTCCGTTGGGGGCGTCGACGCGGCGGCGGGCGAGCAGGGCAGCGCGGGCGCCGGCCGGGCGAGCAACACGGCAGCCGGGCGCCGGCACGGCGAGCAGGGCAGCGCGCGCGACGGCCGGGCGAGCAGCACGCCGACCGGGCTCGGGCACGGCGAGCAGGGCAGCGCGCGCGGCGGTCAGGCGAGCAGAGGCGTGCGGGGCAGGGCAGGGCGGCTACGGCGAGCTTTGCCGTGGGCGCGCGGGCTGGCGAGCACGGCTACCGGCGGGGCGAGCGGGCCGGCTGCCGCGGCGGGCGTGGCCGGGGCGGCGCGCAAGCACGCGAGGCGCCGCGGGCGTCACGAGGCAGCGCACGACGCGGACGGGCTAGGTCAGAGCGCGGCGCGGGCGAACAGAGCGCGGCGCTGGCGAGCTCGGGCAGGCAGGGCGCGGCGCACGGGCGAGCTCGGGGCGGGCAGGGACGGGGCAGCTCGGGCAGAGCACGGCGCGGGCAGGCAGAGCGCGGCGCTGGCGAGCTCGGGCAGGCAGGGCGCGACGCACGGGCGAGCTCGGGGCGGCTCGGGCAAAGCGCGGCGCGGGCGAGCTTGGGTAGAGCGCGACGCGGGCGGGCAGAGCGCGGCGCTGGCGAGCTCGGGCATGCAGGGCGCGGCGCACGGGCGGGCTCGGGGCGGGCAGGGACGGGGCGGGGCGATCTCGGCGCGCGACGAGCAGAGGCGGGGCGGCGCAACGAGTAGGGGCGGGGCGAGCTCGTCGACGCGGGCGAGGAGAAGCAGGGGCGGGGCGAGCTCGTCGGTGCGGTGACGGCGGCCGGAGCGGCGCACGGCTGCCGGGCTGGGGCAGGACCCGGCGTCGAACACGTTCCAGGCAGAGGAGCTCGGGCGGGGCATGTCCGTTTGGGGTCAGTGGCCTTGTGCAAGGTTGGGCGCAGATGGGTCTATCGGCTGTCCGGGGGACGGACGTCCGGCAAAATTCACCCCAAACGGACAAAAACGGATGTCCGTTTGGTTGGCCTAAGGGCATCTTCAATGGCTGTATGATGATCGTTGGTAAATCTGCCATGTAGACTAGTCTGATGAGGTGGCTTGAAATAAAAGAGGAAAGAGAATGAGATCGTATGATCTTTAACCAACGTTCGTTCTACGCACAAGCTCCGAGGTAATATCATTCATTCATGTGGGCCTGGCTAGATCTGGTGAGAGATGCGGCAGCTACCTCCCCCAATTTCCTTCTCTTGGGCGTTGGCCAGTAGTTTATTTATATTGATTTAATCTGTGTGGTTCCCAATAGACTAACATACGCTTCATTGGAGTACATGTATGATACGTTGTTGGTTGCTGATGTGGACCTTGTACCATCGATTCTATCATACATACTATTGCGGATGCTCTAAGAGCAAGTAAAATAGTGGGCTTATAGCCCGCTTACATGTCATTTTTGCCTATGTGGAGAAGAGAGAGATGAAAAGGTAAGAAGAGTGGGCTCTCATGCAAGAGCCTGGCTATATGCGGATTCCTAGGCAAATGCAATAAATACAAAGAAAGAGATAGAGGGAAGGTGCAAAAAAGTAGTACTCTTATAGCCAAACTTATAGCTAACCTTATTGTATGTGTGGCTATAAGTGATAACTATATGTGACATGACAACAACATATAGCCAGCAGTTGGCTATACTATTAAACATGCCCTAACCCAAAAGTTCAAGGAGTCACCACAGCGCCGTTCACAGGTTCGCAAGGTATGCATCCTGGGAGTTTGTCGCTGGAGCACGCGGCGGCTCGCCGGGGCACACACGTGGGGCGCTCCGTGTAATGCATCGAATACCTGCTAGCGGGGCTAGTAGCCGGCGAGAATTCCTTATCTGGTCCTTTCTTGAAATCTGGTTTCATATTTGACCCTATAAATATTATTTTTTCTTTTTTGACATCACAAATTCATTTTCTTCCTTCTATGACATTTCCGTTGGTTTTTGCTGTTAACACCGTCAACTTCGACTTGAAATGTCGTTTTACCCCTACTTTAGCACGCTGGAAAAAAGGGCAGAAAATCCCTCGTTTGACAGAACAGTCCACATCTATCTCGATCCCCTTCTCTCGCAACCCCTTCTCTCCCGATTGAGCCTCCTCCCCTAGCCCTAACCCTAGTAGCGCTGCGCGAGGCACACAGCGGTGGCGCGAGGCATGGAGGAGATCGCGGCCGACGCGGATGGCGGGGTGGAAGGTGCGGTGGAGGAGGGCCGCAGCGCTGCACCGGGCGACCATGGTGGGGAGGCGGAGGGCGGCTAAGCAACGGAGGAAGGGGGAGGTTGTGAAGGGCCGCGGCCGTGCATCGTGCGGCCATGGTGGGGAGGTGGAGGACGGCCTTCCATCACCAAAAAAGGGCGACGACGCTGCATCGTGCGGCCATGGTGGGGAGGCGGAGGGCGGCCTAGCAGTGGAGGGGGGCGAGGCAGCGCTGTGGAGGGCACTACACCGGCTTGGCTAGAAGGGTGAGTCATCTCCTCTTTAGATTTGAATATTTCTGCCATGAGATGGATCCAAAATTTTAGTTGTTGCGCCATATTTAGCTAGAAGGAACATATTAGTTAGATACAATATTTGTTGCACCATATTTACCCATATATACTCTCTTAGAGTCTGCACATGTTGCTCTATAAGAAAGACCAAGGTGTACAAAGTAGTCATGATTACGTTTCTTTTACTTTTACAGGATGGATCCAAATTCAACTTATCTACTGAAAATCAAATTGCTTGGCAACCCAAAAAAGGTTAGAAAAGACATTAAATGCTTTTGTTTTGATAAGGTTATTGATTCTGACTTAACAAAATATACGGACTTGGTTGAATCAATCGTAGAGTAGTACCCACCTCATTATTTGGAAGTTGCACGTGTTCGGTTCTATGATGATTTTCTGAAAATCTATCCAGAAGTAACATCTGACCAAGAATTGGTGTCTATGTTTGAGAAACACTCTAAGACAAAGGTTGTGCACATGTTTGTCGCATATTGTGATCCATCTGAACCGTATGTGCCTATCACGGAGTGGCATAGTGATGTGCATAGCCAACCTAACAATACAGAACAAGATGATGATGATTATCTTTGCAACCTAATACCTGAGAATGAACATGTTGGTGTTGATGAGGAGAATATCTATTTAGAGGATGAACTTGTACCTCTTGTCGTGATTCATTGTTCCGATAAAGAAAAGGACAAAGAGTATGTTCCTGATCATGAGAGCGATTTTGATAGCGAGGATGAGAGCATGTCAGAGGTGGAAGTAGAGGAAGATGAGGAATTGCACGAGGCAGATCATGCACCACATTTGGAATATGATAAATTAGATCCTTCAATTACCTAAGGAAGAAAATATCCAAATACGACAGAGTTTAAGTTGGCGCTTTCTCAGCATGCAATCAAACATGTTGAGTTTAACACCGAGAAGAGTGCACCACATAGGTTTAGGACTTATTGTTCAAGAAGGGATGAAGATAAGTGTCCATGGAGGATATATGTTTCTACCATGGAAGATGAGTGCACCGTAATCGTAATTTTCTAACTTTACTCATGTGGGATTAATTGTTAAAAGACCTTTACTAATTATCTATGTTCGTCTTTTGTAGGTGAGAAAGAACTCTTGTGGTCATGATTGCTCTAGTACAAAAAGGAAAAAGAAGATGAGGAATGCAACCAAGCGGTGGATATGTGAGCGTGTGAAGGACTGGCTAATTGACGATGCAACTCTAGGACCAAAGGCATGGCAAAAGAAGCTTAAAGGGCACCATGGAATCAACATCAACTCTAAGAGAGTATATATGGGTAAGCTGCTAGCCTTGAAGGAAATATATGATGATCGGGATAGAAGCTTTGATAGTTTCAAGGCACAAATTGAAACTTGTTGCCGCGGTAGCATAGTGATAAATTGATCATTACACAATAAAAGATAAAATCAGATTTAAAAGAATTGTTGTCGCTTTGAAGCCTTGCATCGACGGGTTCCTTAGTGGTTGCAGGCCATACTTGGCAGTAGAGGGCACCTTCTTGACAAGCAGGTTCAAGGGGCAGCTGGCTAGTGCTACCGCCGTTGATAGCCAAAGCTGGATGTACCCAGTTTGTATGGGTGTTTTTGATTCTGAAACTAATGAGAACTAGACCTGGTTCATGCAGTTGGTTAGACAACCCATAGGATCCCCAAGGGTTTAACCATATGCACCGATGCTGGGCAACCAGTGATGACATGTGTGAAAGAAGTGTTCCCAGAGGTTGAACATAGGGAATGTATGTTTCACTTGGTGTCCAACTTCAAGAAGAAGTTTCATGGAAAGGTGTTTGATGACCATCTTTGGGCTACTGCTTACTCAAGGAACCAATATATTCGTGTAAGTACAGCTTTAGGTTTGTGGTCAACTTGCTTGACAGGACATGTTCGTGTAGACAATGGCAAGTTTCTGGCCTTCCTTGCAAACATGGTCTGGCATTTATCACATCACTTATCAATACACACATACATAATTATGTGGCCTTGTGCTACTCTGTTGACAAATTTACAGCTGCCTATGACCAACTAATCCCTACCATGGTTGACAAGAACCAATGACCTAAATCTGACAGTGGATTCTTCATGTTTCCATCACTACTAAAAGACACCGTGGGTAGGCATAAAACTGAGAGGTATAAAGGTTGCGGTGAGAAGAAAAGAAAAAGCGGCCAACACGTATGCCCTATTTGTAAGGACTATGGGCATCATTGGCATAAATGCAAGAAGGGTAACCCAGATGACATTGCTGCTATTTTAGTTGTGAGGTAATAAATTTAATTGTGTAACTTGCTTCATTTGCACTATTTTTTTGTATGCAACCATACATGTTAACTACTTCTTTGTTGCACATGTAGAGGACCAACAAAAAAGAGGACAAAGACCACCAAATCAACCCAGTCATCAATTGTGCCTTGCGAGGATGATGCTCCAGCAGCCTCAAGGCTTGTGGACCCCTTGGTTATCGTCTGGTCCTTCCCCGATGCTTTCTGGGTGTCTTCTTGTCCAGAAAAATCCACCGCAAATTTTTATCGTGTTTGGACATCGTTTGGTATGGTTTTTCTGCGAAAAAATAGCCAAAAATAGAAATTGGCACTAGGCACTGGGTTAATAGGTTAATCCCAAAAAATCATATAAAAGTGCACCAAAACTATATAAAATCATTGTAAACATGGCATGAATACTTTATAAATTATCTATACGTTGGAGACGTATTAGGGTCAGATCCTAAGTAGAGGGGTATAAGAGAAAGCTTCAACGTGTAGGAGGACCAGCTATTGTGTGATGTATGGTTGGTCACTAGCCTCGATCCGATCCATGGCATGAAGCAAAAGGGCACAACCTTTTGGAACAACATTCACATATCGTTCCATGAACACAAGCATCTCGCGCCCCACTTCGACGCGGTCATCTGCTACCATGAACCGAAGTCCCTCAACCATCGATGGTACACTGTCCAAGAGTCCGTCTCGATGTATTGCGGGCACTTGAAGTATCTCATCGCACGGTGGCCTAGCGGTGCGCAAATCCACGAGCAAGTAAGTTCATTGGTCGGAAATACATAATATTGTTGATCACTAGTTGGATATGCATAGTATTGTTGATCACTAGCCGGATATGTATAGTATTGTCAACCACTAGCCGTATATGCATAGTTTTGTAGCCGAATATGCATAGGTTTTGTTGGTTACTTGCCGGATATGTATGCATATGTCTTGACAATGTTTTATTTTGTAGCCATTCCGTGCATGTACGGTGTTCAAAATGCTGGCAAAGAAAAACTTCACCATCATGCATTGTTGGTTAAAGTTGAATGGGCAACCCAAGTGAAACCTATTCATAGCCAAGACCGCCGCCCAAGCCATCGAGGAAGAAACCGGGGACCCAACTGACCCAACAAAAGAACTGCCCAGGAATATTAGAAGAGGTTCCATGGAAAAATGGGTCAAGTAGAGGGCAAAGCGAGAAGGTACGGCTGCCAAGTTGATCGACAAGTTCGAGGACATCTTGTTAAAGAAGAAGAAGGCATACAGCAAGCGGTCTGACATCAAGAAAGTAAAAAAAACGGAGAGGTTTAAACTGTTGATGAAGACGACCGAGAAGAAGCTAGCTCTCGAACAGAGGAAGGCCTTGAACGAAGAGATAAAGGCCATACTTGAAGAAAAGAAGATGTTGTTGGTCGAAGAGAAGAAGAAGATGCACATAGCCGCCGACGCGGAGGAGGCATAAAAAATACTTAAACAAAGATACTAGTCCTTGGCAATCTGCTCACCTTCACTCTCTCGGTCTCTCCACAATCACTAGTGAAGAGCATCTCCAGTTCAAAAAGTTCTGTGGCTGGAGGACACTCCCACTGTTACGAGTATGGGACGCAGCAGGACTCACGCATGACATCCTTCCTGGGCCGACCCCGGCCACTAGCTGCCACGGAACCACCTACGTGCGCACCCCGGCGAGCCCACGCGTGCTCCCGCGGGAGCAAACCCCAAAGCTGTATACGCAGCGGTCGATCCGCGCCCTCGCGAGCCTGCACAAGGCGCCGGACGCGGTGACTGGAGCAAAAAGGATAGCCTCCATGTGCTCTGGCCAATGGCCCGTCGACACGGCGTTGCTCTTCTCTCGGACCTGTGGTCGGAGGGGGCAAGCATAAAACGCGGCGAAACGCCGAAGCCTGCCTCTGTAGTCGGAGGTAGCGGACGGGAGCCAGCCAAATGGCGACGCTCGCCTCCACTCCGTTCGTACGTCGCCGGCTGAGTGGTAAGGCCAACTCCAGCGCAGGACCCATCTTGTTTGGTACGTCCGTTTAGATAAAACGGACAGACTGCACGACCCATCGCGCAGGAGCATATTCATTTTCTGTCCGTTTCGTCTTCGTTCTGTCCCATTTTCAGACCAAATTTGAGATGGATTCGAGGCCAAAGCGGACACAGGCGGACGCTTTCTCGGCACTCTTGGTCCGGGTTGTGTCCGTTGCATGTGAGGGCTGGCCCGCCTGTCATTGAAACGTGAGGGGCCCACCCACCCATCCCCCTCTCTCCTCTTTTTCACACAGCACCCCACCCACCATGATTATGCCGACGGGGAGGTTGACTAGCAGGGACGCCGCACCGACGAGCAGCAGCGACGGGAGCCGGGGCGGGTGAGCGCGGCTGGCGGGCGCGGCGGCCTCGCAGGCGAGGCGGGGCGCGGCGCGACGGGGCGAGCGGAGCAGGGCGTGGGTACGCGGCCAGCGAGGGCGGGCGAGCGCGCGGCGACGGACGGGACAGGCGGGCGAGGGCAGGCGAGCGCGCACGGCGAGGGCAGGCAAGGGCAGGCGAGCACGCAGAAGCCGGCGAGTCGCGGCGTGCGGGCAGGCGAGCGCGCGCAGGGGCAGGCCGGCGGCGGCAGCCGCATGGCGCCATGAACGCGGCACCTCCCGCAGAAGCAAGCAAGCGGCGGCAGGGGCGCGAGCGCGAGCGTCGGTAGGGCGCGACTGGCGAACCCGGCCAGCGCGCGTGCGGGGGCAGGACGAGCCCGCGCGGGCGCGGTGGCAGCGTTGCAGGCGAGCGGCGGCGGCTTGCGGGCGCGGCCGGAGCTCTGCAGGCTCGCGCTGCGCGAGCTGCTGCAGGGCGAGGCAGGCGTGCTGCGAGCTACGGGAGGGCGCGCCGGCAGCAGGGCGCGCGGACGCTGCTGCAGGGCGCGCGGGCAGCAGGGCGCACGGACGCGGAGGCAGGGCGCGTGCAGATGGACGGCTAGCTAGCTTCACATCTCGTGCACGGAGCTAGCTAGCTTCACATCTCGTGCGCGCTTGCTAGCTTGCTGTGTGCGTGCGCGCGGCGCTCGGAGGTAGCGGGAACGGCTGGCGCTCGGGGGAAGTGAGCGCGTAGGCGGCGGTTGCGGTCGAGCAGCAGCGGCGCGGGCACGGTCGACAGGGCGCCAGCGCGCGGGCGACACGGTGGGCTGCTGGCCCGGCAAGGCGAGGGCGGACTCGGCGAGGGGCGCGTGCGGGGGCGCGGCGAGCTGCTGCGCTGGGCGGCGGCTGCTGCGGGGGCGCGGCGAGCTGCTGCGCCGGGCGGCGACTCCTGCGGGGGCGCGGCGAGCTGCTGCCCGGGGCGGCGCCTGTGCTGTGTTAGGTGGCTGAGCGCGAGCGGCCAAAGCGTCCTTGACGTGTTTGAAGAAATGACCGAGACCGACAAAAGCTGGACCAAATTTGGGATGGGTGTGCTGTGTTGGGCGCACCCACGACCAAACGGACACGGATGTCCGTTTGCCACCCCAAAGCTATCCTACACGGACAAAATCCGAACAAAACGGACGTTCCTTTGGGGTCGTGTGCTGGAGTTGGCCTAAGCAAAATATTTTCTCTTCTCTGCTTATGTTTTCCTGCCTGTTTTGTCTTATGTCACATCCTTCATCCCATCTATGTTTGCCGTGCTCTTGTGTCCTCCCCGCTCTGATGATCTGGAGCAATCGTGTTCTTGCGGCCTCGCCGTTCCAGATATAGGCCAGTCCATAACCGTACGCCATGGCACCGTCGGCATTGGGGTCCGGCCGGCGCCGCACGCGTAGGAAGCAGATCGAGCATGGGCGGCCGCGCGCGAAGCGCATAGAGGACGTTCGCGAACTTCGCGTAAGGGGCGCTAGCCTCCGTTCGTCGTGGCGCATGATCCTTTGCTTTTCCACCGCGTGTCGTTTCCCAGCGCTGCCGAGATTCCTGCTAAATGAATGCATGCCAAAGCTGTTAGGCCAACGCACGATCTCAAATCATCCGGGCGCTTTCGTTTGGAGTAAACGGATACAAATAATGATCTGATGCATGGGAGTAAACGGATAAATATTCGTTTTCCGCTTTCGATCAAATCCAGACCTAAATTTAGGTAGTGCTTACGTTGAAACGGACACGCGCGAACGGATGTCCTTGTCTTCCCCTGGCCCGCCTGTTGGCGACACAGACTTCCCCTTTTCTCTCCTCTCCCCCCTCCTCCTACCGCCGCCCCATGCACAAACCCTCGCCACAGCCGCCGCCGTCCATTTTCCCGTCCGCCTCGCTCTCCGCGCCCCCTCCCCTGCACCCCAAGCACAACCTACCAGATTTGTGCCTCCCTTGCCCCGGTGCGGGCAGCCAACCGGTGGATCTGCGACGGCGGTATTTGGCGCATCCGGCCGACTGGATTTGTCGCATCCGTCAACCAGCGACTGCGCCTTGCCATGGATTGACCGGGTACCATATCGCATAGCCCCGGCAACTCCTCCGCGCCGCATGCAGGTATTGACTCTGTCTCTAGCTGCTCGGATCTATCTCGTCGTCGGTTCGCCGACAAAGACACGCCAGACCGTCGCCCGGGCTCAGTGGCCCAGCGGCTCGTCACACTAGTAGAAAACAGGCCTTTGGACCAGAGCATTAGTCCCGGTCGGGTTTTGGACCTGGACTAATGTGATCACTAGTCTCGGTTCACGAGGCTAGGCCTTAGTCCCAGTTCATGATGAAACTCACCAACCGGGACTAAAGGGTTGTGGCAGGAATGCGGTGGACTGGGGCCCACCAACCGGGACTAGAGACAAACCTTTAGTCCCGGTTGGCATCACCAACCGGGACTATAGGAATCCCTATATAGATGCTTCTTCCAGCCCGAGCCCAAGCTCTCCTCATTGTTTTCCTTCCCCTGAGCTCATCATCCATTTTTGCCAAGATTTGTGAAGATTGGAGGCACCCCATCGTTCTAAAAGGTTAGCAAGTTCATCCTTTCATCTCACATTACTAGTTTATTGAGTTTCATGATTTGTGGGTTTTAGTTTGGAGTAATTATGTGGGAGTTCATTTGATTTATATGCATGCAATTTGAGCTCAAATCATCTTCTTAGTTTGCATGGGTAGGTGTGGTTTACTTAGTGCCTTCCCATCCCCGTCCTCGTCCTCACTGCCGTCGATCGCCCGCGCCGTCCCGTCGGCGGCACCACCTTGGTGAGCCTCTTGTTCTTATCCTTTTTATAAAAAAAATCTTATCTAGATAGTTACTTGTATAATTTTCTTACTTGTATGATTGTTTGTTAAATTTAGTTGAAAAAGAAAACGATTATTTGAATGAAAAATTAAAAAGAATTGAAGAATAGAAGATGAAATTGGAGTTGCATGTTGCCGATGTCGTCGATTACTTGTATGATTAGGTCTATAAATTTTTAGTAAAAAAATTACGTACTTTCGGTCTATCGGAGCTCCTTGTGTGACTTTCATGTCTCTTCTTGATGGAGGAATCCCGACTGTTGTCGCGGGGGTCGTTTCCCTCTTCTTCTTCTCGCAATATATACCTTGGTATATTGCGCGAGAGAAGAAGGGGAAACGACCAGCACCGACGGTCGAAATATTAGTGTGAGGTAGTGTGCACCAACATACACCACCATATAAGTGTGAGAGAGTGCGCACCATACACACCATGAGGCATGAGAGTTTTTCTAAGGAAAACCTCGACAGACCAAAAGTCAAGCCATGTTGAATTAGGTTCATTAATGGCGTGCATAGCTTTCTGCATGCGGCTGAGGCAAACAAGCGTAATGGTCTTATGTGTTGTCCATGTCGTGTCTGTAAGAATGGTGTGTATTGAATGCACAAAAAGTATGCAGTTGAAATAAGTTTAAAAAAATGAAATGCGTTTGTAACAGATGAGTTTTCGTCCGAAACCCTCATACTTCGAAGGAGATGGTCCAGTTTGTACACGAAGTGCATCTAGTTTTTTCCGTAACCCTCTCAACTTTTTAGCACATGCTATGTGTGTGAAATGATGATACCATGCAAAGTTTCAACCTTTTCAGAGTTCATTTGTACTGATTTTCAATTTCACGGTCATTCAACTCAAAAAAATCATTAAATACATGAAAAATAGCAAATGAAGTTAGAAATGGTTGAAATTTGAGGATGTGGGTAAGAATGGTGCGTATTGAATGCACAAAAAGTATGGAGTTGAAATAAGTTTGAAAAAATGAAATGCGTTTGTAACAGATGAGTTTTGGTTCGAAACCCTCATACTTCGAAGGAGATGGTCCAGTTTGTACACGAAGTGCATCCAGTTTTTGTCGTAACCCTCTCAACTTTTTAACACATGCTATGTGTGTGAAATTATGATACCATGCCAAGTTTCAACCTTTTCAGAGTTCATTTGTACTGCTTTTCAATTTCATGGTCATTCAGCTCAAAAAAATCATTAAATGCATGAAAAATAGCAAATGAAGTTAGAAATGGTTGAATTTTGAGGATGTGGGTAAGAATGGTGCGTATTGAATGCACAAAAAGTATAGAGTTGAAATAAGTTTGAAAAAATGAAATGCGTTTGTAACAGATGAGTTTTCGTCCGAAACCCTCATACTTCGAAGGAGATGGTCCAGTTTGTACACGAAGTGCATCCAGTTTTTGTCGTAACCCTCTCATCTTTTTAGCCCATGCTATGTGTGTGAAATGATGATTGTTGGAAATATGCCCTAGAGGCAATAATAAAATGGTTATTATTATATTTCCTTGTTCATGATAATTGTCTATTGTTCATGCTATAATTGTATTAACCAGAAACCGTAATACATGTGTGAATACATAGACCACACCATGTCCCTAGTGAGCCTCTAGTTGACTAGCTCGTTGATCAATAGATGGTCATGGTTTCCTGACCATGGACATTGGATGTCGTTGATAACGGGATCGCATCATTAGGAGAATGATGTGATGGACAAGACCCAATCCTAAGCATAGCACAAGATCGTGTAGTTCGTCTGCTAGAGCTTTTCTAATGTCAAGTATCATTTCCTTAGACCATGAGATTGTGCAACTCCCGGATACCATAGGAATGCTTTGGGTGTATCAAACGTCACAACGTAACTGGGTGACTATAAAGGTGCACTACAGGTATCTCCGAAAGTGTCTGTTGGGTTGGCACGAATCGAGACTAGGATTTGTCACTCCGTGTGACGGAGAGGTATCTCTGGGCCCACTCGGTAATACATCATCATAATGAGCTCAATGTGACTAAGGAGTTAGTCACGGGATCATGTGTTACGGAACGAGTAAAGAGACTTGCCGGTAACGAGATTGAACAAGGTATAGGGATACCGACGATCGAATCTCGGGCAAGTAACATACCGATGGACAAAGGGAATTGTATACGGGATTAATCGAATCCCCGACATCGTGGTTCATCCGATGAGATCATCGTGGAACATGTGGGAGCCAATATGGGTATCCAGATCCCGCTATTGGTTATTGGCCGGAGAGGTGTCTCGGTCATGTCTGCATGGTTCCCGAACCCGTAGGGTCTACACACTTAAGGTTCGGTGACGCTAGAGTTGTAATGGGAATTGTATGTGGTTACCGAAAGTTGTTCGGAGTCCCAGATGAGATCCCGGACGTCACGGGGAGTTCCGGAATGGTCCGGAGGTAAAGATCTATATATGGGAAGTCCTATTTTGGCCACCGGAAAATGTTTGGGATTTTTCGGTATTGTACCGGGAAGGTTCTAGAAGGTTCCGGAGTGGGGCCCACCTGCATGGGGGGACCCACATGAACGTGGGTAGTGGGAGCAAGGCCCCACACCCCTGGTCAAGGCGCACCAAGATCCCCCCTTAGAAGGAATAAGATCATATCCCGAAGGGATAAGATCAAGATCCCTAAAAAGGGGGGATAACAATCGGTGGGGAAGGGAAAGGATGGGATTTCTTTCCTCCCACCTTTGCCAATGCCCCAATGGACTTGGAGGGCAAGAAACCAGCCCCCTCCACCCCTATATATAGTGGGGAGGCGCATGGTATCGGCACCCCTTGCCCCTGGCGCAGCCCTCCCTCCTCCTACACCTCCTCCTCCTCCGTAGTGCTTAGCGAAGCTCTGCCGGAGAACCACGAGCTCCACCGCCACCACGCCGTCGTGCTGCCGGAGCTCTCCCTCAACTTCTCCTCCCCCCTTGCTGGATCAAGAAGGAGGAGACGTCCCCGGGCTGTACGTGTGTTGAACGCGGAGGCGCCATCCGTTCGGCGCTTGGATCGGATCTTCCGCGATTTGAATCGCCGTGAGTACAACTCCATCAACCGCGTTCTTCGCAACGCTTCCGCTTAGCGATCTTCAAGGGTATGAAGATTCACTCCCTCTCTCTCGTTGCTAGCATCTCCTAGATTGATCTTGGTGACACGTAGGAAAATTTTGAATTATTACTACGTTCCCCAACAGTGGCATCATGAGCTAGGTCTATGCGTAGATTCTATGCACGAGTAGAACACAAGTAGTTGTGGGCGATGATTTGGTCAATTTGCTTGCCGTTACTAGTCCTATCTTGATTCGGCGGCATTGTGGGATGAAGCGGCCCGGACCGACTTTACACGTACGCTTACGTGAGACTGGTTCCACCGCCTGACATGCACTTGTTGCATAAGGTGGCTAGCGGGTGTCTGTCTCTCCCACTTTAGTCGGATCGGATTCGATGAAGAGGGTCCTTATGAAGGGTAAATAGCAATTGGCATATCACCGTTGTGGCTTTTGCGTAGGTAAGAAACGTTCTTGCTAGAAACCCATAGCAGCCACGTAAAACTTGCAACAACAATTAGAGGACGTCTAACTTGTTTTTGCAGGGTATGCTATGTGATGTGATATGGCCAAAAGGATGTGATGAAATATATGTGATGTATGAGATTGATCATGTTCTTGTAATAGGAATCACGACTTGCATGTCGATGAGTATGACAACCGGCAGGAGCCATAGGAGTTGTCTTAATTTATTGTATGACCTGCGTGTCAATCAAAAACGCCATGTAATTACTTTACTTTATTGCTAACCGTTAGCCATAGTAGTAGAAGTAATAGTTGGCGAGACAACTTCATGAAGACACGATGATGGAGATCATGATGATGGAGATCATGGTGTCGTGCCGGTGACGATGGTGATCATGCCGCGCCCCGAAGATGGAGATCAAAGGCGCAAGATGATATTGGCCATATCATGTCACTTTATGATTTGCATGTGATGTTTATCATGTTTTTACATCTTATTTGCTTAGAACGACGGTAGCATAAATAAGATGACCCCTCACTAAAATTTCAAGAAATGTGTACCCCCTAAGTGTGCACCGTTGCGAAGGATCGTTGTTTCGAAGCACCACGTGATGATCGGGTGTGATAGATTCTAACGTTCGCATACAACGGGTGTAAGCCAGATTTACACACGCGAAACACTTAGGTTGACTTGACGAGCCTAGCATGTACAGACATGGCCTCGGAATACGAGAGACCGAAAGGTCGAACATGAGTCGTATAGTAGATGCGATCAACATGGAGATGTTCACCATTGATGACTAGTCCGTCTCACGTGATGATCGGACACGGCCTAGTCGATATGGATCATGTATCACTTAGATGACTAGAGGGATGTCTATCTGAGTGGGAGTTCATTAAATAATTTGATTAGATGAACTTAATTATCATGAACTTAGTCTAAAATTGTCTTTACAATCTATCTTGTAGATCCAATGGCCCACGCTAATGTTGCCCTCAACTTCAACGCGTTCCTAGAGAAAACCAAGCTGAAAGACGATGGAAGCAACTATACGGACTGGGTCCGTAACTTGAGGATCATCCTCATAGCTTCCAAGAAAGCATATGTCCTTGATGCACCGCTAGGTGACGCACCCATTTTCCCAGCAACTCAAGACGTTATGAACGCCTGGCAGTCACGTAGTGATGATTACTCCCTGGTTCAGTGCGGCATGCTTTACAGCTTAGAACCGGGGCTCCAAAAGCGTTTTGAGCAACACGGAGCATATGAGATGTTCCAAGAGCTGAGAATGGTTTTCCAAGCTCATGCCCGGGTCGAGAGATATGAAGTCTCTGACAAGTTCTTCAGTTGTAAGATGGAGGAAAATAGTTCTGTCAGCGAGCACATACTCAAAATGTCTGGGTTGCACAACCGCTTGTCTCAGCTGGGAGTTAATCTTCCGGATGACTCGATTATTGACAGAATCCTCCAGTCGCTTCCACCTAGCTACAAGAGCTTTGTGATGAACTTCAATATGCAAGGGATGGAGAAGTCCATTCCTGAGTTATATTCGATGCTGAAATCAGCGGAGGTGGAGATCAAAAAGGAACATCAAGTGTTGATGGTGAATAAGACCACCAGTTTCAAGAAAGGCAAGGGCAAGAAGAACTTCAAGAAGGACGGCAAAGCAGTTGCCGCGCCCGGTAAATCAATTGCCGGGAAGAAGCCCAAGAATGGACCCAAGCCTGAGACTGAGTGCTTTTATTGCAAGGGAACTGGTCACTGGAAGCGGAACTGCCCCAAGTACTTAGCGGATAAGAAGGCCGGCAACGTCAAAGGTATATATGATATACATGTTATTGATGTGTACCTTACCAGCGCTCGTAGTAGCTCCTGGGTATTTGATACCGGTGCGGTTGCTCACATTTGTAACTCAAAACAGGAGCTGCGGAATAAGCGGAGACTGGCGAAGGACGAGGTGACGATGCACGTCGGGAATGGTTCCAAGGTTGATGTGATCGCCGTCGGCACGCTACCTCTGCATCTACCTTCGGGATTAG
This sequence comes from Elymus sibiricus, assembly GCA_039707655.1. Classification (NCBI taxonomy): domain Eukaryota; kingdom Viridiplantae; phylum Streptophyta; class Magnoliopsida; order Poales; family Poaceae; genus Elymus; species Elymus sibiricus. The sequence continues at coordinate 450,833,724 of CM077667.1, read as the reverse complement.
TTTTAAACCTCAATAATTGTTATTTAGTACCAGCTTTGAGCATGAACATTGTATCTGGATCTCGTTTGATGCGAGATGGCTACTCATTTAAATCCGAGAATAATGGTTGTTCTATTTATATGAGAGATATGTTTTATGGTCATGCCCCGCTGGTCAATGGTTTATTTTTATTGAATCTCGAACGTGATGTTACACATATTCATAGTGTGAATACCAAACGATGTAAGGTTGATAATGATAGTTCCACATACTTGTGGCACTGCCGCCCTGGTCATATTGGTGTCAAACGCATGAAGAAATTCCATGCAGATGGACTTTTGGAGTCTCTTGATTATGAATCATTTGACACGTGCGAACCATGCCTCATGGGCAAGATGACTAAGACTCCGTTCTCCGGAACAATGGAGCGAGCAACCAACTTGTTGGAAATAATACATACCGATGTATGCGGTCCAATGAGCGTTGAGGCTCGCGGTGGCTATCGTTATGTTCTCACCCTCACTGATGACTTAAGCAGATATGGGTATGTCTACTTAATGAAACACAAGTCTGAGACCTTTGAAAAGTTCAAGGAATTTCAGAGTGAGGTAGAGAATCAACGTGACAAGAAAATAAAGTTCTTACGATCTAATCGTGGAGGAGAATATTTGAGTCACGAGTTTGGCATGCACTTAAGGAAATGTGGAATTGTTTCACAACTCACGCCGCCTGGCACACCTCAGCGTAATGGTGTGTCCGAATGTCGTAATCGCACTCTATTGGATATGGTGCGATCTATGATGTCTCTTACTGATTTACCGCTATCATTTTGGGGATATGCATTAGAGACTGCCGCATTCACTTTAAATAGGGCACCGTCTAAATCCGTTGAGACGACACCGTATGAATTATGGTTTGGGAAGAAACCTAAGCTGTCGTTTCTGAAAGTTTGGGGATGCGATGCTTATGTCAAGAAACTTCAACCTGAAAAGCTCGAACCCAAATCGGAAAAGTGCGTCTTCATAGGATACCCTAAGGAAACTATTGGGTATACCTTCTACCTCAGATCTGAAGGCAAGATCTTTGTTGCCAAGAATGGATCCTTTCTAGAGAAAGAGTTTCTCTCGAAAGAAGTAAGTAGGAGGAAAGTAGAACTTGATGAGGTAATTGTACCCCCTCTCGAACCGGAGAGTAGCGCAGCGCAGGAAAATGTTTCTGTGGTGCCTGCACCGACTAGAGAGGAAGTTAATGATGATGATCATGAAACTTCGGATCAAGTTACTACTGAACTTCGTAGGTCCACGAGGACACGTTCCGCACCAGAGTGGTATGGCAACCCTGTCCTGGAAATCATGTTGTTAGACAACGGTGAACCTTCGAACCATGAAGAAGCCATGGCGGGCCCGGATTCCAACAAATGGCTTGAAGCCATGAAATCCGAGATAGGATCCATGTATGAGAACAAAGTATGGACTTTGGTGGACTTGCCCGATGATCGGCAATCCATAGAAAATAAATGGATCTTTAAGAAGAAGACTGACGCGGATGGTAATGTGACCGTCTATAAGGCTCGGCTTGTCGCTAAGGGTTATCGACAAGTTCAAGGAGTTGACTACGATGAGACTTTCTCACCCGTAGCGATGCTGAAGTCTGTCCGAATCATGATAGCAGTTGCCGCATTTTATGATTATGAGATCTGGCAAATGGACGTCAAAACGGCATTCCTTAACGGTTTCCTTAAGGAAGAATTGTATATGATGCAGCCGGAAGGTTTTGTCGATCCTAAGAATGCTGACAAGGTATGCAAGCTCCAGCGCTCCATCTATGGGCTGGTGCAAGCATCTCGGAGTTGGAACATTCGCTTTGATGAGGTGATCAAAGTGTTTGGGTTTATACAGACTTATGGAGAAGCCTGTATTTACAAGAAAGTGAGTGGGAGCTCTGTAGCATTTCTCATTTTATATGTGGATGACATATTGTTGATGGGAAATGATATAGAACTTTTGGAAAGCATAAAGGCCTACTTGAATAAGTGTTTTTCAATGGAGGACCTTGGAGAAGCTGCTTACATATTAGGCATCAAGATCTATAGAGATAGATCGAGACGCCTCATTTGTCTTTCACAAAGCACATACCTTGACAAGATATTGAAGAAGTTCAATATGGATCAGTCCAAGAAGGGATTCTTGCCTGTATTGCAAGGTGTGAGATTGAGCACAGCTCAATGCCCGACCTCTGCAGAAGATAGAGAAAAGATGAGTGTCATCCCCTATGCCTCAGCCATAGGCTCTATTATGTATGCCATGCTGTGTACCAGACCTGATGTGAACCTTGCCATAAGTTTGGTAGGGAGGTACCAAAGTGATCCCGGAATGGAACACTGGACAACGGTCAAGAATATCCTTAAGTACCTGAAAACGACTAAGGATATGTTTCTCGTTTATGGAGGTGCCGAAGAGCTCGTCGTAAAGGGTTACGTCGATGCTAGCTTCGACACAGATCCGGATGACTCCAAGTCACAAACCGGATACGTGTATATTTTGAATGGTGGGACAGTCAGCTGGTGCAGTTGCAAGCAAAGCATCGTGGCGGCATCTACATGTGAAGCGGAGTACATAGCTGTTTCGGAAGCAACGCAGGAAGGAGTCTGGATGAAGGAGTTCATCACCGACCTAGGAGTGATTCCCAATGCGCCGGGCCCGATGACTCTCTTCTGTGACAACACTGGAGCTATTGCCATTGCCAAGGAGCCCAGGTTTCACAAGAAGACCAAGCACATCAAGCGCCGCTTCAACTCCATTCGTGGTTACATTCAGGATAGAGATATAGATATTTGTAAAGTACATACGGATCTGAATGTCGCAGATCCGTTGACTAAACCTCTTCCACGAGCGAAACATGATCAACACCAGAACTCTATGGGTGTTCGATTCATCACAATGTAACTAGATTATTGACTCTAGTGCAAGTGGGAGACAGTTGGAAATATTCCCTAGAGGCAATAATAAAATGGTTATTATTATATTTCCTTGTTCATGATAATTGTCTATTGTTCATGCTATAATTGTATTAACCGGAAACTGTAATACATGTGTGAATACATAGACCACACCATGTCCCTAGTGAGCCTCTAGTTGACTAGCTCGTTGATCAATAGATGGTCATGGTTTCCTGACCATGGACATTGGATGTCGTTGATAACGGGATCGCATCATTAGGAGAATGATGTGATGGACAAGACCCAATCCTAAGCATAGCACAAGATCGTGTAGTTCGTCTGCTAGAGCTTTTCTAATGTCAAGTATCATTTCCTTAGATCATGAGATTGTGCAACTCCCGGATACCGTAGGAATGCTTTGGGTGTATCAAACGTCACAACGTAACTGGGTGACTATAAAGGTGCACTACAGGTATCTCCGAAAGTGTCTGTTGGGTTGGCACGAATCGAGACTGGGATTTGTCACTCCGTGTGATGGAGAGGTATCTCTGGGCCCACTCGGTAATACATCATCATAATGAGCTCAATGTGACTAAGGAGTTAGTCACGGGATCATGTGTTACGGAACGAGTAAAGAGACTTGCCGGTAACGAGATTGAACAAGGTATAGGGATACCGACGATCGAATCTCGGGCAAGTAACATACCGATGGACAAAGGGAATTGTATACGGGATTAATTGAATCCCCGACATCGTGGTTCATCCGATGAGATCATCGTGGAACATGTGGGAGCCAATATGGGTATCCAGATCCCGCTATTGGTTATTGGCCGGAGAGGTGTCTCGGTCATGTCTGCATGGTTCCCGAACCCGTAGGGTCTACACACTTAAGGTTCGGTGACGCTAGAGTTGTAATGGGAATTGTATGTGGTTACCGAAAGTTGTTCGGAGTTCCGGATGAGATCCCGGACGTCACGAGGAGTTCCGGAATGGTCCGAAGGTAAAGATCTATATATGGGAAGTCCTATTTTGGCCACCGGAAAATGTTTGGGATTTTTCGGTATTGTACCGGGAAGGTTCTAGAAGGTTCCGGAGTGGGGCCCACCTGCATGGGGGGACCCACATGAACGTGGGTAGTGGGAGCAAGGCCCCACACCCCTGGTCAAGGCGCACCAAGATCCCCCCTTAGAAGGAATAAGATCATATCCCGAAGGGATAAGATCAAGATCCCTAAAAAGGGGGGGATAACAATCGGTGGGGAAGGGAAAGGATGGGATTTCTTTCCTCCCACCTTTGCCAACGCCCCAATGGGCTTGGAGGGCAAGAAACCAGCCCCCTCCACCCCTATATATAGTGGGGAGGCACATGGGATCGGCACCCTTGCCCCTGGCGCAGCCCTCCCTCCTCCTACACCTCCTCCTCCTCCGTAGTGCTTAGCGAAGCTTTGCCGGAGAACCACGAGCTGCACCGCCACCACGCCGTCGTGCTGTCGGAGCTCTCCCTCAACTTCTCCTTCCCCCTTGCTGGATCAAGAAGGAGGAGACGTCCCCGGGCTGTACGTGTGTTGAACGCAGAGGCGCCGTCCGTTCGGCGCTTGGATCGGATCTTCCGCGATTTGAATCGCCGTGAGTACGACTCCATCAACCGCGTTCTTCGCAACGCTTCCGCTTAGCGATCTTCAAGGGTATGAAGATGCACTCCCTCTTTCTCATTGCTAGCATCTCCTAGATTGATCTTGGTGACACGTAGGAAAATTTTGAATTATTACTACGTTCCCCAACAATGATACCATGCCAAGTTTCAACCTTTTCAGAGTTCATTTGTACTACTTTTCAATTTCACGGTCATTCAGCTCAAAAAAATCATTAAATGCATGAAAAATAGCAAATGAAGTTAGAAATGGTTGAAATTTGAGGATGTGGGTAAGAATGGTGCGTATTGAATGCACAAAAAGTATGGAGTTGAAATAAGTTTAAAAAATGAAATGCGTTTGTAACAGATGAGTTTTCGTCCAAAACCCTCATACTTCGAAGGAGATGGTCCAGTTTGTACACGAAGTGCATCCAGTTTTTGTCGTAACCCTCTCAACTTTTTAGCACATGCTATGTGTGTGAAATGATGATACCAAGCCAAGTTTCAACCTTTTCAGAGTTCATTTGTACTGCTTTTGAAGGTATAAAACTAAAAGTGTTAAAACACCTATTTCAAATATCCTAAAAATTCCCAAACTATATAAATTTGAAAACTACTGACACTAACAGAAAGTTTATATATTTTTTGACCTAAAGCAAAAAGATTCATTAAAAAACTATAAATATTCTAAAAACAGAAATTGTCCTGTTTAGAAAAACAAAAAAAAACAAAAAAGAGACCTTTAGTCCCTTCCCGCGCGGAATTCAGAAAAGCAGACCTTTAGTCCCGGTTGTTGGGTCCAACCGGGACTAAAGGTCCGTTCGCGCGCGGAATTTGGGCCACCCAAAAAAGGAGGATTCTTTTGTCCCGGTTGGTGGCACCAACCGGGACTAAAGGTCCTCCCCTATTTAACCCCCCCTTCTTCCTCCCCAAATCAATCCATCACGCCCGCTCGACGACGCCGCCAGGCTGCCGGCCCACACGCGCCCTCGACGTCGCCGTCCGGCCGCTCTGCTCCCAAGCGCTGCCCGAGCCCGCGCCGGCGCCGCCACGCTGTCCGCCGCCGCCGCTCCTCCGCGCGCGCCCGCCTTAATCCCCGCCCGCTCCTCCAAGCGCCGCCGCGACCCGATCCCACTCCGGCGCCGCTCCTCCCCGCCTCCGGCGCCGCTCCTCCGTCTCCGCCCCGACGATCCCGGCCGTTGAGCCTCTCCTCCTCGGATTTTGTTCATTTTTTGTATGTTAGATAAAATGCATATGTGTATGTTAGATAAAATGGATATGTGTATTTGTTTTATATTGATGTATAGATGTTATATTGATGTATGTTAGAATGGAAATGTTATATTGATGTATGCTTAGATGTTATATTTTTTTTTCCGATGCATATGTGTATGTTAGAATGGAAATGTTATATTGATGTTAGAAGCTAACAAATGCATATGTGTATTTTTTCGATGCATAGATGTTATATTGATGTATATATGTTAGAATGATGGATGAATTGATGCATTTAGATGAATGGATGCACTTAATATGTTCATTGTTAAGCAAATGTCATGCCAAATTTACAGGGATTCCATGTCTCCTAGACGTTCTCGTGAAGAGGAGTTGGAGTGGCGGAGGAAGTTGGTGGCGCGGGGAAAAAGGATTGACGATGCAGTGTTCGGATGGAGAGATTGTATGCGGGAGCTGAAAGAGACAGAGCATAAGTTCCGGGAGACTCAATCTGGTTTCTGGGAGCACGAAGTCAATACGTGCAAGAGTTATGCCCAAACACAACTAAAAGTTGCAGCAGAAGTCATCTTCGCGGAGGCCAACACTGTAGAGCATGCTCAGATGCCGCCTCAGAGTAGTCCCCACTTGGTTATGGAATGGGCATTACAACAAGTGACATCTTCATGCCCGGCTCAGAGAGCCCGATGGGGAAGTGTTGTCGGGATACTTCCGCCAAGAATGCCCCCACCACCTTCAGATTCTGCACCACCAGATTCTGCTCATTAATAGTATTGTAGGAAGATTAAGCTCTAGTTTAAGGTTTAATAGTTTTATCATTATTGGTCTCGATATAGCAGTTTGGTCTGGATTTGTAAGGTTTTTGAAACCTAGTTATCTGTTTGAACTCAAGTTGTCATCAATAATGATATATATAAACATTATATTATATATGCATAACGTGTACGGTATGTAGTAGCGTAAAATATGTTTGAAATGAAAAATAATTGAATGGAAAACACAAAATGAAAAGGAAAAATAAACAATAAAACCTACTTCCCAACAAAAAAATCATTAGTCCCGGTTGGTGACACCAACTAGGACTAAAGGTCCCCCAGCACAGGCGCGCGCAGGCGGCCACGTGGAGGGACTCTAGTCCCGGTTCATGGCCAACCGGGACTAAAGGGGAGGCCTTTTTAGTCCCTATTTATTAGTCCCGGTTGCTGAACCGGGACTAAAGGCCCATCCCAACCGGGACTAAAGGCCATCTCTGCACTAGTGTCAGTTCACCGTTGCTTCTCATAAAGTGCGATGACTGCCCGTGGTAGGTCGTGCGTTGCGTTTCTACGACACCGGAACATCCCGAATGGGTGTTCTTCAAGTGCAATAAAGATGGGATATGTGCTTCTTTTGATTTGGTTGTTCTCCTGGGTTTGACACAATTTCAGTAGTTTATTATTTTCTCAAATTTGTGTGTAGGATGTATGCAAGTTTTCATATTTGGAAGAAGAATACATCGATCTATTGATAACGCAAAATTTAGTAGATGCTCATGCACTCGTTGTTAGAACCGAGGTTAGAGATTAGACTGGAGAAGAGACTAGAGGGGAAGCAACATCTACTTCTTTAGAATCAAAAAAGAAAGAATGTGCAAGCTCGACAATCCGCAGATCAACAATGAAAACATAGAGAAGATATTAGTCCCACTAGTGGAAGTAGTAATGAAAGTTGGATATCTTTTAAAATGTCTAATTATGGTTCTTGTTCTCTTTGATCTTGCTCTCGTAGCGAAGAATTGGTGAATGTATGTATCAAAATGTCCTTGATGGAATAAAAAAAATATGTTTCAGTTCAAAAAAAATTGTATACATACGGGCACCAGTGAGCCATGGCGGACCAGATGCGTTCGCGCGTTGGGCGCATGGGTAGCGCATCCAGGAAAACGACCGAACGCCGCCCCATTGCCCTTCCCAAGTAGATAAATCCCGGATAAAACAGTCGTCCGTTTGTGAAAGTGTGTTATATCGTCTAGACGGGGGGTGATGGGGCAATTTTTACAAATTAGTCAATGAGAAATTTCTAGATGAGGAAATAGCAAAGTGACGAAAAAAAGTGCACCAGATAAGTACTCAGGCATACGCAAAATACATGAGCAACATGGTCGTCATGATGAATTGAAGCATACGAGTGAAAGTGTAACTAGCGTTCAGGACAAGTGCAGTGACTGAAAAAATTGGGTTGAGGAAATAGAGAAAGTCTTCAGTCAAAGTATTCACAAAACAACAAGCAATTTCTTCAAGGTGCAAGTATGAAAGTGAGGGATTGAAGAAATAAAACCAGGATGCTCGGTGAAGACAATGGATTTGTTCGACCAGTTCCAACTGTTGTGACAGTTGTACGTCTTGTTGGCACGGCTGAGCTTGCATTCTGAAGACACTTAGTCCTCACCGTATTCCCCTTGAGCTAAAGTCACTTTGACTCTGCCCAATCACTCGTGGTAAGTCTTCAAGGTAGACTTTCAAAACCTTTACAAACTGGTCACTCGACAATCCATAATGACTCTTGGATGCTCTAGACCATGACGCATAACCGTTTAGAAGATACACAGTCTTCAAATGTAACAGGCGTCGGTTCCACACAGGAAAATTTCTTCACTGATGCTCAATCACTTCAAGGCCCTGGATGTATGGGGTTTTTCCTCACTTAGGATTCTCTCTAAGTCATCATAGGAATGGGTTGCTCTATATGATAAGTGCCAATCTACCTCTTAGAGCAACAAACCAACAAATGGTTGTGGGGAGTGTTGGAAATATGCCCTAGAGGCAATAATAAAGTGGTTATTATTACATTTCCTTGTTCATGATAATCGTTTATTATCCATGCTATAATTGTATTGATTGGAAACTCAATTGCATGTGTGGATACATAGACAACACTGTGTCCCTAGTATGCCTCTAGTAAACTAGCTTGTAGATCAAAGATGGTCAAGGTTTCTTGGCCATAGACATGAGATGTCATTTGATAACGGGATCACATCATTAGGAGAATGATGTGATGGACAAGACCCAAACTATGAACGTAGCATATGATCGTGTCAGTTTATTGCTATTGTTTTCTGCATGTCAAGTATCTGTTCCTATGACCATGAGATCATGCAACTCACTGACACCGGAGGAATACCTTGTGTGTATCAAACGTCACAACGTAACTGGGTGACTATAAATATGCTCTACAGGTATCTTCGAAGGTGACTGTTGAGCTGGCATGGATGGAGACTGGGATTTGTTACTCCGTATGACGGAGAGGTATCTCAGGGCCCACTCGGTAATACAACATCACAATAAGCCTTGCAAGCAATGTGACTAAAGTGTTAGCCACGGGATCTTGTATTACGGAACGAGTAAAGAGACTTGCCGGTAACGAGATTGAACTAGGTATAGAGATACCGACGATCGAATCTCGGGCAAGTAACATACCGAAGGACAAAGGGAACAACATACGGGATTAACTGAATCCTTGACATAGAGGTTCAACCGATAAAGATCTTCATAGAATATGTAGGAACCAATATGGGCATCCAGGTCCCGCTATTGGTTATTGACCCTAGAGGTGTCTCGGTCATGTCTACATAGTTCTCGAACCCGCAAGGTCTGCACACTTAACGTTCGGTGACATTTCGGTAGTATTGAGTTATGTATGTTGGTGAGCAAAGGTTGTTCGGAGTCCCGGATTAGATCCCGGACGTCACGAGGAGTTTTGGAATGGTCCGGAGGTAAAGATTGATATATAGGAAGTCCCGTTTTGGTCTCCGGAAAAGTTTCGGGCATTTCCGGTAGTGTACCGGGAGTGACGAATGGGTTCCGGGGGGTCCACCAAGTGGGGACCACCCACCCCAAGGGTCACATGGGCCTAGGAGGTGGCGCACCAGCCCCTGGTGGGCTGGCCGGCCAACCCCTAGAGGCCCTTGCGCAAGGGGTGGGAGAGGAGGCCAAGTGGGGAGGAGTCCTACTAGGATTCCACCTCCCTTGTGGGAGGTGGACTCCTCCCCCTTGGTGGAGGTTCGGCCAAACCCCTAGGGGATCCTAGGGCTGCCTCCTCCTCCCTCCCTCCTATATATACTAGAGGTTTTAGAGGGCAGCCCTCAACCCAAAAAGCCACGGCTGCCTCTCTTCCCTCTAGATCGTTTTCTCCTCTAGATTAGTTCGGCGGAGCTCGGCGAAGCCCTGCCGGATTAGTTCACCACCACCGCCGCCGCGCCGTCGCACTGCCGGAGAACTCATCTACCTCTCCGCTCCCTCTTGCTGGATCAAGAAGGCAGAGATCGTCATCGAGCTGTACGTGTGCTGAACGCGGAGGTGCCATCCGTTCGGCGCTAGATCGGGACGGATCGTGGGACGATTGCGATTTTGATCGTGAAGACGTCCGACTACATCAGCCGCGTTTCTTAATGCTTCCCGCTTAGCGATGTACAAGGGTATGTAGATCCACTCTCCCTCTCGTAGATGCTCATCACCATGGATAGATCTTGCGTGTGCGTAGGAAATTTTTTGTTTCCCATGCAACGTTCCCCAACAGGGAGCAGCTATTTATAGCTTGGGAGCAACCTGACATGATAAGACATAAATGCCCTTCAATGATATGACCGTGATACGTCTTCGTCGTATCTACTTTTCCTAACGCTTTTGCTGTTGTTTTGGACTCTAATTTGCTCTTGATACGTCTTCGTCGTATCTACTTTTCCTAACGCTTTTGCTCTTGTTTTAGACTCTAATTTGCATGATTTGACTGAAACTAACCCGGACTGACGCTGTTTTCAGCAGAACTACCATGGTGTTGTTTTTGTGCAGAAATAAAAGTTCTCGGAGTTGGACGAAACTTTTTGAAGAATTATTGTACAATAAATAAAAAATACTGGAGCTAAGAACCACCGGAGGGGGTGCCCTGGCTGGGCACGATACACCAGTGTGCGCCACCCCCTCCAGGCACGCCCTGGTGTGTTGTGGTCACCTCGTTGCCCCCCTGACCCTAATTCCAGCACTATAAATTCCTATTTTTGGAGAAAAAAATAGGAGAGGAAGTTTTATCGCGTTTCACGAGATGGAGCCGCTGCCACCTCCTGTTCTTCATCGGAAGGCTAGATCTGGAGTCCGTTCGTGGCTCCAGAGAGGGGAATCTTCGATCTTCGTCATCACCAACCCTCCTTCATCGCCAATTCCATGATGCTCCCCACCGGGAGTGAGTAATTCTTTCGTAGGCTCGCTGATCGGTGAGGAGTTGGATGAGATTCATCATGTAATCGAGTTAGTTTTGTTAGGGCTTGATCCCTAGTATCCACTATGTTCTGAGATTGATGTTGCTATGACTTTGCCATGCTTAATGCTTGTCACTAGGGCCCGAGTGCCATGATTTCAGATCTGAACCGTTTATGTTATCACCATTATATCTATGTTCTTCATCCGATCTTGCGAGTCAGATGCACCTGCTATGTGTTATGATCCGTAAACCCCGGGGTGACAATAATCGGGATACTTTCTGGTGATTACCGTAGTTTGAGGAGTTCATGTATTCACTATGTGTTAATGCTTTGTCCCGGTTCTTTATTAAAAGGATGCCTTAATATCCCTTAGTCTCCTTATGGACCCTGCTGCCACAGGAGGGTAGGACAAAAGATGTCATGCAAGTTCTTTTCCATAAGCACGTATGACTATGCCTACATTATATTTATGAACTGGAGCTAGTTCTATGCCGCCCTAGGTTATGACTGTTATATGATGAATATCATCCAACGAATTCACCGATCCAATGCCTACGAGTTTTCCACATATTGTTCTTGCTAGGTTGCTATTGCTATTGCTAATGTTCCAATTGCTACAAAAACCATTGCTATCACTGTTACCGTCACCACTACTGTTATCACTGCTATCAAACTATCATATTACTGTGCTACTGATCACTTTGCTACAGATATTTAATCTCCAGGTGTGGTTGAATTGACAACTCAACTGCTAATACTTGCAAATATTCTTTGGCTCCCCTTGTGTCGAATCTATAAATTTGGGTTGAATACTCTACCTTCGAAAACTGTTGCGATCCCCTATACTTGTGGGTTATCAAGACCTTTTTCTAGCGCCGTTGCCGGGGAACATGACTATATTAGTTGAGTCACTTGGGATTTATATCAATTGATCACTATGAAGAATCAGAAGGATACTAAAACCAAGATCGTTCCCTCTAAGATGAGGGGAGGTAAGGATTTGCCATCACACTTTGCACTTGATTCACCTTCTGTTTTGAGTAGACTTGCAACACCACCACATGCTGTTAATCCTGATATGTCGCAAGTTATTGATGATGCTACTTCTTGTATGAATGACGCTTATGATGATGCTAGTACCATGCCTGATGATAATGTGCCACTAGGTGAATTTCTTGATGACCAAATTGCTAGAGCTAAAGAGAATGAAATTACTGAAACTGATGAAACTACTGAAACTGATGAAGTCCTTGAAACTGAGAACTATGAAACACCAATTAGACCGAGCTCTCCTAGATTTGAATTGCCTAAGATACTTGAGGGTTATGTTATGGATGGAGAAAGTAGCTAGAGACATCCTTGCTTGTAAGGATAGAGATGATCTTAAGAAATTATTATACAAGTATAAAGAAAAGACTTTGAATGCTAGAATGGAATGTGATCCTAAGTTTGCTACTATACCTATCCTTGTTACCGATAAGGATTATGAATTCTCTGTCAACCCAGAGTTAATTACTTTGGTTGAATCTGATCCTTTTCATGGCTATGAAACTATAACTGTAGTGGCACATCTTACTAAGTTGAATGATATAGCCACCCTTTTTGCTCATGATGAGAAGATTCGCTACTACTATATTCTCAAATTATTTCCGTTCTCATTAAAGGGTGATGCTAAGATATGGTACAATACTCTTTCTCCTGGTTGTGAGCGTAGTCCCCAGGATATGATTTACTACTTCTCTGAAAAATATTTTCCTGCTCATAAGAAACAAGCTGTCTTACAGGAAATATTTAACTTTGTGCAAATTGAAGAAGAGAGTCTCCCACAAGCTTGGGGGAGGCTTCTCCAATTGCTTAATGCTTTGCCTGATGAACCTCTTAAGAAAAATGAAATACTTGATATCTTCTATAATGGACTAACTGGTGCTTCTAGGGACTTCCTAGATAGTTGTGCTGGTTGTGTTTTCCGGGAACGAACTATTGAACAAGCTAAGGAACTATTGAATAATATATTGAAGAATTATGATGATTGGACTCTCCCTGAACCACCACCTAAACCCACTCCGAAGAAGAGGGGTATCTTATTTCTCAGTCCTGAAGATATGCAGGAGGCAAAGAAATGTATGAAGGAAAAAGGTATTAAAGCTGAGGATGTTAAGAATTTACCACCTATTGAAGAAATACATGGCCTTGACACACCACCACCTAAACAGGTGGTAGAGGTAAATTCTTTATTAAAGTTTGATGAAGGTGATATCCCTTACAATAAACATCCTAGTCAATGCTTATATGAATTTGACAACTACATTAGGAAACAAGATCACTTCAATGCAAATGTTCTGAAACAATTGAAATATAATTCTCATATGATTGCTCGCTTGAGTGACTTGTTATTTAGAATCAGTAATGATGTTAGAGGTGTAGGAAAACATGCCTCTATGGTTCAAACCCAGTTAGAACAAGTTGCTAAATCTCAAAGAGAATTGCTTAATGAAATGAATAATAATATGAATGATTTTGCTGTTAGAGTAGCAACTAGAGGAGGTAAAATGACTCAGGAACCACTTTATCCTGAAGGACACCCTAAAATAATTGAACAAGACTCTAAGAGAATTAACACTGATGCACCTAGTCCTTCTAAAAAGAAAAAGAAAAAGAAAAATGATAGGACTTTGCATACCTTTAGTGAACCTGAGATAGAAAAACCTCCTGAAGATAATGATGTCTCTATTTCTGATGCTGAAACTCAATCTCGTAATGAACATTCACCTAGTGATAATGAAAATAATAATGATGATGTTCATGAAGATACTCAACCGAACAACGATAAAGAACCAGACAATGATGTTGAAATAGAACCTGCAGTTGATCTTGATAACCCACAACCTAAAAATAAACGATATGATAAAAGAGACTTTGTGGCTAGAAAACATGGTAAAGAAAGAGAGCCATGGGTTCAGAAACCCATGCCCTTTCCACCTAAACCTTCTAAGAAAAAGGATGATGAAGAATTTGAAAGCTTTGCTGAAATGATTAGGCCAGTCTTTTTGCGTACCCGCTTAACTGATATTTTAAAGATGGCCCCTTATGCAAAATACATGAAAGACATCATCACTAATAAAACAAAGATACCTGAAGCTGAAATCTCCACCATGCTTGCTAATTATTCTTTTAAGGATGGAGTCCCTAAAAAACTTGGAGATCCTGGAATACCAACTATACCTTGCTCCATTAAGAGAAATTATGTCAAAACTGCTTTGTGTGATTTGGGAGCTGGTGTTAGTGTTATGCCTTTTTCTTTATATAAAAGAGTTGATTTGAATAAACTCACACCTACTAAAATATCATTGCAAATGGCTGACAAATCAACTGCCATACCTATCGGTATTTGTGAGGATGTTCCCATTGTTGTTGCAAATGTTACTATCTTAACTGACTTTGTTATTCTTGAGATGCCCGAGGACGACAACATGTCGATTATCCTTGGTAGAACCTTTTTGAATACTGCAGGGGCTGTTATTGACTGAAATAAAAGCAAAGTCACTTTTCATATCAATGGTAATGAGCATACGGTGCACTTTTCGAAGAAAGAATTCCAAGTGAATGGTATAAATGTTATCGAAGTATTTCCGACACTCACTATTGGAAGTTTTCAACTACCTATACCTACTGCCAAAAAGAAATATGTCATACTTATTGTTGGGGATATGCATATCCCCGTTGAGGTAACTTAGTGATTTACGAAAATTCTTCGGTTTCATGCTAATCGAGAGTGGTTGTTAATAAGACTGGATCAACCTTATTAATGGATCATTTTTGAGAGGTATGAAGTTGATGAATCTAGTAGGCACAACCTTCTGCTCCCACCTTTTGTTTTCTATTCTTCTTAGTCATATAAAATAAAATGCCATGTTTATCCTATTTTCTGATTTCTCTGTGCAATAAAAATGACCAAAAATAAAAGTTCTCAGAATGTCCTGAAAATCTAACATGATTTTTTCCTGAATATTTCTGAATTTCTGGTGTAAATAACATCAGAGGGGGGTGCACCTGGTGTTCATGAGACACCAGGGCGCGCCAGCAACCCCAGGCTTGCCCTGGTGGGTTGTGGTCCCCACGTGGGTCCCCTCACTTATCTCTTTAGCCCATTCCATCTCCTACCTCCAGAAAAAAATCACGATAGCTCTCTCTCTTGTGTTCTTGCCCTCAAACCCACGGATTTCGATCTCTTTGCTAGAAGCTCCGTTTCCGAAACTGTTTTGGGGGATTGCTACTTGGTATGTGGCTCCTCCATTGCTCCAATTAGTTTTTGACTTAGTGATTTATTTTTAGAATAATTAGCTACTCTTGGTGCTGCTGTAGATGGGCTTGCATGTTTAATTCTTAGAGTTCTAAGTAGTTTGAATGCTTAATATGGCCTCCAGGCATTCTTAGGAGTAGTTGCTATCAATCTTACGAAGTTTTGTTGACAAAAATTTTGTAGACAAATTTTTTCAGAAATTTGTACGCGAATAAAATGAATTTCTTTGGAAGGAGTTCTTCGAGGAGAAAGTCCTCGGAGGCATCATCGAGTAGTGGCTCAATACGATGGTCTTATGTTGAGCCAAGTGCAAGCTCGATGCGGGATGCCGCTACAAAATCATGCTTATGGCCATGTAACGAATTCATGGTAGGTGCAGTTATAAAGGAGGAATTCGAGCAATTTATTGACAACGCAGAACTTGCACCCTTCATCGCAGATCAGTGCATTCAACATCTCGACCTCATAAAAACATTCACAAAGAAATTTAAATATTTTCCTCGTGAGTCTAGAATTTCATTTAACCTTTATGACCATCCCTTTACCATGCCTTTAGATGTGTTCTGTGAAGCGTGCAAAATTCCATATTGGGGTTCACTAGACGAACCACCAAAATCTGAGTATGCGTCATTTTTTATTAATCTTTTCTATGATGAAGATAGAGGAGTGCCAGAAGGTAGAATAAAAACCATCCATTTTCCATCTATACACTACTTTGCACTCTTTAATGGCAAATGCATCGTAGGCAAGCAAGATTGCAGCACACTGTGTGCCCCTGATTTGAGTCTTATACACACTGCTATAACAGGAATTAAACGTTATAATCTTGGAGCAATCGTTGCACGGAGATTGCAACACAACGCTACTAGTGGTCACTTTTATGGTGGGATCTATGCCTCCCGTGTAGCTAAGAAGCTACATGTATCACCTTGGCCTAACGATCACATTTTACCTACTCAGTACTTAGACTTTAAGGCCCTGAAACGTCATAAGTTCCTTAAGGGCACAGTCACTAATTATACTTACAACTTGAGGTTCAATAAAGATCCCATTGTACCTGTTATCTTGCCTGCTCCTGCTCTCTTTGATTATCACAGTAAGAGAAGATACTATGTTCTTGAGAGCGAGGCCCACGCGTATAATGCGGAGGTCGAAGCTACCAGACGGGCTGAGGAGGCTGCACCAAGAGCCTCGGTGGGCTATCACTCAGAATATTATCCAGGCCGCGGATGGTGATTACCAAGCTAGGCCAAAAGCCTAAGCTTGGGGGAGTACGTAGTTCCACCGACATTATATTCATGTTTACGCATTTCATTCCAGTTGTCGGTGTCTACACTTTTTCATTGTATTATCCTTGCTAGATTTATTTTCTTGCTTTATTCTTGTGTGTTTGAAAAACTTTGAGAAAATTGAAAAATATTTCTTGCATCTTTTCAGTTTGTCTTTCTAGTTTAAATTAATTGTAGTAGCAAAAGAAAACCCAAAAAGATTTCTTGTTTCCTCTTTTTCTTGTTGGGATTTTTCCCGTGTAAATAGTTTTTCTCGTCTTTGTTTTTCCTTCTTTGATTTGCTTTCTTTAAGAAAAAACAAAAACTCAAAAAAATATTCCAGTGTGTTTCTCTGAAATTCTTTTCCTTTTATTTGAGTCGTACCAAGGAGAAGACCACGATGAAAATGTTGAGCGACTCTCATATGCATTATTGTTAATCTAACAAAGAGCCCAAATTACTTTGTCTTCTCCTCTTGAATAAAATGCTTGCAGATTCCAGCTTAGTCCACGGTACTCTTGCACTATTATTATTTTCATATCTTTCGGTCGTGCAAGTGAAAGGCAATAATGACGATATTTGATGAAGTGACTGTGGCAGAGAGAAGCGGGTATGAACTCAACTTGTTTTTGTTTTTGTAAATGTGTTTAACCTAGTAACCATGATTCAGCGTATTATGATCAAACATGTTTGCAATGACAATTAGAGATTATAGTTTCTCATGCCATGCTTAAGTAGTTAGGAGTGGATAATGATTTATCTTAGATGTCAACATGCATTAAAATGGTTGTGATGTAATATGATGATATGGTATCCTCCTCTGAATGTTTCAAGTGGCTTGACTTGGCACATGTTCACACATGTAGTTGAGTCAAAACCAACATAGCCTCTACGATATTTATGTTCATGGTGTTCATGTCCTACTCATGCTAGTATTCAATGTTGATTATGCATAACGCATGTTCACGACTGTTTTCGCTCTCTAGCTGGCCGCTTCTCAACCTATTTGCTAGCCTTCACCTGTACTAAGCGGGAATATTGCTTGTGCGTCAAAATCCTTAAACCAAAGTTATTCCAAATGAGTCCACTATATCTACCTATATGCGGTATTACCCTGCCGTTCCATGTAAATTTACATGTGCCACCTCTAAATTTCAAATGAACATCTGTTTTGTGTGCCTGGACCGCTCATGGAGCGACACGGGTCGGTCAGTATCTTCGATGTTAAGCAGGTTATTCTCATGATGAGTGTTTATTCACTCGTCCTTGCACGAGAGGGGCGGTAATAGGGATTCCCAGTCCCGAAATAAAAAATTGCAAATAATTAAACAAAACTCCCCAAGGAATGTTGTTGGTATGGACGGTACACATGGATTCGGCTAGCCGTGGAGTGTGTTTGTTGGTGGAGGGGGAGTAAACCTTTACTTTTACCGCTTGGGGACCGCCGCTAATGTGTTTATCATGGAAGATATTGATAACTCTTGGTCGTAACGTTGACAGGAAGGGTGCACCTCCCAAAATTATATTTATCTTTGATTTAAGCTTTGAGCTCTGACACCTCTGCAAATCCCTGCTTCCCTCCACGAAGGGACTATCTATTTACTTTATGTTGAGTCATCACCTTCTCAAATAAGCGCCAGATCTGAGAGCACTATTGTCATCCTCATGCATTGTGTATAGTTAATGTTGGATGCATCATGACTGGATCTTTTCTACCATGAATTACAATGTTTAGTCGCTGCTTGAACTTTGGAGGTGCTCTGCATTTATGTTTTGTGGTCTCAGAATGGGCTAGCGAGATACCACTGTTGTCCTATTATATCATGACCGTTTTGGCAAAGTGTTGGCACTTGAGATATTTTATTATTGCTCTCTAGTTGATTATGCCATTGATATGAGTTAATATAATTACTAAGAGTTATTGTTGACATGGTTAGTCAAGATCTTTGCTGAAAACCTGGGTGCTACTTAAGCATATTTATGTAAACAAGAACAAAAGAGTTTGTAAAAGTTTTTCTTTTTCACTTTCAGTTTGTCAACTGAATTGCTTGAGGACAAGCAATGGGTTAAGCTTGGGGGAGTTGGTACGACTCCGTCGTATCTACTTTTCCTAACGTTTTTGCTCTTGTTTTGGACTCTAATTTGCATGATTTGAATGAAACTAACCCGAACTGAAGCTGTTTTCAGCAGAACTACCATGGTGTTGTTTTTGTGCAGAAATAAAAGTTCTCGAAATTGGTCGAAACTTTTTGGAGAATTATTTTACAATAAATAAAAAATACTGGAGCCAAGAACCACCGGAGGGGGTGCCCTAGCTGGGCACGCCACACCAGGGCGCGCCACCCCCTCTAGGGGCGCCCTGGTGGGTTGTGGTCACCACGTGGCCCCCCTGACCCTAATTCCATCACTATAAATTCCTATTTTTGACGAAACAAATAGGAGAGGAAGTTTTATCCCGTTTCACGAGACGGAGCCGTCGCCACCTCCTATTCTTCATCGGGAGGACAGATCTAGAGTCCGTTCGGGGCTCCGGAGAGGGGAATCTTCGGTCTTTGTCATCACCAACCCTCCTTCATCGCCAATTCCATGATGCTCCCCACTGGGAGTGAGTAATTCCTTCATAGGCTCGCTGGTCGTTGAGGATTTGCATGAGATTCATCATGTAATTGAGTTAGTTTTGTTAGGGCTTGATCCCTAGTATCCACTATGTTCTGAGATTGATGTTGCTATGACTTTGCCATGCTTAATGCTTGTCACTAGGGCCCGAGTGCCATGATTTCAGATCTGAACCGTTTATGTTATAACCATTATATCTATGTTCTTGATCCAATCTTGCTAGTCATATGCACCTGCTATGTGTTATGATCCGTAAACCCCGGGGTGAGAATAATCGGGATACTTTCCTGTGATGACCGTAGTTTGAGGAGTTCATGTATTCACTATGTGTTAATGCTTTGTTCCAGTTCTGTATTAAAAGGAGGCCTTAATATCCCTTAGTTTCCTTATGGACCCCGCTGCCACGGGAGGGTAGGACAAAGGATGTCATGCAAGTTATTTTCCATAAGCACGTATGACTATGCCTACATTATATTTATGAACTGGAGCTAGTTCTGTGTCGCCCTAGGTTATGACTGTTATATGATGAATATCATCCAACGAATTCACCGATCCAATGCCTACGAGTTTTCCACATATTGTTCTTGCTAGGTTGCTGTTGCTATTGCTAATGTTCCAATTGCTACAAAACCATTGCTATCACTGTTACCGTCACCACTACTGTTACCACTGCTATCAAACTATCATATTACTGTGCTACTGATCACTTTGCTGCAGATATTTAATCTCCAGGTGTGGTTGAATTGACAACTCAACTGCCAATACTTGCAAATATTCTTTGGCTCCCCATGTGTTGAATCTATAAATTTGGGTTGAATACTCTTCCCTCGAAAACTGTTGCGATCCCCTATACTTGTGGCTTATCAGACTGTTGTCAGGCTAAAATCCTTTGGACACCTGACACTAAGCACAACAACGGTAAAAAATCTAAACTCTCAAATTCGTTGGGGCAATGATGCATTATATATAGTATTATGTGGCCGTGAGAAATGAGCAATTCATTTCTTCATGATTAGCTTGCATCCTTTTCAAGCACTTCACTTCATAGAGTGGGTTTAGAGTACTCATATGAATATGCAGAGAAATTCTTCGAAGATCTATGAACATAATGGTCTGAAGAATAATGCACATATTCTTGAGGTCTATCATTTCCCTGCGAAACAGAAGCATTAGTACGCATGCGAGTAGATCTTTGACCAGATGAATACTTTAGTCCGTATGATGAATTTGGTCCATATGAAGAATTTGGTATGAGGTTCCTTTTCTTCATAGGTGGATTCATGATGACATTCACCTGAAGACTTTCAAGACAACTTTTGGGAACCCAAATTTTCTTCATAGGGGGGCCATTCCTGCAGTTAGTACCAATGTATCTGGCAAATACTTCACCATTCTGATTTTTGAACAATTTATAGTTGGAGTCAAATAACTCATTAGAAGAATATGAAGATTCACTTGTAAAGCCACATAAAGTAGATGGATCTATAGGAGGTCCTTTTGCAGCAACCCATGTGGTTTTGGGGTGTTGCTTAGGTTTCCAGTAAGATCCATCAGCATTGAGTTTCCTGTCAAATGCACCACCCTCTTTCCTAGGGTTCATGTTCAGAATCTGCTTCTTAACCACATCACAAAGGGTTAACTAATTGTGGTTCTGGTCGAGGTGAAGATACCCCGAACAAACCCCTCAAAGGATTGTTTTCCATAGTAGCAAGTGACAATAAATTTCAGCACGTAGTATAAGTTTTCCTTACCGATTTCCACTTACCAAAAGCGCTTCACTCCTCGGCAACGGCGCCAGAAAAGAGTCTTGATGACCCACAAGTATAGGGGGTCAATTGTAGTCATTTCGATAAGTAAGAGTGCCGAACCCAACGAGGAGCAGAAGGAAATGACAAGCGGTTTCAGCAAGGTAATTTCTGCAAGCACTGAAATTGTAGGTAACAGATAGTTTGATAGCAAGATAATTGGTAACGAGCAAGTAACGGTAACGGTAAATAAAGTGTGACAAGGTAGCCCAATCCTTTTGTGGCAAAGGAGAGGCCAGAACAGTCTCTTATAATAGGCAAAGTGTTCTTGAGGGTCCACGGAAATTTCATCTAGTCACTTTTATCATGTTGGTTTGATTTGCGTTCGCTACTTTGATAATTTGATATGTGGGTGGACCGGTGGTTGGGTGCTGTTCTTACTTGAACAAACCTCCCACTTATGATTAACCCCCTCACAAGCATCCGCAACTACGAGAAAGGTATTAAGATAAAATCTAACCATAGCATTAAACGTTTGGATCCAAATCAGCCCCTTACGAAGTAGCGCATAAACTAGGGTTTAAGCTTCTGTTACTCTAGCAACCCATCATCTATTAACTACTCCACAATGCATTCCCTTAGGTCCAAGGATGATGAAGTGTCATGTAGTCGACGTTCACATGACACCACTAAGGGAATCACAACATACATATCATCAAAATATCGAACACATATCAAATTCACATGATTACTTGCAACATGACTTCTCCCGTGACCTCAAGAACAAAGGTAACTACTCACAAATAATATTCATGCTCAAGATCAGAGGGGTATTGAATAGCATAATGTATCTGAACATATAATCTTCCACCAAATAAACCATATAGTAATCAACTTCAAGATGTAATCAACACTACTAGTCACCCACAGGTACCAATCTGAGGTACCGGTATAAAGATTCAACACAAGAGATGAACTAGGTTTTGAGAGGAGATGGTGATGTTGAAGATGTTGATGAAGATTGGCCTCCCGAAGATGAGAGGGTTGTTGGTGATGACGATGGCTTCGATTTCCCCCTCCGGGAGGAAGTTCCCTCGGCGGAATCGCTCCGTCGGAGGGCAAAAGTGCTTCTGCCCAAGTACCGCCTCGAGACGGCGGCATTCCGTCCTGAAAGTCCTACCCTTATTTTTTCTAGGTCAAAAGACCTTAAGTACCAGAAGATGGGCACCGGAGGTGGGCTGGGCTTAGCACAACCCACCAAGGCGCGCCTGGGGGGCCTGGCACACCCTGGTGTCTTGTGCTGAAAGCACATTTGCTCCCTTGGTGGTTTTGGTAATTAATAACAACATATATGTCATTGAACTAATGTTTCCACTAAGCATATTTCAGGAAAAGTTCAATGATAGGGATGGCAAAAGGATTGTGAAGATACCCCAAGATGCAAGGAAATGGATTGGCAAAGCTTCAAGCAAGAGGACTCTACATTTTACTTTGTGAGAAATCACTTTGAGTCCATAGCAAAGCCAATACTATTAAAAGGGGGTAAGGTACTGTTGGTGAACAAGATGCTCCACGTGCACAAGAGATAGTCACCAAAAACACCCACAAGCTCTTCCACAAAAGTCTGTCCAAAGTCAAATATCCAAAATCGGTGCAACCAACACTTCCCACTCGGTGCCACCGATTCCCAAACTCAGACAGACCCATGCCAAACCCTAGCACATCGGTGCAACCGATTCCACTTCGGTGCCACCGAGTTTGGGTTGCCAACTTTCTGTTACCTCGATTCACAAAATCGGTACCACCGAGTTTTCTGGATTGGCGTCACCGAGTTGCGCAATCTGACCGTTGGTCACCTAATCGGTACCACCGAGATTTATATATCGGTCTCACCGAGATTCAAAAGTTACTGCCTTTTGGTCACGTCGGTATTACCGAGATTAACACATCGGTGTCACCGAGTTGGTCACTTTAGGTGTAACGGTTGGATTTTTGGGGATGCCTATATATACCCCTTCACCACCACCCACTCGATAGAGAAGCACTCAGAACTATTCCATACTTGCCCCATCCAATTTTCTGAGAGAGAGCCACCTACTCATGTGTTGAGATCAAGCCATTCCACTCTATCCATATGAATCTTGATCTCTAGCCTCCCCAAGTCGCTTTCCACCAAATCAATCTCTCCACCATAGCCAAATCTGTGAGAGAGTGATTGTGTGTTGAGGAGTCTATCATCTTGAAGCACAACAGCAAGGAGTTCATCGACATTGCCGAGCCTATTACCTTTTGGAGGGTGGTGCCTCCTAGATTGGTTAGGTGTCGCTTGGGAGCCTCCTACTTCGTGTTGTGGAGTTGAACCAAGAAGTTTGTATAGGCAAGGAGATCGCCTACTTCGTGAAGATCTACCCATAGTGAGGCTAGTCCTTCGTGGACGGAAGCCGTTATGGAATAGTCGAGGTTGCTACTTCGTGGACCCTTATGGGTGGAGCCCTCCGTGGACTCTCGCGACCGTTACCCTCCGTGGGTTGAAGACTCCATAAACGTGGACGTACGATAGCACCACCTATCGGAACCACGGGAAAAATCTTCGTGTCTACAAATTGCGTTTGATCTTCCTCCCTACCCTCTACTATACATGCTTGTTGTCACTTTCCGCTGCTATACTCTTAGACATGCATGTGTAGGGTGTGCTTGACTTGCTATCTTTGCTAAAATCTGCTAACTCTTAAAATTGGGAAAAGGTAGAATTTTTATTTGGTCAAGTAGTCTAATCACCCCCCCTCTAGACATACTTTCGGTCCTACATGTGCTCACTAGGTGGCCCCCTCCATTAGTTATTTTCTCCAGTTTTTTGCATATATTCCAAAATAATTCTCTGTGAAGTTTCAACTTATTTGGATATGTGCAGAATAGGTATCTCTGGTATGCTTTCTCAGGTCCAGAATTCCAGCTGTCGGTATTCTCCCTCTTTATGTAAACCTTGCATATTATGAGAGAAAAGGCATTAGAATCACTCCCTAAAGTATTATTATGCATAAAAACATTATAAATAACAGTAGGAAATCATGATGCAAAATGGACGTATCAACTCCCCCAAGCTTAGACCTCGCTTGTCCTCAAGCGAAAGCCGATATCGAAAAACATGTCCACATGGTTTGAGAGAGAGGTGTCGATAAAAACAAAATACATACATAGTAGCATCATGCTTATTATCATAGCAGCAACAAACTTTATCATAGAACTTATTCATATAACTTTCATAATATAACTTCATCATATAACTTCTTATGAACAAGTAACAATTCATCACAACATAGAAGTATAAAGCATAAACCTTATTGAAAACTAACAAACTATGTTCTCAGTCAACTTTGCAACTACAATTCATCATATTTTCAGGAAGGGTCTCATGTCGGAGCCTTTTGGCAAGTCCACATACTCAACCATCATTTAATATTCTGTGATTGCTAACACTCACAACATACCCATGCGCAAAAAATTTCAACCAGTCACATAGAAAGATAGGGGCTTATAGTTTCGCCTCCCAACGTATTCACCTCAAAGGTGATGTCAACAATAATAACTCATGCTCACTCATATCCAACTGGATACATGTGCCTAGATCTTTCCTCACCACATGATGCTTGCAAAAATAAAAAGTAAAAAGGAATAGGGAAGAATACTTTGACTCTTGCATAAAAATAAATACATAAAAGTAAAAGATAGGCCCTTCGCAGAGGGAAGCAGAGGTTGTCATGCGCTTTTTGGTTTGTATGCCAAATCCCTTAATGCAAAAGAACATCACGTTATATTGCCCCCTATGATAGCAACCTTTATTATGCAGTTCGTCGCTTTTATTACTTTGCCATCATAAGTTCGCACAACGCTCAATTTTCTCTTACACTAATTGATCAAACACATTTAGAAGCAATTTTTATTGCCTTAGTGCACCGATGACAACTTACTTGAAGGATCTTACTCGATCCGTAGGTAGGTATGGTGGACTCTCAAAACATGAGTTTGGGTTTAGGGTTTTTGGATGCACAAGTAGTATCTCTACTTAGTGCGGAATTTTTGGCTAGCAAAGACATTGAGCAAGCTCCACATGTTGAAGGATCTATGACAGTATAACTTCTATGTGAATATGAACAAACATAAATCATTACGTTGTCTTCCTTGTCCAACATCAACAATTTTGGCATATAATATTTAATGGGGGCTCACAATCATAAAAGATGTCCAAGATAGTGTATTTGCATGTGAATCTTTGATACGTCTCCAACGTATCTACTTTTCCTCACACTTTTGCCCTTGTTTTGGACTCTAATTTGCACGATTTGAATGGAACTGACCCGGACTGATGCTGTTTTCAGCAGAACTACCATGGTGTTGTTTTTGTGCAGAAATAAAAGTTCTCGGAATGGAACGAAACTTTTTGGAGATTTATTTCAGAATAGATGAGAATTATTGGAGCCAAAATACACCAATGAGGGGGGCTAGGGTGAGCATCACCCACCAGGGCGCGCCAGGCCCCCTAGGAGTGCCCTGGTGGGTTGTGCCCACCTCGTGGCCCCACTTGCCCTAACTCCGCCACTATAAATTCCTAATTTCGGAGAAAAAAATCAAAGAGAAAGAATTATCGCGTTTCACGATACGGAGCCGCCGCCACCTCCTGTTCTTCATCGGGAGGCTAGATCTGGAGCCCGTTTGGGGCTCCGGAGATGGGAATCTTCAGTCTTCGTCATCATCAACCTTTCTCCATCACCAATTCCATGATGCTCCCCATCGGGAGTGAGTACTTCCTTCGTAGGCATGCTGGTCGGTGAGGAGTTGGATGAGATTCATCATGTAATCGAGTTAGTTTTGTTAGGGCATGATCCCTAGTATCCACTATGTTCTGAGATTGATGTTGCTATGACTTTGCTATGCTTAATGCTTGTCACTAGGGCCCAAGTGCCATGATTTCAGATCTGAACCGTTTATGTTATCATCTCTATATCTATGTTCTTGATCCGATCTTGCCTAGTCATAAGCACCTATTATGTGTTATGATCCGTCAACCCCATAGTGACAATATTTGGGATACTTCGCGGTGATGACCATAGTTTGAGGAGTTCATGTATTCATTGTGTGCTAATGCTTTGTTCAGGTTCTCTATTAAAAGGAGGCCTTAATATTGCTTAGTTTCCTTATGGACCCCGTTGCCACGAGAGGGTAGGACAAAAGATGTCATGCAAGTTCTTTTCCATAAGCACGTATGACTATTTACGGAATACATGCCTACATTACATTGATGAACTGGAGCTAGTTCTGTGTCGCCCTAGGTTATGACTGTTACATGACGAATATCATCCAATGAGTTACCAATCTAGTGCCTACGATCTTTCCACTTATTGTTTTTGCTAAGTTACTATTACTGTTGCTCCTGTTCCAACTGCTACAAAACTACTGCTACTACTGTTACCTCTATTGTTACTGTCACTACCGCTACCAAACTATCATATTACTGTGCTACTGATCACTTTGCCGCATATATTTGAGGGATCACTAGAAGTGTGTCTAGAGGGGGGGGGTGAATAGACTACTAGCAGGAATTTAAAACCTAACCTTTTCCCAAGTTAATTGGTTGGCAGATTTTAACAATTATGACAAGTCTAGCACACCCTACACATCCATGTCAACAAGTATGGCAGCGGAAAGTAAAGACATTGCATATGGAAGTAGAGAGTTGAGATAGGAAGATCAAACGCATGAGGGACACAAAGATTTTTCCCGTGGTTCCGATAGGTGGTGCTATCGTACGTCCACGTTTATGGAGTCTTCAACCCACGGAGGGTAACGGTCGCGAAAGTCCACGGTGGGCTCCACCCATAAGGGTCCATGAAGTAGCAACCTTGACTATTCCATAACGGCTTCCGTCCACGAAGGACTAGCCTCACTATGGCTAGATCTTCACGAAGTAGGTGATCTCCTTACCCGTACAAACTTCTTGGTTCAACTCCACAACACGAAGTAGGAGGCTCCCAAGCAACACCTAACCAATCTAGGAGGCACCACCCTCCAAAAGGTAATAGGCTCGGTAATGTCGATGAACTCCTTGCTCTTGTGCTTCAAGATGATAGACTCCTCAACACACAATCACTCTCTCACATATTTGGCTACGGTGGAAGAGATTGATTTGGTGGAAAGCAACTTGGGGAGGCTAGAGATCAAGATTCATATGGATAGAGCGGAATGGCTTGATCTCAAAACATGAGTAGGTGGCTCTCTCTCAGAAAATTAGATGGGGCAAGTATGGAATAGTTCTGAGTGCTTCTTTTTACGAGTGGGTGGTGGTGAAGGGGTATATATAGGCATCCCCAAAAATTCAACCGTTACACCTAAAGTGACGAACTCGGTGACACCAATGTGTGAATCTCGGTGGTACCAAAGTGACCAAAAGGCAGTAACTTTTGAATCTCGGTGAGATCGATATATAAATCTTGGTGGTACCGATTAGGTGACCAACGGTCAGATTGCACAACTCGGTGACACCGATCCAGAAAACTCGGTGGTACCGATTTTGTGAATCGAGGTAACAGAAAGTTGGCAACCCAAACTCGGTGGCACCAAAGTGGAATCGGTTGCACCAATGTGCTAGGGTTTGGCATGAGTCTGTCTGATTTTGGGAATCGGTGGCACCGAGTGGGAATTGTTGGTTGCCCCGATTTTGGATATTTGGGTTTGGACAGACTTTTTGTGGAAGAGCTTGTGGGTGTTTTTGGTGACTTTCTCTTGTGCACGTGGAGCATCTTGTTCACCAACAGTACCTTACCCCCTTTTAATAGTATTGGCTTTCCTATGGACTCAAAGTGATTTCTCACAAAGTAAAATGTAGAGTCCTCTTGCTTGAAGCTTTGCCAATCCATTTCCTTGCATCTTGGGGTATTTCCACAATCCTTTTGCCAACCCTGTCTGTGGACTTTATCTGAAATACACTAGGTAAAAGTATTAGTCCAAGAGACAATTTATGTTGTCATGAATTATCAAAACCACCAGGGAGCATGTTGTGCTTTCAGTCTCCCCCTTTTTGGTAATTGATGACAACATACAATCAAAGCTTCAAATAAAGATATGCATGGATATAATGAAGACTTTGAGAGACACATGACTTAGACTTGCTCCCCCTAAATGTGTGCAATCCCTTTAAAGGATAGTTGCTTTGGAATACATGGACACACATATAGTAGAAGGTATATAACGAGTCATGTGTATCTTGGCTATATGCATCAAATATATATTTGAGTGAGGTGTATCCTTGTTCAAGACTTCACTCTTGCAAACAATATGTGCAAGAAGCAAGAGATCATCTTGATCAAGGATATGATGCATATACTTACCTTGAGTTCTTGAGCATTCTTGTAATAGAAATACACTTGAGAAAACAATGTTAGGAAACACAAGAGTATTCTACCAATCCAAAAGCAATAGAGCTCAATAGTACCAAGATAGGGAAAACATATAGAAGATAGTATTCCTTAAGATTGATATGTCTCCAAGATCATTTAGAGCTTTCTCCCCTTAGATATGAAAATAGTAGATCATCCTCTCCCCCTGAATCTTAGCATGTAGATATTGGGATTGGATAGGGTGAGAAAAGTCTAACATGAGTAGTCAAATGAAATAAACATATTTTTCTCCCCCTACTTTGGTATTCTTCCCTTGTCTATATAGGTATAAGCTTTGATATTCTCCTCTCCCCCTTGATTATATCTCCCCCTTTGCATAAGCATGTATCTTCTTCCCCTTTAGCTTGAAGCTTTGGTATTTCTCCCCCTTTGGCATTAATTTCCAAAAAGGTCCATACACAGGGTTAGACACAGGGATCATGGAGTAGGAAGGGATCCTTGAGAACAAGGGTCATAGAATGTAGGGATCATGGAGAGCATTAAAAACTGAGGGAATCATGGAAAATAATTTCTCCTCTTTGGATGATATGAGAGCTTGTAGGACTTCTCCTCCTTTGAGTTAGGGTCCTTGAATAAAGTTTCTCCCCCCTTTTTTTAATGAAGGGATCATCGAAGAAATGAAAATATTACAATAGGATCACTAAGGAAACAAAGATTTACTAACAAGAACTCATACTGGAGAAGATATCAAATCGGTAGCTCCGAGACAAACAAGTCGGTGGAACCGATATGTTGTTATGCAGCTCATCTGCTAAATTGGTAGAACTGAGTTATTTGTATCGGAGGCTCCGAGGATTAAACAGAAACTTGGCAATGTTTGAGAAACTTGCAAATTAATTTTGAATTTTTTTGTAACAAAGTGTCAGAAGGATTTTCAAAGGAAATGCAAAAGACTTTACAAAGAGATATCAACTAGAGAAGATTTGAGTGGTTCCAAGAAATCTTGCAAATAGAGAATGAACCAAACAAGATACTCAACTAGATGATGGTCGGTGACTAGGTCACCTATATTAGAGTATATTGACTTAGGAGCCTAGCAAGAATGCTTGATCATAGGTCATATTCATCGTTAAGCTCAAAATGGGGTTACCATTTTTCGATTAAGCATTTTAATGTTTTCGTATCACTTGAGTTGCTTTAGCTCATGACTTGGAGTAAAGCCTTTTCAAGGATATGAGTACATACCTTCGAGTGATGTTGATGACGTGGCTTCTAGGTGAACTTGTTGAGGATGCTCGAGGTTGATGAAGAGCATCTTGAGTTGGGAGCAATCCTTCTCATTTTAGTACACTTGTCACCTACATGATATGACACGATACCAATTGTGAAGTTCAAATATGTGTCAAGGATATGTTTGAGTAGTCTTCTTCCTTCCATCAACAAGAGAGGTTGTGGATACTTGGTCATGACAAGATTGCTTATGATTTGAGTTGATGGCAATCTTGTGGAATGAAGTTCTTCCAAGTACCTACAAAGGTTAGATGCAATGCAAGGGAGCATAGAATTCCAAGATAGATGATATTGATGGTAATGATGGCATGGAATGGTCAAGTAAGCTCATCCCCTTGCATGCATCCGAGTGAGCTTAGCCCAAGTTTGAAGCATCAATGATGTTCAACTCACTCCTCAAGTAACAAAACACTTTCTCATCAAGTGGCTTAGTAAAGATATCGGCCAATTGCTTGTTAGTGCGAACATGCTTAAGATTAATATCTCCTTTGGCAACATGATCACGAATGAAATGATGTCAAACTTGAATATGTTTAGTTCGAGAATGTTGCACAGGATTATGACCAATTTTAATAGCACTTTCATTGTCACAAAGTAATGGAACATTTTTCACATGGATTCCATAAACCTTAAGCGTTTGTGTCATCCATAGTAATTGTGCACAACACGATCCGGCGGCAATATACTCAGCTTCGGCAGTAGATGGAGATACCGAGTTTTGTTTCTTGGAGGACCAAGACACAAGAGATCTACCAAGAAATTGACAAGTACCCGAGGTGGATTTTCTATCAACCTTGTCACCGGCATAGTCTGAATCGGAATAGCCAACAAGGTTAAAGGAAGATCCTTTGGGATACCAAATGCCAAAGTTTGCTGTTTGTATCAAATATCTCACAATACGTTTTACGGCCAAAAGATGACACTCTTTAGGTGCTGCTTGATATCTAGCTCACATGCAAACACTAAGCATAATATCGGGACGGGAGGCACATAAATATAGCAATGAACCAATCATAGATCGATAAACTTTTTGATCAACCGGTTCGTCCTCCTTGGTAAGATCAACATATCCACTAGTAGGCATATGAGTTTTCATACCTTTACACTCTTGCATGTTGAACTTCTTGATCAAGTCCTTAGTATGCTTGGTTTGAGAGATGAAAGTTCCTTCTCTTGTTTGCTTGATTTGCAAACCAAGAAAGAATTACAGCTCACACATCATGGACATCTCATACTTCTCGGACATCAACCTTCCAAATCTTTCACTAAATTGTGGGTTAGTAGATCCAAAGATAATATCATCCACATAGATTTGGCGCACAAATAATTTACCATTAACTCTTTTAGTGAACAAGGTTGCGTCAATTTTACCAATTTCAAAACCATTTTCAATGAGAAACTTCGTTAAGCATTTATACCAAGCACGTGGGGCTTGCTTAAGACCATAAAGGGCTTTACGAAGCTTGTAGACATGATTAGGTTTCATAGGATTCACAAAACCAGGTGGTTGCTTAACATAGACCTCTTCTTCAATCTCACCATTTAAAAAGGCACTTTTAATGTCCATTTGATAAAGCGTGATATCATGGTGATTAGCATAAGCAAGAAGAATCCGAATAGCTTCAAGTCTAGCGACGGGGGCATAGTGTTGGAAATATGCCCTAGAGGCAATAATAAATTGGTTATTATTATATTTCCTTGTTCATGATAATCGTTTATTATCCATGCTATAATTGTATTGATTGGAAACTCAAATACATGTGTGGGTACATAGACAACACTGTGTCCCTAGTAAGCCTCTAGTTGACTAGCTCGTTGATCAAAGATGGTTAAGGTTTCCTAGCCATTGACATGAGATGTCATTTGATAACGGGATCACATCATTAGGAGAATGATGTGATGGACAAGACCCAAAACTAAGAACGTAGCATTTGATCGTGTCAGTTTATTGCTATTGTTTTCTGCATGTCAAGTATCTGTTTCTATGACCATGAGATCATGCAACTCCCTGACATCGGAGGAGTACCTTGTGTGTATCAAACGTCGCAACGTAACTGGGTGACTATAAAGGTGCTCTACAGGTATCTCCGAGGGTGTCTGTTGGGTTGGCATGGATCAAGACTGGGATTTGTTACTCTGTGTGACGGAGAGGTATCTCAGGGCCCACTCGGTAATACAACATCACAATGAGCCTTGCAAGCAATGTGACTAAAGTGTTAGCCACGAGATCTTGTATTACGGAACGAGTAAAGAGACTTGCCGGTAACGAGATTGAACTAGGTATAGAGATACCGACGATCGAATCTCGGGCAAGTAACATACCGAAGAACAAAGGGAACAGCATACGGGATTAACTGAATCCTTGACATAGAGGTTCGACCGATAAAAGATCTTCGTAGAATATGTAGGAGCCAATATGGGCATCCAGGTCCCGCTATTGGTTATTGGCCGTAGAGGTGTGTCGGTCATGTCTACATAGTTCTCGAACCCGCAGGGTCTACACACTTAAACGTTTGGTGACGATTAGTATAGTTGAGTTATTATGTTGGTGACCGAAGGTTGTTCGGAGTCCCGGATAAGATCCCGGACATGACGAGGATCTCCGGAATAGTCCGGAGGTAAAGATTGATATATGTGATAATAGTGTTTTGATCTCCGGAAGAGTTCCGGAGTTCACCGGAATGGGTTTCGGATGTTTACCGAAGTGTTCGGGTGCAGCAACACTTTATATGGGCCAAAGGGATAAAGCCCACGAGGTATTGGAAAGTGCAAAAGTAGTTTTGCTGCCGCGTAAGCGGTACTACCGCTTGGTGAAGCGGTACTACCGCCCGAGCGGTACTACCGCTTGTGTGAAGCGGTACTACCGCCCAAGCGGTACTACCGCTTGTGTGAAGCGGTACTACTGCTTGTGCGCGGTACTGCAGGGATCCGAGTTGGACTCTTTCCCTGCGGGCCAAACCGACCTTGTGCGGGCAAAACCGACCCGGAGGAGGCTTTTACTCCAAGTTTATACCCCAAGGCTCAACATATAAATAGAGGGGCAGGGCTAGCACACGGGATACATCAAGATTTCCCCAAGCCGTGTGCGGCAACCCTAACCCTCTAGTTCCTCCGTCATAATCTCCGTAGCGCTTGGCGAAGCCCTGCAGAGATTGTTCCTCACCACCATCACCACGCCGTCGTGCTGCTGGAACTCAACCACTACTTCACCATCGCTCGCTGGATCGAGGAGGTGAAGGCGTCATCAAGCCGTACGTGTGTTGAACACGGAGGTGCCGTCTGTTCGGCGCTAGTTCGTGATCGGATCGAGGGACGACTTGCGATTTGGATCGCGGAGACGTTCGACTACATCAACCGCGTTTCTTAAACGCTTCCGCTTAGCGATCTACAAGGGTATGTAGATTTACTCTCCCTCTCGTAGATGCTCATCACCATGGATAGATCTTGTGTGTGCGTAGGAAAATTTTTGTTTCCCATGCAACGTTCCCCAACAGTGGCATCCGAGCTAGGTCTATGCGTAGATGAGATCTCGAGTAGAACACAAACGAGTTGTGGGCGTGGGTGTATACATATTGCTTGCCGTTACTAGTTGATACTTGATTCGGCGGTATTGTGAGATGAAGCGGCCCGGACCGACATTACGCGTACACTTACGCGAGACAGGTTCCTTCAACTGACATGTAATTTTGTTGCATAAAGATGGCTAGCGGGTGTCTGTCTCTCTCCCTTTAGTTGAATCGATTTCAATGAAGAGGGTTCTTTTAGAAGATCAAAAATCAATCACTACACCACATTGTGGTTTTGCGTAGGTAAGAACGGTTCTTGCAAACCCGTAGCAGCCACGTAAAATTTGCAACAACAATTAGAGGACGTCTAACTTGTTTTTGCAGGGTATGTTGTGATGTGATATGGCCAATTACATGATGAGATATATGTGATGTATGAGATGATCATGTGTTGTATAGAATATCACGACTTGCATGTCGATGAGTACGGCAACTGGCAGGAGCCATAGAGTTGTCTTTAATTATTGTATGACCTGCGTGTCAATCATTAAGCGCTATGTAATGCTTTACTTTATCGCTAAACGTTAGCAATAGTCGTGGAAGCAACAGTCGGCGCGACAACCTTATGGCGACACGTTGATGGAG
Organism: Elymus sibiricus; assembly: GCA_039707655.1. NCBI lineage: Eukaryota > Viridiplantae > Streptophyta > Magnoliopsida > Poales > Poaceae > Elymus > Elymus sibiricus. Next base: position 450,799,948 of record CM077667.1, on the reverse strand, counting down.
ATCAAGATGATGGAGATCATGGTGTCATGCCGGTGACGATGGAGATCATGCCGGTGCTTTGGAGATGGAGATCAAAAGCACAAGTTCATGGCCATATCATGTCACTTATGATTTGCATGTGATGTTAATCCTTTTATGCATCTTATTTTGCTTAGGACGACGGTAGCATTATAAGGTGATCCCTCACTTAAATTTCAAGATAAATTGTGTTCTCCCCGAGTGTGCACCGTTGCGAAAGTTCGTCGTTTCGAGACACGCCGTGATGATCGGGTGTGATAGACTCCACGTTCACATACAACGGGTGCAAGCCATGTTGCACACGCGGAACACTTGGGTTAAACTTGATGAGCCTAGCATGTACAGACATGGCCTCGGAACACAAGAGACCGAAAGGTCAAACATGAGTCATATAGTAGATATGATCAACATGAAGATGTTCACCATTGAAACCACCTCGACTCACGTGATGATCGGACTTGAGTTGGTGGATTTGGATCATGTTACACTCGAATGACCGGAGGGATGTCAATTTGAGTGGGAGTTTTTAAGTAATATGATTAATTAAACTCATTATCTTGAACAATAGTCTAAAGTTGTCTTTGCTATATTTATGTTGTAGATCATGGCTCGCGCAGTAGCACTCCTGAATTTTAATGCGTTCCTAGAGAAAGCTAAGTTGAAAGATGATGGAAGTAACTTTGTGGACTGGGCCCGTAATCTAAGGATTATCCTTATGGCTTCCCAGAAGCCTTATGTCCTTGATGCACCGCTTGGTGATCCACCCGCTCCAGTTGAGTCTCTAGACGTTGTGAAACGCCTGGCAGGCTCGTTCTGATGATTACTCAATAGTTCAATGTGCAATGTTGTATGGCTTAGAACCGGGACTTCAAAGACGTTTTGAACGTCTTGGAGCATATGAGATGTTCCAGGAGTTGAAGTTTATCTTTCAGAAGAATGCCCGGATCGAGAGATATGAGATCTCCGATAAGTTCTATACTTGCAAGATGGTGGAGAACGGGTCTATCAGTGATCACGTGCTCAGAATGTCTGGGTACTCCACCCGTCTGGCTGAATTGGGGATGCCCCTTCCGCCAGAGGCTATCACTGACAGAGTTCTTCAATCATTGCCACCTAGCTACAAGAGCTTCGTGTTGAACTATAACATGCACGGGATGAACAAGTCAGTCGCCGAGCTGTTTGCGATGCTGAAAGCCGCTGAGTCTGAAATTCAGAAGGAGCATCAAGTGTTGATGGTCAATAAAACCACTAGTTTCAAGAAAAATGGCAAGGGTAAGAAGGGTAAATCTAAGAAGGGTGGCAAAGCAGTTGCTGCTCCCGTGAAGAAACCCAAGGCTGGACCCAAACCAGAAACTGAGTGCTTTCATTGCAAGGGAACTGGACACTGGAAGCGGAACTGCCCCAAGTATTTGGCTGACAAGAAGGCGGCCAACAACAAACAAGGTATATATGATATACATGTTATTGATATGTTCCTTACCAACCCTCGTTGTAGTGCCTGGGTATTTGATACCGGTGCGGTTGCTCATATTTGCAACTCTAAACAGGAACTGCGGAATAGACGGAGGCTGGCAAAGGACGAAGTGACGGTGCGCGTGGGAAATGGTTCCAAGGTTGATGTGATCGCCGTCGGCACGCTCGCTCTTCGATTACCGTCGGGATTAGTGATGAACCTAAATAAGTGTTATTTGGTGCCTGCGTTAAGCATGAACATTATATCTGGATCTTGTTTATTGCGAGACGGTTACTCATTTAAATCAGAGAATAATGGTTGTTCTATTTATATGAGTAATATCTTTTATGGTCATGCACCCATTGTGAGGGGTTTATTCTTATTGAATCTCGATAGTAATGATACACATGTTCATAACATTGATGCCAAAAGATGTAGAATTGATAATGATAATACCACTTTCTTGTGGCACTGCCGTTTAGGTCATATTGGCGTAAAACGCATGAGGAAGCTCCATGCTGATGGAATTTTGGAGTCACTTGATTTTGAATCACTTGACACATGTGAGCCATGCCTCATGGGCAAGATGACTAAAACACCGTTCTCTGGAACAATGGAACGGGCAAGTGACTTGTTGGAAATCATACATACTGATGTGTGCGGTCCGATGAGCATTGAGGCGCGCGGTGGTTATCGTTACTTTCTCACCTTCACTGATGACTTAAGTAGATATGGGTATATTTACTTAATGAAACACAAGTCTGAAACATTTGAAAAGTTCAAACAATTTCAGAGTGAAGTTGAGAATCATCGTAACAAGAAGATTAAATTCCTACGATCTGATCGAGGAGGAGAATATCTGAGTTATGAGTTTGGCAGTCACTTAAAACAGTGTGGAATTGTTTCACAATTGACACCGCCTGGAACACCACAGCGTAATGGTGTGTCCGAACGTCGTAATCGAACCTTATTGGATATGGTGCGATCTATGATGTCTCTTGCCGATTTGCCACTATCGTTTTGGGGTTATGCATTAGAGACAGCTGCATTCACTTTAAATAGGGCACCATCGAAATCCGTTGAGACGACGCCATATGAACTTTGGTTTGGCAAGAAGCCAAAGCTGTCGTTTCTTAAAATTTGGGGATGTGATGCTTATGTCAAAAAGCTTCAGCCTGAAAAGCTGGAACCCAAAGCGGAGAAATGCGTCTTCATAGGATACCCAAAAGAGACAGTTGGGTATACCTTCTACCTCAGATCCGAAGGCAAAGTGTTTGTCGCTAAAAACGGAACATTTCTTGAGAAAGAGTTTCTCTCAAAAGAATTGAGTGGGAGGAAGATAGAACTTGATGAGGTTGTTGAACCTTTACTTCAACCTGAGAGTAGCGCAGCGCAGAAAGATGTTTCTGTGGAGCCTACATTAGCTGAAGAGGAAGTTAATGATGATGATCATGAAGCTTTGGATCAAGTTGCTATCGAACCTCGTAGGTCGACAAGGACGCGTACTGCTCCCGAGTGGTACGGCAACCCTGTCTTAGAGGTCATGTTGTTAGACAACGATGAACCTACGAGCTATGGAGAAGCGATGATGGGCCCGGATTCCGAGAAGTGGTTAGAGGCCATGAAATCCGAGATGGGATCCATGTATGAAAACAAAGTCTAGACTTTGGAAGTATTACCTGAAGGGCGTAAGGCCATTCAGAACAAATGGATCTTTAAGAGGAAGACGGACGCGGACGGTAATGTCACCGTCTATAAAGCTCGACTTGTGGCAAAGGGTTTTTCACAAGTTCAAGGAGTTGACTACGATGAGACCTTCTCACCCGTAGCAATGCTTAAGTCCGTCAGAATCATGTTAGCAATAGCTGCCTTTTTCGATTATGAAATTTGGCAGATGGATGTCAAAACAGCGTTCCTTAACGGTTACCTTAAGGAAGAGTTGTATATGATGCAACCAGAAGGTTTTGTCGATCCAGAGAATGCTGACAAAGTTTGCAAACTCCAGCGATCCATTTATGGACTGGTGCAAGCATCTCGGAGTTGGAATCTTCGTTTTGATGAGGTGATCAAAGCGTTCGAGTTTATACAAGTTTACGGAGAAGCTTGTATTTACAAGAAAGTGAGTGGGAGCTCTATAGCGTTTCTAATATTATATGTGGATGACATATTACTGATTGGAAACAATATAGAAATGCTGGAAAGCATAAAGGAATATTTGAACAAGACTTTTTCAATGAAGGACCTAGGAGAAGCTGCTTTCATATTAGGCATCAAGATCTATAGAGATAGATCGAGACGTTTGATAGGACTTTCACAAAGCACATACCTTGACAAAGTTTTGAAGAAGTTCAAAATGGATCAGTCCAAGAAGGGGTTCTTGCCTGTATTGCAAGGTGTGAAGTTGAGTAAGACTCAATGCCCAGTGACTGCAGAAGATAGAGAAAAGATGAGTGTCATCCCCTATGCTTCGGCCATAGGCTCTATCATGTATGCAATGCTGTGCACAAGACCCGATGTCAGCCTTGCCATAAGTATGGTCGGAAGGTTTCAAAGTGATCCAGGAATGGAACACTGGACGGCGGTCAAGAATATCCTGAAGTACCTGAAAAGGACTAAGGACATGTTTCTCGTTTATGGAGGTGATCAAGAGCTCGTCGTAAAGGGTTACGTCGATGCAAGCTTTGACACTGATCCGGATGACTCTAAGTCGCAAACCGGATACGTATTTATTCTTAATGGGGGTGCAGTTAGCTGGTGCAGTTCCAAGCAAAGCGTGGTAGCAGATTCTACATGCGAAGCGGAGTACATCGCTGCCTCGGAGGCGGCGAAGGAAGGTGTCTGGTTGAAGGAGTTCATGACAGATCTTGGAGTAGTGCCTACTGCGCTTAACCCAATGACTCTGTTTTGTGATAATACTGGTGCCATTGCTCTAGCCAAGGAACCAAGATTTCACAAGAGGACCAGACACATAAAGCGACGTTTCAATTCCATCCGCGATTACATCAAGGAGGACGACATAAATATTTGCAAAGTACACACGGATCTAAATGTTGCAGATCCGATGACTAAACCTCTTCCAAGGGCTAAACATGAACAACACCAGAACTGCATGGGTGTTCGATTCATTACAATGTAAATCACATAGTGATGTGAACTAGATTATTGACTCTAGTGCAAGTGGGAGACTGTTGGAAATATGCCCTAGAGGCAATAATAAATTGGTTATTATTATATTTCCTTGTTCATGATAATCGTTTATTATCCATGCTATAATTGTATTGATTGGAAACTCAAATACATGTGTGGGTACATAGACAACACTGTGTCCCTAGTAAGCCTCTAGTTGACTAGCTCGTTGATCAAAGATGGTTAAGGTTTCCTAGCCATTGACATGAGATGTCATTTGATAACGGGATCACATCATTAGGAGAATGATGTGATGGACAAGACCCAAAACTAAGAACGTAGCATTTGATCGTGTCAGTTTATTGCTATTGTTTTCTGCATGTCAAGTATCTGTTTCTATGACCATGAGATCATGCAACTCCCAGACATCGGAGGAGTACCTTGTGTGTATCAAACGTCGCAACGTAACTGGGTGACTATAAAGGTGCTCTACAGGTATCTCCGAGGGTGTCTGTTGGGTTGGCATGGATCAAGACTGGGATTTGTTACTCTGTGTGACGGAGAGGTATCTCAGGGCCCACTCGGTAATACAACATCACAATGAGCCTTGCAAGCAATGTGACTAAAGTGTTAGCCACGAGATCTTGTATTACGGAACGAGTAAAGAGACTTGCCGGTAACGAGATTGAACTAGGTATAGAGATACCGACGATCGAATCTCGGGCAAGTAACATACCGAAGAACAAAGGGAACAACATACGGGATTAACTGAATCCTTGACATAGAGGTTCGACCGATAAAAGATCTTCATAGAATATGTAGGAGCCAATATGGGCATCCAGGTCCCGCTATTGGTTATTGGCCGTAGAGGTGTCTCGGTCATGTCTACATAGTTCTCGAACCCGCAGGGTCTACACACTTAAACGTTTGGTGACGATTAGTATAGTTGAGTTATTATGTTGGTGACCGAAGGTTGTTCGGAGTCCCGGATAAGATCCCGGACATGACGAGGATCTCCGGAATAGTCCGGAGGTAAAGATTGATATATGTGATAATAGTGTTTTGATCTCCGGAAGAGTTCCGGAGTTCACCGGAATGGGTTCCGGATGTTTTCCGAAGTGTTCGGGTGCAGCAACACTTTATATGGGCCAAAGGGATAAAGCCCACGAGGTATTGGAAAGTGCAAAAGTAGTTTTGCTACCGCGTAAGCGGTACTACCGCTTGGTGAAGCGGTACTACCGCCCGAGCGGTACTACCGCTTGTGTGAAGCGGTACTACCGCCCAAGCGGTACTACCGCTTGTGTGAAGCGGTACTACCGCTTGTGCGCGGTACTGCAGGGATCCGAGTTGGACTCTTTCCCTGCGGGCCAAACCGACCTTGTGCGGGCAAAACCGACCTGGAGGAGGCTTTTACTCCAAGTTTAGACCCCAAGGCTCAACATATAAATAGAGGGGCAGGGCTAGCACACGGGATACATCAAGATTTCCCCAAGCCGTGTGCGGCAACCCTAACCCTCTAGTTCCTCCGTCATAATCTCCGTAGCGCTTGGCGAAGCCCTGCAGAGATTGTTCCTCACCACCATCACCACGCCGTCGTGCTGCTGGAACTCAACCACTACTTCACCATCGCTCGCTGGATCGAGGAGGTGAAGGCGTCATCAAGCCGTACGTGTGTTGAACGCGGAGGTGCCGTCTGTTCGGCGCTAGTTCGTGATCGGATCGAGGGACGACTTGCGATTTGGATCGCGGAGACGTTCGACTACATCAACCGCGTTTCTTAAACGCTTCCGCTTAGCGATCTACAAGGGTATGTAGATTTACTCTCCCTCTCGTAGATGCTCATCACCATGGATAGATCTTGTGTGTGCGTAGGAAAATTTTTGTTTCCCATGCAACGTTCCCCAACACATAGGTCTCACCATAGTCCATACCTTTGACTTGCATATATCCTTGGGCTACGAGACGCGCCTTGTTGCGTACAACTTGACCGTCTTCATCTTGCTAGTTCCGAAACACCCATTTGGTTCCGATCATGTTGTGCTCGTCCTTGGGCTTCTCCACGAGTGTCCACACTTCGTTCCTCTCGAAGTTGTGAAGCTCTTCATGCATTGCGTTCACCCAATCCGGGTCTTCAAGAGCTTGTTCTACCTTCAAGGGTTCAATGCTAGAGATGAAAGAATAATGCTCACAAAAGTTAGCTAAGCGAGTTTTAGAGCGAGTGATTCTCCCGGTTTGTATGTCACCAAAGATTTGGTTTAGAGGATGGTTCTTGGTCACTCTTGCTCGAACTCGGGGTAGCTTCGGCTTGTTGGATGGTGGAGCTTCTTCATCATCATCATCTCCTTCGTCTTCGTTGTTGTTGAAGGTGTTGTTTCCTTGAGGTGGTGGTGAAGGAGGTTGTGGTGGATCTTCATGATGTACTTCCTGCTCTTCATCTTCTTGTCATCTGCCGCTTATGGATGCCTCCATGTTGTGTTGAGGATCACCTTGACGTGAAGTAGGGGCTTCCACTTGAGTTGACGAAGTACTTTCCTTCACCTCCATGGGACGAATCTTGCCAATGGACAAGTCTTGGATAGCTTCTGAAGGGTCCTTATCTCCTACATCATTTGGCAATTGTTCGACTTGCGAACCATTAGTTTCATCAAACTTCACATCTACCGTCTCTTCAACTTTTCGAGTGAAGTTGTTGTAGACACGGTAAGTGTGAGAGTTCGATCCATAACCAAGTAGGAATCCTTCATGAGATTTAGGAGCAAATTTACTACGACGATGCTTGTCAAGAATGTAGCACTTTGAGCCGAATACCCGAAAGTATCCAACTTGGGGTTTGTTATCGGTGAGTAGCTCGTATGCCGTTTTACCGAGAAGCTTGTGCAAGTAGAGTCGGCTCGTGGCATGACATGTTGTTTCCATGGCTTCTGCCCAAAAGTGTCTTGGCGTCTTGTATTCGTCCAGCATCGTTCTTGCCATCTCAATAAGAGTCCGGTTCTTCCTCTCAACAACTCCATTTTGTTGAGGTGTGTACGTAGCCGTGAAAAAATGTGAAACACCTTCTTCGTCAAGAAAGGTATCTACATGGGTGTTCTTGAACTCCGATCCGTTCTCGCTCCGAACCTTCTTGATCTTCACTTCAAACTGATTTTGCGCTTTGCGAACGAAGTTCTTGAAGATCTTTTGTACCTGTGACTTATCATCAAGAAAGAATACCCATGTAAATCTGGAAAAATCATCAAATATAACTAGACCATAGGAATTTCCACCGAGGCTCTTGTAAGCATTGGGACCAAAAAGATCCATGTGAAGTAACTCGAGTGGTCTCCTAGTAGTCATGATATTCTTAACGGGATGACTTCCACCTACTTGCTTTCCATCTTGACAAGCACTACAAAGTCTATCTTTGTCAAAGATAACGTCTTTAACACCAAGTATGTGATCACCTTTGATAAGCTTGTCTAGATTACGCATGCCAACATGTCCTAGTCTTCTATGCCAAAGCCAACCTTTAGAAGATTTTGCAATAAGACAAGTATGAGGTTTGGATCTCTTAGTGAAATCGACAATATATAGATCACCTCTACGAAAACCGGTAAATACCATGTTATGATTATGTTGACGAAACACTTGGCAATCTACTTTCGTGAATAGCACATTAAAACCAAAGTCGGCAAGTCTAGATACGGAAAGAAGATTGTAGCAGAGGGATTCAACAAGCATGACATTTTGAATAGAGCTATCATGGGATATGGCCACCTTACCAAGACCAAGTACCTTACCCTTGGAGTTGTCTCCAAACGTTACGTACCTTCGCGGTCCATGGTTTAGTGTGATCTCTTCAAACATCTCTCTACCTCCGGTCATATGATCGGTGCATCCACTATCGAGAATCCACTCTTTTCCTCCGGACATGTAATCCTTGAAGTTTGCCATAAGACTTAGATTCTTCATGATCTTCTTATGCTCGATGTCGAACAACTCATCTTCATCATAGTAGCCATGTTCCACATTGTCATCAAGTGGGAAATCCTCGTCACAAGGAACAAGAGATTCGTTAGGGTTGTGATCATGACAATGTTCAAACTTATGAATTCGAATGGCTTCTACAATGATGTTGTTGATAGTTATGACATCTCCTTTAGCACGCATGAGGTCTCTAAGTTCAAATAGATAGTCATCAAATTTTGGATCACAAGGCGTCATTTTGTGAAAGGCAATTGTTTTACGAAGAATTTCATCAAGATTACTCAATGAATAACTTGGATATCGTTTCTCCAAGTCATTCCACAAAGTATAAGCGCATTCAAAATTCTTCATTTGATTAAGCACAATCCTAGGCAATCCTCTAACGATAAGATTAATAGTTCTAAGATTGCATAGCATATCAATTTCCTCTTCGTGTGTGGGATGTAAATGATCAATGGGAGGTACATAGGGGTTCTTAACATACTTGCTCAAATGAAATTCATTGAATAGCTCAAGCATCTTATATTTCCATTGACTATAGTACTCCCCATCAAGAATAGGCACTCTACAACTCAAACTCCCTATACTAGACACATCCATCTTCCTCCAAGGTGATGAAACCGAAGCAATGGAGACCAATGCTCTGATACCAATTGAGGGATCACTAGAAGTGTGTCTAGAGGGGGGGTGAATAGACTACTAGCAGGAATTTAAAACCTAACCTTTTCCCAAGTTAATTGGTTGGCAGATTTTAACAATTATGACAAGTCTAGCACACCCTACACATGCATGTCAACATGTATGGCAGCGGAAAGTAAAGACATTGCATATGGAAGTAGAGAGTTGAGATAGGAAGATCAAACGCATGAGGGACACAAGATTTTTCCCGTGGTTCCGATAGGTGGTGCTATCGTATGTCCACATTTATGGAGTCTTCAACCCACGGAGGGTAACAGTCGCGAGAGTCCACGGAGGGCTCCACCCATAAGGGTCCACGAAGTAGCAACCTTGACTATTCCATAACGGTTTCCGTCCACGAAGGACTAGCCTCACTATGGGTAGATCTTCACGAAGTAGGCGATCTCCTTGCCCGTACAAACTTCTTGGTTCAACTCCACAACACGAAGTAGGAGGCTCCCAAGTGACACCTAACCAATCTAGGAGGCACCACCCTCCAAAAGGTAATAGGCTCGGTAATGTCGATGAACTCCTTGCTCTTGTGCTTCAAGATGATAGACTCCTCAACAGACAATCACTCTCTCACAGATTTGGCTATGGTGGAAGAGATTGATTTGGTGGAAAGCAACTTGGGGAGGCTAGAGATCAAGATTCATATGGATAGAGTGGAATGGCTTGATCTCAACACATGAGTAGGTGGCTCTCTCTCAGAAAATTGGATGGGGGAAGTATGGAATAGTTCCGAGTGCTTGTTTTTACGAGTGGGTGGTGGTGAAGGGGTATATATAGGCATCCGCAAAAATCCAACCGTTACACCTAAAGTGACCAACTCGGTGACACCGATGTGTGAATCTCGGTGGTACCAAAGTGACCAAAAGGCAGTAACTTTTGAATCTGGGTGAGACCGATATATAAATCTCAGTGGTACCGATTAGGTGACCAACGGTCAGATTGCACAACTCGGTGACGCCGATCCCGAAAACTCGGTGGTAGCGATTTTGTGAATCGAGGTAACAGAAAGTTGGCAACCCAAACTCGGTGGCACCGAAGTGGAATCGGTTGCACCGATGTGCTAGGGTTTGGCATGAGTCTGTCTGATTTTGGGAATCGGTGGCACCGAGTGGGAATTGTTGGTTGCATCGATTTTGGATATTTGGCTTTGGGCAGACTTTTTGTGGAAGAGCTTGTGGGTGTTTTTGGTGACTATCTCTTGTGCACGTGGAGCATCTTGTTCACCAACAATACCTTACCCCCTTTTAATAGTATTGTCTTTCCTATGGACTCAAAGTGATTTCTCACAAACTAAAATGTAGAGTCCTCTTGCTTGAAGCTTTGCCAATCTATTTCCTTGCATCTTGGGGTATTTCCACAATCCTTTTGCCAACCCTGTCTGTGGACTTTATCTGAAATACACTAGGTAAAAGTATTAGTCCAAGAGACAATGTATGTTGTCATGAATTATCAAAACCACCAGGGAGCATGTTATGCTTTCCATATTTAGTCTCCAGATGTGGTTGAATTGACAACTCAACTGTTAATATTCTCAAGTATTCTTTGGCTCCCCTTGTGTCGAATCTATAAATTTGGGTTGAATACTCTACCCTCGAAAACTGTTGCGATCCCCTATACTTGTGGGTTATCAAGACCTTTTTCTGGCGCCGTTGTCGAGGAGCATAGCAATATTTGTTGAGTCACTTGGGATTTATATCAATCTATCACTATGAAGAATCTGAAGGATACTAAGACCAAGATTTTTGCCTATACTACGAGGGGAGGTAAGGAACTGCCATCACACTCTGCACTTGATTCACCTTCTTTTATGTGTAAGCTTGCAACACCACCACATGCTAGTAATCCTGATATGTCGCAAGTTATTGATGATGCTACCTCTGCTATGAATTATGCTATTGATGATGCTAGTACCATGCTTGATGATAATGTGCCACTAGGAGAATTTCTTGATGAACAAATTGCTAGAGCTAAAGAGAATGAAACTGCTGAAACTGATGAAATAGCTGACACTGATGAAGCTTATGAAACTGATGATAATTATAAAACTCCTATTAGTCCTAGCTCTCCTAAGTTTGAAATGCCTAAGATACCTGAAGGTTATGTTATGGACGAGGAGATATCTAGAGAAATTCTTTCTTGCAAGGATAGAGCTGATCTTAAGAAATTGTTATGCAAGTATAAGGAAAAGACTTTGAATGCTAGAATGAAATGTGATCCTAAGTTCGCTACTTCACCTATCTTTGTTACCGATAAGGATTATGAGTTCTCTGTCGACCCAGAGTTAATTACTTTGGTTGAATCTGATCCTTTCCATGGCTATGAAACTGAAACTGTAGTGGCACACCTTACTAAACTGAATGATATAGCCACCCTCTTTGCTCATGATGAGAAGATTTGCTACTATTATATCCTTAAGTTATTTCCGTTCTCATTAAAGGGTGATGCTAAGACATGGTACAATACTCTTGCTCCTGGTTGTGTGCGTAGTCCCCAGGATATGATCTACTACTTCTCTGAAAAATATTTTCCTGCTCACAAGAAACAAGCTGCCTTAAAGGAAATATTTAACTTTGTGCAAATTAAAGAAGAGAGTCTCCCACAAGCTTGGGGGAGGCTTCTCCAATTGCTTAATGCTTTGCCTGATCATCCTCTCAAGAAAAATGAAATACTTGATATCTTTTATAATGGACTAACTGATCCTTCTAGGGACTTCCTAGATAGTTGTGCTGGTTGTGTTTTCAGGGAACGAACTGTTAAACAAGCTGAGGAATTATTGAATAACATATTGAAGAATTATGATGATTGGACTCTTCCTGAACCACCGCCTAAACCCACTCCAAAGAAGAGGGGTATCTTATTTCTCAGTCCTGAAGATATGCAACAGGCAAAGAAATATATGAAGGGAAAAGGTATAAAAGCTGAGGATGTTAAGAATTTGCCACCTATTGAAGAAATACATGGCCTTGACACACCTCCACCTCCACAGGTGGTAGAGGTAAATTCTTTATTAAAGTTCAATGAAAGTGACATCCCTCACAATAAACATCCTAGTCAATGCTTATATGAGTTTGACAACTATATTATGAAGCAAGATCATTTCAATGCCCATGTCCTGAAACAATTAAAATACAATTCTGATATGATTACTCGCTTGAGTGACTTGCTATTTAGAATCAGTAATGATGTTAGAGGTGTAGGAAAGCATGCCTCTATGGTTCAAACTCAGTTAGAACAAGTTGCTAAGTCTCAAAAGGAATTGCTTGATGAAATGAATAATAATATGCATGATTTTGCTGCTAGAGTAGTAACTAGAGGAGGTAGAATGATCCAAGAACCACTTTATCCTGAGGGTCATCCTAAAAGAACTGAACAAGACTCTCAGAAAATTAATAGTGATGCACCTAGTCCTTCTAAGAAGAAAAAGAAAAAGAAAAATGATAGGACTTTGCATACCTCTAGTGAACCCGAGACATAAAAACCTCCTGATAATAATGATGTCTCTATTGCTGATGCTAAAACTCAGTCTGGTAATGAACATTCACCTAGTGATAATGAAAATGATAATGATGATGTTCATGATGATGCTCAACCTAGTAATGATGAAGAACCAGATAATGATGTTGAAATAGAGCCTGCTCCTGATCTTGATAACGTACAACCTAAAAATAAACGGTATGATAAAAGAGACTTTGTGGCTAGGAAACATGGTAAAGAAAGAGAGCCATGGGTTCAGAAACCCATGACATTTCCACCTAAGCCATCTAAGAAAAAGGATGTTAAAGAATTTGAGCGCTTTGCTGAAATGATTAGGCCAGTCTTTTTGCGTACCCGCTTAACTGATATTTTGACGACGGCCCCATATGCTAAGTATATGAAAGACATCATCACAAATAAAAGAAAGATACCGGAAGCTGAAATCTCCACCATGCTTGCTAATTATTCTTTTAAGGATGGAGTACCTAAAAAACTTGGAGATCCGGGAATACCAACTATACCTTGCTCCATTAAGAGAAACTATGTCAAAACTGGTTTGTGTGATTTGGTAACCGGTGTTAGTGTTATGCCTTTCTCCTTGTATAAAAGACTTGATTTGAATAAACTCACACCTACTGAGATATCATTGCAAATGGCTGACAAATCAACGGCCATACATATCGGTATTTGTGAGGATGTGCCCATTGTTGTTGCAAATGTTACTATCTTAACGGACTTTGTAATTCTTGAGATGCCCGAGGATGACAACATGTCTATTATCCTTGGTAGACCCTTTTTGAATACTGCAGGGGCTGTTATTGATTGCAATAAAAGCAAAGTCACTTTTCATATTAATGGTAATGAGCACACTGTGCACTTTCCGAAGAAACAATTCCAAGTGAATGGTATAAATGTTATTAAAGAATCTCCGACCATCACTATTGGAAGTTTTCAATTACCTCTACCTACTGTCAAAAAGAAATATGATATACTTATTGTTGGGGATATGCACATCCCCATTGAGGTAACTTAGTGTTTTACGAAAGTTCTTCGGTTTCATGCTAATCGGAAGTGGTTGTTAATAAGACTTGATCAACCTTACAAGTATTGGGAAAGGTACAAGGTGTTTTGGCCACCCCTCAATTCAAGAGAAGAGTACCGATTGGATCAAGAAGAAAATCCCTATTCCTATCTTTTTATCCAACTTGAATGATTAAAGGGAAAATCATTTTTGAGAGGTATGACGTCGGTGAATCTAGTAAGCACAACTCTCTGCTCTCACCTTTTATTTTCTGTTTTAGTTAGTTAAATAAAATAAAATGCCATATTTATCCTATTTTTTTGTTTTCTCCGTGCAATAAAAAATGACCCAAAAATAAAAATTCCCAGAATGCCCTGAAAATTTAACACGATTTTTTCCAAATATTTATGAATTTTTGGTGCAAATAACACCAGAGGGGGGTGCACCTGGTGCCCACAAAACACCAGGGCGCATTTCTGAAACTGTTTGGAGGAATTGCTACCAGGTATGTGACTCCTCCATTGCTCCAATTAGTTTTTGTTTTAGTGGGTTATTTTTAGAGTAATTAGCTACTCTTGGTGCTGCTGTAGATGAGCTTGCATGTTGAATTCTTAGAGTTCTAAGTAGTTTGAATGCTCAATATGGCCTCTATGCATGCTTAGGAGTAGTTGCTAACAATCTTACAAAGTTTTGTTGACAAAAAAATTTGTGGACTAATTTTTTTCAGAATTTTTATAGGAATAAAATGCAATTCTTTAGGAGTTCTTGGAGGAGGAGATCCTCGGGAGCCTCATCAAGTGGAAGCTCAGTTCGACAGTCTTATGTTGAAACAAGCGAAAGCTCGATGCGAGATGCCGCCACCAAATCATGCTTGTGGCCTTGCGACGAGTTCATGGAAGGTGCAAGTATTAATGAGGAACTAGATCATTAATGGCGCGCGTTGCCGCACCCTATCTTTTTTGCAAGTTGTATGATAATGTTAGAAATTGATGTCAAAAGATGGACTTCATGTTCATTTTGAAATGACACATTGAACAGAAACTCTATTGGGCTGGTTGTGAGCCTTATATTTGTCTACATTGTACATGAGCCCATCGATCCTTCTATCTTCTTTGGTGTGTTCTGGAGTACACATTTTCTCCACTGAGCAATCAAGTAATGAGAGATAGGGAGATAGAGCGTACATGCTGTTGTCGGCTGCATATGGTTGGGCCGCCGCAGTCGTGCTCCTCCGTGCTGACGTTACACCCTGCTCCGAACTACCAATCAGGCATCCCTTGTACGGCGCATCATCTGCATCGTGGTGCATGTGTTCGTCCTCAATCCGGCAGCAATAGGGCTGCTCCCACCCATCATTTTGATGATCACGCCTCCATGCAGCTCTTCATCATTGTCATGATTAAATATGATGAGCATGACCTTTAAGGTAACCTAGAGATCATTAGGATACAAACCATATAAATTGGGAATAGAAATAGATTCATTAACTGAAATTAAACATATCATCCAATTAAGTGTACTAAATCCATAGCTTGTAATTAACTTGACTTAGATTAAAAAAACTACGTGATCTAAAATCTATTTTACATGCAATCACGGAGTATAAATTATTTTTCAGTTCAACTTACCTGGCCAAGTATGGTTTGTTTCTTTGGTTGGGAACCTTCTGTCTTTACTTAGGAGGCTTATCGATGATATACATTAATGCATCAAGTCAAACACAACACCGCTCAAAAGAAATTACATATGCACATGGTTCAAATTAGTAACTATTGCAATATATATAACCTCACACAAAAGGACAATAACCAACTGAAAGTGGACAAAGATTTGCCCAACTGCTCATGGATAAAGGATCAGCCCATCTACCCAGTTCACTAACCGTCCAAAAATGAATTTAATTAAAAGAAAAATATTAACAATTGATTTAACCGGATATTAGTATGACGCCAACACAAATAACATTATCCGGTAGCAAGGTGGTACCTGCAGTGGATAATAGACTACCAGCTTGCTATGGGGATCTGAATAAGGCATTTTGATTATTTATTTAGTTGATGTTGGCAGAGATGAGAGTACACTTTTAAGCTGGAGCAAATGACTGAAACACATTGAGGAAATAGCATAACAGATTGTATAGCAAATCCAATCCCCCACCAGATTGAATCAGATGTGTGAACCTCCGTCATCTTCTGCATGGCGTGGCATAAGACAAGCGGTGTTCACGCCCAGCTCATAGTTAAGATATCTTCATCACATTAGGTGATTTCAGCATATTTCCACCTTAAGTGCTTCAAATCTTAACTGAAATTAACTGTACAAAAAGAAAATAATACATTGTTTTTTCGATGTTCATAAATTCTGGTATTCCATCGGATCAAATACTCGTAGAAGCAACCTTACTACAAGCTCCAAAGTTTGGTGTGCATATAACATTTTGAACACCTGCTATTCCATCAGAGCAACTACTCGTACAAGCAACCTTACTAAAAGCAGGATTTCTATTTCTCTCTCTGCAAAATCCCCTAATTGTTGTTTCTAAGTAGTCACCCAATATGCGCTAGTAGTCTTCTCGTCTGGCATTTCACCACGCCTTTCCTAAAGTGATTACTACCAAATTAAATATCTTCTTGATGTAGCAGTTTAATCAGATAACAAAAGATATTTTCTCACCTCCTAAACTCAGGGCCACACTTCAGTTGCACGCTTATCGCCGTTTGGAAGCTGGTTGTTGCAAGGTTCATTCTCTACTGGCAGATCTAGGTTTAGGCAACCATGAACGGATTCTGTGAGGTGAACCAGCCCCTCCGACGAATCCTCCTCTGTCACCTCCTGTACTATGTCTAACCGACTAACATCAGCACCAAAATCCAACAACTCGGGCAAATTGCCGGTATTCCAATATTTAGGCTAGTTGCACTCTCCCCCTGGCAAAGATCCAAAAACTGATTTACATCGATGCACGAAGGAATGCTTGCGCTTGTATAGTTCAAATAGAAAATACCTTTGATTCACAAGGTTCAGTGCTTCCATGGAGCCTTTTTGTAAATTTTGCCTCTCAAGCACAGCGACCCCAAGATCTTTTCTCTGTTAGCATGAGGTTGGGGACAAAGTGCAGGATATTGAACAGATGGAGGAAACAACAAGGGCCACCACCATAGCCATGATCTCTTTTTTCCTGCAAAATTTGTAGCCTCAGTTTAGAACGACAGCGATCTGAGCGGCTCCAATTATGTGCCTTGACTTCGATCCAATTCGTTTCCGGTGCGAGCGCACTTTTGGGGAGGGAAGGAGCAAGAGGGAGTTCGCCACCCTCCAGTGACGCATCTCGGGGAGGGGTAGGCTGTCGCCGAGGATGTGGTGTGGTCACCACATCGAATCCCGCAATCGTGGCTGGATCTCATGGAGAATAGGAACCCGCGGTCTAGTCGGTGCCATGCGGGCGCAGAAGCAGGGTTAACGGCGGTGGCACGCTGGGGGCAGTGAGGATGGGAGCGGGGCGGACGCATCGCGGGCGGAGCGGGTCGGGCGTCGCGGCATGGGTTGAGGTGGCGATCCACTCCAATCCGCCATTACCATTGTCGTCTCTCTCCCTCTCTCTCAGGCATCGGCGGCGCACCTGCTCTTCGAAGGCAAGCGGGTGGGGCAACAAGGACGTGGAGCTGAATCAGGATCGTTCGTTTGGCATCGGACGTCAGGGTATGTCAGTGAACGAGAAGTTTAAGATTCGGCTGCGGGAATAGCAGCCCAGGACAACTGGCCCAGTATGAGCCCATGCGGGATAAAGGAAAACCTTGGATGGCCGGGGACGGCCGAGATGTACGATCCAATGGCCAAAATCACTGGGTGCGTGAGAGAGCTCGAAAAGGGTTCAGTTTTACCGTTCTTAATATGATCAATTTATTCACAATACAGTGCTTGCTCCCTTCAACACAGATAAGTGTCCCCAACACCTCGAGCTCACGAAAACCTTCACAAAGAAATTTAAATATTTTCCTCATGAGTCTAGAGTTTCGTTCAACCTGTACGATCATTCCTTTACCTTGTCGTTAGAAATGTTTAGTGATGCATGCAAACTTCCATATGAGGGTTCCCTCGATGAACCAACAAAATCTGTATACGAGTCATTTCTAGTTAATCTTTGCTTTGGCAAAGATAGGGGGGGTTACACAAGGGAGAATTAACAGCATCCATTTTCCTTCACTACAATATTTTGCGCTCTTTAACGGTAAATGTGTTGTAGGCAAACAAGATTGTAGCACACTGTGTGCTCATGATTTGAGTCTCCTACACACTGCCATAACTGGGAATAAGGATTATAATCTTGGTGCAATTTTTGCACGGAGGTTGCAGCTTAATGCTGCTAGTTGTAATTTTTATGGAGGAATCTATGCCTCCCGTGTAGCTGAGAGATTAAATGTTTCACCTTGGCCTAATGACCCCATCCTACCCACTCAGTATTTAGACTTTGATGCCATGAAGCGTCATAAGTTCCTTACGGGCACGGCCGCCAACTATACCTATAACTTGAGATTAAATAAAAAAAACGTTGTGCTTGTTGCTTTGCCTGCTCTTGCTCTCTTTGATTTTCACACTAGGGGAAGATATTATGTTCTTGAGAGCGAAGCCCATGCATACAACGCGGAGGTTGAAGCTACCAGGAGGGCCGCAGAGTCTGCTCCGAGGTTCTCAATGAGCCATCACCCAGATTATTATTCATACGGATCGTGATTACCAAGCTAGGCCAAAAGCCTAAGCTTGGGGGAGTACGTATTCCCACCGACATTACATTCATGTTCACACATTTCATTCCAGTTGTCGGTGTTCACACTTTTCCATTGTAATATCCCTGCTAGATTTGTTTTCTCGCTTTCTTCTTGTCTGTTTGAAAAACTTTGAGAAAACCCAAAAATATTTCCTACTTCTTTTTAGTTTTTCTTTCTTGCTTAGTTTAATTGTTGCATCAAAAGAAAACCTAAAAAGATTTCTCGCTTCTTCTTTTACTTGTTGGGAGCTTTCCCATGTAAATAGTTTTTCTCATTTTTGTTTTTCTTCTTTAATTTGCTTTCTGCAAGAAAAACCAAAAACTCCAAAAATATTTCAGTGTGTTTCTCTGAAATTCTTTTCTGTTTACTTGAGTCGTACCTAGGAGAAGACCACAATGAAATTGTTGAGTGGTTCTCATCTGCATTATCGTTTATCTAACAAAGAGCCCATGTTACTTTGTCTTCTCCTCTTGAATAAAATGTTTACAGATTCCAGCTTAGTCCACGGCATTCTTGCACTATTATTATTTTCTTATCATTCGGTCGTGCAAGTGAAAGGCAATAATGACGACATTTGATGAATTGATTGTGGCAGAGAAAGGCAGGTATGAACTCAACTTGTTTTTGTTTTTGTAAATATGTTTAACCTAGTATCCCTTGATTCAGCTCATTATGATCAAACATGTTTGCAATGACCATTAGAGATTATAGTTGTTCATACCATGCTTAAGTAGCTAGGAGTGGATAATGATTTATCTTGGGTGTCAACATGCATTAAAATGGTTGTGATGCGGTATGATAATATGGTATCCTCCTCTGAATGTTTCAAGTGGCTTGAATTGGCACATGTTCACGCATGTAGTTGAATCAAAACCAACATAGCCTTCATGATATTTATGTTCATGGTGTCCATATCCTACTCATGCTAGTATTCAATGTTGATTATATGTAATGCATGTTCATGACCGTTTTCGGTCTCTAGCTGGCCGCTTCTCAATCTAATTGCTAGCCTTCGCTTGTACTAAGCAGAAATACTGCTTGTGCATCAAAACCCTTAAACCAAGTTATGCCAGATGAGTCCACCATATCTACCTATATGCGATATTACCCTGCCGTTCCAAAGTAAATTTGCATGTGCCACCTCTAATAATTCAAATGAACATCTGTTTTGTGTGCCTAGACTGCTCATGAAGCGACAGGGGGCGGTCAGTATCTTCCATGCTAAGCGGGTTATTCTCATGATGAGTGTTTATTCACTCATCCTTACACGAGAGGGGCGGTAATAGGGATTCCCAGTCCTGAAATCAAAAATCAAAAATAATTAAACAAAACTCCCCCAGGAATGTTGTTGGTTTGGACGGTACCCGTGGATGCGGCTCGCCATGGAGTGTGATTGTTGGTGGAGGGGGAGTAAACCTTTACTTTTATCACTTGGGAACTGCCGCTAGTTTGTTTAGCATGGAAGATATTGATAACTCTTGGTCATGACGTTGACAGGATGGGTGTACCTCTCAAAATTATATCTATCTCAGTTTTAAACTTTGAGCTCTGGCACCGCTGCAAATCCATGCTTCCCTCTGCGAAGGGACTATCTATTTATTTTTATGTTGAGTCATCACCTTCTCAAATAAGCGCCAGACCTGAGAGCACTATTTTCATCCTCATGCATTGTGTATAGTTGATGTTGGGTGCAGCATGACTGGATCTCTTCTACCATGAATTACAATGTTTAGTCGCTGCTTGAACTTTGGAGGTGCTCTGCATTTATGTTTTGCGGTCTCAGAAAGGGCTAGCGAGATACCAATATTGTCATATTGTATCATGATTGTTTTGACAAAGTGTTGGCGCTTGAGATATCTTATTATTGCTCGGTAGTTGCTTATGTTATTGTTATGAGTAAATATAATTTCTAAGAGTTATTGTTGACATGGTTAGTCATAATATTTGCTGAAAACCTGGGTGCTACTTAAGCATATATATGTAAACAAGAACAAAAGAGTTCATAAAAGTATTTCTTTATCACTTTCAGTTTGTCAACTGAATTGCTTGAGGACAAGCAAAGGTTTAAGCTTGGGGGAGTTGATACGTCTCCACGGTACCTACTTTTCCTCACTCTTTTGCCCTAGTTTTGGACTCTAATTTGCACGATTTGAATGGAACTAACCCGGACTGACGCTATTTTCAGCAGAACTACCATGGTGTTGTTTTTGTGGAGAAATAAAAGTTCTCGGAATGGAACGAAACTTTTTGGAGATTTATTTCAAAATAAATGAGAATTATTGGAGCCAAAATACACCGAAGAGGGGGGCCAGGGTGAGCATCACCCACCAGGGCGCGCCCTGGTGGGTTGTGCCCACCTCGTGGCCCAACTTGCCCTAATTCCGCCACTATAAATTCCTAATTTTGGAGAAAAAAATCAGAGAGAAAGAATTATCGCGGTTCACGATACGGAGCCGCCGCCACCTCCAGTTCTTCATTGGGAGGCCAGATCTGGAGCCCGTTTGGTGCTCCGGAGAGGTGAATCTTCGGTGTTCGTCATCATCAACCTTTCTTCATCGCCAATTCCATGAGGCTCCCCACCGGGAGTGAGTAATTCCTTCGTAGGCTTGCTGGTCGGTGAGGAGTTGGATGAGATTCATCATGTAATCGAGATAGTTTTGTTAGGGCTTGATCCCTAGTATCCACTATGTTCTGATATTGATGTTGCTATGACTTTGCTATGCTTAATGCTTGTCACAAGGGCCCGAGTGGCATGATTTCAGATCTGAACCGTTTATGTTATCATCTCTATATCTATGTTCTTGATCCGATCTTGCCTAGTCATAAGCACCTATTACGTGTTATGATCCGTCAACCCCATAGTGACAATATTTGGGATACTTCGCGGTGATGACCGTAGTTTGAGGAGTTGATGTATTCACCATGTGCTAATGCTTTGTTCCGGTTCTCTATTAAAAGGAGGCCTTAATATCCCTTAGTTTCCTTATGGACCCCGCTGCCACGGGAGGGTAGGACAAAAGATGTCATGCAAGTTCTTTTCCATAAGCACGTATGACTATTTACGGAATACATGCCTACATTACATTGATGAACTGGAGCTAGTTCTGTGTGGCCCTAGGTTATGACTGTTACATGACGAATATCATCCAACGAGTTACCGATGCAATGCCTACGATCTTTCCACTTATTGTTCTTGCTAAGTTACTATTACTGTTGCTGCTATTCCAACTGCTACAAAACTATTGCTACTACTGTTACCGCTATTGTTACTGTCACTACCGCTACCAAACTATCATATTACTGTGCTACTAATCACTTTGCCGCAGATATTTAATCTCGAGGTGTGGTTGAATTGACAACTCAACTGCTAATACTCTCAAGTATTCTTTGGTTCCCCTTGTGTCAAATCTATAAATTTGGGTTGAATACTCTACCCTCGAAAACTGTTGCGATCCCCTATACTTGTGGGTTATCAATCTTCTCTTCCCTTATTAATTCTTTCATGAATTGCATCATTGACCAATGCTATGTTTGTCAATATCCAATAAATTTTACTACTTATACTTTTCCTTATGTGATGTCATTACTTACCATAAGATTAGCATATGATCCTTTTCATTTATTTCCTTTTTATTTTGATTGCAAGCAGAATGTAAAAAAAAAACAAAAGCTCAAACTAAACTTTATTATATAACTCTCACTCGATTACATAGATAGATAGATCACGAAACTAGCACTCGAAAATAGATCATACTAAACTTTTATTCAACTAAATCACGAAAGAGCTAAGGATCGAACTAAAATAGGTAAAGGTAAATAAAAGTGATGGTGATACGATACCAGGGCATCTCCCCCAAGCTTGGCTCAAGACAAGGGGAGTGTCCATACCCGTGTACTCAAGTCTCCTTTGGTGGTGAAGATGATGAAGGTGGTGGTGACGAAGTGGTAAGTTTGTCCTCCGTCTTCCAAGGCAAGGGTTCACCATCGAAATATGACGCGAGAGTCCCCCGAGTCCTGCAACTGGCAGCTAAAGTCATACCTTTAAATCTGGCTTCATACTCAAAAGCTTGGTTTTGAAGATCATAGATTTGACTTGCAGAAAATTGACTTGCTAGTTGAAGGTGAAGACGATGTCCTTCATAGACCGACCATCCACCATCTGATAACGGGTGAATTCTGTGATCATGGAGTGATTGGCACTAAGTCCATGCTCCACCATCCCTTGGCACTTGAAGATGTCTTGTTGCACCACCTCGAGCCTAGCCTCCATGCTTCCCGTCCTCTTGGGTCCCTGATAACCTCAGATGTGGAGCACCCCCTCACGCATTTCAATGGTTTGAGGGTGCTTCATAAACTCCGGCAAGTATGGGTTGATGACCTTCTCTAAGTACTTGTCCTTGGAGGAGCTTGGTGGAGCCATGGAGATCTAGATCTGACGAGAAAACAACACGAAACAAGAACAAATAATTTTTCTGCTATGCGGTGGTCAAAACAATCGGGGGTATATATAAAGAATTTTTTATCTTGGGAAGCAAGAATATGGAAGGACAACGGAGTCGCGAAGGTGTCCGAGGTGGGCACAACCCACCAGGGCGCGCCTGGTAGGGCTGGCGCACCCTAGTGTATCGTGCTCACCTCGGTTTCTTTCATGTTTGTTTCTTATTTTCCTAATTTTTGTAATATTCCAAAACTGACAGAAAATATTTTTGCGTATTTTTCGGAGTCCGTTTACTTACCGTATCACGTACCTCCTCTTTTTCAGAATTCTGGAGTGTTTCGGAAGGTTTATTTTATGTGTTCCTCCGGTGTAATGGTTTGGATAACATTGCTTTCAACATTAATAGGCGTACCTGAGATATAGTTTTTAATTCTTTTTCCATTGACCACCTTTGGGTTAGTACCTTCGGCATTATTAATCTTGATAGCTCCAGAACGATAAACCTCTTCGATAATATATGGTCCTTCCCATTTGGAAAGAAGCTTTCCTGCAAAAAATCTAAAACGAGAGTTGTACAAAAGAACATATTCTCCAACTTTGAATTCCTGCTCTTGGATTCTTTTGTCATGCCATCTTTTAACTTTTTCTTTGAATAGTTTGGCATTTTCATAAGCTTGGGTTCTCCGTTCATCTAGTGAGCTAATATCAAATAACCTCTTCTTACCGGCAAGTTTGAAATCATAATTGAGTTCTTTAATTTCCCAAATGCTTTATGTTCTAACTCTAGAGGCAAATGACAAGCTTTTCCATATACCATTTTGTATGGAGACATACCCATAGGATTTTTATAAGCTGTTATATAGGCCCGAAGTGCATCATCTAGTTTCTTAGACCAATTCTTTCAAGACCTATTGACAGTTTTTTGTAATATTAATTTTATTTCTCCATTGCTAAGTTCAACTTGACCACTACATTGAGGATGATAGGGTGATGCAATTCTATGGTTAACATCATATTTAGCAAGCATCTTACGGAAAGCACCATGAATAAAGTGTGAACCACCATCAGTCATTAAATATCTAGGGACTCCAAACCTCGGGAAGATAACTTCTTTAAGCATTTTAATGGAGGTGTTATGATCAGCACTGCTAGTTGGAATAGCTTCCACCCACTTAGTAACATAATCAACAACAACCAAAATATGAGTATACCCATTAGAGGAAGGAAAAGGTCCCATATATTCAAAACCCCAAACATCAAATGGTTCAACAACAATTGAATAATTCATAGGCATTTCCTGACGCTTACCGATATTACCAATTCTTGGACATTCATCACAAGATAAGAAGAACTTACGGGCATCCATGAAGAGAGTAGGACAATAAAAACCAGATTGCAATACCTTGTGCGCAGTTCTATCTCCTGCATGATGTCCTCCATAAGCTTCGGAATGACATTTCCGTAGGATTTGTTCCTGTTCATGCTCAGGTACACAACGTCTAATAATACCATCCACCCTTTCTTTATAAAGATATGGGTCATCCCAAAAGTAATGTCTTAAATCATAAAAGAATTTTTTGTTTTGTTGGTATGTGAAACTTGGTGGTATATATTTAGCAACAATGTAGTTAGCATAATCAGCATACCAAGGAGTGTTTTGAGAAACATTTATTGCAGCTAACTGTTCATCAGGAAAACTATCATCAATAGGTATTCGGTCATCAAGAATATTTTCTAACCTAGACAAGTTATCAGCTACGGGGTTCTCAGCTCCTTTTCTATCAATGATATGTAAATCAAATTCTTGAAGCAAGAGAACCCACCTAATGAGTCTAGGTTTATGCTACTTCTTGAGCTTGCGTTGGTTTTCCCTTGAAGAGGAAAGGGTGATGCAGCAAAGTAGATAAGTATTTCCCTCAGTTGTTGAGGACCAAGGTATCAATCCAGTAGGAGGTACAAGCAAGGCCCCAATCTTTGCACCTACACAAACAATCAAACACTTGCACCCAACGCTATAAAGGGGTTGTCAATCCCTTCACGGTTACTTTCAAGGATGAGATCTGATAGAGATAGATATAAAAGATTACTAAAATGAAAAGTAAAAAGATTGCAGCAAAGTATTTTTGGTATTTTTGGTTTATAGATCTGAAAATATAATATGGAAAACAGACCCCGGGGGCCATAGGTTTCACTAGAGGCTTGTCTCTTGAAGGAAAATAATACGGTGGGTGAACAAATTATTGTTGAGCAATTGATAGAAAAGCGCATAGTTATGATGATATCCAAGGCAATGATTATGCATATAGGCATCACGTCCGTGTCAAGTAGACCGAAACGATTCTGCATCTACTACTATTACTCCACACATCGACCGACTCCTGCCTGCATCTAGAGTATTAAATTCATGAAGAACAGAGTAACGCATTAAGTAAGATGACATGATGTAGAGGGATAAACTCAAGCAATATGAGGAAAACCCCATCTTTTTACCCTTGATGGCAACAATACAAATACGTGCCTCGCTACCCCTACTTTGTCACTGGGTCAGGACACCGCAAGATTGAACCCAAAACTAAGCACTTCTCCCATTGCAAGAATTACCAATCTAGTTGGCCTAACCAAACCAAACCAATAACTCGAAGAGACTTGCAAAGATATGAAATCATGCATATAAAAATTCAGAGAAGATTTAAATAATATTCATAGATAATCTGATCATAAACCCACAATTCATCGGATCACGACAAACACACCGCAAAAGAGTATTACATCGGATAGATCTCCATGAAGATCATGAAGAACATGGTATTGAAGAAAATAGAGAGAAGAAGCCATCTAGCTACTAGCTATGGACCCGAAGGTCTGAGGTGAACTACTCACGCATCATCGGAGGGGCAATGGAGTTGATGTAGATGCCCTCCGTGATCGAATCCCCCTCCGGCAGATTACCGGAAAAGGCTCCAAGATGGGATCTCACGGGAACAGAGGCTTCCGGCGGCGGAAAAGTATTATCGTGGATCTTTTTGGTATTGGGGGAATATTTGGGAATTTATAGGAGGAAGATTAGGGTTAGGAGGCCTGCAGGTGGGCCACAAGCCAGGGGGGCGCGCCCCCCTAGGGCACGCCCTGCAGGCTTGTCGTCTCCCGGCAGGTCTCCTGCCCCCTTCTCCAAGTCTGGTAGGTTTCTTCTGGTCCAAGAAAAATCATCGCGAAGATTTTATTCCGTTTGGACTCCGTTTGATATTCCTTATCTGCAATACTCAAAAACAAGGAAAAAGCTGAAACTGGCACTGGGCTCTAGATTAATAGGTTAGTCCCAAAAATAATATAAAATAGCATATTAATGCATATAAAACATCCAAAACAGATAATATAATTGCATGGAACAATAAAAAATTATAGATACGTTGGAGACGTATCAAGCATCCCCAAGCTTAATTCCTGCTCGTCCTCGAGTAGGTAAATGATAAAAACAGAATTTTTGATGTGGAATGCTACCTAACATATTTATCCATGTAATATTCTTTATTGTGGCATGAATGTTCAGATCCGTAAGATTCAAAACAAAAGCTTAATATTGACATAAAAACAATAATATTTCAAGCATACTAACAAAGCAATTGTGTCCTTTCAAAATAACATGGCCAAAGAAAGTTATCCCTACAAAATCACATGGTCTGGCTATGCTCCATCTTCCCCACATAAAGTATTTAAATCATGCACAACCCCAATGACAAGTCAAGCAATTGTTTTACACCTTTTATGTTCTCAAACCTTTTCAACTTTCACGCAATACATGAGCGTGAGCCATGGATATAGCACTATAGGTGGAATAGAATATGGTGGAGGTTGTGAGGAAAAGGAGAAGATAGTCTCACATCAACTAGGCGTATCAATGGGCTATGGAGATGCCCACCAATTGATATCAATGTGAGTGAGTAGGGATTGCCATGCAACGGATGCACTAGAGCTATAAGTGTATGAAAGCTCAAAAAGAAACTAAGTGGGTGTGCATCCAACTCGCTTGCTCACGAAGACCTAGGGCAATTTGAGGAAGCCCATCATTGGAATGTACAAGCCAAGTTATATAATGAAAAATTCCCACTAGTATATGAAAGTGACAAAATAGGAGACTCTCTATCATGAAGATCATGGTGCTACTTTGAAGCACAAGTGTGGAAAAAGGATAGTAGCATTGTCCCTTCTCTCTTTTCTCTCATTTTTTTTGGTGGGCATCTTTGGCCTCTTTTTTTTATTTGGGCTTCATTGGCCTCTTTTATTATTTGTAAAGTCTGGAGCCTCATCCCAACTTGTGAGGGAATCATAGCTTCCATCATCCTTTCCTCTCATGGGACAATGCTCTAATAATGATGATCATCACACTTTTATTTACTTACAACTCAAGAATTACAACTCGATACCTAGAACAAAATATGAATCTATATGAATGCTTCCGGTGGTGTACCGGGATGTGCAACGATCTAGCATAGCAAATGACATCAAAAAATGGACAAGCCATGAAAACATCATGCTAGCTATCTTACGATCATGCAAAGCAATATGAAAATGATGGTGCGTGTCATAATAAACGGAACGGTGGAAGTTGCATGGAAATATATCTCGGAATGGCTATGGAAATGCCATAATAGGTAGGTATGGTGGCTGTTGTGAGGGAGGTATATGGTGGCTGTTTTGAGGAAGGTGGGTTTAATGCACCGGCGAAAGTTGCACGGTACTAGAGAGGCTAGCAATGGTGGAAGGGTGAGAGTGCGTATAATCCATGGACCCACATTAGTCATAAAGAACTCACATACTTATTGCAAAAGTCTATTAGTTATCTAAGCAAAGTATTAGACGCATGCTCCTAGGGGAGAGGTTGGTAGGAGTTAACCATCGCGCGCTCCCGACCCTCACACAAAGGATGACAATCATTAAACAAATCATGCTCTGACTTCGTTACATAACGGTTCACCATACGTGCATGCTACGGGAATCACAAACTTTAACACAAGTATTTCTATCAATCCACATTTACTCACTAGCATGACTCTAATATCACCATCTTTATATCTCAAAACTATATGCAAGGAATCAAACTTCTCATAGTATTTAATGCACTTTATATGAAAGTTTTTATTATATCCCTCTTGGATGCCCATTATATTAGGACTAAATTCATAACCTAAACCAATTACCATGCTGTTTAAAGACTCTCAAAATAATATAAGTGAGGTACGAGAGTTCAATTATTTCTATAAAATAAAACGCCACCGTGCTCTAAAAAGATATAAGTGAAGCACTAGAGCAAAATTGCCTAGCTCAAAAGATATAAGTGAAGCACATAGAGTATTCTAATAAATTCACGATTAATGTGTGTCCCTCTCAAAAGATGTGTGCAGCAAGGATGATTGTGGCAAACTAAAAAACAAAGACTCATATCATACAAGACGCTCCAAGCAAAACACATTTCATGTGGTGAATAAAAATATAGCCTCAAGTAAATTTACCGATGGATTGAAGACGAAAGAGGGGATGCCTTCCGGGGCATCCCCAAGCTTAGGCTCTTTGGTATCCTTGAATATTTCTTGGGGTGCCTTGGACATCCCCAAGCTTAGGCTCTTGCCACTCCTTATTCCATAGTCCATCAAATCTTTACCCAAAACTTGAAAACTTCACAACAGAAAACTCAACAGAAAACTCGTGAGATCCGTTAGTATAAGAAAAATAAATCACCACTTTAGGTAATGTTGTGAACTCATTATTTATTTATATTGGTGTAATATATACTGTATTCCAACTTCTCCATGGTTCATACCCCCCGATAACAACCCATAGATACATTAAAATAAGCAAACAACACAAAGAAAACAGAATCTGTCAAAAACAGAACAGTCTGTAGCAATCTGTAAACTTCGAATACTTATGTAACTCCAAAAATTCTGAAAAATTAGTAAAATCTGGGAAATTTGTATATAAATCTTTTTAAAAAAAATTCAGACTCATTAGAATCTCTGGTGAATTTATAAAATTCCTGGACTGAGCGCAAAAGTTTCTGTTTTTCAGCAAAATCAAATCAACAATCACCGTAGACCATCCCAAAGGTCTTACTTGGCTCAAATACTAATTAAAACAATAAAACACAATTACTACAGAGGTAATAATGTGTAAAGCACTTAAAAACAGAAACAAAAACCAAACAAAAAACAGAAAATAAAATTGGGTTGCCTCCCAACAAGCGCTATTGTTTAACGAACCTAGCTAGGCATAACGCAATAGATCTAGGTATTGTCATCTTTGGTATGCAATCCATAAGTAGCTCTCATAATAGATTCATAAGGTAATTTAATTCTCTTTCTAGGAAAGTGTTCCATGCCTTTCCTTAACGGAAATTGGAATCTAATGTTTCCTTCTTTCATATCAATAATTGCACCGATCGTTCAAAGGGAGGGTCTACCAAGAATAATAGGACATGTAGGATTGCAATCTATATCAAGAACAATGAAATGTACGGGCACATAGTTCCTATTTGCAACAATAAGAACATCATTAATCCTTCCCATAGGTTTCTTAATAGTGGAATCTGCTAGATGCAAATTTAAAGAGCAATCATCAAGATCATGGAAACCTAGCACATCACATAAAGTTTTCGGAATCGTGGAAACGCTAGCACCCAAATCACACAAAGCATGGCACTCATAATCTTTAATTTTAATCTTAATAGTAGGTTACCACACATCATAAAGCTTTCTAGGTATAGAAACTTCCAATTCAAGTTTTTCTTCAAAAGATTTCATCATAGCATCAACGATATGTTTAGTAAAAGTTTTATTTTGATTATAAGCATGCGGAGAATTCAACATGGATTGCAACAAGGAAATACAATCAATTAAAGAACAACTATCATAATTAAAGTCCTTGAAATCCAAAAGAGTCGGTTCATTGCTATGTAAAGTTTTGACCTCTTCAATCCCACTTTTATCAATTTTAGCATTAAGGTCTATAAACTCCGAATCATTGGGACAACTTTTAACTAAATTTGACTTATCTCCAGTCCCATATTTATCAAGATTTGAATTAGAAAACAAAGATTCAATAGGATTCACATCAATCACTTTAAGATCTTCATCATTATTATCACGAGAACATACTTTTTCAAGCCATTCACGCTTAGCACGCATTCTAGCGGTTCTTTCCTTACACTCATCAATAGAATTCTCATAGATTTTAAAGACTCATTAATATCACGCTTGGGTGGAGTAGATCTAATTTTCAAAGAATCAATCTCAAGCGAAATTCTATCCACGTTCCTAGACAAATCATCAACCTTGAGCAATTTTTCTTCAATCGTAGCATTGAAAACCTTTTGCGAACTAATAAATTCTTTAATATTTATTAGAGGAATTACTAGGAAACGGCCTAGAGTTGAAAACCTTTTGCGAACTAATAAATTCTCAAGATCAGAGGGCATCTTATTATAATTTCCATAAGGATTTTTGTAGGAATTACCATAATTATTAGAGGAATTACTAGGAAACGGCCTAGGGTTGAAATTACCTCTATACGCGTTATTACCAAAATTGTTCGTACCAACAAAATTCACATCCATAGATTCATTATTATTTCCAAGCAAAGAAGACAAATGCATATCATTAGGATCAATAGGGGCACTCTTACTAGCAAACAATTTCATTAATTCATCCATCTTTTCACTCAAAGTATTTATTTCTTCAATAGCATGCACTTTTTTACTAGTAGGAGATCTTTCGGTATGCCATTGAGAGTAATTTGCCATAATATTATCTAGGAGTTTAGTAGCTTCTCCTAATGTGATTTCCATAAAAGTACCACTCGCGGCGGAATCTAAAAGATTTCTAGAAGAAAAATTCAATCCCGCATAAAAACCATGTGCGGGGCAATTTCTAATCATTAGTTTCATCCTCTCCCAAGATTGTGCAACATGCTCATGATCAAGTTGCTTAAAGTTCATTATATCGTTCCTAAGGGAGATGATCTTAGCGGGCAGAAAGTACTTGAAAAAAAAGCATCTTTACACTTATTCCATGAATCAATACTATTTTTAGGCAAAGATGAAAACCAAGTTTTAGCACGATCTCGTAGTGAGAACGGAAATAGCTTCAATTTAACAATATCATTATCCACATCTTTCTTCTTTTGCATATCACACAACTCAACGAAAGTATTTAGATGGGATGCGGCATCTTGACTAGGAAGGCCGGAAAATTGTTCTTTCATAACAAGATTAAGCAAAGCGGCATTAATTTCATAAGATTCCGCACTAGTGGCGGGAGCAATCCGAGTACTAATAAAATCATTATTATTAGTATTGGAGAAGTCACACAACTTGGTATTCACTTGAGTCATCGTGACAAAGCAAGCAATCTAGCACACAAGCAAACAAAAAGCAAACGAAAAGACGAACGGAAAAAGGGCGAATAAAAAGGCAAATATTTTTGGTTTTTTCTGAAAATCGTTTTAGAAGTGGGGGAGAGGAAAACGAGAGGCAAAAGGTAAATAATGTAAATGCAAGAGATGAGTTTGTGATGGGTACTTGGTAGGCTTGATGTCTTGACTTGCTATGTATCCTCCCCAGCAACGGCGCCAGAAATCCATCTTGCTACTTCTTGAGCTTGCGTTGGTTTTCCCTTGAAGAGGAAAGGGTGATGCAGCAAAGTAGATAAGTACTTCCCTCAGTTGTTGATAACCAAGGTATCAATCCAGTAGGAGGTACAAGCAAGGCCCCAATCTTTGCACCTACACAAACAATCAAACACTTGCACCCAACGCTATAAAGGGGTTGTCAATCCCTTCACGGTTACTTGCAAGGATGAGATCTGATGGAGATAGATATAAAAGATTACTAAAATGAAAAGTTAAACAAAAGTAAAAAGATTGCAGCAAAGTATTTTTGGTTTATAGATCTGAAAATATAATATGGAAAATAGACCCGGGGGCCATAGGTTTCACTAGAGGCTTCTCTCTTGAAGGAAAATAATACGGTGGGTGAACAAATTACTGTCGAGCAATTGATAGAAAAGCGCATAGTTATGACGATATCCAAGGCAATGATTATGCATATAGGCATCACGTCCGTGTCAAGTAGACCGAAACGATTCTGCATCTACTACTATTACTCCACACATCGACCGACTCCTGCCTGCATCTAGAGTATTAAGTTCATGAAGAACAGAGTAACGCATTAAGTAAGATGACATGATGTAGAGGGATAAACTCAAGCAATATGAGGAAAACCCCATCTTTTTACCCTTGATGGCAACAATACAAATACGTGCCTCGCTACCCCTACTTTGTCACTGGGTCAGGACACCGCAAGATTGAACCCAAAACTAAGCACTTCTCCCATTGCAAGAATTACCAATCTAGTTGGCCAAACCAAACCAATAACTCAAAGAGACTTGCAAAGATATGAAATCATGCATATAAGAATTCAGAGAAGATTTAAATAATATTCATAGATAATCTGATCATAAACCCACAATTCATCGGATCTCGACAAACACACCACAAAAAAGTATTACATCGGATAGATCTCCATGAAGATCATGAAGAACATGGTATTGAAGATGGAGGGGCAATGGTGTTGATGTAGATGCCCTCCGTGATCGAATCCCCCTCTGGCAGATTACCGAAAAAGGCTCCAAGATGGGATCTCACGGGAACAGAGGCTTCCGGCGGCGGAAAGTATTATCGTGGCTCTTTTTGGTATTGGGGGAATATTTGGGAATTTATAGGAGGAAGATTAGGGTTAGGAGGCCTGCAGGGGGGCCAAAAGCCAGGAGGCGCCCCCCCTAGGGCGCGCCCTGCAGGCTTGTCGTCTCCCGGCAGGTCTCCTGCCCCCTTCTCCAAGTCTGGTAGGTTTCTTCTGGTCCAAGAAAAATCATCGCGAAGATATTATTCCTTTTGGACTCCGTTTGATATTCCTTATCTGCAATACTCAAAAACAAGGAAAAAACAGAAACTGGCACTAGGCTCTAGATTAATAGGTTAGTCCCAAAAATAATATAAAATAGCATATTAATGCATATAAAACATCCAAAACAGATAATATAATAGCATGGAACAATCAAAAATTATAGATACGTTGGAGACGGATCACTTTAGTATCCCAAATATTGTCACTATGGGGTTGACGGATCATAACACGTAATAGGTGCATATGACTAGGCAAGATCGGATCAAGAACATGGATATAGAGATGATAACATAAATGGTTCAGATCTGAAATCATGGCACTCGGGCCCTAGTGACAAGCACTAGGCATAGCACAGTCATAGCAACATCAATCTCAGAATATAATAGATACTAGGGATCAAGCGCTAACAAAACTAACTCGATTACATGATGAATCTCATCCAACTCCTCACCGACCAGCAATCCTATGAAGGAATTACTCACTCCCGGTGGGGAGCATCATGGAATTGACGATGGAGAAGGGTTGGTGATGACGAAGACCAAAGATTCCCCTCTCCGGAGCCCCAAACGGGCTCCAGATCTGGCCTCCCGATGAAGAACAGGAGGTGGCGGCGGCTCCGTATCGTAAAACGGGATGACACTTTCTCTCTGATTTTTTCTCTGAAAATAGGAATTTATAGCGTCGGAATTAGTGTCAGTGGGGCCACGAGGTGGGCACAACCCACCAGGGCGCGCCCAGGGGGCCTGGCGCGCCCTGGTGGGTGCTGCTCACCCTGGCCCCCCTCTTCGGTGGATTTTGGCTCCAATAATTCTCATATATTCTGAAATAATTCTCCAAAAAGTTTCGTTCCATTCCGAGAACTTTTATTTCTGCACAAAAACAACACCATGGTAGTTTTGCTAAAAACAACGTTAGTCCGGGTTAGTTCCATTCAAATCATGCAAATTAGAGTCCAAAACAAGGGCAAAAGAGTGACGAAAAGTTGATACGTTGGAGACGTATCAACTCCCCCAAGCTTAAACCTTTGCTTGTCCTCAAGCAATTCAGTTGACAAACTGAAAGTCATAAAGAAAAACTTTTATGAACTCTTTTGTTCTTGTTTACACATATATGCTTAAGTAGCACCCAGGTTTTCAGCAAAGATTATGTCTAACCATGCCAACAATAACTCTTAGAAATTATATTAACTCATAACAATAACATAATTAACTAGCGAGCAATAATAAGATATCTCAAGCGCCAACACTTTGTCAAAACAATCATGATACAATATGACAATAGTGGTATCTCGCTAACCCTTTCTGAGACCGCAAAACATAAATGCAGAGCACCTCCAAAGTTCAAGTAGCGACTAAACATTGTAATTCATGGTAGAAAAGATCCAGTCATGCTGCACCCAACATCAACTATACACAATGCATGAGGATGACAATAGTGCTCTCAGGTCTGGCGCTTATTTGAGAAGGTGATGACTCAACATAAAAGTGAATAGATAGTCCCTTCGCAGAGGGAAGCATGGATTTGCAGCGGTGCCAGAGCTCAAAGTTTAAAACAGAGATAGATATAATTTTGGGAGGTACACCCTTCCTGTCAACGTCACGACCAAGAGTTATCAATATCTTCCATGCTAAACAAATTAGCGGCGGTTCCCAAGCGGTAAAAGTAAAG
Source organism: Elymus sibiricus (assembly GCA_039707655.1). NCBI lineage: Eukaryota > Viridiplantae > Streptophyta > Magnoliopsida > Poales > Poaceae > Elymus > Elymus sibiricus. The sequence continues at coordinate 450,765,379 of CM077667.1, read as the reverse complement.
GTTTACTCCCCCTCCACCAACAATCACACTCCACGGCTAGCCGCATCCACGGGTACCGTCCAAACCAACAACATTCCTGGGGGAGTTTTGTTTAATTATTTTTGATTTTTGATTTCGGGACTGGGAATCCCTATTACCGCCCCTCTCGTGTAAGCACAAGTGAATAAACACTCATCATGAGAATAACCCGCTTAGCATGGAAGATACTGACCGCCCTCTGTTGCTCCATGAGCGGTCCAGGCATACAAAACAAATGTTCATTTGAATTTTTAGAGATGGCTCATGCAAATTTACTTTGGAACGGCAGAGTAATACCGCATATAGGTAGATATAGTGGACTCATCTAGCACAACTTGGTTTAGAGGTTTTGATGCAGAAGCAGTATCCCCGCTTAGTACAGGCGAAGGCTAGCAAATAGATTGAGAAGTGGCCAGCTAGAGAGCGAAAACGGTCATGAACATGCATTACATATAACCAACATTGAATACTAGCATGAGTAGGATATGGACACCATGAACATAAATATCATGAAGGCTATGTTGGTTTTGATTCAACTACATGCGTGAACATGTGCCAAGTCAAGCCACTTGAAACATTCAGAGGAGGATACCATATCATCATACCGCATCACAACCATTTTAATGCATGTTGACACCCAAGATAAATCATTATCCACTCCTAGCTACTTAAGCATGGCATGAACAACTATAATCTGTAATGGTCATTGCAAACATGTTTGATCATAATGAGCTGAATCAAGGACATATTTACAAAAACAAAAACAAGTTGAGTTCATACCCGCTTTTCTCTGCCACAGTCAATTCATCAAATGTCGTCATTATTGCCTTTCACTTGCACGAACGAATGATAAGAAAATAATAATAGTGCAAGAGTGCCGTGGACTAAGCTAGAATCTGCAAACATTTTTTTCAAGAGGAGAAGACAAACTAATATGGGCTCTTTGTTAGATAAACGATAATGCAGATGAGAGCCACTCAACAATTTCATTGTGGTCTTCTCCTAGGTACGACTCAAGTAAAAAGAAAAGAATTTCAGAGAAACACACTGAAATATTTTTGGAGTTTTTGGTTTTTCTTGAAGAAAGCAAATTAAAGAGGAAAAACAAAAACGAGAAACACTATTTACACGGGAAAGCTCCCAACAAGTAAAAGAAGAAGCGAGAAATCTTTTTGGGTTTTCTTTTGATGCTTCAATTAAACTAAGCTAGAAAGAAAAACTAAAAAGAAGTAGGAAATATTTTTGGATTTTCTCAAAGTTTTTCAAACACACAAGAAGTAAGCGAGAAAACAAATCTAGCATGGAAATTACAATGAAAAAGTGTGAACACCGACAACTGAAATGAAATGTGTGAACATGAATGTAATGTCGGTGGAAATACGTACTCCCCCAAGCTTAGGCTTTTGGCCTAGCTTGGTAATTACCATCCGTATGAATAATAATACGGGCGATGGCTCACCGAGGCCCTCGGAACAGACTCCGCGGCCCTCCTGGCAGCTTCAACCTCCGCATTGTACGCATGGGCTTCACTCTCAAGGACATAATATCTTCCCCTGTTGTGAAAATCAAAGAGAGCAGGAGCAGGCAAAGCAACAGGCACAACATGTTTTTTATTAAACCTGAAGTTATAGGTGTAGTTGGTGGCCGTACCCGTAAGGAACTTATGGCGCTTCATAGCATCAAAGTCTAAATATTGAGTAGGTAAGATGGGGTCATTAGACCATGGTGAGACTCTCAATCTCTCCGCTACACGGGAGACCTAGATTCCTCCATAAAATTACTATTAGCAGCATTGAGCTGAAACCTCCGTGCAACAATTGCACCAAGATTAATCCTTATTCCCAGTTATGGCAGTGTGTAAGAGACTCAAGTCATGAGCACACAGTGTGCTACAATCTTGTTTGCCTATGATACATTTACCGTTAAAGAGCGCAAAATATTGTATTGATGGGAAATGGATGTTGTTAATTCTCCCTTGAGCTACCCCCCTATCTTCACCAAACCAAAGATTGACTAAAAATGACTCGTATTCAGATTTTGTTGGTTCGTCGAGGGAACCCCAATATGGAAGTTTGCATGCTTCACTGAACATTTCTAACGGCATGGTGAAGGAACGATCATACACGTTGAATGAAACTCTAGACTCACGAGAAAAATATTTAAATTTCTTTGTGAAGGTTTTCGTGAGTTCGAGGTGTTGGGGGCACTTATCTGTGATGAAGGGACCAAGCTCTGTGTTGTGGATAAATTGGTCAAATTCCTCCTTAATACCTGCACCTTCCATGAACTCGTCGCACGGCCACAAGCATGATTTGGTGGCGGCATTTCGCATCGAGCTTTCGCTTGGTTCAACATAAGACTGTCGAACCGAGCTTCCACTTGATGAGGCTTCCGAGGATCTCCTCCTCGAAGAACTCCTAAAGAATTGCATTTTTATTCCTATAAAAATTCTGATTTTTTTTAGTCCACAAACATTTTGTCAACAAAACTTTTTAAGATTGTTAGCAACTACTCCTAAGCATGCACAGAGGCCATATTGAGCATTCAAACTACTTAGAACTCTAAGAATTCAACGTCAAGCTCATCTACAGTAGCACCAAGAGTAGCTAATTACTCTAAAAATAACCCACTAAAACAAAAACTAATTGGAGCAATGGAGGAGTCACATACCAAGTAGTAATTCCTCCAAACAATTTCAGAAATGGAGCTTCGAGCTAAGAGATCAAATACGCGGGTTTGAGAGCAAGAACACGGGAATGGTGGTTGTGGTGATTTTTTTTCTGGAGATGGGGATGATGTGGGCTAAAGAGATAAGTGAGGGGGGCCACGTGGGGGCCACAACCCACCAGGGCGCGCCTGGGGGTGCTGGCGCGCCCTGGTGTCTTGTGGGCACCAGGTGCACGCCCCTGTAGTATTATTTGCACCAAAAATTCATAGATATTCGGAAAAAAATCGTGTAATTCGGAAAAAAATCATGTAAAATTTTCAGGGCATTCTGAGAATTTTTATTTTTGGGTCATTTTTTATTGCACGGAAAAAAGAGAAAACAGGGTAATCATGGCATTTTATTTTATTTGACTAGCTAAAACAAAAAAATAAAAGGTGGGAGCAGAGAGTTATGCTTACTAGATTCATCGACTTCATACCTCTCAAAAATGATTCATTAATAAGGTTGATCAAGTCTTATTAACAACCACTTCCGATTAGCATGAAACCGAAGAACTTTCGTAAAACACTAAGTTACCTCAATGGGGATGTGCATATCCCCAACAATAAGTATATCATATTTCTTTTTGGCAGTAGGAAGAGGTAATTGAAAACTTCCAATAGTGATGGTCGGAGATTCTTCAATAACATTTATACCATTCACTTGGAATTGTTTCTTCGGAAAGTGCACCGTATGCCCATTACCATTGATATGAAAAATGACTTTGCTTTTATTGCAATCAATAACAGCCCCTGCAGTATTCAAAAAGGGTCTACCAAGGATAATCGACATGTTTTCGTCCTCGGGCATCTCAATAATTCTCATATATTCTGAAATAATTCTCATATATTCTGAAATAATTCTCCAAAAAGTTTCGTTCCATTCCGAGAACTTTTATTTCTGCACAAAAACAACATCATGGTAGTTCTCCTGAAAACAGCGTTAGTCCGGGTTAGTTCCATTCAAATCATGCAAATTAGAGTACAAAACAAGGGCAAAAGAGTGAGGAAAAGTAGATACGTTGGAGACGTATCATTAAGCAATCATCAAAAGAAGTTCCGTAAACGGAAAAATCATCCATGAAAACCTCCACAATCTTTTCACAAAAATCAGAGAATATAGTAGTCATACATCTTTGAAAGGTAGCAGGTGCATTGCATAAACCAAAAGGCATACGTCTATAAGCATAGGTTCCAAAAGGACAAGTAAAGGTGGTTTTCTCTTGATCAGATTGTGATACGGGTATTTGAGAGAAACCAGAATATCCATCCAGAAAACAAATGTGTGTGTGCTTAGATAATCTCTCTAGCATTTGATCAATGAAAGGCAGAGGGTAATGATCTTTTCTAGTAGCTTTGTTTAATTTTCTAAAGTCAATTACCATTCTATAGCCAGTGACAATTCTTTGTGGGGTATGTTCATTCTTATTATTAGGAACAATAATAATACCTCCCTTCTTAGGGACACAATGAACGGGACTTACCCATCTACTATCAGCTATGGGATAGATTATAATTGCTGATAACCCACAAGTATAGGGGATCACAACAGTTTTCGAGGGTAGAGTATTCAACCCAAATTTATAGATTCTACACAAGGGGAGCCAAAGAATATTTGACAGTATTAGCAGCTGAGTTGTCAATTCAACAACACCCGGAGATTAAATATCTGCAGCAGAGTGATCAGTAGCACAGTAGTATTATAGTTTGCATAGCAGTAGTAGCAGTAACGGTAACAGTAGCAGTGATAGCAATAGTTTTGTAGCAAGTGTAACAGTAGCAACAACAATAGTAACTTAGCAAGAACAATATGTGGAAAACTCATAGGCACTGGATCGGTGAACTCGTTGGATGATATTCATCATATAACAGTCATAACCTAGGGCGACACAGAACTAGCTCCAGTTCATAAATGTAATGTAGGCATGTATTCCGTAAATAGTCATACGTGCTTATGGAAAAGAACTTGCATGACATCTTTTGTCCTACCCTCCCGTGGCAGCAGGGTCCATAAGGAAACTAAGGGATATTAAGGCCTCCTTTTAATAGAGAACCGAAACAAAGCATTAACACACGGTGAATACATGAACTCCTCAAACTACGGTCATCGCCGGAAAGTATCCCGACTATTGTCACTCCGGGGTTTGCGGATTAGAACACATAATAGGTGCATATGACTAGCAAGATCGGATCAAGAACATAGATATAATGGTGATAACATAAACGGTTCAGATCTGAAATCATGGCACTCGGGCCCTAGTGACAAGCATTAGGCATAGCAAAGTCATAGCAACATCAATCTCAGAACATAGTGGATACTAGGCATCAAGCCCTAACAAAACTAACTCGATTACATGATAAATCACTTCCAACTCCTCACCGACCAGCAAGCCTACGAAGGAATTACTCACTACCGGTGGGGAGCATCATGGAATTGGCGATGGAGAAGGGTTGATGATGACGAAGACCGGAGATTCCCCTGTCCGGAGCCCCAAACAGGCTCCAGATCTGGCCTCCCGATGAAGAACAGGAGGTGGCGACGGCTCCGTATCGTAAAATGCGATGAAACTTTTTTCTTGATTTTTTCCTCCAAAAATAGGATTTTATAGCGTCGGAATTAAGGTCAGTGGGGCCACGAGGTGGGCACAACCCACCAAGGCGCGCCGAGGGGGGCTGGCGCGCCCTGGTGTCTTGTGCCCAGCCAGGGGCCCCCCCTTCGGTGGTTCTTGGCTCTAGTATTTTTTATTTATTGTAAAATAAATCTCCAATAAAGATTATGTCTAACCATGACAACAATAACTCTTAGAAATTATATTAACTCATATCAATGACATAAGCAACTAGCGAGCAATAATAACATATCTCAAGCGCCAACACTTTGTGAAAACAATTGTGATATAATATGACAATAGTGGTATCTCGCTAGCCCTTTCTGAGACCACAAAACATAAATGCAGTGCACCTCCAAAGTTCAAGGAGCGACTAAACATTGTAATTCTTAGTAGAAAAGATACAGTCAAGCTGCACCCAACATTAGCTATACACAATGCATGAGGATGACAATAGTGCTCTCAGGTCTGGCGCTTATTTGAGAAGGTGATGGCTCAACATAAAAGTAAATAGATAGTCCCTTCGCAGAGGGAAACATGGATTTGCAGCGGTGCCAGAGCTCAAGGTTTAAAACAGAGATAGATATAATTTTGGGAGGTACACCCTTCCTGTCAACGTTACGACCAAGAGTTATCAATATCTTCTATGCTAAACACATTAGCGGCGGTTCCCAAGCTGTAAAAGTACAGGTTTATTCCCCCTCCACCAACAATCACACTCCACGGCTAGCAGAATCCACGGGTACCGTCCATACCAACAACATTCCTAGGGGAGTTTTGTTTAATTATTTGTAATTTTTGATTTCGGGACTGGGAATCCCTATTACCGCCCCTCTCGTGCAAGGACAAGTGAATAAACACTCATCATGAGAATAACCCGCTTAACTTGGAAGATACTGACTGCTCCCTGTTGCTCCATGAGAGGTCCAGGCACACAAAACAGATGTTCATTTGAATTTTTAGAGGTGGCACATGCAAATTTACTTGGAACGGCAGGGTAATACCGCATATAGGTAGATATAGTGGACTCGTCTGGAATAACTTTGGCTTAAGGGTTTTGATGCACAAGCAGTATTCCTGCTTTGTACAGGCGAAGGCTAGCAGATTGATTAAGAAGCGGCCACCTAGAGAGCGAAAACGGTCATGAACATGCATTACATATAATAAACATTGACTACTAGCATGAGTAGGATATGGACACCATGAACATAAATATCATGAAGGCTATGTTGGTTTTGATTCAACTACATGCCAGAACATGTGCCAAGTCGAGCCACTTGAAACATTCAGAGGAGGATACCATATCATCATACTATATCACAATCATTTTAATGCATGTTGACATCCAAGATAAATCATTATCCACTCCTAGCTACTTAAGCATGGCATGGGCAACTATAATCTCTAATTGTCATTGCAAACATGTTTGATCATAATATGCTGAATCAAGGATACTAGGCTAAACATATTTACAAAAACAAAAACAAGTTGAGTTCATACCCGCTTTTCCCTGCCATAGTCACTTCATCAAATATCGTCATTATTGCCTTTCACTTGCACGACCGAATGATAAGAAAATAATAATAGTGTAAGAATGCCGTGGACTAAGCTGGAATCTGCAAACATTTTATTCACGAGGAGAAGACAAGGTAACATGGGCTCTTTGTGAGATTAACATTAGTGCATATGAGAGCCACTCAACATTTTCATCGTGGTCTTCTCCTTGGTATGACTCAAATAAAAGAAAAAGAATTTCAGATAAACACGCTGAAATATTTTTGGAGTTTTTGGTTTTCTTGAAGCAGGCAAATTAAAAAGGAAAAACAAAAACAAGAAAAACTATTTACACGGGAAAGCTCCCAACAAGTAAAATAAGAAATGAGAAATCTTTTTGGGTTTTCTTTTGATACTACAACTAAATTAAGCTAGAAAGAAAAACCGAAAAGAAGTAGGAAATATTTTTAGATTTTCTCAAAGTTTTTCAAACACACAAGAAGAAAGCGAGAAAATAAATCTAGCATGGATATTACAATGAAAAAGTATGAACACCGACAACTGGAATGAAATGTGTGAACATGAATGTAATGTCGGTGGAAATACGTACTCCCCCAAGCTTAGGCTTTTGGCCTAACTAGGTAATCACCATCCGCATGGATAATAATCTGAGCGATAGCTCACCGAGGCACTTGGTGCAAACTCCTCGGCCCTCCTGGCAGCTTCAACCTCCGCATTGTACGCACGGGCCACGCTCTCAAGAACATAGTATCTTCCCCTACTGTGAAAATCAAAGAGAGTAGGAGCAGGCAAAGTGACCGGCACAATGTTTTTTTTATTAAATCTCAAGTTATAGGTGTAGTTAGTGACTGTGCCCGTAAGGAACTTATGACGCTTCATGGCCTCAAAGTCTAAATACTGAATAGGTAAGACGGGGTCATTAGGCCAAGGTGATACGTTTAGTCTCTCTGCTACACAGGAGGCATAAATTCCCGCATAAAAATTACCACTAACAACATTGTGCTGCAATCTCCGTGCAACAATCGCTCCAAGATTATAACATTTATTTCCAGTTATGGCAGTGTGTATGAGACTTAAGTTAGGAGCACACAGTGTGCTACAATCTTGTTTGCCTACAATACATTTGCCATTAAAGAGTGCGAAATAGTGTATTGAGGGGAAATGGATGCTTTTAATTCTACCTTGTGTCACTCCCCTATCTTCACCATAGCAAAGATTAACCAAAAATGACTCGTACTCATATTTTGGTGGTTCATCAAGGGAACCCCAATATGGAAGTTTACATGCTTCACCGAACAATTCTAAAGGCATGGTGAAGGAACGGTCATAGAGGTTGAATGAAACTCTAGACTCACGAGGAAAATATTTAAATTTCTTTGTGAATGTTTTCATGAGTTCGAGATGCTGAGGGCACTTATCTGCGATGAAGGGAGCGAGTTCCGTATTGTTTATAAATTGCTCAAATTCCCCCTTGATACCTGCACCTTCCATGAACTCGTCGCACGGCCACAAGCATTTTTTGGTAGCGGCATCTCGCATCAAGCTTTCGCTTGGCTCAACATAAGATTGTCGGACCGAGCTTCCACTTGATGAGGCCTCCGAGGATCTCCTCCTCGAAGAACTCCTAAAGAATTGCATTTTTATATGCGAACAAATTTCTGAAATATTTTTGAGACACAAAATTTTGTCAACAAAACTTCGTGAAAATGATAGCAACTACTCCCAAGGATGCATAGACGCTATAATAAGCATTCAAACTACTTAGAGCTCTAAGAATTCAACATGCAAGCTCATCTACAGCAGCACCAAGAGTAGCTAATTACTCTAAAAATAACCCACTAAATCAAAAACTAATTGGAGCAATGGAGGAGTCACATACCAAGTAGCAATCCCACCAAACAGTTTCGGAAACGGGGCTTCGAGCAAAGAGATCAAAATTCGCGGGTTTGAGAGCAAGAACACGGGAATGCAAGCTATGGTGATTTTTTTCTGGAGGTAGGGGATGACATTGGCTAAGGGAATAAGTGAGGGGGGCACGTGGGGGCCACAACCCACCAGGGCGCGCCTGGGGTTGCTGGCGCGCCCTGGTGTCTTGTGGGCACCAGATGCACCCCCCCTCTGATGTTATTTGCACTAGAAATTCAGAAAAATTCAGAAAAAAAATCGTATCAAATTTTTAGGACATTCCGAGAACTTTTATTTTCGGGTCATTTTTTATTGCACGGAGAAAACAAAAAACAGGATAAACATGGCATTTTATTTTATTTGACTAAGTTAAACAGAAAATAAAAGGTGGGAGCAGAAGATTGTGCCTACTAGATTCATCGACTTCATACCTCTCAAAAATGATCCATTAATAAGGTTGATCAAGTCTTATTAACAACCACTTCCGATTAGCATGAAACCGAAGAACTTTCGTAAAACACTAAGTTACCTCAATGGGGATGTGCATATCCCCAACAGTAAGTATATCATATTTCTTTTTGGCAATAGGTAGAGGTAATTGAAAACTTCCAATAGTGAGTGTCAGAGATTCTTCAATAACATTTATACCATTCACTTGGAATTGTTTCTTCGGAAAGTGCACTGTGTGCTCATTACCATTGATATGAAAAGTGACTTTGCTTTTATTGCAATCAATAGCAGCCCCTGTAGTATTCAAAAAGGGTCTACCAAGGATAATCGACATGTTGTGTCGTCCTCGGGCATCTCAAGAATAACAAAGTCTGTTAAGATAGTAACATTTGCAACAACAACGGGCACATCCTCACAAATATCGATAGGTATGGCAGTTGATTTGTCGGCCATTTGCAATGATATTTCAGAAGGTGTGAGTTTATTCAAATCAAGTCTTTTATATAAGGAGAAAGGCATAACACTAACACCAGCTCCCAAATCACCCAAAGCAGTTTTGACATAGTTTCTTTTAATGGAGCAAGGTATAGTTGGTATTCCAGGGTCTCCAAGTTTTTTAGGTACTCCATCTTTAAAAGAATAATTAGCAAGCATGGTGGAGATTTCACCTTCAGGAATCTTTATTTTATTAGTGATGATGTCTTTCATGTACTTTGCATAAGGGGCCATCTTTAGGATATCAGTTAAGCGTGTACGCAAAAAGACTGGCCTAATCATTTCAGCAAAGCGTTCAAATTCTTCATCATCCTTTTTCTTAGATGGTTTAGGTGGAAAGGGCATGGGTTTCTGAACCCATGGCTCTCTTTCTTTACCATGTTTTCTAGCCACAAAGTCTCTTTTATCATCACGTTTATTTTTAGGTTGTGGGTTATCAAGATCATTAGCAGGCTCTATTTCAACATCATTATCTGGTTCTTTATCATTGTTTGGTTGGGTATCTTCATGAACATCATCATTATCATTTTCATTATCACTAGATGAATGTTCATTACCAGATTGAGTTTCAGCATCAGAAATAGAGACATCATTATTATCATGAGGTTTTTGTGTCTCAGGTTCACTAGAGGTATGCAAAGTCCTATCATTTTTCTTTTTCTTTTTCCTTTTAGAAGGACTAGGTGCATCAGTATTAATTCTCTGAGAGTCTTGTTCAATTCTTTTAGGATGACCTTCAGGATAAAGAGGTTCTTGGGTCATTCTACCTCCCCTAGTTACTACTCTAGCAGCAAAATCATTCATATTATTATTCATTTCATCATGCAATTCTTTTTGAGACTTAGCAACTTGTTCTAACTGAGTTTGAACCATAGAGGCATGTTTTCCTACACCTCTAACATCATTACTGATTCTAAATAGCAAGTCACTCAAGCGAGCAGTCATATCAGAATTATATTTCAATTGTTTCAGAACATGTGCATTGAAGTGATCTTGCTTCATAATATAGTTGTCAAACTCATATAAGCATTGATTAGGATGTTTATTGTAAGGGATATCACCTTCATCAAACTTTAATAAAGAATTTACCTCTACCACATGTGGAGGTGGTGGTGTGTCCAAGCCATGTATTTCTTCAATAGGTGGTAAATTCTTAACATCCTCAGCTTTAATACATTTTTCCTTCATAGATTTCTTTGCCTCTTGCATATCTTCGGGACTGAGAAATAAGATACCCCTCTTCTTCGGAGTGGGTTTAAGTGGTGGTTTAGGAAGAGTCCAATCATCATAATTCTTCAATATGTTATTCAATAATTCCTCAGCTTGTTCAACAGTTCGTTCCCTGAAAACACAACCAACACAACTATCTAGGAAGTCCCTAGAAGCATCAGTTACTCCATTATAGAAGATATCAAGTATTTCATTTTTCTTGAGAGGGTGATCAGGCAAAGCATTAAGCAATTGGAGAAGCCTCCCCCAAGCTTGTGGAAGACTCTCTTCTTCAATTTGCACAAAGTTAAATATTTCCTGTAAGGCAGCTTGTTTCTTATGAGCAGGAAAATATTTTTCAGAGAAGTAGTAAATCATATCCTGAGGACTACGCACACAACCAGGAGCAAGAGTATTGTACCATGTTTTAGCATCACCCTTTAATGAGAACGGAAGTAATTTGAGAATATAGTAGTAGCGAATCTTCTCATCATGAGCAAAGAGGGTGGCTATATCATTCAGCTTAGTAAGATGTGCCACTACAGTTTCAGTTTCATAGCCATGGAAAGGATCAGATTCAACCAAAGTATTTAACTCTGGGTCGACAGAGAATTCATAATCCTTATCGGTAACAAAGATAGGTGAAGTATCAAACTTAGGAGCACATTTCATTCTAGCATTCAAAGTCTTTTCCTTATACTTGCGTAGCAATTTCTTAAGATCGTTCTATCCTTACAAGAAATAATTTCCCTAGTTACCTTCTCATCCATAGCATAACCTTCAGGTATCTTAGGCATTTCAAATCTAAGAGAGCCAGGTCTAATAGGTGTTTCATAATCATCAATTTCAAGAGCTTCATCAGTTTCAGCAATCTCATCAGTTTCAATGATTTCATTCTCTTTAGCTCTAGCAATTTGTTCATCAAGAAATTCACCTAGTGGCACATTATCATCAAGCATGGTACTAGCATCATCATCATAAGCATCATTCATAGCAGAAGTAGCATCATCAATAACTTGCGACATATCAGGATTACTAGCATGTGGTGGTGTTGCAAACTTACTCATAACAGAAGGTGAATCAAGTGGAGAGCTAGATGGCAGTTCCTTACTCCCCCTCATCTTAGAGGGAAAAATCTTAGTCTTTGGATCCTTCAGATTCTGCATAGTGATCAATTGATATAAATCCCAAGTGACTCAACAAATATAGCTATCCTCCCCGGCAACAGCGCCAGAAAAAGGTCTTGATAACCCACAAGTATAGGGGATCGCAACATTTTTCGAGGGTAGAGTATTCAACCCAAATTTATAGATTCGACACAAGGGGAGCCAAAGAATATTTGAGAGTATTAGCAGCTGAGTTGTCAATTCAACCACACCTGGAGATTAAATATCTGCAGCAGAGTGATCAGTAGCACAATAGTATGATAGTTTGGACAGCAGTAGTAGCAGTAACGGTAACAGTAACAGTGATAGCAATAGTTTTGCAGCAAGTGTAACATTAGCAACAACAGTAGTAACTTAGCAAGAACAATATGTGGAAAACTCGTAGGCACTGGATCGGTGAACTCGTTTGATGATATTCGTCATATAACAGTCATAACCTAGGGCGACACGGAACTAGCTCCAGTTCATAAATGTAATGTAGGCATGTATTCCGTAAATAGTCTTACGTGCTTATGGAATAGAACTTGCATGACATCTTTTGTCCTACCCTCCCGTGGCAGCGGGGTCCATAAGGAAACTAAGGGATATTAAGGCCTCCTTTTAATAGAGAACCGGAACAAAGCATTAACACACGGTGAATACATGAACTCCTCAAACTACGGTCATCACCGGAAAGTATCCCGACTATTGTCACTCCGGGGTTTGCGGATCAGAACACGTAATAGGTGCATATGACTAGCAAGATCGGATCAAAAACATAGATATAATGGTGATAACATAAACGGTTCAGATCTGAAAGCATGGCACTCGGGCCCTAGTGACAAGCATTAGGCATAGCAAAGTCATAGCAATATCAATCTCGGAACATAGTGGATACTAGGGATCATGCCCTAATAAAACTAACTCGATTACATGATGAATCTCACCTAACTCCTCATCGACCAGCTAGCCTACAAAGGAATTACTCACTCTCGGTGGGGAGCAACATGGAATTGGCGATGGAGAAGCGTTGATGATGACGAAGACCGAAGATTCCCCTCTCCGGAGCCCCAAACGGGCTCCAGATCTGGCCTTCCGGTGAAGAACAGGAGGTGGCGGCGGCTCCGTATCGTAGAATGCGATGAAACTTTTTTTTGATTTTTTTCTCCAAAAATAGGATTTTATAGCGTCGGAATTAGGGTCAGTGGGGCCACGAGGTGGTCACAACCCACCAGGGTGCGCCGGGGGGGGGGGGGGGCTGGCGCGCCCTAGTGTCTTGTGCCCAGCCAGGGGCCTCCCTCCAGTGGTTCTTGGATCTAGTATTTTTTATTTTTGTAAAATAAATCTCCAAAAAGTTTTGTCCAGTTCCGAAAAGTTTTATTTCTGCACAAAAACAACACCATGGTAGTTCTACTGAAAACAGCGTCAGTCCGGGTTAGTTTCATTCAAATCATGCAAGTTAGAGTCCAAAACAAAGGCAAAAGTGTGAGGAAAAGTAGATACGACAGAGACGTATCACCTGCTTTCAGAAACTTTAATATTTCTGTTCTTACCACTTCTTTCATCTTAGGATTCAATCGTCATTGGTGATCAACAACGGGTTTAGCATCAGGTTCCATATTGATCTTGTGCTGACATAGAGTGGGACTAATGCCCTTACGATCATCAAGAGTATATCCAATAGCAGCCCGGTGCTTCCTCAGAATTTTTAATAATCTTTCTTCTTCATGTTCTGAAAGGTTAGCACTAATAATAACAGGATATATCTTTTTCTCATCAAGATAAGCATACTTCAAAGTGTGAGGCAATTGTTTTAATTCAAACACACGGATCACCTTTAGGTGGAGGAGGATCTCCTAGAGTTTCAATAGGAAAATTGTGTTTTAGGAGAGGTTGTTGTTCAAAGAAATTTTTATCTATTTCTTTTCTTTCAAGCAAGTGCATATCATTTTCATGATCTATTAAATATTGTTCTGGTGGATCGGTAGGAGGTACAGCAATAGAAGCAAGACCAATTATTTCATCCTTACTAGATAATTCTTTATTACGTGGTTGTCTACTAAACTTGGAAAAGTTAAACTCATGAGACACATCACCAAAACTAACACTGACAGTTTGTTTTTCACAATCTATCTTAGCATTAACGGTGTTCATGAAAGGTCTACCAAAGATAATGGGGCAAAAGTCATCTTGTGGGCAACCAAGAACTAGAAAATCAGTAGGATATTTTATTTTCCCGCACAAGACTTCAACATCTCTAACAATCCCAAGTGGTGTGATGGTGTCTCTATTAGCAAGTTTAATAGTAATATCAATGTCTTCTATTTCAGTGGGTGTTATATCATTCATAATTTCTTGGTATAAGGTAAAAGGAATAGCACTCACACTAGCACCTATATCACATAAACCATGATAACAATGATCTCCTATTTTAACTGAGACAACAGGCATGCCATCTACGGGTCTATGTTTATCTTTTTCATTGGGTTTGGCAATTCTAGCAGCTTCACCACAGAAGTAAATAACATGCCCATCAATATTTTCTACCAAGAGATCTTTAACCATAGCAACACTAGGTTCTACTTTAATTTGTTTAGAGGGCTTAGGTGCTTTAATATTACTTTTGCGAACCACAGTAGATACCTTAGCATGTTCATTTATCCTAACAGGGAAAGGTGGTTTTTCAATATAAGCAGTAGACACAACTGGATCAACATTGTAAATGATGGTTTCATATTTCGCTTTTACCAGTTCTTTAATTTCTTATTTAATAGGGGGGTGATATTTAAACCACTTCTCCTTAGGGAGATCAACATGAGTAGCAAATGATTCACAGAAAGCGGCTACTATCTGAGAGTCAAGTCCATATTTAGTGCTCAACTTGTGAAAAGCATCGGTATTCATAAAGGATTTAACACAATCAAACTTAACCTTAATACCTGACTCATTACCTTCGTCGAGTTCCCAATCTTCAAAGTTGCATTTAATTCTTTCTAAGAGATCCCACTTGAATTCAATAGTCTTCTTCATAAATGAACCAGCACAAGAAGTATCGAGCATGGATCGATCATTATGAGAAAGCCGAGCATACAAATTCTGAATAATAATTTCTCTCGGGAGCTCATGATTGGGGCATGAATATAACATTGACTTAAGCCTCCCCCAAGCTAGAGCGATGCTTTCTCCTTCACGAGGCCAAAAATTATATATATAATTCCGATCACGATGAACTAGATTAATAGGATAAAACTTTCGGTGGAATTCTAACTGCAATCAATTCCAGTTCCATGATCCAATATCATCACATAGCCTATACAATGTCAATGCCTTTCCCTTCAAAGATAATGGGAAAACCTTCTTCTTAACTTCATCTCCGGATAAACCTGCAAGCTTAAATAATCCACGAATTTCATCAACATGTATTAGATGCATATCGGGATGTTCAGTTCCGTCTCATGCATAAGGATTAGCTAGCAGTTGTTCTACCATACCCGAAGCTATTTCATAACCAATATTTTCAGTAGGTGCAGTAGGTTGAGGGGCAACTAATTGTGGTTCCGATCGAGGTGAAGATACCCCGAACAAACCCCTCCAAGGATTGTTTTCCATAGTAGCAAGTGACAATAAATTTAGCAGATAGTATAAGTTTTTCCTTACCGATTTCCACTTACCAAGAGTGCTTCACTCCTCGGCAACGGCGCCAGAAAAGAGTCTTGATGACCCACAAGTATAGGGGGTCAATCATAGTCCTTTCGATAAGTAAGAGTGTCGAACCCAACGAGGAGCAGAAGGAAATGACAACCCGTTTTCAGCAAGGTAATTTCTACAAGCACTGAAATTGTAGGTAACAGATAGTTTGATAGCAAGATAATTGGTAACAAGCAAGTAATGGTAACGGTAAATAAAGTGCAGCAAGGTATCCCAATCCTTTTGTGGCAAAGGACAGGCCAGAACAGCCTCTTATAATAGGCAAAGTGTTCTTGAGGGTGCACGGAAATTTCATCTAGTCACTTTTATCATGTTGGTTTGATTTGCGTTCGCTACTTTGATAATTTGATATGTGGGTGGACCGGTGCTTGGGTGATGTTCTTACTTGAACAAACCTCCCACTTATGATTAACCCCCTCGCAAGCATCCGCAACTACGAGAAAAGTATTAAGATAAAATCTAACCATAGCATTAAACGTTTGGATCCAAATCATCCCCTTACGAAGTAGCGCATAAACTAGGGTTTAAGCTTCTGCCACTCTAGCAACCCATCATCTAATAACTACTCCATAATGCATTCCCTTATGCCCAAGGATGGTGAAGTGTCATGTAGTCGACGTTCACATGACACCACTAAGGGAATCACAACATACATATCATCAAAATATTGAACACATATCAAATTCACATGATTACTTGCAACATGACTTCTCTCGTGACCTCAAGAACAAAGGTAACTACTCACAAATAATATTCATGCTCAAGATCAGAGGGGTATTGAATAGCATAATGGATCTGAACATATAATCTTCCACCAAATAAACCATATAGTAATCAACTACAAGATGTAATCAACACTACTAGTCACCCACAGGTACCAATCTGAGGTTCCGGTACAAAGATTGAACCCAAGAGATGAACTAGGGTTTGAGAGGAGATGGTGATGTTGAAGATGTTGATGAAGATTGGCCTCCCAAAGATGAGAGGGTTGTTGGTGATGACGATGGCTTCGATTTCCCCCTCCGGGAGGGAAGTTCCCCCGACGGAATCGCTCCGCCGGAGGCAAAAGTGCTCCAGCACAAGTTCCACCTCGAGACGGCGGCGTTCCATCCCGATAGTCCTTCCTTTATTTTTTCTAGGTCAAAAGACCTTAAGTACCAGAAGATGGGCACCGGAGGTGGGCTGGGCTGAGCACAACCCACCAGGGCGCGCCCGGGGGGCCTGGCGCGCCCTGATGTGTGGTGCTCACGAGGTGGCCCCCCTCCGGTAGTTATTTGCTCCAGTATTTTTCATATATTCCAAAATAATTCTCCGTGAAGTTTCATCTTATTTGGAGATGTGCAGAATAGGTATCTCTGATATGCTTTTTCAGGTCCAGAATTCCAGCTGCCGTTATTCTCCCTATTTGTGTAAACCCTGCATATTATGAGAGAAAAGGCATTAGAATCACTCCCTAAAGCATTATTATGCATAAAAAGATTATAAATAACAGTAGGAAATCATGATGCAAAATGGACGTATCACATGGTCACTAGCACAGCTATCAGATTCTTCACTTGAGGAAATTGCTTTTGCCTTCAGAGCATGAGATCTTCCATAGCTTGGTCCATAGAGGTCTCTCTTCTTGGATTGTTGAAATTCATGAGTATTGAGCCTCTCAAGAATGGCAACAGGGTCCAGTGCCTTGTAATCAGGACGCCCTTGAATCATCAATGACAGAGTGTCAAATGAAGAATCAAGAGATCTCAGCAGTTTCTACCTCGTGGTCTGAGATATCAGTGGCACCAAGGGCTTGAAGTTGATTGGAGATATCGGTGAGGCAAACGAAGGTTTGCTAAACATTTTCATTGTCGAGTCTTTTGAAGAGATTGAAGAGATTTCGTAGAACATCAACTTGAGAGTCACTTTGAGTAGAGATACCCTCGTTGACTTTGGACAGCCTATCCCAGATAATCTTCGAGGTTTCCAAAGCACTCACTCTGCCATACTGTCCTTTGCTCAGATGCCCGCAAATGATATTCTTCACTTGCGAGTCGAGTTGCTTGAATATCTTCACATCAGCGGCATTGATACTTGGACCGATGTTGAGGATGCCCTTGTCAACAACGTACCAGAAGTCATTGTCTATGGCCTCAAGATGCATGCACATCTTGTTCTTCCAGTAGGGGTAGTCAGTGCTTTCAAAGACCGGAGATGTAGGAACTCTTGATCATACCTGCGGTCGACATAACTAAAACTCCAGGTGGTTAAACCAAAATCACACAGAACAAGGGAGTACCTGCTTCTGATAACAATTGAAAGTGCGTTATATCGGTCAGAGGGGGGTCATTGGGCGATTTTTACAATTTTTTTACTCAGGAATTTCTAGATGAGTAAATAGTAGAGTGACGAAAAACAGTGCAGTGGATAAGTACTCAGGCATATGCGAAGTACATGAACAACATGGGCGTCATGATTAATTGAAGCATACGAGTTAAAGAGTAACTGTCGTTTAGGACAAGTGCAGTGACTGAAGAATTTGGGTTGAGGAAATAGAGAAATTCTTTAGTCAAAGTCTTCACAAAACAACAAGCAATTTCTTCAAGGTACAAATATGTAAGTGAGGATTGAAGAAATAGAATCAGGATGCTCGGTGAAGACAATGGATTCGTTCGACCAGTTCCAACAGTTGTGACAGTTGTACGTCTGGTTGGGGCGGCTGAGCTTGCACTCTGAAGACACTTAGTCCTCACAGTATTCCCCTTGACCTAAAGTCACTTAGACTCCGTCCAATCACTCGTGGTAAATCTTCAAGGTAGACTTCCAAAACCTTCACAAACTGGTCACCCGACAATCCACAATGGCTCTTGGATGCTCTAGACCATGACGCCTAACCATCTGGAAGATACACAGTCTTCAAAGGTAACATGTGTCGGTTCCACATAGGACAATTTCTTCAGTGATGCTCAATCACTTTAAGGCTCTGGGTGTATGGTTTTTTTCCTCAATTAGGATTCTCTCTAAGTCGTCAGAGGAATGGGTTGCTCTATATGACAAGTGTCAATCTATCTCTTGGAGCAGCCAACCAATGAATGGTTGTGGGGGCGGCTATTTATAGTCTGGGAGCAACCCGACATGATAAGACATAAATGCCCTTCAATGATATCACCATTATCAAGATAAGATCCTTTGGAGAGCTGGATCTAAGCGTAGGAATGGACAGAAATTTGAACTCTTAAATTCGTTTGGGCACTCAAAGTCGTCACGGTAGGCACAACGCACTAGCGATGTCCTAACTCCTTAGTCACACCAAAGTCGTCAGTGACAAGAAGAACTTCGTCTTTGTCACTGAAAAACTTGTTTGCACCTTAGAAGATTTCCAAAGTCATCACTCGAAGGATTAGGATTGTGGTTTTTGTGCATCACTTGGAAATGTGTCTGTGCTTCCCCTAGACCCCCATTAACAGTACAATGTTTCCTATGACTCAATAAAGATGAAATGAAATATGAAAACAAAAGTCTGCACGCTACAAGTCTTCACGTCAATTTCTTCATGATCACACCGAATTCTGCACTTCAATTTATTCAAGAAATATATCAAATTCATCTTCTGAAGAAATACATTTTTAGGGGTCATCTTTTGTCGGTTAAACCAAACTCTTCGGGGATTATAACACCTGTGTACACTCACAAACACATTGGTCCCTTAACCTATTTGTCGTCAATACTCCAAAACCTCTAAGGGGCACTAGATGCACTTGCAGTTTGGGGTCATGCATTGGAGTTGGCCTCGAACTGGCAGCCCCAAATGGACATCCAATTTTTTCGAATTCTTTCTGTTTAGGTCAGGCAAAGGGGCGTCGTCCGACCCTTTTTGTGCTGGCCGTGTGTCTAATAGGCTGACGCATTTCGTCCGCCCTGACCGGCCAAATGTAGACAATTTTTTTAACTAAAATGAAACATTGCATATAGTTTACAACAACTAAATCACATAGTTTCATAATAATAAATAGTTTCATAACTGAATTAAAAACACAAAGTTTACAAGCAAATTTAAACTCTAAGACTACATGGAAAGAAAAATGAACCGATACATCTACTAGTTGTGCATGATCACACAAGCAGTCATCACCTCCAAAACCTTCTTGGTGTTCCATGTTGGTGCATGGTGGCGAATGGTAGCTCATCGAGATTGAACCACACTAAAAGCACACTCCATGTCCTTCCTAGCACACTCTTGTGTTTGGGAAAATCTGTGTTTCTTCTCTCCTTCAGGATTAGATATTGTCTTCACAAGAGTTGACTACTAAGGATAAATACAACCAGCTAGGTAGTATCCCTTCTTGTAATGATGGCCACTGATCTCAAAGTTGACCTCTGGGTTGTGGCCTTCTGCAAGCCTTGCAAACACTAGAGAACGCTGAAGCACGTTGATGTCGTTGTGAGAACCAGCATGTCAAAGAAAAAGCGTCATATCGAAAGATCTTGTGAAGTCACCGCTTCTAGTATGATAGTGCAACCTTTCGCATGCCCCTTGTACTACCCCTGCCAAGAAAATGAGTTCATTGTGAGACGGACGGCGACAGGCGACGTTGCAGCTCGAGGGCGAATATTGTTGGTAACCGATGGGGCATCGCCGACGGCCTTGCACAGTGAGGTGCTATCGTTGTTGGTAGCCGATGGGGCATCAACGACAAAACCTCCACTGAAAGAGGGTAGGGGCGGTGGGATTTTGTGTGGATGCATCGCGGTTGGACAGTGTCGGAGAGGTCGAAAGATGGGCGGCGACGTCTATAGCGCGGGATGGGGGGAGGTGAAGGTCGCGTAGGGGAAGGGGAAATGGGGTTTTATCTCACCGATGGGTGGACCAAGGGAAGGAGAAAAAAACACTCGCGTGTGTCCGTTTGGACGCAAACGCGGCCCAAATTTAGGTCAAAATGGATCCGCCCATTTGCGGTCGTGTGTTGGGCCGCTGTTTATGTTTGTTTCGTCTGGAACAAACACAACCAGACCAAATGGGGTTACCTATTGGAGTTGGCGCGAACACCTATGTTAACCCCAAACATACGCGGACAATTGTGGACAAATTTTGTGTTATTACCTTTTGTGCTAATAAAATCCGAAATTGACCTCGTTTTAAAAATATATTAAAACTGACATGTTTTGGTCACGTCAACATCACTGGCGTTTGGGTTGCACGGGAGACAACATGGTCCCTGGCGTCTAGTGAATGGCCTGGACGACCGGCCGACCCATTGCCCAGCTGGCGTGGTAAAGGACCGGTGCCACCCTGGCGTCTGGTCCTGGCAAGTGACCAAACGCCAGGGACCTTGGCATCTGGCCCCAGCAGATCACGCAACACCTTTTTGTTAATATGGGCCACGTCATCCAAACGCCATGGTCCCTGGCGTCTGGTCCGACCAGACGCCAGGTTCTCGGCGTCTGGTCCTTTGTCACGTCAGCAGGTCAACGGGTCAGTAGGTTGTGCAGGACACAGACCAGACGCAGGGACCATGGCGTCTCTCGTGCAATCCAGACGCCAGGGATGTTAGCGTGATAAAAAAAAGTTATAATATAATTTTTTTTAAAACCGAGGTCAATTCTGGATGTCAATTCTGGATTTTGTTAGCACAAAGGGATAAAACGCAAATTTTGTCCGACATTTGTCCGTGTGGGTCGCGAAACAGGCGGCGTCGGAGGGCGGACTATCGGGACGCATCCCTGGGCGGACGGGAAGGGCGCCAGACCTGCGTGCGCCGCAGCCCCGCCACGAGCACGCTGTGGGCTGCAGCCCCGCCCCGAGCTCACCGGCTTGCTTGCACACCCGCCTCGAGCAGCACACCGTGGCCTGGAGACTCGCTCGCCCATGGATCTCGTCGGGTCGCCCTGCAGCTCGCTCACCCGCTCGCCGTGCTGCTCTGCCACCAAGAGAATTAGTGTGGGGCTTGAGGAGGCACTCCGTCAGCACGAGAGGACGGTGTTGGCTACTGTGGGGTGCGCTGCGGCGGGGCAGCTTGAGGCCGTAGAGCTAAACTATGTTGAACGTGTAGACTCTGCGTAACATGTCTATAGGTCTTGGTTGTATATTGCACCTGTCACGTCTCCCTCTCTTTGTATTCTGTATGTAACTTGGGAGACAAGACATGAGTTGCACCCCTTGTACCTATATATGTGCCTACCGCACCATCAATGAGAATCATAGATGCATGCAATCCCTAACTTACATGGTATCAGATAGCACACCGATCCTTCCTCCTCCGCTGCCCTAGCAGCCGCCACCGCCTCGTGCAGCCGCCGCCGCTACCCAAGCCGCCGCCGCCGCTTCCTGCCGCCGCCGCCGCTTACCCTAAACCCTACTCCTCTCACCCAACTTCCCTCCCCAGCCGCAGCCGCCTCTTGCCGCCGCCTCTTGCCGCAGCCTCTTGCCACAGCCTCTCGCCGCCGCCCCTTGCCGCAGCCGCATCTTGCCGTAGCCGCATCTTACCGCCGCCTCTTGCCGCAGCCGCATCTTGCCGCAGCCGCATCTTGCCGTCGCAGCCTCTTGCCGCCGCATCTTGCCGCAGCCGCCTCTTGCCGCAGCCTCTTGCCGCAGTCGCCTCTTGCCGCCGCCGCCTCTTGCCGTAGCCGCCGCTACCCCAAACCCTAACCTCCCACCACCACCGCGCTGCCCATCCCTTCCCGCTGCGCCGCCGTCATCATGTCGGTACTGTTGGAAATATGCCCTAGAGGCAATTAATAAAGTGTTTATTATCATATTTCTCCGTTCATGATAATGGTTTATTATTCATGCTAGAATTGTATTGACCAGAAACTTAATACATGTGTGGATAATAGACAAATACTGAGTCCCTAGTAAGCCTCTACTAGACTAGCTCGTTGATCAAAAGATGGTCAAGATTTCCTGACCATGGACATGAGTTTCATTTGATAACGGGATCACATCATTAGGAGAATGATGTGATGGACTTGACCCAACCGTTAGCATAGCAAATGATCGTTCAGTTTATTGCTATTGCTTTCACTATGTCAAATACACGTTCCTCTGACCATGAGATCATGCAACTCCCGGATACCGTAGGAATACTTTGGGTGTATCAAACGTCACAACGTAACTGGGTGATTATAAAGGTGCACTACAGGTATCTCCGAAAGTGTTTGTTGAGTTGGCATGGATCGAGATTGGGATTTGTCACTCCGACTATCGGAGAGGTATCTCTGGGCCCTCTCGGTAATACAGCATCACAGAAGCCTTGCAAGCACCGTGACTAAAGAATTAGTTGCAAGATGATGTATTACGGAACGAGTAAAGAGACTTGCCGGTAACGAGATTGAACTAGGTATTGGATACCGACGATCGAATCTCGGGCAAGTAACATACCGCCGGACAAAGGGAACAACGTATGTTGTCATATGAGGTTCGACCGATGAAGATCTTCGTGGAATATGTAGGAACCAATATGAGCATCCAGGTTCCGCTATTGGTTATTGACCGGAGAGCCGTCTCGGTCATGTCTACATCATTCCCGAACCCGTAGGGTCCGCACGCTTAAGGTTCGATGACGATTTAGTATTATATGAGTTATGTGATTGGTGACCGAAGTTTGTTCGGAGTCCCGGATGAGATCACGGACATGACGAGGAGTCTCGAAATGGTCGAGAGGTAAAGATTCATATATTGGAAGGCTATATTCGGACATCGGAAAGGTTCCGAGTGATTCGGGTATTTTTCGGAGTACCGGGGAGTTACGGGAATTCACCGGGAGAAGTAATGGGCCTTATTGGGCCATACGGGAAAAAGAGAGGCAGGCCACGTGAGGAGGCGCGCGCCCCCCCTTGCCCAAACCGAATTGGACTAGGGGAGGGGGCGCAGCCCCCTTTTTCCTTTCCCTCTCCCTTCCCCCTTTCCGACTCCGTATGGGAGGTGGAATCCTACTAGGACTAAGGAGTCCTAGTAGGTCTCCCCACACTTGGCGCACCCCTAGGGGGCCGGCCTCCTCCCTCTCATCCTTTATATACGGGGGCAAGGGGGCACCCCAAAGAACACGATTCATTGTTAGCCGTGTGCGGCGCCCCCCTCCACCGTTTACACCCTCGGTCATATTTTCGGAGAGCTTAGGCGAAGCCCTGCCGAGATTACTTCACCGTCACCGTCGCCACGCCGTCGTGCTGACGGAACTCATCTACTTCCTCGACGTCTTGCTGGATCAAGAAGGCGAGGAACGTCACCGAGCTGCACGTGTGTAGAACTCGGAGGTGCCGTACGTTCGGTACTCGATCGGTGGAGCTCGAAGGATTGTTCGACTACATCAACCGCGTTGTGAGACGCTTCCGCTAAACGGTCTACGAGGGTACGTAGACACACTCTCCCCTCTCGTAGCGATGCATCTCCATGGATAGATCTTGTGTGAGCGTAGGAATTTTTTTGAAATTCATGCTCCGTTCCCCAACAGGTACACTCCTCCCAATCCGGCAACACCAACCCCTTCGCCGGCCCCGATCCCGCCGACATCCGCAACCTCGACATCCATGGGCGCGTCCCCGTCACTCTCGACCCCCATGACTCCTCGTACTACGCGTGGAAGACTTACTTCTCGCTAGTCTTCCGCGAGTACAACGTCGTGGATCACATCGACGGCTTCGTCCACTCCATCGACATGAAGGACGACTCCGAGTGGACCGCCATCGCCGCCACCCTAATCCGGTGGTTCTTCCTCACCATCTCCAAGGATCTCTTCCACACCGTCATCAGCGAGGGCGATGATGCGCACGCCGTCTGGGTCAAACTCAACGGCCTCTTCACCGACAACAAGCTTCAGCGCCGTGTCCTTCTGCAGCAAGAATTCTTTGGCTGTCACCAAGATGACCAGTCCATCGACGACTACTGCCGCCGCCTCAAGACGTTGTCCGATGAACTCCACGACATCGGCGCCAAGATCGATGATGACACCCTCCTCAGCACGCTCACCGCCGGCCTCAACGAGGACTTCGGCAACGCCGCCTCCAACCTCACCTTGATGCCGGATCCCTCGTTCCCCATGTTCGTCGCCTACCTTCGCTTGGAGGAACGCCAGATGAAGCAGGTTAAGCGGCGGGTCCAGCACACCGCCCTCGCCGCGGGTCTCTCACGCGGCGCTCCGCCTCCCGCGCCTCGGCCTTCGGCCCCCGCCGTTCCACCGGGGTTCTTCCCTCTCCCGCCGCAGCAGCAGCAAGGCGGTGGCGGTGGCGGCGGTGGCCGGCGCAACAACCGCCGCGGCGGCGGCCGTCCGAAGCAGCAGCAGCAGCAGCAGCCGCCGTACGGGGGGCCTCGTCCGCAGCAGCCTACCCCGCCATGGACCTACGGCACGAACCCATAGACTGGAGTCGTCCATGCTTACTCGATGCCGGTGCCTCGGCCCCCTGCGCCGAGTCTCCTCGGGCCTCCTCCGCCGCGCCACCAGGCCTACTTCGGCACCACCGGACCTGCCGGTCTCCCGGCCCTGCCTGCCCCGCCGATGCCCGGCGGCTACCCTGCTGCCCCGACGCCTCCCTACGGAGGGACCCCCTACGGCGGGACCCTCCCACCGTAGGCGCCTGCGCCATGGGATCCCGCCCTGCTGGCGACACTTCACTCCGCCCCCTCTCCCAACAACTATGGGGGCGGTGGTGACTGGTACATGGACTCGGGTGCCACCGCGCATATGACCTCTCATCCCGGTAACCTCATCTCCTCCACTCCCATTCATACTTCTACTCGCATCACCGTTGGTAACGGTTTATCCCTACCCATCACCCATATAGGTCATACATCGTTTCCCTCTTCGTCTACACCTATCAACATGTCTAATGTTCTTGTTTCTCCTGACTTAGTCACGAATCTTTGTTCTGTTCGTTGTCTTGCTCGTGAGAATCCTCTCACTGTTGAATTTGACGCTATCGGTTTTTCTGTGAAGGACGCCCGTACCCGGATGGTGCTGCACCGATGTGACAGCCCTGAAGATCTCTACCCGGTGCATCCCACTACCGCCACCTCCACCAGACCCGTCTCCCTCGCCGCCGGCGTCGATCTTTGGCATGCTCGCCTGGGCCACCCAAACTCCACCGTTTTGCGTCATATTCTTCAGAGTTTTTCCTTTTCATGTAATAAGGTTGATGACCACACTTGTGAGGCTTGCCGTCTTGGCAAACACGTTCGTCAACCCTTTAGTGCTTCTACCACTATTGCTACTTTTCCGTTTCAGTTAATACATAGCGATGTCTGGACATCCCCGGTTGCAAGCAACACGGGCTATCTATATTACTTGGTGATTTTGGATGACTTGTCTCACTGTGTGTGGACGTTTCCTCTTCGTCGCAAGTCCGACGCATTGGCCACGCTCACCGCCTTTTATTCCTATGTCACCACCCGATTTGGTCGTCCCATCCTAGCACTCCAGACTGATAATGGAAAAGAGTTTGACAACGCTGCCGTTCGCCACCTTCTTGCCACCCACGGCACCATCTTCCGCCTCACATGTCCTTACACGTCTCAACAGAACGGCCGCGCCGAGCGCATCCTCCGCACTCTTAATGACTGCGTCCGCACATTACTCTTCCACTCTAATGTGCCTCCCCGATTTTGGCCGGACGCCCTCGCCACCGCCACACTTCTCATTAACATCCGCCCATGTCGTCCGCGTTGGAACTACGCACCTCATCAGCTTCTCTTTCGTGTGCCTCCATCTTACGATGGTCTTCGAATCTTTGGCTATCTCTGTTATCCTAGTACCGCGTCCACCACTCCTCATAAGCTCGCGCCTAGGTCTGTTCCCTACATTTTCCTTGGCTATCCTCCTAACACCAAAGGTTACCGTTGCTATGATCCCGTGTCCCACCGCGTCTACACCTCGCGGCACATGTACTTTGACGAGATGGTGTTCCCTTTTCAGCAGGTACCTTCTCCAGTCGAGCCACCCACGGCCTCTCAGGCCGCCCTCCCGTGGCACGGGGACTCGTCGCACCCCTCCTCTACATCATCTTCTGGCCGGCTGCCGTCATCGAGTCGCACCCCGGCCCCCCATGCGGCGTCCCCTGCCCCGACGGTCCCTTCGGACGTCTCGGGCTCCGCCGCGGCGCCTTCGCCCTCGACGGTCCCTTCGGACGTCTCAGACTCCGCCACCTCCTCTGACGTCGCTACCCCCGGCTCTCCGGTCCCTGCACCGGCGGCTGGCCCCGCCGGGACTCCTTCCGGGGTTGTCACCCGGGCTCGCACCGGGACACTCCGTCCTAGTACACGTTACCCCCCCCCGGCGAGTATGTGTGTGCTGCCTCGACTTCATCACCGTCACCACTCCCGTCCTCTGCTCGCGCAGCCCTTCGGGATCCGAACTGGCTTGCGGCGATGCAAGAGGAGTTTGACGCTCTTCAGCGCAACGACACTTGGTAGCTTGTTCCCCGGCCACCACATGCCAACGTCATCATCGGCAAGTGGGTCTTCCGTCACAAGACTCGCCCAGATGGATCTCTTGAGCGCCATAAGGCACGCTGGGTGGTACGCGGCTTTCGACAGCGCGCTGGAGTCGACTTCACCGACACTTTCGCCCCGGTTGTTAAACCGGGCACCATCCGCACTGTCCTCCAGCTGGCAGTCTCCCGTGCGTGGCCCGTTCACCAGCTGGACGCGTCCAACGCCTTTCTACACGGTCATCTTCAGGAGCAGGTCTTCTGCCAGCAGCCAACCGGGTTCGTCGACACCGCACACCCAGATCATGTGTGTTTGCTTTCCAGGTCACTCTATGGCTTGAAGCAGGCACCTCGGGCATGGTACCAACGCATGGCGGCCTTTCTTTAACAGATGGGGTTTCGGTCCTCACGATCCGACACCTCCCTCTTCATTTATCATCAAGGCGCCGGTACTGCGTACCTCCTCCTATACGTCGACGACATCATCCTGACAGCATCCTCCTCTGCGCTCCTCCAGCAGGTCACTACTCATCTCAGCGCTGAGTTTGCTCTCAAGGATTTGGGGGCTCTGCACTACTTCCTCGGTGTTAAGGTCACTCGCCATCCCACCGGCTTCTTTCTGCATCAGCAGAAGTACGCCCATGAGATTCTGGAGCGAGCAGGCATGCTTAACTGCAAGGCTGCTACCACGCCTATTGACACGAAGGCCAAGGTGTCCGCTGTTGAGGGAACTCCAGCGTCCGACGCCGCCTTCTACAGATCCATCGTTGGTGCTCTGCAGTATCTCACACTCACGCGGCCGGATCTTCAGTATGCTGTCGGACAGGTGTGCCTTCATATGCACTCTCCGCGCGACACGCACTGGGCATTGGTGAGGCGTATTCTTTGATACATCCGCGGCACTATGGCCATGGGTCTCACCTTGACAGCCTCCTCCGCCACCGACCTTGTCGCCGACTCTGACGCGGATTGGGCCGGCTGCCCAGACACACGCCGCTCCACCTCTGGCTACTGTGTTTACCTCGGGCCCTCTTTGATATCATGGTCGTCTAAATGACAACCCACGGTGTCCCGCTCGAGTGCCGAGGCGGAGTACCGCGCTGTGGCAAACGCTGTTGCGGAGTGTTCCTGGCTACGACAGTTGCTGCAGGAGTTGTTGGTCGAGGTTC
The DNA here is from genome assembly GCA_039707655.1 of Elymus sibiricus. Taxonomy (NCBI): domain Eukaryota; kingdom Viridiplantae; phylum Streptophyta; class Magnoliopsida; order Poales; family Poaceae; genus Elymus; species Elymus sibiricus. The sequence continues at coordinate 450,737,053 of CM077667.1, read as the reverse complement.
CTAAGGCCACACTTGTCTTCTGTGACAATGTGTCTGCCGTCTACCTCTCGGCCAACCCAGTTCATCATCGACGCACCAAACACATTGAGCTCGACATTCACTTCGTTCGCGAGCAGGTAGCGCTTGGTCGCATTCGAGTCTTACACGTACCCACCGATCAGCAGTTCGCCGACGTCATGACAAAGGGACTACCAACCTCCACGTTTGAGGGCTTTCGGTCCAGTCTCTGCGTCTCTGGCGACGCTTCGACTGCGGGGGGGTGTTGAACATGTAGACTCTGCGTAACATGTCTATAGGTCTTGGTTGTATATTGCACCTGTCACGTCTCCCTCTCTTTGTATTCTGTATGTAACTTGGGAGACAAGACATGAGTTGCACCCCTTGTACCTATATATGTGCCTAGCGCACCATCAATGAGAATCATTGATGCATGCAATCCCTAACTTACAAACTAGAGCGCGCGCGCTACCGCAACGGCGAACTGGAGGAGAGGCTCCGACAGATGACCGCAGAGGGCCAGGCATGGCTTGGCATCGTCAAAAGCCACGAGGTCGTCGCCGCCGGCCTCAGTGTCACCCTGGACCAGCTGCTGCAGCCCCCTTCCGTCGTCGTCGGTGTTGTTGTGGGCGATGCCGACGACGCGCTGCCCTACTGCTTCGAGACCACCAAGAACGCCTCACTCCATGTCCTCGCCGGAACAGGACGCGGAGGCTGCGACGACGCCCTGGATCTTCCCGAGGCGCCCTAGATCTCGTCGTCACACGACTACGAAGACCAGGAGCAAGTCGCGAGGTTATTGAGCGGGACGACGTCGGCGGAGCTCGCGGAGCCTGTCTTGGCTCATCGCCGGCTAGATCCAGGTAGGGAACGGCGGCGCCGTTCACCGGTGACGCGTGTGGCGGCGGGGATCGAGGCAAGGACCCAGCTCGTGAGGTTCAGTCTCTGTTTTGTGGGACCAGGGCGGACACGGGCGAACGACAGCAAGGGACGAGAGCGTCCGTCTCTGTCCGTTCGGAATGGCCCAAATTTGCTCCACGTTTGGGATAAAAAACGAACACCATTGAACAACTCCTTTTAAATAAGTTTTCTTCAAAGTACACACGATCCCAAATAAACGTCCGTTTTATCTGAATTTTGTTCGTTTGAGACGGGCAAAGGGGCGGTGTCCGGCCGTTTTTCTATTTGCGCTCGTCGTGCCCTATGTATATTTGTTTTTTTCCATTTGCATATAATTTTCAGCCACCCCTATGTATATTTGTTTTTTCCATTTGCATATCATTTTCAGCCACCGAAACACATTTTTTTCTTTATTTCATTCATTGATATTTTGGTACACTAAAGTATATAATTCATCAATTATCGCTATGAGAACAAGACCAAAGTAAGCAAGAACCACAATTAGATGTTTTAGAAGATATTCAACTTTCATAACTGCTCTCACTAGTTGGATTAATATCTTTTCTATGTTTTCATTGTTGATCTGCAGATTCTCGAGCTTGCACACTTGTTTCTTCTTTGATTCCAAAAAAGTAGAGGTTGCTTCCCCTCTAATCTCGTATCTAGCCTCTATTCTAGCAATGAGTGCACGAGCATCTATCAATTTTTGTGCTATTAATAGATCGATGTATTGTTCTTCCCAATACCAAAACTTGCATCCATCCAACACAAAAATTTGAGCAAGCAATTAGCTACCGAAATTGCGCCGAATCCAATGAGCACAATTGAATCAAAAGAAGCACATACGCCATCGTTTTTTGCACTTGAAGAACACCCATCCGGGATGTTCCGGCATGGTAGAAACACGGCGCACAACCTTCCTCGGGCAATTGTTGCACTTTATGACGGGCAACGGTGAGCAGACGAGCCGCTGGGCCGACGCCGAGCCCGGGCGACGGTCGGGCTTGTCTTCGCTGGTGAACCGCCGACAGGAGATATCTGAGCGGCTAGAAGCCGAGTCAATACCTGCATGCGACGCGGAGGCGTTGTCGGGGCTCTGCGGTCTGGTACCCAGCCAATCCATGGCAAGGTGCAGTCGCGGGCAACCGGATGCGCCAAATCCGGCGGCGGCGGCGGCCGCAGATCTATCGGTAGTGCGCCAGCCACGAGGCAAGAGGCAGGAATTCGGTGGCCATGGTAGCGGCGGCTATGGCGGTGGGAGGGGGTGCGGTGGGGAGGGGAAGGGTTCGGCCGCGTAGGGGAAGATAAGGAGTTGTGTGTCGCCCGACGGGCGGGCCAGGGGAGGACAAGGGCACGCGTCCTGCCCGTCGACACGTGTCCGTTTCAGTGCAAAAGCGGCCCAAATTTAGACCTTGAATGGGTCAACGGTGGATAAAAACGAACATTTATCCGTTTGCTCCCATGCATTGAGCCGCGATTTGTGTCCGTTTGTCCCCAAACTTAGAGCATCTACATCCGAACCTCCCAAACCCGTCTCAAACGTCTGGGCGGACGACTCGGTCACTGACCGGTCATAAAAAAGTGACCCAGACGGGCTCCTCAAACGGCCCTCAAACACCCAGGCTGACCGGCACCCCTCATATCCAGCCCAAATCTAGACGGATATGGGGGCATCCGCCACGTCGGCCTGGCCCGCTATTCCCCGCAACAACCCCACTCTAGCCCCCACAAATATCAAACGACCGTCGAGCAAACCCTAGTCAAATTCAGTCCATACTCACTCGACCTCTGCGCTTCTCCCCAAATCCACTTCATCTTCCCCCGTATGCCATGTCCGACAGTGAATCCGACCTCCCGGAGTGGCTCAAGGCGCCCGATAAGGACGAGCTAGCGCTCCGCATTGTCTTCCGCCGGTCGCTGCTGGACCGGAGCGCCAGCGACGGGCCGGGTGGGCAGCTGCAACTCCGCGGCGCCCCACGCTCGTCGGACACGGTCCCAGGCGGTCCCTGCTAGGTGCGACCTAGCACCGCCCGCATGTGCCCCTCTTGGGCGCCACTGGGTGCTGTTGCCGGATGAACCACACCCCGAGTCCATGGGCCGAGCGTATCGCCTTGCAAAGAAGCGGGCAACGGAGGCGGCTACTAGCCGCTCCAAGGGCGGATCGAGCAGATCCGTGCCAAAGCCACTTCCCCTGGCTAGCGACGACGATGAGGCCCTCTGCACCGCCATCCACCGCTCGTACACGTCCACGGAGACAGATGCCCGCCGTCTTCACCGCAAAGATGCGAAGGCGCTACGCGTAGCGCGGGAGGAGTCGGAGCGGTTGGCAATGCAGCGAGCGACAACGGCGGAGAGAGCCACACAGCTTCGGGAAAAGCAGAACCACGAACCCCATCACATGGCGGGCATCATCTCGTCGTCCTCCTCCTCTGCTTCGGACAGCAACGACGACGACGACACGCCCGAAACCACCGACGCCTACACCGAGTCCAGTCGTCGAGACCCCAAGGGGAAGACAGTCCGGCATGGAGGAAGTGGTGAAATCCCCCTTCCCCTTGCTTTTTAGTACTGTTAAGAGCATCTACAGCCGGACTGGGCAAATCCGGCCCCCTATACGCCCGCGGACGCGCCCGGGCACGCCCGCGGAAGCATCCGAACGACCCCTCATATTTCGCCTAGTGCATCCACGTACCTCATATCCGGACTCTCAAATCCATGCAAATTCATGCACGTCGATCATCCGATACTAAACGTCGCACGTAAAACAAATGTTGGTACCGAACATAAGAAGTGTTTACATCAAATTTATTTGAAGTGCACAATCAATCTTCTTCTCTTTGATTTCCATTGTGGGTCCACATATGCTACACCAGATCTTTGAGTAGTTGCGTGTGCACGCGATGATCTCAGAGGTTTTGATGCATCTGCAGAAAGTTCATAAGCTGAACTGCATCTTGATCTTCAGGGATTTCAACTTGTTCTCCAGGTGCTTCAAAATCGTTGGTTTGGGCTACACCATCACCCTCATCCTCGACGATCATATTGTGCAAAATAGCACAACATGACATCAGCTGCCACAAAGTTTCTTGTTCCCACATCATTGCAGCCACATGAACGATTCCCCAACGCGCTTGCATCACTCCGAATGCCCTCTCCACATCCTTCCTAGCTGCTTCCTGCATTGTTGCGAAGTGCTTTTGTTTTCTGCCATGTGGTTCGGATATGGTCTTCACAAATGCAGCCCACTGAGGATATATGCCATCGGCAAGATAGTATCCCATGTTGTAGTCTCTGCCGTTGAAGGTGTAGTTGCACGGAGGTGATTCCCCGTTGCAAATCCTCTTGAACACCAGAGATCGTTGAAGCACGTTGATGTCATTGTGAGAACCTGGCATTCCAAAGAAGGCATGCCAAATCCACAAGTCATGTGATGCCACCGCCTCTAGTATGATGGTGGCCTCTTTTGTGTGACCTTGGTACATTCCTCGCAAACCTTTGGGGCAGTTCTTCCATTGCCAATGCATGCAATCGATTGATCCGAGCATTCCTGGAAACCCTCTAACCTCTCCAATAGCCAACAACTTCTTCGTGTCCTGTGCATTTGGCTCTCTCAGATACTCTGCTCCAAACACCTCCACCACAGCACGGGCAAACTTGACAGTAGTTTTCAGGCATGTACTCTCCCCCATCCTGACCATCTCACCAATGACATCTGCCGCAGTACCAAGTGCAAGCATCCTCATAGCAGTCGTGCACTTCTACTTGGCAGGGAAAGAGAGTTGACCGCAACAATCCCTTGTGAGCCTAAAGTAGTCATCATGTGCCTCCACTGCGTCCACAATGCGCAAAAACAATGGTTTTCGCATGCGAAAACGATGACGAAACCATGGATCATCCGGAAATCTTGGTTTCAGATCAAAGTAATCCTTCTGCAGTAGCTTTGCTCCGGATACCCTATCCCGATTGATGACTCTTCTCCCTTTGATTGAGCCCTTGAAATTGAGAATATGCTCCACTTCCCAGTCCATTTCCTCTTGCATGCTCATGAGCATGATCATGTCCACTTCTTCGTCCGAATCCGATGAATCGAAGAACTCTTCTTCAATCAGTTGATCAAGCTCCGTTGGTCCATACTCCTCGCCGAACGAAGCATCGGCATGCATCGTTTCCCCTACAAATTTGACGAGCAAATCCAGTCAGCATTCTGTCAAACACATCCGGCGCAAGGCAGAGCCAAAGAGTTGCCGGAAGTACCGTGGTGTCTTCCGGGCCGGGGACGACGTCCTCCGCGGCGAGGTCGGGAGGGATGATCCCTCTGACCGAGTGGCCGGGAGGGGGAGGGCAGAGGCTACTAGGCGACGGAGCGCGCGTGCGGCGGAGCTGGGAGACGAACGTCGCGAGGAGGAAGAAGAGAGGATAACAGCAAATGGATCCGACACTTCTGCGGGGTGGATTTGGGGGCAATTTGAGGTGGGGTCGGGCTGTCGGGTGCGACGTGGGTTCGGGCGCGCCCGGGCTCCCCCATATCGGCCCCATATTTGGGCTGGAAATGAGGGGTGTCGGTCAGCCCAAGCGTTTGAGGCCGGTTTGAGAGGCCTGTCTGGGTCGCATTGTTGTGACCGGGCAGTGACCGGGTGGCCTGCCTGGACGTTTGAGGCGGGTTTAAGGGGTCCGGCTGTAGATGCTCTAAGTGATGTACTGTGACGATACTTTTGTATCGCATTATGTTTATTTATGTCGGATTGCTATGTTTTATGTTGATCTACGTACGAATAACTGTATGAATTTGGGGTGAAACATATGAGGGATGTGGCTGTGAAACGCGAGGAATGAAATTCGTTCGGTCATCTTCAGCAGATGCGTCTGGCCGCGCGTCTGTGGACGTATACGTGGCAAATTAGATGACCGCGGCCGAACTATTTATTACGGTCGTGCTAGGAGTTGGCCTTGCCACCCGTTTCTCCCATCCTCTAGGCTTTTCCAGAGGGAGGCCACCTGGAAGTTATTGAGAACAATAAAACATCACAGCGACAAACCTTGGATGTGTGCTGGGGACTTTAATGAGATTCTGTTTGATTGGGAGAAAGATGGTGGGGCGGCTCGGCCCCAGGGAAGTATGGACAGATTCAAGGAAGATTTAGAGGGATGCAACCTACATGACCTGGGTTTTGCCGGGGATCCCTATACTTGGCGGAACCATAGTCAAACAGAGGAGAAATACATTCGGGAAAGACTTGATAGGGTGGTGGCGACGCATGGCTGGTGTGAACATTTCCCGGGGTACAAAGTTACACATGGTGACCCCCGACACTCTGATCACCGTCCCTTGATCATTGAGCTAGAAGCAGGATGTAGTAGGAGTGGAGGCCAAAGTGGAAAGAGAGGGTTTAGGTTTGAAGCCAGATGGCTAGAAGAAGAGGCTTGTGGGAGTATTGTGGAGAATGCTTGGATGAAAAGCAGTGAGGTGAATGGAGGAGGGGTGGCAGATAATATAAAAGAAGTAGCCAAGGAGTTAATGGACTGGAGTAAAAACATTCTTGGTGATCTGGAGAAACGCATCTCACGCACGAAGAAAGAGCTTGAAACATGGAGAAGAAAACCTATCTCAACGGAACAGGTGTCGAAGGAAAGTATGTTGCGCTATAAACTCCAAAAACTTGAGCTCCAGAGGGACACTTATTGGCGTCAACGTGCTCATGTGCACTGGCTGAAGGAGGGGGATAAAAATACAAAGTTTTTTCAAGCGTACGCCTCGGAGAGGAAGAGAAGAAACAAGATTAAGAAGCTTAGGAAGGAGAATGGGGAAGTAGTGGAAGGGGAGGCAGAAATGGCGGCGGTGGTGACGGAGTACTATCGTAATCTGTTTGCTTCATGTGCAGGAAATCGACTTCATGAACTTCTGGAGAAAGTCCCTCATCGGGTCACAACGGAGATGAACAATCAACTCCTACGACCTTTTACCCCAGAGGAGATCCGGGAGGCACTTAACAGTATTGGTGACCTAAAGGCCCCCGGACCGGACGGGATGCCAGCTGCGTTTTATAAAAGATACTGGGGTATAATCGGTGAGAAAGTTACTGAAGAAGTTTTGAAGGTGTTGAATGGGGCCCCAATGCCTACGGAATGGAATGACACGACTGTGGTCCTCATCCCCAAGGTGAAAAATCCGGAGACAATGAAGGAGTTGCGGCCCATAAGTCTTTGCAATGTATTGTATAAACTCATCTCGAAAGTCCTAGCAAACAGGCTGAAATGCATCCTGCCAGAAATCATTGCACCAAACCAGAGCGCGTTTGTCCCAGGAAGGCTCATCACGGACAACATCATGTTAGCTTTCGAGGTGAACCACTTTATGCAAAGGAAAAAAAGTTGTGCAGAAGGAGTGGCAGCGTTAAAATTGGATATGAGTAAGGCCTACGACCGCGTAGAGTGGGGTTTCTTGGAAGCAATGATGGGAAGAATGGATTTTGCGGAGAATTGGATACAACTGATCATGAAATGCTGCAGAACGGTTAAGTACAGATTTATGGTTAATGGATCACTAACGGAGGAGGTAATCCCACAACGAGGACTAAGACAGAGGGACCCAATATCCCCCTATCTATTCTTGATTTGTGCTGATGCTTTCTCCAGTTTACTTAACCATGCTGAGAGTAATGCCACGCTGGAGGGTGTACGGATATGTGGTGGTGCGCCGAGCTTTAATCACCTATTGTTTGCAGATGATTCGTTGATTCTGCTAAAAGTTACATGTGAGAGTCCACAACATCTGCAACATATACTAAACTTGTATGAGGATTGCTCGGGTCAGACTATTAATATAGACAAGTCATCTATTACCTTCAGTAAGAACACGAAGGCATCAGCGAAGCAGGAGATGATGAACACTCTTGGGATATGTCGGGAGGGGCGAGCTGACAGATATTTGGGCCTCCCGGTGCATGTTGGGAAGTCCAAAACACGCACCTTTGCTTATATAAAGGACAAAATTTGGCGATTGATTCAGGGATGGAAAGAACGGGTTCTGTCGAAGATGGGGAAGGAAATCCTTGTGAAAGCATGTGCCCAGGCAATTCCCACATTTGCTATGACATGTTTCGATCTGACAAAGGGTTTTTGTGAGCAGCTGAACACAATGATAAGCAGGTTCTGGTGGGCGCAGCAACAAAATGAAGCAAAGATACATTGGTTGGGCTGGGATAAACTCACGCGGGCTAAACAAGAGGGAGGTCTGGGTTACAAAGATTTACACCTCTTTAATCTAGCTATGCTCGCCAAGCAGGGATGGCGACTAATAACGGATCCCGATACTCTATGTGCGAGGGTGCTGAAAGCACGATACTACCCAGATACTGATGTGCTCAAGGCTGAACCCAAACCGGGTATCTCATATGCCTGGAGAAGCATCCTGCGTGGCATTGTTGTTCTAAAGAAAGGACTGATCAAAAGGATCAGCAATGGTCGGGAGACTAATATGTGGTTGGATCCTTGGCTACCGAGGGATGACAGTACTAGACCCATTACACCGAGAGGACAGACAGTTATTCAGACGGTTGCTGATTTGATCAATCCTATTACGGGAGCCTGGGACGAGGAGTTAGTGAGAGAAGTTTTATGGCCTATTGATGCAAAGGTGGTGCTGACAATACCCCTGCATGATGGTTTTGAAGATCAATGGGCGTGGCACTATGAATCAAAGGGCCAGTTTTCGGTCAAATCCGCGTACCACATGCAGAGTACTGAGGTGCAGAACCAAGCCAAAAAACAGAGTGGAGAAGGGACTGACCATGCAAAAAGATTTAACTGGATGGCAATCTGGAAGAGTGACTGTCCTGGTAAAGTAAAACAATTTCTTTGGAGGATGGCACATAATAGCCTACCACATCGCTGGAGCATTGAAAGAAGAGGTATGGAAATTGACACAATTTGCCCAATGTGCGGGCGCCTGAATGAGGATGGAGCTCACGTGTTCCTCAGGTGCAAAACTGTCAAATCGCGGTGGCAAGAGATGCACTTGCATGAGGAAAGAGAACTACTGCTGGCATGTCATGGCCCAAAAGAGATGATTTCTGAAATCCTAAAGCTCCCTGAAGAAAAGAAACTGAAATGTGTACTGATGTTGTGGGCATGGTGGGATGCTAGAAATAAGAAGAATGTTGGAGAGCCTTCACGGAACCCAAGCTCTCTGGCAAGGAGGGTGAATGCCTTGGTTGAGGATTGGCAGAGATATGGAAGGAATGTCCAAGCTGGAAACCAAGACAAACCTGAATGTAGTGTACGCATGGTGCAGGACATTCTTCAGATAAATGTTGATGGAAGCATGAGGGAGAACCCTTCCAGAGGCGGCTGGGGATTTATAATCAGAGATACTAAGGGACAGCCAGTGGGAGCCGATGCGGGTCACATACAGCATATCAATGATCCCCTGCAAGCGGAGGCGACAGCATGTCTACAGGCGCTGTATGCAGCTGAGAGCTGGGGTATGACGAAAGTGCAAGTTCACACAGACTCCCTGAATTTGGTCCAAGCGCTCAACACCAACGACCATGATCTCGCGTCCAATGGTGTGTTGTTCAGAGAAATCAGATGCTTTGCTAGCTTAAACTTTACCCAAGTGATGTTTATGTTTTGCCCGAGGGCGTGTAATAAAGTAGCGGACGCGTTAGCGTCGTTTGGTGCAGAATCGGATCTTGCATCCCCAGCCATGTGGCCGGAGCAAGCACCTGATTTCGTGCACGGACTTGTAGCCAGCGACATTGCTGAGCTGTTTGGTTAATGGAAACGCTGATTTCCGTCTCAAAAAAAAAAAAAAAAAAAGGTCAAAGGGCGGCCGCCCGCCCGCCGCCTTGGCTCTGCGAAGGCACTGCCCGAAAAGGTGAGTCATTGACTAACCCAAGGACATGCCCGATATGGGGCGTAGCACAGTGACCGCGGGTGATATGACGCAAGCACCGTGACGTTTCGGTCCGCGATGCCGGCCACGCGCCCAGGCGCGCGCCCGTGGCCATTTGAACGGCCCGACGCCCCAAGCTGCTTTAGCCGGCGAACCACCGTAGTCGGAGAGGGCAGAAGAGGACGACGGCTTTCCCCTTCCTTATGTTTGTCCGTGGCTTAGTACGCCGCCGCTAGCGCTAGGCTCCCCTCCCGCTCCAGCGAGCGCCGGCCAACGGCGGATCGATCGATCTATGTAGCTGATTCAGACAGATCACATTCATCGCAGGCATGCACGCGACCAACTTGGGGGTCGATGGCTCGGTCGAGGGTAAGAGGAGAGCAGGAAGCTATAGGCACATCCGCGGTTGGTGACCGCCATTGCCGGAGGACGGCCGGACGGGCGTTCGCGTCGTGCGCGCCGGTGTTTGCAGGCTTTACATCTCAGGTGTGTGTGCGTGTATGTATGTGTTTTCTTCTCGCTGTCGTACCAAATTTTCTTGAGGCTTGTGTCCCATCTCTCGCTTCAGTACTGTTTCCATCGCAGGGAAGCCGCTTGCTATAATGCCCGCATGCCAAGATTCCTGCGCGGTTCCAAACGTGACGGAACTGGTTGGTGAGATTACTGTAAGGGTGGATGGATTAGCAAACTCTGCCTACTGAAAGCCTGCCTGGTTCAAGTCTTTGCTTGCTGTTTTCTAATTCTGTCTCCACTTCATGATGGCAACTCAACCAACTTAAAAGATCAGAATATATTTCGAATTTTCACTCAGGACATTTGTTTAGGGCCACAAAATGAAAAATTATACTACTCTTGAGATATATATTTTTTGAAAAATCAGCAATATGGGAGGAAACCGGTGTGAGAGGTAGTAGCATCCTCGTCAGGCTATATAAGGTGCATCCACATAAACTGATTTCTCACTCAGCAGTGCATTATAACCTGTGTAGTGAAGACTAGCAACAGACTGATAGGTTAACATCAACACCACACAGTTCTAGGAAAGCACAATGTACAGAACAGGCAACAGGCAACTTAGCAAGGACACACACACTGTTGGTATTAACCCAGCACCCTTTTATTGAATTTGCCACTTCTGCCCTGCTGCACCTTACAAGCAGCAGGCTTCACAACTCTTTCATGCCTAATAACTGGGGAAGAGTGTGGCATCAGCAACAGAGCTTTGCTTGTACCAAATGTGTGCACAGCATGACTGCTCAAGTCCTTCCTTCCTCATGCCCCCTAGGACGATTGGAGGTTTCGCCGCTCGCACTCGTTCCCGCACCGCTATTTCGTTGTGCCAACATCTGCACTCCAGCGACAACAGAGCAAAGCTTGTAAGTCAGGCAAAGCTTGTACATGGATTCAGAGGATACAGTAATATCGTGTTTTGATATATACATATATATGTATTGCTTGAACTCCATTGCCAGGTAAATAGCCTTTGTATTGATTTAACTATCCAACCAGGTTCTGTCCAAAACTTAATTTCGTGTTTGCAGGTAACTGACATGATCTATTCTGATCTCCATTTTGTCTGTCATTTCAGGCAGCCTGCAATGCAGACATGCTTACTAATGCTATGGAATAAGCTACACAATCCTCAGAAAAATGACAACAGAACCCACTTGTCCCAGTATTACTGTAAACATCAATGGTAGCCTGTTTCTTGTATAGCCAGAACATCTGTTGTCTTCTGCTATCTTCACATTACATGACACTTCTATTCAATCAAGGTCTATAGCATATCTGCTTCAGTAATGAAGTTTAACTGCTAGTACATTTTGTTACATGACACTTCTGATTTAACAAAATGTACTAGCAGTTAAACTTCTTCTGAGCTATGCTGAAACTATCAAAGACAGCCACATGCATTGCGAAATAGCTAATGGGTTTTCTTTTCTTTCTATTTTACCTATCATTTGCCATTTGCCAAGACATAGGGACTAAAACATTCAGGACCATTGTCTCACGAGTTAAGATGCAACTACATTGAACTATCTGTAGTGCTTGAGAATAGTCAATCGAAATGAAAAATACATACCCTGCACAATTAGGTAGGAGAAACGAAATGCATTGAAGTACCATGGATTTTATATGTCTAGTTAGAGCGTCCAGAGCGAAACTGCAGAAAATGGCTGAAACAGAGCCATTTTTCTGATGGCGCAAGGGTGCAACAGGAACCAGAAACTTGATTCCTTGCTGCAAAAGTTGTAACAAATATCAACAGTCATTTAGGTGTACCTTCTTGGATTTTGTATTCTTCAATGCATCTGTCAGTAGTTTCTCCAGTTTCTCTAGCTCATTAGCATCCGAGTCATCAGCATTGTTTCGAAGAGACCTTCAGGATTGCACATAATCATCATTGGGATAAACGCAATAAATAACACACTAGGAGATATTGTGAAAGGCCTCAAGGGCTACCAGGAAGCAATCTCTTTAAGCTTTGACTGTATATTTGAAGGATCTCCATCCTGGTTCAGAACCAACATATCATGTCAGAGATATGTGGGTATATAGAGAATCTTGCTTGAGTATATAAAATATTATACAGTTTGGCTATCCTGTATACAAAATGGTGTAATTACAACCTAGACTTACATTATAGAATATATAAATGGCTTGTTCAGATAAACTAGTAGTGACAATAAAAGTAATAATCATATTTGCATTCATTTGCTTGTCCCGTGCATAGGCCACATAATCCTTGATTACAAGCACTTCATCATGCATAGTGCATTTCCATAGTTAACTCAGAAATACACACTGATTAAATCTACAATATGATGCTTGGCAGCTAATTGTTCCACACCTAAAGTAGCTCTAAGCTATGCAATAAGAAAAGCTATAGAGATTAATTTACATTGTTGCTATTTGAACCACATTCATTCAGGTCCTTTCCGGCTCCTGCAAATCCCTGATAGCGGTCATATGTACTTTCTATGCTGAAAAGAAACGGATAACATTAACGTTTGGAAACTGTACTTTAAAAGCTTTATGCTCTGACTGGCAATTCAAACACAGTTCTAAGTACTATGAGAAAACAGTAAAATAGAACTCATGTCTTCTGTCTTACCCGTATATATTTTATGACTCTACCTTCAGAAACAATACCTACCTAGTGTAATTTCAGAAGCTTTTGTAATGCCTTTTTTCTTCAGAACTTGCAATGACAATAATTTTGGAGAGCACATGCAAATGGTCATTTTATGGAGATGGGAATTTTAGTAAGCTTGGAAGTACAAAACCACGGTATAACTTTGCCAACCTTACAGAACCTACAAATTATACATTACCGAGTTCAAATTTATGCGCTTCACTATATAGCTTACACTTGGCTATCTTAACTAGAAATGCAATCCAAAAGATTGTGTATGCCATAAACTTTGCTTAAAGGAGGACAAACTAAATTAAATCTCTAATATTCATAAGTTCCAAAACAGGTTGACCTTGCAAATGTGAGCTTAATAAGTCAACTTAGAGAGTCAAGTCATGATTTGGTGATACAAAAGGACATCAAAGATATTTAGAGCATATTTCGTAAACTCGTGTCTTGTTTAATAATAAGAATGAAACAGAAAAATAAACTATTCAAGTTATACATGTTCTATGTACCTTTTAAGATTGTTATACTTGAGAGCTATTTTCTGTTAATTTGGTATATGAGCTCTTAGTACTATCCTTAACCGATCTTCTACTTATAAACAAGTCCCTTATGCAAGAAGAGCACATATTTGGTAAGAAGATAAAAACTTTAAAAAATCTAAATGTATCTCATTTTATCCATCACAGAGTATACAAATATTCTATTTGTCAAGTTATTGAGTTTCAAAAACATGTAAATCATTTTGTATTATACATCTTCGGTACAATACATATATATCACTAGCTGTACCACCTGGTATGCGAAATGTATATGATATATAAAATAACGATATGTACCATTGTGGCTAGTTTAGGAATATAGGCATGGTTGTGGAGGTTAGGGAACCTCCAACGCGGATCACAAAACCACCTGCAAATGTGTGGACCGGACCATCCAAACACTTTTAGCTATCCAATGACAGTCGTCAAAATTGTCCGAACCGGTCCGGATGCCCAAAATCCCGTAAACCGGCACCAAACCGAGAGGTGGTTTGGGGGAGTTTGGACGTCTGCCACGCCATACTCCGATAGCCTGGCTCACTCAAAAAACCCACCCGTAGCCCTCGTTTTTTCCACTTCGTCCATCCCTATGCTCTGTAGCCTCGCTCCCAGAGTTCGACGACACCGTTGTACCATCCCGGGCGCCGCACAAGCCTTGGCGGACCTCTGTCGCTCCATCCAGGCGCCCGCCCGGCTTTGCCTAACCCATCATTCCACCCCAAATCCAGCCGCCGCCAAGGTACCCTTCACCTCTGATGACGCCGTCCATCGCTGACACCATACCTGACAAGTATTGGCCAAATGCCATAATAAATTTTTGTAGTTCTGGTTGTTACTTTGAAGCAAACACGATGGTTTCAGACGAGGAGCAAACATGATGGTTTCAGATGAGGATTACATGGATCCGTCTTTGTCGGATGAGGATATGATGAAACGACGATGATGAGGGCGATTCTTGAAGACGCGAAGAGTGCGGAGGAACATGTTCTCAACTTCAAGGGTTCAACGAAGGGACATCGCGTGTTGAATCGGTGGAGGACACGAGGGTATATGATGATGTTTGACGACTACTTTGCCCCTGATGCATTATTAGAACCATATTCCCATTGTCGATTTTGGATGCAACAACACGTGTTTGAATGCATCTACCGAAGTGTCAGGGCCTATCATGATTACTTCAAGCTGAAGAAGAATGCCCTTGGAAACATTGGGTTCTTTGGTTACCAGAAGTGCACGACTGTTATGAGGATGTTTGCCTATGACACGGCCGTAGATTCATGGGACAAGTACCTCCAGATGTTTTAAATTACATGCCTCAAAGCCATGGTCAGATTTCCTACTACAGTGGTCAAGGTGTTTGGACCAGAGTACTTGAGTGTTGAAGTGTATATATGGATTGCCTAGCTCTTTCCACCAGTTCACGCTTTTGGTTTCATTGGCTAGTGCATGAAGCTTAACATGGTATCAGACCCTAAGGTCTTGAGTTCATGTCTTGGCTTTCGCAATTTATCAATTTTTTTTGATGTCGCATCCGTTTCCACGTATAGGCCTCTTGAGCCATACCTTCGAGTCTATTCATGTGTTGATTTTCCGCGTCATACGTGAGAGGGGGTGTTGAAGTGTATATGTACATTGCCTAGCTATCCCTCTGTCCACGTATAGGCCTCTTGAACCATACCTCTGAGTTTATCCATGTGTGGACTTCCTGCGTCACACGTGAGAGGGGGTGTCGAAGTGTATATTGCCTAGCCCTTTCCATCAGTTCGGACTTTTGGTTGCGTTGGTTGGTGCATGAAGCCTAACATTGTATCAGAGACCAAGGTCTTGAGTTCAAGTCCTGGCTTTCGCAAGTTATCAAAAAACTGTTGCTGCCCCCTTTGTCCACGTATTGGCCTATTGAGCCATACCTGACTTTTCACGTCACATGTGAGAGGTGGTGTTGAAGTGTATATGTGGATTGTCTAGCCCTTTCCATTAGTTCGGACTTTTGGTTGTGTTGGCCAGTGCATGAAGCCTAACAGAGAACGAAATGCCGAAGACATATCAAGGCTCAGGGCACTTGAAGAATTAAGAGTGTTTCCAGGTATGCTTGAATCCCTGGATTGCATGCATTGGAAATGAAAGAATCGCTCATATGCTCAAAAGGGGCAATACTAGGGCCATTAAAGAAAGCCCACCATAATTATTCCACCTTCGACATATGAAGGTTCTCACTATAAAGAACCTTGACAAGTAGCACCATGCTTGGTTAGTATAATATGATCTAGGACAATAAGGCATACCTTGGTAGAGCATGAAGCATGTCCTCACTTGGAGCATAGTGGGAACCTTGGGTCAAAATGGGAAGACCACACTTCATCATCAAGCAGATAAAGGCATACAATATCAACTCATGTATATAGCCCCCTTCCATCACACATTTAAAAGGCAAGATCGAAGTATGACTTGCAAACATGAGACTAGAGTGTGATGGGCTATATCTCTTGGACCACAACCTACTAGGATCATCAAGAGGTGTTGCACCCTATTTGCTCACAAAAAAATACGTATAACATGCGGGTGTTTTGCCTTATGCTTCTTCTTACCGAGCAAATGCCCTATTGTTGTGCTTTCAAATGTTCGAATGTCTTGTGTCACCAATAAAGCTTACTTAATTTTTGAGCCTTGGCTTACGGAAATCACTTTGTACACCCAAAGGTAAGCAAGACTTCTGAGAAAGGAGCATGCCAGAGATTGTCCTTGGGTGTGTACACTCCACCACACAAGCAACTACAACTATTGGACAACAAATGCATTAGATGAGGCCGGGTCCAAGATCACTCTACATTATTCAATTGTGAAAATTTTGGATGAATGTGAGCACAAGAGCAATAGGCCTACATGAAGATGCTTTAACAATGGAGGGAAAGGCTCCTAGGTCTATTGCCTCGCAAGGCAAGTATCATCACCGTGATGGTACATACTACACAGAGCATCCAATCAAAGGAGCCTTCGAGAATAACCTAAAGGAACTATATAAGGACAAGCTATGTCGGTGGTGACTCCACACTTTGAAGAGGTCACTTGTTACCCTTAGTTCTAGAAGCTCGAGTTCCCATATTACAAACCATGACTCAATGGGTAGGACTAGGAAAGACTCTGAAAGCCTTTGCATAAGCATTAGGACTCTTCGACAGCTTTCTCAATGGCACCAAGAGGCGCCTTCTTAACTGTGGAAGTGCTTGCACGAACGCGGTGATGTGCCGAGCTATACCTGTCATATCAAGGTGTCCCATTATCGAGCATCATAGTGGCCCAATTGTTTGATAAGTAGCAACCATTCGTACTAATATAATTTGTGGTCTTTCTACGCCACATATCTATCCACAAAAGAATGTCATGTCTGAGAACTTAAATGTGTCAAATATGAACCCGCTTGAATGCAATGGTGCAATTCACCTTCTTATCCACGCCAAAGGGGTAATCGACAAAACATACTTGCCTTTTAGCCCCTTGGCATGGAATTTGGAGTAGTGCAGCTTGTAGACACCTGAAATACACATGTTAGAAAATTCCCATTCCTTCAGTAACACCTATCAAGGAGTGGAACATAGGCGTGATTGCAGACTCAATGGAAAATCATTGGATAGGGGATGCAGTTCATGTCTTTTTCGTCGAATCTTACAATGATGTATGGCATGCCATACCTGGATTGGATCCTCATGTCGTTTAGGTAGACGATGATCTTAACATTCAACTTGGCGAGACCGACCCCCCCCCCCCCCCGGCAGCGGAACTCAGCAAATACCCTTACGAACTTGGGTGTTCTGCTTGAGCTATGGTATTTTAGTGTCCTACAACCTTAGGACTTTGCCCAAGAGGTCATAATCAATGCAATTCCCATACCTCATTATGAGA
This sequence comes from Elymus sibiricus, assembly GCA_039707655.1. Taxonomy (NCBI): domain Eukaryota; kingdom Viridiplantae; phylum Streptophyta; class Magnoliopsida; order Poales; family Poaceae; genus Elymus; species Elymus sibiricus. The sequence continues at coordinate 450,719,682 of CM077667.1, read as the reverse complement.
TGGAGAATTGTCATGTTTAGCCCCAGAACTAGGATTCACCATGTTTTCCAGGGGATGGGGCGTATTACTGGTAGACAAATCCTAATCGTCCTCCACTCGTGTCCCACCATAGATACCCAATGTTCTTTTCTATAGTTGAACACATACAAGAAAATAAATGGCATGAAACTTTGTACAAAGATAAATCCTACATGCTCCAAATGTTAATACCAGTGCTCCAAGAGCTAGAGTGGAACCAAGTTCAAGTTGGGAAAATGCTCCTCTACCGACGTGGTGAGGAAAATTGCCCTCCAATGAGTTTGTACTTAATGGGACCATGGAAGAACTATAGGCCTTGAGAATCAATAACCACCACACATAAGCAACCATAATGGACATGTCAGTTGACACACACACATAAACAATAACAAAGACAATATCATGTAAAGTGGCCTTAAATGCCAACTCAGGAACCAAGGTAGTGTCCACATGTAGGAAAAAAAACTGAACAACTTTGATGCACACCTACATGCATCTTGTTTGTTTGGAAGTCGACATCGTAATAGGTAAACTTTGCTTTGGGAAGGATCAAAGGAGCATTATGCTAATCCATATCCATTAGGACTTGAGTTGGGTTTAAACCTCATAAAGCGGGACCTGCGAGGGCATACTATTGTAGGTTAAACCCCAAATCCCCTAAAGAAGATATATGACTCTCCAAGGTCCTCATGGCCTATGAATTTTACAACTAAGACACCTGCTCAACCAAAAGGCCAGTCACCTAGGCAATGTTATGAACTGTCCATTGATGACGGCTAAACCACATTGTGTCAAATCTTCAAGGGCGACGAGAGCTACATCAATTTGATAGAGAGCGCAATGTTGAAAATATCTATTATGTGCCTACCATATATTATAGAAAGCATAAATGAGCAGTCAGCTATAGCGACTCCACGTGTCCTTGACATTGGCTGATGAGAGAAGATCCCACCAAGCATCCATAGAGAGGACACTCGGGCTATGGTTGGCAAGATGGATGGCATTCAAACTTTTCACTAACAAAAACACCTCATGGCTAAAGGGCAACGTAATGAAAGGTCATGAATAGTCTCCAGCTCAAACCAAATGGCACAAAAAGCTGCTCCTAAGACCAACCAGACCTTTCAAGGTTTTCAAAGGTAAGGACATGATTATGAAGAGCTAACAATGGAAAGATACGACATTTTTGTTCATTCTTGGCCTTTCAAATCTTACTCGCCTAAAAAAGGAGAAATCCCATATGAGAAATGAACCCATCGATAGAGTGTACTCGGTCCAGGTAAATAACTACATCTTGAGGCACCCCCAAATATGAGTAAACTCTTGTCAAATGAGCTACTTAAGTAATCTTGCCAACAGAATGCATCCGATTATTTATTCTTGAAGTCCAATTTAATTGTTTTCTTCAGAGCCTGTTGGCAAACCTGAATAACCCATGGGAACAATTCTTCATAGGGTCAACAGGTAACCCATCCTCATGCAAAAGTGTCTTACGACCATTGACAATCATTACCGTCGTGCATTTGCGAAAAGACTCCAATATGTCTCATCACACCGGAGCTGAGAACCAACCCAAAGCCTACCCGCGAGTATCCAACAACTATAACCTAGGCGAATGCAATGGAGGACTCTCCCAAACCTACACTAATGCTAGAGTGATTTGCCAAGTGGCAACACAACCATTACGATAAAATCAACTTTTAGCCTTTCAATTATTTGTTGTGGTATGCTTTACAATCTTGACTCCAAGACCAATTATTTTGCACCCAAAATCTATGTTTGGCACCTCAACTCTTCCCTTTGATTCAGTTTGCAACCCCAACTTCAACATCATATTTGCATAATTCGCTAAGTAACTTGGTCGTTTTCCAACATTGCTAATACCTTTGGTTTTGGCCCATATGGAATTTGAGGAACATAATATGCAATAAACTCTCGATTTCTTAGTATTTCCATCTATTAGTGGGCCTCTTCCCTCTGCTTCTCTTTTTGCTCTTCCATCACCTTTATACTTTTTGACTCCCTCCCTCTCTAAAGTAAAACCTCTACTCGTGGCCCCATCATCACCCATGTTTCACAACGCCATTTTCACAAGGTAGATGAGAAGGAGATGGATTGGCAGGAGAACGATGAGATGCAAATAGTTGCGAAGCTAGAACTTCGAGACGAGGGAGAAAAATGAGTACAAGGATGGCAAACCTTGTAATATGACCTATTGTTATTTGAAATATAAAGGATTATTGAGCATGTATACATGCACTTGTGAGGACATGGGGGTGGGAGCTTCGACTCGTGCCAGCGCCCTACTACATGCGAAGGAAGCACAATATAGGGTTGGAACATAAGTGTCAAATGTGTCATTATCTGAATTAAACTAATTTAGTCACACTTTGTACTCAACATGATTGTGTATCACTTAGTTTGAACATGAGGAGACGAATGCGAAACAACATGGACAATAGTTGCAGTAGACGACTGGAGAAGAGGTGGGACACCACGACATGAATGGTGATTGTGACTAATGGGCCTTTCATAGTTTTCGATATAGATATTGTGGAAATCACAAGCATTGACTAAAGTATCTTGCGGTATCGAAGATAAGAAACTAGACAAGAGGAAATGAGCAAGACCAAAGAATGCAATGTGACAATGGGTTCTTGACGAGGGAACGACACATCGACCGGACTAAGAGGAAGAGTATGCCTCACACATGGAAGAGTGTCACGATCTGCTTCGGGAGGGTCTGAGATGTGCCAGGAGGCACGCTTCCGTGCCAAAGACTAGCCTCGAGGAGCAGGATACTGGTTCGTTGGTCGGGCGACCAAGGGATGGGGACCTCCTTTCGGCTAGATTGCATCATACCCGAAGTCATGTAATCATGGCTTGATAGAGCCTATAAGGCGAACTAGGGACCCTTTCAAAAATGATAGAAAATAAAGAAAACCCCATAGGTAGGTTTTCCCACCTACCACCATCTGCAAGTTCTACGTCGCCAGATAGAGAGCTTGCAGTCCAAGCAAAATTTCTCTGTGAATGATCTCCTTGATCCGACGAGCACCAAATAAATACAACACTAGAGGCAAGAGTAGGGCCTTCCCCCATCTCGGGGGGGGGGGGGGCAAACTTAGGCAAATCCAATGTTCTTTGCCTTACCTTCTCGATCCCCTGTGCACACGCCCCTTTAACCAAATCGGTTGTCTCTTGACGGCACTTTCGATATGGAACACCCACTGTTGGCATGCCAAGTAGGGGCAACGCGCACAAATTTGACAAATGGATCGGGATGGCCTCGTCAACTCGGATCGATGATCTCATGCCAAGTCATGACCTCTTCCTTGGCCCCCTCCACCTCGCCTCCAAAACAGTGGGAAGTTAGATATGTCCTGACCTCTTTCCCAAGGGCCAGATCTTCCAGTTCGATGCCCTCGACTTTGAGGCCAATGGATCTGGGCGCCTCCTCCACAGTGAAAGGTACCTTGGTCATGCCTTGAGCCCCACACATCTCTCCCCAACTGAGTCCAATCCTGATGGTTGCAAGAAAGCTTGACAGAGGTAAGCTCGACGCACTCCCGCAAAACAAGAGAAGCCATGATCTCAGGTCGGCGAAGTCACTTCCAACCAGCCAGCGGTCGAGATGCGCCCCCTCCATGGACCACGGTCCCGACATCGGGCGACATCATGTCGTCTCATATGCTAGCATGGCACGAGAGGCACCACCGTCATGATGGTCAAGATACCCCATACACTGGCCTCTCTCGACAAATCAGTTGTCTCTCAAAGGCACTGCCAGTATGAAACACTAACAATCCTACTTCTAGACAAAATCATTTCGTAGACGGGCTATGTATAATATGGAAGTGAGACCATGAGATACGGGTCAAACATAATAACCTAAATCAATATGGTTTACTGACCAAAAGTTCACCTTTTCAAACGTTACAATGTCATATCAAATTATCAAGTGACGTTGAGATGAGAGTTTGTAGATTATAAAAAATACATTCACTAGCACTTATGAGGAAAACCTTAACATGCCATCACAAAAACACATCACAGAAGTGAATATTCTCCATATAAAAGACTAGTTTAGTTTGCAGTTGTGGATTTCGTGGAAAAACCAAACAAAGAAGCTTTCACTTGTCTATCAATGGATTCTACTACTTTCTTGTCTAGGTTTTCTTAAGTCTACAACATGTTTGGCAGAAATTCACATTTTAGTCTATTGAAGGGGGAAGTAAATTAGGTGAACATAGTGGGAATTAGTGCATTTAATCTATTTTTTGGTAACACAATTCTTGGAAAGGCATTGAAAATTTAGTTACGGTCAATATTAAGTATGTTTAAGATTAATCTTTATAAGAGGATTAATATACAATGTTTTTATATTTTATTGCTAAAGATACCTTCAAATTTGTAAAACTAGATAAGTCTCATGGCGTAAATATGTCAAAAAGGGAAGGAATTTCACACCAAAGTACCAAAACAATATTCAATAGATATACAAGTTTACAGAAATATGAACAATAATATTGCCTAAAGTAATAACTGTCATATCAGTGTAGGCACCATCAAGACCATATGAAGCAAAATTGTTGTAAATCCTGTTGTTGCGGCAATGCCCACTTGAGAGCATTTTTATCGAAATAGAACTTCCTATGCAAATCTTTTGAAACCAAGTTAGACCAAGAATTGTAAACGAATAATTGAACTATAGAAATCACAAGTACCATAGTAAACACACACATGTGTATCCAAAGTTATACTAATTAGCATAGTCCTAGATTTCATATCACAACACAATATTATAGAAACCATTTTGTGCATGACCTGGTCAAATTAATTTAGCTAAGTTGAAATTATTATTTTGTATATTTTCTCATTCCAAATCCATAATGCATTTACTTGACCAAATTTGTATCAAATCAACACCTCTTGCTTTCATATATTCACATACACATTTCATATTTTTTGTGCATCTGTGTGATCTTTTTCTAGGTTGGTGTCCAAAAAGAACACCGCGTATGCTTTTTTAGGAATAGCACGTCCCAAGCGCGGGTAAAGGAGGTTGTGTTATTGTTGTTAAATGAGCAAGGGTCGAGCCATCATTCCCGAAGTGGCGTGGCACATCATCGCACGAGAGAATGATGAGTGAGAAAGGGTCTTCGCATTTCAGTCAACGGATGCGAAGTACATGAAGCTAGCCAAAGGAAATAGGATTTGGGAAGGTAGTTAGAATCTAGGATCCTAAACATGGATATACAACAATTAATCGATCGCAACATGTTGCGATTAGGAGGCATCTAATTATGATTTGCGTCCAAGATACTAAATGGGCAGGTCAAAATTTGAGGGAAGTAGAGAATACTAGCTTCAAACTTTGGTATTTAGGGTTAGCTGGAAATAGGAATGTCATATGCATTCTAATAGACAAGAGACTCAAAAATGCACTAGTGGATGTCAGGAGATAGGGGATAGGATTATCCTAATCTAGTTGTTGAGGTTCTGGTCTTGACTATTATAAGTGCTTGTGCCCCACAAGGTCGACTTGATGCAAGCATCAAGAGGTGATTCTAGGAAGACTTGGAGGGCATGGTTAGAAGTGTACCTAAACTCTTCATAGGAGGAGAACTCAGTAGCCACGTGGGTACATCTAAGATGGGGTTTTAGGGAGTGCATGGGGCTTTGGGTACAATGATAGGAACCAAGTGGGTAAGGACATCTTAGACTTCGCATTAGCCTATGACCTGCTAGTAGTTAACGCCTTCTTTAGGAAGAGGCTTTCCCATCTAGTTAACTTCATTAGTTCCCAACGTTCTAGCTAGATCGGTTTTTCGTTACTAGGACGGTGGATATGCAGGTTGTTTTGGATTGTAAGGTGATACTTGGAGAGTGTGTTGTAGTGCAGCATAAGCTATTGGTGGTCGATTTTCACTTTCATGCATGTGTATTGTAGGACAAATGATGCAAATCACAAGAATAAAGTGGTGAATGCTCAAAGGGGGTAGCACTCAAATCTTGAAGGAGAGAATGATTGCAGAAAGACCATGTGCTGAAGAGAGAGCAGCTGCTAAGATGTTGGATTTTTGCATTCGTGAGGTAGCTAGGCCACTGCTTGGGGTGACGAAAGGAAAGAAACAAGAACCTAAATACATGTGGTGGTCGAATGAAAATGTCCAAAAGTCTATCAAGGAGAAGGGGTTCTACAAGAGTTGGCACCACCATAGACACAATAGCATCATGGAGAAATACAAAGACACTAAGAGGAGAGCAAAGCAAGTTGTGAGTGAAGTAAGGGGACATGCATGTGAAGGGACCTCAACTAGGTTAAATGCATCAAGGAGAAGGCAAATTGATTCATAGTGAAAGATGAGGTGATGAATAAGAGATCGAGAGAATACTCTAACATGTTGTTCAACGGTGGTAATGATAACACTATGCTTGAGCTAGATAACCCCTTTGATGACACCAATGGGAGGTTCATGCGGAGGATTCAAGAGTTCTAGGTTAAGGAGGCCCTAAAAAGGATGACAGGAGGAATGAAATTGGGCCGAGATGGTATTCCTATTGAGCTGTGGAGGTGCGCTGGAAATGTGGCAGTAGTATATTTTTTGGTCAAACAAGATGCGTGAAGAATGGAGGAAGATTACACTAGTATTTATCTTCAAGAATAAAGGCGATATTCAAAGCTGCACTAATTACCAAGGAACTAAGCTTATGAGTCAATACTCTGAAGCACTGGGAAATAGTGATTGCGAGTCGCTTGAGAAGAGAGATGAGCATTACGAAAAATTGTGTCTAATGCATGGGATATTAACCATAAAGGCAATTTTCCTACTACGTCACCTTACGAAAAGATATATGAGCAGAAGAAGGATCTGCATATGCTTTTCATCGACTTGGAGGAGGGTTGTAACAAGATACCAAGGATTGTAATGTGGTAAAAGGTATAGAAACATAAAGTGCCATCAAAGTATTACCTTAGGATATGATATGTATGATATTATTGTGATAAGTTTGCAGGCATGTGACAGTGAGACCGATACCTTGTCATTTATGACGGGACTACATCAAGGACCAGCCTTGAATCCATACATTTTTCCTTAGTGATGAACGGGGTCACTAAAAATGCAGAATGAGATATACCTTTGTGTATGTTGTTTATTGATGATGTGGTCCTAGGTGAAGAAACCAGGATGGGCGTCACTAGGAAATTAGAGTTGTGGATCTTGAAGTACATATGTGGATTACCTACCCCTTTCCATGAGTTTGGACTTTTGGTTGCATTGGCTAGTGCATGAAGCTTAAGATGGTACCAGAGCCTAAGGTCTTGAGTTCAAGTCTTGACTTTCACAATTTATTCAAAAAGTGTTGTTACCCCCCTTTGTGTCCACGTATAGGCCTCTTGAGCCATACCTCTGAGTCTATCCACGTGTAGACTTACCGTGTGACACGTCAGAGGGGGTGTTGAAGTGTATATGTAGATTACCTAGCCCTTTCCACCAGTTCAGACTTTTAGTTGCATTCGCTAGCGCATGAAGCTTAACAATGGAGACAAAATTTAGAGTTCAGGGGTTTAGGCTAAGTAGGTCCAAGACCGAGTATATGATGTGTGGATTCAGTGGTGTTAGGTGCGAGGAGAGATATGTTTGTTTAGAGGGACATATGAGGCATAAGACGAACACCTTTCAATACTTGGGATCATGTTGCAACTATGGTATGAATGAGGATAAAGTGGCAGAAGAATTTGGCATGCTCTAACAAGAAGGTCCCCCAAAAGCTAAAAGATAAGTTTTATAGGCAACGATTACACCTGTGATGCCCCATTGAGTAGAGTGTTGACCTACTAAGAGACAATACATCAAACAAATGACTGCATCGGGATGCGCGCGTTAAGGTGGATGTGTATCCACACCAAAGGGCCGAATTAGGAATGAGGAAATACGCGAAAAGGTAGGGGTGGCACCGAACGATATAAATACATGAGTAGCATGATGAGTATGAATGTGCAAGAGGACAAAGTGTAATAAAATAAACAAGTAGACATGGTATGGTCTGGAATCAACACCGTTCTAAATCGAGATGAGTCAACCACTAGGGTTTTAATCAACTCGTGCAATCATCTGACCAATGATGGTCAAGCTCTACGATCACGTATTGATCATGACGGTCATCCCTTAAATGTGTTTCTAATTATCAACCCAAACATAAGTATGGCAAGTACACAATTCAACATATGTGCATGGTATAGTTATGGTGTAATAGTACATGTAAAGGGGTGTAGAAGCATCCTAAGGCAATGACGTCGGTACTGGAGTGTCGATAGTGCATTAGTTCCATAATGCATAGACCTCCTATTGGGTCCATTGTTGACATATCTCAACCATCTCCCTATGATACCAGACCAGATAGTGGATGAACCAACCAATTTCCGAAAACCTGAACCTTATGGGAAAAGGTGGGCTATGCATTTATGCTTCAACATTCCACTCACATGTGGCTCCCTCAGGCCTAAACGTGGATCGGAAGTGGCTTGCAATTTATATTTTTAAAATTGCGTGAGCCGGTTCTTGAACTCAAGATCTCTTGGCTCTGATACCATGTAGAATTGCATGAACCAACGAGTTCTCCCAAAAGCTCAAGCTTATAGGAAAAGGCGAGCTACGTATTTATACTTCAACAAACACGTCATACCATGTCCATACCAAGAACACTTCTATTCGAATAGATTTTAACTCTGCAAAGGTTATACACTTTAGTCCCATGATGAAGATCCCTGATGTCATGGCAATCCGTCGATTGCCGAAACACAATACTCAAGACCATCAAAATCAGCTCAACACTCTAACCACCCTACAAGCCTAACCAACAAGGGCACTCTCTAGAAGGAATTTAGCACTAAGAAGAGTCAACAACACCATCGTCCTTGATGAAGGCACCTTTAAGCCCCAATCATTCACACAGCCGTATCGAACTAAATGATTTTGGTATGCTAATAGGCTTTAGCTACTTCAATGAGTAACGTGATGAGAATTATAAATGACTTAATGGACCAGAACTCTTCCATAAATGGTCGTGTGGGTGCACAGGGTGAGCATACAGGTGGCACCATGACTCGATCGTCCCGATGAAAGGAATACCATAACCCAATGGGCTTCCCAAGGGTATCCATCCGTTGGGAGAATAAAAAGCAGCCACGTCATAGTTGTAGTAAATATGGATGGAGCAATGAAAGTAAACATGGCATTGGTACAATCATGACCTCAAGTCTCGTAGCATTTGTTGCAAGGAAGTACAGTGCAATGCAGAACATAGTGCCACTCTAAAATAAACCAGGGTCATGGTAAAATTAGTACCTAAATGGGTGTGAAAGAATGACTTCACCTGGTATCCACGTTCTTAGATCATATGATTCGTGTGGGATTGCAACGCGAATCACCTTCTCTTGGTTTCCAAAAAGTCTGTTTATACTATATACGATGAGCGATATAAATAGGGGTGTGTATTAACTATCAGAATATTCATAAGGAGGGCACCATCGGAATGGGCTCCCCAAAATATGAGTTTAGGAATTTGAACCAACTCAAGCTAAGTTAGTAGGCAAAAGTTATGGGCATGCATTGTTTAGGTTATTTAATGATCACGTGCAATATAGTGTATCTGGAAAACAACTACCATTATTGGAAATGTATTCTATGTGAATACACATTTTCTCCCGGGAACACATTTTGCCCACAACCACCTTCCACCAATTAGCTAAGAAGACCCAGATTTGTTGCGGGGTGGGTCCCGTCGATTTAGTTTAAAAGACCTAGACAAGACGGTCCACCTGACATCAAAACAAGTGGCGTCGGCGATGCTTTGTCGTGGTTAAGCTATGAGCGTGACCCCAAAGGGCGTTGTCGTGCACCCGGGGTTGAACGGCACAAGCCTCTCCAGCCACCAGGGCAGATTCGACCGTCCCTAAGCAGTCGGCGTTGTTGGAGCCCAATGAAGATGAACGCCGCACGAATTTGGTAGTCTTTGATATTGCGCGTGGTCCTGGGTCCTTTCAAACAAGTGGGAGTCGCGTAACGTCGAGAGGCACTTGGCAATGGCATCGACGATTCGAATGGTCAAGGGTGACGGTCGACCTCGATTCCTCTCTACATCCTCTCTCTCTCTCTCGCTCTCTCTCTCTCTCTCTCTCTCGTGGGTGTGCCTGATTACTCTATGGTGGTTGTGTGGTGCTCCTAGCGCGATGAATTGGACAAGTTGGCTCATACCGATCAACATGGTTAAGTATGATTGTGGTCGACTCTCTCCGGAGGAGGGAAGAAGGTCCCCGCCGATTGATTCTTTCAACAAGAAGGGGCAAGGGGGAAACGAGTGAGAAGTAGAGGGGAGTTGGGTGATTGTAGCCATGGCACCGCGACCATGGCTTCAATGCCTAGGCGGTCCTCGTGACAGACGCTTAGGTGATGGGCGTCGCTCAGGTGACAACGATGACTGAAATGAGTTCAAAGGCTCGTTGTCGAGCTCCTAGAGGTCGTGGAGCACAACGGCTGCCAAGGGAAGGTTGCGTTGTCAATGACAAAGTGGCGTCGCTCGGTGAGCATGCATGGTGATGGTAAAGACTCAACGCTCTAGTCATTGGAGGGAGTGTAGAGGGCTATGGAGTAGTGAGGCAACGAGGGGAACTAGGGAAATAGAGGAGGAGGAGGACGATGTCTCAAGGCGGGCCTAGGTGGCACCACATGGACGTGCATGACACGATGCTCTAGCCATTATGTGACATGCAATCACCATGCCGCATTGTTCCCATATTGTACCTCGTTGTGTTAGGCAACTCATGGTAGCGAATTAGGCCATGTTCTTTTGCCATCTAGTGCCTTATTGATGCCATAGAGAAATAGGGACAAAAGAAAGGCGAGAGGTCCTAGCCAAGTACAAGGACCAAAAACACTATTGGCAGCCAAGGTGTTTGATATTGTGGCAGGTTTCCACTGATAAACTACAGCTGATGTTTAGTGTGTGTGCATGTACTTCGCGGAGAGTCATGTGTTCGAAAGAGCGAGAGAGGTAGAGGTTGCTTCACAATGGTGTCCTTGGCAGAATTCAAGGATTTCAAGGGGATCACAGGATTATACTAAAGTTCTCCTTATTTAAGCATAGCTATGTCATCTAGGACCATAGGGAGCCCTAGGACACTTTTCCCATATTTTTAGGAGGCCACACAACTAGGATTAACAATTTATGGCCTAGAGGGGTGGAATTGGAATTATTTTTAGTTCTACTATTTGGCACTAGAGCAACCAATGTTTTGTAGCATATAGGCATATAGGAGTAGTGGAGGCTCTAGGAATTTTGGTGGAGCTTTCCATGCCACCTAAAATGAGGCCCTTTGGGAGGGAAAGATTTTGGGTTTTGCCAAAATGATTTTTCAAGTGGAAAAAACAGAGGTGTTAGTTTCCTGGGGGAAATCATCCAACCAAGGGATATGGCTCAAACAGATGAAGGGAAGAAATTTGAGGACCCGAGCATCATTCACCTGGCTAAACAAAAAATAAAATTTCAAATTTGACGGTGTTATAATTTCCCCCTCACCCCTTCCTTTGCTCTATGCTGGATTTCTATGGCTTTCGGCTTTATCACTTGGCCCTGGACATGGTGGTGTTCATATCCGCCTTCATGCACATGTGCAAAGGCTTCCATGGGATCCGCCCAAATTTGTGCTTATTCCAGTAATTCCACTTCTATTTCCTTCTCAAGATGAACTTGCACCTCGAGGCCGCAATGAGGCCTCGTGCTCCTCTCAATTCTCCTCGCGTATTGAAAAAGATGCAAAATTTACCAAGATGCGGGCCCACAGCTCCTGAAGTTCATGAGAAGCCTGCCGGTGAAATGGTGGCTTGTGACCTCTTGCAAGACATGGGCCTTCGAGTTTGTTCATGCGTGCCTTGCCAAATCTGACATATGGGGCTCTCACCATCGCCTTGTGACTTCCTCACCATGATGGTGGCGCCCATTTGGGAGTTGAGGGACACGGAGTTGACGGTTTCCCAAGCCGCCGACAAATCTCGCATTGAAGGAAAGGGATGAACCTCCACCTCAGTTCATGACTTGGGCCTTGATCCTAGCCATGGCGGCGGAGGTGAGTCATCCCAAAGTTTTTTCCTTGGTCTATAATTCCAGTGACTACTTTATGTTTCTTATGATTTTTGCTACACATTCGAGAAGGTGTCCGAGGGTGTCCTCCGGTGCATGGATGGGCGAGATGGTGTGCTGAAAGTAGGGTTGGTGAGGTACATCTAACACATGAGTGGATGGGAAGAACTTGATCCTCAAGGTGAGTGGATTTGGCCTAAATTTTCCACTTTTTGTCCAAGTTCATGCATTCTTATCATGATTAGTTTGCATAAACGCTTTCGTCACTTCAAGGGACGCAACAAACGGGCTTCATGTGGTAGTGGCGATGGAGACAAGGGCCCTGGACGTGAGGACTCGATGGTGGGAGGTACTTCTCCAGACGCTCCTCAACGAGCCACATCCAACCCTAGCTCGGTGAGGGAAATCTTCATTTTGCTTAAGGGTATTTTCATGACTTTGCGAATTCGTCGGTTACGATATTTTCTCTTATTTATAGGGGGTTGCGTTCGCATGGTATTCAAGTCGTCGCGGATCTCGCGTCCTTGCAGACTCTCGACTGTGTGCAAACATGTCCCACAGAAGGACAATGCCACCGCTTGTTTGTCGGAGGCCAAACATCAGATGGTTTTTCCGCCCATGTGCTTCTCTATCTTACCCCATTTTGCGGTTTTGCTTTCTCTTGTGGTTTTCTCTGACTCTCATGAGTGTGCTCGCAATCCATAAGTCATCTCTTCTGACCAATGGATTTCCGAACTGGGTTCATGTGTAGACAACCTGGGGCTGACGGCCAGGGTCGCCCTTGAAGTGGCGATGTCGCATGTGGCAGCTGCCACTCAGGCCGTAGCGGTGAGGGCGAAATCGCTTGAGGTTGGGCCCCCGAACTGCCGACTATGTTTATATCGCCGCTTGTTGAGCCCTGGACGGGGAAGTTGTGCAACTACTGCTAGTTTGCTCTTCGTCCTCCTAGTTGTTGTAGAGTACTTTCCCCCTAGATGTATGATCATTGTATCTCTTTATCCATGGCGCCAAGGACACCCACATCAAGTCACTAAGCGTCGCTACAGAGAAAAAGGCAGATGCGCTTAAGGGTCTTTTGGAGGCATAGGCAGAGGGTCGCAAGGCCGTCAGGCACCTTGAGGCAGCCACTGCGACTCAGAAGGCGGAGGGGTTCACCGTCATGCCCTTGTCGGGGAAGAAGAACTAGGGTCTCTCCAATCCTCCAATGTGAGGGTCGAATAGGAGGCAGGTTAACTTCACATTGAAGTCGCTGATCTTCGGGAGTTGCTTCGTAAGGAACAAGGCCTAGGAGCGAAGGTCTTTTCCTGCCTATGAGACGCGTTGTCCACGCGTGTGATTGCTATTGTCCTGCTGCTCGCATGATCGCTAGAAAAGATAGTGGTCATCCCTTGATGAGTTCATGGAATGGTGGGTTGCAGGCCACCTCCTCCCGTGACGACTTCAACCATAACCCCCGTGATGTCCCTTACGGAGAAGGCGACTCCCACCGTCATTTCCGTGGGCATCCTAAGGAAGGCTCCGGTAGACAGAGAGATGGAGGACCTAGCGGCGGCTTGGGAGGACAACAAAGTCGTCTTCATCAAGGCTCATCACTTCAACACCTTGACTGAAGATTTGAAGATGTCACCTTAGCGCCAGCGGCTGCTTTGTAATTTTCCATGTAGTGGATTCATATGTTAATAGGAAGAACTTTTTGTGCTTGGCTTGAAAGTCATGTACCTACCGTCTTATTCCGTGACGTGCCAAGCCTTGGTGGATCGCTATGAGTGGCATGCGGGCTTTCTTTTCTCGAGTGCCTTTATTTTATTTGGTTACTGGTTGCTCCGCCTTTATAGGATTTTCTTTCGTTACTCATGATGAATTACTAGTGTTTGCTGGGTTTTTTGAGAGATTAGCCCTGCCTATGTAGACCTCCATTCCCTGTAGAGAATTATTAGCGTTTTCTCAGTCGTTATCAGTACCAGTTGTGCAATACTGGTGCGACCTCAAATGTGTGTTGATAGAGCATCCAAGCCTCCTAAGCACCTTTCCAGACCATCCCAGGTCATCAACAGAGGCGTTCGGAAGTCCCACGACTTGTGAACCTAGATCCAACTATTCGGATGTGGTCATTTGTTTGCTAACGATCCTTTTACTTGCGACACCGAGTACACTTGCTCTCAAGTGTTGTAGACCACATTGGATCCTTGGACAAGGGACGCAAGTCCTTAGGCGCTTTCAAAGGCATCGAGCTCCAATTGTGGATAATGATCCTTTTTGTTTTTTGAAGTCTTCGTGTCGTGGTTGTTAGTTCCCAATTTTGTGCGAGTTTGGCTGGAAACTTGGGCGAATAGTCTATAGGCATGAAAGGAAACTTATCCGCAGAATTAGTTCTAACAAAATATTACTGCGAACCCAAAAGAAAAGAGGGTACAAGGTGATGGGTTGGGTCAAGCCACCAGACCATCATGCGGTTAGTCATTTTTAACCATGCGTTGTACGGGTTGCAAACTTAGTTACCTTCTAAATAGAGCCTTACCGACCGGGTTGCATAAAGGGGGTTGTCAAAAGTTGTGACTTTTCTATCGCTCATAGTTGTTTCCCTTATGGTCACTAACGTTGTGGGCCTTCTTTGACCTTAGGCGTTATTGGGATGTATGTTGGAAGGTCATGGAGAGCAGCTCTCACATTGGAGACATGTGCATTGACCGTCATATTGTAGTTTAGCCGATCACAGTCAACTGCTTGCACGAGGGAGCGTCTAACCCTTGTGGTACTGTTTGGCCTCGAGAATTTCATCATCATGTAGGTGTAGTTGGTTACTACCATGAATCATGCATGGTGAGGCCGTCCTATCATGGAGTTGTAGATCATAATTCGACCTCGAAAGTACACATCTCTCGATGGAAAGTATCTCCATCTTCTAAGATGTCCGCGAGTGTGGCTTGCCACAATGGCATGTGCGACATTCCCGGAATGATCCCGTGGACTGGTATTTCTGAGCGAGGAGGGTGTGTTGAAGTTGGTCCAGCGTTCTCAGGGGCATCATACAGAACGAGCTTCCTCCCTCAATCAATACACGATAAACTCGCACGCTCTCTATATGGGTGACATGCTTGGAGGAAGCCTTCCTGCATGCGGCAGTCTTCTTTGTCCCCCTCCCCTGCGCAATAGGGAGCTAACAACCCCGACACATGAGCCAAGCCGGCATTGTAGGTTGCTAGAACTTCTTTAGAAAGAAATGCTGACCCCCTCCCACACGCCCCCCCACACACAACCACATAGATGATTCACATGCCTTAGTATGATGGGGGTTGCCCCTTGTTGCGATACAGTTCATGTCATGGTCTTAACTTCCACTCTTCGTCCATGTAATTCGTGAGGGTTCTACATTACGTTGTTCCATGAGATCTGGTTTTGTGCAGTTCGCACCAGCTGTGATGAGTGTGTTTGTCTCTCGGGACCCTGAACTTGGATTTCGGGTCTGGCTGTTGGCATTTCTTAGGTCACATTTTTGTCGCTCTTGTCACTCGGCTTGTTAATCAAAGTCGTCGCTATTTATATCCAACCATAACGCTCGAATCATCCCTTCGCTGCCTTGAATGGCATTCCTTTGTGTGCCCGAGTCGCCTTACTCTAGCCCCGCTTCGTTCCTCAGCTTTTCATGTGATGGCATCCTCGATACCTCCCACCTTTCTAACGACCTTGAAGAGCTCACGGACTGTGGCAGGGGCACCTTCGTAGATGGAAGCGATACAACAGTCATTGAGGACCACAACCCTGAAGGTTTGTATTAGTTCGTTGTATTTTTGGTAAGGGACATTATGCCACTGAAGTTGAAATCGACGAAGGAAATCTTGGAGCTTTTCACCTTATGCCACATGGATAAGCTTGACACCTTCCTTTATTTCTTTGTCGTGTCGAGTCGTGGAGAAGCCCTCAATGAAGAGGTTTACGGAGGTATTCGAACAGTCGATGGACTGGCGGAGGGATAGGTTCCTAAGCCAGGTGAGATTTTTTCCCTATAAGTAGGTGGGCAATATTGTTTGCTATGTCCTGAGTGTCACCTCCCATAACCCGTACCGCTTGCAAGAAATCCATAACGAAGGCAATGCTATTGGTGTTTGTCTTAATTCTCAGAGTTGAGGATTCACATGTGCGATGTACTTTCACCTTGGTGGAGCACGCGGGAGAAGGCCCCAAACCAAGTGAAGTCGGCATCGAATTTGAAGGTTGGCGATGATGATCAGGTGGTGATGATTGATATGCCACTCACGTCTAGATCGTCGCAACATCCTTAGCGGCATTGGCAACTTATCCTCTCTTGGTCGTCGCCACTATTGTACAAAGGCAGTTTGGGAGGGAATCCCAGGGGTTGTCTCTTGTCGCAGTCTCCTTGTGTTTTGTCTTCTGCCTACTCTGGTCACCCCTATAATCATTGCTGTCAGGTGGCGGTGCAAGAGCTTTTATTCCCTTGTAGATTCCATGATTGTCGAGATTCCTATTGTTGCAACCTCTCATGGGTCTGTCTGTCCAATGTTTTGCCCCTTTTCCCAACTAACCCTTGTAGTCACTTTGTTGTCCATGATCTTGTGAATCCAAAGCGGTTTGAGACGGGATACAACTTGGTTGGAACATTTCTCTCGGATTGACGATCATGTCAATGAGATTTCCCTTGTGAGTATGGAGGCTTTGCAGAATAGTTTCATCCATCTCGCCATTCTCGAGTATATGGGCATGGAGTTGCTCGATGGAGGTTGTCGTGATTACTAGTTGCTTGCCTTCTAGAAGTCGTAGGGTCATAGCCCTCAGGGCCTCGGATGCTGCTAGTTTGTCTAATCCTGATGTTGGGTTGGCCTACATGATCAAGGTGGATACCCTCTCTTGTTGGCTTCGTCAGCCGCCATCACATGTAGCAAGTCATTGGAGACATTGCAGCTTGAGCTCATGATGGAATTAGAATTGTAGGTCAGGAGGGAGGAAATTGCACAAACCACCAACTATTGGTGTTGATTTTGCACTAAACACTTTGTCTACGGGTTTGGTGCATAGAACAATGTATATTGGTTTAATTCATTACAGCTAAGCCTAATCTAGCATTTAGGTATGTTGATATGACTAGGTCACGTTTGCAATTGTACATGTGGCAAAAAAAACATGCCACATCAGCCAACATGCCAAATCGAGAACTTCTGGTTGCATTTTTAATCGCCCCATTCAAAATTTTGACACAAAAATCAACATTTTCCAAAATAATGCAAAATAATCCAGTAAATCACACATATATCCAATACTATTGTGGAAAAATGCTGCTCATTTAGACTAAGGATTTTATAGATACTGGAAATTTAGTTGTTTCATTCAAATTTTGGTTCAAAATTCAACATTTTCAAAAAATGTGAGAGAAATCTTGGAAACCATAAATGTATCTAGCACTAATCTGGGAAGATCTCAACTTGGATTGTGGATTTGGATGATATTGGCAATTTTAGTTAGCTCGTTCAATTTTTTGGTTCAAAATTTAACTTTTAAAAAAATACAAACAAATCTTGTAAATCATAGTCAATACTAATATAGAAATCTTTTAGCTTAATTGGACCAAAGAATTTGGAGATATTAACATTTTTGGTTTGTTAGTTCATTTGATCGATGTTCTTTGCCACAGTGCACTTACGAGCAGGACCCACCCATGGAAAATTGCATGAACATACCTAAACGTTGGATTGGACCTAGCTGCAAAAGATTACACGGATATGTGTCGTTCTGTGCAACAGACCCGTAGGATAGGTGTTCTATGCAAACTCGACGCCAATTGTTCGTGGTTTGTGCAATTTCCTCGACCGTGAGCCCCCCCGGAGAATCCTTCTGAGGAGGTTGTGGCAGGGGCAGTTGGACTATAATAGCCCCCGCTGCGTTATCCTGCCACCAGGGCGGTGGGAGAGTACGTAGCGAGTTGCGATCCAGCTAAGCCATACCATGGCGTGGTGTGCAAGTCATATGCAAGAGAGCCACAAGTCTCCCACACGCACCATAGTTGGTGTAGGTTATAGGAAAATTGTAGTGGGTGCCGGTGTAATATGTTGGGAATAGAGGATCATAGTGAACGACAGATGACTCATAGCCCTTGGTCGTTGAGGGCCCACCCGAAGTTGCCATCGAGAGTGTCGAGGTAGACCTTGTTCATGGATGTAAATTTAGTGTGGCAAAGGAGTCACCACGCGGGCTCTGGGTTCACATGAGCCTAGGTGGCGAGGCACGGGATGCAACTGTCGCTAGACTTGTAGGTCTTCATCTGATATAAAGCAGCAACGTAGTCATGGCTAGAGTCGAGGGAGACAAGACTAATATCGTTTGAGCTTATGAAGACGATAGAGTTTGTGAAGATGAGGTGAATGTGGTTGATGTTATAGATCTAATTTGATAGCGTGAGAATCCCCATGGTCGGTGCCAACTGACGTGGTGTTTTTCACAAAGTATGCAGCAATGGTGCAAGAATTGCTCGTTATTTGTATGACAGTGTGACGTCATCTCAGGTTGCGAGATGAACACCGAGCATGGATTTCACGCAGGTTTGGGCCCTCACGTGGCGAGTAACAACCCCACTCGTGCTTATCTGGGAATATATGATATCAAGGTTACAATGATCGAGTACAAGGGATGTCCGGAGAGTTGGGGATCAACTTGTCGAGTTGTGGGCGGACGGTCTAGATGAGATGTGTAGACCAGATCTACTTTTTCTCTCGAATCCAGTGGATCCTTTACTTCTGTAGGTCTTCGCGTCTGGCGAAGATGTTTGTTGCCCATTTGAGTGGACACCTATATCTTGGAGAGATAAGAGGTTATGCACTGGTTATCCAAACAACCAACTCTTATTGTGGTAGGGTTGAAATCTACTGGGACTACAAGAATATGGGTTAAAGTTCATATATTTCTACTTACATGAAGAACCCTACTTCACTTTGGAAATTAATCTGTGTAAAGTATGGAAAGAACATGCCTGGGCTATGTAAGACACATTGTCATCAAAAGTAGGTAAAGACAACAACAAACACCACTTAGTTGGAAGCTAAAACATGATGTCATATTTTAGAGTAGCAAGAGGGTTGTAAGGGCATATCCCATGCAGATCACAAATGGATATCACCAAATGTCCACGGACACATCCAGAAATGTCTGTGGACATTCGACCGGGCGGAGGTCATGCAACTAGAGTCACCAAATGTATGACCTTGTCAGGCCTCTCTTGTTTATCAAATTTTATCTATATCAATAACAATTCGGTCATGTAATTAAATAGTTGCAAGCAAATGCAACTACTAGCAAATGCACAAGATGTTAAACAAGCTTTTTACATCCCTCGAACTCAAAAGCAAAAGAACTGTTGTCCAAGCCAATTGCCTCACATTTTTGGCCTCTTTTACCCCCTCCTAGCATAGTGTGTGATAATGCTTATGCAAGGTGTGAACAAACTTTTTCGCATTGTGATCCAACTCGTCGGCGTTCACCTACATGATAGTTTTCTCCTCACACGCTTCCTTGATCTGAACCTTCCTCTCCTCGAATTCCATCTTCTTCTTTTCGACTTCCATGAACAAGCCAAACCACTCTGCCTACTTTTCCTCCTAGAGCTTATTGCACATGGCACATGCCTCCTCCTTCTTCACCATGATGTCTTCAAACTTGTTTGACATCTTGGCTGATGTCCCTTCTCGCTTCTCCTTGTCGGTTTCCCATCCCCCCCCCCCCTCGACCTAGCCACATGAGTGGCTGGTGCAAGCCCTGTAACAGTTGGATCAACAACATCGTCATTGGCTTTGGCGTTAGCGGTATTTGGGGAATGGGCAATGATTTTCCCACTTGGTTTGTCCATTCAACTTGAACCACCAATTCATTAACGTGAATGGCTTGCCCTTAGTCTTGTGGTACAAGAGGCCCGGTTGGCTAGCAAAGCAAGAGAATGACATGATCAACAAGTTGCAACATAGAACAAGTCAATTCAATGGCCAACACAAAGTGAAACTTACGAGCTCGAGGAGTGACGCACCACTTGCCACCGGTTTGTGTATACATCTCACAATACTTGTTGACCTCATGTTGAATGGTGTATCATTGATGCCTACAATCTTGGATTGCGATCATGGATCACTTCCTATTGTAGGGAGCGTAGTGCTTTTGCTCACAACAGATCATGCCCTTTTGCTCTGTGCCTTGAAACAGATCAACATTCATGCCCAACCATGCTTCACACAAAAATGAATCCTTTTTGTTTGAACACGACGAGCCTCTCTTCTTCTTTGCATCTGCATTAGTCACATTCGGCTTTGGCTGTTTGGTGTTCGTTGGTGTCTCTTGCTCCGGCTATGGTGAGTAGTCGTCCTCGCCTTGTCTGTCCTGGTGGTCCCCGCCATTGTGGATCATCATTGCCTCGCTGATCCACTCCGTTGAGAGAGACATTCCCCGAACTGTGACAAGGCACTGCCCGACGAGTGCTCCTCGGACGGAACTCATGACCTAATGAACATCGTCGACCCTGAGAACATGTAGTCAATGTTGAGATTGACGATGTAAGGTGGATGGTGGTCGCTGGCGTAGATGGTGGCAAGTGCGCGATGATTGATGCATGTCGGGCAGATCGTTTAGTTGGACACCATAGTAGTACGGTGGCTTGTACTAGGGCGAGGTTTACAATTTCCTAGGTGACGCCAGCACGGCGGTCCACTTTGAAAGTGGAGCTCTGGCCTGAGCGACCGCTAACACCATCTTCTTCGTCCTCTCCTTCCCGCACCACCCTTGCCGTTCTGCGACCGAGCACACGTTATTTGCCAGTTCCGAAGGGACCTCAAACTTCTACAAGGCGGTTGTCCGGACTCCCCTAGAGCGAGCTTCGATTTGGGGCTGGTCTGTGAAATTTGTGACGTCCAGACCGGTTCGGTCTAATTTTGTGGTCCGCATTGAAGGCCTAGAAGTGTTCAGACCGTCCGATCCAAGCGTTTGTGGATGTTCTGGATATCCGCACTGGAGATGCCCTCAGAGCAACTTTAGCAGAGTCGCTATATTAGCCCGATCGTTATAATAACCGACAATATGGCGGCTTTGGGCCAAAATGGCACTAGTAGAGTTGCCATCCGACCCTAGATTGCCATATTTATGGAGGGCACTCCATATAGATCCTGCGAGCCTCCATATTTGGTGGCTAGGAGAGTTGGTTTGGAGTGCGGTCCATCCACCAACCGTTCGGGTGGGAGGAAAGTTTCACATGTCTCCCCGGTCTTCCACTCAGCCCATCTCCTCTTCCTGCCAATGGCACAAATGGCGAGACGACCATGGCACTAAGAAGCGTGACAAGCATCCATCGCATATCAATTGTCTTCGTCCACTCCCGCCATGTTTTACCGACGTGTTGCTAACCTAGCTTCACCTTAATTGTTATTTGAACAAAAAGATCACAATAAACTTTTGGTAAAGTTTCTATATTTGTCGAAGGGTGGATGAGGAGCAAGCGGAGGAGGAGGCCTCCATTATCGCTGATGAGAAGGAGGAGGATCACTGTTATGCGCTGGAGGCTGCGCGGGAGTATCCTGCCCTCGATGAGTGCTCGAATTGAAGTCCCGGAACATACTCCATTGTTTGGGATATCCAACACGGGTATGTGCATATCCCATATGAGCAGGAGAGGGCTTGCCCGCGCAGCTCATATCAGGCTCCATGTGCTCCCCTCGCCTCTCTGTTAAGTAGGCATGGGATAAGCGCTATGCCACCCACGCCTTGGCCATCCGTCCTGGAGAAATCGTCAAGCATAGCAATGCCAAGAAGGCATCGCGAGCTGAGAGGAACTGCGCTATTTGGCTCCATTATGAGGAGAAACATGCGGACTTGGCGTTGCGAGTGGAGAGCAGTCGTGCCATTTGGTTCCATTACAAGGAGAAACAGACGGACTTGGGTGCAGAGTGGGAGCACATCAGATGGCACACATCTGACATGAACATGGTGACATTGACCGAGACGAATCGTGTCCTATTGGATGTTCCCTCTTGAAAAACCCGGATTGTCACGCCACCACGTGTAAATGATGAGGTGACTCGTCAAATATGCATGTGCCCCGTGCACTGTATTCATAGTTGCCGTGGTGAGGAGCAACTGGTGCTTCTCCCAAGACATAAAAAGTCATTGGATTAGTAAAAGAAAAGTCACTAAACGACTTTTCTACCCCTATGTAACCACTTTGTAATGCAATATTACCTCAAATTTGTGTTTTAATCACTCAAATGAGTATGTGGATTTTTGAGTTGATGCAACAAAAAAAGAAAGCTACGAAGGCCGGCACTATGGCAACTCCGAGTTTGCGCAGAGCCGCCGCAGCCTCCGTACCCATATATAGAGCGCAGTACGACGACTCAGCTAGACTTACTCTGATAGAGCAACAATATTCCTTTTGACAAGGAACTAGCGTTGCAACATTTTTTTTGAGTGGCAACAAAAAAATTAACTGTTGTTGTAATAATAATGTTTTAAAGTATGCATGGGCCGCCCTCGTGCGTTGGTCCATTGAGCACACGAGGCACCAAAAGGGGTGATGATGCATTATCTATCAATCAGACAGCGTCGTCTAACTTAGGGAGGGAAGCCATGTAAACCAGATTACCTACAACTGCAGTCTTACACAACGATTTCTAAACAGCGATTATCTACAGTGATTTGTGAACCAAAGTGACTTCTGAACAGTGTGAACTGTCTAACTTATATTCCCCATTTTTTATACTAAAAAAATGTAAAAAATGGCAGCTCCTCGCGGGACCTGCGCGAAAGCCAGCGGGCGCTCAAGCGTACTCCTACGCTACACACGCGGTCCACGTCACTAGAGAAGCTCCCCGGACATGTAAAAGATACTTACTAATAAAAGAAAAACTTGACCGGAGCATTTACTACTCCCTCCGTCCCAAAATAAGTGACTCAAAAGTGACCCAACTTTGCACTAACTTTTAGTGCAAAGTTGGGTCACTTTTGAGTCACTTATTTTGGGACGGAGGGAGTACTAAACTAAACCACCCTTTGCTGTCGAACGAAGCAAAAAAATGCCATGTCAAAACAGAACATATGCTCATGCAAGGCTGGTGGTAGGAGCACAAGTACTAGCAGCGCACAGATAAGAAAACAAGCAGGTCCGTGCAACGGTGCATGGCGATTCGGATTCAAATTCGAAATCGGAGCAAATCGAGCCATCCTAATTACTGCGCGAATTCGAGCAATAGTACTAGCTTGCGGAGGAGTAAGTAACTGGAGCAGGTAAACAGAGCGCGAGCGAGCATGCACCTGGAGGAGGCGTACTCGTAGAGCCTGCCGGCGGGGGAGAAGACGAGCAGCGCGACCTCGGCGTCGCAGAGGACCGCGAGCTCGAACGCCTTCTTGAAGAGCCCCGAGCGGCGCTTGGAGAAGCGCACCTGGCGGCTCGTCCGGTCCTCGATCCGCCGCAGCTCCACACGCCCGCGCCGCGCCATCGCCCACCACCAGCCTCCTCCTCTCCTCCGGCCGCCGCTCGTCTCTCTCTCTCTTATTCGGTCGTTGGAAGGGATCAGGGAGGGAGTGTGGCCGGCGCGAGCCGAGATGGGGCTCCGGCTCACGGGAGTGGGCGAGAGGGGCGGGTGGGCTGACGCAGGGCCCATCAGGTTGACGGATGACCGTACAGCTCAGACGCAGCGCGCTCGTGGCCGCGCTCTCTGCCGCTCTTGGTCGGTTTCTTCCGCTGGGTAAAGCTCTCCTATCTTTCTTAATCCACTCCACTCATGTTTTGGTGTCCAACAGAGAAAACGTGGAGACGGCGACCCAGAGAATCCATGACCAGATTGGGAATGCGGGGGGTAAACCTGGGCACCGGCCTTTTTCAAACAAGCAGGGAGACGCGCAGCCGAGGCCACTGCTGCTGCACGAGCACGACCCACCCAGCTGACTCATCCCGTCCTTATCCACGCTGTGAAAACAGCAGGGTGAAACGTGCGGAACGTGCGGAAGCGGAGGGCTCCAGCTAGGACGTACGGTGCCCGGGGCCGCCGAAATATCTGTTTGTGGGCACGGGTGAGGACCAATGAGCCGAAAGTGGTTAAATTTCGCCAGGATAATGGTACCGTGAAAGGGAAGGGCCGCTGTGTGGCGGCTTGCATGCTGGAC
This sequence comes from Elymus sibiricus, assembly GCA_039707655.1. Classification (NCBI taxonomy): domain Eukaryota; kingdom Viridiplantae; phylum Streptophyta; class Magnoliopsida; order Poales; family Poaceae; genus Elymus; species Elymus sibiricus. Next base: position 450,695,379 of record CM077667.1, on the reverse strand, counting down.
AGCGCGATGGGATCAGAAAATGGTCCCGCGCCCCTCCTCCTCCTTGGCTGCATCAAGACTCTTGACGGTGACTGGTTGTGAGGGCAGGAGAATTTTGCTAGCTGGTGCTATCGATATTATCGATATTAAGGCCAACTCCAACGCATGACCCGACGTCTGTTTCGTCCGCTTTTTATCTGTTTGAGGATGGTAATAGGACCGTGTCCGTCTGGATTTTTGGATGCGCCGGCCGTGCGCCAAGGCCGCATTTCGACCGCATCTCCTCTGTTCGAAATCAACAGGCAGCAAATAGTTCAAAGCAAACATAGCAAATAGTTCTACATCCAAAGTAGTCTTATTACAACCCAATCAAAATAAACACAATATCAAATTGTCTTACAACCCAATCGAAATTTGTTTGCATGAAAAGAAATTAAACCGATAGATCTACTGGTTGCCAATGTGAGTCCACATGTGCTCAACCAAGTCATCTTGAAGCTGAACATGAGTATGCCAATCACGCAGTTTACGATGAAAATGGACAAACTGTTCGAAGGTTGCAGGAGGTGGCTGCTCAGGCTCAACATTTTCACCCTGAAAATCAAACCCTTGGTCGTAAATGCCATCATCACGCTCATCCTCCACAATCACATTGTGCATGACCACACAAGCAATCATCACCTCCCAAAGCTTCTGCGTGCTCCATGTCAATGGGTTTTGAACGATACCCCATCGAGACTGAAGCACACCGAAAGCACGCTCCACATCCTTCCTAGCACTCTCATGTATTTGGGCAAACCTCTGTCTCTTCTCTCCTTGCGGATCGGGTATGGTCTTCACAAGAGTGGACCGCTCGCACTAGTAGAAAACAGGGCTTTGGTCCAGGCCAGAATATTGCATTAGCCCCGGTCGTGTTACGAACCGGGACTAATGGGTGCATCAATCCCGGTTCGTGAGGCCAGGACGCCGGCCGGGCCTCGGCGGGCACCAATCCCGGTTCGTCTGACCCCTTTAGTCCCGGTTCCAGACATGAACCGGGACTAAAGGTCCTCCCTCCTGGCGCAACCCCTGTAGTCCCGGTTGGTGGCTGGAACCGGGACTAAAGATATGCCTATATATATGCTTGCCCCTGCCCGCTCACTCCTCTGTTTTTTGGCCGGCCGGTGTGTGGGAGGTGTGTGCTGCTCTGCTCTCACCTCCTATGCACACGAGGTGTTCGATGAAATGCCCGAGTCACGCTTAAGATTTCTCCTCTCCAAGCTCGACCTCCAAGCTCCATTTTCCCCAAGATTTGTCTAGGTTTGGCGGTCCGTCACGTCCCGTCCCCGTCCTCACCGTCGTCGATTGCCCGCGCCGATCTCGTCGCCGGCACCACCGTGGCGAGCCTCTTATTCTTATCTTCTTTTTGAAAGAAAAAAATTCTTACTTGTATGATTTACGTAGATACTTGTATAAATTTCTTACTTTTATTATTGTTTGTTATTATGTAGTGCCATGGTCATGGTATCCGCCCACGTCGGCCCTCGTCCGGTCTATGATTCAGATGTGGTATATTATCTTTTATAACTATTTGTTTCATTTAGTGTTTATGACAATTATACCGACCAACGTGACATAGATGTGTTTATCTAGGAGGTATGTGAACCGGAAATTCCAACCGACCCTCTTGTCGAGAGGTTAAATTTAGTTGAAAAAGAAAACGAGTATTTGAAAGAAAAATTGAAAAGAATTGAGGAGGAGAAGATGAAATTGGAGTTGCATGTTGCCGATGTCGTCGATGACCACAAGATCAAGATGGTTGCAATGCGCTTGAAGATTAGAAAGATAAGAAAATATACCATTGATAATGAGGCTTGGTATCATTATGTTGTTGGATCAATTGTTACCTTAGTTGCGATTATGATCGCATTTGTTCTTGCATTTAAATATTTTACATAGTTGTATGTTAGTTTCAATTTATGTTTTAATTAGATGCTCTAGAGAGTTGTATGTTGTTTTATGAGAACTATGTATGAACTTTATGTATTTATTTTTTCAGTAATAACATTTGATCACTATGTACTTTGAAGTACCAACCAAGGGTACGAGATAAATGGTAATACATTTTACATGATCGCCCAAGATAAAAACAGCACCAACCAAAACAGTGGCTTTGAATGGTGCATATTGAATGCATATTGAATAAATCATGAAATGCATGAAAAATAGGAAATGAAGTCAGAGAAGGTTTGAAAATTGATGATGTGGCTTTGAATGGTGCATATTGAATGCAGAAAAAGTCTGGAGTTAAAATATGTTAAAAAAATGAAACCCCTTTTGTAATAGATGAGTTTTCGTTCAAAACCCTGTTACTTCGAAAGAGATTGTCCAGTTTGTACACGAAGTGCATCCAGTTTTTCCCGTAACCCTCTCAACTTTTTAGCACATGGTACGTGGGTGAAATTATGAAAACATGCCAAGTTTCAACCTTTTCAGAGTTCATTTGCAGTGCTTGTCAATTTCAGGGTCATTTAGCTCAAAATAAATCATGAAGTGCATGAAAAATAGCAAATGAAGTCAGAAAAGGGTTGAAAATTGATGATGTGGCTTTGAATGGTGCATATTGAATGCAGAAAAAGTCTGGAGTTAAAATATGTTAAAAAAATGAAACCCCTTTTGTAATAGACGAGTTTTCGTCCGAAACCCTGTTACTTCGAAAGAGATTGTCCAGTTTGTACACGAAGTGCATCAAGTTTTTCCCGGACCCTCTCAACTTTTTAGCACATGGTATGTGGGTGAAATTATGAAACCATGCGAAGTTTCAACCTTTTCAGAGTTCATTTGCGGTGCTTGTCAGTTTCAGGGTCATTTAGCTCAAAATAAATCATGAAATGCATGAAAAATAGCAAATGAAGTCAGAAAAGGGTTGAAAATTGATGATGTGGCTTTGAATGGTGCATATTGAATGAAAAAAAAGTCTGGAGTTAAAATATGTTAAAAAAATGAAACCCCTTTTGTAATAGATGAGTTTTCGTCCGAAACCCTGTTACTTCGAAAGAGATTGTCCAGTTTGTACACGAAGTGCATCCAGTTTTTCCCGTAACCCTCTTAACATTTTTGCTCATGGTATGTGGGTGAAATTATTAAACCATGCCAAGTTTCAACCTTTTTAGAGTTCATTTGCAGTGCTTGTCAATTTCAGGGTCATTTAGCTCAAAATAACTCATGTAATGCATGAAAAATAGCAAATGAAGTCAGAAAAGGGTTGAAAATTGATGATGTGGCTTTGAATGGTGCATATTGAATGCAGAAAAAGTCTGGAGTTAAAATATGTTAAAAAAATGAAACCCCTTTTGTAATAGATGAGTTTTCGTCCGAAACCCTCATACTTCGAAAGAGATTGTTTAGTTTGTACACGAAGTGCATCCAGTTTTTTCCGTAACCCTCTCAACTTTTTAGCACATGGTATGTGGGTGAAATTATGAAACCATGCCAAGTTTCAACCTTTTCAGAGTTCATTTGTAGTTCTTGTCAATTTCAGGGTCATTTAGCTGAAAATAAATCATGAAATGCATGAAAAATAACAAATGAAATCAGAAAAGGGTTGAAAATTGATAATGTGGCTTTGAATGGTGCATATTGAATGCAGAAAAAGTCTGGAGTTAAAATATGTTAAAAAAATGAAACCCCTTTTGTAATAGATGAGTTTTCGTCCGAAACCCTGTTACTTCGAAAGAGATTATCCAGTTTGTACACGAAGTGCATCCAGTTTTGTTACAAGCTTTAATAGTAAAAAGAATTTTCATAAAGTATATTTTGTTACAAGCTTTAATAGAAAACTAAAAAGCTTTTATAAAACTCTAATAGCAAAAAGAATGAACTAAAAAGAATCAAAATAATATTAACCAAAAATATCAAAGTATTTATTTGTGAAAAACTTTAATAGTAAAAAGAATTTTCATAAAGTATATTTTGTTACAAGCTTTAATAGAAAACTAAAAAGCTTTTATAAAACTCTAATAGGAAAAAGAATGAACTAAAAAGAATCAAAATAATATTAACTAAAATTATCAAAGTATTTATTCGTTAAAAACTTTAATAGTAAAAAGAATTTTCATAAAGTATATTTTGTTACAAGCTTTAATAGAAAACTGAAAAGCTTTTATAGAACTCTAATAGCAAAAAGAATGAACTAAAAAGAATCAAAATAATATTAACTAAAATTATCAAAGTATTTATTTGTTAAAAACTTTAATAGTAAAAAGCTTTTATAAAACTCTAATAGCAAAAGGAATCAACTAAAACATATGCAAAAAATAACATTAAAAATTAAAAAACATAATATATGCAAAAAAAGGCCCGCCTACTAGCCACAACGGCCTGCATACGACTAGAAACCCTAGAAATAGGCCAGGATGCAGGCCCGCAGTGCTAGCAGGCCCAACAGGGCGTGAGATAGGCATGTACTGCATGCAATAGAGAGGATCTCGAGAGGGCAGCGGCAGTAGCGCTTATAAACCACTCAGAGCCCCTCTCGACTAGCGAGGTGGGACTAAATTTTTGACTGCAGGAAGCGCAGACCTTTAGTCCCGGTTGGTGGCTCCAACCGGGACTGATGCCCCCCCTTTACTCCCGGTTGGAGCCACCAACCGGGACTAAAGGGCTGTGCTTCCCGCCCTTTGGGCTGGCGAAAACTACCTTTAGTCCTGGTTGGTGGCTCCAACCGGGACTAAAAGGGGTGCATTAGTCCCGGTTGGAGCCACCAACCGGGACTAAGGGGGACTATATAAGCGGGACTTAGGAAATTTTCCAATCCCCCATCTGCAGTTTCTTCTCTCTCCCGACGGCGCCGACGACCACCTCGACGCCGCCAGGCTGCCGGATTTTGCCCTCGCCGACGCCCTGCCGTCCCCGAGCCCCTGCCCCGACGTCGCCTCGCCCTGCCCCACCGTCGCCTCGCCCTGCCCCGCCATCGCCGTCACCGCGCCCCTGCCCCGTCGCCGTCGCCGCGCCCCTGCCGGCCCCGACGTCGCCGTCACCGCGCCCCTGCCTCGTCGCCGTCGCCGCGCCCCTGCCGGCCCCGACGTCGTCGTCGCCGTCACCGCGCCCATGCCCCGTCGCCGTCGCCGCGCCCCTGCCGGCCCCGCCGTCGCCGTCACCGTCACCGCTCCGGCCCCTGCCCCCAGTGAGCCCCTCCTACTTATGGATGGATGGATTTTTTGTCAATGTGTTCATATGTTCATATGTTCATATGTATGTATGTATGTATATGTATGTACTAGCACAAGAGCCCGTGCGTTGCAACGGGTATATATATTTAGTGGTTCAACACAAATCAAATGTAAATATACGTTTAGGATTGTGTCTAAACATACATTTAAAGTTTTAGCTGCTCAACACCTATTGGGTATTCTCTTTTAAGTAGCAGTGATTTGGTAAATACATAATTACCACACAAAAATTAAGCTTTAAAGCATATGTTTATCCTATAATTCTAGATTGTACGAATAGATGGAACACTTCCTCTAACTATTGATATTCTGCTGGCCTAAAGCAATTGCTTCTAAAAATTAAATGCATGTCTAAATTGATGATATTCTTACCATTATCATGTTGTTGACGTAACGTCGACAACCACATTAACACAATCTCGATATGTAGGAGGGGCATGAACGTTAGATAGAAAATCACTAGCACAAGAGCCCGTGCGTTGCAACGGGTATATATATTTAGTGGTTCAACACAAATCAAATGTAAATATACGTTTAGGATTGTGTCTAAACATACATTTAAAGTTTTAGCTGCTCAACACCTATTGGGTATTCTCTTTTAAGTAGCAGTGATTTGGTAAATACATAATTACCACACAAAAATTAAGCTTTAAAGCATATGTTTATCCTATAATTCTAGATTGTACGAATAGATGGAACACTTCCTCTAACTATTGATATTCTGCTGGCCTAAAGCAATTGCTTCTAAAAATTAAATGCATGTCTAAATTGATGATATTCTTACCATTATCATGTTGTTGACGTAACGTCGACAACCACATTAACACAATCTCGATATGTAGGAGGGGCATGAACGTTAGATAGAAAATCATTATGCACCTGGCAAGAAATAACATTGATGAAATGAAAAATCTAGGTGAACAGGAGTTGAGTATAACTCAGAATACACTATTAGCTCTTGGGAAAAAATACAGGAGCAAACAACATTGCAATTGTTCTTAAAAATAGCATTATTTTGCAAGGCTCAGAATTTCTTTTTTCCTTATCTTTCTTACTTCAGAACAAAGTGTTACATTGGAATGTACCTGTGCTATAAGCCAGGTTGGAGTTAACTATGCACTACAACAAAATTCTATGGATACCTTGGCAATAGAAGTTGAATCCTTATAACACAAAAAAGCAACGCAAGTACGTGGGAGGTAAGAATATGCGCTAACTTGCAGCAAGAATTATTCTGAAGCACATCTGCCATCTAGAATCTTCTTTTAAGGGAGGAGTATAACACGACAGTAGCCAATTTATATTTATTGAAAAGAAAATCTGGTGCACAACCCAAGAGTAGTTCTCCAGGAAAGGGTAGTTTCCCAGTTGTAAACATACCCAAATACCTAACCGTATAACTGCATGTACGATCTAATGTGAAAGACGCACCTCCGGACCTCCGATGTATTACTTTCCAGCCGGAACGATCAAATCGATCAACATATTGCATTGGCCTGCTTTTGCCGTAGCCAGTAAATCAGCTAGCTTGGATTGGGACGTAGCTAGTAAGCCTCATGAAATCAATCCTGTGGCCTGCTTGGGCGTAGGCGTAGCTAGTAAATCAATCCAAGCCGGAAACGTCCCATGCACCTGGGGAATCAGCTAGTTTGGGACGTAGCTAGTAATCGGATCGATCAGCATGTTGCATGGATAAGCTGTAACGGGGATTGCATCTGTTAGACTTAACTCATCGGCACACGAAGAGGATCCGCCAGAGGTTGTCGGCGTGGCAGGTGGTGGTCGGGTCGCAGAATTTCGTCGCGCTCATGACGGCCTCCGGCACGACGATCAGGCGGTGGTCTGGCTTCACCGGCTCCCGGACCACCGGATCCTGTTCTTGGCCAAGGCGATGTTCCGCACCTGGTAATTGATGTTGATGGCCGGCCAGTCGATCCATCGCTGGTGTGCTGCCGGCAGGATCGTCCCCAAGCCGGATCGGACGCCGTACTGGCCGGACAGAGTGGTGGGCTTGATGGCCAGCCGGATCGGATGCCGTACTGGCCGGACGGAGTGGTGGGCTTGATGGCCGGCTTGATCTCCTTGATGGTCGTCCCCAAGGAGATCCAGTTGATGTTGCTCCATGCTGGGATCGATGTGGGAGACGGCGGCTAAGAAGAACGTGGACGTTTTAGAGCGAGAAAAGAGAACGCACAATGTGGAAAAGATAACAAAGCCATGTACAAATCGTGAGTGGGTTAGAGTTCGAGAGGTGCACGCACGCCAGCCACGACTCTGAATCAGGCCCACGAACGGAAAAATAGAACAGAATCCGTCAACTTGAAAAAAAAGGTGGGCGATAGTGAACGGACAGAAGCACTGCATGCTTTATTTGCGTGCTTTAGTACCACCTCACGTATATGTTTTAAATTCAAACTGAAGGCGTAAACTCATGGGAAGAAGCGTATTGTGACGGTGAACCCACGGAGTCAATCCGTGCTTTATTATTAGGGAAAGATATATGAATTTTTTTGTCCATGTATGTATGTATGTATAGATAACCTGTTTTTTGGGGTCTTACCTTAGTCACCTCGACCATTTTTGTAAAGATATCTAAGAGATGCACTTTCAGCAACTAGTCAGAGGAATCTTCTGGAGTATTCCTTCAGAGGATATTTTCCCCGAAAGATATTCTTTGTTAAGACCCATGTAGAAACTTAGTTCAAGCCTCGATGTTTGGGAAGTTCGAGATAGGAAGTAATGGAAATAAAGATGAATTATAATTGTGTTAGTGCCATAAGGAGAAAAAAAAGCAACAGAGGATTTCAAATTACAAGATGAGGCCGTAACTTGTTGGTTGGAGAGGGACGTAACCACAATGAAATTTGGATCGGAGAGAGGCTTAGTGAGAACAGTGCTTAAAAATCTGTCTTTACCGAGTGTCGCCGTCTTTATCATGTTGTATTTCACGAGCAGTCGGCAACAAAGATGTTGTTTCAACGGCAGATGAGGGGGAGCCAATTACAACGTGACTTGCTAGAGGCAAGTCACTGGATCTCAGTCCCGGATGTTATCCCCCTTCACCTATATCATGTAGTGCCGCATTAGAACACCCCTAACTCTCTCGGGAATTCAACATATCCCCGATAACTTCGACATGAGGGGGGGTCCGCAAGTTTCTATATGGAGGGAATGATTTTTGAAAACAGAGAACTATTTTTTAAATAGAGGAAACTCTGTCAAGTGTTGTATTTTGGTGACAAATATACTTCTTTTTTGGTTTATGTGATAGCTAGTTTGAAGTGTCAATGCTTTATGTGCAGAAGCTATGGATCACAGAGACTTAGAAAAAGAAGACTTGTTGGGGGATATAATCCGTGACGGAGGTGATGATTATATCTTGTCGTGGCTCAACGACAACGATGGTGATAGAAGAGAGGATGACGGCTCCGGTGATCCAATGGAGGAGGAAGGAGATCATGACGGCTCCGGTGATGGAATGGAGGAGGAAGGAGATCATGACGGCTCCGGTGATCGAATGGACAAGGGAGCCTTAACTATTTCAAAGTCCGGCGAGGTATATATATATATATATATATATATATATATTAATTAAGCCTCTGCTGACTAGATGCATCAATTGTTTTGTATGTACATATATTAACGCTTCTTTCTTCTTTTTAGCCCTCCGGATCGAGCCAAACTTCGGTAAGGAGACGAGACCCGAAGAAAAAGTTGGATCCGGATGAAAGGTTCACGATCGAAGAAGTCTCTCCAGAAGGCCAACCGATTGCTCCCAAGTGGACCAAGGACAAATTTATACATCAGTGTAGAGTTGTTGTTAGGGACAGCGTCCCGATCAGCATCCAAGAATGGAATAAGAAGAAGGACCCTGGAGTTCCTTATGTCAACGATAGACTGAAAGATGATCTTTGGAACTCAATGTTGAGAAATTTCAGCCTACCGCCAGAGGAGGATCCGAATAACCAGTTATACAGCGAAAGGTCAAGGCATTTGCTCTTAAGAAAATGGCAGAACTATTCAAGAACTGGAAGGAACTATTGAACAAAAAGTTTGTCGAGAAAGACGAGACTCCAGAGTTCAAAGGTCAATACTTCAAGATAAAAGATCACTGGCCCGCATTTGTGGCCTACAAGAAATCGGAGAAGGCCAAGCAAAGGTCACTTATAAATAAGAAAAATGCTGCAAAGAAGCAGTATCACCATGTTACGGGGTCAGGTGGCTACAGCAAAGCCCGACCTACGTGGGACAAAGCTGAGCAAGACCTGCTTGCTAAAAATGTCGAACCTGAGACATTGCACTGGCCAGATCGGGCAAGGACTTGGTTCTTCGGGGTTGGGGAAACTTTGGACCCAGTCACAGGGAAGTGTGTTTGGACGAAAGCTCAACTTCAAACACCCGTCACAAAGCTTGAGGAAGTAATCAAGGAAGCGCTGGAAGGGAGGTTCGTTCCCGACAGAGAGAAGGATGAGCTGTCAGCGGCCCTCGGGAATCCTGAACACCCTGGATGAACACGAGGCACATCAGGCTCCGTTCCGTGGGTGCATGGGTTTCCCGACAGCACTGGTTATAGAAGCGGACATAGAAAGAAGAAAGATGAAGCAAGCGAAATGCAGAAGATCAATGAAAGATTAGCGAAACTAGAGGCACTTGAGAGCCAGCGAGCTATCGGCCCACCATATCAGCGGCACGAAGATCCTTCATTGGATACTACCCACGATGCTACCCCATCATCTAAGCGGAGAAGCAGCGTGGCTTCCACGGAGCTCGTTCAGCCTGATAGCACGGCTCCTCGCTACCCTGTGGATGGTATCACGGATAATGAACATTGTGTGCTAATGGCGAAATGCCATAACCTAACCTTCAAGGCGACGGTCGGCTATGTCTTACCTCCTCGACCTGGTGCAACTTTCCATTTCACTCCGGTTCCAGCTGGCTTTGCTATTGTCGGGGTGGATGAAATAGTGGACGGATTTGAGGGGCTGGAGCTTGAGTACGCTACAGGTGAAGGGGAGACTCTTCTTGAAAATGCCTTAAGGACTACCTGTCTATAGAGAAAGGAGAACATCCTGCTTCCAAACTGGACGCCGCCTCAGCACACTCAGCCGGAGGAGGCCCCAGTGCCTGAGTCGTCTCCGGTGCGTCAGTCGTCTCCGGTGCATCAACCGTCTCTGGTGCGTCATATGTCTCCGCTGCCTGAGTCGTCTCCGGCGCATCAACCGTCTCCAGTGCGTCAGCCGTCTCCGGTGCGTCAACCGTCTCCGGTGCGTCAGTCGTCTCCACTGCCTGAGTCGTCTCCGCCGCGTCAGCCGACTCCGCCGCCTCAGCGGATTCCGTCGGTGGAGGCCCCTCAGCAGAATCCACCTCCGCCTCAGCTGTCTCCACCACGTCAGCGGACTCCGCCTCCTCCATCGCCTCAGCGGCGGAAGAGAGCCGCCGCCGCTCCGACGGCTAGCAGCAATACAACAAGGAAGAAATTCAGAGCTGGCCCAAGCCTCAAGGCCCCTCCCAAGTTACCCTACGAGAGGACTAACGAGGAACTCAACGAGATCATGGCTGATGATGTGAGACGCCAGCTTGCACCGAAACGTCCGCCTCCAAAGGTGAAAATAGATCCGGTGAAAGCGCAGCAAACTCTGGATGCCCTTAGGCGACCACCACCGCCTCCGCCGCAATCAGACTATGACCGCTGTATTCAAAAGACATTTGGTCAAGCAAAGCGGCCGGGAAGCTTAAGTAGCAGTGGCGCAAGAAGTGGGAAAAGAATTCCCCAGCTCGGCGAACAAGAAAACCAATCGTGCCCCCCGCTCAAGGTGTTTACTGATGTCGCTAATGATTCAGAGATAGCGGCCGTTGGTCTTGCTATCACTGCTGGTGATTACTTGCCCGATTCGGTACAGTTCGAAAAGGCCGAGGTAGTACCATCCTTAAGTTATGTGCACGGGAAGCCTCTCGTCAGACATGAGGAGCTCAAGGGTCTACCAATGAGGATGCGACAATTGCATGAATGGTACTTGGAAGCCTGCAAGGACGGGACCAACAATATCTTCGTGGGAATTAAAAATGAACACTTCTTCAATGGAGTCCAGGAGTTGTTCGTTGAATTTGATGAATTTTTTCAGTTATACAACCAAAAGGAGCTCGACAAAACTATCGTCAGTTCCTATTGTCTGTAAGTATTTTTTCTGTAAAGTCTTTAGCTCAGCTCGTTCATTGCATGTATAATTATCCTCACACTATATTATATATATGCAGATTGAAGATCATCGAATGCAGAAAACGACAAATCTATGACATTGGGTTCATTAACCCAAATACCAACAATGAACATACGTTAAAAAACAACCCCCGTGAAATAGAGCAAAACTTGCTACGGGCGTTACTTGGACAACACGACAGAAGGGAAATACTATTTCCTTACAACTTCCAGTGAGTGTTACTATCTTGTACGTGCACATTTTGTTTCGCTTACTCGAAGTTAAGTGTAATTGATGAGTTATGCGTGCGCGCAGTTTCCACTTTATTCTGCTAGCCATTCGGCCTGACAAGGGACTAGTACTTGTCTTGGACTCGAGACGTAAAGATCCTAAGGAGTGGACGAACATGCGTGAAATGCTTCAGAAGTAAGTTAAATCATTATCGCACCATATCGGCAACTTTCGTTCATTTCCTGACATCAAGTAATCATTTTCTTTGTCGTGCAGGGTTTGGAAAAAGTTCACCAACCAGTTTAGGGGTGTATGAAAAAATGAGCTGCGATTTTCACACCCCAAAGTAAGTACTAGCTACTAGCTAGTACCGCACATCGTCTCTCATTGATTCTAGTTTAAATACCATTATCATGCTTGATTATCATTTTGATTGAACTCTATTCTCGTAAAGTGCTTGTGGCAGGCAACCGGCACTAATTTATGTGCATACTACGGTTGCGAGTTCATTCGCATCTCGACCTCTGAGCGGCGCATATCTCCAGAACAATTAGAAGTACGTAAACAATATTCACATTTCCATTCATATATATATTGACCCCCTTCTTTAAATTAGATCTGGCGGAAGCGGGACGAACTCCTACCAACTGATCGCATACGAGCAATTCAAGAGGAATTGGCGGGATTCTTTGTTGAGCATGTCATACCTAAAGACGGAGAATGCCATCAGGATATGAAATGCGATCTTGGTCAAGGATCGTAAGAGATGTTATATTGTATATATGCATGAACGTGTACTATATGTAATACCGCCGAATAGATTTACGAAAACTTGTTCCATTGTTCGACCAAGCACGGAGAAAGAGAGGTCACTTCTCTCTATATATTGATCATGACGATGTTGTGTAATGGTTCCTTCATTGCTATATGTAGTAGCTAGCGTCGAGTTGAATGAAAAGCATAAAATAAAAATGGTAAACACAAAAAGGAAAGGGGAAACACAATATGAAACCCCTAAACCCTCCTAAACCCCTAAACCCCTCCTTTAAAAAAAACCAGCGCCTGGCAGGTGCTGACGCGTGGCTGCCTTTTAGTCCCGGTCGGTGTTACCAACCGGGACTAAAGGTCCTCCTGCCTGGGCGCCCCATGGCGGCCACGTGGAGCTCCTTTAGTCCCGGTTCGTAAGCCAACCGGGACTAAAAGTGATGGGCATTAGTCCCGATCGTTTTGTCCCGGTTGCAGAACCGGGACTAAAGGCCCTCTGGAACCGGGACTGATGCCCTCTTTTCTACTAGTGTGGGGATAGATACCATCAGCTAGGTAATATCCCTTGTTGTACTAGTGGTCATTGACCTCAAAGTTGGCCTCTGGGGAGTGGCCTTCTACAAGTCTTGCAAACACTGGAGAACGCCGAAGAACACTGATATCATTATGAGAACCGGCCATGCCAAAGAAAGAATGCCATATCCACAGATCTTGTGAAGCCACCGCTTCAAGTATGACAGTGGCACCTTTCACATACCCCTTGTATTGCCCCTGCCAAGCAAATGGACAATTCTTCCTCTTCCAGTGCATACAATCGTTACTACCAAGCATGCCCGGAAAGCCCCTGTCAGCATTGATCGCCAACAACCTCTCTGTATCAGCCGCATTTGGCTCTCTCAGGTACTCAGCGCCGAACACTGCCACCACGGCCTTGCAGAAACTATACATTGAGAGGAGACATGTGGACTCACTCATACGCACATACTCATCCACAAGATCACCGGGAATTCCATATGCAAGCATGCGAATAGCTGCAGTGCATTTCTGGTAAGAAGAGAAGCCAAGCTTGCCAAGGGCATCCTCCTTGCACTCAAAGTATGGGTCATATGCTATCACTCCCTCCCGAATATGATTGAACACATGTCTCGACATACGGAAGCGGCGGTGAAATTTGTGTGCTTTGAAGAGTGCGCTATTCTCAAAGTAATCGGTATAGAGAAGGGTGTGGCCTTTCTCCCTATTGCAGTTCATGGCCGGAGCATTGCCGGGGATTCATCCCCTGAACCAAGGCCGCATACTGCTAATGTAGTCGTGGACGACTAAGGGAGTCCGGGACTAAGGGGTCCTCGGGTTGCCGACCTATTTCCCATCGGCTGGACAGGTGGACCACTCTGGGTCCAATACATGGAGGCCGAACTACAAGTTAACCTCCTGTTCGGGAAGGAAAGCTTGGATGTCTTGGTGTGTCCTCCAAGTCATCATGACAAGATCGGCATGTTTATCCCTTGATGATAACCGACCATGTGTAGCCCTAGGTACCCCTGGTGTCTATATAAACCAGAGGGTTTAGATCCTAGAGGCAAGAACCACCATCTAGGGTTTAGTTCATCTGATCTCGTGGTAGATCGACTCTGTAATCGACATATACACAATCAATATAATCAAAGCAGGACGTAGGGTTTTACCTCTTCGAGAGGGCCCGAACCTGGGTAAACACCGTGTCTACGTTCCCTGTTCCCCATTGATCCAAGATCCACAGCTCGGGACCCCCTACCCGAGATCTGCCGGTTTTGACACCGACATTGATGTTTTCATTGAGAGTTCTGCTATCGGATCGCCAAAAGGATTGCTAGCGCGCTTATTCATCAGCAACAAAATCTGTAATGGGGACGTCTTAGTCCCTGGACAACTCTTTGTGTTCGGCAGCATCGTGCTGCACGCTGGTTCGACCGGCCGTCTTGGTCGGATTGAAAGTTTGGCCCCCGATCGGGAGATCCGGTTCGGAAGCCTCGAGTTTGTCACCGACTCCTGGGGAGATCTCTTTCTGGCAAAGCTCTTGGCCCCCACGAGGAGCCCGCAAGCCCCGACGCCTTAACGTCAGAAGCTGTGAACCCCGCCGTCAAGGTGGCTTCCACATTGGATCCGACCCCATACCCCGATCCAGTCGAGACACCCAGATCGGCTCCAAGCGAGCATTGCCCGGACGTAGTGTTGAACACCCCCGGAGCAGCAATACTACGGATCGACCCTATGTACTCCAAGAGCATGGACCCCACAGACGTCTCGTCGTTAGACGAGTTACTCGCCAGGATCCAAGCCATGGGTGTAGCCAACAGTCAGCCCTCAATCTATGATCGAATCGGGCTTAAACCCGATGGCAGGGAAATTCGTATCCCACCCATTACACACTTGGTCGCAACCGTCGAAGATTCAACCGATGGTTCACCCTCGCAGCCTCCGGAACTAAGGACAGTCTATGTCCGGGTTACCGATCATCAGGATCAATCCGCTAGCCCAGAATCCAGACCTATCCCCGAGAAGAGTTCGGATCCGAATCCCGATTCGACACCCATTCCGGAGTATATGCGGCTAAGTCCGGTTAATAGCCCCTGAACCCGCCGTGCCAGATCTTGCTATGGCACAAGGCGCGACCGCCAATACTTCAAGCGAAAATTTTCCCCTCCCACCCCCATATTGAGTACTCCCCAAGTAATTCAGCAATACATCACATATGGGACCTATTATACATTAAACAACAGTCAGGGGAAACTGTTCACCACTTCTGGGCTAGATTCCTCCTTGTCAAGAACATGATCGCAGAATGTAGCGATCAGGACATTATATCAGCCTTTCGGTATAATTGCCGTGACGAAGGAGTCCTGAACGCTCTCACCCATCGCCACATCCAAAACTTCACTGAATTATCAGACCTGGTGCACAAGTATTGCGCCATGGAAAGTACCTGGCAGGATCAACAGATGCGTGTGGTCCACGCTGAGGAACCCAGAAGGATTCGCCGGAGGCACATACCCTCACAACGACCGACCGAGTACGAGCCCGCCGAGAAAAAGAACAAGTCTTCGACAGGATCTAAAACTGTCTTGGACGACCTATTGGACATGACATGCCAATTACACTCTATCCTGCTAAACACGAACCCTACGCACAGCCTTCGAGCTTGCTGGGTCGTTAGGCAAGTTGCAAAGAGCGGAGAGAGTATCCTCGGGACCTCACCCTCAGGCAGACGATCGCCAACACCATCGGACAACAACACCAACATTCTAACGATCTACGGGACGTTTCCTTCAAACAATCAAAGGAAAAGAGCTCTTCGAGAGCTTGACCAAATACACCAAGTCGCAACGACGAATTCATGGACAAACACTCCCATCACCTTCGATGAGGAGGACCAGCCACGAGCATGCCTCGACCAAACACCCGCCGCCTTGGTCCTTGACCCCATCATTGATAGCTTTAGACTCCACAAGGTGCTGATGGACGGCGGCAGTGGCCTTAACCTGATTCACGAGGATACATTAGACAAAATGCAATTCGACAGATCTCGCATTGAACAAAGCAATACCACCTTTCGAGGAATCATCCCTGGAAGAGAGGCACGCTACACCGGACTAGTTACTCTCGATGTGGTGTTCGGCACTCCCAAAAACTACAGGTCCGAAAAGCTCACCTTTCACATCATATCCTTTCATAGCGGTTACCACGCCCTATTGGGACATGACACTTTTACGAGATTTCAGGCCATACCGCATTACGGGTATATGAAGCTCAAGATGCCAGGGCCCAACGGCGTGATCACAGTTCTAAGTGACCCAAATAGAGGCCTTCGCGCCGAGAACAAAACAGCTTCGCTTGCCTTTGAGGCATTGTCCGAGACTCTCGCGGCAGAAGAGTTAACCATGCTCCGATCCACGATGGACAAGGACAATGTAACCCTTAGTAAAAGGTCTAAATCCACGTCCTTCAAACCAGCAGACAAAATCATCAAGATCCAAGTGCATCCAACAGACCCTAGTAAAACGACGTCCATCAAGCTCAGCTGGACCCCGTGGTCGAAGAAGCATTGCGTATTTTTTTGCGCGAAAATTGGGACATATTCGCGTGGCATCCTTCAGACATGCCGAGAATCCCACGAAGATGGGTGGAGCATAGCTTGAACATAATACCAAGCTTCAAGCCAGTCAAACAGATGTTGTGCCGATTTTTCGAACCCAAGTGTCAGGCTATGGGTGAAGAACTAGCAAAACTGCTAGAAGCAGGATTCATCAGAGAAATCAAACACCCTGAGTGGTTGGCAAACCTGGTCATGGTGCCGAAGAAGCAAAAATCTTGGCGGCTATGTGTCGACTTCAAGGACCTGAATAAAGCCTGCCCTAAGGATCCCTTCCCCTTACCTCGCATTGACCAGATCATTGATGCCACCACCGGGCATGACTCACTTTGTTTCCTTGATCCTTACTCCGGATATCATCAGATCAAAATGAAAGAGTCCGACCAGGCCGCAACCTCATTTATCACCCCCCTACGGTCCATTCTGCTTCAACACAATGCCCTTCGGGTTAAAAAACGCAGGCGCCACATACCAGCGCATGATTCAGACATGCCTGGAGAAATAGATCGGCAAAACGGTCGTGGCATACATGGACAACGTGGTCATCAAGACTAAGCATGCCAGCCAGCTGGTGGACGACCTCCGGTAAACCTTCGAAAATTTACGAGCCTATGATATATGGCTCAATACAGAGAAATGCGTGTTCGGAGTTCCTGCCAGCAAACTGCTCGGCTTCATAGTCTCCCATAGAGGAATAGAATCTAATCCGGCACAAATCCGATCTCTATCCCAATTAGCAATCCCCACGGAGTTGATGCACGTCCAAAAACGGGCAGGCTATGTGGTGGCTTTGAGCCGCTTTATCTCCAGCCTTGGTGAGAAGGCACTCCCAATCTACAGACTGCTGAAACGGACCAACAACTTTGAGTGGACCGACGAGGCAATGGCAGCGTTGGAGGAAATCAAAACATTACTGGCTCGCAACCCCATACTAACGGCACCAGGCATGAGTGAACTAATGTTGTTATACATCTCAGCCACAAACCAGGTGGTTAGCGCGGTTCTCGTTGTGGAGCGAGAGGCTGAGGGTCACAAGCACCGGGTATAGAAGCCAGTATACTATGTTTCAGAAGTACACACGCCGTGCAAATCAAGGTATCCGCACTACCAGAAGATAGCCTACACAATTTTCATGGCATCTCGAAAGCTGCAGCACTACTTTCAAGAGTGTTCGGTTACAGTGGCATCCGAGGTCCCATTGAACGATATAATTAACAACAGGGACGCCACTGGCCACATAGCCAAGTGGGCAATCGAGCTCCTTCCTTTCAAAATCACGTACAGACCACGCCGAGCTATTAAATCTCGGGTGTTGGCCGATTTCCTTGCCGAATGGCCGGAAGCCAAGCAACCCAGGGAGCATAGTACATACTCTCACTGGACGATGTACTTTGACGGATCCAAAACACTCACCGGACTAGGGGCATGAGTCATACTTATATCCCCAACCGGCGATAGCGTCCGGTACGTCTTGCAGATCATGTACACGGATTCCAACAATGTGGCCGAATACGAGGCCCTATTGCACGGGCTTCGGATGGCAGCGTCCATGGGTGTACAACGGCTTGAGGTAAGGGGAGACTCTAACCTCACCATCTCTCAAATTAATGGCGAATTTGATGCCAAAAACCCGAAGATGGCGGCATACAGAAATGTTGTCCTCAAGATATCCGCAAAGTTCGAAGGACTAGAATTTCACCATGTTGCCAAAGACAGCAATCAAGCCGCTGATGTCCTCGCTCGCATGGGCGCCAAGCATGACCCCGTCCCCACCAATACCTTCCTGGAACGGTTTTTCAGGCCATCTGTGGTATGGCAGGACGAGGACAACAACACTAGAGTCAATGGTTCAGAGCAGATCGCTCCTCCTGTCATAGAACGGGACGAACAAATCATCGGTGCCTCGATGCTCGAAGAAACACCTTCGGCCCACGAAGTCATGGCAGTAATCGCGCCATGGACTGAACCATACCTCGCCTACCTACTCCGCCAAGAACTCCCCGATGACCAGACCGAGGCAAGGCGCATAATGCGGTGCTCCAAGGCCTACAAGGTCCATGAGGGAGAGCTATACAAGAATAGCACCACCGGAGTCCTCCAACGGTGCCTATCCAAAGAAGAAGGGAGGCAGCTCTTGGTGGAAATACATGCAGGCATGGGTGGCCACCACGCAGTAGCTCGGGCTTTGGTAAGTAAGGCTTTTGAGCCGGATTCTTCTGGCCTACTGCCCGTGAAGACGCTCACACACTCATTAAACACTGTGTTGGTTGTCAACTCTTTGCAAATCAAAGGCACATGCCCCCAATGGCTCTTCGGACGATTCTGATCACTTGGCCTTTCGCGGTCTGGGGGCTGGACATGGTCGGGCCACTTAAAGGGGGGACCAAGAAAAAGAAATACCTTCTGGTTATGGTCGACAAGTTCACAAAGTGGATTGAAGCAAAGCCGGTAACATCAACTAAGTCCGGACCGGTCATCGAGTTTATATGTGGTGTGGTCCACCATTACGGTGTCCCCCACACTATAATAACGGACAATGGATCCAATTTGACAGCCCAGGAGGTAAAATACCGGTGCGCTAACATGGGTATCAAGCTTGATTACGCCTCAGTATACCACCCATAGACCAACGGACAGGTCGAACGGGCCAACGGTCTAATTATGAGTGGAATTAAACCCCGCTTGGTCCGTTCTCTAATAGAATCTGACTGCCATTGGGTTGAGGAGCTCGACTCCGTCCTATGGGGCTTGCGCACCACCCCAAACCGGTTAACGGGATACACACTGTTCTTTATGGTGTACGGGGCAGAAGCAGTACTTCCTTGTGATCTTATCCATGACGCACCTAGAGTGCGCATGCACGAAGAAAAGGAGGCTGAGTTAGATCAGCAGGACAACCTCGACGCCTTGGAAGAAGAGCAGGACATAGCTCGGGCCTTCTCTACTTTTTATCAACAGCAGGCCCGACGCTACCAGAGCAGGGAGGTTCGAGCGAAGGCCTATAATGTGGGCGAACTTGTTCTCCGCCTGCCGGACAAGCAGAAGCATAAACTCACGCCCTAGTGGGAGGGCCCTTTTATAATCGATGTAGTGCTTGCAGGAGGAGCATATCGCCTTCGCAACCCACCAGACAATCGCCTCTAACCGAACCCATGGAACGCAGCTCGTCTTCGGTGCTTCTACGGCTAGACCGGTGTCGTCACCCTCGCTAATCCTTTTTCTTTTTATTTTTTCCTTTTTTTCTCTTTCGCCTTCTCTTGGAAGGGTTAGT
Organism: Elymus sibiricus; assembly: GCA_039707655.1. Taxonomy (NCBI): domain Eukaryota; kingdom Viridiplantae; phylum Streptophyta; class Magnoliopsida; order Poales; family Poaceae; genus Elymus; species Elymus sibiricus. The sequence goes on along the minus strand of CM077667.1, from coordinate 450,675,597 downwards.
TTCTCCTAGGACGTGTTCGGATAAACCGATCTACGTTAGGTTTTCTTTCGGTATTCATCTTCAAATGTATTACCCGACCTCACCTGGGGGCTTCTTTAACAAAGACCGACCAAGCTACTTGTGCATCTATTTGTCTTTATCGTGTATGCACCCTTCCTATATCATTTTTTATGCCATTATATGCATCAATTCAACTTAAGATTTGGCCAAGCTGGGTTGCCTTGCTCCTATGCTTACCCTCTATGTTCCCGATTGTTCGGCTAGAGGTAAAGGGAGCACCTCTGCGATTGTTGCGACCGGGTCACCCGGGCACACAACTCAGACGGGTAAAGCCGAAAGCTAGCATCTTAAGAATACAATTGGTCGGCCACGAGGGAAGCGAAAATAATCGGTAGTCATTACCAAGACCGGTGGCCATTGTTTTCCGAAGTAATCAACACCCGCATACCATGGGTATTCGGTTATGACGTCTACGGCTGGCGTAGCAATCCAAAGAAAGGAACCTATAAAGGAACTATTTTCTTCGGAAGATGCTTCTTACATTAAGTAGTAATATAGCATAGCTCTCCGCGTACGTTCTGTTTGTTCACACCACATGGTCGGATTGCCTGGTTCCTTCCAGTGATTCCCTAATACATAGGATCACTTAGTACGGAACACTCCCCGGCTACTAGCAAGGGAGGCGGAAGCCGAAGGCCGGTTTAGACAACGTTTACAACGCGGATAGAGAATTTTGATGTACAGTACATAGTTACATAGAATCAAAACAAAAGCTACTTGTGAAGATTATCTATTATGGTATCTAAGGCGCAATCTTCCTGGGAAAGGCGAGCTACTGGCATTACTTGGTCATATAACAAATGCGGCAGCACCTCTTGACCATCTGGCCCTACCGGCCCAAGCCGAGCTAAATGCTCTGGGTCAAGTTGGGTAAAGCGGGTCTTCACCATAGCCCATGCCTCTCGCGCTCCCTCTTGACAAGCCGATGTCTTCCATAGCTCAAATCGGCTTCGAGCTCCCTTGAATCGATTTGCTAGCTCAGCCATCCCTTCCGGAGGCATCTCGGTTGGCTATAACGCCTTGACCATGTTCTTCATGGCCCTCCTTGCCCGCTCGTGCACAATGGAGAGTCCCTTAATCAGATTCCCTCCAAATGGGCGGCCCTCTTCCCCGGGACGCCTGGTGAGGAGAACTAACAAAGATAAGCGGGATGTTTTTCATATTAGCACATTATGTGCACCACAAGGAAATTCAAATTGAAATTTCATCTTACTGAACATTCCATCTTTCAATCTCTGGTTCTCCTCCTGGGTTTGTGCTAGCTGAGTTCTTAAACTCTCGATTTCTTCAGCCTGCTGCCGGTTTGCCTCTTTGAGAGCATTCTTGTCTTCGTGACAACATTTTAGCACTCGGCTGCCAACCTCGTGCTGCGACTCGGCATACCTCTGATCTTCCTTGGCCTCCTCAAGATCATTCTACAGCTGGCCTATGGACTCGGCTGCTATAAGGCAATCTTTCATTAGAAAAGATGCCGAAAACAGTTTTGCATAATGCGAATTTTTACTCACCGTGTGCCTCCCGGGTGAACTTCTTGACATCTTCTAGCTCGGCCTTCACGGCCGCTAGTTCTGTTCGGTTCAACTCCAGGTCTTCGGACAACTTCTGGTTTTGTTCCCTTGAGGCCGCATCACATCACGACATTATTCAGACCCTTAACTCGGCCGTCCCGACCAACTTAAGGGTCGAGGGCTACTGGGTTATAGTTTATGTTCGGATAATCGAAACCGAATACTCACCCGTAGACTGGCTGACAAAAGATTGGCAGCTCCCTCGAGACTAGTCCGGGCCGCTCCAAGATAGGCGTCTATCGAGTTAAGAGTATTGAACTCTTGTTCGGAGAACGCGGGATGGCGCAGGAATTTCTTCCTCCGTCAGCGACTCATGACACTTTCAAATTCGGAATTCGTACACGAGACCTCTTTGGGAAGATGGTCAGCTTCGGGTACCTCCGCACTAAATTCGTCCTTTGCCGATGACCTAGGAACGAGGCAGCCACCAGACACTTCTCGGATGTCGTCAGACGAAGACGGTTGCACTCGTCTCTTGCAAAGGGCAGCAAAGGTCGTAAGCGCTCTTTGTGGCGATGACAGAAGCTGAACTATTGGTTTGGAAATATTACCTCTTTGATGGGGGTGCGATCGAGGTAGTTCCTGAGGCCCCCGCACGCTTGGAGGCTCCACCATCATTTGGTGTGGGTATGGCTGGTGCCCCCCTCGCCGACGTTCGACGCGTGGTCCGATAGCCCTTGGGGATAGAGGACGACACATTCAAAACGGCACGGGAAGAATGCCCCTTTCGGGAAGACGCCTTCTTGTTACTTATTGCGGAGGAAGGGAGGTTGCCAGGGTGGTCGGCCACGAGTGCTACCAAAGAGCAATCAAGGCTGTGACACCCTAGATTTGGTGCTACAGTATTCGTTGTAATTAAGCTAGAGTGATGACCAAGATTGAGCTAATGATTTTGCTAATCCATGTGTAATCACAATTGAAATCGAATCCTAATTCATTTTCAAATGCAATTCAAAATCAATTGAAAAGTGGGATTAAAAGTTTTGCAAACTTAAGAATAAAAATCATGAATGGTTTACAAATAAAACACAAGTTTTTTCAAAATTTATAACCAGCATTTTATCATGTTGTTAAATGCCTCAATTCTAATTTAACAGTGGGCAAATCAAATAATTAAATGCCCGTTGGATTTTGCAGTTTTCAAATAGATTCAAATGGGTCCAAATATCTTTGTGGAACTGCAAAATATTGCATTACAAATATTGGGCCAAGTCACTTACTTTTACAAGGGTATTTTGCTACTAAAATTAAATAAAACAGAAACCTTTTAAAAAAAGAAAAGAAAAGAAAGTTTTATAAGGAAAAAGGGGGAAAAGGCCCCCTCCCTCCCCCTGGGCCTTTGCCCACGCACAGACCCAGCCCAACTCCCCCCGGTCGTCCCCCACCTCGCTACAGTAGGGCGACCGAGGCCGCGCCCGCGCGTCGCCGACGCACCACCTCGCTGCTCGTCGCTACAGCGTCGCGGGGTGGATAAGACCACCCCGGTCACTCCCCCTCCTCTCCTCAAACCCTAGGTCGCCCCGTTCCCTTCCCCTCGCGCCGCCACGCTCCTCTCTGCGCTCGGCCCTTCCACTGCCTCCATGGCCGCCATCGACCACACGCCCTCCGGCTGTCCTGCGCCCTAGGGCCGCGTCCGCAAGCCCCTTCGTCATCGCCCCCGTCGTATACAACATCGAGGACGAGCCCGGAGCCCCACAACAAGCTCCCGCGTCATCTTCTTCCTCGGTTCGCCGCCGCCCGTCATCGCAAATTCCGGTGACCTCGACTCCCCATCGAGCCTGCTTTGCCCGCCTACAGGATCCCGGTGAGGCCGCCGACCTTTCCCCTCTATCCCCGCTCTCGATTAGCCGCCGTAGCACCGTCGTCATCTTTGTTTTGCTCCGGCCGAGAGCCTGCCGTCGCATTTGAGCTCGCCGCTGTCGAAGCTGGCAGGCTCAGGGCCAGCTGGGCCCATGTTCGTGTTCAGGGCTTCCACGCGGAGCCGCCTGCCCCTTTCGTTGATCAAGACCGACCCCCTGGGCGAGATCCGCTCGGAGCCCGAACTCCGGCAGCCGCTGCGAGCTCAACTCCGGCGAGCTCGACCGTCCCCAGCTCCTGTAGTTGTCCCCTTTAGACGCGCGTGGACCCTCGCTACCGATCTGCGTGCTCTACCGCTAGTTTGGCCGCCGGAGACCAATTCCTGCGCCTCGTCGTCGTCTCGGGACTCATCGCCGGCATGCCATCGTGTTTAAACGCCGGTGTGTCGCTGGCAGGTGGGCCCCCCTTGTCAGGCCGATTAGCTAAGGCTAATAGACCATTGACGTGTGGGGCCATGTAATTAGTAAGTGATTAGTTTAATTTTAAACAATCTATTAATAAACCCCCCCTCACTGACGATTGGGCCCCGTGCCCTTAGTTAACCTCTTTTAAATTAAACCCCAGGTTTAAGCTCTTTGTCACTGACAGGTGGGGCCCTACCACTGTTCCAGTGGATAGGGCTGGCCCAGTCAGCTGCTGACTCAGCAGGGGGACCCACCAGTCAGTCTCTGTTGACTAGCTGGTTGACCAGTCAACTGGGCCCCCCTGTCAGCCCCTGTTAACATGATGGGTGCACTGGACCGGGTGCACCTAGCCTTTTTCCATTTGTTTTTCGAATTAAAATAATTATATAATAAATCCAAAATATTAATAAATCTTTAAAACTTAATATGAAATAATATGTAAGTCAGATGAAAATAATTTATACATGAAAATTGATCAGAAAAATCCCATGAATCCGAATACGCTGTCCGTTCATCTGTCACATGCCCCTAGCATGATGAAAATGGAACTTTTCCATCGGATTCATCTGGCCCATAAAAGCCAAAGACCCAGGAAATATCGTCAGATATTCTTCTGCTCTGCCAGTGACGTGTAGTACTGCGTTAGCTCATGCCTAGCACTGCATATTGCCATGTCATGCATCATGTTGCATCTGTCTGCTTTATAATTATTGTTTCTCCTCCTCTTCTTACTGGTAGACCTCGAGACTGATGTTGCTACCTGGTACGACTACGTCGCTGGCGATCAACCTTTTGCAGCAGAGCAGGAAAGCAAGCAAACCCCCTTGAGCATTGCGATACCGCCCATTCTTTCTCTCTCATGCTTGCATTAGATTTTGCTACTGTTGTATATAGCTCCTATTCCGATGCATACCCTGCTTTTGATAAACTGCTACTGTACCTATTGTTACATCAACTGCTTAGTATAGGTTGATCAGTGAATCCCCTGTGACCCCTTGGTCCCAGTTGCCCCGCTTTAAATATCAGTTACTCGATCATCATGATCGACGAGCCAGGCCCGTCACATCACCGCACACCCCTTAATTGTACGACTCTGCAGAACTACTATCGAGTACCGAGGGTGACACATCGTGAAGTACTCATGATGTTAGCTCTAAAGTGTAGCTAGTCGGTCATGGTAAACAGAGGGTGATACCTCTCCGCCACTCCCGATATCGTCTCTGTCATACAACCCCCCTCAAGTGTGGGGCCCCCGAGGGTGATTCCTCTAAGTCCACCTTGACGGTTACATCGAGCGGAAACCATTGAGGGTGATTCCTCAGGTCCCGCCTTGATGTTTTATACACACGGTTACTATGACTTGGTTACAGAAAGATGTTGGTGATGGGTCGGCCCTGAAGGGTACCCACGGTTTAATGACGACGAGGCGTGGCCGAGCAGGTGAGGCCCTTGCCACAAGACCTCGAGACGGGGCGACGGGACCGCACATCATGGGTCGCGCTCGTCACCGCATTAATAAAATGCTAATGGGTTGGGTATTTGATCTGAGTTGGTCGATTGACCTTTTTACGCACTAAACTTCACGTGGGACAAGTTATGGGTACTCGGCGTCGTTGTATCAGCCGAATCTTTGGACGTCAGCAATGGAGCGGCACGCGCCCGATTGGTCCGCGACGATATTGATCTTGTATTAGAGGTGCTAGGACTGACCTCGGCCGCCCTCGTAACGTACAGGAGTGCAAAGGGTGAGTGGGCCCATGACCCCTGCGCGCTTAGGATTTAGACCGGCTGGCTGGCCTCTCTGTTGAGCCTAGGTAGGGCGATGACGTGTTGATTTCTCGAGGCCGGGCATGACCCAGGAAAGTGTGTCCGGCCAAAGGTTATCCAGCGTGTTGGGGAATGCGGTGCACCCCTACAGGGATGAATTCAACTATTCGAATAGCCGTGTCCACGGTAACAGGACGACTTGAAGTTGTACCTCGATCTACTACAACTATAATTGTGACTTAAAATTGAAATGAATGCTGGCTCCGAGATTGCTTTCTCGCAGGGAGTCGAGGAAGAATCTCTGGGCGTGGTTACTTAATAAAATTGCTACAATAATATTGTTACATATTAGTTACCAATCTACACTCTTCTAATGCTGCAAGATGTTGAAGATGCTAGTCTTCGATAGGACTAGGCCTTCCCCCTATTCTTGCTTTTCTGCAGTCAGTCCAAAGATATACCCCCATTTCCTTTGACACTGATGCATATTTTAGTATAGTTCTGATGTAAGTCTTGCGAGTACTTTGGATGAGTACTCACCGCTGCTTTAGTTCCTCTCCCCCCCTTCAATACAATTACTGCGTTCAGATGATGGAGTACCCCGCCGACGACTACTACACCACCGTTGGAGCCTACTACTACGTGGAGAGTGTCGACGCTCAGGAGTAGTTAGGTTGGCTCCCAGGCAGGAGGCCTTGCCTCTTTCGCTCCGCTGCTTATGTTTGTGCTATCCTTCTTAAGGCAAAACTTGTTGAACTTATGTTTGTACTCAGATATTATTTGCTTCCGCTGACTCGTGCTTGTCGAGCTTTGTATTCGAGCCCTTGAGGCCCCTGGCTTGTAATATGAAGTTGTATGACTTTTATTTGTGTCTAGAGTTGTGTTGTGATATCTATCAGTGAGTCCCTAATCTTGGTCGTACGCATTTGCGTGTATGATTAGCGTACGGTCAAATTGAGGGCGTCACAAGTTGGTATCAGAGCCGACTGCCTGTAGGTAGCCCCCTTTCCAACTCCTTGGCCGAAGTTGAGTCTAGTACTTGAAAAACTTTTACTAACATCGATGTGTTGCTTACGGGCCCACATCTCAATTGGGTGGTATTAGGATCTTTTTATTCCTCTCCTATACTCTGGGTTTTGATCTCTCTTCTATTTCAGGTTAAATGATTTTGCTAACTCTAACATTAGGTTCTCGTAACTACTTCCTCCCGGAGAGCTCCTCATTCCAGATGATGGCTTGGTTCACCAGAAGGTTATGAAGATACTCTTCGATGTTCTCCCGAGAACTTGTGCTCATCACGTTTGCGATTTCCATCCACCGTCAACCCCTATGGATATCTACATACATCTGTCGTTCATACTCATTTCCAGTTGCTCTTGTTATTACAAGGTACATCGAATTATCTTACCGGGGATTCGTTCTTCCTCGGTTGATCATGTGTTTCACAGAATTCTTTGAAACGCTATTCGATCTTCCGTAATCCTCAGTAGCCTATTGCTCTTGGACTTTTCCACCTACTTGCGTTATGGTTAATTCCATATGTCTAGAAATATTCATTAAATCCTTTGTGGTTGTCATTTGATTTTATTGATTCAAACTATGTGTTAATACACACAGCCATCAGTTGTTTCTCATAAATTATCTTTTCGGCCCAGACGTCTTTCCAAACCGGAGTGGGTTATCGACAAATCAACCTTGAGTGATTGTCCATCTAAGTCCATTCATCTTACTTGTATTTGATCGGAGCATCTGATCCTGATACACCAATTTGTAATTCTTAATTCCTTTGGTTATTTAAGCATCGAATTATTTGGATGTTCTATAATCTAATGCCTAGCATTCTTCTCCCTCTGATTGAGTACCAATACTCACATCAGCTCTGTTGTGGACCGCCAGACCCATTGTGGGGTCATTATCCGACAGTGTCCTTCACGTTCAAAAGTCTTGTGAGTTCTTCCCCTAATACATGATGCCAATGGTAAATTTTTCTTCTCCCTCTGATAAGTTGTATCCTGTGCTCTTGTCAGCCATGCTCTGTTGTCAAGCATGTGTTAATTACTCTTGAAGTTGTGGTATATGTTCCTAAGATACCCCTATGGGTTGAACCTACGCTTTCTCTAATCCGTGTGAACCTGAGAGTTTTCACGAGTCATACTCTTCTGGTGTTTTGCTAGATAAACTCTCGAATCTACAACTCCATCAAAGGCAAGGAGTAAATGGAAGGTGATGCATTGAAGAAGTGGGAGTCGACCTTGGACTTTGTGTTCATGCCCATGGAAACGATGTTGATCTTATCATAGCAGCTTCTCGTAACAATGAAATTCCCTTGGTATAATTTGATCTGGTATCTGTGATCTTGTCCTTGGCAATCGTGGTTCCGACCATGTTGTTCTACTTCGATTTAATTCTCAGACAAGTTAAAGTGTTTGTCTTCCACAGATCAATACACTAGTCCAACCTCTATTCTGATCTACCTCCGAGTTTTATGCCTAGTATATCGAGAATATCACAGAGCTATATAACTTCTTATGAGCTCCTCATCAACTATGATATTTCTCTTATTCCAATTCCCTCGGGTTCTGAGTTTTTAGACACTCAAGGACACAGATAACTGAATCGAGAACGCATTGAGATTCAAAAACTCTTAGTAATCTTCTTGCTTATGAGTTTTTACTCGATCATGTCATTCCAAGATATTAGGCTACATCATCATCGTCATGATAGAGCTTGACCATGCTATCTGTGTCCTTCATCCCCGGAACACAATTCAAACAGTGCACTAAGCTTACATCAAGTTTTCAACGTCATGTTGGTTGTCTTGAAAGGCAATTTCGATTCTGAGCTAGCACTCTAATCTGTGGTTCCGGCAACCTTTTGCTTCACCATTCCTTTGCTTGATGTCGTCGCTGATCGATTACATCTTCAAGAGACTTCTCGACATTTGTGTCATGATCATCATCAACATTCTGAGCTTTTCCAGGGTATCAATTAAATTCATGATGAGAAGTAGCATCATTGCCCCTTGGTAATTGGTATTGTCGTTGACGACATCCTTGCCTTCCTTCCAAACGCAGACTCGGTCTTGTTTTGGTTGAACCTAAAGTTCCTTGCTAGCCATCTTGTGATATGTTCTATCTTGGAGTATTACCATCTTTTTGTCAAGAATGTCATGAGAATTGCACACGTCTTAAGAATTCTTGATATAGTGATACTTCATGTCATCACCTTTCACTTCTTAGCTCCCGTGTTGTTTCTAACAGGAATTCTGACAAATGGACTGTGATGTGTAAATTCAACACTTATGGCATAGCAACTCTATTACCTTGGAGTTAATGAACAATAAGTCCATTCTTAGTGTGTTGGTTGTTGAATCAACATTCTAACATTGGTCGTGCTACTTAGTCCGGATTTTGGGTGCACCTTTCGATTAATGTTTAATTGCGGATGTTTTCCTCGGGCATACCTCAATATATCATCTGGTTTGACCAATCCTATCACATTGTTCGCTCAATCGTGAGAATCCATCTTTGAGGAAATCTCGGCGAGTTGTTGCTGAGCCCATCAGCCACATCCTCCTCCTCTTCGTGGTTCATGATGAACATTTGAATTAGTGTTGGAAACCTTGAAAGCATTATCTTTGTGCCCAGCTCATGAAGAATATGTTTGATAGAAGAAGTGTTTTTCACTTAGTTCACGTGCATTTTACCGTAATGATTATGAGAAAATTTTGTTTTGCTTCCTCTGGAATCGTTCTAATTCATTCATGCATGTGCGAAGTATCCTATGGTTTGATAGATTTTCTACCTTCACTCCATATGTATTTCCTAGCACGCCAAACCACTGATTGATTTGATCTGGGAAAAGAAGTTCCTCGTAAGACCTATGCAGACTTACACATGGAACTTTGATATCCTCTATGATGTTTCCTAACTAGAACTTGATTGCTTTCCATTCTAAAGACTTCCATGTGGGAACGAATGTCTTGACATTGTGATCATGTGTCTTGTAATCCAACTCATGATTCAAAACTTGCTTCCATAGTTCATTTTTGAGGATCTTGCAACGTGATCTCATCGAAGTGTGTTGCATACTTTTTCCTTCTCAGGTCTACAAAGTCTGAAGAATCCTGACACCAACCAGATCTGAATCTCAGTCAGATATGATGGTTGGGGTATTTTCAAAAGGGTATAACATTGGTCTCTACGTGACTCGGTATGGTGATGTTATGGCTACCACATTTGGCCATAGGACCTATTGTTATAGTATCTTGTTTAACAAGGTTCGCCTTTCTCCCATGAGGAAATTGTATGACTTATTATATAATTTGTTCCTAATGTATCCTTTATGTATCCAAAGTCTAATCTTTACCTGATGACCATGTCATTGCTACCCCGAAGCCTGACTATGGTATTCTGATCATGAAAAGGAACATTGGAAGCGCAATGCTAAATGTTTCTTGATCAATTATCCAAACATCATGGTATGGGTAACCTCTTAAATTCCTTGCCTCTTTTGTCTAAATGGTTACATACTGGGAGCCCTATCATGTATATCTTGCTCTGCCTTTCATTGGGAAAGATATACTCTCGATACGCGGGTATAAACACATTTTTCTTTCCATTGGTCTGTTTAACCTTTCTTGTAATCTAAACTTATCTGAGCAGTGATGATTCCCTGCTTAGGTAAGCACCTCGGTGAACAACTCTGTCAGTAAGACCCTGTTACTATTGTTGATAGCATTCCGGTAACCGCCGGTGGACGAGAACTTTGCCTATTGGTCCGCCTCGTTTCAACGAGCAGGAAAATGGTTCTATTTGTCCCTCGCCCTTGGTACCGACGTTGTTGCCAACATAACTGACAAGCTTTTCTCTAACATGTCTTGCTACCATGACCGTGTAAGGTGTCACCGCTCTTCCTACTCTTACCCCCACATGGTGGGCCCATAACCCACAGTTCCACAGGATCGAAACCTGACTCTCCTATACATTTTTGATTCCAAAGTATCCTTTGCACTTGGCTTCGTATGTAATTCCCGAGCCACCGTCCAAGGGATGATCTATTCTAATACCAGACGCAATAATTATTTTCATTGCTCTGAATCCCTTTCACCTTCTGATCAGGCATCAAATGATTTCCTACCCGTTTGAAATTTTTGGACCATCGCATATTGCTCTCCATGATTTCCCTGAGTTACAGCTCGAGAAATAATTCATGTCTTCTTCCCTGAGTTCACCGTCAGATGCCCAACTTTGTGGAGCTAAGTTCTTCCAGAGCTTTTCCCTCTTATCGCATTCGTAGGACGATGAAGATCCCGAAGAAAGGATGACGACTTCATATGGAGGACCTGAAACAGAGAATTGGAGACATCAACGAAAGGGATCAACTCCTTCGGGAACAGCAACCAAGAACGAGAAGATCCGTTAGAATTTCGTAACCAAACTTTCCCCTTACTTCTACCTCTAAATTCTCGGGACAAGAATTTCTTTTAGTAGGGGAGAGTTGTGACACCCTGGATTTGGTGCTACAGTAATCATAGTAATTAAGCTAGAGTGATGGCCAAGATTAAGATAATGATTTTCCATGTGTAATCACAATTGAAATCAAATCCTAATTCATTTTCAAATGCAATTCAAAATCAATTGAAAAGTGGGATTAAAAGTTTTGCAAACTTAAGAATAAAAATCATGAATGGTTTACAAATAATCCACAAGCTTTTTCAAAATTTATAACCAGCATTTTATCATGTTGTTAAATGCCTCAATTCTAATTTAACAGTGGGCAAATCAAATAATTAAATGCCCTTTGGATTTTGCAGTTTTCAAATGGGTCCAAATATCTTTGTGGCACTGAAAAATATTGCATTACAAATATTGGGCCAAGTCACTTACTTTTACAAGGGTATTTTGCTACTAAAATTAAATAAAACAGAAACCTTTTAAAAAAAGAAAAGAAAAGAAAAGAAAGCTTTATAAGGAAAAAGGGGAAAAGGCCCCCTCCCTCCCCCTAGGCCTTGGCCCACGCACAGACCCATCCCAACTCCCCCCGGTCGTCCCCCACCTCGCTACAATAGGGCGACCGAGGCCGCGCCCGCGCGTCGCCGACGCACCACCTCGCCGCCCGTTGCTACAGCGTCGCGGGGTGGATAAGACCACCCCGGTCGCTCCCCTCCTCTCCCCAAACCCTAGGTCGACCCGTTCCCTTCCCCTCGCACCGCCATGCTCCTCTCCGTGCTCGGTCCTTCCACTGCCGCCATGGCCGCAGTCGACCACACGCCCTCCGGTCGTCCCGCGCCCTAGGGCCGCGTCCGCAAGCCCCTTTGTCGTCGCCCCCGTCGCATACAACGTCGAGGATGAGCCCAGAGCCCTGCAATGAGCTCCCGCGTCGTCTTCTTCCTCGGTTCGCCGCCACCCGTCGTTGCAAATTCTGGCGACATCGTCTCCCCATCGAGCCCGCTTTGCCTGCCTACAGGATCCTGGTGAGGCCGCCCACCTTTCCCCTCTCTCCCCGCTCTCTATTAGCAGCCGTAGCGCCGTCGTCATCTTTGTTTTGCTCCGGCCGAGAGCCGGCCGTCGCGTTTGATCTCGCCGCCATGGAAGCTGGCAGCCTCAGGGCTAGCTAGACCCGTGTTCGTGTTCAGGGCTTCCACACGGAGCCGCCTGTCCCTTTCGTTGATCAAGACCGACCCCCTGGGCGTGATCCGCTCGGAGCCCGAACTCCGGCAGCCGCCGCGAGCTCAACTCCGGCGAGCTCGACCGTCCCCAGCTCCTGTAGTTGCCCCCTTTAGACGCGCGTGGACCCCCGCTACCGATCCACGTGCTCTGCCGCTAGTTTGGCCGCCAGAGACCAATTCCCGCGCCTCGCTGTCGTCTCAGGACTCATCGTCGGCGCGCCACCGCGTTTAAACGCCGGTGTGTCGCTGGCAGGCGGTCCCCCCTTGTCAGGCCGATTAGCTAAGGCTAATAGCCCACTGACGTGTGGAGCCATGTAATTATTAAGTGATTAGTTTATTTTTAAACAATCTATTAATTAACCCCCCCCCCCCTCACTGATGACTGGGCCTCGTGCCCTTAGTTAACCTCTTTTAAATTAAACACCAGGTTTAAGCTCTTGTCACTGACAGGTGGGGCCCTACCACTGTTCCAGTGGATAGGGCCGGCCCAGTCATCTGCTGACTCAGCAAGGGGACCCGCCAGTCAGTCTCTGTTGACTGCCTGGTTGACTAGTCAACTGGCCCCCCCTGTCAGCCCCTGTTAATATGATGGGTGCACTGGACCGGGTGCGCCTAGCCTCTTTCCATTTGTTTTTTGAATTAAAATAATTATATGATAATTCCTGAATATTAATAAATCTTTAAAACTTAATATGAAATAATCTGTAAGTCAGATGAAAATAATTTATACGTGAAAGTTGATCAGAAAAATCCCATGAATCCGAATACGATGTCCGTTCATTTGTCACATGCCCCTAGCATGATGAACATGGAACTTTTCCATCGGATTCATCTGACCGGTAAAAGCCAAAGACCCAGGAAATATCGCCAGATATTCTTCCGCTCCGTCAGTGACGTGTAGTACTGCGTTAGCTCATGCCTAGCACTGCATATTGACATGTCATGCATCGTGTTGTATCTGTATGCTTTATAATTATTGTTCCCCCCCCCTCTTCTTACTGGTAGACCTTGAGACTGACGCTGCTGCCGGGTACGACTACGCCGCTGACGATCAGCCTTTTGCAGCAGAGCAGGAAGGCAAGCAAACCCCCTTGAGCATTCCGATATCGCCCATTCTTTCTCTCTCATGCTTGCATTAGATTTTGCTACTGTTGTATATAGCTCCTATTCCGATGCATACCCTGCTTTTGATAAACTGCTACTGTACCTATTGTTACATCAACTGCTTAGTATAGGTTGATCAGTGAATCCCCTGTGACCCCTTGGTCCCAGTTGCCCCGCTTTAAATATCAGTTACTCGATCATCATGATCGACGAGCCAGGCCCGTCACATCACCGCACACCTCTTAATTGTACGACTCTGCAGAACTACTATCGAGTACCGAGGGTGACACCTCGTGAAGTACTCATGATGTTAGCTCTGTAGTGTAGCTAGTCGGTCGTGGTAAACAGAGGGTGATACCTCTCCGCCACTCCCGATATCGTCTCTGTCATACAACCCCCCCTCAAGTGTGGGACCCCCGAGGGTGATTCCTGTAAGTCCACCTTGACGGTTACATCGAGCGGAAACCATTGAGGGTGATTCCTCAGGTCCCGCCTTGATGTTTTATACACACGGTTACTATGACTTGGTTACAGAAAGATGTTGGTGATGGGTCGGCCCTGAAGGGTACCCACGGTTTAATGACGATGAGGCGTGGCCGGGCAGGTGAGGCCCTTGCCACAAGACCTCGAGACGGGGCGACGGGACCGCACATCGTGGGTCGCGCTCGTCACCGCATTAATAAAATGCTAATGGGTTGGGTATTTGATCTGAGTTGGTCGATTGACATTTTTACGCACTAACCTTCACGTGGGACAAGTTATGGGTACTCGGCGTCGTTGTATCAGCCGAAGCTCTTTGGACGTCAGCAATGGAACGGCGCGCGCCCGAGTGGTCCACGACGGCATTGATCTTGTATTAGAGGTGCTAGGACTGACCTCGGCCGCCCTCGCATCGTGTAGGAGTGCAAAGGGTGAGTGGGCCCATGACCCTTGCGCGCTTAGGATTTAGACCGGATGGCTGGCCTCTCTGTTGAGCCTAGGTAGGGCGACGATGTGTTGATTTCACGAGGCCGGGCATGACCCAGGAAAGTGTGTCCGTCCAAAGGTTATCAAGCGTGTTGGGGAATGTGGTGCACCCCTGCAGGGATGAATTCAACTATTAGAATCGCCATGTCCACGGTAACGGGACGACTTGGAGTTGTACCTCGATCTACTACAACTATAATTGTGACTTAAAATTGAAATGAATGTTGGCTCCGAGATTGCTTTCTCGCAGGGAGTCGAGGAAGAATCTCTGGGCATGGTTACTTAATAAAATTGCTACAATAATAATGTTACATATGAGTTACCAATCTACACTCTTCTAATGCTGCAAGATGTTGAAGATGCTAGTCTTCGATAGGACTAGGCCTTCCCCCTATTCTTGCTTTTCTGCAGTTAGTCCAAAGATATACCCCCATTTCCTTTGACACTGATGCATATTTTAGTATAGTTCTGATGTAAGTCTTGCGAGTACTTTGGATGAGTACTCACCGTTGCTCTACTTCCTCTCCCCCCCTTCGATACAATTATTGCGTTCAGATGATGGAGCCCAGGAGATGGAGTACCCCGCCGTCGACTACTACACCACCGTTGGAGCCTACTACTATGTTGAGAGTGCCGACGCTTAGGAGTAGTTAGGTTGGCTCCCAGGCAGGAGGCCTTGCCTCTTTCGATCCGCTGCTTATGTTTGTGCTAGCCTTCTTAAGGCAAAACTTGTTTAACTTATGTCTGTACTCAGATATTATTTGCTTCCGCTGACTTGTGCTTGTTGAGCTTTGTATTCGAGCCCTCGAGGCCCCTGGCTTGTAATATGAAGCTGTATGACTTTTATTTGTGTCTAGAGTTGTGTTGTGATATCGATCAGTGAGTCCCTAATCTTGGTCGTACTCATTTGCGTGTATGATTAGCGTACGGTCAAATTGGGGGCGTCACAAAGGCTCTCCTGGTAAAAAAAACGTCCTCAAAACTAAGCGTCGTCTCTGGATCTTCGTGGAACCCCGACTCGTCGTCACGAGAATAATTCTCCTGTTGAGGGGAGGGGCAGCTGACTGTCTCGATCCAACCTCTCCATCCCTGTTTGAAAGATTGAGGGGTTCGGTCAGCAAAAACATGCATTATACCCGAACTACGGAAATATAGTTGGACTTACCCATTCGATGGGATTATAGCTCTAGTAGCCGTCCTTGGTACTCGGGCGAGCGAATTCTTCTTCTTCTTCTCCCTTGTAGAGATCGGCCAGTATGGTCGCTAAAGCCGCTGGGTTGGTAGGCCCTTGCCGCTTATAGCGGGTCGTGTCGTTTGTCCCGTTATACTGCCATAGAGGATGTATCCTCTGGTGTAGAGGTTGGACACATCGATTTATGACAGCAACCATCACATCAATGATGGTTAGCTTGTGGTGGGCCACCAATAGCACGCGGGCGGCCAGACACCTCACTTCTTCGCTTTCCTCCTCGGACAGACTCTTCGGTCGCCAATTGAACCTTTTCTTTGGAGGAATATCCAAGTATTCAGGCAGTCCCCTCTGAGCTGGGTCGAGAAGGGGAACGTCTTCAATATAAAACCATTTCAAGCTCCAAAACTCAGGATCCTTCTTCGGAGTCCCTATGGGGTACCCCATCCCGGCTATACACCACACCTCGGCTCCGCCTACCTCAAGCATTGTCTCCCCCCGAGAGCGGGGAACGAGGCAAAAGTACTTTCTCCATAGCTCGAAATGGGCCTCGCAGCCCAGGAACATCTCACAAAGGGCGACGAAACCCGAGATGTGTAGAATGGATCCAGGAGTAAGATGGTGAAGTTGAATCCCGTAGTATTCCAGCAGACCCCTTAGGAAAGGGTGAATAGGGAAGCCGAGGCCTTGTAAAAGGAAGGGCACGAAGCATACCGGCTCCTCCTTGCGTGGGGAGGGGAAGTTTTCGGCGAAGGCCTCGCCGTTCGCAGAAGTTAGCCCGGAACGGGTAGGCGCCAGATCTGAGGCAGGAAGATATCCCTGCGTCTTGAGGTCGCGCAATCGAAGCCTTGAAACTGCGCAGCTTGCCCAGTTACCCAGGAGGTTGCAGTGAGGGCGCGAGGATGAGCCTGGGACGTTAGCCATATCTCTGGGCTCCTGGATCTTCTCTTCTCTCGACGGTTGGGGGAATGACATGCGTTGTTCATGGTATTCTTGGCCTATTTAAATAGGCGTTTTTTCTCCTCCAACGCCTCGAAAGGGCAATTCTATAAAATATTGTTGGGCTGATAACTTCCTGGTGGCACGCGGGAATCGAAGGATGCCATTAACCCTGGGCAGGAAGGTCAATGTCATGGGCCCCGCGACGCTTCGATAATCAGGAAGTCATTAGCGGCCGGATTGTAGTAGCCGAACATGTAGGGGGATGAGAACTCGCCCCGCAAGCCGAAGACTTTTACAGGAAAGCTGGTGATCGGGAACCTCGACATTGGAGGCTAGTTCGGATGCTACTGAGGGAGTCCGGGACTAAGGGGTCCTCTGGCTGCCAACCTATTTCCCATAGGCCGGACAGGTGGACCACTCTGGGCCCAATACATGGAGCCGAACTGCAAGTCAACCTCGTGTTCGGGAAGGAAAGCTTGGATGTCTTGGTGTGTCCTCCAAGTCATCATGACAAGATCGGCAGGTTTATCCCTTGATGATAACCGACCATGTGTAACCCTAGGTACCCCTGGTGTCTATATAAACTAGAGGGTGTAGCTCGTAGAGGCAAGAACCACCATCTAGGTTTTAGTTCATCTGATCTCATGGTAGATCGACTCTGTAATCGACATAGACACAATCAATATAATCAAAGCAGGACGTAGGGTTTTACCTCTTCGAGAGGGCCCGAACCTGGGTAAACATCGTGTCTACGTTCCATGTTCCCCATTGATCCAAGATCCACAGCTCGGGACCCCCTACCCAAGATCCGCCGGTTTTGACACCGACAACGACCAATGCAGCCGCCGCAAGCTCTTCATCATCTGAGGACGAATCATCCAATGAACAAATGAAGTTGTGAAAGAAAAACTCATCACCGCTATCAATGATACCTTGTGAGCAAATTGTCGAACACCTTGCGGTCATCGTGGAGACGCGGCCGGAAAGATAAAGTCTAGTATGCAAAGCAAGGTTGGTGTTGGTGGGTGTGCGCCCTGCGGCACTACAGCGGCTGCCAAAAGTTGTCGCGGTCAACGGTTGGCACCGACGGCCGTAGCTTCTCTCCCACCGGCAGCAAGGAAACACAAACGCCGGCAAAAGGCTCTACCGAAACGCGGGCGTGGGCCGTGTATGACACGACATGGTTGTGGGGCAGACGGCCTTGATGGAAGACGATGCGGCCGGGAACGGGGGTGGCGGCAATGATGACGGGGGCGGTGGGCGAAGGGCGGAGGGGAAGGGCAGGGTTAGAGGAAAATGGTTGTGTTCCCGACGGCTGGGCCAGGGGGAGGACAAGGGAGCGCGTCCTGCCCGTCCGCGCATGTTCGTTTGACCGCAAAAGCGGCTCAAAGTTAGGCCGGGAATGGGTCGAAAGCGGACCAAAAACGGACGTTGGTCCGTTTGCTCCCGCGCGTTGGGCAGCCTGTTCTGTCCGTTTACCCCTTAACTGATGTGGCCGAACCATTTGGGGTCGCGCGTTGGAGTTGGCCTAACGGGTATACCACTAACCACACGACACCTAGGGCCTCTTTCATTTGAAAATTCCAAAACACGTAGAGAGAAAACTGTATCAAAAAGTGAATGAATGAATACCAGTAGTACTATATTTTGGTCTAATGTGAATGTGAGTTGTAATTGTTGGCTGGGTAGTATCCCTAAATGTACGAAAGTTGCTAGATTCTGTAATGTGAATGTGAGCTTTAATATTACTGTTGCAAAAGAAAAAAATCACAAGGGTGGGGGAGTATCAGGTATAGAAGGAGCTTGAGTGGTGAAGGCAACTGTGTGGTGGCGGTCTTTATGCTCTTATCACATCATGGCAATGATGTGCATGATCGGTCTTCCTCGATTTGTCCGTCGATGTGTTCCCGAATTACTGTCGGAGATCTTACCCAAGGATTTCTGGATCAGTTTGAATTAGGTCGTGCACATCCATATCAGCCTACTGAGCTCCACGAGGACGCGCCACGAAGCTCTGTTGTTTGTTGACACCATGGGACATGTCGATATCTCGATTTTCATGGCATGGACAATGATGGAGAAAGTCATGATGACTGAGATCGAAGGATCGGTAAGGTCGAGGGGAGCTTGGAGGTGATGGAGTCAGTCGGGTGTTTGATAACTTTCATAAGCAGCTGTGACAAGTGGGGACGACAACATTGGAGGATTTCATTTTTGGTGGTGCTCTTCGGGTGCCGAGTCATGACTTTCAAGGTGAAAACCTAAGGTCTGACATTCATTGGTTGTGCCTCGCATTACCCTGTTGAGGGTATTGTTTTGAGAGCTCGGTCTTCTCCAGGGTGAAAACCTAAGATCTTGGATCGGGCGATGATGGTGCTTGTGCACTGTTTCCTTCTTGAAGGCGTCGCTTTTATAGGCGATTTGGTTTATTCTTGGTAAGAACTACAAGATTTGTGTGTTACCATGATCTTGACGGACGACAGAGATACCCACAAAAAAACGGATAGAGATGAATGTGTGTGGTCTTTAACAAAGGGAAACAATTTCCCTCATACGTATTTTCCCCTTCATCAAACCAATCCCGTACCTCGATTTGTTTTTCATCGTATGGCTGAGAATATCTCCCTTCCTCCACTCCATGCGCCCCTTAACCAAGAACGGAAGTTTCCCAGACGGTTCAAAACGGTTCCATAATTCGCCCCATGCTTGGTGATCCCTCGGCCGCGACTACGCCTCCCTCTCCGCTGCATTCCTTGCGTTTCCAATCCATAACAGGAAGCAGTGGTTCTCCATTCACATCAACAAGAGGCGGATGTACCAGCTCACATTAGCGCACTTGCCTTGATGAACAACAACGGCAGCCGGTGTAATCCACTCTGGCTGATTGAAGCAAATATGTAAATTGTGAGAAGCATTTAATATGAATGTATGAATGCATTGTTATTTCTCAATAAGGATGGAAGCCAATTTAGTTTCTTTCAACATGGAAAGCAAATTCCATCCAATATATGGAAGCAATTTTCGGTGCACACGGAGGCAAATTTCTGGTGGACAGAAACATAACTTTGGTATGCCGGAGACAAACTGCTAACTAGGAAGACATTTTCTTTAGGTTGATGCGTGTTTGATTTACGTTGAATGCAATTTGAAGGGACATTGAAAATTATTTTTCCTTCAGAAGGAAGCAAAACCCATTACGCTAGATTAGTCCTTTTTCGAGAGTATATAATTCGTTTCATGAAACCCGTCAGTTACTTAAAATCTAGCATTAGTTTCCTCAAATCACAAATCACGTGGTAATTACAATCACTTTCAAATTAAATCGATTTGTGCATCCAACGTTCCATCATCCTTTGATCCAATGGTTGTGCACTGGTTTGATGGGATGCCAGAGATCAGTAATCTGACCCCTAGTGGTTCCATTTAACCAAATTAGGCCAGTTTTCTGTTAAATTGATGTGTTTCATGCTTAAGGCTATACATGTTAGATGTCCTTTTAAGAAAGTGTGGTTTGCTAAAGTTCCACTTAACATAAACGTGCTTTTGTGGCTTATGTTTAAGGATGGTATTGTGACCAAGGATGATATTTCTAAGAGAAGCTGGGTAGGAGATGAGAAGTGTAGGTTTTGTGAACACAAAGTAGACCATTTATTTGTGCATTGTTCCATGGCAAAGTATGTGTGGAGAATGGCAGGATGTGCTTTTGGTATTAACATGAATCTGAGCTCAGTTGATGAACTTTGTAGACGGTCTATGTTGTTTCCTGGCAAAACTAGAGGAGTAGTGGCTTTAGGGGTGATTGCGGTTATTTGGTGATCTCAAAATGTAGAAATAGTGCAGATCTCAGGAATGTTTTTCATACGATCTCAGTAGCGTGGTTACTCAAGTTACTTGTGGGATCGAGTTCTGGAATGGTTTGCAGAAATGAGGGCTTTGCAGAACTCAACACAAAAGTGCAAATTTGATGCTACGAGTTGCGGCTGAAATTTACAACATGAAATTCAAAGCAACAAATTTCACTCAGCAGTCATGACAATCAATTCACACAAACAACTCCTAAGTAAGGTCATACTGCATCCAGTATGATCTCATCCAACTACGGGTACATCACTATGTCAGATTGACATAGTAGTGGTACGCGTGAAATGTTCTACTTCGGATTCACATAACAGTGGTGGTCAAGTCTAGGCTTCATGACAACTTCAGTTATCTGACTCCATGATCCAATAATTCCATAGTTCATCACATAGTTGCCCCCTCATTCTTCTTCCTTCCTTAGTGTCACTTCTACACTTCTTCTCTTCAACTCCTCCTTAATTACTTCCGGTTCTTCCTCTCTTTTCCTCGAAGTAATGTTGGGTGTTGAGCATTTCCACTCTAGGTATTTCCTTAGTCATCAGTGGTTTTCATCCTTAAACTCAGATGCAGTTGCATCATCATATTCTCTTGGTATTCATTCATGACTATGAATCCATATAATCCTTGGCCACCTCCCGACAGGCGGAAATTTTCCAAGCCTTTATATGACGTTGGCCACTTTCAAGGCGCTCGGCTAGCTCGGACATGCCTTCGGGCACATTCTCTTCTTGGGGCCATAAGGCCTTAAAAACGATCGTCATCACCTTCCGAGCTCTTTCATGATCCTCGATCGGCGGCATACGGGCATCCTCGGACAAAGAGTTTGTCGCCTCTTTGGGGTGACCTGCCAATGACACCAGTTGGCGCATGCGTGTGTTCAAAGCTATATTATTCGGGAATTCAATCCTATTCCAAAAGGACATGCTTACCGATTATAGTTTCGTTGGACTGCTGGTTTTTTCCCTCGGCCGCAGCCAATTGGGCCCGCAGCTACTCAATTTCTTTGGCCTGACGATCGTTCCGCACCTTCAAGGTATTGACCTCTTCCTTTCACTGGGTCAACACAAGTTGGTCGGCCTGTCTCTGCGATTCGGCATATGGGTGGTCATCGCGAGCCTGATTCAGGTCCTTCTCCAACTGACCACTGACATCTGTTGCTAAGGAATATGATGGATCAATTACAGGTTAATGAGTTTGTTGCAAGTGAGTACTATTACACCAGATGAACTTACTTGCGCTTCTCTGGTAAACGCCTTTACTTGCTTCCCCTCGGCCTGCGAAGCGCTTAGAAGCTTCTTGGTTTCAGCCAAGTCCGTAGACAACTTCTCATTTATCTCCCGAGATGACTGCACAACAACAATGTTATTATTTAAGCCTCAATATGGATAAATGTATCCAAACTTCGGCTTGGGGGCTACTGGCCTCCGCACTGATAAAAAATAATCTTCATAAACAAATCCACCGGTCGGATGTTCCATCCGGCTAGTGTCTTGGGGGCTACTGCCTAGCAGGACACAAAATTAAAATACATAGATACCTGCAAGCCCTTGGCCATGACGTCCACTGCTGCTGTAAAGGTAGAACGAGCAATGCCGAGGTAGGCGTCCACCGAACTGAGAGCATTGAACTCTTTGCTGGTGAATGCAGGGCTCTTCAGGGCAGCTTGACGGTGCCAATGTTTCAACGCGTTGTCCACCTCGGACACTGTAGCCGAACACTCCCCCGAGGAGTTCACTAGATGTGGAACCCCAGGGGCATTCACCGAGGTAGATGTCGGCTAGACGCTGGCCCTCAGGGGTAGACTGTTACCAACCCCGGTTGTTGCTACTTCGGTGGTCGGCTTGTACAAAGCCGAATGCTTAAACGTTTGGTCGTATGTCTTTGACACGAATATGAGGATAGGAAGAATTACATGCCCGAGGATTGAATCTCACGTCCTGCCCTCGAGGTTGCCCCTTGCTAAGGGACAGCTTGCGCGGCAATAGAAGGGCCCCTTGGAGGGTCCGCATCACCGCGTGAATGCTTCGAGCGTCGACCCTTAGGAGGAGGAGTCAGGACACTCGGGTTTCCTCGAATTGGAGGTCTTTTTCGAGAGATAACAAGAGGAGGATTTATCAAGGAGGAAGGTAGTAGCCCCGGCAGGTCCGGAGCGATTGCCACTCTGGAGCCATCAAGGCTCTCTTGTTAGAAAGTCCCCCTCCGTATATGGTGGATATCTCGTCGTCCTCATGGAAAATGGGGTCGTTGTCATGGTGATATGTCCCCGGCTCGGGAGCCGGATATTTGAGTGTCTCAACCCAGAGCCTTCATCTCTGGATTAATACAATGGACGCTTCAAGTCAATAAAATGAGATGCTCGGACAATATGGAAGGTTTAGAAAGAGCTTACAATGTCGCCTGGGTGACTGCTAGACAGGTTGTCGATATATCTTCTTTTGGCAAAATCCATAGCCTCTCCTTTGTATATGTCGGCTAGTGCCAGCCCAAAGGCCGCGTCATCTCTGAACTCCTTGTTGATCGACCGGGTGGCATCGTCGGAGCCATTATACATGCAGAACAAGTGTTGACGTTGCCGGAAAGGTTGGACTCTTCAGATGATGGTAGTCGCCATCACATCTATAATAGTGAGGCCGGTGCTGGTCAAACACTTCACCTTGTTTACAAGACATGCCACATCGGGGTCGTCCTTTTGGGCAGTGCTCCGGGTCGTCCAGCTGAAACGCTTCTTCGGAAGATCCGAGGAAGTCGAAAGACCGGGCCGAACTGGGTCGTGCAGAGGGACATCGGCCATGTAGAACCACTCGGACGCCCATGTGTCGTCTTCTCGTGGGGTCCCGACGAGGTAGCCGGTCCCAGTAATTCTGCACACCTCGACGGCGCCGACCTCAAGCAACTTCCTATCTCGGGAACACGGCATCACGCAGAAATACTTCCTCCACAATCCGAAGTGTGCTTCGCAGCTGAGATACATCTCGCAGAAAGCAACAAATCCCGCGATGTGTAATATGAGTCGGGGGTAAAATGGTGGAGTTGGATCCCGTAAAATTCAAGCAGGCCCCGAAGGAACGGATGGATGGGAAACCCCAAACCACGGAGGAGAAACGGGGCGAAACATACTCGCTCTTCTCCATGAGGGGCGAGATGATTATCAGCGTGACTTTGCCCGTCAACAGATACCAATGCAACGCGAATCAGAGCCAAATCTAGGTTTGGAAGATAGCCCTGGGTGGCGAGGCGATGCAGTTGGAGGCGCATCATGGCACATCTCCCTCAGTCGCCCTTGAGTGGGTCGCGAGGACGCTTGGAAGAGCCAGCGCCGTTAGCCATGGTTGGAAACTTTTTTGAGGCTAGAGCTCTAGAGGGAATGTCGCTAGACGGCAAGAGGAAGACCAGGATGTGCTTGGATGCGGTCCTGGGGTTTTGGAATTGGTTAAATAAAGGAAGGAGAAACCGACGCTTCAGCGCCTGGTCATAATGGAGACTCGACTCCCCACGCAGCGCGATGTTCGAAGCGACACGTGGTGGGAGCAGGGCAGAAGTGAACTTCTATACTAAAATGTTGGAGCGCTCTAAAGCGGTGATGGGAACTCGCCTGTCGAGCCGAGGATTCCTAATCCGAAGTCATACGTCCGAAGAAGATTGTCCGGAGAAGACTGTCATCCTCGGCGTCGAAGACTAGTTCGGGGGCTACTGAGGCAGTCCTGGACTAGGGGGTCCCAGCCGAGCTGGTCTAGTCCATGGGCCGGACTGGAGGCCCACCCAGGAGGAAGGGCTTCGGAGGCCCTAGGACGGGGCATGAGCATATCGGATACCACCGAAGACTTGGCGTGTACTCCAAGAAGGGATGATTCTTTCGGCATGTAATACGTAGATGGTAACCGACATTCATGTGACCCTAGATACCCCCAGTGCCTATATAAACCGGATGGTTTAGCCCATAGAGGATACACATACACATCATCATCACCCCTAGGTTTTAGACCACAAACATACGATCTCAAGATAGATCAACTCTGTACTTCTTACACCAATAATACAACAAGACCATGACATAGAGTTTTAACTCCATAGAGAGGGCTTGAACCGGGGTAAAAACCTCGTGTGTCCTTGTCTCCTGTTACCCATCGATCCGGTCTCACAGCTCGAGCCCCCCTACCCGAGGTCTGCCGGTTTTGACACTGACAATGATTTTTATAGGAAAAATTCCTTCAGAGCCCGTTGGTGTGTATGGATAGAGTCTATTACTATGGAGGAATTCTTCCCATCCTCCATATTTCATAGTAAAATAAACATTAGCATATGGTGTGAACCAAAGGGCATCTCTTGTCCTAATCCTTTTCATAGGATTTAAAATACATGACATCTCATTTTCTACAAGTTTCTTATTGCTACGATATTCTTACCCTATTACTTTTGAAACAAAACTCTATTAACCCCCCCCCCCCCCCCCCACACACACACACAAACACACACTCACAGTAACCCGAAAGTCCAGCATTAATATTTCTTGAAAAGATGTACTACCTCCGTCCTGATTTATAGGGCCCCTTTGTATTTTTTGCTAGACTTTGATCATCTATAGACTACTAAAATATAAAGTATATGCTATAAAAATTATACTATTGGATTTGTATTTGAAAGAGCTTTGCAACAATATATTTTTTGTGACTTAAAGTTTATGTTTTTATACCTAATAATAAATGGGCTATTTCTTTATGCGGTACGTCATATAAACTGTCCCCAAAGTTGTAAAATATTACCCACCAATGTCACCTATAAGTGATAAAAAAACATTTCACACAAGGGAATCACCAACCCGGGCTGGCCCGTGCAATAGAAACCTCCTATACCGCCCTCTGCGTGTTGGGAGAAGACACAGAGTGCCCGTTTAAGCCGGCTCATGTCTGGGCGACCTGTTTTAAAATTTTGTTTTTTTCGTTCTATTTTCGTTTTTTTACTTTAAATAATTTGGGACTTCAATAAAGTTCCAAATTTTTTAAAAATAGAGCATTTTTTAATAAAATGTTTAATAAATCATAAAATGTTTGTGGATTTAAAACATATTCGCATTTTGTAATAAAATGGTTGCTTATTCAAAAAATGTTCGACATTTTGAGAACAATGTTCGGGAAATTAAAAAATGTTCATAATTTTTTTTTAAATTGTCTAGTAAAAATGTTAATGAAATTGAATAAATTCTGTAAATTCAAAAAATGTTTATGAATGAAAAAATATCCTAAAAGATCAAAAAATATTCATAACTTACAAAATAGTTTATTCATTCGTAAAATGTTTGCTGATTCAATAAGTCATCATGAATTTTAAAATTTTTTCGTTAAATAGAAAAATGTTCATGAATTTCAAAAATTGTTCCACCAATTTCTAAAAAAATGTTCATCGATTCTAGAAATCTTCGCCAATTCAAGACAATTGTTTAAACAATCTTCAAAGTTTTGAAGTAAATGTTTGCCGATAGTATAAAATGTTCAAAAATTGTTTCACCAATTTCCAAGAAAATATTTGTGGATTCTACAAATGTTCGCCAATTCAATAAAATTATTGTAGAAATTGTTCATATTTTTTAAAAAATGTTTGCGAATTGGAGAAATGTTTATGTATCCAAAATATGTTCTTGATTTTAGAAAAAAAATCAAAAATCTGTAAAGTGTTCATGAATTTGAAAAACTGCACGATTTCAAATATTTGCATAACTTGAAAAAATGTTCAAGATTTCACAAAATTGAGAGTGATAGCGTATCTCGGTGATGACGCAAAATGTGGTCATGGCCATTGAAGATTATGATTATTTTTCTTCCGTTGCAACGCACGGGCCCTTTTTCTATTCTATATCTATATCTATATCTATACCTTATAATATTAAAAAGGGAAGATTGTTTGTCTAAAAAAATTGGTTTACGGTGGGCCCCATATGTTTTTTCGTCCGTCGGCACCTACATAAAAATTAACGTTCAATGCCGACATGGGCCGGCCCATTAGGAAAAATTGTCCAAAAAAAGGAACAAAAATACTGTCCCGGCGGGAATTGAACACAGGTGCTCAAGATTCACACAAAACACTGGTAGCCACTATACTAAAGAGAACCTTGTGTTCAAGTGGAAGCGCGACTTATTAAATTAAGTAAACAGCCGCGCCAGATTCTAAGAACAAAAGGAATTTTCTTTTGGAAAAAGTGAACATATTTTGGAACGCGAATATTTTGTAAGGTTGTGAAGAAAAATTTAAACTCGAAATTGTTTTATGATAAACAAAATCTTATTTATATTCTTTTTTTGAAACCTGACGTTTATTTCAACATGGATATTTTTAAAAAACTAGGAGGTACTATAGTGACTGTTTATTTTCGAAATTTCTAACATTTTTTAAAAAGAAAAGTATTTTTGAACTTTGAATTAGAAAATACAAATATTTTTTCAACTTCAAAAAACTAGGAGGGACTATCTAACATTTTTTAAATCTAATGGTTTTTTTTGGAAAAATTGAATATATTTTAGAACGCGAATATTTTCTAAACTTGTGGACAAAAGATTTAAACTCCAACATTTTTTAAATAAAATAAAATTTTCTGGAACCCGAATATTTTTAAACACGGACAATTTTTTAAAACTAGGAGGCACTATACTGAATGTTTTTTTTTTCGATTTTGCGAATTTTTTTAAAGACCCAAATATGTTTTGAACTTTGAATTAGAAAAGACAAATATTTTTTCAAAACATTGATGTTTTTTCAAAATTGGGAGGTGCTGTAGCTAACGTTTTTTAAATTTGCACGTACTAATAATAAAACTGGATGAATTTTTTAAATATGCCCATAGATGTATTGTTTTAGTTCAGTTTATTAAACTAGGGATATGGAAGGAATCTTTTTCTCCATCGCATCTTCACGTTCGACAAGCCCTCCCTCGGCCAATGACACCCTTCACAATGCATGATGAATCCAACTAAGGTTTCATGTTCTATGTGACATAAATTATTCAATTTACATGATAACACATACATATATTATGCTTTTTTTCTATTATATTAGCCGGGTGATAAAAAATCTTTTTTCAATGCTCTTGATCTCGTCGGACACGAAGGAGGCTAGGTGATCCAGCTATTGGACTTGGCCAACCTTGATTAGTGACAAGTGGTACTGCGACCACTGACGACGAGGACGACAAAGAGGACAAACGAAAACATGGGTCCGATTTCTTAATCAAATGGAGGATGTGGACTCGAGGATGAGGTATTCTTAGAGCATCTCCAACGGGCGCACAAATGTTTCGCGCGCTAAAATAGTTTTAGCGTGTCACTGTAGCACTTTTAACGCGTCAGGACCAACATTGATTTAGCAGATGCCAAAAAACGCGCGCCAAAAAAACATGCAGTGCAAATTGTGAAGCGCACGCGATCCGGTGTCCTAAATTTGCAGGTTGTGATAGAGTTTTTTAGTGCGTGCCAAAAACCTTTTACGCGCGCAGTATTTTGCAGCCTCTGCTGGAGCTGACCGGCGTCCAAAAAATGGATTTTTAACGCGCGTAGCTGTTTTTGGGCATCTTGGAGATCCCCTTATGTTTATTATGTTACGGGCATTAGGGTGATGTCTTTAGCCATGTTCAGTGGATAAGGGGCTTGTGAGGGCTGTTTTTATCCGTTGTAACGCACGGATATGTTTACTAGTTGTTAGTTAAATTTATAAGTCACAATTTAGCCCAAATAAAAGGGGCCTAAGAAACCTGGAGTAATAGCATCTCCACCCACGTCCCCAGGACACCTTTTTAGGTTCGATTTTAGGCTCGGGTGTCACTTTTTGTTTAAAAATGACCCAGCCACGCCCCCAGCGTCCCCCCCAGAACGTTAAAATAGCGCCGGCATACCCAGGCGAAACCCAACGCGCTGGGGGGCTCTTGGGGGCGCCGGCGGAAGTTTCGGCGAATCGTGTCTCCCCACGTGTCCTTTTTCTTGGCCCACTTAATCATTTTCCATCCAAACTTTGGATTGAGATGGGGTGTGGCTGGGAAGATGTCCTTCGCATGCACTCTTATTTTAGCCGGATGAAGTATTTGACCCCCCAAGACACCAACTTCTTTTGGTTCGGTGGTGTTCTTAGGGCTCCAACGGCTGGGATGCTTTAAGGAGTATTACCGCAAAGATTTGGCATGTGGGTCCGGCCAGCTTTCGCTGCTTCCCCTCGGCTCTCCGTCGCCGCAGCCCACACGTCGGCCGGCTGACGCTTCCCGTTCCGTCGGCCATCATTTTCCGTTCCTCGGGACGACGCGATGACGTGCCCCGCAACAGTTCTTCTCCGCCGGAAAGCACCGCAGCCACAGAAACGTTTCCTCCGCCGCCGCGTGGGCCGACCTGTCAGGGAACGGATAACGCCCAATCAACCAGACGATGCGGCCATGACTCGGCCGAGGACGCGTGCAGCTTTTCTTTTTCGGCCTTTGCCCTATCCGGAACGCCCATCATCGCCTCGACCCAACGGAATGACTCAAAACGGCATTCGTTCACGTCCCAGTCGCTGACGGCGGGCCATATCGCCCTCTAGACCCACATGTCCGCGTCTAAACAGGCGGCGGGCCCCGGGATTTGTGGGTTCGTTAGGTGCCGTGCGAGGACTGTGACGGTGACCGGGCCCCAATTGGAGATTGGAGGAGCGGGGCCCGCGCGAGCCACTGGGCCGTGGGGCATATATACGCCTTTTTTCCGCCGGCGAATCCCCATCTCCAGCTCCTCCTACCCTTCCTCGCGCGCGCGCACCTCTGCTCTCCTCTCCTCGTGCACTAGCGTTCAATCACAGGGATCAGCCAAGCGGCCACGCGCGAGCTCGCCATGGAGCAAACCGGCGGCAAGGGCGACCACGACTCGCGGCTGGTGCGCGACCTCTGCACGCTTCTCGTCACCATCATCGCCCCCGTCGCGGCGGCGTCCTCGGTGGATTCGCCCCGGGGGCCCGTGGCGCGGCGCCCGCGTGGAGGTATGTCGCCGGCGGGCGCTGCGTCGATGCTTATGGGCGCGTCGATGGCGCTGATGCTGTGCGGGTCGGTGACGTTCGCCATCGGCTTCCTCCTCATGCCGTGGGTCGCCGGCGTCGCGCTGCTCTTCGGTTTCTCCGGTGTCATCTCCACCCTCTCCTCCGGCCTCCTCCCCTCCTCGCCGTCCTCCTCCAAGGACAAGGAGCAACGGTTGCCGATGCCGACGCAAGGGCGTGTCCGCGCCTCTGCTCCTCCTCCGTTGAGCTCTGTCCCGGATAAGCTCGTGGCGTGGCGTTGAGCTGTTCTTGAAATTTAGTTAATTATTAATTATTTAGGGCGGGATTAGGATGGGTAATTCCTGTGTAAAAAATGCTTCCCTTTTGTTGTTGCTGTACGTTTCGAGTCGCAAGAGATGCTGATGATTTACTACCGGCCCAAGCAACAACTGTTACGTATATATGTTGATTGTTTTATTTTTTTTCCATTTTTTTCATATATCTGTGTTCATTGTTTCGTGTCGAGAATTCCGTGCACGGATGGCAACATCATCTGCTTCGTCAGACCAGAAAAACCGAGACGTCTCGGCTTGCTCTGTCTACGTCGATCTCATAATTCGGCACTGTACGTACGTACACTACTTTGCCACGGCAACTTAACCTGTGTCTGACCATCGTGGGTGAGAGGTGTGTACAACAAGTGCCAAGTACAATCGAGATGCATTGCTCGTCGGGGCTACCTGAAGGCGATGTAACCGTTGAGTGCGCACTTTACCCGCCTGAGCTGGGCGATTGCGTGTAAAAGTGCATCAGAGATACATGTAGCTCAATTAACTCTTGTCGTCGTTGTCAGATGATTAGTGGGGGTTTCGCTTTCACGTTTGAGCTCTCTCCGTCGCTGTAGCACCGATCGGTGTTCTCGACTCTTGACGTCCCACGCTCCTGAACTTTTGTGGTTTCGATCTTGTGTCGAGAAATTAACTGTATGGAACTACCACACTTCGACACGTCATAACAAATTGATATCAATAGTCATATTTTTTGCAAGCCAGTATCAACTCAAAGCCTAAGTGCTGCAAAACGGTCTGACAGCCGTATAATCCCGTACTGACCGTGTATCTGACCGAGCGGCCCCACATGTCAGGTGACACGCTGGCCTACCAGTGCGGCCCGCTCCGCTGACTAGGATGAAGCCGGCTCGGTCGTTCTAGCTGGATGGGTCGAACCGGTTCCAAACCCTAGCTCTCGTTTCCCCTGTCCCTCCCCCTTCGCAGCGCGGCTCTCTGGCCATGGCGGCGGCGACTCCCGGCGGCGGTGACGGTGGTTGCAACAACGGTGTTGATGTGGGCGGGTACGCAGACCTTCCTGGACTCGGGAGCGATGACCACGTTGGTCTCGATGGCTCCAGTTCTTCGTACTACTCCAACGACGAGGAGGAAGAGGAGGGGGAGGAGGCGCCCCTGTCCATGAAGCAGCGGGTGAGGCTGACAGAGATTTGGGTGGCCAACCCTACCACTAGCAATCACTGGACCAGTGGAGCTGGTGGAGTGCTGTAAGTCCCTCTCCTCTCTTCTTTCTGCCTAGTTCAAATTGAGGGCCAGGGTTAGTTTTACTGAAATTTTCAATTTTGCTGTCAATTGTAGTTTGGATGATGCTGTTTGGGATGTTAGGATGCACTTTGATGCTCATCATAATTTGGATAAGAACATTTGCGTCTTAGATGTAACATTTCTGAATCTATATGCACTGTTGCAAACACAATGATTTTCTTTCTCCGATGAATTGTACCACATGAAGAATTTAAGCATATGAGAGGATAGAGAGCATGGCTTAGAGTTGATTGACACAAACATCAAATTGCAGCAACTAAAGAAGAACTATGAGCATACTTTAGTTCTGAATTTCTTAGTGAGGGCAACAACACCATTCGGTAATGTATGTCACAGAGAAGAAGAATTAGCAAGAATACTGTATGAACCACCTATTGTGTATGATTTCAATGAGCCCGTTGTGCTTGTTGTTGATGAAAGTGTTATTTTTCAGAGTCAGTGCAACATCAGTACTACCCTGCTGTTGTGTGCACTGAAGAGAGCAGAAATTTTAGTAAGGGAACGCTCAAAGCTGTAATGGAGGAAGAGCCACTCTTCTTGGAAGCCCAAATTTCAGCTTAAAAGCCCACACGCGAGCTCGTCATGGAGCAGACCGGCAGCAAGGGCGACCACGACTCGCGGCTGATGTGCGACCTCTGCACGCTGCTCGTCACCATCATCGCCCCCGTCGCGGCGTCGTCCTCGGTGGATTCACCCCGGAGCCCCGTGGCGCGGCGCCCACGAGGCGGCATGTCGCCGGCGGGCGCGGCGTCCATGCTCCTGGGCGCGTCGATGGCGCTGATGCTGTGCGGGTCCGTGACGTTCGCCATCGGCTTCCTCCTCATGACGTGGGTCGTCGGCGTCGCGCTGCTCTTCGACTTTGCCGGCGTCATCTCCACCCTCTCCTCCAGCCTCAGGGCCGGCCCTAAGGGGGGGTAGGGGGGCGGCCGCCCCGGGCCCCCGAAATCCTGGGGCCCCCTCCCAGGTTTGCATGTAGCCCATGGCCCAACTCACACCTAGCCCACGTCGTCATGTATTCCTTCTTCCAATCGTGAGTTCGCCTGTGTTGCGACGATCCTATTTCCCCGAGGGCCTCTATCGCAAGTCACGCCGCGCCGCCGCAGAACTAAATCCGCTCGCCGCCATGCGCTTGGACGGTTCCCTCGTGATCGTGATTTCTTTCAAGTCCCCTTGTGCTTATCTCTGTCCGCCAGATGCCTCTGAATCTCTGATGTGCAAAGACAATCTGCCCATTTATAAGGTAACTAGTATAATGTCCATGCGTTGCCACGGACTAATAAAATATGTGTACGAAGAAAAATTTCATGTGACATGAGAGTCATAGACTATTCACATGGGATGATATCTCATGGTCCTCAAGTGGTAGATAAATGCATCTCCTCATTATCGTCCTCTCACCTCCCTCTTATCGCCCACCACAATGACAGTATTCCACTTCCTTCCACGATCCTTTCTCCTCCATGTTTTCTTTCCTAGCCTTGACCTTGCACGATAGCACCAAGTGTCTTGTCCAACTCCGGTTGACCATCCCTAATAAAGATAATGAAAAGGGCTACCAAATGTCTGGCGAGAGATGAAAATTTATGGCAATATCTCATACTATGCAATCAATTATTAAGATAAACTCTTTGTGACTTCTATCAATATTGCCACATGGGTACATTCCACACACTAAAATGTGATGGTACTTCAATTATACAATATTCAAAATGCAGCTCTAGTCCATCCTGAACGACTTCACCCGTGCAATTGCATGTGCTTTCTCTGAAAATACATTTGTATTGAAACATAATTCTCTAAATAGTAGCTTCAAGAAATTGGAAAATATATGTTGTATAAAAATGCTAGAAATACTGATATCATCTCAATAGGACATATTTTCCTTCATGAATTGCATTATCAATAAGGGAGCGAACTCGCATCCATATTCTGCACAACTTGCTGGCCCGTCTCTATTTACACTATGGGGAAAACAATGAAGCATATTTGACAATGAAATATGTGATATGCTTGTCGGTCTGATCAAATATAACATACCATAAAGTGTTGGCCACAACTTCATTTGTACTAAATTTTAATAGAAGAAACCCCTCAAACAAAGAATAGTATTGTTTTTCTCGATGTGATCAACCCTTGCAAGGTACACAACATCTTGTAAGTTGCAGATACATATTGACATCTTCAAAAACTCAACATTTGAAGGAGTTTCACTGTCTAAATTCTAATTCCTGGGAACTTCGAAAGATAAAAGTAATGCTGACATGCTAGTGGAGAGCATAGTGAACACAATACTGCTGCAGACATCCTCCAACGATCTTCTCTAGAATATGGTTATAACATCATCTTGCATGTATACAACATGGCTATTTTTAGACACTCAACGAAATTCTACATGCACCGACGTGGTTTATTTGATGTTCTTAACTGATCCGTGTTAAAAAGGAATAAGTAAGAGTACTAACAGCCTAAACATAAGAATGTGACTGTAGAAGAAGTAGAAGAACATCTAGTGTAGTTATTGATAGAAACATAGAAGTAACTACTATAAGAAAATGGCAAGAGCCATCACGGATGCCAAGAAGAGGGAGATGTCTAGTATACACCAGTGTAAACAACTGGGTTGCCACTGCTTTTAATTTTCAAAAAGTCTAATGTGCTCGGGGGCATTCGCAAATCTCTCGGTGCCCATCCCTCCTTTTATGGAGGAGGCTTTTTGGTGATTCAAATTGATTGTAAATGCCTGAAAATTGTATGTTCAATAGAATTAATAGAAATCCTGAACAACTAAAGGAGAATTGGTTTCCTTAGTGCTGTTTGAATACTTCTCATACCGAGTAACGCTACTACCCTTCAACAACCAAGTATCACTATAACAAACTGTTATTAACATACACCAAGTAAAAGCTCTGCAATAAATAATGTAATTAAGTGATGTGCAGTTTAATGAACAGATTAAGCAGATGATCTGGTGATAAAATGTGCAAAATTGTCACATAAGTAAATGTCACATAAGAGCTTTTTTTAATTTTAGTGTAACAATCCTGTTGATGTAATTAAGCAAGAAGGCATGTTGTGCAGGAGTACATATACACCATTAAAATGAAAAGGAAAAATTCTATAACGCCTACTTAGTTCATGAAATTAGGGAAGCGGATGTGTAGCACTTGGGTGCTCCACACCCCTATACGAACACTAAACTCAAAAAAATACCGAGAAATTTGGAAAAAAATCTGGGATTTGAGGATATCAAACATGGGTTCCCAATCTACTCCCATATGAAATTACGTGAAAAATACCAGGAAAATTATTTGTGGCAAACAACACAAAAAAATTCCTACGTATAGAAAAAAAACTGTTTGGATGCATTTTTTTTCGAACAGAAATTCCTTCGCCACGGATACGTTTTGTCACGAAACTTGACACGGGAGTAGATTGAGAACTCTGGTTTGCTATCCCCAAATTTCAGTTTTTTTAAAAAAATTGGGTATTTTTTAGGTTTAATATTCGTACAGGGGTGTGGAGCACCCAGGAGCTCCGTTGTATTTTCCATGAACCACTACATTATAAATTGGATACATTCATTAGCGGGATAACACAATGGGAAGTATGTCTCATTGTAATAAGATATACAATGAACACCCAAGAATGTAAGCATCTGACATATTGAGCGATAAAAGCCTCACTATGAGAACGAATTTTACTTTCAAATCAGGCACGCATCAGCTAATTTTATGATCTAGCTATCGCCTTTGCTATACAAAAAATTATCTATAGGTACTAAGGTACCGGGTAATTATTTAAAACTAACATGGCAAGAAAAAAAATACAATATCTTGTCCATTTTTTCTCTCTAATATATGCAACCATCAGAATGTCGCGTATCCAGGTACAGTTTTCAAATATCATCATCAGATCTCTTATCCAAGCGGCACAGAGCAAGAACATTTATCTTCAGTGGTATTAGATAGATATTGCAAGCCAAAAATCTACCACCGATACATCTCTCCTTTGCTGAAGAAATCTTGCCATGCAAACCTGAAGAATTTTATTAAACATGTGCAGAAATAAATACTACGACTATCCAAAAAATAGTAACATTACACATGAAGACTACAATAACTCATAATATAATATGATTTCCTAGCTACTATGAGAATAATGAGTTGTTTGCAACACTGCATCTTCTCCTGAACATTGGTATATCTTTAATGTAAGGTATAGAAGTAAAAAGTATAAAACATAAATCTTGATATACTGCACACAAATACTTATTAGGCACACAAACCGGTATTTTCCAAGGTCTTGGTTTCACAATACCATAACTGAAATTAGCAAGATATTAGCCTCAAATCAGCAAGGTCTTGGTTTCTCTTTGCCAATAAACCAAGACAAATAACTTAGATATACAATGCAACCAGAAAGCCCAATCCTCTACCATTGACCAACTCTAGTCAGATGATTAACATTGACTCAGAACAAAAAAAAGGAGGTGTATTTGCATTACCATATTGTGGTGGCGTGGAGTTGTTGCCCCTACAACATCGGTCCAAGATTAGACATCTGTGCAAAGTCAGTCGTTGGCACGCCGGCGGCATCGTTCAGCACAGGTGCCAGCGAGGGGTTGGGGTGTAGGCGTCGGTCGCCGCCTCCAAACTGTCCCGTCCATCATGATGGTGCAGCGTTGGCCTAGCATTCATAAACACAATTTCCACATACTTGCAAAACTTTTTTTAATTGAAAAACTGCAGAAGCCTCACAATAACAAGATACTATATTGAAACTAATTATAATTATAATTATTTATAATAAGAGAATAATTGTCAATAGTAAGAACAAGTCCAACAAACATATTACCTCATCAAAGACATCCATGGAATCCACTTGCTGCAACATTTCCATATAAGCGGGAAGGTATCTCTGAAATTCCTCTTCAAATGGGTTGTAACATAAAACACGATGTTGTAGTGAAACTTCAAGATGCTCAAAATCTAGGAATAAAAAAAGAAACATACTTTGAATTTCAATGAGATCCCTCGGGAAGTTCCTTTGCAGTAGAACATGCCTTTACTCGAAGATTCCCTTTTACGTTTCCAACCAGGATGTAAAATCGTTTTCAGCTTAGTAGTTGTCTTCATCTTCTCCATCAGAATCCCACCACATATACATGAACGAACAAGTACCATAGTGAATTCTATAAATTACAAACCATTTGAAGCGCATAAATCTGTCTACACGTGGAATTAGACACGGGAGCAGATCATCTACTATCCAAAGCCAATCCTCACATCATTTGTAAAAACTGCAAGCCAAATCAGACAACAGCGAAACTGAAGAGCACCATTTACCTCTGAATGGCAGGAATCCTTTCTCAAAAAAGCTGATCCAAGTTGAGGTAGCCCAAGAATCCACACGTGCTGGGGTGATGTGGAGGGGGGAGGGAGGGCGACCGTCGTGGGAATTACGGCGACGACGACATTGGCGATGCGTACAATTTATTCGCTCGGGTGTTGTGTTTGTTTTATATAGGCGCTCGGATGGTTCCGGCTGGCTATTTCTCTGTTCTTTTGGCTGGGTTACTTTGGGTGACGGCCTGATGGGAGGAGGGGTTTTTGTATGGGGGCACGTTCTTTTGTATGTAAAAAAAATCGGTGGACAAGGGGGGATCGAAGGAGGGCAGGAACGAACGAAAACCAACGACAACCTATGACGTGAGTCTTTAGGAGTAGACATATTTACTCTGTTTTTAGTCAATCAGAATTTTGATTAAACTATGTTATTTATTTCCAAAAATAAATTGCATTGATGAGAGATCATTTGTATGTTAGGAAAGTGTTGGTTTACAAGGAAAGCGTGGAGAGGATTTTGTTTGCTTAAAATATGTTATTTGTTTCCTAAAAAAAATTGCATTGATGGGAGATCTTTTATATGTTAGGAAAGTGTTGGTTTAGGAAACATGCGTGAAATTGATTTCATTATTTGGTAATGTGCTATTGTTGTCTGCCCGTTTGTAACGTGTCTCATTAGGAAAGTTTAAAAATGTTAGTAAAGTTTTTAATGGGATGGTGAAAGAACCAATGTGAGGAGATGATGGTGGGACGTGAGACGAAAATAGACCAGTCAAAAATAAGCCGGACGAAAACAAATCGTGGATGCAATTCTATCAACTGAGCATTTAGGAGTAGAGATTACTAAATATATGACGATGGAAGGAGAGACGAAGAAAAACCGGACGAAAAAAACAAACGAAGGTGAGAGGTGAGACGAAAAAAAAACCTTGAACCTAAGCTACTAACGCCTCCTCCTAAGGTGGGAGGAGAGACGAAAAAACCCTGAAACGGAATGTTAATTAATGTAATTCGGTGATGTATGGAAATATTAATTAATGTGATTGAACCATTTATGGTAAGGTTAATTAATTCATTAGATTGATTGATTCATTAGATTTGGTCTTTAAATATTTATTAGATGATTGATTCTTTCACATAAATACATTACTAAATACTCCCTCTGTAAACTAATATAAGAGCGTTTAGATCATTACTTCATGATCTAAACACTCTTATATTAGTTTACGGAGGGAGTACATGATGATGGGAGAAGGGACAAAAAAATCGGACGAAAAAAAACCAGACAAAGGTGGGAGGGGAGACGAAAAAAAACCAAGAAAGAAGCTACCAACTCCCCCTTTAGGAGTAGAGATCCCTATCTACAGCTCTACGCCTCCCCTTCCACTCATTTTCCCATTCTGTTTGGTCACGTTGCAATGGTGCAGTAAGAGCATCTACAGCCGGACCCCTCATATCCTCCTCAAACGCCCGGGCAGGCCGCCCGGTCACTGTCCGGTCACAAAAAATCGATCCAGACGGACCCCTCATACCCATCTCAAACGCGCGGACTGACCGGCACCCCTCATATCCATCTCAAATATGAGGACGATATGAGGGGTCGCAGACGCGCCCGGGCGCGCCCGGTCAGTCCGCCATGTAGGACGTGACCCCACCCCGGACCACATTTTCTCTTTCTTTATTCATTCTTTTCTTTCTCTCTCTTCTTCTCCACCAATCACGTGCAAGTGACCGGACATATGAGGAAAAATATGAGAGATGCGGCTGCACGGATGAAAAAATAGGGGTTCAAAACGGACACGCCCGGTCAGTGACCGGGCGTGTCCGCGGGCGTTTGAGGGGCCGGATTTGCAAGTCGTGGCTGAAGATGCTCTAATAGCTAGCTCCTGTGAGGATTCACATGTGCTGTAGTGCAAAACTTTAGTCCATGTGCCCGTTCCGCCGTTTCATTTGCTCTCGGTGTCGCACTGTTCATTGTTTGACTATTTCTTACTACATGGAGCGTCTTCTTTGTTGATTGCAAGTTAACTTAGAACTAGAAGGGTTGGGCACGTTTTGCTGCGCCATTGAATTTGTTGGAATTCTCAAATTTCTTTGCTCGCTCTATTTTAAAATATATGATGTATTATTTTTTTGAAAGGTCAAATCTCTTTAAGTCTGATCAAATTTGTAGAGAAATATATCAAAATTCATAATATCAAATCGGTGTTATTAGATTCATCAGGAAATGAATTTTCATATTTTTTTGTTCAATATTGTGGATGTCTATATGTTTGGCTCTGGACTTGGTCAAAATTACATAAATTTAACTTTCCAAAAAACTAATAATCCTTATATTTGGAAAATGATGGAGTATTTAGTTTGGCCAGTGGGTGAGACGGTGGAGTGTGTTTTTTGTTTATTTATAATGTGGTTATTTGGTGGGCCTTTCGCGGCGTGATTCTGTGTTATTCACTAATCAACTCATATTTATGTGGGGTATTTTTTCATCGTTGGTTGCGTGTACTTTATTCGGCTATAATATCACATGGTGGCGTTTTTTTCGTGGTGATAGAAGTCTGTGAGGTGTTAATATATTTTTATAGGCCGGTTGCTGCTGATTGATTTGAAAAATTGTTGGCCTGATCAAAATTGTAAACCAAATTCAAAATTGAATACCTCAATCGAATGAAAGAGTTTTAACATTAGGAAACATAGAGACTTAAAATAAATTAATGAAAGAGCTTCTTGAGAAATTGTTGACCTGGTTAAAGTCGGATGACCCAATTCTAAATTAAAGCCTCAATTAACTGTGAAGATTTAAAAATTAGAAAGCATAGTGTCTTGTATAAAAAAACGAAAGAGATTGTTGACCCGGTCAAAATTGGGTGACCAAATTCCAATTGAAGACCTCAATTGATTGTGAGGCCTCCAATCCTAGGAGATTTAGTGATATAGTATATTTGAAAGATGGACTCGGCTATTACAGCCATAGCTTCAATCCAAACACTGTAATATAAAAAGCCCACTCATACTTCCGTAAACATCAGGTAAATTTGTTGTTGCGAATGAAGCTTTACAAATTGAGTTCAAATCTGAGGATAATAATTCAAACATTCAAACTTCAAACCTTTAATCGATGCTATTTCTGACCTATTCAACACTTTCTCTAGTTAACTCGTTCTACTACGGAATCCTCAGTCGACATTTTCGTATTATTATGGAAGAAGATGATAATAATTCGCTATGGAATGAGCCGGTACAAAAATGAGATCATTATTTTAAGGCCCAACAAAATAAGGG
This sequence comes from Elymus sibiricus, assembly GCA_039707655.1. Lineage (NCBI taxonomy): Eukaryota > Viridiplantae > Streptophyta > Magnoliopsida > Poales > Poaceae > Elymus > Elymus sibiricus. The sequence goes on along the minus strand of CM077667.1, from coordinate 450,636,002 downwards.
CCTCGTGTTTTAATCTTGCCCTGAGCCCCCGAAATATCAGGACTGGCCCTGTCCGGCATCCTCCCCTCCTCCTCGCCGTCCTCCTCCAAGGACAAGGAGCAACGGCTGCTGATGCCGACGCAAGGCCGTGTTCGACTGTTCGTGGCTCTGCCCTCCGATGAGCTCTGTCCCGGATAAGCTCGTGGCGTTGCGTTGATCTGTTCTTGAGATTAGTTAATTAAATTAATTAGAGCGGGATAACTCTGGTGTAAAAAGCTTCCCTTTTGCTGCTGTTGTACGTTTCGAGTCGCAAGAGATGCTGATGATTTACTACGGGCACATGCAACAATTGTTACATGTGTCGATTGTTTCGTGTCGAGTATTCTGTGCACCGATGCCAACGTCCTTTGCTTTTTTTTTTTCGAAATCATGGCAACGTGCTTCGCTTGTTTGGCTCGTCAGACCAGAAAACTGAGATGTCTCGCCGGTGCATAGTCTACCGGTACTACTTTGCCAAGGCAACTTTAACCTGCCGTGGTGAGAGGTGTGTAGAACAGTACGAGTACAGGCATGTGCTGGGATATACCGGTCGTCGGGGCCCTGAAGGCGACGGGAGTGTCGAGGGTGCGCTTTACCCGCCCGAGCTGGGCGATTGCGTATAGTAAACATGCGTCCAAGATACGGGCATTTCAATTTCTTGGACACCTTTGATTCAAAGTAATTTTATAAAAAATTTAGAGGATTGATATCTTTATGATTTTTTTTATATTGGTCCTTTGATTCATTGAATTGGATCTCATAGGGTTTTTTCTATGAAATTTTCTGTATTACATTTCATAAAAAATATAACATCCACTCCAACCTTCTTTTAAAATTTCTTTGTTTTTCTTGCGACGTCAAACATTCCTTGCTAATCTTATAGGGTTCAAATGTACATGTCACTCCAATCATATACTTTTCCTATCCCAGCGTTTTTAAAATCCCGCGAATCAAAGAGGCCCTTGTTGTCCTTGTCAGATGATTAGGGGGGATTTCGCTTTCTTGTCTGAGCTCTCCGTCGCTGTAGCACCAATCAGTGTTCTAGAGTCTTAGAGCAACTCCAACAGGCGCGCAACAACGCGGCGCGCTAAAAGTTTTTTACAATGCCGAAATAGGTTTTTTTAGCGCACGGCATGGTGCCTGCTCCAGCAGACGCTGGAAAAAAGGGCGCGGCGATACAGCTCCAGCAGGCACGCTAAATTTAAAGCGCCCGCACCTGACACATTTCTCGCTTTTTGAATCATCAAGAAGATCAAAAACACAAAAATAAATCAAAAATAATAGTTCATAGCATTGTTCATAAACATAGTTCAAGTTCAAACGATATGAACGAAAACGATAACTATATAGATAAACTAGATAGATAAATACTAGAAAACTCCTCCTCCTCCTCCTCGCTCTCCTAGGTGGTATAGTCCGACGTGAGGAAGGCGCCATCCCAGCGATCATCATTCTCGCCCCATGTCGACGCCCGCCCCAGGTCGCACTGCGCTAGCGCTGCAGCCATCCGCTCATGCCTGTCCGCCCACTCCGCGGCTTGTACCGCCCTCTGCCGCGCCCACAACTCACGCTCGTCGATGACATCCTGCGGGAAGCGCTGGCGCCACACCTCCCTGGCCTGCTCGTCCGTCTCGGCGATGAGGAGGCGGCGCTCCCGCTCTGCAGGATGCGGCGGTCCTTCGCGATGATTAGCCGCGAGGGAGGTGCGCGGGCCTGTGCCTCCTCGCGCGTCCGGACTTCCAAAAAATTCATCTGTGACCGCGGCCTGGCGAGCCGCCACGCCGCCGCGTCGTACGCGCGGGCGGCCGCTTGGGCGGTCTCAAACGTCTCGAGCCCGAGGCGTGTATCACCGGAGCGTATCTTCGCGTAGAACACGCCGGAGGGGCGGGGGCGGACGCCACGGTAGTCGGAGCTGCTCCGGGGGCACGGCGGCATCATGGCGACGAGGAAGAAGGGCGGCGGAGACGAGGAAGAAGGGCACGGCGATGGCGGTGGCGAGGCGAAGGCGAAATCGCAGGCGCTGGGGTGGAGGTTTGCGGACGAGCGCACGCGGTTTTTATAGGGCGCGCTCGACGCCACGCGTGTTGCCGTTATTTCGCGTGCGTCGTTTTTTTTGACGCGCCAGTTTTTTCCGGGCCTGCTGGAGCCCGTCAACCGTTCGCGCGCGCGGAAAAAATGCGTTTTCTCCAGCGCGCCAAATTTACCGTGCCTGTTGAAGATGCTCTTAGTCAGATGAGAAAACTCAAACGTCTCGCCGGTGCACGTTATATATTTCTGTCTGCGTCCATCTCTAGTCTCTCCACTGTACTACTACTTTGCCGCGGCCGGGCGCCGGGACGATCTGCTCTGCCACGACCGATGCCATCTGCTGCCGCGGAGCACGCCGAAGGGTGTGCAGCTCAGATCCATACTACGCTGTCGAAAGGTGACCAAAAGAAGTCCATAATAAATAAGTATAATAACAATACTAAAGCGGTAAGCTTTCACTTTTTCCTGTTTTTTGATTTTTTTTACTGTCTAACGAAGGATTTACCGCTTAAAGGCCACTGGAAATATCTCGAGGTGAGAGGCTCCTTACTTATCTCGGTCCTTCCTTATCCTTTCTTTTTTGACCCCGAACAGCCGTGAAACTTACGTAAGTTTCACGTCCTGACTATTATTCCTCCCCCAAATCTCTCTCTCTCTCTCTCTCTCAGACGGCAGCAGCAGCCATCACCAATGGCGGCAGCGACAGTACGCCGGTGCAGCAGGAGTGGCCAGCGAGGCAGATGCGCCTATCTCTTCCAGGTGCAAGATGAACACTACATCAGCCTTCCCCCGTCAGCAACGGGAGCCGGCGGCCCGCCGGCCACGACCTCTACCTTCTTAGATCGCGACCTGAAGCTGGTGGTGAACGAGATTGTGGTCATGGTGCGCCCCAGTCTTCCTCATCTGCTTTCAATCACGTCTCCCTCGGCCGGGCGGGCTCCGCCCTCTCTTTTAGCAAATCTTCATGAAAAGAGAACAGCGGCGGCGGGTCGAGAACGATGGCGGCGGGTCTTTGAGCAGAGCCTCGGCGTGCTCAGCGCCACTTTGGTATTCCGGTGTTCTGCTACTTCGGTTACTTCTGGGATCTCATGGCCATGCGATGACGGCTGTGGCCGCTCCTTCTCCGGCTCCGACTTCAGGTGAGTCTCTTGCTTGACCAAGAGGAATTTGTGAAGAAGGATTTCAGCCTAAGGTGTTGTCTGACTCACTCTTATCATGCTACCAATTACAGTACAATATGCATAAAGTGTTGAACTGTAACTAAAAAAATCAGTATATTTTTCTTATCTCCCATGTGATCATTATTCATTAGTTGATTTCTTGAGACTGTAATACAATGCATGCTTTTCTAAGTCAACTTTCTGTTATTTGTGCATCCATGTTTTGTTATACAGATTTTCAGTTTTTTATTTTCAGAATTCTCTTAGACAATTTTTGAGCAACCGCCTAATCTTTTTGGAAGCCTAGAAGGGAAAAGTATTTGATAGGTGTATGCAGTTGCGTAGCCAGGATCGACGAACGCCCCGGGCCAACCTTGCATCTGCAGTAGCTACAGTGGTTAATAGTACCTGTACAAATGAACAGTATACAAAGGATTATGCCTCCACGTCCCAGGCCAAGGCCCCCCTTGCCTGGGGCTTGTCTACGCCACTGGGTGTATGCACATCTACTTGGCCTCCATGGCTGCTCCTATTATATTGAGTTTACCATTTCAGCGTCCTTTATGCAGAATTGCTAAAAGGATCAAATGTATGGCCTCAAATTCATTTGATGATGCATCTAAGAGCTTTATCCTACTTTTCCTGCTTGCAAACTGATTTATTATATCAGCTACACTTGCATGCATGTTACGTAACTTTGATGATGGATATTTAATTCAGGATAAAATTCTCCCCTTTAGTTCGCCTTTTTTTAATTCAGTGAGGAGTAGTTACTTAAACGATAGTGTGGTGTAATTCTTTAGTTGAAAGTGAATCGTGCAATGAATGAAATATATGGCACTGCTTGGCCAAAAGGCTAAACTGCTTCGCCTTTTTCCTATTTTGGTGGATAGCACTAGATATAAATAAGTCTAGCCACAAGTAAATTATTTTGTTGGTATTAAGCAGTTAATTACTTTTTCGTGTCAGGAACATCCAACAACAGAGTATAGATGCTGAACACAATGGATGTGACCTCCACGGTTGATCGCAAGAGGAACATACAATGGAGTTCTCTTCTCGAAACGAAATTTGTTGCTGCTCGCCAAACTATACCAATAATTGTTCTTTCATTCGTATATCAGGTGATCTTGCTTACCATATTCACTTCCTAGAAATTTAGTATTTTTGCCATCAAACTGAGTATTTTTCTGAGCATAATTTAGTTTCCTGTTCTGTGTACAAGTTTAGAAGGACACCTGTCAAATGTAAGGTAATATTGTGAAGATAAATCTGTACACTACCTGTATAAGTACGTTGTGACCTGTGTCAGGTCCAAGATAGAAACCAGGTTGAATCTTTTGGATATATAAGGAGACTATATGGGACTACAGACTAGAGTGTAATTAATCCAAAATATTTATCTATCGATATGAGCAGCGTTAGGTACTCCAACATGGAAGAATCGACAAAATAATAAGAACGGAGGGCAGCTTCAGAAACTACGAGTGGTTCATTTCTTCAGATAGCAGAAGATTCCCAGATAGCAGAAGCTTGATAGGCTGGAGATCGTCTGTTTGTTGATTCATTTATTCATATTAACAAAAGCCAAACTATGTGTCAAACAGGGGATGTTTGTCTTAATAGATGAAGTAAACCTATTAAGTTTCCTTTTTTGTTTTTCGAAGGAGGTAGGGGAAAACTATTAATTTTATCCATCACAGAAGACAGCGAGCATAGAGCGCCAAATTGACAGTACATGAATGATTTGGTGAAATTTTACTTCATCCACTAACATTCAACTCCATGTATCTAGGCGTACATAAACTACAAGCACCGCGTTGATCAAAGGACACCGCTAGGCATCAGACTACTGCTAATTGCATCATATCAGACCATTCGTTGTCCGTTGGATAGGAAGCAACACGTCCGTTGAATCTGCTACTTAGTCCAGGCGGAGATTAGGTTGACTGGGTCGCTAATTTGGTGGGACCGCTTCTCTATCGCATGATGACTGCGTTTGTTTCACGCATCAGTATGGTAACTAATTCAGAGCTAATAATGTTCTACTCCCTCCGTCCGGGTTTATTAGGCCCCCTCTTATTCTGGGCTAAAGTTTGACCTACAAATTTAACTAACAAAATGGAAACTTTATGTCATAAAAAAATTATTCTCGGAAAGCTCTTTCGAATACAAATCTAATTGTATAATTTTTTATAGCATATGCTTTATACTTTAGAAGTCTATAGATGGTCAAAACCTAGCCCAAAATACGAAGGGGCCTAATAAACCTTCGTATTTTAGGTCAGACTTTGACCATCTATAGACTATAAAAATATAAAATATATGCTATAAAAAATTATATTGTTGGATTTGTATTTCAAAAATCTTTTCAACAATATATTTTTTGTGACATATAGTTTACATTTTGTTAGTTAAATTATTAGGTCAAACTTTAGCCCCAAATAAGAGGGGGCCTAATAAACCCGGACGGAGGGAGTATGATTGATGAGTAATTGGGCCCCTATTTTAGGAAAATAATCCCTATTTTCACGTAGAAAATATTGTTTCCAATGTATTTTAATTTGTTGTCAACTACTTTACTCCCTAACGTTTTTGTTTGCTTGTTTGCTTCCATAACAATAAAACTGTGTTTTTGCCAATTGGACAATTAGCGTCCAGGGTGAATTGGATTTGCTTCAATTTGGTGAAAAAAAATCACAATATTGTTCACAGAAACCAAGTACTGCTTCATACGTAATAGGAATTTGCTTCCATCAAAATCACAATTATTTTCACTATGATAATCACACATGCTTCGGCCGAACTGGGAGTGTGCATCTAGAGAAATAAAATTATGCTCTCTTCCTATAAGGTGAATTTTCTTCGTGAAGAAAACACCTCAAATTATAATCACAACCTTTTTTGTGAGATCGAAAAAAGGTAATCACAAATATTTCTTTTGATTGTGCCACATGCTTCCTATTAGGTTCTTGTTTGCTTTCGTAAACATTGACAATCGTCCAGCTATGCCGTTTCCTATTTCCAAGCTGCATATATGCTTCCTATTTGCTTCATGGAGCTTGACGATTTGATGGGAAGCAAGCAGGCCTATTGGCCATCATCTTGAATTAAGTTCTCATGGTGCCAGAAGCCTCCATCGCCTTTGCCGCCAGTTTCCATTGCCGATTCGTCTACTTGTCGTCATGACTCATCTGCATGCCACGGTGCGCCCTATCCTTGAGCTCCTCAAGCCCGCTGGCTAGCATGTCACCTGGGCGGCGTCGGCGACCTATAAGTACCTTTGAAGCATATAAAGTTTAGGCATGATGCATAACAATAGAAGGTAGGAAGCAACAACAATACTAGAAAGAAGGTTAAAAATATATGTACAAAAATGTTGGATGCTTAAAAATAAATATTTCGAAGCATGGTTCTATATTGTGGTAAGCTATCTGAACTGAAGAAATATAAATCAGAATAGGAAGCATCGATATCTCGAAGCATCAATTTCATGTTATCTCAGCATAAGATTGGAAGCATAAGAAACTTAGAGAAGAAATTGGCAATGCTTCCTGCGCACATGCAGGCACGTCATTTTGTGATTTGCAAATCAATTCCATCCAAACTGATAGGTTCTGTTTTATATGCACACATAAAAACAAGGCAGAACATGATAAAAACATGGAATCAGTTAGAATAAATTACTATCAATCAATGGTAAAATTGGATTCAAATTTGACAAAAAAGGAGGAACAAACAACGGGATGCCACTGCTAGTTCACAATTCGAGGAGTGGTGGAGATGTCAGGCACACCCTACAGCCCCCGTCCAACCTGGTGATGCAACGACGGAGATAGCGGGCACAACCTCCTACTGTTGGGATGTCGCACCGGCGACCTCACCGGTGGCAGCGTCGTGGAGCGCAGGTCACTCATGGGTTAAGGTTTGGATCTGGGCCGCATGTGGGAGAGACAAGGGAAGGTAGTAGGAGAGACGGAACATACGGGATAGATATGCGATCATTTGTGCGTGATGTACGGGTGATTAGCAACGGCTGAGAGGAATTATAGGAACAAGCATTTATTATTTAATTTCTCCACCGTGGGATTGAATTGGAATCGATGGACATGGAGTGGTCTGACGTTGGGTTTCTACCAGACTACAGATAACAAGTGTCGATGGTTCTCCATTTCATGTAGAACAAAAAATAAGAGTAGATTTACATATCAGAAGACACTACCGGAATTTATGCCTACGCCGACGGCCTCGTCTATGCCGACGGCCACCGTCGGCATATACGGCAGTATGCCGACGGCCTATAGCCAACCGTCGGCGTACCCAAGCCGTCGGCATACCTACATCTATGCTGACGGTGGCCGTCGGCATAGCGAGGCCGTCGGCATACCTCCATCTATGCCTACGGTGGCCGTCGGCGTAGCATCACCGTCGGCATATGTGTGGGCCCGGCCGCCCCGGTTTTAACAGCCGGTTGCCGCCGTCAAACGTATGCCAATGGCCCTAACGTCGACCGTCGGCATACCTCTCTGCGCCACGTCATCGATCCGCGGCACCGTGGGCCCGGGATATGCCGACGGTTATGCCACGGTCAAACCCCGTCCTTGATACGAAGTGTACCTAGGGGCTGGGCTATCACATCCAGGTGAAAATGTCCATCGGTCAAACCTCGTCCGGCGAAAGTCAAAGGCGTAGACCGCCCGGTCAACTCTCGCAGGGTTAGACGGGATGGGTGTAGTTTGGGACATTAAAACACCGCACCAGGTCCTATTGCATGTGTGATAGTGATGTGGCATGCGTAGGACATTTTAAAAATTATTAGGACATTAAAAAAATAAAATAAAGTTAATGTGAAAAAAAAGGTATGCCGACGGTGTAGGTGGACGCAACCTATGCCGACGGTTACACCGTTGGCATACCTCCTACCTTATCCAACCGGCCCCAACCCACCCAGCCGGACCACTCATTCCATTTTGCTCGATCCGCCCCAGCCGTCGCCCCCAATCCCCGCACACCGCCCCCGATCCCCTCCGCCGCCGCTCGCTGCCCCCCGCCGCCGCTCGCTGCTCCGGCCCGTCGCCCCCGCCCCAGCCGCTCGCCCCCGTCCCCGCCCCGCACCGCCGCCGGCCGTCCCCGCCCTACACCGCCGCCGGCCGTTCCCGCCCGCCCCGCATCGCCGCCGGCCGTCCCCGCCCGCCCCGCACCGCGCGCCCCCGGCCCCGTCGTCCCCGCCCTAGCCGTCACCGCCCAGCTTGCCTTGACGCCACTGGCCGCGGCTCCGGCGGTCCGGCGGCCCCTTCCCGACCCTCCTCTGCTGCTGGTGAGCACCGCCCCCGCCCCCCCACCCCCCCACCCCCGACCAGCCGGCCCACTTACGTGAGGATATTTTCCCTTCTTTTTTTTTAAGTTTTTTACCTATGCCGATGGATGCATGAGTGACAGGGCCGGAGCTGCATGTCTGCTCCCTGATGCACAGGCATCATGGTCAAATTGTTTGTCAGGCTACACTCATTGTTGTGCATCAGAGAGCAGAAAATTTGCTGTAGTGATTAGCTTTCATAATACGTGTGAGCATCAGGTTACACTCATTGTTGTGCATCAGAGAGCAGAAAATTTGCGTCAGCGACAGCCTCCGTTCAGATGGCCTTTTTGGCTGGAGCCTGTAGTCCTTTTGGACAGGGAAGTCATGGGCTTTTTGGCACAGCCATGACTCATTTTTATCCCGTAATTTTCTCATGTGTTTTATTAATTCAAGCCTGTTTGTATTTATCAAATGTACGTCTAAGCTCTGAAAAAACATGAATTGGGATGAAGAGATTCAATACGACCAAGTAAGAGGAAATTAATAGACACTACAATCTTAATTTAAAAAATGTGATAGGAAGGAAGTACTTGCTCAGTGGACCTTATGAACTAAGAAACTAATTTTTTTTTTTGGATGTTCAGAGTTTGTGGTGTTGCATATCTTTGGAGTCATCGTCGTCGAAGGCATTGGTCCGTGATCTCGTCGTTGTTTGACTACTTCCTCTACAGCCGACGGTGAGCTACGAATCCACCTTAACCTTGTACACTCTTTTAATCATGTCACTAGATTTTCTTTTCTCGTCAAGTCGCGTAACCTAGGCGTCTCCCGTCCGAAATGGTTGCATCGATAAATATGCATTCAATTGCATATTTATCACCACAACTTTTTCGGATTGTCCAGCGTTTTCCACGGACAGCCCGAGGATGTGTAGATTGGGTACGTTCTCCATGCTCTACCCCGTTCCGAGACAGGATTTCGGCGGCGCCTCCCCGTTGTTCTCCGAAGCACATTCTCTCGGCTATTTGCCGAGACGTGTATCTGGAGAACAGCGGGGAGGTGCTGCCGAAATTTTGTCTCGAAACGGGGTAGAGCATGGAGAACGTACTCAATCTACACATCCTCGGGTGGGATTAGGACCTATCTTTACCTATTAGAGATGTAGGTGGATTCAATGCCGTCAACGCGGTAGAAAATAAAAATTTGATGTGATTAATTTAAATGAATCCTTAATTTAAAGCAGAGGATGGCAGATAATCAGTGGATGTACAGTGGTTTTATCCGCCGGAATCGAGTTACAGCAGAGTGGGTCGCGAGAACCGATGTGTTTTTGAAGGAGATATTCCGTCGTCCAATGAGAATTATCTCACAGTGCCCCTGTGCGAGATGTGAAAGACGTCACCGTAAAGATGAGAAGGACATGTCTGACCACCTTCGCATGCACGGATATATGCCAAACTTTGAGATGCCGCCGATAAACTTTGCCGAGCGGGACCGTGGTAGAGAGGAGGTGATGCGACAACGCATCGGTGGTTATGAGGACGACGGGGTCAGAGACATGCTAGATGATGTCATTGTTGTAGAGATGGCACATGCGGCACCTTCAGAGAATGAACCGGAGGAGCCGGAGGCAACCGCAAAGGCCTTCTTGGATATCTTGGACTCGTCAAAGAAACCTCTTTATGCGGGTGCCAAGGTATCTCAGCTAGATGCCATCTCGCAACTGATGGCAGTCAAGGCTGAGTACGGCTGTAGCCGAGCTTTCTTCGAAGCATTTCTGGGAGTATGGGCTAATAGCCTGCCCGATGGTCATGAACTGCCGAAAAGCATGTATGCCACGAAGAAACTCATCAAGGCACTCTCTATGGATTATGAGAAAATACATGTTTGTCCGAATAATTGCCTTTTGTTTAGGCACGAGTATGCAGATGACAAGTACTGTAGGGAGTGCGGTTCCTCTCGGTACCTTGAGGTGGTCGGTGACGATGGTGAGAAGAGGCAGCTAGGCATCTCCGCAAAGGTTCTTCGGTATCTCCATTTCATAGAGAGACTGCAGCGCCTTTTCATCACGGAGTAGTCTGCCAAAATGATGAAGTGGCACAAGGAAGGTATAAGGTACCATTCAAATAAAATCGTACATCCATCAGAAGGCGAAGCATGGAAGTCGTTCGATAAAGAATACCCCGAGGAAGCAGCCGAGGCTGGGAATCAAAGAATTGCCCTATCAGGTGATGGGTTCAATCCATATGGTATGTCGTCCAATTCATACAGCTGCTGGCCCGTGTTTGTTATTCCGCTCAATCTCCCTCCCGGTGCCCTAATGCAACGCAAGACCATGTTCTTGTCGCTCATCATTCCGGGGCCTGAATACCCGGGGAAGAAGTTGGGTGTGTTTATGCAGCCGCTGGTGGATGATTTGCACCATTCTTGGTACTTCCCGAGGTTGACATACGACCGAGATCTGCAGAGAAATTTCTTGATGAAAGTTTGGTTGCACTATTGCATGCATGACTTTTCCGGCTATGCCCTTTTCTGCGGATGGTGTACAAGTGGGAAGATGCCATGCCCAGTGTGCATGCAGGCTCTACGTTTTATTTGTCTGAAGAAGGGTGGCAAGTATGTAGCCTTTGACCTGCATCGACAGTTCCTCCCTCCAGACCATCCAGACAGGGAAGACAAGAAGAACTTCACGAAAGGCCTGGTTGTCCATGAAGTAAACGAGATTCCAACGTTTTCTGGGGCAGATGTTCTTGCTCAGCTAAAAGCTCTCAAGCCTAAAGGCGAAGGCAAAGGCAAAGGCAAAGGCAAAGCCATAGGAGAAGGCGAAGGCGAAGGCCAAGCCCAAGGCAAAGGCAAAGGCAAAGGCAAAGCCAAAGCCAAACGCTTCGAGGGATATGGTGGGACACACAACTGGACTCACATTACCCCCTTCGCGAAGCTTCCCTATTTCAAGGACCTCAAACTTCCTTACAACATCGATGTGATGCACACCGAAAAGAATGTCGCAGAGTCGCTTTTCCGCACGATCCTCAACATTCCTGATAAGACGAAGGATAACGTTAACGCTAGAGCCGATCAACAGAAAATTTGTGATAGACCACGTCTAAACATGAAGCCTCCCACAGGCGGTCAAAGAAACTGGTTCAAGCCAGATGCAGACTTCGTCCTTAAAAACCCAGAAAAGATGGAGGTATTGAAGTGGCTCAAACACATAGTGAAGTTCACTGATGGTTATGCATCGAATATAAGTAAGGGAGTCAATCTTTCAACGGGCAAAGTGACCGGGCTCAAGAGTCATGACTATCATGTATGGATTGAGCGGATAATGCCGGTGATGGTTCGAGGCTATGTCCCCGAGCGTGTCTGGCGAGTGCTTGCAGAGCTAAGCCATTTCTTCCGCACGCTCTGTGCTAAAGAAGTATGTCCCGAGGTGATTAGACAATTGCATAAGAAGCCACCGGAGTTGATATGCAAGCTAGAGAAGATCTCTCCGCCAGGCTTCTTTACTCCGATGACACATCTCATTTTGCACCTCGCGAACGAGGTATTGTTGGGGGGGGGGGGGGCTATGCAGAATCGTTGGCAGTACGGCCCTGAGAGACAGAACAAGCATCTCCGACAGAAATGTGGAAACAAAGCTAAGATTGAAGCTTCCATAGCTGAGGCAGTTATCCTAGAGGAGGTGTCAGACCTCAGGACATCGTACTATCCAGACCACGTTCCCACTCTGCATAATAAGGTGCCTCGATACAACATAGAAGAGCCCAAGTATAAACCCAAGCTCCATCTGTTCAACGGGCAAGGTGGCAAGGCTGGGGGCTCGAAACCTTATAAGATGCCAAAAGAAGAGTGGGAGGACCTCATGTTCTATGTCTTGCACAACATCAAGGAAGTTGCGGATGTATGGATGAGGTAATACCATTTCGTTTATGCCTTGCACAACATCATGTTCTATGTTCACTTAGTCCCGGTCTAACACCGCTTTTCTTCTTTTAGTCAATTCATTCGTGAGGAGTGGACGGGAATGATTCCTCCTACTGAGGCGGAGGAACTTACTCTTCTCCGGCATGGAAACCCTGGAAGGAAAATTTTTGTTGCTTGGTTCATGCAGAAAGTAAACTTTCACATTCCCCTATTAAATACCCAGTTCAACATTTATTAGTTTACCGAACTAATGCACCCAGCAATTTCAATTAAACTTGTAGGGAGGAGATCCGAACATATCCATGGATGACGAATTGAGATGGGTTTCCATGGGTTTTGACGCTGGGGTCAAGACATGTGAAAAGTATGATGTGAATGGGTATCGCTTCCATACAGAGGAGCACCAGAACAACCGCCCTGATCCCAAAACTATAAATACCGGAGTGTACACCCCAGGTCAAAATTCAGTTGACTACTACGGAAGGGTAGGAAAAATATACGAGCTTACATTTAGCCGTGGGCGCGAAACCCTAAGTCTCCCTGTGTTCAAATGCCGATGGTTCGACCCAGTAGAGGGGCTCAGATATACGCCTTCCATTGGTTTGGTCGAAGTTAAACCATCAACCGTGTATGCCGGAGCCGATGTCTTTATTGCGGCTACCCAAGCCACACAAGTTTATTACCTGCCTTACCCATGCCAGAAAGAGTACCTAAAGGGTTGGGAAGTTGTGTTCAAGGTGTCGCCACATGGTAAGCTACCGGACCCGAACGAGGACGATTACTACAACATTAACCCCATGACATACGAGGGAGTGTTCTATCAAGAGCAACCTAATGATGATGTGGTCAGAAGCGATGACGCTGACGCCTTGGGTGATGATGAAGTGGATCCAAACGAAGACGATGCACGGAATGATGGTGAGACGATTGTTAATGAAAAGGACACACTTATGCTAGAAAAGTTAAACGAAGACGCCGACGACGAGGAGGAGCCTCCACCTCCGTCAGACAACGAAGATGATATGCGTGATAGTGATGATGAGACCGATCGAGGAAGAGGTTACAACAGTGATGATTCGTATGGGTTCTAGCAGATGTAAGTTTCATGTCTTTTTTTCTATGGTTTGTTAATATGCCTTTTTATGCTTATTTATTATTGTGTTTTTTATTCCGTATTATAATGCCTTTTTCTTCATTATTGATGTACTAATTGTTTATTCTCTTTTGAATGCAGGTTCGCTAAACATGGGCAAGGGGAAGGCCGACGGCACGGGTTTCCTATCGAAGATCCCCACGATGGCTACTCGGAGTGGTCGAGCCAGTAATCTCCCCCCCGACTAGCTGAGGATGATTCCTCACAGGGAGGTCGAGGGAGAGGTGCCCCTAGAGGTGGAGGGGGTGGGGAGAGAGCCCCTAGAGGAGGACGGGGTCGGGGCCAGAAACAACGCTCCCTCACCGACTTAGGGGTGTCCTCTTCGAGGCCCTCCTCTACTGAGGTACCCTCCTCTAGTGAGGTACCCTCTGCCGAGGAGGAGGAGGTTCAGGAGGAGGAGCAGGAGGAGGAGGAGGAGCTTGGGGAGGGGGACGAGGAGGAGGAGGAGGAGGCAGGTGAGGAGGATTGTGGTGGCGGGGAGGTTGGTGGGGGGGGCAGCTAGAAGGGGTGGCTGCGTGGTAATGCCAAGCTCCCTCCCATTCCTGCTACCGAGGAGCAGAAGTGGCTCATTAAGCCCATGGGGAAAGAGTATGTGCCACTCATGCTAATATTTCATTTTTTTGGTTGTTACGCATGCTAATATGTTCATTCTTTTGATTGTACGCATTTTCATTCTTTCTATCTTTTGCAGCAACTGGAAAATTCCGAAAGATGCCCGTCTTCCAAACGGCATCATCACCGTTTTGTTGAAGAAGCACTGACCGGGGCTGTTCTGTCCGGATCCAGTCAGGCACCCTGAGCGCTAGGTTTTGGCCACGAGCTGGGAGCACTGGGAAGTGGCCCCCCACCCGGACCATGGCACGTATGCTAAGGCCGTGATCCAAAAATTTTGGGTAAGTTCTCTTCAGAAGCACGAGTCTTGAGTTTCGTTCGTAGTTTATCATCGAATGGTTTAACTCATGGCTTCTTCCATTCTGGTTTTCTGAATGATTGTAGGTATACTATCGAGTTCTTGAGGAGCACAAGTCCGCTGCCGATGAGATCATGTACCGCCAAGCGAGGATCAAGGCCCGTCAGATGCAGTACGAGGCCAAATGGGTGGCCATCTCGACATATTATCACGACGTTCTAGGTATGAAGATGACCAGGAAACATGCAAAGAGGCCGAATGTTAAGATGGATAAGGAGGAGTACTTGGTTGTAAGTATAACATACTTTTCATTCCATAGTTTGTGGTAAATTTCATCGTTCCGTTTGACATGTCATTATGCTTTCATTATGTAGGTGCCTCCTGCTTGGTGTTTTGGAAAGGACGAGTCATGGGCTGCATTGGCGGATCTGTGGGCCGGTGAGGATGAAGAGTGGGTTGCTAAGAGCCAGAGAAACCGGGCTAACCGAGGGACCGACGGAACACATGGTCAGGGAAACCGGAACCACTTCAGCCACAAGGCAGTTCAGGTATATCTATGTACATGAAACATTCTTCTTCTTCTTCTATTCACCGTCACTTTCTTATGTATCACTAACCTCTGTTTGGTGGTGCAGGAGGAGAAACTGAAGCGGCCGCTCTCTGACATAGAGTCGTGGGGTATCAGCAAACTGCGGCCAGAGCCCAAGGATGGCCAGGCCTACTACGGCAAGACCGAGGAGCACCTTGACGCCTACAAGGCGGAGTATCTGAGGGTACATCCTAACACACCTGACCCCATGAAGGCGCCTACGGACGATAGGGTGGTGGTGGGCCTAGGGCTAAAGCTTCATGGTCGGCAGGCGGTTCTGGATCAAGTGGTCACTCCTTCTATCTCCTTCACACGGCTCCGAGCTACCGACCCGAGACTGAGCCAGCGCACGAGCACGCCCAGTGCACAGTCCCAGTCCCTCCTAGCCCAGCAGACCAGTGTAAGTATTTTCCCTCTTATCTTCCTTTTTGCTCACTTGATTTTCCGCATTGAGATGTTATATTAGTTCATCATGTCATATTGTAGGCCTACATGGAGTACACACGCCAGGAGAACATGGCGTGGCAGGCGAGAGTTGCAGCAGTCCAGGAGCACGCCACTCGCATGATGACGGTTAGTTTAGCCCCTTTCATTTCACTTCCATACTTGCACTTTCATTTTTCTGACCTTCGTGGTTGCTTGGTCAATTCACATGCATCGCATTGTTGAGAGCATGGCGGCCGGCACGGTTCCTTTGATGGAACCACCACCACCACCTGTTGGAGCTGCACGAGTGCTCCTTCCATTTGAGGAGTTTCTGGCACAGAACAATCCGAATCCGGTTAGTACATCCCCAAACTCATCAACCACGACTTACCGTTTATTCACCATAATCATATATGGCCCCTTAACATGTCTTTTCGAACATCCAGGTAATAGGTGGATCATCCGTTAATGGTGGTGGAGGTGCCAATGATGGCATCACTCCCAAGTCGAGACCGGTGGTCACTCCGATCCACCGAGGAGGTGGCGGTGGCGGTAGCGGTGCCGGTAGCAGTGACGACCTCGGCTTTGGTGGTCTTGGCGGTGACGTGCTTGGCGGTCCTGGTGGACGTCGTACGGCTTAAGCCTCTTGGTGGTGGTGACTTCTATCTATTATGGTTCTCTATTATGTTGCCGTAGATGTTTATGTTGTGATGATTCGACTTGTGTTGTGATGATTTGGCTTATGTTGTGAAGATGTTCTCTATTATGTTGTGGTGATGATGATGATGATACTTATGTGATGATGATGATACTTATGTGATGTTGATGTTATATGTATTTGTGTTGTGCTTTTGAATATATGTATATGTGCTGTGAAATTGGAACGAAATAAAACAGGGAAAAAACAAAAAAAAAGCCAGTACCTATGCCGACGGCTTAGCCGTTGGCATAGAGGCCACGTGACTCCTCCTGGGTGCTGCGTATCTATGCCGACGGCTTACCCGTCGGCATATCTTAACTTAATTTTTTTTAAACATTTTTTTGTAAATAAAAAACCATAATAAACGTAGCTATGCCGACGGTTACGCCGTTGTCATAGTAGTGCCACGTGGCACTCGCTGGTTGGCGGTAATTTGTCGACGGCGCCGTCTGCCGCCGTCAAACCGAAAACTTTGCCGACGGCCGTACGGACACCGTCGGCATAGGGACCTATGCCGACGGCTTTTCTATGCCGACGGTGACTCCGGGTATGCCGACATATACTACGCCGACGGGGCGATGCCGACGGTGGCCGTCGGCATAAGCCTATGCCGACGGCCAATGGGCCTATGCCGACGGCCTGGGCCGTCGGCATAGCCCCAGATTCCGGTAGTGAGAGAAGGAATGAGATAGTAATAACTAACCAGAAGCAAACTGTGCTCACCGACTGCGAGGAAGGACTTCGGTCAAGAATTCAATTCAAACAAGTATGTCAGCTAAGTGTGAGGGGAAAATTCGCTCCGAGGAGAAGGAACGACTAGATCTTCTGCATCTGCATAAAAGAAAAGGGGGTTCTTACTGTGTCGTCCATGCTACATATACGCGTCCAGCCATACACTTATTTCTTCCTCTTCTCAAAGTTCGGTAGCTTTTCTATCACCTTTTTATTCTCCATCCTCTTCTTCTTGGCCACCACTCACCCCTAGATCTACAGCGACCTGCGGCTCGATCAAGTCAGATGCGTGTATATCTTGCATAGCTGCAATCGAACAAAGTATTTATTTTTTTGAGCAAAAGGGAGGCTCCCCTCCCTGAATTTCATTACCGAAAACCATAATGTCTTTTAGCAATTCCAGACTACCACTACCAGCATTGCTGTACCTGCCCAAAACAATTGAACAACGTATGAAGCGTGTTGTTTCTAAATCGTTATATCCTTTATAACTAGCAGTTGAATCAGAAACAAAACAAGGAAATGAAGGGAACAAAACTCAACCGGATAAAAGCGTAGACGGGCGTGCATGCAAGAAAAAATAACAAAACAAAAGAGCTTGCGCAAAATACATACGGCATTTGCCACGGGCGCGGCGTGCGCCGCGCTTCTTCGGCGCTAGTTTTTACTAATCTTTCATGGAAAATTGTCTTGACATCACGTAAAATATCTACATAAAATGGTGGGGGCGTTCGCACCGTCGATCTCGAAGCTGCTTTCGGCCGTCGCTTCTCCGCTCCATTCATCGTGCCACATCCGGAGACGACTGGTGGCGGGCAGCGTGCTGAAGATCGTTGTTCACAGGGCGGCGAACGACGTCAAAGGGTTCGATCCACCCAAAAAAAAGTTTGAATCTTTTTAACTTCCTCCGGTCCAAATTAATTAATGCAATTACTATGCAACATTGTATAAAGGTTGCGTCAATTAATTTGAATCGAAGGGAGTAACAACATCTACAACCAGACGTCTCAAACGACCTTTCATACGTTCGGGGACACGTCAGGTCAGTGACCGAACAAGAGAAAGAAGGAAAAAAGTGACCTAACCGGATCTCTCGTATCATCTCTATACGACCGGGCTGTCCGCGAACCCTCATATACATCTCAAATATAGGAAGGATACGAGGGTTTGCGGAAGCGCCCGGACGCGCACGGTCAATCCGCCACGTAGGACGCGACCCCACCCCAGAGCACCTTTTCTTTTTCTTTATTCATTATTTTCAGTCTCTCTTCCTCTCCATCAAGCACGTGCAAGTGACCAGACATATGAGGAAGAAAATGAGGAGTGTGGTTACGCGAACGGACAAATAGGCGACACACCCGGTCACTGACCGAGCGCGTCCGCGGGTGTTTAGGGGGTCATATTTGCTAAGTCCGGTTGTAGATGCTCTAACAAAACATGTTTGAAAAATGCAATGATGTTTGTTCAAGGCTCGGGCCGGCAAAAGTCACAGCCTAAGAGCATCTACAGGCAGACCAGGCAAATCCACCATCCTATACGTCTGCGCACGCGTCCGGACACGCCCGCAGACGCATTCAAACGGCCCCTCATATTTCGCTTCCGGCATTCACATATCTTAAATCCGGACTCTCAAAATCCATGCAAAACCATGCACGTCGATCATACAAGTCATTGTCGCACGTAAATAACAAATGTTGGTACCGAACATAAATAGTGTTCACATAAAATTTGTTTTAAGTGCAAAATCAAACATCAGCTCTTTGGTTTTCATTGTGGGTCCACATATGCTCCATAAGATCATTGAGCAGCTGCGCATGTACCTGAAGATCTCGAAGATTTTGATGCATCTGCAAAAAGTTCATAAGCTGAGCTGCATCTTGATTTTTCGGGATTTCAACTTGTTCTCCAGGTGCTTCAAAATCATTGGTTTGGGCTACACCATTACCCTCATCCTCGATGATCATATTGTGCAAAATAAAACAACATGTCATCAGCTGCCACAAAGTTTCTGATTCCCACATCATTGCAGCCCCACGAACAATTCCCCAACGAGCTTGAAGCACACCAAATGCCTTCTCCACATCCTTCCTAGCTGCTTCCTGCATTGTTTCAAAGTGGCTCTGTTTATTACCATGCGGTTCGGATATGGTCTTCACAAACGCCGCCCACTGAGGGTAGATGTCATCGACAAGATAACTAATACTTGTGATCTGCGTTGGGTTTTCCCCCGAAGAGGAGGGGATGATGCAACATAGTATAGATAAGTATTTCCCTCAGTGAGAATCAAGGTTATCGAACCAATATGAGGATCACACAACTCCCGTCTTCAGCGTCTACCCACAAAAGAGCAAACACTTGCACCCAACGCGGGCAAGAGGGTTGTCAATCCCCTTGAACTCGTTACTTGCAAGCAAATGAGTAGTGTAGATGATAGTTGAATAAATATAAATTGCAAAATAAATAAAAATTAAATAATGGCAGCAAGATAATAAGAGCGTTTGTAAATATATATGTGAATAGACCCGGGGGCCATAGTGTTCGCTAGAGGCTTCTCTCTCGAAGAAGGCATACGGTGGGTAAACAAATTATTGTTGGACAATTGATAGAAAAATGCATAGTTATGCAATATTTATTCACAGCAATGATCATGTATATAGGCATCACGTCCATAAACAAGTAGACCGACTCCTGCCTGCATCTACTACTGTTACTCCACTTCGAGAGTGCTTCTATGCTTCCCTATCTAGGTATTAAGTTCATAACAAACAAAGTAATGCTTGGAGAATGATGACATGATGTAGACAAATTAAATCCAATTAATATGAATGAACCCCATCGTTTTATCCTTAGTGGCAGCAATAAAAATACGTGTCTTGTCTCCTACTTTGTCACTGGGATATAGAGCACCGCAAGCTTGAACCCACTACAACGCACCTCTCCCACTGAAGATAAACCAATCTAGTTGGCCAAACTAAACCAATAGATCGGAGAGAATTACGAAGCTATAAAAATCATGCAAATAAGAATTCAGAGAAGACTCAAATCTTCTTCATGAATAATCTGAAAATAAACCCATAATTCATCGGATCCCAACAAACGCACCGCAAAGAGTGATTACATAAGATAGATCACTGCGGGAATCACGGTGATCATGACAACAAAGAACATAGAGAGAGAGAGAGAGAGATCCATCTAGGTACTAACTACGGACCCGTAGGTCTGTGGTGAACTACTCACACATCACCATGGGAGCAACAAGGTTGATGTAATGGCCTTCCGTGATCGATCCCCCCTCCGACAGGGCACCGGAACAGGGCTCCAGATGGGCACACGGGGGAACAGAGATTTGCGGCGGCGGAAAAAGTGTTTTGGGAGGCTCTCTAGGGTTTTGGAGAATAATGAGAATTTATAGGCCAGAGAACAACGCCAGAGGGCCGGGAAGGTGGTCCCAAGACATCAAGGCGCGACCACCCCCCTAGGCGTGCCCTGTTGGCTTGGGACACCTCATGTGGCCCCAGGTCTCCCTCCGAAGCTTCCAGGTCCTTATTTTGTCCAGAAAAAATCGTTGAAAAGTTTCGAGTATTTGGACTTCGTTTGATATTGTAAACCTGAAAAGCCAAAAACATGCAAAAAATTGCAACTGGCACTTGGCACTAGGTTAATAGGTTAGTGCTAAAAAATAATATGAATCATCAAATAAATGCCCAAAAAGTATCCTAGAATGATAACATTATAGCATGGAACAATAAAATTTATAGATACATTGGAGACGTATCAACATCCCCAAACATAATTCCTGCTCGTCCTCGAGTAGGTAAATGATAAAAACAGAATTATTGATGTGACATGCTACCCAACATGTAATCTCTTTCAGGTATGATCATTGAGAAATGATACGTCTCCAACGTATCTATAATTTTTCATAGTTCCATGCTATAATATTATCATTCTAGGATACTTTTGGGGTACTTATTTACCAATTTATATTATTTTTGAGCACTAACCTATTGACCCAGTGCCAAGTGCCAGTTCCTGTTTTCTCCATGTTTTTGGCTTGTTAGGTTTACTGTACCAAACGAAGTCTAATCGACCCAAAACTTTTATGATTTTTTCTGGACCAAATAAAGACCTGGAAGCTTCGGAAGATGACCAGGGGCCACACGAGGGGCCTAGTACCCAACAGGGCGCGGCCAGGCCCTAGGGCGCGCCCTGATGGGTACTAACTCCCTCGGCCGCCTCCCGACGTCTCTCTCTGGTCTATAAATTCTCATATATTCCAAAAATCCCAGGAGAGCTCCCGAAACCCTTTTTCCGTCGCGGCAAGTCTCTGTTCCGCCGTGAACCCATCTGGAGGCCTTTTCCGGTACTCTGCTGGAGGGGGAATCCATCACGGAGGCCGTCTTCATCAACCTCGCTGCCTTCATGGTGATGTGTGAGTAGTTCACCACAAACCTACGGGTCCATAGTTAGTATCTAGATGGCCATCTCTCTCTCTCTTGATCTTCAATACAATGATCATCGCATCTTCGCTTTGATCTATCCGATGTAATGCCTTTGTTCGGTGTGTTTGTTGGGATCCAATGAATTGTGGGTTTATGTTCAGATTATTCATGATAAAATATTGGAGTCTTCTCTAAATTCTTAAATTGATTTTTATTGCATGATCATTATAGCTTCGTAAATCTCTCTGATATATTGATTTGCTTTGGCCAAGTAGATTGATCTTTCTTCAGTGAGAGGGGTGCGTTGTGGTAGGTTCAACCTGACGGGTTTCTATATCTCAGTGACAGAAGGGGACAAGATACGTCTTTGTGTTGTGGCTACTAAGGATAAAACGATGGGGTTCATTCATATTGATTGAGTTTACTTTGTAAATCTCTTTTGAGTCACCTCTGAATATTATGATTCTTATTTGCATGATCATTATAGCTTCGTAAATCTCTTTTATCTATTGAAATAGTTTGGCCAACTAGATTGATATTTCTTTAGTGAGAGAGGGGCGCATTTTAGTGGGTTCAATCTGGCGGTGCTCTATATCCCAGTGACAGAAAGGGACAAGATACGTCTTTGTATTGTTTCCACTAAGGATAAACGATGGGATTAGTTCATATTAATTGAATTCTCTTTGTCTACATCATGTCATTGTTCTCCAAGCATTACTCTGTTTTACTTAATACTCTAGATGCATGCTGGATAGCGGTCGATGAGTGAAGTAATAGTAATAGGTGCAGGCAGGAGTTGGCATATTTGTTTATGGACGTGATGCCTATACACACATGATCATTGTCGTGAATATCAACATAATTATCCGCTTTTCTATCAATTGCCAATAGTAATTTGTTTACCCACCGTATGTTTCCTACCTGAGAGATGCCACTAGAGAACACTATGGCCCCCGGGTCCTCTCACTTATAATTTACAAAAGCTTTCAATACCTCGCTGCCTTTATTATATTATATTTTATTTTGCAATTATCCACTACCATCTACTTGTTTCACTTGCTTGCAAATAACGAGTCCAAGGGGATTGACAACCCTCTTGCCCGCGTTGAGTGCAAGTGTTTGCTCTTTTGTGTGCAGTCGCTGAAGACAGTGGTTGCGTGTTACCCCTATTGGTTCGATAAACCTTGGTTCTTAACTAGGGGAAATACTTACTCGTTTGTGCTGCAATAACCCGTGCCTCTTCACGGAAAACCCAACGCAGATCACAGACATCAAGAAACGATGAATCAATAAACATTAACGTAATAATATCCATAAGCATAAATAACACAATCATCAACTTTCAAAATATATGATCCTTAAAGAATGTTTACCCCCATTCATTTTATCATATTAGCATGGCATGGCTCCGTCTTCACCACATAAATACAAATGTCAAGCACCACAGTGTTAAGTCGGGCAATTGGATCGTAACTTTTAATGCGTTTCAGCTTTTTATTCCTCACTCAATACATGAGCGTGAACCATGGATATAGCATATAGGTGGAATAGAATATGGTGGTATATATCAAAGGGGTAAAAATTGGAGAAGAAAGTCTCGCATCAACTAGGCGTATCAACGGGCTATTGAGATGCCCATCAAAAGATATCAATGCGAGGAGTAGGGATTGCCATGCAACGGATGCACTAGAGCTATAAGTGTATGAAAGCTCGAATGAATCTAAGTGGGTGTGCATCCAACTTGCTTGTTCATGAAAACCTTGGGCATTTGAGGAAGCCCGTCATTAGATGTACAAGCCAAGTTCTATAATGAAAAATTCCCACTAGCATATGCAAGTGACAAAACATGAGACTCTCTATATGAAAAACATGATGCTACTTTGAAGCACAAGTGTGGAAAACGAGGTAGTAGCACTGTCCCATCTCTCTTTTCTCTCATTTATTTTTTTATTTTTCTTTTTTCTCTTTCCTTTTTTCCTTTTACATTTTTTTCTCCTTTTCTCTTTTTCTCCTTTTCTTTCTCTCTTTCTTTTTTTCGTCCGGAGTCTCATCCCGACTTGTGGGGGAATCATTGTCTCCATCATCCTTTCCTCACTGAGACAGTTCCATAATAATGATGATCATCACACTTTTATTTACTTACAACTCAATATAAAAAAACTACTAGACAATATGACTTTATATGAATGCCTCTGGCAGTGTACCAGGATGTGCAATGATCTAGCATAACATGTAAACTATGATGAACGGTGGCTTTGCCACAAATACTATGTCAGCTACTTCTGGCAGTGTACCAGGACATGCAATGATCTAGCATAACATGTAAACAATGATGAACGGTGGCTTTGCCACAAATACTATGTCAGCTACATGATCATGTAAAGCAATATGACAATGAATGTACTAGTCATGTGATGTAACAGTGGAAGTTGCACGGCAATATATCTCGGAATGGCTATGGAAATGCCATGATAGGTAGGTATGGTGTCTGTTTTGAGGAAGATATAATGAGGCTTATGTGGAACAGAGCGTATCATGCCGGGGGTTTGGATGCACCGGCGAAGTTTGCACCGATCCTCGAGGTGAGAATGTGCAATGCACAGTACTGAAGAGGCTAGCAAATATGAAAAGGTGAGAGTGTGTTTATCCATGGATTCACATTAGTCATAAAGAACTCACATATTTATTGCAAAGTTTTATTAGCTCTCTCGAATAAAAGTACTACTCGCATGCCCCTAGGGAGGAGGTTGGGAGGAGTTAACCATCGCGCGCCTCCGACCTAAACAACACTAGGTTTTCAACGAGGAATAAGAATGCTCACACATCGTCACTATGCCATAACCAATATTTAGATGAGCATCAAATTAACACCCTTTAACTATTGATTTTTTTACTAACCGACAACCATGCACTCACGCTCCTTCATATTACCACATCAATATCATTAACCCACAATTTCTCTTTTATGTGCTACATGTGGTTTTGATTATGCACTCATTGAATGCCTATTATTTTTGGACTAGTCTTATAACCCATGCAAATTACCGTCACTATTATTAACTCTCAAACAAATTTAAGTGAAGAACGAGAGTGCAATTATTTCTATAAAATCTATACGCCTTCGTGCTCTAAAAGATATAAGTGAAGTACTAGAGCAACTGTTTGGCTCAAAAGATATAAGTGAAGCACATAGAGTATTCTATCAAATCATGGTGAACACGTGTCTCTCTGAAATAGGTGTGTCCAACAAACAATGATTGTGGAAAACTAAAAGAAAATCAAACTAAAACAAATGACGCTCGAAGCAAAACTCATATCATGTGATGAATAAAAATATAGCTCCAAGTGACATCCCGATGGATTGAGACGAAAGAGGGGATGCCTTCCGGGGCATCCCCAAGCTTAGACGCTTGAGTCTTCCTAGAATTTGACTTGGGGTGCCTTGGGAATCCCCAAGATTACGCTCTTGCCGCTCCTTATTCCTTCATCCATCGTGATAGCACCCAAAACTTGAAAACTTCAGCACACAAAACTCAATAGGAACCATCGTGAAATCCGTTAGTATAATAAACATATCAAATACTTTAGGTACTATCATAAATTGACTAATATTTTATTGTTGCATAAGGTACTGTATTCTAACTTCTCCATGGATTATACTGAAAGCACATATGCTCCATTGGTGGTTTTGATAATTCATGACAACATACATTGTCTCTTGGACTAATATTTCTACCTAGTGTATTTCAGCTAAAAGTCCATAGAGGAAGATGGTTTGGCAAAGGATTGTGAGGAGATACCCCAAGATGCAAGGAAGGGATTGGCAAAGCTTCAAGCTAGAAGACTCTACATTTTACTTTATGAGAAATCACTTTGAGTCCATAGGAAAGCCAATACTGTTAAAGGGGGTAAGGTATTGTTGGTGAACAAATTGCTCCACGTGCACAAGTGCTAGTCAACAAAAACACCTACAAGCTCTCCCACAAAGATTCTGTCTAAAACCCTTCCACTCAAAATAGGTGCTACCAACATTTCCATATCGGCTACACCAAGTCAAAAGCCCAGACAGAAACCCTAGCCACAACCCACATCTCGGTACTACCAACATTCCATTCGGTGCCACCGAAAAGAGTGACCAACTTTCTGGTTGGCCATTTTCAAGAATCGGTACCACCGATTTTCAGAATTGGTTTCACCAAGTTTTGGACCAACTTTCTGGTTAGCCATTTTCAAGAATTGGTACCATCGAGTTTTGAGAATTGGTATCACCGAGTTTGGAAACTGCCCAGGTCACCCATATCGGTACCACCGAGATTTATATATCGGTTCCACCGAAAAGCCTAAAGTTGCCACATTTTGAACAAGTCGGTGCCACCGAATTTTACTTCGTTTCACCGAGTTGGGCAATAATGTTGTAATGGTTGGATTTTTGGAGAAGCCTATATATACCCCTCCACCACCTATCACTCGCAAGAGAAGCACTCAGAACAGATCTCCACTTGTCATATCCAAATTTCTGAGAGAGAACCACCTACCCTTGTGTTGAGATCAAGATCATCCACTCCAACCATATGGATCTTGATTTCTAGCCTCCCCAAGTTGCTTTCCACCCAATCAATCTCTTCTACCAAGCCAAATGTGAGAGAGTGATTGAGTGTTGAGGAGTCTATCATCTTGAAGCACAAGAGCAAGGAGTTCATCATCATTATCAAGCCTAATACCTTTTGGAGGGTGGTGCCTCCTAGATTGGTTAGGTGTTGCTTGGGAGCCTCCTACTTCGTGTTGTGGAGTTGAACCAAGAAGTTTGTATGGGCAAGGAGATCGCCTACTTCGTGAAGATCTACCCATAGTGAAGCTAGTCCTTCATGGACGGAAGTCGTTATGGAATAGTCAAGGTTGCTACTTCGTGGACCCTTATGGGTGGAGCCCTCCGTGGACTCTCGCGACCTTTACCCTCTGTGGGTTGAAGACTCCATAAACGTGGATGTACGATAGCGCCACCTATCGGAACCACGGGAAAAATCCTTGCGTCTCCAAATTGCGTTTGATCTTCCTATCTCTACTCTCTCTTACATGCGCTTGTCTTACTTTCCGCTGCCATACTTGTTGACTACACGTGTAGGGTGCATTAGACTTGTTACAAATACTAAAACTGCCCACCAATTAACTTGGGAAAAGGTTAGTTTTTAATTCTTGCAAGTAGTCTATTCACCCCCCTCTAGACGTCTCTTCTATCGACCCCTTCAATTGGTATCAGATCTTTGGTCTCCATAGCTTCGGTTTCATCACCGTGGAGGAAGATGGATGTGTCTAGTTTGGGGAGTATTAATTATAGAGTGACCGTTCTCGATGGGAAGTACTATAGTCAATGGAAATATAAGATGCTTGAACTATTCGATGAATTTCATTTAAGAAAGTATGTTAAGAGCCCCTATGTACCTCCCATTGATCCTTTACACCCCACACACGAAGAGGAAATTGATATGCTATGCAATCTTACAACTGTTAATCTTATTATTAGAGGATTGCCTAGAATTGTGCTTAATCAAATGAAGATTTTTGAATGTGCTTATACTTTGTGGAATGATTTGGAGAAACGATATCCAAATTATTCATTGAGTAATCTTGATGAAATTCTTCATAAAATTATTGCCTTTCACAAAATGATGCCTAGTGATCCTAAGTTTGATGATTATCTATTTGGGCTTAGAGACCTCATGCGTGCTAAAGGAGATGTCATAAGTATCAACAAAATCATTGTAGAAGCCATTCGCATTCATAATCTTGAATATTGTCATGATCACAGCCCTAACAAATCTCTTGTTTCTTATGACGAGGATTTCCCACTTGATGATGACAATGTGGAACATGGCTACTATGATGAAGATGAGTTGTTCGACATCGAGCATGAGAAGATCATGAAGAATCTAAGTCTCATGGCAAACTTCAAGGATTACATGTCCGGAGGAAAAGAGTGGATTCTCGATAGTGGATGCACTGATCATATGACCGGAGATAGAAACATGTTTGAAGAGATCATACCAAACCATGGACCGCGAAGGTATGTAACTTTTGAAGACAACTCCAAGGGTAAGGTACTTGGTCTTGGTAAGGTGGCGATATCCCATGATAGCTCTATTCAAAACGTTATGCTTGTTGAATCCCTTGGCTACAATCTCCTTTCCGTATCTAGACTTGCCGACTTCGGTTTTAATGTGCTATTTACCAAAGTAGACTGCCAAGTGTTTCGTCAAGATAATCATAACATGGTCTTTATCGGTTTTCGTAGAGGTGATCTATACATTGTCGATTTCACTAAAAGATCCAAACCTCGTACTTGTCTTATTGCAAAATCATCTAAAGGTTGGCTTTGGCATAGAAGACTAGGACATGTTGGTATGCGTAACCTAGACAAGCTTATCAAAGGTGATCATATACTTGGTGTTAAAGATGTTATCTTTGACAAAGATAGACTTTGTAGTGCTTGTCAAGCCGGAAAACAAGTAGGTGGAAGTCATCCCGTAAAGAATATCATGACTACTAGGAGACCACTCGAGATGACTCATATGGATCTTTTTGGTCCCAATGCTTACAAGAGCCTCGGTGGAAATTCATTTGGTCTAGTTATAGTTGATGATTTTTCTAGATTTACGTGGGTATTCTTTCTTGATGATAAGTCGCAGGTACAATAGATCTTCAAGAACTTCGCTCGCAAAGCCCAAAATCAGTTTGAAGTGAAGATCAAGAAAGGTCGGAGCGACAACGGATCGGAGTTCAAGAACACAAATGTAGACACCTTTCTTGACGAAGAAGGGATTCTACATGAGTTCTCGGCTACGTACACACCTCAACAAAATGGATTTGTTGAGAGGAAGAACCGAACCCTTATTGAGATGGCAAGAACGATGCTAGACGAATACAAGACACCAAGACACTTTTGGGACGAAGCTGTGCAAACAGCTTGTCATGCCACACAACGACTCTATCTTCACAAGCTTCTCGGTAAAACGACATACGAGCTACTCACCGGTAACAAACCCCAAGTTGGATACTTTCGGGTATTTGGCTCCAAGTGTTACATTCTTGATAAACATCGTCATTCTAAATTTGCTCCAAAATCTCATGAAGGTTTCCTACTTGGTTACGGATCAAACTCTCACACTTACTGTGTCTATAACAGCTTCACTCGAAAAGTTGAAGAGATGGTAGATGTGAAGTTTGATGAATCTAATGGTTCGCAAGTCGAACAATTGCCAAATGATGTAGGAGATAAGGAACCGTCGGAAGCTATCCAAGACTTGTCCATTGGCAAGATTCGTCCCATGGAGGTGAAGAAAAGTACTTCTTCAACTCAAGTGGAAGCCCCCACTTCACGTAAAGGTGAACCTCAACACGACATGGAGGCATCCACAAGTGGTACACGACAAGATGAAGAGGAGGAAGAAGTTCATCATGATGATCCACCAGAACCACCTTCACCACCACCTCAAGGCAACGACACCTTCAACAGCAACGAAGAAGAAGATGATGATGAAGAAGCTTCACCATCCAACAAGCAAAAGCTACCCCGAGTTCGAGCAAGAGTGGACAAAAACCATCCTCTGAATCAAATCTTCGGTGACATACAAACCGGGAAGATAACTCGCTCTAAAACTCGACTAGCTAACTTTTGTGAGCATTATTCATTCATATCTAGTATTGAGCCCTTGAAGGTAGAAGAAGCTCTTCAGGATCCGGATTGGGTGAAACTATGCATGAGGAGCTACACAACTTCGAGAGGAATGAAGTGTGGACACTTGTAGAGAAGCCCAAGGACGAGCAAAACATCATCGGAACCAAATAGGTGTTTCGTAACAAACAAGATGAAGACGGTCAAGTCGTACGCAACAAGGCGCGTCTCGTAGCTCAAGGCTACACCCAAATAGAAGGTATGGACTACGGTTAGACCTATGCCCCCATTGCTATACTTGAAGCTATGCGCATTCTTCTTGCTTATGCTAATCACCATGATATCACGCTTTATCAAATGGATATTAAAAGTGCATTCTTAAATGGTGAGATTGAAGAAGAGGTCTATGTTAAGCAACCCCCTGGTTTTGTGAATCCTAAGAAACCTAACCATGTCTACAAGCTTCGTAAAGCTCTTTATGGTCTTAAGCAAGCCCCACGTGCTTGGTATAAATGCTTAACGAAGTTTCTCATTGAAAATGGTTTTGAAATTGGTAAAATTGATGCAACCTTATTCACTAAAAGAGTTAATGGTGAACTATTTGTGTGCCAAATTTATGTGGATGATATTATCTTTGGATCTACTAACCCACAATTTAGTGAAAGATTTGGAAGGTTGATGTCCGAGAAGTATGAAATGTCAATGATGTGTGAGCTGAAATTTTTCCTTGGTTTGCAAATCAAGCAAACGTGAGAAGGAACTTTCATCTCTCAAACCAAGTATACCAAGGACTTGATCAAGAATTTCAACATGCAAGAGTGTTAAGGTATGAAAACTCCTATGCCTACTAGTGGACATGTTGATCTTACCAAGGAGGATGAACCGGTTGATCAAAAGGTTTATCGATCTATGATTGGTTCATTGTTATATCTATGTGCCTCCCGTCCCGACATTATGCTTAGTGTATGCCTGTGCGCTAGATATCAAGATGCTCCTAAAGAGTGTCATCTTAAGGCCGTGAAAAGAATTGTGAAATACTTGATACATACACCAAACTTTGGCATATGGTATCCCAAGGGATCTTCTTTTAACCTTGTTGGCTATTCCGACTCGGACTATGCCGGAGACAAGGTTGATAGAAAATCCACCTCGGGTACTTGTCAATTTCTTGGTAGATCTCTTGTGTCTTGGTCCTCCAAGAAACAAAACTAGGTATATGTATCTACTGCCGAAGCAGAATACATTGCCGCTGGATCATGTTGTGCTCAATTGCTATGGATGACTCAAACTCTTAAGGACTATGGCATACATGTGAGACATGTACCATTGTTATGTGACAATGAGAGCGCAATCAAAATTGCTCATAATCCCGTGCAACATTCTCGAACTAAGCATATTGAGGTTAGACATCATTTCATTCGTGATCATGTTGCCAAAGGAGATATCAATCTCAAGCATGTTCGTACTGAAAAACAATTGGCTGATATCTTCACTTAGCCACTTGATGAGAAAGTGTTTTGTCACTTGAGGAGTGAATTGAACATCCTTGATGCTTCAAACTTCAGCTAGACTCACTCGGTTGCATGCAAGGGCATGAGATTACATGATACTTCCATGATACACTTGACATGTTATCTTATACCATGGAAATATATGCCCCCTTGTATCCACAACTCTTCTTGTTGATGGAAGGAAGAAGACAACTCAACCATATCCTTGACTTATATTTGATGTGATCACATTTGTTAATTCTCAATTGATATCATGTCAAATGGATATATCTTGTTCTTCCTTGCATGACTAACCCATGTAGGTGAAAAGAGAACCAAAACAAACAAGGATTGTTCCCAACTCAAGATGATCTTCATCAACATCGAGCATCCACAACAAGTTCTTCTACATGCTACGTCATCAACATCACTCAAAGGTATGTACTCATATCCTTGAAAAGGCTTTACTCCAAGTCATGAGATAAAGCAACTCAAGTGATATGAAAACATTAAATTGCTTAATCGAAAAATGGTAACCCCATTTTGAGCTTAACGATGAGTATGACCTATGATCAAGTATTCTTGTTTGGCTCCTAAGTCAGTATACTCTAATATAGGTGACCTAGTCACCGACCATCATCTAGATGAAGCTTCTAGCGTGGTTATCCTATATTTGCAAGATTTCTTGGAACCACTCAAATCTTCTCTAGTTGATATTTCTTTGTAAAGTCTTTTGTATTTCCTT
Organism: Elymus sibiricus; assembly: GCA_039707655.1. Lineage (NCBI taxonomy): Eukaryota > Viridiplantae > Streptophyta > Magnoliopsida > Poales > Poaceae > Elymus > Elymus sibiricus. The sequence goes on along the minus strand of CM077667.1, from coordinate 450,604,717 downwards.
TGAAGTTTTTCTACATTCTATTACAAGTTTTCCAAACTCATTTGCAAGTTTCTGAAACATTGCCAAGTTTCTGTTTACTCTTCGGAGCCTCCAACTCAAACAACTCAGTTTCACCGATTTAGCAGATAGGCTGCATGACCACAATTCGGTTCCACCGACCCATTTGTCTCGGAGCCACCGACTTTGATTTCTTCTCTGTTTTGTGTTCATATTAGCAAATCTTTATTTCTTCAGTGATTCCTTTGATATATATTTTTAAAAAGGGGGGGAGAAACTTTATTATAGGATCCCTAACTCAAAGGAGGAGAAGTCTTACAAGCTCTCAGATCAGTGAAAGAGGGAGAAAATTAAATGCTCTCTATGATCCTCATTCTCTTCTGTGAACCCTACATTCTATGACCTTTGTTCTCAAGGATCCCTTCTGACTCCATGATCCCTGTGTCTGACCCTGTGTATGGACCTTTTTGGAAATTAATGCCAAAGGGGGAGAAATACCAAAGCTTCAATGCTATGGGGAGATACATGCTTCAATGCAAAGGGGGGAGATACAATCAAGGGGGAGAATATCAAAGCTTATGCTTACATAGACAAGGGGAGAATACCAAAGTAGGGGGAGAAGTTTCGTTGTTTCCCAAAGGAGAGAGAGCATGCCTTATCTTTCTAATTTGATACTCTTATTTGTTATTCTCATGTTAGACTTGTCTCACCCTATCCAATCCCAATATCTACATGCTAAGATTCAGGGGGAGAGGATGACCTACTATTTCACATCTAGGGGAGAAAGCTCTAAATGTTCTTGGAGACATATAAATCTTAAAGAATACTATCTTCTATATGTTCTCCACATCTTGGTACTGTTGAGTTCTATCGCTTTTTGATTTGTAGAATACTCTTGTGTTCCCTAACATTGTTTTCTCAAGTGTGTTTCTACTACTAGAATGCTCAAGAACTCAAGGTAAGTATATGCATCATATCTTTGATCAAGATGATCTCTTGCTTCTTGCACATATTGTTTGCAAGAGTGAAGTCTTGAACAAGGATACACCTCATTCACATATATTTGATGCATATAGCCAAGATACACATGACTCATCTTATCCCTTCTATTACATGTGAGTCCATGCATTCCAAAGCAACTATCCTTTAAAGGAATTGCACACGTTTAGGGGGAGCAAGTTTTAGTCATGTGTCTCTCAAAGTCTTCATGTTATCTATGCATATCTTTATTTGAAGCTTTGATTGTATGTTGTCATCAATTACCAAAAAGGGGGAGATTGAAAGCACATATGCTCCCTTGGTGGTTTTGATAATTCAGGACAACATACATTGTCTCTTGGACTAATATTTCTACCTAGTGTATTTCAGATAAATGTCCATAGAGGAAGATGGGTTGGCAAAGGATTGTGAGGAGATACCCCAAGATGCAAGGAATGGATTGGCAAAGCTTCAAGCTAGAAGACTCTACATTTTACTTTGTGAGAAATCACTTTGAGTCCATAGGAAAGTCAATAATATTAAAAGGGGGTAAGGTATTGTTGGTGAACAAATTGCTCCACGTGCACAAGTGCTAGTCAGCAAAAACACCGACAAGCTCTCCCACAAAGATTCTGTCTAAAACCCTTCCACTCAAAATCGGTGCCACCAACATTTCCATATCGGCTACACCGAGTCAAAAGCCCAGACAGAAACCCTAGCCAAAACCCACATCTCGGTACTACCAACATTCCATTCGGTGCCACCGAAAATAGTGACCAACTTTCTAGTTAGCCATTTTCAAGAATCGGTACCACCGATTTTCAGAATTGGTCTCACCGAGTTTTGGACCAATTTTCTGGTTAGCCATTTTCAAGAATTGGTACAAACGAGTTTTCAGAATTGGTACCACCGAGTATGGAAACTGCCCAGGTCACCCATATCGGTACCACCGAGATTTATATATCGGTTCCACCGAAAAGCCTAAAGTTGCCACATTTTGAACAAGTCGGTGCCATCGAGTTTTACTTCGGTTTCGCCGAGTTGGGCAATAATGTTGTAATGGTTGGATTTTTGGAGAAGCCTATATATACCCCTCCACTGCCTCTCACTCACAAGAGAAGAACTTTGAACAGATCTCCACTTGCCATATCCAAGTTTCTAAGAGAGAACCACCTACCCTTGTGTTGAGATCAAGATCATCCACTCCAACCATATGGATCTTGATTTCTAGCCTCCCCAAGTTGCTTTCCACCCAATCAATCTCTTCTACCAAGCCAAATGTGAGAGAGTGATTGAGTGTTGAGGAGTCTATCATCTTGAAGCACAAGAGCAAGGAGTTCATCATCATTATCAAGCCTATTACCTTTTGGAGGGTGGTGCCTCCTAGATTGGTTAGGTGTTGCTTGGGAGCCTCCTACTTTGTGTTGTGGAGTTGAACCAAGAAGTTTGTACGGGCAAGGAGATCGCCTACTTCGTGAAGATCTACCCATAGTGAGGCTAGTCCTTCATGGACGGAAGCCGCTATGGAATATTCAAGGTTGCTACTTCGTGGACCCTTATGGGTGGAGCCCTCCGTGGACTCTCGCGACCGTTACCCTCCGTGGGTTGAAGACTCCATAAACGTGGATGTACGATAGCGCCACCTATCGGAACCACGGGAAAAATCCTTGCGTCTCCAAATTGCGTTTGATCTTCCTATCTCTACTCTCTCTTACATGTACTTGTCTTACTTTCCGCTGCCATACTTGTTGACTAGCATGTGTAGGGTGCATTAAACTTGTTATAATTACTAAAACTGCCCACCAATTAACTTGAGAAAAGGTTAGGTTTTAATTCTTGCAAATATTCTATTCACCCCCCCCTCTAGACGTCTCTTCTATCGATCCCTTCATATACCCCCTGATACAATCCATATCACCATGAAAACAAGCCAACTATGCAAGCAAAAACAGAATCTGTCTAAAACAGAATAGTCTGTAATGATTTGTAAATAAACTATACTTATATAACTCCAAAAATTCTGAAAATTAGGAAAACCTGGGGAATTTGTATACTAATACTTTGTAAAAAGTTAAGATATGATTCCATTATCCTTAAACTCACATTGGAAGAAAAGGTGTTTCTTAGGGTCTTCGGAACAACAAGTAAAATCATGTATTTAGCATAAATTCAAAGCATAGCAATACAAACTATTAATATGATGTGACAAAATTTCCCTTTTTGAGATAAGCGGCGTCGCAAAAAATAAGCATGCTCATTTAATGATTTTCCCTCAACTAAGCTAGTTGGGTTTTCAGCACGAGCACAAATGGATCGAAGATGATCCAAATAGAAAGTTTCAGTAGTATGATAGATTTTGGGTGGTTCTTCAACCATTGGTTTAGCAGGTACAACTAATTTTTTTGGTATTTTACGTTTCCTACCCATAACTAAAGATAGAAAACAAGAGGACAAAATAAAAACTACTTAGTGATAAAGCAAACAAGCACACACGAGAATATTCACCCCGCGTTATTGCTCCCCGGCAACGGCGCCATAAAAAGGTCTTGTTAACCCACAAGTGTAGGGGGTCGTTTGTAGCCTTTTTCGATAAATAAGATTGTCGAACCCAACGAGGGGCTAAAGGTAGAACAAATATACCTTCTAGTTGTATCGACCACCGATACAACTCTACGCACACTTTAACGTTTGCTTTACCTAGAACAAGTATGAAACTATTTTTTAGGTGATAGGATAGTTTGCACGGATAAAAATAGAAGTACTTTGCGGGAATAAAAATACGAGTAAAAGGCAAGATAATAAAAGTTAGTTGTTTAGTAGAAAGCTTTTGTCAAACAAGAAGGTTATTTGTCCCTAGGCAATTGATAAGTAGACCGGTAATCATTATTGTAATTTTATATGAGGGAGAGTCATGAGCTAACATACTTTCCGTACTTGGATCATATGCACTTATGATTGGAACTCTAGCACGCATACTCAACTACCAAAGATCATTAAGGTAAAACCCAACCATATCATTAAGTATCAAGTCCTCTTTACTCCCATACGCAACAACCCACCTACTCGGGTCTGTGCTTCTGTCACTCACGCCACCCACCATAAGCAAATCATGAACATATTGCAACATGCTACAGCGGGGATCCCTCACGTTTGCGCGACATGGAAAGCACCGTAGGACAGCACCAAAATAAAACATACAACTCATACCAACCAAGATCATCAATTAGCCCATAGGACAAAACAGATCTACTCAAACATCATTGGATAGCCACATATCATTGGGAAATAATATATGGAGTTGAGCACCATGTTTAAGTAGAGATTACAATGGGGAAGAGAGGTGTTACACCGCTGCATGGAGGGGGAGAGAGTTGGTGTTGACGGCGGCGAAGTTGTTGGTGTAGATCGCCGTCACGATGATTGCCCCGTCGGCGTTCCGGCGCCACCGAGAGAGAGGGGGAGAGAGCCGCCCTCCTTCTTCTTCTTCCTTGGCCTCCCCTCTAGATGGGAGGAGAGTTCCCCCTCTGGTCCATGGCCTCCATGGCGGCGGAGGGGCAGGAGCCCCTCCGAGATTGGATCTCCCTCTCTGTTCTCTTCTGTTTCACGTTCCCGTTTTCTTGCCGAAAACCGTTTCTCATATTCCCGGAGATCCGTAACTCCGATTGCGCTGAGATTTTAACACGATTTTTTCCGGATATAAGCTTCCTTCTGCCCGAAGTAGAGCTCCAACGAACTTACGAGGAGGCCATGATACACCACCACGCGCCTGGGCCTTGGGGCGCGCCCTGGTGTCTCGTGGTGGGTGTGGGCCTCCTTTTGCGTTGATTCCACCTCCCAAAAATCACAAAAAATCCAAAATAATTCTCCGTAAATTTTTATCGCGTTTGGACTTCGTTTGATATGGATATTCTATGAAACAAAAAACATGCTACAAACATGAACTGGCACTGGGCACTGGATCAATAGGTTAGTCTAATAAATCATATAAATTGTTGCCAAAAGTATGTAAAAGTTGTATAATATTGGCATGAAACAATAAAAAAATATAGATACGACGGAGACGTATCAGTATCCCCAAGCTTAATTCATGCTCGTCCTCGAGTAGGTAAATGATAAAAAAGATATTTTTTTATGTGGAATGCTACCTAGCATAATCTTTATCATATATCTAATCATGGCATGAATATTAAGACACAAGTGATTCAAAGCAATAGTCTATAATTTGACATAAAGACATTAATACTCAGGCATCCCAACAAACAATCGTGTCTTTCAAAATATCAACACTAAAGAAAGTTATCCCTAGCCCATCATGCTCAATCATTGATCCATTCATGAAACACAATCAAATATTAGCTACACCCAATGCACAAGTATGATCATAGTGCCCCCTAGTTGGTGCTTTATAAGAGAAGATGGAGACTCAAATAAAAGTAAAAATTGCATAAAGTAAATAGATAGGCCCTTCGCAGAGGGAAGTAGAGCTTTGTAGAGGTGCCAGAGCTCAAAGCTTAAATTGAGAGAGAAAAATATTTTGGGTGGCATGCCTTTCCTGTCAACGAAAATGACCAAGTAGTTCTCAATACTTTCCATGCTAGATATATCATAGGCGGTTCCCAAACAGAAAATAAAGTGTATACCTTTTTCCACCATTCTTTCACAATCCATGGCTAGTCGTATCCACGATTGCCTTCCATACCAACACTTTCCAAGGAATTTATTATTTCACAACATAAAGTAAATTTTATTTTTCATTTCGGGACTGGCCATTCCTATTACCGTCGTACTCGCGTGCAATGACAAGTGAATAAACACTCATCTTGAGAATAACACATCTAGCATGGAAAAATATTGGACACCCCCTACCGCTTCATGAGCGGTACGGGCACACAAAAATGAAATTTATTTTGAAAATTAGAGATGGCACATACAAATTTGCTTAGAACGGCACGGAAATACCGCATATAGGTAGGTATGGTGGACTCATATGGCAAAACTGGGTTTAAGGATTTTGGATGCACAAGTAGTATTTCTACTTAGTACAAGTGGAGTCTAGCAAATAGATTGAGAAGCAACCGACCAAGAAACGAAAATTCTCATAAACGGGCATTAAGCATAACTAACACCGAATAATGCACCACATGTAGGATGTAATTTCATTGCATAACTATTGACTGTCGTGCTTGCATAGGGAATGACAAACCTTAACACCAATATTCTTACTAACCACAACTGGTTACTAGTACCTCCCACATATTATCATCTCTATATCACAAAACTATTGCAAGGAATCAAACATATCATATTCAGTGATCCATAAGTTTTATGTAGGATTTTATGACTAACCATGCAAATGACCAATTCCTGTTGACTCTCTAAATAGATATAAGTGAAGCAAGAGAGTTTAATTCTTTCTACAAAAGACCATGCTCTAATAAATATAAGTGAATCAAAAGAGCATTCTACAAATAATGGTTTTCTATGTGAAGAGAAACATGCAATCCAAACTTCAAATGATATAAGTGAAGCACATGAAGCATTCTATAAAGCCATACTCAAAAGATATACTGAAGTGCAATGAGCATTCTATAAATCAACCATGGACTATCTCATACCAGCATGGTGCATAAAATAAAAGTGAAAACTAAACACAAAAGACGCTCCAAGATTTACACATATCACATGAATGAAACGAAAACGAAAACATACCGATACTTGTTGTAGAAAGACGGGATGCCTTCCGGGGCATCCCCAAGCTTAGACGCTTGGGTCTCCTTGGATATTTACTTGGGGTGCCTTGGGCATCCACAAGCTTGAACTATTGCCTCTCCTCCTTCTCCTCATATCGAGACCTCCTCGATCTTTGAACACTTCATCCACACAAAATTTAACAGAAAACTGGTGAGATCCGTTAGTATAATAAAGCAAATTACTACTTTAAGTATTGGTGCAAACCCATTGATATTTTATATTCGCATTATCCCTTCTGTATTATAACTTCTCCATGGCTTATACCACCGATAAAATCGATAGTTTCATCAAAACAAGCAAAACAATGCATCAAAAACAGAATTTGTCTTAAACAGGACATTCTGTAGTAATCTGAACTTTGACCATACTTCTGTAATTCCAAAAATTCTGAAAAATTAGTAAGTAATAAAATTTTTGTATAGCAATAATGTGTAAAAATTTCAGAAACTTTTGAAATTCCAGTAGAAAATGTAAATTTACGCACTACAGCCAAAGTTTCTGTTTTTACACCGCACATACCAACACGCAATCTAATCATCCTAAAGGCAAATCTAGGCACATTATTTTTATAATACAATGGATTTGCACAAGGGTATAATTATTTTTGTTGAAAAGTTTCTGTGATTCAAGATTCACAAAGTTTCCATGGGCATGAACAAAGTTCGAGGAATTCTCCCACTTTCACGATGTTCGTCTCTCTCACTTTCGCTTTTCTTTTTGTGAAGTTTTAGGTCCACCTCTATATTTTTTGTTTTTAAAATTTATAAAAGCACTCAACAGAATAAAATGACTCTCTAAAACTGCCGGGTTGTCTCCCTGGAAGCGCTTTCTTTAAAGCCATTAAGCTAGGCATAAAGTGCTCAAGTAATGGATCCACCCGGATCCCAAGGTATATCAAAGCCAATTTTATTTAACAATGATTTGTAATTTAGTAGTGAGCACAAAGCAACATATATCATGCAATGACGAAGTCTAACTCTCTTCCTATGCATCAGCATGTCTTAAAAGAACAATTCATGCACATCATGTAAAGGCCAATGCATAGTATAAACAGTTTCTTGCAATTTTATTGTATTGGAAACATAAAGAGGTGGAGATGTAGTTCCTCTCTCATAATAATTGCAAGTAGGAGCAGCAAGCACATGCATATTATATTCATCAAAATCATCATGTGTAGTAGCAAAACGCAACCCATCAATATAATCCTTAATAAGAGCAAACTTCTCCGATATAGTGTAGTTGGGAGAATTCAAAAAGATCATAGGACTATCATGTGTGGGTGCAATAGCAACAATTTCATTCTTAACATAAGGAACTATAGCAACTTCATCTCCATAAGCATAATTCATATTGGCATCTTGGCCACAGGCATAGCAAGCATCAACTTCATCAAAAAGGGATATTTCAAAAGAATCCACGAGATCATATCAATTATCATAGCATTCATCCTTCGGTAAGCACGAAGGAAAATTAAATAATGTATGAGTTGAAGAGTTACTCTCATTAGAAGGTGGGAATGGGTAGCTAATCCACTCTTCCTCCTTTTGTTCTTCGCTCTCCTCCTCATCTTTTTCATCTAATGAGCTCACAATTTCAGCAACTTCCTCTTCCATAGATTCCTGCAAAATATTAGTCTCTTCTTGGACAGCGGAGGAGTCCTCAATATATTCTTTAACATAAGCATTGGAAGCATAGTTTTCATAGCAGTATTTAAGTATGGCAAAATTTTCAGATTTGTAAAGAGTAGCATCATACTTTTAAATCAAAGAAGCAATTTCATAGGCACCCTTAAAAGCAACAAATTATTCAATTTGTTCAATATCATAGTAATTATAAACACCCTTGGCATAAGAAGATACGATTCCATTATCCTTAAACTCGCATTGGAAGAAAAGGTGTTTCCTATGGTCTACGGAACAACAAGTAAAATCATGTATTTCGCATAAATTCAAAGCATAGCAATACAAACTATTAATATGATGTGACAAAATTTCCCTTTTTGAGATAAGCGATGTCGCACAAAACAAGCATGCTCATTTAATGATTTTCCCTCAACTAAGCTAGTTGGGTTTTCAGCACGAGCACAAATGGATCAAAGATGATCCAAATAGAAAGTTTCAGTAGTATGATAGATTTTGGGTGGTTCTTCAACCATTGGTTTAGCAGGTACAACTAATTTTTTTGGTATTTTACGTTTCCTACCCATAACTAAAGATAGAAAACAAGAGGACAAAATAAAAACTACTTAGTGATAAAGCAAACAAGCACACACGAGAATATTCACCCCGCGCTATTGCTCCCCGGCAACGGCGCCATAAAAAGGTCTTGTTAACCCACAAGTGTAGGGGGTCGTTTGTAGCCTTTTTCGATAAATAAGATTGTCGAACCCAACGAGGGGCTAAAGGTAGAACAAATATACCTTCTAGTTGTATCGACCACCGATACAACTCTACGCACACTTTAACGTTTGCTTTACCTAGAACAAGTATGAAACTATTTTTTAGGTGATAGGATAGTTTGCACGGATAAAAATAGAAGTACTTTGCGGGAATAAAAATACGAGTAAAAGGCAAGATAATAAAAGTTAGTTGTTTAGTAGAAAGCTTTTGTCAAACAAGAAGGTTATTTGTCCCTAGGCAATTGATAAGTAGACCGGTAATCATTATTGTAATTTTATATGAGGGAGAGTCATGAGCTAACATACTTTCCGTACTTGGATCATATGCACTTATGATTGGAACTCTAGCACGCATCCTCAACTACCAAAGATCATTAAGGTAAAACCCAATCATATCATTAAGTATCAAGTCCTCTTTACTCCCATACGCAACAACCCACCTACTCGGGTCTGTGCTTCTGTCACTCACGCCACCCACCATAAGCAAATCATGAACATATTGCAACATGCTACAGCGGGGATCCCTCACGTTTGCGCGACATGGAAAGCACCGTAGGACAGCACCAAAATAAAACATACAACTCATACCAACCAAGATCATCAATTAGCCCATAGGACAAAACAGATCTACTCAAACATCATTGGATAGCCACATATCATTGGGAAATAATATATGGAGTTGAGCACCATGTTTAAGTAGAGATTACAATGGGGAAGAGAGGTGTTACACCGCTGCATGGAGGGGGAGAGAGTTGGTGTTGACGACGGCGAAGTTGTTGGTGTAGATCGCCGTCACGATGATTGCCCCGTCGGCGTTCCGGCGCCACCGAGAGAGAGGGGGAGAGAGCCGCCCTCCTTCTTCTTCTTCCTTGGCCTCCCCTCTAGATGGGAGGAGAGTTCCCCCTCTGGTCCATGGCCTCCATGGCGGCGGAGGGGCAGGAGCCCCTCCGAGATTGGATCTCCCTCTCTGTTCTCTTCTGTTTCACGTTCCCGTTTTCTTGCCGAAAACCGTTTCTCATATTCCCGGAGATCCGTAACTCCGATTGCGCTGAGATTTTAACACGATTTTTTCCGGATATAAGCTTCCTTCTGCCCGAAGTAGAGCTCCAACGAACTTACGAGGAGGCCATGATACACCACCACACGCCTGGGCCTTGGGGCGCGCCCTGGTGTCTCGTGGTGGGTGTGGGCCTCCTTTTGCGTTGATTCCACCTCCCAAAAATCACAAAAAATCCAAAATAATTCTCCGTAAATTTTTATCGCGTTTGGACTTCGTTTGATATGGATATTCTATGAAACAAAAAACATGCTACAAACATGAACTGGCACTGGGCACTGGATCAATAGGTTAGTCTAATAAATCATATAAATTGTTGCCAAAAGTATGTAAAAGTTGTATAATATTGGCATGAAACAATAAAAAAATATAGATACGACGGAGACGTATCAGTATCCCCAAGCTTAATTCATGCTCGTCCTCGAGTAGGTAAATGATAAAAAAGATATTTTTTTATGTGGAATGCTACCTAGCATAATCTTTATCATATATCTAATCATGGCATGAATATTAAGACACAAGTGATTCAAAGCAATAGTCTATAATTTGACATAAAGACATTAATACTCAGGCATCCCAACAAACAATCGTGTCTTTCAAAATATCAACACTAAAGAAAGTTATCCCTAGCCCATCATGCTCAATCATTGATCCATTCATGAAACACAATCAAATATTAGCTACACCCAATGCACAAGTATGATCATAGTGCCCCCTAGTTGGTGCTTTATAAGAGAAGATGGAGACTCAAATAAAAGTAAAAATTGCATAAAGTAAATAGATAGGCCCTTCGCAGAGGGAAGTAGAGCTTTGTAGAGGTGCCAGAGCTCAAAGCTTAAATTGAGAGAGAAAAATATTTTGGGTGGCATGCCTTTCCTGTCAACGAAAATGACCAAGTAGTTCTCAATACTTTCCATGCTAGATATATCATAGGCGGTTCCCAAACAGAAAATAAAGTGTATACCTTTTTCCACCATTCTTTCACAATCCATGGCTAGTCGTATCCACGATTGCCTTCCATACCAACACTTTCCAAGGAATTTATTATTTCACAACATAAAGTAAATTTTATTTTTCATTTCGGGACTGGCCATTCCTATTACCGTCGTACTCGCGTGCAATGACAAGTGAATAAACACTCATCTTGAGAATAACACATCTAGCATGGAAAAATATTGGACACCCCCTACCGCTTCATGAGCGGTACGGGCACACAAAAATGAAATTTATTTTGAAAATTAGAGATGGCACATACAAATTTGCTTAGAACGGCACGGAAATACCGCATATAGGTAGGTATGGTGGACTCATATGGCAAAACTGGGTTTAAGGATTTTGGATGCACAAGTAGTATTTCTACTTAGTACAAGTGGAGTCTAGCAAATAGATTGAGAAGCAACCGACCAAGAAACGAAAATTCTCATAAACGGGCATTAAGCATAACTAACACCGAATAATGCACCACATGTAGGATGTAATTTCATTGCATAACTATTGACTGTCGTGCTTGCATAGGGAATGACAAACCTTAACACCAATATTCTTACTAACCACAACTGGTTACTAGTACCTCCCACATATTATCATCTCTATATCACAAAACTATTGCAAGGAATCAAACATATCATATTCAGTGATCCATAAGTTTTATGTAGGATTTTATGACTAACCATGCAAATGACCAATTCCTGTTGACTCTCTAAATAGATATAAGTGAAGCAAGAGAGTTTAATTCTTTCTACAAAAGACCATGCTCTAATAAATATAAGTGAATCAAAAGAGCATTCTACAAATAATGGTTTTCTATGTGAAGAGAAACATGCAATCCAAACTTCAAATGATATAAGTGAAGCACATGAAGCATTCTATAAAGCCATACTCAAAAGATATACTGAAGTGCAATGAGCATTCTATAAATCAACCATGGACTATCTCATACCAGCATGGTGCATAAAATAAAAGTGAAAACTAAACACAAAAGACGCTCCAAGATTTACACATATCACATGAATGAAACGAAAACGAAAACATACCGATACTTGTTGTAGAAAGACGGGATGCCTTCCGGGGCATCCCCAAGCTTAGACGCTTGGGTCTCCTTGGATATTTACTTGGGGTGCCTTGGGCATCCACAAGCTTGAACTATTGCCTCTCCTCCTTCTCCTCATATTGAGACCTCCTCGATCTTTGAACACTTCATCCACACAAAATTTAACAGAAAACTGGTGAGATCCGTTAGTATAATAAAGCAAATTACTACTTTAAGTATTGGTGCAAACCCATTGATATTTTATATTCGCATTATCCCTTCTGTATTATAACTTCTCCATGGCTTATACCACCGATAAAATCGATAGTTTCATCAAAACAAGCAAAACAATGCATCAAAAACAGAATCTGTCTTAAACAGGACATTCTGTAGTAATCTGAACTTTGACCATACTTCTGTAATTCCAAAAATTCTGAAAAATTAGTAAGTAATAAAATTTTTGTATAGCAATAATGTGTAAAAATTTCAGAAACTTTTGAAATTCCAGTAGAAAATGTAAATTTACGCACTACAGCCAAAGTTTCTGTTTTTACACCGCACATACCAACACGCAATCTAATCATCCTAAAGGCAAATCTAGGCACATTATTTTTATAATACAATGGATTTGCACAAGGGTATAATTATTTTTGTTGAAAAGTTTCTGTGATTCAAGATTCACAAAGTTTCCATGGGCATGAACAAAGTTCGAGGAATTCTCCCACTTTCACGATGTTCGTCTCTCTCACTTTCGCTTTTCTTTTTGTGAAGTTTTAGGTCCACCTCTATATTTTTTGTTTTTAAAATTTATAAAAGCACTCAACAGAATAAAATGACTCTCTAAAACTGCCGGGTTGTCTCCCTGGAAGCGCTTTCTTTAAAGCCATTAAGCTAGGCATAAAGTGCTCAAGTAATGGATCCACCCGGATCCCAAGGTATATCAAAGCCAATTTTATTTAACAATGATTTGTAATTTAGTAGTGAGCACAAAGCAACATATATCATGCAATGACGAAGTCTAACTCTCTTCCTATGCATCAGCATGTCTTAAAAGAACAATTCATGCACATCATGTAAAGGCCAATGCATAGTATAAACAGTTTCTTGCAATTTTATTGTATTGGAAACATAAAGAGGTGGAGATGTAGTTCCTCTCTCATAATAATTGCAAGTAGGAGCAGCAAGCACATGCATATTATATTCATCAAAATCATCATGTGTAGTAGCAAAACGCAACCCATCAATATAATCCTTAATAAGAGCAAACTTCTCCGATATAGTGTAGTTGGGAGAATTCAAAAAGATCATAGGACTATCATGTGTGGGTGCAATAGCAACAATTTCATTCTTAACATAAGGAACTATAGCAACTTCATCTCCATAAGCATAATTCATATTGGCATCTTGGCCACAGGCATAGCAAGCATCAACTTCATCAAAAAGGGATATTTCAAAAGAATCCACGAGATCATATCAATTATCATAGCATTCATCCTTCGGTAAGCACGAAGGCAAATTAAATAATGTATGAGTTGAAGAGTTACTCTCATTAGAAGGTGGGAATGGGTAGCTAATCCACTCTTCCTCCTTTTGTTCTTCGCTCTCCTCCTCATCTTTTTCATCTAATGAGCTCACAATTTCAGCAACTTCCTCTTCCATAGATTCCTGCAAAATATTAGTCTCTTCTTGGACAGCGGAGGAGTCCTCAATATATTCTTTAACATAAGCATTGGAAGCATAGTTTTCATAGCAGTATTTAAGTATGGCAAAATTTTCAGATTTGTAAAGAGTAGCATCATACTTTTAAATCAAAGAAGCAATTTCATAGGCACCCTTAAAAGCAACAAATTATTCAATTTGTTCAATATCATAGTAATTATAAACACCCTTGGCATAAGAAGATACGATTCCATTATCCTTAAACTCGCATTGGAAGAAAAGGTGTTTCCTATGGTCTACGGAACAACAAGTAAAATCATGTATTTCGCATAAATTCAAAGCATAGCAATACAAACTATTAATATGATGTGACAAAATTTCCCTTTTTGAGATAAGCGATGTCGCACAAAACAAGCATGCTCATTTAATGATTTTCCCTCAACTAAGCTAGTTGGGTTTTCAGCACGAGCACAAATGGATCAAAGATGATCCAAATAGAAAGTTTCAGTAGTATGATAGATTTTGGGTGGTTCTTCAACCATTGGTTTAGCAGGTACAACTAATTTTTTTGGTATTTTACGTTTCCTACCCATAACTAAAGATAGAAAACAAGAGGACAAAATAAAAACTACTTAGTGATAAAGCAAACAAGCACACACGAGAATATTCACCCCGCGCTATTGCTCCCCGGCAACGGCGCCATAAAAAGGTCTTGTTAACCCACAAGTGTAGGGGGTCGTTTGTAGCCTTTTTCGATAAATAGGATTGTCGAACCCAATGAGGGGCTAAAGGTAGAACAAATATACCTTCTAGTTGTATCGACCACCGATACAACTCTACGCACACTTTAACGTTTGCTTTACCTAGAACAAGTATGAAACTATTTTTTAGGTGATAGGATAGTTTGCACGGATAAAAATAGAAGTACTTTGCGGGAATAAAAATACGAGTAAAAGGCAAGATAATAAAAGTTAGTTGTTTAGTAGAAAGCTTTTGTCAAACAAGAAGGTTATTTGTCCCTAGGCAATTGATAAGTAGACCGGTAATCATTATTGTAATTTTATATGAGGGAGAGTCATGAGCTAACATACTTTCCGTACTTGGATCATATGCACTTATGATTGGAACTCTAGCACGCATCCTCAACTACCAAAGATCATTAAGGTAAAACCCAATCATATCATTAAGTATCAAGTCCTCTTTACTCCCATACGCAACAACCCACCTACTCGGGTCTGTGCTTCTGTCACTCACGCCACCCACCATAAGCAAATCATGAACATATTGCAACATGCTACAGCGGGGATCCCTCACGTTTGCGCGACATGGAAAGCACCGTAGGACAGCACCAAAATAAAACATACAACTCATACCAACCAAGATCATCAATTAGCCCATAGGACAAAACAGATCTACTCAAACATCATTGGATAGCCACATATCATTGGGAAATAATATATGGAGTTGAGCACCATGTTTAAGTAGAGATTACAATGGGGAAGAGAGGTGTTACACCGCTGCATGGAGGGGGAGAGAGTTGGTGTTGACGACGGCGAAGTTGTTGGTGTAGATCGCCGTCACGATGATTGCCCCGTCGGCGTTCCGGCGCCACCGAGAGAGAGGGGGAGAGAGCCGCCCTCCTTCTTCTTCTTCCTTGGCCTCCCCTCTAGATGGGAGGAGAGTTCCCCCTCTGGTCCATGGCCTCCATGGCGGCGGAGGGGCAGGAGCCCCTCCGAGATTGGATCTCCCTCTCTGTTCTCTTCTGTTTCACGTTCCCGTTTTCTTGCCGAAAACCGTTTCTCATATTCCCGGAGATCCGTAACTCCGATTGCGCTGAGATTTTAACACGATTTTTTCCGGATATAAGCTTCCTTCTGCCCGAAGTAGAGCTCCAACGAACTTACGAGGAGGCCATGATACACCACCACGCGCCTGGGCCTTGGGGCGCGCCCTGGTGTCTCGTGGTGGGTGTGGGCCTCCTTTTGCATTGATTCCACCTCCCAAAAATCACAAAAAATCCAAAATAATTCTCCGTAAATTTTTATCGCGTTTGGACTTCGTTTGATATGGATATTCTATGAAACAAAAAACATGCTACAAACATGAACTGGCACTGGGCACTGGATCAATAGGTTAGTCTAATAAATCATATAAATGGGGAAGAGAGGTGTTACACCGCTGCATGGAGGGGGAGAGAGTTGGTGTTGACGGCGGCGAAGTTGTTGGTGTAGATCGCCGTCACGATGATTGCCCCGTCGGCGTTCCGGCGCCACCGAGAGAGAGGGGGAGAGAGCCCCCTTCCTTCTTCTTCTTCCTTGGCCTCCCCTCTAGATGGGAGGAGAGTTCCCCCTCTGGTCCATGGCCTCCATGGCGGCGGAGGGGCAGGAGGCCCTCCGAGATTGGATCTCCCTCTCTGTTCTCTTCTGTTTCTCGTTCCTGTTTTCTGGCCGAAAACCGTTTCTTATATTCCTGGAGATCCGTAACTCCGATTGTGCTGAGATTTTAACACTATTTTTTTCCGGATATAAGCTTCCTTGCGCCCGAAGTAGAGCTCCAACGAACTTACGAGGAGGCCACGATACACCACCACGCGCCTGGGCCCTGGGGCGCGCCCTGGTGTCTCGTGGTGGCTGTGGGCCACCTTTTGCGTTGATTCCACCTCCCAAAAATCACAAATATTCCAAAATTATTCTCCATAAATTTTATCACGTTTGGACTTCGTTTGATATGGATATTCTACGAAACAAAAAACATGCAACAAACAGGAACTGGCACTGGGCACTGGATCAATAGGTTAGTCCAATAAATCATATAAATTGTTGCCAAAAGTATGTAAAAGTTGTATAATATTGGCATGAAACAATAAAAAAATATAGATACGACGAAGACGTATCATCAAGCACAATGAAATCTATAGGCACATAATTCCTATTAGCAAGGATACGAACATAATTTATTCTACCCAAAGAGTTCTTAATGGTAGAATCCGCAAGATGCAACTTAAGGGAACAATCTTGAATATCAGTGAGACCTAGCACATAACAAAGTGATTTAGGTATAGTTGAAACACTAGAAACAAGGTCACACAAAGCATTGCATTCATATTCTTTAAGTTTTATTTTAATAGTAGGTTCCCTTTCATCATGCAATTTTCTAGGTATAGAAACTTCTAGTTCAAGTTTCTCATCATAAGATTTTATCATTGCTTCTACTATATGTTTAGTAAAAGCTTTGTTTTGTTCATAGGCATTAAGTGAAATAATAATGGATTGCAACAAGGAAATACATTCTACTAACAAACAACTTTCATAAATAAAGTCTTTCTATTCCAACATAGTGGGTACATCACTAGTTAAAGTTTTGACCTCTCCAAACCCACTTTTTTCAATTTTATCATTAGAATCACCACCCTCCGAACAAACGGGACGCCCTTTAGCTAAAGTTGACTCATCTCCAGTCCCTTTATCATCTATTTCCGGAGAAGTAAACAAAGATTCAATCGGAAAAGTCCAATCATTTTAAGATCTTCATCATGATTACAGTAAAAACCGGGTGGAAGAGCCTTTTCTAAGAATTATCGCTTTGCTCTCAACCTCACGGTCCTCTCCTTACTCTCATTAATAGATATTTTGTTGGATTTAATGGACTCATTGATATCATGCTTAGGTGGCAAATTTTTATTTTTAATATCATATCCATGTTCCTAGTCATATGATCAACTTTATGCCACTTTTCTTCTACCATAGTATTAAAAATCTTTTGAGAACTAATAAATTATTTAATGGTGTTCTCAAGATCAGAGGATATCCTATTATTATTTGTATAAGAATTTCCATAAGAATTACCATAATTATTAGAGGAATTGTCGGGGTACGGTCTAGCATTAAAATTTCCTCTATAAGCATTGTTGTTGAAATTGTTTCGCGAGATAAAGTTCACATCAATAGCATCAGCGTTTTGCTCAAGCAACATATCATTGGGATAACCATGAGCAGGTTTACTAGCAACCATATTCATAAGAGCATCCATTTTCTCACTCAAAGTAGCGATTTCTTCAACAGAATTTACCTTCTTACCAGTTGGAGCTCTCTCGGTATGCCATTGAGAATAATTTGTCATGATGTTGTCCAGAAGTTTGGTGGCCTCTCCTAATGTCACCTCCATGAAGGTACCACCTGCAACAGAATCTAGAAGATTTCTAGACACAAAGTTTAGTCCAGCATAGAAATTTTGTATAATCATCCATAAGTTCAAGCCATGAGTTGGGCAATTTTTAATCATTAATTTCATCCTCTCCCAAGCTTGTGCAACATGTTCTTGGTCATGTTGCTTAAAATTCATAATTTGGTTTCTAAGGGAGATGATCTTAGCAGGAGGGAAATACTTGGTAATGAAAGTATCTTTACATTTATCCCATGTTCCAATACTATTACGCGGTAAAGATGAAAACCAAGACTTAGCTTTATCTCTTAGTGAAAAAGGAAATAATTTTAGTATGACCACATCATTATCCATATCCTTTTTCTTTTGCATATCACATAATTCAACAAGAGTATTGAGATGCACAGCCGGACCCTCATTAGTACATCCGGAAAATTGTTCTTTCATCACAAGATTTAGTAATGCAGCATTAATATCATAAAATTCCGCACTAGTGGTGTGTGTTATAGGAGTACTAATAAAATCATTGTTATTAGTATTTAAGAAGTCACACAACTTGGTATTATCTTGAGACATGGTGACCAAGCAAGCAAAGTAACAAGCAAAGCAAGTAAACTAGCAGGTAAAGCAAGCAAACAAGTAAACTAACAAAGATAAATATTTTTGTATTTTTGATTTTTTTAGCAAGCAAAATATAATAGCAAATAAACAATAGAACAAGTGAATGATAATTTGTGTGAAGGTACTTGATAGTAAGTTGGTGATACTCCCCGGCAACGGCGCCAGAAATCCTTCCTGATACTTGTGATCTGCGTTGGGGTTTTCCCCGAAGAGGAGGGGATGATGCAGCACATTATAGATAAGTATTTCCCTCAGTGAGAACCAATGTTATTGAACCAATAGTAGGATCACACAACTCCCATGTTCAGCGCCTACACACAAAAGAGCAAACACTTGCACCCAACGCTGGCAAGAGGGTTGTCAATCCCCTTGAACTCGTTACTTGCAAGCAAATGAGTAGTGTAGATGATAGTTGGATAAATACAAATTGCAAAATACATAAAAAGTAAATAATGGCACCAAGATAATAAGAGCGTTTTTAAATATATATATATATATATATATATATATATGTGAATAGACCCGGGGGCCATAGTGTTCGCTAGAGGCTTCTCTCTCGAAGAAGGCATAGGGTGGGTAAACAAATTACTGTTGGGCAATTGATAGAAAAGCGCATAGTTATGCAATATTTATTCTCGGCAATGATCATGTATATAGGCATCACGTCCATAAACAAGTAGCTGACTCATGCCTGCATCTACTACTATTACTCCACTTTGAGAGTGCTTCTATGCTTGACTCTCTAGGTATTAAGTTCATAACAAACAGAGTAATGCTTGGAGAACAATGACATGATGTAGACAATGTAAATTTAATTAATATGAATGAACCCCATCGTTTTATACTTAGTGGCAGCAATACAAATATTTGTCTTGTACCCTACTTTGTCACTGGGATATAGAGCACCGCAAGATTGAACCCACTACAACGCACCTCTCCCACTAAAGATAAACCAATCTAGTTGGCCAAACTAAACCGATAGATCGGAGAGAATTATGAAGCTATAACAATCATGCAAATAAGAATCAAATAGGAATTCAGAGAAGACTCAAATCTTCTTCATGAATAATCTGAACATAAACCCACAATTCATCGAATCACAACAAACGCACTCCAAAGAGTGATTACATAAGATAGATCACCGCGGGAATCGCGGTGATCATGGCAACAAAGAACATAGAGAGAGAGAGAGAGAGAGAGAGAGAGAGAGAGAGAGAGAGCCATCTAGGTACTAACTACGGACCCGTAGGTCTGCGGTGAACTAGTCACATATCTCCATGTGAGAAGCAAGGTTGATGTAAAGGCCCTCCGTGAGCGATCCCCCCTCCGGCAAGGCACCGGAACATGGCTCTAGATGGGCACACGGCGGAACAGCGACTTGCGGCGGCAGAAAAACTAATCCGGGAGGCTCTCTAGGGTTTTGGGGAACAATGAGGATTTATAGGCCAGAGAACAACGCTAGAGGGCCGAGGAGGTGGTCCCAAGCCATCAGGGCGCGACCACCCCCTGGGCGCGCCCTGTTGGCTTGGGGACACCTCGTGTGGACCTAGGTCTCTCTCCGAAGCTTCCAGGTCCTTATTTTGTCGAGAAAAAATGTCAAAAAGTTTCGGAGTATTTGGACTTCGTTTGATATGGTAAACCTGAAAAGCCAAAAACATGCAGAAAACAACAACTGACACTTGGCACCGGGTTAATAGGTTAGTGCTCAAAAATAATATGAATCAACAAATAAATGCCCAAAAAGTATCCTATAATGATAATATTATAGCATGGAACAATCAAAAATTATAGATACGTTGGAGACGTATCAATTGCATCCCATGTTGCAGTCTCTGTCGTTGACGGTGCAGTTGCATGGCGGTGATTCCCCATTGCAGAGCCTCCTAAACACCGGAGATCTTTGAAGCATGTTGATGTCGTTCTGAGAACCGAACAAAAAGCCTACTAGTTCTACTAAGAATGACATTTTAGGTGATGTCAAGATTTGTCTCATTCATTAACCCGAGCTCGGTAGCTCCTGAACCTCCAATTTTTTACCTCCATTCATGGATTTTTAGTAAGAATAGATTTTTACTATTCTTTCTTGGAAAACTGTCACTAATTAAAAAGAGAATAGAGTTTGGGAGTAGGGTTTTGGATACCGAGGTTAGCATCTCCTGCTTACCAAAACTTTCTGACTAATTACCTCAACTCCCTCTTGCTTATTCAGCAACACCCTATTGTTGACGTTCAGAAGGGCAAACAAGTTGTCAATTACGTCCATAGCTGTAGCACTACACAACACTCAACGGATGGCCGTCAGAAAGTGTGCCAGAAAGGGGAACCTCCATCAGCGGACCGGGTCAAGCTCAATGTGTATGGATCATTCATGCCAAGTGGGTCAGCAGGAACGGGTATGGCGCTTAGCGACAATGTTGTATCCTCGATCTTCATTACATCTAGGTAACTGACGTGGCTTAAGACTGTGTCGGTATTTCCCCAAAGAGGAAGGGATGATGCAGCACAGCGACGGTAAGTATTTCCCCCAGTTATGAAACCAAGGTTATCGAACCAGTAGGAGGATCACTGAAAGTGCGATATATCGACTAGAGGGGGGTGAATAGGCAATTTTTACAAATTCGTCACTGAGGAATTACTAGATGAGGAATTTGATAAGTGACGAAATACTCGCAGCGGAATAAGTACTTAAGTGCATGCAAAACATAGCAGTAGCATAGTCATCATGATGAAATGAAGCATACACAGAGCATAAGTAGCGTGAACAGGATAAGCAGGTAGAAGATAAAGTGACTGAAGAATTTGAGATGAGGAAATTGCGAAAGTCTTCAGTCAAATTCTTCAGACAATAACGATCAGATTCATCAACAAATACTTCGAGGAAATGAAGGGGTTGAGGAAATAGAACCAGGAGCTCAACGAAGACAATGATTTGATGAGCCAGTTCCAACTGCTGTGACAGTCGTACGTCTGGTTTGGTGCGGCTTGGTATTTAAACCAAAGGACACACAGTCCCAGGAAACACAGTCCTTACCGTATTCTCCTTAAGCTAAGGTCACACAGACCTCGGCCAACACTCGTGGTAAGTCTTCAGGGTAGACTTCCAAACCCTCACAAACTTGATCACCCGGCGATCCACAATTGACTGCTGGATGCTCTAGACCATGACGTCTAACCGTCTGGAAGATACACAGTCTTCAAAGGTAAAAAGTGTTGGTTCCACACAGGAACAATCTCTTTAGTGATACTCAATCACTTTGGGTTTTGGTGGTTTGGGTTTTGGGATTTTCCTCACTGATGATTTACTCTCAAAGTCCTCGAGGAATGGGTTGCTCTCAAATGACAAGTGTCAATCTCTCTCTGAGCAGCCAACCAACTAGTGGTTGTGGGGGCGGCTATTTATAGCCAGGGTGCAACCCGACATGATAAGACGTAAATGCCCCCAATGATATGACCGTTAGGTGGATAAAATATCTGGACAGCTGGCGCAAAGCACATCAATGGTCGGAATTTGAACCATCAAATTCCTCATGGCTTATCATATTCCTCACGGTAGGCAATTCGCACTGGCGAAATCCTAACTCCTCGGTCAGACCAATTTCCTCAGAGACCAGAAGAACATCGTCTCTGTCACTGAAGAAGTTGACTGAACTGTAAGAGATTTCCAAAGGCTTCACTCGAAGGATTGGTTATGTTGAGGCTTTTGAGTTGAGCATCAGTTGGAAATTTTTCCTTAGTATTACCTCGGACCCCTTTAACGGTACGGTGTTTCCTATGACTCAAAGAGAGGAAATGAAACTACGAAAACAAAAGTCTTCATGCTTCATAGTCCTCGTTAATATCTTCAAGGTCACACCGAATTCTTCAGCTTCAAAGTCTTCAGGGAAATACCAAAGTCTTCACCAAAGTCTTCAGCTGAAGACATTCATTTTTAGGGGTCGACATTCATTCATCGTATATATCAAACTCCTCGGCGACTTATAGAGCCTGTGTACACTCACACACATATTAGTCCCTTAACCTATAAGTTTTCAATACACCAAAATCACTAAGGGGCACTAGATGCACTTACAATCTCCCCCTTTTTGGTGATTGATGACAAATAGGTTAAGTTTTCAACGGGGATAAACATATGAAGTGTAAGTACTGAGTTTGAGGAATTTGATTGCAAGATATAGAGGAACTCCCCCTGAAGATGTGCATATTTGAGGATTTTTCTTTGGACATGGCAGGATAGACTCTTGGAGATCTCCCCCTATATCTTGTAATCCATACATGCATTTTATATATATCACGAGGAAATTGAAATGCATGATGGAAAATGGTGTCTGAGGAAATTCAGCATGCGTGCATTAAGATACTTGAGGAATAAGCATGCAGAAAGCGGTTCAAAAGTATCAGACCACCATCGGACTTAAGTTTACAACTCAATCAACAAACACTTCAGAAGAGCGAGAGTTGTAACGTAAACAAAAATAAACAGCCCATATATAGACCCGCTTGAAGACTATCTCAAATGTCTCCCCCTTTGTCATCAAGTGACCAAAAGGGACGAAATTGAGGACTAACGCCCCTGAAGAATTTCATCTTGACGGTGGTAGAGGAGCGCTAGCGTTGTCGGGGTTGTTTGTCGATGCAGGGCCTGCTGTGTCGTCAATATCCTCATTGGAGTCAGTTCCGCGTGATGAATAAAATGAACTTGTAATGAGCCGAGGAACTGGAAGCTTCTTGTACTTCTTCTTGGGAGGATAAGACCAATCAAAATCCCTCTGGAATTCCTTCTCAGCAAGTTCTTCAGGGGTATAAAAATGCTCAAGAGTGGCCCATGTGCGGTCGAAGACTTCATGCAGATAGTAGTGGTTTTCCTCACTGCATTATGCGTGACAGTCATATACCGAAGAATTGCACCAAACTGCCTCTTGACCCACTTGTGGTTGCGATCGACCTTTTGGTGAAGACTGAGGAGTAACTCATGACCAGTCATCACTCGCGGAGCTATTTCAAGGGGCTTTTGATCCGTGGCTCTGGCTGCTGAGTCTTGTGATGCAGTGTCTTCATTTGTGGAATAGGATGCAGTAGGACGGAATTGACCATTTAGAGGACGAGATCCTTCATCAATGACAGATTTTCCCTTCCCATCAATCGAGGAAAATGTGTTCTTGAGGACTTCAATTGGGGGAAGGTAACTGTAATGATTTTGAAAATCAGCTTCATAAGAAATTGAGGATCTTGCCCTGATGAATTTCATGATCCAAGGAGCATATGGCTTTAGTTCAAACGGAGACCGAGCAATATTGGCCAATGTCCTCATGAAGAAATCATGAAGATTTATAGGAATCCCGTGGATGATGTTGAACATCAGATTCTTCATTATGCCTACCACATCTTCTTCTTCATTGTTGTGACCCTTGATAGGACTGAGGGTTTTGGTCATGATGCGGTACATAGTGCGGGGCACATACAGCAAATCCTTCACCAGAAAAGTGGTTCTGGGTGCCTGACCTGGAGCCAAAGGCTTCATCAGTACTTGCATGAGATGATTTGGAAGTTCAGGTTCCTCATAGAGGCATCTGGCATCAGCTGAGGGGATACTGACTGGAACAACGTGAAGCAACTCAGTTGCTGGAGCAGTGTAATGGGTGTTCTCAGTCATCCAGTCAAGTACCCATGTGTTGATATCTTCAGCATCTCCTGAGATCTGTAGTGTAGCGTAGAACTGAAGAATGAATTCTTCATTCCAATCACATATGTCAACGCAGAATGGCAGTAGACCAGCATCATGAAGAACACTGAGGACAGGGGTGAAGCAAGGGATGTTCTCCATGTCAGCATGAGGAATTTGATAGTGCTGAAATACCTTGTCCTTCTGAAATAGCACTGCACTATAAAAGTTGGCTTGAGTTGCAGTCCAAAATCTCTATTGGCGAATCCTCGGAGAGTCATAAGGATTTGCACCAGTGAAGAAATGGTGTTCATCATAGAAATTCTCCTTGAGGAATTTGGGTCGCCTTTTGAAAGGCAGTGCATGCTTGGGTTGAAGATTTGGTTTAAAACTTCTCCCAACCTCCCTTGTTACAATTCCAGTTTCAGTATTCTGAGGAATTTGCTCTTCACGATCCTCAGAAGTACTTGGGACATTATTTTCACCAGCTGATCCACTGGAATTTCTTCATTGGGCGGCTGGAGAGGAGTTCGTTGTTCTGTAGTCTCTGTTTGAATTTCTTCAGTCTGTGCCAGAGACTGAGGAATCTGTGTAAGAGGGGTGGCCATTGGTGAATTTGGGTGAGCTGCTTCCTACAATTCATCATGTATAACTGGAGTGGTGGATCCAATGTCTACATCCTCTTCTATTTCTTCAACACCAGCCTCTTCAGCAGTTAACTCAGGCTGGGGGGATGATGTCAATGGTGTTGGAGCATTTTCAACAATCTGAATTTCTTCATCAACTGGTTCTGAAGCAGCAGATTGATTTTCATCAGCATCATCAGTTGGAATGTGATACTCTTCACCGAATGGAATAAGCTGATAAGTTGGGATTGATGACAAAGGTGTTGCATCAATGGGTTTTGTTGAAGAACTAGGCAGAGTCTTCAACTTCTTCATTGTTGAGGAATCAGCAGACGGTGATGCTTTCCTTTTCAGAGCAGCTGCCTTTTCTGCAGCTTTGGTTTTCTTCGCCTCTAATGCAGAAGGAAGTGTGATTTTCTTCACCCTTGAGGATTTTGCTGGGGGGGCATGGGGTGAAGATGGTGCAGCAGTTTCTTCAGGCACGACTGATGCAATCGCCCTGGCAGTTTCTTCAGGCGCAGCAATTTCTTCAGCTGGCCTGTCAATTTCTTCAGGCTCAACATTGGGAGTTGCCTTGGGAATTTGTTCAGCAGCAGGAATCTCTGCAGGTGCACTTGCAGTTTCTTTAGGAGGCTGGGCAGAAGAGCTTGCCTGAGGATTTTGTGGTTGCGTGCGAGCTGCAACCCTAGTGTTGTGGTCCTTGATGACTTGTTCAGCCATCGTGATGAATCTGCCCTAGGCACCTTCCCAATCTGAGGAGTGCTTGTTGTACCTCTCACTGAGGTTTTTGATGTCTCTTTGTACCGAGACAAGCTGATTTGGTGTCAGGTTGAGGACATTATCTTTCATGAATCGCTCTTTCTTCAGTTGAGCTTTCTTGGCCCTTCTAGCCTGCTCATGCTTCCATTTTTCTTCACCTATGAAAGCAGCAAGAACATGACTGGGGTCAGGTGGTAGCTTCAGGTCATCAATGGGGGTGTTCGGGTCCTGATGCCATATATCAATGAAGTCCAGCACGATCTTCGGGTCTAGCATAAGAGGAATTTGCGTCCCCTTTGCTTGAGCCACTCTCTTTTGCTTGTTTGTGACTATAGCAGCCAGTTCTTCATCATCAGCCTCATCATCCTCAGATCCGGAGGGAACATGAAAGGCAACTTTCTTGCCGTGAGGACTTGGCCTTCTGCCTCGTCCTGCAGTTGCTTTAATCTTCAGCAAAGTGGGACTGGTTGAAGAGTGTGCTTGTGCTGAGGAACTGGCAGATGTTCCTGAAGGAATTGTAAAACCAACTGTCCTCTGACACGTTGCAAGGTGTACTGGAGTTGAGGACTTGGCAACGGCAGTTGAAGATTGAGCAGCCACTGAGGACACAACAGGGGTCCTTGATGATTTTGTCTGAGGCATGTGCTGTGAAGAAATTGGAGCTAAAGATTTTGGTGCTGAGGACTTTGATTTCACAACAGATTTCTTCACCACTGCTTTCTTTGGAGCAGTGTTACTTGCAGAAGCCCCAGCAGCGACAGCAGCAGCAGATTCCTCATTGAATCTCTTCACTGCCTCTTTTGCCTTTCTTGCCAGCTTGGCTTGATTCTTTTCCCATTCATGAGGAAAGTCTTCACCAGATTTGATACTGTGGGATCAGCACGTTGACCTTGAGCCAAAGGTGGCATGTTGCACGGAGGTTTGACAGCAAACTTCTTCATATATTTTGGAGTGACATATCTGTATTCTCTCCATTCTCGAGCCCATCTCCTTTCAATCCTCTGGATACGGATCTTGCGCTGCTTTTGGGTTTCTTTGCCATGTGTGGCTTCATCTGGTGTGCAATATTCCTCATATAAATCATCAGGAATCTCAAAGGCAGTTTTCACTTCAGGGCGTTTTCCTCCTTTCTGAGGTCTTTTGCCATCAGCCATTTTCTTCAGCTAAGGATTTTGTGCTCTTGAGGATTCTGACGAAGTGTGCAATTTCTCTTCGAGGAACGCTGCAAATGAGTTCAGTTGATGAGAACCTAGAGATTCATCAGCTGACATTTTGTACATGTGAATAGAGTATAGGTGAGAAGAATTTGAAGAGGTCATATGCGTTCTCAGAAATTTTAGCAAAAGTATCAAGTTTGAGGAATTTAACCATAGATGACTTGAAGAATTTCGCTAAGTGTTCTTGACTTAGGTTCCAGAGTTGTACAGATTTGGAAATCCACACAATTGAGGAATCTTGAAGAAAATCATAACTTAGCAAAACAAATCAAGAGTAGGAAGTTGTTTGGTGTTTAAGAGATGGATTGATGAAGAATAAACACCTTTTGAGGATTTTGATAGATTTATATGAATCAAACACGGTGATAAAATTGAATTTTAATTACCACAAATGAAGAACACGACAAACAGTGAGGCGAATTGGAGAAGCTCGTCAGTTCAGATCTCTCATGCCCTAGCTTGGCAGAGGGAGACAGCTACAGTGGCGGCGGAGTGAAGACTTTCAAGGCCGATGCGAGTACGATGACGGCGAGGACGAGGCAGCTAAGCTCTTCCTCTCCGACGACGATGAGGTTAGCGACGACGCTAGGTCTGGAGCTCGGGAGAGATGGGAGTGAAGAGTAACCCGAGCTGGTGGAAGGGAGGGGGTATTTATAGCAACAGTAAAAACCAACTGGTCCGAAGATTTTGGACCAGTATACCCCCGACCCTTGCTATCCACGCAACATGTGTCACCCACGTACTGTGTAGTGGAGATAGTGGGGGATCGTGGGTTATCCAGTCGTGGGAATCGGAACGGTTTGAGCGGCAACCGCCAAAAATTGAAATTGAAAATTTTAAAGTTTCGTTCGCAAATTCTTCAGCTGTCAAGGACATAGTGAAGACTTTGAACGGGTTTCAAAGTAGAACGCATATGAAGAATTTGTGAACAGACTTGGTTGAGTTTAGCATAGAGGGGGAACGGCTCCGATCACATTCACTTAGAAGAAAATCAACTTGAAGAAATAGCTATAAGTGAATGCTGTTGAGGACATTGAAAAACTCAAATATATATATATATATATATATATATATATATATATATATATATATATATAATCAATGAAGAACTCAAGTTGAAAGTTTGAAGAATTTAAAGATTTGAGGATTTTGCAAACTTGAAGAATTTGAAGATTTTGAAGAATTTGCAAAATGAGGAAAAACTCAACTATGAAGAATTTCAACTGTGGTTGGTGGCGTGACCCACCGTATAAGAATGATGATTTCAGACACCGCGTACAATTGTCGTAGGGTTTTGAGAATCAAATTCTTTATTAATTTCTTCACACTCAGAGAGTTAGTCTTCATTGTTTGAAGAAAAACGTTACCTCGTGTGTTGCACATCAAAGTCATCAATTTTGCATAAGTGTTAGGATGTGTGTCCTTTCAAAGAACATTCGAAGATTCTAAGATATTTAGCTCACACCGCAACTTGCAAAATCTTTTCTCATCCAAGGGCTTTGTGAAGATATCCGCCAGTTGTTCTTCAGTCTTCACGTGGTCGAGGAAGATATCGCCCTTCATCACATGGTCACGAAGAAAATGATGACGAATCTGAATGTGCTTGGTCTTTGAGTGTTGAACTGGGTTGTAAGCAATCTTGATGGCACTCTCGTTGTCGCAGTAGAGAGGGACATTCTTCACATTGATGCCATAGTCCTTGAGGGTTTGCTTCATCCATAGTAACTGAGCACAGCAAGAACCAGCAGCAATGTACTCATCTTCAACAGTAGATAGTGACACGCAGTTCTGCTTCTTTGAGGACCAATAGACTAAGGATCGTCTGAGGAAATGACATGTGCCTGATGTAGATTTGCGGTCCACACGATCACCAGCATAATCAGAATTAGAATATCCAATGAGGTCAACATCTGAGCCCTTGGGGTACCATAATCCTAGTGTTGGTGTGTGAGCTAGATATCGAAGAATATGTTTCACAGCCTTGTGGTGTGATTCCTTCGGTTTGGCTTGAAATCGGGCACACATGCAAACACTGAGCATAATATCTGGCCTAGATGCACATAGGTACAATAAAGAACCAATCATGGAGCGATTTACCTTCTGATTGAAATCTTTACCATTTTCGTCAGTGCGGAGTTGAGCCGATGTGGGCATAGGAATCTTGATGCCTTTGCAGTCCTGCATGCCGAATTTCTTCAGGACATCCTTGAGGTATTTCTCTTGAGATATGAAGATGCCATTGCGTTGTTGACGAATTTGGAGCCCTAGGAAGAATTTGAGCTCTCCCATCATAGACATTTGATATTCTTCACTCATCATATAGGCGAATTCGTCACTGTAACGTTTGTCAGTACATCCAAAGATAATACCGTCCACATATATTTGGCACACAAACAATTCATCATCATATGATTTGGTGAAAAGAGTTGGGTCAAGTGAACCAGGTTTGAAGCCTTTCTTCATGAGGAATTCCTTCAGTGTGTCATACCACGCCTGAGGGGCTTGCTTGATGCCATAGAGAGCCTTGTTGAGTCAGAAGACTTTGTTCGGATACTTAGGATCTTCAAAACCTGGAGGTTGAGCAACATATACTTCTTCCTTAAGCTTACCATTGAGGAATGCACTTTTCACATCCATTTGATATAAGATGATATTGTGATGGTTAGCACAAGCAAGCAATATGCGAATAGCTTCAAGTCTAGCAACAGGTGCAAAAGTTTCATCAAAGTCAATTCCCTCAACCTGTGTGTAGCCCTGTGCCACAAGACGGGCCTTATTCCTCACTACCTGACCAAGTTCATCTTGCTTGTTGCGGTAGATCCACTTGGTACCTATGACATTGTGCTTGCGAGGATCTGGGCGTTTGACGAGTTCCCACACATTGTTGAGCTTGAATTGATGCAATTCCTCTTGCATGGCTTGAATCCACTCAGCCTCCAAGAATGCTTCATCAACTTTGGTGGGCTCTGTGATAGAGACAAAAGCAAAGTGCCCACAAAAGTTAGACAAATGAGAGGCTCTTGAGTGAGTGAGGGGACTTGGTGCATTGATGTCGTCGAGGATTTTCTCGATCTGCACTTCATTTGCAAGTCGTGGATTAGTAGGCTGAAGACTTTGTTGGAGCTAAGGATTTTCTTCAGCGCCATTTTCTTCAGGTGTATCAGCATGAATATCTTCAATAGTTGGTACAACTTCTTCAGAGAGTAGTTGTTCTTCAGTAGGGATCACATCTTCAGTGGCCTTGAACCTAATGGATTCCTCAGGTGGCATTTCATCTAGCACAGGAGGCAGGTGCTCTCTTTGCGAGCCGTTAGTTTCATCGAACCGCACATCTACAGTTTCAACAACCTTGTTGTGGTAGGTGTTGAAGACTCTGTAGGTGTGCGAGTCCTTTCCGTAACCAAGCATAAAACCTTCATGTGCTTTTGGTGCGAATTTAGAACTATGGTGAGGATCTCTAATCCAGCATTTTGCACCGAAGACTTTGAAATAACTTACATTGGGTTTCTTGTCAGTGAGGAGTTCATATGAAGTCTTCTTGAGGAATTTGTGAAGATATACCCTGTTGATGATGTGGCAAGCAGTATTGATTGCAATAGGCCAGAAGCGACGAGGGGTCTTGTATTCATCAAGCATGGTGCGAGCCATCTCAACAAGAGTCCTATTCTTGCGCTCCACTACGCCATTCTGCTGAGGAATATAAGGGGCAGATAGCTCATGAGTAATACCAAGTTCATCAAGATAATCATCAAGACCCGTGTTCTTGAACTCAGTCCCATTATCACTCCTGATATGCTTGATCTTGACGCTGAAATTCGTTGAGGCCCTTGAAGAAAATCGTTTGAAGACATTCTGCACTTCAGATTTGTACAGAATAATGTGCACCCAAGTATAGCGAGAGAAATCATCAACAATGACAAAACCGTATAAGCATGGAGTATTTGTTAGTGTGGCATAGTGAGTGGGCCCAAAGAGATCCATATGAAGCAATTCAAAAGGACGAGTGGTGGTCATGATGGTCTAGGATGGATGCTTGGATTAGGTCATCTTTCCAGACTCACAAGCCCCACACAAGTGATCCTTGCGGAATTTGACACCCTCAATACCAATGACGTGCTTTTTCTTCACGAGCGTGTGCAAGTTCCTCATGCCAGCATGTCCAAGTCGTCGATGCTATAGCCAGCCTTCTGAAGCTTTGCAAGTAGACATGTGGCCGGTTGTGGACCTGTAGAGAAATCAACAATATACAAGTCTCCTCTCCTAAAACCTTCGAAGACTTTCGATTTGTCAGATTCCATGATGACTACACAACGGTATTTGCCAAAGATGAAAATCATATCAAGATCACAAAGCATTGAGACAGACATGTGGTTGAATCCAAGGGACTCGACAAGCATCACCTTATCCATGTGTCGATCCTTCGAGATTGCAACCTTACCTAGACCCAATACCTTGCTTTTTCCTTTGTCAGCGTAGGTGATATGCTTCAGATGAGAGGGAGCCAGTGGAATGTTCATCAATAGGTTCTTGTCACCAGTCATGTGGTTGGTGCATCCACTGTCGAGAACCCACTCAGTTGCTTTGGGTGTTTCATCCTGCAGAAGAATTAGTACAACTTACGAACTCATATGCTTCAGAGTGAACAATATGACTTCAAATTCATCAGATTGAATTTCATCACATAGTATAGTAAGCAAAGTAATATGAGGACGTGAGAAATGAATGATTCATTTCTTCATGTTTAGCTTGCGTCCCTTCAACCATTTCCTCAGGTCTCCGGCAAATTCTTCAGACGTTCAAGTTCGTCTGGAGACCTGACCCTGCATAAGAGGTTAGTTCACTTTCTTCACCACCCACATCTGGAGGGGTGGCAAAGAGTTCATCATTTTGTGAGCTCCATATGAGAATGGTGGCATTGAAGCAAGTGCACTTCGTTTCACAGGACGGGGGTTAGAGTATTCATATGAATATGCAGAGAAATTCTTCGAGGACTTATGAACATAATGATTTGAGGAATTATGCACATATTCATAACCCTTAGATTTTCCCTGCGGAACAGAAGCATTAGCACGAGAATGATATGATTTTTGACCATATGAGGAATTTGGTCCATGTGAAGACTTTGGTACATATGAGGAATTTGATCTGGGGTTCCTTTTCTTTGAAGGTGGTGTCATGAGGACATTCACTTGAAGACTTTCCAAGCAGCTCTTGGGAACCCAGATTTTCCTTAGAGGGGGACCATTCCTGCAGTTAGTTCCAACATATCTAGCAAATACTTCACCATTCTGATCTTTGAACAGTTTATAGTTGGAGTCAATTGACTCATCAGGAGAATATGAAGTTTGACAACTAAAGCCAGATAAACTAGATGGATCTACAGGAGGTCCTTTTGCAGCAACCCATGAGGTTTTGGGATACTGCTCAGGTTTCCAGTATGATCCATCAGCGTTGAGTTTCCTCTCAAATGCAATACCCTCTTTCCTAGGGTTCCTGTTCAGAATCTACTTTTTAAGCACATCGCAAAGGGTTTGATGCCCTTTGAGGCTTTTGTATATGCCTGTCACATACAATTCCTTCAACCCTGCATTTTCATCAGTAACATTTGTGGTATCCTCAGATGAGAAATTTGTGACCACAGATATAATTGAAGAATTTGCAGCAATAGAAGCATTTGAACTTTCAGGTGAAGAATTAGCAGTTTCACGTTCAATGCATTTCAAACAAGGTGGAATGAATTCTTCCTGAGTGGAACTGATCTGTTGAGCAAGCAAAGAATCATTATCCCTTTGAAGATCTTCATGAGATACCCTTAGTTTCTCAAGATCTTGCTTTCTTTGAAGGAATTCATAAGAAAGATTCTCATGATCGACTAAGAGAGCCTCATGACGACTTTGAAGGTTATCAAACTTAGACTGGAGACTTTGAAGTCCCTTAGTCAGAGTTTGAGTGCGATCCATTTCCTCATTCAACAGGTCATCGCTTTTGTCTAGCAGTTTCTGAAGCTTTTCCAAGGCAGTTTGTTGTTTCATGGCAATATTAGCAAGTCTGGAATAGCTAGGTTTGAGGTTTTCATCAGATTCACATTCACTAGATTTAGATGAGGAATGATATGTGAGTACCTTTGAACCTTTTGCCATGAGGCACATAGATGAGGAAGATGAAGTTGGATCAGTCTTCTGCGTTTTGAGGAAGTTCTTGTATTCGATGAACCTGGGATCTTGACGAGTGCGGTAGCCTTCATGAACATCAGAGAGCCTGTCCCAGATGAGCTTAGCAGTGTGAAGATGGGAGATGCTTTTGAACATGACCTTTGACAGGCTAGAGTAGATGATATTCTTCGCCTAGGCGTCCAGCTGTGTGTACTTAAGAATGTCATCAGCATTAGCCATTTTGCAGAGATCAGTCAGTCCAAGCTCAGTAACAGTCCATAGCTCGCTGTTCTTCGATATGAGGTGCTTCCGCATGAGGACTTTCCATTTGGGATAGTCAGATCCATCAAAGACAGGGCACACTGTGGTTGCCTGGGCACTACTTGCCATGAAGCAATAGGTGGGAGCATAGTCATCGTTGTCAAGGTTGGAGTCATCATCACTTTCCTCAGTGTTGAAGATTGACTTGCTGACGAAGGCAGTAGCGAGGGTAGACTACCACACCAGAGTCAGATTCCACTTCAGATTCCTCCTCTTCATATTCTTCAGATTCTTCTTCAGAATCCATTTCCTTGCCAATGAGTGCCCGAGCCTTTCTTAAGTTATTCTTCCTGTGCGATGAGGACTTTGAACATGAGGACTTTGAGGACTTTGAAGATTTCTTCTTTTTCTTCGAGTCATCAGAACTATCATCCTTGTATTTCTTCTTCTTTGATTATTTTTCCCAGAGAGGACAGTCAGCAATGTAGTGGCCACATTTCTTGCATTTGTGACAAGTTCTCTTCTTGTAGTCGCTTGATGAAGATTCTGAGTTCTTCAAGCCACTTCTTGATGATTTTCCAAACCGACCTCTCCTTGAGAACTTCTGGAATTTCCTCACGAGCAGTACTAGCTCCTGACTCAGTTCTTCAGGATCACCAAGGCTACTATCAGATTCTTCGTCTTCGGATGAGGAAATTGCCTTGGCCTTCAAAGCACGAGATCTTCCATAACTTGGCCCGTAGAGGTCTCTCTTCTCAGCTTGTTGGAATTCATGAGTATTGAGTCTCTCAAGAATATCAACATGATATAGTGACTTGTAGTCTCCACGTTCTTGGATCATCAAAGCAAGTGTATCGAATGAGGAATCAAGAGATCTCAGCAGTTTCTTCACCACCTCATGGTTGGTGATGTCAGTGGCACCAAGAGCCTGAAGCTCATTGGAGATATCAGTGAGGCGATCGGAAGTTTGTTGAAAATTTTCGTTGTCGAGTCTTTTGAAGTGATTCAAGAGATTGCGAAGAACATCAACTCGAGAGTCACGTTGAGTTGAAACACCTTCATTGACTTTGGACAGCCTATCCCAGATAAGCTTAGCAGTCTCCCAAGCACTCACTCTGCCATATTGACCTTTGCTCAGATGGCCACATATGATATTCTTCGCTTGAGAATCGAGTTGCTTGAATCTCTTCACATCAGCAGCGTTGATAGTGGGAGTGACAAAGGGAACACCATTTTCCACAACATACCAGAGATCGTTGTCAATTGCCTCAAGATGCATGCGCATCTTGTTCTTCCAATAGGGGTAGTCCATCCCATCAAAGGTAGGACACCCAGCTGAGACCTTGATCATGCCTGCAGTCGACATAACTAAAACTCCAGGTGGTTAAACCAAAATCACACAGAACAAGGGAGTACCTTGCTCTGATACCAATTGAAAGTGCGTTATATCGACTAGGGGGTGAATAGGCGATTTTTACAAATTCGTCATTGAGGAATTACTAGATGAGGAATTTGCTAAGTGACGAAATACTCGCAGCGGAATAAGTACTCAAGTGAATGCAAAACATAGCAGTAGCGTAGTCATCATGATGAAATGAAGCATACACAGAGCATAAGTAGCGTGAATAGGATAAGCAGGCAGAAGATAAAGTGACTGAAGAATTTGAGATGAGGAAATTGAGAAAGTCTTCAGTCAAATTCTTCAGACAGTAACGATCAGATTCATCAACAAATACTTCGAGGAAATGTAGGGGTTGAGGAAATAGAACCAGGAGCTCGATGAAGACAATGATTTGATGACCCAGTTCCAACTGCTGTGACAGTCGTACATCTGTTTCGGAGCGGCTTGGTATTTAAACCAAAGGACACACAGTCCCAGGACACATAGTCCTTACCGTATTCTCCTTGAGCTAAGGTTACACAAACCTCGCCCAACACTCGTGGTAAGTCTTCAGGGTAGACTTCCAAACCCTCACAAACTCGGTCACCCGGCGATCCACAATTGACTGCTGGATGCTCTAGACCATGACGCCTAACCGTCTGGAAGATACACAGTCTTCAAAGGTAAAAAGTGTCGGTTCCACACAGGAACAATCTCTTCAGTGATGCTCAATCACTTTGGGTTTTGGTGGTTTGGGTTTTGGGATTTTCCTCACTAATGATTTACTCTCAAAGTCCTCGAGGAATGGGTTGCTCTCAAATGACAAGTGTCAATCTCTCTCTGAGCAGCCAACCAACTAGTGGTTGTGGGGAACCAAGTAGTGGTTGTGAGGGGCGGCTATTTATAGTCAGGGTGCAACCCGACATGATAAGACATAAATGCCCCCCAATGATATGACCGTTAGGTGGATAAAATATCTGGACAGCTGGCGCAAAGCACATCAATGGTCGGAATTTGAACCGTCAAATTCCTCAGGGCTTATCATATTCCTCACGGTAGGCAATTCGCACTGGCGAAATCCTAACTCCTCAGTCAGACCAATTTCCTCAGAGACCAGAAGAACATCGTCTCTATCACTGAAGAAGTTGACTGAACTATAAGAGATTTCCAAACGTTCACTCAAAGGATTGGTTATGTTGAGGCTTTTGAGTTGAGCATCAGTTGGAAATTTTTCCTTAGTATTACCTCGGCCCCCTTTAACAGTACGGTGTTTCCTACGACTCAAAGAGAGGAAATGAAACTACAAAAACAAAAGTCTTCATGCTTCATAGTCCTCGTTAATATCTTCAAGGTCACACCGAATTCTTCAGCTTCAAAGTCTTCAGGGAAATACCAAAGTCTTCAGCTGAAGACATTCATTTTTAGGGGTCGACATTCATAGTATATATCAAACTCCTCGGCGACTTATAGAACCTGTGTACACTCACACACATATTAGTCCCTTAACCTATAAGTCTTCAATACACAAAAATCACTAAGGGGCACTAGATGCACTTACAATCACCACCACCCAATAAGCAGCACCTGCACACAAATAACAAATACTTGCAACCCGACGCGAAAGAGAGGTTGTCAATATCTCTACGGTAAAAAGATAGATTAGGATATGATAGATTGGAGAGATAGATCTCTCAAGAACACAAACTAAAAAGAGAAAATAAAAAGTGCTGCAATATATTTTTGGGTTTTTGGTATGGTAGATCTTAAAACAAAGAAGCAAAAGGATAGATCGGAAAGCAATATGTTGGAAAAGTAGACCCGGGGGCCATAGGTTTCACTAGTGGCTTCTCTCATGAGTATAGCACACGGTGGGTGAATAAATTACTGTTGGGCAATTGATAGAAGATCAAATAATCATGATGATATCCAAGGCGATGATCATTATATAGGCATCACGTCCAAGATAAGTAGACCGACTCCTGCCTGCATCTACCACTATTACTCCATACATCGACCGCTATCCAGCATGCATCTAGTGTATTAAGTTCATGGAAAAACGGAGTAATGCAATAAGAACGATGACATGATGTAGACAAGATCTATTCATGTATGAATAGTCCCCATCTTGTTATCCTTAATGGCAATGATACATGCATGCCTTGCTGCCCCATCTGTCACTGGGAAAGGACACCGCAAGATCGAACCCATCACAAAGCACCTCTTCCCATGGCAACAAAATATCGATCTAGTCGGCCTAACTAAACCAAAGATTCGAAGAAGAAATACGAGGCTATAAGTAATCATGCATATAAGAGATCAAAGAAGACTCAAATAATATTCATGGATAGAAACTGATCATGAACTCAAAATTCATCGGATCCCAACAAACACACCGCAAAAGTTTACATTAAATAGATCTCCAAGAGACCATTGTATTGAGAATCAAAAGAGAGAGAGACGAAGCCATCTAGCTACTGCCTACAGACCGATAGGTCTATGGTGGACTACTCACGCATCATCAGAGAGGCACCTATGAAGAAGATGAACCCCTCCGTGATGGTGTTAGATTGGATCTTGAGGTTCTGGAACTTGCGGCGGCCGGATGTGTTTTTCGTCGACTACCCTAGGGTTTTCTGAATATTTGGGTATTTAATTATAGACGTCAGAGGCGGTGGAGAGGGGCCCCGTGGAGGGCACAACCCATCAGGGCGCGCCGGGGGCCCCCTGGCGCGCCCTGGTGGGTTGTGGCCTCCACAACCCACCTCTCTGGCACTTCTTTTGCCCATTGGGTGTCTTTTGGTCCAGAAAAAATCTGCAAAAAGTTTCGTCGCAATTGGACTCCGTTTGGTACTGATATTCTGCGAAGTAAAAAACAAGCAAAAACAACAACTCGCACTTTGGCACTATGTCAATAGGTTAGTTCCAAAAAATGATATAAAGTTGTTATAAAGTGATTGTAAAACTTCCAAGAATGATAATATAACAGCATGGAACAAGCAAAAGTTATAGATACGTTGGAGACGTATCAGCATCCCCAAGCTTAATTCCTACTCGTCCTCGAGTAGGTAAATGATAAGAACAAATTTTTTGATGTGGAATGCTGCCTAACATGTTCATCTCATATTCGTTTTCTTTTGTAGCATGGACATTTGGACTTTTAGATGATTCAAAGCAATAGTCTAGTTTTAACATAATGACTTCAATACTCAAGCATGCCAACAAGCAACTATGTCTTTCAAAATATCAACACTAAAGAAAGTTTTCCCTAGCCCATCATGCTCAATCATTGATCCATTCATGAAACACACTCAAATATTAGCTATACCCAATGCTCAAGTACGATCATAGTGCCCCCTAGTTGGTGCTTTATAAGAGAAGATGGAGACTCAAAGTAAAAATAAAAATTGCATAAAGTAAATAGATAGGCCCTTCGCAGAGGGAAGTAGGGATTTGTAGAGGTGCCAGAGCTCAAAGTTTAAATTGAGAGAGAAAAATATTTTGGGTGGCATGCCTTTCCTGTCTACGAAAATGGCAAAGTAGTTCACAATACTTTCCATGCTAGATACATCATAGGCGGTTCCCAAACAAAAAAAAGTTTATTCCTTTTTCCACCATTCTTTCACATTCCATGGCGGGCCGTATCCACGGTTGCCTTCCATACCAACACTTTCCAAGGAAGTTATTATTTGACAACATAAAGTAAATATTTTTTTGTTTTTCATTTCGGGAATGGGCATCCCTATTACCGCCGTACTCTCGTGCAATGACAAGTGAATAAACACTCATCTTGAGAATAACACATCTAGCATGGAAAAATATTGGACACTCCCCACCGTTTCATGAGCGGTACGAGCACACAAAAGAGAAGTTTATTTTGAAAATTAGAGATGGCACATACAAATTTGCTTGGAATGGCATGGAAATACCGGATATAGGTAGGTATGGTGGACTCATAAGGCAAAACTTGGTTTAAGGATTTTGGATGCACAAGTAGTATTTCTACTTAGTAAAAATGGAGGCTAGCAAATAAATTCAGAAGCAACCAAACCAAGAAACGAAAATTCACATAAGCGAGCATTGAGCATAACTAACACCGAATAATGCACCATAAGTAGGATGTAACTTCATTGCATAACTATTGACTTTCTTGCATGCATAGGGAATCACAAACCTTAACACCA
Organism: Elymus sibiricus; assembly: GCA_039707655.1. Lineage (NCBI taxonomy): Eukaryota > Viridiplantae > Streptophyta > Magnoliopsida > Poales > Poaceae > Elymus > Elymus sibiricus. Next base: position 450,565,830 of record CM077667.1, on the reverse strand, counting down.
ATATTCCTACTAAAGCATAATTACTCACTAACATGACTCACATATTACCATCATCATGTTTCAAAACTATTACAAGGAATCAAGTTTAATTTGTCCAATGATCTTCATGAAAGTTTTTATTATATCCTCCTTGGATATCTATCACTTTGGGACTAGTTTCATATATTGCCATTGCTTTTTGACTAGCTCAAACAAATTTAAGTGAAGCACATGAGCATAAAGATTTCATCTCTCAAAAAGGTATAAGTGAAGCATGAGAGGATTTCTTCAAAATTTACTAAATCTCAAATTAATCTAAGTGAAGCATGAGAGTATTTCTCCAAAAGTTTCCAAGCACACCGTGCTCAAAAAGATATAAGTGAAGCACTAGAGCAATTCTATAGCTCAAAAAGTTTAAGTGAAGCATATAGAGCAATTCTAACAAATCATAGCATAATTTTGGCTCTCCCAAGTAGGTGTGTCCAGCAAGGATACAAGTGACAAACTAACAAGCAAAGCAAGCAAAGGCTCTAATGATACAAGACGCTCCAAGCAAAACTCAAGATATGTGACGAATAAAAATATAGTTCCAAGTAAAATACCGATGGTCGTTTGAAGAAAGAGGGGATGCCACTCGGGGGCATCCCCAAGCTTAGTTTCTTGTTTCTCTTTGGATATATCTTGGGGGTGCTGTAGCATCCCCAAGCTTTGGCTCTTTTCACTCCTTCTTCCTTCATCCATCGTGATCTCACCCAAAGCTTGAAAACTTCAATCACACAAAACTCAACAAAATCTTCGTGAGATCCGTTAGTATAATAAAGCAAATCACTACTTTAATTAATGTTGCAAACCCATTCATATTTTATTATTGTATTATACCGACTGTATTTTAACTTTACCATGGCTCATACCCTTCAATATAACACATAGATTCATCAAAACAAGCACACAATGCAACGAAAACAGAATCTGTCTTAAACAGAACAGTCTGTAGTAATCTGTACGCTAACCATATTCTGTAACTATAAAAATTCTGAAAAATTAGGAAAACGTAAAGAATTTGTATAGCAACACTTTGTTAAAATTTCAGCTCAATATCACGTTCCAGTAAAAAATGAAAATTCGAACACTGGACGCAAAGTTTCTGTTTCAGATTCAGCATTGCTTCTACTCATCTTATGAATCATCCTAAAGGCTCTACTTGGCAAAAACACTAAATAAACCATAAAAACACAATCATAACATAGGCATAATTGTGTCAACACTCAAAAACAGAAAGGAAAAAACAAAAATAAATTTATTCACTGGGTTGCCTCCCAACAAGCGCTATAGTTTTACGCCCCTAGCTAGGCATAACACATAGATTCAAGTATTATCATCTTTGGTTTTGGAACCATAGGATGCTATCATGATTGATTCATATGGTGGCTTAATTCTTGTTCTAGGGAAGTGTTCCATACCCTTTCTTAGTGGAAATTGAAAACGAATATTGCCCTCTTTCATATCAATCACGGCACCTATAGTGCGTGAGAACGGTCTACCAAGTATAATGGGACAAGACGGATTATAATCAATATCAAGCACAATAAAATCTATGGGAACATAGTTCCTATTTGCAAGAATAAGAACATCATTAATTCTTCCCAAAGGTTTTTTAATAGTAGAATCCGCCAAGTGCAAGTTAAGAGAACATTCTTATATATTGGTGAGACCAAGCACATCACATAAAGATTTCGGAATCGTGGAAACACTAGCACCCAAATCACATAAAGCAAATCACTCATAATTTTTAATCTTGACTTTAATAGTAGGTTCCCACTCATCATGTAATTTTCTAGGAACAGAAATCTCCAACTCCAACATTTCTTCAAAAGATTTCATCATGGCATCAACGATATGTTTAGTAAAAGCTTTATTTTGCTCATAAGCATGGGGTGAATTCAACATGGATTGCAGCAAATAAATATATTCAATCAAAGAGCAACTATCATAGATAAAGTCTTTGCAATCCAAAATAGTGGGCGCATCACTAGTTAAAGTTTTGACCTCTTCAAACCCACTTTTATCAAAATTTTCGTCAAGATTCTCATCCTCCAAATTATTGGGACGCCTTCTAGCTAAAGTTGACTCTACTTCAGTCCCTTTATCATCAATCTTAATATTACTAAACAAGGAATCAATAGAAGAAACACCAATCACTTTAAGATCTTCATCATTTTTATAAAGGCAATCACTAGAAAACAATTTTTCTAAGATTTCTCTTTTAGCTCTTAGCATAGTCGTTCTTTTCTTACTTTCATCCATAGAGACATATAAAACTTTAATTGATTCATCAATTTTAGGCACAAAAGCTTTCAACTTGAGATTTTCAACATCATGAGAAATTCTATCAATGCTTCTAGACATATCATCAATCTTATTCAACTTTTCTTCTATCGTAGTATTGAAAGCCTTTTGCGTATTGATAAATTCTTTAATATTACTCTCAAGATCAGAGGTGTTCCTATTATTATTGTAAGAAGAATTACCATAGGAATTACCATAATTATTAGAGGAATTTCCAGGAAAAGGCCTAGGATTAAAATTACCTCTATAAGCATTGTTATTGAAATTGTTTCGCGAGACAAAGTTCACATCTACGAAATCACTATATTGCTAAATCAAGGTAGACAAAGGCACATCATTAAGATCAATAGGGATATTTTTACTAGCAACCAACTTCATCAAAGCATCAACCTTGTCACTCAAAGTACTAATTTCTTCAACCGAATTAACTTTTTTACTAGTAGGTGCTCTTTCGATATGCCATTGTGAATAATTTTCCATAATATTATCTAGAAATTTAGTAGCTTGACCCAAAGTAATTTCCATAAAAGTACCACCCGCGGCGGAATCTAAAAGATTTCTAGAGACAAAATTCAATCCCGCATAAATTCAATCCCGCATAAATTTTTTGTATGATCATCCAAAGATTTAAACCATGAGAAGGACAATTTCTTAGCATCAATTTCATTCTTTCCCAAGATTGTGCAACATGTTCATGCTCAAGTTGCTTAAAATTCATGATTTGTGTCCTAAGGGAAATAATTTTCGCGGGCGGAAAATACTTAATGATAAAAGCATCCCTGCACTTATTCCAAGAATCGATACTATTGCGAGGCAAAGAGGAAAACCAATTTTTTGCACAATCCCGCAAGGAAAAATGAAATAATTTCAACTTCACTATATCATTGTCCACATCTTTTTTCTTTTGCATATCACACAATTCTACGAATGTGTTTAGATGGGACGCGGCATCCTCATTAGGATTACCGGCAAATTGATCTTTCATGACAAGATTCAACAAAGCGGCATGAATATCATAAGATTCCGCACTTGTGGTGGGAGGAGCAATATGAGTACTAATAAAATCATTGTTATTAGTATTGGAAAAATCACACAACTTGGTGTTTTCTTGAGTCATCGTGACTACGCAAACAAGATTGCAAGCAAGCAAGAGATCCGACGAGAAAAAGGGCAAACGAAAAAGAGGGCGAATAAAACGGCAAATTGGTGAAATGAGGGAGAGGAAAACGAGAGGCAAATGGCAAATAATGTAATTACAAGGAGATGAGATTTGTGATTAGGAACCTGGTAGATGATGATGGAGTCTCCTCGGCGCCAGAGATTGGCACGTAGAAGAAACCGCTTCCTCCCCGGCAATGGCGCCATTAATTCCTTTGACGTGGCTTGAGACTGCGTCGGTATTTCCCCAAAGAGGAAGGGATGATGCAGCACAGCGACGGTAAGTATTTCCCTCGGTTATGAAACCAAGGTTATCGAACCAGTAGGAGAATGACCACCACCCAATAACCAGCACCTGCACACAAATAACAAATACTTGCAACCCGACGCAAAAGAGAGGTTGTCAATCTCTCTACGGTAAAAAGATAGATTAGGATATGATAGATTGGAGAGATAGATCTCTCAAGAACACTAACTAAAAAGAGCAAATAAAAAGTGCAGCACTATATTTTTGGGTTTTTGGTATGGTAGATCTGAAAACAAAGAAGCAAAAGGATAGATTGGAAAGAAATATGTTGGAAAAGTAGACCCGGGGGCCGTAGGTTTCACTAGTGGCTTCTCTCATGAGTATAGCACACGGTGGGTGAACAAATTACTGTTGGGTAATTGATAGAAGATCAAATAATCATGACGATATCCAAGGCGATGATCATTATATAGGCATCACGTCCAAGATAAGTAGACCGACTCCTGCCTGCATCTACCACTATTACTCCACACATTGACCGCTATCCAGCATGCATCTAGTGTATTAAGTTCATGGAAAACGGAGTAATGAAATAAGAACGATGACATGATGTAGACAAGATCTATTCATGTAGGAATAGACCCCATCTTGTTATCCTTAATGGCAATGATACATGCGTGCCTTGCTGCCCCTTCTGTCACTGGGAAAGGACACCGCAAGATCGAACCCATCACAAAGCACCTCTTCCCATGGCAAGAAAAATAGATCTAGTCGGCCTAACTAAACCAAAGATTCGTAGAAGAAATATGACGCTATATGTAATCATGCATATAAGAGATCTACTCAAATAATATTCATGGATAGAAACTGATCATGAACTCAAAATTTATCGAATCCCAACAAACACACCGCAAAAGTTTACATCAAATAGATCTCCAAGAGACCATTGTATTGAGAATCAAAAGAGAGAGAGGAAGCCATCTAGCTACTGCCTACGGACCCGTAGGTCTATGGTGGACTACTCACGCATCATCGGAGAGGCACCTATGAAGAAGATGAACCCCTCCGTGATGGTGTTAGATTGGATCTCGAGGTTCTGGAACTTGCGGCGGCTGGATGTGTTTTTCGTCGACTTCCCTAGGGTTTTTTGAATATTTGGGTATTTAATTATAGGCGTCAGAGGCGGTGGAGAGGTGCCCCGTGGAGGGCACAACCCATCAGGGCGCGCAGGGGGCCCCCTGGCGCGCCCTGGTGGGATGTGGCCTCCACAACCCATCTCTCTGGCACTTCTTTGGCCCACTGGGTGTCTTCTGGTCCAGAAAAAATCTCCAAAAATTTTCGTCACGATTGGACTCCGTTTGGTACTGATATTCTACGAAGTAAAAAACAAGCAAAAACAGCAACTGGCACTTTGGCACTATGTCAATAGGTTAGTCCCAAAAAATGATATAAAGTTGTTATAAAGTAAGTGTAAAACATCCAAGAATGATAATATAATAGCATGGAACAAGCAAAAATTATAGATACGTTGGAGACGTATCAATTACTCTTTGGGTGTGCCAACGCTGTGGACGTAGAACTTGCTGCGATGAAGGAGGGCATGACCCTTGCCCTCCATTGGCCGCCACTCCCGTTGTTCGTGGAGACGGACTATGCTGAAGTTGTTGCGCTCGTGCAATTCTCAACCCCCAAAACGTCACGCTATGCGTCGCATGTCCATAATATTCGTGAACTTCGTTAGGAATGACATGTATTGATCATCAAAATTTGTCGCGAAGCTAACTCTGTGAGACACGACTTAGCACTGCTAGGTAGAGAGCAGGTGAAAACTGTAATTTGGCTAAGAAATTTCTCCGAGCAAATAGCCATAGGTACAAACAATGATTGTATCTCTATTGCTAGCTAAGGTCATTTCTAACTGATCCCCTAAAACTAGTGGAGTATCCGGTGGAGGAAAAGCTTAGAGGAGTATATTAACCCCATTAAGTTTTGGCTGGACCTCGCCGTCCCTATATATAACGGAGTAAATTTTTATTTTTTGTAAACTTTGCAGTTCTAGTATAAATTGCAACTACATATTAGCACACATGTAGAAACTAAACATAAATTTGATTGTTCAAATAAATCACAAATATAGTTTACAAACCTAATTCAAAGTTGACAAACCGAATTATTCAAATTTAAACACGTCGAATGGTCCAAATGTAGCAAATATCATGTGATAGAAACAACTAGGACTCATTAAGAGGTTGCTAGTGATGCTCAACAAGATCTTGTTGGAGTTGAGCATGAACTTGATGGTTCTCGATCTTGCGATGCTCCTTAAGGAATTCCAGGATCTTGTTCGTATCATACTCTCGCTCAACTGGAGTCCCGTCGGTGATGTACCGAAAGTTCTCAGGCATATCCCTCTCTTCTTCAATGATCATGTTACGCAATATGATGCATCAAGTCATGATACACCATAGAACCTTGTAGATCCAATACTCGGCGGGGCCACGAACAATTGCAAAGTGCTTCTGAAGCACACCGAAAGCTCTCTCAACATATTTATTAGCAACTTCTTGACATTAGGCAAAGTGAATGTTTTCATTACCTTTTGGACGAGGATTTTTTTTTGACCAAGGTAGCCCATTGTGGACAGATGCCATCCGCAAGGTAGTATCCCATCGAGTAGTTGTGCCCGTTGACCGAGTAGTTGTGAACAAGAGCTTCACCTGTAATAAGCCTAGAAAACAATGGTGATCTCAACAGTGATACTTGTGATCTGCGTTGGGTTTTTCATGAAGAGGAACGGGTAATTGCAACACAATACGGATAAGTATTTCTTTCAGTTAAGAACCAAGGTTTATCGAACCAATAGGAATACCAATCAACAACCGTCTTCAGCGACTGCACACAAAAGAGCAAACACTTGGACCCAACGCAGCAAGAGGGTTGTCAATCCCCTTGATCTCGTTATTTGCAAGCAAATGAAGTGTGTAGATGATAGTAGATAATTGTAAATTGCAAAATAAAATAAAAGGAAATAAATGGCAGCAAGGTAATGAAAGCGTTTGTAAATAAATAAGTGAATAGACCTGAGGCCCATAGTTTTCCCCAATGTTTAGGATATCGCTTATCGTTAGCGTTTCGGTCAGCTCGGGATTAGAGATTAATCGGAAATCGACCGATTAATCGATTTTATTGGTCGACTATTAATCTGTCATTTTTTGCAAATCCCAGGTTATCAACACTAAAATATGTTATATTCAACACCAAAAAATATTAGACAGAAGTGTTACCTTGATTCTTAGCCTTTGAATCCTCGTATAATGACAAACAAAATATGGCAATATTACAAAAAACACAAATAAACATAGTTTTTGCAAACATAGTGCTAGAAATAGGCCTGATTTATTGGTAGATTCCCAAAAGATAAACGGTGAAGATAAGACATAATCTTATCGGTCACCCCACGAGTAGTGATTAATTGGACGATTTTTTGAACACTGGTTTTCCCTAGCGGCATCTCTCATGTAGGAAGCATACGGTGAGTAAACAAATTACTCTTGGGCAATTGATAGAAAAGTGCATAGTTATGTGATATTCACGACAATGATCATGTATATATATGCATCACGTCCGTAAGCAAAATAGGTCGACTCCTGCCTGCACCTATTACTATTACTCCACCCATCGACCGTTATCCAGCATGCATCTAGAGTATTAAGTAAAACAGAGTAATGCTTGGAGAACAATGACATGATGTAGACAAAGAGAATTCAATTAATATGAACTAATCCCATTGTTTATCCTTAGTGGAAACAATACAAAGACGTATCTTGTCCCTTTCTGTCACTGGGATATAGAGCACCGCCAGATTGAACCCACTAAAATGCGCCCCTCTCTCACTAAAGAAATATCAATATAGTGGGCCAAACTATTTCAATAGATAAAAGAGATTTACGAAGCTATAATGATCATGCAAATAAGAATCATAATATTCAGAGGTGACTCAAATACTTTTCAAGAATAATCTGAACATAAAGCCACAATTCATCGGATCCCAACAAATGCACCATACAAAAGAATTTCATCGGATAGATCAAAGCGAAGATGCGATGATCATTGTATTGAAGATCAAAAGAGAGTGAGATAGCCATCTAGGTAGTAACTACAGATACATAGGTTTGTGGTGAACTACTCACACATCATCATGAGAGCAACAAGGTTGATGAAGAGGCCCTCCGTGATCGATCCCCCCTCCGGCACGGTGCTGGAACAGAGCTCCAGATGGGATCGCGGAGGAAAAGAGACTTGCGGCGGCGGAAAAAGTGTTTTGGGATGCCCTCTAGAGTTTTTGGAATATATATGAATTTATAGGCCAGAGAACAGGGGTAGGAGGGCCACCATGGAGGGACAAGCCATCAAGGTGCACCGACCCCTCTGGGCGTGCCATGTTGGCTTGTGCCTCCCTCGTGCGGCCTCTGGTCTTCTCCTGAAGCTTCCAGGTCTTCTTTTGGTCCAGAAAAAATCATAAAGAAAATTCGGGGCAATTGGACTTCGTTTGGTACTGTAAACCTGAAAAGTCGAAAACACGCAGAAAACAGCAACTCGCACTGGGCACTGGGTCAATAGGTTAGTGCTAAAAAATAATATAAACTGGTAAATTAATACTCAAAAACTATCCTAGAATGATAATATAATAGCATGGAACAATAAAAAATTATAGATATGTTGGAGACGTATTAGCATCCCCAAGCTTAATTCATGCTCGTCCTCGAGTAGGTAAATGATAAAAATAGAATTTTTGATGTGACATGCTACCCAATATGTAATATTTTGCATGTATGCTCATTGAGAAACAATAAATTAACAAACATCAACATAGTAATATTTATAAGCACAAGCAACATAATCATCAATCTTTCGAAATATACGATCCTCAAAGAATGTTTACCCCCATTCATTTTATCATATTAGTAAGGCATGGCTCCGTCTTCACCACATTAATACAAATGTCACGCACCACAATGTCCAAGTCAAGCAATTGGATCATACTTTTTGAATGTGCATCAACTTTTTATTCTTCACGCAGTACATGAGCGTGAACCATGGACATAGCATAAGGGTGGAATAGAATATGGTGGTAGATATCAAAGGGGTAAAAAGTGGAGAAGAAAGTCTCGCATCAACTAGGCGTATCAACGGGCTATGGAGATGCCCATTGATAGATGTCAATGCAAGGAGTAGGGATTGCCATGCAAATGATGCACTAGAGCAATAAGTGTATGAAAGCTCAACGGGAGCTAAGTGGGTGTGCATCCAACTTACTTGCTCATGAAGACCTCGGGCATTTGAGGACGCCCGTCATCGGAATATACAAGCCAAGTTTTTAATAATGAAAAATAATTCCCACTAGCATATGAAAGTGACATAACATGAGACTCTCTATATGAAGAACAAGGTGCCACTTTGAGGCACAAGTGTGGTAAAGGATAGTAGCAAAGTCCCTTATGCCTTTTTCTCTCTTTTTCATTTTTTCATGGTGGGCTCATTTGGCCTCCCCCATTTTTATTTCCTCACTGGGCCAATGCTCTAATAATAATGAGCATCACACTTTTATTTACTTACAACTCAATATGAAAACTCGATATGAAGAACTATGAAGCAATATGATTCAATATGAATGCCTCTGGCAATGTACCGGGATATGCAATGATCTAGCATGACATGTATCAAAAATATGATGAACGGTGGCTTTGTCACAAATACTATGTAAGCTCTATATGATCATGGAAAGCAATATGATGATGAATGATCTAGTCATATGATGTAACGGTGAAATTTGCATGGCAAGATATCTCGGAGTGGCTATGGAAATGCCATAATAGGTAGGTATGGTGGATGTCTTGAGGAACATATAAGGAGGCTTATGTGTGACAGAGCGTATCATGTCACGGGGTTTGGATGCATCGGCGAAGTTCGCACCGATCCTCGAGGTGAGAATGGGCAATGCACGGTACCCAAGAGGTTAGCAAAATATGAGGTGGTGAGATTGTGTATGTCCACGGGTTCACATTAGTCATAAAGAACTCATATACTTATTGCAAAGTTTTATTAGTTTTATCACAAATCAAAGTACTACTCGTATGCTACGAGGGAGAAGGTTGGGAGCAGTTAACCATCACTCGCCTCCGACTCGACACAACACTAGGATTTCAACGATGAATAGAAATGCTCACACATCCCCACCATGCCTTTTTAATATTTAGACAAATGGCAAATTAACACCTCTTAATACCGATACTTCTATGAACCGACAATCATGTACTCACACCCTTTCACATTACCACATCAATATCATTAACCCAAAATTTCTCTTTAATGTGCTACATGATGGTTTTGATTATCACTCATTGAATACCTATTATTTTTGGACTAGTCTTATGACCCATGCAAATAACCGTCACTATTTATTAACTCTCAAACAAATATAAGTGAAGAACAAGAGTGCAATTATTTCTACAAAATCTATACGCCATCGTTCTCAAAAAGATATAAGTGAAGTACTAGAGCAACTGCTAAGCTCAAAAGATATAAGTGAAGCACACAGAGTATTCTAATAAATTATGATGAAGGTGTGTCTCTCTCAAATAGGTGTATCCAGCAAACGATGATCGTGGCAAACTAAAAATAAAATCAAACAAAAGCAAACTACGCTCCAAGCAAAACTCATATCATGTGACGAATAAAAATATAGCTCCTAGTGACATACCGATGGATTGAGACGAAAGAGGGGATGCCTTCCGGGGCATCCCCAAGCTTAGATACTAGAGTCCTCCTATAATATTACCTTGGGGTGGCTTGGGCATCCCCAAGCTTAGGCTCTTGCTGCTCCTTATTCCATTGTCCATCGTGATAACACCCAAAACTTGAAAACTTCAATCACACAAAACTCAACAAAACTTCGTGAGATCTGTTAGTATAAGAAACATATCAAATACATTAGGTACTATTATAAATTGATTCATATTTCATTATTTCATAATAGGTGCTATATTCTAACTTCTCCATGGCTTATACTCCCCGATATAGCATCATCAAAACAAGCAAACTATGCAAGCAAAAACAGAATCTATCTAAAACAGAATAGTCTGTAAATATTTGTAAAGAACATATACTTATGTAAATCTAAAAATTCTGAAACATTAGGAAAATCTGAATAATATCTATAGAAATACTTTGTAAAAAGTTCAGATCAAAAAGACGTTCCAGTAAAATCAGAAAAATTCTGCACTGGACGCTAAAGTTTCTGTTTTTGCGCCGTATCAATTCTACTCATCTTGTAAGTCATCCCAAAGTCTTTACTTGGCACAAACACTAATTAAAACATAAAAACACAATAATTAGAGAGGCAATAATCATGTTATCACAAAAAAAATAGAAAGTAAAAAAAGAAAAAAATAAAGATAACTATTGGGTTGCCTCCCAACAAGCGCTATTGTTTTATGCCCCTAGCTAGGCATAATGCATAGTTTCAAGTGTTGTCATCTTTGACACTAATAACAATTTGTTGAAACTTGTTATTGAGAGCTTTCATTTCATCCTTCAAAACGCTAAGAGCATCAATCTTTTGGTCCGTAGTGTTAAATATCTTATTTTGCATTACTATGTTCCCATTGATTTTAGTAGACATGTTGTATAACCCCATAAAATTGGTTCCATAATGGCCTTAGTTTCTTTTATTAACTCGGTTTGATGGAAGCACACCAATATGGTTGGTTCAATGGTTTCTATTTTGGGTTGTCCAAATATGTTTTTCATCTTATGATAGGTGTCAAAAGCATTGTTCCCAAGGAAATCTTTTTCGAACATAGAGTCCAAGACACGTCTGTGAGAAAGATATAGACCAACATAAAAACTTCTAACGAGCAATTTAATATGACTCTTGGGATTAGCTCTCGCTTGTATTACTAGTAATCTATCCCATGCTTCTTTAAGGAGAGTGAGGCATGTCCGAAGGGGAACTAGCCATAGCGACAAGCAACAAGTAAACTAGTAATAAGCAAAGACAAATATTTTTGTATTTTTGATTTTTATGAAACAAACTAAATATAACAGCAAAAAAAACAGAACAAGTGAATGATAATTTGTGCGAAGTTACTTGATAGTTGGTGATGATATTCCCCGGCAACGGCGCCAAAAATCCTTCCTCATACTTGTGATCTGCGTTGGCTATTCCGTGAAGAGGAACGGGTAATTGCAGGACAATACAGATAAGTATTTCCCTTCGTTAAGAACCAAGGTTTATCGAACCAATAGGAATAACAATCAACAACCGTCTTCAGCGACTACACACAAAAGAGCAAACACTTGCACCCAACGCAGCAAGAGGGTCGTCAATCCCCTTGATCTCGTTATTTGCAAGCAAATGAAGTATGTAGATGATAGTAGATAATTGAAAATTGCAAAATAAAATAAAATCAAATAAATGGCAGCAAGGTAATGAAAGCGTTTGTAAATATATAAGTAAATAGACCTGGGGGCATAGTTTTCCCTAGCGGCATCTCTCATGTAGGAAGCGTACGGTGGGTAAACAAATTACTGATGGGCAATTGATAGAAAAGCGCATAGTTATGTGATATGCACAACAATGATCATGTATATATAGGCAGCACGTCCATAAGCAAATAGGCCGACTCCTGCCTGCACCTATTACTATTACTCCACCCATCGACCGCTATACAGCATGCATCTAGAGTATTAAGTAAAACAGAGTAATACTTGGAGAACAGTGCATGATGTAGACAAAGAGAATACAATTAATATGGACTAAGCCCATCATTTTATCCTTAGTGGCAACAATACAAAGACGTGCCTTGTCCCTTTCTGTCACTGGGATATAGAGCACCGCCAGATTGAACCCATTGCAACGCACCCCTCCCACTGAAGAAATATCAATCTAGTTGGCCAAACTATTTCAATAGATCGGAGAGATTTACGAAGCTATAATGATCATGCAAATAAGAATCATAATATTCAGAGGTGATTCAAATACTTTTCATGAATAATCTAAACATAAACCCACAATTCATCGGATCCCAACAAATGCACCGTACAAAAGAATTACATCGGATAGATCAAAGCGAAGATTCGATGATCATTGTATTGAAGATCAAAAGAGAGAGAGATAGACATCTAGGTACTAACTACGGACCCGTAGGTCTGTGGTGAACTAGTCACACATCATCATGAGGGCAGCAAGGTTGATAAAGAGGCCCTCCGTGATCAGTCCCCCCTCCGGCAGGGTGCCAGAACGGAGCTCCAGATGGGATCACGAAGGAACAGAGACTTGCGGCGGCGGAAAAAGTGTTTTGGGATGCCCTCTAGGGTTCTTGGAACATATGTGAATTTATAGGCCAGAGAACGGGGGTAGGAGGGCCACCATGGAGGGACAAGCCATCATGGCGCGCCGCCCCCCCTGGGCGCCCTGTTGGCTTGTGCCTCCCTCGTGCGGCCTCCGGTCTCCCCCCGAAGCTTCCAGGTCTTCTTTTGGTCCAGAAAAAATCATAAAAAAGTTTCGGGGCAATTGGACTTCGTTTGGTACTGTAAACCTGAAAAGTCAAAAACACGCAGAAAACAGCAACTGGCACTAGGCACTGGGTCAATAGGTTAGTGCTCAAAAATAATATAAATTGGTAAATTAATACTCAAAAATTATACTAGAATGATAATATAATAGCATGGAACAATCAAAAATTATAGATACGTTGGAGACGTATCAGACAACACATTCAAGTCATTTGGAGAGTCAAGCAAACCAAAGAATGAATTCCATATCCAAAGATCCGTCTATGCAACTGCCTCAAGAATGGTCGTTGGATTGTTGGTGTGACCTTTGTACTGAACCTTCCACCCTGCAGGACAATTCTTCCATCTCTAGTGCATACAGTCAAGTGATCCAAGCATCAATGGCCATCCTCTTGCTTCACTCTCAGTCATCAGCCTCTAGGTGTGTTCCTCGGTTGGTGCCATCTAGTACTCTGGGCCTAAGACAACGATCACTGCTTTAGTGAACCTTCAAATAACCTCCAAGATTGCGTCTTCACCAATGCGGACATAGTCATCAATTGCATCGATCGAACACCCATATGCCAAGACTGGAACAACCGCAATGCACTTCATCAGAGGGCTTGCACTTATCTCTTCACATGCATTTCTTAGAAGCTTGAATCAGTCATCATATCTCTCAACGGCTTTTGCAATGGTCAGAAAAAAGACTTGTGAGCATCCAAAAGCGCCGACGAAAGTACTTCTCCGGATAGGTTGGATTTGGGTCAAAGTACTCTTTCATGATCTTGGCATGACCTTCCGCTCTATCATGGTTGATGTGTATGGGACTAAATTGTGATCCTCTCCTCGGCCACCGAACATCATCATTGAAAATCATGCCAGAAACGGTGTCAAAGTCATCGTCATCTTCTTCCTCTTCGGATGACGACGAGTCCTCCAAGGTCATCTCCCTCAACCTCTTCATCTACAATTCAAATGGCTAAGTTCAGTCCAAATGGCTCGATTCACAATGAAGCGAACAAAAAAACTCACCTAGGCAATTCATCAAACACTTGGGGTGCGGTGGTGGTGCACTGGTCAACCGGTGTCATTCAGACCAAACGAGAGAGAATGGCTTGTAGCGGTGTGCAAGCAAGGTGAGATGCGGCGGCCGGCAAAAAAAGAAGAAGCAATCCGACGAATCAACTATGGCCTTGCAGGCGGCGTTTCACCTTGATTCCCGCAACGGCGATGGGGGCCGAACGGGCTCGACGTTGGGGAGAAGGGCGATGGGGGGCAAGGGAGCCTATGAGGTAGCGGCGGGGCCGGCGAGCGGTCGCCAGGAGTCGCGCGTGCGAATTTGCAGGTTCGGGGGATGATGCGAGCGAGAGGCGCAGTTTTTACTCAGGCGCCGAGCGGTGGAGTCAATTTCTGAAGAAAGGTGGGTCCGGAATAAAAAAATTACTCCCTTACGGTGGATTGGGGATCGACTAGGTGCCAGTTAAAGGAGTAAAACATATTTCTTACTCCTCTAATCAGTTATAAGTGATCGGTTAGAAATGGCCTTATATATTCACTCTTTTCCCACAAAAAAGCTCATCAGCTCCTGGAATCTTGACCACAAAAGACTTGGTAGGGATATTTACCACGACCATTCTTGCTGCGTATACCATTCGTCAGAAATTGTGTAGCTCGTACGCGCCCATGTCCTACAGTGGGCCCGAAAATGGACAGTGGTAACAGAGCTTCATTGAATAGCCTGTGACTTGACATCTAGCTAGCTTAGAGCAAGTACAACGTGTAGATCCATTTCGGGATCGCCCGTATCCTGATATGTCTCCGTCGTATCTACTTTTCCTCACACTTTTGCCCTTGTTTTGGACTCTAATTTGCATGATTTGAATGAAACTAACCCGGACTGACGCTGTTTTCAGCAGAACTACCATGGTGTTGTTTTTGTGTAGAAATAAAAGTTCTCGGAACTGGACGAAACTTTTTGGAGATTTATTTTACAATAAATAAAAATACTGGAGCCAAGAACCACCGGAGGGGGAGCCCTGGCTGGGCACGATACACTAGGGCGCGCCACTCCCCACCCCCGGGCGCGCCCTGGTTGGTTGTGCCCACCTCGGGGCCCCACTGACCCTAATTCCGACGCTATAAAATCCTATTTTTGGAGAAAAAAATCAGAGAGAAAGTTTCATCGCATTTTACGATACAGAGCCGCCGCCACCTCCTGTTCTTCATCGGGAGGCCAGTGTTGGGTAACGTTGCATGGGAAACAAAAAATTTCCTACGCACACGCAAGATCTATCCATGGTGATGAGCATCTACGAGAGGGAGAGTGGATCTACATACCCTTGTAGATCGCTAAGCGAGAAGCGTTAAGAAACGCGGTTGATGTAATCGAACATCTTCGCGATCCAAATCGCAAGCAGTCCCGCGATCCAATCACAATTCGTCCCGATCTAGCGCCGAACGGACGGCACCTCTGCGTTCAGCACACGTACAGCTCGATGACGTCTCCACCTCCTCGATCCATCGAGCGAGGTCGGTGTAGTATATGAGTTCCCCGGCAACACGACGGCGTGGTGGCAGTGGTGGTGGTGCCATCCCGGCAGGGCTACGCCTAGCGCTACCGAAACCGCAAACGGAGGAGAAAACGATCTAGGGAGAGAGAGGGGCGCCAAGGGCTTCGTGTGTGCTCTTGGGGTGCCCCTCCCCTCTATATATAGGTGGAGGGGCGTGGAGATCAGCCCCTCCAAGCCCTAGGGCGCAGCCAAGGGGGAGGGGTTGGACTCCTAGTCCAATTCCCTCCCTTTCCATAAACAGGTGGACTTTCCACCTCTCCCAAGCCACATGGGCCTTCAGGGACTTTTGCGCCTGGCCCAATAAGGCCAGGGCGCCTCCCCTCAGCCCATACAAATCCTTGGGACGTGGTGGAACCCTTGGTTGACTTCCGGACTCCTCTGGAAGTTTCCGGAACCTTCTAGAAGCTTCCCGGTACAATACTGGAAAAACCCGAAACTTTTCCGGTAGCCAAAATATGACTTCCCATATATAAATCTTTACGTCCGGACCATTCCGCAACTCCTCGTGACGTCCGGGATCTCATCCGGGACTCCGAACAACCTTCGGTCACCACCATACATAACTCAATACTACTGAAACGTCACCGAACGTTAAGTGTGCAGACCCTGTGGGTTCGAGAACTATGTAGACATGACCGAGACACCTCTATGGTCAATAACCAATAGCGGGACCTGGATGCCCATATTGGTTCCTACATATTCTACGAAGATCTTTATTGGTTGAACCTCTATGTCAAGGATTCAGTTAATCCCGTATGCTGTTCCCTTTATTCTTCGGTATGTTACTTGCCCGAGATTCGATCGTCGGTATCTCTATACCTAGTTCAATCTCGTTACCAGCAAGTCTCTTTACTCGTTCCTTAATACAAGATACCGTGGCTAACACTTTAGTCACTTTGCTTGCAAGGCTTATTGTGATGTTGTATTACCGAGTGGGCCCTAAGATGCCTCTCCGTCACACGGAGTAACAAATCCCAGTCTTGATCCATGCCAACTCAACAGACACCCTCAGAGATACCTGTAGAGCACCTTTATAGTCACCCAATTATGTTGCGACGTTTGATACACACAAGGTACTCATCTGATATCAGTGAGTTGCATGATCTCATGGTCATAGGAACATATACTTTGACATGCAGAAACGATAGCAATAAACTGACACGATCATATGCTACATTCATAGTTTGGGTCTTGTCCATCACATCATTCTCCTAATGATGTGATCCCGTTATCAAATGACATCTCATGTATATGGCTAGGAAACCTTAACCATCTTTGATCAACGAGCTAGTCTATTAGAGGCATACTAGGGACACAGTGTTGTCTATGTACCCACACATGTATTTGAGTTTCCAATCAATACAATTATAGCATGGATAATAAACGATTATCACGAACAAGGAAATATGATAATAACTAAATTATTATTGCCTCTAGGGCATATTTCCAACAGTCTCCCACTTGCACTCGAGTCAATAATCTAGCTCACATCGCTATGTGATTTACATTGTTATGAATCTAACACCCAATGAGTTCTGGGGTTCGATCATGTTTTGCATGTGAGAGAGGTTTTAGTCAACGGTCTGCAATATTCAGATCCGTGTGTTTCTTTGCAAATCCATATGTCATACTGCAGATGCTACCACACTCCACTTGGAGCTATTCCAAATGACTGCTCCACTATACGTATCCGGATTGCTACTAAGAGTCATCCGGATTGGTGTCAAAGCTTGCATCGACGTAACCCTTTACGACGAAATCTTTATCACCTCCATAATCGAGAGATATTTCCTTAGTCCTCTAGTTACTAAGGATAATTTTGACCGCTGTCCAGTGGTCCACTCCTGGATCACTCTTGTACCCCTTGACAGACTCATGACAAGGTACGCACCAGGTGCGGTACATAGCATGGCATACTATATAGAGCCTATGGATAAGGCATAGGGGGCGACCTTCGTCCTTTCTCTTTCTTCTGCCGTGGTCGAGCTTTTGAGTCTCACTCAACTTCACACCTTACAAATCAGGCAAGAACTCCTTCTTTGACTGTTCCATTTTGAACTCCTTCAAAATCCTGTCAAGGTATGTACTCATTGAAAAATCTTATTAGGCGTCTTGATCTATCTCCATAGATCTTGATGCCCAATATTTAAGTAGCTTTATCTAGGTCTTCCTTTGAAAAAACTCCTTTCAAACAACCCTTTATGCTTTCCAGAAATTCTACATTATTTCCGATCAACAATATGTCAACCACATATACTTATCAGAAATTCTATAGTGCTCCCACTCACTTTATTGTAAATACAAGTTTCTTATAAACTTTGTATAAACCCAAAAACTTTGATCACCTTATCAAAGCGTATATTCCAACTCCGAGATGCTTGCTCCAGTCCATAGAAGGATCGCTGGAGCTTGCATACCTTTTAGCATCCTTAGGAATGACAAAACCTTCCGGTTGTATCACATACAACCTTTCCTCAAGGAAACCGTTAAGGAAACGATGTTTTGACATCCATCTAACAGATTTCATAATCAAAAAATGCAGCAACTGCTAACATAATTCCAACAGACTTTTAGCATCGCTACGGGTGAGAAAGTCTCATCGTAGTCAACTCCTTGAACTTGTCGGAAACTTCTTTGCGACAAGTCGAGCTTTATAAATGGTGACATTTACCATCAGCGTCTGTCTTCTTCTTAAAGGTCCATTTGTACTCAACGGCCTGCCGTTTAACGGGCAAGTCTACCAAAGTCCACACTTAGTTTTCATACATGGATCCTATCTCGGATTTCATGCCTCCTAGCCATTTGTTGGAATCCGGGCCCACCATCGCTTCTTCATAGCTCGTAGGTTCACTGTTGTCTAACAACATGACCTCCAAGACAAGATTGTCGTACCACTCAGGGGCGGCACGATTCCTTGTCGACCTACGAGGCCTGGTAGTAACTTGATCCGAAGTGTAATGATCATCATCATTAACTTCCTCTTCATTCGGTGTAGGCGCCACAGAAACATCTTTCTGTGTCGTGCTACCATCGAACTGAAGTGACGGTTCAATAACCTTCATCAAGTTCTACCTTTCCTCGCACTCAATTCTTCCGAGAGAAACTCTTTCTCGAGAAAGGACCCATTTTTAGCAACAAACACTTTGCCCTTGGATCTGAGATAGAAGGTATACCCAACTGTTTCCTTAGGGTATCCTATGAAGATGCACTTTTCCGCTTTGGGTTCGAGCTTATCAGACATAAGCGTCGCATTCCCAAACTCTGAGAAATGACAGCTTAGGTTTCTGCCAAACCAAAATTCATACGGTGTCATCTCAATGGACTTAGATGGTGCCCTATTTAAAGTGAATGTAGTTGTCTCTAATGCATAACCCCAAAATGATAGTGGCAAATCGATAAGAGACATCATAGTACGTACCATATTGTGACACCCTGGATTTTGACTACAGTGATCATTGTAATTAAGCTACAGTGATGGCCAAGATTATGCTAATGCTTTTGTTAATCCACGTGTGATCACTGTTGGAATCAAAGCTCAATTCAAATTCCTTTGCTAATTCCAATTCAATTGAAAGGTGAATTTAAAAGTTTTGCAAACTTCAATTTAAAAATCTTGCTTAGGTTGCAATTATTCCCTAAGCTATTCTAAAAATGGAACCAACATTTTATTAGGTGGTTTTGTGCCTCAAAACTATTTTAGCACAGCCCAAAACAATTAATTAAATGCCCTTTTGCTTTTTGAAAATACAAAATTAATCCAAAGACCCCCCCAAACTTTTTGCGTCAGCACCTAATATTGCAATGCAAATATTAGGCCAAGTGCCATGTTCTACTAAAGTCATCTAGCCCTAAAATTAAATAATTAACAGAAAGATTTAAAACAGAAAAAGAAACGGAAAAGGGCTGAAACGACACTGTGCATTTGGCCTTAAGTCAAACAGTGGCAGGGCCCAGCCCAACCGGCCCTTCTCCCTCCTCTCTCCTCGCGCGTGTCGCCGCGACCGTGGCCGCACCGGCGCGCTCCGGCAAAACGCCGACACCGCGACGCTACAGGCCGGCCGAGGGGATAAGAACGGCCCCCTCAGCCTCCCTAGCGTCCCTATCCACTCCTCCCCTCTCCTCGCGCTCTCTCTCGCCCGCGCTCGAGCTCACCCGGGCGCCGCCGTGGCTGCGCCGCCGTGCCCGCGTAGCCACCGTCGTCGCCTCGTCTCTCCGTCGTGACCGTCGACCTCGCCGCGTTCGTCCTCGTCGCCTGCGGCAAGCAGCTGCTACTGGGGAGCACCGCATGCCGCGAATCGGCCGCCCCCTTCTGCCTCGGCCGCCGGCGAGCTTCTCCGATTTCGGCCACCTCTGCTGCTACTAAGCCCCCAACGGCCACCGTGAGCCTCTCGGTGAGCTACTCCCCCTCTCCCCTCGCTCCCCTGCCCTCCTACGCGACCATAGCCGCCGCACCAGCCATAGCCGAGCTCAGCTCCGCCGTGCTGCTCGCCGCCGTCGCTCTCGTCGCTGTCATGGCCGTCCGAGCACGCCGTTGTGCTCGGGGCACCCCAGAGGTGCGGCCTGGCCCGTTAGTCTGCTCGCGCGCGCGCTGTATCGCCGTCTCCGAGATGCAACCGAGAACGCCGCCGCCTTCGCTCGTCGCCGGCGCCGATTCCGGCCGACTCCGGCGAAGCCACCACCACCAGTAGATGCGCCGCTCACAGCTCGTTCGTTTGGACCAGACCGTGCGCCAAACGGCCGCGCGTAGCCGTTTTCCGGCGCCTCCCGTGGTCCTCCGCCGCGTCTGAAGGTCGCCGGCGGCGAAATGCCGGCCGCCGCCAGCGTGGCTGGACCGGGGCCACCCGCAGGGTCACTGGCCAGTGCGCCAGCCCGACCCCGTTGACCTGTTGACCAGGTCAACGTGCTGACTGGGCCTGGTCTAGTCACTGACTGGTGGGTTCCAGTCCCCCTGTGTGTATCACAGGTGGGCCACCCCTGTCAGATAACTAATTACTTAATTAGGTTAATTAAAATAATTAATTTAGCCTAATGTGTCTATGACAGATGGGCCCCACTTGCTAAATTAGTCTCTGTTAGTTTAATTTAACTCTGATTTAAAAATGAGTCTATGACATGTGGGTCCCACATGTCAGGTTTGACCAGTCAGCTGAGACTGTTGACTGCTGATGCAATGCTGATGTCAACATGATGTCATAATAGCATTTTCGAATTAATTTAATTCTGTTAATTCCAGAAAATTATTAAATCTTTGAAAAATCATAGAAAATAATATGTAGCTCAGATCAAAAAACTTTTTATATGAAAGTTGATCAGAAAAATCCCACAAATCCAAATATGCCATCCATTCATCTGTCACATGCTCCGAGCATGATGAACATGGAACTTTTCCCCTCCGGACCGCCTGTCCGATAAATCCAAAGACCCAGGAAATATTGTCAGATATTCTCCCGCTCTGTCTGCAACGTGTAGTACTGCGTTAGTGCATGCCTAGCTCTGCATATTGCCATGTCATGCATCGTGTTGCATCTGTGCTTTGTATTTATTGTTTATTTCCCCCTCTTCCCTCCGGTAGCCTCCGAGACTGACGCTGCTGCCGAGTGCGACTACGCCCCTGACGACCAGCCTTTTGCAGCAGAGCAGCAAGGCAAGCAACCCCCCTTGAGCATTCCGATATCGCCCATTTCTTTCCCTCTCAGTCTTGCATTAGATTTTGCTGCTGTATTAGTTAGCTCCTATTCTGATGCATAGCCTGTTTTTGATAAACTGTTACTATACCTGCAATCATATCAACTGTTTATTATAGGTTGATCAATGAATCCCCAGTGACCCCCCTTAGTCCCAGTTGCCCCTGCTTCTTCATCGATGACTCGACGACTCGAAGACCCGAAGACTCGGTCACCCGACCGACGAGCCAGGCCCCTCACATCACCGCACACCCCTTAAGTATGGCACTGCAGAGCTACTACCGAGTGCCGAGGGTGATACCTCACTTAGCACTCCCGGTGTTAATTCTGTAGCGTAGCTAATCAGTTGTGGGTATCGAGGGTGATTCCTCCTTCCCATTTATCGATAGCGACTCTTGTCATACCCTTACCTCGAGTGGGATCCATCGAGGGTGATTCCTCGGATACCCACTTGGTGTATAAACACACAGTTACTTCAACTTGACTTTGTTTACATGTGAAAGACGGGACTGGAGGGACAGGCGGTACCACCCTGGTTGAGGTGGACCTGAGTTCCCGACAGTCTTGAGACGGGTCGGCCCCAAGGGTACCCGTGTGTGAGATGTGGTGGGATGCGCCGGTAAGGCATCCAAAGGATTATGTTGAGGCGTGGACGGGCAGGAGAGGCCCTTGCCACACATCCTCGAGTCGGGGTGACGGGACCGCACTTTGAGGGTCGCGCTTGCCCCACATTATTAAAATGCTAATGGGTTGGGTATTTGATCTGAGTTGGGTCGTTGGCCTTTTTACGCACCAAACCATCGCGTGGGAGAAGTTATGGGTACTCAGCGTCGTTGTATCAGCCGAAGCTCTTCGGACGTCAGCAATGGAGCGGCGCGCGCCGGATTGGACTGGACGGTGCAGCTCCTGGACTGGAGTGTACTAGGTCTGCTTCCGGCCGCCCACGCATCGTGCAGGAGCGCAAGGGCAAGTGGGCCCACGAACCTGCACGCTTAGGATTTAGACCGGCGGGCTGGCCTCTTCGTTGAGCCTAGGTGGGGCGACGACGTGCTGCTATCCCGAGGCCGGGCATGACCCAGGAAAGTGTGTCCGGCCGGAGGTGATCAGGTGTGTTGGAAATGCGGTGCACCCCTGCAGGGATGAATAATCTATTCGAATAGTCGTGTCCACGGTAACAGGACAACTTGGAGTTGTACCTTGACCTTATACAACTATAATTGTGACTTTAAATTGAAATGAATGTGGCTCTGGGATTGCTTCCTCGCAGGGAGTCGAGGAAGAATCTCTGGGCGTGGTTACTTAATAAAATTGCTACAATAATATGACTATATGTGAGATACCAATCTGCACTCTTCTAATGCTGCAAGATGTTGAAGATGCTAGTCTTCGGTAGGGCTAGGCCTTCCCCCTATTCTTGCTTTCTGCAGTCAGTCCAGATATAACACCTCCCCTTGATAATGATGCATATTTAGCATAGTTCTGATGTCAGTCTTGCGAGTACTTTGGATGAGTACTCACCGCTGCTTTGCGTTCTCTCCCCCCCTCGATACGTTTCTGCGTTCAATCGATGGAGCCCAGGAGATGGAGTATGCCGGAGACGACTACTACACCACCACTGGAGCCTACTACTACGTGGAGGCTACCCCCGACGCTCAGGAGTAGTTAGGAGGTTCCCAGGCAGGAGGCCTCGCCTCTTTCGATCCGCTGTTTATGTTTGTGCTAGCCTTCTTAAGGCAAAACTTGTTTAACTTATGTCTTTACTCAGATATTATTTGCTTCCGCTGACTCGTGCTTGTCGAGCTTTGTATTCGAGCCCTCGAGGCCCCTGACTTGTAATATGAAGCTGTATGACTTTAATTTGTGTCTAGTGTTGTGTTGTGATATCAATCAGTGAGTCCCTAATCTTGGTCGTACGCATTGCGTGTTTGATTAGCGTACGGTCGAAATTGGGGGCGTCACACATATCCAATAGAGCACGACTACGATGTTCGGACACACCAGCACACTATGGTTTTCCAGGTGGCGTGAGTTGTGAAACAATTTCCACATTGTCTTAAGTTACATACCAAACTCGTAACTCAGATATTCACCTCCACGATCATATCATAGACATTTTATCTTCTTGTCACGATGATCTTCAACTTCACTCTGAAATTGCTTGAACTTTTCAAACGTTTCCGACTTGTGTTTCATCAAGTAAATATACCTATATCTACTCAAATCATCAGTGAAGGTAAGAAAATAACGATATCCACCGCACGCTTCAACACTCTTTGGACCGCATACATCAACATGTATCATTTCCAATAAGTCACTTGCTCACTCCATCATACCGGAAAACGGGGTCTTAGTCATCTTGCCCATGAGGCATGGTCCGCATGTCTCAACCGATTCGAAATTGAGTGAGTCAAAAGATCCATCAACATGGAGTTTCTTCATGCGCTTTATACCAATATGACCTTGGCGGCAGTGCCACAAGTAAGTGGTACTATCATTATTAACTTTGCATCTTTTGGCATCAATCTTATGAACATGTGCATCACTATGATCGAGATTCAATGAACCATTCACATTGGGTGCATGATCATTGAAGGTATTATTCATGTAAACAGAATAACCATTATTTTCTGACTTAAATGAATAACCGTATTGCAATAAACACGATCCAATCATGTTCATGCTCAACACAAACACCAAATATTTATTTAGGTTCAACACTAATCCCGAAGGTAGAGGGAGCGTGCGATGGTGATCACATCAACCTTGGAAACATTTCCAACACACATCGTCACCTCGCCCTTAGCTACTCTCCGTTTATTCTGTAGCTTTTATTTCGAGTTACCAACATTTAGCAACTGAACCGGTATCTAATACCCAGGTGCTACTAGGAGTACTAGCAAGGTACACATGAATAAAACGTATATCAAATATACTTCTGTTGACGTTGCCAGCCTTCTTATCTACCAAGTATCTAGGGCAGTTCCGCTTCAGTGACCGTTCTCCTCATAATAGAAGCACTCAGTCTCGGGTTTGGGTTCAACCTTGGGTTTCTTCACTGAAGCAGCAACTGGCTTGCCATCCATGAAGTTTCCCTCCTTGCCCTTGCCCTTCTCGAAACTAGTGGTTTTACTAACCATCAACACTTGATGCTCCTTCTTGATTTTTACCTTCGCAGTGTCAAACATCGCGAATAGCTTAGGGATCATCTCCATCCCTGGCATTTTATAGTTCATCATGAAGCTCTAGTAGCTTAGTGGCAGTGACTTGGAGAACTATATCAATCACTATCTTATCTGGAAGATCAACTCCCACTCGATTCAAGCGATTGTAGCACCCAGACAATCTGAGCACATGCTCACCGACTGAGCTATTCTCCTTCATCTTGCAGGCAAAGAATCTTGTTGGAGATCTCATACCTCTCAACACGGGCACGAGCCTGAAATCCCAATTTCAGCTCTTAGAACATCTCATATGTTTCGTGACGTTCAAAAAGTTTTGGAGCCTCAATTCTAAGCCATAATGCATGACGCACTGAACTATCAAGTAGTCATCAGAACGTGCCTGTGAGATGTTCACAACATCTACAGACGACGCTTGAGGGGGTGGTGCACCGAGCGTTGCATTAAGGACATAAGCCTACTGTGCAACAATGAGGACAATCCTCAGATCACGAACCCAGTCCGCATTATTGCTACCATCATCTTTCAACTCTATTTTCTCTAGGAACGTATAAAAACACATGGGAGCTACAGTGCGAGCTATTGATCTACAACATATTTTGCAAATACATTTTGACTATGTTCATGATAATGAGTTCAGTTAATCATATTACTAAAGAACTCCCACTCAAATTGACATCCCTCCGGTCATCCGAGTGTTACATGATCCAAATTCACCAACCCAAGTCCGATCATCACGTGAGATGAGGTGGTTTCAATGGTGAACATCTCCATGTTGATCATATCTACTATATGACTCATGTTCGACCTTTCGGTCTCTTGTGTTCCGAGGCCATGTCTGTACATGCTAGGCTCGTCAAGTTTAACCCGAGTGTTCCGCATGTGCAACACTGGCTTGCGCCCGTTGTATGTGAACGTAGAGTCTATCACACCCGATCATCGCGTGGTTGCTACTTCTTGAGCTTGCGTTGGTTTTCCCTTGAAGAGGAAAGGGTGATGCAGCAAAGTAGATAAGTATTTCCCTCAGTTGTTGAGAACCAAGGTATCAATCCAGTAGGAGGTACAAGCAAGGCCCCAATCTATGCACCTGCACAAACAATCAAACACTTGCACCCAACGCTATAAAGGGGTTGTCAATCCCTTCACGGTTACTGCAAAGATGAGATCTGATAGAGATAGATATAAAAGATTACTAAAACGATAACTAAAATAAAAGTAAATAAATTGCAGCAAAGTATTTTTGGTATTTTTGGTTTATAGATCTGAAAATATAATATGGAAAATAGACCCAGGGGCCATAGGTTTCACTAGAGGCTTCTCTCTTGAAGGAAAATAATACGGTGGGTGAACAAATTACTGTCGAGCAATTGATAGAAAAGCGCATAGTTATGACGATATCCAAGGCAATTATTATGCATATAGGCATCACGTCCGTAGCAAGTAGACCGAAACGATTCTGCATCTACTACTATTACTCCACACATCGACCGACTCCTGCCTGCATCTAGAGTATTAAGTTCATGAAGAACAGAGTAACGCATTAAGTAAGATGACATGATGTAGAGGGATAAACTCAAGCAATATGATGAAAACCCCATCTTTTTATCCTTGATGGCAACAATACAAATACGTGCCTCGCTACCCCTACTTTGTCACTGGGTGAGGACACCGCAAGATTGAACCCAAAACTAAGCACTTCTCCCATTGCAAGAATTACCAATCTAGTTGGCCAAACCAAAGCAATAACTCGAAGAGACTTGCAAAGATATGAAATCATGCATATAAGAATTCAGAGAAGATTCAAATAATATTCATAGATAATCTGATCATAAATCCACAATTCATCGGATCTCGACAAACACACCACAAAAGATTATTACATCGGATAGATCTCCATGAAGATCATGGAGAACATGGTATTGAAGATCATAGAGAGAGAAGAAGCCATCTAGCTACTAGCTATGGACCCGAAGGTCTGAGGTGAACTACTCACGCATCATCGGAAGGGCAATGGTGTTGATGTAGATGCCCTCCGTGATCGAATCCCCCTCCGGCAGATTACCGGAAAAGGCCCCAAGATGGGATCTCACGGGAACAGAGGCTTGCGGTGGCGGAAAAGTATTATCGTGGCTCCCTTTGGTATTGGGGGAATATTTCTGAATTTATAGGCGAAGAATTAGGGTTGGAGGAGCTACGGGGGGCCCACAAGACTGGGGGCGCCCCCCCCCAGGGGCGCGCCCTGGTGGCTTGTGGCCTACCCGTAGGTCTTCTGGCCTCTTCTCGAAGCCTCCTGGGTTCCTTCTAGTTCAATAAAAATCAGCGTAGAATTTTATTCCGTTTGGACTCCGTTGGATATTCCTTTTCTGCAATACTCAAAAATAAGGCAAAAAACAGAAACTGGCACTGGGCACTAGGTTAATAGGTTAGTCACAAAAATAATATAAAATAGCATATTAATGCATATAAAACATCCAAAACAGATAATATAATAGCATGAAACAATCAAAAGTTATAGATACGTTGGAGACGTATCAGCATCCCCAAGCTTAATTCCTGCTCGTCCTCGAGTAGGTAAATGATAAAAACAGAATTTTTGATGTGGAAAGCTACCTAACATATTTATCCATGTAATGTTATTTATTGTTGCATGAATGTTCAGATCCATAAGATTCAAAACAAAAGTTTAATGTTGACATAAAAACAATAATACTTCAAGCATACTAACAAAGCAATCGTGTTTTTTCAAAATAACATGGCCAAAGAAAGTTATCCCTACAAAATCATATGGTCTGGCTATGCTCCATCTTCCCCACACAAAGTATTTAAATCATGCACAACCCTGATGACAAGTCAAGCAATTGTTTCATACTTTTTATGTTCTCAAACCTTTTCAACTTTCACGCAATACATGAGCGTGAGCCATGGATATAACACTATAGGTGGAATAGAATATGGTGGAGGTTGTGAGGAAAAGGAGAAGATAGTCTCACATCAACTAGGCGTATCAACGGGCTATGGAGATGCCCATCAATAGATATCAATGTGAGTGAGTAGGGATTGCCATGCAACGGATGCACTAGAGCTATAAGTGTATGAATGCTCAAAAAGAAACTAAGTGGGTGTGCATCCAACTCGCTTGCTCACGAAGACCTAGGGCAATTTGAGGAAGCCCATCATTGGAATATACAAGCCAAGTTATATAATGAAAAATTCCCACTAGTATATGAAAGTGACAAAATAGGAGACTCTCTATCATGAAGATCATGGTGCTACTTTGAAGCACAAGTGTGGAAAAAAGATAGTAGCATTGTCCCTTCTCTCTTTTCTCTCACATTTTTCTTTTCTTTTGGTGGGCATCTTTGGCCTCTTTTTTTGGGGGGGGGGCTTCATTGGCCTCTTTTATTATTTGTAAAGTCCGGAGACTCATCCCAACTTGTGATGGAATCATAGCTTCCATCATCCTTTCCTCACATGATGATCATCACACTTTTATTTACTTACAACTCAAGAATTACAACTCGATACTTAGAACAAAATATGACTCTATATGAATGCCTCCGGCGGTGTACCGGGATGTGCAATGATCTAGCATAGCAAATGACATCAAAAAACGGACAAGCCATGAAAACATCATGCTAGCTATCTTACGATCATGCAAAGCAATATGACAATGATGGTGCGTGTCATAATAAACGGAACGGTGGAAGTTGCATGGCAATATATCTCGGAATGGATATGGAAATGCCATAATAGGTAGGTATGGTGGCTGTTTTGAGGAAGGGAATATGGTGGGTATAATGCACCGGCGAAAGTTGCGCGGTACTAGAGAGGCTAGCAAAGGTGGAAGGGTGAGAGTGCGTATAATCCATGGACTCACATTAGTCATAAAGAACTCACATACTTATTGCAAAAGTCTATTAGTTATCGAAGCAAAGTATTAGATGCATGCTCCTAGGGGAGAGGTTGGTAGGAGTTAACCATCGCGCGCTCCCAACCCTCACACAAAGGATGACAATCAATAAACAAATCATGCTCCGACTTCGTTACATAACGGTTCACCATACGTGCATGCTACGGGAATCACAAACTTTTAACACAAGTATTTCCACCAATCCACAATTACTCACTAGCATGACTCTAATATCACCATCTTTATATCTCAAAACTATATGCGAGGAATCAAACTTCTCATAGTATTCAATGCACTTTATATGAAAGTTTTTATTATATCCCTCTTGGATGCCCATTATATTAGGACTAAATTCATAACCTAAACCAATTACCATGCTGTTTAAAGATTCTCAAAATAATATAAGTTAGGTACGAGAGTTCAATTATTTCTATAAAATAAAACACCACCGTGCTCTAAAAAGATATAAGTGAAGCACTAGAGCAAAATTGCCTAGCTCAAAAGATATAAGTGAAGCACATAGAGTATTCTAATAAATTCACGATTTATGCGTGTCCCTCTCAAAATATGTGTGCAGCAAGGATGATTGTGGAAAACTAAAAAGCAAAGACTCATATCATACAAGACGCTCCAAGCAAAACACATATCATGTGGTGAATAAAAATATAGCCTCAAGTAAATTTACCGATGGATTGAAGACGAAAGAGGGGATGCCTTCCGGGGCATCCCCAAGCTTACGCTC
This sequence comes from Elymus sibiricus, assembly GCA_039707655.1. Lineage (NCBI taxonomy): Eukaryota > Viridiplantae > Streptophyta > Magnoliopsida > Poales > Poaceae > Elymus > Elymus sibiricus. Next base: position 450,536,457 of record CM077667.1, on the reverse strand, counting down.
TTTGGTATCCTTGAATATTCCTTGGGGTGCCTTGGGAAACCCCAAGCTTAGGCTCTTACCACTCCTTATTCCATAGTCCATCAAATCTTTACCCAAAACATGAAAACTTCACAACACAAAACTCAACAGAAAACTCATGAGATCCGTTAGTATAAGAAAAATAAATCACCACTTTAGGTACTGTTGTGAACTCATTATTTATTTATATTGGTGTAATATATAATGTATTACAACTTCTCCATCGTTCATACCCCCCGATACAACCCATAGATGCATCAAAATAAGCAAACAACGCAAAGAAAACAGAATCTGTCAAAAACAGAACAGTCTGTAGCAATCTGTAAACTTCGAATACTTATGTAACTCAAAAAATTCTTAAAATTTAGGAAAATCTGGGAAATTTGTATATAAATCTTGTGTAAAAATTTCATACTCATTAGACGCTCTGGTGAATTTATAAAATTCCGGGACTGAGCGCAAAAGTTTCTGTTTTTCAGCAAGATCAAATCAACAATTACCGTAGACCATCCCAAAGGTCTTACTTGGCTCAAAAAATAATTAAAACACTAAAACACAATTACTACAGAGGTAATAATGTGTAAATCACTCAATAACAGAAACAAAAACAAAAGACATAAAATAAAATTGGGTGCCTCCCAACAAGCGCTATCACTACTGGAATCAGGAGATTTGCCGTCTGTCATGGCAGACGGCAAAGGGCAAAAGGCGGACGGCAAAGGCCTTTGCCGTCCGCTAGCGGACGGCACAATTTCGGGCCCAACGAACTCCGGCAAAGGGGTTCTTTGCCGTCTGCTTCGGCCCAGCGGACGGCAAAGATTCTTTGCCGTCAGCTTGCAGACGGCAAAGGACCTGGACGGCGTAGTACTGACGGCGTCACCGTTAGGTGGCTAACGGACCCCTACCCTTTGCCGTCTGCCTCCGCCCCCCTTTGCCGTCTGCCTCCGCGCCCCCTTTGCCGTCTGCCTCCCGGCCCCCTTTGCCGTCTGCCTCCCGGCCCCCTTTGCTGTCTGCCGCCGCCCCCCCTTTGCCGTCTGCCGCGGACGGCAAAGAGGCAAAATGGCCCCAGCCTTCTTTTCCCAGGTTTCACAGGCGACCGCCACGTGGCATCTTTGTCGACGGTGGCCATCGGCATAGCTCTCTTTCCCGTCCGGGGCAGATGGCAAAGAGGCTGTATTGCCAATTTTTTTTTTGTTTTTGTTACATTCAACAATTTTCAAACAAACAATATATGATATATACATAAATAATTCACAGAAACAATGTGCAACAGCCATATATGATCAACCAACAATTATACCAAATTAAAAGTATCAAATGCCACATTGTTCGCCATATTACAATAGGTTCATCCATACATACATATAGTCTCATCGATACAAATGACTCAATACATGAAAACACAAAGTAAACCTAGCACTACATCAAAGCAAGCTGCCGTGAACTCGTCTCAAATCTGCACAATTGGAAATAAGAAAGTTAGAAAAATAATACTAGAATTAAGAAGTAGAAGAAGATCTAGAATTAGAAGAAGATGAAGGGGCTGTTTGGTTTCAAGACACAACTAGCCACACTTTGCCACAACTCAACTTAGGCAAGTTTGACCATGTTAGGTGTGTGTTTGGTTCTTGCCACAACTAAGGCAAGAATTTTTTTTATTAGCAGTAAGACCCACATGTCATAGATAGAAAAAGTGTGGCAAGATTCCCTTAGGCAAGCCAAAGTGTGGTAACTATTTGAGCACCTCAAGTAAGGCAAGTGTGGTAAAATTGTGGCAAGCCAAAGTGTGGTAAAATTTTGGCAAGCCAAATTGTGGCAAACTATTTGAGCACCTAAAGCCAAAGTGTGGCAAGCCAAAGTGTGGCAAGATTCTTTCTCTGTCTCCTCTTGTTTTTCTTCTTCTTATTGCTTATTTGTGTCATTTTAGAGCTAACCTAGGTAATTTTCACATTTTTTACCTAACTAAGCTTATTGTGTCATTTTGCAAGAAAATAAGCTAAGTCTATGGCATCTATGAGGTTACCAAGTCTATTATGTCATTTTTGAGTTAACTAAGCTTATTATGTCAGTGTGGAGGAAACAATGCTAAGTATAGGTCATTTTAGAGCTAACTTAGGTACAATATGTCATTTTGGAGGTAAGTAAGCTTACTATGTCATTTTATAGGAAACAAAGCTAACTTAGGTAAAATATGACATTTGTCTAAGTGCTAAGTTTGTCATTGTGCTAAATTTGTCTAAGTGCTATGTTTGTATTTGTTTGAGAAAATGAGCCAAGTAAGTGGCATATTAGGGCTTACCGTCCTCGTCATCACGGAGGTGAAGCACTGGGGTTGCTCGGGTCGTGCGATGCGGCTCGGGAGTTATGCTGTACCAAAGATCATTTGCGTTAGCATGATGACGCTGAAATGTTAAGACTAGTAACTAATGAACATTGAAATGAAACTCACCGTTCCAGCCGTGGTAATGACTGGCATCGGCGGAGGGGTCTGGCCGTTCTTCTCGCACAAAGTCTGCACATATGGTTTTGCCAAGTCAATCATATTGGTTATTAATGAAAAGAACATGTAGTGCATGATTTGGCTAATATGAAGAAGAAACTTACCAAGATGAGCTCGTACATGGCCCGGTTAGACGCATCGTTCCGTGCCCTCTCCTCCTCCAACAACCTAGCCGTCCTCTCCTCCAGATCCCTCTTCTCCTTCGCCGCCTGCCGGGCCTGTTCCGCCAGAAGTGCTCCTTGTCCAGAAACTTTCGGCGGGACGACGACTTGGCCTTCTTAATACGCTGCGAGGCGTAGTAGTCTCGAACAGCCTGTACCCGAGCCTCGTGCCGTAAGTTCTGTAGTAGGCGCCTGCACTCGTAATCGATAAGCTTTGCCGCGGCCTCCTCGTATCCCTCCTCACACCTGTAGAAGGTCTGCAATCAAAAGAGACAACACTGATTAGTACAATAACTAGCTATAATTGATTTTTAATTGTGTAAAGGAGAAATTACCCAGAACTTCCTGATGACCATGTCGGCCCTCGTGTGGCACAACACACCATCGATCATCTCCTCCGGCAGTGCAGGGGCAGCCAAGTAGTGCTCCCATTTCAATCCTACCTCTTCTTGCTGACCCTCGCCGGGCAACGTGACAAACCCCGGGAAGTTATGCCGTAAAATCACACCAAGGATGGAGTTGGGCCTGCGGACATCCTTGGCGTGAATCCAACCCATGTAGTATGACAAAGCCAACGCATTAGATATGTGAAGAAACATGAAGGCAAAAGGTTTAAAAAGAGTAAATGCACTTACTTCAGTGACTCAGGCTTAATCAGCCACCTCTGCTCGCGGGTCGCCAGCACGGGCGGGAGCCGTGTACACCCATGCTGGTAGACGGTGCCCTCAACCACCTCGTCCCCGCTATCAGAAAGCCGATCCCCGCCACCATCAGCATGGCCACTCGGCTCCGGCTGATGCAGATCCGGCCAGGTATCCCATCCGGTGGAAGCCTGTGGAGTCTCGTAGGACGAAGCGTCTGGCACAGGAGTCTCGCGGGATGAAGCGTCTGGCACAGGAGTCTCGCGGGTGGCCGCGTCTGAGACAGAAGGATCGTCGACCCGAGGCTCGTGGACAGGAGTCCTTGTAGCCTCCACCTCAGACGGGTCCACCGTAGTAGTCCTGTGCTCGGGTGAATCAGCTGGGGGTGGCGGCGAGGAAGGCATAGCAGCCTTCCTACCTCTCCCGCGGCCACCACGTGTAACTTTAGGAGCCTTCCTACCTCTCCCCCGACCTCCTCTCCCGGTCGGCAACTTCACCGACGAAGAAGCGCCCTCAGGTGTCCCAATACTGTCGTACAACGCTCTCCGGAGAGTCTGGGGTGGAATGGAAGTACCCCTCCCACCACGCACCGACGAAGGATCCTCGGATCGCTCTCGACCCGCGCCCACCATATTTCAACACCTGCCATGACAAAGAGTAAACGAAATTAGTACAACATAAAAAAATTGAATACCGACATGAATAATAATATGTATATATATAATTTGAGTGTATCATCATCATGTATACCTAACATGAACTAATAATAATCTTCATCGTCTATATATGCTCCGGGATCAATAAATGCATCATCATCATCACTATCATTAATAAATGCATCATCATCACTATCGGGAGCAACATGTGGAAGGCCTCCTTTATGTAATCGGTCAAGCATTGAGAGGTCATCCGCAGCAGTAACCTCTTCTTCTTCCGTCTCTTCTTGTTCCGGCTCAGGGGTGAAGTCGGATTCACTGTCGCTGTCTACCTCAATGTTTTGGAAAGACGTGTTTCTTGGAAGAATTCTCCTTCATATGTGTCTGGGTTAATGTGAGGTTCATAATCATCTTCATTGAGGGGAGGTGGTCTAAAATGTGGCGGCACATCATAAACGACATCCCAACCATTCAGATTTGGATCAGTTTTGCAGGCCCACGGTAGATAGAAAACTTGGGTCGCCTGTTGAGTCGTAATATAGACATCGGGAACATCTAAATGGGTGCTTTGTTTGATTTCGACTAGCCCTATATGTTCATGAGTCCTTCTAGTCTCCTTCGGCTGGAACCAATAACATTTGAAGACTACGACGTTTGGTGGGTTTTCACCAAAGAATATAAGTTCATAAATTGCTTCAACTCTTCCATAATACTCGACACCTCCTTCGCCGACAGCGGAGACACAACAATTTGTAGACTTTCGGTCGGCCATAGATAGCTCTTTGCCAAAAGTACGAAAGCGATACCCGTTGATGTCGTATTTGTCAAATGAACGGACCTTATAGTCAAAACCATTAGCGACTTGTCTCAATTCAGAGTCCATAGACTCTGCATTAGCCTACAAGTTTAATACGAAAGAATTGTTGCATTAGCCGCAAACTAGACGAAGAAATGAAATGGTCTAATGGAAATTACCGTTTGTTTGAACCAAGAGATGAAACCGGGATAGCCGCTTCCATGCTTTGCCAGAAGCTCATACTCTTCGATGGAATCCTTTTGGATCACCGCTCCATTCGAGAATTTAGTGACGTATCGACTGTATCACATATCCGGGAATAAGAGCATTTCAAAGGAATTAGAAGTTGTGAAACAATGTACTGAGAACTTACTCGATGTACGGCCGCACTTCTGTTAGGTTGTTGAAGATATACAACGAAATGGTCCGCCATTCTTCGACATCCAACGCTATTGCTTTCGAAGCACCGGCTGGTGCGAGCTTCCCTTTGAATAGGCTGAGGTTGGATCGACCTTTTTCACGGTCGCCATCATTGTACCGAGGCTTCGGATTATGCAAATGACGATTCTTGGCTTCGTAGTGTGTTGTCACGAAGTTTGCCGCCTCCTCAGTAATGAATGCCTCGGCCATCGATGCTTCAATTCTACGTTTATTTTTACATTTTGCTCGAAGCGTCTTCTGCATCCTCTCAGTTGCGAAGCACCAACGATTTTGCACGGGCCCCCCCAATCTTGCCTCGGTCAGGAGATGCAAAATCAAATGCTGCATTGGATTAAAGAATCCCGATGGAAAGATCTTTTCTAACTTGCAGATCAACTCCGGCGCCAACTCTTCCAGTTCGTCTAGCACATCAGGCGATAGTTCTTTCGCACAAAGAGCACGGAAGAAATAGCTCAGCTCTGCCAGTACTAGCCATTCATCCTCAGGGATAAAGCCATGCAACATCACCGGCATTACCCGCTCAGGCCATATGTGCCAATCATGACTCTTGAGACCAAATATTTTCAATTTTTCAAGACTCGCTCCCCTCTTTAGATTCGCTGCATACCCATTGGGGAACATCAACTGCATTTTCACCCACAAGATCATTTCCCTCATAGCTGGCCTTCCAAGATTGAACCATGCCTTTGGCTTCCTCCAGTTCTTCTTTCCATTCGGTTGTCGCATGTTTTGTAACGGTCTATCACATAGAGCCTCCTGATCGACTCTAGCCTTAAGATTATCCTTCGACTTCCCCTCTATGCCGAATAATGTACCAAAAAGGGCCTCGGCGATATTCTTTTCAGTGTGCATCACGTCGATGTTGTGTGGGCAAAGGAGATCTTTAAAGTAAGGCAGATCCCACAAGCATATCTTGTGGGTCCAGGCGTGTTTCGAATTATACCCTTTGAAATACCCTGGACGATTTGGATCTGGCTCGAGAGCATTTATCTGATCCAGGGTCTGTTGGCCTGTCAATGCAGGTGGTGCAGAGTTTTTGACAACTCTACCTTTCATGAAATTCTTCTTGTCTTTTCTGAACTTATGGCGAGGATCCAGGAACTGTCTATGCAAGTCGAAGCAAGAATACTTGCGACCCGCTTGCAGCCAACGGAACTCAAGAGCTGCCTTGCATGTGGGGCACGGGAACCTTCCATGCACACACCAGCCAATGAATAGCGCATACGCCGGCAAGTCATGCGACGAGTACATGTACCACACATGCATTTTGAAGTTTTTTTTGTAGCGGCGTCATATGTCTTGATCCCATTATCCCAAGCTTCTTGCAATTCATCCTTAAGCGGCTGCATGTACACATTCATATTCTTCCCTGGATAGTTGGGCCCTGGAATTATCAACGTCAAGAAAATGTTCTTTCTTTTCATAATCTCTCCGGGGGGAAGATTGAGTGGAATGACAAATACAGGCCAGCAACTGTATTGGGTTGCCGTCATACCAAACACATTGAACCCATCCGTGCTGATGGCGACTCGAGGATGCCTTGGATCTGCCGCTTTATCCTTATGTAATGCATCGAAGTGCTTCCACGCAAAAGCGTCTGAAGTGTGTCCCAACATCGGATTCCCATCTGCATCTAGTTCGGTTCTTTTGCCCAATTTATGCCACGTCATCTGTCTGGCCGTCTCTTCGACCATGAAAAGACGTTGAAGTCTTGGTATGATTGGCATATACCAAAGAACATTAACTGGGATTTTGGTCTGACTCTTCTCACCCATACCGTTGTCTACCACAACATACCTGGAAGACATGCAAATGGGACAATAGTTCAAGCCCGCATACTCAAGCCTAAACAAGGCACATCCATTCTCACAGGCATCTATCTTCTCATAGGGCATCTTAAGCGCATGTAGGATTTTGTCCGACTGGTACAGGTTTGCTGGCAATACATGACCTTTGGGTAGAAAGCGTCCAAATATCGTCATCATCGCGTCGTAGCATTCTCTGTCCAGGTTGAACTGAGCCTTTAGAGCCATTACTTGTGCGATGGCATCTAGCTGACAAAGCTCAGTGTGCTCGTGGAGAGGACGTTTTCAAGACTCCAACATTTCATAGAAGGCCTTTGCAGATTCCTCCATCTCATCGTCCGAATCCCGAGCATCATCAAAGTCTTGCACCATGTCTTCGATCCCGGTACCATGCTCGTCGGTGCGACGACGAACCATCTCAGCTCTGGCACGTTGGGCAGACTCACCATGAAATCTCCACACCGTATAATCAGTCGTAAAACCCCACTTCTGCAAGTGTTTACCCATTTCATCCCGTGTCCACTTTTTATGGTTGTCGCACCGGACACAGGGGCACCAGGTTATTTCCTGGCCATTTGCAAATTTGGCGCTCAGAAACCCCTTGGTTTTTGTTAACCATTCAATGGTCATTTCTTTCTGACTAGGGTGACCGGTGTACATCCAAGCACGATCACTCATCTTGCCTACCTACTAAACACACAAGAAATATATATATAATTCATCATCTATATTCATCCGTTAATCAAGTTTGTCAGTTTTATTACGTCCATGCAACCTACACGCTAATAGGTAGAGATAGGTCCTAATCCCACCCGAGTATGTGTAGATTGGGTTCGTTTTCCAATCCTCTGCTCCGGATCCGACGTAGAATTTCGGCAGCACCTCCCCGCTGTTCTCCTGATACACGTCTCGGCAATAAGCAGAGAGGATGTGTACCCGGAGAACAACAGGGAGGCACTGACGAAATTCCGCATCGGATTCGGAGCAGAGCATACGGGAAAATGAACCCAATCTACACATACTCGGGCTGTCCATGGATAACGTTGGACAATTCGAAAGGATGGCGGTTATAAATATGCAAAGACATGCATATTTATAGATGCCGCCCCTTCGAACGGGAGACGCATACTGGTCACGCATACTGATGATTGAAGACACCTATAGCTAGCAAGTTTCATCGGCACGAAGACCGGAACCGAGCAAATTAAGGGGGCTGGGGGAGGATATGTCATTTGTGCTCTCCCACGAACACAGCAGGGGAGCTCGTCCAACGCACGGGGAGGTCGTCGAACAACTGCACATTGAAATTCACCCGATCAACACAAATATGATGTTTTTTATAACAAAATCAGAAAATATGTGACCTAACTCATAATTTACAAAACTATGACATCCTCGGCCTCTGGAAGCCCGAAGAGCACCTTTTCGGTCAATAGGAGGCAGAATAGGTGTCGGGGGTCGGGGGTCAGTGGCGTCGGGAGTTAGTGGCGTCGGGGGTCAGTGGCGTCGGCGGTCGGGGGTCGGTGGTCGGTGGTGTCGGGGGTCGGGGGTCGGTGGCGTTGGTGGTCGGGGGTCGATGGCGTCGGGGGTCAGGGGTCGGTGGCGTCGGGGGTAGGGGGTTAGTGGCGTCGGGGGTCGGTGGCGTCGGGGGTCGGTGGGGTCAGGGGTCGGGGGTCCATAGCGTCGGGGTTCAGTGGCGTCGGGGTTCCGTGGGGTCAGTGCCGTCGGGGGTCGGTGGCGTCGGGGGTGAGTGGCATCGGGGGTCGGGGGTCTTCTCTTCTTCTTTTTCTTCTTCTTCTTCTTCTTCTTCTTCTTCTTCTTCTTCTTCTTCTTCTTTCCCTTCTTCTTCTTCTTCCTTCTTTTCCTTTATCCTCTTCTTCTACTTATTCTTATTTTCTTCTTCATTTTTTTCTAACCTAACCTACCACTAACCTAATTGAACTAACCTAATTAACCCAGCCTATTCATCTCTAACAGCAAAACTTAAATGAAAACAGAAAAAATACAGAGAAAAGGAAAAAAAGCTCACCGGGGGAGGGAGGTTGCCGGGCGGCGAGGGCGGCGAGGCGGTCGGGCGACGGGGCGGCGGGGAGGCGGAGCGCCGGGGCGGTGGCGAGGCGGCGTGTCCGCGGGGCGGCGGCGGGGCAGTGTAGCCGCGGGGCGGTGGCGGGGCGGCGGGAGGTGGGGCGGCAGGGTGGTGGTCGCGACGGGCGGGGGCGGTAGGGCGGCGGGGCGGTGGTCCCGACGGGCGGGGGCGGTGGTGCGCGGAGGGGGTGGGGGGGAGGGGGCGGCGGTGCGGGGAGGAGGCGGTGGGAGGGGGCGGAGGTGAGGGGAGGGTGCGGCGGCGACGAGGTGGCGGGGAGGAGGCGGCGACCGGAGGGGGCAGGAGGGGCGTCGGCGGGGCTCTGCTACGGGGCGGCGACGGCGGGGCCGGGGCGGGAGGGGGCGGCGGCGGCCTGGGCGGGAGGGGGCAACGGGGGGAGAGGGAGAGGGAGTCGAGGTTGAGATCAAGAGAGAGGAGTGGGTGGGGGCTGGGGGCTTACCGTTAGCCAGGCGTCTTCTTTGCCGTCCGCTAGCGGACGGCAAAGACAAGCAGGGCAGACGGCAAAGACAATGAGGACGGCATACCTCTTTGCTAGTGGACCAAGGTCCAGTGGGACCTACCTAGCCTCTTTGTCGTCTGCTGGCAGACGGCAAAGGAACAGCAGATGGCAAACATAACCATTGCCGTCAGCCAGATCTTTGCCGTCTGCTTTATGGCAGTAGACGGCAAAGACCTTCTTTGCCATCCGCCAGCAGACGGCAAAGATGTGGTAGACGGCAAATATATTGTTTAACGCCCCTAGCTAGGCATAACGCAATAGATCTAGGTATTGTCATCTTTGGTATGCAACTCCTCAATTGCACACTTATAAACCCTAGGAGGTTCTTTGCTCTTATCAATAATAATGCTCCTAGGCAAGAAGTCAAGAAATTCACTTGTAGCAATTGGTTCCCGGACAATATTAATAAAGCTAGGGTGAGCACTTATCATCTTAAGATCTTCATCTCCTTTACTAGAGGATTCACCCATATTTTTAGGAACATAAATAAACTTGGCAGTCTTAGTAGGAGGAAAATTTGGAGTGGTTTTAACAGAGGCAAAAGCGGAACCCAAGTTGGTAATAATCTCCTCTAGCTTTCCAATTCTAGAGGAATCTTGATCCAATTTTTCATTAACTATGGGTTCCTTCTCCCTTAGATTTTTTAAAGTAACTCATACCTTAGATCCATATTGAGTAATTTGATTATGAATCTTTTTATCCAAGTTTTCAATGAGCTCTACAGTAGCAACTTTATTTTCAATAATATCAAGCCTTCGCATCACATGTTCCAAAGTTAAGATTGTTTCATTAACCATGAGTGGGGGTGAACCTACCAAATTTATCATAGCACTATAAGAATCAACGGTATGGCCTCCCAACAAATTTCCTCCCGTAATGGTATCCAGAACATATCTATTCCAAGGAGAAACACCCACATAAAAATTGCAAAGGAGAACGGTAGTAGATTGCTTACGAGTAGATCTATTTTGAGCATTGCAAATTCTATACCAAGCATCTTTTAAGTTTTCTCCCTCCCTTTGCTTAAAATTAAGAACTTCACTCTCGGGAGTACTAGCGATAGTAGTAAGGCTAGCCATGAGTTTAAGCGTTCTAACACACAAGCAAACAAAAAGCAAACGAAAAGACGAATGGAAGAAGGGCGAATAAAAAGGCAAATCTTTTTGGGTTTTTTCTGAAAATCGTTTTAGAAGCGGGGGAGAGGAAAACGAGAGGCAAATGGCAAATAATGTAAATGCAAGAGATGAGTTTGTGATGGGTACTTGGTAGGCTTGATGTAGATCTCTCCGACAACCGCGCCAAAAATTGGCAAGTTGACGGGATAGTTCTTGTCTTGACTTGCTATGTATCCTGCCCGGCAACGGCGCCAGAAATCCTTCTTGCTACTTCTTGAGCTTGCGTTGGTTTTCCCTTGAAGAGGAAAGGGTGATGCAGCAAAGTAGATAAGTATTTCCCTCAGTTGTTGAGAACCAAGGTATCAATCCAGTATGAGGTACAAGCAAGGCCCCAATCTATGCACCTGCACAAACAATCAAACACTTGCACCCAACGCTATAAAGGGGTTGTCAATCCCTTCACGGTTACTTGCAAGGATGAGATCTGATAGAGATAGATATAAAAGATTACTAAAACGATAACTAAAATAAAAGTAAATAAATTGCAGCAAAGTATTTTTGGTATTTTTGGTTTATAGATCTGAAAATATAATATGGAAAATATACCCGGGGGCCATAGGTTTCACTAGAGGCTTCTCTCTTGAAGGAAAATAATACGGTGGGTGAACAAATTACTGTCGAGCAATTGATAGAAAAGCGCATAGTTATGACAATATCCAAGGCAATGATTATGCATATAGGCATCACGTCCGTATTAAGTAGACCGAAACGATTCTGCATCTACTACTATTACTCCACACATCGACCGACTCATGCCTGCATCTAGAGTATTAAGTTCATGAAGAACAGAGTAACGCATTAAGTAAGATGACATGATGTAGAGGGATAAACTCAAGCAATATGATGAAAACCCCATCTTTTTATCCTTGATGGCAACAATACAAATACGTGCCTCGCTACCCCTACTTTGTCACTGGGTGAGGACACCGCAAGATTGAACCCAAAACTAAGCACTTCTCCCATTACAAGAATTACCAATCTAGTTGGCCAAACCAAACCAATAACTCGAAGAGACTTGCAAAGATATGAAATCATGCATATAAGAATTTAGAGAAGATTCAAATAATATTCATAGATAATCTGATCATAAATCCACAATTCATCGGATCTCGACAAACACACCGCAAAAGAGTATTACATCGGATAGATCTCCATGAAGATCATGGAGAACATGGTATTGAAGATCATAGAGAGAGAAGAATCCATCTAGCTACTAGCTATGGACCCGAAGGTCTGAGGTGAACTACTCACGCATCATCGGAAGGGCAATGGTGTTGATGTAGATGCCCTCCGTGATCGAATCCCCCTCCGGCAGATTACCGGAAAAGGCCCCAAGATGGGATCTCACGGGAACAGAGGCTTGCGGCGGCGGAAAAGTATTATCGTGGCTCCCTTTGGTATTGGGGGAATATTTCTGAATTTATAGGCGAAGAATTAGGGTTGGAGGAGCTACGGGGGGCCCACAAGACAGGGGGGCGCCCCCCCCCCAGGGGCGCGCCCTGGTGGCTTGTGGCCTACCCGTAGGTCTTCTGGTCTCTTCTCGAAGCCTCCTGGGTTCCTTCTAGTCCAAGAAAAATCAGCGTAGAATTTTATTCCGTTTGGACTCCGTTGGATATTCCTTTTCTGCAATACTCAAAATAAAGGAAAAAAACAGAAACTGGCACTGGGCACTACGTTAATAGGTTAGTCCCAAAAATAATATAAAATAGCATATTAAGGCATATAAAACATCCAAAACATATAATATAATAGCATGGAACAATCAAAAATTATAGATACGTTGGAGACGTATCAGTGGTGTCTCGAAACGACGAACTTTCGCAACGGTGCACACTCGGGGAGAACACAATTTTATCTTGAAATTTTATTGAGGGATCACCTTATAATGCTACCGTCGTCCTAAGCATAATAAGATGCATAAAAGGATGAACATCACATGCAAATCATAAGTGACATGATATGGCCATGAACTTGTGCTTTTGATCTCCATCTCCAAAGCACCGGCATGATCTCCATCGTCACCAGCATGACACCATCATCTTGATCTCCATCAACGTGTCGCCATGAGGTTGTCGCGCCAACTATCGCTTCTACAACTATTGCTAACTCATAGCGATAAAGTAAAGCAAAACGGCGAAAATAAATTAAAGACAACCCTATGGCTCCTGCCGGTTTCCGTACTCATCGACATGCAAGTCGTGATATTCTATACAAAACATGATCATCTCATACATCACATATATCTCATCATGTAATTGGCCATATCACATCACAACATACCCTGCAAAAACAAGTTAGACGTCCTCTAATTGTTGTTGCATGTTTTACGTGGCTGCTACGGGTATCTAGTAAGAATGATTCTTAACTACGCAAAACCACAACGGTGATACACAAATTGCTATTCAACCTTCTCAAGGAACGCCTTTGTTGAATCCGATCCAACTAACGTGGGAGAGACAGACACCCGCCAGCCATCTTTATGCAACAAAGTCACATGTCACTTGATGGAACCGGTCTCTCGTAAGCGTACGAGTAAGGTTGGTCCGGGCCGCTTCATCCCACAATACCGCTGAATCAAGAAAAGACCAAGGGAGGAAGCAATCTGAGCATCAACGCCCAAAAACTCCTTTGTGTTCTACTCGTGATCTCATCTACGCATAGACCTAGCTCATGATGCCACTGTTGGGTAACGTTGCATGGGAAACAAAAATTTTCCTACGCACACGCAAGATCTATCCATGGTGATGAGCATCTACGAGAGGGAGAGTGTATCTACCTACCCTTGTAGATCGCTAAGCGGGAAGCGTTAAGAAACGCGGTTGATGTAATCGAACGTCTTCGCGATCCAAATCGCAAGCCGTCCCGCGATCCAATCACAATCCGTCCCGATCTAGCGCCGAAAGGATGGCACCTCCGCGTTCAGCACACGTACAGCTCGATGACATCTCCACCTCCTCGATCCAGCGAGCGAGGTCGGAGTAGTAGATGAGTTCTCCGGCAACACGACGGCGTGGTGGCAGTGGTGGTGGTGCCATCCCGGCAGGGCTACGCCTAGCGCTACCGAAACTGCAAATGGAGGAGAAAACGATCTAGGGAGAGAGAGGGGCGCCAAGGGCTTCGTGTGTGCTCTCGGGGTGCCCCTCCCCTCTATATATAGGTGGAGGGGCGTGGAGATCAGCCCCTCCAAGCCCTAGGGCGCAGCCAAGGGGGAGGGGTTGGACTCCTAGTCCAATTCCCTCCCTTTCCATAAACAGGTGGACTTTCCACCTCTCCCAAGCCACATGGGCCTTCAGGGACTTCTGCGCCTGGCCCAATAAGGCCAGGGCGCCTCCCCTCAGCCCATACAAACCCTTGGGACGTGGTGGAACCCTTGGTGGACTTCCGGACTCCTCCAGAAGTTTCCGGAACCTTCTAGAAGCTTCCGGTACAATACCGGAAAAACCCAAAACTTTTCCGGTAGCCAAAATATGACTTCCCATATATAAATCTTTACCTCCGGACCATTCCGGAACTCCTCGTGCCGTCCGGGATCTCATCCGGGACTCCAAACAACCTTCGGTCACCACCATACATAACTCAATACTACCGAAACGTCACCGAACGTTAAGTGTGCAGACCCTGCGGGTTCCAGAACTATGTAGACATGACCGAGACACCTCTATGGTCAATAACCAATAGCGGGACCTAGATGCCCATATTGGTTCCTACATATTCTACGAAGATCTTTATCGGTTGAACCTCTATTTCAAGGATTCAGTTAATCCCGTATGATGTTCCCTTTGTTCTTCGGTATGTTACTTGCCCGAGATTCGATCGTCGGTATCTCTATACCTAGTTCAATCTCGTTACCGGCAAGTCTCTTTACTCGTTCCGTAATACAAGATCCCATGGCTAACACTTTAGTCACTTTGCTTGCAAGGCTTATTGTGATGTTGTAATACCGAGTGGGCCCTGAGATACCTCTCCGTCACACGGAGTAACAAATCCCAGTCTTGATCCATGCCAACTCAACAGACACCCTCGGAGATACCTGTAGAGCACCTTTATAGTCACCCAGTTACGTTGCGACGTTTGATACACACAAGGTACTCATCCGGTGTCAGTGAGTTGCATGATCTCATGGTCATAGGAACAGATACTTTGACATGCAGAAACGATAGCAATAAACTGACACAATCATATGCTACGTTCATAGTTTGGGTCTTGTTCATCACATCATTCTCCAAATGATGTGATCCCGTTATCAAATGACATCTCATGTCTATGGCTAGGAAACCTTAACCATCTTTGATCAACGAGCTAGTCTATTAGAGGCATACTAGGGACACAGTGTTGTCTATGTACCCACACATGTATTTGAGTTTCCAATCAATACAATTATAGCATGGATAATAAATGATTATCACGAACAAGGAAATATGATAATAACTAAATTATTATTGCCTCTAGGGCATATTTCCAACAGCCAGATCTGGAGCCCGTTTGGGGCTCCGGAGTGGGGAATCTTCGGTCTTCGTCATCATCAACCCTTCTCCATCGCCAATTCCATGATGCTCCCCATCGGGAGTGAGTAATTCCTTCGTAGACTTGCTGGTCGGTGAGGAGTTGGATGAGATTCATCATGTAAGAAAGTTAGTTTTGTTAGGGCTTGATCCCTAGTATCCACTATGTTCTGAGATTGATGTTGCTATGACTTTGCCATGCTTAATGCTTGTCACTAGGGCCCAAGTGCCATGATTTCAGATCTGAACCATTTATGTAATCACCATTATATCTATGTTCTTGATCTGAACTTGCTAGTCATATGCACTTACTATGTGTTATGATCCGTAAACCCCGGAGTGACAATAGTTGGGATACTTTCCAGTGATTGCCGTAGTTTGAGAAGTTCATGTATTCACAGTGTGTTCATGCTTTGTTCCGGTTCTCTATTAAAAGGAGGCCTTAATATCCCTTAGTTTCCTTATGGACCCCGCTTGTGATGCCCCCAGCTTAATCGTGCCCTAATCATACACGCAAACGTGCACGATCAAGAACAGGGACTCACGGGAAGATATCACAACACAACTCTAAACTCAAACTAAACATAAAACATCATATTACAAACCGGGGGCACGGAGGCCCGAATACATAAGTCACACACACAAATGATATCTGAGTACAGACATAGTTAGTCAAGGGTGCCTTAAGAAGGCTAGCACAAACAGCGATACGGATCGAAAGGCGAAGGCCTCCTGCCTAGGGCCTCCTAACTACTCCTGGTCGGATGGCTCGATCCAGTAGTAAGTGCCGTCGGGACCCTCCTGGTAGTAAGCTCCTACGATGGCATCTGGCTCCTGGGCTCCATCGTCTGATGTATCATCAAATGGGTATGGGAAAAAGAAGAGCAGAGCAACCGTGAGTACTCATCCAAAGTACTCGCAAGACTGACATCAGAACTATACTAATTATGCACTGGTATCAAAGGAATGGGGATATATCTTTGGACTGAACTGCAGAATGCCAGAGTAGAGGGGGAGAAGCCTAGCCTATCGAAGACTAGCATCTTCAAGCAATCTTGCAGCATCAGAAGAGAGTAGAATTTAGTAGCATGTAATAGTGGTTGTATGGTAGCAACTCCCTGAGATCCTTTCTCGACTATCCCGCGAGAAAGTAATCCCGAGAGTAGTAGTAACAGTTTAATATGTATCATCATCAGTTTGTAGTTGTCATAGATCCGGATACAACTCTGAGCGTCCTGTTTCCGTGGACACGGCTATTCGAATAGATAACTTCCCTGCAGGGGTGCACTACTGTTACCCAACACGCTCGATTACCTCCGGCCGGACACACTGGCTGGATAATACCCGGCCTCGGGTGATCGACACGACGCAGTCCTACCTAGGCTCAGCAGAGAGGTCAACACGCCGGTCTAAATCCTAAGTGCGAAGGGGTCTTGGGCCCATTGCCCGTTGCACTCCTGCATGTTGCGAGACTGGCCGGGGAGCAGGCGCGACACTGGATACACCAGTGACGTAACCAGCCCAACCCCAACAATCAGCCCGCATCTCTGAGCTGTGACGTCTGAAGAGCTTTCGGCTGATACATACGACGTAGAGGGCCCCATTAAACCATTATCCCACGTGGTGGTAGTGCGTATAGGGCACGACGACCCACTCAGATCAAATACCCAGTTCCGTTAGGCGTATTTAGTAACTCACAGAGACGAACAGAGTTTCTGTCGCTCCGACTTGGTAAAACATGACGCGCGGGTGCTCTTGGAGCCGACCCGTCTTTAATGATATTCACTCGCGGGTACCCTTGGGGCCAGCCCGACTTTAACATTGGGCGCTGTCGGGACTCAGGTCCATCTCTGACTGGATGGTACCACCAGCCCTTCAGCCCCGTAACAGTAAATGAATGTAGTAATGTAAGCATTTCCGTGATCCTCACCCATAGTGATCATGGCCCGGTAATAAGCATGGCATACGGACAAGACGAAGGGCCAAAGATGGAACAACAGCATAGCTAACTAGGCATCATGGGATAACAGGTAATGTATCAGTAGCAGGCGACAAAATCAGGCTATGCATTAGAATAGGTTAAAACATGGCAGCGGCAATTTCTAATACAAGCAGGAGGGAGAAAGAATAGGAGACAACGACATGCGTCAAGGGGGATTGCTTGCCTGGAAGCTCTGCGGAGAGTGGCTGATCGTCGGTAGGCTGCTCGTCAGGGGTGTAGTCGAACTGTGCTGCAACGGCGTCGGTCTCGGCGTCTATCGAGAGAGAAGGAGGTGGGAAGAAACAATAAATTTCACGGCAAAAATGCAATCACTATGCATGACAAGCCTAGAATGATATGCAGATGTGTTTTACTGCCTAACTAAATGATTTAGTTAATTTAGGAATTTATTTGGATTTATTTAATTAAAGTTGTGCACTATTCATTTATCGAAATCGGGCAAATTGTTCCATGTTCAGCTAGCTAGGATTGTTGGACAGGCATTTTGATTACATATGCAGAATCTTCATATTTTTCTGATCATTTTACATATATAATTTATTTTCATCTGACTTGCGGCTTAAAAGATATGATTTTTCAAAGTTTTATTAATTTTCTGGAATTTCTGAATTTATTTAATTCAACATTATCCGAAACAGTACTGGGATGACGTCAGCATGACGCATAGCTGACGTCAGCGGTCAACAGTGGCGGTGGACTAGTCAAACCTGACCAGTGGGTCCCACTGGTCAGTGACTGTACTAATTAAACAGAGTTTAATTAATCTAATTAAGTTAATTAACAGGTGGGCCCGTTCTGTCAGCGACTAATTAACTAATTAATTTAATTAACAATTTAATTAATGTTTTATTTATTATTTTTAAATTCGTTTAAGTGGTGGGGCCTGCGTGTCAGCGACACAGGGCCGCCACGTCAGCAAGTGGACCGGTCAACGGGGCCCGCGGCCCCACCAGGCAGTGGCACAGCGGGTGGGCCCCAGCGGCCACGTCGGCGCCGGCCACCGGAGACTCGACGCCGGTGACCAAAACAGTGGCGGAGCTCGCCGGACTTGGCCGGAATCGCGCCACAGGCGACCGTTTTGGACGCGGGAGGTCGCGTTCGATCGGGCATTCAACGCCGCATCCATCCACGGCGGCGGCGCGGCCGGAAACGGTCGGAATCTACGGCGGCGAGCGGCGAAGCGGACGCCGGAGTTCGGCCATCGCGCGAACTGCGGCTAGGGGGCACGGCAAGCGACGGGATCTAGCGCGTTGGACTCGCACGGGTGCGCTGAGCACGGCCATGAGCTCGGCGGAGCTCGACGGGCAGCGTGGCTACGGCGGGGAGCTCATCGACGGCGAGGTATTCGGGCGACACCATTGCGGCGACTACGGCGAACGAAACGCGCGGGAGAGAGAGGGGAATGGAGGGGAGGCTCACCGGGAGGCTACGGAAAGCCAGTGATAGCTTAGTAGCACAGGGGATCGCCGGAGATCGCCGGAGAGGAAGAGGTGGCCGAGGTCGGGGATGAGCTCGATTCGCCCTATGCCGAGCCCGTCATCTCCAGTGGCTGGGCTCAGGCGACGCAGCGGAGGGCGGCGGAGCTTCTCGACATCTCGGCGAGGCCGAACGGTGACAGTGGGCGCGAGATCGACGACGGCGACGGCGGGTGTTTTCTGGCGAGGGGAAAATGAGAGAGGCGAGGCGCGTGGGGGCGAATGGGGGTAGCTAGGGTTTCGGGGGAGGGGAGAGCAGCTCGGGGAGGCACTTAACCTAGCCGGGGAGCCGGCGGATGGGCGACGCGCGGCGGCTGTCGCCGTGTCGGCGCGCGCGCGTGACAGCGCGCGGGGAGGAGGACGACGGCCGGTTAACGGGCTGGGCCAGCTACTGTTCCACTAAGGCCCAGTCGCACAGTAAGTCGTTTCCCCTTTTTCTTTTTCTATTTCTGTTTTGTAAAATGCTTGACCACTATTAGACTTTTATTAAATGTGTGACTTAGCTCAAATATTACAGTGCAATATTCTTTACCACCAAAAATTGGTTTGGGAAAAATATAATTTCATTTATACATTGGATTAAATAAAATGTATTAAAATGTGATGTTTGGTTACTGGCTCAGGTTGGTAGAGTCACTTAACTAACTCAATTAATGTTGGTTGTATTTTTATAATTGCCTCTGGATTATTTACAATGTTTTGAACATTTTAGTTTCTGGTTTTGAACAACTTTTATTTTACTTTAAATTTGAATTGCAACTTTAAATTGGAGTTGAAATGAAGTATGATGCAAATGATGCTCAAGCATGGTTAATCATGATGACATGGCATGATCAAAAGGGTGATTACTGTAGCTATTACATGGGGACGTTACAATTCTCCTCCTCTAACAAGAATTCTCGTCCCGAGAATTAAGAGGTAGGCTGAAAGAAAGCAGGGTATTCTTCACGAAGACGGTCATCGCGTTCCCAAGTGGCTTCATCCTCAGAATGATTCGACCACTGAACCTTGAGGAACTTGATCGACTTCTGATGAGTCCGACGTTCAGTTTGATCAAGAACGCGGATCGGATACTCCGGATAAGACAGATCTTCTCGCAATTCAAGCACTTCATGATCCACATCTCGGATAGGATCCTTGAAGCAACGTCGGAGTTGCGACACATGGAAGACATCGTGCACTTGAGAAAGGTTTGGCGGCAATTCCAATGTATATGCCACTTCTCCTCGACGAGCGAGAATGCGGAACGGGCCAATGTAGCGAGGAGCTAACTTGCCCTTGAATCCGAACCGATGAGTGCCCTTCATCGGAGTGACACGAAGGTAAGTTTGCTCACCAGGCTGATAGACCATTACCTTGTGCTTTCAGTCATAGTTGCTCTTCTCATGAGACTGAGCAGCTTTTAAATGCTCCCGAACAATGCGGACTTGCTCCTCAGCTTGTTGAATAATGTCCGGACCAACGAGTGAACGTTCCCCAGTTTCTGACCAGTTCAGAGGGGTTCGACACTTACGTCCATAGAGAACTTCAAACGGTGCCATCTTCAGACTAGCTTGATAGCCATTGTTGTAAGAGAATTCGGCATACGGAAGAGATTTCTCCCATTTCTTACCGAATGAGATGACGCAAGCTCGAAGCATATCTTCAAGCACTTGATTAACTCTTTCGACTTGACCCTGATACTGAGGGTGATAAGCAGTGCTAAAAGACAGATGAGTTCCCATGGCTTCTTGGAAACTGTTCCAAAACCTGGAAGTAAAGAGGCTGCCACGATCTGAACTGATCTCCAACGGAACACCGTGGAGTGACACAATTCGAGAAACATACAAGTCTGCTAACTGACTAGCAGTGATAGTCTCCTTGAATGGAATAAAGTGAGCAACCTTTGAGAATCGGTCGATGATGACAAAGATAGCATCATGACCCTTCTGCGATCTGGGAAAATGAGTAATGAAGTCCATTTGGACTTTGTCCCATTTCCATTCCGGAATTTCAAGGGGTTGCAGAGTTCCAGCAGGCCTTTGATCTTCTGCTTTGATGCGACGGCCAACGTCACACTCAGCAACATATTTAGCAATATCATGTTTCATATCGGGCCACCAGTACCGCTGACGAATGTCTTGGTACATTTTGGTACTACCAGGGTGAATAGACAAAGGCGTGTCATGTGCTTCTTTCATGACATCCGAACGGGAGTCCAGATAGCGCCTTCTGGGGACCACTAGGCGTCCTTTGAAGAACAAGGCACCATCCTCACCAACATGGTAGACTGAAGGATTACCCTTGGAGAGGAAGCTCTTAATCTTCTCGACTTCAGAGTCATATTTCTATCTGGTCTTGATGTTGCGCTCAAGGTCTGGCTCAACCTCCAAGGTATTGAGATAACCCTGAGGAACAATGTGAAGGTTCAATTTGCGAAGCTCTTCATAAAGCATAGGTTGTGCTTCCTGAACCATGAGGTTGTTGCAATAAGCCTTGCGACTCAAAGCATCGGCCATTACATTAGCCTTGCCAGGGGTATAAGAGATATTCATATCATAATCGGCTATTGTCTCGAGCCACCTTTGTTGACGAAGGTTCAAGTCTGGCTGAGTATACAGAAACTTCAAACTCTGATGATCCGTGTATATCTTGCAACGATTACCAAGGAGGTAATGTCGCCATAGCTTCAGAGCATAAATAACCGCAGAAAGTTCGAGATCATGCACCGGATAATTTTCCTCGTGAGGACGCAATTGACGAGAGCCATAAGCAATTACTTTGCGCTCTTGCATTAGGACACAGTCTAATACTTGACGAGATGCGTCGCAATATATCACAGAGTCCTTTTGGGAATCCGAGGGTGCTAACACTGGGGCAGATGTCAACTTATCTTTGAGTGTCTGAAAGCTTTCTTGACATTTTTCTGTCCATTCAAATTTAACACCCTTGTGGAGCAGGTCAGTTAATGGCTTTGCAATCTTCGAGAAGTTTTCGACGAATCGGCGGCAATAACTAGCGAGTCCGAGAAAACTCCTGACTTGCTTGACGTTCTTCGGGGGAGTCCAGTCAAGAATAGCCTGAACTCGTTCGGGGTTAACAGCAATGCCATCCTTGGAAATCACGTGACCAAGATAAGTCACCTCGGATAACCAGAATTCACACTTAGAGTACTTGGCATATAACTGGTGTTCTCGCAGCTTCTCCAATACAAGCCGAAGATGTTCGGCGTGTTCTTCTTCATTCTTGGAAAATATAAGGATATCATCCAAGTAGACCACGACGAATTTGTCGAGGTAGTCCATGAAGATATAGTTCATCAATCGGGAGAAGGTTGCTGGAGCATTAGTTAATCCGAAGGACATAACAGTGTACTCGTATGATCCATTGCGAGTAACGAAAGCAGTCTTCGGAATATCCGCCTTACAAACTCGGATCTGATGATAACCCAACCTCAAGTCGAGTTTCGAGAACACAGAGGATCCAACAAGCTGATCATAAAGATCGTTGATCCGGGGCAGTGGATATTTGTTCTGGATTGTTGCTTGGTTAATGGGCCGATAGTCCTGGACCAATCGGTTAGTTCCATCCTTCTTCTTAACAAAGAGAGAAGGTGCTCCCCAAGCAGAGGAACCGGGGCGGATGAAACCCTTTTTCAGTGACTTGTCGATTTCTTCCTTAAGCTCGAGAAGTTCATGCGGAGGCATCTTATAAGGACGCTTCGCAATAGGGGTGGTGCCAGGTTTCAAGTCGATGACGAACTCGACAGCTCTAATCGGGGGTATTCCTGGAAGTTCTTCTGGAAAGACGTCCGGAAAATCGCGAACGACCGGAACGTTCTCAATTCCCTCAAGAGGTGAGGCATTCAAAGCATTCAGAGCATATATCTGAGCTTCGGCATTCCGGGTAATGCGGGCGGTGTAGTTCACTATCTCATCGGAGTGGTGAAGTAGTTGAACAACTTTGGTGGCACAATTGATCGAAGCAATATGAGCTTTCAACCAATCCATTCCCAGAATGAGGTCTATGGTGGAAGACTTCAGAACAATGGGGCAGGCAAGGAATTCCAATCCTTCAATTTCGACGGTGACGTTAGGTGCCATCTTGTCAGCATGACAATGGCCCCCGGGAGTCTTAACGACTAACGGAGTATGCATCTTCTCATAATGAATGCCATGCATGAATGCAAATTTTCCAGAGATGAATGAATGTGATGCTCCTGAATCAAATAAAACAGAAGCGGGTACTGAGTTAACGAGAAGGGTACCCATCACAGTAGCAGGCTGATCCTGAACTTCTTCAATGTCAATGTTGTAAGCATGTCCACGACCATAAGCAGCAGACCCAGTATTATAGTTGCGGGCCTGATTGTTGCCACGACCATTGCCACGGCCATTGCGAGGAAATGCCAACTGATTCTGATTCTGGCGGCAGTCCTTAGCAAGGTGACCTGGTTTGCGGCACTTGAAGCACAGACCATCTTCAGGACGAAGAGGAGCACTGGGTGGAGCAGCTTGAGCTCTTGGCTGCCTGGGTGGTGGAGGAGGCAGACGGGGTGCAGCATAAGAGGGCCTCGGCGCAGGAGCAGCTGGACGGTACACACTATTGGGAATCCAGATACGACGTTTCTGTGCTGAGCTCGAAGATGAGCCAATGTCACGATAGCGCTTCTGCGACTCCTTGTGCTTGATCTGAGCGGTCTCAACCAGAATAGCCTTGTTCACGAGAGTGACAAAGTCGGTGAAGTCTTGAGCAGCAAGTGCAAGCTCGAGGTCTGGGTGGAGTCCACTACGGAACTTCTCCTGTCTACGAGCATCAGTTGGAATGTCTTCTTCAGCATAGCGGGACAAGTTAAGGAACTCCCGCTGATAGGCTTCGACAGTCTTGTTGCCCTGAACGAGGTTGCGGAACTCGGTCTTCTTCCGGTCTATGATTCCCTGAGGAATATAGCGAGCACGGAAGGCAGTCTGAAACTCGTCCCAAGTAACGATTGTCCCAGCAGGCAGTGTACGCTTGTGAGTGGACCACCATTGAGCAGCGGGGCCCTTCAGGAAGTAGGTCGCGAAGGCGACAAGGCTTTCAGGGGCGACATTGGCAGATTCCATCTCGAAGGCGATGTCGCGAAGCCAGTCATCGGCATCCAGTGGCTGTTCAGAGTTGCGGAAAATAGTGGGGTTGAGACGCACAAACTCTGACAGTGTTATTGAAGCTGGGTTCTGGTTCTGATTGTTCTGGTGCGGGAACTGAGCCATGATATTAGTCATGAACTGACGGTTCAGCTCGAATGTTGCATCATAGCTGCCATATAGTCTGGTGGTGGTGGGTTTCCAAGGTCACGACCATGACCACGACCACGAGCACCTGGCCTAACCATCCTGCTAAATTTCAACCAGGGGTTGTTTAGAAAAAGCACTTGCGAGTGTTTAAAGACAAGCTTAATGTAACACGACAATGAATAAGCAGTGCAATAGATACATAACAGTAGTCAATTAAGACATACAGATCCATACACAGAGTCGGTTACACGCGGACAGCATAATGGCATAAAATTAAGGAAAAAGACATGCTAGGCGGCGCGCAGGCACGCGGTGAGGAACTACACGACGAGACATAGCAAAGGCTACATCAACGTGGGAGAAAACCACTGAAACGGGGTAACTGCAAGTGTGGACGATGAATCTCTGTAGCAGAAAAGTCCTGCTCTCCGTGTGCACTCTGATGCAGAACCCGGTCTCGAACTGGAAGAAGAGGTCCATGTGCAGGTGTATGACCTCCAACAGCAGGCCAATCGATACCTGTCGGCATCTGAGTCCTGCGCGGGTAAAGAATATACTCCGGATGTATCCCTGCACGAACAGCTGGTAGCAACTGTGTCATAGCATCATAGATACGTGCTCGAGTGGTAAACAACTCGATTGCAAGAGCCCGGTTAGTGCGATCCGGAGCTTGAGTGCACTGAATCAACACGTGCGGGTCATATCGACGACGCTCGTAAGGGGCACAAATAGCTGTGTAGTATCCAGTAGCATCTCCGGTAGGTGCATACGGAATGTACCGGAACTCAGAGGCATCCAAGCTACTATGCTCTCCACGGAGTCGTGCGACAGCAGAATAGGCAGCATCATGGACTGCCATCTCAATCGTCACACCGATACCGTGAAAGATGTGCAACTCAGTGTCGGAGTTGTCCCTCTGATCATAGATACGAACATCTGCATGGTACTGCTCCTGGTTGAACTCGCGGAAATCCTCATAAACCATATACTCGGGGTACCAGCGGTAACCCAGTCTGGTTAGGAGGGCGATCAGGACAGCTGGAAAACCAGGGGCATCACGAGCCCAAGTGCGAAGCACAAGCTGCGTCACAGGGCGCGGCGGAAACAGGCGATCCATCTGAAACAGAGGAAATTCAGGATTGTCAAATGACAATGAGAAGTATAATAACTTGGAGAGAAAGGTTAAGCAAACCAATGTAAAGGAAAATATGATTATCAGACTAATCAGATCAATGGTAAGGAACAAGCACAGATAATCCAGCTCTCTGGGTGGATGAGATTACGAGATCCTAGTGTCGGTGTTAGTAAAATTCATTTAACCTGAAAGGAAGAGAGTTCAGAGTCCCAGAGTATAGAAGAGGAATAAAAGATCCTAATACCACCCAGTTGAACCCACAGGTCCCAGGATCGAAACCTGGCTCTGATACCAACTTGTGATGCCCCCAGCTTAATCGTGCCCTAATCATACACGCAAACGTGCACGATCAAGCATAGGGACTCACGGGAAGATATCACAACACAACTCTAAACTCAAACTAAACATAAAACATCATATTACAAACCGGGGGCACGGAGGCCCGAATACATAAGTCACACACACAAATGATATCTGAGTACAGACATAGTTAGTCAAGGGTGCCTTAAGAAGGCTAGCACAAACAGCGATACGTATCGAAAGGCGAAGGCCTCCTGCCTAGGGCCTCCTAACTACTCCTGGTCGGCTGGCTCGATCCAGTAGTAAGTGCCGTCGCGACCCTCCTGGTAGTAAGCTCCTGCGGTGGCATCTGGCTCCTGGGCTCCATCGTCTGATGTATCATCAAATGGGTATGGGAAAAAGAAGAGCAGAGCAACCGTGAGTGCTCATCCAAAGTACTCGCAAGACTGACATCAGAACTATACTAATTATGCACTGGTATCAAAGGAATGGGGCTATATCTTTGGACTGAACTGCAGAATGCCAGAGTAGAGGGGGAGAAGCCTAGCCTATCGAAGACTAGCATCTTCAAGCAATCTTGCAACATCAGAAGAGAGTAGAATTTAGTAGCATATAATAGTGGTTGTATGGTAGCAACTCCCTGAGATCCTTTCTCGACTATCCCGCGAGAAAGTAATCCCGAGAGCAGTAGTAATAGTTTAATATGTATCATCATCAGTTTGTAGTTGTCATAGATCCGGATACAACTCTGAGCGTCCTGTTACCGTGGACACGGCTATTCGAATAGATAACTTCCCTGCAGGGATGCACTACTGTTACCCAACACGCTCGATTACCTCCGGCCGGACACACTGGCTGGATAATACCTGGCCTCGGGTGATTGACACGACGCAGTCCTACCTAGGCTTAGCAGAGAGGTCAACACGCCGGTCTAAATCCTAAGTGCGAAGGGGTCTTGGGCCCATCGCCCTTTGCACTCCTGCACGTTGCGAGACTGGCCGGGGAGCAGGCGCGACACTGAATACACCAGTGACGTAACCAGCCCAACCCCAACAATCAGCCCGCATCTCTGAGCTGTGACGTCTGAAGAGCTTTCGGCTGATACATACGACATAGAGGGCCCCATTAAACCATTATCCCACGTGGTGGTAGTGCGTATAGGGCACGACGACCCACTCAGATCAAATACCCAGTTCTGTTAGGCGTATTTAGTAACTCGCAGAGACGAACAGTGTTTCTGTCGCTCCGACTTGGTAAAACGTGACGCGCGGGTGCTCTTGGAGCCGACCCGTCTTTAATGATATTCACTCGCGGGTACCCTTGGGGCCAGCCCGACTTTAACATTGGGCGCTGTCGGGACTCAGGTCCATCTCTGACTGGATGGTACCACCAGCCCTTCAGCCCCGTAACAGTAAATGAATGTAGTAATGTAAGCATTTCCGTGATCCTCACCCAGAGTGATCATGGCCCGGTAACAAGCATGGCATACGGACAAGACGAAGGGCCAAAGATGGAACAGCAGCATAGCTAACTAGGCATCATGGGATAACAGGTAATGTATCAGTAGCAGGCGACAAAATCAGGCTATGCAACAGAATAGGTTAAAACATGGCAGCGGCAATTTCTAATGCAAGCAGGAGGGAGAAAGAATAGGAGACAACGGCATGCGTCAAGGGGGATTGCTTGCCTGGAAGCTCTGCGGAGAATGGCTGATCGTCGGTAGGCTGCTCGTCGGGGGTGTAGTCGAACTCTGCTGCAACGGCGTCGGTCTCGGCATCTATCGAGAGAGAAGGAGGGGGGAAGAAACAATAAATTTCACGGCAAAAATGCAATCACTATGCATGACAAGCCTAGAATGATATGCAGATGTGTTTTACAGCCTAACTAAATGATTTAGTTAATTTAGGAATTTATTTGGATTTATTTAATTAAAGTTGTGCACTATTCATTTATCGAAATCGGGCAAATAGTTCCATGTTCAGCTAGCTAGGATTGTTGGATAGGCATTATGATTACATATTCAGAATCTTCATATTTTTCTGATCATTTTACATATATAATTTATTTTCATCTGACTTACGGTTTAAAAGATATGATTTTTCAAAGTTTTATTAATTTTCTGGAATTTCTGAATTTATTTAATTCAACATTATCCGAAACAGTACTGGGATGACGTCAGCATGACGCATAGCTGACGTTAGCGGTCAACAGTGGCGGTGGACTAGTCAAACCTGACCAGTGGGTCCCACTGGTCAGTGACTGTACTAATTAAATAGAGTTTAATTAATCTAATTAAGTTAATTAACAGGTGGGCCCGTTCTGTCAGCGACTAATTAACTAATAAATTTAATTAACGTTTTTTTTTTTTAAATTCGTTTAAGCGGTGGGGCTCGCGTGTCAGCGACACAGGGCCGCCACGTCAGCAAGTGGACCGGTCAACGGGGCCCGCGGCCCCACCAGGCAGTGGCACAGCGGGTGGGCCCCAGCGGCCACGTCGGCGCCGGCCACCGGAGACCCGACGCCGGTGACCAAAACAGTGGCGGAGCTCGCCGGACTTGGCCGGAATCGCGCCACAGGCGACCGTTTTGGACGCGGGAGGTCGCGTTCGATCGGGCATTCAACGCCGCATCCATCCATGGCGGCGGCGCGGCCGGAAACGGTTGGAATCTACGGCGGCGAGTGGCGGAGCGGACGCCGGAGTTTGGCCATCGCGCGAACTGCGGCTAGGGGGCACGGCAAGCGACGGGATCTAGCGCGTTGGACTCGCACAGGTGCGCTGAGCACGGCCATGAGCTCGGCGGAGCTCGACGGGCAGCGTGGCCACAGCGGGGAGCTCATCGGCGGCGAGGTATTCGGGCGACACCAATGCGGCGACTACGGCGAACGAAACGCGCGGGAGAGAGAGGGGAAAGGAGGGGAGGCTCGCCGGGAGGCTACGGAAAGCCGGTGATAGCTTAGTAGCGCAGGGGATCGCCGGAGATCGCCGGAGAGGAAGAGGTGGCCGAGGTCGGGGATGAGCTCGATCCGCCCTATGCCGAGCCCGTCGTCTCCAGTGGCTGGGCTCAGGCGACGCAGCGGAGGGCGGCGGAGCTTCTCGACATCTCGGCGAGGCCGAACGGTGACAGTGGGCGCGGGATCGACGACGGCGACGGCGGGTGTTTTTTGGCGAGGGGAAAATGAGAGAGGCGAGGCGCGTGGGGATAGGCGACGCGCGGCGGCTGTCGCCGTGTCGGCGCACGCGCGACAGCGCGCGGGGAGGAGGACGACGGTCGGTTAACGGGCTGGGCCAGCTACTGTTCCACTAAGGCCCAGTCGCACAGTAAGTCGTTTCCCCTTTTTTTTCTATTTCTGTTTTGTAAAATGCTTGACCACTATTGGACTTTTATTAAATGTGTGACTTAGCTCAAATATTACAGTGCAATATTCTTTACCACCAAAAATTGGTTTGGGCAAAATATAATTTCATTTATACATTGGATTACATAAAATGTATTAAAATGTGTTGTTTGGTTACTGGCTCAGGTTGGTAGAGTCACTTAACTAATTCAATTAATGTTGGTTGTATTTTTATAATTGCCTCTGGATTATTTACAATATTTTGAACATTTTAGTTTCTGGTTTTGAACAACTTTTATTTTTACTTTAAATTTGAATTGCAACTTTAAATTGGAGTTGAAATGAAGTATGATGCAAATGATGCTCAAGCATGGTTAATCATGATGACATGGCATGATCAAAAGGGTGATTACTGTAGCTATTACATGGGGACGTTACACCGCTGCCACGGGAGGGTAGCGCAAAAGATGTCATGCAAGTTCTTTTCCATAAGCACGTATGACTATTTACGGAATACATGCCTACATTACATTTATGAACTGGAGCTAGTTCTGTGTCACCCTAGGTTATGACTGTTATATGATGAATATCATCCAACGAGTTCACCGATCCAGTGCCTACGAGTTTTCCACATATTATTCTTGCTAAGTTACTATTGCTGCTGCTACTGTTACACTTGCTACAAAACTATTGCCATCACTGCTACTGTTACCGTTACTGCTACTACTGCTATCAAAACTATCATACTACTGTGCTATTGATCACTCTGTTGCAGATATTTAATCTCCAGGTGTGGTTGAATTGACAACTCAACTGCTAATACTCTCAAATATTCATTGGCTCCCCTTGTGTCGAATCTATAAATTTGGGTTGAATACTCTTCCCTCGAAAACTGTTGCAATCCCCTATACTTGTGGGTTATCAAGACCTTTTTCTGGCGCCGTTGCCAGGGAGCATAGCTATATTTGTTGAGTCACTTGGAATTATATCTGATCACTACGAAGAATCTGAAGGATCCAAAAACCAAGATTTTTTCCTCTAAGACGAGGGGAGGTAAGGAACTGCCATCTAGCTCTGCACTTGATTCACCTTCGGTTATGAGTAAGCTTGCAACACCACCACATGCTATTAATCCTGATATGTCGCAAGTTATTGATGATGCTACTTCTGCTATGAATGATGCTTATGATGATGATAGTACCATGCTTGATGATAATGTGCCACTAGGATAATTTCTTGATGAACAAATTGCTAGAGCTAAAGAGAATGAAATTATTGAAACTGATGAGATTGTTGAAACTGATGAAGCTCTTGTAACTGATGACTATGAAACACCTATTAGACCTGGCTCTCCTAGATTTGAAATGCCTAAGATATGTGAAGGTTATGTTATGGATGAGGAGATAACTAGGGAAATCCTTTCTTGCAAGGATAGAAATGATCTTAAGAAATTGCTACGCAAGTATACGGAAAAGACTTTGAATGCTAGAATGAAATGTGATCCTAAGTTTGCTACTTCACATATCTTTGTTACTGATAAGGATTATGACTTCTCTGTTGACCCAGAGTTAATTACTTTGGTTGAATCCGATCATCCATGGCTATGAAACTGAAACTGTAGTGGCACATCTTACAAAGCTGAATGATATAACCACCCTCTTTGCTCATGATGAGAAGATTCGCTACTACTATATTCTTAAGTTATTTCCGTTCTCATTAAAGGGTGATGCTAAGATATGGTACAATACTCTTGCTCCTGGTTGTGTGTGTAGTCCACAGGATATGATTTACCACCCACCCCACTACTCCTGCCAGTCTGCCACCGAGCCGCGGTCGCCCATGGCTCTCTCGTAAGATGCCACCGAGCTGCTGCTGGCCACCTGCCTTCGACGTCTACCGCAAGATGCTGCTGCCAGCAGGCCCTGTACTACGACGATGAGCCGCTCTTGGCACCCATCTCACGGTGCAACTTGTATGTCATCCCGCGTGACACCGTGCCCATCGCGATCCCTAGAGCGAACCCAACGGCGCCCAGGGCGTACCCCCGTTGTCTGCACGGCCGCCTGCCTATAGAACCATGCCAGGCAGGCTGATGCGCATGGCCGGAGGGACCGCGCCAGCGCGGTGCACACTGGTAGCAGGAGGCCCCATGAGAGCGCGTTCAGGGGCGGCGCACTGCCTGCGGCGAGGCGAGCAGCGGAGTGGCACCACGCGCTCGGCTCAGGGCTGGGCGGCGCGAGCTCGGAGGTGTTGCCTACGTTGGATGTTAAGGAGCAGCTTGCGGAGCGAAGAAGCAGAGCACGAGGTGCCGCGTGCATTGGACGTGGAGGAGCGGGAACATGACCGGCTATGGTGCTCCGACGAGCACCTGCGCGGGCAGGGGCAGCGGCAGCGGCCACCACCACCGGTCAACGAGCATGGTCGGAGCCAGGCTCTTGACCCTCGACACAAACAGTGCGGCCTCCAACAGCTCCTCCTCCCTCTATGGCGCCGTGCCCTCTTCCCCTTCACCTCCGTGACCAGGCCAGGTCAGGTGCGGAGCACGGACGAGCGTGTGGGTGCGCGACGCGGGGCTCGGGGCGCGGAGCACGGGGGCGAGCGCACGATGCGGGGCGGAGCACGGGCGGGCGCGCGTCCTAGGGTGAAGCACGGGCAGGCAAGAGCGGGTGTGGCACGGGAGGAGGTGGAGGGGAAGGAGGGCAAGGCGCCACGAGCGAGGCAGAGAACGGGCGGAGGTGGAGGGGAAGGATGAGCGCGCTCATCATTGTTCGACGGAATGTCGGGTCAGACATGTCGCAGAATGCGTCCGTCCCCTTGGACGCACCGGTCGACCCAAACGAAAAAAGACATGGACAGACGATCCAAACGTACAAAAGATGGATAAAATCGTTGTCAGTTTGGGTCGCTGCGTTGGAGTTGCTCTTAGGTCGACCTACTGCCCAGGATCCATCCAAGGCATGCACCCTTGCTTAATATTTTTTAAATGTAACGTGTAAGGACCCGATTCATTAAAAATATATAATAAGGTTGTTCAGTTAATTAATGGAAACTGTGTGAAAATCGTGCATCCGTTCGCGGACAGGGAATTAGTCCACAGACACGAATACGGGAGGACGACATTCAATGTTAGCCGCGTACATTTCAAACTATTTTTTCAACAAGCCGGGTGAAATTCATGCAAACACGACGGATTTCATACAAACACGACGAATTTCATTACATTTCGAACATCCAAACCAAAAAAACCCGCCCCTAAACCTATCCTATGGCGAGCGTCCAAGCCCGTGCCGTCCTCCATCCATTTTCTCCATGAGCACCGGCGATAAAACCGATGAAGTGAAGGTCCGGTCTCCGATGAGGAAGAGTAGAACACGGGAGACAGATCGGCCCACATGAGACACCAGGCCTTGCCACCTCCTGTGCCCTACACATCCTCGGAGGAGTCCGCGCCCTATTTGTCATCGGTGGATGATAACCCACAAGTATAGGGGATCGCAACAGTTTTCGAGGGTAGAGTATTCAACCCAAATTTATAGATTCGACACAAGGGGAGCCAAAGAATACTTGAGAGTATTGGCAGTTGAGTTGTCGATTCAACCACACCTGGAGATTAAATATCTGCAGCAAAGTGATCAGTAGCACAGTAATATGATAGTTTGATAGCAGTAGTGACAGTAACAGTAGCGGTAACAGTAGTAGCAGTAGTTTTGTAGTAGTTGGAACAGCAACAGCAGCAATAGTAACTTAGCAAGAACAATAAGTGAAAAGGTCGTAGGCACTGGATCGGTAACTCGTTGGATGATATTCGTCATGTAACATTCATAACCTAGGGCGACACAGAACTAGCTCCAGTTCATCAATGTAATGTAGGCATGTATTCCGTAAATAGTCATACGTGCTTATGGAAAAGAACTTCATGCCATCTTTTGTCCTACCCTCCCGTGGCAGCGGGGTCCATAAGGAAACTAAGGGATATTAAGGCCTCCTTTTAATAGAGAACCGGAACAAAGCATTAACACATGGTGAATACATGAACTCCTCAAACTACGGTCATCACCGCGAAGTATCCCAAATATTGGCACTATGGGGTTGACGGATCATAACACGTAATAGGTGCATATGACTAGGCAAGCTCGGATCAAGAACATAGATATAGAGATGATAACACATACGGTTCAGATCTCAAATCATGGCACTCGGGCCCTAGTGACAAGCATTAGGCATAGCAAAGTCATAGCAACATCAATCTCAGAACATAATGGATACTAGGGATCAAGACCTAAAAAAACTAACTCGTTTACATGATGAATCTCATCCAACTCCTCACCGACCAGCAAGCCTACGAAGGAATTACTCACTCCCGGTGGGGAGCATCATGGAATTGGCGATGGAGAAAGGTTGGTGATGACGAAGACCGAAGATTCCCCTCTCCGGAGCCCCAAACGGGCTCCAGATCTGGCCTCCCGGTGAAGAACAGGAGGTGACGGCGACTCAGTATCGTGAAACGTGATAATTCTTTCTCTCTGATTTTTTTCTCTGAAATTAGGAATTTAT
Organism: Elymus sibiricus; assembly: GCA_039707655.1. Lineage (NCBI taxonomy): Eukaryota > Viridiplantae > Streptophyta > Magnoliopsida > Poales > Poaceae > Elymus > Elymus sibiricus. The sequence continues at coordinate 450,503,102 of CM077667.1, read as the reverse complement.
AGTGGCAGAGTTAGGGCAAGTGGGGCCACGAGGTGGGCACAACCCACCAGGGGGCCTGGCGCGCCCTGGTGGGTGATGCTCACCCTGGTCCCCCTCTTCGGTGTATTTTAGCTCCAATAATTCTCATTTATTCTGAAATAAATCTCCAAAAAATTCGTTCCATTCCGAGAACTTTTATTTCTGCACAAAAACAACACCATGGTAGTTCTGCTGAAAACAGCGTCAGTCCGGGTTAGTTCCATTCAAATCGTGCAAATTAGAGTCCAAAACAAGGGCAAAAGAGTGAGGAAAAGTAGATATGTTGGAGACGTATCAACTCCCCCAAGCTTAAACCTTTGCTTGTCCTCAAGCAATTCAGTTGACAAATTGAAAGTAATAAAGAAAAACTTTTATGAACTCTTTTGTTGTTGTTTACATATATATGCTTAAGTAGCACCCAGGTTTTCAGCAAAGATTATGACTAACCATGTCAACAATAACTCTTAGAAATTATATTTACTCATAACAATAACATAAGCAACTAGCGAGCAATAATAAGATATCTCAAGTGCCAACATTTTGTCAAAACAATCATGATACAATATGACAATAGTGGTATCTCGCTAGCCCTTTCTGAGACCGCAAAACATAAATGCAGAGCACCTCCAAAGTTCAAGCAGCGACTAAACATTGTAATTCATGGTAGAAAAGATCCGGTCATGCTGCACCTAACATCAACTATACACAATGCATGAGGATGACAATAGTGCTCTCAAGTCTGGCGCTTATTCGAGAAGGTGATGACTCAACATAAAAGTAAATAGATAGTCCCTTCGCAGAGAGAAGCATGGATTTGCAGCAGTGCCAGAGCTCAAAGTTTAAAACAGAGATAGATATAATTTTGATAGGTACACCCTTCCTGTCAACGTCACGACCAAGAGTTATCAATATCTTCCATGCTAAACAAATTAGCGGCGGTTCCCAAGCGGTAAAAGTAAAGGTTTACTCCCCCTCCACCAACAATCACACTCCACGACGAGCCGCATCCATGGATACCGTCCAAACCAACAACATTCCTGGGGAAGTTTTGTTTAATTATTTTTTATTTTTGATTTCGGGACTGGGAATCCCTATTACCGCCCCTCTCGTGTAAGGACGCGTGAATAAACACTCATCATGAGAATAACTCACTTAGCATGGAAGATACTGGCCGCCCCATGTCGCTTCATGAGCGGTCCAGGCACACAAAACAGATGTTCATTTGAATTTTTTAGAGGTGGCACATGCAAATTTACTTTGGAACGGCGGGGTAATACCGCATATAGGTAGATATATAATAGTGGACTCATCTGGCATAACTTGGTTTAAGGGTTTTGATGCACAAGCAGTATTCCCGCTTAGTACAGGCGAAGGCTAGCAAATAGATTGAGAAGCGGCCAGCTAGAGAGCGAAAACGGTCATGAACATGCATTACATATAATCAACATTGAATACTAGCATGAGTAGGATATGGACACCATGAACATAAATATCATGAAGGCTATGTTGGTTTTGATTCAACTACATGCGTGAACATGTGCCAAGTCAAGCCACTTGAAACATTCAGAGGAGGATACCATATCATCATACCGCATCACAACCATTTTAATGCATGTTGACACCCAAGATAAATCATTACCCACTCCTAGCTACTTAAGCATGGCATGAACAACTATAATCTCTAATGGTCATTGCAAACATGTTTGATCATAATGAGCTGAATCAAGAGATACTAGGTTAACCATATTTACAAAAACAAAAACAAGTTGAGTTCATACCCGCTTTTCTCTGCCACAGTCAATTCATCAAATGTCGTCATTATTGCCTTTCACTTGCACGATCGAACGATAAGAAAATAATAATAGTGCAAGAATGTCGTGGACTAAGCTGGAATCTGCAAACATTTTATTCAAGAGGAGAAGACAAAGTAACAAGGGCCCTTTGTTAGATAAACGATAATGCAGATGAGAACCACTCAACAATTTCATCGTGGTCTTCTCCTAGGTACGACTTGAGTAAAAAGAAAAGAATTTCAGAGAAACACACTGAAATATTTTTGGATTTTTTGGTTTTTCTTGCAGAAAGCAAATTAAAGAGGAAAAACAAAAACGAGAAAAACTATTTACATGGGAAAGCTCCCAACAAGTAAAAGAAGAAGCGAGAAATCTTTTTGGGTTTTCTTTTGATGCTACAATTAAACTAAGCTAGGAAGAAAAACTAAAAAAGAAGTAGGAAATATTTTTGGCTTTTCTCAAAGTTTTTCAAACACACAAGAAGAAAGCAAGAAAACAAATCAAGCATGGATATTACAATGAAAGAGTGTGAACACCGACAACTGGAATGAAATGTGTGAACATGAATGTAATGTCAGTGGAAATACGTACTCCCCCAAGCTTAGGCTTTTGGCCTAGCTTGGTAATCACCATCCGTAGTAGCCATCCGGTCCCAGATCGTAGTGAGGTGGAGGCGGCACCTGAGCATCCCACCCCTAGGGCTCCTCCTCAGCAGCTGCTAGGTTGTTTCGGTAAGCTATAATGTCATCTGGCATAATCCTGTATCTGTTCCTGGCAATAAGACCAAACAAAGCAGGTGCAGGCAACGGAATAACATCACGTGTTTCCTTGCTAAATACTAGGTTATAATGAATATCACGTGGAGACTCAGTTACATCAAGGAATTGGTGAGCCTGCAGTGACTTATGATCAAGGTAAACTCGGGATAAGAGATAATCATGTGGGCGAAATGGAATTCTAAAGTGGTCCGCTAAACGAGTAGCATAAATACCACCATGTATCTTTCCCTCAGTTTTGTTAAGATGTAAGCGCCGAGCAATAGTAGCTCCCATACTAAAGGTGTGATCATCATAAAGTGCACGACGTAAAATAGCAAGGTCAGGAGCACTGAGTGCGCCGACCTTCTCCCTAGCGGTTAAACACTTAGTGATGACCAAAGAAATAATATACTGAGGGAAACTGCAAACTAGTAGCAGTGGCGCTCGACACGCCTCTATCCTCACCCACGGTTAACGCGAGGAGAAAATCCTCAAACTCAGATGGCCTAGGTTCTCTCAAGTACCCATCAGAAGGAATCAAGCATATATTACAGAAGTCGGTTAGCGACATTCTGTAGGTTTCAGCATAAAGATTAAACTGCACTTCAAGAGGGTTGTTTCTCCCTAGATAATTAAAGCTTTGCACAAAGGAATTTGTAAGGATGTGATATTGGTCACACTTAGCTGCGAGGAACTCGGTTAACCCGGCGTTTGTGACGAACTGAGCGAACTCTTGATGGAACCCGGCCTCCTCCATGAAGGCATCATGCGGCCATTCACACGGCCGCACCTCCACCTTTCTTGGGGTGTGAAGGTCATTGTCCGATGATTCCCCAATGACTCCCTTGGCATTTTTCTTAGAGGAAAACTTCATAAAGATTTGCATTTTATTCCTATAAAAATTATGAAAAAATTTAGTCCAGAATTTTTTTGTCAACAAAACTTTAAAAGATTGTTGGCAACTACTCCTAAGCACGCATAGAGGCCATATTGAGCATTCAAACTACTTAGAACTCTAAGAATTCAACATGCAAGCTCATTTATAGTAGCACCAAGAGTAGCTAATTACTCTAAAAATAACTCACTAAAACAAAAACTAATTGGAGCAATGGAGGAGTCACATACCAAGTAGCAATCCCTCCAAAAAGTTTTAGAAACGGAGCTTCGAGCAAAGAGATCAAAATCCGCGGGTTTGAGAGCAAGAACACGAAAATGGTGGCTGTGGTGATTTTTTGCTGGAGGTAGGTGATGATGTGGGCTAAAGAGATAAGTGAGGGGGCCCACATGGGGGCCACAACCCACCAGGGCGCGCCTGCTGGCGCGCCCTAGTGTCTTGTGGGCACCAGGTACACCCCCCTCTGGTGTTATTTGTACCAAAAATTCATAAATATTCGGAAAAAATCGTGTTAAATTTTCAGGGCATTCTGAGAATTTTTATTTTTGGGTCATTTTTTATTGCACGGAGAAAACAAAAAACAGGATAAGCATGGCATTTTATTTTATTCAACTAACTAAAACAGAAAATAAAAGGTGGGAACAGAGAGTTGTGCTTACTAGATTCCTCAACTTCATGCCTCTCAAAAATGATCCATTAATAAGGTTGATCAAGTCTTATTAACAACCACTTCGGATTAGCATGAAACCGAAGAACTTTCGTAAAACACTAAGTTACCTCGATGGGAATGTGCATATCCCCAACAATAAGTATATCATATTTCTTTTTGACAGTAGGTAGAGGTAATTGAAAACTTCCAATAGTGATGGTCGGAGATTCTTCAATAACATTTATACCATTCACTTGGAATTGTTTCTTCGGAAAGTGCACCGTATGCTCATTACCATTGATATGAAAAGTGACTTTGCTTTTATTGCAGTCAATAACAACCCCTGCAGTATTCAAAAAGGGTCTACCAAGGATAATCGACATGTTGTCGTCCTCGGGCATCTCAAGAATAACAAAGTTCGTTAAGATAGTAACGTTTGCAACAACAACGGGCACATCCTCACAAATACCAATAGGTATGGCCGTTGATTTGTAAGCCATTTGCAATGATATCTCAGTAGGTGTGAGTTTATTCAAATCAAGTCTTTTATATAAGGAGAAAGGCATAACACTAACACCGGCTCCCAAATCACACAAAGCAGTTTTGACATAGTTTCTCTTAATGGAGCAAGGTATAGTTGGTATTCCAGGATCTCCAAGTTTTTTAGGTACTCCTTCCTTAAAAGAATAATTAGCAAGCATGGTGGAGATTTCAGCTTCCGGTATCTTTCTTTTATTTGTGATGATGTCTTTCATATACTTAGCGTAAGGGGCAATCTTTAAAATATCAGTTAAGCGGGTACGCAAAAAGACTGGCCTAATCATTTCAGCAAAGCGCTCAAATTCCTCATCATCCTTTTTCTTAGATGGCTTAGGTGGAAATGGCATGGGTTTCTGAACCCATGGCTCTCTTTCTTTACCATGTTTCCTAGCCACAAAGTCTCTTTTATCATACCGTTTATTTTTAGGTTGTGGGTTATCAAGATCAGGAGCAGTCTCTATTTCAACATCATTATCGGGTTCTTTATCATTACTAGGTTGAGCACCATCGTGAACATCATCATTATCATTTTCATTATCACTAGGTGAATGTTCACTACCAGATTGAGTTTCAGCATCGGAAATAGAGACATCATTATTATCAGGAGGTTTTTGTGTCTCAGGTTCACTAGAGGTATGCAAAGTCCTATCATTTTTCTTTTTCTTTTTCTTCTTAGAAGGACTTGGTGCATCAGGATTAATTCTCTGAGAGTCTTGTTCAATTCTTTTAGGATGACCCTCAGGATAAAGTGGTTCTTGGGTCATTCTACCTCCTCTAGTTACTACTCTAGCAGCAAAATCATGCATATTATTATTCATTTCATCAAGCAATTCTTTTTGAGACTTAGCAACTTGTTCTAACTGAGTTTGAACCATAGAGGCATGCTTTCCTACACCTCTAACATCATTACTGATTCTAAATAGCAAGTCACTCAAGCGAGCAATCATATCAGAATTATATTTCAATTGTTTCAGAACATGGGCATTGAAATGATCTTGCTTCATAATATAGTTGTCAAACTCATATAAGCATTGACTAGGATGTTTATTGTGAGGGATGTCACTTTCATTAAACTTTAATAAATAATTTACCTCTACCACCTGTGGAGGTGGTGGTGTGTCAAGGCCATGTATTTCTTCAATGGGTGGCAAATTCTTAACATCCTCAGCTTTAATACCTTTTTCCTTCATAGATTTCTTTGCCTCTTGCATATCTTCAGGACTGAGAAATAAGATACCCCTCTTCTTCGGAGTGGGTTTAGGCGGTGGTTCAGGGAGAGTCCAATCATCATAATTCTTCAATATGCTATTCAATAATTCCTCAGCTTGTTCAACAGTTCGTTCCCTGAAAACACAACCAGCACAACTATCTAGGAAGTCCCTAGAAGCATCAGTTAGTCCATTATAAAAGATATCAAGTATTTCATTTTTCTTGAGAGGATGATCAGGCAAAGCATTAAGCAACTGGAGAAGCCTCCCCCAAGCTTGTGGGAGACTCTCTTCTTCAATTTGCACAAAGTTAAATATTTCCTGTAAGGCGGCTTGTTTCTTATGAGCAGGAAAATATTTTTCAGAGAAGTAGTAGATCATATCCTGGGGACTACGCACACAACCAGGAGCAAGAGTATTGTACCATGTCTTAGCATCACCCTTTAATGAGAACGGAAATAACTTCAGGATATAATAGTAGCGAATCTTCTCATCATGAGCAAAGAGGGTGGCTATATCATTCAGCTTAGTAAGGTGTGCCACTACAGTTTCAGTTTCATAGCCATGGAAAGGATCAGATCCAACCAAAGTAATTAACTCTGGGTCGACAGAGAATTCATAATCCTTATCGGTAACAAAGATAGGTGAAGTAGCAAACTTAGGATCACATTTCATTCTAGCATTCAAAGTCTTTTCCTTATACTTGCATAGCAATTTCTTAAGATCGTCTCTATCCTTGCAAGAAAGAATTTCTCTAGTTATCTCCTCGTCCATAACATAACCTTCAGGTATCTTAGTCATTTCAAACTTAGGAGAGCTGGGACTAATAGGAGTTTCATAGTCATCATCAGTTTCATAAGCTTTATCAGTTTCAGCAATCTCATCAGTTTTAGTAGTTTCATTTTCTTTAGCTCTAGCAATTTGTTCATCAAGAAATTCCCCTAGTGGCACATTATCATCAAGCATGGTACTAGCATCATCAATAGCATAATTCATAGCAGAGGTAGCATCATCAATAACTTGCGACATATCAGGATTACTAACATGTGGTGGTGTTGCAAGCTTACTCATAACAGAAGGTGAATCAAGTGCAGAGTGTGATGGCAGTTCCTTACCTCCCCACGTAGTAGAGGGAAAAATCTTGGTCTTAGTGTCCTTCAGATTCTTCATAGTGATCAATTGATATAAATCCCAAGTGACTCAACAAATATTGCTATGCTCCCCGGCAATGGCGCCAGAAAAGGTCTTGATAACCCACAAGTATAGGGGATCGCAACAGTTTTCGAGGGTAGAGTATTCAACCCAAATTTATAGATTCGACATAAGGGGAGCCAAAGAATACTTGAGAGTATTAGCAGTTGAGTTGTCAATTCAACCACACCTGGAGATTAAATATCTGCAGCAAAGTGATCAGTAGCACAGTAATATGATAGTTTGATAGGAGTAGTGACAGTAACATTAGCGGTAACAGTAGTAGCAGTAGTTTTGTAGTAGTTAGAACAGCAACAGCAGCAATAGTAACTTATCAAGAACAATAAGTGAAAAGGTCGTAGGCACTAGATCGGTAACTCGTTATATGATATTCGTCATGTAACAATCATAACCTAGGGCGACACAGAACTAGCTCCAGTTCATCAATGTAATGTAGGCATGTATTCCGTAAATAGTCATACGTGCTTATGGAAAAGAACTTGCATGACATCTTTTGTCCTACCCTCCCGTGGCAGCGGGGTCCATAAGGAAACTAAGGGATATTAAGGCCTCCTTTTAATAGAGAACCGGAACAAAGCATTAACACATGGTGAATACATGAACTCCTCAAACTACGGTCATCACCGCGAAGTATCCCAAATATTGTCACTATGGGGTTGACGGATCATAACACGTAATAGGTGCATATGACTAGGCAAGCTCGGATCAAGAACATAGATATAGAGATGATAACACATACGGTTCAGATATAAAATCATGGCACTCGGGCCCTAGTGACAAGCATTAGGCATAGCAAAGTCATAGCAACATCAATCTCAGAACATAATGGATACTAGGGATCAAGCCCTAACAAAACTAACTCGATTACATGATGAATCTCATCCAACTCCTCACCGATTAGCAAGCCTACGAAGGAATTACTCACTCCCGATGGGGAGCATCATGGAATTGGCGATGGAGAAAGGTTGGTGATGACGAAGACCGAAGATTCCCCTCTCCGGAGCCCCAAACGGGCTCCAGATCTGGCCTCCCGATGAAGAACAGGAGGTGGCGGCGGCTCCGTATCGTGAAACGCGATAATTCTTTCTCCCTGATTTTTTTCTCCAAAATTAGGAATTTATAGTGGCGGAGTTAGGGCAAGTGGGGCCACGAGGTGGGCACAACCCACCAGGGGGCCTGGCGCGCCCTGGTGGGTGATGCTCACCCTAGCCCCCCTCTTCGGTGTATTTTGGCTCCAATAATTCTCATTTATTCTGAAATAAATCTCCAAAAAGTTTCGTTCCATTTCGAGAACTTTTATTTTTGCACAAAAACAACACCATGGTAGTTCTGCTGAAAGCAGCATCAATCCGGGTTAGTTCCATTCAAATCGTGCAAATTAGAGTCCAAAACAAGGGCAAAAGAGTGAGGAAAAGTAGATACGTTGGAGACGTATCAGTGGACATGAGTTCCACAAGGGAAATGGTGGTGCCTTGGTTGTCGTCGTCCCACTAGGCCGCCTGATGGTTCGTTGACGACGCATAGGAGGCGCGGCTGACGTTGTTCTCCTCTGCGATGGCCTGCAACTGCGCCCCCGCGGCGACCGCTTCCTGGCGAGCTACGACTTGAGCACGGATGACATCGTAGATGGCACGCTGCTTCGTGACAAAGTTTGGGTTCGTCGCGGCCATGGCCGCTAGGGCCTCCTCGCTCGCGCGCTCATCGTCGATCTGACCCAACGCTAACCGATGTTGCTCCAGCGCCCACTCTAACGCCGATGTAGGCGCCGGCGCAGGCTGCCCCTTCGCCATGGCGGCGTTCTAGTGCGCCTGTGCCTGCTGCATGGTGTAGCCAGAGTGCACAGGAGGAGCGGGAGCCAGGATGGTGTCATCGGATCCTGTCTCCATCATGGTGTCGTCCTCGTCCCCGGAGACCTCGGGCGAGCTGGCCAGAAGTCGGCCTCGATCCGCCTGGCACGGTGGCTCTGCCAGGCGGCGGCAAGGTCCACCCCGTGCTTCATCTCCGGCGAGAGACTGTCCCACAGTGCTTTCCCGCTGGCGGTCATGGCGGATGCGGAGGGAAGGAGGAGGATGTGGAGCGGATGTGTTGTGTTGTGGAGATAGTCGGGTGTGGCCGCCCTTAAATAGCGAATTGCAGTGAGGCCAGACTTCAATGCTAGACGCCAGAGTGGGTTTCTCGGTCGGCGAGCCTTCTTAATGGCGGCATATGGACGGACGGGGCATTGAACAGACGTGGTAGATATACGTCCCGTCCCATCCGGTCACGCGTCGCCGACATTGAACAGGGCGGACACCCAAGATGCGTCGCGGGCAGCGCCCTAGGCCGGTGAGCTGCTTTAATGCCGGCGCCAGTGAGAGGCCGTGTTCGCTCTTGGAAGATGCCACTCTACATCGGCATGAATGTGAGCAGCTGGCACCGGACGGAAAGCATGTGCGGAAGTGGGAGGGTTTTTTGGTGGGCCAGGGCGGTCAGAAGCTGTCTTGGGATCGGCTCGGACTCCCGCAAACCTCCCCCACATTTGTCTTCGGTTTGCGGGAGAAAACTCGTCCGGACAGCGCCGTGAACCGATACAGGTCCGCGTTGGATGGCTTCCGCGGTCCGCACAGTGCAGTCCGAACGGTTACGGGAAGTGTGAGGGTGAGCGTTGGAGATGCCCTTATTGGGTTCTATCACAGGATCTCTGTTGGGCCCAGTGGTTCAAGCACCTCTAGCCATCTTGACGATTAAGATTGACACCACTGGCACAACTATGTGGGAAGTCCTATTCGGCATTGTAGGCGCCCGAACCTGAAAATGGCACCTACAAAGCGCCCTCTGTGGGTGGTTTTAAGCTCAGCCCAGGAACATATTCGTTCGCGAAAAAATGGCATGAGAAATTGGCGGTATGGTTCAAGCACCTCTAGCCATCTTGATGATTAAAATTGGAACCACCGGCACAGCTATCTGGGAAGTCCTATTCGGCGCTGTAGGCGACATGCATGAACCTGAAAATGATGCCTACAACACGCCCTTTGTGGGCTGTTTTAAGCTCGGCCCAGCAACAGAATCGTTCGCGAGAAAACAACGCAAAAAATTGATGTATGGGGAATCAACCTCGCGCCACACATCCCAATAATTGCTTAACTTAACCACTAGACCTTCAAACTCTAGTGAAGAAAAGCAATGCGAATTGTATTAGAACTAATCCCTCCGCGTTATTTCTTACTCAGCCATTTACTATACCACTGAGATTTTTGAGTTCACCTTTTTTTTAAAACACAGTTCGTTAAATTTTGAAAAAAGTTCACAAATTTCAGAAAAAGTTTATTGATTTTATAAAAATTCATTAATGAAAAAAGATCATTGATTTTTTTTAAAAACCATCTAATTGGAAAAAATTTCATCAGGTTTGAAAAAAGTTCACCGATTTTGAAAAAAAGGTTCATCGGATTTGAAAAAAGTTCATCGATTTTGAAAAAACATCAATCGATTTTGAAAAAGAGTTCATCAATTTTTGAAAAGTTCATCAATTTTCAAAAAGAACATCAAATTTGAAAAAACAATCATCGTATTTGAAAAAAAGTTCAACTAATTTTAAAAAGTATATCAGTATTGAAGAAAAGTTCACGAACTAAAAAACTACTTATTTAAGAAAAAATAGAAGAAAAAAAGGTGTAAAAAAACAAACTGACGAGCAAATAAAACAGAAAACGAAGAAATACTGCAGGAGCGGGTTAGTGGGCTGGTGGTTGTCGGGTATCCTTTCGAATGATCGGGTCGCGAGTTTGATCCCGTGCCCATCACCATTTTTTGAAATTTTACGGAACATGTGGGAGTGGTTGCGAACGAAAGTAATGGGCCGAGCCCAACTAATGCGCTGTAGGCGCCCATTTGCAGGAACACTAATAACGGGTGCCTACAACGCCAAATAGGAATCGTCCAACTATCTTTCTCTACTCTTACAAATCTTCATCAAGTTGGCGAGTGGCTTGCCAGGCCTGCTTTCCGTTGGCTCGTTAATGTCTCTGCAAAGTCAGTTCAATTTTAGGACTAGCTATCTCTGAGATGCTCGAAAATCGATTCAGGGAATCATCTGCACTGGGCTTAGATCAGGTTGGTCTCTCTCGAGGGAGTGGGTGAATTGACCACTCAGGGTTAGGATAGAGCCTGAACAGACTCCGACTAGTGACATGAAGAAGATTAGCTATAAGAACCTATGCATTGAAAATTTTAGTTGATAAGCCATTTAATACATTTGGCACCTTATTTAAGCACCGGCGCATTTACAGCAGCCTAACCATTGTGTTGGAGCTCAGAGCCGACGTGGCTCAATAAATGGAAGCAAACTGGTTGCATGCGGTGTAATTAGGCTGCTTCCAATGCAAAGGTGCTTAGATGAGGTGCTAAGAGCATTAAACAACTTAGCAACTCAACTCCCCAATGCATAGGTGCTTAACTTGTTGCTAAGCTCATTTTATTTAATGACTTAGCACCTAAACTCTTTCATGCATTGACCATCTTCTCTCATTTAAGTGGTTTGCCTAGGTTCACGTCCTTGGCATTGGTTCTTTCTAGGGTCACCAAAGTGCTCTCTCTCCTCCTTAATTGTTGTGCCATGTCATGTTTTTGCTTATGTGACATGCTTAGCACCTGTCCATGATGGAGCACTGGGAAGGGCCTTAGTGTTAATTCATGTTCGTTGGACCATAAAGACAGACGACTACATGTTGCTTTGTGGAGGCCTGGGGCTAAAGCCTTAGTTGCCCCCGGTCTGTCTCCGTCATGGGTGCACTTGGTCTGGTTTCTAGGCGGTCCACTGCGGCATGGTTCGTGCCTCCGTGCTGGCTTACTCATGGAATCCTTCTGCAATGCAACTTCGGCATCGGAATTCCTTGCAGCTTTGTCCTCAGTAGTTTCCTGAGTAGTGATGCCTCAATCTAAGGGACTGTAGGCTTGCTCAGTGTTCATGATATGATCTGGTCTTTGAACGTCTTTGGCGTCAGTGCTCACCTCAGCTCTTGGGAGAGATCGACGCCCTTGGTGCCAGGGTGAGGGTCACTGCTGGGTCGAGCCTGTGCCTGCCTGTTCCATATAGAGTTGACTCGTTTGTGTGGGGCACCTGCTGGTTATTCTCCCTCCCAAGCTCTGGCTTCTACCTACTCTGGTGTATCATCGTCGTGGTGGGCTTCTTCGACCTCAACCAGCCTAGTGCTTAGTCTTAGTTCATATGTTTGTTGTCTGTTTGAGGCTCGTTTGCTGCTCCCACAACACCTTGTGTCTTTACACATTTCTTTCTTGCTTGCTTTGTAATCTGTTGTCCGTATTGAATTCATGCTCCAACCAACTCATCCAAAAGTCCGAACTGATGGAGGGAGGCGGGCCATATATTTCAACACTTAAACCCAAATATACTTCTAACAGTCCGTTGTAATCCTGTCCGGTTGATGACCTTTTTAATTCAAAGTCGGGCTAGGTGTGAACCTTTTCTCGGGCTTGGCCTGAGCCTTGTCTCTAAATAAAAATAGAGAATTCTCTTTGTCTGCTCAACTTCTTGGTGCTTGTATTCAATGGTTTTAATTGCAACATCATCATACCTCTAGATACTTCCACGCTCTATTGTTTGAAGTAGACATGGGGCAATCCCAATTATCAGTATATATTCTATTAAAATGCCAAAGAATACGTCTCTCGTATTTTTGAAGATTGTCTTTCTGATTGTGTGTATGTTGTTTTGTATTTACCTGTACAATTTGACACAACTCAACCAATATGAAATGGGAATCTTGCATTTTCTTCCTCCATCTGCCTCATCTTTAGCGATATATATTGAACTTACATTATTTGATTAGTGGAATATATCTAGCTATATGTTTCCACCATGATTATTGCATACCCATCTAAGATGCTCATTCATTAGAGCAAAGTTACCGTAATATTTTACAAGCTATTCTCAATCGATCACTTTGATCCCTTCTCGTATATTTTTGTATGGTGCCCATTTTTGTGTGTGTATTATTTAGCCCAGTAAACAAGATTTACCACATATTAGACATGTTTTCACTTCCAAGTTTAGGGTTGTTGCCACAACAAACCATGCTCCTCTCTTTTGATGATACGTTAGGTCACACAGATAACAGATTGGCATTGATATGTCGATTCTTCTTACTTTATCGATGCCATGCAAGTTCTCTACTTGATATGTATAAGTACTTATACTCTTTGGTACTTCTCAATCTACCATTTCTCAGTCACTTCCAATCAAACATGAACTCAACCCGATCGTGATAACCAATTCATGGGCATCCGCTCGTCTCCACTCTATTGTTCTTTAACGCTTTTCTTATTCTATGAAATGTGGTTGATTGGATAGATGTTAAGTCTCATAGTTTCGAGTCACATCCACATGGACTGTTGTTATTTCAGTTCAATAGTATGCTTCCATGATTTCTTCTACATGTTTCCTAGAAAATATAGTCATTGGGAATTTCTATAACATTCGGAAGTGGTTGATGTTACATTCCACTTTTCAACCGCTCCCTGGTCCCTGCCACCCATGATTTATGTTTTTTTTTCCAGCATAGCATACACAGCTTATTACCTATTTGGCATGATTGGTTGCTTGAAATCATTACTGTTGTAGCTGCAACACTGTTGAGCATTCTTGTATGATGTGCCCCTTGCACATGTATCTCACGCAAATTGTTCTGACTACTTGCATGCCTTGCAGTGGTCACGGTACATGGTAATTTGATTCCTGGAAATCAATCATTTCTATTTATCGTGAACTTTGCACTGACCGTCAATTCAAAAGTGTACCTTAGCTTGACTCTTCTCTATTCACGAGGACACCTTTTCAATTACAACTAAATCCATACATCTTGCTAAATCTGAAGCATGTTGCATTATTATTTATCACATTTCAGTACATAGTATTTGAAATTTAATCAAAATCAAATTGTTCTCTTTATTTAGCTCTCCTAGTTTTAGGTCTTACAAGTCAAATCCCTCGCGTGCGAAATGTATTCATATATTTAGCTACATATGGTCTTAATGTGCAGTACGTAGGAAAGATAATCAATGGCACACTTTATATATTTCTACAGAGGAATTATGAGGTTTAAACTTATTCCCGGACAGGGAGATTACGAGTCAAATTCATTTGTACTCCGTCCATTTAATAAAAAATAGAGGAAGGAGTATGTAGGAATGTTTATTGATGAATTGCTGATGCAAGCAGTGATGTCATTGCCATGAAGGACAGAGTTCAGCTGCTCTGATTTTGATTCAAACACATGCATGATTCTGTGTTCAGTTTTAAATCCCATCCCTTATAACTAAGATCTGTTATAAAAACAACAGAGTAGATTATTTAGTTTATGTGGGTCAATGTGGTAGCTTGAAATATAATGATGGATTTTATTTAATGTTTTACATTCTTATATATATGCTACCCCGTACGTACTTGCTATTTCTGTGCACTTTAATTTTATGGGCAAATGTCCAACACCAATGCTTGGGTTCAGAGTACTGGTTGCTGCACCTAAGTGGCTCAATAATGGTCATGGCACTTTCTTTTTAGCTTTTATGACATACCAACAAAGAGTCAGTTTTATTTGTAGCATTTTGCATTGAAGTAGGTATTTCTCTTGAAAATGCAACATTTTGTTACCCAAGTATAGTTCAAGTATGTTTCCTTTAATGTAATGGCCTTAGGAAATTATTAAAGTGGGTATTTCACCTGTGGAATCATCGGACCTTTTCTTAATCATTTTGATAAGCATTTTTGTGAAAAATTACAGCTGATGGTTTGAAAGCAACACACTGGAACGAGATTGGACGCTGTCTAAATTCCTTGTTCGGCCGCGGTAACCAAGCCAGTATGGAATTAAGGGAGTTGGCTCGCTTCTTAACGCAGGGAACAGTGAGGTAGGTCGGTTGTCATTTTGTAAAATAAATATGTTGGCAATATACTGTACTTTATCTTATTATTATGGTTATAAGTCATGTATTTGCTCATATGTGTCGTGCCAATGGTGCAGTTACGACGACCTACTTTGGCAGCCGGGTTTATGGAATGCCAACATAAAAATGGAGTTCATTAGAGAAATACATTTTATGGTTGACAAGGATCGTGGTGCAAAACACAAGCTACCATACGCACAGACAGAGAAAGGAAAACAACTCATGATGAAGAAGTCTCTTGGACTAATTCATCTCATGCGAGAGTTTAAAAAACCAAAAGATGAGAATGATATGGAACGAGAACATAGGGATAACAATTTGCTTGATTCAGTTTTATTCTTGAGGAACAAAATTGTCGCTCACTACGATGAAGAGTACAAAGGGTTTTCAGGTCAAAAGGTGAGTGTGTATTATCTTGGGAGTATTTTCTAACACTTCAAACTTTTAATTTGGTTATATATTGTACTACCATGTTTTTTTCATGTTAGGAGAAAATTGGCACCTCTAGCCTGCCTCAACTTGTTTGGGACTAAAGGCTTTGTTGTTGTTGTTGTTGTTAGGAGAAAATTGGCACAACTAAGGCTCATATTGAGAGATATGTACAACATAGGAAGGGTGATTACATGATAGAACTGGCGACAACCATAAAGGAGTTACGGTGGTTCGAGTCGTCTCCACTTCTTCGAGGTATCTCTTTGGAAAATATAGTAGAACTTCCAAATTATTAGTCTCATGTATAGCGATTTAACATATAATATTGTGTCTCCAACTTCAATTAAGGTAAAACCGACTATATGAAAGGATTCTACAACTTGAGGATATCCGAAGGGAAAGCAAAAGGCAAAGCAAAACGTTGACATAGCAACCGTTGCAACAATGATGACCGGGACAGACACCCTTATCCCTAGCATAATATACTATTAATTACTAAGACTGCATAAGTAATGATATTTCAGGGAAGAAAACTACGAGACTTGTATAATTTGTGTTGGTTCTAGGATGGTTGGAACCGTTTATGAACTTGTACTGATGTACCATTGTGAACCTTTGTGGTGTGATTAAACCATTAATTATTAGGACAACCATGGATCTACTGTGTGATGGATTTGCAGTAATTAGTTGAACCTTGGTGACGTTGTGCACCGCACCCCAGCACAGAACTCCTAAAAGATGGAGGCTGGACAAGTAGTTGTGTTGCTCCGGTGCCACTAGCCAAGCGGGATGGCGAGGAAAGGTAGCGAAGTTGGTCGCAGCCGAACAACAGACGTCGTCCTCTTCGCAGGGCCAGATGAGTTTGTGGTGCTGACACAGAGGAGGTGGGCGGTAACGTAGTGCGGGTCTGGCACAACGCTGGGAACTTTGCACCAAAAAAACCCTGTGAGACTGGGTCTCATAGAATAGGCGAGGTTGAGAGACCCATTCGGATGAGCGACACGTGGCCATGACAATCTCAAAGCATTCTGTCCCGGTCCCACTTGCTATCAATCCTCAATTACAATAGCTGATTCCCGATTCCAAAACACATTTCAATAGCTGATTCCCGATTCCAAAACACACGTACTTAATCATGCTCTAATAGGTACGTCTGATTAGGGCTTTCTTATTCTCGCTTAAGTCAATGGCGGCCACGCGCCCATGCCAAAGGTCCTCGACGGCGGCAGCCAAGCAACACAGGCCAAAGAACACAGTGTAGCGACGACCAGTGGCGGAGCTATGTGCGATACTGATGGGGCGACTGCCACCCCAGCTATATCATATTTTCTGAAGGAAAAAAATTGATGGCCTTAAGTTAAGAAGATTGCTATCATTTGGCCTCTTCTTGATTCTCCGCTAGCTCCGCCACTGATGACGACCTCTCGTCCATGGCTTCATTGAAGGAGCTCGATGTTGCTAGCCAGTCGAACGACTGGCATGGCAGCAGGACATGCTTTTGGCCGGACCGACATCACGTCCACGGCGGTCGTGCGTCAAGGCGTCGTCGTGGACGGCAGCCGTACAAGACGGCGGCGGCCATACGAGACACCGATGCCAGTGGCTGGTCGCACTCCTCGTCGAGGAAGACTCAGTCCATGGTGAGGGTGAGATGCATGCCTACATATAATATGCATTGACGTGTTTGCTTGATATCTTTGTTTTTGGTTGATATCTTTGTTTGGTTTATAATATGCATATAATATGTAGTTTGGTTGCCTGCATGTAGGCTAGCTGCATCAGGGAAGCAATTTTGACCACGGTGTTTGGTTGCCTAAGTCGCACTTGTTAGACGAACTACACACTGTTTGGTCGCGAACGACATAAGGTGTGATGACCACTTCTCACTAGTGACGATCTTATCACACACGGTTTCAACATCGTCTCAGTCCTAGCTAGGAAAGAAATGACAACTTATCCTAACTACTAACAAATGGCAATACAAATTAAGAGTCACTAGTCGTCAACCCGTGCAGACGCACGGGCTATCTTATTTTACATAGATATATATAAGTTCAACTCCTATTAACAGTTGTGTATGCAATAGTTTTTCTGGGGTACCTGCAATATTTGTTAGAAATTAAAATAAAGAAATAATTAGCATAATTTTTTAAATGGTTGCTTCAAATAACATGCGTTAATGCATATTGGTTGACCATGTGATAGAAAGTATATATTTCCAATAAAGTACATATCAGATAAAATATATGCTGGTTTTTTTTGTTACACTAATATTGAATTGTCTTGTTATATTATTCGAGAGTCCTTTGCTGATACGTACTCAAACTATTAATGAAATGAAAACATAGTACACGGCGACTTAATTCCATATTCATCCTCCTCTGTATATTTACTAATTGAGCCTCAGAAAACATAGTACCTGAGAGTATTCATTTTTGTATAATTACCATTTGAGACTCCTGGAGGCCAAACTTATTCATTGAAAAAACAATTAGGTAACATATCCTACACTAAAAAGGAAAGTCCCGTCACTGAAACTGTACTATCTTTTCCACCCATTAATAGTGTGATTCAAAATTTTGTGTGCAAGCCAAAACCAAGTAGAACCCAATGACGCTAATATACCATGATATTTTGCGGAAACCCCAAATGTCTCGTCAGAACTCACTTAAAGGGAAGATGAAAGCACATTCTAAAGTTTCATTAAAAAATTGTACACAAACATGTGTATTCCGTCACTTTAACACATTCTTACAGAATATTTTTATTTGTATATTAACACAAAGACAAATGAGTGGATCCTTTGTTATCCATTACTATTTGTTATTTTAGATGCACACATTTTTTGTGTAACTTGCAAATACAAATATTTTGTGGTCAAATGTTATTATGGACAATTAATTGTATGAAGAAGAAATCAAGATATTTTAGATTTTTAAGGCAATGATTTTTTTAGAATTTGTTGACTATGGGGCGTCTTGGAGCAAAAGGTTTGCACTCAATATGGAGATACAAAATTTGTATAAAAATAGTGAGGAAAAATAAATATGATGCACATAGAAAGTTTGATTATTACCACAAATGTGACTTCAGAGTGTTTTCTATTGCCATAATAATACCGTACTTTCTGTTAGATGTTTCATGTAATATATTTCCCCGGGACTCTTTGGCATAAGTCGTTATCTTTGGCCATATATACATGCATACAGCTTCGGTTCCTTGGTGTGTACCTGCCATAATTTTTTCATATGATTGTAATAGCATGTCAGCAAAGAAACTACAATACTACCTATTTCTTACTCATGTAAATCCAAGAAGCATCTTTAAAGTGAGCCAGTATTGGGAAGTGAATTCTACATGTAGAGATTTAATAATGTACATAGCTACAAACTAAGTGGTAGTGTGTGATAAAACTATTAATATAAATTCCATCAAAGTACCGTAGAACTTCCACTAATAGCTGACTACATAATAAGGTGATCCAAGCTTACAGAAATCTGGCAAACAGTTCCTCTCCAGTCCCATCTCTGCCCTGAATGAAGGTTGTAATAGCTATAAAAATTAACAGGTATTATCATGTAGTTATACGTTCTAAATGTATCGTGGTGGAATGGAGGAGACTTGTTCTGCCAAACCCAGCAACTTACATCTTTGTCTTGTGATAAAAGTAGTTGTGGCACATTTGCCTGTCTCGTGTGATGTGTTAGATGTGTGTTAGGCGGTACTACCGCTCTGAGTGCGGTACTACCGCCTACCGCTTGTAATACCTCACATGTATATGTACTGGCCTTTGGCCCACAGTGAATACTAGTTGCTCTTTCCTAACATGGTATCAGACGCCCGGTTACTCCGTCCGGGGCTTCGTCGCCGCTGAGCAACTCCGACCGCCCCTACTCGGCGCCGTTGCCGGCCACCCCCTGTCCGGCCGCGCCTCCCCAGCCCGTTCCTGGTCGCCGGCCTCCTCTGCCCCGCGCCGCTGCCTCGCGCCTGCCCGGCCTCCTCTGCCCCGCGCCGCTCGCGCCGGTCGCCGGCCGGCTGTGCCTCGCGCCCGGTCTCAGCCCGGTCCGCCAGGCTGCCTCCGCGCTGCCCCGCGCCCGGCCTCCTTCTCCTCCGGCCGGCTCCTGCCTGTGCTCCTCCTCGCTCGGCAGCGATTTGGTCGATCCCGATCCCGATTCAGCGGCTCTTAGCGGTACTACCGCTTGCAAGCGCGGTACTACCGCCCGAAGCGGTACTACCGCCCGTTACTGAGCTCTACTTCCGCTTGAAGGCCAGGCATACCAGAAGACTAAAATAAGCGGAAGTGCCCACGGCACTGGACCGCGGAAGTACCGCCCAAGCGGTACTACCGCTTAGAAGAGCGGTACTACCGCCCTGTGCAGCGCGGTACTACCGCTGGCAAGAGCGGTACTACCGCCCGAAGCGGTACTACCGCGCACTCAGGCGTCATGTCTTCGTCGGGCTATGTGGCTGTTCCTCGGTGCTCGGTGATCTTCGATGGCACCAACTATGCTGAGTTTGTGGGTTTCATGCGCATCACATGCGCGGTCTTCTCCTATGGGGCGTTCTCTCTGGCGAGGTTCCCTGTCCGCCTTGCCCTGTTGCACCTGTGGCTCCTACCCCGCCGGTGCCGCCTGTTCTTGCTGCTGATGCTTCTCAGGCTGATCGGGATACAGCCAAGGCCCTTGACGATGCTGCGGTTGATGCTTATGATCAGCAGGTATCTGCCTACTCAGATGCTCTTTCTGCTTACCGAGATGATCTGTCTGCTTACACTCAGTGGTGCAACGATGATGCTCGAGCTGCTGCTGTTCTTACTGCGAGTGTCTTACCTCAGTTTGCGTCTGAGTTCATGGGTCTCGGTCCTGTTGCTGCGATGTGGTCCTATCTTTGTCAGCGATATCAGCCATCTGGTGATGCTCTCTACTTATCTGTGGTGCGTCAGGAGCACGCTCTTCATCAGGGTGACTCTTCTGTTGATGAGTTCTACTCACAGAGCTCTGCCATCTGGCGCCAGCTTGACTCTCTTAGGACAGTTGTTTGTGGCACTTGCCGGTGTTGCCAGACTGTGCGGTCTGACTTGGAGTTTCATCGCCTCCATGAGTTCTTATCTCGCCTTCGTCCAGAGTTTGAGCCTCGGCGTGCTCACCTGCTTGCTCGTGGTCGTGTTCCTATTTCGGAGGTGCTTGCAGAGCTTCGTGCTGAGGAGACACGCCTCCGTTCTGCTGGTCTGCTTGTGGTTCCCACTGTTCTTGCTGCCCGAGCTCCTGTGTCGTCTGCTCGCCTCACCACTCCACCGCTCCTGCCTACACCTCCAGGGGGGGCGGGTCACCCTCCTTCTTCAGGAGAGGGTCGGCCGCGCTCGCACACCTTCTGTGGCTACTGCAACAGGCCAGGTCACCCAGAGTCTGATTGTCACAAGAAGCGGAAAGACCTGAAGCGCTCTTCTTCTAGTGGGACTCGTGCGTCCTCCTCGACTCTGTCGCTCACTGACCAGGATATTGTGCGGCTCAAGCGCATGTTGGCTTCCTCTGGTTCTTCCTCGACGGGTTCTGTTGCCGCTGTGACTGCCACCACCACTCCGCCCCCACCGGAGCCTACTCAGTCAAGTACATCCTCGTGGGTTCTGGATTCTGGAGCTTCTTTTCATATGTCTTCTGATTCTTCTGCGTTATCTTCTCTTCGACCTCTTGATTTTCCTCTTAATGTTCTCACTGCCGATGGCACACCTCTTCCTGTTGCTAGTCGTGGCATCCTTTCCACTCCATCTTTTTTGGTTCCTAGTGTTTCTCATGTTCCTCGTCTTACCATGAATCTCTTTTCCGCTGCCCAACTTACTGATTCTGGCTGTCGTGTCATTCTTGATGCCGACTCTTGTTCTGTTCAGGATCGTCGCACTCAGGCTCTGGTTGGCGGTGGCCCTCGGCGCCGTGAGTCTGAGGGCCTTTGGGAGGTTGACTGGCTTCGTGTTCCTTCCGCTGCTCCCACATACGCCAGTTCACATGCTCTTGCTGCCTCCTCTTCTGCGTCCTTCCAGCAGTGGCATCATCGACTTGGTCACATCTGTGGCTCTCGCTTGTCCTCATTAGTACACCAAGGCGTCTTAGGGTCTGTCTCCGGTGATGTTTCGTTGCATTGTGAAGGTTGTAGGCTTGGCAAACAGACTCAGTTACCTTATCCTACCAGTGAGTCTGTATCTCAGCGTCCTTTTGACTTAGTTCATTCTGATGTATGGGGTCCTGCTCCTTTTGACTCGAAAGGGGGTCATCGCTACTATGTTCTGTTTATTGATGATTTCTCTCGCTACACTTGGCTTTATTGTATGAAATCTCGCAGCGAGGTTCTCCCCATATACAAACGTTTTGCTGCCATGGTTCGCACTCAATTTTCCACGCATGTTCGTATCTTCCGTGCTGACTCAGCTGGAGAGTATATCTCTCACATGTTGCGTGGTTTTCTTGCGGAGCAGGGCACTCTTGCCCAATTCTCTTGCCCTGGTGCCCATGCTCAGAATGGAGTTGCTGAACGCAAACATCGCCATTTGCTTGAGACGGCTCGGGCGATGATGATCGCCGCCTCTCTTCCACCCCATTTTTGGGCTGAGGCCGTTTTCGCATCCACCCACCTCATCAACATTCAGCCTTCGGCTGCCTTGAAGGGTGGTATTCCTATGGAGCGTCTCTCTGGTCGCTCTCCTGACTACTCCGCTCTTCGTATGTTTGGATGCGTGTGCTATGTTCTTCTTGCTCCGCGAGAACGAACCAAGTTGACTGCTCAGTCTGTTGAGTGTGTTTTCCTTGGCTACAGTGATGAGCACAAGGGCTATCACTGTTGGGATCCTGTTGGTCGCCGTCTGCGCATTTCTCGTGATGTGACGTTTGATGAGTCTCGTTCTTACTATCCGCGTCCCTCCTCCTCGAGCTTTTCCGTGGAAGATATTTCCTTCCTTCTCCTTCCTGACACATCTCCCACTGTGCCTCCTGTTCTTCCCTCTCCCCCGGTGCGTCCCCCTACACCACCGGTACCACCATCCCCTCCCTCCTCCTCCTCTCCCTCGTCTCCACCATCCCCTCCCTCCCCACCCTCCTCCCCAGTCTTTCGACCTCACTCCCCGTTTCCTCTCCACTTCACTCGTCGTCCTCGTGCTGTGGATGATCCTACTGATGTGCCCTCTACTTCCAGTGCACCTCCTCTCACGCCTCCGCCGGTCCATAACCTCCGTATTAGGCCTTGTCCCCCACCTGATCGCTATTCTCCTGACCGGTATGGTCTTTCTGCCATTGCTGAGCCCACCACCTATAGGGCTGCCATGACTCAGCCTGAATGGCAGCTTGCGATGGCCGAGGAGCTTGCGGCGCTTGAGCGCAATGGCACGTGGGATCTAGTTTCTCTTCCCTCCGGTGTTCGTCCCATCACCTGCAAGTGGGTCTATAAGATTAAGACTCGCTCCGATGGTTCCCTTGAGCGATACAAAGCTCGTCTTGTGGCTCGTGGCTTTCAGCAGGAGCAGGGACGCGATTATGATGAGACATTCGCTCCTGTGGCCCACATGACCACTGTCCGCACTCTCCTTGTTGTGGCTTCTGTTCGTCATTGGTCTGTATCTCAGCTTGATGTCCAGAACGCTTTTCTCAATGGTGAGTTGCGTGAGGAGGTTTATATGCAGCCACCACCGGGGTACTATGCTCCTGATGGTGTGGTCTGCCGACTTCGCCGCTCCCTCTATGGTCTTAAACAGGCCCCTCGCGCCTGGTTCTCGCGGTTTGCCTCTGTCGTTACTGCCGCTGGCTTCTTGCCTAGTGATCATGATCCAGCTCTGTTTGTCCACACCTCTCCTCGTGGTCGGACTCTTCTCCTTCTATATGTGGATGACATGATCATCACTGGTGACGATTCTGAATATATTGCCTTTGTTAAGGCCCGCCTCCGGGAACAGTTCCTGATGTCTGATCTTGGTCCTCTTCGCTACTTTCTTGGGATCGAGATTTCTGAGACCTCTGCAGGCTTCTTCATCTCCCAGGAAAAATATATTCAGGATCTTCTTACTCGTGCCGCTCTCGGTGATGAGCGCACTGTTGTGACTCCTATGGAGCTCAACGTTCAGCTTCGTGCTTCTGACGGTGACCCTCTTCCTAATCCCACTCGCTATCGCCACCTCGTTGGGAGCCTTGTCTAGCTTGCTGTTACGCGTCCTGACATCTCCTATCCTGTCCACATTCTCAGTCAGTTTGTCTCAGCCCCCACCTCTGTCCACTATAGTCACCTCCTCCGTGTTCTACGATATCTTCGTGGCACGATCTCTCATCGCCTTTTCTTTCCCCGCTCCAGTTCTCTCGAGCTCCAGGCCTACTCTGATGCTACGTGGGCTAGTGATCCCTCTGATCGACGCTCGTTGTCTGCTTACTGTGTCTTCCTTGGTGACTCTCTTATTGCCTGGAAGACGAAGAAGCAGACTGCGGTTTCTCGCTCGAGTACAGAGGCTGAGTTGCGAGCGATGGCTATGCTGACGGCTGAGGTGATCTGGTTACGATGGTTACTTGAGGACTTTGGTGTGTCTGCTACTACATCGACTCCCCTACTGTCAGACAGTACCGGTGCTATCAGTATTGCGCGTGACCCGGTGAAGCATGAGCTCACCAAGCACATCGGTGTGGATGCCCACTTTGTACGTGCTGCTGTGCAGGATCAGACACTGGCTCTTCACTATGTGCCCTCTGAGTTACAGTTGGCGGACTTCTTCACGAAGGCACAGACTCGAGCGCAGCATGGCTTCTTTCTCTCCAAACTCAGTGTTGTTGATCCACCATGAGTTTGAGGGGGGGTGTTAGATGTGTGTTAGGCGGTACTACCGCTCTGAGTGCGGTACTACCGCCCGAGGCGGTACTACCGCCCGAGGCGGTACTACCGCTCTGAGGGCGGTACTACCGCTTGTAATACCTCACATGTATATGTACTGGCCTTTGGCCCACAGTGAATACTAGTTGCTCTTTCCTAACATGATGCACCCCAGTTCAGTCGTACAAAGCAAGACTGCAACAAATTTCGGAGAAAACAATATATTGCTGAGTCTAATATAAGATTTTTTTCAAATGGCATCTACAGATGAACTGTGGACCTAATCATAATGTGAGTAACCAAAATCATGGGATGCACGAAAAGCTTTTATATTGCCCATAACCATATTTGTTTCTGAACCTGTAACCTGAAAAACACAAATTTCAGAGAAGGCAACATATATATTGGCTGGAGTAGCTTGGAGAAACTTGACAGGGAACATGGCTGGTATGGGAAGATAACAGATTATCACCTCACATATTTTTCTAGCGAGTGTGTCATCAGTTTTTGCATGGGGTTGCATGAGGATCCAATTAACGCGCTCATGTACAGATCAACCTGAAATTCTACATGTACGTGTACGTCATAGTGTGTCTTATATTCCAGATTAAATCATCAAACCAGGACACCAAGTTGAGGAGATTACCTGAGATCAGAGAGAACTGTAGCCGGATCCGAGTATATAGGGCACACGGAAAACATTGCAGCTGATGGATGCATGAGGATGGCATGGACGCGCACATTGATATGATGCTGATAGGCTACGTGTGTGAGGATGGCATCGACGCGCACATCGGCATGATGCTGACAGACTACGGTATGCACATACACATCTAATCTAGTTGTGTCTCTTGTACAGACCACGACGGCAGAGCGGTCTAGTCCATCATCTCTCATCCTCCATCCTCTAACACATGACCATGAGTGGAACTACATGCGCAACCACCCTCCTTCCCCTCATCTTCCTCGCTCTTCACCTTTGGAGCAGCAATCAAATTTGACCTACAAAAGAAGTAAAGAACACAAACTTTTGAAGACTGAACCTCACCTAATGGGAAAAGTTGTGCTAGGACCCGATCTACATGTAGTATCCCAAGAGTTTACATGAGAAAATTGGTGATTGAATCCCTGGAGAGCACAACACATCAAAGGACACAATAAAAGAACGACATAGAAAAGAAAATTGAATCCCCGATCATACCAAATCCATGCCCAAGCTCGCTTGCTCCAGTTTGAGAGAGATGCATGTTTTGCTTTCCATGGGGGCTAAGAGAAGATGGAGTATTCATCCCGTAATGCTTGCTACACTTTGAGAGAGATATGGATTTATTTTCCATGGAGAGACAGAGAGAGAGAGAGTAGAGAATAAGTCACGCAATGCTTGTTCCAGATTGACAGGGACATGGATTTGTTTCCATACGGGAGAAATAGAGAGAGAGAGAGACACAAGAGAATCCATGTCTCAAGATTGCTTCTTCTTGTTGTTTTTTGTACGTGGAGTAGGTAGATCGATTGAGATGGTTGAGTCGTATCTCTTTTGACTTCTCATATCTCTTTTGACTTCTATTTGTAAAACTCCTTTCGTTTCAATCCCTACAGCGGTGAATGGTTTTGGGAGATGGTCGTACTCTTTTTTTTCGGTTGAATAGAGTAATTTCAGCCAAGGGTTATATGGGCTAATCTACACCGTAATAATTTGGTCCCACCAGATGAACGGTTCTAATTATCTAATTAATGTGGGAATTTCTTGGAAGTGCCTAATTAGTATAGGTATATAGAGGTATAGATAGATAGATAGATAGATAGATAGATAGATAGATATGGTTGAATAGGGGAAATTTATCGATGCTAAATAGGTGATTCTTCTCTGATCCTACACCATCCGAACAAACGACCTAACAGAGGAGGTGGATGGGGGGTTGTATGTTGCTTACCAACTCTAGGACATATGGTATTTTCTGAGTCTATGCCCATGAATCAAATATTGATGGCGACAAGGCATGGCGGGGTCTTGCATCCTGTATCGACGAACAACACTATGGGTGAGTCGAGCCGTGAGCCTATGACGTCGAGCAAAAACAATGGCACGAGCTAAATATGTTTCCTCTTTTAGTTGCATGTTCCTCTAATCCTATCAAAGCCTGTGGTCGTCCTCTTCTGTTTAAGAGCACCTTTAGCAGATCTCTTAAAAACTCGTCGGTCCATGTTTTTCCGATGGATTTACATTTCGTGCAAAAAACCCGGCCCAAACAGGTCCTGTAAAAACGGCCTGGCCCATATTTTTTTTATGGGAGACCCGCAAACCGCCTTCGATTCCTGCATATATACCGGAGGGACGTCGTTTTAGGCTTCATGTCCTTCATTTTCCGGACCCCCTCCCCTGCAAATCCAGTTCTCCGGCGACAAATCCCCATTCCTCCGGTAGCTCCTTGCGGTGCGCATAGCCACCCGAGCCTCGCTCCGATGTCGAGCGCGGGTCGCGGGAGGGGTGGCGAGGGGGGCTTGGTGGCCGCGGCAGCTCACTGCCTCGCAAGTGCCGCAATGACGACAAGGCCGAGAGCTCCTCCCTCCGCCCATCGATGGAGGAGTGGTGCAAGGAGCAGGCGCGGAAGCGCGGCGCGCTGTCCCGGAGCTCCGGCCGGCCGGCGTGGAGCAACTTCGACCGCCTTGACCGGATCTTCTCGCCCACGCTCCAGGGACTCCGGGCGGCGGAGCACGCGTGGTTCGAGGCGAAGGAGGCGGCTGCCCTCGAAGAAGAAGTACAACATGACGCCCGTCCTCTTGAACTCGCTGATGGAGTACCATCTCCACGTCAAGAAGCCCGGTGATAATGATGAGTAAATCTAGGTTTAATTTCGTTTATATTAGTATGAACTCAGTTTTTATATGAACTCCAATGATGTAATATATGACGCAAACTGCTAGTTTAAATTATGTCGTATTTGTTTGAGTTTGTTTACGGGATTTGTTTTTCCTCGCCGGTACCGCAAATATCGTCTACGATTGCAGGACCGCGGTTTGCGGGAGCTCTAACCTCGCTGCTGGTCCGTGCCTCGACGCGACAACGACAACACAGGAGGCCGAGCGACAGTGCCACAACAAGCTGAATTGTTGCTTCTGCGACCTTCGCAGCGCTATGGCCATCGTGTCCCTCAAGGATAAGGCCTCCCTTCTCGCGGACGACACCGTCGAGCTCCGCGCCCACGTGGAGCGGCTCAAAGAGGAGAGCAAGCTGCCCGCCGTGGTGTCGCCTCCTCCTTCCAGCACCACCAGGTCGGCGACGAGGTAGTGAAGGTTCGGAGAAAGCAGTTAGTCATGTCTCGAAAATGAAAGGTGACAGTAAAACTGACAAGTTTGATGTACAGCAAACACTTAAATTGGCATCGTTCTGCAGTACCGTTTACTTGATCTCCAATTGTGACTGACGGAATAACAAAGCATCAGGGTAGAAAAGAACAGTTTTTTCATGGAAGTTACATGGCATGGTGAGGCATTCAGCTCTTATTGTTGTTTGCAAGTACACAACAGAGCATATATAATAACAAAGAATTAAAGCTACTAAGCCAGCGACGTTCTCCGATTTTACAGTTATTTTTAACTGTTCTGAAAAAAAAACACGTGTAACTGTATACAATTTGGGAACGACTTGGATAAATTCGAGGCGTGCATCGTGCCTGGGCTGCATGTCAGCCGCCTATGAAGGCCCTTCATGAAGCGTCCCACCACTTCTATCCTGCACACCCATCTCTCTGACGTGCTAAAAAAAATCCCCATCTCTCTCGCGAACCGCAACTGGGCAGCGACGCCGTCTCCTCCGCTTCCTCCTCTTTTCCGCGTCTTCCTCTCCTTCGCGTCTTCTCCCTCCATCTCTTTCATCTCATTCTGGTTCTCCTTCCTCAACACCCCACTCCCCTTTTGCGCAGGTGAGGATGACACGGGAGAAGCCATGGGAAGGTGCTGCTGGCCGCCGCCGGCTACCGTGGGAGGACCCGCGACCGGCATGGATGCTGCTGATGGTGAAGATCAGCAGCAGTTTGAGGCCCTGGAGCTCCCTCGGGACATCATGGGAGGAGCTCTCAGCCGGAGTGGGGTTCTACCAGCGCCTAGGCCGTGGTGGCTGGTGGCCGATGCGACGGAGAGGACCGGCCGTGGCTGGCGCGACTCGCCACCACCTACCTTGAGCTTCCCCGCGCCAAGGTCTAGGAGTGCCTATGAGTCCAACTCCAGAGTCTCCCCACTTCCCTTCCTGATGGCTACAAAGTCGCCATCAAGCTCGCTGAGCGACGTATCAGAGACCATCGCAACAACGCCCAGTAACAGGCAGCAGGTGAACAGACTAGAGATTATGTTTGAAGGTGATTTTCTTTTTTGGTTGTAAATTATGTGCAACAGTTCGATTAAGCTTCTGAAATGCTTACCGGCAACTAAGATTGACCAGAAAACTGAAAGCCCTATGGCTATGTGGAGATTACTACTCTGAAGGACATAAGCATATCTTCAACATAAGCCCTATGTGAGCAGCCTGAGATTGACCACAAAACCGAGTTTGAAGATTATGTGCAGATGGCCTGCCGGTCCACCTCAGGCTGCAGCATCAAACCCTGAGCACTTGCCAACTAGATCTTCCAAGCGAGGTAAATGAATTCCCTCGGTAAGTCATTATTTGTGTTACTTCTTCTGTAGGAATCAGTATACATATCTATATTTGTATTTTTGTTTCCTCACATGGTTTCATATAGTGGTTCGGATACAATAATTGTTGCAGATTATGTTATCTGTAAAGTGCTACTTTCTCATACTCTTATCCATATGCTTGCCGCATCTAGCCTATCGTCTTGAATGTTGTTATGGCACTTCCCAATTCAGTTACTCTAGCTTTTTTTACAAAATATAAAAATTATTTTAGCTTTCTAAATTGCGACCAGATGTTTGTAATATGAGAGATCGTGGAGTTTCTGCTGGGCATTCTGTTTAGATATATTTGATGCTAGAGAAAGGCTTTTGCGGGTATTTAATCTGAGCTTTTCACATGTTTCTATTCTTCTAATTTTACTGACACGTTTTTCTACACATATTAATGAGACTGGTGCCAGCTTTGCAAACAAGTATCGATGCTTCTAGGCATGAATAAGGTTTTCCTTATTATGTTTCTGAAACATGTCACCATATTGTGTTTGGTTTCCTTATTATGTTTCTGAAACATGTCGACATGTTGTGTTCGGTCTTGGATTTGTAGAATATATCAAGAGAGATATCAGCATATATATATATCGTCTTTAATTTGAGGTCTGTAGGTCTTATCCTATAGCAGATTATCAACACACTACTGTCCATGATTCAGAAAAGGTTATATTTAAGGGGAATTTATTCAGAATTCAAGACCATATAAATTATTCACCATAATTGTTTTACCATCGTCAATGTCCCTGTCCTGCTCCTTCTACAGCCACTTCATCCCTGCGACAGGAGGATTGCTGATGTTGCCGCTGTCATACACCTTCCCTATGGCCATCCAGATCAACACTCAGATACGGAACAGGCAGCAACACGCATCAAGGCATGCAAGCTATATATGCTGCCTTTTATTCTTTTATTCACTGTTCCCACATGGGTCTCACTGAGTTCTTTTTGGGAATCAAGACATTGTTTAGTGTGAGGAAACGAGGATACATAATGTTTCTTTTGCATCAGGTACATAGTATGGTTTTGTAAATTGTTGCCAATTCTTGCAGCGCAGAAGATTTTTCCTTGGGATAGGCCGTCAGATTTAAGGGATTTAATTATATATGTCTCTAAGGATGATTGTTTGATATGTAGTGAACCAATGTGGTACTGGTGTAACAATGTTCATATTGTACTACTGTGCTCCTATTGATGCAACTATACTTAGAAATTGGAAATAATCCAGCTAAAGAGTACAAGGAATAGTTCTTTCAGGTCATTTGCTCCTTATTTCTTTTGGCTTTTTTGTACATGATAGATAAGAGAAAGATTTGTAGATACTCAACAAGTAGGCTCCATCTCTGTTTCAGGTGTTCAGCCTACTAAATATGGTCCCCTTACTCATTTCAGTTTCACTTAGTGTATGTGAAGCGATACAACTTTACTTTCATTGTTGCATCTTGCTTTTCGTGAGTTAATTGTGTGCAATCAGTCCATCATTCAACTGTGGACAATAGTCTGATAGAGTGTTCTCTGTGATCACATTTCATCATATGCTCGCTCAAACCAAGGAATGAGTTTTTTTACTTATTATGCAATAGATGAGTCACGAACAAACAAAAACATGCATATCAACAAAAACATGCATTTCACCAGCTCGCCCTCAAATCCACTCACACGTCTCCTTTGGCCAAAATAAAAAGCAACGGGCGCGGCGTGTCGCCGCGCCTTCCACCGGCTAGTTACAAAGAATTAAAGCTACTAAGCTAACCCTCCTACCGTGCGTCCGCAGTTATGGGCGAGGGCTCTCACCTGTGTCACACGTGTCCCTGGTTTTTTCCTGGTTCATTGTCGGTTTGTTTTTTGCTTTTGGTCTGATTGATTCACCGCTGCTTAGAAAAATCAAGACACCACCGTAGAAATATCTAGAGTCAGTCCCCGCTGCCGACCAGTCGCCTCCTTCCTTCTCTATTTCTCCTTGCAGCGACGCGTCCTCTCCATCCCGACCTCTCTCTCGCCGTCCATGGGAGCCAGCCTGTGTCGCCTCTGTGGCCCCCTCCTGCACCTCTTCTCTCCACGCCTCTTCCCCACCTCCGGCCAGCCACGAGGCTCGCAGACACAAACCCTAGGCCTCTCCCAAAGCCGGCCATGGGAGCAGGCGCGCCACGGTAGCCGGAGCACGTGCCGCTCTGGGGTCCGGTATGTGGCGCCGCCGCGCCCCGACCCGTACCAGCACGTTGGAGGTCTTGCCCGTTGCGCGCCCAGACGAACGCGATGGAGCCGGAGCCCCTGCCACAGGCGAAGGGAGGACAGCCTGCGCTGCTCTGGATCGCACTGAGGGTGGGCGCGGGCGTCGCACAGGTCGCGGTGCTGCGTGCCAACCTTACTCCCCTGATCCACTTCCCTCTCAATCGATTTCTTGGTAATTTGTTCTAACTTGATCCTTATTTATTACTTTTTCCATATTTAATTTACCAAGCTGCCATATTTAATCACACATGATCTTCCTCTTTCAAAACATCTGCTGTAGATGATTCCCTTATACAGACACGGCCATATTTAATCACACCTGATCTTCCTCTTCCAAAACATCTGTTGTAGATGATTCCCTCATACGGACGCTAGGAATTATCTTTTCTTATTTGTGCAGTCCTAAATCTGTGAGCATTCATATAGAATCGTCGGATCAAATAGCAAGTGTAGCACAAGTAATTGCAAGGTAAAAAAGTTCTTATCTTTTCCCCCATCTGAATATGGTTTCTTAATTTTGGTTCATATATCAAGGATTGTTGGTGCAGGCAATGGATACGAAGTATCAAAGCTGATAATATGAATTTGACATGTTTCCTTTTATTCGTAATGCAAATTGTAGTTATTTGAGAAGGTGATCCAGGTAGTTATATGATCAAAGTGACTGTAGGTATACAAATTTGCTTTGTGGATTTAAACAATACAACCTGTAGAGTTACATGAAGTATTGGTAATTTTATTTATCATTGGACTGTTATTCTAATGCAGGACAAAGAGGGATGTCTAAAACTTTTTGATGACACGAGTATTCATGTCCATCAGTGTATCGTCTGCCCGTCGACCGTATGTTCACTATGTGCAGACTGGTTTAAATAGAAAGAAACGAAAATTTCTTTGGAGTTATTGTTCGGGAAAATGCAAGGGCATGTACTCTGCTGTCAGCAAATCTCTCTAATTTTTTGTCATAATTTGTTTTCCTTCATTTAACTGATGCCAGGTGTCTTCTATTCTGGCAGTTTCACGGCTGACTTCTTCATTTTCCAAGGAAGATGTTGCTCTGTTGAAAGGTTGCTTGCTTTTTAGTTGATGAATTTTTGTTCTTCTTTTGTCTTGCCGTATTTGAATTTATCAATTTCTGCTTTTTTTATCAGCCACTGTTCATTGCCGATTCGATTGGTGACCTCCAGGAGCTACTAATTTTGCACGCTGATGCATAGAGGAACTAGGTAGATGTATACATACTTTAGCACAGTTAACAATTTATTCTGCTTTTTAGGTGGTAATTATTGTAAAACTCCCTTTGTTAGTTTTCAGTTGAATGCAACATATCCTGCCAGTGGAACTTAAACTACACAAGACTTGTGATTATTTTGGAAGCACAAGTATTTTCGTCAGAATTGCACAAGTGTGTTGACTGATGTTTGGCTCTAAATGAAAGCACTGGGAATGCTTATTGTCAAAGTACCTCCCTTTGTTGTTTTGCCTCTCTGTAGTTACTTCATGTTGGTTTTCAGTTGAAAACTACAAAATTGAAATATGTGATGTTTTTACAGACTTCATCTCATTGCAATATGTTTATCTCTACAAATTTCCGGCAGGAACATAAAAGAGAGAAAAGATTCGCCTTCGCATGCTCTCCAAGTGAAATCATCAATTAGATTGTAGAAGCTGCTAGGCCACTTGGGTCTGACCTTCAAAAGAAAATTATAAGTTATTCATATTTCTTACTGTTCCCATGTTCATATTGTTCCAGTCTATTCAGTTGCGTAAATCTTTCCATGTACGTTGGCTTTGTCAGGAAAGGAAGCAGATTACTTGGGAGTCTTCTTCCAAATTCATCGATATGTTTACGACACTGTCCAATGGCCTACAGTGGTATGCCAACAAAGCCCAAGCACTATTTTATATGTGTAGCTAATTGCGTATTGCTGTGCTAAAGTCTTGCTGAATTTAAACAGATGTTGAATGATCCATGTTTGGCTGTTTTGTGAGTGCCAGTCAAGTTTGCACTGCAACTTCTCATTTACTTCTCCATGTATCTAGGTTCTCCTGGCTGTTTTGGACATCATGCTATTTTCTAATATATGACATGATAATTTACAATTCTGCAGAAGAAATTTTATAGAGAATTTCATATAGGCCATTTGGATGAGCAAAAGTGTATGAAGATGTTCAGATCCAATAGAAGAAGATGGCAGGTAGCTCAATTGGAACCTATTCCACTTTTGGAGTTTGCTTGCAAATATGTATATTTTTGTCATCTTGCAAACTATTCGGTGTAGAAATTAAATTCAGAGAGTCAAATAATTAAGTTTTCGTTGCACGCTAAACTTTGCCCGGGGGGACACAATGGAGGGAGGAATGGCAATCAACATAAATATTAATTGTTTGACTCAGTGAACAATCCAATAATTTGATGAACTGCAGATTTAATATTATTCTCTGCTCACAGGGGACACAATGGAAGGAGGAATGCCAGTCAACACATTTAGGTGTTGTAAGCTAAAGGAAGAATTATGATGTCTTTCAAATCGATCATGTCCTGGCTGTTTTGGCGTATTTCAGATCATACATGGTTTCATTTGCTGCAAGGAGCCTTAGAAATGCCCTTGGTCATAGTTCAGATTCCTAACTTAGTCTGTTGTTGCTCATGTCTGGTACAAATAATACAAAAAAGAAGCAGCAAAAAGTTGTCCATCAAAACACAATGAAGTACTACTTAATAAACTAGATCTGGTATTGTAGCAACATATCATTTTCTTGACAGACGGTGAGAGCGGCGAAGCAAACTATAGGTATGCAGTTCTGATCAGTGGCGGTGCTAGGAATCCAATTATGTGTGGACAACTGAATGTTGTGTAATCAAATGTATGCATTCGCAAGATTTTTTGGCATGATTTCTACTTGATTTATTTTGTTTTTGCAAAAAGTTGTGTAGTCAATTGACTACCCAGCTCAAGTGTGGCTTTGCCACTGGTTCTGATGCTCTTCCCGTCGGTGTGCTTATTCTTTTTGTTTCTTTTTATTTCTAATTCCGGTGTGCCTACTTTTCCCTACCGATGCATATATTCTTTTTGTTTATTTTTGTGCATGTAAAAATTATTTCAAAGTAAATTTGACTCATGTATTTCTTCCTAATCCGGCAAATAACCCACAAATCTTGAAGTTTTCCACTCTGCTTTCTTACCAGGATAGCCTGTGAACAAGAACTACAGATAGGATATCTCTAAATCAAGTGGCATGTCCACCAGAGAAAACCTCAGGTACACCATTTTTTGCACCCTTTCTTATATTTTTTATGTCTATCTATACAGGTTAAGAACGACGGGCCTAACTTATTTAAAATTTGATGATTTCCTGTGTATTTTTCCTTTGTATTAATAAGTTTATACAGATAAGATTACTGTATCTATTTCTTCGTAGACAAAAAATACATATTCTGACTTCTATAATTTTCCATATAGTTTTCTAGAATTTTCACACACACACAATTAATATAGTTTATAATCATCCAGATTTATCATGAATCTCAGCAATCAGCCTTTTAAAGACGTGTTCATGGGTGATGTACAGCTGCACACAAGGATGTGTGCCATGTGGCACTATCCGTTTACCATTCAGCCCCTTCCTCCGATTGGCAGGCAACCAGCGTAGCCTATTCTCACCGGTATAAATCAAATACTTGACACTGATGCCAAATACTTGACACTGAAGTTAAACCAATCATCCACAGGACCAGTGAAGAAAGAAAAGTTATTTCCTTTCCAGACCATTGTGAAACTGTAGGTATTCAAACTAGCAGATGAAAGGAACACTCTCTATGCAAACGACGTTCTGCAATCACATCTGATGACAGTTCCAACTTGCAAGCGACCAGAGAATCACAATATCTACGAAAAGTCTTCCTCTCTATCTTTGATCAGATCCAGTTGTAGAACCAATATTGTGCCCCAATTGTGTACTTGATTATGTTCCTGACGACAATAGACTCAATGGTTGATCTAACAGTTTTTACTTGCATGGCCTGCACCCAGCAAAGCATACTGCTTTCCCGCTGATATAGTTGTAAAAGTCAGTGATGCAAAGTTTGAACGATTTGGTTATCCAGGCCAGTAATATGCAGCATCCTTTCGTGGCTGGCTATACAATTAAACTGCAGTGTAAAAACTACAGTGATGACACCTATGGAGCAACAGCATGGAGCACCAGCACATTTCCTATGCACTTTTAGACGACAGTCTCATCAACAAGTTTCCCTACATAGTGATGCTACTTCCACGGCCAGGCTCTTCTCTAATGATTCACGAAAATGTGCATGATCAGTTAGACCTGCATGAAACTTCTAGATAAACAAAAACTTATGCTAGCTCAACTCCTCTCCTGATTCATTATTCCTTTTTCTTTCAACAAAATAACCCAAAGAAATCGCATGCACCAGCTTCCCACGGGCGCGGCGTGCCGCCGCGCCTCCGGCAGCTAGTAAACATTACAAAGAGTAAAATATTTTCCTGCAACCTGGTTGAACTTTCATCGAATAGCTCGTAATCACAAAAACAAATAACCTTCGCCAACTTGTGCTCAGGTTGGACAGCTCGAATCACATCAATGCTTACAAAATTTTCAGTAACAGGCTGAACCCACAATGAAAAGTAACATAGAGTAGTAACATGCATATGTTACTAGTCTAAGTTACTACCTCCACAGTGGATAGTAACATAGGGGTAGTAACATTGAGCCTTTCATTTATTAGCTTATAGACTCATCTTGTCTTGGTATGTGTTATGTTACTCATAGTAGTAGTAACATAGTATGTTACTCAATTTCTCTCTCTTCTCATTAATTAGCTACCACATCATATTTTTTGCTTAGATGGCATCTATGTTACTACCTATGTTACTCCCACTGTGGGTAGTCTACTCTTGCCCCTTCATCAATCCCGGAGTCTTATGCAAAGTTTCAATTACGTTGTCATTCTCATTAATTATGACACTACACTATCCCAGTCATTTTTACAATATAGATCAAAAGGTCATCATTTCTTAATTATCATCAAACATCAACATTTATCAGCCACGTAATCATAGTTTGGCAGTTAATGCTTATAATTTACTCTATTCCATCTTTCAACGGTGATTTTCCTCGGCGTGAGAGGTGCCTGATGGTTGAGCTTAAAAAATTAATACGGCATGCGCATGAAATCCCCTGTAGTTCTCCCCGTGAGTGTTACAATTGTTCTGGCATTTGATAAGTTGGAATGGTTAGAAAAAGTTTAATTTTGTGTACTTGGCTTTTTCATATACAACTGCGTCATGCTTGGTACTCTAAATCCTGAAAGAAATGCAAACTGCAGTTTAGCCACACTGCGGTTTATAACTTGGATAAATTTTAGTAAAGAAGAAACTTGGATAGATTTTCGTGGTTATTTTCAAGGGAGATTCAGACTACATAGCATGCATCATCAGTGCCCTCTACCATGTGACAAAAGAAAAGAATGATCATGACACGAACCACCTGGAGGAGAGCATGAAGGTACAATGAGGAGGAAGAGGAGCTGATTCCGTACCTTGTATGCCAGGCGGTCAAGGACGAATCGGGCCAGAAGAAGCCGAGGGAGAAGGGAAGTGCATGGGGAGGACGAAGGTGGCATCCGGGCCGCGGAGCGCCACCCCCGACCTCGACATCACCACCACCAGCACCGCACAGCGGCGCCCCCGGACGGACACGACCCCCTATCCAGCTGCTACTTGCGGCTTAACGAGACCAGCGTCTCCCGCCATGCCGGTGCTTTGTCCGGCGAAAACCTACTAGATTCATTCGAGGAAACGAAGTGGAGACGGCGGCTCAGATCCACGGCCTGGTGTTGCCAGAACCCACGACCAGAGGCCAAGCCAATCCCTCGCCACGTAGTCCCTAGAGACCTCACCGGTGCACCGTGACAAGGAAGGATAAGAGGCAAGAGAGAGAGAGAGAGGAGGGTAGGGTGCGGCGGCGGCAATGAAGGAGAAGAAGCCAGAGCGAGGGAATGGGGTGCAAGGAAGAGGAAGTGGGGAAAAGCCACTGCGATCGATCTCTTTTTATCTCTTCCTCAGGCACAGCACAAGTAAGAGTTCGAGGTGGATAGCCCCAGCTTCCGTCCAGACATTCGCTCTGGAGAGTGTAATTTGGACTTGATGGCTATGACAATTCCAGTGCCTCCATGCAATCACTTTCCACCACCAGTTGCAGATGAGTCCAGTGCAAGGCCAGGGCTAGTCCTTCCTCCATGGCCTTGTACGAAGTTTACAGTACTGCAACGGATATGCGTAGCCCACATGTACACAGTACATGTTGCCCAAACCTCTTTCTCCGTGGATGAAATACAGATACAACTAACTCCTCTATCACTAACTTCTAAGACATGCATACGGCATGTGGATTAGTAGAATTTAGGATGATTCCATCTTTATGATGATACCATCATCATCTTAATTTCCTATTCCGCTCTTATGGAATAGAGTACCGGTATTTTACCAGAATCCATACATAAATTGTATTCACTTTTTATTTCAGACCTATTTTTCCCATCTCACTTCTACTGCTTATTTGGATGTCTATGTTACACATAGAAAGTTGGTCATATAATTAATACATACTCCTTCGTCTCACAATATAAGATTGTTCTTCAAGCTATGTTTGCTTGAAAAACAATTCTGCCCTGAGCTTGTGTTGCTCGATCTGATTTCCCCAGAATGCGATATCTGCAATTGATGTGATCCTATTATGTGGGTCCCATCGCTACAACTCGTTTGATTTAAACACCTGTACAAAAAGGTACAGTACAAATAAATAAACAAACAGATGAATAACAATAATTTGTATAACTCGACAGAGCATAACTCTGGCAATGTCAGAATTCAACAAGAAAATATGATCACTTAGAAAAGGCCCCATTTTTTGGTCACTAGTTCTAAATCTTGTGGATCTGAACCCTTTCATCCATGTCCCATTCGTTTTAAAATACAAGGAACCTGCGAGATTCAACTATGATCAACAAATACTCCCTCCGTATCAAAATTTAAGACGTTTTTTTATACTCCCTTTGTATCAAAAAACGTTCGTCCATGTCCCATTTGTTTTAGAATACAAGGCACCTACGAGATTCAACTTTGATCAACAAGCAAGTACTCCCTCCAATTCAAAATAAGACTTTTTTAATACTCCCTTTGTATCAAAAGGTCTTATTTTATGTCCTAACCAAATCCACAAGGCCACCTTGTCCTCATCACCACCAGTACACCCTCCTACAGTTCGATATTTTTGGTGGCACCAGCACAAGTGCCTCACACTGCTTACCCACAAAAAGTAATTTGTGCTAGGATTTAATTAGCACATGTCAGTGACCACATATCTTTATGTGTCACTTGATCAAGTCATATAGGTTCCTCATGCTGAACTCTTTAGGTCACTTAATATCTGGCCCAACCGACTTACTGAGTTCTTATACAAAAGGTCACTCCCTATAATAATAATTGCCCATGTATGTTCATCAAGAAATCCTCGACAGGATTTTGCAATATCTCAGTGTATGTTGATGATTTAACATCATTTCACAACACGCAAGTTATTGACAAAGCATGTGATCATCCTAAGACAAGACTATAAGATGAAGGGTCCACATTTGGTTGTTCTAATTTATGGTCAAAGTTCAATTTTGAAATGTGTCCGCCCCTTATTCATTGGAATGGAGGGAGTAGGATGTGGAGCGGTGGAGGTCAAAAGCATGCAAAAGAATCAGCTATAGGACACAGGGGACCACACTTGCAAAAAGTCAGACAAAGGAACGATGTATAGGGACAAGCACACGCAAGAGAAATCATTAAGTCGTGATTAGGCGATCTAACGATGGTGTGGGTAGCCAATGCATCCCAAAAAATCAGCCGCGTGATTTGAAGACTTCTCCAAAATATAATGCAAATACACAGTAGCCACACGCTCTGAGCCCAGCAACAACACGCGACCTTGTGCAGCCCACAGCTGTCAAACTAAGCGCAGCCACACTGACCTTCATTGCTCCACGTGCTCACTCTGGGCATCTCGCCGCCAGCGCCATTCCTGAGTTCATGACTTATTTTTTAGATTGTTCATGATCCAGTTTACCACTTGTGTCTCTGTTTTCTAGTGGAAGAATCTCAGATTTATCTAGATACTGGTTGGAGGCTTTGGACTGCCTTCTCAATGATATGATGTTTGTATTAACCCTAATTCTATTATTCAAATACTGGTTGGAGGCTTTGAACTGCATTCTGAATTGTATGATGTTTGTATGAACCCTAATTCTGTATTTCTGTGGGCTTAAAGTTTTGGCATATTTAGACGCAGCAAAAGATTAGTATAACGATATACATGTGCACTAGTAAAAGAATATCTTGCAAAAATGTTTGTGGGGGCACAGCCCCTGTCCCCCCATAGCCCCAACTCTGGATCTGCCAATCCTGCTTAATATGTAGTTATGACAACAAAGCAAACAAATGGCAAAAAAAAGTTGGGTGGTGTGGCATGAAGCGGAGTCAGGTCGCTAATGGTGGCAAGCCAACAACAATGAGGCAGTTCTGGATATGGGAAGGAGTGGAGAAGAGATCAAGGGAGGACAGAGCTAAAGATAGGAGTGGCTGCAACGTGGGAACAGGTTCATTATGTGGCAGCTTCTGTGGTACAGTTATATTTCATACAACAAATTTTCCAGGTACAGTGCATGAGGATTCAAAAAACACTCACCTCCTTAAGAGGTTGTCTAAGCATGTTGTAGTATCCATGTTCATAATGCCTTGTGTGCCTCCAAAACTGAAGAAGCAAACCAAATAGTGAACACAACAACACAATAGTCCCAAAGTTACAGCAAAATATATATACTTCAACATACATGCTCAAGATTTCCCTTCCACACCTCGTTTGCATGATCAACCTGTCAAAAGTTGCCGATGAATGTATATTTAACTGAAGGAAAATTACCATGAACAAATGAGTTATAAGTTGACCTTTAGGAGGAGGCCTGCCATTTGAACAGTGTCATGACGTGTATCATCTTTTCTTGGTAAGAATTTTTGAAGATCCTGATATTCGAGAAAAAGAATCGAGCCTAATCAACCATGGCATATGAGACAATTTAGATAGCAAAAGAAGTATACCATTATTCCTTGGATTGCATAGCATCCATCAAAGCAATTCTCGGTTAAATCATTAAATTTCTCCACCAATTTCGTAAACGATTCCTTAGCCTTCAAAAGGAAAAAAACATGGTCACTATGAAATATGGAATTCAATATAACAGTTATGAATAAGAGAAGTACCCAAACAATAGAAGAATCATCAGTGCTGAAAAAGCCTTCTTCATCCAGCAGATCCATCAAACTTGCAAGTTGATCTTTCACCTGGAAGTTTCCAATGTAAATACATGGTTGAGCTGAGCATAATCACAAGAGATCAATGTTAATCCATAGTTCAATTGAGGATTTTTACCAAAACAAATTATTGGATAGTCAAGATATTCAAAATTAGTATGGAAATCTTGTCTTGAGAAACGAAACAAACAGGAAATTCAGCATGACGCGCAAAGTCTGAAAAAAAATTATCCTAGAAGAATTGCATTAAATTATTATTGAGAAGTAGAGCCCTCCATGAAAAAGGACAAGCATCGCCAGGGAGAGAAGACTACACCTAACCTCTCTGAAAAGTTAAGTTGAAAATGCGGAACAGGTTTCCATACCTTATCATTAAGAAGATCTCTCAACTTTTGAGTGTAAGAGTTCATTTCGTGTCCCCGCTTAACAATTTTGGCCTTTCGCTATAATAGAAGAGTAAAAGTGTGTAGGAGAATAATTTGTAACATAATCATCAAAAACAGAAGTAGAAGAGTGTAAAATCGACCAAGGAATTCATGCGAATTAACAAGTACCTCAAAGGACATTTTGGCAAGACCGGCATCCAGTTCTGCAAACTGACCATCCTCATCATCTCTACGAGCACTTTCCTGAAAAAAGACAGCATACAAACAATGCATAAATAAAGGAAATAATAGATAGATGCATGGAGCCATACAGTGGAACGTTTCCAAGAACAGAAAATGATGTTCTACCATGAAAGAATGGAAGTCAATAGCATGATCCCATGTGCATGTAGCCAAATAATCATCGAACTCTTCATGCAGACGTACTTGTTTTTTCGCTGTATAATACTGGAAAAAAGGACCTCCCAAGTTAATACAGACTAGAAAGTGACCAGGTTAAAAGAGCTAAAGCACCAACAAGTCAAAATTAGTAGTCCTGAGATGGTAACAACAATATAGGTACAGAATATAAGGCTGAATAAGTGAATATAGATTACCATTTTTTGAAATTATAGGTTTCCATTGAGTTGTATTTTAAAGGGACAAATGATAGGCTAGAGAATGCAGGAGTAGGTCGAAAAGCAAAAACACATCATTTTTGCAACTGAATTTCAAGAGAATTATACTCCATATGACATAGGGGCAAACCAGCTCGGCCCTGGGCTAGTTTGCCAGTTCAGGATCCACAGAACACACGGGCCTTATTTAGAGTGGGCGAGTGGCCGTTGAATCCATTATCGACAATGGTGAGGTTCTGGTCTGACTGCTGGTTGCAAGGTAAAATGGTGGCGGAGTTGGCTCCTAATTTGTTCTCTTTAATTCCCAAATGAGACATTAATCGGTGACGCTGGCTCAAGCTCATACCAACCGAAGATGGGTGGCTGACATTAAGGGAGCATTAATTGTGCAAGT
Organism: Elymus sibiricus; assembly: GCA_039707655.1. Lineage (NCBI taxonomy): Eukaryota > Viridiplantae > Streptophyta > Magnoliopsida > Poales > Poaceae > Elymus > Elymus sibiricus. The sequence continues at coordinate 450,461,138 of CM077667.1, read as the reverse complement.
TATTGTCGAATATCTTCAAATATGGGATATGGTTGACAACCCTGTCTTACACCATGATGTGCCGAATCAGCACAAATGGCGCCTTAACTCAATCAGGCTCATATACCAGTAAGTCAGCCTATGATTCTTGCTCTCTGGGATCCATCGAGTTTGCGCCCTGGAAAAGGATCTGGAAATCTTGGGCTCTGTTGCTTTGATTTTTCATCTGGTCGGCTGTCAAGAAACGCTGCTGGGCAGCTGATTGGTTATCTAAGTGTGGGCTGCCGCACTCTGCTGCTTGACCTTTGTGTGATCAGGAAGAAGAAGAAATTCAGCACATCCTGGTTTCTTGTGTGTTCTCATGGCAAGTCTGGATGCTGGTCCTCCAAAAGTTGGTATGTCAGCTACTGCCCCCTAACCTGGTGCAACTTCTTTCTCCAGGTGGTGGTGCAGTGTTATCAAGAGGGTTCCTAAAGAGATGAGGAAAGGTCTTAAGTCCCTCATCATTCTGGTTGCCTGGGAATTATGGAAGCACAGGAATGCTTGTGCGCTGAGGGAGCAAACCCAGTATTCCTATGGTTTTACAAGTGGTGGCTAGTGAAAGTCGTTTGTGGTGCTTTGCTTGAGCTTCAGCACTCCACAAATTGCTCCAGTGGTCGCTCCCCTGGATACTTAGCCCACCTTGGGGTAGTGTGTGGTAGTGGTCGCTGTTCTTCTGTGTGTGGCGCAACTGTTTTTTGCGTGTGTTCTGGGAGCAAGCCTGTCAGCCTCTCCTTTGTGTACTTTATTCCTTTCTTCTTAATGAAACGACATGCAGCTCCCCTGTATCGTTCGAGAAGAAGAAAAAAGGCAAGCTTATAAATATGCGTTTTTCTGGCTTATAAGCCAAAACTAAGCCCAACAAAACAACCCTAAGCTTAAGGCAGTAACCTTTGTAAGCTTGCACCTCCGTTCAGCACTCAAAGCTAAACCTCAAACAGAGCATAAACTGAGTTTACTGAAACAGATTTCAGAGCTTAACTAAAAGCTAATGTATAATTTTGTGAAGGATCCTGAATCTCACTTTTGGCAGAAAAATTGGACTAGGTTGTTTTCTCTGGCTTCTTTACCTTGAATAATACTTATATTTTATCAGGACACCACACAAGTAACACTGTAACACCGATGCTAGATGACACCAACAGGCAAATTAACAACTCTGGCATTCCTCCATCTCTGTTGATGATATACTATATTCCAATGAAGTAGCTTATGCAGGACTTCACTGAGTCTACGCAGGTTGATTCCCCAAAAATAAAATCTTATAAGTATATCCAACCATTTAAACAATCAAAGCTTGTCAGCTGGGAGAAGTGTATAAGAAGTTGAACCAACAAGTCTACTGATGAACTATTTTGATATGTTTTCTTGCGTGGGTGCACCGTGGGTGCACCGAAGGTGGGTGCAGCCACTACTTTCCCATAACATATACTCCCTCCGTCCGGAATTACTTGTCGCACAAATGAATAAAAATGAATGTATCTAGAACTAAAATACATCTAGATACATCCATTGGTATGACAAGTATTTCCGGACGGAGGGAGTACATAACAAAAGAGAACTCATAGTTCTCTTCACAAAGAGTCAACAATTGCATGCATTCACATCATGTGCTAGTTTTAGATACAAATATATCTTCTACATATGAGCATGTGCACACCAAAAGTTATACGATAGCTATGCTTACAGCCCTATACTTGCATGTAACAGCCCTCAGTTAAAATAAAACAGCCCCTCGGTTACTAGCTTAATAGGTACTCCCTCCATGCTTGAAAAGAAGGCATACAAGTTTTGTCTCAAGGCGTAAAGTTTGACTTGAGTTTGTAGGAAAAACTATCAACAACAATACTAGATAGGTATAATATGAAAGCATATTTTATTGTGTATTCAGTTATACTAATTTGGTATTGTAGTTGTTGATAGTTTTTGTATAAACTTGGTGAAGCCTGGCACTGTTGGACTTCAATCAAAACTTGTAAGCCTTCTTTTCAAGCACAGAGGGTGTACATAATTGTGTTACACAGTTCTAGTAGTCCCATGACACGTTTATTGTACCATCTGACCATCTCGTCAGCAATAATGCCAAATCTATTAGAATATCAGTGCACATAGCACAGTTTGGATTTAAAATATGCATGGATACAACTTTGGGGATGGGGAAATACAATTAAAAATAGTAATGGCATACCCCAGACTGTTCCTTCCTTCTCTTGATGTATACCCATGCATATGGCCGCAAATGCGCCAAGAAATCAGCAGGGTCAGGTTTCAGTGGCTGTGAGAAGGAACTAGATTAATAAAGTTCTGTCCACGCCTCCCAAAAAAGAAAATTAATGCACAAACCTGAAAAATTGCACACCCTTCAGCTAACTCACGGGCACTTGTTAGCAGTAGCTCCTTGTGGTCATGGCGCTAGAAAATGTCACTTTATTTAGCTTGCAACATAGGCGGAAAAAAAAATCTAGGATACATATGAAACAACTTCAAGACATCATAATAACCTCACGTATCAAGGGATGAAACTGAGGCTCCCAGAAAATCAACAACGAATCAAGGAAAATCTACAAGAGAGATAGTCAGTCCAACCTTCCGTCAAATGAATTACAGAGTAAACTAATACTTACATCAACTGCCCTTAGTGCATAACCTCGCCAAAGGTCAGATTGTGGATGACAGTTTTCCTCAAGACGATCCATAACATCATCCGGACAATCAGTTTGCTGTAAATGATAGATCAAGTTAGGGATGTCCCTGTTACAGAAAAATAAGGACCAGGCCAAATACCTTAATGTAAGGTTTCAGATTGATAAGTTGGACCAAAAACTCGTAGATCTCATCAGTACGTTGCCGATAGCATACAGCACGCTCCTTTCTCTTAAAAACAACAAAATAAACTAACATCAAACAGGAATAAAATGCACGTGCATATTGCAAGCTGAAGGTTATCAAGAATACAGTACTCACCAGTAGCATACGGGACATGATTCGCAAATGAGGATGTTGCAAGCTGTTAATGGCATACTTTGCCTTAAACTCTGGGTTCAATCTCACAATAAGAGCATCGCCGTTTGAATATTTATGCTGCAAAATTAGTTCATTAGTGAAACTTACAGAGTTACAGTTTTATTAACAAAATATAAAGTCAGAAAAGTTGTAGTGTTCTTAAAATCCCCAATAAAGTTATGTTGTAGTACAAAACAAAGCTTTTGAAGGCAACTCCCGAAGGTAATACCTAAGGCTTTTCTGGTTCTATCAGTAATCTAACAAGTTTTTTCCAGCTCTATAAGGGCGTACCCAGTCTGGGGAAGGGAATTTCTAGACAGCCTTACCCTTGCTTAAAAATTCTGCAAGGAGGCTTGTTCGAACCCAGGACCTCCAGGCCACAAGTGGAGAGACTACCACTGCGCCAGGCCCACCCTTCTTTTTCCAGCTATATGTCTAGAGGAATTTGTTTTAATTTGAAAAATGACCGTATCAAAAATCCAACAAGTTTTTTCCAGCTCTATCTCTAGAGGAATTTGTGGAATTTTGAAAATAGCAAATGCAGTCCTAACAGCAGCTCAAAAAGGCAGTAAAATAAACTAAAAATTCAAAATAAATAAAAAAGAATCCTTGCCTCCCAAAAATATTGATTCTTGCAAGCACATGCATGTAACAAGCTGTGTGCCTCCTATAGTTTAAAAAATGACAATATTTGCATTTGTTCATACGGTTAAGACTTTGATTGGCACAGTACGACGCCATGGAACCACAAGAAACATGATGGAATCTAGTTTACTCAGAAACGTTGTAGGCTAGCTTAGATGTGTTTTGGCAGCTGGCACGAATGGGATTAGCAGTGGGAGACGGCATGAGGTGACTGGGTGATGCAAGATGACGGAAGGAGAGAGGATTCAGGAGGGGTCTGTTGCTGCTGTGTCTGTAGGTTTGCACCTGTCAGAGTTGAGAGAGAAGGAAGACTGAAAGATGAGTGAATGGACGACCGCCAACTCCAATCTTTATAAGTAGGAACGAAATGTCAATTGCACATATACAATTTCGTAACGTAAAGTAAAATCATTACAATTGATAGAAGATTTGAGATATCAAATGCATCCAATAAATAGAAGCGAAAAAATATATCGGGTGTGTTTGGTTGCATTCTCATCTCAGCATAGTTGTTCCCTCTTCGTGCATGCTCATCTCAACATCCCTCTTCATGCATGCTCCTGGTGTATTTGTGTTAAACTAGTGTGGAACCATGCACCCATCATACACTCTACCAAACACCCAAAAGTGGGTCGAGAAGGGAACTTTTGGACTCATGCACCCTTCATACACTCTACCAAACACTGAAACACACCCATCATATGTAGTAGCCTAACATGACCCTGGTTCCAGCCGAAGTACCCCTCGATCAAAATTTGTTTTGCAACATCAAGATCCATAAGGGCAAGGGAGGCAACAGCGAGTACATATCATGTGGCACAGGCTAATCAACGGCGAACAAGAACACAATTCAAGATGCATCAAAACCAGCATTTGCATCATTCCAACATTGTGCCTACTGGATTTTTATCTTTTTTATTGGTAGGAATCCAAGCCTATAGCAAAATACATCTTTCAGATAGCAGTTCTCCTAACACTAGAGAACAAGCCGTCTTCACACAAATTTTTTGTTTTAGACACACCTTTTTCATGCTAGTCTTTGATAGATTATGATAGCCTACAAGTGATTTTGCCTTGGATGAACGATGAAAAGTTTATCCTGTGAGCTGGGGTCAAAAGGCCTACAGACTTAGAGAACAATGATTTTATTGGCATTTGTGGAACCCCACAACATAATATTGTAAATTATCTGTACATGCCTAGGCAAGTCAATGATGTACAATTACTGTAAGGTACTCGTAGAAGGCAAACAAAACATGCGTATGGACTATGGACACCAGAAAACATGTTTCCTTGACATGGTCAGACACAACTGGGCATTTTATTTAACATTGGATAGTATGTGCTTAATAAATGAATATCACATGATGGAGCAAAAATTTACCTCCAGACAGTCATTCATTGTATCCACCTCATGCAGCATTTCCATATAAGTAGGAAAATATCTGTCAAATTCTTCGTTGAACTGCGCAAAGCATAAAAGGGAACATATTGTGAAGAAAAATAAGCACTAAAAGTAAGCCGAGTAACTTCTCTGAATGTGAGACATAAAATATAAGAAAAACAAGAGAACTCACCTCCCAATTCCACACAGAGTGCTTTGGGAAAATATTTGGAGCAGGCAAAGACGCACGGTAGTGAAGATACTTCAATTCATTACTCAACCAATCAATGAATCCATCCGCACAGGTTTTTCTGTCTGCCCTTTCACCATTCGTCATAGTAACCTGGTAAAAAAATACATGCATCATAGCAGAATTCACTAACAGTGTTTGACTGAACTGAGCTTTGCCTAGAAAAGAAAAGGCTAATGCCAGTATAACGGCTAATGCCAGTATACCAAAGCAACATAAATAGCTATATGCTCATGATTTAAGTTAACCTTTACAAAAGTATCTCACACCTAAGGCCTTGTACAATGCAAGGTGCTTAGGAGAGGTGCTTAGAGAAATAAACCAGACTTTCCTTAAGCACTGGTGCTTATTTCTATAGGAGAGGTGCCTAATTAAGCGTCTACCCTGTATAAATAAGCACCGGTGCTTAAGAAAAGCCTGGTTTATTTCTTTAAGCACCTCCCCTAAGCACCTTGCATTGTACAAGGCCTAAGGCCAATCATACTATAGGGAGCTAAATGGAAAATCCAGAAGGGCCAGCAACCAACTTGCTTTGTTACTACAATGCTCTCATGGATTATTATCCACGTGATCACTCAGACATCATTACATTGCATCTCGTGCCAATAATAATGTAATGCATTTTGGACTTAGAAGTACAACAATCACCAAGAAATGTCAATATGCTATTTGATTTAATGCAGTTTACTCCGAACCATCTAAAAGAATTGGTCCATTAGCAACCAGTACTCAGCTAGATAACAATGATCCAAAAGCAGTCATGGCATGTCACTGTCAAAATTAGACCTTATAGCCATCAAATTTTACAGACTCAAGCGAGGTATCTTGGCAGAAAGCAATTACCAATTAGTACACAGAATGTGGACCTGATATTTACGAAAACAGGACAGAAAATTGATGTACAACACATTTTGTATTGATTTCAGCGCACATATGGCTTGAACCCTTGAGATCACAACAAATTACAAGTATACAATACGAGGAGATACATTCATAACTTGCCTGATTGTGTAAGTAAACTTCGTATATTTCTTGAGCAAGGCAAACAACATCACCCATAGAACTCACTGCATTGCTTGAACGTAACTCCGATCTTAACCGTGAGATTCCACTTTGAGGACTCCTATCACTAAAACGGACAATAGTTGGAAGCATTTCATTAAGAATAAACTGTTTCAGCCTCTCATCATCAGTAGCAACGGCAAGGCGGATCAATGCATGAAAAAAGGGTAGTGCTTGTGTAGCTGCTTCATAATCCACCAAGCACCCAAACAAGTACATACTAAACCTCCCAAAGCAATTGTTAAGTAAAAGATACCTACAAGAAGCATTGCTAAGTAGTAAGTAAATGTGCAGTGATCACACACAAAAAAACATAACTGAATGACGTTCATACCCCATAAGAGAGCTGGAAGATATGGATTTCAAGTCAGACTTTGGACAATTCAAATCTGGAAGGCCGCTATTAAGTTCTTTTGATGCTAAGACCCTGAGCAATAAAGATACAGAACGAGTGAATTTAAGCAGCAGCTCCACTTCTAATTTCTTTAGTTTTTCTTCCGGTCCATATAGATCGCCAAAGAAATCTGGTACTTTAGCTCGGCCCTCGTTTATAAGACTGAGCCACGCATAACGAAAATTCTTTTCACAGTAGAAAAATAAAGATTCCAACAACAACAGCACCCATTTGTCCCAACATTCTCGAGGGCAACATCTGACTAATGGAATGAAGGTGAGCTGTATGAGTTTCCCCAAATGATCAAATTCCATGAAGCTTACATCCGCTACAAGAGCATGGATGAAAAGAGAACTGTCCAACTCAAAAAATGATCTTCCAACATTCGCGCACAAGCCTATGACATTGTACCTACAACATTATACAAAATCTTTCAAACACACAGACAATTGAAAGATTGGAGGGAAGCAGTTCAGTGTCATCTGGCACATTAGAACCTCCATTGCAGGGTATTAAATAGTGATCTGAACATAAATGCATATGTTGGCCAACTAATAGGCGACATGTCCAACAGCTAGGTGTAGCAGAGATGCGCAGGCTGGGATGGATATGCCACATAAGAAAGGATCAGGTCCGGAATGACGATATACATGATAGAGGTGGGGTGGCACCAATTGAAGAGAAGCTTGTCCAACATCGTCTGAGATGGTTGGGGCATATACAGTGCAGGCCTCCAGAAGCGCCAGTGCATAGCGCACGGTTAAGGTGTGCTGATAATGTCAAGAGAGGTCGGGATAGACCAAACTTAACCTGGGGGGAGTCCGCAAAGAGATATGAAGGACTGAAATATCACCAAAGATTTAGCCATGGACAGGGGTGCGTGGAAGTTAGCTATCCACGTACCAGAACCATGACTTGGTTTCGATATCTTATGGGTTTAAACTCTAGCCTACCCTAACTTGTTTGGGACTGAAAGGCTTTGTTTTTTGTTGTTGTTTCAACATAAATGCATGACTTCACAATATGGAAAGGGTGTATATCACTAATGCACCAGGAATACAATTCTTTTAGAACATACCTCTAGAAACAATAGAATCGGTTTGACAAACAGGTGTGAAGCAGCAGACTTACCCAGTCTCTCGAATATTACGTAAGCGTGTTGCGATAGCATCCACCCTAATAGCATCAACTCCATCATTGTCAGGTAAAGTATTATTCTCCGCTAGAAAAGTGGATATCTCCATGGTACTCATGAGTTTAGCTCTTCTAATAATTTCTGGCAGATCATACACAGACTGATCCGTCCAAGCCATGTGTATAAAATGAAGGATCTGAAGCAAATGTGAAACATTGTAACTACATAATCACAATAAAACATGAAAAACAGCAATGTAAACTATGGTAGTTTTCATAAGCATTTGAACAGAGGGAGAACCCAAAAAAAATACCACCAGTTGTGCCACTGACAGATGGGGCCCATGCACATACATCTCTGCAATACTAGTTTAAAAACAGAAGTGATTTTTCCTATTTGCTATCTGAAAAATCCTAAAAATTATATATGGGTTCTACTGTCACAATCTGTAAAAAAGTAAATGTTTGTGGTAGTTATTTACCCGTAAGAGCAGGGTAAGCATTAGTTGTAGAAAGGTAGATGAGTGCTGGTAATTAGCAGTTGATGTTGGAGAGCATTTTTCCTGTGTTCCTGTAGAATGTTTAATTTTGCTTCCTTTGATCTCCTCAAATGACTTCACCAACAAATGTACTGTCTCCATAAATTGATCATTGCAAAGAAGACCAGATAGACGATATGTATAACTCATGTATTCTTCATCCCACTCTGGCTGGATCCAAATTTTGTTCAAAGACTTCAACAGAGACATAAGCAACTGCTTCTTACATTCAATCCTGACAGACAAAAGGCATAAAATTTGTTTTGCATCATGATCAGCTGTAGTGAACTTTATAACTTAGTGCACTTAATGCGACAACATGGAAGTCTAAAATGATGTTATTGCCAATGTACCCAGGGCAGGCCGTCACACTGATGAATGCTTCAGACAGGAGATTATGCTCCCAAAGAAGTAGCTTGGCCTTTCCTTGATAGCCTGGCGTTACTTTAAACTTACCCTGCACCATCAATGATACTAGAACAATCAGGGATGTAAATACCTAGAGCAGCATAGCAAAAGCTACAATGGCTACTTTCAGTATCCAAACCTCAAAGCAAAACATAAGCTACGATGCACCCATAAGATTCGGGATACAACAACAACAACAACAACAACAACAAAGCCTTCCAGGGCCTGTTTGGATTCATGCCAAAGCACACCCTACCAAAAAGTTGGCTAGCCCACGTATTTTGGCTGCTGTTTGGATCGACGCCAGAAAATTGGCTCGCCCACCTTGCCTGGCTCCCCTCCATGTTATTCGCGCCAATGTATGGGTGAGCGAGGGTGCCGAAATGCTTCGCCAAAAGATTAGCGTGGCAACTTCGGTTGTTGAATTGGTGGGCCCTGCGTGCATGCAGTAGGGTTTGGCGATTATTTTGGCTTCTAAACAATCAGCTGTGCTTTTTACTGAACATAAGAATATGTGGGCCTTTGTGTGATTACTGCATGCATCAAATAAAGCCTTCATGCAACGTGGTGGTGCACATAATTAGCGACTTCCAACTGCAGCGTAACTCTCTTGTATAACTGACGACTTCTTTCTTCACACCCACTCTTAGATTCAATTTGTAATTTTCTTAATGTTAGATAATAAATGTATTTATATACTTCCAAATCTAGTATCTCCAATTTTGGTGGCTATAATGGTCACAATCCAAACAACATGCCGAAATTTTGGAGGCTGTAGTGGTCACAATCCAAACACCAATGGCTTGCCAAAATTTTGGTCATGCCAAAACTGTGGTAGGGCTAACTGGTGCTCAAACCAAACATACCCTCAGTCCCAAACAAGTTGGGGTAGGCTAGTGTTGAAACCCATAAGATTCAGGATATTCAAAGAAAAAGAAAACTTCCTCACTCCCCAAAACACTGCAATGTATTGACTGCTCGAGGATCTCCACTAGGGCTCCATCCCTTCCGTCAGCTTCCCTATTTCTCTTACCTATGCTAGCATTGAAATTAGATGTTTATTTTTGTCAAGGCTTCTTCCACCTCTCCATTGCTGGTTCTCTCAATGGCCATTGTCAACCCATCATATACCGGTTGAGCATGATTTAGCCTGGGTACATGTTTAATGTTAGAGTGCATGTTTAGTTGGCAAGATGGATTTCGCCTCTGGCCTATGGCGTGGCGAGGTCGGCTGGAGCCAAGTCAATGGGAAAAATAAAAGAAGAGTGCATATGGTGAGCCTGGATAAGGTGGAAACCAAAGTGCAATGTGCCCATCTGTAAACTGATAAATAACATGGTTCACACAAAACTAATTCAGTTATTTAGTCTTCAAACCAACCACAATTCCCGCACATACACCATATTCAACCAAAAAGAAACTGTTACAGTGCACAGACACAGCCTAACTAGCTCCAGTAACTCTTACAAACCAGGCTACAATAAGTCCAGATTCCGATACTGTGATGATGGTGCATTACATGTTACTCCCTCCGCTCTATTTGAACTAAAACCGCGACAAGAATTACGGAACGGAGGGAGTACAAGGTAGGTCAAGTCACAATCATACAGTCTCATAATAAAAACACCTACAGGACATGTGTATTATCGTAACTCCAAAAACAAATGTTTTAAGAATCACTTGAACTTTAGAAGAGGTAATTCTGAAACCACAAGTCCAAATATGTGGAAAAAAACCTTCAAGAAAATGGAGAAAATAACACTACACTTACCAGACATTTTGGCCCAAAAGACTCGATGGGTCTTTCCAAATCACTATTAGCATTACCCTGAACAGGAACGTACTCTTGATCATCAAAATTGTTAACAGCCAGAGCCTGATGGAAGATAGGCAACAAGATATAAACATATATTGTTGATGGATAGGAATAGTATCACGCATAATACTTGTGTGGTAAAGAGTTCTTTTAAAGAAGCCCCACCTCCAATCCTGGTTTATCAGTGCCATTGACCACTTGCTTCACAGATAAGCTAGTGAACGGATTAGCTTTGCGACATGAAGGTTCAAAACAAGAATCAGGAGAACGTTGTATAATGAGTGGATATTGTAGATAGGGAATAGCAACTGATAAGCCTGTATTTTCATCTTTCAGAGCACAAGGTCCCAGCCTTGCAGTCTGAACATGTATTTGACGAGATGACATTGTATTGGAGGATGCAGAGAGGTCAATAGTGTGTCCGTCTTGACTCCCATCTCCCCCTACAGAAGGGGAAAATATATAAGAAATGAGCAGACACATTTGACAACTATGCATCGTAGATATTCAATGCGTATACCAGTGCTGATGAGTTCTAAATAGTAACAAAAAGAACACAACATCCTATATATCTAAGCAGGTGATCCCATTTTCGAGCACATGCAAGCCCTCCACATTCCATTTTCCAGCACATGCAAGACTTCCACACCATTATTTTCTTTTTCAGCAACAAAAAATTCAACTGAAGCAGGTCACGAGCTATTATAACATGCAACCATTTACTGCTATTTCTGATATTGTTCATATGGCAAGAATGTCGAGGGGTATTATTTTCATACATTCTAATTATATTTTCAATAATTTTATTGCTATATACATAAATTCCTGCAGCAATTCCTGCATACTCTCTCCATAACTACTCCCTCCAAACAAAGCTAGAACATCTTATAATTTGGTAAGGACAGAGTACATTGTAAGCAGGAAAGGATCTATTACTTTTAGCCGCTAGGTTAAATTTAATTATTAAAAGACACTCTGCACATAAACTAGTACCAGGATATAGCAATATTTTGCGTCTGCAAGTTTGATGGTTGCCAATTCTCAACTATTATGTTTTCAGATAGAATTTACTATTGAATCAAAAGTCAGACTAAAACAAGTACAACTATGGACAAAGCTAGAACATCTTACAATTTGGAAAGGACGGAGTACATGGTAAGCAGAAAAGTATCTATAACTTTTAGCTGCTAGGTTAAAATTTAATTATTAAAAGATGTTCTGCACATAAAACTAGTCCATATTCTGCATCTGCAAGTTTGATGGTTGCCATTTATTAACTATTATTTTTCAGATGGACTTAACCGTTGAATCCTCAAAAATGTTGAGTTACTATATATTTCTTTTCTCTCCAGCAAGGGTTCTCAAACAATTCCATGTTAGTGGCTTAAGAGCAAAAGGTGCATTTTACCTTTGTTCTGTTCGATGGAATAATTTGCTCTGTCTAGCATGCCAAAGGCTAGCACATCTTCTTCGGTGATCTTAGGAGAGAAGAAATCCTGCATGTCAACCGATTTATTAACTTGAGAATTAAAGACACTTCGCAAAATTGATTTCTTACACATTTCTACTTGGTTTTATTGTCAATAATTGCCAAAATTATGTAATAAAGTAATTAAGCTAAAAGATCCCCAACAGAGTTGAATATGCATATATCTCACAAAGCAAAAGTACCACTTAACCTTACCGAACAAGTTAGTACGAAGTAAAAAACAGAAATACACCCTGTTGTACTGTGTGTGCGCGCACGCTTAAGTCCCATATAGCCCATGTAACCCAGCAGCCTATATATGTGCTGCCCTCCTGTACAGGAAACCCTAACCCCAAAAGAATACAACAGCACAGGTCAGCTCTCTATCCTAGCCGCCACCCCTCTCTCCAGTACTTCAACATGGTGTCAGAGCTTGGGTCCCCAGCAGTGGTGATGATGGCTGGCTGGTGGTGCTTGCGGCAACTGTCTGAGAGGAGGCTTGTGTGGAAGGAGAGGTGAAAACACAGATCTGAGGGATGGAGGTGGCAGAGAGGTCGAAAGTGGGGAGCAATGGTTGCTGGAGGTTGCTAGGGGTGTAATTCAAGCTTGGAAAGATGGGGGACAACCAGGGATTGGCAAAGGCGTTGGAGAAGCTAGCTGAGCTCCTCGCCGTCAAGGCAGAGGGTGTGCCTTACCCAGGTGTGCTTGTTCCTCAGCCTGAGGTGATTCAGAAAATCGAATTGATGTCAAATGACATCAAAAGCTGACCTAAGCTGGTCTAGAAGGGCATTGCTAATATTGTGGACAAAGCGGCTGGAAGGCTATGTCAGAGGGTTGGTTAGTCCATGAACCGGAGAACAGGGTAAGTGAAGAGAGGAAGAAGTGGAGTGTCGTCAACTCTCTGGTGGTGGCATGGCTGCTGAACTCCTGGACTCCATCCATTGCAGCAGCCGTGGAGACTTCTGTACTTATGTCACACTTGACCAGATATTACATATGCAGTAAGTGCAGTAAGTAGATATATTCATGACCCCAGAAATGGACACCTTGATGCAGTCTATAGAATCCTGAGGTATCTAAAGGGCTGCCCTGGTATGGGACTCTGGTTCAAGAGTAATGGCCATTTGAATATTGACGGTTATAGTGATGCTGATTGGGCTAGCTGTCTTGATGATAGACGATCAACCTTAGGCTATTGTGTGTTTGTTGGTGGAAATTTGGTGTCATGAAGAAGCAAAAAAGATGGATGAAGTGGCACCAAGCTTCTGGCATTCTCTGTGACAAGAGGGTGCCACAAAAGCTAAAAGGCAAGTTCTATAGGACGGCGGTTCGACCCGCAATGTTGTATGGCGCTGAGTGTTGGCCGACTAAAAGGCGACATGTGCAACAGTTAGGTGTGGCGGAGATGCGCATGTTGAGATGGATGTGTGGCCACACAAGGAAGGACCGAATCCGGAATGATGATATACGAGATAGAGTTGGGGTAGCACCAATTGAAGAGAAGCTTGTCCAACATCGTCTGAGATGGTTTGGACATATTCAGCGCAGGCCTCCAGAAGCCCCAGTGCATAGCGGACGGCTAAAGCATGCTGATAATGTCAAAAGAGGCCGGGGTAGACCGAACTTGACATGGGAAGAGTCCGTAAAGAGAGATCTGAAGGATTGGAGCATCACCAAAGAACTAGCCATGGACAGGTGTGCGTGGAAGCTTGCTATCCATGTGCCAGAACCATGAGTTGGTCGCGAGATCTTATGGGTTTCACCTCTAGCCTACCCCAACTTGTTTGGGACTAAAGGCTTTGTTGTTGTTGTTGTTGTTGTTGTTGAAGAAGCAAAAAAGAACCGGTAGTACCAAAGTCAACTGTAGAAGCTAAGTATAGGGCAATGTCTCAAAGGCTTGAGAGAGATGTTGTGGGCTGCTCGAGCTAAAGGCGCTGAGACAAGATCATTTGAATGTGCCGTGTGTCAACAAATCTGCCATCAGCATTGCTAATAATCCAGTGCAGCATGACAGAACAAAACATGTGGAGATAGACAGATTTTTTATCAAAGAGAAATTGGATGCAAGAATCATCAATCAATATAACTCATGTGAGCTCTGGAAAACAAGTCGCCGATTGTCTAACAAGGCTTGGGAACAAGGGAGAGCAATCTTGCTTGTGACAAGATGGGTATGATAGATATCTGTCAATACCTCTTGAGAGGGAGTGTTGGGCTGTGTCTTCTCTGTGCTTCTGTGTGTGTGCGTGTGCTTAAGGCCCATCTGGCCCATGTACCCAGCAGCCTATATATGGGCTGCCCTCCTGTACAGGAAACCCTAACCCAAAAGAATACAACAACACAGGTCAGCTCTCTATTCCAGCCGCCACCCCTCTCTCCCTTACTTCAACACCCCCTTATAGAGCAAATTAGCGAACTCGTTGCATATATCATGCAACAAAAGGTAAGTATATCGTATACATGTAATTACCATGCAAAGTGGTTCAAAATGTGCTAACGAGTAATGAGAAACACGTGATAATATGGTATGTGATCTCTCTTGTAAACAATATGCAGCATAACAGTGATAAAGAACTTTTCTAATCAAACTGGCAAGGTACCCCATACATGTGGCTAAAATATAACAGAAATGAGTCTGCTTCATATCTGAATACAAGGTCATGGGAAGTGAATTCAAAACTAACCTTCATATCTGAAGGAAGAGCGGTGCTATCAACAGCTTTGCATACGCGAATGATACATGAGCATATTTGCGAACGGGCACTCTGGGCTGTTGAAAGATCCTAGACAACAATGTTAATAAGCAACGAGAATGTAAGTTAGCCAAACTTATAGAGAACTCGGACACTATAAAACAGGATTTTAAGCCTAGTTAAAGACATGGAATAGTTATTTATGCCCATCTCCTTGCATGTTAGTTGCACAAATCTTTGACCACTTAGAACACATCCAACCTTGGTTAAAAATTCAATTAATGTGAAATTTTCAAGGTAACAACTCAAACAGGTAGACTAAATATCCAGAAGAAAATACCCTACTTCAAAAAAGAACTGCAAACTAAAATCAGGGAGAGTGATTTCAAGTTCATGAGCGTGGAGTATTAGATTAATAGTAGACTGCAGTTCTACTTAATGAATAGGCAGCACTCCTGCAGTCCTGCTGGGTATTCCCGGAAAAAAAAGTAAAATAAAAGCTAATATCAAGCATGACAATGTAACCAGATATAAATGCACCATAAGCCGAATCCCAACAGTCAAGGTGAGGAAAACTAGAGACCATATGAGATGAGATCTAAACTGCCAACAAAGTTCAATTAACCAGTCTAAACAGGTTACAATTGTGTTTCCCTTTTGACTGAAAGGAAGTGTTAAGCTTACATGAGAGCTGGCAGTGATTGATGACCATAGTTCAAAAAGTTTATTCACAACTGAGGGAACTACAGGTGGATGACACCTCAGGTAAGGGCAAAACGCATTCAAGTAGTGTCCAAGGATAACAGCCAGTCTTGGTTCCGTCCACTTCAATGATAGAAGCTGAGCAAGTAGACCTGATTTACAATAACAGGGTGAGTTAATGATAAAACAGAACTACGTTTACCACAAAAAAAAGGAAGTGAATAATCTGCAGACCTCCAAATATGTGGTGTATCCTGCGCAATGAAAATTGTGTGTCCAGAATGATCTCTCCATTCTCAACCGAATCATCAAATATTGCATTGACAACCGTGTTAAGCACTAACTGTGCACTTTCAATTGCAGCCAAATCCTAAAATACTCATGCAGTCAGCACGATTTCACCAGCACAAATAAATTTATAAGACAACACAACAAATATTAAGCTCTGTCTGAATAATTAAGGGTCCAACCTTGGGGGGGTTTGATACAGTGCTTGCATCTCCAGTGACACTATTAATTCTCTGCGCAGCTCTGCTGGCGGCAAGGATTGGTCTTCGATAAGCAATATATTTTATGAGATCCAACTGAGTGGAGGAATCAAATCGTTACATTCAGCAGATAGCAAACATAAGAACCACCATAAGCAACTCTTATGATAAAACTGTTGAGAAAGCTTCAACAGATAGTAAACATGCAGTGGTAGACAACAGACTACTAACTGGACGAGGGCTATGAGATGTAACAAGAAACGCACCAGTCTGGAGCGGTACTGTATGAAGCCATTCTTTCCATGAAGCTCATCGTTCCATAACTCTAACGAGTATGGTAATATGGTTGCAGGTGTCTTGAGCATTCTTTTAAATGAAACGTCCAGAATCACACTGCATATATCATCACTAAACAATAAAAATGTTCCAATATTGGCCTTTTCTGCTGAATTGGTCCCAGATGCAGAAGCAACATCCGCAGGGTCAGAGGCTAAAAAAAATTCTTTAGGTCCCTTGGTTAGCACCATCTGCATGAGGAATAAATTTCATAAGGATAATGTTGCATCTACTCCCTTCATTTCGAATTATTTATCCAAGTCTACCATATGCCATAGACCAAGGGTGCACAAGAAATTTTAGTGGTGTTGGAGGAATTTTGTAGGATTTCTATAGGAAAAATTCCTTTAGAGCCCTTTGTTTTGTAGGAATGAAATCCTATTCCTATGGAGGAATTCTTCCTATCCTCCACATTTCATAGGAAAATAAACATTAGCCTAAACTCAATGGAAAAAATCCTATGGTGTGAATCAAAAGGCATCTCCTTTTCTATTCCTATTCATAGAATTTGAGATACATGTCATCGCCTTTCCTATGACTTTCCTATTCCTATGATTTTCCTACCCTATGAACCAAAAGAGGCCTAACTTACAAACTACCACTACAACATCTTTAACAACACTAAAGCAGGGGCATAATCCGCAACTAGTGTGATAGCTGTACTAATGATTTGCTCATTGGACAAACATTGTCAGACGACACTTTCCGTAATTATGTACTGCATAGTGTATGGATATCAAGTCATATGGACTGTTGGGTCGTTCTTATCTGATGGCTCACAATTAACGTCTTCAGCTGAAGGACAATGTGGCTACAACTACACCGTTGGATAGACTAATCAAACGGTCCATAGTGCAGGAATTCGCGGTGGCCCCGGCAATGTGCTGCAGCACGCCCCTCTCTGAACAGGCTTGCACGCACGCGTGATTCTTCCATCTCTGCCTAGAAAGTTCTGGCATGCTCACGTGAGTAGTACTAGCAACTACTAGCAAGAAAACAGAGAGAGGGAGCGAGAGAGGTTAGAAAATTCTGGCATGCTCACGTTAGTAGTACTCGCAAGTAGCAAATAGGAGATAGAGAGATATGGCATGCAGCGGTACAGCCTCTGGAAAGGCGTAAATTTTATTTTACCAAACTAGAGAACCGCATGCCCCCTCTGCGATCAGGTCCCCCGAGACCATGCACCACCTACTCCTCGCATGCCCCTTCGCCCGGGCGATTTGGCACGAAGTGCCGTGCTGGCTCAGGATCCCCTGCACCCCGCCCGACCATGAGGACTCGCTCAATGACTGGTGGCAATCGGCAAGACAACTCGCTCCCAAGCCCATGCGCAAGGGCCTTGCCTCCAGACCCTGCTCGTCCACTGGATGACATGGAAGCACCACAACGATTGTGTTTTCAACCGAGGACGCCCATATGTGACCGGCCTGCTCACGAAGATCAAGGATGAGGCTGCCCTCTGGGCCGGCGCCGGTGCTTAGGGCTTAGAGCCATCATCCCCCAAACCTGGGATGTCCACTAAATCGTTTTGAAACTATGTAACTGCCTCCTAGGAGGATTGAACCCAAACTCTCTCTTCTCAATGCAGTGAAACGCAAGCTCTCTTGCGTTTTCTCGAAAAAATAATGTGCCGCTACAATTTTTTTGGAAGTTTTTACAGTTGATCACTAATTAATTAATGAGTTGCACGAATCCACTCATCATAGTTTATATGACGATACTTATGTTACACACACCCATGTGTATATACCTTACTCTACAAAGATTGTGAGATCAATAGATTTATTATCATGCCATGTCTATGTGTGTGTATGGATCTTACTTGAAGAAAATAAGTTAACGAAATTGACATATGTCCCTCCCAAGATATGACATTTCACAAGACGTGCATGGCACGTGCCGTAGAGAAATAATGCCAAACAGAAAGAATAGTTCAGTAAAGCTGTGTGAGATAGAGTATACCAGCCAAAACGGTAAGCACTGAAAATGAAGTGCAATCTTGTAATGTTGGTAATATTCCAGCATCTACAAGCACAAACATAAGGACATCAGGGCCACTTCAAACTCAAAAAGGGGGCAAATTACCAACCAATATGCATTAACGTATTTAACAAGATACCAAAATAAGCAAAGAATACTATTTGGTAAGCACTGATACCATGAGAAGCAAAGAATACTATCTGATGAGCACTGACCTGTCGAAGGAAACAGGAGGTCTTAATGGAATCTGCAATAATGCATTGCATGTTGGATGAAACCAGAGTAACCAAACAGTCGCAAATACCCTCAGCAACGTCAAGCTCCCTTTCACTACTAAAATCAGAGCATGCTCTCACTTTGTTCAGAAAATCTTGTGAAATGCGCATCAAGATCTCAAAGACATGGCCCATTGCATCGTCATAATCCTTTGCGACAGTAATAGGCCTTCTTCTGTGAAAACATTCATAGCCACAAGCAATACAGAAGGAAGGGGGGTGAGTTGTTAGCTTAGGAGAAAGGAGAAACCAATATTATACACACCTTTGGCACAAAATTTTGAAAAACTTCAAAGCATATGTCTGGAATTTACTGAGATGAAGTAAGGACTCGCATCTGCAAAATTAATGATCATGTGGTCATCATCAAAATAGAGATAACACCAACAAACAAATTCAAATATATGAAAGCAAACCTTTCAACTAAACCATGTTTGACAAGGTGAACCACTGGAACCCATTCCGCATACGCATTTGCAGCAAGCAAGCAAGATGTTACCGTCAAGACATCCTTTTCAGTTGATACCATGAGCTCGTCACGGCGTTCAGCAATAATTGATTCAAAATGTTTCTCGAGCAACTACAATGGGAATATGGGATATCCAAAGAAGAATTCACATTAAGAAGCCATATCTTACCAGATGAACTATCAACGTTGAATACATAGTAAGAAAGATAACTTACTGACGAAAGGAGAAGCATGACATTTGTGAGAAACTCATCTAGATCAGGTAAATCTGCTTCACATAGGCCACCTAACCAGGATAATAACATTGGTTTACCTTAATTGAAATGGTTGCAAAGAAACTAACCAAGGAAAACATCATTACCTCTGAAATCTGAAATCCACTTTAACGTGAAGGCGGCCAGCTCAGCCTAACAGTTTGAGCGACATTTATTAACAATAACTTCAATGCTGGGAAGGAAAGGAACTGGAAGTTTACACGTTGATGAACTCACATCATCAGGACCTGGTTTAGATAGATAAGCGACGGGAGAAAGCAAATCATTCAATAGAGAAATTCCACCACTCCAAATTACCTGTGAAATAACATTGAGATTTGAACACAAAACAGGCACAGAAACAAACAAAACAAATAACAAAAACGGACAAAAAAAGGAAGAACCTTTGCCACTAAAGCAGCTGCAGTACTCCTTGATCTAAATAGATGCTGCCAATATCAAAATGCCACGAGTTATAGCTGAGTCGTACAATCAGAGTAGCAACTTATGCAATGCAACTATATAACAATCAATCCCATGAATGCTACATATTTTACAGGCAAATTCCACAACAGCCATACTAGCATCATGATGAAGTAGTGACCAAAGTAAGCTAGACCGTGTACAAGAGTTGCATATGCAGTGAATAAGAAGCATTATTACAACTTGTATCCTCGTCTACTAACTGTCTCTGGGCAGAATTCCCTGTGTGAGAGGAAAAAAAATCAAACATACTACTACATACGTTCATTTTTGTAAGAAGTTCTCTAAGAGGTACTGGGAGTTGTTACAAATGGTAACATATATTTAGTAATACCTAGTCTTGGTGGATGTTGTTGTCTCAATTAAGAAAAGATTAAAGCTGAGTGATAATAGATGTCTTCCCGGTCGGAGACAATAGGAAATACGAATTGCGACTCTATTCAGTGCGATCTAACTGTGAAAGCATAAGAAAACGCAAAAGCAGCCTCGAACTCGAGCTAATTGAAAACGAGGAATAACCCGCATCATTTTGAAGCCATGGTGCCGGACTTGAGGCGGAAGACCCTTCCCAAGCAGCTGAAGCGATGCCTTCGCCAACAAATCCTCGTACAATTCTTCCCCCTATAATACACCAGATAATTACACAACATCCTCAGATCAATCGGTAGAAAAACACGAAATCTCGAAATGTGATCCGGAGAATTTCGGTGGGGGGGGGGGGGTTTGGGGACTAACAAGCTGGCGCATTGCAGAGGCGGCGGACACGGTGGGGTCGAAATCGACGTCGTCGCCGGAGAATTCCTCCTCCGCCGACGTCTTCGTAGAGGCCGCGCTGTCCATGGGGCTCCCGGCCCGCGGGAGATGCTTCTAGAAGTTTCCCAGATGGGGAAGTTCGGGGGGCATTAGGGTTTCGAGCACGGCGAAGCTTCTGGGAGAAGGGGCCTGCGTCCCTTCGGTGGACTCGGGTCTCGGGGTTGGCTGGTCCACTTAAAAGCAACTCTAGTCTACCGGCTAAAGTAAGAGCATCTTCAGCAATTTCGATAGTGTAAATGATATGACCATTCTATGAGAAATAAAGTCTTTTACCCGTGAAAAAAAAAGAGCATCTCCAGGGCCCCCCCCCCCCCCCCCACTCCCGCCCCCGAGGGAGCTTTTTTTCCGCCAGGCGAACGAAAATGTCCCAGCCGCGCTCCCAGATCTTCATTTTCGTCGGTTTGGACCGAAATTACGTTCGGCAAACCCAAGCCGAACGCAGCGCACCGAGGGGGCGCCTCGAGGCACCGGTTGAAGCGAAAAGGTGCGTGGACCCGCACTGTCAGCGACACCGGTCGATTTTCCCGCCGTTTTTTGCTTTTCCCTCCCTTTTCCTCCCCACCATCCCCATCTTCCCCGCGGCTCCCGCCATTCTCCCCAAATTCGCCCGTCATGCCGCCGAAGAAGTGCATGTCCCCCTCGCCTAGCCACCGAACCCGCAACGCCAAAGCCTAGGAAGCCAATGCCAAGGCCCCAGGGCTTGACGAACGCCCAGTGGAAGGCCGACATTGATCGTCGGGCGGCGGTCACCAACGATCGACGAAACAGGCTCAACGTGACGAAGGCCAGGGACGCGGCGGCGGAGTAGGAGGTGTCGTCTCGCGCGGCCATGGCGAACGAGCGCCATATCCTTCCGCCTCAACATGCAGGCCAGTACCCACGAGGCGCGTGGGGTAGCCAGCAGGGCGTTGCGTCGCGGGCCAACTTCTCGCCTCCAGTGGGGGGTACGCGCCCTCGCCTGAATACGCTGACGGTGACACGCTCGGCGGCTTCAACCCCAACATCACCTTCCCGCGCACGCCCTCCGCGTTCACCACCGGCCTCAACACCCAGTACGGCTACTCGCCGACTTACTCAGGCTCGTCTGCGACGACCCTGCGCCATGGACACCTACCGTTCGCACCTACCTCGGCGCCACAGTTCAGCACCGCCGACGGCGAGATGGACGAGATCATCACGAACGGCTCAGTCGCCGCTGCTTGTGCCCCGGGTTCCGCACGCAAGAGGAAACGCTAGACGCCGACGGCGACATGGAGGACGTCGAGCACGACGATGTCGAGGAGGAGGTGGAAGAGGAACAACCGGCGGAGCTAACGACCAAAGGGAGAAAGAAGAGGCGGTCGTCCAACGGCAAGCCGGGCGAGCCTCGCGTCAAGTGGACGCCAAAGGAAGACGAGTGCCTCTTCGAAGCATGGAAGACTGTCAGCATCGACCCGATCACCTACGCGAATCAGAACGCCGACACCTACTGAAGAAGGGTGAAGACGACGTTCGACGAGCGCAAGATGGTTGATACTTCTCCAACGTATCTACTTTTTCAAACACTTTTGCTCTGGTTTTGACCTCTAATTTGCATGATTTGAATGGAACTAACCCGGACTGATGATGTTTTCAGCAGAACTACCTTGGTGTTATTTTTGTGCAGAAATAAAAGTTTTTGAAATTGGACGAAACTTTTTGTGAATTGTTTTTGGAATATATAATGAATTATGGAGCGAATAACCATCAGCGGGGGCTGCCTGTGGGCCACAAGCCAACAGGGTGAGGTCACCCCCCTGGTCGCGCCCTAATGGCGTGTGGGGCCCACGTGGCTCCCCCGACCCTAATTCCACTCCTATAAATTCACATCTTCGGAGAAAAAAATCAGAGAGAAGATTTCATCGCGTTTCACGAGACGAAGCCGTCGCTACCTCCTGTTCTTCCTTGGGAGGGCTGATCTGGAGTCCGTTTTGGGCTCCGGGGAGGGGAAATCGTCGTCGTCATCGCCAACCCTTCTTCATCAACACCACCATGATGCCCACCACTGGGAGTGAGTAATTCCGTTGTAGGATTGTTGGACGGTGGTAAGATTGGATGAGATTGATCATGTAATCGAGTTAAGTTTGATAGGTCTTGATCCCTATTATCCACTATGTTCTGAGATTGATGTTGCTATGACTTTGTTATGCTTAATGCTTGTTCACTAGGGATCAAGTGCCGTGATTTCAGATCTAAACATATTATGTTTTCATGAATATAAGATTGATTTGGATCTTATCTTACAAGTTGTATGTACCTATTACGTGTCTTGACCCGCATACCCCCAAGGTGACAATAATTGGGATTCTTTCCGGTGATTGCCGTAGTTTGAGGAATTCATGTATTCACCATGTGTTAATGCTTTATTCCGGTTCTCTATTAAGAGGAGGCCTTAATATCTCTTAGTTTCCAATAGGACCCCGTTGCCATGGGATGGTAGGAGAAAAGATGTCATGCAAGTTCTTATCGCAAGCACGTATGACTATATACGGAATGCATGCCTATATTATATTGATGAATTTGAGCTAGTTCTGTGTCGCCCTAGTATGTAACTGTTACATGATTGATGTCATCTAAATCATTATCCATCATCGATCCATATGCTACGCTTCACATATACTGAATCTGGCTAAGTTACTACTGTTGCTGTTACTGTCACACTTGCTACTCAATTGCTACTGTTACTGTTGTTACCAAAATTGCTGCTATCACTATTATTGCTACTACTGTCATTTGCCGTGCTACTAAACCTTTGTGTTGCAGAGAGATGTCCCAGGTGCAGTTGAATTGACAACTCAACTGTCAAGGCCAATAAATATTCTTTGGCTCCCCTTGTGTCGAATCAATAAATTAGGGTGAAATACTACTCGTGAAGACTGTCGTGATCCCATATACTTGTGGGTTATCAAGACCTTTTTCTGGCGCCGTTGCTGGGGAGCATAGCTCTATTTATTGTGTTAACTTGAAGGATATCCAATTGCTACTATGAAGAATCTGAAAGATAATTGAACTAAGATCGTCCCCTCTCGCACAAGAGGAGGTAAGGAACTGCCATCTAGCTCTGCTTTTGATTCACCTACTGTTTTGAATCAGCTTGTTACACCACCACCTGATGATCGTCCTGATATGTCACATGAACTTGATGATGCTACTGCTGAAATTAATGATGATACTACTACTACACATGATGAAATTGAAATTGTGCCACTGAGTGAATTACTTGATGCTCATATTGCTAAAGCTAGAGAACTTGAAAATGGGCGCGGCCACCCCCTGGTCGCGCCCTAATGGCTTGTGGGGCCCACGTGGCTCCCCCGATCCTAATTCCACTCCTATAAATTCACATCTTCGGAGAAAAAAACAGAGAGAAGATTTCATCGCGTTTCACGAGACGAAGCCGCCGCTACCTCCTGTTCTTCCTCGGGAGGGCTCATCTGGGGTCCGTTTGGGGCTCCGGGGAGGGGAAATCGTCGTCGTCATCGCCAACCCTTCTTCATCAACACCACCATGATGCTCACCACTGGGAGTGAGTAATTCCTTTGTAGGCTTGTTGGACGGTGGTGAGATTGGATGATATTGATCGTGTAATCGAGTTAAGTTTGATAGGTCTTGATCCCTATTATGCACTATGTTTTGAGATTGATGTTGCTATGACTTTGTTATGCTTAATGCTTGTCACTAGGGCCCGAGTGCCATGATTTCAAATCTGAACATATTATGTTTTCACGAATATAAGATTGATTTGGATCCTATCTTGCAAGTTGTATGTACCTATTACGTGTCTTGACCCGCATACCCCAAGGTGACAATAATTGGGATTCTTTCCGGTGATTGTCATGGTTTGAGGAGTTCATGTATTCACCATGTGTTAATGCTTTGTTTCGGTTCTCTATTAAAAGGAGGCCTTAATATCCCTTAGTTTCCAATAGGACCCCGTTGCCACGGGAGGGTAGGACAAAAGATGTCATGCAAGTTCTTATCGCAAGCACGTATGACTATATACGGAATACACGCCTATATTATATTGATGAATTGGAGCTAGTTCTGTGTCGCCCTAGTGTGTAACTGTTACATGATTGATGTCATCTAAATCATTATCCATCACCGACCCATGTGCTACGCTTCACATATACTGAATCTTGCTAAGTTACTACTGCTGCTGTTACTGTCACACTTGCTACTCAATTGCTATTGTTACTGTTGTTACCAAAATTGCTGCTATCACTATTATTGCTACTACTATCATTTGCCGTGCTACTAAACCTTTGTTGCAGAGAGGTATCCCAGGTGCGGTTGAATTGACAACTCAACTGTCAAGGCCAATAAATATTCTTTGGCTCCCCTTGTGTCGAATCAATAAATTAGGGTGAAATACTACTCGTGAAGACTGTCGCGATCCCCCTATACTTGTGGGTTATCAAGACCTTTTTCTGGCGCCGTTGCCGGGGAGCATAGCTCTATTTATTGTGTTAACTTGAAGGATATCCAATTGCTACTATGAAGAATTTGAAAGATAATCGAACTAAGATCGTCCCCTCTCGCACGAGAGGAGGTAAGGAACTGCCATCTAGCTCTGCTTTTGATTCACCTACTGTTTTGAATCAGCTTGTTACACCACCACCTGATGATCGTCCTGATATGTCACATGAACTTGATGATGCTACTTCTGAAATTAATGATGATACTACTGCTACACATCATGAAATTGAAACTGTGCCACTGAATGAATTACTTGATGCTCATATTTCTAAAGTTAGAGAACTTGAAAATGCTGAAACTGATGAAGATTTTGAATCACCTGTTACACCTCGCTCTCCTAATAGATATGAATTGCCTTATGTACCCGAAGGTTATGTTATGGATGGTGAGGTAGCTAGGGACTTTCTTGCTTGTGTAAACAGAGATGATTTGAAGAAAATACTATGCAAACTGAAAGAAAAATCTATGATGGAGAAAATGAAACATGATCCTAAATTTGCTACTTCTCCTATATTTGTCACTGATAAGGATTATGAATTCTCTATAGACCCTGAATTGATTCCTATAGTAGAGTCTGATCCTTTCCATGGCTATGAAAATGAAACTGTTGTAGAACATCTCATGAAACTGAATGATATTGTTGCTTTGTTTACTAATGATGAAAAGATACGCTACTATTATATCCTTAAGCCTTTTTCCTTTCTCGCTAAAAGGCGAGGCCAAGGAATGGTTTCTTTCTCTTGCTCCTGGTTGTATGCGTAGTCCCCAGGATATGCTTTGTTACTTTTCTGAAAAATATTTTCCTGCTCATAAGAAACAAGCTGCCTTACAGGAAATATTTAACTTTGTGCAAGTTGAAGAAGAGAATCTCCCTCAAGCTTGGGGGAGGCTTCTCCAGTTGCTTAGAGATTTACCTGCTCATCCTCTTAAGAAAAATGAAATCCTTGATATCTGATAACCCACAAGTGTAAGGGATCGTTTGTAGCCTTTTTTCGATAAGTAAGAGTGTCGAACCCAACGAGGAGCTAAAGGTAGATTAACATTCTCTCAAGTTCTATCGACCACCGATACAACTCTACGCACGCTAACACTTACTTTAACTAGAACAAGTATGAAATTACTTTGCGGGAAAGAAACTAGAAGTACTTAGTAGGTGTAATAGATATTTTTGCAAGATAATAAAGAGCAAGTAAATAAAAGTTAGGGGCTGTTTAGATAAAGAACAATAAAGTAAATTGTTTAGTACAAAGCTTTTTGTGTAACGCAAGAGAAATATTGTTCATAGGCAATTGAATATAATATGATAGATACTTGTCATATGCAATGAGGGAGAGGCATATGCTAACACACTTTCCGTACTTGGATCATATGCACTTATGATTGGACCTCTAGCAAGCATCCGCAACTACTAGAAATCATTAAGGTAAACCAAACCATAGCATTAAACATCAAGTCCTCTTTACTCCCATACACAAACAACTCCCTTACTCGGGTGTAAGCTTATGTCACTCTAGCCACCCACTATAAGCGAATCATGAACATATTGCAAACCCTCCTGCGTGAATCCTTCACGTGTGCGCCTCACGGAAGGCACCTTAGGACAGCACCATATCAACATACAACTCATATCAATAACATCATACCATAATTAACCCGTAGGAAAAAAGAGATCTACTCAAACATCATAGGATAGCCACACATCATTGGATAATAATATATAGCATTAAGCACCATGTTCAAGTAGAGATTACAGCGAGGAGAAGAGGTTTTACACCGCTGCATAGAGGGGGAGAGAGTTGGTGGTGACGACGACGTAGTTGTTGGTGTAGATCGCTGTCACGATGGTTTGCCCCGTCGGCGCTCCGGCGCCACCGGAGAGAGAGGGGGGAGAGCCCCCCTCCTTATTATTCTTCCTTGGCATCCTCCCTAGGTGGGAGGAGGGTTTCCCCTCTGGTCCATGGCCACCATGGCTCCCGGAGGGCAGCAGCCCCTCCGAGATTGGATCTCTCTCTCTCTCTCTCTCTCTCTCTCTGTTTCTCTCCTGTTTTCGTGACAGTTTTCTGACCCCTTCACCGTTTCTTAAATATCCAGAGATCCGTAACTCCGATCGGGCTGAAATTTTGAGGGGATTTTTATCACGAAAATATCTTTCTTGCAGCGGAAGGAGAGCCTCAACAGACTTACGGGTTGACCACAAGCCATCAGGGTGTGCCCCCCCCGACCGCACCCTATTGTCTTGTGGGGCCCTCAGGCATCGTCTTGCATTGATTCCGACTCCCAAAATTCACATATATTCCAAAAAAAATCTCCGTAATTTTTTATCGCGTTTGGACTTCGTCTGATATGGAATTTCTGCGAAACAAAAAACACAGAAAAAATAGGAACTGCCACTAGGCACTAGTAGGGATGGCAATGGGTCGGGTTTGGGGCCGGTGGAGCTGGTCCAAATCCAACACGTGACCCATCTTCCTACCCTCTGCCCATCCACCAAAGTATCCATGGGCAAAAATTGTGCCTATGCCCAAATCCATTGGATACCCAGATACCCATGGAGCTCCATGGGCATAGAGAAATCAGCATGAAGCCTTCTCAAATATCAACTTAACTCATCATCATTCATTTACTTAGATTAGGTTTAATAATTACGTTAGTGGGGTTGTGGGGGATTAGGGAACATGGGTCGGGCTTTGACCTTCTGTGACCGCGAGTAACTTGGGGTTGGACATTTGCTTAGTCTAGTGTTACTACCATGTGGGCCCATGTGTCATATCGGTATCCATTGGATATCCATGGAGCTCAAATTATAACTGTGCCCAACCCGGCTGTTCGCGGGTATCCAGATCCATGGATCCATGGGCAGAAATGTGCTCCATACCGTTGCCCAACCGGGTCGGGTATCCACGGGTATCCGGATCCATAGATAAAATTGCCATCCCCGCATTGGGTCAATAGGTTAGTGCTCAAAAATAATATAAATTGGTAAATAGTTACTCAAAAAGTATCATAGAATGGTAATATAATAGCATGGAACAATCAAAAATTATAGATACGTTGGAGACGTATCAAGCATCCCCAAGCTTAATTCATGCTCGTCCTGGAGTAGGTAAATGATAAAAACAGAATTTTTGATGTGACATGCTACCCAATATGTAATCTTTTGCATGTATGCTCATTGAGAAACGATGAATTAACAAACATTGACATAGTAATACTTATAAGCACAAGCAACAAAATCATCAATCTTTCAAAGTATACGATCCTCAAAGAATGTTTACCCCCATTCATCTTATTATATTAGCAAGGCATGGCTCCGTCTTCACCACATTAATACAAATGTCAAGCACCACGGTGCCCAAGTCAGGCAATTGGGTCGTACTTTTTCAATATGCATCAACCTTTTATTCTTCACACAATACATGAGCGTGAACCATGGACATAGCATATAGGTGGAATAGAATGTGGTGGTAGGTTTCAAAGGGGTAAAAGTGGAGAAGATAATATCACATCAACTAGGCGTACCAACGGGCTATGGAGATGCCCATTGATAGATATCAATGCGAGGAGTAGGGATTGCCATGCAACGGATGCACTAGAGCTATAAGTATATGAAAGATCGACTGAAGCTAAGTGGGTGTGCATCCAACTTGCTTGCTCATGAAGACCTCGGGCATTTGAGGACGCCCGTTATCGTAATATACAAGCCAAGTTCTATAATGAAAATTCCTGACGTGGCTTGAGACTGCGTCGGTATTTCCCCAAAGAGGAAGGGATGATGCAGCACAGCGACTGTAAGTATTTCCCTCAGTTATGAAACCAAGGTATCAATCCGTAGAGGAAGATCACGCACCCACGTAAACAGCACCTGCACACAAATAACAAATACTTGCAACCCGATGCGAAAGAGAGGTTGTCAAGCTCTCTACGGTAATAAGATAGATTAGGTAATGATAGTTTTGGCAAATAGATCTCGCAAGAACACAAAATAAAATAAGTAAAAAAAAAGTGCAGCAAGGTATTTTTCGGTTTTTCAAATCATATTCATGGATAGAAACTGATCATGAACTCAAAATTCATCGGATCCCAACAAACACACCGCAAAAGTCATTACCAAATAGATCTCCAAGAGACCATTATATTGAGAATTGTAGAGAGAGAGGAAGCCATCTAGCTACTGCCTACGGACCCGTAGGTCTATGATGGACTACTCACGCATCATCGGAGAGGCACCTATGATGAAGATGAACCCCTCCGTGATGGTGTTAGATGTGATCTCGAGGTTCTAAAACTTGCGACGGCTGGAATTGTGTTTCGTCGACTCTCCTAGGGTTTTTCGAATATTTCTGAATTTATAGGCTCGATAGTCGGTGGAGGGGGTTCCCGAGGTGGCCACCACCCACCAGGGCGCGCCAGAGGCCTCTGGCGCGCCCTGGTGGGTGGTGGGCACCCTGGGCCCCATCCCTGGTAGTTGTTTGGCCCATCTTGGATCTTCTGGTCCACAAAAAATCTCCAAAAATTTCCAGGACGTTTGGGCTCCATTTGGTATTGATTTTCTGCAAAGTAAAAAACAAGCAAAAACAACAACTGGCACTTTGGCACTATGTCAATAGGTTAGTCCCAAAAAATGATATTAAATTTCTATAAAATGATTGTAAAACATCCAAGATTGATAATATAACAGCATGGAACAAGCAAAAATTATAGATACATTGGAGACGTATCATGTACCAGGATGTGCAATGATCTAGCGTAGCAAAAGATATCAAAAAACGGACAAGCCATGTAAATATCATGCTAGCTATCTTACGATCATGCAAAAGAATATGACAATGGAAATACAAGTCATATGAAGTGACGGTGGAAATTGCATGTCAATATATCTCAGAATGGCTATGGAAATGCCATAATAGGTAGGTATGGTGGCTGTTTTGAGGAGGATATAATGAGGCTTATGTGCAACAGAGCGTATCATGTCACGGGGTTTGGATGCATCGGCGAAAGTTGCACCGATCCTCGAGGTGAGAATGGGCAATGCACGGTACCGAAGAGGCTAGCAAAATATGAATAGGTGAGATTGCGTATGTCCATGGTTCACATTAGTCATAAAGAACTCATATACTTATTGCAAAGTTTTATTAGTTTTATCACAAATCAAAGTACTACTCGCATGCCCCGAGGGAGGAGGTTGGGAGGAGTTAACCATCGCGCGCCTCCGACACGAAACAACACTAGGATTTTAACGAGGAATAGAAATGCTCACACATCCTCACCATGCCTTTTTAATTTTTAGACAAACAAGAAGTTAACACCTCTTAATACCGACACTTCTACGAATCAACAATGATGCACTTACACCCTTTCACATTACCACATCAATATCATTAACCCACAATTTCTCTTTAATGTGCTACATTAAGGTTTTGATTATCACTCCTTGAATACCTATTATTTTTGGACTAGTCTTATAACCCATGCAAATTACCGTCACTGTTTATTAACTCTCAAACAAATATAAGTGAAGAACGAGAGTTTAATTCTTTCTACAAAATACCATGCTCTAATCAATATAACTGAAGAAAAATAGAATTCTACAAATAACAATTTTCTATATGTAGAGAAACGTGCATCCAACTTCAAATGATATAAGTGAAGCACATGAAGCATTCTATAAAGCCATACTCAAAATATATAAGTGAAGTGCAAAGAGCATTCTATAAATCAACCATGGACTTTTCCAAACCAGCATGGTGCATTGCCAAAAGGAAAATAAAGGGCACCCATGTTTGAACGGTCGCATCATGGTGGCTCGTCCTCTTGGGCGACTTTAAATCTTCCGCCAATAATGTAGTTTCCCCCGAGACCGGGTTATCTTCCCTGCAATGACCCGGGGTTCCAGAATATTCGAGCCTGGTTGAATCTGCCGAGTCATGTCTGTGTAACCCCCGAGTCGTAAGTCGACTCGGGCTTGAGATTCTTCACACTTTGCCGTGGCATAAGCCGGCATATGGTTGACGGCTGATAACTGAAATTTATGGAAGCCAAAAATGTGTGGCGAGTTGATGATCTTCGCAACACTCATTGTCTGTCCTTGGCGTTGATAACGCAACCTGAACCCGCGGAAGGTTGAGATGGTGGGTTATAAATGATCCCATATGAGTTTTGTCAGTAACTCGACTGATGGTTCGACCCGGCTGGTTGTTTAAAGTTAACCAACCCGCAGTGACGGCGACTTGTGCGCCTGTCCATTGAGCCATCTGATGCGAGCAGAAGCTGATAATATATATATACTTCTCCTTTGCTCCAGCGTTGTTTGGAGTAGACTGGATCACGGGGGCAGCGGTTTGCGCGCGTCCGTTTGATGGCTCATGCTGGCGGACGTGGCCTCAGCGTGTTAATGTAAACTGGACTGCGAGGACGGCGGCTCACGTGCATCCGTTGGGCGGCTCGAGCGAGTAGGCGCGGCGCCGGCATGTTGATGTATACCGGACCGCGAGGTCGGCGACTTGAGCGCATCCGTTGGGTGGCTCGAGCGAGTAGGCGCGACACTGGCGTGTTGATGTAGATGTGAAAGTCAGCCGCGGCGTTCGAAACCGGCTTGATAACGTAGAAGCGAGAGTTTGTCTGCGACGTTTGTAAGCCGGCGCAGATGGCGAGTCAGCTGTGGTATTTAGAAGACGGCGCGGATGCGTGAGTCGGCGTGTAGGACGACACGGGCGAACACCGGTGCAGAATGATGTTGGCGCGAGCTCCGTATCCATGGTATTATATCACCTTTGTAGTGAGCACTTGTCCTGGACGACAAATGACCATATGCAACTTCCATAGGGATGTTCAATTGATGTGACACGCCATAGTATTTTCGTTGATGATCATTCAATGCGAATCGTAGGGCGGTGAATTTTCCTCGTGCGTCCATCGGATGATCCCGCATGTTGATGTAGGCGCGGGAGCTGGCTGATAGTTTGGTACAACGCAGCTATGGCGTTGTAAGCCGGTGCCGACACGAGAGTTGACGACGGTGTTGATATAGACCGGGTCGTATAGTCGGCTGCCTGCTCGTGTGTCCGTTGGATAGTGCGGCATGGACGGATGCTCGCTGTCTCTCTTATGAATAGTGACAATTATCCTGTATATAAAAATATTAAAAGCAGGAATAATTGTTCTCAGGGAATTAAAATGTACTGAAAAATAGGGCCAATATCACCTGATCATCCACTGATAATTTTTATAGAAAGCACCGATCATCCGCCTCTCTCTTTTTATTATTATTACCTCGCCCAACCGGTCCCCACCTCTCTCTCCTTTTCCTTATCCTCCCACTGTCCGTACAACGCGGCTACGACGTCGGCGGCCGGCGGCCGGCTCGAATCGTGCCGCGCAGGCTGGAGCGGGGCCACTCGGCAAGGCAGGCGTGCGAGGTGGACCGGCTCAAGGCGGGGCGTTGACGCGAGCGAGGGCGAGGTGGAGCAGCACAGCGGGGAAGTGGCCTGGCGGGCGAGGCGAGGCCGAGGCGGCCACGACGCAGCGGCAGCAAAAGCGAAACCGGCTCGTGGGCGGGTGGAGCAGCATTGGGGGCTCATTGGAGCGAAGGCGAGGCGACGGCTGGAGAGGCTGGGCGCAGCCAGGCACATGCACAAGTGAGGATGAGACGGAGCTTGCCACGGTGTGGAGGCTGAGGCGGAGAGCAGGTGGTCGGCGTGCACGCGGGTGCGCTGTCGGGGTGGGCGGCAGGCCGGCTGGAGGTGAGGTGGAGCCGCGGCAGCAAGGCGACGTTGTGGCGGGGCGAAGTAGAGCCGCGGGGAGGAGCCGGCGCAGTGGGTAGAGGCGCGGCGGCGGGATGGAGCCGGGGCTTGGCCGGCCAGATGCGGGAGAGCCGGAGCAGGAGCTCGACCGCTTGAGGTAGGGGGCACAGCGCGAGGCGATGTTACGCATGCCGCTGAGGAGCAGGAGGAGGAGCTCAACGCGGTGTGCATGGCGGCGGCAGGAAGCGCGGCAGCCGGGGCGCAGCGCATCAGCGTCAAAGAGAGCCGGTTCGAGCGCGGTTTTGGCAGCGGAGGCGGCGCTATGATGGATGCGGGCCGGCGAGGAGGGAGGTGCCGGGTGCTCCTTGAGGCGGGGCGACTCAACGCAGGGCGTGGCGGCGAAGAAACCGCCGGCAAGGGCGGCTGGAGGCCAAGACGAGGCCGACCTGGAGACGAAGCCTGCGACAGCGAGTCAGGCGCAGGCGAGGCCGACTTGGAGTCGAAATCGAGCCCGAGACGATTTGGAGAGGCACCGGTGGAAGCGGGGCGAGGCCGACTCGGGTCGTGGCGAGCCACGGCGGAAGATACGGGCGCAGTACCCGCAAGTCCGTGTCATTATTCCCTTCTGCGTCGTGGCTTCCGCCTCTTGTTTTTTACTTTGAACTGATTTGTTGGTAGTTTCGTGAGGCGATGTGTACTAGATGTAGTACTCTGTAGATGAATTTGCTGCCATGGTGACCTTGTATTAGTTGATGTTCTCTGGCTTTGCAGAATCGCTGCGTAGTGCACTGCTTCAAAAATCTCCCCGGGACTTGAAGCAAACAGCAGCAACTCGTCGGATCGGGCTAAAAAGTATTGCATCTTTGGTGATTTGCCCGTCGCACAAACAGAAACCATGTCGGTCTTGGTGACATGCGGCTGCGCATAAATTATTGATCTCGCTTCGAATTGATGGAAACTCAGAGACGCTTGCGATGGCGCACAAGTTATAACCTTAATTTCTTTTCAACTCAAATCTTGTACTGTCAACGGCTCTGCCCGAAGTTTTATCACGGTGGGTTTATCGTGCGCGATCTCTTCGGTGCCGGATCTTTATCACTTTGATGAACCGCGAATTTTTCGATCCCTGGAAGGGCTCCCTCCAAGAACATAACATCATCGTGCGCCTAGCCCCATGGTGGGCGCCAACTGTCGTGGTTTTGTCACGGCATGATGTCCTCGTGAGCGAACTTAGGTGTGAGGCCATCGCAACTAGATGGCGGCTTGAGAGGGGTTGGTCAGAATTGCGAGGCGCGAGTTTACCCAGGTTCGGCTCCTCCGATGGAGGTAAAAGCCTACGTCCTGCTTTGTGTGTATTGATGATGAGGATGATCTCGATTACAAGGGTATGCGGAATCGCTACCTCTAGTCTCGAGGGTTTCTAATCTGTCTATCTCTATTGACTTTAACTTGTCCCTCTAGGGGTGCCTTACCCCTCCTTATATAAGTTGAAGGGGTAAGTTTACATGTAGAGTCCTACTGGGAGTATGATTAGGACTAGTCTCTCTTGAATTCTAATCCGGGTCTTGTTTCCTTCGTGAGGGAATCTTTCCTCTCCTTGGGCCTTCTGTGTGAGCCGGCCCATCATAACATGAGTCGGCTCTCCCATGAGCCGCCTTCTGGGCCGTTGGGTCTTTGTCATTCGTCTGACCCACCTGCCAGGTCACCAATGAGCCGCCAAGCTCGGCCGGGTCACGAGTGAGTCGCCAAGTCCCGGCCGGGTCATACTTCAGGCCGGGTTATACCGCGGGGTAATATCCCCAACATGCGCCGTCTGGGTAAGGCGGGCTGCCCGGCGCTCGGCGCGGACTCGGCGGGCATCGGCCATGGAAGTGGCGGAGCAGAGACGAAGTGGAACCGGAGGAAGATCACGACACGCCCCTACCTGACGCGTCAAATGTCGGAATCGGGGCTCCGCAAAACCCAACAAGGTTCGAACACTGGGGCGTGTGCGTAGATCTCGACCGGCTCAAGTCTCAAACTCACCACCCTACGGCCTAGCCTAGCGTTTGCATGCAACGAGAAGAAGGTGGACACGAGGATTTACCCAGGTTCGGGCCAGCTTGCGGTGTAAGACCCTACTCCTGCTTTGTGGTGGATTGGCCTCACAAGGAGGCTAAGGATGAACTAGTACAGTGGTTCGGTGGCCTCACGAGGGCTCTTGGCGGTGATGAACTGGAGTGTTCGACCTCTCTCCTCTACGATGGAAGCCAGACCCTATTTATAGTGGCCACGGACCTCTTCCCTTATCGCACAGGCGGGAAGGGATCCCACAACGGCCAATTTCAAAGGGGGACAAGAGGTACATCTTATCCTGACTAAAGGTGGTCTTCGTCTGCAAAGCTTCTGGTCGTGACGCTGCGGTGGGCTCGGTGATGACGTGTGTCCTGCCGAACTCATGGTCTTGGTCTTGTTGCACTGGGAAGGAAACCTTTGGGGGATTCCTTGGGAACCCGCGTACGTCCTTGCCTCCTTAGCACGAAAGAGGAAACTGTCCTCCCTCTGCGCCCGCTAACGCCCGCCTGGCTCTGCCGTCAGAACCCACGTCACCCCAGCCTCACGAGGCTGGGTACTTGCATAGGAATCTCCGCTCCTCGGGAGGCAGCCTGGGGGATGCCACTTCTCCGGAGGTCTTGGCGTTGTCCTCCTCGCGAGGCGGGGGGCTCTCGCGAGGGTCTTGACTTGAGAGGCTTGTTGCTGGGCCGTACCGGGCCGTCGTGGCATGCCACGCGCTGGGCCGCAGGCAGGAAAGTCTGGGTACCCCCGGTTCGAGAACGCCGACAAATACTTCTTGTACTGGTTCTTTTATGAAGAAGACTATTGAATTCAAGTAGGATCTCTTGGAAAGAATTAAACGCAACTCTGAAGATTGGGAACTCGAAGAAAGTAATGAGTCAAGTATTAAGCTTGAATTTGATTGTGTTAAATCTTTTATGAATGCCGATGCTTTTCACAAGTTTAGCACTAAATATGGACTTGACTCTCAGATAGTAGCCTCTTTTTGTGAATCATTTGCTGCGCATGTTGATCTCCCTACGGAGAAGTGGTTTAAGTATCATCCCCCTATTAAAAAAGAAATTAAAGAACCGGTCATAGCTAAAGAAGAAACTATCATTTACAATGTTGATCTAGTTGTGCCTACTGCTTATATTGAAAAACCACCTTTCCCTGTTAGGATAAAGGAACATGCTAAGGTATCAACTGTGGTTCGCAAGAGTAATATAGAGGACCTAAGCCCTCTGAACAAATTAAAGTAGAACCTAGTGTTGCTATGGTTAAAGATATCTTGGTAGAAAATATTGATGGGCATGTCATTTACTTCTGTGATGAAGCTGCTAGAATTGCTAAACCCGATGAAAAAGATAAACATAGACCCGTAGTTGGCTTGCCTGTTGTCTCAGTTAAAATAGGAGATCATTGTTATCATGGCTTATGTCATTTAGGTGCTAGTGTGAGTGCTATTCCTTTTACCTTATATCAAGAAATTATGAATGAAATAACACCTGCTGAAATAGAAGATATTGATGTTACTATTAAACTTGCTAATAGAGACACCATCACACGACTTGGGATTGTTAGAGATGTTGAAGTCTTGTGTGGGAAAATAAAATATCCTACTGATTTTCTAGTTCTTGGTTCCCCACAAGATGACTTTTGTCCCATTATCTTTGGTAGACCTTTCTTGAACACTATTAATGCTAAGATAGATTGTCAAAAGGAAACCGTCAGTGTTAAGTTTGGTGATGTGTCTCATGATTTTAATTTTTCCAAGTTTAGTAGAAAACCTCGTGATAAAGAATTACCTAGTAAGGATGAAATAATTGGTCTTGCTTCTATTGCTGTTCCTCCTACTGATCCACTAGAACAATATTTGCTAAACCATGAAAATGATATGTACTTGCGTGAAAGAAATGAAATAGATAAAATTTTCTTTGAACAACAACCTCTACTAAAACACAATTTGCCTGTTGAAACTCTGGGAAGTCCTCCTCCACCTAAAGGTGATGCTTATCTCGATGAGAAAAAGATATATCCTGTTATTATTAGTGCTAACCTTTCAGAACATGAAGAAGAAAGATTATTGAAAATTCTGAGGAAGCACCGGGCTGCTATTGGATATACTCTTGATGATCTTAAGGGCATTAGTCCCACTCTATGTCAGCACAAGATCAATATGGAACCTGATGCTAAACCCGTCGTTGATCACCAACGACGATTAAATCCTAAGATGAAAGAAGTGGTAAGAACTGAAATATTAAAGATTCTGGAAGAAGGTATAATCTATCCCATAGCTGATAGTAGATGGGTGAGTCCCGTTCATTGTGTCCCTAAGAAAGGAGGTATTACTGTTGTTCCTAATGATAAAAATGAACTTATCCCACAGAGAATTTTTACTTACTATAGAATGGTAATTGATTTTAGAAAATTAAATAAAGCTACTAGAAAAGACCATTACCCTCTGCCTTTCATTGATCAAATGCTTGAAAGATTATCTAAGCACACACAATTTTGTTTCCTGGATGGATATTCTGGTTTCTCTCAAATACCTGTGTCACAATCTGATCAAGAGAAAACCACCTTTACTTGTCCCTTTGGAACCTATGCTTATAGACGTATGCCTTTTGGTTTATGCAATGCACCTGGTACCTTTCAAAGATGTATGACTGCTATATTCTCTGATTTTTGTGAAAAGATTGTGGACGTTTTCATGCATGATTTTTCCGTTTACGGAACTTCTTTTGAT
The DNA here is from genome assembly GCA_039707655.1 of Elymus sibiricus. NCBI lineage: Eukaryota > Viridiplantae > Streptophyta > Magnoliopsida > Poales > Poaceae > Elymus > Elymus sibiricus. The sequence goes on along the minus strand of CM077667.1, from coordinate 450,423,505 downwards.
GATTACTTAAGCAACCTTGATCGAGTTTTGCAGAGATGTGAACAAACTAATCTCGTCTTGAATTGGGAGAAGTGCCACTTTATGGTTAATGAAGGTATTGTCTTGGGGCATAAAATTTGTGAACGAGGTATTGAGGTGGATCAAGCTAAAGTTGATGCAATTGAGAAAATGCCATGTCCTAAAGATATTAAAGGTATTCGAAGTTTCCTTGGTCACGCTGGTTTCTATAGGAGGTTTATTAAAGACTTCTCAAAAATTTCTAGGCCTCTTACTAATCTTTTACAAAAAGATATTCCCTTTGTTTTTGATGATGATTGTGTGGAAGCCTTTGAAACACTTAAGAAAGCCTTAACCAATGCACCTATTGTTCAACCATCTGATTGGAACTTGCCTTTTGAAATTATGTGTGATGCTAGTGATTATGTTGTTGGTGCTGTTTTAGGACAGAGAGTTGATAAGAAATTAAATGTTATCCACTATGCTAGCAAAACTCTAGACAATGCCCAAAGAAATTATGCCACTACTGAAAAATAATTTTTAGCAGTTGTGTTTGCTTGTGATAAATTTAGATATTACATTGTTGATTCCAAAGTTATTGTTCACACTGATCATGCTGCTATAAAATATCTTATGGAAAAGAAAGATGCTAAACCTAGACTCATTAGGTGGGTTCTCTTACTTCAAGAATTTGATTTACATATTACTGATAGGAAAGGAGCTGAGAACCCCATAGCTGATAACTTGTCTAGGCTAGAAAATATTCTTGATGACCAACTACCAATTGATGATAGTTTTCCTGATGAACAATTAGCTGCAATAAATATCTCACAAAACACTCCATGGTATGCTGATTATGCTAATTACATTGTTGCTAAATATATTCCACCTAGTTTCACATACCAACAAAAGAAAAAAAATCTTCTATGATTTAAGACACTACTTTTGTGATGACCCACATCTTTATAAAGAAGGAGTAGATGGTATTATTAGACATTGTGTACCTGAGCATGAACAGGAACAAATCCTACGTAAATGTCATTCCGAAGCTTATGGAGGACATCATGCGGGAGATAGAACTGCTCATAAGGTATTACAATCTGGTTTTTATTGGCCTACTCTCTTCAAGGATGCCCATAAGTTTGTCTTGTCTTGTGATGAATGTCAAAGAATTGGTAATATCGGTAAGCGTCAGGAAATGCCTATGAATTATTCACTTGTCGTTGAACCATTTGATGTTTGGGGTTTTGATTATATGGGACCTTTTCCGCCCTCTAATGGGTATACTCATATTTTGGTTGCTATTGATTATGTCACTAAGTGGGTAGAAGCTATTCCAACTAGTAGTACTGATCATAACATTTCCATTAATAAAATGCTTAAAGAAGTTATTATCTCGAGGTTTGGAGTCCCTAGATATCTAATGACTGATGGTGGTTCACATTTTATCCATGGTGCTTTCCGTAAAATGCTTGCTAAATACGATGTTAACCATAGAATTGCATCAACCTATCATCCCCAATCTAGTGGTCAAGTTGAACTTAGCAATAGAGAAATAAAATTGATATTACAAAAAACTGTCAATAGGTCTCGAAAGAATTGGTCTAAGAAATTAGATGATGCACTTTGGGCCTATAGAACAACATATGAAAATCCTATGGGTATGTATCCATACAAGATGGTATATGGGAAAGCTTGTCATTTGCCTCTAGAGTTAGAACATAAAGCATTTTGGGCAATTAAAGAACTCAATTATGATTTCAAACTTGCCGGTGAAAAGAGGTTATTTGATATTAGCTCATTAGATGAATGGAGAACCCAAGATTATGAAAATGCCAAGTTATTTAAAGAAAAAGTTAAAAGATGGCATGACAAAAGAATCCAAAAGCGAGAATTCAAAGTTGGAGAATATGTTCTTTTGTACAATTCTCGTTTCAGATTTTTTGTAGGAAAACTTCTCTCCAAATGGGAAGGACCATATGTTATCGAAGAAGTTTATCGCTCTGGAGCTGTCAAGATTAATAATGCCAAAGGTACTAACCCTAAGATGGTCAATGGACAGAGAATTAAACACTATATCTCAGGTACGCCTATTAATGTTGAAAGCAATGTTATCCAAACCATGACACCGGAGGAACACATAAGAGAAACCTTCTGGAAAACTCCAGAATCGTGAAAAATAAGAGATCTGTCAAGCCAGGCATCATGTCTTCTTCCTCTCCCAATAACATAGAAGAGGATGCTTGGTTGATGAAGATGGAGCTGAAGAAAGAAGAGCAAAAAGAAGCCAATTATGAGGACAAGGGCAAGGAAGCTATGCAGAATCAAGCTCAAGAAGGAGGGCAACCCATGGACACGGCGGAAGAGGAAGAAGAAGATATCCTCCGGCCTTACTACCGTCATCTCACCCCTCTTTAAATTGAAGCTTTTAGGGCTTTCAAAGCGGTTCGTGTTCAGAATAAATTCCTCACTCGTGAAAATATTTTGCTAGAGGAGCACATCACCACCCTCAGGAGCGTCATCCGCAAATTGAAGTATTTACTGGAGCTAAAGTGTGACGCCTCATCACCACCACCTTCATCATCTTCACCACCAAAGGAGACTTGAGTACACGGGTATGGGCACTCCCCTTGGCTTGAGCCAAGCTTGGGGGAGGTGCCCCGGTATCGTATCACCATCACTTTTTACCTTTGCTTTTTATTTCGATCCTTAGCTTTTGCCTGATTTAGTTGAATAAAAGTTTAGTAAGATCTATTTTCGAGTGCTAGTTTCGTGATCTATCTATCTATGTAATCGAGTGAGAGTCATATAATAAAGTTTAGTTTGAGCTTTTGCCCCTTTACTTTCTTGTTGCAATCATGATAAAAGAGAATAAATGAGAAAAAGATCATATGCCAATCTTATGGTGAGTAATGACATCACAATAAAGAAAAGTATACGTGGTAAAATTTATTGGAGATTGGCAAACATAGCATTAGTCAATGATGCAATTCATGAAAGAATTAATTAGGGAAGAGAAGATTCACATGCAAATACACTATCATGGACATCTTTTATGATTGTGATCCCCCATTAAATATTATATGCCAAAATTGTTGACGTTGGACAAGGAAGACAACGTAATGATTTATGCTTGTTCATATTCACATAGAAGTTATATTGTCATAGATCCTTCAATATGTGGTGCTTGCTCAATATCTTTGCTAGCCAAAAATCCGGCACTAAGTAGAGATACTACTTGTGCATCCAAAAACCCCAAACCCAAACTCATGTTTGAGAGTCCACCATACCTACCTATGGATTGAATAAGATCCTTCAAGTAAGTTGTCATCGGTGCATCAAGGCAATAAAAATTGCTTCTAAAAGTGTTGGATCAATTAGTGTAAGAGAAAATTGAGCGTTGCACGAACTTGTGATGGCAAAGTGTCGGGGCTGGATGCACACGATCACCTATGGGGCCATCGGCCCCTTTGTGGTTCGGCGGGGGCGTGGACGCGGGCACAAAGAGCAGAGACAGTGAGACGACACGGCGGTTTACCCAGGTTTGGGCGGCTGTGAAGCGTAAAACCCTACTCCTGCTTTGTGGGTGGATTGATCAGGGGAACACGAAGAACGTACAACACTCCAGCCCGTCATGGGTTACCTTCGGGGGAGTCACTACGCGTGTACAGGTGCTCAAAGGTCCGAATCCTGAGCTAGGTTGCCTTGGGCCTCCTTTTATAGTACAAGGGGCAACCACAGTGGCAAAACAGACATTGTCTGATGATTAGATAGCTAGCAGAGCTTATCATACCTAACTCTGGCATTAGAGGCAAAATACCATCATTGCTAGTCTAGGTGGCGTGCAGGGGTGCATCCCCGGCAAGCTTATACCACCGCTCTAGCTAACCATTGCACCTCACCTCGACACGTCTAAGGACGGGTGTCAAGGAGGGGTAATTTATCTTCCAGCATGTAGCCACGTGCTTAGCGAGAGCCTCTTAGCCACCTGGGGGCTCGACACCGCATTGACAAGTGACTGGCCTTGCGATGAGGTGGAGCGGTGACAAATTGGCCCGCGCCTGCCAGGGGATGGCTTGCCGGGTCTTCAAGGGGGCGCACGTCCTGGTCCCCGGCAAGCGCCGGGGGAGTGCCTGGCGCGCAGCAGTCCCAGGTTTGGGCTGCCGCGTAGAGCTTGATGTAGTTCTTCTTGATCATTGTCGGGTTGGCTCGGTGTTTGAAGGGTCTTTGCTGTTGTCGCCTGTGCACAAGTCAGGGGCACTGGGTACCCCTGTCCTAGTGCACCGACAGGAGCCCCCAGGTCTGGCCCACACGTGCCCGCCAAGTGCCGTTGGGTCAGGCCCAAAATTCATGCAGAGGCGCGCAATGTGAGGGAGTAACTGCCAATTTAATGGTCAGCACTGACCCACTTCCTCAGGCCGTTTCCGCCACGCGCGCTGTCGTGGTTTTGTCACGGCAAGATGTCTGGGTTAACGGACTTAGGTGTGAGGCCATCGCAACTATGTGGCGGCTTGAGAGGGGTTGGTCGGAATTGAGAGACGCGAGTTTACCCAGGTTCGGCCCCTCCGATGGAGGTAAAAGCCTACGTCCTGCTTTGTGTCTATATTGATGATGAGGATGATCTCAATTACAAGGGTGCGGGATCGCTACCTCTAATCTCGAGAGCCTCTAATCTGTCTATCTCTAATGACTTGAAGTTGTCCCTCTTGGGGCGCCTTACCCCTCCTTATATAAGTGGAAGGGGTAGGTTTACATGTAGAGTCCTACTAGGAGTAGGATTAGGATTAGTCTCTCTTGAGTCCTAATCCGGGTCTTGTTTCTCTTGTAAGGGAATCCTTCCTCTCTTTTGGGCCTTCTCTGTGAGCCGCCTGGCGCCGGCTTACATGCTGGGCCTTGGGCTTGGCCATCCTGTGACCCGGTAATAGAGGTGACCCATGAGCCGCCATACGATGGGCCGGGTCATACCTCCTGCCGGGTCATATCTCCTGCCGGGTCACCGATGAGTCGCCGAGTCCCGACCGGGTCATACTTCCGGCCGGGTTATACCGCGGGGTAATATCCCCGACATTAGCCCCCAGGTTAGCTTGAATTTATTCATGCTAAGCTCCTGAAATAAGAATAAATATGTTAAGTGACCGGCTCACTCCCCTGGCCGGCTTATATCACTGAAGTGGATCCTCAAAAATCCGGGTTTCTTCTTCATATGAATGAGCCGTCTTCTCAGTCGTCTTGCTTACCAGTGTCCTTTGAAGTAAAATATTGAAAATACAACACTCATATGCCATTGAGTCGGCCTCCAACACTCTTCAACTTGTGAAGCCGGGTTGCTTATATAAACTCTGCCGGGTTATGATCTTTTGATAATGCCGGGTCAGGATTGTTGGTGACGCCGGGTCAAACAACTAGACTCCAGCTGACTTGATAAAAATATTGGGATGAAAATCCATCTAATGTAGAGCTGGTCTTTTAATGCTTCGGCTAAATAAACATATGTTGAGCCGGTCTCACTCACAATTGACATCTTGAAAACTCTCTTCAATTTTTTGATATATCCATATTACCTGTAGCCCCCAAGCTCCAAGTTTATCCATGATGTCTTGGCGCTTTGCAATAATATCTTTAATTGTGTAGCCCCCAAGTACCAGGTTGTCTTGCCTGCAGCAGCCTGGGACTTGTAACTATCTTATACTTTATGAAGCTTCGGCTGGTGTAGCCCCCAAGGACCGGCTCATCAGTGTGTGATGGGCCGGGTCTTCAATTTGGACCTCATAATCTGTTTTAGATAGCTGAATACGGTAGCCCCCAAGTGCCGGGTCGCATGCCTGCAGCGACTTGGGACTTTTTAGAAATTTTGATCTGAGTAGTGTAGCCCCCAAGGACCGAGTCATTATGCAATAATGAGCAGGGACTTCTGTAGAGCTGATTTATGTAGACTTGATGAGCAATGTGTAGCCCCCAAGGGTCGGCTCAGTAAAATAATACTGGGCTGAGACTTAAAAAATGATTGAAGACCGGCTCATCTCCCTGAGATAACCGGGTTCGTTGGTAATGTGATGAGTTGAAAAGCAACTTGCATTAGCCCCCAAGTGCCGTGGTGCATGCTTGCAGCGACATGGGACTTGCATACTTGAGATAATCCTTGATTTGAATAATATAGCCCCCAAGTGCCAGGTCGTATGCCTGCAGCGACTCGGGACTGTGTGAGAATAATATGACTCATCATAATGCCCTTCAGAAGTTCTCTTGAACTGATGTTGATCTGATTTGAATGAATCCTTGACCGTGGTTGTAATGTAACCCGGAATGAATATCCTGGAATAATTCCTTTGTCTTTGAAATGAAATCCCTGCTCGTGGTTGCGGTGCAACCCGGCAAATATATGTTTGAGAAATCCATGAGTGTTGTAGTATACTACATAGCACAGGTTGAAGAAATCCAAGAGTCGTTCAATTAAATGACACGGCATTATATCTGATAGGGCGGCTTTCAAGAATAATCAATTTTCCAAGCTGGCTTGAAAAAACCCCAATCATTTAATACTGGTTATGATAAACCATGATGAAGATCCAACCATGTTGGCTATGAAAGATCTATTTGTTCCTTGCAGAGGGTACGATGTAACCCAGTTTGGTGACTGGCTTTCCGCAGTATAAACAAATATGGATATGCATGTATGATGATGCATGATGTGATGATGCAATGCAGGATGATGTAATGCAAGTTGCAATGTATGACTCAAGCTTTGTTCTTGCTTTGAAGGCACAACCAGAAGAGATCAACTCTTGTATATGTTCTTGCTTTTCTTTTTCGAAAACTCATATGCCGGCTCTCCTGGCATGAACTCGTTGTTTGAACTCTTAACAGTACAGGGTCTCTAGTGAGAGTGACCGTCAACTCCTTTGAGCGGCTCAGGGTCTCTAGACGAGATTAACTGGTAAGAGCACAACGAACCATAGAGAGGCGCAGCAGGGCATGAGTACCCCCCGGGCCCATAAGCTACTTCTCACGTGACATAAATCCGTCGTTTGAACCTTAAACAGTGCAGGGTCTTTAAAAGAGTAACTGTTTAAGAGTACGAACGGGCCACATAGCGGAGAGTATGTAGCAGATGGGTGAGTTTATCCTCGCTTTCCGTAAGCCGGCCCTCACGTGACAAGAGCCGCCGGTTTAACCTTGACCAGTACAGGGTCTCTAGCGAGAGTGACTGTCAAATATTTTGAACAGCTCAGGGTCTCTAATCGAGATTAACTGGCAAGAGTCTGGCGGGTCACCTAGCGGAGCAACAGCAGCATACAGGCAGGTTTAACTCGAACTTGCGGTGGCTGAAGAGCCGATCAAGAGGGTGTGTAAGCTAAACCCGGTGGGTTGGAAGCCCCCAAATGACCTTGTTGACGGAGTCAACTTTTTGGGTATACAACCCGGCCTTACAGTGGCTGAAGAGCCGATCAAGAGGGTGTGTAAGCTAAACCCGGCGGGTTGGAAGCCCCCAAATGACCGTCGACGGAGTCAACTTTTTGCACCATCTTGTAAACCGCCATCTTGTATGAAGAAACGACAGAAGCCTCCAAGTGACTTTATGATGATCCAATAAATCCGGGCACCCATGTTTGAATGGTCGCAACATGGCGGCTCGTCCTCTTGGGCGACTTTAAATCCTCCACCAATAAGGTAGTGCACCCATGTTTGAACGGTCGCAACATGGCGGCTCGTCCTCTTGGGCGACTTTAAATCTTCCGCCAATAAGGTAGTGCACCCACGTTTGAACGGTCGCATCATGGCGGCTCGTCCTCTTGGGCGACTTTAAATTTTCTTGAGAACTTGAACTTGCGAGAGATGAATTCCTTTTGAACCAGATGTTGAGCTGGATACCGAGATCTCAAACTTTGCGAGAGACATATTTCCCTTGAGCCGGATTTTGAACCGGACCTTTTTGACTGCCTGGCACTTCTTGAGCCGGAATTTTTCTGACTTCCTTTAAAGTTTCACCAATGTGGCAGCAGTCTCCAGGACCGGGTGTTTTCCCTTTAATGACCGGGGTTCTTGAATTTATGACAAAGGCCAATTCTGCCGAGTCATGTCTGTGTAGCCCCCGAATCTTAAGACGACTCGAGGAGTTGGCTTGAGATTCTTCACACTTGGCCGTGGCATAAGCCGGCATACGGTTGACGGCTGATAACTGAAATTTATTGAAGCCAAAATCGTGTGGCGAATTGATGATCTTCGCGACACTCATTGTATGTCCTTGGCGTTGATAACGCAACATGAACCCGCGGAAAGTTGAAATGGCGGGTTATAAATGATCCCATATGAGTTCGTCAGTAACCCGGCCGATGGTTCGACCCGGCCGGTTGTTGAAGTTAACCAAACCGCAGTGGCGGCAACTTGGGCGCCTATCCATTGAGCCATCTGATGCGAGCGAAAGCTAAGAATATATTGTTATTTGCTCCAGAGTTGTTTGTGGTAGACTGTCCGTAGGGGCGGCGACTTGCGCGCGCCCGCTGAGCAGCTTGTGCGGATGGACGGCTTGAACGAGCAAGCACGACACCGGCGTGTCAATGTAGACTAGACCGCAGAGACGGCAACTCATGATCGTCCTGGGCGGTTTAAGTGAGCAGGCGTGGCACCAACATGTCGATATAGACCGGACCACCGGGCGGCGAGTCGCCCACGGCGTTGTAGGCCAACGCAGACGATGAATCGGCCGTGGCGTTGTAAGCCGGGGCCGACGGGAGAGTCCGCCGCAGCGTTGTAAGTTGGTGCAGTCCCGAAAGGCGGCCGCGGCGTTGTAAGCCGGTGCGGTCGCGAGAGGCAGCTGCGGCGTTTGATAAGCCGGCGCGGTCGCGAGAAGCGGCTGCGGCGTTTGATAAGCCGGCGCGGTCGCAAGAGGCGGCCGCGGCGTTGTAAGCCAGTGCGGTCGCGAGAGGCGGCCGCGGCGTTGTAAGCCGGTGCGGTCGCGAGAGGCGGTTGCGGCGTTTGATAAGCCGGCGAGTCGGCCGCAGCGTGTTAATGTAGACTTGACCGCTCGGGCAGCGGCCTGCACGCGCGTCCATCAGACACTACGGCGAGAACGGACGCTGGAGTATGAGAATATTGGCGCAAGCTCCGTATTTGTGGTTTAACGTCACGCCACTTTTGTAATAAACAATTGTCCTGGTATTTTTTCTCGGATGAACGCGGACGTAGCAAACCGAGCTCACACATGCAGATCGATCCACTCCCAAAAATTCTAATGGATGAATTGTGCACTCCTCCTCGCTGGATCATAGTGATGATGGACCGCGCGTCCGTTGGACGACGCATCATGGACGGGCGTCGGGGACATTTTCAGTCCGAATTCTGGAAACCGACACGGATGATCCATATCTTTTTTTCTTTGTTTGGCATATCAAGGCAAGCCGGACCGTAGAACGGCGGGTTGTGCATGCATTCACTGGGCAGCCCGCGCAGGCGGACGCTGGTGCAGGCTCCGGGTGTCACTGCAGACTGGACCGCAAGGGCGACAACATGCGTGCCTATCCGTTGGGCAGCACGGCATAGACGGACGCCGTCGCACGGACGCTCTCCTTCTGGCTTCACTGAATCCGCAGTTTAGACAGTCACTTTTTATACTGAACATTTGTCCTGCATATCAAAATATATAGGCCAAAGTAATTGTTTTCAGAAGAATTAAAGTATACTGATAAATAAATAGGATGGATAGCACCTGATATTTTTGTCGGATGAACGCAGACACTGATACCAGATGATGTTTGGACGTTTGGACGAAAAAGATAGCCTACACAGAGCCCAATATGCATGTACGTCCAAGTAAGATGCACGTCCAAGGAAAAGATGTACTGGTGTATTTGGTACCCAAAGCAGTACTAGTAGTACTCGTCAATTTTGATAGTAGATGAAGTAATGATGCCCAACGTGATGACTTTCTTTTTTGGGACGTAGGTGGCCTTTTCTTCTCTTGATGCGATGAAGCAAACGGCAAAGCTTTTGATCTCCACGTGAGTAGTACTAGTAAGAGTACTGTGCATTGTGCAACATATTCCAGGGTGAAATCACTGTTTTGACCCTTTGTGCTAAAGAAATCCCGAACTGACCTCGATTGCAAAAAAAAATCGAATCTGACCTTTTTGGGTGACGCCAACATGCGTGGCGTTTGGGTTGCACGGGTGACGCCAGGGACCCTGGCGTCTGGTCCCTGGCCCGCACGACCCCCCCTGACTCGTTGACCGGCTGACGTGGCAAAGGGGCCAGACGCCAAGGACCATGGCGTTTGGCCAGACGCCGTAGACCCTGGCGTTTGGTCCTGGTAAGTGAATAACCCCAAGGGAATTGGGTGGGACCCACCCCAGTCACTCTCCCCAATCCAGCCCGAGCTTGAAGCAGAATTTCTGGTCCCCCCCCTCTCTCCCCTCCCTCAAGCCCCCCCTCAAATCCTCCCCAAAAGGTGGTTCCCTCACATCTTCCTTTCCATCACTTTGTTGCTTGTGGTAATCTCCCCCAAATCACCCAATTTTTTTTGGTTAAATCTTGTTATTTTGCTAGCATTTTTTACATGTGGGTGCAACCCTAGTTCATTGTTTTTCCCCAAATTTGAGTGTGAATATCTAGTTTAACTTTGATAATATAGGGATATGCATAGTGTGTAGTATGTATGTTTGCTTGTTGAGTAGAAAGATTGGGGGTTAGGGTTAGTTAGTGTTTAGGGTTAACTTAGCTTAGTTTATGTTAATTAATGATACATTTTTGGGCATCATCAATAATGTAGTGTTGATATGCTTTGGATATAATGGATTGTTTTTGGATAACCAACAATTGTCATTGATGCCTTAAATGCATTCATGTTGTTTTTAGATGGGGAGGCTTGTTAATGTTCATTATATGTACAAGGAGGCATTCTTGAGTAACAATGCCAATGCCGACACGGGTGAGGAACCAATGGTTTTTGATACTAGCCCTAGCTATGAGGAGGTTGTTGCAAAAGTGAGACATGTCTTAAAGTGGATGGACCCCAATGATGATGTTAAGTTAATAGGAAGGTATGATGTAGGAGTTGGAGCCAAATCTCGCTTGAAAAGTATGCCTGTCACCTCGGATTTGCATTGGGATGTATACAAGGAAAAAGTTGCCCAATCGGAAGACAAGTCATTTGAATTGTTTGCCACCAAGGTTGAACCTCCTCGGTTTACAATTGACTTGAACCGGCATGCGTCTTCCCCAATGAATGACATGACCGAGAGGACAATCGTGCCCCTTGTTGAGCATAGGGTTGTGGTTGATGCCTCCAATGCTTATCCCCAACCACCAACTAGTGAAGCAAGTGAGGTTGAGTTTTATGCCCCAAATGCTTCTAGCCAACCACCAAGTAGCCAAGCAAATGAAGTTGAGGTGATTGGTAGTGACAACGTAATTCAAGAGGACGGTGATGCTAATGATGATGAAGATGAGCTAGAGGAAGGGTTTCATGGTAATGATGTTGGTGACTTGGATGCCTACATAGCGCAAAAGGACATGGATCGTGAGTTACCTTTTAGGCGTCTATATGGGTACGACTCGGATGACGAAGGTCCGGAGGAAGAATTGGATGAGGATGGATTCACGAAGGAGGAAAACCAAATTTACTTCGAGTTGACGGGCTTACAAAAAAGAACTCACTTGTTTCGAGATCTCAGCCTTGCTCATAAAGCCGTAGTCGATGGCGGTATGAGAATGACTGCAATTGAGCCAACACCTTGCCCGGATCCAGGTTTGCTTCACTTTTGCGCTATCGGGCCTGCCTGCGAGAGGGGCGTCGGGCTCAACACCAATTAAAACAGCAACCCGAGCTCGCCAATTCACGGCGTGCACATGACCGGTAACAGGTTGTCCGTTGATAGGAAGGCCACTTATCATAGCCATGTCCTCTAGGGTCATCGTCATCTCCCCACAGGGAAGGTGGAAGGAATGTGTCTCGGTCCTCCAACGATCCACAAGTGCGGTGAGCGCCGCGTGGTTCACCGGCGGAGGGTGTCGCTTGAACTGCAACACAAATGGGAGAAGCCCCAGTCTCCGAATGTACGGCTCGTACTGCACGTCATAAGGAAAGTCATCCGCACCATGACCCCTCATGCGCAAAGCAACTACAGGCTGCAAAAAAAAAGAGCTCCGGATCAGTACAAAACACAAATGAAAAACACCGAAAAATATTTAGTCTTGCTTCTTACCTTCTGGTTCTCAATGGCCCGAGCACGATGATCCATGTCCAACTCCTGGATTAGTCCGTCGTACCAAGGTCCATGATCATCATCCGCCATCCTACCAAACAAATATGAACAAATGCATAATGAACTTCATGCCAAGAACATCTACATAATGCATCTCCGACATAATGCGTATCAAAGAGGCATCAACTAACTTGGCATAATCTGAATTTATTCTCAACATAATACATATAAAATAATATACATATCCAACATCAACATAATGCATTCTTGTTTGCATAGTTCAAAAGTAAATTCTCAAACAATATGGTGTCACATACAACCATCAAATTTCATCATCTCCTTTCCAAAAAAAATTATGCCTACAATAGCATGATCTACACATATAGACATCTCCTTTATAAAAAAATTGTGCCAACAAAATAATGATCTACATGTATCATATTTTTTCTAAATAGACTTGCTTGCTAACATATGCATCATTTGCTAGCACATACACACATCATCTATAATCAAACAAATTATGAAACTAGTCTATTTTACATACAAACATCATGTATTCATCACTTCTCTTAGTGCAAAAAAATCCTATGGAACAATATATGCACCAAACCTAATTGTTTTTGTCTACATATTCAACAACACATCATCAACCTCCCAAATAATCTTTCAAATACAAACAAAATCCTAAATCAAAGAAACCATCTACTCATCTAACATCACCTAATGTTGAATAATGCAACAAAAGGAAGAGGATTCAACTTAAATAAATTGGGGGAGATGGGGGAGAATACCTCAAGGATGCTTGGGGGGGTCAGATCCACGAATTTGAGTGGAGGATGGAGTAGATCAGAGGAGGATTTGGTGTGGGGGGGAAGAGGGGCGAAGGGGAGAAGGGTTCTGTTCGTGGGGGGGGGGAAGAGGAAGAAGAGAATGGGTGGGTGGGCTCGGCCCGCGCGTGGTACAGTTGGCAGGGGCCAGACGCCAGGGTCCTCGACGTCTGGTACCAAACGCCACGGTCCTTGGCGTCTGGTCCCTTTGCCACGTCAGCCGGTCAACGAGTCAGGGGGGTCGTGCGGGCCAGGGACCAGACGCCAGGGTCCCTGGCGTCACCCGTGCAACCCAAACGCCACGCATGTTGGCGTCACCCAAAAAGGTCAGATTCGAATTTTTTTTGCAATCGAGGTCAGCTCGGGATTTCTTTAGCACAAAGGGTCAAAACAGTGATTTCACCCCATATTCCACACCGCAAGAACGTGGCTGGCTCCTGCCGGTAGACCGGAAAACGAGGCTGCTGCTGTCCCCCACCATCACAGTGGATTGATGGGAAGTACTACTCGCAGCGTAGAGTAGCTGCAGACGATTGATTAAAAAACGCGCAGTTAAAACAATTGTAGCTTCTGACCTCCTCGGATTCGAAGTGTCCCTATAGCATTGCTGCTGTGACGAAAAAGGCGTGTCAGGCTTCCGAATATTTGGCAGAGTGCGATGGAAATCCAATCAGTCTCCGCGACGCACAACAGCGCCCCACAAAATCGATCCGACTTTGGACTAGACCGCCTGTCGGCCTCCCCAACTCGGCGAATTTGCTGATTTCTTCATTGGAACTTGGTACTTCTTGATTCAGTCGTCTTGCAGGAAAAGCACCGAAGTCAATCTCGCTTGGATCTTTTAATGCGAACGGGGCAGCGCATGTGTGCCCAATCAATGAAAAGGCTGCAGCGGAAAATCAGCCGTCTCTGCAACTCGGCGATTTGAAGGCTTGACGGATTGCTATCAGTCTCGGCGGATCGTAGGACGGCAAAGGTTATCCCATACCGGGTTATCCTATACGACTGTTCCATGCTGGCTCTTCTTCATCCAACCAAACGTGAGCTTCTTGATTCCTGAAAGATCTCCCTTCAAAAACACAACAACACCGTGCGCTGGCTCCACGGTGGGCACCAACTGTCGTGGTTTTGTCACGGCAAGATGTCCGGGTTAACGGACTTAGGTGTGAGGCCATCGCAACTATGTGGCGGCTTGAGAGGGGTTGGTCGGAATCGAGAGACGCGAGTTTACCCAGGTTCGGCCCCTCCGATGGAGGTAAAAGCCTACGTCCTGCTTTGTGTCTATATTGATGATGATGATGATCTCGATTACAAGGGTGCGGGATCGCTACCTCTAATCTCGAGAGCCTCTAATCTGTCTATCTCTAATGACTTGAAGTTGTCCCTCTTGGGGCGCCTTACCCCTCCTTATATAAGTGGAAGGGGTAGGTTTACATGTAGAGTCCTACTAGGAGTAGGATTAGGACTAGTCTCTCTTGAGTCCTAATCCGGGTCTTGTTTCTCTTGTAAGGGAATCATTCCTCTCTTTTGGGCCTTCTCTGTGAGCCGCCTGGCGCCGGCTTACACGCTGGGCCTTGGGCCTGGTCGTCCTGTGATCCGGTAATAGAGGTGACCCATGAGCCGCCATACGATGGGCCGGGTCATACCTCCTGCCGGGTCATATCTCCTGCCGGGTCACCGATGAGTCGCCGAGTCCCGGCCGGGTCATACTTCCGGCGGGGTTATACCGCGTGGTAATATCCCCGACACGCGCCACATGCACAGCGGGGAGCTACCGGCGGGTGCGCGTGACTTAAAGCTCTGGTCGTGGTAGAAACCGCAACGCCATGGATTGGAGCAACGGGGCGGTTACCTGTTTCGCCCGTGATCGTGGGTAGTGGGATTGGTAGAGACGGACGGCGACCCTTGGAGTGGGGGGAGAGCCAGGCCCCATGCCCTCCCTATAAACCGGGAGGTCTCGAGAGGCGATGCTCATCCTCCCTCTCCTCCTCCTTGAGTCCGAATCCACAGAGCTTGCTTCTCTGCCTCCTTATCCTGGGATGCGCTCGTCGCCAGCATGCCTAGGGGACGAGGGCGTCCTTTGGCTTCCGCCGCGGCGGCGAGGGCCTCCCGTCGAGATCATGCCAACGCTTCGGTCGTAGAGGCAGAGGGTGGCTCTAGCACGCGTGGCAGAGGCATCGGGAGCGGACGAGGTCGACGTGGGGCCCGTGGTTAGGGAAGACGGAGTGCTGCTCCTGTTCCTCCTCTGTCCTCAGACCCGCCCCTCGTGGAGGGTCACACCAAGGGGACGGCGCTGGAGTTCGTCATCAAACTGCACGGTCCTCCTCGAAGCCGCCTGCGCCTCCCTCGCCCTTTCGCCAGGGTGATGGAGATTGATAAACCGCCTGCGTTGTGGTTGCGGGCGCACGGCTGCTGTAATGGCGCCGTGCGAGCAGACGTCGAGTTTCCTGAACGCCGTGCCATGCTTCTCAGGCGCGGGTGGAAGACCTTTGCACGTGCCCACAACTTCACGGGTTGGCATGTCCTCCGCTTCAAGTTGGTGGAGGCCGACCTGCTCTCCGTCAAGATTTATGGGCATTCAGGCGCCCGTCTTGGCTGCTGCGAGGAGAGCTCGAGTGATGTCGAAAGCTCCTCCTAGAGCAATAGCGATGAGGAGGACAGTGTCGGTGAAGACGACGATGACGAGCCCCCAGCCGTCAAGTCGGAATACGCCGACTCGGACTCAAGCTGAGCGTCGGTCGCACCATCACCGTCAGCTAAACCCCTCCCCGGCAAAGCAATTTGCCGGGGTTTGTTGACTTCGGAGCTGCCTTCTCCCTCAACCGGCTCCGGCAGACTCGTGGACTTCGGCTTCGTCTTCCCTTTCGGTGGGCCTTCCGTCCGTGCAATGCTGGTCCTGACGGGGTCAGGCTGGGCTTCTGTTGGGGTCCTTCTTTTATCCCCTTGTTCTTTAGTGTCTTGTTTCTAGGGGAGAAAGCCAAATAAATGATTATTACAAAGGCGCGCCTTCCAATGTAACCCTTATCTAACTTGTATTGAAAATGAATGAGAGAAGTGCCATTTTCTTTCTGCAAGTACTATCCTTTTCTTTCCCTGTTTGTACTGTCCTGGTACGCTTTGTCCTTGCTACACGGAGCCGCTTGCCGGATCATCACTTAACCACGAGTGCCAAGAGGGAACGAGCCCCCGGCAATAGGTTGGCGTTGTTCCCCGACAGAGTTCCTTGCCGGTGTCGGCGGAGCCCCCACAGTTGTTAAACAAAAACAGGGGGACGGCTAGTCCCGACAAGGGTTCTCACCACATGGAGGACTCCACTACCCACAGTGAGGGGGATACTAAGGATTTCCTCGGGGCATTGGAAAGGCATCGAACTTGGGATATGTAATTGTACTTATCTTTTCCAAGTAGTATCCCTCTTTAGAGCTCGATGGGCCGTTGTCCTTGTTTCTTCGCCTCTCTTCCCTGTCTTCCCGACGGTCCGCCGTGTAGGGAGAGAACAGTAACAAAGATTACAGGTCCATCAAGTACTCTAACAAATCTTATATCTTAAAAGCGATAACACTGCGATCATAAAAATGCATAATGAGCATGTAAAATGATGATATGATGCGATGCCTAGATTTATTATTGTTGCACAGGGTCTGCGCCTGGCTCAGTACAAAGGGTTACATGCAACATCGGCAATGCTTGTACAAAAGGTGGCTGCCGGGAGCTGAGCCCGACAGCCGGGCCTTACGGGTAGAACTTACGAAGATGCTCAATATTCCATGAGTTAAGCACCTTGGTGTCATCTTCGGTCTCCAGACGGACTGCGCCGGGTCTGGTGACTCGTGCTACCCGGTAAGGGCCTTCCCACTTCGGCGTCAACTTGTTGGTACCCTTGGCGGACTAAACACGCCTAAGGACAAGGTCGCCTTCCTCAAGGTTCCGAGCGTGGACCCTGCGGCTATGGTAGCGGCGCAGGGCTTGCTGGTAGCGTGCAGCACGCACAGCAGCCCGGAGACGGTCTTCCTCGAGGAGCATGGCATCGTCATGCCGTAGCTGTTGTTGCTCTACTTCGTCGTAGGCAAGCACTCGAGGTGACCCGTATATGAGTAATGTGGGGAGCACTGCTTCCGCCCCGTACACTAGGGAGAAGGGCGTCTGGCCAGTAGCTCGATTTGGTGTCGTTCTGAGTGACCAATGAACCGCCGTCAGTTCGTCTATCCAGCGCTTGCCGCTCTTCTGTAGCTTATCGAAAGTCCTTGTCTTGAGCCCTCGCAGCACTTCAGCATTCATCCTCTCAACTTGCCCGTTGCTTCTAGGATGAGCAACATAGGCGAAGGAGACCTTGCTTCCAAGGCTCTGGATATATTGCATGAAGGCGCGGCTCGTGAACTGGGTGCCGTTGTGAGTGATCACCCTGTTAGACACTCCAAAGCGGCACACCAGTCCTTTCATAAACTTGATAGCTGACTGTGAGGTCACCTTCCTCACTGGTTCTACCTCATGCCACTTTGTGAACTTGTCGGTTGCCACGAACAAGAACTCAAAGCCCCCGACAGCACGGGGGAAAGGGCCTAGGATATCGAGCCCCCAGACCGAGAATGGCCCGGACAGAGTAATCATTTGTAGAGCTTGTGCTGGTTGATGGATGTTCTTGGAATGAAACTGGTAGGCTTCACACTTGGTGACCAGCTCAGTGGCGTCTTGGAGGGCAGTGGGCCAATAGAAACCCTGCCGAAAAGCTTTACCGGCAAGGGCTCTTGATCCTATGTGGGAGCCACATACTCCTCCGTGAATCTCTGCCAATAACTTCAGTCCATCCTCCCGGCAGATGCACCTCAATTTCACACCGTTTGGTCGTTTTCTGTACAAGGTGTTATCGACAAACAAGTACATACTCGACTGGCGGGCTACTTTTTCGGCTTCCTCTTGCTCTTCGGGGAGTTTTCCTGTCTGAAGAAAGTGAACTATATGTTGTGCCCAGGTTGGAGCCTGTGGCTCGACAACAAGGGCTAGAGGCATTTCTTCGTCTGCGGGAGCGCTTGCCTCAACCGCGAGGACCTGGGGTCCTGCGGGAGGGAGCTGCTCATCAACCACGGCGGGACCTTCCCCTGTACTATTTCTACCAGCGGCTTCAGGGAGCTCTGCCGGGAAATGCTTGTCGGAGTTCAGCTTCCTTCTCTTTCTGGACATTCCTGACGGGGATACTGATGGTTGGGTGAGGCAGAGAACAAAAGTCCCTGGTTCCACAGGAAGCTTCTGCACAGCACACTTCGATAGATGGTCAGCAATGCTATTTTCCGCTCATGGCACATGTTCTGTTTGTAGTCCATCAAAGTGCTCCTCCAATTTCCTCACCTCTTCCATGTATGCTTCCATCAGCAGGCTCTGGTAATCCTTGTTGACTTGCTTCACCACAAGCTGAGAGTCTCCTCGGACAACCAGTCTCTTGATCCCCAACTCTACCGCGATTCTAAGTCTGGCAAGGAGCCCCTCGTACTCAGCAGTGTTGTTGGTGGCTTCCTCCCAGGGAAAGTGCATTTGAACAACATACTTGAGGTGCTCTCTGGTAGGGGCAACGAGGAGCGCGCCTGCCCTGGAGTGAGAAAGCACCATCAAAGTACATGATCCAATCTTTGGGTGCTTCTTTGCCGGGGAGGATTGTTTCTGGAATTTCTTCATGTAACAGCCCAGAACCGACGCTTCAGAAGATTCCCCTTTTATTCCATTGTCATCGTGTGTTTCGTTTGATTGTCGCATTCATCATCACATCATTAGCATCATCCGCATTGCATCGGCACTCCGCTGCCACCAATTTTCAAAAAACTCGCATCCGTCGTAGTGGCCGGTTCTCTCCGTTCGTGTCGTTGACCGTTTCGAGACCAATCACACACGCACGCGCCCGCGACATCATTAAAAAAGCTTTTAAAAGCGCGCGAAAAATATTCTCGGATTGGGTCGAAAGTTGGCGTGCGGTCTTGTTTTATTGTAGGTAGACCGCCTGCCAAATTTCGTCGCAATCGGAGGTCGTTTGATACCCCGACGATCAACCGTAGCGGCTCCGTCATCGGTTTATTCGTCGGACGATTTCGATTTATAAAACATGTCACGTGACCCCAACCTCTCTCTCTTCTCAGCCCACACCCCCTCTCCGTAGCCCACCTTGCCACCTCCCCTTCCGGACCGTCGGATCGAGATCCTACGGTCCGAAAACGGGCAAAACTGCTAACCCTAGCCCCATTTGCTATAAATAGACCCCTAGGCGTCCAAATCAGGCAACCCTAACCCCCTGCCTCGAAATCCGTGCCGCCTCCCACCACTCAGCGCCGCCACCTCCCACCTCCTCTCTCCTCCAGCCGACAGGGCCCGCCGAAGCCCGGATCTGGCCCGCCCCGGGCCCGGATTGGACCGAACCCCGCCGCCGCGCCCGAGTTCCTCCGGAGCCCGGCTCCTCCCGGTGCCTTGCCCCGCGCCCTGTTCGTCCCTGCCCACCGCCGCGACCGGCCGGTGCCGCCGGAGTGCCGCCGTCGGCGAGCACCCGACCCAGGCGAGCCCTTGCCCCGTGCCTCTCCTTCTTCCTCATCTAATCTCTCTCTCTCCTCATTCTGCAGGTCGCTACCGCGCCGCCGCCTGCCATCGTCGCGCCGCCCATGTCCGGCCCGGATCCGTTCCTGGCCGCCCCGGGTCGCCTCCTCCGCGCCGGAGACCGCCCCGCCGGCGCCCTGTTTGCTGCGCCGGAGCCGCCGCCTCCCTCCTCTGTTCTCGATCGGGAGGAGAGGGACGAGGGCGAGCCCCGCTGCCCTAGACGCTCGTGGGCTGGCCCGAGCCACCGCAAGCCGTGGCCCAGCAGCGCCCCCCTGGCCCAGTCCGCCCAGGCCTGCACCACCTCTCCACTGAACGGGCCAAGGCCCGCGAGGCGAGCCGCGACCCAGTGCCCCTATCCCACGCCCGCGTGCGTTGAATTGTTATCCTGCGCTCAGTCCCATGCTAGCCCATGTTGCTACAGATTCAGCCCACGTAGCATTTTTTTAGTCTGCGAATTTAGCTAATTTCCTGAGAATTTCTTACAGAAAACTGCCATGCATTTGATATGACAATAAATAATTAACCGTGCTTCATATGCAAATACTTTATATATGTAAAATGATTAGAATTTCGTGTAGATTCACAATATGCCACTTTCAACCTTGTTAAAAATGTTTAGACTTTCTGTTTGCTTAAATCTGCATAAATGCCATGCTATAATGATTTATTTCATAACTTCATAACCGTAGCTCCGATAAAAATGTTCCATATATGTAAATCGACTAGAATGACATGTAGAACTGCATGGTATACTTTATTTTCCTGTTTAATAAATATAAAACATGATTAGTTCAGATCAGGACCAATTTCGGAATTAACATATGGGGTCATTTCGGAAATGCTATATGTTGTTTCCGGCCTCATTTAAACTTGCCTAGATGTGTAGTTTACTTATGCTTCACCTCTTGCCATGTTTAACAACATTTAATATTGTCATGTACCTAACGAGAGTGAACTAATTAATTCGAACGTGGAGTTTCGTCAATATGCAACCCGTTGCATATTGAACTTCACTTAATGTGTAGTATTTGTTTGTTATGATTGCCATGTCTTGCATAATTAAACCGGACATGCATCATGTTTGTTTGCGCATCATGTCATGCATATGTTGTGGTGTTGTTCATGTGTTGATTGTTGTTTCCGGATTGCTTCTTCTCGATAGAGTCCCGAAACCGCTTCGGAGTGTGAGGATCCGTTCGACTACGTGGTTCGTCTACTTCACGGATTCGTTCTTCTTCCAAGCGGGATCTCAGGCAAGATGATCGTTTCCTTGGATACCATTACTATCATTGCCATGCTAGATGTCTCGTTTCTATCGATGTCTCGCTACCTACCACTTGTATGTCAAGCCTCCCAAATTGCCATGAAAAGCCTCTAACCTCTCCACATCCCAGCAAAACATTGTTTGGCTATGTTACTGCTTGCTCAGCCCTTCTTATAGCGTTGCTAGTTGCAGGTGCAATGTTTCCATGTGCCAACATGGATGTTTTTGATATATCACAATATTATTGCTATTTAATTTAATGCACATATATATACTTGGTAAAGGGTGGAAGGCTTGGCCTTTTGCTCGGTGTTTTGTTCCACTCTTGCCGCCCTAGTTACTTGTGTACCGGTGTTATGTTCCATATTTTGCGCTCCTAACATGCTCGGGGTTGTTATGGGGACCCCCTTGATTTTCGTTTTAGGATAAAACTTGTCTGGCAAGGCCCAACATTGGTACTATTTGCTTAATAACAACTAAAATTTGCATAGGGCATTGATCACCCCGTGGATAATTAATCAACCCCCGGGCCAGTGCTCCTCATGAGTGTTGGTCCACCTACCTAGCAGTCGGCGGTGCCACCTTGGGGCAACTCGAGGCATTTTCAGGCTACCGTCCACTTCGCATAGACGGATGATGCCCGTAGATAGAGAGCGCGCGGCTCTAGATGTGGATCTGGCTCATCGGGAGGTCTTGCTGGACTTGTTTTACATTTCTCGAACGTCTTGTGCGCGGGATTTCGCTGACATTCCGGGCTATCCCGAAGTTGAGATTTTCCATCGGAATTCCGCAATTACTACGGGTGATTCCGCGGTTGAGGAATTCCAACGCGGCGTGTGGTTAGTTTGTGATGGATGAGTTGGAGCACCCCTGTAGGGTTAAATCTTTCAGAAAGCCGTGCCCGCGGTTATGTGGCAACTTGGAAACTTTGTTTAACACCCGGTCATAGCAAACTTGAAGTAAACTCTAATAAAATACACCAACCGTGTGCGTAACCGTGACTGTCTCTTCTCGTGAATTTCTGATCCGAGAGAGAACACGGTGGGGTTATGTTTGTTCGTAAGCAGGTGTTCAGGATCTCTTAGAGATCATTACTAGTACCCGCCCGTTTATTCGACAATCATCCCCCTTTATTCTTGTACTCGTAAGTTAGCCACTCAAATAAATGCTTAGTGCTAGCCACAGCCTCACCACTTAACCATACCTCACCCATTAAGCTTTAATAGTCTTGATACCCTTGGAAATGAGATTGCTATGTCCCCGTGGCTCACAGATTACTACAACAACAGTTGCAGGTACAGGTAATGCGATGCTTTGACGTGAGAGCGATGTTTGTTTGATTTGGAGTTCTTCTTCTTCTTCTTCATCGATCTAGGATGGGTTCCAGGCGGCAGCCTGGGATAGCAAGGATGGATGTCATTATATCGTTTGTTTTCGTCCGTAGTCGGACCCTGCTCTTCTATATGATGTTTGGATATGTTGTTGTATTGATGTGATATTGATGTAGCTTGTGGCGAGTGTAAGCCAATTCCATATACTCATCTCTTCTTTACATGTACTTGTAATGATATCCATTCTTGCGAAATGACGAGATGCGCTTCTATCCCTGTCGAGGCCCTCGTGCCAAAATAAGGATAGGATCGCATCTTGGGCGTGATACTTCATCTGGCGTGGGTGTCCATTCTGCGATAAACTCCGCCAAGGCTCTGCTCTAAATGGTGGAAGTGCTCTCGTACTTTAATCCGAAACTTGACAACTCCAACACTCACTCAACTATTCTGCCAGTGGCCTCGGGGTTCCTCAGTATGCGTTGCAACGGGAAACGGGTAACAACCGTGACCTCATGGGCTTGGAAGTAGTGGCGCAGCTTCCTCGAGGCCATGATGAGGCCAAAGATCAGCTTTTGTACTCGAGAGTACCTTGATCTAGCTCCCCGTAATAAGGAACTGACAAAGTACACGGGTCGCTGCACCATCTTCTTCTTCGTCACCTCTCTTGATCCGCTGTCATCCATTTGCTGAGGTCCCCCTTGATCCGTATTGAGTCCTGCCGCGGATATTTCTGCATCGCCCCCGTTAGCACTAGCAACAGCCGCTGAATCTTCATCCGCTTCCCTCTATGCCACCAGCGCTGCACTAACCACTTGATTTGTTGCTGCTAAATACAGTAGCAACGGCTCTTGTGGTTTAGGAGCGACCAAGGTGGGAGCAGAGGAAAGGTAATTCTTCAGGTCTCGCAGTGCTGCTTCTGCTTCTGGGGTCCACTTCATTGGGCCAGCCTTCTTCAAGATTTTGAAGAACGACAAAGCGCGCTCAGCGGACTTGGAGATGAACCTACTCAACGCGGCAACACATCCGGTCAAATGCCTGATATCCTTGATGGATTTGGGTGCTTGTATCTGTTCGATCGCCTTGATCTTGTCGGGATTAGCTTCTATTCCTCACTAAGACACAAAGAACCCAAGTAGCTTGCCGAATGGGACACCAAATACGCACTTTTCAGGGTTGAGCTTCAAGTTGATCTTGCATAAGTTTGCGAAAGTTTCTTCCAAATCTTGTATGAGAGTTGCTTGGTCCTTGGTCTTGACTACAATGTCATCCATGTAAGCTTCCACGTTTCTGTGCAGTTGAGGCTCAAAACCAATCTGAACCGCCCTGGCAAAGGTTGAACCATCACTCTTTAACCCAAAGGGCATACGCACAAAACAGTACGTGCCGCAAGGAGTTATGAATGCAGTCTTCTCCTCATCCTCTTTGGTCATGAATATCTGGTGGTATCCGGAGTAGGCATCCAAAAAGGAGAGCAAATCACATCCGGAGGTGGAATCAACAATCTGATCTATGCGCGGCAAGGGAAAAGGGTCTTTCGGGCAAGCCTTGTTCAAGTCAGTGAAGTCTATGCAAAGCCTCCATTTCCCATTCGCCTTGCGTACCACCACCGGGTTTGCTAGCCAAGTTCGATGCAGTACTCCTCTGACCAAACCAGCTGCCTCGAGTTTCTTGATTTCCTCGGCAATGAATTGTTGCTGCTCCAAGGCTTGCTTCCTAACCTTTTGTTTGACGGGTCGGGCATGAGGGCAGACAGCAAGGTGGTGCTCAATTACCTCCCTGGGAACACCGGGGATGTCAGATGGTTGCCAGGCAAACACATCGACATTCGCCCACAGGAAGGTAATGAGCGCGCTTTCCTATTTGTCAGTAAGGGTAGCACTAATGATGAAGGTACCACCAGTGCCGTCCTCCCTTGCCGGGACTTTCTTCGTCTCAGGGTAGGTGACCTTGGTCTTCTTGCTAGTGGAACTCCCCGGTAGGTCATCATCGGGTGTAGCGCACTCCGGAGAGGCGCGCTTCCCGGAGTCCTTGCCAGTGCTCCCGCTAGCCTTCTTTGATCTCTTCGACTCCTTGGCGGGAGCTGGGACGTCTGTGGTCTCAGCTGCTACCGCGTCGCGGTACATCTCGTCCACGCAGATAACTGCGTTCTTCTTATCAGAGGGAATGGAAATGATCCCAATGGGCCCTGGCATCTTCAAAGTATTGTAAGCGTAGTGGGATGCTGCCATGAATTTTGCCAAAGATGGGCGCCCGAGGATTCCGTTGTAAGGCAGAGGGATCTCGGCCACGTCGAACACAATCCTCTCTATCCGGAAATTCAGTTCCTCGCCGAATGTTACCAGCAAGGTGATCTTTCCCTTGGGTCGGCTCCTGCCGGGGTTGATTCCCTGAAAGGTGCCCGTAGCTTCGAGCTCTTCATCATGGATCTGCAGTTTCTCAGCCACCTTAGGGGAGATCAAGTTCAATACAACCCCGCCGTCAACTAACATGTTAGACACCTTGAGGTTGCGGATTGTCGGGGAAACCAACAATGGCAAGCATCCGACCGTAGTGGTACGGTCAGGATGATCCTCTTCGTCAAAGATGATAGGCGTGCAGGACCATTTGAGCGGCTTCCTGGATTCTGCAGTTGGCTCTACGGCATTGACCTCGCGCGCCCACTGTTTGAGTTGGCGGTGAGAGGAGTGCAAAGAAGCACCCCCGTCAATGCACATGACTTCGGTTGCTTTCTGAACTCCCTGTCACTGGAATCCTCATCCTCACTCATGTCATCTGTTTCCTTCTTCTCGCGGCCTCTGGCGGGCTTTTCTTTTTGTTGTGCTGTTTTGTCGCGACGGCCTCCTCTGCCGCCACGGCCCTTCCCGGCAGCACCGTCTTGACCATTCTCTTTGTCGTGCTTCTCATATTCGGCCCTCTGCTTCTCAACAAGTTGCTCAACTTGCCGGCATTTTTGGAGATCGTGGCCCTTGGTACGATGGATTTTGCAGTATGGCCCGTCGGACTTCCCAGTCTTCTCAGCGGCAGCAGCCTACCGACAATCAGCGCACACGGCAGCTCCCTTGCCGGGGGTTTCGGCTTTCGCCTTCTTGCCGGCACTGAGGTCTCCGGAGCTCTGAACGGCGAGTACCGCCTTTCCTTTGCACTTCCTGTTTCTTCCCTTCGGACCAGGGTTGTCGTCGTCATCATCAGAGTCGACTTCGACGCTTGCCTCCTCTCCGGGGAGTCGCCTTCCTTCTTCAGCTCGAGCACATTTGTCCGCCGAGGTGTAAAGCTCATTGACAGTCTTGGGGAACTTGACATTCATCTTGGCTCGCATCCTCCTGTTGCGCACTTTCAAATGGAACGCGGCGATGACAGCTGCGGGATGTATTTCTGGGATGTTGCGATGTACTCGGCTGAATCTCTGGATATACTTCCTCAAAGTTTCTCCCTCCTTCTGCGGGAGAACTTGGAGATCACTGGGCTGGCCTGGTTCCTGGTGACCACCTGTGAAGGCGCCAACGAACTCGTTGCACAGATCAGCCCATGATGAAATGGAATTCTCCGGCAGGTGCATCAACCATGATCTCACATTTGGCTTAAGTGCCAAAGGGAAATAGTTGGCGAGCACCTTTTCATCCCTTCCTCCTGCGGCTTGGACAACTATCGTGTATATGCCCAGGAACTCTGCCGGGTTCAGCTTCCCGTCGTATTTCTCCGGTAGCTCAGACTTGAAAGCTCGGGTCGACGGCCAGCGGACCCGCCGTAGCTCGCTAGTGAAGGCAGGGTAGCCGACCTCGTAAGGAAGGTACCCGCCAACACTGGGCGCGGGGTTGCCGACGTCTGGACCGTTGCGCTTGTCAGACTGGCGGTGAGCTTCCCGGAGTCGCTCGATGGTGATACGCGCGTCTTCTTTCCGCCGGTCTTCAAGGACGCGCCATTGATCCCGGCGGCCGCGTGGGCCGGACGAGACTATGGATGCCTCGTCGTGCTCGTCGGCATGTGAAGCTTGCTGCGGCTGCCTCTGGGCCTGTTGTCACGGAGGGGATTGCACTGTTGGTGTGTCCCCTTCGACGCGCTCGTCGGCTCGGGCTGCCGCTGCTGTTCGCGTATGCCGTGATGGCTCTGCACGCTGGGTCTTGTTAGCTTCGACGAAGGAAATCAAGCTCTGGATGGTAGCTCTCCATTCATCCATCTTATCGACCGTCGGCATAAAGTTGAGCAGCATCTGGACTCGCGCCATGGCTTCCTCGGTTGTTTCTGGCATAGCGAAAGAGGCGGACCGCGACGTCGCTCGGCTCTTGGTGGGACCAAGAGAAGAATCGCCGTGTTCTCGGCGTCGTGCGCCGCTCGCCGGGGCCGTCTGATGTGCAGGAGGCCGAGCCTATGGATTTGTGGCCTCGCTCGGCGCTCCATCTTGTTCTGCGCGGGGCGCACGCCCAACAGCTCTGCGAGCGGTGAGGGCAGCTCTAGGGTCACGGCTTGCACCAGACCGGGCGCCCCCATGACGGTAGCGGCCATCCGAGCGGTGGGGAGGCGAAGGATGGCCATTCCCCTCGCCCACAGCGTCAGGGCTCGGCTCGCCAAGTCGTTGTTGCGGTTCCTCCTCTTCGGCGACTCCTGCCCCATCTCCGGCCGTGAGGGACTGGACGGGGGCGCCACCTGCGCCGGCCACATCGCCCACGATGCCCGCCTCACTTGCGACCGCTGCGGTGTCGATGGCGCCCGCGGCCGCGTGCGAGGGAGCCTTCAAAGTGGAGGGATGTGTGGCCGCACCGGATTTCTTCTTGGGAGCCATTGTTGGAGAAGATGATGAAGAAGATCGACGCACCGATCACAATCTCGAGTTCGCACCAGCGCAGCGCCCCCCTACCTGGCGCGCCAAAGATGTTGGGGTTGGATGCACACGATCACCTATGGGGCCATCGGCCCCTTTGTGGTTCGGCGGGGGGCGTGGACGCAGGCACAAAGAGTAGAGACAGTGAGACGACACGGCGGTTTACCCAGGTTTGGGCCGCTGTGAAGCGTAAAACCCTACTCCTGCTTTGTGGGTGGATTGATCAGGGGAACACAAAGAACGTACAACACTCCAGCCCGGCAAGGGTTGCCTTCGGGGGAGTCACTACGCGTGCAGGTGCTCAAAAGTCCGAATCCTGAGCTAGATTGCCTTGGGCCTCCTTTTATAGTACAAGGGGCAACCACAGTAGCAAAATAGACATTGTCTGATGATTAGATAGCTAGCAGAGCTTATCATACCTAACTCTGGCATTAGAGACAAAATACCATCATTTCTAGTCTAGGTGGCGTGCAGGGGTGCATCCCCGGCAAGCTTATACCACCGCTCTAGCTAACCATTGCACCTCACCTCGACACATCTAAGGACGGGTGTCAAGGAGGGGTAATTTGTCTTCCAGCATGTAGCCACGTGCTTAGCGAGAGCCTCTTAGCCACCAGGGGGCTCGACACCGCATTGACAAGTGACTGGCCTTGCGATGAGGTGGAGCGGTGACAAATTGGCTCGCGCCTGCCGGGGGATGGCTTGCCGGGTCTTCAAGGTGGCGCACGTCCTGGTCCCCGGCAAGTGTCGGGGGAGTGCTTGGCGCGCAGCAGTCCCAGGTTTGGGCTGCCGCGTAGAGCTTGTTGTAGTTCTTCTTGATCATTGTCGGGTTGGCTCAGTGTTTGAATGGTCTTTGCTGTTGTCGCATGTGCACAAGTCAGGGGCACTGGGTACCCCTGTCCTAGTGCACTGACACAAAGTAATAAAAGCGACAGACTGCATAATAAAGGTTGCTATCACAAGGGGCAATACAATGTGACGTTCTTTTGCGCTAAGGGATTTGGCATACAAATTAAAAAGCGCATGACAACCTCTGCTTCCCTCTGCGAAGGGCCTATCTTTTACTTTTATGTATTTACTTTTATGCAAGAGTCAAAGTATTCTTCCCTATTCCTTTTTATTTTTCTCCTTTTGCAAGCATCATTGATAACCTACAAGTATAGGGGATCGCAAAGTTTTCGAGGGTAGAGTATTCAACCCAAATTTGTAGATTCGACACAAAGGGAGCCAAAGAATATTTGAGAGTATTAGCAGTTGAGTTGTCAATTCAACCACACCTAGAGATAAATATCTGCAGCAAAGTGATCAGTTGCACAGTAATATGATAGTTTGATAGCAGTAGTAACGGTAACAGTAGCAGTAGTGATTCTGTAGCAAGTGCAATAGTAACAGCAGTAGTAGTAACTTAGCAAGGACAATAAGTGGAAAAATCATAGGCACTGGATCGGTGTATTCATTGGATGATATTCATCATATAACAGTCATAACCTAGGGCGACACAGGACTAGCTCCAGTTCGTCAATGTAATGTAGGCATGTATTCCGTATATAGTCATACGTGCTTATGGAAAAGAACTTGCATGACATCTTTTGTCCTACCCTCCCGTGGCAACGGGGTCCATAAGGAAACTAAGGGATATTAAGGCATCCTTTTAATAGAGAACCGGAATAAAGCATTAACACTTAGTGAATACATGAACTCCTCAAACTACGGTCGTCACCGTGAAGTATCCCGATTTCTGTCACCCCGGGGTTGACGGATCCTAACACGTAATAGGTGCATATGACAAGGCAAGATCGGATCAAGAACATAGATATAATGATGATTACATAAACGGTTCAGATATGAAATCATGGCACTCGGGCCCTAGTGACAAGCATTAAGCATGGCAAAGTCATAGCAACATCAATCTTAGAACATAGTGGATACTAGGGATCAAGCCCTAACAAAACTAACTCGATTACATGATGAATCTCATCCAACTCCTCACCGACCAGCAAGCCTACGAACGAATTACTCACTCCCGGTGGGGAGCATCATGGAATTGGCGATGGATAAGGGTTGATGATGATGAAGAGCGAAGATCCCCCTCAATGGAGCCCCAAACGGACTCCAGATCTGGCCTCCCGATGAAGAACAGGAGGTGGCGGCGGCTCCGTATCGTGAAACGCGATGAAACTTTCTCTCTAACTTTTTTCTCTAAATTTAGGAATTTATAGCGCTAGAATTAGGGTAGGAGGGCCCACGAGGTGGGCACGCTCCACCAGGCCGCGCTAGGGGGGTCTGGCGTGCCCTGGTGGAGGGTGGCCACCTTGGGCCCCCTCTCTGGTGGCTTATGGCTCCAAAATTCCTCATATATTCCAAAATAATTCTCCAAAAAAATTCATTCCATTCCGAGAACTTTTATTTCTGCACAAAAAACAACACCATGGTAGTTCTGCTGAAAACAACGTCAGTCCGGGTTAGTTTCATTCAAATCATGCAAGTTAGAGTCCAAAACAAGAGCAAAAGTGTTAGGAAAAGTAGATACGTTGGAGATGTATCAACTCCCCCAAGCTTAAACCCTTGCTTGTCCTCAAGCAATTCAGTAAACAAACTGAAAGTGAGAAAGAAGAACTTTTACGAACTCTTTTGTTCTTGTTTACATACATATGCTTAAGTAGCACCCAGGTTTTCAGCAAAGATTATGACTAACCATGTCAACAATAATTCTTAAAGATTATATTAACTCATATCAATGACACAAGCAACTAGCGAGCAATAATAAAATATCTCAAGTGCAAACAATTTGTCAAAACAATCATGATATAATATGACAATAGTGGTCTCTCGCTAGCCCTTTCTGAGACCGCAAAACATAAATGCAAAGCACCTCCAAAGCTCAAGCAGCGACTAAACATTGTAATTCATGGTAGAAAAGATCTAGTCATGATGCATCCAACATTCGCTATACACAATGCATGAGGATGGCAATAGTGCTCTCAGATCCGACGCTTATTTTAGAAGGTGATGACTCAACATTAAAGTAAATAGATAGTCCCTTCGCAGAGGGAAGCAAGGATTTGCAGAGGTGCCAGAGCTCAAGGATTAAATAAGAGATAAGTATAATTTTGAGAGGCACACCCTTCTTGTCAACGTTACGACCAAGAGCTATCAATATCTTCCATGTTAAACAAATTAGCGGCGGTTCCCAAGCGGTAAAAGTTGTCGGATTTCGGGCTCCGCAAAAACCCTAAGAAGTTCGAACTCAGGGGCATGTGCGAAGATCCCCAACAGCTTCGCCCCTCCTAGCTCTCAACGCGATAACCCCGCTCGATGGCGACGAAGAAGACAACACACGAGAGTTTACCCAGGTTCAGGCCGCTGCGAAGCGTAAAATCCTACTCCTGCTTTTGGTGGATTGCCTCACGAGGAGGTTTGTGCATGAACTAGTACAGCGGTGAGTTGCCTCGTGAGTGCGTTCTGGTGGCGTCCGATCCCCCCTCTACAGAGTAGCCTAGCCTCTATTTATAGCGGCCCGGGTCCTCTTCCCTTATCTCAATGGCGGGAAGGGATCCCACAACGGCCAAATTCGAAAGGGGACAGGAGGTACATCTTATCCTGACGAAAGGTGGTCTTCGCCTGCAAAGTAGCTGTTGGTGATGCAGTGGTGGGCTCGGTGATGACATCCGTCCTGCTGCGCCCGCTGGACTGGTCTCGTTGCACCGGAATGGCAACCTTTGGCGGGGCGTCTCGGGAGCCTGCGCTCGTCCCCGCCTCCTTTGCACCAAAGAGGAAACTGTCCCCTCTGGCATGCTGGTGCCCGCCTGGCCTGGCTGGCGTCACCCTTGACCTCCCGAGGCCGAGCATGGCATAGAGATCTCTGCCACTCAGGAGGGGGCCTGGGGAGGCCTATTCCCCTGCGGTTCTTGGCGATGTTCTCCTCGTGAGGGTGGGACTCTCGCGAGGGCCTTGTCTTGAGTGAGACCGCGCTGGGCCGTAATTGGCTGTCGACGTGGGCCACGCCCTGGGCCGCAGGTAGGCAAGTCTGGGTACCCCCGTTCCCAGGACGCCGACAGTAGCCCCCGGGCCCGAGGCGCACTCGAGCAGGCTTTTGAGCGAAGCTATAGAAGATGTCCCGAAGCGCCATGGGCCCCAACCGCCTGCGGGCCCAACCTGACGCGTGGCGCACAATGAGATGCGGGCGTCTCAGCTCCCCGAAGACGTCGGGAACCGCCCTGAGTCGAGCTGACGCGAAGCCTGCACGCCTCCCCAGCCATCATTGCTCTTCCTTGAATGCGGCTGTCTCCTTGTGTCCTCCCTCCCTCGGGCCATGCGGATGTGTCCCGACGGGAGCAGGTGAAGCGACATGAAGCAGGGTAGCACGCCGATCGAGTCTGGCACGCGTTGCCCGAGGAGCGCACGACGCCTCCACTCCCCACGACGCCTCATGGGTAGCGGTTGCGCCTATAAACCCGCCCCGCCCGGGGGGTCTTGCCATCCTGACATGCCCTCTTGCTTCCCTTCCTTCCAAGTTATCTTCCTTGTCCTCCTCTTTCCCTTTGTTCTTCAATGGCGTCCGGGGGAGTGCAGCGGGTGCGGGAGGACGTACGGGGCCTCCGGCTCCGCCGTCGGCCTTTGGAGGCAGCGGTGGGGGGCCCTTGAGGCCGGCTCACACCCGCCGGCGCTGGGCCATTGCCGACGAGTAAGCGTTCTGTCTCCCCCCGTTTCTCTTTCAATCGCGCCCGACACGCCAGACCTGATTACCCCCTTCCGCCAGGGTGCCCGTGCCCAAAAGGCGCAGGCTCGACAAGCTCCAGGAGGGAGCAGTCATGCTGAGGGCCCAGCTGGCGGACGCCGAGGCCGCCCTCCAGGCCGCGCTCAAGGGTGAGGCGGAGGCCCAGGCGGAGCTGGCGACCCTCCAGACCCAGATCAAGGGGGCGGCTGACGCCGTGCTGGCCGCCCAGGACGAGGCGGCGCACGCGAAGATGCTGGAGGCGCAGCGCGCCAAGCAGTACCTAGAGGTCGCCCACCGCGCGGTTGGTGCGGTGAGCCGGTTCGTCGGGGAAGCCCCCGCGCTGCCGTGCGCCCACGGCGACGGAGTCTACCTCAACTTCTTCGGCAAGGTGGTGGAGGCGCTGGAGACCGGCGTCTCCCGGGTGGACGAGGACAATGTGTCCAGCGCGCGTGACCTCCTGGACATTGCGTTGACGCGCGTCTTCTCCAACCTGCGTCGCCACGCCCCGGAGCTTGATCTTCCCCGCGTCATGGAGCCGGTGCCCGAGGAGCTCCAGAGGCCACTCAGGGACGAGGTGCGCCCGCACGTGGAGTCCCTGGTGGAGCGGTTCGTCCAAACGCCCTCTTCCGACGAGAGTGGCGACTCCGACGCCGTGACGGGCGATGGCCCGGGTGGCGACAGCGGCTCCTCTGCTTAGGCTTCCCCTGTTCTTTTTCCTCTGGTTCCTGCCATGTCAAGAAACACCCGGCCCCTGAGGGCGTTAAACTTTTGTGTTTTACCTTCATCTTCCTCCTTCTTCCTTTAAATCGCCGGCTGCTTGCTTTGTGTGACGCGACTTCGTCTCTTGCGCGTAGCTTTGTGTCATCGTCGATGCGCCCCCCCCCCCTATTTTGGGGGGTCCGCGGGGGTGTCGCACCGTGCCCGACGATGGCGGCCTGCCGGGACCTCGCGAGGCGGGCCCTCCTGAGGAGGAGCGTATCACCCCCAAGGTCGGGGTCTTAGCGTCGTAGCTTAATGAGGCCAGACTCCTCTCCTTGCGCCGTCCTTCCTTGTACCTGGGACCACAAGAATCCTGATGCAGGCACGTAGCGAACCGTAGCGCCTACATTCTCACGTTAGTGCTCACACCTCCTACCCAGCATTCGGGCTATCATCTGATCAGAAAGTTTATGCTCTGTTCGGTGGGTGTACTTAGCTTATCGGGTCGTGGCGATCTCATGCGTCGTGAGGTGTAGCTGGAACGTCCAGGGAGGTCGAGGATCCCACCAGGGTGGGCTTCTTCCTTGTGTGCGGGATGGTTCGGGAGCCCTTTCAACACTCTGCGTCGGCGGGGCCGAATCCCGAGCAGGCCTCGACCGCCGTTGGGGCGTCCGGATCACCAGGACGAGACCAAAGGGGCGATGCCTCGACCACCGTTGGGGCGTCCGGATCACCAGGACGAGACCAAGGGGCGCGGAGCTACGTGATCGGCGAGGTTCCCGAGGCGCATTGCTCGGGAACCCCCCCTTGACGCTCAAGCGGCGCTCTGCGTCGGCGGAGCCCAATCCCGCGCATACCTCGACCGCCGTTGGGGCGTCCGGATCACCAGGACGAGACCAAGCGGTGAGGGGCTACGTGACCAGTGCAGCTCCTGAGGCTTTTGCTCAGGAGTCCCCCTTGACGCTTGAGCAGCTCCCATACCCTTCCGCCGGTTGCTGCTTCGGGAAGCGCCCGAGCCAATTCAGAGAAAAGAGACTCTAAGGCTAGAAAAAAGGAATTGCGAAAACAGAAAAATTCCCGCCCCTTTTCAAATAGAGTTACGAAATTTTCAAATTTCATTTCAAAGAGTGGCAATCTGAACACAAAAAGAAGCAAGCAACAGCCGCGTCCGGCACCTAGGCCAGTCTTCGCCTTCGTCTTCCCCCAGCGCGGAGCGTAGGGCTTCCACGTTGCGTGGGCATAGTCATTGGAGGACAGTATTGTCCGCCAGCGCGGAGCATGGGGCTTCCACTTGGGCGTGGGATGGAACCCCTCCGCGTCCTCGGGGGGCTCCAGGCGTATACAGCCCACTCATTATTACGTGAGAGTGTCACGGCCGGAGATAGCTGGGCAAGCCCCCGGGCGCATGGCCTAGGTGCTCCCAACTCGGTTAAGAGCCATCCCGCGCATTTCTGCGCGGTTGCGCACCCCTACAGCCCAAACCTGAGTGCACTGTTCCCCGTGTAGCCGCGAGATTGCCCTCCCGCGGCCCAAACATGAGCACAATGCACCCAGTGCAGCCATAGAGGTGTTGTGTCGGTGAAGCCGCCTTGTGAGGCGTCGGGGCGCCGGCCAAGCCGCGGCTTGAGGACCTCACGAGGCTCTGCCCCCCGAGGGCCGTGCCGGCACTCGCGTTGCCGCGGGTGGCCCGCGCTGCTCGTATCCTGCCGATCCCCCCAGGCGGTCGCTCCTGTGGCCCGGGGGGCTTGGCTGCGTGTAGCTTGCTCGCAAGGGCGACGGCCGCGCCGCGCCTTCGCGTATCCCGGGATGCCCCCCTGTTTGCATCAACCTATCCTGGTACTCCCTCAATGGAAGCCCCTAGGCCCGGCTTGGGGAGGACGTCCGGGACATCTCCCTATTCCGGGAGGGTGCTGGCACCCGCGGGGGGCGCCTGATCCATCGCGCCATCCGCAGGTGTGACGTAGCTCGGAACATAGGCCTCTGTATAAAGGCCTTGGCCCCCTCTGGAACCGTCCCCGCGCGCACCAAGGGCAGCCTCCCCGGGTGGCAAGGTGACACCGCCCTGGGCGCGTGGCCCACAAACCCTCCTGCGGCGAGCCTCCGCCCGAAGTTGCTTACCTCTGCCGCCGCCGTGCGATTGGCCGCGCGCGTCTTGACGTGGGTTGCCTCCCTGGTTATCCACCGTGAATCCGTTACGGTTACCTGCCTGCCCGGAAGCCTGGGCCGCCTGTTCCCTGCGCCGGTTGGCGCGCTCCCGCCGGGATGACCCAGGCTGTTGATGATCCATCTGGGTATGAGTGCGCGCGTCGAGGTGCGCGCGGAGCGCCCCATCACCTTCTTCAAAGGCACCACTAACGGGGCCGGGCGGCACTCTGAAGCCGGTCACCGGGATCCGGAGGAGAAGAAGCACGGCGTGTGGCGGGCCCTGCCCGGGCTCGCCCGGGAGTGAAGCGGGCACGTCGTCCGCAGATGAGGCGACGGGCACGACGAACGAGCCCTCGGCGCCCAGCGCCGGTGGTCGTGAAGAGGGGTGGGGAACCCAGGCCCTCCTCGCGACGGTGACCAACTCGGCGATGTGGTCGGCCCAGGCGTCGAAGCCCCCATGCGTCGGGCGGTGGCGAAGCATCTCACTCGCCATTAGCAGTGCATCATGCGCGTTGAGGTCTCCCACGTGGGTACAATGCGATGTCGGTCCCGTGGGCGCCGCTCGTCCGCCACACGCCTGGCCGGCATGAGCAGCAACGGTGGTGGAAACGACGCTGGTGGCCTGGTAACGACTGCCCAGCATCGCGCTGCCGGGGCGCGGGTCTTGGACGGCGGTGGCGAGGTTGGTGAAGGCGGATCCGCCGAGGCCGAAGGGAGCTTGTCGGGCGTCGGCCATCGACACGACGGGGCGAAGAAGAAGCGAAGCTTGCTGAAGACTCCGACACGCCCCCTACCTGGCACGCCAAATGTCAGATTTCGGGCTCCGCAAAAACCCTAAGAAGTTCAAACTCAGGGGCATGTGCGAAGATCCCCAACAACTTCACCCCCTCCTAGCTCTCAACGCGATAACCCCGCTCGATGGCGAGGAAGAAGACAACACACGAGATTTTACCCAGGTTCGGGCCGCTGCGAAGCGTAAAACCCTACTCCTGCTTTTGGTGGATTGCCTCACGAGGAGGTTTGTGGATGAACTAGTACAGTGGTGAGTTGCCTCGCGAGTGCGTTCTGGTGGCGTTCGATCCCCCCTCTACAGAGTAGCCTAGCCTCCATTTATAGCGGCCCGAGTCCTCTTCCCTTATCGCAATGGCAGGAAGGGATCCCACAACGACCAAATTCGAAAGGGGACATGAGGTACATCTTATCCTGACGAAAGGTGGTCTTCGCCTACAAAGTAGCTGTTGGTGATGCAGTGGTGGGCTCGGTGATGACATCCGTCCTGATGCGCCCGCTGGACTGGTCTCGTTGCACCGGAATGGCAACCTTTGGCGGGGCATCTCGGGAGCCTGTGCTCGTCCCTGCCTCCTTTGCACCAAAGAGGAAATTGTCCCCTCTGGCGTGCTGGTGCCCGCCTGGCCTGGCTGGCGTCACCCTTGACCTCCCGAGGCCGCGCATTGCATAGAGATCTCCGCCACTCAGGAGGGGGCCTGGGGAGGCCTATTCCCCTGCGGGTCTTGGCGCTATTCTCCTCGTGAGGGTGGGACTCTCGCGAGGGCCTTGTCTTGAGTGAGACCGCGCTGGGCTGTACTTGGCTGTCGAAGTGGGCCACGCCCTGGGCCGCAGGCAGGCAAGTCTGGGTACCCCCGTTCCCAGGATGCCGACAAAAGTAAAGGTTTACTCCCCCTCCACCAACAAACACACTCCACGGTGAGCCGAATCCACGGGTACCGTCCGAACCAACAACATTCCTGGGGGAGTTTTGTTTAATTATTTGTATTTATTTTGATTTCGGGACTCGGAATCCCTATTACCGCCCTTCTCGTGCAAGGACGAGTGAATAACCCGCTTAACACGGAAGATACTGACCACCCCCTGTCGCTCCATGAGCGGTCCAGGCACACAAAACAGATGTTCATTTGAAATTTTAGAGGTGGCACATGCAAATTTACTTGGAGCGGCAGGGTAATACCGCATATAGGTAGATATGGTGGACTCATCTGGAATACCTTTGGTTTAAGGATTTTGATGCACAAGCAGAATTCCCGCTTAGTATAGGTGAAGGCTAGCAAATAGATTGAGAAGCGGCCAGCTAGAGAGCGAATACGTTCATAAACATGCATTACGAATAATAAACATTGAATGCTATCGTGAGTAGGATATGGACACCATGAACATAAATATCATGAAGGCTATGTTGGTTTTGATTCAACTACATGTGTGAACATGTGCCAAGTCAAGCCACTTGAAACATTCAGAGGAGGATACCATATCATCATACTACATCACAACCATTTAATGATGTTGACATCCAAGATAAATCATTATCCACTCCTAGCTACTTGAGCATGGCATGAACCACTATAATCTCTAAGTGTCATTGCAAACATGTTCAATCATAATAAGCTGAATCATTGATACTAGGTTAAACATATTTACAAAAACAAGAACAAGTTGAGTTCATACCCGCTTTTCTCTGCCGCAGTCAATTCATCAAATATCGTCATTATTGCCTTTCACTTGCACAATCGAATGATATGGAAATAATAATAGTGCAAGACTGCCATGGACTAAGCTGGAATCTGCAAACATTTTATTCAAGAGGAGAAGACAAGGTAATATGGGCTCTGTGTTAGATCAACAATAATGCATATGAGAGCCACTCAACATTTTCATCGTGGTCTTCTCCTTGGTATGACTCGATAAAAAGAAAGAGAATTTCAGAGAAACATACTGAAATATTTTTGGAGTTTTTAGTTTTTCTTGAAGAGAGCAAATAAGAGAAGGAAAACAAAAATGAGAAAAACTATTTACACGGGAGAACTCCCAACAAGCAAAAGAAGAAATGAGAAATACTTTTTGGTTTTCTTTTAATACTACAACTAACTAAACTGAAAAGAAAAACCGAAAAGAAGCAAGAAATATTTTGGATTTTCTCAAGGTTTTTCAAACACACAAGAAGGAAA
This sequence comes from Elymus sibiricus, assembly GCA_039707655.1. NCBI lineage: Eukaryota > Viridiplantae > Streptophyta > Magnoliopsida > Poales > Poaceae > Elymus > Elymus sibiricus. The sequence goes on along the minus strand of CM077667.1, from coordinate 450,385,982 downwards.
TGAGAAAAATAAATCTAGCATGGATAATACAATGAAAAAGTGTGAACACCGACAACTGAAATGAAATGTGTGAACAATGTAATGTCGGTGGAAATACGTACTCCCCCAAGCTTAGGCTTTTGGCCTAGCTTGGTAATCACCATCCGTGGCCCGGATAATAGTCTGAGTCGATACTAGGTGATGGTGGCACCTGGGCGTCCCACTCCTGGGGTTCCTCCTCAGCCGCTGCCAGGTTGTTCCGGTAGGCGATAATGTCATCTGGCATAATTCTGTATCCGTTCCTGGCAACATAATCAAACAAGGCAGGTGCAGGCAACGGGATAACATCACGGGTTATAACACTAAACACTAAATTGTAACGAATATTGTGAAAGAGATCAGCTTCATCAATAAAGTGGTGGTCCCGCAATGACCTGTGATCTAGATAAACTGTGGGCAAAAGATAATCATGTGGGCGTATCTGAACTTCAAACCGACTCGCTAAGCGAGTAGCGTAAATGCCACCATGTATCTTGCCCTTACTCTTGTTAAGATGTAGGCGTCGTGCGACAATAGCTCCTAAGCTAAAAGTGTGATCATTATATAATGCACGTCATAAAATGGCAAGGTCTGGGGCACTGAGTGCACCGACCTTTTCCATGGCAGTTAAACACTTAGCAATGAATATAGCAAAGTAGTGCACAGAAGGAAACTGCAAACTAGTGACAGTGGCTTTTGACACGCCTCTTTCGTCACCCACTGTTAAAGTGAGGAGAAAGTCCTCAAACTCTGCTAGTCTAGGCTCTCTTAATTCCCCGTCAGAAGGAATCAGACATATGTCACAAACGTCAGTGAACGGTATCTTATAGTTTTCCGCATATAGATTAAACTGCACCTTAGGAGGATTATTCCTACTCAGAAAATGAAAACTTTGCACAAAGGAATTTGTAAGGATGTGGTATTGGTCACACTCATCTGCGAGGAAGTTGGTCAGCCTAGCATTTTCAATTAATTGAGCAAATTCTTGATGGAAACCGACTTCCTCCATAAATGGAGTATGTGGCCATTCGCACGGCCGCACTACCTCCTTCCTCGGAATGTTGAGGTCGCTATCAGACTATTCCCCAATAACTCCCCTAGCATTCTTCTTGGAGGAGTACTTCCTAAAGAAATTCATCTTATTTTCTACAAATAAATTTCTGAAAATTTTAGTCCACAAAAATTTGTTAACAAAACTAAATAAGATTGATAGCAACTACTCATAAGGATGCATAGAGGCCATATCGGGCATTCAAACTACTTAGAACTCTAAGAATTCAACATGCAAGCTCATCTACAGCAACACCAAGAGTAGCTAATTATTCTGAAAATAAACCACTAAATCAAAAACAAATTGGAGCAATGGGGGGAGTTACATACCAAGAAGCAATCCCCTAAAACAGTTTCGGAAATAGAGCTTCGAGCAAAGAGATCGAAATCCATGGGTTCTTGAGCAAGAACACGAGCGAGAGAGCAATGGTGAATTTTTTCTGGAAGTAAGAGATGACAAAGGGATAAGTGAGGGGACCCACCTGGGGCCCACCCTCTACCAGGCCGCGCCAGGGGTGTCTAGCGCGCCCTGGTGGAGGGTGGGAACCAGGTGCACCCCCTCTGGTGTTATTTGTTCCAAAAATTCATAAATAATGAGAAAAAAATTGTGTTAAATTTTTAGGACATTCTTAGAACTTTTATTTTTGGGTCATTTTTATTTCACAGGAAAAACAGAAAACAGGATAAACTTGGCATCTTATTCTATTTAACTAAGAAAAACAGAAAACAAAAGGTAGATACAAAGAGTTGTGTCTACTAAATTCCTCAATTCCATACTTCTCAAAAATGATCCATTAATAAGGTTGATCAAGTCTTAGTAACAACCACTTTCAATTGGCATGAAACCGAAGAACTTTCGTAAAACACTAAGCTTCCTCCATAAAGGGAATATGTGGCCATTCGCACGGCCGCACTTCTTCCTTCCTCGGAATGTATAGGTCGCTATCAAACGACTCCTCAATAACTCCCTTAGCATTCTTCTTGGAGGAGTACTTCCTAAAGAAATTCAACTTATTTTCTACAAATAAAATTCTGAATTTTTTTAGTCCACCAAAAAATTGTTAACAAAACTCAATACGATTGATAGCAACTACTCCTAGGGATGCATAGAGGCCATTTCAAGCATTCAAACTACTTAGAACTCTAAGAATTCAACATGCAAGCTCATCTACAGCAGCACCAAGAGTAGCTAATTATTCTGAAAATAAACCACTAAATCAAAAACTAATTGGAGCAATGGGGGAGTTCATACCAAGAAGCAATCCCCTAAAACAGTTTCGGAAAGAGAGCTTCGAGTAAAGAGATCGAAATCCACGGGTTCTTGAGCAAGAACACGAGGGAGAGAGCAATGGTGATTTTTTTTTTCTGGAGGTAACAGGTGACATGGGCTAAAGGGATAAGTGGGGGGACCCACCCTCTACCACGCCGCGCCAGGGGGGGTCTGACGCGCCCTGGTGGAGGGTGGCCACCAGGTGCACCCCCCTCTGGTGTTATTTGTTCCAGAAATTCATAAATAATTAGAAAAAATTCATGTTAAATTTCCAGGGCATTCCGAGAACTTTTATTTTTGGGTCATTTTTTTATTGCACGGGAAAATCAGAAAACAGGATAAACATGGCATTTTATTTTATTTAACTAGGAAAAACAGAAAACAAAAAGTGGATACAGAGAGTTGTGTCTACTAAATTCATCAACTTCACACCTCTCGAAAATGATCCATTAATAAGGTTGATCAAGTCTTATTAACAACCACTTTCAATTAGCATGAAACCGAAGAACTTTCATAAAACACTAGGTTACCTCAATGGGGATAGGTATATCCCCAACCATAATAATATCATATTTCTTTTTGATAGTAGGTAGAGGTAATTGAAAGCTTCCAATAATGAGTGTCGAAGAATTTTTAATAACATTCACACCATTCACTTGGAATTGTTTCTTCAGAAAGTTCACCGTATGCTCATTACCATTGATATGAAAAGTGACCTTGCTTTTATTGCAATCAATAACAGCCCCTGCAGTATTCAAAAAGGTTATACCAAGGATAATCGACATATTGTCGTCCTCGGGCATCTCAAGAATAACAAAGTCCGTTAAGATAGTAACATTTGCAACTACAACGGGCACATCCTCACAAATACCGATAGGTATGGCCGTTGATTTGTCAGCCATTTGCAATGATATTTCAGTAGGTGTGAGTTTATTCAAATCAAGTCTTTTATATAAAGATAAAGGCATAACACTAACACCAGCTCCCAAATCACACAAAGCAGTTTTGACATAATTTCTTTTAATGGAGCAAGGTATAGTTGGTATTCCAGGATCTCCAAGTTTCTTAGGTACTGACGTGGCTTGAGACTGCGTCGGTATTTCCCCAAAGAGGAAGGGATGATGCAGCACAGCGACGGTAAGTATTTCCCTTAGTTTATGAAACCAAGATATCAATCCGTAGAGGAAGATCGTGCACCCACGTAAACAGCACCTGCACACAAACAACAAATACTTGCAACCCGACGCGAAAGAGAGGTTGTCACGCTCTCTATGGTGATAAGATAGATTAGGTAATGATAGTTTTGGCAAATAGATCTCGCAAGAACACAAAATAAAATAAGTAAACAAAAAGTGCAGCAAGGTATTTTTGTTTTTTTGGATTAATAGATCTAAAAACAAAAGATGCAAATAGTAGATCACAAAGCAATATATTGGAAAAGTAGACCCGGGGGCCGTAGGTTTCACAAGTGGCTTCTCTCATGAGTATAGCACAACGCTGGGTGAACAAATTACTGTTGTGCAATTGATAGAAGATCAAATAATCATGACGATATCCAGGCAATGATCATTATATAGGCATCACGTCCAAGATAAGTAGACCGAAACGATTCTGCATCTACTTCTATTACTCAACACATCGACCGCTATCCAGCATGCATCTAGTGTATTAAGTTCATGGGAAAACGGAGTAATGCAATAAGAATGGTGACATGATGTAGACAAGATCTATTCATGTAGGAATAGACCCCATCTTCTTATCCTTAATGGCAACGATACATGCGTGTCTTGCTGCCCCTTCTGTCACTGGGAAAGAACACCGCAAGATCGAACCCATCACAAAGCACCTCTTCCCATGGCAAGAAAAATCGATCTAGTTGGCCTAACTAAACCAAAGATTCAAAGAAGAAATACGAGGCTATAAGTAATCATGCAAATAAGAGATCAAAGAAGACTCAAATCATATTCATGGATAGAAACTGATCATGAACTCAAAATTCATCAGATCCCAACAAACACACCGCAAAAGTCATTACATCAAATAGATATCCAAGAGACCATTGTATTGAGAAACATAGAGAGAGAGGAAGCCATCTAGCTACTGCCTACGGACCCGTAGGTCTGTGGTGGAATACTCACGCATCATCGGAGAGGCACCTATGAAGAAGATGAACCCCTCTGTGATGGTGTTAGATTGGATCTCGAGGTTCTGGAACTTGCGGCGGCTGGATTTGTGTTTCGTCGACTCCCCCAGGGTTTTCTGATTTTTTAGGAATTTATAGGCTCGATAGTCGGTTGAGGGGGTTCCTGAGGTGCCCACCCTCTACCAGGCCGCGCCAGGGGCCTCTTGCGCGCCCTGGTGGAGGGTGGCCACCCTGGGCCCCCTCTTCTGGTGATCTTTGGCCCATTTTCCTTCTTCTGGTCCATAAAAATTCCACAAAAATCCCCGCAGCGTTTAGGCTCCATTTGGTACTGATTTTCTACGAAGTAAAAAACAAGCAAAAACAGCAACTGGCACTTTGGCACTATGTCAATAGGTTAGTCCCAAAAAATGATATAAAGTTGCTATAAAATGATTGTAAAACATCCAAGATTGATAATATAACAACATGGAACAAGCAAAAATTATAGATACGTTGGAGACGTATCAGCATCCCCAAGCTTAATTCCTACTCGTCCTCGAGTAGGTAAATGATAAAAACAAAATTTTTGACGTGGAATGCTGCCTATCATGTTCATCACATATTCTTTTCTTTATAGCATGGAAATTTGGACTTTTCATATGGTTCAAAGCAATAGTCTAGTATTGACATGAAAACTTTAATACTCAAGCATATCAACAAGCAACCATGTCTTTCAAAATATCAACACTAAAGCAAGTTATCCCTAGCCCATCATGCTCAATCATTGATCCATTCATAATACTCACTCAAATATTAGCTACTCCTAATGCTCAAGTACGATCATAGTGCCCCCTAGTTGGTGATTTATAAGAGAAGATGGAGACTCAAATTGAAAAATAAAAATTGCATAAAGTAAATAGATAGGCCCTTCGCAGAGGGAAGTACGGATTTGTAGAGGTGCCAGAGCTCAAGTGTTTAAATTGATAGAGAAATAAATTATTTTGAGTGGCATGCCTTTCCTGTCAACGAAAACGACCGATTGATTTCAATATCTTTCCACACTAGATGCATCATAGGTGGTTCCCAAATAGAAAATAAAGTTTATTCCTTTTTCCACCATACTTTCACTTTCCATGGCTAGCCGAATCCACGGTTGCCTTCCATACCAACACATTCCAAGGAATTTATTATTTGCCAACATAAAGTAAATTTCTTTTCTTTTTAATTTTGGGACTGGGCATCCCTATTACCGCCATACTCTCGTGCAATGACAAGTGAATAAACACTCATCTTGAGAATAACACATCGAGCATGAAAAAATATCGGTCACCCCCTACCGTTTCATGAGCGGTAGGAGCACACAAAAAGGAAAATTTAGTTTGAAAGTTTAGAGATGGCACATACAAATTTGCTTGGAACGGCATGGAAATACCGTATATAGGTAGGTATAGTGGACTCATATGGCAAAACTTGGTTTAAGGATTTTGGATGCACAAGTAGTATTTCTACTTAGTACAAGTGAAGGCTAGCAAGAGATTGAGAAGCATACAACCAAGAAATGAAAAATCACATAAGCGAGCATTAAGCATAACTAACACTGAATAATGCACCATAAGTAGGATGTAATTTCGTAGCACAACTATTGACTTTCGTGCTTGCATAGGGAATCACAAACCTTAACACCAATATTCTTACTAAGCATAATTACTCACTAACATAACTCACATATCACTATTGTCGTGTCTCAAAACTATTACAAAGAATCAAGTTTAATTTGTCCAATGATCTTCATGAAAGTTTTTATTATATCCCTCTTGAATATCTATCACTTTGGGACTAGTTTCACATGTTGCAATTGCTTTTGATACGCTCACATGGATATAAGTGAAGAACATGAGCATACAAGTTTCATCTCTCAAAATAATATAAGTGAAGCATGAGAGCATTTCTTCAAAATTACTAACTCTCAAATTAATATAAGTGAAGCATGAGAGCATTTCTTCAAACATGTAAAAGCACGCCATGCTCAAAAAGATATAAGTGAATCACTAGAGCAATTCCTTTGCTCAATAGTTTTAAGTGAAGCATAAAGAGCAATTCTAATAAATCATAGCATATTTTGTCTCTCTCAAATAGGTGTGTACATCAAGGATACTAATGAAAATGCAAAAAGCAAAACAAGCAAAGATATAAGACGCTCCAAGCAAAACTCATGATATGTGACGAATAAAATATAGTTCCTAGTAGTATACCGATGGTTGTTAGAAGAAAGAGGGGATGCCACTCGGGGCATACCCAAGCTTAGTTGCTTGTTACTCTTTGGATATTAACTTGGGGTGCTGTAGCATCCCCAAGATTTGGCTCTTCTAACTCCTTATTCCTTCATCCATCGTGATCTCACCCAAAACTTGAAAACTTCGATCACACAAAACTTGACAAAATTCTCGTGAGATCCGTTAGTATAATAAAGCAAATTACCACTTTAGGTACCGTTGTAAACCCATTCATATTTTATTATTGCAATATACCTACTGTATTCTAACTTTACCGTGACTTATACCCCCCGATACAAGCCATAGATTCATCAAAACAAGCACACAATGCAACGAAAACAGAATCTGTTTCAGACAGAACAGTCTGTAGTAATCTATACTCTACCCATAATTCTGGAACTCTAAAAATTCTTAACAATTAGTAAAACGTAAATAATTTGTAAATAAACACTGTGTTAAAATTTCAGCTCAATATCACGTTCCAGTAAAAAATGAAAGTTCGTGCACTGGGAACAAAGTTTCTGTTTCAGATTCAGCATTGTTTCTACTCATCTTATGGATCATCCTAATGGCATTACTTGGCACAAACACTAAATAAAACATAAAAAACACAATCATAACAGAATCATAATTGTGCAAAACACTCAAAAACAGAAAGCAAAAGATAAAAATAATTTATTCATTGGGTTGCCTCCCAACAAGCGCTATCGTTTTACGCCCCTAGCTAGGCATAACACATAGATTCAAGTATTGTCATCCTTAGTTTCCAAATCCTTAAGCACACAACGAGAATTTTTCAAGAATCTATCATGCATATTTTCAATGACAATAGTTCTAGGAATAAGATTGAAAATTTATTCTTGTTGTGAAGGTTGTTTACCACTTCAACAAAATTGGGATGAATACCAATCATTTTAAGATCCTCATTGTTTTTACTAGAAGCGGTACCCTTGTTTTTAGGAATTTGCATAGATTTGCAATCTTTACTAATGGTAGTTTTTTCAATAATCTTATCGGTAGAGAAAGCCGACCCTAAATTACGAAAGATTTCTTCCAACTTATCAATTCTAGTGGGGCTTTCTTCAATTCTTTTATTGACTACGGGTTCTTTTTCCTTTAATATTTTAAGAGTGTCCCCACCTTTGACCCAATTCTATTAGCAAGATCATGCATCCTTTTATCCAAGTTCTCAATATTTTCCTCGGTGAGCATTTTCTTTTCAATAGCATCTAACCTTTTCATAACATGCTCAAGAGTTAAAACTGTTTCATTGATAATGATAGGTGGGGAACCCACTAAATTTCCCATAGCATTATAAGCATCCAGAGCGGGGGCACATCAAGAAATTTCCATCGGTAATCGTATCAAGGACGAATCTATACCAAGTGGTGATGCCCACATAAAAACAACGAAGAAGAACAACGGTACATTCTTTGCGAATAGATCTATTATGAGCATTGCAAATCCTATACCAAGCATCTTTAAGATTCTCCCCTCCCCTTTGTTTAAAATTAAGAACCTCATTCTCGGGGGTAAACGCAATAACGGATGAACTAGCCATAGTGAAGAGATATGCGAACAAGGGATCTGACGAGAAAAGGGCAAACGAAAAAGAGAGGGTGAATAAAACGACAAATTTGTGAAGCGGGGGAGAGGAAAATGAGAGGCAAATGGCAAATAATGTAAATTGCAAGGAGATGAGATTTGTGATTAGGAACCTGGTAGATGAGATTGCTTCCTCCCCGGCAATGGCGCCAGAAATTCCTTTGACGTGGCTTGAGACTGCGTCGGTATTTCCCCAAAGAGGAAGGGATGATGCAGCACAGCGCTGGTAAGTATTTCCCTCAGTGTATGAAACCAAGGTATCAATCCGTAGAGGAATATCACGCACCCACGTAAACAGCACCTGCACACAAACAACAAATACTTGCAACCCGACGCGAAAGAGAGGTTGTCATGCTCTCTATGGTGATAAGATAGATTAGGTAATGATAGTTTTGGCAAATAAATCTCGCAAGAACAAAAAATAAAATAAGTAAACAAAAAGTGCAGCAAGGTATTTTTGTTTTTTTTTGGATTAATAGATCTGAAAACAAAATATGCAAATAGTAGATCGGAAAGCAATATATTGGAAAAGTAGACCCGGGGGCCGTAGGTTTCACTAGTGGCTTCTCTCATGAGTATAGCACACAGTGGGTGAACAAATTACTGTTGGGCAATTGATAGAAGATCAAATAATCATGACGATATTCAATAAATGATCATTATATAGGCATCACGTCCAAGATAAGTAGACTGAAACGATTCTGCATCTACTTCTATTACTCCACACATCGACCGCTATCCAGCATGCATCTAGTGTATTAAGTTCATGGGAAAACGGAGTAATGCAATAAGAACGGTGACATGATGTAGACAAGATCTATTCATGTAGGAATAGACCCCATCTTGTTATCCTTAATGGAAAATATACATGTGTGCCTTGCTGCCCCTTCTGTCACTCGGAAAGGACACCGCAAGATCGAACCCATCACAAAGCACCTCTTCCCATGGCAAGAAAAATCGATCTAGTTGGTCTAACTAAACCAAAGATTAGAAGAAGAAATACGAGGCTATAAGTAATATTGCATATAAGATATCAAAGAAGACTGAAATAATATCCATGGATAGAAACTGATCATGAACTCAAAATTCATCGGATCCCAACAAACACACCGCAAAAAGTCATTACATCAAATAGATCTCCAAGAGAGAGAGGAAGCCATCTAGCTACTGCCTACGGACCCGTAGGTCTATGGTGGACTACTCACGCATCATCAGAGAGGCACCCATGAAGACGATGCACCCCTCCGTGATGGTGTTAGATTGGATCTCGCGGTTCTGGAACTTACGGCGGCTGGAATTGTGTTTCGTCGACTCTCCTAGGGTTTTCTGAATATTTGGGTATTTATAAAGCTGATAGGCGGTGGAGGGGGTCCTCGAGGCAGCAACAACAGGGTTGTGGGCCGCCTGGGCTCCCTCCTGGTTACTTCTTTGGCCCACTGACCTTCTTTTGGTCCAAAAAATTTCTCCAAAAATTTTCACGGTGTTTGGGCTTCATTTGGTACTGATTTTCTGCGAAGTAAAAAACAAGCAAAAAACAGCAAGTGGCACTTGGCACTATGTCAATAGGTTAGTCCCAAAAAATTATATAAAGTTGCTATAAAATGATTGTAAAACATCCAAGATTGATAATATAACAACATGGAACAATCAAAAATTATAGATACGTTGGAGACGTATCAAGTTCCAGCTTGGCTTTCCCCTTCTCAGGCAATGATGTTTCCTCCTTCGTAACAAGTTTGGCTAGCCCCTTGGAGGGCTCAGGAGAGGTATAACCCGTCCTAGTAATAGTGATCTCTGCGCTTTTATCACAAGGAGCATCTTCAGTTGCTTTCTGAGGACTGGGCAGGTTAAGGTTTGCCGCCGGGTCAGCTTCAACGTCCATAGCTTTAGTGTTTGTCGGCTCAGGGTGTGGGGGCAAATCAACTTGGGCCTCCTGATTTTCTTCAATATGCTTAGTATGAGCTTCAGGAGCTACCAAATTTGGATTTTCCGGCTCAGAGGCTTCAAGATTGGTGGATGACTCGCCAATTTTCCTCTTCTTGGACTTGGCCTTGGCCCTACAAAACAAAGCAACAGAATGAAGCATATACAAGGTTAATGTTTAAAAAGCAAGTATATGATATAAGGAAGAAAAGCTTACCCATGATTGATAACAAGGGGTGGCAGCTTTGAGGCAGTTGAGTCACGAGAGGAAGGTGGTGACTCCTGGTAATTCGAATCAGAAGGGTTGAGAGGTTGTTCAAAAAGACCAGGTCAAGGATGAGATGGAGTTGGACTATGAGGCACCTCGTTCTGGCGTTTGCGGGCGGCTGGCTTGTCAGGTAAGCCGGCCGCAAGGTCTCCAGTGCCACTCTGAGTTTGGCGCCTTGACTCATGTTGAATCTTCTTCAAAATAAAAAGGGGATCCAAATAAGCATCCGTGTGAGAGAAACTTACTTTCCGAGTTACCCGCCTTGTTTTCATTGGATACAAGGATTCTGAGCCGGAGGAGACAGAAAGTACCTCAACACCTTCGGCACGACTGGTTGCAGCGTCACCCTCAGAGAAAAAGAGGTGTTAGGAAGTTCAATAAAAAGATAGTCGAGGGAGTTAAAAGTGTTACCTCCAATAGTGCATCAGCTGTGGGTGACCTGCCCCTGGCTGATGGTTCTTCTACAACCGCCTTATTCTGCTTGGCGGGTTTTGGCTTATGTGCTGCAACTTTCCCTTTCTTATTTTTCCAGAATGGATCTTTTGCCTATAAAGTTGACAATAAAAACAACAAGTAAGCTCTGGAGCCTAAGTGTTATGAGCCGGATGAATAATTACCAAAGGTTCTTACTGATGGAGTCGGGTTGGGAGTGCAGAAGGGATTCAGCCCAACTTGACTGCAATCTGCTAGAGTTTCTCCCAACAACTTCTTCACAATCTAGTTAATTTCATCATTAGTCAGATCCTCGTTGCTATATCTTTGCACATCGTTTTTGTCGCCAGTGTAATTGCACATCAAGTCGCCGCGGCGACTCAATGCTAAAATCCTCCAAGACACCCAGCACCAGGTTAGATCAATTCCAGTCAACCCGTGGGCTTGCAAAGCCTTCAATTTTGGGTATACAAAGGCAAGTTGGTCACGTTCTTCTTGTGAAGCCCGGCCAGGAAGCTCGAAAGACATGGGAAGATGGTCTGATCTATAACCCGGCAGGGGATTTTCATTGTCAGTGGCTGTGTTTTGGCAGTAGAACCAAGTTTTGGCCCATCCTTTGGGGTGGCTTGGCAGAAGAGCAGCAGGGAAAGCACCATCTCTGCGCCTCTGAATGGAGATTCCGCTGAGTTCCAGGCTGAGGCCATCCGCACACTCAGTCTGACGATTGAGGTGGAAGAATTCCATGAAAAGTGGAACGATGAGTTCTATTTGCAGATATACCTCACAGAGTACTTGAAACTGGCAAAGATTGGTTATAGAGTTGGGAGCCAGATCTTGAGGATGAAGGTGGAAGGAATTTAGAGCATCCCGAAAGAATTTTGACCCGGGGGGAGAAAAACACCGAAGAAGATGATCTATGAACACCACTACTTCTCCTTCGCCGGGTGCTGGGCGTTCTTCTCCAAGGGGTGCCCGCCATCCAATTGTCTCCTGAGACGGCAGGAAACCCTGGTCTTCATAGTCTTTAAGTACAAGTTCAGAAACTTGTGAAGGCACCTAATTACAGGTGGTGGACTTTGACATGATGAGACGCCTAAGTGCAAGTAAAGAAGCTGCAGAAGCACATACGTTATGATTGAAGATAAGACGACATAAGTATCTACAATAAGAGAGTCGCCCTATGATGAGCCGGCGCTTAAATGCAACAGTATTTACATATGGCGGGTTATGTTCATAAGGGTGAGCCGGCAAACATAAGGGCGTTTCATTCTAAACCAGAGATTTCTAGGTTTTTTGCTAAGTATGGGACAAACAAGTTTCTACCAAACTGACTACAATTACGGATCTACAAATGGTTCAGAAAAGGAAAATTTGCTAAACCTAATGGAGAAGCATGGAAGCAGCGGCGGTACAGTTCACAGATTTTGAAGGGGAATCTGAGTATGCTATATATGAGATGGAGCCATCGTTCCTATTGCTTTATTCCTATGATAAAGGTCATCGGAGCTATGCGAGAACTAACAATGGCGATGAACGGATAAAACACTCCAGTACCTTCGACGAACTCCGATGAACTAAGACAGATCTAGGAGAAGGAAAATGGCTTACCTTGACAGTTGCCGGGTGCGTCGGAGACGTTCGGCTGGATCTTGATGAAGACGAAGCGCCGTTACGGTCCCAGGAACGGTCACCAGCGACGGTTGAGCAGCAGCGGTGACGCGATGAAGCTTCGGGCTCAAGGAGGAAGAATAAGTGAGAGGGCAAAGTAAAAAATGACTGAGGGGGCCCCTCGTGAATATTTATAAGGAAGAAATCCGAAAGGGCAACCGACAGGTGAGGGAGTCCGGGACTAAGGGGTCCTCGGGCCGTCAGCTCATCTCTCATGGGCCGGCTTGGTGGGCCGCTCTGTGGCTATTATTGGAAGGCCGGACTATGTGGCGACCCCGTGTTCAAGAAGGAAAGCTCCGAAGACTTGGCGTGTCTTCCAAGTCTTGACGATAAGATCGGTGCATCTATCCCTGGTTGGAGGCTGGTCATGTGTAACCCTAGGTACCCCTGGTGTCTATATAAACCACAGGGTTTCATTCGTAGAGGCAAGTTGACTCATCTAGGGTTTTAGCTCATACGATCTCGAGATAGATCAACTCTGTAATCCACATTCACATCAATACAATCAAGCATGACGTAGGGTTTTACCTCCTCGAGAGGGCCCGAACCTGGGTAAACATCGTCTCCTTCGTCCCCTGTTACCCATCGATCCAAGGTCCATAGCTCGGGACCCCCTACCCGAGATCCGCCGGTTTTGACACCGAGATTGGTGCTTTCATTGAGAGTTCTGACGTGAGATCTCTAGAAGGGTTGATGGCTTGCCTAATCATTAGTGATCAAGTCTGCAACGGGGACACTTTCGTCCCTGGGCAGATTTTCACGTTCGGCAGCATCATGCTGCGTCCTGACCCAACTGGCCATCTTGGTCAGATCGGAAGCTTCGCCCCCGGTCAGGAGATCAGGTTCAGGAATCTAGAATTCTCCGCCGACTCCCGGGGCGATCTGTTCCCTGCTGGGCTCTTGGTCTCGTCCGATGAGCTCGGAAGTCCCGAAACTTTAACTTTGGGTCCCCCGCTCGGCCCCTCTCTCGGGTCCATCTCCGTCGGAGACCCGGCCTTGTGCTCAGATCAGGTTATAGCACTCGAGCACCAGGGTTCGGCGGTCGCCGAAACCACATCCCGCATGGGTACTCCGGAGGTCAGCTCCGGAAGCCCTCGGAAGATTGATCCGGTCAGCCTCTCGCTATTAAACGAGACACTTGACCGGATCCAGTCGATGGAAATCGTGGATGACCTAACCTCGGCCTATGTTCAGATCGGTCTGAGGGCAGGTCACCAGGAATTTCACAACCCACCCACCACCCACTTGGTAGCAAGTGTCGAAGACTTAACCGATATGCTGGACTACGCCTCCGACGGGGCAGAGGACATGGATGAAGAGGTCGACGCCACGACCCCTGTCAATACTGGACGGTGGACAACCACCTCCTCCTACGACGTCTATATGGTGGACACCCCCGCTGACAAGGACGACCAAACCCCCAAGAAGAACGGCGACAAATCCGAGGAGCCGTCAAAATGCCGGAAACAACGCAAGCGATCCAAGGCGAACAAGGGAAGGGGAGTCATCGTGGGCGCCGGGGAAAACGACACCCCAGAAGACCTCAAGGACCTCGAAGCCCTCGAGCAACCATAGGAGGACCCCGAGAGGCCCGATGATCAGTGAGACCCCGAGGACCTCAACGATTCCGAGGACGACAACTACCTCCCCCCAGTCGATGAGGATGACAGCCTCAAAGACCAATACTTCACCGTCCCCGAAGACCCTCAGGATCAGGAACAGTTCAGGCGGCAACTCATAGCCACCGCCCGAAGCCTAAAAGCAAAGCAGCAACAGCTCAGAGCCAAACAAGATATCCTCAATGATAGATGGACAGAGGTCCTGGCAGCCGAAGAAGGGTACGACACTGAGCGACCGGATCAAAACAAAAGCTACCCACGTCGGCGTGTGCTGTCGCAATTCGGTGACGAGGCCTTTGGGCCCATATCTCCCAGGCGCACTCAGTACGACCAGCCGGACCCCCCCCCCCCCTCGAGGACAGGATAGAACGACTATAGAGGCCGAGTACATACCTGCGTTACCCCGCAGGAGAGGAAAGGACCTAACGCAGTACAAGGGTCGACATGGCTTACGGCAGGACCTGGACTACAGAGCAGGTCACACTAGATCCATTTACGGATCTAGAGGGTACTCCCCCACTAGACGGGACGGACACCAACCTTGGCTTAACCGCAGCGACAGAGATCGGGAGCCATACCGGCCACAAGCAGCAGCCGATTTTCGGCACAACGTAGCCCGGGTCAGAGGCGCTGCCCACCCACTGTGCTTCACAGACGAGGTTATGCAGCATCAGTTTCCAGAAGGGTTTAAACCCGTAAATATAGAACAATATGACGGGACAACAGACCCTGTTGTGTGGATAAACGACTTCCTTCTCCACATTCATATGGCCAGGGCAGATGATCTCCACGCCATGAAGTACTTACCGCTAAAGCTTAAAGGGCCAGCTCGGCACTGGTTAAACAGTCTCCCCGAAAACTCCATTGGGAGCTGGGAAGAGCTCGAGGATGCCTTCCGATCTAACTTCCAGGGCACTTATGTCCGGCCCCCGGATTCCTCCGACTTGAGCAACGTCGTCCAAAAAGCCGGCGAATCGGCTAGGCAATTTTGGAATCGATTCCTGACTAAGAAGAACCAGGTCGTTGATTGTCCGGACGCCAAGCAATAGACTCTTTCAGACATAACATCCGGGACGAATGGCTAGCTCGTTAGCTCGGCCAAGACAGGCCGAGAAGAATGTCCGCCCTTACTTCACTCATCACACGCTTTGCACGGGCGAGGACAATTGGCTAGCTCGTCGCGGCCACAATCCCGAAGACGCCGGCACCTCCGAAGTTCGGGATGGAAACGGCAAACCATGGCGCATCAAGAACAAACGCCACCACATCAACGGTGACGCTGATGACACGGCCGTGAATGCTGGCTTCCGCAGTTCAAAATCCGGACAATGGAAGAAACCCTCCAAAGGAAATAGTGACGGACCTAATGCACTGGACAAAATCATGGAAAGGCCCTGCCAGATCCATGGCACCCAAGACAAGCCCGCTACCCACACCAACCGTAATTGTTGGGTATTCAGGCAGGCCGGCAAACTTGCAGCCGAGGAGCAAGGCAAGGGCCCACGCAGCGAAGATGACGAAGAGCCTCGCAGTCCAAACAATGGAGGACTGAAGCAATTCCCTCCTGAGGTAAAAACTGTTAACATGATATATGTCACACATATACCAAAAGAGGAGAGGAAGCGCGCCCTTCGGGAGGTCTACGCCGTAGAGCTCGTTGCCCCGAAATTCAACCCATGGTCGGCTTGCCCGATCACCTTCGACCGTAGGGATCATCCGACCAGTATCCATCATGGAGGTTCGGCAGTCCTTGTCTTAGACCCATCATCGATGAGTACCACCTCACTAGAGTCCTCATGGACGGAGGAAGTAGCCTTAACTTGATCTACTCAGACACTGTGAAAAAGATGGGCATAGAGCCGTCAAGGATCAAACCCAGCAACACTACCTTTAAAGGAGTAATCCTAGGTGTCGAGGCCCGCTGCTCAGGCACGGTAACTTTGGACGTAGTGTTCGGCTCGCCCGACATCTTCTGCAGCGAAGACTTAATCTTCGACATTGTCCCTTTTCACAGCGGCTATCACGCACTGCTCGGCCGTACACCGTTCGCCCGCTTTAACGTTGTTCCTCATTACGCTTATGTCGTGGTTTTGTCACGGCAGATGTCCTCGTGCAAGGACTTAGGTGTGAGGCCATCGCCGACGGGTGGCGACTCAAAGAGATCGAACGAGAACGGGAGGCGGGTTTACCCAGGTTCGGCCCCTCCGATGGAGGTAATAGCCTACGTCCTGCTTTGTGTCTAGATTAATGGAGATCTCGATTACAAGGATGCGGGATCGCTAACCTAGCTTTTCGAGGGTGACAAACTTGTCATCCCTGCCCTAGAGACTCGCCTTTATATATAGGTCAAGTTCCTAGGGCTTACAACAGAATCCAAGCCGTCGTACGGCTCGTAACCTAACATGTTTCTATTACATCTTGTCTCCTAAGTAAGGAGTCTAGCGACACCTTATGCCTTGTGGGCTTCAAGCCGCCCATCCCCTTGCGCTTGGGCCGCCGGTGATGTCTTGCCCTTCAACCTTCGTTGTTTTGTCTTCACGGCCAGGTCCATCTAAGAACCTTGACTTTAGAGGCGCCACCTTATCGACCCGGCCCAACAGGGCGGGTCATACCATGAGCTATATCCCCGACATTAGGCCCCAGATTGATTTGAATGCATTCATGTCAATTTCCCTTATTCTTCTTTGGCGGTTCAACACCTAAGTCCCCTACCGGCTTAAAACACCGGCTTGCAACACTTCCAGACATGTCATTCTTCTAATGCTCATCTTTAATGACATCACCTTTTGTTGACCGTTGTTTCTCCCCAGTCGTCATGGCCAATCTTTCGAAAACCGCGCCAAATCCAGGCCGATGTGAAAATCGAGGCGCACTTCTAGCCACAAATTTACTGCGGCCGTTCCGTCTTTTCACCGCGTCGCTTCGCTCCCTCCCTCATAAATAAGTCCACTGTGCCTCCACAGTAATTTTCCATCGTCTTCTTCCTTCCAGCTCTTCCTTCGTCCGAGCTTCGCCGGAGCGCCGCGCGCACCTCCAGAGTCTTTCGCTCCTTCTTCAACATTCCCGAGACTTCTTCGCATTCGCCGGAGCAAGCGCGTTCATCTCCATTCCCGTCACAACAGACTCAGGTACCGGTCTCTCCCATGAGGGTTTGATTCGTTCATCATTCACACCAAGTTCATCATGTTCATCGCATATGTAGCTTGTAGATCTGTGCATCTAATTATGCTCCTTAATATCACATAGCCTCTAGTTTAGTTTCCGCCTTATTTGCCCCAAAATAGATCTAAGAACAGGCCGCCCAAAACGTCTCTTGAACGCCGTAGTTTCAAACTGTCTGTCTGTAGGAAAACATATTACTTCATTTTTCCTTTATTTGCAAGATCCATTCCAAAGAAAACTTCCTCATAAAGCTGTTTATGAAACACTATATTCCGTTAAGTGTTTTGCCAAACTATGATTCCTCCTTTCCTGACCTTGCCGGCTTAAAGCAATGAACTAATTTAAGTGATTTATGTTCCATGCCGGCTCATTTTCTTTATCGTCTTTGTAGCTATTTCTTAACTCGCCATGGCACCCAAGAACTCCAAAGCTTGCAACTGGGCTAAATCCAAAGAATCCCGGCATACTTTGGACAATCTGGTGGATCAGGGCTTTCCGCCGGCTCAAAAAGTCATAAAATGGCGAACTCCCGAAGAAGTGTCGTTTCCACAGCCGCAGCAAGGGGAAGTCATTGTCTTTACTGATCATCTCCGCAGAGGATTTTGTCCCCCTGGTTCAAAGTTCTTCAGAGACCTTCTACATTTTTTCGACCTCAGACCCCAGGACATCAGCCCCAACTCCATGACCAATATATGCCAATTTCAAGTTTTATGCGAAGTGTAACTCCAAATCGAGCCGTCTGTGACCTTCTTCAGGGAACTGTTTTATATCAACCGCCAAACTAAAGTAAAGAACAAATCTACCTGCGAGCTTGGCGTGGTTTCTATTCAGAAAAGGAAAAATGGCGGCTTCCCTGAATCGAAGCTGGCGAGTCATCCCAAGGGGTGGAATAAGACCTGGTTCTACTGCAGAAACACCGCACCAAAGGATGAAAATCCCCTGCCGGATTTCAGACCTGACAGGCTTAGCAACAAAGTAAAATTTTCGGGTTGGCCAACTGATGAGGAAATGGCTCCATCGAATCCTCTCCACACAAAGTTGAGAGCCTTGACCACACATGTTTTAACCGGAATCGATTTGATCCGCTGTTGGTTAAGTTGGCGGATACAGCCTGTTAGCGTGAGGGGTGGCTTGATGTGTGAATATTCTGGCGACTCGTCAGATCCTCAACGTTTTTCTCGAAAGGACCTGACTGATGTTGTCCTTAAGCCAGGACATACCCCGACCGTCCTCGCAAAGTGCAGGATTGGAAAGGAAAATTGGCCCATGACCCCTTTGTCGGTGTCAAAACTGGCAGATCTCGGGTAGGGGGTCCCGAGCTGTGGATCTTGGATCAATGGGGAACAGGAAACAGGGAGACAATGTTTACCCAGGTTCGGGCCCTCTCGAAGAGGTAAAACCCTACGTCCCGCTTGATTGTATTGATGTGTGTATGACGATTACAGAGTCGATCTACCACGAGATCAAAGGAACTAAACCCTAGATGAGTCGGAATAATGGTTCTCCCCTTGTACGTACTAAACCCTCTGGTTTATATAGACACCAAGGGTACCTAGGGTTACACACAGTCGGTTACCACCAAGGATAAACGCGTTGATCTCGTCGTCTTGACTTGGAGGAAACACCAAGGCACGGAAGGTCTCCTTCCCGAATACGAGGTTGTCTTATAGTTTGGGTTCCATGTGATGGGCACAGAGCGGCCCACCTGTCCGGCCCATAAGAGATAGGCCGGCGGCCCGAGGAACCCTTAGTCCCAGACTCCCTCAGTAGCCCCCGAACTAGCCTCCAACACTGGGATCCATGATTCTCAGCAGTTCGGCTTGCAGGGCGAGTTCTTCTCCCCTTCTATGTTCGGCTGGTACTAGTTCGCCCACCGATGACTTCCCAATTTTCGAAGCGTCGCGGGTCCCACAACATTGACTTTCCTGCTTAAGTTTAATGACACCCTTCGATTCCCGTGCGTCGCCAGGAGGTTAACGACCCGACAGTCTTTTACAGAAATGCCCTTCGTGGCGCTGGAGAAAAAAAGCCTATTTAAACAGGCCGAGCATGCCACGAACAACACATCTCGTTCCCCAGTCATTGAGAGAAGAAAAATCCAGGAGCCCAGAGACATGCCAAGCGCCCCAGGCTCATCCTCACGCCCTCACAGCAACCTCCCAGGCAAATGGGCAAGCTGTGCGGTTTCACGCCTCCGATTGTGCGACCTCGAGACGCAAGGATACGTCCCTTCCTCAGATCTGGCTCCCACTCATTTCGGGTTAACTTCCACGAATGGCGAGGCCTTCGCTGAAAACTTCCCCTCCCCATGCAAGGAAGAGAGGGTATGCTTCGTGCCCTTCCTCTTACGAGGGTTGGGCTTCCCAATTCACCCCTTGTTGAGGGGTCTGCTAGAATTCTACGGGATTCAACTTCATCATCTTACCCCCAGATCCATTTTGCACATCTCGGGCTTCGTCGGCCTTTGTGAGATGTTCCTGGGCTGCGAGGCCCATTTCGAATTGTGGAGAAAATACTTCTGCCTTGTCCCCCGCACCCGGGGAGAGACAATGTTTGAAGTAGGCGGAGTTGAAGTGTGGCGTATAGCCGAGACGGGGTACCCTATAGGGACTCCGAAGAAGGATCCCGAGTTTTGGAGCTCGGAATGGTTTTATATCGAGGATGTTCCCCTTTTTGATCCAGCTCGGAGGCGTTTGCCCGAATACTCAGATGCTCCTTTGAAGAAAAGGTTCAACTAGTGAATGAAGAGTCCTTCCCAAGAGGAAAGCGAAGAAGTGAAGCGCCTGGCCAGTCGAGTGAGATTGTTGGCTCACAACAAGCTAACCATCATCGATGTGATGGCCGCTGCCATTGCTCGGTGCGTCCAACCCCTTCAACAGAGGATACACCCTCTATGGCAGTATAACGGGACAAACGACATGACCCGCTATAGACGGCAAGGGCCTGCTAACCCAGTGTCTTTAGCGGCCATACTGGTTGATCTCTTTAAAGGAGAAGAAGAAGAGTTTGCTCGCCTGAGTACCAAGGACGGCTACTCAAGCTATAATCCCATCGAATGGGTAAGTTCAACTATATTTCCATAGTTCGGGTATCATATATGTTTTCGCTGATCGAATCCCTCAACCTCCCGAATAGGACTAGAGGCGATGGATCGAGACAGTCAGCTGCCCTCCTCCTCAACCAGAGAATTACTCTCGTGACGACGAGCCAGGGTTCCACGACGATCCGAAGACGTCACTTAGTTTTGAAGACTGGGTCTTTTATCAGGAGAGTCTTGATCGCTCTAAGGTGGCCCTTTTGGCCGATCACACCGTGACACTCCCTTCCTCCGCTGTAAGGGTGTTCGTCTCCCGCTATTACGAGCATGCTGGCTTCTACTCCCAAGGGTCGTCGCACCACGCGTCGAACAATGGTGAGGGCGGCACCAGCCATACCTGCACCAAATGGTGGTGGAGCTTCCAAGCGCGCGGGGGGGGGGGGGGGGGGGGGGGGCTCAGGAACTGCCTCGACCGCACCCCGACAAAGAGGTAATGTTTTGAACCAATAGGTCGGCCTTTGTTATTGCCACAGAGAGCACTTACGATTGTTGCCGACCTTTGCAGGAGATGGGCACAACCGTCTCCATCCGAAGACATCTGAGGAGTGCCCGATGACTATCCCGATCCTAGGTCTTCGGCAAAGGCCGGGATTAGTGCGGAGGTACCCGCAGCAGACCAACTTCCCGAGGAGGTCTCATGTACCAATTCCGAATTCGAAAGTGTTATCAACCGCTGTCGGCGGAAGAAGTCATTGTGTCATCCCGCGTTTTCCGAATTGGAGTTTAACACCCTCAATTCGGTAGACGCATCTCTTGGAGCGGCCCGAACTAGTCTTGAGGGAGCTGCCAATCTTTTGTTGGCTAGCCTATAGGTGAGTAATTGGTTTTAACCAACCGCACATAAATCCTAACCCAGTATCCCCCGACCCTTAAGCTGGTCGGGAAGGCTAATTTAAGGGTCTGATTAACGCCATATAATGATGCAGGCCTCGAGGGAGCAAAACAAAAAGTAGTCCGACGACCTGGAGTTGAACCAAACCGAACTAGCAGCAGCAAAGGCCGAGCTAGAAGATGTCAAGAAATTCACCAGGGAGGCGCACGGTGAGTAAAAAGGTTTAACAGGCAAAACTGCTTGTGGCACCCCTTCTAATGAAAGATTCCCTTATAGCAGCCGAGTCCATAGGTCAGCTGCAGAGAGACCTTGATGAAGCCAGGGAAGCTCAAAGGTATGCCGAGTCGCAGCACAAGGCTGGCTGTCGGGTACTGAGACGTAGTCATGAAGAAAAGAACGAGCTCAAAGAGGCAAACCAGTAACAGGCCGAAGAAATCGAGAGTTTAAAAACTCAACTGGCACAAACCCATGAGGAGAACCAAAGATTGGAATGTGGCATGTTCGGTAAGTGAAATTTCAATTTGAAATTCCTTATGGTGCGCGTTGTGAGCTAACATAAGGAGCATTCCATGTCTCTTTTTTAGTTCTCCTGACCGGGCGTCACGAGGAAGAGAGCAGCTCGTTCGGAGGGAACCTGCTCAAGGAACTGTCCATCGTACACGAGTGGGCTCGGAAGGCCATGAATAACATGGTCAAGGCATTATGGCCGACCGAGACACCTCCGGAAGGGATGGCCGAGCTAGCGGATCGATTCAAAGGACCTCGGCGTCGATTTGACCTATGGAAGACATCGGCTTGTCAAGAGGGAGCACGGGAGGCATGGGCAATGGTGAAGACCCGCTTTACCAAACTTGACCCAGAGCATTTAGATTGGGTTGGGCCGATAGGGCCAGATGGTCAAGACGTGCCACTTCATTTGGTGTATGACCAAGTGATGCCAGCCGCTCGCATTTGCCAAGAAAACTGCACCCTGGATACCATAATAGATAATCTTGACAAGTAGCCTTGTGTTTGATTCTATGTAACTATGTACTTTACATCAAAAGACTCCAGCTGTATTATAAACGCTGTCTAAACCGGCCATCGGCTTCTACCTCCCCCGCCAGTGGTCAAGGAGTGTTCCATACTACGCGTCCTGAATTAACAGGGGACCACTGCGAGGAACCAGGCAATCCGGCCATACAGTGCGAATAGACAAAACGTGTACGGGTGGTTATGTTATATTACTATTTAACGTAAGAAACATCTTCCGAAGAAAATAGTTCATCCATGGGTTCCTATCTTCGGGTTGCTACGTTAACCGTAGACGTTATAACCGAATACCGACAGTATGCAGGTGTTGGTTACTTCGGGGGAAAAATGATCCCGGGTTTTGGTGATGACCACGAATTATTTTCACTTCCCTCGTGGTCGACCAATTGTATTCTTAAGAACGCTAGCTTTCGGCTTTACCCGTCTGAGGTACGTACCCGGGTGACCCGATCGCAACAATCGTAGAGGTGCTCCCTTTACCCCCTAGCCGAACAATCAGGAATGTAGAGGGTAAGCATAGGAACAAGGCAACCCAGCTTGGCTAAATCTTAAGTTAAATTTATGCATATAGTGGCTTAAAACGATACTGGAAGGGTGCACGCACTATAAAGACGAATAGATGCACGAGTTTGTTGATCGACTTCATTAAGAAGCCCCCAGCTGAGACCGGGTAATACATTTGAAGATGAATCCGAACGTAGCTCGGTTTAGCCCAACATGTCCTGAGAAATGCTAACCATTCCGAAAAAGGCGTAGAAGGGAAAAGGAAACAAAAAAGGAAAAGGACTCGTGAGGGTGACCACACCGGTCTAGCCGTAGAAGCGCCGAAGACGAGCTGCATTCCATGGGTTTGGCTCGAGGCGATTGTCCGGTGGGTTGCGAAGGCGATATGCTCCTCCTGCAAGCACTTCATCAATTATGAAAGGACCCTCCCATTTAGGCGATGGTTTATGCTTTTGCTTATCCAGGAGGCGGAGAACAAGTTCGGCCACATTATATGCCTTTGCCCGAACTTCCCTGCCCTGGTAGCGTTTGTTGATAAAACGTAGAGCGGTCCTGAGCTATGTTGCACTCCCCTTCCAAGGCGTCTAGGTCGTCCTACCGATCTAGCTCGGCCTCCTTTTCTCCGTACATGCGCACCCTAGGTGCGTCGTGGATAAGATCGCAGGGGAGGAATGCTTCTGCCCCATACACTATAAAGAACGGTGTGTGTCACGTTGACCGGTTTAAAGTGGTGCGTAGGCCCCGTAATATGGAGTCGAGCTCCTCCACCCAATGGCAGTCAGATTCTTTTAGGGAACGGACCAGGCGGGGTTTAATACCGCTCATAATAAGGCCGTTGGCCCGTTCGACCTGTCCATTGGTCTGTGGGTGATATACTGAGGCGTAATCAAGCTTGATGCCCATGTTAGCACACCAGTCTTTTACCTCCTAGGCTATGAAATTTGATCCATTGTCCGTTATTATACTGTGGGGGACACCGTAACGGTGACCACACCGGATATAAACTCGATGACCGGTTCGGACTTAGCTGATGTTACCGCTTTTGCTTCAATCCACTTGGTAAATTTGTCTACCATAACCAGGAGATATTTATTTTTCTTGGTCCCCCCTTTGAGTGGTCCGACCATGTCCAGCCCCCAGACCGCGAAAGGCCAAGCAATCGGTATCGTTCGAAGAGCCGTTGGGGGCATGTGACTTTGATTTGCAAAGAGCTGATAGCCAACACAGTGCTGAACGAGTGTGTGGGCGTCATCGCGAGCAGTGGGCCAGAAGAATTCGGCTTAAAAAGCCTTGCTTACCAGGTCCCGAGCTGCTGCGTGGTGACCGCCCATGCCTGCATGCATCTCCGCCAAGAGCTGCCTCCCTTCTTCTTCGGATATGCACCGTTGGAGGACTCCGGTGGTGCTTTTCTTTTATAGCTCTCCCTCATGGACCTTGCAGGCTTTGGAGCGTCGCATTATGCGTCTTGCCTCAGTTTGGTCATCGGGGAGTTCCTGGTGGAGAAGATATGCAAGGAATGGTTCGGTCCATGGCACTATTACTGCCATGACTTCGTGAGCCGAAGGTGTTTCTTCGAACGTCGAACCGCCGATGATTTGTTCGTCTGGTTCGATGACAGGAGGGATGATCTGTTCCGGGCCATTGACTCCAGTGTCCTTCTCCTCATCCTGTCATACCAGGATGGCTTGAAAAGTCGTTCCAGAAAGGTGTTGTTGGGGACGGAGTCGCGCTTGGTGCCCATGTGAGAGAGGACATCAGCAGCTTGATTGATGTCTCTGGATACATGGTAGAATTCTAGTCCTCCGAACCGTGCAGATATCTTGAGGATGGCATTTGTATATGCTACCATCTTCGGGTTTTTGGTGTCGAATTGTTCATTGATTTGAGAGATGGCGAGGTTAGAGTCTCCCCTTACCTGAAGCCGTTGTACACCCATCGATGCTGCCATCCGAAGCCCATGCAACAGAGCCTCGTATTCGGCCACATTGTTGGAATCGGTGTACATGATCTGCAAGACGTACCGGATGTTGTCGCCCGTTGGGGATGTAAGTATAACTCCAGCCCCCAGTACGGCGAGCATTTTGGATCCGTCAAAGTACAACGTCCAGTGGTAGTATGTACTATACTCTCTGGGGAGCTCGGCCTCCATCCATTCGGCGAGGAAATCGTCCAACACCTGACATTTAATAGCTCGGCGTGGTTTGTATGCGATTTTGAAAGGAAGGATTTCGATTGCCCATTTGGCTATGCGGCCAGTGGCATCCCTGTTGTTGATTATATCATTTAATGGTACTTTGGATGCCACTGTGACTGAACACTCTTGAAAGTACTGTCGGAGCTTTCGAGATGCCATGAAAACTGTGTAGGCTATCTTCTAGTAATGCAGATACCTTGACTTGCACGGGATAAGGACCTCTGATACATAGTATACTGGCTTCTGTACCCGGAACTTGTGACCCTCAGCCGCTCGTTCAACAACGAGAACCGCGCTGACCACTTGGTTTGTGGCTGAGATGTACAACAACATTGGTTCACGTATGCCGGGTGCTGCTAGTATAGGTTTGCTGGCCAGTAGCGTTTTGATTTCTTCCAACACGGCCGTTGCTTCATCGGTTCACTCAAAGTTTTTGGTCCGTTTGAGCAGTCTGTAGAGTGGTAGTGCCTTTTCGCCAAGGCGGGAGATCAGGCGGCTTAAAGCCGCCATGCAGCCTGCCAGTTTTTGAACGTGCTTCAACTCCGTGGGGATTGCTAGTTGGGATAGAGCACAGATCTTTGCCGGGTTGGCTTCTATTCCTCTATGGGAGACGATGAATCCGAGCAATTTACCGGCGGGAACTTCGAAGACGCATTTATCCGGATTGAGCCGTATATCATAGGCCCGTAAATTATCAAAGGTTTGTCGAAGGTCGTCCACCAGCTGGCTGACATGCTTGGTCTTGATGACCACGTAGTCCACGTAAGCCTCAGCCATTTTGCCAATTTGATTTTCCAGGCATGTCTGAATCATGCGCTGGTACGTGGCGCCTGCGTTCTTGAACCCGAATGGCATTGTGTTGAAGCAGAATGGACCGTAGGGGGTGATAAACGCGGTCGCGACCTGGTCGGACTCCTTCATTTTGATCTGATGATATCCGGAGAAAGCATCGAGGAAGCAAAGTGAGTCGTGCCCAGCGGTTGCATCGATGATCTGGTAAATGCAGGGTGAGGGAAAAGGATCCTTAGGACATGCTTTATTCAGGTCTTTGAAATCGACGCATAGCCGCCAGGATTTGTCCTTCTTCGACACCATGACCAGGTTTGCCAACCACTCGGGGTGTTTAATTTCTCGGATGAATCTGACTTCGAGTAGTTTTGCTAGTTCTTCACCCATACCCTGACGCTTGGGTTCGGAAAATCGGCGTAGCGCCTGTTTGACTGGCTTGAAGCTTGTAATTATGTTCAGGCTATGCTCCGCCAGTCTTCGTGGGATTCCTGGCATGTCTGAAGGGTTGTCTCCCAACAAGCGCTATCATTTAATGCCCCTAGCTAGGCATAATGCATAGTATCAAGTGTTGCCATCCTTGACCCTCAATCCATCGGTGGCCCTCATGATAGATGCATAAGGTGGTTTAATTCTCTTTCTATGTAAGTGTTCCATCCCTTTCTTTAGGGGGAATTGGAATCGTATGTTTCCCTCCTTCATATCAACAATCGCACCTATAGTTCGTAGGAAAGGCCTACCAAGTATTATTGGACAAGACGGATTGCATTCAATATCAAGTACAATCAAATCCACTGGTACATAATTTCTATTATCAAGAATAAGCACATCATTTATTCTACCCAATGGTTTCTTAATAGTGGAATCCGCTAAGTGCAAGTTAAGGGAACATTCATTTATCTCGGTGAGACCTAGCACATCACATAAAGATTTTTTGTATAGTGGAAATGCTAGCACCAAGATCACACAAAGCTTTGTATTCATATTCCTTAAGCCTTATTTTAATAGTAGGTTCCCACTCATCATGCAACTTCCTAGGAATAGAAACTTCTAACTCAAGTTTTTCTTCATGAGCTTTTAGCATGGCTTCTACGATTTGTTTAGTAAGAGCCTTATTTTGTTCGTAAGCATTACTTGAGCTAATAATGGATTGCAGCAAGGAAATACATTCTACTAAAGAGAAATTATCATAATTAAAGTCCTTGTGATCCAAGATAGTGGGTACATCACTAGTTAAAGTTTTGACCTCTCAAACCCACTTTTTACATTTTTATCATTAAGATCACCACCCTCCGAACAAATGGGACGCCTTCTACTAAAAGTTGACTCATCTCCAGTCCCTTTATCATCTATTTTCATATTAGTAAAGAAAGATTCAATGGTAGAAGTACCAATCATTTTAAGATCTTCATCATGATTACGCAAAAAACCGGGTGGAAGAGCCTTTTCTAAGAATTCTCGCTTGGCTCTCAACCTCGCGATTTTCTCCTTAGTCTCATTAATAGATATGTGCAGGTCCCTCCTCCTTTAAGACTGGCCACAATGAGAGTAACTTCAAGAGTAACATCGGCTCCAACTCAGCAAATTGCCTATGTGGCAATGAGTTAATGAGAAGAGAGGTAAATTGAGTAACTTAGCTAGAACTCGATGGATCACCTCCTCACTCGAACTCGACGCGGCTGCATCGCTGATATGCAGCTTCGCGGACCTCCAAGATGGCTCATCAAAAGTGAAGCCTTGCCGTTGAATGAATCAGACTGGGACAACACTCCGAACACGCCATCGAACTCCAGATCTGGCACCCACCACGACTAAGATGCCACTGTAGGAAACCATATATGTCATCCACGAACCACGAACCCAATACATGTTCCATTTTCCAGATGTCATCGATGCATACCACAATCTGCATCCGCTCCTGAAATACCTCCCAAGCTCCATGCCGACGCTGAAGCAAACGTCGTCGCAACGACGGAGCTCGAGGACACAGTTCCACCACGAGGATCTCGTCGCCGCCACGACATCCTTGCTTGAACAAACTGGTTTCTGAATCCATCCCCAACCGTAAGACCGATGGCCTCGTCAGGGAAGAATCCGAAGAATCTTTATTCAGCGCCGCCATCGTCGCCATTGCAGCCAAGACGATTATCAACCTAAAAACCTAGATTACGAGGACTAAAAACGATCCACACGTGTGGATCCGGTGACCCCCCTCACCACTGAGGACCAAGGTTGCCGGCGGCCCTCCCTCCTTAATTGGCTTCCATCTCTTCCCTAATTTTCGAGGCGCTCGGTGATATTTCAGGCTAATTACTACTGTATAAAAACTGATAGTATTTGATGTAAGTACCGAGGTGGTACTATTTAATTTGTTAGCGGGCCTTGCTTTTCACACAACCGTAAAAAAGGGGGAAAGTGGGCAAAGGAACATGTCAGGAAGGGAAAAAACCAAGAAACAACAAGGACAAATCGTTATCTATTCAACAAATTGAGGCATCTGGCATGGGTGTTCGTAGGCTTGAGGTTTGATCAGGAGGTCCCTAGTTTGATTCCTAGTAGCTTCATTCGTGCCGTTGCGATGCAAGTCACTTTCTTAAGATTCCTAACGCAATCGTGTTTTGCTTTTCATCCTCGCATTGCACTGTAGCTGGGCCAACAGACACCCTGCTTGCAGGCCCAAGTCCAGGAACGAAACATCTTTGATGTTTGATGACGTACTTGCAGGTTAGAATAGTATCACCTTTGATATAAAATATATAATATGGGTGATGTGGACGAACGAAATTATGATGGTAAAAAACGCTTCTTCTTTTATATATATATATATATATATGACAAATGTTTGGTACGACCGGGTGTAGTTACTCCCACTTTTGTTTCGTATGGTATAGGTAGTATCTATCATTTCGAAGTGTATGTATGCGTAGTATGTAGTATATAAGAAGGTTTATATAGTATATATACTACTTTTTATATAGTATGTCTCATATTTTGAGCATACACTTTTTTACGTACAAATATGTACGTATTTTATAAATATAATAAAGACATGAGTCTATTTGCAATTGTTTTCATATAACTCACTTTGGAGTATCTTAGATATAGTATATGAACATATTAAAAATAATAAAATAGTATATATACTACCACATGGTAGTATATGAGACATGGGAGTAACTACACCCGGTAGTAGGATGTATTTTCCCTATATATATATATATATATAGGAAAATGACTATATACTCCTGGGAGTACGTACTCCTGCGCATCATATACCACATAAATGAATTGTTTATACCTCTTTATCATTTTTAATATACTTCATTAACAATTACTAGATGCCCCAAAATGAGTTTCATTAAAAATTATATTTTAAACCACATATTATATTTTATTTAGAAGTAAACTGCATTTTTTGTACGTAAAAAAGGTATACTGCATAAAAAAAGGGTTTCGACGATATTTTTTCGCAAAACTTGCATTGAGGTATATTAAAATAATTAACAAGGTATATTGAGAATGATAAAGAGGTATAATATGCTTATTTAAGAGGTATATTTGAATGTGGGAGTACATACTCCCAGGAGTACAGAAGAGGTGTCCTATATATATATATATATATATAGGAAAATGCCTGTGTACTCTTGAGAGTACGTACTCTCATTGTTCATATACCACCTAGATGAATCTTTTATACCTCTTTATTATTTTTAATATACTTCATTAATAATTACTATATACCCTAAAATGAGTTTCATGAAAAATATCATGTGAGTTTACATATTTTTAAAGGTTTACGTATATACTGATTTATTCGTACGTGAAAAAGGTATATTACAAAAAGTACGTCACAAATAATATATTTTTGGAAAAACTTGTATTGAGGTATCTTAGAATATTTAATAAAGTATATTTAGAATGATAAAAAGGTATAATCAATGCGTATATGAGGTATATTGAAGATGGGAGTACATACTCCCAGGAGTACAGAATAGGAGTCCTATATATATATATATATATATATATATATATATATATATATATATATATATATATATATATATACAATATAATATAATATAATATAGGTAGGTAATAGAGGCATAGAAAAAAATAGTAGGTATATAGAGGTATAGGTATATAGGTATAGATTGACAAAACTTAATAGAAATAAATGACAAAAGTTGGCTCACTTTCCCCTCCCCTTGCTACTGTTTCAGGAGAGGCGAAAGCGAGGGCGTCTCCGTCTCTCCCCCGTGTCCGCCGGCGAGGCCGCGGGTTCCCTTCCCCTCCGCCGGCTGCTTCGGCGGCGGGAGGGGGGTGGAACCCCGGTCCTCTGCTCTGGCGTGTATATAGGGTGTGGAGTGGGTCTCTGGCCGGCGGCGCTGTGGAGGTGGTGGCGCGATCGGAGCAGAGGGTTGTGTCGCGGCGCTTCCCCTTCTGCGGCGTCGTCCTTCGGGACCTTGTCGTGGTGCTAGCGACTTCCGGTGCTCTGCGAGCTGCGGATCTGCAGAGCTGTGCAGTCTCTGGGCTTGGTCACCATGCCGGAGCCGGTGACCTCGCTGTGGAGTTTTTGTCTCCTGGCTCCTGCTCCGTGACGGCGAGGAGCTCTCCGTCCTCGTCGTGGAGCCTGGGAGTCCTGCGTTGCAGGTGGAGCGACGCCAGATCTTCATCTTCTTTGCCAGCTGGTGAGGAAGATGGCGTCCACGCATCGGTGCTTCTCCGTTCTTCCTCTTCTCCGTCGTGCGAGCACGCAGAGGCTGAGAACGACGACTTCCCGTCCGCGATGATCCCGTCCGCTGAATCCAAGGTTTCGCTGGCTCCAGGAGGGAGCTGGGGTGGCGGTGCGGCGGCGCGTCCTCGTTCCGCGTCGGAGCTAGTAGGGGATCGGGATCCCAGGGACCCGGATGTAATTTCCGTTTTCTGTGGGGTGTGTTGTACTGGATGTTGTGGCTAATAGATCTGGGGTTGTTTTCGCAAAAAAAAAAAGAAATAAATGACAAAATCATTAAGTTTCAAGACTAAATCTGTAAGTTCCAAAACTACTCCCTCCGTCCCATAATATAAAAACATTTTTTTACGCTACACTAGTTTGAAACAAGACTGAATCTGGAGAAGATCTTATACAGGGAACTGTGCGTGCCCCTGTACCCTTGAGGCCTCTCCCAATGCTCCACGATGTACAAGTGCTAAGGATGCCACCTAGGCAAAAAAATGATATGGCAAATCAATTAAAGAGGAGAGAGAACATTATAGTGACCCTGGAAGGATACAATGCTAAGCGCGTGGACCTAGGCAAAATGGCTACTAACCAATGCATGAAAGATTTTAGTTGCTAAACAATTAAATAAAGTAAGCTTAGTTACAAAAGCTAAGCACCCATGCATTGGAGACATTAGTTGCTAAGACTTTTAATGCTCTTAGCACCTTAGCTAAGCACCGATGCATTGGAAGAGGTCCGAGAGTTTCCGTAGGATCAGGCTAATGCCACCGAACACATACTCTGAGAAGTGTCTGGCAAAGGGATGACCGAAAGGAGGATTCAAGGGCGGGAGTATCCTAAAAAAAACGAGAGTACGCGGAAAAAACCACGCAAAAAACGAGAGTATTCGCCACCGCCCCCCATTAAAAATGCAGTGCACCAGATCTATTGGGCCTGTAGCGCATTAGCTCTTCAGTAGAAGGGGTTATGTGGGAAAACGAGAGCACTGACTGCGGAATTGTTATTTGCAGAAGTACGCTCGATGGCTGTAAAGCCAATCAACAACCTGGTACAACTCTTATATAAGGGCTCTGTCTGAATTTCCAGGATTCCACGGATGAAGTGGTTTACACTTGACGGTCTCAATAATGCATGGCATGCCTGGACGGATGTAAAATCATAAACCAAAGTAGAGGCAGCCTTTGAATATTGGCATTTACAATTCTACACGGTCACGATCACGTGTTAGAGCCATTCTGAATAACTGTTACTTTCACAAGTTTGAAACAACCAATATGAACCCAGATGTGACAGTCAACTCCGGAGAACGACTCGGCAACAGAATTCTATGACAGCTTATTGGAAACTTCTCCACAATTTGGGTGATTCTTTGGTAAGCACCAAAGTTCGTCGGCAAGTAATAGGTTGAGGATATACATGGTCCGAGAAAACCTAGGCAAGACGCCTGTAGTTCAGATAGGCCACCCAAAATACCGCCAGACTGCAGAACTGTTGAAAAGGTAAGATTACAAACTTAGCAGCAAGTATAGTAAGCATTATTAGCAATACGATGTACTGGAATAAGAAAGGGAAGATACACATGGAGATTGATGTTAGGAGCAATTTAGTCTATTCAGATTCAGTCCCTCCTTTTCAGGAAAATTCGGTTGTCAGTTTGCAAAACCTGAAATATACAAAACCAGACCAACTGTCTGCAACCTGCAGCCACCGAGAGTAACTAAGACGAAATTGTTGGTAAACATTCACAAACTTCAGTATTGATTAAATGACTATCCTATTTTTTCACCATAGTTATAGTGGTTGAAGGTGAAATTTGCTGATGCAAGAGAAAAGCAACTGCAATTGGATTGACATCCTAATTTTGCATCACAGTTCATAAGCTAATATTCCTAGAGTAAAAATGTGCAACTGTACCACGACTTTCTGGTCGTTAGATCATCTTTTGTTTGCATTGGGATTTGGTAAACAAAAGAAATAGCTTTTATGATGATCTAATGAAATATGGAAACAAAGATAAACAAAGCCTTCTATCTCAGTTATCTATGCTTGGCAACCAGTGGAAAATCCCTGACATGAACGCATCTAGAAGTAGAATTTACTAAGAGCTATAGGTCTGTACACCAGGCCAAATTATTGGGACATGGTGAAATGGACAAACCTGAGACCTAGCACACACTTTTTTCTAGACTCAAGTATATATACAAAATACTTAGGAAAACTAATCCATGCCCAGTCTATTTCGCACTAAATATCATCGAAGATGTAGAATGGGCTGTTGTAACAGCTTTCTAAGTTATCCCACCCTAGTGAACAGCCAAACAAATCAAATGGGGATAAACAAAAACATGGAACCAATTAGCAGAAAAGGAAAGGGACTGACATGCCTGGGAGAAGACTAAAGAAGTCGGCGTTTGGTACATCATTAACGTTGAACGATCTAAAGGCCACAAAAAATATTAGGAGAATGTAATTAGAGCTCTGTAGATAAAGTAAGAACCAAAGTATTATCAGCAAGGAATTGATAAAAATAAAGGTGATTGTAGCTAGTTTCGCCGTCACTCACCAGTAATCACATCTCTTGATCAGATCTGTACAGGAGCGGGCCTATTCTGAGCAAGAAACTTGAGACAATCATTCTGCATGGAAAGAGAATTGTTACAAGAAAAACAACTGAATTTGTTGTGGTACACTGTCGTCATATCGTTATTACCGTCAGCAATATTAATATAGGTCCAGATTTACTGGTACCAACCATTACAATAGATCTACAGTATTTCTCACAAACACAAACACAAGCAGATTTACATGCAGTGACCGAAGGCCGAGGGATTCATAAAGGCTAAAGCATAAATATATGCAGCTGCAAAGGAAATCCACTAAAACATATAATTTCATTCATATTCACATGCCAACAGTCATCACACCATTTTGCTATTGTTAAATTTATTAAGGGTTCGCATATCTGGAGAACGTTCGCCACAGGAGATGGCATTTGCGAACGTTTGCCTGGCAGTTTCAGTGTATTTGGAGAACCTGGGTGTCTTTTTTGCAAAACTGCCATGGCATTTCTTTTATTTTGAGTGTAAAAAAAGTTATCCCAACTGCACTGTAGGATCAAGATCGTGTGGCAATTAGTGCGGTTGCTGGCAGTTTCTCCCTGGCGAACGTTCGCCAGTTACTATTTCTGTTTATTAATATATGCAGCGGGACGAAGAATGAAGAGGCATTTATAAAGGGAGAGCAGGAAAGCAGACGCAAGGGGGTGTTACGAGGGTAGAGATGATGTCGGAGTGGTCTTCCACCGAAGGACTTGGCACTGGTTGGACAGTTGACACAAGGAACAAGCTCAGGGACTGTGGTGTGGACAGATCATGAGAGGCAAAAGATAAATTCTGGCTGACAGTGAATGAGCTTTTATATTGCTATAAGTATAAGAGGCTAAGGGCCGATAAACGCACAAGGTAAACTTGCAAAGAACCCCCTATAAAATGTACCAAATACTACACGTCTAACAATAGCAAAACATAAAATTGAGTTCATTTAATCACTTTGATTACAGAGTTCTGAGAATCAATAAATATAAAATATTAATTTTCCAGATATTATAGTTTTTGGCTATGCATAATTCAATTTCCTTTTGCCACATGTTCCTGCCAAATAGAACTCAAACACTTATTAGCAGCTTGGAAGACACTTCAACATTGAAGAACAATGAAACTGATGATAAGAACTTAATGATGACAATAAAAAATTTAGTTTGACTGGTTTAATTTCTTTGTTCAGTCTATAAGGATAATTTGAATTTGAATATAAGCACAAAAAGGACGACATGAATTCTTCAGATACACTTTGTGTGGCATATTCACATTTGGCATACAAAAACAGCAATACAAACATCTTAAGTTGAAAAATAAAATAAAGCAAAAAAATAGAAACATCTTACCACGTTCAAAATTCCAAATTCAATTGCACTGCAATCTCTTGCAATGTCAGGTATAATGATTCCCATTCCTGTTGCATATAGTGTTCAAGATCCTTGATTATTCCTTCAGTCTGTTTCAGTAACTATGGAACATTTACATATAAGAGTAAGCATTAGAAAATAAATACGTTTGAACCGGTAATTTTGAAGTTGATGCTTACAATGTTCTGAACACTTACCTCGGGCGTAAGGTAATGAACTTCATGTTCAATGATTGTTCTCAAGGAGTATATGAAGCCCCTTAAAGTGTTGGTGACACGG
Source organism: Elymus sibiricus (assembly GCA_039707655.1). Taxonomy (NCBI): domain Eukaryota; kingdom Viridiplantae; phylum Streptophyta; class Magnoliopsida; order Poales; family Poaceae; genus Elymus; species Elymus sibiricus. Next base: position 450,351,161 of record CM077667.1, on the reverse strand, counting down.
CTTTCAGTTGTTGGATGTACAAAGGAAAGTATGTCCCAATGATGTTTTCTATCCAAATTCTCCTCCAATGTTTGTAGACTCAGATCAGATGCTATCAAATATTCTGATTCCATTTGTGGTTCTTTCAGATTGAGTGATACATATTGGTTCAAGCATAGAATATTTTCAAATTTTTCTCTGACGGTTAACAGGGCATAATGCTTCAGAATGTTTGTCCTGCGTATTTAACAAAAACAGTTTTTATCTTAGTTAGTACAACTCTACTAATGAAACAACTTTAAACAATAAGAATTTATATTCTCACCCTTGCAGTTCTTCCTTGTTAATTCTCTGATAAAGATCTCTAGACTCTGTGGTTAAACATACACTCTCAATCAGGTTTCCCAATCTAACCCAATCATTAGTTTTGCTCCTGCTTATTGCTCCTTCAGTATCTATAATAAATAGATTCACAATTAGAATATGATTAAAATGCAACTTATAAATGTAATTTGCATTGTAATGAATTCAACAGACCAATATAATTTGTAATTTATATTTTTTATTGTTGTCAATTTGTACCTCCTTTCATTTTACCAAACCTCCACAATCTCGCCCTTTGTGAATCGCCTTCGCTGATGATTGCAATGTGACTTCCATGAAGCTTTGGGCAATAATAGCCTTGAGGATGCAGCTCCTCCATGGCTACAATGACATCCCTACCAAAATAGCATAAAAACAGATTTTGAACAATCAAAGGTGAGAACATAACAGCGAATCAACAATTTCATATGTGCAAATTTATGTTCTCTCAAATTGATAATATCTTAGACCTTATAACAAAAAATTTAAATACAACGTTAAAGCCTAAGAAGCTTGTGAGCCTAGAGTCACAACTCATAAACATTAAAAGACAAAATACTGATTTTGTCATTAAGTCTCGGAGTATGTTATTCAATATTGAAGACATTTCACAATTTTCAGGAATCCGGTACCAACAGTTATAATGCCCCATCAGCTGCAGGTTGGCAATCAGATCTCTTGTCTTGCGGTAGCCCAAACACATTATTAGAAAATCGCTAATTTATTGCTGATGATAAACTGCATCAACCCTTTCCATTAGGAAGCATAAAAAAAAACCTTCCATTATAAAAGATTGCAAGCAACCACACTACTGGTAAGATATATCTAGTGAACAAACAAAAAACTATAAAATTATACCTGAGCAAGTTTATAAAGTTTTCCGTAAATCGGTTTTGCTGATCAACCGCCAGACCATCTCTCCGAAGGTATCCTTCAAATGTAGTTTCAAATTTTGTGATGGCCAGAAAGGAGTTATTTGAGTGTTTTCCTTTGTCAACTCCATATGCGAAAGCTTCAATTATTCCCGGATGATCAAACTTTGCAAGATTGTCATAATGAATCTTTCCAATTTCAGTGGTTGAGAAGCCCAATACAGTTACATCAATTGACTCCAAATTTTCAGTTTGATTACCCAATTTGATAAACCCATTGTAATAGTGCAAAGAAGAGGGATGTTTCATTTTTTGACCATCACTGTCTTTTACAAATATCTGACTTATGCCATCAACCTGAAATACATAATAGTTTATCGTGATGAATATAGTATTAACAACATTATAAAATACGAAAATGTACTTTTACACTGTCCAAATATTCACAAAGCTCATGTAACACGCTACATATTTTTTCATCTTATTTAACCTTGAATACTTGTTAATTTAGCTCCTAAATGAGTTTTACCAAGTGGTTTCAATCATGTGGATGTGTGGTATCACCACATATATTGTCACGTCCTCAATTTTCCCCATTGGGATCTAACACATCATGTTAAATCCTCCATCCAAGTTTATTAGTCCCCTTGTATTTTGTGTCAAATTCTGACCATAAATTTGACTAGCAAAAAAGAAGTTATATGCCACAAAAATATTATTGTTAGAAACTTATTTCAAATATGAATCCAACAATATAATTTTGTAGCACATAACTTATATTTCGTTAGACAAATCTAAGGTCAAAGTTTGACCCAAAATACAAGAGGGCCAATAAACCAGGGGGTGGAAGTGCTCGGCATCAAACATCAATCTTCTCTAACCCTCTCTTACCATCACCCAGGTCATGACATCCATCACCTCCTCCTTCATGGCATCATGTAGACCTAAGCATCCCACATTTCCATCCATGAAAGGCATAAGAAATTCATGCCTAGCAACACCGATAGATGACGTTCTTTAGGGACAAGAAAGCTCCATATTACATCTCTGAACTACTGTCCTAGATAATATTTCAATCTTCAAACACAACATAAATTATTGGAACCATGGTCGTTATTTCTGAGACATAGCCATGGTGGTTTTGCCACTGTGGCGGGTGGTGTGGCAGGCACGGCAATGACATAGCAAACAGAAGAAAAAACTACAGCAAAGGCTTCATCTCCATTAATTTCAAGTTTGGCACCCAGTTATGGGTTCACACCATTGACAAGGAGGATATGAGCCAAGTCGTCATGCCCATCCTTTGAAAAATTGCTCAATCATGGTATCATATATTGAGCAATTCAGCGTTGGAGATCAATGCTCATCCTCCCGGAGGAGTGAGGCGCCTCTTGTCCAGCAAAATCGAGATAAGGAATGGATTTGGGCCGGTCAATGACAGGTTAAGTGATGAGAGGGGGGGTATGCCATGTGGCTCACAATTTATGTATTTACATACTGTTTTTCACAATGTTTGTAGTTATGTTCTTTTTTGTCAACATTCTTGGCCAAAGCTAAATAATTTGATTTAGTGCAAAATCAACACTACAAACATTGCAAAATAAAGTAAGTATTTTTTAAGTTGGGTATGACATATGGGACCCACTGATAGGTAAACGCACAACTGGATTCCATGTCACACAAACCATTGTGTTTTGGACTAGGAGCCAATTCGCATCCACGTCCTAAAAACAACCTAACAAGATCAGTGCAGAGTAAAGTGGTCCACTGTTACAATTTTAGGAGGTTAAATAAGACCTCAAAAGGGAATTTGGATGTTATGGAGTCTTGCGAAGTTCCTTTCAAATGATACTCTTTAAGTAGAGCTACTTACTTGATGGGCAAGTGCAGACCCAACAGGCTTAGCTTCATCTGTGTTCATATTATAGAATTCTGAAACCTACAAATAAACACCATATATGTTATATAGACAATTCAGTTTCTTATTTTTTGCGGAAAAGAAAGAGATATCTAATCACTATCTTAAAATTGACACGTATTTCACAGAAATGATTTCATGATAAAAACAGATTGAAGATGGACAATGGACCTCATTAGTACATAAACCAGTGTCTCAATCATTCAGCGCGTGGATATTACTAACAACTTCTACTGGAATATAAATTTATTTAAGTCGGCTATTTGGGAACCACTGGAATATAAGAACTCGAGACTGGCCGCAATGGACAGGGAAGGATGGACGATGATAAACTCACAAGGAAACCAACGATCATAGTGGCAATTCCATAGTTTTCACCTTTTAATAGTGGCAGATTCAAAGTTTCCCATTAAACTAGTGCCAGTGCCATAATTTCCCTGTAAATAATAAGTAGCGTGCTCACGGACTCTTGTTAATGCTGATAATGTTTTATGTACATTTTAGCTCCTAGATGCATTTTCCCAGCCTATTCTTAAACTCAACTCATAAAAGCAACCTATTCTTATAAACTCAACTCATAAAAGCAACTTCATGATACACCTTCAGGTGAAGAAAGTCATGAAGCAAAGCTTACCGTGCGACCGAATCCACTGAAGAGAATGCTCGCACCACTGTTGGCCCTTTCCAAGCCACGGGTCTACAGGCGGCAGATCCCTGCACGGTCGCTCGGGGCAGTACGCGTCACCGGCTCACACCTCGCCACATCAATGCTCGCTACGGTTGGCTGGTCCTCCTTCCGTGCCACCGAGTCCCCAGAAGAGAATGTCAGCGCCCCTTTCCAAGCCACGGGCCTGCAAGCGGCAGATCTCGCGGCGGGACCAGGGCGTCACCGGCTCGCACCTCGCCTTCGCCACGTCAACCTTGCTCCTGTCGGCTGGTCCTCCTTGGACCCTAGGGCGGCGATGGAAGGAGAAGGGGCCGGTGACGATAGAACTTGGGATAGCCGGAGACCGGACGGGATGGTGCGGCAGCTGGATCAAGACAAGGGAGAAACTTGTGTGACAGCGGCGGATTACAAACCACGCAGCACTACAGAAAATGAGGATTGAGGTGAGGAGTTGCTTGCCTGTTATCCCGGCGTGTAGACGAAGAACAGGACGGTGATCGAACACCTCGAGGGCGAGGTGGTTCACTCCGTGCAGGGTGGCTTCCTCGACTCTGGCGGCCGGTCGATGAATAGGACGGTGGATATCCTAGACAAGAGAAAACGAAAACGTGGGGGCCGGGGGAGAAGATCTGCCGGCGGCGCGGCGGCGGCGAGAGATGGCGGGTCGAGGAGAGACGGCGGAGGATAGGGGCTGCGGGGACGGACTCCGATGACGGGTGGCGGCGCGACGCAGGCTCTAGGCTGAAGGTTCGCGGCGCGACGGAAGCCGGAGCGCGGCGGGCGGCGGACTTGCTCGGCACCGGTGACGGTGATGGAATGTGGCGGCGTCGACGTGCTCGAGGATGTCGTGAAATCGTGGGAGCGGGGGGATTGGGAGCCGGGCAGACGGCTGCTGAAATAAGCTTTCGGTACTGGAGCCCAACACACGTGGGTAATTTGGCCGGCCCGATATGTCCCAGCCCACTCCGTGGAAGTTCCACGTGAGAGAAAACAGTGAGATACACAGAGCAACTAGTTAGCGAGCACTCCCTCACAAGCGTTCCAGCGATCACTCCCACGCGTCGCCACTTGGCGCGTTCCCAGTCGCCGCCACGTGTCGCGCTCTGAGCGTTCCCTTCGGATTTTGTTTTTTTTTATTTTTCCGCACGCGTTTTCGCCTTTTTGGAGTGGTTTTTTTTTCGGTTTTTTTTGGTGTTCCGGTTTTTCACCGGTCTTTCGTAGCTTTTGGACGAAAAAAAAAATCAAAATTTTTTTTTTTTCGCGAAAAAACGCATTTTCTGTTTTTTTTTTTTTGCGAGAGGCACGGTTTTGCTTCCGCGAGAGGCACAGTTTTGCCTTCGCGAAAGGCACGGCCGTGCCTCTCGGAAAGGGAAAAAAACGCGTTTTCTGTTTTTTTTTTGCGAGAGGCACGGTTTTGCTTCCGCGAAAGGCACGGTTTTGCCTTCGCGAGAGGCACGGCCGTGTCTCTCGGAAAGGGAAAAAACGCGTTTTCTGCTCTCTTTTTTTTTTTCCCGCGAGAGGCACGGTTTTGCTTCCGCGAGAGGCACGGTTTTGCTATCGCGAGAGGCACGGCCGTGCCTCTCCCCGAAAGGGAAAAAAACGCGTTTTCTGCTCTCTTTTTTTTCCGCGAGAGGCACGGTTTTGCTTCCGCGAGAGGCACGGTTTTGCCTTCGCGAGAGGCACGACCCGTGCCTCTCGGAAAGGGAAAAAACACGTTTTCTGCTTTTTTTCTATCGCGTGAGGCACGGTTTTTTCGTCCGGTTTTTTTCGTGAAAAAAAAAGTTCGTCAAAACCTATCAACATGGGATCTAGTTTTGAAGATCTCGACGCGAGAAAGCCAACGGTGAAAACGGTTCGAGATTTGGACGCACGGTTTAGGAGATAAAACGTTTTGAAAATACGGATCTACGAAAAAAGGGAAAACTCCCAGGTTGCGACAAGTGGCACGCATGCAGTGCGCCACTTGTCGCAACCTGGGAAGGTGGGAGTAATCGTTGGAAGGTGTACTCGCTAACTAGTGATTTCGTGAGATACAAGGACCGGTCTTTTGGAAAAAAATATATAGGGCGTGTTTGGTTGCCCACATAAGGCCCAATCAGGTACGCGCGAAAATGAAATTTGATGTTTGATTACCCGCACACACTGTTCGGCATGTATGGTCGGAACTTTAAAGCACCTCCGAGCAAGGCCCAAGAGCTATGTTTGAATTAATAGTTTCTGAAGAGCCAGACCCGGACGAAGCAGGGGAGGGGAACGCGGCGCTGAGCTCGTGAGACCAGGGAGATGGCGCGAACTCGCGCACGTCTTCGAAAAATTGGCGAGAGGATTTCGGCTCACCTCCCGTCGATTCGGTCGCTCTTATTTAGCCCCCTTCCTCTCACCACCCAAAGTCCCGCCACCCTTCTCCCCCTTTCGAGCTTTTTTGCCGACGCGCATCGGCACCGGCGAGCAGGAAAGCGAAGCTCCTTCACCCACCGACGGGCCACGGCGGCGGCGACTCCTGTCCTCAACTTCTCTTACCGTTTCCGCATCCCTCCAAGTTGCAACCATGGCCTCTGTGAGTTCAATCACACATTTCTCTGTATTCGTTGTAGCCAGATCTGAGAGGATGTGGTGGTAGGGGTTAGATGTGCAAGCATGTGGTAGGGTTGATTCGTGTGCCGATCTGTGAGCAGATGGTAGATTGTGATGTTGGGGTAGCTATTTGTGGTGGATTTGTAGCATGCTAGAGTAGTATAATATTGATGAACACTATGGATTCATAGCTAGTTGATGTAGTCGAACGTCTTCGCGATCCAAATCGCAAGCCGTCCCGCGATCCAATCACGATCCGTCCCGATCTAGTGCCGAACGGACGGCACCTCCGCGTTCAGCACACGTACAGCTCGATGACGATCTCCGCCTTCTTGATCCAGCAAGAGAGGACGGAGAGGTGGATGAGTTCTCCAGCAGCACGACGGCGTGGTGGCGATGGTGGTGAACTAATCCGGCAGGGCTTCGCCGAGCTCCGTCGAACTAATCTAGAGGAGAAAACGATCTAGAGGGAGAGAGGGCAGCACGTGGCTTTTTAGGTGAGGGTTGCCCTCAAAACCTCCACTATATATAGGAGGAAGGGGAGGGGGAGGCAGCCCTAGCCCCTCCTCCAAGGAGTGCTTCGGCCGAACTAGGGGAGGAGTCCACCTCCCACAAGGGAGGAGTCCACCTCCCACAAGGGAAGTGGACTCCTAGTAGGACTCCTCCCACTTGGCCCCTCTCCCACCCCCTTGCGCAAGGGCCTCTAGGGGCTGGCTGCCCAACCCACTAGGGGCTAGTGCGCCACCTCCTAGGCCCATGTGGCCCCTGGGGTGGGTGGGCCCCACTTGGTGGACCCCCGGAACCCATTCGTCACTCCCGGTACACTACCGGAAGTGCCCGAAACTTTTCCGGAGCCCAAAAACAACCTTCCTATATATCAATCTTTACCTCCGGACCATTCCGGAGCTCCTCATGACGTCCGGGATCTCATCCGGGACTCCGGACAACCTTCGGTCACCAACATACATAACTCAATACTACCAAAACGTCACCGAACGTTAAGTGTGCAGACCGTGTGGGTTCGAGAACTATGTAGACATGACCGAGACACCTCTACGGTCAATAACCAATAGCGGGACCTGGATGCCCATATTGGTTCCTACATATTGTACGAAGATCTTTATCGGTCGAACCTCTATGTCAAGGATTCAGTCAATCCCGTATGCAGTTCCCTTTGTTCTTCGGTATGTTACTTGCCCGAGATTCGATCGTCGGTATCTCTATACCTAGTTCAATCTCGTTACCGGCAAGTCTCTTTACTCGTTCTGTAATACAAGATCCCGTGGCTAACTCTTTAGTCACATTGCTTGCAAGGCTCATTGTGATGTTGTATTACCGAGTGGGCCCTGAGATACCTCTCCGTCACACGGAGTAACAAATCCCAGTCTTGATCCATGCCCACTCAACAGACACCCTCGGAGATACCTGTAGAGCATCTTTATAGTCACCCAGTTACGTTGCGACGTTTGATACACACAAGGTATTCCTCCGGTGTCAGTGAGTTGCATGATCTCATGGTCATAGGAACAGATACTTGACATGCAAAAAACTATAGCAATAAACTGACACGATCATATGCTACGTTCATAGTTTGGGTCTTGTCCATCACATCATTCTCCTAATGACGTGATCCCATTATCAAATGACATCTCATGTCTATGGCTAGGAAACCTTGACCATCTTTGATCAACAAGCTAGTCTACTAGAGGCATACTAGGAATACAGTGTTGTCTATGTATCCACGCATGTATTTGAGTTTCCAATCAATACAATTATAGCATGGATAATAAACGATTATCATGAACAAGGAAATATAATAATAACCACTTTATTATTGCCTCTAGGGCATATTTCCAACAGTCTCCCACTTGTACTAGAGTCAATAATCTAGCTCACATCACTATGTGATTTACATTGTAATGAATCAAACACCCATACAGTTCTGATGTTGATCATGTTTAGCCCTTGGAAGAGGTTTAGTCAACGGATCTGCGACATTCAGATCCGTGTGCACTTTGCAAATATTTATGTCCTCCTCCTTGATGTAATCGCGGATGGAATTGAAGCGTCTCTTTATGTGTCTGGTCCTCTTGTGAAACCTTGGTTCCTTGGCCAGAGCAATGGCACCAGTGTTGTCACAAAACAGAGTCATTGGGTCCAGTGCACTGGGCACTACTCCAAGATCTGTCATGAACTCCTTCATCCAGACACCTTCGTTCGTCGCCTCCGAGGTAGCGATGTACTCCGCTTCGCATGAAGAATCAGCTACCACGCTCTGCTTGGAAACTGCACCAGCTTACCGCTCCCCCATTAAGAATGTATACGTATCCGTTTTGAGACTTGGAGTCATCCGGATCAGTGTCAAAGCTTGCATCGACGTAACCCTTTACGACGAGCTCTTCATCACCTCCATAAACGAGAAACATTTCCTTAGTCCTTTTCAGGTACTTAAGGATATTCTTGACCGCCGTCTAGTGTTCCATTCCTGGATCACTTTGAAACCTTCCGGACATACTTATGGCAAGGCTGACATCGGGTCTTGTGCATAGCATTGCATACATGATAGAGCCTATGGAAGAAGCATAGGGGATGACACGCATCTTCTCTCTATCCTCTGCAGTCACTGGGCATTGAGTCTTACTCAACTTCACACCTTGCAATACAGGCAAGAACCCCTTCTTGGACTGATCCATTTTGAACTTCTTCAAAACTTTGTCATGGTATGTGCTCTGTGAAAGTCCTATTAAGCGTCTCGATCTATCTCTATAGATCTTGATGCATAATATGAAAGCAGCTTCTCCTAGGTCCTTCATTGAAAAACTCTTGTTCAAATATTCCTTCACGCTTTCCAACATTTCTATATTGTTTCCAATCAGCAATATGTCATCCACATATAATATTAGAAACACTATAGAGCTCCCACTCACTTTCTTGTAAATACAAGCTTCTCCGTAAACTTGTATAAACCCGAACGCTTTGATCACCTCATCAAAGTGTGGCACCCCGATAGAGGGCCGACGCACGCCAGCCCCAAGATAAGACCTGGCGCACGTCAAAGACATGATACAGCAAATCCAGGCACAAAAATGGCTTTATTAATTGTAATGGAGTATTACAATACTGTTGCTTACAACAATATTACACAGCTCCAAGGCTAACTAAATGGCAGCAGAGGTCTAGGTCCAGCGGCAACGACGTCTCTGGCTGGGCTCCATAACGCACAGGACTGGCTAGGTTACGATCTAGCACGACGGATCTTATCCTGCAACTGGCCACGTGCAAGGCCAGGTGAGTACTTTGAATGCACTCGCAAGACAACCAAATACATAGCATCCAAACAAGCAGGCGACAAAGCAAGCCCTATGCTATGCATGAATTAATCCTAAGCATGGCATGAATGCTAACAAGGCAAGCATGGATCAAGCATGGCATATCATGGATCAGGCATGTAATCTATGGTAAGATCACGCTAAATGCTTAGAATACTTACTGTACCGGATACCAACTTACTCTCTTCCGGGTTGTTCCACAACCCTCGACATACTCACGATCCAACCTGAATTGATCCAAATCCAATCCAAATCATGTGGTCATCCGACCACTCATCATATAGCCATCCTTGGCTAACCTATCATATTCCTGACATCATCTGATGTCTACCCAAGATGAGTTCTTCCATTATTATCATCATTATTACGGTTGGCCACCTAGTGAGGTCTGGACGGGCTGTCCAATACCGTGGACGCGGCTATTCGAATAGATTTTACACTCTGCAGAGGTTGCGCACTTTACCCACACCATGAAGCACCTAGCCTCGTGATCCCACTCGGGTGGACCAGCGTTGCTTCAACAAAACCTGCCTGACCCGTGACTCTCCCATCGTACCACCGACACTCATCCTCCCCCGGAGGCCTGCCTTGGGTGGCCCCTGTGTCCTCATGACACCTGCCACCGTCGTGGCCAAACTAGGTAATCCCAAACGGGGATTACTGTCCCAAACGGGGACGGGCCCAAACAAACAATCAACTGGGCTCACAGGGTTATCACAGCCTACCTGATCAGGGTAGCACGCGTGCATAACCCTCCCTCTTTGGAGGTACCGGTGAAAGAGCACGCGATCAGACCAAGTCAAGGCCATCCCATACCGGCAAATGTGGTTGCACGGATAAGCCCGGACAAGTGACTCAAGATCAACCCCTATGCTCACTTTATTACTCCAACTCAACATGTCCATCATCGTTCCATTGCATCGACAATTATAACTGTCAACAGTCACTTAACAATAGTATGGCAAGATCATAATACTAAGAGTCACGGCATGGGATCAACCATAGTACTAACATGTCAACATTATTATTATTAGCATGGCAATATGGAAATAAGACATGTCATTAGTTGAAACGTAGTGCTAGGGTTTAATACTGCTGACATCACATGTGTATGCAAAATGCAGACTAACAAATAAACACACAGGGTGCAAGCAAAGTCATTATGCAAGTCCAGAGCTCATGGTAAGAGGTTGGCTTGCCTGGGGGTCGACGAATACGCCGGGAGGAAGTGCGATCACCTCGCGAAAGAAATTGCCGGAAAGGGTTCCCTCACAGAGGGGCCAGATATAGGGCGAGGGAAAAATGGTTATTTTCACAATGTGAACACATAGTGAAAATGGTACCATCGGAACGGTCTCGACAAGACGAAAGCGTGGGCGCTGGTTTTACCTCGATCGGAGCTACGGCCGCGAAGATATAAGCGTTTGAGCACCAGGGACCAATCTGTAAAGAAATTGCTACAAACAGGCCCCTGGGGCTAAAACAGTAAGCGCCTTTCGCTACAATACGCCTCCTGAACAGGAAAACGTATTTTTGGCCGAAGAAAAACAGAGTTCGCTTCCTAACTTGGAAAGCCTATTTTCGGGAATACGTTTCCACTTAAATCTGACTGGGGGCCCGGTTGACTTTCTCTCTCTTAGGCTGACGAGTGGGGCCCGCCTTATCCTTCTCTCTCTCCTTCCTCTTCTCCTCCTCTGGTCACCTCCCCCTCGATAGAACAGAGCAGGGGCGGCCGGTCGCCGGCGTAGCTGCGGCAGAGGAGCGCGGGAGGGCCAGCCGGCGGGCTCGGAAGCTTCGCCACCGTGCGCCGCATCCGGCGGTGGTCGCTGGGCGCCGTGGAGCGAGCTGCAGGGCCGTGGCCACTAGCCGGGGCGCAGCGGCCGTCGAGCACCAGCGGAGCAGCTCCGACAACACCTCTCCAGAGAAAGTAAAGACGGTGGCGGCGGCGCAGCTTCCAGAAGAGGCTGGGGCGAGGATGGATAGGAGAGGGAGGGTCCGGGCGCTCGGATTCCTCGCAGACGCCGGCGGCAGGGCCTCGGCCATTGGAGAGAGGGGAAAGCTCCGGGGCTCGATGGAGGAGGGGGCTGGGGCTTGCTGCCGCTCGGGGCTCGAGGCACGCTTAAATAGCTACGGGGAAGGGCTCTCCCGACGGCAGCCGGAGCTTCCAGAGATTCGGCGAAGAGGCGACACTCCGGTGGTCGACAGAGGCGGCTAGAAGCTTCGGGACGAGGGGGAAAGGGCTCTGGAGGGATCACGCGCGCGATAGAGAACTCGCCGGCGCTCCGAGACAAGCCAGAGCTCGCTGGAACGAGCTCCCGGGGCGTACGGAGCACAGGGCGCAGTTTTGGCACGCTCTGCCCGTGGTCACCGCGTGGCCACGGCGACGCCACGCTGCGCTCGATGCCAAAAGGTGTCCAGGGTGTTCTCCACACTTCCCTGAGTTGACCTATGAGACTGAGGAGCTCTGGAGAGGTCTGAGGTGACCAAACCATGATCCAATAGTTGCCAACAGCAACCTGTTTGTGCTGTGGTGTGGCCACCACAGTGCACCTCTTGGCCTGGTCTTTGGGCAGGGGTCAATCATCTACTAAGGTCATTCTCTTGGCAAAGTCTCAGCTCAAATGGGCAAAGCAAAATGATACTTCCTTTGCAAAGTGGCAATCTGACCAGATTTGGAGATGAGGGAGCTGGGGACAAATGGCTAGATGGATATGGATGATTTTTGGTGTAGAGAGATGATTTGGTCATGAGAGATAGCTGAACAAGTTTCAGATCAAATTGATTATCTATGATGGTACTTCCTTTACAGAGATGCAATCTGGTCAGAAACTTGAGAAAATTATCAAAAAAAGATTTGTCTGGAGAGTTGAGCTGATTTTTGGTTTACAGTAGTAATGTATCAATATGCACTACCTTGCCAAATTTTAGCTCAATTGAATCAAGAAAGCAAGCACTTCCTTTACAAAGTGCCAGACTGGACAGAAATGAAAACCAGATGGTTCTGAGAATTTGGCTAAATGAAAATAGCTCAAATTTGGAGGAGGCCAATTATTTAGGCATATGGAAGCACTGTAAAAATTTCACACCATTTGCATAAGCAAAAATAGTACTTCCTTCACAGTGCCCCAATCTGGACAGAAACTAGAATAATTTGCTGAGAGAGATTGGCTAGATGAGATGGGCTAAATTTTGGAGGACAAGGGTAATTTATCATAATGAATCACCCTGCAAAATTTCAGCCCAAGAAGATCAAGGAATCATGCACTTCCTTTGCAAACAGGAAATCTGGACAGAATTTGCAAATGGAAGTGGTGCTCAAAATTTGAATTGGGGAACTTGATATTTTGATGGAATTGATGAAGATATGGATATGAGAAGCTCCACAAATTATTTGGGATTTTTCCTAGCTACCAAAATGGTAGTTCCTTTGGAAAGGCCCCAAATTGGAATATTGGCTTTAAATAGGAAAATGCAATTTACCCTATTTAATTATGGCCAATATTTTTATGAGAGCTCAATATGATCACAAAGAATATCTCTACAAGTTTTCATGAGCTTTGGAGATGGATAGATATTTTCCTAGATTTAATTCCTCAGAAAAGCAGAAAAAGGAATTAATTCTAGATGAGAAATATTGCATATGACTTAGCAATATTTTTGCACATCTAGGGTTTATGAGGGCAGAAGGATCTCTGGAAATTATGGGAGGATTAACAGAGCAAGGGAAATGATAGCTCCTCACAAAGGCAGGATTTCCAGTTCCAAAATTTCGGAACTAGGGTTTGAATAAGATTCGGGTTTTACTGACGGGAGGTTGACTGGCACAAGAGCATGGGGAGGCACTGAGAGGTTGGGGAATGACTGGATTCACCTGGTCACTTGCCAAATTCCAGAGGAAAAATTCGGGAGAGAAAAGCTAGGAAGGAATAACAGCACAAAAATCGATAACCCGATTTTTGGGGTGTTACACAAAGCGAAGATTCCAACTCCGAGATGCTTGCACCAGTCCATAAATGGATCGCTGGAGTTTGCAAACTTTGTCAGCATTCTCTGGATCGACAAAACCTTCTGTTTGCATCATATACAACTCTTCCTTAAGGAAACCGTTAAGGAACGCTGTTTTGACATCCATCTGCCAAATTTCATAATCGAAAAATGCAGCTATTGCTAATATGATTCTGACGAACTTAAGCATCGCTACGGGTGAGAAGGTCTCATCGTAGTCAACTCCTTGAACTTGTGAAAAACCCTTTGCCACAAGTTGATCTTTATAGACGGTGACATTACCGTCCGCGTCCGTCTTCTTCTTAAAGATCCATTTGTTCTGAATGGCCTTTCGCCCTTCAGGTAATACTTCCAAAGTCCATACTTTGTTTTCATACATGGATCCCATCTCGGATTTCATGGCCTCTAACCATTTGTCAGAATCCGGGCCTATCATCGCTTCTCCAAAGCTCGTAGGCTCATCGTTGTCCAACAACATGACCTCCAAGACAGGGTTACCGTACCACTCAGGAGTAGTACATGCCCTTGTCGACCTACGAGGTTCGATAGTAACCTGATCCAAAGCTTCATGATCACCATCATTAACTTCCTCTTCAACTGATGTAGGCTCTATAGAAACATCTTTCTGTGCTGCGCTACTCTCTGGTTGAAACAAAGGTTCAACAACCTCATCAAGTTCTATCTTCCTCCTACTCAATTCTTTCAAGAGAAACTCTTTCTCGAGAAATGACCCGTTCTTAGCGACAAATACTTTGCCTTCGAATTTGAGATAGAAGGTATACCCAATCGTCTCTTTTGGGTATCCTATGAAGACGCATTTCTCCGCTTTGGGTTCCTGCTTTTCAGGCTGAAGCTTTTTGACATAAGCATCACATCCCCAAACTTTAAGAAATGACAACTTTGGTTTCTTGCCAAACCACAGTTCATATGGAGTCGTCTCAACGGATTTCGATGGTGCCCTATTTAAAGTGAATGCAGCTGTCTCTAATACATAACCCCAAAACGATAGTGGCAAATCGGCAAGAGACATCATAGAACGCACCATATCCAATAAGGTTTGATTACGACGTTCGGACACACCATTACGCTGTGGTGTTCCAGGCGGTGTCAATTGTGAAACAATTTCACATTGTCTTAAGTGACTGCCAAACTCATAACTCGGATATTCTCCTCCTCGATCAGATCGTAGGAATTTAATCTTCTTATTACGATGATTCTCAACTTCACTCTGAAATTGCTTGAACTTTTCAAACGTTTCAGACTTGTGTTTCATTAAGTAAATATACCCATATCTACTTAAGTCATCAGTAAAGGTGAGAAAGTAACGATATCCACCGCGCGCCTCAATGCTCATCGGACCGCACACATCAGTATGTATGATTTCCAACAAGTCACTTGCCCGTTCCATTGTTCCAGAGAACGGGGTCTTAGTCATCTTGCCCAAGAGGCATGGTTCACATGTGTCAAGTGATTCGAAATCAAGTGACTCCAAAAGTCCATCGGCATGGAGCTTCTTCATGCGTTTTACACCAGTATGACCTAAGCGGCAGTGCCACAAGAAAGTGGTACTATCATTATCAACTCTACATCTTTTGGCATCAATGTTATAAACATGTGTATCATCACTATCGAGATTCAATAAGAATAAACCCCTCACATTGGGTGCATGACCATAAAAGATATTACTCATATAAATAGAACATCCATTATTCTCTGATTTAAATGAGTAACCGTCTCGCAATAAACAAGATCCAGATATAATGTTCATGCTTAACGCAGGCACTAAATAACAATTATCCAGGTTCATAACTAATCCCGATGGTAATCGAAGAGCGAGCGTTGACGAGGACATGTACCTAGGGTAGGGTCCTAGGCCTGACCTACATACCCTACCTAAGGACACTGTATTGAAGGACTTAAGGATTACAAGGAAGACTTCGACTGAAGTCACCATGGCGCATGAGTCACTCGACAATTAATCCACTCGGAGGTTTCTCCCTCCACTCGACAGTCTCCTTTCACTCGGAAGAACCAACGGCCAGTCGACGGCAGAAGACCAGAAAGCACCCCAGGGAGGCCAACAGGCAGGCGTTCGACCAGTCGCCATTAGTAGCATTTATTGTATACGTTATCAGTAACGTATGCCTTTATTCCCACGATCGAACCCTTGGTTGCCGGGCATTCATGAGGGGCAGCGCACTCTATATAAGCCGCCCCTCCCCTCTGGCACAGGGGTTCTCACCCCCGGTAACTCACACTTTCCACACGACAAGAGCTCCCGAGCACTGAGACGTAGGGCTGTTACCTCCAAGAGAGGGGCCTGAACTCATACATCTGCGTGTACAACCTCGCCGTAGCTAGGACTCTGCCCTCTCCCTTTGTACCCCTAACCTCTACTGTCAGGCTCGTTCCCACGACAGTTGGCGCCCACCGTGGGGCAGGCGTCTAAGCGACTTCCGGCGAGGTTGCGTTTTTTCTCCTTCGTCATGTCTTCCGGCGGTGGTTTGTTCCTGGGCCACGAGATCCGTCTCGGAGCGCTCACCTTCATCGCCGACGACTCGGCATGGCTCCAGGAAGCGCCTCTAGATGTTGAGGCGCTCACGATCCGCGGGGCGGCGCACTTCCGCGCAAGCTCCTGCGGTGTTCTTCTACGGCAGCCGTCGACTCCGTACTTGTCGGCCCTCCCCGCTGTTCGTCGCCGCAAGCGATCCGGTCGTTCGCGGCTCCTGCGCTGGGTGAGGCATGCGGCGGCTCGCCAAACTTCGTCTCCGCAGATTGCAGCTATCGAGCCCGCCGAATCACTTCACAGCGTGTTCGACTCGGCGTCGGATCAGTCTGACGTTCCCTCCGAGCGTGAGAGCTGCGATCCTGCGGCTGAGGTTCTTATGGCTGGTTCACATCAAAGTCCGTCGCCTGGCTTCGGCCGCGGCAGACGCGAGGCTGGTGGAGTGTCGAATGAGCAGCAGCACCGGGATGAGGAGATCCTCCATACACCCATCGTCGGTGCGACTGCTGAGGCCCAGGCCTTGGAGGCCACGCGCCTTCGGCTCGAAGAGATTCAGAAGGAACTCGACGAGCGTGCTCGCCAGCGTCCACCACTTCCCAGTCGACGTCAGCGACAGTTGTTTCCGAGTGGATCTCAGAACAACGTCGAGGTATTTCGTACTCCAGTTTTAAACGTTGCAGCAGCCGCTAGGATTGCAGATTCCATTCAGCCGTCGCGTTCAGAGGCTGACAGAGGTTTGCAACAGATCCGAGCGTTGCTTGATGCAGCACAACAACAGAATTCGGCTGTTTCTCAGTCGCGCAACAGGTTACACAGTAATTCGCCCAGAGCAGACACAGTTCAGTCGGCGCACAGTCCGAGGTCACCTCTGCGTCGCAGGGGCGGAGGTTACCGTGATGATCAGTACCAAGATCAGGGGCGAGATCATTTTGCTCCTCGTTATCACCGTGATGACCGCCGTCGAGTGCCTACTCCTCCGCGGAGTGGTTCATATGTGCCCCGGCACAATGACGATAGGCGCCCGTTAGGTGATGAGTGGAATCCTGGGTTCGATGCGAGGAATGTCCACGCACAAAGGCGGATCAACAGAGGCAGAGCCCACAGGGATGGTTATGACAGAGACTATCCGAGTGGAAGTGGTACCGTTGTTTCTGGCCCCGAATGTTTTAGCAGAGCCATTCGCTCTGCAAAGATTCCCCCCAACTTCAGGTTGGCAGCTGGAATAAGCAAGTTCTCCGGCGAGTCGAAGCCGGAAACATGGTTAGATGATTACCGAGTGGCTGTGCAGATTGGTGGAGGAAATGACAACATAGCCATGAAGCATTTATCCTTGATGTTGGATGGTTCGGCCCGAGCGTGGTTGAATCGTTTGGCTCCTTCTAGCATCTATTGCTGGGAAGATCTTGCCCGAGTGTTCATCAGAACTTTCGAGGGCACTTGCAAGCGTCCAGCAGGTTTGATCGATTTGCAGCACTATGTTCAGAAACCCAATGAGTCCTTGAGAGATTACATTCAGCGTTGGTCCACCTTGCATCACACAGTGGAGAATGTTTCCGAGCACCAAGCTGTTTGTGCTTTCAAGGCCGGTGTGAAGTACAGAGAGCTTTACCTGAAGTTTGGGCGGACAGGTGATATTTCCCTGAGCAAGATGATGGAGATTGCCACTCGGTACGCCAATGGCAAAGAGGAAGACCGCCTCCGCAGCGGCAAAGGTAAAGCAGTCGACAATGATGCCGGCGGCAATTCCAGTCGTAAACAGAAGCGCAAAGCTGATGGCCCTGCTCAGGCAGAGGCGGCCGCTCTGGCGGCGCAAGGAAAAAATAAGGGGAAATCCAAAGGGCAGTTTACCCCCAAGAAAGGAAAGAATCAGTCGGGAACAGATGTTATGGATTTACCGTGTGCAATCCACACGAAGAAACATGAGGAAGGCAATTTGATATTGCCGAAGCATACCACTCGACAATGCCGTTTACTGATCCAGCAGTTCAAGGAAGGTCAGTCGAGTGAGAAAACTCCTGAAAAGGAGGATGATGAAGACAAAGAAGAGTTTCCTGAGGTCAATGCCACTCTGTTGATTTTTGCTGATGTAGAAAGCAAGAGTCGACTGAAAGTTATCAACAGAGAAGTCAACATGGCTGTTCCTGCCACCCCCACATACCTCAAATGGTCTCAGACTGCTATCACATTCGACCAGTCAGACCACCCTGCTCATATCGCTACCCCCGGTCGGCAAGCGCTGGTGGTGGACCCGGTTATGGGAGGCACTCGGCTCCGCAAAGTCCTGATGGATGGTGGGAGCGGTTTGAACATCTTGTATGCGGATACCCTAAAGGGGATGGGCATTCCGATGTCCCGACTCAGCGAAAGCAACATGCAGTTCCACGGAGTCATCCCTGGGAAGAAGGCCAAGTCACTCGGCCAGATTGCATTGGATGTGGTGTTCGGCACCGACAAGAATTTTCGCAAAGAGAAATTGACATTTGAAGTTGTAGACTTCCAAAGCGCATATCACGCCATCCTTGGTCGTCCGGCCTATGCCCGTTTCATGGCCCGTCCATGTTATGTGTACCTCAAGTTGAAGATGCCCGGACCCAAAGGCGTAATCACGGTCACAGGCAATCGACAGAGGGCCGAGGAGTGCCTTCAGCAGGGCTCCAAAATTGCTGACCATCAGATGGCTGTGGTCGAGTTGGAAGAATACAAGAAGAGTACTGATCCTGCCGACCTGCTGCATGCCAAGAAGCCAGCTTCTGAGTCTGCTTTTCAGTCAGCAGGTGAAGTGAAGAAAGTGCACATCCACCCGACAGATCCTAACGCTGCCCCGACCAACATCTCAATGACACTCGACAGCAAATAGGAAGCCGCGCTCATCCAGTTCCTCCGTGAGAACTGGGACATCTTCGCATGGAAGCCTGCTGACATGCTGGGTGTACCCAGGGAACTGGCTGAGCACCGACTGAGAGTCGACCCGAAGGCTAAGCCCGTGAAAGAACATTTGCGTCGGTCGGCAGCAGAGAAGCGGAAGGCAATCGGCGAGGAGGTGGCTCGACTCCTGGCGGCCAAGTTCATACGGGAGATTTACCACTCCGAGTGGCTCTCGAACGTCATCATGGTCCCCAAGAAAGATAAGTCACTCCGCATGTGTATCGATTTCAAACATATCAATCGGGTCTGCCCGAAAGATCATTTTCCTCTCCCCCGCATCGATCAGATTGTTGACTCGACTGCGGGGTGTGAGCGTTTATCCTTTCTTGATGCTTACTCTGGTTACCATCAGATCCGCCTGTTTGGTCCAGATGAAATAAAGACAGCCTTCATCACCCCTTTTGGGTGTTTTTGTTACATCACCATGCCTTTTGGTTTGAAAAATGCTGGCGCTACTTTCATGCGTATGATTCAGAAGTGCCTGCTCGATCAAATCCCTCGGAATGTCGAGGCCTATATGGATGATATCGTTGTCAAGTCTCGCAAAGGTTCCGACCTGCTGACTGACTTGGCAGAAACATTCACCAATCTGAGGAGGTACGATATCAAGTTGAACCCGTCCAAGTGCACTTTCGGTGTTCCTGGTGGCAAGTTGCTCGGTTTTCTCGTTTCCGAACGGGGAATCGACATTAATCCTAAGAAGATCAGCGCCATCACCCGAATGAAAAGCCCTGAGCGCGTGCACGATGTACAGAAGCTCACAGGTTGCCTGGCAGCCTTGAGTAGATTTATTTCTCGTCTCGGAGAGAAGGCATTGCCTTTATACCGACTGATGAAGAAGTCAGATACGTTCGAGTGGACTCCTGAAGCAGAAGCAGCGTTTGTCGAGCTCAAAGCTCTGCTTTCCACCCAGCCGGTGCTTGCTGCTCCGCACAGCAAAGAGCCCTTGCTCCTGTACATTGCGGCCACTAATCAGGTCGTTAGTACAGTTCTCACTGTCGAGCAGGAAGAGGAAGGCAAAGCTTACAAAGTCCAACGTCCTATTTATTATATTTCTAAAGTGTTGACTCCTTCAAAGCAAAGGTACCCACATTACCAGAAGCTCGTCTATGGTATATATCTGTCAGCGAAGAAGGTGGCACACTACTTTCAAGATCACTCAATTTCAGTCGTCAGTGATACTCCATTGTCTGAGATCCTCAACAATCGAGATGCGACTGGTCGAGTGGCCAAATGGGCTATTGAGCTCCTTTACTTTGATATCAAGTTTGAAGCCAAAAAGGCAATCAAGTCTCAAGTGCTTGCTGATTTCCTGGCCGAGTGGATAGAACAGCAGTAGCCAATCCAAATCCACTTGGCACACTGGACCATGTTCTTTGACGGCTCGAAGATGCTGAATGGGTCTGGTGCTGGCGTAGTATTGGTATCCCCAAAAGGCGACAAACTTAGTTATGTCCTGCAGATTCACTTTGATTCCTCCAATAACGAAGCTGAATATGAAGCACTCCTATACGGGTTGCGTATGGCCATCTCACTCGGCGTCCGGTGCCTGATGGTATACGGTGACTCTGATTTGGTGGTCAATCAGGTGATGAAAGAGTGGGATGTCAGGAACCCTGCTATGACTGGATACTACAATGTAGTAAGAAAGCTTGAGAAGAAGTTCGAAGGTTTGGAACTCCATCATGTTCCTCGAGTGAAGAATCAGGCAGCTGATGAGCTAGCAAAGATTGGATCCACTCGGAAGCCTGTCCCTAGCAATGTGTTTCTGGAACACCTACATTCTTCTTCAGTGCAGGAAGATCCCTTCACTGAAGAGCCCCCGCAAGCAAAGAGCGCCTCTGATCCGACTGAAGTTGATGTCCCAGCGGTCATAGATCTGGTCATGGAGATTCTGGTGATCACGCCCGACTGGACAGTGCCTTATATCGCATACATTATGAGGCAAGAACTCCCAGATGACGAGGTTGAAGCTCGACAGATCGTCCGCAGATCCAAGGCCTTTACTATTATGGGTGGACAACTTTACAGAGAAAGCGTAACTAGAGTGACTCAGCGGTGTATCTTTTCTGAAGAAGGTCGACTGATTTTGGAGGAAATTCACTCGGGGACCTGTGGTCATCATGCGTCCTCTTGCACGATTGTCGCCAAAGCATACCGAGCTGGTTTCTTCTGGCCGCGCGCCAATGAAATGGCTAAGGAGATCGTTGATCGCTGCGAAGGGTGCCAGTTCTATTCAAACTTGTCGCACAAGCCCGCATCCGCCCTGAAGACTATTCCACTCGTCTGGCCGTTCGTTGTATGGGGTTTGGATATGGTCAGACCCCTTCGAACAGGCCAGAGTGGATTTACTCACTTGCTTGTAGCAGTCGACAAGTTCACTAAGTGGATTGAGGCTAAGCCCATAAAGAAGCTGAACTCGCGCACTGCTATCAAATTCATGAAAGAGATAACATTCCGATATGGAGTTCCCCACAGTATCATTACAGACAATGGCTCAAACTTTGACTCGGAAGAGTTCAGACACTTTTGCTTCGCCCAAGGCACTCGGGTGGATTACGCATCCGTTGCACACCCCCAGACTAATGGTCAAGCTGAGCGAGCAAATGGCCTTATCCTTCAAGGGCTGAAGCCTTGACTCATGCGAGATCTCGAGCATGCAGCTGGAGCTTGGGTTACTGAATTGCCATCTGTTCTGTGGGGCTTGAGGACGACTCCCAATCGGTCGACGGGACGCACTCATTTCTTCATGGTGTATGGAGCCGAAGCTGTTTTGTCGAGTGATGTCCTTCACAATTCCCCTCGTGTAGATCTTTACTCCGAGGCTGAGGCTGAGCAGGCACGACGAGACGGTGTAGATCTCCTGGAAGAAGAACGCGAGATGGCTCTGATTCGGTCGACTGTATATCAGCAAGATCTGTGCCGCTTCCATGCGAAGCACGTCAAGAGTCGGTCGTTCCATGAAGGTGATCTTGTGCTCCGAGTGGATCAGCAGCGACCTCACAAGCTGGCCCCAGCATGGGAAGGCCCTTTCGTCGTCACCAAAGTACTGAACAATGGAGCCTACCACCTCTTCAACCTCAAGAAGAATATCGACGAGCCGCGCGCCTGGAACGCGGATTTACTTCGACATTTTTATACTTGACGACTGAGTTGTTTTGATGTAATAAGAGTACTCCAGACAGTGTCGTTTATCCAAGTTATGACTCCTGCAGTCTATTGTCGATTCCGATCATGCAATCTCACATTCAAAAACACTCCGAGTGACGAGCGATCCTCTCACTCGGGGGCTTAGCTGCGAACCAGCTTTCGCCTAAGTTAAAAAACCCTGCCGAGTGGATTACATCCTATTCACTAGGAAACTTAGCCACGAATCAGTCTTCGTCTAAGTTCAAAACTTCTCCGAGTGACGAGCGATCCTCTCACTCGGGGGCTTAGCTGCAAACCAGCTTTTGCCTAAGTTAAAAAACCCTGCCGAGTGGATTACATCCTATTCACTCGGAAACTTAGCCACGAATCAGTCTTCGTCTAAGTTCAAAACTTCTCCGAGTGACGAGCGATCCTCTCACTCGGGGGCTTAGCTGCGAACCAGTTTTCGCCTAAGTTAAAAAACCCTGCCGAGTGGATTACATCCTATTCACTCAGAAACTTAGCCACGAATCAGTCTTCGTCTAAGTTCAAAACTTCTCCGAGTGACGAGTGATCCTCTCACTCGGGGGCTTAGCTGCGAACTAGCTTTCGTCTAAGTTAAAAACCCTTCCGAGTGGATAGTATTCCATTCACTCGAAAACTTAGCTGCGAACCAGTCTTCGTCTAAGTTGAAAACTTCTCCGAGTGGCGAGCGATCCTCCCACTCGGGGGCTTAGCTGCGAACCAGTTTTCACCTAAGTCAGAAATCCTTCCGAGTGGATAGTATTCCATTCACTCGGAAACTTAACTGCGAACCAGTCTTCGTCTAAGTTCAAAACTTCTCCGAGTGACGAGCGATCCTCTCACTCGGGGGCTTAGCTGCGAACCAGCTTTCGCCTAAGTTTAAAAACCCTGCCGAGTGGATAGCATCCCATTCACTCGGAAACTTAGCTGCGAATCAGTCTTCGCCTAAGTTAAAAACTTCTCCGAGTGACGAGTAATCCTTACACTCGGGGGCTTAGCTGCGAGTCAGTCTTCGCCTAAGTCTGAAATTCTTCCGAGTGCTGAACATCCATTCCATGCGGGAGCAAAATGAATTCAGCCAAACAAAGGATTGACAGCAAAATGCAGATAAATCCAAAGTTTCTAGCGCGGATAAAAGTTGTTCGCGCAAACGAGAGTACTCAGGCTTAAGGCCTGAACGAAGCTTTAAAGCGGTTACACCTTCACTCGGCATACCGAGGCAAATAAAGTTTTAACTATGATCAAAGTTTCATCAAGCTCCCGTAGGACTCGCGGGCTCGACAAAAGTGTCCAGATCAATCCCATCAGCAATCCGAGTGGCTGCGTCGATGAAGGTCTCCATGAAGTCCTCGAATTGAAGTTTCTTCGTGTTGACCACCTGGAGAGTCTTCAGCTTGTCCTCCTTTGCCTCCCTGCAATGGACTCGGACGAGTGACAGCGCCACGTCGGCTCCGCAGCGAGCAGCAGATTTTTTCCATGCTTGCACTCGACTGGGAATTTCATTGAGGCGAGTCATCATCGACTCAAGGTCAGTATGGAGGGTGTCTTCTGGCCACGGCTCTTTGTCAATCTTCTCTAGCGCAGCCCTCAGTCGAGTGATATACTCCTGAACACTTTTGAGACGAACATCAAGCCGAAACATGTTCATGGCCACCGTGTCCCCGACGGGTGACTTGATGGGGTCTAAGTTTGGCTCAATCTCCTCAGTCTCCTTGTCGACGTCTTGGCAGAATTCTACACGAAGGGAGAATGAGAAGATGGTCACGCTACTGTCCTGCAGGAATTAAGGAAATTCACTCGACGAAAGGAAAGTTACCTTCGAGCATGCTGAACATCCTCTTCGCAAAGTCTCCCAAGTACTTCTCCAGACCATTACTCCTCTTGCTCAGTTGTTCGGTCTTCTTGATCCAGTCGGCCCGTTCCTGCTTGAGTTTGGTATTTTCACCTTCCAACTTTTTGGCTGCGGCAAGCTTCGCCTCGGCATCCTCGGTTTTCTCTCTTGCCACCCTTTGAGCATCAGCGAGTGCATTTGTCCTTGTCTTCAAGCGCCTTCTTCATGGTATCTAAAGAAATAACATTGTTGAGTCGCGCTTGGAGTCGGCGGTTCTCATCACGCACGTCTGTTCGAGTGGATACACTCGGTTCAATGAATGGAAGATGAAAGTGATAGTATAGTTGGTCGACAAAGATTACCTTCCAGGGTCCTCAGTTCAGTCTGCGCACGGTCCAGGTTGTTCTTGGACACCTCCAGATCCAGTTCAAACCGATTCTTCTCCTTCTCCAGGTCAACGTACTGAGTCCCAAGCTCACAAGCTTTCTGAAATCAACAAAGAAACAATTCAGCCGACATTACTATTTCTCCACTCCTGAGTGGAAAGGAGCAAGCTCAGTCGACTGGATGGCGGCCCGCCGCCCCACCCCACACCCCTGCAAAGCGTCATATCATGGTTGATGGAAATGATGTCCATGAAACCTGCAGGATAGGTCTTAAGATCACAAGCGTACTCCAAGTACGAAAAAGGACTCCGAGTCCAAGTTCTTAAGACTACTGCCCATCGTAATCGATCGACAGTAGTCTCGGGGACTACACCCAGTGGGTGCACTCAGCGTGCCCCCACTGGATACAACGCCACTCGACCAGGTCCGACCTGTCCGAGTAAAAAAAAAAGAGCAAGCATTGTCTCTATCAGACCCCCGCCGATGCACGCACTCGACGGCGGTCTCGGGGACTACACCTAGTGGGTGCACTCAGCGTGCCCCCACTGGACCTACTATCACTCGACCAGGTCCGGCCTGTCGAGTGACAAGCAACTATCAAAACAAATCTAAGACCCCTACCGATGTCTTCGTCATTCGACAGCGGTCTCGGGGACTACACCCAGTGGGTGCACTCAGCGTGCCCCCATTGGACCAGAAACCACTCGGCTAAGACCTGATCTACTCGAGGAGAAAACAAGTAAGTATGCATCAAAAGAATACACCCACTGGGTGTAGAGTCAAGATGGACAGGAATTCAATCGGAAATGAACTTACAATCGCACTAACTCGGACATTGGCACGAAGCGCTGAGCTGGCATCATAAGCCAACTTGCTGGCCTCATACGCTTCCTTCGTACGTAGCATCATTTGCCCAGCCTGGATCATGGCCTCTTTGGCAGCTCCAGTCTGGTCCTCTGGGACGTGGTACAAAGGGTATGCGGGCGTCGGGTGAGTCGGTGTTGCAGCTGAGGTCACGAGAGTTTCATGAGGTTGGCCAATCGGCGCTGAAACCACGAGAGTTGAAGTTGCTGGCGGGGCACTCGACAGCGGAATCACGAGATCAGCTCTGGCTCGGGAAGAGTCACCAAGTTCTTGAGATGATGCAGCAGTCGACCTACGAGGCGCCTGTCCCGACGATGTCCTCCGAGTGCGAACGCGTGGAGTGTCCAAGGGCACAACTTCATCCTCCGCTCCCTGCTGCAGCTCCTCATCGTCTTCCACGTGGATAACGTCGTCAGCTACCAATCGACAACCTTAACTAAGTCAATCGACGATTCTTCTTCAAAAAACAGAGTAGAGTGAAGATTTGTTATACCTCGTTGAGAGGTGGCCGCGTCAGCAGTGTCCACTTCCATGTGATCCTCTTCATCTCGCGGAGGCGACGTCACCGAGGTAGCAGCTCTGGCAAACAAAATTCCACTCGATCAGCAAAGACATGAAATTCCAAAACAGCAGTAAAAGGAAAAGGAACACTCACGTCGAGGCGACAGGCACGACGATCTTCATACGGGGCAAAGCCTTCCGAGGTTTTGGCGCGTCGGACCTGGGCTGTTTCGCAGCCTTTTCAGTCGATCCAGATACTGCAGCACGGTCGCGCTTCGGGTTTCTGGTGCTTGATGCCAAAGTTCTGCTAGGGATGGCCGCTGGGTCTTGGCGTAGCTTGGATCGGTTCTCGGTGCGCGGAGGAGACCGAATCTCTTCCTCGCTCCCGTCCGGGTCGTCACTGTTGAGGAACGTAGCATGGGAAACAAAAAATTTCCTACGCACACACAAGATCTATCCATGGTGATGAGCATCTACGAGAGGGAGAGTGAATCTACATACCCTTGTAGATCGCTAAGCGGAAGCGTTAAGAAACGCGGTTGATGTAGTCGAACGTCTCCGCGATCCAAATTGCAAGTCGTCCCTCGATCCGATCACGAACTAGTGCCGAACGGACGGCACCTCCGTGTTCAACACACGTACGGCTTGATGACGCCTTCACCTCCTCGATCCAGCGAGCGATGGTGAAGTAGTAGATGAGTTCCGGCAGCACGACGGCGTGGTGATGGTGGTGAGGAACAATCTCTGCAGGGCTTCGCCAAGCACTACGGAGATTATGACGGGAGAACTAGAGGGTTAGGGTTGCCGACACACGGCTTGGGAAATCTTGATGTATCCCATGTGCTAGCCCTGCCCCTCTATTTATATGTTGAGCCTTGGGGTCTAAACTTGGAGTAAAAGCCTCCTCCAGGTCGATTTTGCCCGCACAAGGTCGGTTTGGCCCGCAGGGAAAGAGTCCAACTCGGATCCCTGCAGTACCGCGCACAAGCGGTAGTACCGCTCACGAGCGGTAGTACCGCTTGAGCGGTAGTACCGCTTCATACAAGCGGTAGTACCGCTTACGCGGTAGTACTGCCTTACCAGCGGTAATACCACTTAAGGCAGCAGCAAAACTTCCTTTTGCACTTTCCAATATCTCGTGGGCTTTACCCCTTTGGCCTATATAATGTGTTGCTGCACCCGAACACTTCGGTAAACATCCGGAACCTCTTCCGGTGAATTCCGGAACCCTTCCGGAGATTAAAACACTATTATCACATATATCAATCTTTACCTCCGGACTCTTCCGGAGATCCTCGTCATGTCCGGGATCTTATCCGGGACTCCGAACAACCTTCGGTCACCAACAAAATAACTCAACTATACTAATCGTCACCAAACGTTAAGTGTGTAGACCCTGCGGGTTCGAGAACTATGTAGACATGACCGAGACACCTCTACGATCAATAACCAATAGCGGGACCTGGATGCCCATATTGGCTCCTACATATTCTACGAAGATCTTTATCGGTTGAACCTCTATGTCAAGGATTCAGTTAATCCCGTATGCTATTCCCTTTGTTCTTCGGTATGTTACTTGCCCGAGATTCGATCGTCGGTATCTCTATACCTAGTTCAATCTCGTTACCGGCAAGTCTCTTTACTCGTTCCGTAATACAAGATCCTGTGGCTAACTCTTTAGTCACTTTGCTTGCAAGGCTCATTGTGATGTTGTATTACCGAGTGGGCCCTGAGATACCTCTCCGTCACACGGAGTAACAAATCCCAGTCTTGATTCATGCCAACCCAACAGACACCCTCGGAGATACCTGTAGAGCACCTTTATAGTCACCCATTTACGTTGCGACGTTTGATACACACAAGGTACTCCTCCGATGTCAGGGAGTTGCATGATCTCATGGTCATAGGAACAGATACTTGACATGCAGAAAACAATAGCAATAAACTGACACGATCATATGCTACGTTTATAGTTTGGGTCTTGTCCATCACATCATTCTCCTAATGATGTGATCCCGTTATCAAATGACATCTCATGTCCATGGCTAGGAAATCTTCACCATCTTTTGATTAACGAGCTAGTCAACTAGAGGCTTACTAGGGACACAGTGTTGTCTATGTACCCACACATGTATTTGAGTTTCCAATCAATACAATTATAGCATGGATAATAAACGATTATCATGAACAAAGAAATATAATAATAACTAATTTATTATTGCCTCTAGGGCATATTTCCAACAGTCTCCCACTTGCACTAGAGTCAATAATCTAGTTCACATCACTATGTGATTTACATTGTAATGAATCGAACACCCATGCAGTTCTGGTGTTGTTCATGTTTAGCCCTTGAAAGAGGCTTAGTCATCGGATCTGCAACATTCAGATCCGTGTGTACTTTACAAATATTTATGTCGTCCTCCTTGATGTAACCGCGGATGGAATTGAAACGTCGCTTTATGTGTCTGGTCCTCTTGTGAAATCTTGGTTCCTTGGCTAGAGCAATGGCACCAGTATTACAGAAAACAGAGTCATTGGGTTAAGCGCACTAGGCACTACTCCAAGATCTGTCATGAACTCCTTCATCCAGACACCTTCCTTCGCCGCCTCCGAGGCAGCGATGTACTCCGCTTCGCATGTAGAATCAGCTACCACGCTTTGCTTGGAACTGCACCAGCTAACCGCACCCCCATTAAGAATAAACACGTATCCGGTTTGTGACTTAGAGTCATCCGGATCAGTGTCAAAGCTTGCATCGACGTAACCCTTTACGACGAGCTCTTGATCACCTCCATAAACGAGAAACATGTCCTTAGTCCTTTTCAGGTACTTCAGGATATTCTTGACCGCCGTCCAGTGTTCCATTCCTGGATCACTTTGAAACCTTCCGACCATACTTATGGCAAGGCTGACATCGGGTCTTGTGCACAGCATTGCATACATGATAGAGCCTATGGCTGAAGCATAGGGGATGACACTCATCTTTTCTCTATCTTCTGCAGTCACTGGGCATTGAGTCTTACTCAACTTCACACCTTGCAAAACAGGCAAGAACCCCTTCTTGGACTGATCCATTTTGAACTTCTTCAAAACTTTGTCAAGGTATGTGCTTTGTGAAAGTCCTATTAAGCGTCTCGATCTATCTCTATAGATCTTGATGCCTAATATGAAAGCAACTTCTCCTAGGTCCTTCATTGAAAAACTCTTGTTCAAATATTCCTTCACGCTCAACATTTCTATATTGTTTCCAATCAGTAATATGTCATCCACATATAATATTAGAAACGCTATAGAGCTCCCACTCACTTTCTTGTAAATACAAGCTTCTCCGTAAACTTGTATAAACTCGAACGCTTTGATTACCTCATCAAAGCGAAGATTCCAACTCCGAGATGCTTGCACCAGTCCATAAATGGATCGCTGGAGTTTGCAAACTTTGTCAGCATTCTCTGGATCGACAAACCTTCTGGTTGCATCATATACAACTCTTCCTTAAGGAAACCGTTAAGGAACGCTGTTTTGACATCCATCTGCCAAATTTCATAATCGAAAAAGGCAGCTATTGCTAACATGATTCTGACGGACTTAAGCATCGCTACGGGTGAGAAGGTCTCATCGTAGTCAACTCCTTGAACTTGTGAAAAACCCTTTGCCACAAGTCGAGCTTTATAGATGGTGACATTACCGTCTGCGTCCGTCTTCCTCTTAAAGATCCATTTGTTCTGAATGGCCTTACGCCCTTCAGGTAATACTTCCAAAGTCCACACTTTGTTTTCATACATGGATCCCATCTCGGATTTCATGGCCTCTAACCACTTCTCGGAATCCGGGCCCATCATCGCTTCTCCATAGCTCGTAGGTTCATCGTTGTCCAACAACATGACCTCTAAGACAGGGTTGCCGTACCACTCAGGTGCAGTACGCGTCCTTGTCGACCTGCGAGGTTCGATAGCAACTTGATCCAAAGCTTCATGATCATCATCATTAACTTCCTCTTCAGCTGATGTAGGCTCTACAGAAACATCTTTCTGCGATGTGCTACTTTCAGGTTGAAGTCAAGGTTCAACAACCTCATCAAGTTCTATCTTCCTCCCACTCAATTCCTTCGAGAGAAACTCTTTCTCAAGAAATGTTCCATTTTTAGCGACAAACACTTTGCCTTCGGATCTGAGGTAGAAGGTATACCCAACTGTCTCTTTTGGGTATCCTATGAAGACGCATTTCTCCGCTTTGGGTTCCAGCTTTTTAGGCTGAAGCTTTTTGACATAAGCATCACATCCCCAAACTTTAAGAAACGACAGCTTTGGCTTCTTGCCAAACCAAAGTTCATATGGCGTCGTCTCAACGGATTTCGATGGTGCCCTATTTAAAGTGAATGCAGCTGTCTCTAATGCATAACCCCAAAACGATAGTGGCAAATCAGCAAGAGACATCATAGATCGCACCATATCCAATAAGGTTCGATTACGACGTTCGGACACACCATTACGCTGAGGTGTTCCAGGCGGTGTCAGTTGTGAAACAATTCCACATTGTCTTAAGTGACTGCCCAACTCATAACTCAGATATTCTCCTCCTCGATCAGATCGTAGGAATTTAATCTTCTTGTTACGATGATTCTCAACTTCACTCTGAAATTGTTTGAACTTTTCAAATGTTTCAGACTTGTGTTTCATTAAGTAAATATACCCATATCTACTTAAGTCATCAGTGAAGGTGAGAAAGTAACAATAACCACCGCGCGCCTCAATGCTCATCGGACCGCACACATCAGTATGTATGATTTCCAATAAGTCACTTGCCCGTTCCATTGTCCCAGAGAACGGCGTTTTAGTCATCTTGCCCATGAGGCATGGCTCACATGTGTCAAGTGATTCAAAATCAAGTGACTCCAAAAGTCCATCAGCATGGAGCTTCCTCATGCGTTTTATGCCAATATGACCTAAACGGCAGTGCCACAAGAAAGTGGTATTATCATTATCAATTCTACATCTTTTGGCATCAATGTTATGAACATGTGTATCATTACTATCGAGATTCAATAAGAATAAACCCCTCACATCGGGTGCATGACCATAAAAGATATTACTCATATAAATAGAACAACCATTATTCTCTGATTTAAATGAGTAACCGTCTCGCAATAAACAAGATCCAGATATAATGTTCATGCTTAACGTAGGCACTAAATAACAATTATTCAGGTTCATCACTAATCCTGATGGTAATCGAAGAGCGAGCGTGCCGACGGCGATCACATCAACCTTGGAACCATTTCCCACGCGCATCGTCACTTCGTCCTTTGCCAGCCTCCGTCTATTCCGCAGTTCCTGTTTTGAGTTGCAAATATGAGCAACCGGACCGGTATCAAATACCCAGGCACTACAACGAGAGTTGGTAAGGTACACATCAATAACATGTATATCATATATACCTTGTTTGTTGTTGGCCGCCTTCTTGTCAGCCAAATACTTGGGGCAGTTCCGCTTCCAGTGTCCAGTTCCCTTGCAATGAAAGCACACAGTTTCTGGTTTGGGTCCAGCCTTGGGTTTCTTCACGAGAGGAGCAACTGCTTTGCCACTCTTCTTGGAGTTACCCTTCTTACCCTTGCCATTTTTCTTGAAACTAGTGGTTTTATTGACCATCAACACTTGATGCTCCTTCTGAATTTCAGACTCAGCGGCTTTCAGCATCGCAAACAGCTCGGCGACTGACTTGTTCATCCCGTGCATGTTATAGTTCAACACAAAGCTCTTGTAGCTAGGTGGAAATGATTGAAGAACTCTGTCAGTGATAGCCTCTGGCGGAAGGGGCATCCCCAATTCAGCCAGACGGGTGGAGTACCCAGACATTCTAAGTACGTGATCACTGATAGACCCGTTCTCCTCCATCTTGCAAGCATAGAACTTATCGGAGATCTCATATCTCTCGATCCGGGCATTCTTCTGAAAGATGAACTTCAACTCCTGGAACATCTCATATGCTCCATGACGTTCAAAACGTCTTTGAAGTCCCGGTTCTAAGCCATACAATATTGCACATTGAACTATTGAGTAATCTTCAGAACGAGCCTGCCAGGCGTTCACAACGTCTAGAGACTCAACTGGAGCGGGTGGATCACCAAGCGGTGCATCAAGGACATAAGCCTTCTGGGAAGCCGTAAGGATAATCCTTAGATTACGGGCCCAGTCCACAAAGTTACTTCCATCATCTTTCAACTTAGCTTTCTCTAGGAACGCATTAAAATTCAGGGGTGCTACTGCGCGAGCCATGATCTACAACATAAATATAGCAAAGACAACTTAGACTATTGTTCAAGATAATGAGTTTAGTTAATCATATTACTTAAAAACTCCCACTCAAATTGACATCCCTCCGGTCATTCGAGTGTAACATGATCCAAATCCACCAACTCAAGTCCGATCATCACGTGAGTTGAGGTGGTTTCAATGGTGAACATCTTCATGTTGATCATATCTACTATATGACTCATGTTCGACCTTTCGGTCTCTTGTGTTCCGAGGCCATGTCTGTACATGCTAGGCTCGTCAAATTTAACCCGAGTGTTCCGCATGTGCAACACTGGCTTGCACCCGTTGTATGTGAACGTAGAGTCTATCACACCCGATCATCACGTGGTGTCTCGAAACGACGAACTTTCGCAACGGTGCACACTCGGGGAGAACACAATTTTATCTTGAAATTTAAGTGAGGGATCACCTTATAATGCTACCGTCGTCCTAAGCAAAATAAGATGCATAAAAGGATTAACATCACATGCAAATCATAAGTGACATGATATGGCCATGAACTTGTGCTTTTGATCTCCATCTCCAAAGCACCGGCATGATCTCCATCGTCACCGGCATGACACCATGATCTCCATCAACGTGTCGCCATGAGGTTGTCGCGCCGACTGTTGCTTCCACGACTATTGCTAACTCATAGCGATAAAGTAAAGCAAAACGGCGAAAATAATTAAAGACAACTCTATGGCTCCTGCCAGTTGCCGTACTCATCGACATGCAAGTCGTGATATTCTATACAACACATGATCATCTCATACATCACATATATCTCATCATGTAATTGGCCATATCACATCACAACATACCCTGCAAAAACAAGTTAGACGTCCTCTAATTGTTGTTGCAAGTTTTACGTGGCTGCTACGGGTTTGCAAGAACCGTTCTTACCTACGTAAAACCACAACGTGGTGTAGTGATTGCTTTTTGATCTTCTAAAAGAACCCTCTTCATTGAAATCGATTCAACTAAAGTGAGAGAGACAGACACCCGCTAGCCATCTTTATGCAACGAAGTTACATGTCAGTTGAAGGAACCGGTCTCTCGTAAGCGTACGAGTAATGTTGGTCCGGGCCGCTTCATCTCACAATACCGCTGAATCAAGTATCAACTAGTAACGGCAAGCAATATGTATACACCCACGCCCACAACTCGTTTGTGTTCTACTCGAGATCTCATCTACGCATAGACCTAGCTCTGATACCACTGTTGGGGAACGTAGCATGGGAAACAAAAATTTTCCTACGCACACACAAGATCTATCCATGGTGATGAGCATCTATGAGAGGGAGAGTGAATCTACATACCCTTGTAGATCGCTAAGCGGAAGCGTTAAGAAACGCGGTTGATGTAGTTGAACGTCTCCGCGATCCAAATCGCAAGTCGTCCCTCGATCCGATCACGAACTAGTGCCGAACGGACGGCACCTCCGTGTTCACCACACGTACGGCTTGATGACGCCTTCACCTCCTCGATCCAGCGAGCGATGGTGAAGTAGTAGATGAGTTCCGGCAGCACGACGGCGTGGTGATGGTGGTGAGGAACAATCTCTGCAGGGCTTCGCCAAGCACTACGGAGATTATGACGGGAGAACTAGAGGGTTAGGGTTGCCGACACACGGCTTGGGAAATCTTGATGTATCCCGTGTGCTAGCCCTGCCCCTCTATTTATATGTTGAGCCTTGGGGTCTAAACTTGGAGTAAAAGCCTCCTCCAGGTCGGTTTTGCCCGCACAAGGTCGGTTTGGCCCGCAGGGAAAGAGTCCAACTCGGATCCCTGCAGTACCGCGCACAAGCGGTAGTACCGCTCACGAGCGGTAGTACCGCTTGAGCGGTAGTACCGCTTCATACAAGCGGTAGTACCGCTTACGCGGTAGTACTGCCTTACCAGCGGTAGTACCACTTAAGGCAGCAGCAAAACTTCCTTTTGCACTTTCCAATATCTCGTGGGCTTTACCCCTTTGGCCTATATAAAGTGTTGCTGCGCCCGAACACTTTGGTAAACATCCGGAACCTCTTCCGGTGAATTCCGGAACCCTTCCGGAGATTAAAACACTATTATCACATATATCAATCTTTACCTCCGGACTCTTCCGGAGATCCTCGTCATGTCCGGGATCTTATCCGGGACTCCGAACAACCTTCGGTCACCAACAAAATAACTCAACTATACTAATCGTCACCAAACGTTAAGTGTGTAGACCCTGCGGGTTCGAGAACTATGTAGACATGACCGAGACACCTCTACGATCAATAACCAATAGCGGGACCTGGATGCCCATATTGGCTCCTACATATTCTACGAAGATCTTTATCGGTCGAACCTCTATGTCAAGGATTCAGTTAATCCCGTATGCTATTCCCTTTGTTCTTCGGTATGTTACTTGCCCAAGATTCGATCGTCGGTATCTCTATACCTAGTTCAATCTCGTTACCGGCAAGTCTCTTTACTCGTTCCGTAATACAAGATCCTGTGGCTAACTCTTTAGTCACTTTGCTTGCAAGGCTCATTGTGATGTTGTATTACCGAGTGGGCCCTGAGATACCTCTCCGTCACACGGAGTAACAAATCCCAGTCTTGATCCATGCCAACCCAACAGACAACCTCGGAGATACCTGTAGAGCACCTTTATAGTCACCCAGTTACGTTGCGACGTTTGATACACACAAGGAACTCCTCCGATGTCAGGGAGTTGCATGATCTTATGGTCATAGGAATAGATACTTGACATGCAGAAAACAATAGCAATAAACTGACACGATCATATGCTACGTTTATAGTTTGGGTCTTGTCCATCACATCATTCTCCTAATGATGTGATCCCGTTATCAAATGACATCTCATGTCCATGGCTAGGAAATCTTCACCATCTTTTGATTAACGAGCTAGTCAACTAGAGGCTTACTAGGGACACAGTGTTGTCTATGTACCCACACATGTATTTGAGTTTCCAATCAATACAATTATAGCATGGATAATAAACGATTATCATGAACAAGGAAATATAATAATAATTAATTTATTATTGCCTCTAGGGCATATTTCCAACAGTCACAACTGCCTTCATTGTCCTCGACGTAATCAACGTCTGCGCTGCCGCCTGCGCTCCCTTCTTCGTCATCAGGCTGTTCTCCATTCAGCACGGGCGAATACATGTTCGTAAACTCCTGCAAGATACAAACTGTAAAGTCAGTCGACTGAAGACCCAATCACTCGACGAAACATGAAAGCATTCGACAAAGATGTCACCAGGTTCGGCGGCAGGTTCTCAGCAGAGAAGGGCAAGATTCGCTTGGCTCCCAGAGGATTGTCGCACGCTCCAGTGATGCTTCTGAGCCACTGTGCAACAGTCTCCTCAGAGACCTCCTCTGGATGTGTCCGAGTGGTGTCTTCGACGCCTGAATAGTGCCACATAGTGTGGTCTCTCGCTTGAAGAGGCTGGATTCGTCGACTGAGAAACGCCTCTAGGAGGTCCATGCCAGTCACTCCGCCACGGATCAGATCTACTACTGCATTCACTAAGATTCCTACCTGGACTTTCTCTCCCTCTGTCACGTTCATTGTTTTGGGAGTAGTGGGTCGATCCAATGTGAAGGGAGGAAGGCCAGTCGACATATTGGGAGACGCAACATCTTTGCAATAAAACCATGTCGACTGCCAGCCCCGAACAGATTCGGGAAAGGTCATCGATGGAAACGCACTCCTACCCCTCTTTTGGAGTCCCAGGCCACCGCATAGCTGGATGACGTGGGTCTTGCTATCACTAGGATTGGCCTTTTTGACACACTGGGACCGAATGGTGAATATGTGTTTGAACAAGCCCCAGTGAGGAGAACAACCCAAGAAGCATTCACACAGAGTTATGAACGCAGCAAGATACGCAATAGCATTCGGAGGGAAATGGTGAAGTTGTGCCCTGAAGTAGTTCAAGAACCCACGGATGAATGGATGGGGAGGCAAAGAAAAACCTCGCTCGACGTGGGTGAGGAGGAGGACTCGCTCGCCTTCGCGCGGCTCCGGCTCGGCCTCTCCCTCCGACAACCTCCATGACCCTTCGGCTATCAGCCCGTCGGCGACGAGGTTTTGGACGTCCTCCGCCGTGACGGTCGACCGGAGGAAATCCCCCTGGATCCACCCCGGCGGCACCGCCGACCAGGCGCCCGACGGCTTCTTCGCCTTCGCTCGAGCTTCTCCGTCTTCCCCTTCGTCATCGCGGCGGCGGTTGTCGAGGCGGGGCAGAGCGGCGCGCTTGGAGCAGGGGAGGCGGAGGAGAAGAGGGGAATGGAGGGGGAGCACTGTACCGACCCTCGTGCCGTCGCGTCTTATATCTGCCCGAGTGAGTCGCTGACCTGCGGGCCCGCCAGATCTCTGTGTATCCCGGTTCCAGAGGAAGCGTGGTACGTGGCGGTAATGACGGCGCGAAAATCGAGGTGTCATGCCCTCACTTGCCCCAGTCGTGGCGTCATCATCGTGCGGCGCGCGCTCTCCAAGTTTTCGAATCCCGTGAAATCCGGGCCTGACGAAGTGACCCGTCGCATCAGAAGACCCTACTGACCGCTCGGACCTGATTCCGCGCTCAAGTTCACTCGAACACATTTCAAGATAGAATCGATCAGGGTGAATGACAAAGATTCCAGTCGACGCGGATTTCCGTAAAAGCCCTGGAATGCATTCGGAATTTTTGTGCTTTATCAGAACCGGCATCGATCCCTTTTTCACTCGAACCCCGATCCATTCGGGGGCTAATGACGAGGACATGTACCTAGGGTAGGGTCCTAGGCCTGACCTACATACCCTACCTAAGGACACTGTATTGAAGTACTTAAGGATTACAAGGAAGACTCCGACTGAAGTCACCATGGCGCATGAGTCACTCGACAATTAATCCACTCGGAGGTTTCTCCCTCCACTCGACAGTCTCCTTTCACTCGGAAGAACCAACGGCCAATCGACGGTAGAAGACCAGAAAGCACCCCAGGGAGGCCAACAGGCAGGCGTTCGACCAGTCGCCATTAGTAGCATTTATTGTATACGTTATCAGTAACGTATGCCTTTATTCCCATGATCGAACCCTTGGTTGACGGGCATTCATGAGGGGCAGCGCACTCTATATAAGCCGCCCCTCCCCTCTGGCACAGGGGTTCGCACCCCCTGTAACTCACACTTTCCACACGACAAGACCTCCCGAGCACTGAGACGTAGGGCTGTTACCTC
Organism: Elymus sibiricus; assembly: GCA_039707655.1. Classification (NCBI taxonomy): domain Eukaryota; kingdom Viridiplantae; phylum Streptophyta; class Magnoliopsida; order Poales; family Poaceae; genus Elymus; species Elymus sibiricus. The sequence goes on along the minus strand of CM077667.1, from coordinate 450,313,770 downwards.
CAAGAGAGGGGCCTGAACTCATACATCTGCGTGTACAACGTCGCCGTAGCTAGGACTCTGCCCTCTCCCTTCGTACCCCTAACCTCTACTGTCAGGCTCGTTCCCACGACAAGCGTGCCAACGGCGATCACATCAACCTTGGAACCATTTCCCACGCGCATCGTCACTTCGTCCTTTGCCAGCCTCCGTCTATTCCGTAGCTCCTGCTTTGAGTTGCAAATGTGAGCAACCGAACCGGTATCAAATACCCAGGCACTACAACGAGAGTTGGTAAGGTACACATCAATAACATGTATATCATATATACCTTGTTTGGTGTTGGCCGCCTTCTTGTCGACCAGATACTTGGGGCAGTTCCGCTTCCAGTGACCAGTTCCCTTGCAATGAAAGCACTCAGTTTCTGGCTTGGGTCCAGCCTTGGGTTTCTTCACGGGAGGGGCAACTGCTTTGCCACTCTTCTTGGAGTTACCCTTCTTGCCCTTGCCATTTTTCTTGAAACTAGTGGTTTTATTGACCATCAACACTTGATGCTCCTTCTGGATTTCAGACTCAGCGACTTTCAACATCGCAAATAGCTCGGCGACTGACTTGTTCATCCCTTGCATGTTATAGTTCATCACGAAGCTTTTGTAGCTAGGTGGCAATGATTGAAGAACTCTGTCAGTGATCACCTCTAGCGGAAGGGGCATCCCTAACTCAGCCAGGCGGTTCGAATACCCAGACATTCTGAGTATATGTTCACTGACAGACCCGTTCTCCTCCATCTTGCAAGCATAGAACTTATCGGAGGTCTCATACCTCTCGATCCGGGCATTCTTCTCAAAGATAAACCTCAACTCCTGGAACATTTCATATGCTCCATGACGTTCAAAACGTCTTTGAAGTCCCGGTTCTAAGCCATACAACATTGCACATTGAACTATTGAGTAATCTTCAGAACGCGCCTGCCAGGCATTCACAACGTCTGCAGACGACACTGGAGCGGGTGCTTCACCGAGCGGTGCATCAAGGACATAAACCTTTTGGGAAGCCGTGAGGATAATCCTCAGATTACGGGCCCAGTCTACAAAGTTACTTCCATCATCTTTCAACTTGGCTTTCTCTAGGAACGCATTGAAATTCAGGGGAACTACTGCGCGAGCCATTGATCTACAACATAAATTTGCAAAGGTTAATAAGACTATTGTTCAAGATAAAGAGTTTAGTTAATCATATTACTTATGAAACTCCCACTCAAATTGACATCCGTCTGGTCATCCGAGTGATACATGATCCAAATTCACCAACCCAAGTCCGATCATCACGTGAGAGGAGGTGGTTTCAATGGTGAACATCTCCATGTTGATCATATCTACTATATGACTCATGTTCGACCTTTCGGTCTCTTGTGTTCCGAGGCCATGTCTGTACATGCTAGGCTCGTCAAGTTTAACCCGAGTGTTCTGCACGTGCAACACTGGCTTGCACCCGTTGTATGTGAACGTAGAATCTATCACACCCGATCATCACGTGATGCTTCGAAACGACGAACTTTCGCAACGGTACACACTCGGGGAGAACACACTTTTATCTTGAAATTTTAGTGAGGGGTCACCTTATAATGCTACCGTCATCCTAAGCAAAATAAGATTCATAAAAGGATTAACATCACATGCAAATCATAAGTGACATGATATGGCCATGAACTTGTGCTTTTGATCTCCATCTCCAAAGCACCGGCATGATCTCCATCGTCACCGGCATAACACCATGATCTCCATCATCATGATCTCCATCATTGTGTCGCCATCGGGGTTGTCGCGCCCACCATGCTTCTACTACTATTGCTACCGCTTAGCGATAAAGTAAAGTATTACATAGCGCTTAATGATTGACACGCAGGTCATACAATAATTAAAGACAACCCTATGGCTCCTGCCGGTTGCCGTATGCATCGACATGCAAGTCGATGTTAACTATTACAACATGATCATCTCATACATCAAATATATCTCATCATGTCTTTGGCCATATCATATCACAACATACCCTGCAAAAACAAGTTAGATGTCCTCTAATTGTTGTTGCATGTTTTACGTGGCTGGTATGGGTATCTAGCAAGAACGATTCTTACCTACGCAAAACCACAACGGTGATACACAAATTGCTATTCAACCTTCTCAAGGACCGCCTTTGTCAAATCCGATCCAACTAAGGTGGGAGAGACAGACACCCGCCAGCCATCTTTATGCAACAAAGTCACATGTCAGTCGATGGAACCGGTCTCTTGTACGTGTACGAGTAAGGTTGGTCCGGGCCGCTTCATCCCACAATACCGCTGAATCAAGAAAAGACCAAGGGAGGAAGCAATCTGAGCATCAATGCCCACAAACTCCTTTGTGTTCTACTCGTGATCTCATCTACGCATAGACCTAGCTCATGATGCCACTGTTGGGGAACGTTGCATGGGAAACAAAAAATTTCCTACGCACACGCAAGATCTATCCATGGTGATGAGCATCTACGAGAGGGAGAGTGGATCTACATACCCTTGTAGATCGCTAAGCGGGAAGTGTTAAGAAACGCGGTTGATGTAGTCGAACATCTTCGCGATCCAAATCGCAAGCCGTCCCGCGATCCAATCACGATCCGTCCCGATCTAGTGCCGAACGGACGGCACCTCCGCGTTCAGCACACATACAGCTCGATGACGAGCTCCGCCTTCTTGATCCAGCAAGAGAGGACGGAGAGGTAGATGAGTTCTCCGGCAGCACGACGCGTGGTGCCGGTGGTGGTGAACTAATCCGGCAGGGCTTCGCCGAGCTCCGCCGAACTAATCTAGAGGAGAAAACGATCTAGAGGGAGAGAGGGCAGCACATGGCTTTTCAGGTGAGGGCTGCCCTCAAAACCTCCACTATATATAGGAGGAAGGGGAGGGGGGAGGCAGCCCTAGCCCCTCCTCCAAGGAGTGCTTCGGCCGAACTAGGGGAGGAGTCTACCTCCCACAAGGGAGGTGGACTCCAAGTAGGACTCCTCCCACTTGGCCCCTCTCCCACCCCCTTGCGCAAGGGCCTCTAGGGACTGGCTGCCCAGCCCACTAGAGGCTGGTGCGCCACTTCCTAGGCCCATGTGGCCCCTGGGGTGGGTGGGCCCCACTTGGTGGACCCCCGGAACCCATTCGTCACTCCCGGTACACTACCGGAAGTGCCCGAAACTTTTCTGGAGCCCAAAAACAACCTTCCTATATATCAATCTTTACCTCCGGACCATTCCGGAGCTCCTCGTGACGTCTGGGATCTCATTCGGGACTCCGAACAACCTTCGGTCACCAACATACATAACTCAATACTACTGAAATGTCACCGAACGTTAAGTGTGCAGACCCAGCGGGTTCGAGAACTATGTAGACATGACCGAGACACCTCTACGGACAATAACCAATAGTGGGACCTGGATGCCCATATTGGTTCCAACATATTCTACGAAGATCTTTATCGGTTGAACCTCTATGTCAACGATTCAGTTAATCCCGTATGCAGTTCCCTTTGTTCTTCGGTATGTTACTTGCCCGAGATTCGATCGTCGGTATCTCTATACCTAGTTCAATCTCATTACCGGCAAGTCTCTTTACTCGTTCTGTAATACAAGATCCCGTTGCTAACTCTTTAGTCACATTGCTTGCAAGGCTCATTGTGATGTTGTATTACCGAGTGGGCCCTGAGATACCTCTTCGTCACACAGAGTAACAAATCCCAGTCTTGATCCATGCCCACTCAACAGACACCCTCGGAGATACCTGTAGAGCATCTTTATAGTCACCCAGTTACGTTGCGACGTTTGATACACACAAGGTATTCCTCCGGTGTCAATGAGTTGCATGATCTCATGGTCATAGGAACAGATACTTGATATGCAGAAAACTATAGCAATAAACTGACATGATCATATGCTACGTTCATAGTTTGGGTCTTATTCATCACATCATTCTCCTAATGACGTGATCCCGTTATCAAATGACATCTCATGTCTATAGCTAGGAAACCTTGACCATCTTTGATCAACAAGCTAGTCTACTAGAGGCATACTAGGGACACAGTGTTGTCTATGTATCCACGCATGTATTTGAGTTTCCAATCAATACAATTATAGCATGGATAATAAACGATTATCATGAACAAGGAAATATAATAATAACCACTTTATTATTGCCTCTAGGGCATATTTCCAACAGAGATCAGTGTCTTCAGTGGCATGATTGAGGCCGTGAAGGAGGTGGCAACCGCCATTAGGGAGAGAAAGTCCCTCGACATCTGATACATCCCAAACGTATCTACTTTTCCTAACACGTTTGCTTTTGTTTTGGACTCTAATTTGCATGATTTGAATAAAACTAAACCGGACTGACGTTGTTTTCAGCAGAACTACCATGTTGTTATTTTTATGCAGAAATAAAAGTTCTCGGATTAGGCTAAAAATTTACGGAGATTATTCTCAGAATATATAAGAAATACTAGCGAAGCGACCTATTGTAGGGAGGCCACCCATGAGCCACGAGCTCAGGGGTGCGCCCTGTGAGCTTGTGGGTCTCACGGCCCTTCCTTTGCCCTAATTTCAACTCCATAAGTAACATATTGTGGAGGGAAAAATCTTCTTCCTTCTGTACATCGCCATTGTTGTTCCATCTTCTCTGGTCCGATACTTTCTCTTACCTTCACATTCAGATTATTTATTTGCTTCACTGCTTCACCTACAGTGGGTATTCTATGCGGAGTTCGATGGATTAAAGTTGCAATTCGTCAGGTAATTTATTCTGTTACTCCATTTGTGTTGCTACCATTATTGCTTACTCACCTAAAGGCTCTCATATCTTTCTATCAGTCGTTTTATCGATGCGGATTTGCAGACCTGAGATCATCTCATGCAAAGTCTTGTTTACCATCTGACGTATGTGCGAAGGATTTGGACATTACTAATATTCAGTCATTAAACGATTCTGGATCAGTAACTAGGGAACATGGTTTTTTTCCGCAACAAACTTTGTTTACAAATCCACGGATTTAGATTCATGAATTTAGTCCTTCCCTCGATTCAGTGCCAATGGATCAACTTTTCTCAGCAGTAGCACACAAATCACCACCAAAGACAACATCCGGAAAATATAAAAGGTCTCTGAAAACGACGTCTTGAAGAAGGAAACAATGCATAAGCGCTATAGTCCCCTGATTCAAGATCATATGTTTTCATCCTGGAGAAAGACCGATCTGTCAAAATAATACCTTCAACAAGGCAATTGCAGGCACAACCAATAAAGGCCAGACCTTAGGTTTTTACCCTGAAAGTCACAGTTCGGCACCCGAGGAGCACCACCAAAACTGATATCCTCCAGTGTGGTCGCCCCCACTTGACATTGTTGCTACTGAAAGTTATCAAACACCTAGTTGACTCCATCGCCTTCAAGGCCCCCTCCGCCTTATTGATCCTCCGATCTCAGCCATCAAGACTTTCTCCGCCGTTGACTGTGCCATGAAAATTGAGATGCCGACATGTCCCATGATGTCAACAAATAATAGAGCTTCGTGCCACGCCCTCCTAGATCCACGTAGGCTGATATGGACGCGCACGACCGGATACTATTTGATCCAGTTATCCTTGGGTAAGATCTCAGGCAGTAGTTCCGAAACACGTCGACGGCAAGATCGAGGAGGACCGATCAAGCAGAACATTCCGGTGATGCGATAAGAGCAAAAGGCCGCCACCACACCGCTGCCTCCACCAAGCCGACGTCATCGCCGCCATGACAAAGGACACCAGTCCACGCTGTCCACAGCCCGCGGCACCAGGCGTCAAATCTGAAGGAAACGGAAGCGCGCCGTCACGCCACACCGGCCCGCCCCGCACACCAACGCCGCACTCGAATAGCAGCAATATGGCACGCAAACCAAGCAGCCGCCCAAAACATCGCCGTGCCCAAGGACATCCCCACGATGCGAGCAAGGTCCCCGCCACCGTCGTAGGCCACAGCGGCTTCGCCCTGCAGCTTCCTCCAGTGACGGCGGAGTGGAGGGGCGTTTTTTTTAGGGCGGCGGCAATACTGTTTCACGATCCGCCCGTGTCTCCCGCACGGGAGGGACGCGGGGGACGTGGGTCTCGTGTGTACGTGCGCTACTTTGGGCACATCTTGTCGGCGAAGAGCAGTGGCGTGGTGTTCACCACGAGCGAAGAGAATTGCAGACAAGCTGAAGGCGATGGTGGCGTTCCTGGTGCTCCTGCAAAACGTGGTGGGAAGGAATCCTACCATCATCGGGAAAATGATCCCCGATGCAGATCGCTTGAAGTACTGCAGGAGCTGCTTATCAACTGTTGAGTACTACGACGGTACGACCGCTTTGTCAAATCTAACGGTCCAGACTGCTGCGCCACACAAGGGAATACTACGTGTGTTCGTTTTTCGAGCTTTAAGTTTGACCGTAAATTTAATCAACGTGGATGATTACGACGGAAGGAAAAAGTATATACCATTGAAAACTTCATTCGAATACGAATTCAGTGGTATAATTTTTGCTCCCGCCGCAATCGGTTTCGTTGATTAAATGTATAGTCAAACTTGAATTGCCGGAAGCGTGGACGCACTACATTGTGGAATGGAGGGAGTAATTTTAACCATATGTAGATTGGTCCCTATATATTACAGTAAGTACACAAGTACAAGTGTGTTGTTTTTGTGAGTGAAGTACAAGTGTATTATAATTATAATTATAAGTAGCACTAGCAAAAATACCCGTGCGCGTTGTAACAGGAGAATAAAAATAGCATCCATTTGTAGCACAATAATACACAAACAAAATGAAGTACAAAAGTAACAAATTAGTGAGAAGAAAAACACAATATTTTTTTTTAGAAAATGAGGATGACCCCCGGTCTCTGCATCTGGGCGTTGCATACAGACACTTTATTAATTATTCATATAGACCTTACAAAGTAATACATCAATAAGTCTAAAGCCGTCATTTTGGTAACATCTGTCGCTACTCCTATCCACCTGATGAAGGGGTGCGAATTGTCTGAACCGAATACCCAGACCTTACATCAAAGCCTAACATCTAAAGCCGGAGGCCCCAGCCAAGCCACATTGTCGGGTCTGGGGCACACACCGGTCCGGCACACTCTCAGCGGGTACCGCATGCGCACGCTGCAAGGGCCGTCACCACCATCTTCGACAGATCCATCTTCAGAGCAGGTACTGACACATCCACCTTAGCAGGCCTACCGTCGACGCCGTCACGACGCCAGACAACACCACCTCCCTGCGTGTGTCCATCATCACGCATATGTTGTCGAGACCCCGCTACGCCACGCTGCCGAGACCAGCCGCCGTCGATGCGGTATATGCCACAACGCTCCACCTTCTGACCCCACCAGCGACTACTCCAAGACGATGTCCTCAGGAGGGAGAACGATGTTGAGCGTCACCATCGTCCGATCCAGAAAATCCAGATCTTGGGTTTCCCCTGGAGTAGCCCGAGCGAGGAGGCGAGAACTGCAAGACGATGCCTTCACCAGGGTAACGACACAAAACACCGCCATCATCCGCCATGATCGAGGTCGGCCCAGTTTTCACCGGCAGTCGCGCCTCCGCATCCTCGCCGTCGGTAGCCAACGACGGGCCAGATCAGGCTAGACCCGACCGAGACAGACGTGACGCTGCAACACCAGCATAGCCAAGACCTCCACGGGCACGGATGGGGGAGATGCCATACCACCCCATCGACGCGCAGCACCGCCACCGGCCACAAGGAAGGTCACTGGCCGCGGTTGAAGGACCGTCGAGCCACGCCGTCAGGCCGAGCCACCCCCACTAGATCAACTCACCGTCGTGGTGAGGACCAAACGCGCGAGAGGAGACCGAAACACCCGCACGAGAATCCGTCACGGCCACGCCCTAGAGCAAAGACGGAGAAAGGCCCTGTCGCCGCCTTCATCCACCGCCAGACTTTGTCTAGCGGCGATCCGACGACGGTGAGGAGATTTGGAGGTTGTGGTTGCTAGGGTTAGGAGAGGCGTGAGGGGAGGGGCGCGAGGAGAGAGGGTGGCGCGAGGATTCCAGATCTGCTCTTTGTTGTGGAGGAGGTGGCCGGAGGAGGGAGATCAAGAAGCGATCTCAGCAGAGCTCCCTTCCGCTGCGGGGAGAGGAGAGAGGTTGTTCACACAATAAATTACATATGATGTGAAAATTTAATCATTTAGATCAATCACTTTGTTCATGCATGTCTTCCTCATACTGCTCCTATGCCGAAGAAGAGGGATACAAATAATGCCTTACTAGTGGCTGGGGCGCCACCTGGTGGCGCCACCTATGCGGTAATGTGCACACTAATCAAGCTAACGCACTTATTAACGTGTTGATAGTCCAGAAGAGCAATAGTGGTTAAAATATAATACACAAAATAGAACTACAGCAAAATAGAACTACATCAGAAGAGGGTTCATTCATAAAGCAGGGCAAGCGAAGTAGTTTCATCAATGGTAATAGGTCTATATTATCAGAGAAGTGACAATCTTACAAGGTGGGTGACTGATCATAGAGACACATCTAGCTGTTCAAATTAAGGTTTAGCAGTCTCCAAAAGGTGGGTGATCTACAAAAGAGAGGCAGAGTTCCTCGGATCATCACAACACAGACATACCAAATCTTAGAGAGAAACTAAACACGATACATGGATCATATGTATAGGCGGTAGCTGAGGTCGACAATACTGATGCGTCTAGAGACGATGCATAGTGAGACTGCATCACTGGTTCACTGAGCTGCTCCTATTGACATTTAATCAATCAACTGGTCTCCCATCGAGACAGACCTCACCAACATGAAGTACGGGCATGCTGAAGAGGAGGTTCCTGTCGCTGAGCCACGACCTCAGGCACCTCATCACCAAGCCAAAACTCAGACATCAACACAATCACCTTGCACTGCCTGCAACAATGAGAAGAACACTATGATTCTCCAAAGCATGAGTTTCTAAGAATTGCAAGTCGATCCACCATCGTCATTGTCGACAGTGTTGACGCGCTCGCACTCGTCTCCCCATTCGATGTATCTGCAGGAAAAATAATTCAATCTTCGGTTCCAGGTCCGGATAAGCCTAACATATTTGCACCAAGTCTATAGAGTAAAAAGTTCTTTGTTACATTCAACTTACATATCAATAGACTCAGTCACCTCTACAGCACCGTACTTCCTTCAAACGATATTTTTATATAGGTTCACTCTTGAACTTCTGAAGATGCAACCTTCAGCCAGGACCGGACACTGCCGGTTGTGACGAAGAGGAATTCAAACTTTGCTTGTTGTCAATTTAGTTAACTGACATCTAGAGCGAGAAAATAACCATTTTCAGCACGAACACTGCTCAATGGCATCATCAGTGGGTGAGTTGTTGTATTTAAATTAGCACTCGCTGGCAGGGACTTTACTAAGCATATGATGGCAGCAGTTGATAACTCAACTAATATGACAATATGTACCAGTAGAAGCAACACTAATTATGCACTTGCTATTCTTAATGCATGATTATATAATTACAGAACTAATCTGTCAAACATGGTGGATATGGAGGAGTACAAATCAGTTAGAAACAGAATCGAGAAAAAATATATCAACTCATGCACCATAAAATAGATAGATGCCACACACAAATGATGGATTACGACCGATCCAATGGTATTCGCAAAGATCAAGTGGGTTACCTGAGGGAGTAGGACGATATGGCGTGAGGACGCGGGTAGTCAGGGTGCACGCCTCGGCCCCTCGATGGCCGCTCATCGTCAGAAGACCATCAGTGGGAGAGCCACCCTTCATTGGACTTGACGGCAGTGGTCATGCAAGATGCATGCACATGGTGGTGGCCTCCCATTGATCCGCGTCGCCGGCATCTGCGCGCACGCGTCGACGGCACGGGCACAGACCCGACAGCGACGGAGAGAGAAATATGAGCGTGGGGTATAATAACTGTTCATGGAAGCAGTCATAGTGTACATTGTATACAAATGCAATCGTTTCTTTCAGCTTGAAACAGAGACACCAAGAAAAAGGAAGGATGAAGTATCAACCACAGATTTACCTTGTCAAAAATCAGATACTCGACCTTGAAATGAGTGCAAACAATCTGAAGAATTTACTCATCAGTGCCAGGTTCCTGCCCACCAAACTGGTTGCATTGGAAAGTAAGGATCTCAAAACCTGTAGTCACATCAAATTGTTAGCATATAATATATCATAAGTGAAAATCAAGGACTGATCATATGCAGATAGATCATACCCATGTCCTTGTACTTTTTCCATGTAGTTGGAATCGGTCAAGCCACTGCAGTAGTTACAGGAAATGATTATCTTTGTTAATTTCACAAAATGGTTATCCTTTCAGTATTTACATCACTCAACACATGGAGAATTAGATGAAACAATCAATGTCACGACACTTAGATGCACAAAAAGTCTGGTTGTCCAACTCCATACCAATTTGATCGGAGTAATTTTTTGCATGCATAGAAAACTTTGATGCAAATCGCAAATGCTAATCCTGATGAACCACAAACTACTGAGATGATAGGGGGTTTTAGCAGAACAATATTTTAACCTTTGAGTTGTGCCGATATACACATTTACTATTCTTTGATCTATGGAATATATTTTGTGTGTCGGTTCTTCTGTCCAACAAAGATAGGCAAAATATAAGTAACAATGAAAAGAAGAAGAGATGTTTGATCTCATTTTTAGTGAAGTGGCGAATAACCCTGAAGTAGTACCTGCAAATGACAGCTTTACATGATAGATTTTTTTTTTTTTGAGAAAAACTTTACATGATAGATGGTTAGGCCTTCCACTTTCACAAGCTTCAGAACGCCCTTGTCAGTTGCTTCTGTATAAGAATTGAAGTGAACTGTTTAGAGTAGAAAATAGAAAGTTATAAAATACTTGGGAAATAAATAAAAACCATCACCCTACTTTCAGATCCTTCAACCAACATGTTCAGAGCAAATGTGAGTATTAATAAGACCAAGTGGAAATAAAAAAAACGTCAAAAGCGAGTTATGTCTGCTAATACCAATTCAAACAACTTGATTAACTTCAAACTAATTTGACCCATGTTAAGTTCATAGGAACACTAACTTACCCAGTACAACTTTCATCATCGTATTCCAATATTCATTTAGCAAGTTATAGGCCTAGTAAAACAGGGAAATGCTTACCAAGTTTTCCAGATTCAAATTTCTCTTTCCCCTGGCTCCAGCCAAAGTTATACCTGTGCAGCAACAACAATTCTAAATAAATCATTTAAGCTGGTAATCTTTTACACACATGCACAAGCAGGAAGGTTTGCAACTCTGACAGACAGCAAACAAGAGATATTGAATAGATACTTTCAGGTCCTTCAAGCTTGTTCAAAGCCTCTACAAAACACTCATGGAGCTCCAGTGTCCACCTCAATCTTAACTTGTTAGCTGATGTAGATCCAGATGATGACCATCAGGTTATAGTACTGTCCAAACAACCACTTTGGAAATCAAAGCACAAGTTGCCTTACCTGATCCTGTCCGCCGAGGCACGACGTGATCGACCCAACGCCGATGGCGCTCTTCCTCCTGCCTCTCAGCGTGATCCACGGATATTGATTCGTGGTTGAGAGGCAAAGAAGGGTAGGAGACGAGGCGAGGGAGAGAGGATTTGGCTGTTGAGAAAAGGGGAGAGGAGGAGGTGGCGTGTCTGGGCGGAGATGATGAGAGGGGAGGCGTTGAGACTCGAGACGAGGGCTTTGGCGTCTGGATAGCTTGCGGCAAAATCAGTGGAGGAAGGAAGGAATGGACCTTATCGGTGGAGACGATGTGGGTCTCAAGGTGTCGTGATAGCTGGAGAGGGAGAACTTGCCGGGCCACTCGCCGGGCAGCACGACATCCGTTTTGGCGGCGGCGACTGAACCCGCCGGTCGCCTCTGCCGGCGGCGGAGGAAGGAGGTGGCGTTGCGAAGATGGAGGGACGGCGGCACCTTGCTCCAGCCGAAGAAGGGGAGTAGGCGGCGTGCACAAGAAGGAAGGGGAACAGGCAGCCGAGGGGAGGACGAGACGTGCCTGCGAAGGAGAATGGAGGACGAGGGCGTGGGGCTCGATGGTGTGTTGACTGCACATGTTTTTTGTCAAGCATGAAACCTCGGGGAGGTGTTACCTGGGGTAGATCCTGCGACAGTAAAATTGGGACGTGGCATAAGCGAGCGAGCGCCCTTTGCGCGACGATTAATGTGTTTGATTTACGGGGCTGCTACGCGTCCACCGACAGATCTTTTTAAAAGATCAGCCGGGTCGCGAGCCGTCGAACGGACAACGTTCTTTATTTTTGCAACAGAGGTAATGTTGCGGAAACATTTGTATTAAAAGCCGTGCCGCGAAAACTCTTGCAACATGAAAATAGAGGTAATGTTGCGAAAACATTTGTATTAGAGGCCGTGCCGCAAAAACTTTTGCAACAAAGGTCATGTTGCAAGAAACTTTCGCAACATAGGTCAGGTTGCAGAATTTTTTTTCTTCGTCTTTTTGCAACGTAAGTACTGTTGCGAAAGAAACTTTTGCAACAAAGGTCATGTTGCAGAAAACTTTTGCAACATAGGTCAGGTTGCAGAATAATTTTTTTCTTCGTCTTTTTGCAACATAGGTACTGTTGCGGAAGAAACTTTTGCAACAAAGGTCATGTTGCAGAAAACTTTTGCAATATAGGTCCGGTTGCAGGATTTTTCTTCTTCGTCTTTTTGCAACATAGGTATTGTTGCGGAAGAAACTTTTGCAACATAGGTCATGTTGCAGAAATCTTGAAGAACTAGGGTTCGCCGACAGTAGCTCCGATGGTGGCATCAATCTTGCGCTGGCGCTTGAAGCAGTAGTTGCTTCCGGTACAGATGCAGCAGCGGTCAGCTTGAAGAAGTAGTACGAAGTGAAACGAATGGACTAGGAACTTCTAGCGAGGAGATGGACACGTGTGACACGCAGGACGCGGTCGACGCAGCCAAAAAGATCCGCCGACTGTACAGAATAGTTTCCCTTGATTTATTTAGCATCACTTTTCCGGTTCCCATTTGGCGACCTTGAGAGCATCTACAGCCGGACCCCCTATATGCTCCTTAAACGTCCGGAACGTCCTTCCGGTCACTGTCCGGTCACAAAATGTGACCCAACCAGACCCCTCATATCCGTCTCAAACGCCCGGACTGACCGGCACCCCTCATATCCATCTCAAATATGGGGACGATATGAGGGCTCACGGACGCGCCCGGACACGCCCAGTCAGTCCGCCACGTAGGACGCGACCCCACTCCGGACCACCTTTTCTCTTTTCTTATTCATTATTTTCTTTCTCTCTCTTCTTCTCCACCAATCACGTGCAAGTGATCGGACATATGAGAAGAAAAATGAGAAGTGTGGCTGCGCGGACCAAATTATAGGGGCTCAAAACGGACACGCCCGGTCACTGACCGGGCGCGTCCGCGGGCGTTTAAGGGATCAGATTTGCTAGGTCCGGCTGTAGATGCTCTGACCCGGTTCTAGACGATGGTCGATCATGTTTTGAACTGTCAATTTCTAAACATCTAGAAATAGGCACTTTTGTTTAGCCTCGAAGAGGTTGTGGCTGACCGGACACCAAACTAGTGATGGTTGACGAGGAACCAAGGCCAACCACATGGACCCTGCTGAAAGGACGTGGATGTCGCCTAGAGGGGGGGTGAATAGGCGCTTTAAAATAATTACGGTTTAGGCTTGAACAAATGCGGAATAAAACTAACGTTTAATATGTCAAGCACAAAACCTAAAACAACTAGGCTCACCTATGTGCACCAACAACTTATGCTACGCAAGATAAACAACTAAGTGATAGCAAGATATAAAGCATGAAACAATATGGCTATCACAAAGTAAAGTGCATAAGTAAAGGGCTCGGGTAAGAGATAACCGAGGCACGCGGAGACGACGATGTATCCCGAAGTTCACACCCTTGCGGATGTTAATCTCCGTTCGGAGCGGTGTGGAGGCACAATGCTCCCCAAGATGCCACTAAGGCCACCGTAATCTCCTCACGCCCTCGCACAATGCAAGATGCCGTGATTCCACTAAGGGACCCTTGAGGGCGGTCACCGAACCCGTACAAACAAGGTTGGGGCAAACTCCACAACTTAATTGGAGGCTCCCAACAACATCATGAAGCTTCACCACAATGGACTATGGCTTCCGCAGTGACCTCAAATGCTCGGGGCAATCTCCACAACTTAATTGGAGACCCCGACGCTTGCCCGGAGCTTTGCACCACAATGATTGAGCTCCGAGGCACCACCAACCGTCTAGGGCGCCAAAGCACCCAAGAGGAACAAGCTCTAGGGTGCTCAAACACCCAAGAGTAATAAGCTTCCCAACTTCTCACTTCCACGTATCACCGTGGAGAACTCAAACCTATGCACCAAATGCAATGGCAAGGGCACACGGAGTGCCCAAGTCCTTCTCTCCCAAATCCCACCAAAGCAACTAATGCTAGGGAGGAAAATGAGAGGAAGAACGAAGAAGAACACGAAGAACTCCAAGATCTAGATCCAAGGGGTTCCCCTCACTTAGAGGAGAAAGTGATTGGTGGAAATATGAATTTAGATCTCCTCTCTCTTTTCCCTCAAGAACTAGCAAGACTCATTGGAGGGATTGAGAGTTAGCAAGCTCGAAGAAGGTCAACAATGGGGGAAGAACACGAGCTAAAGAGATAAGGTTCAATGGGGAAGAAGACCCCCTTTTATAGGTGGGGAAAAATCAAACCGTTATGCTCACAGCCCGCACAGAGCGGTACTACCGCTCATGGGAGCGGTACTACCGCTAGGGCGGTGGAAGCCCTTTGAAAAACAACAGCGAGGAGGCAAAAGGCCAGTAGAACCGCCGGAGCGGTACTACCGCTCGTCCTCACGGTACTACCGCTAGGGATAGCGGTACTACCGCTAAGGGTAGCGGTACTATTGCTTGCGAGCGGTACTAAAAAAATACATCTGTGCCTACCACCGCTGGACTTAACACGAGATTTTGGTCCGGAGCGGAAGTAGCCACGGTAGTAGTCGCGGTAGTACCGCTCTGGAGCGGTAGTAAAAAATTACATCCGCTCCAAGCGATAGTACCGCTACTGTAGCCGCGGTAGTACCGCTGCAGCCTTTTAAGAACACCAAAACTGCCACAACTTCTGCAAACTGACTCCGAATTCAATGAAACTAAGTTTGTTGGAAAGCTAACGACATGGGCTAACACAATATTGATAGAAATATAAATAAGAAGCAAATGAGAAAAGGCCCATAAGAAAATGGTGAGAACCCTTCCTCGGATAAGACCGGTAAAACCTCCAACACCGAAGACGCAATAGAAGAAGCATATGAAATCCGTTTTCGATGTACTAGAGCTTGTCACGAAGATAACCACAAGCTCTAAAACCTCAAAAATAGAAAATACAAATAAGAATCAAGAAAGATGATGCAAGGATGCAATGGTTTGAGCTCTCGACGAACGATACGATCAAGCTATTCACTTGAGAGCCCCCCTTGATAGTACGGCTATCGATCCTATAACCCGGTCTCCAAACTATCACCATGAGACCGGTAAAATAGAAAACCTATCAAGGGAAAACCTTTGCCTTGCATGAAGTCCACTTGAGCTAAATGATGACGATTTTGACTCCCTCAAGTTGGACCACCTTTCGTGATTGCGTTGGCTCGATGAAGGCTAGTTGATTGCTCCCCCATACTCCACTATGGGTGAGTCACTCTTCGGCACACCTTCACAAGTCCATTGTCACCACAATGGTCGGCAAGCTACAAGCATGATTTCTTCGTGATGCTCCACTTGAACTTGCACAACACAACCTTGAGTTGATGTCATCCTCCATGGGTTGTATGTGATCTTTCTCTTGACGCAAGCCCATGGAAGCAAACCTAACCCCACATAGAACTCTCACAAAGACCATGGGTTAGTACACAAAGCGCAATGGACAATGCTTACCAAACCGTGAGATCACTTGATCCCACTCGGTGTATCTTCTACGCTTTGTGTGAAATCTTCTCTCTTCATAAAGATGATGTCTTGAAGATACACATGAATGTTCACACAATCTTCTTCTTCAAGACATGCTAGCAATTAGCTCAACACTCACTAGACCAATCTTTGGATAGATCCTTGGATACCACCTTGATCAACACATAAACTCCTTGAAACCAACAGATGGACTTCAAGAAGTACCTACGGACAAATCCTTCGAATATAATTCAAGGCAACCATTAGTCCATAGGGGTGTCATCAATTACCAAAACCACACATGGAGAAATGTGCTCTTACACCTGTAATCATAGAACATTAATTTTAGTAGGTCTGCTGACCTTGCTTTCTTCATGCAAATCAAAGTCGGAAGAAAGGTATGTAATTTAAAGGAAGTCCTCAGTGAAAAAAAGGTGAGAATAAGCTATCATTTAGATGAAATTGATGACTAAATGCCAAGTGTCGCTCCATCAAATTCAATATGAGATGTTTTACAAAATCAAAATTAGATCATCCATATTGTTGATTGAAGGTGCATCATTTTACCTAAAGTATATGCTACAATGAGTTACCAACATATGGGGTGCCAGCATAAGCTGCATGTTAGGAGTTGTTGCTACGCATGATTTTCATAATAAAGAGAATGTTGTGAACCAACTTGTGATTGGATGGTTAAAGGGACAGTGGTATTTTCAGCCCACCAGCGTTCAAGTCCTGGTGCTCGTATTATTTCTGGATTTATTTCAGTATTTCCGGCGATGCGCATTCAGTGGGAGAAGACGTTCCCGTTGACGATGAGGCTCCTAAATCTAAAGATGATATGCCGGCTCAGTCCCTCGAAAGTAATCGTAGGGGTAAATGTGTGTGTGCGCGTTCATAGGGATCGGTTATGCATGTCTATATAAGCGCTTCGTCTGTACTGTGTTTAAAATAAATAAATAAAGAGAATGCTTACAAATCAATATTACTTCTAATAAATTGTAACCACCGATATAACCATAAGTACTTTGATCCCCATCAAGTTAAGTACTGGCCTAACACATGGATATCCCGAATCCTCATTACTAACTGACCTGCAATAGAGCTGCGGTCCAAGAGCTAGCTTGATGAGCTGGTTTGTTGAAAACCATCAGGATGCAATTCAGAAAGCAATTTCCATAGCTATTATCAATGTATTGTACATACCGGATTTTTCAGGGATGGGCGTACATAAGTACAAAACCAATCAGTTCATACACGTGGGTGTTCATCAGATCCGTCAACACACATCACTCGCGTTGTATCAGACCCATCCATTCCACACACATCATGTTAGCTTCAGATCCACCCACAAACATCATGTTAGCATTAGACCAAGACATAGGAGAGAGGAGATGAGCGAGAGACCGAAGGTCGCAGTCGCCAGCAGGAGCAGGAGGGCGGGGGTGCTGTTGTGGCCTCGCGGCAGACCGGCGTTCGTGCCTGATGCGGACAGGGGCGGGGTCGTAGTTGTGGCAAGGATGTGATTTGGCCGTATGGAGGAGCGCGGCGGCCGGGCGTCGCATGCGATGGTTCCCGGCGTCTGGTGGAGGCGGTTGGATGCGCCAGAGCTCGAGGCGCGTTGCGGCGGCACGATCCGCGACAGCTATGGAGCGCGATGGATTTTGGGGGTTATGGATTTTTTTTTGTAGGATCATGGGAAGTTATGAATAAGAGACGGGCTTGCGTGTGTCTGTTTTCTTTTTCTCGAGTGTTTTTACAACTTGTGCGTCTGGAGGCCGAGGCCCAATGGAACGCGACTCCAGTTTTTCCTTTTCTATAAAGGTGTTTGTCCGCCAAGATTTAGTTTTAAATCTCAGCCGAACGGATATACAAGGATGAAGTATGAAGAACTATGAAAGCTTTTATTTTTTAATATTAGGTAAAGATTACAATTTGCACAAATACCCAGCAAATTGATAAAATGACACATCTTTCCTGGGAGTTTGATCTAGTGACACACTTTTCTTTTTGTTTGATTAGATGACACATCTTTGGTTGATAGCTTTATAAAATAGCACAAATAGAGTTTTTCTCTCTTTTTTCACGTATGGGGCTCCACTTCATAATTTGTAGGACGGTTCTACCCCTCACATGGATTCACCCGTTGGCTGGTTCGATCGATATGTTTCTGGTCGAACGGAACGACCTACAGGAGGCCGACCTTCATAAGTACATGCATGCACACGTAGGTGATCCTCCATGCAAAAAAGAGCGTTTGTTCATTCAGAAAAAACACATAGTCGCAAAGAACAGCGTCACCAGCTCGTTGTGCCTTCTCTCCAGCTCAGCCGCCTCGTCGTGCCTCCTCTCCGGCGTCGGTGCCTCGTTACTTCCCGGTGCTGCTGCTTGCTAGCTCTGTAGTTTTTCGTTGTTGTTTGAAGTATAGTTCTGTGCCTGCTCGCTGCTGCTTGCTGCTGTTGTTTAAAGCGGAACATGGCTAGCAACGAAATACTAGCGGTGATGGCTTCAACAGTAGCTAGCAAGCAGTTTTGTTCAAAAATTTGACATCATTTTCACCAAGTTTTTTTTACATGATCTCTCTTTATTTTGTACCATTTACACATGTCAGAACATATGTAAATCCACAAAATCAGCTGAATAAGGTGCATATGTGCCCAGCCCACAGACTTCACAATCCATAATTGGTAGGTATGAATTTATATTTGAAGCAAAACGTGAGTACAATAGCATATAGTGAGTCCAAGAATTCAGTCCAAAAGCATCAACTTCGTGAACAAGTGGCATCAATTTCATGAAGATGCCTCCCCGCAAAAAAATAAAAATAAATCATGAAGATGCACGAAATCACGAAATGACATGCTACACTTTTTTTCTCTTCCTCGGCGTGATCTTCTTTGCGGCCTTCACAACAACATTTGGTGGAGAAGTGGGGGTCCTTGTTTCCATAGAACATAATAGAAAAAATGAATATTAAGTTATGTCAACACCCTGCTCTTTGTCTTATCAACCATCAAACGACATGTTATTTTCCATGGACAATCCTCAGCCATACAATGTGCCATCCACCTACTCTTGTTAGCTTTATATGTCCCAAGGTTGAATTCTTCATTAATTGCCCATTGTCTCACGGACCTCCTACAATCTATCATTGTTTGAAAGATTGAACCTTTCTCAACTTTTGGATGATCTTTGTCATACAACATTTCTATGTCCTCGGGATCTTGGTCATCAACTGGTATAGCTCCCTCGGCCATTAATTCCTCACTAACATGGACTCAGCAACCGGAGCTGGCTCATTTGGCTCTTGAGCATCCACGACCTCATCCTCAATTCCCAGTACCGCACACATGTCTTCCTCGAACATAGGAGCTATAACATCATCACCAATAGGAGTTATCTCAATAGTGAACCAATCAATGAAAACTTCGCCATCAGATTGCACATATCTCTGATTACTAGGAAGCAAATTACAAGTTGTAGAATCGCCGACACATGATACACTACTAGCATTTGACTGGTAAACGTCCGAACTTGAACAAATGATATTGTCCACTATCTCACTAGATGGGATATTTTCAGAGCAAGATGATGTTGTGACCCCCTTTGAAGTGTCCACAACTTGAGCTAACACAAGCAATTCTTTCTCTTCCCATCTCTCAAGAAATGCTGTCAACAACTTCCAGTAAGTATTAATCCTCTCAACTGATTCAAAGTGCTTGTCTTGGCATAAAATATGAACCTCCTGACAACCCCCCCAAATAATGTTTAATCTAATGAGTTCTATCATTTTTCCAACCGTAAAATGTTTCATGTTAACCTCGAACTCCACATCATGTTCGGGAACTTGGCGCTCGCTGCCATCATCAAGCTTTGCGACAAAGCGAAGAACTCTAACAGTTAGTTTATAAATGGCGACACGCACTGCACCTTCTTCACTACAAATTACATGATTTCTCAAACATAATCAATGATTAGGCCTAATTGTTCATAAACATTCGCTTAAAAATCATAGAACACTCCAATTCAGAAGACACTAACCCCTCAGGAGTTGTGCCATCTGGCTTCATATCCACGAGCAGCGCGTTCTACTCGTCGTCAAGCTGCACACTAGCACTTCTCCACCAGAATCTTCATGATCCAGGGTTTATGTAGGAATAAACTTCATTAGTGCACAAGTGAGACCAATGAGAGAGAGAGGGGGGGAGAGGATGGGATGCTGCTTGTGAGTTCGTCGATGAGCGAGGCGGCGACGACGATGACAGAACAGATGGATCACAGCGGGAGGAGAGGAAGCACGACAAGAGGTGGCGGGGAACTGGTAGCACGTCGGGGAAGATGCACGGCGAGGCAAGCACTTGGGAGCTGGTGGCGGGGGGGTGGGACGAAGCCAAGAGCTGGCGTGGCGGCAGCGCAACGCTTGCATGTGCGTCGCTTCGTCTAGGCCTTTGGGTCTTTTCGTACGATGAGAGACTCTCGTACGATCTATAAAACCAGGATCGTGAGCCAGGCAGGTGAATCCATGCAAGGCGTAGAACCGTCCTACAAATTATGAAGTGGAGCCCCATACGTGAAGAAAGAGAGAAAAACTCTATTTGTGCCATTTTATAAAGCTACAACCAAAGATGTGTCATCTAATCAAACAAAAAGAAAAGTGTGTCACTAGATCAAACTCCCAGGAAAGATATGTCATTTTATCAGTTTGCTCCAACTAAGTATAGGACAAATCTAGGATGAAAGCCTTTTTCGGTAATATAGGACAAATTGAGCTAAAATAGGCAAACTCTAATGATGCAAACGGGATTACCATGATCCCCCGTAATGCCAAAAAAGACTATTCCAACTAAACAGTCTGTGATATGCAGCACCTATAACCGCAGTGCAGCACCACAACAATCAACTGAAATTGTCAATGGTCTTTGCAGATTGAACAAGCTGGAATAGAAATAAATTAAGCTTCGATAAGTCCTAACCATCATGAAAAAAAATATGAGTAAAATGTATCGAAATCCTAAAATCATGTACGGTCTGTCATTTTGGTCCTATAAGTATGAATATTGACACCTAGGTCATTATGAAGTTATTAAGTGCTTCACCGTGGGTGCTACTCGGGCCTGACCAAGCCGCGTGTCTCGTTGCTGCCACATGACCTAATTTGAAAAATAAAATGGAGGTATCTAAATTAATTTGAATTCTCTAATGGGACATAACCAGGTTCAGCTACTCGGGTGCACATGACATCCGATGTAAGAGCATCTATAGCCGGATCCTCTATTTTTTTTCTAAACATCTGGAACGTCCGCCCGATCAGTATTCGGCAAAAAAAAAAATGATTCAGACGGATCCCTCACGTCCGGACTGACCGACACCCTTCAAATCCGTCTCAAATCTGAAGAGAGTATGAGGTCCGGTCACGCCCGGACAGTGCTTCACCTCAGCTGCTGCGGACGAACGGCCCCACCTGCAGCCACAGAGAAGATCGCAGAGACAACGGCGGCCACGAGCTCGCGCACGCGCCGCGCCGGGCTGGGCCGGAGCTCGCCCTCCTGGCGGCCCCAGCCTCCCCGACGGACGCCATAGACGCGCCGGGGCCGGAGCTTCCACACGCGCCGCGACTGCTGCATGCCCTCCCGCCGGTCGCAGCATCCCCGACGAACGCCATAGACGCGCCGGGGCCGGAGCTCGCGCACGCGCCGTGATTGCTGCTCGCCCTCCTGCCGGTTGTAGCCTCCCGACGGACGTCATAGACGGAGCTCGCGCACGCGCCGCGACTGCTGCTTGCCCGACGGACGCCATAGACGCGTCGGGGTCAGAGTTCGTGCACTCGCACGCGCCATTCTCCTGCTCCGTGCTCCGCCTTGCTCCCTGTGACGTCTTCCTCCGAGCCGCCGCCCGTGGTGTGCGAGATGGCGCGCGCGGCGTGTGCTCTGCATGCTGGCCGCGACTTGCAGGCACATCCCCAACAGCCGCGTGCAGAGCGCAGCCGCCGCAACCGAGTGGTGTGCGTGCTCCGCGTGCTGGCCGCGGCTTGCAAGCGCAGCCCTAGTAGCCGCATGCATGCCTCGTGCGTGCGTGCCTCTGTGGCCGTGGCTGCGTGCCTTGTGCGTGCGTGCGTTTGCACAGCTGCATGCTGGCCACGAGTTGGCTGCCGCACACATGCTAACGAGCGCCGCCGCGTGCGCGGGTCGCGCACCCACGGAGCTTGCCGCCACCACTGCCGGTGCTGATGGCGCTAGAGGTCCAGCGAGCACCAACATTCCTAGCTGCTACATGCTCTGGCAAGGCGCACATAAGGTGTTCGTCCAAATGACTTAAAGTGAGAAAGACAATTTAAGATACGAGGTTATTTTGCAGAAAATATGAGGGGTTAAAATGGACACGCCCGGTCACTGTTCGGGCGTATCCGCGGGCGTTTGAGGGACCATATTAACTAAGTCCGAGTTGTAGATGTTCTCAGGTTGTTTCCTGGTAATTTTGTGTGTAGCATACTATGTGAAACCCCATTTTTATATGAAAACTATATGTGGTTTACACCACGGCACCGGGTCATTTTCGTTCTGTGTCCGGCATTGTTCTCTAGTAGTTGTGCTCTAGTAGGATAGAAGGGGACAGGCGCACAACCAATGGCATACCTTTATATATAAGCAACAATTAAGTGAGTTCATGTCAAAAGAAAAACAATTAAGTGAGTTTGAATCCAGAAACAATTTAATTGGATTAGCTGAACACGGACATGACACAAACTGTCGATGCATTATCTCAATGCAGACATACACTTGTATGCGGTCGCAATGCCAATACAATCAACTGTCCATGCATTATCCCAAATTCTTAACACGAACATACAAAACACTTAGGACTGGTTTGGTTGCCTGCAGCGATTTTTGTCCTTTTGCATGCTTGACCCGGTTGGGCCTGGCTGAGCGTATGCAGGCAAAAAACCAACATTTGCATGTTGATTGGTTGCCTGCATTGCATCAAGGCCCATCTGAGTGCATGTTGTTTGGTTGCCTTTGTTTGTGCTTTTGGTTTGAGCAGATGCAAAGACCAGCTGTTTGGTTGTGTCCAAACACTTGATCTACTCACCCCTTTCAAATGTGGTGGACCTACTACCCATTTATCAGCACACAACACACAACAACAAGATCAAACGAAGCCCAAAGCAAGAACAAGCAAGTACTTCTACCAGGCATAGGTTATAAAATAGCAGGCATCCCATGCCACTGCTGGACCCCAGGGTGTTGCTCCATGGGCAACATATGAACAAGTTTCACAACAAAAGGGTCGATCGGGTTTCAGTTCAAACCTACACTACTTAACTACAAACTAACATGAACACAACTGGATAGCATGCGCAATGTCGTCGACCTGCAGATGTTCGAGTTGTTGGCGTTGAAGATCTGCACCTTGAGCCCC
Organism: Elymus sibiricus; assembly: GCA_039707655.1. NCBI lineage: Eukaryota > Viridiplantae > Streptophyta > Magnoliopsida > Poales > Poaceae > Elymus > Elymus sibiricus. The sequence goes on along the minus strand of CM077667.1, from coordinate 450,290,307 downwards.
AGGCCATAGAGCCTGAAGACTAAAAGGTCGCCAGGGAGGATCTTGTGCCGGGAGCAAAAGTACTCCCGGCCACACCCCATCACCATGTGCCCCCTGAAGTACTGCACCTGGACCCAGAACTCGCACCACTTGTTGGCGGAGAGGCTGACGAAGCGAGGAGGGCCGGTGACTAGCCATTGCTTCATCACCGACCCGAATTTAGGCGGGATGATGAGCATGTTGATGTCCTCCCGGTCCCTGATCTGCATGTAGAACCTAATAGGTTCGCGTGCATCCTCCTCGTGGCCGGTCCTTGGCCTCCTGCCAGCGCCCTGCGGCATCCTCATGTAGGCCACCCTGCCAGGGAGATTCACCCTCTTCAGCCACCTGTTTGTGGGGATGAGGTCCACCAGCCCCTCTGCGCCGGCGACGACCCGTGCCCCCTCTGCGCCGACGACGACATGTGCACCATCCCCAAAACAGTGGACAAGTAACAAATCCGGTCGAATTGGATCGAATCAGGCCTAATCTACTGTCCTAGAACACAACTACAACTACCCTAAGAACCCTAAGTAAGAAGCAACAAGAGATTGGAGAGCTTACAGTGAGGGTTGCAGGATGCGCATACATCGGTCGTGGAGAAAAATCCGGCGGGAAGAGGGGTGTTGGCGCGGCCGATGAAGAGGACCCGACCATTCAGAGGGCCGCGACCGTGGACCTCGTCCTGCGCCGGCTCGAAGACGACGCCGGCGTCCTGGAGCTCCCATCCCCTTGCACCGGACGCAGAGGAGAAAACCCTGTTATGGGGGTGTAAACACCCCCATAAGAGGGGCCTGCAGACGACGGCGTCGGCGGGTATTGGATCCCCGCCAGTTTCCCGCCGAAGGAGTACACGACCGGCGCCGGTGCTGCATTGGCCCGGGACGACGGCATGGTGCAGAAAGGGGAGGGGGATCGCAGCGCCGCCGCTAGATCTACTCTAGCGGAGGTGTCGTGGTTTTGTCACGGCAAGATGTCCTCGTGAGAGAACTTAGGCGTGAGGCCATCGCAACTATGTGGCGGTTTGAGAGGGGTTGGTCGGAATCGAGAGACGCGAGTTTACCCAGGTTCGGCCCCTCTCGAAGGAGGTAATAGCCTACGTCCTGCTTTGTGTATATATTGATGATGATGACGATCTCGATTACAAGGGTGCGGGATCGCTACCTCTAATCTCGAGAGCCTCTAATCTGTCTATCTCTAATGACTTGAATCTGTCTAAGACATGTCTATTGAGACGTCTAAAAACTTGACCCTCTTGGGGTGACCTGCCCCTCCTTATATAAGTTGAAGGGGCGATTTACATGTAGAGTCCAAGTCGGATTAAGACTTAACCTATTATGACTATCCATCGCGGGCTTCTCTTCGTGGGCTTCTGAGTCCCGGGCGGCTTACAATCGGGCGGCTTATGCCGGGCGGCTTACAGCCGGATTCATCTCCGGGACTCATCTTCAGACACTGTGTGTCTGCCAGGTCATAATTGTTCCGGGTCATAACTGTCTGCCGGGTCATAACCATTCCGGGTCATAGCTGTCTGCCGGGTCATAACCATTCCGGGTCATAACTGTCTGCCAGGTCATAACCATTCCGGGTCATAGCTGTCTGCCGGGTCATACCGCGGGGTATATCCCCGACATTAGCCCCTAGGTTAGCTTGAATTTATTCATGGTAAGCTCCAATACACTGACGCTGGCTCCTGTAGCCCCCAAGTCTTAAGAGGGAAACGTAGTGATAGCTTTAAGACTTGCTTCAATATACGTATTTGCAACTTTAGAGAAACTTGGATTGTTCGTCTGAGTCACCAGTCATAAGTTTAATGTTCCACACATGTAGCCCCCAAGTACCGGGTTGTCTTGCCTGCAGCAACCTGAAACTTGTAATTACATTATGCTCATAATACTTCAGCCAGTGTAGCCCCCAAGGGCCGGGTCATTATGCAATAATGAGCAGGGACTTCTGCAGAGCTGATTATGTAGGCTTGATGAGCAATGTGTAGCCCCCAAGGGTCGGCTCAGTAAAATAATACTGGGTTGAGACTTAGAAAATGACTGAAGGCCGGCTCATCTCCCTGAGATAATCAGATTCGTTGGTAATGTGATGAGTTGAAAAGCAACTTGCATTAGCCCCCAAGTGCCGTGATGCATGCTTGCAGCGACATGGGACTTGCATACTTGATATAATCTTTGATTTGAATAATGTAGCCCCCAAGTGCCGGGTCGTATGCCTGCAGCGACTCGGGACTATTCTTTCCATTGCAGAATAAATCATATCCATTATATGGATGATATTGCTGAATGCTTGGCATATCAATGTTGAACCATGCTCCCTGCTGTGAGCTGGTATTTTTGGATGAGGGAAAAAACAGCCATTACTCTGAAGGAGCTTTGAAAACCTCAATCATCCAATATAAGTTATGAAAACCATAATAAAAATCCAGCCTCATTGGCTATTTAAGATTTGAATAATATAACCCGGTTTGAAAACCTCAATTATTCAATACTGGTTATAACAACCATAATGAAAATCTAGCCATGTTGGCTATTAAGGATTGGAATATGTAACCCGGTTTGACAACCGGTTCCTGCAATATAAACCAGGATATCCATGCATATATGATGCATGATATGTAGATGCAATGATGATGCAATGTATGATGCAATGTATGATGATGTATGTGTCCGAAGAAGCGAGGCACCATAACCTAAAAATTGTCGCGGTTTTGGCTTCCGAAGAAGCGAGGCACCATAACCTAAAAATTGTCGCGGTTTTGGCTTCCGAAGAAGCGAGGCACCATAACCTAAAAAATTGTAGTGGTTTTGGCTTCCGAAGAAGCGAGGCACCATAACCTAAAAATTGTCGTGGTTTTGGCTTCCGAAGAAGCGAGGCACCATAACCTAAAAATTGTAGTGGTTTTGGCTTCCGAAGAAGCGAGGCACCATAACCTAAAAATGGTAGTGGTTTTGGCTTCCGAAGAAGCGAGGCACCATAACCTAAAAAATCCATCCACTAGCTCTCCTAACTGCTCGTCATCATGGGGAATTTTTAATCCTTCACCAATAAGGTAGCATCCATGTTTGGACGGTCGCATCATGGCGGCTAGTCCTCTTGGGCGACTTTAAAAAAAATTCGCCAATAAAGCAGCAGCCCCCGAGACCGGGTTGTCTTCCTCGCAATGACCCGAGGTTCTTTGTTGAAAATGACCAAACGTGTCGAGTCATGTCTGTAGCCCCCGAGTCTTAAGTCAACTCGAAGAGGCGGCTTGAGAGTCTTCATAGTTGACTGTGGCATAAGCCGGCATATGGTTGACGGCTGATAACTGAAATTTATTGAAGCCAAAAGCGTGTGGCGAGTTGATTACCTTCGCGACACTCATTGTATGTCCTTGGCATTGATAATGCAACATGAACCCGTGGGAGGTTGAAATGGCGGGTTATAAATGATCCCATATGATTTTTGTTAGTAATCCAGCCAGCGGTTCACCCCTGCTGGTTGTTGAAGTTAACCAAAACGCAGTGGCGGCGACTTGCACGCCTATCCATTGAACCATCCGGTGGAGGCAGAGGCTGAGAATATATCATGACTGCTTCAGAATTGTTGGAATAGACCGGATTGCAGGGCGGCGACTCATGAGCGTCCGTTGGGCGGCTTGAACGAGCAAGCACAGCACCAGCATGTCGATGTAGACCGGATCGTAGGACGGCGACTCATGAGTGTCCGTTGAGCGGCTCGTATAGGCGAGCACTGCACCGTTATGTTGATCTAGATCAGACCGCCGGGCGTCTAGTCGCCCACGGCGTTGTAGGTCAGCGCGGATAGCGAGTCGGCCATGACGTTGTAAGCCGGTGCGGTCGTGAGAGGCGGCCGCGGCGTTGTAAACCGGTGCGGTCGCCAGAGGCGGCCGCGTCGTTGTAAGCCGGCGCAGTGCGACACGGACAAACACCGGTCCAGAATGATGTTGGCGCGCCTCCATCTCCGCGGTATAATTCCCCTTTGGCAATGAATAGTGGTCCTGCGTAAAAACATCACTAGTCAGAGTAATTGTACTCGGAAGAATAAAAATGTACAAAAAAAATGCATCAGATGAACTTCACCTGATACGTTTTGTCGGAAATTATCAGTCGCGGGATGGATGATGATTGCGGTGTCAACCGCGGGCGAGCACAAGATACTCGCAATGAATGTGTGTGCTCCGATAAACTTTGAGCTGACCACACCCACACCCTCTTTCTTCCCTTGTCTTTTTCTTCCTCTTACCACCAACATAAGGGAGGGGGGAGGCAACCGACGCGGGTCCGGCTTGAGAGCTCCCGACTGGGGGCCGGCCGCTCGTGGCGACAAGCGGGCGGGGGAAAGGCGGCCGGAGCGCGGGGAGCGACTCAAGGCGAGGTGAGGCCGCGGCGGCGGGTCCCGAGCGACAGCTCTAGCGCAGCGGGGAGAGGCCGCGGCCGCGGGTCTAGCGCAGCGGTGGCGGCGGCGGGTGACAGCGATTTGAAGGTGGGCCCCTGGCCGTAGTGGCAGCTTGAAGGTAAGGCCGGCCAGGCGGCGCACAACGCCATCGCAGCGAGGCGCGGCAGTGGAGGCGACTTGAAGTCGCGGCGGCCCGCAGGAGCGGCGACGTGGCGGGAGTGATCACCGACGAGCGCCGGCCGGGGCGTAGTGCGACGAGCGCAGCGACTCGTGGAGCCGGCGATGGTGAGGTCGCAGTGGAGGCCGGCTCGCACACACGCCGGCGAGTCGAGGCCGCTCGGGATGAGGCGAGGCGGCAGCTGGCGAGGCACAGCGGGGGCCGACGGCTGGCAAGGTTTTGCGGCGAGGGAGCTGCGGTAGAACCGGCCATGGACGCCTGATGTGAGCCAGTGGCGGGACACGCGGACCGGACGGCTCGGAGGCGCGGTCGCGGCGGCGGAAGTGTGTGAGGCGGTCCATGCCGGCGATGGGTGAGACCCAGCAGGCGACTCGAGGAACGGCTGCGATGGCAACTCGGCCAGGGCGGCTCAGCGAGCGAGGCGGGTCAGAACGGAGCCACGGCGCAGGGCCGGCTCAGCGGGGGCCGCTGCGGAGCGACGAGCCGGCCGGCGGCTCGGAGGCAACGGATGCAGCACACGGCGCCGACGCGCTGAAGGAGCAGGCGAGCCGGTCGGCGGCTTGGCGACGGAGGCGGCGCGCGGGCAAGCAGAGGCAGGAGCGGAGGCGCACAAGAAACAGAGTCGGCGCGGCTCGGACGCGTGGCTGCGGCGGAGCTGACGCGGCGGAGGCGAGGCGGGCGGCGTGGCGACTTGCGGCTGCAGCGGCCACGGCGCGGGGCGACCCGCAGGCACGGCGGCTCGCGGGAACAGCAGCGCGGGGCGGTTTGTCAAGGTGAGGCGAAGCGGCTTGCACCCGGGCGACTCGGCACGGATGGCAGGGGCAAGGCGGCGGCGGCGCAAGGCGGAGAGCGGAGCGGCGTGTCAAGCCGCGGCCGAGGGGCGGCTCGAGAGCGAGTCGGCTTGAGGGCGCGCGGGAACCGGCGCTGTGGTGGAGGCGAGGCAGCAAATTAGCCTGCGGCGGGGCGCGGCAGCCGCGGCGGTCTGGAGCAGCGCGGACGGACGGGACGCGGCCGGTCGCGGTGAGCCGGAGCAGGGGCTCGGCCGGTCGACATGGCGGCTGGCGCAAAGCAGGAGCGCTCGCAGGTGCGGCGGCTTGGAGGCGGCGGCCCGCGGCGGCGGCGGCTCAGCCATGGCGAAGGCGAGGCGGCTCGGAGCGAACAGAGCCGTCACGAGGGGGCGGCTGATGCACGTGGAGTCAGGTGGATCATGAGTCCGTATCGCTGTGTGTTTACAGATCGTGGCCGACTGGCCGGCTGGACGAATCCACGTCCGAGTCCAGCTCCTGGTCGTGGCCACTTCTTTCTCTTCTCGAAATCTTCTGTTATTTTTGCTTGTTGAAGTCGGCAGACCCGCCCCCAGCAGCCACATCTCTAGCCACGGTATGGCGGCATGCCCGAAGTCACATGCTTCATGTGCACGAGGTGAGACCGTAGCAGATTAAAGATAAATCGGGTTATCGGCGCCGCTGCTTCGTTCGGATAGATCGTAAAAACCACATAACCGCCATTGAAATTGCTTGTGATCTGACATATGTTGCCGCTGAATTTTTTTCAATCTTGACCGATGAACTTGGAGTTGACGTAGATCCTTCCGGACCGGCTGTTGCGGAACCGGCGAGTCATAAGCTTCTCGATCCCTAGGAGAAATCCCTTCAAGAACACAACACCATCGTGCACTGGCCCCACGGTGGGCGCCAACTGTCGTGGTTTTGTCACGGCAAGATGTCCTCGTGAGAGAACTTAGGCGTGAGGTCATCGCAACTATGTGGCGGCTTGAGAGGGGTTGGTCGGAATCGAGAGACGCGAGTTTATCCAGGTTCGGCCCCTCTCGAAGGAGGTAATAGACTACGTCCTGCTTTGTGTATATATTGATGATGATGACGATCTCGATTACAAGGGTGCGGGATCGCTACCTCTAATCTCGAGAGCTTCTAATCTGTCTATCTCTAATGACTTGAATCTGTCTAAGACATGTCTATTGAGACGTCTAAAAACTTGACCCTCTTGGGGTGACCTGCCCCTCCTTATATAAGTTGAAGGGGCGGTTTACATGTAGAGTCCAAGTCGGATTAAGACTTAACCTATTATGACTATCCATTGCGGGCTTCTCTTCGTGGGCTTCTGAGTCCCGGGCGGCTTACAACCGGGCGGCTTACGTCGGGTGGCTTACAGCCGGATTCATCTCCGTGACTCATCTTCAGACACTGTGTGTCTGCCAGGTCATAACTGTTCCGGGTCATAACCATTCCGGGTCATAGCTGTCTGCCGGGTCATAACCATTCCGGGTCATAACTGTCTGCCGGGTCATAACCATTCCGGGTCATTGCTGTCTGCCGGGTCATAACCATTCCGGGTCATAACTGTCTGCCGGGTCATAACCATTCCGAGTCATAGCTGTCTGCCGGGTCATACCGCGGGGTATATCCCCGACAGGAGGAGAGGCCGGTGACCCACCTCTCTTGGATGGGGTTGCTGCCGGCGATGACCGGAGTGGCTGTGGGCTTGCGAGATGGCGAAGTGGCCATCGGAGAAACCGAACATGCGGTGAGAGGTGAGAGAGAGAGAGAGAGAGAGTGGGTGTGAACTGGCGAGGGAGGTGACGGGAGGGAGCACGGGAAGTTATGAGCCGTCGTGTCGTCTCCCGCGCTACCCCACACGTGCAGGCGCTTGCCACGCATGGCTCGCGCGGGCCTGGCTTGTAAACAACTGCCGATTTGGCCGTTCCTCCGGAGCTAGGCCCGGACCTGCTTTAAGTTCCATACGAGCCAACTGTTGCATGCAACCCACGTAGCCAAACAGACCATTTTTATCCTACGCGGGACTGGTTGGACCTAATGGAGACAACCAAACGCGTACTTAAAGCCCGGCCACGAACACAACAGAACCTCCGCTATCTCTCTCTTAAAAAAAATGCACACAACCTAAGCTGAAAAAAATGCTCCCGAGTCCCGACTAGATTTCATCTGGGACTTGGTTCAACCCTAGCGGCATTTCCTCCGGCACCATGAGACGTCTTGTAACTGCTCAGGACTGACTCTGCATGGTGTACATCGACGAAGTCGCAGGACAGACCTCGGCCGTCCGGCCTAGCTCCTCTGATTGTCAAAATCTCCACATCGCTGTTACCAGAAAAGCTGCAAGTCCAGTAAAAGAAAGTTGAGCTGGCGAGTCCAGTAAATTTAACAACACAGAGATACACTCATTCAGATGACTCGACAAGATGACAGCCAGTCATAAGCATTCATAGGTTTTGAAGACAAGTAGGGAGAACGTGCTTCAATGGTTGAATGAATGTGGTAGAACTAATATAAAAATGATGCCAACCTGTGATGGTTGATATCGACTAGTTTAGATATCTTCGTTTCAAAACTATTCTTCATCGCATTTTTTGCGGCACCGGGTAAGTCTCCCGAGTACAGCAATGCATAGGCATTTTTCTGCAATGATCAAGCACACAACGAATATTCTTACATCAGTCAGGATATACCATTGCTTAGGATAACAGGTGGTACTAATCAACAGGTTCAGATTCAAAATTTCAACATATTACAAGGACAGCACCATGGGAGATTCAAAATCACAAAATAAAATAACCAAAGGATTCATGTGAAAAATCTACAATTTATCTACAATTCCTTTTCCAAAAAAAATCTACAATTCAGAGGAAATATTTTATCACCTTTTTGTGTCGAAAAATGACCCTATGCTTCTCCTTCCAGTCCACTTCATACATCATTTTGAGTTTATCAAAATCCTTTAGGGCAATACAAGCTGCACAACAAGAAGTCATTAATGTGAGCCAATTATTCTTGGAAGTGAATCTTCTACAGTATATTATAATGGGGATCAAATATCATCCTTTACCGACATGTCAGATTCATGGTAGAGCACAGTTCAGTAACTGAAGTAATCTAGATGACTCATCTCCATATGAAACTTATGCTCTTGCTGCCTTGCTTTATATTTAGAATGGAAACCCCTAAAGGCCAGAACAAAAAAATCACTTTCATCTTGGCATCTAAGGTTGACAAATAAATTCCGCCTTGTACCTTTTATTTGTGCTCAAGTGACAACGATCACCCCCATTTAAGAAAAATAGGGATATGTAAGGTAGGCGCTTGGAGAAATGTTTAGGAAAAATAGAGGTTAACATAGACAAAACTCAGGCAACACAAAAAGTTAAGATAGACAAAATAAGGATAATGGATCCTGAAGCATTAGTAAGACATCCCCACAGCTCATAACCATTGGCGCACATATAATTGATATCGGTGAGGATATACGCAAACAAATAGTCAGAACTCACTGAAAAATCAGTTATAATATGAGCAATGTTCAGATTCTTTATGAGGCAAATATGAGAATAAGTGCTGAAAAAGCATTAATAGAAAGGATGTTGAGTTGTGTACAAAATTATTGGGAAAATAAACAGTTGAAGTCTTCTGCGAGATATAATATATTCTCTCTGGACACTAATGAGAATCAAGTGGCCAACTCATACTCTTAGCTGCATTTGACATTTTGATGGATCATGGTAAATTTTATTAGTTAAATTGTTTTAACATGTTTTCTATTTCGCAGTATGGTCTTAAAATAATCGATCGATAGAAAATGGCTTTATAACCTCATTCTTGCTACTAGAAAAAAAGTTTTTACTGTGTGGTCAGTGTACATTGGTAGTTGTTTGCATAGTAAACCGAGTTTTGCAAACATGATACTAAGCTCACAAGACAAATTCATCATAGCACAATTCCGTAAATTGGCTCTTAGGGCAAAGAGCATCAACTTAATTTATCTCAGTCTCGTGATTTTGTTCATGAATATGAGCATGATGCATGATATAGATTTTGTTCATGAATATGAGCATGATGCATGATATAATGTTGATATATCACTAGCAATAGGAAGTCCAGTCGTATCAATAAACATTTATATCCATAATTTCCATCCAATATTTCTGGAATGGTTTTGGATGAGCTCATGGATAATAGTAGCTTGGAACAATTAAGTGTATGAAAATAGTAGGTTTATGATGTGAGGATTCATAACTGAAAATAAAATTCTACGTTGTTAATCATATGAAGATATAAGAAACAGGACACAAGCAGATATTTTTTTTTGAAACAGAGGCAAAAGATTTGCCTCATTCATTAATTAAGAAGGAGAGTTGTGTTACAGAATCATCGGCTTTACATCTTAGCCCATCATTAAAATCATAGCGAATCACTACTCTCGCGGCATGAGGTTCCTCATGTGTTTAGCTCCGGCAGTCACCCACGTCTTGGCCTCCTCCTGAATGAGCTTCAGTATGTAGAATGGTGGCGTCGACTTTTTCCGGAAGACCCTAGCGTTTCTCTCATTCCAGATGACCCAACAGACAAGCATAGTGAGCGAGGCCATGGCCTTCCTGTTTGCTTTGTGTGGTTTTGACATGCTTGTCCACCACGTGTGCATCTCCAACGCCCCCAACCCAAGCCAAGCTTTGACCATACGCCAAATATGCATTGTGAATCGACATTTGAAGAATAGGTGGTCCGAAGTCTTCGTGGCTCTTCTGCATAGGGTGCATAGTCCACAGTTCTCCCAGCCTCTCTTCTCCAGCCTATTCGCCGTTCATATCCTGTTTTGGATTGCTAACCATGAGAAGAACTTAACCTTGGGAGGTGCCCAAACCTTCCAAATGGTCTTGTTCATCGTAGTGGACATGGAGCCCAGGAATTGCGCCCTATAAGCGGAGGTCACCGAGTATTCGCCGTTCGCCTCAAATTTTCATTTGATGTCATCTTGGACGTCCGGTTGCAGTTGTATGTCTTGGAGCCGCATCCATAGGTCGATAAACTGTATGATGTGCTCAATGGAGAGGTTGGTGGAGGGGTTGATCATGCGTGATACGTCTCCAACGTATCTATAATTTTTGATTGTTCCATGCTATTATATTATCTGTTTTGGATGTTTTATATGCATTAATATGCTATTTTATATTATTTTTGGGACTAACCTATTAATCTAGTGCCTAGTGCCAGTTTCTGTTTTTTCCTTGTTTTTGAGTATTGCAGATAAGGAATATTAAACGGAGTCCAAACGTAATAAAATCTTCGGAATGATTTTTCTTGGACCAGAAGAAACGTACTAGACTTGGAGTTGAAGGCAGGAGACCTGCCGTGTGGCGACAAGCCACAGGGGCGCGCCCTAGGGGGGGCGCCCCCCTGGCTTGTGGCCCCACGGCAGCCCTCCTAACCCTATTCTTCGGCCTATAAATTCCCAAATATTCCCCCAATACCAAAGAGAGCCACGAAAATACTTTTCCGCCGCCGGAAGCCTCTGTTCCCGTGAGATCCCATCTTGGAGCCTTTTCCGGTAATCTGTCGAAGGGGGATTCGATCACGAAGGGCATCTACATCAACTCCATTGCCCCTCCGATGATGCGTGAGTAGTTCACCTCAGACCTTCGGGTCCATAGCTAGTAGCTAGATGGCTTCTTCTCTCTCTATGTTCTTCAATACCATGTTCTTCATGATCTTCATGGGGATCTATCCGATGTAATACTTTTGTGCGGTGTGTTTGTCGAGATCCGATGAATTGTGGATTTATGATCAGATTATCCATGAATATTATTTGAGTCTTTTCTGAATTCTTATATGCATGATTTCATATCTTTGTAAGTCTCTTCGAGTTATTGATTTGGTTTGGCCAACTAGATTGGTAATTCTTGCAATGGGAGAAGTGCTTAGTTTTGGGTTCAATCTTGCGGTATCCTCACCCAGTGACATAGTAGGGGTAGCGAGGCACGTATTGTATTGTTGCCATCGAGGATAAAAAGATGGGGTTTTCATCATATTGCTTGAGTTTATCCCTCTACATCATGTCATCTTACCTAATGCGTTACTCTGTTCTTCATGAACTTAATACTCTAGATGCAGGCAGGAGTCGGCCGATGTGTGGAGTAATAGTAGTAGATGCAGAATCGTTTCGGTCTACTTGACACGGACGTGATGCCTATATGCATAATCATTGCCTTGGATATCGTCATAACTATGCGCTTTTCTATCAATTGCTCGACAGTAATTTCTTCACCCACCGTGCTATTTTCCTTCAAGAGAGAAGCCTCTAGTGAAACCTATGGCCCCCGGGTCTATTTTCCATATTATATTTTCAGATCTATAAATCAAAAATACCAAAAATACATTGCTGCAATTTTATTTACTCTTCTTTTAGTTTTACTTTTGGCAATCATCTATATCTATCTCTATCAGATCTCATCCTTGCAAGTAACCGTGAAGGGATTGACAACCCCTTTATAGCGTTGGGTGCAAGTGTTTGATTGTTTGTGTAGGTGCAAATATTGGTGCCTTGCTTGTTCCTCCTACTGGATTGATACCTTGGTTCTCAACAAACTGAGGGAAATACTTATCTACTTCGCTGCATCACCCTTTCCTCTTCAAGGGAAAACCAACGCAAGCTCAAGAGGTAGCAATGCGCACCCAGGCTCCGTCTCTAGTGGCCTCCCTCACAAACCAATTTTTTCGTTTGCAGGCCTCGAAGATGAGCGGGGCAATATCCTTTGGCCTTTTCCCTCCCAACCACGGGGCGTCCCAAAAAGGCATCTTCCCTCCGTTGCCCAAGGTGATGACGGTGGATGCCTAGAAGAGGTTCATATCCACCTCGGAGCATGGGTTGCCAAGGCCAGCCCACAGCTTAGTCGGGTCCTTCCATGCCACCCATGGCCATCTCAGCCTTAGCGCCCTCGCAAACTTTCCCAGATGAAGTATACCAAGCCCACCGAGTTGCGTGGGGCGGCAAACGGTTTCCCAGTTAACCTTGCATTTGGCACCCGAGGTAGTGTCACTAGCTGACCAAAGAAAAGCCCTTTCGATCTTGTTGATACTACACAGAACGCCAGGGGGGATTGAAAGCGGTGTAATGTGGTAGATAACTTGCGAGGTGAGCACCGATTTCACCAATGCCGCACGCCCGATGGTGGTGATGTTCTGTCCCTGCCAGGGGGGCAATCTCGCGGCAACCTTGTCTTCGAGGTGTTGGAAGTCGACCCTTTTGAGCTGCCAGATAGAAAGTGGAAGCCCCAAGTATTTCATCGGGAAGGACGTCCGCAGGGTGGGGAGGCTTTGTAGAATATCGTCCAGATCCAGATGAGCACATCGTATAGGGACCACCGAGCTTTTTTGGAAGTTGGTAGACAGCCCCGTGACCTCGCCGAAGTTGGTAGACAAGCAGGTCCTGGATATTATTAATCGTTGCGTCATCGGCGTAAAGGGATGTCCTAACCATCGATCCCCTTCCTCTGAGTTTGTGAAGGAGGTTGTGATTCGTTGCAACCTCCAGGATCTGCTGAAGCGGGTCTATTGCAATGAGGATATTATTAATCGCAGACGAGTGTAAAGAGATTGTATGCTTGATCGATGTGCTTTCTCCTGTTGTCACCGCTAGGATTGTGTACAATGCCATTGCTTATCTTCCAACAATCAAATTAATTTAACAAGACTTTGTTGGCATCCTTCAGACATCCTATATGAACAAGTCAAGGAGAAAAAGGAGGAGCAAGGGATTGGAGTCCACTTACAAATAAAAGGATGAGCATGATCAACGATACATTTTCTTCACGGGGACAATCTATATCATTCAAATACTCATCAACTTCATACGATGGACCACACCTACCGTGTGGTATGATCAATGAGAAATTAATTACATTAGATCCCTTCTACCACTGCCATCAAGCCAGGATAGGAAAGGTAAGTTTGTACTGATATTACTCATTATATGCACCATGCATTAATATATGAAGGCAGATTCCATGAAAATACAATGAAGCTTAAGATTTTTGGTGGGAAAACTATTGCCCTCCGGTAAAAAAACAACGATTCGTAAAAAAAACTTGAAATTTGCTCAAGCAGGTGTTTGTGAAATAATATAATTATTTCACATGGGTAAAAATAAGAAAACAATAATGATACCAATTAGGATTGTGATTTCCTCATTTTGCACGCAGGTCGCAACTCATCGTATTATTTTGTGAAATTTACATGGGTAAGTCTTCACTGGATATCTATAAAGGTTCACCAAAAGTACAAAACACCCCAGATATAATAAAAATTACATTGAGGTCCCTATAGCACCTAACAACCACTATCGTCGCGAGAACGAGCCGTTGTCCTTGCTCTCATACTGGAGCCAGTTTGACCTGTTGACGACAACTGAAAGTCTTTGTGCACGTGCCCATAAGGACCAACACCCGGGAGCTGTAGTCGTCATCGGAGAACCCTTGAATCGACCCGATAAACCTGACACCAAATCTTGTGTTGTGTGTTCAGGTCTAGAAACCCTAACCTCATCGGCCCGATGAGCCGACAAGAATTTAAGTCGGAGTTGCATCTAATTTGTCCCAATGGACGAACTCAAGGAGAATCGAAGCCTGGAAGACCGGCTTGAAGATAAAAAGCACCACCCATGTGAGAACTAAAACCCTACAATATTGACTAGCCGGAACTGAGACACCAGGATTCCCCTTCCTGCCATCGAGTGCAGAAGCGACAGGGGAGGCAAAGCCACAGGTTCACTAGCGAAGATTGCCGGAGGAAGCCTTCAGCCTAGAAGAGAAAGGAAGATTGTGTACGTGGAGTTTGATTTTTAAACTCAGCAAATACGTTTTTTGCTAAAACATAGAAAGTGGGCATGCCAGACCCCATGATCATTCTATGTAGTTCTTTGCGTGAAAATACATGTGTTTCTTTCCTAAAACACACACACATACACACAGACCCTATGATCATTCTAAGTAGGGTAGTGATCTGCGCCGTCCGAACAATTCGACCAGTCACCTGCCCAGCGGCCGATCGCTTCGCCCCCTTCCATCATCCCCTTCCTCGCTCGCATGAGCGACAATGGCGCCCTCCATCCCCGCGGCGCTAATCTCGCTCGTTCATGCCTCCCCCTCTCACCCCCCGGCACTAATCTTGCTCGCGCATGCCTCCCTGTCTTGCCCCCGACGCGGGTCGTTGACAGCTTCTTCTTCCCTCCCAATGTCTTCCATGACCTCCCCCCTCCCGCGCAGTCCCTCCGCCACCCCTCGCAGCACCGGTTGCCGCCTCGTCGCTGGTTCCAGCTCGCGGCCATTGCTGGTTCCAGCTCACGGAGACGCCCAGTGTTGCAACCGACGACCAAAAAATCTACAACCGGTAACTGAAAAAGCTTCAACCAGCGATGGAAAAAGTTTCAACCCGTATGCGACTAAAGCTATGGACGACAACGAAAAGTTGCAACTAGTGACGGAAAAGGCTTCATCCGGCGATGAAAAAAGCTTCATCCGGCGATGAAAAAAGTTTCAACTGTAGAGACGAAAAGCCATGGACGACAATGGAAAGATGCAACCGGTAGTTACAAAAGCTACAACCGGCATTGAAAAAAGCTTCAAACTTCATGTCTTAGCTCCGACCCTGCGACGATGATGATGACGTTTCGGATTTTGCTACAACCGGCGATAAAATTTGCTAGGATTGTGCTTTTGACCGTGGTGAGATAGGATAGACTTGGGATTCTTTCTTGGCCCTTGATTGCCAACACTATGGGGCCCAAACCATTTTCATGGCTGTCATGGTGCTACAAGTGTGGCGACGAGCATGGTCAGTTCCAGCTCCCATGGCCGCACATTGCAGCTTTCTATTTGCTCGGTTGTAGCAAAAACCAGCCGCCGATGGCAGCATCCTCAATCACGGGTCCACTGGTCATAGCAAAGAAGTTGGATGCAACATTCCTGACCACCGGTTCCAGCCCCCTCCCCCCCCCCCCCCCCCCCGGTGCCATCAGATGCAACATTTTGCGACCACCGTGTCCCAGCATACCGCTACCAACACCAGCCGGTAGCAGTCGGGGCAGTCTCCTGACTCGGCGGATCACACGGCTGGCAGCGGCCGCAGGGCAGCAGCAGCGCGGGGGAAGTAGGGGATGAAGTCGTGCAGTTGGGAAAAGGATAAGGGAGGAGGGTGGTCGGGGGGGGGGGGGGAGAGGAGGGGTGGTCCACGTGGGGCTGCGACCCAACAAAAACACGCGGGGCACGGCTTGGGTGGGCGCGGGATGCCAGCGTAGTTCACGGCCGGTGGATGGCCGGCCAGCGCGCCGACTCCAAACATTATCCCTCTAAGTACTCCCTCCGTAAACTAATATAAAAGCGTTTAGATAACTAAAATAGCGATCTGAATGCTTTTATATTAGTTTACGGAGGGATTAGTACTTTGCGTGAAAATACATACGCCCCCCCCCCCTTCACACACACATCATAAGAGCTCTTGGCTAAGCGGTCTGTAAGGAGAGTTTGTTTTGACTTTTGTGACGATATATACAAGGAGGGTTGACCTGGATGAAAATGGAGGGTCGGACTGGATACGCACGCAGGGTCTCCACGCGACCTCGCCAACATCGTGACAACCTCGCCGTGCCAGCGGCTTGCCAACTTATCGTCGACTAAGTGCCTGTTCGGAAGTCCGCCAGCTCTGAGAAATACGAGAATCTACGGAGCATCAGTTTCTCCGCTCCGTTATCTCCAACTGCAGCTCCACCCACTCCGGGAGCGGACTGGTGGAGCGGAGAGCCTCCGAACAGGCCCTAAGTCGCTAGATCGGAGTCTGAGCTCTCAAGCTCGCGATCACCACCGCACGGCCGCGCCATACGTGATATTTCCTTCTTCACGAAAAAAAAAGTCCCGATCACCAAAGTTGATAACCGGAAGAAATGGGATTGGAATTGGATGAGATCGAACTGATCAGGACCACCAAACATAAAAGACTTTTCTCAATCAACAAAAAAAACACATCTCGTCTCTGCAATTTGGGTTGGGGTTTCTGAAGACGTGGTTTGGGTGAACGGGCTTAGAGTGATGTTAGGAAATTACACCAACAGCAAAAAGGTTTATAGATAGCCAGCCATGCAGTGGCGGAGCGTGAAGCAAATCCAAGGGGGGGCCAAACAGCTAGGAAGATTAGAGAGGCCGGGAGATTAGCAGTGAGTTTAGGCTTAGAAGGAGCTAATCATTGGAGAAAATTCTCTTGTAAGGGGGGGCCAGGACCCCCTTTTGTCCCGCCTACGCTCCGCCAGTGCAGCCATGTATCCATACCTGCGTACCATTCCTCTGCAGAAGTACTACTATGTAAGTAGAACTATTTAGCATCAAGAACTGAAAAAACGATATTTAGAGGAGAAAAATAAGTGAACAAGAATCCCTCGCAAAATGAAATTGAAACAAAATTGAAGGCACGGCGACAAGAGAAACTGACCGTAACCAGAAAGCTTGATGCTATGGTGCACACGTTCTTCCACATAATCTCCCTCCACGGGTGGGTCTCCCGGGCGCGGGACGCTGCAGATGACGCAAAACAGCTCCGCCTTCGCCTCCGCTTCCACGGGCGTCTGCATCCACCTCCTCATCTTCATCAACCAGCCGCTAATTTTTTTCGGTCGGTCGGCTCCTTGGATCTGCATAAGACAGTTTCAGAGGGTATATACAAGACTCAATCAGGAGCCTTGTGCATGAAGTATCTCCTGACCGTGTCTTTCTTTCTTGACGGAGAAGGCAAAAGGAAGAGGAACCACGCGGGCTTCGATGTGGACAGCCGAACTGGATCAACGCGGTGCAGAAAATTCCTACGCCGCGGCGAATGCATGCCTGAATCTTGTTGCTGATGTTAGCAGTATCGGCTGAAGCCCCAGCTCTCTCCCATGGCCTCTTGATCTGTAACAATCCGGGTGGGGTGCAATGCAACCGAATGGTCGTCCATTCGGACTCGACAGAGTGATTCGGATTATGTGACATGGCGGTCTATGCCCGGTGGTATGGCGGCAGTGGTTTTGATTTTTGGTATGGCGGCAGGGAACTACTTAAGGCAGCTTGCTTCGAAATTTCCTGAGAGATCGAATATCTTCTTTAAGAAATGGTAAGTGTGCCACGATGGGCTCCAGGATCCCGGCGAGCAGTTTTTTTTCTTCTTTTGATTATTTCCATATTGTCTTTTGTATTTCAGTCAGTTTTTTTAATTAAAAAAGGTTCACTAATTCGAATAAGTATCCGCAAATTCAAAGAATGTTCATGAATTCAGAAAAATGTTCAAAAATTCTAAATATGTTCATCAATTCAGTAAATGTTCATGGATCCAATAAATGTTCATGAACTCGAAAACAAATGTTCACGAATTCAAAAACATGTTTGAGAATTCCAAATAATGTTCACTAATTCAAAAATATATCCGTGAATTCAAAAATTGTTCACAAAATCGAGAAAGTTTGTGAGGTCAAAAAATTATTATGAATTTGGAAATGCTCACGAATTAAAAAAAATGTCTGCAAATTTGTGGGGAACAAGGGCAATACATGGGCTCTGCTTTGTGCGTACACTAGTTAGTGTGCTTTACAAGCGCCTGCTATAGAGAAATTAAATTATTGGGAAATAAAATTATTTGTTTCACAAGATCATCTTGGGAAATTAGTTTATTGGAATACGCACTCATGAAGGAAGTACCATATTAATATTTTCCGATTATTACGGTAATTCACATTTTACTATTGATTTTCCTTTTTTAGTTACCATGGTACAAATTACTGTGAGTTGTTAAGCCGATAAACAGAAGAAGAAAAAGGGTCAGTCAACTAAAATTCTACTACTTTGGGTGATGTCACATTGAAGGATAAATAGAAAAAATAAAATTTAACAAAAAATAAAAAATAAAAATTTCTAAGGAAGAATGAATTTGTCGCATGATATTACCCTTTAAAAAATAAAATAAAAAAAACTAAAATAAACAAAATACAAAATTGCAGAGAAATTGCACATTTAATAATAAGCAAGAATAAAGCTATGCTAGTGGAATTTTTGTAGAACAGAAGTTCCTAAGAAAGAATGAATTGTTGGCCTTGGTTTTATCCTTAAAGAAGAAGTAAAGTAAATTAAAACTGAAAATATTATATAATAAAGTTTTCTATGGAAGAATGAATTATTGGCATTGGTATTACTTTTTATGAGCAGAAAAATGGAAAAGGTTAAAACAAAATTGGTGTTCAATACGCAAGAATAATTATATAATAGTGGAATTTTGATTAAAAAAGAAAGCTAGTAAGGAATGAATTATTGACATTGGTATTACCAATAAAGAAGAAGAAAATAAAATAAAAACTAAATCAAAAACAAAATAATAAAGTCTTCTAAGAAAGAATGAATTAGTGACATTGGTATTACCCCTTAAGAATAAACAAAATGAAATATAAACTAAAAATAATAATTAATGAAGTTATCTAAGAAAGAATGAATTCGTGACACTTGTGTTACCCTTTAAGAAGAAATAAAATAAAATAAAAACTTAAAAATAATAAAAATTTCTAAATAAATGAATTAGTGGCTTTAGTATTACCCTTTAGGAAGAAATAAAATAGGAACTAAAGAAAAGACCAAAATAATGAGGTTTTTTATGGATGAATGAATTAGTTGCATAGGTATTACCTTTTAAGAAAAAAGAAAAAACGATGAATACACAAAAATTGTGCTTTTAAAAAATATGGAAGAATAAGCATATAATAGTGGAATGTTCACAAACTAGAAGTTTTCTAAGAAAAATAAATTAGTGGTATTGGTATTACCCTTGAAAAATAGAGAAAAATAATAATAGCTAAAAAAACTGCACCTCTATTGCATAGAACTTACACCATTCCACAATATGCAAGAACAACCATATAGTTATGTAACTTTCATATAGCAACAAGATTTAGAGAAATTCACTTTGGCTCATAGGTATAGATGCACCCATTGTCTAAATGCACATTTTAAAAAGCTAAAAAATCAAGAAAAAATCCACGTGTACATCCGGACATTATATGTTCGTGCACAAAGTTTCCGTGAAAAAAGAATTTTTTTGTGGCTTGTGTAAAAAAGACAATTTTCGATGCTTGATTATAACTATTCACGAGATATTTTTCTATCTTTTTTATACATGCCACAAAAAATGTTCTTTCTTTGCGAAATTTTATGTGTGAACATAGAATGTCCGGATGTACACGTGAAGTTATTATTCAGAACTTTTAAACATTTTAAAATGTGTTTTTCATATATATTTCATAATAGGTGTATCTACACCTATGAGCCAAAACACTACTCTCCAAGATTTACACACAAATTGCATAGAAGTTGCATGTGCGAGTCCATGTTTTACACTCGGTGTTAAGCAAAAAAAATGGCCAGTTATTAAACATGCACCTAAAACCTTTTTTGGTTTTAGTCAAATCGCTCTCCACTATCTCAGCGAGATCCAAAGGTCCAACTTTCTTCTTCTTCCTATATACTAAAACTAAAGAAAAAATTGAAGTTTTCTAAGGTAGAATGGACTAATGGATCGGTATTATCGCCAAAGATGAAAGAAAGGAAAACAAAAGAAAAAGGATGCTAAAAACTTGCACGGAAATTCCAAATAAAAGAAAGGAGCTAAAATAAAAGGCCAAAAGACCCGAGCCCAAATGAAGAAGTCCAATGAGAGGAAATATGGATGTGCTAGTTCACTCCTCCTCCTCATTGGACTTCTCACCTACCACCTGAAGGGTAGATCGGTCCTAAGGCTGGGTATCGGGATCTCTCTTCCGAAGCTTACATTGTCTTGGCATTTTGTGTACTCTTAACAAGGCTTGGGGCTGGGTATTAGGATCTAATCAAGGGACCTTGTAAAGCTTGGATTGTCTGGACAAGGGAAGCTTCGGAAGGGCGGCGCAACATGAGCCAATCTCTTCTTTTGGGGCCTCTTCTCACACATGAGCCAATCTTTACTCTCCACGGGATGGCCGATCCCGTTTCATAAACGTCAATGTGTTAATTTTGTCATTGTACAATGATTATCGCTATAATGCCCTCCTACACACCCAGCTAACTTTGTTGTAAGCACAAACGATTACTCCTACTTTGTTGTTGTTTCCACAATATATGTACTATGTGGCTATTTTTTTTTAAAAATACACATTTTTATTAAATTAGCTAAATACTACGCCGTTTAGAAATTTTCGGAAAATAATACAGCGTCAGCCGCACCGAAGTCGACTAGCTTCAGTCGGCTCTATTGGGGCTGAGAGGATCTAGTTGGCCACTATGCGGTCGATTAGTGGCTAGTCGGCCACGTGGGAGCCGACGATTGGGTCAACCACGTCACCACCCGCCACTTGGCCTGCTGGGCATGCAGTCGGCCTGCTAGAGGTCGACAGGGCCCAGTCGGCCTCATCGAAGCCGACAGGAGGCAGCTAACACTCGGCCGTGCCGCGCCCCCTTCTTCATCCTCCAGTCCTCTTCTTTCCTTCTTTCCTTCTCTCTCCACCCGAAAATACCCCGATTTTTACATGATATTTGAGCCGATTTCTCCCCCCATTTTCCACCGTAGTTGCATTCTAGAGGGTTAGGGGAGGCAAGGGAAACCTCGATCTCGTGATGGGATAGCTCGTGGTGGTAGTGGTGAGCATGTTGGTGGTGGTGTTGGTTGAGGTGGTGGTGGTGGAGATGGTGGAGGCTCCGGTGACTGAAGGCCGCCGTTCGTCGTTTCTTCGCACGCTTCAAGGGTAAGATTCAACGGACATTTTCTCTATCATTGTTGTCCTCGTAGTATTTAGGTGTGTGAATATTTGTAGTTTCTTCCGTAATATATTTAGATGTCAAATATTTAGGTGTGTGAATATTTCTAGTTGCTTCGGTAGTTTTTGGTAATACATTTAGATGTCAAATATTTAGGTGTGCGATTATTTAGTTGGTTCGGTAAAATTTTGTAATAAATTTAGGTGTCAAATATTGAGGTGTGTGGATATTTTTAGTTGGTCCGGTAATATTCCGTAATATATTTAGGTGTGCGAATATTTTTATTTTGTCCTGCTGCTTAATACTTGTCCATGTTGAATCTTTTTTTTAGGTCAGTCGAGATGTTTGATGTAGTGAAGTTAGGTTTTTACGACGGCCCTGGTACTGTCCGAACAAATGAGATGGGAGCTGATCTGAGTGAATTTCAGTACATTGAGGTGCCACCGACTGCCCCACAAACATGGTCTGTTAGTCAGTTGACAGAATGGTTTACGGGATGTTTAGGGAATACTGAAACACACACAGTCGGTGTTCATGCATTATGGACCCGGTCAAGTTCAACCATTTTCTTTTATTTGAGGCCAATAGAGAGGGACTCTCAGTGGGTGTGATGGTTACAAGGTTGCGAGAGCAGGGTATGTAATCCTATCGCCTTAGTGCTTCTCGTCGTGAAGGAGGTTAGTGCACCTGAAGGCGAGGGTGGTTACGATTATGGCCAGAGCAGTGAAAGGATGCATGATTCATTGTCAAATTATGCGTCCCATGTTGGAGATGATGTTTACGAATCAGGGCAGAGCAGTCAGGTAGAAGGTGGAAATGCCGATGATTATGTCAGTGGCGAGGCGGATGCTGACGAGTTAGATGGACACATGCAAAACCAGATGGAAGATGAAGATAGAGATGGTGATGTCGATGATTCCGACGAGTCGTATGAAGAAGAGAACGCAGAGAAGGTGTGATAACCCACAAGTATAGGGGATCGCAACAGTTTTCGAGGGTAGAGTATTCAACCCAAATTTATAGATTCGACACAAGGGGAGCCAAAGAATATTTGAGAGTATTAGCAGCTGAGTTGTCAATTCAACCACACATGGAGATTAAATATCTACAGCAAAGTGATCAGTAGCACAGTAGTATGATAGTTTGATAGCAGTAGTAGCAGTAACGGTAACAGTAGCAGTGATAGCAATAGTTTTGTAGCGGTTAGAACAGTAGCAACAACAGTTTTAACTTAGCAAGAACAATAAGTGGAGAACTTGTAGGCACTGTATCGGTGAACTCGTTGGATGATATTCATCATATAACAGTCATAACCTAGGACGACACAGAACTAGCTCCAGTTCATAAATGTAATGTAGGCATGTATTCCGTAAATAGTCATACGTGCTTATGGAAAAGAACTTGCATGACATCTTTTGTCCTACCCTCCCGTGGCAGCGGGGTCCATAAGGAAACTAAGGGATATTAAGGCCTCCTTTTAATAGAGAACCGGAACAAAGCATTAACACACGGTGAATACATGAACTCCTCAAACTATGGTCATCACCGTGAAGTATCCCAAATGTTGTCACTATGGGGTTGACGGATCATAACACGTAATAGGTGCATATGACTAGGCAAGATCGGATCAAGAACATAGATATAAAGATGATAACATAAACAGTTCAGATCTGAAATCATGGCACTCGGGCCCTAGTGACAAGCATTAGGCATAGCAAAGTCATAGCAACATCAATCTCAGAACATAATGGATACTAGGGATCAAGCCCTAACAAAACTAACTCGGTTACATGATGAATCTCATCCAACTCCTCACCGACCAGCAAGCCTACGAAGGAATTACTCACTCCCGGTGGGGAGCATCATGGAATTGGCGATGGAGAAGGGTTGGTGATGACGAAGACCGAAGATTCCCCTCTCCGGAGCCCCGAACGGGCTCCAGATCTGGCCTCCCAATGAAGAACGGGAGGTGGTGGCGGCTCCGTATCGTAAAACGCGATGAAACTTTCTCTCCGATTTTTTCTCCGAAAATAGGAATTTATAGTGGCGGAATTAGGGCCAGTGGGGCGACCAGGTGGGCACAACCCACTAGGAAGCGCCTGGGGGGGGGGGGGTTGGCGCGCCTGGTGTATGCTGGCCAGCCTCTGGCCCCCCTCCGGTGGTTCTTGACTCCATTATTTTTTTATTTATTCCAAGATAAATCTCCAAAAAGTTTCGTCCAATTCCGAGAACTTTTATTTCTGCACAAAAAACAACACCATGGTAGTTCTGCTGAAAATAGCGTTAGTCCGGGTTAGTTTCATTCAAATCATGCAAATTAGAGTCCAAAACAAAGGCAAAAGTGTGAGGAAAAGTAGATACGACGGAGACGTATCAACTCCCCCAAGCTTAACCCATTGCTTGTCCTCAAGCAATTCAGTTGACAAACTGAAAGTGATAAAGAAAAACTTTTACGAACTCTTTTGTTCTTGTTTACATATATATGCTTAAGTAGCACCCAGGTTTTCAACAAAGATTATGACTAACCATGCCAACAATAACTCTTAGAAATTATATTAACTCATATCATTAACATAAGCAACTAGCGAGCAATAATAAGATATCTCAAATGCCAACACTTTGTCAAAACAATCATGATACAATATGACAATAGTGGTATCTCGCTAACCCTTTCTGAGACCGCAAAACATAAATGCAGAGCACCTCCAAAGTTCAAGCAGCGACCAAACATTGTAATTCATGGTAGAAAAGATCCAGTCATGCTGCACCCAACATCAACTATACACAATGCATGAGGATGCCAATAGTGCTCTTAGGTCTGGCGCTTATTTGAGAAGGTGATGACTCAACATAAAAAGTAAATAGATAGTCCCTTCGCAGAGGGAAGCATGGATTTGCAGCGGTGCCAGAGCTCAAAGCTTAAAACATAGATAGATATAATTTTGGGAGGTTCACCCTTCCTGTCAACGTTACGACCAAGAGTTATCAATATCTTCCATGCTAAACAAATTAGCGGCGGTTCCCAAGCGGTAAAAGTAAAGGTTTACTCCCCCTCCACCAACAATCACACTCCACGGCTAGCCGCATCCACGGGTACCGTCCAAACCAACAACATTCCTGGGGGAGTTTTATTTAATTATTTTTGATTTTTTTGGTTTCGGGACTGGGAATCCCTATTACCTCCCCTCTCGTGTAAGGACGAGTGAATAAACACTCATCATGAGAATAACCCGCTTAGCATGGAAGATACTGACCGCCCCCTGTCGCTCCATTAGCGGTCCAGGAATGCAAAACAGATGTTCATTTGAATTTTTAGAGATGGCACATGCAAATTTACTTTGGAACGGCAGGGTAATACCGCATATAGGTAGATATAGTGGACTCATCTGGAATGACTTTGGTTTAAGGGTTTTGATGCACAAGCGGTATTCCCGCTTAGTACAGGCGAAGGCTAGCAAATAGATTGAGAAGCGGCCAGCTAGAGAGCGAAAACGGTCATGAACATGCATTACATATAATCAACATTCGATACTAGCATGAGTAGGATATGGACACCATGAACATAAATATCATGAAGGCTATGTTGGTTTTGATTCAACTACATGCGTGAACATGTGCCAAGTCAAGCCACTTAAAACATTCAGAGGAGGATACCATATCATCATACTGCATCACAACCATTTTAATGCATGTTGACACCCAGGATAAATCATTATCCACTCCTAGCTACTTAAGCATGGCATGAACAACTATAATCTCTAATGGTCATTGCAAGCATGTTTGATCATAATATGTTGAATCAAGGATACTAGGTTAAACATATTTACAAAAACAAAAACAAGTTAATTCATACCCGCTTTTCTCTGCCACAGTCAATTCATCAAATATCATCATTATTGCCTTTCACTTGCACGACCGAATGATAAGAAAATAATAATAGTGCAAGAGTGCCGTGGACTAAGATGGAGTCTGCAACATTTTATTCAAGAGGAGAAGACAAGGTAATATGGGCTCTTTGTTAAATTAACAATGATGCATATGAGAGCCACTCGACATTTTCATTGTGTTCTTCTCCTTGGTACAACTCAAATAAAAAGAAAAGAAATTCAGAGACACACACTGAAATATTTTTGGAGTTTTTGGTTTTTCCTGAAGAAAGCAAATTAAACAGGGAAAAACAAAAACGAGAAAAGCTATTTACACGGGAAAGCTCCCAACAAGTAAAAGAAGAAGCGAGAAATCTTTTTGGTTTTTTTATGCTACAATTAAATTAAGCTAGAAAGAAAAGCTGAAAAGAAGTAGGAAATATTTTTGGATTTTCTCAAAGTTTTTCAAACACACAAGAAGAAAGCGAGAAAACAAATCTAGCATGGATATTACAATGAAAAAGTGTGAACACCGACAACTGGAATGAAATGTGTGAACATGAATGTAATGTCGGTGGAAATACATACTCCCCCAAGCTTAGGCTTTTGGCCTAGCTTGGTAATCACCATCCATAGAAACCATCCGGTCCCAAGTTAAAGTGAGGTGGAGGCGGCACCTGAGCGTCCCACCCCTGGGGCTACTCCTCAGCAGCCTCTAGGTTGTTCCGGTAAGCTGTAATGTCATCTAGCATGATCATGTATCCGTTCCTGGCAATAGAATCAAACAAAGAAGGTGCAGGCAACGGAATAACATCGCGGGTTTCTTTGCCGAATACTAGGTTGTAATGAATGTCATGGAAAGAGTCAGTTACGTCAAGGAATTGATGATCCTGCAACGACTTGTGATCGAGGTAAACTCGGGACAAGAGATAATCATGTGGGCGAATCTGAACATTAAAGTGTCTCGTTAAACGAGTAGCATAAATACCACCATGTATCTTTCCCTTAGTTTTGTTAAGGTTTAAGCGACGTGCAATAATAGCCCCCATACTAAAGGTGTGGTCATCATACAGTGCATGGCGTAAAATAGCGAGGTCGGGGGCACTGAGTGCGCCGACCTTCTCCCTAGCGGTTAAGCACTTCGTGACGAACAAAACAAAGTAATGTACTGAGGGAAACTGCAAACTGGTAGCAGTAGCGTTTGACACGCCTCTATCTTCACCCACTGTTAAAGTGAGGAGAAAATCCTCAAACTCTGATGGTCTAGGTTCTCTCAATTCCCCATCAGAGGGAATCAAGCTTATATCACAAAAGTCAGTCAGTGGCATTTTGTAAGTTTCAGCATAAAGGTTAAACTGCACCTTAGGGGGATTATTCTTTCTCAGAAAATGAAAACCTTGCAAAAGGAATCAGTAAGGATGTGATATTGGTCACACTTAGCTGTGAGGAACTCGGTCAGCCCACCGTCTGCAACAAATTGAGCGAACTCTTGATGGAACCCGGCCTCGTCCATGAAGGCATCATGCGGCCATTCACACGGCCGCACCTCCGCTCTTCTTGGGGTGTGAAGGTCATTGTCCAATGATTCCCCAATTACCCCTTTGGCATTTTTCTTGGAGGAAAACTTCCTAAAGAAATCCATCTTATTCCTATAAAAATTCTGAAAAAAATAGTCCACAAAAATTTTGTCAACAAAACTTCGTGAAATTAATAGCAACTACTCCTAAGCATGCATAGAGGCCATATTGAGCATTCAAACTACTTAGAACTCTAAGAATTCAACATGCAAGATCATCTACAGTGGCACCAAGAGTAGCTAATTACTCTAAAAATAACCCACTAAATCAAAAACTAATTGGAGCAATGGAGGAGTCACATACCAAGTAGCAATCCCTCCAAACAGTTTTAGAAACGGAGCTTCGAGCAAAGAGATCGAAATCCGCGGGTTTGAGAGCAAGAACACGGGAATGGTGGTTGTGATGATTTTTTCTGGAGGTAGGGGATGATGTGGGCTAAAGAGATAAGTGAGGGGGCCCACGTGGGGGCCACAACCCACCAGGGCGCGCCTGGGGGTGCTGGCGCGCCCTGGTGTCTTGTGGGCACCAGGTGCACCCCCCTCTGGTATTATTTGCACTAGAAATTCAGAAATATTAAGAAAAAATCGTATCAAATTTTCAGGACATTCTGAGAACTTTTATTTTTAGGTCATTTTCTATTGCATGGAGAAAACAGAAACAGGATAATCATGGCATTTTATTTTATTTAACTAGCTAAAACAGAAAATAAAAGGTGGGAGCAGAGAGTTGTGCTTACTAGATTCATCGACTTCATACCTCTCAAAAATTATTCATTAATAAGGTTGATCAAGTCTTATTAACAACCACTTCCGATTAGCATGAAACCGAAGAACTTTCGTAAAACACCAAGTTACCTCAATGGGGATGTGCATCTCCCCAACAATAAGTATGTCATATTTCTTTTTGGCAGTAGGTAGAGGTAATTGAAAGCTTCCAATAGTGATGGTCGGGGATTCTTCAATAACATTTATATCATTCACTTGGAATTGTTTCTTCGGAAAGTGCACCGTGTGCTCATTACCATTGATATGAAAAGTGACTTTGCTTTTGTTGCAATCAATAACAGCCCCTGCAGTATTCAAAAAGGGTCTACCAAGGAAAATCGACATGTTGTCGTCCTCGGGCATCTCAAGAATAACAAAGTCAGTTAAGATAGTAATATTTGCAACAACAACGGGCACATCCTCATAAATACCGATAGGTATGGCAGTTGATTTGTCAGCCATTTATGGAATTTTGGATTGTGGACTCTCTTCTTCACATGGAAACTGTGGCACGTGTTTCTTGGATGTTGGGACAATAGTGGTGGTCAAGATGGAAACACTAGGAATGAGCTTCTCATGTAAACATGGGCTATGAATCACCGGGATCGGTTCATCAACCACGGTCATGCTTTGCGGTGGGTCAGCGGTGTGCCGATGGGTGCCATAATTTTGTCGTCGGGCATGACGTCCTTGCTGCAAATCATGAGCAGGATCGACACACCTAGGGGCAGCAGTAGCTTGCACTCGAGCATGCCATCCTTGCCGCATTTCAGGAGCAGCGACGACACACCCACGAGCAGCAATAACACCATGCCCTCGAGCATGTCCTCCTTCTTGCACTTCTTGAGTAGTAGTGACATGCCCACGAGCAACAACATCATGCCCTCGAGCATGTCTTCTTTGCCGCACTTCATGAGAAACGGGGTATTGTCGGTATCGAACCCCATCACCACTTGCTTGAAGACGCTCGTTAAGCCTCCTTCGAAATTCTTGCACCATGTTTCGTAATTCTTGAAACTCAACACGTGTGATTGGGGCATCTTCTTCCCCTTGATCTTCTCCATGAACACTCGATGCAGTTCCTGCCATGTTAGTGGGGCTAAAAAAATGGAATAGGATATTTTTTTGTGGAATCACACAACCTCACCTCTTACTTACCAAAGTTCTTATGAGTTCATATCAGATTGTGCTTCTCCCGGATGTGTTAAAGCGATTGAAAGACATGGGTCAAAGAACTAGCTTCGGTTTTTGGTGGAGTTTGGTGGGGTAAACAAAAAGGGGCTTGTGCTGAAATCAAGTTGATGCAAACCAAGAAAAAAAATATGTGGATAGATCTGTTGCACCTTTGCACCAAGATTGAACAAACACACAACACACAACACACAAGCTTCTGATTTTTTTTCTACCAAGCTGAAACTTTGGATCTTACACAACACTTTCTTTTGCTCTCTTGATTTTTTTTCTGCCACTCTTTTCTTTCTTTCTTTGATTTTTTTCCACTCTATTTTTTCTCTCTTTTTCCAAAGCACAACAACCAAATCTGAAAGCAACTACGAAGATGAACTTGGTGCAGATCTAAAAGATGAAGAACATGCAAGGTATGCAACAACAAGATCTCAGCACCAACAAGGCTTGGATGTATTTTTGGTGGGGCTTTAGACTTCTAAGACAGAAAATATAGCATGAAAAACACTCGATCTAAAGGGATGATAGTAAGATGAACTTGGATAACAGATCCTACCGTGTCAACGAAGGCTCTGATGCCAGATGATAGGTGCAAACCCATTGAACGAGTTCACGCCCGAGGGTGGCCCGATCTTCACGTCGTAGGATCGAATCGGGAGGGATAACTAGCTTTATACCTGCCAAGGTTGGATGCAACCCGTACGTTGGGGATGGCTGACCGGAGCTACAAGAACCCCAACCCGCTGTCCGAACAATCGCAGAACCACAAACCGGGACTAACCCACTCAAAACGGCCGAAACCGTAGAGCACGAATTAGGGGGAACCAGAGGCTCCTTCTCGCGAATCCGGATGAACTCACAAGAGCAAAGGTAGTAAGGATCTCTTGGATCTCTAGCAGTCTTGCTGCATATGCTTCTAGCTGAAAGGTTTGACAAAAGGCCTCTAAAAGGATGGGGAAGATGGGGTTTTATAGTAGGGACAACCCCCCTTAGCTAGGTGTGAAAAGGTTTCAAAAGTAATCAGGTTTGCATGGCTTCCTTGGGAGAATAAGCAGTCAACTTTGGGAGTTGTTGGATAGCTCCTCGGAAATTCGCGAAGCTCTGACAGCGTGGACACCTTCCACGAGAATGACTAGAACTTTTGACTCACAACTCCAAATGATGTGAGGTTTTTTGCATTGGAAAGTAAATTTGATGTAGCTTCTGGTGATGTACCCCTATGACCCCGTCTCTTATCCAAAAGGGTGTGGAGTAATGAAACATCATAGGTAAAAACTGACAGCATCAGCTTCACTTCAAGCTTGTTTTCTTCAAACTTGTTTCTCCAAACCGGTTGCTTCAAGAGCTCATAGGATGTTGGATTTCTTCCTTGTGATACCTAAGTTCAACCAACAACAATGGGGATGAAAGCATAGTTGTGTCATCAAAGTTAAAGGGTAAACTTAAGTTAGCGTTCACCTGGTCATGTGTTTGCTTGATTCGGCTTAGTAATTCTTTCCAGCTAAATTGTGCACTTTTCCGAAACGTCGTGCATGATGTAACCTTGTGCTCATCATCCTCCCTCCCTTGATGATGAGTCGTCCTCGACTCTCGTTGATCTACAAAAGATAAGTAGACGGGAAGTAGATGATATCGATTCAAAGTTATAATGTAATCCTCATTTGTAGCTTTCACCTTAGAATTGTCTTGCATGTGATCATGTATTTGTTTATCACAACTTGGAGTTTGTCCAGGGGTGATTGGTGTTGTTTCAATGACTGAGATGTCCTCATCATCCCCCCTCTCTTGAAAAGGAGTCGTCCTCGACTCTACCTAGTTATCACACAAAAGAAACCAGGGCAATACCAAATCATAATGCAAAGGTTTCATTATATAGAGTATTTTAGTTTTCAACTTTGCTATCTTATGGACGGTGCAAACATGGTGTTTTGTTCGACTTAGGAGTTCCTTCCAACAAACATTTCCATGAAGTACAAACTGGTAAAAAACCATGACCATGTCCATATCATCCTCCCCCTCTTGGTGAAAAGTCATCCTCGACTTCAGTTGGTCTACAAAATTATAGTCCAAGGAGGATACAAAATAACTAGAGAAAGGGAAAGATGAATAATCATGTGTAACATTCAATTTTAGTGGATCTTTTATAGTCTCTTTCAGATTGACAAAATCATATTGTTGGATGGATGATGTACCAAACATTTTTTCTCTAATCTTATCACGCCATTGCTTCCAAAACTCATAAGTGCATACCTCTAAATTCATCAAAATGGACGATCTATTTTCTTTTACCTCACTAAGCACTTCCAATACTTGGTGAAAATCAATCGGCACACATGCACCTTGTGTAGTGGTGTTCCACGTGCACCACAATTGTTCCTGGATCTCGTCCTCCCATCGTTGTAAGAGAATTGATAGGTATGTCTTTTGCACCTGCACATATTGCAAAGAACGAGAATTTTGTGAAACATTAGTTATTGAATGTTCCTCTCTCTTTTCACTTGGTGGACTACTAATTTTCCATGGTGGTGGATCACTCATCTCGCTATTCTCTTGTTGAAAAATCTCAAACTCGCATTCAATGGAATCACATAACTCACTTATCCTCTCACAACCATTGTGTGGTATATTGGGTAGTGGATCACTTATCTCTATAATGTGGTGTGGAATGATCTCAATCTCACATTTTGTGGACTCGCACAACTCATTAATCCTCTCTCCCTGAATGTGGGGTATATCTAGGTGGAGATCTTTCATTTCTCCAATCTCATGATAAACAGTCTGATCCTCACATTTTGTGGACTCATTCACCTCACTTTTCTTATCACTCTCAATATAAGGAATTGTGGAAAGTGGACACTCTTCCTCACTTTTGGTGGAGTCACTCAGCTTGCTTTTCTTATCACTCTCAAGTTGTGGAATTTTGGATTGTGGACTCTCTTCTTCACATGGAAACTGTGGCACATGTTTCTTGGATGTTGGGACAATAGTGGTGGTCAAGATGGAAACACTAGGAATGAGCTTCTCATGTAAACATGGGCTATGAATCATCGGGATCGGTTCATCAACCACGGTCATGCTTTGCGGTGGGTCGGCGGTGTGCCGATGGGTGCCATAATTTTGTCGTCGGGCATGACGTCCTTGCTTCAAATCATGAGCAGGATCGACACACCTCTAACATTATTACTGATTCTGAAAGGACGTGGATGTCGCCTAGAGGGGGGTGAATAGGCGCTTTCAAATAATTACGGTTTAGGCTTGAACTAATGCGGAATAAAACTATCGTTTAATTAGTCAATCACAAAACCTAAAACAACTAGGCTCACCTATGTGCACCAACAACTTATGCTACACAAGGTAATCAA
Organism: Elymus sibiricus; assembly: GCA_039707655.1. Classification (NCBI taxonomy): domain Eukaryota; kingdom Viridiplantae; phylum Streptophyta; class Magnoliopsida; order Poales; family Poaceae; genus Elymus; species Elymus sibiricus. Next base: position 450,258,356 of record CM077667.1, on the reverse strand, counting down.
CTAAGTGATAGCAAGATATATAGCAACAAACAATATGGCTATCACAAAGTAAAGTGCATAAGTAATGGGTTCGGGTAAGAGATAACAGAGGCACGAGGAGACGATGATGTATCCCGAAGTTCACACCCTTGCGGATGCTAATCTCCGTTCGGAGCGGTGTGGAGGCACAATGCTCCCCAAGAAGCCACTAGGGCCACCGTAATCTCCTCACGCCCTCGCACAATGCAAGATGCCATGATTCCACTAAGGGACCCTTGAGGGCGGTCACCGAACCCGTACAAATGGCAACCCTTGGGGGCGGTCACCGGTACCCGTACACTTTGGCAACCCTTGGGGGCGGTTCACCAGTACCCGTACAAATTGCTCGGGGCAATCTCCACAACCTAATTGGAGACCCCGATGCTTGCCCGGAGCTTTACACCACAATGATTGAGCTCCGAGGCACCACCAACCGTCTAGGGCGCCAAGGCACCCAAGAGGAACAAGCTCTAGGGTGCTCAAACACCCAAGAGTAATAAGCTTCTTAACTTCTCACTTTCACGTATCACCGTGGAGAACTCAAACCTATGCACCAAATGCAATGGAAAGGGCACACGGAGTGCCCAAGTCCTTCTCTCCCAAATCCCACCACAACAACAAATGTTATGAAGGAAATGAGAGGAAGAACGAAGAAGAACACGAAGAACTCCAAGATCTAGATCCAAGGGGTTCCCCTCACTTAGAGGAGAAAGTGATTGGTGGAAATGTGGATCTAGATCTCCTCTCTCTTTTCTCTCAAGAACTAGCAAGAATCATTGGAGGGATTGAGAGTTAGCAAGCTCAAAGAAGGTCAACAATGGGGGGCAAACACGAGCTCAAGAGTTTTTTAGAGCAATGGGGAAGAATACCCCCTTTTATAGGTGGGGGAAAATCCAACCGTTACCCCCACAGCCCACACACAAGTGGTAGTACTGCTCATGGGAGTGGTACTTCCGCTTATACCCGTCCTGGAACAATAGAGCGGTAGTACCGCTCTGGAGGGAGCGGTACTTCCGCTCAAATAATCCCAAGAAGCCAGAAGAAACACTTAGGCGGAAGTAGCCACGGAACCTCAGGGCGGCAGTACCGCTGGAGCGGTACTACCGCTCTGGGGAGAGTGGTACTTCCGCCGGAAATGGTAGTACCGCTCTGGGGGAGCGGTACTTCCGCCGAAAATGGCCAGAGGACCCCGTGGGCACCAGAAGGAAAATATAAGCGGTAGTAGCAGCGTTAGTACATAGCGGAAGTACCGCCGGAGCGGTACTACCGTGGTACCGAGCGGTACTACCGCTAGTTCAGAGAAAAACAGCTCTGGCACTAAAACTGCCATAACTTTCGCATACGAGCTTCGAATTGAGCAAACTCAAGCTTGTTGGATAGCACACGACAAGTACTATCCAAACAATGAGGCAGTATGAACAATGCCAATGGTATAGAGATGTGAAACCTCTATGAATGAAGAACCGGTAAAAACTCCAACATCGAAAACATCATAGAAGATGCATATGGACTCCGTTTTCGATGAACTCGAGCTTGTCATGAAGATGACCATAAGCTCTAAAACCCACAACGAGAAAAACCAACCAAGAACCAAGAAAGATGATGATGCCAAGAATGCAATGGTTTGAGCTCTCAACGAACGATACGATCAAGCTACTCACTTGAGAGCCCCCCTTGATAGTACGGCTATCGATCCTATAACCCGGTCTCCCAACTACCACCATGAGACCGGTAAAATAGAAAACCCTATCAAGGTCAAACCTTTGCCTTGCGCATAGTCCACTTGAGCTAGATGATGACGATCTTGTCCTTCTCAAGATGGACCACCTTTCTTGATTGCGTTGGCTCGATGAAGACTAGTTGATTGCTCCCCCATACTCCACTATGGGTGAGCCACTCTTTGGCACATCTTCACAAGCATGATCTCTCCGTGATGCTTCACTTGAACTTGCACACCGCAACCTTGATGACGATCACCACTTGATGTCATCCTCCATGGGTTGTATGAGATCTTCCTCTTGACGCAAGCCCATAGAAATATACCTAACCCCATAACGAACTCTCACGTAGACCATGGGTTAGTACACAAAGCGTAATGGACAATGCTTACCATACCATGGGATCACTTGATCCCACTTGGTACATCTTCTACGCTTTGTGTGTTGATCAACTTGAATCATTCTTTGCCTTAATCTTGATCAACCTTGTGTCTTCTCTTCTCTCTTCACAAAGATGATGTCTTGAAGGTAAACATGAATGTTCACACAATCTTCTTCTTCAAGACATGCTTGCAGTGAGATCAACTCTCACATGACCAATCTTTGGATAAAACCTTACATGCCACCTTGGTCACCATATAAACTCCTTGAAACCAACACATGTACTTCAAGAAGTGCCTATGGACAAATCCTTCGAATATAACTCAAGGCAACCATTAGTCCATAGGGATTGTCATCAATTACCAAAACCACACATGGATAAATGTGCTCTTACAGATTCTAAATAGCAAGTCACTCAAGCGAGCAATCATATCAGAATTATATTTCAATTGTTTCAGAACATGTGCATTGAAATGATCTTGCTTCATAATATAGTTGTCAAACTCATATAAGCATTGACTAGGATGTTTATTGTGAGGGATATCATCTTCATCAAACTTTAATAAAGAATTTACCTTACCACTTGTGGAGGTGGTGGTGTGTCAAGGCCATGTATTTCTTCAATAGGTGGCAAATTCTTAACATCCTCAGCTTTAATACCATTTTCCTTCATAGATTTCTTTGCCTCTTGCATATATTCAGGACTGAGAAATAAGATACCCCACTTCTTCTGTGACGCCCCCAATTTGACCGTACGCTAATCATACACGCAAATGCGTACGACCAAGATCAGGGACTCACTAATCAATATCACAACACAACACTAGACACAAATTAAAGTCATACAGCTTCATATTACAAGCCAGGGGCCTCGAGGGCTCGAATACAAAGCTCGACAAACACGAGTCAGCGGAAGCAAATAATATCTGAGTACAGACATAAGATAAACAAGTTTTTCCTTAAGAAGGCTAGCACAAACATAAGCAGCGGATCGAAAGAGGCGAGGCCTCCTGCCTGGGAACCTCCTAACTACTCCTGAGCGTCGGGGGCAGGCTCCACGTAGTAGTAGGCTCCAGCGGTGGTGTAGCAGTCATCTCCGAGGTACTCCATCTCCTGGGCTCCGTCGTCTGAACGCAGCATCGTATCGAAGGGGAAAGAGAAGGCAAAGCAGCGGTGAGTACTCATCCAAAGTACTCGCAAGACTGACATCAGAACTATGCTAAGTATGCATCAGTATCAAGGAATGGGGTTATATCTGGGCTGACTGCAGAAAGCAAGAATGAGGGGAAGGCCTAGTCCTATCGAATACTAGCATCTTCAGCATCTTGCAGCATTAGAAGAGAGTAGACTGGTATCTCATATATAGCAATATTATTGTAGCAAATTTTATTAAGTATCCACGCCCAGAGATTCTTCCCCGACTCCCTGCGAGGAAGCAATCTCGGAGCCAACATTCATTTCAAATTTAAATCACAATTATAGTTGTAGTAGGTCAAAGTACAACTCCAAGTCGTCCTGTTACCGTGGACACGGCTATTCGAATAGTTTATTCATCCCTGCAGGGGTGCACCTCATTTCCAACACGCTTGATCACCTCCGGCCGGACACACTTTCCTGGGTAATGCCCGGCCTCAGGATAGCAACACGTCGTCGCCCCACCTAGAATCAACAGAGAGGCCAGCCCGCCGGTCTAAATCCTAAGCACACAGGGGTCGTGGGCCCACTTGCCCTACGCGCTCCTGCACGATGCGTACGCGGCCGGAAGCAGACCTAGCACACTCCAGTCCAAGAGCTGTACCGTCTAGTCCAATCCGGCGCGCGCCGCTCCATTGCTGACGTCTGAAGAGATTCGGTTGATACAACGACGCTGAGTACCCATAACTTCTCCCATGTGAAGGTTTAGTGCGTAAAAAGTCAATCGACCAACTCAGATCATATACCCAACCCATTAGCATTTTATTAATGCGGGGCAAGCGCGACCCATGAATGGGTCCCGTCGCCCCGTCTCGAGGATGTGTGGCAAGGGCCTCTCCTGCCCGTCCACGCCTCATCATCACCCTTTGGATGCCTTACCGGCGCATCCCACCACATCTCACACACGGGTACCCTTGGGGCCGACCCGTCTCAAGACTGTCGGGAACTTAGGTCCACCTCAACCAGGGTGGTACCGCCCGTCCCTCCAGTCCCGTCTTTCACATGTAAATAATGTCAAGTTAAAGTAACTGTGTGTTTATACACCAAGTGGATATCCGAGGAATCACCCTCGATGGATCCCGCTCGATGAAACCGTCAAGGTGGACTTAGAGGAATCACCCTCGAGGGTCCCACACTTGAGGGGTTGCACGACAGAGTCATCGCCGGGAGTGGTGAAGGAGGAATCACCCTCGATAACCACGACCGACTAGCTGCACTATAGAGCTAGCATCATGAGTACTTCACGAGGTGTCACCCTCGGTACTCGATAGTAGCTCTGCAGAGTCGTACAACAAAGGGGTGTGCGGTGATGTGAGGGGCCTGGCTCGTCGGTCGGTTGACCGAGTCTTCGAATCTTCGGGTCGTCGAGTCGTCGATGAAGAAGCAGGGGCAACTGGGACTAAGGGGGTCACAGGGGATTCACTGATCAACCTATACTAAGCAGTTGGTATGATTGCAGGTATAGTAACAGTTTATCAAAAACAGGCTATGCATCAGAATAGGAGCTAACTAATACGGTAGCAAAATCTAATGCAAGAATGAGAGGGAAAGAAATGGGCGATATCGGAATGCTCAAGGGGGGGGTTGCTTGCCTTGCTGCTCTGCGACAAAGGACTGATCATCAGCGGCGTAGTCGTACCCGGCAGCACCGTCAGTCTCGGGGTCTACCGGTAAGAAGAGGGGGGAGAAACAATAAATATAAGCAGACAAATGCATCACGATGCATGACATGGCAATATGCAGAGCTAGGCATGCACTAACGCAGTACTACACGTTGCAGACGAAGCGGGAGAATACCTGACGATATTTCCTGGGTCTTTGGATTTAACGGACAGACGAAAACGATGGAAAAGTTCCACGTTCGTTATGCTAGGAGCACGTGACAGATGAACGGACTGCACATTTGGATTCGTGGTATTTTTCTGATCAACTTTCATGTATAAAGTATTTTCATCCGAGTTACGGATTATTTTATATTAATTTTTAAAGTTTTATTAATATTTAGAAATTAAATTGATTTATTTTAATTCAATAAATATATATGACATCAGCATGATGTCATGCTGACATCAGCAGTCAACAGTCCTGTTGACTGGTCAAACCTGACCAGTGGGTCCCACATGTCAGTGTCACAGTTTTAATTAATGTTAAATTAATATTAATCAGGATTAATTAGGGGGGTGGGACCCACGTGTCAGTCCCTGTTTAGTTTAATTAACTAATTAATTAGTCATTAAGTTAATTAAACTTAATTAGTTAATTATTATTTACTTTTATTATTTATTATTTTTATTATTTTATTTAATCGTTCTGGGGGTGGGCCCCCACTGTCAGTGAGAGTGGGGGGGGGGCGGGTGAGCGGGGGAGGGGCTAGGGTTTACCCCCGGTGAGGGTTATGGGGGCGGGGTGGGCCGGTTGGCCCAGCTGGGCCACGGGGCCCAGTAGGGGGGGTTGGGGTGGGCTTTTTATTTTTATTTTTATTTCTGTTTTAGATTTTGTTTTATTTAATTTTCTGCTTTGGTTTTATTTTAATTTAGCTAATTTAAATACTTTGTAACAGTGTGGTTTCAACATGACAAATATCTAGATAATATTTGCCACACCTTGAACATTTTTGTTTTCATGTCTGACAAAATCTAATTTTGACTTTAAATTTGAATTTGGATTTGAATAGGATTTGGATTATCGCGAGATTAACAACAATAACAGTGGTGACTTGGCATCATTAGCATGGGATTACTGTAGCTTAATTACACAGGTTACTGTAGCACAAAAGCAGGGTGTCACAATTCTCCCCTACTAACAAGAATTCTCGTCCCGAGAATCAAGAAGTAGAAGGGAAGAGCCCGGGGTATTCTGCACGAAGATGATCTTCGCGTTCCCAAGTGACCTCATCTTCAGAATGATTTGCCCACTGCACCTTGAAGAACTTGGTAACCTTCTGACGAGTCCGACGTTCAGTTTCATTGAGAATGCGGACTGTTTGCTCTTTGTAAGAAAGTACTTGTTGCAGTTCAAGCATATCATGATACACTGCTCGGATAGGATCCTTGAAGCAGCGACAAAGCTGTGACACATGGAACACATCGTGAACCTGAGAAAGGTTTGACGGTAATTCCAATTGATATGCCACTTTACCACGCCTTTCGAGAACAGTGAAAGGACCAATATATCGAGGAGCCAGCTTGCCATTGATCCCAAAACGGTGTGTACCTCTCATTGGCGTGACTCGAAGATAAGCCTTCTCGCCATGTTGATAGACCATATCTTTGTGATGACGGTCATACTGACTCTTCTGACGAGACTGAGCAGCCTTTAGATTTGCATGAATAATGCGGACTTGATCTTCGGCATGTTGGACAACATCCGGACCGATAAGTGTACGCTTGGTCATGATAGAAGACGTGTCAGAGGATAGCTTGTCAGTTATGTTGGCAACAACGTCGGTACCAAGGGCGGGGGACGAATAGAACCATTTTCCTGCTCGTGGAAACGAGGCGGACCAATAGGCAAAGTTCTCGTCCACCGGCGGTTACCGGAATGTTATCACCAATAGTAACAGGATCTTACTGACAGACTTGTTCGCCGAGGTGTTTACCTAAGCAGAGAATTATTACTGCTTAGATCATATAATCTCAAGAAAGGCTAAACAAACCAATGGAATGGGAAATGTGATTATTAGATCAACCAGACCAATGGAAAGGAAAATGTGTTCATCACATTAAACAGACCAATGGAAAGGAAAATGTGTTTATCACATTAAACAGACCAATGGAAAGGAAAATGTGGTTATACTCAAGTTTTAGGAGTATATCTTTCCCAAGGAAAAACAGAGCATGATATACATGACAGAATAGCAAGTAGATAATCATTTAGGTAAAAGGGGCGAGGAAAATCCATGTCATGCCCATACAATGGGGTTTGAATAATTGATCAAGAAACAATTAGCATTGAGCTTACATTATTCCTTTTGATGATCGATATACCACATCCATGCTTCGGGATAGCAATGATATGGTGTTTCGAGTAAAAGGATGGAGTTTGGATACACAAAGGATCCAGTAGGAATAACTTATAAAATAAGTCTTACAATTCCTTCCATGGAAGAATGGCAACCCTAGCTGAACAAAGCATTATAACAATAGGTCATCTTACCAGGTGTGCTAGCTACAACAACACCTTACCGAGTAATAAAGACCAAAGTTACAATTCTTGATAATGTTCCAACCATCATATCTGTCCGAGATTCAGATCTGGTTGGTGTCAGGATACTTTAGACAAAGAAGGCCTGAGGAGAAAAGGATGCAACACAGACCTACGAGATGATGTTGCAAGAATCTCGGAATGAACGACAGAAGCAAGACTTGAATCATTAGCCAGACTACAAGACATCTGAACACAAGGTCAAGACATTCGTGCCCACATGGAAGTTTCTAGAATGGAGGGCAATCAAGTTCTGATTGGGGACCATCATAGAGGATATCAAAGTTCCATGTGTAAGTCTGGACTAGGACAATTCAAATCAATCAGTGGCCTGGCGTGCTAGGAAGTACATATGGAGTGAAGGTAGCAAATCTATCAAACCATAGAATACTTCGCACATGCCTGAATGAATTGGAACGATTCCAGAGGAAGCGAGACCAAATTTTCCCATAAGCACGGTGGCAAAAATGCACGTGAACTTATAGAAAAACACTTATTTTATCAAACATATTCTTCATGAACTAGGCACAAAGATAATGCTTTCAAGGTTTCCAACACTAGCTTAAATGTTCATCATGAACCACGAGGGAGAAGAGGATGTGGCTGATGGGCTCAGCAACAATTCGTCGAGATTCCCACAAAGAAGGATCTCCACGATTGAGTGAACAAAACCAGATGATATATTGAGGTATGCCCGACGGAAACATCCACAATTAAACATTAATCGAAAAGTGCACCCGAAATACAGACTAAGTAGCACGACCAATGTTAGAGTGCTGACTCAACAGCCAACACACTAAGAATGGACTTATTGTTCATTAAATCCAAGGTGATAGAGTTGGTATGCCATAAGTATTGAATTTACACATCACATTCCATTTGTCAGTATTCCGGTTAGAAACCACACGGGAACAAAGAAATGAAAGGTGATGGCAAGGATCTCGCCAACGACAACACCAATTACCACGGACAAGGATGCTACTCTCATCATGAATTTAATTGATATCCTGGAAGAGCCCAGAATACTGATGAGGATCACGACACATTTGCCGAGAAGTCTCTTGAAGATGTAATCGATCAGCGACGACATCAAGCAAATAAATGATGAAGCGAAGGGTGGTCGGAACCACAATTTAGAGTGCTAGCTTAGAGTCGAAATTGCCTTCAAGACAACCAACATGACGTTGCAAACTCGATGTAAGCTTAGAGCACTGTTGGAATTGTGTTCCGGGGATGAAGGATATAAATAGCATGGTCAAGCCTTAGCATGACGACGATGATGTAGCCAAACAGCTTGGAAAGACATGATCAAGCACAAACTCATAAGCAAAGAAGATTACTAAGAGTTGTTGAATCGCAATGCGGACTCGATTCAATTATCGGTGTCCTTGAGTGTCCAACAACTCAGAACACGAGGAAACTGGAATCAATGAAGGAAAACATAGCTGATGAGGAGCTTATAAGAAGCTATGTAGCTCCATGATTTTCTCGAGATACCAGGGGTAATACTCGGATGTAGATCAGAATTAAAGCTTGGACCGATGTATTGATCCGCAGAAGACAAGTGCTTAAACTGGTCTAAAAATGGGATCAAAAAAGAACAATCATGGTCGGAACCACGGTTGTAAAGTATAAATTCACAGATACAAGGTCGAATCATACAAGGAGAAAGATTATTGTTACGAGGAGCTCCTATGATAAGATCAACATCGTTTCGATGGGCATGAGCACAAAGTTCAAGGTCAACTCCCACTTCATCAATGCATCACCTTCCATTTACACCTCGCCTTTGATGAAGTTGTAGTTTTGAAAGTTTAACTGGCAAATCACCAGGAGAGTATGACTCATGAAAACTATCGGGTTCACGAATTAAAGGAAGGCATAGGCCCAACCCATCGGGGCATCTTAGGAACATATGCCACAAGCTTCAAGAGTAATTAACTCATGCTTGACAAAAGAGCATGGCTGACAAAAGCATAGGATACAACTTACTAGAGGGAGAAGACACAATTTACCAATGGCATCATGTATCAGGGGAAGAACTCACAAGGATTTTGAATGTGAAGGATGCTGTCGAATAATAACCCAACAATGGTTTGGCATCCCACAAAGGGATCTGATATGAGTATCGGAACTCAATCAGAGGGAGAAAGAATGCAAGGCATCAGATCATAGAACATCCAAATAATTTGATGCTTAAATAACCAAAAGAATTAAGATTTCCAAATTGGTGTATCGGAAATCGATGCTCCGATCAAATAGAAGTAAGATGAAAGGACTTAGATGGCCAATCAATCAAGGTTGATTTGTCAAGAACCAACTCAAGTTGGAAAGACGTCTGAGCCGGAAAGATAATCTATGAGAAACAACTGATGGCTGCATGCATTCACACACAGGTTGAATCAATAAAATCAAATGACAACCACCAAGAAATTAAAGAATATTGCTAGACATACAGAATTAACCATAATGCAAGCAGGTGAGAAAGGTCAATAGCAAAAGGCCAATCAGGATTTTCAGAAGATCAAATAGCAATTCAAAGGATTTTGTGAAACACATGATCCACCGAGGAAGAACGAATCTCCGATAAGATAATTCGATGTACCTTGTAATAACAAGAGCAACTGGACATGAAAGTATGAGCGACAATTGCATGTAGTCATCCATAGGGGTTGACGGTGGAAGGGAATCTCAAAAGCGATGAGCACAAGTTCTCGGGAGAACATCGGAGAGTATCTTCGAAGTCTTCTGATGAATCGAGCCATCGTCTGAAATGAGGGGCTCTCCGGGAGGAGTAGTTACGAGAACCTAGAGTTAGAGTTAATAAAATCTTTAACCCAAAAGAGAAGAGAGATCAGAACCCAGAGTATAGACGAGGAATAAAAGATCCTAATACCACAAGATTGAGATGTGGGCCCGTAAGCCACACAACAATGTTAGTAAAGTTTTTCAAGTACTAGACTCAACTTCGGCCAAGGAGTTGGAAAGGGGGTTACCTACAGGCAGTCGGCTCTGATACCAACTTGTGACGCCCCCAATTTGACCGTACGCTAATCATACACGCAAATGCGTACGACCAAGATCAGGGACTCACTAATCAATATCACAACACAACACTAGACACAAATTAAAGTCATACAGCTTCATATTACAATCCAGGGGCCTCGAGGGCTCGAATACAAAGCTCGACAAACACGAGTCAGCGGAAGCAAATAATATCTGAGTACAGACATAAGTTAAACAAGTTTTGCCTTAAGAAGGCTAGCACAAACATAAGCAGCGGATCGAAAGAGGCGAGGCCTCCTGCCTGGGAACCTCCTAACTACTCCTGAGCGTCGGGGGCAGGCTCCACGTAGTAGTAGGCTCCAGCGGTGGTGTAGCAGTCGTCTCCGAGGTACTCCATCTCCTGGGCTCCGTCGTCTGAACGCAGCATCGTATCGAAGGGGAAAGAGAAGGCAAAGCAGCGGTGAGTACTCATCCAAAGTACTCGCAAGACTGACATCAGAACTATGCTAAGTGTGCATCAGTATCAAGGAATGGGGTTATATCTGGGCTGACTGGAGAAAGCAAGAATGAGGGGAAGGCCTAGTCCTATCGAATACTAGCATCTTCAGCATCTTGCAGCATTAGAAGAGAGTAGACTGGTATCTCATATATAGAAATATTATTGTAGCAAATTTTATTAAGTATCCATGCCCAGAGATTCTTCCCCGACTCCCTGCGAGGAAGCAATCTCGGAGCCAACATTCATTTCAAATTTAAATCACAATTATAGTTGTAATAGGTCAAAGTACAACTCCAAGTCGTCCTGTTACCGTGGACACGGCTATTCGAATAGTTTATTCATCCCTGCAGGGGTGCACCTCATTTCCAACACGCTTGATCACCTCCGGCCGGACACACTTTCCTGGGTAATGCCCGGACTCGGGATAGCAACACGTCGTCGCCCCACCTAGACTCAACAGAGAGGCCAGCCCGCTGGTCTAAATCCTAATCACACAGGGGTCGTGGGCCCACTTGCCCTACGCGCTCCTGCACGATGCGTACGCGGCCGGAAGCATACCTAGCACACTCCAGTCCAAAAGCTGTACCGTCCAGTCCAATCCGGCGCGCGCCGCTCCATTGCTGACGTCCGAAGAGCTTCGGCTGATACAATGACGTTGAGTACCCATAACTTCTCCCACGTGAAGGTTTAGTGCGTAAAAAGTCAATCGACCAACTCAGATCAAATACCCAACCCATTAGCATTTTATTAATGCGGGGCAAGCGCGACCCATGAATGCGGTCCCGTCGCCCCGTCTCAAGGATGTGTGGCAAGGGCCTCTCCTGCCCGTCCACGCCTCATCATCACCCTTTGGATGCCTTACCGGTGCATCCCACCACATCTCACACACGGGTACCCTTGGGGCCGACCCGTCTCAAGACTGTCGGGAACTTAGGTCCACCTCAACCTGGGTGGTACCGCCTGTCCCTCCAGTCCCGTCTTTCACATGTAAATAATGTCAAGTTAACGTAACTGTGTGTTTATACACCAAGTGGATATCCGAGGAATCACCCTCAATGGATCCCGCTCGATGAAACCGTCATGGTGGACTTAGAGGAATCACCCTCGAGGGTCCCACACTTGAGGGGTTGCACGATAGAGTCATCGCCGGGAGTGGTGAAGGAGGAATCACCCTCGATAACCACGACCGACTAGCTGCACTACAGAGCTAGCATCATGAGTACTTCACGAGGTGTCACCCTCGGTACTCGATAGTAGCTCTGCAGAGTCGTACAACAAAGGGGTGTGCGGTGATGTGAGGGGCCTGGCTCGTCGGTCGGTTGACCAAGTCTTCGAATCTTCGGGTCGTCGAGTCGTCGATGAAGAAGCAGGGGCAACTGGGACTAAGCGGGTCACAGGGGATTCACTGATCAACCTATACTAAGCAGTTGGTATGATTGCAGGTATAGTAACAGTTTATCAAAAACAGGCTATGCATCAGAATAGGAGCTAACTAATACAGTAGCAAAATCTAATGCAAGAATGAGAGGGAAAGAAATGGGCGATATCGGAATGCTCAAGGGCGGGGGTTGCTTGCCTTGCTGCTCTGCGACAAAGGACTGATCATCGGCGGCATAGTCGTACCCGGCAGCACCGTCAGTCTCGGGGTCTACCGGTAAGAAGAGGGGGGACAAACAATAAATATAAGCAGACAAATGCATCACGATGCATGACATGGCAATATGCAGAGCTAGGCATGCACTAACGCAGTACTACACGTTGCAAACGAAGCGGGAGAATACCTGACGATATTTCCCGGGTCTTTGGATTTAACGGACAGACGAAAACGATGGAAAAGTTCCACGTTCGTTATGCTAGGAGCACGTGACAAACGAACGGACTGCGCATTTGGATTCGTGGTATTTTTCTGATCAACTTTCATGTATAAAGTATTTTCATCCGAGTTACGGACTATTTTATATTAATTTTTAAAGTTTTATTAATATTTAGAAATTAAATTGATTTATTTTAATTCAGTAAATATATATGACATCAGCATGATGTCATGCTGACATCAGCAGTCAACAGTCATGTTGACTGGTCAAACCTGACCAATGGGTCCCACATGTCAGTGTCACAGTTTTAATTAATGTTTAATTAATATTAATCAGGATTAATTAGGGGGGGTGGGACCCACATGTCAGTCCCTGTTTAGTTTAATTAACTAATTAATTAAGTTAATTAGTCATTAAGTTAATTAAACTGAATTAGTTAATTTAAACAGACTTAATTAATTAATAAATTCATTAATTAATTAATTAATTATTTAATTTTATTATTTATTATTTTTATTATTTTATTTAATCGTTGTGGGGGTGGGCCCCCACTGTGAGTGAGGATAGGTGAAGTGGCAAACTTAGGATCACATTTCATTCTAGCATTCAAAGTCTTTTCCTTATACTTGCGTAGCAATTTCTTAAGATCGTTTCTATCCTTGCAAGAAAGAATTTCTCTAGTTACCTCCTCGTCCATAACATAACCTTCAGGTATCTTAGAGATTTCAAACTTAGGAGAGCTAGGACTAATAGGTGTTTCATAGTCATCATCAGTTTCATAGGTTTCATCAGTTTCAGCAATCTCATCAGTTTCAGTAGTTTCATTCTCTTTAGCTCGAGCAATTTATTCATCAAGAAATTTTCCTAGTGGCACATTATCATCAAGCATGGTACTAGCAGCATCATAAGCATCATTCATAGCAGAGGTAGCATCATCAATAACTTGCGACATATCAGGATTACTAGCATGTGGTGGTGTTGCAAGCTTACTCATAACAGAAGGTGAATCAAGTGCAGAGCTAGATGACAGTTACTTACTTCCCCTCGTCTTAGAGGGAAAAATCTTAGTCTTTGGATCCTTCAGATTCTTCATAGTGATCAATTGATATAAATCCCAAGTGACTCAACAAATATAGCTATGCTCCCAGGCAACAGCGCCAGAAAAAGGTCTTGATAACCCACAAGTATAGGGGATCGCAACAGTTTTCGAGGGTAGAGTATTCAACCCAAATTTATAGATTCGACACAAGGGGAGCCAAAGAATATTTGAGAGTATTAGCAGCTAAGTTGTCAATTCAATCACACCTGGAGATTAAATATCTACAACAAAGTGGTCAGTAGCACAGTAGTATGATAGTTTGATAGCAGTAGTAGCAGTAACGGTAACAGTAGCAGTGATAGCAATAGTTTTGTAGCAGTTGGAACAGTAGCAACAGCAGTAGTAACTTAGCAAGAACAATAAGTGGAGAACTCGTAGGCACTGGATCGGTGAACTCGTTGGATGATATTCATCATATAACAGTCATAACCTAGAGCGACACAGAACTAGCTCCAGTTCATAAATGTAATGTAGGCATGTATTCCATAAATAGTCATACGTGCTTATGGAAAAGAACTTGCATGACATCTTTTGTCCTACCCTCCCGTGGCAGCGGGGTCCATAAGGAAACTAAGGGATATTAAGGCCTCCTTTTAATAGAGAACCGGAACAAAGCATTAACACACGCTGAATACATGAACTCCTCAAACTACGGTCATCACCGTGAAGTATCCCAAATATTGTCACTATGGGGTTGACGGATCATAACACGTAATAGGTGCATCTGACTAGGCAAGATCGGATCAAGAACATAGATATAAAGATGATAACATAAACGGTTCAGATCTGAAATCATGGCACTCGGGCCCTAGTGAAAAGCATTAGGCATAGCAAAGTCATATCAACATCAATCTCAGAACATAATGGATACTAGGGATCAAGCCCTAACAAAACTAACTCGATTACATGATGAATCTCATCCAACTCCTCACCGACCAGCAAGTCTACGAAGGAATTACTCACTCCCGGTGGGGAGCATCATGGAATTGGCGATGGAGAAGGGTTGGTGATGACGAAGACCGAAGATTCCCCTCTCCGGAGCCCCGAACGGGCTCTAGATCTGGCCTCCCGATGAAGAACAGGAGGTGGCGGCGGCTCCGTATCGTAAAACGCGATGAAACTTTCTCTTCGATTTTTTTCTCCGAAAATAAGAATTTATAGTGGCGGAATTAGGGTCAGTGGGGCCACGAGGTGAGCACAACCCACCAGGGCGCGCCTAGGGGGGCTGGCGCGCCCTGGTGTATGTTGGCCAGCCTCTGGCCCCCCTCCGGTGGTTCTTGACTCCATTATTTTTTATTTATTCCAAAATAAATCTCCAAAAAGTTTCGTCCAATTCCGAGAACTTTAATTTCTGCACAAAAAACAACACCATGGTAGTTCTGCTAAAAACAGCGTTAGTCCGGGTTAGTTTCATTCAAATCATGCAAATTAGAGTCCAAAACAAGGGCAAAAGTGTGAGGAAAAGTAGATACGACGGAGACGTATCAAGGTGCCTAATCCTGCATCATGGAATCATGACTTCTCATCTGCAATGACCGTGAACGATGACCATGATTCTTCCTGGTATCACCAGAACAATAATGCGACGGGTGCCATGTATCCAAACAAGCAAGCTCTCAAGGATGCAATCATTGATTGGGCAATGTCCATGCAAAGGGTTTTCATAGCTGAAGTGTAAAGTCAGAAATACTTGGCAATGGTATGCAAGAACCCGGATTGTCCCGCGAGGGTGCATGGCTATCTCCCTAAGTATGGCACAAGCTAGGTGATCAGTGACTTAGTTCATCACACTTGTGTTATTCCCTATATCCCTCAAGATCATGCTAACCTTTAATCCATACTCATTGCTCGGTTGCTTTACAACGAGATAGTGGAGAGCAAAGCGATGGAAGTGAAGGCTATCCAGACAAAAGTTTTCATCAGGTTCAAGTACAAAATTCTTATGGCAAGGCTTGGAGGGCCAAGCAAAGGGCGCATGAGACCAGATTTGGTTCGTATTTCGATGCATATGACTCTGTTGTCCGGATCCTCCACACACTACAGGACCGGAATCCAGGCACCTATGTCGACATCCAAGACTTGCTCCTGCCAGAGTTCCCAACTATGAGGGTGTTACATCGAATGTTCTTCTCTTTCGATGTATGCATCGAAGCTTTCAGACATTGTCGACCGGTGATATGTGTAGGTGGCACTTTTCTCACTGGCAAGTACAAGGGTCAGATCCTGACCGCCATTGGTCAAGACGGCCAGAATCAAGTCGTCCCACTGGCATTTGCTTTTGTGGAGAGCGAGAACATTGAAAGTTGGACATGGTTCTTCAGGCAATTGAAAATAGCAGTTGTGCAGGATAAACCGAATGTGTGCATCCTTCATGACACGCATGCGAGTATACTAATTGCGATAAAGACACTGTCAAACCCTGGTCCTGAGGAACAAATTCCATGGCAGGACTTGCAGAGCCGTTGGTGCATGCACCATCTTACGGCCAATTTCTTCTCGCGGTTCAGAAATAAGAATCTCATGAATCTATTCAAGAAACTCTGCAAGCAGAACCAGTTATGGAAGTATAATTTGATACGTGACAGACTTAATGTGTGCACGCAAAGACATGTTAGGGACAGGAAAGCTGCACGAGATGCAGCTGTGAGGGCACATGTTGAAGTAGTAGCTGCACAGTTAGCAACAGGATCAGCTGCCATGGAGGAGGATCCTGTTGGGCTTTGTGACTTGTCAGGATTTGACCAACCTGGTACTAGGAGAAGGCTTGGGAGGACGATTAAAATCTTTGATTAGTGGATAGAGCATGATCCTCTGGAGAGGTGGTCTTTGCTGCATGACACACATGCAGCAAGGTACGGTGTCATGACTACCAACCTCGCTGAAACATATAACTTTGTCCTCATAGGAAACAGGGCTTTGCCACTTATAGCTATCATTGAGGGAATTTTCTATGGCACAGTAAAGTATTTCAGAGATAGACGTCAAAGCGCTGAGCCGCATATCACTAACAACCCGAACACACGTTACTGTCAAAGGGTTATGAAGTACATGGATGAAAAGATGGAAAAATCCCGGTCACACACTGTTGTCGCCATCGGAAATCAAGAAAGAAGGTTTGAGGTCCGCTTAGCTAACAAGAAGTTCAGATGTGCAAATGAGATGAGGACGCATGAGGTCAAAATTGGAAATGAAGTATGGCCAATGTGTGAGCGCACATGCAACAAACCGAAGTTGCTTCACCTACCTTGCTCGCATGTACTTGTTGTTTGCGGGTAGCTAGGACCGAATGCAATCTCGTTCGTGTATTCATACTTTTTGAAAGAGTCCGTCCTCGATACCTGGACAGGTGAGTTGCTGGGTTTTCGATCAATGGGTAACTTCAACACCGTCGACCCTGTTGAAAGGAGGTACATTCCACACCCTGAGAATATGCGTACAAGTAGAGGTAGATGGCAGTGTCAGCGCATCTGGAATGATATGGATGAATCTAAAGCCGAAGGGCCCACCAGACAATGCATTCTATGCAATGAATTTGGACATAGGGACCCTGATTGTCCCACTTTCGTCACTACCAGGGGCACTAGGCGTGGACGAGGCAGCCGGGGATCGCGCACGCTACATTGCACTGGAGATCGCGAGAGCTGAGATGCAACGGTTGTGCAACGGTCTTAGCGGCTACATACCGCGGTATGTGCAACGGTTGCCAGCTTGCGACGCCGAAGTCAGCCCTTCTTGGATGCCCTCTATTTTTTCAGTTGTGGTCATGGGAGAGATTCTCTATAGGACGATCGAACATACAAGTTGAGGAGGGTTTCCCTGTGGGCGACTTGTTCGATGCTGAACACATAGACATGCCTACTTTCGGTCTGTGTCGGATGTCTCGTGTTATAATTTAATGCATCTTCTTTGCATACACTATGGCTGAAACTCACTTTTGTTTTGCGCAGAGACGCTATGCTAGTGATTAGACTAGGCGAGCGTACACGACATTAAACGAGCAGTTCGATACGTACAATTGGGTGATCTGACAGCCGTACACGCAAGCAGCCATAGATGCCAGATACCCCGACAGTATTTCTGAGCTATGCACAAGAGATCGGGGTTACTGGATGACGAAATCGAAGATCATCTTTGATGTCTTCGTCGAGGAGATGGCACAGCAGAGGGTTATGATGCAATTTGGTCTTCGGCAGTTGGTCGAGCCCCCTATAGAGAACCCGCTGCCCGGAGTGGTCCACAAGTATTGTATACTTATTCAATGTTGCATTGTCTTTCACAATTGTTCATATTGAAGCACTAGTTAATTATTGAGCACACACCGTAATTGTAGGATCACAAGGAAGGGGATTAACAGGACACAGACTCAGTGACTACAAAGCCTTCACTCGTACATTACATACTGGGAGACTGCGACGACTCGTCTCTGGCACGAGGATGTCAAATTTGATCTCCGTGCACTCAATGCCTATTTGGATCGGTACATGAGCGGAACACGGATACACATCATTCAACAGTCACCCAGACGAGATACCGGACTCTGCTATGTCAGAGACGTACCCGAGCTATGATACTTCGGGCTCCAGGCAGTATGTGGTAACATCTATTGTCTTTATCTAATGCATCTTGTTGTTACATACTTTGCCGTGCATACTTAATAATCATCGTGATAATTTCAGGTTGAGTTGGCACTCGATCTTCATAGTGACATTATCAACTATGGACGTTCATTGTCGTCTGGACCTCTTCTGGTACCTAGGCCTCAGCTCCAGCCCTGGTTCACGCGCATGGAGCAGAAGATATGAGCTGTCTACGCGGCTATCACATCCTCCCGCACTTCGGACGTTCTTCACCACCACCAGCCGCGTCCCTCCACACACCGACATCAGTCGCGTCCACGTCTAGCACAGCAGCCGACCAGGCCACCGCCTCCTTACCAGGCTGGCAGTTCGGCGTGGCAGCACCCACATTAGTATGGTCCCACGTCGAGCTTCGTGTTTCAGCAGCACCCACAACAGCACGGTCCCGCGTCGAGCTTCGTGTTTCAGTCACAACCACAGACAGCTAGTATGTCTCTTCATATTTATTCTTTTCAACATCAATTGAGACTACATATTTCTTTAGTACTTATGTTCCCTAATGCAGGAGCATACGGACATCAGGAGGCGTCTATGTCCGGATCTGGGTGGGGGAGTGATCCGGAAGGTGGGGAGAACATACAAGATTACATGTCGCAGCACAACAACTGGATTGAGATGTATTCGACTCCTCCACCATGACCCACACAGGATACACAGTATGACCAGGACGGGTCCGAGATTCCTCCTTGTAACATCAGGGTACCCCACAGGTATGGCTGGACTACGCCTAGCGCACCGCCTGATCGCCGTGGTAGACGTCGTCAGTGACGCTTCTCTCTATCAGTAGAGACATGACTATCTATTTATGTATGAGACATATGTCTATTATATGTATGAGACAAATGACTATCTAGTTATGTATGAGACATATGTCTATTCTATTTTAGTGCTCAGTTAGTTTAGCGTGATAATTCTGATACTACAAACTAATTATACAACGTCGTGCAACAACTACAACATCATATTTAGATACAACATAATGCGCCTACAATAAGACAGTACAAAAAAATAATACAACATAATACTACATCTTGATTAAACGGTATGACTGAACTTATGAAATACAGCTTAAAAAGTACATGAAGGCATCATCGTCATCCTCCGTCGATGCAGAACTCTTGCCCTTCGACGATGCAGAACTCTTGCCCATCGGCGATGCAGTAGTCTTGGCCTTGGTGCTCGGCATGAAGATATCGTCTTCGTCGTCGCTGTCGGCGCTCCATAAAAAAGTATGTTCTGCTGCATACATTAGGTATGATTCACTCTTATGCTTTTGCTTCTCCTATCTTCCATGCAACCTGAGAAGTTCTTTCGGTATCTTCTCAAAGGTCCTTGAAGGCCACCCGCACCTAGTTAATGCGTCACCTAGCTCATTCAGTAGGGTGTCACTACTGATGAGTTCGTCCCATGAAACTGTTCTATTGTCTCTATTGAAATCGCTGGCTAAACGCGAAAGACATTGGGACATACGAGGGTGAAAACTACGATCAAAAGGATAACCGGACATCTTGACGAGACTACACTCGACTGCTTACCCACCTTAGTGTGGAGGGGGTTTTATAGGTTCAGAAGAGAAGAATAGGCGGGAACTCAAAAGCGAGAAACTATGGCGGGAGATATAGGCGGGAAACGGCGGCGCGAGATATACGCGGGAACTAAGAAGCAAAAAATTATGGCGAAAAGTCAGAAGCGAAAAATTATGGCGGAAGATATAGGCAGGAAACATTGTTGCCGCTTGATACAGTAGCGGCAGGTGCCACGCGGGGAACTAGGGGGTCTTTTTTGTCATTCTGGTCCCCTTTTTCTCTTTTAGATTAGCCAGTGGGTATTTCTACACAAAAAATCATAATTACACAGCAAAATATAAATGCATGCACCTATCGAGTTTGCCAAAGCCGACCTAATCGGCTTTGGCAAAGCCGACTGGTTCGGCTCTGATGAGGCCGACGTTGTATTATTTTCCAAAAATTCTAAACGGCGTAATATTTGGCTAATTTAATAAAAATGTATTATTTAAAAAAATAGCTACTATGTGTATGATATGTACTTAGACATGAGAATGCCATATGTACTTTTTCTATATATGATAAAAGATCGCATAACTAAAGAGCTATTGCATTCTCTTTATGTTTATAAGGCATGTATGTTTCGAATGTGAATCCAATAATACACGGACAATGAGAAAAAGTTGGGTAATACTGAAGAAAGATGGAGGCCGTCGGACCCCAGGTTTGTCAAGCTAAATGTTGATGTTGCTTTTTATGTCAAATGAAGGTGTGGGTGCTACGGTAGCTGATATTAAGTATGAGAAGGGGTCGTTCCTAGCGGTGCAGTGCAAATAAGTAACAATACTAAACCGGCAGAAGTTTGATTTTTCCTTTTTTTTGATTTTTTTTACTGCTTACTGTTGAGAATTACGTGGGATGTTTTTCAGATGTGGTAGATTGGTTAGGCTCTAGAAATATCTCGATGGGGGTTACCTGGAGGCCTCTTAATCCAAACAGTCTCATCTAGAAAATGCTCCTCTAGCAACGATGAGGGCGATGCAGCGGCCGCCTATCTACCTCCGCACCGCGTCCTCTCTCCCGACCTCCAGCGGTAGCATCTTCTTTTCCTCGCTCTCCTTGCTTCTCCTCCTCTGACAGCTCATTCCCCTTTCTTGCACAGGTGGTGCCGCTGGACAAGCCGCCGGCAAATGGGATCGGCCGCCGACGACCATCGTTCGAGGAGCCGCGCCCGGCGCGGGACGCCTCTCGCGGCGGAGATCAACAGCGGATGGAGGGACGCCGTCTGTCGTGCGGGAGCATCGCGGGAGGAGCCTCCCTACATGTCCTCCCCGACTACTCTCCACCCCCTCATTTATCTCAATCGGCGGCACCCTTTTCTCTCTCGATTCCCTCCCGTTGGTGCCCTTGATCTCTTCGTCCAGGATGGGAGGCAGCCCAGCCGCGACGTCGGAGGTGACCAGTCGGGCAACGGACATGAGGAGGAAGAGGGTGAGCTCATCAAGGTCGTTTACAAGGACAACAAACGGCCGCCACAGCAGCAGTAACAGCGCCACCACAAACTCCCGTACCAAGAGGAGGACGATGACGCCGCCACGACCCTGCCCAGCGAGCCTACCTCTCGGTAACTTACAACCCAGTACCGTTCAATCTATTCTTTTCTGCATACACCGTGGTGCTTGAAGAATGCCCACATTTCTCATGGGTTTGCGCTTCCTTCAGACATCATCCAGGCTAATGAATTCTCTAAAAGGACAATTCATTGTTCCAGGAAGCTGTGATAAAGTGGTATATGTGGTCTACTGAGTGTTTGTCAATATATAAGTTTACATGAAAGCAGACTGGTAGTGATTAGGTCAATATGTCAGTTACTTTAAATCTTGCTACCTAGGTGTTGGGTCTCTGTACACATCACTAATATCTTTTGTCTTGAAATGATCTCATTGTTGTCACCATCTTCTGTTTGTTAATGAAGAAACATTAGTTATACGTTTTTAGATTATTTATGTTTTCCCATTCGGTACTACATATACTCTTTGGTTGCCATTGCAAATAAAAGATTGGTAAATATATATGTTAAATGTTTATTCATAATTTTTATTTTAGTTTCCATCTATGTTCACGCCATGTCGTAATTCTGTCGTAGGTGTACCATTGTCTTGCCAAGGAAAATTGATAATTAATACTGCATAAGCTTTAATTATCACAGAATCTGCCGTAGGTGTATCATTGTCTTGGCAAGCCAAATTGATAATTAACATGGCAGCGCCCCTTCGGTTCAAACTGCAGAAGGCACACACTACATTGGTCCATTTCTCCCCCTATTTGCACTTACTTTTAAACCCCCGGTGCTAGCAAACCATTTTGGTATATTTACCCAAAGTATCACCAAACATATTAGCACACTAGGAGAGCGCATTTTGTATCATATCCCTTCTTTGTTTCTTACCGATGCTATTTTAATTCAGTAACAATTTTATCCAGACATCTCCAAGTTTTGCTAGCAACAGTTCTGCGACTGTGTGTCTGCCGTTGAGGTCGAGCTTGCCGCCTTGACTTAGGATATCATGTAAAAAAATGTACTTGCAATTAGACAAATTTCCATGCTAAATTTGTGAGACCATTGTGTACCAGTTATCAATCCATACTGAATTTTTACCTTGAAGCTCTTATTTTTATCTAAATGATTCTTGGTTTAAGCCAATTCTTGATGATTACTTTTGCCATTTGATGTTGCCTTTCAATGTAAAATAAATTTTGTGTTTTCCCTCAGGTTTAGATAAAAGGTAGATCTTCACATTCGTGTATGCTCCGAATTTCTCCTTAGGAGGGATTAATCAGGTCATGTACGGTTCGTGAATCTCTGCTCGATTCTTTACAATTTTTTTTGCAATTTCTGGACCATAGGTCTAGCATATTTGATGTAGAGGCTGGTGCGGATCTAAATGTATGATAGCAGTCCTCTTGAAACCCGGTTGTTACCTGATGCTACAAGCATACAACTACCGCAGCTGCTACCTATGCAAAGGCAAGTGCAGAATTATCTTCCCTGTTTGCGTTCTGCTTGCCTTCTCTGCTTTGTTGATTAAACTGCTGATAGATAGAATTGCATGTATCTCCTCTATTATGTTTACAATCAAGTTATACTTGATGGATGTCTGATCCATTTAGTGTTCATCCTTCATATTTAAGGGGCCTTAAATTGTAGAGTAAAGTAATAAGTTAATAAATTGATCGGAAATTCCAATTTGTCTTCTCCACAGCGGTCGTGCCCATCGTGGGCTGACATGGTGGTCCACCGTCATGACCATGTCGCATCGTCAACGTCCCTGTCCTGCTCCATCTACAGCCACTCCGTCCCTGCGCTCCTCCTGCTTGGTGTGTTTGTCTGTGAGAGGAGGATAGCTGATGCTGTCGCTGTCGTACACCTTCCCTATGGCCAGCCTGATCGAGGCTCAGATATGCAACAGGCAGCAGCAAGCAGCTACAAGTCAGTGGCAGCAAGCCAGCAACTCTCAGCACCATCAAGGTATGTAAGGTATGCTGCCTTTTATTCTTCTATTTACCATTTCAACATGGGTCTAAGTGAAATTTGGGAATCAGGACATTGATTAGTGTGAGAAAATGAGGATACTTACTGTTTCTTTCACATCAGGTAGATAACACGGTTTTGTTCTTTCATCTTTGGCATCCCTTTCTGTAACCTTTCTCCTGAATGTTTTCTTAGTTACAAGCTTGCATAAAAACAGTATTGTTCTTCCATCGTTAGCACGAAAACTGAACCAATTAGTACACTGAATTAATTGAAAACCAACAATGCAGGCTTTCATGGAGTCACCTAATTCAGATGCCAACAGGCCACTTTGCAGAGAAACATTCACCGCACAAGGATGTGCGCCTTTTGGCACTACCCATTCGTGATTGAACCTTTGTCTTCACTTGGCCGTCAGTCAGTTGACACTGTTCTTGAGGCTATAAATCGAAGGGTTCATCCAGAGATTGATCCAGTTGTGCACATGAGCACCGAGGAAAAGATTATCATCTGTTTCCCTCATCATCGTGATACCGCTAATGCTTTCAAGCTCTCGGGCCAATCAGCAACTCTGCATATAAATGGAATTCCATATCGATTTGAGTTTGAAGGTTCAGATATTCACTGCTTCATGTAAAATATCTTTATATGTCCACTCCATGCTCTTTTATTGACGCTCTAATTATGCACAGTCAAAGAAAACATATGATTTCACACTCACACGGGCGTACGCATGACAAGCACTCACACGCACTCACACGGGCGCGGCGTGCGCCGCGCTTTCCGGCGCTAGTTTATACCCCCATGCAGCTATTATACCCCCATGCAGCTAATGTGGTCACTACCGAGGCCCTTGCCATGAAAGATGGGCTGGCATTTGCAAACTCACTTGGCTTCCCTTGGATTGAAGCAGAGTCTGATTCCTCGATTGTGATAGAATCATGTGATGGCCAAGCAAGATGGTGGGATGAAGCAGCAGCAATTTTCGCCGAATGTGTGTTTCTTCGTTGATCGGGAAGGTCAAATTTCAGCATTGCTCACGCTCTTGTAACCAAGCAGCGCGTGTGCTGGCGAATTACAGTCATCGTAATAAAGAAAATCTTAGGGCCTGTTCTGAAACTCCCCAGCTTCACCAAAACTTCTCAAATCCCACTTCTCGCTTGGCTTCTCACTTCTGGTGGCGACCTGAAAACGTTCTGCAGCGAGGCAGCTTCTCCCAGCGCTCTGTTGAGCTGGCAGCCCAACTGGGGGCGCTGCAGGCCTCTTGTTGCCACCTTGGGCCGGCTAGAAGGAGCCCACTTCGACCCAAACTGCACACTGGCCACTCCTCGCTCGGGAGGGCATCAATGGCGTCAGGGTTAGGTCCTCGTTCACATGGGGTCGCAGCTCCTTGCTGACAGCGGGACTGGCAGCGCGGAGGCAGGGTGCGCTGCTGCTGGCCAGTACGAGGAGGAGCACAGGCGCGCGAGGGAGAGGAGCTCCTGGTCCTGCAGGATTTGGACGGCGGCGGCGACTGGCGGGATCGAGAGGGATGGTCTCTTGGGCGTCAATGGCGGGGCCGAGGACGGGATCCGGCGGGAATCAGCCTGGGACGGCCGGATCTGTTGGCGGAGGAGAGATTCCGGCCGGCGACAGGGGCTGCCGGCCCTGGCGGCGGGAACGGCGGCGGCGGTGACTTGACAGGCGAAGACGAGGGACAGGGGAGAGGACGAGCGAGTTCAGCCCGGTTGGTGCGTGCGGGATCGAGGGTTACCCCCGGTCGAACCGTTTTCTCTAGGCGGTGGCAATTCGGTTGTAATTAACCTCAACTCCAGATTCTGAAATTTGTGGAGCTGGGAATCCGTCGCTCCCGTGAATTGCACTAGTTGGACGGAAGAGCCTTCGGGCTGTCTGATTTCTAAACTTGTGGATGATGTAATTCCTCTTTTAAATTAATAAAATTAGTCATGATGGTCTTTCCTAAAAAAGATACACGGACAAGCACATTTGGCCTTGGGGTGTATATGCAGCTGGTATGGAAAAATAATTTACTAGCTGCAAAAAAAGCCAAAAGAAATTCCGAAAGTTTTTAAAAGCAAACTTAACCTTCAGTTTTACTCGCATAAAAGCTTCACTCAATCAAATCGTGATCCGCGTTAACTAGACAATTAGAGTCATGATGGATGTTGGGTGGCTAAATTTCATGTTTTGATCATTTTCCAATAGTTGATCTAGATCTGACCCTATGTTATAAAAATTTCAGGATCTAACCCTTTTTCGTCAAGGTCCCTCGCGGTAGGCAACTTGGCCACGTCAGCGCAGCGCATCCCTACAGCCACAGGGGCTAACGGTAGCATGTGCAACCCTACCGTCAAGGTATCCGGCGATAGGTGCGTACACGCATTGTGTCTGAAACTTACAATTTTTTTGCAGTAGGGCGTGCAACTCTACCACCAAAGACCTCGGCGGTAGCCTGTTATACCCTACCGTCATAGTCCCGGCGATAGGAAAATAATCAGATCCCGAATTTTTTACAAATTAGGACCAGATCTGGATCAATTATCGGAAATGTGTCAAAACACGAAAGTTTGCCTGCTGGGTATCTACCCTCTCGTCTCGCGGCAAGCAAGCAATGCAGCATCTGTAAAAAGCAGCAGTAGGAAAACGGAGGCAAGAAGAACCGGAGAGGAGGGGAAAGCATCCGCTGCAGTGCGGCCACCGCAAAACGCGTCGCCTTTGGCTTTTCTCTGCTCGGCTTCTCCAGCCTTCCTCTTGCTTTCGGCCAGAACTACGCGAAAGATCGGCCCTAGCTGGAGGCTGGAGCCCCCTCTCACACTGTAAAGCCACAGAAAAGCGGCGGCAGTACGTACTCTGTTCAGCTCTTGTACCCTTCCTTAGCCCGCAAGCAGAGTATGCATTCCTTCCTTGTCCCCTCCTCGACGCAGCCACCGCCAAGCAACCTCGCTACATATGCGCCGTTCCTTCGTCTACCCCCATCGTTCTGCCAAACTCGTCGGCCGGTGAGTCCACTCCATACATACACACGCACAGCGGCACAGGTCAGATCAGAGGTCACAGCACGTGCACAGTTAGATAGCTGGAGCTGGAGCCTGGAGGCCGGTGGCCAGAGGATCGCTAGCCATGAACGGGGGCATCGGGGGCACGGCGGAGGGGGCGCCTCACCCGAGCACGGACTGGGGGCCGATCATCGTGGCGGTGATCCTGTTCGTGCTGCTGTCGCCGGGGCTGCTGTTCCAGCTGCCGGCGAGGAGCAGGGTGCTGGAGCTCGGCAACATGGCCACCAGCGCCATCGCCATCCTCGTCCACGCCGTCATCTTCTTCTGCATCCTCACCCTCGTCGTCGTCGCCATCGGCGTCCACGTATACGCCGCCTAGCCATCTCATACAGTACTGCAGGTCAAGATGGTTTTCTTTCTTTCTTTCTTCAGTGCCGTCCTGCCCTGTCCCTGTTTGCCTGTTTTGATTTGGCAGGATGTAAACTGCAGAAACTCTGCTAGCTGAAGACAGTACGTATATATGTTCTTAGATGATGTGTTAGCTGCTTGTAATTACTTCTCTGTGTCTGTAGTTGATGAAATGCCTTTGAAATTGATTCCGGCAGAACCGTTTGCACCAACTATTCACTGGATCAGCACTCTTCACGGCCTCACGGGCTCCTCTACTTCAGATTTTGTTTTGTTTTGTTAAAGAGCATACTGATGCTGCAGTCTTGGAAAGTGCTACCGGGGAAATTAAGAAACATATGTGTCCTCCAATACTGGATCAGCACTCTTCAAGGGTTCCTATCCTTTATGATATGTGATATCATAAAGGATGCATTTCAATTTCACATTTTATACTTCATGTCAAATACAAGACCATTTTTTCCATTTTCATAACACGCATTTCAAGTTCAGAATGTGCATCTCACATAGTAAGTTCAAACCACATTTGTGATTCCAATAAAGTGAACTGATACTTCACGTCAGTGAACAAGATGCAAGTACCATAGTATCTCAAAATTCCATCAAGAATTTCACCTTTCTTCGACTAATTTCATTTTCAGAAGATGCAATTCGATTTTTTAACATGATTTCACACAGTTAGTTGAAATTATTCCACAAT
The DNA here is from genome assembly GCA_039707655.1 of Elymus sibiricus. Classification (NCBI taxonomy): domain Eukaryota; kingdom Viridiplantae; phylum Streptophyta; class Magnoliopsida; order Poales; family Poaceae; genus Elymus; species Elymus sibiricus. The sequence goes on along the minus strand of CM077667.1, from coordinate 450,230,646 downwards.
CCAATTATAAATTTGGTATTATAATAGATGCATTTCCATTTCCAAGATTAGAACTCACTACAATGCACAACTTCTTCTGAAGAAAACTCATCGAACTTGGCCAAAGAATAGATAGATCGAAGAGCATGCAAAAAAAATTATACAACAAGAAAACACGAAAAGATCCATTGAATTCAATGAACAATCTGATTATAAATTGACAATTCATCATATCCAAACAAACATATCCATGAATTAAGTCGAATGGATCACAATCATGTGAGGCAGTTCACAGGAACTTGGTATTGAAGATCAAAGAGAGTGAGAGTCATCTAGCTATTGCTATGGATCCTAAGGTCCTATGAGAACTACTCGCACGTGGTCATGGAAGCAACAAGGTTAATGAAGAAGCCTTCGACAATAGATTCCCCCTCCGGCAGAGTACCGAAACAGGCCTTCAGATTGGATATCCTCGGAACAAAAGCTTGCGGCGGCGATTTTTTTTTGTGGACAAATTTGGTACCGAGGGTTTTAGGAATTATGAAATGTATATGCGGAGGAATGACGTAAGGCGGTGCATGTGGGGCCCATGTGGCCATGGGGCACGTCACTAGACCACATGGAGGCCCTGTCGGTCCCCAGGCGTTCCTCCGCTGCATTGTGGAATCTTTGTTGCCTAAAAAAATTCGTATTAAATCCTTAGGGCTTCTTGACCTCGGCGGATATTGATTTTATAAAAAATAAAAAACATGCAGAAAACAACAGCTGACACTGTCACTAAATTAATAGATTAGTCCAAAAAAAAATATAAAATGCCATAAGAAGTATATAAAACCGATATTATAATAGCATGAAGCGATAACAAAAAAAATATATATACATTTGAGGTGTATCATATGCTACATTTAGAAACAATTTACGCGTTCAAAAAATACATTGTGACATTTTCAATAAATGTTTATACAATACAAAAATGCCCGCATAGTTACATAATGTTTTCTATCGTTTAAAAAATGTTTCAACGTGCATTTGAAAAAAAATTAACTCGTATTTGATAAATATGTTAATCATGTATTTAAAAAATGGATAATAATATTTGTAGGAGTATGATTTAAATAATGTTTATCATGTATTAAAAAAAGTTAAACGTGTATGAAAAATGTTATTGATGTATACAAAAAATGTAGAATGTGTACAGAAAATGAAGACATATGTTTAAAAAAGAAAGAAAAATAAAACCGGCGAAAACCAAAGAAATAAACAAAGAAAAACTAAAGAAAAATAGAGAAACCTGAAGAAGACCGTTACAAACAGTTAAAGCCCCAATAACAAAACCACAAAGAAAAGAGAAACTCTTGCCGCAACTACAGTATTATGCCGATCCAGTAGTATCATGCTCCATTAATTGCAGCTTGTACATTTATATGTTTGAGTTTGCAGTTTGCGATAAAAAGCAACTAGGTCTCGCAAAGGGCAAGTAATAGCCCTAGCGGACAGTATGGGCCACAAAGCACCACGCTATAAAACAGGTTCAAGCGTTACAACTTGTTCACTCTTTAGCCGAACAAACTTGCAGTTTTTCCAAGGATTCCAACCTAAAGACATAAGTATACCTGGCCATGGGATACCCGGCCCGGCCGGCCCGAAAAAGCCCGACCCGACCCGGGCCGACCTTGCTCACGGGCCGGGCCTGGGCCTGAGATCTAGGCCCGATAGCCAGTCCGGACCGGGCTTGGGCCTGACATTTTTGCAATTTAGGGAAGGGCCCGGCCCGACGGCCCGAGGCCCGACGGGCTTTTCCTCTGATGGGCCGGGCTTGGGCCTCAAATCTAGGCCCGACGACCGGGCCGGGCTCAGGCCTGGATTTTTTGTCGCGGGCTTTGTCAGGCCCGGCCCGAAGCCCGGCTCGGCCCGAGGTATGGCCAGCTATAGACATAAGTACCACTACCCATATTTGTTGATAACTAATAAGACTTAAAAAGACCTATTGATGTAAGACCAAGCCCTTGTTCGCCCGGTCTTTACGAACTAGAGGTGAATTCGAGAACACAAGGAAATCATAAAGGGGAACACTCAACATTAAGATCCATATCACTCATATCAAGATGGCTCAAATGAAAAGGGTTCACCTTAGCAAGGTTCCAGAAAAAAATTGTCGCTTGTTTCCTTCAAAATGAACAAACACAATGAATGTTTTGTTTAGAGAAGGAGCTTCCCACCGTTCAAAAGCATTGCCTTATGGTCCTAACTTCATAACCATCTGAAACGTTTTGTTCAGAGAAGGAGCCTCCCACCATTCTTGTTGGACCTATTTCACCGGTTTCGATGATTTCACCTGCTCTTTAGAGTATCTACAACCGACACCCCCCATACTCACCCCAAACGTCCGGGCGGGCTATCTGGTAAGTGACTGGATGATTTTTTGCCACCTAATTAGGCTCCTCATAGCCGACCCAAACGCCCTGACCGACCCTCACCATGACTGACCCATATTTGGGACGTATATAGGGAGGTCCGGACGCGCTCGGGCACGCCACCACATCAGACCGATCGATGGGGACCACACGGGGATACGGAGAGACCGCTGGTCCGACGGGCGCCTCCTCCGCTCCACCCTGCGTGGCGCCGCTCCGGCGTGCCGCCCGAGGGAGGAGGCCGGCTATTTAAGTCGGACGGCGGCAACCCAAACCCTATCTGCCCCATTTCCCCTCTTTCCTCTCCGTCGCCGCCACTTATAATTCGCCCGCCGCACCATGCCGAGCCGCTAGATCACCACCTACGCCATGCTCACTCTGGAGCGCTGTGTGCACTCCTGGAGGAGATCCGGGTGCTATGGGACTTCCTACGGATTCACCCGAGCCAGGAGAGGAGGAGGGGGAGGGTAGCCGCCGAAAGCGAAGCCCATGGAGGAGGAGGCGGAGCCGGCTGCGTACGCCATGGAGGACGCGGAGGCAAAGTACAAGTCCGCCAAAGCGATGGAGATGGCGGAGCAGACCGCCATCCTCGAGTCCATCCAGGATAAGGCCTACGTCAAGGCTAACATACTGTTCATCCGCCAGGAACATGCGGCGACGGAGACGATGTTTGTCGAACTGGACACGAAGGCGAAGGGGTAGGAGGACCCGGAGCCTTCACACTTGCCCGTCTACCCGATGCCAGGCACGGATATCGTCGACATCTCCGACGATGAGTAATTTTAGCTATGTATGTAGTATGTAGTTTTTTATCCGTATGACTAGTATGGATTTGAGGTTCATGGCTGTGACGCGTCCGTGGCCGTTTGGGGCCGGATTTCGGTGTTCGTGGTTGTAGATGCTCTTAACCCGCTAAAAACTGTTCTTTTAACTTATTTGATTCAATGCGAACCAATCCGTGGTTGGATGGTTAGAAGGACAGTGATATCCCCAGCCCACCAGGGTTCAAGTCCTGGTGCTCGCATTATTCCTAGATTTATTTCAGGATTTTCGATGACGCGCTTTCAGTGGGAGGAGGCGTTCCCGTCGACGACGAGGCTCCTACGGTGGCTTCGTAAATATCAAGATGATATGCCGGCTCAGTCTCTCGAAAGTGCTCATAGGGGGAACCGGATCCTCTAACATCAAGGAGAGAAGTCATGTAAGCTACAGTGCCCTAACTTCCCTCCTTTACATCCGTATGATTAAGACTAAAATGACTTAAATTAATTTGCAAATTACAAATCTGCTATATACATTGGAAAAAATTATATGCAAACAAAATTATGGTGCAATAAAATTAATTTTAAATTTATTTATATGAACAATAATTTCTTACATTATTCGCTATAGTAGATCCATACAGTATTCACTGCAGTAACCGTGACTTTCCTTCTTCGTTTTCCACTGGTTTCCACTATAGCGTACCTAACATCTCTCCTTGATGTTAGAGGATCCGGTTCCCTCACAGGGATAGGGTGTGCGTGTGTGCGTTCATAGGATGAGTGTATGCACGGAGCGCTTGCGTTTGTACTGTTAAAAAAAACTTATTTGACTCAATAAAGAGAGACAAATGTTTCAGAATAATCTGGAGAAAAGAGAGGTTGGGTCAACCCAACGAAACGGGAGAGACTGGCCCGCGCCTCAGCATTTTCAGCATCGTGCCCACTAGGCGTACGCCACGTGAAGCACGACTGCACGAGCAAGCGTACGCGACGTCGGGTGCACGCAGCAGCGTGCCCGTGCAAAACGAACCTTTCTCATCAGAAAATGGGAGAAGCTCCAACCAAAATAATCCGCCTTTTCCTTCCGCCAGGCTAAAAAAAGCAAGATTCCCATTGGTCGAGCGAGTTTAGCCGCAACCTCGGCCTCCCCCCCGCCTCCGGTCTCCTCCCATCTATCCGGATCGCCGCGGCCTCCTCCCCGGATCAGCGCCGCCGCCTGCCGCCGCCGATCGGAGAGCCTCCCCCCGTTCCCGCGGCGGCTCGAGATGGACGGCGCCGGGGGCGGGGGAGGAGGAGGGGCGCACGCCTCCCGGAGGAGCATCTCCTCGGCCACCGGCCCCAGGAGGAGGGGGCCGTCCATGGAGAACGGGCACGACGCCGCCGCCGCCGCCAGGAGGTCCTCCGCCACCATCTCCCGCAACACCACCTCGTACGTGATTATCCCCGCCCCCCTTATTTGTTCGTCGCTACGAGTCATTTCCACGCTGCTATTGCCGCTGTTGGGCCGCGCGATGCCGTGCAGGTACGGGGTAGCTTACGGAATAGCTTTCTGGTCGAGCGCTAGCTTGCTCCGTAGGCTAAGGGCTAGATTTGATTTGAAGCAATCGCTGAGGCGCAGACCATTTTACTTTTAGTCAGAACGGCGACATGATTGGCACCCCAGGCAATATGATTAACCTGTAAATCTCATTTATCTATCTATTATGATGATCTGCGTATGCACATGATTGTGGAATTTGGATTCTGTAACACGGCAGCACCAGATGTTTCTTGATGCAAAGTGAATACAGCCGAAATCGCATGAGATGTGGTTGTAACTGAAAAATGTTGCCTCCCTCAGGTCGGTGACTGGGGAGAGAACCGTTAAGAGACTGAGACTGTCCAAGGCACTGACAATACCGGACCACACAACTGTGTACGAGGCCTGTCGGAGGATGGCCGCGCGTAGAGTTGATGCCGTCTTGCTGACGGACTCCAACGCGTTGCTCTGCGGGATCCTTACTGACAAGGTGAGGTAGATCTTTCTTCTCTTCACCTGCTCCAGGTGCTGGCTGGTAGACCATTCATTTCTGACTGTTTGCTGCGTTTTGCGGACACGGATCAGGACATAACCACAAGGGTTATTGCTCGTGAATTGAAGCTAGAAGAGACACCAGTTTCCAAGGTCATGACTAGAAACCCTCTCTTTGTTCTCGGGGACACTCTCGCGGTCGAGGCATTGCAGAAAATGGTGCAAGGTTTGTGAATGTTCCTCCCGATAATTGGGCTACCTTCTTGCTGGTTATCTTAATGATGTTGGTTGAAAAAGTGTCACATGATTCCAGGTAAGTTCAGACATTTACCTGTTGTGGACAATGGGGAAGTCATTGCGCTACTGGACATAGCCAAGTGCCTATATGATGCTATTGCACGAATGGAAAGGGCGGCTGAGAAAGGAAGAGCAATAGCTGCTGCTGTTGAGGGTGTTGAGAAGCATTGGGGAACATCTGTATCTGGTCTGTAGTCTCTTATGTTTCACCTGTATCAGTTTCTTGTATGACAAACCACTAAATGTTACTGCCTGAAGATTTGGATTCAGCAATTTGCCCTTTTAATGCTTTCTCCATTTACTTTGCAGGTCCAAACACTTTTGTTGAAACTCTTCGTGAACGGATGTTTAGGCCATCACTGGCCACAATTATATCTGAGAATTCAAAGTAGGTAATATCCTGTCATTTTTTTAATAAACGCCTATCTTTAATATTTCCAGAATAAATGCTGTTACAGAATAACTTATTAGCTGATCTCAATTTCTTAGAGTGGCCACTGTTGCACCAACTGACACTGTGTTGACTGCATCCAAAAAGATGCTTGAACTAAAAGTAAGTTCAGCAGTTGTTGCGATTGAAAACAAGCCTGGCGGGATTCTGACGTGAGCACCTTTCCTGGATACAATTAGATCACTTGTAATCTCTATAGCAGCATTGAACTGAAAGCTACTTTATTTTTACATCGATCAGCTCAAGAGATATATTGATGCGTGTTATAGCCCAAAATCTTCCACCTGAGTCTACTACAGTCGGGAAGGTAAGCAAAGCCAAAATAGATTATCTTCACATTCTTATGTATTCATACTATGTTCTTCTGTATTTTCTCTTTAACAGTCATGTCATCATGCCTGGAACTCTTTTCGACAGGTCATGACCCAGAGTCCAGAATGTGCCACGATTGACACCCCGATCCTTGAAGCCCTACACACAATGCATGATGGGAAATTTCTGCATTTGCCTGTTCTAGACAGGGGTATGTGGACAAATGAGCAATGGAGTTTAATCTAATTCAAGTTGTTTGCGAAGGCTGTTTAATCATGAATAATGTGTTGTCATTATCCAGATGGGAGTGTTGTAACGGTTGTTGATGTCCTTCACATAACTCATGCTGCAATTGCAACGGTGAGTAACAATTTCCTCCTGCTTGAGCTTCTGCATGCGCACTCTGGCTTGCTCCTTTGTGTGTACTTTCAGGTTTTGAACTGGAAAATGTATATTGGGCTATTGGCAATATGTTAATGCCCAGGTCACTCGGTGTTTAATAATGAGGGGATGCTGTAATCTGTATCTTGTTATAAGTTGCATGATGGAAGTTACTAAAGCAACTTTATAGAGAAGTGCCAAATATACAAGTTGTATGGACCATTAGATAGTGTATCTCTATCTGGTTTGCTAAAATATGGTTGCGGCCGAGCTTACTAACAGTGTTGTGTATTCTTCGCTTTCATTACTCTATATGTATACGTTTAGAGACATCATGCTTGTTTTTCTTTTTTTAATTTGGCATGCCTGTTTGTGTTGTTGTATTCAGGTTGGAAACAGTGGAGCAACAGGCTCTGAGGCGACTTCTTCCATGATGCAGAGGTTCTGGGATTCAGCAATGTCAAGTGGGCCGCTTGATGATGATGATGATTCCAGAAGGTTAGCATCTCTTTTTCACCCTATCATTTTGATGACATGATTTTTTTTCTGTGACTAAATCAATATGGCATCTCTCAGTGAAGGATCAACTAAAGTGGCATCCGAGGCACCAGATATGGGAAGATCAGCCTTCTTTCCGGCTTCAAGCTTATCAAACACTTTTGGGTTCAAGATTCAGGACAAACAAGGCAGGATGCACAGATTTAACTGTGGTATGCCCTCTCATTTCGGTGTAACTCTAATTGGGATTATATCATCGTTCTTTCTTTTCCCATTTCAGGCCCAGCAATTTATTTACACTATAGTTTCTGAGTTTCATGCATGACTTCTCAAATTTCAGAGACTAGTAGCCTGACAGAATTGATAACGTCCATTCTGCAAAGACTTGGCGACGACATTGATAAATCGAACCTGCCTCAGATTCTGGTACTGGTCAAGCTCCATTCTCGACATTTGCCCATGTACCTATATCAGCATATGTTAGTTCTCTAAGGTTTCTTCTTTTCCTGGTACCATTTGACAGTACGAAGATGATGATCACGATAAAGTTATACTCTCATCAGACACCGACCTTATAGCGGCTGTGGACCATGCAAGACAAATCGGTTGGAAGGTAATGCTGTTCGTAGGTAAAGCTGACCTTTCTTCTACCAAAAAAAGGGTGCTCATCTACTTACCTGTTCCTCTGGCAGAGCTTGAGGTTGCACTTGGATTACGCCGGTGTTGGCCGCCGGAAGCGAGGAGCCGTCTCGTCGGACTTCGAGTACGCCGGAAGGGACGCCTGGGCTTCCGCTTATGGCACCGTCGCGGCCGGGGCGGCCCTGGTGGCCGGCCTCGGTGTGATGGCCTACCTGAAAAGAGCAGGCTAAGGCACGACGAAACACGGTTTGGTCTTGATGATACTTACAGGATGTTACCACATTGATTGATATGGCCAGAATTGGACCTAGAAAAAGGAAATTTACGAGAGTGGGTGTGATTGATTCTTGTGGGAAAAAAAATGGAAACCTGTAATAACGTCACGGCAGCGGATGGACTGTTTGGATCAATTCTTGGTTGAGTCGGTCCCGAGTCTCCACGGGGTGCCCGCCGTTGTACACCCTGAAACACTACTACATCATCACCATTGTACAATGAAATCATAATATTGGCCATTTGGTTGGACCAACACGTCGTCAGTGTGGCGAGTTGCTGTCGCGTGTGCCGCAGTTGCCACTTCCCTGTGTGCTTGTCTGACCCTGTGTAAGCATCTGCTTTCTACTCATCGAGGTGTTGCCAATGGTTGGCACCATCATCATTCATCACGCGGACTAAATTGTCAGCAGACGCCAACGCAACACAGATTCAGAAGGTGGCCACCAACAACATTTTTTTTTTTTGAAGAAGCCACCAACAACAATTCATTCGCGCGCACATGTGTGCCCACGCGACGGCGCGACCACCCTATCTGGTCGTGGTCGGGCAACCAGTGCATGGTCCGCTGACACCCGCACCAATGTCAACAACCTCCCGGCCGGCACCAGCACGGCCAGCAGGCCGGCGCCCGGCACGGGCCAAATATGAATCCTGCGCCAGCGCGTCCCGGCCCACGCCGTCGACACAAGCTTTGCTCAGCAATGGCTGCTCGGTCGTCTGACGTCGAAATCCACTCGACATTTGGTGCTCTGGCGATGGCAGTCAGGCGCAGCCACTGTTGCACCCCTTCACCGCCATCCATCCATGCCGCAGTTCCGTTGTTTCAGCTGCTGGGCATGGCCGTTGGGGTCGGGACGGGCCGGGCAACTATCATGGCATATGGCATGGACCGTTTTGCTCCGTCGAATCCACTGTGCCAAACTGATTAGAAGCCATGCTATGCTAGCACACTGACATGGGTCGATCCATCCAACGGCCAGCTGCTAACGTCAGTTCCTGTCACTCGATCTTCTCATTCCTCGTCTTTTCGCACCACTGTAACACCGCAAGAATGTTTCAGTTCAAGAACTCATGGACAGTGGATTCCCGGTAAAGAAAAACAGGTATGAATGGCCAGCGGCGCATCGCTAATTTTGATGCCACTCTGTCTGCACTGACCGCTGACCAGCGTGCACCCGCCCTACACGGCAGCGCGACCCCAATGCTCTTAAGTTCTCTGAAGCAGTAGCTGAGCGATCAGACAGCAGTTAACAGCGATGGCAGATCGGTAAGTGCTTGGCGTGGACGGGCCAGCACTTTGACCGGAACTGGCCTCGGTCGGTCGGTCTCCAAGTGTAAACTCGGGCTCGGGTGATTGTTCAATTTTTCCAAAGGGACAGCAGTAGGCAGGTCTGCATCGCATAGATTGCACCTCCATATACGTTGATCTCATCTGTCGCTTGCCCCCAAAATAGAACCCGAGCAGTTCCGTCTGCAGGCGACGGATGCACGAGAAATGCTTTTCTATCATGCATATGCATGGTATGAAGTGTGAACTCACTCTTTCATTTTGTTGAAGATTTGTGCAGTCGGACGAACTGAAATATTCTTTCATGAGAGAAGATATATACGTGGCAATTTTGATAGCCAGCAAACTTCGATTCGTACGTCGTCCACGGCAATTTATGTTGTCCGTGGATGGCAATTTTCTTTAGCAAGCATGACAAATCTGTCCATATTTGCTGAAGAAATTTGCCATCCTCACGACAACGTAAATGGCCATGAAAGACGTTTGGTTCGCCATGCACCCTCAGCGAACGTTAACACAGTAGTGTTTTCAATCGCTGGAGTTAGGAGGAGTTTTCAGACCTAATAGAATCGATAACGATGAGCAGGCATGCATGCTCTTGACATGATCGATGCACAATTCCTGCGTGATGCCAATTGCCGATGCTCCATCAGTGCAGGTCGAGGATCTAATGCGATGCCTGACGGAGAAGTGTCGAGGGTTCATTTACAACTTGTCTCCGGTCTCGAGAGTGGGACAGGAACGCATGCGGCGGCGACAAAACCGCGTCTGTCACGTCGACGACGGCGAGTGTGTATGAATGCCGGAACATGAGATACACGCCATGTACTAGTATTTGTGTATTACTATATATATACTACCTGGATTTCTTTGTTTCTGCTGTATACATATGGACTTCTTTGTTATCTCGATACAAAAAGTTCTCCTGACAGAAAAAAGAACCTTGAGATTGTTAACCATGCAATATCTTCTTTTTGTGGCCATGAGGCGGCAGTGCCTTCTGTCATCGCGTGGTGATGGATTATGCGGGCTTAACAGATTTTCTGGATGAGTAACAAGGTTGTGTAAAGCGGACGTGACATGATCAGAGAGGCTGCGTTGGTGCAAAAGGGAATCAAAGGCCTCCTTTTTAGTCCCGGTTGAGCAACCGGGACTAAATAATCAGGACTAAAGGTCCCCTTTTTAGTCCCGGTTGTGTTACGAACCAGGACTAAAGGGTTTCACGTGGCCGCTGTGAAGCGTTCAGGCAGGCACCAATCGGGACTAAAGGCCGCCACGCGTCAGGCGCTGCCAAGCGCTGGGTTTAGGGTTTTGAAGGGGCAGTGTTTCCTTTTTTTTACCATTCAATTCTTTTTCATTTAGGGTTTTCATTTTTATTTTATGTTTACCATTCAACTCGACGCTACTACATATAGCAATGAAGGAACCATTACACAACATCGTCATGAATATAGAGAAGTGACCTCTTTCTCTGTGCTTGGTCGAACAACAAGTTTTCGTATATATATTCGACGCTACTACATATAGTACACGTTCATGCATATATATAATATAATATCTCTTACGATTCCTAATATCTAATTACCAATTCCCTATCAATTCCCGATGGTATTCTCCGGTTTTAGATATGACCTCTTCAAGTAAGAATCCCGCAAATTCCTCTTAAATTGCTCGTACGCGATCCTTTGGTAGGAGAGCGTCCCGCATCCGTTCGATCTAATTTAAAGAAGAGGGTCAATATATATGAATGAAACTCAACACAATTGATGGTAATAAAATAAAATTGTGAATATTGTTTACGTACTTGAAGTTTTTCTAAAATTCTGCCCTTCTCACAGGTCGTCTGGCGAATGAACTCGCAAACATAGTATCCACATAAGTTATTCCCATCTCCCTGCCTCAAGCACTTTACGAAAATAGAGTTCAATCAAAATAATAATCAAGCATGATAATGGTATTGAAACTAGAATCAAAGAGATGCACGGACCTAGCTAGTACTACTTACATGGAGTTGTCGAAATTGCACCTCCTTTTTTCCATTCACCCCTAACCTTCTTGGTGAACCGTTTCCAAACCCTGCCCGACAAAGAAAATGAATAAAGGAGTTATTAATTACTTGATATCAGTAAATGAACAAAAGTTGCTGATATAGTGCGATAATGATTGAAATTACCTCTGGAGCATTTCACTCAGGTCCGCCCACATCTTAGGGTCTTTACGTTTCGAGTCCATGACAAGTACTACTCCTGAGTCAACCTGAATGACTAGCAGAATAAAGTAGAACATGCGAACGCATAACTCATCAATTACACTTAACATCGAGTAAGCAAAACAGAATGTGTAAAAGACATGCAGTAACACCCACCTGAAGTTGTAAGGAAATAGTATTTCCCTTTTGGTTTGTTGTTTCATTAACGCCGTTAGCAAGTTGTCCTCTGTTTCCTTGGCATTGTTTTTTACCGTATATTCATGTATGTAATTTGGGTCAATGAACCCAATGTCATAGATTTGTCCTCTTTTGCATTTGAGAATCTTCATTCTGCATAATATAGTGAGGATAATTATACATGCAATGAACGAGCTGAGCTAGAGACTTAATTACAGAAATAATACTTACAGACAATAGCAACTGATATAGATTTGTCGATGGCGTCTTGATTGTATAACTAAAATAATTCATCAAATTCAAACATCATCTCGTATTTTCCACGGAAGTAACGCTCATCTCTAATTCCCACCATGAGCCAGTTACTCCCTTCCTTTGAGGCTTGCATGTACCACTCATGCAATCTTCGCATTTGTGTTGGTAGAAGCCGGACCTCCTCAGGTATGATGAGAGGCTTCCCGTTCTAGTATCTGTATGCTAAATCAGCCATGGGGAACTCTACTACCTGGCCTAAGTATTCAACAAGAGTAAAACCAAGATCATGGGCCGCTACCTCCGGATCATAATTGATATTAGTCCCCACGTTGAGCGGGGGGCACGATTGGTTTTCTGTTCTCCGAGCTGATGAATTGTTTTCTCCCTTGCACTACTACTTCCCGACCGTTGCACATGTTCTTTATGTGACTTCATAATAGAGCGATCATAGTTTGATGACAGCGAAGTCGGTGGCCGCGTAAGGTTTTCCAGAAACTGCTTCACTTTTGTCGGATCTATTTTCTCTTATGGCTCGGGCCGTGTCGGTGCAAGCTGGCGTTTCACATCAGCATCCACGACCATCTTGATTTCCTCATCAGTCAGATCGTATGGTAACTTGGCAGGAGCCTCCTTGACGCTGTTCCTTCTACCTGCCGAGAATTTCTTCGCAGTTGTAGTACTAGCCGCCGGAGCGGCAGTTCTCTTCCGCTTATCCATCCGGGACTGAGGCGGCGGAGTCTGCTGATGCGGCGGAGACGGCTGAGGCGGCGGAGTCTGCTGACGCGACGGAGATGGCTGAGAAGGCGGAGACGGCCTTGGCGTCCAATGTGGAAGCACGATGTGTTCCTTTTTCCATAGAATGGTAGTTTTTCTGGCATCTCCCAGTTCAGTCTCCCCTTTACTTGTAGGGAAGTTGTCGGGGATATAACCCCGCGGTATAACCCGTCCTACTGGGCAGGGTCAATGTAATGGCGGCTCTGGAATTATATTCAAGATGGGCCGTGTCGTGAAGATAAGACGAGCAAGGCAGTTACTAAGTAAGCCGCCGGGCGGCCCAAGCGCGTGGAGACGGCGACTCACGGCCCACAGGGCAGAAGACGCCTGAAGATTCCTTGCTGGAGAGGCAAGGCGTGTTAGAGACATGATAGGTTACGAGTTGTAATATGACTCGGACTCTGTTGTAAACCCTAGGGCCTCGACCTGTATATAAAGGCGAGCCCCTAGAGCCGAAAGACTTAAGTTACACACCCTCGAAAGCTAGGTTAGCGATTCCGCACCATTGTAATCGAGATCATCATCAATATAGACACAAAGCAGGACGTAGGCTATTACTTCCATCGAAGGGGCCGAACCTGGGTAAACTTCCCTCTCATTCCCGTTTAACCCCTTTGAGTCGCCACCTAGCGGCGATGGCCTCACACCTAAGTCCTTGCATGAGGACATCTGCCGTGACAAAACCACGATAGTTGGCACCCACCGTGGGGCTCTCGTCTGGTGGAGTTGAGTTCTCAAAGGGAGCCCTTCCAGGGTTCGGGAGCTACGTGGCGGGTCACATGACCAAGAGCCGCCGCGACAAGATATACATCGACGATTCAGGCTGGGGCCCCGAGGCCGACTCAATTGAGTATGGGTATCGGGTCCCCTTCGGCAAGATCCATGTCTTCATCGGCCAGAGCGGCGCTTCGGTGCCCGAGTCGGACATCTGCACCAACATCGCCGAGCCGGCTCGGGGCCGACAAACCCGACCGGCATCAACCCGGCCGTCGTCACGAGACCAAGATCCTCGAGGAGGTTCATGAGTCGCCCCGTCAAGTCGCTGTCTACACAGCAGGAACCGCGACGGCCCAAGCTCCACCCACGACTGAAGCATCAGGTGGCTTCACCCTTGGGCGGCTCGGAAGCCGAATTTAGTCAGTAGGGAAGCGACGGCAGTGGACAGCTTTTTGGCCAAGGCGATCAGCAGCATAATAACCTAGGTGGTTTCCAGAGCAATCCCAAGCAGTTGAATAGCGGTCAGTACCACTAGTACCTGATTCCTCGAATAATAATTCATATTATCTGGAGAAATTTACGAGAATGATCATATATCTTCAAGGAGAAAATAACCCGGCCTTGGAGCACTGCTCACCTGCGGTCATATTATACTTAGAGCTACCGACTCCTTCGCTTTTTGTAACCCCCCCTGCAAATTATGTACACACTTCTTTATGTTTCGAATATAATAAAGCCGGCACACCCATAACTCGGAGTTTCTGTCGTTTCAGCCTACAAACTAAGCATGAGTCTTTATTTTCTAAAACAGTGGGCATTTGGGGGCTTCCAACTCACCGAGTTCAGCTTTCTCACCCTCTGGACCCGGCAAAAACGCCACAATCCATTGGGCATTTGGGGGCTTCCAACTCACCGAGTTCAGCTTTCTCACCCTCTTGACCTGGCAAAAAACGCCACATATGGTTAAACCTGCCTGTATGCTTGATGCGACTCCGATCAGGTGACCCCGTGTACTCTTGACAAGTCAATCCTTTTTTGGACCCTGAACTTCTCAATGTTAAAACATTGGCTTGAGTCACGTGTGAGTCGGCATACAAAGAGCTAGGATAAACCATGGGTTATCACACCCGCTTCATGGAAGCAAGACTCGAGCCTCGAAAGCCGGTCTTTATGTCGAGCCTCGAAAGCCGACATTTTTTATACTTTGTTATCATATACATACATCATTTTACATGGCATCATTGCATCGTGTATCATACATGCATATTTATATTTGTTTATGAAAAGCCGGTCTTCAAAACCGGGTTACATCACAAACTTCTGCAGAAAAATAAATTTTTCAGCCTAATCCTCATCATGGTTTATTATAACCAGGATTAAATGATCAGAATTTCCAGAACCAGCTCAGCAGAACTGGTCAAACTTGCTGAGCCTCGAAAGCCGGTCTCTTTATTGCCGAGTCTCACTAGGCTGGCTCATTAACAGTACTTGATACTGTTATTACTACCTCATAAATTTTGTAGGTACGATATTCTTTGGTTTCCGGCTCATACATGAGCCTTCGGGTTATCAACCGTCATCATATCATGACGAGATTATCTTCCCCAATATTATTTACATAAGACTTGAGTTTTGAAAGCCAAGTTTCTTTGCCAGTTCATTCTTTGACCTGTCCTCTCTGTTTCAACCAAAGAACTCATCGAGCACCGCAGAGATATTTAAAGTCAAGCAAAAGAACGACACAATCATCAATTATCGAAACAAGATCAAAAGGATCAAATTTTCTTCAAGTACCTTTACGAATGCAAACATGCACGAAGGCATGGCGAAACTTTAAAGAAGTTTTCCAACTACTCCTATTACAGGCCCATCTCAAGAGCCCCAAAATATTCAGCCCAACACTTGGGGGCTAGCGTCACTAGGCGACTCAAAGTGTTAACGTGTCACTTCTCTGATCCGCCTTTTGTGCCGTCCGGATTAACCTCAGGCTGACCTCTAGTCTGAGCCGCCTCCGGGTCATCCTCCACTGTGTCTTTGGGGTCTTCGATCTGAAGGTTGTCCACATCCCAGTTGCAATGGGTTAAAGCGTGGAATACAGCTTCTCCATTCAGGATGGAGGACGGGTCAACGCCAGGGGCAAAAATGTGCTTACGATGATGAGGAGTCAGGTTCATCGACACAAAGGATGGCGGCCGAACTCGTGAGTTGTTTGCATCATAAGTCGCCTGATAATTCTTCAGCTCCATTTCAGCAACAAGTTGTGTGGCCAACACTCGAGATGTCTTGACACATTTAAGATAGTCAGCATCACCGAAAGCCGAGCCATCATCCTTGAGCTCAGGAAACCCTTTGTCCATTTCTGCCGAATCAAGCTCCTCTGAATAGGCAAAAGCCCGGCTCAAAGAAGATGTTGCACCGGCACGGGCGGCTGATCTTTTCAACTCTTCACTTGTTTGGGGATCGTTGAGGGAAACCTCACCACATCCTTGATGAGCTTCACCGGCTCTTTGTTCCCCATAACCGCCTTGATGGCGAGATAGCTTCCAGCATAGAGTTGATTGGTCAATGTATATACAGCCTTCAGCATAAGCAAGCTGTTATCTTGAAGGTTGCATGTTCGTGGACCTACAAAATAATTTAAACACATAAGTCGCCAAACGATTTTTCTACGCACACAAGTATTATTGCGAGTTAGCAAGGATTCCTATAAAATATTTACCAAAGAAAGCCTGGGTCATGTGGGCAATATGCCGTTTTAACCCGGATAGCTCTTCTATGATGGGTTTCAGTTGGCCCTTAGCATTTTCTGTGCGCTCCAACAAGGAGGCTTTCTCAGCTTCAAAGGATTTATTTTGCTTTTCAAGGTGTGCCTTGGTTTTCTCCAATTCCTCCAAAGCAAGGCGAAGCTTCTCCTCAACAGCAGCTCGGGCGTGTTGCCCTACTTCCAGATCTTTCTTCAAACCGGTCACACTTGACTTGGCTGCTTCTAGAGGTTTCTACATAATAAGAGCCATGATATTCAATGGTCATAAGCCGGTCGCAGGATGCAGTGTCATATGACAAAGAAAAATTATAACAAATCTCAAACAGATTGCAAAACAATATATTTGACACTTGGGGGCTAATGCATGTCAGTTTTTCCAAAGCAAGGATATGGAGAAGACCCGACTCATCTCAAGAAGATGAGCCGGCCCTTGGGGGCTACAGGTCAAATTCTTCACAAGTATTAATAAGACCCGACTCATCTCAAGAAAATGAGCCAGCCCTTGGAGGCTACAGGTCAATTCTTCACAAGTATTAATCAGACCCGACTCGTCTCAAGAAGGTGAGTCGGCCCTTGGGGGCTACAGGTCGAATTCCTCAAAAATTATTAACAAGACCCGATTCGTCTCAAGTAGACGAGCCGGCTCTTGGGGGCTATAAAAGTATATATATGGAGTACACAACAAAGAGGAACATACCTCGTATTTGTTTTTCATCATGCTGACAAGGCCGACTTCCATCTCCCGGCTCGTAGCAAGACTGCCCAAATAACCAACATGTAGTTCTTCAGCACTCATGTTCTCATAACTTGGAACCTCCAGCTTGGCTTTTCCCTTCTCAGGTAGTACTGCTTCATCTTTAGCAACAAGTTTTGTCAGCACTCTGGAGACCTCAGGAACGGTATAACTCGACCCAGTAATGACGACCTCCTCGTTTTTATCGCAAGGATCATCTTCAGTTGTGTTTGGAGGACTGGGCGGTTTAAGATTGGCCGTCGGGCCAACTTCAGTATCCATAACATCAGTGCTTGCTGGCTCAGGTTGAAGGGCTAAATCAGTTTGAGCCTCCTGATGATCTTTAGGCTGATTTGCATGAACTTCAGAGGTTACCAAATCAGGGTTTCCCGGCTTAGGGGCCTCGGGATCAGTGGACGGCTCGCCAACTTTTCTCTTCTTGGCCTTGGCTTGAGCCCTACAAAACAAGAAGATGGAATAAAAAATATGCAAGCTTAAGGGTTCACAAAGGCAAGCATATAACAAAAGAGAAAATTTACCCAGGATTGATGACAAGGGGTGGTAGTTTGGAGGCGGTTGAGTTGCTTGACGAAGGTGGTGTCTCCCGAGAAATGGAATCAGAATGATTAAAAGGTTGCTAATTTGAACCAGCTTCGGAAGAAAGAGTTGGGCTGAAAGGTACCTCAGTTGGTCGCTTACGGGCGACTGGTTTATTGGGTAAGCCGTCTGTAAGCTCACCATTACCACTCCGAGTTTGGCGCCTCGATTTATGCTGAGTTTTCTTCAAAACAAAATTGGGATTCAAATAAGCATCTGGATGAGAGAAGCTTACTTTCCGAATGACCCGCCTTGTTCTTGTTGGAAGCAAGGATTCTGAGCCGGAGGAAATGGAAATTACCTCAACATCTTCAGCCCGGTTTGTCTCGACATTTCCCTAAGTGAGAAAAAGGGGGCATCAGCTAGATTCAATAAAATACAGTTAAAGGAAATTGATTTCTACCTTCGATTAAACATCGGCTGTTGCTGATTCACCCATAAGTGACGGCTCTTCTATGACTGCCTTATCTTTCTTTGAACTTCGAAGGGTCTTAGGCTTTTTGGCTGCGGTTTTCACTCGCTTCTTGCCCCAAATTGAAGACTTAGCCTGCAAAATTGACGATCAAAATTAATAGGTAAGGATTTGGAATTTAAAAAGAAAAAAACATTCATACAAGTCAGACATAGAGTTACCAAAGATTCTTACTGGAGGAGCTGGGTTAAGAGCATAAAGGGGCTTCAATCCGTCTTTGCTGCAAGCGGCTAGACTTTCACCCAATAGCTTCTTCACTATCCGATTTATTTCATCAGCATCCAAAGTTATATTGTTATATCTTTGAGCATCGTCTAAGTCGCCGGAATAAGCGCACATTAGACTGTCACGGCGGCTTAGCGGTAAAATACTCCAGGATACCCGGCACCGGGTCAAAACAATTCTAGTTAACCCGTTGGCTATTAAGGCCCTCAACCTTGGATATATAGGGGCATGCTGAGCACGTTCTTTCGGAGGAGCCCAGCCAGGAAGTTCGAGGTCCATGGGAAGACGATTTGGTCTGTAACCCGGCAAAGGGTTCTCATCAGCCGGGGCCGTGTTTCGGCAATAGAACCAAGTTTTATTCCACCCCTTAGGATGGCTTGGCAGAATAGCAGCAGGAAAGGCAACGTCTCTCCGCCTCTGGATTGAGACCCCGCTAAGTTCTAGGCTGGGGCCATCGGCGCATTCAGTTTGGCAATTCAAATAGAAGAACTCCCTAAAGAGGGAAACGGAGGGCTCTATCTGCAGATACGCCTCACAAAGTACTTGGAACTGACAAAGATTGGATATAGAATTGGGGCCAAGGTCTTGAGGATGAATATGGAAAAAGTGTAAAACGTCCCGAAAGAATTTTGACCCGGGGGGAGTGAAGCCTCCGAGAATATGGTCCAAGAATACCACCACTTCTCCCTCGCCGGGTTTTGGAATTTCTTCTCCCAGAGCAACCCACCAGCCGACTACTTCCTTAGATGACAGAATACCCTGATCTTGATAATCTTGAAGTATAGATTCGGAAACTTGGGAAGGCGCCCACTTGCAGACGTTGGATTTTGACATGATGTGTTGCCTGGATAAAGTAAAAAGGGAGCGGCTTAAGCAATTGGTTCAAAATGAGATGACCTAATTATTTACAATGGATAAGTTGCCTTGTGAGGAGCCGGAGTCTTAACACAGTAGTTTATCACATGGCGGATTACAACTATTGAGCCGGCAAAATTAAGGGCGGCTTACGCCAAAATCGAAGACCTCTAAATTTTGCTAAGTGTGGGACAAACAAGTTTCTTTTTTTTACCAAAATGGCTATAATTACGGATCTACAAATGGTTCGGAAAGGGAAAATATTTGCTAAACCTAGCAACAAGGCATGGGAGCAACGATGGTCTAATGTACAGAACCTTAAGGAGGATTTGAAGACGTTATGCGAGAAATGAATCTTCCATTTAAACCGCTCTATTTCTATGATAAAGCTTGTGGAATCTATACATGAACAAGCAATGGCAATAAACAAAAAGGGGACTACCGGAGTGTTCAAGAACTTCGACGAACTACTGTGGATCTAGAAAAGAAGAACGATTTACCTGAAGGAGGCCGAGGGCAGCGGAGACAGTCGGCTGGACCTCGACGAAGATGCGGCGCCGCTGCAGTCCCGAAAGTGGTCACCGGTGACAAACGAGCGGTGGCACTGGCACGACGAAACCTTCGGGCGCGAGGAAGAAGAAGCAAGAAGGGCGAGGTAAAAGTGAAAAAAGGGACTCTCCAGTGAATATTTAAAAGGGGAAAACCCGAAGGGGCAACCGGCGGACGCGAAAATCAAGGAGACGCAGTAAATTTTGGAAAAAGATACCTCGATTTTCAGGATATCCGGATACACTCAGATTCACTGTGACGTCGTCATTGGCTTCCTGGATTTCTGGCGGGAGACGTCACTAAATGGACGGCACAAGAAAAATGACAAGTCTGGAGATATTGCAAGCCGACACTTCAAGATCCATGAAGAACACAGATGCAGGCAAATGATAAGCCGTCAAGAGAAGTGAGAGGAAATTGACATGAATAAATTCAAATCAATCTAGGGCCTAATGTCAGGGATATAACCCCGTGGTATAACCCGTCCTACTGGGCCGGGTCAATGTAATGGCGGCTCTGGAATTATATTCAAGATGGGCCGTGTCGTGAAGATAAGACGAGCAAGGCAGTTACTAAGTAAGCCGTCGGGCGGCCCAAGCGCGTGGAGACGGCGACTCACGGCCCACAGGGAAGACGACGCCTGAAGATTCCTTGATGGAGAGACAAGGCGTGTTAGAGACATGATAGGTTATGAGTTGTAATATGAATCAGACTCTGTTGTAAACCCTAGGGCCTCGACTTGTATATAAAGGCGAGTTCCTAGAGCCGAAAGACTTAAGTTACACACCCTCAAAAGCTAGGTTAGCGATTCCGCACCCTTGTAATCGAGATCATCATCAATATAGACACAAAGCAGGATGTAGGCTATTACCTCCATCGGAGGGGCCGAACCTGGGTAAACTTGCCTCCCGTTCCCGTTTAAACCCTTTGAGTCGCCACCTAGCGGCGATGGCCTCACACCTAAGTCCTTGCACGAGGACACCTGCCGTGACAAAACCACGACAGAAGTCAACCTCCAGCTGCTCAAATCCCTTGATAACTTCATCCACCCCGACAACAACATAGCCATCTAGAATCGGAGAGCAATGGTAAGTTCCATTACATATAGGAGGTAAGGCAAAGCCGACCGCCACCTTCACGAATATGTTCATGCATTTCACATGTAGCTCACAATTTTCCCTCTGCGTGATATCATCCACGGGGTAGCGAGGAGCCGTGATATCATCCATGGGGCGAACGAGCTTCGTGGAAGCCACACTGCTTTTCCACTGAGATGGTGGGTCGGTAGTATCGAATGCAGGGTCTTCATGCCGCTGAGATGGGCCGGTAGCTTGATGGCTGGTAAATGTGTCTAGTTGCTTCTACTGCCGCGCTAATTTTTCTTCTATCTCATGCAGCCGGTCTGTATGATGTTTCTTTTTCTCGCCTGGCTTCTATAAGTGTCCGTGCATTCAAGAAACCCAATCTTCCACGGAATAGAGCCTGATGTGCCTCGTGTTCGTCCACTGTGTTCAGCATTCCCGAGGGCGCGTGTCAGCTCGTCGCTCTCTCTGTCGGGAATGAACTTCCCGTCTTGCATGTCCTTCATTGCAGCTTTAAGGGCTTTGAGGGGTGTTGCAAGTTGATCTTTTGTAAAAATACACTTCCCTGTTTCTGGGTTCAACTTTCCCCCATGCCCGTAGAACCAAGTCTTTGCCCGTTCGGCCCACTCCAATGTCTCTGGATCGATCCCTTTAACAATTAGGTCGTTCTCAGCTTTCTCCCACTTAGGCCTAGCAACCTTGTAGCCACCTAACCCCATAACATGGTGATATTCCTTCTTTGCAGCATTGTTCTTATTTATTTCTGACCTTTTCTTAGCTTCATCCGATGTCTTGTACTTCACAAATGCGTCCCAGTGATCTTTTATCTTCTCATATGCTCCAGTGAATGTTGGAGTCTTGTTTTTTAGGAGATAGTCTTGGTGCAATCTTTTCTTCCAGTTGCAGAATTGTGCGGCCATCTTCTTAAGAGTCCACACCTTGACTTTTCGCTCTATAACTTTGTTATTTGGATCCACCTCCGGCTGTAGGGTGAAATTTGTCATGAGCGTATTCTAAAGCATTTCTTTGGATCTATCGTCGACATAAGTAACTCCATCCGCCTTTGGCTTATTCCGTTCTCGAATGGTGATCGGGATGCTGTCCCTAACAATAACTCTGCACTGACTTACAAATGCTTTTGCGTTCTGCGTGGGACCAGTCGGTTTGCCATCTTCAGCGACTTCTTTGATCTTGAACTTTTCATTATCGCCCAACCTTTTTTTTGGGCCTCGTTTCTTTATAGAAGATTGGATCGATCCGGAGGGCTAAAAGAAGAAAGATGCGTTAATATATGTATATATAAATATATTAATGCATCTAGTTAGCACAGGCTTATTTAATATACCTCGTCGGACTTTGTAATAATTAAGGTTCCAACACCGGAGCCGTCATCTTCTCCCTCCATTCCCTCACTGGAGCTGTCTTCTTCTCCCTCCATTCCCTCACGGAGTTGTTCAGAAACTGTGAGGTGATATCATCTCCGTCGCGGATATCATCTCCGTCACGGATTATTTCCCCCAACATGTCTTCTTGTTCTTCGTCTCTGCTGTGTTCCATAGTTTTTGCAAAGACTTGCAAATTATTTCAATGCTATAAACAAATTATTAAAAGAAATTCACATTCCATGTCTATTTGCATCTCGATTAAAAAATCACATTATTAAAACAAATTCACATAATCGGGGACTCCTCACCGGCGATCGTCGGGGACTCCTCTGGCGATCGTCGGGGACTCCTCACCCGCGGTCATCGGGGACTCCTCCGGCGATCGTCGGGGACTCCTCCCCGGCAAATATTTTGATCAACATGCAATTACAGAATGGAGAATTTCCTAAGCAAATAAGTCACAATTGATATACAGAAAAATATACATTAGTGCATTTTCCATTCCGTATATAGTAGATTCAATGCATAAATTCACTCTAAAGACTAAATACCAAATCAAAATAATACATATAGTTCAAATATTACAGGCATTTTCCATTCATTTAGTTCATTTTCCATTTCATACATTTCTCTGTTTAAATTTGCTCTAAAAGCCAAATCAAAATAAAAGACAAATTTGCTCTCTGTTTAAATTGGGGACGCCGGGAACACCGCCGGCGTCGAGGTCTGGGTGAGGGCGCTGCTTGGGACGCTGGTGCTGGGCGCGTGGCCATGGGCCATGGCACCGCCGCACTCGGGCAGGCCAGCGGCCATGGCGCCACAGCGATAGGGCATCCGCGGGCACGGCGAGGGGGGCAAACAGAGAGGCGTCGGGTGAACAAACAGGTGCAATAGAGAGGGGGGAACGAGGCGGAGGCTCACCGTGGGAGCACACGGGGGCTCGTCGGCGTTTAGGAGTAGCAGGGGCGGCGATTTTGTCGGAGAGGCACTGGGCGGTTCGGCGTCGGGGTCGGGCGGCCTAGCGGCGTCGATGTGTTCTCCCGGGCGGTAACTGGAACCGGGACACCGAGGCGCGGATATATATATTAAAACATCTTTAGTCCCGGTTCCAGCCACCACTACTACAGAATGGTCCAAAGACGACACAACAATCAGAGACCCTTCAACGAAACTGTGTGCGATGACCAAATCGCAAACGGTATAGTTATAGCTTTGTCGCTAATGACGCAAACTGTGTGCGATGACGGGCCCATCAAATACGATCCCAAAAAAAGTTGCGTGTGCGATCTGTGTCAAACAGTTCACCCAGATAAATTGTTTGCGATTGTACAATATAACACAAACGGGTACAAAAATGCAAGTGTGTGCGATGTACGACATACAGTTCACCCTGACAAACTGTTTGCGTTGATCCAGCAGAACCCAAACGATTGTCCAGATGATTATGTGTGCGATAGATGGCACACAGGTCACTTGGATGAACTGTTTGTGATCAGATAAGATAACATAAATGGTTACATAGATCAAGATGTGTGTGATAGACAGCATACAGGCCACTGGGATGAACTGTGTGCGATAAGCAAAAATAACACAAACGGTTGCTCAGATCAAGATGTGTGTGATAGACAGCATACAGGCCACTGGGATGAACTGTGTGCGATAAGCAAAAATAACACAAACGGTTTCTCAGATCAAGATGTGTGTGATGTACAACATACACAGGCCATTCGGATGTGTTGTGGGCAAACGGTTCCGGATAAAGAACTGTCAGGGACTGATGAAATCATCACCGACGGATATGGTTGTTTATTCCGCATGCGATGTGATTTGCTCAATCTGCCCACAAACATCTATGCTTCTATTTAGAACAACATGATTGCAGAACCAAATTAAACATCCAAATACATAAGTGACTACACACATAACATTGGCACACCTCACTAAACAAATACACACATAACAACATGATTGCCATAACCTAATTAAGCATCCAAATACATAAGTGACTACACACATAACATTGGCGCACACACCTCAATAAACCACTACATGCATAATAATCTTATCCCTCTAAAACTACAGATATTTCGGCGTAGAGGGAGTATGAGCAACGATCATCAAATCATCTACTTCCTGTGACGCTTGCCACCACCGCTCTGCTTGTGGCTCGATCCCGCATCATCTTCAGGTAGGAGGCACTTCCTCATGTCAACGATCCGCCTGAACATCTCGTAGCAAGTGTACGCTTGCTTTGCCGCGGTCTGGAGGTGATATTCATCCAGTTTCTTCACCCAGCCCCTGTGCCAGACAGGCTTGTTCTTGTCGCACTCAGCCTTCATGTCTCTGTAGTAGGGGTCGATGATGGCCTCGGCCAGGTCAACATGGGAGTCCATGTTCTTCTTGCTGTCCCAGACCTTGTAGTGGCCGCGGATGTCGACAAGCTTCTGGCAGGCCAAGCCTGAAGTCTTGAGCACCTTTGGATCGTCGGTGGTTTCCACCGTAGCGAACCTGTAGTTGGGGCTGTTGACAAACCTGGTGAAATGCTCGCAAGGCACTGTGGCCAGGCAGGTGGTAGAGGAGGACGTGATGGCCGACGCACAACTGGGCGACGGCAACCTTCTGATCATGCCCGGCACGACCACCAGTGTAAGCGAGGTCGAAGCCGACCACTTTGTACTTGTCTTCCGCATCAAGCAACCGCTCCATAGTGCCGATGGAGTCCTCCACCATGCCCGGGTCGTTGGTGTACACCACCGTGAGGTCCGTCTTCCTCATGTGGGTCTCCACATGATGCTCGCCGTACTCCATTGGAGTGCCGCTGGACATCCTCTCTGTATGCGTCGTCGAGGGTGTGCTTATTGTGTTGTGGGCGCGATCGAAAGCGTGAAGAGACTATGGTTAATGGCCATGTGTATAAATGGGGGCCGGACGTCCTGTAAAACCGGCACTTCCGGATGGCAGTTTTTGCAGCGCGCGCGTGATTCAGTCGAGGAAGCACGTAACTGCATGAGGCGACGCGCGTGGCGCAACCGCATTCATATGGAGCCCCGAACGTGATCATGAGCCGGCCCCAACCGCTGGCAGAGTGCACGCAGGGGGCGCGAGAGCAGAGCACGCGGTGGGACGCGAGGTCGAACCAGACCACTTTGTGCGTGTCCACTACGGCATGCATGTTGAACTGACGCTCGTCGTCGGCAGCCGCTGGGAGCGCCATTGGAGCCGCGCAGGATACCCTCGGTCATGGTTCTGCTTCTTAAGGTCCGGATATTAATCGTCAAATGCATATTAATGTCCAGATATTAATCGTACATTGCAAACTAAGGAAAAGATGGTACTACCAACATACGAGCCTCCTTCATAAGATGCCATTTGCATGGTTGTATCACTAATGACAGAAATAGTACAAAGGTTCAAATTCCAACATTACAAGGCTCAAATTCAAAGATTACAAGGTTCAAACCGATAATAGAAATGAAATTCAACTTATGCAGAAACTTTGTCATGCAGCTATAGACGCCCACGCTGATCAGCTGAACATGAACATATATGATAGGTTCATACTGATATTACTACTAGCTTTGCAACTTCAATATTTCTGCAAAGGGATCCGCCACTGACATGTCATTTATGGCCTTGACATAAAGACTTCCGAATAGTCTGTCAGCTGAAGTTACAAAATGAAATTGAGCTTCTGCAGAGCCTTTTCCATTCTGTCCTAGTCGTCAGAGCTGATCGGCAAACCATTCTTTCTTGCGCGATAAATGTAGGGAAAATCTCATTATCTTTAGCACACTTATTCTCACAACAAAGAACCTGGCG
This sequence comes from Elymus sibiricus, assembly GCA_039707655.1. Taxonomy (NCBI): domain Eukaryota; kingdom Viridiplantae; phylum Streptophyta; class Magnoliopsida; order Poales; family Poaceae; genus Elymus; species Elymus sibiricus. Next base: position 450,204,723 of record CM077667.1, on the reverse strand, counting down.
AATATAATCTCCGGTAAGGTCCCTAGATAGGAGTTCAAAGTAATATCTGAGAGATGGAGATCAAGGCATTCGATGGGATTGTTATATTGTATCACATTATCCACTACCGGGCATAACTGTATCTGCAAAAGAAGAGAATGTATTAGTGCTTGGACACCCAAGGGACCTCTTATGATTTGCAGGGTTTCAAAAATTGAACTCCCTTGTGGTTAAAATTTAACATGAAAGAGCATCACCTCGATATATAGCTTCTCCAGGCACGGAAAGCATCTCATCAATCTGACAACTTGGTCCAGGTCGGGGCTGATAGATTCTACTGCCAAGACCTTCACTGTGCGCAGATACGGTGTCGAGCTTGTCGATATAATTTTCTGGATGACAGACGAACATACATCTTGAATAGAGGAAAAAAAGTTAATTCAAAAATGAGAAGAGGGCGACTGTTGTACCTGGACGGTTATGGATCCAAAAACAATATCAGATAAGTTGACGGGAGAGTAGCCAAACACTGTCAATTGCGGCGCTTGAATGACCCTGATTCTTGTTGGACGTTGTTGATCAACAACAAGTAATCTCTCAAGTAAAGGCACGTCCTCAATGACCATTTGGTGATTCACCTTGTGCGATCTCCTGTTGCAGCACCAGCAATACACACAAATTGTCCGGAGACTCATGGAGGTGATGTGGAGGCTACTCAACCCATTGATCGCCTGAAGATGAAGGTACTCGAGCGCAGTACAGCCGTGGAGCAGGCGCTCCATGTCGTCATTGGGGATGTAGACGGCAACGAGCTCAAGGTGCTTCAGTCGAGGTAGCAAAAGAGCGGGATTGGCGTTAATCTGGGGGAAATGGCAGTTCATGAACCTGGCGATGCGCAGCGTTGGCGCGAGGCGCAGCGCGGAGGGTCGCAGCGGGCGCATTTGTCCATCATTAAAAGTGAGTTCTTCGAGATGATCTAGGGCGGTCGATAAGAACCACTCGTCAAGCTTGGCTCGGTCCTTGCCATTGGAACGGAACTTGCCCATAGTAAGGCCTTTGATTGGGCCACAGTGCGTGCCGAGGATCTGGGACAATGCATCCAAGCGTTTGCGATAGCCAGTGCAGAGCATGTGCTCGCTGATGAGGCCGAGAGAGGCACAGCGCCATAGGGGGCGCCACCGCCGGGAGAGGACGGTTGTGCGCACGCCATCTTCGATAGGGAGGAGGAAGATGATGACTCTCAACATATCGTCGGGGAGGCTGCTGATGAGGTCTGGGCCTATCGGAGGCACTTGTGTTTCTGGCTCAGCCCGCCTTCGCTTGTTGGCACCCTCGACATCCACGTCCGGAGAATGGCCGCCGGCGTATCTTTGTGTCAAGAGTAGAGCAGTGGGAGGATAGTGATTATGTAGCTAGATCAGTGCAGAAGAATAGTGCATTGGTAATTACAAGTTACTAGGCAGGAACAGTTTTAACAGATTAAGAAAATGAAATCCCAATTGGTTGCTGAAATACTACACAGTTACATTGATATTGCTATGCAAGTCAACATGCAGATACTAGAAATAACACTTACTTCCAACAAAGCATGGACGGAGAATGTCGTCAGGGAAGTTAGCATTTATCGTATGGTAAGGCTCTTTTAGGTGGAGCGTAATTTTAGTGCCAGCTTTCAGTACATAAAACTTAGATATTTCTCCCCAAAGGCCTTCTTCAAAATAGCAGTGACAATCTTCATCAAGTTTTACAGAAACAACGATTGTAAATCCATGGTTTGTGCTCAATATGACATCCCTGGAGTCTTCATTTATGTAAAGGCCAAGATTTAGCGTTACAGTTGTTGTTGCAAAGCAAGGGATGTACTGCAGGAATTGATAAGATTGTTAAAGAACAGGGTAACACGATAGTATGGGAGTAGTAGTTAAAAGAACAGTGCAACAGTTCATATGAAAGGACAAGAAATTACAAGTAAAGAGATAATGTAACCATGATGTCGTGCAAATATATATGAGAGTAAACAAAAGAACAATACATCACTAATTTGCCTAATATAGAAGGAGAAGAATAAGAAGAAGAGAAGAAATCAGATTTGACGCGAATGTTGCATGTGGCGCCTTTTACCCAAATGTAGCAATATATAGTATAGGTTCAGAAAAAGTATAGGCCATGCATGTCAACAGAGGTAGTGTGAGATTGAACATACCGTGCGCTTCGTGAAGTCATCTGGTACGGTGAGATGGAACTCCTCGGTTTTTTGGCCTAGGCCACATAGCCCTGATGTGTCCTTGCACAGTACACTCTGTGAATGAAACCCCTTGAATCAGCTAGAAGAAACATGAATCCACGGCGATTTCGGACGGGTGATTAAAAGGGGCCGACGGACTGGGATAAGAGATGAGCGGAAATATTTCAGTAGATTAGTTACCTGGTTCTTCATGGGGAAAAAACCAGTTCCGAAGATTCCCCAATCGGGCGAGCTCGGTCGACAGCGAGCAGCATCAAGAAAGTCAGTGCCGATAGGCCGCGTGTCGGGACCCCGATCCTAAGCCATATGAATCCAGCCTGTAACATGTCACACCACTTTGCGGCCTCACGCACGGTAACCCACGGCTGCCACCTTACCTTGGCCGGGACCGTTTGCGCCATTTGGCTCACGGATATGAACATGTCGCTAGCATTCACACGTCAAAGAACCCGGGTCGACATGACTAGTCGTAGAACCCAAGTGGCACATCTGTACAGGGACAGGCATACGTAACCCAACAATGCAGGTGTCGGTCTCAGCGTGTGTAGACGAGTCATAGGAAGCTACAGGGACTCCATTACGCCGTGGGACATAGATGTCATCAACTGCACGTAGACGAGTCATAGCAGGCTACATGGACTCCATTACACTGCGAGACATTTCCCTGAAGGGACGGACACAGCAGCAAAGAAGGATACACGCCGGTCAATCAATGTGTCCGGAGCAGTAGCAAGCTACCAAGGCTCAGTGGAAGCACAAAGAGGCATTTCCCTGTAAAGAGTACTACTAGAGGCACACAACTAGGTGTCGAATCCCATACATACCGTTACACGTCACACGTACGCACGACATGTCCGATATGCATAGATACAACTATGGCATCACAACATAACCATACAACAACACAACATTTATCTAGAAGGCTCGGAAGAGCCTTACATAATATGATGTTACAAGCAGAGGGTCTCATGACCCATCATTCAGAGCATACAATCAACAAGCGGAAGATACATGTCTGGTTACAGACATCTATTAAAAGCGGCTAGAAGAGCCTGAAAAGCTACAACGACCCTACCAAAGGAGCCAGACCTCTGTCTGGGATTCCCAAGCTAATCCGATCAACATCGAGCTTCACGTCGTAAGAATCACTAATGATACTGACGTCTCCTCTGCAAAAACATAAATTAAGCAACCGTGAGTACAAGGGTACTCAGCAAGACTTACATCAGAACTATCTACGTATGCATCATTGTCAACAAAGGGTATTGTGGAGTTTATTGCAGCAAAGCCAGCTTTCACTCTTGGCTAACCTGTACTACGACTACAAGTAGTATCTTTGAGGTGGGATAGCGCACACGAGTCCACATATTCACCAAATCAATACACCACTATGGATCCACTCCCGTCTCCCTACGAGAAGGCCATCCATAGCACTCACGCTTATCTTGCACATTTTTGAGTATCCATTTCACTTGTCTATGAACCACATAAGTTCTCCAAGTAGTCCATATCCGAGGACGCGGCTATTCGAACAGATTAATTCACCCTGCAGGGGTATACTTCTTCACACACGCTCCCGCCACTTACCGCCATGTGCACGTAAAAAGGCACCTCGGCAACCTTCAAGCGGAAGCCCAACGAGGGAGTCGGCCACGACCTGACTAACCACACAAGAGTCTAGTCCAGGTTTATCGCCTATTTGAGACTGAACCCGCAAGGAAGTCCGGCCAAAGTTTCCATTACGGCCCCAAACGATGTGTGCAGGGTTCCCAAGCCCACCTCGACGGATGGTACTACGCTTGGTACACCGGGCCACGGTGCATCTACCGCGCCATAGCCTACCCCTCCGGTCAGCGCTATGGACGGCCACCAGCACATCCTACAAACACCAGAAACTAGTTGCAACTCCTAGACAGAGACCAAGGCGATTAATAAGCCGAGAGGGTCAATTAAGGATCCCAATGTGCGGTAGTATCTTGTCTTGGATAACATACACAGAACTCAGTTCTTAAGGACGGTCCCAATGAGACAACCCGCCTTATACTCCTACATGGCCTCTCATCGCTACCTTTACCAAATCGGATTCACGCGCTTAACTCTCACACAGTAGGACATGAACACACCATTCCGATTCATTGCCCAGATGGATCAGACCCGACACGACTCTAAGCATAGCAGGCACAGTAAGCAAGCATGGATGAGTAAGCACAACAAGGCGCTAGCACTTGCTACTCATGCTAAGTGGTTTCAACTATTTACCGTGACAAGGACAGGTCATGCAAAGGAATGGGTTCAACTACCGAGAACATGTAATAGTTGAATCGTTGTTGTCCTAATGCAGTAAAAGAGAGCAGGAGCGAGAGAGTGGGATTGTATCGAAATGCTCAAGGGGGGTTGCTTGCCTGACACTTCTGAAGATAACAATGAGTCTTCATCGGTGACAACGATCTCAACGTCGGAACCATCGTCTACCAGGAAGGAACACTACCGACAAAACAGGAAAGGAACATATTCAATGCAATGCAACAAACATGATGTATGATATGTCATGTTAAAGTGTTGAATTGACCTAGTGCAATAGGTAGTCATATTAAATGAAGTGGAATTCAAATATATACTAAATTCCAACTCCAACACTATTTATTAAATTATCCTAATCATGAAATGTCCTACTTGGTGATGTTAACTTGCTCAAACATGCATGCTCATGGCATAAACAGATTCATTGGATTTTTCTGATCATTTTTCATATATAAATTATTTTCATTGGAGTTACGGTTGAATTTCTATGATTTTTAGAAGTTTTGAATATTTCTGAAATATAATAAATCATTTCTTATTTATTTTAATTCTAGAAAAGCATTATTGTGTCAGCCTGAGGTCACTGTGACGTCAGCAAGTCAACAGGTTGGTTCAGGTCAAACCTGACCAGCAGGGCCCACACGTCAGTGACACATTTAGATAATAGGGTGGTTAATTCTAATTAAGCTGCTAAACTGAGGTTAATTAGTGGCTGGCCCCACCTGTCGGTGACACTGTGGGTTAATTAGATTAGTTAAAATCTTAAGCAAGGTTAGCAGGGACTGGGTCCCACCTGGCAGTGACAGGGGGGGTCATTAGGTTAGTGCTCACCGGGGTTAGGCCGGCGTTTAGCCGCCGGCGACGGCAGGCACGGCGGAGGGCGTCGGAAACGCTCCTCCGATTACCAAATGGGTGGCCGAGGCCATCTACACGAAGCTGGAGGTCTCGCGCATCGACTAAAGTGAGTGACCTCGCCGGAGGCGACCCGAATCGACGGCGGTGTCCGATTTTGCGGTGGCCGGAGCTCGACGAAGGCGGGAGCGATGCCACGATGAGCAGCTCGAGCAACCAATGGCACCTACGTGGTCTACGTGTGCGTGTGGGGTCATTGGACACAACGGTGTGACCAAACGGTCACCGGAGTGACGTCGGCAACGGCCCCGAGCGGCGGTGCTCCTCGACTAGCATGGAACTGAGGCCTAGAGCTCGCAATTGAGCGGAGGGTTAAGGGGAAAGGGACCAGGGGGTCACCGCTGAGCCGGATGAGGCAACGACGAGGTCGGGGAAGCTCTGGTGCTGGCGAATTTGGCGACGGCGGCTGTCGGATCCTAGGACGAAGGCGAGCTTGAGGTCGACGTTGCAGTGGATCCTGGGAAGCTTCCTTGGGCACGGAAACGAACTAGAGCACGTCCGGTCGTCTGGGCATGGCGGCGCGACGAGAGTACGACGATGGCCACGGGTGCAACGACGACACTCTCCGGTGGTTCTCGGCCATGGCAAGGAGAAGCGGCAGGGGCGAGGGGGGAGAACCAGAGAGGGCTGGAGAAGAGGGAGGGCTCTGGGCGACTCCAGGCGAGGGGATAGGCTCGGGGGGGGGGGGGAGCCTGGAGGTGGCAAGCAGGAGGTGGCCGCGCCTCCTGTGCGTGTGCCACGCCCTCGTGCCTACTGGCATGAGGTTGAAGACAGCGGCAGAGGGCCTGGTGGGCTGGGCCTCCAGCTGGGCTAGCCAGGTAAGTCGCCACTTTAGCTCCTTTTCTATTTTGTTTTCTTTTCTATTTCTCTACAATTTGTATTGAATTTAGTTTCCAACCAAATTCATTTTATTGGTCCTGATAATTTTTATGTGGCTTGATATCATTTGATTAGAGCCACTCACAATTTCTCAGAATTATTGGGATGGTAATTCTTTTACAGCAAAATTAAATCCAACTTAATATTTATTGTCTTAACTCAAAGCCCCAAAATAAATGATTCTGTGATTCCAAAAATATTGGTTTGCATTTTACCTCTTGCCAATATTTTTAGAGTTTAACAGGAACATTTTCTTGGACACATTTGAGGCAATTTTATCTTGGTCATTTTTGTCAAAATGATTCCTGAGGCTTGCTAACTCCTCATTTAAAATTCAAAAGGATATATAAAAAAATGCATGCATGAGATGCAATGACAAGCAAAGCAAAAACTAGGGATGTGACAACTCACCCCCACTAAACAAGAATCTCTCGTCCCGAGATTCAGACGTAGGGTAAGAGGACTGTGGGGACACTAGCTATCACAATCTTGATGATCCAATTGCCCTTCTCGAAGATGTTGATTCACTGCATCATGATGATCTTGACATCTTTGCCTTCAGAACCTTCACTCAGCAAGACGACAAGGGAACGGAGAACTCTACAAGAATTGATCTTCTCGAGATCGAGCAACTCATGATCAACTCATGGAATGAAACGTGAGAACGTCTCTTGAGCTGAGACACAAAACACAATTAGAGAACAATGGAATGGGGCAGATGACGGAGGTTTAATTTGGTAGGCAACAATTCCACGCTAGAGCAGATGGTGACAAGGTTTCAAAGTAGCGAGGAGTCAATTGCCCTTCTTACCATAACGGAACACCTTAGGGAGGTGAATCATAGAGTTATTTCCTTAAGTGGCAAAAAGAATTACTTTTAATCCAGATATCATTGAAACTCTTCATACCAGCCTAAGGTAATTGACAAACGATTGTTTAAAGGAGTTCGAAGAAATGGCATACTCAGCTTGGAAAGGGGCTAGAGTTATAGGACAGCTCAGTAAGGGATGGCACATTCCAACTGATACCGAGGATATAACCCAGTGCCTGAGTGTGCTCTCAAGAACTTGAGCATTTCCATATTCATCAGGGTTTTACCAGCACCTATGCCAAGATCTTGGTGACTCATCATACTACCATGATGAATAGCGATGGAGGATGCAGATGCAAAGGACGGCAACACCTTCTCAGATTTCACCTTGGTTATACCAAGGGAACAAAATCTGGATGATCGACCGAGAGACATTTAGCACTCCGCTTCTAATGTTCTCCTTGATGAAATAGTGTAACCCAATTAAAGGTGACATGTAGGACATCAAGTAAAGGTCGGACTTCGGGATCTCAAAGGGTCCATGAGGAATGAGTTCTAGAATAAGTCATGTGAAATTCTCATGGGAAAGTGGCTAATTTGCTGAATCAAGATACTACAATAATAGGTCTGCCGGCTAGGTGTGTTGGCCACGACATCACTTATCGGGTTACAAAGACCGATATTATAATCCTTGGGAAACGTCACAACCATCATATCTGCTCGAGATTCGGAAATGGTTGGTGATAGGATACTTCAGACTCAGCATGTCTGAAAAGGAAGGTTTGCAACAAAAATCGACGAGATAACGTTGCAAGATTCTCGAGAAATGAACTACGGAAGCCAATTCCAAAACATGAGCTGGATTGCAAGATACATGTGAACACACTGTCCAGGACAATTGTAAACACATAGAAATCTTACAACAAAACACTACCGAGTTCTCGTTTGGAACCATCATTAGTAGAAAACGAAGTCTTGTGCATGACCTAGGATTAGCACGTACAGACTCCTTCTCTTGAACAAGTCAATCAGTGGCTTGGGGTGCTAGGAGATACATATGGGATGGAGGTTGCAAATCTACCAAACCATAGAATTCTTCGCACGTGCATGACTGACTTGAGATGATTCCAGAGAAGGCAAGAAAAATTTCCTCAAATTCACGGCGGCAACTTACATCAGATGCACATGAATTTAGTGGAAGTCACTTCTTACACCTAATATATGCTTCATGTACGAGACACGAAGATATTGTCTATAAAGTGTCCAACACTAGCCTAATGTCCAACATGAATCATGGAGAGGATAAACAATGTTGTCGATGGGTTCAACAACAGCTCATCGAAACATCCATATAGATGGAAGCCCATAACTATGTGAACAAGGTGATAGAATTGGTCAGACCAAAAGGTATAATGATGTAAGCTCGAGGGGTTAACCACGAGTAAGACAACATTTGGAGAACCCTTGGTTCTAATTTTGATTTGACGATAGCCCATATTCAAATCAAAGGTTGGGTAAGACAATAGATGCAACAATTAATCACAAGGATCAATCGGTGAACATCTCATCTTTCTTCAACACATACACACCACATAGGATATCCCCTTGGAACGGGCTAATCTAGGCAAAGCTTTTATCTTCCAACTCTCCAAGTTGTTGCTTGGCTTAACCAACTAGCTCAGGGATATCCAACACAGATTCCTGGAGAAAGGGTGGTTTACAGGAAACCAACTTGATCACGAACTCAACATAACGGTCAGGGGACAACCTGGTAATCCTTCTGGGAAGATATTTGGAAAATCACGAACCACCGATATGTTATTGAGCTCGAGAACAACCTTGCTTTTCAGGGCAAGACGATATGATCAAAAGAGTGAAGGATTAACACAGTCCGAACTCATTGATCGAAGAGTGCACCATGAAAGATGGACTAGGTAGCACGATCAATCTTAGAATGGTGATTCAATAACCAACACACCAAGAATGAAATTATTGTCCATTAACTTCCAAGCAATAGGGTTGCTAGGAGTATTGAGTTCACACATCATGGTTCACTTTTCGGCATTCCAGTTACAACCAACATGGATACCGAGGAATGAATAATGATGGCGAGAAGTACCACTGTATCAAGAATGCATAAGAGGCCGTGCAATTCTCATGACATTCTCGACATGCAGAGGGTAATACTTCAAGGTAGAACAGAACAAAAGCTAGATTGGCATTTTGATCTGCAGAACACAACTGCTTTGACCCAATCCTAGAAATGGATGAGGTACTGGAGTTTGTTTCTCCTTGTCATTCTAGAATAGAATGGCTTGACAGACCACAAGATTAGTATGCACCGATGAACATGGATGCACAACTACTCTTAACTATCCATTGATAGATGAAGGTCAGAATAAAACTGAGGGGGCAACTCAAGAGCACATGATTTTTCCTGAGTTGTGGATGCATAGGTTGAATACGTCAAACAAAGTTCAACATGTTTCTTCCAGATAATCCATGTAGAAAGGAAAGAGTTGGCAGGGTCACAATTATAGAATGGAGAACTCATCACGAGCACTCAGGTTGTGATCTTCAGTTCACAAGGAACTTCTGCCACAGTTGGTTCATGGTATTGGAAGAATGATATACCATGGACCTCGAAGGCTACAACAAGGTTACTAACATCCTAAAGGAACAAACAATACTATCAACAGAAGTTAGGCAGAATGATCCTTGGGTTCAGGAACCCAGATAGAGAATACCTACTGTCTAGGTAACATCACGGGATGTTTTCGATGATGATGGCCAGAATTATCACACTGAGAACACAAAACACAACTAAACTATTGGGTGGTTCACTCGGACAACATGGTTTCCTAACACTTCAACAAACACGTCGAGGTAAAGGAATACCCCAACACAATAACTAGTGTGCCTAGTCTGGCCTAAAAGACATTAATTCAAGATGAAAGAGTTTGCAATTGCATCAGATTATTTGGTGACCTTGGATAACTCGGACAGCATAACGGTTGTACGGGCATGAAATATGAGGCAACCTGCATGAAACTAACAACATATCACTGAATTCTTATGGAGACATCGATTCAGAAAGACATCAACTTTCCTACAAGTCTGTAACACAGTAACTCGTCATCCTGATAGATAGATGAGAAGCCTAATTCTTAAACCCCGTAGAATAAAGAAGAGGGTGACTCAGAATTAGAATGACACGAGGAAAGGAGTAAAAAGAGTCTTACGTTCCCTTCCACAATCAATTCCCTTATATAACTAAAGCAGTTCTAGACTCAAACATCGACCAGTTTGGCTTGGTAATCCTACAGGCAGTCAAGCTCTGATACCAACACTGTCGGGACCCCGATCCTAAGCCATATGAATCCAGCCTGTAACATGTCACACCACTTTGCGGCCTCACGCACGGTAACCCACGGCTGCCACCTTACCTTGGCCGGGACCGTTTGCGCCTTTTGGCTCACGGATATGAACATGTCGCTAGCATTCACATGTCAAAGAACCCGGGTCGACATGACTAGTCGTAGAAACCAAGTGGCACATCCGTACAGGGATAGGCATACGTAACCCAACAATGCAAGTGTCGGTCTCAGCGTGTGTAGACGAGTCATAGCAAGCTACAGGGACTCCATTACGCCGTGGGACATAAATGTCATCAACTGCGCGTAGACGAGTCATAGCAGGCTACATGGACTCTATTACACTGCGAGACATCTCCCTGAAGGGACAGACACAGCAGCAAAGAAGGATACACGCCGGTCAATCAATGTGTCCGGAGCAGTAGCAAGCTACCAAGGCTCAGTGGAAGCACAAAGAGGCATTTCCCTGTAAAGAGTACTACTAGAGGCACACAACTAGGTGTCAAATCCCATACATACCATTACGCGTCACACGTACGCACGACATGTCCGATATGCATAGATACAACCATGGCATCACAACATAACCATACAAAAACACAACATTTATTTAGAAGGCTCGGAAGAGCCTTACATAATATGATGTTACAAGCAGAGGGTCTCATGACCCATCATTCAGAGCATACAATCAACAAGCGGAAGATACATGTCTTGGTACAGACATCTATTAAAAGCGGCTAGAAGAGCCTGAAAAGCTACAACGACTCTACCAAAGGAGCCAGACCTCTGTATGGGATTCCCAAGCTAATCCGATCAACATCGAGCTTCACGTCGTAAAAATCACTAATGAGACTGATGTCTCCTCTGCAAAAACATAAATTAAGTAACCGTGAGTACAAGGGTACTCAGCAAGACTTACATCAGAACTATCTACGTATGCATCATTGTCAACAAAGGGTATTGTGGAGTTTATTGCAGCAAAGCCAGCTTTCACTCTTGGCTAACCTGTACTACGACTACAAGTAGTATCTTTGAGGTGGGATAGCGCACACGAGTCCACATATTCACCAAATCAATACACCACTATGGATCCACTCCCGTCTCCCTAGGAGAAGGCCATCCATAGCACTCACGCTTATCATGCACATTTTAGAGTATCCATTTCACTTGTCTATGAACCACATAAGTTCTCCAAGTAGTCCATATCCGAGGACGCGGCTATTCGAACAGATTAATTCACCCTGCAGGGGTATACTTCTTCACACACGCTCCCGCCACTTACCGCCATGTGCACGTAAAAAGGCACCTCGGCAACCTTCAAGCGGAAGCCCAGCGAGGGAGTCGGCCACGACCTGACTAACCACACAAGAGTCTAGTCCAGGTTTATCGCCTATTTGAGACTGAACCCGCAAGGAAGTCCGGCCGAAGTTTCCATTACGGCTGCAAACGATGTGTGCAGGGTTCCCAAGCCCACCTCGACGGATGGTACTACGCTTGGTACACCGGGCCACGGTGCATCAAATATATACTAAATTGCAACTCCAACACTATTTATTAAATTATCCTAATCATGAAATGTCCTACTTGGTGATGTTAACTTGCTCAAACATGCATGATCATGGCATAAACAGATTCATTGGATTTTTTTGATCATTTTCATATATAAATTATTTTCATTGGAGTTACGGTTGAATTTCTATGATTTTTAGAAGTTTTGAATATTTCTGAAATATAATAAATCATTTCTTATTTATTTTAATTCCAGAAAAGCATTATTGCGTCAGCCTGAGGTCACTGTGACGTCAGCAAGTCAACAGGCTGGTTCAGGTCAAACCTGACCAGCAGGGCCCCCACGTCAGTGACACATTTAGATAATAGGGTGGTTAATTCTAATTAAGCTGCTAAACTGAGGTTAATTAGTGGCTGGCCCCACCTGTCGGTGACACTGTGGGTTAATTAGATTAGTTAAAATCTTAAGCAAGGTTAGCAGGGACTGGGTCCCACCTGGCAGTGACAAGTGGGGTCATTAGGTTAGTGCTCACCGGGGTTAGGCCGGCGTTTAGCCGCCGGCGACGGCATGCATGGCGGAGGGCGTCGGAAACGCTCCTCCGATTACCAAATGTGTGGCCGAGGCCATCTACACAAAGTTGGAGGTCTCGCGCGTCGACTAAAGCAAGTGGCCTCGCCGGAGGCGACCCGAATCGACGGCGGTGTCCGATTTTGCGGCGACCGGAGCTCGACGAAGGCGGGAACGATGCCACGACGAGCAGCTCGAGCAACCAATGGCACCTACGTGGTCTACGTGTGCGCGTGGGGTCATTGGACACAATGGTGTGACCAAACGGTCACCGGAGTGACGCCGGCGACGGCCCCGAGCGGCGGTGCTCCTCGACTAGCATGGAACTGAGGCCTAGAGCTCGCAATCGAGCGTAGGGTTAAGTGGAAAGGGACCAGGGGGTCACCGCTAAGCCGGACGAGGCAACGACGAGGTCGGGGAAGCCCTGGTGCTGGCGAATTTGGCGACGGCGGCTGTCGGATCCGAGGACGAAGGCGAGCTTGAGGTCGACGTTGCAGTGGATCTTGGGAAGCTTCGTTGGGCACGGAAACGAACCATAGCACGTCTGATCATCTGGGCATGGTGGCGCGGCGAGAGGACGACGATGGCCATGGGTGCGACGGCGACACTCTCCGGTGGTTCTCGGCCATGGCAAGGAGAAGCGGCAGGGGCGACGGGGGAGAACCAGAGAGGGCTGGAGAAGAGGGAGGGCTCTGGGCAACTCCAGGCGAGGGGATAGGCTCGGGGGGGAGCCTGGAGGTGGCAAGCAGGAGGTGGCCGCGCCTCCTATGCGTGCGCCCCGCCCTCGTGCATACTGGTACGAGGTTGAAGACAGCGGCAGAGGGCCTGGTGGGCTGGGCCTCCAGCTAGGCTAGCCAGGTAAGTCGCCAGGTTAGCTCCTTTTCTATTTTCTTTTCTTTTCTATTTCTCTACAATTTGTTTTGAATTTAGTTTCCAACCAAATTCATTTTGTTGGTCCTGATAATTTTTATGTGGCTTGATATCATTTGATCAGAGCCACTCACAATTTCTCAGAATTATTGGGATGGTAATTCTTTTACAGCAGAATTAAATCTAACTTAATATTTATTGTCTTAACTCAAAGCCCCAAAATAAATGATTCTGTGATTCCAAAAATATTGGTTTGCATTTTACCTCTTGCCAATATTTTTAGAGTTTAACAGGAACATTATCTTGGACACATTTGAGGCATTTTTATCTTGGTCATTTTTGTCAAAATGATTCCTCAGGCTTGCTAACTCCTCATTTAAAATTCAAAAGTATATATAAAAATTGCATGCATGAGATGCAATGACAAGCAAAGCAAAAACTAGGGATGTGACACCGCGGCAATCGGCAGTGGAGATATGCGGTGGCGTTTTGTGGCAGCCGGCGGCGGCGACAGGCGTCGAGCTAAGTGGTTGCCGTGCGGGTAGGCGATGAGACATGCATGGAGAGTCCCGGAGTACTAGTATTAGCGTAGGTGCTACTCTGGGGAGGGGGGGAGGGGAGCAGGCGAGGGTTTTGTGACGTGTGGGTGCTGAGGTTTTTTTTTTTGAAGTGGTGTAGAGGGTTTTCTGTCCTAGAATAATGTGCTTCGGCGGAAATGGCTTATCAGATACAACCGTGTGTGATAAATCCTATATAAATATTACTCTCAACTCAAGTAAACTAGCACTCCGGTGTGATGGAGATACCGCACAATGAAAGTCGTCGCACAGTTTCAATCTCGGGAAAAAATATAATACAAAAGCATAGATATAATACACACGAACTAGATATATTCAATCCAACATCTCATCTTCATGCTTGATCGTTAAGATTCTCCAGGAACTGGGCGTACGCGGCGTGCGCTATACTGCGAGAATATTTCTGCTTGAAGGAGCCAACGGCTCGTCCTCTTGCATGCGCCAGAACACTAGAGTACGTGTTGTTAATCTTATGGTTGCAGAACGGGCATCCATAGCCCCCATTTTTCCTGACACGCCTGTTATGCTTTCCACCCATAAGCTCTCTCAGCGTTTGCCTCTTGAACCTCTCCTGGACGTCTTCATCCTCGCTGTCCACATCGTCAGATAGCACCTATACATAGTAAAAAAATGTAACATCCGTATATTTTATAAGCGAATTTGAAAGGCAGAGTTTATGAAACATAATATTTCATGCGATAACGTGAACCCTAAATCGAAGCTAATTGCTTTGATGCCAAAAGTTGGCATGCCATATTTTAGCAACTGCCAAATGTTGGCTAGAGATTGATTGCATAACAATTCTCATTATCAATCTCACAAAAGGTTGCGAAATGTTGACAAGTTTTGATTTTGCCAATTATTGGCAGCAATGCCAGATGTTGGTAGCAAACCAATCAACTTTTATATGTATTTACCAAAAATGGGTATATATGACCAACCGGTTCTCCGTCCGAGTGGTTGTCGTCGCTGGAGTGTTCGTCAGAGTCGCTATGGACCACCGGCTCCGGCTGCTATCCGCGCGGTACGTCATCTCCGACGACGGCAATCTCTGTGCCCACCTTCACGATGTGCTCGGGTGCTTCACCGGCACCGACGTGGTTACTCCCTCTCATGGTGCAGGGGGGGCGGTGATGACGATTGAGAACGGCGGCGAGGATGCAGGGTGTGAGAGAGGATTGTGTGTAGCGAGAATGTTAAAACCAGCGGCTCGGGCGTGGTTAATAAAGGGGAGTTGGGACTTGAGAGGGAGGCGGGTGGCGGTTTAAAGGGACGGCTCGCCTCCTGGTGAGCCGCCTGCGCGCCGGACAGCTGGCATGCGCACCGTCAATTCACATGCCTGACGGCACGTCTCCCTGCGAAACTTCGCAGCGAACACGCCTCCCATCAATTCACACACCTTCTCGCACGCATCCCGGTCAGCCAGCGAGGCGATATGCTAGCATGCGTCATGTCAAATCATATCTGCGTGTACGGATCGCGGGGCGTGTATTGTTTTTATGCGAAGCTGCGACACTTACTCCCTCCGTTTTTATTTAGTAGTCTGCGTATTAGAGTTGACTCAAGTCAAACTTGATACAGTTTGACCAACTTTAAAGAAAGAAATAGAAATAATTACCATGACAAATATATATGATGTGAAAGTACATTCAATAAAGAATCTAATGGTAATATTTTTTTAATTGTAAACGTTAACATTTTTTCTAAATTTGATCAAAGTTTACAAAGCTTGACTTTAACCAATGCTAATATGCGGACTAAATAAAAACAGTTTGGATTAATATACCGTTTGCGATGTAAACATGACGGTTCTGTGTTGCATCTATTAATAAGCCCCCGTTTGCAAGAAGCTTAGATGAAAACTTCTCTCAAATTGGACGATTTATTTACCACGACCTATAAGGTCCCTATCATGAAATCATGTAAAATGTTTCATGAATTCTAGCTTAGCTGGGCGTTTGCTGGAATTTGAAAGCCAAGAGTCAATGTTTGTGGCCTCGAGATGTTTGAAATTTATTGTTTTTCTTTCCATGGGGACTAAACATGCACCCAAGACAAAAAAAATGAATTTCTAATCCATTCGGGCGCACAACCGCGTGTGCATATAGTTCAAATTTGAAATTTACAAATTAAATACTAAGGAATAAATTTAATGTATAAAATGTCTTAATGTTCTTTAAAAATCAAATTTTAACACTTCACTCCTATTGTCACATGTGCACTACATAAAAAAGTTTGACATGCATGCCTCAAAGTGACGGTGGTGTGGTGGGACGAGTGGGGGTGTGGGGTCCGGCACACAATACGCGTCGTATGCGTGCCACCACGTGGGGTTGTCCGGTTAGTTAGGCATCAAACTGACAATGGGGGATTACTCACGCGGGTATATTGGAGTCCCATCCATGTCCTCATCACCGCCCTCCCATTCCCGTCACCGTCTCGGTACCCGTGCGCGGGGATAAAAAGTTTCCCATCCCCGTCCCCATCACCGCCTTCCCATTCCCGTCACCATCTCGATACCCGTGCGCAGGGATAAAAAGTTTCCCATCCCCGTCCCCATCACTGCCCTCCCATTCCCGTCACCGTCTCGGTACCCGTGCATGGGGATAAAAAGTTTCCCATCCCCGTTGCCATTTCTTTATCCCCGTGGGGAAACCCAACATGCATTTAAGAACAACATTCGATAGTATTTCAGTAAAAAAACAGTATTTCAACGCAATAAACAATATGTTGTGGCTAAGTATGGGATTTATTAGGGATAATTGGGCCAGATGGGTGGGATCTGTGGAAATTTGGGTGACCGAGAGCGCAAATTACGTGGGGTCTACTAATTTTAGAACCCACGTGTAAGTTATTTCATGGTTAAGGCGGTTAATGCTATGTGTGTCCCATCCCCATCCCTGTCCTACACGCTGGGTAAGGTATTTGACCCACCATCTTCCCCATGGGAATTCAAGCTGGCACTTCTCCGTGCCCTAATAGAGTAAACACCCATGGGGATGCGGGTAACGGTTTTAACCATGACAGCTTCAGGTGAGGCACACGTGCCACGTCTAAAGTCGTGCATTGGGTACATATTTAAAGCAGCTCGATCATTACCCTTTTCATGCATACGTTTGTGTCTCATGCATGCAGTGGTGGTCCTCGTACACTCACTCATGCGTTTACCACCGACACACCCATTCGTTGCCCCCCGCGTGGTCGATCACCTTGGATGGCGCGCGCGAGAGGGGTTTGATCAAAGCTGGATTCATCTTAGTCCGTGTTTCGGCGAATATCATGGTGAGATTACACACGAAAGTTTGGGCGCATGTGTGCACGCGCGTGCTCATTGTACAAGTTGTGAACCTCCGTTTTTTCCGATTTGCGAAGGTGCCACATGAAAGGTGTGCATTGGGTATTCAAAATATCACACAACACCTCCGTACATATGTTAATTAGGGCAGCATGTAGGCGGTGGTTGTTCTCGGACACCGCCCCCTCGCACAATTATTAGTGTCCCATATGTGGCCTCTCGTACTTTTGTACCGCAACGAGACAGTTTAATTATTGTGGATTCTTTTTTGGTCGATGTTTGCGGTAGGCCATGGGTGTGAGATTACATGGTATAATTTGAGTGCGTGTAGTGTACGCATGAATGTATCTCCCATCGGCTCGAATGGGGTGGGTATATATATATATATATACTAAGCGTCGTGAACCACGCTTTCCGTGCAGACTTTAAGATTCCCAAGGAAGGTGTGCCACGCTAAAGTTTGTGTGCTGGGTATGTAAACATCACACAACACTTCCATGCATATGTTTGATCCACGCTTAGACGGTGATTGTCTTTGGATACTCCTTCGTGTGGTTGTCATTGGAAACTCCATTTCTGGGCCCGTGTGGATGTCCATCATATTGACTGACAACGAGAGAGAGTATAACATGGTGGATTCTTCAATTGTTTTGTGTTATGGTATATATTATATAGGTCATTTGAGTTTCGTTACCCAAGTCTGAGCACACGCGTACGTATGCGTGAATCGTTCCCATCGACGCTCGGCATACTAGTTGTATGCGTCATGAACACTCGCTCGGGGGGGGGGGGGGTCTATCCTGTTCCAAAGCATGTGACACATCAAAGTTGCACATGAGGTATATATTAATTAATTCAAACGCAAACACAACATTTCCGTACATATGTTTGCACCACCAGCAGGTGATGGCTGTCTTCGACACTCCACCGCATGGTTATCGGCATCACGCCCATTCATGGGCCTCGGTGGATGTCCATCCTTTCGACCGACAGCGGGAGAGGTTTGACCAAAATGTTGATTCTTTGGTCGGGATGTCCGTGTTTCGAGGTGCATGGGCCATAGTCCACCTTTGACCGGAAAAGAGATGGGGTGGTTTGACCATGCTGGATTCATGTATATGTTTCATTTTTGTGTTACGGCATGAGTGATACGCAAGACCTGTTTGGGGGCATGTATTCGTGGCTAGGATTCCCCCTCCAGTGACACGAAGTGGCGACGGAGGAGAAATGTGCCACATCAAAGTTGCGCATTGGGTATTTTGAACGATCAAACCACCCTCTGCATACATATTTTTGTTCCACATGCATGCGTGTATGTGTTCTGACCCCTTTCCTGCATTTTTTTGACGGAATGGTCATATATATTATTATTCTAGGAGTAAATAGCAAACGATTCGAATGTAACAACCGTTTGCGATTGTACACTCAACAGAAACCATTTCCTCCGCCGCGGGCACATAAACACGTTCCACTGGTGGGCGCCGGACACGATTGGGTTCGACGAGATTTCCCTCGTAAAAATATCAACTACCACCTTGAGCCATTTGAAAAATGGCGGTTCCGCGGGTTTTTCCTATTTGATAGCACACACTTATTATGTTTCTGCTGTGTGCGATGTTTGTTGCTCCCGCCCTGGCCGCGCCGCTTCAATCCCGTCATCTAAATTTTCAGTAGCCCCGGCATCCTGGCATTCCCGCCTAGTAAAATTTCCAGTAGCCACGCGGCATTTCCTCAAACACCACCTGCCCCCCCAACCACAAAACCTCTGCTCAGATTACGAACAAAAGGAAAACCTCTGCTCCTGCACACACCACTCCTCTCCCTTGCTCAAACCCTAGCTAGCCCGCCGCCGCTGCCCCTGACTCCACCGTCATCCTCTGCAGGCCTTCCCTTGACTATCTCGAAGTCCTCATGAAGATCCATCACAAGGGGGTTGGACTAGAGTCGTCCGTGCAATCGACAGTAGTGCTCCTCCATGTCAAATGCACGCACAACTCTGGTCCACCCCGTAGTTTCGGCCTGCGAAGCACTCTCCTTGCCGCAGATCCCCGTCCCCATCCTGACCCACACTCCACAGCGTCGCTGCCTCAGCCTGGCTATGCTTCCCGGGGAGCTGGAGGAGCGAATGGCCAAAAAGAGGTATCTCGAGGCATGTCCGCTGGACGACGGTGAGGTGGCCGCCGAGCCCCCCGGGGAAGCTCAGTACGATGACTGACCCGGGGCTTTTAATAAGCGGGCCCGCGCATGTCTGTATGTCCCGGTAGACGGCTACGACATCGAGCTCGTCGACAGCGATGGATTGACGCGGGCTATGACACAGGTTAAGTGACGCACCCCCACCCCTTCGGGTTCAACCTCCTTGGATCTCCTCCATGGCCCCCCGGGCCGCTGATCTACTTTGCTTCGTTGTCAGGATTTTGCCTTCATCGCCATCGAGACCCTTTTGTCATTTCTGAAGGTTGCATTCTAGTGGCGGTGGCTCGGCATCGTCAGCTGCCAAGTCAGACCTCATTGACGACGACGACAAGGGCGCCCTATCCGTCTCTTCCAAGGGGAAATAGCCCATCCACGACATCAGGAACGTCACCCTGCAGACGTTCTCTTCCTTAGGCAAGGAGCTAAGCTGCCACCACAGGGTGCGCACAGTGCGCACCCCCAGTCCAGGCTCTTCCAAGGGGTATGAATTGTTCAAAAGTGCAATTTGATATGCTGGAGTATGAATTGTTCAGTTCAATTTCAGTGCTGATGCATTAATTTGGTTGTCTGTAGTGAGCATATACCTTGTTTAGCGTGATATGTGGTTGTTTGTAGTGAACATATGTCCAGTTTCATTGCTAGATTAGGTTGTTCAATCATACAATTGGTTCCTGTTAAAGCTGGTGTATTTAACATGCCCTTGTTTATTTCAGTTTTCTCACAATGTGATGTTGAATCATACAATTTGATGTTTAAGCATATGGTGTGTTCTATCTTCTATGCAATTTCAACAATACTGATATGAATGACTGTTTGGTTGCTGTTAAGTCTGTTGTAGTGAGCATATTCTTCTTTTAAAGGTTTTTTGGTGGTTTGTGGTTATGATTTGTCCAGTTTCAATTGCTATATTTGGTTGTTTGTAGTATACCTCTGATCTACTCTGCTTTGCTGTCAGGAATTTGCTATGCTGGAGTATGAATTGTAATGTTCAAAAGTGCAATTTGATATGCTGGAGTATGAATTGTTCAGTTCAATTTCACTGCCTATGTTTGGTTGTCTGTAGTTAGCATATACCTATATTTGGTAGTTTGTAGTATGCGTCTGATCTACTCTGCTTTGCTGTCAGGAATTTTCCTTCATCGCCAACGAGACCCTTTTGTCATTTATGGAAGTCGCGTTCTATGGCGATGTTTTGGCATCGTCAGCTGCCAAGTCAGGCCTCATTGACGACGACAACTTGTCGTCGACAAGTGCGCCGTACGCTAAAGTATGAATTGTTCAGTTCAATTTCACGAATGCCTATGTTTGGCTGTCTGTAGTGAGCATATACCTTGTTTATTTGTTTTTAGTTGTTTGTAGTGAACATATGTCCAGCTTCAATTACTAGATTTAATTGTTCAAACATACAATTGGTTCCTGTTAAAGCCGGTGTAGTTAACATGCCCCTGTTTATTTCGGTTTTCTAACAATGTGATGTTCAATCATAGAATTTGATGTTTAAGCACATGTTACGTTCTATGCAATTTCAACAATACCGATATGAATGACTATTTGGTTGTTGTAGTATGCCTTGTTTATTTAGTTATTCACAATGTCCAGTACAATTTGATTAATACCAGTTCAATGACCATATTTATTTCCTGTTAAGCCTGGTGTAGGTAATACACCCCCTGTTTTTTTTCACTCTGTGATGTTCAATTATACAATTTGATGTTTAAGTACAAGCTTTCTTCTATGCAAATTCAACAATACCATTATGAATGACTTTATTTGGTTGTTGTTAAGCCTGATGTAGTGTGCATATGCCTATTTTAATGGTTTTTGGTTCAGATGGCTATATTTGTTTCCCATGTTATACTCCCTCCGCCCCATAATATAAGACCCTAATACATCAAATATGTTCGTGCATTGCATGTAATTAGATCTTATATAGTGGGACGGAGAGAGCATCATAACTAATAAAGATTGCTAGTACAATGGGTCAAAATGTGGCAATAAAACTAATTATTTACAGTTTGTCCAAGACAACAGTGATATGAAGTATATTAACTCAGAACTATGTACCCTTTTTACTGCACATAATGAGTTGTTAGATGACAATCTATGTATCTTTCTCCTTTGCAGTGGTTCCCAACGCAGTCTACCCAAGATCACCTCTCAAACTACATGATTGTTGGACATGCAAATGTACATGTATTTCTACTAGACTAGAATGACTATCTGGAAGTCATGAAGATATTGAAGGATGGGCGGTCGGCCATCAAAAGGGATTGGGCTAGAGTCGTGCGTGCATACGACATGGAGAAGGGCACATAACGGGCATTCCGCTTCACCTTTTACAGCAATCAGAATATATTTTGCCTCTTTCTTTGCCGTCTTTAATACAAGTATTCAACCGTCGTTCATCATTCTTTATTTGGTGCTTATGTAATTCTTTAGTTGATGTAATTCTTGAACGTATGTACCTGTGAATGGAATAATGCATTGGTTGATGTACCTATCTATGTATATGTAAAAAGCTACTCCCTACTTTCCAATTCAAATTCTGTATAATTTTAAATTGTAGCGATTAAAATAATAAAAAATGCTCTACGGGTCATTACGCAGCACAAGGTTTGTAAGTCAATGTTTGTGATATACCTCATGATCCGACACGTTTCACAGATAGAAAACGTGTGCACCCATGCACACAGTTGCCGTTTGCAAACCGTGTGTGATTTCAGATAATATAACAAACGGTGCAACCGAATTCAACGTTGGCGGTAGAATCTCTCTCGCACACAGTTTAAAATGATAAACTGTTTGTGATGTAGTATGCATCGCAAACATTGGACCACAGAATAGCACGTGCGATACTTATCCTGTCGGACGCGAGTACGACATTCAGACGTTTCTTAAACCTATCTGATACTTGTACGACGGTTAAATTACCGTCTTAGTTAAATATCGCCAACGGTTCGTCCAATATAAGTGTTTGCGATGTTAGTGTGATCTCACACGAGTTGCAAGGATGCGCCGTATGGGAAGTCCACCATATCTCAAACGGTTTACCGGTGACTCTCGTTTGTGATAGATATGGACGTCCATACGCTTAGTTTTGCCAAACGTTTGCGTTCATTGGACACCATCGCCGACGATTGTTCGGTGTCGTGTGGGATGGCCCCCCCTATCGCCCACACATGCAAGGCGACGGTTTCAATGTACGTCGTGGAAAGGGGTTAAAAACCACTTGTATAGCACGTCGCTGCACCAGTGCACGAACCGGGACTAAAGGTCCTTCTCCCGTGCGGGAGCTGAGACCCTTAGTCCCTGTTGGTGGTTGAAACCGGGACTAAAGGTCCTTCTCCCGCGCGGGAGCTGAGACCTTTAGTCACGGTTGGTGGTTACAACCGGGACTAAAGGACCTTTAGTCCCGGTTCCAGCCACGGACCGGGACTAAATGTGAAATTTCGCGCGGGAGAATAAACCTTTAGTCCCGGCTGGTGGTTGCAACCGAGACTAAAGGTGTCTTTTAATTAATTTTGTTTTCTTCATATTTAGAGTTTGATAATTGATTTTAAAGTGATTCTTTTTGTGTAGAATATTTAGAGTTTTAGAGTGAATCTTTTTGCTTTAGGTCACAAAAATAAAGTGGAATAATGATCAAAAACAATATAAATAACAGTAGTAAATCATGATGCAAAATAGACGTATCACCTGATGATGAGTACATCTATGTGGCCTCCACCTACGCGCCGTCGCCACTTCTTGCCTCTGCTCGGGGTGCTCTCCGCGATCCGTTGTGGTTTGCGACGATGAAGGAGGAGTTCCATGCCTTGCAACATAACCGGTTGTGGCAGCTAGTTCCTCGTCCTCATCACGCAAATGTCATCATCGAGAAGTGGGTGTTCAAGCACAACCTTCGTCCCGATGGCACACTTGAGCGCTACAAAGCACGTTGGGTGGTTCGAGGGTTACGGCAGCGCGTCGGCATCGACTTCACGAACACCTTTACATCGGTTGTCAAACCAAAAATGATTCATAGCGTTCTGCGGCTCATGGTGTCTCGATCTTGCCCGGTGCATTAGATGGACATCTCCAACGCATTTCTTCATAATCATATCGATGAGCATGTGTACTCGTTGGGGAACGTTGCATGGGAACCAAAAAATTTCCTACTCTTCACCAAGATCAATCTAGGAGATGACCATCTCCTTGAGGAGAGATTGCAGCTACATACCCTTGTAGATCGCTAAGCGGAAGTGTTAAGAAACGCGGTAGATGTAGTCGAACGTCTTCGCGATCGAATCACGATCCATCCCGCGAACTCCCGATCAAGTGCCAATCGGACGGCACCTCTGCGTATAACACACGTACAGCTTGATGACGCCTTCACCTCCTCGATCCAGCGAGCGATGGTGAAGTAGTAGCCCGAGTCCTCCGGCAGCATGACGACGTGGTGAGGTGGTGGCGGCGGAATCTCAGCAGGGCTTCGCCGTGCATTATGAGAGGAGAAGAACTACGAGGGAGAGGAGGGGCAGCGTCGTGGCAAGTTATGGTGCGGCTGCCCTCTCTCTCCCTCTCTATATATTGGGGGAAGGGAGGAGGGGAGGGCGCCCTAGGGTTACCCCTAGGGGCCGGCGACCGAGGGGGGTGCGGCCAGGGTTTGGGTGGCGCCCCTCAAGGCGTCTTGCCTCCCAAGTCAGGGAGGTCGTCGGCCCTAGGGGGTGCGGCCACCCCTTGGCCGACTCGGGCTGGGGATTGGGCAACGCCCAGCCCCCCCAGTGGGCTGGTGCGCCCCCTCTCCTTGGCCCATGAACCCCCCCCCCCCAACACTTGCCGGGGCCCCCCGAAACTCCTTTCGGTATTCCGTCGAAACCTCGGTACACTCCGGAACACTTCTGGACTCCAATACCCTTCATCCTATATATCAATCTTCACCTCCGGACCATTCCGGAGTTCCTCGTCACGTCCGGGATCTCATTCAGGACTCCGAACAACCTTCGGTCACCAACATAATAACTCGACTATACTTATATCGTCACCAATCGTTAAGTGTGTAGACCCTGCGGGTTCGAGCACTATGTAGACATCACCGAGACACCTCGATGTCAAGGATTCAGTTAATCCCATATGGAGTTCCCTTTGTTCATCGGTATGTTACTTGCCCGAGATTCGATCGTTGGTATCTCCATACCTAGTTCAATCTCGTTAATGGCAAGTCTCTTTACTCGTTCCGTAATACAAGATCCCACGGCTAACTCCTTAGTCACATTGCTTGCAAGCTCATTATGATGTTGTATTGCCGAGTGGGCCCTGAGATACCTCTCCGTCATACGGAGTAACAAATCCCAGTCTTGATCCATGCCAAGTCAACAGACACCCTCGGAAAAACCTGTAGAGCATCTTTATAGTCACCAAGTTACGTTGCGACGTTTGATACACACAAGGTACTCCTCCGGTGTCAGTGAGTTGCATGATCTCATGGTCATAAGAACAGATACTTGACATGCAGAAAACAATAGCAATAAACTTGACACAATCATATGCTACGTTCATAGTTTGGGTCTTGTCCATCACATCATTCCCCTAATGATGTGATCCCGTTATCAAATGACAACTCATGTCCATGGCCAGGAAACCTAGACCATCTTTGATCAACGAGCTAGTATATTAGCGGCTCATTAGGGACACAATGTTGTCTATGCACCCACACATGTAGTTGAGTTTCCAATCAATACAATTCTAGTATGGATAATAAACATTTATCATGAACAAGAAAATATGATAATAACTAATTTATTATTGCCTCTAGGGCATATTTCCAACATTCTCCCACTTGCACTAGAATCAATAATCTAGCTCACATCACTATGTGATTTACATTGTAATGAATCTAACACCCATACAGTTCTGGTGTTTATCATGTTTTGCTCGTGGAAGAGGCTTAGTCAACGGGTCTGCGACATTCAGATCCATGTGCACTTTGCAAATATTTATGTCCCCCTCCTTGATGTAATCGCGGATGGAATTGAAGCGTCGCTTTATATGTCTAGTCCTCTTGTGAAACCTTGGTTCCTTGTCTAGAGCAATGGCACCCGTGTTTTTACAGAACAAAGTCATTGGGTCCAGTGCACTGGGCACAACTCCAAGATCTGTCATGAACTGCTTCATCCAGACACCTTCCTTTGCCGCCTCTGAGGCATATATGTACTCCGCTTCGCATGTAGAATCATCTACCACACTTTGCTTGGAACTGCACTAGCTTACCGCTCCCCCATTGAGAATAAATACGTATTCGGTTTGAGACTTAGAGTCATCCGGATCAGTGTCAAAGCTTGCATCGACGTAACCCTTTATGACGAGCTCTTGATCACCTCCATAAATGAGAAATATTTCCTTAGTCCTTTTCAGGTACTTAAGGATATTCTTGACCGCCGTCCAGTGTTCCACTCCTGGATCACTTTGAAACCTTTCGACCATACTTATGGCAAGGCTGACATCTAGTCTCGTGCACAGCATTGCATACATGATAGAGCCTATGGCAGAAGCATAAGGGATGACACTCATCTTTTCTCTATCATCTGCAGTCACTGGGCATTGAGTCTTACTCAACTTCACACCTTGTAATACAGGCAAGAACCCTTTCTTTGACTGATCCATTTTGAACTTCTTCAAAACTTTAGCAAGGTATGTGCTCTGTGAAAGTCCTATTAAGCGTCTTGATCTATCTCTATAGATCTTGATGCCTAATATGAAAGCAGCTTCTCCTAGGTCCTTCATTGAAAAACTCTTGTTCAAATATTCCTTCACGCTTTCCAGAAATTCTATATTGTTTCCAATCAGCAATATGTCATCCACATATAATATTAGAAATGCTATAGAGCTCCCTCTCACTTTCTTGTAAATACAAGTTTCTCCGTAAACTTGTATAAACCCAAACGCTTTGATCACCTCATCAAAGCGAAGATTCCAACTCCGAGACGCTTGCACCAGCCCATAAATGGATCGGTGGAGTTTGCAAACTTTGTCACCATTCTCTGGATCGACAAAACCTTCTGGTTGGATCATATACAACTCTTCCTTAAGGAAACCGTTAAGGAACGCCGTTTTGACGTCCATCTGCCAAATTTCATAATCGAAAAATGTAGCTATTGCTAACATGATTCTGACGGACTGCGGGTGAGAAAGTCTCATCGTAGTCAACTCCTTGAACTTGTGAAAAACCCTTTGCCACAAGTCGAGCTTTATAGACGGTGACATTACCGTCCGCGTCCGTCTTCTTCTTAAAGATCCATTTATTCTGAATGGCCTTTCGCCCTTTAGGTAATACTTCCAAAGTCCACACTTTGTTTTCATACATGGATCATATCTTGAATTTTGTGGCCTCTAACCATTTGTCGGAATTCGGGCCCACCACTGCTTCTCCGTAGCTCGTAGGTTCATCGTTGTCCAACAATATGACCTCTAAGACATGGTTACCATACCATTCAGGAGTAGTACGTGTCCTTGTCGACCTACGAGGTTCGATAGTGACTTGATCCGAAGCTTCATGATCACAATCATTAGCTTCCTCTTCAACTGACGTAGGCTCCATAGAAACATCTTTCTGCGTTGTGCTGGTCTCTGGTTGAACCAAAGGTTGAACAACCTCATCAAGTTCTATCTTCCTCCCACTCAATTCTTTCAAGAGAAACTCTTTCTCGAGAAATGATCCGTTCTTAGCGACAAACACTTTGTCTTCGGATCTGACATTGAAGGTATACCCAATCGTTTCTCTTGGGTGTCCTATGAAGACGCATTTGTCCGCTTTGGGTTCGAGCTTTTCTGGCTGAGGCCTTTTGACATAAGCATCGCATCCCCAAACTTTAAAAAATGACAACTTTAGTTTCTTGCCAAACCACAGTTCATACGTCGCCGTCTCAATGGATTTAGATGGTGCCCTATTTAAAGTGAATGCAGCTGTCTCTAATGCATAACCCCAAAATGATAGTAGCAAATCGGCAAGAGACATCATAGAACGCACCATATCCAATAAGGTTCGATTATGACGTTCGGACACACCATTACGCTGTGGTGTTCCAGGTGGCGTCAACTGTGAAACAATTCCACATTGTCTTAAGTGATTGCCAAACTCATAACTCATATATTCTCCTCCTCGATCAGATCGTAGGAATTTAATCTTCTTGTTACGATGATTCTCAACTTCACTCTGAAATTGCTTGAACTTTTCAAACGTTTCAGACTTGTGTTTAATTAAGTAAATATACCCATATCTACTTAAGTCATCGGTGAAGGTGAGAAAGTAACGATATCCACCGTGCGCCTCAATGCTCATCGGACCGCACACATCAGTATGTATGATTTCCAACAAGTCACTTGCCCGTTCCATTGTTCCAGAGAACGGGGTCTTAGTCATCTTGCCCATGAGGCATGGTTCACATGTGTCAAGTGATTCAAAATCAAGTGACTCTAAAAGTCCATCAGCATGGAGCTTCTTCATGCGTTTTACACGAATATGACCTAAGCGGCAGTGCCACAAGAAAGTGGTACTATCATTATCAACTCTACATCTTTTGGCATCAATGTTATAAACATGTGTATCATCACTATCGGGATTCAATAAGAATAAACCCCTCACATTGGGTGCATGACCATAAAAGATATTACCCATATAAATAGAACAACCATTATTCTCTGATTTAAATGAGTAACCGTCTCGCATTAAACAAGAACCAGATATAATGTTCATGCTCAACGCAGGCACTAAATAACAATTATTCAGGTTCATCACTAATCCCGATGGTAATTGAAGAGCGAGCGTGCCGACGGCGATCACATCAACCTTGGAACCATTTCCCACGCGCACCGTCACTTCGTCCTTTGCCAGCCTCCGTCTATTCCGTAGTTCCTGCTTTGAGTTGCAAATGTGAGCAACCGAACCACTATCAAATACCCAGGCACTACAACGAGAGTTGGTAAGGTACACATCAATAACATGTATATCATATATACCTTGTTTGGTGTTGGCCGCCTTCTTGTCGGCCAGATACTTGGGGCACTTACGCTTCCAATGGCCAGTTCCCTTGCAATGAAAGCACTCAGTTTCCGGCTTGGGCCCAGCCTTGGGTTTCTTCACGGGAGGGGCAACTGCTTTGCCACTCTTCTTGGAGTTACCCTTCTTTCCCTTGCCATTCTTCTTGAAACTTGTGGTTTTATTGACCATCAACACTTGATGCTCCTTCTGAATTTCTGACTCAGCGACTTCAGCATCGCAAATAGCTCGCGACTGATTTGTTCATCCCTTGCATGTTATAGTTCAACACAAAGCTTTTGTAGCTAGGTGGCAGTGATTGAAGAACTCTGTCAATGATCGCCTCTGGTGGGAGTGTAATTCCCAACTCAGCCAGACGATTGGAATACCCAGACATTCTGAGTATGTGCTCACTGACAGACCCGTTTTCCTCCATCTTGCAAGCATAGAACTTATCGGAGGTCTCATACCTCTCGATCCAGGCATTTTTCTCAAAAATAAACTTCAACTCCTGGAACATCTCATATGCTCCCTGACGTTCAAAACGTCTTTGAAGTCCCGGTTCTAAGCCATACAACATAGCACACTGAACTATTGAGTAGTCATCAGAACGCGCCTGCCAGGCGTTCGCAACGTCTGCAGACGACACTGGAGGGGGTGGCGCACCGAGCGATGCATCAAGGACATAAGCCTTTTGGGAAGCCGTGAGGATAATCCTCAAATTACGGGCCTAGTCTACAAAGTTACTTCCATCATCTTTCAGCTTGGCTTTCTCTAGGAACGCATTGAAATTCAGGGGAGCTACTGCGCGAGCCATTGATCTACAACATAAATTAGCAAAGATTACTCAGACTGTTGTTCTAGATAATGAGTTTAGTTAATCATATTACTTAAAACTCCCACTCAAATTGACATCCCTCCGGTCATCTGAGTGCCACATGGTCCAAATTCACCAACCCAAGTCCGATCATCACGTGAGATGAGGTGGTTTCAGTGGGGAACATCTCCATGTTGATCATATCTACTATATGACTCATGTTCGACCTTTCGGTCTCTTGTGTTCTGAGGCCATGTCTGTACATGCTAGGCTCGTCAAGTTTAACCCGAGTGTTCGGCATGTGCAAAGCTGGCTTGCACCCGTTGTATGCGAACGTAGAGTCTATCACACCCGATCATCACGTGGTGCTTCGAAACGACGAACTTTCGCAACGGTGCACACTCGGGGAGAACACAATTTTATCTTAAAATTTTAGTGAGGGATCACCTTATAATGCCACCGTCGTCCTAAGCAAAATAAGATGCATAAAAGGATTAACATCACATGCAAATCATAAGTGACATGATATGGCCATGAACTTGTGCTTTTGATCTCCATCTCCAAAGCACCGACATGATCTCCATCATCACCGGCATGACACCATGATCTCCATCATCATGATCTCCATCATCGTGTTGCCATCGGGGTTGTCGCGCCAACCATGCTTCTACTACTATTGCTACTGCTTAGTGATAAAGTAAAGCATTACATAGCGCTTAATGAGTGACACGCAGGCCACATAATAATTAAAGACAACCCTATGGCTCCTGTCGGTTGCCGTATGCATCAACATGCAAGTTGATATAAACTATTACAAAACATGATCATCTCATACATCAAATATATATATCATCATGTATTTGGCCATATCATATCACAACATACCCTGCAAAAACAAGTTAGACGTCCTCTAATTTGTTGTTGCATGTTTTACGTGGCTGCTATGGGTATCTAGCAAGAACGATTCTTACCTACGCAAAACCACAATGGTGATATACAAGTTTCTATTTAACCTTCTACAAGGACTGCCTTTGTTGAATCCGATTCAACTAAGGTGGGAGAGACAGACACCCGCCAGCCATCTTATGCAACAAAGTTACATGCCAGTCGATGGAACCGGTCTCATGTACATGGACATGTAAAGTTTGTCCGGGGCGCTTCATCCCACAATATCGCTGAATCAAGAAAAGACCAAGGAAGGAAGCAATCTGAATATCAACGCCCACAAACTCCTTTGTGTTCTACTCGTGATGTCATCTACGCATAGACCTAGCTTATGATGCCACTGTTGGGGAACGTTGCATGGGAAACAAAAAAATTCCTACGCTTCACCAAGATCAATCTAGGAGATGACCATCTACGAGAGGAGAGATTGCATCTACATACCCTTGTAGATCACTAAGCGGAAGCGTTAAGAAACGCGGTTGATGTAGTCAAACGTCTTCACGATCCAATCATGATCCGTCCCGCGAACTCCCGATCAAGTGCCGATCGGACGGCACCTCCGCGTTCAACACACGTACAGCTTGATGACGCCTTCACCTCCTCGATCCAGCGAGCGATGGTGAAGTAGTAGCCCGAGTCATCCGGCAGCACGACGGCGTGGTGAGGTGGTGGTGGTGGAATCTCAACAGGGCTTCGCCGTGCGTTATGAGAGCAGAAGAACTACGAGGGAGAGGAGGGGCAGCGCCGTGGCAAGTTATGGTGGGGCTGCCCTCTCTCTCCCTCTCTAAATATAGGGGGAAGGGAGGAGGGGAGGGCGCCCTAGGGTTTCCCCTAGGGGCCGGTGGCCGAGGGGGGCGCGGCCAGGGTTTGGGTGGCCCCCCCTCAAGGCGCCTTGCCTCCCAAGTCAGGGAGGTCTGCGGCCCTAGGGCGTGCGGCAACCCCTTGGCCCACTCGGGCTGGGGATTGGGCGACGCCCAGCCCCCCAGTGGGCTGGTGCACCCCCTCTCCTTGGCCCATGAGGCCCCCCCAACACTTGCCGGGGCCCCCCGAAACTCCTTTCGGTATTCCGTCGAAACCTCCGTACACTCCGGAACACTTCCGGACTCCAATACCCTTCATCCTATATATCAATCTTCACCTCCAGACCATTCTGGAGTTCCTCGTCACGTCCGAGATCTCATTCGGGACTCCGAACAACCTTCGGTCACCAACATAATAACTCGACTATACTTATATCGTCACCAAACGTTAAGTGTGTAGACCCTGCAGGTTCGAGAACTATGTAGACATGACCGAGACACCTCTCTACGGCCAATAACCAATAGCGGGACCTGGATGCCCATATTGGTTCCTACATATTCTACGAAGATCTTTATCGGTTGAACCTCGATGTCAAGGATTCAGTTAATCCCGTACGCAGTTCCCTTTGTTCATCGGTATATTACTTGCCTGAGATTCGATCGTCGGTATCTCCATACCTAGTTCAATCTCGTTACCGGCAAGTCTCTTTACTCGTTCCGTAATACAAGATCCCGTGGCTAACTCCTTAGTCACATTGCTTGCAAGCTCATTATGATGTTGTATTACCGAGTGGGCCCTGAGATACCTCTCCGTCATACGGAGTAACAAATCCCAGTCTTGATCCATGCCAACTCAACATACACCCTCAGAAATACGTGTAGAGCATCTTTATAGTCACCCAGTTACGTTGCGATGTTTGATACACACAAGGTACTCCTTCGGTGTCAGTGAGTGGCATGATCTCATGGTCATAGGAACAGATACTTGACATGCAGAAAACAATAGCAATAAACTTGACACGATCATATGCTACGTTCATAGTTTGGGTCTTGTCCATCACATCATTCTCCTAATGATGTGACCTCGTTATCAAATGACAACTCATGTCCATGGCCAGGAAAGCTTGACCATCTTTGATCAACGAGCTAGTATATTAGAGGCTCACTAGGGACACAGTGTTGTCTATGCACCCACACATGTATTTGAGTTTCCAATCAATACAATTCTAGCATAGATAATAAACATTTATCATGGACAAGGGAATATGATAATAACTAATTTATTATTGCCTCTAGGGTATATTTCCAACAGTACTGCCAGTAGCCCACTAGGTTCGTCGATGATGCTTGCTCTCACACTCTCTATACGGGCTCAAGGAAGCACCGTGCGCCTGGTACCAACGCATCGTGACATTTCTCGAGCAGCTCGATTTCCTCTCCACTCGATTAGATGCATCGTTGTTCGTCTATCGCCAGTATGATGTCATTGCTTAATTGGTACGCCACGTCGACAACATCATCCTGATGACATGCACCATTGATATCGTTCACCGGCTCACCAACCGTCTTCGTGTCGAGTTCACCATCAAGACATGCGACCATTGCACTACTTCCTTGGGATCGAAGGATTCTTCCTCCACCAGTGGAAGTACGCTCACGAGTTGCTGGAGCGCGTTAGGATGCTCAATTGCAAACCCGCGCCCACGCATGTCGACACGAAGGCCAAACTCTCAGCCACCAATGGACCACCGGCTCCAGACGATTCCTTCAATCAAACCATTGTTGATGCTTTGCAGCACTTGACGCTCACTCGGTCAAAGTTGCAGTATGCCGTATAGCAGGTGTTGTTGGGGAACGTTGCATGGGAAACAAAAATTTTCCTACGCACACACAAGATCTATCCATGGTGATGAGCATCTACGAGAGGGAGAGTAAATCCACATACCCTTGTAGATCGCTAAGCGGAAGCGTTTAAGAAACGCGGTTGATGTAGTCGAACGTCTCCGCGATCCAAATCGCAAGTCGTCCCTCGATCCGATCACGAACTAGCGCCGAACGGACGGCACCTCCGCGTTCAAAACACGTACGGCTTGATGACGCCTTCACCTCCTCGATCCAGCGAGCGATGGTGAAGTAGTGGTTGAGTTCCAGCAGCACGACGGCGTGGTGATGGTGGTGAGGAACAATCTCTGCAGGGCTACGCCAAGCGCTACGGAGATTATGACGGAGGAACTAGAGGGTTAGGGTTGCCGCACACGGCTTGGGGAAATCTTGATGTGTCCCGTGTGCTAGCCCTGCCCCTCTATTTATATGTTGAGCCTTGGGGTCTAAACTTGGAGTAAAAGCCTCCTCCAGGTCGGTTTTGCCCGCACAAGGTCGGTTTGGCCCGCAGGGAAAGAGTCCAACTCGGATCCCTGCAGTACCGCGCACAAGCGGTAGTACCGCTTAACACAAGCGGTAGTACCTCTTGGGCGGTAGTACCGCTTCACACAAGCGGTAGTACCGCTTGGGCGGTAGTACCGCTTCACAAAACGGTAGTACCGCTTACGCGGCAGCAAAACTACTTTTTGCACTTTCCAATACCTCGTCGGCTTTATCCCTTTGGCCCATATAAAGTGTTGCTGCACCCGAACACTTCGGTAAACATCCGGAACCCATTCCGGTGAACTCCGGAACTCTTCCGGAGATCAAAACACTATTATCACATATATCAATCTTTACCTCCGGACTATTCCGGAGATCCTCGTCATGTCCGGGATCTTATCCGGGACTCCGAACAACTTTCGGTCACCAACAAAATAACTCAACTATACTAATCGTCACCAAACGTTTAAGTGTGTAGACCCTGCGGGTTCGAGAACTATGTAGACATGACCGAGACACCTCTACGGCCAATAACCAATAGCGGGACCTGGATGCCCATATTGGCTCCTACATATTCTACGAAGATCTTTTATCGGTCGAACCTCTATGTCAAGGATTCAGTTAATCCCGTATGCTATTCCCTTTGTTCTTCGGTATGTTACTTGCCCGAGATTCGATCGTCGGTATCTCTATACCTAGTTCAATCTCGTTACCGGCAAGTCTCTTTACTCGTTCCATAATACAAGATCTCGTGGCTAACACTTTAGTCACATTGCTTGCAAGGCTCATTGTGATGTTGTATTACCGAGTGGGCCCTGAGATACCTCTCCGTCACACAGAGTAACAAATCCCAGTCTTGATCCATGCCAACCCAACAGACACCCTCGGAGATACCTGTAGAGCACCTTTATAGTCACCCAGTTACGTTGCGACGTTTGATACACACAAGGTACTCCTCCGATGTCAGGGAGTTGCATGATCTCATGGTCATAGGAACAGATACTTGACATGCAGAAAACAATAGCAATAAACTAACACGATCAAATGCTACGTTCTTAGTTTGGGTCTTGTCCATCACATCATTCTCCTAATGATGTGATCCCGTTATCAAATGACATCTCATGTCAATGGCTAGGAAACCTTAACCATCTTTGATCAACGAGCTAGTCAACTAGAGGCTTACTAGGGACACAGTGTTGTCTATGTACCCACACATGTATTTGAGTTTCCAATCAATACAATTATAGCATGGATAATAAACGATTATCATGAACAAGGAAATATAATAATAACCAATTTATTATTGCCTCTAGGGCATATTTCCAACAGTCTCCCACTTGCACTAGAGTCAATAATCTAGTTCACATCACTATGTGATTTACATTGTAATGAATCGAACACCCATGCAGTTCTGGTGTTGTTCATGTTTAGCCCTTGGAAGAGGTTTAGTCATCGGATCTGCAACATTTAGATCCGTGTGTACTTTGCAAATATTTATGTCGTCCTCCTTGATGTAATCGCGGATGGAATTGAAACGTCGCTTTATGTGTCTGGTCCTCTTGTGAAATCTTGGTTCCTTGGCTAGAGCAATGGCACCAGTATTATCACAAAACAGAGTCATTGGGTTAAGCGCACTAGGCACTACTCCAAGATCTGTCATGAACTCCTTCATCCAGACACCTTCCTTCGCCGCCTCCGAGGCAGCGATGTACTCCGCTTCGCATGTAGAATCTGCTACCACGCTTTGCTTGGAACTGCACCAGCTAACCGCACCCCCATTAAGAATAAATACGTATCCGGTTTGCGACTTAGAGTCATCCGGATCAGTGTCAAAGCTTGCATCGACGTAACCCTTTACGACGAGCTCTTGATCACCTCCATAAACGAGAAACATGTCCTTAGTCCTTTTCAGGTACTTCAGGATATTCTTGACCGCCGTCCAGTGTTCCATTCCTGGATCACTTTGAAACCTTCCGACCATACTTATGGCAAGGCTGACATCGGGTCTTGTGCACAGCATTGCATACATGATAGAGCCTATGGCCGAAGCATAGGGGATGACACTCATCTTTTCTCTATCTTCTGCAGTCACTGGGCATTGAGTCTTACTCAACTTTACACCTTGCAAAACAGGCAAGAACCCCTTCTTGGACTGATCCATTTTGAACTTCTTCAAAACTTTGTCAAGGTATGTGCTTTGTGAAAGTCCTATTAAACGTCTCGATCTATCTCTATAGATCTTGATGCCTAATATGAAAGCAGCTTCTCCTAGGTCCTTCATTGAAAAACTCTTGTTCAAATATTCCTTTATGCTTTCCAGCATTTCTATATTGTTTCCAATCAGTAATATGTCATCCACATATAATATTAGAAACGCTATAGAGCTCCCACTCACTTTCTTGTAAATACAAGCTTCTCCGTAAACTTGTATAAACTCGAACGCTTTGATCACCTCATCAAAACGAAGATTTCAACTCCGAGATGCTTGCACCAGTCCATAAATGGATCGCTGGAGTTTGCAAATTTTGCCAGCATTCTCTGGATCGACAAAACCTTCTGGTTGCATCATATACAACTCTTCCTTAAGGTAACCGTTAAGGAACGCTGTTTTGACATCCATCTGCCAAATTTCATAATCGAAAAAGGCAGCTATTGCTAACATGATTCTGACGGACTTAAGCATCGCTACGGGTGAGAAGGTCTCATCGTAGTCAACTCCTTGAACTTGTGAAAAACCCTTTGCCACAAGTCGAGCTTTATAGACGGTGACATTACCGTCCGCGTCCGTCTTCCTCTTAAAGATCCATTTGTTCTGAATGGCCTTACGCCCTTCAGGTAATACTTCCAAAGTCCATACTTTGTTTTCATACATGGATCCCATCTCGGATTTCATGGCCTCTAACCACTTCTCGGAATTCGGGCCCATCATCGCTTCTCCATAGCTCGTAGGTTCATCGTTGTCTAACAACATGACCTCTAAGACAGGGTTGCCGTACCACTCGGGAGCAGTACGCGTCCTTGTCGACCTACGAGGTTCGATAGCAACTTGATCCAAAGCTTCATGATCATCATCATTAACTTCCTCTTCAGCTAATGTAGGCTCCACAGAAACAACTTTCTGCACTGCGCTACTCTCAGCTTGAAGTAAAGGTTCAACAACCTCATCAAGTTCTATCTTCCTCCCACTCAATTCTTTCGAGAGAAA
Organism: Elymus sibiricus; assembly: GCA_039707655.1. Taxonomy (NCBI): domain Eukaryota; kingdom Viridiplantae; phylum Streptophyta; class Magnoliopsida; order Poales; family Poaceae; genus Elymus; species Elymus sibiricus. Next base: position 450,168,062 of record CM077667.1, on the reverse strand, counting down.
CTCTTTCTCAAGAAATGTTCCGTTTTTAGCGACAAACACTTTGCCTTCGGATCTGAGATAGAAGGTATACCCAACTGTCTCTTTTGGGTATCCTATGAAGACGCATTTCTCCGCTTTGGGTTCCAGCTTTTCAGGCTGAAGCTTTTTGACATAAGCATCACATCCCCAAATTTTAAGAAACGACAGCTTTGGCTTCTTGCCAAACCAAAGTTCATATGGCGTTGTCTCAACGGATTTCGATGGTGCCCTATTTAAAGTGAATGCAGCTGTCTCTAATGCATAACCCCAAAACGATAGTGGCAAATCGGCAAGAGACATCATAGATCGCACCATATCCAATAAAGTTCGATTACGACGTTCGGACACACCATTACGCTGTGGTGTTCCAGGCGGTGTCAGTTGTGAAACAATTCCACATTGTCTTAAGTGACTGCCAAACTCATAACTCAGATATTCTCCTCCTCGATCAGATCGTAGGAATTTAATCTTCTTGTTACGATGATTCTCAACTTCACTCTGAAATTGTTTGAACTTTTCAAATGTTTCAGACTTGTGTTTCATTAAGTAAATATACCCATATCTACTTAAGTCATCAGTGAAGGTGAGAAAGTAACGATAACCACCGCGCGCTTCAATACTCATCGGACCGCACACATCAGTATGTATGATTTCCAATAAGTCACTTGCCCGTTCCATTGTTCCAGAGAACGGCGTTTTAGTCATCTTGCCCAAGAGGCATGGCTCACATGTGTCAAGTGATTCAAAATCAAGTGACTCCAAAAGTCCATCAGCATGGAGCTTCCTCATGCGTTTTACGCCAATATGACCTAAACGGCAGTGCCACAAGAAAGTGGTATTATCATTATCAATCCTACATCTTTTGGCATCAATGTTATGAACATGTGTATCATTACTATCGAGATTCAATAAGAATAAACCGCTTACATTGGGTGCATGACCATAAAAGATATTACCCATATAAATAGAACAACCATTATTCTCTGATTTAAATGAGTAACCGTCTCGCAATAAACAAGATCCAGATATAATGTTCATGCTTAACGCAGGCACCAAATAACACTTATTTAGGTTCATCACTAATCCCGACGGTAATCGAAGAGCGAGCGTGCCGACGGCGATCACATCAACCTTGGAACCATTTCCCACGCACATCGTCACTTCGTCCTTCGCCAGCCTCCGTCTATTCCGCAGTTCCTGTTTAGAGTTGCAAATATGAGCAACCGCACCGGTATCAAATACCCAGGCACTACAACGAGGGTTGGTAAGGTACACATCAATAACATGTTTATCATATATACCTTGTTTGTTGTTGGCCGCCTTCTTGTCAGCCAAATACTTGGCGCAGTTCCGCTTCCAGTGTCCAGTTCCCTTGCAATGAAAACACACAGTTTCTGGTTTGGGTCCAGCCTTGGGTTTCTTCACGAGAGGAGCAACTGTTTTGCCACTCTTCTTGGAGTTACCCTTCTTACCCTTGCCATTTTTCTTGAAACTAGTGGTTTTATTGACCATCAACACTTGATGCTCCTTCTGAATTTCAGACTCAGCGGCTTTCAGCATCGCAAACAGCTCGGCGACTGACTTGTTCATCCCGTGCATGTTATAGTTCAACACGAAGCTCTTGTAGCTAGGTGGCAATGATTGAAGAACTCTGTCAGTGATAGCCTCTGGCGGAAGGGGCATCCCCAATTCAGCCAGACGGGTGGAGTACCCAGACATTCTGAGCACGTGATCACTGATAGACCCGTTCTCCTCCATCTTGCAAGTATAGAACTTATCGGAGATCTCATATCTCTCGATCCGGGCATTCTTCTGAAAGATAAACTTCAACTCCTGGAACATCTCATATGCTCCATGACGTTCAAAACGTCTTTGAAGTCCCGGTTCTAAGCCATACAACATTGCACATTGAACTATTGAGTAATCATCAGAACGAGCCTGCCAGGCGTTCACAACGTCTAGAGACTCAACTGGAGCGGGTGGATCACCAAGCGGTGCATCAAGGACATAAGCCTTCTGGGAAGCCGTAAGGATAATCCTTAGATTACGGGCCCAGTCCACAAAGTTACTTCCATCATCTTTCAACTTAGCTTTCTCTAGGAACGCATTAAAATTCAGGGGTGCTACTGCGCGAGCCATGATCTACAACATAAATATAGCAAAGATAACTTAGACTATTGTTCAAGATAATGAGTTTAATTAATCATATTACTTAAAAACTCCCACTCAAATTGACATCCCTCCGGTCATTCGAGTGTAACATGATCCAAATCCACCAACTCAAGTCCGATCATCACGTGAGTCGAGGTGGTTTCAATGGTGAACATCTTCATGTTGATCATATCTACTATATGACTCATGTTCGACCTTTCGGTCTCTTGTGTTCCGAGGCCATGTCTGTACATGCTAGGCTCGTCAAGTTTAACCCGAGTGTTCCGCGTGTGCAACATGGCTTGCACCCATTGTATGTGAACGTGGAGTCTATCACACCCGATCATCACGGCGTGTCTCGAAACGACAAACTTTCGCAACGGTGCACACTCGGGGAGAACACAATTTATCTTGAAATTTAAGTGAGGGATCACCTTATAATGCTACCGTCGTCCTAAGCAAAATAAGATGCATAAAAGGATACATCACATGCAAATCATAAGTGACATGATATGGCCATGAACTTGTGCTTTTGATCTCCATCTCCAAAGCACCGGCATGATCTCCATCGTCACCGGCATGACACCATGATCTCCATCATCTTGATCTCCATCAACGTGTCGCCATAAGGTTGTCGCGCCGACTGTTGCTTCCACGACTATTGCTAACGTTTAGCGATAAAGTAAAGCATTACATAGCGCTTAATGATTGACACGCAGGTCATACAATAATTAAAGACAACTCTATGGCTCCTGCCAGTTGCCGTACTCATCGACATGCAAGTCGTGATATTCTATACAACACATGATCATCTCATACATCACATATATCTCATCATGTAATTGGCCATATCATATCACATCATACCCTGCAAAAACAAGTTAGACGTCCTCTAATTGTTGTTGCAAATTTTACGTGGCTGCTACGGGTTTGCAAGAACCGTTCTTACCTACGCAAAACCACAACGTGGTGTAGTGATTGCTTTTTGATCTTCTAAAAGAACCCTCTTCATTGAAATCGATTCAACTAAAGTGAGAGAGACAGACACCCGCTACCCATCTTTATGCAACGAAGTTACATGTCAGTTGAAGGAACCTGTCTCGCGTAAGTGTACGCGTAATGTCGGTCCGGGCCGCTTCATCTCACAGTACCGCCGAATCAAATATCAACTAGTAACGGCAAGCAATATGTATACACCCACGCCCACAACTCGTTTGTGTTCTACTCGAGATCTCATCTACGCATAGACCTGGCTCTGATACCACTGTTGGGGAACGTTGCATGGGAAACAAAAAATTTCCTACGCACACACAAGATCTATCCATGGTGATGAGCATCTACGAGAGGGAGAGTAAATCTACATACCCTTGTAGATCGCTAAGCGGAAGCGTTTAAGAAACGCGGTTGATGTAGTCGAACGTCTCCGCGATCCAAATCGCAAGTCGTCCCTCGATCCGATCATGAACTAGCGCCGAACGGACGGCACCTCCGCGTTCAACACACGTACGGCTTGATGACGCCTTCACCTCCTCGATCCAGCGAGCGATGGTGAAGTAGTGGTTGAGTTCCAGCAGCACGACGGCGTGGTGATGGTGGTGAGGAACAATCTCTGCAGGGCTACGCCAAGCGCTACGGAGATTATGACGGAGGAACTAGAGGGTTAGGGTTGCCGCACACGGCTTGGGGAAATCTTGATGTGTCCCGTGTGCTAGCCCTGCCCCTCTATTTATATGTTGAGCCTTGGGGTCTAAACTTGGAGTAAAAGCCTCCTCCAGGTCGGTTTTGCCCGCACAAGGTCGGTTTGGCCCGCAGGGAAAGAGTCCAACTCGGATCCCTGCAGTACCGCGCACAAGCGGTAGTACCGCTTAACACAAGCGGTAGTACCTCTTGGGCGGTAGTACCGCTTCACACAAGCGGTAGTACCGCTTGGGCGGTAGTACCGCTTCACAAAACGGTAGTACCGCTTACGCGGCAGCAAAACTACTTTTTGCACTTTCCAATACCTCGTCGGCTTTATCCCTTTGGCCCATATAAAGTGTTGCTGTACCCGAACACTTCGGTAAACATCCGGAACCCATTCCGGTGAACTCCGGAACTCTTCCGGAGATCAAAACACTATTATCACATATATCAATCTTTACCTCCGGACTATTCCGGAGATCCTCGTCATGTCCGGGATCTTATCCGGGACTCCGAACAACTTTCGGTCACCAACAAAATAACTCAACTATACTAATCGTCACCAAACGTTTAAGTGTGTAGACCCTGCGGGTTCGAGAACTATGTAGACATGACCGAGACACCTCTACGGCCAATAACCAATAGCGGGACCTGGATGCCCATATTGGCTCTTACATATTCTACGAAGATCTTTTATCGGTCGAACCTCTATGTCAAGGATTCAGTTAATCCCGTATGCTATTCCCTTTGTTCTTCGGTATGTTACTTGCCCGAGATTCGATCGTCGGTATCTCTATACCTAGTTCAATCTCGTCACCGGCAAGTCTCTTTACTCGTTCCATAATACAAGATCTCGTGGCTAACACTTTAGTCACATTGCTTGCAAGGCTCATTGTGATGTTGTATTACCGAGTGGGCCCTGAGATACCTCTCCGTCACACAGAGTAACAAATCCCAGTCTTGATCCATGCCAACCCAACAGACACCCTCGGAGATACCTGTAGAGCACCTTTATAGTCACCCAGTTACGTTGCGATGTTTGATACACACAAGGTACTCCTCCGATGTCAGGGAGTTGCATGATCTCATGGTCATAGGAACAGATACTTGACATGCAGAAAACAATAGCAATAAACTAACACGATCAAATGCTACGTTCTTAGTTTGGGTCTTGTCCATCACATCATTCTCCTAATGATGTGATCCCGTTATCAAATGACATCTCATGTCAATGTCTAGGAAACCTTAACCATCTTTGATCAACGAGCTAGTCAACTAGAGGCTTACTAGGGACACAGTGTTGTCTATGTACCCACACATGTATTTGAGTTTCCAATCAATACAATTATAGCATGGATAATAAATGATTATCATGAACAAGGAAATATAATAATAACCAATTTATTATTGCCTCTAGGGCATATTTCCAACAGGTGTGCCTTCTTATGCACTCACCATGCGATGCTCACTGGTCATCGGTGAAGCAGATCATGTGTTACATTCATGGCACCATGGATCTCGGTCTCTTGTTGCACGCCTCGACAACCATGGACATCATCGCCTACTCGGATGCAGACTCGGCTGGCTGGCCAGACAAATGTCATTCTACCTCGGGATATTGTGTCTATCTTGGACCGTCACTCATCTCGTGGTCATCCAAGAGGCAGACCACGGTTTCTCGATCTAGGGCCAAGGCGAAGTATCGTGCGGTGGCTAATGCGGTTGTTGGGTGCCTGTGGCTTTGGCAACTACTTCATGAGCTATCTTGTCCAGTCGACAAGGCCACCGTGGTGTACAATGACAACGTCTCCGTCGTCTACCTCTCTGCCAATCCAGTTCATCACCATCGTATCAAGCATATTTAGCTTGATATCCATTTTGTCCGCGAGCAAGTGGCTCTTGGTCACAATCGAGTTCTCCACGTGCCCACCACCCAACAATTTGCGAATATCATGACCAAGGGATTGCCGACATCGATTTTGAAGGAGTTTCGGTCCAGCCTGTGCGTCGTCGGCAACAACGCTTCGACTATGCCGAGGGAGTGGGGGGTGTTAAGCGCCCTACGTGCATGGCGCATGCACGTGTACACTGTATTCTAATCTCCGACCATCTAATCCTCTAGTTTGGTAGTATTCTAGTCTTGAACGTGAAGATTTTCATGTACATCTTAGAGCATCTACAGCCAGACCTTGCAAATCCGGCCCCTCAATCGCCCGCGGATGCTGACCGGTCACGCCTCAAATAATGCATTCTACATCCGGATACCTCAAATTAGAAACCTCAAATCCATATTATTACATGCAACGTAAACCTAATACTAAGCGGAGGTAGTCCGGCTCCGCCGTGCCCATGTCCGGCGGCTGGTTGCGCCCCTCGTAGTGTTGGTCTGGCTGCCGACGAGGTAGAGTAGGACATGGGACACTAGCCGGCTCACGGGACTCGATCTACCGTTATCTCCCATGCCCTACTCTTCCTCGTCGGAGCCCGTAACCCGGACGATGCCAGTGGACGTGAGGTCGATGACGGATCCTTCCTGGGAGGAGACGACGTCCACCACGACGCGGTTGCGGCACCCGCACTGGTGCACCCTACGGGGCGCCGGAGAGTGTGACTCCGCCTCTCCAACGTCCACCGCCGCGAGGGCCTCCGCCGCCTCCCGTGCCCGCTGCCTCGCCCAGCGGGCACGCCGCGCCATGACATCATCCGAGGATGGCCATGCTTCATGCTCGGCGCGCCAACGGAGGGGTTGCGCTTCCGCCACGGCGTTCGGACGTCAGATGGACCGCACCGCCTCCGGTGAGGCAGCGACGCCGGATCCAAGCACCGGTTGTGCGGATGCAATGGATTCCTGATGTTGTGAGTCCGACCGCTGCCGTCGGCGGAGCGCAACCCGGACGGCCATCTCCTCCTCGGGGTCGCGTGGGATGAGCTCGTGGTCGACGGATCTGGAGGTGAAGGACTCAGATCCGCTGCCCGCCATATCGGAGAAGGCCGGAGATCGCCGGAGGTGAGCTTGGGTGACGGATGGGAGTGGAGGGGAGTGGAGTGAAGTGGCTAGGGTTTGGTCCGGCGAGCGGATGGGGACGAATATATGTGGGGTAGATACGGGCCAGCGCGGGCCAGGCGGGCGTGCCCGGGCGCCCCCATATGCGCCCCATATTTGGGATGGATATGAGGGGTGTCGGTCAGCCCGGGCGTTTGAGGCCGGTTTGAGGGGTCCGTCTGGGTCGCTTTTTCGTGACCTGTCAGTGACCGGGCAGCCTGCCCGGGCGTTTGAGACGGGTTTGAGGGGTCCGGCTATAGATGCTCTTATATACTAGCACTGAATGTCCGTGAATACATGTGATTTGCATCCTATCTATTTTCTATACCGACCATCCATTCATCCATAGAAATGGAGGGGTGATGAGAGAATGCGGGTTTCGGCTTAAGTGGACAACACGACATGGACCGTTTCGCTTGACCAACATGGGTCGATCCATTGGCCGATCCAATGTGAGCGTGCATTCCCTGGCCACTTGGACTCGGCGGCAAATAATCATACCTCACAAAGGAGTGAAAAAGGGTTTCCTCCCGCTTTGTATTACAAAGCAACCAACCGATACAACCAACGATAGGTGCTGGGCGGAAGCAGCACAGTCACACCCAAAAGAACTGAAAGAGAAAAAACAAAAGAAATAAATGCCGACAACGGCGGATCAACAGAAACGCAGAAGCTTCGCGACCACTGCGCCCACCGAAGATCTCCCACAAAGCTCCAAGGCTCCGAAGCGCCGGTACCAATCAACACCTCCAAGAAGGACCGCGATGCTGCTGCCAAGGGTTTCCCCCGGTATGCGACGAGGCGAGAGGAAGGGTAGCCCCCGACGCCCTCCAGGAAGGTCCGGCGGCACCCACAGGCGCCACCGCGTCAGTGTCGGCCAGGCTGACAGGGGTTTCCCCCGATCCCAACCTTCACCTTGGATGCTCCGGAGCCTGCCACCAAACCGCCACCATGCTGCGCCAACGCGGTCTTGAAGCCTCCACGCCGTCTCACCACGACACCGCGAAGTGAGGCCTGCACAGCGACGAATAGGAGCCAGGACTAGGGCAGCAGCACCGTCGACACGCGGGAGGGCTCAACCTCCACCGTCAACGACGGTAGCCGACCGGACACAATAGCAGGAGCATACCAGGCCCGTGGGCCCACAGGTCCGACCGGGCCCTCAACGCCCGTAAAGCTCCCGCCATCACGCTGTAGCAGGCACGCCATCAATGTCGCCGCCCCCCGTCCGAGCTGCTCCTCCTCCTCACCTCACAGACGACGACGAAGCCACGCCGGGGGCCGGCCCGCTAGGACCCAGATGGGGCCCGCATGGCCCAGATCTGGGTCGGGGGCGCGCCGCCGGCCATCCCGCGCCACCACGCCGTCCCGCCGCCAAGGGACCACACCACCACCACGCGCGCTGCCGGCCACCGCCGCCGGGTCGCCGGGCCACCGCCTAGCCGAGGAACACCACCGCCGCCCCATGCCCCGGGCAGGGGAGCCGCGCGTGCGGGGACAGAAGGTCCCGCCGCCGCCAACACCACCCGGACCTGCGCCGGGGGCGTCCGCCGGCGGCGGCGGGGTGGAAAGGGGGGGAGGACGGCCGAAGGGGAGGGGGCGCGCGCCGCCCCGGCCACCTCCCGGGGAGGCGGCGCAGGGGCGGATCCGGGAGGGGGGGAGAGGGGAGCGGGGGCGGCCGGCGGCCGGCGGCGGCGGGGAGGCCGGCGGCGACGGGGGAGGACGAGAGGAACCCTAGGAGAGAGCGGGTCGGGAGTGAATGTCAAAATGTTACAGCATCTACCTCACAAAGGAAGATCACGGGAACTGCAAAGTCGGTCGTTCGCAGTGGCCGACGATGGTCAAGTCAAGCCGAGCGTTAACATCGACCCCAGTCCAAGTGTCGATCAGCACTGTAAAACTCTTCCTCCGTCTTGGTGAACCCTACCGACCGACACCCGGTCCGTCAACGCCGCTAAAAAATCAGCAAGCGGGGCGGTGTGGACGACGGGCCGGGACTCGGACGCAAACCGCCGAAACCGGCCTCCCCGAGCGTCAACCCTTGCTGCTTGACTGCTTCGGGCGACGCCTCAGTCTGGAGCGTCGTCATCCGTCGGCCGTCGCCTGTCGCACAGCTAGCAAGCAGCTGACCTTGGGGCCGCGCGATGCCAATCGCCGCCGCTCCATCCCATGCCGTGTCAAAAGACTTCGTTTCGCATTTCTCTTCACAGGAACAGGGGCCGGACGGACGGCGACGCGCGCGGCAAACGACAAGGCGCATCTCGCCGCCGTCACGTCCACGACGACGACGGCACGGGACAATGGATGGCCGAGGGAGGAACGTGATACACGCACGGACGCCGTGTACTACTACCATGTACTACTAGTACTACTAATAACTGGGGCTCTCTTTTCGGTATTTCTGGAAGCACTCCATGTTGTATGTCTCGACACAAGAGCTCTCCGGCCGGGCAGAAATCGAAGGGAATCTTGGACAAGATAGCTCCGGGGACGACGTCAGATGGTTTCTGCCGTCACATGATAAACAAACTATTCATGGTCGGACAGATTGTCCGGATGATCACGAGGTAGATGCGGTGATGTGATCGGCGAAGTGGCATATATATAAATGAATGCAAAAAGGATGGATGTCGGCGTAGGGAAAGAGGAGGGCCGGGATTAGTGGAGGCCCGTCCCTATCAGACGAGATGGGCACGTCGCTGATCCAATTGAAGATGGATGCCACAAATCATTGTGTCATTTTGTACTACCATACACACGAGATTCCGATCAAACATCATGGGGGAGCTAGGACAGCCCTGACACTGGGGATAACAGTCTTTGCTGTAGGGCATCAGCAGCTGTATTGTCTAATCCACTGGATCATTAGCAATAAAGCTAATCAAAGGGGAGGTGGCGTCCGAGCTGTGCGCTGCAACGGCAGCATTATCCTATCCTACGACACCAAACACGCGTGTCGCATACTACTACTAGAATATCTATCTGAAAGCAACGTGTGTGCGCCCCCAGCGCAACCATCAGAAAAGAAAGAAGCAGACAGATGGAAGGATTAGCACATGTAGGATCTAGCTCCAGCTCCATCACCGTTCCAGCATAGCATAGTACTGCTAGCTAGCGACGACGACTCTGATCAAATCGACGGAGGTCGCTGCAGATAACAGTTTTTTTATCGAGGCAGGTGCACGCATTAGCATTACCCGACCCACTGTCGTCTTCGTTGCACTACGCTGCGGCTACCGGTGCTATTTTATTATTCTCAGAGCACCGAGCACGCCTGAATATATCCTGATGATTTTTCTGAAAGAAACATGTGTGCCTAGCACTAGCACCATCAGGCTTTCTGTAACCATCAACAAAGATGATTGATCGCCGGAGGTTATTAAATGGTAATATGATAGACAAGAAAGAAAGAGAGAGACGAGGTTACGGCGTTCTCACCTTTAAATCGGACACCGCATCCGTTGGTGGACCAGTAAGACTAGTCCGTGGACAATAATGCAGGAACCGGTTATCCAACCATAACCGCATAGTACATTTCATAGTGAATTTTTACAAATCGGATGAAATTTGTGCACCGAACATACTTCAACTAAACTATAGCGTACTATGCTATGATATTCTAACCTAGTCTATCGCCGGCTGTGGGGGATCTTGTTTCCCCTGGCACGTCTTCTCTATGTCCGACACCAAGCTCAACGGACCGCCGTTAGCCCCGGAGCTAAATGCTTCAATGAAAGAGGAAGAATAGCCCAAACCTCCACGAAGACCAGATCAACGGTTGTTTTTAGGTGCGGGGAGACGGTCGTCGTGGCCTACACCCCCGCGAAGCGAGTAAGTCGCCAACTGTGTAATTCGACGAGGCGGTGGCGGTGGCCTTTCTGCAACCCAAGCGGCGGCGACTTCCCATGGTCTACTTTTCCTCATCGTTGACGGCGGACGTGTCGTCTTCCTCGACGTGGTGGCGAGGCGTGGCTGACGCGGAGTTGGTGACGTCGTCGTCGGTGCCCCAGTCAACTTCCTCCGTCATCGCGTCAACCTCTGGGAACATGGCTTCTTTCTCTATCTGCCGATGCGTTACCATCATCGCTCGTGGTGGATTTGGCGCGCTATGGCGTTGGCCAGCCTGGATGGGCGAGGACGGCCTGGCGATGGCGGGGACGCCGGACCTAGGTGTGGAGAGCTTGCCGACAAGCCAACATGTGTCCAGCTGGCTCGTCGGGCCATCCAGCCGGCGTGCGTGGCAGCGGTCCGAACACTTGCAAAGCCTTTTTCCTAGTTTGCTTTTGATTTATGAGAAAAATGACGTTCGGACCGGACAACAGTTGCGGACGATTTGACGGTTTCGTTGGAGATGCCCTTGGTACCCTTCCGGGGTGCCCTGTTGGAATCCGCCGCGCAATTTCCCCTCTCAGTGTTCATCGTTCTCCTCTCCTCTCCTAAATCCCCCTCCTCTCTCCCCCCCTCTCTCTCTAGGGTCTCTCACACTCACTAGAGCAACTGCCGCTGCTCGGCGCGACCGACTGGCATCTCTGGACTGGAGCGAGTGATTGCCTGCTTGCTTGTCCCAGATCGAACAGTATAGTATTCAAGAAGTGGTACCGCCCACCTCGAGCACCTGGGGGGTGGTTGGCGGCGACCCGGCCATTCAAGACTGACCTCACCTCGGTGGTACTGGTGCCTGCGGATATTCAGTGCCCTCGCCCCCTCCCCCCGCACCAGTTCTTGGTCCCTCGCCGGAGTTCGTCGAGGCCGGCGCGATGCAGCAGCCGCAGCAACACCAGCAAGGTAATCAAGGCCGGACTCCCCGCGGCGCTTCCCACTTACTAGTTCAAAGTTGCAATCTTTCGCTGTCTCCTGTGCGGTTTCCGCGACTGATTTTGGTTTGCGAAGGCGCCGGGCGGTTAGATTTGAGTGCGCGGGGTGGGGAGTAGTAAATAGTGCTAGGTGTATGGATTTGGTGCCGGATCCTATTTATGCTGCTGTATAACTCATGTTCCTGATTCACCTAGCTGCTATGTGTTTTTTTTTCTGTTAATACTTACTTTTAACCCATGATCCTATCTAGTATAGTACTAGAATAGTAAATAAGTACTTTGGAACCATGATCCCTGCCTCCAGCTGCTATGTTTCTTTCTTCTTTTCTTGTTAAATTAAACGGTGAACCCCCTGCTTCGTTAATGAACTACACTTAGTTGTTATATGTGTCCCTAATGATCTGGTTTGTGAGAAGTTTGTTACATTCTGTTCTTCTGGTTCAGGCCTCGACATACAAAAGCTGCAGCGGGAGGTGAAGACGCGGTGGCTGAAGCCCAGAGAGATTTTTGACATATTGCAGAATTCCGACCTGTTCGGGGTCCATAACAGGACCCCTCAGAGGCCACCGAGTAATAGAATCAGCCTTTGTTTTTTTCCTTGCGAGATATCTGACCAGGCGGGCGTGATTAACCTAGTTGGTTCTGAAATTACAGGTGGTTCTTGGTTTCTTTTCAACCGAAGGGTGCATCGCTTCTTCCGGAATGATGGGTATGTGTGGCAGAAAATGAAGAATGGGAAGAGCGGCAATGAATCCCATGAGTACCTTAAGGTCTGTTCAATGCTTATCTTCTCTAATAAGAAGAGTTGGAATGTTAAAACATAATATGTTTTCGTGGCAAACCTCTGGGAAAGGCAATAAATAGTCGGAATCTTTGTTGTTACGACTCAATCAGATGAGCTGGATAGTTAATATGCTTTCCTCTTTTGACCCTGCAAATTTCAGGTTGATAATGTGAAGGCTCTGAATTGCTACTATGCTCGTGCAAGAAATAACCCTACATTCATGAGGCGGGTATATTGGATGCTTGAACCGTAAGGACTCTGTTTACTGTAGGGGGGATATGTTATGCACTGTACTCTATGCTTCGAAATTCTTAAAGGCTTCACATAAGCAATTCATGTTTGCAGGGCTTATGATCACATTGTCCTTGTCCACTATAGAGATGTGCTAGAGGTTCGTCTCTTGTTTTATCTTCCTTTTGTCATAACATATCTGCAATTCTTGCTAAAAAAGGCACATCTGCAATTCTGATGCTTAACCAACAAGGACGAGTGAAAAAATAACATTGGTTACTATCCACAGTTATCTATTCACTCCACCAGCGGGCGATCTTCCAACAGCCGGGGGTTACCTCCCTTTTCTTAAAAAAAACAGTGGGTGATCTTTGAACATATCAGATGAATTGATCACTGGGGTAAAGCACCAGTGAAATTGAACATGACAGTGTGTAGAATTTCCATTAGGTTAACTCACCTGTTAAGCTAGTGCACATTATTAATTAGTGGCTGAAGTCACTACATTGTTTTTGGGGCTATCCTGAGCTTAAACTTTATTTGTTGATTGATTATCAGGGCAACATTTCAGTATCAGCACTAAACGGTTCACCAATATCCAATCAGAATGGCAGTGCTAGCAGGGCTGATGCACATAGTTCACCAGGGTTGACTAGTGAGATAATTGCGCCACTTCTCAACTCGCACAGCCCAGGATCCGCGGAAGAAGTTAGTTCCCAGATCCTGACCATAAACAATGAAACAAATGATATAAGTCAATTTGATTGGCGACGGATGCTTGAAATGCAGCTGAGCCTGGAAAACAAGGAACGTCATGATGTTAGCACCGAAGAGATTCTGCTAAATCATGATCCTATTCCTATGCCTGGGATTCAGAATGAAGAATTCAACACAAGTACAAACCTTGCAGATTTCTTTTATGAACTGGAGTTTAGTGAAGACAACCATACTGAAGGAAGGCAACCTTATCGCGATCCTATTGATGTCATAAGAAATTCAGGTGCTCTACTCATCATGCATTATGATTCTTTCATTGTTATTACTGCCTGGGTTACCATGAGCAAACTTTCTGAAAAAATGCATTTTCTTCCATGTATGTCTTCTCTTGATTGGAAGCATGGTTAGAAGAGGACCAACTTAATTATATTCTGCCTTCAGCTCCTGTGACAGTTGATGAGAACCAATGGTTCCATATTCATGAGGTTTCTCCAGAATGGGCATTTTGTTCTGAAAGTGCTAAGGTATCACCCAGAACCGAAGTTGATATTCTTAACTGAACAAGTTGTTTTTTGTGAGTTAAATAATGCATCTTCATTGTTCTGCTCTATTGATAAGCCATGGAGCCATTTGGCGATATTCCCACATGGCATTTACATTAACATATACGCTAGAATAATCGGAGTGTGCATGATCTCTGAGTTCATCTATTGCCTCGGTGGCAAAAAATGTCGACCATTAGTGAAATTCTGTGTTCAAGTCAATTTCTACCATGATCTTACAATAAATAATTGGAGACTATAAATGCAATGCAGGTTATGATTGCAGGAGATTTCCCTTGCAACCCCTCCAATAGTTCATGGGTACTGTTTGGTAATGTTAAGGTGCCTGCAGAAGTTGTCCAGCAAGGTGTCATCCGTTGTTGTACTCCACCATACCCTGGTGCTGGAAAGGTGAGAATGTGCATGATCGATGAGAATGAGAAACCTTGCACTGAAGATCGAGAATTTGAATTCGTTGAAAAGCCTACCAACACAATGATTAATGGGAATGGGAAACCCTGCAGTGAAGCACGAGAATTTGAATTCCAACAGAGGCCTACCAAAAGTGACGATGAGCTGTTGTTGCTTCTTAACTATGTGCAGATGCTTTTTGATAGTCATGGTTGTGAAGTCTTCTCAAAGTTCAGGTTGCCACTCCCAAATGTTCAGTCTGGATTCCCAGTTAACCCCTCAGAGATTATAGGGAGAACATGTGAGCAGCTGGACCGTGAGAGCACAGTAAATTGCATCATGGAAGTGATGCTTAACAATAAGTTCCAGGACTGGCTATCATCCAAATATGAACAGAATAGTGAAGGGAGGTATTGGATTCCTAAGCAATACCATGGTGTGATACATACGATTGCTGCATTGGGATACGACTGGGCTTTGAGACCGCTGCTTAGTTCCGGTGTGCCGATAAACTACCGTGATGCAAATGGATGGACTGCTCTGCATTGGGCGGCACGATTCGGAAGGTATTGATGATCTGTTCATTGCATGCAAACTATTTTCATAACCATTCCTATTGTTGCAACCAAATGCAAATTTCCCATCTATAATATAGGCAATTTATCTTCTGCTACTAGCTTCATCTATTATGGATTTCCTCCTGACTCTGACCCTAATATGAAATGACAGGGAACAAATGGTAGCGGTTCTTGTTGCTGCAGGCGCTGCTGTGGGTGCACTTTCAGACCCAACAGCGGAAGATCCTGCTGCCAAGACACCTGCTTCGATAGCGTATGCATATGGTTTCAAGGGCCTCTCCGCATTCCTTTCAGAAGCAGAACTAACCAGTACCCTTCATTCTCTGGAATCAAAAGAAAATGGGAATCCCATAGATCATAATGGTGTAGTGAGTATATCTAGCGCTGTGGATAGAATATCAGATAAATGTGCACATGTGGATGGTGGAACTGATGATCAACTTGCACTTAAGGATTCTCTAGGAGCTATCCGAAATGCTGTTCAAGCTGCCGGACGCATACAAGCTACCTTCCGTGTGTTTTCCTTAAAAAAGAAGAAAGCAAAGGCTCTTCAGAATGGAGATAACTCTGCTTCCCCTTCTATGCTCGGAAGAGCTGCATTATCTATCCAGAAGAACTTCAGATGCTGGAAGAAACGCAAGGAATTTCAGAAAATTCGGAAAAACGTCATCAAGATTCAGGTATGGGCAGAGTAATTATGATGTGTACCAGTGCATTCCTAATGTTTGAGGATTTTGTTCAGCCGATAAGCCAGTCCACCTGTTTATTCTGATAGGCACGGTTCAGAGCTCACCGAGAAAGAAATAAGTACAAGGAATTGCTTCAAAGTGTTGGCATCCTTGAGAAGATCATGCTAAGGTGGTTCCGGAAAGGCGTTGGTCTGCGAGGCATCAGTAGCAGGGCGATGCCAATCGAGCAAGACGAGGAAGAAGACATCGTCAAGGTTTTCCGAAAGGAAAGAGTGGAAACAGCTGTCAATGAGGCTGTCTCGAGGGTATCTGCTATCGTCGGCTGCCCTGTCGCAAGGCTGGACTACCGCAGGATGCTCGAAATACACCAACAAGCAAAGGTGAGGCCATGATCTGTAGTATCCACTGAAGGTGTTTTTGTCAAAAACTCGCTCAAGAAAGAGCAGTTTTACGAGCGAAAAAGTTCACTCCATATGTGCACTGTCTAGCACTTTGTGCATGAAAAATTGCAACTTGTTTATTCTCTTGAACTTGATAAAATGGTTTTCCCATCACACAGATTGGCCATGGAAAGTAGCTGATCTGGTAGCAGCCGATGTTGATGACAGAGCACAGGGCAGCCACTACCATGTGTCCTCCTCCTCCCCTGTTAAATGATGATCTGGAAAGCAGCTGGCGGCCTGAAGGGCAGTAAAAGCCTTGGTGAGTAGTGGATCCTGCCAAATCAGAAGGACTTACCAACAAATTTCAGTACCATCGCCAAGATCCATGATGAACTGTTGTTTTCACTTCTCTGTACATAAAATTAAAAACCCCATGTGCATAAGCTGACTTCTGGCCAGACTTTAGGAAGATGTAAGGTCTGTGTATGATTATGGAGCCTCAGAGGCTTTAAGTACCATCTGCTTTGTAGCATGTACCATCTTTCTCACATTTGCTAGGCGTGTACTTCCTCCGTTCCTGAATATAAGTCTCTCCAGAGATTCCACTACAGACTACATACAAAGCAAAATGAGTGAATCTATACTTTAAAGTACTATATACATCCGTATGTAGTCCGTAGTGAAATTTCTAAAAAGACTTAAATTTAGGAATGGAGGGAGTACATGGCAATAAATGTTATGGTAAATCCTGAGCCGTAGCCCAATTGTCAATGGCAAGCATAAGATGATGCCTTGGAAGTTTGTATGTACTCCATCTTTCATACTATTTCATAGGCTAGGACAAGATGATAATTAAATGTATGGCGAACCCTGAAGCTGGGATCAGGTGTAAATGAGAGGTAGTACTCCCATCTTGTGCACATGCAAAGCATAAATGGCCATCGGCCAAATTCACACTTCTTTGATTTGCCATGATTCTGATGCAAAGAAATTCAACCAAAGCACAAGATAACATATGATCCTGGTGCAGGCCTTGCAAAGGCAGAGGCAGAGGCAGTAATAATGCTCCGGCAGCATTTTGGCCTTCCCTTTGGCTCTTCTATTTCGCAGTAGCAGTGAACCAGATTCCATGGGACCCTGTTTGAAATGCGAACAAAACTTGTTCCTGTGGGAAACGAAGCGACTCCTGCGAAGTTCATGTGTTCCAAGCAGAGACCCCGAAGATATCGTCGACACGATCATAGTTTTTCTTTCTTTCTGATGGAAGGTGGTTGAATCTGCACATTTCATATTCAAATAAACCTGTTCCCATGGGAAATGAACTTGCTCCTGCAAAATTCGTGTTCCGAGAAAAAAACCTAGATATCGACACAAACATAGTTTTTCTCTTCCTTTCCGACGAAAGGTGGTTGAATCCGCCGATTTCATTGACAAAACAGCACCAGCAAAACCATAGATGAAGAGATTATATATGTCAATGGAGACCGGTAAGCACCGGGGACAAGCACAAGGCGACTCCGGTGCGACGCCGGGGCAAGTAAACAGAGGATTACACCATTGCACGAAAGTGCGTCAGTTTGGAGACCTTGGGACATAATGCAGCAGTTAGGTGCTATGACAGTGCCCCGGACCACGTAATAAACAAGGGTTTAGCCGTGGGTGGGTGACATCAGGCAAAAGCCGTTTTCATCGGACGGAGACGCCGCAAAAGCCACCACACCAACAGGCAGCCGTTCAGTAGGATATGCATGTATATTAGCCAACCAACAGCGGGAGAGACTTCAGGAGGTTGAGGGCCTGATGGGGACAGGAAAGAAGAAGAAGAAGAAAAGAAAAGGCTTCAGCTTTGAATGTGTGATGACTTACAGCTTGGGACACGCCGCGCAAAAAAACACATTCAAAATGCATGCACAAAAGGGAAATTCCTGCACAAACCACCAAACACCTAATTATGTACACCCATGCAATCCCCGGGGAAGAAAAAGAAGGAAATGAAAAGCTTTCTCGCCCTACATTTTACATTTACATTACATTACAAAGGCAGAGGACGTCGGTCGAACCGGAACCTGCGGTTGGCGGCCTTTTTTCCTTCACGCGAGCCGTCTCCGAGAAGTTGCTGAACAAAATGCCGCACGTGCGTCCCGGCTCCAAGAGCTTTACGCCTTTTTTTCTTTGCCTCTTCGTGGGATGGTGTACCAAGAAGAAGCAGGGCCTGGGTGGCTCCATCTCCAGGTTTTTTTTAAGCTCATACCTGAAAGAATAAGAAAAATCATGACATTAGACCTTGAAGGATTCCATCATTCCACAGGTATTATATAATGAGCTCGGAGATCTCAAAATCAGAGCTTGCTTTAAGAAATTGTCATGGTTCTTTGGAACCAAACCACAACAAACAAACTTCAGCAAAAAGGCCTGCTAAGAATTGCTTTAAGCTTTATAGAGCTTAATAAGTGCATATCGAATTTTCTTTTGCCTAGCAGCGCTATTTTGATTCTTAAATGAGAGAGAAACATGGATGCAGATAGGAGGGATGGGGAATAAATTGCAGAGGAGCTTACTCTTGGGAGCACCGCAGCTTCAACAAACTCCTCCGCGCCATGCCATGAGCTGTGTGGCGACATCCTCCGCTAATTTACATGCCATGAGCTGTGTGGCGACATCCTCCGCTAATTTACACTCCATATAGACCTACCTACTGAACATGGTCATGGTTTTGGAAAAATCGAGTTACTTCTCTGTACAACTGCTCCCCTTCGAATGGCTTGGAGACATAGCCATCCATTTCACATTTCAAGCAGTGCTCATGTGTTGCCTGGATAACATCTGCTGTCATGGCCAATATCGGAGTTCGCCACCTCCGAATGTTAGCACATTCTGGTGGAGCCTCTCCGCGCTCTATCCGCTCATTTAGCTCTCTTTCCATCATTCTGATCCTCTTGGTGGCTTCAAACCTGAAAAAAAAAAACATGACAAAACTTCAGTAATTTATGACTGACAGATTAATACTCAAAGGAAATAGTGAGCAACCACTTGAAGACTCACCCATCCATTTCTGGCATTTGTATGTCCATGAAACAAGCATCAAAACTGTGAGGTGGTTTTAGCAATGCGATTGCTTTCTTCCCACTGTCTGCGCAAATTACTTCTGCGCCATACTTCTTGAGAGCACCAGCAGCCACTTTAAGGTTCACAGCGTTGTCGTCAACCACAATGATTTGCCTCTTGTGAAGAAGGCTACCTAACGCTGAGTTGCCAGCCACTCCATTCTTGACATGCGCCTTATCTACTCCACCCAAAGCCCGCCTTAGTGAGGCCTCAAGCATACTTGCACGAAGCGGCTTCATGATTACATTCAAGTTATGCTCCCTGCATATATTTGAACTGCTCTTGATAGAATTCGTAGGGTTCTCCAAAAGAAAGAGCTTCGGAGGGTCTGACTGATCTTTGCTCCGCAATTTGCTAAGCAATTGAGGCATTGAGTGGGATTCCTTAAGCCAGGTCTCCTTGTCAACAAGCACTAGCCTTGTAACTAGTGATGCGCAGTTCATCTTAGGAATAACCTGACTTATGTCAGTGGTCAATTCCGTTTTGACTCCAAGCCTTTGTAAATGGTACTTGGTAACCTTGGCACGAACCGGCCTATGATCAACTACCAATGCACTGACCCCTTTAAACCCTGGCGATTTGTTGACATTTGTATTGGGGCGTGCCCTCGAAAGTACTGCGGTGAAGGAGAAAGTAGAACCAACATGGTGTTTGCTTACAAACCCAATCTCCCCCTTCATGAGATGAACCAGGCACTTGCTGATGCTCAACCCGATGCCAGTGCCCCCATGGATGCGGGCAATGGACGGACCAACCTGCATGAAAGGCGTGAATATGCGGGATTGGGCTTCAAGCGGGATGCCGACGCCAGTATCTTCAACTGATATTATCAATCTTATCGTTTCAGGCATGATGGGAGCAAAGGGCAACTCAGACGAGTGTAGATCCATATTGAAAAGTCGGAAGCTCTGCCAACTAAGCCTTCTTTTAGCTACTTCGTAGCCACTTAAGGTGTTGTATGTGTTTTGAATTTCCGTTTCCACATCTAAAGAACTCATCACCTCTTCGACAACATGAACCGTCAAGTAGATATGTCCTCTTTCTGTAAACTGTGAAAAAACATAAATTTTCAGACAGCAAGTAACAGAGCACATATAAATCATAAATATTTATAATAAAATGCTTCGTATTTCTATTTGTGCTATTCACGTATATTAGTTATCTTACTTTTATGGAGTTTCCCATGAGATTTGTAATGATTTGCCTCATTCTATTTGGATCGCCAATAAGTGTTTGTGGAACTTGATCAGAGACATACACTGCCAACTGCGCACGTCGTATGTAAAGACAAAACCATGAAAATGGAAAATGGTTAGTGTATTCAACAAAATACACCGAAACTGCACTGGAAGAATCCACTCTAGAATTACCTCCAGCCCTTTCTCCTGAGCTTTTCCACAGAAGAGAGACAAGATGTCATCACAGACTAGTCTAACATCAAGGGGCACCGCGTCAAGCTCGAGTTTGCCAGATTCTATCTTCGCCTGATCAAGAACCTCGTTTATGAGGGACACTAAAGCTTTTCCACTGGCTTGGGCTGTTCTAACATAGTCTTGCTGCGTTGTATCCAGATAAGTATCCATGAGCATTTGGAGCATTCCTGAAAGAAGTAGTAATTGTTTAAATCCCTTCAGTTGAAAAACAATGGAGAATACATTATGAATTAGATCAATCACACACTCACCTAAAACCCCATTCATTGGAGTTCTGATCTCATGTGAAACTGTAGCCAAGAACTGCAAACAAGCAAAAGAAAAAAAAGGCACGGAATAAGATTTTTTTCCCACCTAGACAAGACCGTATAGGTTGTGCAGTGAGATTACTAACCTGTGACTTGGCAACATCTGCAGCTTCCGCGCGCTTCTTGAGATCCTTCATAATTTGAAGATCGTCTTCAACTTTTGCGATGCGGTGCACAGTAGCATAGATTATATAGCCAATGAGCAAAAAAATCACATAAATCCCTAACGATGATGTAATTGCAAGCCATGGCAACGGTGGCTTTTGCATGAACCTGTTGAAGAGGAATATGTCACATTGACGGTTGTTGTTTAGAGGAAAAGGGCTGCAAGAGTGATAAAAAGGGAGAGTGACAAATCAATCACCTGCAATGCATTTCATGCCGTCTAGATGGATCGCCAAAGTTGAGTGTGCTGTTATGGTACATCCCACCACCTGTATCATTCGAACCGTACATACTGATCGGCTTCTCTTTGGTAGTATCATATACGTTCACCATGATGGATTGCTTCCCGGCGAGCTGATGGAGCAACTTATCGACAAGTGCTTCTATATCAAATATGCCGCCCAGATAGCTGCTTGCAAGCAAAAGCAGCCAGTTAAGAGATTCTGTTGCATAACATATGGCTGGAATAGGATGCTCATGTAGGCCTTACCCTACGGCGGCTTGGATGCGCTCCTGCGGCCTCGCATTCGCGGGAGGCTCGGACTTGTACACGGAGTATGTCAAGATCACGCCAAGGCGGCCATTCAGCAGCTGGAAAGGAGCAGTCAGAACACCCTTCCCGGATTCTCTAGCCCGTATGATGTTCTCGCGATCATCCTGCACAAAAGCAAACCAAATGCACTTCTTTAGCATGAAACAAATGTTAATTCCCAATCAGCAATTGTTCCTCATCAAAGTAGAAGAATCCCAAGATACTAACAAGTGACCACACTGTAAGTTGGTAAAAAAAAATGATTCACTGTTGGTAGGAGTAAAAACACTGGCAGCAGAGCTTGGGTGAGCTGATGAGCTGTAAAACCACATGGCGAGCACCAACAGTTGCAGCTTTATACGGCCGGCCGGCCCTAGCTAGGCTAAAAAGGATGAATCTAGCTAGCTCGCTTGACAGAGGGGGAAAAAAACGAAACCACCACCGAGATTTTGATAAGCATACGAAAGCAAGCAGGCAGGAAAATGGTCACGCACAGCGCCGGAGAGCATGTCGAAGGAGATGACGTTCTTGTAGGCGTCCTGCGCGAAGATGACGGGGGCGTACTCCTCGGCCGGGCCGCGGATCTCCGCGACGGCGGCGTCGCCGGGCCCCTGCGAGCTCGGGGAGGAGTACATCTTCTTGATGCTCCACCCCTGCTGCCGCTCGAACTGGTCCCGCTCGGCGTGCGTGACACGCACCGCGTACGCCACCCCGCTCGTCAGCGGCCGCTCGAAGGCCGTCCTCTCCGCGTACCTCGCGAACGTCGCCTGCAGCCAACGAGTAGCAGAGGAATTTTGTTGGATTTCCGCCGGCGTCACCGTGGATTGGAACCTGGGTGAGAGGGGATTGGGGCGGCACCGTACCTGGGTGATGGCGGAGGGGGTCTGCGAGTGGTGGAAGGTGTTGACGAGGATGGCGAGCGCCTGCAGGTGGTTCATGCTGACGTTGAACTGGTCCTGGAGCATGCGGGCGCGCTCGTCGCACATGCTGGCGAGCGAGTCCCGGCGCTTCTCGACGGCGCTGGAGTTGAAGTAGTGGAAGATCTGCAGGCAGATGAGCGTCCAGCCGACGACCCACAGCAGCGCCATCCAGCGCCACCGCCGCTCCCGCGCCTCCCGCGAGCCCTGGCAGGTGCTGCGCACGTGGCTCCGCAGCGCCTTGGCCGACAGCTTCTCCGGCAGCGGCAGCGGGAGCGTTGGCAGGGGCAGCAGCCGCACCCTGTCGAACCCCATCCCCAGGAACCCCACCAGCCCGGCCGCCGCCGCCGCGCCGCCCTTCCCCTCCATCCCCGCCGCCGCCGCCGCCGCGCCGCCCCCCTCCCCGCCGCCTCGTGCCGAGCGAGCAGCGCCGGTCATTCGGCTACATCGCCAGCCGCGCCGCCGCACAGGCTCCCCCGCGGCCGCCACGCGCCCCCGCCGCACCGCATCCACGCCGCACAGACACACCGGTGTCAAGAAAACTGCCGCCGAGCTGCCGCCGCGCTGCCGCCCGGACTGGATTGAATGCCCCGGAAGCAAACCAAACCGAACCGAACCAAAAGAGGGCCAACAGCCACGCGCTTTCGCCGCCCGCTCCGCCCTGTCCCCCCCACAATTTCTCTCCTTCCCCCTTCTCGGCTCGCGAAACCCTCCCGCCCGCCGCGCCTCCGAGCTCCAAGCCCGCCACCACCACCGTCACACCAAACCAAACCCTCCGGGAGGCCGCACGGCTTCCGACCGACCGACCGGCCGACGGTGGGAAGAGAAGAGAAGAGAAGGAAGACGGGGAGAGGCAAGAGGAGGGAGGAGGAGCGGCGGCTCTGCACCAACAGCAACAGGAATAGAGCGGGCGGCTACAGGAGGAGGAGCGGCAGCTCTGCACCAACAGCAACAGGAATAGGGCAGGTGAGGCTGTGGAGTGGAGGCGGAAAAGGAGAAGGAAAGAAAAGCGGCAGGCAGCAAGTGAAACAGAGCGAGCGAGGGAGCAGCAGAGAGGGGGAGGGTAGTAGAGTAGACCATCCGAGGCTAGAGCGGTAGAAGGTGGCGACCAATCGCAGCGGCGGTAGAGGCCAGCACGCAAGTGGCTCCTTCCCCGTGGGCCCGCCCCCCTCCTTTTCTCTCTCCTCATCCTGCCCTGCTAATAATCTCATGGTAGTGGAGAGAGAGAGAGAGTTTAATATGCCCTCTCCATGTGTGTTTTTTTTTTTTTTTCGAAACGGCTCCATGTGTGTTTTGATTTTAAGAGAAGAAGGAGGAGGAGACCACTGTTTCAAATCAAATCGGCAGCGAACGTGCAAGCCCTTCTTCTTCTTTTATGCTTGCATTCATTTGGTGTCCTGCCAGGCTCAATTCAATTTCTTTATTTTATATATAGTTTTATATATGGTGGTAGTAGTACGTACTTACTTCGTTCGCTCTTAAAAGAGATGTCATCTTAGCCGTGAATGTCATGAACCCGCTCGCTTTCGGAAACGGATATGGCTGACTTTGTGGGTTGTTGGGGGTGTGCTTGGCGAGTTGTTCCCCTTCGAGGCATCCATCACTGCATGCGGCCGTACTTGTTTTTTTTTTTTCCGGTTTGGTTGCCTTGTAGTATATGCGGTAAGACATGGTAAGTGGAGGCTTTGTTTCGTAGTCTGCATCTGGTTAGACCTGCTTAGGCGAGGTGTGCTTGGTAGGATGTAACTGGGGTGGCCTGCATCGGTGGAGTTTTATTTTATGCAAATACAACATTGGATCAACATTTAGACCATACGAAAAAAAAATCAATGCTTATTTAATAATTCCAGCAACAAAGCATCATCATTCCAACATAATCTCAACGGTAGTAAGTTATTGTGACTATGCGTAAATACTATGAAAAAACATACTTCATCACTTATACACATAATTCAAAAGGTTGCCTGTCCATATCTCTTTGGTCAAAGCAATAACCAAGAAGATTGCAACAAGTGTGTATAATATAAATCAGAAACATACCGGAATGCACAACCATCTACGGTAACCAAACCAGTCGATACGCCTAGCCGGTGAACCCCGAAGTATGTGAAGAACTACGGACAAAACGACTCCTTTTAAGTTTTTGCACAAGCATGGGGAGGACGGTTTCCTTGATTTTTTTTTCTCCTCAACTTGTACTCTCCCCGTCCATTGCTCTTGTGTGTATGACATGATCCTCTTTGAAACTGTGTTGCCTCAAACAACATGTTCAAGTGAAAATGAGAAGACATGAAATATCTGAAACTCCATTACCTCGTGATCATCGACAAGGTAAGGGAACCAAGTAAACAAGAGAATGATAAAAACATCAATACAAACTCACATGTGTTAGCTTTTACATGCATATAAGATAGATCAATAAAAGAACACCCTAGAGAATTTAACATGCGTACCGGCCATCTATGTTTTAAGACTACCGTTTCAAATCAACAAACGTGCAAATCCACCCCATCTTCTCTTATGTTTACATTCATTTATTGTTGCCAAACTGAATTCAATTTATTTATATGGTACGTACTCCCTTCGCTCTTAATGGGAGGACATCTTGTCATGCGCTTTAACAAAAAAAACTTCTGGTCATGAACGTTAGCTTGAGTATACATATGTTGGTAGACCCGATTGACTTCTCCTGGTGGCTACAAGTCGTATCTTGGGTTTGTGGTCGGCGTGATGACATGTTGCCGGTAGCGGGATGGCGCGGAGATGCACGAAGGAGGTGGCAAGCCTTGGAGGGTGCGCAGGGGCATGGCGAACTCGACTAGGCCACGCCCAGAGTAGTGGCGCAGGTGGACTCCGGTGATAAGGCGGTGGCTGGCCAGTTGCATCGGTGGTGGTGTTGGGCATGAATTGTGCTCCTTGGTGAAGCGATGGTGATGTTTTTCTGCCCAATTGGTTTCAGTTTTGCGGGTGCTAGAGCCAACGGAGTTGAGGCACAACCTTCCGGGTAGTTAGTGATTGGGTCCCATCGGAGGGGCTTCATATGTGAAGTGGCCCGAGTGTCTTTCTCCTCCTTGAAGGTGTTGTCAAAGAGTGTTTCCTCTGGGCACTACCGTGACCAATCGAATCTAAGTCGGTCATGGAGGTTTTTGGCGTGACCGCGCCCTTTCTCGAGGTTCGATGATTGGTTGCCCGACGCTCTGTGCGAAAAGCTTATGTCCATCGCCGCTTGTGGACATGTTTATTAAGAACTTTTGCATAACCTTTCAGGCAGTAGACATGTTTAGCGGACGGGTATTTACATTTTCTGAAAAATGTCAAAGTATTTTTTCTATCTTAATAATGACCCTGACATTCCCTACACAAATATGTTTTCATGACCAACCTAACAATATTGCTCGACAAACCAATTATTTTCTGTAGAGAAAATCCCTTTTCCTTTGAGAAGGAAGGAAATGACCCTTTTTTTTTACATTCATGGTTAGTGATGCTCCTTTGTCGATGTAGCACTCCATTAAAATATTTGCGCGCGCGCGCACACACGTTTCTGAAATAGAGTTGTACACACATGCAGTGGCGGACCCAGGAATTGAAGTTAGCCGGGGCGAACATTTAAGGTCTAATTTTTTTTGATACAAATGCAACTCAATTGGACCAAATCTTATAGTATTCCACAACAAAAGAATAAAAAGGGTCTTAATAAAAACTAGTAAACTACTAACATGGACTCTTGTTGCTTGAAATGCTCACTTAGGGCATCTCCAACGCCGACCCTCAAACCGTCCGCATATGTCCGGACCGCGTGGTCCTGACCTCGGAAGCCATCCAACGCGGTCCTGTATCAGTCCGCTCGGCGGTCTGGACGCACTTTTTCCCGCGTCCGTTTGGTTGATCTGCCTGCACCATCCATTGCCACCGCCGGACTGGGCGTCGAAGCTACTGCCCCTTCCACAACCAGTGGCGCCTCAGCCTCAGCTTCTTCAGCAGCAGCATCTATCCAGTCTGCCTCTTCATCGGAATCCATCACCGGCAGTGGGAGTGGGCGCGTGAGGCGTCTGGCGGCGGTGCAGCACCGCAGCAGTGGGTAGTGGCTAGGTCGTAAGGGGAACGGTTGGATGTGATTTCTCGATCGATTGGGGGTTTATTTTGCACAAATGCTACACCTACGAACAATTTTACATAACCTTACGTAAATTCCTAAACACTAATCTAACCCCCCCTGAATTTCAGGGGTGGGCCCGTGCCCCTAAGTAATGACAAATTAAAAGCTGCCAAGTCAGCCTTTACGTATGGAACGTAGAATATTTAGGTAGGTGTAGTTTTACTCTTTCTTTTTCTGTTTGACGAGGGAAGGAGAGACCAGTCGATTGGGCATTTGGGCCTGTAGGATGTACTAACTAATAAACGTAGCCCAGTCCACCAGCCCAAATCTCTTTCTCCCTCAAAAGCACCCATTCGACGCAGAAACAAAGAACAGCGCCGCCGCCGCTGGCTTTCTGACGCCTGCCGGAGGAAACGGAGAGGAAAGATATGTAGGTGGGGGTTGAACCTCCACCGCCGGCGACCCGGGGCGGCCGCCCCAGCTCGCCCCAATGGTGGGTCTGCCACTGCACACATGTACACGCCGGTGTTTCTTCCTCCGGACCCATCGTTAATTTACAAAACAAAATAACTTTTGCTGCAGAAATCCCGGCGTTTCATCAGATTGTTTTACGAGCCACCGACGACTAAATTCGGGAGGGGCGCCGCGACGTGGACGTGTAAAGTAAAACCCCGGCTTGATGAACCGTTCGGCGGACGGGGGTCGATATTTTCTCGGAGCGCTGCTGCCGCCGCTGCTGATGACGGGTGGCGAGGCTCCGCGCGGGGGCCCGCGCCCAAAGCCCAGCAGCCGCCACCCCCCACCAACTGGGGGGCAGAGCTGGCGTCGTCTTCCTCCCTCTTCCTCACGCCTCTCGCCGCGGCCGCTGCTCCACTGCCGGTCTCTTCTTCTCTCCTCGCGTTGCTCGTGCCCTAGCTAAGCCGGGCAATTTGGACGATTGCGCTGCGTTGGTATCCCGGTCCCAATTATATGAGAGAGAGGGAGAGGGAAGGGTCTGATCTCTGAGGGTGGGTGGTGTGCTGGGGCTGGGGTGAAAGGGAGAGGGAAGTGACTCTCTCTAATCTGGATCGGGGCTTCGGTTGATCACCTCACCACCAATGATTTTTATTTCCACGGCGGAAAAGGATAGAGTATCTAGCTGCGTGCTAATGTGTTTTTGGCCAGCGTGATGGCTGCACGTCGTTTTTGGCCGACGGTGACATGTGCGGACAAGTGACACTCGTGCGTTCCTTTCCGGTCCGACGGCCACCGAACCGGCCGTATTGGTTTCAGTGGATTTGAAGGAGCATAATTACTCTATTTTAAATGAAAATTTCTTTGCCTCTGTTTTAAGAAAATAGCTTGTACTCCCTCCCTCCGTATCTAAATATAAGTCGTTTTGGTAGGTTAAAATAATATATTTTATCATTATCTGCCATGATCGAAGATGAACGGATTGAAAGTATTTAAAAAAAAAAGATAATTCATTGTATGTACAAATAGCTCAAAAGTAGTACTAGTATTTAAGAGCACATTTGACCTGAACATTAAAACAACACATGCATAAGGCCATCGAGTCTTGGTTATACGGATGTCTCGAGCTCTTTAAAATTTTCTTGGTTACCAACTCTTCGAAAAAAATCTTTTCAAGTTTTCGTTGTCAACAATAACAATCGCGGCAATCAAATTTTCGATGACACTCGTTGTTCCCTATCAAATTGTTCGCTGGCGCTATTTCGTATCAACTATTTTCGTGAACATTTCGCATATTGCGAACAAATTTCTTTGACATGCCCCTGCCTTCCTTTTTTCACATTGATGAGACATGGAGATTGCGGGTGGGGTACATGATCGGAAAATTAGATTAAAATGTGTCGAGGTACAGATTCGTGCAACATCACGAACAAGCCAAGACATGCGTGTAAATCTGATGTGTGCGCCCGAGCAAAAAAAAAAACATAATGAAACACTCGCTCGGTCATCGTCTCTAACACCAGTATGTTGTCACATCGCGGCGGGGGGGGGGGGGGGGGGGGGCTCGCTTTACCAATGGCTCTATCAGGGTGGATATTCATGAGTTCGGTGATAGTTACATTTTAGTTGAATGGCATGTACAGTAAATATGCAATATATCATATAACTAAGATGTATGCATGATCAACAAGGTTTTTGCAAGTTTTGCCCCTAATGGTGGACATCTCGGTATGGAAAATATATTGAGTTAGGTTAGTCTTCGAGCTTGTCATTTGTCTTAATGAAAGCAAAGCTATTCTTAGACAAACTTGACTCATTTCCACATCCGAAGAGATGGAAATGTGTCCAACGCTTCACTTGGGAATTACCTCGTGCCAGAGCACTCTAGATATGGTTGTTAAAAAATAGTTTCACCAAACCATGTTAAATCCGCCATTGTTCCTTGGTTCATTCCTTTTAACTAGCAAATAAAAACATGTCAAGACAATGACTAAAGATAGACTAGTGTCCCAAACAACCCGATTGGACGTTTTTGTTATGACCGGTGGATGAACATCCCAAAATCTAGATATATCCTCAGCGTGCAATAACTCGCCTGTTAAATAACTTAAGTTATATTGTTGCCCCTTAGATTTAATTGAAAGAATACAAGATGAGACATATAGTCTCTCGGAAAAAAAATTGGATGGAGTAGTTTGCCCATCCAGGATTCATACTTTAACCAACGGCGCCTAATCCACCAATAAATGAAGTATGTTACCCAAAATTGATAACAACGTAGTTTCCTATTTTAACTGAATATTGTTTATAAATGTTGAAAAACAAATAAAAAATATTGTCAAATCTCAAATCTCAACACAGACTACTATACCGCCTAGAGCAAAATTAGCCTCTTTCAACGACGACACAGGGGAATATTTATTACCGTACTGCAAAGGGCCGGTCTATTTTCTTGCTGGTCTCTTCGATTGTTCTGAATTCTTATCACCTACAGGTCTCTTCACAGTCCACTCTTGATCATGGCACTGTTATTTACTTTTGCATTGAATTATGTGAGAGTTATGTTTGCAGCCCCCAGAAGAAGAAGTTTGATTAAAGCTGCCTTCAGCATTACGTCTCCAAATCACACACCCAGACTCATTCATGGATGCCACTGGCCCGGGATTATCCCCGCGATCCGGCTGTCCAACGGCAACGTTCAAACGTGCAAGACAAAAAGAGATTAACATAATTGCATCGGCCGAGGGTCGTCCGATGGCTCCATCCGACGGCCCATCATCGACCAAGGGAGGGGTCTCACTTTTTCCTGCTGCCGGATCCGACGGCCGGCAGAGCGCACAGTCGTCTATGCTTCCTTTTCAGAGAGAGGTTAATTGCGACCCCCTGCAATCGAAAGGACGGGCACTGTTTGCATTAACCCGGCCCTTGATTACCATAGCTACAGCATTCAATCTGTTATGTTTGTTTGACACGACGGGCAGGTGGGATCTATACTCCCTCCGTCCGGTGAAAAGTGTACGTTTGGCTTTAAAATTTGTCCACAAAAAAGTGTATTTTTATCTTCTTAATGCACTTTAAAGTAGAAAAAAATGCTTCTCTCTCATCATCCGGTAATCAAGACCAATAACATTCTACACATGGTCTTCTTAATTTCTACATGCACTTAGCTCATTGGGGGTTGGGTAATTAAAGAGGAGAGATGATGACTTGCACCTTTCCAATGCATTTTTTACTTCACTCCATAATTTGTCCTAAAATTTCTATATATACACTCTTCACCGGACGAAGGGAGTAGGTGGCAACAGTAGTATAGCCTACACACTGGTGCTACTAATAAGATCTGGAAAAAAGATGATTTTTGCCATTAATAGCGTCTTGCTCGCGCCTCACTGATTTTAGGGCGCACTTAAAAGCACACGGGGTCGGGATAAGAGGGGAAAGGCTACATAGGCATGCATGCATGCATGTTTAAATTGATGGGATGGTGGTACTAGCATCTAATCAACGTAATAATGCACAAGTGGGTCGGCTCACTCTTAATTTCGAAAACACTACTATTGAATCTGGTATGTTTGCACACGTTTCACGTCACCAAACCATACAAAAGTGGGTAGAAATTTATGTAAATCACGCAAATATATTCACATGAAAGACTATTGGATCCGATCTGCATAAATTGATTATATTTTAGTGTGAAATGGAAGTTTTTGTGTTCCGAAAGGGGCCTACGAGCATCTCCAACGGATGCCCAAAAGGTTCTGCCCTAAAACTGTTGTTGCCGTAATACTTTCAAACTTGAATACGAATCGCTTCATATTTCAAAGTTGGCACATGATCCACCGCATGGTACGCGTCGAAGTCGTCGTCTTCCGAGTTGATGTCGATCACCCCTCTGCCAGAGGGGCCTGCATCGTGGTCATTGCCGCTAGACAACTTCACCTCCTCCTCCACCTCCTCATCGGTGATCTCCATCTCGCGCTGGTCGAACAACCCATCCTCCTCATCCCACCTTCCCTTCTTGTGTTAGGCCTCCTTCTCGATGAGGAATGCTAAGTTTCTATACAACGTCCACCGAATTGTCCTCAACAAACTTTGCCATATAAAGCGCATCATTGGCCCCGGCGGCGCGTGGCACCTCGGCCCAACAGTGTGCCTTATCCTGCTCACGGGACACGATCTGAACAAGAGTGGCGAGGAAGTCCATGTAGTTGGCCTCACTGAAGAAACTGAGCTCTACTCGACAATCGCAGTCAAATCGGAGCGACCAGTGGCTGGAATCGATGGATCCGACAGTGGGGACCATGGGTCCAACGACAATGAGCGACGGAGTGGTCGAGCGGCTATAAGAGTGGCGATAATGAGGATGCGACTCAAGGGCGACCGGATATCGAGCGGAAACGACAGCGGGGTGACGTCGACGACGTAGGACGGTCGGAACCGGAGGCGGCGCCAGCGGAAGACGAGGTGACTGCAGATGGGGAAGGTTAGGCGTTGAGGTTCGCACGCAACGATTTGTTTCTTTGGCTAAGATAAATTTAGGGCATTTGCCAAAACAAAAAAAAAAAACGGAATCAAACAGAAACAGAAACACGGCGTCTGCGGAATTTCTTTTCTTTCTAAAATTCTTCAAATGACATTTTTTAAAGCACAATTGTTGTTTCTTGACATTTGATTTTTTTTTAACCGTGTTTTCAGAAATTTGTTGAAGATGCTCTAAGGCCTTATACAATGCAACATGCTTAGAAGAGGTGCTTAGAGAAATAAACCAATATTTTTTAGGCATTGATGTCTTTTATAGAGGGTAGACACTCAATTAGGCACCCCTCTTGTACATATGAACACTGTGCTTAAAAAACTCAGTTTATTTTACGAAGCATTTTTGTTTTTGCATTGTACAAGTCCTAAGAGCATCTACAGCCGCGGTCTCCAAATCTGGCCTCTCAAACGCCCGCGGACGCGCTCGGGTGCATCCACGGGCATTGACCGTGCACATCTTAATTTATGTCCTCGACATCTGTGTATCTCATATTCGATACCCTATATCCATACTAAGATGCAACATGAATAAAAAGTATGAAGATCAACACACGGACTATGAAACGAACATAGATATGCACATTCCGATCATCAAAAGATCACCAACGGATCTCTAAAAGCTAGTCAAAATTCAAATAATCAACATACACAAGGGACATGTTCTAATTAGAGTACTAAATAACTAGAATTTAACGACAGAGGCGGCGGAGATTCACCACTTCCTCGTCAGGCCTTTGCCCTTCCGGTCGCCGGCATGGCTGTTGGCGTCTGCGACAGGAGGTGGATCATCGGAGTCGAAGGTGTCGGAGCCGTGGTCATCGTTGTCATCGAACGAGGATTCGGAGAGGACAATGATCCCCTTCGTCCGTCGGACGACCCTGTCCTGCTGCCGCTTGAGCTTGGCCACCCAAGCCACCTCCACCGCCTCATGCTCCGACTGCTCAATGGCAAGCCGGAGCACCTTTACGTTCTTCCTCCGTAGCCGGCAAGCGTCCGTCTCCACTGTTGTCAGCGACCGGGGGCAGACCCAAGTGAGGAGCCGCTCGTTCTCGTTGGACTCCACCGGCTACCCGCGGCGGCGACGCACGTCAAGGTCAGAGTCGGAGCTGCTGCCGGAGCTTGACATCCTCACTAGAGTCGTCGGATTCGATCCAAATCGGAGAAATCAGAGAGGGCAGAAGAAGGGACGAAGTGCGAGAGCAGAGTGAAGTGAGCTAGGGTTTCGGATTGGTTTTTTAGGAGACAGAGTGGGGACGGTGGTGGGCCGGGTTAACGTGACGGACGGGTCCGGGCACGCTCGGTTCATCCTATATTCGCCCTACATTTAGGCAGGATATGAGGGGTAACCGGACAGTCCGGACGTTTCAGGTCGGTTGAGGCGTCCGGGTGAATCATTTATTTTTGACAGGTCAGTGATCGGTCTGCTCGTTCAGATGTTTGAAATCGGTTTAGGACGTCCGACTATAGATGCTGTAAGGCGGATGTAATGGTGGCCTGGGTCCAAGGAAATGGAAATGGGAGGGGAAGTGGAGGGAGAAAGCAATGTGAGTGGAATCGCGCACGGCTTTAGGACGAAACCGAGCTTTGCCTCCACTCGGCCCGTCTCCTCGAACCAATTATATGCATCATACGCACTACGTATACACGCACCTCCTCCTGCGTTATTCTGTTGGCCCGCAACCTCGCAAGCTGGGGAGCGAGAGGGAGACGAGGATGTCTTTTCCTTTCCTTTTCGACCGGACCAAGTTGCACCGCTGGTTCGCCTGATGGCGAGACATATACGTATGCCCTTCTGAGCCTATCTTTCTCTATGCATTTGCGGGAAGCGATAGATGGAATAGATAGACGGATAGACGGATGGATAGATACCATTTCCCCCTTCTTTTTGGGCACGAATCGCCGTCGGCCTTGTTTTGTTGAGGGAATAATTGTCCTCCCCAAAGATCCATGTGTCAAATGTTTGCTGAATCCTATCGCGCGCCGACTGCGGATGCAATCATGCATACGCAGCGCCGATGATAAAAACGATACTCCCGATATTAACACGACTGGATAAACAAGTCGTTTGACAGGACGCACGAGACAGGAGATATGCTGATTATTTTTAGGAAGCGGCGAGTGTCCGCTTTGGGTTTTGGGTCTGCTGTCCTGTCTACGCAGTTTTTCTCGTCAGGATCTGGTCCATACCGTGTATTCACAGTGCGATGATATGGTCTTGGCATACATACATACTCCTACAAGTACGCACAGTGCCATTAATATTTGAGACTCCCGAAAAGACAGGGCTGGGATTGCTGCTGCCACAGAATTCTGAGCAGGTAGTACCACATGATCATAAGCTGGATTACATAAAATCAAAATGAAACGAAGAACATTCAAAGGATGGGAGCGGCGAGATTAACAAATTGGGATCTGGGAACGGACAACCGTTAAGCACGGCCGGCCTGGTGGCTTCAAGTCCATTTAATATCGCGGTTGGTTCCTACCATGCACGCGAAATTCCTAGGTCGTACGAGCTCGCACGTATTTTTAAATTGTTACGGGCATACGTTGGACGACGGTTGAAATACCAAGCCGCTTTGTTTATTGACAAGTATTTGGCTTTGGCGGAGGGTGGTTCGGTTCAATGACGCAGATGGTGCCAAGCTCCCTTCTGATCACTGTCGTCTTATCTTGTTTTTTCTTCCTTGGTGCCCTGTCACCTTATCTTGTTAATAGTTTTGACCTATTAGCCCATTGGAGGAGGGTGCGTGGTCCTGACCTTAATTAATGGAGGGCGCCTCCTAAGAGCATCTACAAGCCGGACTCGACAAATCCGGCCCTCGAACGCCCGCGGACGCGTCTGGCTGCGTTCGCAGGCACTGTCCGGACACGCTTCATATTTGATACTGTACTCTGCATCCGCGTCTCTCATATCGCACACCCTATATCTATATTACACATGCAACGTTGAGCTATTATACGTGATCAAACACCGGACAACAAAATCGAAAGTAAATGAACACAAGATCGGCTGCAAACGGACATCAAACATCACCCAAAAGATAATCTTAGTTCGCCGGACATAGTTCTTAAATTTGTACAACTAAAAACTATATAAAAATGCGGAGGGGGGTGGGGGCAGATCACCACTTCCTCGCCGGCCCTTTGCCCTTGGGTCGCCGGCGCAGCTGTAGCCGTCCGCGGCTGGCGGAGGGTCTTGGTCGTCGGAGGAGGAGGTGCAACTGTTGCCGTCGTCGGAGTTGGAGTCGGAGAGGACGATGAGACACTTCATCCGACGAACCGTCCTGTCCTGCTCCCGCTTCAACTTCGCGAGTCGGGCCTTCTCCTCCGCTGCCTCCTTCGCATCGTGCTCCGACTGCTAATAGCAAGCCGGAGCGCCTTGGTGTTCTTCCGTCGGAGGCGCCGAGCGTCCGTCTCCGCCGTCATGAGAGACCGGCAGTACACCCATGCGAGGAGGCGATCTTCCTCGTCTGGCTCCGCCGGCATCCCGCGGCGGCGGCGCGCGGACTGCTCCGCTTCCCTCTCCCTTGCCCGCTACCTCTCACGACGGGCGGCGCGCGCCTCCGATTTCGGAGTGCGCGTTCGGGCCGGCGGCGCAGGCACTAGCACCCAACGCTGCCCGCGTAGAGGAGCGGGCGGCGGGGGATGGAGAGCGCGTGGGGCCGGTGCGGACTGCATAGTCCTGGCGGAGCTGCGCGCGGGTCGGGAGAGTCTAGCTCCGGCGTCCGCGCTGCACCGACGCGGGAGTTGCGGCTTAGCTCCAGATCCAAATTTGCCGCCCGTCTCCACCTTGGACCGCTCCAAGGCGATGCGGATGGCCAACTCCTCGGAGTCGACGTCGGAGCCGAAGCTGCTGCCAAAGCTCGACATTGGAGTGGATGGGATCGGAATCGGAGAGGGAGAGGAGGGGACGGAGCGAGAGAGAGTGAGCTAGGGTTCGGAGCGAGGCGCCCGGAGTGGGGATTTGTGGGACAACGGTGGGGTTAGTGGTGGGTCGGGCCTGTCAGGCGGACGTGCCCGGGAGTGACCAGGCCGCCCCATATCTGCCCTCCATTTGGGCTGGATATGAGGGGTGCTGGTCAGTGAGGGAGTCCCGGACTAAGGGGTCCTCGGGCTGCCGGCCTATCTCTCAATAGGCCGGCTCGATGGGCCATTCTCTGTAGAAGGGTCGAACATGTCAAGACTCCACTTTCCAGAAGGAAGCCCCGAAGGCGCGACGTGTACTCCAAGTCAAGATGAGGAAATCACTATCTCCATCCTCGGCAGGAGGCCCACCATGTGTAAACCCTAGTACCCCTCGGTGTCTATATAAACCGAGAGGGTTTTAGATCGTAGGACACAGAAACTCATCTAGGGTTTAGCTAGTCGATCTCGAGGTAGATCAATTCTGTAACCTTCATATCATCAATATAATCAAGCAGGACGTAGGGTTTTACCTCCATAGGAGGGCCCAAACCTGGGTAAACATCGTCTCCTTTGTCCCTTTGTTACCATCGATCCTAGTCTCACAGCTCGGGACCCCCTACCTGAGATCCGCCGGTTTTGACACCGACATTGGTGCTTTCATTGAGAGTTCCGCTGTGATCGCCCAAGGAATCGATGGCTCGTGTCTTCATCAACGAAGAGGTTCGCAACATGGACTCCTTCGTCACTGGACAAATCTTTGCTTTCGGCAGCATCGTGCTGCACGCTGACCCGACCGGCCGCCTTGGCCGGGTCGGGAGTTTCGCCCCTGATCAAGAAGTCAGATTTGGGAACTTAGAGTTCTCCGTCGACCATCGGGGCGATCTCTTGCTCACCGGGCTCGCAGTCTCATATGACGCGCCCGAGGACTCCGAGGCCTTAACCTTGGATGTCGCTTCCAACCCCGCTTACGGGGCCAATCCCGGTGATGATCTGGACTTCAATCCGGATCCGGCTATAGCGCCAGACGGCCGGGCATCAACCGAGAGGGTTTTAGATCGTAGGACACAGAAACTCATCTAGGGTTTAGCTAGTCGATCTCGAGGTTGATCAACTCTGTAATCTTCATATCATCAATATAATCAAACAGGACGTAGGGTTTTACCTCCATAGGAGGGCCCGAACCTGGGTAAACATCGTCTCCTTCGTCCCTTTGTTACCATCGATCCTAGTCTCACAGCTCGGGACCCCCTACCCGAGATCCGCCGGTTTTGACACCGACAGTCAGCCCGGGCGTTTGACGCATGTTTGAGAGGTCCGATTGGGTCACGTTTTTGTGACCGGTCACTGACCGGACGGCCTGTCCGGGCGTTTGAGACATGTATGAGAGGTCCGGTTGTAGATGCTCTAAGAGCAACTATAGCTGGACCGGGCAAATCCGCCCCCCTATACGTCCGCGGACGCGCCCGGGCACACCCGCGAACGCATCTGGACGGCCCCTCATATATCGCTCCAAACATCCACATATCTCATATCCGGACTCTCAAATCCATGCAAAACCATGCACGTCGATCACGGAAACATAACCATTGTCGCACATAAATGACAAATGTTGGTAGCGAACATAAATAGTGTTTACATAAAATGTATTTGAAGTGCACAATCAATCATCTGCTCTTTGGTTTCCATTGTGGGTCCACATATGCTCCACCAGATCATTTAGTAGTTGCGCATGCACGTGATAATCTCAAAGATTCTGATGAATCTGCAAAAAGTTCATAAGCTGAGCTGCATCTTGATCTTTCGGGATTTCAACTTGTTCGCCAGGTGCTTCAAAATCATTGGTTTGGGCTACACCATCACCCTCATCCTCGACAATCATATTGTGCAAAATAACACAACATGTCATCAGCTTCCACAAAGTTTCTGATTCCCACATCATTGCAGCCCCATGAACAATTCCCCAATGAGCTTGCAACAGTCCGAATGCCCTCTCAACATCCTTCCTAGCTGCTTCCTGCATTGATGAGAAGTGCTTTTGTTTGTTACCCTATGGTTCGGATATGGTCTTCACAAATGCATCCCATTGAAGATAGGTGCCATCGGCAAGATAGTATCCCATGTTTTAGTCTTGGTCGTTGACGGTGTAGTTGCACGCCGGTGATTCCCCATTGCGAAGCCTCTTGAACAACGGAGATCGTTGAAGCACGTTGATGTCGTTGTGAGAACTAGACATTCCAAAGAAAGCATGCCAAATCCACAAGTCATGTGATGCCACCGCTTCTAGTATGATGGTGGCCTCTCTAGTGTGACCTTGATACATTCCTCGCAAACCTTTGGGGTAGTTTTTCCACTGCCAATGCATGCAATCAATTGATCCCAACATTCTTGGAAACCCTCTGGCCTCTCCAATAGCCAACAACTTCTCCGTGTCTTGTGCATTTGGTTCTCTTAGATACTCTGCTCCAAACACTTCGACCACAACACGGGCAAACTTGACAGTAGTATTCAGGCATGTGCTCTCCCCCATCCTGACCATCTCATCAATGACAGCAGCGGTAGTACCAAGTGCAAGCATTCTCAGAGCAGCCGTGCACTTCTGCTTGGTAGAGAAAGAAAGTTGACCGCAGCAATCCCTTGTGAGCTTGAAGTAGTTGTCGTGTGCCTCCACTCTGTCCACAAATCCGCAAAAATAATGGTTTTCGCATGCGAAAACGGCGAGGAAACCATCGATCATCTGGGAAAGTTGGGTTCGGGGCAAAGTAGTCCTTCTGCAGTAGCTTTGCTACGGATACCCTATCCCGATTGATCACTCTTCTTCCTTTGATTGAGCCCTTGACATTGAGAATATGCTCCACTTGCCGGTCCATTTCCTCTTGCATGGTCATGAGCATGATCATGTCCACTTCTTCGTCCGAATCCAAGGAATCGAAGAACTCATCTTGAATCATTTGATCAAGCTATGTCGGTCCATACTCCTCGTCAGATGAAGCATCGGAATCCATCGTTTTCCTTAAAAAATCAGGAAAAAATCCATCCATACATTGTGTCAAACACATCAAGTGCAAGGCGGAGCTAGAGAGTTGTCGGACGTACCGCGGTGGCTTCCGGGCCGGTGATGACGTCCCCCGCGGCGAGGACAGGACCGAAGACTGCTCTGCCAGAGCTGGCGGAGCAGAGACTAGGAACGACGGCGGAGCGCGCGTGGTGGCAGAGCTGCGAGACAGACGACGTGGAGGAGGAAGAAGAGAGGAGAGAGCAAATGGATCCGGCAGCTCTGAGGGGTGGATTTGGTGAAATTTGTGGTGGGGTCGGGCTGTCGGGTGCCGGTCATGAGGGGTGCCGGTCAGCCCGGGCGTTTGAGGCCGGTTTAAGAGGCCCGGCTGGGTCGAATTCGTGACCGGTCAGTGACCGTACGAGCCTTTGAGGGGACGGGGGGGGGGTATGAGGGGTCCAGTTGTGGATGCTCTAATTTATCAACGTGAAACCATCAGAGTCAATAACACACCGACACGTCATGGCATAACTAATCACGAGCTGATATTTTTCCTCCAAAAAGGGGAAAATGAACGTGAATTTTTTGAAAACCCCCTTCCCATATATTAATTAATTGAAAACATTCATACAATCATCCATTACAAATTTAGCCACGCAGGGCGGAACACTATTAAGAAGCACACCATCAGACCTATTGTCAAAACCGAACTTCGCAATCTCGCGAGCCACCCTATTGGTCGTTCTGTTAATCTTGGATATCTTGCAATTTGTCATCATCTTGGAAATACTCAACACTTCCATCTTTAGATCAACTAGGGGAGACCTGTCGCGAAGAACATTCCCAAGGGAAGAGGGAACAAAAGAACGAGCAGTTTCTAAAATGATGGGCTTATGGAGGGTAATACCGATATGTAGCCCCGCAAGGGTCACTCTAAGTTCCGCTTCATCCACACTATTGCACACCTCAACATAATCCCACGACGAAATGATAACCTCTCCAACATGGTTTCTGGCCACCACACCCACACTTGTAGCACTCATGGCCTCCACATAACTTGCGTCAACATTAATCTTAATGAACTTCGTAGCAGGAGGCTGCCAAACCACAAAATTCTCATGCATATCATTAGTATAAGTTAAACCATCTGCCTTCTCCTTATCTTTGTTGCTAATCTCGACCTTCACCTTTGAATGACAGGTCGAGAAGGGCGCCCAATAGTTTTGAATAAAACTCACATAGGCCAAGATAATTTCTTTCCTTTACCAAAGATTAAATCATTCCTCGGGTGCCATGCCCTCCAAAACATGAATATAATTTGCTCACGCACCGGTGACCTAACTTGGTCCAATAAAATAAGTAACCAATCCGGCCAAGAAAAATTGTGAAACTCCTCACCTAGTAAATCCCAAACCTCCCTTACCACCATACGAAATGCGAGAGCCTTGGGACAGCTTACCAAAGCATGAAACACACTTTCATCTTCAACATTACAAATCGAGCACAACCCAATGGTAGTTTGGTGATGTTTCACTTTGTTAACTTCAACCACCAGACTATGCATAGCAGCACGCCAAGCAAAAATTCTAATCTTCCGAGGGACCTAAGCCTTCCAAATAATGTCCCATAGCCTCCTTTTCCCATTTACAGCACCGTTGGAACTCCCTAAGCCGAGATTGGGATCCTTAAGGTTCAGCGCAAGCCTATACACACTTTTAACTAAGAATAACCCATTTTTCTGATAGTGCCAAGCAATAAAATCTCCCTCACCTAGATTCAGGATACACAACTTGAAAATTACCTATGCATCATGGGGATAAAACAGATGCCTAATAGGATTTTCATCCCACCTTTTGAGCCACTAATGAATAACTCGGTCACATATTTAAGTCTGGTTATATTATTTTTTGAAGAGGTTTGTAGACCAGAGTCTCTGGGAAGCCAATTATCCCTCGAAATTTTTATAATCGCCCCATCGCAGACTGTCCAAATGACACCCTTTTCAGTAGCTCAAGACCATGCATAATACCTTGCTAAGTAGTCGACATCACTTGAGGGAACACCGTGTCCAGCAGATGCCCATAAGGATAATACTTTGCTTTCATCACCTTTGGACATAACGAGCCCGGAAAAACCAATGACCGCCAAGCCTGTTTCCCCAAAAGTGCTTGATTAAATAATCTTAGATCTCGAAAGCCCATACCTCCTACTCCTTTGGGTATCGTCATCTTATCCCATGCCAGCCAATGTGTTCTCTTCCTATTCCCCTCGTTACCCCACCAAAAGTCCCTAATGATCTAAGATAACTCTTCACAGAGAGATGCATCAAATTTAAATATACCCATGGCATAGATCGGCAGAGCCTGAACGACTGACTTAATCTATAATTCCTTCACTCTGCTGGAAGCATATTTTTCTATCTGAAACCCGCTTCGGCGCTTTATCTTTTGTAGACTGGAATTTGCCTGCCTTCATTCGACCTTCTGGCATAGGTAAACCAAGATATTTATCCTCAAAAGCATCAGAAGTGATTTTGAGAATCACCAAGATAGACACTTGATTTTCCAGCCCACACTTTTTACCAAATAAAATGGAGCATTTGTCCAGGCTTAACAATTGGCCCGTACCCTCATCATAAGTTGCCAAAATCC
Organism: Elymus sibiricus; assembly: GCA_039707655.1. NCBI lineage: Eukaryota > Viridiplantae > Streptophyta > Magnoliopsida > Poales > Poaceae > Elymus > Elymus sibiricus. The sequence continues at coordinate 450,126,921 of CM077667.1, read as the reverse complement.
TCTTAATGGCCAGAGCTTGCTCCAAAGAACCCTTAAAAAAATAGAAGACTATCATCGGCAAATAATAAATGTGAGATACCTGGAGCATGTCTGTTAAGCCGAAAATCCTGAATATCCCCATTCACCGTAGCATCATTAAGTAACAATGAAAGGGCCTCAGCTACAAACAGGAAGAAGTACGGAGACGAAGGATCCCCTTGCCTGAGACCACATGAAGGTTGGAAAGAATCTAACATTTGACCATTAAAGCACATTGAGAATTTTTTACTAACGTAACACATGTCATAATCCATTTAACCCAAACTGGCGCAAAACCATATGCATGAAGCATTCTTTATAAAAACTTCCAGTCCACACGATCATATGACTTAGCGAGATCCAACTTGTACGCACAATATTCACCGCTTCTATCCTTCAGCGTACTCAACGAATGCATACATTCAAAGTCTATGAGAGCATTATCACAAATTAATCTTCCAGGAATGAAATCACTTTGGGCAGGAGAGATCATACCATCCAACAAAGGTTTCAATCTGTTAACAAGACACTTGGAGATAATTTTATATATAACATTGCATAGATTGATTGGACGAAAATCTTTTATCGCCCGCGGATTCTTCACTTTAGGAATAAGCACAATAGTTGTATCATTTATCCCTTCCGGCATGCGTCCCGAAATAAAAAAAACTTGTGAACAACACGAACAATATCTTCCTTTAGAAGACCCCGATTCCTATGAAAGAATCTAGCTGGAAACCCGTCTGGCCCAGGTGCCTTCAACAGATCGATTTGAAAAAGGGCATCACAAATCTCTTGTTTAGAAAAAGGCTTACCAAGATCCTCATTCATCTCATCATTCACCATGGGTTTCACAAGCGAGACAATAGAGTAAGGATTTAACGTCTTGTCACAAGTGTAAAGATTCTTAAAAACGAGTTTGTGATACCTTTGATCTCCTCCATATCATTAGAGAGAGACACGTCGCTCCTTTTAAGTGCAGAGATATTATTCTTCTTCACTCTCCACGTGGCCTTTATTTGAAAGAATATTGTCTTCCTATCACCCCATTTCATTTTGTCCAAACACGATCTCTGCTTCCACATGATTTCCTCCTTTATCAAGAGTTCATCCATCTCCGCTAGAATTTTCTTCCTCTCCATAATAGTAGTATGATCATTTCTTTTAAAAAGCACATTTAATCTTTTTCACGCCATTTTAAGTTTTTTGGGCAAATAACCAACATGTTACCTACTCCCCCATGGACTTCATAAGATTGTCCAAATTATTCGCCACATCTCCGAAGTCATTGACATGTGTACAATTATTCCAACACAATTCAATTTGATGTTTCAGCGCGGCCGCCTCCCTCTCCCAGTATGCTTCATATTTTAGAAGCTTAATAGACATACCAGGACAAGGAATACCCACCAATTGGACAAGAATAGGGCAATGATGTGACCTTGAACTGAGGATATGATTAACCTTGCAGTTAGGGAACATAGAAGACCACTGAGGGCACGCTACTAGACGGTCTAGACGTACTTTCACATTTTTGTGACCTTCCTAATTGTTATTACATGTCCAAGGAACTCCATAAAAACCCAAATCAAATAAATAACAACCATACAAAACATCACGAAAACTCTCCATAAGCTTGACCGACCTCTTGTTACGAGAGAAATCTTCATTCTGCCACATAGCTTCGTTAGAAGCACTAGCCATAAACCAAGGAACGGTCCCAAGTGGTTTAATACGCCTTAACAGATCCCACATGACATCCCTTTGGCTCGACTTCGGTTCACCATAGACAAAGGTGCATCTCCCCTTGGTTCCATCTCCATTGCAAACATCCATGTCAATAAAATGTTCGCCATATTTGTTCTGTTCCAGAATATAAAGATCATCCGAGAAGACCGCTACACCACCACCTTTGCCTGGAATAGAAACAGTAAAAACATTTTTCATACCCAAGTGATACCGCGAACTCTCAACATATTCTTTATTTTTTCTTGTTTCTGGAAGAAATATAACATTGGGTCGGTGTGTCTTTGTGAGGCACACAAGTTCTTGAACTGTCTGAGGTCGACCCAAACCTCGACAGTTCCAACATATCATTTTCATGTCCTGACGGGCATCATCAAGCGCGCCTGTCAGTTGACCAGCAGCCCTAGGGCCGGTAGCTTCCTTAGCATTTTCATCTACCTATTTTCCATCCCCAACCGACTCTCTCCTAGTACCTTGAACCTCCTCCTCTCCCTGTCTACTTCTTCAGTTACATGGACAGTAGACCCACCTATACCTACCAGAGACTCCAGTTTCTCAAAACACACTCTTTTACAAGACACACTCATATCCAAAGCACCCCTATACTCTAAGCTTTCGGTACTATTGATATTCTTCCTGAAGACTAAGTCTTGGTCATCAGTAGCGCTCCTCTTGCTTCCAGCCGTGCTCTCCAACATGGCAGTGAAAGCAACTTTGCGTCCGGACAAGTCACTGCCAGTGTTAGGAGGAGTTGGAACGCCAAAAAATGCATGCTTAGCACACACAGACTACACCATGGCCTTCTCTTCTTGTTCTAATCGGTGGATCCTCTTCTAGCGCTTTACTCCAGCAGCGGCTAGAGCACGTTGGTGCACACCCTCCATGGAGGCACCCTCATGAGCACCATGGTCACCTTTTCCAGCTGCTATATATGCCCAGAATCAGTAGCAACACTTTCTTGGTTGCCCAGGCCTAGCGTCTGCATCGCTGCAATAGCATCAGACACTGGCAGGGCATCTTGGAGCTTGGCGTGGGTGCCCTTGCGTTGTTGCTATAGTGGTATAGCACCAGGAAATGCAACACCTAGTTCTTGGCTTCCCTTCCCCTTCACCGGTGCCTGCGCCACAACAAGGGCAACAACAAGCATGCGTTCGCCTTGGCCCAGCCCAGAGCACTGGACAGGGCCAGCCGGCACATCAGCAGCAATATTGAGTGATCCCGGGCCGACCGAGTCGGTGTAGAGATCGCCCCCAGCCACCCGAAGTTGTCCTTGTTGCATCGCCTTAGCCTAGCGGCTCGTCAGTCCAAGGCCAGTCAGGGCGAGCATCCCCCCCTGGGAGCCCTCTGACCCCTCCTCCATCTCCGTAGCTCCCGACGCCACGAGCAAGCTTGTGGCAGCAACTCAAAGGCTACCCACAGCCTTTGCCACCGTCGTGATGACCTTGTGTGGCAGCTTGGTCTTGCTCATGTCCACAATGGGCTCCGAGGCACCACCGAAGTCAAGGAAGGCCCGCACTTGCTCCCCCGCAGTACGCAGGTCCTTCCACCGGGGGGGCGCCTTCATGTCGATAGAGTAGTTCACTTTTCGAAGCTCTTTCAGTATGCTACATAATCTCTCTGACGTATGGCCCAAGATGCCGCAACAAAAGTAAAAATTTGCAAGATTCTCGTAATTCACCTAAAAATTCATCTCGATGTTGCTTCCGACCGGAGTGAACCCAACTTGCTTCCTCAACGGCAAGTCCACCAAATGCTTCACCCGGATGCGTAGGTGCTCTTAGACGATCCACATGTTCTGGTGAGACACCACGACGACCGTCCCGAGTTTCTTCCGGAAGATCCATCCCATCGGCTTGGTCTTCAACAGGAACGGAAGGTTGTGGGTTTGCGACCAAATACGGATAGAATTCAGGCTCACACCATTGGGGTCGCCGATGCCGTCGTAGTCGGCGAAGATGATAGCATAGTTGCGGAAATAGCAAGGCCCAACCACGAGCACATGGTGCTGGTCCCCCTCCTACGTGAACGCGACCACTAAGAGTCCATGATTGCTCATGATCAGCTGGGCCACGACATCACCACGAAGCCGCCATGGACCTTTGAGCTCGCTGACGATGGTCGACGGGTTAGACGGGTATGGTGAGAGGACTCGCCCCACAGCCAGCTTCCCCTTGACCGCTTTTTGCGCCGCCTCCATGTCGATGAAGAACAACGAGCCGTCGTACTCGGGCACAGATCCCACCTTGGCATTGCCATGCCTGTGCAAGTGGGAGGCCTCTCCATCACAGCAGAGATGCCGACAGTGGCATTCAGTTTTTTGACCAGGGCGAGTCTTGATGCCCCCCAACTGTGCTCTTGCCTTGCCCCATCGAAGAGGTGACGTGGCTTGAGACTGCGTCGGTATTTCCCCAAAGAGGAAGGGATGATGCAGCACAGCGACGGTAAGTATTTCCCTCAGTTATGAAACCAAGGTTATCGAACCAGTAGGAGGATCACCACCAACCAATAAGCAGCACATGCACACAAACAACAAATACTTGCAACCCGACGCGAAAGAGAGGTTGTCAATCTCTCTACGGTAATAAGATAGATTAGGTAGTGATAGATAGGAGAGATAGATCTCTCAAGAACACAAATAAAAAGAGTAAATATGCAGCAATATATTTTTGGTTTTTTGGTTTTGTAGATCTGAAAACAAAGATTGCAAAAAACGTAGATCGGAAAGCAATATGATGGAAAAGTATACCCGGGGGCCGTAGGGTTCACTAGTGGCTTCTCTCATGAGTATAGCGCACGGTGGGTGAACAAATTACTGTTGGGCAATTGATAGAAAATCGAATAGTCATGACGATATCCAAGGCGATGATCATTATATAGGCATCACGTCCAAGATAGATAGACCGACTCCTGCCTGCATCTACCTCTATTATTCCACACATCGACCGCTATCCAGCATGCATCTAGTGTATTAAGTTCATGGAAAAACGGAGTAATGCAATAAGAACGATGACATGATGTAGACAAGATCTATTCATGTAGGAATAGACCCCATCTTGTTATCCTTAATAGCAACGATACATGCGTGTCTTGCTGCCCCTTCTGTCACTGGGAAAGAACACCGCAACATCGAACCCATCACAAAGCACCTCTTCCCATGGCAAGAAAAATCGATCTAGTTGTCTAACTAATCCAAAGATTCGAAGAAGAAATACGAGGCTATAAGTAATCATGCATATAAGAGATCAAAGAAGACTCAAATAGTATTCATGGATAGAAACTGATCATGAACTCAAAATTCATCGGATCCAAACAAACACACCGCAAAAGTTTACATCAAATAGATCTCCAAGAGACCATTGTATTGAGAATCATAAGAGAGAGAAGAAGCCATGTAGCTACTGCCTACAGACCCATAGGTCTATGGTGGCCTACTCATGCATCATCAGAGAGGCACCTATGAGGAAGATGAACCCCTCCGTGATGGTGTTTAGATTGGATCTCGAGGTTCTGGAACTTGCGGCGGCTGGAATTGTGTTTCGTCGACTCCCCTAGGGTTTTTGGAATATTTGGGAATTTATAGGCATCAGAGGCGGTGCGGAGGGGCCCCGTGGAGGGCACAACCCATCAGGGCGCGCCGGGGGCCCCCTGGCACGCCCTGGTGGGTTGTGCTCCCCACAGCTCACCTTCCTGGCTCTTTTTTGGCCCACTGGGTGTCTTCTGGTCCAGAAAAAATCTCCAAAAAGTTTCATCGCGATTGGACTCCGTTTGGTATTGATTTTCTGCGTAGTAAAAAACAAGCAAAAACAGCAACTGGCACTTTGGCACTATGTCAATAGGTTAGTCCCAAAAAATGATATAAAGTTGTTATAAAATTATTGTAAAACATCCAAAAATGATAATATAACAGCATGGAACAAGCAAAAATTATAGATACGTTGGAGACGTATCAGCATCGCCAAGCTTAATTCCTACTCGTCCCCGAGTAGGTAAATGATAAAAACAGAAATTTTGATGTGGAATGCTGCCTAACATGTTCATCATATTCTTTTCTTCTTTGTATAGCATGGACATTTGGACTTGTAAATGATTCAAAGCAATAGTCTAGTTTTAACATAATGACTTCAATACTCAAGCATGTCAACAAGCAACCATGTCTTTCAAAATATCAACACTAAAGAAAGTTATCCCTAGTCCATCATGCTCAATCATTGATCCATTCATGAAACACACTCAAATATTAGCTATGCCCAATGCTCAAGTACGATCATAGTGCCCCCCTAGTTGGTGCTTATAATAGAAGATGGAGACTCAAAGCAAAAATAAAAATTGCATAAAGTAAATAGATAGGCCCTTCGCAGAGGGAAGTAGGGATTTGTAGAGGTGCCAGAGCTCAAGGTTTAAATTGATAGAGAGAAAATAATTTGAGTGGCATGCTTTTCCTGTCAACGAAAACAACAAAGTAGCTCACAATACTTTCCATGCTAGATATATCATAGGCGGTTCCACAACAGAAAATAAAGTTTATTCCTTTTTCCACCAAACTTTCACTTTCCATGGCGGGCCGTATCCACGGTTGCATTCCATACCAACACTTTCCAAGGAATTTATTATTTGAGAACATAAATTAATTTTTTTTGTTTTTCATTTCGGGAATGGGCATCCCTATTACCGCCGCACTCTCCTGCAATGACAAGTGAATAAACACTCATCTTGAGAATAACACATCTAGCATGGAAAAATATTGGACACTCCCCACCGTTTCATGAGCGGTACGGGCACACAAAAGAGAAAATTTATTTTGAAAATTTAGAGATGGCTGACATGGCTTGAACTGCGTTGGTATTTCCCCAAAGAGGAAGGGATGATGCAGCACATCGACGGTAAGTATTTCCCTCAGTTATGAAACCAAGGTTATCGAACCAGTAGGAGGATCACCACCACCCAATAAGCAGCACCTGCACACAAACAACAAATACTTGCAACCCGACGCGAAAGAGAGGTTGTCAATCTCTCTACGGTAATAAGATAGATTAGGTAGTGATAGATAGGAGAGATAGATCTCTCAAGAACACAAATAAAAAGAGTAAATATGCAGCAATATATTTTTGGGTTTTTGGTTTTGTAGATCTGAAAACAAAGATTGCAAAAAAACGTGGATCGGAAAGCAATATAATGGAAAAGTAGACCCGGGGGCCGTAGGGTTCACTAGTGGCTTCTCTCATGAGTATAGCGCACGGTGGGTGAACAAATTACTATTGGGCAATTGATAGAAAATCGAATAGTCATGACGATATCCAAGGCGATTATCATTATATAGGCATCACGTCCAAGATAGATAGACCGACTCCTGCCTGCATCTACCTCTATTACTCCACACATCGACCGCTATCCAGCATGCATCTAGTGTATTAAGTTCATGGAAAAGCAGAGTAATGCAATAAGAACGATGACATGATGTAGACAAGATCTATTCATGTAGGAATAGACCCCATCTTGTTATCCTTAATAGCAACGATACATGCGTGTCTTGCTGCCCCTTCTGTCACTGGGAAAGAACACCGCAACATCGAACCCATCACAAAGCACCTCTTCCCATGGCAAGAAAAATCAATCTAGTTGTCTAACTAAACCAAAGATTCGAAGAAGAAATACGAGGCTATAAGTAATCATGCATACAAGAGATCAAAGAAGACTCAAATAATATTCATGGATAGAAACTGATCATGAACTCAAAATTCATCGGATCCCAACAAACACACCGCAAAAGTTTACATCAAATAGATCTCCAAGAGACCATTGTATTGAGAATCATAAGAGAGAGAGAGAAGAAGCCATCTAGCTACTGCCTACGGACCCGTAGGTCTATGGTGGACTACTCACGCATCATCGGAGAGGCACCTATGAGGAAGATGAACCCCTCTGTGATGGTGTTTAGATTGGATCTCGCGGTTCTGGAACTTGCGGCGGCTGGAATTGTGTTTCGTCGACTCCTCTAGGGTTTTTGGATTTTCTGGGAATTTATAGGCATGATAGTCGGTTGAGGGGGTGCCCGAGGTGCCCAGCACCCACCAGGCCGCGCCATGGGGCCTTTGGCCCGCCCTGGTGGGGGCTGGCCACCCTGGGGCCCCTCTTCGGGTGTTCTTTGGCCCATCTGGTTTCTTCTGGTTCGTAAAAAATCCACAAAAATCCCCGCAGCGTTTCATCTTTGTTTGTTACTGATTTTTTGCGAAGTAAAAAAAAGCAAAAACAGCAACTGGCACTTTGGCACTATGTCAATAGGTTAGTCCCAAAAAATGAAATAAAGTTGTAATAAAATGATTGTAAAACATCCAAGAATGATAATATAACAGCATGGAACAAGCAAAAATTATAGATACGTTGGAGACGTATCAGCATCCCCAAACTTAATTCCTACTCGTCCTCGAGTAGGTAAATGATAAAAACAGAAATTTTGATGTGGAATGCTGCCTAACATGTTCATCATATTCTTTTCTTCTTTGTATAGCATGGACATTTGGACTTGTAAATGATTCAAAGCAATAGTCTAGTTTTAACATAATGACTTCAATACTCAAGCATGTCAACAAGCAACCATGTCTTTCAAAATATCAACACTAAAGAAAGTTATCCCTAGTCCATCATGCTCAATCATTGATCCATTAATGAAACACACCAAAATATTAGCTATGCCCAATGCTCAAGTACGATCATAGTGCCCCCTAGTTGGTGCTTATAATAGAAGATGGAGACTCAAAGCAAAAATAAAAATTGCATAAAGTAAATAGATAGGCCCTTCGCAGAGGGAAGTAGGGATTTGTAGAGGTGCCAGAGCTCAAGGTTTAAATTGATAGAGAGAAAATAATTTGAGTGGCATGCTTTTCCTGTCAACGAAAACAACAAAGTAGCTCACAATACTTTCCATGCTAGATATATCATAGGCGGTTCCACAACAGAAAATAAAGTTTATTCCTTTTTCCACCAAACTTTCACTTTCCATGGCGGGCCGTATCCACGGTTGCATTCCATACCAACACTTTCCAAGGAATTTATTATTTGAGAACATAAATTAATTTTTTTTGTTTTTCATTTCGGGAATGGGCATCCCTATTACCGCCGCACTCTCCTGCAATGACAAGTGAATAAACACTCATCTTGAGAATAACACATCTAGCATGGAAAAATATTGGACACTCCCCACCGTTTCATGAGCGGTACGGGCACACAAAAGAGAAAATTTATTTTGAAAATTTAGAGATGGCTGACATGGCTTGAACTGCGTCGGTATTTCCCCAAAGAGGAAGGGATGATGCAGCACATCGACGGTAAGTATTTCCCTCAGTTATGAAACCAAGGTTATCGAACCAGTAGGAGGATCACCACCACCCAATAAGCAGCACCTGCACACAAACAACAAATACTTGCAACCCGACGCGAAAGAGAGGTTGTCAATCTCTCTACGGTAATAAGATAGATTAGGTAGTGATAGATAGGAGAGATAGATCTCTCAAGAACACAAATAAAAAGAGTAAATATGCAGCAATATATTTTTGGGTTTTTGGTTTTGTAGATCTGAAAACAAAGATTGCAAAAAAACGTGGATCGGAAAGCAATATAATGGAAAAGTAGACCCGGGGGCCGTAGGGTTCACTAGTGGCTTCTCTCATGAGTATAGCGCACGGTGGGTGAACAAATTACTATTGGGCAATTGATAGAAAATCGAATAGTCATGACGATATCCAAGGCGATTATCATTATATAGGCATCACGTCCAAGATAGATAGACCGACTCCTGCCTGCATCTACCTCTATTACTCCACACATCGACCGCTATCCAGCATGCATCTAGTGTATTAAGTTCATGGAAAAGCAGAGTAATGCAATAAGAACGATGACATGATGTAGACAAGATCTATTCATGTAGGAATAGACCCCATCTTGTTATTCTTAATAGCAACGATACATGCGTGTCTTGCTGCCCCTTCTGTCACTGGGAAAGAACACCGCAACATCGAACCCATCACAAAGCACCTCTTCCCATGGCAAGAAAAATCAATCTAGTTGTCTAACTAAACCAAAGATTCGAAGAAGAAATACGAGGCTATAAGTAATCATGCATACAAGAGATCAAAGAAGACTCAAATAATATTCATGGATAGAAACTGATCATGAACTCAAAATTCATCGGATCCCAACAAACACACCGCAAAAGTTTACATCAAATAGATCTCCAAGAGACCATTGTATTGAGAATCATAAGAGAGAGAGAGAAGAAGCCATCTAGCTACTGCCTACGGACCCGTAGGTCTATGGTGGACTACTCACGCATCATCGGAGAGGCACCTATGAGGAAGATGAACCCCTCTGTGATGGTGTTTAGATTGGATCTCGCGGTTCTGGAACTTGCGGCGGCTGGAATTGTGTTTCGTCGACTCCTCTAGGGTTTTTGGATTTTCTGGGAATTTATAGGCATGATAGTCGGTTGAGGGGGTGCCCGAGGTGCCCAGCACCCACCAGGCCGCGCCATGGGGCCTTTGGCCCGCCCTGGTGGGGGCTGGCCACCCTGGGGCCCCTCTTCGGGTGTTCTTTGGCCCATCTGGTTTCTTCTGGTTCGTAAAAAATCCACAAAAATCCCCGCAGCGTTTCATCTTTGTTTGTTACTGATTTTTTGCGAAGTAAAAAAAAGCAAAAACAGCAACTGGCACTTTGGCACTATGTCAATAGGTTAGTCCCAAAAAATGAAATAAAGTTGTAATAAAATGATTGTAAAACATCCAAGAATGATAATATAACAGCATGGAACAAGCAAAAATTATAGATACGTTGGAGACGTATCAGCATCCCCAAGCTTAATTCCTACTCGTCCTCGAGTAGGTAAATGATAAAAACAGAAATTTTGATGTGGAATGCTGCCTAACATGTTCATCATATTCTTTTCTTCTTTGTATAGCATGGACATTTGGACTTGTAAATGATTCAAAGCAATAGTCTAGTTTTAACATAATGACTTCAATACTCAAGCATGTCAACAAGCAACCATGTCTTTCAAAATATCAACACTAAAGAAAGTTATCCCTAGTCCATCATGCTCAATCATTGATCCATTAATGAAACACACCAAAATATTAGCTATGCCCAATGCTCAAGTACGATCATAGTGCCCCCTAGTTGGTGCTTATAATAGAAGATGGAGACTCAAAGCAAAAATAAAAATTGCATAAAGTAAATAGATAGGCCCTTCGCAGAGGGAAGTAGGGATTTGTAGAGGTGCCAGAGCTCAAGGTTTAAATTGATAGAGAGAAAATAATTTGAGTGGCATGCTTTTCCTGTCAACGAAAACAACAAAGTAGCTCACAATACTTTCCATGCTAGATATATCATAGGCGGTTCCACAACAGAAAATAAAGTTTATTCCTTTTTCCACCAAACTTTCACTTTCCATGGCGGGCCGTATCCACGGTTGCATTCCATACCAACACTTTCCAAGGAATTTATTATTTGAGAACATAAATTAATTTTTTTTGTTTTTCATTTCGGGAATGGGCATCCCTATTACCGCCGCACTCTCCTGCAATGACAAGTGAATAAACACTCATCTTGAGAATAACACATCTAGCATGGAAAAATATTGGACACTCCCCACCGTTTCATGAGCGGTACGGGCACACAAAAGAGAAAATTTATTTTGAAAATTTAGAGATGGCTGACATGGCTTGAACTGCGTCGGTATTTCCCCAAAGAGGAAGGGATGATGCAGCACATCGACGGTAAGTATTTCCCTCAGTTATGAAACCAAGGTTATCGAACCAGTAGGAGGATCACCACCACCCAATAAGCAGCACCTGCACACAAACAACAAATACTTGCAACCCGACGCGAAAGAGAGGTTGTCAATCTCTCTACGGTAATAAGATAGATTAGGTAGTGATAGATAGGAGAGATAGATCTCTCAAGAACACAAATAAAAAGAGTAAATATGCAGCAATATATTTTTGGGTTTTTGGTTTTGTAGATCTGAAAACAAAGATTGCAAAAAAACGTGGATCGGAAAGCAATATAATGGAAAAGTAGACCCGGGGGCCGTAGGGTTCACTAGTGGCTTCTCTCATGAGTATAGCGCACGGTGGGTGAACAAATTACTATTGGGCAATTGATAGAAAATCGAATAGTCATGACGATATCCAAGGCGATTATCATTATATAGGCATCACGTCCAAGATAGATAGACCGACTCCTGCCTGCATCTACCTCTATTACTCCACACATCGACCGCTATCCAGCATGCATCTAGTGTATTAAGTTCATGGAAAAGCAGAGTAATGCAATAAGAACGATGACATGATGTAGACAAGATCTATTCATGTAGGAATAGACCCCATCTTGTTATCCTTAATAGCAACGATACATGCGTGTCTTGCTGCCCCTTCTGTCACTGGGAAAGAACACCGCAACATCGAACCCATCACAAAGCACCTCTTCCCATGGCAAGAAAAATCAATCTAGTTGTCTAACTAAACCAAAGATTCGAAGAAGAAATACGAGGCTATAAGTAATCATGCATACAAGAGATCAAAGAAGACTCAAATAATATTCATGGATAGAAACTGATCATGAACTCAAAATTCATCGGATCCCAACAAACACACCGCAAAAGTTTACATCAAATAGATCTCCAAGAGACCATTGTATTGAGAATCATAAGAGAGAGAGAGAGAAGAAGCCATCTAGCTACTGCCTACGGACCCGTAGGTCTATGGTGGACTACTCACGCATCATCGGAGAGGCACCTATGAGGAAGATGAACCCCTCTGTGATGGTGTTTAGATTGGATCTCGCGGTTCTGGAACTTGCGGCGGCTGGAATTGTGTTTTGTCGACTCCTCTAGGGTTTTTGGATTTTCTGGGAATTTATAGGCATGATAGTCGGTTGAGGGGGTGCCCGAGGTGCCCAGCACCCACCAGGCCGCGCCATGGGGCCTTTGGCCCGCCCTGGTGGGGGCTGGCCACCCTGGGGCCCCTCTTCGGGTGTTCTTTGGCCCATCTGGTTTCTTCTGGTTCGTAAAAAATCCACAAAAATCCCCGCAGCGTTTCATCTTTGTTTGTTACTGATTTTTTGCGAAGTAAAAAAAAGCAAAAACAGCAACTGGCACTTTGGCACTATGTCAATAGGTTAGTCCCAAAAAATGAAATAAAGTTGTAATAAAATGATTGTAAAACATCCAAGAATGATAATATAACAGCATGGAACAAGCAAAAATTATAGATACGTTGGAGACGTATCAGCATCCCCAAGCTTAATTCCTACTCGTCCTCGAGTAGGTAAATGATAAAAACAGAAATTTTGATGTGGAATGCTGCCTAACATGTTCATCATATTCTTTTCTTCTTTGTATAGCATGGACATTTGGACTTGTAAATGATTCAAAGCAATAGTCTAGTTTTAACATAATGACTTCAATACTCAAGCATGTCAACAAGCAACCATGTCTTTCAAAATATCAACACTAAAGAAAGTTATCCCTAGTCCATCATGCTCAATCATTGATCCATTAATGAAACACACCAAAATATTAGCTATGCCCAATGCTCAAGTACGATCATAGTGCCCCCTAGTTGGTGCTTATAATAGAAGATGGAGACTCAAAGCAAAAATAAAAATTGCATAAAGTAAATAGATAGGCCCTTCGCAGAGGGAAGTAGGGATTTGTAGAGGTGCCAGAGCTCAAGGTTTAAATTGATAGAGAGAAAATAATTTGAGTGGCATGCTTTTCCTGTCAACGAAAACAACAAAGTAGCTCACAATACTTTCCATGCTAGATATATCATAGGCGGTTCCACAACAGAAAATAAAGTTTATTCCTTTTTCCACCAAACTTTCACTTTCCATGGCGGGCCGTATCCACGGTTGCATTCCATACCAACACTTTCCAAGGAATTTATTATTTGAGAACATAAATTAATTTTTTTTGTTTTTCATTTCGGGAATGGGCATCCCTATTACCGCCGCACTCTCCTGCAATGACAAGTGAATAAACACTCATCTTGAGAATAACACATCTAGCATGTAAAAATATTGGACACTCCCCACCGTTTCATGAGCGGTACGGGCACACAAAAGAGAAAATTTATTTTGAAAATTTAGAGATGGCTGACATGGCTTGAACTGCGTCGGTATTTCCCCAAAGAGGAAGGGATGATGCAGCACATCGACGGTAAGTATTTCCCTCAGTTATGAAACAAAGGTTATCGAACCAGTAGGAGGATCACCACCACCCAATAAGCAGCACCTGCACACAAACAACAAATACTTGCAACCCGACGCGAAAGAGAGGTTGTCAATCTCTCTACGGTAATAAGATAGATTAGGTAGTGATAGATAGGAGAGATAGATCTCTCAAGAACACAAATAAAAAGAGTAAATATGCAGCAATATATTTTTGGGTTTTTGGTTTTGTAGATCTGAAAACAAAGATTGCAAAAAAACGTGGATCGGAAAGCAATATAATGGAAAAGTAGACCCGGGGGCCGTAGGGTTCACTAGTGGCTTCTCTCATGAGTATAGCGCACGGTGGGTGAACAAATTACTATTGGGCAATTGATAGAAAATCGAATAGTCATGACGATATCCAAGGCGATTATCATTATATAGGCATCACGTCCAAGATAGATAGACCGACTCCTGCCTGCATCTACCTCTATTACTCCACACATCGACCGCTATCCAGCATGCATCTAGTGTATTAAGTTCATGGAAAAGCAGAGTAATGCAATAAGAACGATGACATGATGTAGACAAGATCTATTCATGTAGGAATAGACCCCATCTTGTTATCCTTAATAGCAACGATACATGCGTGTCTTGCTGCCCCTTCTGTCACTGGGAAAGAACACCGCAACATCGAACCCATCACAAAGCACCTCTTCCCATGGCAAGAAAAATCAATCTAGTTGTCTAACTAAACCAAAGATTCGAAGAAGAAATACGAGGCTATAAGTAATCATGCATACAAGAGATCAAAGAAGACTCAAATAATATTCATGGATAGAAACTGATCATGAACTCAAAATTCATCGGATCCCAACAAACACACCGCAAAAGTTTACATCAAATAGATCTCCAAGAGACCATTGTATTGAGAATCATAAGAGAGAGAGAGAAGAAGCCATCTAGCTACTGCCTACGGACCCGTAGGTCTATGGTGGACTACTCACGCATCATCGGAGAGGCACCTATGAGGAAGATGAACCCCTCTGTGATGGTGTTTAGATTGGATCTCGCGGTTCTGGAACTTGCGGCGGCTGGAATTGTGTTTCGTCGACTCCTCTAGGGTTTTTGGATTTTCTGGGAATTTATAGGCATGATAGTCAGTTGAGGGGGTGCCCGAGGTGCCCAACACCCACCAGGCCGCGCCATGGGGCCTTTGGCCCGCCCTGGTGGGGGCTGGCCACCCTGGGGCCCCTCTTCGGGTGTTCTTTGGCCCATCTGGTTTCTTCTGGTTCGTAAAAAATCCACAAAAATCCCCGCAGCGTTTCATCTTTGTTTGTTACTGATTTTTTGCGAAGTAAAAAAAAGCAAAAACAGCAACTGGCACTTTGGCACTATGTCAATAGGTTAGTCCCAAAAAATGAAATAAAGTTGTAATAAAATGATTGTAAAACATCCAAGAATGATAATATAACAGCATGGAACAAGCAAAAATTATAGATACGTTGGAGACGTATCAGCATCCCCAAGCTTAATTCCTACTCGTCCTCGAGTAGGTAAATGATAAAAACAGAAATTTTGATGTGGAATGCTGCCTAACATGTTCATCATATTCTTTTCTTCTTTGTATAGCATGGACATTTGGACTTGTAAATGATTCAAAGCAATAGTCTAGTTTTAACATAATGACTTCAATACTCAAGCATGTCAACAAGCAACCATGTCTTTCAAAATATCAACACTAAAGAAAGTTATCCCTAGTCCATCATGCTCAATCATTGATCCATTAATGAAACACACCAAAATATTAGCTATGCCCAATGCTCAAGTACGATCATAGTGCCCCCTAGTTGGTGCTTATAATAGAAGATGGAGACTCAAAGCAAAAATAAAAATTGCATAAAGTAAATAGATAGGCCCTTCGCAGAGGGAAGTAGGGATTTGTAGAGGTGCCAGAGCTCAAGGTTTAAATTGATAGAGAGAAAATAATTTGAGTGGCATGCTTTTCCTGTCAACGAAAACAACAAAGTAGCTCACAATACTTTCCATGCTAGATATATCATAGGCGGTTCCACAACAGAAAATAAAGTTTATTCCTTTTTCCACCAAACTTTCACTTTCCATGGCGGGCCGTATCCACGGTTGCATTCCATACCAACACTTTCCAAGGAATTTATTATTTGAGAACATAAATTAATTTTTTTTGTTTTTCATTTCGGGAATGGGCATCCCTATTACCGCCGCACTCTCCTGCAATGACAAGTGAATAAACACTCATCTTGAGAATAACACATCTAGCATGGAAAAATATTGGACACTCCCCACCGTTTCATGAGCGGTACGGGCACACAAAAGAGAAAATTTATTTTGAAAATTTAGAGATGGCTGACATGGCTTGAACTGCGTCGGTATTTCCCCAAAGAGGAAGGGATGATGCAGCACATCGACGGTAAGTATTTCCCTCAGTTATGAAACCAAGGTTATCGAACCAGTAGGAGGATCACCACCACCCAATAAGCAGCACCTGCACACAAACAACAAATACTTGCAACCCGACGCGAAAGAGAGGTTGTCAATCTCTCTACGGTAATAAGATAGATTAGGTAGTGATAGATAGGAGAGATAGATCTCTCAAGAACACAAATAAAAAGAGTAAATATGCAGCAATATATTTTTGGGTTTTTGGTTTTGTAGATCTGAAAACAAAGATTGCAAAAAAACGTGGATCGGAAAGCAATATAATGGAAAAGTAGACCCGGGGGCCGTAGGGTTCACTAGTGGCTTCTCTCATGAGTATAGCGCACGGTGGGTGAACAAATTACTGTTGGGCAATTGATAGAAAATCGAATATTCATGACGATATCCAAGGCGATTATCATTATATAGGCATCACGTCCAAGATAGATAGACCGACTCCTGCCTGCATCTACCTCTATTACTCCACACATCGACCGCTATCCAGCATGCATCTAGTGTATTAAGTTCATGGAAAAGCAGAGTAATGCAATAAGAACGATGACATGATGTAGACAAGATCTATTCATGTAGGAATAGACCCCATCTTGTTATCCTTAATAGCAACGATACATGCGTGTCTTGCTGCCCCTTCTGTCACTGGGAAAGAACACCGCAACATCGAACCCATCACAAAGCACCTCTTCCCATGGCAAGAAAAATCAATCTAGTTGTCTAACTAAACCAAAGATTCGAAGAAGAAATACGAGGCTATAAGTAATCATGCATACAAGAGATCAAAGAAGACTCAAATAATATTCATGGATAGAAACTGATCATGAACTCAAAATTCATCGGATCCCAACAAACACACCGCAAAAGTTTACATCAAATAGATCTCCAAGAGACCATTGTATTGAGAATCATAAGAGAGAGAGAGAAGAAGCCATCTAGCTACTGCCTACGGACCCGTAGGTCTATGGTGGACTACTCACGCATCATCGGAGAGGCACCTATGAGGAAGATGAACCCCTCTGTGATGGTGTTTAGATTGGATCTCGCGGTTCTGGAACTTGCGGCGGCTGGAATTGTGTTTCGTCGACTCCTCTAGGGTTTTTGGATTTTCTGGGAATTTATAGGCATGATAGTCGGTTGAGGGGGTGCCCGAGGTGCCCAGCACCCACCAGGCCGCGCCATGGGGCCTTTGGCCCGCCCTGGTGGGGGCTGGCCACCCTGGGGCCCCTCTTCGGGTGTTCTTTGGCCCATCTGGTTTCTTCTGGTTCGTAAAAAATCCACAAAAATCCCCGCAGCGTTTCATCTTTGTTTGTTACTGATTTTTTGCGAAGTAAAAAAAAGCAAAAACAGCAACTGGCACTTTGGCACTATGTCAATAGGTTAGTCCCTAAAAATGAAATAAAGTTGTAATAAAATGATTGTAAAACATCCAAGAATGATAATATAACAGCATGGAACAAGCAAAAATTATAGATACGTTGGAGACGTATCAGCATCCCCAAGCTTAATTCCTACTCGTCCTCGAGTAGGTAAATGATAAAAACAGAAATTTTGATGTGGAATGCTGCCTAACATGTTCATCATATTCTTTTATTCTTTGTATAGCATGGACATTTGGACTTGTAAATGATTCAAAGCAATAGTCTAGTTTTAACATAATGACTTCAATACTCAAGCATGTCAACAAGCAACCATGTCTTTCAAAATATCAACACTAAAGAAAGTTATCCCTAGTCCATCATGCTCAATCATTGATCCATTAATGAAACACACCAAAATATTAGCTATGCCCAATGCTCAAGTACGATCATAGTGCCCCCTAGTTGGTGCTTATAATAGAAGATGGAGACTCAAAGCAAAAATAAAAATTGCATAAAGTAAATAGATAGGCCCTTCGCAGAGGGGAGTAGGGATTTGTAGAGGTGCCAGAGCTCAAGGTTTAAATTGAGAGAGAGAAAATATTTTGAGTGGCATGCTTTTCTTGTCAACGAAAACAACAAAGTAGCTCACAATACTTTCCATGCTAGATATATCATAGGCGGTTCCCAAACAGAAAATAAAGTTTATTCCTTTTTCCACCAAACTTTCACTTTCCATGGCGGGCCGTATCCACGGTTGCCTTCCATACCAACACTTTCCAAGGAATTTATTATTTGAGAACATAAATTAAATATTTTTTCTTTTTCATTTCGGGAATGGGCATCCCTATTACCGCCGCACTCTCTCTTGCAATGACAAGTGAATAAACACTCATCTTGAGAATAACACATCTAGCATGGAAAAATATTGGACACTCCCCACCGTTTCATGAGCGGTACGGGCACACAAAAGAGAAAATTTATTTTGAAAATTTAGAGATGGCTGACGTGGCTTAAACTGCGTCGGTATTTCCCCAAAGAGGAAGGGATGATGCAGCACAGCGACGGTAAGTATTTCCCTCAGTTATGAAACCAAGGTTATCAAACCAGTAGGAGGATCACCACCACCCAATAAGCAGCACCTGCACACAAACAACAAATACTTGCAACCCGACGCGAAAGAGAGGTTGTCAATCTCTCTACGGTAATAAGATAGATTAGGTAGTGATAGATAGGAGAGATAGATCTCTCAAGAACACAAATAAAAAGAGTAAATATGCAGCAATATATTTTTGGGTTTTTGGTTTTGTAGATCTGAAAACAAAGATTGCAAAAAAACGTGGATCGGAAAGCAATATAATGGAAAAGTAGACCCGGGGGCCGTAGGGCTCACTAGTGGCTTCTCTCATGAGTATAGCGCACGGTGGGTGAACAAATTACTGTTGGGCAATTGATAGAAAATTGAATAGTCATGACGATATGCAAGGCGATGATCATTATATAGGCATCACGTCCAAGATAGATAGACCGACTCCTGCCTGCATCTACCTCTATTACTCCACACATCGACCGCTATCCAGCATGCATCTAGTGTATTAAGTTCATGGAAAAACGGAGTAATGCAATAAGAACGATGACATGATGTAGACAAGATCTATTCATGTAGGAATAGACCCCATCTTGTTATCCTTAATAGCAACGATACATGCGTGTCTTGCTGCCCCTTCTGTCACTGGGAAAGAACACCGCAAGATGGAACCCATCACAAAGCACATCTTCCCATGGCAAGAAAAATCGAACTAGTCGGCCTAACTAAACCAAAGATTCAAAGAAGAAATACGAGGCTATAAGTAATCATGTATATGAGAGATCAAAGAAGACTCAAATAATATTCATGGATAGAAACTGATCATGAACTCAAAATTCATCGGATCCCAACAAACACACCGCAAAAGTTTACATCAAATAGATCTCCAAGAGACCATTGTATTGAGAATCATAAGAGAGAGAAGAAGCCATGTAGCTACTGCCTACATACCCGAAGGTCTATGGTGGACTACTCACGCATCATCGGGGAGGCACCTATGAGGAAGATGAACCCCTCTGTGATGGTGTTTAGATTGGATCTCGCGGTTCTGGAACTTGCGGCGGCTGGAATTGTGTTTCGTCGACTCCTCTAGGGTTTTTGGATTTTCTGGGAATTTATAGGCATGATAGTCGGTTGAGGGGGTGCCCGAGGTGCCCAGCACCCACCAGGCCGCGCCATGGGGCCTTTGGCCCGCCCTGGTGGGGGCTGGCCACCCTGGGGCCCCTCTTCGGGTGTTCTTTGGCCCATCTGGTTTCTTCTGGTTCGTAAAAAATCCACAAAAATCCCCGCAGCGTTTCATCTTTGTTTGTTACTGATTTTTTGCGAAGTAAAAAAAAGCAAAAACAGCAACTGGCACTTTGGCACTATGTCAATAGGTTAGTCCCTAAAAATGAAATAAAGTTGTAATAAAATGATTGTAAAACATCCAAGAATGATAATATAACAGCATGGAACAAGCAAAAATTATAGATACGTTGGAGACGTATCAGCATCCCCAAGCTTAATTCCTACTCGTCCTCGAGTAGGTAAATGATAAAAACAGAAATTTTGATGTGGAATGCTGCCTAACATGTTCATCATATTCTTTTCTTCTTTGTATAGCATGGACATTTGGACTTGTAAATGATTCAAAGCAATAGTCTAGTTTTAACATAATGACTTCAATACTCAAGCATGTCAACAAGCAACCATGTCTTTCAAAATATCAACACTAAAGAAAGTTATCCCTAGTCCATCATGCTCAATCATTGATCCATTAATGAAACACACCAAAATATTAGCTATGCCCAATGCTCAAGTACGATCATAGTGCCCCCTAGTTGGTGCTTATAATAGAAGATGGAGACTCAAAGCAAAAATAAAAATTGCATAAAGTAAATAGATAGGCCCTTCGCAGAGGGGAGTAGGGATTTGTAGAGGTGCCAGAGCTCAAGGTTTAAATTGAGAGAGAGAAAATATTTTGAGTGGCATGCTTTTCTTGTCAACAAAAACAACAAAGTAGCTCACAATACTTTCCATGCTAGATATATCATAGGCGGTTCCGAAACAGAAAATAAAGTTTATTCCTTTTTCCACCAAACTTTCACTTTCCATGGCGGGCCGTATCCACGGTTGCCTTCCATACCAACACTTTCCAAGGAATTTATTATTTGAGAACATAAATTAAATATTTTTTCTTTTTCATTTCGGGAATGGGCATCCCTATTACCGCCGCACTCTCTCTTGCAATGACAAGTGAATAAACACTCATCTTGAGAATAACACATCTAGCATGGAAAAATATTGGACACTCCCCACCGTTTCATGAGCGGTACGGGCACACAAATGAGAAAATTTATTTTGAAAATTTAGAGATGGCTGACGTGGCTTAAACTGCGTCGGTATTTCCCCAAAGAGGAAGGGATGATGCAGCACAGCGACGGTAAGTATTTCCCTCAGTTATGAAACCAAGGTTATCGAACCAGTAGGAGGATCACCACCACCCAATAAGCAGCACCTGCACACAAACAACAAATACTTGCAACCCGACGCGAAAGAGAGGTTGTCAATCTCTCTACGGTAATAAGATAGATTAGGTAGTGATAGATAGGAGAGATAGATCTCTCAAGAACACAAATAAAAAGAGTAAATATGCAGCAATATATTTTTGGGTTTTTGGTTTTGTAGATCTGAAAACAAAGATTGCAAAAAAACGTGGATCGGAAAGCAATATAATGGAAAAGTAGACCCGGGGGCCGTAGGGCTCACTAGTGGCTTCTCTCATGAGTATAGCGCACGGTGGGTGAACAAATTACTGTTGGGCAATTGATAGAAAATTGAATAGTCATGACGATATGCAAGGCGATGATCATTATATAGGCATCACGTCCAAGATAGATAGACCGACTCCTGCCTGCATCTACCTCTATTACTCCACACATCGAACGCTATCCAGCATGCATCTAGTGTATTAAGTTCATGGAAAAACGGAGTAATGCAATAAGAACGATGACATGATGTAGACAAGATCTATTCATGTAGGAATAGACCCCATCTTGTTATCCTTAATAGCAACGATACATGCGTGTCTTGCTGCCCCTTCTGTCACTGGGAAAGAACACCGCAAGATGGAACCCATCACAAAGCACATCTTCCCATGGCAAGAAAAATCGAACTAGTCGGCCTAACTAAACCAAAGATTCAAAGAAGAAATACGAGGCTATAAGTAATCATGTATATAAGAGATCAAAGAAGACTCAAATCATATTCATGGATAGAAACTGATCATGAACTCAAAATTCATCGGATCCCAACAAACACACCGCAAAAGTTTACATCAAATAGATCTCCAAGAGACCATTGTATTGAGAATCATAAGAGAGAGAAGAAGCCATGTAGCTACTGCCTACATACCCGAAGGTCTATGGTGGACTACTCACGCATCATCGGAGAGGCACCTATGAGGAAGATGAACCCCTCCGTTATGGTGTTTAGATTGGATCTCGAGGTTCTGGAACTTGCGGCGGCTGGAATTGTGTTTCGTCGACTCGCCTAGGGTTTTTGGAATATTTAGGAATTTATAGGCATCAGAGGCGGTGCGGAGGGCCCCGGCGCGCCCTGCTGGGTTGTGCTCCCCACAGCCCACCTTCCTGGCTCTTTTTTGGCCCACTGGGTGTCTTCTGGTCCAGAAAAAATCTCCAAAAAGTTTCCTCGCGATTGGACTCCGTTTGGTATTGATTTTCTGCGAAGTAAAAAACAAGCAAAAATAGCAACTGGGACTTTGGCACTATGTCAATAGGTTAGTCCCAAAAAATGATATAAAGTTGTTATAAAACATCCAAGAATGATAATATAACAGCATGGAACAAGCAAAAATTATAGATACGTTGGAGACGTATCAAGAGGCGTCCGTCCTCACCGCCAGCTACTGGCCGCCATCGCCACCTTCCGCGATCATGGTGGCGTCTAACACCACACCCACCGCATCTGTAGCCAGCGCCATCTGCCCCCAACCCTGCTCCCTTCCTTGACCTGCCATCAACAGAGACCAAAGCAAGACGGGCCGGAGAGGAGTAGGAACATAGTAGAGCAAAGACGAGTGAAACCAACCAAACGGAATCCCTCCCTTGAAATAATCCTCTTGTTCCTGAAATTTGGCCTCAAAATTAAATGTAATAACTCCCCTAGTAACTCCTTTTTGAGCCTCATGGCTGATCACCGATCCCCTTTTGAAATTCAAACCCGAAATGCCCCCAAATCTCTCATTTTTACTCACCGGATTCGAAGTCGTTGGCCTTAATTTCACCGGCAAAGATTCCGGCCCTTGACCCACATACGAATCCCGCTTCAAATCCACCACAACAAGCTCTGATTTGAAGAAGGACGCAACTTCTTCCCGTAGTCGTCGCATATACCCCTCCGGGTTCCGCGCTCGACGGAGGATCTCCATCCCTCTCGTCTTGAAGGTGCTCTACTCCTCATCGAGGAGGCCACCCACCCTACGCTGCTCATCGCAACAATCCACCGCGGCCGTCGCGGGCGGCGCCGTCTCCATTCCGATGTGGTCGGAAGTTGCCTTGGCTGTCGCCAGAGGCCCAAGGCGTAACGAACATGGAAATTTGTAACCCAAGGGAGAAGCAGCGCCACTTAGATATCCCGGCCGGAGCCTCGGCATGACTAGCGGCAGACGGATTGGAATGTGACAACGATGGAGGGGAGGGAAATGGGTACGGGATTGGGATTGGGTATCGGCGTCCGGCTTAGATAGCAGGACTAGGGCCCTCGGGCGCCACGACAGAGAGGCACCACATGGCCCATCGAGAATCAGAGAAAACGCCCGTCAGACCAATGGGTTGCTGACTATTTCCGCATGGGTCCCCGCGGCCAGTCTGATGTGATGGACACACCCGGGCCTCTCCATATCCGCCTCAAATTTTGGCTGTATATGAGGGGTGCCGATTAGCCTAGACATATAGTGTCACTATGAAGCGTCCATCTAAGTCAAATTTTTTATTGGCCAATAGCCGGTCCATTTGCCCGAGCGTATAGGAGGGTTTTAGGATCCGGGTTGTAGATGCTCTATGTCTCAAACTGCCCTCACAGTAGCGTAGATTCATGGGGTGCTACCTGGGCCATGGCCCCCAACTCACAAGAAAACAAGCCTATATCCCTTTGTACCAGGCCTATTTTCCACTAAAAATCATCTCTAAACAACCATGTTTGCCCCCCCTCAAGCCCATGGACCCCATGTTTTTGGCTCAAGCTCCGCCATTGCCCCCTCAAACGCCCGGGCGGACGGCCTGGTCTGTAAAGGGTCAAAAAAATGTGACCCAGACGGACGCATCAAACTAGTCTCAAACGCCTGGGCTGACTGACATCCCTCATATCCAACCCAAATCTGGTGCGGATATGGCATGGCTTGGGCCCGACTGGGTGCGTCCGCCACGTCGGAGCCGACCCATTCTGGCCCACCCTGACCCCATATATGTTCGTCTCCATCCGCTCCTCGGACCAAACCCTAGCCACTCCACTCCCCTCCAGTCCACTCCGCAACATACACTCTCGTCCGGTGATCTCCGGCATGGCTGGCAGCGGATATGACACCGACCAGTCTGGATTCGACTCCCACCAGACTAGGGTGTTCGCCCATGTGGGTTGGAAAAGGCTATGGCCGTCCACATTCCACTCCCTCGCCCCTGGGAGGACTGCGCCCGACTGAGGAGTTCGTTTGCATTTTGTTTTCAGATGAGTTGATATACGCCGGACAAAAAGGAATGCAAGAGTAAGGAAGAGAAGTGTGTAAATTCGCAACCGTGAAGGTATGTTCTACGTCCACATTGCACTTGAAATACTTAGAGTGGATGTAGTAGTTATATGTTTGATATGTGCAGATGGGAGTAAGTCTTGATAGTTGAGACAAAGGTTTTGTTCTAGTAGCTGAAATAATTTTGTAACCTTTGTTTTATTTAGCTTAGACAACTAAGACTTGTCGTGGGACAATTTTTAAAATGAACTGATATTAACCAAGAATAACTATGCACAAGATAAAGTCTCTCAAGACTTGGGAGTTGAGAACTTGTAGTGGAAGTGATGTTTGAAATGCTCAACCCCATGTTGTTATTTTTCATAGACTTTGTTGCACTTGTGGATTAAATTGTCTAGAGGAACTTAGTTGAAAGGTGAGTGAGATTATGCCAAAAATCTCTGTTGTATCTCTTACATGGTGCTTCAGCTCCTTGCTGGTGCTATGGCCTAGCTACTATATACACATGTACATGTGTAAATGTGGCTTCGTCACCTTTCTTGATGCTATGCCGAGGACTCCACTAGCCAATGAACGATTCACATAAAGCGATAGCTCGGATTTCTACATTTGAGTTTGTTACCGTACGTAGTGGCAACACTACAAACGGATATTATTCGGTTTTCTCTTTAATGGGAGTGTATGTGGTAAATAAAGAGGATTGATCAAAAGAGCTCGAAACAGAGATATTGCTAAAGGTCCATAGTTCCCAAACATTAAGCCACAACGAAAACCTATGTATAATCACTTGTTTGGCATAATCCCTGCACCTGACAATCAAAGTTCGAGCAAGCAATGATTGAAATGAAGTGCTTAAGAGCCTAGAGGAGGAAACAATTGTGGGTGTGCTTATGAGCACTTGAGCATCATATTTTACTACATGCTTTCAACTCCCTAACTTATGTTTTCATGGCTCTATCTAAAGAAAATCTTCCATGCATTCAAAATGATGCCTCCCCCTATGCAGGTTTTCATTTTCTTTTTTCTGGGGAAATGTCTTACAAAGGGATCTTTAGCTGGTAAATCAAATCGAACATTTCCCTCAAACACATTTATCACAACTTTGATAGTCCTTAGAAAAGGTCTACTGAGAATTATAGGAGCAATTTGATCTTCATGAATATCTATTATAACAAGATCAATGATGACAGGGCAATAATTAATTTGAGTTATAACTCCATGCTTAATGCCTACTGCGCGAGTAAAAGTAGAATTTGCGGTATTCAATATAATCTTAGTATTAGCATAAGGACTAAGATTCATACTATCATAAAAAGATTTGGGGATAGTGGAAACACTTGCCCCTAGATCACATAAAGCACTATATTTTTTAAATCCTATCTCAATCTCTATAGTAGGTTCAAAAGCATCTCTTGCTTAGTTGGTAACTTACTAAATAACTTTTTTTCATCATCAAGTTCACGTACCTTGGCTGCAACTTGTTCAACAAAGACATCATATGTCTCATCATTAGTTACCTTCGATAGTGGATACTTCATGGATATCATCTTGACAAAATCTGCAATGGTGTAGTTTTACTCTGGCACATGGCTTGTGTCAAGTACCTCCGCCTTTCCTCCATTGCTTCTTACCATTCTAACTTCTTCAACCGGGTTAGGCTCCAGTTTACCTGAAAACTTGGCCAAAATCAAGGTTTGGCTCTCTACTATTTTAGCCACTTGGGCTTCCATGTTCTTGGATCTTGCTTCAAGTATCTGCACATCACTTGTTACTCCAATAACCTTACCGGTCAACTGAGCAAGTAAGTTATCAGGATTCTTCAAGATATTCTTGAAGTTTTCATTCCACGCAGTCTCGCTAGCAATAAAACTTTTAAGAGTTTCTTTAAGAGTATTTCTATTGCTACCATTAGCTCCATTAAAATTGTTGGATGCTCCTCCATTATTACGATAAGTTTAGGAGCATAGCCTTTATTTTCTGGACCAGAAGACACCAAGTGGGCCAAAGAAGAGCCAGGAAGGTGGGCTGTGGAGAGCACAACCCACCAGGGCGTGCTAGGGGCCCCCCGGCGTGCCCTGATGGGTTGTGCCCTCCACGGGGCTCCTCCGCACCGCCTCTGATGCCTATAAATTGCCAAATATTCCAAAAACCCTAGGGGAGTCGACGAAACACAATTCCAGCCGCCGCAAGTTCCAGAACCTCGAGATCCAATCTAAACACCATCACGGAGGGGTTCATCTTCCTCATAGGTACCTCTCCGATGATGCGTGAGTAGTCCACCATAGACCTACGGGTCCGTAGGCAGTAGCTAGATGGCTTCTTCTCTCTCTCTCTCTCTTATGATTCTCAATACAATGGTCTCTTGGAGATCTATTTGATGTAAACTTTTGCGGTGTGTTTGTTGGGATCTGATGAATTTTGAGTTCATGATCAGTTTCTATCCATGAATATTATTTGAGTCTTCTTTGATCTCTTATATGCAAATGATTGCTTATAGCATCGTATTTCTTCTTCGAATCTTTGGTTTAGTTAGGCCGACTAGATCGAATTTTCTTGCCATGGGAAGAGGTGCTTTGTGATGGGTTTGATCTTGCAGTGTTCTTTGCCAGTGACAGAAGGGGCAGCAAGACACGCATGTATCGTTGCTATTAAGGATAACAAGATGGGATCTATTCCTACATGAATAGATCTTGTCTACATCATGTCAACGTTCTTATTGCATTACTCCGTTTTTCCTTGAACTTAATACACTAGATGCATGCTGGATAGCGGTCGATGTGTGGAGTAATAGAGGTAGATGCAGGCAGGAGTCGGTCTATCTATCTTGGACGTGATGCCTATATAATGATCATCGCCTTGGATATCGTCATGACTATTCGATTTTCTATCAATTGCCCAACAGTAATTTGTTCACCCACCGTGCGCTATACTCATGAGAGAAGCCACTAGTGAACCCTACGGCCCCCGGGTCTACTTATCCATCATATTGCTTTCCGATCTATCTTTTTGCAATCTTTGTTTTCAGATCTACAAAACCAAAAACCCAAAAATATATAGTTGCATATTTACTCTTTTTATTTGTGTTCTTGAGAGATCTATCTCTCCTATCTATCACTACCTAATCTATCTTATTACCGTAGAGAGATTGACAACCTCTCTTTCGCGTCGGGTTGCAAGTATTTGTTGTTTGTGTGCAGGTGCTGTTTATTTGGTGGTGGTGATCCTCCTACCGGTTCGATAACCTTGGTTTCATAACTGAGGGAAATACTTACCGTCGCTGTGCTGCATCATCCCTTCCTCTTTGGGGAAATACCGACGCAATCTCAAGCCACGTCAAAGGAATTTCTGGCGCCGTTGCTGGGGAGGAAGCGGTCTGTTCTATGTGCCTATCGTAGGCACCGAGGGGACTCCACCATCATCTACCAGGTTCCTAATCACAAATCTCATCTCCTTGCAATTACATTATTTGCCATTTGCCTCTCGTTTTCCTCTCCCACACTTCACCAATTTGCCGTTTTATTCGCCCTCTTTTTCATTTTCCCTTTTTCTTGCCGGATCTCTTCCTTGCTTGCAATCTTGTTTGCGTAGTCACAATGACTCAAGAGAACACCAAGTTGTGTGATTTTTCCATAACTAATAACAATGATTTTATTTGTATGCCTATTGCTCCTCCCGCCACTAGTGCGGAGTCTTGTGATATTAATGCCGCTTTGTTGAATCTTGTCATGAAAGATCAATTTGCCGGTAATCTTAATGAGGATGCCGCGTCCCATCTAAACACGTTTGTAGAATTGTGTGATATGCAAAATAAAAAAGATGTGTACAATGATATTGTGAAGCTGAAACTATTTCCTTTTTCCTTGCGGGATCGTGCAAAAATTTGGTTTTTCTCTTTGCCTCGCAATAGTATCGATTCTTGGAATAAGTGCAAGGATGCTTTTATCACTAAGTATTTTACGCCCGCAAAAATTATTTCCCTTAGGACGCAAATCATGAATTTTAAGCAACTTGAGCATGACCATGTTGCACAATCTTGGGAAAGAATGAAGTTGATGCTAAGAAATTGTCCTACTCATGGTTTATATCTTTGGATGATACAAATTTTATGTGCGGATTGAATTTTGTCTCTAGAAATCTTTTAGATTCCGCCGCGGGTGGTACTTTTATGGAGATTACTTTGGGCGAAGCCACTAAATTGCTAGATAATACCATGGCTAATTATTCTCAATGGCATACCGAAATAGCACCTACTAGTAAAAATGTTAATTCGGTAGAGGAAATTAGCACTTTGAGTGATAAAGTTGATGCTTTGATGAAATTGGTTGCTAGTAAAAATGCTCCTATTGATCTTAATGATGTGCCTTTGTCTACCTTGATTGAGCAAAATAGTGATTCCGTAGATGTGAACTTTGTCTCGCGAAAAAATTTCCATAACAATGCTTATAGAGGTAATTTTAATCCTAGGCCTTTTCCTGTAAATTCCTCTAATAATTATGGTAATTCATATGGTAATTTTTCTTACAATAATAATAGGAATACCTCTGATCTTGAGAGTAATATTAAAGAATTTATCAATGCGCAAAAAGCTTTTAACACTACGATGGAAGAAAAGTTGAATAAGATTGATGATATGTGTAGAAGCATTGATAGAATTTCTCATGATGTTGAAAATCTCAAGTTGAAAACTTTTGTGCCGAAAATTGATGAATCTATTAAAGCTTTATATGTCTCTATGGATGAAAGTAAGAAAAGAACTGCTATGCTTAGAGCTAAAAGAGAAATCTTAGAAAAATCGTTTTCTAGTGATTGGTGTTTCTTCTATTGATTCCTTGTTTAGTAATATTAAAATTGATAATGAAGGGACTGAAGTAGAGTCAACTTTAGCTAGAAGGCGTCCCAATAATTTGGAGGGTGAAAATCTTGATGAAAATTTTGATAAACGTGGGTTTGAAGAGGACAAAACTTTAACTAGTGATGTTCCCACTATTTTGGATTGCAAACACTTTAATTATGATAGTTGCTCTTTGATTGAATGTATTTCTTTGCTGCAATCCATGTTGAATTCACCCCATGCTTATGAGCAAAATAAAGCTTTTACTAAACATATCGTTGATGCCATGATGAAATCTTTTGAAGAAAAGTTGGAGTTGGAGATTTCTATTCCTAGAAAATTGCATGATGAGTGGGAACCTACCATTAAGGTCAAGATTAAAAATTATGAATGCTTTGCTTTGTGTGATTTGGGTGCTAGTGTTTCCATGATTTTGAAGTCTCTATGTGATGTGCTTGGTCTCACCAATATTGAAGAATGTTCTCTTAATTTGCACTTGGCGGATTCTACTATTAAAAAACCATTGGGAAAAATTAATGATGTTCTTATTCTTGCAAATAGGGATTATGTGACCAGAAGACACCCAGTGGGCCAAAGAAGAGCTAGGAAGGTGGGCTGTGGAGAGCACAACCCACCAGGGCGCGCCAGGGGGCCCCCGACGCACCCTGATGGGTTGTGCCCTCCATGGGGCCCCTCCGCACCACCTCTGATGCCTATAAATTTCCAAATATTATAAAAACCCTAGGGGAGTCGACGAAACACAATTCCAGCCGCCGCAAGTTCCAGAACCTCGAGATCCAATCTAAACACCATCACGGAGGGGTTCATCTTCCTCATAGGTGCCTCTTCGATGATGCGTGAGTAGTCCACCATAGACCTACGGGTCCGTAGGCAGTAGCCAGATGACTTCTTCTCTCTCTCTTATGATTCTCAATACAATGGTCTCTTGGATATCTATTTGATGTAAACTTTTGCGGTGTGTTTGTTGGGATCCGATGAATTTTGAGTTCATGATCAGCTTCTATCCATGAATATTATTTGAGTCTTCTTTGATCTCTTATATGCATGATTGCTTATAGCATCGTATTTATTCTTTGAATCTTTGGTTTAGTTAGGCCGACTAGATCGATTTTTCTTGCCATGGGAAGATGTGCTTTGTGATGGGTTCGATCTTGCGGTGTTCTTTCCCAGTAACAGAAGGGGCAGCAAGACACGCATGTATCGTTGCTATTAAGGATAACAATATGGGGTCTATTCTGACATGAATAGATCTTGTCTACATCATGTCATCGTTCTTATTGCATTACTCCGTTTTTCCATGAACTTAATACACTAGATGCATGCTGGATAGCGGTCGATGTGTGGAGTAATAGAGGTAGATTCAGGCAGGAGTCGGTCTATCTATCTTGGACGTGATGCGTATATAATGATCATCGCCTTGGATATCATCATGACTATTCGATTTTCTATCAATTGCCCAACAGTAATTTGTTCACCCACCGTGCACTATACTTATGAGAGAAGCCACTAGTGAACCCTACGGCCCCCGGGTCTAGTTTTCCATCATATTGCTTTCCGATCTATCTTTTTGCAATCTTTGTTTTCAGATCTACAAAACCAAAAACCCAAAAATATATTGCTGCATATTTACTCTTTTTATTTGTGTTCTTGAGAGATCTATCTCTCCTATCTAGCACTACCTAATCTATCTTATTACCGTAGAGAGATTGACAACCTCTCTTTCGCGTCGGGTTGCAAGTATTTGTTGTTTGTGTGCAGGTGCTGCTTATTGGGTGGTGGTGATCCTCCTACTGGTTCGATAACCTTGGTTTCATAACTGAGGGAAATACTTACCGTCGCTATGTTGCATCATCCCTTCATCTTTGGGGAAATACCGACACAGTCTCAAGCCACGTCAGTAGGGTGCCGAAAAAGGCCTCCAGATGGGATCGCGGAAGAACACAGACTTGTGGTGGCGAAAAAATTGTTTTGAGTGCCTCTGTGGGGGTTTCGGAATATTTGAGGATTTATAAAAGTGGAATTAGGTCAGACCGAGCCACGTGAGGCCCACAAGACATCAGGGCACGACCACCCTCCTGGCCACGCCTTGTTGTCTTGCTGTCTCCTCTTTTCATGTCTGGTCTCCTCCCGAAGCTTCTAGGGTCCCTTTTGTCCAGAGGAAAATCATCAAAAAGTTTCATAGCGTTTGGACTCCGTTTAATATGGACTTTCTATGAAACCAAAAACAGGTATAAAACATCAGCTCGCACTAAGCACTGGGTTAATAGGTTAGTCCCCAAATATGATATAAAATTTTAAAAAGTATCTAAGACTAATAATATAATGGGATGAAATAATTGAAAATTACAGATATGTTGGAGATGTATCAGCATTCCCAAGCTTAATTCCTGGTTGTCCTCGAGTAGGTTAATAATAAAAACAGAATTTTGGATGTTGAATGCTACCTAGCATGTTTATTATGTAATCTCTTGTACAGAATGAATATTGACAAACGATGAATTAATTGATATCAGCATAATAATATCCATGAATATAAGAACATAATATTTATTGTTTCAAAATATGCGATGCTTAAAGGATGTTATCCTTACTCATTGAATTATGTAAGCATGTCATGACTCCGTCTTCCTAACACAAGTACAAATCTTGAGCACCCTGGTGTCAAGTCTGGAATTTGGATCATAATTTTTCACGCGCTTCAGCCTTTTCAACTACACGCAATACATGAGCGTGAGCCATGGACATAACACTATGGGTGGAATAGAATATGGTGGTAGAGATTAATAAGGGAAGTCAAAAAGGGGAGAAAGTCTAATAATGGTCATTGATAACCCACAAGTATAGGGGATCGCAACAGTTTTTGGGGGTAGAGTATTCAACCCAAATTTATAGATTCGACACAAGGGGAGCCAAAGAATATTTGCAAGTATTAGAAGTTGAGTTGTCAATTCAACCACACCTGGAGATTAAATATCTGCATCAGAGTGATCAGTAGCACAGTACTATGATAGTTTTGATAGCAGTAGTAACAGTAACTGTAACGGTAACAGTGATAGCAATGATTTTGTAGCAGTTGGAACAGTAGCAATAACAATAGTAACTTAGCAAGAACAATATGTGGAAAACTCGTAGGCATTGGATCGGTGAATTCGTTGGATGATATC
This sequence comes from Elymus sibiricus, assembly GCA_039707655.1. Lineage (NCBI taxonomy): Eukaryota > Viridiplantae > Streptophyta > Magnoliopsida > Poales > Poaceae > Elymus > Elymus sibiricus. The sequence goes on along the minus strand of CM077667.1, from coordinate 450,094,283 downwards.
CATCATATAACAGTCATAACCTAGGGCGACACAGAACTAGCTCAACTTCATAAATATAATGTAGGCATGTATTCCGTAAATAGTCATACGTGCTTATGGAAAAGAACTTGCATGACATCTTTTGTCCTACCCTCCCGTGGCAGCGAGGTCCATAAGGAAACTAAGGGATATTAAGGCCTCCTTTTAATAGAGAACCGGAACAAAGCATTAACACATAGTGAATACATGAACTCCTCAAACTACGGTCATCACCGGAAAGTATCCCGATTATTGTCACCCCGGGGTTTAAGGATCATAACACATACCAGGTGCATATGACTAGCAAGATCGGATCAAGAACATAGATATAATGGTGATAACATAAACGGTTCATATCTGAAATCATGGCACTCGGGCCCTAGTGACAAGCATTAAGCATGGCAAAGTCATAGCAACATCAATCTCAGAACATAGTGGATACGAGGGATCAAGCCCTAACAAAACTAACTCGATTACATGATCAATATCATCCAACTCCTCACCGACCAGTGAGCCTACGAAGGAATTACTCACTCCCGGTGGGGAGCATCATGGAATTGGAGATGAAGGAGGGTTGGTGATGACGAAGATCGAAGATTCCCCTCTCCGGAGCCCCAAACGGACTCCAGATCTGGCCTCCCGATGAAGAACAGGAGGTGGCGGCGGCTCCGCCTCGTAAAATGCGATAAAACTTCCTCTCTTATTTTTTTCTCCGAAAATAGGTATTTATGGAGTTGGAATTAGGGTTAGGGGGCTACAAGGTGAGCAAAACCCACCAGGGCGCGCCTGGAGGGGGTGGCGCGCCGTGGTGTATCGTGCCCAGCCAGGGCACCCCCTTCGGTGGTTCTTGGTCCAGTATTTTTTATTTATTGTAAAATAATTCTCCAAAAATTTCGTCCAATTCCGAGAACTTTTATTTCTGCACAAAAACAACACCATGGTAGTTCTGCTGAAAACAGCGTCAGTCCGGGTTAGTTTCATTCAAATCATGCAAATTAGAGTCCAAAACAAGAGCAAAAGCTTTAGGAAAAGTAGATACGACGGAGACGTATCAACTCCCCCAAGCTTAACCCATTGCTTGTCCTCAAGCAATTCAGTTGACAAACTGAAAGTGATAAATAAAAACTTTTACGAACTCTTTTGTTCTTGTTTACATACATATGCTTAAGTAGCACCCATGTTTTTAACAAAGATTATGACTAACCATGTCAACAATAACTCTTAAAAATTATATTAGCTCATATCAATGACATAAGCAACTAGCGAGCAATAATAAAATATCTCAAATGCAAACACTTTGTCAAAACAATCATGATATAATATGACAACAGTGGTATCTCGCTAGCCCTTTCTGAGACCGCAAATCATAAATGCAGAGCACCTCCAAAGTTCAAGCAGCGACTAAACATTATAATTCATGGTAGAAACGATCCAGTCATGATGCATTCAACATTAACTATACACAATGCATGAGGATGACAATAGTGCTCTCAGATCTGGCGCTTGTTTGAGAAGGTGATGACTCAACATAAAAGTAAATAGATAGTCCCTTCGCAGAGGGAAGCAGGGATTTGGAGAGGTGTCGGAGCTCAAAGTTTAAATCATAGATAAATATAATTTTGGAAGGTGCACCCTTCCTATCAACGTTACGACCAAGAGTTATCAATATCTTCCATGCCAAACACATTAGCGACGGTTCCCAAGCGGTAAAAGTAAAGGTTTACCGCCCCTCCACCAACAAACACACTCCATGGCTAGCCGAATCCACAGGTATCGTCCATACCAACAACATTCCTGGGGAGTTTTGTTTAATTATTTTCAATTTTTGATTTCGGGACTGGGAATCCCTATCACCGGCCCTCTCGTGCAAGGACGAGTGAATAAACACTCATCATGAGAATAACCCGCTTAACATGGAAGATACTGACCGCCCCTGTCGCTCCATGAGCGGTCCAGGCACACAAAACAGATGTTCATTTGAAATTTTAGAGGTGGCACATGCAGATTTACTTGGAACGGCAGGGTAATACCGCATATAGGTAGATATAGTGGACTCATCTGGAATGACTTTAGTTTAAAGATTTTGACGCACCAGCAGTATTCCCGCTTAGTACAGGCGAACGCTTGCAAATAGGTTGAGAAGCGGCCAGCTAGAGAGCGCAAACGGTCATGAACATGCATTATGAATAATAAACATTGAATACTAGCATGAGTAGGATATGGACACCATGAACATAAATATCATAGAGGCTATGTTGGTTTTGATTCAACTACATGCGTGAACATGTGCCAAGTCAAGCCACTTGAAACATTCAGAGGAGGATACCATATCATCATACTACATCACAATCATTTTAATGCATGTTGACATCCAAGATAAATCATTATCCACTCCTAGCTACTTAAGCATGTCATGAGCAACTATAATCTCTAATTTTCATTGCAAACATGTTTGATCATAATATGCTGAATCATGGATACTAGGTTAAACATATTTACAAAAACAAAAACAAGTTGAGTTCATACCCGCTTCTCTCTGCCACAGTCACTTCATCAAATATCATCATTATTGCCTTTCACTTGCACGACCGAATGATATGAAAATAATAATAGTGCAAGAGTGCCGTGGACTAAGCTGGAATCTGCAAGCATTTTATTCAAGAGGAGAAGACAAAGTAATCTGGGCTCTTTGTTAGATTAATAATAATGCATATGAGAGCCACTCAACATTTTCATCGTGGTCTTCTCCTTGGTACGACTCAAATAAAAGGAAAAGAATTTCAGAGAAACACACTGAAATATTTTTTAGAGTTTTTTGTTTTTCTTAAGGAAAGCAAATCAAAGAAGGAAAAACAAAGACGAGAAAAACTATTTACACGGGAAAACTCCCAACAAGTAAAAGAAGAAACGAGAAATCTTTTTGGGTTTTCTTTTGCTACTACAATTAATTTAAACTAGAAAGAAAAACCGAAAAGAAGCAAGAAATATTTTTGGATTTTCTCAAAGTTTTTCAAACACGTAAGAAGAAAGCAAGAAAATAAATCTAGAAAGGATAATACAATGAAAAAGTGTAGACACCGACAACTGGAATGAAATGTGTAAACATGAATATAATGTTGGTGGAAATACGTACTCCCCCAAGCTTAGGCTTTTGGCCTAGCTTGGTAATCACCTTCCGCGGCCTGGATAATAGTCTGAGCGATAGCCCACCGAGGCTCTTGGTGCAGCCTCCTCAGCCTGTCTGGCAGCTTCGACTTCCGCATTGTACGCGCGGGCCTCGCTCTCAAGAACGTAGTATCTTCTCTTACTTTGATAATCAAAGAGAGCAGGAGCAGGCAAGACAACAGGTACAATGGGATCTCTGTTGAACCTCAAGTTGTAAGTATAATTAGTGACTATGCCCTTAAGGAACTTATGACATTTCATGGCCTCAAAGTCTAACTACTGAGTAGGTAAAATAGGATCGTTAGGCCAAGGTGATAGACGTAGCTTCTTAGCTACACGGGACGCATAGATCTCACCATAAAAGTGACCACTAGTAGTGTTGTGTTGCATCTCCATGCAACGATTGCTCCAAGATTATAACGTTTAATTCCTGTTATACCAGTGTGAATAAGACTCAAATCAGGAGCACACAGTGTGCTGCAATCTTGCTTGCCTACGATGCATTTTCCATTAAAGAGTGCAAAGTAGTGTATAGATGGAAAATGGATGCTTTTTATTCTACCTTGTGTCACTCCTCTATCTTCACCGTAGCAAATTTTAATAAAAAATGACTCATTGGTGGTTCGTCTAGCGAACACCAATATGGAATTTTGCACGCTTCACAGAACACATCTAAAGGCATGGTAAAGGGATGGCCATAAAGGTTAAATGAAATTCTAGACTCACGAGGAAAATATTTAAATTTCTTTGTGAATGTTTTTGTGAGGTCGAGATGTTGAATGCACTCATCTGCGATGAAGGGTGCAAGTTCTGCTTTGTGGATAAATTCTTCGAATTCCTCCTTGATACCCGACCCTACCCTGAATTTGTTACATGGCCATAAGCATGATTTGGTAGCGGCATCCCGCATCGAGCTTGCACTTGCTCAACATAAGATCATCGTATTGAGCCACTACTCGATGATGCCTCCGAGGACTTTCTCCTCGAAGAACTCCTTCCAAAGAAATTCATTTTATTCGCGTACAAATTTCTGAAAAAAATTTGTGTCCAAATTTTTTATCAACAAAACTTCGTAAAATTGATAGCAACTACTCCTAAGGATGCGTAGAGGCCATATTAAGCATTCAAACTACTTAGAACTCTAAGAATTCAACATGCAAGCCCATCTACAACAGCATCAAGAGTAGCTCATTATTCTAATATCAAACCACTAAATCAAAAACTAATTGGAGTGGAGAAGTCACATACCAAGTAGCAATCCTCCAAAACAGTTTCGGAAACGGAGCTCCGAGCAAAGAGATCGAAATCCGCGGGTTTGAGAGCAAGAACACGAGAGAGAGAGAGAGAGAGAGAGAGAGAGAGAGAGAGAGAGAGAGAGAGCTATGGTGATTTTTTTCTGGAGGTAGGAGATGGAATGGGCTGAAGAGATAAGTGAGGGGACCCACGTGGGGACCACAACCCACCAGGGCGCGCCTGGGGTTGCTGGCGTGCCCTGTTGTCTCGTGGACACTAGGTGCACCCCCTCTGATGTTATTTGCACCCGAAATTCAGAAATATTCAGAAAAAATCGTGTTAAATTCTCAAGACATTCTGAGAACTTTTATTTTTGGATCATTTTTATTGCATGGGGAAATCAGAAAGCAGGATAAACATGGTATTTTATTTTATATGACTAAGAAGAATAGAAAACAAAAGGTGGGAGCAGAAGGTTGTGCCTACTAGATTCATCAACTTAATACCTCTAAAAAATGATCCATTAATAAGGTTGATCAAGTCTTATTAACAACCACTTTCGATTAGCATGAAATTGAAGAATTTTCGTAAATCACTAAGTTACCTCAACGGGGATATGTATATCCCCAACAATAAGTATGTCATATTTCTTTTTGGCAGTAGGTAGAGGTAGTTGAAAACTTCCAATAGCGAGTGTCGAAGATTTTTCAATAACATTTATACCATTCGCTTGGAATTGTTTCTTCGGAAAGTGCACCGCATGCTCATTACCATTAATATGAAAAGTGACTTTGCTTTTATTGCAATCAATAACAGCCCCTGTAGTATTCAAAAAGGGTCTACCAAGGATAATCGACATGTTTTCGTCCTCGGGCATCTCAAGAATAACAAAGTCTGTTAAGATAGTAACATTTGCAACAACAACAGTCACATCCTCACAAATATCGATAGGTATGGCAGTTGATTTGTCAGCCATTTGCAAATATATTTCCGTAGGTGTGAGTTTATTCAAATCAAGTCTTTTATATAAAAAGAGAGACATAACACTAACACCAGCTCCTAAATCACACAAAGCAGTTTTGACATAATTTCTTTTAATGGAGCAAGGTATAGTTGGTACTCCAGTATCTCCAAGTTTTTTAGGTACTCCACCCTTAAAAGAATAATTAGCAAGCATGGTGGAGATTTCAGCTTCAGGTATCTTTCTTTTATTAGTGATGATGTCTTTCATGTATTTTGCATAAGGGGCCACATTTAAGATATCAGTTAAGCGGGTACGCAAAAAGACTGGCCTAATCATTTCAGCAAAGCGTTCAAATTCTTCATTATCCTTTTTCTTAGATGGTTTAGGTGGAAAAGGCATGGGTTTCTGAACCCATGGCTCTCTTTCTTTACCATGTTTTCTAGTCACAAAGTCTCTTTTATCATATCGTTTATTTTTAGGTTGTGGGTTATCAAGATCAACAACAGGTTCTATTTCAACATCATCATCTGGTTCTTTATCATTATTTGGTTGGGTGTCTTCATGAACATCATCATTATCATTTTCCTTATTACTAGGTGAATGTTCATTACCAGATTGAGTTTCAGCATCAGAAATAGAGACATTATTATCTTTAGGAGGTTTTTCTATCTCAGGTTCACTAGAGACATGCAAAGTCCTATCATTTGTCTTTTTCTTTTTGTTTTTAGAAGGACTAGGTGCATCAGTGTTAATTCTCTGAGAGTCTTGTTTAATTATTTTAGGTTGTCCTTCAGGATAAAGTGGTTCCCGAGTCATTTTACCTCCTCTAGTTGCTACTCTAACGGCAAAATCATTCATATTATTATTCATTTCATTAAGCAATTCTCTTTGAGATTTAGCAACTTGTTCTAACTGGGTTTGAACCATAGAGGTATGTTTTCCTACACCTCTAACATCATTAGTGATTCTAAATAACAAGTCACTCAAGCGAGCAATCATATCAGAATTATGTTTTAATTGTTTCAGAACATTTGCATTGAAGTGATCTTGTTTTCTAATGTAGTTATCAAATTCATATAAGCACTGACTAGGATGTTTATTGTAAGGGATGTCACCTTCATCAAACTTTAATAAATAATTTACCTCTACCACCTGTTGAGGTGGTGTGTCAAGGCCATGTATTTCTTCAATAGGTGGTAAATTCTTAAATCCTCAACTTTAATACCTTTTTCCTTCATACATTTCTTTGCCCCCTGCATATCTTCAGGACTGAGAACTAAGATATCCCTCTTCTTCGGAGTGGGTTTAGGTGGTGGTTCAGGGAGAGTCTAATCATCATCATTCTTCAATATATTATTCAATAGTTCCGCAGCTTGTTCAACAGTTCATTCCCTGAAAACGCAACCATCACAATTATCTAGGAAGTTCCTAGAAGCATCAGTTAGTCCATTATAGAAGATATCAAGTATTTCATTTTTCTTAAGAGGGTGATCAGGCAAAGCATTAAGCAATTAAAGAAGCCTCCCCCAAGATTGTGGCAGACTATCTACTTCAATTTGCACAAAGTTAAATATTTCCTGTAAGGCAGCTTGTTTGTTATGAGCAGGAAAATATTTTTCAGAGAAATAGTAAATCATATCATGGGGACTACGCACATGTTGGGGAACGTTGCATGGGAAAAAAAATTCCTACGCACACGCAAGATCTATCCATGGTGATGAGCATCTACGAGAGGGAGAGTGGATCTACATACCCTTGTAGATCGCTAAGCGGGAAGCGTTAAGAAACGCGGTTGATGTAGTCAAACGTCTTCGCGATCCAAATCGCTAGCCGTCCCGCGATCCAATCACGATCTAGCGCCGAACGGACGGCACCTCCGCGTTCAGCACACGTACAGCTCGATGACGATCTCCGCCTTCTTGATCCAGCAAGAGGGAGCAGAGAGGTAGATGAGTTCTCCGGCAGCGTGACGGCGTGGCGGCGATGGTGGTGGAACTATTCCAGCCGGGCTTCGTCTAAGCACCGCCGAAATCTAGGGGAGACGATCTATTGGGGAGAGAGCGCTGCACCGTGGCTTAGGTGTGTTGGCCCTCTCTCCCCTCTAGTATATAAAGGAGGGAGGGAGGAGGGCCGGCGCCCCTAGGTTTCCCCCTAGGAGTCGGCCGAACCAGGAGGAGGTGGAGGAGTCCACCTCCAATCCTACTCCAAGTAGGATTCCTTTCCTACTTGGAGTTTCCCTTCCCCACTTGGGGTTTTTTCCTTTCCCCTCACCCTAGCCGCATGGGCCCTTAGGGGCTGGCTTGCCCAGCCCACTAAGGGCTGGTGCGCCACCCCTAAGGCCCATGTGGCCTCCCGGCGTGAGTGGCCCCTCCCGATGGCCCTCCGGAACCCTCCCGGTACCCCTGGTACATTACCGGAATTACCCGAAACTTTTCCGGTGACAAAAACGGGACTTCCTATATATCTATCTTTACCTCCGGACCATTCCGGAGCTCCTCGTGACGTCCGGGATCTCATCCGGGACTCCGAACAACCTTCGGTCACCAACATACATAACTCAACTATACCGAAACCTCACCGAACCTTAAGTGTGCAGACCCCGCGGGTTCGAGAACTATGCAGACATGACCGAGACACCTCTACGGTTAATAACCAATAGCGGGACCTGGATGTCCATATTGGTTCCTACATATTCTACGAAGATCCTTATCGGTTGAACCTCTATGTCAAGGATTCAGTTAATCCCGTACGCCGTTCCCTTTGTTCTTCGGTATGTTACTTGCCCGAGATTCGATCGTCGGTATCTCTATACCTAGTTCAATCTCGTTACCGGCAAGTCTCTTTACTCGTTCCGTAATACAAGATCCTGTGGCTAACACTTTAGTCACATTGCTTGCAAGGCTTATTGTGATGTTGTATTACCGAGTGGGCCCTGAGATACCTCTCCGTCATACGGAGTAACAAATCCCAGTCTTGATCCATGCCAACTCAATAGTCACCCTCGAAGATACCTGTAGAGCATCTTTATAGTCACCCAGTTATGTTGCGACGTTTGATACACACAAGGTATTCCTCCGGTGTTAGTGAGTTGCATGATCTCATGGTCATAGGAAGAGATACTTGACATGCAGAAAACAATAGCAATAAACTGACACGATCATATGCTACGTTCATAGTTTGGGTCTTGTCCATCACATCATTCTCCTAATGATGTGATCCCGTTATCAAATGACATCTCATGTCCATGGCTAGGAAACCTTGACCATCTTTGATCAACGAGCTAGTCTACTAGAGGCATACTAGGGACAGAGTGTTGTCTATGTATCCACACTTGTAATTGAGTTTTCCAATCAATACAATTATAGCATGGATAATAAACGATTATGATGAACAAGGAAATATAATAACTACTTTTATTATTGCCTCTAGGGCATATTTCCAACAGTTTCCCACTTGCACTAGAGTCAATAATCTAGCTCACATCACTATGTGATTTACATTGTAATGAATCTAACACCCATACAGTTCTGGTGTTGATCATGCTTAGCCCTTGGAAGAGGTTTAGTCATTGGATCTGCAACATTCAGATCCGTGTGCACTTTGCAAATATTTATGTCGCCCCCCTTAATGTAATCGCGGATGGAATTGAAACGTCGCTTTATGTGTCTGGTCCTCCTGTGAAACCTTGGTTCCTTGGCCAGAGCAGTGGCACCAGTGTTGTCACAGAACAGAGTCATTGGGTTTAGTGCACTAGGCACTACTCCAAGATCTGTCATGAACTCCTTCATCCAGACACCTTCCTTCGCCTCCTCCGAGGCAGCGATGTACTCCGCTTCGCATGTAGAATCAGCTACGGCGCTCTGCTTGGAACTGCACCAGCTTACCGCACCCCCATTGAGAATAAATACGTATCCGGTTTGAGACTTAGAGTCATCCGAATCTGTGTCAAAGCTTGCATCGACGTAACCCTTTATGACGAGCTCTTGATCACCTCCATAAACGAGAAACATGTCCTTAGTCCTTTTCAGGTCCTTAAGGATATTTTTGACCGCCGTCCAGTGTTCCACTCCTAGATCACTTTCAAACCTTCCGGCCATACTTATGGCAAGGCTGACATCGGGTCTTGTGCACATCATTGCATACATGATAGAGCCTATGGCTGAAGCATAGGGGACGACACTCATCTTTTCTCTATCTTCTGCAGTCACTGGGCATTGAGTCTTACTCAACTTCACACCTTGCAATACAGGCAAGAACCCCTTCTTGGACTGATCCATTTTGAACTTCTTCAAAACTTTGTCAAGGTGTGTGCTCTGTGAAAGTCCTATTAAGCGTATCGATCTATCTCTATAGATCTTGATGCCTAATATGAAAGCAGCTTGTCCTAGGTCCTTCATTGAAAAACTCTTGTTCAAATATTCCTTCACGCTTTCCAACATTTCTATATTGTTTCCAATCAGCAATATGTCATCCACATATAATATTAGAAACGCTATAGAGCTCCCACTCACTTTCTTGTAAATACAAGCTTCTCTGTAAACTTGTATAAACCCGAACGCTTTGATCACCTCATCAAAGCGAAGATTCCAACTCCGAGATGCTTACACCAGTCCATAAATGGATCGCTGGAGTTTGCAAACTTTGTCAGCATTCTCTGGACCGACAAAACCTTCTGGTTGCATCATATACAACTCTTTCTTAAGGAAACCGTTAAGGAACGCTGTTTTGACATCCATCTGCCAAATTTCATAATCGAAAAAGGCAGCTATTGCTAACATGATTCTGACGGTCGTAAGCATCGCTACGGGTGAGAAGGTCTCATCGTAGTCAACTCCTTGAACTTTGGAAAAACCCTTTGCCACAAGTCGAGCTTTATAGACGGTGACATTACCATCCGCGTCCGTCTTCCTCTTAAAGATCCATTTGTTCTGAATGGCCTTTCGCCCTTCAGGTAATACTTCCAAAGCCCATAATTTGTTTTCATACATGGATCCCATCTCGGATTTCATGGCCTCTAACCATTTCCCGGAATCCGGGCCCATCATCGATTCTCCATAGCTCGTAGGTTCATCGTTGTCCAACAACATGACCTCTAAGACAGGGTTGCCGTACCACTCAGGAGCAGTACGCGTCCTTGTCGACCTACGAGGTTCGATAGCAACTTGATCCAAAGCTTCATGATAATCATCATTAACTTCCTCTTCAACTGATGTAGGCTCTACACAAACATCTTTCTGCGCTGTGCTACTCTCTGGTTGAAGTAAAGGTTCAACACCCTCATCAAGTTCTATCTTCCTCCCACTCAATTCTTTCGAGAGAAACTCTTTCTCAAGAAATGTTCCATTTTTAGCGACAAACACTTTGCCTTCGGATCTGAGATAGAAGGTATAACCAACTGTCTCTTTTGGGTATCCTATGAAGACGCATTTCTCCGCTTTGGGTTCCAGCTTTTCAGGCTGAAGCTTTTTGACATAAGCATCACATCCCCAAACATTAAGAAACGACAACTTTGGCTTCTTGCCAAACCATAGTTCATATGGCGTCGTCTCAACGGATTTCGATGGTGCCCTATTTAACGTGAATGCAGCTGTCTCTAATGCATAACCCCAAAACGATAGTGGCAAATCGGCAAGAGACATCATAGATCGCACCATATCCAATAAGGTTCGATTACGACGTTCGGACACACCATTACGATGTGGTGTTCCAGGCGGTGTCAATTGTGAAACAATTCCACACTGTCTTAAGTGAGTGCCAAACTGATAACTCAGATATTCTCCTCCTTGATCAGATCGTAGGAATTTAATCTTCTTGTTATGATGATTCTCAACTTCACTCTGAAATTGCTTGAACTTTTCAAAGGTTTCAGACTTGTGTTTCATTAAGTAAATATAGCCATATCTACTTAAGTCATTAGTGAAGGTGAGAAAATAACGATATCCACTGCGTGCCTCAATGCTCATCGGACCGCACACATCAGTATGCATGATTTCCAACAAGTCACTTGCCCGTTCCATTGTTCCAGAGAACGGGGTTTTAGTCATCTTGCCCAAGAGGCATGGTTCACATGTGTCAAGTGATTCAAAATCAAGTGACTCCAAAAGTCCATTAGCATGGAGCTTCTTCATGCGTTTTACATCAATATGACCTAAACGGCAGTGCCACAAGAAAGTGGTATTATCATTATCAATTCTACATCTTTTGGCATCAATGTTATGATCATGTGTATCATCACTATCGAGATTCAATAAGAATAAACCCCTCACATTGGGTGCATGACCATAAAATATATTACTCCTATAAATAGAACAACCATTATTCTCTGATTTAAATGTGTAACCGTCTCGCAATAAACAAGATCTAGATATAATGTTCATGCTTAACGCAGGCACTAAATAACAATTATTCAGGTTCATCACTAATCCTGATGGTAATCGAAGAGCGAGCGTGCCGACGGCGACCACATCAACCTTGGAACCATTTCCCACGCGCATCGTCACTTCGTCCTTTGCCAGCCTCCGTCTATTCCGCAGTTACTGTTTTGAGTTGCAAATGTGAGCAACCGCACCGGTATCAAATACCCAGGCACTACAACGAGAGTTGGTAAGGTACACATCAATAACACGTATATCATATATACCTTGTTTGTTGTTGGCCGCCTTCTTGTCAGCCAAATACTTGGGGCAGTTCCACTTCCAGTGACCAGTTCCCTTGCAATGAAAGCACTCAGTTTCTGGCTTGGGTCCAGCTTTGCGTTTCTTCACGGGAGGGGCAACTGCTTTGCCACTCTTCTTGGAGTTACCCTTCTTACCCTTGCCATTCTTCTTAAAACTAGTGGTTTTATTGACCATCAACACTTGATGCTCGTTCTGAATCTCAGACTCAGCGACTTTCAACATCGCAAACAGCTTGACGACAGACTTGTTCATCCCGTGCATGTTATAGTTCAACACGAAGCTCTTGTAGCTAGGTGGCAATGATTGAAGAACTCTGTCAGTGATCGCCTCTGCTGGAAGGGGCATTCCCAACTCAGCTAGACGAGTGGAATACCCAGACATTTTGAGTATGTGTTCACTGACAGACCCGTTCTCCTCCATCTTGCAGGCATAGAACTTATCGGAGGTCTCATACCTCTCGATCCGGGCATTCTTCTGAAAGATAAACTTCAACTCCAGGAACATATCATATGCTCCATGACGTTCAAAACGTCTTTGAAGTCCCGGTTCTAAGCCATACAACATTGCACATTGAACCATTGAGTAATCATCAGAACGAGCCTGCCAGGCGTTCGCAACGTCTGGAGACTCTACTGGAGCGGGTGGATCACCAAGCGGTGTATCAAGGACATAAGCCTTTTGGGAAGCCGTAAGGATAATCATTAGATTACGGGCCCAGTCCACAAAGTTACTTCCATCATCTTTCAACTTAGCTTTCTCTAGGAACGCATTAAAATTCAGGGGTGCTACTGCGCGAGCCATTGATCTACAACATAAATTTTGCAAAGACAACTTAGACTATTGTTCAAGATAATGAGTTTAGTTAATCATATTACTTAAAAACTCCCACTCAAATTGACATCCCTCTGGTCATTCGAGTGTCACATGATCCAAATTCACCAACTCAAGTTCGATCATCACGTGAGTTGAGGAGGTTTCAATGGTGAACATCTTCATGTTGATCATATCTACTATATGACTCATGTTCGACCTTTCGGTCTCTTGTGTTCCGAGGCCATGTCTGTACATGCTAGGCTCGTCAAGTTTAACCCGAGTGTTCCGCACGTGCAACACTGGGTTGCACCCGTTGTATGCGAACGTAGAGTCTATCACACCCGATCATCACGTGGTGTCTCGAAACGACGAACTTTCGCAATGGTGCACACTCGGGGAGAACACAATTTTATCTCAAAATTTAAGTGAGGGATCACCTTATAATTCTACCGTCGTCCTAAGCAAAATAAGATGCATAAAAGGATTAACATCACATGCAAATCATAAGTGACATGATATGGCCATGAACTTGTGCTTTTGATCTCCATCTTCAAAACACCGGCATGATCTCCATCGTCACCGGCATGACACCATGATCTCCATCATCTTGATCTCCATCAACGTGTCGCCATGAGGTTGTCGCGCCAACTGTTGCTTCCCCGACTATTGCTAACACATAGCGATAAAGTAAAGCAAAACGACGAAAATAATTAAAGACAACCCTATGGCTCCTGCCGGTTGCCATACTCATCGACATGCAAGTCGTGATATTCTATACAATACATGATCATCTCATACATCACATATATCTCATCACGTAATTGGCCATATCACATCACAACATACCCTGCAAAAACAAGTTAGACGTCCTCTAATTGTTGTTGCAAGTTTTACGTGGCTGCTACGGGTATCTAGCAAGAACAATTCTTACCTACGCAAAAACCACAACGGTGATACACAAATTGCTATTCAACCTTCTCAAGGACCGCCTTTGTCGAATCCGATCCAACTAAAGTGGGAGAGACAGACACCCGCCAGCCATCTTTATGCAACAGTCACATGTCAGTTGATGGAACCGGTCTCTCGTAAGCGTACGAGTAATGTTGGTCCGGGCCGCTTCATCCCACAATACCGCCGAATCAAGAAAAGACCAAGGGAGGAAGCAATCTGAGCATCAACGCACACGCAAGATCTATCCATGGTGATGAGCATCTACGAGAGGGAGAGTGGATCTACATACCCTTGTAGATCGCTAAGTGGGAAGCGTTAAGAAACGCGGTTGATGTAGTCGAACGTCTTCGCGATCCAAATCGCTAGCCGTCCCGCGACCCAATCATGATCTAGCGCCAAACGGACGGCACCTCCGCGTTCAGCACACGTACAGCTCGATGACGATCTCTGCCTTCTTGATCCAGCAAGAGGGAGCGGAGAGGTAGATGAGTTCTCCGGCAGCGCGATGGCGTGGCGGCGATGGTGGTGGAACTATTCCGGCAGGGCTTCGCCTAAGCACCGCCGAAAACTAGGGGAGACGATCTATTGGGGAGAGAGGGCTGCACCGTGGCTTAGGTGTGTTGGCCCTCTCTCCCCTCTAGTATATATAGGAGGGAGGGAGGAGGGCCGGCGCACCTAGGGCTCCCCCTAGGAGTCGGCCGAACCAGGAGGAAGTGGAGGAGTCCACCTCCAATCCTATTCCAAGTAGGATTCCTTTCCTACTTGGAGTTTCCCTTCCCCACTTGGGGTTTTTCCTTTCCCCTCACCCTAGCCGCATGGGCCCTTAGGGGCTGGCTTGACCAGCCCACTAAGGGCTGGTGCGCCACCCCTAAGGCCCATGTGGCCTCCTGGCGTGAGTGGCCCCTCCCGATGGCCCTCCGGAACCCTCCCGGTACCCCCGGTACATTACCGGAATTACCCGAAACTTTTCCGGTGACCAAAACGGGACTTCCTATATATCAATCTTTACCTCCGGACCATTCCGGAGCTCCTCGTGATGGCCGGGATCTCATCCGGGACTCCGAACAACCTTCGGTCACCAACATACATAACTCAACTATACAGAAACGTCACCGAACCTTAAGTGTGTAGACCCTGCGGGTTCGAGAACTATGCAGACATGACCGAGACACCTCTATGGTCAATAACCAATAGCGGGACCTGGATGTCCATATTGTTTCCTACATATTCTACGAAGATCCTTATCGGTTGAACCTCTATGTCAAGGATTCAGTTAATCCCGTACGCTGTTCCCTATGTTCTTCGGTATGTTACTTGCCCGAGATTCGATCGTCGGTATCTCTATACCTAGTTCAATCTCGTTATCGGTAAGTCTGTTTACTCGTTCCGTAATACAAGATCCCGTGGCTAACTCTTTAGTCACCTTGCTTGCAAGGCTTATTGTTTATGTTGTATTACCGAGTGGGCCCTGAGATACCTCTCCGTCATACGGAGTAACAAATCCCAGTCTTGATCCATGCCAACTCAACAGACACCCTCGGAGATACTTGTAGAGCATCTTTATAGCCACCCAGTTGCATTGCGATGTTTGATACACACAAGGTATTCCTCCGGTGTCAGTGAGTTGCATGATCTCATGGTCATAGGAACAGATACTTGACATGCAGAAAACAATAGCAATAAACTGACACGATCATATGCTATGTTCATAGTTTGGGTCTTGTCCATCACATCATTCTCCTAATGATGTGATCCCGTTATCAAATGACATCTCATGTCTATGGCCAGGAAACCTTGACCATCTTTGATCAACGAGCTAGTCTACTAGAGGCATTCTAGGGACACAGTGTTGTCTATGTATCCACACATGCAATTGAGTTTTCCAATCAATACAATTATAGCATGGATAATAAACGATTATCATGAACAAGGAATTATAATAATAACCACTTTATTATTGCCTCTAGGGCATATTTCCAATAGCACACAACCAGGAGCAAGAGTGTTATACCATATCTTAGCATCACCCTTTAATGAGAACGGAAATAATTTGAGAATATAATAGTAACGAATCTTCTCATCATGAGCAAAAAGGGTGACTATATCATTTAGCTTAGTGAGATGTGCCACTACCGTTTCAGTTTCATAGCCATGGAAAGGATCAGATTCAACCAAAGTAATTAACTCTGGGTAGACAGAGAATTCATAATCCTAATCAGTAACAAAGATAGGTGAAGTAGCAAACTTAGGATCACATTTCATTCTAGCATTCAAAGTCTTTTCTTTAAACTTGCGTAATAATTTCTTAAGATCATCTCTATCCTTACAAGCAAGGATGTCTCTAGCTATCTCCTCATCCATAACATAACCCTTAGGTATCTTAGGCAATTCAAATCTAGGAGAGCTAGGTTTAATAGGTGTTTCATAGTTCTCAGTTTCAAGGACTTCATCAGTTTCAGTAATCTCATTAGTTTCAATAATCCCATTCTCTTTAGCTCTAGCAATTTGTTTATCAAGAAATTCACCAAGTGGCACATTATCATCAGGCATGGTACTAGCATCCTCATAAGCATCATTCATAGTAGAAGTAGCATCATCAATAACTTGCGACATATCAGGATTAATAGCATGTGGTGGTGTTGCAGGTTTACTCATAACCGAAGGTGAATCAAGTACAGAGCTAGATGGCAATTCCTTACCTCCCCTCGTCTTAGAGGGAAAAATCTTGGTTCTTGTATCCTTCAGATTCTTCATAGTGATAAATTGATATAAATCCCAAGTGACTCAACAAATATAGCTATGCTCCCCGTAAACGGCGCCAGAAAAAGGTCTTGATAACCCACAAGTATAGGGGATCGCAACAGTTTTCGAGGGTAGAGTATTCAACCAAAATTTATAGATTTGACACAAGGGGAGCCAAAGAATATTTGCATGTATTAGCAGTTGAGTTGTCAATTCAACCACACCTGGAGATTAAATATCTGCAGCAGAGTGATCAGTAGCACAGTAGTATGATAGTTTTGATAGCAGTAGTAATAGTAACAGTAATGGTAACAGTGATATCAATGATTTTGTAGTAGTAACAATAGCAATAGCAATAGTAACTTAGCAAGAACAATATGTGGAAAACTCGTAGGCATTGGATCGGTGAATTCGTTGGATGATATTCATCATATAACAGTCATAACCTAGGGCGACACAGAACTAGCTCCAGTTCATAAATATAATGTAGCCATGTATTCCGTAAATAGTCATACGTGCTTATGGAGAAGAACTTGCATGACATCTTTTGTCCTACCCTCCCATGGCAACGGGGTCCATAAGGAAACTAAGGGGTATTAAGGCCTCCTTTTAATAGAGAACCCGAACAAAGCATTAACACATAGTGAATACATGAACTTCTCAAACTACGGTCATCACCGGAAAGTATCCCGATTGTTGTCACGCCGGGGTTTACGGATCATAACACATAGCAGGTGCATATGACTAGCAATTTCGGATCAAGAACATAGATATAATGGTGATAACATAAACGGTTCATATCTGAAATCATGGCACTCGGGCCCTAGTGACAAGCATTAAGCATGGCAAAGTCATAGCAACATCAATCTCAGAAAATAGTGGATACCAGGGATCAAGCCCTAACAAAACTAACTCGATTACATGATCAATCTCATCCAACTCCTCACCGACCAGCGAGCCTACGAAGGAATTACTCACTCCCGGTGGGGAGTCTCATGGAATTGGCGATGAAGGAGGGTTGATGATGACGAAGACCGAAGATTCCCCTCTCCGGAGCCCCAAACGGACTCCAGATCTGGCCTCCCGATGAAGAACAGGAGGTGGCGGCGGCTCCGCCTCGTAAAACGCGATAAAACTTCCTCTCTTATTTTTTTCTCCGAAAATAGGTATTTATGGAGTTGGAATTAGGGTTAGGGGGCTACAAGGTGAGCAAAACCCACCAGGGCGCGCCTGGAGGGGGTGGCACACCCTGGTGTATCGTGCCCAGCCAGGGCACCCCCTCCGGTGGTTCTTGGTCCAGTATTTTTTATTTATTGTAAAATAATTCTCCAAAAATTTCGTCCAATTCCGAGAACTTTTATTTCTGCACAAAAACAACACCATGGTAGTTCTGCTGAAAACAGCGTCAGTCCGGGTTAGTTTCATTCAAATCATGCAAATTAGAGTCCAAAACAAGAGCAAAAGCTTTAGGAAAAGTAGATACGACGGAGACGTATCAACTCCCCCAAGCTTAACCCATTGCTTGTCCTCAAGCAATTCAGTTGACAAACTGAAAGTGATAAATAAAAACTTTTACGAACTCTTTTGTTCTTGTTTACATACATATGCTTAAGTAGCACCCATGTTTTTAACAAAGATTATGACTAACCATGTCAACAATAACTCTTAAAAATTATATTAGCTCATATCAATGACATAAGCAACTAGCGAGCAATAATAAAATATCTCAAATGCAAACACTTTGTCAAAACAATCATGATATAATATGACAACAGTGGTATCTCGCTAGCCCTTTCTGAGACCGCAAATCATAAATGCAGAGCACCTCCAAAGTTCAAGCAGCGACTAAACATTATAATTCATGGTAGAAACGATCCAGTCATGATGCATTCAACATTAACTATACACAATGCATGAGGATGACAATAGTGCTCTCCGTCTCGTGAAACGTGATAAAACTTCCCCACTTATTTTTCTCTCCTAAAATAGGTATTTATGGAGTTGGAATTAGGCTCAGGGGGGCTACGAGGTGAGCACAACCCACCAGGGCGCGCCTGGAGGGGTGGCGCGCCCTGGTGTATCGTGCCCGGCCAGGGCACCCCCTCCGGTGGTTCTTGGCTCCAGTATTTTTTATTTATTTTAAAATAATTCTCCAAAAAGTTTCGTCCAATTCCGAGAACTTTTATTTCTGCACAAAAACAACACCATGGTAGTTCCGCTGAAAACAGTGTCAATCCAGGTTAGTTTCATTAAAATCATGCAAATTAGAGTCCAAAACAAGAGCAAAAGCGTTATGAAAAGTAGATACGACGGAGACATATCAATCATCACTATGGATGATATAACACTCATTCATTATTTTTCCTCACTGGGACAATGCTCTAATAATAATGATAATCACACTTTTATTTACTTACAACAAGAATAAACCTAAAAAATATGACTCTATATGAAAGTCTCTGGCAGTGCACGAGGATGTGCAATGATCTAGCATAACATGTACTACAATGATGAATGGTGGGTTTGCCACAAATATCATGTCACTTTATATGATCATTGATGTCTACAATGCAACTTTATTCTTGTAGACTCGTGTTGGGCCTCCAAGCGCAGAGTTTTGTAGGACAGTCGCAATTTTCCCTCAAGTGGATGACCTAAGGTTAATCAATCCGTGGGAGGTGTAGGATGAAGATGGTCTCTCTCAAACAACCCTGCAATCAAATACAAGAAATCTCTTGTGTCCCCAACACACCCAATACAATGGCAAATTGTATAGGTGCACTAGTTCGGCGAAGAGATGGTGATAGAAGTGTAGTATGGATGGTAGATATAGGTTTTTGTAATCTGAAAATATAAAAACAGCAAGGTAACAAATAGTAAACAGCGAGCAAAATGGTATATTAATGCTTGGAAACAAGGCCTAGGGTTCGTACATTCGCTAGTGCAATCTCTCAACAATGCTAATATAAATGGATCACATAACCATCCCTCAACGTGCAACGAAGAATCACTCCAATGTTTTTATCTAGTGGAGAACATAAGAAGAAATTGTTTGTAGGGTACGAAACCACCTTAAAGTTATCCTTTCTGATCGATCTATCCAAGAGTTCGTACTAAAATAACACCAAGTTATCCTTTCCGATCAATCTATCTAGAGTTCATACTAAAATAACACCATATGATACGCATCAACCAGCTCTAATGTCACCTAGATACTCCAATGTCACCACAAGTATCCATGTGTTAATTATACAATACGCATCAAACAATTTCAGATTCATAATACTCAATCCAACACAAAGAACCTCAAAGAGTGCCCCAAGATTTCTATCGGAGAACAAGGCATGAAAACGTGCAATCAACCCTTATGCGTAGATCCCCAAGGTCACCGGAATCCGCAAGTTGACGCCATAACATATATCAAGTGAGTCACTTGAATATACCCCAATGTCAGTATGGGTATCCGCATGCAAGACATACATCGAGTGCTCTCAAATCCATAAAAGTATTCTATCCGATAATAACAAAATCTCAAAGGGAAAACTCAATTCATCACAACAAGATAGAGAGGGGAAAACACCATATGATCCAATTATATTAACAAAGCCCGTGATACATCAAGATCGTGCCATCTCAAGAACACGAGAGAGAGAGATTAAACACATAGCTACCGGTACAAACCCTCAGCCCCAAGGTGGATTACTCACACGTTATCATGGTGAGAAACAGAGAGTTGTTGATGGAGAGGTGCAGCCCCAAAGAGATGGAGGCGATGGCGGCCACGGCGCCGGCGACGGGCGGCGGCCCCTTGCCCCCCTTCTTCCTTGGTCTTGGTGCTGTAATGGAGGAGCCTCTCCCCTTCTCGGTGGCTGCCAAGGGAGAGGCAAATTCGTGGCTTTTGGTGGCTCTCCCAAAATTAGGGTTTTTCTCTCCTTATATGTGCCTCTGTGGTGTTTTATGGCTCTCCGATGGATGGACCCTTGATCCAATGGTTCTTGGGCACCTCTAGAACCTTCCTAGGGACTCCCCACAGCCCTCATGAGTCCCCAAAGTCATGAGTTGGCCGAATACATCAAATATGGTAAGATTTGGACTCAATCACGTCATCAATTCTCGTAATCCCGTAATCAGATATTTTCCTCCAGTAAAACGGGTCTACAGATCGCATCTGAACCCCGTTTTGGACGAATTTGGAGTCCAGAATCAATGCCATAAAATTCCCCACACTTTCTTAGTTTTAGATGTTTTCATTTGACGCCATCTTCGGAGGTCAAACTGACGATCTCCAAAAACTGTTTGTGGACAGATTTCAGGAAAGTCAGAGTCCTCCTCCAACAAGGCTCCTTTTGCGTTTTTTCGACAATTTCGAATTAATTCCTACACATCAAAGTGTGAAAAAAGAACTTGTGCACTTTTGCAACCATTAATAGGTTAGTCCCAATAAATCATAAAACCATAGTAAAAACATAGGCAAATATGACATGAATAATTCATAAATTATCGATACGTTGGAGACGTATCAGCATCCCCAAGCTTAATTCCTACTCATCCTCGAGTAGGTAAATAATAAAAGAAATAATTTATGAAGTGTGAATGCTAGCATAGTGTATAAGTTTGATCAATGATAATTTCAACCAATGATAATTTCAACCACTTTTCCTAGCATCATAACATCAACTTTTTCTCATAAAACTCATTATGATAAAGTAGCAACCAATTCTCATGTTATGGTTTAAACAATGAATTCTCTTGAAACTTAACAACCTATGTTCTTAGTCACCAAACAATTACAATTCAACTTATTCTCAACAAAGTCTAAGTAAGAGCTCCACATACTCAATCATCATATAGTCTTCTATGATTGCCAGTACTCAAAGCATATTTTTAGAATAAACAACATCCATCGAACACAGAGAAAGATAGGGGCTTAAAGTTTCGCCTCCCAACATACTTATCATAAAGATAATTGTCAACAATAATGAATCATGATCAACTATATTTGACTGGCCATATGTGCCTAGATCTTTCCCCACCACGTGATGCTTGTCAACTAGAGAATAATTGAGGTTGAAATGAGAATGCATACTATTGACTCTTGCATAAAAGTAAATACTGAAAGGTAAAAGATAAGCCCTTCGCAGAGGGAAGCAGAGATTTGCATATGTGCCAGAGCTCGAAGCTTAAATCAGAGATAAATATAATTTTGGGAGGTACACCCTTCCTGTCAACGTTACGACCAAGAGTTATCAATATCTTCCATGCTAAACACATTAGCGGCGGTTCCCAAGCGGTAAAAGTAAATGTTTACTGCCCCTCCACTAACAAACACACTCCACGGCTTGCCGAATCCACGGGTACCGTCCATACCAACAACATTCCTGGGGGAGTTTTGTTTAATTATTTGCAATTTTTTATTTCGGGACTGGGAATCCCTATTACCGCCCCTCTCATGCAAGGACGAATGAATAAACACTCATCATGAGAACAACCCGCTTAACATGGAAGATACTGACCGCCCCTGTCGCTCCATGAGCGGTCCAGGCACACAAAACATGTGTTTATTTGAAATTTTAGAGGTGGCACATGCAAATTTACTTGGAATGGCAATGAAATACCATATATAGGTAGGTATGGTGGACTCTTATGGAAGAAACTTGGCTCAAGGGTTTGGATGCGCAAGTAGTATCTCTACTTAGTATGAAGTTTTGGCTAGCAAAAGGTTCTAAACAAGCACCACATGTTGGAGGATCCATAACAATATAACTTCTATGCAAATATACCCAAACATAACCATTACGTTGTCTTCCTTGTCCAACTTCAACTAATTTGCTCAAGTTTGAAAATAATTAATGGGTATTCAAAATCATAAAAGATGTCCAAGATAATATATTTGTATGTGAAAGTTCTCTTCCTTATACTAATCATTCATGAATTGCTTGTATGACCAATATTGTGATTGTCAAACTTCAATAGATTTTACTTTCTAAACCAGATGTGAAACTATTACTAAGCATAAAGCACATTGATAATTTCAGATTTATGATATTCAATTCATTCACGATTTACTCTTAGGATATAAGTGAAGCACATGAGTAAACATCAAACTACTCTCAAAAGATATAAGTGAGGATCAATGAGTAGTCAAACAATTAAGTAGCTATGTGAGGACACTCTCTCAATAAATATTTTCAGATTTGAGTATCTTATTCAAACAGAAAACTAAATAAAAATTCATTCCAAGAATAGCACATATCATGTGGACAAATAAAAATTTAGGCTCAACATAGGCTAACCGATAGTTGACGAAGAGAGGTGGGATGCGTAGCATCCCCAAGCTTAGATGCTTGAGACTTCTTGAAATATTTACTTGGGGTACCTTGGGTATCCCCAAGCTTAAGCTTTTGTATCTCGTTCAATCCTCTCATACCCCGGTTTCACCTAAGTCACAAAAACTTCATCCACACAAGACTCAAAAAGAACTCGTGAGATAGGTTAGTACACATAAGATCAAATCAACACTTCATGTACTGCCAACACAAGTTGCACAATAATTTTCAAAAATTATCTACTGTTTACTATCGTTTCCACAATTTATATCTATCAATATAGGCTATGGAAACTATAGGATAAGTAGATAACAAAACTATGACAGCAATCTGTCCAAACAGAACAGTCTGTAGAAATCTATTAAACCAGTGTATTTCTGTAACTCAAAAAATTATGAAAATTTAGGACATGATAAAGAATTTATATGACAACACTGTGTAAAAATTTCAGAAACTTTCAAAGTTGCAGTAAAATATGAAAATTCAAACACTACAACAAAAGTTTCTGTTTTTACACAGCACACATCAAGTATGCAATTCAAGCATCCTAAAGGCAATTCTTGGAACTTTTTATTGAAAAACAAGATTGTAAATAACATCTAACAGAGAAAAATAAATAAAATGATGCTCCAAATAAAACACATATTATGTGACGAATAAAAATACAGCTCCAAGTAAGATATTCTGATAGTGTTGAAGACTAAAGAGGGGATGCCTTCCGGGGCATCCCCAAGCTTAGACGCTTGAGTTTTCCTTGGATATTACCTTGGGGTGCCTTGGGCATCCCCAAGCTTAGGTTCTTGTCACTCCTTATTCTGCTCATATCGGTGTCTCACCCAAAACTTGAAAACTTCAATCACACAAAACTTAACGGAACTTCGTGAGATGGGTTAGTATAATAAATATAGATCATTCACTTAGGTACTATTAAGACAAGATTCATAATTGTTCCCACATGATACCTACTGTATTCTATTATTCCCATAATTTATATCACTTAATACAAGCTATGGGAACACTCAAACAAGCAAACTATGCATGCAAATCAGAATCTGTCAAAAACAGAACAGTCTGTGAAGATCTGTAGTGTAACCATACTTCCCTGTCTCTAAAAATTCTGAAACATTAGGACAAACTGAAGAATTTGTATATGAAGACTGTGTAAAAATTTCAGATCATTATCACGCTCCAGTAAAAAAAATGAAAATTCCTGTACTGGAGTCAAAAGTTTCTGTTTTGGTTCAGCATCAATTCTACTCATCTTGTGAGTCATCCCAAAGGCTTTTCTTGGCACTTTATTGAAATAAAAGACACAAAACATGATTACTACAGTAGCTTAATCATGTGAACACTCAAAAAACAGAAAGTAAAAGTATTGGGTTGTCTCCCAACAAGCACTTTTCTTTAATGCCTTTTAGCTAGGCATGATGATTTCAATGATGCTCACATAGGAATAGTGTTTGAAATATGCAAAAGAGCATCCCGGATCACATGGCAAGCACATTTAAGTCTAACCCACTTCCTATGCATAGGGATTTTGTGAGCAGATAATTTTTGGGAGCAAGAATCAACTAGCATAGGAAGGCAAAACAAGTATAATTTCAAAACTTTGAACACATAGGGAGGAAACTTGATATTATTGCAATTCCTACAAGCATATGTTCCTCTCTCATAAAATTTTTCAGTAGAATCATGAAGGAATTTCACAATATAACTATCACATAAAGCACTCTTTTCATGATCTACAAGCATAGAAAATTTATCACTCTCCACACAAGCAAACTTCTCATACATAATAGTGGGAGCAAACTTAACAAAATAACCATCATGCGACACTTGATTGACATAACCTCTTTGAAAATCATGATGAAAAGTTTCATGGTTGCTAGCACTCTTTATAGCATACATGTCATCACAATAATCATCATATATAGGAGGCATGCCATCATCATAATAAATTTGCTCATCAAAACTTGGGGGACTAAAAATATCATCTTCATCAAACATAGCATCCCCAAGCTTGTTGCTTTGCATATCACTAGGATCATGGATATTCACAAAATTCATACTAGCAACATTGCAATCATGCTCATCATTCAAGGAATTCTCATTAAGTATTTTCATAAACTCTTCGTCTACACATTGAGCACAATTTTTCGAACCATCATTTTCACGAAAGACATTAAAAAGACGAAATAATTGATGCAATCTAAACTCCATTTTTTTGTAGTTTTCTTTTATAAAACAAAACTAGTGATAAAACAAGAAACTAAAAGATTTAATTGCAAGATCTAAAGATATACCTTCAAGCACTCACCTCCCCGGCAACGGTGCCAGAAAGGAGCTTGATGTCTACTACGCAACTTTATTCTTGTAGACTCGTGTTGGGCCTCCAAGCGCAGAGTTTTGTAGGACAGTAGCAATTTTCCCTCAAGTGAATGACCTAAGATTTATTAATCCGTGGGAGGTGTAGGATGAATATGGTCTCTCTCAAACAACCCTGCAATCAAATACAAGAAATCTCTTGTGTCCCCAACACACCCAATACAATGGCAAATTGTATAGGTGCACTAGTTCGGCGAAGAGATGGTGATACAAGTGTAGTATGGATGGTAGATATAGGTTTTTATAATCTGAAAATATAAAAACAGCAAGGTAACAAATAGTAAACAGCGAGCAAAACGGTATATTAATGCTTGGAAACAAGGCCTAGGGTCCGTACTTTCGCTAGTGCAATCTCTCAACAATGGTAATATAATTGGATCAGATAACCATCCCTCAACGTGCAACGAAGAATCACTCCAAAGTTTTTATTTAGCGGAGAACATAAGAAGAAATTGTTTGTGGGGTACGAAACCACCTTAAAGTTATCCTTTCCGATCGATCTATCCAAGAGTTCATACTAAAATAACACCAAGTTATCCTTTCCGATTAATCTATCTAGAGTTCGTACTAAAATAACACCATATGATACGCATCAACCAACTCTAATGTCACCTAGATACTCCAATGTCACCACAAGTATCCATGTGTTAATTATACAATACACATCAAACAAGTTTAGATTCATAATACGCAATCGAACACAAAGAATCTCAAAGAGTGCCCCAAGATTTCTATCGGAGAACAAGGCATGAAAAGGTGCAATCAACCCTTATGCGTAGATCCCCAAGGTCACTGGAATCCGCAAGTTGACGCCATAACATATATCAAGTGAATCACTTGAATACCCCCAATGTCACTACGGGTATCCGCATGCAAGACATACATCAAGTGCTCTCAAATACATAAAGTATTCAATCTGATAATAACAAAATCTCAAAGGAAAAACTCAATTCATCACAACAAGATAGAGAGGGGAAAACACCATATGATCCAACTATCTTAACAAAGCCCGTGATACATCAAGATCGTGCCATCTCAAGAACACGAGAGAGAGAGAGAGATTAAACACATAGCTACCGGTACAAACCCTCAGCCCCAAGGTGGATTACTCAGACATTATCATGGTGAGAAAGTTAGATTTGTTGATGGAGAGGTGCAGCCCCAAAGATATGGAAGCGATGGCGGCCACGGCGCCGGCGGTGGCGACGGGCGGTGGCCCCTTGCCCCCCTTATTCCTTGGTCTTGGTGCTGCAATGGAGGAGCCTATCCCCTTCTTGGCGGCTCCCAAGGGAGAGGCAAATTCGTGGCTTTTGGTGGCTCTCCCAAAATTAGGGTTTTTTCTCTCCTTATATATATGCCTCTGTGGTGCTCTAAGGCCCTCCGATGGATGGATCCTTGATCCAATGGCTCTTGGGCACCTCTAGAACCTTCCCGGGGACTCCTCACAGCCCTCATGAGTCCCCAAAGTCGTGGTTTGGACGAATACATCAGATATAGTAACAGTTGGACTCAATCACGTCATCAATTCTCGTAATCCCGTAATCATATATTTTCCTCCAGTAAAACGGGTCTACAGATCGCATCCGAACTCCGTTTTGGACGAATTTGGAGTCCAGAATCAATGCCATAAAATTCCCCACACTTTCCTAGTTTTATATTTTTTTCATTTGACGCTGTCTTCGGGGGTCAAACCGACGATCTCCAAAAACTGTTCGTGGACAGATTTCAGGAAAGTGAGAGTCCTCCTCCAACAAGGCTACTTTTGCGTTTTTTCGACAATTTCAAATTAATTCCTACACATCAAAGTGTGAAACAAGAACTTGTGCACTTTTGCAACCATTAATAGGTTAGTCCCAATAAATCATAAAACCATAGTAAACACATAGGCAAATATGACATGCATACTTCATAAATTATCGATACGTTGGAGACGTATCAATCATGCAAAGCAATATAACAATGAACACACATGCTATGAAACAGAATGATGGAAGTTGCATGGCAATATAACTCGGAATGGCTATGGAAATGCCATGATAGGTAGGTATGGTGGCTGTCTTGAGAAAGATATAAGGAGGCTTATGTGTGATAGAGTGTATCATATCACGAGGTTTGGATGCACCGGGAAATTTGCACGAACTCTTGAGGTGAGAAATGGCAATGCATGGTACCGAAGAGGCTAGCAATGTGCAGAAAGGTGGGAGTGCGTATAGTCCATGAACTCACATTAGTTATAAAAAACTTAAGTACTTATTATGAAAGTTTTATTAGCCCTCGAAGCAAAGTACTTCTCGCATGCCCCTAGGGAGGAGGTTGGGAGGATTTAACCATCGAGCGCCCCGACTCAAACAACACAAGGATTTCAACGAGGAATAAAAGTGCTCCAACATCCCGGTCATGCCATGACCAACACTTAAATGAGTAGTTAATAACAAGATTTAATGTCGATATCTTTACTAACCAATGATCATGAATCTATACCCTTTCATATTACTAAATTAATATAATCAAATCACGCAAGCCATATTTAGTGATCTACATGCAAATTTTGTTATATCACTCTTATATACCTATCATTTTCAGACTGGTCTTTATAACCAGTGCATATTACCACTTCCATTTAAGACTCTAAAAAATATTTAAGTGAAGCATGAGAGTGCAATCATTTCATAAAATATAACCACCACCGCGCTCTACTGATATAATTGAAGCACATGAGCAACTGCATATCTCAAAAGATATAAGTGAAGCACATTGAGTATTCTAACAAATTATGATGAACATGTGTCTCTCTAAAAAGGTGTGTCCAGAAAACAATGATTGTGGCAAACTAACAAGTAAACAAAATAAAACTATAATACATGACGCTCCAAGCAAAACTGATATCGTATGATGAATAAAAATATAGCTCCAAGTAACATACCGATGAATTATGGACGAAAAAGAGGGGATGCCATCTTGGGTCTTCCTTGAATATTACCTTCGGGTGCCTTGGGCATCCCCAAGCTTAGGGTCTTGCCGCTCCTTAATCCTTCATCCACCGCGATCTCACCCAAAACTTGAAAAACTTCAGCACACAAAACTCAAGAGAAACCTCATGAGATCTATTAATATAATAGGAAAATCATAAACTTTAGGTACTGTCATAAAGCAACTTATAATTATTCTTGCATAATAGATAACGTATTCCAACTCTCCCATGATTTATATTTCCCGATACAATCCATATAATCATTAAAACAAGCACACTATGCAATTAAAAACAGAATCTGTCTAAAACAAAACAGTCTGTAATGATCTGTACTACAACCATGCTTCTGTAACTCTAAAAATTCTGAAACGTTAGGACAACATGGGAAATTTTCAGGACAATAATGTGTAAAAGTTTCAGCAATTTATCACGTTCCAGCAAAAAAAAATTCAAATACTGGGCATCAAAGTTTCTATTTCTGCATCGTATCAATTCTACTATTATTCAAATCATCTCAAAGGCTTTACTTGGCACAAACATCCATTAAATGCTAATAACACAATCAATACAATAGCAACAATCATTTCATCACAGAAAAATAGAATATAAAAGTTGCAAACAAAATAAATATTGGTTTGCCTCCCAACAAGCGCTATTGTTTTATGCCCCTAGCTAGGCATAATGTATAGTTTCAAGTATTGTCATCCGTCAAGTTCTTTTGGATTAAATCATCAAAAACATTTCTTAGCAATTCCCTATTCTCATATTCCACTTTTCTAGTTGGTGAGATCAAGTGATTAAAAGGGCTTTGTTTGGTAATTTTAACATTCATAACTTCAAACTTCGAATCATCACCATAATGGTCTTCATATAAAACATGGATTCCGTCATCAATAGGTTCTCTAGGGCGTTTTCGAACCATTCTTCACTAAATCCTTCATCAAATCCCTTGGTGATCCATCAAATTTATCACAAGTGTTATGGCATATAGCTTTAATTAATGCCTCATGAGGAACTTTCCTCCTCATATTCTCACCATATGCATGATAATCATTAGATTCTAACCTACGCATCATGTCTTTATCATGAAGGATTTCTTCTATTTGAGGATACTCATAATCTATTTTGTAAAAGGTAAAGATATCCCTAGCTTCACGAATTATGTAATCAAATTTATACATCAGGATGATAGATGTAATCTTTTTAATCTTAGGATCATTAATGTTAGGAAGCACTAAAAATATCTTTTTTAAGAAGGGATGGATTTGCAAAAAAAACTCTTTCTAATTTGACTATAAGCATAGCAATAACATCCAAATAGCAATTCGTTTTATCAAGAATAGTTCCTTTAATTAATGGTATAGCTCCCGCACACTTAAAGAATCCTTGAATGACATTCTTTCCGATAATATTACCACTACCAACACGATAAGTTTTAGTTTTTAAGGACGTGTGAGTTTCATCATTATAAATTTTATTCTCAGGAGGATCATGATTAGAATAAAGTGTAGGTTTTTCCTCATTAGATTCACTAGAACTATCTTCACCACCACTTTCAACAATGACTTTCTCAAACTCATACATGATAACAACTTTTAATCAAATAGGCAATACAGCAAATAAGCAAATAAATGTTTTTGTATTTTTTATATAATTAAAGTAAAAGCTATTAATAGGTAGAAGTATCTGATAGTTTGTGTGAAGGAACCTTGAGGTTGTTTGATGATCTCTACCCGGCAACGGCGCCAGAAATTCTTCTGCTACTTGAGATGCGTTAGGATTTTCCCCGAAGAGAAAGGGTGATTTAGTGAAGTAGCGAAAAGTATTTTCCTCGGTTAAGAACCAAGGTTTATCGAACCTGTAGGAGAACCAAACAAGCAACCGTCAGCAACACCTACACACAAAAGAGCAAATACTTGCACCCAACGCATGCAAGAGGGTTGTCAATCCCGTTGTACTTGTTGACAACAAGGATTAAATGTGATGGTGATAGATAGGTAAATTGCAAAGTAAAATAAAAGTAAAGAAATTGCAGCAATATATTTTTGGTTTCTGTAATATGACTAAAGTAGACTCGGGGGGCCATAGTTTTCACCAGAGGCTTCGCTCGTTTAGCATAGCATACGATGGGTAAACAAATTACTGTTGGGCAATTGATAGAAAAGCGCATAATTACGACGTTATTCATGGCATGATCATATATACATAGGCATTACATCCGTGACAAGTAGACCGACACCTGGGTGCATCTACTACTATTACTCCACCAATCGACCGACTCCTTCCTGCATCTATGGTATTAAGTTCATGACAAACAGAGTAACACTTTAAGCAAGATGACATAATGTAGACAAAAAAGACAAGCAATATGCCCAGACCCCGTCGTTTTATCCTTAGGAGCAATAATACAATACGTGCCTCACTACCCCTGCTGACACTGGGTGAGGACACCGCAAGATTGAACCCACTACTATGCACCACTTCCACAGAAGATCAATAGATCAACTTGGCCAAAGAAAAACCGTAGACTGGAAAGCATTACATAGCTATATAAATCATACATAAAGTTCAGAATTGACTCAATTGCTTTTAATGAATAATCTGATCATAAACCCACAATTCGTCGTATCCCAATAAACACACCGCACAAAAGGATTACATCGAATAGATGTCCTAAGAGAACATGGTATTGAAGATAAAAGAGAGAGAAGAAGCCATCTAGCTAATCACTATGGACCTATAGGTATGTGGTAGACTACTCACACATCATCAGAGAGGCAGCAAGGTTGATGTAGAAGCCCTCCGTGATCGATTCCCTCTCCGACGGGGTGCCGCAAAAAGCCTCCATATGGGATCACGGTAGAACAGAGACTTGCGACCGCGGAAAAATTGTTTCGGGTGGCTCTTTAGGGGTTTCAGAATATTTGGGGATTTATAGAAGTGGAATTAGGTCCCACGAAGCCACGTGGGGCCCACAAGACATCAGGGTGCAACCAAAAATAGGCAAAAAACAACAACTGACACTAGGCAGTGTGTTAATAGGTTAGTCCCAAAAATCATGTAAAATTGCATTAAACTATCTAAGATTGATAGTGTAATAACATGAAACAATCAAAACTATAGATACGTTGGAGACGTATCACAACCTATGATTGCAAAGTTTTGACCCCTAGGGGGCATTGTTTACATGAGACGGTGCAGGATCTGGTTGATCCTACTACCGTGGGTGGGATGTTCAGCTTATACATGATAATTTCCGGCCTATTGATGCTTTAGGAATTTTACAGATTCTGCTACCATCTCAAGGTCAACCAGACTTCATTGCTTGGCAACTTTGTAACTCTGGGTGTTTTACTGTGAGATCAACATATCATGCAGAATGGAAAGTGGAGTATCGAAACAGAGCTGGCAGTGTAACAGCAGGAGAAAGAGGTGAATCGCATCTCGTTTGGAAGATTCTATGGGAAATGAAGGTACTGCACAAGGTGCACATTTTTACTTGGAGGGTCTTGCACAACATTGTGCCTTGTTATTGCACTCTGGCGAATAAATATATAAAGACACCGGTAACATGCCCGGTGTGCATAATTGATCTAGAAGATCTCAGGCATATGCTTTTTATCTACAAAAGAACTTGTAAGGTATGGAAAGAACTTGGTCTACTAGATTGCGTGACAACTACCATGCCAGAACACAGATCAGGTTCTCTTATTTTGTACAAAGCTACCAGGTGGCTTTCAAGTTCCTGGAGAAAACGCGCTGGAATTGGTGATGGTCGCGTGCTGGTCCACCAGTACTGCCAGAATATCCGGACACCATTTCCTGGTGGCTATCACCAATGGATGAGTTCTCGGTGAACACGACATACTAGGCATTATGTCAGTCACCCACCATCCCCTGGCTTTCTCCCTTGTGGAAGGCCCCTCCGCCATTGAAGATTAAGATTTTTATGTGGCAACTACTGCGAGATCGTATCCCTTCGTGGACCGAGGTACCTAAGCGGCATGGCCCGGGTGATGGCTTGTGCCCCTTATGCGCGGTACCGGAGACTGGGAGACATATCCTATTCTCTTGTATGGCACCAGGGGTCCTATGGACGTTCGTCCGTGAAGCACCGGGGCCCTGGGAGGCCATGGCCCTCGCGGAGTTCCTCCAGACCAGGGCTACCCATCCAAGGCGACATCGCCACTTATTCTGGCTTATCTTTGCAGCGATGCCATGGACTCTTTGGACGACACGTAATAAAATAAAGATTGAGCGGGTCTTTCCGAGGCAGGTGTTTGATTCCTTCAAATTCCTTGCTTTTCTGCAGCACTGGCACCCGGTCTCTAGGCAGCGAGGCCGCGACCGGCTTGGGCTCATGCTGGATGCACTACTGGCTACTGCACGGCGACTGTCGTCTTCGTATGGCGGCCTGTTGGTAGCCACTAGGTGCTTTTTTCCTACCTCTTGTGTTTTTGGGCTTGATTGTGTTGTTGCTCAGGGGCGCCAAGGTAAATAAAGTTGGTAAAGTTAAACAAAAAAGGTCACGCGCAGGGGCGCCAAGGTAAAAAAACAACAACTTGGCAACGGAGAGAAGCATGGTGGTCCGTGGTAGGCGTGTGTTGCGCTGCTGTACCGTAGTACCTCCCCGCCAAAGCCCAAAGATGACACGCACATGCGGCATGGACCCGTCGTTTTCACTCGTCAGCCCGGCCCTTGCTTTGCACACGACGGTCGACATGTGTGTCTTCGATCACTTGTTCCGTTCTTGCGGCACCCCGGCCGGGCCTTCTTTCTCCCGTCTCTTTCTGTGAGCGCGCGTGGCCGATGAACGAACGGAGGGGGTAAAAGATGGCTGCGTCCTGTGCGCAGTGGTGTGACACAGACATGATGCATGCAAAGCAATCCATCGACCTCCGATGCGCTGTAGACGGATTATGCGCCTGCGCTGTCCCCCGGCCATTGGACGTCCGCACGTACGGCCCTCGTGAGGAGACACCATCTAGTAGCATGAATCTCCTTTTATCCGTCTATC
The DNA here is from genome assembly GCA_039707655.1 of Elymus sibiricus. Classification (NCBI taxonomy): domain Eukaryota; kingdom Viridiplantae; phylum Streptophyta; class Magnoliopsida; order Poales; family Poaceae; genus Elymus; species Elymus sibiricus. Next base: position 450,061,021 of record CM077667.1, on the reverse strand, counting down.
CATCTAGTATCCATTGTCGAGCTTGGCTATGGGCCATGGCTACCCGTTGGTTCGATCATGACGATCGTGTGCGGATATATCACGTCCGGCAACCCGCAGATACCAGCAGATGACTTCACCTCCATCACACGCGGTTAGATTTTGTTACCACTTAGAGCAACTTCAACCGGCCGTTTTCTTTGAAGGGAAATGGTGGCGTTGTGTCACCGACGGGCGGGCCAGGGGAGGAAAAGGACGAACGTCGCGCGCGTCCGTTCCTTGTCTGCGCCGTCGCAAATTCGGTCCAAATTTAAATCTGAAATGGATCAATGATGGATAAAAACGGACGTCCGTCTGTTTGGATCGAGGCGTTGAACGGAGTTTTATGTCCACGACGATCCAAACAGACACGCGCGAACGAAATGGATTGTCCGGTTGAGTTGCTCTTACACCAGGCACCACGGGCCGGCCGCTCCTGCTAGTCGTTGCGCAACGGCAGTGCAGCGCCAGGCGTTTTCTTTTCCGCGTCGCGCCTGTATGGGAAGGCAAATAAACGTGGGTCTCGGCCTCGCCGGGCGTCCGGGGGATCAGGATCGATCACCAACAACCCAACACGCACGCATGTGGAGTGCAGACGAGGTTCCGACTCTCATTGGATAACGCAAAGTGGGGGTTCTACGAACGAACATGCAGTAAATAGTACAGTACGCCTGCCATTTCTGAGATTGTAGTACCATGCGCACCAGCCACTGATTAACTGCTCTTCAGCCAAGCCGCCAATGGATGGTTGGATCGCACCTGTGACCTGTGTTTCCTTGGAACAAACTGTACTGGCAGCACTGTTTCTCGTAAGTACTAGAGTACGAACCACACTTATTACTCGTTAATTAAGCCACGCATGTGCTCGATTTTTCTAAGTTTCTACCCCCTTCTATAAATATTGTGCTTGATGTTTTTAAAATTTCTACCCACTTATAGATTTTGTTTTCCTTCAAACTCTTGGAAGAAGAGTAGTGGAATGCTTACAGGTAGAATTAAACCATGACTGCTTGGTAATCATCATCCCTATTGCTCCCATGCATTGCAATCCATCGATCATACCCACATGCATGCATAATAGCCCAAGCCCAGCCGCCACCTTTTCCCAACAAACAGGCCGCTTCCTTTTTCAAGGTTCCATGCATGCATGTAGATGTAGGTGATCCGTGACTCACTTGATCGATCCACCCATGAGCTTTGTATTGTCTTGTTGATGACGATGATTACCTCATCACCAACCCTCTCCCTCCTTAGCTCAGCTCCATCCACCATCCGTCCAGGTCCAGGACAACGACGCCCCTGGACGGTTGTAGATGCCTCCACGTGGGATCCCCCACGGACGTCCTCGACGACCCAGTCCCCTCTGGACGCGTGGCACCTTCGGCCCCACGTCGGATCCACCCATCCTGTTGCGCTGCCGTTCCCTGTGCTCACTTCTGTGGCCTCCACACCGACAGGGACGTACAAGTGCTTATCCTTCGTTTAGATGATGTACGTTTAGATGATGCTTTTAATCACATTCGTTTATTACTTTGATGAAAAAAATCAGGGACCCTTTTGTGTTCTTTCGGTACCGGGAATGTGCATCGAACAGATGGATACTACGGATTGGACGAAGAAGAACCATAGCTATAGGATCGATATATAATGCGCCCAGCATTGATCCGTGCCGGTTTACTTGCTTGCTTCCGTACTTTCTTTGATCTACTGTTGCGTTCCTTGCAAGGCATTTGATTAGAATCAGCAGCAGCCAATAATGATAATTGTTCGCCTGGTCTGTTATTCGCGAGGATTGAATAATTTAATTTCTCATGCTCATGTACTTGATCATTAGGGTAGTTAGTATAATACCTTCTGTGGGCAGACGTAGGGGATGCATGCTGCTTTACCACCGATGGTGATGTCCATTGATCTAGAACTCGCATCATTGCGCACTTTGGGTTCCATTAAATCGGAATGCATGTGTTCTAGAAGCCGCTTGTTAGAGTAATATTAGAGGTTCATCTTGCGCAGCCAATTTAGTTTCATAGGAAGACATCAAACATTGTATGCAAAAACATAAAGAGGAAAAAAAGCACATAACCGAGGCTTCATGTGAACTTATGAAGTACTATGATGCCGGATGTCTTTTCGCCTTTTGCTCAAATACAATATTTTTCTTTAAACCTTATTCTACTTTCGCTTTTGTACCGACTCCACCCTAAAAATATTCTTGCATTTTTTTTCCAAACTTTGAGTATAACTCGGTCTACTATTAATGAAAGTTGTAAGCTTTATTCCCTCTAACCTAAATTAATGTATGATCTCCTGGTGATGATCTATAACATTTTTCTTCTAGCTACATTGGTCCAAAACTCCGATTCTAATTTTCTCCTCCATCTAAGCAGTGGTGCTTGTGGCCTTTAATTTCTTTCCTGTAGGGCCTAGCCATCCAGTGGTTGGGTGTGATGGAGCCTAATTTGAGGAGGAAGCCACGCTAAAGCAAGGAAACCCAGTGCCTTTTAGCATAACATAACCCTGAGCTTTGCCTTTCATGATGCTTAGGTTTGGCTAATATATGTCTTTGGCCACTAATGTCATTACCAATTAGCCCACCCTCACTTTTTCATGATGCTTAGGTTTAGCCAATGCGTGTCTTTCGTGCTCGCAAATATAATCACCGGTTAATTAGCCCATCCTCCGTTGCTTTTAGGCAGTGGATGCTAAAGTTAGGGGTCTCTCATTTCCAAGAACCCCTTTGAATTAGAATAGTAATCATCAATCTTCTCACCTCCCATAAAGGTTAAAATTATACACATATACTACTAGTATTTGTTGCTTTCACATGCATCCATGAGGATACATGCTGCTACACTCAATCTGATCAGCAGTTAGGACATCTACTAGATCCAAGAGATCATCGAGACCAATGGCTAGCTAGCTCTTTCACCATTCTGTACTATACTATAGCTAGCTAGTGCATGTGGTAGCACCTCCTAGAAAATTATTGAGCCTGCCTGAATGGCTCCCAAAGGAAACCTACATAGATACATGCATGGTAATTACCAGCTGCTAAGTCCAAGTGTACTAGTGGCAAAACAAATCATTGTTCAGGTCCTACATATGCATGTTTATCCGTCTATTTTAAGATATGTACTAGCATTTGCTTTTGGCTTGATGGTGTCCCAATTTAAAATGCTGCTCTATATGTGGGTTGATGGAATCCACTCGATTAGCTAGCTAGCATTTCGAAACACGTCAGTCAGGAGAGAGGCTGGATTAAGTACGTGTCTTAATGTCCAAGTGATGGAGATGTGAAGCATACTTTGAGCGGGGTATTCTCCTCGAAACACGCCACGTGTCTAAACTACTGGATTACTTGCGCTGCCCTTCCACTATAATACAACCGAGGATGTTCCTCCAATTATACCTAACTTGCAATAAACAAGGATGTGAGCTAGTCTTTGCTTACCACTGCAAAAGAATTATTATGTTTTCCATGCCTACCTCAAGTTGTGCTTCGTGATGTGATGTCCAAAAGATAAATAGTGCGCGCGCGCCTTATTAGAAAGAAAAAAAGCAGATAAGTAACCGGAGGCGGCGTCAGAGGAGAGATGTAACGATTTTAATCCTCCTTCCCTCTCTGTGTCAACTGTCCCCAGCACATCACATCACTTTCAGCACATTTGATATTTCTTTTTTTGTTTTTGGACCCCGGCTGTTTGCCGAGAGAGCGCTGGGGGATGAAAATGACTGGATGGGGTTAGGCCAACAGGTAGTAGTCCACAAGATGATCCTAGCGGACAAATTCACTGTTTTGACCCTTTTGGCGTAGTTCAACCGGATCTGACCCTGGTTTGCAAAAATTTCCGGATCTGACCCTTTTCTTACCGTCAGACTCCTTGGCGGTAGGGTATGACAACCTACCGCCGAGGACCCTGACGGTAGGAAAATGGCCTACCGTCGCAGGGGCTGGCGGTAGCATGTGTAACCCTACCGCCAAGGGGTCCGGCGGTAGGCACACACGCGCACTATGTCCGTAACTTAGAAAATTTTCACGGTAGGGCGTGCGACCCTACCGTCAGGGTCCTCGGCGGTAGGTTGTCATACCCTACCGCCAAGGTGTTTGACGGTACGAAAAGGGTCAGATCCGATTTTTTTTACAAACCAGGGTCAGATCCGGCTGAACTATTCCAAAAGGGTCAAAACACGAAATTTTGCCCTAGCTGGACCCTGGTTAATCTCCCAGTGGATAGTGAAGATGAAACTAGGACATGGTAACCCTGTCAAGACCCTCGGTCGCAGGAGACATGTTGCTCTTTCTTTCTGCCCCTCTCTTGAGATCAACTTTATGCTCTTGCATGCATAGAGGATCATGGAGTTGTGATAATAATAAAAATAAGAAAGTGATACAGATTGGAGATGGCGAGAGGAAAAGGTTTTGCTATCGCTAGTAGTACTACTAGTAGCATAGGGGCCCTCCACTGAGATCATTGTTGCTAGATTCCTTGGCCTTTTTATCATGTGTGATGAACAGAGACAAGCCACCTAAAGATGACGGGAGGTGTGTTTGAACCCATTTAGGCCAGGAAGCATTCCGCTATCAGCCATGTCTTCGTCTCATCACAATGCTCTCATCCTCTTCGGCTCTTCCTATCACTGGTTCACGGCCAAAAAGGCACACAGACAAAGGGTGAAGGATAGTGTGAGAATTTTTTTGCAAGTATTTCCACATCCATGCAAGTAGGTGGCCATGGACTCCAATCGAAGGCATTTCCCTTTTGATTGGGCCACACTTTGGTTTTCTCTGTTCTCTCTAACATACTCCATGGGGTGACATTCGTGGGACCCTTTCTTTAGGTAATTATCGTATACAAACTCACGGTGAGGCAGCGGCAGCCAGCCGTGTCTGTACCTACTCCGAACAAATGCGCCGCACCTTTGGAGCGCAAAAAGGGAGAAGGGTCTACATTTGTGCAAATCCAACGCACTCACATTCAAACGAGATGCATCGCACCTGGTCGTGCACCCTTACGGCTCCCCATCTTCATGGCACACGTTGCGCCATTTCCATCCAGCACGCACGTACGCACAGAGCACTACGGGTCAGCGGATGGAGCGATTAATCAAAGGCTAATTGGTCGATGGTTTGGTGGCGCCATTAACTGGTGACTCGTGCAGCAGAACGGCAGATAAGGCTAAAGAATCCATGGAGCTCGTCGACCAACCCCTAAAGAAGACGAGACATGTTTGGTAGTCCGTAGTGTATTTGTTTGCTCGAGAAATATATATACTACTCCCTCTGTTCCTAAATATAAGTCTTTCTAGAGATTTTATTATGGACTACGTACGGAGCAAAATGAGTGAATCCACACCCCGAAGTATGTCTATATACGATGTATATAGTTTGTAGTGGAATCTCTAAAAAGACTTATATTTACGAACGGAGGGAGTAGTAATGCATATTTCTGGTCAAATCGCATGCCTCCTGAAATTCAAGCGCTTTGGAGGTTGGCAGCTCTTCCCTGCATGATGCATGATCGAACAAACAACAAACGACAAATCATGCAACCGCATTAGGCAATGGATTGATTAAACACCACGGACTGAACATACTGGAGCAGTATCTTTGACCAAACGTACTTGCGCTGGGGATCTCTCTAGCTAGTTGCTCTGCCTCTCGGATTGTCTGGCCAACGGGAACAGCCGGCTTTTCCGACGAGGACGCGATCAACTTGCAGGTGCTGTAGTAATTGAGCGGCACAGAAACTAGGCATTATAACCGCAAGAAACAGGTAGATTTTTGAACGAGACGATCAACTTGCTGGCTGCATGGTGGGATCGATCGACAGGAAAAGGCTGTGCCAAGAGCCCAATGGTGTGTTTGAGCATATACATGCAAAAACCATCATCTGCATGTTGATTGGTTGCCTACATCTTTTCTTCCTGGATCGTAGAACCGCCTCTATGCATTGTGTTTGATTGCTCGCATTGGCTGTGCTCATACTAGTGCACTTGTTTGGTTGCAGACACTGGACATGATTAAGAATTAACAGGTATACATAACACACAGTGTTACACTAGAGTGCCACTGTAACAGCGGTGGGCGGTGGTCGCCACGCCGCGTCCGACACGACGAGCACGGAGTCGCGGGCAACCTCCCATCACCGGGGCGGGAACTAGTTGCTAGCGCCGTCACCGCAGAGAAAGTCCGTGTGGAGCAACGGATAGAAGGGCGTTGAGGCAGAGGATGATGAAGAAAAAATTCAGTGTGCGCATCATGGCGGCGTCAGTGTAGTAGGAAACGAAAGAAGGAGGCCGAAAAGAACAACGATGACGACGGCACCAGTGTAGTAGGATGTGAGCGAGGAGGCCGAGAGGAACGAGGCTGGCGATGACTTCAGTGTACCAGGACATGAGAGAGGAGACCGAGAGGAACGACGACCACGCAAGTGTGAGGACATGAAAGAGGAGGTTGAGAGGAACAACGTCGGTGGTGGCGCAAATGCAACAACACGCAGGAAAGAACGACTATGTCGACAGCGCCAGTGTAGTAGGACGCGAGCGAGGAGGCCGAGAGGAACGACGCCGGCGATGGCTTTAGTGTAGCAGGACATAGGAGAGAATGTAGATAGGAATGACAACCGCGCGAGTGTAGTTGGACATGGGAGGAAGGTCGAGAAGAACGACGCCGGTGGTGGCGCTAGTGCAATAGCACGCAGGGGAGGAGGCCAAGAGGAGCGACGCCGACGGTGGCGCCGGTGAGAGGAGACCGAGTTTAAGGAGTGTCATTAACACATATCACACATATGCGTATATACTTTTCATGAGAAAAAAGTTAGATTTAAATGTCTAAGAACGTCGAAACAGAAAATATGCAGCAGAGAGTCGTGTGAAACTGTAAGATGCAGCTACCGATCAAAGGAAATTTCAAACGGTCGACCGTGCGCGACGAATTTGACAAAATTCATCTAAAATAGCTCCAAACATGAACATAAAGTTGACCATTTACGATCGACGAAACTACTAACTTGTCGCAAAAATGGAACCGTCACATCGATATGCATCTTTTTCATATGGAGCTTATCTCAAATCGAAGCACCGTTGTGTAGATTAGAAGGGACGTAAAAAGGAAGATTAAATAAGGAGGTTACTGGAAGCGAAAGAAGAAACAACATTGCTCACATCCTCGCATGCAAAAGGGCCCACCATGTGCGTTCGATTGTGGCTCAACTCAGTGTGGCCGGTAGAAACTGTCAATTTGAGCGTTTCTTTGGATGTGCCCTGATGCACTTTAAGTTTCGTACGGACCAACTTTTCAATGCGACCCAGGCAACCAAACATCCCACTCAGAACTGATTGGACCTAATGTAGGTAACCAAACGCCTCCGGAGAATAACTATGGAGCACCCCTAGTCTCGTGCTGTGCATGTAATTGATCCGGTGAGGCCAACCCAAGATAACTAAGGGCATCTGACAACCCTAAACCGTACACCGCATCCGTCCGCGGATAGAAGAAACAGTCCCGTACACGGATGCAGGAACCAGCCACAAAAAAACTCTTCACATATGTCCGATTACATTTACAAAGAAATTTAACGAATGAAAATTTGATGCATATTTAAATGCGTCGGACGATATTCATTCATACTTGAATAATGTGTATACAAAAGCAGATGTTTTTTTAAAATCTAAACCTGGCCTAAATGACCGTCGATGCCCGTTCACCATCTCCTGCCGGCCACAAGCCCCAGAAAATGAAGCTCCGCCTCCACAACCTGCTTGTGGCTAATCGATCGATGATGGTGAGGCCGTCACGCTTGGCATCAACGAAAGGGAGGAGTGGTGGCCCATCTAGGACAAAAAGCACTAGCGACCTCCCATGCGCCAGTCTCCCTCGCTACTGGCGGCGCCCGCAGACGTGCCGACTTCATGGTTGTGGCGGCGGGACGCACCTGTGGTGGAGCTGGCGACCTCGTCCTGATCCTCGCTCTTGCCGAACACCTCATTCGTCATCTCGTCGAACTCTATGTAGGCGGCTTCTAACTCTGCCTGATGTTCGCAGTACCGCCAGCGGTCACGACGGATGTCGCGGGCAGAGCGATAACACTCGAGCAGCGTCTCTTGCTCGGGCATGTCCACGTCCGGTGCGATGGCCGTGCCGGCAGCAAGTTGCACCTCAGCGCACCGGTGCTTGTCGAGGAGGCGGACGTTGTAGTCCTGGTCAGCCTGCGCTTGCCGAAACACGACCTCCCCCTCAGTAAACACAATTTCGGTGTAGTGAGCATGGGCCTCACCGATGGTGATGCATGCATGGATCAGTGAGGAGAGTGGCGTTGGCTTGTCGTTGACCGATCTGCCACTAGGCCGGTCATAGCGTTGGAATCCGTCTGCCCACCTGCTTGCCAACCGACTACAATGACGGTGATATCATGTTTCTGCTCGGAGGAAAGCTGTCCCACGCGGCTTTCGAGCTCAAGGAGGCCATGGTGAGTCACTCTATGCGTTTTAAAACCGAAACAAAAACCATACCAAAAATAAACCGAACCGAACCAATTTTATAGTTTATGGTTTCGGTATGGTATGAGCTTTTCAGACCATTTTGAACTTTGGTTCTTATGCTATATACAGTAAAACCGAATGGTTAACCGAATAAACCGAAATAAAAAAATACTTATATATCTTGAGGCGAACAACCACATAACTATTGAATTTTTGTACAAGAGCCTGATTACCTGTTAAGCACATCCATTTTTCTTGTAACGTAGTCATATTTCTCTTCAAAAGAATGCTAAGTACACCCATAACCATCGAATCTATGCATGCATATAGTTATGTACTCTTTGTATAAAAAGGTATATGTTTTAAGTCGTAAATTTGTAAATTATTATATCTCATTTTCAAATCCGCGTCAACTTTGGTTTTTATGGTATATACCGAAACCATACTGAAACCGAACCGTATCTTAATTTGATACTGTATTTACCGAAGTATTAATACCGTACAAACCGGAAAACCCTATAAACAAAACCATGTAAACCGAATAAACGGAACACACAGAGTGAATGGCGGGTGTGGTGTAGAGAGGAGAAAAGAAGCAGAGGCTGTTGGATATGGCTATGGACAGGCCTGCGGTTTATATAGCGGACTGATGGTAGGGCAACAGGTAAGGTGATTAATGGTAGGCGGCAGACGGACGGGTGGCGCCGGCTCGCCGTTCGTCGGCACCCTAACACATGCTTAATGCAAAGTAGGCGGACGAGCTGTCGTGACGTGGGGCAACATTGGGAAGCGGCTAGGGTTGCGCTCTCGGCCGGCGAGCCGCTTCAATGTAAGAGCATTGTGAGAGGTCTCGTCGCTTTGAACCGGCATGGATGCGACACTGGTGCTCTGAAGCAGGGTTGGCCGCTTAGGGCGAGAACGCGCGCGGGCGAGGGATGGTTTTTTGGGTGGCTCAGGGCAGTTAGATGCGGGGGTAGCAAAGGTCCGGACGCCCGCAAAGCCCCCTCACTCAGTTTGTTTCTGGTTTACGGGAAAAAGTGCGTTCGAACTGGTCTGCGGACCGATACAGGTCTGTGTTGGATGGCAAAACACATTCGGACAATGAGGTTGAGACGATTGCGGTTGGTTTGACCCACATTAGTCTGTGGACAGGGGAGACCAGTACGCGAACACAGATGCGGGAGTCGGCCATCCAGCACTGCTCGCATACAATTTCAACACTTTTTAAACAAACCGAACGAAATTCATATAAAATGGAGCACATTCATTACAATTCGGACATTTTTGGTTAAAAAAGACCGGCCAGACCTAAACCTATCCTACGGTGGCGCTCGGCTTCCACTTTCTTTGTATTCCGCACCGGCGATCATGTCCTCCATCTGTCGTCTTCATGAGCGCCAGCGGGGTTCAATACTCGTGAAGTAAAGGTGCAGTCTCAGGCGAGGAGGAGTAGAATATGGGAGATGGACCGACCCGCATGGGACACCAGTGGGGGACTCCGTGACCTGTCTGTCGCGAGTGCCAATGGACGTCGATAGTCTGCCACTGTGGACCTGCCACATGCGCCCGTGAAAGTTAGACGGCGGCACGTACGACGCGCAGCTCGCGCCGTTCTCATCCTCGGCCGCCAGTGCATGCGCACGTGCTGCCTCATCCGTGTCCGTCTGCGCCGGCCGTTTGTTGCGAGCGGCGCGTAGAGCACACGCAGCCTCGTACAACGTCCGCTGCTCCGCCACAAAGTTAAGGTTTGCCGCGACCATGGCGGCCACGAGCTCCTCGCTTGCGCGCTTGCCGTAGATCTGGCCCTCTGCCAGCTGGTGCTGCTCGAGGAGGAATAAGTTGTACCTCTACACCTCATGCGCCTATCGGAATGCCTATATAGGAGCCGACGCAGGCTGCTCCTCCTCCGCCATGGCGGCGTTGTAGTGCGTCTATGCCTGCTCCATGGTCAGGACGGCATGCACCGGCACGGGGTCCGATGCGGTGTCATCGTCCGAGCCTGTCTCCATTGTGGGATCATCGTCGGAGACTTTGGGCATGCCCTGCTCGATCCGCCTGGCGCGGCGGGACTGTCAGGCGGCTGTAAGAGCGGCCACCTCATGCTTCATGTCCAGTGGAAGACTATCCCACAAAACGTTCCCGCTCGCGGTCATGGTGGATGTGGAGCAAAGGAGGAGTATGTGGAGCGGAAGTGTTGTGGTGTGGAGTTAGCCCGATGTGGCCGACTTTAAATAGCGGATTTCGATGAGGCCAAGCGTTCGGGTGCGTCAATGAGCGGCACCGGAGTTGGTTCCTCGTCCGGTGAGCCTGCTTAACGTGGGCATAAGGAAGGACGAAGCATTGAACGGGCGTGATAGATACCCGTCCCGTCCCTTACAGCAAACATCGCCGGCATTGAACAGGCGCGGACACCAAGGACGCGGCGCGGTGGCTCTCTCGGCCACCGGGCCTTCAATGTCGGCGCCAGTAAAAGGTCACGTTTGTTCTCACCGGCATTAATGCGTAGCGGCCGCTCTGTAGCGGCATGAATGCGGGTAGCTGGCCACGTGCGGGAACACACGGGAGCGCGGGTGGAGGGTTTTTTGTGGACCAATATAGTTTGGCGCGGGCGTGACAGCGGTCGGAACGCCCGCAACCCCTCCCTTACACTTTGTCTCAGGTTTGCGAGGAAAACTGCCCAGACTATCGAGTGGACTGATACAAGACCATATTGAACGAAATAATCATGTCTAAACCGTGTGGTCCGGGTGGTTTGAGGAGATGCCCTACGAACTTCCTGCTCCTGGCTAGCTAGCCAGCGGCAAAGAAAGCAAGCTTTAGTGGCTGCTTAGCAGCTCCCGTGCACCAGTATGACACCCCACTTCGTCCCGTCGGTCCGGCTCATCATGCTTGACGGGCAGTGCAATTCTACTAGTACGAACGAAATTTAGAACGACCGAACCCCACTGAGATAAGATAAACAGTCAGTCTTTGGGAAAAATCTGAGCGTGCCACAGGGTTCGGAGGTAACGGGCCAGGGTATCGTGAGAAATTCCGAATACAACAAGGCTACAGAATACGGGACAGGCGCGCGACAGGGTGGGCGGGACCGCGGCCTGTTCGCCACGTCCAACCCCTCTACCCGGAGTCCCGGATCGATCCATGCAGTCGCTCTGCTGTGCCTTCAGTCGTCGCCTTCCTCCAGTTGCTGCCGTTGGCCGCTTGCTCTGCGCTGTTAGCAAAATACAGTATCATGCATGCACCATTGCCAGTTGATTATGTTGTTGTTGAGGACCATCCATGTAGGAGGAGGTCGCTGACCGACGTCGTGCCGGATAGGTCGAGATCCAAGCGCGCGACGCCCCGAGCAGATCCGTGTTCGCCATGAATGAAGAACGTGGAATCTTGGCCGCTGCCTGCTGGTGCTGGATAGGCCGCAGGAAGTCCTCCGGATCGATGTACTGACGGTACGCGTCAAGTATGTGCACTCCACCAGATCGATGGTAGCACTGACGGTACGTGTCAAGTATGTGCACTCCACCAAATCGTCAAGTATTGAACAAGGCATATGTATCGTACTACGGGTATGGAATATCTTATGTGCGTACGTGCGCTATAGTATTTTAAATTCGGGTTTGTTAAGTCACATCTAGATGTGACTTAAGTATTGCACATCTAAGTCATATACCATTGATTTTACGTGAAGATTTGTGCGGACATTTTTCTTTTTTCTTTTTTCTTTTCTCTTTTTATGTTGATTGAGTCATTTAGATGTGCAATACTTAAATCACATCTAGATGTGATTTAGACAGACCACAAACTTTTAAGTTTGATTGAGGGGCAGTACGTACGGCCACGGGTTGACCTGTCTCGTCTCATCACTCGATGATCCATCGATCGTGTCGTCCTCATGCATAGCACTCTACTGTATGAGCTAGGCATGGGATAATAATCTATTGTCACAATGCACGGCTGCATTAATTCCTTGCGTATGATCCCATTTCTTTTAAATAGTTCAACGTAGATACCCACGTATGCACGTCCTATCCTTACGAGCTATCTTTACGAACACTTCTGAGCTACCGAGCCGGCATAACACTTTGAGATTAACGTAGTCACCAGGGATGCCTTCATAGTCGAAGGGATCATCTCCTTGTACCGAACGAACATTGCTGGAAAGACTAAAATAAATCTAGAAAAAAAATGCAAGGACCAGTGCCAAGTCTAGGACTTGAAACCTGATGGGTATCACCAAAGGAGACCCTCAAAGCTCCCATATATGTCCGGATTGTAATGTCCGGACAACTTCATGGTGTCCCCGTTAGGGGTCTCTCACCACACCATCTATCGGCCAGGTGGGTCGGGCCGAGCATCCCGTGTGGGTTCACCAGTGGGCCACGCCGATCGGCCCATGACATATGAAAGAAAGACTCCCAAAGACTTGATGTATACTTCAAGATATTAGAAGTCGTCTACAACACTCTCTCTTTGTACATACTCCACTACGAAGTAATCATGGACCCCCTTACCTATAAAAACCTAGGGTTAGGCTCGTAGAAGACACACAATGATCTCGACGTAGATCATCTTTACTTTGTACTCCATCCAAAAGCAATAAACACAAGCATGCCATTTGGTTTTATCTCTCCGGAGAGCCCGAACCTGGGTAAAAACTCGTGTCCTTGTTACCATCGTCCAACCCTTAGTTCGGGACCCCTACATGAGATATGTTAGATTTAGCTCCGTCATTGGTAGCCCATACAGTTCCAGCTAAGAAGTTGTAGATATTTGATGGGGTTTAAGATCAGCAATCAGATCGAGACCGAAATGACCATTGTGCCAGGCCAACTCTTCGTTTTCGGCAACATCACCCTCTTCGCCGACTCAACAAGCCATCTAGATCAGGTCGAAACTTTTTCTCCGGGTCGCATCATTAGATTCGGTGGCCTGGAGTACACCGTAGAGACTCCCGCGGAGAATTGGTATTCACCAACTGGGTATCAAATTAAATGGATGACCAGCATGAGACATTCATTCCGCCCAAGAACGACTGCGAGAGCCACTTGTTGGATCCAACTCCAAGCAGGACCCGATAATGTGTCATGAAGACCTGGCGACTAATCATGCAGAAAACAAAGACCGAGATACATGTCTTGTGAAAGCTTCCCCTGGCCCCAATGCCAGATCTGGCCTAAGGGGATCGCAAGGAAGCCCTCTTGAACAAGATTTTAGATTCAATTTGGGAGCTCACATTTTTTGACGACCAAACCTCGGCATATGATCAGATCTGGCAGTCACCGGGAAAAGTCAATTTTTTCGACCCACTCGCCACCCATCTCATCGCCACCATCGAAGAATCAATCAACACCGGATGCACGACGAGTACAATAACGCAACACCTGCTGCTAGCAAATTTCCGTCAGCCGGATTGGTGCCAAGTCTGGGCAAGTGAGTCTATAGCATCACACACGTGTGACAAACTCCCGAGGGCAAATAGTGACTCTTTAGATGTTTGGTATTTGTCCTTAAGATCGTATTCGAGAACTCCTTCAATGTCTACCTCCACACGAAATAAGAGCTCTCACAAGTCCCAAGCTTACATAGGGAAGGAGATGGACTCCGAGGAAGAATCATTTGACTCTGATGAAAGAAGAACATTCCCAAGAAGAACCGGACTCGGGCATTGCTGGCATCACATGTGCGTCCTCACTTGTGTCGAACTTCTTCAGAAACAACTCAAAGTGGTGACGACTCTCCTGCGTTTTGCTTCACGGCAAAAGCTGCAATGAAGAACGTACCTCCTAAGTATCACAAGATATATGCTAGTGATGATTTCTCCTCTGATGACGATGAGCATGCCAAACTGATAAAAATGCTAAAGAGTAACAATACTCTCTTAACAAGATTGAGAAAACCCTCAGGGTGTCTAATGGGTTACTGGCCGAGGAGATGGAGAAAAAACAAATGTTCAGAAACGAGCACTCTCCTCTCGAGTCACAAATGGATAAATTATCCAAATTTCATGATTTTCTCTCGGTTGACCATGAGGGGATGACTTATGATTACCTAAAGAGGAAATGGGAGGTCGAGTCGCTGAGAGTGACGAATGATGATTTGCTGATAGAAAATCCTAAACCAAATGTTCAAGGCATTTTGTTCTACCCTACTTAAAATGCCTTGAACGTAGTAATGCTGAATCCCCCAATCCCGTTACTGCTGATGTGGTTGCTAACCCGTCACTTGAGGAAACCACTATCATATCTGATGAAAATGCTAGGTCGAAGAATCTTCTTCACACAGGAATGTTCAAAAGCCTCAAAGGACACCAAACCCTTTGTGATGTTCTAAAGAAGTCGATCCTTCACAAAATCCTAGGAAGGAAGGTTTGGGTTTCCAAAGGAAACTCAATGACAATGGCACCTACAGGAACCCCGAACAATATCCTCAAACTATTTCCTGCAAAAGGAAAAACTCTCGACCCTGCTCTACTCTCGGATTATGACTGTCCTATTCCTGTAAATGATGATGAGTCATTTGACTCGAACTATAAATTGTTCAAGAACCAGCGTGGTGAGGCATTTGCTCGCTAATTTGGACCTTATTGCAGGAGTGGACATCCAATGAAAAAGGTCTAGGTTCCCAAGTATGTTATTGAGGCATTGCCTATTACTGTTCTACTAACCATCACTGGTGCAACGACATCCTATACTAACGGTTTTTACCCCCTTTCCGCGATACAGTTTTAAACCGTTGTCTTGCCTGTGTGGGCGATTAGGGGGGGTGTCCATCCCACACGATCCAGAAAAATCATCGACAACAGGAGGGGTCCATCCCACTGTGCTCTACCAAAAGAAAAATTACACACTATGTGTGGAAAGTCGTGTGGGATTGGGGATTCATCCCACACATCACTCACTCGTCAAACACGTGTAATTGCTCAGGGAAATCAAACCGCGTGTCGTGAGGGAGAGGGTCTGAGGGTGGGTGGTGTGCTGGTGAAAACACAACATGCTCCCTTGGTGGTTTTGATAATTCATGACAACATACATTGTCTCTTGGACTAATGCTTCTACCTAGTGTATTTCAGGTGAAAGTCCATAGAGAGAGATGGGTTGGCAAAAAGGATTGTGGAGAAACCCCTGGATGCAAGGAAATGGATTGGCAAAGCTTCAAGCAAGAAGACTCTACATTTTACTTTGTGAGAAATCACTTTGAGTCCATAGGAAAGCCAATACTATTAAAAGGGGGTAAGGTAATGTTGGTCAACAAGTTGCTCCACGTGCACAAGTGATAGTCACCAAAAACACCCACAAACTCCTCCACAAAAGTCTATCCAAGCCTATCATGAAAATCGGTGCTACCAACAATTCCTATTCGGTCTCACCGAGATTCA
Source organism: Elymus sibiricus (assembly GCA_039707655.1). NCBI lineage: Eukaryota > Viridiplantae > Streptophyta > Magnoliopsida > Poales > Poaceae > Elymus > Elymus sibiricus. The sequence continues at coordinate 450,045,150 of CM077667.1, read as the reverse complement.
AACCCTAGACAGATCCTAAGCCAAACCCTAGCACATCGGTGCAGCCGATTCTGATTCGGTGCCACCGAGTTCAGTTGCCAACTTTCGGGTATCCTATTTTCAAGAATCGGTACCACCGAGTTTTGCCAATCGGTCTCACCGAGATTTGGACCAACTTTGTGGTTAGCCATTCTCAAGAATCGGTACCACCGAGTTTTGTGAATTGGTGTCACCGAGTTTTGGACAACTTTCTGGTTAGCCGTTGTCAAGAATTGGTACCACCGAAATTTGAGAATCGGTCTCACCGAGTTGTGCATTCTGACCGTTGGTCATCTTATCGGTACCACCGAGATTTATGTATCGGTCTCACCGAGATTCAAAAGTTGCTACCTTTGGAGCAACTCGGTACCACCGAGTTTTATACTTCGGCGTCACCGAGTTGGTCACTTTAGGTGTAACGGTTGGATTTTTGGGGATGCCTATATATACCCCTCACCACCACCTACTCGAAATAGAAGCACTCAGAACTATTCCATACTTGCCCCATCCAATTTTCTGAGAGAGAGCCACCTACTCATGTGTTGAGATCAAGCTATTCCATTCCTACCATATGAATCTTGATCTCTAGCCTCCCCAAGTTGCTTTCCACCAAATCAATCTCTTCTACCAAGCCAAATCTGTGAGAGAGTGATTGTGTGTTGAGGAGTCTATCATCTTGAAGCACAAGAGCAAGGAGTTCATCGACATTACCGAGCCTGTTACCTTTTGGAGGGTGGTGCCTCCTAGATTGGTTAGGTGTCGCTTGGGAGCCTCCTACTTCGTGTTGTGGAGTTGAACCAAGAAGTTTGTACGGGCAAGGAGATCGCCTACTTCGTGAAGATCTACCCATAGTGAGGCTAGTCCTTCGTGGACGGAAGCCGTTATGGAATAGTCAACGTTGCTACTTCGTGGACCCTTATGGGTGGAGCGCTCCGTGGACTCTCGCGACTGTTACCCTCCGTGGGTTGAAGACTACATAAATGTGGACGTACGATAGCACCACCTATCGGAACCACGGGAAAAATCTTCGTGCCCCTCATGCGTTTGATCTCCCTATCTCAACTTTACTTTCCATGTGATTCCATGTGCAATGTCTTTACTTTCCGCTGCCATACTTGTTGACTTGCATGTGTAGGGCGTGCTAGACTTGCTATAATTGCTAAAATCTGCCAACCAATTAACTTGGGAAAAGGTTAGGTTTTAGATTCCTGCAAGTAGTCTATTCACCCCCCTCTAGACACACACTTCTAGTGATCCTACAGCTGGGGCTGGCTGGGGTCAAAGAAAGGGAGAGGGGGATGGAAGTGACTCTCTAATAGGGGGGATGGAAGTGACTCTCTAATCTGGATCGGGGCTTTGGTTGATAAGTGCATCACGTCCTCATCACCAATGATATTTATTTTCACGGTAAAAAATAATAGACTAGCTAGCTGCGTGCATTTTTTTAACACAGTACACACGCGAGCGCTCATATATACGTGTATACACTCATCCCTATGAAGGCACACACAGACACTCTACCCTATGAGCATCTCCGAGAGACTGAGCCGGCATATCATCTTAAGATTTTACGAAGTCACTGTAGACACCTCGTAGTTGACGGAAACATCTCATCCTACTGAACGCGCATCACCGAAAATCCTGAAATAAATCCAAGATAAATACGAGCACCGAGAATTAAACCCCGGTGGGCTGAGGATAACACTGTACACCTAACCATCCAGCCATAGGTTGGTTCGCTAGCTAGCGGTGTGCTATGTGTTTTTGGCTAGCATGATGGCTCCACGCCGTTTTCAGCCGACGATGACATGTGCGAGCAAGTGTCACTCGTGCGCTCCTTTCTGGTCCGACGACCACCAAACCGGCCATATTGTTTTCAATTCAATCAATTTTGTTTTGCGGTACAGTTCAATCAATTGAAGCATTATAATTACTCTGTCTACAATGAAAAAGTCTTTGTCTCCGTTCAGATTTTTTTGAGCTTGTACTAGATGATCTTTATTATTTGGGGGCGGGGAGGTTAGGGCATCTTCAAGGCTGACCCGTAAACCTCCCGCAAACCGTTCGGACCGTGCGGTTCGGACCGCGGAAGCCATCCAATGCGGTCCTGTATCGGTCCGCGGGACGGTCTGGACGCGATTTCTCCCGCAAACCAGAGACAAATGTGGAGGAGGTTTGTGGGAGTCCGGACCGCTACTTCGCCCGATTCTGACCGACCTGTCCCACCAAAACCCCATCCTACTCCTGCACGTGCTTCCCATCCGGTGCCAACTGCCCGCATTCATGCTGCTGTAGAGCACACCGCTCCACATTGAAGGTGGCTCAGGGTGGATGCGACCTCTCACTGCCTCCGCCATTGAAGCGGCCCGTCGTCCAAGGGCGCCACCCGCTGCACGCCTGGTTGAACACGCCTGCTCGCCGCATTAAAACACCCTCATTAAACCCGTGGGGAAGCCGAGAAAACTACTCCGACCACATGTTCGTTCATGAGCGGGACGACATTAAACTCAATGCCGGCCGAGCTCCTCCCGTCCAACCTCTATTTAAACAAGCCCACACACCGGGCAAGAATCGCACCCCTCCGCCGCTCCCCCATATCCTCCTTCACCAATTTATCCACTCTTCCGATGGCTTCCGAGATTAGTTCTCCGGCATACAGGCCGGCTGGGTGGCTCGTCGAGCCTACCAGATACGAGCACGAGCGAGGCAGCTCGCTGCTCCGCCTCCCTTGCCTAGCCCGACAGAGTTAGTTGCCGCCCAAGCTGACGTGTGGTTCAACAACTCGCCGCTCCAAGAAGGTTCGATGAGGAGTGGCGAGTTGCTACACGCCGGCACAGTGGGGAGCACGGTGACAACCACAGTCTACGCGCGCGGAGCCGCGCCATGCAGGCAGAGAAAGAAGCTGACTGCACGGAGAGCGATGAGTCGGTGGCTAGCGTGTCTGCGCCCGCCGCATCATCAAGGAGAAGTAGAACACGGGAGGCCGCCGCCGCTCAGATCCCAAGATGGCCACCGTCGGGGCGATGCCGACGTACACAACCGGTCTCTTGCCCTGTCCTTCTCTTGCGAGGACCGTCGTTGACCTAGCACGAGCTGCTCGGAAGCGGAGGTGCCCGCTTCCTCTCCCGCTGAAGCATCATGCGGAGGTTCCGCTCCGAGGAGCAGTGGGAAAGTGAGGCGTCCTTTGCGCTGAAGCATATGCCTCCGGGGCTCCCGGTAATCTGGTGAACGGGCTGCCGGACATGGGGAAGACAAAGGGATCCGCCGCGGCCGGCCATACACTAGTGTAGTGTATTTGTGTCATGTGAGTGGAGCTCCGCGCGAACGTACGTGCACATAGTCTTAGTTTTTAGTTAAAATATGTCCGAAATGTAATGAAATCTGCCGTGCTTGTATGAAATCCGTCGCATTTGCATGAAATTTGGCCGTGTTTTCATGAATTTCGACCAATTGGTTTGAGTTGTCGGGAGGATTTATGCAGCTACGGTTGGATGTCGTCCTCCTGCATCCGTGTTAGCGGACTAGTCCCCCTGTCTACGAACGGATGCGGGAGGAAATTTACGGGTTGGCGTTGTAGATGCCCTTAGAGCATCTCTAGCAGACCCCTTATAAGGCTAGCCTTTATAAGGGGTTTACTGTTCGCGGACAAGGGCCGAAAATTGTTGCGGCACAACAGAAGCCTCAAATGGACATTTAAAATTTTAAAATAAAATTTTGCATGAGAGAAGAACACAAGGAGTAGAACTAGGTGCATCCATACATACTTGATCATCCATACATAGTTGATTTTTACATATACTAGATCAGAGGAGGCCGCCTACCCCTAACCCTGATGCCCAAAATCTGGCTCACTAGAGCCCTCCGGGTGCGGAGGCGACGCTGCGGCGGCGGAGATCATCAATCGTTGTCATCGGAGGTGAGGTCGACGAAGATGGCATCCTATGCACCGGCTTCGCGGCGCCACGTTGACATTTTGTCATCGAAATCGCGCGCCCTTGCGAGCCGCTTCTCGTACAGGACGACGTCAAGTTCCCGGCGGCGGCCCTGCGTCGCCTCCTCCTCCTCCCGCGCACTGCGCGTGAGAATCTCCGCCTCGATGACGTCTGCCTCGGAGGGGGGGAGCTAGTCCTCTGGCCCGACGACGCCGGCGCGCGGCCGCTCCACTTTGTGCTCCCTCTTCACCTCGCAGAGCGGCGGGAGCTCCTCCGCCTCCCTCTTGACCGGCGGCAGTGGCATGTGCGAGCTGCTCGCACCGGAGGAGCTACCCGCTCCTTACGAGCTGCCCGCACCAGAGGAGAGCCGAGCCTGCCACCGGTCGTAATCCTCCGTCTCATGGCGGAGGAGGGACGGCGGCGGCTCAAGTCCCCGGTTCATGTGCTGCCGGACGGCCTGCTTCCTCGCCGCGTCAGCGATGGCGCATCGCTTTCGCTCGGGGTCGTCGCCACCATGTCGGCCAGAGCTCCACATCCCGCCCCACATCGTAGCGGACATATTTAATGTCACCGGCGGCGAGAAATCACGGGGGGAATGGGGAGTTGCGGCTACGGGGGGATAGGTTTTCGACCTGTATCGCGGCTGCGGACCCGAATATATATTACGCGGGAGGGGGTTTTGTTTGTGGGCCACTGTAAATTATTTATGGGCCGGGCCGGACCGACTATACGGGGTCTAGTCTGGCTAAAAAAGTGAGCCAAACCCGTATAGTCGCCGGAATTATACGGGCTGCACGGTTTTAAGGGTCTGCTGGAGATGCTCTTGGATGTTACATAATTTGATGTGACGGCCGGCAGAGCGCACAGTATGTTTTTTTTGACACGACCGGCAGGTAGTATCGCTGGGATCTATTGGTGGCAACAGTAGTATAGTCTACACACTGGTGCTACTAATAAAATCTGGTAAAAATATGACTTTGCCATCAATAGCGTCTTACTCACGCCTCACTGATTTTAGGGCACAATTAGGACATCATTAAGGCATCCGCAAACCTCCCGCAACAGTCCGGATTGCGCGGTCCGGACCGCGGAAGCCATCCAATACGGTTCTGTATCGGTCCTCGGCGTGGTTCGGACGTGATTTCTCCCGTAAATTGGAGACAAAAGTGGGGGAGGTTTGTGGTAGTGCGGACACGAGAAATGTCGCTATCCGACACCCCCGGCCCACCTAATCTCCCCATCCTCGTCGCATTTCCTTGCACTCCGCCCCTTTTATCTCGTACTTTCTATCCTCCATCTCCGCCGCCGTTGCTCCTTGTACTTCTCCAGCCGCCAGAGAGGCATTGCCGGACGTCTGCAACCAGCACCGACGCGCCCGCTCGCCTTCTACGGCGGAGCTTTCCACCCTGGAGCCGTTTGTACCCAGGTACACTCCGCCCCCTATCGACGGCCTCCATGGCGGTCATCATGCCCGACAGGTGTTCGGTCAAATTCCATTATATGTAGCCCGCACGCGCTGCCGTGGCGTATCACAGGAAAGAGGGACAACCATTTACGTGCACAAACTGTTTGATGAAGTTGAAGGGGCAGTTTGTGTGGGACGACATGATTTTTTGAACAAAAACTTGTTGGACATTTTCTTAATTTGAGACCTTATTGTACTAGACTTAATTTGCATGGTATATATGGATGATTTGTGCTATTTGCTATCCGAACTTTGATGAATATCGTCCGGTTTGCATGAATTTCGTTCGGCTTGTTAACACGCGGGATAAAATGTATGCTACTACGGTTGGATGTCGCCCTCTTGGATCCTTCTCCGCGGACTGGCCCCCCTGTCCGCGGACGGATGCTGGAGGAAATATCTGGTTGCCGTTGGAGATGCCCTTAAAAGCACTCGTGGTTGGGATAAGAGGGGAAAGGCTACCTAGGCATGCATGCATGTTAAATTGATGGGATGGTGGTACTAGCATCAAATCAACGTAATAATGCACAAGTGGGTCGGCTCACTTTTAATTTCGAAAACACTAGTATTGAATCTGGTCTGTTTGCACACGTTTCACATCACCAGAACATACAAAAGGGGTAGAAATTCATGTAAATCACGCAGATATTCACATGAAAGACTATTGGATCTGGTCTGCGTAAAATGATTACATTTTTGTGCGAAATGGAAGTTTCTATGTTCCAAAAGGGGCCTACGAGCATCTTCCACGGATGCCCAAAAGGTTTTTGTCCTAAAACTGTTGTTGTCGTAAAACTTTCAAACTTGGAAATGATTCGCTGCATATTTTGAACTCGGCGTACGATCCGACGTAGCATTACACGCACAATAAGCGTCAAAGTCGTCGTCTTCCAAGTCGATGCCGATCACCAATCTGTCGGAGGGGCCTACATCGTGGTCATTGCCGATAGACAGTACACCTCCTCATCCTCCTCATCCGTGAGCTCCATCTTGAGCTTGTCGAACAACTCATCCTCCCCCTCCTCCCTCTTTTTTCTTATGTTTGGCCTCCTTCCCGATGAGGAATGCAAAGTTTCTACTCGACGACGGCCGAATTGGCCTCGACAAAATTCGCATATAAACAACATCGTTGGCCTCGGCGGTGCGTTGCACCTCGGCTTGGCGGTGTGCCTTATACTCATTACGGGACAAAGCTGAACCGGAGGGATGAGGAACTCCACGTAGTCGGCCTGCCTGGGGAAGTTGAGCTCTACTCGGTAGCTGCAGTCAAGTCGGGGTGACTGGCGGCTGGAATCGATGGATCTAGCGGCGGGGATCACAGATCCGATGACGTAGCGACCGGGCGGCTGTAGCGGTGGCGACAACGGGGATGCAACAGGAATCTATGGTTCTAGCGGCAAGGATCATGGACCGGACAACGGAGTGGTCGAGCGGCTGTAGCGGTGGCGACAACGGGGATGCGACTAGCGGCTGGAATTGCTGGATAGAGCGGTGGGGATAACAGATCTGACGACGGAGTGCCCGAGCGGCTGTAGCGGCGTCGGCAACGAGATGCGACTGGCAGCTAGAATCAATGGATCTAGCGGCAGGGATCACCGATTCGACGACGGAGCGGCCGGGTAGCTGTAGCAGTGGCGACAATAGGGATGCGACTCGAGGGCGGCTAGATATCAGGCGAAAATGGGCAGCAGGGTGATGGCGGCGGCGGATGCGGATGGGGAAGGATGGGCGTTTGAGGTTCGCACGACATCCATTTGTGTCTTTGGCTAGCCCTGTTTTGCCAGATCTGGCTAGTACAGGGGTGCTGGGATCTGGAGCGGGATGGAGTTGCAGCGGCTTCGGTGGTTCATTCATGGCAGTTCCGGGGAGCTGCGGATCAGGATGGTGGGTGAACGATGTTGGCGGTGACGAGTCTTTTTGGCAACTTGACTACGAGTGCTCGGACAAAGGTCGGGACGAGATGCCATGACTTTGGGCATGGTGAACTCCAAGTGAAAGCTTTGCATCGACCTAGGTCGATGTCGACGACAGCGGCGTCTGATACGTCTCCAACGTATCTATAATTTTTTCTTGTTCCATGCTGTTATATTATCATTCTTGGATGTTTTACAATCACTTTATAGCAACTTTATATCATTTTTTGTTACTAACCTATTGACATAGTGCGAAAGTTCCAATTGCTGTTTTTGCTTGTTTTTTACTTCGCAGAATATCAGTACCAAACAGAGTCCAATCGCGACGAAACTTTTTGGAGATTTTTTTTGGACCAGAAGACACCCAGTGGGCCAAAGAAGTGCCGGAGAGGTGGGCCGTGGAGACCACAACCCACCAGGGCACGCCAGAGGCCCCAAGCGCGCCCTGATGGGTTGTGCCCTCCTCGAGGCCCCTCTCCACCGCCTCTGATGCCAATAAATTCCCAAATATTCCAGAAACCCTAAAGGAGTCGACGAAAAACACATCCAGCCGCCGCAAGTTCCAGAACCTCGAGATCCAATCTAACACCATCACGAAGGGGTTCATCATCCTCATTGGTGCCTCTCCGATGATGGGTGAGTAGTCCACCATAGACCTAAGGGTCCGTAGGCAGTAACTATATGGCTTTCTCTCTCTCTTTTGATTCTCAATACAATGGTCTCTTGGAGATCTATTTGATGTAAACTTTTGCGGTGTGTTTGTTGGGATCCGAAGAATTTTGAGTTCATGATCAGTTTCTATCCATGAATATTATTTGAGTCTTCTTTGATCTCTTATATGCATGATTACTTATAGCCTCGTATTTCTTCTTCGAATCTTTGGTTTAGTTAGGCCAACTAGATCGATTTTTCTTTCCATGGGAAGAGGTGCTTTGTGATGGGTTCGATCTTGCGGTGTCCTCTCCCAGTGACAGAAGGGGCAGCGAGGCATGCATGTATCGTTGCTATTAAGGATAACAAGATGGGGTCTATTCCTACATGAATAGATCTTGTCTACATCATGTCATCGTTCTTATTGCATTACTCTTTTTTCCCATGAACTTAGTACACTAGATGCATGCTGGATAGCGGTCGATGTGTGGAGTAATAGTGGTAGATGCAGGCAGGAGTCGGTCTACTTATCCTGGACGTGATGCCTATATAATGATCATCGCCTTGGATATCGTCATGATTATTTGATCTTTTATCAATTGCCCAACAGTAATTTGTTCACCCACCGTGTGCTATACTCATGAGAGAAGCCACTAGTAAAACCTACGGCCCCAGGTCTACTTTTCCAACATATTGCTTTCCGATCTATTATTCCAAAAAAACAAAAAAAATACCTTGCTGCACTTTTTATTTTCTCTTTTTATTTTGTGTTCTTGAGAGATCTATCTCTCCAATCTATCACTACCTAATCTATCTTTTTACCGTAGAGAGATTGACAACCTCTCTTTCGTGTCGGGTTGCAAGTATTTGTTGTTTGTGTGCAGGTGCTGCTTATTAGGTGGTGGCGATCCTCCTACTGGTTCGATACCTTGATTTCATAACTGAGGGAAATACTTACCGTCGCTGTGCTGCATCATCCCTTCCTCTTTGGGGAAATACTGACGCAGTCTCAAGCCACGTCATAGGAATTTCTGGCGCCGTTGCCGGGGAGGAAGCGGTCTCTTCTATGCGCCAATCTCTGGCGCCGAGGAGACACCATCATCATCTACCAGGTTCCTAATCACAAATCTCATCTCCTTCCAATTACATTATTTGCCATTTGCCTCTAGTTTTCGTCTCCCCCACTTCACCAATTTGCCGTTTTATTCGCCCTCTTTTCCGTTTGCCTTTTTCTCATTAGATCTCTTGCTTGCTTGCAATGTTGTTTGCGTAGTCATGATGACTCAAGAAAACACCAAGTTGTGTGATTTTTCCAATACTAATAACGATGATTTTATTAGTACTCCGATTGCTCCTCCCGCCACTAGTGCGGAGTCTTTTGATATTAATGCCGCTTTGTTAAATCTTGTCATGAAAGATCAATTTGCCGGTAATCTTGTCATGAAATCTTGTCCCATCTAAACACATTCGTAGAATTGTGTGATATTGAAAAGAAAAAATATGTGGACAATGATGTAGTGAAGTTGAAATTATTTCCTTTCTCCTTGCGGGATCGTGCAAAAATTGGTTTTCTTCTTTGCCTCGCAATAGTATCGATTCTTGGAATAAGTGCAAGGATGCTTTTATCACTAAGTATTTTCCGCTCGTGAAAATTATTTCCCTTTGGACGCAAATCATGAATTTTAAGCAACTTGAGCATGAACGTGTTGCACAATCTTGGGAAAGAATGAAATTGATGCTAAGAAATTGTCCTACTCATGGTTTAAATCTTTGGATGATCATACAATTTTTTTATGCGGGATTAAATTTTGTCTCTAGAAATCTTTTAGATTCCGCCGTGGGTGGTACTTTTATGGAAATTACTTTGGGTGAGGCTACTAAATTTCTAGATAATATTATGGAAAATTATTCACAATGGCATACCGAAAGAGCACCTACTAGTAAAAAAGTTAATTCGGTTGAAGAAATTAGTACTTTGAGTAATCAGGTTGATGCTTTGATGAAGTTGGTTGCTAGTAAAAATGCTCCTATTGATCTTAATGATGTGCCTTTGTCTACCTTGATTGAGTAAAATAGTGATTCCGTAGATGTGAACTTTGTCTCGCGAAACAATTTCAATAACAATGCTTATAGAGGTAATTTTAATCCTAAGCCTTTTCCTGGAAATTCCTCTAATAATTATGGTAATTCATATGGTAATTCTTCTTACAACAATAATAGGAACACTTCTTATCTTGAGAGTAATATTAAAGAATTTATCAATGCGCAAAAGGCTTTCAATACTACGATAGAAGAAAAGTTGAATAAGATTGATGATATGTCTAGAAGCATTGATAGAATTTCTCATGATGTGGAGAATCTAAGGTTGAAAGCTTTTGTACCTAATATTGATGAATCAATTAAAGCCTTATATGTCTCTATGGATGAAAGTAAGAAAAGAACCGCTATGCTTAGAGCTAGAAGAGAATTCTTAGAAAAATCGTTTTCTAGAGATTGCTTTCAGAAAAATGATGAAGATCTTAAAGTGGTTGTTTTTTGTTCTATTGATTCCTTGTTTAGTAATATTAAGATTGATGATAAAGGGACTCAAGTAGAGTCAACTTTATCTAGAAGGCGTCCCAATAATTTAAAGGGTGAAAATCTTGATGAAAATTTTGATGAAAGTGGGTTTGAAGAGGTCAAAACTTTAACTAGTGATGTGCCCACTATTTTGGATTGCAAAGACTTTAATTATGATAGTTGCTCTTTGATTGAATGTATTTCTTTGCTGCAATCCATGTTGAATTCACCCCATGCTTATGAGCAAAATAAAGCTTTTACTAAACATATCGTTGATGCCATGATGAAATCTTTTGAAGAAAAGTTGGACTTGGAAATTTATATTCCTAGAAAATTACATGATGAGTGGGAACCTACCATTAAGGTCAAGATTAAAAATTATGAGCGCTTTGCTTTATGTGATTTGGGTGCTAGTGTTTCCACGATTCCGAAATCTTTATGTGATGTGCTTGGTCTCACCAATATTGAAGAATGTTCTCTTAATTTGCACTTGGCGGATTCTACTATTAAAAAGCCTTTGGGAAGAATTAATGATGTTCTTATTCTTGCAAATAGGAACTATGTGCCCATAGATTTTATTGTTCTTGATATTGATTGCAATCCGTCTTGTCCCATTATACTTGGTAGACCGTTCTTACGAACTATAGGTGCCGTGATTGATATGAAAGAAGGCAATATTAGATTTCAGATTCCACTAAGAAAGGGTATGGAACACTTCCCTAGAACAAGAATTAAGCCACCATATGAATCAATCATGAGAGCATCCTATGGATCAAAAACCAAAGATGACAATACTTGAAACTATGCGTTATGCCTAGCTAGGGGCGTAAAACGATAGCGCTTGTTGGGAGGCAACCCAATGAATAAATTTATTTTTGTCTTTTCCTTTATGTTTTTGAGTGTTGACACAATTATTCCTCTGTTATGATTGTGTTTTTATGTTTTATTTAGTGTTTGTGCCAAGTAAAGCCTTTAGGATGATTCATAAGATGAGTAGAAACAATGCTGAATCTGAAACAGAAACTTTGCCTCCAGTGTTAGAATTTTCATTTTTTACTGGAGCGTGATATTGAGCTGAAATTTTAACACAGTATTTCTATACAAATTCTTTACGTTTTACTATTTTTTCAGAATTTTTAGAGTTACAGATGTATGGTTAGAGTACAGATTACTACAAACTCTTCTGTTTAAGACAGATTCTGTTTTCGTTGCATTGTGTGCTTGTTTTGATGAATCTATGGGTTGTATTGAAGGGTATGAGCCATGGTAAAGTTAAAATACAGTAGGTATAATGCAATAATAAAATTTGAATGAGTTTTCAACAGTACCTAAAGTAGTGATTTGCTTTATTATACTAACGGATCTCACGAAGATTTTGTTGAGTTTTGTGTGATTGAAGTTTTCAAGTTTTGGGTGAGATCACGATGGATGAAGCAATAAGGAGTGAAAAGAGCCTAATCTTGGGGATGCTACAACACCCACAAGATATATCCAAAGAGAAACAAGCAACTTAGCTTGGGGATGCCCCGAGTGGAATCTCCTCTTTCTTCTAACGACCATCGGTATTTTACTTGGAGCTATATTTTTATTCGTCACATATCATGAGTTTTGCTTGGAGCGTCTTGTATCATTTGAGTCTTTGCTTGCTTTGCCTATTAGTTTGTCACTTGTATCCTTGCTGGACACACCTATTTGAGAGAGCCAAAATTATGCTATGATTTGTTAGAATTGCTCTTTATGCTTCACTTAGACTTTTTGAGCTATAGAATTGCTCTAGTGCTTCACTTATATCTTTTTGAGCACGGTGTGATTGGAATTTTTTGTAGAAACACTCTCATGCTTCACTTAGATTATTTTGAGAGTTAGTAAATTTTGAAGAAATCCTCTCATGCTTCACTTATACCTTTTTGAGAGATGAAATCTTTATGCTCTTATGCTTCACTTAAATTTGTTTGAGCTTGTCAAAAGCAATGGCAATATATGAAACTAGTCCCAAAGTGATAGATATCCAAGGAGGATATAATAAAAACTTTCATGAAGATCATTGGACAAATTAAACTTGATTCCTTGTAATAGTTTTGAGACATGATGATAGTAATATGTGAGTCATGTTAGTGAGTAATTATGCTTTAGTAAGAATATCGGTGTTAAGGTTTGTGATTCCCTATGCATGCACGAAAGTCAATAGTTATGCAATGAAATTACATCCTACTTATGGTGCATTATTCGGTGTTAGTTATGCTCAATTCTCGCTTATGTGAATTTTTGTTTCGTGGTTGGTTGCTTCTCAATCTATTTGCTAGCCTCCACTTGTACTAAGTAGAAATACTACTTGTGCATCCAAAATCCTTGAACCAAGTTTTGCCTTATGAGTCCACCATACTTACCTATATGCAGTATGTCCATGCCGTTCTAAGCAAATTTGTATGTGCCACCTCTACTTTTCAAAATAAATTTCTCTTTTGTGTGCTCGTACCGCTCATGAAACGGTAGGGTGTGTCCAATATTTTTCCATGCTAGATGTGTTATTCTCAAGATGAGTCTTTATTCACTTGTCATTGCACGAGAGTACGAAGGTAATAGGGATGCCCATTCCCGAAATGAAAAAGAAAAACATATTTACTTTATGTTGTCAAATAATGGTGGAAAAGGGAATAAACTTTTTTTTCTGTTTGGGAACCGCCTATGATGTATCTAGCATGGAAAGTATTGTGAACTACTTTGTCGTTTTCGTTGACAGGAAAGGCATGCCACTCAAAATATTTTTCTCTCTCAATTTAAACTTTGAGCTATGGCACCTCTACAAATCCCTACTTCCCTCTGTGAAGGGCCTATCTATTTACTTTATGCAATTTTTATGTTTTACTTTGAGTCTCCATCTTCTCTTATAAAGCACCAACTAGGGGGCACTATGATCGTACTTGAGCATTGGGTGTAGCTAATATTAGAGTGTGTTTCATGAATGGATCAATGATCGAGCATGATGGGCTAGGGATAACTTTCTTTAGTGTTGATATTTTTAAAGACATTGTTGCTTGTTGGCATGCTTGAGTATTGAAGTCATTATGTCAAAACTAGACTATTGCTTTGAACCATCTAAAAGTCCAAATGCCATATTACAAAAGAAAAGATTATGTGATGACCATGTTAGGCAGCATTCCACATCAAAAATTCTGTTTTTATCATTTACCTACTCGAGGACGAGTAGGAATTAAGCTTGGGGATGCTGATACGTCTCCAACGTATCTATAATTTTTGCTTGTTCCACGCTGTTATGTTATCATTGTTAGATGTTTTACAATCACTTTATAGCAACTTTATATCATTTTTTGGGACTAAACTATTGACATAGTGCCAAAGTGCCAGTTGCTGTTTTTGCTTGTTTTTTACTTCGCAGAATATCAGTACCAAACGGAGTGCAATCGCGATTAAACTTTTTGGAGATTTTTTTGGACCAGAAGACACCCAGTGGGCCAAAGAAGTTCCAGAGAGGTGGGCCGTGGAGACCACAACCCACCAGGGCGTGCCAGAGGCCCCAAGCACGCCCTGATGGGTTGTGCCCTCCTCGGGGCCCCTCTCCACCGCCTTTGATACCTATAAATTCCCAAATATTCCAGAAACCCTAAAGGAGTCGACGAAAAACACATCCAGCCGCCGCAAGTTCCAGAACCTCGAGATCCAATCTAACACCATCACAGAGGGGTTCATCATCCTCATTGGTGCCTCTCCGATGATGCGTGAGTAGTCCACCATAGACCTATGGGTCCGTAGGCAGTAGCTAGATGGCTTCCTCTCTCTCTCTTATGATTCTCAATACAATGGTCTCTTGGAGAACTATTTGATGTAAACTTTTGTGGTGTGTTTGTTGGGATCCGATGAATTTGAGTTCATGATTAGTTTCTATCCATTAATATTATTTGAGTCTACTTTGATCTTTTATATGCATGATTACTTATAACCTCGTATTTCTTCTTCAAATCTTTGGTTTAGTTAGGCCAACTAGATCGATTTTTCTTGCCATGGGAAGAGGTGCTTTGTGATGGGTTCGATCTTGCGATGTCCTCTCCCAGTGACAGAAGGGGCAGCGAGGCACGCATGTATCATTGCTATTAAGGATAACAAGATGGGGTATATTCCTACATGAATAGATCTTGTCTACATCATGTCATCGTTCTTATTGCATTACTCCTTTTTTCCATGAACTTAATACACTAGATGCATGCTGGATAGCGGTCGATGTGTGGAGTAATAGTGGTAGATGCAGGCAGGAGTCGGTCTACTTATCTTGGACGTGATGCCAATATAATGATCATCGCCTTGGATATCGTCATGATTATTTGATCTTCTATCAATTGCCCAACAGTAATTTGTTCACCCACCGTGTGCTATACTCATGAGAGAAGCCACTAGTGAAACCTATGCCCCCCGGGTCTACTTTTCCAACATATTGCTTTCCGATCTATCTTTTTGCCGCTTTTGTTTTCAGATCTATTACTCCAAAAAAAACCAAAAATACCTTGCTGTACTTTTTATTCAATCTTTTTTATTTTGTGTTCTTGAGAGATCTATCTCTCCAATCTATCACTACCTAATCTATCTTTTTACCGTAGAGAGATTGACAACCTCTCTTTCGCGTCGGGTTTCAAGTATTTGTTCTTTGTGTGAAGGGGCTGCTTATTAGGTGGTGGTGATCCTCCTACTGGTTCAATACCTTGGTTTCATAACTGAGGAAAATACTTACCATCGCTGTGCTGCATCATCCCTTCCTCTTTGGGGAAATACCGACGCAGTCTCAAGCCACGTCAACATCCTCGGATGTCGTTCACCTTCTTGGAGGTGTCATAATGGATCCCCTTCACCTCCCTGGTCTTTTTGGGTCTGATACGTCCATTTTGCATCATGATTTGCTACTGTTATTTATAATGTTTTTATGCATAATAATGCTTTAGGGAGTGATTCTAATGCCTTTTCTCTCATAATATGCAAGGTTTACACAAAGAGGGAGAATACCGGCAGCTGGAATTTTGGACCTGAAAAAGCATATCAGAGATACCTATTATGCACATCTCCAAACAAGCTGAAACTTCACGGAGAATTATTTTAGAATATATGAAAAATACTGGAGCAAATAACTACCGGAGGGGGGCCTCCTGGTGAGCACAAGACACCAGGGCGCGCCAGGCCCCCCAGGCGCACCCTGGTGGGTTGTGCTCAGCACGGCCCACCTTCGGTGCCCATCTTCTGGTATTTAAGGTCTTTTGACCTAGAAAAAATAAGGAGAAGACTTTCGGGATGGAACGCCGCCGTCTCGAGGCGGAACTTGGGCAGGAGCACTTTTGCCCTCCGGTGGAGCGATTCCGCCAGGGGAACTTCCCTCCTGGAGGGGGAAATTGAAGCCATCGTCATCACCAACAACCCTCTCATCTTTGGGAGGCCAATCTTCATCAACATCTTCAACAACACCATCTCCTCTCAAACCCTAGTTCATCTCTTATGGCCAATCTTTGTACCGGAACCTCAGATTGGTACTTGTGGGTGACTAGTAGTGTTGATTACATCTTGTAGTTGATGACTATATGGTTTATTTGGTGGAAGATTATATGTTCAGGTCCATTATGCTATTTAATACCCCTCTGATCTTGAGCATGAGTATTATTTGTGTGTAGTTACCTTTGTTCTTGAGGTAACGGCAGAAGTCATGTTGCAAGTAATCATGTGAATTTGATAAGTGTTCGATATTTTGATGATATGCATGTTGTGATTCCCTTAGTGGTGTCATGTGAACGTCGACTACATGATACTTCACCATCCTAGGCCCTAAGGGAATGCACTGTGGAGTAGTTATTAGATGATGAGTTGCTAGAGTGACAGAAGCTTAAACCCTAGTTTATGCGCTACTTCGTAAGGGGCTGATTTGGATCCAAACATTTAATGCTATGGTTAGGTTTTATCTTAATACTTTTCTCGTAGGTGTGGATGCTTGCGAGGGGGTTAATCATAAGTGGGAGGTTTGTTCAAGTAAGAACAACACCCAAGAACCGGTCCACCCACATATCAAATTATCAAAGTAGCGAACGCAAATCAAACCAACATGATAAAAGTGACTAGATGAAATTCCCGTGTACCCTCAAGAACACTTTGCTTATTATAAGAGACTGTTCTGGCCTGTCCTTTGACACAAAAGTATTGGGCTACCTTGCTGCACTTTATTTACCGTTACCGTTACTTGCTCATTACCAATTATCTTGCTATCAAACTATCTGTTACCTACAATTTCAGTGCTTGTAGAAATTACCTTGCTGAAAACCGCTTGTCATTTCCTTCTACTCCTCGTTGTGTTCGACACTCTTACTTATCGAAAGGACTACGATTGACCCCCTATACTTGTGGGTCATTAGGGTCTCAAGAGCTCCGGGTGAAAACCTAAGTTCCGGCAATGGACGGGGCGGGTGGCGACGGTGCTTCTACCTCATACCCCTTGGGGGCATCGCCTAGGATTCCCGTTCTTCTATCCACCTTTGGTGGCTCTTTGTTGTCCTAAGATTTCGTCATCGGCTAGGCAGGTGCGTGGCCTTGGGGCCGGCGGGGAAGTCGGAGCGGTGGCTTCGAAGAGCACCTCAATGTTGTGGAGTGTCAGATCTGGTCGCATGGGTGGTAGAAACGTCGGCTCATGCGGAGTACGGCATCGGGGCCGACGGGGAAGTCAGGGCGGCGGCTTCGAAGAGCACCTTTGTGTTGTGGAGTGTCGGGTCTGGTCGCATGGCGGCTGATACGTCTCCAACGTATCTATAATTTTTTATTGTTCCATGCTGACATATTATCAATCTAGGATACTTTTTGAGTAATAATTTACCAATTTATATTATTTTTGATCACTAACCTATTGACCCAGTGCCCAGTGTCAGTTGTTATTTTTTGCGTGTTTTTTACTTTTTAGGTTTACAGTACAAAACGAAGTCCAATTGCCCCGAAACTTTTTTATGATTTTTTCTAGACCAAAAGAAGACCTCGAAGCTTCGAGAGAAAACCGGAGGCTGCACGAGGGAGGCACAAGCCAACAGGGCACGCCAAGGGGGTGGTCGTGCCCTGATGTCTTGTCCCTCCCTGGTGGCCCTCCTACCTGTAGGACCGAAAGTATGTCTAGAGGGGGGGGGGTGATTAGACTACTTGACCAAATAAAAGTTTTGCCTTTTCCCAAATATTAGAGTTGGCAGTTCTTAGCATTTCATGGCAAGTCAAGTACACCCTACACATGCAAGTCTAAGAGTATAGCAGCGGAAAGTAACAACAAGCATGAGTAGAAAGGATAGGGTAGGAAGATCAAACACAATTGTAGACACGATGATTTTTCCCGTGGTTCCGATAGTTGGTGCTATCGTACGTCCACGTTTATGGAGTCTTCAACCCACGGAGGGTAACGGTCGCGAGAGTCCACGGAGGGCTCCACCCATAAGGGTCCACGAAGTAGCAACCTTGACTATTCCATAACGGCTTCCGTCCACGAAGGACTAGCCTCACTATGGGTAGATCTTCACGAAGTAGGCGATCTCCTTGCCCTTACAAACTTCTTGGTTCACTCCACAACACGAAGTAGGAGGCTCCCAAGCGACACCTAACCAATCTAGGAGGCACCACCCTCCAAAAGGTAATAGGCTCGGTAATGACGATGAACTCCTTGCTCTTGTGCTTCAAGATGATAGACTCCTCAACACACAATCACTCTCTCACAGATTTGGCTTGGTGGAAGAGATGGGATTGGTGGAAAGCAACTTGGGGAGGCTAGAAATCAAGATCCATATGGTTGGAGTGGAAAATCTTGACCTCAACACAAGGGTAGGTGGTTCTCTCTCAGAAAACTGGATGGGGCAAGTATGGAATAGTTCTGAGTGCTTCTCTCTCGAGTAGGTGGTGGTGAAGGGGTATATATAGGCATCCCCAAAAATCCAACCGTTACACACAAAATGACCAACTCGATGACACCGATGTGTTAATCTCGGTGGTACCGAAGTGACCAAAAAGTGGCAACTTTTGAATCTCGGTGAGACCGATATAGGAAACTCGGTTGCACCGATAAGGTGACCGATGGTCAGATTCCCAATCTCGGTGACGCCGATCCAACAATCTCGGTGGTACCGATATTGTGAATTTGCGTAACAGAAAGTTGGCAACCTAAACTCGGTGGCACCGGTATGGAATCGGTTGCACCGAAGTGGCTAGGGTTTGGCTGAGTCTGTCTGTGGTTGAGAATCGGTGGCACCGGAATGGAAATGTTTGTTGCACCGATGTTGAGTATGTGGCTATGGACAGACTTTGGTGGAAGAGTTTGTGGGTGTATTTGGTGACTATCACTTGTGCACGTATGAGCATTTTGTTCACCAATCAAAACCTTACCCCCTTTTAATAGTATTGGCTTTCCTATGGACTCAAAGTGATTTCTCACAAATGTAAAATGTAGAGTCCTCTTGCTTGAAGCTTTGCCAACCTATTTCCTTGCATCTTGGGGTATTTCCACAATCTTCACAATCCTTTTGCCATCCCTATCATTGAACTTTTCCTGAAATATACTTAGTGGAGAACATTAGTTCAATGACTTATATGTTGTTATAAATTACCAAAACCACCTAGGGAGCAAATGTGCTTTCAATCTCCCCCTTTTTGGTAATTGATGACAACATATAGATCAAAGCTTCGACAAAGATATAATCAATGAATATAATCGTCGCTTTGAGAAGTATGTGATAAGCAAGAGCTCCCCCTAAATTTGTGCATTATTTTAAATTTGCGTTTGAATGCAAATGCACAATCGATTAGGTACATGGGGCACTTCTTCCATGTCACATACATCTTGGTGGTGTGCGATAATAATAAGAGTGAACAACATAGCACAACACAACCAGACAAAGATAATGATCATCTCAAAAGCATTAATATGATAGGAAATAGTAGCACAACACACATAAAGTGTATGATCAAAACACAAAGCGTAGCCAAAAGTAAATGAACCATGTGTGTTTTTGAAAAAGCAATAAAAACCAAATGCTCTCTCACTCGAAGCCTAAAGATCTATATACACTTCTCCCCCTTTGGCAACAAGTTACCAAAAAGTTGAAAGGCATATGTCTAAGCGTTCTTGGGCTGATCTCCTCCGGTTGTTGATGAAGGAGTCGAGAGAACAGCGGCGGCGAAGATCTCTGCAGATGTCGTGGATGGACTTGGTGTGGCAACAGGAGGAACCGAAGCTGATGGAGCAGGAGCTGAGGTGACAGTAGCAGGAGCTGATGAAGAGGGCCTCATGTCTGGAGCTGGCACAGTGGCTGATCTGGCCTGAGTAGTAAACTGTGTGCCTGGCCTGAGAGGTGATCCATCCTCATCATCATCATCATCTGAAGAAGTCTGAGGAAGAGGCACCGAGTCAACTTCCTTCTTGAGCTCATTGACTGTCTTAGTCAGCCCATCCACCTTATCATTAAGGGTCTTGATCCTGTTCTCTAAAATCTTCACAAGACTGTTCTGGTTGTCCAGAATCCCCTTAATGTCTTTCTGCATACCCTGTACTGATGAGATCAAAAGATCCATTTGCTCGTTCCTGGATCTAGGGACTTGAGCACTAGTGGCTCTGGTTGCCTCTGCCTCTGCCTGAGCTGCATCAGATGTGGGATGTTCTGGGTTCATCTCCATGATGTTGTCCTCGAGATCTGGCTGTAGGGGCAAGTGGGGACGGTCTACAGCAAATATGTGCTTCTCCAACTTAGAGTTGATGAGCATCTGGATGTAGGGTGCATAGCAGCAAGAGCGCTTCTGATCAGCAGCAACCCTCTTAACTGTCTCAACAATTAAGTCCATGACTCTAATCCTGGTGTGTCTGTCAAGATGAATCAGCATGTTGATGGAGTAGCCTCGGATCATCTTGTCATCTCCTGACTTGGGCATTAATGTATGCCTCAGAATGGTGTTCATGGTGCGGAGGCCAGCCTGAAGAAAGTAAATAGATCCTAGCCTGTGAGACTTCACGTTAGCAGCAGGGATCTCTTTATACATGTTAGCCATAGCATTGTGGCTCTCCTTGGATTCTGAGTAGACATCCAAATCTCCATCCTGAACTTCTGGAACTCCTAAGATGGCAGCCCACTCCTCAACAGTGGACTCATATCTAGCACCTTCAGTCATCCATACAATTCTACCATCTCCATAGAAATGTGCAGTGGAGTAGAATTGCATGATCATCTCATCATTCCAAGCAGTGAACTCTCTGCCAACAAACTCATCCAAACCAATGCAGTGGAAATTGTCTTGGACACTTGGAAAATAGTCTTCATTCTCCTTGATGAATTTCCAGTCCACATACCTCATGTCACTCACAGCTGGACTTTTGTCAAAAAGCACAGTCTCATAGAAATCCTGTTGCTCTTTGGTGTAAAATCTGTAGTCCACGGCTGTCTTTCTCCTTTGGGCATATGGATCAGCAGCTCTCCAAGCCCTCAAACCAGAATCCTTCCTCTTCTTCATATCCTCAGCAAGTGGGTAGCTGGCATTATGTACTGGATGGTGTCGCCTAAGCTTCATTAAGGCAGACATAGCATCCTCATCCTCAATTCTGGAGGCAGTCCCTTTGTTCTTCTCAGATGCTGGAATTTGCCTGGAAGTCCTCTTGGGCTTTTCAGCAGCAGCCTTCTTGGGGGCAGACTTG
This sequence comes from Elymus sibiricus, assembly GCA_039707655.1. NCBI lineage: Eukaryota > Viridiplantae > Streptophyta > Magnoliopsida > Poales > Poaceae > Elymus > Elymus sibiricus. The sequence goes on along the minus strand of CM077667.1, from coordinate 450,023,925 downwards.
GTGCTCTTGGAAGTGCCAGTCTTTGGCATAGCATCAGACATAAGCTTCTTTTTCTTCTTGGGAGGGGCCTTCTCAACATGTTCTTCCTCCTCCTCAGCAGCAACCGCCTCCTCAGGATTCTCAAACATGGAGGTCTGCCTGCCAGTGACATAGACTATCCTCTTCCTGGCTCTCTTCTTCTCCCCTGCCTTCTTAGGCATAGATTTCTTTGGGGGGACTCAAGGTAAAGAGCCATTTTTGCCCTAGCACCCTCAGGTGCTCTCATAGCCTCAGAGCTAGCATACTCTTTCCTGACAGCTCTTCTTGAAGAGGTAGCTTCATTTGCAGCTTTCTTGGCAGCCTTCTCTCGCTTCTTAGCAAGGACCTCCTCTGGAACGAAGTCTGAATCCTCCTCATCTGAATTCAGCTTCTTCCTAGCCCTTGTAGCAGCCTTGGGCAACCCATGGGAACTGGGAGTGCCTGGATCTGAAGATGAACTAGACTCAGGACTAGTGCCAGAATCCAATTCAACACTCTGCTCTCTGAAGTTGTTCTCACTGTCCTCAGCACTTGACATACTGACCCTGTAAAGGATAAGTCATCACAAAATGTGGCTGGTTTTTGAAAGTTTGAAATAAAGATTTTCAAAGTTTTACATTCTGTCAAATGAAAATCGGTATAGCCGAAGCAAAGTTTTCAGTGTTACCGAGACTGACTATCTCATTAACAGAAACTTGGCACTCCTTTCGGTGAGACCGAAAGGAAGTACTCGGTTTCACCGAGACAGTTCTCAGCAACACAGACAGGCAAATCGGTGATACCGATTAGTTCACTTCGGTTCTACCGAGTTCCATCGGGCGGAAGGCAAACCCTAGAAAATCGATGGTTCTCTAATCTACGGAGTTTTCTTGTGGATAGAAAGATGTGCAAACAGTGGCTTATAGAGAAAAACAACTTTATTGCACAAGAATCAGACGGGGAGCGCAAGAAAGATCGAATCCGTACCCTAGCTTGGTGACGGATCCGCTACGGCGGCGACGGCGGCGAAGATGCCCGTCGACGGCGAGGATTCCCAGCGGCGAAGACACACGGGGAGGCAAGGCGATGACCAGGGGGTCCTTTTGCGGCAGCTTAGGGTTTGGGGCGCGACGATTGAAGATTGAAATTTCGAACCGTCGAGACCACAGCTTATATACCCTTCACTGTCGGTGATACCGGTTCTAAATTTTCGGTGTCACCGAGTTCCTCAACTATCAGCTGATAGGGAAACTCGGTGTAACCGAGAATATGGAATCGGTAGTACCGAGATAGAAAACCAGATCAACCCTAGGCACTCGGTGTGACCGAGAATTGTGGGTTGGTTCCACCGAGATGCACTTGGGAGGTTTTAATGGTCAGTCCTTGTCGATACGGAACTCCGAGTGCTCCACACACAGAGGGATCGAAAAGTACTTGTTCAAATTTTGTGATGCAGCATGAATGGAATATGACGTGAGAAAGCATAGATAGCTAAAGAGTGGTCCTAGGCATTCTTGTCCATCCAATTGGCGAAAGAGAAAATCAAGAGCCAAATAGCAACAATTGGATGTCCTCGAATGAGAAAATAAATGCAGACCAACATGCTCACACAATAAGATGTCAAATGAAATCATGGCAAACATGCACATACACACTAGCATCTAACAAGCACTTGGGCGATGACGAAGTCATCTATATATGAGTATATTGACTTAGGAGCCAAGTAAGAATACTTGATCATAGGTCATACTCATCGTTTAAGCACAAGTGGGGTTACCACTTTTTCATAAAGCATTTAATGTTGTCACATACTACGAGATGCTTTAACTCAAGTCTTAGAGTAAAGCTCCCCCTTGATGTGACATCCCCCCATAAGAGGGATAGACTAACCTTGGGTCTTGTCGATGATGACTTCATGTTGGTGAGGTAGTGGTGGATGCTCAAGGTTGATGAAGATCACCAAGAGTTGGGAGCATCCTTGTTGTTTCCTTACTCTTCTCACCTACATGGGTTAGTCCCAACACACAAGAGACAAATACAAGGATATCTATGGACATGGAGTGCAAGGCATGTGTAATGATGTCCATAGATTTGTTTATTACCTTGTCCCTTGCTTACCATTGAGGGAATGTGTGACTCCTTGAACTATTGCATAGAGTTGATGTTGATTGCAAATAATTCTTGCCAATAATGAATGTGAGTGAATTTCATTGGCGGAGTCACCCCTCAAGAACTCTCTAGTTCTTCTTCTTGGGGACCCACATCAAGTTGATGGGGATCATTGGTGTTGTAGTAGCCTTTGTAGAAGTTGAGCTTGACGTAGTCTTGGGAACCCACTCCACCATAGCTAGGGATTCATCTTCATATGAGTCAATGTCCTCTTGAAGCTTGTTCTTGCCCTTGAGCTTGTGGTCTTGTGGTGGAAGATCATCTTGAGTGCTTGTCCCCTTGGGAAGAGTATTTTCATACTTCTCCTTTTGAGGAACAAACTTGGGCTTGGGATATTGACCTTCTTCCCATTCAACTCCATTTGCGTTGAAATATCCAACACCACGGTTCTTTCGGTATCCTCCGTGCTTGCGTACAATTTCCTCAAATTGCTTACACCCGGCAAGACTCTTGTAGATACCTTTCTCTATAATTCCTTTCAATAAAGCATTTTCTTGCTCAAGTGTAACTTGGCTAAGAGAAACATCATTAGTAGAATCAATAGAACTACTAGAAGCAACATCATTGGGTTTAGCATTTTTATTGTTGCTACTAGATGAAGAACCTTTCTTGCCTTTGTTACTAGATTGCTTAGTTTTAACTTGAGGCATGAATGTAGACAAGAGTAGTCGTTTGGCTAGATAAGATGAAGTCTTCTTTCGGAGATCGTCATTGATAGCTTTAAGAAACCCATGCTCTTGCTCCAAGTTGAGCTTCTCAAAGCGTAGCTTCTCATGAGTTCTCACAAGCTCTCTATGATCTTCAAGAGTAGATTCATGAACTAACTTAAGAGTGTTTAGTTCTTTAGTTAGTTCTTCTATTTTCATCTTATCATCATCAATTGACTTATCTTGACTAGCATGAGAATCATCAAGTTCATTTTGACTAACATCACTAGTTTTATCAAATAGCAAGTCATCATCACAAAGCAAGTCATCTTCATCACTATTGAAATCAAGATACTCGGGGTGTGATACCTTGGGGCCTTTAGCCATGAAGCAACTTCCACTCCCTTCGTTGGGTGAATCAAATAAATCATGGGAGTTGGTAGTCACTAGAGCAATCCCGGCAACACCATCATCTTGACTATAGTCGGAGTCGGAGTGATAGCTTCTCTCGGAGTTGTTGTCGGAGTCGGAGCCGGAAACCCATTCACCAACATGAGCTTGATGTTTTCTTCTTGTATAGCTCTTGGTGTACTTGTCCTTCTTCTCCAAATCTCTACTTCTCCTTGAGGGTCTTCGTTCATAACGATCATCTCTACCCCTTCTCTCTCTTTGAGGTGATTCATTCCTTGAGCTTCGTCTTCGAGGTGACTCTTCTCTTCGTTTGTAGGGAGCCGTGCACTCATTGGAATAGTGTCCGGGCTTCCCACAATTGTAGCAATTGCGGTCACGACTTGACGAACGCTTCTCATCATATCTTGAGTTGGAGCTTCTTTCTTTGCCTCTATTCTTGTAGAACTTGTTGAATTTCTTGACCATGAGGCTTATCTCTTCATTGGTGACAAGGTTGTTGCTTGAAGTTGCGGGAGCATCACTTGTGGCTTTGTAAGCACCGCTAGACTTGTGGTGAAGCTCTTCTTTGTCTTTGAGTGTCATCTCATGAGCAACAATCCTTCCAATGACTTCCGTAGGCTTGAGATCTTTGTAGTTGGGCATCATTTGGATCAATGTGCACACGGTGTCGTATCTCTCATCCAAAGCTCTAAGTATCTTCTTGATGATGAATTTGTCGGTCATCTCTTCGCTTCCTAAGCCGGCAATCTCATTGGTGATGAGAGCTAGCCTAGAGTACATCTCAGCGACTCCTTCACCATCCTTCATCTTGAACTTGTCAAGCTGACCTTGAAGAACATCTAACTTGGATTCTCTCACGGACTCGGTTCCTTCGTGCATATCAACCAAAGTATCCCAAATCTCTTTTGCATTCTCAAGACGGTTGATTTTGTTAAATTCTGGGCATAGGCAGTTGAATAGAATGTCGCATGCTTGAGCGTTGTATTGCAACATCTTCAATTCATCCGCGGTCGCTACACGATCCGGTTCCTTTCCATCACCAAAGAATTCACCTTGCAAGCCAACACGAACAACAGCCCAAACGGCGGGATTATGACCAAGAATATGCATTTTCATTTTGTGCTTCCAACTAGCAAAATTAGTGCAATCAAAGTACGGACCTCTACGGTGATAACTTCCCTCACTAGACGCCATACTCTCCTAGGTTGTGAGACCAATGCAATGGAGACCAAAGCTCTGATACCACTTGTAGGACCGAAAGTATGTCTAGAGGGGGGGGGGTGATTAGACTACTTGACCAAATAAAAGTTTTGCCTTTTCCCAAATTTTAGAGTTGGCAGTTTTTAGCATTTCATGGCAAGTCAAGTACACCCTACACATGCAAGTCTAAGAGTATAGCAGCGGAAAGTAACAACAAGCATGAGTAGAAAGGATAGGGTAGGAAGATCAAACGCAATTGTAGACACGATGATTTTTCCCGTGGTTCCGATAGGTGGTGCTATCGTACGTCCACGTTTATGGAGTCTTCAACCCACGGAGGGTAACGGTCGCGAGAGTCCACGGAGGGCTCCACCCATAAGGGTCCACGAAGTAGCAACCTTGACTATTCCATAACGGCTTCCGTCCACGAAGGACTAGCCTCACTATGGGTAGATCTTCACGAAGTAGGCGATCTCCTTGCCCTTACAAACTTCTTGGTTCACTCCACAACACGAAGTAGGAGGCTCCCAAGCGACACCTAACCAATCTAGGAGGCACCACCCTCCAAAAGGTAATAGGCTCGGTAATGACGATGAACTCCTTGCTCTTGTGCTTCAAGACGATAGACTGCTCAACACACAATCACTCTCTCACATATTTGGCTTGGTGGAAGAGATGGGATTGGTGGAAAGCAACTTGGGGAGGCTATAAATCAAGATCCATATGGTTGGAGTGGAAAATCTTGACCTCAACACAAGGGTATGTGGTTCTCTCTCAGAAAACTAGATGGGGCAAGTATGGAATAGTTCTGAGTGCTTCTCTCTCGAGTAGGTGGTGGTGAAGGGGTATATATAGGCATCCCCAAAAATCCAACCGTTACACACAAAATGACCAACTCGGTGACACCGATGTGTTAATCTCGGTGGTACCGAAGTGACTAAAAAGTGGCAACTTTTGAATCTCGGTGAGACCGATATAGGAAACTCGGTTGCACCGATAAGGTGACCAACGGTCAGATTCCCAATCTCGGTGACGCCGATCCAACAATCTCGGTGGTACCGATATTGTGAATTTGCGTAACATAAAGTTGGCAACCTAAACTCGGTGGCACCGGTATGGAATCGGTTGCACTGAAGTGGCTAGGGTTTGGCTGAGTCTGTCTGTGGTTGAGAATCGGTGGCACCGGAATGGAAATGTTGGTTGCACCGATGTTGAGTATGTGGCTATGGACAGACTTTGGTGGAAGAGTTTGTGGGTGTATTTGGTGACTATCACTTGTGCACGTATGAGCATTTTGTTCACCAATCAAAACCTTACCCCCTTTTAATAGTATTGGCTTTCCTATGTACTCAAAGTGATTTCTCACAAATGTAAAATGTAGAGTCCTCTTGCTTGAAGCTTTGCCAACCTATTTCCTTGCATCTTGGAGTATTTCCACAATCTTCACAATCCTTTTGCCATCCCTATCATTGAACTTTTCCTGAAATATACTTAGTGGAAAACATTAGTTCAATAACTTATATGTTGTTATAAATTACCAAAACCACCAAGGGAACAAATGTGCTTTCACTACCCCTGTTCTCTGGCCTATAAATTCACATATATTCCAAAAACCCTAAAGGGCATCGCGAAACACTTTTTCCTCCGCCGCAAGTCTCTGTTCCGACGGGATCCCATCTGGAGCTCCATTCTGGCACCCTGCCGGAGGGGGGATCGATCACGAAGGGCCTCTCCATCAACCTTGCTGCCCTCATGATGATGTGTGAGTAGTTCACCACAGACCTATGGGTCCGTAGCTAGTACCCAATCCTATCTTTACCTTGCTGCCATTTATTTGTTTTTATTTTATTTTGCAATTTACAATTATCTACCATTATCTACACACTTCACTTGCTTGCAAATAACGAGATCAAGGGGATTGACAACCCTCTTGCCGCCTTGGGTGCAAGTTGTTTGCTATTTTTTGTGCAGCCGCTGAAGAGAGTTGTGGATTGATATTCCTATTGGTTTGATAAACCTTGGTTTCTTAACTGAGGGAAATACTTATCCGTATTGTGCTACAATTACCCGTTCCTCTTCACGGAAAAACCAACGCTGATCACAAGTATCAGGAAGGATTTCTGGCGCCTTTGCCGGAGAATATCATCACCAACTATCAAGTAACTTCACACAAATTATCATTCACTTGTTCTTCTTTTTATTTGCTGTTATATTTAGTTTTCTTCATAAAAATCAAAAATACAAATATATTTATATTTGCTTGTTACTAGTTTACTTCTTTGCTTGCTAGTTTACTTGTCCTGCCGGTTACTTTGGTTGCTCGGTCACCATGTGTCAAGATAGGTTCCACAATATCTCTTACTACCAAAGAATGGTGGAAATAGAAAGTTCTATGAAAACTAAGGAACATTCAACTTTGCTAGACGCTATTAGTAAGCAACTTGATGAAGTCAATAAGGAAGTGTATAATCTCCAATCAAAATTTTCTCAAACTGAAGAGTTGTTAGTAAAGATCTCGGACAATTAAACCACGCTAGTAAATAGGATGGCTGCAAAATCATAATCTTTCCCTATTAATAATCATGATGAAGATCTTAAAATGATTGGTACTTCTTCTATTGAATCTTTGTTTACTTATCTGAATATAAATGATAAAGGGATTGGAGATGAGTCAACTCTAGCTACAGAGAGTCCCATTTGCTTGGAGGGTGATGATTCTAATGCTAAAACTGAAAAAGTGGGTTTGGAGAGGTTAAAACTTTAACTAGTGACGTGCCCACTATCTTGGATTACAAGGACTTTAATTATGAAAGTTTCTCTTTAGTAAAATGTATTTCCTTGTTGCAAACCATTATTAGCTCACCCAATGCTTATGAACAAAACAAGGCTTTCACAAATCATATAGTGGAAGCGGTGATAAAAGCTTATAATGAGAAACTTGAGCTTGAAGTTTCTATTTCTAGAAAATTGCATGATGAGTGGGAACCTACTATTAAAATAAGGATAAATAAATATGAATGAAATGCTTTGTGTGACCTTGGTACTAGTGTTTCAACTATACCTAAAACCACTGTTCAAGATATCCCCCGATATGCCGATAAATCAGCCAATTTATCGCTTATTGGTGTCTGACCGATAAGATAAATCGGCCGATAAATCGGCTGATATGACGATAAATCAGCCGATATGCCGATGAACCGGACGATTTACCCCTTATCCTGGGGCGACCGATAAGTTCCCGATAAGCGATATCCCCAACATTGCCTAAAACTCTTTGTGATGTGCTTGGTCTCACCAATATTCAAGATTGTTCCCTAAACTTGCATCTTACTGTGAGAGCCTGGCTTAATAGGAATGATAGACTACTCATATCAACAAGGAATTCCTTCTTTTCCGGGAGCCCATTCGAAAAAGAACTCCAAAGTTAAGCGTGCTTGGCTTGGAGCAATTCTAGGATGGGTGACTGACCGGGAAGTTGGTCCCGGGTGCTCATGAGTGAGGACAAAGTGCGCAGGAAAGACTAGTGTTGGTCTGTGGGGCCAGTCTAGATCCCGCCAGGCGTAACGGGGTGTTACAATTGGTATCAGAGCCGACCCTTGCGGTTACACGGGCATGCGTGGGTCAGGTGCGCGGGCATGTGGCGCAGGGCGCGTGTGGCCTGTTGTGGGACACGGCATGGCACATGTACTGGACTGGACGCGCATACGTGTGCCAAGAGGGAACGTTCCTGATGGGCCGATGAGGACATCGGTTCCTTTAAGTGGGGGTGTATGTGAGAGCCTGGCTTAATAGGAATGATAGACTACTCATATCAACAAGGAATTCCTTCTTTTCCGGGAGCCCATTCGAAAAAGAACTCCAAAGTTAAGCGTGCTTGGCTTGGAGCAATTCTAGGATGGGTGACTGACCGGGAAGTTGGTCCCGGGTGCGCACGAGTGAGGACAAAGTGCGCAGGAAAGACTAGTGTTGGTCTGTGGGGCCAGTCTAGATCCCGCCAGGCGTAACGGGGTGTTACACTTACGGATTCTACCATTAAAAAACATTTAGGTATAATAAATGATGTTATTATTATTGCAAATAAGAATTATGGGCTTGTAGATTCATTGTGATTGATATTGATTAGAATCCTATTTGTCCAATAATACTTGGAAAACCTTTCTTACGAACTATAGGTGCAATTATTGATATGAAAGAGGGAAACATAAGGTTCCAATTTAAATTAAAGAAAGGGATGGAACACTTCCATAGGAAGATAATTAAACCACCTTATGAATCAATCATGACACCTACTTATAGGTGGAGTGTCAAAGATGACAACACTTGAAACTATGCGTTATGCCTAGCTAGGGGCGTAAAACTACAGCGCTTGTTGGGAGGCAACCCAATAGTTATCTTTATTTTTGCTTTTTTGCTTTTTGCTTTTTACTTCCTGTTAGCGTGCGATAACATGATTATTGCTACTGTAAAGATTGTGTTTTTATGTTTTAATTAGTGTTTGTGTCAAGTAAAGCCTTTGGGATGACTTACAAGATAAGTAGAATTGATACGGCGCAAAAACAGAAACTTTAACGTCCAGTGCAAAATTTATCTAATTTTAATGGAACGTATTTTTGACCTGAATTTTTTACACAGTATTTATTTAAAATGTCTTAAGGTTTTACTAATTTGTCAGAATTTTTACAGTTTTAAAAGTATAGGTTCTCTACAGATCTTTACAGACTGTTCTGTTTTAGGCAGATTCTGTTTTTGCTTGCATAGTTTGCTTGTTTTGGTGATTCTATGGATTGTATTGGGGGGTACAAGCCATGGAGAAGTTATAATAAAGTAACTATTATGCAATAATGAAATATGAATCAATTTATAACTGTACCTAAAGTATTTGATATGTTGCTTATACTAACGGATCTCACGAAGTTTTGTTGAGTTTTGTGTGATTGAAGTTTTCAAGTTTTGGGTGTTATCACGATGGACGAAGGAATAAGGAGTGGCAAGAGCCTAAGCTTGGGGATGCCCAAGGCACCCCAAGGTAATATTCTAGGAATACTCAAGCGTCTAAGCTTGGGGATGCCCCGGAAGGCATCCCCTCTTTCGTCTCAATCCATCGGTATGTCACTTGGAGCTATATTTTTATTCGTCACATGATATGAGTTTTGCTGGGAGCGTCGTTTGCTTTTGATTTTGTTTGATTTTCTTATTTTCCCACAATCATCATTTTTCTGGACACACCTATTTAGAGAGACACAACTTCATCATAATTTATTAGAATACTCTATGTGCTTCACTTATATCTTTTGAGCTTAGCGGTTGCTCTAGTACTTCACTTATATCTTTTTGAGCACGGTGGCGTATATATTTTGTAGAAATAATTGCACTCTCTTTCTTCACTTATATTTGTTTGAGAGTTAATAAATAGTGATGGTAATTTGCATGGGTCATAAGACTAGTCCAACAATAATAGGTATTCAATGAGTGATAATCAAAACCATCATGTAGCACATATAAGAGAAATTGTGGGTTAACCATATTGATGTGGTAATATGAAAAAGGTGTGAGTGCATCATTGTTGATTCGTAGAAGTATCGGAATTAAGAGGTGTTAATTTCCCATTTGTCTAAATATTAAAAAGGCATGGTTGGGATGTGTGAGGATTTCTATTCCTCGTTAAAATCGTAGTGTTGTTTCGGGTCGGAGGCGCGCAATGGTTAACTCCTCCCAACCTCCTCCCTCGGGGCATGCGAGTAGTACTTTGATTTATGATAAAACTAATAAAACTTTGCAATAATTATATGAGTTCTTTATGACTAATGTGAACCCGTGGACATACGCAATCTCACCACCTCATATTTTGCTAGCCTCTTCGGTACCGTGCATTGCCCATTCTCACCTCGAGGATCGGTGCAAACTTCGCCGGTGCATCCAAACCCCGTGATATGATACGCTCTTTCACACATAAGCTTTATTATATCTTATTCAAAACAGCCAGCATACCTACCTATAATGGCATTTCCATAGTCATTCCGAGATATATTTCCATGCAAATTCCACCATTACATTATATGACTAGTTAGTTCATTATCATAATGCTTTGCATGATCATATAGAGCTGATATAGTATTTGTAGCAATGCCACCGTTCATCATATTTTTGATACATGTCACACTAGATCATTGCACATCCTGGTACACTGCCAGAGGCATTCATATTGAGTCATATTGCTTTATAGTTCTTCATATCAAGTTTTCATGTTGAGTTGTAAGTAAATAAAAGTGTGATGATAATTATTAGAGCATTGTCCGAGTGAGGAAATAAAAATGGGGGAGGCCAAATGAGCCCACCATAATAAAAATAAATAAAATGAAAATAAAGAAATGATGAGAGAAAAAGAGAGAAGGGACTTTGCTACTATCCTTTACCACACTTGTGCCTCAAAGTGGCACCTTGTTCTTCATATAGAGAGTCTCATGTTATGTCATTTTCATATGCTAGAGGGAATTACTTTTTCATTATTATAAATTTGGCTTGTATATTCCGATGACGGGCTTCCTCAAATGCCCGAGGTCTTCATGAGCAAGCAAGTTGGATGCACACCCCATTTAGCTTCATTTGAGCTTTCATACATTCATAGCTCTTATGCATCATTTGAATGGCAATCCCTACTCCTATCATTGACATCTATCGATGGGCATCTCCATAGCCCGTTGATACGCCTAGTTGATGCAAGATTTTCTTCTCCACTTTTTACTCCTTTGGTACCACCATATTCTAATCCACCCTTATGCTATGTCCATGGTTCAAGCTCATGTATTGCGTGAAGAATAAAAAGTTGATGCGCATTGAAAAAGTACGATCCAATTGCCTGACTTGGACACCGTGGTGCTTGACTTTTGTATTAATGTGGTGGAGACGGAGCCATGCCTTGCTAATATGATAAAATGAATGGGGGTAAACATTCTTTTAGGATCGTATACTTTGAAAGATTGATAATTTTGTTGCTTGTGCTTATAAATATTACTATGTTGATGTTTGTTAGTTCATCGTTTCTCAATGAGCATACATGCAAAAGAATACATGTTGGGTATCATGTCACATAAAAAATTCTGTTTTTATCATTTACCTACTCGAGGACCAGCATGAATTAAGCTTGGGGATGTTGATACGTCTCCAACATATCTATAATTTTTTATTGTTCCATGGTTACATATTATCATTCTAGGATACTTTTTTGAGTAATAATTTATAGATTTATATTATTTTTTAGCACTAACCTATTGACCCAGTGCCCAGTGCCAGTTGCAGTTTTCTGTGTGTTTTTTACGTTTCAGGTTTACAGTACCAAACGAAGTCCAATTGCCCCGAAACTTTTTTATGATTTTTTCTGGACCAAAAGAAGACCTGGAAGCTTCGGGAGAAGACCAGATGTGGAACGAGGGAGGCACAAGCCAACAGGGCACGCCCAGTGGGTGGCCGCGCCCTGATGGCTCTCCTACCCCCGTTTTCTGGCCTATAAATTTACATATATTCCAAAAACACAAAAGGGCATCCCGAAACAGTTTTTCCACCATTGCAAGTTTCTGTTCCGATGGGATCCCATCTGGAGCTCCGTTCCGGCACCTTGCCGGAGGGGGGATCGATCACGGAGGGCCTCTTCATCAACCTTGCTGCCCTCATGATGATGTGTGAGTAGTTCACCACAGACCTACCGGTACATAGCTAGTACCTAGATGGCTCTCTCTCTTTCTCTCTCTCTCTCTCTCTTGATCTTCAATACAATGATCATCGCATCTTCGCTTTGATCTATCCGATGTAATTCTTTTGTACGGTGCGTCTATTGGGATCCAATGAATTATGGGTTTATGTTCAGATTATTCATGAAAAGATATTGAATTCTTGCTGGTATTTTATTTGCATGATTGTTATAGCTTCGTAATCCTCTATGATTTATTGAAATAGTTTGGCCAACTAGATTGATACTTCATCGATGATAGGGGTGCGTTGTAGTGGGTTCAATCTGGCGGTGCTCTATATCCCAGTGACAGAAGGGGACAAGACACGACTTTTTATTGTTGGCACTAAGGATAAAATGATGGGGTTAGTTCGTATTAATTGAATTCTCTTTGTCTACATCATGTCATCGTTCTCCAAGCATTGCTCTGTTTGTCATGAACTTAATACTTAGAGAGGCAAGCATAGAAGTGCTCTCGACGTGGAGTAATAGTAATAGGTGCAGGCAGGAGTCGGCCTATTTGCTTATGGACGTAATGCCTATATACACATGACCATTGTCGTGACTATCACATAACTATGCGCTTTTCTATCAATTGCCCAATTGTAATTTGTTTACCCACCGTATGTTGCCTACATGAGAGATGCCGCTATGGAAAACTATGGCCCCCGGGTCTACTCACTTATATATTTACAAATCCTATCTTTACCTTGCTTCCATTTATTTTATTTTATTTTATTTTGCAATTTACAATTATCTACTATTATCTACACACTTCACTTGCTTGCAAATAACGAGATCAAGGGAATTGACAACCCTCTTGCCGCGTTGGGTGCAAGTTGTTTACTCTTTTGTGTGCAGCTGCTGAAGATGGTTGTGGATTGATATTCCTATTGGTTCAATAAACCTTGGTTTCTTAACTGAGCGAAATACTTATCCGTATTATCCTACAATGACCCATTCCTCTTCACAGAAAACTCAACGCAGATCACAAGTATCAGCGGCACACGGCCGGCTCGTGTGCAATGCGGCCTCGGGGCCGGCGTGTGTGTGTTGCTGAGGTTTGTAAGTCGGAGCGGCGGCTCCGGGTCGGGGAGTTTGGGTGGCAACTCTAGTTATTTGGGCGACAGGGTCGTCGGCTCGTTGGTATGCAGCCCCAGGGCTGGTGTGTGTTCGTTGTATCGATTTTCGGCCAGTTTTTCCTTATAAAATGGTCTATTCTGTTCTTCTTAATGCAAAGGCAGAGCTCCTGCTGGTTCCTAAAAAAAGGGCATTTGCAAAAAAAAACACACGATCAAACAGAAATAGAGCATTTGCGGAATCTACTTTTTCTTTTAAAAATTTCCGAAATGACAAATTTTTAGGCACAATTGCTAGTATTAGACGTTTGTTGCAGATGCTCTACGGCCTTGTAGAATGTAATATTCTTAGGAAGGATGCTTACGGAAATGAACCAACATCTCTTTAAGCATCGATGCTTATTTGTAGAGGGTAGACACTCAATTAAACACTCTTCTTAGAATTATATGGAATCGTTCTTAAGAAAAACTCGTTTATTTTAGGATGCACCTATCTAAACACCTTTCATAGCATGAGGCCTAAGAGCATCTCCAATAGATGATACAAATACGAATATGTAAAATCAGGTGTTGCATCATTTATATCATCAAAAAGGGCATTTTACATCTTAAAAAAGAGCCAACTCCAACAGATGATGTATATTGATGATGTAAAAGTGCAACTCCAACAGATGATGCAAATGAAGATGTAAAACCGGCTGCCCGCTGCATGGCTCTGTACATACACTCTACAGCCGCACAAATTAAAATAAAAACATCCCAAATTGATTTTTTTCACATGTTCACAAAATCAAATTATTACATTATTCATGAAATCCACAATATCAAATGCAACAGAATACAACAAAGTTATTGCACAATATAACAAACAAATAATGAAACTAGGGGACTCGTTCACCATGCCATTTCCAATACTCCTCAATGCAATCGACAGACCCTAGCATACATGGGAACCTACAAGATTTATTCATCTCCAAAAGTTTGTGAGTGTTGTGAGTATTGGGTGCTCTCAAGTACCGTGGACCAACACTTATACCATAGTCTTTGCAAATTGTTTGATATAGAAGATAGAAGTGCTCTCTGCCAGCGCCAAATTGTCATCAATGTAGTCTGCCAGAACATCATAGGCCATCATGCACAAAGCGTCTTAACGGAATTGCAAATGTGGATGAACAAATATTTGGACATTCTAAACCGGCGTCAGAAGTACCTCTTTGGAAAAACAGGTGGTGTACCAAAATAGTTGCGCATCAACCTCTCGCGTGCCTCAACCCGTTCTCTCCGTATGAACTCAGGGCCAAACACAGAACCATCGTGCTTCGGCTTCTTCCTCTTGTGCATCGCCACTGGCATAGAAAAGTCCTCTTCTTCGGTCAAATCAATTTGCTCATCGGACGAGGAATCTTGCACGTAAGAGGATTTGCACGAGCTCATCTAAAATATGAAAATCACCGTCTAACTATATCATTACGCCCGATAAAAAACACATAGTTCACATGGTTTTTTACCTTTGGGGAATTTCCTAAAACACCTAGCATGCGAGGTGGAAGAAATCGGTCGGTGGCGGTTTGGGTAAACGTTCAACAACAGCTTGTGTGAGTGGCAGCTGTAGAACAACTATGGACGGTCGCGACCCTGTAAGAGAACAAGGTGGAAGCGCCGCGCGCGGGCGGGTGCTACTTGTGAGCTGCGTTGGGTTTTCCCCGAAGAGGAAGTGTGAAGCAATATAGTAGCGATAATTATTTCCCTTAGTGAGAACCAAGGTTATCGAATCACTAGGAGAATCGTGGCAAACTCCCGTCATCAGCACCTGCGCACACAAAACCAAACACTTGCACCCAACACGGGCAAGAGGAATGTAAATTTCCTTGAACTCGTTACTTGCAAGGATTAGTTAAGATAATGGTAGATATATAAAAATTAAAAGTAAATAAAAAGTAATTAAATGCAGCAAGGTAAATTTGGTTTTTAGGAATATGAAAATAGACCCAGGCGCCATAGTTTTCACTAGAGCCTTCTCTCTCGAACACATAGCATACGGTGGGTAAACAAATTACTGTTGGATTGATAGAATAGCGCATAGTTATGATGTTATTCATGACAATGATCATGTATATAGGCATCACATCTGTGAGAAGTGGACCATAACGGTCCTGCATCTACTACTATTACTCCATCAATCGGCCGACTCATGCCTGCATCTATGATATTAAGTTCATGAGAAACAGAGTAATGCATTAAGCAAGATGACATGATGTAGACAAAGTAAGACAAGCAATATGTTCAAACCCTGTCGTTTTATCCTTATTGGAAACAATACAATACGGGCCTTGTCCCTTTCTATGACTGGGATATAGAGCACCGCAAGATTGAACCCACTACAATGCACTCCTCCCGTTGAATATAAATCAATCTAGTTGCCAAACAAAACGGATAGATCAGAGAGAATTACAAAGCTATAACAATCATGCATAGTAGATTTCAGAAAAGACTCAATTACTTTCAATGAATAATCTGATCATAAACCCACGATCCATCGGATCCCAAGAAACACACCGCAAAAGAATATTACATCGGATAGATCTCCGTGAGAATCGCGAAAAATATGGTATTCAAGATCAAAGAGAGAGAAGAAGCCATCTAGATACTAGCTATGGGCCCATAGGTTTGTGGTGAACTACTCACACATCATCACGGAGGCAACAAGGTTTATGTAGACGGCCTCCATGATCGATTCCCCCTCCGGCATTGTACCGGAAAAGGTCTCCAGATGGGATCGTGGAAGAACAGAGGCTTGCAGTGGCGGAAAAAGTGTTGCGGGTGTCTCTCTGTTGGTTTTGGGTAATTGTGAATATATAGAAGGGGAATTAGGTCAGGAGGCGTTGCAAGGGGCCTATGAGCTCAGGGGCTCCCTCGTAGATCTTCTAGCCACCTTCACTAGCTTTTAGTGTCTCTTTATGTCCAAAAATAACCCCCGTAAAGTTTCGTCCAACTTGGACTCTGTTTGGTATTGATTTTCTGAAAAGTCCAAAAACTGGCAACAAACAAGAGCTCGCACTGGGCACTGGGTTAATAGTTTAGTCCCCAAAAATGGTATAAAATAGCATATAATAGCATATAATGTATCCAAGAGTGATAATATAAAAGCATGAAACAATCAAAAGTTATAGATACGTTGGAGAGCTCGTGGCACTACACGCACATTAGCATTTACTTGTTTTACTTTTTTACTTTACTTGCCTAGTTATGTTATCTTTATCTTTATCACACAAAAACAGGAAGTAAAAGAAAAATCTTAAGATACACGGATCCTCATCCACTTTCTAATCTTTTCAAATTTGCTTCTTGTAGTAAACCCATGGCTAATACTGAAGAACTTATAAAAGTAAATGCTATTGGGATACACTTATTGAATAAGAAGCATGATTGCAATGATGTTAGTATTAATTCTATAAATGTGAATTGTGTTAATAATATGCAAAGATACAAGCTTGGGTATGATGATTTTGCTATGTCCACTACTCATTGTAATGATCATGATTGGGGTGATGCTTCTTATGATCTCGAAAATTTATTTAAGCCTCATTATGATTGTGTTATTGATAATAATGTTTGCAATGATATTGAAAGTAGGTTTGGAAGAGTGTCAACTTTAGATAAGAATCCCACATATTCGGAGAGTGTTCAATATTATGATATTTTTGATAAAAGTGGTTTGGAGAGGTCATGACTTTAGTTAATATTAATCCCACTATCTTTGATGATTGTAAAACTTTTGTGCATGTGGATCATGAAGAAATTATTTTATATGATGGCTATATTGTTGAATTTAAAAATTATCCTACATGTAATTATTACGAGAGAGGCAAATATGGTTATAGAATTTTTTATGTTACTCACTCACCTCTCTTAATGTTCAAATTGTTAATGCTTCATTCTTCCTATTTGCGTATGCTAGATACTTCTTGTCTTGATAATTTGTTTTCTTATAAAATTCTTGTGCATAGGAAATATGTTAGACTTAAATGTGTTAATCATGATATATGATGCTCTCATTGTGTTTCAATTCTTGTCTTTTATGTGAGTATCATTATTGTCTCAAGCCTATCTTAATGGCTATAAAGAAAGAGCTTGAGTTCACACAATTTTTTGCTACTGCAATGTTTTTTTATGTTTTAATTAGTGTTTGTGCCAAGTAAAGGCCTTGGGATGATTTGGAAGATAGTAGGATCGATTCTGTGAAAAAACAGAAACTTTTGCGCCAACGCAGAATTTCTCGGATTTAATGCAGCGTCTTTTTGATTGAAGTTTTTACACAGTACTGCTATACAAATTGCCCAGGTTGTCCTAATTTTTCATAATTTTCGGAGTTATGAAAGTATGATTTTAGTACAAATGATTACATATTGTTCTGATTCAGACACATTCTGTTTTTGCTTGCAAAGTTTGCTTCTTTTGATGATGCTATGTATTATAACCGGGGGGGGGGGGGGTATAAGTCATGGATAAGTTGGAATACATTACCTATTCTACAATAGTGAAATGTGAATCAATTTATAACAGTACCTAAAGTATTTGATATTTCTATTATACTAACGGATCTCATGAGGTTTTGTTGAGTTTTGTGTGTTGAAGTTTTCAAGTGTTGGGTGAGACAACGATGGATGAAGGAATAAGGAGCGGCAAGACCCTACGATTGGGGATGCCCAAGGCACCCCAAGGTAAAATTCGAGGAAGACCCAAGCGTCTAAGCTAGGGGACACCCCGGAAGGCATCCCCTCTTTCGGCTCCAATCTATCGGTTTGTCACTTGGAGCTATATTTTTATTCATGACATGATATGCGTTTTGCTTGGAGCGTCGTGTATTATAAAGTATTTTGTTTTTAGTTTGCCAAAACCATCATTTGCTGGACACACCTTTCAAGAGAGACATATTTTCATCATAATTTGTTAAGATACTCTATGTGCTTAACTTATATCTTTTGAGCTGGGCAGTTGCTCTAGTGCTTCACTTATATCTGTTTAGAGCACAGCGGCAGTTATGTTTTATAGAAATAGTTGGACTCTCGTGCTTCACATAAATCTTTTTGAGAGTATATTACATAAGCAATGGTAATTTTCATGTGTTATAAGACTAGTACAAAAAGGATAGGTATTCAAGAGGGATATAATAAAAACATGGGCTATAAAGAAAGAGCTTGTTGGGCAACTCACCAAGTAGGAAACATCCTGGTACACTGCTAGATGAGTTGCCCAACAAGCTCTTTGTTTATAGCCATGTCATGCTAGATCATTGCACATCGTGGTACACTGCCAGAGGCATTCATATAGAGTCATATTGTTCTTTATCGAGTTGTAATTTCGAGTTGTAAGTAAATAGAAGTCTGATGATCATCATTATTAGAGCATTGTCCCAGTGAGGAAAAGATGACGAAGACTATTTTTCCTCCACAAGTCGGGATGAGAATCCCGATGAAAATAAAAAAGGGGGAGGCCAAATGAGCCCAGCAAGAAAAAAAAAGAAAAAAAAGGAAAAAAAAGGAAAAGAAAAAAAGCAAAAAAGCAAAAGAAAGGAAAAATAAATGAAATGAGCGAAAAAGAGACAAGGGGCAATGCTACTATCCTTTACCACACTTGTGCCTCAAAGTGGCACCATGTTCTTCATATAGAGAGTCTCCAGTTTTGCCACTTCCATACACTAGTTGGAATTTTTTATGATACTACTTAGCTAGTACACTCCGATAACGGGATGCGTCAAATGCCCGAGATCTTCATGAGCAAGTAAGTTGGATGCACACCCACTTAATTTCATTTTGAGCTTTGATACACTTATAGCACTAGTGCAAACGTTGCATGTCAATCCCTACTCTTCTGATAGATATCGATTGATGAGCATCTCCATATCCTGTTGATCCGCCTAGTTGACGTGACACGTTCCACCTTTTGACTCATTTGATATCTACCACCATATTCTATTCCACCCATATGCAATATCCATGGCTCACGCGCATTTATTGCGTGAAGTTGAAAATGCAGAAGCACGTTAGAAGTACGATCCAATTGTCTGGTTTGACACCGGGGTGCTCATGATTTATACTTATGCGGTGAACAAGGAGTCATGCCATGCTTAATATGATAAAATGAGTAGCGATAACATTGTTTAATGATCGTATATTTTGAAATAGTAATGATTATGCTTCTTATGTTCATGGATATTATTATGTTGATATTAATTGATTCATCATTTCTCAATATCTACACCTGAAAGGATTACATGTTGGGTAGCATGCCACATCAAAAATTCTTTTTTTATCATTTACTTAGTTGAGGACGAGCAGGAATTAAGTTTGGGGATGCTGATACGTCTTCGATGTATCTATAATTTTAGATTGTTTCATGCTATTATATTGTCAATCTAGAATACTTTATATGTAATTATATGCTATTTTATATCATTTTTTGGGACTACCTATTAACCCAGTGCCCACTGGCAGTTCCTGTTTTTTGCGTGTTTTTGGATTTTTCAGAAAATCAATATCAAATGGAGTCCAAATTGCATAAAAAAATTATGGAGATTATTTTTGGACCAGAAGAGACCGAGGAAGCTTCGAAAGGAGGCTAGAAGACCCACAAGGTGGTCATGAGCCGCCAGGGCATGCCCTGGGGGGCACGCCCCCATGGCTCGTGGGCCCTTCGTGTCACCTCCTGACCTAATTCCACTTCTATATATCCCTAATTACCCCAAAATCAACAGAGAGACACCTGAAACACCTTTTCCGCCGCCGCAAGCCTCTGTTCTTCTGCGATCCCATCTAGAGGCCTTTTCCGATACTCTGCTAGAGGGTGAATCGATCACGGAGGCCGTGTACATCAACCTTGCTGCCTCCATGATGATGTGTGAGTAGTTCACCATAGACCTATGGGTCCATAGCTAGTAGGTAGATGGCTTCTTCTCTCTCTTCGATCTTCAATACAATGTTCTTCGTGATTCTCGCAATAACCTATCCGATGCAATCTTCTTTTGTGGTGCGTTTGTTGGGATACGATGAACTGTGGGTTTATGATCAGATTATTGATTGGAAGTAATTGAGTCTTTGCTGAACCTAATTTTGCATGATAGTTATAGCTTTGTAATTCTCTCCGACCTATCCGTTTGGTTTGGCCAACTAGTTCGATTGATTTATCATGCATAAGTATCAAGCTAGTTGGCCAAACCAAACCGATTGATCAAAGAGACTGGCTAAGCTATAACAATCCTGCATAATAGAATTCAGAGAAGACTCACTTACTTTTCATGAATAATCTGATCATAAACCCAAAATTCATTGGATCCCAACAAACGCACCGCAAAAGAAGATTACATCGGAAAGATCATCACGAGACTCGCAAAGAACTTTGTATTGAAGATACAAGAGAGAGAAGAAGCAATCTATCTACTAGCTATGAACCCGTAGGTCTATGGTGAACTACTCAAACATGATCATCGAGGCAGCAAGGTTGATGTAGACGGCCTCTGTGATGGATTCCCCCTCTGGCGGAGTACCAGAAAAGGCCTCCAGATGGGATCGCAGAAGAATAGAAACTTCCGGCGGCAGAAAATTGTTTTGGCTGGCTCTCTCATGTTTTTAGGATAATTGGGAATATATAGATGTGGAATTAGGTCAGGAGGTGCCACGAGGGGCCCACCTAGCTCGTGGCCAACTCGTGGGTCTTTTGGCCGCCTCCCAAAGCTTCGTGGGTCTCTTCTGGTCCAAAAATAACTCCCATAAATTTTCATCAAATTTGGACTGAGTTTGGTGTTGATTTTCTGAAAAATTAAAAACAAGCAAAAAACAGAAACTGACACTGGGCACTTAGTTAATAGGTTAGTCCCAAAAATGATATAAAATAGCATATAATTGCATATATAGCTTTCAAGATTGATAATATAATAGCATGAAATAATCAAAAATTATAGATACGTTGGAGATGTATCAGTGCTCAGGAAGTCACCCATCAAGAGGTGCTTGCTTCATATCGGAGTGGGGGATGTGCCAAATAACATCTTGATCGGCATGAGTCCTGCATCAAGAATCAGTTGTCCTACCGAAGGCCCTATCCGTCTCACAGGGTTGCCCTGATAATTAGCATAATAATATCAGACAAAAGCATTGGGTGTTTAATGACTACACCTGATGAATCCCCAAGGATATGATCCATGTTACCCTACTAAACCTTACTGTCACCGGTGTTCGGTATAACACTTCACGACCCCCTTGCTCCTAGCCTTACTGGTGCTCGATCTCCATGATCCTGGGTACCTGTAGGGATGAAGGTCGCGTACAAGATAAGAGACACTTCACGAAACAATTTTATTTCAAACATACGAGACGTTGTGTCAAAGACTTCCATTGATCCCTTCAACAAATACCTCGGGTTGTAAGGCTCATGCCTTACCACATACCTTACTGAACGACTCACACATGGAGATCAGATCGCGAGAAGAAAACTTTGAAGAACACATATTGGGAATGATTGATTGCAATATCTCTTACAATGGATGCCTTGTGCGATGCACGATTACAAGTATGAACTAGATGAGAGAGTACTATGGCGGTGGAGATGGCTATGGCGATGAAAATGGCGACGGCTAGGGTTTATGGATGATGATGATGATGATGATGCTCTGGCTGTATTCGACGCTCTTTTGTTGACATTTCGACGGGGTCCCCTTTATAAAAGTTGTTCAGGTGGACGGCATGCCTCGGTTTCCACGCCAAACGATGCGAGCGCGTGCGGTCGCATGAAATACTGTCTTTGGCTCTAGTTGCCTTCTAGCGCCTCCTGGTGACTGATTCCTTCTCCATTTTCCTTCCTTTCCAATCTACCAAGTGGTTTCTTCCCTTCTTAGCCCATTTCATGTGGAAAAACATTAAAAAGAGGATTTGTATAATCCATTGCATTCATTAGTCATTCGTGGCAATATCGGAGCGAATATCTCTCTTTTAATGAAATATCTTGGTTTAAACAAGGTTGAAATGAGTGTAAACATATCACTCATCAACTCCCCCTAGCTTAAAATTGTTCATCCTCGAGCAACATAGAGACAAATCCAAAGCATAAGGAACTCAGTTGTTTACACCGAAATAATGAGAAGGTTTCGGTTCACTTACGATCGGTATGCCTAGATAGCCCTCCTCTTCTTGACCTGAAAACTTAGCATAGATATAGCGGTGGCATGGTTATAGTGCAAGTGTTAGTGAAGCAAAGATAGTCAACACAAAGTTTCTGATCTAGTAGATAAAACAACTTTGCAACACTTCATTTCATTTAATCTAGACAATACTTGCTTGCCGGGAATGCATGAAAGAGTTTCTTTGGATAGGGACATGGAAACATGAATTAGGGTGCAGAAAGCATGTAGTAAAATATGATGCTCAAGTGCTCATGAGCACACCCACAATCGTCTCCTCCTCTATGCTCTTAAACACTTGGTTTGAATCAAGTCCTCTAAAAACAAAATGCAAACGAACTCCAAGGGGCTAAATGAAGAACAAGAGCAAAGCAAAGCTTATTTTTTTGTTTTTTGGTTTTTGAAAACTAACTTGTAAGTGAAAAACCGCAAAGGAAAAAATAAAAGCAAAAGCATATAAAAAGCAAAGTGTTGGAACAAACCAACACGAGTGTTTTGAAGCTCCTCGAGCTTAAGTACAGCCTCATTACAATTTATTCAAATACCACCACATCTTGATGTAGAAGTATTGATACCTCCCAAACGACAAAGCCTGTACTGACGGCAAAGAGAGAGAGAGAGAGAGAGAGAGGGGTGGGGGCGGGGGCAGGGCCGTTCCCTTCTTTGCCGTCGGCTTTAAGGATCTTTGTCGTCTACGAGCGGACGACAAAGAAGGGACTGACGGCAAATAATGTCTTTGCCATGAGTCCTTTCTTTGTCGTATGCTTTTGGGAAGCTGACGGCAAAGACCATCTTTGTCGTCCGCTAGCAGACGGCAAAGAAGGGACTGATGGCAAATTCTCCGATTCCTATAGTGACTCCTCCTCTTCGTCGGTGGCGAGTTCTTCTTCATCTACTTGTTCAGGTTCTAGACCTACTTGGTTAAAACCTGCATCTCTTGCCTGTGCAACATAATGCAATTGTCCGTTCTCGATGGAGAAATGGTTAGGCATAGGTGTGGGTAACAAATATGCCACTCCATGAATTTTGATGCAATGATAGCCATTACGAACTACTACCGTATGAGCTCTAGTAAGAACAGGAATGTTAACAAGGGTATTACCGACAATGGGGCGGAGATGATTGAAGTTGAGACCAAGGGAGTTGGCCAACATGGTGATCACTCCTCCACACATGATATCTCCTTGTGCATGGTTTTCTTGATGCGCTAGGCGTAGCTAAAGTATTGCCCCTAAGTTGGGTGAATAACCGATGTCGAGGTGTGCCACTTTCCCAAGAACTAGCATGTTTGCATCATTCACCTTAGAA
Organism: Elymus sibiricus; assembly: GCA_039707655.1. Taxonomy (NCBI): domain Eukaryota; kingdom Viridiplantae; phylum Streptophyta; class Magnoliopsida; order Poales; family Poaceae; genus Elymus; species Elymus sibiricus. The sequence goes on along the minus strand of CM077667.1, from coordinate 450,000,219 downwards.
ACTTCTCCTCGTGCCCGCAACGAGTTAGTGATAATATAGTAGAAATAATGTATAGCAGGACTTTCAATTCAACTGTCTCTTTGCCTAGAGCCATGATTACTCATTTGATAAAAGGATTGCCTTGGGTGCGGGTCAGTGAAATCATAAACATATGTAATATCATTATCATTGTTGGGGAAGCCAAAGTAGTTAACCACTCAACAAAAGTGATGTCAAAGTCTTGGTCAACGAGATGGAAAGTGATCCTCTCCTCCTCATATGCATTTGCCATTAAACCAACATTGTGCGAGAGATTACTAAGAAACTCAAGCACCAATCGTTCATTAGTCTCACATCCCTGCTAAATGAAATGATGCAACCCGGCATTATGACAAATCAAATTAAAATCATAAGTGATACCTAGCTTGGCTTGAGTATTCACACAAGCCCATTTGGTTGCTTTGATCTTCCTTGTGTAGAGTCTTCCTCACTCCACGATCGGTGAAGACAATTCCCTAAGTAAAAACTTGTTGTGGTTGTGCGGTGGATGAACTCAAACAACCGCGTACACGAGAACACCTCTGTGTAAACATCTATAAATTTTTTCAGTCCAATACAATTAAGCAATGATGATCGTACAATACTCACAACATCATACTCCTCTAAAAACATAAACAAATCCATGCCAAACTCGAGTTTGAATCAAAAATATGCACATCTTAGACATGGCAATGCTAGGCATGTAGAACGTGGATTCACGAAAAATAACTTGGGGATCGGAGGAGAAACGTATCGTAGATTGATAACCCACAAGTATAGGGGATCGCAACAGTTTTCGAGGGTAGAGTATTCAACCCAAATTTATAGATTCGACACAAGGGGAGCCAAAGAATACTTGAGAGTATTAGCAGTTGAGTTGTCAATTCAACCACACCTAGAGATTAAATATCTGCAGTAGAGTAATCACTAGCACAGTAATATGATAGTTTGATAGCAGTAGTGACAGTAACAATAGCGGTAACAGTAGTAGCAATAGTTTTGTAGCAGTTGGAACAGTAGCAGCAGCAATAGTAACTTAGCAAGAACAATAAGTGAAAAGCTCGTAGGCACTGGATCGGTAACTCGTTGGATGATATTCATCATATAATAGTCATAACCTAGGGCGACACAGAACTAGCTCCAGTTCATCAATATAATGTAGGCATGTATTCCGTAAATAGTCATACGTGCTTATGGAAAAGAAGTTGCATGACATCTTTTGTCCTACCCTCCCGTGGCAGCGGGGTCCATAAGGAAACTAAGGGATATTAAAGCCTCCTTTTAATATAGAACCGGAACAAAGCATTAACACATGGTGAATACATGAACTCCTCAAACTACGGTCATCACCGCGAAGTATCCCAAATATTGTCACTATGGGGTTGACGGATCATAACACGTAAAAGGTGCATATGACTAGGCAAGATAAGATCAAGGACATGGATATAGAGATGATAACATAAACGGTTCAGATCTGAAATCATGGCACTCGGGCCCTAGTGACAAGTATTAGGCATAGCAAAGTCATAGCAAGATCAATCTCAAAACATAATGGATACTAGGGATCAAGCCCTAACAAAACTAACTCGATTACATGATGAATCCCATCCAATTCCTCACCGACCAGCAAGCCTACGAAGGAATTACTCACTCCCGGTGGGGAGCATCATGGAATTGGTGATGGAGAAAGGTTGGTGATGACGAAGACCGAAGATTCCCCTCTCCGGAGCCCCAAACGGGCTCCAGATCTGGCCTCTGAATGAAGAACAGGAGGTGGCGGCGGCTCCGTATCGTAAAACGCGATGAAACTTTCTCTCCAATTTTTTTTTCCGAAAATAGGAATTTATAGTGGTGGAATTAGGGTCAGTGGGGCCACGAGGTGGGCACAACCCACCAGGGCGCGCCCTGGTGGGTGCTGCTCACCCTGGCCCTCCTCTTTGGTAGATTTTGACTCCAATAATTCACATATATTCTGAAATAATTCTCCAAAAAGTTTCGTTCCATTCCGAGAACTTTTATTTCTGCACAAAAACAACACCATGGTAGTTCTGCTGAAAACAGCGTTAGTCCGGGTTAGTTCCATTCAAATCATGCAAATTAGAGTCCAAAACAAGGGCAAAAGAGTGAGGAAAAGTAGATACGTTGGAGACGTATCAACTCCCCCAAGCTTAAACCTTTGCTTGTCCTCAAAGCAATTCAGTTAACAAACTGAAAGTGATAAATAAAAACTTTTATGAACTCTTTTGTTCTTGTTTACATATATATGCTTAAGTAGCACCCATGTTTTCAGCAAAGATTATGACTAACCATGCCAACAATAACTCTTAGAAATTATATTAACGCATAACAATAACATAAGAAACTAGTGAGCAATAATAAGATATCTCAAGCGCCAAGACTTTGTCAAAACAATCATGATACATTATGACAATATTGGTATCTCGCTAGCCCTTTCTGAGACCGCAAAACATAAATGCAGAGCACCTCCAAAGTTCAAGCAGCGACTAAACATTGTAATTCATGGTAGAAAAGATCCAGTCATGCTGCACCCAACATCAACTATACACAATGCATGAGGATGACAATAGTGCTCTCAGGTCTGGCGCTTATTTGAGAAGGTGATGACTCAACATAAAAGTAAATAGATTGTCCCTTCATAGAGGGAAGCATGGATTTGCAGCGGTGCCAGAGCTCAAAGTTTAAAACAGAGATAGATATAATTTTGGGAGGTACACCCTTCCTGTCAACGTCACGACCAAGAGTTATCAATATGTTCCATGCTAAACAAATTAGCGGCGGTTCCCAAGCGGTAAAAGTAAAGATTTACTCCCCCTCCACCAACAATCACACTCCACGGCTAGCCGCATCCACGGGTACCGTCCAAACCAACAACATTCCTGGGGGAGTTTTGTTTAATTATTTTTTATTTTTTATTTCGGGACTGGGAATCCCTATTACCGCCCCTCTCGCGTAAGGACAAGTGAATAAACACTCATCATGAGAATAACCTGCTTAGCATGGAAAATACTGACTGCCCCCTATCGCTCCATGAGCGGTCCAGGCACACAAAATAGAAGTTCATTTGAATTTTTAGAGATGGCACATGCAAATTTACTTTGGAACGGCAGGGTAATACCGCATATAGGTAGATATAGTGGACTCATCTGGCATAACTTGGTTTAAGGGTTTTGATGCACAAGCAGTATTCCCGCTTAGTACAGGCGAAGGCTAGCAAATAGATTGAGAAGCGGCCAACTAGAGAGCGAAGACGGTCATGAACATGCATTACATATAATCAACATTGAATACTAGCATGAGTAGGATATGGACACCATGAACATAAATATCATGAAGGCTATGTTGATTTTGATTCAACTACATGCGTGAACATGTGCCAAGTCAAGCCACTTGAAACATTCAAAGGAGGATACCATATCATCATACCGCATCACAACCATTTTAATGCATGTTGACACCCAAGATAAATCATTATGCCCTCCTAGATACTTAAGCATGGCATGAAGAACTATAATCTCTAATGGTCATTGCAAACATGTTTGATCATAATGAGCTGAATCAAGGATACTAGGTTAAACATATTTACAAAAACAAAAACAAGTTGAGTTCATACTCGCTTTTCTCTGCCACAGTCAATTCATCAAATGTCGTCATTATTGCCTTTCACTTGCACGACCGAATGATAAGAAAATAATAGTGGTGCAAGAGTGCAGTGGACTAAGCTCGAATCTGCAAACATTTTATTTAAGAGGAGAAGACAAAGTGATATGGGCTCTTTGTTAGATAAACAATAATGCAGATGAGAGCCACTCAACAATTTCATTGTGGTCTTCTCCTAGGCACGACTCAAGTAAATAGAAAAGAATTTTAGAGAAACACACTGAAATATTTTTGGAGTTTTTGGTTTTTCATGAAGAAAGCAAATTAAAGAGGAAAAACAAAAACGAAAAAAACTATTTACACGGAAAAGCTCCCAACAAGTAAAAGAAGAAGCGAGAAATATTTTTGGGTTTTCTTTTGATGCAACAATTAAACTAAGCTAGAAAGAAAAACTAAAAAGAAGTAGGAAATATTTTGGTTTTTTTACATCGGTGCCCTTGGTTCCTTAGTTGTACTCATTCATCCCCACGCTCTTTACTTTTGCTCACTTTTCCCCACTCCCTTGTTCGAAACCCTCAGATATGGTCATAGCGGAGGATGCCGTCGGGTCAATGGTTTGACCGTTAACCCTGACGAGTGGGGCCATGTCGGAACGACTCCTCCTTTGCCCATTCTGACGCGTGGGGCCGCATTGAGACATGTCAGATGGGCTTGTCTGAACCTCGAGTTCGAGCCCTACAGCACCGCGTTGCTCCGCCCCCTCCGCCGCCGTGCTCCGCCCCCTCCGCCGCCGTTGTGCCCTCCAACCTCTAACCCCATTCCACCTCTGCCGCCGTCGTGCCCTCTGCCAGATATACCCCCACATCCCCATCTGGATCAAGCAGCGATGTCGGGGGAGCAGGCTCTCAAGCCCTTGGACAATGTAGAGGATTGGGTGGAATCGGCGGCGGATAATTCATGGATTACACCTGGGTAAGTGTCGTTTTCCCCCCTAACTAATTTGTTGATTCGTAAATTCGGCCCTTTTTGACCGCTAGTCGCTTAAATCGTTCAAATTTTATTGAATTGTTCCCGGCCTAACAGCACCCATTATTTGAATCGAATAGGATTGATCCTGCGCTTGCTTTTCGGCTGTCGGTTAGGATGGAAGTTAGTGTGCTGCGCGGTAGAAAACCGCAATTTCTTACTGGATTTTACTATCCGAAGGTGGTAGAAACCAGTATGACGTTCAAAGATTTGCTCACGGTGCTCCGAAATTCTTCATATGGATGGAGCCCTACCGATGCTGTTGAACTGACATATTTCAGCAGTACCGAGCAAAAATTTATTCCACTAACTTGCGATGAGCATCTGGGATTGCTCTTTTCTTTGAATGCTGAAAGCCGCTTCGGTAAAATCCATATCGAGGTGCTTCAGCCACGGAATGATCATGGGAAGGGGAAGAGTGACCAGGAATCTTCTGCCTCTGCTAACGGAGAGCGCCCCGGCACTCCTTGTAGGTCGAAACCAAGCAGAGCCAGTGGTTCTGAAAGTCACAATATATCTGCTGCCGTTTCTTGTGCCGTTTCTCCTGTCGTCGCCGCATCCGATGTAGTACATGATGGAGAGGCAGACGAAGAGGTGCCTCAACATGATGATGAGGATGAGAATATGTTCCGTGACCTTGTAGATATTGCCAGTAAACAAGCCATGCTAGATTTGATGACACTGACGATGAAGAGAGGGAGGAGAACATCGACAACTTAGTTGTAGATGAATATGATGGTGAGGACATTCCAACAATTGAGTGGAACAGGGAAGATCCTCAGCTTGGTGTGGGCACCCTATTCCATTCGATGGTGGACTGCCGTAATGCAGTGACTACATACTGCATTCTCACACAAAATACATATGTGATTGAAAGGAGTGAGCCATCAAGGTTCATTGTTCGTTGCCCATATGATAGGTGTAGATGGAGGTTGCATGCATCACGTATGTTGAGGAGCAAGTTTATTCAGGTTTGTGTATTTCAGTATATACAGATTCTATGTTCAGATCATTGTGTAATGTTTTCAAATCATGTTTTTTTAGATAAAAAGGAACCCACACCAGCACACTTGTCCACCTGGAGGGGGAGGGGGGAAGGCTAAAACAAAGCTAGCAAAGAGTAGATGGGTGGCAGATGCAATTTTGGATTGGTTGAGAGACAAACCAACAATTGGTCCAACAGAACTCCAAGGGAAGCTATTTGATAAGTACAAGATTGTTGTACCTTACATGAAGATTTTTTATGGTAAGGAAATAGCTCTTGACAGGATTAATGGTCCTTGGAATGAGAGCTTTCAGTTGCTGTACACATTTAAAGCTAAAGTGGAAGCTGTTGTAGAGATTGAGAAGCATACAGTTCCATACAAAATAAAAGGGAAGTCATTTGAGAAGGAGTGCTTCAGGAGGGCTTTTGTTTGTTTCAAGGCTTGTTGGCAGAGGTTTCTGGATGGTTGTAGGCCCTAGTTGGCTATTGATGCAACTACTTTGAATGGAAGGTGGAGAGGCCAACTGGTGGCAGCTTCTGCAGTTGATGGACACAACTGGCTATTCCCAGTTGCATTTGGTGTGGTGGAGGCAGAGTCCGAGGAAAGTTGGGTCTGGTTTCTGCAGCATTTGCGCAACCTTATAGGTACACCCCCAGGTTTAGCTATACACACAGATGCTTGCAAGGGTTTGGAGAGTGCAGTGGAAATTGTATTCCCTGGAGTGGAGCATAGGGAATGTATGCGACACCTAGCGTAGAATTTCAGAAGCAAATTCAAAGGTAAAGTTTATGATGAGAACTTATGGCCAACATCATACACATGCAGTGAGAGGAAGCATGAGCATCATTTGAGAGTGTTGTATGCTCACAATCCTCTGGTGAAGGAGTACCTAGATGCACATCATGGAAAGTTGTGGTCAAGAAGCAAATTCAATACAATATGCAAAGTGGACTATGTGACCAGCAACCTGGCAGAGTGTTTCAATTCAAAGATTAAGTCATTGAAATGGCTTATGATATGGCAAATATTTGATAAGATTCGGCAGATGATCATGATAAAGATGTCTCTTCGCAAAAGAATCGCAGAAACTGAATATGTTGGCCATCTCATGCTCCCATCTCTTATTAAGGCATTGCATGCCAAGGCAAGAGGACTGAGCAGAAGGAAATGCATTCGAGCGGCAACACACGAGGCTGAGGTAACATATACTGACAGTAAAAACAAGGAATGGAGGTATCCAGTTAACCTAGCAACCAGGGAATGCATTTGTAGGCAATGGCGTCTCCGTGGGAAGCCATGCATACATGCCCTACATCTGATGACTATTATCGGTGGTGAAGATGGTGAAGTTGATCAGTACATCTCTGAATATTTTTCTGTTGCCAGATTCAGGGCTGCTTATGCTTCCAATGTGCCTGCACTCTTGGGAAAAGACCAATGCAACATAGTAAATCCAGGGTTCAAATTACATTCTCCTGTACTGACTAGGCCACCAGTAAGACCAAGGAAGAACAGGTACAGAAGAGGTGAAGAGGGTCGTGTAAAAAGACAGCGTAAGTGCAAAAAATGTGGAACCCTAGGGCACATTGCTAGGAAATGTACCAATCCAGTGGATGCTTCATTCGGAGAAGAGGAACAATGGGCAGCGACAAATGCAGAGGATAATGCAACATTAGAGCAGATTGCAGCTAATGCAGGGGAGGATGCAGCATTAGAGCAGATTGAAGCTAATGCAGGGGAGGATGCAGCATTAGAGCAGATTGCAGCTAATGCAGGGGAGGATGAAGCATTAGAGCAGATTGCAGCTAATCCAGAGGAGGATGAAGCAATAGAGCAGATTACAGCCAATCCAGAGGATAATGCAGCATTAGAGGAGAATGAAGCAACTAAATTAGCACTGCCGACGGCTTGGTATGTGTGCAACAACCATCCCTTTTTGTGCATTTCTTCTGTTTTTATCGATGGCTTATACTCTTTTTTCTGTTTGATCTAGCTCTAGGGAAATTAAAGGAAAACGAGAGAAAAGGCCGAGAGATAATGAAACTTCGGTTCAGCCATCATCTCGACAGCAACCAACCGAAGTGAAGACCAAAAGGAAGAAGAAAAGGGTGGATATCCCAGCTAGGGAAACCAGGAGCAAGTATGTTAAACCGTCTAGGAACACAAGGAGCAAGGCAAAGATGTGAACTTTGAACGTTGAATGCGAGTTGTAAACTTTGAACTTTTAAGCTTTGTAATAATTCAAAATTTGGTCCTTAAATTTGAATTTGAACTAACCTTTCAATTTTAAGGATTTGTAATAATTCGAAATTGAAGACAACATTTGAAGTCCATTTGTGATGTGATGTTTACAAAATTTGAATTATTGTTTGGGACTAAAGGCTTTGTTGTTGTTGATGATGATGATGATGTCGGCAAATTTTGAATTATTACACGTGACAAAATTTGAATAATGAAAAAATAAGTTCAGATCCTTCTTATTGACACTAAGACGAAGTTTTGGTGATTTTCTTGATTTTTTTAAAAAAATTGCAAACCTAAACCCACTATCACTCTCTTCTCGAACTCTATACAACCTTGTACGTGATAGCTCATTTTTGGGAAGGAGTTTTCATGAAAATATTCATAAACCAATGTTATTATTTTTTGTCATAACCATGTCACATACAACGACATTGTGCGCAGGTCTTCCATTTTTTTTTGAATTAGTTATGCTCATTTGAACTTGGAAATGGTAGCTCACCTCAATAAAAGATTATCATAAAAATGGCCCTAAACCAAGTTTATATTTTTAATGGTAAATATGTCTTATAAAACGACAATCCGCGAAGGTTTCATATTTTTTTGAATTTTTTTTGATTTAGTTAAGGTCATTTGAAAAGTTGGTCAAACCTAAAATAACCTCGCTGACCGGCTCACAACCCCGTAGCATCTCTCCAAACCCTAGCGTCGAACTGCAGTCGTCCGATCATACCCTAGCGCCAAGCGTCAGCCCTCAGATATGGCCTCCTAGAAGGAATTCCGAGGGCAGGCTGCGCGCCGTTGGATCACATGGACTGCTCCGCATCGTTGGATCGTTGGGCGATCCGCGAGATGGCGAGAGGTTGGTTCTGCTCGCCCACCAATGCGGCATTGCCTCCCCTTTCCTCTGCTTCTTCTTCTGCGGCGACGACAGGAGCCCCTCGTCTGCTTCGTCTTCCCCGGCGACGAGATATGTCGAGCTCCTCCTCAGCCTCCCGCCCCGCGTGGACCCAGTATGGTCAACTGCCCATACAGCCATGTCCTAACTGCCCATGCACCGCGCCATTGAAACGGTTGACTTCGAAGGAGGACAGGAACGACAACTTTGGGCGCGAGTTCATGAAATGCGAGAGCAAGCCAGAGGGGCAGGTTAGATCTCATGATTTTCCTCTTTGCTTTTAATTCTTTTTCGTTGGATCTGGGATTTAGGGCTCATGATTTCGTTTCAGATCGTGAAGAAGTGCACACATTTTGAATGGCTGGATGACTACGTTCTAAGGCTTCAATGGGAGGGCTTGATTCAATTCAATGGGGCCGCAACCCAGCTCAATTTGCCGTCAGCCGTGCGGAATTTGGTCTCTGAAAGTGCTGCTCCGACAGTTGGGGATGCGGATCTGAAGGGAGAATTGAAGAAGATGAACAAGAACTTGAGGCAGATGATTCAATTGAACAAGCAGGCGAATCTGATAGCTTTAGGATTTTATTTTTGTATAGTTTCCCTAGGATTTGCTTACTTGCTGGTCATCACTCGTTAGAGATGTTATTATTCTAGTGTAAGCTTAATTTGTGGATCATGTGCTCTCTGGGTTGCTAAAACTATGTCACTGTCTCCAGCTCTGGTTGGGCCGTCGCATGGCGTTGGATGTTGAAGGCCCAAAGAAAGAAGAGGCCTACAAAATAGTGCACGCGCTGGCTCTATTTTTTGGCTTACTGATTTGATTCGTCCGTGCACGCGCTTTCTCCTCGTCCGCCTCGGGGACGTATGGCGGTCTTCCAACTACACCCACAACCCGAAGTAAATGCGCACGCGCGGAGGGCCCCCCTAGTCAGCCACCCATGTTCGGGTCGTCGTTCTTCTTTGAGTGGAAACCGTGGACAGTACTCTGCCCAGGTGCATAGCCTAGGCGTGTATGGTATGGACTGGACTGAAAACATTAATTAGCATGTGTTTTTACGCGCACTTAATGAACTATTTTGTGACAATGCACTACCGGTTGCCGATCGCATGCACAGGTTGTATGCAAACGACTGGACAGAGGGAGTAGCTTCCACCCTTCCAAAGCACAACCCACAGTTGTCCCCTCCACCCTCGGCAGGATCTACAAACCTAGACCGCCGGCGACAGTTCAAAAAATTTAGCTTTTTTTATTCTTCTTTTCAACATCGACATGGCTCATTTTTATCATTTTTTACACTTCAACTAAGCCATTAGCCGCGCGTGCCAAAAGGTTTTATGCGTTGATACGTTGATGTTTTGAGGTTTTATCATTTTTGAAGAAGAGGACTCCTCTGCTTGATGTTTTGATACGGTGAGGGAACAGGTTTTATGCGTTGTTTGAAGCCAAGGTCTAAATATCACCGAATGGGCTACAAAATAACAAAGAAAACTAGCAAGCATAACATAGATAGATAGTTCTTCATTTAGGGTAGCAAGCATAAAATAGATAGATAGTTCTTACATAAAACATTATATAACATGACATACATAAAATAACATAGAAATAAAGCCCTAGGGTCTAACACCCTAGGGCAAGACAAGCTTCTCCGCGCCTCCTCTTCGCTGCTCCGCGCCTCCTCTTCACTCCTCCGCCTCCCTGCCGTTCTCGCCGAGGAGGTAGGGGAGGCTGTGGATGACGTTGTGGTTGGAGAAGATCATATCCACATCCGTGAAGATGTTGTAGGCTGTGAATGCGATGAGCTCGCACCCACACCAAAACACCTTGAAGGTGGCGATGAGCCATGACGGCGGAGAGTTGGAGTTTAGACGCAGTTCCTCCAGTCGGAACATGACTGGCGAGCCCGCCGGGAGGTGGGCGAAGCCCGCACGGAGGAACCTGTGGGCCAAATCCCAGCTAGTGCTCTAGCGTGAGATCGTCCACACGCAAAGCGTCTTCTCGACGACGATGCCAGCGGGGTACCACGCCTCCGGCCTAACTGGTGGCATCTGGAAGGTGGGGCCGTAGTACTGCGTCTTCACCTAGCTTGGAGAGTGCTCTGGATTGGGGTGAAGAAGAGAAGGGGAGCGGCGCAAATGGATGTGTGGAGAATAGGTGGAGGGGTGGGCGGTTTAAATAAGGGCATCGGCCACACGTTTGCTACGTTCAAACGCCGCACGTCGATCGGTATGCCCTAGACTTTAATTGCCACGCTGAATTGATGCTGCCGGAGGTCAAAGGCTGAGACGGTGTGAACTGTGAACTGTGAATCGATCAAGGAGGCACGTGCGAGAAGGGACGAACCGGTAGCAGCAACAGACGCTGCGTCCGTGGCGGCTCACAGGAAGGCTGCGTCCGTGGCGGCGCGCATCGGCGCATGCAGGCAGGCTGGCTGGATCATGTCGCGCATGCATAGCAGGCTTATCGTGGCGGTGTGCATCAGTGCATGCACGTGGGCGTTTAATGCAACGGCCCAAACGAAACCACGGCCCAACGGTCCAACCAGCGCCACCGTCCAACACGACCCCACTTGGCAGCTCCAACAGGCGACACAGTCCAGCGCGGCCCCATGCGTCAGAATGGTCAAAGGAGGGCGACACACTCCAATGCGACCCCACTTGGCAGGTCCAACGGGCGACACAGTCCAGCACGGCCCCACACGCCAGAGTTAACGATCAAACCATTGACCCGAGGGCATCCCCCCGTCTGACCATTTCTGAGGGTTTCGGACTCAGGAATGGGGAAAAGTGAGCAAAAGTTAAGAGTGTGGGGATGAATGAGTACAACTAAGGAACCAGGGGTACAAGAATAGAAATCCCAAATATTTTTGGATTTTCTCAAAGTTTTTCAAACACACAAGAAGAAAGCGGGAAAAAAATCTAGCATGAATATTACAATGAAAAAGTATGAACACCGATAACTGGAATGAAGTGTGTGAACATGAATGTAATGTCGGTGGAAATACGTACTCCCCCAAGCTTAGGCTTTTGTCCTAGCTTGGTAAGCACCATCCGTAGTAGCCGTCCGGTCCCAAATTGTAGTGAGGTGGAGGCGGCACCTAAGCATCCCACCCCTGGGGCTCCTCCTCAGCAGCTGCTAGGTTGTCCCGGTAGGCTGTAATGTCATCTGGCATGATCCTGTATCCGTTCCTAGCAATAGATTCAAACAAGGCAGGGGCAGGCAACGGAATAACATTGTGGGTTTCTTTACTTAATTCTAGGTTGTAATGAATGTCACGGGGAGAATCAGTTACATCGAGGAATTGGTGATCTTGTAGTGACTTGTGATCAAGATAAACTCGGGACAAGAGATAATCATGAGGGCAAAACTGAACATTAAAGTGTCTCGCTAAGTGAGTAGCATAAATAACACCATGTATCTTTCCCTTAGTTTTGTTAAGATGTAAGCGACGAGCAATAATAGCGCCCATATTAAAAGTGTGATCATCATAAAGTGCACGACGTAAAATAGCAAGGTCAGGGGCATTGAGTGCGCCGACCTTCTCCCTAGCTATTAAACACTTAGCGATGACCAAAGCGAAGTAATGCACTGAGGGAAACTGCAAGCTGGTAGCCGTGGCGTTTGACACACCTCTATCTTCACCCAGTGTTAAAGTGAGGATAAAATCATCAAAGTTAGATGGCCTAGGTTCTCTCAATTCTCCATTAGAAGGGATCAAGCATATGTTGCAGAAGTCAGTTAGCGGCATTTTGTAAGTTTCAGAATAAAGATTAAACTGCACTTCAGGAGGATTGTTTCTCCCTAGATAATAGAAGCCTTGCACAAAGGAATTTGTAAGGATGTGATATTGGTCACACTTAGCTGCGATGAACTCGGTCAACCCAGCGTTTGCAACAAACTGAGCGAACTCTTGATGGAACCCGGCCTCCTCCATGAAGGCATCATGCGGCCATTCGCACGGCCGCACCTCCGCCCTTCTTGGGGTGTGAAGGTCATTCTCCGATGACTCCCCAAATACTCCCTTGGCATTTTACTTGGAGGAGAACTTCCTAAAGATTTGCATTTTATTCCAAGTAGCAATCCCTCCAAACAGTTTCAGAAACGGAGCTTCGAGGTAAGAGATCGAAATCCACGGGTTTGAGAGCAAGAACACGGGAATGGTGGCTGTGGTGATTTTTTTCTGGAGGTAGGGGATGATGTGGGCTAAAGAGATAAGTGAGGGGGCCCACGTTGGGGCCACAACCCACCAGGGCGCGCCTGGGGGTGCTGGCGCGCCCTGGTGTCTTGTGGGCACCAGGTGCACCCCCTCTGGTATTATTTGCACCAAAAAATCATAAATATTCGTAAAAAATTCGTGTTAAATTTTCAGGGCATTCTGAGAATTTTTATTTTTGGGTCATTTTTTTATTACACGGGAAAACAGAAAACAGGATAATCATGTCATTTTATTTTATTTAACTAACTAAAACAGAAAATAAAAGGTGCGAGAAGAGAGTTGTGCTTACTAAATTCATCGACTTTATAGCTCTAAAAAATGATTCATTAATAAGATTGATCAAGTCTTATTAACAACAACTTCCGATTAGCATGAAACCGAAGAACTTTCGTGAAACACTAAGTTACCTCAATGGGTATGTGCATATCCCCAACAATAAGTATATCATATTTCTTCTTGGCAGTAGGTAGAGGTAATTGAAAACTTCCAATAGTGATGGTCAGATATTCTTCAATAACATTTATACCATTCACTTGGAATTGTTTCTTCGGAAAGTGCACCGTATGCTCATTACCATTGATATGAAAAGTGACTTTGCTTTTATTGCAATCAATTACAGCCCCTGCAGTATTCAAAAAGGGTCTACCAAGGATAATCGACATGTTGTTGTCCTCGGGCATCTCAAGAATAACAAAGTCCGTTAAGATAGTAACATTTGCAACAACAACGGGCACATCCTCACAAATACCGATAGGTATGGCGGTTGATTTGTCAACCATTTGCAATGATATTTCAGTAGGTGTGAGTTTATTCAAATCAAGTCTTTTATATAAGGAGAAAGGCATAACACTAACACCGGCTCCCAAATCACACAAGGCAGTTTTGACATAGTTTCTTTTGATGGAGCAAGGTATAGTTGGTATTCCAGGTTCTCCAAGTTTGTTAGGTACTCAATCCTTAAAAGAATAATTAGCAAATATGGTGGAGATTTCAGCTTCCGGTATTTTTCTTTTATTTGTGATGATGTCTTTCATATACTTTGCATAAGGGGCCATCTTCAAAATATCAGTTAAACGAGTACGCAAAAAGACTGGCCTAATCATTTCAGCAAAGCGTTCAAATTCTTCATCATGCTTTTTCTTAGATGGCTTAGGTGGAAATGGCATGGGTTTCTGAACCCATGGCTCTCTTTCTTTACCATGTTTCCTAGCCACAAAGTCTCTTTTATCATAACGTTTATTTTTAGGTTGTGGGTTATCAAGATCAGCAGCAGGCTCTATTTCAATATCATTATCTGGTTCTATATCATTGCAAGGTTGAGCATCTTCATGAACATCATCATTATCATTTTCATTATCACTAAGTGAATGTTCATTACCAGACTGAGTTTCAGCATCAGAAATAGAGACATCATTATTATCAGGAGGTTTTTGTGTCTCAGACTCACTAGAGGTATGCAAAGTCCTATCATTTTTCCTTTTCTTTTTCTTCTTAGAAGGACTAGGTGCATCAATATTAATTCTCTGAGAGTCTTGCTCAATTCTTTTAGGATGACCCTCAGGATAGAGTGGTTCTTGTGTCATTCTACCTCCTCTAGTTACTACTCTAGCAGCAAAATCATGCATATTATTATTCATTTCATCAAGCAATTCTTTTTGAGATTTAGCAACTTGTTCTAACTGAGTTTCAACCATAGAGGCATGTTTTCCTACACCTCTAACATAATTATTGATTCTAAATAGCAAGTCACTCAAGCGAGCAATCATATCAGAGTTATATTTCAATTGTTTCAGAACATGAGCATTGAAATGATCTTGCTTCATAATATAGTTGCCAAACTCATATAAGCATTGACTAGGATGTTTATTGTGAGGGATGTCACTTTGATTAAACTTTAATAAAGAATTTACCTCTACCACCTGTGGAGGTGGTGTTGTGTCAAGGCCATGTATTTCTTCAATAGGTGGCAAATTCTTAACATCCTCAACTTTAATACCTTTTTCCTTCATAGATTTCTTTGCCTCTTGCATATTTTCAGGACTGAGAAATAAGATACCCCTCTTCTTCGGAGTGGGTTTAGGCGGTGGTTCAGGAAGTGCCCAATCATCATAATTTTTCAATATATTATTCAATAATTCCTCAGCTTGTTCAACAGTTCTTTCCCTGAAAACACAACCATCACAACTATCTAGGAAGTCCCTAGAAGCATCAGTTAGTCCATTATAAAAGATATCAACTATTTCATTTTTCTTGAGAGGGTGATCAGGCAAAGCATTAAGCAACTGGAGAAGCCTCCCCTAAGCTTGTGTGAGACTCTCTTCTTCAATTTGCACAAAGTTAAATATTTCCTGTAAGGCAGCTTGTTTCTTATGAGCAGGAAAATATTTTTCAGAGAAGTAATAAATCATATCCTGGGGACTACGCACACAACCAGGAGCAAGAGTATTGTACCATGTCTTAGCATCACCCTTTAATGAGAACGGAAATAACTTAAGGATGTAATAGTAGCGAATCTTCTCATCATGAGCAAAGAGGGTGGCTATATCATTCAGCTTAGTAAGGTGTGCCACTACAGTTTCGATTTCATAGCCATGGAAAGGATCAGATTCAACCAAAGTGATTAACTCTGGGTCGACAGAGAACTCATAATCCTTATCGGTAACAAAGATAGGTGAAGTAGCAAACTTAGGATCACATTTCATTCTAGCATTCAAAGTCTTTTCCTTATACTTGCGTAGCAATTTCTTAAGATCGTTTCTATCCTTGCAAGAAAGAATTTCTCTAGTTATCTCTTTGTCCATAACATAAGCTTCAAGTATCTTAGGCATTTCAAACTTAGGAGAGCTAGGACTAATAGATGTTTCATAGTCATCATCAGTTTCATAAGCTTCATCAGTTTCAGCAATTTCATCAGTTTCATTCTCTTTGGCTCTAGCAATTTGTTCATCAAGAAATTCTCCTAGTGGCACATTATCATCAAGCATGGTACTAGCATCATCAATAGCATAATTCATAGCAGAGGTAGCATCATCAATAACTTGCGACATATCATGATTACTAGCATGTGGTGGTGTTGCAAGCTTACTCAAAACAGAAGGTGAATCAAGTGCAGAGCTAGATGGCAGTTCCTTACCTCCCCTTGTCTTAGAAGGAAAAATCTTGCTCTTTGGATCCTTCAGATTCTTCATAGTGATCAATTGATATAAATCCCAAGTGACTCAACAAATATTGCTATGCTCCCCGGCAACGGCGCCAGAAAAAGGTCTTGATAAACCACAAGTATAGGGGATCGCAACAGTTTTCGAGGGTAGAGTATTCAACCCAAATTTATAGATTCGACACAAGGGGAGCCAAAGAATACTTGAGAGTATTAGCAGTTGACTTGTCAATTCAACCACACCTGGAGATTAAATATCTGCAGCAGAGTAATCAGTAGCACAGTAATATGATAGTTTGATAGCAGTAGTGACAGTAACAGTAGCGGTAACAGTAGTAGCAATAGTTTTGTAGCAATTGGAACAGTAGCAGCAGCAATAGTAACTTAGCAAGAACAATAAGTGAAAAGCTCGTAGGCACTGGATCAGTAACTCGTTGGATGATATTCGTCATATAACAGTCATAACCTAGGGCGACACAGAACTAGCTCCAGTTCATCAATATAATGTAGGCATGTATTCCGTAAATAGTCATACGTGCTTATGGAAAAGAACTTGCATGGCATCTTTTGTCCTACCCTCCCGTGGCAGTGGGGTCCATAAGAAAACTAAGGGATATTAAGGCCTCCTTTTAATAGAGAACCGGAACAAAGCATTAACACATGGTGAATACATGAACTCCTCAAACTACGGTCATCACCGCGAAGTATCCCAAATATTGTCACTATGGGGTTGACGGATCATAACACGTAATAGGTGCATATGACTAGGCAAGATCGGATCAAGAACATGGATATAATGGTGATAACGTAAACGGTTCATATATGAAATTATGGCACTCGGGCCCTAGTGACAAGCATTAAACATGGCAAAGTCATAGAAACATTAATCTCAGAACATAGTGGATACTAGGGATCAAGCCCTAACAAAACTAACTCGATTACATGATGAATCTCATCCAACTCCTCACCGACCAGCAAGCCTACGAAGGAATTACTCACTCCCGGTGGGGCGCATCATGGAATTGGCGATGGAGAAGGGTTGATGATGACGAAGACCGAAGATTCCCCTCTCCGGAGCCCCAAACGGGCTCCAGATCTGGCCTCCCGATGAAGAACATGAGGTGGCGGCGGCTCCGTATCGTAAAACGCGATGAAACTTTCTCTCCGATTTTTTTCTCCGAAAATAGGAATTTATATTGGCGGAATTAGGGTCAGTGGGTTCACGAGGTGGGCACAACCCACCAGGGCGAGCCCTGGTGGGTGCTGCTCACCCTGGCCCCCCTCTTCAGTGGATTTTGGATCCAATAATTCACATATATTCTGAAATAATTCTCTAAAAAGTTTCGTTCCATTCCGAGAATTTTTATTTTTGCACAAAAACAACACCATGGTAGTTCTGCTGAAAACAGCGTTAGTCCGGGTTAGTTCCATTCAAATCATGCAAATTAGAGTCCAAAAACAAGGGCAAAAGAGTGAGGAAAAGTAGATACGTTGGAGACGTATCATAGTTCGATCAGACGGAAGGTTTCGAATTGAAAACGAACGAGTAGGGAGACCGGGCGAAGTTTTTCTAGGGTTTGGAGACGTTTGGAGGGAGAAGAAGAAGAAAAGAGAGAGATGTGGGAGAAATACCTCCTTCGTCATGCTTATTGGAGCCGCCGCAATGCTAAACGACGGCTCATACGGGCGCGAGCGCCCGTATAGAATGCCGTCTTCAACCCGGTATAACTCACCTTTGCCTGCGCGTGGATGAACCGACCGCTGAAACATATGCGAGCGTCTATTTTGAACGCCATCATTCGTTCTGTTATTTTTATGCTTCCGGTCGAAGATGTCAAACGACAGCTCGAACAGGCGCGTACGCCCGTTTGGAACGTCGCCGAACGATCTATAGTTTCCGGTTGTTTTCTGCAAAGAAGTTAAACAACCGCCAAAACGGGCGTGTAGGCTCGCATGATATGCCATCTTCCCCTCTGTTGTCTCAGGTTGTTTTGCACTGGAACCTCCTGCAGGTCAAACGACCGTCCACACGACCGCTATGGTCGCATGACAGACCGTCTTTTGGTCTGATTCTTCTGAAACTTATCTTTTTCTATATTTCCCTATGGGGTTAGTTCCATAACAATACTTAGACACAGTTGCAGGCATTCAAACATCAATCTAACATGTAAATCATCTTGCACAAGGCTAGGACTTCATTAGAATAACTCTTCCAAACTCACTTCTTCATATGGAACTTCAATCACACTTTTATTAAAAAATAAAAAATTACTTGTCTACTTTATGCGCGTGGGTTGCCTCCCACTGAGCGCTTGTTTTTGGTCGGACATCTCAACCATAGTGGTGATAAAGGTGGTGCTAGTACACCGAGACTATAGCTTCTGGCATTCAAAATGATGCCACCTCATGTGTAGGTCTTCAATTTCTTTTCCCTAAGGAAATGTTTTACAAAAGGATCTTAGATGGTAAATCAAAACGAACATTCCCCTCAAACACATTTATCACATCTTTGATTAGAAAAGGTCTACCGAGAATTTTAGGAGCAATTGGATCTTCAGGCATATCTACTATAACAAGATCAATCATGACAGGGCTATCATTAATTTGAACAATAAGTCCATGCTTAATGCCTACTGCCTGAGTAAAAGTAGAGTTATCCATATTTAATATGATCTCAGTATTAGCATAAGGACCAAGATTGAGCTATCATAAACATATTTGGGGATAGTGGAAACACTTGCCCCTAGATCACATAAATTACTGAATTTATTAAATCATATCTCAATCTCTATTGTAGGTTCAAAAGCATCCTCTTGCTTAGCTGGTAACTTACTGAAAACCTTTTTCCTTTCATCATCAAGTTATTGTACCTTGGCTGCAACTTGTTCAACAAATACACTATACGCCTCATCATTAGTTACCTCCGATAGTGGTACTTCCCGGATATCATCTTAAAAAAATCTGCAACAGTGTAGTTGTATTCTAGCACATGGCTTGTGTCAAGCACCTCAACTTTCTCTTCGTTGCTTCTTAACATTTTAACTTCTTCAACTGAGTTAGGCTCTGGTGTACCTGCAAACTTGGCCAAAATCAAGATTTGGCTCTGTGCTATCTTAGCCGTGCCTCTATATTCTTGCACCTGGCTTCAAGTATGTGCACATTATTAGTTATTCCAACAACTTTACCGGTCAATTGACCAAGTAAGTTATCATGATTCTTCAAGATATTCTTGAAATTTTCATTCTGCTTAGTGTGGCTAGCAATAAAACATTTAAGAGTTTCTTCAAAAGTATTTCTATTGCTACAATTAGCTCCACTAAAACTATTTGATGCTCCTCCAGTACTAGGATAAATAAGTTTAGGAGCATAGCCATTATTTTTCCAATAAGGATTATAGCTATTACAAGCAATAAAATGCACACCACGAGTTTCTTCATTAGTGATGGCATTGACATTTACCTCTTCTTTACCTTTCATCAAGGAGATAAGTTTTTCAAGATTGGTTGTCAACTATGAGCTATTTTCTTCTATAGCATTCACCTTCCTGGTGGTGGTTCTCTCAACGTGCCATCGGGCATGGTTCTTTTGCATATCATCTAGTATCTTTTTGATATCTTCTATGGGCTTTCCCATGATTGTTCCTCCTGCACTTGTATCAAGCATAGTTTTTGACATGTGATTCAAGACATTATAAAACATATGAAGGATTAACCACTCATCTGTTCCATGATTGGGGAAGTTTCTTATAGATTCTTTCATTCTATCCCACCTAATTGCTAGTGGCTCGCATTCTTCCTGCTCAAAACCTGTAATCTGAGAACATAATTGCATAATTTTTTTGCAGGTGGACAAAACTTAGATAAAAATTTACTACAACAAGCAGCCCAAGAAGTGATACTGCCATTAGGCAGAGCTAAAAGCCATAACTTAGCTTTTCCTCTCAAAGAGAAAGGAAATAAGCGAAGTTTCCGAGCATCTGGGTCATAATATTTTATGTGTGTCATGTTGCACAATTCAGTAAAATTATGTAAATGCATACATGCATCTTCAGAAGCAAAGCCTCCAAATTATTTATGTCGAACCATGGAAACTAGGTTCAGGTTGATCTCATATTCTACAACTGCAACATCAGGTTGTGCTATATGTTCACATATGAAATTGTTGCTAGGTGTAGCAAAACTCCCATGATTACGAGCCATAGTACTTTTTGTTTTTTCAACTGAAAAGACTTGCAACAAAATAAAGCTTAAACTTAAAACTAACATGTAAAAACAAAAACTGAAAATTAGCTTTAAAAAAACTATAAACACAAAGACTAGGAATACTAAACTCCTCCCCGGCAATGGCGCCAGAAAAAGGGCTTGATATATCCTTTTTATTGATCCGGTATTGGAGCAAGAAAGGGTACCCCGCACCTGTTTCCCGAGAGGTGAACGTGGGTATCAAACATACGAGAGGAAGATTCCCTTGAACAATTGTCTCTAGCAAGCTTTTGCCAAAGTGTCAAATCCAGCTTTTGACCAAATCAGCAAGCAAATAGTGATTCAAACACTTATAATAAAAAGAAGGTATGAGGATGAGGTCTTAATGCTTACAACCATGTATTTGCGTTGGGATATAAAATGATATTAGTTTGTGCTTAGGAAGTCATCCATCAAGAGGTCCTTGCTTCATATCATAGTGGGGGATGTGTCCAAATAATATCTTGACCGGCACGAGTCCTGCATGCATCAAGAATCGGTTGTCCTACCGAAGGCCCTATCCATCTCGTGGGGTTGCCCCGATAATTAAGATAATGATATCAGACAAAAGCATTGGGTGTTTAATGAGTACACCTCATGAATCCCGAAGGATATGATCCATGTTACCCTACTAACCCTTACTCTCACCGGCGTTCGGTATAACACTTCACGGTCCCCTTGCTCCTAGCGTCACCGATGTTGGGTACCTGCAGGGATGAAGATCATGAACAACACAAGAGACACTTCACAAAACAATTTTATTTCACACATACGAGACGTTGTGTCAAAGACTTCCATTGATCCCTTCAACAAATACCTGGGGTTGCAAGGCTCATGCCTCACCCCATAACTTACTGAACTACTCACACATGGAGATCAGATCGCGAGAAGAAAACATTAAAGAACACATCTTGGGATTCATTGATTGCAATATGTCTTACAATGGATGCCTTGTGGGATGCACGATTACAGCTATGAACTAGATGAGAGAGCACTATGGTGGTGGAGATGGCTATGAAGATGAAAATGGCGGCGACTAGGGTTTGTGGATGATGATGAACATGTTCTGGTTGTGCTCGACGCTCTTCTGTTGACATTTCGACGGGATCCCCTTTTATAGAAGTTGTTCAGGTGGACGACCTGCCTCAGTTTCCACGCCAAACGACCGCTCATGCGAGCGCGTGCGGTCGCAAGGAACACCGTCTTTGGCTCTGGTTGCCTTCTGGCACATCCTGGTGACTGACTCCTTATCCATTTTCCTTCCTTTCCATTTTCCCACGTGATTTCTTCCCTTCTTAACCCATTTCATGTGGAAAAATTTAAAGAGAGCATTTGTGAAATCCGTGCATTAATTAGTCATTAGTGGCAATATCAGAGCGTATATCTCTCTTTTAATGAAATATCTCGGTTTAAACAAGGTTGAAATGAGTGTAAAATATCACTCATCACAGGCTCTTTGAGAATTTTCTCAAGCGCCACGACTGAGGAAGCTAGCCCTTGAGTGTTCGAGCCTCCAGCGTCGGTCCATTGTTGGGCGATAGGTTCTGGCTTGAAGAATTGTCCTGTGTCGCGATCAGATTTCCGTTGGCGTCACGAGCCGGCTGCTACTGCGGTCTAGCCATGTAGACGGCTGCGTGGTGAGGCGGCCCATGCGAGGCCGGGTAACCTTCCTCATCAGAGTATCCTCCCAGCCTTTCCTCGAAAAGCGAAAGGATGGACCCGGTGTCATCGAAGTTGTTGTCGCCGACAGATGACTCGGTGTCCGAATGGACAAACGTGGCACTTGCCAAGCTGGAGTCGCCGCTCGGATCTGGCTCCTGCTCGGATCCGGCGATGAAGCCGAAGAAGACGTTGACCTTGCCAAAGCAAACCCGGTAGCTCGACTTGAAAGAGTCGACTTCGGTTCCCAACCCTCGTCGTCAACGAAGTAGAACTTCCATTGCTGGCTTTTCCTAAGTTGGCCAGTTACCATCCGCTCCGTCCGTGGAAAAGCTCCCTCCAAGATGACGACCCCCTTGCGTGTACGCCCTACGGTGGGCGCCAACTGTCGTGGGGTTATCACGATAAGTGTCCTCATAGGAGAACTTAGTTGTGAGGCCATAGCAACGAGGCGAAGCCTTGGACGTGGTTGATCGGGAACGAGAGAGGCTAGTTTATCCACGTTCGGCCCCTCATATGAGGTAAAATCCTACTTCTATTGTTTTGCTTATTGGATGTTTAGATCTCGATTACAAGTGTGTTGTTACCCTACATATGGCTCGAGAGCTCCTAACTTTTTCGGTCCTTTTCAACGGCCTAGGAACCGGGTCCCTGGTTTACAATAGAATCCGGGTTCTACTTGGATTCCTTTGTACTCCTGAGTTTAGGAAGCTTCCAGCTCGCACACAATCTCCTTAAACCTGATCTGGCCGCCTCTTGCCGGGTTTCACCTGGGCCGTCGGCCCATCACAACTCGACCTCGTTGTCTTCTTGAGATCCAATCTTGGGCTTCAGGGTTCTCCATGGGCCAACTTATCTTTGTCAGGTCGGCTTTTCAAGGCTGGCCCAAGCCGTCGGGTCCAACCGGTGGGTCACATTCCCAACATGCGACGACAACGATTTTGGGCTGAATTCGCCGGTGACGGAGTTGGGCAGCCATGGGCTGGCTGGGGCCGGGCGGGCGAAATGAAAATGAAGACGGTTAAACGGTTGGCGCGCGAGTGCGTGTTCTGCATCTCATGGAGGTGGAGATGCATTGCATCTCCAGATGTTGTATTTTACGTCTGCTAAATATGAAGATGTATTTTTTTTCCATCTATATCATCTGTTGAAGTTGGGTTTTTGAGCCTCGGAGATATATAAGTTACTCATTTTTGTATCTACATTAGTTTTAATGCGGTCGTAATCGCGAGCTGCAGCCGCGAAAAAGGAAGGGGGGAGAGAAGTGGAGGGAGAAAGCAGTGTGAGTGGAATCGCGCACGCGTCTCGGCCCGTCTCCTCCGACCAATTATATGCATCGTACTACGTATACACGCACCTCATCCGGCGTTATCCTGTTGGCCCGCAACCTCGCTAGCTGGGGAGCGAGAGGGAGACGAGGATGTCTTTTATACTTTCCTTTTCGCCCGAACTAAGTTGCACCGCTGGTTCGTCTGCGCAATTCCCTCATCCATCAGCGTGATGGCGAGACATATACGTATGCCCTTCTGAGCCTATCTCTCTGTACATTTGAGGGAAGGGATAGATGGAATAGATTGACGGATGGATATATACCATTTCCCCTTTCTTTTTGGGCACGAATCGCCGTCTGTTGCCTTGTTTTGTCGAGGGAATAATTGTCCTCTCGCCAGAGATCCGTGTGTCAAAGTTTGCCGACAGCGAATGGAATCATGCAAACACAGCGGCGATGATAAAATCGATATATACTACTCCCCTTCCTAAATATAAGTCTTTTTAAAGATTTCATTATGGGACTACATGTAGAGCAAAATGAATGAATCTACACTCTAAAATATGTCTATATACATTCGTATGCAGTCTTCTGGTGGAACCTTTAAAAAGTCCTATATTTAGGAATGGAGGGAGTAGTATACTGCCACTATTAACACGACAGGATAAATAAGACGTTTGACAGGACGCGTGAGACTGGAGATATGCTGATTATATTTAGGAAGCCGCCAGTGTCCACTTTGGGTTTTGGGTCTGCTGGGCAGTTTTTCTCTTCAGGATCTGGTCCATACTGTGTATTTCACAGTGCGATGATATTATCTTGGCATACATACATACAGTACGCACAGTGCCATTAATATTTGAGTCTCCCGATAAGACAGGGCTAGGATTGCAATTGCGACCGAATTCTGAGTAAGAAGTGTATGTTTTTCTGGTACCACATGATGACAAGCTGGATTATTAGGCTGATGGAAAGTATCATGTACTGATATCACGTGTTGAGTACAATGATTATTAAAAAGTACAGGATAGACTAGGATTGTTTCTGTCTTAACTTGTACTCATGGATGATCATGTACTCATATATATATATATATGACTACTTTTCTGTACTCCTGGGTGTATGTACTCCCATCCTTAATATACCTTGTATACGCATTGATTATACCTCTTTATCATTCTCAATATACTTCATTAAATATTGTAAGATACCTCAATACAAGTTTTGTTGAAAAAATATCACTTGCGACGTACTTTTTGTAATATACCTTTTTCACATATAAACAAATCAGCATATACGTACACCTTTAAAAATATGTAGACTCACATGAATTTTTTCATGAAACTCATTTTGAGGTATCTAGTAATTATTAGTGAAGTATATTAAAAATAATAATGAGGTATAAAAGATTCATTTATGTGGTATATGAGGAGCGGGAGTACGTACTCTCAAGAGTACAGAGCCATTTTCCTATATATATATATATATATATATATATATATATATATATATATATATATATATATATATGTTCACGAGGCTAGAGCAATACAACGAACGATTTCACCAATCCCTCTCTATCCCTTCTACATGGTATCAGCCTAATCGATCCAACCCTAGCCGGCGTTGCCGCATCCGCCCCGCGCGCCGTCCCCTAGGTGGTCGGCCTCCATGACCACCGCTGGGGGCCGCACCGCCCGTACCTAGGGTTCGTCTACCGGTCGTGTTGACCGGCGGCCCTACGCGGCGGCCCCTCACGGTCGTCCCTCGCACGTGTGCTCGCCTGTTGCCCTGCGTCGGCCTTCACCGCCCTTCTCTGATCGGGACCGCTCCATCACCACCCTCCTCCGCCGCGTCTGTACGGCCTCCCAGCCGTCTCCTCGCCGGCCCCGTTGCTGGCTGTCGGGCTCGCCGGCTTCGGCCGCCCCAGCTCGCCGGCCGTCGGCTGCGTCGGTCTGGCCGGCTGCGGCCGCATCGAGCTCGCCGGCAGTCGGCTGCCGCGTCAGGCCAACTGCCAGCTCCGGCCGCGATCGTCGTCACCGGCTTCATCTCGGACACCGCCACCCCGCCTCCACCGAGCGACGTCCTAGACCTCGCGCGCGATCTGATTGATCACCCGCCCGCCGTCATCTATGTCGTGCGACCGATCTGGCCCGTCGGTTGCGCGCGCCACCGGCAAGTCCCGTGAACAATGTCCCGAGTACAACGCGCCCCTCCACCGATCGAGCATCGGGCTGCTGTTCCATCGCCCCGTCGGGCAGCAGCGCTGCCACCTAGTGGTTCTCCCCGCGGCTACACCGACTCACGTGTTGCCGCTACGTCGCCCCTTCGAGCTGTAGTGTCACGACACACGGTCCCCGTCACCGCCCGAGACAGTCCCCGTGGCTGCACCGATCCACGCACCGTGGCTACGCCGCCCCGTCGGGCCGTTGCGCCACGGCACGCGGTCCACCTGCTGCCCCGAGGTCTTTCAGTCGGCGCTCCGACCCGTGCGCTGCCGCTTCATCGCCCCTTCGGGCAGTAGCGCCGTGGCGCGCGGTCCACTCCACCGTCCCCACGCGTTGACGTCTTGTGGTATGCGTTGTGCGGCCTCCCTCGACGCAGGAACGGCACCGTCCTCGCTGGTCTTTGTCACATTGTCGGGTTCTTCCACACGTAATTTGAGCATCACCGCCGCGCTCCTAATCAGCCGCCGCGGCCGGCGCTCTTCTTCGGCGCCGTTGTAGCTCGCTCATCCGAGCCGCGCCGCCCGTCCACCCCCTTCATCTCCGTCCAGCACCAGCTCATCGCTAGTGTCGCCGTCATCTAGCCCGACCACTTTATCTACTCCGACCACCGCGATTGACATCGCCCCCCCCCCCCCGCTGATTTGCGCCGCAACAGTCGTCGAGTCCTTCTTTGCTAGCCTCCTCGACATGGCATACCAGTTTTTCCAGGTCCCCATCTCCGCATGCCTGATGATGGTAACACCGACGCACGCCTTCGTCTCCGGTGTGTTCCCAGGCCTGGCAAATCTGGAGCGCCGCATCGTCAACATCGCCTTCGTCTGTCTACGCATGCCCGGTGCTGGCAACACCGATGTGTGCCTTCGTCCATGAAGGTCCCCGGGCTTGGTAAACCCGGCATGACGCATCTCAACTACGTCTTCTTCCCGGTGCACCACTACTTTGACACCACTGCGTCCATGACTAACTCGGCGCCTCCTTGCGCCTGCATCTCCATAGCCCGTTGATACACCTAATTGATGAAAGATTTTCTTCTCCACTTTTTACCCCTTTGATATCTACCACCATATTCTATTCCACCCTTATGCCATGTCCATGGTTCACGCTCATGTATTGTGTGAAGAATAAAAAGTTGATGCACACTGAAAAAGTACGGTCAAATTGCCTGACTTGGACACCGTGGTGCTTGACACTTTTATTAATGTGGTGAAGACGGAGTCATGCCTTCCTAATATGATAAAACGAATGGGGGTAAAGATTCTTTTAGGATCGCATACTTTGAAAGATTGATAATTTTATTGCTTGTGCTTATAAATATTACTATGTTGATGTTTGTTAATGAGCATACATGCAAAAGTTAGATATTGGGTAGCATGTCACATGAAAAATTATGTTTTTATCATTTACCTACTCGAGGACGAGCATGAATTAAGCTTGGGGATGCTGACACGTCTCCAACGTATCTATAATTTTTGATCGTTCCATGCGGACATATTATCATTCTAGGATACTTTTTGAGCACTAACCTATTGACCCAGTGCTCAGTGCCAGCTGCTGTTTTCTATGTGTTTTTTTACTTTTCAGGTTTACTGTACCAAACGAAGTCCAATTGCCCCGAAACTTTTTTATGGATTTTTCTGGACCAAAAGAATACCTGGAAGCTTCGAGAAAAGACCGGAGGCCACACGAGGGAGGCACAAGCCAACAGGGCGCGCCCAGGGGGTAGGCGCGCCCTGATGGCTCGTCCCTCCCTGGTGGCCCTCCTACCCCCGTTCTCTAGCATATAAATTCACATATATTGCAAAAATCCTAAAGGGCATCCCGAAACACTTTCTCCACCACCGCATGTCTCTGTTCCGATGGGATCCCATTAGGAGCTCCGCTCCGGCACCCTGCCGGAGGGGGGATCGACCACAGAGGGCCTCTTCATCAACCTTGCTGCCCTTATGATGATGTGTGAGTACTTCACCATAGACCTACAGGTCCGCCGTTAGTACCTAGATGTCTCTCTCTCTATCTCTCTTTTGATCTTCAATACAATGATCATCGCATCTTCACTTTGATCTATCCGATGTAATTCTTTTGTATGGTGTGTTTGTTGGGATCTGATGAATTGTGGGTTTATGTTCAGATCCTCCATGAAAAGATATTGAATACTTGCTGGTATTTTAATTGCATGATCATTATAGCTTCGTAATCCTCTCCGATTCATTGCTATAGTTTGGCCAACTAGATTGATACTTCATCGGTGAGAGGGGTGCGTTGTAGTGGGTTCAATCTGGCGGCGCTCCATATCCCAGTGAGAGAAGGGGACAAGACACGTCTTTGTATTGTTGCCACTAAGGATAGAACGATGGGGTTAGTTCATATTAATTGAATTCTCTTTGTCTACAGCATGTCATTGTTCTCCAAGCATTACTATGTTTTACTTAATACTCTAGTTGCATGCTGGATAGCGGTCGATGGGTGGAGTAATAGTAATAGGTGCAGGCAGGAGTCAGCCTATTTGCTTATGGACGTGATGCCAATTATCACATAACTATGCACTTTTCTATCAATTGCCCAACAGTAATTTGTTTACCCACCATATGTTGTCTACATGACAGATGCCGCTAGGGAACACTATGCCCCCCGGGTCTATTCACTTATATATTTACAAATCATATCTTTACCTTGCTGCCATTTTTTTATTTTACAATTTACAATTATCTACTATTATCTACACACTTCACTCGCTTGCATATAACGAGATCAAGGGGATTGACAACCCTCTTGCCGCTTTGGGTGCAAGTTGTTTCCTCTTTTGTGTGCAGCCGCTGAAGACGGTTGTGGATTGATATTCCTATTGGTTCGATAAAGCTTGGTTTCTTAACTAAGGGAAATACTTATCCGTATTGTGCTGCAATTACCCGTTCCTCTTCACGGAAAACCAACGCAAATCACAAGTATCAGTAGTCAATCATCATTATATGCTAGGTTTGATTTTCTGGTGCATTTCAGTTCTCGTTTGCTATATTTAAGCCATTTTTAGTATTTACCGGGCATTTAGTGGATATAAATCAAATCCAAACTGCAACTACCTGTGTTGACGAGAGGGATAGGGATTTTCATTCGATCTGGGTGCATCCTACGGTGTAGACTTACGATCCGTGGGGCTTGAGTTTTGGCCAATCAGAACGCACGACTCACGTTGCGCGCATTAGTGGTCATCGGCCATGGTCTAGGTCCGCACACGGCTTTAATGAATGAACTGTATGCTACTGGTTTATGCATGAACATCGTAATTTCATTTGAAATGATGACGTAACTTCATCGTTTCACCTCGATTTTTTCCTCGGTACACAATCACCTTTTTTACCTCTGTATTGATTTTCTGTCGCGTTTCACGTCTCGTTTTCTATTTTTAAAACATTTTTCATTTATCGTGCATTTGGTGCATATAAATCAAATTTCAACTTGAACTACATGCGGGTGTTATCAAGGTAGGTGTGAAAAATCATTTGTGTCTCGCGCGTTTTCAGCCATTTTCCACGGAATGTGAAGAATTTTCAAACATTTCGGTTGCGAGATGCGTCCACCAACATAGGACTTGTTAGTAATTTAATTACAGAAAATACATTTGGACTGCGAAAATCACGAAAATGGGTGTGTCTCCGAGGCATGATGTGAAGACCCCTTGGAAAAAATTCGTAATATTTGGCACGAGTTGTGATGACTGCTCCTTCGAAACTAGGGCATCTCACAAGAAGAATCATACTTTCGAAAAGTAGACTTGACAATTCGAACTCCAATCGGCAGCGACTTCATCGTTTTGCCTCAAATTTTTTGCGGTACGCAAACACCATTGTACTCCTAGTATTGATTTTCTGGTGGATTTCAAGGCTCGTTTGCTATATCTAAGGCATTCTTTGCATTTACTGGTCATTTAGTGCATATAAATCAAATGCCAATTGCAACTACATGTGGGTGCTGGTAAAGAAGGCCTTAAAAATCATCCGTCTGTCACTTTGCGCATTTTTATTCGCCGTTTAAGGAATGGAAAGAATTTTCAAACATTTCGGCTACGAGATGCATCCACCGACGTAGGAATGTTGGTAGTTTAATTATAGAAAAAGCAGATGGACTTCGGAAAATCATGGAAACCGGTGGGTCGGCGTGTCGTGATGTCCCCACATCGTGGAAAAAATTTGGTAAGGTTTGGCACAAGTTACGATGATCGCTCCTTGAAAACTATAGCATGTCACTAGAAGGATCATAGTTCCAAAAGGAGACGTGGAAAATTGAACTCCAATTGACGGTGTCTTCATCGCCTCTCCTCCAATTTTTTCCCCACGGTAGGCAATCATCATTATACGCCATGTTTGATTTTCTTGCGCATTTCAGGGCTCGCTTGCTATATTTAAGCCATTTTCAGCATTTACCGGGCATTTAGTGTATATATAAAATCCCAACTGCAACTACGTGTGTTGACGAGAGGGAGAAGGATTGCCGTTCGATCTGGGTGCGTCCTATAATGCAGACTTACGATATGTGGGGCTTAGGTTTTGGCCAATCAGAACGCACGACTCACGTTGCGCACATTAGTGGTCATCGACCATGGTTTGGGTTCGCACACAGGTTTAATGAATGAACGATGTGCGAATTGTAAACCAGATTGCACATGTTCAGTTCATACATATCGGAGTGAGATCAATTAAGCGTGCTGGCTCTAGGGTATATAATCATAAATAATTCAAAATCATTGCTAGGGCTGACAACATATCATGGTCAACATATTAATCTAGATCAACAGAAGATCGAGCACATTTCACAACACAGTACATGCGCCACTTCTAATAGAACGAATTCATTACATAGTTCACAATTCAATACAATATACATAATTATTAGTATTATTGTTTAATTCCCATGTACATAGGGTGACTGGGATCATTAGGTAGACCCCCAATGAACTTTGTTTTTTGATGATTTTACGCTTCTCTGCTATCCTGCCGCGTGGTCCCTCAGGTGGCAACTCATCAAATTGATTGTACTCGTCCTCATCACCAACATTCTTGATGCCTATTACCCTGCTCTTCCCATACATCACTACATGATAGTTCTTATGCAAGGGATCTTTCACATAGAAAATCCGGATAGCATCGCTGGGAAGAATGAATGGATCCTTGTGATATGCCATCTTTCTGAGGTCAACATAGGTCTTCCTGTAAGCATCAACCTTTACGATACCAAGAGGGACCCATCTGCACTTGAATATTGCCACCTTCACTTTCACATAGTCAATCTCCCAAATCTCTTCGATGGTTTCATAGTATACATGTTTATCATCTTCGTCTACAGTTAGGCATTCTATTCGAACAGAGTTGTTCTGATATGAGGTCTTAGCATCATGTCCCTCAGTGTAGAACGTGTTGCAGTTTATGTCATACGCTTAGTAGTTGATTCGTAGGTGATGGCTTTTGTGCCAACCACATTGCAAGGTCATCATTGGATCCGCGTGCCAAACAAGCCTTTGTCGAAATCGGGGCTCCGGGGACCCTTGAGAGGTTCGAACTCTGGGTTGCACCGTCTCTCCAACCTTGTTTTCTCACCCTAACCTACGGCGATGCTTCGGCGTGCTTGAGCTTGGGGGAGGAACGATGAACACAACGATCTACCCAGGTTCGGGCCACCTTGCGGTGTAAAATCCTACTCCTACTTGTCTGGATTGCTTAGTCGGCGAGTGTGAGTACAAGATCGGCCCGCTTCTCTACGATTGCTACCTTCCTCCTTTTGTACCAGCTTCGGTCCTCTTCCCTGAAATATCAGGTAGGAAGGGTTGCCACAGGCGCTAGTTTGAAAGGGGACAAGACTACGGTCCATCCTAACAAAAGTGGTCTTCGCCTGCCAAAGCCTCCCTCCATGACGCGTTGGTGGGCTCGGGGGTGACCTCCGCCCTGGCGAGCCCCAAGCTTTGGCCGTCTAACACCAAACGGGTAACCATTGGGGGCGCTTTGGGAACCGGCGAGCTGACCGTGCTCCCTTAGCACCAAAGAGGAAAGGTCTTCCAGTCGTGGCCTCGGACGACGTTGGGCAGGGCACGTACCGCCCTTGGAACGGGCCAGGCTGCGTGCCCCTGCCGAGCCACCGTGGACCTGCGTCTCGCGAGGGCACCCTAGGGGGTGACCTCGCGAGGCCTCCTTCGGGGGCCGACGGGGGGCCTTCCAGTAAGTCACCTCAAGAGGCGGGGGCCTCATGAAGCCCTTCTTCGCGATGCCGCCAGGGCGGGCTATTCTTGGCCCAGGCCCTGCATCGTGACATGGGCCTCAGGGAGACGGGCCTGGGTACCCCCTGCCCCAGTGTCCGACAGTAGCCCCCGAGCCTGCAGCGCGCGTGTCCTCGCCAGCTGGAGGGGCGAAGCGGTGCGGGCTCCAACCGCATGTGGGCCAGTCGCGACGCTTGATGCGCGCCGGGGCGCGAGGCGCCCCCAACTCCATGTGATGCCTCGACAACCGCCCAAGCTAGCATAAAGACGGCCAGCGACGCTGGGCCATCGTTACCTTTCCTTGCCCGGCGTCTGCTGATGTCTACTACGCAACCTTCTTCTTGTAGACTCGTGTTGGGCCTCCAAGCGCAGAGTTTTGTAGGACAGTAGCAAATTTCCCTCAAGTGGATGACCTAAGGTTTATCAATCCGTGGGAGGCGTAGGATGAAGATGGTCTCTCTCAAACAACCCTGCAACAAAATAACAAAGAGTCTCTTGTGTCCCCAACACACCCAATACAATGGTAAATTGTATAGGTGCACTAGTTCGGCGAAGAGATGGTGATACAAGTGCAATATGGATGATAGATATAGGTTTTTGTAATCTGAAAATATAAAAACAGCAAGGTAACTAATGATAAAAGTGAGCACAAATGGTATTGCAATGCTTAGAAACAAGGCCTAGGGTTCATACTTTTACTAGTGCAAGTTCTCTCAACAATACTAACATAGTTGAATCATATATAAATCCCTCACGTGTGACAAAGAGTTCACTCCAAAGTCACAAATAGCGGAGAACAAATGAAGAAATTATTGTAGGGTACAAAACCACCTCAAAGTTATCTTTTCCGATCAATCGTATGAGCTATCCCTATAAGTGTCACGAACAGCCCTAGAGTTCGTACTAAAATAACACCTTAAGATACACATCAACCAAAACCCTAATGTCACCTAGATACTCCAATGTCACCACGAGTACCCATGGGCTTGATTATACGATATGCATCACACAATTTCAGATTCATCATGTTCAATCCAACACAAAGAACTTCAAAGAGTGCCCCAAAGTTTCTACCGGAGAGTCAAGACGAAAACATGTGCCAACCCCTATGCATAGATTCCCAAGGTCACGGAACCCGCAAGTTGATCACCAAAACATACATAAAGTGGATCAATAGAACATCCCATTGTCACCACGGATATCCCATCGCAAGACATACATCAAGTGTTCTCAAATCCTTAAAGACGCAATCCGATAAGAAAATTTCAAAGGGAAAACTCAATTCATCACAAGAAGATAGACAGGGGAAAACTCCATATGATTCATCTATATTAATAAAGCTCGCGGTACATCAAGATCGTGTCATCTCAAGAACACGAGAGAGAGAGATCAAGCACATAGCTACTGGTACATACCCTCAACCCCGAGGGTGAACTACTCCCTCCTCGTCATGGAGACCGCCGGGATGATGAAGATGGCCTCCGGTGATGGTTTCCCCCTCCGGCAGGGTGCCGAAACGGGCTCCCGATTGGTTTTTCATGTCTACAGAGGCTTGCGGCGGCAGAACTCCTGATCTAGGTTTCTTTCTGGAGGTTTCTCGATTTATAGGAGCACTTGGCGTTGGAATCACGTCAGGGGGGGTGCTCGAGGGACCCACAAGCCAGGGGGCGCGCCCACTAGGCTTGTGGCCTCCTCGGGACTCCTCTCCGGTATCTTTTTGCTCCCGTATTTTTTATATTTTCGAAAAATATTCTCCGTAAATTTTCAGCCCATTCCGAGAACTTTTATTTCTGCACAAAAACAACACCACGGTAGCTCTGCTGAAAACAGCGTCAGTCCGGGTTAGTTCTAATCAAATCATACCAAAATCATATAAAATTATTGTAAACATGGCATGAATACTTCATAAATTATAGATACGTTGGAGACATATCAGCATCCCCAAGCTTAATTCCTGCTCGTCCTCGAGTAGGTAAATGATAAAAGAAATAATTTATGAAGTGTGAATGCTTCCTAACATTTTCATCATATTCTTTTCTTCTTTGTATAGCATGGACATTTGGACTTGTAAATGATTAAAAGCAATAGTCTAGTTTTAACATAATGACTTCCATACTTAAGCATGTCAACAAGCAACCATGTCTTTCAAAATATCAACACTAAAGAAAGTTATCCCTAGCCCATCATGCTCAATCATTGATCCATTCATGAAACACACTCAAATATTAGCTATGCCCAATACTCAAGTACGATCATAGTGCCCCCTAGTTGGTGCTTATAAGAGAAGATGGAGACTCAAAGCAAAAATAAAAATTGCATAAAGTAAATAGATAGGCCCTTTGCAGAGGGAAGTAGGGATTTGTAGAGGTGCCAGAGCTCAAGGTTTAAATTGAGAGAGACAAATATTTTGAGTGGCATGCTTTTCCTGTCAACGAAAACGACAAAGTAGCTCACAATACTTTCCACGCTAGATACATTATAGGCGGTTCCCAAAGAGAATGGTAAAGTTTTTACTCCCCCTCCACCAATCAATCACACTCCATGGCGAGCCGAATCCACGGGTACTGTCCATACAAACAACAATCCTGGGGGAGTTTTGTTTCATTATATTTTGATTTGAATTTTGAGCATGGAACTGGGCATCCCGAATACCAGTCACTTTCTCGTGAATGATAGTGAATCAACACATATCGTGAGAATAACAAACCTAGCATGGAAAAATATTGGATACTCCCCACCGTTTCATGAGCGGTACGGGCACACAAAAAATGAAAATTTATTTTGAAAATTTAGAGACGGCACATACAAATTTGCTTGGAACGGCATGTAAATACCGCATATAGGTAGGTATGGTGGACTCATAAGGCAAAACTTGGTTTAAGGATTTTGGATGCATAAGTAGTATTTCTACTTAGTACAAATGGAGGCTAGCAAATAGATTGGGAAGCAACCAAACCGCCAGGCCACCACCAGTCCCTGCGTGGCTTCAAGGATGATGATGACGATGCCGACGTGCCGCCTTGGGCGATGCTTCCTCGGCCTTTAGACCTGGTTGTGGCAGCGGAGGCCTGCGCCACTGGCTCCCAGGCGCTGAGTGTCGGGGCCCCAGTCGGCGAGGCGGTCAACGCTCCTGAAGGCCCCGCCCTTCTCCAAGGGCCCTCCACGCCCTTGCGAAGAAATTGGAACCGGCCGGACCCACCAGGGGTCACGCCGAGCGTTCTTCCGGTGTCCCCAAGGGGGCAACCGAGAGCGGCGGGGGCGCACCCTCCGCCGCCGAGAAGAAGTGGAAGTGGGCCACCGAGGACGAGTAAGTGCTCGAGCTTGCGCTTACGCCTTGCGCCTGTGAATTGCTTGCTCATGCTAATTCTTCGTCCGCGCAGGCGCCGAGGCGGCGGCTGCGGGAAGAAGAAGAAGACCGACGCCGTGGGGAAGGTGACATGCGCCCCAGAGGTGACGTCGACGCTAGGCCGCAATGTTGGAGGGCGCGGGGGAGCTCTGCGCCATGCCGATGCCGCGCCTGGGCGTGCGGGGGCGTAGCGACGGCCAGCTTCTCCCCTACGCAGCCGGGGGGACCGATCGCCGAGGCAGCGGGGGACCAGCCCCTGGCGCCTCCCGTCGTAGCCGCAGCCCCCCAACCTATGGAGCCGGAGCTGGCGCGGCAGCCCTCCCCAAGTGTCCCCGCTCCCACAACCGAGCATGATGCGGGGAACCTCCAGGGTCCATCCCAGACTGGGCTTGCTTCTGGGGCTGATGGAGCTGACGCGGCGGCTCCGCATGACGTGCCACGAGGGTCGGCTGCTGAGGCGCCGACGCTCCACCCGACCCTCACACTCATGAGCCATCGCGCCCCGCTCGGGCAAGAGGCCTTGTCCGATGCTCGGGCCACGCTTGATCGGTTTGTGGGAGGCTCCGAGGATGCTGAAGCACGCCTCGAGGGGGAGCGCCTGGAGCTCGCCACCCTGCTAAAGCGACTCTCTGTCGCCCTCGCGGAGAGTGAGAAGGACGCCATTGAAGCAAAGGCGGCCCGCGAGGGCGCCCTTGCCGCGAAGGCACTGGCTGCCAAGCGCTGCGAGGAAGCGGAGGCCAACCTCAAGATGCTCCGGGATGAGCGGGACGCGCGGGCGCAGTAGCTCCAGCTGCGGGAAGACGGCCTCGGGACCCGTGAAGCGCAGCTTGCTGACCGCGACGCTGAGCTGGCGAAGGTGGCGGCCTGACGTGGCTTGAGACTGCGTTGGTATTTCCCCAAAGAGGAAGGGATGATGCAGCACAGCGATGGTAAGTATTTCTCTCAGTTATGAAACCAAGGTTATCGAACCAGTAGGAGGATCACCAACACCCAATAAGCAGCACCTGCACACAAACAACAACTACTTGCAACCCGACGCAAAAGAGAGGTTGTCAATCTCTCTACGGTAATAAGATAGATTAGGTAGTGATAGATAGGAGAGATAGATCTCTCAAGAACGCAAAATAAAAAAGAGTAAATATGCAGCAATATATTTTTGGGTTTTTGGTTTTGTAGATCTGAAGACAAAGATTGCAAAAACGTAGATCGGAAAGCAATATGATGGAAAAGTAGACCCGGGGGCCGTAGGGTTCACTAGTGGCTTCTCTCATGAGTATAGCGCACGGTGGGTGAGCAAATTACTGTTGGGCAATTGATGGAAAATCGAATAGTCATGACGATATCCAAGGCGATGATCATTATATAGGCATCACGTCCAAGATAGATAGACCGACTCCTGCCTGCATCTACCTCTATTACTCCACACATCGACCGCTATCCAGCATGCATCTGGTGTATTAAGTTCATGGAAAAAATGGAGTAATGCAATAAGAACGACGACATGATGTTGACAAGATCTATTCATGTCGGAATAGATCCCATCTTGTTATCCTTAATAGCAACGATACATGCGTGTCTTGCTGCCCCTTCTGTCACTGGGAAAGAACACCGCAAGATCGACCCCATCACAAAGCACCTCTTCCCATAACAAGAAAAACCAATCTAGTCGGCCTAACTAAACCAAAGATTCGGAGAAGAAATACGAGGCTATAAGTAATCATGCATATAAGAGATCAAAGAACACTCAAATAATATTCATGGATAGAAACTGATCATGAACTCAAAATTCATCGGATCCCAACAAACACACCATAAATGTTTACATCAAATAGATCTCCAAGAGACCATTGTATTGAGAATCATAAGAGAGAGAGAGAGAAGAAGCCATCTAGCTACTACCTACGGACCCGTAGGTCTATGCTGGACTACTCACGCATCATCGGAGAGGCACCTATGAGGAAGATGAACCCCTCCGTGATGGTGTTTAGATTGGATCTCGCGGTTCTGGAACTTGCAGCGGCTGGAATTGTGTTTCGTCGACTCCCCTAGGATTTTTGGAATATTTGGGAATTTATAGGCATCAGAGGCGGTGCGGAAGGGGGCCGAGGAGGGCACAACCCATCAGGGCGCGTCGGGGCCCCCCTGGCGCGCCCTGGTGGGTTGTGCTCTCCACAGCCGTGGCAGTTCTTTGGCCCACTGGGTGTCTTCTGGTCCAGAAAAAATCTCCAAAAAGTTTCGTCGCAATTGGACTCCGTTTGGTATTGATTTTCTGCGAAGTAAAAAACAAGTAAAACAACAACTGGCACTTTGGCACTATGTCAATAGGTTAGTCCAAAAAAATGATATAAAGTTGATATAAAATGATTGTAAAACATCCAAGAATGATAATATAACAACATGGAACAAGCAAAAATTATAGATACGTTGGAGACGTATCAGCATCCCCAAGCTTAATTCCTACTCGTCCTCGAGTAGGTAAATGATAAAAACAGAATTTTTGATGTGGAATGCTGCCTAACATGTTCATCACATTCTTTTCTTTTGTATAGCATGGACATTTGGACTTATAATGATTCAAAGCAATAGTCTAGTTTTAACATAATGACTTCAATACTCAAGCATGTCAACAAGCAACCATGTCTTTCAAAATATCAACACTAAAGAAAGTTATCCCTAGCCCATCATGCTCAATCAGTGATCCATTCATGAAACACACTCAAATATTAGCTATGCCCCATGCTCAAGTATGATCATAGTGCCCCCTAGTTGGTGCTTATAAGAGAAGATGGAGACTCAAAGTGAAAACAAAAATTTCATAAAGTAAATAGATAGGCTCTTCGCAGAGGGAAGTAGGGATTTGTAGAGGTGCCAGAGCTCAAGGTTTTAAATTGAGACAGAAAAATATTTTGGGTGGCATCCTTTTCCTGTCAACGAAAACGACAAAGTAGCTCACAATACTTTCCATGCTAGATATATCATAGGCGGTTCCCTAACAGAAAATAAAGTTTATTCCTTTTTCCACCAAACTTTCACTTTCCATGGCGGGCCGTATCCACGGTTGCCTTCCATACCAACACTTTCCAAGGAATTTATTTTTTGACAACAAAAAGTAAATTATTTTTTTCATTTTTATTTCGGGAATGGGCATACCTATTACAGCCGCACTCTCGTGCAATGACAAGTGAATAAACACTCATCTTGAGAATAACACATCTAGCATGGAAAAATATTGGACACTCCCCACCGTTTCACGGGCACACAAAAGAGAAAATTTATTTTGAAAATTTAGAGATGGCACATACAAATTTGCTTGGAACGGCATGAAAATACCGCATATAGGTAGGTATGGTGGACTCATAAGGCAAAACTTGGTTTAAGGATTTTGGATGCACAAGTAGTATTTCTACTTAGTACAAATGGAGGCTAGCAAATAGATTGGGAAGCAACCAACCAAGAAACGAAAATTCACATAAGTGAGCATTGAACATAACTAACACCGAATAATGCACCACAAGTAGGATGTTACTTCATTGCATAACTATTGACTTTTGTGCATGCATAGGGAATCACAAACCTTAACATCAATATTCTTACTAAGCATAATTACTCACTAACATGACTCACGTATTACTATCATCATGTTTCAAAACTATTACAAGGAATCAAGTTTAATTTGTCCAATGATCTTCATGAAAGTTTTTATTATATCCTCCTTGGATATCTATCACTTTGGGACTAGTTTCATATATTGCCATCTAGCTACTGCCTACGGACCCGTAGGTCTATGGTGGACTACTCACGCATCATCGGAGAGGCACCTATGAGGAAGATGAACCCCTCCGTGATGGTGTTTAGATTGGATCTCGCGGTTCTGGAACTTGCGGCGGTTGGAATTGTGTTTCGTCGACTCCCCTATGGTTTTTGGAATATTTGGGAATTTATAGGCATCAGAGGCGATGCGGAAGGGGGCCGAGGAGGGAACAACCCATCAGGGCGCGCCGGGGCCCCCCTGGCGCGCCCTGGTGGGTTGTGCTCTCCACAGCCCACCTCTCCGGCAGTTGTTTGGCCCACTGGGTGTCTTCTGGTCTAGAAAAAATCTCCAAAAAGTTTCCTCGCGATTGGACTCCGTTTGGTATTGATTTTCTGTGAAGTAAAAAAACAAGAAAAAACAGCAACTGGCACTTTGGCACTATGTCAATAGGTTATTCCCAAAAAAATGATATAATGTTGTTATAAAATGATTGTAAAACATCCAAGAATGATAATATAACAGCATGGAACAAGCAAAAATTATAGATACGTTGGACACGTATCACGGCCAAGCAAGCCACGGAACGCGAGCGGCTGGAGACGCTGCAGCGCGAGGTGACCGAAGCCCAGGAAGCCCACGTGAAGTGCATCTCCGAGGTGAACACCGCACTGGACGCCAGGGAGAAGAACGTCCAGGCTTATGCCGATGCGAAGGGAGTGGCGGACAGTGCTGCCTTTTCTTCTCTTGAGCTCCGGGATCGCAAGGCCTTACAATCCTTGTGTAGGGGGGCTTCGATGCTCCTCTCGCCACCCCTGATGCATGCTACATCGAGCTTTCTGCCAGGCTCGTGGGGGAGCTTGAGGACATGGCGCGGAAGGTGGACGGCTTCCTGAAGGACGAATGTCGAGACCTGTTCTTCGTGGCGGCGACTCGAGTCTTCAGCCATCTACTTCTCCGCGACCCGAGCTTCAACTTCGACGAGGTGACAGGCCACGTCCCTGAAGAATCTCGCGACAGCGTGGAAGAAGCTGTGGAGGGCCCTGTGAGCACGCTGCTTGAGAAGTTTACCTGCAACAACTGCGACGACGGTGGTGCCGATACTCCTTTCGTCGACCTGCAAGACTGAATCTTCCTCGCGGCAGTGTAAGACAATGGTTTTAAAGTAGTGCACATCATAAGCTTGTAATGACCGCCAGGTATCCGCGGGCTTTCATTTCATGTCTGGTTTTCCTCAAGCTTGCCTTTGTGCTCTGCGTCAGGGCCCAGTCCCGCGCATTTCTCAGTTGTCGCTGGGTTGTAAGGCGCGATGCCTATACAAGGCCAGGAGGTGAGGTGCTTCGGGAACTTGTGAAGGCTCCCGAGGCGCGATGCTCAAGAGCCCCCCCTTGACGTACGAGCGGCGTTCGAGAGGAAAAACGCGCTAGCCAGTTTGTGCCTGGGCGTTGCATTAGGAAACTAGGCACAAAGGGCCTTAGTGGGGTGACGTGCACGGGGGTAAGCCCACGAGCCAGAGCCCGGTCCCTTGGGTTTTTTTAGCGCTGTTGGGACTAACCAAAGCACAGGCACCGTGCCCAACCCCCGCCCGCGCGAGGCCCAAGGGGAAACTGGTTAGTGAGTGTGGCGGGGCGGGGTGACACCCCCGACCGCCCACCCAGCGTGGAGCATGGGGCTTCCACTAGGCGTGGGCGGGAGTGCTCCTGAGGCCACGGGGCGGTGCTCCAGGAGGCTCCGGGGCGTGTACAACCCCA
Source organism: Elymus sibiricus (assembly GCA_039707655.1). NCBI lineage: Eukaryota > Viridiplantae > Streptophyta > Magnoliopsida > Poales > Poaceae > Elymus > Elymus sibiricus. The sequence continues at coordinate 449,959,577 of CM077667.1, read as the reverse complement.
ACCTCATTATTACGTGAGAGGGTCATGGTCAGCGATAAGGAGGGGTTGGATATTCCAGGCACTGGGCTCAGGAATTCCTTCCTCCATCTTCAGGCGTTTTGCGCCTAGTCCATTCAGGGCGGCTGCGCCCTTACGCAATCCTGAGATACGGGGGTAATGCGCGTCGGACGGTCGTACTGAGGCCACCATATGAAGGGGTTGGATACCGAGGACCTATTGAGGTGACGTGCGCGGCCCGGGCCCGCCTGACAGAGCTCGGTCACTAGGGTTTAGCGATGCTGCAGGGACGAACCCGAGCACACACGCCGTGTCAAGTTCCCTCATACGATGACCAAGGGAGGAAACGCCTGAAGCGTAGCACCCGAGGTGGCAAACACTGTAGGATGCTTGCCTCTGGATGACATCGATTCCAACAATAGCACTTCATTATTCCCATGAACCGCTCGAATAGTCGAAGAATTCTTTTACTTATACTGCAGTGAGATTGTAACTCTGGTGAAGGTGGAGCAATTTGTCATCATCTTCTGCTTCATTCATGTGTTTTGGTTGATCACGAAACATATCAAGTTGTGCACCGTCACCATCCTTTCTTTTGCCTTTAATCTTGAGTAGAGTACCAAGATACTTTCACAGACATTCTTCTCTACGTGCATGTCATCGATGTAGTGACGTGCACTTAGGAACTCCTAGTAAGGTAATTGCAAGAACACTGATTTCTTCTTAAACACTTGTTCGTGGGTGTTTTTTTCTTCGACGGATCGGGTCCCTTGCCAAGCACAACTTTAAATTTTTTTTAGCCATGTTGAGGACTTCCATCCCATCATAAGGTCTTGGGGCCGTCTCTCCCTCTACCGTACCATCAAATTCAGATTTCATCTTTAGGTAAGGGTGATTTCTCTTTAAGTACCTACATTAACGCAAATACACGGTTTTGCGCGAGTTGGAAAGACATCTAGTCTCTGTCCTATCCATGCATGTGACACATCCTACTGGTCCCCTTATCTTCTACCCCCGAAGTGTTGCCTAACTTCGGCATATCTTGAATGGTGTGCAGTAGCAACGCATGTAGCTGGAAAACCTCCTTTCTGTAAGCATCATAACATTTTACACCAGGCGGATTCCACAATGTTAGCAGTTCTTCTACCGGTAGCTGAAAGTAACTGTCAATATCATTTCCAGGTTGCTTAGGGCCTTGGATAATCACAGACATCATGATGTGTTTTTTCTTCATACACAATCAAGGAGGAAGGTGATGTGTTGTGTTGGGTGCTCATATTGCCAGATGGATTAAATCTATTAGTACGCTCCCCTAGCCTTATATTTCTAGGATCCTTTGCAAAATCTACAAACTTGGCGTCGATTTGTTCCCACTGAGCCCCATCTTTCAGGGCCTCATATATTTATACACAGTTCGATCATCATGATGCCACCGCAACCTCTTTGCCTCTCTAGGGTGTGCAAACAAACGCTTCAACCTTGGAATTATAGGCAAGTACCAAACAACCTTGAACGATATTCCTGTCGTGATCTCTTTGTCCGTTTTGTAGTTGTCCTTTGCTCTCATGTGCTTGTATCGTGGATGATTGCATATGAGACATGAACGTAAATCTTTCTCATCACCGCGGTACAATATGCAATCATTCACACAAGCATGTATCTTCTGGAATTCAAGTTCCAATGGGCAAACACGTTTCTTTGCTTCGTTTGTGCTTTTGGGGAGCACATTATCTTCTCAAAGAATGTCTTTTAAAAGACTCAACAACTCTGTGAAGGCCTTGTTTTATAGACCGCTTTTTTTCTTTAAATCTAAGAAGCGCCAGTGTGACACTCAGCTTGGAATATTTCTTTTTGCGACCTGGATAAAAATCTTTCATGGAGGCCGCATTAATGGTTGGCAGCTCCTTGTACTCGGCAAAATATGATTCTTGGCCCTGGAAATCTGCGATCATAGCAGCAAAATCTGGCAAATCATCAAGGTCGGTGTCGTCTGCCACGCAATATTTGTTTTCCTATGGGGGGTTTGGCATGCTAGTCTTTCGTATGTAGCTTGACGAATGAGCCCCAAAGTCAACTTCAACACCTATGCGACCTTGATCGGGGTTTGGCACCTCGCTAACATGCAGGTTACATTCGTCCATGACTGGCTCTTCACCGTGTCTAGTCCATCGCGTATATCCATCCATTAATCCCCGCTTGTATAAGTGATACTTGACAGCTGAAATTGTATGTGACTCTGTATTGGTACAATCCTTGCACTGACAACAGATGTAATCTTCGTCGCCAATTCTTCCTTTTGTCCATTCAGCCAAAGCAATGAACTCCTGCATGCCATCCAGAAATTTTGAGCTTCTCCAATGCTTCATCCATTCAGATCGTTCGATCTGCACATGCGAGGGGTAATTCAAAAAAATTAATAAATGGTTTAACAGATGCACAAAGATGCGTGAATAAATCACAAGATTTTATTTTCCAAATTTATGAAGGCCACTGCATAATGTTATCGAGCCGTGCGATGACACTAATTAATGACCAGTCAATTTACATGTACAAGACTACCCTTATATAAATTTGTAAGTTGGGAAAGAACGGGCTGTTGTTCGCATTGCTCGTCCGTCTCATATTCAGATATATATAGAAGTACAGATATGCAATCAGATTACAAAACAGTTTCCATGTACAAGAGATATCATGCCATATATACGAGGCTTGGCGTGAACGCCAAGACGAGCAGCAGTGGACGTGGCTGATGCGGAAGAATCGGAACGGCCGGATACATCCATCCGGTCAGGCTCTAACACGCCCCCGCATTCTGAACCCGAGAGAGCAGCGACGTGAAGACTAGTCCGAAAGTCATGAAATAATGCCGTCGGTAGTCCTTTGGTGAAAATGTTCGCAAATTGAGAAGACGAAGGGACGTGAAGAACACAAACGGCACCCAGAGCAACTTTCTCGCGAACAAAGTGAATGTCCAGCTCGATATGTTTCGTGCGACGATGTTGAACCGGGTTAGCAGAAAGATAAATTGCACTGACGTTATCGCAATATACAATGGTGGCACTATCAATAGGTCGATGAAGTTCATGTAGTAATTGGCGGACCCAACAAGATTCAGCCACTGCCGTTGCAACAGCTCTGTACTCTGCCTCGGCGCTGGAGCGTGACACCGTTGTTTGGCGTCATGAGGACCAAGAGATAAGGTTATCACAGAGGAGCATGCAAAAAAACCGACGTCGAACGTCTGGTGTCCGGGCATCCAGCCCAATCGGCATCGGAGTAGGCAGTGAGAGAATGAGAGGAAGAAGAGTATATGAGAAGACCATGATGGAGAGTACCTTTAAGGTACCGAAGAATGCGTTTAATTAGATGAAAGTGAGGTTCTTTAGGATCATGCATATGAAGGCAAACTTGTTGAACAGCATAAGCAATTTCGGGACGAGCGAGACTGGCGTACTGGAGAGCTCCGGCGAGACTCCGGTAGAGAGAGGGGTCGATGACGGGAGTGTCGAACGAACTGGATAATTTTGCCTTGGTATCGATAGGAGTTTGGACGGGATGACAGTCGCGCATACCTACATGAGAGAGAATGTCAAGAATATATTGGCGTTGAGATAGATGGAGACCAGAGATTGTGCGTGTTACAGAAATACCGAGGAAGTGGTGGAGGGTGCCGAGATCCTTCATGAAAAATTATGTGCTAAGGGACTGGATGATAGTTCGTAAAAGTGTGGGACTAGAAGCGGTGAGAATGATCTCGTCGACATAAAGAAGCAGATAAGCTAGGTTATTGTTTCGGTGAAGGATAAATAAAGATGCATTGGACTTGGATTCGGTAAATTCCAGTGTGCTAGCAAAGGTTGCGAACGCTGAAACCATGCACGGGGTGCCTGTTTAAGGCCATAGAGGGATTTGAGAAGACGACAGACATGAGTGGAATGTTGAGGATCCACGAAGCCGGATGGTTGTTGGTTGTAGACTACTTCATTAAGATGACCATGAGGAAAGGCGTTTTTAATGTCTAGTTGATTGATCGGCCAGGAGTGGGATGTAGCTGAAGAAAGAACAATACGAATTGTTGCAGGTTTTATGACAGGGCTAAAAAGTCTCGTCAAAATCAACACCATGTTGCTGAGAGAACCCTCGAACAACCCACCGAGCTTTATGGCGAGAGAGAGAACCATCAGGATTGTATTTGTGGCGAAATACCCATTTTCCACTAACGATGTTTGCACCTAAAGGGGGAGGAACTAATTGCCAAGTTTGATTGAGTGTGAGAGCGTCGAATTCTTCCTGCATGGCGTGTCGCCAAGAATGATCATGTCAGCCAGTGAGATAATTGTATGGGATGGGAGAGGCTGTGATGGCTGATAAATTAAGGCGATCAATGGGTGGTGGAAGCCGGCCGTTGACTGAGCGCGTATGATGAAGTGGTGGCGCTGGGTGTGTAGTTGATTCAGACGGAAGGGTTGCAGAATGTGTTTGAGACAGAGAAGTTAGAGAAGGTGGTTCGGCTGGAGATGGAGGTGGGCCTGGATACGTTGGAGTATCTGGTGGTGGAGAGGCGGGAGGAGTTGAGCTAGCTGTGGCTGTTTGGATGCCTTGGGAAGTGTGGCCGGGAGAACCATGCATAACGGGTGCATGCATAGTAGGTTGGGGACCTGGTACATGTAGAGATGTATTGAGTGTAGTGGTTGGCGTTGGAGCATGAGCTGTTGGGCGATTCAGGTATTCATGGATTGGTGGTGGATCGAATAGGGCTGGGGTTGGTGGTGGTGTAGGAGAGGATTCAGGTGCATACGGAAATGTAGTCTCGTCAAAGATAACGTGACGCGAGATAATGATGCGCCGGGTTGTGAGATCAAGACAGCGGTACCCACGATGACGTGTAGGATAACCAAGGAAAACACATTTAGTTGAGCGGGCGCTGAGCTTATTAGGGGAAGTGGAGGATGTGTTAGGGTAACAAAGGCAACCGAATACTCGAAGATCATTGTAAGATGGAGAGAGGCCAAACAACAGAGTATATGGTGCTGAAAATTTTCATGCGGCTGTAGGGCGAATGTTTATTAGGTAGGTGGCGGTATGGAGGGCTTCGGCCCAAAGGGATGGTGGCATGGAAGCTTGGAAGAGAAGGGTGCGAATGACATCATTAGTCGTACGGATTGCTCGCTCAGCAGTACCATTTTGCTGGGAGATATAAGGACAAGATATGCGAAAAAAAATGCCATGGGCTGTACAGAAGGTATTTAGTTTAGAGTTTTCAAATTCTCGGCCATTGTCACATTGGAGTGCAGAGATAGACAAATTAAATTGGGTACGAGTGTAGGCATGAAAGGCAGTGTAGGTGGCGTAAACATCAGATTTTTTGCATAGGGGAAAGCTCCAAAAATAACGTGTATAGTCATCGACGATGATAAGATAATAACAAAAACCAGAAGTGCTAGGAACTGGAGATGTCCACAAATCACAATGAATTATTTCAAACGGGCGAGTAGTAGAAGTTTGAGAAGCATAAAATGGTAGCCTAACATGTTTGCCTAACTGACACGCATGACAGAGGGGAGGCCCTACTTTATTGAAAGAAATATGCTTGGAGCTATGAAGACGTGACATGCTGTGGTTGCCGGGGTGTCCAAGTCGACGATGCCAAAGCAAGGTGGAGGCGATGATGGTGTGAGCTTCGGCAAGTGCTGGTTGGTGAAGAGGGTAGAGTGGTCCGGAGCTATTGCATCGAAGAATCACGGTCTTGGATGGAAGGGCCTTCACAGAAAAACCGAAGGGATCAAATTCTATAGAACAATAATTATCAATGGTAAATTGACGAACAGATACGAGATTTTTGATAATGTTGGGCACTACAAGAATATTGCAAAGATAGAGAGGTTTAGAGAGAGATGCAAGTGTTTGGGCGCCAATATGAGTGATGGGAAGAGATGCGCCATTGACCGGATACGGCCGTCCGGTCAGGCTCTAACAAAATTTAATACCTTAATTAAGTCACTCATCGAAAAGAATACCTTAATTAATTAGCCGTGCGGCGACCTCCACCCAACCGACAGAGCAACGCATAGCCGCGGCACGGTGAGATAGAAGGGTCGAGGAGCATAGCTTAGTGGGGCAACCACCTAAAGTCCGAGCTCCACTATCCCGCCTTCGACCACGAGGGATGTTCTCTAATCACGCTAGAGCCGACCATGAGGATTGAGCTCCTCCTATCTCCTGCCGCCGACCGAAGATTGACCTCCTATCACGCCGCCACCACACACCGACCGAGTATTGACCTCCTATAACACCGACACCGCTGACCGACCGGGGATTGAACTCCTATCCGATAGTCGCTGCCTCGGCCGCCGCCCCATCTCTATCAGCATAGCGGCTATTGTTTTATGGGTATCCGAAGAGCGGCTGTTTATGACCCCATATGTGCCGGGTAGCACATCACATACGGTTATCTTACGGGAACCGTGTATCATGCACATTGTCATCTCACACGATTTGGTGTGAAAACCATGTGCCATATACAACAGTGTGATAAATAGTTTCCCGACCGTTATCAGATCCCCAGAAGATAACGTAAATCTGAAGAAGAAACTGACTGATGTGGAGTGTACAATCACTAGCATGAAGCAAGAAAGAATCAATCACGGGAAACAGATGAAAGCAAGAGACAAGAAGTAACTAGCATGTGTAGTTGTAATTGTCGCATTAGGCATCTTCTATGCGATGTTTGCAATGATGATTAGGGGTTCTGTTTGATTATTACTAGCTACATCAATAAGCCGAGCTCATCTATTGCTTACCAATTATCCTATGTTAAATGCTTGTTTCACACATGTTGTGTTTCATATAAGCGTGTGCGTAGTTAAACAATGCATCTAGCGAATCGTGTGAATTGTTAAAATGTACCATGTGCAACAGTTAGCATATGGCAGACATTTGGACGCTCCAACCTGTGTGTGTAATTATCACATTGAGAACTTCGCAATAGCGGGAATTTATAGCGACGGGGTAGTCATAATTGCGGTTGATTACATTGGAATTCTAACCGCCTGGCAATGCGCCTATATAATCCGCCAATCCCCCGCTTCAATTGACATTCCTTTTTTCTTCATACCACACTTTAGTCTCCACCATCTTCATCATCCCGGCCGACTGTGATACGTCTCAAACGTATCTATAATTTTTCATTGTTCCATGCTGATATATTATCATTCTAGGATACTTTTTGGGTCTTTATTTACCAATTTATAATATTTTTGAGAACTAACCTATTGACCTAGTGCCCAGTGCCAGTTGTCGTTTTCTGCGTGTTTTTCACTTTTCAGGTTTACATTACCAAACGAAGTCCAATTGCCAAGAAACTTTTTGATGATTTTTTCTAGACCAAAAGAAGACTTGGAAGCTTCGAAAGGAGGTCGGGGGCCGCACGAGGGCCGCACAAGCCAACAGGGTGCGCCCTAGGGGTGCCATGCCCTGATGGCTTGTGCCTCCCTCGGACGCCTCCCGACGCCCCTCTCAGGCCTATAAATTCTCTTTCACCCTAAAAATAAAAAAGGCAGTCCCGAAACCCTTTTTCCGCCGCCGCAAGTCTCTGTTCCGTCGTGAGGCCATCTGGAGCTTCGTTCCGGCACCCTGCGAGAGGGGGGATTGATCACGGAGGGCCACTACATCAACCTTGCTGCCCTCATGATGATGTGTGAGTAGTTCACCATAGACCTACGGGTCCATAGCTAGTACCTACATGGCAATCTCACTATCTCTTGATCTTCAATATAATGGTCATCGCATCTTCGCTTTGATCTATCCGATGTAATCCTATTATACGGTGTGTTTGTTGGGATCCGAAGAATTGCGGGTTTATGTTCAGATTATTCATGAAGAGCATTTGAGATATCTCTGATATATATTATGTCTTTTAATTGCATGATCATTATAGCTTTGTAATGCTTTCCGATTTATTGATGTCCTTTGGCCAAGTAGATTGATATTTCATCGGTGGGAGTGGTGCGTTGTGGTAGGTTCAACCTGACGAGTTTCTATATCCCAGTGACAAAGTAGGGGACAAGATGTGTCTTTGTGTTGTTGCTACTAAGGATTACATGATGGGGTTCATTCATATTGCTTGAGTTTACTTTGTCTACATCATGTCATCGTTCTCCATGCATTACTCTGTTTTACTTAATACACTAGATGCATGCTGGATAGCGGTCGATGAGTGGAGTAATAGTAATAGGTGCAGGCAGGAGTCGGCCTATTTGTTTATGGACGTGAGGCCTATATTCACATGATCATTGCTGTGAAACTCGCATAACTGCCCGCTTTTCTATCAATTGCCCACAGTAATTTTTTACCCACCGTATGCTGCCTACATGAGAGATGCTGCTAGGGAAAACTATGGCCCCCGGGTCTATTCACTTATATTTTTATAAATGCTACAATTACCTTGCTGCCTTTATTTACTTTTTATTTTATTTTGCAATTTACAATTCTCTACAATTATCTACACAACTCATTTGCTTTCAAATAACGAGATCAAGGGGATTGACAACCCTCTTGCCCGCATTGGGTGCAAGTTGTTTGTTTATTTGTGTGCTGCCGCTGAAGACGGTGTAGGATTGATATTCCTATTGGTTTGATAAACCTAGGTTTCATAACTGAGGGAAATACTTACCCACTTTGTGCTTCAATAACCCGTTCCTCTTCACGGAAAACCCAACGCAGATCACAAGTATCAGGAAGGATTCTGGCGCCGTTGCCGGGGAATATCATCATCAACTACCAAGTAACTTCACACAAATTTTCATTCACTTGTTCTTCTTTTTATTTGCTATTATATTTAGTTTTGTCACATAAAAATTAAAAATACAAAAACATTTATCTTTGCTTGTTACCAGTTTACTTCTTCGCTTGCTAGTTTACTTGTCTTGCTGGTTACGTTGCTTGTTCGGTCGCCATGGCTCAAGATACTACTAAGTTGTGTGACTTCTCAAATACAAATAATAATGATTTTATTAGTACACCTATACCACCTACCACTAGTGCGGAGGATTTTGATATTAATGCTGCATTGCAATATCTTGTCATGAAGGATCAATTTTCGGGAAGTCCTAATGAGGATCCCGCGTCACATCTTAATACCTTTCTTGAATTATGTGACATGAAAAAGAACAAGGATATGGATAATGATATTATGAAATTAAAATTATTTCCTTTTTCAGTAAGAGATAATTTTTAGGCTTGGTTTTCATCTTTACCTCGTAATAGTATTCGAACAAGGGATAAGTGTAAAGATGCTTTTATTGCCAAGTATTTTCCTCCTTCTAAGATCATCTCCCTTAGAAATCAAATAACAAATTTTAAACAGCAAGATCAAGAGCATGTTTGAAAGCACAATATGCTCCCTTGGTGGTTTTGATAATTCATGACAACATACATTGTCTCTTGGACTAATACTTTTACCTAGTGTATTTCAGATAAAGTCCACAGAGAGGGTTGGCCAAAAGGATTGTGGAGATACCCCAAGGTGCAAGGAAATGGTTGGCAAAGCTTCAAGAAAGAGGACTCTACATTTTACTTTGTGAGAAATCACTTTGAGTCCATAGGAAAGCCAATACTATTAAAAGGGGGTAAGGTACTGTTGATGAACAAGATGCTCCACGTGCACAAGTGATAGTCACCAAAAACACCCACAAACTCTTCCACAAAAGTCTGTCCAAGCCTATCTTGAAAATCGGTGCTACCAACAATTCTTACTCGGTCCCACCGATTCCCAAACTCAGACAGACCCATGCCAAACCCTAGCACATCGGTGCAACCGATTCCACTTCGGTTCCACCGAGTTTGGGTTGCCAACTTTCTGTTACCTCGATTCACAAAATCAGTACCACCGAGTTTTCTGGATCGGCGTCACTGAGTTGCGCAATCTGACCGTTGGTCACCTAATCGGTACCACCGAAAATTATATATCGGTCTCACCGAGATTCAAAAGTTACTGCCTTTTGGTCACTTCGGTACCACCGAGATTCACATATCGGTGTCACCGATTTGGTCACTTTAGGTGTAACGGTTGGATTTTTGGGGATGCCTATATATACCCCTTCACCACCACCCACTCGTATCAGAAGCACTCAGAACTATTCCATACTTGCCCTATCCTATTTTCTGAGAGAGAGCCACCTACTCATGTGTTGAGATCAAGCTATTCTACTCTATCCATATGAATCTTGATCTCTAGCCTCCCCAAGGTTCTTTCCACCAAATCAATCTCTTCTACCAAGCCAAATCTGTGAGAGAGTGATTGTGTGTTGAGGAGTCTATCATCTTGAAGCACAAGAGCAAGGAGTTCATCGACATTACCGAGCCTATTACCTTTTGGAGGGTGGTGCCTCCTAGATTGGTTAGGTGTCGCTTGGGAGCCTCCTACTTCGTGGTGTGGAGTTGAACCAAGAAGTTTGTACGGGCAAGGAGATCGCCTACTTCGTGAAGATCTACCCATAGTGAGGCTAGTCCTTCGTGGACGGAAGCCGTTATGGAATAGTCAAGGTTGCTACTTCGTGGACCCTTATGGGTGGAGCCCTCCGTGGACTCTCGCGACCGTTACCCTCCGTGGGTTGAAGAGTCCATAAACGTGGACGTACGATAGCACCACCTATCTGAACCACGGGAAAAATCTGCGTGTCCCTCATGCGTTTGATCTTCCTATCTCAACTCCTTACTTCCATGTGCAATGTCTTTTCTTTCCGCTGCCATACTTGTTAACTTGCATGTGTAGGGTGTGCTAGACTTGCTAAAACTGTTAAAATCTGCCAACCAATTAACTTGGGAAAAGGTTAGGTTTTAAATTCCTGCTAGTAGTCTATTCACCCCCCACTAGACACACACTTCTAGTGATCCCTCAATTGGTATCAGAGCATTGGTCTTCGTTGCATCGATTTCATCACCGTGGAGGAAGATGGATGTGTCTAGTGTAGGAAGTTTGAGTTGTAGAGTGCCTATTCTTGATGGGGAGTACTATAGTCAATGGAAATTTAAGATGCTTGAGCTATTCAATGAATTTCATTTGAGCAAGTATGTTAAGAACCCCTATGTACCTCCCATTGATCCTTTACATCCCACACACGAAGAGGAAATTGATATGCTATGCAATCTTAGAATTGTTAATCTTATCGTTAGAGGATTGCCTAGGATAGTGATTAATCAAATGAAGAATTTTGAATGTGCTTATATTTTGTGGAGTGACTTGGAGAAACGATATCCAAGTTATTCATTGAGTAATCTTGATGAAATTCTTCATAAAACTATTGCTTTTCACAAAATGACGCCTAGTGATCCCAAGTTTGATGACTATCTATTTGAGCTTAGAGACCTCATGCGTGCTAAAGGAGATGTCATAACTATCAACAACATCATTGTAGAAGCCATTCGAATTCATACATTTGAACATTTTCATGATTACAACCTTAATGAATCTCTTGTTCTTTGTGACGAGGATTTGCCACTTGATGATGACAATGTGGAACACGGCTACTATGGTTTAGATGAGTTGTTCAACATCGAGCATGAGAAGATCATGAAGAATCTAAGTCTCATGGCAAACTTCAAGGATTACATGTCCGGAGGAAAAGAGTGGATTCTCGATAGCGGATGCACCGATCATATGACCGGAGATAGAGAGATGTTTGAAGAGATCATACAAAACCATGGACCGCGAAGGTATGTAACTTTTGGAGACAACTCCAAGGGTAAGGTACTTGATCTTGGTAAGGTGGCCATATCCCATGATAGCTCTATTCAAAATGTCATGCTTGTTGAATCCCTTGGCTACAATTGTTGGGAAACGTAGCATGAATTTCAAAAAAATTCCTACGCTCACGCAAGATCTATCCATGGAGATGCATCGCTACGAGAGGGAAGAGTGTGTCTACGTACCCTCGTAGACCGTTAGCGGAAGCGTCTCACAACGCGGTTGATGTAGTCGAACAATCCTTCGAGCTCCACCGATCGAGTACCGAACGTACGGCACCTCCGAGTTCTACACACGTGCAGCTCGGTGACGATCCTCGCCTTCTTGATCCAGCAAGACGTCGAGGAAGTAGATGAGTTCCGTCAGCACGACGGCGTTGCGACGGTGATGGTGAAGTTATTCCGGCAGGGCTTCGCCTAAGCTCTCCGAAAATATGACCGAGGTGGAAAACGGAGATCGGGGCACCGCGCACGGCTATGGGACCATTGTGTGCTTTGGGGTGCCCCCCTGCCCCCATATATAAAGCATGAGAGGGAGGAGGCCGGCCCCCTAGGGCCGCGCCAAGTGTGGGGAGTCCTACTAGGACTCCCTGGTCCTAGTAGGATTCCACCTCCCATACGGAGTAGGAAAGGGGGAAGGGAGAGGGAAAGGAAAGAGGGGGCTGCGCCCCCTCCCCTAGTCCAATTCGGTTTGGGCAAGAGGGGGCGCGCGCCTCCTCACGTGGCCTGCCTCTCCTTTTCCCGTATGGCCCAATAAGGCCCATTACTTCTCCCGGTGAATTCCCGTAACTCCCCGGTACTCCGAAAAATACCCAAATCACTCGGAACCTTTCCGACGTCCGAATATAGCCTTCCAATATATGAATCTTTACCTCTCGACCATTTCGAGACTCCTCGTCATGTCCGCGATCTCATCCAGGACTCCGAACAAAGTTCGGTCACCAATCACATAACTCAAATAATACTATATCGTCATCGAACCTTAAGTGTGCGGACCCTACGGGTTCGGGAATGATGTAGACATGACCGAGACGACTCTCCGGTCAATAACCAACAGCGGGACCTGGATGCTCATATTGGTTCCTACACATTCCACGAAGATCTTTATCGGTGAACCTCATATGTCAACATACGTTGTTCCCTTTGTCCGGCGGTATGTTACTTGCCCGAGATTCGATCGTCGGTATCCAATACCTAGTTCAATCTCATTACCGGCAAGTCTCTTTACTCGTTCCGTAATACATCATCTTGTAACTAACTCTTTAGTCACGGTGCTTGCAAGGCTTCTGTGATGCTGTATTACCGAGAGGGCCCAGAGATACCTCTCCGATAGTCGGAGTGACAAATCCCAATCTTGATCCATGCCAACTCAACAAACAGTTTCGGAGATACCTGTAGTGCACCTTTATAATCACCCAGTAACGTTGTGACGTTTGATACACCCAAAGTATTCCTACAGTATCCGGGAGTTGCATGATCTCATGGTCAGAGGAACGTGTATTTGACATAGTGAAAGCAATAGCAATAAACTAAATGATCATTTGCTATGCTAACGGTTGGGTCATGTCCATCACATCATTCTCCTAATGATGTGATCCCTCTATCAAATGACAACTCATGTCCATGGTCAGGAAACCTTGACCATCTTTTGATCAATGAGCTAGTCTAGTAGAGGCATACTAGGGACATAGTATTTGTTTATCTATTCACACATGTATTTAGTTTCCGGTCAATACAATTCTAGCATGAATAATAAACTATTATCATGAACGGGGAAATATGATAATAAATAATTTATTATTGCCTCTAGGGCATATTTCCAACAGTCTCCCACTTGCACTAGAGTCAATAATCTAGTTTACATCTCTATGTAATTAACATCTAATCAGTTCTAGGGCTGATCATGTTTTGCTTGTCAGAGAGGTTTTAGTCAATGGGTCTGCAATATTCAGATCCGTGTGTTCTTGGCAAATCTCTATGTCATATGTAGATGCTGCTACCACACTCTGCTTGGAGCTACTCCAAAAATGACTGCCCCACTTTACGTATCCGGTCTGAGACTCATAGTCTTCCGGATCGGTGTTTAAAGCTTGCATCGACGTAACCCCTTACGACGAACTCTTTATCATCTCTACTGCCGAGAAATTCTTCCTTAGTCATCTTAAGGATAATTTGACCGCTGTCCAGTGATCTACTCCTGGATCACTTTCGTACCTCTTTGCCAGACACATGGCAAGGCACACAGCTTGGCATACTTTACAGAACCTATGGCCGAGGCATTGGGGATAACCTTCATCCATTCTATTTATTTTGCCGTGGTCGAGATTTGAGTCTTACTCAATTTCACACCTTTCACCACAGTCAAGAACTCCTTCTTTGACTGATCCATTTTGAACTTCTTCAAAATCTTGTCGAGGTATATGTTTTGTGAAAGTCCTATGAGGCGTCTCAATCTATCTCTATAGATTTTGATGCCTAACATGTAAAACAACCTTTACCTAGATCTTCAAGTCTTACTCCACTTCACACCAGCCAAGAACTTATTTCTTTTGACTTGATCCATTTTGATCTTCTTCAAAATCTTATCAAGATGTGTGAACTTTTATCAGGTGTCTTGATCTATCTCTATAGATCTCGATGCCAAATCCGTGGATAACTCAAAAACAGGTTTTTATTGAAAAACTCCTTTCAATTAATTCTTCATGCTTTCCAGAAATTCTACATCATTTCCAATCAACAATATGTCATCCACATATACTATTAGAAATGCTATAGAGCTCCCACTCACTTTCTTGTAAATACAAGTTTCTCCATAAACTTGCATAAACCCAAATGCTTTGATCACTTCATCAAAGCGAGTATTCCAGCTCCGAGATGCTTGCACCAGTCCATAGATGGATCGTTGGAGCTTGCATACTTTGTTAGCACCTTTAGGATCGACAAAACCTTCCGGCTGCATCATATACAATTCTTCCTTAAGGAATCCATTAAGGAATACCGTTTTGACGTCCATTTGCCAGATTTCATAATCATAAAATGCGGCAATTGCTAACATAATTCTGACAGAATTTAGCATCGCCACAGGTGAGAAAGTCTCATCGTAGTCAACTCCTTGAACTTGGTGATAACCTTTAGCAACAAGTCGAGCTTTATAGACGGTGATATTACCATCAGCGTCCGTCTTCTTCTTAAAGATCCATTTATTTTCAATAGCTCGCCGTTCATCGGGCATGTCTACCAAAGTCCACACTTTGTTCTCATACATGGATCCAATCTCGGATTTCATGGTCTCAAGCCATTTGTCAGAATCCGGGCTTGCCATCGCTTCTTCATAGTTCGAAGGTTCATCGTTGTCTAGCAACATGACCTCCAAGACTGGATTTCCGTACCACTCTGGTGCGGAACGTGTCCTGGTTGACCTTCGAAGTTCAGTAACAACTTGATCCGAAGTTTCATGATCATCATCATCAACTTCTTCTCTGGTCTGTGTTGATGTCACAGAAATTTCTTTCTGTGGCGTACTACTATCCAGAGGAGGTACAATTACCTCATCAAGTTCTAATTTCCTCCCACTCACTTCTTTCGAGAGAAACTCCTTCTCTAGAAAGGATCCATTCTTAGCAACGAATACTTTACCTTCGGATCTGTGGTAGAAGATGTACCCAACAGTCTCCTTTGGGTATCCTATGAAGACGCACTTATCCGCTTTGGGTTCAAGCTTATCAGGCTAAAGCCTTTTGACATAAGCATCGTAGCCCCAAACTTTCAGAAACGACAGCTTAGGTTTCTTTCCAAACCATAGTTCATACGGTGTCGTCTCAACGGATTTAGACGGTGCCCTATTTAAAGTGAATGCTACTGTCTCTAATGCATAACCCCAAAACGATCGTGGCAAATCGGTAAGAGACATCATAGAACGCACCATATCCAATAGAGTACGATTACGACGTTCGGACACACCATTACGCTGTGGTGTTCCAGGTGGCGTGAACTGTGAAACAGTTTCACATTGTCTTAAGTATATGACAAACTTGTAACTCAAATATTCTCTTCTTCGATCAAATCGTAAGAACTTTATTTTCTTGTTACAATGATTCTCTACTTCACTCTGAAATTCTTTGAACTTTTTCAAATGTTTCAGACTTATGCTTCATTAAGTAGACATAACCATATCTACTCAAATCATCTGTGAACGTGAGAATATAACGATATCCACCGCGTGCCTCAACACTCATCGGACCGCATACATCGGTATGTATTATTTCCAATAAGTTGGTTGCTCGCTCCATTGTTCCGGAGAACGGAGTTTTAGTCATCTTGCCAATAAGGCACGGTTCACATGTCTCAAATGATTCATAATCAAGAGATTCCAAAAACCCATCTGCATGGAGTTTCTTCATGTGTTTAACACTGATATGACCTAAGCGGCAGTACCACAAATATGTGGTACTATCATTATCTTTTGGCATTTGTGTTATGAACATGTGTATTACTATGATCAAGATTCAATAAACCTTTCATTTTAAGTGCATGATCATCAATGATATTATTCAAATAAATAGAATAACAATTATTCTCTGAAATTGAATAACCATCTTGCAATAAACACTATCAGATATAATGTTCATGCTTAACGCAAGCACCAAATAACAATTATTTAGGTTCATCACTAATCCTGAAGGTAGAGAGAGCGTGGCGATGGTGATCACATCAACCTTGGAGACACTTCCAATGCACATCGTCACCTCGTTCTTAGCTAGCCCTCGTTTATTCCGAAGCTCCATGTTTCAAGTTGCAAGCAACTGAACAAGTATCAAATACCTAGGTGCTCCTACGAGTACTAGTAAGGTACACATCAATAACATGTATATCAAATATCTTTGTTGACATTGCCAGTCTTATTATCTGCTAGTTACTTTGGGGAAGTTCCGCTCCCTGTGACATTTCCCTTTGCAATGGGAGCACTAAGTCTCGGGTTTGGTTCAGCCTTGGGTTTCTTCGCGTGAGCGGCAACTGTTTTACCGTTCTTCTTGAAGTTCCCTTTTCTTTCCCGTGCCCTTCTTGAAACTAGTGGTCTTATTAACCATCAACACTTGATGCTCCCTTTTTGATTTCTACATCCGCAGCTTGTAGCATCGCGAATAGCTTAAGGATCTTCTATCCCTTGCATGTTTATAGTTCATCACGAAGATCCAATAGCTTAGTGATAGTGACTAGAGAACTCTATCAATCACCACTTTATTCGGAAGTCTAACTCCCACTTGATTCAAGTGTTTGAAGTACTCAGACATTCTGAGTACATACTCACTAACGGAGTTGTTCTCCTCCATCTTGTAGCTATAGAACTTGTCGAAGGTGTCATACCTCTCGACCCGGGTGTGAGCTTGAAAAACAAATTTTCAGCTCTTGGAACATCTCATATGCTCCGTGTTGCTCAAAACATATTTGGAGCTCCGGTTCTAAGCCGTAAAGTATGGCGCACTGAACTATCGAGTAGTCATCTTTTCTTGTCTGCCAGACGTTCATAACGTCCTCAGACAAAGCCATAGGGGTTGCTCACCGAGCGGTGCATCAAAGACATACGCCTTCTGTGCAGCAGTGAGGACAATCCTCAGAATACGGACCCAGTCCGCATATTTGCTTCCATCAACTTTCAACTTAACTTTCTCTAGGAACATATTAAAAATACAGGGGAGCTACAGCATGGGCTATCGATCTACAACATAAACTTGCTAAGACACTTTTGACTATGTTCATGATAATTGAAGTTCAATTAATCAAATTACTTAAGAACTCCCACTTAGATTAACATCCCTCAAGTTGTCTAAGTGTAACATGATCCACATCAACTAAACCACGTCCGATCATCACGTGAGGTGGATTAGTTATCAATGGTGAACATCTTTCATGTTGATCATATCTACTATATGACTCATGTTCGACCTTTCGGTCTCTTGTGTTCCGAGGCCATATCTATATATGCTAGGCTCGTCAAGTTTAACCCAAGTATTCTGCGTGTGTAAAACTGGCTTACACCCGTTGTATGCGAACGAAAGAATCCATCACACCCGATCATCACGTGGTGCTTAGAAGCGTCGAACCTTCGCAACGGTGCATACTAGGGGAGAACACCTATCTTGAAATTTAGTGAAGGGATCATCTTATAATACTACCGTCGTCCTAAGCAAAATAAGATGCATAAAAGGATTAACATCACATGCAATTCAATATATGTGACATGATATGGCCATCATCGTCTTGTGCTTTTGATCTCCATCAGCCAAGCACCGTCATGATCTCCATCGTCACCGGATTGACACCATTATCTCCATCGTAGCGTCGTGACACCTTGATCTCCATCGCAGCGTCGTGGTCGTCTCGCCGGCTATTGCTACTACTACTACTGCTAACTCATAGCGGTAAAGAAAAGCAATTACATAGCGTTGGCATTGCATACAATAAAGAGACAACCATAAGGCTCCTGCCGGTTGCCTGATAACTTACAAAACATGATCATCTCATACAACAACTTATATCGCATCATGTCTTGACCATATCACATCACCATCATACCCTGCAAAAACAAGTTAGACGTCCTCTACTTTGTTGTTGCAAGTTTTACGTGGCTGCTACGGGTTTGCAAGAACCGTTCTTACCTACGCAAAACCACAACGTGGTGTAGTGATTGCTTTTTGATCTTCTAAAAGAACCCTCTTCATTGAAACCGATTCAACTAAAGTGAGAGAGACAGACACCCGCCAGTCACCTTTATGCAACGAGTGCACTTAGCGGTGAAACCTGTCTCGCGTAAGTGTACGCGTAATGTCGGTCCGGCCCGCTTCATCTCACAATACCGCCGAATCAAGTAACAACTAGTAACGGCAAGCAATATGTATACACCCACGCCCACAACTCACTTGTGTTCTACTCGTGCAAAACACATCTACGCATAGACCTGGATCTGATACCACTGTTGGGAAACGTAGCATGAATTTCAAAAAATTTCCTACGCTCACGCAAGATCTATCCATGGAGATGCATCGCTATGAGAGGGGAGAGTGTGTCTACGTACCCTCGTAGACCGTTAGCGGAAGCGTCTCACAACGCGGTTGATGTAGTCGAACAATCCTTCGAGCTCCACCGATCGAGTACCGAACGTACGGCACCTCCGAGTTCTACACACGTGCAGCTCGGTGACGACCCTCGCCTTCTTGATCCAGCAAGACGGCTATGCGACCATTGTGTGCTTTGGGGTGCCTCCCTGCCCCCGTATATAAAGGATGAGAGGGAGGAGGCCGGCCCCCTAGGGCTGCGCCAAGTGTGGGGAGTCCTACTAGGATTCCACCTCCCATACGGAGTAGGAAAGGGGGAAGGGAGAGGGAAAGGAAAGAGGGGGCTGCGCCCCCTCCCCTAGTCCAATTCGGTTTGGGCAAGAGGGGGCGTGCGCCTCCTCACGTGGCCTGCCTCTCCTTTTCCCGTATGGCCCAATAAGGCCCATTACTTCTCCCGGTGAATTCCCGTAACTCCCCGGTACTCCGAAAAATACCCGAATCACGCGGAACCTTTCCGACGTCCGAATATAGCCTTCCAATATATGAATCTTTACCTCTCGACCATTTCGAGACTCCTCGTCATGTCTGCGATCTCATCCGGGACTCCGAACAAACTTCGGTCACCAATCACATAACTCATATAATACTATATCGTCATCGAACCTTAAGTGTGCGGACCCTACGGGTTCGGGAATGATGTAGACATGACCGAGACGACTCTCCGGTCAATAACCAACAGCGGGACCTGGATGCTCATATTGGTTCCTACACATTCCATGAAGATCTTTATCGGTGAACCTCATATGTCAACATACGTTGTTCCCTTTGTCCGGCGGTATGTTACTTGCCCGAGATTCGATCGTCGGTATCCAATACCTAGTTCAATCTCGTTACCGGCAAGTCTCTTTACTCGTTCCGTAATACATCATCTTGTAACTAACTCTTTAGTCACGGTGCTTGCAAGGCTTCTGTGATGTTGTATTACCGAGAGGGCCCAGAGATACCTCTCCGATAGTCGGAGTGACAAATCCCAATCTTGATCCATGCCAACTCAACAAACACTTTCGGAGATACCTGTAGTGCACCTTTATAATCACCCAGTAACGTTGTGACGTTTGATACACCCAAAGTATTCCTACGGTATCCGGGAGTTGCATGATCTCATGGTTAGAGGAACGTGTATTTGACATAGTGAAAGCAATAGCAATAAACTAAACGATCATTTGCTATGCTAACGGTTGGGTCATGTCCATCACATCATTCTCCTAATGATGTGATCCCGTTATCAAATGACAACTCATGTCCATGGTCAGGAAACCTTGACCATCTTTTGATCAACGAGCTAGTCTAGTAGAGGCATACTAGGGACATAGTATTTGTTTATCTATTCACACATGTATTTAGTTTCCGGTCAATACAATTCTAGCATGAATAATAAACTATTATCATGAACGGGGAAATATGATAATAACTAATTTATTATTGCCTCTAGGGCATATTTCCAACAACAATCTTCTTTCCGTATCTAGACTTGCCGACTTCGGTTTTAATGTGCTATTCACGAAAGTAGATTGCCAAGTGTTTCGTCAAGATAATGATAACATGGTCTTTACCGGTTTCCGTAGAGGTGATCTATATATTGTCGATTTCACTAAGAGATCCAAACCTCGTACTTGTCTTATTGCAAAATCTTCTAAAGGTTGGCTTTGGCATAGAAGACTAGGACATGTTGGCATGCGTAACCTAGACAAGCTTATTAAAGGTGATCATATACTTGGGGTTAAATATGTTATCTTTGACAAAGATAGACTTTGTAGTGCTTGTCAAGCTGGAAAGCAAGTAGGTGGAAGTCATCCCGTTAAGAATATCATGACTACTAGGAGACCACTCGAGTTACTTCATATGGATCTTTTTGGTCCCAATGCTTACAAGAGTCTCTGTGGAAATTCCTATGGTCTAGTTATAGTTGATGATTTTTCTAGATTTACGTGGGTATTCTTTCTTGAAGATAAGTCGCAGGTACAAAAGATCTTCAAGAACTTCGTTCGCAAATCGCAAAATCAGTTTGAAGTGAAGATCAAGAAGGTTCGGAGCGATAACGGATCGGAGTTCAAGAATACCCATGTAGATACCTTTCTTGACGAAGAAGGTGTTTCACATGAGTTCTCGGCTACGTACACGCCTCAACAAAATGGAGTTGTTGAGAGGAAGAACCGAACTCTTATTGAGATGGCAAGAATGATGCTTACCGAATACAAGACGCCAAGACACTTTTGGGCAGAAGCCATGGAAACAACATGTCATGCCACAAACCGACTCTACTTGCACAAGCTTCTCGGTAAAATGGCATACGAGCTACTCACCAGTAACAAACCCCAAGTTGGATACTTTTGGGTATTCGGCTCAAAGTGCTACATTCTCGATAAGCATAGTCGCACTAAATTTGCTCCTAAATCTCATGAAGGATTCCTACTTGGTTATGGATCGAACTCTCACACTTACCGTGTCTACAACAACTTCACACGAAAAGTTGAAGAGACGGTAGATGTGAAGTTTGATGAATCTAATGGTTCGCAAGTCGAACAATTGCCAAATGATGTAGGAGACAAGGACCCTTCGGAAGCTATCCAAGACTTGCCCATCGGCAAGATTTGTCCCATGGAGGTGAAGTAAAGTACCTCGTCAACTCAAGTGGAAGCCCCTACTTCACGTCAAGGTGAACCTCAACATGACATGGAGGCATCCACAAGCGGCACATGACAAGAAGATGAGGAGGAGGAAGTACATCATGAAGATCCACCACAACCTCCTTCACCACCACCTCAAGGAAACGACACCTTCAACAACAACGAAGATGAAGATGATGATGATGAAGAAGCTCCACCATCCAACAAGCCGAAGCTACCCTGAGTTCGAGCAAGAGTGACCAAGAATCATCCTCTAAACCAAATCTTTGGTGACATACAAACCGGGAGAATCACTCGCTCTAAAACTCGCTTAGCTAATTTTTGTGAGCATTATTCTTTCATCTCTAGCATTGAACCCTTGAAGGTAAAACAAGCTCTTGAAGACCCAGATTGGGTGAACGCAATGCATGAAGAGCTTCACAACTTCGAGAGGAACGAAGTGTGGACACTCGTGGAGAAGCCCAAGGACGAGCACAATATCATCGGAACCAAATGGGTGTTTTGGAACAAGCAAGATGAAGACGGTCAATTTGTACGCAACAAGGCGCGTCTCGTAGCCCAAGGACATACGCAAGTCGAAGGTATGGACTACGGTGAGACCTATGCCCCTGTCGCTAGACTTGAAGCTATTCGCATTCTTCTTGCTTATGCTAATCACCATGACATCACGCTTTATCAAATGGACATTAAAAGTGCCTTTTTAAATGGTGAGATTGAAGAAGAGGTCTATGTTAAGCATCCGCCTGGTTTTGTGAATCCGAAACCTAATCATGTTTACAAGCTTCATAAAGCCCTTTATGGTCTTAAACAAGCCCCTCGTGCTTGGTATAAATGTTTAACGAAGTTTCTCATTGAAAAGGGTTTTGAAATTGGTAAAATTGACGCAACCTTATTCACTAAGAGAGTTAATGGTGAATTATTTGTGTGCCAAATCTATGTGGATGATATTGTCTTTGGATCTACTAACCCACAATTTAGTGAAAGATTTGGAAGGTTGATGTCCGAGAAGTATGAGATGTCCATGATGTGTGAGCTGAAATTCTTTCTTGGTTTGCAAATCAAGCAAACAAGAGAAGGAACTTTCATCTCTCAAACCAAGAATACCAAGGGCTTGATCAAGAACTTCAACATGCAAGAGTGTAAAGGTATGAAAACTCCTATGCCTACTAGTGGACATGTTGATCTTACCAAGGAGGATGAACCGGTTGATCAAAAAGTTTATCGATCTATGATTGGTTCATTGCTATATCTATGTGCCTCCCGTCCCGATATTATGCTTAGTGTTTGCATGTGCGCTAGATATCAAGCTGCACCTAAAGAGTGTCATCTTTTGGCCGTAAAACGTATTGTGAGATATTTGACACAAACACCAAACTTTGGCATTTGGTATCCCAAGGGATCTTCCTTTAACTTTGTTGGCTATTCCGATTCGGACTATGCCGGTGACAAGGTTGATAGAAAATCCACCTCGGGTACATGCCAATTTCTTGGTAGATCTCTTGTGTCTTGGTCCTCCAAGAAACAAAACTCGGTATCTCTATCTACTGCCGAAGCTGAGTATATTGCTACAGGATCATGTTGTGCACAATTACTATGGATGACGCAAACGCTTAAGGATTATGGAATCCATGTGAAAAATGTTCCATTACTTTGTGACAATGAAAGTGCTATTAAGATTGGTCATAATCCCGTGCAACATTCTCGAACTAAACATATTCAAGTTCGACATCATTTCATTCGTGATCATGTTGCCAAAGGAGATATTAATCTTAAGCATGTTCGCACTAACAAGCAATTGGCCGATATCTTTACTAAGCTACTTGATGAGAAAGTGTTTTGTCACTTGAGGAGTGAGTTGAACATCCTTGATGCTTCAAACTTTAGCTAGACTCACTCGATTGCATGCAAGGGCATGAGCTTACATGACACTTCCATGATTCACTTGACATGTTATCATATATCTTGGAATTCTATGCTCCCTTGCATTGCATATAACCTTTTGTAGGTACTTGGAAGATTTTCATTCCACAAGATTGCCAACAACTCCAATCATAAGCAATCTTGTCATGACCAAGTATCCACAACCCCTTTTGATGATGAAAGGAAGAGGACAACAAAAACATATCCTTGACACATATTTGAAATTCTCAATTGATATCATGTCAAATGGATATATATATATTGTTCTTCCTTGCTTGACTAACCTATGTAGGTGACAAGTGTACTAAAACGAGAAGGATTGCTCCCAACTCAAGATGATCTTCATCAACCTCGAGCATCCTCAACAAGTTCACCTACAAGCGACGTCGTCAACATCACTCGAAGGTATGTACTCATATCCTTGAAAAGGCTTTACTCCAAGTCATGAGCTAAAGCAACTCAAGTGATATGAAAACATTAAAATGCTTAATCGAAAAATGGTAACCCCATTTTGAGCTTAACGATGAGTATGACCTATGATCAAGTATTCTTGCTT
Organism: Elymus sibiricus; assembly: GCA_039707655.1. Lineage (NCBI taxonomy): Eukaryota > Viridiplantae > Streptophyta > Magnoliopsida > Poales > Poaceae > Elymus > Elymus sibiricus. The sequence goes on along the minus strand of CM077667.1, from coordinate 449,935,623 downwards.
GGCTCCTAAGTCAATATACTCTAATATAGGTGACCTAGTCACCGACCATCATCTAGTTAAGTATCTTGTTTGGTTCATTCTCTATTTGCAAGATTTCTTGGAACCACTCAAATCTTCTCTAGTTGATATCTCTTTGCAAAATCTTTTGCATTTCCTTTGAAAATCCTTCTGACACTTTGTCACAAAATTTTCAAAATCAATTCGCAAGTTTCTCAAACCTTGCCAAGTTTCTGTTTAAGCCTCGGAGCCTCCGATACAAATAACTCGGTTCTACCGATTTAGCAGATGAGCTGCATAACAACAAATTGGTTCCACCGACTTGTTTGTCTCGAAGCCACCGATTAATTTCTTCTCTGATTTGTGTTCATATTAGCAAATCTTTGTTTCTTTAGTGGTCCTATTGTGATATTTTCATTTCTTCGATGATCCCTTCATTAAAAAAATTGCGGGAGAAACTTTATTCTAGGATCCCTAACTCAAAGGGGGAGAAGTCTTACAAGCTCTCAGATTAGCCAAGGAGGAGAAATTATCTTAAATGATTCCCTCAGTTTTTAATGCTCTCCATGATCCCTACATTCTATGACCCTTTCTCTCAAGGATCCCTTCCTACTCCATGATCCCACCCTGTGTATGGACCTTTTTGGAAATTAATGCCAAAGGGGGAGAAATACCAAAGCTTCAAAGCTAAAGGGGGAGATACATGCCTCAATGCAAAGGGGGAGATACAATCAAGGGGGAGAATATCAAAGCTTATACTTATATAGACAAGGGGAGAATACCAAAGTAGGGGGAGAAAAATATGATTGGGAGAAAAATATGACTATTTCATTTGACTACTCATGTTAGACTTTTCTCACACTATCCAATCCCAATATCTACATGCTAAGATTCAAGGGGAGAGGATGACCTACTATTTCATATCTAGGGGAGAAAGTTCTAAATGTTCTTGGAGACATATCAATCTTAAGGAATACTATCTTCTATATGTTCTCCATATCTTGGTACTATTGAGCTCTATTGCTTTTTGATTGGTAGAATACTCTTGTGTTTCCTAACATTGTTTTCTCAAGTGTATTTCTATTACAAGAATGCTCAAGATCATATCCTTGATCAAGATGATCTCTTGCTTCTTGCACATATTGTTTGCAAGAGTGAAGTCTTGAACAAGGATACATCTCACTCATATATGTATTTGATGCATATAGCCAAGATACACATGACTCATTATATCCCTTCTACTATATGTGCGTCCATGCATTCCAAAGCAACTATCCTTTAAAGGGATTGCACACATTTAGGGGGAGAAACTCTAAGACATGTGTCTCTCAAAGTCTTCATTATATCCATGCATATATTTATTTGAAGCTTTGATTGTATGTTGTCATCAATTAGCAAAAAGGGGGAGATTAAAAGCACAATATGCTCCATTGGTGGTTTTGATAATTCATGACAGCATACATTGTCTCTTGGACTAATACTTTTACCTAGTGTATTTCAGATAAAGTCCACAGAGAGGGTTGGCAAAAAGGATTGTGGAGATACCCCAAGGTGCAAGGAAATGGTTGGAAAATCTTCAAGCAGGAGGACTCTACATTTTACTTTGTGAGAAATCACTTTGAGTCCATAGGAACACCAATACTATTAAAAGGGGGTAAGGTACTGTTGGTGAACAAGATGCTCCATGTGCACAAGTGATAGTCACCAAAAACACCCACAAACTCTTCCACAAAAGTCTGTCCAAGCCGATCTTGAAAATCGGTGCTACCAACAATTCCCACTCGGTCCCACCGATTCCCAAACTCAGACAGACCCATGCCAAACCCTAGCACATTGGTGCAACCAATTCCACTTCGGTGCCACCGAGTTTGGGTTGCCAACTTTCTGTTACCTCGATTCACAAAATCGGTACCACCGAGTTTTCTGGATCGGCGTCACCGAGTTGCGCAATCTGACTGTTGGTCACCTAATCGGTACCACCGAAAATTATATATCGGTCTCACCGAGATTCAAAAGTTACTGCCTTTTGGTCACTTCGGTACCACCGAGATTCACACATCGGTGTCACCGAGTTGGTCACTTTAGGTGTAACGGTTGGATTTTTGGGGATGCCTATATATACCCCTTCACCACCACCCACTCATATGAGAAGCACTCAGAACTATTCCATACTTTCCCTATCCTATTTTCTGAGAGAGAGCCACCTACTCATGTGTTGAGATCAAGCTATTCCACTCTATCCATATGAATCTTGATCTCTAGCCTCCCCAAGTTGCTTTCCACCAAATCAATCTCTTCTACCAAGCCAAATCTGTGAGAGAGTAATTTTGTGTTGAGGAGTCTATCATCTTGAAGCACAAGAGCAAGGAGTTCATCGACATTACCAAGCCTATTACCTTTTGGAGGGTGGTGCCTCCTAGATTGGTTAGGTGTCGCTTGGGAGCCTCCTACTTCGTGTTGTGGAGTTGAACCAAGAAGTTTGTACGAGCAAGGAGATCGCCTACTTCGTGAAGATCTACCCATAGTGAGGCTAGTCCTTCTTGGACGGAAGCCGTTCTGGAATAGTCAAGGTTGCTACTTCGTGGACCCTTATGGGTGGAGCCCTCCGTGGACTCTCGCGACCGTTACCCTCCGTGGGTTGAAGACTCCATAAACGTGGACGTACGATAGCACCACCTATCGGAACCACGGGAAAAATCTTCGTGTCCCTCATGCGTTTGATCTTCCTATCTCAACTCCTTACTTCCATGTGCAATGTCTTTACTTTCCGCTGCCATACTTGTTAACTTGCATGTGTAGGGTGTGCTAGACTTGCTATAACTGTTAAAATCTGCCAACCAATTAACTTGGGAAAAGGTTAGGTTTTAAATTCCTGCTAGTAGTCTTTTCACCCCCCCCCCCCTCTAGACACACACTTCTAGTGATCCCTCAATGTTGCACAAGCTTGGGAGATAATGAAATTGATGATAAGAAATTGTCCAACTCATGGCTTAAATTTGTGAATGATTATCCAAAACTTCTATGCTGGACTAAACTTTGTGTCTAGAAATCTTCTAGATTCTGCTGCAGGTGGTACCTTTATGGATGTGACTTTCGGAGAGACCACAAAACTTCTCGTCAGCATTATGACAAATTATTCTCAATGGCATACCAAAAGGGCTCCAACCGGTAAGAAGGTAAATTCTGTTGAAGAAATCGCTACTTTGAGTGAAAAAGTGGATGCCCTTATGAATATGGTTGCTAGTAAAAATGCTCATGTTGATCCCAGTGATATGCCCTTGTCTACTTTGATTGAGCAAAATAATTATGCTATTGACGTGAACTTTGTCTCGCGAAATAATTTCAACAATAATGTTGATTGAGGAAACTTCAATTATAGACCGTATCCCGGTAGTTCCTCTAACAACCATGGAAATTCTTATGGTAATTCTTATGGAATTCCTCTAAAAATTCTAATAGGATACCCTTCTATCTTGAGAACACAATTTAAGAATTTATTAATTCTCAAAAGGTTTTCAACACTATGGTAGAAGAAAAATTGCATTTAGTTGATGCTTTGGCTAAAAACATGGATATAATTGCTCTTGATGTGGAAACTCTTAAAAATAAAGCTTTGCCACCTAAGCATGATTTAATGAGGCTATTAAATCTATCCATTTATCTATTAATGAAACTAAGGAGAGAATCGCTAAGTTGAGAGCTAAGCGGGCATTGTTAGAAAAAGCTCTTCCACCCGGTTTTTACAGGAATCATGATGAATATCTTAAAATGATTGGTACTGATCTTATTGAATCTTTATTTACTTCTATGAATATAAATGATAAAGGGACTGGAGATGAGTCAACTCTAGTTGAGAAGCATCCCGTTTGCTTGGAGGGTGATGATTTTGATGCTAAAACTGAAAAACGTGGGTTTGGAGAGGTCAAAACTTTAACTAGTGATGTGCCCACTATTTTGGATTACAAGGACTTTAATTATGATAATTGCTCTTTTGTAGAGTGTATTTACTTGTTGCAATCAATTATTAGCTCACCCAATGCTTATGAACAAAACAAAGCTTTTATCGAACATATAGTAGAAGGTATGATAAAAGCTTATGATGAGAAACTTGAGCTTGAAGTTTCTATTCCTAGAAAATTGCATAATGAGTGGGAACCTACTATCAAAATAAAGATAAATAAATATGAATGCAATGCCTTGTGTGACCTTGGTGCTAGTGATTCAACTATTCCTAAAACTCTTCGTGATGTGCTTGGTCTCACTAATATGGAAGATTCTTCTATTAACTTGCATCTCGCGGATTCTACCATTAAGAAACCTCTAGCACTACTGGAATCTGGTAATTTGCCATCTGCTGCCTCTTTGTCGTCTGTGAGCTGACGGCAAAGACAGGCTTTGCCGTCAGCTTTGGGAAACCATACGGCAAAGAAAGGACTCACGGCATAATTCAATTATGTCGTCAGTTCTTTGCCGTCTGCTAGCTGACGGCAAAGAGGCCAATGGCAGACGGCAAAGAGGATGGTGGGCCCCACTGGGGCAAGGCGTTGGCTAGGTCACCTCTTTGCCATCAGCTGCCTCTTTGCCGTCTGCTAGGGGACGGCAAAGAAGGCCAAGGCAGATGGCAAAGAGGGGAGGGGGGGCACCTAACGGACGACCCTCTTTGCCGTCTGCTAGAAGACGGCAAAGAGGGCATCCTTAACGGTTGCCCCGCGCCCCACCGCTCGCTCATCTCTCTCCCACCCCCGCACGCTCATCTCTTTCCCTCTCCCTCTCGCCGCTGCCCCCGTCGCCGCCCCCGCCGCTCCCCCGCACCGTCTCCCCGCCGCTCCCCCGCCCCATGGTCACCCCGCTCCCCGCCCCAGCCGCCGCCTCGTGCCCCCGGCCTCTCTCCCTCCTCCTCTCGCCGCCGCCCCGCTCCCCGCCACAGCCGCCGCCCCGCGCCCCCGGCCTCTCTCGCTTTCCCTCTCGCCGCTGCCACCCCGCGCCCCCGCCCCGCTGCTACCCCGCCTCGCGGCCACCCCGCCCCGCTCGCGCCCCCGCCCCGCCGCTCCCCCGTCGCCGCCGCCGCCCCGACGCCGGCCGCTCGAAGCCCCCCCCCTCTGGTGAGCTCCTGCCTCTCCCCCCTCTTTTTTCTGTTTTTTCTGTTTTTTTTTCTGTTTTTTTAATAGATGTATATATAGTTAGATATATAGATAGGATAGATAGATAGGATAGATACATAGATAGATAGATAGGATTTACCGTGATGGTGGTGGGTCTCGCCGGTCCAGGCGCTGACGCCCAGGCTGAAAATCCCCCGGTCGGGGTGCTGCCGGAAAGAGGGGGAGGGGACCAGGTGGTGAGCAGAGGAGGAAGAGGAGGAGGAGCAGGATAGGGAAGAGAGGGCCAGGGTGGCCTATCGGCGGATGGCGTATGAAGCGGAGGAGGAGGAGGTGAAGCGGCGGAGGAGCATGGAGAGGTGAAGGAGCAGGGGGCGGCAGCGGACCTCATCAGGAGCATCCTCGGAGAGGAGAGGAGAGGCAGAGAGGAGAGGTCTCCGGAACCGGAAGAGATGGCGTGCTAACCCATCGACCGTGCGTCGCCATACCTGAGGGCGCCGAGGACGAGCGGGTTAGGGGGTTCCTCGGCGTCGATGGAACCCTAAATGACATCTATATAGGTTACGGGTGCCTCGACGTCGAAGGAACCCTGAATGACATATATTTCAGGTAGGGGTGCCTCCGCGTGGACGGAACGAGCAGTGCGAGTTATTTTTTTACAACTTGGCGGTGGCATCCTGTTGTAAATATTTAGTTAGGTTGACGGAAAAAACAATAATGCTATGTTACTCATCTTTGGATTTAAATGTGCAGTTGTTTTCGTTGCTGCAAGGGTCTGGTTTTCGACGAGCTCTGCCCCTGTGTTCGTGGGTGAGCACAAATGATATCTCCTCCTCCCCCTTCATTTGCTATGTTCCGGTCTTCGTGTCGATGAAACTTGCTAGCTATAGGTAGATTGATTCATCAGTATGCGTGACCAGTATGCGTCTCCCATTTGAAAGGGTTACAGTTATAAACATGCATGCCTTTGCATATTTATAACCGTGATTCTTTCGAATTGTCCAACATTATCCATGGACAGCCCGAGTATGTGTAGATTGGGTTCGTTTTCCCATATGCTCTGCTCCGGATCCGATGCAGAATTTCGTCAGTGCCTCCCTATTATTCTCTGGGTACACATCCTCTCTGCTTATTGTCGAGACGTGTATCAGGAGAACAGCGGGGAGGTGCTGCCAAAATTCTGCGTCGGATCCGGAGCAGAGCATGGGAAAACGAACCCAATCTATACATACTCGGGTGGGATTAGGACCTATCTTTACCTATTAGCATGTAGGTTGCATGGACATAATAAAACTGACAAACTTGATTAACTGATGAATATATATGCTGAATTATATATATATTTTTTGTGTGTCCAGTAGCTAGGCAAGATGAGTGATCGTGCGTGGATGTACACCGGTCACACTAGTCAGGAAGACATGACCAATGAATGGTTAACAAAAACCAAGGGGTTTGTGAGAGCCGCATTTGCAAATGGCCAGGAAAGAACCTGGTGCCCCTGTGTCCGGTGCGACAACTTCAAAAAGAGGACAGAGGGTGAAATGGGTAAACACCTGTAGAAGTGGAGTTTTACGCCTGATTATACGTTGTGGACTTTTCATGGTGAGTCTGCCCAACGTGCCAGAGCTGAGGTGGTTTGTCGTCGCACCGACGAGCATGGTACCGGGATCAAAGACATGGTGCAAGACTTTGATGATGCTCGGGATTCGGACGATGAGATGGAGGAATCTGCAAAGGCCTTCTATGAAATGTTGGTGTCTTCAAAACGTCCTCTCCACGAGCACACTGAGCTTTGTCAGCTGGATGCCATCGCGCAAGTAATGGCTCTGAAGGCTCAATTCAACTTGGGAAGAGAATGCTACGACGGGATGATGACAATATTTGGACGCTTTCTACCCAAAGGCCATGTAATGCCTGCAAACCTGTACCAGTCGGACAAAATCCTCCGTGTACTTAAGATGCCCTATGAGAAGATAGATGCCTGTGAGAATGGATGTGCCTTATTTAGGCTTGAGTATGCAGACTTGAACTATTGTCCCATTTGCAAGTCTTCCAGGTATATTGTGGTAGACAACGGTATGGGTGAGAAGATTCAGACCAAAATCCCCGTTAATGTTCTTCGGTATATGCCAATCATACCAAGACTTCAACGTCTTTTCATGGTCGAAGAGACGGCCAGACAGATGACATGGCACAAATTGGGCAAAAGAACCAAACTAGATGCAGATGGGGATCAGATGTTGGTACACACTTCAGACGCTTTTGCATGAAAGCACTTCGATGCATTACATAAGGATAAAGCGGCAGATCCAAGACATCCTCGAGTCGCCATCAGCACGGATGGGCTTAATGTGTTTGGTATGACGGCAACCCAATACAATTGTTGGCCTGTATTTGTCATTCCACTCAATCTCCCCCCCCCCCGGACCGATTATGCAAAGAAAGAAAATTTTCCTGACGTTGATAATTCTAGGGCCCAACTATGCGGGGAAGAATATGAATGTGTACATGCAGCCGCTTAAGGATGAATTGCAAGAAGCTTGGGATAATGGGATCAAGACATACGACGCCGCTACAAAACAAAACTTCATGATGCATGTGTGGTACATGTACTCGATGCATTACTTGCCGGCGTATGCGCTATTCGTTGGCTGGTGTGTGCATGGAAGGTTCCTGTGTCCCACGTGCAAGGCAACTCTTCAGTTCCGTTGGCTGCAGGCGGATCACAAGTTTTCTTGCTTCGACTTGCATAGACAGTTCCTGGATCCTCGCCATAAGTTCAGAAAAGACAAGAAGAATTTCATCAAAGGTAGAGTTGTCAAAAACTCTGCACCACCTGCGTTCACAGGCCAACAGACCCTGGATCAGTAAAACGCTCTCGAGCCTGATCCAGAGCGTCCAGGGTATTTCGAAGGGTATAATTCGGAACACGCCTGGACTCACAAGACATGCTTATGGGATCTGCCTTACTTCAAAGACCTCCTTTGCCCACACAACATCGATGTGATGCACACTGAAAAGAATATCGCCGAGGCCCTTTTTGGTACATTGTTCGGCATAGAGGGGAAGTTAAAGGATAATCCTATGGCTAGAATTGATCAGGAGGCTCTATGTGATAGACCGTTGCAAAACATGCGACAACCGAAAGGAAAGCAGAATTGGACAAAGCCAAAGGCATGGTTCAATCTTGGAAGGCCAGCTATGAGGGAAATGATCTTGTGAGTGAAAATGCAGTTGATGTTCCCCGATGGGTATGCAGCGAATCTAAAGAGGGGAGCGATTCTTGACAAATTGAAAATATTTGGTCTCAAGAGTCATGATTGGCACATATGGCTTGAGCGGGTAATGCCGGTGATGTTGCATGGCTTTATCCCTGAGGATGAATAGCTAGTACTGGCAGAGCTGAGCTATTTCTTCCGTTCTGTTTGTGCGAAAGAACTATCGCCTGGCGTGCTAGATGAAATGGAAGAGTTGGCGCCAAAGTTGATCTGCAAGTTAGAGAAGATCTTTCCACCGGGCTTCTTTAATCCAATGCAGCATTTGATTTTGCATCTCCCGACCGTGGCAAGATTGGGGGGCCCGTGCAAAATCGTTGGTGCTACGCAACTGAGAGGATGCATAAGACGCTTTGAGCAAAATGTAAAAATAAACATAGAATTGAAGCAACAATGGCCAAGGCATTCATTACTAGAGGCAATAATAAAATGGTTATTATTATATTTCCTTGTTCATGATAATCGTTTATTATCCATGCTATAATTGTATTGATTGGAAACTCAATTGCATGTGTGGATACATAGACAACACTGTGTCCCTAGTATGCCTCTAGTAGACTAGCTCGTTGATCAAAGATGGTCAAGGTTTCCTAGCCATAGACATGAGATGTCATTTGATAATGGGATCATATCATTAGGAGAATAATGTGATGGACAAGACCCAAACTATAAACGTAGCATATGATCATGTCAGTTTATTGCTATTGTTTTCTGCATGTCAAGTATCTGTTCCTATGACCATGAGATCATGCAACTCACTGACACCGGAGGAATACCTTGTGTGTATCAAATGTCACAACATAACTAGGTGACTATAAAGATGCTCTACAGGTATCTCCGAAGGTGTCTGCTGAGCTGGCATGGATCGAGACTGGGATTTGTTACTCCGTATGACGGAGAGGTATCTCAGGGCCCACTCAGTAATACAACATCAGAATAAGCCTTGGCAGCAATGTGAATAAAGTGTTAGCCATGGGATCTTGTATTACGGAACGAGTAAAGAGACTTGCCGGTAACGAGATTGAACTAGGTATACATATACCGACGATCGAATCTCGGGCAAGTAACATACCGAAGAACAAAGGGAACAGCATACGGGATTAACTGAATCCTTGACATAGAGGTTCAACCGATAAAGATCTTCATAGAATATGTAGGAACCAATATGGGCATCCAGGTCCCGCTATTGGTTATTGACCGGAGAGGTGTCTCGGTCATGTCTACATACTTCTCGAACCCGCAGGGTCTGCACACTTAACGTTCGGTGACATTTCGATAGTATTGAGTTATGTATGGTGGTGACCGAAGGTTGTTCGGAGTCCCGGATGAGATCCCGGACATCACGAGGAGCTCCGGAATGGTCCAGAGGTAAATATTGATATATAGGAAGTCCCGTTTTGGCCACCAGAAAAGTTTCGGGTATTTCGGGTAGTGTACCGGGAGTGCCGGAGGGCCATCGGGAGGGGCCACCCATACCGGGAGGCCAAATGGGCCTGAGGGGGGGGGTGCATCAGCCCTTAGTGGGCTGGGCAAACCAGCCCCACAAGGCCCATGCAGCTAGGAGGTGGGAAAAAGGAAAAAGGCCAAGAGGGGGGGAGGTTTTCCAAGTAGGATTGGAATCCTAGTTGGAGTAGGATTGGAGGTGGACTCCTCCACCTCCTCTCCACTTCGGCCGAACCCAAAGGGGAGCCCTAGGGCGGCTGCCTCCTCCCCCTCCCTCCTATATATACTAGAGGAATAGAGGCCCCAAACACACAAGTCCACGTGCTAGTTCTCTATTCCCTAGTTCCTCCACCAAATAGATTCCGACGGTGCTTAGGCGAAGCCCTACCGGAATAGTTCCACCACCACCGCCGCCGCGCCGTCACGCTGCCGGAGAACTCATCTACCTCTCCGCTCCCTCTTGCTGGATCAAGAAGGCGGAGATCGTCATCGAGCTGTACGTATGCTGAACGCGGAGGTGCCGTCCGTTCGACGCTAGATCGGGACGGATCGTGGGACGGCTGCGATTTGGATCGCGAAGACGTTCGACTACATCAACCGCGTTTCTTAACGCTTCCCGCTTAGCAATCTACAAGGGTATGTAGATCCACTCTCCCTCTCGTAGATGCTCATCACCATGGATAGATCTTGCGTGTGCGTAGGAATTTTTTTGTTCCCATGCAATGTTCCCCAACATTGAGCGGGTAATGCCGGTGATGTTGCGTGGCTTTATCCCTGAGGATGAATGGCTAGTACTGGCAGAGCTGAGCTATTTCTTACGTTCTGTTTGTGCGAAAGAACTATCGCCTGGCGTGCTAGATGAAATGGAAGAGTTGGCGTCGGAGTTGATCTGCAAGTTAGACAAGATCTTTCCACCGGGCTTCTTTAATCCAATGCAGCATTTGATTTTGCATCTCCCGACCGAGGCAAGATTGGGGGGGGGGGCGTGCAAAATCGTTGGTGCTACGCAACTGAGAGGATGCAGAAGACGCTTCGAGCAAAATATAAAAATAAACGTAGAATTGAAGCATCGATGGCCAAGGCATTCATTACTGTGGAGGCGGCAAATTTCGTGACAGCACGTTACGAAGCCAAAAATTGTCATTTGCATAATCCGAAGCCTCGGTACAATGCTGGCGACCCTAAAAAAGGTCGATCCAACCTCAGCCTATTCAAAGGGAAGCTCGCACCAGCCGGTGCTTCGAAAGAAATAGCGTTGGATGTCAAAGAATGGCGGACCATTTCGTTGTATATCTTCAACAACCTAACAGAAGTGCGGTCGTACATCGAGTAAGTTCTTGGTACATTGTTTCGCAACTTCTAATTCCTTTGAACTGCTCTTATTCCCGGATATTTGATACAGTCGATACGTCGCCAAATTCTCGGATGCAGCGGTGATCCAAAAGGATTCCATCGAAGAGTATGAGCTTCTGGCAAAGCATGGAGGCAGCTATCCGGTTTCATCTCTTGGTTCAAACAAACGGTAATTTCCATTAGACCATTTCATTTCTTCGTCTAATTTGCGGCTAATGCAACAATCCTTTCGTATTAAACTTGTAGGCTAATTCAGAGTCTATGGACGCCGAATTGAGACAAGTCGCTAATGGTTTTGACTATAAGGTCCATTCATTTGAAAAATACAACATCAACGGGTATCGCTTTCGTACCTTTGGCAAAGAGCTATCTATGGCTGACCGAAAGTCTACAAATTGTTGTGTCTCTGCTATCAACGAAGGAGGTACCGAGTATTATGGAAGAGTTGAAGCAATTTATGAACTTCTATTCTATGGTGAAAACCCACCGAACGTCGTAGTCTTCAAACGTTATTGGTTCCAGCCGAAGGAGACTAGAAGCACTGATGAACATATATGGCTAGTCGAAATCAAACAAAGCACCCATTTAGATGTTCCCGATGTCTATATTACGGCTCAACAGGCAACCCAAGTTTTCTATCTACCGTGGGCCTGCCAAACTGATCCAAATCTGAATGGTTGGGATGTCATTTATGAAGTGCCGCCACGTTTTAGACCACCTCCCCTCAATGAAGAGGATTATGAACCTCACATTAATCCAGACACATATGAAGGAGAATTCTTCCAAGAAACACGTCTTTCCAAAAAACGTTTCAAGAACCGCTCTACTTCACCCCAGAACATTGAAGTAGACAGCGACAGTGAATCCGACTTCACCCCTGAGCCGGAACAAGAAGAGCCGGAAGAAGAAGAGGTTACTGCTGCGGATGACCTGTCAATGCTTGACCGATTACATAAAGGAGGCCTTTCACATGTTGTTCCCGATAGTGATGATGATGATGCATTTATTGATGATAGTGATGATGATGATGCATTTATTGATCCCGGAGCATATATAGACGATCAAGATTATTATTAGTTCATGTCAGGTATTCAATTTTTATTATATACATGATGATGATACACTTAAATTATATACATATTATTATTCATGTCGGTATTCAATTTTTTTATGTTGTACTAATTTCGTTTACTCTTTGTCATAGCAGGTGTTGAAAGATGGTGGGCGCGGGTCCAGAGCGATCCGCGGCTTCTTCGTCGACGCGTGGTGGGAGGGGTACTTCCATTCCACCCGATTCTCTCCGGAGAGCGTTGCTCGCCAGTTTGCAGACATAGGCGGGCGCTTCTTCGTCGGCGCCGATGCCCACCGGGAGTGGAGGTCGGGGGAATAAGAGAGGAGGAGGTAGAGGTACACGTGCCCACGGGAGAGGTACGCAGGCTGCTACGCCTTCCTCGCCGCCACCCCTAGCTGATTCACCCAAGCACAGGACTGTTAGGGTGGACCCGTCTGAGGTGGAGGCTACGCGGACTCCTGTCCACGAGCCTTGGGTCGATGAGCCTTCGACCCACGAGACTCCTGTCCTAGACGCTTCGTCCCACGAGACTCCAGAGCAGAGCAGGGATCGGGCTACGTCCCAGCAGACCCCATGGGATACCTGGCCGGATCTGCGTCAGCAGGAGCCGAGTGGCCATGCTGATGGTGGCGGGGATCGCTTTTCTGATAGCGAGGACGAGGTGGTTGAGGGGGCCACCGTCTACCAGCGTGGTAGTAAACGGCTCCCGCCCATGCCGGCGACCCGCGAGCAGAGGCCGGTGATTAGGCTTGATGGGGAGAAGTAAGTGCATTTACTCTTTTTAAACCTTTTGCCTTCACGTTTCTTCAAATATCTAATGCGTTGGCTTTGTCATACTGCAGGGGTTGGATTCACGCCAAGGATGTCCACAGGCCCAACACCGTACTTGGTGTGATTTGCCAGCAAAACTTCTCGGGGTTTGTCACGTTGCCCGGTGAGGGTCAGCTTCCAGAGCTAGGATTGACCTGGGAGCACTACTTGGCTGCCCCGGCCCCGCCGGAGGAGATGGTCCACGGTGTCTTGTGCCACACGAGGGCCGACATGGTGATCAAACAGTTTTGGGTAATTTCTCCTTTGCACAATTAAAAATCAACAATAGCTAGTTATTGTACTAATCAGTGTTGTCTCGTTTGATTGCAGACCTTCTACAGGTCTGAGGAGGGATACGAGGAGGCCGCGGCAAAGGTTATCGATGGCGAGTGCAGGCGCCTACTACAGAACTTACGGCACGAGGCTCGGCCACAGGCTGTTCGAGACTACTACGCCTCGCGTGGTGTAAAGAAGGACAAGTCGTCGTGCCACAGAAAGTTTCTGCAGAAGGAGCAGTACATGAAGGTAATTACCTATTCTTAAGGCCTTGTACTTAGTTTCCTTGATTTGATTCGTAGGCGTAGCGCTCAAATTTCTCTTTACTAACTTAGGTGCCCCCGAGATGGTGTGCGGATAAGATGGATTGTTGGGAGGCGTTGGTGGATGAGTTGTGCTCAGACGAATGGCTAGCCGTCCACAACAATGCCAAGGATCGGCATGCAAAAATGGTTGGTGTGCCACACCATCAAGGCAGCGCCAACTTATATCAGTTCGGGCGGAACTGGGTATGTGGTTTGCTTCATGATTCATGCAATTCATTCTTGATGCTAGCTTGAGCCCTTTACTAATACTTTGTTCCTCTCTTTTAGGCGCACTACAATAACACGGAGGTTAGGTCATCAATGCCATATACTTAGCTTGTTTTCCTCCAAATTGACATAATAAGCTCAATTAGCTCAAAAATGGCATAATTACCTTAATAATGACCTAATACTTGCCCTATTTACCTAAGTTAGCTCTTTTACTTCATATTCTACTCCTTCTTATTCTTCTTCTTCTTCTTCTTATCTTCTCCTCTTCTTCTTCTAGTCTTCTTCTTATTCTTCTTCTAGTCTTCTTCTTCTTCTAACTGTCTTAATTACTTCTTTTTTTGCAGATTTGATTCACTTGGAAGCTACCATTGATGGACTGCTAGTGTTTACTTTCTGTTTTCATTGATGGAAGCATGGATATGTTGCTAGCCTATGTGTTTTGATTCACTTGGAAACTATGTATTTTGCTAGCCTATGTGTTCTCTTGTGAAATATTCCATGATGATGTTGGATTACATGACCTATGCCTCTTTCATGATGATGTTGGATACATGGCCTATGCCTCTTTCTGAAAATGTATATATATCATACATGTGTTGTGCAAATGCAGGGAATTAACAGAAAACAAACAAAAAAGATGCAATACAGGCACTTTGCCGTCTGCCACCGATGGCAAAGGTGACATGTGGCAGCAACCTGTGCAACCTGGGAGCACCAGGTCTGAGCCATTTGGTCACTTTGCCGTCGGCTGGCAGACGGCAAAGTGTTGTAGTAGCCCATCTGGCCAACTCGCCCATCTGGCCACTTTGCCGTCCCTGGCAGACGGCAAAGGAGCTTGACTCTTTGCTGTCTGCCGGCAGACGGCAAACGCTGCCGTTAGCCACCTAACGGGGCTAGCCTTACTATTGTGTTGTCCGCTCGTTGTACCGTCTGCAGGTCCTACATGGCAGACGGCAAAGATGTTTGCCGTCCGCTGTTCTAAAGCAGACGGCAAAGAGCCCCTTTACCATGGTTTTCTATGCCGGAAGTGGGGGCGTCTGCTGGCAGACAGCAAAGGATTTTTCCGTCCGTGAACCTATCCTTTGCCGTCTGCCATGGCAGAAGGCAAAGTACCTGATTCTTGTAGTGATATCTTCATATCAGTTCTCCATATCGAGTTGTAAGTAAATAAAAGTGTGATGATCATCATTATTAGAGCATTGTCCCAGTGAGGAAAGGATGATGGAAACTATGATTCCCCCACAAGTCGGGATGAGACTCCGGACGAAAAATAAAGATGGGGGAGGTCAAATGATCCCACCATTCAAAGAAATGAGAGAAAATGAGAGAAGGGACTTTGCTACTATCTTTTTCCACACTTGTGCCTCAAAGTGGCACGATGCTCCTCATGCAGAGAGTCTCATGATATATCATTTTCATATGCTAGTGGGAATTACCTATTCATTATTACAAACTTGGCTTGTATATTCCAATGACGGGCTTCCTCAAATGCCCAAGGTCTTCATGAGCAAGCAAGTTGGATGCACACCCCACTTAGCTTCATTTGAGCTTTCATACATTTGATGCCTATATTCATATGATCATTGTCGTGAAAATCGCATAACTATCCTATTTTCTATCAATTGCCCAACAGTAATTTGTTACCCACCGTATGATGCCTACATGAGAGATGTCGCTAGCGAAAACTATGGCCCCCGGGTCTATTCACTTATATATTTACAAACGCTACTATTACCTTGCTGCCTTTATTTACTTTTTATTTTACAATTTACAATTATCTACCATTATCTACACAACTCATTTGCTAGCAAATAACAAGATCAAGGGGATTGACAACCCTCTTGCCCGCGTTGGATGCAAGTTGTTTGTTCATTTGTGTGCAGCCGTTGAAGACGGTTGAGGATTGATATTCCTATTGGTTCGATAAACCTTGGTTTCATAATCGAGGGAAATACTTACCCAATTTGTGCTACAATAACCCGTTCCTCTTCACGGAAAACCCAACGCAGATCACAAGTATCAGGCCGTGCTACACTTACACACACTCTGCAATGTCGTTTTATCGCTGTTTGTTTATGTAGTGCAGCCATGTCGAGCGACAACGAGGACGACAGTTCCGCTAGTCTGGCGCCCGATCTGGCGTCAACCTCAGAATCATCACGCTTGTCTTCCATGAGTCCGGTGTCGAGCCCTGACCTTCATTTTATCCGGTCATGGAAAGGACGTTGTCGCCCGAGTCGTCGGGTGTCGGGGATGTAACTTCACGGAGTAACCCGCCGTATTGGGCCGGGTTGATATATTGACAGCTCCACGATGAAGTTTAAGGTGGGCCGTGTCATGAAGACAGACAAACGAGGCGGTGGCTGACAAGAGTCGCCAGACAGCCCAACACCTGAAGATGGCGGCTCAAGGCCCATGAAGCTAAAGACGCCGGCCAAGTTTCCTTAAGATGCGAGGCAAGTTAGAGACGTTGTAAGTCACGGGTCATGATATGACCCGGACTCTATTGTAAACCCTAGGGCTTGACCTGTATATAAAGGCAGGTCCCTAGGGCCCAAAAGACACAAGTTACAACCTCTCGATAGGTAGGTTAGCGATTCTGCACCCTTGTAATCGAGATCTATCCATCAACTACACACAAAGCAGGACGTAGGCTATTACCTCCATAGGAGGGGCCGAACCAGGGTAAACCCGACTCTCTCTCTCGTTCAACCCCTTCGAGTCGCCACCTAGCGGCGATGGCCTCACACCTAAGTCCTGTTACGAGGACATCTGCCGGGTTGACAAAACCACGACATCGGGCGACGACCAGACGGACGAGGGGCCGACGCAGGACGAACAAGACGACGACGATGAGGAGGAGGAGGAGGAGGAGGAGTGGTCGAACAAGGAGGACGACGACGAGGACATCAACGAAGATGGTGACGACGAAGAGGACGCCGACGAGGACATCAACGATGATCATGACGACGACAATTACGCCGACAAGGACATCAAAGATGAAGGTGACGACGACGGCGATGAAAAGCCAACGGTTAGCGGCAAGAAGCATCCACGCCAAGACGATGTCGCGAGGCCATCCAACAACAACAATAAGACGTAAAGCAGGTTGTATATCTCTGTTGCCGTTTGCTCATATTTATTCCTTAACTTTGTTTCCCGTGTCGATCCCATCGCAAACGGTTAAGAATACAGATTCGACAGTGATCATTCACATTATCACACACAGTTGGTTTCTTCAATTGTGTGCCTTGTCGATCACACAATTTAGAACAACAAATCGTATATGTTAGCCAGAATTATCGTACACAATTCTGATTACCGAACTGTTTGCAGCGTATCAGACACACCTTGTTACGCCAAACCGTTTGTGTTCTTCCGGATCATCGCAGACAGTTCATCTGAGTGACATGTATGCCTTCTATCGCACACATCCGGATCTGCGTAACCATTTGCGTTATATTGGATCTCCGCAAACAATTCTACTATGTGAACTTTATGCCGCACATCGCACACACTTGTCTTTGCTTAACAGTTTGTGTTATTTTGCCTCATCGCAAATAATTCATAAATGTCGATAGTATGCCAAGTCTCGCACATGCACCTCTTATTTGAATCGTGGTTGATGGACCAGCCATTGCACACAATTCGTTTTATTGGCGACGGACCAGCAATTGCACACAGTTATGTCGAAGGGTCTCTGATACAAGTGTCTGTCTTAGGACCTTCCTGTAGTATTGCCGGTAGAACCACCTCGGTGCGACATCGGAGATCAAGCGGACGATCGGAGTGCATGGCGGGGCTGCTAGGGGCACGTCGGCAGTGAGGACTGGGTGGGGAATGCGGCGACTCGCTCGGGGTCGGGCTATGGCACCTTGCCCAGGTCCCACTCGTCAAAAGCGGTCACGGCTTACGCGGCCCACCTGTCCAAAGATCTCCGGTCCCACGTGTCAGTAACTGAGCAGATAACGGTCAAGTATTTTGACCGACGGCAAGGCTCTGTTCGGGCTCTTGTGAGAATGGGGCGAGAGGCGGAGGGCAAAAGTTAGGAAAATTAGATGCCTTAAACAAAACTGAGCACAACTAAGAAAGAAAGGGTACATAAGTAGAAATCCCCTTATAGAAATATAGTGCGTATTAGATTTTCTTTTCCTTCAAACTCGTGGAAGAAGAGCGGTAGAATGCTTACAGGTATCAGCCCGTTGCTCCCATGCATTGCATGCATCGATCATACCCACATGCATGCATAATAGCCCAAGCCCAGCCGTCACCTTTTCCCAACAAACAAAGGCCGCTTCCTTTTTTAAGTTTCCATGCATGCATTTAGATGTACTTCACCGATGAGCTTTGTATTGTCTTGTTGATGACGATGATTACCTCATCACCAACCCTCTTCCTCAGCTCAGCTCCATCCTCCATCCGTCCAGGTCCAGGAAAGCGACGCCCCTGGACGGTTGTAGATGCCTTCACGTGGGATCCCCCACGGACGTCCTCCACAGCCCACTCCCTTCGGGACACGTGGTGCCTCCACCCCCGCGTTGGATCCGTCCATCCTGCTGCACCGCCGTTCCCTGTGCTCTCCACGCCGACAGGGACGGACAAGTTCTTATCCTCCCTGCCGGGACTAAAAGCCTCTGGGTACTAGATGTTGTACGTTTAGGTGATGCTTTAATCGCATTCGCTTATTCCTTTGATGAAAAAATGAGGGACCCTTCTGTGTTCTTTCGGTATCGGGAATGTGCATTGAACAGATGGATACTACGAATTGGACGAAGAAGAACCATAGCTATATGACCGATAATGCGCCGAACATTGATCCGTGCCGGTTTGCTTGCTTGCTTCCGTACTTTCTTTGATTAACTGTTGCGTTCCTTACAAGGCAATTTGATTAAGATCAGCAGCCAATGATGTTAATTGTTCGCCTCGCCTGTTATTCGTGAGGATCTAATAATTTAATTTCTCATGTTCATGTACTTGATCGTTAGGGTATTTAGTTTAGTCCCTTTTGTGGGCAGGCATAGGTAGGGGATAAACGCTGCTTTACCACTGATGGTGATGTCCATTGATCTTAGCACTCGCATCATTGCGCACTTTGGGCTCCATAAAACCGGAATGCATGCATGTGTTCTAGAAGACCCATGTTAGAGTAATATTAGAGGTTTCACTCTTCCGCGATCAATTTAATTCCGCAGGAAGAGATCAAACTTTGTTTGCAAAAAGAACATGTGTGGGAGAAACAAACTTGAGGTTTCCGATGTAGTACTACCAGGATGTCGACGTTCTTTTCGCCTGTTGCTCAATTACAATATTTCTTTTAAGTAAACCATGTTGCACTTTCCTACCCACTCCACCCCCCTAGACATATTTTTTTGCATTTGTTGTCTAAACTTTTATCTGCTATTAGTGAAAGTTTTGAGCTTTATTCCCTCTAACCTAAATTAATGTATGATCTCCTGGTGATGATCTATGGCATTATTGTGCTGGCTACATTGATCCCAAACTCCGATTCTAATTTTTCTCCTCCGTCTAAGCAGTTGTGCTTGTGGCCATTAATTTCTTTGCTGTAGGGCCTAGCCATCCAGTGGTTGGGTGTGACGGAGCCTAATTTGAGGAGGAAGCGATGCTAAAGCAAGGAAACCCCATGCCTTTTAGCGTAACAAAACCCGGAGCTTTGCCTTTCATGATGCTTAGGTTTGTCTAATATATGTCTTTGGGCACTAATGTCATTACCAATTAGCACACCCACACTTTTTCATGATGCTTAGGTTTAGCCAATGTGTGTCTTTTGTGCTTGCTAATATAATCACCAGTTAATTAGCCTACCCTTTGTTACCTTCTCGCGGTGGACGGTAAAGTTAGGGGTCTCTCATTTTCAATGATCACTTTGAATTAGAACATCATCAAGCATCATACCCCCCCCCCCCCCCCCCCTCCCTAAAGGTTGCATATGTACTATTACTAGTATTTGTTGCTTTCACATGCATCCATGAGGATACCATGCTGCTACACTTAATCTGATTTGCATTTAGGACATCTACTAGATCCAAAAGGTCATCAAGACTAATGGCTAGTTAGTTCTTTGACCATTTTTCATTGTACTAGCCAGCTAGTGCATGTGCCAGCAGTTCCTACAAAATTATACAACATGAACTTTTTCAAAATAAAATTGAGCATGTCTGGATACCATCCAAAGAAAACCTTCGTCCGTACATGCATATGGTAATTAACCCGCTGCTAATTCCATGTGTAGTGGAAAAACTGGTCATTGTCCAGGACCTACATCCATATGGTTATCTGTCTATTTTTTTTCCGAAACGAAGGCAATTTTTTTGCCTCATCCATTAAATAAGAGGAGATTAGAGTTTTACAAGTGACCCACGTTCACGGCCTGCCGATTACTCGCGTACAACAACAAGCCCTAGTTTCTTAGCACCCGCGGTAACCCAGAGGTTGGCCTCTACAACGAAGCTATTAACAATGATTGGCAGCGGAGCGCTCTTGTGACGGATAACTCGGGTGTTTCTCTCGTTCCAAATAGACCAAGAGACAAGCATGGTGAGGGATGCTATAGCTCGCCTGTTGGGGTTTCACATGTCAGTTCTCTTGTCCCATCATCTCGCAAGGGAGTCCTCAAGGTGCCAGTCGGAGGTGTCCATGTGTGCCAGCCTAAACTTCTCATTGATCAAATGTCATAGTCTAATAGATAAGCGAAACGTGACGAAAAGGTGGATGCCCGTTTCTTGCACTCTGTTGCAAAGAGGACAGAGACCACAATTGTCTCATCCATGCCGCTCCAGCCGGCCGGCGGTCCATATTCGGTTTTGCGAAGCAAGCCATGCGAAGAACTTGACCTTTGGAGGGGCCCATGCTTTCCAGACCATGGAGTCCATGGGCGAGAGAGCCAAGCCAAGAAACCGAGCCCTGTATGCGGTTTCTGCCGTGTATACCCCGTCCACTGCATGCTTCCAGACCATGTCATCCTCGGCTCGGTCGTCAAGTTGAAAGTCAGTCACAAGCATCCATAAGGAGAAAAGTTCCCGGACGTGGCCACCGGAGACGACAGTTTGGGGTTTGATCTTTATCATCCATGCATTCCCATGAAGGGCCTCCCGTACTTTCCAATTCTTTCTTGTGGAGGCTTCATGTATCAGAGGAGCAATGTCCTTGGGCTTGCGGCCAAACAACTACGGGGAGTCCAAAAAGGGTGTTTTAGCCCCATTCCAAACAGTGATGGTGGTAAAAGCATAGAGGAAGTCAAGATCTTCAACGGTGCACGGGTTTCTCAACCCAACTCAAAGCTTGTGGGGTTCCTTCCATTCATATCATGGCCATCGTAAGCGCAGAGCTCTAGCAAATTTGTCAATGTTGAGGACCCCAAGACCTCCGAAAGCCTTAGGCCGGCAAACCACATCCCAATTGATCTTACATTTTGCACTGGTCGTCTTGTCCGAACCCGACCAAAGAAAGGACCTCTCAATCTTGTTGAGGTTATGCAGAGTATCCTGTGGCACAATGAGAGGCGTGATGGAGAAAACTGCTTGGGAGGTGATCACCGATCTAACAAGAGCCATGCGCCCAAAAGTAGTGATGTTTTGCCCGTCCCACGCCGCTAATTTACCGGCCGCCTTGTCTTCTAGGTACTAAAAGTGCATCTTCCTTAGTTGCCAAACTGGGAGTGGGAGACCTAGATATTTTATTAGGAATGAGGCACGAGTCGCCGAAATACTCCGCAGGATACGCCTGAGGGGAAGATGGTTGCACCTAATGGGCACAACCGAGCTCATAAGGAAGTTGATGCACAACCTTGTCACCTCACCAGATCCCTTTAGGATGACCGAAAGGTTGTCGATGTCCCTCTTAATAGGAGCCATGAAAATGGGACATGCAGTTTATGCTAGCACTTCTTTTGACTTGATATTGTCCAGATTTTAAGTGCTCCTCTATACCTGGTTTAATGGAATCTGCTCCATTAGCTAGCTAGGAACGCGTCAGGAGAGAGGTTGGATTAAGTACGTGTCTTAATGTCCAAGGGATTGAGATGTAAAGCATACTTTGAGCGGGTATTCTCCTCAAAACGTGCCACGTGTCTGTCTAAACTAGATTACTTGCGCTGCCCTTGGCGCGCTTCCCCTGTAATACAACTGAGGATGTTCCTCCAATTATACCCAACTTGCAATAAAAAAGGGGAGCTAGTCTTTGCTTACCACTGCAATTATGTGTTTCCTGCCTTGCTCAAGTTGTGCTTTACTTTCATACCGGGATGTGATGTCCAAAAGATAAACATCACGCAGAGAGTTTCGCAGAAAAATATATTTTTGTTTGGCATGCATGTCGTCGAACGCTATTCAGGAGCACTGAAATTTGTCTTGTCGCGGAGGATAAATAAAAAGAGATTTTCTCACAAAACTTTGTGCCGCGCACACATGTTGCCAAGATGTCTCTGCAAAATTTTGCTTCGAATTTCTTGACATTTTAAAATACGTGTAAAAAAGCATTTTTAGAAAATGTTTTATATGTCCATGGTTCAAAACGCTCTGTCACAAGCCTCAATCTCAGGTAGACAGAATGCTTTCTCCATTTCTCTCCATGAACTTTAACGTCTTGCATGCATACAGGATCATGCATGCAGTGGGAGTGGTGATAATAATAAAAACTAAAAAGTGACCGGGACGTGGAGAAGCAGACGGAAGATGGCGAGGGGGAAAGGTTTGGCTATCGCTAGCTGCTAGTAGTACCTTGGGGGTAGGGCCCCTCCACTCAGATCATTGCTGGTGCTCATCTTCCTTGGCCATTTTATCATGTGTGGTGAACAGAGACGAGCTACCTAAAGATGAGGGGAGGCTGTTAGGACCACTTTGGCCAGGAAGCATTCCGCTAACAGCCATCGCTGTCTTCTCATCCGAATGCTCCTCCTTCACGGCCAAAAAGGCTCGCGCGCACAGACAGAGGTAGAAGAATAGGAATTTTTGTCTAAAAGGACCACGTCGCGAGTGCAAATGTTAAAAAAGACCACCTGGGAGTAAAAACGCCGGATCAGACCCCCCCGGCCGCCACCAGCGCGGGCGGCTGGGCCCAGCCGCCACTGCCGCTGGCGGCCGGCACTGTTCGCGGGCCCGGCCGCCACCAGACACGGCGGCCGGCACTGTGCGAGGGCCCGGCCGCCAACACACGAGGCGGCCGCCACTGTTGCTGCATGTGCCACTGTGGGCGACGGAACGGGGAACGGGAGGCGGGACCGGCCGCCAGCTCGGGAGGCGGCGGGTACTGTAGCGCCTGCGCGCGCCGACAAGGCCAGACGGCGCTGATTACGAGGCGGCGCTGATTCTCATGTCAGATGCTGCCGGTTTCTTTCGGTGCAAATTCCGCACGCTGCCGCTGCTTTCGGTCGAAATTCTGCACGCTGCCGCTGCTTAACGTCTGATGCCGACATTACAGAGAGAGCGAGAGAGCAGAGTGTGTGTGCGTGAGAGAGAGCGAGAGAGCAGAGTGTGTGTGCGTGAGAGAGAGCGAGAGAGCAGGCTGAGTGTGCGTGAGAGAGAGCGAGAGAGCAGAGTGCGTGTGCGTGAGAGAGAGCGAGGGAGCAGAGTGTGTGTGTGTGAGAGAGAGCGAGAGAGCAGAGTGCGTGTGCGTGAGAGAGAGCGAGAGAACAACATCGTTTATAAGAACAATAGGAGCACTGTAATGTCGGCATCAGACGTTAAGCAGCGGCAGCGTGCAGAATTTCGACCGAAAGCAGCGGCAGCGTGCGGAATTTGCACCGAAAGAAACCGGCAGCATCTGACATGAGAATCAGCGCCGCCTCGTAATCAGCGCCGTCTGGCCTTGTCGGCGCGCGCAGGCGCTACAGTACCCGCCGCCTCCCGAGCTGGCGGCCGGTCCCGCCTCCCGTTCCCCGTTCCGTCGCCCACAGTGGCACATGCAGCAACAGTGGCGGCCGCCTCGTGTGTTGGCGGCCGGGCCCTCGCACAGTGCCGGCCGCCGTGTCTGGTGGCGGCCGGGCCCGCGAACAGTGCCGGCCGCCAGCGGCAGTGGCGGCTGGGCCCAGCCGCCCGCGCTGGTGGCGGCCGGGGGGGTCTGATCCGGCGTTTTTACTCCCAGGTGGTCTTTTTTGACATTTGCACTCGCGACGTGGTCCTTTTAGACAAAAATTCGAAGAATAGTTGTTTGAGATTTTTTTTTTTTTTGCAAGTATTTTCATATTTATGTTTAGTAGTAAGAGACCATGGGCTCCAAATCCAACGGAGTAGCAACGATGGAAAGGATCAAACAAGATTAACCTACTCCCTTCCCCTTTGATTAGGCTACATTCTGGTTTTAGCCCCTCCACTCTCCCTGTTCTATCTCCAACATACATGGGGTTGCATTCGTGGGACCTATTCAGAACTTACGGTGAGGCACGGGCAGCCCTGTCGTGTGTCAGCACCGAACATATGACTATGAGCCGCACCTTTGGAGCGCAAAAGGGGACTCAGAAGTGGCCTACAGTACATTTTTGTGCAAATCCAACACTGCTGCTTATAGATTCAAACGAGATGCAGCGCACCTGGTCACACTCCCGCGGCTCCCCGTCGTCATCGCACATGTGTCCATTTCCATGCAGCACGCACTCACTTGCGATTAATCAAAGGGCAAATTAGTCGATGGCTTGCGCCGTTAACCGGTGACTCGTGCAGCAGAACAGCAGATAAGGCTAAAGAATCCCTGGAGCTCGTCTCGACGACCAAATAGAGAAGACGAGACAAGTTTGGTAGTGCGTACTGGTGCAGTTTTGTTTGCTCGAGGAATACTTAAACACACACACATATTTCTGGTCAAATTGCACGCCTCCTGAAATTCAGGCCGTTTGGAGGTTGGCAGCTCATCCCTGGCTACATGATCGAACAAACAACAAACGACCAATCATCATCATGAAAATAGTACTATCATGCATGCACCATTGCCGTCTGGGTATGCACTCCGGGGGACGTTGTTGTTAAGGAGCTCCGGCGAGTCGATTGGCTCTCGACGTGGTAACTTAGAGGAGGTCGCTGACAGACGTCGTGCCGGCCAGCCGGCTAGTCCATCGGCGACGAGAAGGCGAGGTCCAACGTCCAAGCGCGTAACGCCCAGAGTGAAGAATGTGGAAGCTTGGCCGCTGCCTGCTGGTGCTGGTCTGCTGGATGGCCTATACGCTACAAGTAACTAGTAGAATGCCCGTGCGTTGCCACGGGCATTTTCAAAAAAATTACTAGTTGTATATATAAGCATTAGGCATGTCAAATTTCTGTTTGACATAGAAAGTGGGTCTAAATTTCAAGCCATACAATATCATTGTCCTTGTTGATTCAAATTAGGCAATATAAATCTGAAAAAAAAACTCACCCTAAACTCTATACTTAATCTAAAGAAAAATTGCTTAGTTATTTTGATAATCTTGCTTATACAATTATGATAGTTAGGATAATCACCTAGGTGTTTTTATTTTTGAAATGAAAAAAAAAACAATCACGAGGCCCTTAAGAAATCACGACATGATCCTGAATCTGATCTGTTACGAGATATATCCTTCGTAATATTCATATCTAGTTGGTAAAACTCCTACCCAACAATATACATATAATATGAACAACAAGATTTTTATGCATTTGCTAAATAATCATGGGAACACAAGATGACTTGGGGCATCATGACCCAATAGTATATATACAGGATCGATGCGACGAAGCTGGCGAAGAACAACGAGATGGTTCCAACGTAGGATCTGTCTGGATTGTAAGGGATTTTCGCGTGCCTGAATCGGCCCCTCGTCTTTGTCAGCCACACCTAATAGAAGCATCATACATGGCTATGCTATTTTCAAGAACCTTAGCTTGAACAATCAGAGGAGAATGTAGCACCTGACAACAACGTAAATGCACGAGAAAGAGCTTACTACTGTCCCCACTCACAAATTGCAAATCACGGCAATCGAAATGGGAGACTTAAAGTGCCGACGTAATATTTCGAATCTTTGAGAAGCTCTCTGGTAACAAAGGTGAAAAGATGAAGATGTAGTCAGTTCATTGTTAGACTCATTAACAATAACAAAGATGGGTAAAAAGAGAGGCTACCTATAATCCCCATGTATGTCTGATTTACCTGAACAAAGGCTACATAAGAAAATGTACCAACCCAGAACCCATGTGCACGAGCTTGTACATAGTTTCTGAAAATGTAGTGCAGAAAGAAAAGCAGATTGTTAGATAACAATCAACCTTTCATTCTTAATTTGCATGGGTTCTCCATTGCATAGGTAACTAAACCAAGAATTTAATATTGCAAAATTCTCTACCAAACTAAATCATTTTGGTACCTTAATTTCGCTTTATAATTACGAGATTGATCAGCGAAGAGATGATTTTGAGTTAGCTTGTACTCTTTCTTACAGAATTCTTCCATGCCAATCGAATCAATCATCAATCAGAAAAAGAAACAAGAGAGTAGAAATATTTAGATGGCCAGCAAAACTTACTTGGTCCAAGAGGCAGCGGTTGCCGACCTGCTCCCAAAAGTCAAGCACTGTCATGCCAGCGTGTACATGAGCATGATAGCATCAGCATCCTGGAGAAACGGGCTCTCCAACCACATGGACCCACCAATGTCAGTTACATCGAAGAGACCAACCAAGTCAATGACCCTGCGATGTTGATCCCGGCGATGGAATCATTTTTTCTGGTGAACTTTGTCTAGCATTTTTGCAGCGGGATGGATGGCAATCTTGGTGTCCATTAGGAAGGGTTGCGAAGGAGGTTAAAGAAGCAGTGTATGGCATTGTCGGTAGAGGTTGAAGATGCAATCAAAAGCAGAGCGTCGATACGCAGCATGGCATCTTCATTTGTGAGTTATTCTGCTTGGATTTAGTTTAATTCAAACCTAACATTCACAAACAAAAATTATACGCTGGTAGAAAATTAAAATAAAGCACACATAAAAATAGGTAGAATAATTTTAGTTATGCTACGGTTATTTTCCCAGGAAGAATTTTGGACCTCTATACTACATTTTCAGTTAAATGCATAGGCATCAAAATATGAAGAGTAAAGCACACATAAAAAATAGGAGTTTCCAATATGGATATTCTTTCATTATAAGAGGACACACTTGAGCATTAAAAGAACAGAGAGGACAAAACCTACAACCTTTATCCACTTGCATAATCAAAAGTAAAAAGGGGAAAGGAAAAAAGCTCACATATAATTGACATGTTGAAGGCGGACGAGCTGGCATATACATCCTCTCGTCGCGACATGCATCCCAGCTCGCTCTGGCCCGCATCACTACATCAGGGCAACAGCTGTCAGTGTTGCGCCTGCTGTTCCGCAGCGCCTATGTGCGAATGACCTTGATATCGAGCCAGGCGTTGTCCTCGGTGGTGCCACACTGAGCTAGCTAGCTTCCGTTCTCAAGGTTGCTTGCAGCCATATGGGAACAAAGGTAAAAATGAAAAATTCAATGAGAAGCAGCATAAGGAGAACTACAGAGGAATGGAAAAAAGACCATATCTGAATCGTTTGACTCGTCCTGCGTAGGTTCTTCACGTCAATTTTTTTGATGCACCACCGATTTTGAAGACACCTCCATAGACATCGTCCTGGTCCACATTGCAAGATCTAAATACCAACATCCATCTGTACAACCTGTTGGTAGTGATACTTGTGCCATGGACCTGGAGGCCTATGTGCATGGTTGAACGGAGTGGCCATTGCCGTTGTCAGCCCTATCCCGACCTGGGCTACGACATGGACCTACCTGAGGGCATCCCGCGTGTGACCACGCCGAGGGCGTACCTGGATCCGGTGCTGACGCACCTATCCCTACGGCGGCACGTGACCTGCTCCCCAGTCATGGCCTCCGCTCCTCTGCTTCCCCCTTGCCCGCCTCCGCATCGAAGTCTCTCTTCACCGCCGTAGGAACGACACTCTGGGAATCACGTGGTGCGAGGAATCCTAGCGAATAGATCGGCGGAGGCGAAAGGATCCACGATGGCGTCAAGGGCGTGGTTCCCATCCTTGTAGCGAATAAATCGAGGGTAGACTCGGTCGTCAGGTTTTTTCTTTTGCAAGGGAGCCTTGCTCCCTGGTTCGTGCGGGTTTTTTTCGTGCGAGGGGGCCTCGCTACATGGTCTTTGTCCGATTTTTTTTCGTGCAAGGGGGGGCTTAATACGTGGTCGTCAACCGATTTTTTTTCATGCGAGGTGGAGTTTTTTGGTGCGAGGGGATCGTTACGTGCGAGGTGGGAGGATATACGGAAAAAAACGTGGAACGCACACTACCAAGTCGCCGTGCGAGATTTGTTTGTCATGATTTAGATATTAATTTCTTTAAAATCCTTTATTTGTTTCTTGAAAATCTAATATTTGTTTCTTAAAATAAGTTGCACCAATGATAGGGATCAGAGATCCTCAATTTTTTTTTTGAGAGGGGTCGCTTGATTTGGATAAGTTAGGTAAGCTAGATTAAAAACTGTTATTTGTTTACTGAAAATATATTCTTTGTTTCCTAAAATAAATTGCACTAATAAGAGGGATCGGTTGATTTGGATAAGTTAGGAAAGTCAGATTAAAATCTGTATTTGTTTCCTAAAAACCCGTTATTTGTTTCCTAAAACAAATTGCACTAATGAGAGGAATCAATTGATTTGGATAACTTAAGAAAGTAGATCCGTGATTTGTGATACGTTAGGAAAGTGCTGATTTGTAATGAAAGAGTGGAGAAAAAATAAACCGATGGACCAGGATGAGAGGGATGGTGGGAGGAGAGACGAAAAAAACCAGTCGGTGATAGGAGGAGACGAAATTAAACCGATTGAAAACAAACCTGGATGCTATTCTACCAACTGAGCAATTAGGAATAGATATTAACCACCTTCAGATTGCTTTTGGGACGTTTCCGATTTTATTTCTCACCTTCATGCAAATGACATATCTTTTATATGAAAAATAAAGTCGTTCTGCTGTAAAAAAAAGTATATATGTGCACTCCACTAAATCAATGGCATTGATCATGGCACATGCACGTAGCTAAGGGGATAGAATATCTTATGTGTGTACGTGCACTACAGTATTCTTGAATTTGATGAGGGGAAGTACGTACGGCCAAAGGGTTGACGCTTGACATGTCTCGTGTCATTACTAAATGATCCATCCATCGTGTCGTACTCATGCATAAGCACGGACAGTAGTGATCTAGGCGTGAGATAATAATCTATTGTAACCAACTATTAACTATTAAGCCAACTTCAACGAAAATTCAGAGGGGCACCCAGATCCAGGAGCACGCACCGGCGCAAACCCTCTGCAGCTGTCAATGTGCGCAATGGTTCGGTAACTTGTTTTCACTGATATTCGATAAAAACTAAAAATGTTGTGAATACGACACAATATATTTGTACTAATACTTTGTGCAATCGTATTTTTATGTCCCTTTTCTGACTGTCTTCGGTCCGAACTATTGGTCCGTGCTTCTGTTCGTTCGGGTTTTTATCCATAGTTCATGTTCACGTTCTTCTTCCTCACTCGACCTGTTGCACTGTCACCTTTCAATACTCATGTCTATCCTGGCATATGATTTTTTCCTTCGGCTCCTTTCATCGTCTTGTTTGTCAATTTGTTTTACATCTGTCCAACTATCATTGGTGTCCACCTGCTCTGTTGCATGACATGATTCTTTGCCTTGCAAATTCATCGACTCTGTAATTATGTCATCTTGCATAGAATTGTTGTTCTATTCTAACTTTTTTAGTTGCATATACCACTGAACTACATTCTTACAACCACACCGATTCTTCTTCCATTTGATTGTATTCTTACTCGTAAGCTATTAGATCTTGTTTCTTAAGTCACGTTCTACCTCTCTGATTTTTTTCTACCTTATTCCGCTTTAACTCTTAAGTTCCGTCGCCTAACACTGGCTGAACGGATAAAATCATGTCAAGTTTCGGTGTTTCAAACTTACCATACAACAAGGATATATCCTAAAAGCATCTACAGTCGGACCTCTCAAACCCGTCTCAAACGCCCGGGCGGGCCGCCCGGTCACATCGACCCAGACGGGCGCCCTAAACGGGCACTAGTAGAAAACAGGGTACTAGTCCAGGTTCCAGAGGGCCTTTAGTCCCGGTTCTGAAACCGGGACAAAACAAACGGGACTAATACCCAAAACCTTTAGTCCCGGTTTGCTTACGAACCGGAACCAAAGGGGCTCCACGTGGCCGCTGCGGGGCACCCAGGCAGGAGGACCTTTAGTCCCGGTTGGTAACACCAATCGGGACCAAAAGGCAGCCACGCGTCAGCAGCTCGCAGGCGCTGGGGGTTTTCTTTTCTTTTTTGGAAGGGGGGGGGGGTTAGGGGTTTTGGAGGGTTAATTTAGGGGTTTCATATTGTGTTAGCTAGCTAATAGAGAGAAGTGACCTCTCTTTCTCCGTGCTTGGTCGACGCTAGCTACTATACATATAGAGAGAACTCGACGCTAGCTAGTAAGCAAATGAAGGAAACCATTAATTACACAAGATCATCATGAACATATATAGAGAGAAGTGACATCTCTTTCTCCGTGCTTGGTCGAACAACAAGTTTTCGTATATCTATCTGACGCTACTACATATGTACAATATAACATCTCTTACAATCCCTAACATCATCTACCTAAGACCATTGCAATTTCACATGGTATTCTCCGTGTTCAGGTATGACGTGGTCAAGAAAGAATCCCGCCAATTCCTCTTGAATTGCTCGTATGCGATCATGTGGTAGGAGTTCATCCCGCATCTGCCAGATCTAATTTAAAGAAGGGGGACAATACATATATATGAATGAAACTCAACACAATTGATGGTAATATATAAAATAAAATTGTGAATATTGTTTACGTACTTCAAATTGTTTCTCAGAGAAGCCCCGCTCAGAGGTCGAGTGGCGAATGAACTCGTATACGTAGTATCCACATAAATGATTTCCGGGTGCATGGTACAAGCACTTTACGAGAATAGAGTTCAATCAAACTGATAAGCAAGCATGATAATGGTATTGATGAAACTAGAATCAATGAGAGATGCGCGAAACTAGCTAGTACTACTTACTTTGGGGTGTGTAAATCGCAGCTCCTTCTTCAGACCCGGAACCATTGTGGTGAACTTTTTCCAAACCCTGCCCGGCAAAGAAAATGATTACTTGATATCAGGAAATGAACGAAAGTTGCCGATATGGTCCCGGTATTGATTGAACTTACTTCTGGAGCATTGCAGTCATGTCCGCATAATACTCGGGATCTTTACGTCTCGAGTCTAAGACAGTTACTAATGCCCCGTCAAGCTTAATGGATAGCAGAATGAAGTGGAAGCTGCGCACGCATAACTCATCAATTACACTTAACCTCGAGTAAGCGAAACTGAATATGCACAAGACAGTAACACTCACTTGAAGTTGTAAGGAAAGAGTATTTCCCTTTTGTTTTGATGTCGAAGGAACGCTTCTAGCAAGTTGTCCTCGGTATCTTTGGCTCTTTTTTGTACCGACCATTCATTTACGGTATTTGGGCTAATGAACCCAATGTCATAGATTTGTTCTCTTTTGCATTCGACGATCTTCAATCTGCATAATATAGTGAGGATAATTATATATACATGCAATGAACGAGCTGAGCTAGAGACTTAATTATAGAAGTAATACTTACAGACAGTAGCAAGTCATGAGTTGTTTGTCGAGGGCCTTTTGATTGTATAACTGAAATAACTCCACAAATTCAACAGGCATCAGGTCGACTCCAATGAAGTCGTACTCTTTTTTAATTCCGACAATCAAACTGTCGGTCCCAGACTTCCTGCAGGTTTCCATGTACCACTCATGCAATTTTTGCATCATCGCTGTTAGATGAGGATGATCAGGTTTGACGAGAGGCTTCCAGTGCTCGTATCTAAAGTCCTCTACTACTACCTCAGCCGTTTCAAACTGTACATCATCGCCCACGTAATCACCAAGAGTGGTACCGGGCAGTAGCACCGGATGATTAGCGATATCGCTAGACACCTTGAGCGGGGGGCACGATTGCTTCTCCTGTTCGCCGAGCTGGGGAATTGTTTTCCCACTTCTTCGTTTTTTTTCTCTTGCAGCACTGGAAGTACATCCCGACCGCCGCGCTTCATCATATGTCTTATGAATAATGCGGTCATAGTTGGATTGCGGCGGAGGCGGTGGTGGTCGCTTCAGGGCATCCAGAGTGCGCTTCCCTTTCACCGGATCTACCGTTTCCTTCGGAGGTGGTGGTTTCCGTGCAAAATGGGCCTTCACTTCGGCTTCACTGATTTCAGTGCTTTCCTTGTCAGTCCTCTCATATGGTAACTTTGGAAGAGGCTTGAGGCTTGGACCAAATTTGTATTTCTTCCCACCTATTGTACTGGTAGCCGCCGGAGCGGCGGCGTATCTCTTCCGCCGTTGCTGATGCGCCGGAGGAGGCGGAGTGCCCTGACGCGCCGGAGGAGGAGGAGGAGGAGGCGGAGTGCCCTGACGCGCCAGAGGAGGAGGAGGAGGAGGCGGAGTGCCCTGACGCGCCAGAGGAGGCGGAGTGCCCTGACGCGCTGGAGGAGGAGAAGGAGGAGGCGGAGTGCCCTCACGCGCCGGAGGAGGAGGAGGAGGAGGCGGAGTGCCCTGACGCACCGGAGGAGGCTGAGTCTGCTGAGGCGTCCAGTTTGGAAGCTTGATGTACTCCTTTCTCCATTGACAGGTACTCCTCAAAGCATTTTCCAGAACAATAATATCCTCTTCACCTGTAGGGTTGTCAAGCTCCAGCCCCTCAAATCCATCCATTATTTCATCCACCGTCACAACAGCATAGCCATGTGGAATCGGACGGCAATGGAAAGTTCCCTCAGCTCGAGGAGGTACAACAGAGCCGACCGCCACCTTGAAGGTCAGGTTCTGGCATTTCGTCATTAGCTCACAATGTTCAGCCTCCGTGATACTATCCACGGGGTAGCGAGGAGCCGTGAAATCAGGCTGAATGAGCTCCGTGGAAGCCACGCTGCTTCTCCGCTGAGATGGTGGGGTAGCTTCTGGGGCAGCGTCGAAGGAAGGATCTTCGTGCCGCTCAGATGGTTGGCCGGTAGCTCGCTGGCTCTCAAGTTCCTCTAGTTTTGCTAATCTTGCACTGAGCTTCTGCATTTCGCTTGCTTCCTGTTTCCTCTTTCTCTCTCGGCTTCTATAACCACCGTTGTCGGGAAACCCATGCACCCACGGAACGGAGCCTGATGTGCCTCGTGTTCGTCCAGGGTGTTCAGGATTCCCGAGGGCCTCTGTCAGCTCGTCCTTCTCTCTGTCGGGAATGAACGTCCCTTCCTGCGCTGCCTTGATTGCTGCCTGAAGCTTCCGGAATGGTATTGCAAGTTGCTCGTCCGTCCAAACACACTCCCCTGTTTCTGGGTCCAAAGTTCCCCCAACCCCGAAGAACCAAGTCCTTGAACGATCTGGCCAGTGCAATGTCGCTGGTTGGACATTCTTAGCAAGCAGGTCTTGCTCAGCTTTGTCCCACAACAGCCGGGCTTTGTAGTAGCCACCTGACCCCGTGTGAGGGTGATACTTCTTCTTTGAAGCATTTTTCTTGTTTGTCAGTGACCTTTTCTTACCCTTCTCCGATTTCTTGTAGGCCACAAATTCGGGCCATTGATCTCTTATCTTCTCATATCGACCGATGAATTCCGGAGTCTCCTCTTTCTCGACAAACTTTGTGTTCAACTCTTTCTTCCAGTTCATGAATAGTTCTGCCATCTTCTTAAGAGCAAACGCCTTCACCTTTCGCTCTATAACTGGGTTATTCGGATCCTCCTCTCGCGGTAGGCTGAAATTTTTCACCAGCTCGGTCCAAAGATCATCTTTCAGTCTATCATGGACATAAGAAACTTCAGGGTCCTTATTATTCTTATTCCATTGCTGGGTGCTGATCGAGACATATTCCCTAACAACAACTCCACACTGATGTACAAATGCGTCCATGGTCCGCTTGGGAGCAATCGGTTGGCCATCTTTCGCGACTTCTGTGATCGTGAACCTTTCATCCGGGCGCAACCTTTTCTTCGGGCCTCGTCTCCTTACCTCGTCGGACTTTGCAACAGTTGAGGCTCCCTCCTCCGTTCGGTCACCGGAGCCGTGATCATGATCTCCTTCCTCCGCCATTCGGTCACCGGAGCCGTCATGATCTCCTTCCTCCTCCATTGTTGGATCACCGGAGTCGTCATCCTCTCCTTCCTGACCATCGGTGTCATTGAGATACGACAAGGGATCACCTCCGGCGAGGATTATATCCCCCAATAACTGTTCTTTTTCTAAGTCTCTGTGATCCATAGTTTCTGTAAATATTACAACATGGCAATATACAAACATGAGATATGCAAATCAATACAAGGCAATGCAACAATACGATCATATAATATCACTAATACATCATCGAATAGTATCGCTAATACATCATCGAATATTATCACTAATACATCTTGAATATTATTATACAATATCACTAATACAGATCTAGTTGGCGTCTCGCGGCGCAGGCGGTGGACACCCAAAGAGAAGGAACTATGACAGGATCATAGCTCGGGTGAGATCCCTGAAGAACCTGCCACGTATTGGAGAACCTGGCGTCCAACGCAGCCATGTAGCGTCGGACGTGCTCGTCCTCCTCCCTAACACGGCGGCGTACCACCTCCGCGGGGGCCGGCTCCCTCTGCACCGACAGTGGTCCACGCGACCGCCACCAAAGGACCTCCGGGTCGACGACGGGACCCTGATTCCTCACCAAGTTGGGCGCCCCGGAAGGCAGCACCTCCCAGTGCCAGCTCGGCGGAGCCCAGTCCCGGACATGGCGCCTCTCAAGCAGGTGGTTGCCACCGCGTCGACGACGAGGATGCTGGCCGGGCATCGTCGACTCAACGGCTACGCTATGCAACTAAACATTTAAACATCTAATTAAACATCATATCGCGTCACCGACGATCGTCGGGGACTCTCCCTCATCGACGATCGTTGGGGGGTACTCTCCCTCACCGACGATCGTCGGGGACTCCTCGATATCGCGTCACCGACGACCGACGATAAAACAACTAAACATCTAAACAATAAAAACAAATAAAAACAACTAAACAATAAAAACAACTAAAACAACTAAATTAACTAAATTAACTAAATTAACTACCGCTTTTGTATATCCTAAAACAACTAAAACAACTAAAATTAACTAAATTAACTAAACAACTAAATCAACTCAAATAATTATAAGGGTGATCGTCGGGCGCGGGCGGCGCTGCGGGGTCGCCGCAGATGCGCGCGGGGCCAGTGGCGGTGCTACGGTGGGCGGAGGCGGGGCCGGTGGTGGTGCTGCGCGCGGTGGGCGGGGGCGAGCGGCGGAGGCGCGCGCGCGGGGCCAACGGGGACAGAGAGGAGAGGGAGCCTTACCGGCGAGGAGCGGCGACGGCGACGGAGCGACAGAGGAGACCGGCGAGGAGCGGCGATGGCGACGAGCAGTGATGGCGTCGGGTCGG
Source organism: Elymus sibiricus (assembly GCA_039707655.1). Lineage (NCBI taxonomy): Eukaryota > Viridiplantae > Streptophyta > Magnoliopsida > Poales > Poaceae > Elymus > Elymus sibiricus. Next base: position 449,900,222 of record CM077667.1, on the reverse strand, counting down.
GGCAGCGGCAGCGCAGGGCAGGGGTGGCGTCGAGGGCGTCGGGGCAGGGGCGGCGTCGAGGGCGTCAGCGAGGGCGTCGACGGCGAGGTGTAGCAGCCTGACGGCGTCAACAGGGCAGAGGGCGGCGAGGGCGTCGATGGCGAGCTCGGGCAGCCTGGCGGCGTCGATGTGCTCGGCGTCGTCGGGGGCAACTGCAGATGAAATCTGAAAAATTCCTAAGTCCCTGCTTATATACCAAACCCTTTAGTCCCGGTTGGTGGCTCCAACCGGGACGAAAGGCCCCTTTCGTCCCGGTTGGTGCCACCAACGGGGACTAAAGGTCAATTTCGGCAGCCCAAAGGGCGGGAAGCAGAGACCTTTGGTCCCGGTTGGTGGCACCAACCGGGACTAATGGGTGGCATTGGTCCCGGTTGGTGGCTCGAGCCGGGACGAAAGGGTGGCATTGGTCCCGGTTCGAGCCACCAACCGGGACCAAAGGCCTGTGCCTTGCACAGCCGCGGTGCGGTTGGATATTTAGTCCCACCTCGCCAAGCGAAGGGCGCCCGGACCTGTTTATAAGCCCCGCCGCGGCTGCAACGTTGAGCTCCTCTCTAAAGCAGGCATGTGGGCCTAACCGACCTCTTTCTTCTCTGTGGGGCCTACTGAAAATAGATGCGAATTTATAGAGAAAATTCAACCTAAATTCAAAGTGCTAGTTAGAAACTAGCACTAACTAGCACTTTGAATTTTCTCTATAAATTCGCATCTATTTTCACTTTTGCTATTTTTTTATGTTATTTTTTTGCATATTAAAAGTTCTTAACAAAAAATATTTTATGAATATTCTTTTTGCTATTAAAGTTTTTAACAAAAATAACTTTGATAATTTTAGTTGCATAAATTTTATATAATATTAAGTTAAATAACTTTGATCGGACGAAAACACGTCTATTACAAAGGGATTTCAATTTTTTAAACATATTTTAACTCAAGACTTTTTATGCATTCAATATCCACCATTCAAAGCCACATTATCACTTTTCAAACCTTTTCTGACTTCATTTGCTATTTTTCATGCATTTCATGATTTATTTTGAGCGAAAATGACCCTGAATTGAAAAGCACTGCAAATGAACTATGAAATGGTTGAACGTTGGCATGGTATCATCATTTCACCCACATAGTATGTGCTAAAAAGTTGAGAGGGTTAGGGGAAAAAGTGGATGCACTTCGTGTACGAAATGAACAATCTCTTTCGAAGTATCAGGGTTTTGGACGAAAACTCATCTGTTACAAAAGTATTTCAATTTTTTTAACATATTTGAACTCTAGACTTTTTCTGCATTCAATATGCGCCATTCAAAGCCACATCATCACTTTTCAAACCTTTTCTGACTTCATTTGCTATTTTTCATGCATTTCATGATTTATTTTGAGCTAAAATGACCTTGAATTGAAAAGCACTGCAAATGAACTCTGAAATGGTTGAAAGTTGGCATGGTATCATCATTTCACCCACATAGCATGTGCTAAAAAGTTTAGAGGGTTACGGCAAAAACTGGATGCACTTCGTGTACAAAATGAACAATCTCTTTCGAAGTATCAGGGTTTCAGACGAAAACTCGTCTATTACAAAAGGATTTCAAAATTTTCAACATATTTGAACTCAAGACTTTTTCTGCATTCAATATGCACCATTCAAAGCCACATCATCACTTTTCAAACCTTTTCTGACTTCATTTGCTATTTTTCATGCATTTCATGATTTATTTTGAGCTAAAATGACCCTGAATTGAAAAGCACTGCAAATGAACTCTGAAATTGTTGAAAGTTGACTTGGTATCATCATTTCACCCACATAGCATGTGCTAAAAAGTTGAGAGGGTTACGGCAAAAACTGGATGCACTTCGTGTACAAAATGAACAATCTCTTTCGAAGTATCAGGGTTTTAGACGAAAACTCGTCTATTACAAAAGGATTTCAATTCTTGACATGTAACTGCAGTGATATTCTAGATCAAAGCCATCATCAGAATAGTTGTGGAGAGAAAGTCTTCACTTTTTCTTCGCGTGTGTCCCTTGCTTATTGCGCCGTAACCATGGATAATCTTCATCGTTTAACAGGGTGCTTGGGTCAGCCTTCACTTTGAAGGGAGGAATTTCATGAAACTTTTCATAATCTTCAGACATGTCTGTCTTGCCCTCCACTCCCACGATGTCTCTTTTCCCTGAAAGAACTATGTGGCGCTTTGGCTCATCGTATGATGTATTCGCTTCCTTATTTTTTCTTTTTCTCGGTTTGGTAGACATGTCCTTCACATAGAAAACCTGCGCCACATCATTGGCTAGGACGAATGGTTCGTCTGTGTACCCAAGATTGTTGAGATCCACTATTGTCATTCCGTACTGCGGGTCTACCTGTACCCCGCCTCCTGACAGATTGACCCATTTGCACCGAAACAAAGGGACCTTAAATTCATGTCCATAGTCAAGTTCTCATATCTCCTCTATCTAACCATAATATGTGTCCTTTGCCCTATTGGTGATTGCTGCATCAAAGCGGACACCACTGTTTTGGTTGGTGCTTTTATTATCGTGGGCGATCGTGTAAAATGTATTCTCATTTATCTCGTACCCTTTGTAAGTCAATACAGTCGAAGATGGTCCCCTGGCCAACGAGTACAGCTCATCTGCAACAGTGGTGTTACCCATGAGATGTGTTTGCAACTAACTGCCGAAAGTCCTGATGTGTTCACATGTAATCCAGTCGTCACACTGCTCCGGGTGTTTGGAGCGCAGAATATTCTTGTGTTCATTGACATACGGGGTCACCAAGGTAGAATTCTGTAGAACTGTGTAGTGTGCTTGAGGCCAAGAATGCCCGTCCCTACATATTATTGAATTCGCTCCTAGCGTGCCTTTTCCAGTCAGTCTCCCCTCATATCGCGATTGAGGGAGACCAATCAGCTTAAGGTCAGGAATAAAGTCAACACAAAACCCAATGCTTTCCTCTGTTTGATGGCCCATGGAGATGCTTCCTTCTGGCCTAGCACGGTTACGAACATATTTCTTTAAGACTCCCATGAACCTCTCAAAGGGGAACATGTTGTGTAGAAATACAGGGCCCAGAATGCCAATCTCGTCGACTAGATGAACTAGGACGTGCGTCATGATATTGAAGAAGGATGGTGGGAACACCAGCTCGAAACTGACAAGACATTGCACCAAATCACTCTTTAACCTTGGTAGGATTTCTGGATCGATTACCTTCTGAGAGATTGCATTGAGGAACGCACATAGCTTCACAATGGCTAAGCGAACGTTTTCCGGTAGAAGCCCCCTCAATGCAACCGGAAGCAGTTGCGTCATAAGCACGTGGCAGTCATGAGACTTTAGGTTCTGGAACTTTTTCTCTGCCATATTTATTATTCCCTTTATATTCGACGAGAAGCCAGACGGGACCTTCATACTGAGCAGACATTCAAATAAGATTTCCTTCTCTTCTTTGGTAAGAGCATAGCTGGCAGGACCTTCATACTGCTTTGGATGCATTTGTCGACCTTCCTTTGGATGCATTGGTCCTCCCGTGCCTCCGGTGTATCTTTTGTCTTCCCATACACTCCCAAGAAGCCTAGCAGGTTCACGCAAAGATTCTTCGTCACGTGCATCATGCCGATTGCAGAGCGGACCTCTAGGTCTTTCCAATAGGGTAGGTCCCAAAATATAGATTTCTTCTTCCACATGGGTGCGCGTCCCTCAGCGTCATTCGGAACAGATAGTCCGCCAGGACCCTTTCCAAAGATTACTTGTAAATCATTGACCATATCAAGTATGTGATCACCAGTACGGAGGGCGGGCTTCTTCCGGTGATCTGCCTCACCTTTGAAATGCTTTCCTTTCTTTCGACATTGATGGTTAGTCGGAAGAAATCGACGATGCCCCAGGTACACATTCTTCCTGCATTTGTCAAAATATATACTTTCGGTGTCATCTAAACAGTGCGTGCATGCGTGGTATCCTTTGTTTGTCTGTCCTGAAAGGTTACTGAGAGCAGGCCAATCATTGATGGTTATAAACAGCAACGCTCGTAGGTCAAATTCCTCTTGTGCATGCTCATCCCACACACGTACATCTTTTCCATTCCACAGTTGTAAAAGTTCATCAACTAATGGCCTTAGGTACACATCAATGTCATTGCCGGGTTGCTTAGGGCCTTGGATGATCACTGGCATCATAATGAACTTCCGCTTCATGCACAACCAAGGAGGAAGGTTATACATACATAGAGTCACAGGCCATGTGCTATGCTTGCTGCTCTGCTCCCCAAAAGGATTAACGCCATCTGCACTTAAACCAAACCATACGTTCCTTGGGTCACCTGTAAAGTCCCCCCACTTTCTCTCGATCTTTCTCCACTGCGACCCATCACCGGGTGCTCTCAACTTCCCGTCTTTCTTACGGTCTTCCTTGTGCCATCGCATCAACTTGGCATGCTCTTTGTTTCTGAACAAACGTTTCAACCGTGGTATTATCGAGGGTCATCTCGTCTTGGCAGGAACCCTCTTCCTGGTGCGCTGGCCCTCAACATCACCAGGGTCATCTCGTCTGACCTTATACCGCAATGCACAGCATACCGGGCATGCGTGCAAATCCTCGTACGCACCGCGGTAGAGGATGCAGTCATTAGGGCATGCATGTATCTTCTGCACCTCCAATCCAAGAGGGCATAGAACCTTCTTTGATTCGTACGTACTGTCGGGAAATTCGTTATCCTTTGGAAGCTTCTTCTTCATTATTTTCAGTAGCGAACCAAATCGCTTGTCAGATACACCATTGTCTGCCTTCCATTGCAGCAATTCCAGTGTGGTACCGAGCTTTGTGTTGTCATCTTCGCAATTTGGGTACAACCATTATAGTGTGGTACCGTGCTTGGTCCAAACATTATAGTGTGGCATGAAACCCTTCTCAAGCAGGTGGACGTGAAGGGTTTTCGAGTTAGAGTAATCCTTCGTATTACCACAGATAGTACATGGACAATACATAAAACCATTCTGCTTGTTTGCCTCAGCCACTTCGAGAAAATTATGCAGGCCCTTAATGTACTCGGAGGTGCGTCGGTCACAGTACATCCATTGCCGGTTCATCTGTGTGCATTATATAATTAAGTGTATCAAAAACCATTACAGAACATCATGAATAGAGAAGTGACCAAATTAATAGAAGTTCATCATCACATTAAAACCAAAGTACAGTAGTGACCAAAATAAATACATAAAGTTCATACATAGTTCTCATTGAACAACATATAGCTCTCTAGAGCATCTAATTAAAACATACATTGAAACTATGTAAAACATTTAAATGCAACAACAAATGCGATCATAACCGCAACTAAGGTACCAATTGATCCAACGGCATAATGATACCAAGCCTCAGTATGAATGGAATATTTTCTAATCTTTCTAATCTTCAAGCGCATTGCATCCATCTTGATCTTGTGATCTTCGACGACATCGGCAACATGCAACTCCAATTCCATCTTCTCCTCCTCAATTCTTTTCAATTTTTTCTTCAAGTAATTGTTTTATTTTTCAACTAAATTTAACCTCTCGACAAGAGGGTTGGTTCGAATTTCCGGTTCACATACCTCCTAGATAAAAACATCTATGTCACGTTGGTCGGCATAATTGTCATAAACACTAAATGAAACAAATTGTTATAAAAGATAATATACCACATCCGAATCATAGACAGGACGAGGGCCAACGGGGGCAGATACCAAAACCATGGCACTATATAATAACAAAAAATAATAAAAGTAAGAAAATTGTACAAGTATCTATCTAAATCATACAAGAATTTTTTTCTTTTAGAAAGAAGATAAGAACAAGAGGCTCACCACGGTGGTGCTGGCAACGAGATCGGCGCGGGCGATCGACGGCGGTGAGGACGGGGACGGGACAGGACGGACCGCCAAACCAAGACAAATCTTGAGGAAAATGGAGCTTGGAGGTCGAGCTTGGAGAGGAGAAAGCTTAAGTGTGGCTCGGGCATTTCATCGAACACCTCATGTGCATAGGAGGTGAGAGCTAGAGCAACACACACCTGCACACGCCGGCCGGCCAAAAAACAAAGTGAGCGGGTAGGGGCGGGGGTATATATAGGCTTATCTTTAGTCCCGGTTGGTGGCTAGAACCGGGACAGAAGACCGACCATTGGTCCCGGTTCCAGCCACCAACTGAGACTAAAGGTGCTGGGCCAGGAGCGAGGCCCATTGGTCCCGGTTCGTGTCTGGAACCGGGACCAAAAGTGTCAGACGAACCGGGACCAATGGCCCCCGAGGCCCGGCCGGCGCCCTGGCCTCACGAACCGGGACTGGTGCACCCTTTGGTCCCAGTTCGTAAGTGAACCGGGATTAATGCCCTTATCCTGGCCTCAACCAAAGCCCTGTTTTCTACTAGTGGGGCCTCAAACGTCTGGGCTGACCGGCACACCTCATATCCGGCCCAAATATGGGGCGGATATGGGGGGCGTCCAGGCACGCGCGCCACATCGGCCTGGCCCGCGTTGGCCTGCATCAACCCCATATATATTCGTCCTCATCCGCTCGTCGGACCAAACCCTAGCCATTTCACTCCACTTCCATCCGCCACCCAAGCTCACCTCCGGCGATCTCCGGCCTTCTCCGGCATGGCGGGCAGCAGATCCGAATCCTTCACCTCCAGATCCGTCGACCACGAGCTCATCCCCCACGGCCCGTAGGAGGAGATGGTCGTCCGGCTTGCGCTCCGCCACTCCCGGGAGGCGGCCGCCCGACGGCAACATCGGGAATCCATTGTGTCCGCACAACCGGTGCATGGATCCGGCATCGCTGCCTCATCGGAGGCGGTACAGTCCGTCTGGCGTCCAAACGTCGTGGTGGGCGTGCAACACCTCTGTTGGCGCGCCGAGGATCCACCATGGGCGTTCGCGAACGCAACCATGCCGCGGCGTGCCCGATGTGCGAGGCAGCGGGCGCGGGAGGCGGCGTAGGCCCTCTCGGCGGTGGACGTTGGAGAGGCGGAGACACACTCTCCGGCGCCCCGTATGGTGAACCAGTGGGCGCCGCAACCGCGTCATGGTGGACATCTGCTCCTCCCAGGAGGGAGTCGTCATCGATCTCACGTCCATCGGCACTGTCCGGGTTATGGGCTCCGACGAGGAAGCGTAGGGCATGGGAGACGGCGGGAGCTCGATTCCAGTGAGCCGGCTAGTGCCCCATGTCCTACTCTACCTCGCCGGAGACAGGACCGACACTATAAGGGGCGCAACCAGCCGTCAGGCATCGGCACGGCGGAGCCGGACGAGCTTCGCTTAGTATTAGGTTTACGTTGCATGTAATAGTATGGATTTGAGGTATCCGGTTGTAGAATGCATTATTTGAGGACCGGTCAGTGACCGCAGACGCGTCCGCACACGTATGCGGGAGTTTGAGGGGTCGGATTAGTCTAGTCCGACTGTAGATGCTCTAACATAACGGCATAGGATTACCGGAGTATTGTATCCTCGTAAATAAACATAACGCGATAGGGTACCTAGAGTACATTTCAGAAGATATAACTAAAATAAAGGAAAATGTGTTTAACAAAAGAGGGAAACGCCTACACAACCATGTTGCTCGAAGAATATCATCTTGTGTGCAATTTTTACTTTGCTTTGCTTCAGCACTTCTTGCTATCCCTTAATGATTAGACGCCGGTCCACATAACATGTCTATGCACAAATTTAATTAACCGAGAACAAAACTTACGGGCACTATTATCACCTTCATGTTCTGTCGCATCGCCAATTCATTCGATCGTTGTTCGCATTGCAGATTCAGTGACTCATTATTCCATATCATTATCGTGGCAAGACAAATTATGCCATTTCCCACAGATTCCTCGGCCGGTTCTAACTTTTTACCTTGCAAATACACTGTGATGGCTTTCTTGGAACCGCAAGGATTGTTTTTATATTTTACATTATTCTTACTCACAACCTAATAGCTGTTGTTTCCTCAAATTAGGTTATACCAAATTTATAGCGTAACTTCCCTTTCGTCACTTTTTTTTTTATCTTATTCCGATTTAAATTTGAAGTTCGGTCTTCCGAAACTTGATAGACGAAAATAAATAGTCAAGTTTCATTGTCTGAAACTTACTGTACATCAATGTCTTGGTCAGTTTTATTGTCTCGTGCATTATAAAATTTGAGCTATTTCTCTTCTGGCACCGCGCACATCCTTTCTTCGACTTATGAGGCATTTATTTATGTGGTTCCAACTAAGCTTGCTTCATAAACGTATGAACTTCTTCTCACCTTCTCTCCTCTCCTCCGTTCTTGGTCATGGTTTTCACTGTCATCCTGTAGATATAATCTCTTGTCACTTTTATTGGATGGTGTTTTCGCCGATCGCCACAACTTCACGCCTTGAAGCGTTGGCATCAACAATAACTATTGCCGCCGTTCGTCTCCTATTGCCATCCGCACTCGTCGGCACAAACGATAACTACTGCATGAAAACAGGACCACTCTTATACAAACTTGACTCATTTCCGCATCTACGGGAACAAAGGGAAAATGTGTCCACACTTCACTTGGGAATTGTCTCATGCCGGAGCACCCTAGATATATTTAAAAATAGTTTCTTCAAACTATGCTAAATCCATCATTTTCCATTAGTTTATTCCTTTAAACTAGCAAACAGAAACATGTTGAGACAATGGCTTCAACTAGACCAACGTCCCAACAATTAAACAACCGGCCGGGCGGTTTTGTAACAACAAGTGGATGAACATCCTCAAATCTAGAGATAAGGCTCAGCTAGCAGCAGGATTATCAAATTACATAAGTTCTATTGTCATTTTTATAATTGACAAAGGATTAAAAATTGAGTCATCTATCTCCTTCACATGTTAGTATAACAAAAAAAAATGTATCACTAGTTTGACCATCGAAGTTCAGGTTTTAATTAACCAACAACGAATAATCCACCGATGTATGAGTTGTGTTGCCCAAATTGATAAAATAGTATCCCGTTTTAAACACTTAATGTGAATATATTTCATAAATATAACAAAACAGAGGCCAGGGGTCATCCTTCTTTTCTAAAAAATATATATATAACAAAAGCTCATATATATCGCCTAGAGCAGAATTAACGTCATTCGACGTTCAATGACATCACTGGGAATATTTATTACAGTACTATTGGAAAACAGATGTAGTTTATTTTTCTTCATGATAGCTTTGATTGTTCTGAATTATGGGTCTCTCCACAGTCCACCCTTTGGTCATGGCACTGTGATTTACCTTTGCATTGAATTATACCCCCAGAAGAAGAAGTTTGATTAAAGCTGCCTTTAGCATTACGCCTCAAATCACCCATCCAGACCCATTCATGAATGCCACAGGCCCAAGATTATCCCTGTGATCCGGCTGTCCAACGGCAACGTTCAAACACAGAAGACAAACCGAGATGAACATAATTGCGTTGACCCAAGGGCCGTCCGATCCTCCATCTGACGGCCCATTATCAATCAAGTGAGGGATCGCACTTTTCCCGCGGCCGGATTCAACGGCCGGCAGAGCGCACAGTCGTCTCTCTTTGCTTTTCAGAGAGAGCTTAATCGCAACCCCCTGCAATCGAAAGGACGAGCACTGTTTCTGCATTTAACCCGCACCTTTAATTACCCTAATCAATCTGTGGTGTTTGTTGACATGACTGGCACTATACTTACTATAGGTGGCAGCAGCATTTGTCTACACACTGGTGCTAAGATCCGGTAAAAAGATGAATTTGCCATCAATAGCGTCTTGCTCGCGCCTCACTGATTTAAATGGTACTCCCTCTGTCTGGAAATACTTGTCATAGGAATGGATGTATCTAGATGTATTTTAGTTTTAGATACATCCATTTTTGTTCATTTGTGCGACAAGTAATTCTGGACGGAGGCAGTACCTAAGAGCACACGTGGCCGGGATCCTGACCCGTAAACCGTCCACGTATGTTCGGACCACACGATCCGGACGAATTGTACGGATCTATATCAGTTCGCAGAACGATGAGGGCGTACGTTTTCTCGCAAACCGGAGATAAACGCCGGGGCTTTCTCGACGTTCGGACAGCAGCCAAGTCCGCGTCTGATCGCCCTGACCCACCAGAACCCCCTCCCTCGTTTGCGGGCGCTTTAAGCCCGGCGTCAGCTGCCCGCATTCATGCCGCTGTAGAGCGCGCCGCTTCACATTGAAGACGGCTCAGGGGGTACGCGACCTGTCGCTGCCTCCACCATTGAAGCGGCGCGCCGGTCAAGTGCGCCGCTTGCTGCACGTGCGACTGAACACGCCTCCTCGCCGCAGTCAAACGCCTTCATTAAACCCGCGTTGAAGCTGAGAAACCTACACCGACCACATGTCCGTTCATGAGCGGGCGACATTAATTACAACGCCACGCAAGCTCCTCATGTCCGCCCTCTATTGAAAGAAGGCCAGACCCGGGCAAGAATCGCACCATTCCGCCGCTCCCCATCTCCCCCTTCCACCATTTTCTCCACCCTTCTGATGGCATCCGACGAGCGGGAAGAGCAGTTCTCCGGCATAAAAGCCGGCTAGGTGGCCCGCCGAGCCCCCCATACATGAGTGAGGCAACTCGCTGCTCCACCTCCCTCGCCTAGTTCGACGGAGCAAGTTGTCGCTCGAAGCCAGCTCGCGGAGGAGTGGTGAGTTGCTCCACGAAGGCACGCGGGGGATCACGGTGGAGCGGCCATCGTGGATGGTATGAACAAGGACAGACATCGTGCAATCCGCCGTCAACGTTGGCGAAACCACGCCCGATCGATGGATAAAGAAGCTGACTACGCGAAGCTCTATGAGTCGGTTGCCAGCGCGTCCGCGACCACCGATGTCATCGAGGAAAGGTAGAACACGGGTGGCCGCCACCGCTTTGGTCCCAAGATGCTCACCGCAGGCGAGTCGCCGGCGTCCACAGCCGGTGCCTCGTCCTCTCTCGCCGGCCACCGTCGTTCCTCGCCCAAAAAACAAGCATGGATCCGCGCTTCACGGAAGCGGATGCAACTCTTCCCCTCCGATGGAAGCACCCGCTTTGTCACTCCAGCGAGCGGTGTAGTCGAAGATAGGGAAAGGGGGAGGAATATGCCTCTGGGCTCTCGACGGTCTGTCGGATAAGGGGAAGACAAAGGGATCCGTGGCGGACGGTCATAGATTAGTCTAGTGTATCCTTGTCGTGGGAATGGAGCTCTGCACGGTCGGATGTGCATATAGTTTTACCTTTTTAGTTGAAATATGTCAAAAATGTACATGTTTTCGGCCGGTATGTATGAAATCCGCCCGGTTTGAACGAATTTTGTCCGAGTAGTTCGAATTGTTGGTCAAATGTATGTGTATAGCGTTGGATGGCGGCCTCCCGCATCCGTGTTCGCGAACTGACTCCCCTGTCCGTGGACGGATGCGGGAGGAAATTTGCGGGTCGCCGTTGTAGATGCCCTAAGAGGGGAAAGGCTACCTAGGTATGCATGCATGTTAATTTGATGGGATGATGGTACTAGCATCAAATCAACGTAATAAGGCTGGTCGTATTGGGGAGTATCATGTGTTATTAGTATCATGCATATGATACTAGTGTATGATACGAGGAGCGGAGCTAGGATTTGGACATAGAGGGGGCGAAGAGACAACAAAGCAAAAAAAGATAGGCATAACAAATTTATTGTAGCGTAGCCTTGCGTTCAATTTACTCTTTTTGCTTTACAACCGCATAAATCAAGACTACTTGTTTGTTGGATTAGAATTTGTGCTATTTTTATACTAGGTACTCGGTGATTGCTAGAAACATAGTATGATACTACCACTTTCAGATTCATGTCGTGAGCTTAACCAATTGTATCATTGACTCAATAAATTGTATTTCTCTCCATGACCACACAAGCACTTGTGATAAATTAAATCTAAATCACAGCATCAATGCATCATTCAATAACAATTAGAAGCAAAGAGAAAATTATCACCCACATGAGCTATTCCATCAAAATCAAATCACTGTATTTATTCTGGAAAATACATTTACTTGTATGCAAATCAATATGACAATACACATCACCGAAGGCAGACTAATCGCATAACTTTTCATTGTGCTGTTGGCTACCGCAAATCGTTGCACACTCGCAGTCGCCGGCCGCCGGGCACAGCGTGCATCGCCGGAATTGACCTGTCGAGAACTGCCCTAGGCACAGGCGCCGTCCTAAACTTCTTGCAACGCCGTCAAGAACGATCGATAGAATCCTATTCAGTTTCTAGGGCAAGCCGAACGAGACGGGCTTGTGTTACGGTACTCGGCTTTTTTTTAGTCTGTTAGAGCAACTCTAGCAGCCCCTTTAAAACCGGCGAAACAGTAAAAACCCGATGACTAAACGGGTCTGGCCCGTTTTTTGCCAGATCAGAGCCCGTATAGTCGTCCGACCCGTAAATATTTTTACAGGGGCCAGCAAATCCCCCCTGCCGCAGTATACCTACGGGTTTGCGGCTCAGATACGGGCCGAAACCTATTCGTGCGCCTCGTCAAATCCCAAATCCTCCGCTCGATTTCTCGTCACTGGCGACCTTGCTCCCCCCTCTCTCCTCTAGATGTGGCGCGGGATGTGGTCGGTGGGACGCGGCGGCTGCGGTGGCAGCGACCCCGAATGCGCGCGATGCGTTGCCTCCGACGCGACGAGGAAGAGAGCCGCCCAGAAGTACACCAACCGCGGGCTCGAGCCGCCGTCGTCGCTCGTCCGCTGCGGGCAGCTACGCCGGGGTGTCGAGCAACCATTCGCCGCTCACCCCTATAAAAAGGGAGCCGGATGAGCTCCCCCCGCTCCGCGCGGTCAAGACGGAGCCGGAGGAGGACGCGAAGCCGGAGCGATGGAGCGGTGGCGTCGTCGGGCCAGAGGACTTTCTCCCCCCGGCGGAGGCGGATGCCATGGAGGCCGCCATCCTCGCGCAGTGCGCGGGAGGAGGAAGAGGAGGCGCAGCGTCGCCGGCGGGTGGAGGAAATCGACGTCGACCTCCACGAGCAGGGGCTCGCGAAGGCGTGCGAGTTCGACGAGAAGGAGGAGCATTCACTAGTGCAGAAAAGCCTAGCTATGGCGTGGCAAAAATGGACTTGCTGGCGTAGACACCCGACGCCACCAATATGGCGCCACTGTTAGAATTTAGTGGTGGCGTCGGAGACGACGCCAACACTATTTGAATACCTATGGCGTTGGACATATTTGCACGCCGGCATTTTCATATTTCGCTAATAAAAAAATATTACTAGCTTCACAAACTAAACGTTTCAGCCATTAACAAAAGATGCTAAACGTTTCAGCAATTCACAAAAGATGCTACCAGCTCCACAAACTAAATGTTTCACGAAATTCACAAAAGAAAAGTACCAAATTACTTCTCACAATGTATTCACCTCTCGACACTACCTAGTTTTTTCGAAGGACTAACTTAAGCTCACGAAGCTTATTCCTATTCACCTGCCCCTCCATTTTGTAATGGGCTTTCTCCGTCTTCAATTGAGTTACATCGGACTTCAGGACTTGTATGTCCTTCTTGTAATGACTTATGTCATTGTTCAGAAATGCGATCTGACGTTCGAGACTGCAAATCTTATGAATGACAATAGCATTGCCATCGATAATCTTATCCCTCTCCTTCTTCAGGGAAGCATTAACCTCCTCCAGGGTTGTGACGGTACTCTCATGTGACGTGATTAGCTCTTGACTGAGCACGTCGACGTCACATGTCTTCTGCTCATCGGGTGATATAGAAGGCGGAGCTCGTACGTATGCCTGGCAAGGGTTTCAAAACATAAACAATTAACTAATGGTTAGATATATTGATATTTGCAATGCTGATCATGCATGTTTTTTGTAACCAGCCTAATTACCTGGTTGGTGCTCACTTCGCCTTTCTCTTCGGCAAAATCCTACTGGTGCTCAGAGGAGCCTTCAAAGATGCTAGAGTCGGCCATGCTGTAGCATCAAACAGAAAACACTTGAAAGCTCTACCATCAACTATGTAATGTTTACACACTACTCCTACATGGCCAGCCTTCCATATGTAATGCAAAAGTTTTTTAATATTTTAAGGCACTGTAGTTCCTTATATGGATGAACATGTTGTATACCAAGCTATTGTGTCAGGGCACCCAATCCTTCTTTTGAATTAAGGTTTTCCATATATAGTTTATTGTTACTAAATTGGTCTATAGAAAAAAGTATGCCCACGGTTAGCAAATTCTCCATAGTGTATAGAAAAAATATAACAACATTAGACTGATTCTTATTGTTACTGATTTGGTCTGATGCTTATTGTTACTTCATGAAACCCAATTTATAGAGCATATACTAAATCTGGAGTCCACAGAAACTCATATATTACACTATACTAATTTAGAGTCCACAGTAACTCATATATATAATACATTATACTAATTTGGTCTGATGCTTCTTGTTACTAACTTCATGAATCCTAATTTTTTCATACATTGCAACTCATATAATACTAACACTAAATATATATAGCAAGTAGTATTGAAAATTGGTTTTGGGAAAACTTCTTTCCATACCTCTTTGGATATGACATGGGGGGTGACGTCGGCGGGACGGCGTCGGCGGGGCGGCGTTGGGCAGAGACGGGCGGCGTCGCGCGGAGACGGGCGGCGTCGGCGGGGCGGCGTAGGGCGGAGACGGGCGGCGTCAGCGGGGCGACGTAGGGTGGAGACGGGCGGCGTCGGGCGGAGACACGACGCGTCAGGTGGCGGCGGCGGCGGGTATCGAGAGGAGGACGAGCCGGTGAAGTTGGGGTCGAGAGTGAGGATAAGTTTTTTTTACTGCGCCGGCAGCTGTTAAAACCCAACTAGTGCAGGCGTGGGCCTATTGGGCCTCATGTGCAACGCCGGGCCTAATGTGCAACGCCAGCACTAAGCAAATAGCTATGGCGTGCAATTTTAGCCCCCGACAGCACTATTTGAAAATGTTAGTGCCGGCGTTGGTGAGAAATGGCGCGCCACAAACAAGAGTTGTGGCTAGCCATTTCTCCACTAGTGAGTGGCGCCGCGAGGCCAAAGCGTAGGACACGATGTACATCGACCTCACCTCCGACGAGGATTCAGCGCCGCCGCTGGGCTCCGGGGAGCTCATTTTGGTCAGCTTAGGGTAGGCTAGCTAGGCGTCCGGCGAGCTATATATCTATATGTATGTATGAATCGTCCGCACTATATATCTATGTATGAATGATCAACCGGACTTCTGTGTACTGTTCTTGTTTATTTGTCGCGCGAAACAAATTTTTCAAAATTTACGGTTTCAGATAAGGTTTTCATTCTGCTGCAGCTTTTTTGGACCCTTATTGGACCTGTTACGCAAACTGTAAACCCCTTATAGAGGCTAGCCTTATAAGGGTTCTGCTAGAGTTGCTCTTATGGTACTCGCCTGGATAAGGTACTACTCGACCTTGCCTAAAGAAATAGCTACTACGCGGCCTGGTCAGCCCATAGCCACGTTTGGCAGGGGCAGTTTTTTTTGCTGGTTGGCAGGGCCAGTTGTTCTAAAATTTAATCAAATCACCCAAGCTTAATACGTTAGTTCGGCTGGAACGTTAGGGGGGGGGGGGACACGCCCCTGGCTCCGCCATTGTACGATACTATATTTGTAGTGCATAGTATTATATATTAGTATTATGAAGAACTTCATTTATTGTGATGCATGAATATAGTAGCACATCATTTAATATGACACGATATCATGATATGATACTCAATTCTCTTTTTCTTTATTTAATTATATGCCATATCATCAAATTGCCTAGTTGGCATGCATGATACTGCCTATGATACTTCCATTACGACTAGCCTAGTGCACAAGTGGGTCGGCTCACCTATTTCCTTTCGAAAACGCTACTGAATCTGGTCCGGACGCACACGTTTCACGTGAACTATCTATCAAAGCCGTACAAATTACACAAGATATTCACATGAAACCACATATATTTTGTGTGAAATGGAAGTTCCTGTGTTACAAATGGGATCCGAGACTAACTTTAGCAGGCAGCGCGGCTTACATGACCGGCAACCACTCGACAATATGAGCCTAGCCGCTCCCTCTGATTCTCGTGGCGGTCCATCATATGCCCGTCACGCGGCATCATGTCATGGCTTGCTTGTGAAGCCAGGAGGCGCGTTAGCAACACACCAATGGATGTGTCTGCCGAATCACCAATTGTCCCCTTAATGGTATCGCGATGGCTGATACGTCTCAAACGTATATCTAGTTTTCCAAACACTTTTACTCTTGTTTTGGACTCTAATTTGCATGATTTGAATGGAACTAATCCAGATTGACGTTGTTTTCAGCAGAACTACCTTGGTGTTATTTTTGTGCAGAAATACAAGTTTCTGGAATTGGACGAAACTTTTTGTCAATTATTTTTGGAATAAATAATGAATTATGGAGCGAAGATCCACCTGAGGGGGGCTACCTGTGGCTACAAGCCAACAGGGCACACCATGATGGCTTGTGGGGCCCACGTGGCTCCCCCGACCCTAATTCCAGTCCTATAAATTCACATCTTCGGAGAAAAAAATAAGAGAGAAGATTTCATCGCGTTTCACGAGATGGAGCCGCCACCAGCTCCTGTTCTTCCTCGGGAGGGCTGAGCTAGAGTCCGTTTGGGGCTCCGGAGAGGGGGATTTGTCGTCGTCATCACCGAACCTTCTTTATCAACACCGCCATGATGCTCACTGAGGTGCTTGGACTGCGTCGGTATTTCCCCAAAGAGGAAGGGATGATGCAGCACAGCGACGGTAAGTATTTCCCTCAGTTATGAAACCAAGGTTATCAAACCAGTAGGAGGATCACCACCACCCAATAAGCATCACCTGCACACAAACAACAAATACCTGCAACCCGACGCGAAAGAGAGGTTGTCAATCTCTCTACGGTAATAAGATAGATTAGGTAGTGATAGATAGGAGAGATAGATCTCTCAAGAACACAAATAAAAAAGAGTAAATATGCAGCAATATGTTTTTGGGTTTTTGGTTTTGTAGATATGAAAACAAAGAGTGCAAAAAACGTAGATCGGAAAGCAATATGATAGGAAAAGTAGACCCGGGGGCCGTAGGGTTCACTAGTGGCTTCTCTCATGAGTATAGCGCACGGTGAGTGAACAAATTACTGTTGGGCAATTGATAGAAAATCAAATAGTCATGACGATATCCAAGGCGATGATCATTATATAGGCATCATGTCCAAGATAGATAGACCGACTCCTGCCTGCATCTACCTCTATTACTCCACACATCGACCGCTATCCAGCATGCATCTAGTGTATTAAGTTCATGGAAAGACGGAGTAATGCAATAAGAACGATGACATGATGTAGACAAGATCTATTCATGTAGGAATAGACCCCATCTTGTTATCCTTAATAGCAACGATACATGCGTGTCTTGTTGCCCCTTCTGTCACTGGGAAAGAACACCGCAAGATCGAACCCATCACAAAGCACCTCTTCCCATGGCAAGAAAAATTGATCTAGTTGGCCTAACTAAACCAAAGATTCGAAGAAGAAATACGAGGCTATAAGTTATCATGCATATAAAAGATCAAAAAAGACTCAAATAATATTCATGGATAGAAACTGATCATGAACTCAAAATTCATCGGATCCTAACAAACACACCGCAAAAGTTTACATCAAATAGATCTCCAAGAGACCATTGTATTGAGAATCATAAGAGAGATAGAAGAAGCCATCTAGCTACTTCCTATGGACCCGTAGGTCTATGGTGGACTACTCACGCATCATCGGAGAGGCACCTATGAGGAAGATGAACCCCTCCGTGATGGTGTTTAGATTGGATCTCGAGGTTATGGAACTTGCGGCGGCTGGAATTGTGTTTCGTTGACTCCTCTAGGGTTTTTGGATTTTCTGGGAATTTATAGGCACGATAGTCGGTTGAGGGGGTGCCCGTGGTGCCCAGCACCCACCAGGCCGCGCCAGGGGGCCTCTGGCACGCCCTGGTGGGGGCTGGCCACCCTGGGACCCCTCTTCTGGTGATCTTTGGCCCATATGGTTTCTTCTAGTCCGTAAAAAATCCACAAAAATCCCCGCAGCATTTCATCTCTGTTTGGTACTGATTTTCTGCGAAGTAAAAAACAAGCAAAAACAGCAACTGGCACTTTGGCACTATGTCAATAGGTTAGTCCCAAAAAATGATATAAAGTTGTAATAAAATGATTGTAAAACATCCAAGAATGATAATATAACAGCATGGAACAAGCAAAAATTATAGATACGTTGGAGATGTATTAGCATCCCCAAGCTTAATTCCTACTCGTCCTCGAGTAGGTAAATGATAAAAACAGAATTTTTGATGTGGAATGCTGCCTAACATGTTCATCATATTCTTTTCTTCTTTGTATAGCATGAACATTTGGACTTGTAAATGATTCAAAGCAATAGTCTAGTTTTAACATAATGACTTCAATATTCAAGCATGTCAAGAAGCAACCATGTCTTTCAAAATATCAGCACTAAAGAAAGTTATCCCTAGCCCATCATGCTCAATCATTGATCCATGAATGAAACACACTCAAATATTAGCTATGCCCAATGCTCAAGTACGATGATAGTGCCCCCTAGTTGGTGCTTATAAGAGAAGATGGAGACTCAAAGCAAAAACAGCAACTGGCACTTTGGCACTATGTCAATAGGTTAGTCCCAAAAAATTATATAAAGTTGTTCTAAAATGATTATAAAATATCCAAGAATGATAATATAACAGCATGGAACAAGGAAAAATTATAGATACGTTGGAGATGTATCAACATCCCCAAGCTTAATTCCTACTCGTCCTCGAGTAGGTAAATGATAAAAACAGAATTTTTGATGTGGAATGGTGTTTATCTCATATTCTTTTCTTTGTAGCATGGACAATTGGACTTTTTGATGATTCAAAGCAATAGTCTAGTTTTAACATAATGACTTCAATACTCAAGCATGCCAACAAGCAACCATGTCTTTCAAAATATCAACACTAAAGAAAGTTATCCCTAGCCCATCATGCTCAATAATTGATCCATTCATGAAACACACTCAAATATTAGCTATACCCAATGCTCAAGTACGATCATAGTGCCCCCTAGTTGGTGCTTTATAAGAGAAGATGGAGACTCAAAGTAAAAATAAAAATTGCATAAAGTAAATAGATAGGCCCTTCGCAGAGGGAAGTAGGGATTTGTAGAGGTGCCAGAGCTCAAGGTTTAAATTGAGAGAGAAAAAATATTTTGGGTGGCATGCTTTTCCTGTCAACGAAAACGACAAAGTAGCTCACAATACTTTCCATGCTAGATATCATAGGAGGTTCCCAAACAGAAAATAAAGTTTATTCCTTTTTCCACCAAACTTTCACTTTCCATGGCGGGCCGTATCCACGGTTGCCATCCATACCAACACTTTCTAAGGAATTTATTATTTGACAACAGAAAGTATTTTTTTTTTCTTTTTCATTTCGGGAATGGGCATCCCTATTACCGCCGCACTCTCGTGCAATGACAAGTGAATAAACACTCATCTTGAGAATAACACATCTAGCATGGAAAAATATTGGACACTCCCCACCGTTTCATGAGCGGTACGGGCACACAAAAGAGAAAATTTATTTTGAAAATTTAGAGATGGCACATACAAATTTGCTTGGAACGGCATGGAAATACCGCATATAGGTAGGTATGGTGGACTCATAAGGCAAAACTTGGTTTAAGGATTTTGGATGCACAAGTAGTATTTCTACTTAGTACAAATGAAGGCTAGCAAAAAGATTGGGAAGCAACCAAACCAAGAAATGAAAAATCACATAAGTGAGCATTGAAAATAACTAACACCGAATAATGCACCACAAGTAGGATGTAACTTCATTGCATAACTATTCACTTTCGTGCATGCATAGGGAATCACAAACCTTAACACCAATATTCCTACTAAGCATAATTACTCATTAACATGACTCACATATTACTATCATCATGTTTCAAAACTATTACAAGGAATCAAGTTTAATTTGTCCAATGATCTTCATGAAAGTTTTATTATATCCTCCTTGGATATCTATCACTTTGGGACTAGTTTCAAATATGGTCATTGCTTTTTGGCAAGCTCAAACAAATTTAAGTGAAGCACATGAGCATAAAGATTTCATCTCTCAAAAAGGTATAAGTGAAGCATGAGAGGATTTCTTCAAAATTTTACTAACTCTCAAATTAATCTAAGTGAATCATGAGAGTATTTCTACAAAAGTTTCCAAGCACACCGTGCTCAAAAAGATATAAGTGAAGCACTAGAGCAATTCTATAGCTCAAAAAGTTTAAGTGAAGCACATAGATCAATTCTAAAAATCATAGCATGATTTTAGCTTTCTCAAATAGGTGTGTACAGCAAGGATACAAAGGGAAAACTAACAAACAAAGCAAGCAAAGATACAAGACGCTCCAAGCAAGACACATGATATGTGACGAATAAAAATATAGCTCCAAGTAAAATACCAATGGTCGTTAGAAGAAAGAGGGGATGCCACTCGGGAGCATCCCCAAGCTTAGTTGCTTGTTACTCTTTTGATATATCTTGGGGGTGCGGTAGCATCCCCAAGCTTAGGCTTTTTCTACTCCTTATTCCTTCATCCATCGTGATCTCACCCAAAACTTGAAAACTTCAATCACACAAAACTCAACAAAATCTTCGTGAGATCCGTTAGTATAAGAAAGCAAATCACTACTTTAGGTACTGTTGTAAACCCATTCAAATTTTATAATTGCATTATACCTACTGTATTTTAACTTTACCATGGCTTATACCCTCCAAAACAAACCATAGATTCATCAAAACAAGCACACAATGCAACAAAAACAGAATCTGTCTCAAACAGAACAGTCTGTAGTAATCTGTACCATACCCATACTTCTGTAAATCTAAAAATTCTGAAAAACTAGTACAACGTAAGGAATTTGTATAGAAACACTGTGTTAAAATTGCAGCTCAAGATCACTTTCCAGAAAAAAATGAAAATTCATATACTGGACGCAAAGTTTCTGTTTCAGATTCAGCATCACTTCTACTCATCCGATGAATCATCCTAACGGTTCTACTTGGCACAAACACTAAATAAACCATAAAAACACAATCATAACAGAGGCATAATTGTGTCATCACTCAAAAATAGAAAGGAAAAAGTAAAAATTTACTTATTCATTGGGTTGCCTCCCAACAAGCGCTATCCTTTTACGCCCCTAGCTAGGCATATTGGATAGATTCAAGTATTGTCATCTTTAGTTTTGGTCACTTTTGTGAGGGCCTTCTCGAATCCGGGAGGCTCTTTACGCTTCCCCAAATTTTCAGGAGAAGAAACCATCTTAAGATCCAAAATGTCCAAACGCTTATTGCACAGGGTAATCGAAGTGTTCAAACGATTGAGGTTCCCACTAATATGCTTGAGGGGTTCATGATATTTTTGTAACTCGACCACGTGCTTATGTAAGTCACCCAATTTGTCAAGAATTTGAACTCCCTCTTGTGAAAAAGCAAGCCCCTTTTTTGGTGGAGGAACCCCCAAGATTCCTTCCAAAACTTCATAAGCGGCGTTTGCATCAAGTTCAATATAATTGCCCTTTGAGGCGAAATCCAAAAGCTCTCTATGATGCAAAGCCAATCCAATATAAAAAATTCTAAGAAAAACTTTTGCATCTCCTTTTAGATAGGAAATACGATAGGATTCCATTAGCCTGTACCAGGCATCTTTCAAATTTTCCCTTTGTTTTTGTTTGAAGTATAGAACTTCAAAATCTGGTGACAAAGGGGGAGTAGTAACGCTAGTCATAGCAACAAGCAAGAGATCTGACAAGAAAAAGAGCGAACGAAAAAGAGGGCGAATAAAACGGGAAATTGGTGAAGTGGGGGAGAGGAAAACCAGAGGCAAATGGCAAATAATGTAATTGCAAGGAGATGAGATTTGTGATTAGGAACCTGGTAGATGATGATGGAGTCCCCTCGGCGCCTACGATAGGCACGTAGAAGAGACCGCTTCCTCCCCTGCAACGGCGCCAGAAATTCCTTTGACGTGGCTTGGACTGCGTCGGTATTTCCCCAAAGAGGAAGTGATGATGTAGCATAGCGACGGTAAGTATTTCCCTCAGTTATGAAACCAAGATTATCGAACCAGTAGGAGGATCACCACCACCCAATAAGCAGCACATGCACACAAACAACAAATACTTGCAACCCGACGCGAAAGAGAGGTTGTCAATCTCTCTACGGTAATAAGATAGATTAGGTAGTGATAGATAGGAGAGATAGATCTCTCAAGAACACAAATAAAAAGAGTAAATATTCAGGGGTGAGGCGGAGGCCAAGGACGAGCTGGCGTCCCTCCAGACCCAGATCAAGGGTGCCGCCGACGCCGTGCAGGCCGCCCAGGATGAGGCGGCTCACGCGAAGATGCTGGAGGCGCAGCGCGCCAAGCAGTATCTGGACATTGCCCCTCGTTGCTATGCGCGCACGGCGACGGGGGCTACCTCGACTTCTTCGGCAAGGTGGAGGCGCTGGAGGCTGGCATCTCCCGGGTGGACGAGGACAACGTGTCTAGCGCGCGTGACCTCCTGGACCTCGCGCTGACACGCGTCTTCTCCAACCTTCGCCGCCACACCCCGGAGCTCGATCTTCTCCGTGTCATGGAACCGGTGCCCGAGGAGCTCCACAGGCCCCTCGGGGACGAGGTGCGCCCGCACGTGGAGTCCCTGGTGGAGCGGTTCGTCCAAGAGCCTCTCTCCGACGAGGGCGACGACTCCGGCGCCGCGGCGGGCGACGGTCCGGATGGCGACAGCGGCTCCTCCGTCTAGGCTTCCCCTGTTTTCTTTTCCTGGTTCCTGTCATGTCAAGCAACAATCGGCCCCCGAGGGCATTAACTTTTGTGTTTTTACCTTCTTCTTTTAAGCCGTCCATTGTTTGCTTTGTGTGGCGTGATCTCGCCTCTTCCGCGGGGCCTTGCGTTATCGCTGGTACGGCCTGGCGCCCCTCGAGAGGTCCGTGAGGGCATCGTGCTATGTCTGGCGATGGCAGCCGGCTGGGTCCTCGCGAGGCGGGCCTTCATGAGGGGGTGTGTGCCGGCCCTAAGGCCAGAATCTTAGCGACGTTGCCAGAGTGGCCGGATTCCTTCCCCCGCGTTGCCCTTCCTTGTTTCTGGGACCACAAGAATCCTGATGGGGATACGTGGCGGACCGTAGTGCCTGCATTATCACGTTAGCGTACACACCTCTCGCCCGGCATTCGGGCTATCATTTGATCAAAAAGTCTTTGCTCTACTAGGTGGGTGTACTTAGCTTATCGGGCCGTGGCGAGATTGAGCGCCACGAGGTGTTGCTTGGGCGTCCAGAGAGGTCGAGGTTCCCACCAGGGGGGCTTCTTCCTTGCGTGCGGGGTGGTCCGGGAGCCCTTTCGGCACTCTACGTCGACGAGGCCCGATCCCGAGCAGACCTCGACCGCCGTTGGGGCGTCCGGATCACCAGGACTAGACCAAAGGGGCGAGGCCTCGGCCGCCATTGGGGTGTCCGGATCACCAGGACGAGACCAAGAGGCGCGGAGCTACGTGATCGGTGAGGTTCCCAAGGCGCATTGCCTAGGAACCCCCCCTTGATGCTCAAGCGGCGCTCTGCGTCGGCGGAGCCCAGTCCCGCGCATACCTCAACCGCCGTTGGGGCGTCCGGATCACCAGGACGAGACCAAGGGGCAAGGGGCTACGTGACTAGTGTGGCTCCTGAGACGCGTTGCCCAGTAGCCCCCCTTGACGCTCAAGCGGCTCCCATACCTTTCCGCCGGTTGCCGCTACGGGAGGCGCCTGAGCCTCCCGCGGTTCCGCGCTGTCGTGTCGGTCCGCGGTCGGAGCCCCCGAGCGGGGGTCGGCCATCAAAAGATGTGTGCTCCCGAGGCGACAGGCCTAGCCGGCCTGCCCTGAGGGGCCACGAGGGGAGGCCAAAGTGCGCGGGCCCCGGCAAGGTGCGAATCCAAAGAAAAGAGACCGCAAGGCCAGAAAAAGGAATCGCGAAGAGAGAAAAATTCCCGTCCCTTTTTTAAATAGAGTTACGAAGTCTTCAAATTTCATTTCAAAGAGTGGCAATACGAACACAAAAAGAAGCAAGCAACAGCCGCGTCCGGCACCTAGGCTAGTCTTCGCCTTCGTCTTCCCCCAGCGCGGAGCGTAGGGCATCCACGTTGCGTGGGCATAGTCATTGGAGTTCAGTGTTGTCCGCCAGCGCGGAGCATGGGGCTTCCACTTGGGCGTGGGATGGAACCCCTCCGCATCCTCGGGGGGGGGGGGGGGGGCTCCGGGTGTATACAGCCCACTCATTATTACGTGAGAGTGTCACGGGTTGAGCCTGGGGGTGCGCTGAGAGCTCCATGCCTCCTTGGCATGGAGCCCATTTCCAGCCCCCAAGCGTGATGCCGCGACGTGGGGTCGGCCCCGGACGGGTCCTCGAGCACGAGGCGATCCCCCCACACTCTTCGCAGGGAGGGCCCGCCCTGGGACAGGGTCTCGGGCCCTCCGAAGCCCGGGGATGGACGTCGTCGTTGTAGTGTCGCCGCCGCCCCCTGCGCTGCGGGCGGGGCCCGGCGCAGGGGCCCTCCGACGCGTGTGAGGTCGGCACCCAAGGCGGTGCCCCAGCCTGCCTCGCTGGGGTGCCCGGGAGCCCCACGCTAGTACCCAACCGCCCGTCCCCAGGTGGACCGAGCCCGACCCGGAGACATGGGTGAGTACGTGATCTCCTCCCGCTGGTTGAGCGAGACCTGGCCCGGAGACATGGGCGTGTGTTCCACCCTCCGTCTCTGGGTAGGAGTCGCCCTGCCTGGGGACATGGGCGTGTGTTCCACCCTCCGTCTCTAGGCTGGGGGCACCTGGCCTGAAGACATGGGCGTGTGTTCCACCCTCCGTCTCCAGGTTGGAAGCACCTGGTCTGAAGACATGGGCGTGTGTTCCACCCTCCGTCTCCAAGCTGGAGTCGCCCTGCCTGGGGACATGGGCGTGTGTTCCACCCTCCGTCTCCAGGCGGACGACCCCGGTCCGCGGACCCAGGCGCTTGCCAAGGGTATTCCCCCACCAGCGGGCGCGCCTCACGAGGCTGCCAGGGCCAGGCATCCTCATGAGGCCGGCCCCGCCAGCCGCCCTCACGAGGCTGTTCATACCAGCCCCGACGAAGGCCGCTCGTGAGGTCGCATATGCCCCTCCTGCTGTCGTGGCAGCCGGCGCAGCTCCTGTCATGGCCCGGGCGCTCGTCAACATGGCCGTGGTAGAGTTGTGCGAGCCCCCAGGTGCTGGTGTAGACGGGTCGCCGGGCGTCCTCCCCCGATGTGCCGGTGTAGGACCGAAAGTATGTCTAGAGGGGGGGTGATTAGACTACTTGACCAAATAAAAGTTTTGCCTTTTCCCAAATTTTAGAGTTGACAATTTTAGCATTTCATGGCAAGTCAAGTACACCCTACACATGCAAGTCCAAGATTATAGCAGCGGAAAGTAACAACAAACATGAGTAGAAAGGATAGGGTAGGAAGATCAAACGTAATTGTAGACACGATGATTTTTCCCGTGGTTCCGATAGGTGGTGCTATCGTACATCCACGTTTATGGAGTCTTCAACCCACTGAGGGTAACGGTCGCGAGAGTCCACGAAGGGCTCCACCCATAAGGGTCCACAAAGTAGCAACCTTGACTATTCCATAACGGCTTCCGTCCACGAAGGACTAGCCTCACTATGGGTAGATCTTCACGAAGTAGGCGATCTCCTTGCCCTTACAAACTTCTTGGTTCACTCCACAACACAAAGTTGGAGGCTCCCAAGCGACACCTAACCAATCTAGGAGGCACCACCCTCCAAAAGGTAATAGGCTCGGTAATGACGATGAACTCCTTGCTCTTGTGCTTCAAGATGATAGACTCCTCAAAACACAATCACTCTCTCACAGATTTGACTTGGTGGAAGAGATGGGATTGGTGGAAAGCAACTTGGGGAGGCTAGAAATCAAGATCCATATGGTTGGAGTGGAAGATCTTGACCTCAACACAAGGATAGGTGATTCTCTCTCAGAAAACTGGATGGGGCAAGTATGGAATAGTTCTGAGTGCTTCTCTCTCGAGTAGGTGGTGGTGAAGGGGTATATATAGGCATCCCCAAAAATCCAACCGTTACACACAAAATGACCAACTCGATGACACCGATGTGTTAATCTCGGTGGTACCGAAGTGACCAAAAGGTGGCAACTTTTGAATCTCGGTGAGACCGATATAGGAAACTCGGTTGCACCGATAAGGTGACCAACGGTCAGATTCCCAATCTCGGTGACGCCGATCCAACAATCTCGGTGGTACCGATATTGTGAATTTGCGTAACAGAAAGTTGGAAACCTAAACTCGGTGGCACCGGTATGGAATCGGTTGCACCGAAGTGGCTAGGGTTTGGCTGAGTCTGTCTATGGTTGAGAATCGGTGGCACCGGGATGGAAATGTTGGTTGCACCGATGTTGAGTATATGGCTTTGGACAGACTTTGGTGGGAGAGCTTGTGGGTGTTTTTGGTGACTATCACTTGTGCACGTATGAGCATTTTGTTCACCAACAAAACCTTACCCCCTTTTAATAGTATTGGCTTTCCTATGGACTCAAAGTGATTTCTCACAAATGTAAAATGTAGAGTCCTCTTCCTTGAAGCTTTGCCAACCTATTTCCTTGCATCTTGGGGTATTTCCACAATCTCCACAATCCTTTTGCCAATCCTATCATTGAGCATTTCCTGAAATATACTTGATGGAAAACATTAGTTCAATGACTTATATGTTGTTATAAATTACCAAAACCACCAAGGGAGCAAATGTGCTTTCAGTCGGGTGTGCTGGGAGGCGCGTTGCGGCGTCTACCTCACGCGGCTGGCAGTTCCCTTCGGCCCCTATCTACACCAGGGGCTAGCTCCTGCGTGCCCGATGAGTCGGGCCGCGCTCCCAGCGGGTGCGGGTCTCGACTCGCTTCTTCCGTGCGTCCGCTCACCCTCAGCGTCTCGACGGTCGGTCGAGTGACCCCATGGACGCGAGCCCCCTGGGCCGTCCCATAGGGAAGCGCCTGGGCCTCGCCGGCCGTCGTGGCGCGCCTGGCCGCGCGACATATCCAGCTGTCGTAGTGTCCGCGAGCAACGTCGAAAGTCTGCAGCTCACGGGCCATGAGGAGCGCGATTCACCCACGTGCCGGGTCGCGGCGAGCTCGGAGGGAAGATGCCACGACACGGACGCTGGGGAGGGTCGGGGCGGCGAGGGCGCGCTGCGCGGTGGACGAGGGCGACATCCCCCGGTGCTTGTCCAAGGCCGGGCTGGAGACGTCGTCTTCCGATGGAGGAGCAATGCTGCGCGGGATGCCGAGGCCCGCATGCGTCGCCCGAGCAACGCGGGCAGCCCGTCGTTCGGCGCGGGCTCGCCGTCCCTTGGCCATGGAAGCTACGAGCGGAGGCGAGGCAAAGCTTGAATGAGGATCCCGACATGCCCCCTACCTGGCGCGCCAAATGTCGGATTTCGGGCTCCGCAAAACCCTATGAAGTTCGAACCCAAGGGCGTGTGCGAAGATCCCCAACAGCTTCACCCCTCCAAGCTCACAACGCGATGACCCCGCTCGATGGCTAGGAAGAAGGTAGCACACGAGAGTTTACCCAGGTTCGGGCCGCTGTGAAGCGTAAAACCCTACTCCTGCTTTGGTGGATTGCCTCACGAGGAGGTTTGTGCATGAACTAGTACAGTGGTGAGTTGGTTCGCGAGTGCGTTTGCGGTGGTCTCGGATCCCCCCTTCTGCAGAGCAGCCCATCCTCTATTTATAGCGGCACGGGTCCTCTTCCCATATCGCAATGGCGGGAAGGGATCCCACAATGGCCAAATTCGAAAGGGGACAGGAGGTACATCCTATCCTGACGTAAGGTGGTCTTCGCCTGCAAAGTAGTCGGTGGTGATGCAGAGGTGGGCTTGGCGATGACGTCCGTCCTGCGGGCCTCGGGGTCTTGGTCTTGTTGCACCAGAAGGGAAACCTTTGGGGGCGCTTTGGGAACCTGCGTGCGCCCCTGCCTCCTTTGCACGAAAGTGGAAGCTGTCTTCTCTGGCGCGCTGGTGGCCGCCTGGCCCGCCTTGCGTCATCCTTGGCCTCCCGGGTCTGGGCATTACATAGAGATCTCCGCCACTCGGGAGGAGGCCTGGGGAGGCCTGCTCCCCTACGGGTCTTGGTGCTGTCTCCCTCGCGAGCTCGGGGTCTCGCGAGGGCCTTGTATGGAGTGGGGCCGCGCTGGGCCATACTTGGTCATCGAGGTGGGCCACGCCCTGGCCCGCAGGCAGGCAAGTCTGGGTACCCCCGTTCCGAGGACGCCGACAAATTATAGATACGTTGGAGACGTATCACACCTCTCGCCACTAGTGCGGAGTCTTGTGATATTAATGCCGCTTTGTTGAATCTTGTCATGAAAGATCTATTTGCCGGTACTCCTAATGAGGATGCCGCGTCCCATCTAAACACGTTCGTAGAATTGTGTGATATGCAAAAGAAAAAGAATGTGGAAAATGATATTGTGAAGTTGAAATTATTTCCTTTTTCCTTGCGGGATCGTGCAAAAATTTCGTTTTCTTCTTTGCCTCGCAATATTATCGATTCTTGGAAGAAGTGCAAGGATGCTTTTATCACTAATTATTTTCCGCCCGTGAAAATTACTTCCCTTAGGACACAAATCATGAATTTTAAGCAACTTGAGCATGAACATGTTGCACAATCTTGGGAAAGAATGAAATTGATGCTAAGAAATTGTCCTACTCATGGTTTAAATCTTTGGATGATCATACAAAAATTTTATGCGGGATTGAATTTTGTCTCTAGAAATATTTTAGATTCCGCCGCGGGTGGTACTTTTATGGAAATTACTTTGGGTGAAGCTACTTAATTGCTAGATAATATCATGGCAAATTATTCACAATGGCATACCGAAAGAGCACCTACTAGTAAAAAAGTTAATTCGGTTGAAGAAATTAGTACTTTGAGTGATAAGGTTGATGCTTTGATGAAATTGGTTGCTAGTAAAAATGCTCCTATTGATCTTAATGATGTGCCTTTGTCTACTTTGATTGAGCAAAATAGTGATTCCGTAGATGTGAACTTTGTCTCGCGAAAAAATTTCAATAACAATGCGTATAGAGGTAATTTTAATCCTAGGCCTTTTCCTGGAAATTCCTCTAATAATTATGGTAATTCCTCTTACAATAATAATAGGAACACCTCTGATCTTGAGAGTAATATTAAAGAATTTATCAATGCGCAAAACTCTTTCAATACTACGATAGAAGAAAAGTTGAATAAGATTGATGATATGTCTAGGAGCATTGATAGAATTTCTCATGATATTGAAAATCTCAAGCTGAAAGCTTTTGTTCCTAAGATTGATGAATCAATTAGAGCTTTATTTGTCTCTATGGATGAAAGTAAGAAAAGAACCGCTATGCTTAGAGCTAAAAGAGAAATCTTAGAAAAATCGTTTTCTAATGATTGCCTTCATAAAAATGATGAAGATCTTAAAGTGATTGGTGTTTCTTATATTGATTCCTTGTTTAGTAATATTAAAATTGATGATGAAGGGACTGAAGTAGAGTCCACTTTAGCTAGAAGGCGTCCCAATAATTTGGAGGGTGAAAATCTTGATGAAAAATTTGATAAAAGTGGGTTTGAAGAAGTCAAAACTTTAACTAGTGATGTGCCCACTATTTTGGATTGCAAAGAATTTAATTATGATAGTTGCTCTTTGATTGAATGTATTTCTTTGTTGCAATCCATGTTGAAGTCACCCCATGCTTATGAGCAAAATAAAGCTTTTACTAAACATATCGTTGATGCCATTATGAAATATTTTGAAGAAAAAATAGAGTTGGAGATTTCTATTCCTAGAAAATTACATGATGAGTGGGAACCTACTATTAAAGTCAAGATCAAAAAATATGAGTGCTTTGCTTTATGTGATTTGGGTGCTAGTGTTTCCACGATTCCGAAATCTTTATGTGATGTGCTTTGTCTCACCAATATTGAAGAGTGTTCTCTCAATTTGCACTTGGCGGATTCTACTATTAAAAAACCTTTGGGAGGAATTAATCATGTTATTATTCTTGCAAATAGGAACTATGTGCCCATAGATTTTATTGTGCTTGATATTGATTGCAATCCGTCTTGTCCCATTATACTTGGTAGACCGTTTTTACGCACTATAGGTGTCGTGATTGTTATGAAAGAAGGCAATATTCGTTTTCAATTTCCTATAAGAAAGGGTAGGGAACACTTCCCTAGAACAAGAATTAAGCCACCATATGAATCGATCATCAGAGCATCCTATGGATCTAAAACCAAAGATGATAATACTTGAAACTATGCGTTATGCCTAGCTAGGGGCGTAAAACGATAGCGCTTGTTGGGAGGCAACCCAATGAATAAATTTATTTTTGCTTTTTTCCTTTCTGTTTTTTAGTGTTGACACAATTATGCCTCTGTTATGATTGTGTTTTTATGGTTTATTTTTGTGCCAAGTAGATCCTTTAGGATGATTCATAAGATGAGTAGAAGCGATGCTGAATCTGAAACAGAAACTTTGCGTCCAGTGTTCGAATTTTCGTTTTTTACTGGAACGTGATCTTGAGCTGAAATTTTAACACAGTGTTTCTATACAAATGATTTACGTTTTCCTAAGTTTTCAGAATTTTTAGAGTTACAGAAGAATGGTTAGAGTACAGATTACTACAGACTGTTCTGTTTAATACATATTCTGTTTTCGTTGCATTGTGTGCTTGATTTGATGAATCTATGGGTTATATTGAAGGGTATGAGCCATGGTAAAGTTAAAATACAGTATGTATAATGCAATACCAAAATATGAATGGGTTTGCAACAGCACCTAAAGTAGTGATTTTCTTTATTATACTAACGGATCTCACGAAGATTTTGTTGAGTTTTGTGTGAGTGAAGTTTTCAAGTTTTGGGTGAGATCACGATGAATGAAGGAATAAGGAGTGAAAAGAGCCTAAGCTTGGGGATGCTACAGCATCTCCAAGATATATACAAAGAGAAACAAGCAACTAAGCTTGGGGATGCCCCCGAGTGTCATCCCCTCTTTCTTCTAACGACCATCGGTGTTTTACTTGGAGCTATATTTTTATTCGTCACATATCATGAGTTTTCCTTGGAGCGTCTTGTATCATTTGAGTCTTTGCTTGCTTTGCTTGTTAGTTTGTCACTTGTATCCTTGCTGGACACACCTATTTGAGAGAGCCAAAATTATGCTATGATTTGTTAAAATTGCTCTATATGCTTCACTTAAACTTTTTGAGGTATAGAATTGCTCTAGTGCTTCACTTATATCTTTTTCAGCACGGTGTGCTTGGAAATTTTTGTAGAAATACTCTCATGCTTCACTTAGATTAATTTGAGAGTTAGTAAATTTTGAAGAAATGCTCTCATGCTTCACTTATACCTTTTTGAGAGATGAAATCTTTATGCTCATGTGCTTCACTTAAATTTGTTTGAGCTAGTCAAAAAGCAATGGCAATATATAAAACTAGTCCCAAAGTGATAGATATCCAAGGAGGATATAATAAAAACTTTCATGAAGATCATTGGACAAATTAAACTTGATTCCTTGTAATAGTTTTGAGACATGATGATAGTAATATGTGAGTCATGTTAGTGAGTAATTATGCCTTAGTAGGAATATTGGTGTTAAGGTTTGTGATTCCCTATGCATGCACGAAAGTCAATAGTTATGCAATGAAATTACATCCTACTTATGGTGCATTATTCGGTGTTAGTTATGCTCAATGCTCGCTTATGTGAATTTTCGTTTCTTGGTTTGATTGCTTCTCAATCTATTTGCTAGCCTCCATTTGTACTAAGTAGAAATACTACTTGTGCATCCAAAACCCTTAAACCAAGTTTTGCCTTATGAGTCCATCATACCTACCTATATGCGGTATTTCCATGCCATTCCAAGCAAATTTGTATGTGCCATCTCTAATTTTCAAAATAAACTTCCCTTTTGTGTGCTCGTACCGCTCATGAAACGGTGGGGAGTGTCCAATCTTTTTCCATGCTAGATGTGTTATTCTCAAGATGAGTGTTTATTCACTTGTCACTGCACGAGAGTGCGGCGGTAATAGGGATGACCATTCCCGAAATGAAAAAGAAAAAATATTTACTTTAAGTTGTCAAATAATAAATTTCTTGGTAAGTGTTGGTATGGAAGGCAACCATGGATACGGCCCGCCATGGAATGTGAAAGTTTGGTGGAAAAAGGAATAAACTTTATTTTCTGTTTGGGAACCGCCTATCATATATCTAGCATGGAAAGTATTGTGAACTACTTTGTCGTTTTCGTTGACAGGAAAGGCATGCCACTCAAAATATTTTTTCTCTATCAATTTAAACTTTGAGCTCTGGCACCTCTACAAATCCCTACTTCCCTCTGCGAAGGGCCTATCTATTTACTTTATGCAATTTGTATTTTTACTTTGAGTCTCCATCTTCTCTTATAAAGCACCAACTAGGGGGCACTATGATCGTACTTGAGCATTGGGTATAGCTAATATTTGAGTGTGTTTCATGAATGGATCAATGATTGAGCATGATGGCCTAGGGAACTTTCTTTAGTGTTGATATTTTGAAAGACATGGTTGCTTGTTGGCATGCTTGAGTATTGAAGTCATTATGTTAAAACTAGACTATTGCTTTGAATCATCAAAAAGTTCAATTGTCCATGCTACAAAGAAAAGAATATGAGATAAACACCATTCCACATCAAAAATTCTGTTTTTATCATTTACCTACTCGAGGACGAGTAGGAATTAAGCTTGGGGATGCTGATACATCTCCAACGTATCTATAATTTTTCCTTGTTCCATGCTGTTATATTATCATTCTTGGATATTTTATAATCATTTTAGAACAACTTTATATAATTTTTTGGGACTAACCTATTGACATAGTGCCAAAGTGCGAGTTGCTATTTTTGCTTGTTTTTTACTTCGCAGAATATCAGTACCAAATGGATTCCAATCGCAACGAAACTTTTTGGAGAATTTTTTTGGACCAGAAGACACCCAGTGGGCCAAAGAAGTGCTAGAGAGGTGGGCTGTGGAGGCCACAACCCACCAGGGCGCGCCAGGGGCCCCCCGGCGCGCCCTGATGTGTTGTGCCCTCCACGGGGCCCCCCTCCACCGCCTGTGATGCATATAAATATCCAAATATTCAGAAAACCCTAGGGGAGTCGACGAAAAACACATCCATCCGCCGCAAGTTCCAGAACCTCGAGATCCAATCTAACACCATCACGGAGGGGTTCATCTTCTTCATAGGTGCCTCTCCGATGATGCGTGAGTAGTCCACCATAGACCTACGGGTCCGTAGGCAGTAGCTAGATGGCTTCCTCTCTCTCTCTTTTGATTCTCAATACAATGTCTCTTGGATATCTATTTGATGTAAACTTTTGCGGTGTGATTGTTGGGATCTGATGAATTTTGAGTTCATGACCAGTTTCTATCCATGAATATTACTTGAATCTTCTTTGATCTCTTATATACATGATTACTTATAGCCTCGTATTTCTTCTTCAAATCTTTGGTTTAGTTAGGCCAACTAGATCGATTTTTCTTGCCATGGGAAGAGGTGCTTTGTGATGGATTCAATCTTGCGGTGTCCTTTCCCAGTGATAGAAGGGGCAGCAAGGCACGCATGTATCGTTGCCATTAAGGATAACAAGATGGGGTCTATTCCTACATGAATAGATCGTGTCTACATCATGTCATCGTTGTTATTGCATTACTCCGTTTTTCCATGAACTTAATACACTAGATGCATGCTGGATAGCGGTCGATGTGTGGAGTAATAGTGGTAGATGCAGGCAGGAGTCGGTCTACTTATCTTGGACGTAATGCCAATATAATGATCGTCACCTTGGATATCGTCATAATTATTTGATCTTCTATCAATTGCCCAAAAGTAATTTGTTCACCCCCCGTGCGCTATACTCATGAGAGAAGCCACTAGTGAAACCTACGGCCCCGAGTCTACTTTTCCAACATATTGCTTTCCGATCTATCTTTTTGCCTCTTTGTTTTCAGATCTACTATACCAAAAACCCAAAAATATATTGCTGCACTTTTTATTTGCTCTTTTTATTTTGTGTTCTTGAGAGATCTATCTCTCCTATCTATCATATCC
Organism: Elymus sibiricus; assembly: GCA_039707655.1. Lineage (NCBI taxonomy): Eukaryota > Viridiplantae > Streptophyta > Magnoliopsida > Poales > Poaceae > Elymus > Elymus sibiricus. Next base: position 449,865,875 of record CM077667.1, on the reverse strand, counting down.
TAATCTATGTTTTCACCGTAGAGAGATTGACAACCTCTCTTTCGCGTTGGGTTGCAAGTATTTGTTATTTGTGTGCAGGTGCTCCTTATTGGGTGGTGGTGATCCTCTTACTGGTTCGATAACCTTGGTTTCATAACTAAGGGAAATACTTACCGTCGCTGTGCTGCATCATCCCTTCCTCTTTGCGGAAATACCGACGCAGTCTCAAGCCACGTCAATATCCACAATGTTGTGAGATTGATGTTGCTATGACTTCGCTATGCTTAATGCTTGTCACTAGGGCCCGAGTGCCATGATTTCAGATCTGAACCTATTATGTTTTCATGAATATAAGAGTGATTTGGATCCTATCTTGAAAGTTGTATGCACCTATTACGTGTCTTGATCCGCATACCCCAAGGTGACAATAATTGGGATTCTTTCCAGTCATTGTCGTAGTTTGAGGAGTTCATGTATTCACCATGTGTTAATGCTTTGTTCCGGTTCTCTATTAAAAGAAGGCCTTAATATCCCTTAGTTTCCAATAGGGACCCGCTGCCACTGGAGGGTAGGACAAAAGATGTCTGATACGTCTCCAACGTATCTATAATTTTTGCTTGTTCCATGCTGTTATATTATCATTCTTGGATGTTTTACAATCATTTTAGAACAACTTTATATCATTTTTTGGGACTAACCTATTGACATAGTGCCAAAGTGTGAGTTGCTATTTTTGCTTGTTTTTTACTTCGCAGAATATCAGTACCAAACGGAGTCCAATCGCAACGAAACTTTTTGGAGAATTTTTTTGGACCATAAGACCTCCACTAGGCCAAAGAAGAGCTAGAGAAGTGGGTTGTGGAGGCCACAACCCACCAGGGCGGGCCAGGGGCCCCCCGGCGCGCCCTGATGGGCTGTGCCCTCCACGGGGCCCCCCTCCACCGCCTGTGATGCCTATAAATATCCAAATATTCAGAAAACCCTAGGGGAGTCGACGAAAAACACATCCAGCCGCCGCAAGTTCCAGAACCTCGAGATCCAATCTAACACCATCACTGAGAGGTTCATCTTCTTCATAGGTGCCTCTCCGATGATGCATGAGTAGTCCACCATAGACCTATGGGTCCGTAGGCAGTAGCTAGATGGCTTCCTCTCTCTCTCTCTTTTGATTCTCAATACAATGGTCTCTTGGAGATCTATTTGATGTAAACTTTTGCGGTGTGTTTGTTGGGATCAGATGAATATTGAGTTCATGATCAGTTTCTATCCATGAATATTATTTGAATCTTCTTTGATCTCTTATAGCCATGATTACTTATAGCCTCGTATTTCTTCTTCAAATCTTTGGTTTAGTTAGGCCAATTAGATCGATTTTTCTTGCCATGGGAAGAGGTGCTTTGTGATGGGTTCGATCTTGCGGTGTCCTTTCCCAGTGACAGAAGGGGCAGCAAGGCACGCATGTATCGTTGCCATTAAGGATAACAAGATGGGGTCTATTCCTACATGAATAGATCTTGTCTACATCATGTCATCGTTCTTATTGCGTTACTCCATTTTTCCATGAACTTAATACACTAGATGCATGCTGGATAGCGGTCGATGTGTGGAGTAATAGTGGTAGATGCAGGCAGGAGTCGGTCTACTTATCTTGGACGTGATGCCAATATAATGATCATCGCCTTTAATATCGTCATGATTATTTGATCTTCTATCAATTTCCCAAAAGTAATTTGTTCACCCCCCGTGCGCTATACTCATGAGAGAAGCCACTCGTGAAACCTACGGCCCCCGGGTCTACTTTTCCAACATATTGCTTTCCGATCTATCTTTTTGCCTCTTTGTTTTCAGATCTACTATACCAAAAACCCAAAAATATATTGCTGCACTTTTTATTTGCTCTTTTTATTTTGTGTTCTTGAGAGATCTATCTCTCCTATCTATCATATCCTAATCTATCTTTTCACTGTAGAGAGATTGACAACCTCTCTTTCGCGTCGGGTTGCAAGTATTTGTTATTTGTGTGCAGGTGCTGCTTATTGGGTGGTGGTAATCCTCCTACTGGTTCGATAACCTTGGTTTCATAACTGAGGGAAATACTAACCGTCGCTGTGCTGCATCATCCCTTCCTCTTTGGGGAAATACCGACGCAGTCTCGAGCCACGTCAGTATCTACTATGTTGTGACATTGATGTTGCTATGACTTCGCTATGCTTAATGCTTGTCACTAGGGCCCGAGTGCCATGATTTCAGATCTGAAGCTATTATGTTTTCATGAATATAAGAGTGATTTGGATCCTATCTTGAAAGTTGTATGCACCTATTACGTGTCTTGATCCGCATACCCCAAGGTGACAATAATTGGGATTCTTTCCAGTCATTGCCGTAGTTTGAGGAGTTCATGTATTCACCATGTGTTAATGCTTTGTTCCGGTTCTTTATTAAAAGAAGGCCTTAATATCCCTTAGTTTCCAATAGGACCCCGCTGCCACTGGAGGGTAGGACAAAAGATGTCTGATACGTCTCCAACGTATCTATAATTTTTGCTTGTTCCATGCTGTTATATTATCATTCTTGGATGTTTTACAATCATTTTATAGCAACTTTATATCATTTTTGGGACTAACCTATTGACATAGTGCCAAAGTGCCAGTTGCTGTTTTTGCTTGTTTTTTACTTCGCAGAATATCAATACCAAACGGAGTCCAATCGCGACGAAACTTTTTGGAGATTTTTTCTGGACCAGAAGACACCTAGTGGGCCAAAGAAGTGCCGGAGAGGTGGGCCGTGGAGACCACAACCCTCCAGAGCGCGCCAGGGGGGCCCCGGCGCGCCCTGATGGGTTGTGCCCTCATCGGGGCCCCTCTCCACCACCTCTGATGCCTATAAATTCCCAAATATTGCAAAACCCTAGGAGAGTCGACGAAACACAATTCCAGCCGCCGCAAGTTCCAGAACCTCGAGATCCAATCTAAACACCATCACGGAGGGGTTCATCTTCTTCATAGGTGCCTCTCCGAGGATGCGTGATTAGTCCACCATAGACCTACGGGTCCGTAGGCAGTAGCTAGATAGCTTTCCGTCTCTCTCTTATGATTCTCAATACAATGGTCACTTGGAGATCTATTTGATGTAAACTTTTGCGGTGTGTTTGTTGGGATCCGATGAGTTTTGAGTTCATGATCAGTTTCTATCAATGGATATTATTTGAATCTTTGGTTTAGTTAGGGCAAATAGATCGATTTTTCTTGCCATGGGAAGAGGTGCTTTGTGATGGGTTCGATCTTGCGATATCCTTTCCCAGTAACAGAAGGGGCAGCAAGGCACACATGTATCGTTGCTATTAAGGATAACAAGATGGGGTCTATTCCTACATTAATAGATCTTGTCTACATCATGTCATCGTTCTTATTGCATTACTCCGTTTTTCCATGAACTTAATACACTAGATGCATACTGGATAGCGGTCGATGTGTGGAGTAATAGTGGTAGATGCAGGCAGGAGTTGGTCTACTTATCTTGGACGTGATGCCTATATAATGATCATCGCCTTGGATATCGTCATGATTATTTGATCTTCTATCAATTTCCCAATAGTAATTTGTTCACCCACCGTGCGCTATACTCATGAGAGAAGCCACTAGTGAAACCTACGGCCCCCGGGTCTACTTTTCCAACATATTGCTTTCCGATCTATCTTTTTGCCTCTTTGTTTTCAGATCTACTATACCAAAAACCCAAAAATATATTGCTGCACTTTTTATTTGCTCTTTTCATTTTGTGTTCTTGAGAGATCTATCTCTCATATCTATCATGTCCTAATCTATCTTTTTACCGTAGAGAGATTGACAACCTCTCTTTCGCGTCGGGTTGCAAGTATTTGTTATTTGTGTGCAGGTGATGCTTATTGGGTGGTGGTGATCCTCCTACTAGTTCGATAACCTTGGTTCCATAACTGAGGGAAATATTTACCGTCGCTGTGCTGCATCATCCCTTCCTCTTTGGGGAAATACCGACGCAGTCTCAAGCCACGTCAAAGGAATTTCTGGCGCCGTTGCCGGGGAGGAAGCGGTCTGTTCTATGTGCCAATCTCAGGCGCCGAGGAGACTCCATCATCATCTACCAAGTTCCTAATCACAAATCTCATCTCCTTGCAATTACATTATTTGCCATTTGCCTCTCCCCCACTTCACCAATTTGCCGTTTTATTCACCCTCTTTTTCCTTTGCCTTTTTCTCGCCGGATCTCTTCCTTGCTTGGAATCTTGTTTGCGTAGTCATGATGACTCAAGAAAACACCAAGTTGTGTGAGTTTTCCAATACTAATAACAATGATTTTATTAGTACTCCGATTGCTCCTCCCGCCACTAGTGCGGAGTCTTGTGATATTAATGCCGCTTTGTTTAATCTTGTCATGAAAGATCAATTTGCTGGTACTCCTAATGAGGATGCCGCATCCCATCTAAACACGTTCATAGAATTGTGTGATATGCAAAATAAAAAAGATGTGGACAATGATATTGTGAATTTGAAATTATTTCCTTTTTTCTTGCGGGATCGTGCTAAAATTTGGTTTTCCTCTTTGCCTCGCAATAGTATCGATTCTTGGAATAAGTGCAAGCATGCTTTTATCACTAAGTATTTTCCGCCCGCGAAAATTATTTCCCTTAGGATGCAAATCATGAATTTTAAGCAACTTGAGCATGAACATGTTGCACAATCTTGGGAAAGCGTGAAGTTGATGCTAAGAAATTGTCCTACTCATGGTTTAAATCTTTGGATGATCATACAAAAAAAATTATGCGAGATTGAATTTTGTCTCTCGAAATCTTTTAGATTCCGCCGCGGGTGGTACTTTTATGGAGATTACTTTGGGTGAAGCTACTAAATTGCTAGATAATATCATGGCAAATTATTCACAATGGCATACCGAAAGAGCACCTACTAGTAAAAAAGTTAATTCGGTTGAAGAAATTAGTACTTTGAGTGATAAGGTTGATGCTTTGATGAAATTGGTTGCTAGAAAAAATCCTCCTATTGAACTTAGTGATGTGCCTTTGTCTACCTTGATTGAGCAAAATAGTGATTCCGTAGATGTGAACTTTGTCTCACGAAACAATTTCAATAACAATGCTTATAGAGGTAATTTAAATCCTAGGCCTTTTCCTGGAAATTCCTCTAATAATTATGGTAATTCCTATGGTAATTCCTCTTACAATAATAATAGGAACACCTCTGATCTTGAGAGTAATATTAAAGAATTTATCAATGAGCAAAAGGCTTTCAATACTACGATAGAAGAAAAGTTGAATAAGATTGATGATATGTCTAGAAGCATTGATAGAATTTCTCATGATGTTGAAAATATCAAGTTGAAAGCTTTTGTGCCTAAGGTTAATGAAACTATTAAATCTTTATATGTCTCTATGGATGAATGTAAGAAAAGAACCGCTATGCTTAGAGCTAAAAGAGAAATCTTAGAAAATCGTTTTCTAGTGATTGCCTTCATAAGAAAGATGAAGATCTTAAAGTGATTGGTGTTTATACTATTGATTCCTTGTTTAGTAATATTAAAATTGATGATAAAGCGACTGAAGTAGATTCAAATTTAGCTAGAAGGCGTCCCAATAATTTGGAGGGTGAAAATCTTGATGAAATTTTTGATAAAAGTGGGTTTGAAGAGGTAAAAACTTTAACTAGTGATGTGCCCACTATTTTGGATTGCAAAGACTTTAATTATGATATTTGCTCTTTGATTGAATGCATTTCTTTGCTGCAATTCATGTTGAATTCACCCCATGCTTATGAGCAAAATAAAGCTTTTACTAAACATATCGTTGATGCCATGATGAAATCTTTTGAAGAAAAGTTAGAGTTGCAGATTTCTATCCCTAGAAAATTGCATGATGAGTGGGAACCTACCATTAAGGTGAAGATTAAAAATTATGAGTGCTTTGCTTTGTGTGATTTGGGTGCTAGTGTTTCTATGATTCCGAAATCTCTATGTGATGTGCTTGGTCTCACCAATATTGAAGAATGCTCTCTTAATTTGCACTTGGCGGATTCTACTATTAAAAAGCCTTTGGGAAGAACTAATGATGTTATTATTCTTGCAAATAGTAACTATGTGCCCATTGATTTTATTGTGCTTGATATTGGTTGCAACCCGTCTTGTCCCATTATACTTGGTAGACCGTTTTTACGCACTATAGGTGCCGTGATTGATATGAAAGAAGGCAATATTCGTTTTCAATTTACCTTGAGAAAGGGTATGGAACACTTCCCTAGAAAAAGAATTAAGACACCATATGAATCAATCATGAGGGCATCCTAAGGATCCAAAACCAAGGATGACAATACTTGAATCTATGCGTTATGCCTAGCTAGGGGCGTAAAACGATAGCGCTTGTTGGGAGGCAACCCAATGAATAAATAAATTTTTGATTTTTCCTTTATGTTTTTGAGTGTTGTCAAAATTATGCCTCTGTTATGATTGTGTTTTTATGGTTGATTTATTGTTTGTGCCAAGTAAAGCCTTTAGGATGATTCAAAGGATGAGTAGAAGTGATGCTGAATCTGAAACAGAAACTTTGCGTCCAGTATATGAATTTTCATTTTTTTCTGGAACGTGATCTTGAGCTGAAATTTTAACACAGTGTTTCTATACAAATTCCTTAAGTGTTCCTCATTTTTAAGATTTTTTAGAGTTAGAGAAGTATGGTTAGAGTACATATTACTACAGACTGTTCTGTTTAAGACAGATTCTGTTTTCGTTGCATTGTCTGCTTGTTTTGATGAATCTATGGGTTATATTGAAGGGTATGAGCCATGGTAAAGTTAAAATACAGTAGGTATAATGAAATAATAAAATATGAATGGGTTTGCAACAGCACCTAAAGTAGTGATTTGCTTTATTATACTAACAGATCTCACGAAGATTTTGTTGAGTTTTATGTGATTGAAGTTTTCAAGTTTTGGGTGAGATCACGATGGACGTAGGAATAAGGAGTGAAAAGAGCCTAAGCTTGGGGCTACCGCACCCCCAAGATATATCCAAAGAGAAACAAGCAACTAAGCTTGGGGATGCCCCCGAGTGGCATCCCCTCTTTATTCTAACAACCATCGGTATTTTACTTGGAGATATATTTTTATTCGTCACATATCATGAGTTTTGCTTGGAGCGTCTTGTATCTTTGCTTGCTTTGATTTTTTGTTTTTCATTTGTATCCTTACTGGACACACCTATTTGAGAGAGCCAAAATTATGCTATGATTTGTTAGAATTGCTCTATGTGCTTCACTTAAACTTTTTGAGCTATAGAATTGCTCTAGTGCTTCACTTATATCTTTTTGAGCACGGTGTGCTTGGAAATTTTCGTAGAAATACTATCATGCTTCAATTAGATTAATTTGAGAGTTAGTAAATTTTGAAGAAATCCTCTCATGCTTCACTTATACCTTTTTGAGAGATGAAATCTTTATGCTCATGTGCTTCACTTAAATTTGTTTGAGCTTGCCAAAAAGCAATGGAAATATATGAAACTAGTCCCAAAGTGATAGATATCCAAGGAGGATATAATAACAACTTTCATGAAGATCATTGGACAAATTAAACTTGAGTCCTTGTAATAGTTTTGAAACATGATGATAGTAATCTGTGAGTCATGTTAATGAGTAATTATGCTTAGTAGGAATATTGGTGTTAAGGTTTGTGATTCCCTATGCATGCACGAAAGTCAATACTTATGCAATGAAGTTACATCCTACTTATGGTGCATTATTAGGTGTTAGTTATTCTCAATGCTTGGTTATGTGAATTTTCGTTTTTTGGTATGGTTGCTTCCCAATCTATTTGCTAGCCTCCATTTGTACTAAGTAGAAATACTACTTGTGCATCCAAAATCCTTACACCAAGTTTTTCCTTATGAGTCCACCATACCTACCTATATGCGGTATTTCCGTGCCGTTCCAAGCAAATTTGCATGTGCCATCTCTAAATTTTCAAAATAAATTTTCTCTTTTGTGTGCTCGTACCACTCATGAAACGGTGGGGAGTGTCCAATAGTTTTCCATGCTAGATGTGTTATTCTCAAGATGAGTGTTTATTCACTTGTCATTGCACGAGAGTGCAGCGGTAATAGGGATGCCCATTCCCAAAATGAAAAATAAAAAATATTTACTTTATGTTGTCAAATAATAAATTCCTTAGAAAGTGTTGGTATGGAAGACAACCGTGGATACGGCCCGCCATGGAAAATGAAAGTTTGGTGGAAAAAGGAATAAACTTTATTTTCTGTTTGGGAACCGCCTATGATATATCTAGCATGGAAAGTATTGTGAGCTACTTTGTCGTTTTCGTTGACAGGAAAAGCATGCCACCCAAAATATTTTTTCTCTCTCATTTTAAACCTTGAGCTCTGGCACCTCTACAAATCCATATTTCCCTCTGTGAAGGGCCTATCTATTTAGTTTATGCAATTTTTATTTTTATTTTTGAGTCTCCATCTTCTCTTATAAAGCACCAACTAGCGGGCACTATGATCGTACTTGAGCATTGGGCATAGCTAATATTTGAGTGTGTTTCATGAATGGATCAATGATTGAGCACGATGGCCTAGGGATAAATTTCTTTAGTGTTGATATTTTGAAAGACATGGTTGCTTGTTGACATGTTTGAGTATTGAAGTCATTATGTTAAAACTAGACTATTGCTTTGAATCATTTACAAGTTCAAATGTCCATGCTATACAAAAAATATGAGATGAACATGTTAGGCAGCATTCCACATCAAAAATTCTGTTTTTATCATTTAACTACTCGAGGACAAGTAGGAATTAAGCTTGGGGATGCTGATACGTCTCCAACGTATCTATAATTTTTTATTGTTCCATGCTGTTATATTATCATTCTTGGATATTTTACAATCATTTTATGGCAACTTTATATCATATTTTGGGACTAACCTATTGACATAGTGCCAAAGTGCCAGTTGCTGTTTTTGCTTGTTTTTTACTTCGCGGAATAAAATACCAAACGGAGTTCAATCGCGACGAAACTTTTTGGAGATTTTTTATGGACCAGAAGACACGCAGTGGGCCAAAGAAGTGCCGGAGAGGTGGGCTGTGGAGACCACAACCCACCAGTGCGCGCCAAGGGGGCCCCGGTGTGCGCTGATGGGTTGTGCCCTCCTCGGGGCCCCTCTCCACCGCCTCTGATGCCTATAAATTCCCAAATATTCCAAAAACCCTAGAAGAGTCGACGAAACACAATTCCAGCCACCGCAAGTTCCAGAACTTCGAGATCCAATTTAAACACCATCACGGAGGAGTTCATCTTCTTCATAGGTGCCTCTCCGATGATGCGTGAGTAGTCCACCATAGACCTACGGGTCCGTAGGCAGTAGCTAGATGGCTTCTTCTCACTCTCTCTTATGATTCTCAATACAATGGTCTCTTGGAGATCTATTTGATGTAAACTTTTGCGGTGTGTTTGTTGGGATCCGATGAATTTTGAGTTCATGATCAGTCTCTATCCATGAATATTATTTTAGTCTTCTTTGATCTCTTATATGCATGATTACTTATAGCCTCACAATTCTTCTTCGAATCTTTGGTTTAGTTAGGCCGACTGGACCGATTTTTCTTGCCATGGGAAGAGGTGCTTTGTGATGGGTTCGATCTTGCGATGTCCTTTCCCAGTGACAGAAGGGGCAGCAAGGCACGCATGTATCGTTGCCATTAAGGATAACAAGATGGGGTCTATTCCTACATGAATAGATCGTGTCTACATCATGTCATCGTTCTTATTGCATTACTACATTTTTCTATGAACTTAATACACTAGATGCATGCTGGATAGCGGGCGATGTGTGGAGTAATAGAGGTAGATGCAGGCAGGAGTCGGTCTACCTATCTTGGACGTGATGCCTATATAATGATCATCGCCTTGGATATCGTCATGACTATTCGATTTTCTATCAATTGCCCAACAGTAATTTGTTCACCCACCGTGCGCTGTACTCATGAGAGAATCCACTAGTGAACCCTACGGCCCCCGAGTCTACTTTTCCAACATATTGCTTTCCGATCTATCTTTTTGCCTCTTTGTTTTCAGATCTACAAAACCAAAAACTCAAAAACATATTGCTGCATATTTTATTTGCTCTTTTTATTTTGTGTTCTTGAGAGATCTATCTCTTCTATCTATCATTACCTAATCTATCTTTTTACCGTAGAGAGATTGACAACCTCTCTTTCGCGTCGGGTTGCCAGTATTTGTTGTTTGTGTGCAGGTGCTGCTTATTGGGTGGTGGTGATCCTCCTACTGGTTCGATAACCTTGGTTTCATAACTGAGGGAAATACTTACCGTCGCTGTGATGCATCATCCCTTCCTCTTTGAGGAAATTCAGACGCAGTCTCAAGCCACGTCAATGTCATACAAGTTCTTATCGCAAGCACATATGACTATATACGAAATACATGCCTACATTACATTGATGAATTGGAGCTAGTTTTGTGTCGCCCTAGTGTGTAACTATTACTACATGATTGATGTCATCTAAATCATTATCCATCACCGATCCACGTGTGTATGCTTTTCATATACCAAATCTTGTTAAGTTACTATTGGTGCTTCTACTGTCGCAACTGCTATAAAATTACTGCCATCACTATTACTACTACTGTTACTAATATTATTTGCCGTGCTACTAAAACTTTGTTGTAGAGAGGTATCCTAGCTATGGTTGAATTGACAACTCAACTGCTAAGGCCGATAAATATTCTTTGGCTCCCCTTGAGTCGAATTAATAAATAAGGGTGAAATACTACCCGCGAAGACTATTGCTATCCCCTATACTTGTGGGTTATCAATGGCCTATAAAATTTTGACGGCCTCCCCTTTTGCTCTTTCCATTCCTCTATTCGGCACCTCCCACTTCCCTTATTGCCCGTCTGATATACACCCGCTCATCGTCATTGGTGCGATGGAAGGAGAACCCTCTCATCTTTAGTTCTTTGAATGACGAGGGGAGGACGCATCTGATATACACCCCCTCATTGTCCATGGCACAATGGAAGGAGAACCCTCTCATCTTTAGTTCTTTGAATGACGAGGGGAGGAGCATCCAAACCTGTTGCCCCCCTTTTTCAAACTTGTACGAAGTGGTTGTCGAGGAGGGCTAGAAGGAGGACACAGAAAGGGATCGATGAAATTGGGACGGCGTGCTTGCCCCCGCCCGTCCCCTGCCGATGACGCCGACACAAAGCTTGCCTCGGACTAGCGCGCCAAGTCTCTTTTCTGGGGCACATGCACATGCAATTCCGCCATGAAGGCAAGTTTTTGGACCATCGAGACCCGCATTGCCGCATTCTATGTCGACCCCGCCTCGATCATGGAATCCCGCCGCTGTTGTAGTCACTAGTAGAAAACAGGCCTTTGGATCGAAGCATTAGTCCCGGTTGGCTTCTGGACAGGGACTAATGCCACCAATAGTCCCGGTTCATTAGGCTAGGCATTAGTCCCGGTTCATGAGTAACCTTTAGTCCCGGTTGGTGTTACCAACCGGGACTAAAGGGGTGGTGGCAGGCTGGTGGCAGGCTGGGGCCCCTGCGAGCCACTTTAGTCCCAGTTGCTCACACAAACCGGGACTAATGATGGAACCTCTAGTCCCGGTTTGTGTTACTAACCGGGACTAAAGGTGTGGTGGAAGGCTGGTGTCAGGCTGGGGCCCTGCGAGCACCTTTAGTCCCGGTTTGTAACACCAACCGGGGCTACAGATAGACCTCTAGTCCCGATTTGTAGGACCAACCGGGACTAAATATATCCCTATATATGGATGTGCTTCTTCCAGCCCGAGCTCATCCTCTCCATTTCTCTGTTTTCTCTTCCTCTTCTCGAGCTCATCCCTCCATTTTTGCCAAGATTTGTCAAGATTTGAGGCACCCCAATCCATCCATGTGTTCACAAAGGTTAGCAACTTTGTCCTTTCATCTCTCATTGCTAGATCAGCTCGTGCAATGCTTTATAAGTATAGTGATTTGTGGGTTTTAGTTTGGGTGTAATTATGTGGGAGTTTTTTTGATTTATATGCAATATGAGCTCAAATTAAGTTCTTAGTTTGCATATGTGTGTAGGTGTGGTTTACTTAGTGCCTTCCCGTCCCCGTCCTAACCACCGTCGATCGCCCGCACCGTCCCATCGCCGGCACCACCTTGGTGAGCCTCTTCTTGTTCTTACCCTTTTTATAAAAAAAAATCGTATTTGTATGATTTAGATAGTTACTTGCATAATTTTCTTACTTGTATGATTGTTTGTTATATATAGTGCCATGGTTCTGATATCCATGCCCGTCGGCCCTTGTCCGGTTTACGATTTGGATGTGGTATGTTCTCTTTTATAACTATTTGTTGCATTTCGTGTTAATGACAATTATGCCCATCAAGTTGACATAGATATTTTTATCTAGGAGGTAGTTGAACCGGAAATTCCAACCGACCCTATTGTCAAGAAGTTAAATTTAATTGAAAAAGAAAACGAGGATTTGAAAGAAAAATTGAAAAGAGTTGAAGAAGAGAAGATGAAATTGGAGTTGTACGTTGCCGATGTCGTCGATGATCACAAGATCAAGATGGATGCAATGCGCTTGAAGATTAGAAAGATTAGAAAATATGCCATTAATAAAGAGGCTTGGTATCATTATGCTGTTGGATCAATTGTTACCTTAGTTTCGATTTTGATCGCATTTGTTGTTGCATTTAAATATTTTAGCTAGATAGTTGTATGTTGTTTTATGAGAATAAGTGTGTATGAACTTGTATTAATTTGGTATTTTCGGGTTGTGTAATGAAGATGAACCGGCAATGGATGTACGATGACCGACGCTCTCCCCAGTTCATTAATGGCGTGCATAGTTTTCTGCGTGCGGTTGAGGCAAACAAGCGAGATAGTTTTATGTGTTGTCCATGTGGTGTGTGTAATAATGATAAGACTTACTCTAGCGCAAAACACATTCGCGTCCACCTGTTTACGTCCGGTTTCATGTCCGGCTATAATTGTTGGACCAAGCACGGAGAAAGAGGGGTTCTAATGGAAGAGAATGAAGAAGAAGAGGATGATGACAACTATCCTGGGTTTCCTGAATATGATGGTACTACAATGGGGGAAGAGAATGAAGAAGAAGAAGCTGAGGCGTCAGATGAGCCCGCTGATGATCTTGGTCGGGCCATTGCTGATGCAAAGAGAAACTGCGAAAGTGAAAAGGAAAAGTTGAAGTTGCAGTGCATGTTAGAGGATCAGAAAAAAGGGTTGTACCCAAATTGCGAAGATGACAACACAAAGCTTGGTACCACACTGGAATTGCTGCAATGGAAGGCAGAGAATGGTCTATCTGACAAGGGATTTGAAAAGTTGCTGAAAATAATGAAGAAGAAGCTTCCAAAGGACAACGAATTGCCCGACAGTACATACGAAGCAAAGAAGGTTGTCTTCCCTCTAGGATTAGAGGTGCAGAAGATGCATGCATGCCCTAATGACTGCATCCTCTACCGCGGTGAGGAGTACGAGAATTTGAATGCATGCCTGGTATGCGATGCATTGCAATATAAGTTCAGTCGCGATGACCTTGGTGATGATGTTGAGGGCGAGTGCCCGAGGAAGAGGATTCCTGCCAAAGTGATGTGGTATGATCCTATAATACCACGGTTGAAACGTTTGTTCCAAAACAAAGAGCATGCCAAATCGGTGCGATGGCACAAAGAAGACCGTAAGAAAGACGGGAAGTTGAGAGTACCCGATGATGGGTCGCAGTGGAGAAAAATTGAGAGAAAGTGGTCGGATTTTGCAGATGACCCAAGGAACGTATGGTTTGGTTTAAGTGCAGATGGCATTAATCCTTTTGGGGAGCAGAGCAACAAGCATAGCACATGCCATGTGACTCTATGTATCTATAACCTTCCTCCTTGGTTGTGCATGAAGCGGAAGTTCATTATGATGCCAGTGCTCATCCAAGGCCCTAAGCAACCCGACAACGACATTGATGTGTACCTAAGGCCATTAGTTGATGAACTTTTACAGCTGTGGAATAAAGAAGGCGTACGTGTGTGGGATGAGCACAAACAGCAGGAATTTGACCTGCGAGCGTTGCTGTTTGTAACCATCAATGATTGGCCTGCTCTTAGTAACCTTTCAGGACAGACAAACAAGGGATACCATGCATGCACGCACTGTTTAGATGAGACTCAAAGTATATATTTGGACAAATGCAAGAAGAATGTGTACCTGGGACATCGTCGATTTCTTCTGACCAAGCATGCCTTAAGAAAGAAATTCAAGCATTCCAAAGGTGAGGCAGATCACCGAAAGAAGCATGTCCTCCGTACTGGTGATGATATACTTGATATGGTCAAGGATTTACAAGTAATCTTTGGAAAGGGACTTGGCGGACAATCTGTTCCGATTAACACTGACGGACACGCCCCCATGTGGAAGAAGAAATCTATAATTTGGGAGCTAGAATATTGGAAAGTCCTAGAGGTCCGCTCTGCAATCGACGTGATGCACGTCATGAAGAATCTTTGCGTGAACCTGCTAGGCTTCCTGGGAGTGTATGGGAAGACAAAAGATACACCGGAGGCACGGCAGGACCAGCAACGTATGAACGCAAAAGACGGCATGCATCCAAAGCAGTATGAAGGTCCTGCCAGCTACGCTCTTACCAAAGCAGAGAAGGAAATATTTTTTGAATGCCTGCTCAGTATGAAGGTCCCGTCTGGCTTCTCGTCAAATATAAAAGGAATAATAAATATGGCAGAGAAAAAAATCCAGAACCTAAAGTCTCATGACTGCCATGTGATCATGACGCAATTGCTTCCGGTTGCATTGAGGGGGCTTCTACCAGAAAATATTCGATTAGCCATTGTGAAGCTATGTTCATTCCTCAATGCAATTTCTCAGAAGGTAATCGATCCGGAAATCCTGCCAAGCTTACAGAATGATTTGGTCCAATGTCTTGTCAGTTTCGAGTTGGTGTTCCCACCATCCTTCTTCAATATTATGACGCACGTACAAGTTCACCTAGTCGAAGAGAATGCCATTCTGGGTCCTGTATTTCTACACAATATGTTCCCCTTTGCGAGGTTCTTGGGAGTCTTAAAGAAATATGTTCGTAACCGTGCTAGGCCGGAAGGAAGCATCTCCAAGGGCCATGAAACAGAGGAGGTTATAGAGTTTTTTGTTGACTTTATTCTTGACCTTAAGTCGATTGGGGTTCCTCAATCGCGGCATAAGGGGAGACTACGTGGAAAAGGCACGCTTGGACCAAAATCAATAATATGTGGGGACGGGCATTCTTGGGCGCAAGCACACTACGTAGTTCTACAAAATTCTACCTTGGTGACCCCGTATATAGAGAAACACATGGATATTATACGCTCCAAGAACCCGGAGCAGTCTGACCCCTGGATTAAACGTACACACATTGAGGCTTTCGGCAGTTGGTTGCAAACACATCTCATGAATGACGACATTGTTGAAGATGAGCTGTACTTGTTGGCCAAGCGACCATCTTCGACTATATTGACTTTCCAACGATACGAGATAAATGGGAATACATTATACACGATCGCCCAAGATAAAAAGAGCACCAACCAAAACAGTGGTGTCCGCTTTGAAGATGCAGCAAACACCAATAGGGAAAAGGACACATATTATGGTTACATAGAGGAGATATGGGAATGACATGGCTTGGACTAGGTCGGTATTTCCCCAAAGAGGAAGGGATGATGCAGCATAGCGACGGTAAGTATTTCCCTCAGTTATGAAACCAAGGTTATCGAACCAGTAGGAGGATCACCAACACCCAATAAGCAGCACCTGCACACAAACAATAAATACTTGCAACCCGACGCGAAAGAGAGGTTGTCAATCTCTCTACGGTAATAAAATAGATTAGGTAGTGATAGATAGGAGAGATAGATCTCTCAAGAACACAAATAAAAAGAGCAAATATGCAGCAAGGTATTTTTGGGTTTTTGGTTTTGTAGATCTGAAAACAAAGATTGCAAAAAACGTAGATCGGAAAGCAATATGATGGAAAAGTAGACCCGGGGGGGCATAGGGTTCACTAGTGGCTTCTCTCATGAGTATAGCACACGGTGGGTGAACAAACTACTGTTGGGCAATTGATAGAAAATCGAATAGTCATGACGATATCCAAGGCGATGACCATTATATAGGCATCACCTCCAAGATAGGTAAACCGACTCCTGCCTGCATCTACCTCTATTACTCCACACATCGACCGCTATCCAGCATGCATCTACTGTATTAAGTTCATGGAAAAACGGAGTAATGCAATCAGAACGATGACATGATGTAGACAAGATCTATTCATGTAGGAATAGACCCCATCTTGTTATCCTTAATAGCAACGATACATGCGTGTCTTGCTGCTCCTTCTGTCACTAGGAAAGAACACCGCAAGATCGAACCCATCACAAAGCACCTCTTCCCATGGCAAGAAAAATCGATCTAGTCGGCCTAACTAAACCAAAGATTCGAAGAAGAAATACGAGGCTATAAGCAATCATGCATATAAGAGATCAAAGAAGACTCAAATAATATTCATGGATAGAAACTGATCATGAACTCAAAATTCATCGGATCCCAACAAACACACCGCAAAAGATTACATCAAATAGATCTCCAAGAGACCATTGTATTGGGAATCATAAGAGAGAGAGAAGAAGCCATCTAGCTACTGCCTACGGACCCGTAGGTCTATGGTGGACTACTCACGCATCATCGGAGAGGCACCAATGAGGAAGATGACCCCCTCCGTGATGGTGTTTAGATTGGATCTCGTGGTTCTGGAACTTGCGGCGGCTGGAATTGTGTTTCGTCGACTCTTCTAGGGTTTTTGGATTTCCAAGGAATTTATAGGCACGATAGTCGGTTGAGGTGGTGCCGGAGTGGCCCAGCACCCCCCAGAGCATGCCCAGGGGCCTCTGGCCCGCCCATGTGGGTGCTGGCCAACCTGGGCCCCCTCTTCTGATGTTCTTTGGCCCATATGGTCTCTTCTGGTCCGTAAAATATCCACAAAAATCCCCGCAGCATTTCATCTCTGTTTGGTACTGATTCCTGCGAAGTAAAAAACAAGCAAAAACAGCAACTGGCACTTTGGCACTATGTCAATAGGTTAGTCCCAAAAAATGATATAAAGTTGTAACAAAATGATTGTAAAACATCCAAGAATGATAACATAACAGCATGGAACAAGCAAAAATTATAGATACGTTGGAGACGTATCAAGCATCCCCAAGCTTAATTCCTACTCGTCCTCGAGTAGGTAAATGATAAAAACAGAATTTTTGATGTGGAATGCTGCCTAACATGTTCATCATATTCTTTTCTTTTGTATAGCATGGACATTTGGACTTGTAAATAATTCAAAGCAATAGTCTAGTTTTAACATAATGACTTCAATACTCAAGCATGTCAACAAGCAACCATGTCTTTCAAAATATCAACACTAAAGAAAGTTATCCCTAGCCCATCATGCTCAATCATTGATCCATTCATGAAACACACTCAAATATTAGCTATGCCCAATGCTCAAGTACGATCATAGTGCCCCCTAGTTGGTACTTATAAGAGAACATGGAGACTCAAAGCAAAAAATAAAAATTGCATAAAGTAAATAGATAGGCCCTTCGCAGAGCGAAGTAGGGATTTGTAGAGGTGCCAGAGCTCAAGGTTTAAATTGAGAGAGAGAAATATTTTGGGTGGCATGCTTTTCCTGTCAACGAAAACGACAAAGTAGCTCACAATACTTTCCATGCTAGATATATCATAGGCGGTTCCCAAACAGAAAATAAAGTTTATTCCTTTTTCCACCAAACTTTCACTTTCCATGGCGGGCCGTATCCACGGTTGCCTTCCATACCAACACTTTCCAAGGAATTTATTATTTGACAACATAAAGTAATTTTTTTTTCATTTCAGGAATGGGCATCCCTATTACCGCCGCACTCTCGTGCAATCACAAGTGAATAAACACTCATCTTGAGAATAACACATCTAGAATAGAAAAATATTGGACACTCCCCACCGTTTCATGAGCGGTACGGGCACACAAAAGAGAAAATTTATTTTGAAAATGTAGAGATGGCACATACAAATTTGCTTGGAACGGCATGGAAATACCGCATATAGGTAGGTATGGTGGACTCATAAGGCAAAACTTGGTTTAAGGATTTTGGATGCACAAGTAGTATTTCTACTTAGTAGAAGTGAATGCTAGCAAAAAGATTGGGAAGCGACCAAAGCAAGAAACGAAGAATCACATAAGTGAGCATTGAACATAACTAACACCGAATAATGCACCACAAGTAGGATGTAACTTCATTGCATAACTATTGACTTTCATGCGTGCATAGGGAATCACAAACCTTAACACCAATATTCCTACTAAGCATAATTACTCATTAACATGACTCACAGATTACTATCATCATGTTTCAAAACTATTACAAGGAATTAAGTTTAATTTGTCCAATGATCTTCATGAAAGTTTTTATTATATCCTCCTTGGATATCTATCACTTTGGGACTAGTTTCATATATTGCCATTGCTTTTTGGCAAGCTCAAACAAATTTAAGTGAAGCACATGAGCATAATGACTTCATCTCTCAAAAAGGTATAAGTGAAGCATGAGAGGATTTCTTCAAAATTTACTAACTCTCAAATTAATCTAAGTGAAGCATGAGAGTATTTCTACAAAAGTTTCCAAGCACACCGTGCTCAAAAAGATATAAGTGAAGCACTAGAGCAATTCCTATAGCTCAAAAAGTTTAAGTGAAGCACATAGAGCAATTCTAACAAATCATAGCATGATTGTGGCTCTCTCAAATAGGTGTGTACATCAAGGATACAAAGGAAAAACTAACAAACAAAGCAAGCAAATATACAAGACGCTCCAAGCAAAACACGTGATATGTGACGAATAAAAATATAGCTCCAAGTAAAATACCGATGGTCGTTAGAAGAAAGAGGGGATGCCACTCGGGGCATCCCCAAGCTTAGTTGCTTGTTACTCTTTGGATATATCTTGGGGGTGCGGTAGCATCCCCAAGCTTAGGTTCTTTCTACTGCTTATTCCTTCATCCATCGTGTTCTCACCCAAAACTTGAAAACTTCAATCACACAAAACTCAACAAAATCTTCGTGAGATCCGTTAGTATAAGAAAGCAAATCACTACTTTAGGTACTGTTGTAAACCCATTCAAATTTTGTAATTGCATTATACCTACTGTATTTTAACTTTACCATGGCTTATACCCCTCAATACAAACCATAGATTCATCAAAACAAGCACACAATGCAACAAAAACGAAATCTGTGTCAAACAGAACAGTCTGTAGTAATCTGTACCATACCCATACTTATGTAACTCTAAAAATTCTGAAAAATTAGGAAAACGTAAGGTAATTGTATAGGAACACTGTGTTAAAATTTCAGCTCAAGATCACATTCCAGAAAACAATGAAAATTCATATACTGGACGCAAAGTTTCTATTTCAGATTCAGCATCACTTCTACTCATCCTATGAATCATCCTAACGGTTCTACTTGGCACAAACACTAAATAAACCATAAAAACACAATCATAACAGAGGCATAATTGTGTCAAAACTCAAAAACAGGAAGGAAAAAAGCAAAAATGTATTTATTCATTGGGTTGCCTCCCAACAAGCGCTATCGTTTTACGCCCCTAGCTAGGCATATTGGATAGATTTAAGTATTGTCATCTTTGGTTTTAAATCCATAGGATGCCCTCATGACTGATTCATATGGTCGCTTAATTCTTGTTCTAGGGAAGTGTTCCATACCCTTTCTCAAGGGAAATTGAAAACGAATATTGCCTTCTTTCATATCAATCACGGCACATATAGTGCGTAAATACGGTCTACCAAGTATAATGGGACAAGACGGATTACAATAAATATCAAGCACAATAAAGTCAATGGGCACATAATTCCTATTTGCAAGAATAAGAACATCATTAATTCTTCCCAAAGGCTTTTTAATAGTAGAATCCGCCAAGTGCAAATTAAGAGAACATTCTTCAATGTTGGTAAGACCAAGCACATCACATAGAGATTTCAGAATCGTGGAAACACTAGCACCCAAATCACACAAAGCAAAGCATTCATAATTTTTAATCTTGACCTTAATGGTAGGTTCCCACTCATCATGTAATTTTCTAGGAATAGAAATCTCCAACTCCAACTTTTCTTCAAAAGATTTCATCATGGCATCAACGATATGTTTAGTAAAAGCTTTATTTTGCTCATAAGCATGGGGTGAGTTCAACATAGATTGCAACAAAGAAATACATTCAATAAAAGAGCAGCTATAGTAATTAAAATCTTTGCAATCCAAGATAGTGGGTACATCACTAGTTAAAGTTTTGACCTCTTCAAACCCACTTTTATCAAAAATTTCATCAAGATTTTCACCCTCCAAATTACTGGGACACCTTCTAGCTAAAGTTGACTCTACTTCAGTCCCTTCATCATCAATTTTAACATTACTAAACAAGGAATCAATAGAAGAAACACCAATCACTTTAAGATCTTCATCACTTTTATAGCGGCAATCACTAGAAGACGATTTTTCTAAGATTTCTCTTTTAGCTCTAAGCATAGCGGTTCTTTTCTTACTTTCATCCATAGAGACATATAAAGCTTTAATAGATTCATCAATCTTAGGCACAAAAGCTTTCAAATTGATATTTTCAACATCATGAGAAATTCTATCAATGCTTCTAGACATATCATCAATCTTATTCAACTTTTCTTCTATCGTAGTATTGAAAGCCTTTTGCGCATTGATAAATTATTTAATATTACTCTCAAGATCAGAGGTGTTCCTATTATTATTGTAAGAATAATTACCATAGGAATTACCATAATTATTAGAGGAATTTCCAGGAAAAGGCCTAGGATTGAAATTACCTCTATAAGCATTGTTATTGAAATTGTTGCGCGAGACAAAATTCACATCTACGGATTCACTATTTTGCTCAATAAAAGTAGACAAAGGCACATCATTAAGATCAATAGGAGCATTTTTACTAGCAACCAATTTCATCAAAGCATCAACTTTATCACTCAAAGTACTAATTTCCTCTACCAAATTAACTTTTTTACTAGTAGGTGCTCTTTCGGTATGCCATTGAGAATAATTAGCCATGATATTATATAAAAATTTAGTAGATTCACCCAAAGTAATCTCCATAAAAGTACCACCCACGGTGGAATCTAAACGATTTCTAGAGACAAAATTCAATCCCGCATAAAAAATTTGTATGATCATCCAAAGATTCAAACCATGTGTAGGACAATTTCTTATCATCAACTTCATTTTTTCCCAAGATTGGGCAACATGTTCATGCTCAAGTTGCTTAAAATTCATGATTTGCGTCCTAAGGGAAATAATTTTCGCGGGAGGAAAATACTTAGTGATAAAAGCATTCTTGCACTTATTCCAAGAATCGATACTATTGCGAGGCAAAGATGAAAACCAATTTTTTGCACGATCCCGCAAGGAAAAAGGAAATAGTTTCAACTTGACAATATCATTGTCCACATCTTTTTTCTTTTGCATATCACACAATTCAACGAATGTGTTTAGATGGGACGCGGCATCCTCATTAGGATTACCGGCAAATTGATCTTTCATGACAAGATTCAATAACGCGGCATTAATATCACAAGATTCCGCACTAGTGGCGGGAGGAGCAATAGGTGTACTAATAAAATCATTGTTATTAGTATTGGAAAAATCACACAACTTGGTGTTCTCTAGAGTCATCGTGACTACGCAAACAAGATTGCAAGCAAGAAAGAGATCCGGCAAGAAAAAGGGCAAATGAAAAAGAGGGCGAATAAAATGGCAAATTGGTGAAATGGGGGAGAGGAAAACGAGAGGCAAATGGCAAATAATGTAATTGCAAGGAGATGAGATTTGTGATTAGGAACCTGGTAGATGGTGGTGGAGTCCCTCGGCGCCTACGATAGGCACGTAGAAGAGACTGCTTCCTCCCCGGCAACGGCGCCAGAAATTCCTTTGACGTGGCTTGGACTGCGACGGTATTTCCCCAAAGAGGAAGGGATGATGCAGCACAGCGACGGTAAGTATTTCCCTCAGCTATGAAACCAAGGTTATCGAACCAGTAGGAGGATCACCAACACCCAATAAGCAGCACCTGCACACAAACAACAAATACTTGCAACTCGACGCGAAAGAGAGGTTGTCAATCTCTGTACGATAATAAGATAGATTAGGTAGTGATAGATAGGAGAGATAGATCTCTCAAGAACACAAATAAAAAGAGCAAATATGCATCAAGGTATTTTTGGGTTTTTGGTTTTGTAGATCTGAAAACAAAGATTGCAAAAAACGTAGATCGGAAAGCAATATGATGGAAAAGTAGACCCGGGGGCCGTAGGGTTCACTAGTGGCTTCTCTCATGAGTATAGCGCACGGTGGGTGAACAAATTACTGTTGGGCAATTGATAGAAAATCGAATAGTCATGACGATATCCAAGGCGATGATCATTATATAGGCATCACGTCCAAGATAGGTAAACCGACTCCTGCCTGCATCTACCTCTATTACTCCACACATCAACCGCTATCCAGCATGCATCTACTGTATTAAGTTCATGGAAAAACGGAGTAATGCAATAAGAACGATGACATAATGTAGACAAGATCTATTCATGTAGGAATAGACCCCATCTTGTTATCCTTAATAGCAACGATGCATGCGTGTCCTGCTGCCCCTTCTGTCACTGGGAAAGAACACCGCAAGATCGAACCCATCACAAAGCACCTCTTCCCATGGCAAGAAAAATCGATCTAGTCGGCCTAACTAAACCAAAGATTCGAAGAAGAAATACGATGCTATAAGCAATCATGCATATAAGAGATCAAAGAAGACTCAAATAATATTCATGGATAGAAACTGATCATGAACTCGAAATTCATCGGATCCCAACAAACACACCACAAAAGGTTACATCAAATAGATCTCCAAGAGACCATTGTATTGAGAATCATAAGAGAGAGATAGAAGAAGCCATCTAGCTACTGCCTACGGACCCGTAGGTCTATGGTGGACTACTCACGCATCATCGGAGAGGCACCTATGAGGAAGATGAACTCCTCCGTGATGGTGTTTAGATTTGATATCGCGGTTCTGGAACTTGCGGCGGCTGGAATTGTGTTTCGTCGACTCTTCTAGGGTTTTTGGATTTCCAGGGAATTTATAGTCACGATAGTCGGTTGAGGGGCTGCCGGAGTGGCCCAGCACCCCCCCAGGGCGCGCCCAGGGGCCTCTGGCGCCCATGTGGGTGCTGGCCACCCTGGGCCCCCTCTTCTGATGTTCTTTGGCCCATCTGGTCTCTTCTGGTCCGTAAAAAATCCACAAAAATCCCCGCAGCGTTTCATCTTTGTTTGGTACTGATTTCCTGCGAAGTAAAAAACAAGCAAAAACAGCAACTGGCACTTTGGCACTATGTCAATAGGTTAGTCCCAAAAAATGATATAAAGTTGTAATAAAATGATTGTAAAACATCCAAGAATGATAATATAACAGCATGGAACAAGGAAAAATTATAGATACGTTGGAGACGTATCAGGAACTTGACTATGGAAGTGATTTGAAGGTCCCTTTGTTCCGGTGCAAATGGGTCAATCTGACTGGAGGAGGGGTAATGGTAGACCAGCAGTACGGAATGACAACAATGGATCTCAACAATCTTGGGTACACAGAGGAACCATTCGTCCTAGCCAATGATGTGGCGCAGGTTTTCTATGTGAAGGACATGTCTACCAAACCAAGAAAAAGAAAAGATAAGAAAGCGGATACATCATACGATGAGCCAAAGCGCCACATAGTTCTTTCAGGGAAAAGAAACATCATGGGAGTGGAGGACAAGACAGACATGTCAACAGATTATGAAAAGTTTGATCAAATTCCTCCCTTCACAGTGAAGACTGACCCAAGCATCCTGTTAAATGATGAAGATTGTCCATGGTTACGGCGCAATAAGCAAGGGACACACGAGAATAAAAAGTTTTATACCCCAAGATCCCACTCTGGGATGTGATTGGCTTCACCGTCATCACTTTTCTTCTCTAGTGAGTAGCCGAGATGGTCCAGTTTGTACACGAAGTGTATCCAGTTTTTGTTATATCCCTCTCAACTTTTTAGCACATGCTATGTGGGTGAAATGATGATACCATGCCAAGTTTCAACCTTTTCAGAGTTCATTTGTAGTGTTTTTTAATTTCAGGGTCGTTTAGCTCAAAAAAATCATTAAATGCATGAAAAATAGCAAATGAAGTTAGAAAGGATTGAAATTTGAAGATGTGGCTTAGAATGGTGCATATTGAATGCACAAAAAGTCTGGAGTTGAAATAAGTTAAAAAATTGAAATGCCATTGTAGCAGATGAGTTTTCGTCCGAAACCCTCATACTTCGAAGGAGATCGTCCAGTTCGTACACGAAGTGCATCCAGTTTTTGTCGTAACCCTCTCAACTTTTTAGCACATGCTATGTGGGTGAAATGATGATACCATGCCAAGTTTCTACCTTTTTATATTTCATTTGTAGTGCTTTTTAATTTCAGGGTCATTTAGCTCAAAAAATCATTAAATGCATGAAAAATAGCAAATGAAGTTACAAAGGGTTGAAATTTGAAGATGTGGCTTAGAATGGTGCATATTGAATGCACAAAAAGTCTGGAGTTGAAATAAGTTATAAAATGAAATGCCTTTGTAACAGATGAGTTTTCGTCCGAAACCCTCATACTTCGAAGGAGATCGTCCAGTTTGTACACGACGTGCATCCAGTTTTTGCCGTAACCCTCTCAACTTTTTAGCACATGCTATGTGGGTGAAATGATGATACCATTCCAAGTTTCTACCTTTTTAGATTTCATTTGTAGTGCTTTTTAATTTCAGGGTCATTTAGCTCAAAAAAAATCATTAAATGCATGAAAAATAACAAATGAAGTTAGAAAGGGTTGAAATTTTAAGATGTGGCTTAGAATGGTGCATATTGAATGCACAAAAAGTCTGGAGTTCATTTGGGTGGTTTTGATTAAAACAAATGAAGGTATAAAACTAAAAGAGTTAAACAGAATCTGGTTTTGATTAAAACACCTATTTAATTTATCCTAAAAATTCCCAAGTTTAACATAATGATAAAACATACTAATATTAAACAACAGGAAAAACAATCACTCAAAAATCTATTTTTAAACTAAAGTTATTCACAAATTAGTGATTCACACAAATTTCAAATGAATTCAAATTTAAACTATTTAAATTTGAAAACTACTGGCACTAACACAAAGTTTGTAATTGTTTTGACCTAAAGCAAAAAGATTCATTAAAAACTATAAATATTCTAATAGTTATTCCAAATCTAAAAACAGAAATTAGAAAAACAAAACAAAACAAAAAAGAGAAAATACAGCTTTACTCCCGGTTGGTGCTACCAACCGGGACTAAAGGTCCCTTCCCGCGCGGAATTTGGGCCGCCGAAAAGATGGGCCATTAGTCCCGGTTGGTGGCACCAACCGGGACTAAAGGGTAGTCCTTTAGTCCCGGTTGGTAGCACCAACCGGGACTAAAGACCTTTAGTTTAGTCCCGGTTGGTAGCACCAACCGGGACTAAAGACCTTTAGTCCCGGTTGGAGCCACCAACCGGGACTAAAGGTCCTGGGGTATATAAGCACACACTTGGAAAAATTCCCCAACCTCTCCCATTCTCCCCCGACACCGACGCCCTGCCCCGACGCCGCCAGGCTGCTGCTCGTCACCGTCGCCGCCAGGCTGCCGCTCGACGCCGTCGCCACTCGTCGCCGTCGCCCCGCCCCGACACCGCCAGGCTCCCGCTCGTCGTCAGGCTGCCACTCGTCGCCGTCGCGGTCGCCGTCGTTGGTCGTCGCTGTCGCCCTGCCCCGACGCCGCCAGGCTGTCGCTCGTCGCCGTCGTGCCACTCTCCTCGTCACCCCCCCGGTGAGCTCCCCTACATCGATAGATTTTTTCTGTAGATGATGATGATAGATGATAGATGATAGATGATGATGATGGAGGATATATGATGATAGATGATTTTCTGTAGTAATTTTTTATGTTTTAGTTGTTTAGTTTTTTTTAATGTTTTAGTTAATTTAGTTGTTTTATGTTTTAGTTGTTTAGTTTTTTTTATGTTTTAGTTGTTTTAGTTAATTAAGTGTTCATATTGTTTTACTTAATTTAGTTGTTTTATGTTTTAGTTGTTTTAGTTGTTTAGTTTTTTTATGTTTTATTCGTTTTAGTTGGAAATAATGTAGTATCGTTGGTCGTCGGTGACGCGATATCAAGGAGTCCCCGACGATCGTCGGTGAGGGAGAGTCCTCGACGATCGTCGGTGAGGAGTCCCCGACGATCGCCGGTGAGGAGTCCCGGAGGATCGTCGGTGAGGAGTCCACGACGATCGCCGGTGAGGAGGAGGTGACGATCGCTGGAGATATATGATGTTTAGATGTTTAGGGTTTAGATGTTAATATGTTTTAGTAAATGAGACTTTTTATTAGGCATTAGCTATTTTATATTAGGCAGATATATGATGTTTAGATGTTTAAATGTTTAGTTGCATAGCGTAGCCGTTGAGTCGACGATGCCCGGCCAGCATCCTCGTCGTCGACTCGGTGGCAACAACCTGCTTGAGAGGCGCCATGTCCGAGACTGGGCTCCGCCGGGCTGGCACCGGGAGGTGCTGCGTTCCGGGGCGCGCAGCTTGGTTAGGAATCAGGGTCCCGTCGTCGACCCAGAGGCTCTTTGGTGGCGGTCGCGTGGACCACTGTCGGTGCAGAGGGAGCCGGCCCCCACGGAGGTGGTACGTCGCCGTGTCAGGGAGGAGGACGAGCACGTCCGACGCTACATGGCTGCGTTGGACGCCAGGTTCTCCAATACCTGGCAGGTTCTTCAGGGATCTCATCCGAGCTATGATCCTGTCATAGTTCCTTCTCTTTGGGTGTCCACCGCCTGCGCCGCGAGACGTCAACTAGATCTGTATTAGTGATATTATATAATAATATTCGAGATGTATTAGTGATAATATTCGATGATGTATTAGTGATATTATATAATAATATTCGAGATGTATTAGTGATACTATTCGATGATGTATTAGTGATATTATATGATCATATTGTTGCATTTCCTTGTATTGATTTGCATATCTCCGGTTTTGCTTATTGAATGCATTCTAATTGTATTATATTTGTTCTGGATTAGTTAAGCTATGGACGATAGAGATAGAGACCATGATCAAGAGAATGTCATGTACGACATGATATGCTCCGGAAACGAAGAGAATGAAGAAGTAGATGATGGCTCACAATACCTTAACCCATCCGGTGAGGGAATTGAGGAAGAACAACCAAGAGACGAAGGGGAACCAACTGACAATGATGGCGAAGAATTTTTTCTCCATCATCAGAAGTCCAGCGAGGTTTTAATTTGCCCTCTGGTGATCATCAAAAGTATTGATTGATTTGTATATATTAACGAATCTTTCTTCTTTTAGCCCTCCGGATCGAGCAAATCTTCTACAAGGGTTAAACGTGGCCCGACAAAAAAGTTGAAAGAAGGCATAAAGTACAACATCGATCAAATCAGAGCAGATGGCGAACCGATTGCTCCTAAAATTAATGCAAACAAATTTATACGTCAATGCAGAGTTATCGTTAGGGACCAACTCCCGATCACCGCTCAAGAATGGAATCAACCAAAAGATCGTGGAGTTCCTTTTGTCAGCGAAAGAGCAAAAGATCTGCTTTGGGAGGCGCTCATGAAACATTTCACCCAAGCAGAGGGTCTCACAGATCTCCAACGGGAGAAAGTCAAGAAGTGTGCTCTTAAGAAGATGGCCACACAATTCCATACTTGGAAGAAAAGATTATGGACCAATTACTTGAAAGGAGGAAAGAAGACTCCAGAATTCAAAGGAGAATATTTGAAGTTAAAAGATGACTGAGACAGCTTTGTGCAGTTCAAGGAATCAGAAGCAGCTAAGGAATGGTCGAGAGTAAACAAGATAAATGCCGAGAAAAAAACGTGGCACCATCATCTGGGGCAGGTGGCTACAAGTCTGGGTTGCCTAAGTGGGAGGAATCCGAGAGAAACATGAAGGCTGCAGGGGTCACTCCAGAAACAGAGACTTGGCCCGACAGGTGCAGGACTTGGTTTTATGCACATGGGGGAAAGTTGGACCCAAAGACAGGGGAGGTTCTTGAACAGGCAAGTCTTAAAGAAGCCACGGACGAGTTACTTAAAGCAATAAAAGAAGCTCGAATGGGTGTGTACCAGCCCGAGAGAGAGAATGACGAGCTTACACGCGCCCTCAAGAATCCTGAACACCCGGGACGAACACGAGGCAAAGGCCTTGTTCCGTGGCTTCTGGGGTTTGCGGATTGGAACGACAGTTACAGAAGCCGTGAGAGAAAGAAGAAGCATGAAGTAGATCATATTCAAATGGTAAAAGCAAAGAACCCGGACTTGGAATGCAAATACATGCTGCAGCAGGAGCAAATCAACAAACTTAGCCAGCAAGGCGCGTCTCAGCAGCAGGAGCATCCAGATGCAGCATTGGATGGTACCATTCCATCATCTATGCCGAAAAGCAACGTGGGTTCCACGGGATCCCGGCCGATGATGCACTGCTGGCTCGCTACCCCGTGGATGATATCCTAGAGTCGACAGTTTGTGAGCTACATGTGAAACTGAAGAACATATCCATGAAGGTGGCGGACGGCTTTGCTTTACCGAGTGGACCTGAAGCAACCTTCCACGGCAATCCGATTCCACCTAGCTATGCTCGTGTCGGGGTGGATGAAGCTGTGTCGGCATATGAATCACTAGATCTTGACTACCTTGGAGGTGAAGGGGAGCGGAGACTGGGAGAAGCTATTCGTTTTCTCATTTTATGGAAAAAGGAATGCATCGTGTTTCCAAACTCGGTGCCAAGGCCACCAACTCCTCCTCCAAGTCCGCCGCGTCAGCAGACTCCAACCCACCTCTAGACGGAGCGCAGGGCGAGTCCGCCATATCGATCTCTGCCACATCAGCGTAATCCATCCGAGACGGAGCCTAGCGCGAGTCCGCGATATCGATCTCTGTCGTCTCCAAAGCGGAAGAGAGCAAAAAAGAAGAAACCCGAGCCTCCTGTCAAAAAGAAGTTAGCTTACGAGAAGACTGACGAGGAAATCAATGAACAAGTGGCTAACGAATTGCAGGCCCATTTTGGACTGAAACCGCCCCCGCCGCAAAAGGAGAAAATACCTGAGGAAGTCGTACAACACTTTTTGAATGCAGCTAAACCGGCGGAGAAAAGGCCGCTATCATACTATGAACGCTCTATTAGCAAGTCCTATCATAAACAAAAAAACAGAAGTCGAATGGTAGTAGTAAATGCGGGAAAACTGTTCCCCAGCTCGAAGAACATGCAGTGCAATCGATCATCCCTCTCAAGGTGAGTACCGATAAGGTGGTAATAACCGACGCTGATAGAGAGAGGGCTAGAGAGATCGGTATTACTGTTGAACAACTCCTAGAGATCGAGGAATTCCCACCGGAGGATCCGAAGGAACTAGCATGGAAATATGTCCCCGAGAACCCTCTTGTGAGTCCTGAAGAGGAGAAGCTTCTATCAACGCAAATGCACAACTTGCATGACTGGTACATGAGGGAAGTAAAGAGCGGGCGACAGAGCCTCATGGTGAAAGTCAAGCGAGAGCATTACATCCATGAAAATGATTTGTGGATTGAAAATGAAGAATTCTTTCAGTTATTCAATCAAAAAGCACTCGACAAATCTATCGTCAGTTGCTACTATTTGTAAGTGATTTCTTTCTGTAATTTAATTAAGTCTCTAGCTCAGCTCGTTCATTGCCTGTAATTATCCTCACTATATTCTTTTGTGTGGTGTTATGCAGAATGAAGATTTTTGAATTGAAAAGAGATGGAGTCTATGGTATTGGGTTCATTGACCCAAATACCGTTAATGAAAAGGTGTTAACTAGTTACTCTAAAGACACGGAGAAAATGTTGCTAAGGTTTTTGAAGGCCCTAAATACCAAACCAGAAATACTTTTACCTTACAACTTCAAGTGAGTGTTACTGTTTTGTACTACAAATTCTCTTTTTGCTTATATATATATATACTCAATGTTAAGTGTAGTTGATGAGTTATGCATGCCCGCTTATACAAATCGTGTCCGCAGCTTCCACTGGATCCTGCTAATCATTAGAATTGACGATGGAACTATTGACGTACAGGACTCACTAAGTAAAGATCCTGAAGAATACAGAAGCCTGCATTCGATGCTCGACAGGTAATTTCAATCATTTACGCACTATGTCGGCCTCTTTAGTTCGTTTCCTGATATCAAGTAATTAGTAACTCCTTTATTCATTTTCTTTGTCGGGCAGGGTTTGGAAAAAGTTCACCAAAGATGTTAGAGGTGAATGGGAAGAGGAACTGAAATGGCGAAAGTCCAAGGTATTTAATTGTACTAGCTACATCCGCGCATCTCTTTAAGTATAGTTTCAATACCATTATCATGCTTGATTATTATCTGATTGAATTATATTCTCGTAAAGTGCATGAGGCAGGAACAAGGGACTAATTTATGTGCATATTACGTTTGCGAGAACATTCGCTTTATGACCGAAAAGATCAAAACTACAAGAGATCTTTGGGTACGTAAACACCATTCAAATTTTTTTATCATGATGTACTATATATACAGACAACTAACATGTTCATATTGATCTCCTTCTTTAAAGATGCACGGGATGCGGGATAAGCTCCTACCAAAGGACCGCATACGAGCAATTCAAGAGGAAATTGCGGGTTTTTTGCTTGAGCAGGTCATATCTCCTGACGGAGAATACCATTACACCTAATGCCTGCATGTAATGATTTGCGAATTGTAGGAGAAATTGTATATACCAAATTGTACATATGTGTATGCATGGTCGTACAAAAAGTTCTATGTATATGATTGGTTTTACGAGAAATTCTATTATATATGCATAACGTGTACAGTATGTAGTAGCGTAAAATATGTTTGAAATGAAAAAGAATTAAATGGAATACACAAAATGAAAAGGAAAAATAAACAATAAAACCTAAACCCATAAACCCCAAAGCCCCTAAATCTTTAGTCCCGGTTGGTGTTACCAACCGGGACTAAAGGTCCCCATCCCCTGGCGCGCGCTACCGACCACGTGGCAGGGGTTTAGTCCCGGCTCGTAGCCAACCGGTACTAAAGGCTTGGACCCTTTAGTCCCTATACATTAGTCCCGGTTGGGGAACCGGGACTAAAGGCCCTTCCCAACCGGGACTAATGGCCTGTTTTCTACTAGTGAGTGGTCGTGGACGTGACCACAACTAATTAGATTAATTACTTTAAATGGTTATTGATTCTATGAATATAAATTGTAGCGCCACTAATTTCCCGCCCCTAATTACATTAAAAAATCGACTGGATATGTTATTTTGAATTATGGAAGAATCTATGACCCAATTGATAGGTGGATCCTATTTGCCAAAAAAATATAGTAACCATATTATGATGATTTTGTTTGCGCATGGCCTCCAAGCATTTTATGTAGCACGCTCCCCATGCCACAGACATAAGAGCATCCACACTCGGGCTCCCCAAACCCGCTTCAAACGTCCGGGCTCCTCAAACGGGTTTCAAACACCCGGGATGACCGGCAACCCATATCTAGTCCAAATCTATGGCGAATATGGTGGTGCCCGGGCACGCAGGGACACGTCTGCCACATTGAACTGACAATGGGGTCCCACGTGAAATCGCCCAGAAATCCGGTGATCCGACGTACCTCTCCTCCAGTGGGGGTGTGAACATCGTGTGTCGCCACTACGGATCGTAGCCCGAGGCCAGATCCGGCTATTTAAGCCAAACAACGTCCCCCAACTCTAGCCAAATCCACCTCCTTCCTCTCTATGCTGCTAGCCCTGGCCCATCCACCACCTCTCTCCTGCTCTGTCGTTCTTCCACACAGTCCAGCTTCACCATGGCCCGACAAAAGAAGACTACCTAAGCTATGATCATGCTGGGTCGCCGCAGTTTGAGGAGCAGATCCGGGTGAGGCGCGCCGCCCTCATCGTTGTTGGCCTGCCTCCGGACTGGCCGGAGCCGAAGGAGGAGGAAGATGAGGAGCAGGATGAGGAGGAGCAACATCCAATTCTGATGGAGAAGCAGGAGTAGTGATACGTCTCCAACGTATGTTTAATTTGTGATTGTTCCATGCTATTATATTATCATTCTAGGATACTTTGTGAGTAATAATTTACCAATTTATATTATTTTTTAGCACTAACCTATTGACCCAGTGCCTAGTGCCAGTTCCTGTTTTCTGCATGTTTTCTACTTTTCAGGTTTACAGTACCAAACGAAGTCCAATTGCTCCGAAACTTTTCTATGATTTTTTCTAGACCAAAAGAATACCTGGAAGCTTCGGGAGAAGACCGGAGACCGCACGAGGGAGGCACAAGCCATCTGGGCACGGTCGGCGCGCCCTGATGGCTTGTGCCCCCTGGTGGCCCTCCTTACCACGTTCTCTGGCCTATAAATTCACATATATTCCAAAAACCCTACAGGGCATACCAAAACTCTTTTTCCGCCGCCGCAAGTCTCTATTCAGCCGCGATCCCATCTGGAGCTCCGTTCCGGCATCTTGCGGGAGGGGGGATCGATCACGGAGGACCTCTTCATCAACCTTGCTACCCTCATGATGATGTGTGAGTAGTTCACCACAGACCTACGGGTCCGTAGTTAGTACCTAGATGGCTATCTCTCTCTCTCTCTCTCTCTTTTGATCTTCAATACAATGATCATCGCATCTTCGCTTTGATCTATCCGATGTAATTCTTTTGTACGGTGCGTTTGTTGGGATCCGATGAATTTTGAGTTTATGTTCAGATTATTCATGAAAAGTATTTGAGTCACCTCTAAATATTATGATTCTTATCTGCATGATCATTATAGCTTCGTAATTCTCTCCGATCTATTGAGATAATTTGGCCAACTAGATTGATATTTCTTCAGTGGGAGAGGTGTGTTGTAGTGGGTTCAAATTGACGGGTTTCTATATCCCAGTGACAGAAGGGGACAAGATACGTATTTGTGTCGTTGACACTAAGGATAAAACAATGGGATTCATTCATATTAATTGAGTTTACTTTTTCTACATTATGTCATCGTTCTGCATGCATTACTCTGTTTGTCATGAACTTAATACGTAGAGAGGCAAGCCTAGAAGCGCTCTTGAAATGGAGTAATAGTAATAGGTGCAAGCAGGAGTCGGACTATTTGTCTTGGACGTGATGCCTATATACACATGATCATTGCCGTGAATATCGCATAACTATGCGCTTTTCTATCAATTGCCCAACAGTAATTTGTTTACCCACCGTATGCTTATTTTCATGAGAGATGCCGCTAGGGAAAACTATGGCCCCCGGGTCTATTCATCTATATATTTATTAAAGTTTCAATACCTTGCTGCCTTTATTTACCTTTTATTTTATTTTGCATTTTACAATTATCTACTATTATCTACACACTTCACTTGCTTGCAAATAACGAGATCAAGGGGATTGACAACCCTCGTGCCCGCGTTGGGTGCAAGTTGTTTGCTCTTTTGTGTGCAGCTGCTGAAGACAGTTGTTGATTGATATTCCTATTGGTTCGATAAAACTTGGTTTCATAAATAAGGGAAATACTTACCTGTATTGTGCTGCAATTACCCGTTCCTCTTCACGGAAAACCCAACGCAGATCACAAGTATCAAGAAGGATTTCTGGCGCCGTTGCCGGGGAATATCATCACCAACTATCAAGTAACTTCAATCAAATTATCCTTCACTTGTTCTTTTTTTATTTGCTATTATATTTAGTTTGCTTCATAAAAATCAAAAATACAAAAATATTTATCTGTGCTTGTTATTAGTTTACTTCTTTGCTTACTAGTTTGCTTGTCTTGCTTGTTTCGTTTGCCTGAAGTTGTTACCATTGCTGATTTTATTATTGAAAAGGATGATGGAAGTAGTATGCCCAAAGAAGAAACTCCCCCACAGCAAGATTTAAAAGTTTTTGTTGCATGGAAGGGGAATATCATAGGGAAAAGCATTATTCAAGAATTCTTTAACTGTATGGGTACTTTAGCTTGCAAGGATACTCCAATCCTTAAAAGAACTAAAGGCTATGCCGATGCTATTTCTGCTCTTGTGCTTAAGCTTGAAAGAATATTTATGCGTACTCATCCCACTTTGCAAAGACTTTTCTATGATTTACTGGTCATAAAAGACCCTAGAGCCAAAAAGATGACCACTCTCATTCTCATGCATGAATTTGACCATATAGTACAAGAGGCTAGGGATATTTTTGAACACTATAATATGAGTTGTGAACATCCTGTGATAGATGAAATTTTTTATAATGAGGACTATATGATGAGGTATGTGTTTCGTGATAACCATACTTTTGATGAAAATACTAGTAAAGAAGTTCCTCCTATTCATATTATCCAACAAGTCTTCAATGCTATCAATAAACAATACTCTTGGATAGTAAGAGAAAACACGGAAGGCTTTAAAGAAAGTAGTATTAAGAATGCCAAGAGATTACTTGATGATGTGCTTCCAGTTGTATTTGAAAATCTTGCCCTGCAAGAAGAGGATATTAAGAATGATGTCACTTGAAACTATGCATTATGCCTAGCTAGGGGCATAAAACAATAGCGCTTGTTGGGAGGCAACCCAATAGTTATCTTTATTTTTTCTTTTTTACTTTCTGTTTTGGCGTGATAACATGATTATTGCCTCTGTAATGATTGTGTTTTATGTTTAATTTAGTGTTTGTGCCAAGTAAAGCCTTTGGGATGACCCACAAGATGAGTAGAATTGATACGGTGCAAAAATAGAAACTTTAACGTCCAGTGCAGAATTTCTCTGATTTTATTGGAACGTCTTTTTGATATGATTTTTTTACACAGTATTGCTAACGAAATTTCTGAGGTTTTACTAATTTTTCAGAATTTTTAGAGTTACAGAAGTATAGGTTCTTTACAGATCTTTACAGACTGTTCTGTTATAGACATATTCTGTTTTTGCTTGCATAGTTTGCTTGTTTTGATGATGCCATGGATTGTATCGGGGGGTATAAGCCATGGAGAAGTTAGAATACAGTACCTATTATGCAATAATGAAATATTATGGACCAATTTATAACAGTACCTAAATTATTTGATATGTTGCTTATACTAACGGATCTCACGAAATTTTGTTGAGTTTTGTGTGATTGAAGTTTTCAAGTTTTGGGTGCTATCACGGTGGATGAAGGAATAAGGAGTGGCAAGAGCCTAATCTTGGGGATGCCTAAGGCACCCCAAGGTAATATTCTAGGGAGACTCAAGCGTCTAAACTTGGGGATGCCCCGGAAGGCATCCCCTCTTTCGTCTCAATCCATCGGTATGTCACTTGGAACTATATTTTTATTCGTCACATGATATGAGTTTTTCTTGGAGCCTCGTTTTCTTTTGTTTGCTTTTATTTTTAGTTTTCCACAATAATCATTTGCTGGACACACCCATTTGAGAAAGACACACCTTCATCATAATTTATTAGAATACTCTATGTGCTTCACTTATATATTTTGAGCTTAGAAGTTGCTCTACTACTTCACTTATATCTTTTTTAGCACGGTGGCGTATAGATTTTATAGAAATAATTGCACTCTCGTTATTCACTTATATTTGTTTGAGAGTTAATAAATAGTGATGGCAATTTGCATGGGTCATAAGACTAGTCCAAAAATAATAGGTATTCAATGAGTGATAATCAAAACCATCATGTAGCACATATAAGAGAAATTGTGGGTTAATGATATTGATGTGGTAATGTGAAAAAGGTGTGAGTGCATCATTTTTTATTCGTAGAAGTATCAGTATTAAGAGGTGTTAATTTTCCATTTGTCCAACTATTAAAAAGGCATGGTGAGGATGTGTGAGCATTTCTATTCCTCGTTGAAATCCTAGTGTTGTTTCGGGTCGGAGGCGCGCGATGGTTAACTCCTCCCAAGCTCCTCCCTCGGGGCATGCGAGTACTACTTTGATTTGTGATAAACTAATAAAACTTTGCAATAAGTATATGAGTTATTCATGACTAATGTGAAACCATGGACATACGCAATCTCACCACCTCATATTTTGCTAGCCTCTTCGGTACCGTGCATTGCCCGTTCTCACCTCGAGGACCGGTGCAAACTTTGCCGGTGCATCCAAACCCCGTGATGTGATACGCTCTGTCACACATAAGCCTCATTATATCTTCCTCAAAACAGCCATCATACCTATCTATTATGGCATTTCCATAGCCATTCCGAGATATATTGCCATGCAAATTCCACTATCACATCATATGATTAGTTCGTTCATCATCATATTGCTTTGCATGATCATATAGAGTTGCATAGTATTTGTGGCAAAGCCACCTTTCATCATATTTTTGATACATGTCACGCCAGATCATTGCACATCCTGGTACACTGCCAGAGGCATCCATATCGAGTCATATTGTTTCATAGTTCTTCATATCAAGTTTTTATATTGAGTTGTAAGTAAAGAAAATTGTGGTGATCATCATTATTAGAGCATTGTCCTAGTGAGGAAATAAAAATGGGGGAGGCCAAATGAGCCCACCATAAAAAATAAGAGAAAAAGAGAGAAGGGACTTTTCTACTATCTTTTACCACACTTGTGCCTCAAAGTGGCACCTTGTTCTTCATATAGAGAGTCTCATGTTAAGTCATTTTCATATGCTAGTGGGAATCACTTTTTCATTATTATAAACTTGGCTTGCATATTCCGTTGACGGGCTTCCTCAAATTACCGAGGTCTTCATGAGCAAGCAAATTTGATGCACACCCCACTTAGTTTCTTTTGAGCTTTCATACACTTATAGCTCTAGTGCATCATTTGCATGGCAATTCCTACTCCTTACATTGACATCTATCGATGGGCATCTCCATAGCCCGTTGATACGCCTAGTTGATGTGAGATTATCTTCTCCACCTTTACCCCTTTGATACCTACCACCATATTCAATTCCACCCTTATGCTATCCAATGGTTCACACTCATGTATTGCGTGAAGAATAAAAAGTTGATACACTTTGAAAAAGTACGATCCAATTGCCTTACTTGGACACCGTGGTGCTTGACATTTGTATTAATGTGGTGAAGATGGAGTCATCCCTTGCTAATACTATAAGATGAATTGGGGTAAACATTCTTTTAGGATCGTATACTTTGAAAGATTGATGATTTTGTTGCTTGTGCCTATAAATATTACTATGTTGATGTTTGTTAATTCATCGTTTCTCAATGAGCATACATCGTTTCTCAATGAGCATACATATTGGGTAGCATGTCACATCAAAAATTCTGTTTTTATCATTTACCTACTCGAGGACGAGCAGGAATTAAGCTTGGGGATGTGAAAGCACATTTGCTACCTTGGTGGTTTTGGTAATTAATAACAACATATATGTCATTGGACTCATGTTTCCACTAAGTATATTTCAGGGAAAGTCCAATGATGGGATGGCTACAAATTGTGAGGAGATACCCCAAGATGCAAGGAATGGATTGGCAAAGCTTCAAGCTAGAAGACACTCTTTTTACTTTGTGAGAAATCACTTTGAGTCCATAGGAAAGCCAATACTATTAAAAGGGGGTAAGGTATTGTTGGTGAACAAATTGCTCCACGTGCACAAGTGCTAGCCACCAAAAACACCCACAAGCTCTCCCACAAAAATACTGTGTCAAAACCCTAATCCACAAAATCGGTGCCACCAAGATTTCATCCGGCCCTACCGATTTTCTAGCCAAGACAGAACCCTAGCCAAACCCTAGCATTTAGGTAAAACCGAGACTGCATCGGTGCAACCGAGTTTCAGTGACCAACTTTATGGTGACCCAATTTATAAAATCGGAATTTCTGAGTTTATGCTTCGGTCTCACCGAGTTTTGGAAACTGCCCTCGGCCACTCGTTTCGGTACCACCGAGATTCCGAAAGTTGCCACATTTTGAACAGATCGGTACGACCGAGTTTTGCTTCGGTTTCACCGAGATGGTCAATAATGTTGTAATGGTTGGATTTTTGGATATGCCTATATATACCCCTCCACCACATCACACACGTAAGAGAAGCACTCAGAACTGTTCCCCGCTTCCCATATCCAAATTTCTGAGAGAGAACCACCTACCCTTGTGTTGAGATCAAGATCATCCACTCCAACCATATGGATCTTGATTTCTAGCCTCCCCAAGTTTCTTTCCACCCAATCAATCCCTTCTACCAAGCCAAATCTGTGAGAGAGTGATTGAGTGTTGAGGAGTCTATCATCTTGAAGCACAAGAGCAAGGAGTTCATCACCATTATCAAA
Source organism: Elymus sibiricus (assembly GCA_039707655.1). Lineage (NCBI taxonomy): Eukaryota > Viridiplantae > Streptophyta > Magnoliopsida > Poales > Poaceae > Elymus > Elymus sibiricus. The sequence goes on along the minus strand of CM077667.1, from coordinate 449,827,297 downwards.
CCTATTACCTTTTGGAGGGTGGTGCCTCCTAGATTGGTTAGGTCTTGCTTGGGAGGCTCCTACTTCGTGTTGTGGTGTTAAACCAAGAAGTTTGTACAGGCAAGGAGATCGCCTACTTCGTGAAGATCTACCCATAGTGAGGATAGTCCTTCGTGGACGGAAGCCGTTATGGAATAGTCAAGATTGCTACTTCATGGACCCTCATGGGTGGAGCCCTCCGTGGACTCTCGCGATCGTTACCCTTCGTGGGTTGAAGACTCCATAAACGTGGATGTACGATAGCGCCACCTATTGGAACCACGGGAAAAATCTTTGTGTCTACTATTGCGTTTGATCTTCTATTACATGTGCTTGTCTTTACTTTCCGCTGCTATACTCTTAGACATGCATGTGTAGGGTGTGCTTGACTTGTAATCATTGCTAAAATCTGCCCACAACTAAAATTGGGAAAAGGTAGAATTTTTATTTAGTCAAGTAGTCTAATCACCCCCCCTCTAGACATACTTTCAATCCTACAAGTGGTATCAGAGCTTTGGTCTCCATTGCATTGGTTTCACAACCTTGGAGAGTATGGCGTCTAGTGAGGGAAGTTACCACCGTAGAGGTCCGTACTTTGATGGCACTAATTTTGCTAGTTGGAAGCATAAGATGAAAATGCATATTCTTGGTCATAACCCCGCCATTTGGGCTATTGTTCGTGTTGGCTTGCAAGGTGAATTCTTTGGTGATGGAAAAGAACCGGATCGTGAAGCGACCGCAGATGAATTGAAGATGTTGCAATACAATGCTCAAGCATGTGGCATTCTTTTCAACTGCCTATGCACCGAAGAATTCAACAAAATCAGCCGTCTTGAGAATGCAAAGGAAATTTGGGATACTTTGGTTGATATGCATGAAGGTACCGATTCCGTCAGAGAATCTAAGTTGGACGTGCTTTAAAGTCAACTTGACAAGTTCAAGATGAAGGATGGTGAAGGAGTTGCGGAGATGTACTCTAGGCTTGCTCTCATCACCAATGAGATTGCTGGCTTAGGAAGCGAAGAAATGACCGACAAATTCATCATCAAGAAGATACTTAGAGCTTTGGATGGAAAGTATGACACCGTGTGAACATTGATCCAAATGATGCCAAACTACAAAGATCTCAAGCCTACGGAAGTCATTGGTAGAATTGTTGATCATGAGATGTCACTCAAAGACAAGGAAGAACTTCACAACAAGTCTAGCGGTGCTTACAAAGCCACAAGTGATGCTCCCGCTACTTCAAGCGACAAGCTTGTAACCAATGAAGAGATAAGCCTCATGGTCAAGAAATTCAACAAGTTCCACAAGAGTAGAGGCAAAGAGAGGAACTCCAACTCAAGATATGAAGAAAAGCGTTCATCTAGTCGTGACCGGAATTGTTACAATTGTGGAAGGCCCGAACACTACTCCAATGAGTGCACGGCCCCCACAAAAGAAGGTAAGAGTCACCTAGAAGGACGAGCTCAAGATATGAGTCACCTCGAAGAGAGAGGAGGAGTAGAGATGATCGTTATGAACGAAGACCCTCAAGGAGAAGTAGGGATTCGGAGAAGAAGGACAAGTACACCAAGAGCTACTCAAGAAGAAGATATCAAGCTCATGTTGGTGAATGGGTCTCCGGCTCCGATTCCGACAACCAATCCGAGAGAAGCTATCACTCCGACTCCGACTATAGTCAAGATGAAGGTGTTGCCGGACTTGCACTCGTTTCATCCAACTCCTACGACATATTTGATTCACCAAATGAAGGGAGTGGAAGTTGCTTCATGGCTAAAGGCCCCAAGGCATCACATCCCGAATATCTTGATTTTGATAGTGATGAGGATATGATGACTTGCTATGTGATAAAACTAGTGATGTTAGTCAAAATGTGCTAGATAATGATCATGCTTATCAAGATAAGTCATGTGATGATGATAAGAAGGAAATAGAACGACTAACAAAAGAATTGAACACGCTTAAGTTAGCTCATGAATCTACTTTAGAAGATCATAGAGAGCTTGTGAGAACTCATGAGAAGCTACGCTTCGAGAAGCTCAACTTGGAGCAAGATCATGAGTTTCTTGAAGCAATCAATGACGATCTCCGAAAGAAGGTTTCTTCTTATGTAGCCAAACGACTACTCTTGTCTACATTCATGCCACAAGTTAAGGCTAAGCAAACTAATAACAAAGGCAAGAAAGGTTCTTCAACTAGTAGCAATAAAAATGATAAATCAAATGATATTGCTTCTAGTAGTTCTATGATTCCACTAACGATTCTCTTAGCCAAGTTACACTTGAGCAAGAAAATGATTTATTGAAAGGGATTATAGAAAAGGGTATCTTCAAAAGCCTTGTCGGATGTAAGCAATTTGAGGAAATTATATGCAAGCACGGAGGATACCGGAAGAACCATGGCATTGGCTACTTCAACGCAAATGGAGTTGAATGGGAAGAAGGTCCATACCCCAAGCCCAAGTTTGTTCCTCAAAGGAAGAAGTATGAACATACTCTTCCCAAGGGAACAAAAACTCAAGATGACCTTCCACCACAAGATCACAAGCTCAAGGGCAAGGACAAGCTTCAAGAAGAGTTTGACTCATATGAAGATGAATCCCAAGCTTTGATCAAGTGGGTTCCCAAGGCTTCTACAAGTGCTACTTCAACACCGAGGATTACCATCAACTTGATGTGGGTCCCCAAGAAGAAGAACTAGAGAAGTTCTTGAGGGGTGACTCCGCCAATGAAATTCACTCACATTCATTATTGGCAAGGACTAGTTGCGATCAACATCAACATTATGCAATAGTTCAAGGAGTCACACATTCCCTCAGAGGTAAGCAAGGGACAAGGTAATTAATGAATCCATGGACATCATCATGTATGCTTTGCACTCCAAGTCCATAGATATCCTTGTGTTTGTCTCTTGTGTTTGGGACTAACCCATGTAGGTGAGGAGAGTAAGAAACAACAAGGATTGCTCCCAACTCAAGATGATCTTCGTCAACTATGAGCATCCACCACTACATCACCCACATGAAGTCTTCTACGACAAAACCCAAGGTTAGTTTATCCCTCTTAGGGGGGGATGTCACATCAAGGGGGAGCTTTACTCTGAGACTTTAGTTAAAGCATCTCTTAGAATGTGACAACATTAAATGCTTTATGTAAAAGTGGCAACCGCACTTGTGCTTAAACGATGAGTATGACTTATGATCAAGTATTCTCACTTGGCTCCTAAGTCAATATACTCATATATAGATGACTACGTCATCGCCCTAGTGCTTGATAGATGCTAGAATGTTTGTGCATGTTTGCCATGATTTCATTTGACATCTTATTGTGTGAGCATGTTGGTCTGCATATCTTTACTCATTCGAGGATATCCAATTGTAGCTATTTGGCTTTTCTTTTTCTTTTGCCAATTGGATATACAAGAATGCCTAGGACCACTCTCTAGCTATCTATGCTTTCTCACCTCAAGTTCTATTCATGCTACATCACAAAAACTTGAACAAGCACTTGTGAAACCCTCTGTGTGAGGAGCACTCGGAGTACCGTGTCGACAAGAGCTGCATTCCAAAACCTCTCATGTGCATCTCGGTGAAACCAACCCAAAAAAATCGGTTCCACCGAAACACTGAGTTGATCTAGGTTTTTGCCTTGGTAACACCTATTCCATATTCTCGGTTACACCGAGTTTCCCTGTCACCTGACAGTTGAGGAACTCGGTGGCACCGATAATTTCGAACCGGTGTCACCGACAGTGAAGGGTGTTTAACCTGGCGGACCCGACCTTTGAAAATATTCCTTCAAACATTTGGCCTCCCTAACCCTAATCTGCCGCTGCAGACCCCCTGGTCGTCGCCTTTGCGTCCCCGTGCACCTCCGCCGTTGGGACTCGCCGCCGTGGACGGAATCTTCACCGCCATCTTCGCCGTAGCGGATCTTCACCGAGTTAGAGTGAGAATCTGACCCCCCCTCATGTGCTCCTCGATCTAATTCTTGCGCATTAGGGTAGATTTATCGATAAACCACAGTTTTCAATCTTCCTATCCAACCAGAAATCCCATTAGAATAGCGAACGAGGATAATTTAGGTTTAGCCGTTCGCAAAACGCATCTCGGTGACACTGAGTCAAAAAAATAGGTTCTACCGATTTTGGTTCTAGGGTTCCTGAGAATGGTCTCGGTGAGACCGAGCAGTCTTTCTCGGTGACACCGAAGTGACTGCCAAGTTTCTGTAAAGAAGACCACATGTCTCGGTGGATCTGAAAATCTTGACTCGATGGTACCGAAATTCATTTTGCATAAAGCTAAAACTAAGATTTTCTTTGTTCAAACTTTGAAAAATCTCTGTGTTTTGTGATGCTCAATCTTTCTTCTCTTCTATACTCTATTCACAGGGACAGCATGTCGGCTTCAGGTGATAGTCAGAATGACTCCAGAGAGCCTAGTATTGATGCAAATCCAGGCACTAGTCCTGAGCCTAGCTCGTCTTCAGAAGATCCAGGCACCCCAAGTTCTCATGGGTTGCCTAAGGCTGCTACAAGAGCCAGGAGGAAATTGAACTTCGATGAAGAGGACTCTGATTTTGTGCCAGAGGAGGTTCTTGCCAAGCAAAGGCAAGACAAAGCAGACAGAGCTGTCAAGAAGTCTGCATCTGAGGCAACCTCATCTAGGAGGACTGTCAGGAAGGAGTATGCCAGCACAGAGGCTATGAAAGCACCAGAGAGTGCTAGGGCTTCCATGTCTATAGAGCCAGCCAGAAGCTCTATGCCCAAGAAGCCAGCTGAGAAGAAGAGAAGCAGGAAGAGGATTGTTCACGTTGTTGGAAGACCTACTTCCATGTATGAGGATCCAACAGAAGCTGAAGAAGTGGAAGAGCCAGCTGCCAAGGCTCCTCACAAGAAGAAGAAGAAGCTTCTAGCAGATGCTATGCCCAAGGATGCACCAGCTAAGAGCACCAAGTCTGCTCCCAAGAAGCCTTCGGCACCCAAGAAGCCCAAGAGGACCACCAGAGATATCCCTCTTGCTGCCAAGAACAAGAGATCTACCACTATGGATGAAGAGGAAGAAATTTCTGTGCTGAGGAAGCTCAGACCCCATCTGCCAGCTCATGATGATACTCATCCCATAGTTGAGGACATGAAGAAGAGGAAAGACTCAGGGCTGAGGCTATGGAGAGGAAATGACCCTTATGCCTCCAGGAGAAGGACTGATGTTGATCCTAGATTTCACACTAAGGAGCAGCAAGATTTCTATGAGACTGTCTTGTTAGACAAGAGCCCAGCTGTCAGTGATATGAGATATGTAGACTGGGACTACATTAAGAAGAATGAAGATTATTTTCCCCATGTGCAAGAGAACTTCAAGGCCATTGACATTGATGCATTTTTTGGTAGAGAGTTTACCCCTTGGAACGATGAGATGATCATGCAATTCTACTCCACAGCTCATTTTTATGGAGATGGTAGAATTGTTTGGATGAAAGAAGGTGTCAGGTATGAATCCACAGTGAAAGAGTGGGCTACCATCTTAGGATCCCCACAGGTAGAAGATGGTGATTTGGATGTATACTCTGAGGCCAAGATGAATCATAATTCCATGGCAACGATGTATAAGGAGATTCCTGCTGACTATGTGCATTCACATAAGTTTGGCTCGGTATACTACCTGCAGGCAAGACTGACCACCACCAACACCATCATGAGGTACACCTTGATGCCCAAATCAGGAGATGACAAGATGATCCGAGGATACTCCATAAACATGCTGCATCATGTAGATCTTCACACCAGATTCAGGGTCATGGACTTGATTGTTGAGACTGTGAAGAGGACTGCTGCTGATCAGAAAAGATCATGTGGATATGCACCATATATTCATATGCTTATCAATTCAAAGCTTGAAAAGAATGTATATGCACTTGATCGGCCACATATGCCACTCCAGCCTGAGTTCGAGGAAAATATTGTGGTAATGAACCCAGATCATCCCACTTCATCTACTGCACAGGCAGCAGCTAAGGAAGCCAGAGCCACTAGTGCTCCAGTGCCAAGGACCAGGAATGAGCAGTTGGACCTCATCCTTAGCTCTATCCAAGGCATGCAGAATAACATCACGGAAATTTTGAAGAACCAAAAGAGTCTGGAAAGGATTGTTGAAGACAAGCTTCATACTTTGAACAACAAGGTGGATGGGCTGACTAAGATAGTTGATGAGCTCAAGAAGGAGGTGGACTCGGTACCCCTTCCCCACACCTCAGAGGATGATAATGATGATGATGATGATGATGATGACAGTCAACCTCTCAGGCCCAGCACTCAATTCAAGACCCAAACTAGATCTGCAACAGTGTCAGCTTCAGAGTTGACACCATCCTCATCAGCACCTGCTGCAGCTCCTTCAGTCCCACCAGCTCCATCAACACCTCCAGTGTCTACTCCAACCCCTTCCATGACATCGGCAGAAGTCTTCGCAGAAGCGGTTCTATCGACTCCTACATCAACAACCAGAGGAGATCAGCCCCAGAGAGACGATTAGTCCTATACCTTTGAATTTTTTGGTAACTTGTTGCCAAAGGGGGAGACGTTATATAGATCATTAGGGCTTCGAGAGAGAGAGAGAGAGAGAGTGTTGCCTTTTATCACTCTCCAAAACTTTAAAATCTTTTGGTTGGTTGTTTGTGTTAAAACTTGTTGGTATTTGATCATGCACTTCTTATGTGTTGCTACTACGTCTTATCTTTTAAGATGCTTATGAGATGATCATTCACTTCTTGCTTGATGTGTTGTGCTATGTTGTTCATTCATATTATTCTCGCACACCACCAAGCTGTATGTGACATGGAAGAGTGACCCATGAACCTAATCGATTGTGCATTTGCATTCAAACGCAAATTTAAAATAGTGCACAAATTTAGGGGGAGCTCTTGCTTATCACATACTTCTCAAAGCGATGACTCTATTCATTGATTATATCATATGTCGAAGCTTTGATCTATAAGTTGTCATCAATTACCAAAAAGGTGGAGATTGAAAGCACATTTGCTCCCTTGGTGGTTTTGGTAATTAATAACAACATATATGTCATTGGACTCATGTTTCCACTAAGTATATTTTAGGAAAAGTCCAATGATGGGATGGCTATAAATTGTGAGGAGATACCCCAAGATGCACGGAATGGATTGGCAAAGCTTCAAGCTAGAAGACTCTCTTTTTACTTTGTGAGAAATCACTTTGAGTCCATAGGAAAGCCAATACTATTAAAAGGGGGTAAGGTATTGTTGGTGAACAAATTGCCCCACGTGCACAAGAGCTAGCCACCAAAAACACCCACAAGCTCTCCCACAAAAATACAGTGTCAAAACCCTAATCCACAAAATCGGAGCCACCAAGATTTCATCCGGCCCTACCGATTTTCTACCGAAGACAGAACCCTAGCATTTCGGTACAACCGAGACTGCATCGGTGCAACCGAGTTTCAGTGACCAAATTTCTGGTGACCCAATTTATAAAATCGGAATTTCCGAGTTTATGCTTCGGTCTCACCGAGTTTTGGAAACTGCCCTCGGCCACTCGTTTCGGTACCACCGAGATTCCTATATCGGTCTCACCGAGATTCCGAAAGTTGCCACATTTTGAACAGATCGGTACGACCGAGTTTTGCTTCGGTTTCACCGAGATGGTCAATAATGTTGTAACGGTTGGATTTTTGGAGATGCCTATATATACCCCTCCACCACATCCCACTCGTAAGAGAAGCACTCAAAACTGTTCCCCACTTCCCATATCCAAATTTCTGAGAGAGAACCTCCTACCCTTGTGTTGAGATCAAGATCATCCACTCTAACCATATGGATCTTGATTTCTAGCCTCCCCAAGTTGCTTTCCACCCAATCAATCCCTTCTACCAAGCCAAATCTGTGAGAGAGTGATTGAGTGTTGAGGAGTCTATCATCTTGAAGCACAAGAGCAAGGAGTTCATCACCATTATCAAGCCTATTACCTTTTGGAGGGTGGTGCCTCCTAGATTGGTTAGGTGTTGCTTGGGAGCCTCCTACTTCGTGTTGTGGAGTTGAACCAAGAAGTTTGTACGGGCAAGGAGATCGCCTACTTCGTGAAGATCTACCCATAGTGAGGCTAGTCCTTCGTGGACGGAAGCCGTTATGGAATAGTCAAGGTTGCTACTTCGTGGACCCTCATGGGTGGAGCCCTTCGTGGACTCTCGCGACCGTTACCCTCTGTGGGTTGAAGACTCCATAAACGTGGATGTACGATAGCGCCACCTATCGGAACCACGGGAAAAATATTCGTGTCTACAATTGCGTTTGATCTTCTAACCCTTACCTGTATTACATGTGCTTGTCTTTACTTTCTGTTTCTATACTCTTAGACATGCATGTGTAGGGTGTACTTGACTTGTAATCATTGCTAAAATCCGCCCACAACTAAAATTGGGAAAAGGTAGAATTTTTATTTGGTCAAGTAGTCTAATCACCCCCTCTAGACATACTTTCGATCCTACAGGATGCTTGATACGTCTCCATCGTATCTATAATTTTTGATTGTTCCATGCTATTATATTATCATTCTAGGTTACTTTTTGAGTAATAATTTACCAATTTATATTATTTTTGAGCACTAACCTATTGACCCAGTGCCTAGTGCCAGTTCATGTTTTCTGCGTGTTTTTTACTTTTCAGGTTTACAGTATCAAACGAAGTCCAATTGCTCCGAAACTTTTCTATAATTTTTTCTTGACCAAAATACTACCTGGAAGCTTCGGGAGAAGACCGGAGACCGCACGAGGGAGGCACAAGCCATCTGGTCGTGCCCAGGGGGGTCGGCGCGCCCTGATGGCTTGTGCCCCCTGGTGGCGCTCCTTACCCCATTCTCTGGCCTATAAATTCACATATATTCCAAAAACCGTAGAGGGCATCCCGAAACTCTTTTTCCGCCGCCGCAAGTCTCTGTTCCGCCACGATCCCATCTGGAGCTCCGTTCCGGCACCCTGCCGGAGGGGGGATCGTTCACGGAGGGCCTCTTCATCAACCTTGCTGCCCTCATGATGATGTGTGAGTAGTTCACCACAGACCTACGGGTTCGTAGTTAGTACCTAGATGGCTATCTCTCTCTCTTTTGATCTTCAATACAATGATCATCGCATCTTCGCTTTGATCTATCCGATTTAATTCTTTTGTACGGTGCGTTTGTTGGGATCCGATGAATTGGGAGTTTATGTTCAGATTATTCATGAAAAGTATTTGAGTCACCTCTGAATATTATGATTCTTATTTGCATGATCATTATAGCTTCGTAATTCTCTCCGATCTATTGAGATAGTTTGGCCAACTAGATTGATATTTCTTCAGTGGGAGAGGTGCGTTGTAGTTGGTTCAACCTGACGGGTTTCTATATCCCAGTGACAGAAGGGGACAAGATACGTCTATGTGTTGTTGCCACTAAGGATAAAATGATGGAGTTCATTCATATTAATTGAGTTTACTTTGTCTACATCATGTCATCGTTCTCCATGCATTACTCTGTTTGTCATGAACTTAATACGTAGAGAGGCAAGCATAGAAGCGCTCTTGAAGTGGAGTAATAGTAATAGGTGCAGATAGGAGTCGGCCTATTTGTCTTGGACGTGATGCCTATATACACATGATCATTGCCGTGAATATCGCATAACTATGCGTTTTCTATCAATTGCCCAACAGTAATTTGTTTACCCACCATATGCTTATTTTCATGAGAGATGCCGCTAGTGAAAACTATGGCCCTCCGGGTCTATTCATCTATATATTTATAAACGTTACAATACCTTGTTGCCTTTATTTATCTTTTATTTTATTTTGCAATTTACAATTATCTACTATTATCTACACACTTCACTTGTTTGCAAATAACGAGATCAAGGGGATTGACAACCCTCTTGCCCGCGTTGGGTGCAACTTGTTTGCTCTTTTGTATGCAGCCGCTGAAGACAGTTGTTGATTGATATTCCTATTGGTTCGATAAACCTTGGTTTAATAACTGAGGAAAATACTTACTCGTATTGTGCTGCAATTATCCGTTCCTCTTCACGGAAAACCCAACGCAGATCACAAGTATCAAGAAGCTGTCTCTGGTTTCGGGCTTCAACACGAAGGACGCGGAGGCAGAGTTTGCGGTAGCCCAAGCGGCCGAGATGGCGGAGCAGCAGGCCATCCTGGAGTCCATCCAGGATGAGGCCTATGTGGAGGCCAACTAGCAGTTCATCCGGCAGGAGCGGGCGGCGACCAACGCGCTTTTCACCGAACTCGACGCGGAGGCGGAGGCGAAGGCGGAGCAGGCGAAGGCGGGGCAGCCACAGGAGCCGGAGCTGCGGCTGCAGCCCATGTATCCGAAGCCGGGCACAGAGATAGTGGACATCTCCGACGATAACTAAGATAGTATAGGATAGTTGATCTATGTAGTACGTCGTTTGCACGTTTTTGTAAGATTTGTCATATGAGATATTTGGATGCAAAATATAAAATTTAAGGCTTGATCAGTCAGTATACGCAGAAGCGTAGGAATGCGCCCGTGGACGTTTATGGGATATGTTTTGTCAAGTTCGGTTGTATATGCTCCAACGACTGTGCAGAAGTTGCTCGAAGGCGGCCGTGATCGCTACCAACATCCGAGGAAAAGGAATGGGGAGGAAGTGGTGGGAGAAAGCAATGTGAGTGGAATCACGCACGCCTTTAGCACGAAACCGAGCTTTGGCTCCGCTTTGCTCCACTCCGCCCGTCTCCCCCGACCAATTATATGCATCTCCTCCTGCGTTATCCTGTTTGCTCGCTCGCAACGCAAGCTGGGGCTGAGAGGGAGACGGGGAGGTCTTTTCGTTTCCTTTTCCCCCCTTTAGGCCGGACCAAGTTGCACCGCTAATTCGTTCGTTTGCGCGTTTCACCATCAGCTTGATGGCGAGACATATACGTATGCCCTTCTGAGCCTATTTCCCTGAACATTTGTGGGAAGAGATAGATAGAGTAGATGGACGGATAGACGGATGGATAGATACCATTTCCCTTTCTTTCTGGGCAGGAATCAACATCTGTTGTTTGGTTGAGGGAATAATTGCTCTCCCCAAATATCTACTACTACTTCCATATCATGTGTCAAATGTTGCTGAATCCTACTATTGCGCGCCGACTGCTTGCTGTGCTTGCGCTCGGAAGATGCAATCATGCAAATGAAGTGACGATGATAAAAACAATACTCTACTCAGGATCTGGTAAACAAATTGTTTGACGGGACACATGAGAGGAGAGGGAGGCCGACGACTGATGGGAGATATGCTGATTATTTCTAGGAAGCGGCAAGTGTCCACTTTGGGTTTTGGGTCTGCTGTCCTGTCTAGGCAGTTTTTCTCGTCAGGATCTCGTCCATCTACTGTGTATTCACAGTGCGACGATATTGTCTTGGCATATACAGTGCTATTAATATTTGAGTGTCCCGAAAAGACAGGGCTGGGATAGCTGCTGTGACTGAATTCTGAGTAAGTAGGAGTATGTTTTTCTGGTACCACATGATTTCGTCCAACAGAGAAAAACAAAGTGTAATGATGAACATCCAAAGGCTGGGAACGGCGAGATTAACAGTTGTTAACGGTTACTTAAAAAAACAATTGGGAACGAACAAGCTTAAGAACGGCTGGTCGGGGTGGCTTCAAGTCCATTTAAAATGGGGAGTTCGTTCGTATCACCATGCACGCGAAATTCCTATGTCATACGGGCTTTAAAGAATTGTTACGGGCATACGTTGGACGACAGTTGAAATACCGAGATGTTATGTCTATGCATGGATATGTTCGGTTGAATGACGCAGATGGTACCAAGCTCGCTTCTGATCACTGTCACCTGACTCACCTTATCTTGTTTTCTTCCTCGGTACCCTGTCACCTTATCTTGTTGATAGTTTTGAGCCGTTAACCCAATGGGGGCAGTACGTGTTGGTGGAGGGTACGTGGTCCATGCCTTAATTAATGGCGCGCGCCTCTTAATTTGATTAACGTGAGCCAGCAAAGTCAATAGCACGCCGACACGTCATGGCGTAACTAATCCGGGTATGAATGATTCCCCTCTAACCATACTCGTAATGGAGTATTTTGTTCTTTTCTCCAACAATAAAAGTAGTAAGACCTCTTCCAATGCAAAGGTGCTTAGATGAAGTGCTAAGTGCATTAAATAGCTTAGCAACTCAACTCCCCAATGCATAGGTGCTTAGCTTGTTGTTGCTAAGCACACCTTATTTAATGATTTAGCACCTTAACTCTTTCATGCATTGGCTAACTTCTCTCATTTAAGTGGTTTGCCTAGGTTCACGTGCTTTGCATTGGTTCTTCCTGGGATTACCAAAGTGCCCTCTCTCCTTTTTAATTGTTGTGCTATGTCATGTTTTTGCTTATGTGGCATGCTTAGCACATGTCCACGGTGAAGCATTGGGAAGGGCCTAAGTGCATAACTAACCTGGAAATTGGTACTAGTAACCCAAGAGCGAAGCAAAGCCGCTTAACTAATTAATTTGTTTCTTGACTTGCATCTCTCTTTGGTTTCCGTCGGCAACGGGGAACGGAGCGGAGAAGCATGGTGGTCAGGGTCAGGCTGTACGTACGTGTGATGTGTGATGCGTTGTTGTATCATACAGTACTTACCCGTCTAGGCCCAAAGATGACACACACATGCGGCATGGACCCGTCGTTTTAACCCGTCAGCCAGCCCCTCCCTTGCACACGACGATGGTCGACATGTGTCATGTGTGCCTTCCCTCGCTTGTTCTTGCGGCACCACCAGCCTTCTCTTTCTGTGATGAGCGCGCGTACCCGGTGAAGGAACGGAGGGGGGAAAAGGTGCCGTGACATGACATGATGCATGGAAAGCTATCATATCTAGCGATTGTGCGCTTGCGCTGTCACCCGGCCATTGGTCGTCCGCACGTACGGCCACGTGGAGGAGGCACCATCTACTTCATGAATCTTCTTTATCTGTCCATATATTACTCCCTCCGTTTCATAATGTAGTGTGACCGTGTTTTTCGAGATCTAAGTTTGATTATATATTTAACCAACGAGACCGACTGCGGTGAGAGTAAAAATCAATACGAATTCAGTGGTATAATTTTTGCTCCCGCTGCAGTCAGTCTCATTGGTTACATATATGATCAAACTTAGATCTCGAAAAGCGCGAACGCATTATATTGTGAAACGGTCCCCGCAAAAAAAAAATTGTGAAACGGAGGGAGTACTACTCGTGCTATCGAGTCTCGAACTTGGCTACCCGTTCGATCCGCTGCGTGCATGTGCGTCCGTCCGCCAACGTGCATGTAAATGACATCAGCTCCATGGTGGTCAGGACAACTCCAACACCGTGCATCAAAATGTAAGTAAACCTCAGCATATCATATCTTTGTAAATCCCGACCTCAAAATCTCAAGCCTGGCCTGGCCGGCCCGAACACATGAACAGTGACATTTTTAATTAAAATAATAATTTTCAGGATATGTAGATATATACTATACCTATATTTCTTATAGATTTATGATTTATGCCATGTTTGGGATTATCTTTGGGCTTTTGGGATGGGCTACGGGCTTAAAAGCTGAGCCCAAGCCTGGCTTGAATGTTGGGTTATCTGGACCGGGCTATTCATGTCCGGGTCTAAACGTAAGTAAACATGTAGACAATGTGGTCTGAACATTTTTTTTCATTCAACACTATGCATCAAACATCTGTTGAGCGGTCTAAACGTGTGAATCCCCGCAAGCCAGAACCATCACGAGGGGTGGGTTGCCGGCATCCAAACAGCCCGAAACCTCGGACCCACCCAGAACAGAGGTGAATCACGTGTATTTGATCATTTTCACCAATTTTGTGCGCGAAAGCTCGCCCCCTCCTCCCCCACTTTCTGATCGCCGTCGTCCACCGCCGCCATGAAGCCGATCGAGACGGGCATCGTCACGCCTGAATTGGATGGCCCATTGGTGGCGGCCACCCACAAGGTCAACACGGCTACACATGATGGTCGGCTGGTCGCCACCACAAACATAAGAAAACGAAGGACGCTTTGGCGACGACCGATGACCCAGTACCTCCTTCACCAAAGCATGGGAACTGGTCGCAAATCCGCTGCTGCCCTGGCCGTAGCAAATAGCATTTGGGATCGGTTGGATGTAAAAACTTGTTGAACATCTGGTGCTATTTGGTCGTGATGCATGCATTTGCATCTTGTGATACATTTGCTAAATTGCTATTGATCTGCATGTATATGTCTAAGTGAATTGATGCGTTCGATTTGATGCATGTTGCTTAAGTTGCCCTTAGATAGATCTTGCTTGTCACCAAACCAGCCAGGCCACCGGTATGCTGCTCCTGCCTCCTCCTAGTCGTTGCGCAGCGGCAGCCCTATGTTTTTTTTTCCTTTTTTTCCCTTATATGACGCCTGTGTAGAAAAGCAAAGAAACCTGCAGGGTCGGTCTCGCCTGGTGTCTGGGGAGATCGCCAGCAACCCAACACGCATGTGGGTTGCAGACGAACATATTGGATAACGCAAAGTGGTGGTTCTGCTAACAAAACGTAGTAATAGTAGTAGGCCAAATTTACTGTTTAGCATGATTTGACTGTATGTGTAAAATTATTTCGGATTTGACCCCTTTTTTTATCGTCATTATCTTTGGCGATAGGATAACACATCCTACCGTCAAGGCCTTTGGCGGTAGGATTTACCTACAGCGTCACGTCCATCCGGTGTGAAAAAGACCCTACCATCATGGTCTTTGGCTGTAGGATGTGTTACCCTATCGCCATAGTCTATGACGGTAGGGACCTGCACGCAATTATCATGGCGGTAGGATCTTTTTCGCAATGAATGGACGTGATGGTGTATGTAAGTCCTACTGTCATGGTAGGATGTGCTACCCAGCCGACAAAGACAATGACGATAGAAAATGGTCAGATTCAAAAAACTTTTACACATAGAATCAGATCATGCTCAAGTTAAGTAAAAAGGTCAAAACAGTGAATTTGTCCATAGTAGTACGCCTGCCATTCTTCCTACCATGCACACTAGTCATTGATCAACTGATGTCCAGCCAAGCCTCCAATGGATGAGTGGATCACACCTGTCCTGTGTTTCCTTGGAACAAACTGCAGTACTAGCAGCACTGTTTCTCGTAAGTACTAGAGTACGAACCAAACTTATTACTCGCTAATTAAGTCGCCAATGGAAGGATCACTCATGTGCTTCCCTGTTACAAGCTGCTTGATTTTTTCAAGTTTCTATCCCCATCTCGCAATATAGTGCATATTACAACCTGGATTAAACCATGATTGCTTACTAATCATCCCGTTGCTCCCATGCATTGCATGGATCGATCCGCCACCTTTTCCCAACAAATAAAGGAGGCTTCCTTTTTTAAGGTTCCATGCATGCATGTAGAGAATTTTTTTTTTAAACTATGACGTTTTTTATAGCAAATTCGGAAACTATACACCCTAATGCATAAAAATCGAAACTATGACCCCATCGGCCGCGGATTGGCCGAAGAGGGCCTTTTCGGCCAACCATTGGCCGAAGACCTCTCTTTTGTCAACCGTTGGTCGAAGAGTCCCCAGCTGGCCGAAGTTACTACTTTTTGGTCAACCGTTGGCCGAAGAATAGTAACTTCGGCCTACTGTTGGTCGAAGAGTGCTGAAGTGTTTTTTTATATTAGGCTGAAGTGTTTTTTTATATTTAAAAGTGGCTTACAAATCCTGTACAACCATTGTCGTCTTATACATGAAAAAATGTACTTTTCCGCAATCTTTTTCCCTCCATTTTCTTTCCCGTAATTTCTCACCCCATTTTCTTTCCCGCCATTTTCTTTCCCGCCGTTTTCTCCCGCCATTCTCTCCCGCCATTTTCTTTCCCGCCATTTTCTTTCCCGCAATTCTCTCCCGGCATTCTCTGCCGCCATTCTCTCCCTCCATTCTCTCCCGCCATTTTCTCCCTCCATTCTCTCCCGTCATTCTCTCCCGCCATTTTTTCCCGCCATTCTCTCCCTCCATTCTCTCCCGCCATTTTCTTTCCCGCAATTATCTCCCGCCATCTTCTTTCCCGCCATCTTCTCTTCTCAACCTATAAAAACCCCTCCACACTAAGGAGGGTAAGCAGGCCAGTGTAGTCTCGTCAAGATGTCCGGTTATCCTTTTGATCGTAATTGTTTTCACCCTAGTATGTCGAAATGTCTTCTGAGGTTAGCCGCCAATTTCGAGATAGACAATAGGATAGTTCCATGGAACGAACTCCTCAGTAGTGACACCTTACTGAATGAGTTGGCTCATGCATTAGCTAGGAGTGGGTGGCCTCCTAGGACATTTGAGGAGATACGGAAAGAACTTCTCAGGTTGCATGGAAGATGGCAGAAGCAACTGCATAAGAGTGAATCTTACCTGAAGCTTGCAGCAGAACATACACACTGGTGGACAGACGAGAGCGAGGATGAAGACGACATCTTCATGCCGAGCTCCAAGGCCAAGACCACCGCATCGTCGAAGGGGAAGAGCTCTGTATCGACGAAGGGCAAGAGCTCTGCATCGTCGAAGGGCAAGAGTACCGCATCATCGAAGGGCAAGAGTACCGCATCATCGAAGGGCAAGAGTACCGCATCGTCGAAGGGCAAGAGTGTTGCATCGACGGAGGATGACGATGATGCATTCATGTAGTTTGTAAGCTGTATTTTTTAAGTGATGAGGCGGTGGGCGAGTCTCACGGTGACCACGACCGTAGATAACATCGTCTGACATGGTCTGTGTCTCCTGTGTCGCTGCTGGTGGTGGAGTGTGAAACACTGTCTGAGAGAAGTCATAAGTTGCAGCTTCGTCATCATCATCGCCGTAGTCCTCTAATCCACATCCAGCACCACTAAGTATCGGTGACTGCACTGAATGCATGAACTGTTGCGACTGGTTGCCGCCTGCAGTATAGTAAAACATGTAAAATTGATTTGCGAAACTACAATGTTTAAAAGAATGTACAAAGTAGTGTTACCTAGTTCCATTTGCTGATGCCAGGACGAGCTCCCTAGTTGTGAAGGAGGTGGCTGATGCCAGGACGAGCTCCCTGGTTGTGAAGGAGGTGGCTGATGCCAGGACGAGCTACCTGGTTGTGAAGGAGGTGGCTCTGAACGCTGCACGGAGTGGCGTGGCTCTGAACGCTGCACAGAGTGTCGTGGCTCTGAACGCTGCACAGAGGGACGTGGGGGACGATGTGCTGGACGAGGATCTGCAACATCCGAAGATCGTCTACATGTAACAGCTGCGTAAATCCCTCGTAGCTTCTCATCAAAACGCCTCAACCATGAGAGGTGCTCTGGCGGTGGGATAGTATCCCCCCTCTCAACCCGCCGCATTAAAGCGGAAACCTCCTCTCGCGCCTCGACTGTCAAGTCACTCTGTACATGAAGAGTTAACCAATTGTATATGTTCAGGTTATGATAAAACTACACATATGAGAACCATGGCACGTACCGCGTGGTGTCTGGTTCCCACAACAGATGCAGTTGGGAACATATCGCTGGTCTGAGGGGCGTCCATCTGATCAGGAGCAGCTGATGGAACCAAGTAGATCCTCGTGCTATGCCGGTAACTTCGCAGATACAACCCGAACTTGTGCCAGTCAAAGGGCCGAACCTCATCCCAAATATTTGTCAGCGCGTTATCCCATTCCTGTACGTAAGGGCCAATGGTCTGAGCCAAACAGCAATGGACTTGTTTCCTCCTACGCGGCTTTCCCTGAGATTGACATGCGTTCTACATGGTTAGCTATGTTCGGAATGCAGTGTTGAGAACTAAATTACAATTACTTACTTGTGCACGTGTGCTGGTATGTGCGGAATAACTAGAATTTCAGGCTCTTGACATAGACCGAACTGTCTCATCACCCTATGAACAGCCATCTCCTCAACCGTCACGTCGAACACCACTCTGGCCTTGGTCATCCAATAGTGCTGATCTCTAGTGCACATTCCAGAAATCCCAACTGGATACCTGGATGATATAGCCTGATGCGAGTATGGCTCCCAGATAACTTGATCCTAACGAGACAATCTGTATAGAAACTATACGATTGTGTAAACTATCTAGTAAGGGCTACTAGGAAAACAAAATATGTTCAGCTCACTGAGAAGGTTACCTGAAACTGGCTCAACCACCTAAAACGAGGCCCGTGAGGATCGTCGTCTAAGGGCAGAGCAGTTGGCAACGCAGCTAGAAAATGTGCCTGCATCAGTGCTAGCCAGCCAGGTTCTGGCTCTAAAGGACCTATGGCAGCACCGGCCAAAGGTAATCCCAACAAGAAAGACACATCCTGTAGAGTAGGAGCCATATCTCCCCAGGGAAAGTGAAATGTATGTGTCTCTGGTCTCCATCTATCTATTAAGCAGGTAAGCAGTGACCTGTCGTAAGAGAAACGTTTCACTTGCCTCTTGCGTAACTGCATTGGTTCACCTTCCTCATCCAAGTCCGGATGTTCAACCCACTCATCCAATGTACCCTCAACCAGCCGTGCCAAGGGTAGAAGTCCAGCCCAACTTAACCTACAAAATAAAGAGAATGTAGCATACAGTTAGTGGGTATCAAAAATATATCAAACATGTAAGTCATTATATGTACACATACCTATTAACCCATAAAGGGTGTATCATCCAGTTAGTCCTTGGTGTGCGAGTGACCAACACGTCTAACTTCTTGCCCGCTTGCATAAGTGCAGCCCGGTGACATCTTTCAATCTTACCATCAAGCAATGGATACAAAGACATATCTGTAAATAAAACAACAAATCTAACATGCAATTTAAACATAGTCCAGACATATTACAAATTAAAACATAGTCCAGACATATTACAAATTAAAACCTAGTCCGACACATAATAATAAGTATCACCTAGTCCTAACAAATTATATAGCTTGTGAGTTATTTCTTCCTCGTCCTCCCCTTCGTCCTCGGCTGCCTCGACCACGTCCGCCTCTTGCTCCTGTTGTCGCACTCGTCGATGTGGAAGCACCGTCTTTCTTGTGGTCGGGACAATATTTCATCCTATGCCCATAAGCCGCGCATAGCAAACATTGTCTGGTTGCTCCACCAGCTTCAGATTGGTCCATATCGTTTCTGATGCGTTTGACCTTACGTCTACCCCTGCTTGTTCGCCGAAGAGCTGGATCCGGGATGTATACTCTCTCATCGTCGTTTACCTTGTTAAAATTGCCGACGACTCTAAACCCTGTCATCTCACCGGTCCAGACATTGAGTACTGCCTCTTTTGAATAGTATGGGGACACGAAGGAGATGGCGTCCAACTCAATCTGGCCACATGCAGCCAACACATGTGAGCAAGGCAGGTGCAACAACTTCGGTTTGTTGCATGTACACTCACACGTTGGATAAAGTTCCGTTCCAATTTTTACCTCGTGCGTCTTCACCTCATTTGCAGAACCAAAACCATCGGTAGGAAGCTGAACCTCATACCTCCTTTCTTGATTACCTATGAGTCTGATAGTGTGCTTCTTTGCTTTCTCTATCTTCTTAGCCATGTACTGCATGACACGGCTACAATAAGGTGTGTTCTGATTATCTGCAATATGCTTCTTTGCTAACTCGTGCCTTTCTCTGAAATATCTCAAAGTGCCATGAAATACAGCCTCCACGATAGCATTGAGTGGCAATGCTCTATTCCCTCTGAGTACAAAGTTATACACCTCTGCAAGGTTGGTTGTCATGTGGCCATACCTTGCTCCATGGGTGTCATGTAGCAAAGACCAATTCACGGGAGGCTCTTTCTCTATCCATTCAGAAAAATTCTTTATTGCCCTTCCCTTCTTTCTCTTCGTATTAGGAGGGTCAATTGCTGGCAAGTCACAAAGACCTACTGGCTCCTCTAGCTCCGCCATGAGTGTTGCTAATTTAACCTGATCTGCTTCCATTTTCTTCCTGGCACCGACCTGCTTCTTAGTAAACTCATCAAGTTTTGACCAAATAAAATGGTATTTACGCTGTTGGTTCTGCTTGCATAATTTTTTGAACAAGTTCATCAACCGCTTGTTCTTGAACTGTGAGAAAAAATTAGCCCCAAGATGGCGCATGCACCACCGGCTCTGCAAGTCCTTCCAAGGTGTCCGTTCGTCTTCTGTTGGATTCCTTAGTGTCTTCACGGCCTTCAATATACCAGCATGTCTGTCATGAATGACACACACGTTTGGTCGGTCCTTCACGATGGCAATTTTCACTTGCCGGAAGAACCATACCCAGCTAGGAAAGTTCTCACCCTCCACAAATGTCATGGCAAGTGGGATGATTTGATTGTTCCCGTCCACACCAATAGCAGTCAGGATTTGCCCTTTGTACTGACCAGTCAGGAATGTACCATCCACAAACATCACAAGAGGACAATGCCGGAAAGCTTCGATGCACATAGCGAATGTCGTGGATTTGTCACGGCAGATGTCCGGGTTAACGGACTTAAGGTGTGGGGTCATCGCACGTAACTGGTAGCTTGAGAGGGGTTGAGCGGGACGAGAGACGCGGAGTTTTTACCCAGGTTCGGCCCCTCCGATGGAGGTAAAAGTCTACGTCCTGCTTTGTGTCTTATATTGATGACGATGACAATCTCGGTTACAAGGGTGCGGAATCAGCACCTCTAATCTCGAGACCCTCTTTCTGACTATCCTTCCTGACCTGTCTATGAGACCTGTCTATGAGACCTGTCTATGAGACGTCTAACCTGACCCTCTTGGGGTGACCCGCCCCTCCTTATAAAGGCTGAAGGGGCGGTTTACATGTAGAGTCTAAGTCGGATTGATGACTTCCCATCGCGGGCTTCTCTTCATGGGCTTCCGAGTCCTGGGCTTGTAACCCGTCCCGGGCGGCTTACACCGGGCGGGTTACAACCAGGGCTTATCTTCAGAGACTCGTCTCCGTGACTGTCTGATAACACTGTTCATCTCCTGGCACTGTAGCATCCGGGTTATCCTCCTGACACTGTAGCCGGGTTAGCCTCCTGACACTGTAGCCGGGTTACCATCCTGACACTGTAGTCGGGTTACCATCCCTGACACTGTAGCTGCCGGGTTACACCCTGACACTGTAGCTGCCGGGTTACACCCTGACACTGTAGCTGCCGGGTTATACCCTGACACTGTAGCTGCCGGGTTAGAACTGTAACCAGGTCTGTACTGTTTGCCGGGTCAGTATGTCTGCCGGGTCAGTACTGTTCTCCGGGTCAGTACTGTTCTCCGGGTCAGTACTGTTTGCCGGGTCAGCATGTCTGCCGGGTCATATCGCGGGGTAATATCCCCGTCATTAGCCCCCAGGTTAGCTTGAATTTATTCATGGTAAGCTCCATCGTCTTGCAGGTATATGTCCTTTGAAACAAAATATTGGGAATACAATACCCATATGCCGTTGAGTCGGCCTTCAATGTTCTTGGCGGGTCTCCTCCGCCGGGTTATACTCATTGATGGTGCCGCCCGGTCAAATAACTGGACTGCAGTTAAAATTGACATCTTGAAAACTCTCTCCAATTTTTTGATATATTCATACTACCTGTAGCCCCCAAGCTCCAAGTTGATCCATGATGACTTGGCGCTTTGCAATAATATCTTTGATTGTGTAGCCCCCAAGTACCAGGTTGTCTTGCCTGCAGCAGCCTGGGACTTATAACTGTCTTATACCTTATAAAACTTCAGCTGGTGTAGCCCCCAAGGGCCGGCTCATCAATATGTGATGCGCCGGGTCTTCAATTTGTACCTTATTATCTGTTTTGAACAACTGAATACTGTAGCCCCCAAGTGCCGGGTCGCACGCCTGCGGCGACTTGGGACTTAGAAAAATATTGAAAGGCTTACTCATCTCCTTGAGATAACCGGGTCTTGCTGACAATGTAATGATTTGAAAACCAGCTTGCATTAGCCCCCAAGTGCCATGATGCATGCTTGCAGCGACATGGGACTTTGCATACTTGATATAAACTTGATTTGAATAATGTAGCCCCCAAGTGCCGGGTCGTTTGCCTGCGGCGACTCGGGACTATTGTGATAATAATATGACTCATCATAATTTGTTGGATGAATCCTTGGCCGTGGTTGTAATATAACCCGGAATGAATATCCTGGAATAATTCCTTTGTCTTTGATATGAAATCCCTGCTCGTAGTTGCGGTGCAACCCGGCGAGTATGTGAGAAATCCATGATGAAGATCCAGCCACGTTGGCTATTAAAGATCTATTTGTTCTGGCGGCTTATCTTATAAGACAAGACCTGCAAAAATAAACAAAACAGAGTATATTCTGCATTGTTGTAAGGGCGGCTTGAAAAAGCACAACCCGGAGATGTTAAAATCTCGTATAGCCTTGCTTCCTCTTTCACAATCTTGCTCTGACCCGGTTTGGCAAACCGGCATGATATGTAAATATGATGTAATGCACGATGTAATGTATGATGCAATGCAATGTATGATGCAATGTATGATGTTTCTTGCTTTGCCTTCCAAAAAATTCATATGATGGTTCTTCTGGGTGGACTCGATGCTTGAACTCATACCAGTGCAGGGTCTCTAACGAGATTGACCGTCAACTCCTTTGAACGGCTCAGGGTCTCTAGGCGAGATTAACTGATAAGAGCGCAGCGAACCAGAGAGAGACACAGCAGGTGGGAGAGTTTACCTCGCCGCTGTAAGAGGCCCTTGCAGGGGGTAAGTTTTAGAACTCGCTGCACCCCTGACAAAGCGGCATCAACTTACAGGCAGGTATAACTCGGATTTGCGGATGTAAGGGTTTGCCTCGCCGCTGTAAGAGGCCTTTGCAGAGGGTGAGTTTTTAGAACTCGCTGCACCCCTGACAAAGCGCATCTACTTACGGGCAGGTATAACCCGGCCTTGCAGATCGAAAAGGAGGTAAGTTTTAGAACTCGCTGCACCCCTAGTGATCTTTGTTGACGGAGTCAACCTTTGGGTCCATGACCCGCCTTATATTGGCTGAAGAGCCTGACCGAGAGGGTTGAAGCTTAACCCGGCGGATTGAAAGCCCCCAAACGACCTTGTTGAAGTATCAACATTGTGGCAGCATCTTGTAAGCCGCCATCTTGTATAAAGAAAATAGCAGAAACCCCCAAGTTAAACGGTGCATCATGGCGACTCGTCTTCTTGAGTAACTTTTAATCTTTCCGCCAATAATGTAGTATCCCCCGAGATCGGGTTAACTTCCTTGCCATGATCTGTGGCTCTCGTTGAAAACGGCCAAGTGTATCGAGTCATGTCTGTAGCCCCCGAGTTATTAAGTTGACTCGAAGAGGCGGCATGAGAATCTCCACTGAAGGTTGAGGTTGACCGTGGCGGGTTATGGATGATCCCGCATGAATTGTTTCAATCATCCGGTCGATGGTTCGTCCCGGCTGGTTGTTGAAGCTTTAACCACTGTAATAGTGGCGACTTGTGCGCCTGTCCGTCGGGCGGCTTGTGCAGGCGATCAGTGCACCGATATGCTGATGTAGATCGTACTGCAGCCGGCGGCTTGCGCTCGTCAATTAGGCGGCTCGTACAGGCGAGCATCGCACTGATATGCTGATGTAGATCAGACCACGGGCGGCGTCTTGCGCTCGACCGCTGGGCAACTTGAACCAACAAGCACATCACCAGTATGTTGATGTAGATGTAGGAATCAGCCGCGCGTTTGAAGATGGCGCAGTTGTGATAGACGGCCGCGGCATTGTAAGCCGGTATGGTCGGGAGAGGCGGCCGCGGCATTGTAAGCCGGTGCGGACGGGTGACTCGGCCGCGGGCGTTTGTAAACCGTCGCGGACGTATGAGTCGCCCGCGAGTTGATGTAGACCGGACCACAGGTGGTTTCCGTGCGTCCGTTGGACAACTCGTACGGGCGGGTGCTGATTTGAGCTTTGTACCCGCAGTACGCTGGTCACCTTGCCAGTCCTGCATAACGACATCACAGACGAGAGTAATTGTTCTCGAAAGAATAATAAGTGTTTCAATAAAAATTGAATGGACAGATTTCACCTGATTCGTCCGGACGACAGACGGTCTGTTCTGTGAACATGCCCCAGTAATTTCAATGGCGATTTAGCCAGTCTTTCGAGGCCACGGCAGAGGCGGCGGGCCGTAGCTCGAGGCGAGACTCTGGATGATGAGGCAGAGGTGGCTCGCATTGAACGTATGGCGGCTCAGAAAGGCCAATCAGGCGGTGGGCCAGCGCGTGGTTGCAGCGGCGATGGCGGAGACGGCAATTTGAAGTGCGACCGCAGCAGAGCCAAGGCCGGGCAGTTTTAGAATAGACCCGCCGGCTTAGAGTAGACCCTCCGGGTCACCTCTTTTTTTTTTTTTTTCAACCGGCTCCCCATCTCTATCCTTTATCTTATCCTCCACCAAAAATCACAGGAACAGCAGCAAAGCCTCGACCACGGACCGGCTCGAGAAAAGGGGGCGGAGCAGCGGCGAGGCTGGCGGGCGCGGACACCTGGCGGGTCAGCCCGTCGCCGCCGGCGACTTGCGCGGGAGGCGGAGGCACGCACGAGGTACAGCAGCTGCAGGTGGCAGCGGCGACTCGGCGCACAGGAAGTGGCGGCTGCTGGCGGCAGAGCAAGGTGAAAGCGAGGTGGAGGCAGGCCGGGCCAGGGCGACGGCGGGGTGTGCCCAGGAAGGATTGGAGCGAGGCGCCGCTGCGAAGGGTGACTTCGACGGAAGCGACGCCAGTGGAGGCGACTGGAGCGAGGTGGCTTGGAAGCGGCCGGCGGAGACGGCGGCTCGTGGCGACGGCGACGGCGGCTCGTGGAGACGGCGGCTCGTGGCGACGGCGCGCGGGTCAACCGGGGCAGCTCGCTCGGCGGCTCGAGGCAAAGCGCAAGCGGCGGAGAGGGAGCCGCTGGAGGTCGGGCGCGCGTGGAGAGGGGCGGCCGGAGCCGGAGGGCGGCCGGGCCGGCGCCGCGGTGCCTGCGACGCGGAGGGCCAACTGGCGCACCCACCAGGCGGACGGGAGGCGGCGCAGCCGGCAGCCGGCGCGGAGCCGGGGGAGCGGGCCAGCCGACGCAAACCAGGCGGCGGTGGAGGTAATCACAGCCGGCGTGAGGCGCGGCGGCGAGTGGCGGGTCCTCAAGGGCGACTTGGAGCAGCAAGGCGAGGCGGGTTGGACAAGGCAGGCGCGGCGGCTCTGCCACGGCGGAAGGAGGCGGCTCGCGCGGCGGCTGTCGGGGCCGACGCAGCCAAGCGATGGGGATCCAGGCGGCTCATGGCGGCGATTTGGATCAGTGGGTGGGGCAAGGCCAGCCCCGGAGGCGGCGACTCGGGGCCGGTTCGGTGGAGACCGGCAGAGGCAGCAGCTTGGGGCCGCGGCGACGGTGGCGGCGGCTCGGAGTAAACCACGACGGAGGTGGCAGCTCGCGGCAAGGGTTGGCCCAGGGCGATGTGGTCGTGGCAGAGGCGGCGCAGGGCCGGCTTGGATGCGTGGCAAGAGGCCGGTTGCGGGGGCGGCTCAACACGATCACGGCGGCTCGGACGAGGAGGCGGCGACGGCGGAACTGCGTCCACGCGGCCGTGACCGTAGCGGTGGCGGAGGCGGCCGGTTCAATGTTCGCTGGCTTGAGGCATACCACGGTGGTGGCAGCTTGCATAGTATGTTGAAGACGCCGGCGGCTCGAAATCACGGTTGTGGCTGGAGCGGCGGCTCTGTCTCCGGGTCAAAGTACTACTTGAGGCTTCTTTGTATTTGACTCGGTCTTCACCAGGAAAAAGGCGTGACTATGGTTGATTTCTTTCAAACGCCGTA
Source organism: Elymus sibiricus (assembly GCA_039707655.1). Taxonomy (NCBI): domain Eukaryota; kingdom Viridiplantae; phylum Streptophyta; class Magnoliopsida; order Poales; family Poaceae; genus Elymus; species Elymus sibiricus. The sequence goes on along the minus strand of CM077667.1, from coordinate 449,801,466 downwards.
TATCATCAGGAGGACATGGTTCGATTCCAGCGGATGCAATCCTTTTCCCTGTCAAGGGTGGTTTGACCATAGTCTCCGTGTAGAAAGAACGACCATCGGTCCGTGACTGCTTCCTCGGCGACTTGTGGTGGTTCTTGTTGATCTCGGCGACTCATGGTGACGCACAAACGCCGCCTTAACCTTCTTGAATTTGAATTTCGATTGTAACTTCCGGACCGATAAGCATAAAACTGACGCAAATCCTTCCAAGCTGAGTCTTTCTTTATCCGAAAAATTGTGAATTCCTCGGTCCCTGAGTGAGATCCCTCCAAGAACTCAACACCACAGCGCGCATGCCCCACGGTGGGCGCCAACTGTCGTGGATTTGTCACGGCAGATGTCCGGGTTAACGGACTTAAGGTGTGGGGTCATCGCACGTAACTGGTAGCTTGAGAGGGGTTGAGCGGGACGAGAGACGCGGAGTTTTTACCCAGGTTCGGCCCCTCCGATGGAGGTAAAAGCCTACGTCCTGCTTTGTGTCTTATATTGATGACGATGACAATCTCGGTTACAAGGGTGCGGAATCAGCACCTCTAATCTCGAGACCCTCTTTCTGACTATCCTTCCTGACCTGTCTATGAGACCTGTCTATGAGACCTGTCTATGAGACGTCTAACCTGACCCTCTTGGGGTGACCCGCCCCTCCTTATAAAGGCTGAAGGGGCGGTTTACATGTAGAGTCTAAGTCGGATTGATGACTTCCCATCGCGGGCTTCTCTTCATGGGCTTCCGAGTCCTGGGCTTGTAACCCGTCCCGGGCGGCTTACACCGGGCGGGTTACAACCAGGGCTTATCTTCAGAGACTCGTCTCCGTGACTGTCTGATAACACTGTTCATCTCCTGGCACTGTAGCATCCGGGTTATCCTCCTGACACTGTAGCCGGGTTAGCCTCCTGACACTGTAGCCGGGTTACCATCCTGACACTGTAGTCGGGTTACCATCCCTGACACTGTAGCTGCCGGGTTACACCCTGACACTGTAGCTGCCGGGTTACACCCTGACACTGTAGCTGCCGGGTTATACCCTGACACTGTAGCTGCCGGGTTAGAACTGTAACCAGGTCTGTACTGTTTGCCGGGTCAGTATGTCTGCCGGGTCAGTACTGTTCTCCGGGTCAGTACTGTTCTCCGGGTCAGTACTGTTTGCCGGGTCAGCATGTCTGCCGGGTCATATCGCGGGGTAATATCCCCGTCAGCGAAAGAGAAGAATACTCGTTTCAAAACCTTGAAATCTGGTATACTCTCCAACCTCGTGTGTTGTACGTTAACATAAGTGTCGGGATTCCTCTCCTTCAGTATGTCAAGGAGACGGACAACATTATCATATGAGTCGAAGAACGTCCCAAACCTTTCCTCCATATCCTTCTGCTTAGCCCTCCAAGCCTTCCCATAAGGAATGTCATAACTCCATCTGACCTTGATTGCTGTCTGGATATGTTTTGCTTCCATATCTTTCTTCTGCACTATCTCAGTATACATGAGTTGCGCAATGAGAGTTGAAGTCAGGTTTGGATGATTCACCAGAAGGTTTTTCCTCACATAATTATGTGGGACGACATCGGTCACAACCCAGTGGATGTTATACTTCGGCACGTGCCCGTGCACCTTCCCAGGACAACCTGTTTCAACACATTTCACGGTATAGTTTGTTGGACTTGAAATGTGTGTCCGGAAAACCCTCTGCGTAGACATAGCCCACTTGATCACTGCATACTTCATTTTTTTTCTTTGTATCAAACATAGCCCCTATCTGGACTTGGTTCAGGTTATACTGCCATGGAACTTCATGGCATCGTTGACCGTAAGACCGGTGGATATGTCCTGATCCCATGCAGAAGGAATCGGTACCTCCATTTCATCCTCGGAATTTTCAGAATCCAGATCCTCCGCCAATCCATCCTCGTCCTCTTCCTCCATCACCCTCGGCATTTCCTCCTCTTCCTCATCAGCAAAACCAGAACCAGCTAATATTATCGACTGACTACTCTGCCCAGTATCATGACCACACACATTGTGTGCCACGTAGTCTGACTCTTTCTCGGGTTGGCTACCATCCACATCCAGTGGCTGTGACCCGGATAAACAAATATCGGTAGCCACTTGACTGTCCTGGCCGGGTTCATACCCCCCGTCGACTTGTACGGTATTCTCCTCCTTCGCCACAGGTTGCACTAGGGCATATGGGTGGATTCTTCGGTCTCGGCAACGACTTAACAGCGTCAACCAATGCTGGCTCCTATCTATCGGCATCAACTCCCACTTGACATTTTTACAGGATTTGGTCCACAATGCATGAATACTGACGGAACATACTTCAGGATCCAGCCCAAAACTAGTAGTCAACCAGTACTTCAACTGTCTAATGTCCAGTCTGTCCTGGTCTGCCAGTGTCATGACGCCATTTTTATACTCGCTAAGATCAACCCCCAACTCATTGTATCGAACATTACCAGGGCCGTAGTAAACAGTCAAATTTACTGATTCAGACATTTTCACCTGTCAGACATTTTCATCTTCTCATTAATCACAACAAACAAAATTATTACCCGCTACACTAACTAACCGCTAAAATGACACCACAGACAAATTAACACTAACTAACCGCTGTACAACTTAGAGAAAAAAAAATGCCGACATTGTTATACCTTCGACGCGTGTATCCCCTTCTTCTTGCACCCGCCGCCTCGCGGACAACTTGCACCACCGGACAACACCACCACCTCCTCCCAGACGCACCTCCTCCTCACCACCACTGCCTCCACAGCCGCACCTCCTCCACCCCACCACCTCCTCACCAGCCAGACCTCCTCCACCCCACCATGGCTCCTCCTCACGCACAAAAAACTACCCCATAGCAAAAAAAATACCGTAGGCCGGCGGAGAATGCTATGATCTATTGTTTCTGCGGGTTGGATAGGAAAATGGGTGGACGAGGGAAGAGATCGGCGCGGGGGTGGAGGAGCACAGAGAGCAACGAGAGAGAGAGGAGGAGCCAGCGAGCAGAGGAGGAAGAAAGGAGCGGCTCGGGCTTATCCAGCAGCTCTTCGGCCGCCTGGAGGCCGACGGCCGCTCTTCGGCCGCGTGGAGGCCGACGGGCCCCTCTTCTGCCCACCGCAGGCCGACGGGCCAGTCTTCGGCCAGCCGCAGGCCGACGGGCCACTCTTCGGCCAGCTAGAGGCCGACGGGGTCACATTTCTGAATTTTTTGCGTTCGGCCCTATAGTTTTCGAATTTGCTATAAAATACGTCATAGTTTTAAAAAAAAATCATGGGATGTAGGTGATCCGTGACTCACTCGAGAAATCGTTCCATGAGCTTTGTATTGTCTGGTTGATGATGATGATTAGCTCATCACCAACCCTCTCTTCCTCCTCATCTCGGCTCCATCCATCCACCATCCGTCCCGGCCCAGGACAGCGACACTCCTGGACGGTTGCAGATGCCTCCACGTGGGATCCCCCACGGACGCCCTCCACAGCCCACTCCCCTCCGGACACGTTGAGCCTCAGCTCCCACGTCGCATCCACTTATCTTGGTGCGCCGCCATTCCCTGTGCTCGACCCTGTGGCCTCCACAGCGACAGGGACGGAGCCATTGCTTATCCTACTCAGGGAGGCCGGATGGAAAAGCCTCCGGTACTGGACGTGGTACGTCTAGGTGATGCTCCAGTTGCTTTCATTCATGCTTTTGAAAAAGAATGGACCCTTTTGTGTTCTTTCGGGTACTCCACACGGAATGTGCATCGAACAGATGGATAATGAGGATTGAAAGAAGAAGAGCCCTATAGCTGTTGATGGATAATGCGCCCGGCATCAATCCATGCCGGTTTGCTTGCTCGCTTTTCCGTACCTTTTTTGATTAACTGTTGCGTTCCTTGCAAGGCATTTGATAAAGACTAGCAGCCAATGACGTTAATTGTTCGTCTGGCCTCTCATTCATGAAGATCGAATAACTTACTTTCTCGTGTTCATGTACTTGATTGTCACGGTATTTAGTTTAATCCCTTTTGTGGGTAGACATAGGGGATGCACTCTGCTTTACCACTGATGGTGATGTCCATTGATCTTAGCATTCCCATCATATATTGTGCACTTTGGGCCCCATTAAACCAGAATGCATATGTTCTAGAAGACACCTGTTAGAGTAATATTAGAGGTTTCATCTTCCGTGGACAATTTTATTTCCAATAAGAGATCAAACATTGTCTGCAAAAAGAACATAAAATGGGAGAAATAAATTAACACGAGGCTTTCTAATTTTTATTTCGCAAGAAGGATCAGATCTCTAATAAAAGTTAATCTTCGATACAGAGCATCTCCAACGTAAAAAAAAAATACATCAGGATTCTGAGATCACCGAACGACCACTACTGCCTCCAGAACAAGCCGCGACTGCGCCGATGTGGTCGCTCCACTACCGAAGCCGACTCAACCTTATCGATGATAGCTAGGAAGTCTTCATGCATGTATGCCTAATGACCAGCGCCTGGTGCCGCAGTTGTCGTCGTTGAACCCTTGCACACATCGGCGAATCTACATGCAAGCTGTGGGGTCAGCTGACCCCACAACTTTTCTGGAAAACAGCCTATAACTACTGTTTATTTACTGTTCACCGTGAAGAAAAAAATAGAAAAAATACCATTGACTCCACAGATTATTGTGGCTGGCACCGCCACTGCTTGCACAGATCTGAAGCACCAGAAGATGCAAAATCTCGCCACTTGACGAGAAACCCTAAGCCCACCGCCTCAAGGAGACGACAAGAATCTACGTCGGAGCTCCATCGAGTACATCCAGACGGGCAAACTCAAGGAGGATCGGAGTCCGGAAGACAAAGTCGAAGAAGAAGCGTCGTCATTCGCCCAAGCGCCGCACCTGCAAGGACTAAAAAATCATAATCTAAACTACCAATTGGAGCAGCGGCACCAGGATTCCCCTCCCTGCCACAAGCCACTGGAGCGGCAGACAGTGGGGGGAGGGGGGCGATTCCACAGGCTCGTCGCTGAACCCTGGAAGGGAGAGTTTCCCTAGCCGCCTAGGTGCAGGGGAGGACACGAGAGGATGCAACCACTTAGCCTAATGACGGTTCTACCGAACTACCGGCCTTAACATACTCTCGAGGTTTCCTATGTATACTACTACTAGAGTTATTTTCGCCTTTTGGTGAGTTACAGTCTTTATTTGAAGTACAACCATATTCTAGTTTTACCCGCTCTGTCCCTAGCCATTTTTTTGTGTTTCTTGTTTAAACTTTGAGCATAACTCTGCTATTAATGAAATGTTTGAGCTTTATTCCCTCTAACCTAAATTAATGTATGATCTGTTGGTGACGATCTATAGCATTATAGTGCTAGCTACATTGATCCAAAACTTTGGCTCTAATTTTCTCCTCCATCTAAGTAGTGGTGCTTGTGGCCTTTAATTTCTTTCTTGTAGGGCCTAGTCGTCCAGTGGTTGGGTGTGATGGAGCCTAATTTGCGGAGGAAGCAACGCTAAAGCAAGGAAACCCAATGCCTTTTAGCATAACAAAACCCGAAGCTCTGCCTTTCATGATGCTTAGGTTTGGCTAATATATGGCTTGGCCACTAATGTCATTACCAGTTAGCCCACCCTCACTTTCTGATGATGCTTAGGTTTAGCCAATGTGTGTCTTTCGTGTTTGCTAATATAATCACCAGTTGATTAGCCCACCCTTCGTTACCTTTAGACGGTGGATGCTAAAGCTAGGAGTCTCTCATTTCCAATGATCCCTTTGAATTAGAATAGTTATCATCAAGCTCCTAGGGGATCTACAAATTGGACCCTCAAAGCTCTTTTATATGCCTAGACATCTTTTTCATACAACAGGTCCCCTAAGGGTTCACGGACCGGTCCGCATGTCAGAAATCCCGTATCATAGCAACAACCGAGAGGGACCTATGCGAGAGTCCGGACATCTCCTGGCCAACGAAAAGCTAACACATGCCCACACACTCCATTCTCCCCCTCTTTCTCCTCAAAAAGCTAAGATTGACGCAGCGCCGCCGGCCGCGAGGCAGACCCCGGCCGCTTCGCACGGAAGGTTGAAGCGTCTCGCGGTGGGGAGGAGCAGTGGGAGACCGATGGCGACGAGAGGATTGACTGATCAACTGGGCAGATGGGTCGCTTCCACGGTGGAGCTCTGCGACAAACGAGGAGGTCGCATCGCATAGGGTGAGAGTCGCGCCGTTGAGAGTCGCGTGTCGAGATGCGCCGACGAACCACCCAGACACCGACGGCCTCCTCCTGCGCAGTGGGCATCATCAATTGCGTGCCAACAACGTCTCTCTCTCTCTCTCTCTCTCTCTCTCTCTCTCTCTCTCTCTCTCTCTCTCTCTCTCTCTCTCTCCTCGCGAATGCCAGCTGCAAACGTGCGCCTGAGCATGCTCTTCATGTACTCGACGCCAACAAGGACGACATCCTCCACGCATGGTGGGAGCAGGTAGGGAGCACGCCCGGGTATGTGACCGTGCCCGTGGGGCGCTGGCCGCGTTCGCTCGTGTACCTCGCTGCGTGCCCGGCTGCAGTTTGTGTGGGCGGCTCGCGCCCGGTTGTGGCCTTCGTCCATGGCTCGCGGGCCCGACCATGGCCTGCGTCGGCGGCTCCCGCGCCCGGCCTTCTGTGAGGTACTCCGCGTAATGCTTCTATAAAATGCTTTTGTGGATAGCGTTGGATGGCTCCCTCCCCCTTTCTTTTTTTAATACTGTTCGGACGTGTCCGCAAATATTTATGGTGTCCGTTTGAGTGGTTTGCATTGAAGATGTCCTTAGCTCCCATAAAGGTTATACACATATACTCCCTCCGTTCTCAAATAAGTCTTTTTTTAGAAATTCCTCTACGAACTACATACAGATGTATATAGACATACTTTAAGTGTAGATTCATTTATTGTATTTCGTATGTAGTCTGTAGTGAAATCGACTTGTATTTAAAAACGGAGGGAGTAGTATTTGTAGGTTTCACATGCATCCACGAGGATACAAATTAATCTGATCCGCAGTTAGAGCATCTACAACCGGACCTCTCAAACCCGCCTCAAACGCCCGGGCAGGCTGCCCGGTCAGTGTCCGGTCACAAAATTTCGACCCAGACGGGCCTCTCAAACGGCCCTTAAACGCCCGGGCTGACCGGCACCCCCCATATCTAGCCCAAATATGAGGCGGGTATGGGGGCGCCCGGACGCGCCCGGGCACGCCTGCCACGTCGGACCCGAGAGCCTGTCCCCATCCCAAATTGCACCAAATCCCCCCAAACCCTTCCTCCTCCTCCCGCCGCTCTAGAACAATTCCCGCGCCCGGACCCTCGCCCGCCTCCACCCTTGCTCCCAATCCTCACCTCCGGTCCCGATCCACCGCCGGAGATGTCGTCCAGCCCGACCCAGACCGCCGCGACGAAGACGCAGTCCACCTCGTCCGTCGGCGGTGTGAATTCGTCCGCGGCGACTTGCAAGGCGGAGAACGTCGCCCGCAAGTTGCGGCGACGCCGGCAGCGAGAGAGGGAGGCGGCGGCTTCGGCGGCGCAGGGAGGTTCGGACGCGCAGGAGCAGATGTCTCCTCCGCCGCGGCTGGATCCCTGCACCCCTTCTCTCCGAGCGCCAGCAAGGATTACGGTCACCGACCCCATTAGGACAAACGACGATCCGAGCGCCGGCTGGGCCATTCCGGACAGCTTTCCGCCCACGCAGATGCCGGCGGTGGACGTGTGTGACTCGCCGGAGCTCGTTCGGGCGCGGACGAGCACGGGCTCCGGCACTGTCCGGGCTGACCTCAACCTGTTCGACGAAATGACCGAACAAGAGTCGGTGCGTTTTCTTTGCTCTTGTCCGATCATATTTAAGCATAGCCCTCTAGTTTCTTTCGCTCATGATGAATACTTGCAAATCTTAATCATATAGGCGGCGTTCATGTCGATGATGATCAATGAGAATGAAGATCCGACCCAATTGGAGTATGAATTGGAGGCCACCACCGCTTTTGAAGTTGGGAACACATCCGATCCCAATCCGAGCAAGAAGAAGAAGGCCAAGACGGCGAAGGCAAGAGGTCCGGCATTCTCAAGACACGAGGACATCTTGTTGGTCAGAGCTTGGTTGGCCACAACGATGGATCCAATATGCGGCACGGAGCAAAAGGGGAGCACCTATTGGACGAAGATTTGGAAGGAGTATCACAAGCTAAAGGAGTATGTGCAGCCGCATCCTATCGTGAGCACTCGCAATGTGGCATCTCTCCAACATCGTTGGGGGATCATTCAAGGGGAAGTGAACAAGTACGTCGGCTACTACGCACAAGTGACCAAACGCCCTCAAAGTGGGTTCGGAATCGCAACTCACGTAAGCTCGATTGCCTCATCTTCTCGTCCATTGCATATGCTTCTTGTGTTTGCATTCTCGTGCTCATACAAATGTTGTTCGCTAGACGGCGGTGGCTGCCACTTTGTATCACGAGGTGGAGAAGAAGCCATTTGCTTTTAGCCATTGTTGGCTCATGTTGAATGGCAAGCCGAAGTGGACCCAACTTGTGGCCGACATGAAGTCCGGCAAGAGGAGGAATGATGTCTCAAGCTCCAACCAATCAATTGGGTTGGACGATGTTGTCGTGGACGAGAACGGAAAAGCCACCGTGCTAAAGGACAACCGCCAAGTCATGGGAAACAAGTGGGAGAAGGCACGTCTCGCCCGTGATGCCGCGGCTACCAAAATGTCGTCAACATGGACGGGCATTTTTTCATCTAGGGAGAGCAAGAAGGAGGAGAGGTACAAGCTCCTCATGGAAGCGCAAAAGGAAAGGATGGAGTGGGACAGAACTAGGGTGGAGAAGAAGCTTGCAATTGAGAGGGAGAAGATCGAGTTGGAGAAGCGCGAAGCGGTGATCAAATGGGAGCTCGAGAAGGCCAAGACATTTGCCGACTTGGATTTCGAGAAGGAGAAGTTGCAACTCGCACGGGACGCGGAAGATGCGAAGATCATGTTGGCGGACGAGACCGGCTTGGATGACCATGCAAATAAGTGGCTTGCGGACAAGAAGAAGGAGATCAACGCCCAGAGGGCGGCTGCGGCGGAGGAGGCAGCCTGGATGCAGGCGGAGGAGGCAGCAAGGATTCAGACGGAGCAGCATGCCCGGATGCAGGCGGAGCTGGCAGGCCGGATTCAGGAGGAGCATGACGCACTCCTCTTCTCGCAGCAGCCGCACAGCGAGTGATCGGAGGCCATCGGTCACGCTCGAACATTGATTTGTTTTTGGCATGTCCGGTTTGTTGAACTATGATTTGCTTTGCTTTGCTTTCTTTCGAACTTTGGCATTCGGACAGTTTGTTTCGTATGATCGACGTGCATGGATTGCATGGATTTGAGGTTCCGATTTTGCTATATGTGGATGTGCGGCGCAACATTTGAGGGGTGTCCAGTCAGTGCCCGCGGGCGCGTCCGGGCGCGTCCGCGGGCGTTTGAGGGGCCGGATTTGCCAAGTTCGGCTGTAGATGCTCTTAGGACATGTACTAGATCCAAGAGATCATCGAGACCAATGGCTAGCTAGCTCTTTGACCATTTTGTACTATACTACTGCATCCATACATGTAGTACCTAGCTCCTACAAAATTATTGAGCCTGCCTAGATAGCTCCCAAGGGGAAACCCCCACACACACACACATATAGGGAAAATGCATCCTACTACCGGGTGTAGTTACACCCATATCTCATATACTACCATGTGGTAGTATATATACTACTTTATCATTTTTTAATATGTTCATATACTATATCTAAGATACTCCAAAACGAGTTATGTGAAAAAATTGCATGTAAGCCCATGTTTTTATCATATTTGTGAAATACGTACATATTTGTACGTAAAAAGGAGTATGCTCAAAATATGGTACATACTACCTAAAAAATAGTATATATACTATCCAAACATTCTTACATACTACATACTACACGTACGTACTCTCCAATATAATAGATACTACCTACAACGTACGAAACCAAAGTGGGAGTAACTACACCCGGTAGTAGGAAAAATTTGTCATATATATATATATATATATATATATATATATATATATATATATATATATATATATATATATATATATGTAATAACCAGCTGCTAAGTCCAACTGTAGTGGCAAAACAAATCATTGTCCAGGGCCTACATATACATGCTTATTCGTCTAATTAAAGACACACACCCTTCATTTTCTGAATATAAGATTTTTCAAATATTTGATATGGATTAGATACATATGTATATAGACATATTTTAGAGTATGGATTCATCCATTTGATTCGTTATGTAGTTTATGTTAAAATCTTTAAAAGAAGTTATATTAAGAAATGGAGGGAGTTGTTTGATTTTGGCTTGATGGAATCCACTTTTAGCTAGCTAGCATTGAGGAACACGTCAGGAGAGAGGCTGGATTAAGTACGTGTCTTAATGTCTAGATGATGGAGACGTAAAGCATACTTTGAGCGGTATTCTCCTCGAGACGCGCCACGTGTCTAAACTAGATTACTTGCATAATGCAACTAAGGATGTTCCTCCAATTACGCCTAACTCGCAATAAACTAGGTGAGCTAGTCTTTGCTTACCAACGCAAAAGAATTATTATGTTTTCCTGCATAGCTCAAGTTGTGTTTCACTTTCATGCGGTGATGTGATGTCCAAAAGATAAACAGTGCGCGCGGTGTGAAAGTAACAGGAGGCGGCATCGGAGGGGAGATGCAATAATTTTAATCTTCCTTCCTTGTCTGTGTTTAACTGTCCCCACAGACACATCACATCATTTTCAGCACATTAGATATTTTCTGTTTTTTTTTTTTTTGTCAAGAGAGCACTGGGAGCTGAAAATGACTGGATGGGGTTAGGCCAACAGGCAGTAGTCCACCGATTAAGCTCAGGATAATCGTCCTGGACCCTAATTAATCTCCCTGTTGATAGTGAAGATGAAAACATGGTAACCCTGTCAAGACCCTCAATCTCAGGTAGACAGACTGCTCTTTCTCCCCACTCTCTTCGGATGAACTTTATGCTCTCGCGTGCATACAGGATCATGCAGTGGCGATAATAATAAGAACGAGAAAGTGACCGGGGACGTGGAGACGCAGATGAGAGATGGTGAGCGGGAAAAGGTTTGGCAGGGCCCTCCACTGAGATCATTGCCGCTAGCTTCCTTGGCGTTTTTTTATCATGTGTTGTGAACAGAGACAAGACGGCTAAAGATGAGGGAAGTGTGATTGGACCATTTAGGCCAGGAAGCATTCTGCTAACAGCCATCCCCTTGGTCTCATCCCAATGCTCTCCTCATCTTCCTTTTAAAAAAAAAAAAAGATGAATGCCTCCGGCCTATGCATCAAAAAGATGCATGTGGTCTCTTTATTAAATAAATCAATCAAATAGTCTGCGGTTCAACACAAGCTCAAAGAGAGCTGCGAAATACTTCAAAAGTAAAAAAGTTGCCACAACCGACGAAAAAAAGACTAGATGTCTAACCACCTATCCCATGACAGGACCGCCATCCAAACCGGTTGTAAATATTCCGAGCTACCGTCTCTCATTGGATAGACCCAGTAACCAAAGGCTCCCTGGTTTTCTCATCTTCCTCCTATATATATGATATATCACTGGTTCAAAGTCAAAAAGGAGCAGAGGCGGAGGTAGAAGAATTGTAGTGTGAGAATTTCTTTTGTGAGTGTATCCATATCAATGTAGGTTTTCTCTCTCTGTTCTATCTCCAACATACTACATGGGGCTGCATTCGTGGGACCATTCCTTTGTGGGGTCCGATTCAAACTCACGGCCAGGCAGCAGCAGCCCGGTCTTTGAACCTACTCCGAACAAATGCGCCGCACCTTTGGAGCGGAAATGGGGACTCAGAAGTGTCCTCGTACCCAGTACATTTGTGCAAATCCAACTACTTGGATTCAAGCCAGATGCATCGCACCTGGTCACACACCCATCGTCATCGCACACGTTTCGCCATTTCCGTCCAGCACGCACGTACGCACGCACAGAGCACTCCGGGTCAGCGGATGGAGCGATTAATCAAAGCCTACTTTTTAGTCGATGGTTTAGTGGCGCCACTAGCTGGTGACTCGTGCGGCACAACACCGATAAGGCTAAAGAATCCCTGGAGCCCGTCGACCAAATAAAGAGCACGAGACATGTTTGGTAGTACTACGTATTTGTTTGCTCCAGGAATAGTATAGTGCGCATTTCTGGTCAAATTGCATGCATGCCTCCTGAAATCCAGGCGGTTTGGAGACTGGCAGCTCATCCCTGCTACATGATCGAACAAACAACAAACGACCAATCATCATCGTGCAACCGCATTAGCCGATGGATTGATTAAACACGAACGGACTGAACGCACTGGAGCAGCAGTATCTTTGACCAAACGTACTTGCGCTGGTGATTCCACTAGAGATTGACTGCTCTGCCTCCCAGATTGTCTGACCAACGGGAACAGCTGCCCCTGCTGGCTAATCTGGCCTCTCCGACGAGGATGCGGATCTACTTGCAGATACTGTAGTAATTGAGCGCACAGCAATTATAGGAGTAGCTATTATAAGTGCAAGAAACAGGTAGCACTGCTCCGGTACGTAAGTAGTTTGGAGATTTTGAACGAAACGATTCACAATTGGAGTATGAACGAGTTCGGCTACATGGTGCTGGGATCGATCGACGTGAAAAGGCTGTGGCAAGAGTAACTACGGAGAGCACTCCTACTGTGCATTGCAATTGATCCAGTGAGGGGCCAGCCAAAGGTAATTAAGTAGTAATAAGCATATAGATGGTCGATGAATTACTGTGCGATCCAGGCAGCTAGCTAGGTTGCAGTAGTATTATTTGCCGCTGCTGCTATTGGTGGAGGCTAGAAAAGAAAGACAGCTTTAGTGGCTGCTAAGTAGCGCCCGTGCATGTGCATCAGATCAGTATGACGTGACGGCAGTTCAATTCTACTGCGCACGAAATTTGGAACGAACGAACGAACCACACGGGGATAAGAGCATCCACAGCCGGTCCACCTATATGCTCCTCAAACGTCCGGAACGCCCTTCCGGTCACTAACCGATCACAAAATTGCGACCCAATCGGACCCCTCATATCCGTCTCAAACGCCCGGACTGACCGGCACCCCTCATATCCATCTCAAAAATGGGGATGATATGAGGGCTCGCGGAAGCGTCCGGACACGCACGGTCAGTCCGTCACGTAGGACGCGACCCCACTCCGGACCATCTTTTCTCTTTTCTTATTCATTATTTTCTTTCTCTCTCTTCTCCACCAATCACGTGCAAGTGACCGGACATATGAGAAGAAAAATGAGAAGTGTGGCTGCGCGGAACAAATTATAGGGGCTCAAAACGGACACGCCCGGTCACTGACCGGGCGCGTCCGCGGGCGTTTAAGGGGTCAGATTTGCTAGGTCCGGCTGTAGATGCTCTAAGATAAACAGTCAAATCTTTGGGGAAATCAGCTATTTAGAATACTTAGAGCATCTACAGCCGGACCCCCTATATGCTCCTCAAACGCCCGGAACGCCTTCCCGGTCACTGACCGGTCACAAAATTGCGACCCAACCGGACCCCTCATATCCGTCTCAAACGCCCGGACTGACCGGCACCCTTCATATCCATCTCAAATATGGGTACGATATGAGGGCTCGCGGACCCCACTCCGGCACCCCTCATGTCCGGTCAGTCCGCCACGTAGGACGCGACCCCACTCCGGACCACCTTTTCTCTTTTCTTATTCATTATTTTCTTTCTCTCTCTTCTTCTCCACCAATCACGTGCAAGAAAAATAAGAAGTGTGGCTGCGCGGACCAAATTATAAGGGTTCAAAACGGACACGCCCGGTCACTGACCGGGCGCGTCCGCGGACGTTTAAGGTGTCAGATTTGTTAGGTCCGGTTCTAGATTCTCTTACAAGGCTACAGAATACGGGACAGGCGCGCGGCGGGGCGGGACAGGGACCGCGCCCCGTTCGCTACGTCCAATCCGTCTACGCGGATCGATCGATGTAGCCGCTGCCGTGCTGGCCGCATGTCGCCCGTCGTCGCCTTCCTCAAGTCGCCGTTGGCCGTTTCCTCTGCAACCTAGCAAAATATCATGCATGCGTACTGCATTCCGGGTCTCCATCCTTCACTGATCACTCAAACTTGTACAGATACATGATTGCTGCAGTTGGTATAGCTAGGTTAAGAGCAAACAGCAGGAAGAACAAAGGGGATTGCGAGGTGGGAGAAACGAGCTGCCGTTGCTGTGATGATAAACTCATCGAGGCGGTACTCTTTTTTATTTTGAGAAAATAACCGGCTTCCAGGAAATGGACGTGGGCCCATAATCTGATTCCGGCCCAAAGCCTAACAGTGGCAGTTTGGTTGAGATCCGTCACAGACACATTGTAGGGTGCCCTTATGTCTCGCATTCAGCGAGACAGAGGGAACCCTCGCTGAAAGGTGCAGACGAGTTGTGCTAGCACAGGCGCGTGGGAAACAACTACCTCGTTTTCTGTTTTTTTCACGTTTTTCTATTTTTGGGGTTTTGATTTCTTTTTCTACTATTGTTTATACTTCCAAATGTTCTAAATAAATATATGTCTACATACAACATTTTGAAAATATTGACCAAGCATTTAAAAAATGCTAAATGTGTATAGAGAAATGTGTTTATCACGGTACAAACATGTATGAAAAAATGTGCATGAAACAATTTGATCATGCAATTAAAAACAATTAAGAAAGCATTTTCAGAATGTAGAACAAGTGTTTGAAAAATGTTAAGCAAGCATTTGGAAAATGTTAAATGTATATAGCACAAATGTTGATCATGTATTAAAAAATGATGATTTTTTTTATCATGTATATAAAAAATTTAAGAGAGCATTTGGAAAAAAGTTGAACATGTATTTTAAAAATGTCAGATGTGTATATAAAAAATGTTGACCATGTATTAAAAGAGGACGAAACAATTTGATCATGTATATAAAAATGCTAATGAAGAATTTGATAAAAATATTGAATAAGTATTTGAAAAATGTTGGTCAAGGATTTGAAAAATATTAAATCTGTCTAGAAACAATGTTGACCATATGATAAAAAATGTTAATATTGCTTTTAGAAAATTTTAATTAAGCATTTAAAACATGTTAAATGTGGATATAAAAAATGTTGACCATGTATGAGCAAATGTTAATCTTGTACTTGAAAATGTTAATCAAGCATTTGAAAAAGTTAAATAGTGTGTAAAGGAAAATATTGACCAAGTTGACGCAGCGAATTCCCGTCAGATCCCTCGGTAGGGTTCATGGCGAGACCGGAAGTACCGGGACTGAGTCTGCACACATGGTTTACCCAGGTTCGGGCCTTGGAAGAGTAATACCCTACGTCCTGCTTTGACTTGTTATTCATGGTGAGGGAAAATCTCGTGCAAAGGATGACAATGGTGTTTTGAGATGTCTACCGAGAGTTGAGTTCTAGATTGGATCCCTAATGAGGACCTAGGTCTCCATTTATATAGCCAGGAGAGGCCTAGGGTTTACATAGGGGGTAGGTCAGATCAGTTCGGCCACCGCCCTCCATCTTGGGGAACATGCTCATCGCCTTCGCATCTTTAGGGTTCCCTAGTACTCCTTGGGCTTGGCGGGCCCTGGTCAAGGTTGAGGCCGGGCTCCCTTACGTTAGGTACCCCGGGTATAGGACCGCGTTAGTAGCCCCCGAGCGTGGCACAGGTCGCGAGTGTCCGGGCTCTGAGGCCTTGGCCGGACTCATCTCCCCGTGCGCCCAGCCTCTTGAATCATCGTGGGGTTAATTTCTCTCCCCCTCTCTTTAGTAGTGACATTACCCTTCTCGGGTGATAGGGCCCGTGCCCCCTTGGGCCGTCCCACCACCCGCACACGCACCGTCTCTGGTACGATTCGTATGCCAGCCTGTTTTAAATACGACAGCCGAACGGCCACATCAGGTACCGTTTCACCCCTCTTCATGGCCGCCAGTCTTTTCGCCGTCTCTCTCAAATCGACGGCGTCTGCACCTTCCTCCAAAAAGAATCATGGATGCCACCCCTTCTTCTTTCGGGGGAAATCTTGGTCAAGGTGACTCGCTTGAGGTCGCGTTGTCGTGCCTTCCTCATCCGCTCGAGTGGGTTAGCAATTGGGAGCGCTCCTCCATCTCTCGATCCTAGCTAGAGCAATTGGTGACGATGGGGGGCCTCCCAGAGTTCACCGAGATGGGCTGGATGGTGCCTCGATTAAGGGATAAGGTCCCATGGCCAGTGCACTAGAACCAGGTGGTGCATGTGGCATTCATCCACCGCGGTCCGAGGTTTCCACTAAATTCCTTTATCAGGGACGTGCTGGCTTTCTACGGTCTTCAGCTGCCTCACCTGACCCTGAGCGACGTCTTTTACCTTTCCTGCTTCATAGCCCTCTATGAATGCTTCCTTGGCGTTCGGCCCCACTTCGGCCTTTTCCGGTACTTCTCTAAGGTGGTTCCCCGCCTTAAGGAGGGGAAAATCCCTTCCTGTGGCGGGGCCGTCCTCTAACCCCACGAGGGCTCCAATTATTTTGGCTTGGCGTTGGCCCCAAAGACGGAGTCATGGAAACAACGGTGGTTCTACGCTCCACACAACTTCCATGACCCCGGCGACCGTGGGTTGCCTGAATTTGCTGACGTGCCCTATTGACAGAAACCGGAGTGGCGATTGAAGGTTGATCTCGACCCGGGGACTGGCTATCTCGTGGATGCCATCGCTCGTCTTCGAGGGAAGGGTCTCACTGTCCTACATATTTTGAAGACTTGGGGTACAAAGGAACATCCAACCTTTGGGGCGCATCGACCCTCCTATGTATGAATACCACGGGAGGTGTGACCCCAACCGTATGCTTCGACGGGAGCTCTCTGAAAATGAGATCAAGGACCGTCTACATTTTCTTAACGGCCTCTCCTTCAAAGAGCTTCGCTCTAGTGTGGTTGTGGAGCCTTATAGTACGGCCAACCCGTGACCTGCGGTGAGTCTCTTATCGCTTATTGTCCCATTATGCTTTGGGACGCGCTCGTTAAAATCTCTTTGATGCCTTGCCGCTCCTTTGTTAGTCTTTCAGGCATCTAACGGGCAAATCTCGACCTTTGTGGTCTTATATTGGTGGCGCGGCCTCTCTATTCGCTCAAGAGCGCTCGGTTGCAAGCGGAGCCCATCACCGCCCCGGTGTCACAGGAGGAGTGCTCTCGACCCGTCGTCGTGCAACCTAGGGACACCGGGACGGCGTCTGAGCATTTCAGTCTCTACGGAGGTGGGCTTGCACCTTCAGCGGAAGATCCTAGACGGGCGTCCGTAACTGCTATTGGGGAACGTAGTAATAATTCAAAAAAATTCCTACGTGTCACCAAGATCAATCTAGGAGATGCTAGCAACGAGACAGAGGGAGTGCATCTTCATACCCTTGAAGACCGCTAAGCGGAAGCGTTGCAAAGAACGCGGTTGATGGAGTCGTACTCGCGGCGATTCAAATCACGGAAGATCCGATCCAAGCGCCGAACGGACGGCGCCTCCGCGTTCAACACACGTACAGCCCGGGGACGTCTCCTTCTTCTTGATCCAGCAAGGGGGGAGGAGAAGTTGAGGGAGAGCTCCGGCAGCACGACGGCGTGGTGGCGGTGGAGCTAGAGGTTCTCTGGCAGAGCTTCGCTAAGCACTACGGAGGATGAGGAGGTGTAGGAGAGGGGAAGGGCTGCGCCAAGGGCAAGGGGTGCGGCTGCTCTCCCACCCCCCTCTATTTATAGGCTGAAGGGGAGAGGGGGCCGGCCCCTCTAGATCCATCTAGAGGGGGGGGGGGCGGCCAAGGGGGGAGCTTGCCTCCCAAGTTGGTGGGAGGCGCCCCCACCCCCTAGGGTTCCCAACCCTAGGCGCCTTGGGCCCTTGGGGGAGGGGTGCACCAGCCCACTAGGGGGCTGGTTCCCACCCACATTCAGCCCACGTAGTCCTCCGGGGCAGGTGGCCCCTCCCGGTGGACCCCCGGAACCCTTTCGGTGGTCCCGGTACAATACCGATAAACCCCGAAACTTTTTCGGTGACTGAAACTGGACTTCCCATATATAAATCTTCACCTCCGGACCATTCCGGAACTCCTCGTGATGTCCGGGATCTCATCCGGGACTCCGAACAACTTTAGGTAACCACATACAATTCCCATTACAACTCTAGCGTCACCGAACCTTAAGTGTGTAAACCCTACGGGTTCGGGAACCATGCAGACATGACCTAGACACCTCTCCGGCCAATAACCAATAGCGGGATCTGGATACCCATATTTTTAGGGCATATTTCCAACAGTCTCCCACTTGCACTAGAGTCAATAATCTAGTTACATTGTGATGAATCGAACACCCATAGAGTTCTGGTGTTGATCATGTTTCGCTCGTGAAAGAGGTTTAGTCAACGGATCTACGACATTCAGATCCGTATGTACTTTACAAATATCTATATCTCCATCCTGAATGTAACCGCGAATGGAGTTGAAGCGGCGCTTGATGTGCTTGGTCTTCTTGTGAAACCTGGGCTCCTTGGCAATGGCAATAGCTCCAGTGTTGTCACAGAAGAGAGTCATCGGGCCCGACGCATTGGGAATCACTCCTAGGTCGGTGATGAACTTCTTCATCCAGACTCCTTTCTGCGCTGCTTCCGAAGCAGCTCTGTACTCCGCTTCACATGTAGATGCCGCCACGACGCTTTGCTTGCAACTGCACCAGCTGACTGCCCCACCATTCAAAATATACACGTATCCGGTTTGTGACTTGGAGTCATCCGGATCTGTGTCGAAGCTAGCATCGACGTAACCCTTTACGACGAGCTCTTCGGCACCTCCATAAACGAGAAACATATCCTTAGTCCTTTTCAGGTACTTAAGGATATTCTTGACCGCTGTCCAGTGTTCCATTCCGGGATCACTTTGGTACCTCCCTACCAAACTTATGGCAAGGTTCACATCAGGTCTGGTACACAGCATGGCATACATAATAGAGCCTATGGCTGAGGCATGGGGGATGACACTCATCTTTTCTCTATCTACTGTCGAGGTCGGGCATTGAGCTGTGCTCAATCTCACACCTTGCAATAGAGGCAAGAACCCCTTCTTGGACTGATCCATATTGAACTTCTTCAATATCTTGTCAAGGTATGTGCTTTGTGAAAGACCAATGAGGCGTCTCAATCTATCTCTATAGATCTTGATGCCTAATATGTAAGCAACTTCTCCAAGGTCCTTCATTGAAAAACACTTATTCAAGTAGGCCTTTATGCTTTCCAAAAGTTCTATATCATTTCCCATTAACAATATGTCATCCACATATAAAATGAGAAATGCTACAGAGCTCCCACTCACTTTCTTGTAAATACAGGCTTCTCCATAAGTCTGTATAAACCCAAACGCTTTGATCACCTCATCAAAGCGAATGTTCCAACTCCGAGATGCTTGCACCAGCCCATAGATGGAGCGCTGGAGCTTGCATACCTTGTCAGCATTCTTAGGATCGACAAAACCTTCCGGCTGCATCATATACAATTCTTCCTTAAGGAAACCGTTAAGGAATGCCGTTTTGACGTCCATTTGCCAGATCTCATAATCATAAAATGCGGCAACTGCTAACATGATTCGGACGGACTTCAACATCGCTACGGGTGAGAAAGTCTCATCGAGTCAACTCCTTGAACTTGTCGATAACCCTTAGCGACAAGCCGAGCCTTATAGACGGTCACATTACCATCCGCGTCAGTCTTCTTCTTAAAGATCCATTTATTTTCTATGGCTTGCCGATCATCGGGCAAGTCCACCAAAGTCCATACTTTGTTCTCATACATGGATCCTATCTCGGATTTTATGGCTTCAAGCCATTTGTTGGAATCCGGGCCCGCCATGGCTTCTTCATAGTTCGAAGGTTCACCGTTGTCTAACAACATGATTTCCAGGACAGGGTTGCCGTACCACTCTGGTGCGGAACGTGTCCTCGTGGACCTACGAAGTTCAGTAGTAACTTGATCCGAAGTTTCATGATCATCATCATTAACTTCCTCTCTAGTCGGTGTAGGCACCACAGAAACATTTTCTTGCGCTGCGCTACTCTCCGGTTCGAGAGGGGGTACAATTACCTCATCAAGTTCTACTTTCCTCCCACTTACTTCTTTCGAGAGAAACTCTTTCTCTAGAAAGGATCCATTCTTGGCAACAAAGATCTTGCCTTCGGATCTGAGGTAGAAGGTATACCCAATAGTTTCCTTAGGGTATCCTATGAATACGCACTTTTCCGATTTGGGTTCGAGCTTTTCAGGTTGAAGTTTCTTGACATAAGCATCGCATCCCCAAACTTTCAGAAACGACAGCTTAGGTTTCTTCCCAAACCATAACTCATACGGTGTCGTCTCAACGGATTTAGACGGTGCCCTATTTAAAGTGAATGCGGCAGTCTCTAATGCATATCCCCAAAATGATAGCGGTAAATCAGTAAGAGACATCATAGATCGCACCATATCCAATAGAGTGCGATTACGACGTTCGGACACACCATTACGCTGAGGTGTGCCAGGCGGCGTGAGTTGTGAAACAATTCCACATTTCCTTAAGTGCGTGCCAAACTCGTGACTCAAATATTCTCCTCCACGATCAGATCATAAGAACTTTATTTTCTTGTCACGTTGATTCTCTACCTCACTCTGAAATTCCTTGAACTTTTCAAAGGTCCCAGACTTGTGTTTCATTAAGTTGACATACCCATATCTGCTTAAGTCATCAGTGAGGGTGAGAACATAACGATAGCCACCGCGAGCCTCAACGCTCATTGGACCGCATAGATCGGTATGTATTATTTCCAACAAGTTGGTTGCTCGCTCCATTGTTCTGGAGAACGGAGTCTTAGTCATCTTGCCCATGAGGCATGGTTCGCACGTGTCAAATGATTCATAATCAAGAGACTCCAAAAGTCCATCTGCATGGAGTTTCTTCATGCGTTTGACACCAATATGACCAAGGCGGCAGTGCCACAAGTATGTGGGACTATCATTATCAACCTTACATCGTTTGGTATTCACACTATGAATATGTGTAACATCACATTCGAGATTCAATAAAAATAAACCATTGACCAGCGGGGCATGACCATAAAACATATCTCTCATATAAATAGAACAACCATTATTCTCGGATTTAAATGAGTAGCCATCTCGCATCAAACGAGATCCAGATACAATGTTCATGCTCAAAGCTGGTACTAAATAACAATTATTGAGGTTTAAAACTAATCCCGAAGGTAGATGTAGAGGTAGCGTGCCGACGGCGATCACATCGACCTTGGAACCATTCCCGACGCGCATCGTCACCTCGTCCTTCGCCAGTCTCCGCTTATTCCGCAGCTCCTGTTTTGAGTTACAAATGTGAGCAACCGCACCGGTATCAAATACCGAGGAGCTACTGCGAGTGCTGGTAAGGTACACATCAATAACATGTATATCATATATACCTTTGACGTTGCCGGCCTTCTTATCCGCTAAGTACTTGGGGCAGTTCTGCTTCCAGTGACTGGTTCCCTTGCAATAAAAGCACTTAGTCTCGGGCTTGGGTCCATTCTTGGGCTTCTTCCCTGCAACTGATTTACCGGGCTCGGCAACTGCTTTGCCGTCCTTCTTGAAGTTCTTCTTACCCTTGCCTTTCTTGAAACTGGTGGTCTTATTCACCATCAACACTTGATGTTCCTTTTTGATCTCCACCTCCGTTGATTTCAGCATCGAATATAACCCAGGAATGGATTTCTCCATCCCTTGCATATTGAAGTTCATCACAAAGATCTTGTAGCTAGGTGGAAGCGACTGGAGGATTCTGTCAATAACCGAGTCATCCGGAAGATTAACTCCCAGCTGAGACAAGCGGTTGTGCAACCCAGACATTTTGAGTATGTGCTCGCTGACAGAACTATTTTCCTCCATCTTACAACTGAAGAACTTGTCGGAGACTTCATATCTCTCGACCCGGGCATGAGCTTGGAAAACCATTCTTAGCTCTTGGAACATCTCATATGCTCCTTGTTGCTCAAAACGCTTTTGGAGCCCCGGTTCCAAGCTGTAAAGCATGCCGCACTGAACCGGGGAGTAATCATCACTACGCGACTGATAGGCGTTCATAACGTCTTGAGTTGCTGGGAAAATGGGTGCGTCACCTAGCGGTGCATCAAGGACATATGCTTTCTTGGAAGCTATGAGGATGATCCTCAAGTTACAGACCCAGTCCGTATAGTTGCTTCCATCGTCTTTCAGTTTGGTTTTCTCTAGGAACACGTTGAAGTTGAGGGCAACATTAGCGTGGGCCATTGGATCTACAAGATAGATTGTAGAGACAATTTTAGACTAAGTTCATGATAATTAAGTTCATCTAATCAAATTATTTAATGAACTCCCACTTAGATAGACATCCCTCTAGTCATCTAAGTGATACATGATCCATATCGACTAGGCCGTGTCCGATCATCACGTGAGACGGACTAGTCATCAATGGTGAACATCTCCATGTTGATCGCATCTACTATACGACTCATGTTCGACCTTTCGGTCTCTCGTGTTCCGAGGCCATGTCTGTACATGCTAGGCTCGTCAAGTCAACCTAAGTGTTTCGCGTGTGTAAATCTGACTTACACCCGTTGTATGCGAATGTTAGAATCTATCACACCCGATCATCACGTGGTGCTTAGAAACAAGGATCCTTCACAACGGTGCACACTTAGGGGGAACACATTTCTTGAAATTTTAGTGAGGGATCATCTTATTTATGCTACCGTCGTTCTAAGCAAATAAGATGTAAAAACATGATAAACATCACATGCAAATCATAAAGTGACATGATATGGCCAATATCATCTTGCGCCCTTGATCTCCTTCTTCGGGGCGCGGCATGATCACCATCGTCACCGGCACGACACCATGATCTCCATCATCGTGTCTTCAGGAAGTTGTCTCACCAACTATTACTTTTACTACTATGGCTAACGGTTAGCAATAAAGTAAAGTAATTACATGGCATTTTTGATTGACACGCATGTCATACAATAAATTAAGACAACTCCTATGGCTCCTGCCGGTTGTCATACTCATCGACATGCAAGTCGTGATTCCTATTACAAGAACATGATCAATCTCATACATCACATATATTTCATCACATCCTTTTGGCCATATCACATCACATAGCATACCCTGCAAAAACAAGTTAGACGTCCTCCAATTGTTGTTGCAAGTTTTACGTGGCTGCTATGGGTTTCTAGCAAGAACGTTTCTTACCTACGCAAAAGCCACAACGGTGATATGCCAATTGCTATTTACCCTTCATAAGGACCCTCTTCATCGAATCCGATCCGACTAAAGTGAGAGAGACAGACACCCGCTAGCCACCTTATGCAACAAGTGCATGTTAGGTGGTGGAACCAGTCTCACGTAAGCGTACGTGTAAAGTCGGTCCGGGCCGCTTCATCCCACAATGCCGCCGAATCAAGATAGGACTAGTAACGGCAAGCAAATTGACCAAATCATCGCCCACAACTACTTGTGTTCTACTCGTGCATAGAATCTACGCATAGACCTAGCTCATGATGCCACTGTTGGGGAACGTAGTAATAATTCAAAAAAATTCCTACGTGTCACCAAGATCAATCTAGGAGATGATAGCAACGAGAGAGAGGGAGTGCATCTTCATACCCTTGAAGATCGCTAAGCGGAAGCGTTGCAAAGAACGCGGTTGATGGAGTCGTATTCGCGGCGATTCAAATCGCGGAAGATCCGATCCAAGCGCCGAACGGACGGCGCCTCCACGTTCAACACACGTACAACCCGGGGACGTCTCCTCCTTCGTGATTCAGCAAGGGGGGAGGAGAAGTTGAGGGAGAGCTCCGGCAGCACGACGGCGTGGTGGCGGTGGAGCTCGAGGTTCTCCGGCAGAGCTTCGCTAAGCACTACGGAGGAGGAGGAGGTGTAGGAGAGGGGGAGGGCTGCGCCAAGGGGAAGGGGTGCGGCTGCCCTCCCACCCCCCCTCTATTTATAGGCTGAAGGGGAGAGGGGGCCAGCCCCCCTAGATCCATCTATAGGGGGGGGGGGCGGCCAAGGGGGGAGCTTGCCCCCCAAGTTGGTGGGAGGCGCCCTCACCCCCTAGGGTTCCCAACCCTAGGCGCCTTGGGCCCTTGGGGGGGGGGGCGCACCAGCCCACTAGGGGGCTGGTTCCCACCCATATTCAGCCCACGTAGTCCTCCGGGGCAGGTGGCCCCTCCCGGTGGACCCCCGGAACCCTTTCGGTGGTCCCGGTACAATACCGATAAACCCCGAAACTTTTCCGGTGACTGAAACTGGACTTCCCATATATAAATCTTCACCTCCAGACCATTCCGGAACTCCTCGTGACATCTGGGATCTCATCCGGGACTCCGAACAACTTTCGGTAACCACATACAATTCCCATTACAACTCTAGCGTCACCGAACCTTAAGTGTGTAGACCCTACGGGTTCGGGAACCATGCAGACATGACCGAGACACCTCTCCGGCCAATAACAAATAGCAGGATCTGGATACCCATATTGGCTCCCACATGTTCCACGATGATCTCATCGGATGAACCACGATGTCGGGGATTCAATTAATCCCGTATACAATTCCCTTTGTCCATCGGTATGTTACTTGCCCGAGATTCGATCGTCGGTATCCCTATACCTTGTTCAATCTCGTTACCGGCAAGTCTCTTTACTCGTTCCGTAACACATGATCCCGTGACTACCTCCTTAGTCACATTGAGCTCATTTTGATGATGTATTACCGAGTGGGCCCAGAGATACCTCTCCGTCACACGGAGTGACAAATCCCAGTCTCGATTCGTGCCAACCCAACAGACACTTTCGGAGATACCTGTAGTGCACCTTTATAGTCACCCAGTTACGTTGTGACGTTTGATACACCCAAAGCATTCCTACGGTTTCTGGGAGTTGCACAATCTCATGGTCTAAGGAAATGATACTTGACATTAGAAAAGCTCTAGCAGACGAACTACACAATCTTGTGCTATGCTTAGGATTGGGTCTTGTCCATCACATCATTCTCCTAATGAGGTGATCCCGTTATCAACGACATCCAATGTCCATGGTCAGGAAACCATGACCATCTATTGATCAACGAGCTAGTCAACTAGAGGCTCACTAGGGACATGGTGTGGTCTATGTATTCACACATGTATTACGGTTTCCGGTTAATACAATTATAGCATGAACAATAGACAATTATCATGAACAAGGAAATATAATAATAACCATTTTATTATTGCCTCTAGGGCATATTTCCAACAACTGCGTCACCGCCCATCCCTCCGTAGAGACCAAAAGTGGCAGGGAAGAAGAAGGTTGCTGACCGTCGACTGCCTGCGGCGGCCGCCACTTCTCCAGGGGAGTGGCAGCTTGACAATTCGGGATCTGTGGCTGCCAAACCGTTTTATCGCCCTGAGGTCTTGGACGATGGAGGCCGCGGACCGCCGCTGTTTCCCCTACTATCCAGGGAGGGCTCATGAAACTTACTGGTGCTTCTCTCGCGTGTTCGCCATAGTGAGGCCCTAGGGAAAGCTTTGGGAAAATCTCTTGATGTCATTTGTTCGTCGGCGGAGGTCGGTATCAAGGTAAAGGGGTCTTACTCGTTACCCAGTAGCCTCCGAGCCTTAAGGAGATTACAGGTCGTAATGTGCTTGAGGCTTTTTTATCTTCCTAGGCCTCGGCGGCCCGTGCGCTGCGTTGGATCGGCGAGCATATGACTTATCTCAGCACGTCATGGTGGAGAAGGAGCAGATCGCTCATTTACAGAGGTCGCTGACGGACGCCTGTTGTAAGTTCCCGTGCTGTAAATATTGGTATGCACCATGGATATTTCGCCAACCTCCTCGGTGTTGTGTGGTTTGCAGCCTTCGAGCAGCTCCAGCAGCTGCAAGCTCAGGTGGACGCTGGTCGCGTGACCGTTGAATGTGCGTGAGATGTTGTTTGCGTCAAGGGCGCGGAGGCCCATTCCTTACACGAGCTATTGAAAACAGACCTGCTGGATGACAACTGGGGCATCATCGAGGGCATCCACCCTCAACTAAGGGAGAGCCAGGAGGCGGAGTCTGAACTGTGATGACGGATGGAGGCCGCCCGAGGTCGCGTTGCGGATGCGCAGGTCCGCATGAAGGGCCGCAAGGGGCGGGAGGCCTTGTTGGTGGAGGCTGATACGTCCATTTTGCATCATGATTTCCTACTGCTATTTACTTTCTTTTGTTGAATAATAATGCTTTGCGGAGTGATTCTAATGCCTTTTCTCTGATAATATGCAAGGTTTACACAAAGAGGGAGAATACCGGCAGCTGGAATTCTGGACCTAAGAAAAGCATGTCAGAGATACCTATTCTGCACAACTCCAATGAAGCTGAAATTTTACGGAGATTATTTTTGCATTTAATAAAAATACCGGAGTAGAAAACTACTGGAGGGGGCCTGCCTGGTGGGCACAACCCACCAGGGCGCGCCAGACCCCCCTGGGCGCGCCCTGGTGTATCGTGGCCACCTCGGCCCACCTCCAGAGCCCATCTTCTGGTATATAGTCACATTTGACCTAGAAAAAAAATCAGAGGAGGACTTTCGGGACGAAGCGCCGCCGCCTCGAGGCGGAACTTGTGCAGGAGCACTTTTGCCCTCCGGCGGAGCGATTCCGCCAGGGGAACTTCCCTCCCGGAGGGGGAAATCGAAGCCATCGTCATCACCAACACCCCTCTCATCTTTGGGAGGTCAATCTTCATCAACATCTTCAACAGCACCATCTCCTCTCAAACCCTAGTTCATCTCTTGTGTTCAATCTTTGTACCGG
Organism: Elymus sibiricus; assembly: GCA_039707655.1. NCBI lineage: Eukaryota > Viridiplantae > Streptophyta > Magnoliopsida > Poales > Poaceae > Elymus > Elymus sibiricus. The sequence goes on along the minus strand of CM077667.1, from coordinate 449,774,515 downwards.
AACCTCAGATTGGTACCTGTGGGTGACTAGTAGTATTGATTACCTTGCATAGTTGATTACTATATGGTTTTTTTGGTGGAAGATTATATGTTCAGATCCATTATGCTATTTAATACCCCTCTGATCTTGAGCATGATTATTATTTGTGAGTGTAGGATCACTAGAAGTGTGTGTCTAGAGGAGGGGGGGTGAATAGACTACTTGCAAGAATTAAAACCTAACCTTTTCCCAAGTTAATTGGTGGGCAGTTTTAGCAATTATAACATGTCTAATGCACCCTACACATGCTAGTCAACAAGTATTGCAGCGGAAAGTAAGACATAAGAGAGAGTAGAGATAGGAAGATCAAACGTAATTTGGAGACACAAAGATTTTTCCCGTGCTTCCGATAGGTGGCGCTATCGTACATCCACGTTTATGGAGTCTTCAACCCACAGAGGGTAACGGTCGCGAGAATTCACGGAGGGCTCCACCCATAAGGGTCCACGAAGTAGCAGCCTTGACTATCCCATAACGGCTTCCGTCCATGAAGGACTAGTCTCACTATGGGTAGATCTTCACGAAGTAGGCGATCTCCTTGACCGTACAAACTTCTTGGTTAAACTCCACAACACGAAGTAGGAGGCTCCCAAGCGACATGTAACCAATCTAGGAGGCACCACCCTCCAAAAGGTAATAGGCTCGATAGTAACGATGAACTCCTTGCTCTTGTGCTTCAAGATGATAGACTCCTCAACACACAATCACTCTCTCACAGATTTGGCTTTGGTGGAAGAGGTTGATTGGGTGGAAAGCAACTTGGGGAGACTAGAAATCAAGATTCATATGGTTGGAATGGAATGGCTTGATCTCAACACATGAGTAGGTGGCTCTCTCTCAGAAAATCAGATGGGGCAAGTATGGAATAGTTCTGAGTGCTTCTCTTTCGAGTGGGTGGTGGTGAAGGGGTATATATAGGCATCTCCAAAAATCCAACCGTTACACCTAGAATGACCAACTCCGTGACACCGAAGTGTAAAACTCGGTGGTACCGAGTTGCTCAAAAGGTAGCAACTTTCGAATCTCGGTGAGACCGATATATAAATCTCGGCAGTAACAATCAGGTGACCAATGGTCAGATTGCAAAACTCAATGGCACCGATCCAAACAACTCGTAAATTCCGAATTGAAGAAAAGGGGCAACAGAATGTTGGCAACCTAAACTCGGTGGCACCGATGCAGAATCGGCTGTACCGAAGATCTAGGGTTTGGCTGGGATCTGTCTGAGGTGAAAATCGGTAGGGCCGACTGGGGAAAATTGGTGGCACCGATTTTGCATGATAGGCTTTTGACAGACTTTTGTGGAAGAGCTTGTGGGTGTTTTAGTTGACTATCACTTGTGCACGTGGAGCATTTTGTTCACCATCAATATCTTACCCCCTTTTAATAGTATTGGCTTTCCTATAGACTCAAAGTGATTTCTCACAAAGTAAAATGTAGAGTCTTCTTGCTTGAAGCTTTTCCAATCCTATTCCTTGTCCTTCTTCTAGGGGATGCTCCTCACAATCCTTAGCCAACACTCTCTGTGGACTTTATCTGAAATGCACTAGATAAGAGTATTAGTCCAAGAGACTATGTATGTTGTCATGAATTATCAAAACCACCAAGGGAGCATAATGTGCTTTCAATCTCCCCCTTTTTGGTAATTGATGACAACATACAATCAAAGCTTCAAATAAAGATATGCATAGATATAATGAAGACTTTGAGAGACACATGACAAGGACTTGCTCCCCCTAAATGTGTGCAATTCCCTTAAAAGGATAGTTGCTTTGGAATGCATAAACACACATATAGTAGAAAGGATAAAGTGAGTCATGTGTATCTTGGCTATATGCATCAAATACATGTGAATTATTTAGATCCTTGTTCAAGACTTCACTCTTGCAAACAATATGTGCAAGAAGCAAGAGATCATCTTGATCAAGGATATAATGCATATACTTACCTTGAGTTCTTGAGCATTCTAGTAGTAGAGACACACTTGAGAAAACAATGTTAGGAAACACAAGAGTATTCTACCAATCAAAAAGCAATAGAACTCAATAGTACCAAGATGTGGAGAACATATAGAAGGTAATATTCGTTATGGTTGATATGTCTCCAAGAACATTTAGAACTTTCTCCCCCTTTAGATATTGGGAGTAGGTAGGGCTGAGAAAAGTCTAAAACAGATAAGAATTAAATTCAATCAGATTTATTCTGCTCTCTTCTCCTGAAGAAGTATTTTTGAGATAAGGGATCCTTGATATTTCTCCCCCTTTATCTTGTTAAGTGTACACTTCTACTTTTCATGATCATCTCTCCCCCTGAAGCATGAATGCTTAGATATATCTTCCCTTAAATATTATATCTCTCCCTTTGGTATGAGTATCTCCCCCTTTGGTATGAGCAAAAGCTTTGAAGCTTTGATACTTTGATATTTCTCCCCCTTTGGCATTAATTTCCAAAAAGGGTCACACAAAGGGTCGGATTACTGGGATCATTGAGTGGGAAGGGATCCTAGAGAGTATTCAGACAAGGGTTCCTTGAAAGCAATTTTCTCCCCCTTAAGATCTGAAAACTGTTAAGATTTCTCCTCCTTTGATGTAGGGATCCTTGAATATATGAGATTATACCTTTTGATGTTTCTCCCCTACATCATACCACTTGTAGGATCATTGATCTGACCATAAAACAGACAAAATGCATAGAAGTTTTTTTTTTGCAAGAAGTCGGTGGCTCCGAGGCTAAAGGTGTCGGTAGCACCGATGAGTGATTGTGCAGCATAACTGCTTCATCGATGAGACTGAGATTCTTTTATCAGAGGCTCCGAGTTGTGAAACCGAAACTTGGCGAAATTATTTTTGGCTATTTTGTCTAATGCAGTTTTTCAGAAAGTCTCAAAAAGATCACAAAGATTAAGCAAGAATACTTGATCCTAGGTCATACTCATCGTTAAGCTCGAAATGGGGTTACATTTTTTGATTAAGCATTTTAATGTTTTCATATCACTTGAGTTTCTTTAACTCATGACTTGGAGTAAAGCTATATTGAGGATATGAGTACATACCTTTGAGTGATGTTGATGATGTGGCTTGTAGGTGAACTTAATGAGGATGCTCGAGGTTGATGATGTTCATCTTGAGTTGGGAGCAATCTTTCTTGTTTTGGTTCACTTATCACCTACATAGGTTAGTCATGCAAGGAAGAACATGATATATCAAAATGACATGATACCAATTGAGAAGTTCAAATGTGTGTCAAGGATATGTTTTGTTGTCCTCTTCCTTCCATCACCAAGAGGGGTTGTGGATACTTGGCCATGACAAGATTGCTTAAGATTTGAGTTGTTGGCAATCTTGTGGAATGTTGATCTTCCAAGTACCTACAAAAGGGTTAGATGCAATACAAGGGAGCATAGAATTCCAAGTTATATGAGATTTATGGTAATGATAGCATGGAATGGTCAAGTAAGCTCATCCCCTTGCATGCAACCGAGTGAGTCTATCTCAAGTTTGAAGCATCAATGATATTCAACTCACTCCTCAAGTAACAAAACACTTTCTCATCAAGTGGCTTAGTAAAGATATCGGCCAATTGCTTGTTAGTGCAAACATGCTTAAGATTAATATCTCCTTTGGCGACATGATCACGAATGAAATGATGTCGAACTTGAATATGCTTAGTTCGAGAATGTTGCATGGGATTATGACCAATCTTAATGGCACTTTCATTGTCACAAAGTAATGGAACATTTTTCACATGGATCCCATAATCCTTAAGCATTTGTGTCATCCATAGTAATTGTGCGCAACACGATCCGGCGGCAATATACTCAGCTTCAGCAGTAGATAGAGATACCGAGTTTTGTTTCTTGGAGGACCAAGACACAAGAGATCTCCCAAGAAATTGACATGTACCTGAGGTGGATTTTCTATAAACCTTGTCACCGGCATAGTCCGAATCGGAATAGCCAACAAGGTTAAAAGAAGATCCCTTGGGATACCAAATGCCAAAGTTTGGTGTTTGTATCAAATATCTCACAATACGTTTCACGGCCAAAAGATGACACTCTTTAGGTGCAGGTTGATATCTAGCACACATGCAAACACTAAGCATAATATCGGGACGGGAGGCACATAGATATAACAATGAACCAATCATAGATCGATAAACCTTTTGATCAACCGGTTCATCCTCCTTGGTAAGATCAACATGTCCACTAGTAGGCATAGAAGTTTTCATACCTTTACACTCTTGAATGTTGAACTTCTTGATCAAGTCCTTGGTATACTTGGTTTGAGAGATGAAAGTTCCTTCTCTCATTTTCTGGATTTGCAAACCAAGGAAAAATTTCAGCTCACACATCATGGACGTCTCATACTTCTCGGACACCAACCTTCCAAATCTTTCACTAAATTGTGGGTTAATAGATCCAAAGATAATATCATCCACATAGATTTGACACACAAATAATTCACCATTAACTCTCTTAGTGAATAAGGTTGCATCAATTTTACCAATCTCAAAACCCTTTTCAATGAGAAACTTCGTTAAGCATTTATACCAAGCATGAGGGGCTTGTTTAAGACCATAAAGAGCTTTACAAAGCTTGTAGACATGATTAGGTTTCTTGGGATTCACAAAACCAGGGGGTTGTTTAACATAGACCTCTTCTTCAATCTCACCATTTAAGAACGCACTTTTAATGTCCATTTGATAAAGCGTGATATCATGGTGATTAGCATAAGCAAGAAGAATGCGAATAGCTTCAAGTCTAGCAACGGGGGCATAGGTCTCACCGTAGTCCATACCTTCTACTTGCGTATATCCTTGGGCTACGAGACGCGCCTTGTTGCGTACAACTTGACCGTCTTCATCTTGCTTGTTCCGAAACACCCATTTTGTGCCGATGATGTTGTGCTCATCCTTGGGCTTTTCCACGAGTGTCCACACTTCGTTCCTCTCAAAGTTGTGAAGCTCTTCATGCATAGCGTTCACCCAATCCGGGTCTTCAAGTGCTTGTTCAACCTTCAAGGGTTTAATGCTAGAGATGAAAGAATAATGCTCACAAAAATTTGCTAAGCGAGTTTTAGAGCGAGTGATTCTCCCGGTTTGTATGTCACCGAAGATTTGGTTTAGAGGATGGTTTTTGGTCACTCTTGCTCAAACTCGGGGTAGCTTTGGCTTGTTGGATGATGGAGCTTCTTCATCATCATCTCCTTCATCTTTGTTGTTGTTGAAGGTGTCGTTTCCTTGAGGTGGTGGTGAAGGAGGTTGTGGTGGATCTTCATGATGTATTTCCTCCTCTTCATCTTGTCGTGTACCGATTGTGGATGCCTCCATGTCTTGTTGAGGTCACCTTGACATTAAGTAGGAGCTTCCACTTGGGTTGATGAAGTACTTTCCTTCACCTCCATGGGACGAATCTTGCCGATGGACAAGTCTTGGATAGCTTCCGAAGGATCCTTATCCCCTACATCATTTGGCAATTGTTCAACTTGCGAACCATTAGATTCATCAAACTTCACATCTACCGTCTCTTCAACTTTTCGAGTGAAGTTGTTGTAGACACGGTAAGTGTGAGAGTTTGATCCGTAACCAAGTAGGAATCCTTCATGAGATTTAGGAGCAAATTTAGTACGACGATGCTTATCAAGAATGTAGCACTTAGAGCCGAATACCCGAAAGTATCCAACTTGGGGTTTGTTACCGGCGAGTAGCTCGTATGCCGTTTTGGCGAGAAGCTTGTGCAAGTAGAGTCGGTTTGTGGCATGACATGCTGTTTCCACGGCTTCTGCCCAAAAGTGTCTTGGCGTCTTGTATTCGTCAAGCATCGTTCTTGCCATCTCAATAAGAGTTCGGTTCTTCCTCTCAACAACTCCATTTTGTTGAGGCGTGTACGTAGCCGAGAACTCATGTGGAACACCTTCTTCATCAAGAAATGTATCTACATGGGTGTTCTTGAACTCCGATCCGTTATCGCTCCAAACCTTCTTGATCTTCACCTCAAACTAATTTTGCGCTTTGCGAGCGAAGTTCTTGAAGATCTTTTGTACCTGCGACTTATCATCAAGAAAGAATACCCACGTAAATCTGGAAAAATCATCAACTATGACTACACCATAGGAATTTCCACCGAGGCTCTTGTAGGCATTGGGACCAAAAAGATCCATGTGAAGCAACTCGAGTAGTCTCCTAGTAGTCATGATATTCTTTACGGGATGACTTCCACCTACTTGCTTTCCAGCTTGACAAGCACTACAAAGTCTATCTTTGTCAAAGATAACATCTTTAACACCAAGTATATGATCACCTTTGATAAGCTTGTCTAGATTACGCATGCCAACATGTCCTAGTCTTCTATACCAAAGCCAACCTTTAGAAGATTTTGCAATAATACAAGTATGAGGTTTGGATCTCTTAATGAAATCGACAATATGTAGATCACCTCTACGGAAACCGGTAAAGACCATGTTATGATTATGTTGACGAAACACTTGGCAATCTACTTTGGTGAATAGCACATTAAAACCAAAGTCGGCAAGTCTAGATACGGAAAGAAGATTGTAGCCAAGGGATTCAACAAGCATGACGTTCTGAATAGAGCTATCATGGGATATGGCCACCTTACCAAGACCAAGTACCTTACCCTTGGAGTTGTCTCCAAAAGTTACATACCTTCGCGGTCCATGGTTTGGTGTGATCTGTTCAAACATGTCTCTATCTCCGGTCATATGATCGGTGCATCCACTATCGAGAATCCACTCTTTTCCTCCGGACATGCAATCCTTGAAGTTTGCCATGAGACTTAGATTCTTCATGATGTTCTCATGCTCGATGTCGAACAACTCATCTTCATCATAGTAGCCATGTTCCACATTGTCATCATCAAGTGGGAAATCCTCGTCACAAGGAACAGGAGATTCATTAGGGTTGTGATCATGACAATGTTTAAGATTATGAATGCGAATGGCTTCAACAATGATGTTGTTGATAGTAATGCCATCTCCTTTAGCACGCATAAGGTCTCTGAGCTCAAATACATAGTCGTCAAACTTGGGATCACTAGGCATCATTTTGTGAAAGGCAATAGTTTTATGAAGAATTTCATCAAGATTACTCAATGAATAACTTGGATATCGTTTCTCCAAATCATTCCACAAAGTATAAGCACATTCAAAATTCTTCATTTGATTAAGCACAATTCTAGGCAATCCTCTAATGATAAGATTAACAGTTCTAAGATTGCATAGCATATCAATTTCCTCTTCGTGTGTGGGATGCAAAGGATCAATGGGAGGTACATATGGGCTCTTAACATACTTGATCAAATGAAATTCATTGAATAGCTCAAGCATCTCATATTTCCATTGACTATAGTACTCCCCATCAAGAATAGGCACTCTACAACTCAAACTCTCCAAACTAGACACATCCATCTTCCTCCACGGTGATGAAACCGAAGCCATGGAGACCAACGCTCTGATACCAATTGTAGGATCACTAGAAGTGTGTGTCTAGAGGGGGGGTGAATAGACTACTTGCAAGAATTAAAACCTAACCTTTTCCCAAGTTAATTGGTGGGCAGTTTTATCAATTATAATATGTCTAATGCACCCTACACATGCTAGTCAACAAGTATGGCAGCGGAAAGTAAGACAAGCACATGTAAGAGAGAGTAGAGATAGGAAGATCAAACGCAATTTGGAGACACGCAGATTTTTCTCGTGGTTCCGATAGGTGGCGCTATCATACATCCACGTTTATGGAGTCTTCAACCCACGGAGGGTAACGGTCGCAAGAGTCCACGGAGGGCTCCACCCATAAGGGTCCACGAAGTAACGGCCTTGACTATTCCATAACGGCTTCCGTCCATGAAGGACTAGCCTCACCATGGGTAGATCTTCACGAAGTAGGCGATCTCCTTGCCCGTACAAACTTCTTGGTTCAACTCCACAACACGAAGTAGGAGGCTCCCAAGCGACACCTAACCAATCTAGGAGGCACCACCCTCCAAAAGGTAATAGGCTCGATAGTAACGATGAACTCCTTGCTCTTGTGCTTCAAGATGATAGACTCCTCAACGCACAATCACTCTCTCACAGATTTGGCTTTGGTGGAAGAGGTTGATTGGGTGGAAAGCAACTTGGGGAGACTAGAAATCAAGATTCATATGGTTGGAATGGAATGGCTTGATCTCAACACATGAGTAGGTGGCTCTCTCTCAGAAAATCAGATTAGGCAAGTATGGAATAGTTCTGAGTGCTTCTCTTTTGAGTGGGTGGTGGTGAAGGGGTATATATAGGCATCTCCAAAAATCCAACCGTTACACCTATAATGACCAACTCGGTGACACCGAAGTGTAAAACTCGGTGGTACCGAGTTGCTCAAAAGGTAGCAACTTTCGAATCTCGGTGAGACCGACATATAAATCTCGGCAGTACCGATCAGGTGACCAACGGTCAGATTGCAAAACTCGGTGGCACCGATCCAAACAACTCGGAAATTCCAAATTGAAGAAAAGGGGTAACAGAATGTTGGCAACCTAAACTCGGTGGCACCGATGCAGAATCGGCTGTACCAAAGATCTAGGGTTTGGCTGGGATCTGTCTGAGGTGAAAATCGGTAGGGCCGAGTGGGGAAAATTGGTGGCACCGATTTTGCATGATAGGCTTTTGACAGACTTGTGTGGAAGAGCTTGTGGGTGTTTTTGGTGACCATCAATACCTTACCCCCTTTTAATAGTATTGGCTTTCCTGTAGACTCAAAGTGATTTCTTAGAAAGTAAAATGTAGAGTCTTCCTGCTTGAAGCTTTTCCAATCCTATTCCTTGTCCTTCTTCTTCTAGGGGATGCTCCTCACAATCCTTAGCTAGCACTCTCTGTGGACTTTATCTGAAATGCACTAGATAAGAGTATTAGTCCAAGAGACAATGTATGTTGTCATGAATTATCAAAACCACCAAGGGAGCATACTGTGCTTTCAGTGAGTAGTTACCTTTGTTCTTGAGGTCACGGGAGAAGTCATGTTGCGAGAAATCATGTGAATTTGATATGTGTTCGATATTTTGATGATATGTATGTTGTGATTCCCTTAGTGGTGTCATGTGAACGTCGACTACATGACACTTCACCATTCATGGGCCTAAGGGAATGCATTGTGGAGTAGTTATTAGATGATGGGTTGCTAGAGTGACAGAAGCTTAAACCCTAGTTTATGCGCTACTTCGTAAGGGGCTGATTTGGATCCAAACGTTTAATGCTATGGTTAGATTTCATCTTAATACTTTTCTCGTAGTTGCGGATGCTTGCGAGGGGGCTAATCATAAGTGGGAGGTTGTTCAAGTAAGAACAGCACCCAAGCACCGATCCACCCACAAATCAAATTATCAAAGTAGCGAACACGAATCAAACCAACATGATAAAAGTGACTAGACAAAATTCCCGTGTACCCTCAAGAACACTTTGCCTATTACTAGAGACTGTTCTGGCCTGTCCTTTGCCACAAAAGGATTGGGCTACCTTGCTGCACCTTGTTTACCGTTACCGTTACTTGCTTGTTACCAACTATCTTGCTATCAAACTATCTGTTACCTACAATTTCAGTGCTTGCAGAAATTACCTTGCTGAAAACCGCTTGTCATTTCCTTCTGCTCCTCGTTGGGTTTGACATTCTTACTTATCGAAAGGACTACGATTTATCCCCTATACTTGTGGGTCATCAAGACTCTTTTTTGGCGCCGTTTCCGGGGAGTGAAGCGCTCTTGGTAAGTGGAAATCGGTAAGGGAAAAACTTATACTACATGCTGAAATTTATTGCTACTTGCTACTATGGAAAACAATCCTTTGAGGGGTTTGTTCGGGGTATCTTCACCTCGACCGGAACCACAATTAGTTGCCCCTCAACCTACAAAACCTACTGAAAATGTTACTTATGAAATTCCTTCGGGCATGGTAGAACAACTGCTTGCTAAACCTTATGTAGGAGATGGAACTGAACATCCTGATATGCACCTCTTATATGTGAACGAAATTTGTGGAATATTTAAGCTTGCAGGTTTACCCGGAGATGAAGTTAAGAAGAAGGTTTTCCCTTTATCTTTGGAGGGAAAAGCATTGACATGGTATAGGCTATGTGATGATCTTGGATCGTGGAACTGGAATCGTTTGCAATTGGAATTCCACCAAAAGTTTTATCCCATGCATCTAGTTCATCGTGATCGGAATTATATATATAATTTTTGGCCTCGTGAAGGAGAAAATATCGCTCTAGCTTGGGGGAGGCTTAAGTCAATGTTATATTCATGCCCCAATCATGACATTCCGAGAGAAGTTATCATTCAGAATTTTTATGCTCGGTTTTCTCATAATGATCAATCCATGCTCGATACTTCTTGTGCTGGTTCTTATATGAAGAAGACTATTGAATTCAAGTGGGATCTCTTGGAAAGAATTAAACGCAACTCTGAAGATTGGGAACTTGATGAAGGTAATGAGTCAGGTATAAAGCTTGAATTTGATTGTGTTAAATCTTTTATGAATACGGATACTTTTCATAAGTTTAGCACTAAATATGGTCTTGACTCTGAGATAGTAGCCTCTTTCTGCGAAGCATTTGCTACTCACGTTGACCTCCCTAAGGATTAGTGGTTTAAATATCATCCTCCTATTAAAGAAGAAATTAAAGAACTAGTCATAGCTAAAGAAGAAACAATCTTTTACAATGTTGATCCAGTTGTGCCTACCGCTTATATTGAAAAACCACCTTTCCCTGTTAGGATAAAGGAACATGCTAAGGTATCAACTGTGGTTCGTAAAAGTAATATAAGAGCACCTAAACCCCCTAAGAAAATTAAAGTAGAACCTAGTGTTGCTATGGTTAATGATCTCTTGGTAGAAAATATTGATGGGCATGTTATCTACTTTTGTGATGAAGCTGCTAGAATTGCTAAACCCGATGAAAAAGATAAACATAGACCCATAGAAGGCATGCCTGTTGTCTCATTCAAAACAGGAGATCACTGCTATCATGGTTTATGTGATTTGGGTGCTAGTGTGAGTGTTATCCCTTTTACTCTATACCAAGAAATTATGGATGAAATAGCACCTGCTGAAATGGAAGACATTGACGTTACTATTAAACTTGCGAACAGAGACACTATCACACCACTTGGGATTGTTAGAGATGTTGAAGTCTTGTGCGGGAAAGTAAAATACCCTACTGATTTTCTTGTCCTTGGTTCCCCACAAGATGACTTTTGCCCCATTATCTTTGGTAGACCTTTCTTGAGCACCGTCAATGCTAAGATAGATTGTGAAAAACAAACTGTCGGTGTCAGTTTTGGTAATGTGTCTGATGAGTTTAATTTTTCCAAGTTTAGTAGACAACCTCGTGATAAAGCGTTATCTAGCAAGGATGAAATAATTGGTCTTTCTTCTATTGTTGTGCCTCCTACTGATCCATTAGAACAATATTTGCTTGACCATGAAAATGATATGCACTTGCGGGAAAGAAATGAAATCGATGCCAACTATATGGAAGGACCCACTCCCGCGCGGGTTCAATTCCCGTCGTTCGCCCATCGCATTATTGCAAATTCCAAAAATGAAAATTTTCTTTGAACAACAACCCCTCCTGAAACACAATTTGCCTATTGAAACTCTTGGAGGTCCTCCTCCACCTAAAGGTCATCTTGTGTTTGAATTGAAACAATTGCCTGACACTTTGAAGTATGCTTATCTTGATGAGAAAAAGATATATCCTGTTATTATTAGTGCTAACCTTTAAGAACATGAAGAAGAAAGATTATTGAAAGTTCTGAGGAAGCACCGGGCTGCTATTGGATATACTCTTGATGATCTTAAGTGCATTAGTCCCACTCTATGTCAGCACAAGATCAATATGGAACCTGATGCTAAACCCGTTGTTGATCACCAACGGAGACTGGATCCTAAGATGAAAAAAGTGGTAAGAACTGAAATACTAAAGCTTCAGGAAGCATGTATAATCTATCCCATTGCTGATAGTAGATGGGTAAGTCCCATTCATTGTGTCCCTAAGAAAGGAGGTATTACCATTGTTCCCAATGATAAGAATGAACTCATTCGACAAAGAATTGTCACTGGCTATAGAATGGTAATTGATTTTAGAAAATTAAATAAAGCTACTAGGAAAGATCATTACCCTCTGCCTTTCATTGATCAAATGCTGGAAAGATTATCTAAGCACACACACTTTTGTTTCCTAGATGGATATTCTGGTTTCTCTCAAATACCCGTGTCACAATCCGATCAAGACAAAACTACCTTTACTTGACCTTTTGGAACCTATATGCTTATAGACGTATGCCTTTTGGTTTATGCAATGCACCTGCTACCTTTCAAAGATGTATGACTGCTATATTATCTGATTTTTGTGAAAAGATTGTGGAGGTTTTCATGGATGATTTTTCCGTTTACGGAACTTCTTTTGATGATTGCTTAAGCAACCTTGATCGAGTTTTGCAGTGATGTGAACAAACTAATCTCGTCTTGAATTGGGAGAAGTGCTGATACGTCCATTTTGCATCATGATTTCCTACTGTTATTTACTTTGTTTTGTTGAATAATAATGCTTTGGGGAGTGATTCTAATGCCTTTTCTCTCATAATATGCAAGGTTTACACAAAGAGGGAGAATACCGGCAGCTGGAATTCTGGACCCAAGAAAAGCACGTCAGAGATACCTATTCTGCACAACTCCAATGAAGCTGAAAATTTACGGAGATTATTTATGTATTTAATAATAATTACTGGAGCTGAAAACTACCGGAGGTGGGCTCCCAGGTGGGCACCACCCACCAGGGCGCGCCCAGGGGTGCCCGGCGCGCCCTGGTGTATTGTGCCCAGCCTGGCCCGCTTCCAGTGCCCATCTTCTGGTATAAATTCCCAAAAACCCTAAAAAAATTAGGAGGAGGACTTTCGGGACGAAGCGCCACCGCCTCGAGGCGGAACTTGGGCAGGAGCACTTTTGCCCTCCGGCGGAGCGATTCCGCCGGGGGAACTTCCCTCCCGGAGGGGGAAATCAAAGCTATCATCATCACCAACACCCCTATCATCTTTGGGAGGCCAATCTTCATCAACATCTTCAACAGCACCATCTCCTCTCAAACCCTAGTTCATCTCTTGTGTTCAATCTTTATACCAGAACCTCAGATTGGTACCTGTGGGTGCCTAGTAGTGTTGATTACCTTGCGTAGTTGATTACTATATGGTTTATTTGGTGGAAGATCATATGTTCAGATCCATTATGCTATTCATTACTCCTATGATCTTGAGCATGATTATTATTTGTGAGTAGTTACCTTTGTCCTTGAGGTCACGGGAGAAGTCATGTTGCGAATAATCATGTGAATTTGATATGTGTTCGATATTTTGATGATATGTATGCTGTGATTCCCTTAGTGGTGTCATGTGAACGTCGACTACATGACACTTCACCATTCATGGGCCTAAGGGAATGCATTGTGGAGTAGTTATTAGATGATGGGTTGCTAGAGTGACAGAAGCTTAAAACCTAGTTTATGCGCTACTTCGTAAGGGGCTGATTTGGATCCACATGTTTAATGCTATGGTTAGACTTTGTCTTAATACTTTTCTCGTAGTTGCGGATGCTTGCGAGGGGGTTAATCATAAGTAGGTTGTTAGTTCAAGTAAGAACAAAACCTTAGCACCGGTCCACCCACATATCAAATCATCAAAGTAGCGAACACGAATCAAACCAACATGATAAAAGTGACTAGACGAAATTCCCATGTACCCTCAAGAACACTTTGCCTATTACTAGTGATTGTTCTGGCCTGTCCTTTGCCTCCAAAGGATTGGGCTACCTTGCTGCACCTTGGTTACCGTTACCGTTACTTGCTCGTTACAAATTATCTTGCTATCAAACTATCTATTACCTACAATTTCAGTGCTTGCAGAAATTACCTTGCTGAAAACCGCTTGTCATTTCCTTCTGCTCCTCGTTGGGTTCGACACTCTTACTTATCGAAAGGACTATGATTGATCCCCCATACTTGTGGGTCATCAAGTGCCACTTTATGGTTAATAAAGGCATCGTCTTGGGGCATAAAATATCTGAACGAGGTATTGAGGTCGATAAAGCTAAAGTTGATGCAATTGAGAAAATGTCGTGTCCTAAAGATATTAAAGGTATTCGAAGTTTCCTTGGTCATGCTGGTTTTTATAGGAGGTTCATTAAAGACTTCTCTAAAATTTCTAGGCCTCTTACTAATCTTTTGCAAAAGGATATTCCTTTTGTTTTTTATGATGATTGTGTGGAAGCCTTTGAAACACTCAAGAAAGCCTTAACCTCTGCACCTATCATACAACCACCTGATTGGAACTTGCCTTTTGAAATTATGTGTGATGCTAGTGATTATGCTGTTGGTGCTGTTCTAGGACAGAGAGTTGATAAGAAATTGAATGTTATCCATTATGCTAGTAAAACTCTAGACAGTGCTCAACGAAATTATGCCACCACTGAAAAAGAATTTTTAGCAGTTGTGTTTGCTTGTGATAAATTTAGATCCTATATTGCTAATTCCAAAGTTACTGTTCACACCGATCATGCTGCTATAAAATATCTTATGGAAAAGAAAGATGCTAAACCTAGACTCATTAGGTGGGTTCTCTTGCTTCAAGAATTTGACTTACACATCGTTGATAGGAAGGGAGCTGAGAACCCCGTAGCTGATAACTTGTCTAGGTTAGAAAATATTCTTGATGACCCACTACCTATTGATGATAGTTTCCCTAACGAACAGTTAGCTGCAATAAATGTTTCTCAAAACACACCTTGGTATGCTGATTATGCTAACTACATTGTGACTAAATATATACCACCTAGCTTCACTTACCAACAAAAGAGAAAGTTTTTATATGACTTGAGACATTACTTTTGGGATGACCCACATCTTTATAAAGGAGTAGATGGTATTATTAGACGTTGTGTACCTGAGCATGAATAGGAACAAATCCTACAGAAATGTCATTCCGAAGCCTATGGAGGACATCTTGCGGGAGATGGAAATTCTCATAAGGTATTGCAATCTGGTTTTTATTGGTCTACTCTCTTCAAGGATGACCGTAAGTTTGTCTTGTCTTGTGTTGAATGTCAAAGAATTGGTAATATTGGTAAGTGTCAGGAAATGACTATGAATTATTCACTTGTTGTTGAACCATTTGACGTTTGGGGTTTTGATTATATGGGGCCTTTTCCTTCCTCCAACGGGTACACTCATATTTTGGTTGCGGTTGATTATGTCACTAAGTGGGCAGAAGCTGTTCCAACTAGTAGTGCTGATCACCACACCTCCATTAAAATGCTTAAAGAGGTTATCTTCCCGAGGTTTGGAGTCCCTAGATATTTAATGACCGATGGTGGTTCACACTTTATCCATGGTGCTTTCCGTAAGATGCTCGCTAAATATGATGTTAACCATAGAATTGCATCGCCCTATCATCCTCAATCTAGTGGTCAAGTTGAACTTAGCAATAGAGAAATAAAATTAATATTACAAAAAACTGTCAATAGGTCTCGTAAGAATTGGTCTAAGAAATTTGATGATGCACTTTGGGCCTATAGAACAGCTTATAAAAATCCTATGAGTATGTCTCCATACAAAATTGTATATGGGAAATCTTGCCATTTGCCTCTAGAATTAGAACACAAAGCGTTTTGGGCAATTAAAGAACTTAACTATGATTTCAAACTTACCGGTGAGAAGAGGCTATTTGATAATAGTTCACTAGATGAATGGAGAACCCAAGCCTATGAAAATGCCAAGCTATTCAAAGAAAAAGTAAAAAGATGGCATGACAAAAGAATCCAAAAGCGGGAATTCAAAATAGGAGATTATGTTCTTTTGTTCAACTCTCGTTTAAGATTTTTTGCAGGAAAGCTTCTCTCCAAATGGGAAGAACCATATATTATCGAAGAGGTTTATCGATCTGGAGCTATCAAGATTAATAACACCGAAGGTACTAACCCAAAGGTGGTCAATGGACAAAGAATTAAGCACTATATCTCAGGTATGCCTATTAACGTTGAAAGCAATGCTATCCAAACCATGACACCGGAGGAACACATAAAAGAAACCTTCCGGAACACTCCAGAATTCTGAAAAATAGGAGGTACGTGATACGGTAAGTAAACGGACTCCGAAAAGTCCGCAAAAATATTTTTCGTCAGTTTAGGAATATTAGAAAATTTTGGAAATAAAGAAATAAACCGGAAGGTGATCGAGGTGAGCACGATACACCAGGGTGCGCTAGGCACCCCTGGGCGTGCCCTGGTAGGTTGTGCCCACCTCGGATGCCTTCCCGACTCCGTTTTCCTTCCATATGCTTGTTTCCCAAGAATAAAAATTCTCTATATATACCCCCGACTGTTTTGACGAACGCATCGCAGAAAAATCCTCTGTTCTTGTTTCGGGCTGTTTTCTTGTCAGATCTGTCAAGTCAGGCATCATGTCTTCTCCCTCTCCTAATAACGTGGAAGAAGATGCCTGGATAATGAAGATAGAGCTGAAGAGGGAGGAGCCGGAAGAAGCCAACAAGGAAGAGAAGGGAAAGGATTCTATGGTGGATCGCCCCCCTGAAGGAGAGCAATCCATGCCAACAAAGGATGGAGAAGAAGAAGATATCCTTCAACCCTATTACAGTCATCTCACCCCTATTGAAATCGAAGCTTTTAGAGCTTTCGAAGCGGTCCGTGTTCAGAATAAATTTCTTTTCCGTGAAAATATGTTGCTAGAGGAGCACATGAATAACGTTCGGAGAGTAATCCGCAAACATGAGCATATTTTGAAGTTGAAGTGTGACACCTCTACACCACCACCTTCTTCATCACCACCACCAAAGGAGACTTGAACACACGAGTATGGGCACTCCCCTTGGCTTGAGCCAAGCTTGGGGGGAGGTGCCCCGGTATCGTATCAACACCACTTTTATTCACCTTTACCTATTTTAGTTCGATCTTTAGTTTTCCTTTCTTTAGTTGAATAAAAGTTTAGCATGATATATTTTCGTGTGTTAGTTTCGTGGCCTGCCTATCTATGTAATCGAGTGAGAGCTATATAATAACGTTTAGTTTGAGTTTTTGTCTCTCTACTTTCTTGTTGCAATCAAAATAAAGAAAAGAGAAAAATAAATGAAAAGAATCATATGCTAATCTTATGGTGAGTAATGACATCACATAAGGAAAAGTATAAGTAGTAAAATTTAGTGGAGGTTGACAAACATAGCATTGGTCAATGATGCAATTCATGAAAGAATTAATAAAGGAAGAGAAGATTCACATGCAAATACACTATCTTGGACATCTTTTATGATTGTGAGCCCCCATTAAATATTATATGTCAAAATTGTTGACGTTGGACAAGGAAGACAACGTAATGATTTGTGTTTGTTCATATCTACATAGAAGTTATATTGTCATAGATCCTTCAACATGTGGTGCTTGCTCAATATCTTTGCTAGCCAAAAATTCCGCACTAAGTAGATATACTACTTGTGCATCCAAAAACCCAAAACCAAACTCATTCTTTGAGAGTCCACCATACCTACCTATGGATCGAGAAAGATCCCTCAAATAAGTTGTCATTGGTGCAATAAGGCAAAAAAAATTGTTTCAAAAAGTGTTTGATCAATTAGTGTAATAGAAAATTGAGCGCTATACGAACTTATGATGGCAAAGTAATAAAAACGACGTACTGCATAATAAAGGTTGCTATCATAGGGGGCAATATAGCGTGACGTTCTTTTACATTAAGGGATTGGGCATACAAACCAATAAGCGCATGACAACATTTGCTTCCCTCTGCGAAGGGCCTATCTTTTACTTTTATGTATTTACTTTTATGCAAAGAGTCAAAGTATTCTTCCCAATTCCTTTTTATTTTTTCCTTTTGCAAGCATCATGTGGCGAGGAAAGATCTAGGCACATATATCCAGTTGGATATGGGTGACATGAGTTATTATTGTTGACATCACCCTTGAGGTGAATACGTTGGGAGGCGAAACTATAAGCCCCTATCTTCTTATGTGTCCGGTTGAAACTTTTTGTTCATGGGTATGCCGTGAGTGTTAGCAATCATAGAAGACTAAATGATGGTTGAGTATGTGGACTTGCCAAAAGGCTCTTACATGAGACCCTTCCTGAAAATATGATGGATTGTAGTTGCAAAGTTGACTGAGAACACAGTTTGTTGGTTTTCAATAAAGTTTATGCTTCATACTTCTTTGTTGTGATGAATTGTTACTTGTGCATAATAAGTTATATGATGAAATTATGTTGAATAAATTCTATGATAGAGTTTGTTGCTGTTATATTAACTAGCAAGGTGGCCCTCGCAAATGCAAGGGCTAGCACTATCATTGTAAGTATTTGTACCTTTAGATATGATATTATTTTTTGGAAAGAGTAGTTCCTCTTTCATTGGATATTTGGATATGATTTGCTCTAATCACTTGTGCCATTGCATTATATTTTTATTACCCTGTTGCCAGTTGAATATGAAATGGCAGCTCCATATGTTATAGTCCAAATGTCAATGTTTTGTATGATTATGGTTATTTTTCATGACCATGTACTATATTCTTACATGTTTTTTTTGTAATTTGTAGGATATAAAGATATATAATCTAGGTCCTGCTTATGTGGCTATATATACGATTTTTATTTCGTTTATGTTCACCGTATGTAATAGTAGCTGATTAGTATGAGTTTTTTGTTCTAAAGTATTAAATGATTCCCGGGGGGAATATTAGTTGGGCTTTAGCCCAACAGGTTGATGTGGTTGTGCAGACGTTGCAAGAATCTTCTTCTTCTCAATCATACACGTCGGATCCCCTTTCTTATTTGCTTCTCTCTGCTCACCCCCACACAATTGATTCCACCCGCTTATTATTTCCTTCGGCTTCCTCTGTTGATTGGTGAGGTGTAGTTGCACAATTAGGTAATTGCGAGGGTGTCATATTTAGTTGTGCTATTTTTGCAATATTTTTCTAAATGAATTATGGTTTCACAAATATTTGAACTATTTCTATAATAATTTGATTCTAGAGGCACAGTACATATCATCTAAATAGATTATTAGTAAGACGAAAGAGGTCCTTAATTAACATTATTTACATGTTTGATTATATGTCTTATGTAATCGACGCATAAACTCATGCTTACATTGATCTAGACATTAGTTTGTGTGTGATAGTATTTTATCGGTGCTCTAAGCTACAATATAAATTCCGAGTTGATTATATTAAATATACTGCTATGAAACCTATATGGTGTGGCCTATTATTATTTAAGGTTCCCAAGCAATGCCCAAATGGAAGATGATGCTCAGGTTCATCTATGAATATACATTAGTTTTATTTGCAAAAAAAAACATACATTAGTTCAATTATCATTTATAAAACATTAACATATATGGTCTGGTCCACAAATATTTAGTAATTGGCTATATAATGACATGTTGGTATAGTCATGAAGATCTTCTGATTGAATGGTCCGCCAGATACATGGACATTTGTATCTATTTTATGGATCGCTCGTATATTCTGTGTTACTTACTCATATGATTTTTTAATTTTTTAATACACAATGAGGATGAAAATTAAGATAGTGTGAGTAAGCACCATCTCAATTTTTTCCCCGCTGATTCAAAGCACTCATTGATTTGGTGCTAACAATAATTTCGTATGTACTAACAATCGTTCGCATGAGGTTTCCTGATAAAGCTATTAGATATAAAATCATAATAAAAAAATCAACCGGCTCTATAGAATGAAATACATCCTGGGAAAAGTTCACCACTTTTATAAAATAAATAGAATAAAATCGAAACATGTACACTGACTTTGGTAAGCCAAATAAATCACTATAAAATAACTTAGATTGAACATATCCTTTGGCTTAAGATAGTTATGTTTAAGATTTATTTAATTTAGATGGCCAACATATTTATTTTTAAGAAAGTTCTGAATCTTGAATTTTCTACCTCATTGCTAATATATGTATGTTAAGAATTAATCACCAAAATACACTTGGGTATGGAGAAGAGAGTAATGTTCTCACCATTAAACGGTGAGATTTGAAGTGGCAATACTATTATTCATTTATCCAAATGTCTCCATCTAACAATTTGGTAAAATATATTCCCATAAGGTAATTTTGTTTTTAGCATCGTTAATGGAATTTTAACACAGATGTATCAATATAAATATGTCCCCGCAGAGCCCCTACTCATTTATTTCTATTTCATACTTTTTCTCTCCTACATTGTACTCTGTATAACGCTTATCTGGCAACATATGACAATTGCCATGGCATTTCGTCAAAATATTATTTGCATTACTTACTCCACAAAGGACTTCCATCCCATGGATATTTGAAGGCCAATGACATACACACAACACATATTTACAATTGTAATCCCGTGATAATTGTTATTGATATGAAGGATCTACCTACGTGAGAAATATACATTAAATTTTTTCTTACCCTCTATAACGTCATTATCCGCAAATTCGAAGCGATAATCAAATAGCTTGGTTCTTCTTCATCTACCTTCTTAGTTTCTGTCGATGTCTATCAAAAAGGAAACTACTATCCATATTACCCTTCGATAGTTTGCTACTCGTAGAATTTTGAGGTTGTTTGGGAAACTTTGAATATGTGAAACTATTCAAAAGTTACTCTGCATAGCGTAGTATAGATAATGTGTCTTATAATGTACAAATGTTATAAAAAGTTGTGATGATAATATGTATATTTAATTAAAATCACACTTTTTATTCGGATTTATGGATGTAAATTTTACAACTGAGGGCGTGAACTATAGTACATAAATTAGAAAATGTTAATTTTCTTTGAAATATAAAAAAGTGTTCTACCTTATATATGATTGCATTTAAATTAGTTATAGAGAAAAATCTTGATATAATGAAAGAGTCATATAAGTTTTAGCAAACATATGATACATTTTTATGGAAACATCAGACAAACGATTAGCGAATGAGAAGTAAGTTATAGCTAGGAAATTAATGAAATGCAAAGTGTAACATGAACATTATACAATGTTTAGAATCCTCTGAATTATTAACTGATTCAAACAATATGAAGCCTTGCCGCAATCATTATATGTATTCAAACGAAAACTATGTGAAAATTTAAAACTCTAGTTTGTTAGTTAGGGTGATTGGGTAATAGTATATATATGGTTTTGAAAGCCGACTTCTAATTCAAATAAACCATATTGATGCAGAAACTATGCGACCGAATTAAAGAATGCTCTCTAGAGAAAATGTAAATAATAAATAATATGAATTGCAAGTAGAAATGTTACTGGGTCAGAGAGGAAATTGTGCTGCTCCTGAGCCATGAACGTTGGACGAAGAAAATGTTAGTAGCACTTTTGAAGGATGGCGATGTGGAAGAAGCGGTTTCTGCAGGAATACGATGTCGAAGCAGTCATTGTAGTGAAGTGGAGAACTCGCTCGATGAAGATGGCGTCCAAGGTGTTTGTGGTGATCACCGCGTTGGCAGCCAGCAGTAATTTAAATGTAGTATGCACATGTTCAAGTTGATTGCCTATTTCCACAATAAAAAGATGCTCCATTTGTTAGATTTATGGAAGTGTTTGGGTTGGCTGATTAAGTTGCAGTATGGTTGCATGTCCATTTGATTTTCTTGCGAAAAAGTGGGTTGTGAACGTTTTCGTGTACATTGCTGTGAGCAATGGGCCAGTGTCGTCTGATCTTGTCATGTGGCTGGAGATGTGCAGCCAACTTCTGATCATAGTGACAACTTGAATGAGGTCCTACTGTCTACGTCTGTCGTGGCGTCCGTCGGGTCGTAGTGCTTCCGATTTTTTTAGGAAGGTTTGCTAATATCATGACAGAATGCATCTGTGTAACGTCATGTGATTTTTTTTGTGAAACTCTTCGATCATGAGGATGCATCTGTGTAACGTGCATGTTTTTTTTTGTGAAAGAATGCATTAGCTGTGTACAAATGGGACAACCCATTGGATCGCTAGAGATATGTACGTGCATGTCAACCTACGTGCACATGTGCGTTCTGTTTTTATTTGAGAATTGAATATATGCATGAGTGGGCCCACCCTTGTAAAAAATAGGAGAGAGATGTAATTTTAACTGAAGAGATATATTGATCTATATACGTGTAAGAGACGCATGCGTGCACTATGGGTCGACCAATTATATTATTTACGAAAATCTAATTATCGTGGTTGGATGATTGGAAAAGGTCCACAAAATTAGTCACCTATTTTTAATATATGTAAAGATAGATGTTTAAGTGGTTGTCACGTTCAGTTTGATTACGTGGAAAGTTAAATGGAGGGATCAATACCATGTTAAGAAGACCGTACGGCTACAATATCTCAATTGGTAAAGGCCTACCTGATCAATGGTCGGTATTTTCTAATTAACGTGGGATTTTCTAGCTAATATTTCTATTGCTCCTTCATATTTTCCTTTTAGTAGATAATAGATAATAGATAAGCATGATGCTTCTATGTCCGTATTTTGTTTTTATCGACACCTCTCTCTCAAACCATGTGGACATGCTTTTCAATATCGGCTTTCGCTTGAGGACAAGCGAGGTCTAAGCTTGGGGGAGTTGATACGTCCATTTTGCATCATGATTTCCTACTGTTATTTACTTTGTTTTGTTGAATAATAATGCTTTGGGGAGTGATTCTAATGCCTTTTCTCTCATAATATGCAAGGTTTACACAAAGAGGGAGAATACCGGTAGCTGGAATTGTGGACCTAAGAAAAGCATGTCAGAGATACCTATTTTGCACAACTCCAATGAAGCTGAAATTTTTGTATTTAATAAAAAATATTGGAGCAGAAAACTACCGGAGGGGGCCTGCCAGGTGGGCACAACCCACCAGGGCGCGCCAGAACCCCCTGGGCGCGCCCTGGTGTATCGTGGCCACCTCGGCCCACCTCCGCATCCCATTTTCTGGTATATAGTCACATTTGACCTAGAAAAAAAATCAGAGGAGGACTTTCGGGACGAAGCGCCGCCGCCTCGAGGCGGAACTTGGGCAGGAGCACTTTTGCCCTCCGGCGGAGCGATTCCACCGGGGGAACTTCCCTCCCGGAGGGGGAAATCGAAGCCATCGTCATCACCAACACCCCTCTCATCTTTGTGAGGCCAATCTTCATCAACATCTTCAACAGCACCATCTCCTCTCAAACCCTAGTTCATCTCTTGTGTTCAATCTTTGTACCGGAACCTCAGATTGGTACCTGTGGGTGACTAGTAGTGTTGATTACCTTGCGTAGTTGATTACTGTATGGTTTATTTGGTGGAAGATTATATGTTCAGATCCATTATGCTATTTAATACCCCTCTGATCTTGAGCATGATTATTATTTGTGAGTAGTTACCTTTGTTCTTGAGGTCACGGAAGAAGTCATGTTGCGAGTAATCATGTGAGTTTGATATGTGTTCGATATTTTGATGATATGTATGTTGTGATTCCCTTAGTTGTGTCATGTGAACGTCGACTACATGACACTTCACCATTCATGGGCCTAAGGGAATGCTTTGTGGAGTAGTTATTAGATGATGGGTTGTTAGAGTGACAGAAGCTTAAACCCTACTTTATTAGCTACTTCGTCAGGGGCTGATTTGGATCCAAACGTTTAATGCTATGGTTAGATTTTATCTTAATACTTTTCTTATAGTTGCGGATGCTTGCTAGGGGGTTAATCATAAGTGGGAGGTTGTTCAAGTAAGAACAACACCCAAGCAGCGGTCCACCCACATATCAAATTATCAAAGTAGCGAACACGAATCAAACCAACATGATAAAAGTGACTAGACGAAATTCCCGTGTACCCTCAAGAACACTTTGCCTATTACTAGAGACTGTTCTGGCCTGTCCTTTGCCACAAAAGGATTGGGATACCTTGCTGCACCTTGTTTACCATTACCGTTACTTTCTTGTTACCAACTATCTTGCTATCAAACTATCTGTTACCTACAATTTCAGTGCTTGCAGAAATTACCTTGCTGAAAACCGCTTGTCATTTCCTTCTGCTCCTCGTTGGGTTCGACACTCTTACTTATCGAAAGGACTACGATTGATCCCCTATACTTGTGGGTCATCAGAGGCCGGAGCGCGTGCGGCGAAGGATCTCCAAGGGCGGCGTTCACGCTAGAAACAATTGGAGGCCACTACGAGTGGTAAGCCATTTTCCGTGTTGTGACTTTGCCTTTTGTATTATTGTTGATCTCGTTTGGTGGTCTCTGTTCTTCATACAACTGTGCTGCCGGACTTTATATGTCCACCGGGCACTATGCGTCTTGGCATTGTGACGTCCGCCCTTGACAGGATGTTTGAGGCTTTGGCTCGAGACGCAGGGGCTCTGTGGGCTAAGGAGGTCAAGAACGCTGGCCTGCTCCAATGCATTGCATGTATGCCAGGGGTGGCCCAGCGTCTGATGGATCTTCAGGAGGCCGCGACAACGTTGGGCACCCAGTAGGTGCTGTCGAGGTTGCGAGTGTGCCGCCCTGAGTGGTCCGTCCATGATGTGGTCATCACAGAGCTACAGGCCAGGCCGACACTGAGCTTTTACACAGATGTGGAGTATGTTGCAACGTTCGCGACCGAGTGTAGTCGTCGTGAGGCCTAAGATATTTGGCTTGAAAACAAAGCAATTCGCAACTTTCTTTGCGATACTTATTAATACAACCTTTCTTATGTGCTTTTGCTTGCTTGAAAAATGAGGTGTGAGTATTATTTTAATGTTGTTGAGGCGGTGAAGTGCCTCTGCTTGGGTTAGGAGAAGAGACCCCCTTTGGTGCATGTTGACACCGTAGGCGCATTTGGTGGGCTCGGCATGACGAGAATGCCTAATTCGGTCGTCTGACATCCTTGAAGCGATAGACGATGCGTCGGGCTTCCGTTTTTTCCTAGGGAATCTCACCCTTGGTCATCTAGGTGTGCAACGATTGGGTCCAGTCTTGGGTGTGGATTACCATTACGGCCTCCTTTGTTACATCTGAGGGTGGTGGGGTAGCCTTCATTGTTGTGCTCTTGGAGGTGCCGGTGTCTATCGTGGTTGTGTCGGGGACTTGCAACTTGGTGGAGGGCTTATGCAGTATCTCCAGGAACGTCTTGTCCGGTACGGGATCTCTTGACAACCTGACGCGTGCGAGGTTATCCGCTGTGATGTTCTCACCTCTTTTGACATGGTGTAGTTCTAGGCAATCAAACTTTCTTCTAGTGCTTGGACGGCGGCGCAATATGTTACCATCTTGGGGTCCTTGGTGTCGAATGTTTTCATGACCTGCTGCACCCCGAGGTCGGAGTCACCGTAGCAGATGAGATGTCGAATGCCCATGGAGGTCGCGATCCGGAGTCCGTGCAAGAGGGCTTCATATTAGGCTACATTGTTGGAGTTCCAAAAATGGAGTTGGAGGACGTAGTTCATTTTGTTGCCTCTGGGAGACGAGGACCACCTCGGCCTCCAACCCTTGTACGGTCATCGATCCGTTGAAGTACATAGTCCAGTACTCGAGGTCAATGTTCTTGGGAACCTGTTGGGCTTCTGTCCATTCCACTAGGAAGTCGGCGATGGCTTCAGGTTTGACTGTCGTACGTGGCTTGTAGGAGAGCTCGAACGTTAGGAGTTTGATCGCCCGTTTTTTCACATGGCCCATGGCGTCCTTGTTGTTGATGATATCGGAGAGTGGTGTATGGCTAACCACCGTTATATTGTTGGCTTTACAATAGTGTTGCGGCTTCCTTGCGACCATGAACTCCGTATGTTATCTTCTGGTAATGTGGATACCTTGTTTTGCAAGGTGTTACTTGTTAGTACCTCGCTAACGTAGTACACCGGGTGTTGCACGTGGTCCACCTTTATGGCTTCCTCTCGTTCCACTGCGCTGATCATGCTAACCACTTGGGTGGTTGCTACGATGTACAACAACATGGGCTTTGATTGGGCTGGGAAAACCAGGAGCAGGTTTGATTGTAGTAGTTTCTAGAGGTCAACGAATGCTTGCTTAGCTTCATCGCTCCAGTAGAACTTGTCGCCCTTTTTGAGAAGACGATACATGGGCAAAGCCTTCTCACCTAGCCTTGAAATGAATCTTCTCAAGGTTGCCACACATCACACGAGCTTATGTACATCGTGTACCGTCTCCAGGGGCTCGAGGTTGATTATGGCTTTTATCTTTTTCGGGTTTGCCTTTATCCCTCGTTGGGACACAATGAATCCTAACAACGGCCCTGTAGGGACCCTGAAGACACATTTGTCAGGGTTTAACTTCATGCTGAAATCACGGAGGTTGTCGAAGGTTTGCTGGAGGCTGGCAAGGAGGCTTGAGCCTTGCTTGGATTTTACTACGATGTCGTTGATGTAGACCTTCACATTTACTCCGATCTGTTTCTTGAAACACTTCTGCATCGTCCGCTGGTACGTAGCCCCCGCGTTTTAGAGGCCTAACGACATCGTGATGTAGCACAAAGGTCCATACGATGCGATGAAGTAGGTCATCTCCCGGTCGGACTCCTTCATATGTATCTGGTGGTATCCGGAGTACGCATCCATGAAACATAGGCGTTCGCACCCCGTCGTGGAGTCGATTATATGGTCGATCCTAGGTAGCAGGAACGGGTCTTTGGGGCACACCTTGTTGAGGCTGGTGTAGTCCACACACATGCACCACATGTTGTTCTTCTTCACTACCATCACTGGTTCGCCAGCCACTCTGGGTGCGCGAACTCCCTTATGAATTTAGCCACAAGTAGGCACGCTATCTCTTCTTCTATTGCCATTCGCTTCTCTGTGGAGAAGCATCGTAGGGCTTGTTTTATCTGCCTCACATCCTTGCGGACGTTTAGGTAGTGTTTGTCCTTCTCCGCCGGCACTCCTGGCAAGTCGACGGGCTTCCATGCGAATATGTTCTAGTTGGATCAAAGAAAAGCAAGGAGCTCTACTTCCTGGCCCTCCAAGAGGTCTCCGGCGATAGTAACTATTTTCTCAGGATCTTTTGGGAGAACCTGGAACTTTTTGGTCTGTCTGTCCGGCTGGAAGACGGGGCCCGACCTCGATTTCTGGGTGAGCTCAGCTTATGATGGCCCTATCCGCTTTCTTATCTTGGCGAGCTCGGCAGAGGCCAGGGCGGCCTCAGCGAGCCCCATGTTTCCCACTTCGGCCTTGTAAGCCTTCTCCGTGATTCCCCGTATGGCAATCGTACCGTTCGGGCCGGGCAACTTCAGCTTAGGTAGGTGTAGGACGGAACTACCAAGAATTTTACATACGTAGGTCTGCCCAGGATTGCATGGTAGCCAATCTGGAAGGGGGCGACATCGAGCTGGATGGTTTCGCTTCGGTAGTTGGACTCGTCTCCAAAAATGACCTCAAGATCCGGGTGGCCCGGAACTACCCCGTGGAAACCTACATCCGACCTCCGTAGTCATCTTCGCCGGGGTGTCGGTGAAGATAATGTTGATGCCGCTGCCCCCGTCCATCCGGACGTGTGAGGGGCGACAACCCCTGACGATGGGATCTAGCGCCAGGGTGTGTTTGCCCGATTGTACGACGTCTTTGGAGTGATCTCCAGCATCGAAGGTGATCGTTTCCTAGGACCACGCCAGTCGTTCATTGGTCGCATCCTCCATTGTGTAGATTCCACGCTTTGCGAGCTTCTGGTTTCGGCACGTGTCTGTCGTCGTGAATATCATGTTCATGGAAGTCTCATCGGAGGCCTCGTAGCACCGTGGAGGCTATAAGAGGTGAGAGTAGGCCTCTTGGGTATGCCCTTGTTTATTATAGACGCTTTGGATGAAGCGCAAAGGTGAGATGCCAAGGAATTGCCTT
Source organism: Elymus sibiricus (assembly GCA_039707655.1). Lineage (NCBI taxonomy): Eukaryota > Viridiplantae > Streptophyta > Magnoliopsida > Poales > Poaceae > Elymus > Elymus sibiricus. The sequence continues at coordinate 449,746,572 of CM077667.1, read as the reverse complement.
GATCCCACAGAGGCCATCTCAAAAGAGCCGATCGTGAGGCAATGGTTTGGCAAGAGATCGCCGGCCTCTAAAGGTTCACCGTGTCGGGTTCGTTCTCCAGTCAACGTCGCCCGTGAGTGGCGTGCCAACTGATGGAGCAAATTCCCGACAGATCTCTCAGTAGGGTTCATGATTAGACCGAAAGTACCGGGACGGAGTCTGCACACATGGTTTACCCTGGTTCGGACCTCCAAAGAGTAATACTGTACGTCCTGCTTTGTCTTGATATCCATGGTGAGGGAATACCTCGCGTAGAGGATTACAATGGTGTTTTGACTTTTGAGATGTCTACCAAGAGTTGAGTTTTAGATTGGATCCCTAATGAGGACCTAGGCCTTCCTTTACATGGCCAAGAGAGGCCTAGGTGTTACTCGGGGTGGGTCAGATCAATTCGGCTACTCCCCTCCATCTTGTAGAGCACGCTCATCGCCTTTGCATCTTTAGGGTTCCCCGGTTCTCCTTAGGCTTGGCGGGCCATGGTCACGGTTGAGGCCGGGCTCCCTTACGTTAGGTACCCTGGGTATAGGACCCCGTCACAAGTATTCAAAAATGTTAATTAAGCATTTGAAAAATGTTAAAGATGTGTATAGAAAAATATTGACCATGTATTAAGATTATTATTATTTTTAAAAAAATGTTAAATATGTATTAGAAAATATAGGTGACATATACAAAAAATGTACAATGAAAACCCAATGAAACCAAGAAAATAAAAAAAATTAAACCAAAAGAGAAACAAATCAACCAAATATTAAGAAAATAAAAAAATAAAACCGAAGAGATAAATGCAAAAAGAATGAAAAAATCATAGAAAAAACAAAAGGAAATGAAAAGGAAATAAATAAATAAATACAACAAACCAAAGAAAAACAACGGACAAATAAAGAAAAAGAAAAACTAATGAAAACAGAGAAAAAACTGACAAAACCCAATGAAAGACAAAAAAAAAATGAAAAAACCTAGAAAAAATGGAGAAGTAACACCGGAAAACCCATCTCATTTCGACTTAAGTAGTCTCACCCTACTACTCCATCACGAACTCATGGCATGCCCTATGGCAAGCTCTGCTTGCCCTCAACCAAGAGACCATGGTTCGAATCCCTTGTGCGAGAATGGACCGACGCACTTATTGTAGACCCCTTCAGCGAGAGAACCTTCGCTCTCGCTTCATGGAAGATATAGCTCTTGCGCGTCCCTATATCTCGCATTTTGCGAGTCTATGTTCCCACTTGCTGAAAGGTGAGCGACATGGGTCGGCCCACGCACACGGGAGGCCACAACCCTTCTTCTGTTTTCCAGACATTTTCTATTTTTGTTTTTTGCTTAATTTTTATACTTTTTATACTATTATATATATATATAGGAACATTGTTGATCATGGAGTGAGAAAATGATGAATTTTTTTCACCATGTATTTAAAAATATTAATCAAGTATTTGAAAAAAATGTTGGATAATTATTTGAATTTTTTTAATCATGCATAGTAAATTTTAAATATGTATAAAAAAACGTTTACTTTGTATTAAGAAAATGATGAATTTTTATTAATCATGTATATAAAAATGTTAATCTAGCATTTGAAAAAAAATGTTGAACAAGTCTTTGAATTTTTTAATCAATAATTTGGAAAATGTTAAATATATATAGGAAACTTTTTGACCATGTATTTAAAAATATTAATCTTCTTTGATCATGTATATAATTTTTTTTAAAGGCACTTGCAAAAGAATTCTCAGCAAGTATTTAAAAAATGTTGATCTTCCATTCGGAAAATGTTAAATGTGGATATTTCTTTGACCATGTATTAGAAAAATTATGAATTATTTGATGATGTATATAATAATATTAATTAAGAATTTAAAAATATGTTGACCATTTATTTATTAAATGTTTATCAAGCATTTGAAAAGTGTGAAATGTTTGACGAAAAAATATTAACCATTATTTTAAGAATGTTTAGCATGTATTTGATTTTTTTTTGGCAATGTAGTCGAAAAAGTGTTGAAAAACATGTATTTAAGAAAAATGTAGATCATATGTTAGGAAAATGTATAATGTGCATAAAAAAACCAGTATTGACAAAACCTACATGGAAGAAAAAAATGAAGAAAATCAAAAGAAAACAAAGAAAATAAAAAAAGAAACAAAGAAACGCAAGTAAAACAACAAAGAAAATTGTCAAAAAAATCAAAATATAACAAAGAAAATTGATAAAAAAAACAAAGAAAATCATAGTTATAGAAGAAAAAAGAAGAACTGAAGAAAATCGGTGAAGAAATAAAGAAAATCAAAGAAAATAACAAAATATAAAAAGAAATAAAAAAAGCGAAGCGAAGAACCAGTCAAGAAAACACGAGCGAGCAAAAGAATGGGTGTTGCCCAGTACTGTAGGGGCGGGGGGAATCCTTCCACGGGAGCTCCTTCCAACTAGCTTAATGCGAGACATAGCTCTCGCATGCATTTTACGCACCGTAGTGCTAGCCGGCATCTTTTATTCCCATACAGGGCTGGCCCATAGGCCAGCCAAACAGCGCGACCGCCCCGGGCCCTCTGAGGATAAGAGCCCCAAACTCTAAATTATACTATTAACCATTATATTATTACCCATTAAGTCAAATGATCATAGAATAAATGGGGAGAAAATAAAATTCCAAATTTGGTTGAGCAAATTCCACAGTGCAAACCAATAACATGTACCACATATAAACAAACCACTAGTGACCTTAAGTTTAGTCAGCCTGATGGACATGTGAAAAGTTATAATGAACATTATGTTAAGTAGTTTTATATGTGCAATTTCATGCACAACTTTTTATTAAAAAAAAGGATAGCCACACTAGATAAATCCAAACACACTACATAAGTGCATATCAAATAGAAAAATCAATACACACCAATAGATTTGATGTTATTTTATTTTTACACAATTGATTACTGTAAGTGACGCTACTACAGTATCAAGTAGAGACCACACACATATTGTCAATTTATTATTGTGCTTAATTTGCAGGATTCCGTTGCCAACTACTCGATTTATACTCTATGATTTTTGACAAATATACTTACCTAATAATACACTAGAAACAACTTTCAAGATTTTTGTTAGACAATATGTTTTTAATAAGCTCTATCATGAAATTTAATGATATTAAAATAAACATAGGCACACACACCCACACAAATATATACATATGTACATACCATATATAATTTATGCAAATAATCAAAATATGAATCAAAATAACTTTTGTTAAGAGACATAACTTAAATTTAGCATATGTTTTTACTGATATGCGTTAAATTGTGTGACAACGAATACAATAATTAATATTTAGTATTTGTTGTGTAATTAACTATGCCAATTAATTACAGAACACCATACTCGTTTAGGTTGTAGTATGACGAAATAATATGTTTAAAAGACTATAAAAGTTTAGTACAAAAATATATGTAATTTTTATTGCGCCCCATGAACTAAAAAGAGGGTAAAACAACCAATGTGATGAAATTTGGAAGACAAATAGTAGAATACATGGGAGGAGGGAAAGATTGACCGCAAATAGCCTAATAGGGAGTTTCGGTTTCAGTTAGTTACGCCAAGCTAATGATGACTATTGACGACGTACCGATGGGCCAATGGTTGGGAGTGAATTCTAGAATTCTCGCTAAGGAGGCCTTAAAATATTAAAAAAGTCTGATGATGACTACCGGACATTCAAAGAACAATCGCACAATTACGGAAACCCTTGAAAGACATATTAAACTAGTCCGAGTCTTCTTTTTGATGTGGATGGTGAAACTCGAAGGATAGTCACATTTTGCATGAGTATATATTACTATTAAAAGAGCAAATATTATCTTTCTGAACCGTATCAGACTAACGTGCATGGAACAACATGAAACAATTAGAGCCTTACGATATGGCCCACTCATTTGGTCTAACCGTGAAGATAACAATAACCTCCCAAAAGTATGTTTATGAATTTGAGGGGCGGACAAAAACTCTCCCATCCACATGTATTTGCTGGTCGGATGCTCCTACGCCACACGAGCCGCCACCTGACCCTCCTCCTCCTCCTCTGCCGCCGCTCGTCTTGCCTCCTTTTTCGTCATTGCTACCGATCCGCGTCGGCCTCCGCCCCCTGTCGCCGTCGCTCTCTCCTTACGCACATGTGACCTCCCATGGCTCCTTAGCTTGTCGTTGGGCAACGCACGTGGCCGCTGACCTCTCCTTACGTACAGGTCGCGACACTCAGGAAGAGCGCGACGAAGGAGTAGGTGAAGGACATGACGGCGGCGACGACGCAGACAAAGGTGACCTTCTACAGGCTAGGCTATAGTAAACATCATACCCTTTGCTCTGGGCAACGGATGCATGTTATAGGCCATGGGCGTGACTCCTTGGATATGCGTACAATTGGGATTACAACTTGAGGAAGAAGGGATAGACTCTAAGGATATCCTGTTACAAAAGTTTACACCAAACTTAAACGCCTTGTCTATCTTTGATACAAGACTTGGAGTCCATAATAGTTGCATCCTCTTGTTGTCAGATGCACACACATAACCTGTTGTTTAACACCCTCCCTTAATAACAACTTGGTTAAGTTGTGATTACGCTTGAAATTTTCAAAGCTTCTTGTGGGCAATGCGTTTTTGAAGCCATATGCAACTTGATCTCGCGAATGCACAAAACAGATTTCCAACTGCCTATTAGCAACTCTTTCTCTCACAAAATGGAAATCTATTTCAATATGTTTTGTTCTAGCATGAAACGCTAGATTAGCAGATAGATAAGTGGCACCAAGGTTGCCACACCATAAACATGGCACCTTAGTGTGCTTCACACCAAGCTCTCTCAACATGGATTGAACCCAGATAATCTCTGTTGTAGCATTTGCTAATGCTTTGTATTCAGCTTCGGTACTTGACCGTGATACAGTGGCTCGTTTCTTTGCACACCATGATATTAAATTGGGTCCAAAGAATACTGCAAATCCATGAGCAGAGCGTCTGTCATCTAAGCACCCTCCCTAGTCAGAGTCAAAAAAAATACCGACAAGAGTAGATGAGGATTTGCTGAAAGTAAGACCAAGATTCATAGTATTTTTCACATATCTAACTATGCATTTTGTAGGAGTCCAATGAACTGTGGTGGGTGCATGAAGAAACTGGCATACTTTGTTGACATCAAAAGATATATCAGGTCTTGTTAGAGTCAAGTATTGAAGTGCTCCTACTAGACTTCTGTATCTAATACTATCCTCTTGATTTAAGAGATTTCCTTCTTCAAGAGACAATTCTTGTGTGGTAGACAATGGAGTTGGTGAGGGTTTACACCCTTGCGAACCAACTCTCCTTACTAAATCAGTGGCATATATTTCCTGAGAGTGGTGAAGACCATCTTCATGTTTCTTTACTTCAATACCAATAAAGAAATGCAAGACTCCCAAATCCATTAGAGCAAACTCGACACTTAGGTCTTTTAACAGTCCTATCACTGCTTCATCAGATGAACTTATGACAATGATATCATAAACATAAATAAGCACAAATATGGACATATTTGACTTATTGTAAATAAATAGAGATGTATCAACTTAGAAGGAAATAAACCAAGTGGTTGTAGTTTCTGACTGAGACGTGAGTACCATACCCTGGGAGCCTGCTTCAATCCATATAGAAAGTTTCCAAGCTCGCACACTTGGAAGGGTTTGTTTGTGTTTTCAAACACAGGAGGTTGTTTCATGTATACTTCTTCTTTCAGAACACCACGAAGAAACACATTTTGCACATCCAGTTGTGTAAGGCTCCATCCCCTGTACACAACAATAGAGTACAAAGCAAACAATGGCAGCTTCAACAACTGAACTAAAGGCGTACTCATAATCTATGCCATAGCGTTGTTTAAAACCTTTTGCAACAAGTCTGGCCTTGTAGTGGTCTATGGTTCCATCATATTTCCTTTCTATTATGAAAACCCACTTGCAATCAATTAATTTTTTACCTTGTTATGGGGAACCAGATGCCATGTTTTATTTTTGTGAAGTGCCATGTATTCTTCTTCCACCGTGTATCACTGAGTGCATCTTCAAGAGTACTCGATTCACCTGTGAAGCATGCTAGACCAAATTTCGTTATCTACTTGTAATTAACAAGTTGCATTACCCCTTTCTGTAGATGTGTACGCGAAGGAGCAGATGGTGCATTGTTGTTGTTCACCATAGAAGATCCAATGCCTGCACTATGCAATCCCGAGGCGAATAGCCCCGGCACACCTGACCTGTCGGCCATTGTAGCGGTGGGATCCTCTGTGGCATCTGATGATGACGATTGTCTTGCAGGAAGCGCAGAAGATCCCGAACCGCTTCCTAGGTTCGCAGCAGGCCATCATTGCACAATGATTCTAAGGGCCTGGGCAGACCTGTATCGGATCGAGCGCCAGAGGAGCGAACATGATCGGCGTTGGGCCACGAGCCTATCGCTTGCTGGCTGGACGTCGCGCCCGCTGGCTAGCGGCGCACGTAATGGCGGGTCCACCCACGGGCCAACGAGCCTCATGCCACCACGTGGCGGTGGAAGATGGCGCGAGCTGGATGATGGTTTGGCTCATTTGGAGGACGCCGTGTGGCGTTCATTGGGTCGTTGTGGCCGTGCCTTGCGGGCGACGTTTGATCTGGTCTGTTGTCGTCCTGCTACGGCACGAATACCGTAATGGATTCGCTGCCGCCCTGCCGGGGCCCCGGCCCCAAGCCAGATCTGTCCCCCACGCGCGGGCACATAAAATGTGGTGAGTTTGGGCAGAGTTCTCCACTGTTTGGGGTGATTTATTCATCATTTTCTACAACATCTGCATCTGTATCATCGCAAGACTCGTGCACACAGTTATGAGGATTAGTCAACATTTGATCATCACAATTATTCCCCACTGATCAAAACCGGCAATACTAGATGGTAGAAGAAGAATTTCTTGACGAAGTAGAGCACCGACATTAGGATGAAGATTGGCGAACGTGAATTTTGTTTCATCAAAAACGACATCTCGAGGGATATGTACATGACCACTTGGAATGTCAAGACACTTGACACCTTTGTGTTGAGCACTATATCCAATGAATACACATTATTTGGATCTAAGCATGAGTTTGTGATTGTTGTATGGACGAAGATTTGCCAACAAGCACATCCAAACACACAAAGAGATGTGTAGTCTGGTTTGGTGTGGAGAAGCCTTTCAGTGGGAGTTTCATTGTTGATAACATGACTAGACAGCATGCTTATGATGTGAACAACAGTAAGAAAAGTCTCATCCCAAAACTTGAGGGGCATGGAGGCGCAAGCTAGAAGGGACAAGCCAACTTCTACAATGTGTCTATGTTTGCATTCAACAGGCCCATTTTGTTGATGGGCGTGTGGGAAAGATACATGATGGGATATGCCAAGTTCTTGGGAAAATGAGTTTAATTTCTCATATTCTCCTTCCCAATCAGATTGTTGAGCTATGATTTTTCTATCAAATTTTTGTTCAACGAGAGCTTTAAAATTGAGAAAAACTTGGAATACATCTGGTCGTTTCTTAAGGAGATAGATCCAAGTAAACTTGTCATAGTCATCAATGAAACTCACATACGGTATATGTTTACCAACAGAGGAGGAAGCAGGACCCCAAATATCAGAAAAGATGTTGCTAAGGTTTGGTAGAAATACTAATAGAAACTAGATAGGGTAATTGATGGCTCTTAGCTATTTAGCATGAATCACAAATTGTTTCAACTTCACGCTCTCCAACATATGGGAGATTTTTTTTTAAGAAGTCGCTCAACTAAAGAAAAAACTGCATGTCCTAATTGATCGTGCCACCGTGTTGAGGAGACTTTGGTGACACTAAACACTTGTTTACTCAATATTCGAATCTCTGGAATCAATGGGTAAAGCCTGCAAACACATATACCTCGATACATCACCTTCTTCATTGTTTGATGCTTGATCAAAAAGAAGAAGTGGTGAAATTCCAGAACGACATGATTATCGATGGCAGTTGATGACCCACAAGTATAGGGGGTCAATCGTAGTCCTTTCGATAAGTAAGAGTGTCGAACCCAATGAGGAGCAGAAGGAAATGACAAGCGGTTTTCGGCAAGGTAATTTCTCCAAGCACTGAAATTGTAGGTAACAAATAATTTGATAGCAAGATAATTGGTAAGGAGCAAGTAACGGTAACAGTAAATAAAGTGCTGCAAGGTAGCCCAATGCTTTTGTGGCAAAGGACAGGCCAGAACAGTCTCTTATAATAGGCAAAGTGTTCTTGAGGGTACACGGGAATTTCATCTAGTCACTTTCATCATGTTGGTTTGATTTGCGTTCGCTACTTTGATAATTTGTTATGTGGGTGGACCGGTGCTTGGGTGTTGTTCTTACTTGAACAAACCCCCCACTTATTATTAACCCCCTCGCAAGCATCCGCAACTATGAGAAAAGTATTAAGATAACATCTAACCATAGCATTAAACGTTTGGATCCAAATCAGCCCCTTACAAAGTAGCGCATAAACTAGGGTTTAAGCTTCTGTCACTCTAGCAACCCATCATCTAATAACTACTCCACAATGCATTCCCTTAGGCCCAAAGATGGTGAAGTGTCATGTAGTCGACGTTCACATGACACCACTAAGGGAATCACAACATAAATATCATCAAAATATCGAACACATATCAAATTCACATGATTACTTGCAACATGACTTCTCCCGTGAACTCAAGAACAAAGGTAACTACTCACAAAAAATATTCATGCTCAATATCAGAGGGGTATTAAATAGCATAATGGATCTGAACATATAATATTCCACCAAATAAACCATATAGTAATAAACTACAAGATGTAATCAACACTACTAGTCACCCACAGGTACCAATCTGAGGTTCCGGTACAAAGATTGAACACAAGAGATGAACTAGGGATTGAGAGGAGATGGTGATGTTGAAGATGTTGATGAAGATTGCCTCCCAAAGATGAGAGGGGTGTTGGTGATGACGATGGCTTCGATTTCCCCCTCCGGGAGGGAGGTTCTCCTGGCGGAATCGCTCCGCCGGAGGGCAAAAGTGCCCCTGCCCAAGTTCCGCCTCGAGAGAGAGAGGCGGCATGGGAGGCTGACGTGCGGGTCCCCCACGGGGTCGTCGTGGGAGGTCACAATCATAAAAGATCTCCAAGATAGTGTATTTGCATGTGAATCTTCTCTTCCCTTATTAATTCCTTCATGAATTGCATCATTGACCAATGCTATGTTTGTCAATCTCCAATAAATTTTACCACTTATACTTTTCCTTATGTGATGTCATTACTTACCATAAGATTAGCATATGATTCTTTTTCATTTATTTCCTTTTTATTTTGATTGCAACCAGAAAGCAAAGAAGCAAAAGCTCAAACTAAACTTTATTATATAACTCTCACTCAATTACATAGATAGATAGATCACGAAACTAGCACTCGAAAATAGATCATACTAAACTTTTATTCAACTAAATCACGAAAGATCTAAGGATCGAACTAAAATAGGTAAAGGTAAATAAAAGTGATGGTGATACGATAACGGGGCATCTCCCCCAAGCTTGGCTCAAGCCAAGGGGAGTGCCCATACCCATGTACTCAAGTCTCCTTTGGTGGTGAAGATGATGAAGGTGGTGGTGATGAAGTGGTAGGTTTGTCCTCTGGCTTCCAGGGCAAGGGCTCACCATCAAAAGTTGACACATGAGTCCCCCGAGTCCTGCAACTGGCAGCTAAAATCATACCTTTAAATCTTGCTTCATACTCAAAAACTTGGTTTTGAAGATCATAGATTTGACTTTGCAGAAAACTGATTTGCTCGTTGAGGGTGAAGACGGTGTACTTCATAGACCGGCCATCCACCATCTGATCACGGGCGAATTCCGTGATCATGGAGTGATTGGCACTAAGTCCATGCTCCAACATCCTTTGGCACTTGAAGATGTCTTGTTCCACCGCCTCGAGCCTAGCCTCCATGCTTCCCGTCCTCTTGGGTCCCGGAACATCTCGGATGTGGAGCACCCCCTCATGCATCTCAATGGTTTGAGGGTGCTTCATAACCTCCGACAAGTACGGGTTGATGACCTTCTCGAAGAACTTGTCCTTGGAGGAGCTTGGTGGAGCCATGGAGATCTAGATCTGACGAGAAAACAACACGAAACAAGAACAGAGAATTTTTCTGCGATGCGGTGGTAAAAACAATCGAGGGTATATATAAAGATTTTTTTATCTTGGGAAGCAAGAATATGGAAGGAAAACGGAGTCGGGAAGGTGTCCGAGGTGGGCACAACCAACCAGGGCGCGCCTGGCAAGGCTGGCGCGCCCTGGTGTATCTTGCTCACCTCGGTCGGTTTCCTGTTTGGTTTTTCCAGAAAATATTTTTGCGGATTTTTTGGAGTCCGTTTACTTACCGTATCACGTACCTCCTCTTTTTCAGAATTCTGGAGTGTTCCGGAAGGTTTCTTTTATGTGTTCCTCCGGTGTCATGGTTTGGATAACATTGCTTTCAACAATAATAGGCTGTGGGGACCCCGACTCATAAGTCGTGATAACCGAATGCACGTGTACAGTGATCCCAGAGATCAATGCTCATTGAACACACAGAAGCTGAATAATAAGAGTCTTACATCCATACATACCGTCTTACACAAATAAAGACCATCAAGGTCAAGTCTTACATTGATAGGGCCATGAAGGCCAAATAACAAACATAAACTCGCAGCGGAAATCTTGAAAGATAGCGTAGACCCATGCCATCCGCCTTAACCCTATAGGCATTCTGACTGGGAAGCGTCCTAATTCGCATGTTCGTCACCAACAAAATCTTCACCATATTCCTGCTCTTCCATGCCTGGCCAATTAAATAACCAGTGGCAAGCCAATGAGTACTTTGAATGTACTCGCAAGCAATCCATGTTTTGGAACGAGGTATAACAATGCATGAAATAGCACTAAGTAGGTAATTTGCGGAAAGCTAGTTTTGAGTGCAATGACATGATCAATTGTATTGTAAAAGGCATGCATCATGAGGATACTAGTATTCGTATGAACAGGTTACAGATATCAATATGAATCAAGGTTTGAACATCTCATGTTCAATCCTCATGTCAAGTCACCCGACTTAACTCAAGTACTCCTTTCCCCCCCCCCCCCACACACACCAAGTTTGTGAAAACACCCTGACATAGTTTAAGCAGGACCTCCAACTGTCCATGACCATGGACACGGCTATTCGAATAGTTTTACACTCTGCAAAGGTTGAACACTTTACCCACAAGACTTGGGGAACTTCCGTGTCATCCACGACTCGCGGTATATCACATACCCGAGGTAAGCACCCGAACAATGCCTTTCCCATGGCGATACAAAACAAAGAGTCCACTCGTTGGTGACATCCCCCATGATATACATCACACGTATCATCCATGAGGGCACGCAACGGTGTGCTTGGTATCTGTGAAAACAGCCCATGATCGTCCATTCCGGTACGACCCCGTATCGAGAGTGACCATGCCACCCCCGCCACTAGTAATGCGGGCTCTCTGCTAGGATCAACCGAGGTAATCAACAAAGCCCTGTCCCATAAGGGGTATCGTGGTTGTACATGTAAGGTTGGGATGATCAGCAAATGTTAAATCTAATCCGTTTTCAAAAACACACACACAACTTGCCTCGGCACACCACTTCTTTCTCAAGTGGTTACCTAGCTCAACATCATCTCCCTCGGGCATTAGTGGCACCCGACGGGGTTTTCGAAAATTCTTTGATATCATACCCTTTCCGACGCCATGCATAATCCCGTCCCATTTGTGTAGCATCTATTGTAGCAATCCTAGCTACTCCCACCCGCATAACCCTCATAAGGAGGTAGGGTCATGCATGATGCAAGTATCAACAGAAAAGTAGCAAAGGCATCCACCAAAGTGGTCACCACATCATCGTGATCAAAACATCGAAATAAAGTGCTATATGACATGCATGAAAAAGTTTCTTTGACATGGTCAAGGGGCTGCTTGCCTGGCTCAACAAAGTCCTCGGGGTCTTCAAAGTCTTCTCGTCCAACTCTCTCGTCAACAACGCAATCTATCGTCGCAAATTTTAACGGGCAAAAATAAGGACACAGAAAAAACATAGAAAATAATCCACTTCTAAAATGTCACACCACTCTGTAAAATACTACAATAAAAACTAAAAATATTTGTTCCTGGTTTTGATGTGTAAAAAGTTTTGCAAACTATTTTAAAAGTGGTATCATTAAATAAAAAGTGCACAAGTGGCATCATTAAATAGTACAGAATATTGCAAGAATTTAGGTGGAGGAATATTTGGATTTGGGTAAATATTTGAATCTGTGGAATTTTTGAAAATCTGACATAAAAGGAAAAAAGAAAAAGGCTACTGTGCCTTTGGGCCAAACGGCCAGCCGAGCCGGCCCAGCTAGTAGGGCGGCCCAGGCGGCTCGGTGCCCCCGTGCGCGTCAGGTTTAAACCTGGCGGGCGGGGCCCGTAGGCCAGAGAGAGAGGCGGCACGGGAGGCTGACGTGCGGGTCCCCCACGGGGTCTTCATCAACCTCCCGCCAGGAAGGTGGCGACCATCACCGTCGGCGAAGTGAGACACGGCGGGGCTTAGCGATGGCGGGGATGGAACCAGCGTGGACCCGCTATTCGGGTGGAGGAGGAGGGGAGCCGGACGTGCACTGGTTCGCCGGCGACGAGGAAGCACGGCGGAGTTGCTTCGGGAGGAGGTCGCCGTCGACACCACAGGCTGCAAAGCCACGGGGAAAGAGGGGGGAAACCATCAGGGAGGTGAGGGGGGACTGATGGAGGAAGAAACGGGGCTGGAGGGGCGCTCTACCTGGAGATCGCCGAAGACCCGAGGCAGCGGATCTCCGGTTTGATCCGAGCGCATAAGTAGGAGCTCCGGGTGGTTGATTAGGAGGGAGAAAGAGGATCCGGAGGGGAGAAATGGACTCGCGGTGGCCTTATATAGCCGGGGCACGAGTCCACCGCAGATCGTGCGCCGGCGAGGTCGAATCGGTCGCTAGAGGGGGAGAGAACTCACGGGGCTTGCTCCGGGGCGTTCCTGGGGCTGGTCTATGCCCACGGGAGAGATGAGAGAGAGTGGGAGAGGTCAGGGGCGTCGCGCGTGCGAGCCCGCTCATTGGAGCTCTCGCGCGGCCATGGCGCACATGCGAGGGAGGCCGCTAGAGGAGGAGACAGGATGGGGACAGGGGTGTGGCGTGTCCCGGACGTCGAGGCCGACCAGCTGGCGAGAGGGGGGGGGGCTCGAGGTGGTCGGGGCTGGCGATTGGGTGGCGGCTACAGTGCGGGTGCGCACTGTAGCGTGCTCCAGAGCGTGCAAATGGCCGGCATGGCCGTTTGCCCGCGCGCTCTGGGGTGCCCCACTTTGTCCAGTAGCTGCTGGAGCAAGTGGATATGCCCTTTGGATGCTTAGGGGCTAAGGAGAGTAGAGGTAAAAGGAGGGGGAGGTAGAAATGTAGCTGCCATAGGTGTCCAGAGGGGTAAAATGAGGGTTTTCACACCCCAATCATTGACCTGAGGCCAGGGCTTTCTTACCGGGGATACATAGTAACTAGAAGGAGCTGTGGTAAAGAATTGATGTGAAGGAGAACAGTAGAAGTGGTCAAAACATGACTTTTACCAAACTACCAGAAGGTGTTTGATGCTGGTTTGGCCAAGTAAAAAGGCTCCACTTACTGTGAGATTTAACAGGATGGAATGGAAGGTAAAAATGAGATTGTCCACCAAGTTTGAGCTCATTTGAGAAAAGTTGGCAATGCAAACTTGGTAAACCCTAGAAATTAACAGAATCAGGTTTCTGTAGATCTAGGCATGCTAAACTAATCTCCTAAATGCACCACTTGGTGTAGTAACATTATTTGGGCATTAGAACATGTGTGCAAAGTTTGAGATCAATTGGAAATATTTGACAATGTAGACTTTCTCAAATCCAAAGCAATTGGGATTGGGATGAAACTTTGCAAGATCATCACAAATAGCATGTGTGACTTGCTAGAATTTTCCTAGATTTATTTGAGAATATTTCCTATAGAAATATTTCAAAAGCTTGAAACAGACAGAAAGGATTTTGGAAGGTTTTGTCCAATATTTTGAACATGACCATGTGTTGAAACTCATATATATGGAAAATATATGTCCACTGAGTTTTCCTAAATTTTCTCAAATATTTCTAAAGCATAAAAATAATTTTTCCCTAGGAAAGACCATTTCTGGCCTTAAGAAAAAGCCTTTAAATAAAATAGTAACATAATATTTAAAATTAATATTTGGTGGTTTTGGGAAGTCTTATATATAGTAGGTTACAAATAAAGTCTTTGTGGCAAAAAATTCACCCAATTTGAGGACTTGTAGTACAAACCTCAATTCAGGTGTTTTTGAAAACCTAATTTGAATAAATGCTTTTTGGCCAAAATAATATTTTATAAAAATAGTTTTTGGTCCTATACACATGGCATGATCATTGGGCAGGAAGTTTGGATCAAGGAGATGATATTGGAGAGAAGAAGGACACTCATAACAATCATGATCAAGCACACAAATTTTTTAAATGGGTCCAAATTTTATAAACTTGGCATAGCAAGGTGGTTCAAACACAGGGTGTGACAGACCTTCCCCCCTTACAAGATTCTCGTCCCCGAGATTCCTAGGCTAAGCGCTAAAAAGATATGGGAACTCGGATCTAAGATAGTCTTCGCGCTCCCATGTTGCTTCTCCTTCAGTGTGGTTGCTCCATTGGACCTTGAAGTACTTGATGGTGCGGCTTCGGGTGCAACGCTCAGCTTCATTCAAAATGCGAACTGGCCTCTCACGATAAATGAGGTCTGGCTGAAGGTCGATGGCTTGATGATCGATGTCTTTGTAGAGGTCGGGGCGGTTGGGGACTTGAAGACACTTCCGGAGTTGTGACACGTGGAACACGTTGTGCACATCAGATAGCTCGGCGAGTAGCTCTAGCTGGTAGGCAACTTCTCCTCGTCTCGCGGTGATCTTGAAGGGGCCAATATATCTTGGTGCGAGCTTTCCTTTGACGTGGAAGCGCTTGGTTCCCTTGAGGGGCGTGACTCGGAGATAGACATAGTATCCATTGATGAAGGTCACTTCGCGACGACGGGAATTGGCGTAGCTATTCTGTTTTGATTTGGCGGTCTCTAGATGCTCTCTGACGAGTTGAACTAGCTCTTCTGCTTCGCGAAGGATATCTGGTCCAAAGACTAGTCCGTCCCCGGTTTCTGACCAACTGAGGGGAGTGCGGCATTTGCATCCATATATCCCCTCAAACGGTGCCATCTGCAGACTGGACTGGTAGTTGTTGTTGTAGGAGAATTCGGCGAATGGTAGGCAATCTTCCCATTTGGCTCCATATGCTAAAACACAAGCACGAAGCATGTCCTCATGTATCTGATTTACTCGTTCTGTCTGTCCGCCTGTCTGGGGGTGAAAAGCAGTGCTGAAGGAAAGCTTGGTTCCCAAGGCTTCTTGAAATTTCTTCCAAAACCTCGAGGTAAACTGGGTACCTCGGTGTGACACTATCTCCTTTGGAACTCCATGGAGGCTTACTATGCGCTCGATGTAAAGGCTGGCTAGCTTGTTTCCATCATAGGTGGTTCTGACGGGAATGAAGTGGGCTACCTTGGTCAGGTGGTCGACGATGACCCAAATGGAATCATGTCCTTTGCTTGACCTAGGCAAACCGGTGATGAAGTCCATCCTGACTTTGTCCCACTTCCATTCAGGCACTTTGAGAGGTTGTAGCAATCTAGTGGGTCGCTGATGCTCAGCTTTGACTCTCTAGCATATGTCACACTTAGCGACAAAACTGGCTATCTCTCTCTTCATGCCATGCCACCAAAATCTTGCTTTGAGGTCTTGGTACATCTTGGTTCCTCCAGGATGGATGGAATATGGAGTGTCTTGGGCTTCTTGCAAGATCAAATTCTTGAGTTCAATTTTGTTGGGCACGCAGATGCGAGTCCCAAACCATATAGCTCCTTGCTCATCCATTGAGAATCCTGGGGCCTTGCCTCTCTTAATCTTCCTCTTGATACCTTCAATGCTGTCATGACCCTTCTGAGCTTCCTTAATATCATCCATCATGGTAGGACTTGCTTCGAGGTTGGCTAGGAAACCAAGTGCAACTAGTTCCAGGCCAAAGCTTTCAAGCTCTTCATACAAGGCGGGTAGCTTTTCCTTAATCATAGCATTCAAGGAACAAGCCTTTCTACTTAAGGCGTCTGCTACCACATTAGCCTTTCCAGGGTGGTATTGAACACTAAGGTCGTAATCCTTGATCAACTCCAACCATCTTCGTTGCCTCATGTTCAACTCCCTTTGAGTGAAAATATACTTCAAACTCTTGTGGTCTGCGTATATCTCACACCGCTTCCCTAGAAGGTAATGTCGCCATGTCTTCAAGGCATGAACTACAGCTGCCAGCTCAAGATCATGAGTGGCATAGTTCTCTTCATGAGGACGTAGCTGTCTGGATAGATATGCTACGACTCTGCCTTCTTGCATCAGAACACCACCATGCCCGGTTCTGGATGCATCATAATATATCATAAATTCCTTGTGAATATCAGGGGTGGCCAAAACTGGGGCTGTTGTCAATCTCCTCTTGAGCTTTTGGAAGCTTTCTTCGCACTTCGGTGTCCGTTCGAACTTCTTGTCCTTCTTCAAGAGCTGAGTCATGGGTCTACCAATGCTGGAGAACCCTTTGACGAACTTGCGCTAATATCCCGCGAGTCCGAGGAAGCTTCTGACTTCCTTCACATTGCTTGGGGATTGCCATTCAGTCACGGCTTCGATCTTGGCAGGATCCACTGACAATCCTTCTACAGTCAACACATGACCTAAGAATCCAACTTCATGCAGCCAAAATTCGCACTTGCTGAATTTGGCATAAAGTGGGTGCTCTCGGAGCTTGTCTAGGACCAATCTCAAGTATTGCGCATGCTCGTCTTCAGACTTGGAGAAGACGAGTATGTCATCGATGATGACAACGACAAACTTGTCCAAATACTCCATGAAGACCTTGTTCATGAGGTACATGAAGTAAGCTGGGGCATTGGTCAACCCAAATGACATGACCGTATATTCATACAGGCCATACCGGGTCACAAACGCCGTCTTCGGGATGTCTTGGGGCCTGATCTTCAACTGGTAGTACCCGGACCTGAGATCGATCTTGGAAAACACCTTGGCACCATTTAGCTGATCGAACAGGTCTTCAATCTTGGGGAGTGGGTACTTGTTCTTTATTGTGACCTCATTGAGAGAAGGGTAATCGACATAGAGTCGGATAGTTCCGTCCCTCTTTGAAACAAATAGAACAGGAGATCCCCAAGGAGAGGCACTAGGCGAATAAATCCCTTTCTGAGCTTCTCAACCAGTTGCTCCTTCAGTTCAGCCAACTCTGCGGATCCCATCCTATAGGGCTTCTTATAGATGGGTCCTGCTCCGGGCATTAGCTCAATGATGAACTCAATGTCGCGGTCAGGAGGCATTCCGGGCAGCTCATCAGGAAAAATATCCGGGTATTCACATACCACAGGTACTTTATCCAACTCAATTCCCGACAGGCAATTAACCTCAGGGGCTTGAGTGGAGGTAGGGTTGGGGACATACTTGACTTCAACTCCTTGGCTATTGGTCATGGTAATAGTCCTCTTGGCACAGTCTAACAAGTCTTGGTGCTTGGTTAACCAGTCCATGCCTAGGATCACATCCAAGCCTTGCGACTTCAAGATGATAAGGTCCGCTAGGAATTCTACTCCATTGATGACAATCCCAACTCCTTTACATCCTATCTTGGTTCTCATAAACGATCCCGGGGTCTGTACCAACATATGACTATCCAGGGGTGTAGGCTTCATACCACTCTCTAGTGCAAACTTTTGGGTAACAAAAGAATGCGAAGCTCCACAATCAAACAGAACGGTTGCTGGAGTTGAGTTGACGAGGAACGTACCCAGTATGACGTCCGGGTCTTCCTGGGCTTCCTCAGCGGTGACGTGACTCACACAAACCTTTCCAGTGTTGGGCTGGTTGTGGGGAGCTTGGTTCCTTGGTGGCGCTCCACGGCCTTGAGCTTGGTTTGGCGCATTGGGGCGCGGTGCATCTGGCTTCTTGTTGGGGCACTGCGTAGAGATGTGTCTAGGCTGACCACATCCAAAGCACGTGATCTGACCTGAGTTGTTGTTGTTCCTGCCGCCATTGTTGTTATTGGGGCTGTTGTAAGCTGGCCTGGGATTGGCATACTGCTGAGGCTGGTAGCTCGGACGAGGTGCAGGGGATCTAGCTTCCTGAGGCTGATAGGTTGGCTTGGCCGGGGCTAGCTGCCATGAGCGAGGCTTCTGGTTGCTGGAACTACCTTTGCTGATCATCTTGCGCTTGCGAGTGTCTTCCATGGCACGACACCTGTCTTCGAGCATGAGAGCCTTGTTCACTAGGTCGAAGAAGGTCCGGCAGTCGCAGACAACAAGCTGATACTGTAGGGCTTGCTGGAGTCCTTCCATGAAGCGTTCCATCTTAGCGGCCTCAGTGCTGACATCTTCAGGGGCATACCTCGATAGGAGGTTGAACTTCTGCATGTACTCCTTGACAGAGCCACTTCCTTGCTTCAGCGCTCAGAATTCTCTCTTCTTGATAGCCATGATCCCAGAAGGAATGTGGGCAGTGCGGAATCCTTCCTTGAAGTCAGCCCAGGTGATCACACGGTCGCCTTGCATGACCTTGAATCCATCCCACCATGCTCTGGCGGTACCTTTGAGGCAGTGAGAGGCATAAAGCACCTTCTCACGATCCTCGTTGCAGTTGACCAGTGCAAGGAGGTCCTCGATGGTGCGGATCCAGTCATCGACATCCAGTGGTTCAGCAGTCTCAGTGAAGGTTGGGGGCAAATTCCTCATGAACTAAGACAGAGTGGAGCGGCCATTGCCGTTCCTGCCTTGCTGCTGGTTGTTCACATGGACTTGAGCCATTTGCTAGATAGCGGCAATGTTGGCTTGGCGTTCCTCCCGGAGAACTTAGAGAAATTGAGCTATGGTCATGTTCTCCGGGGGAGGTGGTGGCGGGGGAATGTCGCCATGCGGCTGCTCCGGGTGCTCTCCAGCGTGAGCAGCCCCACCATCTCCCTGTTGCTGGGTGGAGTTACCGGCTTCAGGGTTGGTGAAGGAGCTGTTGCGGGTTGCAGTCACCATCATGTTTGGAGCAGCCAAGTCAAACGACTGGGATAGACGAGAGGAAAAAGGTAGCAATAGAGAAAGCGTGCCTAAGGGGGTTGGTATAGTGCAAGTGTGATCAAACATAGGTCTAAAGACCAAACACATTATATTAAGATAAGATAGATGATGGAGTCGCTTACATGTTGCCTAAGGCAAAAGCGCGACTTGCATCGGAACACAAACAACAACAAAAACAACAAGCACACATGGTTACATATGATGCAGTACACGGACTCGACTTCGCATTAGGGGTACATGACTGATCCTACCCTAGGGGTTCTCGGACTCAAGTGGTGGAGTGCTCGGTCTCGTACTCACGCTCCTCTGGGTCTTCCTCCTGTTCATCATCCGTACGGGTGTCGTCTCCGGTCGAAGGGGTCGGAGAACGAGGAGGTCCATCCCGATGACGCTTCGTTGGTGGGTCAGTGAAGAGCGCACGGTACTCCTTCGCACTCATGCGACATCGACGTGTGGGTGCATCTCTAGCTGGGGGGTACTCCTCCTCTGTAAGCGACAGCTGGTCGTCCCTCGGGGGCTCCATCCTTCTTGATATTGTCTGGCCTCATCTTGGCTTGACGGAGTATCTCTCGGGTGTGGTGAAGTTCCTCGCGGAGCTTCACGGACTCCTTAATCAGGTTGTGAGCCAGACTATCGGCGGAGAGGCTGAAGTAGGTCTGGAACCTGAGTGGCATCCCATCCTCCTTGGATGGAATCAACGTCCAACTCTCGCCATTCTCATCCTTCTTGAAAGGGAGGTGGCGAGTGGCTGGCTCGTCAACCATCTCTGGAATGATGTCTCAAAGGTGGATAAGTGCCTTGCGTGCAGCCGTCTCGACTGCGAGCGCCAGGGTCTCCATATGTGGTCCCTCAAAGAACCAACTAGTCGGGGAGTCGTTTGCCTTCACGACCACATCAACGTGGTACTCCTTCATGACGGCATCGACCCAGTGCTCGTGGTAGAGGAAAACGGGTGGTCGGCGATACTAACACTTCTCCAGTCTATCCTCAAGGAGTAGGGGAAAGCCGGATGCTAGGAGGGCTTCGAGTACGGCGGCCATCTACAAGGTTTAGGGGAGAGGAGTCAGTAGAGTTTTGAAACTAGACTTAGAAAAGGTAAGAAGTGCAGAAACTCCTAAGTGTAGGTACTAGGCATAGTTTTGAAAGGGTTTTATCCTAACTATCGTCCATGCTAACTAAGGCTTCCTATAGTCAGGATGGCTCTGATACCAGCTCTGTGGGTACCCCGACTCATAAGTCGTGATCACCGAATGCACGTGTACAGTGATCCCAGAGATCAATGCTCACTGAACACACAGAAGCTGAATAACAAGAGTCTTACATCCATACATACCGTCTTACACAAATAAAGACCATCAAGGTCAAGTCTTACATAGATAGGGCCATGAAGGCCAAATAACAAACATAAACTCGCAGCGGAAATCTTGAAAGATAGCGTAGACCCATGCCATCTGCCTTAACCCTACAGGCATTCTGATTGGGAAGCGTCCTAATTCGCATGTTTGTCACCAATGAAATCTTCACCATATTCCTGCTCTTCCATGCCTGGCCAATTAAATAACCAGTGGCAAGCCAATGAGTACTTTGAATGTACTCGCAAGCAACCCATGTTTTGGAACGAGGTATAACAATGCATGAAATAGCACTAAGTAGGTAATTTGCGGAAAGCTAGTTTTGAGTGCAATGACATGATCAATTGTATTGTAAAATGCATGCATCATGAGGATACAAGTATTCGTATGAACATGTTACAAATATCAATATGAATCAAGGTTTGAACATCTCATGTTCAATCCTCATGTCAAGTCACCCAACTTAACTCAAGTACTCCTTTCTCCCCCCCCCCCACACACCAAGTTTGTGAAAACACCTGGACATAGTTTAAGCAGGACCTCCAACTGTCCATGACCATGGACACGGCCATTCGAATAGTTTTACACTCTGCAGAGGTTGCATACTTTACCCACAAGACTCGGGGAACTTCCGTGTCATCCACGACTCGCGGTATATCACATACCCGAGGTAAGCACCCGAACAATGCCTTTCCCATGGAGATACTAAACAAAGAGTCCACTCGTTGGTGACATCCCTCATGATATACATCACACGTATCATCCATGAGGGCACGCAACGATGTGCCCGGTGTCTGTGAAAACAGCCCATGATCGTCCATTCCGGTATGACCCCGTATCGAGAGTGACCACGCCACTCCCGCCACTAGTAATGCGGGCTCTCTGCTAGCATCAAATGAGGTAATCAAAAAAGCCCCATGCCATAAGGGGTATCGTGGTTGTACATGTAAGGTTGGGATGATCAGCAAATCTTAAATCTAATCCATTTTCGAAAACACACACACAACTTGCCTCGGCACACCACTTCTTTCTCAAGTGGTTACCTAGCTCAACATCATCTCCCTCAGGCATTAGTGGCACCCTACGGGGTTTTCGAAAATTCTTTGAAATCATACCCTTTCCGACACCATGCATAATCCCATCCCATTTGCGTAGCATCTATTCTAGCAATCCTAGCTACTCCCACCCACATAACCCTCATAAGGAGGTAGGGTCATGCACGATGCAAGTATCAACGGAAAAGTAGCAGAGGCATCCACCAAAGTGGTCACCACATCATCATGATCAAAACATCGAAATAAAGTGCTATATGACATGCATGAAAAAGTTTCTTAGACATGGTCAAGGGGCTGCTTGCCTGGCTCAACAAAGTCCTCGGGGTCTTCAAAGTCTTCTCGTCCAACTCTCTCGTCAACAACGCAATCTATCGTCGCAAATTTTAACGGGCAAAAATAAGAACACAACAAAAACAGAGAAAATAATCCACTTCTAAAATGTCACACCACTCAGTAAAATACTACAATAAAAACTAAAAATATTTGTTCCTGGTTTTGATGTGTAAAAAGTTTTACAAACTATTTTAACAGTGGTTTTAAATATTCCAAATTAGGTTTTAAATAAACCCAGTACATGAAACTATTTTCAAAAAGTGGCATCATTAAATAGTATAGAATATTGCAAGAATTTAGGTGGAGGAATATTTGGATTTGGGTAAATATATGAATCTGTGGACTTTTTGAAAATCTGATAGAAAAGGAAAAAGAAAAAGGATATTGTGCCTTTGGGCCAAACGGCCAGCCGAGCCGGCCCAGCCAGCAGGGCGGCCCAGGCGGCTCGGTGCCCCCACGCACGTCAGGTTTAAACCTGACGGTCGGGGCCCGTAGGCCAGAGAGAGAGAGAGAGGCGGCACGGGAGGCTGACGTGCGGGTCCCCCACGGGGTCGTCGTCAACCTCCTGCCAGGGAGGTGGCGACGCTCACCGTCGGCGAAGCGGGACACGGCAGGGCTTGGCGATGGCGGGGATGGAACCAGCGTGGACCCGCCGTTCGGGTGGAGGAGGAGGGGGAGCCGGACGTGACCATGACCACGATAACTCTTGGTGCAAGCGACATGATCTTCAAGCAACACCCACAAACAACACCGATGCTTGGGTATATCAAGCAAAATCTGTTATATGTAGTGATGGAACCGGACACTTTCTCTACTTCATTCTTCCACCATTCTATCGGACTATGCGCTACAGGAAATATATGAAATAAATACAATCTCAGATACTTCCTCGGTCCCAAAATAAGTGTCGCTGATTTTATACAATAGTACAAAATTTGTACTAGATCATCAACACTTATTTTGAGCGGAGGAAGTACAATATAAGGGTTCCGCTCGCTAGCGTCATATAAAATCATGGCCTTGGTCGTCGCCTTGGCGGAAGCTGACATCACTCTTTTGAGTATACTGATCAGTCATGTCCACCTCCGGGGCAGTGCACCCGTCACTCTGTTATACTGCATGTGGAGGTTTATATGGTGGTCATCATGATTCATAATATGTAAAGTGCTAAACTACATTTGCGTACTTCATGCATATGTAAATAATCAATAATATGCAGAAAATGATGTAAACACGGATTGCTGGAGAGGAGGCAGAGACGACCGACATCTTCTTCTTCGTTCTCGCCTCCTGGGTCACCTCCGATCCGGCGCGATGAGATCTGACCAAAGAGGAGTGGGGGACAAGGAGGAATCACGCCATGCCTTCACACCGCTGATGCGCTGGCTCACCACGCAATAGGACGCACGAGTCCGTCTAGGTCACTGCGAGCGCCGCCGCCATGCCTTGTACATAAGGGGAGATAATGGTCGGGGATAGAGTGAGGGGTAGGTTTTCTCTGAGGGTTACGAGACTATTTATAATGATCATGGAGTATTCGAAACGGGTCGACACCAACTCTGTTTGCATAGAGGCAAATATCGGAAGCGGAGGACAATATACCTCCCCCATATATTGGCAAATTTGTTTTACCGCGGGTTTTGTCGCTGCCGTTTCCATAGAGTGGTGTCTTTAGTATTGTTCTGTAGTAGTGCGGTGTTCCGAAGATTCTTTTTATTATTGGTTGTAGGACCCTGTGATATCAGGGGGGAGGGGTGTTAAGGAAAGGTATAGGGGATTCGGTTTGCACGTGACGTGCACAACCCAAATATCACCCCACGATGCTGGAGCTCGGCCCTTGTTGGCATTTTTCGCCCACGAGTGCGTGATTTTCAGATGCCGAGCTCCATTGAGCTCGGTATTTTTAGAATATCAAAAAGCATATTTAATAGTTTGAAAAAAATCCATGGAAATATGTATGTATTCCGCAAAAACGTGCTAAATTTCGTCAAAAAATGTTGTGATTTGTAGGTTGTACAAAAAATACCAAAATTCCGGCCCAACAAGAAAAATAAAAGGCCCGTTTAAAAATGTGTATTTGTCTTTTTCTGTATGCCACATGTAAATGTACTATAATGCTGTGAAATTTTGCACATATGTAAGTAGTATACATGTGCACGTGTCTTCTAATTTTTCACGCTCTGAAAAAATAAAATTTGAAAACGAGCTCACTGGAGCTCGGCCTTCGTTGGCATTTTTCGCCCACGACCATCCCATTTTGGTCGAGAGTTTCCCTCATTGGAATCATGTTTTGCAGTTTCAGTTTGCAGTTTCAACTTGCCAACTCTGAGGCCGCCGCCTGGCTGCCTAGAGATACGCAATTTTCTGTACCGATTTTCTTATTTGAATATTGCCAGCAAAGAGCAGTTTCCAGAAAAAATTCGGATTGCAACAACGACGGTACGCTTCCCAGCTGGAGGCTCGCCGGCCTCAGTCTCTTCATACACGAGCAGGTGAAACATGTCAAGCAGTACCCAGACTCGTAAACTCACACTTCTATAGTAGTTCCACAATTACAAGAGCAAAACGAATGGATCACTGGAGATACATATGTACTGCTTGAGACCTTGGTACTCTAGCGTGGTGCCTTATGAACAGCTCAATGGCCCTCTATACCTGGTTTCTTATACGGACGACAGCCAGCGATAAGCTCGATCCTCTCAAAACAACCGATCGCTAAGGCGGCGAAGGCGAAGGAGAGGCCGGCGGTTTGAGATCTGGATACTGCACGCACGCAAAAGCAAGCATAGTGATGAGCATGGCGTTTGTATTTCAGACGCATTTGAATGTACAGTGAAGCATATTGAAGTCACGGAACAGTATAAGCTTACGTTCGCATATGGCGAAAGAGGCCTGGGCTTCGCAGGAGGCGATGATTCTTCGACGGCTTCTGCTACCGGTGCCGAGTTAACTTCCGCTGGCGATTCGGTTGCTGCGACATCAGCGGCCTTCACCTCGGTTTTACCCTCTGAAGCTGGTGGGGAAGGGCTGGCCGGTGGTTTGAGATCTGGGTACTGAAATGCAGAACCAGGGTGGTTGAGTTAGATCCGGCGCTTCACTTTTGCAGATAAATGTCAATGAAATACTGTTTACATTTGCAAATGGTGACAGGGGTCTCGATGTTGCGATATCAGGAGGCGATTCTGTGCTGGTTTCTGCAGCTGGGGCTGCTGGTTCTGCTACTGGTGCGACAGTTGCCATGGCAGCAGCTGGGGCTGCTGGTTCTGCTACTGGTGCAGCAGTTGCCGTGGCAGCAGCTGGCGCTGCCGCTGTTGCTGCTGCTGGTTGGCTCTTAGCTTCACCAGATGAAGGCAGGAGAGCCTGTCCGATTTCCTGCCGATGACAAAAAGATATTTTTGCTGAATAACCAACCGATTTATTATATGAAAACCAATGCAAGTTTCCCCACAAAAAAAAAAGAAAAGAAAAACAATGCAAGTTTACTCATGTTCTGAAGAAAGGCATCACAAGGGGATATTCAGAGTGGAATGTGTTTGTAGCCCAAACTATTCCACATGTCTTTTCTCCATGAAAATTTGCACGCAGTTAGAAGACTTGAACATGTCTTTTTGCCAAAGAAATTCAGTTTTTTCACACGGGAGCATCATGCTCACCAGTGGTTTTCACCTTCAGCGAGATTTCAATGAAAATTCACTGAATTTCAGTAATTTAAGACACTGAAATATTTACCTTTCGGCCAAAATATTTCGGCAATTTCAATAGTACACAGGAATTAAAAAAAACAATTTTCTTATAAAAAACAATCAGATATTTAATTAAATTCAAGTGAATATTTCAGCCCATTGGCCGAAATGCAAACCGAAATCACTGAATTTCGGTTGGTACTGAATTTTTCCTGAAACTGAAATTGAAATGTAAAACCACATTGTATTCAGTTGTATCTGATACATTGTATCTGATGGTTGGCTTATGAGTAAAACTACTGTGAGGGCATGAAAATTTGCACTGGTGCAAATCAGGCGTACGTTTTGCCAAACAGTGCACCAACCAGATTTAACTCTAAGCAACCAGGAGGATGGCGAACTACCTTAATTTCATCAACAAGCTCCTTTGGTGCAATCTTCTTGTTAAAGAAGTCATCAATCTGTTGCAGGGTCTTCTTTCGGTCCTGGGAGCGGCATAAATAGGTTGATAAGAGTTTGACAGCGAAATCATTTTCACTACAAAGGAAAAGGTTGTCGTTCATATCTCCAAAGCCCACCGAGAAAAGAATGAAATAAGCACCTCGGCATAGATGAGCTTGCTTGCCACAAGCTGGACAATGGCAGCTGAACCCAGAAACTGCAGGACGGTTTCTATCTGCAGCATATGCCATACATGATTTGTTATAAATAGGAAACTGATTCAACTCCTCAAAAGATGATAGCACGTCAAGTTTTAGAAACCTCTGTGTAGGCAAGTATTCCCAAACCAGTAGCTGCAGCAAGACCAATTGTGACAGGCAAACCTTCTGAACCATCCTGTAAGTTAGGCACCACACTCAGGACTGAACTGACACATAAATCTAAACGAACAAACGCACGGGACCAGATGATTCAGGGAAATAGACTTTTATTGGAAATGAAGGTTGACAAAATAAAGGTCACGTTGAACTCACCCCAAATAGCTCACCGAAGTCCAAACTGAATCCCTTCTTGGGGGCAGTCCAGGGAAGATCACTGCTCTGCGTAGAGCACTAGCAAATGGTGACATTTTGCAGAGCGAATATACATGTTAAACACTAGTTAGCAGTGAAAACAAGCTTTGTGGAGCATAAGAACCTGCCATCCCCGAGGTCCTTCCGCACCATCCTTTACCGCAAACGCACCTTTATAGCCATTGGATGTGACAAGCTCAGCAACTAGTTCAGAGTTCCCATCAAACCTGTTCAAATTTATTCACGTAAATGTTCGTAGGGACAATCTAATAAAACCATGTGGACAATTACTATAATATTTATCACAATTATTTGTTTCCTCCTGAAGGACAAAAAATGAAAATTAAGTATGTGCCTCCCTTTTCACAGAACCATATACCATTGATCAAAAGAGAAAAGTGAGTTACAATTATCTAGTAGAGTCAGAGTTGTTTCAAGTTTTCCAACATGCAAACTATCTGTTCAGCTTTTCTCTATTGACTTGAACTCCTCAATATTTATCAGTGACGTCTTAATTACCACAATCGACTTCATCGGCACCATATAGAAGCATTTACAATGTTCTAACTTCTAAGTGTTGACAACATTATTTTACAGAAGTCAAGCAGGCTGAAAACATCAGGGATACAATCTATGAGGATTTTACCCAATTAACAAGTTCTTTGGAATTTATCCATGTAAAATTGGTTATCATTAACTAGTTTATTTTAATTTTGAGAACATAAGACGGCACTATTCCCAGTTCGATTCTTAACAAGAAGTTTTCACTGCCTGTCTATAAAGATTGGGCATACAAAAAAGCAAACACATTGCAGGCGTCAACAAATATTCCAGCTACTCACTTGTCAAGGATGATCAATGTGGTGTTCTCCGGGTCCTTAAACCTCAGCGCAAGCTTCTTCAAGAAACCGTTCTTGTCCTCCCCGTCGTAGGGCACGGCCACCGCCTTCTTCTTGGCCTCAGAGATGTCCGGCGAGCCGACCTCCCGGGCGTCCTTGAGCGGCCTGATGTCGACGAGCTGCGCGTCAGGCTCCTCCAGAAGCCTCCGGTACGCGGTCTTCCCGGACACGGTTTCGTACGGCTTGGGGGTGCCGCCAAGAACCTGGGAAACGACCAACGGCACGGCGACCACGGCGAAGCCCGCGGCGACGACGAGCGGGTTCTGAGCGACGAAGTCCAACAACCCGCCGAGGCCAAGGTCTGGGAGGGAGAACCCGTCACCCCCGCCACCAGCGGTGTCGGATGAGAGCCGCAGCATCTCCTCGTAGGAGAGAGGAGCGGCGAGTGCGGCGCTGCCGCCCCCTAGTCCGAGCGTGGTGAAGAGGCCCGCCGCGGGGCCTCCAAGGGGGAGGCGCCTAGTCCTGGGCGCATGTCTGGGCCTCCGGGCGCGCGGGGGGGTCAGCTTCGTTGGCGCGGCGGAAGAGACGATGGCGGCCATTGCATTACCGGTGGCGCCCGGCGATGTCGGCGGGAGCGGTGGCGCGGGCAACTGCTAGTGGCTGGCAGGCAGGAGCAGGTTCCCCCACTGTGGGGAGATGAGGAAGGGGGTGAGCTGGGAGGAGGCAGCCAAAGGGAGGGCGCCACGTGGATGAGGAGATGAGCCTCGTGGCCGTTTGAGAGGCTGTGATTTCTCGTGGACTCATTGTTAGTTCTTAGAATACGATCTTGTTTGTCATTTCTTTCCTTTACGCATTTTTTTTCAATAAAGGACCCTTTATTACTTAGGGCACTGATCTGCGCTGGCGGACCGGCCGAAAGTTTCGGCTGGTCACGAGCGAGCCGTCAGATCAAACCATGTTAGACCGTCAGATCCCCTTACCTTTCTTCCCCAACGTGCATCAGATCCATGCGGGCAGCAGGAGAGGCACCGCCCAGATTGCCAGCTCCCCCAGGCGCCGATGTCCCCGTCGTCCGCCTCCCTCGTCGCTGCCCCGCCTTCCATCTCCGTCGTGGTTTCCATCCCCCTCCCCTCCCCCCTCTGCAACACCCCGGTGTCAACGGGCTTGTAGCTCAGCCATGGCTTCTTGCAGCCTCCGCCCCGCAGTGGTTCCAGCTCTGCTCGACCTGTGGTTGCAGCATTGGGTGCACCGTCCCCCGCCGTCCTCGCAGTCGACGCTCCCTGCAGCAAATCAGCTCCCTCCCCCCGTCACCATGGTCACCGTAGCAAATCAGCTCAACGGTGGTAGCTTTTCGGTTTGCTGGTTGCAACAAATCAGCTCACCCCCTCCCCCCGGACACCATGGTCACCGTCGAAGGAAGAAAAAAGCCCGTTCCAGCTATTTGTAAGCCGGTTCCAGCAAACTCCCAAACGGTTGTAGCAATAAAAAATGCATCACCGGCGTCGACCAACAGCGCCGTGCATGCATGTAGCAAAACAAGTCGCTGGTGGTAGCAAAAAAAGTCGAAGGTTGAAGCATTTTGCCGACGACAGTGTTGCCAGTTGCAGCTCTTGTGTGCACCGTTGTAGCTTCTCCGAGAGCTGGTTGTAGCTTCCGTGATACACGGTTGTAACATTTTCGCCAACGTCGAGATCCCTCCCAACCCGTTGGCCACATCCGTCACCCCGAGGTTGTAGCTCGCCATGGCCGCCATTGTAGCTCCCGCTCGACCAGTTGAAGCTTTTTTTGTCACCAGATGAAGCTTTTTCGCAATGGTTGTAATTTTTTCTTGGTCGTGTATAGCTTTTTTCGTAGCTGGTTGAATCATTTGTCGTCGCCAGTTGTAGATTTTTTGGACATCGGTTGCAGCACCGGGCATCTCTCTGATTCCAGCACACAAAAATTGACTTCGCCGTCACCATCCGGCAACAGCCCCCCATGGCCACCAGTGCCTCCGCTTGCAGCACCAACTCGAGGGCCTCCCCGGCGACTCGGCACCACCGACGGAACTATGCGGCATCCGTTGGCTCCGGGGAGCGCGTGTGACGCCGTCTCTCCATAGCGGTGATGAGCAGCTTGGCTGGGAGGCGAGATGCTCGTAGAAGCATCGGGGGAGGAAAGTTGCTCGCAACATCAGGGGTACGTCCTCAACGACAGCGACTGGTGGTCGTTCTCAATTACCGGCCAACCGGTGGTCGCCCTTCACGAACAAGAGAGGGGGGGGGGGGAGGAGGAGGTCGCTCGAGGGAGAGCCGGGAGCTCACGTGTGGCCAGAAATTCGTGCGAAGGGATAAGGGTGCGAGACGGGATGCGAGCCGCTTGATCTAGTCGCACCAGACGACGCGAGATGGACATGCCGATGCGTTCGGTCGGCGTGTCGTAGGCAAGCATTTCCCTATTACTTAATAGGTTTAAGCATTGCACCCGATCTCTATATAACTAAGATGTACATGGCCATAACCAAGTCCATGTTTTAAAAAATTGAAAAAGGCAGAATACAAGTAATCATATGGAAACTATATAACACTTAAGACGTAGGAGGGCCAATCTGTAGATCATGCTTACATCCATATCGGATAAAGGTATCTTGCCGTGGCCTTCAAGCGTGTACACATCACCGTAAATAGGTGTTGATTCTCCAAACGGTATAGAGAGGACCATAAACGGAGCGTACTGTGTACTGTAGATAACATGCGTAAGAAAAGAACTATTATCGTTAAAACCTTACCATTTCTACATAGTCAAAGCGGCCAAATCACGGCAAGCGTTCCAACCCTGAGAAGAAATCTAAACTTGTTATTGATCCATGTAACCATTAGAGTAGCCAAAAGTGTGAGTCCCCAGGCTTCCAATATACCTGGTACGAAGCCTTTGAGCCCACACATTTTCTTCTTAGGAGGGTTTGCCATGCACCATCTTCCGTAAGTAGATTAAACAACCATTTGCCAAGTAGGGTCGTATTTTTAACCTCAATGTCATGAATAACCATCCTTCCATGGTCTTTGGGACGACAAACCACACTCCATCTAGCCAGTCGATATGTCTTATTTTGGCTATCTCCTGCCAAAAGAATCGTGATCGGAAATAACTCATTCTATGTAAACCTCCTTTAGGCAATTGGAAGAAGGAAATCATATACAATACCATATTACTTAACAGTGAGTTTATGAGGACCAATATTCCACCCAGAGATAACAGTTTACCTTTCCAACTACTTAACCTTTTTTGTAGTCTTTCCTCGACGTGTTTCCATTCAGCATTAGTGAGACGCCGATAGTGTATCTGTATCCCCAAGTAGCCCGTAGGCAAACCGATCAGCGTACATGTGAGCCTCGTCTTGGGCCTCACCGAAACAATACAACTCACTCTTATGGAAGTTTATCTTAAGACCCGACAGATGCTTCAAGGCTGACAAAATTAATTTCAGATTTCTTGCTTTAACAAGGTCATGATCCATACAGAGAATTGTATCATTAGCATATTGAAGAATAGAAAGTCCACCATCCACAAGGTGATTCACGACCCCATCAATTTGGTCATCTACCTTTGCACGCTCAATCACGACAGCTAACATATCAGCCAGTATATTAAATAGCATGGGTGATAATGAGTCACCTTGTCTCAATTCTTTCTTCATTTAGAAGTAGTGGCCAACACCATCATTGACTTTAATGACCACACTCCCTCCAGAAACGAAACTATAGATCAGAGCGCGCCACTCAACAAAGAACCCTTTCATTATGAGCCTGTTGGAGAAAAGACCACTTGACTTCATCATACGCTTTTTCAAAGTCAAGTTTGAGAATTGTCCCATTCAACCTTTTCCGATGTAGTTCCTGGACTATTTCATGAAGGATTACAACACCATATAGGATGTTTCTACCCGACATGAACATAGTCTCGGAGGGATGAACCACATGGTCAGCCTCCGAGTTTAGCCTAATCATCGCAACTTTTGCAAAAAAATTAAAACAAGCATTAAGGAGGCAGATAGGTCTATATTGTTGTATCCTTACATTCTTATTAACCTTAGGTAATAAAATTGTCTCACCAAAGTTTAGGCGAAACAATTCTAGTTGTCCAACATGGAGGTGGCCAAACAAGTCTGGAAGGTCCAGTTTGATAACCTCCCAGAAGTTCTGATAGAACTCAGCTGGAAAATTGTCCGGGGCCAGGGACTTGTTGTGTTCCATTAGGAAAACCTCCTTCTTTACCTCCTCCTCAGAGTAGGGAGTTGTTAGAAGGTTATTTTACTCAACAAAAACCCGGGGAAACATCGTTTGTCCGGGACTCATCCATCGAGAAGTTACCATCTACTGGACCCCCAAACAAATTTTTATAATAATTAGTAATGTAAGATTTAAGTTGCTCATGACCTTCAATCATACCCTCCTCCTGAATAAGAGAATGAATATGTTTCTTTCGATGTCTGCCATTGGCTACACCATGGAAGTATCTAGTATTCGAATCTCATTTGAGAATAATTTGAGAGTTTGAATGTTGGTACCGTTTGAGCTCCTCTTCTCTCAAAAGTCGAGCTATCTGTACATTCGATTGACTCTTGATTTCAATTTCATGTTCAGATAGCGGTCGAACCTCTGCCAAGGCTTCTAAACCTCAATAATAGACATGAGCCAAATCTTTTCTTTTTGAGAATGCCCACAGTATGCCTAGCCCAATCACCAAGTAATTTACGTATTGCGTGTATTTTATTATTCCATTTGTGTATTGGAGTAAGCCCGACAACAAGTTTCTTCCACACCTCCTTGACCATATCATGAAAGCCATCACAGAGTAGCCAAACAAAGTTCTAACTTCAACTTTGATACTTGTGATCTGCGTTCGGTTTTTCCCTGAAGAGGAGGGAATGATGAAGCACAGTATAGATAAGTATTTCCCTCAGTGAGAACCAAGGTTATAGAACCAATAGGAGGACCACACAACTCCCATCTTCAGCGCCTACACACAAAAGAGCAAACACTTGCACCCAACACGGGCAAGAGAGTTGTCAATCCCCTTGAACTCGTTACTTGCAAGCAACTGAGTAGCGTAGATGATAACTGAATAAATATAAAATGCAAAATAAATAAAAAGTAAATAATGTCAGTAAAGAAATAAGAGCGTTTGTAAATATATATGTGAATAGACCCGGGGACCATGGTGTTCGCTAGAGGCTTCTCTCTCGAAGAAGGCATACGATGGGTAACAAATTACTGTTGGGAAAATTGATAGAAAAGCGCATAGTTATGCAATATTTATTCACGACAATGATCATGTATATATGTATCACGTCCATAAACAAGTAGATCGACTCCTGCCTGCATTTACTACTACACTTCGAGAGCGCTTCTATGCTTGCCTCTTGATGTCTACTACGCAACTTTATTCTTGTAGACTCGTGTTGGGCCTCCAAGCGCAGAGTTTTGTAGGACAGTAGCAATTTTCCCTCGAATGGATGACCTAAGGTTTATCAATCCATGGGAGGTGCAGGATAAAGATGGTCTCTCTCAAACAACCCTGCAATCAAATACAAGAAATCTCTTGTGTCCCCAACACACCCAATACAATTTCAAATTGTATAGGTGCACTAGTTCAGCGAAGAGATGGTGATACAAGTGCAATATGGATGGTAGATATAGGTTTTTGTAATCTGAAAATATAAAAACAGCAAGGTAACAAATAGTAAACAGCGAGCAAAATGTTGTATAAATGCTTGGAAACAAGGGCTAGGGTCCGTACTTTCGCCAGTGCAATCTCTCAACAATGCTAATATAATTGGATCACATAACCATCCCTCAACGTGCAACGAAGAATCACTCCAAAGTTCTTATCTAGCGGAGAACATAAGAAGAAATTGTTTGTAGGGTACGAAACCACCTTAAAGTTATCCTTTCCGATCGATCTATCCAAGAGTTCGTACTAAAATAACACCAAGTTATCCTTTCCGATCGATCTATCTAAGAGTTCGTACTAGAATAACACCATATGATACGCATCAACCAACTCTAATGTCACCTAGATACTCCAATGTCACCACAAGTATCCATGAGTTAATTATGTTGGGGAACGTTGCATGGGAAACAAAAATTTTCCTACGCACACACAAGATCTATCCATGGTGATGAGCATCTACGAGAGGGAGAGTGAATCTACATACCCTTGTAGATCGCTAAGCGGAAGCGTTTAAGAAACGCGGTTGATGTAGTCGAACGTCTCCGCGATCCAAATCGCAAGTCGTCCCTCGATCCGATCACGAACTAGCGCCGAACGGACGGCACCTCCGCGTTCAACACACGTACGGCTTGATGACGCCTTCACCTCCTCGATCCAGCGAGCGATGGTGAAGTAGTGGTTGAGTTCCAGCAGCACGACGGCGTGGTGATGGTGGTGAGGAACAATCTCAGCAGGGCTTCGCCAAGCGCTACGGAGATTATGACGGAGGAACTAGAGGGTTAGGGTTGCCGCACACGGCTTGGGGAAATCTTGATGTGTCCCGTGTGCT
Organism: Elymus sibiricus; assembly: GCA_039707655.1. Classification (NCBI taxonomy): domain Eukaryota; kingdom Viridiplantae; phylum Streptophyta; class Magnoliopsida; order Poales; family Poaceae; genus Elymus; species Elymus sibiricus. Next base: position 449,712,390 of record CM077667.1, on the reverse strand, counting down.
AGCCCTGCCCCTCTATTTATATGTTGAGCCTTGGGGTCTAAACTTGGAGTAAAAGCCTCCTCCAGGTCGGTTTTGCCCGCACAAGGTCGGTTTGGCCCGCAGGGAAAGAGTCCAACTCGGATCCCTGCCGAACCGTGCACAGCCGCGCACAAGCGGTAGTACCGCTCACAAGCGGTAGTACCGCTTGGGCGGTAGTACCGCTTCACACAAGCGGTAGTACCGCTCGGGCGGTAGTACCGCTTCACACAAGCGGTAGTACCGCTTACGCGGCAGCAAAACTACTTTTTGCACTTTCCAATACCTTGTGGGCTTTTATCCCTTGGCCCATATAAAGTGTTGTTGCACCCGAACACTTCGGTAAACATCCGGAACCCCTTCCGGTGAACTCTGGAACTCTTCCGGAGATCGAAACACTATTATCACATATATCAATCTTTACCTCCGGACTCTTCCGGAGATCCTCGTCATGTCCGGGATCTTATCCGAGACTTCCGAACAACTTTCGGTCACCAACATAATAACTCAATTATACTAATCGTCACCAAACGTTAAGTGTGTAGACCCTGCGGGTTCGAGAACTATGTAGACATGACCGAGACACCTCTACGGCCAATAACCAATAGCGGGACCTGGATGCCCATATTGGCTCCTACATATTCTACGAAGATCTTTATCGGTCGAACCTCTATGTCAAGGATTCAGTTAATCCCGTATGCTGTTCCCTTTGTTCTTCGGTATGTTACTTGCCCGAGATTCGATCGTCGGTATCACTATACCTAGTTCAATCTCGTTACTGGCAAGTCTCTTTACTCGTTCCGTAATACAAGATCCTGTGGCTAACTCTTTAGTCACTTTGCTTGCAAGGCTCAATGTGATGTTGTATTACCGAGTGGGCCCTGAGATACCTCTCCGTCACACGGAGTAACAAATCCCAGTCTTGATCCATGCCAACCCAACAGACACCCTCGGAGATACCTGTAGAGCACCTTTATAGTCACCCAGTTACGTTGCGACGTTTGATACACACAAGGTATTCCTCCGGTGTCAGTGAGTTGCATGATCTCATGGTCAAAGGAACAGATACTTGACATGTAGAAAACAATAGCAATAAACTGACACGATCATATGCTACATTTGTAGTTTGGGTCTTGTCCATCACATCATTCTCCTAATGATGTGATCCCGTTATTAAATGACATCTCATGTCCATGGCTAGGAAACCTTAACCATCTTTGATCAACAAGCTAGTCAACTAGAGGCTTACTAGGGACACAGTGTTGTCTATGTACCCACACATGTATTTGAGTTTCCAATCAATACAATTATAGCATGGATAATAAACGATTATCATGAACAAGGAAATATAATAATAACCAATTTATTATTGCCTCTAGGGCATATTTCCAACAGTCTCCCACTTGCACTAGAGTCAATAATCTAGTTCACATCACTATGTGATTTACATTGTAATGAATCGAACACCCATGCAGTTCTGGTGTTGTTCATGTTTAGCCCTTGGAAGAGGTTTAGTCATCGGATCTGCAACATTTAGATCCGTGTGTACTTTGCAAATATTTATGTCGTCCTCCTTGATGTAATCGCGGATGGAATTGAAACGTCGCTTTATGTGTCTGGTCCTCTTGTGAAATCTTGGTTCCTTGGTTAGAGCAATGGCACCAGTATTATCACAAAACAGAGTCATTGGGTTAAGTGCACTTGGCACTACTCCAAGATCTGTCATGAACTCCTTCATCCAGACACCTTCCTTCGCCGCCTCCGAGGCAGCGATGTACTCCGCTTCGCATGTAGAATCAGCTACCACGCTTTGCTTGGAACTGCACCAGCTAACCACACCCCCATTAAGAATAAATACGTATCCGGTTTGCGACTTAGAGTCATCCGGATCAGTGTCAAAGCTTGCATCGACGTAACCCTTTACGACGAGCTCTTGATCACCTCCATAAACGAGAAACATGTCCTTAGTCCTTTTCAGGTACTTCAGGATATTCTTGACCGCCGTCCAGTGTTCCATTCCTGGATCACCTTGAAACCTTCCGACCATACTTATGGCAAGGCTGACATCGGGTCTTGTGCACAGCATTGCATACATGATAGAGCCTATGGCTGAAGCATAGGGGATGACACTCATCTTTTCTCTATCTTCTGCAGTCACTGGGCATTGAGTCTTACTCAACTTCACACCTTGCAATACAGGCAAGAACCCCTTCTTGGACTGATCCATTTTGAACTTCTTCAAAACTTTGTCAAGGTATGTGCTTTGTGAAAGTCCTATCAAACGTCTCGATCTATCTCTATAGGTCTTGATGCCTAATATGAAAGCAGCTTCTCCTAGGTCCTTCATTGAAAAACTCTTGTTCAAATATTCCTTTATGCTTTCCAGCATTTCTATATTGTTTCCAATCAGTAATATGTCATCCACATATAATATTAGAAACGCTATAGAGCTCCCACTCACTTTCTTGTAAATACAAGCTTCTTCGTAAACTTGTATAAACTCGAACGCTTTGATCACCTCATCAAAACGAAGATTCCAACTCCGAGATGCTTGCACCAGTCCATAAATGGATCGCTGGAGTTTGCAAACTTTGTCAGCATTCTTTGGATCGACAAAACCTTCTGGTTGCATCATATACAACTCTTCCTTAAGGTAACCGTTAAGGAACGCTGTTTTGACATCCATCTGCCAAATTTCATAATCGAAAAAGGCAGCTATTGCTAACATGATTCTGACGGACTTAAGCATCGCTACGGGTGAGAAGGTCTCATCGTAGTCAACTCCTTGAACTTGTGAAAAAACCTTTTGCCACAAGTCGAGCTTTATAGACGGTGACATTACCGTCCGCGTCCGTCTTCCTCTTAAAGATCCATTTGTTCTGAATGGCCTTACGCCCTTCAGGTAATACTTCCAAAGTCCATACTTTGTTTTCATACATGGATCCCATCTCGGATTTCATGGCCTCTAACCACTTCTCAGAATCCGGGCCCATCATCGCTTCTCCATAGCTCGTAGGTTCATCGTTGTCTAACAACATGACCTCTAAGACAGGGTTGCCGTACCACTCGGGAGCAGTACGCGTCCTTGTCGACCTACGAGGTTCGATAGCAACTTGATCCAAAGTTTCATGATCATCATCATTAACTTCCTCTTCAGCTAATGTAGGCTCCACAGAAACAACTTTCTGCGCTGCGCTACTCTCAGGTTGAAGTAAAGGTTCAACAACCTCATCAAGTTCTATCTTCCTCCCACTCAATTCTTTCGAGAGAAACTCTTTCTCAAGAAATGTACCGTTTTTAGCGACAAACACTTTGCCCTCGGATCTGAGGTAGAAGGTATACCCAATTGTCTCTTTTGGGTATCCTATGAAGACGCATTTCTCCGCTTTGGGTTCCAGCTTTTCAGGCTGAAGCTTTTTGACATAAGCATCACATCCCCAAACTTTAAGAAACGACAGCTTTGGCTTCTTGCCAAACCAAAGTTCATATGGCGTCGTCTCAACGGATTTCGATGGTGCCCTATTTAAAGTGAATGCAGCTGTCTCTAATGCATAACCCCAAAACGATAGTGGCAAATCAGCAAGAGACATCATAGATCGCACCATATCCAATAAGGTTCGATTACGACGTTCGGACACACCATTACGCTGTGGTGTTCCAGGCGGTGTCAATTGTGAAACAATTCCACATTGTCTTAAGTGACTGCCAAACTCATAACTCAGATATTCTCCTCCTCGATCAGATCGTAGGAATTTAATCTTCTTGTTACGATGATTCTCAACTTCACTCTGAAATTGTTTGAACTTTTCAAATGTTTCAGACTTGTGTTTTATTAAGTAAATATACCCATATCTACTTAAATCATCAGTGAAGGTGAGAAAGTAACGATAACCACTGCGTGCCTCAATACTCATCGGACCACACACATCAGTATGTATGATTTCCAATAAGTCACTTGCCCGTTCCATTGTTCCAGAGAACGGCGTTTTAGTCATCTTGCCCATGAGGCATGGCTCACATGTGTCAAGTGATTCAAAATCAAGTGACTCCAAAAGTCCATCAGCATGGAGCTTCCTCATGCGTTTTACGCCAATATGACCTAAACGGCAGTGCCACAAGAAAGTGGTATTATCATTATCAATTCTACATCTTTTGGCATCAATGTTATGAACATGTGTATCATTACTATCGAGATTCAATAAGAATAAACCCCTCACATTGGGTGCATGACCATAAAAGATATTACTCATATAAATAGAACAACCATTATTCTCTGATTTAAATGAGTAACCGTCTCGCAATAAACAAGATCCAGATATAATGTTCATGCTTAACGCAGGCACCAAATAACACTTATTTAGGTTCATCACTAATCCCAACGGTAATCGAAGAGCGAGCGTGCCGACGGCGATCACATCAACCTTGGAACCATTTCCCACGCGCATCGTCACTTCGTCCTTTGCCAGCCTCCGTTTATTCCGCAGTTCCTGTTTTGAGTTGCAAATATGAGCAACCGCACCGGTATCAAATACCCAGGCACTACAACGAGGGTTGGTAAGGTACACATCAATAACATGTATATCATATATACCTTGTTTGTTGTTGGCCGCCTTCTTGTCAGCCAAATACTTGGGGCAATTCCGCTTCCAGTGTCCAGTTCCCTTGCAATGAAAACACACAGTTTCTGGTTTGGGTCCAGCCTTGGGTTTCTTCATGAGAGGAGCAACTGCTTTGCCACTCTTCTTGGAGTTACCCTTCTTACCCTTGCCATTTTTCTTGAAACTAGTGGTTTTATTGACCATCAACACTTGATGCTCCTTCTGAATTTCAGACTCAGCGGCTTTCAGCATCGCAAACAGCTCGGCGACTGACTTTTTCATCCCGTGCATGTTATAGTTCAACACGAAGCTCTTGTAGCTAGGTGGCAATGATTGAAGAACTCTGTCAGTGATAGCCTCTGGCGGAAGGGGCATCCCTAACTCAGCCAGACGGGTGGAGTACCCAGACATTCTGAGCACGTGGTCACTGATAGACCCGTTCTCCTCCATCTTGCAAGCATAGAATTTATCGGAGATCTCATATCTCTCGATCCGGGCATTCTTCTGAAAGATAAACTTCAACTCCTGGAACATCTCATATGCTCCATGACGTTCAAAACGTCTTTGAAGTCCCGGTTCTAAGCCATACAACATTGCACATTGAACTATTGAGTAATCATCAGAACGAGCCTGCCAGGCGTTCACAACGTCTAGAGACTCAACTGGAGCGGGTGGATCACCAAGCGGTGCATCAAGGACATAAGCCTTCTGGGAAGCCGTAAGGATAATCCTTAGATTACGGGCCCAGTCCACAAAGTTACTTCCATCATCTTTCAACTTAGCTTTCTCTAGGAACGCATTAAAATTCAGGGGTGCTACTGCGCGAGCCATGATCTACAACATAAATATAGCAAAGACAACTTAGACTATTGTTCTAGATAATGAGTTTAATTAATCATATTACTTAAAAACTCCCACTCAAATTGACATCCCTCCGGTCATTCGAGTGTAACATGATCCAAATTCACCAACTCAAGTCCGATCATCACGTGAGTTGAGGTGGTTTCAATGGTGAACATCTTCATGTTGATCATATCTACTATATGACTCATGTTCGACCTTTCGGTCTCTTGTGTTCCGAGGCCATGTCTGTACATGCTAGGCTCGTCAAGTTTAACCCGAGTGTTCCACGTGTGCAACATGGCTTGCACCCGTTGTATGTGAACGTGGAGTCTATCACACCCGATCATCACGGCGTGTCTCGAAACGACGAACTTTCGCAACGGTGCACACTCGGGGAGAACACAATTTATCTTGAAATTTAAGTGAGGGATCACCTTATAATGCTACCGTCGTCCTAAGCAAAATAAGATGCATAAAAGGATTAACATCACATGCAAATCATAAGTGACATGATATGGCCATGAACTTGTGCTTTTGATCTCCATCTCCAAAGCACCGGCATGATCTCCATCGTCACCGGCATGACACCATGATCTCCATCATCTTGATCTCCATCAACGTGTCGCCATAAGGTTGTCGCGCCGACTGTTGCTTCCACGACTATTGCTAACGTTTAGCGATAAAGTAAAGCATTACATAGCGCTTAATGATTGACACGCAGGTCATACAATAATTAAAGACAACTCTATGGCTCCTGCCAGTTTCCGTACTCATCGACATGCAAGTCGTGATATTCTATACAACACATGATCATCTCATACATCACATATATCTCATCATGTAATTGGCCATATCACATCACAACATACCCTGCAAAAACAAGTTAGACGTCCTCTAATTGTTGTTGCAAATTTTACGTGGCTGCTACGGGTTTGCAAGAACCGTTCTTACCTACGCAAAACCACAACGTGGTGTAGTGATTGCTTTTTGATCTTCTAAAAGAACCCTCTTCATTGAAATCGATTCAACTAAAGTGAGAGAGACAGACACCCGCTAGCCATCTTTATGCAACGAAGTTACATGTTAGTTGAAGGAACCTGTCTCGCGTAAGTGTACGCGTAATGTCGGTCCGGGCCGCTTCATCTCACAGTACCGCCGAATCAAATATCAACTAGTAACGGCAAGCAATATGTATACACCCACGCCCACAACTCGTTTGTGTTCTACTCGAGATCTCATCTACGCATAGACCTGGCTCATGATGCCACTGTTGGGGAACGTTGCATGGGAAACAAAAAATTTCCTACGCACACACAAGATCTATCCATGGTGATGAGCATCTACGAGAGGGAGAGTGAATCTACATACCCTTGTAGATCGCTAAGCGGAAGCGTTTAAGAAACGCGGTTGATGTAGTCGAACGTCTCCGCGATCCAAATCGCAAGTCGTCCCTCGATCCGATCACGAACTAGCGCCGAATGGACGGCACCTCCGCGTTCAACACACGTACGGCTTGATGACGCCTTCACCTCCTCGATCCAGCGAGCGATGGTGAAGTAGTGGTTGAGTTCCAGCAGCACGACGGCGTGGTGATGGTGGTGAGGAACGATCTCAGCAGGGCTTCGCCAAGCGCTACGGAGATTATGACGGAGGAACTAGAGGGTTAGGGTTGCCGCACACGGCTTGGGGAAATCTTGATGTGTCCCGTGTGCTAGCCCTGCCCCTCTATTTATATGTTGAGCCTTGGGGTCTAAACTTGGAGTAAAAGCCTCCTCCAGGTCGGTTTTGCCCGCACAAGGTCGGTTTGGCCCGCAGGGAAAGAGTCCAACTCGGATCCCTGCCGAACCGTGCACAGCCGCGCACAAGCGGTAGTACCGCTCACAAGCGGTAGTACCGCTTGGGCGGTAGTACCGCTTCACACAAGCGGTAGTACCGCTCGGGCGGTAGTACCGCTTCACACAAGCGGTAGTACCGCTTACGCGGCAGCAAAACTACTTTTTGCACTTTCCAATACCTTGTGGGCTTTTATCCCTTGGCCCATATAAAGTGTTGTTGCACCCGAACACTTCGGTAAACATCCGGAACCCCTTCCGGTGAACTCTGGAACTCTTCCGGAGATCGAAACACTATTATCACATATATCAATCTTTACCTCCGGACTCTTCCGGAGATCCTCGTCATGTCCGGGATCTTATCCGAGACTTCCGAACAACTTTCGGTCACCAACATAATAACTCAATTATACTAATCGTCACCAAACGTTAAGTGTGTAGACCCTGCGGGTTCGAGAACTATGTAGACATGACCGAGACACCTCTACGGCCAATAACCAATAGCGGGACCTGGATGCCCATATTGGCTCCTACATATTCTACGAAGATCTTTATCGGTCGAACCTCTATGTCAAGGATTCAGTTAATCCCGTATGCTGTTCCCTTTGTTCTTCGGTATGTTACTTGCCCGAGATTCGATCGTCGGTATCACTATACCTAGTTCAATCTCGTTACTGGCAAGTCTCTTTACTCGTTCCGTAATACAAGATCCTGTGGCTAACTCTTTAGTCACTTTGCTTGCAAGGCTCAATGTGATGTTGTATTACCGAGTGGGCCCTGAGATACCTCTCCGTCACACGGAGTAACAAATCCCAGTCTTGATCCATGCCAACCCAACAGACACCCTCGGAGATACCTGTAGAGCACCTTTATAGTCACCCAGTTACGTTGCGACGTTTGATACACACAAGGTATTCCTCCGGTGTCAGTGAGTTGCATGATCTCATGGTCAAAGGAACAGATACTTGACATGCAGAAAACAATAGCAATAAACTGACACGATCATATGCTACGTTTGTAGTTTGGGTCTTGTCCATCACATCATTCTCCTAATGATGTGATCCCGTTATTAAATGACATCTCATGTCCATGGCTAGGAAACCTTAACCATCTTTGATCAACAAGCTAGTCAACTAGAGGCTTACTAGGGACACAGTGTTGTCTATGTACCCACACATGTATTTGAGTTTCCAATCAATACAATTATAGCATGGATAATAAACGATTATCATGAACAAGGAAATATAATAATAACCAATTTATTATTGCCTCTAGGGCATATTTCCAACAAATTATAGGATATGCATCAAACAATTTCAGATTCATAATACTCAATCCAACACAAAGAACCTCAAAGAGTACCCCAAGATTTCTATCGGAGAAAGTAGGACAAGAACGTGTATCAACCCCTATGCATAGATTACCCCAATGTCACCGCGGGAATCCACAAGTTGAGTACCAAAACATATATCAAGTGAATCAATAGAACACCCCATTGTCACCACGGGTATCCACATGCAAGACATATATCAAGTGTTCTCAAATCCAATATTCAATCCAACATAACGCTATCTCAAAGGGAAAGATTCAATTCATCACAACAAGATAGTAAGGGAAACACACCATATGATCCAACTATATTAACAAAGCCCGTGATACATCAAGATCATGACATCTCAAGAACACGAGAGGGAGAGATTGAACACATAGCTACAAGTACATACCCTCAGCCCCGAGGGTGGACTACTCCCTCCTCGTCATGGCCTCCGCCGGGATGATGAAGATGGCCACCGGAGATGGATTCCCCTCTCCGGCAGGGTACTGGAACGTCTCCAGATTGGTTTTTCGTCGATACAGAGAGTTCCGGCGGCGGAGCGGAGAGTCTAGGATTATTTCCGATCGTTTCTATATTTATAGGATTTTTGAGCGTCGGTTTCACGCGAAGATGGGCCACGAGGAGGGCACAAGACACCAGGGCGCGCCTGGGCCCTCTGGCATGCCCTGGTGGGTTGTGACCACCTCGTGGCTCTTCTGGCCCTCCCACGAAGCGTCTAGTGCCTCTTTTGTTCCAAAAATATCGTCAAAAAGTTTCGGGCGATTCTGAGAACTTTCATTTTTTGCACAAAAACAACACCACGGTAGTTTTGCTGAAAACAGCGTCAGTCCAGGTTGGTTCTAAATAAATTATATAAAGTGCATCAAAACCATATAAAAGTATTCTAAACATAGGTGAATATGGTATGAATACTTCATAAATTATCGATACGTTGGAGTCGTATAACCTCTCTAGGTATTAAGTTCATAACGAACAGAGTAATACTTGGAGAACGATGACATGATGTAGACAAAGTAAATCCAATTAATATGAATGAACCCCATCGTTTTATCCTTAGTGGCAGCATGATACGTCCATTTTGCATCATGATTTCCTACTGTTATTTACTTTGTTTTGTTGAATAATAATGCTTTGGGGAGTGATTCTAATGCCTTTTCTCTCATAATATGCATGGTTTACACAAAGAGGGAGAATACCGGCAGTTGGAATTCTGGACCCAAGAAAAGCACGTCAGAGATACCTATTCTGCACAACTCCAATGAAGCTGTAAATTTACGAAGATTATTTTTGTATTTAATAATAACTACTGGAGCTGAAAACTACCGGAGGTGGGCTCCCAGGTGGGCACCACCCACCAGGGCGCGCCCAGGGGTGCCCGGCGCGCCCTGGTGTATCGTGCCTAGCCTGGCCCGCTTCCGGTGCCCATCTTCTGGTATAAATTCCCAAAAAACCTAAAAAAATCAGGAGGAGGACTTTCGGGACGAAGCGGCGCTGCCTCGAGGCGGAACTTGGGCAGGAGCGATTCCGCCGGGGGAACTTCCCTCCCGGAGGGGGAAATCGAAGCTATCGTCATCACCAACACCCCTCTCATCTTTGGGAGGTCAATCTTCATCAACATCTTCAACGGCACCATCTGCTCTCAAACCCTAGTTCATCTCTTGTGTTCAATCTTTGTACCGGAACCTCAGATTGGTACCTGTGGGTGACTAGTAGTGTTGATTACCTTGCGTAGTTGATTACTATATGGTTTATTTGGTGGAAGATCATATGTTCAGATCCATTATGCTATTCATTACTCCTCATATCTTGAGCAAGATTATTATTTGTGAGTAGTTACCTTTGTTCTTGAGGTCACGGGAGAAGTCATGTTGCGAGTAATCATGTGAATTTGATATGTGTTCGATATTTTGATGATATGTATGTTGTGATTCCCTTAGTGGTGTCATGTGAACGTCGACTACATGACACTTCACCATTCATGGGCCTAAGGGAATGCATTGTGGAGTAGTTATTAGATGATGGGTTGCTAGAGTGACAGAAGCTTAAACACTAGTTTATGCGCTACTTCGGAAGGGGCTGATTTGGATCCACATGTTTAATGCTATGGTTAGACTTTGTCTTAATACTTTTCTCGTAGTTACGGATGCTTGTGATACTTCTCCAACGTATATACTTTTCCTCACTCTTTTGCACTTGTTTTGGACTCTAATTCGCATGATTTGAATGGAACTAACCCGGACTGACGATGTTTTCAGCAGAATTGCCATGGTGTTGCTTTTTGTGCAGAAATAAAAGTTCTCGGAATGGAACGAAACTTTCTGGAGATTTATTTTGGAAAATATAAAAAATACTGGAGCCAGGAACCACCAGAGAGGGGGCCCAGGGTGCACATCACCCCCCAAGGCGCGCCAGCCCCCTCCCGGCGCGCCCTGGTGGGTGCTGGGCACCTCGTGGCCTCACTTGCCCTATCTCCGCCACTATAAATTCCTATTTTTCCAGAAAAAAATAGGAGAGAAAGAATTATCGCGTTTCACGAGATGGAGCCACCGCAACCTCATGTTCTTCATCGGGAGGCCAGATCTGGAGCCCGTTTGGGGCTCCGGAGAGGGAAATCTTCGGTCTTCGTCATCATCAACCTTTCTCCATCACCAATTCCATGATGCTCCCCACCGGGAGTGAGTAATTCCTTCGTAGGCTTGCTGGTCGGTGAGGAGTTGGATGAGATTCATCATGTAATCGAGTTAGTTTTGTTAGGGCTTGATCACTAGTACCCATTATGTTTTGAGATTGATGTTGCTATGACTTTGCTATGCCTAATGCTTGTCACTAGGGCCCGAGCGCCATGATTTCAGATCTAAACCGTTTATGTTATCATCTCTATATCTTTGTTCTTGATCCGATCTTGCCTAGTCATATGCACCTATTACGTGTTATGATCCATCAACCCCATAGTGACAATATTTGGGATACTTCGCGGTGATGACCGTAGTTTGAGGAGTTCATGTATTCACCATGTGTTAATGCTTTGTTCCGGTTCTCTATTAAAAGGAGGCCTTAATATCCCTTAGTTTCCTTATGGACCCCGCTGCCACGGGAGGGTAGGACAAAAGATGTCATGCAAGTTCTTTTCCATAAGCACGTATGACTATTTACGGAATACATGCCTACATTACATTGATGAATTGAGCTAGTTCCGTATCGCCCTAGGTTATGACTGTTATATGATGAATATCATCCAACGAGTTACCGATCCAGTGCCTACGACCTTTCCACTTATTGTTCTTGCTAAGTTACTACTGCTGTTGCTGCTGTTCCTACTGCTACAAAACTATTGCAACTACTGTTACCGCTGCCGTTACTATTGCTACTGCTATCAAAACTATCATACTACTGTGCTACTGATCACTTTGCTACAGATATTTATCTCCAGGTGTGGTTGAATTGACAACTCAACTTCTAATACTCTCAATTAGTCTTTGGCTCCCCTTGTGTTGAATCTATAAATTTGGGTTGAATACTCTACCCTCGAAAACTGTTGCGATCCCCTATACTTGTGGGTTATCAAGACCTTTTTCTGGCGCCGTTGCCGGGGAGCATAGCAATATTTGTTGAGTCACTTGGGATTTATGTCCATTTATCACTATGAAGAATCTGAAGGATCCAAGGACCAAGATTTTTCCCTCTACTACGAGGGGAGGTAAGGAACTGCCATCTATCTCTGCACTTGATTCACCTTCTGTTATGAGTAAGCTTGCAACACCACCACATGCTAGTAATCCTGATATGTCGCAAGTTATTGATCATGCTGCCTCTGCTATGAATGATGCTTATGATGATGCTAGTACCATGCTTGATGATAATGTGCCACTAGGAGAATTTCTTGATGAACAAATTGCTAGAGCTAAAGAAAATGAAATTGTTGAAACTGATGAAGCTTATGAAACTGATTATGATTATGAAAGTCCTATTAGTCCTAGTTCTCCTAAGTTTGAAATGCCTAAGATACCTGAAGGTTATGTTATGGATGAGGAGATATCTAGAGAAATTCTCTCTTGCAAGGATAGAGGCAATCTTAAGAAACTGCTATGCAAGTATAAGGAAAAGACTTTGAATGCTAGAATGAAATGTGATCCTAAGTTTGCTACTTCACCTATCTGTGTTACCGATAAGGATTATGAGTTCTCTGTCGACCCAGAGTTAATTACTTTGGTTGAATCTGATCCTTTTCATGGCTATGAAACTGAAACTGTAGTGGCACACCTTACTAAGCTGAATGATATAGCCACCCTCTTTGGTCATGATGAGAAGATTCACTACTATTACATCCTTAAGTTGTTTCCGTTCTCATTAAAGGGTGATGCTAAGACATGGTACAATACTCTTGCTCCTGGTTGTGTGCGTAGTCCCCAGGATATGATTTACTACTTCTCTGAAAAATATTTTCCTGCTCATAAGAAACAAGCCGCCTTACAGGAAATATTTAACTTTGTGCAAATTGAAGAAGAGAGTCTCCCACATGCTTGGGGGAGGCTCCTCCAGTTGCTTAATGCTTTTCCTGATCATCCTCTCAAGAAAAATGAAATACTTGATATCTTTTATAATGGACTAACCGATGCTTCTAGGGACTTCCTAGACATTGTGCTGGTTGTGTTTTCAGGGAACGAACTGTTGAACAAGCTGAAGAATTATTGAATAACGTATTGAAAAATTATGATGATTGGACTCTTCCTGAACCACCGCCTAAACCCACTCCGAAGAAGAGGGGTATCTTATTTCTCAGTCCTGAAGATATGCAAGAGGCAAAGAAATCTATGAAGTAAAAAGGTATTAAAGCTGAGGATGTTAAGAATTTGCCACCTATTGAAGAAATACATGGCCTTGACACACCATCACCCCCACAGGTGGTAGAGGTAAATTCTTTATTAAAGTTTAACGAAAGTGACATCCCTCACAATAAACCTCCTAGTCAATGCTTATATGAGTTTGATAACTATATTATGAAGCAAGATCATTTCAATGGCCATGTTCTGAAACCGTTGAAATACAATTGTGATATGATTGCTCGCTTGAGTGACTTGCTATTTAGAATCAGTAATGATGTTAGAGTTGTAGGAAAGCATGCCTCTATGGTTCAAACTTAGTTAGAACAAGTAGCTAAGTCTCAAAAAGAATTGCTTGATGAAATGAATAGTAATATGCATGACGTTGCTGCTAGAGTAGTAACTAGAGGAGGTAGAATGACCCAAGAACCACTTTATCCTAAGGGTCATCCTAAAAGAATTGAACAAGACTCTCAGAGAATTAATCTTGATGCACCTAGTCCTTCTAAGAAAAAAAAGAGAAAGAAAAATGATAGGACTTTGCATACCTCTAGTGAACCTGAGACACAAAAACCTCCTGATAATAATGATGTCTCTACTTTCGATGCTGAAACTCAGTATGGTAGTGAACATCAACATAGTGATAATGAAAATGATAATGATGATGTTCACGATGATGCTTAACCTAGTAATGATAGAGAACCAGATAATGATGTTGAAATAGAGCCTGCTCCTGATCTTGATAACCCACAACCTAAAAATAAACGTTATGATAAGAAAGATTTTGTGGCAAGGAAACATGGTAAAGAAAGAGAGCCATGGGTTCAGAAACCCATGCCATTTCCACCTAAGCCAACTAAGAAAAAGGATGATGAAGAATTTGAGCGCTTTGCTGAAATGATTAGGCCAGTCTTTTTGCGTACCCGTTTGACTGATATTTTGAAGATGGCCCCTTATGCAAAGTATATGAAAGACATCATCACTAATAAAAGGAAAATACCTGAAGCTGAAATCTCCACCATGCTTGCTAATTATTCTTTTAAGGATGGAGTACCTAAAAAACTTGGAGATCCTGGAATACCAACTATACCTTGCTCCATCAAAAGAAACTATGTTAAAACTGCTTTGTGTGATTTGGGAGCTGGTGTTAGTGTTATGCCTTTCTCCTTATACAAAAGGCTTGATTTGAATAAACTCACACCCACCGAGATATCATTGCAAATGGCTGACAAGTCAACAGCCATACCTATCGGTATTTGTGAGGATGTGCCCGTTGTTGTTGCAAATGTTACTATCTTAACGGACTTGGTAGACCCTTTTTGAATACTGCAGGGGCTGTTATTGTTGCAAGAAAAGCAAAGTCACTTTTCATATTAATGGTAATGAGCACACTGTGCACTTTCCGAAGAAACAATTTCAAGTGAATGGTATAAATGTTATTGGAGAATCTCCGACCATCACTATTGGAAGTTTTCAATTACCTCTACCTACCGCCAAGAAGAAATATGATATACTTATTGTAGGGGATATGCGCATCCCCATTGAGGTAACTTAGTGTTTTACGAAAGTTCTTCGGTTTCATGCTAATCGGAAGTGGTTGTTAATAAGACTTGATCAACCTTATTAATGAATCATTTTAGAGAGGTATGACGTCGATGAATCTAGTAAGCACAACTCTCTGCTCCCACATTTTATTTTCTGTTTTAGTTAGTAGAATAAAATAAAATGCCATGTTTATCCTGTTTTCTGTTTTCTCCATGCAATAAAAAATGACCCAAAATTAAAAATTCTCAAAATGCCCTGAAAATTTAACATGAATTTTTCCTGAATATTTATGAATTTCTGGTGCAAATAACACCCGAGGGGAGTGCCCAGGGTGCACAGCACCCACCAGGGCGCGCCAGCTTCCCCAGGCGCGCCCTGGTGGGTGGTGGCCCCCACGTAGGCCCCCTCACTTATCTCTTTAGCCCACATCGCCACCTACCTCCAGCAAAAAATCACCACAACCACCATTTTCGTGTTCTTGCTCTCAAACCCGCGGATTTCGATCTCTTTGCTCGAAGCTCCGTTTCCGAAACTATTTGGAGGGATTGCTACTTGGTATGTGACTCCTCCATTGCTCCAATTAGTTTTTTGTTTTAGTGGATTATTTTTAGAGTAATTAGCTACTCTTGGTGCTGTTGTAGATGAGCTTGCATGTTGAATTCTTAGAGTTCTAAGTAGTTTGAATGCTCAATATGGCCTCTATGCATGCTTGGGAGTAGTTGCTAACAATCTTACAAAGTTTTGTTGACAAATTTTTTTGTGGAGTAAATTTTTTCATAATTTTTATAGGAATAAAAATGCAATTCTTTAGGAGTTCTTCAAGGAGGAGATCCTCGGGAGCCTCGTCAAGTGGAAGCTCAGTTCGACAGTCTTATGTTGAACCAAGCGAAAGCTTGATGCGAGATGCTCCTACCAAATCATGCTTGTGGCCCTGCGACGAGTTCATGGAAGGTGCAGGTATTAAGGAGGAATTTTATCAATTTATCCACAACACAGGGCTTGCTTCCTTCATCGCAGATAAGTGCCCCCAATGCCTCGAACTCACGAAAACCTTCACAAAGAAATTCAAATATTTTCCTCGTGAGTCCAGAGTCTCATTCAACATGTACGATCATTCCTTTACCATGCCACTATAAATGTTTAGCAATGCATGCAAACTTCCATATGAGGGTTCCTTCGATGAACCCACAAAATCTGAGTACGCGCCATTTTTAGTTAATATCTGCTTTGGCGAAGATAGAGGGGTTGCACAAGGGAGAATTAACAGCATCCATTTTCCATCACTCCAATATTTTGCGCTCTTTAACGGCAAATGTATTGTAGGCAAACAAGAGTGTAGCACCTTATGTGCTCATGATTTGACTCTCTTACAAACTGCCATAACTGGGAATAAGGATTATAATCTTTGTGCAATTGTTGCACGGAGGTTGCATCTTAATGCTGCTAATGGTAATTTTTATGGAGGAATTTATGCCTCCCGTGTAGCTGAGAGATTAAATGTTTCACCTTGGCCTAATGACCCCATCCTACCCACTCAGTATTTAGACTTTGATGCTATGAAGCGTCATAAGTTCCTTATGGGTACGGCCACCAACTACACCTATAACTTGAGATTTAATAAAAAAAACTGTTGTGCCTGTTGTTTTGCCTGCTCCTGCTCTCTTTGATTTTCACACTAGGGGAAGATATTATGTTCTTGAGAGCGAACCTTATGAGTACAACGCGGAGGTTGAAGCTGCCAGGAGGGCCGCAGAGTCTGCTCCGAGGTTCTCTATGAGCCATCGTCGAGATTATTATTCATACGGATGGTGATTACCAAGCTAGGCCAAAAGCCTAAGCTTGGGGGAGTACGTATTTCCACCGACATTACATTCATGTTCGCACATTTCATTCCAGTTGTCGGTGTTCGTACTTTTTCATTGTAATATCCATGTTAGATTTGTTTTCTCGCTTTCTTGTGTGTTTGAGAAACTTTGAGAAAACCCAAAAATATTTCATACTTCTTTTTAGTTTTTCTTTCTAGCTTAGTTTAATTGTTGCATTAAAAGAAAACCCAAAAAGATTTCTCACTTCTTCTTTTACTTGTTGGGAGCTATCCCGTGTAAATAGTTTTTCTCGTTTTTATCTTTCCTCTTTAATTTGCTTCTTTCAAGAAAAACCAAAAACTCCAAAAATATTTCAGTGTGTTTCTCTGAAATTCTTTTCTTTTTACTTGAGTCTTACCGAGGAGAAGACCACGATGAAATTGTTGAGTGGTTCTCATCTGCTTTATCGTTTACCTAATAAAGAACCCATATTACCTTGTCTTCTCCTCTTGAATAAATGTTTGCAGATTCCAGCTTAGTCCACGGCATTCTTGCACTATTATTCTCTTATCATTCGGTCGTGCAAGTGAAAGGCAATAATGATGACATTTGATGAATTGACTGTGGCAGAGAAAGGCGGGTATGAACTCAACTTGTTTTTGTTTTTGTAAATATGTTTAACCTAGTATCCCTTGATTCAGCTCATTATGATCAAACATGTTTGCAATAACCATTAGAGATTATAGTTGTTCATGCCATGCTTAAGTAGCTAGGACTAGATAATGATTTATTTTGGGTGTCAACATGCATTAAAATGGTTGTGATGCGGTATGATGATATGGTATCCTCTAGATGTTTCAAGTGGCTTGACGTGGCACATGTTCACGCATGTAGTTGAATCAAAACCAACATAGTCTTCATGATAGTTATGTTCATGGTGTCCATATCCTACTCATGCTAGTATTCAATGTTGATTATATGTAATGCATGTTCATGACCGTCTTCGCTCTCTAGCTGGCCGCTTCTCAATCTAATTGCTAGCCTTCGCCTGTACTAAGCGGGAATACTGCTTGTGCATCAAAACCCTTGAACCAGGTTATGCCAGATGAGTCCACTATATCTACCTATATGCGGTATTACCCTGCCGTTCCAAAGTAAATTTGCATGTGCCACCTCTGAAAATTCAAATGAACATCTGTTTTGTGTGCCTGGACCGCTCATGAAGCGACAGGGAGCAGTCAGTATCTTCCATGCTAAGCGGGTTATTCTCATGACGAGTGTTTATTCACTTGTCCTTACACGAGAGGGGCGGTAATAGGGATTCCCAGACCCGAAATCAAAAATCAAAAATAATTAAACAAAACTCCCCCAGGAATGTTGTTGGTTTGGACGGTACCCGTGGATGCGGCTCGCCGTGGAGTGTGATTGTAGGTGGAGGGGGAGTAAACCTTTACTTTTACCGCTTGGGAACCGCCGCTAATTTGTTTAGCATGGAAGATATTGATAACTCTTGGTCGTGACGTTGATAGGAAGGGTGTACCTCCCAAAATTATATCTCTCTCTGTTTTAAACTTTGAGCTCTGGCACCTCTGCAAATCCATGCTTCCCTCTGCGAAGGGACTATCTATTTACCTTTATGTTGAGTCATCACCTTCTCAAATAAGCGCCAGGCCTGAGAGCACTATTTTCATCCTCATGCATTGTGTATAGTTGATGTTGGGTGCAGCATGACTGGATCTTCTCTACCATGAATTACAATGTTTAGTCGCTGCTTGAACTTTGGAGGTGCTCTGCATTTATGTTTTGGGGTCTCAGAAAGGGCTAGCGAGATACCACTATTGTCATATTGTATCACGATTGTTTGACAAAATGTTGGCGCTTGAGATATCTTATTATTGCTCGCTAGTTGCTTATGTTATTGATGTGAGTAAATATAATTCCTAAGAGTTATTGTTGACATGGTTAGTCATAATCTTTGCTGAAAACGTGGGTGCTACTTAAGCATATATATGTAAACAAGAACAAAAGAGTTCATAAAAGTTTTTCTTTATCACTTTCAGTTTATCAACTGAATTGCTTGAGGACAAGCAAAGGTTTAAGCTTGGGGGAGTTGATACGTCTCCAACGTATCTACTTTTCCTCACTCTTTTGCCCTTGTTTTGGACTCTAATTCGCATGATTTGAATGGAACTAACCCGGACTAACGTTGTTTTCAGCAGAATTGCCATGGTGTTGTCTTTTGTGCAGAAATAAAAGTTCTCGGAATGGAACGAAACTTTCTGGAGATTTATTTTGGAAAATATAAAATAATACTAGAGCCAGAAACCACCGGAGAGGGGGCCCAGGGTGCACAGCACCCCCCAGGGCGTGCCAGCCCCCTCCCGGCGCGCCCTGGCGGGTGCTGGGCACCTCGTGGCCCCACTTGCCCTATCTCCGCCACTATAAATTCCTATTTTTCTACAAAAAAATAGGAGAGAAAGAATTATTGCATTTCACGAGACGGAGCCACCGCCACCTCCTGTTCTTCATCGGGAGGCCAGATCTGGAGCCCGTTTGGGGCTCCGGAGAGGGGAATCTTCGGTCTTCGTCATCATCAACCTTTCTCCATCGCAAATTCCATGATGCTCCCCATCGGGAGTGAGTAATTCCTTCATAGGCTTGCTGGTCGGTGAGGAGTTGGATGAGATTCATCATGTAATCGAGTTAGTTTTGTTAGGGCTTGATCACTAGTACCCATTATGTTTTGAGATTGATGTTGCTATGACTTTGCTATGCCTAATGCTTGTCACTAGGGCCCGAGTGCCATGATTTCAGATCTGAACCATTTATGTTATCATCTCTATATATATGTTCTTGATCCGATCTTGCCTAGTCATATGCACCTATTACGTGTAATGATCCGTCAACCCCATAGTGACAATATTTGGGATACTTCGCGGTGATGACCGTAGTTTGAGGAGTTCATGTATTCACCATGTGTTAATGCTTTGTTCCGGTTCTCTATTAAAAGGAGGCCTTAATATACCTTAGTTTCCTTATGGACCCCGCTGCCATGGGAGGGTAGGACAAAAGATGTCATGCAAGTTCTTTTCCATAAGCACGTATGACTATTTACGGAATACATGCCTACATTACATTGATGAACTGAGCAAGTTCTGTATCGCCCTAGGTTATGACTATTATATGATGAATATCATCCAATGAGTTACCGATCCAGTGCCTACGACCTTTCCACTTATTGTTCTTGCTAAGTTACTACTGATGTTGCTGCTGTTCCTACTGCTACAAAACTATTGCAACTACTGTTACCGCTGCCGTTACTATTGCTACTGCTATCAAAACTATCATACTACTATGCTACTGATCACTTTGCTGCAGATATTTATCTCCAGGTATGGTTGAATTGACAACTCAACTACTAATACTCGCATGTATTCTTTGGCTCCCCTTGTGTCGAATCTATAAATTTGGGTTGAACACTCTACCCTCGAAAACTGTTGCGATCCCCTATACTTGTGGGTTATGAGCTTGAGAGGGGGTTAATCATAAGTAGGTTGTTAGTTCAAGTAAGAACAACACCTTAGCACCGGTCCACCCACATATCAAATTATCAAAGTAGCGAACACGAATAAAACCAACATGATAAAAGTGACTAGACGAAATTCCCGTGTACCCTCAAGAACACTTTGCCTATTACTAGTGATTGTTCTGGTTTGTCCTTTGCCTCAAAAGGATTGGGCTACCTTGCTGCACCGTGTTAACCGTTACCATTACTTGCTCGTTACAAATTATCTTGCTATCAAACTATCTATTACCTACAATTTCAGTGCTTGCAGAAATTACCTTGCTGAAACCGCTTGTCATTTCCTTCTGCTCCTCGTTGGGTTCGACACTCTTACTTATCGAAAGGACTACGGTTGATCCCCTATACTTGTGGGTCATCAAGAATCTTTTCTGGCGCCATTGCCGGGGAGTGAAGCGCTCTTGGTAAGTGGAAATCGGTAAGGAAAAACTTATACTACGTGCTGAAATTTATTGCTACTAGCTACTATGGAGAACAATCCTTTGAGGGGTTTGTTCGGGGTATCTTCACCTCGACCGGAACCACAATTAGTTACCCCTCAACCTATAGCACCTACTGATACTGTTACTTATGAAATTCCTTCGGGTATGCTAGAACACTTGCTTGCTAAACCTTATGCAGGAGATGGAACTGAACATCCTGATATGCATCTCTTATATGTGAACGAAATATGTGGATATTTAAGCTTGCAGGTTTACCCGGAGATGAAGTTAAGAAGAAGTTTTTCCCTTTATCTTTGGAGGGAAAAGCATTGACATGGTATAGGATATGTGATGACCTTGGATCTTGGAACTGGAATCGTTTGCAATTCGAATTTCATCAAAAGTTTTATCCTATGCATCTAGTTCATCGTGATCGGAATTATATATATAATTTTTGGCCTCGTGAAGGAGAAAGTATCGCTCTAGCTTGGGGGAGGCTTAAGTCAATGTTATATTCATGCCCCAATCATGACATTCCGAGGGAAGTTATCATTCAGAATTTTTATGCTCGGCTTTCCCATAATGATCAATCCATGCTCGATACTTCTTGTGCTGGTTCTTATATGAAGAAGACTATTGATTTTAAGTGGGATCTCTTGGAAAGAATTAAATGCAACTCTGAAGATTGGGAACTCGATGAAGGTAATGAGTCAGGTATAAAGCTTGAATTTGATTGTGTTAAATCTTTTATGAATACGGATACTTTTCACTAGTTTAGCACTAAATATGGACTTGACTCTGAGATAGTAGCCTCTTTCTGCGAAGCATTTGCTACTCACGTTGACCTCCCTAAGGAGAAGTGGTTTAAACATCATCCCCCTGTTTAAGAAGACATTAAAGAACCGGTCATAGCTAAAGAAGAAACCATCTTTTACAATGTTGATCCAGTTGTGCCTATTGCTTATATTGAAAAGCCACCTTTCCCTGTTAGGATAAAGTAACATGCTAAGGTATCGACCGTGGTTCATAAGAGTAATATAAGAGCACCTAAACCCCCTGAGCAAATTAAAGTAGAACCTAGTGTTGCTATGGTTAAAGATATCTTGGAAGAAAATATTGATGGGCATGTCATTTACCTTTGTGATGAAGCTGCTAGAATTGCTATGCCTGATAAGAAAGATAAACATAGACCTATAGAAGGCTTGCCCGTTGTCTCGGTTAAAATAGGAGATCATTGTTACCATGGTTTATGTGATTTAGGTGCTAGTGTGAGTGCTATCCCTTTTACCTTATACCAAGAAATTATGAATGAAATAGCACCTGCTGAAATGGAAGATATTGATGTTGCTATTAAACTTGCTAATAGAGATACTATCACACCACTTGGGATTGTTAGAGATGTTGAAGTCTTGTGTGGGAAAGTAAAATACCCTACTGATTTTCTAGTTCTTGGTTCCCCACAAGATGACTTTTGTCCCATTATCTTTGGTAGACCTTTCTTGAGCACCGTCAATGCTAAGATAGATTGTGAAAAACAAACTGTCGGTGTCAGTTTTGGTAATGTGTCTCATGAGTTTAATTTTTCCAAGTTTAGTAGAGAACCCCGTGATAAAGAATTATCTAATAAGGATGAGATAATTGGTCTTGCTTCTATTGCTGTGCCTCCTACTGATCCATTAGAACAATATTTGCTTGGCCATGAAAA
Organism: Elymus sibiricus; assembly: GCA_039707655.1. Classification (NCBI taxonomy): domain Eukaryota; kingdom Viridiplantae; phylum Streptophyta; class Magnoliopsida; order Poales; family Poaceae; genus Elymus; species Elymus sibiricus. The sequence goes on along the minus strand of CM077667.1, from coordinate 449,689,886 downwards.
TGATATGCACATGCGTGAAAGAAATGAAATAGATCAAATTTTCTTCGAACAACAACCTCTCCTGAAACACAATTAGCCTATTGAAACTCCTGGAGGTCCTCCTCCACCTAAAGGTGATCCCGTGTTTGAGTTGAAACAATTGCCTGACACTTTGAAGTATGCTTATCTTGATGAGAAAACGATATATCCTGTTATTATTAGTGCTAACCTTTGAGAACATGAAGAAGAAAGATTATTGAAAGTTCTAAGGAAGCACCGGGCTGCTATTGGATATACTCGTGATGATCTTAAGGGCATTAGTCCCACTCTATGTCAGCACAAGATCAATATGGAACCAGACGCTAAACCCGTTGTTGATCACCAACGACGATTGAATGCTAAGATGAAAGAAGTGGTAAGAACTGAAATATTAAAGCTTCTGGAAGCAGGTATAATCTATCCCATAGCTTATAGTAGATGGGTAAGTCCCGTTCATTGTGTCCCTAAGAAAGGAGGTATTACCGTTGTTCCTAATGATAAGAATGAACTCATTCCACAAAGAGTTGTCACTGGCTATAGAATGGTAATTGATTTTAGAAAATTAAATAAAGCTACAAGAAAAGATCATTACCCTTTGCCTTTCATTGATCAAATGCTACAGAGACTATCTAAGCACACCCACTTTTGTTTCCTGGATGGATATTCTGGTTTCTCTCAAATACCCGTGTCACAATCCGATCAAGAGAAAACCACCTTTACTTGCACTACTAGGGAAAACCTTATACACAGAAGCTTATCTGTAGCGCTCTTTAAAAGGAGGCGCTACTGCTAATTATCAGTAGCGCGTGGACGGCAAGGGCGCTACTGCTATCGACATAGCAGTAGCGCGTCGACTATAAAATCCGCTACTACTATAATTGCCACACCGTTGCCGACCGGCTAGGTGTAGTAGTAGCGTCCTTCTGCAAACTGCGCTACTTCTAACAAAATACTAGTGGCGCGTTTTTATGGTAGGGCGCTACTGCTAAGTTTGATCTTGGCCACATGGCGGACACCACTTAGCCGTAGCGCGGCTCCCAGAAACGCACTACTGCTAACGAAATACTAGTGGCGCGTTTTGCTTTCCCACGCTACCCCCACCGTCTCCCTCTCTCCATTCGATCCCGTCTCCCTCTCATCACTCCCTCTCCCCCGACCGCCGCCGTCGCCATCGCCTCGACGCCGCCACCGTCGCGCCCTCTCACTCGCCGTCGCGCCCCCTCCCTCGCCGTCGCCTACCCCCGAGCCTCGACCCGGACGCCACCACCGTCACGCCCCCTCCCTCACCGCCGCGCCCCCTCCCTCCGCAGGTAGCCACCACTCCCTCCTTCCTCCCTCTCCCCTCTCCCCTCACTCCCTTCACCCCCTCTCGCATCTGGCCGTCTAGGTTCATAGGCAGAGCAGTTTGATTCTTGGGTTAGGGGGGTTAGGTTGATTCTAGGGTTAGGTTTTGTAATATTAGGAAAAATCTCTCTAGGGACCCAATATAGTTAGTTCGTGGTGGTGGAAAAAATTAGTTTAGAGCAAAAAATCAATATAGAAATAAGCTTGCTTTGGACCCAATGTAGTTTTCTTCATCTTCACGCTTGAATTAGTGATTTTTTCTAGATGGTTGTAGTGGAAAAAATTAGTTTAGAGCAAAAAATCAATATAGAAATAAGCTTGCTTTGGACCCAATGTAGTTAACTAATATTTTTAGGATAGTACGAGAGAGTTGCAAATTAGGACAGTACGAGAGAGTTGCAGTCGACCCAAAGCTCTAGGGTTTATAGGAAATTTTCTTCAAGTTCTATATTTTCTTGAAGTTGTCCTTTTATATAGAACTTTGAATTGTTCGATAATTGTGCCCAAGTGCCCTATATATGAATGTGCCCAAGTGGCCTTTTGTTGATTGCAGGGTAAATGATTCGAGTGGCCTATGTTTTGCCGGAATGTTGATTCATTTCCGTTCCGGTGAATTTTAGGCGCTCGATATGTCCACTTTTTAGCAAAGGTCATGTCGAAATTTCCCGTGAATTTTGGCATGACTTGTGCTAGAAAGTAGGCATATCGAGTGCCGGGATTTGTCATTACTCATTTTATTATAGTTAAGAATTAAACGAGGAGACTTAATCGCAGGAAACATGTCGAACATTAAACGATAAGAAAATGTTCTCATAGGAAATTGTTCTCGACGTCAACGATGCCTGGCCCGCATCCTGGTCATCGACTCGGCGGCGACATGCTTGAGAGGCGCCATGTCTGGGACTGGGCTCCGCCGGGCTGGCACTGGGAGGTGCTACCTTCCGGGCCGCGCACCTTGGTGAGGAATCCAGGTCTCGTCGTCGACCCGAAGCTTCTTTGGTGGCGGTCGCGTGGGCCACTATCGGTGCGGAGGGAGCGGGCCCCCGCGGAGGTGGTACGTCGTCGTGTCAGGCAGGAGGACGAGCACGTCCGTCGCTACATGGCTGCATTGGATGCCAGGTTCTGTAATACCTGGCAGGTTCTTCAGGGATCTCACCCGAGCTATGATCTGGTGATGGTTCCTTCTCTTTGGGTGTCCACCGCCTGCGCCGTGAGACGTCAACTGGAACTGTATTACTAATATTATATGATAATATTCAAGATGTATTAGTGATAATATTCGATGATGCATTAAACGGATTATTCGAGATGATGTATTAGTGATATTATATGATAATATTCGAGAAATTTTTAGTAAAAAAAATCAGGTACTTTCGGTCCGTCGTTGCTCCTTGTGTGACTTTCATGTGTGTTCTTGATGGATGAATCCTGACTGTTGTCGTGGGGGGCGCTTCCTCCTCTTCTCTTCTTGCGATATATACCTCGGTATAATGCGCAAGGAGAGGAGAGGGGTGCGCCCATCACCGACGGTCGAACTATTAGTGTGAGAGAGTGTCCACCAACATATATACACCAACTATGATGTATTAGTGCCTATATTTTGCCGGAATGTTGATTTATTTTCGTTCTGGTAAATTTTAGGCGCTCAATATGTCTTACATTAGGAATGGTCTTGCCGTAATTTTTGAATCATGAACACAGGAAATGTCGTCGTCTGATGACGACGATAGGATCCAAGCATGTGAACTCTGCGGTGAAGATAAGGGTCTTTTCGACCAGCCTGGGCTGCGAGACGATAGGTTCTTCACCATCAAGCTTGACAAGACCTTCGATGTTTCAACGGTACGCAACGATGACAAGTGTTTTTTCGTAATTAAGCACGACTTCTGTTTCTTTGCTTCAACGTGTAATTTTTGTTTTATACAATTCGACTAGTTCATCCCCTGTCATGCAAGATGGTATTTCTTGGAGAGGCTCGGTTTCGAAGAAAACGAAAGTTTCGAGACGAGGAGAGCTAACCTGAGGACTAAACATGGTCACACATTTCTGGTCAAAGTCATGAATGCAGTTAATAACACAGAATTAGGGTGCTCAAATTGGGAAGCTCTAGCCAAGGCATATGGACTTCAATAGGATATGGAAATAACCTTCGATCTTCGTCCTGAAGATCATATTGAAGGTAATATCGACATTTGGGTGGATGTCGACAGGCTTCCAGTTTTACCTCCATGTGAGTTTGTCAACCATATTTGTCAAGTAGTTTGCATTCTATATTTAAAAATAGTTGGTGTTCATCCACTCTAAATTTGTTAATTTATAATTTATAGCTTATTTCGTTTCTTCGAGTGAAACACAGAAAAGAATTGACAACACACACTACACTTATGGATCACATCTAACATGGGAGGAGAAGGATGCTCTTATCAACTTTGTTATTGGTGTCCTGGTTGGTAGGGACAACTTCCCGTATAATTTGGGAACTGGCCCAAATTATACATTTTACATGCCACTAGTGCATAGGTTGAGGGCGGATGAGATTCGCCGAAATATCTTGGTAAGAGTTGCTAATTAAGTACACTACTATTGTGTAAATGGTGTTGATTACATTGCTAACTAGGCTACTATTATGTTCTTCAACACAAACTGCCAAATGATGTTGTGCCTTGTTGATGCAACGCGAAGGTTATATGACAATTAAAAGCCCTATGAGGCCCGAGTTCTCTTTTCAATACTCGACTGAGCGCAAACCACCAAAACGGCTACAAATTGAAGCATGGGGAGAAATAAAGAAGGATCGCAAGCCACAAGTTGGAGACCGTTGGATCTCTTTGCTTCATCATGGAGACATAGGTGTTATTCTGTTTTATGTCATTTTACCTAGGAGGGAGGACTAGGTCCTATGAGAGAGAAGTTTTTCTAGTTTATATTAACTTGCATGATCGATTAGGATGATTATTAGTATGATGTTGTTTTGTTTTATGAGATTTTAACTTGATATGATTAAGATGATGATGAGTTGTTAGATGAGTAAGATGATGCTGAGTTATATGACATATATTTGATTAAAGTGGATGGATGCAAGTGATCATGTTGAATTAGAGGGAAATATGACGTTGCGGATTTGCAACGTCATATTTCCCTTTAATTCAACATGATAACTTGCATCCATCCACTTTAATCTAAATGTTGTTGCTCGCACAATAATTACTGATGTTGTATATTAATATGTATAACCGTGTGTAAATACAACATAAATATAAAAAAAAGAAATATGTGCGTTTACTAGTGGCGTGGGTTAGGAAAGAACACTACTGCTAAATAAGTTAGCAGTAGCACTGGTTAAAAGGCGCTACTGCTAAACTTTAGCTGTAGCGCTGGGCGACCAGCGCTACTGCTAAAACTTAGCTGTAGCGCCTTAGCAGTAGCGCTGCCACCAGCGCTACTGGTATGGGTAATTCCAGCGCTACTTCTAGGCTTTCTCCTAGTAGTGTTGCCCTTTTGGAACTTATGCTTATAGACGTATGCCTTTTGGTTTATGCAATGCACTTGCTACCTTTCAAAGATGTATGACTGCTATATTCTCTGATTTTTGTGAAAAGATTGTAGAGGTTTTCATGGATGATTTTTCCATTTACGGAACTTCTTTTGATGATTGCTTAAGCAACCTTGATCGAGTCTTGCAGAGATGTGAACAAACTAATCTTGTCTTGAATTGGGAGAAGTGCCACTTTATGGTTAATGATGGTATTGTCTTGGGGCATAAAATATCTGAGCGAGGTATTGAGGTGGATAAAGCTAAGGTTGATGCAATTGAGAAAATGCCGTGTCCTAAAGATATTAAAGGTATTCGGAGTTTCCTTGGTCATGCTGGTTTTTATAGGAGGTTCATTAAAGACTTCTCTAAAATTTCTAGGCCTCTTACTAATCTTTTGCAAAAGGATATTCCTTTTGTTTTTGATGATGATTGTGTGGAAGCCTTTGAAACACTCAAGAAAGCCTTAACCTCTGCACCTATCGTTCAACCACCTGATTGGAACTTGCCTTTTGAAATTATGTGTGATGCTAGTGATTATGCTGTTGGTGCTGTCCTAGGACAAAGAGTTGATAAGAAATTGAATGATATCCATTATGCTAGTAAAACTCTAGATAGTGCCTAACGAAATTATGCCACTACTGAAAAAGAATTTTTAGCAGTTGTGTTTGCTTGTGATAAATTTAGATCCTATATTGTTGACTCCAAAGTTATTGTTCACACCGATCATGCTACTATAAAATACCTTATGGAAAAGAAATATGCTAAACCTAGACTCATTAGGTGGGTTCTCTTGCTTCAAGAATTTGACTTACATATCATTGATAGGAAAGGAGCTGAGAACCCCGTAGCTGATAACTTGTCTAGGTTAGAAAATATCCTTGATGACCCACTACCTATTGATGATAGTTTCCCTGACGAACAACTAGCTGCAATAAGTGTCTCACACAACACACCTTGGTATGCTGATTATGCTAATTACATTGTTGCTAAATATATACCACCTACTTTCACATACCAACAAAAGAAAAAAATCTTCTATAACTTGAGACATTACTTTTGGGATGACCCACATCTTTATAAAGAAGGAGTAGATGGTATTATTAGGCGTTGTGTACCTGAGCATGAACAGGAACAGATCCTACGGAAATGGCATTCCGAAGCTTATGGAGGACATCATGCGGGAGATAGAACTGCTCATAAGGTATTGCAATCCGAATTTTATTGGCCTACTCTTTTCAAAGATGCTCGTAAGTTTGTCTTGTCTTGTGATGAATGTCAAAGAATTGGTAATATCAGTAAGCGTCAAGAAATGCCTATGAATTATTCACTTGTTGTTGAACCATTTGACGTGTGGGGTTTTGATTACATGGGGCCTTTTCCTTCCTCTAACGGGTACACTCATATTTTAGTTGCGGTTGATTATGCCACTAAGTGGGTAGAAGCTATTCCAACTAGTAGTGCTGATCACCACACCTCCATTAAAATGCTTAAAGAGGTTATCTTTCCGAGGTTTGGAGTCCCTAGATATTTAATGACCGATGGTGGTTCACACTTTATTCATGGTGCTTTCCATAAGATGCTTGCTAAATATGATGTTAACCATAGAATTGCATCACCCTATCATCCTCAATCTAGTGGTCAAGTAGAACTTAGCAATAGAGAAATAAAATTAATATTACAAAAAACTGTCAATAGGTCTCGTAAGAATTGGTCTAAGAAATTAGATGATGCACTTTGGGCCTATAGAACAGCTTATAAAAATCCTATGGGTATGTCTCCATATAAAATGGTATATGGAAAGGCTTGTCATTTGCCTGTAGAACTAGAACACAAAGCATTTTGGGCAATTAAAGAACTCAATTATGATTTCAAACTTGCCGGTGAGAAGAGGCTATTTGATATTAGCTCACTAGATGAATGGAGAACCCAAGCGTATGAAAATGCCAAGCTATTCTAAGAAAAAGTAAAAAGATGGCATGACAAAAGAATCCAAAAGCGGGAATTCAAAATAGGAGATTATGTTCTTTTATTCAACTCTCGTTTAAGATTCTTTGCTGGAAAACTTTTCTCCAAATGGGAGGGACCATATATTATTGAAGAGGTTTATCGTTATGGAGCTATCAAGATTAATAACGCCGAAGGTACTAACCCGAAGGTGGTCAATGGCCAAAGAATTAAGCATTATATCTTAGGTACGCCTATTAACGTTGAAAGCAATGTTATCCAAACCATGACACCGGAGGAACACATAAAAGAAACCTTCCGGAACACTCCAGAATACATAAAAATAGGAGGTACGTGATACGGTAAGTAAACGGACTCCTAAAAATCCACAACAATATTTTTTGTTAGTTTTGGAATATTTTGAAATTTTAGGAATAAAAAAATAAACCGGAAGGTGATCGAGGTGAGCACGATACACCAGGGCGCGCCGGGCACCCCTGGGCGCGCCCTGGTGGGTGTTGCCCACCTCGGATGCCTTCCCGACTCCGTTTTCCTTCCAAATACTTGTTTCCCAAAAATTCTCTATATATACCCCTAACTGTTTTGATGACCGCATCGCAGAAAAATCCTCTGTTCTTGCTTCTTGCTGTTTTCCTATCAGATTTGTCAAGTCTGGCATCATGTCTTCTCCCTCTTCTAACAATATGGAAGAAGATGCCTGGCTAATGAAGATAGAGTTGAAGAGGGAGGAGCCGGAAGAAGCCTACAAGGAGAAGAAGGACAAGGAAGCTAAGGTGGATTATCTCCCTGAAGGAGATCAATTCACGCCAGCAAAGGAGGGAGAGGAAGAAGATATCCTTCAACCTTATTGCAGTCATCTCACCCCTATTGAAATTGAAGCCTTTAGAGCTTTGGAAGCGGTTCGTGTTCAGAATAAATTTCTCATCCGTGAAAATATCTTGTTGCAAGAACACATCGACCACCTTAGGAGAGTCATCCGCAAATTGGAGCATCTTCTGAAGCTAAAGTGTGACATCACATCACCACCACCTGCATCAACACCTCCACCTTCTTCATCACCACCACCAAAGGAGACTTGAGTACATGGGTATGGGTACTCCCCTTGGCTTGAGCCAAGATTGGGGGAGGAGCCCCGGTATCGTATCACCATCACATTTATTCACCTTTACCAATTTTGTTTCTATCTTTAGTTTCCCTTTGCCTTAGTCGAATAAAAGTTTAGCGAGATCTATTTTCGTGTGTTAGTTTTGTGGTCTTCCTATCTATGTAATCAAGTGAAAGTTATATAATAAAGTTTAGTTTGAGTTTTTGCTTCTCTACTTTCTTGTTGCAATCAAATAAAAGAAAGACAAATAAATGAAAAGAATCATATGCTAATCTTATAGTGAGTAATGACATCACATAAGGAAAAGTATAAGTAGTTAAATTTATTGGAGATTGACAAACATAGCATTGGTCAATGATGCAATTCATGAAAGAATTAATTAGGGAAGAGAAGATTCACATGCAAATACACTATCTTGGACATCTTTTATGATTGTGAGCCCCCATCAAATATTATATGTCAAAATTGTTGACGTTGGACAAGGAAGACAACGTAATGATTTATGTTTGTTCATATCCACATAGAAGTTATATTGTCATAGATCCTTCAACATGTGGTGCTTGCTCAATATCTTTGCTAGCCAAAAATTCCGCACTAAGTAGAGATACTACTTGTGCATCCAAAAACCCAAACCCAAACTCTTCCTTGAGTGTCCACCATACCTACCTTTGGATCGAGAAAGATCCTTCAAGTAAGTTGTCATCGGTGCATTAAGGCAATAAAAATTGCTTCTAAAAGTGTTTTGATCAATTAGTGTAAGAGAAAATTGAGTGTTATACGAACTTATGATGGCAAAGTAATAAAAGTGACGGACTGCATAATAAAGGTTGCTATCATAGGGGGCAATATAGCGTGACGTTCTTTTACATTAAGGGATTGGGCATACAAACCAATAAGCGCATGACAACCTCTGCTTCCCTCTGCGAAGGGCCTATCTTTTACTTTTATGCAAGAGTCAAAGTATTCTTCTCTATTCCTTTTTACTTTTTCCTTTGCAAGCATCATGTGGTGAGGAAAGATATAGGCACATATATCCAGTTGGATATGGGTGGGCATGAGTTATTATTGTTGACATCACCCTTGAGGTGAGTGAGTTGGGAGGCAAAACTACAAGCCCCTATCTTCCTATGTGTCCGGCTGAAACTTTTTGTTCATGGGTATGCCGTGAGCATTAGCAATCATAGAAGACTAAATGATGGTTGAGTATGTGGACTTGCCAAAAGGCTCCGACATGAGACCCTTCCTGAAAATATGATGAATTGTAGTTGCAAAGTTGACTAAGAACACAGTTTGTTGGTTTCCAATAAGGTTTATGCTTCATACGTCTATGTTGTGAGGAATTGTTACTTGTTCATGAGAAGCTTTATGATAAAAATATATTGAAATAAGTTATTACGTTAGAGTTTGTTGCTGTTATGTTAATAAGCATGATGCTTCTATGTCCGTATTTTATTTTTATCGACACCTCTCTCAAACCATGTGGACATGCTTTTCAATATCGGCTATCGCTTGAGGACAAGCGAGGTCTAAGCTTGGGGGAGTTGATACGTCCATTTTGCATCATGATTTCCTACTGTTATTTACTTTGTTTTGTTGAATAATAATGCTTTGGGGAGTGATTCTAATGCCTTTTCTCTCATAATATGCAAGGTTTACACAAAGAGGGAGAATACCGGCAGCTGGAATTCTGGACCCAAGAAAATCACGTCAGATATACCTATTCTGCACAACTCCAATGAAGCGGAAAATTTATGGAGATTATTTTTCTATTTAATAATAACTACTAGAGCTGAAAACTACCGGAGGTGGGCTCCCAGGTGGGATCCACCCACCAGGGAGCGCCTAGGGGTGCTCGGCGGGCCCTGGTGTATCGTGCCCAGCCTGGCCCGCTTCCGGTGCCCATCTTCTGGTATAAATTCCACAAAAAACTAAAAAAATCAGGAGGAGGACTTTCAGGACGAAGCGCCGCCGCCTCGAGGCGGAACTTGGGCAGGAGCACTTTTGCCCTCCGGCGGAGCGATTCCGCCAGGGGAACTTCCCTCCCGGAGGGGGAAATCGAAGCTATCGTCATCACCAACACCCCTCTCATCTTTGGGAGGTCAATCTTCATCAACATCTTCAACATCACCATCTCCTCTCAAACCCTAGTTCATCTCTTGTGTTCAATCTTTGTACCGGAACCTCAGCTTGGTAACTGTGGGTGACTAGTAGTGTTGATTACCTTGCGTAGTTGATTACCATATGGTTTATTTGGTGGAAGATCATATGTTCAGATCCATTATGCTATTCATTACTCATCTGATCTTGAGCATGATTATTATTTGTGAGTAGTTACCTTTGTTCTTGAGGTCACGGGAGAAGTCATGTTGCGAGCAATCATGTGAATTTGATATGTGTTCGATATTTTGATGATATGTATGTTGTGATTCCCTTAGTGGTGTCATGTGAACGTCGACTACATGACACTTCACCATTCATGGGACTAAGGGAATGCATTGTGGAGTAGTTATTAGATGATGGGTTGCTAGAGTGACAGAAGCTTAAACCCTAGTTTATGCGCTACTTCGCAATGGGCTGATTTGGATCCACATGTTTAATGCTATGGTTAGACTTTGTCTTAATACTTTTCTCGTAGTTGCGGATGCTTGCGAGGGGGTTAATCATAAGTAGGTTGTTAGTTCAAGTAAGAACACCACCTTAGCACCGGTCCACCCACATATCAAATTATCAAAGTAGCGAACACAAATCAAACCAACATGATAAAAGTGACTAGACGAAATTCCCGTGTACCCTCAAGAACACTTTGCCTATTACTAGTGATTGTTCTGGTCTGTCCTTTGCCTCAAAAGGATTGGGCTACCTTGCTGCACCTTGTTTACCGTTACCGTTACTTGCTCGTTACAAATTATCTTGCTATCAAACTATCTATTACCTACAATTTCAGTGCTTGGAGAAATTATCTTACTGAAAACCGCTTGTCATTTCCTTCTGCTCCTCGTTGGGTTCGACACTCTTACTTATCGAAAGGACTACGATTGATCCCCTATACTTGTGGGTCATCACAGCACTACAAAAATGTGTCTTGTCCCCTCGTTCGTCACTGGGATATAGAGCACCGCAAGATTGAACCCACTACAACACACCTCTCCCACTGAAGAGAAACCAATCTAACTGGCCAAACTAAATCGATAGATCGGAGAGAATTACGAAGCTATAACAATCATGCAAATAAGAATCAAATGAGAATTCAGAAAAGACTCAAATCGTTTTCATGAATTATATAAACATAAACCCACAATTCATCAGATCCCAACAAACGCACCGCAAAGAGTGATTACATAAGATATATCACCACAGGAATCGCGGTGATCATGGCAACAAAGAACATAGAGAGAGAGAGACAGAGCCATCTAGGTACTAACTACGGACTCGTAGGTCTGTGGTGAACTACTCACACATCACCATGGGAGCAGCACGGTTGATGTAGAGGCCCTTTGTGATCGACCCCCCTCCGACAGGGCATCGGAACAGGGCTCCAGATGGGCACATGATGGAACAAAGACTTGCGGCGACAAAAAAGTGTTTCGGGAGGCTCTCCATGGTTTTTGGGATTAAAGAGAATTTATAGGCCAGAGAACAATGCCACAAGGACGGGGAGGTGGTCCCAAGCCATCAGGGCGTGACCACCCCCATGGGCGCGCCTTGTTGGCTTGGGGACATGTTAGTGCATCTAGTGCCCCATAGTGATTTTGGTGTATTGAAGACTTATAGGTTAAGAGACTAATGCGTTTGTAGGTGTACACAGGCTCTATAAGTCGCTGAGGAGTTTGATACATTCGGAGATTATCGACCCCTAAAAATGTATGTCTTCAACTGAAGACTTTGGTGAAAACTTTGGTGAAGACTTTGCTGAAGACTTTGGTATTCCCTGAAGACTTTGAAAAAGAAGAAGTTGGTGTGACCTTGAAGATATGAACGAGGACTATGAAGCGTGAAGACTTTTGTTTTCGTAGTTTCATTTCCTTTCTTTGAGTCATAGGAAACACCGTACTGTTAAAGGGGACCGAGGTAATACTAAGGAAAATTTCCAACTGATGCTCAACTCAAAAGCCTCAACCTATCCAATCCTTCGAGTGAAGCCTTTGGAAATCTCTTGCAGTTCAGTCAAGTTCTTCAGTGACAGAGACGATGATCTTCTGGTCTCTGAGGAAATTGGTCTGACTGAGGAGTTAGGATTTCGCCAGTGCGAATTGCTTACAAGTGAGGAATATGATAAGCCTGTGGACTTTCATAGTTCGAAATTCCGACCGTTGCTGTGCTAAGTGCCAGCTGTCCCCAATCATCCTATCCACATAACGGTCATATCATTGGGGGCATTTATGTCTTATCATGTCGGGTTGCACCCTGGCTATAAATAGCCACCCCCCACAACCACTAGTTGGTTGGCTGCTCCGAGAGAGAACTGACACTTGTCATTTGAGAGCATCCCATTCCTCGAGGACTTTGAGAGAAAATCATCAGTGAGGAAAAATCCCAAACCAAACCACCAAACCCAAAGTGATTGAGCATCACTGAAGAAATTGTTCCTATGTGGAACCGACGCTTGTTACCTTTGAAGACTGTGTATCTTCCAGACGGTTAGGCGTCATGGTCTAGTGCATTCTGCAGTAAATTGGGGATCACGAAGTGACCTTGGTCTAGAGCATCCAGCAGTCAATTGTGGATCGCCGGGTGACCAGTTTGTGAGGGTTTTGGAAGTCTACCCTGAAGACTTACAACGAGTGTTGGGCGAGGTCTGTGTTACCTTAGCTCAAGGAGAATACGGTAAGGACTGTGTGTCCTGGGACTGTGTGTCCTCTGGTTTAAATACCAGGCCGCTCCAAACCAGACATACGACTGTCACAGCAGTTGGAACTGGGTCATCAAATCATTGTCTTCATCGAGTTACCTGGTTCTATTTCCTCAACCCTTCCATTTCCTCGTATACTTGTTGATGAAATTGATCGTTACTGTTTGAAGAATTTGACTAAAGACTTTCTCAATTTCCTCACCTCAAAGTCCTCAAGCTACCTTGTTCCTCACCTGCTTATCCTGTATCACGCTACCTGTAATTTGTGCATGTGTTATTTCATCATGATGACTATGCGATCACTATGCTTCGTATACACTTGAGTACTTATTCCGCTCCTAGTTATTCATCACATTTCAAATTCCTCAAGGTGAAATTCCTCAGTGATGAATTTGTAAAAATCGCCTATTCACCCCCCTCTAGTCGATATAACGCACTTTCAATTGGTATCAGAGCAAGGTACTCCCTTGTTCTGTGTGATTTTTGTTTAACCACCTGGAGTTCTAGTTATGTTGACTGCAGGTATGATCAAGGTTTCCGCAGGCTGTCCTACCTTCGATGGGATGGACTACCCCTACTAGAAGAACAAGATGCGCATGCATCTTGAGGCTATTGACAACAATCTCTGGTATGTTGTGGAAAATGGTGTTCCCCGCACATCTCCGACTGTTACTGCCGCTGATGCGAAGAAATTCAAGCAACTCGATTCTCAAGCGAAGAATATCATCTGTGGCCATCTGAGCAAAGGTCAGTATGGCAGAGTGAGTGCTTTGGAGACTGCTAAGCTTATCTAGGATAGGCTGTCCAAAGTCAATGAAGGTGTTTCCACTCAACGTGACTCCCGTTGTGATGTTCTTCGCAATCTCTTCAATCGCTTCAAAAGACTCGACAGTGAAAATGTTCAGCAAACTTTTGATCATCTCACTGATATCTCCAACTAGCTTCAAGCTCTGGGTGCCACTGACATCACCGACCATGAGGTGGTGAAGAAACTGCTAAGATCTCTTGATTCCTCATTCGATACTCTGGCTTTGATGATTCAAGAACGTGGAGACTACAAGCCACTTGATCCTGCTGATATACTTGAGAGACTCAATACTCATGAATTCCAACAAGCTGAGAAAAGAGACCTCTACGGACGAAGCTATGGAAGATCTCGTGCTCTGAAGGCAAAAGCAATTTCCTCATCCGAAGACGAAGATTCTGATAGCAGCCTTGGTGATCCTGAAGAACTAAGTCAGGAGCTGGCAATGCTTGTGAGGAAATTCCAGAAGTTCTCAAGGAGAGGCCAATTTGGAAAGTCATCAAAAAGTGGTTTGAGGAAATCAGATTCCTCAAGCGACTACAAGAAGAGAACTTGTCACAAATGCACGAAGTCTGGTCACTTTATCTCTGACTGTCCCCTCTGGGAAAAAGAATCAAAGAAGAAGAAATACAAGGACTACAGTTCTGATGACTCGAAGAAAAAGAAGAAATCTTCAAAGTCCTCAACTTCAAAGTCTTCATCTGCAAAGTCCTCATCGCACAAGAAGAAAGGTTCCAGAAAGGCTCGGGCTTTCATTGGCAAGGAAATGGATTCTGAAGAAGAATCTGAAGAATATGAAGAAGAGGAAGAATCTGAGGAGGAGTCTGACTCTGGTGTTGCTAGCCTTGCTCTCGCCACTGCTTTCGTCAGCAAGTCCATCTTCAACGATGAAGAAAATGACCACTCCAACGACTCTGACATCAGCAACGATGAATATGCTCCCACTTACTGCTTCATGGCACAAGGTTCCAAGGTACACAAGCATCACTCTTCTTCTGAATCAAGTGAAGGTGAATCTGATGAATATGTGAAACCTAGCTATGCAAACTTGCTAAAATTGCCACTAAGCAACAAAGTGCACTTGAAAAGCTTCAGAAATTGCTAAACAAAAGCGATGATCTGTTGAATGAGGAAGTGGATCAGACTCAAACTCTGTCTGATGATCTCAAAAGTCTTCAGACAAAGTATGATAACCTTCAGAGTCATCATAATGCTCTCTTAGTTGACCATGAGAAGCTTTCTTATGAATTTCTTCAAAGAAAGCAAGATCTTGAGAAACTAAGAGTGGCTCATGAGGATCTCCAAAGGGAAAACGATTCCTTACTGGCTCAACAGATCAGTACCGCTCAGGAAGAATTTGTTCCACCATGTATGAAATGCATCGAACGTGAAACTGCTAATTCTTCACCTGAATGTTCAAATGCTTCTATTGCTGCAAATTCTTCAACTATCCCCGTGGTCACAAATTCCTCATCTGAGGATACCACAAGTATCACCGACGAAAATGCAGGGTTGAAGGAATTGTATGTGACATGCATGTACAAAAGTCTCAAAGGGCATCAAACCCTTTGCGATGTGCTCAAAAAGCAAATTCTGAACAGGAACCCTAGGAAAGAGGGTATTGCATTTGAGAGGAAACTCAATGCTGATGGATCCTACTGGACACCTGAGCAGTACCCCAAAACCTCATGGGTTGTTGCAAAAGGACCTCCTGTGGATCCATCCACTTTATCTGGCTTTACTTGTGAAACTTCATATTCCGCTGATGAGTCACTTGACTCCAACTACAAATTCTTCAAAAATCAGAAAGGTGAAGTATTTGCCAGATTTGTTGGAACTAACTGCAGGAACGGTTCACCTATGACGAAAATCTGGGTTCCTAAGAGCTGCTTGGAAAATCTTCAAGTGAATGTCCTCATGACTCCACCCATGAAGAAAAGGAACCCCAGATCAAATTCCTCATATGGACCAAAGTCTTCACTTGGACCAAATTCCTCAAATGGTCAAAAGTATCATTCTTGTGCTAATGCATCCGTTTCGCTGGAAAAATCTAAGAGTTCTGAATATGTGCATTATTCTTCAAATCATTATGTTCATATGTCCTCGAAGAATTTCTCTGCTTATTCATATGAGTACTCTAACCCTAGTCCTGTGAAACGAAGTGCACTAGCTTCAATGCCTCCCTTCTCATATGGAGCTCGCAGAATGATGAACTCTTTGCCACCCCTCCAGATGTGGGTGGTGAAGAAATTGAACTAACTTCTTATGCAGGGTCAGGTCTCCAGACGAACTTGAACGTCTGATGAATTTGCTGGAGACCTGAGGAAATGCTTGAAAGGACGCAAGCTAATCATGCAGAAATGAGTCCCTCATTTCTCACGTCCTCACACTGCTTTACTTACTATGTTGTGTGATGAAATTCTGCCTGATGAATTTGATGTCATAATCTTCACTCTGAAGCATATGAGTTCGTAAGTTGTACTAATTCATCTGCAAGATGAAACTCCAAAATCTACTGAGTGGGTCCTCGATAGTGGATGCACCAACCACATGACTGGTGACAAGAGTCTATTGATGAATATGCCACTTGCCCATCTCATCTGAAGCATATCACCTACGCTGACAAAGGAAAAAGCAAGGTATTAGGTCTAGGTAAGGTTGCAATCTCCAAGGACCGACACATGGACAAGGTGATGCTTGTCGAATCCCTCGGGTTCAACCTTATGTCTGTCTCAATCCTTTGTGATCTTGATATGGTTGTCGTCTTTGGAAAATATCATTGTGTTGTCATCATGGAATCTGACCATTCCAAAGTCTTCGAAGACTTTAGGAGAGGAGACTTGTATATTGTTGATTTCTCTACAGGTCCTCAGCCTGCCACGTGCCTACTTGCAAAGTCCTCAGAAGGCTAGCTGTGGCATCGACTACTTGGACATGCTGGTATGAGGAACTTGCACACGCTCGTGAAGAAAAAGCACGTCATTGGCATTGAAGGTGTCAAATTCCTCCAGGATCACCTCTGTGGTGCTTGTGAGTCTGGGAAGATGACCAGATCCAAGCATCCCTCGAAGACAATCATGACCACGACTCGACCTTTTGAATTGCTTCACCTGGACCTCTTTGGCCCCACTCATTATTCCGCACTAACAAATGCTTCAAGTTTGTATGGTTTTGTCATTGTTGATGATTACTCTCGTTACACTTGGGTGCATATTATTCTGTACAAGTCTGAAGTGCAGGATGTCTTCAGACGATTTGATTCAAGGGCCTCAACAAACTTCGGCGTCAAGATCAAGCATATCAGGAGTGATAACGGGACTGAGTTCAAGAACACCAATCTTGATGAATATCTTGATGAACTTGGTATTACTCATGAACTATCTGCCCCATATACTCCTCAGCAGAACGGCGTCGTGGAGCGCAAGAATATGACTCTTGTTGAGATGGCTCGCACCATGCTTGATGAATACAAGACTCCTCGTCGCTTCTGGCCTGAGGCAATTGATACAGCATGCCACATCATCAACAGGGTATATCTTCACAAATTCCTCAAGAAGACATCATATGAACTCATGACCGGCAAGAAACCCAATGTAAGTTATCTCAAAGTCTTCGGTGCAAAATGCTGGATAAGAGATCCTCACCACAGTTCTAAATTTGCACTGAAAGCACATGAAGGTTTTATGCTTGGTTACGGAAAGGACTCGCACACATACAGAGTCTTCAACACCTACCATCACAAGGTTGTTGAAACTGTAGATGTGTGGTTCGATGAAACTAACGGCTCGCAAAGAGAGCACCTGCCTTCTGTGCTAGATGAAAAGACTCCTGAGGAATCCATTAAGTTGAAGGCTACTGAGGATGTAGTACCCACTGAAGAAAATCCTCAACCAACTGAGGAAGTCATTCCAATCAATGACGACATTCATGCTGATACACCTGAAGAAAATGGTGCTGAAGAAAATCCTCAGCCACGTCAACCTGCTCATCCAAGAGTTGCAAATGAAGTGCAGATTGACAAAATCATCGACAACATCAATGCACCAGGTCCTCTCACTCGCTCAAGAGCTTCACATCTGACTAACTTTTGTGGGCATTTTGCTTTTGTCTCTATGATAGAGCCCACCAAAGTTGATGAAGCTTTCAAGGAGCCTGAGTGGATTCAAGCTATGCAAGAGGAATTGCATCAATTCAAGCTCAACAACGTGTGGGAACTTGTCAAGCGGCCAGATCCTCGCAAGCATAACATCATAGGTACCAAGTGGATCTACCGCAACAAGCAAGATGAAAATGGTCTTGTGGTAAGGAATAAGGCTCGTCTTGTAGCTCAAGGCTACACACAGGTTGAAGGAATTGACTTTGATGAAACTTTTGCACCTGTTGCTAGACTTGAAGCTATTCGCATATCTCTTGCTTATGCTAACCATCATGATAATACTTTATATCAAATGGATGTGAAAAGTGCATTCCTCAATGGTAAGCTTGAGGAAGAAGTATATGTTGCTCAACCCCCAGGTTTTGAAGATCCTAAGCATCCTGACAAAGTCTTCAGACTCAACAAGGCCCTCCATGGCCTCAAGCAGGCCCCTCGGGCGTGGTATGACACTCTGAAGGAATTCCTCATGAAGAAAGGCTTCAAACCCGGTTCACTCGACCCAACTCTTTTCACCAAATCCTATGACAATGAACTGTTCATATGCCAAATATATGTCGACGATATTATCTTTGGTTGTACTGACAAACGTTACAGTGATGAATTTGCCTATATGATGAGTGAAGAATATCAAATGTCTATGATGGGAGAGTTGAAATTATTCTTAGGTCTTCAAATTTGTCAGCAAGACAATGGCATCTTCATCTCACAAGAGAAATACCTCAAGGATGTGCTGAGGAAATTCAACATGCACGAATGCAAAGGCGTCAAAACTCCAATGCCTTCAAAAGGCCACCTCTGCACTGACGAAAATGGTAAAGATTTCAATCAGAAGGTATACCGCTCCATGATTGGCTCTTTATTGTATCTATGTGCATCTAGGCCTGATATTATGCTGAGTGTTTGCATGTGTGCCCGATTCCAAGCAACACCGAAGGAATCACACCATAAGGCTGTGAAACATATTCTTCGATACTTAGCTCACACACCAACGCTTGGATTATGGTATCCCAAGGGCTCAAATCTTCACCTTGTCGGATACTCAGATGCTGACTATGCTGGAGATCGTGTGGATCGCAAGTCAACCTCAGGCACATGTCATTTCCTCGGACGATCCTTAGTCTGTTGATCCTCGAAGAAGCAGAACTGCGTGTCACTTTCTACTGCTGAAGCTGAGTACATTGCTGCTGGTTCATGCTGCGCTCAGCTGCTGTGGATGAAGCAAACCCTCAAGGACTATGGCATCAAGGTGAAGAATGTGCCTCTCTACTGCGACAATGAGAGCGCTATCAAGATTGCTTACAACCCAGTTCAGCACTCCAAGACCAAGCACATCCAGATTCGTCATCATTTTCTTCGAGATCATGTACTCAAGGGCGACATCTCCATCGATCACATCCCCACTGAAGAACAACTGGCCGATATCTTCACTAAGCCCTTGGATGAAAAGATATTTTGCAAGTTGCGGTGTGAGCTAAATATCTTAGAATCTTCAAATGTTCTTTGAAAGGACACACATCCTAACACTTATGCAAAATTGATGACTTTGATGTGCAACACACGAAGTAACGTTTTTCTTCAATCAATGAAGAATAACTCTCTAAGTGTGAAGAAATTAACGAAGAATTTGATTCTCAGAACCCTACGACAATTGTACGCGGTGTCTGAAATCATCATTCTTATATGGTGGGTCACGCCACCAACAATAGTTGAAATTCTTCAGACTTGAGTTTTTCATCATTTTGCAAATTCTTCAAATTTTCAAATTCCTCAAATTTGCAAATTCCTCAACTTTTCAAATTCTTCAAATAGTGAAACTGATGTTCTTCATTGACTATATATATATATATATATATATATATATATATATATTTGAGTTTTCAATGTCCTCAACAACATTCACTTATTGCTAATTCTTCAAGTTGATTTTCATCTAAGTGAATGTGATCGGACCCGTTCCACCTCTATGCTAACCTCAACCCAGTCTGTTCACAGATTCTTCATATGCGTTCTACTTTGAAACTCGTTCAAAGTCTTCACTGTATCCTTGACAGCTGAAGAATTTGCGAACGGAAACTTTAAAATTTTCACTATCAAATTTTTCGGCGCTTCCCGCTCAAACAGTTCCGATTCCCATGACTGGATAAGCCACAATCCCCCACTATCTCCACTAATCAGAATGTGGGTGACACCTGTCACGTGGAGAGCAAGGGTTAGGGGCAATCTGGTCCAAAATCTTCGGGCCGATTCATTTTTACTGCCACTATATATACCCCCTCCCCTTCACTGTGCTCGAGTTACTCCTCACTCCCATCTCTCCCGAGCTCAAACCTAGCGCCGCCGCTAAAATCATCGCCGCCGGAGAGGAAGAGCTTCACTGCCTCGACCTCGCCGTCGCCGTACTCGCATCGGCCGCGGAAGTCTTCACCCCGCCGCCACGGTAGATGTCTCCCTCTGCCAAGCTAGGGCGTGGAAGATCTGGACGGATGAACTTCCCAGATTTCATCTCTCTGTTCGTCGTGTTCTTCATCAGGGTAAATAAAATCTAATTTTACTGCCCTTGTTTGATCTTCATGTCTTCCACAAAATCCTCAAAAGTGTTTTTTCTTCAAGAATCATCTTCTTAAGCACCTTACATGTTTCAATCCCTTGATGTTTTTCTCTAAGTTATGATTTTCTTCAAGATTCCTCAATTGTGTGGATCTACATATTCGCACAACTCTGGAACCTTAGACAAAGAACACTTAGTGAAATTCCTCAAGACATCTATGGTCAAAATCCTCAACTTGATGTATTTTGAAATTTTTTTGAGAACGCATATGACCTCTTCAAATTCCTCACACCTATACTCTGTTCACAGGTACAAAATGTCTGCTGATGAATCACTAGGTTCTCATCAATTTAACTCATTTGCAGCGTTTCTTGAGGAAAAATTGTATACATCTTCAGAATCATCAAGAGTTCAAAGTCATCAAGTGAAGAAAATGGCAGATGGTAAAAGACCTCAGAAGGGTGGAAAGAAGGCTGAACAGAACACTGCTTTTGATATACCTGAGGATCTGTATGCTGGTTACTGTACTCCAGATGAGGCCATTCATGGCAAAGAAACTAAAGAGTAGAGGAAAATCAGAATTCAGAGGATTGAACGGAGGTGGGCAAAGGAGTGGAGAGACTATCGCTATGTCACTCCCAAGTACATGAAGAAATTCGCCCTCAAGCCTCCTTGCAAAAGGGCTCCTCCTACTGATGGTCAAGAAATCGATCCCACTAGCGTTGCTCGTGGTGAAGACTTTCCAGCTGAATGGGCAAAGCATCAACAAAAACTTCAGAGAACTGCCAAAGCTGCAGTGAAGAAATTCAATGAAGATTTTGCTGCTGCTGCTGCCTCTGCCGGAGCCTCTGATAGTGCTCCGAAGAAATCATTAGTGAAGAAATCTGCAGTGAAGTCAAAGTCCTCAACTTCAAAATCCTCACTGCAAAATACTCATGCAAATTCTTCAAAGGCCACTGCAATGCCTTCAGTAGCTGCACAATCATCAGCTGCTGCTGCAAAGTCCTCAACACCTGTAAATCTTACAACATGTTAGAGGACTACTGGCTTATCAATTGCTTCAGGGGCCTCTGCAAGTTCCTCAGCCCAAGAACAGTCTTCAATAAGTCCTACCTTGATGAAGATAAAGAGAACTGCTGGACGAGGTCAGAGACCAAGTCCTCACAAAAGCCAAGTTACTGTGAATGTACCCTCAGGGTCTGAGGATAATGATGATGCTACTAATGAAGAATTGGAAGAAATCATCAGAAACAGTCAGCAGAGAGCTGCAATAGCTAAGGGCAGCTCTGTTCCTCTTATGCTGGATCCAAAGATGATCCTCAACTTCATTGACATATGGCATGAGGATCCCAGCACTCCACTTTCCTCACTGAAGTTACCTCTTGGTGTTGACCATGTCCTCACCCACTTCATTGCTGAAGAAAAATGGAAGAGAGATCAAGCTCACAGAGCTAAGAGGAGCAGGGCCAGAAAGGAAAAGTTCCTGAAGAACAATGTGATGAATTTGACTCCTACTCAACTCATCACAGTTCAGTCTGAGATTCGGTGCCTGACTGATGAACAAGCAAAATATGATGCTGAATGGAAGGGCACCAAAGTAAGATTTGTCAGGGCAGCCCAAGCTGCAGTTAAAGATCACAACTCAAGGGTTGCAGCTCAATTGCAACAACAAATTCCTCAGGCTGAAGAATCTGCTCAGCCTGCTAAAGAAACTGCACGCGCAGCTGAAGAAATTCAGGCTGCTGAAGAACCTGTTAGGGCAACCTCCACTGTTGCGCCTGAAGAAACTGCCTGGCCAGCTGAAGCTTTTGCTGCGCCTGATGAAATTGAGACCACTAGGGCGACTGCATGAGTCGTTCCTGAAGAAACTGCTCCACCTTCACCCTCTGCTGAAACTGCAAAGTCCTCAAGGGTGAAGAACATCAACCTTCCTTCTGCATCAGAAGCGAAGAAAACAAAGGCTGCGGAGAAAATTGCTGCTAATAAAAGAAAAGCATCAACTTCAGATTCCTCAGCGGTGAAGAAATTGAAGACACTGCCAAGTTCTTCAACTGAACCCATTGATGCAACCCCAATCTCCTCAGTCCCTGGCTATGAAATAGTTCCATTTGGTGTCGAGTATGACATTCCAAATGTTGATGAAGAAGAAGTTCATTCTGCTGCTTCAACAGAGCAGATTGTTGAAGAAATTGAAGTGGAAGCAAATGCTTCAACTCCACTGGTATCATCGCCCCTGCCTCAGTTGACTGCTGAAGAGGCCGGCGTTGAAGAAATGGAAGAGGTCGTGGACATTGGCAACACAACTCCTCTAATCAATGATGAATATTGGGAAGCTGCACACCCAAATTCTCCAATGACCACACCAATTACTCAAATTCCTCAGTCTCCAGCCCAGACTGAAGAAATTCATACTGAAGATATTCCAGCTGCATCAGCTGAAGAAATTGCTGCTCAAACCGCAAATGAGGAAACTGCTATTCAAATTCCTCAATCTGAAGAAGTTCCTCCTATGATTAAGGACATTGTGGGCCGCTTCAAGCCAAATCTTCAGCCGAAGCCAAAGTTGCCCCTCAAAGGCTCAAAGCACCCCAAATTCATCAAGACCATTCTTCAACGGGCCAAATCCTTATGACTCAGCAAGGACCGGTCGCACAAGATTCTGGACCCCTTCGCAGATGAATTTCTATGCATCAGTACTATTTGACAAAGAGAAAGTCTTCGAGCATCAGCAAATTCCTCATGTGGATATGGAATCCATTCCGTGCTTCACACCTGTGCTCGCAGTTCTTCATGATGCTAGACTTCTTCCTTTCTGCGTTGACATATGCGACTGGAATGAAGAGCTAATTCTTCAATTCTATGCAACCTTGCATATCTCGGGTGATGCTTCTGATGTCAATTCATGGATTCTGGACTGGATGACTGGATCTACTCACTACACTGCCCCAGCCACTGAATTGCTTCAGGCTGTGCCAATAGCAATTCCTTCAGAAGGAGCACGCTGCATCTATGATGAAACTGAACTGCCCAACCACTTGATGCAAGTGCTGATGAAGCCATTGGCTCAGGGCCAACCTCAAAGGACCTCCTTCCTTGTGAAGGATTTGCTCTATGTGCCCAGGACCGTTTATCGCATTCTGACCAAAACCCTCAGTCCTCAGAAGGGCCACAATTCTGAAGAAGAAGAAGTGGAGGGAATCATGAAGAACAAGCTATTCAACATCATTCATGGGATTCCCGTAAATTACCATGATTTCTTCATGAGGACTTTGGCCAATGCTGCTTCAGCCCCATTTGAATTGAAGCCTTACGCTCCCTGGATCTTGAAATTCATCAGATCAAGGTCTTCACTTCCATTCAAGGCTGACTTTCAGAATCACTTCAGCTTTCTGCCTCCAATTGAAGTCCTCAAGAGCTCATTTTCTTCAGTTGAGGGTAAAGGCAAAGCTGTCATTGATGAAGGTACTCGTCCATTGGATGGTCAGTTTCGCAAAGCTGCATCCTATTCCACCAATGATGACACTGCTACCCAAGATTCTGCCGCAAAAGCCTCAGCGCAAAATCCTCAAGAAACTGCCCCTCGTGTGATGACTGATCGAGAGCTTCTTCTAAGTCTTCATTAGAAGATTGATCGCAATCACAAGTGGGTAAAACGTCAGTTTGGTTCACTTCTTCGAGACATGACTGTCACGCACAACTCTGTGAGGAAGAACCACTATTATCTTCATGAAGTCTTTGACCGCACATGGGCCATCCTGTCTCACCTCAAGACTCCTAAAGAACTCAAGGAGATGGAATTTCAGCAGGACTTTGATTGGTCCATCCCTCCAAGGAAGAAATGGAAGAAAGTTCAAGTTCCTCAGCTGGTTACAAGCTCATATTGTTCATCACGCCAGGCGGATGAAGCTGAGGATATTGACGACACTGCTGCAGGCCCTACATCAACGAACGACCCCGACAACGTTGGCGCTCCTCCACCACCTTCAAGATGAAATTCTTCAGGGTCGTTAGTCCTCATTTTTTCGTCCCTTTTGGTGTTCGATGACAAAGGGGGAGAAAATTTGAGTTAGTCTTCAAGCGGGTCTCTATATATGGGCTGTTTTTGTTTAAGTTACAACTCTCGCTCTTCTCAAGCTTTTGTTGGTTGAGTTGTAAACTTAAGTTTGATGGTGGTCTGATGCTTTTGAACTGCTTTCCGCATGCTATTTCCTCAAGTTATCTTAATGCACGCATGCTGAACTTCCTCAGACCCCATTTTCCATCATGCATTTCAATTTCCTCATGATATATATTAAATGCGTGTATGGATTACAAGATATAGGGGGAGTTCTCCATGATTTTAACCTGCCTTGTGCATTTGCAGTCCAAAGCAAATTCCTCAAATATGCACATCTTCAGGGGGAGTTCGTCTGTATCTTGCAATCAAATTCCTCAAACTCAGTACTTACACTTCATATTATTATCCCCGTTGAAAACTTAACCTATTTGTCATCAATCACCAAAAAGGGGGAGATTGTTAGTGCATCTAGTGCCCCTTAGTGATTTTGGTGTATTGAAGACTTATAGGTTAAGAGACTAATGCGTTTGTAAGTGTACACAGGCTCTATAAGTCGCTGAGGAGTTTGATACATTCGGAGATTATCGACCCCTAAAAATGTATGTCTTCAACTGAAGACTTTGGTGAAGACTTTGCTATTCCCTGAAGACTTTGAAAAAGAAGAAGTTGGTGTGACCTTGAAGATATGAACGAGGACTATGAAGCGTGAAGACTTTTGTTTTCGTAGTTTCATTTCCTTTCTTTGAGTCATAGGAAACACCGTACTGTTAAAGGGGGCCGAGGTAATACTAAGGAAAATTTCCAACTGATGCTCAACTCAAAAGCCTCAACCTATCCAATCCTTCGTGTGAAGCCTTTGGAAATCTCTTGCAGTTCAGTCAAATTCTTCAGTGACAGAGACGATGATCTTCTGGTCTCTGAGGAAATTGGTCTGACTGAGGAGTTAGGATTTCGCCAGTGCGAATTGCCTACAAGTGAGGAATATGATAAGCCTGTGGACTTTCATAGTTCGAAATTCCGACCGTTGCTGTGCTAAGTGCCAGCTGTCCCCAATCATCCTATCCACATAACAGTCATATTATTGGGGGCATTTATGTCTTATCATGTCGGGTTGCACCCTGGCTATAAATAGCCACCCCCACAACCACTAGTTGGTTGGCTGCTCCGAGAGAGAACTGACACTTGTCATTTGAGTGCATCCCATTCCTCGAGGACTTTGAGAGAAAATCATCAGTGAGGATAAACCCCAAACCAAACCACCAAACCCAAAGTGATTGAGCATCACTGAAGAAATTGTTCCTGTGTGGAACCGACGCTTGTTACCTTTGAAGACTGTGTATCTTCCAGACGGTTAGGCGTCATGGTCTAGTGCATCCTGCAGTAAATTGGGGATCACGAAGTGACCTTGGTCTAGAGCATCCAGCAGTTAATTGTGGATCGCCGGGTGACCAGTTTGTGAGGGTTTTGGAAGTCTACCCTGAAGACTTACCACGAGTGTTGGGCGAGGTCTGTGTGACCTTAGCTCAAGGAGAATACGGTAAGGACTGTGTGTCCTGGGACTGTGTGTCCTCTGGTTTAAATACCAGGCCGCTCCAAACCAGACGTACGACTGTCACAGCAGTTGGAACTGGGTCATCAAATCATTGTCTTCATCGAGCTACCTGGTTCTATTTCCTCAACCCTTCCATTTCCTCGTATACTTGTTGATGAAATTGATCGTTACTGTTTGAAGAATTTGACTGAAGACTTTCTCAATTTCCTCACCTCAAATTCCTCAAGCTACCTTGTTCCTCACCTGCTTATCCTGTATCACGCTACCTGTAATTTGTGCATGCGTTATTTCATCATGATGACTATGCGATCACTATGCTTCGTATGCACTTGAGAACTTATTCCGCTACTAGTTATTCATCACATTTCAAATTCCTCAAGGTGAAATTCCACAGTGATGAATTTGTAAAAATCGCCTATTCACCCCCCTCTAGTCGAAATAACGCACTTTCAGGACACGTCGTGTGGCCCCCGGTCTCCCTCCGAAGCTTCCAGGTCCTTATTTTGTCCAAAAAAATCATCAAAAAGTTTCAGGGTATTTGGACTTCGTTTGATATGGTAAACCTGAAAAGCCAAAAACATGCAGAAAACAGCAATTGGCACTGGGTTAATAGGTTATTGCTCAAAAATAATATGAATCAACAAATAAATGCCCAAAAAGTATCCTAGAATGATAATATTATAGCATGGACCAATAAAAAATTATAGATATGTTGGAGACGTATCAACATCCCCAAGCTTAATTCCTGCTCGTCCTCGAGTAGATAAATGATAAAAACAGAATTTTTGATAAAAACAGAATTTTTGATGTTTACCCAAGCTTAATTCCTGCTCGTCCTCAGGTACGATCATTGAGAAACGATGAATCAATAAAATTAACATAGTAATATCCATAAGCATAAATAACACAATCATCAACTTTCAAAATATACGATCCTTAAAGAATGTTTACCCCCATTCATTTTATCATATTAGCATGGCATGGCTCCGTCTTCACCACATAAATACAAATGTCAAGCACCACAGTGTTAAGTCAGGCAATTGGATCGTACTTTTTAACGCGCTTTAGCTTTTTATTCCTCACTCAATACATGAGCGTGAACCATGGATATAGCATATAGGTGGAATAGAATATGGTGGTAGATATCAAAGGGGTAAAAAGTGGAGAATAAAGTCTCGCATCAACTAGGTGTATCAACAGGATATGGAGATGCCCATCAATAGATATCAATGCGAGGAGTAGGGATTGTCATGCAATGGATGAACTAGAGCTATAAGTGTATGAAAGCTCGAATGAAGCTAAGCGGGTGTGCATCCTACTTGCTTGCTCATGAAGACCTCCAGCATTTGAGAAAGCCTGTCATCGGAATATACAAGCCAAGTTCTATAATGAAAATTTTCCACTAACATATGAAAGTGACAAAACATGAGACTCTCTATATGAAAAACATGGTGCTACTTTGAAGCGCAAGTGTGGAAAAAGAGGTAGTAGCACTGTCCCTTCTCTCTTTTCTCTCATTTTTTTCTTTTTTTCTTTTTTTCTTTTTCTTTCTTTTTCTCTTTTTTTATTTCTTTTTCTCTTTTTTTATTTTCTCTTTTTTTATTTTACTTTTGCAAAAGCAAATATTGTATTTTTTTCAGTGAAATTATCCATCTAGAGAGGCTTCCCCAAACCACTAGCTCTAGCAATATAGCTCACTCCTTCTTTTTTAATGTATTCCTTAGGAACTGATGACCCACAAGTATAGGGGGTCAATCGTAGTCCTTTCGATAAGTAAGAGTGTCGAACCCAACGAGGAGCAGAAGGAAATGACAAGCGGTTTTCAGCAAGGTAGTTTCTGCAAGCACTGAAATTGTAGGTAACAGATAGTTTGATAGCAAGATAATTGGTAACGTGCAACTAACGGTAACGGTAAATAAGGTGCAGCATGGTAACCCAATCCTTTGGTGGCAAAGGACAGGCCAGAACAAACTATTATAATAAGCAAAGTGTTCTTGAGGGTACACGGGAATTTCATCTAGTCACTCTTATCATGTTGGTTCGATTTGCGTTCGCTACTTTGATAATTTGATATGTGGGTGGACCGGTGCTTGGGTACTGTTCTTACTTGAACAAACCTCTCACTTATGATTAACCCCC
Source organism: Elymus sibiricus (assembly GCA_039707655.1). Taxonomy (NCBI): domain Eukaryota; kingdom Viridiplantae; phylum Streptophyta; class Magnoliopsida; order Poales; family Poaceae; genus Elymus; species Elymus sibiricus. Next base: position 449,661,813 of record CM077667.1, on the reverse strand, counting down.
TCGTAAGCATCCGCAACTACGAGAAAAGTATTAAGATAAAATCTAACCATAGCATTAAACGTTTGGATCCAAATCAGCCCCTTACGAAGTAGCGCATAAACTAGGGTTTAAGCTTCTGTCACTCTAGCAACCCATCATCTAATAACTACTCCACAATGCATTCCCTTAGGCCCAAAGATGGTGAAGTGTCATGTAGTTGACGTTCACATGACCACTAAGGGAATCACAACATACATATCATCAAAATATCGAACACATATCAAATTCACATGATTACTTGCAACATGACTTCTCCCGTGACCTCAAGAACAAAGGTAACTACTCACAAATAATATTCATGCTCAAGATCAGAGGGGTATTGAATAGCATAATGGATCTGAACATATAATCTTCCACCAAATAAACCATATAGTTATCAACTACAAGATGTAATCAACACTACTAGTCACCCACAGGTACCAATCTGAGGTTTCGGTACAAAGATTGAACACAAGAGATGAACTAGGGTTTGAGAGGAGATGGTGATGTTGAAGATGTTGATGAAGATTGGCCTTCCAAATATGAGAGGGGTGTTGGTGGTGACGATGGCTTCGATTTCCCCCTCCAGGAGGGAAGTTCCCCTGGCGGAATCGCTCCGCCGGAGGGCAAAAGTGCTCCTGCCGAAGTTCCGCCTCGAGACGGTGGCGTTCCGTCCCAAAAGTCCTCTCCTTATTTTTTCTAGGTCAAAAGACCTTAAGTACCAGAAGATGGGCACTATAGGTGGGCTGGGCTAAGCACAACTCACCAGGGCGTGCCTGGGGGGCCTGGCACACCCTGGTGTCTTGTGCTTACCAGGTGGCCCCCCTCCGGTAGTTATTTGCTCCAGTATTTTTCATATATTCCAACATAATTCTCCATGAAGTTTCAGCTTATTTGGAGATGTGTAGAATAGGTATCTCTGATATTCTTTTCAGGTCCAGAATTCCAGTTGCCGGCATTCTCCCTCTTTGTTTAAACCTTGCATATTATGAGAGAAAAGGCATTAGAATTACTCCATAAAGCATTATTATGCATAAAAACACTATAAATAACCGTAGGAAATCATGATGCAAAAAGGACGTATCAATTCCCCCAAGCTTAAACCTCGCTTGTCCTCAAGCGGAAGCCGATATCGAAAAACATGTCCACATGGTTTGAGAGAGAGGTGTCGATAAAAACAAAATACGGACATAGTAGCATCATTCTTATTATCATAGCAGCAACAAACTTTATCATAGAACTTATTCATATAACTTCTATTATATAACTTCATCATATAACTTCTCATGAACAAGTAACAATTCATCACATCATAGAAGTATATAGGATAAACCTTATTGAAAACCAACAAACTATGTTCTCAATCAACTTTGCAACTACAATTCATCATATTTTCAGGAAGGGTCTCGTGTCGGAGCCTTTTTGCAAGTCCACACACTCAGCTATCATTTAGTCTTCTATGATTGCTAACACTCACAACATACCCATGAGCAAAAAGTTTCAACCGTACACATAGAAAGATATGGGCTCATAGTTTCGCCTCCCAACGTATTCACCTCAAGGGTGATGTGAACAATAATAACTCATGCTCACTCATATCCAACTGGATATATGTGCCTAGATCTTTCCTCACCACATGATGCTTGCAAAAAGAAAAAGTAAAAAGGAATAGGGAAGAATACTTTAACTCTTGCATAAAAATAAATACATAAAAGTAAAAGATAGGCCCTTCGCAAAGGGAAGCAGAGGTTGTCATGCGCTTTTTAGTTTGTATGCCAAATCCCTTAATGTAAAAGAACATGATGTTATATTGCCCCCTATGATAGCAACCTTTATTATGCAGTCCATCGCTTTTATTACTTTGCCATCATAAGTTCGTACAACGCTCAATTTTCTCTTACACTAATTGATCAAACACATTTAGAAGCAATTTTTATTGCCTTATTGCACCGATGACAACTTACTTTAAGGATCTTACTCGATCCATTGGTAGGTATGGTGGACTCTCAAAACATGAGTTTGGGTTTAGGGTTTTTGGATGCAAGTAGTATCTCTACTTAGTGCAGAATTTTTGGCTAGTAAAGATATTGAGCAAGTACCACATGTTGAAGGATCTATGACAATATAACTTCTATGTGAATATGAACAAACATAAATCATTACGTTGTCTTCCTTCTCCAACGCCAAGAATTTTGGCATATAATATTTAATGGGGGCTCACAATCATAAAAGATGTCCAAGATAGTGTATTTGCATGTGAAACTTCTCTTCCCTTATTAATTCTTTCATGAATTGCATCATTGACCAATGATATGTTTGTCAATCTCCAATAAATTTTACCACTTATACTTTTCCTTATGTGATGTCATTACTTAGCATAAGATTAGCATATGATCCTTTTCATTTATTCTCCTTTTTATTTTGATTGCAACAGAAAAGTAAGGAAGCACAAGCTCAAACTACACTTTATTATATAACTCTCACTCGATTACATAGATAGATAGATCATGAAACTAGCACTTGAAAATAGATCATACTAAACTTTTATTCGACTAGATCATGAAAGAGCTAAGGATCGAACTAAAATAGGCAAAGGTAAATAAAAGTGATGGTGATACGATACCGGGGCATCTCCCCCAAGCTTGGCTCAAGCCAAGGGGAGTGCCCATACCCGTGTACTCAAGTCTCCTTTGGTGGTGAAGATGATGAAGGTGGTGATGAAGATGATGAAGGTGGTGATGAAGTGGCCTTCTTCTTCAACTTATATTTGAGCATAAAATTTTCCTCCCTTGGATCCTCATTCTCTAACTCGAGCTTTAATATCTTTTTGCATAATGCCGCCTTACTCTCCTGCAGAAAATGAGATGGAATAAATTGAACCTCAGGTTTGTATCCTTTAGGGAGGCTTGACTTCTTGAATTCCACGTGCTTGTCTCCGGGTTGAGGTAGTGGGTTATCCTCTTCCACAGAGCTATCATCCTTTGTTTCCTACATGGCGGCGTATACCTCCTCGTGTGTGGTCCATCCATAATGCTCGACTTCTCCATAGATCTTAGGGTTTGCAATATAGTCAGCAACATAGCTCTCCCCCTCTGAAACTTGAGAAGACATATTTTCAGACCTGTCAGGGAAACAGCACGAAACAAGAACATGGGATTTTTCTGCGATGCGGTGGTCAAAAAAATCGGGGGTATATATAGAGAAATTTTTATCTTGTGAAGCAAGAATACGAAAGGAAAACGGAGTCGGGAAGGTGTCCAAGGTGGGCACAACCCACCAGGGCGCGCCTGGCAGGGCTGGCGCGCCCTGGTGTATCGTGCTCACCTCAGTTGCTTTCCTGTTTATTTATTATTTTCCTAATTTTAGTAATATTCCAAAACTGATAGAAAATATTTTTGTGGATTTTTCGGAGTCCGTTTACTTACCGTATCACGTACCTCCTCTTTTTCAGAATTCTGGAGTGTTCCGGAAGGTTTCTTTTATGTGTTCCTCCGGTGTCATGGTTTGAATAACATTGCTTTCAACATTAATAGGCATACCTGAGATATAGTGTTTAATTCTTTGTCCATTGACCACCTTCGGGTTAGTACCTTCGGCATTATTAATCTTGATAGCTCCAGAACGATAAACCTCTTCAATAACATATGGTCCTTCCCATTTGGAGAGAAGCTTTCCTGCAAAAAATCCAAAATGAGAGTTGTACAAAAGAACATATTCTCCAACTTTGAATTCCCGCTTTTGGATTCTTTTGTCATGCCATAGTTTAACTTTTTCTTTGAATAGTTTGGCATTTTCATAAGCTTGGGTTCTCCATTCATCTAATGAGATAATATCAAATAACCTCTTTTCACCGACAAGTTTGAAATCATAATTGAGTTCTTTAATTGCCCAAAATGCTTTATGTTCTAACTCTAGAGGCAAATGACAAGCTTTTCCATATACCATTTTGTATGGAGACATACCCATAGGATTTTTATAAGCTGTTCTATAGGCCCAAAGTGCATCATCTAGTTTCTTAGACCAATTCTTTCGAGACCTATTGACAGTTTTTTGTAATATTAATTTTATTTCTCTATTGCTAAGTTCAACTTGACCACTAGATTTAGGGTGATAGGGTACTTCTGGGATGATTTAAGACATTACTTCTGGGATGACCCACACTACGCTTTATGTTCTACCCCTTCTTTATAAAGATGTGGGTCATCCCAGAAGTAATGTCTTAAATCATAGAAGAATTTTTTTTCTTTTGTTGGTATGTAAAGCTAGGTGGTATATCACTAGTAGAGAAATGGCTAGCCACAACTTTAGTTAGTGGCGCGCCATTTTCAACCAACGCCACTACTATTTTTTTCAAGTAGTGGTGGCGTGGGCATATTTTATATGCCACCTATAACCTGTTACTGCTGGCGTACAGTAAAAAGTCCACGTCACGGATAATCAAACCAGTCTGCTCGACAAGAAAAAAAATAGTTCACTTACTGATGGCGTGTGTCAGACATGGCACGCCAGCAGTAATATATTACCTATGGCGTGCACATGAATAGGTAGGTCATTACTTATCGGACCAATATGTTTCAAAATTATAAAAACTGAACCAAATACTAATGACGTTGCAAGCAAATGGAAACGTCATTGGCAATGTAAATGCCCCACGCCACAAGTAAAAAAAGGTAAAAGTTTGGGGCTCAAACACAACACCTCATGTATGAACTTAATACATACGTACATTACTGGAAAAAAACATCAATACGCCTCTCTATCCACCAAAAGTCTCTGACGGTCCATTACTTTAATTAGTACGTCTCTCTCTCCACCACAAGTCCCTCACGTTCTAACCCCCGTCCAACTTCACCACCAAATATCCAGATCTCTCCTCCTCCTCGGTCCATATCGCTCCATCTCCGGCCGACATCGCCTCCTCCTCGGTCCTCCAGCCTGACCTTCTCCTCCCACCTTTTGTATGTTGCTCCACCATGAAGGAGGCGCTCAGCTATGGATCCGGTGAGCATATGCCTCCTGGTGTTTGCTGGCAACCTTGATGCCATGGACCTTGATGGCGGCTTGGGGAATCTGGCCTCAACCATGGGCGCGCCGAGGGGCACCGTGTGGCAGCCGCGTGCGCCATGCGGGAGGGCGCTGGCCGAGGCGAGCATACCGCCGTCCACGGAATACTGCTGTTGGGTGAGACTACTCATGACTGCCTCCTACGATTCATATTCATTCGTCCTGGATATGGCGAATGGCGACAACAGTGGATCAATTCAAGGGCGAGGAAAAGGAAATCGACGGACAGATTCAGATATTTGTTTATTTATTTTTCTCCAACACATATGTATCCTGAGCAGATTCTTTAGAGTATATGTATATGCATATGAGTGAAATGAAATGTACAAGAGCGAATGGAAGGTTGTTGTGCAGATTTTTGATAAACAGATGATTTTAGTAGAACATGCGGGCGTAGCCTATTTTGTTTGTTTTATGAAATAAATACTTATGGCGTGCGGAATGAACGGCCCGTTGTCAACTGATTTCATTTATCTATGTCATGACTACAACTAGCACGTCATAACTAATCATCTTAGTGATGGCGTGGGCGGTACCACGCCATAATCTGCAATCATTAATGGCGCTTTGTTGGTGGCGTGGGGTGCCCACGTCACCAAAGCACTTTTTACCACGTCGACGCTAGCGTTTTCTGCACTAGTGTATATTTAGCAACAATGTAGTTAGCATAATCAGCATACCAAGGAGTGTTTTGAGAAATATTTATTGCAGCTAACTGTTCATCAGGAAAGCTATCTTCAATAGGTAGTGGGTCATCAAGAATATTTTCTAACCTAGACAAGTTATCAGCTACGGGGTTCTCAGCTCTCTTCCTATCAGTGATATGTAAATCAAATTCTTGAAGCAAGAGAACCCACCTAATGAGTCTAGGTTTAGCATCTTTCTTTTCCATAAGATATTTTATAGCAGCATGATCGGTGTGAACAATAACTTTGGAATCAACAATGTAAGATCTGAATTTAGCACAAGCAAACACAACTGCTAAAAATTCTTTTTCAGTAGTAGCATAGTTTATTTGGGCACTATCTAGAGTTTTGCTAGCATAATGGATAACATTTAACTTCTTATCAACTCTTTGTCCTAGAACATCGCCAACAGCATAATCACTACCATCACACATAATTTCAAAAGGCAAGTTCCAATCAGGTGGTTGAACGATAGGTGCAGAAGTTAAGGCTTTCTTGAGTGTTTCAAAGGCTTCTACACAATCATCATCAAAAACAAATGGAACATCGTTTTGTAAAAGATTAGTAAGTGGCCAATTTTTTTTAGAGAAGTCTTTAATAAACCTTCTATAGAAACCAGCATGACCAAGGAAACTCCGAATACCTTTAATATCTTTAGGACATGGCATTTTCTCAATTGCATCAACTTTAGCTTTATCCACCTCATGCCTCATTCAGATATTTTATGCCCCAAGACAATACCTTCATTCACCATAAAGTGGCACTTCTCCCAATTCAAGACAAGATTAGTTTGTTCACATCTCTGCAAAACTCGATCAAGGTTGCTTAAGCAATCATCAAAAGAAGTTCCATAAACGGAGAAGTCATTAATGAAAACCTCCATAATCTTTTCACAAAAATCAGAGAATATAGCAGCCATACATCTTTGAAAGGTAGCAGGTGCATTGCATAAACCAAAAGGCATACGTCTATAAGCATAGGATCCAAAAGGACAAGTAAAGGTGGTTTTCTCTTGATCAGATTGTGATACGGGTATTTGAGAGCAACCAGAATATCCATCCAAAAAACAAAAGTGTGTGTGCTTAGATAATCTTTCTAGCATTTGATCAATGAAAGGCAGAGGGTAATCATATTTTCTAGTAGCCTTATTTAATTTTATAAAATCAATTACCATTCTATAGCCAGTGACAATTCTATGTGGGATGAGTTCATTTTTATCATTAGGAACAACAGTAATACCTCCTTTCTTAGGGACACAATGAACGGGACTTACCCATCTACTATCAACTATGGGATAAATTATACCTGTTTCCAGAAGCTTTAATATTTCAGTTCTTACCACTTCCTTCATCTTAGGATTCAAACGTCGTTGGTGATCAACAACGGGTTTGGCATCAGGTTCCATATTAATCTTGTGCTGACATAGAGTGGGACTAATGCCCTTAAGATCATCAAGAGTATATCCAATAGCAGCCCAGTGCTTCCTCAGAATTTTTAATAATCTTTCTGCTTCATGTTCTGAAAGGTTAGCACTAATAATAACAGGATATTTCTTTTTCTCATCAAGATAAGCATACTTTAAAGTGTCAGGCAATTGTTTTAATTCAAACACAGGATCACCTTTAGGTGGAGGAGGACCTCCTAAAGTTTCAATAGGCAAATTGTGTTTTAGGAGAGGTTGTTGTTCAAAGAAAATTTTATCTATTTCATTTCTTTCACGCAAGTGCATATCATTTTCATGGTCAAGCAAATATTGTTCTAGTGGATCGGTAGGAGGTACGACAATAGAAGCAAGACCAATTATTTCATCCTTACTAGATAATTCTTTATTAAGTGGTTGTCTACTAAACTTGGAAAAATTAAACTCATGAGACACATCACCAAAACTAACACCGACAGTTTGTTTTTGACAATCTATCTTAGCATTAACGGTGTTCAAGAAAGGTCTACCAAAGATAATGGGACAAAAGTCATCTTGTGGGGAACCAAGGACTAGAAAAACAGTAGGGTATTTTATTTTCCCACACAAGACTTCAACATATCTAACAATCCCAAGTGGTGTGATGGTGTCTCTATTAGCAAGTTTAATAGTAACATCAATGTCTTCTATTTCAGGAGGTGCTATATCATTCATAATTTCTTGGTATAGGGTAAAAGGAATAGCACTCACACTAGCACCCATATCACATAAACCATGATAGCAATGATATCCTATTTTGACTGAGACAACATGCATGCCCACTACGGGTCTATGTTTATCTTTTCATCAGGTTTGGCAATTCTAGCAGCTTCATCACACAAGTAAATGACATGCCCATCAATATTTTCTACCAAGAGATCTTTAACCATAGCAACACTAGGTTCTACTTTAATTTGTTCAGAGGTCTTAGGTGCTCTAATATTACTCTTGCGAACCACAGTTGATACCTTAGCATGTTCCTTTATCCTAACAGGGAAAGGTGGTTTTTCGATATAAGCAGTAGGCACAACAAGATCAACATTGTAAATGATAGTTTCATCTTTAGCTATGACCGGTTCTTTAATTTCTTCTTTAATAGGGGGATGATATTTAAACCACTTCTCCTTAGGGAGATCAACATGAGTAGCAAATGCTTCACAGAAAGAGGCTACTATCTTAGAGTCAAGTCCATATTTAGTGCTAAACTTGTGAAAAGCATCGGTGTTCATAAAAGATTTAACACAATCAAACTTAAGCTTAATACCAGACTCATTACCTTCGTCGAGTTCCCAATCTTTAGAGTTGCATTTAATTCTTTCTAAGAGATCCCACTTGAATTCAATAGTCTTCTACATAAAAGAACCAGTGCAAGAAGTATCGAGCATGGATTGATCATTATGAGAAAGCCGAGCATAAAAATTCTGAATAATAATTTCTCTCGGGATATCATGATTGGGGCATGAATATAACATTGACTTAAGCCTCCCCCTAGCTAGAGCGATGCTTTCTCCTTCACAATGCTAAAAATTGTATATATAATTCCGATCACGATGAACTAGATGCATAGGATAAAACTTTTGGTGGAATTCTAATCGCAATCAATTCTAGTTCCATGATCCAATATCATCACATAGCCTATACCATGTAAATGCTTTTCCCTTCAAAGATAAAGGGAAAACCTTCTTCTTAACTTCATCTCCGGGTAAACCTGCAAGCTTAAATAATCCGCAAACTTCATTCACATGTATTAGGTGCATATCAGGATGTTCAGTTCCATCTCCTGCATATGGATTAGCTAGCAGTTGTTCTACCATACCTGAAGGAATTTCATAACCAATATTTTCAGTAGGTGCAGTAGGTTGAGGGGCAACTAATTTTGGTTCCGGTCGAGGTGAAGATACGCCGAACAAACCCCTCAAAGGATTGTTTTCCAATGTAGCAAGTGACAATAAATTTCAGCACATAGTATAAGTTTTTCCTTACTGATTTCCACGTACCAAGAGCGCTTCACTCACCGGCAACGGTGCCAAAAAAGAGTCTTGATGACCCACAAGTATAGGGGGTCAATCGTAGTCCTTACGATAAGTAAGAGTGTCGAACCCAACGGGGAGCAAAAGGAAATGACAAGCGGTTTTCAGCAAGGTAGTTTCTGCAAGCACTGAAATTGTAGGTAATAGATAGTTTGATAGCAAGATAAATGGTAACGAGCTAGTAACGGTAACGGTAAATAAGGTGCAGCTAGGTAGCCCAATCCTTTGGTGGCAAAGGACAGGCTAGAACAAACTCTTATAATAAGCAAAGTGTTCTTGAGGGTACACGGGAATTTCATCTAGTCACTTTTATCATGTTGGTTTGATTTGCGTTCGCTACTTTGATAATTGGATATGTGGGTGGACCGGTGCTTGGGTGTTGTTCTTACTTGAATAAACCTACCACTTATGATTAACCCCCTCGCAAGCATCCGCAACTACGAGAAAAGTATTAAGATAAAATCTAACCATAGCATTAAACGTTTGGATCCAAATCAGTCCCTTACGAAGTAGCGCATAAACTAGGGTTTAAGCTTCTGTCACTCTAGCAACCCATCACCTAATAACTACTCCACAATGCATTCCCTTAGGCCCAAATATGGTGAAGTGTCATGTAGTCGACGTTCACATGACACCACTAAGGGAATCAAAACATACATATCATCAAAATATCGAACACATATCAAATTCACATGATTACTTGCAACATGACTTCTCCCGTGACGTCAAGAACAAAGGTAACTACTCACAAATAATATTCATGCTCAAGATCAGAGGGATATTGAATAGCATAATGGATCTGAACATAAAATCTTCCACCAAATAAACCATATAGTAATCAACTACAAGATGTAATCAACAGTACTAGTCACCCACAGGTACCAATCTGAGGTTCCGGTACAAAGATTGAACACAAGAGATGAACTAGGGTTTGAGAGGAGATGGTTTTGTTGAAGATGTTGATGTAGATTAGTCTCCCAAAGATGAGAGGGGTGTTGGTGATGACTATGGCTTCGATTTCCCCCTCCGGGAGGGAAGTTCCCCCGGCGAAATCGCTCCGCCGGAGGGCAAAAGTGCTCCTGCCCAAGTTCCGCCTCGAGACGGCGGCGTTCCGTCCCGAAAGTCCTCTCTTTATTTTTTCTAGGTCAAAAGATCTGAAGTACCAAAAGATGGGCACCGGAGGTGGGCTGGGCTGAGCACAACCCTCCAGGGCCCGCCTGGGGGGCCTGGCGCGCCCTGGTGTCTTGTGCTCACTAGGTGACCCCCCTCCGGTAGTTATTTGCTCAAGTATTTTTCATATATTCCAAAGTAATTCGCCGTGAAGTTTCAGTTTATTTGGAGATGTGCAGAATAGGTATCTATGATATGCTTTTTCAGGTCCAGAATTCTAGCTGCCGGCATTCTCCCTCTTTGTGTAAACCTTGCATATTATGAGACAAAAGGCATTAGAATTACTCCATAAAGCATTATTTTGCATAAAAACACTATAAATAACATTAGGAAATTATGATGCAAAAAGGACGTATCAGGAAGTCCCCACAGTTTTCCAAAATTGGGATTTTTCTTTTTTCTCATTTTTTCAACTGAAATTTTGGCTACCATTGTTTCAACAGTAATGGTATGTTAGAAATGTGCCAAGGGTCCACCTTCTAATACCCATTGTCTGGTTTTTTCATCTGGAAATGCAAAATAGAAAGTCCATTTTCCACCTCTGATACATCAACCCTGCCTCATGTTACCTTCTTCCGAGCCTACGGCTCTTTCGGAGTCTCATCCAGACTTGTGGGGGAATCATTGTCTCCATCATCCTTTCCTCACTGAGACAGTGCCCCAATAATGATGATCATCACACTTTTATTTACTTACAACTCAATATGAAAAGCTACTAAACAATATGACTCTATATGAATGCCTCTGGCAGTGTACCAAGATGTGCAATGATCTTGCGTAACATGTAAACAATTATGAATGGTGGCTTTGCCACAAATACTATGTCAGCCACATGATCATGCAAACCAATATGACAATGAGTGTCCTAGTCATATGATGTAACGGTGGAAGTTGCATGGCAATATATCTCGGAATGGCTATGAAAATGCCATGATAGGTAGTATGGGGCTGTTTTGAGGAAGATATAATGAGTCTTATGTGCAACAGAGCGTATCATGCCGCGGGGTTTGGATGCACCGGCTGTTGGAAATATGTCCTAGAGGTAATAATAAAATGGTTACTATTATATTTCCTTGTTCATGATAAATATTTATTATCCATGCTATAATTGTATTGATTGGAAACTCAAATACATGTGTGGGTACATAGACAACAATGTGTCCCTACTAAGCCTCTGATGGACTAGCTCATTGATCAAAGATGGCTATGGTTTCCTAGTCATAGACATGAGTTGTCATTTGATAACGGGATCACATCATTAGGAGAATGATGTGATGGACAAGACCCAAACTATGACGGTAGCATATGATCGTGTCAGTTTATTGCTATTGTTTTCTGCATGTCAAGTATGTGTTCCTATGACCATGAGATCATGTAACTCACTGACACCGGAGGAGTACCTTGTGTGTATCAAACGTCACAACGTAACTAGGTGACTATAAAGATGCTCTACAGGTATCTCCGAGGGTGTCTGTTGAGTTGACATGGATCGAGACTGGGATTTGTTGCTCCGTGAGACGGAGAGGCATCTCAGGGCCCACTCGGTAATACAACATCACAATGAGCCTTGTAAGCAAAGTGACTAAAGAGTTAGCCGTGGGATCTTATATTACGGAACGAGTAAAGAGACTTGCCAGTAACGAGATTGAACTAGGTATGGAGATACCGACGATCGAATCTCGGGCAAGTAACCTACCGATAAACAAAGGGAACTGCATGCGGGATTAACTAAATCCTTGACATAGAGGTTCAACCGATAAAGATCTTCGTAGAATATGTAGGAGCCAATATGGGCATCCAGGTCCCGCTATTGGTTATTGACCGTAGAGGTGTCTCGGTCATGTCTGCATAGTTCTCGAACCCGCAGGGTCTACACACTTAACGTTTGGTGACGATATAAATATAGTCGAGCTATTATGTTGGTGACCGAAGGTTGTTTGGAGTCCCGGATGAGATCCCGGACGTGACGAGGAACTCCGGAATAGTACGAAGGTGAAGATTGATATATAGGATGAAGAACATCGGAGTCCAGAAGTGTTCTGGGGCATACTGGGGGTTCAACGGAGTGCCGAAAGGGGTTTCGGGGGGCCCCGACAAGTGTTGGGGGGCCTCATGGGCCAAGGAAAGGGGCGCACCAGCCCACTCGGGGGCTGTGCGCCGCCCCAACCTCAGTCCACCATGGCTAGGTGGGGGCCACACCCCTAGGGCCGCCGACCACCCTTCCTTGGGTAGCAAGGCAACCTTTGGGGGGGGGGGGCACCACAACCCTAGTCGCACCCCCTTGCCGCCGGCCCCTAGGAGGAAACCCTAGGGAGCCCCTCCTCCTCCCTTCCCCTATATATAGAGAGGTAGAGAGAGGGGCAGCCACACCAGATCGTGCTACGGTGCTGCCCTTCTCTCCTTCGTAGTTCTTCTCCTCCTCATATCACGCGGTGAAGCTCTGCTGAGCTGTCACCACCACCACCTCACCACACCGTCATGCTGCCGGAGGGCTCGGGCTACTTCTTCACCATTGCTCGCTGGATCGAGGAGGTGAAGACGTCATCAAGCCGTACGTGTGTTGAACGCGGAGGTGCCGTCCGTTCGGCACTTGATCGTGAGTTCGTGGGACGGCTTGCGATTTGGATCGCGGAGACGTTCGACTACATCAACCGCATTTCTTAACGCTTCCGCTTAGCGATCTACAAGGGTATGTGGATCCGATCTCCCCTCTCATAGATGCTCATCTCCATGGATAGATCTTGTGTGTGCGTAGGAATTTTTTTTGTTTCCCATGCAACGTTCCCCAACAGTGGCATCATGAGCTAGGTCTATGCGTAGATGAGATCACGAGTAGAACACAAAGGAGTTTGTGGGCGTTGATATTCTTATTGCTTTCCTCCTTAGTCTTTTCTTGATTCAGCGGTATTGTGGGATGAAGCGGCTCTGACCAACCTTACTCGTCCACGTACGAGAGACCAGTTCCATCGTCTGACATGTAACTTTGTTGCATAAGATGGCTGGCAAGTGACTGTCTCTCCTACTTTAGTTGAATCGGATTTGACAAAGGCGGTCCTTGTAGAAGGTGAAATAGCAACTTGTATATCACCGTTGTGGTTTTGCGTAGGTAAGAATTGTTCTTGCTAGATACCCATAGCAGCCACGTAAAACATGCAACAACAAATTAGAGGACGTCTAACTTGTTTTTACAGGGTATGATGTGATATGATATGGCCAAAGACATGATGAGATATATGTGATGTATGAGATGATCATGTTTTGTATAGAGTATCACGACTTGCATGTCGATGAGTACGGCAACCGGCAGGAGCCATAGAGGTGTCTTTAATTTATTTTCGCCTTTTTGCTTTACTTTATCGCTATGAGTTAGCAATAGTTGTAGAAGCAATAGTTGGCGCGACAACCTCATGGCGACACGTTGATGGAGATCAAGATGATGGAGATCATGGTGTTATGCCGGTGACGATGGAGATCATGTCGGTGCTTTGGAGATGGAGATCAAAAGCACAAGATCATGGCCATATCATGTCACTTATGATTTGCATGTGATGTTAATCCTTTTTATGCACCTTGTTTTGCTTAGGATGACGGTAGCATTATAAGATGATCCCTCACTAAAATTTCAAGATAAAATTGTGTTCTCCCTGAGTGTGCACCGTTGCGAAAGTTCGTCGTTTCGAGACACCACGTGATGATCGGGTGTGATAGACTCTACGTTCACATACAACAGGTGCAAGCCAGTGTTGCACATGCAGAACACTCGGGTTAAACTTGACGAGCCTAGCATGTACAGACATGGCCTCGGAACACAAGAGACTGAAAGGTCGAACATGAGTCATATAGTAGATATGATCAACATGGAGATGTTCACCATTGAAACCACCTCATCTCACGTGATGATCGGACTTGGGTTGGTGAATTTGGATCATGTAGCACTCGGATGACCGGAGGGGTGTCAATTTGAGTGGGAGTTTTTTTTAAGTAATATGATTAACTAAACTCATTATCTTGAACAATAGTCTAAGTTGTCTTTGCAAATTTTATGTTGTAGATCAATGGCTCGCGCAGTAGTTCCCCTAAATTTCAATGCGTTCCTAGAGAAATCTAAGCTGAAAGATGATGGAAGTAACTTTGTAGACTGGGCCCGTAATCTGAGGATTATCCTCACGGCTTCCCAAAAAGCTTATGTCCTTGATGCACCGCTCGGTGAACCACCCGCTCCAGTGTCGTCTGCAGACGTTGCGAACGCCTGGCAGTCGCGTTCAGATGATTACTCAATAGTTTAGTGTGCTATGTTGTATGGCTTAGAACCGGGACTTCAAAGGCGTTTTGAACGTCATGGAGCATATGAGATGTTCCAGGAGTTGAAGTTTATCTTTGAAAAGAATGCCCGAATCGAGAGGTATGAGAGCTCCAATAAGTTCTATGCTTGCAAGATGGAGAAGAACGGGTTTGTCAGTGAACACATACTCAGAATGTCTGGGTATTCCAACCGTCTGGCTGAGTTGGGAATTACTCTCCCGCCGAAGGCAATCACTGACAGAGTTCTTCAATCACTGCCACCTAGCTACAAGAGCTTTGTGTTGAACTATAACATGCAAGGGATGAACAAGTGAGTCACCGAGCTGTTTGCGATGCTGAAAGTCGCTGAGTATGAAATCCAGAAGGAGCATCAAGTGTTGATGGTCAATAAAACCACTAGTTTCAAGAAGAATGGCAAGGGCAAGAAGGGTAACTCCAAGAAGAGTGGAAAATCAGTTGCACCTCCCGTGAAGAAACCCAAGGCTAGACCCAAGCCAGAAACTGAGTGCTTTCATTGCAAGGGTACTGGTCACTGGAAGCGGAACTGCCCCAAGTATCTGGCTGACTAGAAGGTGGCCGGACATGTTATAGTGCCTGGGAATTTGATACCGGTTCGGTTGCTCACATTTGCAACTCAAAACAGGAACTGCAGAATAGACGGAGGCTGGCAAAGGACGAAGTGACGATGCGCGTGGGAAATGGTTCCAAGGTTGATGTGATCGCCGTCGGCACGCTCGCTCTTCGATTACCATCGGGATTAGTGATGAACCTGAATAATTGTTATTTAGTGCCTGCGTTAAGCATGAACATTATATCTGGATCTTGTTTATTGCAAGACGGTTACTCATTTAGGTCAGAGAATAATGGTTGTTCTATTTATATGAGTAATATCTTTTATGGTCATGCACCCAATGTGAGGGGTTTATTCTTATTGAATCACGATAGTGATGATACACATGTTCATAACATTGATGCCAAAAGATGTAGAGTTGATAATGATTGCACCACTTTCTTGTGGCACTGCCGCTTAGGTCATATTGGTGTAAAACGCATGAAGAAATTCCATGCTGATGGACTTTTGGAGTCACTTGATTTTGAATCACTTGACACATGTGAACCATGCCTCATGGGCAAGATGACTAAGACCCCGTTCTCCGGAACAATGCAATGGGCAAGTGACTTATTGGAAATCATACATACTAATGTGTGCGGTCCGATGAGCACTGAGGCGCGCGGTGGATATCGTTATTTTCTCACCTTCACCGATCACTTGAGTAGATATGGGTATATTTACTTAATGAAACATAAGTCTAAAACGCTTGAAAAGTTCAAGCAATTTCAGAGTGAAGTTGAGAATCATCATAACAAGAAGATTAAATTCCTACAATCTGATCGAGGAGGAGAATATCTGAGTTATGAGTTTGGCAATCACATAAGACAATGTTGAATTGTTTCACAGTTGACGCCACCTGGAACACCACAGCGTAATGGTGTGTCCGAATGTCGTAATCGAACCTTATTGGATATGGTGCGGTCTATGATGTCTCTTGCCGATTTGCCACTATCATTTTGGGGTTATGCGTTAGAGACAGCTGCACTCACTTTAAATAAGGCACCATCTAAATCCGTTGAGACGACGCCGTATGAACTGTGGTTTGGCAAGAAACCAAAGTTGTCGTTTCTTAAAGTTTGGGGATGCGATGCTTATGTCAAAAAGCTTCAGCCTGAAAAGCTGGAACCCAAAGCGGAGAAATGCGTCTTCATAGGATACCCAAAAGAGACGGTTGGGTACACCTTCTATCTCAGATCCGAAGGCAAAGTGTTTGTCGCTAAGAATGGGTCATTTCTCGAGAAAGAGTTTCTCTCGAAAGAATTGAGTGGGAGGAAGATAGAACCTGATGAGGTTGTTGAACCTTCACTTCAACCAGAGAGTAGCGCAGCGCAGAAAGATGTTGCTCTGGAGCCTACATCAGTTGAAAAGGAAGCTAATGATAGTGATCATGAAGCTTTGGATCAAGTTACTATCGAACCTCGTAGGTCGACAAGGGCATGCACTGCTCCTGAGTGGTACGGTAACCCTGTCTTGGAGGTCATGTTGTTGGACAACGATGAACCTACGAGCTATGGAGAGGCGATGGTGGGCCCGGATTCTGACAAATGGTTAGAGGCCATGAAATCCGAGATAGGATCCATGTATGAAAACAAAGTGTGGACTTTGGAAGTATTACCTAAAGGGCGAAAGGCCATTCAGAATAAATGGATCTTTAAGAGAAAGACAGACACGGACGGTAATGTCACCGTCTATAAAGCTCGACTTGTGGCAAAGGGTTTTTCACAAGTTCAAGGAATTGAGTATGATAAGACTTTCTCTCCCGTAGTGATGCTTAAGTCCATCAGAATCATGTTAGCAATAGCTGCATTTTTCGATTATGAAATTTGGCACATGGATGTCAAAACAGCGTTCCTCAACAGTTTCCTTGAGGAAGAGTTGTATATGATGCAACCAGAAGGTTTTGTCGATCCAGAGAATGTTGACAAAGTTTGCAAGCTCCAGCGATCCATTTATGGACTGGTGCAGGCATCTCGGAGTTGGAATAAGTGTTGTGATGAGGTGATCAAAGCGTTTGGGTTTATACAAGTTTACGGAGAAGCTTGTATTTACAAGAAAGTGAGTGGAAGCTCTATAGTGTTTATAATATTATATGTGGATGACATATTGCTGATTGGAAACAATATATAATTTTTGGAGAGCGTGAAGGATTATTTGAACAAGAGTTTTTCAATGAAGGACCTAGGAGAAGCTGCTTTCATATTAGGCATCAAGATCTATAGAGATAGATCAAGACGCTTAATTGGACTTTCACAGAGCACATACCTTGATAAAGTTTTGAAGAAGTTCAAAATGGATCAGTCCAAGAAAGGGTTCTTGCCTGTGTTACAAGGTGTGAAGTTGAGTAAGACTCAATACCCAGTGACTGCAGAGGATAGAGAAAAGATGAGTGTCATCCCCTATGCTTCTGTGATAGGCTCTATCATGTATGCAATGCTGTGCACAAGACCAGACATCAACCTTGCCATAAGTATGGTCGGAAGGTTTCAAAGTAATCTAGGAGTGGATCACTAGACGGCGGTCAAGAATATCCTAAAGTACCTGAAAAGGACTAAGGAAATGTTTCTCAGTTATGGAGGTGATCAAGAACTCGTCGTAAAGGGGTACGTCGATGCAAGCTTTGACACTGATCCAGATGACTCTAAGTCTCAAACTGGATACATATATATTCTAAATGGGGAGCGGTAAGCTGGTGCAGTTCCAATCAAAGCGTGGTAGCTGATTCTACATGCGAAGCGGAGTACACAGCTGCCTCGGAGGCGGCAAAGGAAGGTGTCTGGATGAAGCAGTTAATGACGGATCTTGGAGTTGTGCCTAGTGCACTGAACCCAATGACTCTGTTCTATGACAACACTGGCGCCATTGCTCTAGCCAAGGAACCAAGGTTTCATAAGAGGACCAGACACATAAAGCGACACTTCAACTCCATCCCCGATTACATCGAGGCAGAAGACATAAATATTTTCAAAGTACACACAGATCAGAATGTTGCGGATCCGTTGACTAAGCCTCTCCCACGAGGGAAACATGTTCAACACCAGAACTGTATGGGTGTTAGATTCATTACAATGTAAATCACATAGTGATGTGAGCTAGATTATTGACTCTAATGCAAGTGGGAGACTGTTGGAAATATGCCCTAGAGGCAATAATAAAATGGTTATTATTATATTTCTTGTTCATGATAAATGTTTATTATCCATGCTATAATTGTATTGATTGGAAACTCAAATACATGTGTGGGTACATAGACAACAATGTGTCCCTAGTAAGCTTCTGGTGGACTAGCTCGTTGATCAAAGATGGCTATGGTTTCCTAGTCATAGACATGAGTTGTCATTTGATAATAGTATCACATCATTAGGAGAATGATGTGATGGACAAGACCCAAACTATGAACGTAGCATATGATCGTGTCAGTTTATTGCTATTGTTTTCTGCATTTCAAGTATGTGTTCCTATGACCATGAGATCATGTAACTCAGTGACACCGGAGGAGTACCTTGTGTGTATCAAACGTCACAACGTAACTGGGTGACTATAAAGATGCTCTACAGGTATCTCCGAGGGTGTCTGTTGACTTGACATGGATCGAGACTGGGATTTGTTGCTCCGTGAGACGGAGAGGTATCTCAGGGCCCACTCGGTAATACAACATCACAATGAGCCTTGCAAGCAAAGTGACTAAAGAGTTAGCCACGGGATCTTGTATTACGGAACGAGTAAAGAGACTTGCCGGTAACGAGATTGAACTAGGTATGGAGATACCGACGATCGAATCTCGGGCAAGTAATATACCGATAAACAAAGGGAACTGCATGCGGGATTAACTGAATCCTTGACATAGAGGTTCAACCGATAAAGATCTTCGTAGAATATGTAGGAGCCAATATGGGCATCCAGGTCCCTCTATTGGTTATTGACCATATAGGTGTCTCGGTCATGTCTGCATAGTTCTCGAACCCGCAGGGTCTACACACTTAACGTTTGGTGACGATATAAATATAGTCGAGCTATTATGTTGGTGTCCGAAGGTTGTTTGGAGTCCCGGATGAGATCCCGGACGTGACGAGGAACTCCGGAATAGTCCGGAGGTGAAGATTAATATATAGGATGAAGAACATCAGAGTCCGGAAGTGTTCCGGGGCATACCGGGGGTTCGACGGAGTGCCGAAAGGGGTTTCGGGGGGCCCCGACAAGTGTTGGGGAGCCTCATGGGCCAAGGAAAGGGGCGCACCAGCCCACTAGGGGGTGTGCGCCGCCCCAACCTCAGCCCACCATGGCTAGGTGGGGGCCACACCCCTAGGGCCGCCGGCCACCCTTCCTTGGGTGGCAAGGCAGCCTTTGTGGGGGCCACCACAACCCTAGCCGCACCCCCCTTGCCGCCGGCCCCTAGGGGGAAACCCTACGGCGCCCATCCTCCTCCCTTCCCCCTATATATAGAGAGGTAGAGAGACGGGCAGCCACACCAGATCGTGCTACGGCGCTGCCCCTTCTCTCCCTCGTAGTTCTTCTCCTCCTCATATCACGCGGCGAAGCCCTGCTGAGCTGTCACCACCACCACCTCACCACGCCTTCGTGCTGCCGGAGGGCTCGGGCTACTTCTTCACCATTGCTCGCTGGATCGAGGAGGTGAATACGTCATCAAGCCGTATGTGTGTTGAACACGGAGGTGCCGTCCGTTCGGCACTTGATCGTGAGTTCGTGGGACGGCTTGCGATTTGGATCGCAGAGACGTTCGACTACATCAACCGCGTTTCTTAACGCTTCCGCTTAGCGATCTACAATTGATCCAATCTCCCCTCTCGTAGATGCTCATCTCCATGGATAGACCTTGTGTGTGCGTAGGGAATTTTTTTGTTTCCCATGCAACGTTCCCCAACACCGGCGAAGTTTGCACCGACCCTCGAGGTGAGAACGGGCAATGCACAATACCGAAGAGGCTAGCAAATATGAAAAGGTGAGTGTGCGTACATCCATGGATTCACATTAGTCATAAAGAACTCACATATTTATTGCAAAGATTTATTAGCTCTCTCGAAGCAAAGTACTACTCGCATGCCCCTAGGGAGGAGGTTTGGAGGAGTTAACCATCGCACGCCTCCAACCTAAACAGCACTAGGTTTTCAACGAGGAATAAGAATGCTCACACATCATCACCATGCCATAACCAATATTTAGATGAACAACAAATTAACATCTTTTAACTATCGATATTCCTATTAACTGACAACCATGCACTCACGCTCCTTCATATTACCACATCAATATCATTAACCCACAACTTCTCTTTTATGTGCTACATGTGGTTTTGATTATGCGCTCATTGAATACCTATTATTTTCGGACTAGTCTTATAACCCATGCAAATTACCATCACTATTTATTAAATCTCAAACAAATTTAAGTGAAGAACGAGAGTGCAATTATTTCTTTAAAATTTATATGCCACCGTGCTCTAAAAGATATAAGTGAAGCACTAGAGCAACTTCTAAGCTCAAAAGATATAAGTGAAGCACATAGAGTATTCTATCGAATCATGGTGAAAATGTGTCTCTCTCAAATAGGTGTGTCTAGAAAACAATGATTGTGGAAAAGTAAAACAAAAAGCAAACGACGCTCCAAGAAAAACTCATATCATGTGATGAATAAAAATATAGCTCCAAGTGACATACCGATGGATTGAGACGAAAGAGGGGATGCCTTCCGGGGCATCTCCAACCTTAGATGCTTGAGTCTTACTAGAATTTAACTTGGGGTGCCTTTGGCATCCCCAATCTTAGGCTCTTGCCGCTCCTTATTCCTTCATCCATCATGATAGCACCCAAAACTTGAAAACTTCAGCACAGAAAACTCAACAAAAACCTTCGTGAGATCCGTTAGTATAATAAACATATCAAATACTTAAGGTATTATTATAAATTAATTCATATTTTATTATTGCATAAGGTACTATATTATAACTTCTCCATGGCTTATACCCCCCGATACAATCCATAGCATCATCAAAATAAGCAAACTATGCAAGCAAAAACAGAATCTATCTAAAACAGAACAGTCTGTAATGATCTGTAGAGAAACTATACTTCTGTATCTTAGAAAATTCTAAAAAAATTGTAAAACATGGGGATTTTTTATAGTAATACTGTGTAAAAAATTCAGATCAAAAAGACGTTCCAGTAAAATCAAAGAAATTCTGCACTGGATGCAAAAGTTTTTGTTTTTGCACCGTATCAATTCTACTTATCATTCAAGTCATCCAAAAGGCTTTACTTGGCACAAATACTAATTTAAACAGAAAAACACAATAATTAAAGTAGAAATAATCATGTTATCACACCATGACAGAAAGTATTGGGCTGTCTCCCAACAAGCTCTTTCTTTATAGCCATTAAGATAGGCTTGGGATAATAATGATGCTCGCATAAAAGACAAGAATTTAAGCACAAAGAGAGCACCATAAAACATGTGGAAAACACATTTAAGCCTAACATACTTCCTATGCATAGGCATTTTATAACCAAACAAATTATCAAGACAAGAAGTGTCTAGCATATGCAAATAGGAAGAATGAAAATTTAACAATTTGAACATCAAGAGAGGTAATTGAACATGAAGATTCCTATAACCACATTTTCCCCTCGCATAATAATTACATGTAGGATCATAATCAAATTCAACAATATAACTATCATATAAAATATTATCATGATCCACATGCATAAAAGTTTTACAATCTTCCAAGATAGTGGGATTAACATCAACTAAAGTCATGACCTCTCCAAATCCACTTCAACAAATATTTCATAAGATTTATCATTCTCCAAAATAGTGGGACCATTATTACCTAAAGTTGAAGCTCTTCCAAACCCAATTTTAGTAGCATTACAAATATCATTATCAATAGGAGATTCATCATGAAGCTCAGAATTCTCAAGATCACAAGAAAAATCATGATTATCACCCCAATCATGATCATTAGCACAATTGACATTCATAGAATTTATACTAACAAAATCGCAATCATGATTTTCATTCAAGGAACTAACATGAATCACTTTATAAATTTCTTTTAACACTTCATCACAATTTTTAGACTCGCGATTTTCAAGCAAGACCTCGTAAAGATAATCTAGTGCACTCTCACTAGCAATTGGTTTAACATTAACGGGTCTTTTGAAAAGATTAGCAAGTGGATGAGGATCCATTTATCTTAAATTTTTGCATTTAATTTCTGTTTTGGTGTGACAAAGATAAAGATAACATCACTAGGCAAGTAAAAAAGAAGAACAAGTGAATGATAATTTGTGACAAGGTACTTGATACGAATTTGGTGATGCTCCCCGGCAACGGCGCAGAAATCCTTCCTCATACTTGTGATCTGCGCTGGGTTTTTCCCCGAATAGGAGGGGATGATGCAGCACAGTATAGATAAGTATTTCCCTCAGTGAGAACCAAGGTTATCGAACCAACAGGAGGACCACACAACTCCCTTCTTCAGTGCCTACACACAAAAGAGCAAACACTTGCACCCAACGCGGGCAACAGGGTTGTCAATCCCCTAGAACTCGTTACTTTCAAGCAAATGAGTAGTGTAGATGATATTTGAATAAATATAAATTGCAAAATAAATAAAAAGTAAATAATGGCAGCAAAGAAATAAGAGCGTTTGTAATATATATGTGAATAGACCTGGGGGGCATAGCGTTCGCTAGAGGCTTCTCTCTCGAAGAAGGCATACGATGGGTAAACAAATTACTGTTGGGCAATTGATAGAAAAGCGCATAGTTATGCAATATTTATTCATGACAATGATCATGTATATAGGCATGACATCCATAAACAAGTAGACCGACTCCCGCGTGCATCTACTACTATTACTCCACTTCGAGAGCGCTTATATGCTTGCCTCTCTAGGTATTAAGTTCATAACAAACAGAGTAATGCTTGGAGAATGATGACATGATGTAGACAAAGTAAATCCAATTAATATGAATGAACCCCATCGTTGTATCCTTAGTGGTAGCAATACAAATACGTGTCTTGTCCCCTACTTTGTCACTGGAATATAGAGCACCACAAGATTGAACCCACTACAACGCACCTCTCCAACTGAAGATAAACCAATCTAGTTGCCAAACTAAACCGATAGATCGGAGAGAATTACAAAGATATAACAATCATGCAAATAAGAATCAAATAAGAATTCACAGAAGACTCAAATCTTTTTCATGAATAATCTAAACATAAACCCACAATTCATCGGATCCCAACAAACGCACAGCAAAGAGTGATTACATAAGATAGATCACCGCGGGAATCACTGTGATCATGGCAACAAAGAACATAGGGAGAGCGAGCCATCTAGGTACTAACTACGGACCCGTAGGTCTGTGGTGAGCTACTTACACATCACCATGGGAGCAGCAAGGTTGATGTAGAGTCCCTCCGTGATCGATCCCCCCTCCGGCAGGGCACCGGAACAGGGCTCCAGATGGGCACATGGCGAAACAGATACTTGTGTCGGCGGAAAAAGTGTTTCGGGAGGCTCTCCAGGGTATTTGGGATTAAAGAGAATTTATAGGCCAGAGAACAACGCCAAAGGGCCGGGGAGGTGGTCCCAAGCCATCAGGGCACGGCCACCCCCTTGGGCGCGCCCTGTTGGCTTGGGCACACCTTGTGTGGCCCCCGGTCTCCCTCCGAAGCTTCCAGGTCCTTATTTTGTCCAGAAAAAATCATCAAAAAGTTTCGGGGTATTTGGACTTCATTTGATATGGTAAACCTGAAAAGCCAAAAACATGCAGAAAACAACAACTGGCACTTGGCACTGGGTTAATAGGTTAGTGCTCGAAAATAATATGAATCGACAAATAAATGGCCAAAAAGTATCCTAGAATGATAATATTGTAGCATGGAACAATCAAAATTATAGATACGTTATTTTCCCATTGCAATCATGAGATGAGGAAAGGCCGGGGCATCAAAGAATCTCAGAGTCCATTCACCTGCTCAAGCAAACGGCTTATGTGTCACCTATGAAAGCTTTCGGAATTATCATCGTCAAGGCAAATACCAACACCATACGAACATGACCATTTGTAGACAGTTGAGAAAATGGATCCTTGAAGTAGTTCGTTTAACTTCTGGGCCGCAGTTGGTCTCTACGCCAATTAGCGCAATGAGTCATCTATTAGATTAAGAATACATAGGAATATAATAGACAACAATAGAAGGTGTTAAACCGGCAAGGTCGAGCATGACATGGCTGGATAGAAAGAATGGTTAGGTCTTAGTCCGAACAGCAAGGCCGGGTATCTGGGAGACGGCCAAGCGAAACGGATGTTGGGTTTCCCTGGCCGGCCTAAGATGAACTGGAAAACGATCATCATTATCTATCATTGGTAAATATACAGGGCAAATACAACTGCATAACAAATATAATCACTTGCAGACCATTTGGAAGAAACATCCTTGAAATAGTTCACATAATTTCATTTTCATGTTTCGAATAGTGTGCTTAGCTTCTATGACGCACTTGGTCTTTGCGCCAATTAGCGCAACGGGTCATGAAGTGAATATAATTGTTGATCTGATTTGGAGAAAGAAGAGTGACCATTAGTGCCACCCTAAGATGCTTTCAAATATTTTGCACAAACCACTATAGGATCTCACATGTTAAATTATTGCTTTCCGCAAAGTGATTGAACCTATTAAGAAGCCCTTTCCTGTAATAAGTCGTTGCATGAATATACATCCATTTTACTCACATGCCTTGTTGATTTTGCGACTTGAGAAGAGAAGATTAGGACTACAAGTGCGAAACTAGGGCACAACCCAAGTTAGTCACCGGTAGCGTATAGAAGGGTCTACACAATGTGTTTGAAGTTTTCAATGTAATTATTGAAGTGGTATTCATCACCCCGACCAAGTGGTCATAACTAGGTAACTATAAGATTCGATATGTATGAATTTTTTTTATATTCAGCCGTGAATTTTATGGGACTTTTTTTATCAAGTTATTGTAATATCAATGTTTTAAATAGAGGGCTATGCCATTTAGCGGCGGCTTGGCCAGAAGCTATGAAAAGCTATAGCGGAGCTAAGCCCCACTTAGTGTTTTTCACAAATCATGAAAAATTGGGAAATAAGTATAGAAAAAGGCATCATATATAGTATATTGCATATATTTAATATATACATATGCTCCTACATCAAAATCCGAGCACCAATCAGGGTCCTAATTAAATAACAACATTCGTACCAATGCATCACATATATCAAAAATAAGAACAAAAAATAATACAGAAGGTCGGTTTTGTATAGCGGCTTAGCAATCTAAATGACTCCAAATTTAATGCTATAGCAGGAAATAGCGGGCTATTAGCGTCATTTTAAATTTGACGCTAAAAGTGCATAACTTTAGCGGAAGAGCTCTGAAAGGCTATAGCGGGAGCTATAAACGGCTATTTAAAACTTTGTATAATATATGCCCGTTTTTAATTAGTTTGCAATGCCTTTTTCCTTTTTTATGTAAGTCAGAAGTGGACACATGTTTGCGATGCGGCGGCCCGTTGGGCGTACCCACAGGCGGACGGCCAAAACTGGACACACACGTACGTTTTGCCGACGCAAACGGTCAAAATCTAGATGAAATGACCGTCCGTTTGCGGTCATGCGTTGGAGTTGTCCTAAGGTATCAACTCTGGTGTGAGTATATTATCATGCTATTTGCACGAAAGTTATCATGGATATGTTTTTCAGCAACCTTTTTCCTCATCGAATCAAAGTAAACATGGTGTTTTACACATAAATTATACCATCACAAAGTCCCTCATTCTACCTGTCATCAGTCCGATATAGGAAGACAAATGAAAAGGGAAATTAGTGCTAATTTGTCAACTGCACCCGAGTTGTCTTTGGCCGAACAGTGCAAGTTGCATTGCAGTCTCATGGGTTCAATCCGTTTGTTTGGGCAGAGCTAGAAAATCAACATGAATACAGAAAATCACCTGCACGACATACACTATTGTTCTTGCTTTTTTCTTTCAATGTGGTTTTCACTGGAGGTTTTCCCGTGCACCTCCTCATTTATTTCTTGTCGCGGCTCTTAAATCCTGTTCGTTCCTTTCTCATGCAGTTCCTCGCCCGCCAGTGCCAGGCCAGAGAGGCTCCTTGTCCCCTCGCACAGCCCAAGGGCAAGGGGCAAGGGGCGCGCACGCTCTTCGCCACCCGCGGTCATGGCTTCGAGTTATTTTTACTAAATGCCCCCTGGAGGATCTTATGTCGAGCGTTGACCCCTCGAAAAACTTATTTCGTCGCCTGACCCCTTCATACACGCCTTACAGTTTGGCGTTTCACGAACACGTTGACACGCCTTACTCTTCGGCGTGTTTGACGGGTCGCGGTCCACGGTCATTGGTCACGCCGCCAGCGTGGCACCATCCTGTATCGCCAGATTAGACGGCGCTTTACGGCTTTTTCATTCACGCCATCTAATTAGGCGTTGTCGAAACTTGAAACGCCATGTTCCTAGGCGTTACTGAATCTGAACACGCCTGTTCCCTGGGCGTATATATGTGCCGGATTGGATAATTTGACTTTCGTAGTGCGCATCCATTGTCTTCATTAAACGCCGGACTGACTGGCACTTCTTAAATGCCAGAGCGTCTGCCATTTTGACGCACGTTAGACCATCTCGTATACTGTGTAGTGGTATCTTTACTCATAGAGTAGGCAGATGGATCGACGCGTTTCGGCTGTTTAAATACTGTTGCCGTTGCATCCACCCATCCATCCGCACAGTCTGCAGTCCCCCCCCCCCCCAAACCACCGCCATTTTTGCACGCCCCCATCCGCGCAGTCCGCAGTCCCCCGCAACAAACTCAGCTTCTTCCACTGTCAATCCCAATCCATCAAGGAAGGATGTCGTTGTCGTCGACCATCAAGGACGTCGTCAATCCCTGTGTCCGACGGACCTTGTTCGCATCCCCATCCACGAAGCAGGTTTTTGTATATGTTGTCTTCCTCAACTCATTTTTTCAGATCTGCAGCTTGAACTTCGTTTGTAGGTCGTGTTGTTTAGGGGAATCTTGTAAAAGTTCATTAACTTATCATATATTCTATTGTGCAGATGGATAAGCTGTGGATGGTCCGGTTCATCATGCATAAAGCATCTTTCTGTCAACCAGCACCTGAGCCATGGCTAGAAGACTCGATCACCATTGATAATTTGAGAGAGAAGCTTGTGGAGCATGGTTTAGTCCATAATGATTTCATTTACTATCGAAGCAGGGTTTACCCAAGTGACAGGATCAAGTGGCACTTCAGCAGCAAGAATAAGTTCAGCTTAGATTACAAGAGGATGTTGGAGTCAAGTAACGAGATGGTGATGAGGAACCCCAGGTGCAGGACCAGGTTCAGCTCAAGTGGGTGGCTGCCGAGCTTCAGCGCAAGTGGGTAGTTGAGGTTAAACATAGGTGGAAGGATGAGTTTGACTGAACTCACTGACGACACCACAGTCGGGAAGATGATCGAAGAGTACAAACCATTTCAGATGGTTGAATTGCATTGTTATAGTAGACCAGATTGGTTTGTAGACCCTGCTCCAATTACAAAAGTCGATGCTGTTAACAACTCTTAACTTCTTGTTTGAAGTTTACTTCGTGTTTGAAGTTGTTTCGTTATGCCTGCTATTCAAACCATGTACCCCCTTTTGTGTGAAAACTCCAAATTTGGCATTGTGGTGGCATACTATTATGATTTGCGCTATTTATGTTCATGTTACGTTCAATGTGTTTGTAATTACGGTTGGGGGGTAGCATTCAAATAACAGTAGACAGTGCGATAACTTTTGAGAAAACAACTTTAGAGCAACACAGTTTATTCCAGCTCTTCGAACTGAGCAAAGCATATTATTACATGAACCTGAATCCAGTCTAACTCGCTAGGTCTTTGTTGGCCTTTTTCCGAGCATACCACTCTTCGAATTGCTTCTGATACTTAGCTCTGTGTTCTCTCTTTTCCTTCTCCTCCAACAACTTTTTCTCTTTTGTCTCCACGTACCCGGCTCCGAACCAATACAACTGGTATTGTTTCTCGTTTTCAAACCAGCATTTGCTCGGGCACGTAGCCCCTTCCTGTAATGAGTTGACAGGTGTTTCTCAGAAACTGAAACAGGAATTTAGATATGAGAGGATATGGAAAGTTTGACTTACGAAGTATGGCGCAGGTCCCTTGGTGTGTCCGCAGACAAATCCCCAGCAACACGTCTCTCCTTTTGTTCGTATCTTCAATTCGTCGGCGGTGTAGCAGGCTGGCACACCGCAATGGCAGTGTACTACCTGTGGCACAAAGGAACCCATTTCATCGACGGATGGCATATCTGGTGATAGGAAGGTGCCTCTTCTGGGTCCTACTAGTCCATCCAAACCCCCTTTTCCTTTATGCAAAGAGGATCCCATGGTTATGTTGTGGATGTTCAGAAAGAATGAGAGTTTATAGATGGTCCGCAGTTGTGTATTCAAAAGTCAATACGTCTGATATTATAGCTGGACGGTCTGACCCTAACGGGCTCTTTGTAACAGTTTGGCACCTGGCTCACTATGTGGGCTTTGGTGGGCTGGACTTTGTCCTCGTTTTTCCTTGTGTTTACTTCACCCGGGGCGGCAGCCAAGCTCCTCCCTCTCCTCCTGTCCCCAAATCTATCTGATTGAAACCCGACCACTGGTTGACCTCAGTGCGGAGGGCAGCTTCGGCCGGCTGGCCAGCGTTACGCCTATACGTGCACCCTAAGCTGGCCTCGTCCCGCCGTACGCACCGTAAATAGTTCAGGCGGCATGAAATGCGTACTGGTGTTGCGGTTTCAGGGGAGATTCAACCGTGGGAGGAAG
This sequence comes from Elymus sibiricus, assembly GCA_039707655.1. Classification (NCBI taxonomy): domain Eukaryota; kingdom Viridiplantae; phylum Streptophyta; class Magnoliopsida; order Poales; family Poaceae; genus Elymus; species Elymus sibiricus. The sequence continues at coordinate 449,632,585 of CM077667.1, read as the reverse complement.
TAAGTTACCCTAATCGCCAAAGCTTTCCGTTTTGCTCTAGTGTACTGTTGAATTTGTTTGGTCGGACGTTAGTTCACATGCTGGCTGGTGAGTAGAAGCTTGATGTTTTTCAATTTACCTCTTTTTAGTTCAGAAACAAGTTGTCTTAGATCTAGTTCCCTTCTAATTCCACGGCTGCAGTATGGAACACTGACAGTAGTTCGTCGTGTTCTTGCGCAAAGTACGAACCTGAATCAGTTCAATGCTTCTTGTGCTAGCCAATCTTCGGATCTGGTCCCCCATTTATGCCAGACAACAGCAAACGAACCGCACGAAGATGGTAACGATATTAGCTTTGCAGACAGCTGTCTTGAACTTGATGTTACAAATGGTTCATCACCATATGGTGATAATGGTCACTATCTTCGAATTTTAGACGTTAGCTATCAGTATGCATTGCCCGAGCAGTTTTGAAGTGTGTCAAGCACAACTTCGACCTTTTCACAAGGGAACCGGGCACATGAGGATGTTACCATGGCCTCAACTAACTTTCATTAGTCTAAATCATTCCAGCAGCAGGTACTGCCTTGTTGTCGGACAGGACTAACATTGTTTGAGTGTTCATGCCACTCTACTATTTCCTTCATTCTGTTATTTGACCAGTCGCCATTCACGCAGGTGGTTCCGAGCGTTGAACCAACTTCACATACTGAAGCACCAGGTGAACCCACCCTGATATCGAACTTGGCTGGCGATGGTAATGCACATGGTAATGAGCAGACCTATGATGGTCGTAGTACCGTTAACCCGCTATGTGAACAAATTCATGAAGTAAATGTAGCAGAGCATGTTGGTGGCTCCACCAACAACCCGCTATCCCACTTTCCAGCCTGGTCATTGGGATGCAATCTACCGGACGATGTTGATGCATTATAGGTTGCTGATGTAGCAGAACTGTTAGTGGCCATGCCTGGAGATGAAGGAAGACAAGCATCCACAAACACGAGCACCCATCTGAATGATGTAATCGGAACAGACGTACCACCGCATCGCCCAATTAGAGTCAACGCGGTATGTTGTTACGTTTTGATCCAATTGTCGATCTAGAGAGGTTGCATTGTACGTATCATTCATAATTGTTAAGCTCTGACTTTGTGATCAGGTTTACGGCAGGAGGGGCGTGGCAGCAGGTGCATTGCAGCCGGCCATAACGGACGCAGCTGACAACCTGGCTAGGGGGGACAACTGGACTGATGAACTGTGCCGAAACGACTATGCAACATTCCACTCCTAGAGCGCCAGAGGAACTGGGAAGTGTAGTCCAATCGTCTCCAGAAGCAGTGGATGGAAACACGGGCAGAACCTTGATGGCGGCTAATTTTGACAACCCGCTGGATTTCAAATCTGTTGGGTTAGAGACGATCATGTACACTAAGGAGAAATCCGGACCTGGCCTATATTCGGGCAATGAAGGAGTTCATCTAAGTGAGTTATCAGTGAACATCAGTATGAGTGATGGTGAACATAACATGGATGACGCGGTTGCTTTACAGTTGGATACAGTTGTCCATTCTGTTTTGCTGTCCGTCATTGATGATTTCACTGAACCATCACCGGCACAGCAGAAACGGAAGGAGTCATCAGCCCCGAGCCATCACCTGGATACAAAGCACGTAGTTTCAAGCGTCCACGAAGACAATCCATCCTTGAGTCGGAGAACAGAAAGGCAGACCAACAGGCAGAGAAGAGAAAGCGCATGGAAGAACCAGTGTTAGGTAGCTGTAGTAAAACATTTAGCTGGAAGACCAAAACGTTCTCGCCCAGTCCTCCGCAGTCCTCGAAGCCAGGTGTACCGTTCATCAATAACAAATCGCCACAATCAAGGATTGGCGTAAACAGCATGTCAGCGAGAGCTTCAACATCAAAGCTGCTGCACCATTCAGCTCAGGCAGCTCGTGCCGCGGCAGGAACCTTCCTCAGAATTGCACCTCGCCCAGTCAGTGCCGCTAGGGTTAAATCGAAGAGCAAAACACCATCTGCACCTAACGCGAGGACGCAGATCAAGAAAAAATATTGTCCATGCCCAAATCCATATGACAGCGGAAAGTCGGTGGTCATCAGTCAGCGTGTTCAGGACGAACCAGGGACAGTTGATCTGATGCCCCGCTCTCCAGCACGAGGCACGGTACACTGGCAGGCCACAAACATGAAGAGCGAGAGTTGCCATGTACTTCATCGGATCCGAAGCACGTCCAATCCTTACAACCATGAGAGGAGCGCGACGGATGCTAGATTTCACTCCATCGAACAGCAGGATTATTACGAAACCGTTGTGATGGGTTTGAAGAACCGGGTGGTACAGATGAAGACCATCGACTGGGATTATGTAAGACTGAACGATTGTTTTGCTAGCCTGGAGCAGGCATGCCTAGACACAGGGGTGTTTGGGCTGACCACTTTCAGGAAGGATTGGTGTGAGGAGGCTATCATGCAGTTTTACTCCACCCTGTTCGTGGATGAGCCAAGTATGACAATGCATTGGATGACCCACTGTAAAATGTTCAAGGCGTCGTACGACCAATTCGCCAAAGTGCTTGGCCTACCAACGCTCGATGATGAAAGAGAAAAGTTGAAGAAAAGGATACAAGAAGCTGGCGAGCCCCTAAAGCCCGACCAGTTGTTGTCGTTCTATGTTCACGGGGCAGCACAACATGAAGATTTCAAGGCCGGTAATCTGAAGTACATGCAGCCTAGACTTGTCACTCTCTCTCGAGTGCTGCGGCACACACTCGTCCCTAAGCATGGGGCAAAGGGAGTGTCCGCAAATGGGCTGCCAACCTGCTGATGCAGTTCCACAAGAAGGAGGACTTCCAGGTGATGCACTTCATTTTGACGGCGATGAAGAGCACAAGCGCTGATAAAAGCCGGAGCCTTCCTTTCGCTCCATAAATCCAGGCTCTGCTCGATGATGTTTGTTCACCCATCATGAAGATTTTGTGTACAACCAAGCACGTGCAGTACCAGCCCGAATTGATTAGAACAGAAGAGAGTTTGTCTGCCAAGGATTTGATGGAAGGTAACTCTCACGGTCCTCTCGCAACCATGCCACCCGAGCCTATGACGAACCGGTCGTCAAACAAGACCATGCTTGTACTGATTATGGATGCCCTGAAGAAGCTGGACTCCATCCCTGAGTCCTTGAGGAAGGTGGAGGCGGTGCCTGAAGCCCTCAAGAAGTTGGAGATGGAGAACCAGGAGCTGAAGCGTACCGTCGATCAGCTGCAAAAGACCATAAGGGATCTTAGCTCATGAACATCGCTCGTCTGAACCATAGCCGGTATTTTGAGTTACTGAAGCAAATTCGATGTCCCATTTTGCATAGATGATCAATTTCGTTCTACGCCCCGCTTGTGTAAAGATGATAGACTTGGTCAAGGTTGGCATGTAACCGATGCGTACATCCATTTTGTGCTCACCTGAAGACAGGTTTTTAACATGCTAAAGCTTGACGATGGTACACACATATTACATATGAATGCGAAGTAGATAAACATCGTCTGATTAACATAATTGCATGCTTAGTTCTCCACACACATTACATAGATAAAACACAATTGTCATACTTAGTTGTCCACACACATTACATAGATAAAACACAATTGTCATACTTAGTTCTCCATACAAATTACATAGATAATCATCGTCGGATTAAATGGATAAACATAGAGGTAGGAAAGATTGTCCGTGAGGCGACAGTAGGCTCTGCTTCACCATTCCTTGGCGTTACGCAGTGACGGCACCAGCCACACCGGGTGGTCGTATCTTTCCAGCGAGCTAGAGTTCTTGATGAAGAAGCCCAACGTGACACTACCGTCTAGGCTGAACCGGCAGACGTGAGGTAGTGGACCATTCCAGGTGGAAGTCTCCCGTCTAGCTGTGAAAACGGATCTCGGCCTGACAAACGGTAGCCCGTTGCCATCATGATCATTAGGCGGTATATCCATCATCAGGGGATAGCTATCTCCTACTAAGAGAGAGCTTGAACCGAGGTTGATGCAGGGCTGCCACTGTGCTCCTCGGAAATGTCGATGAAGTCCGTCGAACCGGAACACCTGACAGCTTAGCGTCGGGTAGGAACTCACCGTTCGACCTTCATGGTCGACCCCCTGCTCCTGACCTGTCACGTCGCCCACCAAGCGCACAAGATACATGGTGTTTGGCTGATCAGCCGTGTCTGGCACTAGGTTCCAGAATATGGGCTAGCCAACTTGGTGCGCCATGGGCAGGGGGTCTAGCTCCCTTGGTGGAGGCAGCGATCCTGGTGATTAACCAACTTAGATTTAGCAATCTTTCAACACAAACGACAAAAACACAATTAATTTACACTCTGTCTCTCATGTACATATCGAAGGTGTAGGTATCCCATACGTAGCAAGCACCACCGCTGGTGACCGCGCAAATCCGGCCGGCTACGTAGACCGCATCCTGATAGGTGTGCGGTGCCAAAGCAATCGGAGACATGAGTATCCACCCATCCCTAGCACCATTGTTCATGGCGATCGCGATGTCGAAGACCGCAATGACGACGACATCTGTGTAGCCGAACATTTTAGTTGGCGGACTGGCGATGGCAACCATGATCAGCTTCGCCCTGGCATGGTTGTACCAGAAAAGCATGCTGCCTGAAAGGCCCTCTGCGGAGATACCTACTGCAGAAATGGGCAGAAGGTGTACGTTCCGACCAGTATAGATATTGTGCAGGTTCATGTCTCCATGTACGTCGACGAAGGCGATCCAATCGCTGTTCACTCCCACACAATACTATAATTTAAGTAGTGCAAACACACGAATGAACAGGTTGTCGGTGGCTGAATCCTAAACGATGACAAGTTAGAAGATGATTACTGTGGGTGGTCGCATACCTGCGTGGTCCAAGGCTTCTCAGGAGGTGCCTCGTACAAGATCCTCATCTTGATGGCCGGCGAGTCCATCGGCACCAGCAAGCGCGAGTGTCCAGGCTTTGGTGGGCCGAGCATCCAGGACATGTTGCACTCGAGGACGGCGGGCTTCTTGAGCACGTCTGCCACCTCCTTGTTTACTCGAGGCATGGCCAAGTTAAGGTAGTCGTGGGTTCCCGCAACTCAATTGCGGTCGAGTAGGTCCACGCTCTCCATCGTAGACCACAGCGTGTCGCCCTGCATCGCCGGCAAGTCGGTGACGGGTTCACCGTGGTGCTCAGGCGTGGCCATGGAGAAGGGATCTGCTGGAGGGAAGTGAAGAAGTGGTGGTGCCAACTGCAGGAGAGGGAGGCGAAGAAGTGGTGGTGTCAACTGTGGTTCGCGTCTGTGGTATTGTGAGAGGGGAACTACCTGTGGGGAGTAGAAGAAGAAGTGGTGGTGGCAAGTTCCCGAAGGCGGTTCCACTTACCAAAACATGGAGCAGTTTCCCTTGCAGATCGTGGGACGCAATGAACTCGATGGGACTGCGAGGCGACCGTGGTTTAAATTTTGGGACTGTGAGGCGACCGTGGATTGGGTAGAGCCTTTTGCTTAGGCGTGGCACGCATGTAGTAGGCGGCGTTAATTGATTAGACGTGTCAAAACCTGCAACGATGTGACTGCGCCGGCCAGCGTCTTGTTAAGCGTATGTTGCTACATGAAAGAGTGGATGGTCTGACTGGTCTGCCCGCCTAGGGAGAAGGCGCGTTACTTGAGAACCGACTGTATAGCGCCTAGGGAATCGACACGTCGTGAAATGAAGTATAGCAGTTGATGTCTACTACGCAACTTTATTCTTGTATACTTTGTTGGGCCTCCAAGTGCAGAGGTTTTTAGGACAGTGGCAATTTTCCCTCAAGTGGATGACCTAAGGTTTATCAATCCGTGGGAGGTGTAGGATGAAGATGGTCTCTCTCAAACAACCCTGTAATCAAATAATAAAAAGTCTCTTGTGTCCCCAACACACCCAATACAATGGCAAATTGTATAGGTGCACTAGTTCGGCGAAGAGATGGTGATACAAGTGCAATATGGATGGTAGATAAAGGTTTTTGTAATCTGAAAATATAAAAACAGCAAGGTAGCTAGCAACAAAAGTGAGCACAAACGGTATTGAAATGCTTGAAAACAAGGCCTAGGGTTCGTACTTTCGCTAGTGCAATCTCTCAACAATGCTAATATAATTGGATCACATAACCATCCCTCAATGTGCAATGAAGAATCACTCCAAAGTTCTTATCTAGCGGAGAACATAAGAAGAAATTGTTTGTAGGGTACGAAACCACCTTAAAGTTATCCTTTCCAATCGATCTATCCAAGAGTTCGTACTAAAATAACACCAAGTTATCCTTTCCGATCAATCTATCTAGAGTTTGTACTAAAATAACACCATATGATACGCATCAACCAACTCTAATGTCACCTAGATACTCCAATGTCACCACAAGTATCCATGAGTTAATTATACGATACACATCAAACAATTTCAGATTCATAATACTCAATCCAACACAAAGAACCTCAAAGAGTACCCCAAGATTTCTATCGGAAAAAGTAGGACAAGAACGTGTATCAACCCCTATGCATAGATTACCCCAATGTCACCGCGGGAATCCGCAAGTTGAGTACCAAAACATATATCAAGTGAATCAATAGAACACCCCATTTTCACCACGGGTATCCATATGCAAGACATATATCAAGTGTTCTCAAATCCAATATTCAATCCAACATAACGATATCTCAAAGGGAAGATTCAATTCATCACAACATGGTAGCAAGGGAATAACATCATGTGATCTGACTATATTAACAAAGCCTGTGATACATCAAGATTGTGACATCTCACGAACACAAGAGAGAGAGAGAGAGATTGAACACATAGCTACTGGTACATACCCTCAGCCCCGAGGGTGGACTACTCCCTCCTTGTCATGGCATCCGCCGGGATGATGAAGATGGCCACCGGAGATGGATTCCCCTCTCTGGCAGGGTACTGGAACGTCTCTAGATTGGTTTTTCGTTGATACAGGGAGTTGCGGCGGTGGAGCGGAGAGTCTAGGGTTATTTCTGATGGTTTCTGTATTTATAGGATTTTTGAGTGTCGGTTTCACGCCAAGATGGGCCACGAGGTGGGCACGATACACCAGGGCGCGCCGGGGGGCCTGGTGCGCCCTGGTGGGTTGTGCCAACCTCGTGGCTCGTCTGGCCCTCCCACAAAGTGTCTAGTGCCTTTTTTGTTCCAAAAAAAATCGTCAAAAAGTTTCGGGCGATTCCGAGAACTTTCATTTTCTGCACAAAAACAACACCACGGTAGTTCTGCTGAAAATAGTGTCAGTCCGGGTTAGTTCTAAATAAATCATATAAAGTGCATCAAAACCACATAAAAGTATTTTAAACATAAGTAAATATGGCATGAATACTTAATAAATTATCGATACGTTGGAGACGTATCAGCAGCAGGCGTAGTGTGCATAGCATGCCATTCTGATATTACTAGGCAGCACGCGCCAAGTGTATTGGCTACTATCGGTCTGATATTACATGCGTCTTTTTGACGCGCGTGGCTGTTAGCTTAAAGACGATGGTTCACGGGACTAATTCAAAGTTGTACATGGTTTAAAACAGTCAATGCAAAGTTGTTACAAGATTTTTTCAAAGGATACCATTATTTAACGCCCAGCACAAACCAACAGTGCTAGTACCTAATGCGAGTCCTGTCTCCTTAGCAGGGATGGCACGAACCAGACTGGGTGCTCGTGCCGTTCTTCTCCACAGCTCTTTAGGTGCACGCAAGCGTAATACCACCGTCAACAGCGTACCTGCATAACTCTCGGAGGCGGCCTAGCTCAGTGGTACTGCGGCTACGAGCTGTGAAAACACACCCTTTCTTCATGAATGGGAGACCATTTTCATCCTCATCTGAACGAGTCATCTCTACCATCAGTGGGTAGCTATGTCTAACGAACATGGATCGAGGCCCCATGTTTGAAATGTGCTTCCACTGTACACCTTCGAGGTCTCCACTCAATCCTTGGACTCGGAGCACCCGACACAATAGTGTCGGATACAAACGGACGGTTCGATCTTCATGATGAAACTCCGTCTCCTGTGATGTTACAAAGCCCCCCGTAATCACGAGAAACAGACTATTGTGGTGGTCGTCCGTGTCGGGCATGAGGTTCCAAAAGTACCTGCCCGGTACAAATCCCAAATTGTCTGGCATGAGGTTGATAAGTGGAGGCCGGATGGATCTCGATGGAGCTGCTGTGCCTAAATTTGACTCCAGATTAGTACCCAGTACTTTGTTCTTGAATGAAAGCATATGCAGAACATAAAGGATCCGAAGGTGTATCATGTACTAACCATGAGTGCTTTGATCCCAAATGAAGCAGGTTCCGCCGGTGGTGACGGCGCATATTCGGCCGACATGGTATACGACATCTTCGTAGTAGTAAGGCGCCAAGCAGGCAGGAGGCAGTAGTTGCCAAGTTGACACACCTGGATTTTGCTCAGTGTAGTAGTCGGGCCCCAAAGTGGCGATCGCGATGTTGAAGACCGCAATGACCATGTAATCTGTGTACTGGTTCATTCTTGTGGGTGTTTCGGCTATCGCAACCTTTAGTAGCTTCGCGCATGCATTGTTGAATCGAAACAGCTTACTACCTGGTAGGGGGTTGGTTTGAATCCTTGCTTCGAAATTGGCGGCAGTTGTACCAGCGCCGCACTGTAAATGTTGTGCAAGTGCATATCCCCGTCTGCATCAACGAAGGCTAATAAGTCACCGTTCGCGCCCACGCGGTACTTCATCACGAAAAAGAAAGAAAGAAATCAAACCAATTAGTCTATTTTCGCTAGATTGAAAAGCAAGATGATCTACAAAGCGAATTGGACACCATTACATGTGATGTCGGAACAACCGGTGAAGGACGGTTGTGAAGAATGGTGGCCATCATCATCGGGGAGTCCATCGGAGTGAGCATACATCGTCGTCCATGATGCGTGTGTCCCGTAAATTAGGGATGCAAGCAGGCGTCCCCCATATCCCGCATAAGATGGGAAATAGTACAAACTAATCTGAATCTGGGTCAGGAAACTATAGCTAACTAGATATGTTTATAGTACGAAGAGGGGTGGATCGGGTGCCACTATGTATCGGTACCTGTAACGGAAGAGACCTCATCCTCTAGGACGGCGAGCATGTCGAGCACCTTCGCAACCACTGGAGAAACTCTCGGGAGAGACTCCACAAGGCTTGTGTCGGAGCATACGACTCGAATGCCCTCTAGTATGTCAAGGCGCGATAGAGTCTCACATAGGGTGTCTTCCTACATCGCAGTCAACCCCGTCACTGCTTCATCCCATGGAGTAGGAGGCTGGGCTGATAAGGTTGGTACTAGACTAATGCTTACGGTCCTGGGCTAAAAGGTTGAAGATTCCAGTAGGTGTCCAAAATGTTAGAGGTTCCGATTACTATGAACCACCTATGCATTCGGCGTTTTATGCTCGAGGGGGGGGGGTGCGCAAATACTTGAGATTGCAGTACAATGGTACAGAAACTAATACACGAATCCACTATGCGGGACAAGCTGCACCATCAGGTACAAAGGTACATAACCAAAACAAGATTAAGTCTGACGAGTCTACGGGGAAATACGAAGGTTCTAGAGATTACAGAAAATTGCGGCTTAGAGTATGGTAATAAATTAATCGTTGCACACCCGTCTGATCCTCTTGAGCTTCTCTTTGTTTGCTTGCCTTGCTTTCATAAGGTTCACGATTACGTACTCAAGCTTGTTCTTTTCGGCCTTAGTTCTTCAATTTCCTTCTTGAGGGTATGCGTACGTGCGCTTAGGTTACGCCTGTCATCTGGCTCAACTATTTCTCTCTCAGCTTGTGATTCTCTTAGCTTCTCCACATCTGCTTGAAGCTCAAACAATGCAGTTTGCGTTTGTCTGTTCTCCTGCGCTAAAGATGAATTCCATCGTTCTTGCAGCTCCTTGTCCTTCCTTCTAGCATCCATGACGTACGCATAACTGACCCTTAAATCATTAATGGCTTTTTCTAGACCAGAAGTGTCACAGCCCTAGCTAGCCATTGCTTGTCATTGCAATAATTATCATGACATCATGTTTAATTTCAAATGAAATTGAAATGGGGATTGACAAACCCTAGCACTTCATTGAGTAAACAAATTCAACTAATTGAATTTTTCATTGAATCCAAAATGCTCTTCAAAAATGTTCCCCCTCTCTGATAAATGTTGGCAACAACATACCAGGGGTGAACTCTATTTTCACTACCATTTTGGCAATTTTAATAAATCAACAAAGTGTCTGGAAATGACCAATAAAGCACTATAAATATTTTAGATGTTTCAAAACTTCTGAAACTTCTTGTGTGACTTTGAAATATTCAAATTATATCCCATGAATTATTTCAGGGTTTTTGACTTTATGATTTTTGCCCAAAAAAATTTAAACAGAAAGCAAAAAATAGAAAACAAAATAGGAAAAAGGGAAACACGTACCTGACTTACCTGTGCAGCCCACCAGAGTCGGCCCAGCACACCAGCGACTACCAGTCGTCTTCAACCTCTGCCTACTAGCAGAGGCGAGACAGGGCACGGCACCGTGCGTGCCATGCACCAGGCTGCCTGCCTGTGCCCCGAGCCACATCGACGAAGGGGATGAGACCGCAGCAGCCGTCTGGATCGAGAAGACCTCGCCATTCGCCCTCTTGCCCTCTCTCTCGCCCTCTCCCTGCCATGGCCGAGCGCCATCGTCGCCGCTGTCCATCGAAGGCACAGTTACCGCACCCCCAATCACCCCCTAGTGTTGTCCAATTGCTCCGCCCTGACCCGCTGGGACCTGATAACCCACAAGTATAGGGGATCGCAACAGCTTTCGAGGGTAGAGTATTCAACCCAAATTTAATGATTTGACACAAGGGGAGCCAAAGAATATTCTCGAGTATTAGCATCTGAGTTGTCAATTCAACCACACCTGAAAGACTTAGTATCTGCAGCAAAGTATTCAGTAGCAAAGCAGTATGGAAGTAACGGTAACGATGGCAAAGTAACAGTAGCAGTGTTGAAGTGATTGTAACAGTAGCAAAGGAAAAGTAACTTAGCAAAGATCAATATGTGAAAAGCTCGTAGGCAATGGATCGGTGATGGATAATTATGTCGGATGGCATTCATCATGCAACGGTTATAACATAGGGTGACACAGAACTAGCTCCAATTCATCAATGTAATGTAGGCATGTATTCCATATATAGTCATACGTGCTTATGGAAAAGAACTTGCATGCCATCTTTTGTCCTACCCTCCCGTGGCAGCGGGGTCCTAATGGAAACTAAGGGATATTAAGGCGTCCTTTTAATAGAGAACCGGACCAAAGCATTAGCACTTAGTGAATACATGAACTCCTCAAACTACGGTAATCACCGGAAAGAATCCCAGTTATTGTCACCCTGGGGGATGCGTATCATAACTCGTAATAGGTGTCTACAACTTGCAAGATAGGATCAAGAACACATATATATTCATGAAAACATAATAGATTCAGATCTGAAATCATGGCACTCGGGCCCTAGTGACAAGCATTAAGCATAGCAAAGTCATAGCAACATCAATCTCAGAATATAGTGGATACTAGGGATCAAACCCTAACAAAACTAACTCGATTACATGGTAGATCTCATCCAACCCATCACCGTCCAGCAAGCCTATGATGGAATTACTCACGAACGGCGGAGAGCATCATGAAATTGGTGATGAAGGATGGTTGGTGATGACGACGGCGTCGATTTCCCCTCTCCGGAGCCCAAATCAGACTCCAGATCTGCCCTCCCGAGGAAGAACAGGAGGTGGCGGCGGCTCCGTATCGTAAAACGCGATGAACTCTTCTCTCTGATTTTTTTCTCCCCGAATAGGAATTTATAGAAGTGGAAACGAGGTCGGAGGAGCTTCAGGGGCCCCACAAGACAGGGGGGCGCGCCCTAGGGGGGGCGCCCCCCTGGCTTGTGGCCAGGTGGTGGCCCCTCTCCGGTTGATTCTTTTGCCAATATTTTTTATTAATTCCAAAAATATTCTCCGTAAATTTTCAGGTCAATCCGAGAACTTTTATTTCTGCACAAAAATAACACCAAGACAATTCTGCTGAAAACAGCGTCAGTCCAGGTTAGTTCCATTCAAATCATGCAAATTAGAGTCCAAAACAAGCGCAAAAGAGTTTGGAAAAGTAGATACGTTGGAGACATATCAACTCCCCCAAGCTTAAACCTTTGCTTGTCCTCAAGCAATTCAGTTGATAAACTGAAAGTGATAAAGAAAAACTTTTACAAACTCTATTTGATCTTGCTGTTGTAAATATGTCTAACTGATGTTCAGATTTTCAGCAAAGATTATAGACTAACCACATTCACCATAACATTTAGGTCTGAGATTTACTCATATCAATGACATAATCAACTAGCGAGCAATAATAATAAGTCTCGGATGACAACAATTTTATCAAAACAATCATGATACAATATGATATAATGGTATCTCGCTAGCCCTTTCTGAGACCGCAAAACATAAATGCAGAGCACCTTTGAAGAACAAGGACTGACTAGACATTGTAATTCATGGGAAAAGAGATCCAGTCACACTCATACTCAATATCAATTAATAACAAAGCATACAAATGACGGAAGTGCTCTCTAACTGGTGCTCTTTATAAGAAGTGGATGACTCAACAAGAAATAAAATAGATAGGCCCTTCGAAGTGGGAAGCATTGATTTACAAAGGTGCCAGAGATCGAGCTTTTAAAACAAGGATGAATCATAATTTTTGGAGGTATGCTTTCATTGTCAACATAACAACTAAGAGATCTCGATATCTTCCATGCTAGATACATTATAGGCGGTTCCCAAACAGAATAGTAAAGTTTTTACTCCCCCTCCACCAATCGATCACACTCCACGGCGGGCCGAATCCACAGGTACCGTCCATACAAACACAATCCTGGGGGAGTTTTGTTTTATTTTATTTTGATTTGAATTTTGAGCATGGAACTAGGCATCCCGAATACCAACCACTTTCTCATGAATGATAGTGAATCAACACATATCGTGAGAATAACCCACCTAGCATGGAAGATACTGACAGCCCCTAGTCACTACATGAGCGATTCGGGCATACAAAACAGGGTATTATTTGAAGGTTTAGAGTGTGGCACATGCAAATTTACTTGGAACGGCAGGTAAATACCGCATATAGGTAGGTATGGTGGACTCATATGGAACAACTTTGGGGTTTATGGAAATGGATGCACAAGCAGTATTCCCGCTTAGTACAAGTGAAGGCTAGCAAAAGACTGGGAAGCGACCAACTAGAGAGCGACAACAGTCATAAACATGCTTTGAGATTAACCAACATTGAATGCAAGCATGAGTAGGATATAAATCACTATGAACATAAACATCGTGGAGGCTATGTTGGTTTGTTTCAACTACATGCGTGAACATGTGCCAAGTCAAGCCACCTGAATCATTCAGAGGAGGATACCATTCTATCATACTACATCACAACCATTTTAAAATGCATGTTGGCACTCAAGACAAACCATTATACACTCATAGCTAATTAAGCATGGCATGAGTAACTATAATCTCTAATTGTCATTGCAAAAATGTTTCATCCATAACGAGCTGAATCCAAAACGATGAGCTAATCATATTTACAAAAACAAAATAGGTCGAGTTCATACCAGCTTTTCTCCATCTCAATCATTTCATCATATATCGTCATTATTGCCATTCACTTGCACGACCGAACGATGGGATAAATAATAAGAGTGCACGTGCATTGGACTAAGCTGGAATCTGCAAGCAATAACTCAAAGGAGAAGACAAGGTAATATGGCCTCTCTGATAGATAAACAATAATGTATATGAGAGCCACTCAACATGTCATCGTGGTCTTCTCCTTACAACCCAAAGAAGAAAGGAAAACTATTTACACGGGAAAGCTCCCAACAAGCAAAAGAAGAATGAGAAATCTTTTTGGGTTTTCTTTTAATACTACAACTAAACAAACTAGAAAGTAAGGCTAGAACTAATTTTTTTTTGATTTTCTCAAGGTTAATTAAACACACAAGAAGAAAGCAAAAAGAAGGAATAAACTACCATGGATGGTACAATGAAAAAGTATGAACACCGACAACTGGAATGAGTGTGTGAACATGAATGTAATGTCGGTGAGAAATACGTACTCCCCCAAGCTTAGGCTTTTGGCCTAAGTTGGTCTAGGGCCACGGCTGGCCCGGATAATATCCAAAATCATAGTTGGGGTTGTACTGGGCTGCGGCGGCTACTGCCTGAGCGGCTGCAGCGCGGAGACGAGCAGCTTCCGCCTCTCTCTCGTACTCATTTGCCTCCTCTCTGGTTATAAAGTGTCTTCATTTTTCCTGAAAGTTAAAGAAGGCAGGAGCAGGAAGGGTAATATGGACAGCACGCTGTCTGTCAAAGATTAGTCGGTATAGGAGGGGTTGTTCGTTTCTCTCAAGAAACTGGTAGCGCACCATAGCCTCATAATCAAGAAAAGGAGGTGGTAACTCAATATCATTCCCCCTTATAGGTACCCCAAGATAATCAGCTACACGGGTGGCATAAATTCCACCAAAGAAATCTCTATCCTTAGCATTTTTATGTAGCCTCCTAGCAATAATAGCTCCCAAGTTATATCGTCTATCACCCATGACCGCGCTCTTAAGAATACTAAGATTAGGTACGCAAAGGTGGCTATGGTCATGTTTACCGTTAATACATCTACCTATGAAGAGAGCAAAATAGTGTATAGCAGGAAAGTGAATGCTCCCCAAGGTGGCTTGTGTAATGTTTCTAGTTTCTCCCACCGTGATGCTAGCAAGAAAATCATTATATTCAGTTTTGTGGGGATCACTACGGCTGCCCCATTGTGGAATTTTGCATGCATGGTTAAAATCCTCTAGGTCCATGGTATAAGATTCATCATAAAGATTAAATAGAACGGAATGATTATTACGCCGGGATGAAAATTCAAACCTCCGCACGAAGGAATCAGTGAGTTGATAATATTGCTTGCATTGGTCTGAACTGAAATCCTCAAGGCCAGCATTTCGTATGTATGCGTAAAATTCTTCCTTGAATCCGGCATGGACCATGAATGGATCTGACGGCCATTCACAAGGCCGCACTTGGGCTTCCCTCGGTGGTTCAAAGTCGGGCTCACGTATCGCGAGTCTCGGGGTCTTCTTGCTTGAGGAACCACCTTGGTACATTCTGCATAACATTTTTCTTTCTCTGAAAAATTTCTGAAATTTTTAGTGACTCCAAATAAAAGTGAACAAAACTCAACAAAACTTATAGCAACTACTCCCACAAGTGTCTAGAGGCTATATCATGCATCAAAACTACTTGGGACCATACAAATTTGACATGCAAGTTCAAGAACAAGGTCACCACAGCAGCAAAAATTTGCAATATATAAAGCACTAGAACAAAAACTAATTGGACCAATGGAGGAGTCACATACCGATGAACAATCCCCTAAAACAGTTTTGCAAATGGAGCTTTGGGCAAGGAGATCGAAAATGGCAGCAAGACGAGCTAGAACACGGGTTTGAGCAATGGTGGGGTTTTTTCTGGAGGAAGACAAAGTGGATGGGTTCTGGAATAAGTGAGGGGGCCCCACGTGGGACCCACAAGCCAGGGGGCGCACCCTGCAGGCTTGTGGCCCACTGGTGCAGCCCCCTGATGTGTTCTCAGTGCCAAAAATTCTAAAATAATCTAGAAAAAATCATACTAAATTTTCAGGGAATTCTGGGAACTTTTATTTTCAGTTCATTTTTCTATCACACGGATAAATCAGAAAACAGACAAATAATAGCATTTTTACTAAATTGAAACTAAAGAACAGGAAATAAAAGTTGGGTGCAGATGGTTGTGCTTTCTAAATTCATCCAACTCATGCTCATCAAAAAGAATCCATCAATAAGGTTGATCAAGTCTTATTGACAAACTTTTTTCGAATGACACGGAACCGGAGAATTTTCGAATGACACTAGGTTACCTCAATGGGGATATGCATGTCCCCAACAATAAGTATATCATATTTCCATTTTGCAGTAGGGAGAGGGAATTCAAAGTCTCCAATAATAATCGTTGAATTTTTTTCAATGGAGTTGATACTATGAACTTGAGGTTGTTTCTTCGGGAAGTGTACCGTATGCTCATTACCATTAACATGAAAAGTGGCATTGCCCTTGTTGCAATCAATAATAGCCCCTGCAGTATTCAAAAAGGGTCTACCAAGGATGATCGACATACTATCATCCTTGGGAATATCAAGAATAACAAAGTCCGTTAAAATAGTAACGTTTGCAACCACAACAGGCGCATCCTCACAAATACCGATGGGTAAAGCAGTTGATTTATTAGCCATTTGTAAAGAGATTTCAGTAGGTGTCAACTTATTCAAATCAAGTCAACGATACAAAGAGAAAGGCATAACACTAACACCAGCTCCAAGGTCACATAAAGCAGTTTTAACGTAATTTCCTTTAATAGAGCATGGTATAGTAGGTACTCCGGGATCTCCTAGTTTCTTTGGTATTCCACCCTTAAAAGTATAATTAGCAAGTATGGTGGAAATCTCAGCTTCCGGAATCTTTCTTTTATTTGTCACAATATCTTTCATATACTTAGCATAAGGAGACATTCTCAGAATATCAGTCAAGCGCATACGCAAAAAGACAGGTCTAAGCATTTCAACAAAGCGCTCAAAATCCTCATCATCCTTCTTCTTGGATGGTTTAGGGGGAAAGGGCATGGGTTTCTGAACCCATGGTTCTCTTTCTCTACCATGCTTCCTAGCAACAAAGTCTCTTTTATCATATCTCTTATTCTTAGGTTGTGGGTTATCAAGATCAACAGCAGGTTCAATCTCCACATCATTATCGTTACTAGGTTGAGCATCAACATGAACATCATCATTAATATCATCACTAGGCTCATGTTCATTACCAGATTGCATCTCAGCATCAGAAGTAGAAATATCATTTGGGTTTTCATGAGTATCTATAACAGGTTCACTAGCAGCATGCAAAGTCCTATCGTCATTCTTTTTCCTACTATTACTCGGACGACTAGGTTCATCAATATTAACTCTCTGAGAATCTTGCTCAATTCTCTTAGGATGGCCCTCAGGATACAATGGTTCCTGAGTCATTCTACCACCTCTAGTCACAACTCTAACAGAAGGATCATTGTTCTTACTAATCATCTCATTAAGCAAATCATTCTGAGCTTAAGTACTTGCTCTACTTGAGTAGTTACCATAGAAGCATGTTTACTAATAAGCTTAAGATCATTAACAGCTCTACTCATATAATCACCTAAGCGATCGAGCATATAAGCATTATGTTTCAATTGTCTACTAACATAAGCATGGAAATTTTCTTGCTTAACAATAAAGTTATCAAACTCATCCAAGCATTGGCTAGCCGACTTATTATAAGGGATATCACATTCATCAAATCTATGGAGGGAATTTACCTCTACTACCTGTGTCGGGTTATCAAGACCATGTATCTCTTCAATAGGTGGTAGATGCTTAACATCTTCAGCTTTAATACCCTTTTCTTTCATAGATTTCTTTGCCTCTTGCATATCTTCAGGACTGAGAAATAGAATACCTCTTTTCTTCGGAGTTGGCTTTGGAGGTGGTTCGGGAATAGTCCAATCATTATCATTGCTCAATATATTATTCAATAGTAGTTCAGCTTGTTCAACGGTCTGTTCCCTGAAAACACAACCAGCACAACTATCTAGGTGGTCCCTAGAAGCATCGGTTAGTCCATTATAAAAGATATCAAGTATTTCATTTTTCTTGA
The DNA here is from genome assembly GCA_039707655.1 of Elymus sibiricus. Lineage (NCBI taxonomy): Eukaryota > Viridiplantae > Streptophyta > Magnoliopsida > Poales > Poaceae > Elymus > Elymus sibiricus. The sequence continues at coordinate 449,614,685 of CM077667.1, read as the reverse complement.
GAGGGTGATCAGGCAAAGCATTAAGCAACTGGAGAAGCCTCCCCCAAGCTTGTGGGAGACTGTCTTCTTCAATCTGCACAAAGTTAAATATTTCCTGCAAGGCAGCTTGTTTCTTATGGGCAGGAAAATATTTTCCAGAGAAGTAATATATCATATCCTGGGGACTACGCACACAACCAGGAGCAAGAGAATTAAACCATATCTTAGCATCACCCTTTAATGAGAAAGGAAACAACTTAAGAATATAGTAATAACGATTTTTTTCCTTATGGGTAAATAGGGTGGCTCTATCATTCAATTTAGTAAGATGTGCCACAACAGTTTCAGATTCATAACCATGGAAAGGATCAGATTCAACCAAAGTAATAAACTCAGGATCGACAAAGAATTCATAATCCTTATCAGTAACAAAGATAGGTGAAGTAGCAAACTTAGGATCATATTGCATTCTAGCATTCAAAGATTTTTCTTTCCACTTGCATAGTAATCTCTTAAGATCATCTCTATCCTTACAAGCAAGAAAGTCCCTAGCTACCTCTCCTTCCATAACATAACCCTTAGGTATATCAGGCAATTCATATGTAGGAGAGCTAGGTCTAGCAGGTGTCTCATATCGTTCAGTTTCAATAATTTCATCAGATTCAGAGATATCATCAGTTTCAGCATTCACTCTAGCAATTTGTTCATCAAGAAATTCACCCAGTGGCACAGTAGTATCAAGCAAAGTATCATCATAAGCATCATGCATAGCAGAAGTGACATCATCAATTATTTGTGACATATCAGATTCAATAGCAGGTGGTGGTGTCGCAAGTTACTCATAACAGAAGGTGAATCAGGTGCAAAGCTAGATAGCAGTTCCTTACCTCTCCTCATAGTTGAGGGATAGATCTTGGTTTTAGCGTCTTTCAAATTCTTCATAGTGATCAACAGATATAAATCCCAAGTGACTCAGTGAATAGAGCTATGCTCCCCGGCAACGGCGCCAGAAAAAGGTCTTGATAACCCACAAGTATAGGGGATAGCAACAGTTTTCGAGGGTAGAGTATTCAACCCAAATTTATTGATTCGACACAAGGGGAGACAAAGAATATTCTCGAGTATTAGCAGCTGAGTTGTCAATTCAGCCACACCTGAAAGACTTAGTATCTGCAGCAAAGTATTCAGTAGCAAAGCAGTATGGAAGTAACGGTAACGATGGCAAAGTAACAGTAGTAGTGTTGAAGTGATTGTAACAGTAGTAACGGAAAAGTAACTTAGCAAAGACCAATATGTGAAAAGCTCGTAGGCAATGGATCGGTGATGGATAATTATGTCGGATGGCATTCATCATGCAACGGTTATAACATAGGGTGACACAGAACTAGCTCCAATTCATCAATGTAATGTAGGCATGTATTCCATATATAGTCATACGTGCTTATGGAAAAGAACTTGCATGACATCTTTTGTCCTACCCTCCCGTGGCAGCGGGGTCCTAATGGAAACTAAGGGATATTAAGGCGTCCTTTTAATAGAGAACCGGACCAAAGCATTAGCACTTAGTGAATACATGAACTCCTCAAACTACGGTAATCACCGGAAAGAATCCCAGTTATTGTCACCCTGGGGGATGCGTATCATAACTCGTAATAGGTGTCTACAACTTGCAAGATAGGATCAAGAACACATATATATTCATGAAAACATAATAGATTCAGATCTGAAATCATGGCACTCGGGCCCTAGTGACAAGCATTAAGCATAGCAAAGTCATAGCAACATCAATCTCAGAACATAGTGGATACTAGGGATCAAACCCTAACAAAACTAACTCGATTACATGGTAGATCTCATCCAACCCATCACCGTCCAGCAAGCCTACGATGGAATTACTCACGAACGGCGGAGAGCATCATGAAATTGGTGATGAAGGATGGTTGGTGATGACGACGGCGTCGATTTCCCCTCTCCGGAGCCCAAATCAGACTCCAGATCTGCCCTCCCGAGGAAGATTAGGAGGTGGCGGCGGCTCCGTATCGTAAAACGCGATGAACTATTCTCTCTGATTTTTTTCTCCCCGAATAGGAATATATAGAAGTGGAAACGAGGTCGGAGGAGCTTCAGGGGCCCCACAAGACAGGGGGGCGCGCCCTAGGGGGGGGCGCCCCCTGGCTTGTGGCCAGGTGGTGGCCCCTCTCCGGTTGATTCTTTCGCCAATATTTTTTATTAATTCCAAAAATATTCTCCGTAAATTTTCAGGTCAATCCGAGAACTTTTATTTCTGCACAAAAATAACGCCAAGGCAATTCTGCTGAAAACAGCGCCAGTCCGGGTTAGTTCCATTCAAATCATGCAAATTAGAGTCCAAAACAAGGGCAAAAGTGTTTGGAAAAGTAGATACGTTGGAGACGTATCAGGACCCCTCGCCGAGCCACGCAAGCCGGTATGCTCCAGAACGGCGCCATCACCTCCGTCTTCACCCTCGGCCGCCGGAGATCCGCGTCGTCAATTCGCCGGCCACGGCGCGTCCCCGACCTCGCCACGAGCACCAACAGCTCTGCGGTGAGCTACTGATCCATCCCCCTGTTGTAGATGTCGTGCGCGTGCCCTAGCTTGGACCCCCGCCGCGCCCGAGCACCTCGCCGCCGGCGACATGGCCACCGTGGCCAGAGCTTCCCCGGCTAGCGTCCGAGCACGCCCACGTGCTCCGCACTCCCCCAGAAGGTCGTAGACGCCTTTAGCTCCCCCTCCCACGGCCCCTAGCGTCGAGAGCCATCTCGGCCAAGCTCCGGCCGCGCCTACGTCATCGCTGCGCTCAGCTCCGGCAAGCCCGTGACCTCCTGATGCCCCCCCCCCCCGAGACGCGGACGAGCTCTAGCTACCCTCTAGAGGTCTCTACTCGTCGAATGGATGCCGGTTGCGCTGCTCCGGCCGGACTCCACCGCGATTCCGCGTCGCTGGCATTTAGCCGCCGGTGGGATGACGTGGCCGCCTAATTAGAGTGCTTAATTAACCCACCAACTGCTAACAGTGGGCCCCGCGGCTAGTCAAAGCCGGGTCAACAGGGGACTGACCCCTGGTTAGCCTCTGTGTCACTGACGTGCGGACCCCGCACGTCAGGTTTGAGCTGGACCGGGTCAGTTGACCGGCTGACATCACCCTGACGTAATGCTGACGCATTAAAGCTTTTCTGGTATTTTAAATAATCAGGAAAATTCCAGAAAATGTTTAAAACTTCTAAAGATCATAGAAAATAATCTGTAACTCGGATGAAAATAATTTATAAATAAAAAATGATCAGAAAAATGCAAGGAATCTGCTTATGCCATGTTCAAGTTAACATCACCAACTAAGACAAATGATGTTTAGGACAATTTGATAAATATTGTTGGAGTTGGAATTTAGTATATAGTGGAATTCCACTTCACTTAATATGACTATCCATTTCATTAGATCAATTCAATGCTTTAACATGCCATATCATACATCATGTTTGTTGCATTGCATTGAATGTGTTCCTTTCCTCTTTTGTTGGTGTGGTTCCTTCTCGGTAGACGATGGTTTCGACGTTATGATCGTTGACAGTGATGAAGAGAAGAGCTATCTTGCTCTCGTTGATCATCTCCGATACAATCCCACTCTCTCGCTCTTGCTCTCGTTTATTGCATTAGGACAATACGCTTCAACTGTTATTTGTTCCGGTAGTTGAACCCATTCCTTTGCATGACCTGTCATTGTCGCCAAATTGCTAAACCATCCTAGCATACATAGGAGTTGCTTGAGCTATGTTGTGACTACTCAGCCATGCTCGCTTGCTATGCTTAGAGTTGAGTTGGTCTGATCCATCTGGGTGATGGATTGGAATGATCAAGTCCTAATGATGAGACTTAAGTGTCTTGGCCCGTTTTGGTCAAGATGGTGATGAGAGGCCGTGTTGGAGAACATGGTGGATTGTGTTGTGATACGGCTCATAGGAACTGGGTTTCGTGCTTATCAGAGCCTACCTCGATGTTACATGTACATGTGCGGGTCAGGTGCGCGGGCATGTGGTGCATGGCGCGTGTGGCTCGTCATGGCACATGGCACGTGTGGCCCGTCGTGACACACGGCATGGCACATGTGTCGGACTGGACGCAGATACGTGTTCCGGGAGGGAAGGTTGCTGATGGCACGAGGACGTCGGTTCCTCTGAGTCAGGGTGAAATAATCGATTCGAATAGCCGCGTCCTCGGATATGGAGTACTTGGATTGCTTATGTGGTACATAGACAACTTGAAATGGATACTCTAAAATGCGCAAGATAAGCGTGAGTGCTATGGATGGCCTTCTCGTAGGGAGATGGGAGTGGATCCATAGTGGTGTATTGGTTTGGTGAACATGTGGACTCGTGTGCGATATCTTACTCCAAAGATACTACTTGTAGTCGTAGTACAGGTTAGCCAAGAGTCAAAGCTGGCTTGCTGCAATAAACTCCACAACCCCTTTGTTGACAATGACGCATATGTAGATAGGTCTGATGTAAGTCTTGCTGAGTACCTTTGTACTCACGGTTGCTTAATTTATGTTTTGCAGAGGAGACGTCAGTCTCATTAGTGCTTCTTACGACATGAAGTTCGATGTTGACCGGGTTAGCTTGGGAATCCCAGACAAAGGTCTGGCTCCTTTGGTAGGGTCATTGTAGCTTTTCAAGCTCTTCTAGCCGCTTTTAATAGATGTCTGTACCCAGACATGTATCTTCCGCTTGTTGATTGTATGCTCTGAATGATGGGTCATGTGACCCTCTGCTTGTAACATTATACTATGTAGGCTCTCTGGAGCCTTCTAAATAAATGTAATGTTATAGAGTTATGTTGTGATGCCATGTTGTATCTACGCATATCGTGCATATTGCGTGTATGTTTGAAATGCATTGGTATGTGTGGGATTCGACACCTAGCTGCATGCCTTTAGTAGCCTTCTTTACGGGGAAATGCCTCTTTGTGCTTCCATGAGCCTTGGTAGCTTGCTACTGCTCCGGACACATTGATTGATCGGCGTGTATCCTTCTTTGCTGCTGTGTCTATCCCTACGGGGAAATGTCACGCAGTGTAATGGAGTCCTTGTAGCTTGCTACGACTCGTCTATACACGCTGATGACCGACACCTGCATTGCTGGGTTACGTATGCCTGTCCCTGTACGGTTGTGCTACTTGGGTCTACAACTAGTCATGTCGACCCGGGTTCTTTGACATATGGATGCTAGCGACATAATCATATACGTGAGCCAAAAGGCGCAAACGGTCCAGCCAAGGTAAGGTGGCAGCCGTTGTGTACCGCGCGTGAGGCCGCAAAGCTATATGATGTGTTACATGCTAGATCTGTGTGGCTTAGGATCGGGGTCCCGACAAGAAGGCCATGTAGGATCACCCGAATCATGAACCTGTCGATCGTCGTTCTGCAATAATTATGTTTGCATTGTCATAAAAAACAACACAGTACCTCATGTATCTCAGGTGGTACCTTTATTGGCTACTAGAGTAGGGTAATGAGGTGTAATCACAAGAAGCGATGAAGAACCACCGTTCATGTACCTCCTATATCCGATTGCATCTGAAGCAGGTTCTCAGAGATCCATATTGTTGTACGACTCATGTTGGATCTATGACCGATGGGTGGAAACATCATAAATGTAAATTAGGAGGATATGTGCCAGGAGCGTTGGTAGCAAAATATCTAAGCTGCTCAGCTCAATGCCGCGTGTTTCCTCGTTGGAGCCACTCTCTCTGTTAAAGGACTTGACCATGGCCGACCCGGCAGCTGCAGGAGTGTGTACACCACCAGAGAAACTCCTAGGGGATTGGGGTCTCGGTTGAGGGGGGTGTTGGGGGTGGGGTAGTTCAGGGCCGCCCCCGGGGTCGTCCTCGGTGAGCTATTTGTTTGACGGGAGGTCGGGGGAAAAGAGACTGGGAAGCGGGAGAGCACCGTATATCTATTTTGTATGTAACGCCTTACATTTTGGCGGGACTAGTACTTAACAGAGCCCACAGAGTCTGAAGTATTAAACGTTGTTGACCGCGTGTTAGAAGTAGGCGCGAGAAGAACCCGAATCTGGGCGCAATGATTGAGCATGACTCGCGCCGGTATGATTGGCGTCCATCTTCCCTAGAACTTTCGAAAACAGGCAAGAGATGGACGCATAACCCGACTCCGGAAGCAATGATTTCGAAAACAGGCAGACATACGGTCGCATGAAATAAGTAACACTGATATTTCATAAATAAGATGAAGTTACAAGGGGACATTACAAGACGGGGAGCACCAAAACACATTATCCATGGTGTGAAAAATTCCATGCGTGCAGAGAATAATGAACCGAAAGACTGAAATCATCCATGACGTCACTGTCACACGAATTGCAAGTAAGCATGGACACCGACTATCACTTGTGATTGCTGCTCGCATTGAAATAATCAAGCATCGTGCCACCGCGAGCGATATCCCTCAATGCAGCGGTAAGTTGCCTACCTCGACAACTATTATTTCTAGCGCGGCCTCTACTGTGAGAACGGGCACTACTGCGACCACGGGCCCATAACGCCGGCGAGCCACGATTCCTAGAGGGCGCGGCGGAACGAGGCCTGGTTCACACATCAAGACGGGGTTGTCGCGGGAAGTAAGAGTGCAGTCCCCACGAAGACGAGCTAGCCATCGTAGGGAACGTATGAAAGCACATTTGCTCCCTTGGTGGTTTTTGTAATTAATAACAACATATATGTCATTGAACTAATGTTTCCACTAAGTATATTTCAGGAAAAGTTCAATGATGGGTTAGCAAAAGGATTGTGGAGAGACCCCTAGATGCAAGGAAATGGATTGGCAAAGCTTCAAGCAAGAGGACTCTACATTTTACTTTGTGAGAAATCACCTTGAGTCCATAGGAAAGCCAATACTATTAAAAGGGGGTAAGGTACTGTTGGTGAACACCCACAAAGTGATAGTCACAAAAACACCCACAAACTCTTCCACAAAACTCTGTCCAAGCCTATCATGAAAATCGGTGTAACCAACTATTTCCACTCAGTCCCACCGATTCCCACCTCAGACAGACCCATGCCAAACCATAGCTTTTCGGTGCAACCGATTCTGCTTCGGTGCCACCGAGTTCAACTTGCCAACTTTCTATTACCTCGATTCTTAAAATCGGAATTTGCGAGATTTTGGATCGGCGTCACCGAGTTTTGGAAACTGACCGTTGGTCACCTAATCGGTACCACCGAGATCTTTGTATCGGTCTCACCGAGATTCAAAAGTTGCTACCTTTGGAGCAACTTGGTACCACCGAGTTTTATACTTCGGTGTCACCGAGTTGGTCACTTTAGGTGTAACGGTTGGATTTTTGGGGATGCCTATATATACCCCTTCACCACCATCCACTCGAAAGAGAAGCACTCAGAACTATTCCGTACTTGCCCCATCCAATTTTCTAAGAGAGAGCCACCTACTCATGTGTTGAGATCAAGCCATTCCACTCCATCCATATGAATCTTGATCTCTAGCCTCCCCAAGTTGCTTTCCACCAAAGCCAAATCTGTGAGAGAGTGATTGTGTGTTGAGGAGTCTATCATCTTGAAGCACAAGAGCAAGGAGTTCATCGACATTACCGAGCCTATTACCTTTTGGAGGGTGGTGCCTCCTAGATTGGCTAGGTGTCGCTTAGGAGCCTCCTACTTCGTGTTGTGGAGTTGAACCAAGAAGTTTGTACGGGCAAGGAGATCGCCTACTTCGTGAAGATCTACCCATAGTGAGGCTAGTCCTTCGTGGACGGAAGCCGTTATGGAATAGTCAAGGTTGCTACTTCGTGGACTCTTATGGGTGGAGCCCTCCGTGGACTCTCACGACCGTTACCCTCCGTGGGTTGAAGAATCCATAAACGTGGACGTACGATAGCACCACCTATCGGAACCACGGGAAAAATCTTCGTGTCTCCAAATTGCATTTGGTCTTCCTTCCTACCCTCTACTTCATATGCTTGTATTTACTTTCCGTTGTTATACTCTTAGACATGCATGTGTAGGGTGTACTTGAATTGCTATAATTTCTAAAATTTGCCAACACTTAAAATTGGGAAAGGTAGAATTTTTATTTGCTCAAGTAGTCTAATCACCCCCCCCCCTCTAGACATACTTTTGATCCTACAAGTGGTATCAGAGCTTTGGTCTCCATTGCATTGGTCTCACAACCTAGGAGAGTATGGCGTCTAGTGAGGGAAATTATCACCGTAGAGGTCCGTACTTTGATGGCACAAATTTTGCTAGTTGGAAGCACAAAATGAAAATGCATATTCTTGGTCATAACCCTGCCATTTGGGCTGTTGTTCATGTTGGCTTGCAAGGTGAATTCTTTGGTGATGGAAAAGAACCGGATCGTGAAGCGAACGCGGATGAATTGAAGATGTTGCAATACAACGCTCAAGCATGTGACACTCTCTTCAACTGCCTATGCCCCGAAGAATTCAACAAAATCAGCCGTCTTAAGAATGCCAAGGAAATTTGGGATACTTTGGTTGATATGCATGAAGGTACCGAATCCGTGAGAGAATCCAAGTTGGACGTTCTTCAAAGTCAGCTTGACAAGTTCAAGATGAAGGATGGTGAAGGAGTCGCTGAGATGTACTCTAGGCTAGCTCTCATCACCAATGAGATTGCCGTCTTAGGAAGCGAGGAAATGACCGACAAATTCATCATCAAGAAGATACTTAGAGCTTTGGATGAGAGATACGACACCGTGTGCACATTGATCCAAATGATGCCCAACTACAAAGATCTCAAGCCTACGGAAGTCATTGGAAGGATTGTTGCTCATGAGATGACACTCAAAGACAAAGAAGAGCTTCACAACAAGTCTGGCGGTGCTTACAAAGCCACAAGTGATGCTCCCGCAACTTCAAGCAACAACCTTGTCACCAATGAAGAGATAAGCCTCATGGTCAAGAAATTCAACAAGTTCTACAAGAATAGAGGCAAAGAACGAAGCTCCAACTCAAGATATGAAGAGAAGCGTTCGTCATGTCGTGACCGAAACTGCTACAATTGTGGGAAGCCCGGACACTACTCCAATGAGTGCACGGCTCCCTACAAGCGAAGAGAAGAGTCACCTTGAAGACGAAGCTCAAGAAATGAATCACCTCAAAGAGAGAGAAGGGGTAGAGATGATCGTTATGAATGAAGACCCTCAAGGAGAAGTAGGGACTCGGAGAAGAAGGACAAGTACACCAAGAGCTACTCAAGAAGAAGACATCAAGCTCATGTTGGTGAATGGGTATCCGGCTCCGAATCCGACAACCACTCCGAGAGAAGCTATCACTCCAACTCCGACTATAGTCAAGATGAAGGTGTTGCTGGACTTGCACTAGTGACTACCAACTCCCATGATCTATTTGATTCACAAAATGAAGGGAGTGGAAGTTGCTTCGTGGCTAAAGGCCCCAAGGTATCACACCCCGAGTATCTTGATTTCAATAGTGATGAAGATGATTTACTTGGAGATTATGACTTGCTCTTTGATAAATCTAGTGATGTTAGTCAAAATGAACTTGATAATTTTCATGCTAGTCAAGATAAGTCGGTTGATGATGATAAGATGAAAATAGAACAACTAACTAAAGAATTAAACACTGTTAAGTTAGCCCATGAATCTACTCTAGAAGATCATAGAGAGATTGTAAGGACTCATGAGAAGCTACGCTTCGAGAAGCTCACCTTGGAGCAAGAACATGAGTTTCTTAAAGCTATCAATGACGATCTCCTAAAGAAGACTTCATCTTATCTAGCCAAACGATTACTCTTGTCTACATTCATGCCACAAGTTAAACCTAGACAAACTAGTAACAAAGGCAAGAAAGGTTCTTCATCTAGTAGCAACAATAAAAATGCTAAATCTAATGATGTTGCTTCTAGTAGTTCTATTGATTCCACTAATGATGATTCTCTTAGCCAAGTTACACTTGAGCAAGAAAACAATTTATTGAAAGGAATTATAGAGAAAGGTATCTACCACTAGTAGAAAACAGGCCTTCCGTTTCAACCTTTAGTCCCGGTTTTGCTTTGGACCGGGACTAATGTGTCCATTAGTCCCGGTTCCAACGGCTAGGAGCTGTCAGGGGGTACGGACCGCATTAGTCCCGGTTCATTTGGGACATATAGTCCTAGTTTGTATCACAAACCGGGACTAAAGGAGTGGTGGCAGGCTGGTGTCAGCCTGGGACTCCCACGAGCCCTTTTAGTCCCTGTTTGTGATACAAACCGGGACTATAGATGGACCTTTAGTCCCGGTTTGTATAACCAACCGGGACTAAAGCTCTCCCTATATAAACCCTTTGTCCAGCCAGACTCCATTTCTCTGTTTTCTCCATTCGAATTCCCCTCTCTGTTCTTCCCCTAGCTCGAGCTCCTCCCTTCATTTTTGCCAAGATTTGTCAAGATTTGAGGCACCCCAATCCATCCAAGTGTCCACAAAGGTTAGCAACTTTGTCCTTTCATCTCTTATTGCTAGATCAGCTCATGCTATGCTTTATAAGTATAGTGATTTGTGGGTTTTAGTTTGGGTGTAATTATGTGGTAGTTTTTTTGATTTATATGCAATTTGAGCTCAAATTAATTCCTTAGTTTGCATATGTGTAGGTGTGGTTTACTTAGTGTGCCTTCCCGTCCCCGTCCTAACCACCGTCGATCGACCGCACCGTCCCATCGCCGGCACCACCTTGGTGAGCGTCTTCTTGTGTTCTTATCATTTTTATAAATAAAATCGTATTTGTATGATTTAGATAGTTACTTGCATAGTTTTCTTACTTGTATGATTGTTGTTATATATAGTGCCATGGTTATGATATCCGTGCCCGTCGGCCCTCGTCCGGTTTACGATTCAGATGTGGTATATTCTCTTTTATAACTATTTGTTGCATTTCGTGTTAATGACAATTATGCCCATCAAGTTGACATAGATATTTTTATCTAGGAGGTAGTTGAACCGGAAATGCCAACCGACCCTATTGTCGAGAAGTTAAATTTAGTTGAAAAAGAAAACGAGGATTTGAAAGAAAAATTGAAAAGAGTTGAAGAAGAGAAGATGAAATTGGAGTTGTACGTTGCCGATGTCGTCGATGATCACAAGATCAAGATGGATGCAATGCGCTTGAAGATTAGAAAGATTAGAAAATATGCCATTAATAAAGAGGCTTGGTATCATTATGTTGTTGGATCAATTTTTACCTTAGTTGCGATTTTGATCGCATTTGTTGTTGCATTTAAAATGTTTTAGCTAGATAGTTTTACGAGAATAAGTGTGTGTGAACTTTATGTATGAACTTGTATTAATTTGGTCTTCTCGGTGTTGTGTAATGAAGATGAACCGGCAATGGATGTACGTTGACCGACGCTCTCCCCAGTTCATTAATGGCGTGCAGAGTTTTTTGCGTGCGGCTGAGGCAAACAAGCGGGATGGTTTTATGTGTTGTCCATGTGGTGTGTGTAAGAATGATAAGACTTACTCTAGCTCAAAACAGATTCATGTCCACCTATTTACGTCCGGTTTCATGTCCGGCTATAATTGTTGGACCAAGCACGGAGAAAGAGGGGTTCTAATGGAAGAGAATGAAGAAGAAGAGGATGACGACAACTATCCTGGGTGTCCTGAATATGATGGTAGTACAATGGGGGAAGAGAATGAAGAAGAAGAAGCTGAGGCATCAGATGAGCCCGCTGATGATCTTGGTCGGGCCATTGCTGATGCAAAGAGAAACTGCGAAAATGAAAAGGAGAAGTTGAAGTTGCAGCGCATGTTAGAGGATCACAAAAAAGCGTTGTACCCAAATTGCGAAGATGACAACACAAAGCTCGGTACCACACTCGAATTGCTGCAATGGAAGGCAGAGAATGGTGTAGCTGACAAGGCATTTGAAAAGTTGTTCAAAATAATGAAGAATAAGCTTCCAAAGGACAATGGATTGCCCGACAGTACATACGAAACAAAGAAGGTCGTCTGCCCTCTAGGATTGGAGGTGCAGAAGATACATGCATGCCCTAATGACTGCATCCTCTACCGCGGTGAGTACAAGAATTTGGATGCATGCCCGGTATGCAATGCATTGCGATATAAGATCGGTCGCGATGACCCTGTTGATGATGTTCAGGGCGAGCGCCCCGGGAAGAGGATTCCTGCCAAGGTGATGTGGTATGCTCCTATAATACCACGGTTGAAACGTTTGTTCCAAAACAAAGAGCATGCCAAGTCGTTGCGATGGCACAAAGAAGACCGTAAGAAAGACGGGAAGTTGAGAGTACGCGCTGTTGGGTCGCAGTGGAGAAAAATCGAGAGAGAGTGGCCGGACTTTGCAGATGACCCAAGGAACGTATGGTTTGGTTTAAGTGCAGATGGCATTAATACATTCGGGGAGCGGAGCAGCAATCATAGCACATGGCATGTGACTCTATGTATCTATAACCTTCCTCCTTGGTTGTGCATGAAGCGGAAGTTCATTATGATGCCAGTGCTCATCCAAGGCCCTAAGCAACCCGGCAACGACATTGATGTGTACCTAAGGCCATTAGTTGATGAACTTTTACAGCTGTGGAATAAAAAAGGTGTACGTGTGTGGGATGAGCACAAACAACAGGAATTTGACCTGCGAGCGTTGCTCTTTGTAACCATCAATGATTGGCCTGCTCTTAGTAACCTTTCAGGACAGACAAACAAGGGATACCATGCATGCACGCACTGTTTAGATGATACCCAAAGTATATATTTGGACAAATGCAAGAAGAATGTGTACCTGGGACATCGTCGATTTCTTCCGGCCAAGCATGTCTTAAGAAAAAAAGGCAAGCATTTCAAAGGTGAGGCAGATCACCGGAAGAAGCCCGTCCTCCGTACTGGTGATGACATACTTGATATGGTCAAGGATTTACAAGTAATATTTGGAAAGGGTCCTAGCGGACAATCTGTTCCGACTGACGCTGAGGGACGCGCACCCATGTGGAAGAATAAATCTATATTTTTGGAGCTAGAATATTGGAAAGTCCTAGAGGTCCGCTCTGCAATCGACGTGATGCACGTGACGAAGTGTGACGCCCCCGATTTCGACCGTACGCCAATCAAACACGCAATGCGTACGACCAAGATTAGGGACTCACTGAATGATATCACAACACAACACTAGACACAAATTAAAGTCATACAGCTTCATATTACAAGACAGGGGCCTCGAGGGCTCGAATACAAAGCTCAACAAGCATGAGTCAGCGGAAGCAAATAATATCTGAGTACAGACATAAGTTAAACAAGTTTTGCCTTAAGAAGGCTTGCACAAACATAAGCAGCTAATCGAAAGAGGCGAGGCCTCCTGCCTGGGAACCTCCTAACTACTCCTGAGCGTCGGCACTCTCCACGTAGTAGGAGGCTCCAGCGGTGGTATAGTAGTCGTCTCCGGCGTACTCCATCTCCTTGGCTCCGTCGTCTGAACGCAGAATCGTATCGAGGGGGAAAGAGAATGCATAGTAGCGGTGAGTACTCATCCAAAGTACTCGCAAGACTGACATCAGAGCTATGCTAAGTATGCATCATTATCAAGGGGAGGGGTTATATCTGGACTGACAGCAGAAAGCAAGAATAGTGAGAAGGCCTAGTCCTATCGAAGACTAGCATCTTCAACATCTTGCAGCATTAGAAGAGAGTAGACTGGTATCTCATACATAGTCATATTATTATAGCAATTTTATTAAGTAACCACGCCCAGAGATCCTTCCTCGACTCCCTGCGAGGAAGCAATCCCGGAGCCAACATTCATTTCAAATTTAAATCACAATTATAGTTGTATAAGGTCAAGGTTCCACTCCAAGTCGTCCTGTTACCGTGGACACGGCTATTCGAAAAGTTTATTCATCCCTGCAGGGGTGCACCGCATTTCCAACACGCCTGATCACCTCCGGCCGGACACACTTTCCCGGGTCATGACCGGCCTCGGGATAGCAGCACGTCGTCGCCCCACCAAGGCTCAACGAAGAGGCCAGCCCGCCGGTCTAAATCCTAAGCACACAGGGGTCATGGGCCCACTTGCCCTACGCGCTCCTGCACGATGCGTACGCGGCCGGAAGCAGACCTAGCACACTCCAGTCGAAGAGCTGTACCGTCCAGTCCAATCCGGCACGCGCCGCTCCATTGCTGACGTCCGAAGAGCTTCGGCTGATACAACGACGCTGAGTACCCATAACTTCTCCCACGCGATGGTTTGGTGCGTAAAAAGGCCAACGACCCAACTCAGATCAAATACCCAACCCATTAGCATTTTATTAATGCGGGGCAAGCGCGACCCATAAAGTGCGGTCCCGTCATCCCGACTCGAGGATGTGTGGCAAGGGCCTCTCCTGCCCGTCCACGCCTCAACATAACACTTTGGATGCCTTACCGGCTCATCCCACCACATCTCACACACGGGTACCCTTGGGGCTGACCCGTCTCAAGACTGTCGGGAACTCAGGTCCACCTCAACCAGGGTGGTACCGCCTGTCCCTCCAGTCCCGTCTTTCACATGTAAACAAGGTCAAGTTAAAGTAACTGTGTGTTTATACACCAAGTGGATATCCGAGGAATCACCCTCGATGGATCCCACTCGAGGTATGTGTATGACAAGAGTCGCTATCGATAAATGGGAAGGAGGAATCACCCTCGATACCCATGACCGATCATCTACGCTACAGAATTAACACCGGGAGTGCTAAGTGAGGTATCACCCTCGGCACTCGGTAGTAGCTCTGCAGTGCCATACTTAAGGGGTGTGCGGTGATGAGAGGGGCCTGGCTCGTCGGTCGGTTGACCGAGTCTTCGGGTCTTTGAGTCGTCGAGTCGTCGATGAAGAAGCAGGGGCAACTGGGACTAAGGGGTCACTGGGGATTCATTGATCAACCTATACTAAGCAGTTGATATGATTGCAGATATAGTAGCAGTTTATCAAAAACAGGCTATGCATCAGAATAGGAGCTAACTAATACAGTAGCAAAACTAATGCAAGAATAAGAGGGAAGAATGGGCGATATCGGAATGCTCAAGGGGGGGTTGCTTGCCTTGCTGCTCTGCGGCAAAAGGCTGATCGTCCACGGCGTAGTCGTACCCGGCAGCATCGTCGGTCTCGGGGTCTACCAGTAAGAAGAGGGGGGAGAAACAATAAATATAAAGCACCAATGCAACACGATGCATGACATGGCAATATGCAGGGCTAGTCATGCACTAACGCTGTATTATACGTCGCAGACGGGTCGGAAGAATATCTGACGATTTTTCCCGGGTCTTTGGGTTTATCGGACAGACGATCCGGAGGGGGAAAGTTCCATGTTCATCATGCTAGGAGCATGTGACAGATGAACGGACAGCGTATTCGGACTCGTGGGATTTTTCTGATAAACTTTCATGTATGAATTATTTTCATCCGAGTTACGTATTAAAAGATATGATTTTTCAAAGTTTTAAAGAATTTCTGGAATTTAATTATTTAATTAAATTCGAATTATCCAGAATAGTAAATGATGACATCATCATGACATCACCATGACGTCAGCAGGTCAACTCTGGCTGACCAGAGTCAAACCTGACATGTGGGGTCACTGGGACCCACATGTCAGCCTCTGTTAGTATTAAGCAGAGTTAGATTTAACTAATCAGGATTAATTTAGGGTGGGGCCTACTGGTCAGTGAGTGATTAGTGTTTTAATTAATTAATTAATTAATTAGCAGATTTTCTATTTATCTAAAATCATTTTAAACGGCGGGACCCACATGTCATAGCCACGGGGCCGCCCAGTCAGCGTTGACCCTGAGCAAGGGGCCCAGTGGGGCCCGTGGGCAGTGACACAGAGGCGGGCCCAGGCGGCCACGTCGGCGCCGGCCACCGGAATCTCGCCGGCGAGCCCGTGCGCGGTGGCCGAACTCCGGCGAGCTCGGATTTGAGCTACGATGAACGGATTTGCGCGCGGCCAGGTCCTCTGGAACGGCCACTCCAAGCCGCGTCCGGTGGTGGCCACGGCCGGAGGTGGGGAGGCCGGAATCGGGCGGCGCGACGACGGCGGGCGGAGGCGGCTTCGGGCTATGACGGCAACGGCGATGCACGAGGCGAGCGCGCGAGCTAAAGGCACCGGCGGCACCTACAGAACGCCGCGAACGCGTGGGTGCGTCGCGCTCGAGCAGATGGGGCCCGTAGCGAGGAGCTCGTCGGCCATGGCGGCGGCCGGAGCTCGGTGTCGTGGCGGCGTGGCTACGGCTACGAGGAGGGGCCGGGGAGATATGGAGAGGGTAGCGGAGCTCACTGCGGGGTGGTAGAGGGTGGCAGCGGGCTCGGGGGAGGCCTGGTGGAGCGAGATGGCGACGGCGAGCTCGGCGTCCGGAGGTTGAAAAAGAGGAGGCAGCGGGCGCTCCGGTGGCTTTCGGCTCGAGCTCGAGGTGGCAGACGGCGTAGCGGACGGCGGCGACCGGCGAGGCGGGGCCGGAGCGTGGCCGCCGGGGCGGCGAGCGGGAGCGCCGGGCGGGCGTCGGTGGCCTCCTCTGCTCGATCCGATCTAGATCGAGCCGAGGGGGGGAAGTGGGCTGCGGGAGGTGTTGGGCTAGGGTTCCACGGAGAGTGGGGGTTAAGTAGGCCACTAGATTGGGCCGGCCCAGTTGGGCCGGGGCAGGGGGGGTTTTGTTTTATTTTTTTGTTTTAGTTTCTTTCATTATTTAGTTCTGTTTTATTTAGTTTCTTTTTAATTTTGTTTTATAAAATACGTAACTAGTTCCGAATTTAGTTTTAATAATTATGCCACTGCCCCAAAAAGTTTGGCACAACAATAAATTAGTTTGTTTTTGTTTTATTAATTAAAAGCATTTAATTAATTGTTTTAGCTGCCGTTTAATTTATTTTAGAGCATCTAAACATTTTATAAAAGTGTGGTTTCTTCACCAATATTAAACATGACTTATTTGCTACAACTGGAACATTTTAGTTTTGATATTTGAAAACTTTTATCGTTTGACTGTGATTTAAATTTGAATTTGAACGGGGTTTGAACCAACACGAGTTTAACAATAGTGATCGGCGTGATGTGGCAACATTAGCGTGGGATTACTGTAGCTTAATTACATACATTACTGTAGCATAAAACCAGGGCGTCACAATTCTCCTCGTCTAACAAGAATTCTCGTCCCGAGAATTAAGAGGTAGGGTAAGGGAAAAAGTTCTGGTTACGAAGTTCTAACGGATCTTCTCGTCTTCGTTGTTCTTCTCGAAGAAGTTGATCCCTTTCGTCGATGTCTTCAATTCACTGATTCAGGTCCTCCTGATGAAATCGTCATCTTTACTTCGGGAACTTCATCGTCCTACGAATGCGATATGAGGGAAAACTCTGGAAGGATGTAGCTACACAGGGTTGGTCACCTGATGGTGAACTCAGGGAAGAAGGCATGAATTAAGTATCGACTTGTAACTCAGGGAATTCGTTGAGAGCAATATGCGATGGTACAAAGGTTTCAACGGGTAGGCAGTCATTCGATGCCTGATCAGAAGGTGAAAGGGATTCAGAGTAACGAAAATAATTATTGCGTCTGATATTAGAATCGGTCATCCCCTGGACGGTGGCTGGGGAGTTACATACAAAGCCAAGTGCAAAGGATACTTTGGAAACAAAGATGTACAGGAGAGTCAGGTTTCGATCCTGTGGAACTATGGGTTATGGGGCCATCATGCGGATTAAGAGTAAGAACAGCGGTGACATCTTGCACGGTCATGGTAGCAAGACATATCAGAGGATAACCTGTCATTTAAGTTGGCAACAGCATCGGTACCAAGGGCGGGGAACGAAGAGAACCATCTTCCTGCTCGTCGAAACGAGGCGGACCAATAGGCAAAGTTCTTGTCCACCGGCGGTTACCGGAATGTTATCAACAATAGTAACATGGCCTTACTGACAGAATTGATCACCGAGGTGTTTACCTAAATAGAGAATTAATACTTCTTAGATCATATAATCTCAAGAAAGGTTAAACAGACCAATGGAAAGGAAAATGTGGTTATACTCAAGTTTTAGGAGTATATCTTTCCCAAGGAAATTTCAGAGCATGATATACATGACAGGATAGCAAGTAGATAACCATTTAGGTAGGGGGGGGGAATTCTTGACATGCCCATATAATGGCGTTTGGATAATCGATCAAGAAACAATTGGCATTGAGCTTACATTATTCCTTTTGAAGATCGATATGCCACATTCATGCTTCGGGATAGCAATGATATGGTGTTTTGAGTAAAGGATGGAGTTTGGACACACGAAGGATCTAGTAGGAACAACTTATAAAATAAGTCTTATAATTTCCCATGGAAGAATGGCAATCCTTGCTGAACAAGGCATTATAACAATAGGTCATCCGGCCAGGTGTGCTAGCTACAACATCACCTTACCGAGTAATAAACACCAAAGTTATAATTCTTGAAAATGTTTCAACCATCGTATCTGTCCGAGATTCAGATCTAGTTTGTGTCAGGATACTTCAGACATAGAAGGCCTGAGAAGAAAAGGATGCAACACAGATCTACGAGATGATGTTGCAAGAATCTCAGAAAGAACGACAGAAGCAAGCCTTGAATCATTAGCCAGACTACAAGACATATGAACACAAGTTCAAGACATTCGTGCCCACATGGAAGTTTCTAGAATGGAGGGCAATCAATTCTGATTTGGGGACCATCCTAGAGGATATCAAAGTTCCATGTGTAAGTCTGGACTAGGACAAATCAAACCAATGAGTGGCCTGGCATGCTAGGAAATACATATGGAGTGAAGGTAACAAATCTATCGAACCATAGAATACTTCGCACATGCCTGAATGAATTGGAACGATTTCAAAGGAAGCGAAACAAAATTTTCTCATAATCACGGCGGCAAAAATGCACGTGAACTTAGAGAAAAACACTTCTTTTAACAACCATATTCTTCATGAGCTAGGCACAAAGATAATGCTTTCAAGGTTTCCAACATTAGCTTAAATGTTCACCATGAACCACGAGGAAGAAGAGGATGTGGCTGATGGGCTCAGCAACAATTCGTCGAGATTCCCACAAAGAAGGATCTCCACGATTGAGCGAACAAAACCAGAAGAGATATTGAGGTATGCCCGAAGGAACATCCACAATTAAACATTAATCGAAAAGTGCACCCGAGATACAGACAAAGTAGCACGACCAAAGTTAGAGTGCTGACTCAACAGCCAATACACTAAGAATGGACTTATTGTTTATTAACTCCAAGGTGATAGAGTTGGTATGCCATATGTATTGAATTTACACATCACATCCCTTTTGTCAGTATTCTGGTTAGAAACAACACGGGAACAAAGAAATGAAAGGTGATGGCAAGGAAGTCGCCAACGACAACACCAATTACCATGGACAAGGATGCAACTCCCCATCATGAATTCAAATGATATTCTGGAAGAGCTCAGAATGTTGATGATGATCACGACACAATTGCCGAGAAGTCTCTTGAAGATGTAATCGATCAGCGACGACATCAAGCATAGAAATGATGAAGCGAAGGGTGGTCGGAACCACGGTTTTGAGTGCTAGCTCAGAGTCGAAATTGCCTTCAAGACAACCAACATGACGTTGCAAACTCGATGTAAGCTTAGAGCACTGTTGGAATTGTGTTCCGGGGATGAAGGGTATAATTAGCATGGTCAAGCCTTAGCATGACGATGATGATGTAGCCAAACAGCTTGGAAAGACATGATCGAGCACAACTCACAAGCAAAGAAGATTACTAAGAGTTGTTGAATCTCAATGCGGACTCGATTCAATTATCGGTGTCCTTGAGTGTCCAACAACTCAGAACACGAGGAAACTGGAATCAGTGAAGGAAAACATAGCTGATGAGGAGCTTATAATAAGCTATGTAGCTCCATGATTTTCTCGAGATACCAGGGGTAATACTCGGATGTAGACCAGAATTAAAGCTTGGACCGATGTATTGATCTGTAGAAGACAAGTTCTTAAATTGGTCTACAAATGGGATCAAAGAAGAACAGTCATGGTCGGAACCACGGTTGTAAGGTATCAAATCAGGTTGTAGCTTTGAAAAATTATCCGGCAAAACACCAGAAGAGTAGGACTCGTGAAAACTCTTGAGTTCACACGAATTAAGGAAGGCATAGGTTCAACCCATCGGGGCATCTTAGGAACATATACCACAAGCTTCAAGAGTAATTAACACATTCTTGACAAAAGAGCATGGCTGACAAAAGCATAGGATACAACTTATCAGAGGGAGAAGACACAATTTACCAATGGCATCATGCATCAGGGGAAGAACTCACAAGGATTTTGAATGTGAAGGATGCTATCGGACAATAACCCAACAATGGGTCTGGCGGTCCACAAAGGACCTGATGCGAGTATCGATACCAAATCAGAGGGAGAAAGAATGCAAGGCATCAGATCATAGAACATCCAAATAATTTGATGCTTAAATAACCAAGGGAATTAATATTTCCAAATTGGTGTATCTGAAAACGATGCTCCGATCAAATAGAAGTAAGATGAAAGGACTTAGATGGGCAATCAATCAAGGTTGATTTCTCGGGAACCAACTCATGTTTAGAAAGACGTCTGAGCCGGATGGATAATTTATGATAAACAACTGATGACTCCGTGCATCCACACACAGGTTGAATCAATAAAATCAAATGAAAATCACAGAGGATTTTAATGGATATTGCTTGACATATGGAATTAACCACCATGTAAGCAGGTGGGAAAAGTCAAGAGCAATAGGTTGCTCAGGATTTCGGAAGACCGGATAGCGTTTCGAAGAATTTTGTGAAAGACAAGAACAACTGGGGACGAACGAATCCTCGATAAGACAATTCGACAATTCGACGTACCTTGTAATAACAAGAACAACTGGATATGAAAGTATGAGCGACAATTGTATATAATCATCCATAGGGGTTGACGGAGGGAGGGAACCACAAAGGCGATGAGCACAAGTTCTCGAGAGAACTTCGGAGAGTATCTTCGGAGTCTTCTGATGAATCAAGCCATCATCTGGAATGAGGGGCTCTCCGGGGGAAGTAGTTACGAGAACCTCGAGTTAGAGTTAGCAAAACCTTTAACCTGAAAGAGAAGAGAGATCAGAACCCAGAGTATAGATGAGGAATAAAAGATCCTAATACCACCCAATTGAGATGTGGGCCCGTAAGACACACAACAATGTTAGTAAAGTTTTTGAAGTACTAGAGTCACTTCGGCCAAGGAGTAGGAAAGGGGGCTACCTACAGGCAGTCGGCTCTGATGCCAACTTGTGACGCCCCCGATTTCGACCGTACGCTAATCAAACACGCAATGCGTACGACCAAGATTAGGGACTCACTGAATGATATCACAACACAACACTAGACACAAATTAAAGTCATACAGCTTCGTATTACAAGCCAGGGGCCTCGAGGGCTCGAATACAAAGCTCGACAAGCACGAGTCAGCGGAAGCAAATAATATCTGAGTACAGACATAAGTCAAACAAGTTTTGCCTTAAGAAGGCTAGCACAAACATAAGCAGCGGATCGATAGAGGTGAGGCCTCCTGCCTGGGAACCACCTAACTACTCCTGAGCGTCGGCACTCTCCACGTAGTAGGAGGCTCCAGCGGTGGTGTAGTAGTCGTCTCCGGCGTACTCCATCTCCTGGGCTCCGTCGTCGAGGGGGAAAGAGAATGCATAGCAGCGGTGAGTACTCATCCAAAGTACTCGCAAGACTGACATCAGAGCTATGCTAAGTATGCATCATTATCAAGGGGAGGGGTTATATCTGGACTGACAGCAGAAAGCAAGAATAGGGAGAAGGCCTAGTCCTATCGAAGACTAGCATCTTCAGCATCTTGCAGCATTAGAAGAGAGTAGACTGGTATCTCATACATAGTCATATTATTATAGCAATTTTATTAAGTAACCACGCCCAGAGATCCTTCCTCGACTCCCTGCGAGGAAGCAATCCCGGAGCCAACATTCATTTCAAATTTAAATCTCAATTATAGTTGTATAAGGTCAAGGTACAACTCCAAGTCGTCATGTTACCGTGGACACGGCTATTCGAATAGTTTATTCATCCCTGCAGGGGTGCACCGCATTTCCAACATGCCTGATCACCTCCGGCCGGACACACTTTCTTGGGTCATGCCCGGCCTCGGGATAGCAGCACGTCGTCGCCCCACCTAGGCTCAACGAATAGGCCAGCCCGCCGGTCTAAATCCTAAGCACACAGGGGTCGTGGTCCCACTTGCCCTACGCGCTCCTGCACGATGCGTACGCGGCCGGAAGCAGACCTAGCACACTCCAGTCGAAGAGCTGTACCGTCCAGTCCAATCCGGCACGCGCCGCTCCATTGCTGACGTCCGAAGAGCTTCGGCTGATACAACGACGCTGAGTACCCATAACTTCTCCCACGCGATGGTTTGGTGCGTAAAAAGGCCAACGACCCAACTCAGATCAAATACCCAACCCATTAGCATTTTATTAATGCGGGGCAAGCGCGACCCATAAAGTGCGGTCCCGTCACCCCGACTCGAGGATGTGTGGCAAGGGCCTCTCCTGCCCGTCCACGCCTCAACATAACACTTTGGATGCCTTACCGGCGCATCCCACCACATCTCACACACGGGTACCCTTGGGGCCGACCCATCTCAAGACTGTCGGGAACTCAGGTCCACCTCAACCAGGGTGGTACCGCCTGTCCCTCCAGTCCCGTCTTTCACATGTAAACAAGGTCAAGTTAAAGTAACTGTGTGTTTATACACCAAGTAGATATCCGAGGAATCACCCTCGATGGATCCCACTCGAGGTATGTGTATGACAAGAGTCGCTATCGATAAATGGGAAGGAGGAATCACCCTCGATACCCATGACCGATCAGCTACGCTACAGAATTAACACCGGGAGTGCTAAGTGAGGTATCACCCTCGGCACTCGGTAGTAGCTCTGTAGTGCCATACTTAAGGGGTGTGCGGTGATGAGAGGGGCCTGGCTCATCGGTCGGTTGACCGAGTCTTCGGGTCTTCGAGTCGTCGAGTCGTCGATGAAGAAGCAGGGGCAACTGGGACTAAGGGGTCACTGGGGATTCATTGATCAACCTATACTAAGCAGTTGATATGATTGCAGGTATAGTAGCAGTTTATCAAAAACAGGCTATGCATCAGAATAGGAGCTAACTAATACAGTAGCAAAACTAATGCAAGAATAAGAGGGAAGAATGGGCGATATCGGAATGCTCAAGGGGGGGTTGCTTGCCTTGCTGCTCTGCGGCAAAAGGCTGATCGTCAACGGCGTAGTCATACTCGGCAGCACCGTCGGTCTCGGGGTCTACCGGTAAGAAGAGGGGGGAGAAACAATAAATATAAAGCACAGATGCAACACGATGCATGACATGGCCATATGCAGGGCTAGTCATGCACTAACGTTGTATTATACGTCACAGATGGGTCGGAAGAATATCTGATGATTTTTCCCGGGTCTTTGGGTTTATCGGACAGACGATCCGGAGGGGGAAAGTTCCATGTTCATCATGCTAGGAGCATGTGACAGATGAACGGACAGCGTATTCGGACTCGTGGGATTTTTCTGATAAACTTTCACGTATGAATTATTTTCATCCGACTTACGTATTAAAAGATATGATTTTTCAAAGTTTTAAAGAATTTCTGGAATTTAATTATTTAATTAAATTCGAATTATCCAGAATAGTAAATGATGACATCATCATGACATCACCATGATGTCAGCAGGTCAACTCTGGCTGACCAGAGTCAAACCTGACATGTGGGGTCACCGGGACCCACATGTCATAGCCACGGGGCCGCCCAGTCAGCGTTGACCCTGGTCAAGGGGCCTAGTGGGGCCCGTGGACAGTGACACAGAGGCGGGGCCTAGCCGGCCACGTCGGCGCCGGCCACCGGAATCTTGCCGGTGAGCCCGTGCGCGGTGGCCGAACTCCGGCGAGCTCGGATTTGATCTACGGTGAACGGATTTGCGCGCGGCCAGGTACTCTGGAACGGCCACTCCAAGGCGCGTCCGGTGGTGGCCACGGCCGGAGCTGGGGAGGCCGGAATCGGGCGGCGCGACGATGGCGGGCGGTGGCGGCTTCGGGCTACGACGGCAACGGCGATGCACGAGGCGAGCGCGCGAGCTAAAGGCACCGGCGGCACCTACGGAACGCCGCGAACGCATGGGTGCGTCGCGCTCGAGCAGATGAGGCCCAGAGCGAGGAGCTCGTCGGCCATGGCGGCGACCGGAGCTCGGTGTCGTGGCGGCGTGGCTACAGCTACGAGGAGGGGCCGGGGAGATATGGAGAGGGAGGCAGAGCTCACTGCGGAGCGGTAGAGGGTGGCAGCGGGCTCGGGGGAGGCCTGGTGGAGCGAGACGGCGACGGCGAGCTCGGCGTCCGGAGGTTGAAAATGAGGAGGCAGCGGGCACTCCGGCGGCTTTCGGCCCAAGCTCGAGGTGGTAGACGGCGTAGCGGACGGCGGCGACCGGTGAGGCGGGGCCAGAGCGGGGCCGCCGGGGCGGCGAGCGGGAGCGCCGGGCGGGCATCGGTGGCCTCCTCTGCTCGATCCGATCTGGATCGAGCCGAGGGGGGGGGGAAGTGTGCTACGGGAGGTGTTGGGCTAGGGTTCCAGGGAGAGTGGGGGTTAAGTAGGCCACTAGATTGGGCCGGCCCAGTTGGGCCGGGGTAGGGGGGTTTTGTTTTATTTTTTTGTTTTAGTTTCTTTTATTATTTAGTTCTGTTTTATTTAGTTTCTTTTTAATTTTGTTTTATAAAATATGTAACTAGTTCCTAATTTAGTTTTTATAATTATGCCACTGCCCCAAAAAGTTGGGCACAACAATAAATTAGTTTGTTTTTGTTTTATTAATTAAAAGCATTTAATTAATTGTTTTAGCAGCCGTTTAATTTATTTTAGAGCATCTAAACATTTTATAAAAGTGTGGTTTCTTCACCAATATTAAACATGAATTATTTGCTACAACTAGAACATTTTAGTTTTGATATTTGAAAACTTTTATCGTTTGACTGTGATTTAAATTTGAATTTGAACGGTGTTTGAACCAACGCGAGTTTAACAATAGTGATCGGGGTGATGTGGCAACATTAGCGTGGGATTACTGTAGCTTAATTACATACATTACTGTAGCACAAAACCAGGGCGTCATACCAAGAATCTTTGCGTGAACCTGCTAGGATTCCTGGGCGTGTATGGGAAGACAAAAGATACACCGGAGGCACGGGAGCACCAGCAATGTGTGCACGAAAACGACGGCATGCATGAGCAGTATGAAGGTCCTGCCAGCTACGCTCTTACCAAATCAGAGAAGGAAATCTTCTTTGAATGCCTGCTCAGTATGAAGGTCCCATCTGGCTTCTCGTCGAATATAAAGGGAATAATAAATATGGCGGAGAAAAAATTTCAGAACCTAAAGTCTCATGCCTGCCACGTGATCATGACGCAATTGCTTCCGGTTGCGTTGAGGGGGCTACTACCAGAAAATGTTCGATTAGCTATTGTGAAGCTATGTTCATTCCTCAATGCAATTTCTCAGAAGGTAATCGATCCGGAAATCCTACCATGCTTACAGAATGATTTGGTCCAATGTCTTGTCAGTTTCGAGTTGGTGTTCCCACCATCCTTCTTTAATATTATGACGCACGTCCTTGTTCACCTAGTCGAAGAGATTGCCATTCTGGGTCCTGTATTTCTACACAATATGTTCCCCTTTGAGAGGTTCATGGGAGTCTTAAAGAAATATTTTCGTAACCGTGCTAGGCCAGAAGGAAGCATTTCCAAGGGCCATGAAACAGAGGAGGTTATTGAGTTTTGTGTTGACTTTATTCCTGACATTAAGCCGATTGGTGTTCCTCAATCGTGGCATGAGGGGAGACTGCGTGGAAAAGGCACGCTTGGACCAAAATCAATAATATGTACGGACGGGCATTCTTGGGCGCAAGCACACTACACAGTTCTACAGAATTCTACCTTGGTCACCCCATATATCGAGGAACACATGGATATTATACGCTCGAAGAAACCGGAGAAGTCTGACCCCTGGATTCAACGTACACACATTGAGGCTTTCGGCGGTTGGTTGCGAACACATCTCATGAATGAGGACAATGTTGAAGATGACTTGTACTTGTTGGCCAAGAGACCATCTTCGACTATATTGACTTTCCAAGGGTACGAGATAAATGGGAATACATTTTACACGATCGCCCAAGATAAAAAGAGCACCAACCAAAACAGTGGTGTTCGCTTTGACGATGCGGCAAACACCAAGGAAAAGGACAAATATTATGGTTACATAGAGGAGATATGGGAACTTGACAATGGAGGTAATTTGAAGCACCCTTTGTTCCGGTGCAAATGGGCCACAGTACGGAATGACAACAGTGGATCTCAACAATCTTGGGCACACAGACGAACCATTCGTTCTAGCCAATGATGTGGCGCAAGTTTTCTATGTGAAGGACATGTCTACCAAACCGAAAAAAAGGAAAGATAAGAAAGCGGATACATCATACGATGAGCCAAAGCGCCACATAGTTCTTTCTGGGAAAAGAAACAACGTGGGAGTGGAGGACAAGACAGACATGTCAAGAGATTATGAAAAGTTTGATGAAATTCTTCCCTTCGCGGTGAAGACTGACCCAAGCATCATGTTAAATGATGAAGATTGTCCATGGTTACGGCACAATAATCAAGGGACACACGCGAAGAAAAAGTTTTATACCCCAAGATCCCACTCTGGGATGTGACTGGTTGCACCGTCATCACTTTTCTTCTCTAGTGAGTAGCCGGGATGGTTCAGTTTGTACACGAAGTGCATCCAGTTTTTGTTGTAACCCTCTCAACTTTTTACCACTTGCTATGTGGGTGAAATGATGGTACCATGCCAAGTTTCAACCTTTTCAGAGTTCATTTGTGGTGCTTTTTAATTTCAGGGTCATTTAGCTCAAAACAAATCATTAATTGCATGAAAAATAGCAAATGAAGTTAGATAGGGTTGAAATTTTAGTATGTGGCTTCTAATGGTTCATATTGAACGCACAAAAAGTCTGGAGTTGAAATAAGTTAAAAAAAATTGAAATCCTTTTGTAACAGACGAGTTTTCGTCCGAAACCCCGATACTTCGAAGGAGATTGTCCATTTTGTACACGAAGTGCATCCAGTTTTTGCCGTAACGCTCTCAACTTTTTAGCACATTCTATGTGGGTGAAATGATGATACCTTGCCAAGTTTCAATCTTTTCAGAGTTTAGTTGTGGTGCTTTTTAATTTAAGGGTCATTTAGCTCAAAACAAATCATTAAATGCATGAAAAATAGGAAATGAAGTTAGATAGGGTTGAAATTTTAGTATGTGGCTTCTAATGGTTCATATCGAATGCACAAAAAGTCTGGAGTTGAAATAAGTTTAAAAAAATTGAAATCCGTTTGTAACAGACGAGTTTTCGTCCGAAACCCCGATACTTCGAAGGAGATTGTCCATTTTGTACACGAAGTGCATCCAGTTTTTGCCGTAACGCTCTCAACTTTTTAGCACATGCTATGTGGGTGAAATGATGATACCATGCCAAGTTTCAACCTTTTCAGAGTTCAGTTGGGTGATTTTGATTAAAACAAATGAAGGTATAAAACTAAAAGAGTTAAACAGAATCTGATTTTGATTAAAACACCTATTTAAATTATCCTAAAAATTCCCAACTTTAACATAATTATAAAACATACTAATATTAAACAACAGGAAAAACAATCACTCAAAAATCTATTTTTAAACTAAATTTATTCACAAATTACTGTTTCACACAAATTTCAAATGAATTCAACTATTTCAATTTGAAAACTACTGGCACTAACAGAAAGTTTGTAATTGTTTTGACCTAAAGCAAAAAGATTCATTAAAAAACTATAAATATTCTAACAGTTATTCCAAATATAAAAACAGAAATTAGAAAAACAAAACAAAACAAAAAACAGAAAATACAGTTGTAGTCCCGGTTGGTGCTACCAACCGGGACTAAAGGTCCCTTCCCGCGCGTAATTTGGGCCGCCGAAAAGACCTTCCCGCATGGAATCCCGGGAGGACCTTTAGTCCCGGTTGGTGATACCAACCGGGACTAAAGGTCTGTAGTCTCGGTTGGAGCCTCGACCCGGGACTAAAGAGTCCCTCTATATATGCAGGACTTTGCCGTTTCTTCCCCAACCTCTCCAATTCTGCCCCCCGACGCCGCTAGGCTGCCGGAGCTCCCCGCGCGCCTCTTCTCCCTCGACCTCGCCGTCGCGCTGCCAGGCTGCCCGTCTTCAACCTCCCGCTGGAGATCGCCGTCCCCGACCCGCTCGCTCCGGCCCCTCTTCTCCCTCGACCTAGCCGTCGCCTCGACCTCGCCGTCGCCTCGACCTCGCCGTCGAGCCCGCTGTCGCCTCGACCTCGCCGCCGAGACCATTGTGAGCCACTCTCCTCCCTCTCCTCCTGAAGCCCCCCTCCCCGTCCGCCATTGCCGCCATGCATGGCCGCCCCTCCCCGAGCCCATCCCCCACCTAGAGCCACCACCAGAGATGCCCGAGAGCCGCCGCCCCATCCATCTCCGGTGTAGGAGCCCCGCCGCCCCGTCCATCTCCGACGTAGGACCCCCGCCGGTGCCGCAAACACACACACACACACACACACACACATATTGTTTAAAAACGTGCAAATATTTTCTAATTGTTAGAACATCTTTTTAGTGTTATGAAAATTTTTGTGGTTGGTATGCAACATTTTTTCATTAAAAAATGTGTTAAGAAAATTGTAGATTGATATTGTTAGATGATTTTGTTTATGATGCTTTTTATGTTTTAGTTGTTTTATGTTTTAGTTAATTAGGAGTCCTAGGAAAAATTAGTATGTGTATGTTAGATTAGAGAAAAATTCTTGGGTTTTGAAAAATTCTTGGGTTTTGAAAAAATTAGTGATTAAACGATAAGAAAATGTTCTCATAGGAATTTGTCTCGACGTCGACGATGACTGGCCCGCATCCTCGTCGTCGTCGAGTCGGCGTCGACATCCTTGAGAGGCGCAATGTCCGGGACTGGGCTCCGCCGGGCTGGCACTGGGAGGTGCTACCTTCCCGGGCTCGGAGCTTGGTGAGGAATCCTGGTCTCGTCGTAGACCCGGAGCTTCTTTGGTGGTGGTCACGTGGGCCACTTTCGGTGCAGAGGGAGCGGGCCCCCGCAGAGGTGGTAAGTCGCCGTGTCAGGGAGGAGGACGAGCACGTCCGTCGCTACATGGCGGCGTTGGACGCCAGGTTCAACAATACCTGGCAGATTCTTCAGGGATCTCACCCGACTTATGATCCCGTGATGGTTCCTTATCTTTGGGTGTCCACCACCCGCGACTCAGGAACCGCTAGTGACTTAGATTATTCGATAGTATTCGATCTGTATTAGTGATCTTATATGATAATATTCGACATGTATTAGTTAATATTTGATGATGCATTAACTGGATTATTCGAGATGATGTATTAGTGATATTATATTCGAGTTCATTATAAATGTATTAGTGATATTTTATCGGTATAATGCGTGTGTGACTTTCGGTCTGTCGTTGCTCCTTGTGTGACTTTCATGTGTGTTCTTGATGGAGGAATCCCGACTGTTGTCATGGGGGCGCCTCCTCTTCTTCTCTTCTTTGTGATATATTCGTCGGTATAATGCGCAAGAAGAGAAGAGGGGGGCGTCCATCACCGACGGTCGAACTATTACTGTGAGAGAGTGTCCACCAACATATATACACCACCATATCAGTGTGAGAGAGTGCGCACCAACACACCATGAGATATGAGAGTTATTTAAGGAAAGCCTCGACGGACCGAAAGTCACACACGCATTAGTATCCAAGCGTGCCGTAATTCTTGAATCATGAACACAGGAAATGTCTTCGTCATCAGACGACGATAGGATCCAAGCGTGTGAACTTTGCGGTGAAGATAAGGGTCTTTGCGACCAGCCTGGGCTGCGAGACGGCAGGTTCTTCACCATGAAGCTTTACGAGGACTTTGATATTTCTACGGTACGCAACGATGAAAACTGTTTTTTCGTAATTAAGCATGACTTCTGTTTCTTTCCTTCAACGCGTAATTTCTGTTTTATACAATTCGACTAGTTCATCCCCTGTCATGCAAGACGGTATTTCTTGGAGAGGCTCGGTTTTGAAGAGCACGAGAGTTTCGAGATGAGGACAGCCAACCTGAGGACTAAACATGGTCACACATTTCTAGTGAAAGTAATGAATGCACCTAATAACATAGAATTAGGGTGCTCAAATTGGGAAGCTCTTTGCAAGGCATACGGATTTCAGGAGGATATGGAAATAACCTTCGATCTTCGTCCTAAAGATCATATTGAAGGAAACATCGACATTTGGGTGGATGTCGATATGCTTCCTGTTTTACCTCCATGTGAGTTTGTCAACCATGCATATTTCTCAAGTAATTTGCATTCTATATTTAAAAATAGTTGGTGTTCATCCATACTAAATTTGTTAATTTATAATTTACAGCTTATTTCGTTTCTTCGAGTGAAACACAGAACATAATCGACACGACACACTACACTTATGGATCACATCTAACTTGGGAGGATAAGGATGATCTTATCAACTTTGTTATTGGTGTCCTAGTTGGTAGGGAGATCTTCCCGTATAATTTGGGAACTGGCCCAAATTATACATTGTACAGGACACTAGTGCATAGGTTGAGGGCGGATGACATTCACCGAAATATCTTGGTAAGAGTTGCTAATTAAGTACACTAGTACTGTTGCGTAAATGGTTTTGATTACATTGCTAACTAGGCTACTATTATCTTCTTCAACAGAAACTGCCAAATGAAGTTGTGCCTCCGTTGATGCAACCCGAAGGTAATATGACAATTAAAAGCCCCTTCCAGCCCGAGTTCTCTTTTGCATACTCGACTGAGCGCAAACCACCAAGACGGCTCCAAATTGAAGCATGGGGACAAATAAAGAAGGATCGCAAGCCACAAGTTAGAGACCGTTGGATCTCTTTGCTTCATCATGGAGACATAGGTGTTATTCTGTTTTATGTCATTTTACCTAGGAGGGAGGACTAGGTCCTAGGAGGGAGGACTATGTCATTTTATCTTTTTTTGTTTTATGAGATTTTAACTTGGTATGATTAAGATGATGATGATGAGTTGTTAGATGAGTAAGATGATGATGAGTTATATGACATATATTTGATTAAAGTGGATGGATGCAAGTGATCATGTTGAATTAGAGGAAAAAATTAAATGGAAAACACAAAATGAAAAGAAAAAATAAACAATGAAGCCTTAACCTTTAGTCCCAGTTGGTGCTACCAACCGGGACCAAAGGTCCCCATGCCCTGGCGCGCTCTGCCGCCCACGTGGCCAGGGTTTAGTCCCGGTTCGTAGCGAACCGGGACTAAAGCCTTAGACCCTTTAGTCTCTATACTTTAGTCCCGGTTGAGGAACCGGGACTAAAGGCCCTTCCCAACCGGGACTAATGGCCTGTTTTCTACTAGTGTACAAGAGTCTTGCCGGGTCTAAGCAATTTGAGGAAATTGTACGCAAGCACGGAGGATACCGGAAGAACCATGGCATTAGCTACTTCAACGCAAATGGAGTTGAATGGGAAGAAGGTCAATACCCCAAGCCCAAGTTTGTTCCTCAAAGGGAGAAGTATGAACATACTCTTCCCAAGGGAACAAACACTCAAGATGACCTTCCACCACAAGACCACAAGCTCAAGGGCAAGGAAAAGCATCAAGAGGACATTGACTCATATGAAGATGAATCCCAAGCTTTGTTGGAGTGGGTTCCCAAGGCTACTTCAAGCTCAACTTCTACAAGTGCCACTTCAACACCAAGGATCCCCATCAAGTTGATGTGGGTCCCCAAGAAGAAGAACTAGAGATGTTCTTGAGGGGTGACTCGGCCAATGAAATTCACTCACATTCATTATTGGCAAGAACTAGTTGCAATCAACGTCAACATCATGCAATAGTTCAAGGAGTCACACATTCCCTCAAAGGTAAGCAAGAGACAAGGTAATCAACAAATCCATGGACATCATCATGTATGATTTGCACTCCATGTCCATAGATATCCTTGTATTTGTCTCTTGTGTGTTGGGACTAACCCATGTAGGTGATAAGAGTAAGGAAACAACAAGGATGCTCCCAACTATTGGTGATCTTCATCAACCTTGAGCATCCACCACTACATCACCCACATGAAGTCTTCTACGACAAACCCAAGGTTAGTTTATCCCTCCTATGGGGGGATGTCACATCAAGGGGGAGCTTTACTCTAAGACTTGAGTTAAAGCATCTCTTAGAATGTGACAACATTAAATGCTTTATGTAAAAGTGGTAACCTCACTTGTGCTTAAACGATGAGTGTGACCTATGATCAAGTATTCTTACTTGGCTCCTAAGTCAATATACTCATATATAGATGACTCCGTCATCACCAAAATTCTTGATAGATGCTAGTAGGTATGTGCATGTTTGCCATGATTTCATTTGACTTCTCATTGTGTGAGCATGTTGGTCTGCATTTATTTATCCATTCGAGGACATCCAATTGTTGCTATTTGGATTTTGATTTTCTTTTGCCAATTGGATGGACAAGAATGCCTAGGACCCCTCTCTAGCTATCTATGCTTTCTCGTCTCATATTCCATTCTTGCTACATCACAAAATTTGAACAAGGACTTATCGATCTCTCTGTGTGAGGAGCACTCGGAGTTCCGTATCGACAAGGACTGACCATTAAAACCTCCCAAGTGCATCTCGGTGGAACCAATACCAAAATCTCGGTCTCACCGATGCCTAGGGTTGATCTGGTTTTTAATCTTGGTAACACCGATTCCTTATTCTCGGTTACACCGAGTTTTCCTGTCAACTGACAGTTGAGAAACTCGGTGGCACCGACAATTTCGAACCGGTGTCACCGACAGCAAAGGGTATATTACCTGGCTGACCCAACTTTTGAAATTCAACCGCAAAAGTCTGTTTCCTCCAACCCTAAGTTGCCTCTCCAAACCCCTTGGTCGTCGCCCTTGCCTCCCCGTGCACCTCCACCGTTGGGAATCATTGCCGCTGACGGAATCTTCACCGCCGTCATCGCCTTAGCGGATCCTTCGCTGAGTTAGGGTATGGATCCGGCCCTCTTTGCGCTCCCCTTCCGATTCACGCGCATTAGAGTAACTTTTATCGATAATCCACTAATTGCAATCCTCTAAATCCTCTAGAAATCTCTTTAGCTTAGCGAATGAAAGATTTCTAGATCTAGCCGTCTGCATCACCGAATCTCGGTGACACCGAGTCAGAAAAATCGGCTCTACCGATTTTGTTTTGGACTACTGAGGATAGTCTCGGTGAAACCGAGTTGCAATTTTCGGTGCGACCGAAATTGCTGCCAAGTTTCTGTAAAGAGTTCTATGCGTCTCGGTGGTACCAAATTTTTTGACTCAGTGACACCGAAATCCCTTTTTGCTGAAAGCTATATCTAAGAATTTCTTTGATTCAACCTTTGACTCTGCATTTTGTGATGACTCAAACCTTCTACTCTTCTATACTCTATTTCACAGGGTCAGAGATGTCAGGTTCTGATGATAGCCAGAATGACTTCAGAGAGAAGAATGTTGACATGAGCTCAGGCACTAGTCCTGAAGGGAGCTATGATGATGTACCTAGCTCACCAGATCTGCCCAAAGCTGCAATCAGGGCTAGAAGGAAGCTCAACTCAGATGAGGAGGATGAAGACTTTGTACCTGAGGAGCTACCCAAGAAAGATGCAACTGCCAAGAGCACTGCTGCTGCCACTTCATCCAAGAAGAAGGCAATAAGGAAAGAATATGCCAGCTCAGGGTCAGTAAGAGCACCAGAGAGTTCTAGGGCAACATTGACTGTTGAGCCCTCAAAGAAGTCTATGCCTAAGAAGGCAGGAGAAAAGAAGAAGTCTAGGAAGAGGATCATACATGTTGTTGGCAGACAAACCTCCATGTTTGAGGACCCAGAAGCAGATGCTGCTGAAGAGGAGGAGGAAGAGCCAGCTACCAAGGCTCCTCCTAAGAAGAAGAAGAAGCTAATGGCTGATGCTATGCCCAAGGATACATCATCCAAAGGCACCAAGACTGCACCCAAGAAGGCTGCTGCTGCTCCTAAACCCAAGAGGTTTTCCAGAGACATCCCAGCTGCTACCAAGAACAAGACTTCTACTTTCAGAGAAGCTGAGGATGATACATAGTCTGTTTTGATGAAGCTAAGACCACACCTTCTAGAGCATAATGCCAACCATCCAGTTGCTAAAGACATGAAGAAGAGGAAGGACTCAGGACTGAGAGAGTGGAGAGCTATTGATCCTTAGTCTCAGAGGAGAAGGACAGCTGTAGACTACAGGTTCTACACAAAGGAACAACAAGATTTCTATGAAACAGTTTTGCTTGACAAGAGCCCCGCAGTGAGTGACATGAGATATGTGGATTGGAAGCACATCAAGGACAATGAAGACTACTTCCCAAGTGTGCAAGATAACTTCCACTGCATTGGTCTTGATGAGTTTGTTGGTAAGGAGTTCACAGCTTGGAACGACGAGATGATCATGCAATTCTACTCCACTGCACATTTCTATGGAGATGGTAGGATTGTATGGATGACATAAGGCACCAGGTATGAATCCACAGTTGAGGAGTGGGCTGCCATCTTAGGAGCTCCACAGGTGGAAGACGGTGACCTAGATGTGTACTCCGAGTCCAAGGCAAATCATAATGCTATGAAGAACATGTACAATGAGATCCCTGCTGCAAACTTGCAATCTCACAAGCTTGGATCCATTTACTTCCTCCAGGCTGGTCTACACACAATCAACACTATCTTGAGGCATACCTTGATGCCTAAGTCTGGAGATGAGAAGATGATAAGAGGATACTCTATCAACATGCTGCTCCATCTTGATCAACACACCAGATTCAGAGTGATGGACTTGATAGTTGAAACAGTGAAGAGGACTGCAGCAGATCAGAAGAGGTCATGTGGATACGCACCTTATATTCAGATGCTTATCAACTCCAAGTTGGAGAAGCACATATATGCACTTGATCGACCACATTTGCCACTCTTGCCAGAGCTACAAGACAATGTTGTGGTGATGGACCCAGATCATCCCATCTCAGCTACAGCACAGGCACAGGCAGCCAGAGACTCTAGTGCTCAGGTGCCAAAGACTAGGACTGAGCAGATGGATCTTCTCCTTAGCTCTGTGCTCAGCATGCAGAAGGACATCGGGACCATCTTGAAGAACCAGGAGAGCCTCTCGAGGATTGTTGACACCAAGTTTCATATTCTCAACAACAAGGTGGATGAGCTCACGGTGACTGTGAATGAGCTCAAGAAGGAAGTTGATGGCGTGCCCAGTCCCCACACTACAGATGATGATGAGGATAGTCCACCTCTCAGGACAGCCACTTAGTTCAGGACTCAGCCCAGATCTGTCACCGTGCCAGTTCCAGAGTCTAGACCTTCTTCATCAGCACCTGCCGCAGCTCCTTCAGCTCCTTCAGCCCCTTCAGCTCCTCCAGCACCTACAGTTGCTACTCCGACTCTGTCCATGACATCTGCAGAAGTCTTCGTTGATGCTGTTCTCTCGACTCCTTCTTCAGCTACCGGAGGAGATCAGCCCCAGAAGAGCGCTTAGTTCTATACCTTTGAACTTTTTGGTAACTTGTTGCCAAAGGGGGAGAAGATGTATAGATCATTAGGGCTTCGAGAGAGAGAGCGTTGCTTTTTTATTGCTTTTCAAAACATTGATATCTGTTGGTTTGCTTGTGTTAAACTTTGTTGGTGTTTGATCATACACTTGATGTGTATTGCTACTATTTCCTATCCTTGTGATGCTTATGAGATGATCATTCACCTTTGCTTGATTGTGTTGTGCTATGATATTCATTCATATTATTCTCACACACCACCAAGTTGTATGTGACATGAAAGAGTGCCCCATGTACCTAATCGATTGTGCATTTGCATTCAAACGCAAATTCAAAATAATGCACAAATTTAGGGGAAGCTCTTTCTTATCACATACTTCTCAAAGCGACGATTATATTCATTGATTATATCATATGTCGAAGCTTTGATCTATATGTTGTCATCCATTACCAAAAAGGGCGAGATTGAAAGCACATTTGCTCCCTTGGTGGTTTTGGTAATTAATAACAACATATATGTCATTGAACTAATGTTTCCACTAAGTATATTTCAGGAAAAGTTCAATGATGGGTTAGCAAAAGGATTTTGGAGAGACCCCTAGATGCAAGGAAATGGATTGGCAAAGCTTCAAGCAAGAGGACTCTACATTTTACTTTGTGGGAAATCACCTTGAGTCCATAGGAAAGCCAATACTATTAAAAGGGGGTAAGGTACTATTGGTGAACAAGATGCTCCACGTGCACAAGTGATAGTCACCAAAAACACCCACAAACTCTTCGACAAAAGTCTGTCCAAGCCTATCATGAAAATCGGTGTAACCAACTATTTCCACTCGGTCCCACCGATTCCCACCTCAGACAGACCCATGCCAAACCCTAGCTTTTCGGTGCAACCGATTCTGCTTCAGTGCCACCGAGTTCAGCTTGCCAACTTTCTGTTACCTCGATTCTTAAAATCGGAATTTGCGAGATTTTGGATCGGCGTCACTGAGTTTTGGAAACTGACCATTGGTCACCTAATCGGTACCACCGAGATCTTTGTATCGGTCTCACCGAGATTCAAAAGTTGCTACCTTTGGAGCAACTCGGTACCACCAAGTTTTATACTTCGGTGTCACCGAGTTGGTCACTTTAGGTGTAATAGTTGGATTTTTGGGGATGCCTATATATACCCCTTCACCACCATCCACTCGAAAGAGAAGCACTCAGAACTATTCCATATTTGCCCCATCCAATTTTCTGAGAGAGAGCCACCTACTCATGTGTTGAGATCAAGCCATTCCACTCCATCCATATGAATCTTGATCTCTAGCCTCCCCAAGTTGCTTTCCACCAAATCAATCTCTTCCACCAAAGCAAAATCTGTGAGAGAGTGATTGTGTGTTGAGGAGTCTATCATCTTGAAGCACAAGAGCAAGGAGTTCATCGACATTACTTAGCCTATTACCTTTTGGAGGGTGGTGCCTCCTAGATTGGTTAGGTGTCGCTTGGGAGCCTCCTACTTCGTGTTGTGGAGTTGAACCAAGAAGTTTGTACGGACAAGGAGATCGCCTACTTCGTGAAGATCTACCCATAGTGAGGCTAGTCCTTCGTGGACGGAAGCCGTTATGGAATAGTCAAGGTTGCTACTTCATGGACCCTTATGGGTGGAGCCCTCCGTGGACTCTCACGACCGTTACCCTCCATGGCTTGAAGACTCCATAAACGTGGACGTACGATAGCACCACCTATCGGAACCACGGGAAAAATCTTCGTGTCTCCAAATTGCGTTTGATCTTCCTCCCTACCCTCTACTTCATATGCTTGTATTTACTTTCCGCTGCTATACTCTTAGACATGCATGTGTAGGGTGTACTTGAATTGCTATAATTGCTAAAATCTGTCAACACTTAAAATTGGGAAAAGGTAGAATTTTTATTAGCTCAAGTAGTCTAATCACCCCCCCCCCCTCTAGACATACTTTCGATCCTACAACCTACTGACTGGACGCGTTCTAACCTGAAAACTTAGCAATCTACAGACGACAAACCTAGTCATCATCTGGCTAAGCCTATGATCGGAGTCCATGGTAACAATGGCCTCCACCCCTTCTTCTTCTTGGTCGACGTAGAACAGTGCATCTGTACGTTTGTGCCCTGCGATCTCCATGATGTCCTGAATGGTATTGTAGGTCATAGAAGCTCTGTTCAGTTGAACATACAGTGTAACCGGCTCGGTATCATGACAAGGGATCCGGACCTCCCATAGTTCGGTATCTTGTCTGCATACAAAGGTGGGCCAAAGCAGAAGAGCGCGGACCTATCATTCGGCAGTTAAAGCATTATTTGGAGATCTGGTTGAAGGAGGAAAGATTAGACGGCTCCCCTGGAGGGTTCCTTGGTGGTATACATTTGTGGGCTTAATCCTGCTGCTAGTCGCGGGTGGTAGAAGTCCACGAATGGCATGTCCGCCTCGCTCCTGCTTCCGTCCCCCATATGTGTGCGAGCAACCGGTTTGAGGACCGTGGCCCGTTTAATATGATACATGTGACGCCATCACGACGGACGTATATCAAAAGTTTGTCGTCTGTTATTTCTATTTTGCTGCTTTTAGAAGGACGACACCACTCGCGTAGGCGCCGTTTGAAGAAAAAGGGCGCGAGTGGCTCTGATAATCCCTCGCATGCTCATATATAAAAGGCACGGCCGAGTAGCTGTTACTGCATACTTCCACCATTCGTCCCAACTATCATGTCGTCGGAGGAGGAGGTAGATTCGAACGAAGAGGGTTGGAGCTCCAGCGACGTAGACTCCTCCAACTACGGCAGCGATATCCTTGGGGCATCTCCGGTGGTTGAGGTGGGTGACGAAGACGAGGTGGAACCGCTCGACATGCTAGACCCGTCCTTCTACGCATAGACATCCATACCGACTACAAATGCAGATGTGGTTTGCAACCACGCCGTCTGGTTGCTTGGGAAGGAGCAAACACATGACGAAGGTTTCTAGGTTGCGGTCGCCTTCAGGTATAAGCTTTCTATCTCAGTGCTCAAGTGTTTACAATCGTCTCAAACATGCTTTCGTACTCACTGCCAGGAGGAACGGCGATGCAATTCTGTGGCCTGGATTGACAGTCCATGGCTGGACCACCTGCAAACCGCCCTTAGGACAATGGAGGATGAGTGGGATTATTTTGTGCGGAGGACTGACCGCCTTAACAGATAAATCGACCTCCAGAAAGAGAAGCACCGGACTGAGAAGGTTGGCCTGATTGAAGTAATGCAACACAACAACCAAGATTTGTTCGTTCTAAAGTACCTGAGCTGATGCCTCATGATCGGGCTACTTGTTGTTTCCATTTTAGCTTTCACTTAGCTAGGTTATCATGTTACAAATATGGCCTTTTGTTTCCCTGCGGTGATAATTAGGGGACTGTGCAATCTAAGAAATGAAGCAGGACGTACCAGAGATCCAGCCGCGGTTAGTTCATACAACTCGCAATGGACTGAATGCGGAGTATTGAGGTGTGTAAGACTGTACGCATAGAAATGTGCTTCCTGTTAGGATGTGTAGTGTTTTAGAGGCTCTCACATGTATCTGAATACGGAGTATTGAGGTGTCCAAGACTGTACGCATAGAAATGCTTAGTAGAAATTGTCCGCATACATTCAAAGATACATCCAGGACCACAAATGTGACTGATACGTCTCCAACGTATTGATGTCTACTACACAACTTTATTCTTGTAGACTCGTGTTGGGCCTCCAAGCGCAGAGTTTTGTAGGACAGTAGCAAATTTCCCTCAAGTGGATGACCTAAGGTTTATCAATCCGTGGGAGGCGTAGGATGAAGATGGTCTCTCTCAAACAACCCTGCAACCAAATAACAAAGAGTCTCTTGTGTCCCCAACACACCCAATACAATGGCAAATTGTATAGGTGCACTAGTTCGGCGAAGCGATGGTGATACAAGTGCAATATGGATGGTAGATAAAGGTTTTTGTAATCTGAAAATATAAAAACAGCAAGCTAGCTAGCAACAATACTGACATAGTTGAATCATATGTAAATCCCTCACGTGCGACAAAGAGTTCACTCCAAAGTCACAAATAGCGGAGAACAAACGAAGAAATTATTGTAGGGTACGAAACCACCTCAAAGTTATCTTTTCCGATCAATCGTATGAGCTATCCCTATAAGTGTCACGGACAGCCCTAGAGTTCGTACTAAAATAACACCTTAAGATACACATCAACCAAAACCCTAATGTCACCTAGATACTCCAATGTCACCACGAGTACCCATGGGCTTGATTATACGATATGCATCACACAATTTCAGATTCATCATGTTCAATCCAACACAAAGAACTTCAAAGAGTGCCCCAAAGTTTCTATCGGAGAGTCAAGACGAAAACATGTGCCAACCCCTATGCATAGATTCCCAAGGTCACGGAACCCGCAAGTTGATCACCCAAAACATACATCAAGTGGATCAATAGAGCATCCCATTGGCACCACGGATATCCCATCGCAAGACATACATCAAGTGTTCTCAAATCCTTTAAAGACTCAATCCGATAAGAAAACTTCAAAGGGAAAACTCAATTCATCACAAGAAGATAGAGAGGGGAAAACTCCATATGATTCATCTATATTAATAAAGCTCGCGGTACATCAAGATCGTATCATCTCAAGAACACGAGAGAGAGAGATCAAACACATAGCTACTGGTACATACCCTCAGCCCCGAGGGTGAACTACTCCCTCCTCGTCATGGAGACCGCCGGGATGATGAAGATGGCCTCCGGTGATGGTTTCCCCCTCCGGCAGGGTGCCGGAACGGGCTCCCGATTGGTTTTTCGTGGCTACAGAGGCTTGCGGTGACGGAACTCCCGATCTAGGTTTCTTTTCGGAGGTTTGGGTATTTATAAGAATTTTTGGCGTCGAAAACAAGTCAAGGGGGGCCACGAGGCGACGACAAGCCAGGGGGCGCGTCCTAGGGGGGGCGCACCCCCTAGGCTTGTTGTGGCCTCGTGGCTCTTCTGGCCCAACTCCAACGCCCTGTGGGCTTCTTCTGGTCCATAAAAAATCATCGTAAGTTTTTATTCCATTTGGACTCCGTTTGGTATTCCTTTTCTATAAAACTCAAAAACAAGGAAAAAACAGAAACTGGCACTGGGCTCTAGGTTAGTAGGTTAGTCCCAAAAATAATATAAAATAGCATATTAATGCATATAAAACATCCAAAACAGATAATATAATAGCATGGAACAATCAAAAATTATAGATACGTTGGAGACGTATCACGTATCTATAATTTTTTATTGTTCCATGTTGTTATATTATCATTCTTGAATGTTTTACAATTATTTTATAGCAACTTTATATCATTTTTTGGGACTAACCTATTGACATAGTGCTCAGTGCCAGTTGCTGTTTTTTGCTTGTTTTTTACTTCGCAGGATATCAGTACCAAACGGAGTCCAATTGCCACGAAACTTTTTGGAGATTTTTTTTGGACCAGAAGACAACTTGTGAGCCAAGGAAGCACCTGGGGGGAGGCCCGTGGGGCCCACAAGACACCAGGGTGCGCGAGAGGCTCCTGACGCGCCTTGATGGGTTGTGGGGCCCATGGGGGTCTCCTCCACCACCTCTCAGCTCTATAAATACCCAAATATTCCAGAAACCCTAGAGGAGTCGACGAAATACACTTCCAGCCGCCACAAGTTCCAGAACCGCGAGATCCAATCTAACACCATCACGGAGGGGTTCATCATCCTCATTGGTGCCTCTCCGATGATGCGTGAGTAGTCCACCATAGACCTACGGGTCCGTAGGCAGTAGCTAGATGGCTTTCTATCTCTCTTTTGATTTTCAATACAATGGTCTCTTGGAGATCTATTTGATGTGCAATGTGTTTGTTGGGATCCGATGAATTTTAAGTTTAGGATCAGTTTATATCCATGAATATTATTTGAGTCTTCTTTGATCTCTTATATGCATGATTATTTATAGCCTCGTATTTCTTATTCGAATCTTTGGTTTAGTTAGGCCAACTAGATTGATTTTTCTTCCCATGGGAAGAGGTGCTTTGTGAAGGGTTCGATCTTGCGGTGTCCTCTCCCAGGGATAGAAGGGGCAGCGAGGCACGCATGTATCATTGCTATTAAGGATAAGAAGATGGGGTCTATTCCTACATGAATAGATCTTGTCTAAATCATGTCATTGTTCTTATTGTATTACTCCGTTTCTCCATGAACTTAATACACTAGATGCATGCTGGATAGCGGTCGATGTGTGGAGTAATAGTAGTAGATGCAAAATCGTTTTGGTCTACTTGATACGGACATGATGCCTATATGCATAATCATTGCCTTGGATATCGTCATAACTATGCGCTTTTCTATCAATTGCTCGATAGTAATTTGTTCACCCATCGTTTCGTATTATTTTCCATATTATATTTTCAGATCTATAAACGATGGGTTACCCGGGGGGCATAGGTTTCACTAGAGGCTTCTCTCTTGAAGGAAAATAATACGATGGGTGAACAAATTACTGTCGAGCAATTGATAGAAAAGCGCAAAGTTATGACGATATCCAAGGCAATGATTATGCATATAGGCATCACGTCCGTATCAAGTAGACCGAAACGATTCTGCATCTACTACTATTACTCCACACATCGACCGACTCCTGCCTGCATCTAGAGTATTAAGTTCATGAAGAACAGAGTAACGCATTAAGTAAGATGACATGATGTAGAGGGATAAACTCAAGCAATATGATGAAAACCCCATATTTTTATCCTTGATGGCAACAATACAAATACGTGCCTCGCTACCCTTACTTTGTTACTGGGTGAGGACACCGCAAGATTGAACCCAAAACTAAGCACTTCTCCCATTGCAAGAATTACCAATCTAGTTGGCCAAACCAAACCAATAACTCGAAGAGACTTGCAAAGATATGAAATCATGCATATAAGAATTCAGAGAAGATTCAAATAATATTCATAGATAATCTGATCATAAATCCACAATTCATCGGATCTCGACAAACACACCGCAAAAGAGTATTACATCGGATAGATCTCCATGAAGATCATGGAGAACATGGTATTGAAGATCATAGAGAGAGAAGAAGCCATCTAGCTACTAGCTATGGACCCGAAGGTCTGAGGTGAACTACTCACGCATCATCAGAGGGGCAATGGTGTTGATGTAGATGCCCTCCGTGATCGAATCCCCCTCCGGCAGATTACCGGAAAAGGCCCCAAGATGGGATCTCACGGGAACAGAGGCTTGCGGCGGCGAAAAAGTATTATTGTGGCTTGTTCTGGTATTGGGGGAATATTTCTGAATTTATAGGCGAAGAATTAGGGTTGGAGGAGCTATGGGGGGCCCACAAGCCAGGCCCCCCCAGGGGCGCGCCCTGGTGGCTTGTGGCCCACCCGTAGGTCTTCTGGCCTCTTCTCCAAGCCTCCTGGGTTCCTTCTGGTCCAAGAAAAATCAGCGTAGAATTTTATTCCGTTTGGACTCCATTTGATATTGTAACACCCTGGTTTTCACTCCCTGTTTTTTTTCCTTTGCGGGATTTGACTCCCGTCTTTTTTCTCGTTGTTATCGGATTTCTCCAGCTCTTGGGTATTTGAAGATGGTCATCTAGCCTTGCCTTCCCTATCTAACAAGAGATTCTCCCCAGTCCAACCTTGCCACCCAGGATCTATCTCCGGACTTTGCCATCGAAACCCTACCTTCCGAGTTGCCGGAAGGGAGACCCTGATCCTTCCAGTTGCAAAGGAACCCCAATTTCCTTTGATATTTTGCCTCCCAAACTTTTCTCAGTGATCATCCCTCATCTATAAACCCTGGATATGCAAAAATATTGCCAAGTCATTTGCAATATTTTCCATTTATAATTAATTCCTTTTTCTGCCATTTAGAGGAATTAAATCCAGGAAAATATCTACCCATCTCTAAAGTTCATGAAAACTTGTGGAGATATTATTTATGATCATATTGAGCTCCCACAAAAATATAGGCCATAATTAAATAAGGGAAATTGCCTTTTCCTATTTAATGCCAATATTGCATTTTGGGCACTTTCTAAAGGAACTACCATTTTGGTAGCCAGGAAAAATCCCAAATAATTTGTGGAGCTTCTCCTATCCATATCTTAACCATTTCCATCAAGAACCCAAGTTCCATAGTTCGAATTTTGAGCACCACATCAATTTGCAGATTCTGTCCAGTTGGGCAAGTTGCAAAGGAAGTGCTCTATTCCTTTATCTATTTGAGCTGAAACTTTTCATTGTGGTTAAAATTGCTAAATCACTCATGGATACCAAAAGCCAGCTCAATTCATCTATCCATTTTTCCCCAGCATTTTTCTCAAGTTTCTGTCCATTTGGAAGTGCTGTGAAGGAAGTACCACTTTGGCATTTACAAACGAGCTGAAACTTTTCCAGTATCTTCATTTATTCAAATCATCACCCTAGACCAAATTTCAGCCCAATCCACTCAACCATTTGAGCCCAGCTTCAAATTCTAGTTTCTGGACCAATTTCTGGTTTGTGAAGGAAGTGTATGCAAATGGGTCCTAAATGACTTAAAATTTTGCAAGAATATACTCCTTCCTACACCATTGCATTGTGACAAAGATTCAGCTCCTATCCTTCACCCAGTTCTCCAGAAAATTCCACCCAAGTTTCCTGTTAAAATCTTATTCTGCAAGTTTTCTCAGCTCATCTCTATCTACCTGGTTCCAGACCCCTCCTATTATCTAATTGAGCAGTGAGGGACTTGTTTGGCAAGGTGTGAGGAGCAGTAGCGTGCCAGAGCACGTAGCACGCATGGTGACCACGCTGAGAGCAGACCAACTGCGCGCCCTGTGCACTGGCAGTGTTCGATCGCGTCGAACTGCCAGCTCCGGCGGCCGTACCCTT
The DNA here is from genome assembly GCA_039707655.1 of Elymus sibiricus. Taxonomy (NCBI): domain Eukaryota; kingdom Viridiplantae; phylum Streptophyta; class Magnoliopsida; order Poales; family Poaceae; genus Elymus; species Elymus sibiricus. The sequence goes on along the minus strand of CM077667.1, from coordinate 449,569,956 downwards.
GCCATTTTGTGCCGACAAGCTCCCCTGCTGCCGCGTGCCCCCTCTCCAGCAGGTTCCCTCTCCTCTTTCTTCTTCCTCACGCCATGGCGAGCCCGCCACCGCTCTGTGCTCCCCGTGACCGTCGTCGCCTTCCTCCTGGTCCCTCCTTTCCCTTGGCTCCTTCCTCCCCGAGACGTCCCCTCCCTCTGAGCGAGTGAGGTCGGCACCAACCGGCGCTTGCCACCTCGCCGGAGGCGCCAGGACGCCGATAAGCATGCCACGGCGGCCATGCCTATCCATCCCCGTCGTCCGGCTATAAATAGCCTGCTCCTCTTCCTCCCGAGACCCCCATCGGCCTCCCTCTCTCCCAGCTGCCTCCCCGACCCCTCCATTTTCCTCTGGAGCCGCTCCCCGCCGCCAATGGCTACCACGGCCACCGCCGACCCCGGCCTAAATTGGCGCGGCTCCGAGCTCCTCCCTCCTTTCTATCCTCACTGGTGGAGTCCCCCAGTCACTGCGGAGCCCTGCCTCTCTTCCTCCTCGCTTAACCACAGCCGTGGCGCCGTGCCCGAACTCACCGGAGCCACCATCCGCCGCGGTCGAATCCCTGCCCGACTCCGTGCTCCCCGGTGACCGCGCCACCCTAGAACGGGACGGCCTCGTCGCCCTGAACCCGTAGGTAGGTCGGGCGCCGCCGGAGACGGCCGGTAGCCCCGGCTATCGCCGTCGAGCGCCGCCCCTGCCTCAGTCGCGCGCAGGCACGCGAGGTTGAAGACAGTGCGCCGGCCACGCGGGCCCCGCCAGCCGCGGGCCCCACTCGTCAGTCGCACACGCGTTGACCCCGGCCCCACTGACGTGTTTAAGTGGAAGCGTATTTCCGCAAATACGCTTTCGCTTCTGGGAAAGCGTACTCTGCGCGGAGGCGTGTTCTGTTTTTCAGCCAGGGGCCTGTTTGTGAGAAAAAAAATTACAGATTGGTCTCTGGTGTTCAAACGTCCATATCTTCGCGATCCTAACTCTGATCGAGGTGAAACCAACGCCCACATCTTCGTCTCGTCGAGCCCATTCTTTTGGCATCACTTCCACAATGTGTTCACATAGTGTAAATGACCCTTTTTCCCTTGCCCTTCATCGAGCCCTCCGAGAGGGAATCCTTTCCGGCGGATTATCCTGCGAGGCTACCGCACCCTTTCCCGGAGTATCCTTCACCCCCAGGCAAGCCGACCATCTGACATATGCTCTAAAGCATCGCTCTGTGTTATTCTTGCGTGTTTAATTATCGGTTATGCCTGTGATAGAAATAATTTAATTCCTGTTATATTGCACCTACGGTTTTCATTACTTTCATACTTCAAAGTAAACTGAGTAAATGCCTAGTTGCTGCCCTCATAACTTATTGTGGTGAACCACATGCCTACTTAATGAAACCTAGTCGGTTGATCTAGAGTCACCTGTCCGGGCTTATCCGTGCAGCCACATTTGCCGGTATGGGACAGCCTTGACTTGGTCTGATCGCGTGCTCTTTCACCGGTACCTCCAGACAGGGAAGGTTATGCGCGCGCGCTACCCTGGCCCGGTAGGCGGCGATAACCTTGTGAGCCCAGTTGAGTTTTGTGCCGGCATCCCCATTTGGGACAGTTTAGTTTGGCCACGACAGTGGCAGGTGTCATGAGGACACAGGGGCCACCCAGGGCAGGCCTCTGGGGGAGGATGAATGCCGGTGGTACGATGAGAGAGTCACGGGTCAGGCAGGTTTCGTTGAAGCAACGCTGGTCCACCCGAAGGGGATCACGAGGCCGGGTGCTTCATGGTGTGGGTAAAGTGCGCAACCTATGCAGAGTGTAAAATCTATTCGAATAGTCGCGTCCACGGTATTGGACAGCCCGTCCAGACCTCACTAGGTGGTCAACCGTAAAACTGATGATAATGATGGAAGAACTCGTCTTGTGTTCAGAAGTACTCGATGACTCGTGAGTTTTCCGAGGGTTATGGGACAACCTGTAAGAGAGTAAGTTGGATCTGGTTAAGACTTGGATTGGATCCTGAGAATGTTCGGAGTATGAATATGAGTCATTTACTTGCCATGCTTTACTTTACCTCAGTAGCTATCTTGCGGGATAAACCTATTATGACATGATAATTAATATTGCTAGATAGGTATGTTATGCCATGATAGTTAATATTGTTCTAATAACAAATGCATGCTTGAATGCCATGGATTGCTTTGCTTGGTGTATATGTTTGTTTGGTTTGCTTGCGAGTACATTCAAAAGTACTCAGCGGCCTTTAACATGGCCAGGTTCACATAAGGATCCGTCGTCCGTCGACGAGGAGCCGGAGCGTTCGCGGGCTAGAAGAGTAACCTAGTCAGATCCCTGTGGATTGGAACCACACCAAGACCATGCTGCCTTAGATAGAGCTTTTCCGCTGCCATCACCCTTGTATTATACCCCATGTAAGACTCATATATCCATTAATAGAAATGCATGTGTTCATGATACTTGTTGTAAATGCGCATGCCAAAGTGATTTCCTGGGCTGGTATGCATGGCAACCGTCTGGCTATAGTGGTAATCAGGCGGGGCGCCACAGATATTCCTTTTCTGCAATACTCAAAAACAAGGAAAAAACAGAAACTGGCACTAGGCACTAGGTTAATAGGTTAGTCCCAAAAATAATATAAAATGGCATATTAATGCATACTAAACATCCAAAATAGATAATATAATAGCATGGAACAATCAAAAATTATAGATACGTTGGAGACGTATCAAGCATCCCCAAGCTTAATTCCTGCTCGTCCTCGAGTAGGTAAATGATAAAAACAGAATTTTTGATGTGGAATGCTACCTAACATATTTATCCATGTAATATTCTTTATTGTGGCATGAATGTTCAGATCCATAAAATTCAAAACAAAAGTTTAATATTGACATAAAAACAATAATACTTCAAGCATACTAACAAAGCAATCATGTCCTTTCAAAATAACATGGCCAAAGAAAGTTATCCCTACAAAATCATATGGTCTGGCTATGCTCCATCTTCCCCACACAAAGTATTTAAATCATGCACAACCCCGATGACAAGTCAAGCAATTGTTTCACACTTTTTATGTTCTCAAACTTTTTCAACTTTCACGCAATACATGAGCGTGAACCATGGATATAGCACTATAGGTGGAATAGAATATGGTGGAGGTTGTGAGGAAAAAGGAGAAGATAGTCTCACATCAACTAGGTGTATCAACGGGCTATGGAGATGCCCATCAATAGATATCAATGTGAGTGAGTAGGGATTGCCATGCAACGGATGCACTAAAGCTATAAGTGTATGAAAGCTCAAAAAGAAACTAAGTGGGTGTGCATCCAACTCGCTTGCTCACGAAGACCTAGGGCAATTTGAGGAAGCCCATCATTGGAATATACAAGCCAAGTTATATAATGAAAAAATTCCACTAGTATATGAAAGTGACAAAATAGGAGACTCTCTATCATGAAGATCATGGTGCTACTTTGAAGCACAAGTGTGGAAAAAAAGATAGTAGCATTGTCCCTTCTCTCTTTTCTCTCATTTTTTTGGTGGGCATCTTTGGCCTCTCTTTTTTTATTTGGGCTTCATTGGCCTCTTTTATTATTTGTAAAGTCTGGAGACTCATCCCAACTTGTGAGGGAATCATAGCTTCCATCATCCTTTCCTCTCATGGGACAATGCTCTAATAATGATGATCATCACACTTTTATTTACTTACAACTCAAGAATTACAACTCGATACTTAGAACAAAATATGACTCTATATGAATGCCTCCGGCGGTGTACCGGGATGTGCAACGATCTAGCATAGCAAATGACATCAAAAAACGGACAAGCCATGAAAACATCATGCTAGTTATCTTACGATCATGCAAAGCAATATGAAAATGATGGTGCGTGTCATAATAAATGGAACGGTGGAAGTTACATGGCAATATATCTCGGAATGGCGATGGAAATGCCATAATAGGTAGGTATGGTGGCTTTTTGAGGAAGGGAATATGGTGGGTTTAATGCACCGGCGAAAGTTGCGTGGTACTAGAGAGGCTAGCAATGGTAGAAGGGTGAGAGTGCGTATAATCCATGGACTCACATTAGTCATAAAGAACTCACATACTTATTGCAAAAGTCTATTAGTTATCGAAGAAAAGTATTAGACGCATGTTCCTAGGGGAGAGGTTGGTAGGAGTTAACCATCGCGCGCTCCCGACCCTCACACAAAGGATGACAATCAATAAACAAATCATGCTCCGACTTCGTTACATAACGGTTCACCATACGTGCATGCTACGGGAATCACAAACTTTTAACACAAGTATTTCTACCAATCCACAATTACTCACAAGCATGACTCTAATATCACCATCTTTATATCTCAAAACTATATGCAAGGAATCAAACTTCTCATAGTATTCAATGCACTTTATATGAAAGTTTTTATTATATCCCTCTTGGATGCCCATTATATTAGGACTAAATTCATAACCTAAACCAATTACCCTGCTGTTTAAAGACTCTCAAAATAATATAAGTGAGGTACGAGAGTTCAATTATTTCTATAAAATAAAACACCACCGTGCTCTAAAAAGATATAAGTGAAGCACTAGAGCAAAATTGCCTAGCTCAAAAGATATAAGTGAAACACATAGAGTATTCTAATAAATTCACGATTCATGCGTGTCCCTCTCAAAAGATGTGTGCAGCAAGGATGATTGTGTCAAACTAAAAAGCAAAGACTCATATCATACAAGATCCTCCAAGCAAAACACATATCATGTGGTGAATAAAAATATAGCCTCAAGTAAATTTACCGATGGATTGAAGACGAAAGAGGGGATGCCTTCCGGGGCATCCCCAAGCTTAGGCTCTTTGGTATCCTTGAATATTCCTTGTGGTTCCTTGGGCATCCCCAAACTTAGGCTCTTGCCACTCCTTATTCCATAGTCCATCAAATCTTTACCCAAAACTTGAAAATTTCACAACACAAAACTCAACAGAAAACTCTTGAGATCCGTTAGTATAAGAAAGATAAATCACCACTTTAGGTACTATTCTGAACCCATTATTTATTTATATTGGTGTAATATCTACTTTATTCCAACTTCTCCATGGTTCATACCCCCCGATACAACCCAATAGATACATCAAAATAAGCAAACAACACAAAGAAAACAGAATCTGTCAAAAACAGAACAGTCTGTACCAATCTGTAAACTTCGAATACTTCTTTAACTCCAAAAATTCTGAAAAATTAGGAAAATCTGGGAAATTTGTATATCAATCTGGTGTAAAAATTTTAGATCCAATTGACGCTCTGGTGAATTTATAAAATTCCTGGACTAAGCGCAAAAGTTTCTGTTTTTCAGCAAGATCAAATCAACCATCACCGTAGACTATCCCAAAGGTCTTACTTGGCTCAAACACTAATTAAAACACTAAAACACAATTAATACAGATGTAATAATGTGTAAATCACTCAATAACAGAAACAAAAACAAAAACATAAAATAAAATTGGGTTGCCTCCCAACAAGCGCTATTGTTTAACGCCCCTAGCTAGGCATAACGCAATAGATCTAGGTATTGTCATCTTTGGTATGCAATCCATACTCAACCATATCTTCCAAAACCCTTTTTAGAAAATCCTTTATTTCTTTTCTTTCCTTTCTAATAGGAGAACTTAGTTCATGAAAATGACTTTGATAAGTAACTTTGACATTCATAAACTCGTAATCTGGATCATCACCATAAATATCATCATATAAAACGTGTATCTCATTTTTAATGGGTTCCCTGATTTTTTTTCTTCTAACCAATCATCATTGAATCCTACATAAATGCCCCTAGTAATCCAATCAAATTCATCATAGGTTTCAAGGTAAATAGTTTGGGTAATTTCGGAATAGGGAACTCTTCTTCTAAGATTATCACGGTAAGATTGATAATCCCTAGACTCAAAGCTACGCAAGGTTTCTTTATCGTGTAGGATTTCTTCAATCAGAGGGTGTTCAATATTCTTTTTATAGAAAGCAAAAATTTCCCTAGATTCATGTATGATAAAATCAAATTCACGCATAAGGATGATAGTAGCAATCTTTTTAGCCTTAGGATGATTAATTTTGGGAAGTTCATAAAACACCTTTTGCAAAGCGGGATGAACGTGCACAAATTTTCTTTCCAATTTTTCAACGAGCATGACAATAGCATCCGCATAACAATTTGTGCTAAGAAGAATAGATCTCATATTCATAGGCATTACTCCCGTACAATCAAAGAACTCTTGAATAACACTCTTCCCAATAATATTACCGTCTCCCACTTGAAAAGTTTTAGCTTTATAATTAGGAGGAGGTTCAGTTTCATGATCTAGAGAGCAAGATCCAAATTTTTCCTCAAGATTTGTACTAGCAATACCCTCAAAATTTTCAATGATAACCTTCCCAGATTCAGACATGGTGGCAACGAATCGATCTAGCACACAAGCAAACAAAAAGCAAACGAAAAGACGAACGGAAGAAGGGCGAATAAAAAGGCAAATCTTTTTTTTTCTAAAAATCGTTTTAGAAGTGGGGGAGAGGAAAACGAGAGGCAAATGGCAAATAATGTAAATGCAAGAGATGAGTTTGTGATGGGTACTTGGTAGGCTTGATGTAGATCTCTCCAACAACCACGCCAAAAATTGGCAAGTTGACGGGAGTGTTCTTGTCTTGACTTGCTATGTATCCTCCCCGACAACGGCGCCAGAAATCCTTCTTGCTACTTCTTGAGCTTGCGTTGGTTTTCCCTTGAAGAGGAAAGGGTGATGCAGCAAAGTAGATAAGTATTTCCCTCAGTTGTTGAGAACCAAGGTATCAATCCAGTAGGAGGTACAACCAAGGCCCCAATCTATGCACCTACACAAACAATCAAACACTTGCACCCAACGCTATAAAGGGGTTGTCAATCCCTTCACGGTTACTTGCAATGATGAGATCTGATAGAGATAGATATAAAACAGTACTAAAACGAAAACTAAAATAAAAGTAAATAGATTGCAGCAAAGTATTTTTGGTATTTTTGGTTTATAGATCTGAAAATATAATATGGAAAATAGACCCGGGGGCCATACGTTTCACTAGAGGCTTCTCTCTTGAAGGAAAATAATACGATGGGTGAACAAATTACTGTCGAGCAATTGATAGAAAAGCGCATAGTTATGACGATATCCAAGGCAATGATTATGCATATAGCCATCACGTCCGTATCAAGTAGACCGAAACGATTCTGCATCTAATACTATTACTCCACACATCGGCCGACTCCTGCCTGCATCTAGAGTATTAAGTTCATGAAGAACAGAGTAACGCATTAAGTAAGATGACATGATGTAGAGGGGTAAACTCAAGCAATATGATGAGAACCCCATCTTTTTATCCTTGATGGCAACAATACAAATACGTGCCTCACTACCCCTACTTTGTCACTGGGTGAGGACACCGCAAGATTGAACCCAAAACTAAGCACTTCTCCCATTGCAAGAATTACCAGTCTAGTTGGCCAAACCAAACCAATAACTCGAAGATACTTGCAAAGATATGAAATCATGCATGTAAGAATTCAGAGAAGATTCAAATAATATTCATAGATAATCTGATCATAAATCCACAATTCATCGGATCTCGACAAACACATCGCAAAAGAGTATTACATCGGATAGATCTCCATGAAGATCATGGAGAACATGGTATTGAAGATCATAGAGAGAGAAGAAGCCATCTAGCTACTAGCTATGGACCCGAAGGTCTGAGGTGAACTACTCACGCATCATCGGAGGGGCAATGGTGTTGATGTAGATGCCCTCCGTGATCGAATCCCCCTCCGGTAGATTACCGGAAAAGGCCCCAAGATGGGATCTCACGGGAACAGAGGCTTGCGGCGGCGGAAAAGTATTATCGTGGCTTGTTCTGGTATTGGGGGGATATTTCTGAATTTATAGGCGAAGAATTAGGGATAGAGGAGCTACGGGGGGCCCACAAGCCAGGAGTGCGCCCCCCCCCCCCCCCAGGGGCGCACCCTGGTGGCTTGTGTCCCACCCGTAGGTCTTCTGGCCTCTTCTCCAAGCCTCCTGGGTTCCTTCTGGTCCAAGAAAAATTAGCATAGAATTTTATTCCGTTTGGACTCCGTTTGATATTCCTTTTCTGCAATACTCAAAAACAAGGAAAAAACAGAAACTGGCACTGGGCACTAGGTTAATAGGTTAGTCCCAAACATAATATAAAATAGCATATTAATGCATACAAAACATCCAAAATAGATAATATAATAGCATGGAACAATCAAAAATTATAGATACGTTGGAGACGTATCACCTAGCCCCCCCCCCCTACATCGAAGGCACGAGCCCACTTCTCCTTCAAAGGAAGGTGTGTCTGTATGAAATCCAAACCCTCTTTGGAGACCGCCTTCGTGAGGTGTTTCAGCCTTTCATCGAAAATGAAGGGCTCGAATTCCCCGCACAGAAGCTTCAATGCGTCAGTGCAATCTTTGTTCTATACTTTCGAGTAGAAGTTCTGAGCAAAGTGCCGCATGCACCATCTATGAATCACACCCGGATAACCTTTTAACTGTACTCGGACTGCGTTGATGATCCCAGGGTGTCGGTCCGATATGATGCATGGTGGCCTATCGCGACCAAGGACGTGCACCCGGAGAAGATTCATGAACCAGTCCCAATTGGAATTGTCTTCCCGTTCTACGAGGGCGAAAGCAAGGGGCACAAGCTGATTATCGGCGTCAAAGGTTATGGCCACCAGCAGCACGCCTCAGACCTTGCCGGCAAGAAACATTCCGTCAACAAAAAGTACTAACTTGCAGTGACGATACGCCTCTATGCAGGCCCCGAATGCCCAGAACGCCTCCTAAAAACAGTGAATCTACGGTCCCACCCCTATGGGATCTTCTATGGGAAGCCCCATGGGTATCCCTCCACCTCGTACACCATTTCTGGGTCGTGGGCCTTCATAGCCTGAAGTAGTTTCGGGAGCACACCGTATGACTCCTCCCAGTCACCGTACACCATCTTCAGAGCCAGTTGCTTAGCCCTCTAGGCCTTTCCGTAATTCACATCATACTCAAATATCATGCTTATGTAATCCTACAACTGAGACGCGGACTGCGTTGGCTGCTTGGCGATGGCATGTTTCAGTCGCTGACCGATGAAGTTGGACGTAAGCTGGCGGTGATGACCTTCTATGCGGTCGCGCCCACAGTGGTGCGATCCCACGTAGCTAACGATCTTCCATCGATCATCCAGTCTGCACTTACGGGCGTAGACCTTCCAGGGACAGCCCTGCTCACTCTTCTCACACCGCACCACGAATCTCAGTGTTTTGTGTGACTTGTGCACGCGGTAAGGCCGATAGTGCCGCACAGCGTACTCCTGTAGCCATATCTTCATATCTAGCATTGAGCTGAACACAAGCCCTGGATATATCAAAGGCTTCGACCTCGGATTTATCTTCTCCTCTTCAGCTGTTTGAGGTCTTGGCGCAACCAACGGCTCCATATCATACATATCTTGCTCTGCTACAACTGCTAGGTCAGCGCCGCTTAAATCTTTGAACTCATGTGTGCTCATGTCTGTGTTGTACACGGTTCGGAAGAGTATTTTTTCCAACAAGCTGAACTCGTATTCAGCAGGTGGACCTTCATCATCGGAGTCCTCTGCTCGTGCCGTCAGGTATTCCAACCCGGCCTCCTGCTCCCGCTCCTCGCCCCCCTCTTCCGAAGCAGCATAACTTGTGTCGTTAAGTTCGTCTGATGCAAAAGTTGTTTGCTGAGCCCGCAACTCCGTTGAGATTTCAATGACAGGAAGCTCCGGAGCCATTATTTCCAAATACGGCTCAGCCTCTGTATCATCTCCATCCAGATCTGCATCCACCTCTTCAGCAACCTCTTCTACCTCAGTGGCCATCCCCTCTCTGTTGTGCATCAACAACTCAGTCCTTTCTAGCGAACCTGCATCACTGTCGTCGTCGCTGCCACCATCTTCTGCAGGACCGTTGTTCAGATCAAAATGAGCGCCCACATCCCTAGGAACAGCATCATGTGTTGGAGGGGTGCTAACTTCTGCAGTGGGCTGACTCCTGGTCATGGTTTCGTAGATCTCTTGGTTGCCTACAGTATGGCTGCCTACACCTGACGTACGTCCGCGGCCATCACAACCTACCGGCAAGCGATTCAGGTCTATATCTGACAGGTTATGACCTGGCTGGACCACTGCATATACAACAAGGATCTTAATGCAAGATTCACCGACCATTGCCTTGTAGTTTTCCCAAGCATATGCCTCGGCCAAGGGGATCATGGTGCACAATGACCTATGGCCTGTGCCGGCGTCATACCTTCCTTCCAACCTTACTACAGAACTTTCTTCCACATCCATCTCTTGCCTCACCTTATCAACAAGTTTAGCAAGAGTTGGATCCTTAGGGAAACAAAAGGCAAGGCTTTCGGTGTTCACAAACTCCACACTAGTGTTGCCAGATTGCATGTTAAGAGCGCCACCGTGATGTAAATAAACTACATTACGATACGCCATCCTACATAAAAAGGCAATATATGCAACATTAACCCACGTCACGTGTGCCAGGTCTGGCATGCCATAATATATCAAACAGTGCACTGGTTGGCACACCCTATTACCTAACGGTATGTAATACAAGACTAATATACATCCTGCCAAGTTGATTCGTAAGAAGATTACCTGCTGCTTTTTGGCAGATCTGGCTGATGTCGCGTAGTCTCCACTCTTCTACCGCCGGGGATTTGCGGTTGGGAGGTAGGCTGCTACGACGAGGGGCGGCCAAGAAGCTACTTTTGACAGGGAGAGTCGCCGGTGTACGACGGGCTGCCTGGAATGGCCACCGGACCTGTGGGGAACAAGGAAAAAGAGGGGAAGGGGACGGGGACCTGCGAGTGGCTCTGTGGAGTGGACACTATGAAGGGGGGGACTTGTTTAGGGGGAGGGAAGGGTGGGGGGAGCGGGGGTAACCGGAGCTCAAATGGACAAACTACACCGCGATAATTTTTCTCAAAATGCACGCCTAATACTTTAGCGCGAATGCAAAAAAAGGTCAGTCACCCAGGACGCGGAAATGTCCGAGGGCAACATGAAACGCCGAATTGAAAGGCGATGATTTTTCTAAGAAGCACGCCTATTACGTTAGCATGAATGCAAAAAGAAGGACAGACACCCAGGACTCGCCCACGGCGACATGAAACGCCGAATTGAAAGGCGCAACACACAGCCGAGATGGCACACCTACTTGAAAGGCGGCACCGTATGTCAAGCACCGCCAACCAAGACGGCATGATAAGCGCTGCCGTGCAGACGCCGAACGATAACGCGTTGTTAGGGACACGTAACGCCAAATTGACTGACGTTATAACTTTCCGCATTTCACGCCTGTAAGTCAGGCGTGTCACCAGTTCGTCAGAACATCCAGATGGAACAGCAGATGATCTGCTGCGATGTCGCTAGGGGAAACAGGAAACGCAGACTATCTCGCACGTACGGCGCCAATCCATCAGGCGCTACAGGGTGGTGCCACGCTGGCGGTGTGACCAACGACCGTGGACCGCGACCGGTCAAAAGCGCCGAAGAGTAAGGCGTGCCAACGTGTACGTGAAACACCAAACTGCCAGACGCTAATGACGAGATTAGGCGACGAAATAAGTTTTTCGAGGGTCAGTGCGCGACATAAGATCCTCAGGGGACATTTAGTAAAAATAATACCATGGCTTCCAGTCGTGACGCGACGCCACCCCACGGCCGAAATCACTGTTTTGACCTTGACAGCGAAGCTCGTCACAAATTGAACTCGACCGCAAAGTATTTCACGATCTGACCCTTTTGGCAACGCCATAGCCCACGGTGTTGCCAAACTACATAGAAACGCCGAGGTAAGCTGCATTGCTGACCTAGCTCACTGCCAGACCAAGCACGCGTTGCTCGCTGACGTGGCAGACTGGAAACGCCGAGCCAGCCCGCGTTTCTGGAAACGCCAGGGGCCTTGGCGTTGCTTATCCAGATATTATAGGTGGTCGTGGGGCTCTCACCCACCACTCACCACTCACTCTCTTCTCCCCCATTGGCCTATCCCGAGCTCTCTCCCTTTTTCCCCTTTGTGTCCCTCACTTGGCCCCTCTCAAATCCTTGCAAATTGATTGGGTTGGTCCATGGATCCGGTGTCATTTCCGTTCCTTGAGGTAATCTCCTACATCTCACAATTTTTTATTGGTTGGATTTGTCTATTTGGATTGTTTTGTTCATGTGGTTCCTAACCCTAGTTTTGAACATGGTTCCATAATATGATGTTCTTGAGTATTGTTGTTTCAAAAGTGTTGCATTGTGATGTTGGTGAACAAACCTTATTGGTTAATATGGATTAGGGTTAGGGTTATACCTAATGTTAAGATTTAGGGTTAGGGTTAGGGTTTGGATAATGCTTGATTTGGATTTACAAAGTTGTTCTTAGTTGTTTTGTTAGCAATGCGGTATATTTCGTGTACTTATGTTCCTCTTTTTTAGATGGAAAATATTGTGAATATTCATTATGTTGACAAAGAGGCATTCATGAATGTTGATATTGTTGACAAGTATGAGGAAGTGTTGATATTTCTTGAGAGTCCTAGTTATGAAGAGGTTGTGGAAGAAACACGAACAAGATCAGAGTGGGTGGATGCAAGTGACCAAGTTCAATTAGTAGGAAGATATGATGTTGGGTCGGCACACAAGTGTCGAATGAAGACAATGCCTATCAGGTCCAATTTGCATTGGGTTGCATATAAGGAGGTTGTTGCATCCTCGACAATCAAGTCACTCGAATTGTTTGCAAGTAAGGTGGTCAAGGATCCTCTCTTTCTTGTTGACTTGAACCAAACCTTAATAGATGATGTGCCCCCTATTGTTGAGCATAAAGTCGAAGTGGAGGTCAATGAGTATCCCCAGTATGAGTTCGGAGGTAGTGCACCGATCAATGATGATGGTCATGACTCCGAGGAAGAGTATGACAGGCATCACAACAGTGTTGGTGACGTAGAAGCTCAAGTAAGGCATAAGGACATGGATCCTGACATTATCTATCAGTGTGCTTGTGTGGATGACTCGGATGATGAAGGCCCGGTGAATGAGTTGGACGAGGATGGGTTCACTGAGAAAGAAGCAGAGTGGTACACAAAAATCACCGGTAGGGATCACAAAGTTCCCTTGTTTTGTGATGTTAGCCTTGCAGATAAGGCTATAGTCGACGGTGGCATGAGCAAGACAATTGAGGCTAGACAGTTCCCAAGTAGTACACCCGACGAGATTTCGATGTCTTACCTAAGGAAAGGTTTGATGTTCGAGCATATGCTAGAATTCAAGATGTGGTTCTGTGAGTATGCTGTCAAACACCACATGCCTTTCATAGTTGTTCACTCGGACTGCAACAAGCGATACACCGTGAAATGTGAGGTAGAAAGATGCAAATGGACAGTGAATGGAAGACTCACGAAAGATGATTGGTGGAAGATAACAAGTTGCAAAGCCACTCACCAATGTACACCGCCGGCCGTAGAAGCGCGAAGGACACACCGTCAGCTAACCTCGAAATTCATCGGTTATAAATACCAGAAACATATAGCCAAGGATCCAACCATTAAAGTGAGGTTGTTGATGAGTTGGGTTTACGATAGGTTTGGGTATAAGGTCAAGTACGGGGAGACATGGAAGGCCAAGCAAGTCGCTCTTAGAATGTTGTATGGTGGATGGGAAGAGGCGTACAACATGCTACCCAGGTTGTTGGGAGCGATGTCCTATAGAAACCCAGGAATGTACCACTATGTCCAAGATATTGAAGGAGTGTTTCATCGTGCCTTTTGGACGTTTGGCCCATGCATTGCAGCTTTCGAGCATTGTCGTCCGGTTTTGTCTGTAGATGGAACATTCTTGACAGGAAAATACAAGGGCACACTCATGATAGCAATGGCACATGATGCTAATGATCAGGTGTTGCCTGTGGCATTTGCTTTGGTGTCTGTGGAGAACCAAGACAACTGGGAATGGTTCATGAGACTTGTGAGGACCACGATCATTCCTCCGAATAGGGAGGTATGCATCATATCCGATCGGCACCAAGGCATATTGAAGGCCGTGGATATTCACATTCCAGGGAATGCGAGGCTTCACCACCGTTGGTGTATGAGGCACTTCGTTGCAAACTTTTACAGGGCTTGTAAGAACAAGGATCTTTGTAAGGATCTTAGCTCCGCATGTGTAGCCTTCTCCGTTAAGTCGTTTAAGACACGCTTGGACAAAATCTATGAGAAGGCAAATGAAGGTGGGAAAGATTTCCTACAAAGGAATATTGATGAGAGACACAAGTGGTCACGGGCATGTGACGAAGGAGGCATGAGATATGGTGACATGACAAGCAATCTGTTGAGTGCTTCAACTTTATCTTGAAGGGTGCCCGTCAGTTGCTAGTGACGGCAATAGTGCAATATACTTTTTACAAGCTAAATGAGTATTTTTTGAAGCACTCGGATGAAATCGACAAGTTGATTGGTGATAGTGAGAAGCCTCCCAATGAAATTTATCCGAAGAAGGTTGCCGAGTGGCTAGAGTTTCAAAAAGACAAGTCAGCCATCCAACGAGCCACTTGTTTCGATAATGTTGAAATGAAATACCAAGTGGATGAGCCAGGTGGGACAACGAGAGATGGACAATCATATGGTGGTCGCTCTTTTAAGGTGGCTCTTCGAACACGGCATTGCACTTGTGAGCGGCCTAGTAAGTACCACTTCCCATGCTCGCACATGATGACGGCGGCTTGCACGAGGAATTTGCCCGTCTCTGATGGAGTAGTTGTGAGGTTGCATGAATTCAAATTGCAAACTCATAAGTTAACATGGGCGTTATGACCCACAAGTATAGGGGATCTATCGTAGTCCTTTCAATAAGTAAGAGTGTCGAACCCAACGAGGAGCAGAAGGAAATGACAAGCGGTTCTCAGTAAGGTATTCTCTGCAAGCACTGAAATTATCGGTAACAGATAGTTTTGTGATAAGATAATTCGTAACGGATAGCAAGTAACAATTGTAACAAAGGTGCAGCAAGGTGGCCCAATCCTTTTTGTAGCAAAGGACAAGCCTGGACAAACTCTTATATAAAGCAAAGCACTCCCGAGGACACATGGGAATTTCTGTCAAGCTAGTTTTCATCATGCTCATATGATTCGCGTTCGTTACTTTGATAATTTGATATGTGGGTGGACCGGTGCTTGGGTGCTGTCCTTACTTGGACAAGCCTCCCACTTATGATTAACCCCTCTCGCAAGCATCCGCAACTACGAAAGAAGAATTAAGATAAATCTAACCATAGCATGAAACATGTGGATCCAAATCACCCCTTACGAAGCAACGCATAAACTAGGGTTTAAGCTTTTGTCACTCTAGCAACCCATCATCTACTTATTACTTCCCAATGCCTTCCTCTAGGCCCAAATAATGGTGAAGTGTCATGTAGTCGACGTTCACATAACACCACTAGAGGAGAGACAACATACATCTCATCGAAATATCGAACGAAAACCAAATTCACATGATTACTTATAACAAGACTTATCCCATGTCCTCAGGAACAAACGTAACTACTCACAAAGCATATTCATGTTCATAATCAGAGGAGTATTAATTATCATTAAGGATCTGAACATATGATCTTCCACCAAGTAAACCAACTAGCATCAACTACAAGGAGTAATCAACACTACTAGCAACCCACAGGTACCAATCTGAGGTTTTGAGACAAAGATCGGATACAAGAGATGAACTAGGGTTTGAGAGGAGATGGTGCTGGTGAAGATGTTGATGGAGATTGACCCCCTCTCGATGAGAGGATCGTTGGTGATGACGATGGATTCGATTTCCCCCTCCGGGAGGGAAGTTTCCCCGGCAGAACAGCTCCGCCGGAACCCTAGATTGGTTTTGTCCAAGTTCCGCCTCGAGACGGTGGCGCTTCGTCCCGAAAGCTCCCTTATGATTTTTTTCAGGTCAAAACCCTCCATATAGCAGAAGATGGGCACCGAAGGCCTGCCAAGTGGGCCACAAGCCACAGGGGCGCGCCCAGGGGGGTAGGGCGCGCCCCCCTGGCTTGTGACTGCCTGGTGGGTCCCCTGATGTATTTCTTTCGCCCAGTATTTTTTATATATTCCAAAATAATTCTCCGTAGATTTTCAGGACTTTTGGAGTTGTGCAGAATAGGTATCTCAGATTTGCTCCTTTTCCAGTCCAGAATCCCAGCTGCCGGCATTCTCCCTCTTCATGTAAACCTTGTAAAATAAGAGAGAAAAGGCATAAGTATTGTACCATAATGTGTAATAACAGCCCATAATGCAATAAATATCAATATAAAAGCATGATGCAAAATGGACGTATCAACTCCCCCAAGCTTAGACCTCGCTTGTCCTCAAGCGAAAGCCGAAATCGATAAATATGCCCACATGTTTAGAGATAGTGGTGTCGATAAAATAAAATACGGACATGAAGGCATCATGATCATCTTTAGAACAGCAACATATATTGACATATGATTTCTTATGCTAGAGTAACAATTCATTCACAAGGTAAAGTATGAATCAAGAACTCTATTGAGAACCAACAAACTATGATCTCAGTCATTGAAACAATTCCAATTTATCATAACGTAGGAAAGAGTCAATATAAGAGCTTGTAAAGCAAATCCACATACTCAATCATCTTTTAGTCTTTCATAATTGCTAACACTCACGCGGTACCTATGAGCTCAAAGCTTCAATCGGACACAGAGAAAGATAGGGGCTTATAGTATTGCCTCCCAACTATTTACCTCGAGGGTAATGTCAACAGTAATAACTCATGATCACCCACATCCGAGTGGATATATGTGTCTAGATCATTCCCCAACACATGACGCTTGCCAAGATATAAAGACGAAATAAAGGAAGTGGTGAAAATCACCATGACTCTTGCATAAAGGTAAGTACTAGAAAATAAAAGTAGCAGATAGGCCCTTCGCAGAGGGAAGCAGAGGTTGTCATGCGCTTTTATAGTTGGATGCGCAATCCCTTAATGCAAAAGAACGTCACTTTATATTGCCCCTTGTGATAAAGAACTTTATTATGCAGTCTGTCGCTTTTATTTCTTCCATATCACAAGTTCGTATAAAGTTTATTTTCCTCACACTAATAGATCACACATATTTAAAGAGCAATTTTTATTGCTTGCACCGATGACAACTTACTTGAAGGATCTTACTCAATCCATAGGTAGGTATGGTGGACTCTCATGGCAAAACTGGGTTAAAGGTGTTTGGATGCACAAGTAGTATCTCTACTTGGTGCGGAAGTTTTGGCTGATATGGGGTGGAAGCAAGCGACACATGTTGAAGGATCTAAAACAATATAACTTCTATTCGGAAATAAGCAAACATAACTCATTATGTTGTCTTCCTTGTCCAACATCAACTTCTTAACATATAATATTTTAATGAGTGCTCACAATCATAAAAGATGTCCAAGATAATATATTTATATGTGAACCTCTCTTTCTTTATTACTTCCTTTTAATTGCAACAATGACCAATAGCTTTGTTTGTCAACTCACAACAAATTTCAATCGACATACTTCTTATATGTGAAGTCATCACCCCCCCCCCCCCATAAGATCATCATATGTACTCTTTGCTCTTATTCTATACTTCTTTCTATTTCTTTTTCTCAAGATCATAACAAGCAAGCAAAGCCCTCAACTCAAAACTACTCTTTATTATATAACTCTCGGACTTGCTTACATAGGGGGAACATAAAGAAAAACTCAAAACTAGATCACACTAAAAACTTTATTCTACTAGATCAAGATATAACCAAAAGGATCGGACTAAGAAAAACAATAAAAGTAAAAGATGTGATGGTGATACGATACCGGGGCACCTCCCCCAAGCTTGGCACAAGCCAAGGGGGGTAGCCATACCCATGTGTTTAATTGTCTTGCTTCGGAGGTGGCGGTGTTGGAGTTGTTGATGAGGTTGGAAGCTTGTCTAGTTTCCTCCTAAGCATAAAATTATGTTCCCTCAGATCGTCTACTTCCTGCTCGAGCTTCAATATCCTTTGACATAATTCTTGCTTGCTCTCCTGCATAAAACGAGAAGGGATAAATAGAACCTTGGGTTTTCTCCTTGTTTTTGGAAGGCTTGACTTCCTGAACTCCACGTGCATATCTCCTGGTCGAGGCAGGGGGATCTCCTCTTCATCCGAGCTTTCTTCTTCATACTTGCCTTCTAGTTCCTCCTCCGAGAACAATCCATAAGGATCTAAGTCCCCATAGAGCTTGGGATTGGCAAGATAATGCGATACATAGCTCTCCCCATCGGAATCTTGGGACGACATCTTGCTCTAAATCTGCTGCAGAAACAGCTCAAAACGAAAACAGGAGATATTGTCGCGTTACGAAGGTCAAAACCTTCGGGAGATTATATAATGAATTTTTACCAACCCGAAGGAGTATTCCACAAGAAAACAGAGTCTGGAGGGTACACGAGGTGGCCACAAGCCACAGGGGCGCGCCCAGGGGGGTAGGGCGCGCCCCCCTGGCTTGTCGCTTCCTCGTGCACTCTTCGGACTACTTTAAATTTTCCTAATTTTTTAAATATTCCAAAACAGAGAGAAATTGCTATTGGAAAAGTTTTGGAGTCGGTTTACTTACCGTACCACATACCTATTCCTTTTCGGAGTCTGAAACGTTCTGGTAGGTCTCCCTAATGTACTCCTCCGGAGTTATGGTATTGATAATATTGGTTTCAACATTTATGGGAGTACCTGAGATATAATGTTTGATTCTTTGCCTGTTTACCACCTTCGGATTTGTGCCTTCGGCGTTGTTGATCTTGATGGCACCGGAACTATATACTTCCTCGATAATGTAAGGCCCTTCCCATTTAGAGAGAAGTTTTCCTGCAAAAAATCTTAAACGAGAATTGTATAGCAAGACATGATCACCTACATTGAATTCATGTTTTTGTATCCTTCTATCATGCCATCTCTTAACCTTTTCTTTAAACAACTTGGCATTCTCATAGGCCTGGGTTCTCCATTCATCAAGTGAGCTAATGTCAAATAACGTCTTCTCACCAGCAAGTTTGAAATCATAGTTGAGCTCTTTAATTGCCCAATAAGCTTTATGCTCTAGCTCTAGAGGTAAGTGACAAGCTTTACTATAAACCATTTTATACGGAGACATACCCATAGGGTTTTTGTAAGCAGTTCTATAAGCCCATAATGCATCATCAAGTTTCTTAGACCAATTCTTTCTAGATCTATTAACAGTCTTCTGCAAGATGAATTTAATTTCTCTATTGCTCAATTCTACTTGACCACTGGACTGAGGATGATAAGGAGATGCAATTCTATGATTAACATCATACTTAGCAAGCAATTTACGGAAAGCACCATGAATAAAGTGTGAACCACCATCAGTCATTAAATATCTAGGGACTCCAAATCTAGGGAAAATAACTTCTTTAAGCATTTTAATAGAAGTGTTATGATCAGCGCTACTAGTCGGAATAGCTTCTACCCACTTAGTAACATAATCAACAGGAACCAGAATATGAGTATACCCGTTAGATTGTGGAAAAGGTCCCATATAATCAAAACCCCAAACATCAAATGGTTCAATAACAAGAGAGTAATTCATAGGCATTTCCTGACATCTACTAATATTACCAATTCTTTGACATTCATCACAAGACAAGACAAACTTACGAGCATCCTTGAAGAGAGTAGGCCAATAAAAACCAGATTGTAATACCTTATGTGCAGTTCTATCTCCAGCGTGGTGTCCTCCGTAGGCCTCGGAATGACACTTGCGTAGGATCTGTTCCTGTTCATGCTCAGGCACACAATGTCTAATAACACCATCTAATCCTTCTTTATAAAGGTGTGGATCATCCCAAAAGTAATGTCTTAAATCATAGAAGAACTTTTTCTTTTGTTGGTATGTGAAACTAGGCGGTATAAATTTAGCAACAATGTAATTGGCATAATCAGCATACCAAGGAGCATTACGCGAAGCATTTATGACAGCTAATTGTTCATTAGGAAAGCTATCATCAATACGTAGTGGGTCATCAAGAACATTTTCTAACCTAGACAAGTTATCTGCTACGGGGTTATCAGCACCCTTTCTATCAATAATATGCAAATCAAATTCTTGTAGCAGAAGAACCCATCTAATAAGTCTAGGTTTAGCATCTTTCTTTTCCATAAGATACTTAATAGCAGCATGATCGGTGTGAACAGTCACTTTAGAATCAACAATACAAGGTCTGAACTTATCACAAGAAAACACAACTGCTAAAAATTCCTTTTCAGTGGTAGCATAATTTCTTTGAGCACTGTCTAGAGTTTTACTAGCATAATGGATAACATTTAATTTCTTATCAACTCTTTGTCCTAGAACAGCACCAACAGCATAATCACTAGCATCACACATTATTTCAAAGGGTAGGTTCCAATCAGGTGGTTGAACAACATGTGCGGTAATCAAGGCATTCTTAAGAATTTCAAATGCTTCTACACAATCATCATCAAAAACAAATGGAACATCTTTTTGCAAAAGATTGGTAAGAGGCCTAGAAATCTTAGAGAAGTCTTTAATAAACCTCCTATAAAAACCAGCATGACCAAGGAAACTTCTTATACCTCTGATATCCGTGGGACACGGCATTTTTTCAATAGCATCAACTTTAGCTCGATCAACTTCAATACCTCTTTCGGAGATTTTATGCCCTAAGACAATACCTTCATTAACCATAAAGTGGCACTTTTCCCAATTCAAGACAAGATTAGTTTCTTCGCATCTCTGCAAAACTCGATCAAGGTTGCTCAAGCAATCATCAAAAGAAGTTCCGTAAACGGAAAAATCATCCATGAAAACCTCAAGAATCTTTTCAAAAAAGTCAGAGAATATAGCCATCATACATCTTTGAAAGGTAGCAGGTGCATTGCATAAACCAAAAGGCATACGTGTATAAGCAAAGGTGCTGAAAGGGAAAGCAAAAGTGGTCTTTTCTTGATCCTCTTTTGACACAGGTATTTGAGAGAAACCAGAATAACCATCTAGAAAGCAAAAATGTGTATGTTTGGATAGTCTTTCTAGCATTTGATCAATAAAAGGTAGAGGGTAATGATCTTTCCTAGTAGCTTTATTCAATTTCCTAAAATCAATTACCATTCTATATCCTGTAACAATTCTTTGCGGGATCAATTCATTTTTATCATTAGGAACAACGGTAATACCTCCCTTCTTAGGGACACAATGAACGGGACTAACCCATCTACTATCAGCAACAGGATAAATTATACCTGCCTCCAGAAGCTTTAGTATTTATTTTCTTACCACTTCTTTCATTTTAGGATTTAACCGTCGTTGGTGATCAACAACTGGTTTAGCATCAGGCTCCATATTGATTTTATGCTGACATAGAGTGGGACTAATGCCCTTAAGATCATCAGGAGTATATCCAATAGCAGCATGGTGCTTCCTCAGAGTTTTCAATAATCTCTTTTCTTCATGCTCTGAAAGGTTAGCACTAATAATAACAGGATATATCTCCTTTTCATCAAGATAAGCATATTTCAGAGTATCCGGTAATTGTTTAAGCTCAAACACGGGATCACCCTTGGGTGGAGGAGGATCCCCAAGTATTTCAACAGGCAGGTTGTGTTTCAAAATAGGTTGCTGATCAAAGAAAATATTATCTAATTCATTCCTTTCATTCATATGCATATCATTTTCATGGTCTAGCAAATATTGTTCTAAGGGATCAGTAGGAGGCACAGCAATAGAAGCAAGACCAATAATTTCCTCTTTACTAGGCAATTCTTTGTCATGAGGTTGTCTACGAAATTTAGAGAAATTGAACTCATGAGACACATCCCCAAAACTTACAGTAACAGTTTCTTTCTCACAATCTATCCTGGCATTAACAGTATTCAAGAAGGGTCTACCAAATATAATGGGACAAAAATCATCTTGTGGGGAACCAAGAACAAGAAAATCAGTAGGATACTTTATTTTCCCACACAAGACTTCAACATCTCTAACAATCCCAATTGGTGCAATAGTATCTCTATTAGCAAGCTTAATAGTAACATCAATTTCTTCTAACTCAGAAGGTGCAATATCATTCATAATTTCTTGATATAGGGTAAAGGGAATTGCACTCACACTAGCACCCACATCACATAAGCCATGATAACAATGATCTCCTATTTTAACGGAAACAACAGGCATGCCAACAATAGGTCTATGTTTACTCTTAGTATCAGGTCTAGCAATTCTAGCAGCTTCATCACAGAAATGAATAACATGCCCATCAATATTATCAACCAAGAGATCTTTAACCATAGCAATACTAGGTTCTACTTTAATTTGTTCAGGAGGCTTAGGTGTTCTAGTACAACTCTTACGAACCACAGTTGAAGCTTTAGCATGTTCCTTTATTCTAACAGGGAAGGGCCGTTTCTCAATATAAGTAGTAGGAATAACAGGATCAGCATTATAAATAATAGTTTCCTCTTCAACTTTAATAGGTTCAACTACTTTCACTTCAATGGGAGGATGATATTTAAACCACTTCTCCTTGGGGAGATCAACATGAGTAGCCAAAGATTCACAGAAAGAAGCTACTATCTCAGAGTCAAGTCCATATTTAGTGCTAAATTCACGAAAAGCATCGGTGTCTATAAAGGATTTAACACAATCGAACTTAAGGTTTATACCTGACTCCTTACCTTCGTCGAGTTCCCAATCTTCAGAGTTGCGTTTAATTCTTTCCAATAAGTCCCATTTGAATTCAATATATTTCTTCATAAAGGAACCAGCACAAGAAGTATCGAGCATGGACCGATCATTATTAGAAAGCCGAGCATAAAAATTCTGAATAATAATTTCTCTCGGGAGCTCATGATTGGGGCATGAATATAACATTGACTTAAGCATCCCCCAAGCTTGAGCGATACTTTCTCCTTCACGAGGCCAAAAATTATAAATATAATTCCAATCACGATGAACCAAATGCATAGGATAAAACTTCTGATGAAATTACAATTTCAATCGGTTGTAGTTCCATGATCCAATATCATCACATAGCCTATACCATGTCAATGCCTTCTCCTTCAAAGATAAAGGAAAGACCTTCTTCTTGACATCATCCTCGGGCAAACCTGCAAGCTTAAATAATCCACAAACTTCATCCACATAGATTAGATGCAAATCAGGATGTAGTGTTCCGTCTCCTGCATAAGGATTAGCCAGCAGTTTCTCTATCATACCCGAAGGAATCTCATAATAAATATTTTCAGTAGGTTCAGTAGGTTGAGGGGCAACTCTTTGTGCTTCCGGTCGAGGTGAAGATACCCCGAACAAGCCCCTCAAAGGATTATTTTCCATAGTAACAAGTGACAGTAAATTTCAGCACAGTATATAAATTTTTCCTTACCAAGTTCCACTCACCAGATGCGCTTCACTCCCCGGCAACGGCGCCAGAAAAGAGTCTTGATGACCCACAAGTATAGGGGATCTATCGTAGTCCTTTCGATAAGTAAGAGTGTAGAACCAAACGAGGAGCAGAAGGAAATGACAAGCGGTTATCAGTAAGGTATTCTCTGCAAGCACTGAAATTATCGGTAACAGATAGTTTTGTGATAAGATAATTCGTAACGGATAGCAAGTAACAATTGTAACAAAGGTGCAGCAAGGTGGCCCAATCCTTTTTGTAGCAAAGGACAAGCCTGGACAAACTCTTATATAAAGCAAAGCGCTCCCGAGGACACATGGGAATTTCTGTCAAGCTAGTTTTCATCATGCTCATATGATTCGCGTTCGTTACTTTGATAATTTGATATGTGGGTGGACCGGTGCTTGGGTGCTGTCCTTACTTGGACAAGCTTCCCACTTATGATTAACCCCTCTCGCAAGCATCCGCAACTACGAAAGAAGAATTAAGATAAATCTAACCATAGCATGAAACATGTGGATCCAAATCAGCCCCTTACGAAGCAACGCATAAACTAGGTTTAAGCTTCTGTCACTCTAGCAACCCATCATCTACTTATTACTTCCCAATGCCTTCCTCTAGGCCCAAATAATGGTGAAGTGTCATGTAGTCGACGTTCACATAACACCACTAGAGGAGAGACAACATACATCTCATCAAAATATCGAACGAATACCAAATTCACATGATTACTTATAACAAGACTTATCCCATGTCCTCAGGAACAAACGTAACTACTCACAAAGCATATTCATGTTCATAATCAGAGGAGTATTAATTATCATTAAGGATCTGAACATATGATCTTCCACCAAGTAAACCAACTAGCATCAACTACAAGGAGTAATCAACACTACTAGCAACCCATAGGTACCAATCTGAGGTTTTGAGACAAAGATCGGATACAAGAGATGAACTAGGGTTTGAGAGGAGATGGTGCTGGTGAAGATGTTGATGGAGATTGACCCCCTCTCGATGAGAGGATTGTTGGTGATGACGATGGCTTCGATTTCCCCCTCCGGGAGGGAAGTTTCCCCGGCAGAACAGCTCCGCCGGAGCCCTATTGGTTCTGTCCAAGTTCCGCCTCGAGACGGCGGCGCTTCGTCCCGAAATCTCCCTTATGATTTTTTCAGGTCAAAACCCTCCATATAGCAGAAGATGGGCACCGGAGGCCTGCCAGGTGGGCCACAAGCCACAGGGGCGCGCCCAGAGGGGTAGGGCGCGCCCCCCTGGCTTGTGACTGCCTGGTGGGTCCCCTGATGTATTTCTTTCGCCCAGTATTTTTTATATATTCCAAAATAATTCTCCGTAGATTTTCAGGACTTTTGGAGTTGTGCAGAATAGGTATCTCATATTTGCTCCTTTTCCAGTCCAGAATCCCAGCTGCCGGCATTCTCCCTCTTCATGTAAACCTTGTAAAATAAGAGAGAAAAGGCATAAGTATTGTACCATAATGTGTAATAATAGCCCATAATGCAATAAATATCAATATAAAAGCATGATGCAAAATGGACGTATCAGGGTGTCTAGATTCCACCCTTTTCTGGACGCATCACAACGAGACATAAAGCTAATTGACAAGTTCAGGAGACATAAAGCTACGTCATCACTTCACTTCTTCCCTCTTTTCACAAGGAGCTTCCCCTTGTTAATGTAGCCCTCTAGAGTGTTCTGTCAATGTGGACGTCGGGTGGGTCGTGAGCTAACTCGTTGTTCTTGTTCTGACGTCTGAGAAGGTTGAGTTGGCTACGGAGCATCTTCCATTTGCGAAGCACCGAGCTCCATGTAGTCCGGATCCGTTTCTTCGTCTGTCTCCTCTTCCTCTTCCTGTTCCTTTTCCTCAATCCGTGCTCGACTCGAAGAAGCACGAGCTTGACTTGAAGATGCACGAGCTCGACTCGAAGATGCACGAGCCGAAGAAAGCACATCCATTGTATACCGAGCACGTGCCCGCACATCCGTGGATGAACCACCATGGCAAGAGAGTAAAGCGGCTAGGGTGCGGCAACGATTCACGACCTTCTGCACAAGGAAAGATATTGACATGTTAATATGCAAAAAGACTTAAAATGAAAGAAAGCATATTTTCAAATTTTCGATTAACAAGGCCTCTAACCTGCAGAGTACTCCTAACAAGCTCGTCCGTTTCTGGACCAGGGGCACGACCAAGCACCACATTACTATCATTGATACATCTCCAAAGCTCTGTGCCCTGAATAAAACATATGTGCCACATCACTCACGAAGAAATGACACATGTTCATATTTCAAAGGTGAAAAAAGAGAGACATACCACTCGGTCATGCAGAGGGCCATAATCTAGGTGCGCTCCAATGGTCTCCCTAATAGAGTTGTTAAATGCACCATCAGCAGCCTCACTTGGCATTAGGTCCAAGCAATCGGCACGAGTCCACGCACCCTTGTGGATAACTCTATACTCTTTGCGAAGCCACTCCAAATGCCTTAAATATGCCTCCTCGTCGTTGTCGGGTGTGTGATCATTTTCAATTCGATTATTCCTCTGAGCATTCCACATGTCCACCCACATAAGGTGGTGATCCTCCCAATTCGTGACATTCTTGTTGTTTTGTCAGGTCGTCCTACAAAGCATGACAAGAATACATCAATTGCATTTTTTCGTGTTTGACATTGATAAACATGTGTTACCAAAAATTATCACCTATGTAGCAGCACACTTGTCTCAACGTATTCTGGCGCGGTGCGTTGTTGTACTCCAAATTGCTTTGACACACGATGTGGAAGATGCCACTCGACCGCAAAAAAGCATATCATGGGGCACCGCACACGCCAAAGATGTTGGTCACGAAAGCACATATTGCTCAAAGGAAACTGCCTAAGTACCATGTATGGCCTCCAATTGACCTACATAAGAACATGTCGCTGCCTAAGTACCATGTATGGCCTCCAATTTACCTAAACACATGAATGGCAAAGCATTTGGATAATTACCTGATTATAACTCAGCATGTCAAGCTCGCGTATGTATGCCTTGTATCGCCCCATGGCGGCGATACTTGACACTTGGACATTAGCCCATGTGTGTGCGATAGTGGGGTACCGCTCTTCATCCCCGTCAAGAGGCCACTCCCAAGGTTCTTCCGTAGCAATGGTTACGTTACGGTCTACAGGGATACGCTCCCACATCCAAATCTGTAGGTCCCAAACGAAACCACCAAGAGTAGATGTCGGCTTACTCCTCATACATGCTCCGTCCAACTTCACATTTGTACAAATGTTAAACAATCACACGTAAACATCCATTTTATATAATAAAAATGCATCTTACTAAGCATTACCTGACGGTACAAGAAAGCTAGTGCCGCCGACCCCCAACTCCACTTAACATCCCAGTTACGAAGAGGGTCCAAGAACATCCATGAGGCCGTGTCCCCAGTGCCATCCGGAAACACCACTTGGGTCAAAAGATTCCATAAGTAAGCCCTGGCGTACCTCTCCACAACAGCCGGTCTAGCATTCTTTGGGCACTCGTAAAAATGTTCTCTTAGACAGGAAAATAACACACCGGATGGCCTAGGATCTTTCTTGGTTTCATGAATCCACGGTGCTGGTTCAACACCAACCAAACCTGCAACACGTTGCCACCCCTCAGACTTCACCTTCCCGGTAAGAGCCCTGCCCTCGATCGGTAGCCCGGAGATCATCGCAATATCCTCCAAAGTGACGGTCATCTCACCAAGAGCAAGGTGAAAGAGAGTGCGTCTCCGGCCTCCAACGGTCCGTAAGGGCGGTAATGGCCGTCGAGTTCAGTCATGGTGGTGTGCCTTTAAAGTTAAGCACAAACTGGAGAAGATCCATTCTTCTAAAATAAGGCTCGTAGCGACGGTCATACATGAGAGATTCACGCGGGTTGTGGCCCCTCAACCGAAGAACTGGTGGAACCTAAAAAAAACGCACAATTTTGTTACTTCTCTCAACTTGTCACTGTATGAAAATCAAACAATGTAGATACATAATTACCTCCCCTCTTTCCACTAGCACAGCACAATGCTTCTTCTCGTAAAAATCATGAAGGCCGGGATATTTATCCGGCTCAAACATCGTACATAATAAATTTACCAACAAATAATATTAGGATTCAACATAATAAATTTTTTTCTATATCTATATCCAATACTACATTACTATCCTAACAAATACTTTAACACAAGTAGTATATTCTTCAAACAAATCACAAACTACTAATTTTAGGGTTTCACCACGTTTCAAAAAATGCATATACAATAATCAATCTTGACTGAAAAAATTGGAGGAATAGAAGGAGAATACCTCAAGCAACTTGGGGACGGTTCGATCTACTCCTTTTGATGGTAAAAATTAAAGATTAGGGTTGGATTTGGTGGAGAAGGAGAGTGGGGCGGGGGCAGTTCTTCTGCAGCCGCCGCGTGAGGAAGAAGACGGGGCTGCGAGTGGGCTGAGTCCCAACCGGGCCACGCACGGTTTATTTAATCCACCTAAGAAACGCCAAAGCCATTGGCGTTTCCAGAAACGCAAGCGGGCTCGGCGTTTCGGACCTGCCACGTCAGCGAGCAACGCGTGCTGGGCCTGGCAGTGGGTCAGGGCAGAAACGCAAGACACTTCGGCGTTTCTATGTTTGGTAGCAACGCAGCTTACCTCGGCGTTTCTATGCAGTTTGGCAACGCCGCGGACTATGGCGTTGCTAAAAGGGTCAGATCGTGAAATACTTTGTGGTCGAGTTCAATTTGTAACGAGCTTCGCTGTCAAGGTCAAAACGGTGATTTCGGCCCCCATCCAACGCGTCCGGCGGTGAAAAGACGGCACCGAGAGCGAGGGGAGCGTACTTTCGTACATTGGCACATGCCTGATCTGGCCAACGGGCAGGAGCACTCGGCGCGACGCAGCTGGCAGCGTGACTCGCGGAGAGAGAGCGCGCCCCGGGTCGAAACGTAGAGGTTGTTTTGTTGCCAGCCATAGATTGCCACGCCAAAGATGTGGTGTGCCACAGCTCCCTAGGCATCTGTTTGGTTCTGTGCTAATGTTTGGCTCGCCACAGCCTATAGGAGCATCTCCAGTAGAAATTTTTGCCTAAGGTGCGACGCTTGTTTTGCCCGCCACAGATTCTACGGCGCGCCACAGGTGTGGCTAGCATCTCTGGCAAATTGAGTCTGAAACCAAACAGGCCTGTACTCCTGGGCAACCGGGACGTTTCGACCGGCCAGGCCCGCCACGCGTGGGCGAGCGGGCGGCGCGGGAAGCGAGGCTGCTCAGTGCTCACGCGGCGAACCACCGGGGCATACGCACGTACGCAGCTAGTAGCTCCCCACTAGAGTGGCAGCGCACGCCTCCAGCGAGCCCCGGCCAACGGAGGGTCGACACGTAGTCGCTGCGCCGGGACCCATCCACGTATAGGCGGCCCGAGCACCGGCTGGGTCCTATAAACGGGGGGGGGGGGAGGGTAGCTCGCCGACTGGGGGTGGAGCTGCTAGCGGTGCAGTGCAGGTCAGTGGGCGGGCGCTGGGGTTGGGTTTCTTGCCGTTTCCTCGCCAACAAATTCTGTCTGGTTCCTCTCTCTTTCCCCATTTCGGAAACTCTCTAGAATGTGTGTGTGTTTGTGTGTGTTCTTGCCAACAAGTTCAGGTTTCGTGCTCTGTTAAGTGCTAACTTAGCCTGAGATCGGTGGGTGCGTGTGTAGTGCGGAGCTAGCTAGCGGCCGGGGTTTTGCCGAATAAGTAATTTTACCGGAGCCGGGATGTACCGGTGTTGGATCCATCCTTCATCCATTTCGTCAAGATTTGTGCAGTCTCCGTCCATATAAACTAGTAATTGCAGCTCCAATTCTATACACTCAGTAATACAAGTGTGGGTCCCTTTGCATGCAACAGCTTTTGTCAAAGTACACTTGCATGCATGATACATATATTATCCCTCTCTCTTCCCACGCAAGACCTCTATTTAATTTCTTTGGAAAAAAATTGGATAATAAATATGCTTTGAATCTAAACTCTGTTTTTGAAATAAATTATATATTTAAATTCAGGGCGACAAGACCTTTGAAACAAGACCGGTCTTGGATATATTTTGAACAATTTGAATTTTATAGTTTTCATATTCAAGTTCTAGTTGTATTTAACAAACATCAGTTTCACACATTGAATAAACAACATGACAAACACATTGAAATATGTTTCATGTATTTCATAAATACCAGTTTCATATATTTTAAATAATCATTTGAACGTATTTGAAATAACCCATTTAACATATTTCCACACACCAAAAAAACAATTTCAGAAAAATGATTTCACTCATTTCAAAAATATCAGTTAAGAAAACAAATTTCACTCGTTCCAAAAATAGATTTCACTAATTTCAAAAAACACATTACACTCATTTCCAAAAGATATATTTCACTCATTTCAGAAAACACATTACACTCACTCAATTGAAATACTATACTACATTTCACTCGTTTAAAAAAAAATTGATTTCACTCATTAAAAAATATAGATCTGAAAACTAATTTCACTCATTTTAGAAAACACATTACTCTCAATTACATAATTAGATTTCACTCAATTTAGAGAAACACATTACACTCACTGAATTGTAATATTATGTTTCACTCGTTTGAAAAAACTGATTTCACTCATTCCAAAAGATAGATTTCACTAGTTTCAGAAAACAAATTACACTCATTTACAAAAGATAGATTTCACTCATTTCAAAGAATATAATTCCGCCCATTCCCAAATCAGTATTTCGCTAGTTTGAAAAAACACATTTGTGCTGCTAGCGGTGCAGTGCAGGTCAGTGGGCGGGCGCTGGGGTTGGGTTTCTTGCCGTTTCCTCGCCAACAAATTCTGTCTGGTTCCTCTCTCTTTCCCCATTTCGGAAACTCTCTAGAATGTGTGTGTGTTTGTGTGTGTTCTTGCCAACAAGTTCAGGTTTCGTGCTCTGTTAAGTGTCTAACTTAGCCTGAGATCGGTGGGTGCGTGTGTTGAGATTTGTGCCCTCTTTGTTCTCTTGGTCGTGTCCTTGCTAATTCCATGCGCGCGCGTGTGTAGTGCGGAGCTAGCTAGCGGCCGGGGTTTCGCCGAATAAGTAATTTTACCGGAGCCGGGATGTACCGGTGTTGGATCCATCCTTCATCCATTTCGTCAAGATCTGTGCAGTCTCCGTCCGTATAAACTAGTAATTGCAGCTCCAGTTCTATACACTCAGTAATACAAGTGTGGGTCCCTTTGCATGCAACAGCTTTTGTCAAAGTACACTTGCATGCATGATACATATATTATCCCTCTCTCTTCCCACGCAAGACCTCTATTTAATTTCTTTGGAAAAAATTTGGATGATAAATATGCTTTGAATCTAAACTCTGTTTTTGAAATAAATTATATATTTAAATTCAGGGCGACAAGACCTTTGAAACAAGACCGGTCTTGGATATATTTTGAACAATTTGAATTTTATAGTTTTCATATTTCAGTTCTAGTTGTATTTCACAAACATCAGTTTCACACATTGAATAAACAACATGACAAACACATTGAAATATGTTTCATGTATTTCATAAATACCAGTTTCATATATTTTAAATAATCATTTGAATCGTATTTGAAATAACCCATTTAACATATTTCCACACACCAAAAAAACAATTTCAGAAAAATGATTTCACTCATTTCAAAAATATCAGTTAAGAAAACAAATTTCACTCGTTCCAAAAATAGATTTCACTAATTTCAAAAAACACATTACACTCATTTCCAAAAGATATATTTCACTCATTTCAGAAAACACATTACACTCACTCAATTGAAATACTATACTACATTTCACTCGTTTAAAAAAAAATTGATTTCACTCATTAAAAAATATAGATCTGAAAACTAATTTCACTCATTTTAGAAAACACATTACTCTCAATTACATAATTAGATTTCACTCAATTTAGAGAAACACATTACACTCACTGAATTGTAATATTATGTTTCACTCGTTTGAAAAAACTGATTTCACTCATTCCAAAAGATAGATTTCACTAGTTTCAGAAAACAAATTACACTCATTTACAAAAGATAGATTTCACTCATTTCAAAGAATATAATTCCGCCCATTCCCAAATCAGTATTTCGCTAGTTTGAAAAAACACATTTGTGCTGCTAGCGGTGCAGTGCAGGTCAGTGGGCGGGCGCTGGGGTTGGGTTTCTTGCCGTTTCCTCGCCAACAAATTCTGTCTGGTTCCTCTCTCTTTCCCCATTTCGGAAACTCTCTAGAATGTGTGTGTGTTTGTGTGTGTTCTTGCCAACAAGTTCAGGTTTCGTGCTCTGTTAAGTGTCTAACTTAGCCTGAGATCGGTGGGTGCGTGTGTTGAGATTTGTGCCCTCTTTGTTCTCTTGGTCGTGTCCTTGCTAATTCCATGCGCGCGCGTGTGTAGTGCGGAGCTAGCTAGCGGCCGGGGTTTCGCCGAATAAGTAATTTTACCGGAGCCGGGATGTACCGGTGTTGGATCCATCCTTCATCCATTTCGTCAAGATCTGTGCAGTCTCCGTCCGTATAAACTAGTAATTGCAGCTCCAGTTCTATACACTCAGTAATACAAGTGTGGGTCCCTTTGCATGCAACAGCTTTTGTCAAAGTACACTTGCATGCATGATACATATATTATCCCTCTCTCTTCCCACGCAAGACCTCTATTTAATTTCTTTGGAAAAAATTTGGATGATAAATATGCTTTGAATCTAAACTCTGTTTTTGAAATAAATTATATATTTAAATTCAGGGCGACAAGACCTTTGAAACAAGACCGGTCTTGGATATATTTTGAACAATTTGAATTTTATAGTTTTCATATTTCAGTTCTAGTTGTATTTCACAAACATCAGTTTCACACATTGAATAAACAACATGACAAACACATTGAAATATGTTTCATGTATTTCATAAATACCAGTTTCATATATTTTAAATAATCATTTGAATCGTATTTGAAATAACCCATTTAACATATTTCCACACACCAAAAAAACAATTTCAGAAAAATGATTTCACTCATTTCAAAAATATCAGTTAAGAAAACAAATTTCACTCGTTCCAAAAATAGATTTCACTAATTTCAAAAAACACATTACACTCATTTCCAAAAGATATATTTCACTCATTTCAGAAAACACATTACACTCACTCAATTGAAATACTATACTACATTTCACTCGTTTAAAAAAAAATTGATTTCACTCATTAAAAAATATAGATCTGAAAACTAATTTCACTCATTTTAGAAAACACATTACTCTCAATTACATAATTAGATTTCACTCAATTTAGAGAAACACATTACACTCACTGAATTGTAATATTATGTTTCACTCGTTTGAAAAAACTGATTTCACTCATTCCAAAAGATAGATTTCACTAGTTTCAGAAAACAAATTACACTCATTTACAAAAGATAGATTTCACTCATTTCAAAGAATATAATTCCGCCCATTCCCAAATCAGTATTTCGCTAGTTTGAAAAAACACATTTGTGCTGCTAGCGGTGCAGTGCAGGTCAGTGGGCGGGCGTTGGGGTTGGGTTTCGTGCCGTTTCCTCGCCAACAAATTCTGTCTGGTTCCTCTCTCTTTCCCCATTTCGGAAACTCTCTAGAATGTGTGTGTGTTTGTGTGTGTTCTTGCCAACAAGTTCAGGTTTCGTGCTCTGTTAAGTGTCTAACTTAGCCTGAGATCGGTGGGTGCGTGTGTTGAGATTTGTGCCCTCTTTGTTCTCTTGGTCGTGTCCTTGCTAATTCCATGCGCGCGCGTGTGTAGTGCGGAGCTAGCTAGCGGCCGGGGTTTCGCCGAATAAGTAATTTTACCGGAGCCGGGATGTACCGGTGTTGGATCCATCCTTCATCCATTTCGTCAAGATCTGTGCAGTCTCCGTCCGTATAAACTAGTAATTGCAGCTCCAGTTCTATACACTCAGTAATACAAGTGTGGGTCCCTTTGCATGCAACAGCTTTTGTCAAAGTACACTTGCATGCATGATACATATATTATCCCTCTCTCTTCCCACGCAAGACCTCTATTTAATTTCTTTGGAAAAAATTTGGATGATAAATATGCTTTGAATCTAAACTCTGTTTTTGAAATAAATTATATATTTAAATTCAGGGCGACAAGACCTTTGAAACAAGACCAGTCTTGGATATATTTTGAACAATTTGAATTTTATAGTTTTCATATTTCAGTTCTAGTTGTATTTCACAAACATCAGTTTCACACATTGAATAAACAACATGACAAACACATTGAAATATGTTTCATGTATTTCATAAATACCAGTTTCATATATTTTAAATAATCATTTGAACGTATTTGAAATAACCCATTTAACATATTTCCACACACCAAAAAAACAATTTCAGAAAAATGATTTCACTCATTTCAAAAATATCAGTTAAGAAAACAAATTTCACTCGTTCCAAAAATAGATTTCACTAATTTCAAAAAACACATTACACTCATTTCCAAAAGATATATTTCACTCATTTCAGAAAACACATTACACTCACTCAATTGAAATACTATACTACATTTCACTCGTTTAAAAAAAAATTGATTTCACTCATTAAAAAATATAGATCTGAAAACTAATTTCACTCATTTTAGAAAACACATTACTCTCAATTACATAATTAGATTTCACTCAATTTAGAGAAACACATTACACTCACTGAATTGTAATATTATGTTTCACTCGTTTGAAAAAACTGATTTCACTCATTCCAAAAGATAGATTTCACTAGTTTCAGAAAACAAATTACACTCATTTACAAAAGATAGATTTCACTCATTTCAAAGAATATAATTCCGCCCATTCCCAAATCAGTATTTCGCTAGTTTGAAAAAACACATTTCACTGATTTGGAAAACTGATTCACTCTTTTAAAAAATCTCTAATACTAATTTCACTTCTTATTTATGAAATATCTTGAAACGTATTTCACTCAACACAAAAATCAGTTTCAAACATTGAAATAGACAGTTTCACAGAACAATGGATATATTTCTTTTTTTTCAAGTATCTTATTTCTCACATTTCACTCAATTCAAAACGCATTACACTCACTCAATTAAAATACTATATTCCACTTGTTTCAAAAAAACTGATTACACTAATTACAAAAGATAGATTTCATTCATTTCACTAGTTTTAGAAAAACACATTCCAATCACTAAATTGAAATAACAATTTCACTTGTTTCAATGATAGATTTCACTTATTTTTAAAACTGGTTGGAAATAATCAGCTTCACATTTTTTAATAACTAGTTTCACATTTTTTAAATAACAAGTTTCACATATTTTGCACTGAAATATGTTTCATATACATGAAAAACAAAAAAAATTCCATTTCAAAAAAATTGGTTTCACTCAATTCAAAGAACTTGTTTCACTTATTTCAGAAAACTGATTTCACTCATTTGAAACATTGAAATTTAAACATGTTTGAATGTATTCAAGATTGATCTTGTTCTAAAGGTCTTGGCGCCAGGAGTTCAAATATATAAAATGTTTCTAAAATGGGATTATAGTTTTAAAGATATGAATGAATGAAATTGCTAAAGAGAAAATAAAAGGCATGATTTAATCTCACATGTGGATGCACCTTTACG
Source organism: Elymus sibiricus (assembly GCA_039707655.1). Lineage (NCBI taxonomy): Eukaryota > Viridiplantae > Streptophyta > Magnoliopsida > Poales > Poaceae > Elymus > Elymus sibiricus. The sequence continues at coordinate 449,534,669 of CM077667.1, read as the reverse complement.
TGAACCAGAAGAGAGAATGGATCAGGCATGCATCAAGTACTACTTTATCACTGACATGGACCTGCCATCTGATGTGACACAATGTTGAATACATCATGCTCTTTGGGAATACACTAATATACGTGGGACGTGGACCACCAAAGCGCACGAATCGCAAAGTGAACAAACGGCAGATGGTTAGCCGGTACATCCCGCCACCGGTAAAAAGGAGTTTGCGGGGGTTTCACTCGATCCCCTCAGGAAACGAGGAACAGAAGAAGAATTATGAGATCTGTTCACGGACAAAACTGAGCTGCTGAACTGAAATTCGCCACCCCACGTCTGGGTCGACGACGATGCAGCGCTGGTACTTGCTTGATGTAGAGCTCGCGGGACATTGGAAGGCGCGGCGAACCTGTGGGCTGTGACTGTGAGCAACAGCGACGGCGTGCACGCGTTGCACTCGGCTTGTGCGTGCGTCCATCGGCGATCCGAGGCTAGTAGGATCAAGGGAAGGAGGACGGCACCCGCTCGGACAACGAGCCGTGATCCGGGGTCGCGCGCGTGCTGCCATTGCCGTCCCGTCAGGATGTAAGTGGGCAGCTCGCTGGACGCTGTGGGACTTGCCCGCATTGGCCATCACTTTTTAAGTGGGATTAAGTGGTAGCCCAGTTAATTTTTATGTGGGACTTGTGGCGTCCATATACTGCCGCATATGCTATGAGGCTGGGCTCAAAATCAACAGAGTACAGAATATCATCATACTTTGCAATCCACAAAAGAGACTTTCTCAGATAAATAATACTCTGAATCTCTCTCCAGATTAAACATTTATCTACAACTTAGACTATCTCAGATAATAATTAAAATTCAGGGTAGCATTCATACTTTCATAGTACAAGAAAGAGCAAAATCCACAAAGCAACAACTTGCACCATGAATCAAGCATTTTTTTTTGCAGATGACATGTATGCTTCCATCTACCACCTTAGCAACTCTTCCATCCTACCATGTATGCCTCAACCCAAGTCTGCATCTGCAAAAGTTGGCATGGTTCACACAATTAAACTACAGTTCATAGGAATTAATATACCAAACAAAATTTGTTGGACAGTGAAAGTAAATTAACTGCTCTCAAAGACTCAAATAGTGCAGCCAAGCAGAGAAAGGATGTCCAGTATAATATTTGCAGATGGACAAGAAACTTGAAAGTAAACTTGTAGTGCACACATACCTCAGTTAATAGTAGTGCTCTTCCTCAACAATGTCACATTGATCATCAGCTTTATACCAATCTTGAAGGCAGATCAAGGCTTCGACCATCATGTTGCTCAATCTACTTCTGTAGTCGCTTACCACACGATGTCCGCTGCTGAAAGCTGATTCAGACGGTACCACAGAAGCTGGTATAGCAAGAACATCCCGAGCTATACAAGAAAGGATGGGATACTTCGAAGAGTGAATATACCACCATTGAAGAATGTTGAAATCGTCCTTGCGATCGAATGTCTCTTCCTCTAAGTATCTATCAAGCTCATTAGCAGATTGGCGTTGCTTCTGTTGCAAGTGTTGGTCCCAATCTGCCAAAGGATCATTCTCTTCAATCACAACCTCATCATTTTTCTGTCCTTGAGTTGACTCATCCAGTGCATCTGCCATTTCTGAAGAATATTCTTCAAACAAGCTATTAAGAGCTTTTTTCACAGCATCCAAATGTTTCTCCACATCTGAACCAAAGACTTGTTTTAAACGAAACTCAATGAAGCTTAGTTTGAATCGAGGATCAAGGATCATAGCTATACAATTTGGCAAATATGACTCGATCCAGTATTTGTCAAACTTTGCTTGCATCACAGCAACCATTGCTCGAATAACATCATTCTCTGCCGATGCTTCCTTCTGCAGCAACACTCTCACATTCCATATTTGATGGAAGTACATATTTGAGGTAGGATAACTTGAACCAGAAACTACTTCTGTGGCTGTGTGAAAGACCCGTAACATAGCACAAACAGTTTGAGCTCTTTTCCACTCTTCCGAGGATGGACAGAACTTGTAATCCTTGTCTCGCCCAACCAAAGTACGAAATGCTCTTCGAAATGGGAGAGATGACTCTAACATAAGGAAGGTGGAATTCCAACGAGTTGGCACATCGATTGAGGGGAGTTTGCAAGAAATACCAACTTCTGCAATTACTTCTTTGAACTTATCCAACCGAGAGGGGAAACTCTTAACATACTTTGCACTCTCTCTTATATTATCTATCACACCTTTCATCACTGTCAACCCATCTTGGACAATCAAATTTAGCACATGGCATGCACAACGAATGTGAAGTAATTGACCTTTAATAGGCAACATATGCTTGCTGTTCAGATTTTTTCTTAGATAATCAACCATTGTGCCATTAACAGCATTATCTAACGTTATACTAAAGAGTTTGTCTTCAATGTTCCAATCTTGCAAGCTCTTTAATAAAACATTAAACATTGATATTCCATTATGTGGAGTCTCTACCATAAAAAACCTTATGATCTTTTTTCTCAAAGCCCACTTTGTGACAAAATGGCAAGTTATGCATAGATATGACAAAGTTTGATTAGACGTCCACATATCAGCTGTTAAAGAGACTCTGCCTCTATGTTTCTTGAAACCTTCACGGAACTTTAAGCTTTCTTCATTAAACAGTTCCATGCAATCATCTTTAATAGTACCTCTAGAAACCATGCTAAACAAGGGATTCAAGCTTTTCACAAAGTCTCGAAAGCCACTATACTCGACAAATGAGAAAGGCAACTCATCCATTACTATCATTCTAGCCAGCAACTTTCTAGATGCAATCTGATCAAAACTCCATTGCTTAAGCATAGATCCATGTGGAGATGAAACCGAGGACTTCAACTTATCAACAATGAGGGACAAATCTGACCTTTTTTCGCAAGCAGCCAAGTGCCTTTGTACACCACTAGTACCCACTCCTTGTCCAGCTGGAAACACTTCAAGACAGTGGTTGCACTGAGCTTTGACAAGTATGTTACGACGATAAATAGGTTTGGCATCCCTCCAAACAGCAGAAGTTAATCTTCGTGTCTTGCGGACTGTTAATTGGCAAGCATAAAAAATAAAGTCAACTCACAAGAACATTTTTAAAGTTGCAACTATATACAAGTGTAATTTCGGAAGAGAAAAACGAAGCCAACTCACTACGTGGTACAAATGAAGTAGTCGTCGGAGAAGGGGATCCTAATATTGATGGTGACATAGCGGATGACTTTTTTGAGGCTGCAACTCTTGCTAGAAGCCCAAGGGAAGACCTCCATGTTTTCGCCACCGGTGATCCTACCAATGGGGGTCTGTTCACTCTTTGGCCATGTGTCATAGATGGAGAATCTCGACTCTAGATAACAAAACAAAGAAAAATCAGAACATGCTATGAATTTCAAGTAAGGTATAGAAGCAGATTTGTGTTACTGTGAGGTTTAATATAGAAGCAGACCTGTAGCTCCTCTCTTGAAGCTCCTTGAACAAATTCATCACAGTTTATTGAACGAGCATGTTTCCTCTTCCCCTGCAACTCCTCCTCCTGGTTTTTCCTCTTCTTCTCTTGCTTCTTCCTCTTCTCTTCCCTTTTCTCTTCCCTTTTCTCTTCCCTCTTCTCTTCCAGCCTTTTCCTTTTCGCCTTCTGCCTTTGTTTTTTCTTCCGCCTCTCTAATATGTAATGCAAACACTGGGGGTCACAAAATACATCAAAAAATACAACTAATGTCACAGGGAAACACAGGAGGGCGAGGGACTTACTTCTGTTGCTCTTCAATAGCATTCCACACATCTTGTTCCTGGTCCATGGCTTCCCACTTTTCAGTTTGTTTGTCGATCGTCAACGCCACTTGGTCGTCGACGTCACCCATGGTCACTTCTATGAAATCTGCATTGAATGTCAACATTAAGTAGGTAGAAGTAAGCGACAGGGAAATATTCAGAATTCGGTAGGTAGAAGTAAGCACAGCAAAACATTACTATAACCAGAATATATAGTGCTGCGACTGCTAAAAAAACTTCCCTAAAGTTTGCTTGCTTCCTATCTGAAGCAGAACTCGTTGAGATTACTCTATCTGAATATATAGACCTGAACTTGAGCAGTATTTACAAGATTGCATCGGCAAAATTTCTCTGCATGAGTTGCACTACAAATGTGCAAGTACTTATCTGCAACTAATTAGTAATTCTGCATCACATTTTGCATCTGCTTACCATCAGCGAGACCATCACTTGAAAAATATTGACCATGGGGCTGCCAGGATTTTGCATGCTCCACATCAGAACAATTTCTTGCAACCAATTAGCCAACCAATTCATCACACGAGCACATATCCAGAGCTAATCTGGAGGAGGAGGAGGAGGAGGAGGAGGAGGAGAGGAGTTTGCATACCTGGGAGGAGAAGAGGAGGAGGCGGGGGAGCAGGGGCCGAAGAGGCCATCGCCGAGATTGGGAAGGGAGCAGCCACGCAGGGCTCGGCTTCGTTCCCGGCTATTCCCCTTGACGGCGGCGGAGGAGCAGGAGCTGAAGAGGGCATCGGCAAGTTAGGGGAGAGAGTAGAGGAGGCATCCCCGCGAGGCTCGGCTCGGTCGCCGATGATGTCGTTTTCAGCTCCATTGGAAGGACGCGACGTCGACGCCATTGGAAGCGGGAGGTGGTGCGGTGGAGATGGCGGCGGCGGCGGCGACGGCGCCCTAGCCTAGGGCATGGCGACTCGCTCGGGAGTGGGCGAGGATGCGAAGGAGAATTGTGGACTGCGCTGGTTTGATGGGCTTTTCTGGGCTAGCCATTTACGCCAGTTAAATTTACTGGGTGTCCACAAATGCCACTTAAGGTTTTTTTGGTGGATGGCATATGTGGGACTAGTGGGTCCCAACACCATTTACATCCTGAGCCGTCCGTGGTGGCCTCGGCGTCGACGGGAGCTCGCGCCGTGTGGGCTCTTTCCGTTTGTTCGTACGCAGCCGCTGGCGGGTCCATCAGGTGTGCTGCGCCCGTCGCATTCTCCCCCTCCCAGGCTGATTGCCCCTACTGATTCTCCAAATCTAATTATTATTGTCCATTCGTTCGTTCATGGCAAGCTTTTCCTTGGTTTGGAATCTGGAGCCAATCCAACCCGCATTCATCCATCTCTTGCCTGACTGTATTTCAGGGAGAACAATTTCATGGAGCGCCCGCGGAAATGTGCTGTACGCGCGGCGCCGAGGCGGCCAAGCTAGGTTCCTCATGTCCCAGGTCAGTGGTAAGATTTCCTCGATCTGTAAACAAACCAGCTAAGTACGTGCCTACTTAACGCATGCGTCCAGATCTTACTGTTTTATTCATGCTCTGTCTTGATCTACTTCAGTAATGTAGCAGTACTGATTAGCTTCTGTGGCACCCTGACAATACAGCAAGAGAAAACTTGTCACAAAAAGAAGGGGGGACAAGAAACCCGGGTTATATCTACCTAGCAAACTCACTTTCGTTACCCCATGAGTCTTGACATCGCAACCTAGTGTAGGCTCTGACTAAAATAAGCTGCGATATACGACATCTGCATCCACTTAGCCAGAAAATCAAAGAGGCATAGTCCAATTACCAGGCCTGTGATGCAATTCTGCACAGCCAAATACCAAGAACTTGGTTAACCGTCCTTGTCCATCAATATCAGGAACACACAATTACCATGGAGTCACAAGTTCACAGCTGACACTTTCTCCATGTCAGGCTCCCAAACTCCTTTTGCTGGATGCAGCAACATACCACTGCCCTAGAACTTTGAAAGGTAGTAACATTCAGTTGGACAGAGACCTCCTTACTGCACCAAATTTTGCCATTCAGTTGCAGATCATAAGAGATGAGCATCGGCACAGCATCAAACCATAGTTCCTGGAACAAGCATACATAGTTAGATTATAGGCACGGGCACAGTACCAAACCATAGTGCTTCCAGGAACAGGTATACATAATTAGGTTAAGCAATACACACAGTCGTAGGTAATACAGGGTCTCTTCATAGCACGGACCCAATGTATTAGTATTAACCCACGCTTTTGTTAAAATTTGCCCTTCCTCCCATACATCTTAGTTACAAGTAGCAGCCTTGACAACTATTTCTTGCCCATTTAGAGCCTAACAGGGCAACAGCGTGTGTTGCAGCAAAGATAGTACCAAATGCATGCACGGCGCAGGGAAACTGTGCTCTGCTCAGGCCTCTCCACCCTCCTGCCCCCTAGGTCCATTGGAGCTCTCCCCGCTCGTGCTCCCGCCACTATTTTGTTTCGCCAACGTCTGCACTCCAGCAACAACAAAGCAAAAGCTCAAATTAGGAAAACCTATCTTGAGGATTATGTCGATGGAACCAGAGAAGCAGCAAAATCCTGTTATTTTGCAGGCAACTAAAGCTCTATTATAATGAGTGCCACATTTTGGTTGTCGTTTACAAACAGAAATCGACGGTTGCCAGTTTGTCCCTGTTGCGTTACTAGGAATATTAATGCTATGAATAAGTGCACTTGCCGAACATACTGAACAACATCTGATTAAGCTCTCTCCACACAAAAAAACAAAACCTTCTGGATAGGCTTTTTAATTCTAATATAGCCAGAAAATATGCTAACATCTGTTATCTTGTCTGAAGAGCATCTGCTGGAAGGTCCACAATTTTCATAGCTGAGGTTAGATTTCACCATGCTTATGCTTGTCTATCACTTGGATCATATCCACAAGTATACTCCTGCACATACAATGCTGCATCGTCTATGCTGAATTTAGTAAATCTACTAACAGTTAAGTACTCATGAATTATCCTGAAAAACAAGTGGGCAATTGAATTTATTTTTGTTGACATATTATGTACCAATATATAGGAAACATTCAGGCTCACTATCTTAAGATGGGTATTTTATTGAGTGATTTTCCTCGTTCTGCTTAAGAACATATAATGAGAACCCTTACAGCACATCACTGGATACTTGCAGCATCAGTTCAGGAGGAGAAAAACATATTTTTTGCTGAGGAACAGGGATTAATTACATTTAGTTGAGCACCCAGCTTTAGACTGCTGAAAGTAATATAATTCTAAGCGTGTGCTCCATTTTTAGAGTAATCACAGCAATATTTCCTATATATTTTCTCAAGCTTAATCGGGTGAAATTATGAGAGAAAGCACAGCAATATTTTTCAGTAACTTCAGTCAAACACGACCCAGAAACTGGAATCTCATCAATACAAAGCTTGACTACAAAAATAGCAATGAGAGTTAACCTTCTTAGATTCGGTAATTCTCAGAGCATCTTTTAGTAGTTTCTCCAGTTTCTCCAAACTACTGGCATCTGAGTTGTCAGCATTATTATCGAGAGACCTGCAGTTCAATAATAATCAGCTAAACATCGACACAATAAATGATGAACTGGGAAACATTGTGAAAAGTCTCAAGGTCTACCAGGCAGCAATCTCGCTAAGCCTTGACAGCATATTTGAAGGATCTTCATCCTGGTACAGAACAAAAGTATCTTGTCAAAAGAGATATATGGGTATAGATGCTGGCATACAATTCGGCCATATCAATGAGTTACAGATACAAAAATTAATTTAAGTGAAAAAGAATACTATGCAATGTAGGATACGAAATAGGTACTTACCACTACTACCTAGTCTTAGTACATAGATACTTCGGTCAGATAAAAGAGTAGCTACATTTTCAGAATGTTACCCATATATCATCAAATGTGCTGCATTAGCTACACAATTCTTGATTACAAGCATTAACATCATGTATAGTGTGTTTCTAATGCAACTGCGGGATTATAGACTGGGGAATGCAACAATAATATCAAAACTTGGCAGCTACACTCCTACAGGTTCCATAATTACACAAGGCGGCAAGGTATGCATTGCTAAAAGTGATCTAAATTGTTTTACATTGCTGACACTTGCATCTTCTTGAACCAGGTTTCTTCCGGGCACCACAAATTGCTGATACCGGTCATATGTACCTTCAATGCTGAAAACAAAAGTTTGGCTTTAGATACTGTTGTAAATTAAAATTTGAAAAATCACTATACTTTCAGGTTTAAGGATTTGCCGGCATTTTCCAAAAAAGAAAAGATCTAAAAAAGAGGAAAACCCACAAAGTAGAGCTCATGTGTCTTTTTTCTTATAGTTCGGTTATGACCTCAATTCTAGTTAAAAATGTTACCTCTATCTGTCCAAAGAACATATACTCTGTACCCTAATCACACATGTTAATGGAGATGTTGCTGGACCAGTGGTTGAGAATTTGAAGAAAATGAATGTTATACTGACAGAAATTTTTGAGCATATTAAAAAAAATCTTATCATGTAGCATTTTTTAGATGATGAAAGCACAAACCCTGTGGTATGAAAACAGTTTTCACATTGTTAATCTTTACTCTACAATTTGGTGTTATTGGCCTCAAGTCACACAGCTTGAAAAAGATAGTGTTCCCATAAAAACATTTGACTGGCTGTGATCCCATAATTTAATAAAGTCTTTGTTTGCAGGCTAGCTAGCCCATAAGCCATCAACTTTGTGGCTTATATATGGGCAAAGTTGGTCAAATGTCAAATATAACAAGTTGCCATTGATTTAAGCTTTACAGGTACCAAATACATAATGGCGTGGTGCCGATTTTCCCATACACCTGTCTATTCTTCTTGTTCATTTTGTTTTGGGAAATATAAAGGTAAAATGTCCATCATCACATATTGTCGGACCTAGATCCGGTAGATCCCTCAGTAGGGTATCACGATGGTAGCAGAAGCAAATTTACCTAGGTTTGGGCTCTCACGGAGGAGATAATACCCTACTCGTGCTCTCGTATATTGCGTTGGGGTGTGTACAAAGTACAGGTGAATACCAAGGGATTGTATGTTGTACTATCGATGAGCCCACCCCCCAGCTTATATAGCATACCGGGGGTCCTAGGGTTACAGATCCTAGTCGGCTACGTCTGTGGAGGTAGAGTCCTCCATGGCTCTGGTATCTTCGGATTGTACTCTTACAGAGTCTTCGTAGAATTGACCATGGTCCTCCCAATGTGTCCAGGACGGAACGTACCTAGGGGTCCTTAACCCGGTCCACCAGGGCGGGAACTGGCGTGGTGAGAGATCCCTTGGTCGGGGCACCGTCACATATCACCACTTGGTATGAGAAATTGAAATGAATAAGATATAAAGTGATCCCAACTATTTGACTTTAGGAGTTTATGAAAGTGTATGTCTAACTAGGTGTAGTAGTTGACTGAAAAGGATTTAAACCTCTTCAACCATTATATTTTCAACATTTTTTATGAAAATATATTATTAATGCTATTCTACTGCATGACTCAAGGCACATATATGGATCAAGAAATATCTCAACTTCAAAACCAGTCGAGAATTTTGATACATTTTGTTGCTCTTGGCATGTCTCAGAATGTCCAAGGCACCTTGTTCCAATGGTTAGTAAAATGGACATTACCACCGCCATTATGCAGTCCAGATAATTAGACATTCTGAATTTGAAACAAAATCTCTCTCGACAAAGGTTTGTACTTTGCCTCGGCTAACAGACCCAGACATTCCAAATTAGCAACCCTGGATACTCTGGGTGCCCTTATCCATTTTTTCTCACCTCCTCTTGCATATGGGATGTGTTTGGCTTTACCTTTTTGTGGAACAATGTTTTAGTGAGCATTGAAATCCTATTTCAAGTCGTGCACAAGGAAAGAGTTAGTTCGAGCCTAAAGATAGGTGGTGGGCCAAGGTACCATACTCTAACCATAATGGACTCTACTTGACACCATTACCTCAGTCCTCCTACCAAGTGGGTACAAAGGGACCTTTGTAGGGACAAGATAATAAAATGCACCAACCTTGATGAGGCATGATGGTGCATGATATCGAGGGTGGCCAGGCCGTGAGGAAGTCGGTAACTGGGCCGGCTTCAAGGCCCAACAAGTCGGGGTATGGCCAGGGCCCCTTGGTCCAAAGGAAGTCGTCCTTTTGGAATGTTCTCTCCTTGGCATGCAAGTCAAGGAGTCCCTTGCCTTGCCTGAACTCTAGGTCGAATAGCAAACCGTGTAACCCTAAGCCTCGTCCCCCTTTATAAGGCGAGGCCTAGGGGTAGTTCGAGGCATTTGACATCATTATGACAGTCTCAATAGCATCATATCCACATACATTGAAACCCCTTCATACGAGGCGTTTTCCCCTATTAATCAAATCCAAAGCAAGAGTAGGGTATTACCTCCATGATGAGGGCCCGAACCTGGGTAAACTCCCCGTGTGCGATCCCCTCTAGTACTTTTGGTCTCGCACACCATCCTATCGGGAGTTGATGGTTTTTAGTACCGCCATGACATGATGACAATGCATCTAGACCATAATGTGTTTTGGTGTTCATGATTGTATGATTTGTGGGACTAATGTCGGTTATCAAGTTTATCTCAGGACATTGGTCCCTCGGTGAATCATGATGGAGATGGTTGACCCCCATTTGAAAAAGGAAAAGGTGCCGGTTTTCCAGACGTTTTTCGGTTTTATTTGAGTCATAGGAAAGCCGCCCTATTAAAAGGGTTGAGGTGATTGCGTAAGTTTGGGAATCATGCAAATATCGTCTACACTTGTCACCTCCAGTACCTACACTTAATGGGTTAAGACCCATTCAATTTCCTGTTGTTGTGACCCTCGGGTGCCCAGGGAGGGAAAACTCTCTGGTTACCTCGGGTCCCCCGGGGTCTCCTTTCCCCGTGGCCAAAAGTCTCTTGATGGGTCGGATCCCCGGGGTGCAGGTTAACTCTCGGGTTACCCCAGGTCCCCGGGGTATGCTGGAAGGCAATGACTAGGATTAGGGTGAGGGGCATATGTGCCCACCCTTCTTCCTCCTCTAGACCTAATCCTCCATTCGAGCTTCTCCACTATTATCAAGCCCTAAAAGCTCGATTTATCTTGGTTCCTCCACTCAACTCAACCAAACTTTGAGGATTAAAAAAGAATCACCCGATCTAGACTTCCACCAAACCAAATTGTGATCCCCATACTTATGTTGCACCAAACTTGTTACTCTTGGAGATTTGGGACTCCTAGGCGGTACCTTTATAAGTAGTCACATTGATTCAAGTTTTACGGGATCTATCATAACTAGTTGTCTTTAATAGCATATTTGATGTAGTAACGTCTTATATTATGGGACGGAGGGAGTATATGACCGAATGGTGTGGTCAAATTTTTGGATAGTGGTATTAGACTAATGTGCAAATGAGCTTGGGTGCTTGGAGTTAGCCAAAGACATAATAGCATGGTGGCAATTTTCCCACACACCATCTATTATTCTTGTTCATTTTTTTTGGAAATATGAAGGTAAAATGTACATCATCACATATCACCATTGGGTATGGGAAATATATATGAACTAGATAATTCCCCGAGCGTTGCGGCGGAAATTGGTTGATGAAAAATTGGGTTGATAACATGAGAACCAAAATCCCCGAAAAAAAGTTCCTTAAAAAACCATGAGAACCAAAATTTGAAATACATATGACTTATTATGTTTCATTATGTATAGTTGTAACAATACTTATTGAATAGAAGTATAATAATTAAATGAAAAGCATTTTCATCTGCATGGTTGAATGTAGTGGTAGGTCTTTTCCCATGCATAATTGCATGTAGAGGTGGGCCTTATCCTATTCATAATTCTATGGTGAGGTGGCATGCTTGCATGTTGACATAAATAAGTTAGTGGGGATGACTCTCTTAGGTATATAGGATAAGATATAGAGTGATCCTAGCTATTTGACTTTAGGAGTCTAAGAAAGTTTTAGGGCGTTGGGTATGTCTATTTACTTAAGGTTGATTGAAACGGATTTAAATCTCTTCAACTAGTTATATTTTCAAAAAAAATAATGAAAATTTGTTATTAATGAATTGTTTTGGCATGACTCAAGGTACACATGGATCAAGAAATACTTGAAAATGGGCATTTCTTACTTAGCTTATCTCATAAGATAATGTAAAAACCATGTTAATTTTTTTTCTTGAGACCATATGAAAAATAGATCTTAGTTTATTTCATTTCTCTTCATGTGGACTAGTGGGAAATGAAGTGGATGAAGAAAACATCTAATGTGATTAGTAAATCGTAGTAGTATCTAATAAATAACTTCCGTTGATGGGTTACTCATAAATTCTCAACAATGTTTATTAGATTCTTTGGTTTTCATTTCAGCTTTTGGTGGGTTCAATTATTTCAAAAAGTAACATGACATGCTTGTGTAGTTGTAATATTTAACTATAAAAGATTGAGTGTGTCGACTAGAGAGGATGTGTGAACAGGTGACTAACAAATTCAAGCACTAAGGTTAAATTTGTGGAATTGTAAGGTTCACTAATGCATATCTAGGTTGACGAAACTATATGATGAGAGGAAACCTAGAAAATCTTCTAGCAACACACAAGCAAGCTATGCAAATACAAACAAACAAGCATAAAGATAGTGAAAGAAACTATCTAAGGATACATGGAGGCAGATGATAGTTTGAGTTGAAATCCATTGGAGAGGTGTGGACACCAAGTCCCTCAACCACAAAGGTCTAGCCCTCATCTTCTGGACCTTCGGCCACGAACTACAAGCCCGTACCGCTAAGGACTGATCTTAGCCGATCTTCGGCCTTCACAACATCCAGGGCAATTGCAGAAGATTGGATGCTCCCGGGTGAGTCCTACTGCCTAGAGTCCCCAAACGTAAGAGAAATGGGTGCAACGAATGCTTGGAGGCAACATTGATGTTCTGCGTGGTGAAGTTCTCAAATAATCTCACGCCCCTCCCATAGACACTCCCTTCATACATTTTTTTTAACAAAAATTAAATCCAAATCCTTTTTTTGAACAACAAAAGTTTTAAGTTCTAGTTGCGAGTCTCAACATAACTAGAATGTTCTTAGAATCTTGGTTTTGGTTCTTTGGTTACTAGTTACCATCCACCTATTTGTATAGTTTGGAAACTATAATTTTTTATAGAAGCAACTAAGAACATATATATTTGAAACTGCGAGTTTTGGTATTCAATCGTGAATCATCTACGACAATTGGTTTTGTTCTTCACCATATATGCATTTAAGTGTCTATGAATTATTTAGTTTGATGTACCTAGCTTGATAAATGTGAATGATGAGTCAAAATTGTTTATCCAAAATCATTCAAAAATATTCAATTCGAACTTGCATATATACCAAGTGGAGTAATAAATCTATTATGCCGATTTAGTTTTTTTCCTACTAAGTTGGTTGATTTTTTGACATGACTTACATGTGTGTTTCCTTGGCTATTGAAATACGTAATCCAAGGAAAATATAAGGTTGCACCACAATCATTTGGTTTTTTTAGCCATTGGGTCCCACAACTCACTGATTCTAGATGCAGTTCTTACTATTTATCCCTTGTCTTCATGTGCTCGCTTTTTCACCACATACCACTCTACCATGTATTGTTGATAGGTTTAGACAACCCCATGGCATGCATTTTAGTTATTCCTCCTCGTTGGGTGTGCTATCACTCGATGAAAACTACTAGTAAGGTCCTGAGAGAGGCAACCATATGGATTACTGCCTTTAGAACAATGCTAACTCACGAGTGTTGATGAAGGTGTTAAAAATGATTAAACATCATTTCATCTAAAATTGTAATTTATCGAGACTAGATTACTTCTCCTCCACCACTTTGTTGAACACTTCCTAGCAAGGAGTGTAGGTAGATAGCCTGAAGGTGTATATCATACAGGCGTGCACGGAGCGAGTGACAAGTGTCTATGGACTTCCAGGACCCACACCCAGTCATGCTCGAGTAGGCACTCGAAAGAGATAAGGATACATATTTATGTACGGAAATTGCCTATTATAGGAGATGCCTAACAATAAGATCGCACGATTGTATCTAATTACTAGCATCATTCAACCCACATAAAGAGTAGGTGATCCTTCGTCAAGGATGATCTAGTTCTGGAGGCAAAACATGTAACCTAGCTATCAAGGCCAAATCTCCTCCATTGTAATTATCCCATTGATCGGTAAACACCAAAAGGTAGGAAGTAGGGCTTTTATCCATCTGGATGAACCTGAGTAAAGCCGTTGTGTCGTCATCCTCGCTGCAAAGATCCCTTCGGGCAACACCCTCTCTCAGTTGTCTTGCGTAATCTCCAATAGGTTGTAAGATCGGTGGTGCATTAATCGTTGACACTTTCTCTTTCGAAAAGTATGATGTTATTAAGCACACCGAGTCCCAAACATTCTGGTTATGGGCGAGGATACGGTTGCAGCATAACAATTCCGGATTTTAGGGGGATGGAAATTTTAGATCCCTATAGCGTGTTGATTATCAACAATCGACTATTCATCCCTTGTATTCACGTGCTCGCTTTTTAGACAACCTCAAACCTACATGACAATTGTTGCTCTCCTTGTTAGGAGAGCCCTCAATTGATGAGGACTAACAGTAAGGTATAGGTAGGTTAAGTAAGATCAGTAACGCCTAAATGCCTTATGTAATATTTATTGTTTGTGTCGTACATTTAACCTTTTTTGTGTTACGCCCTATATATAATTTGCAATAAAAGGGTGCTTAGCACATGTACCTCGCCATTGTCGTCTTGACTCCCTTACAATGGTGGTGCCTCCTCGCCATGTCATGTTATTGTGGTTGTGCCACCTTTTATGTCATCTCTCAGTGCAGCATCTCCTTATCCATCTGCACAACATGAACTGTTTAGGACACCATGAAGTCTTGGTGTTGAGGTGATTTTGTGTTTGGAGTACTTAGACACCATCCCTAGTGGAATTCTAGAAGTGGTTCAATGAAAGTGCTCACCCATATTCGACATATCCCCAACAGCTCGTCAATCACTAAGTCATGAACATTGCGTGCTTACACTTTTTTGATATGTTTGATTAGAAGTTACTGTGCTAGCTGTTAAGCTTCATGCACTAGCCAAATCAACCAAAAGTCTGAACTGTTGGAAAGGGCTAGGCAATCCACATATACACTTCAACACCTTCTCTCACGTGTGACGCGGGAAGTCAACACATGAATAGACTTAGAGGTATGGCTCAAGAGGCTTATACATGGACACAGAGGGGGCAACAACAATTTTTTGATAAATTGTGAACGCCAAGACTTGAACACAAGACCTTAGGCTTTGATACCATGTTAAGCTTGCACTAGCCAACACAACCAAAAGTCTGAACTGATGGAAAAGGCAAGGCAATCCACATATACACTTCAACAGTGGCACTGACTCGCAAGCATTAGCTAGTTGCTTTCGCTGACAGTGCTGTAGTCGATCGTGAATGTTGACCCAACTCCAGATAATAATCTAGCTTTGGTCGGTTAGGTCGAGCGATGAAGGAATTTTGAGTTCCAAGGTGAAACTATCGACTTTGCCTTCGTTCACTGGATGTGGCATGTCATGTCCTTCATGCATGCACTCTTTTATTAGTGTGTTTATGTCTCTTGTAATCTGGTCTTCACGGGTTGTTTCAGGTTGTTCAGTGAGGTGAATTCAAGCTAAAACCCCTTGATTTTGCATATTGACGGGTTCCAATAATGTCGAGAAACATTCAAGCGTTGCTACCTTTTAGAAAGCAATGTCTTGGTGGTCCAAGTAATGCTACATGTATTCTTTATTGTCTGTTGTCTTGGTGGTTTGATTAATGCTACATGTATTGTTTATAGCTAGTGATTCAGTTGAATTAAGTGTATAGGTTCCAAAAGAAGGTCGTCATGCTGTCAATGGTGGATTCCTCTAAAGTTTTATAGATGATAGGAATCCACCATGATCTTATAACAAAGCAACAGTCTTTACTTGGGTTACTAGCTTCACTGAAAAGAAAAAAGGGCTGGCACGTAGGTGGATATCTCCGACGTTATGCATGTTTCGATCTTGACGCTATAGGATGCATGTGGCACGGGTTAGAATTTATTACATTGTCCAACAACCATGCATACAACCATCTTGAACATGTATCAACGACATGACAAGTTTTGGAAATGTTTCGAAATGGGAGTGTTCGCCCATTTTCAACCTCCTGGATGGCAGCGATGATCAGGCGCATAGCGTGGTTACAATTCTTTCTATCTGGTTTGATTAAAAGGCAGTGAGCGTTGGCGCTGGGCTAAGCATGCAGTAGTTCCTCGCTTTGGCAATTGTTGTTTTGGTAAAAGACAATAGAACTTGAGCTAATGATCTAGGGTTGGTTGGGTCAAACGATGACATATTTTGGAGTTCCAAGGTGAAGCCTCAGCCTAGCTTTTGTTTCTTCAATCCTACGAAAACAAAACGCATGTAATTTACTTCATGCAAATGATGATGGCATGCCCCGCGGTATTGCCATGGAGGACAAGGGAGGACAAGTAACCATTGGTGGCCAAAGATCGCTCACTACTCAGAGCCCTTTGGCTATACAGGGAACATCACCACCTTGACGGGGAAGACAAGGACTTCGTCAAAGACAGTTGTCCTACTAGAACTAGACCTCGTAAACCAACCAGGACGCTTGCAACATTACCCCTCATCCAACTATATAAGGGGTGTAGGGGTCTCTTGATCGGTATGGCTCAATAACCTAAGAACCTTCTTACACATCCAACCTCTGACGAAAAGCTCCTATATGATACCACCATCGAACCCATGTAGACACAAACCAAAGTACTTGTATGAGTCTAGATCATCAATACAAACAAGCGGGAAGTAGGGTATTACCCCTATGCGAGGGCCTAAACATGGGTAAATATCCTTGTATGCACTATCTAGATCTCCGACGCGTGTGCTACCCCGATACGTCTCCAACGTATCTATAATTTTTGATTGTTTAATGATATTATATTATCATTCTTGTATGCTTTATATGTTATTTTATATTATTTTTATGAACTAACCTATTAACTCAGTGTCCAGTGCCAGTTCCTATTTTTTGCATGCTTTTGGTTTTCCAAGAAATCCATACCAAACGAAGATCAAACGCCACAAAACTTTTTGAATTTTTTTCCGGACAAAAAGAGACCCTGAAAGCTTTGGGAGAAGACCAGACGATGCACGAGGTAGCCACAAGGCAGGGGTGCATGCCCTGGTGCCTTGTGGCCCACTCGTGGCTTCGTTTGACCTAATTCCAGTCCTATAAATTCTCTAATATCCAGAAACACCCGAAGCGAGACCCAAAACAATTTTATCGCCGTCGCAAGCCTCTGTTCTTCCGCGATCGCATCTGGAGACCTTTTCTGGTACTCTGCCGGAGGGGGGATCCATCACGGAGGCCAGGTACATCAACCTTGATGCCTCCATGATGATGTGTGAGTAGTTCCTACAGGACCTACGAGTCCATAACAGTAGCTAGATGACTCTATTTCTCTCTTTATGATCTTCAATACAATGATCTCTTCGGAGACCTATTCGATGTAATTTCTACGATTTGTTTGTTGGGATCCGATGAATTATGGGTTTATGATCAGATTATCCATTGAAAGTATGTCAATCTACTGAGATTTTTTTATGTGTAATTTTATAGCTATGTATGCTTTTCGATTTATGAGTTTTCTTTGGCCAGGTTAATGATTAGATCTTCAGAGGGAGTGGTGCATAGTAGTGGATTCAATCTTGCGGTGTCCTTACTCTGTGATAGGACTCATAGGAGGAGTTGCAAGACACGTATTGTTCCGTTGCTAGTAATGATAAAACGACGGGGTTCGAACATATTGCTTGGTCTAATTTTGTCTACATTATGACATCTTACTTAAATCGTTACTCTGTTTGTCAAGAATTTAATACTTTGAGATGCATGCAAGATAGCGGTCTTACAGTGGAGTAATAGTAGTAGATGTAGTTAGATTAGTTAGATTAACCGTCTACTTGTCACGGTCGTAATGCCTATATATGAATTATCTGAATGATCATCATAACTATGCGCTATTCTGTTAATTGTCCAACAATAATTTATTTACCCACCGATGCTACGTTTATGAGAGAGATGCCTCTAATGAAAGATATGGCCCCCGGGTCCACTTTTCCGTTATTACTAAGAATCCTAAAATTGCTTGTTGTTTTTCTTTTCTTTTTATTTTATTTTGTTATATATCTATCACTATAAGATTTGATCCTTGAAATCTGCAGGAACAAGGGGATTGACAACCCTTTTGCCTTCTTTGGGTGCAAGCATTTGATTTTTGTGTGTGCAGCTACCGTTCACGTTGATTGTGTGTTGTCTTCTTCTGGTTCGATAAACCATGGTTCTTAACTGAGGGAAATACTATCTCTATTATACTACATCGCCCTTCCTCTTCGGGGAATCCAACATCTATCACAAGTAGCAGAAAAATTCCGCATAGTTGCCAGGGTGGCTTTAGCAAACAATCCAGGTCCCTTCACTCACATTTATCAATTTACTTGTTTTTACTTCTTGCCATTTGCTTTTATTTGCCTTCTTCACAAAAAGTAACAAAAATATTTGTGTTGTCCTCTTTACTTGCTATTATGGCTAGTTCTTCACTTGATGCTTCCACTTTCAAAAATGAAGTGCTTAAGTTTAAACAAAGGGGTGAAGAAAGTTTGAAAGATGCTTGGTATAGGATTTGCCATGCTCAAAAATAGGTCTACTTGTAAGCAATCCACCAAGGTTCTTCTCAGAATTTTTATGTGGGGTTAACCATGCCTATTAGGCAAATATTTGATTTTCTCGCTAAAAGAAATTTTATCGAAAGAGATGCTTATACTGCTGACGAATTAATAGAGAGAACGATGGGATCTCTCCCTATACAAAATGGGCCATTATACACTAAAGAAAGAATTCAAATTCTAGAGAAACTAGGGGATATGCAAAAAAATATAATTGATTTACAAAAGTTGAGCGAGCCTCTTAAAAACATTATCCCCAATTTTGATCGTACGAATTCTTTTCTGGCTACTTGCAACAAAAAACTTAGTGTCCTTGAAAACAAAATTGCTTTGATAAAATCTTGTGACTCACTTTCAAATTCAAACTTGGAAATAAACGAGAAACGTAGGGAGCCACCGGATTTGAAAAGAACTCCACGAAAGTAGTTAAGATGAAAGATGGCAATATGTGATACTAACACTATGCCCAACTAGGGGCATTAAACAATAGCGCTTGTTGGTATGCAACCCAAAAATTACCCCTTTTGCCTTTTATATTTCTGTGAGTCAACATGATTATTGCATCTGTCGTAATTATGTTTCTATCTTTTCTTTTGATTTTGTGTCATGTAAAGCCCTTGGGATATTGGAAAACGTTTGTTTACTAGGTTCAATGAAGAAACATAAATTTGCGTCTAGAGATTGAATTAATTCACTGTACTAAAACATGATAAATTATTGAAAGTTTTACACATAACTGAAATATAAATTATCTATAGTGTAGTTTTCAAAAATTTCGGAATTACAAAGTTATGACTAAAAACTGCATCGTTACGTAGTGTTCCGTTTTAGACAGTTCTTGTTTCTATTACATAGTTTGCTTATTTGGAGTTTCTATGAATTGTATCAGGGGTATAAGTCATGGAGATGATAGAATACATTAGGTATTATGTAAGAAAAATTATGAATCTTGCTTTGACAAATGATCTATTTTATTATACTATTGGATCTCACGAGGTTTTGTCAAGTTTTGTGTGGTTGAAGATTTTAACTTTTGGGTGAGATCACGATGTAAGAAAGAATAAGGAGGGGCAAGAGTCTAAGTTTGGGGATGCACAAGGCACCCCATGGTAATATTTAAGGAAGATCCAAGCATCTAAGCTAGGGATGCCTCGGAAGGTGTCCCCTCATCCGTCTTCATCTATCGGTAATATCACTTGGAGCTATATTTTTATTAATCACATGATATGTGCTTTTGGAGCGTCGTTTGTTTTTGGTTTATTTGTTTGCTTGTGTCCACAATCATTGTTTCATGATCACACCAATTATGATAGACACATATTCATCACAATTTATATGATGCTCATTGAACTTCACTTATATCTTTTGAGTTGAGGCAAAGTGCTAATGTACTTCACTTATATCTTTTGAGCATGACGATACATATATGTTATAGAAATCAATTGCTCTCTCTTCATTCACTTATATCATTTTGAGAGTTGAATAGCTAGTGGTAATTTGCATGAGTTTTATGTTTGGTCCAACAATAATAGATATACAAGGGTGGTATAATAAAAAACTTTCATGTCGATCACTGAACA
The DNA here is from genome assembly GCA_039707655.1 of Elymus sibiricus. Lineage (NCBI taxonomy): Eukaryota > Viridiplantae > Streptophyta > Magnoliopsida > Poales > Poaceae > Elymus > Elymus sibiricus. The sequence goes on along the minus strand of CM077667.1, from coordinate 449,514,430 downwards.
TGTTGCATTTAATAAACGACATTGAGGTTATAATATGAAGGCTTTCTAGTTGATAATCTTGGTCTAGTAAAAATATCGATGTAAAGGTTTGTAATGTCTCATTCATTAAAGTATCAGTCATGGCATTGCATGGCCAGGAAGATGGAGCGTAAATTATATTTGATAGATATCCTTTGTGTTTTCCAGATCGAGGGGCGCGATGGTTAAAAACGACTAGTACTTTGCTTCGAGGGCTTCTAGGCTTTCACAATAAATACTTGAGTTTTTTACGACTAATGTGATTGTGTATTAAAAGCACTTCTAACTATCTATATTTTGTTAGCCTTTTCGGTACCGTGCATTGTCCGTTCTCACCTCGAGACTTGGTGGAAACTTCGACGGTGCATCCAAATTCCGTGAAATGACTCGCTCTTTCACACATAAGCCTTATATATCGTCATCAAAATAGCCACCATACCTACCTATTATGGCATTTTCATAGCCATTTCGAGATATATTGTCATGCAGCTTTCATTCTTACTATTCATTACTTGACTTGAGCATTCATTGTCATATTGTTTTGCATGACCATATAGAGCTGACATGATATTTTATGGCAAAGCCACCGTTCATCATTGGTACATGTAACGCTAGATCGTTGCACATCCTGATACACTGTCAGATGCATTCATATATAGTCATCATATTATTCATATATCGAGTTGTTACTAAAATAAAAGTGTGATGACTTATTAGGGTGTGCCCTTACCTGTCAGGATAAAATAAATAGGCCAAAAAGAGCCCCAAAAAAGAAAATAAATGAATAAAAAATGAGAGAAAGAGAGAGGGGCACACTACTATCCCTTTACCATACTTGTGCTTCAAAATAGTACCATATTCTTCATATAGAGAGTTTTCATATACTTCATGATTATGCTAGTGGGATTTTCACATTATAGAACTGGGCTTATATATTCCGGTGACGACCTTCCTCAAATGCTCGAGGTCTTCATGACCAAGCAAGTTGGATACACACCCACTTACTTGCATTAGGAGAGCTTTCATACACTTACAGCTCTAGTGCATCCGTTGCATTGCAATCCCTACTCCTCGCATTGAGATCGATCGTAAGGCCTCTCCATTGCCTAACTATCAGCCGCATTGATGCGAGACTTTCCATACTTTTGTCTTCTTATAAACCCCAATCATCATTGGTAAGTCCTTGGCTCACGCTCATTTATTGAGTGAAGTTGTCAAAGCTGAAGCAAAACAAAGTATTATACAATTGCTTGATTTGACATCGGGGTGTTCATTATTTATACTTTATGTTAGGAAGATCGAGCTATGCCATGCTTACATGATTAAATGTTTCGGAATAACATTCTTCAGCATTTTTTATTTTGAAAGACAATGATTACTTTCTGGCATTCTTGCATATTATCGGTTTGATATCTAACAATTCAATTGATTCCCAATATTCATACCACAAAGAGTTCCATGATTAAGACATGTTAGGTAGCATTTCACATTAAAATTTTGTTTTTATCGTTTACCTACTCGAGGACGAGTAGGAATTAAGCTTGAGATGCTGATACGTCTCCAATGTATCTATAATTTTTGATTATTTCTTGCTATTATATTATCATTCTTGTATGCTTTATATCTCATTTTATATTATTTTTATGGACCAACCTATTAACTCAGTGCCCAGTGTCAGTTCCTGTTTTCTGCATGTGTTTTATTTTCCAGGAAATCCATACCAAACGAAATCCAACGGGACGTAAATTTTGACGGTTTTTCTGGACGAAAAGAGACCCTGGAAGTTTCAAGAGGAGACCAGACGGTGCACGAGGGAGCTACAAGACAGGGGCGCGCCCTGGTGCCTTGTGGACCACTTGTGGCTCCGTTTGACCTAATTACAGTCTTACAAATTCCCTAATATTCAGAAACCCCCGAAGCGAGACCCAAAACAATTATATCGGTGCTACAAGCCTTTGCTTACGCGATCCCATATGGAGACGTTTTCATGTACTCTGCCAGAGGGAATCCATCATGGAGGCCACCTTAGTCAACCTTGCTGCCTCCATGATGATGTATGAGTAGTTCCTACAGAACCTACGGGTCCATAGCAGTAGCTAGATGACTCTCTTTCTCTCTTTATGATCTTCAACACAATCATCTCTTCGGAGACCTATTCGATGTAATTCTCATGGTGAGTTTATTGGGGTCCGATGAATTCTAGGTTTATGACTAGATTATTCATTGAAAGTATTTCAGTCTATTCTGAGATTTATTTATATGTAATTTTATAACTATGTATATGAGTTTTTCTTTGGCTAAGTTAATGATTAGATTTTCAGAGGGTGTGGTGCATAGTAGTGGATTCAATCTTACGGAGTCCTTACTCTATGACAAAAGGGGTTGCAAGGTACGTATTGTATGTTGCTAATAAGGATAAAAGGACGGGGTTCGAACATATTGCTTGGCCTTACTTTGTCTACATTTTGACATCTTGCTTAAAGCGTTACTCTGTTTGTCATGAACTTAATACTTTGACATGCATGTTGGATAGCGGTCTTGGGATGGAGCAATAGTAGTAGATGAAGTTGGATTAATGGTCTACTTGTCACAAACCTAATGCCTATGCACGAATTATGCCATGAATGACATCATGACTATGCGTTATTCTCTCAATTGTCCAACGGTAATTTGTTTACCCATCAACGTTATGCTTATGAAAGAGATGCCTCTAGTGAACGCTATGGCCCCCGGATCCACTTTTCCATTAATACCCATAGTTCAAAAATACGCTATTAGGCGCTCGCCTAGGCGTGCTTAAGCGCTGGGCGTTGGCATAGCGCCTCGCTTTTTGCCCTATGCGCTCAAAAAAGCGGTCGTCGAGGTCCTTCGGCGAGAAATCAGCCTTTCCGGCAAGGAATCACGTTACTCAGGCGAAAAGTCAATCTCCCCTGTGAGGATTCATCCTCGTCGACAAGGATTCAACCACTCCGACGACAAGTTGACTGATTCCAGCGAGCGATGGAGCTTCTCCGACGAGATATTGAGCTTCATTGGTTGGTTCCCATCAGTGTAGCAAAGGACAAAGGAAGAGGGAGAGAGGCCGCATCATGCAACAAGGGAGGGAGGACGAGGGGGATAGACGGCGTGAGGAGGAAACCTGAATTTCCTGTAGACTGTGCACCATACCAAGGCTTTAGTAGGAAAATAGGAATATGGGCATGTGGTTTAATTGGCTAGGCCAGCCCATCCAACTTATTTCTTCATGCAACTGTACTAATGCCTAATTTCGCCTAATCACGCCTAAGCTAGAAAAACGCAAGTAGGTGGCCAAACGCATAATTAACGCCTAATGCTTTTTTATCTTTGTTAATACTAAGACTGCTACAGTTGCTCGCTGTTTTATTTTCCTTTTTAGTTTATTTCATTTTATTTATATACCTATCACTACCAGATTTGATCCTTGTAATCGACGGGAACAAGGGGATTAACAACCTTCTTGCCTTCATTGGGCGCAAGTATTTGCTTTGTGTGTGTCCATGTACCGTTCATGTTGTTTGTGTGTTGTCTCCGTCTGATTCAATAAACCTTGGTTCTTAATTGAAGGGAATACTATCTTCTACTATACTACATCACCCTTCGTCTTCAGAAAATCCCAACATATATCACAAGTAGCATACCCTCAGATGGTTATTTTCTAGAAAGACCACGACAGTTGGCACGCCAGGTGGCGGAGTCAAATTCGGCAGATCCCAGGTAGGGGGTCCCGAACTAAGGGTCTTGACACGATGGTAACAGGGGCACGAGTTTTTAACCAAGTTCGGGCTCTTCGCAGATATAAAACCCTACGTCTTGCTTGTGTCTTATTGCTTTTGGATGGAGTACATAGTATAGATGATCTACCGTGAGATCGTTGTATGTCTTGATCTGATGATCTAAGTTGTGTCCTATCGACTAACCCAGTCCCGGTAGATATAAGTTACCGCAGGCCTAGGATTACAAGAGTCCTAGTCAGCTATGTCGGTGGAGAGGAGTCCTCCACAGACAAGGAGTCCTTGTCTTGACCAGCAAGTCTTTCAGAGTTTTCTTTGTAGATCGCCATGGGCCGTCCAAAGTGGCATAGGACGGAACCCACAAGGGTTCCTTAGCCTAGCCCACCAGGCCGGGGTCAACACCCTAGTCGAGCCACCGTCACCAGGTAGGGATTGTGTGTGTCCAATCTAGGGTCGGATGGCTTTCGATCTTTATCGTCAACAAACTCGATGTCATGCAATTCCACCACATGACTTCTAACCAGGCGACGGAGTTGCCCCTAGGAAATCCCTGGAATCTTCATCAACATCTACTTCGATATCACCCGAAGATCATGGAAAATTCATCTATGGAGCTTGTGGGTTCGACATCAACATTGCCATCGCACGACCGTGCAGGACAACACAAACAGCTGACTCGTTCATGCCATCCCCACCGTCTCAGACGTCGTTTGGACGATCCCTTCAGTGGGATTGTGTGAAATTGAGTCTATATCGACGTTGCAAATTTTCATCACCAACAGATGGTGAGATCTCTAGCTAGCTCAAGAAAGGTTGGGTGTTGTCCGGATCTGGACAAGAATCTGCGCAAGCTCGGTAAAACAAAGATGGTGGATGATTCCTATATTATTTGGAAGATCACACTATTTGAATTGAGCAGGATTACTACGCCTGCCACCCCTCCAAATTTTAGTTGGAGCAGACTGTTCAATCTCCTGGAAACGCTTGAGAAGTGCATCAGCATTCGAGTATGTTTTCCTAGGCGAAACAAATCCAAGCAAAATTCATCTTTCCCTTGGGCGGCCTATCAAGTGTCATCCAATTGAAGATATTTTTGGTGGAGATCTCTACCTCGCACTCAGAGGGTTCTACTCAACGCTTCAAGTTCTCTACCTCATGTCCCCGTCACTTCAAGGGCACTACTCCGTGCACCAAGGGTTGTACCTCGCGCTCTAAGGCCAGACGACTCTACCTCGTGCTCCAAGGACTTCATGTCATGCTTCGAGGGCCCTGCCTCACGCTCTAGGGGATCTACCTCGTGCTCCAAGGGCTTTACCTCCTTGTGTCGTTGCTCCATGTGCTCTACCTCGCGACGTCGTTTCTCCTAGGGCTCTACCTCCTCGTACCCTTGCTTCGAGGACTCTACTCTGCGCTCCACAGGAGCTACTTCATCACGCCACCGCTCGAAGGTCTCTATTCCATGCTCTGAGGGCTCTACCTCGTTGTTTTGTTGCACACAGGACTCTACTCCATGGTCTGAGGGCTTTATCTCATCGTGTCGTCGCTCGGAGGACTCTACTCCTCCCTTTGAGGGATCTACGTCATCGCGCCGTTGCTTCGAGGACTCTATTCGCGCTCTGAAGACTCTACATCCTCGTGCCATCACTCAGACACTCTACCACGCGCTTTGAGGGCTCTACCTCATCACATTGTTGCATGGAAAGCTCTACTCCGCAACCTGAGAGCTCTACCTCGTCATGTCGTCCCTTAAAGGGCTCTATCATGTTGCCCGGAGGACTCTACTTTGCGCTCCGAGTGTCCTACCTCATGGCTCCGTCGCTCCAACGACTCTACTCCATGCTCTAAGGACTCCACCTCTCAGCGTCATTGCTCGAAGGGATCTACTCCACCCTACGAGGGATCTACCTCATTGCATCGTTGTTCAGAGGGCTCTATTTCATGCCTGAGGGCGCTAGCCGTCACTCCGCTAACCTCTACCGACCTATGTGTACCTCTATCAACCTCCGCAAGATCTGACAACATCGCGCCACCACTTTGCGGGGTCCAACCTCTGTCATGTCATCACTCCGCTCACTTCAACCATGTCACCAACACATGGAGCATGAAAACAACTAAGTCACTTTTATGCTGAAGCTATGTACTTTCATTTTTTACATTAACTGATTACTCCGTGAGGAGTTTATTTTTGTTGAATCTTCCGAGCAACACTCGGTGGTTGCTCGACGCCCTATGTGTACGTTGTGTCCCGATAACTTAGCTGTGATTTTCCCTTATCATCCTACAATTATTTCAATAACATGTAAATATAATGCTCAGGGGCTACACCCTATGGGTGCGCTTTTTGCGCCCCCATAGGAAGAAGAATGCAGAAACACAAGATGCAGTTCACGCCCCCGCATTTATTAGAGCATCTCTGGTAAAATCGTGGATGCTGGAGTATCACCCTAACGACAACATGGACACATGAGAACCACTCTGACAGTTATGCATTTATTAGGGTACCCGTTTGGCAGAACCAAAGATGCCAAAGCATCACTCTCAAGGTAGTGTGGATACCTGGGACAACTCTGAAAATCCTGTGTTTACCCGAATACACCCCTGACGTATCCACTAATGATGAGGCATTACCCTGACGATAGCTTAACCGTCGAAGCATAGCTCTAACACACTACAAGAGTTGGACCATAACTCTAATGGGAACCAAAGCGCCAGAGCATCACTTCGACGTGAACATCGTGAACATCAGGAACATCGTGAACCTCATAAAGACCCGTTTGCCGGATGACACAAGGCGCACTCAACAAGGTTGAAGCTCTGAACTTCTGCTCAGACGAAGGACGAAGTTTGTTGGATTACAAGACCAACAACCCGGCCTTGAAGAGCTCGAGGGCTAATATCAACGCCATGCCCCAAGGGAATAGCCACGAAGGACAAATGAGGCCCAATAACCACGGGATGGCCCAAGCCCACTACTAAGAGTGCTCTGGCTATACAGGGGGCATCACTACCTTAGCGTAGAAGACAAGGACTCATTCGAAGATCTAGTTGTAAACCGACTAGTACTCTACCTTGTAAACCGACTAGGACTCGTGTAACCCTACCCCTCATTCACCTATATAAGGGGAGGTAGGAGCCTCTTGATCGGTTTGGCTCAATAACCTTACAAGCTTCTTACACATCTGATCTCCGAGGAAAAGCTCCTATACGATCTCATGGACAAACCTTTTGTAGACACAAACCCTATTACTCACACGAGACCGGATCATCAATACAGACAATCAAGAAACAGGGTATTACCTCGATCCAAAGGCCCTCGATAAATCTCCTCGTGTGTACCATCTGGATCTCTAACGCGTGCGCTATCCTTAGATGGACACTGTCGAGAAAATACCACGACAGCAAACGTTTTCCTGGATTGCCTTTATGCCTTTGGTGATTTGGTCTTCATCACTAGTTGGTTCGACTGTTTAATGAGGAGAATTCGACCTAAAAGACCTTGATTTTGTCCTGCATTGACTAGTACCGACAATATTGGCGGACTAGTGTTACTATGCCACATGTATGATTTGATGTTGGTGATTTAGTTGGATTAAGTGAAACGTTGTCATGGTGGCCCGATGCTACATGTATTTGTTTGTTGTGGGTGCTTTAGCTGGATTAACGTTGTGTTTGGTATTGCCACGGACTCCCCCCCCCCCCCCCCCCCCCCCCCCCCGGTCCCAACCGTTTTCCCCAGGTTAGTGTTGGTTTGCATGTTTTATTTTTATAGAAGAGATAATGAGAGGACAACCAGTTCAGTAATCGCAAACCGAGCTATCTGGTTCGCAGGTTTCTAAAAACGCAGGAACACAAAACACTTATGGTTACATTGAAATCCTAAAAAATCATTGTTTAATATAATTTTCCTATTTGTATGCCTTTTTCAGTCACGGCAGTAGAAGCCGGAAAGACGACCTGACGACCCTTTCATCGTTACCACTTGGAACTTGTAGCTACGGCCTTTCCCTGGATTTGGCACCATAAACACCGTCCCATCCCCCTCCCACAGTCCCACTCGCATCCCACTCCACTCTCTCTCTCACTCCTAATCACCTGTGCGACCGCTCGCTGGGATCAAGTACCTATGCCAAAGCCAACAGGCGCGCGCGTTCAAGTCTCCTGCTCTCTGCTTATCTCCTGTATGGTCACGCGAAACCCAAAAAACAGGCAGCTCACGCCATTAGAACGCCGTAGCACCGAACCACGAATCGCCAGAACAGTACTATACATCATAAACAAAGCTCCTGCCCATGCGGGGACGACGTTACCAGTACCAGCAGTGCACAGATACGAACCAAAGATCCTAAACAGAGCCACGCATGGTGGTAAGCCTCTGAGGGATTCTCTCGAGCACATGCCGTGCGCGCGCAGAGCAGAGCAGAGCGGCCGTCCGCTACCATCACGAGACGCCAAGGGGGGGACGCTTGCAGAGGCGTAATTCGAGCGGATAAATTAAGTGCGGGGGGCAGGCGAGCGGCGGGCGACATGCACCTGGAGGAGGAGTACTCGTAGAGCTTGCCGGCGGGGGAGAAGACGAGCAGCGCGACCTCGGCGTCACAGAGGAGCGAGAGCTCGAAGGCCTTCTTGAAGAGCCCCGCGCGGCGCTTGGAGAAGCGCACCTGCCGGCTCGTCCGGTCCTCGATCCGCCGCAGCTCAACCCGCCCGCGCCGCGCCATCCTCCTCCTCCGGCCGCAGCTCGTCTCTCTATCTCAGTCCCTCTCGTCGGTGGTGGTGGCGAAGGTAAGTAGGCAGGGTCGCAGGGAGGAGGGGGGGGCGAGGCGACAGGGGGGCGGGGGAGGAGAGGGACGGGGACTGCGGGTGGTGACCATGGGGTCCATCCATTGACCAGTCATTGTACACCTTAGAGGTACCGCGCCTGTGGCTCCTTTATCTTGGGCTGCCAAATACATACATAGCACAACATCCACTTTTACATGTAGTCTCTAAAACGGTCTTAAAACTTCAATAACTAGATGATACCCGGGCGTTGCTGCGGGAATTGGTTGCAATATATTTCAATGAGATTTGATTGTACAAATCATTAATAATTGAATTTTAATGTATAAACTAAAATATAAAATAAATATTATATTTAATTTGTATTTAATTATTATATATTTATAAATATTCATTAAAAATATGTAGCATGATATAATGAAAATATTATCCCATGCATGTTGTCGTGGGCCTTTGACGAGGTGACATTTGTGCATGTTGAGATAAATAAAAATGGTGGGAGCAACTAATATAATAGAAAAAAAAACGCGCATGCTAAGAGCATCTAAAGCCGGACCCCCTATATGCTCCTCAAACGTCCGGAACGCCCTCCCAGTCACTGACCGGTCACAAAAATGCGACCCAACCGGACCCCTCATATCTGTCTCAAACGCCCGGACTGACCGGCACCCCTCATATCCATCTCAAATATGAGGACGATATGAGGGCTCGCGGACGCACCCGGGCACGCCCAGTCAGTCCGCCAGGTAGGACGCGACCCCACTCCGGACCATCTTTTCTCTTTTCTTATTTTCTTTCTCTCTCTTCTTCTCCACCAATCACGTGCAAGTGACGGGACATATGAGAAGAAAAATGAGAAGTGTGGCTGCGCGGACCAAATTATAGGGGCTTAAAACGGACACACCCAGTCACTGATCGGACGCGTCCGCGGACGTTTAAGGGGTCAGATTTACTAGGTCAGGTTGTAGATGCTTTAAGGTGAGCCTTTGATAAGGTGGCATGTGTGGTGAGTTGACTAGGTCAGGCTGTAGATGCTTTAAGGTGAGCCTTTGATAAGGTGGCATGTGTGGTGAGTTGACATGTGTGGTGAGATTTGGTTACAAATATGAAGAGAACAAAATTAGAAACATTGGGTGCATTTGTCCTCTTTGGTAAGATGAAAATGTCCCCTTTTTGCGGGGTCAGATGAAAATGTCCCTAACTATATTGTTAGAGCAATCTAAGTGGTAAATCATGTGGCTAGTAAACTAATTTCATGGATGATTATGTGGAGAAAATGCATGATTCATATACTGGTTGATGTAATACAACAAATTTACTCACATGGGGTAACCAAATGTTTTTCTTGAAGGAAAATTGTAAAACTGAGCTTTCTGAATAATCAATACATATATTTGGGATCAGTGTGCCTGAGCGGTCAAACTAGTGATGGGATTATAGTGACTTAAATAGTTGGATACGGGGAATTAATTCTTCCAAATTCAGCGTGCGCAATCATGATCTTTAGAGTGCCGGGACGTGAGGCCAATAGAGATGATCATGCGAGCAAGAGAATGATTGACTAACTGTCGGGGATATGACCCCGCGGTATAACCCACCGTTTGGGCCAGGTTAGACCGTAGGCGCCTTATAAATCATATGCTTAATGGGCTGTAGAGATGACAGAAAGGCAGGTGTTGAGGATTTACCAAGTAAGTCGCCCGACGGCCAGCATGAGAAGACGGTGACTCAAGGCCCGCGAGGTGGAAGACGCCGGGAGCTTTCCTTACTTGGGAGACAAGATGAGGTAGAATTGTAATAAGTCACGAGACGTAATATGACTCGTACTCTTGTAAACCCGGGGGCCTCAACCTGTATATAAAGGCGAGCCCCTGAGGCCAGTAGATTAGGTTAGAAACTCTCGAAAGCTAGGTCAGCGATTCCGCACCCTTGTAATCGAGATCACCATCAATATAGACACCAAAGCAGGACGTAGTCTTTTACCTCCATCGGAGGGGCCGAACCTGGGTAAACCCGTCTCTCGTTCCCGATCAACCCCTTCGAGTCGCCACACAGCAGCGATGGCCTCACACCTAAGTTCTCCTACGAGAACATCTGCCGTGACAAAACCACGACAGTTGGCGCCCACCGTGGGGCCTTCGCGTGGTGGAGTTGAGTTCTCGGAGGGAGCTTTTCCAGGGTTCGGGAGCTACGCGGTGGCTCAGATGAGCAAGAGCCGCCGCGGCAAGCTCTACATCGACAATTCAAGCTGGGGTCCTGAGGCCGACTCAGTCGAGTCTGGGTACCGGGTCCCCTTCGACAAGATCGATGTCTTCATCGGCAAGATCGGCAAGATCGGCGTCTTCATTGATAGAAAAGCGAATAATTATGAAGATATCCAAGGCAATGATTATGCATATAGGCATCACGTCCGTGTCAAGTAGACCGAAACGATTCTGCATCTACTACTATTACTCCACACATCGACCGACTCCTGCCTGCATCTAGAGTATTAAGTTCATGAAGAACAGAGTAACGCATTAGGTAAGATGACATGATGTAGAGGGATAAACTCAAGCAATATGATGAAAACCCCATCTTTTTATCCTCGATGGCAACAATACAATATGTGCCTCGCTACCCCTACTTTGTCACTGGGTGAGGACACCGCAAGATTGAACCCAAAACTAAGCACTTCTCCCATTGCAAGAATTACCAATCTAGTTGGCCAAACCAAACCAATAACTCGAAGAGACTTGCAAAGATATGAATTCATGCATATAAGAATTCAGAGAAGATTCAAATAATATTCATAGATAATCTAAACATAAACCAACAATTCATCGGATCTCGACAAACACACCGCAAAAGAGTATTACATCGGATAGATCTCCATGAAGATCATGAAGAACATGGTATTGAAGAACAAAGAGAGAGAAGAAGCCATCTAGCTACTAGCTATGGACCCGAAGGTCTGTGGTAAACTACTCATGCATCATCGGAGGGGCAATGGAGTTGATGTAGATGCCCTCCGTGATCGATTCCCCCTCCGGCAGATTACCGAAAAGGCTCCAAGATTGGATCTCACGGGAACAGTGGCTTCCGGCGGCGGAAAAGTATTTTCGTGGCTCTTTTTGGTATCCAGGGAATATTTGGGAATTTATAGGCCGAAGAATAGGGTTAGGAGGGCTGCCGTGGGGCCACAAGCCAGGGGGGCGCGCCCCCCTAGGGCGCGCCCCGGTGGCTTGTCGCCACACGGCGGCTCTCCTGCCTTCATCTCCAAGTTTGCTGGCTTTCTTCTGGTCCAAGAAAAAACATTCCGAAGATTTCATTCCATTTGGACTCCGTTTAATATTCCTTATCTGCACTACTCAAAAACAAGGAAAAAACAGAAACTGGCACTAGGCTCTAGATTAATAGGTTAGTCCCAAAAATAATATAAAATAGCATATTAATGCATATAAAACATCCAAAACAGATAATATAATAGCATGGAGCAATCAAAAATTATAGATACGTTGGAGACGTATCAAGCATCCCCAAGCTTAATTCCTGCTCGTCCTCGAGTAGGTAAATGATAAAAACAGAATTTTTGATGTGGAATGCTACCTAACATATTTATCCATGTAATATTCTTTATTGTGGCATGAATATTCAGATCCATAAGATTCAAAAAAATAGTCTAATATTGACATAAAAACAGTAATACTTCGAGCATACCAACAAGGCAATCGTGTCCTTTCGAAATAACATGGCCTTAGAAAGTTATCCCTATAAAATCATATGGTCTGGCTATGCACCATCTTCCCCACACAAAGTATCTAAATCATGCACAACCCCGATGACAAGTCAAGCAATTGTTTCACACTTTTTATGTTCTCAAACCTTTTCAACTCTCACGCAATACATGAGCATGAGCCATGGATATAGCACTATAGGTGGAATAGAATATGGTGGAGGTTGCAAGGAAAAAGGAGAAGATAGTCTCACATCAACTAGGCGTATCAACGGGCTATGGAGATGCCCATCAATAGATATCAATGTGAGTGAGTAGGGATTGCCATGCAACGGATGCACTAGAGCTATAAGTGTATGAAAGCTCAAAAATAAAACTAAGTGGTTGTGCATATGATGAAAAATTCCACTAGTTATATGAAAGTGACAAAATAGGAGACTCTCTATCATGAAGATCATGGTGCTACTTTGAAGCACAAGTGTGGAAAAAGATAGTAGCAATTGTCCCTTCTCTCTTTCTCTCATTTTTTATTTTCTCTTTTTTTTTGGTGGGCATCTTTGGCCTCTTTTTTTTTATTTGGGCTTCGCTGGCCTCTTTTATTATTTGTAAAGTCCGGAGACTCATCCCAACTTGTGAGGGATTCATAGCTTCCATCATCCTTTTCTCTCACGGGACAATGCTCTAATAATGAAAATCATCACACTTTTATTTACTTACAACTCAAAAATTACAACTCGATACCTAGAACAAAATATGACTCTATATGGAATATGAATGTGATGGTGCGTGTCATGAAAAACGGAACGATGAAAGTTGCATGGCAATATATCTCGGAATGGCTATGGAAATGCCATAATAGGTAGGTATGGTGGCTGTTTTGAGGAAAATATATGGTGGCTGTTTTGAGGAAGGTGGGTTTAATGCACCGGCAAAAGTTGCGCGGTACTAGAGAGGCTAGCAAAGATGGAAGGGTGAGAGTGCGTATAATCCATGGACTCAACATTAGTCATAAAGAACTCACATACTTATTGCAAAAGTCTATTAGTTATCGAAACAAAGCATTAGACGCATCCTCCTAGGGGAGAGGTTGGTAGGAGTTAACCATCGCGTGCTCCCGACCCTCACACAAAGGTTGACAATCATTAAACAAATCATGCTCCGACTTCGTTACATAACGGTTCACCATACGTGCATGCTACGGGAATCACAAACTTCAACACAAGTATTTCTTCCAATTCACAATTACTCACTAGCATGACTCTCATATTACCATCTTCATATCTCAAAACTATATGCAAGGAATCTAACTTCTCATAGTATTCAATGCACTTAATATGAAAGTTTTTATTATATCCCTCTTGGATGCCCATTATATTAGGACTAAATTCATAACCTAAACCAATTACCATGCTGTTTTAAAGACTCGCAAAATAATATAAGTGAGGTACGAGAGTTCAATAATTTCTATAAAATAAAACACCACCGTGCTCTAAAAAGATATAAGTGAAGTACTAGAGCAACATTGCCTAGCTCAAAAGATATAAGTGAAGCACATAGAGTATTCTAATAAATTCACGATTCAGCGTGTCTCTCTCAAAAAGATGTGTGCAGCAAGGATGATTGTGGCAAACTAAAAAGCAAATACTCATATCATACAAGATGCTCCAAGCAAAACACATATCATGTGGTGAATAAAAATATAGCCTCAAGTAAATTTACCGATGGATTGAAGACGAAAGAGGGGATGCCTTCCGGGGCATCCCCAAGCTTAGGCTTTTTGGTATCCTTGAATATGGCTTGGGGTGCCTTGGGCATCCCCAAGCTTAGGCTCTTGCCACTCCTTATTCCATAGTCCATCAAATCTTTACCCAAAACTTGAAAACTTCACAACAGAAAACTCATGAGATCCGTTAGTATAAGAAAACTAAATCACCACTTTAGGTACTGTTGTGAACTCATTCTTTATTTATATTGGTGTAATATCTACTGTATTCTAACTTCTCCATGGTTCATACCCCCGATACAACCCATAGATACATCAAAATAAGCAAACAAGACAAAGAAAACAAAATCTGTCTAAAACAGAACAGTCTGTAGCAATCTATAGACTTCGAATACTTTTGTAACACCAAAAATTCTCAAAAATTAGAACAATCGGGGCAATTTGTATTGATCAAAAGCACGTTCCAGTGAATTTACAAAATTCCTGGACTGGGAGAAAAAGTTTCTGTTTTTCAGCAAAATCAAATCACAAACACCATAGACCATCCGAAAGGTCTTACTTGGCTCAAACACTAATTTAAACAAGAAAACACAATTACTACAGAGGTAATAATGTGTAAAACACTCAAAAAACAGAAGCAAAAACAAAAGCATAAAAATAAAATTGGGTTGCCTCCCAACAAGCGCTATTGTTTAACGCCCCTAGCTAGGCATAACGCAATAGATCTAGGTATTGTCATCTTTGGTATGCAATCCATAAGTAGCTCTCATAATAGATTCATAAGGTAATTTTATTTTCTTTCTAGGAAAGTGCTCCATGCCTTTCCTTAATGGAAATTGGAATCTAATATTTCCTTCCTTCATATCAATAATTGTACCAATCGTTCTAAGGAAAGGTCTACCAAGAATAATAGGACATGTAGGATTGCAATCTATATCAAGAACAATGAAATCTACGGGCACATAATTCCTATTTGCAACAATAAGAACATCATTAATCCTTCCCATAGGTTTCTTTATAGTGGAATCCGCTAGATGCAAATTTAAAGAGCAATCATCAAATTCACGGAAACCTAGTACATCACATAAAGTTTTTGGAATCGTGGAAACGCTAGCATCCAAATCACACAAAGCATGGCACTCATAATCTTTAATTTTAATCTTAATAGTAGGTTCCCACTCATCATAAAGCTTTCTAGGTATAGAAACTTGCAACTCAAGTTTTTCTTCAAAAGATTTCATCATAGCATCCACGATATGTTTAGTAAAAGCTTTATTTTGATTATAAGCATGCAGAGAATTCAACATGGATTGCAACAAGGAAACACAATCAATCAAAGAACAACTATCATAATTAAAGTCCTTGAAATCCAAAAGAGTGGGTTCATTGCTATCTAAAGTTTTGACCTCTTCAATCCCACTTTTATCAATCTTAGCATTAAGATCTATAAACTCCGAATCATTGGGACGCCTTTTAACTAAAGTTGACTTATCTCCAGTCCCATATTTATCAAAATTTACATTAGAAAACAAATATTCAATAGGAGTCACATCAATGACTTTAAGATCTTCATCAATAGTATCACGAGAACACACTTTTTCAAGCCATTCACGCTTAGCACGTATTCTAGCGGTTCTTTCCTTACACTCATCAATAGAAATTCTCATAGCCTTTAAAGACTCATTAATATCATGCTTGGGTGGAATAGATCTAATTTTCAAAGAATCAATCTCAAGAGAAATTCTATCAACGTTCCTAGCCAAATCATCAATCTTGAGCAATTTTTCTTCAATCATAGCATTGAAACCTTTTTGCGAGCTAATAAATTCTTTAATATTATTCTCAAGATCAGAGGGCATCTTATTATAATTTCCATAATAATTGTTGTAGGAATTACCATAATTATTAGAGGAATTACTAGGAAACGGCCTAGAATTGAAATTACCTCTATACGCGTTATTACCAAAATTGTTCCTACCAACAAAATTCACATCCATAGATTCATTATTATTTCCAATCAAAGAAGACAAAGGCATATCATTAGGATCAATAGGAGCACTCTTACTAGCAAACAATTTCATTAATTCATCCATCTTTTCACTCAAAGTATTTATTTCTTCAATAGCATGCACTTTTTTACTAGTAGGAGATCTTTCGGTATGCCATTGAGAGTAATTTGCCATAATATTATCTAGGAGTTTAGTAGCTTCTCCTAATGTGATTTCCATAAAAGTACCACCCGCGGCGGAATCTAAAAGATTTCTAGATGCAAAATTCAATCCCGCATAGAAAATTTGTATAATCATCCATAAACTCAAACCATGCGCGGGGCAATTTCTAATCATTAGTTTCATCCTCTCCCAAGATTGTGCAACATGCTCATGATCAAGTTGCTTAAAATTCATTATATCGTTCCTAAGGGAGATGATCTTAGCGGGCGGAAAGTACTTGGAAATAAAAGCATCTTTACACTTATTCCATGAATCAATACTATTTTTAGGCAAAGATGAAAACCAAGTTTTAGCACGATCTCGTAGTGAGAACGGAAATAGATTCAATTTAACAATATCATTATCCACATCTTTCTTATTTTGCATATCGCACAACTCAACGAAAGTATTTAGATGGGATGCGGCATCTTCACTAGGAAGGCCGGAAAATTGTTCTTTCATAACAAGATTAAGCAAAGCAGCATTAATTTCATAGGATTCCGCACTAGTGGCGGGAGCAATCGGAGTACTAATAAAATCATTATTATTAGTATTGGAAAAGTCACACAACTTGGTATTCTCTTGAGTCATCGTGACAAAGCAAGCAATCTAGCACACAAGCAAACGGAAAGACGAACGGAAAAAGGGCGAATAAAAAGGCAAATCTTTTTGGTATTTTCTGAAAATTGTTTTAGAAGTGGGGGAGAGGAAAACGAGAGACAAATGGCAAATAATGTAAATGCAAGAGATGAGTTTGTGATGGGTACTTGGTAGGCTTGATGTAGATCTCCCCGGCAACGGCGCCAGAAATCCTTCTTGCTACTTCTTGAGCATGCGTTGGTTTTCCCTTGAAGAGGAAAGGGTGATGCAGCAAAGTAGATAAGTATTTCCCTCAGTTGTTGAGAACCAAGGTATCAATCCAGTAGGAGATACAAGCAAGTCCCCAATAGATGTACCTACACAAATAATCAAACACTTGCACCCAACGCTATAAAGGGGTTGTCGATCCCTCCACGGTTATTTGTAAGGATGAGATCTGATAGAGATAGATAGATAGGATTGCTAAAACGGAAAGTAAAACAAAAATAAAAATAATGCAACGAGGTATTTTTGGTATTTTTGGTTTATAGATCTGAAAATATAATGTGGAAAATAGACCCGGGGGCCATAGGTTTCACTAGAGGCTTCTCTCATGAAGGAAAATAATACGGTGGGTGAACAAATTACTGTCGAGCAATTGATAGAAAAGCGAATAATTATGAAGATATCCAAGGCAATGATTATGCATATAGGCATCACGTCCGTGTCAAGTAGACCGAAACGATTCTGCATCTACTACTATTACTCCACACATCGACCGACTCCTGCCTGCATCTAGAGTATTAAGTTCATGAAGAACAGAGTAAGGCATTAGGTAAGATGACATGATGTAGAGGGATAAACTCAAGCAATATGATGAAAACCCCATCTTTTTATCCTCGATGGCAACAATACAATACGTGCCTCGCTACCCCTACTTTGTCACTGGGTGAGGACACCGCAAGATTGAACCCAAAACTAAGCACTTCTCCCATTGCAAGAATTACCAATCTAGTCGGCCAAACCAAACCAATAACTCGAAGAGACTTGCAAAGATATGAATTCATGCATATAAGAATTCAGAGAAGATTCAAATAATATTCATAGATAATCTGAACATAAACCCACAATTCATCGGATCTCGACAAACACACCGCAAAAGAGTATTACATCGGATAGATCTCCATGAAGATCATGAAGAACATGGTATTGAAGAACAAAGAGAGAGAAGAAGCCATCTAGATACTAGCTATGTACCCGAAGGTCTGTGGTAAACTACTCACGCATCATCGGAGGGGCAATGGAGTTGATGTAGATGCCCTCCGTGATCGATTCCCCCTCCGGCAGATTACCGGAAAAGGCTCCAAGATTGGATCTCACGGGAACAGAGGCTTCCGGCAGCGGAAAAGTATTTTCGTGGCTCTTTTTGGTATCCAGAGAATATTTGGGAATTTATAGGCCGAAGAATAGGGTTAGGAGGGCTGCCGTGGGGCCACAAGCCAGGGGGGCGGCCCCCCCTAGGGCGCGCCCCGGTGGCTTGTCACCACACGGCGGCTCTCCTGCCTTCATCTCCAAGTTTGCTGGCTTTCTTCTGGTCCAAGAAAAATCATTCCGAATATTTTATTCCATTTGGACTCCGTTTAATATTCCTTATCTGCAATACTCAAAAACAAGGAAAAAACAGAAACTGGCACTAGGCTCTAGATTAATAGGTTAGTCCCAAAAATAATATAAAATAGCATATTAATGCATATAAAACATCCAAAACAGATAATATAATAGCATGGAACAATCAAAAATTATAGATACATTGGAGACGTATCAAAGCCACCGGGGAATCATATGAGCCGCCTCGTCAGGTCATTGTCTACATGGCAGGAACCGCGGCGGCTCCAGATCCGTCGGTCGCAGCGGCTACGGACGGTGCTGGTGGGTCAGGCAAGACACCGGCTCAGGCCATGAGCAATTTGATGTCTGAGATGGCCAAACTCGTGGAGAGCCCTATCACCGCAAAGAATCAGGAAGCTCGTAATACGAAACTCGCAAAAAATCGCACCGAGATGACTAAGGTTCAAGGAGAAATTGATGCTGAAAACGTTCGGATGGCTGAAGTGCAGGCTTGTATCCATAACGAGTCGGAGCGTTTGAAGGTTGAGGCTTGGCAGCTAGGGCTTCATCGGGATGCTTCTGAGGTGGTCCACCTTAGGAGACACCAAAGCCGGCTGCCGATAGGACTCGAGCCGACTCAGTTATTCGCTAGCCCAGCAACGCCTCGGGCGGGACATGATCCACCTCGTCAGGCAGGGCGGCAGGTAGAGCCGGTTCAGCCGCCGCCGGTTCAGTCGCCGACTTAGTGTTTTCAGACACCGCAAGGTCACTGTTCCAACCCGGTTGACAACGTGTTGATAGCAACGTGCAATTTGGAGGCACTTCCGATTCACGGGAACACCCCAGTTGAGATCGAGGCAAGGAAGGCCATCGAGATGCTGAGAACAACAGTAGTACAACAGGTGCTATATTCTTACAACCATGATCGGATGCATTCCACTCCATATGCTAGCAAGAGTCGCCATGGAGAATTTCCGGCTGTCTCCAGTAGCGGGCCTCAGCGGCAGCCTCGGGTTTCCCCGACCCGGCCTATGTTACCCGACGCTCAAGCAGTCGTTGATGCGGCAAGAGCCGCCCGGCAAGCGGAGGCAGAGGCAGCCGCGGCATGGGCAACTCAGCGGCCCGTAGCGGAGCCCCAGTCTGCGGCACCGGGGGTTAGAGTTAACAACAGGACAATCGGCATCCCTTGCCTGTCGCCGGCTCTCCACGGTGAGCCGATGCCTAAGGACTTCAAAGGGCCACGTAAGGTGCCCAACTACACCGCAGATCTTGAACCGACTGCATGGATTGAAAGTTATGAGTTGGCTATGGATATGCTCGATGTCAGTGATGCGGTATGCGCGAAGTATTTGACAATGATGCTAGAGGGACCGGCTCGAACATGGTTGAAAAACCTTCCGCCCAATTCCATCAATTCCTGGGCAGAGTTGAAGGAGTGTTTCATCAAAAAAAATCAAGGAACGTACAAGCGGCCAATGACGATCATAGATCTTCAGCATTGTGTTCAGCTCACGGACGAGTCGGCGCATCATTGGACCCATCGGGTAGCAGAAATTATCCACTCATCAGACAGCATCACGGCGGCTCGGGCTGTGCTCATCTTGGAGAAGAATTGCCATTTTCTGCCCCTGGTCCCGAAACTTGGACGGTTAAAGCGCAAAGTTCAAGATATGGGCGAATTGATGGACGTTCTTACTAGGTATGCCGAATCAGATAGCACGAAGGATCCCGGCTCAGACGAGGATAAAACTGGCAAGGGGAAAAAGGTGATGGTGGCAAAGGTCATCATCAAGGTGGAAACTCTGGAGGTCAAAGCAACAAACGAAAACAGCCCGATGGTGGGTCAGAGCTTGTGGCCAATACCAACATCAGTTTTAGAAATCAGCACCGGAACGGCCGCCCTGGAGGGCCTTATAATGGGAACAAACCACATAATTACGAGGAGGCACTTAAGGGGCCTTGTCCCAAGCATAGTACACAGGACAAGCCGGCTACTCACTCGTGGGAAACTGTTATATCATGCAGGAGTTCCACAACCACGCGTCTCAGAATCATCAAGGAGGCAACGGTGGAGGACATCCGTCTTAGTATGGCCAAGGCGGCTCAAAAGGCGGCTCGCCAGGTGGGTTTCCAGGATCAGGGTTTCAACACCAAGGAAATAATGGCAGTGGACAGCATCCCGGTCAGGACGGTCAGCGGCATAATAGCCAAGCAGGGTTTCAGAGTAATCCCAAGCAGTTAAATGGTGGTCAATACCATGTTTTACCACCAATATCAACAAATGAGACAAAAAACTCAAACAGAGGGCCATCAATATGGTAGACCCAGCTGTTCCCAGGTATCTTAATTGGTCTGAGCAGCCCATCATTTGGAGCAGGAAGGATCATCCTCCCAGGGTTGATAACCCAGGGGATCTGGCCCTAGTGGTGGCACCCCAGGTAGGCGGGTATGTCCCCATGAAAGTTCTCATGGATAGAGGTAGCAGCATCAATATTTTATATTACGACACTTTTCGACGAATGGGCCTCCTGGATAGCAGTCTGCAACCCTAAATCACAGTCTTTCATGGCATTGTTCCCGGGAAATCAGCATGCCCAGTTGGGCGGGTTAAGCTTGACGTCGCCTTTGGTAACGAATATAACTATAGATGTGAGCCCTTAACTTTTGAGGTGGTGAAAATAAAAAGTCCGTACCACGCCCTCTTCGAAAGACTGGCTTACGCTCGTTTTATGGCTCATCCCTGCTACATCTACCTCAAACTCAAGATGTTGGGTCCAAAAGGAACTATAGTCGTGGGAGGTGACAGGAAGATTGCTCGGAAGTGTGAGGAAGGAGATGCGGCTTACGCTGAGTCGGCCTATGCTATTCCAGAATTAAGGTCCAATCCGGTTGATGACGACCCACACGATCAGAATCCCCTCAAGAAAATCAACACTTAAGTGAGTTGATGCGACTTACCTTTAGTTTTATTATATTTAGGAGTCATAGGCTCGTTCTTTTTCTATATCGATCCCCAATTTCTTTATATACTTCTATGTTTTCAAATAAAATAAAGCCGGCACCCCCGAAACTCGGGGTTTCTTGCCATTTTAGCCTATATATTGAGCACGAGTCTTTATTGTTTGGAGCATGTTACTTGGGGGCTTCTGGCTCAACGAGTAACTATAATTTTATGATCATTGGAATAAAGCTGGCTTATCTGAACCCCAGATGTTTTGCAATAGAAGCATTGCCTCCTGTATATCCTATGCCAAGCTTTTCCATGATCATAGGGCACTTGAGGGCTTCCAACTCACCGAGTTTAGCTTTCTCACCCTCCTGACCCGGCATAAAGAAACGCCATGAAAATGGTTAAACCTGTCTGTGTGCTTGATGCGACTCCGATCAAGTGACCCCATGAACTCTTGACTAGTCACTCCATTATGGACCCTGAACTGTTCAAGGTTAAAACATTGGTTAAGTCACGTGAGAGCCGGCATACGGAGAGCTAGGATAAACCATGGGTTATCATACCCGCTTCATTGAAGCAGGACTTAAGCTTCGAAAGCTGGTCTTTTTACCGAGTCTCACGGAGCCGGATTATTATAATTTCTTTATTATTTATACAGCAATATGTTACAATTTGATAAGCTTTCGGGTATATTTGCCGGCTCATTACTGAGTGCTCGGGTTACAAAACCATACCTTGTCAAGGTCGGCTATAATAGAAAATCCCCCCTGCAACGACGTTGGGGAAGAATTCATCAATAAAAAAACTTGACAACCTCATAGACAAGTCCTTCGAAAGGTGGCCGGATGACCTCTTCAAATTCGGTCAAAAAATCCAGAGGCAAAGAAAGGAAGTAAGCATGATGTTTTGGGAAACAGCTCAAGGCAGCAAGGCTTCATGACAGTTTTTACCATAAAAGGGATGCAGTAAACGTGCACGAAGGCATGACAGGGAATTTCAAAGTTTCGAACTATCCCTATTACAAGCTCATATTATGAAGCCACAAAATATTAATGTTTTTGCCCAACATTCATGGGCTTGAGCCGCCTGGCGGCTAATTCATCATCAAATTCTCATCTTCAAGCTCGGCCTACGCCAGCCATCTCTGGACGAGTTTCTGCCGGCGTTTCCTCATCTTCAGCCTGCTGGTCTTTTTGTTGCCACTGAATTGATAGTAAGGATTCAAAGTTTGAAGATCCTTCGATAAGACTTGACACATCGACATCAGGAGCAAAGGGTCTCTTACGTCGGGGCGGCACCAGCTCTGACGGCTCATCAATAGGGGCATCGATGCGCTCGTTTTTTATGGAGTATGCCGGGTTGTACTTCGAAAGATTGATTTCTTCGGCCATAAGAGTCGCCAGTGGCCAGGTCTCCTTCACACATTTGGTAAAATCTGCGTGGGTGAACTCTGAGCCGTCCAGTTTATATTCCGGAAAGCCACTTTCCAGAGCCTCCAAATCTAGCTCAGGCAAGTATGCCTTTGCACGGGCAAGAGCCATGTTTGCTCCACCACGAGCCGCCGATTTTCGGGTCTTTGTGATGCACTGTGGTACTGTGGACAGTTGTTTCAACATGTCTTTGATGCTCTTGGGCAGGTGTTTCAAGTTCTTCACTGCCATAATAGAATAGACAGACCCTATGAATAGTTGCTCTACATATGTGAAAATTGCCTTTAACTTCACAATAGGCAGTTCAACAAGGGTCTGCTCTTTTCATCCTGCATACAAAGACAGTTGCGATGCTGAGCCGCCATATGATCATGACTCGATAATTCAAAAGAGGAAAGAAGTTTCGAGCACATACCAAAGATGGCTGTCAACATCTCACTAATCTGCTTCACCAAGGTGTTATAATTTTCTTTTAACGGCCCAAGTTCACCCTCTGCCATCTCAGCACGTTTCAAAAGGGTGGATTTCTCTTCCTCAAACTTCTTTACAGCTTGCTCAAACCGGTCTTGAGCTTCACGCGCAGATTCTTCAACACGAGCCGCCGCAAGACCGGCTTCAATTTTTAGCTTCACTTCTTCTTTGAGACGCTCCTGCAAATTTACAAGAAACACGGTTCAGAAGTCTTTCATATATTCTGCCAGGTATGAATTTTTTTATCTTCAAGCCGCCTTTGAGAGGGCGACTTAATCCTGGGGGTTATGGCATCTCTAAAATATTTTCCAAAGTCCCTTGAGGTTGTAAACAATCCACACGACACTTGGGGGCTAATGTGCTAAAATTCACACCGTTAAGAAGATCCGACTTATCTTAAAAAGATAAGCCGACCCTTGGGGGCTACAGGTTGATTTTTCTTCACAGGTGCTAAAGACCCGATTTATCTCAAGAGGGTAGGCCGGCCTTTGGAGGCTACAACACTGCTCTGTATTATCTATCCCATAGAATAAAAGTACCACCTAGTCATGGTTATAACAAGTTGGTCCTTGGGGGCTACAGTTATAAGTTCAACACCATTATGATTATTTTGAAGAACCAGCTAACCATTTTCATAGTAAGATGGTCCTTGAGGGCTAATGATAGGATATAATGGTCAAGCATGTAAAGCAGGAATATTACCTCATACTTCTCTTTAAGAGCATTGATTAAATGAATCTCAAGCTCTTGGTTTTCTGAAAGCCGGGTCAAATATTGCTGATGAATGTCTTCCACTTCAAGAATAGACAAACTGGGAATTTCTAGTTTGGTTTTCCCCTTTCTAAGTCAACCGGCTCATCCTTGGCCACAATTTTTGCTAAAGAGGTAGAAGCAATAGGAGCTCGGAAAGCCTCTTTAACAATGACAACATCCGGGTCATATTGACTTGCCGGATTGGGGTCATCAACCTGAGCCGCTGGATTAGAGAGGCACGTCGGGCTGGACGGATGAGAAGATAGGTCAGCTGAGGCATTCTCGACATTCATTGTCGTTTCCATAAAGACCGGCTCATCTGGCCCAGGCGCCTCAACGTTGGCCGCTGGTTCAACAGTGGTATCAGGATTATTGTTTCCTGGAAGATCAATTTTAGCGGCTGTCTTCTTAGGAGGAGGGTTTAAAACATCTTGGCTTGCAACACCTGAGGTCGACCCGGCAACACGTGTTGATACAAAAGCTTTTGCCCTATAGTTAGACAGAGATTATATAATTATAGCTCAATGATCAAATATGCAAAAGTTTGTGCAAGGTTCAAAGTTTTACCTGCGATTGATATTGAAAGCAGGAAGCTGAGTTGCAGATGAGTCGCCCGAAGACGAAGAAGATTCCTGGTCAAAAAAGTTTGGTTGTTTTTAAAGATCGGTTAAAGAAAACAACTATGTAATGAGCCAGTTCTGGATTATTTGGTACCTCAAGACGCGGCTTACGAGCCGGCGGTGCGTGGGACAAACCAGGGGCTAAGTCGCCCGAGTCACTTCGGGCATTGCATTTTGATTGATCAGCAAATTGAGTTTTCTTCAAACAATAATCGTGAATTAAGTAAGAGTTTTGGTGTGACAGTTTAAGCTTCTGGACGGTTCGTTTTGGTTTTCTTGGGATAAATGTCTCTAAGGAACTAGAAGGGAACGGGATTACCTCAATATCGCCGGCTAGATTGGATTCTGAATTGCCCTGCTAATAAAGTGCGTCAGGAAAATTTAGTAAATGAATGGCAGAACAAGACAAGTTTTACCTCAGAATGTTCTCCTGAAGATGACTCAAGGGGCGGGTCATCCTTCTGGCCCGTTGAAGGAGCGGGGGCCTGAGGTGAGACGCTCCAGAAGTCAGAGCCTTCCTGCAACGATGTAAAGCAGAAGATAAGAAGATAGAGTAAGAAAAACACAGAAGAAGGGAAATATAAGAGATAAGAAAAGATTGAATACCAGAGGAGCTCAATTTAGCAGATAGAACGGGCCCAAGCCGATGACGCTGCACTTCTCCTTTGAGTCAGCAAAAAACCTCTTTGTTTCCTTATTAAGGGCATTGTCTGACAGATCTTCAGTAGAGAAACGTTGAGCATTAGACGATCCGCCCGAGTATTGACACATGAGATTTTCTCTCACACTGACGGGTTGGATCCTCCACTTCAGCCAGCAACGGACCAAATCGATCCTGGTCAAGCCATGAGCGATCAGGGCCCTCAACTTTGTGCGAAGGGGCGCCATCAGATCTCTCTCCTCATCTGAAGGCCAACTCGACAGTTCGATGTTATTGCTAAGCCGGTCTATTCTATAGCCCGGAAGAGGGTTTTCTCCATCAGGAGCGGTGTTCTTGCAATAGAGCCAAGTTTTGTTCCACCCTTTCGGATGAATCGCCAGCTTGCAATGAGGGAAGAGACCATTCTTCCTCTTCTGAATGGTAATTCCACCAAGTTCGCAGGCAGGTCCATTCTTGGTCTTGGTTTGACGGTTCAAATAGAAAAATTCCCTAAAGAGGGTTACGGACGGTTCTATCTGCAGATAAACTTTGCACAAAACGTGAAATTGGCAGATGTTGGTTATTGAGTTAGGTGAAATATCCTGAGGGCGGAGGTTGAAGAAATGCAGCAGATCTCTGAAGAATTTTGAGCCGGGGGGTCGAAAGCCCCTACGCAGATGATTAGCAAAGATGATAACTTCCCCTTGTCGAGGTTGGGGATAAGGCTCCTCTTTGGGAGCACGCCATTCAATATCCTTACGAGCTGGCAGGAATCCTTGGCTCACAAGATTATCCAAAGTGAGTTTGGATTCTTGGGACCTGACCCAG
The DNA here is from genome assembly GCA_039707655.1 of Elymus sibiricus. Classification (NCBI taxonomy): domain Eukaryota; kingdom Viridiplantae; phylum Streptophyta; class Magnoliopsida; order Poales; family Poaceae; genus Elymus; species Elymus sibiricus. The sequence goes on along the minus strand of CM077667.1, from coordinate 449,488,357 downwards.
TTGCAAATTTTGGCATTCTTGGATGCCATAGCGGGTTACAGAATAACTGCAAAGAAGATAGGAAACACAAATTGGAGCATAACATAAGTCGCCAATTTACGGATTAACCATAAGTAAGAAAGGTTACAGTCGATGTGAAAAAATATTCGAGCCGGCAATAATTTAAGCCGCCGAAGGAGTATAAAGGCAAGTCATGTATTCATGGGACTTAGCCAGGATTTTATGAGCAAACAAGTTTCTACCAGGATGAATTGCAGTGGAGGATCTAGATAAATGTAAAAAAAGAAAGGTAAAATACGTTCTGACGGGTGGAGGAACCGAACTGGGTCATTTGAGACTGCCATTCAAGGCATCGTTTTTTAAATCTATTCACGAGAGATGCGGAGAATACCACTGGGCTACGGATATTACAAGAGTGAAAGGAGCTATGGATCTACAAGCGGTAGTTCTGACGAATATGAAGAACACGGCATGAACACTAGCAAGCATCGAACCCTAAATGGGGATGGAACCTACCAGATCTGGTTGAAACAAGAGGGAGTCGATGGCGCTCGTTCCAGCGATTGAGAAAAGATCCGGTGGCCTAAACGGCACGCTTGGAAGACCTTGGCGACGTTCTCGAGTTCCAGCGATGTTCGACTGAAAGAGGAAGCGAGAGGAACAAGAAGGAGTGGAAAGTGCATAATGGGCCGCACCGTGAATATTTATAGGATGAGAACCTGAAGAGGCAACTGGCAGGCGCGGGAAACAAGGAGACGCAGTAAATATTGGAAAAGTTAACGCCTCGATTTTCGGGATACGCGGATATGTGCAAAAGATCCGTTGAGACGTCATCATGCCTTCTCTAAAATTTCGGCGGGTGACATCATAAGCAATTGTTCCAAGGAAAATTATGAAGTCTGAAATTGCCACAAGCTGGCGTTTGAAGAAACTGAGGAGATACAAATACAAAGCGAAGGCTAAGCCGCCTGATGGAAGCAAGGAAGATTGACATGAACAAGTTCAAATCAACCTAGGGCCTAATGTCGGGGATATGACCCCGCGGTATAACCCGCCGTTTGGGCCAGGTTAGACCGTAGGCGGCTTATAAATCATATGCTCAATGGGCTGTAGAGATGACAGAAAGGCAGGTGTTGAGGATTTACCAAGTAAGTCGCCCGGCGGCCCAGCATGAGAAGACGGCGACTCAAGGCCCGCGAGGTGGAAGACGCCGGGAGCTTTCCTGACTTGGGAGACAAGATGAGGTAGAATTGTAATAAGTCTCGAGACGTAATATGACTCGTACTCTTGTAAACCCAGGGGCCTCAACCTGTATATAAAGGCGAGCCCCTGAGGCCAGTAGATTAGGTTAGAAACTCTCTAAAACTAGGTCAGCGATTCCGCACCCTTGTAATCGAGATCACCATCAATATAGACACCAAAGCAGGATGTAGGCTGTGACGCCCCCAATTTGACCGTACGCTAATCATACACGCAAGTGCGTACGACCAAGATTAGGGACTCACTGATCGATATCACAACACAACAGTAGACACAAATTAAAGTCATACAGCTTCATATTACAAGCCAGGGGCCTCGAGGACTCGAATACAAAGCTCGACAAACACGAGTCAGCGGAAGCAATTAATATCTGAGTACAGACATAAGTTAAACAAGTTTTGCCTTAAGAAGGCTAGCACAAACATAACAACGGATCGAAAGAGGCGAGGCCTCCTGCCTGGGAACCTCCTAACTACTCCTGAGCGTCGGCACTCTCCACGTAGTAGTAGGCTCCATCGGTGGTGTAGTAGTCGTCTCCGGCGTACTCCATCTCCTGGGCTCCATCGTCTGAACGCAGCATCGTATCGAGGGGGAAAGAGAAAGCAAAGCAGCGATGAGTACTCATCCAAAGTACTCGCAAGACTGACATCAGAACTATGCTAAGTATGCATCAGTATCAAGGAATGGGGGTTATATCTGGGCTGACTGCAGAAAGCAAGATTAGGGGGAAGGCCTAGTCCTATCGAAGACTAGCATCTTCAACATCTTGCAGCATTAGAAGAGAGTAGGTTGGTATCTCATATATAGCAATATTATTGTAGCAAATTTTATTAAGTAACCTCGCCCAGAGATTCTTCCTTGACTCCCCGCGAGGAAGCAATCTCGGAGCCAACATCCATTTCAATTTAAAGTCACCATTTTAGTTGTAATAGATCAAGGTACAACTCCAAGCCGTCCTGTTACCGTGGACACGGTTATTCGAATAGATGAATTCATCCCTGCAGGGGTGCACCGCATTTCCAACATGCTTGATCACCTCCGGCCGGACACACTTTCCTGGGTCATGCCCGGCCTTGGGATAACAACACGTCGTCACCCCACCTAGGCTCAACAGAGAGGCCAGCCCGCCGGTCTAAATCCTAAGCGCACAGGGGTCATGGGCCCACTTGCCCTTTGCGCTCCTGCACGATGCGTACGCGGCCGAGGTCAGCACTAGCACACTCTAATCCAAGAGCTGTACCGTCCAGGCAACTCGGGCGCATGCCGCTCCATTGCTGACGTTCGAAGAGCTTCGGCTGATACAACGACGCTGAGTACCCATAACTTCTCCCACGTGAAGGTTTGGTGCGTAAAAGGTCAAACGACCAACTCAGATCAAATACCCAACCCATTAGTATTTTATTAATGCGGGGCAAGCGCGACCCATGAAGTGCGGTCCCGTCGCCCCGTCTCGAGGATGTGTGGCAAGGGCCTCTCCTGCCCGTCCACGCCTCATCATCATCAAACCGTGTGTACCCCTCAGGGCTGACCCATCACCAACATGTTTCAGTAACAAGGTCATAGTAACTGTGTGTATAAAACATCAAGACGGAACCTGAGGAATCACCCTCAAAGGGTCCCGCGCGATGAAACCGTCAAGGTGGACTTAGAGGAATCACCCTCGAGGGTCCCACACTTGAGGGGTTGCACGACAAAGTCATCGTCGGGAGTGGTGAAGGAGGAATCACCCTCGATAACCATGACCGACTAGCTGCACTACAGAGTTAGCATCATGAGTACTTCACGAGGTGTCACCCTCGGTACTCGATAGTAGCTCTGCAGAGTCATACAACTAAGGGGTGTGCGGTGATGTGAGGGGCCTGGCTCGTCGGTCGGTTGACCGAGTCTTCGATTCGTCGAGTCGTCGATGAAGAAGCAGGGGCAACTGGGACTAAGGGGGTCACAAGGGATTCACTGATCAACCTATACTAAGTAGTTGATATGATTGCAGGTATGGTAGCAGTTTATCAAAAGCAGGCTATGCATCAGAATAGGAGCTAGCTAATACAGTAGCAAAATCTAATGCAAGAATGAGAGGGAAAGAAATGGGCGATATCGGAATGCTCAAGGGGGGTTGCTTGCCTTGCTGCTCTGCGGCAAAAGGCTAACCATCAACGGTGTAGTCGTACCCGGCAGCAGCGTCAGTCTCGGGCTCTACCGGTAAGAAGAGGGGGGAAGAAACAATAAATATAAAGCACAGATGCAACACGATGCATGACATGGCAATATGCAGGGCTAGGCATGCACTAACGCAGTATTACACGTTGTAGACGGAGCGGGAGAATATCTGACGATAATTCCCGGGTCTCGGGCTACTACCGGACAGGCGAAATCGATGGAAAAGTTCCATGTTCTCTATGATAGGAGCACGTGACAGACGAACGGACCGCGTATTCGGATTCGTGGGATTTTTCTGAACAACTATCATGTATAAAACTTTTTCATCCGAGTTACGGTTTATTTTATATTAATTTTTAAAGATTTAAATAATATTCTGAAATTCACAGAATTAAATTAATTCAAAAAATCATTTATGATGTCAGCATTGAGTCAGCAGTCAACAGTGGGGCTGACTGGTCAAACTGACCAGTGGGCCCCATGTGTTAGTGACTCAGTCTTAATCCAGTGTTAATTTAATTTAATTACAGTTTAATTAGCAAGTGGGCTCCATCTGTCAGTGACTAATTAGTCTAATTAATTATTTTTATTATCTAAATAACCATCTGACAGGGGTGGCCCACCTGTCATACACAGGGGGGGTCGGGCCCTGCCTGTCATTGACTGGACCGAGTCCAGTCAGCAGTTGACCCAGTCAATTGGTCAACTGGGCCCGCGGGACCCACTGACCAGTGTCACTGGCAGTGGCCCCAGCCTGGCCACGTAGGCGGCGGCCGGCGACTCACCACCGGCGACCAAAAATCGCGGCGGAGGCACGGGAGGGGCACGGGATTTGGCCACAGGGGGCCGTTTCGAGCGCGGCCGGTGGCGTTCGAACCGGAGCAGCGTCGCGAGTCCGCTCCGACCACCGGGAGGAGCTGGGGGGGCCGCTAGTGTCACCGGCGTCGAGCGGAGCGGCGACCGGCATTCGGGTGTCGACGGGATCGGAGCTACGGGGCGCTAGCGAGCGAAGTAAGCGGCTGGGGAGGCTCTACGCATTGCGGGGAAGCGAACGGTGGCGAGCGCCGGACCAAAAGGTCACCGGAGACTCACCGGCGTCGAGCTCAGGCAGAGCTGAGCTTCGGTCGCGGTGGAATCGGGCGCTACGGGCACGGATCGAGGGCGAGAGAGGGAGGGGAAGGAGCAGGCGCTCACAAAGGTCCTGCAGGTGTGCACAGTGGGCTCGGGGGAGGCTTGACGACGCCGGAATCGTGGCGGCGGTCAACGGCGTCCGAGGAGGAAGAAGGGGTCGAGGACGGCGTTGTAGGGGCTCCGGGCGGCAACGGCTCGGTGCAGGAGAAGGAGTCGACGATGGCGGTTCTTCTTGGCACGACGGCGACGCGAGGGAGGCACGGTGGCCGCGGCTACGGGAGAGCCATGACGGCAACGGCACTCGGGAGAGATGGGTGCGAGTGAGGGAGAGGGAGAGGAGGGTGGCAGAGGCGTCCAGAGGGCCTGGGGGTCGGTCTTATCCCATCCACGCAAGCAGAGGCAAAAGATCTAGCGCGAGGAGGGGCGAGCGAGCGGGCGCGCGCGTCGGTCGCCATGGTGCGCCGGCCTTCTCCTGTCGCGAGCGAGAGGAGGAAGAAAGGCCGGTTGGATTGGGCCGGGCCAGCCTCTAGCTTTTGGGCTACAGTGCCCGGTCAGTCTTTTCTTTTTATTTCATTTCCTGTTCTGTTTTCTGTTTTATTTTCAGTTTCATTTATTTTTTTGCAATAATTCTCTTCAGCAAAAATGTGCCACTTGGTCCATAAAATACTTTGCAATATTCCACATGGCCACATACACTTTGGGCATTTTTGGAAACTGTTTGATTTATCCAAATGAATTTAAGAGCACTTTTAAATGCAAATTGGTGCTGTTATTGAAGGTGGGGTCCACACCATAGTTTTGGTGATGTTGTTTTCCTTAACACCAATTGTTTTGTGATTTATCACAAGTGTGCAACAATTTTATCTTGCTGTTTGAGCACTTATTTTATCACAATAAAATTCAAGTGGCTTTTGAAGTGGAATTTGAAAGGAGATATGAATTTCAACTTGATCATATCCGGATTAGCAAAATGGATTAGCATAATCCTCAGATTACTGTAGCTTGATTACAAGGATTACTGTAGCTGCAAATCCAGAGCGTCACAACTCTCCCCTACTAAAAAGAATTCTCGTCCCGAGAATTAAGAAGTAGAAGGAAAGAGCCCGGGGTATTCTGCACGAAGATGATCTTCGCGTTTCCAAGTGGCTTCATCTTCAGAATGATTTGCCCACTGCACCTTGAAGAACTTGGTAACCTTCTGACGAGTCCGACGTTCAGTTTCATCGAGAATGCGGACTGGTTGCTCTTTGTAAGAAAGGTCTTGTTGCAGCTCCAACATATCATGATCCACTGCTCGGATAGGATCCTTGAAACAGCGACGAAGCTGTGACACATGGAACACATCATGAACCTGAGAAAGGTTTGGCGGTACCAAGGGCGGGGGACGAATAGAACCATTTTCCTGCTCGTTTAAACGAGGCAGACCAATAGGCAAAGTTCTCGTCCACCGGCGGTTACCGGAATGTTATCAACAATAGTAACATGGCCTTACTGACAGAATTGATCACCAAGGTGTTTACCTAAGCAGGGAGTTACCACTGTTCAGATAAGCTAGATTACAAGAAAGGTCAAACAGACCAATGGAAAGGAAATGTGTTTATCACATTAAACAGACCAATGGAAAGGAAAATGTGTTTATCACATTAAACAGACCAATGGAAAGGAAAATGTGGTTATACTCAAGTTTTAGGAGTATATCTTTCCTAAGGAAAAACAGAGCATGATATACATGACAGGATAGCAAGTAGATAACCATTTAGGTAAAGGGGCGAGGAAATTCATGACATTCCCATACAATGGTGTTTGGGTAATTGATCAAGAAACAAATAGAATTGAGCTTACATTATTCCTTTTGAAGATCGGTATACCACATCCATGCTTCGGGATAGTAATGATAAGGTGTTTCGAGTAAAGGATGGAGTTTGGATACACAAAGGATCCAGTAGGAACAACTTATAAAATAAGTCTTATAATTTCCCCATGGAAGAATGGCAACCCTTGCTGAACAAAGCATTATAACAATAGGTCATCCGGCCAAGTGTGCTAGCTACAACATCACCTTACCGAGTAGTAAAGACCAAAGTTATAATTCTTGATAATGTTCCAACCATCATATCTGTCCGAGATTCTTATCTGGTTGGTGTCAGGATATCTCAGGCTCAGCAGGCCTGAGAAGGAAAAAGGATGAAACACACGTCTATGAGACGATGCGGCAAGATTCTCGGGGAATGATCAACAGAAGCAAGCCTTGAATCATTAGCCCGACTGCAAGAAATATGAACACAAGGTCAAGACACTCGTGCCCACTTGGAAGTTTTCTAGAATGGAATGTAATCAAGTTCTGGTTGGGGACCATCATAGAGGATATCAAAGTTCCATGTGTAAGTCTGGATTAGCTCTTACGAGGAACTTCTTTTCCCCGATCAAAACAATAAGTGGCTCGGCATGCTAGGAATTACATATGGGGTGAAGGTAGCAAATCTATCAAGCCATAGGATACTTCGCACATGCAAGAAAGAATTGGAACGATTCCAGAGGAAGCGAGACAATTTTTCTCGTAATCACGGCGGTAAAATGCACGTGAACTTAGAGGAAACACTTCCTTTATCAAACATATTCTTCATGAGCTAGACACAAAGATAATGCTTTCAAGGTTTCCAACACTAGCTTCAATGTTCATCATGAACCACGAGGGAGAAGAGGATGTGGTTGGTGGGCTCAGCAACAATTCGTCGAGATTCCCACAAAGAAGGATCTCCACGATTGAGTGAACAAAACCAGATGATATATTGAGGTATGCCCGAGGGAAACATCCACAATTTAAACATTAATCGATAGGTGCACCCGAAATACAGACTAAGTAGCACGACCAATGTTAGAGTGCTGACTCAACAGTCAATACACTAAGAATGGACTTATTGTTCATTAACTCCAAGGCGATAGAGTTGGTATGCCATAAGTATTGAATTTACACATCACATTCCATTTGTCAGTATTCCGGTTAGGAACAACACGGGATCTAAGGAATGAAAGGTGATGGCAAGGATGTCGCCAACGACAACACCAATTACCAAGGACAAGGATGCTACTCTCATCATGAATTTAATTGATATCCTGGAAGAGCCCAGAATGCTGATGAGTATCACGACACATTTGTCGAGAAGTCTCATGAGGATGTAATTGATCAGCGACGACATCAAGCAAGGAAATGGTGAAGCGACAAGTTGTCGGAACCACAGATTGGAGTGCTAGCTCAGCATCAAAATTGCCTTTCAAGACATCCAACATGACGTTGAAAACTCGATGGAAGCTTAATGCACTGCTGGAATGGTGCTTCAGGGATGAAGGACATAGATAGCATGGTCAAGCTTTAGCATGACGATGATGATGTAGCCCAATAGTTTGGAATGGCATGATTGGGTACAAACTCATAAGCAAATAAGATTACTAAGAGTTGTTGAATCGCAATGCGGACTCGATTCAATCATCGATGTCCTTGAGTGTCCAACAACTCAGAACACGAGGAAACTGAAATTAGTGAAGGAAAACATAGCTGATGAGGAGCTTATAAGAAGCAATGTATCTCCATGATTTTCTCGAGATACCAAGGGGGTAATACTTGGATGTAGATCAGAATTAAAGCTAGGACCGATGTATTGATCTGCATAAGACAAGTTCTTAAACTGGTCTAACAATGGGATCTTAGAAGAACAATCATGGTCGGAACCACGGTTGTAAAGTATCAAATCACAGATACAAGGTCAAATTAAACAAAGAGGAAGATTATCCGGCAAAACACCAGAAGAATAGGACTCGTGAATACCCTCGGGTTCACACAGAGTAAAGAAGGCATAGGTTCAACCCATCGGGGCATCTTAGGAACATATACCACAAGCTTCAAGAGTAATTAACACATGCTTGACAACAGAGCATGGCTGACAAAAGCGTAGGGTACAGCTTATCAGGGGGAGAAGACACAAATTACCAAAGGCATTATTTATCACGAGAAGAACTCACGAAAATTTGAATGTGAAGGACACTGTCGGATAATAACCCAACAATGGGCCTGGCGGTCCACAAAGGACTTGATGTGAGTATCAGTACTCAATCAGAGGGAGAAAGAATGCAAGGCATCATATTATAGAACATCAAAATAATTCGATGCTTAAATAACCAAAGGAATTAAGATTTCTCAATTGGTGTATCAGAATCAGATGCTCCGATCAAATACAAGTAAGCTGAATGGACTTAGATGGACAATCAATCAAGGTTGATTTGCCGAGAACCAGCTCCTGTTTGGAAAGACGTCAGAGCCGGACAGATAATTTATGAGAAACAACTGATGACTGCGTGCATCCACACACATGTTGAATCAATAAAATCAAATGACAACCACCAAGGATTTAATGAATATTGCTAGACATACAGAATTAACCATGATGCAAGCAGGTGAGAAAGGTTAAGAGCAAAGGCTAATGAGGATTTGGAAGATCGAATAGCAATTCGAAGGATTTTTTGAAACCCATGACAACTGAGGATGAACGAATCCCTGGTAAGCATAGGGGGGGTGGGTGATGGTAGAAGGGAATCGCAAGAGCGATGAACACAAGTTCTCGAGAGAACATCGAGAGTATCTTCGAAGTCTTCTGATGAATCAAGCCATCGTCTGGAATGAGGGGCTCTCCGGGAGGAAGTAGTTACGAGAACCTAGAGTTAGAGTTAGCAAAATCTTTAACCCGAAAGAGAAGAGAGATCAGAACCCAGAGTATAGATGAGGAATAAAAGATCCTAATACCACCCGATTGAGATGTGGGCCCGTAAGCCACACAACAATGTTAGTAAAAGTTTTTCAAGTACTAGACTCAACTTCGGCCAAGGAGTTGGAAAGGGGGCTACCTACAGGTAGTCGGCTCTGATACCAACTTGTGATGCCCCCAATTTGACCGTACGCTAATCATACACGCAAGTGCGTACGACCAAGACTAGGGACTCACTGAAGGATATCACAACACAACACTAGACACAAATTAAAGTCATACAGCTTCATATTACAAGCCAGGGGCCTCGAGGGCTCGAATACAAAGCTCGACAAACACGAGTCAGCGGAAGCAATTAATATCTGAGTACAGACATAAGTTAAACAAGTTTTGCCTTAAGAAGGCTAGCACAAACATAACAACGGATCGAAAGAGGCGAGGCCTCCTGCCTGGGAACCTCCTAACTACTCCTGAGCGTCGGCACTCTCCACGTAGTAGTAGGATCCATCGGTGGTGTAGTAGTCGTCTCCGGCGTACTCCATCTCCTGGGCTCCATCGTCTGAATGCAGCATCGTATCGAGGGGGAAAGAGAAAGCAAAGCAACGATGAGTGCTCATCCAAAGTACTCGCAAGACTGACATCAGAACTATGCTAAGTATGCATCAGTATCAAGGAATGGGGGGTTATATCTGGGCTGACTGCAGAAAGCAAGATTAGGGGGAAGGCCTAGTCCTATCGAAGACTAGCATCTTCAACATCTTGCAGCATTAGAAGAGAGTAGGTTGGTATCTCATATATAGCAATATTATTGTAGCAAATTTTATTAAGTAACCTCGCCCAGAGATTCTTCCTTGACTCCCTGCGAGGAAGCAATCTCGGAGCCAACATCCATTTCAATTTAAAGTCACCATTTTAGTTGTAGTAGATCAAGGTACAACTCCAAGTCGTCCTGTTACCGTGGACACGGCTATTCGAATAGATGAATTCATCCCTGCAGGGGTGCACCGCATTTCCAACACGCTTGATCACCTCCGGCCGGACACACTTTCCTGGGTCATGCCCGGCCTCGGGATATCAACACGTCGTCGCCCCACCTAGGCTCAACAGAGAGGCCAGCCCACCGGTCTAAATCCTAAGCGCACAGGGGTCATGGGCCCACTTGCCCTTTGCGCTCCTGCACGATGCTTACGCGGCCGAGGTCAGCCCTAGCACACTCTAATCCAAGAGTTGTACCGTGCAGGCCACTCGGGCGCGCGCCGCTCCATTGCTGACGTCCGAAGAGCTTCACCTGATACAACGACGCTGAGTACCCATAACTTCTCCCACGTGAAGGTTTGGTGCGTAAAAGGTCAAACGACCAACTCAGATCAAATACCCAACCCATTAGCATTTTATTAATGCGGGGCAAGCGCGACCCATGAAGTGCGGTCCCGTCGCCCCGTCTCGAGGATGTGTGGCACGGGCCTCTCCTGCCCGTCCACGCCTCATCATCATCAAACCGTGGGTACCCCTCAGGGCTGACCCATCACCAACATGTTTCGGTAACCAGGTCATAGTAACTGTGTGTATAAACCATCAAGACGGAACCTGAGGAATCACCCTCAAAGGGTCCCGCTCGATGAAACCGTCAAGGTGGACTTAGAGGAATCACCCTCGAGGGTCCCACACTTGAGGGGTTGCATGACAGAGTCATCGTCGGGAGTGTGAAGGAGGAATCACCCTCGATAACCACAACCGACTAGCTGCACTACAGAGTTAGCATCATGAGTACTTCACGAGGTGTCACCCTCGGTACTCGATAGTAGCTCTGCAGAGTCGTACAATTAAGGGGTGTGCGGTGATGTGAGGGGCCTGACTCGTCGGTCGGTTGACCGAGTCTTCAAGTCTTCGAGTCGTCGATGAAGAAGCAGGGGCAACTGGGACTAAGGGGGTCACAAGGGATTCACTGATCAACCTATACTAAGTAGTTGATATGATTGCAGGTATGGTAGCAGTTTATCGAAAGCAGGCTATGCATCAGAATAGGAGCTAGCTAATACAGTAGCAAAATCTAATGCAAGAATGAGAGGGAAAGAAATGGGCGATATCGGAATGCTCAAGGGGGGTTGCTTGCCTTGCTGCTCTGCGGCAAAAGGCTGATCGTCAACGGTGTAGTCGTACCCGGCAGCAGCGTCAGTCTCGGGCTCTACCGGTAAGAAGAGTGGGGAAGAAACAATAAATATAAAGCATAGATGTAACACGATGCATGACATGGCAATATGCAGGGCTAGGCATGCACTAACGCAGTATTACACGTTGCAGACGGAGCGGGAGAATATCTGACGATAATTCCCGGGTCTCGGGCTACTACCGGACAGGCGAAATCGATGGAAAAGTTCCATGTTCGCTATGATAGGAGCACGTGACAGACGAACGGACCGCGTATTCGGATTCATGGGATTTTTCTGAACAACTATCATGTATAAAACTTTTTCATCCGAGTTACGGTTTATTTTATATTAATTTTTAAAGATTTAAACAATATTCTGAAATTCACAGAATGAAATTAATTCAAAAAATCATTTATGATGTCAGCATGAGGTCAGCATTGCGTCAGCAGTCAACAGTGGGGCTGACTGGTCAAACTGACCAGTGGGCCCCATCTGTCAGTGACTCAGTCTTAATCCAGTGTTAATTTAATTTAATTACAGATTAATTAGCAAGTGGGCTTCATCTGTCAGTGACTAATTACTCTAATTAATTATTTTTATTATCTAAATAACCATCTGACAGGGGTGGCCCACCTGTCATACACAGGGGGGGTCGGGCCCCACCTGTCAATGACTGGACCGAGTCCAGTCAGCAGTTGACCCAGTCAACTGGTCAACTGGGCCCGCGGGACCCACTGACCAATGTCACTGGCAGTGGCCCCGGCCTGGCCACGTAGGCGGCGGCCGGCGACTTGCCGCCGGCGACCAAAAATCGCGGCGGAGGCACGGCTGGGGCTCGGGATTTGGCCACAGGGGGCCGTTTCGAGCGCGGCCGGTGGCGTTCGAACCGGAGCAGCGTCGCGAGTCCGCTCCGACCACCGGGAGGAGCTGGGGGGGGAGGGGGGGCGCTAGTGTCGCCGGCGTCGAGCGGAGCGGCGACCGGCGTTCGGGTGTCGACGGGATCGGAGCTACAGGGCGCTAGCGAGCGAAGTAAGCAGCTGGGGAGGCTCTACGCGTTGCGGGGAAGCGAACGGCGGCGAGCGCCGGACCAAAAGGTCACCGGAGACTCGCCGGTGTCCAGCTCAGGCGGAGCTGAGCTTCGGTCGCGGTGGAATCGGGCGCTACGGGCACGGATCGAGGGCGAGAGAGGGAGGGGAAGGAGCAGGCGCTCACAGAGGTCCTGCAGGTGTGCACAGTGGGCTCGGGGGAGGCTTGACGACGCCGGAATCGTGGCGGCGGTCGACGGCATCCGAGGAGGAAGAAGGGGTCGAGGACGGCGTTGTAGGGGCTCCGGGCGGCAACGGCTCGGTGAAGGAGAAGGAGTCGACGATGGCGGTTCTTCTTGGCACGGCGGCGACGCAAGGGAGGCACGGTGGCCGCGGCTACGGGGGAGCCATGACGGCAACGACGCTCGGGAGAGATGGCTGCGAGCGAGGGAGAGGGAGAGGAGGGTGGCAGAGGCGTCCAGAGGGACCTGGGGGTCGGTCTTATCCCATCCACGCAAGCAGAGGCAAAAGATCTAGCGCGAGGAGGGGCGAGCGAGCGGGCGCGCGTCGGTCGCCATGGCGCGCCGGCCTTCTCCTATCGCGAGCGAGAGGAGGAAGAAAGGCCGGTTGGATTGGGCCGGGCCAGCCTGTAGCTTTTGGGCTACAGTGCCCGGTAAGTCTTATCTTTTTATTTCATTTCCTGTTCTGTTTTCTGTTTTTATTTTCAGTTTCATTTATTTTTTTGCAATAATTCTCTTCAGCAAAAATGTGCCACTTGGTCCATAAAATACTTTGCAATATTCCACATGGCCACATACACTTTGGGCATTTTTGGAAACTGTTTGATTTATCCAAATGAATTTAAGAGCACTTTTAAATGCAAATTGGTGCTGTTATTGAAGGTGGGGTCCACACCATAGGTTTGGTGATGTTGTTTTCCTTAACACCAATTGTTTTGTGATTTATCACAAGTGTGCAACAATTTTATCTTGTTGTTTGAGCACTTATTTTATCACAATAAAATTCAAGTGGCTTTTGAAGTGGAATTTGAAAGGAGATATGAATTTCAACTTGATCATATCCGGATTAGCAAAATGGATTAGCATAATCCTCAGATTACTGAAGCTTTATTACAAGGATTACTGTAGCTGCAAATCCAGGGCGTCACATAGGCTTTTACCTCCATCGGAGGGGCCGAACCTGGGTAAACCCGTCTCTTGTTTCCGATCAACCCCTTCGAGTCGCCACACAGCAGCGATGGCCTCACACCTAAGTTCTCCTACGAGAACATCTACCGTGACAAAACCACGACACTAACCGAGATGAAGCAGCGGGTCGCGAACGGTTGATATGGTCTTTTCTTTATAAGAAACACTGTGATGCAGCAAAGGCAAAAGGGGAAAGAAAATATTAAAGAACATAATACATGAAGAAGTCCTTGTTGTAGTCTGAACTTGAAGCGCTGAATGACAATCACCGATTCCTTCTGGGCCGCAGAAGACCAGGTTCCAAAAAAGCACCATTGTCGCATCAGAAGGTCACCGCTCCCCAGTGGCGACAGACCTAGCTTCGTCGTATGGAGACAAAGACTACAGAGAGGAGAAAAGACAAAGCAACACCACAGGTGAGGTTGGCTGACGGTCGTATTGAAGTCAGAGACCCATCGAAGGCAAGAGGTTAGCAGTCGTGCTGGATGAGCTCACTGACAAGTCTACTATCGTCAATAGCGAATGGAACTCTAATCCAGAGAGACCTAACTACAACGTCACACCAAAATTCGGAGTCCCCACCTCCTCCCGCCGCCAGAGTGGCATGCCGAGGGGGAGGGGGTTACTTGTGTCTAGACGGACGAGCGCGGGGTGGTGGTGCCGTTGGGCGTCGTGGTGGCGTCGACGGATGGACGAACTGGCAAGGATGATGCAGATCTCTCTCCTGAAGATGGGTCAGCGGTCCGATGATGATGGCGGCGTCTAAAACGTGTGCATGTGGTGTACGCTTTAGGTCTGCTGCACCGGTTGTGGGTTTCGATACGTTATGTGGATGGATCGGCGGCGACACCGGTTTTATATATGGGGAGTGAGAGCACTCCACATTATCGAGTTTTGTAGGTGTGAGTGGTCGCTTCGGGTGGCTTGATGTATGTTCTTGTTAGACCTATGTTGAATAATAAATAAATATGGTCGTATGCATCGATTGATGCAGAGTCCGGGGGTTTTAACCTCCTTTTCCAAAAAAAAACAAAGCTGTCAATATTTGAACAAAATTGTTATGTAATTTATCGTGGTGCCAAAGCACGATTTGTAAGAACACCGGCATGTTCCTTCGATATCTTAATGTGCAACCTTTTCTTGTGTATGGACTCTGTGTGTGCACCTAATAAAACCCCAAAGACGATCGGAACAGACAGACGAAAGACAGAGTATACCTCCCGGGTGGGGACAGAGACAAGTGAAACTAGTAAATTTCCAGATTTGGAATGCGGTGGTGGCCGCTGAGATGGACCACGGTGGTGCCACGCGGGTCCCCGGTGATCGACGTCGGCGGGGGACGCAGCAGCTTGCGTGGACGAGGGGCGCCGGGCCGGCAAAATATCTAGGGCGAGGCCGGTGATCCGAAACTGGTAAAGAAATTGTGAGGATGAGAATGCCCCAGAGGGTAAGGATGGATTGGGACCGTTGCACCTATCTGATCGGTCCATCTGCCAGGAACCAATGTTACTGGAGATGGCGCAGAGGGTGCAAGATGCTGTTCTGTTCAGGCGGCTGTGCTTCGATCGTAGTACAAGAAAATATCATCGACGTCGACCGCATTGCCAGCGACGTTGTATTATTGTATTTGGAATGCTTATGGGGAGCTTGTCGCGCGTG
This sequence comes from Elymus sibiricus, assembly GCA_039707655.1. NCBI lineage: Eukaryota > Viridiplantae > Streptophyta > Magnoliopsida > Poales > Poaceae > Elymus > Elymus sibiricus. The sequence goes on along the minus strand of CM077667.1, from coordinate 449,473,010 downwards.
CATGCTGTCATTTTATGCAACTGTATATGAGACGTATGCAAGTGATGGTAAAAAAAATTGAAAATGGACAAAATTGGCCTCTTTCTAAAACTTCAACACAAAATGAACACAATCTAAAAATATTTTATAAAATGACCCTCTTTTGCATGATGCCCGGGGCTAGGGCGCCATGCTAAAGAGCATGACGCCTCGGGCTAGGGCGCCATGGTAACGACATCTAGCATGACGCCTCAGGCTAGGGCGCCATGCCAAATAGCACGAAGCCCTAGCCCAGGACGTCATGCTATCTCGCATGGCGCCCTACCCCGGGCGTCATGCAAAAGGGTCATTTTTTGAAATATTTTGAGATTTGAGCCATTTTGTGTTGAAGTTTCGAAGAAGGGCCATTTTTGTCCATCTATTATCTACTAAAAGGAAAATACGAAGGAGCAATAGAAATATTAGCTAGAAAATCCCACGTTAATTAGAAAATACCGACCACTGATCAGGTAGGCCTTTACCAATTGAGATATTGTAGCCGTACGGTCTTCTTAACATGGTATTGATCCCTCCGTTTAACTTTCCACGTAATCAAACTGAACGTGACAACCACTTAAACATCTATCTTTACATATATTAAAAATAGGTGACTAATTTTGTGGACCTTTTCCAATCATCCAACCACGATAATTAGATTTTCGTAAATAATATAATTGGTCGACCCATAGTGCACGCATGCGTCTCTTACACGTATATAGATCAATATATCTCTTCAGTTAAAAATACATCTCTCTCCTATTTTTTACAAGGGTGGGCCCACTCATGCATATATTCAATTCTCAAATAAAAACAGAACGCACATGTGCACGTAGGTTGACATGCACGTACATATCTCTAGCGATCCAATGGGTTGTCCCATTTGTACACAGCTAATGCATTCTTTCACAAAAAAAAAAACATGCACGTTACACAGATGCATCCTCATGATCGAAGAGTTTCACAAAAAAAATCACATGACGTTACACAGATGCAATCTGTCATGATATTAGCAAACCTTCCTAAAAAAATCGGAAGCACTACGACCCGACGGACGCCACGACAGACGTAGACAGTAGGACCTCATTCAAATTGTCACTATGATCAGAAGTTGGCTGCACATCTCCAGCCACATGACAAGATCAGACGACACTGGCCCATTGCTCACAGCAATGTACACGAAAACGTTCACAACCCACTTTTTCGCAAGAAAATCAAATGGACATGCAACCATACTGCAACTTAATCAGCCAACCCAAACACTTCCATAAATCTAACAAATGGAGCATCTTTTTATTGTGGAAATAGGCAATCAACTTGAACATGTGCATACTACATTTAAATTACTGCTGGCTGCCAACGCGGTGATCACCACAAACACCTTGGACGCCATCTTCATCGAGCGAGTTCTCCACTTCACTACAATGACTGCTTCGACATCGTATTCCTGCAGAAACCGCTTCTTCCACATCGCCATCCTTCAAAAGTGCTACTAACATTTTCTTCGTCCAACGTTCATGGCTCAGGAGCAGCACAATTTCCTCTCTGACCCAGTAACATTTCTACTTGCAATTCATATTATTTATTATTTACATTTTCTCTAGAGAGCATTCTTTGATTCGGTCGCATAGTTTCTGCATCAATATGGTTTATTTGAATTAGAAGTCGGCTTTCAAAACCATATATATACTATTACCCAATCACCCTAACTAACAAACTAGAGTTTTAAATTTTCACATAGTTTTCGTTTGAATACATATAATGATTGCGGCAAGGCTTCATATTGTTTGAATCAGGTAATAATTCAGAGGATTCTAAACATTGTATAATGTTCATGTTACACTTTGCATTTCATTAATTTCCTAGCTATAACTTACTTCTCATTCGCTAATCGTTTGTCTGATGTTTCCATAAAAATGCATCATATGTTTGCTAAAACTTATATGACTCTTTCATTATATCAAGATTTTTCTCTATAACTAATTTAAATGCAATCATATATAAGGTAAAACACTTTTTTATATTTCAAAGAAAATTAACATTTTCTAATTTATGTACTATAGTTCACGCCCTCAGTTGTAAAATTTACATCCATAAATCCGAATAAAAAGTGTGATTTTAATTAAATATACATATTATCATCACAACTTTTTATAACATTTGTACATTATAAGACACATTATCTATACTACGCTATGCAGAGTAACTTTTGAATAGTTTCACATATTCAAAGTTTCCCGAACAACCTCAAAATTCTACGAGTAGCAAACTATCGAAGGGTAATATGGATAGTAGTTTCCTTTTTGATAGACATCGACAGAAACTAAGAAGGTAGATGAAGAAGAACCAAGCTATTTGATTATCGCTTCGAATTTGTGGATAATGACGTTATAGAGGGTAAGAAAAAATTTAATGTATATTTCTCACGTAGGTAGATCCTTCATATCAATAACAATTATCACGGGATTACAATTGTAAATATGTGTTGTGTGTATGTCATTGGCCTTCAAATATCCATGGGATGGAAGTCCTTTGTGGAGTAAGTAATGCAAATAATATTTTGACGAAATGCCATGGCAATTGTCATATGTTGCCAGATAAGCGTTATACAGAGTACAATGTAGGAGAGAAAAAGTATGAAATAGAAATAAATGAGTAGGGGCTCTGCGGGGACATATTTATATTGATACATCTGTGTTAAAATTCCATTAACGATGCTAAAAACAAAATTACCTTATGGGAATATATTTTACCAAATTGTTAGATGGAGACATTTGGATAAATGAATAATAGTATTGCCACTTCAAATCTCACCGTTTAATGGTGAGAACATTACTCTCTTTTCCATACCCAAGTGTATTTTGGTGATTAATTCTTAACATACATATATTAGCAATGAGGTAGAAAATTCAAGATTCAGAACTTTCTTAAAAATAAATATGTTGGCCATCTAAATTAAATAAATCTTAAACATAACTATCTTAAACCAAAGGATATGTTCAATCTAAGTTATTTTATAGTGATTTATTTGGCTTACCAAAGTCAGTGTACATGTTTCGATTTTATTCTATTTATTTTATAAAAGTGGTGAACTTTTCCCAGGATGTATTTCATTCTATAGAGCCGGTTGATTTTTTTATTATGATTTTATATTTAATAGCTTTATCAGGAAACCTCATGCGAACGATTGTTAGTACAGACGAAATTATTGTTAGCACCAAATCAATGAGTGCTTTGAATCAGCGGGGAAAAAATTGAGATGGTGCTTACTCACACTATCTTAATTTTCATCCTCATTGTGTATTAAAAAATTAAAAAATCATATGAGTAAGTAACACAGAATATACGAGCGATCCATAAAACAGATACAAATGTCCATGTATCTGGCGGACCATTCAATCAGAAGATCTTCATGACTATACCAACATGTCATTATATAGCCAATTACTAAATATTTATGGACCAGACCATATATGTTAATGTTTTATAAATGATAATTGAACTAATGTATGTTTTTTTTTGCAAATAAAACTAATGTATATTCATAGATGAACCTGAGCATCATCTTCCATTTGGGCATTGCTTGGGAACCTTAAATAATAATAGGCCACACCATATAGGTTTCATAGCAGTATATTTAATATAATCAACTCGGAATTTATATTGTAGCTTAGAGCACCGATAAAATACTATCACACACAAACTAATGGCTAGATCAATGTAAGCATGAGTTTATGCGTCGATTACATAAGACATATAATCAAACATGTAAATAATGTTAATTAAGGACCTCTTTCGTCTTACTAATAATCTATTTAGATGATATGTACTGTGCCTCTAGAATCAAATTATTATAGAAATAGTTCAAATATTTGTGAAACCATAATTCATTTAGAAAAATATTGCAAAAATAGCACAACTAAATATGACACCCTCGCAATTACCTAATTGTGCAACTACACCTCACCAATCAACAGAGGAAGCCGAAGGAAATAATAAGCAGGTGGAATCAATTGTGTGGGGGTGAGCAGAGAGAAGCAAATAAGAAAGGGGATCCGACGTGTATGATTGAGAAGAAGAAGATTCTTGCAACGTCTGCACAACCACATCAACCTGTTGGGCTAAAGCCCAACTAATATTCCCCCCGGGAATCATTTAATACTTTAGAACAAAAAACTCATACTAATCAGCTACTATTACATACGGTGAACATAAACGAAATAAAAATCGTATATATAGCCACATAAGCAGGACCTAGATTATATATCTTTATATCCTACAAATTACAAAAAAACATGTAAGAATATAGTACATGGTCATGAAAAATAACCATAATTATACAAAACATTGACATTTGGACTATAACATATGGAGCTGCCATTTCATATTCAACTGGCAACAGGGTAATAAAAATATAATGCAATGGCACAAGTGATTAGAGCAAATCATATCCAAATATCCAATGAAAGAGGAACTACTCTTTCCAAAAAAAAAATATCATATCTAAAGGTACAAATACTTACAATGATAGTGCTAGCCCTCGCATTTGCGAGGGCCACCTTGCTAGTTTTCACTAAAAAAAGCATAGAATAGCATGCACTAGAGATAACTCTCGGGAATCAGCTACACGATGGAAATAATTCACACGACATATTATTACATGTATTTGTGTCAAAGATCCATTCTGCAATTTGGATAGTTATGTTACGTAGTACTGTCCATTTGTTGTTTTTGACCAAAGGCCTAAGCACATCTCGGACCCTTAAATCGTTCACATACGTCCGAACCACGCGGGTTAGACGTGTTTTGCCATTCAACGCGGTCTTCCATCCGTTCACGGACTAGTTCAGACGCCCCTTTTCCCGCAAACCAGGGTATGTGTGCGGGTTGGAGGGGGGGGGCTTGCGGGCGTCCGGACCGCCGCCACACACGCGTCCGACAACCCTGGCCCCACCCAAAATCCTCTCCCTCACCCTTTCCTACCCGAGCGGTTGCCTCGTATTCATGCCACTTTAGAGCGGCAACTCTGCATTAACGTCGCCCCAGAGCGGACGCGACCTCTCACTGGTGCCGGCATTGAAGTGGCTCGCCAGCAGCCGAGAGTGCTGCCCGCGCCGTATCCCACCGTCCGCGTCTGTTCAATGCCGGAGAGACTTGACTGGATGGGAGGGGACAAATATCTGCCACATTCAAACGGGATGCCCATCTATCCATCTGCCGTCATTAAACATGCACATCTACCGAGAAACCTACTCTGACCCGCGTATTGACACACCTTGCCGCTTGGCCTCATCTGCATCCGCTATTTAAACGAGGCCACTCCCGGCACAAACCACACCACTACATGTCCGCTCCACATCCTCCTTCCGTGTACCACATCGCCATGACCGCAATGTTGGAAATATGCCCTAGTGGCAATAATATTGTATTATTATATTTTCATATTCGTAATTAAGAGTTTATATTCTATGCTATAATTGCTATGATCATAGAATGTGCGATTCAATGGAAAACTCATATGCACGTGTGGAATGATAAACAGTAAAATAAGATTCCTAGTCTCGCCTCTAAGACTAGCTCCATTGTTGTTGGTGATCATGTTTTCCGGATCTTATGACATCATTGAGTGTAACGATGATCCTAAAACAACATTGAGAGTGTGATGTTAGAAGAACGATCATATTGAATCAACCCAAACTTGTTTGTTATACTTTGAGATAATATCGTCTGAAATCAGTTGTTATAACACAGAGTGTTAACGTGTCTTTTATGTTCCTTAGTCCATGAGAGTGTCATAGTAACTGATGACCCACAAGTATAGGGGATCGATAGTAGTCCTTTCGATAAGTAAGAGTGTCGAACCCAACGAGGAGCAGAAGGAAATGGCAAGCGGTTTTCAACAAGGTATTCTCTGCAAGTGCTGTAAGTAGCGATAGTAGATAGTTTTGTAGCAAGATAATTTGTAACAAGTGATAAGTAACGATAGTAACAAAAGTGGAGCAAGGTAGCAAAGGACAGGCCTGAAAGTACTCTTATATTAAGCAAGCGCTCCCGAGGACACATGGGAATTTCTGTCTAGTCATGTTCATCATGTTGACTTGATTCGCGTTCGCTACTTTGATGATTTGATATGTGGGTGGACCGGTGCTAAGGTGCTATTCTTACTTGAACTAACAACCCACTTATGATTACCCCCTCTCGCAAGCATCCACAACTATGAAAGAAGAATTAAGATAAATCTAAGCATAGCATGAAACATGTGGATCCAAATCAGCCCCTTATGAAGCAACGCATAAAATGGGGTTTAAGCTTCTGTCACTCTAGCAACCCATCATCTACTTGTTACTCCACAATGACTTCCCTTAGGCCCATAACATGGTGAAGTGTCATGTAGTCGACGTTCACATGACACCACTAAGAGAAGTAACAACATACATATCATCAAAATATCGAACGAATACCAACTTCACATGATAAGTTATTACAAGACTTCTCCCATGTCCTCAGGAACAATAGTAACTACTCACACCTCATAAACATGTTCAAGATCAGAGGTGCAATAATAATAATTAAGGATCTAACATAATCTCTTCCACCAAGTAATCCAACAAGCATCAACTACAAGATGTAATCAACACAACTAGTAACCCACAGGTACCAATCTGAGGTTTTGAGACAAAGATTGAATACGAGAGATGAACTAGGGTTGGAGATGAGATGGTGCTGGTGAAGATGTTGATGAGGATTGGTCCTCCCACGAAGGAGGAAGCGTTGGTGATGACGATGGCTTCGATCTCCCCCTCCCGGAGAGGAATTTCCCCAGCAGAATCTGACCGCCGGAGTGCAAAAGGGCCTCTGCCTAGGTTTCCGCCTCGAGACGGCGGCGCTTCATCCCGAAAGGTTGCTTATGATTTTTTCTAGGGTAAAACACACCATATAGGAGAAGAGGGCCGTCGAGAGGCCAGCCAGGTCCCCACAAGCCATCAGGGCGTGGCATGGGGGGCACGCCCTGTTGGCTTGTGCCTGGCTGGTGGCCCCCCTCTGGTATATTCTTGGTCCAAAAATTCTTATACATTCAATAAAATTTCCTCGTGAAGTTTCAGGTCATTTGGAGTGTGGTGATTTTTCTGCCTTTTTCTCGGTTTTCCGGTCCAAAACTCCAGTTTCCAGATAATTCCCTCTTTGTGATGTACCTTGCATATTCAGAGAGAAGGAGCATAATAATTGTATGATAATAGGGAATAATGGATAAGAATAACGTAATTATGAATAAGAAATCATGATGCAAAATGGACGTATCAACTCCCCCAAGCTTAGACCTCGCTTGTCCTCAAGCGAAAGCCGAACTCGAAAGTAATGACCACATAATTTGAGAGAGAGGTGTCGATAAAAACAGAATACGGACATGGGAGCATCATGAATGTCATTATAACAGCAAGCATTTCATCATATAATTTCTCATAAACAAGTAAAGATCTATTCACAATTATCGAAGTATGAAGCATAAACATTATTGACAACCAACAAACGATGCCTTTAGTCATGGTGATAATCACAATTCATCATATTCAAGAGAAGAGTCTATATAATAGCTTTCATTGTATTGAACCCACATACTCAACTATCATTTAGTCATCTATGATTGTTGACACTCATTGCATATTTTTTTGGAGCTAATGTTTTTGCCGGACACATAGGAAGATAGGGGCTTCATTTGCCACCCAACTCATTTACCTCAAGGATAATGTCAACAATAATGATTCATGGTTTCTTACATTCAACTGGATATATATATCTGGATCTTTCCTCAACACGTGATGTTTGCCAACTAAGGGAGTTTATAAATAGAAAATGAAGGGAAATATTAATGGCTCTTGAGTAAAAGTAAGGACTAAACGAAATTAAAAGATAGGCCCTTCGCAGAAGGAAGCAGAAGTTGTCATGCGCTTTTATTTGTTTAGATGTGCAATCTCTTAATGCAAAGGAACGTCACTTTATATTGCCCCTTGTGATAACGAACTTTATTATGCACTCCATCAATTTTATTTCTTCGTCATCACAAGATTGTACAAAGCTTATTTTCCCTTTCAATAAAATATCATACATGATTACAGGCAATTTTTATTGCTCATGCACCGATGACAACTTACTTGAAGGATCTTATTCAATCCATAGGTAGTTATGGTGGACTCTCTCAGAAAGAAACTGGGTTTAAGGGGTTATGGATCCACAAGTAGTATCTCTACTTGGCACGGGAAGTTTTGGCTACCAAAAGTTCTAAAGGAAACATCACATGTTAAAGGATCCATGATTACATAACTTCTATGTAAATGTAAACAAACATAACCATTAAGTTGTCTTCCATGTCCAACTTCAACACTTGATCATCATTTAATATTTGGTGAGGGTTCGTAATCATAGATGATGTCCAAGATAGTGTATTTGTATGTGGATCTTCTCTTCTCTATCATAATCTTGCATAGATTATAACAATGACTAAGGCTATATTTTTTCTATCCTCAACAATTTTCGTAGCTCATACTTTCTTTTTATGTGAAGCCATAACTTCCCATGGAATAAGCATATGATCTTTACTATTCTTTTTATTGCCATGCTATGATGATTGGTGCAAGGGAGTAAAGCACACTTATTATATAACTCTCATACTCGATTACAATGGTAGGTAGATCTCAAAGCAAAATCCTAAGCAAGGCAAATCTGAAACTTTTATTTCACTAAACCATGAAATAACTAAGGATCAAACTAAAATAAAAGATGATGGTAAAAAATGATGGTGATACGATACCGGGCGCCTCTCCCAAGCTTGGACAAGGTGGGGGTGTTGCCCATACCCATGCGCTCAAGTGTTCTTCGGTGATGGTGGTGGTGTTGGAGTAGTGGCACCCTTCTTCTCCAACTTACGCCGGAGGATGAAGTTTTCCTCGTAAATCATCGTTTTCTTGCTCGAGCTTCAAGATCTTTTTGCATAAAGTTGCCTTGCTTTCCTGCAGAAAATGAGACGGGATAAATTGAACCTTGGATTTGTTTGCCCTGTTAGGGAGGCTTGATTTCTTGAATTCCACATGCATATCCCCGGGTTGAGGTAGTGGAACTTCATCTTCATCCGAACTGGCATCTGGGCCGGCATCTTCCATCTCCTTTGGATCGGTGTCTCCCTCCTCTTCAGTGGACCGTAGGCAGGGGTAAATATCCCCAAAGATCTTCTGCCACATAGTGGGAGACATAGCTTTCTCCATCCGAATCTTAAGATGACATATTCTCAGATCTGCCAGATACACAGCTCGAAACAAGAACAGAGGAGAAACTCGCGATGCGGTGGTCAAAACACACGGGAGTATATATAATGATTTTTTCTAGGTCAGAATACGTGTTCGGGAAGAAATCGGAGTCGGGGAGGCACACGAGGGCCGCACAAGCAATCAGGGCGTGCCCCGGGGGGGGGGGCGTTGTTGGCTTGTGCCTCCCTCGTGGGTCCCCCTGACTCTGTTTTATTTTTGGAAATTTTCTAAAATACTAAAACCATTACAAATTATTTTTTTGGAATTTTTTGGAGTCGGTTTACTTACCGTACCACATACCTACCCCTTTTTCAGGTTTCTGGAGTGTTCCGGAAGGCCTCCCGTATGTGTTCTTCCGGTGTTATCACTTGAATGATATTAGTCTCTTCATTAATGGGCGTACCTGAAATATAATGCTTGATTCTTTTCCCATTCACCACCCTCGGGTTTTTGCCTTCGAAGTTATTAATTTTTATGGCACCGGAGCGATAGACCTCTTCGACAACATATGGAGCTTCCCATTTGGATAAAAGTTTTCCTGCAAAAAATCTGAAACGAGAATTGTACAAAAGCACAAGGTCTCCTACATTGAATTCCCGTTTTGAATCCTTTTGTCATACCACCTTTTAACTTTTTCTTTAAACAACTTAGCATTTTCATAGGCTTGTGTCCTCCATTCATCTAGTGAGCTAATATCAAATAACCTCTTTTCACCAGCAAGTTTAAAATCATAATTAAGTTCTTTAATTGCCCAATAAGCCTTATGTTCTAGCTCAAGAGGTAAATGACAAGCTTTTCCATACACCATTTTATATGGGGACATCCCCATATGGTTTTTATAAGCAGTTCTATAAGCCCATAGAGCATCATCTAGTTTCTTAGACCAATTCTTCCTGGATCTATTAACAGTCTTTTGCAAGATTAATTTCAGTTCTCAATTGCTCAATTCAACTTGGCCACTGGACTGAGGATGATATGGTGATGCAATTCTATGGTTAACATCATATTTAGCTAGAAGTTTACGGAAAACACCATGAATAAAATGGGAACCACCATCAGTCATTAAGTATCTAGTGACTCCAAACCTCGGCAAAAAAATTCCTTAAGCATTTTAATAGAGGTGTTATGATCAGCACTACTAGTTGGAATAGCCTCTACCCACTTAGTAACGTAATCAATAGCAACTAAAATATGAGTATACCCATTCGAGGAAGGAAAAGGTCCCATGAAATCAAAACCCCATACATCAAATGGTTCAATGGCAAGTGAATAATTCATAGGCATTTCTTGACGTTTACCAATGTTACCAACCCTTTGACATTCATTGCATGAAGGGACATACTTACGAGCATCTTTGAAAAGAGTAGGCCAATAAAAACCAGATTGTAGTACCTTGTGTGTAGTTCTGTCACCAGCATGATGTCCTCCGTAAGGCTCGGAATGACACTTCCTTAAAATCGGTTCCTGTTCATGCTCAGGTATACAACGTCTAATAACACCATCTACTCCTTCCTTATAAAGATGTGGGTCATCCCAAAAGTAGTGTCGTAAATCATAAAAGATTTTTTTTTCTTTTGCTGATAAGTGAAACTTGGTGGAATATATTTAGCAACAATATAATTAGCATAATCAGCATACCAAGGAGTACTACGTGAAGTATTTATAGTAGCAAGTTGTTCATCAGGAAAATTATCATCAATAGGCAGTGGGTCATCAAGGACATTTTCCATCCTAGACAAGTTATCTGCTACAGGGTTTTCAGCTCCCTTTCTATCAACGATATGCAAATCAAACTCTTGAAGCAAAAACACCCACCTAATAAGTCTAGGTTTAGCATCTTTCTTTTCTAGAAGGTATTTAATAGCAGCATGATCGATGTGAATATTTACTTTGGAATCAACGATATAAGGTCTAAACTTATCACATGCAAAGACAACTGCTAAAAATTCCTTTTCAGTGGTGGCATAATTTCTTTGGGCAGCGTCTAGAGTTTTACTAGCATAATGGATAACATTCAATTTATTGTCTACTCTTTGCCCTAGAACAGCACCAACAGCATAATCACTAGCATCACACATAATTTCAAATGGCAAGTTCCAATCAGGTGGTTGAACAATGGGTGCAGAAATAAAAGCTCTCTTAAGTATTTCAAAAGCTTCTACACAATCATCATAAAAAACAAAAGGAATATCTTTTTGAAGAAGATTAGTTAACGGCCTAGAAATCTTTGAGAAATCTTTGATGAAACGCCTATAGAAACCAGCATGACCAAGGAAACTTCTTATACCTTTGATATCTTTGGGCATGGCATCTTCTCAACTGCGTCAACTTTAGCTTTGTCCACTTCAACCCCTCGTTCAGAAATTTTATGCTCAAGCACTATGTCTTCATTCACCATAAAATGGCACTTCTCCCAATTGAAGACAAGTTTAGTTTCTTCACATCTCTGCAAAACTCGATCAAGGTTGCTCAAGCAATCATCAAAAGAAGTCCCATAAACGGAAAAGTCATCCATGAAAACCTCAACAATCTTTTCACAAAAATCAGAGAATATAGCTGTCATACATCTTTGAAAAGTAGCAGGTGCATTGCATCCCGGTGCATCTTCAAAGTTTTAAGTAATCTCTTCTCTACATGCTCTGAAAGGTTAGCACTGATAATAACATGATATATCTTCTTTTCATCAAGGTAAGCATATTTCAAAGTATCGGGTAAAGTTTTTTAACTCAAACACGGGATCTCCCTTGGGTGGAGGAGGATCCCCTAAAATATCAAGTTGCAAGTTGTGTTTAAGAATAGGTGTTTGTTTAAGAAATATGTCATCTATTTCATTCCTCTCATTCATATGCATGTCATTTTCATGGTCTAGTAAATATTTCTCTAACGGATCGGTAGGAGGTACGACAACAGAAGCAAGACCAATGATTTCATCCTTACATGGTAATTCTTTCTCATGTGGTTGTTTACCAAACTTGGAGAAATTAAATTCATGAGGCACATCATCTAAGTCTATCTTGACTTTCTCAGTAACGCAATTAATTTCAGCATTAACAATATTCACGAAAGGTCTACCAAATATAATGGGACAAAAGTTATCTTGTTTTGAACCAAGTACTAGAAAATTAGTGGGGTACTTAATTTTTCCACACAAGACTTCAACATCTATAATGATCCCAAGTGGTGTAATAGTGTCTCTATTTGCAAGTTTAATAGTAACATCAATGTCTTCAAGCTTAGACGGTGCTATGTCATTCATAAGCACTGACACTAGCACCAAGGTCACACAAACCATGATAACAATGATCTCCAATTTTAACTGAGACCACATGCATGCCAACCACTGGTTTATTTTTATCTAGTTCATCTTGCGCGTTTCTAGAAGGTTTTGCAATTCTGGCAGCTTCACCACAGAAGTAAATGACTTGACCATCAATGTTATCCTCTAGCAGATCTTTAACCATAGCAACTTTAGGCTCAACATTTACTTGTTCAGGAGGTGTAGGTGTCCTAGCATGACTTTTATTAACCACAGTTGTAGCTTTAGCGTGTTCCTTAATTCTAACAGGGAAGGGTGGTTTCTCAATGTAAGCAGTAGGAACAATTGGATCAACATGGCTAACATTTTTTTTTTTCTTCCTTCTCAAGTTTAATAGGTTCCTCTAGTTGCTTTTCAATGGGTGGATGGTATTTAAACCACTTCTCCTTAGGGAGATCAACATGAATAGCAAATGATTCATAGAAAGAAGCTACTATCTGAGAGTCAAGGCCATATTTATTACTCAACTTAAAGCAGGCATCAGTTTCCATAAAAGATTTAAACAATCAAACTTAAGCTTTATACCTAAATTTTTACATTTGTCGAGTTCCCAATCTTCAAAGTTGCGTTTAATCCTTTCCAGAAGATCCCATTTGAATTGAATAGTCCTATTCATGAAGGAACCAGTAGAAGAAGAATCGAGTAGTACTTGATCATCATGAGAAAGCCGAGCATAGAAAATTTGCATAATAGTGTTTCTTGATATCTCATGGTTGGGGCAGGTGTGCATCATAGATTTAAGCCTCCCCCAAGCTTGAGCGATACTTTCTCCTTCACGAGGCCATCAATTATAAATAAAGTTCCGTTCACGATGAACTAGATGCATAGAATAAAACTTCTGATGGAATTCCAACTTCAAGCGATTCCAGTCCCATGATCCAATATCGCCCAATAGCCTATACCACATTAATACCTTTCCCTCCAAAGATAAAGGGAAAACTTTCTTCTTAACTTTGTCTCCAGACAACCCTGCAAGCTGAAATAATCCACAAACTTCATCGACAAATATCAAGTGGTAATCAGGGTGAGTCGTTCCATCATATGGATGTGATAAGAGTTTTTCAAGCATACCCGAAGGAATCTCATAATAAATATTTTCAGTAGGTTCAGTAGGTTGAGGAACAATTTCCTCATCTTCAGTTTGGGGCGAAGATGCCCTGAACAAGCCACTCAAAGGGTGACCGTTCATAGCGACAAGCAACAGTAAATTTCAGCACGTATAGAAAACATTTCCTTACCAATTCCACTTACCAAAGGCGCTTCACTCCCCGGCAACAGCGCCAGAAAAGAATCTTGATGACCCTCAAGTATAGGGGATCAATCGTAGTCCTTTCTATAAGTAAGAGTGTCGAACCCAACGAGGAGCAGAAGGAAATGATAAGCGGTTCTCAGCAAGGTATTCTCTGCAAGTGCTGTAAGTAACGATAATAGATAGTTTTGTAGCAAGATAAATCGTAACAAGTGACAATTAGCAATAGCAGCAAAGGTGCAGCAAGATAGCCCAATCCTTTTTATAGCAAAGGATAGGCCCGAAAGTACACTTATATTAAGCAAGCGCTCCCGAGGACACATGGGAATTATGTCTAGTCATGTTCATCATGTTGAGTTGATTCGCGTTTGCTACTTTGATAATTTGATATGTGGGTGGACCGGTGCTAAGGTGCTGTTCTTACTTGAACTAACAACCTAGTTATGCTTACCCCCTCTCGCAAGCATTCGCAACTACAAAAGAAGAATTAAGATAAATATAATCATAGCATGAAACATGTGGATCCAAATTATCCCCTTATGAAGCAACACATAAACTGGGGTTTAAGCTTCTGTCACTCCAGCAACCCATCATCTACTTGTTACTCCACAATGACTTCCCTTAGGCCCATAGCATGGTGAATTGTCATGTAGTCGACGTTCACATGACACCACTAAGAGAAATAACAACATACATATCATCAAAATATCGAACGAATAACAACTTCACATGATAACTTATAACAAGACTTCTCCCATGTCCTCAGGAACAATAGTAACTACTCACACCTCATCAAAATGTTCAAGATCAGAGGTGCAATAATAATAATTAAGGATCTGAATATAATTTCTCCCACCAAGTAATCCAACAAACATCAACTACAAGATGTTATCAACACAACTAGTAACCCACAGGTACCAATCTGAGGTTTTGGGACAAAGATTGAATACAAGAGATGAACTAGGGTTGGAGATGAGATGGTGCTGGTGAAGATGTTGATGAGGATTGGTCCTCCCACGAAGGAGGAAGCGTTGGTGATGACGATGGCTTCGATCTCCCCCTCCCGGAGAGGGATTTCCCGGCAGAATATGACTGCCGGAGTGCAAAAGGGCCTCTGCCCAGGTTTCCGCCTCGAGACGGCGGCGCTTCGTCCCGAAAGGTTGCTTATGATTTTTTTTCTAGGGTAAAACACACCATATAGGAGAAGAGGGGCATCGGGAGGCCAGCCAGGGCCCCACCAGATATCAGGGCGCGGCCTGGGGGGGGGGGCGCCCTGATGGCTTGTGCCTGGTTGGTGCCCCCCTCTGGTATATTTTTGGCCCATAAATTCACATATATTCAATAAAAATTCCTCGTGAAGTTTCAGGTCATTTGGAGTCTGGTGATTTTTTTGCCTTTTTCTCGGTTTTTCGGTCCAGAATTCTAGTTTCCAGATAATTCCCCCTTTGTGATGTACCTTGCATATTCAGAGAGAAAGGGCATAAGAATAGTATTATAATAGGGAATAATGGACAAGAATAACATAAATATGAATAAGAAATCATGATGCAAAATGGACGTATCAATGCTTGTTGGTTTATTTGGTGGAAGATAATATGTTCAGATCCTTTATCATATTCATCACACCTCTGATCTTTAACATGGTGATGATTCGTGAGTAGTTACTTTTGTTCTCGGGGAAATGAGAGAAGTCTTGTTATAAGTAATCATGTGAAGTTGGTATTCGTTCGATATTTTGATGATACGTATGTTGTTGCTTCCTTTAGTGGTGTCATGTGAACGTCGACTACATGACACTTGACCATATTTGAGCCTAATGGAAGCCATTGCGGAGTAATAAGTAGATGATGGGTTGCTAGAGTGTGTAACATCCCAAATTTTGGAATGTTATATTAATTATGTGTTAATAATTGTATGCTTGATTGTTTGGTTGAAAGTGAGTGGAATTTAAAACCTTTTCAAAAATTCAAATGAGATGGAATAAAAAAGACTTTCCCCAAAAAAAATCCATTTGGATCCCTATTTCATTTTTAAGTTTGAATCTTGTCAAACAAATTCTCTGATAAACAAATATTATGAGAGGAGAAAAATGACACTACGAAATCAGAGACAATGTTTTGTTTGACATTCAAATTTGAAAACAAAATAATATTTGCAATTTATTTGAAATTCAAATTCTATTCCTTTTTGGAGTTATTGCAAAAAATGATTTTTTTAAAGTACGTTATTTGGTTATAAAAATATGTTTATGTTCTAGGAGTTTTTATTCTGAAAATTCTGATATGCTATATGCCTATTTAAATTTTTTATCTTATTTTCTGTTTCTCTATTTCCTTCTCTGTTTATAAAAAAAGAACGTTGTTTAAAAAAAAACTCCTGCGCCAGGCCAGGCGAGGCACAACCGACCGGCCCAGCCCAACAGCCCGAGGCAAGCACCTGAGCACCAGCGCACGTACTTTGTTTTAAAAAAAAACTAGCGCGCGAGCGCTCACATCGCCCGTGCGTGCGTAGGAGCGCACCCTCACGTGTGCAAAAGAAAAAAAAAGGGACGATCGCTCCCTCACGCCCGATCTCTCCTCACGTACATCTTTTCTCCCTCACGTACAAATCTCTCTCCCACGTACGTCTCTCTCTTGTTTTTTTCTTCTTTCTTTTCTTCTCACCATCTGGACCCACGTCTTCTTCCTCCCCACGGCAGGGAGAAGCTCTGCTCGCGCATGCCACAATCTCGCGTCCGATTCTCGCGGGATTCAAATCCCAGACTTTCCCCTCGCACACGAATATGTCCTATAAATAGCCGAGCCCCTCCTCCACCGATTCCCTCGAAAACCCTCGACCAAAGCCACCTCCATCGCGCGCCCTCGCCATCCCAATCTAGGCCAGCCGAAACAAGTTCACCGCTCGACTCCGACCGCCGGTGAGTTTTTCGAGACCCCTCCTTCCAGAGGTTGCTACCCCTCGTCTTTGCGCATCTTTTTGACATATTTTGGACATCCAGGGAACACTGGAGCCTCGTCCTCAACCTCGTTCGCCGTCGCCGGAGATCCCGGTTCACAGGAGCTTCTCGAGTTCGTCCCGCTCGTCCTGGACAACCCCGACCTTCATCTACACCAAAAACCGGTCGCCCTCGCCGCACCGCATCTCTTGGACACCGCCGCCGTCGCCCGTGATCGCTTGAGCCGCCGCCACGCCGTCGTCATCTTCCCTGCAAGGCGCTATTTTCCTCTGTAAGCCACGACCATCGTTAGTTTTTTTTTATCCATCCAATCGTTATCTTTCATTAGGATAGATCGGTTTCTCCTGTTTTAGTTAAATCGAACCGATCGGTTTTTTTTATTAAGTCTTCGGCGCCGAATCCTGTAGGTAGCGACTGTCCGTTTTATAAGCCACGCAGCAAATAACCCTAGCGAACAACAGCTCGCCACGTGTTCACTGGCCGCTATTTAATCTTTTCACGAAATTCCAGTTTTCAGTTTTAAATTCGGTTTTTTTTTTATATCTTTATATTTACAACTCTGATTTTGAAAATCTTTTTGCTACGGATTCACAAAAATCCTATCTATCCAGACAAACCAACGAAAAATATTTTTAAACTTTTTAAATTTTGAATTCAAACAGATTTGTTTCAAACACTAGATTGCTAATAACTTTTATGTAAAAATAGCTTTTTAGTTGATTCTTTTTGCTGCTGTTTTCTAGAAGAATTCTTTATCCAGTAGTATAGTAAAATTTAATTTTAAAACTTATTTAGATCTGTTTAAAACAGATTCAAAAACAGTACATATTAGGCTTAGTTTTGCTGAAAGAAATTGTTTTCTTTTATTTTTTAAAAATAATTTCTTCTGCCACTTTATTTTAATTTCAATAAAAGTTTCTGTTAGTCGTTAGGAACAAAATTTTATAATTTGTTTAAAAAAATTTATTCAGTTTTGAGTTAAATCTTGTTTTCTTCGTAACTTGAGTTTTACAAATGATTTTTAATTGATTCTTTTTGCTAATAAAACTTTAGGTAAAATTCTTTCTGTTTTTTTATTAATTTAGTATTTTATTTTCTTTTATAACTTTAATTAGGACAGGGACTACTTTTTCTTAGTTGTTAACTCTATAGTTTTGTTTGGTTTTCTTTGTTGGTTGTTATTTTGATTGCTAGTATTGCTTGCTAGATGTGATTGCTTATGTGAATGCAATGTTTGACTATATAGATTTTTATCGAAGAGTGACGAATAGTTCTATCAAGTTTTCTGACAGCGATATTGTCTTCATCAACCTTACCAGGCAAGTTCACATTGATCATGTTTTACCTATGGTTTTATTGCATTAGTTCAACCTTCTCCACCATTGCATGCAAAGTAGGTACTTGGAAATTTTAGTTCTTGAGTAGTATCATGTGGTAGGCACCCATAAACCCTTATTACCTTGGTCTCGGGAATGTTATTTTTATTTTGCTATGATTTTAGTAGACGGGGTTTGGTTGAGTGTTTACCATGAGAGTTGTGAGAATTAATTGATGATCAAGATCTCAAGACTTCAAAAATTATGTTCAAGACCTTATGATGCAATATACCACTGGGTGGATATTGGTTGAACGGCGCCCTGGAGAAACCAGTGGTTAGCCTAGGTGTTGCTGGAGAAGTGCCAGTATTCACGCGGAAAGGTCCACCCAGGCACAAAGAGATGGATGGATACTTCAAGACCCGAGGCTTACCTGCACAGCCACAAGCCATTATGGGCTCTGGCTTGGTTGGACATCGTGGCGACTCTAGACGGGCGTTGCTACGAGATGTAGAAGAACGGTAGGATTGGATGGGCACCGACAGTGGCTCAGAGGAACCCTTTGGAAGACCATGTTTTGATCATCCGGTTCTCAAACACCCTGCAGTGCGAGGACTTCAACGGAGGCGATCAAATCTTGTGGGGAACGTGTACAAAACTCTGCAGAGTACCAAACCTAATCGATTAGCCGTGTCCACGGTCATGGACAACTTGAGCCAAAGGAACTGAAACTATCAGGAACTCTCGATACAAATAATAATAATGAAATGGGTGTTATTGTTAACTTGGGTATGAGAATTGGTTGGTGGAACCTTCTCATTAATCAACCAACAATGTAGTAATTATTTTGCTTTTGCCCCCCTCTCTTGTTGTAGGAAAAATTTGCTTTACGCAAAACTTAAACTTACAGCCCCACCTGCCATATATGCATATAGTATAGATGATATTTTGACCCCACTCTTTTGTGACTTGCCGGCATATTCAATATGCTGACCTACACGGCTGGAACGTCTTATGCTGCAGATACTTTTCTACGACGAGTAAGAGTACGATTCAGGGTTACGGTCTGCACTCAACCTGCCGTTGGTGTTAATTGGGACTCCACTCCCGTTGACTATTTCCGCTGAGATTTTGAGGTATATATCAGTTTTACGTTATTTACATATGATTGAACTTTGATATATACATTGATGTACTGTGTGTGCCAGCATACTGATCCAGGGATGGCACAGAACACATAGAGGCTTGACCGTTTCAGGTCGGGTCGCTACAGAAATGGTATCAGAGCACATGTTGACTGTAGGACGTGAACCTAGGAAATGACTTAGAAATAGGTAGACCTTGATAGGAACAAAATTTTATTCTTCACTACTCTCGTAATCTTCTAAATTCTTTTACTGAACCTCCCTTATTTCAAACTATAGATGGAGAGCTACCTTCTGAACGAAAGAGAGCACTACGAGGATGTTCTCGGAGGTCCATTCCTCTTGGAGCTGGTCCAGATGATGAAGCTACCAATACCTGAGATCAAGGTGACTAATAGAAAGTCTGGATTTTGGGGCGTCAGAACTAAAGTTTTTGGACGCAAAGAAGACCCCAAGAATGAAGACATCAACTATGGCACTTTAAACCATGACTGTGATATGGGCATGAACACTATCGTCCATGATGCCATCGCCCGCTTGAGCTATCGTCATCGTGCTGAGTTAGGAACCCACTACTTTGGAAGGCTTGGATGGCAGAAGGCTGATGGAGCATACATCACCCTGACAGACGAATAGAAGAGGAAGTGTTCACCTCTACTGGTGTATAATCAAGAACTGGAGCATTACATCAAGAACCTTCAAATGGACCTTCTCGTAGAATTATTTGAGAATGAAGCACTTCATGAGGACCTCAAGGCCGAGAAGCTGAAGGTAGCCAATCTGAAGAAACACGATCCCGAGATTCAGAAGCTTCGTCAAGAATTAAAGAACAGTCAGGCCATGGCACATGCTGGTGATGTTGAAATCCAGAAGCTCAAGAACCAAATCCTGGAACTACAGGGACGACATAGGAAGCTACGAGTCAACAGGGATAATCTGGTGGAAGATCTTGAGATGATCAAGCGTGACCAGAAGAAGCCCACTAAAGATGAAGACATGATATAGGCTAGCTTAGTAGTAGCCCCACCATGAGAGAGATAAAGATGAACGTTTTGTGAATTGTGTGATCGACCATACCAACCTTATGTGGGTGGCGATACTATAGTGTTGATTGAAATTTATGAATGTGTGGACTTGTGTTTGATTGTCTGTGCCTTTGAGATGCTGTTATTGTATGTATGCATTCCCTCTCTCTCTTACCCATCTCACCCCAAAACCTTGGACCCAATAGATGATGAATGAAGATAGACTCGTGTTTTCTGGATCGATGACCCACATGGAGACGGAACAATGGATTCAGCATATGGAGGATAACTTGAGGAATAACTTTGTTGCAAGGAAAGAGATGGTCCAATATGCTCTGCAGTACTTTGTAGAAGGTGCTGCAACTTGGTGGAAGGTGCATGAAGCTATCCATGGAAGGCAAGCATCAATCACTTGGGAATAATTCAAGATGACTCTGCAAAAATCTCATGTTGTCACCAACACCCAGAAGCCCCGTGGCAAAGATGAGAAGAAGATTTGTGCATGCAAGATATGTGGAGAGATAGGACACACCCAGGAAGAACACAAGGAAGGATGCCCTCATTGTGAAGAAAATCATCCAACCGAGGAATGCCTAACTGGGCAGGTGACATTTTTCTTGTGTGAAGGAACTACTCATTTCCCGGCTCAATGCCAACTCTACCCCAAGGTACAAGAATTCATGAAGCAACAGAAGGAAGCAATGAAAAAAGCCCTCGGGAAAAAGTTAGAAGAACCCATGATGATGGAAGATACACCAAACCCAATCATAGACACCAAGTCATGTTATTCATGTGGAGAAGAAGGACATATCTCCCAGGATTGTCCGAACGAGTATCTGAGAGACTTCCCGACAAAAGAAGTGCAATACAATCCTAAGGAGATAGAAGTGATGATCAACCTGGACAAGAAGAAAGGCCAAGTAAGTGGAGGCATCAGATGTTTGCATTGTAGCCTGGAGAGGCCCCACTGTTTTTGCAAGAGGTATAAGCCAAGCATTAGGAAAGGAACCCAACCCAAGAAGAAGAAAAAGACTCTGTGGTTTTCTACACGGAAGGATCTGAGCCACATCACTTGTCATCGGTGCAACAAGACAGGACACTACTCCTATACCTGCTCGGAGAAGAAGGCTAAACATGAGTAGTTGGAATTTTGGATTTTGGAAGTAATAAATAGGAAGCACTCTTATTTTTCTTGATATTATGGAGTTGAAGTATGTAACGGAAGTCCCAGAGATTGTAATAACTTCATGAATCAATAGAACTTATTGTGTCATGACTTCCTATGTTGAATTGTATGTTACTCTATAAACAAAGATCTTTGACCATTTTCGAGGACATGAGAAAATATGGTCGCAGGCATGTGTACATTTCATTTAAGTGTGGTAGTAATCGGTAAAGCCACATGATCCAAGGAACAATAATGTACCGTTCATGCCAAGGAGTCTGGACACGATGAATAGAGGTGAAGGTAATGCTGGACCATATCAAACTATGTGGATGACAACATTTATAATAAAGTACTTTTGAAGTTGGAGTTTTGAGAATAAAATAATGATGAAATGAAGGAATGAATATGATGAGCCAACACTTTATTGGTAAACAGACCAATGGAAAGGAAAATGAGTTCAAGGAGTTGAACCCGTACCAAGAATATATCTCAAGATTTCCTGAAGGTTACCCCAAGAGCTTGCAACAAGAAGTTGTGATTTGATCAACATACGTTTTCTTAGGAGGATACAAAAACCTGAGAGTTGTGAAGAAACGATAGATCGTTTGTTTAGCTTGCAAAATCAATGGATTTATCCGAACTTCGTTCGTGGACAAGAGAAATTCTGCAACGCTTGTGAGGAAGTCCAAGTGTTAAAATATGAGATTCGCTAAACCTTATACAGAGTAATGATTCAGGTGCGGAATGGATTGATCATCATGACGACTTACTCTTATCATTTATCTTGCTATTCGGAATGGTTAATCTAGAGAGACTCACCCATAGTAGAGAGACGACGATCGTTGAAGCTTTTGTTTTAAGCCCTAGAATGGTATGATAAAGACCCATTGTACATGGCAGTTGTGGCCAAACGTAGGAATTTTACTGTGAGGATGAAGCCAAGACCCATTTCACTGCAGGATAACCACAAATGGTAGACCACCATGAGAATCATCGATAAGTTATTTAGAATGATCACGAGACTTGTCAGCTAAGAAGGCCCAGTGATGGAAGAACTTTATACTAACGAAAGAACACCGGGTTTTGAAGGAAACGTTATGACTATAACGGAGGCGCATCAACAAAGGAGTTACTGTGAAGAATGTGAAGAGGCAGATATTGTCAAAGACCCCAAAGTAATGACATAACTTTGAGGGACCAGTAACTCTCATTTTAAGTGTGGTCAATGGATTTGCTAGAAGACCCCCAAACCCTAACGTTTTTCTTTCTAGCCTCTTCGAATCTCGAGGACGAGATTCATTTTAAGTGTGGTAGGTTTGTAACATCCCAAAATTTGGAATGTTATATTAATTAAGTGTTAATAATTGTATGCTTGATTGTTTGGTTGAAAGTGAGTGGAATTTAAAACTTTTTGAAAAATTCAAATGAGATGGAATAAAAAGACTTTCCCAAAAAAAATCCATTTGGATCCCTATTTCATTTTTAAGTTTGAATCTTGTCAAACAAATTCTCTGATAAACAAATATTACGAGAGGAGAAAAATGACACTCCGAAATCAGAGACAATGTTTTGTTTGACATTCAAATTTGAAAACAAAGCAAATATTTGCAATTTATTTGAAATTCAAATTCTATTCCTTTTTGGAGTTATTGCAAACATGATTTTTTTAAAGTACGTTATTTGGTTATAAAAATATCTTTATGTTCTAGGAGTTTTTATTCTGAAAATTCTGATATGCTATATGCCTATTTAAAGTTTTTATTTTATTTTCTGTTTCTCTATTTCCTTCTCTGTTTATAAAAAAAGAACATTGTTTAAAAAAAACTCCTGCGCCAGGCCAGGCCAAGCGAGGCACAACCGACCGGCCCAGCCCAACAGCCCGAGGCGAGCACCTGAGCACCAGCGCGAGTACTTTGTTTTTTTAAAAAAAACTAGCGCGCGAGCGCTCACATCGCCCGTGCGTGCGTAGGAGCGCACCCTCACGTGTGCAAAAGAAAAAAAAAAGGGACGAGCGCTCCCTCACGCCCGATCTCTCCTCACGTACATCTTTTCTCCCTCAAGTACACATCTCTCTCCCACGTACGTCTCTCTCTTGTTTTTTTTCTTCTTTCTTTTCTTCTCACCATCTGGACCCACATCTTCTTCTTCCTCCCCACGGCAGGGAGAAGCTCTGCTCGCGCATGCCACAATCTCGCGTCCGATTCTTGCGGGATTCAAATCCCAGACTTTCCCCTCGCACACGAATATGTCCTATAAATAGCCGAGCCCCTCCTCCACCGATTCCCTCGAAAACCCTCGACCAAAGCCACCTCCATCGCGCGCCCTCGCCATCCCAATCTAGGCCAGTCGAAACAAGTTCACCGCTCGACTCCGACTGCCGGTGGTTTTTTCGAGACCCCTCCTTCCAGAGGTTGCTACCCCTCGTCTTTGCGCATCTTTTTGACATACTTTGGACATCCAGAGAACACTGGAGCCTCGTCCTCAACCTCGTCCGCCGTCGCTTGAGCTCCCGGTTCACAGGAGCTTCTCGAGTTCGCCCCGCTCGTCCTGGACAACCCCGACCTTCATCTACACCAAAAACCGGTCGCCCTCACCGCACCACATATCTTGGACACCGCCGCCGTCGCCCGTGATCGCTGGAGCCGCCGCCACGCCGTTGTCATCTTCCCTGCCAGACGCTATTTTCCTATGTAAGCCACGACCATAGTTCGTTTTTTTTGTCGATCGAATCGTTATGTTTCATTAGGATAGATCGGTTTGTCCTGTTTTAGTTAAATCGAACCGATCGGTTTTTTTATTAAGTCTTCGGCGCCGAATCCTGTAGGTAGCGACCGTCCGTTTTATAAGCCACGCAGCAAATAACCCTAGCGAACAGCAGCTCGCCACGTGTCCACTGGCCGCTATTTAATCTTTTCACGAAATTCCAGTTTTCAGTTTTAAATTCGGTTTTGTTTTTTTTATATGTTTATATTTACAACTCCGATTTTGAAAATTCTTTTTGCTACGGATTCACAAAAATCCTATCTATCCAGAAAAACCAACGAAAAATATTTTTAAACTTTTTAAATTTTGAATTCAAACAGATTTGTTTCAAACACTAGATTGCTAATAACTTTTATGTAAAAATAGCTTTTTAGTTGATTCTTTTTGCTGCTGTTTTATAGAAGAATTATTTATCCAGTAGTTTAGTAAAATTTAATTTTAAAACTTATGTAGATCTGTTTAAAACAGATTCAAAAACAGTACCTATTAGGCTTAGTTTTGCTGAAAGAAATTGTTTTCTTTTATTTTTTAAAAATAATTTCTTCTGCCACTTTATTTTAATTTCAATAAAAGTTTCTGTTAGTCGTTAGGAACAAAATTTTATAATTTGTTAAAAAAAATTTATTCAGTTTTGAGTTAAATCTTGTTTTCTTCGTAACTTGAGTTTTACAAATGATTTTTAATTGATTCTTTTTGCTAATAAAACTTTAGGTAAAATTCTTTCTGTTTATTTATTAATTTAGTATTTTATTTTCTGTTAAAACTTTAATTAGGACAGGGACTACTTTTTCTTAGTTGTTAACTCTATAGTTTTGTTTGGTTTTCTTTGTTGCTTTTATTTGTTGGTTGTTATTTTGATTGCTAGTATTGCTTGCTAGATGTGATTGCTTATGTGAATGCAATGTTAGACTATATAGATTTTTATCGGAGAGTGACGAATAGTTCTATCAAGTTTTCTGACAGCTATATTGTCTTCATCAACCTTACCAGGCAAGTTCACATTGATCATGTTTTACCTATGGTTTTATTGCATTAGTTCAACCTTCTTCACCATTGCATGCAAAGTAGGTACTTGGAAATTTTAGTTCTTGAGTAGTATCATGTGGTAGGCACCCATAAACCCTTATTACCTTGGTCTCGGGAACGTTATTTTTATTTTGCTATGATTTTAGTAGACGGGGTTTGGTTGAGTGTTTACCATGAGAGTTGTGAGAATTAATTGATGATCAAGATCTCAAGACTTCAAGAATTATGTTCAAGACCTTATGATGCAATATACCACTGGGTGGATGTTGGTTGAACGGCGCCCTGGAGAAACCAGTGGTTAGCCTAGGTGTTGCTGGAGAAGTGCCAGTATTCACGCGGAAAGGTCCACCCAGGCACAAAGAGATGGATGGATACTTCAAGACCCGAGGCTTACCTGCACAGCCACAAGCCATTATGGGCTCTGGCTTGGTTGGATATCGTGGCGACTCTGGACGGGCGGTGCTACGAGATGTAGAAGTACGGTAGGATCTGATGGGCACCGACAGTGGCTCAGAGGAACCCTTTGGAAGACCATGTTTTGATCATCTGGTTCTTAAACACCCTGCAGTGCGAGGACTTCAACGGAGGCGATCAAATCTTGTGGGGAACGTGTGCAAAACTCTGCAGAGTACCAAACCTAATCGATTAGCCATGTCCACGTGCATGGACAACTTGAGCCAAAGGAACTGAAACTATCAAGAACTCTCGACATAAATAATAATAATGAAATGGGTGTTATTGTTAACTTGGGTATGAGAATTGGTTGGTGGAACCTTCTCATTAATCAACCAACAATGTAGTAATTATTTTGCTTTTGCCCCCCTCTCTTGTTGTAGGAAAATTTTTCTTTACGCAAAACATAAACTTACAGCCCCACCTGCCATATATGCATATAGTATAGATGATATTTTGACCCCACTCTTTTGTGACTTGCCGGCATATTCAATATGCTGACCTACACGGCTGCAACATCTTATGTTGCAGATACTTTTCTACGGCGAGTAAGAGTACGATTCAGGGTTACGGTCTGCACTCAACCTGCCGTTGGTGTTAATTGGGACTCCACTCCCGTTGACTGTTTCCGGTGAGATTTTGAGGTATATATCAGTTTTACGTTATTTACATGTGATTGCACTTTGATATATACATTGATGTACTGTGTGTGCCAGCATACTGATCCAGTGATGGCACAGAACACACAGAGGCTTGACCGTTTCAGGTCGGGTCGCTACAGAAATGGTATCAGAGCACATGTTGACTGTAGGACGTGACCCTAGGAAATGACTTAGAAATAGGTAGACCTTGATAGGAACAAAATGTTATTCTTCACTACTCTCGTAATCTTCTAAATTCTTTTACTAAACCTCCCTTATTTCAAACTATAGATGGAGAGCTACCTTCTGAATGAAAGAGAGCACTACGAGGATGTTCTCGGAGGTCCATTCCTGATGGAGCTGGTCCAGATGATGAAGCTACCGATACCTGAGATCAAGGTGACTAATAGGAAGTCTGGATTTTGGGGCGTCAGAACTAAAGTTTTTGGACGCAAAGAAGACCCCAAGACTGAAGACATCAACTATGGCGCATTGAACCATGACTGTGATATGGGCATGAACACTGCCGTCCAGGATGCCATCGCCCGCTTGAGCTATCGTCATCGTGCTGAGTTAGGCACCCACTACTTTGGAAGGCTTGGATGGCAGAAGGCTGATGGAGCATACATCATCCTGACAGACGAACAGAAGAGGAAGTGTTCACCTCTACTGGTATATAATCAAGAACTGGAGCATTACATCAAGAACCTTCAAATGGACCTTCTCGCAAAATTATTTGAGAACGAAGCACTTCATGAGGACCTCAAGGCCGAGAAGCTGAAGGTAGCCAATCTGAAGAAACACGATCCCGGGATTCAGAAGCTTCGTCAAGAATTAAAGAACAGTTAGGCCATGGCATATGCTGGTGATGTTGAAATCCAGAAGCTCAAGAACCAACTCCTGGAACTACAGGGACGGCACAGGAAGCTCCGAGTCAACAGGGATAATCTGGCGGAAGAACTTGAGATGATCAAGTGTGACCAGAAGAAGCCCACTGTAGATGAAGACATGATGTATGCTAGCTTAGTAGTAGCCCAACCATGAGAGAAATAAAGATGAACGTTTTGCGAATTGTGTGATCGACCATACCAACCTTATGTGGGTGGCGATACTATAGTGTTGATTGAACTTTATGAATGTGTGGACTTGAGTTTGATTGTCTGTGCCTTTGAGATGCTGTTATAGTATGTATGCATTCCCTCTCTTTCCCTTTCTCTCTCTCTTACCCATCTCACCCCAAAACCTTGGACCCAATAGATGATGAATGAAGATAGACTCGTGTTTTCTGGATCGATGACCCACATGGAGACGGAACAATGGATTCAGAACATGGAGGATCTCCTGAGGAATAACTTTGTTGCAAGGAAAGAGATGGTCCAATATGCTCTGCAGTACTTTGTAGAAGGTGCTGCAACTTGGTGGAAGGTGCATGAAGCTATCCATGGAAGGCAAGCATCAATCACTTGGGAAGAATTCAAGATGACTCTGCAAAAATCTCATGTTGTCACCAACACCCAGAAGCCCCGTGGCAAAGATATGTGGAGAGATAGGACACACCTAGGAAGAACACAAGGAAGGATGCCCTCATTATGAAGAAAATCATCCAGCCGAGGAATGCCCAACTGGGCAGGTGACATGTTTCTTGTGTGAAGGAACTACTCATTTCCTGGCTCAATGCCAACTCTACCCCAAGGTACATGAATTCATGAAGCAACAGAAGGAAGCAATGAAAGAAGCCCTCGGGAAAAAGTTAGAAGAACCCATGATGATGGAAGATACACCAAACCCAATCATAGACACCAAGTCATGTTATTCATGTGGAGAAGAAGGACATATCTCCCAGGATTTTACGAACGAGTATCTGAGAGACTTCCCGACAGAAGAAGTGCAATACAGTTCTAAGGAGATAGAAGTGATGATCAACCTGGACAAGAAGAAAGGCCAAGTAAGTGGAGGCATCAGATGTTTGCATTGTTGCCTGGAGAGGCCCCACTGTTTTTGCAAGAGGTATAAGCCAAGCATCAGGAAAGGAACATGTGCAGAACTCTGCAGAGTACCAAACCTAATCGATTAGCCGTGTCCACGGTCATGGACAACTTGAGCCAAAGGAACTGAAACTATCAGGAACTCTCGACACAAATAATAATAATGAAATGGGTGTTATTTTTAACTTGGGTATGAGAATTGGTTGGTGGAACCTTATCATTAATCAACCAACAATGTAGTAATTATTTTGCTTTTGCCCCCCTCTCTTTTTGTAGGAAAAATTTGATTTACGCAAAACTTAAACTTACAGCCCCACCTGCCATATATGCATATAGTATAGATGATATTTTGACCCCACTCTTTTGTGACTTGCCGGCATATTCAATATGCTGACCTACACGGATGCAACGTCTTATGTTGCAGATACTTTTCTACGACGAGTAAGAGTACGATTCAGGGTTACGGTCTGCACTCAACCTGCCGTTGGTGTTAATTGGGACTCCACTCCCGTTGACTGTTTCCGCTGAGATTTTGAGGTATATATCAGTTTTACGTTATTTACATGTGATTGAACTTTGATATATACATTGATGTACTGTGTGTGCCAGCATAATGATCCAGGGATGGTACAGAACACACAGAGGCTTGACCGTTTCAGGCCGGGTCGCTATAGAGTGACATAAGATTAAACCCTAGTTTATGCGTATCCGTAAGGGGCTGATTTGGATCCACATGTTTCATACTATGGTTAGGTTTATGTTAATTCTTCTTTCGTAGTTGTGGATGCTTGCGACAGGGGGTAATCATAAGTGGGTTGCTTGTTCAAGTAAGAATAACACCCAAGCACCGGTCCACCCACATATCAAATTATCAAAGTAACAAACGTGAATCAACTGAACATGATGAACGTGACTAGACGGAAATTCCCATGTGTCCTCGAGAGCACTTTGCTTTATATGACAGAATTTTCAGGCCCGTCCTTTGTTATAAAAAAGGATTGGGCTATCTTGCTTGATACTTGTGATCTGCGTTGGGTTTTCCGTGAAGAGGAATGGGTAATTGCAGCACAATACGGGTAAGTATTTCCCTCAGTTATGAAACCAAGGTTTATCGAACCAATAGGAATATCAATCCTCAACCGTCTTCAGCGGCTGCACACAAAAGAGCAAACAATTTGCACCCAACACGGGCAAGAGGGTTGTCAATCCCCTTGATCTCGTTATTTGCAAGCAAATGGTTGTGTAGATAATTGTAAAGTGCAAAATAAAATAAAAGACAAATAATGACAGCAAGATAATAATAATAGCATCTATGAATTTATAAGTGAATAGACCCGAGGGCCATAGTTTTCCCTAGCGGCATCTCTCATGTAGGCAGCATACGATGGGTAACAAATTACTGTTAGGCAATTGATAGAAAATTGGATAGTTATGCGATTTTCTCGATAATGATCATGTGTATATAGGAATCACGTCCATAAACAAATAGGCCGACTCCTGCCTGCACCTATTACTATTACTCCACTCATCGACCGCTATCCAGCATGCATCTAGAGTATTAAGTAAAACAGAGTAATGCATGGAGAACAATGACATGATGTAGACAAAGTAAACTCAAGCAATATGAATAAACCCCATCGTGTTATCCTTCGTAGCAACAACACAAAGACGCAACTTGTCCCCTTCTGTCACTGGGATATAGAAACTCGTTAGGTTGAACCTACTACAACGCACCTCTCTCACTGAAGAAAGATCAATCTACTTGGCCAAAGCAATTCAATAGGCCGGAGAGAATTATGAAGCTATAATGATCATGCAAATAAGAATAATAATATATATCAGAGGTGACTCAAATACTTTTCATGAATAATCTGAACATAAACCCACAATTCATCGGATCGCAACAAACGCACCTCACAAAAGGATTACATCTGATAGATCAAAGCAAAGATGCGATGATCATTGTATTGAAGATCAAGAGATAGAGAGAGATTGCCTTCTAGGTACTAACTACGGACCGGTAGGTCTGTGGTGAACTACTCACACATCATCATGAGGGCAGGAAGGTTGATGAAGAGGCCCTCCGTGATCGATTTCCCCTCCGGCAGGATGCCGGAACGGAGCTCTAGATGGCCTCCTGACGGAACAGAGACTTGCGGCGGCGTAAAAAGAGTTTCGGGACTGCCTCCAGGGTTTTCACGATATTAGAGAATTTATAGGCCAGAGAACAAGGTCAGGGGAGCCGCCAGGGGCCCACAAGCCATCGGGGGGCGCCCCCTTAGGGCGCGCCCTGTTGGCTTGTGGGGCCCTTGTGTGGCTCCTGGTTTCCTTCTGAATCTCCCAGGTCTTCTTTTGGTCCAGAAAAAATCATCAAAAAGTTTCGTGGCAATTGGACATCGTTTGGTACTGGGCACTGGGTCAATAGGTTAGTGCTCAAAAATAATATAAATTGGTAAATAAATAATTAAAAAAGTATCCTAGAATGATAATATATCAGCATGGAACAATCAAAAATTATAGATACGTTGGAGATGTATCATTGCTTCACACTTGCTACTATTATTATTTGTTTCTTGTTACGAATTATCTTGCTGCAAAACTATCTATCACTGTTACTCACAACACTTGTAGAGAATACCATGCTGAAAACTGCTTGTCATTTCCTTCTACTGCTCATTGAGTTCGACACTCTTACTTTGTTGGGGAACGCTGCATGGGAAACAAAAATTTTCCTACGCACACGCAAGATCTATCCATGGTGATGAGCATCTACGAGAGGGAGAGTGGATCTACATACCCTTGTAGATCGCTAAGCGGAAGCGTTAAGAAACGCGGTTGATGTAGTCGAACGTCTTCGCGATCCAAATCGCGCGAGCGTCCGCGATCCCATCACGATCCGTCTCGCGATCCAATCACGATCCGTCCCGCGATCCCATCATGATCCGTCCCGCGATCAAATCACGAACCGTCTCGCGATCCTGATCATGGTCCTTCCGATCTAGTGCCGAACGGACGGCACCTCCGCGTTCAACACACGTACAGCTTGATGACGCCTTCACCTCCTCGATCCAGCGAGAGATGGTGAAGTAGTAGATGAGTTCCGGCAGCACGATGGCGTGGTGACGGTGGTGGTGAAGAACAATCTCCGCAGGGCTTCACCAAGCACTACGGAAACTATGACGGAGGATGAACTAGAGGGGCGGGGTTGCCGGCACACGGCTTGGGGAATACTTGATGTGTTCCGGGTGCTAGCCCTGCCCCTCTATTTATATGTTGAGCCCTGGGGTCGAAACTTGGAGAAAGAACCTCCTCAAAGTCGGTTTGGCCCGCAAGGCAAGAGTCCTCCTTGGACTCCAGGACCAGACGCCAGGGACCTCGGCGTCTGGCCCCAGACGCCAGGGATCCTGGCGTCTGGCCTCTGGCCTCCGCAAAACTCCTTTTGCACCTTCCTTAAAGCCTCGTGGGCTTTACCCCTTGGCCCAAATAAAGTGTTCTCGTACCCGAACATTTCGGGAAACATCCGAAACCCCTTCCGGTGAATTCCGGAACCCTTCCGGAGACCAAACACTATTATCCCATATATCAATCTTTACCTCCGGACTATTCCGGAGCTCCTCGTCATGTCCGGGATCTCATCCGGGACTCCGAACAACTTTCGGTCACCAACATAATAACTCAACTATACTTATATCGTTACCAAACGTTAAGTGTGTAGACCCTGCGGGTTCGAGAACTATGCAGACATGACCGAGACACCTCTACGGTCAATAACCAATAGCGGGACCTAGATGCCCATATTGGTTCCTACATATTATACGAAGATCTTTATTGGTTGAACCTCTATGTCAAGGATTCAGTTAATCCCGTACGCTATTCCCTTTGTTTATCGGTATGTTACTTGCTCGAGATTCGATCGTCGGTATCTCTATACCTAGTTTAATCTCGTTACCGGCAATTCTCTTTACTCGTTCCGTATTACAAGATCCTGTGGCTAACTCTTTAGTCACTTTGCTTGCAAGGCTCATTGTGATGTTGTATTACCGAGTGGGCCCTGAGATACCTCTCCGTCACACGGAGTAACAAATCCCGGTCTCAATCCATGCCAACTCAACAGACACCCTCGGAGATACCTGTAGAGCATCTTTATAGTCACCCACTTACGTTGCGACGTTTGATACACACAAGGCACTCCTACGGTGTCAGTGAATTGCATGATCTCATGGTCATAGGAACTGATACTTGACATGCAGAAAACAATAGCAATAAACTGACACGATCATATGCTATGTTCATAGTTTGGGTCTTGTCCATCACATCATTCTCCTAATGATGTGATCCTGTTATCAAATGACATCTCATGTCTATGGCTAGGAAACCTTGACCATCTTTGATCAACGAGCTAGTCTATTAGAGGCATACTAGGGACACAGTGTTGTCTATGTACCCACACATGTATTTGAGTTTCCAATCAATACAATTATAGCATGGATAATAAACGATTATCATGAACAAGGAAATATAATAATAACCATTTTATTATTGCCTCTAGGGCATATTTCCAACAGTCTCCCACTTGCACTAGAGTCAATAATCTAGTTCACATCACCATGTGATTTACATTGTTATGAATCTAATACCCAATGAGTTCTGGGGTTCGATCATGCTTTGCACGTGAGAGAGGTCTTTAGTCAATGGGTCTGCAACATTCAGATCCGTGTGTACTTTGCAAATCTCTATGCCATACTGTAGACACTGCTACCACACTCCACTTGGAGCTATTCCAAAAGGCTGCTCCACTATATGTATCCGGATTGCTACTCAGAGTCATCCGGATTGGTGTTAAAGCTTGCATCGATGTAACCCTTTACGACGAACTCTTTATCACCTCCATAATCGAGAAACATTTCCTTAGTCCTCTAGTTACTAAGGATAATTTTGACCGCTGTCCAGTGATCCACTCCTGGACCACTCTTGTACCCCTTGACACACTCATGGCAAGGCACACACCAGGTGCGGTACACATCATGGCATACTATATAGAGCCTATGGATAAGGCACAGGGGACGACCTTCGTCCTCTCTCTTTCTTCTGCCGTGGTCGAGCTTTGAGTCTCACTCAACTCCACACCTTACAAATCAGGCAAGAACTCTTTCTTTGACTGATCCATTTTGAACTCTTTCAAAATCTTGTCAAGGTATGTACTCATTGAAAGTCTTATCAGACGTCTTGATCTATCTCTATAGATCCTGATGCCCAATATTTAAGTAGCAGGTCTTCCTTTGAAAAACTCCTTTCAAACGACCCTTTATGCTTTCCAGAAATTCTACATCATTTCCGATAAACAATATGTCAACCACATATACTTATCAGAAATTCTATAGTGCTCCCACTCACTTTATTGTAAATACAAGTTTCTCATAAACTTTGTATAGACTCAAAAACTTTGATCATCTTATAAAAGCGTATATTCCAACTCCGAGATGCTTGCTCCAGTCCATAGAAGGATTGCTGGAGCTTGCATACATTTTAACATCCTTAGGACTGACAAACCTTCCGGTTGTATCACATACAACCTTTCCTCAAGGAAACCGTTAAGGAAACGATGTTTTGACATCCATCTGCCGGATTTCATAATCGAAAAATGCAGCAACTGCTAACATAATTCCAACAAACTTTAGCATCGCTACGGGTGAGAAAGTCTCATCGTAGTCAACTCCTTGAACTTGTGAAAAACCCTTTGCCACAAGTCGAGCTTTATAGACGGTGACATTACCGTCCGCGTCCGTCTTCCTTTTAAAGATCCATTTGTTCTGAATGGCCTTTCGCCCTTCAGGTAATACTTCCAAAGCCCATACTTTGTTTTCGTACATGGATCCCATCTCGGATTTCATGGCCTCTAACCATTTCTCAGAATCCGGGCCCATCATCGCTTCTCCATAGCTCGTAGGTTCATCGTTGTCCAACAACATGACCTCTAAGACAGGGTTGTCGTACCACTTAGGAGCAGTACGCGTTCTTGTCGACCTACGAGGTTCAATACTAACTTGATCCGAAGCTTCATGATCATCATCATTAACTTCCTCTTCAACTAACGTAGACTCCACAGAAACAACTTTCTGCGCTGTGCTATTCTTTGGTTGAAACAAAGGTTCAACAACCTCATCAAGTTCTACCTTCCTCCCACCCAATTCTTTCGAGAGAAACTCTTTCTCGAGAAAGGACCCATTTTAGCAACAAACACTTTGTGCTTGGATCTTAGATAGAATGTTTACCCAACTGTTACGTTAGGGTATTCTATGAAGATGCATTTGTCCGCTTTGGGTTCGAGCTCATCAGGTTGAAAACCTTTTTCACATAAGCGTCGCAGCCCCAAACATTAAGAAATGACACCTTAGGTTTCTGCCAAACCAAAATTCATACAGTGTCATCTCAACGGACTTAGATGGTGCCCTACTTAAAGTGAATGTAGTTGTCTCTAATGCATAACCCCAAAACGATAGTGGCAAATCGATAAGAGACATCATAGTACGCACCATATCCAAAAGAGCACGACTACGACGTTCGGACACACCATCACACTATGGTGTTCCAGGCGGCGTGAGTTGTGAAACAACTTCCACATTGTCTTAAGTTGCATACCAAACTCGTAACTCAGATATTCACCTCCACGATCATATCGTAGACTTTTTATCTTCTTGTCACGATGATCTCAAACTTCACTCTGAATTTGTTTGAACCTTTCAAACGTTTCAGACTTGTGTTTCATTAAGTAAATATACACATATCTACTCAAATCATCAGTGAAGGTAGGAAAATAATGATATCCACCACACGCTACAACACTCATTGGACCGAACACATCAACATGTATCATTTCCAATAAGTCACTTGCCCGCTCTATCAAACCGGAAAACGGGGTCTTAGTCATCTTGCCCATGAGGCATGGTCCGCATGTCTCAACCGATTCGAAATCGTATGAGTCAAAAGATCCATCAGCATGGAGTTTCTTCATGCACTTTACACCAATATGACATTTAGCGGCAGTGCCACAAGTATGTGGTACTATCATTATTAACTTTGTATCTTTTGGCATCGATATTATGAACATGTGTATCACTACGATCAAGATTCAATAAACCATTCTCATTGGGTGCATGACCATTGAAGGTATTATTCATGTAAACAGAATAACCATTATTCTCTAACTTAAATGAATAACCGTATTGCAATAAACATGATCTAATCACGTTCATGCTCAACGCAAACACCAAATAACATTTATTTAGGTTCATCACTAATCCTGAAGGTAGAGAGAGCGTGCGATGGTGATCACATCAACCTTGGAAACACTTCCAACACTCATCGTCGCCTCACCCTTAGCTAGCCTCCGTTTATTCCGTAGCTTTTATTTAGAGTTACTAACATTTAGCAACCGAACCGGTATCCAATACCCAAGTGCTACTAGGAGTACTAGTAAGGTACACATCAATAACACGTATATCAAATATACTTCTGTCGACGTTGCCAGCCTTCTTATCTACCAAGTATCTAGGGTTGTTCCGCTTCAGCGACCGTTCTCCTCATAATAGAAGCACTTAGTCTCGGGTTTGACCTTGGGTTTCTTCACTGGAGCAGCAACTGACTTGCCATCCATGAAGTTTCCCTCCTAGCCCTTGCCCTTCTCGAAACTAGTGGTTTCACTAACCATCAACACTTGATGCTCCTTCTTGATTTCTACCTTCGCGGTGTCAAACATCGCGAATAGCTCAGGGATCATTATTTCCATCTCTGGCCTTTTATAGTTCATCACGAAGCTCTAGTAGCTTAGTGACAGTGACTTGGAGAACTATATCAATCACTATCTTATCTGGAAGATCAACTCCCACTCGATTCAAGCGATTGTAGCACCCAGACAATCTGAGCACATGCTTAACGATTGAGCTATTCTCCATCATCTTGCAGGCAAAGAATCTTGTTGGAGGTCTCATACCTCTCAACACGGGCACGAGCCTGAGATCCCAATTTCAGCTCTTAGAACATCTCATATGTTCCATGACGTTCAAAACGTTTTGGAGCCTCAATTCTAAGCCGTAATGGATGACACACTGAACTATCAAGTAGTCATCAGAACGTGCATGTCAGATGTTCACAACATTTACAGACGACGCTTGAGGGTGTGGCGCACCGAGCGGTACATTAAGGACATAAGCCTTATGTGCAGCAATGAGGACAATCCTCAGATCACGGACCAAGTCCGCATTATTGCTACCATCATCTTTCAACTCTATTTATCTAGGAACATATAAAAATTCAAGGGAGCTACAGCGCGAGCTAGTAATCTACAACATAATTTGCAAAGACATTTTGACTATGTTCATGATAATGAGTTTAGTTAATCATATTACTTAAAAACTCCCACTCAAATTGACATCCCTCCGGTCATTCGAGTGTCACATGATCCAAATCCACCAACTCAAGTCCGATCATCACGTGAGTTGAGGTGGTTTCAATGGTGAACATCTTCATGTTGATCATATCTACTTATGACTCATGTTCGACCTTTCGGTCTCTTGTGTTCTGAGGCCATGTCTGTACATGCTAGGCTCGTCAAGTTTAACCCGAGTGTTCCGCATGTGCAACACTGGCTTGCACCCGTTGTATGCGAACGTAGAGTCTATCACACCCGATCATCACGTGGTGTCTCGAAACGACGAACTTTCGCAACGGTGCACACTCGGGGAGAACACAATTTTATCTTGAAATTTAAGTGAGGGATCACCTTATAATGCTACCGTCGTCCTAAGCAAAATAAGATGCATAAAAGGATTAACATCACATGCAAATCATAAGTGACATGATGTGGCCATGAACTTGTGCTTTTGATCTCCATCTCGAAAGCACCGGCATGATCTCCATCGTCATCGGCATAACACCATGATCTCCATCATCTTGATCTCCATCAATGTGTCGCCATGAGGTTGTCGCGCCGACTGTTGCTTCCATGACTATTGCTAACTCATACCGATAAAGTAAAGCAAAAACGGCGAAAATAATTAAAGACAACCCTATGGCTCCTGCCGGTTGCCGTACTCATCGACATGCAAGTCGTGATATTCTATACAATACATGATCATCTCATACATCACATACATCTCATCATGTAATTGTCCATATCACATCACAACATACCCTGCAAAAACAAGTTAGACGTCCTCTAATTGTTGTTGCAAGTTTTACGTGGCTGCTACGGGTATCTAGCAAGAACAATTCTT
Source organism: Elymus sibiricus (assembly GCA_039707655.1). Taxonomy (NCBI): domain Eukaryota; kingdom Viridiplantae; phylum Streptophyta; class Magnoliopsida; order Poales; family Poaceae; genus Elymus; species Elymus sibiricus. Next base: position 449,435,381 of record CM077667.1, on the reverse strand, counting down.
ACCTACGCAAAAACCACAACGGTGATACAAAAATTGCTATTCAACCTTCTCAAGGACCGCCTTTGTCAAATCCGATCCGACTAAAGTGGGAGAAACAGACACCCGCCAGCCTTCTTTATGCAACGAAGTTACATGTCAGTTGATGGAACCGGTCTCTCGTAAGCGTACGAGTAATGTTGGTCCGGGCCGCTTCATCCCACAATACCGCCGAAACAAGAAAAGACCAAGGGAGGAAGCAATCCGAATATAGACGCCCACAAACTCCTTTATGTTCTACTCGACATCTCATCTACACATAGACCTAGCTGTAACACCCCAAAAATTTAACCATATTTTTATTAAGTAAAATTTGGCCAGAAATAAAATTTTGATTTATAATAGGTCCTTTAATAATTTTTGAGTCGCTTTGGTCTCTGTTTTTCAAAATTCTTCCCTCCATATAGAAAATTATTTGGGAATAATATTGTGGCTTTGGTAGTTTTCCTAAACCATTTCACTATTACTCTAATAACTGTAAGAATTATTTTCATAATAAAATCTGCTCCAAAATAATTCTTTTAATAGCATTTTCAATACTTTAAATGCTTCTGTTACACTACAACCATTTTAATTAATTATTTAAAAATTCCACAAAAATTATGGGAGGTCATGTGAGGCCTACAGATCACTTTTATGCAGAAACCCATCTTGGTCTTTTGAAGTTTTTGAGCAAACCATCTTCTTTTCAATTCTGGTCCAGATTCAGTTTTGAACTACAACCCCATTTTTCCTAGCCTTATAAATCCCCAAAATTTTCCCACTTCTATACCCTCAAACCAAACCCTTAAGTCCTAGAGGTCAGCCTCATTTTCATATTTTAAGTTCACCAAAACATCCTCTGTAGTTTCGGTCCAGAATTGGATTCTGACAATAATAGCACTAGCAAGTTTCCTCTTTTACCAAACTAACTTCTCCACCCTCCTTAGAATCTAAAGAGACCCTAGTCTGCCAATTTTCATCTTTATATAACCCCCATAGGTGGCTCTGCCATTCTGTCGAGCACCTGTAGTGCATGGCCAGATTTGGCATGATTCTAACATTACTTTGGGATCTTGCTTAATTGGCCAAACCAGCATGTCCAATAGACCTAAACCACACTCACTAACGAACCTGTTAAGTTGCATAATCATCAGAGCACATTTAGCCACTCTGGCATTCCGTCGAACAGGCAGCGGGCATGCCCAGAGCACGAGCAGAACGTACGTTTTGCACGTGCTCGCGCCCGAGCTGGCGCGTCCCTGGATAACCCTCCCCGAGCTCGTCCTGATCTTTCTCTGGATCAGCCCGACCACCTGGACCTTCGCCGACATCTCCCCTTGGCCCCTAGCGCCGCCCACCGCCGTCCACGACGACCACCAGTCGCCGCCGCCGTCCTCCACTCGGGCACGGCACCGCCCAAGCCGCCCGACCTCGCCAGCGCATCCCTGGCTTAAATGCGGACGGCCACCGCCACGACTAACCCCGCCAACATCGCAACGGCCTCGCCGGCCTCAACGGCGCCATCAATGGCCACCCGCCACCGCGACCTTCTCTGGAACTTGCAGCACCGACCTCGACGGGCTATAAAAGCCACCCCAGGCCCTCGACCAGCACCACCTCACTCTCTCCCTCCCTCACTGATCCTCCCCGAGCAGCGGAAGGACCTGGAGAGGTCGTCTCCCTCATCTCCGATCGCCACTGCCGCCGCCCTATCCACGAAGCTTTCCACCCCTCCAGTGCCTCCCCCTCTCCACTCTCTCCATCAATGGCCTCCTGGAGCATCCACGAACCCATCCCCATCTTCAATTCCACTGGAGATGCACCGCAGTCGGAGTTCCTCTTTCGTCCGACGCCGCCGTCCGCCGAGGACCTCGTCGCCGGCAACTCCGTCCATCCCAACTACCTCTGCAAGCACCGAACGAACCGCCTCTCACTCCCGAACCCAACGGTGGCCTTGGCTCCACGAATGGTGCTGCCGTTCGCCGGCGGCGAACGCCGGAGCGCCTCCCGGTTCTGCCAGGGAGAACGCACGCACGGTGATCGGTCAAACCTGACCAGTGGGCCAGGCGGGCCCACTGTCAGTGACCATCGAGTCACCCACGCGCTGGCTTTAGTGGAAGCGTAAACCCCGAGTACGTCTCTCCCCCTCGAAAGCGTATTCTATCCGAATCATTTTCTTTTTCTGTTATTTATTTAAAAACAGATTTTGACCACACTTTGACTGGGCTTAACTTTTAAACCAAAACTCCAATGAATTTGATTCTTTTTCCTACCTCTCTAAAATTTCACCTAGTTTATTTTAGGATTTATTGGAAAAGTATTTAAGACAACTTTTTGTACTGTTTTTGAATTGTGTGTTTTATTCAAATATTTTCAAATAGGAATTTGGAGGGAAAAACTTTCAATAGTTTTTGGAGTGCTCATCACCTACCTACACAATGAAGGCAAGCATCTTGAACACTTGATATGGTGAATGCTCAGTTGTTTGGTTGCAGGAATAGTTGAATCATGCTTTCGTTGAATTTAAATAAAACTTTGCATACATATAGTGTTGGCATGTTTCCTTGTACCGTGCATCGTATGCCTGTCATGACTAACTTGCAGGAGCAGGTATAAGTAAAATACCATTACTAGCAGAAGGATGATCACGTGGGAGCGTGATCATGCCTTGTTGGTTATGCATGTTGGAGCATGCAAGGGTTGTGGCCCTGTCCTGGTGTTACTGTTGAAGGAATACTTTGTTGTGCTAACCACTGCAGGGAATATTAAGCCTCCTGAGTCGACCGTAGATCGAGTCTTGTTCCGATAACCCCCATACTTGATTCATGCTACCACTTGCCCCTGCCTCAGGTGGGGTATGGTTCAGTAAGTTGTTAACCCCTTACCATGCACACACCGTACAGAGGGCCACGATGAGGGTTTCCAGGGCGGTTGGACTAAATCCGGTCATCGGGTCAGGGGGCATGGGTGTTTCCGGCAGTGTAGCCGAGAGGGGGGCACCCCTTGTAATCCGCGCGTATGAATAGTGATCCCATGCAGAAACGTTGGTTTTCCCCGTCTTAGAGCTTTTCTGGAAAGGTACTTTGGGTGATTCCTGGCATCCGGACGGTTAATCTGGTGTGTGCTCGTCAGGTGTGTTTCAACCTAAAGACCGTAATGGGAATTAGCCAACGTCTCGGTGCTGGCTAAAGAAATCCTTTACTTGTGGGTAAAGAGTACACCCTCTGTAGAGTTATACCTATTCGAATAGCCGTGTCCGCGGTTAAGGACTATAGTCTGGGTTGGTCAAGTGTCGGTCTTAGAGTCGGTCTCCGGAGGAAATATTTAAAATTGTGCATGGTTTATTTTGCAGAATAATTACTACTACTACTGATGTTATCATGAATAATATTGATGCTATGATTATTATTGTGGACTAACCCGTTTCTCTTAATTTTATTTTCCGAGTGTCTCAGGGGCTGGCTAGACTACCCCGGGCATTCAATTTTATTTTCAAGACCTTACGAGGCGTCTCTGGAGTTCTCGGGCGGTTCTGTCTCGCCCGACTCTCTTGTAGATACCCGTCTGGCATTTCTTTTCAAGACCTCTCGTGGCGTCGCTTGAGTTCTCGGATGGTTCTGTCTCGTCCGATTACTCTTTTAGACACCCGTTTGGCATTTCTCTTCAAGTCCTACCGTGGGGTCACTTAACACCCAACCGACATTTCTTTTATATTTTCTTTGGATTCTCGGATGGTTCTGTCTCGTCCGATTTTCCACCAACCTTCTTTGTTTGTCGCTAAACACGTTACTTCTGTACCTGCTAGTACTTTTATCATGCCATGATTTAATCCCTGTCAGCATGCATTTAATATAATCCAGCATGAGAATAAGGAAATAGTTTAGTTCACCATGATCATATGTTATCTGCTGCATTCGGTATATCATTTGTCCATAATGTTTGCGAGTACCTTCAAACGTACTCACTGGCTTGTCCCTGGCTAATGTCTTGGCCAGATTTTCTTGCTTGAAGAGGGGCACAATAACGACAGCCTCGGAACCTAGGCACCGAAGATAGCTGATGCGCGAAGATAGGAGTTATCCAGGTCAGCTGTTCCTATTGGAAATGGAGTCCCATAGATGCTGATGACCCCGAACCGCTTCCGCCGCCAACCACTCGAAACCTTTTGTTGTACTCATAGACCAGAATGGTCTTGTACTTCATATTTTATAATTTTGCTTGGAATTTCTGTATCAAGATTGTGTCTCATTAGCTAATAGTAATCCTGGGGCTGGTGAGCACAAGGGCCATTTGCTGGGAAATTATTATCCCGGAAATCCGGTCCTGACAACCTTGGTATCAGAGCCAGACTGACCACTGGCTAATCCTATCTTAGCCTGGTCATTATCCTTAGGTTCCCACACCGTCCAAATCTTCTCTGCCCGTAGCTAAGCCCATTCCATCCGATAAGCCTGCACAGTGGCCAGCCAACATCTTTTGACAGTCAGTGCCCAACCTAGCAGCCGGTCCATAGGCCGTGTGCCTGTGGCCGACACCCGAGTTGTCCCGTCCACAGGCATGCAATGGAAGACTCCGATGGCTTATAAGGGAAGCCTTGCCCAAAACACAACACATCATAGCCTCACTCCCAGTTCGGTATCCAACCACCAAGATGCCAGACCCCATTATTCACAGCGAGACCACCACAGTCGAGCATGAAGGCTTTGTAGCCGTCCTTGCCAATCTCACCCATCGTGCTTTCGGCAGTGAAGAGCCGCCGGAGTATGCCGTGTACCGGGGGCACACGAGTGATTCCATCCATCACTTCTGGGCCACGGTGCACATCTACGGGAGGAGCATCACATCGGAGCGCCCCTACCGGTTCACCGGGAGGACGACCTCGGACGAGCCCCAAGCCATCCAACTTGCAGCCCGAGAAGCTATAGTTCACCTTCGGCATCTGTCACCGAGGGTTAACGGCCGCTCTTTCTACTACTACCCTAGTCGTGAAGGCTATGGTAGACCGACCCAAGTCGCCAATGGAGACCAAGAGTCGAATCCTGCCCTGGTGCATCTGGTGCGCTACCTGAGAGCGCAAGAGGCACTGTTCGATCAGGGCACTCTTGACCTGATTGAGACCCGCAGGACACTCGCCCTCCTGACCCCGGCAAGAAGTGAAGCTGCACCTGCCACCGACACCCCGATAGTGCTGCTCGGGAGACCGATCGAGCCCTCGAAATCTGCCCCTGTTGTCCACCCGGGCAATGCGTTTGTCACCCCAGGGCAACTCCGTCGTCTCTTGGAGACCTACTCCAATGGGACGGTGACCTCGACACCCTGTGAAGGACACCACCGCTGCCCCAGCCCTGTAGCTCCCCATCCGACCCCAGGCAGCTCCGACGCAGAAGCCCACGAGGAGGACTCAGCATCCTCCAGGCACGCCCGGCTGGATGTCAACGAGGTGGACTGAGTCCACTGGATCTGTGTCAAGCCCTAGTGGCCCTGTCACCCTGTAATTTTTGTAGTAGCAGCCGTATGATGTAGCAGGTTTGTGATTTACTGGTGTACCACTGCTTTAATAGTGCCATTTGGGAACCAGCGTAATTTAATGGGCGTGTGGTTGTACAGTCTATTCTAGACATAACCACTATAGTAACCCTGGCCGACACGCACAGCAACACGTCGCATTCCTTTTGGGGATTGAGGACCGAGACTTTAATCCCACGACAAGACCCATACACAAGTCGTATGGGCGCCGCATCATGTCTCATGACCCAGGCACTTTATAAGAAGCCATATCCAGCACTAGCCTCCGTCAGACTAGAACACCACTCCTTTCCGACCCGCACTCCATGTCTCACCCAGGTTTTCACCTGAGAACTCCGGAAGCAAGTCCTGGCAGTTTTGTTAAAGTTTTGTGGGATTTTACCCGCAACACTTTTGGTTCCAGCCAACCACCCCAGTATGAGTTGTTCAAATTGAGGATCACCTCTGACTCCTCAAAATACTGGGCAGTTGTGCACATCCCACCAGCAGACCCAGACCAAGGCCCTCCATATGTTGTCTACATCGGGAAATCCATGCCAACCCCAGGCATGGCCATTGAAGCTGCAGCTTATGAAGCAGTTACCCGTCTCCGATTCGCGATACCCACTGCCAGCGAAAGGAGATACTGCTATTTCCCGAGCCGTGCAGCATCAGGGGCAAATGCAACGTTCCATTGTGAACGTATAGAAAGGGATCCAGCTCTGGCCAATCTCATTCAATATGTGATGGCTCAAGAGCGTCTGACCCAGCAACTAATGGATTACCTCTCTTATCTTGCTTTTCTGAACCCTCAGATAGCCATTGGCGGGCCACCTTTGCCAACCTTAGAAGGGCACGTTCTACGCCTGTTTCCACCACTCTCCTCGGAAGAAGAAGAAGGTGCTCCAGCACCTGGAACTCTCCCGCACGACCCTGTAGATCTCACTTTCGGACCATAGACGGTCATGAGTGCGTTTGTGTAGCATGTAGTGCTTGTTTGCATGATGTGACCTTTGTGTTGTTCCTTAGGGTGTATGTCATGAATATATTGCCCTGATTGCATTTTCCATATGAGTGTTTTAATTGTTGTGATATGCATTTAATTCTTCCGTCCTTAACAAATCTCGAGGACGAGATTTTCTTAAGGGGGGCAGAGTTTGTAACACCCCAAAAATTTAACCACATTTTTATTAAGTAAAATTTGGCTAGAAATAACATTTTGATTTATAATAGGTCCTTTAATAATTTTTGAGTCTCTTTGGTCTCTGTTTTTCAAAATTCTTCCCTCCATATAGAAAATTATTTGGGAATAATATTGTGGCTTTGGTAGTTTTCCTAAACCATTTCACTATTACTCTAATAACTGTAAGAATTATTTTCATAATAAAATCTGCTCCAAAATAATTCTTTTAATAGCATTTTCAATACTTTAAATGCTTCTGTTACACTACAACCATTTTAATTAATTATTTAAAAATTCCACAAAAATTATGGGAGGTCATGTGAGGCCTACAGATCACTTTTATGCAGAAACCCATCTTGGTCTTTTGAAGTTTTTGAGCAAACCATCTTCTTTTCAATTCTGGTCCAAATTCAGTTTTGAACTACAACCCCATTTTTCCTAGCCTTATAAATCCCCCAAATTTTCCCACTTCTATACCCTCAAACCAAACCCTTAAGTCCTAGAGGTCAGCCTCATTTTCATATTTTAAGTTCACCAAAACATCCTCTGTAGTTTCCGTCCAGAATTGGATTCTGACAATAATAGCACTAGCAAGTTTCCTCTTTTACCAAACTAACTTCTCCACCCTCCTTAGAATCTAAAGAGACCCTAGTCTGCCAATTTTCATCTTTATATAACCCCCATAGGTGGCTCTGCCATTCTGTCGAGCACCTGTAGTGCATGGCCAGATTTGGCATGATTCTAACATTACTTTGGGATCTTGCTTAATTGGCCAAACCAGCATGTCCAATAGACCTAAACCACACTCACTAACGAACCTGTTAAGTTGCATAATCATCAGAGCACATTTAGCCACTCCGGCATTCCGTCGAACAGGCAGCGGGCATGCCCAGAGCGCGGGCAGAACGCGCATTTTGCACATGCTCGCTCCTGAGCCGGCGCGTCCCTGGATAACCCTCCCCGAGCTCGTCCTGATCTTCCTCTGGATCAGCCCGACCACCCGGACCTTCGCCGACATCTCCCCTTGGCCCCTAGCGCCGCCCACCGCCGTCCACGACGACCACCAGTCGCCGCCGCCGTCCTCCACTCGGGCACGGCACCGCCTGAGCCGCCCGACCTGGCCAGCGCATCCCTGGCTTAAATGCGGACGGCCACCGCCACGACTAACCCCGCCAACATCGCAACGGCCTCGCCGGCCTCAGCGGCGCCATCAATGGCCGCCCGCCACCGCGACCTTCTCTGGAACTTGCAGCACCGACCTCGACGGGCTATAAAAGCCACCCCAGGCCCTCGACCAGCACCACCTCACTCTCTCCCTCCCTCACTGATCCTCCCCGAGCAGCGGAACGACCTGGAGAGGTCGTCTCCCTCATCTCCGATCGCCACTGCCGCCGCCCTATCCACGAAGCTTTCCACCCCTCCAGTGCCTCCCCCTCTCCACTCTCTCCACCAATGGCCTCCTGGAGCATCCGCGAACCCATCCCCATCTTCAATTCCACTGGAGATGCACCGCAGTCGGAGTTCCTCTTTCGTCCGTCGCCGCCGTCCGCCGAGGACCTCGTCGTCGGCAACTCCGTCCATCCCAACTACCTCTGCGAGCACCGAACGAACCGCCTCTCACTCCCGAACCCAACGGTGGCCTCGTCTCCCCGAATGGTGCTGCCGTTCGCCGGTGGCCAACGCCGGAGCGCCGCCCGGTTCTGCCAGGGAGAACGCACGCACAGTGACCGGTCAAACCTGACCAGTGGGCCAGGCGGGCTCACTGTCAGTGACCATCGAGTCACCCACGCGCTGGCTTTAGTGGAAGCGTAAACCCCGAGTACGTCTCTCCCCCTCGAAAGCGTATTCTATCCGAATCGTTTTCTTTTTCTGTTATTTATTTAAAAACAGATTTTGACAACACTTTGACTAGGCTTAACTTTTAAACCAAAACTCCAATGAATTTGATTCTTTTTCCTACCTCTCTAAAATTTCACCTAGTTTATTTTAGGATTTATTGGAAAAATATTTAAGACAAATTTTTGTACTGTTTTTGAATTGTGTGTTTTATTCAAATATTTTCAAATAAGAATTTGGAGGGAAAAACTTTCAATAGTTTTTGGAGTGCTCATCACCTACCTACACAATGAAGGCAAGCATCTTGAACACTTGATATGGTGAATGCTCAGTTGTTTGGTTGCAGGAATAGTTGAATCATGCTTTCGTTGAATTTAAATAAAACTTTGCATACATATAGTGTTGGCATGTTTCCTTGTACCGTGCATCGTATGCCTGTCATGACTAACTTGCAGGAGCAGGTATAAGTAAAATACCATTACTAGCAGAAGGATGATCACGTGGGAGCGTGATCATGCCTTGTTGGTTATGCATGTTGGAGCATGCAAGGGTTGTGGCCCTGTCCCGGTGTTACTGTTGAAGGAATACTTTGTTGTGCTAACCGCTGCAGGAAATATTAAGCCTCCTGAGTCGACCGTAGATCGAGTCTTGTTCTGGTAACCCCCATACTTGATTCGTGCTACCACTTGTCCCTGCCTCAGGTGGGGTATGGTTCAGTAAGTTGTTAACCCCTTACCATGCACACACCGTACAGAGGGCCACGATGAGGGTTTCCAGGGCGGTTGGACTAAATCCGGTCATCGGGTCAGGGGGCATGGGTGTTTCCGGCAGTGTAGCCGAGAGGGGGGCACCCCTTGTAATCCGCGCATATGAATAGTGATCCCATGCAGAAACTTTGGTTTTCCCCGTCTTAGAGCTTTTCTGGAAAGGTGCTTTGGGTGATTCCTGGCATCCGGACGGTTAATCTGGTGTGTGCTGGTCAGGTGTGTTTCAACCTAAAGACCGTAATGGGAATTAGCCAACGTCTCAGTGCTGGCTAAAGAAATCCTTTACTTGTGGGTAAAGAGTACACCCTCTGCAGAGTTATACCTATTCGAATAGCCGTGTCCGCGGTTAAGGACTACAGTCTGGGTTGGTCAAGTGTCGGTCTTAGAGTCGGTCTCCGGAGGAAATATTTAAAATTGTGCATGGTTTATTTTGCAGAATAATTACTACTACTACTGATGTTATCATGAATAATATTGATGCTAGGATTATTATTGTGGACTAACCCGTTTCTCTTAATTTTATTTTCCGAGTGTCTCAGGGACTGGCTAGACTACCCCGGGCATTCAATTTTATTTTCAAGACCTTACAAGGCGTCTCTCGAGTTCTCGGGCGGTTCTGTCTCGCCCGACTCTCTTGTAGATACCCGTCTGGCATTTCTTTTCAAGACCTCTCGTGGCGTCGCTTGAGTTCTCGGATGGTTCTGTCTCGTCTGATTACTCTTTTAGACACCCGTTTGGCATTTCTTTTCAAGTCCTACCGTGGTGTCACTTAACACCCAACCGGCATTTCTTTTATATTTTCTTTGGATTCTCGGATGGTTCTGTCTCGTCCGATTTTCCACCAACCTTCTTTGTTTGTCGCTAAACACGTTACTTCTGCACCTGCTAGTACTTTTATCATGCCATGATTTAATCCCTATGAGCATGCATTTAATATAATCTAGCATGAGCATAAGCAAATAGTTTAGTTCACCATGATCATATGTTATCTGCTGCATTCGGTATATCATTTGTCCATAATGTTTGCGAGTACATTCAAACGTACTCACTGGCTTGTCCCTGGCTATTGTCTTGCCTAGATTTTCTTGCTTGAAGAGGAGCACAATAACGACAGCCTCGGAACCTAGGCATCGAAGATAGCAGATGCGCGAAGATAGGAGTTATCTAGGTCAGCTGTTCCTGTGGGAAATGGAGTCCCATAGACGCTGATGACCCCGAACTGCTTCCGCCGCCAACCACTAGAAACCTTTTGTTGTACTCATAGACCAGAATGGTTTTGTACTTCATATTTTGTAATTTTGCTTGGAATTTCTGTATCAAGATTGTGTCTCATCAGCTAACAGTAATCCTGGGGCTGGTGAGCACAAGGGCCATTTGCAGGGAAATTATTATCCCGGAAATCCGGTCCTGACACTAGCTCAGATGCCACTGTTGGGGAACGCTGCATGGGAAACAAAAATTTTCCTACGCACACGCAAGATCTATCCATGGTGATGAGCATCTACGAGAGGGAGAGTGGATCTACATACCCTTGTAGATCGCTAAGCGGAAGCGTTAAGAAACGCGGTTGATGTAGTCGAACGTCTTCGCGATCCAAATCGCCGAGCATCCCGCGATCCCATCACGATCCGTCTCGCGATCCAATCAGGATCCGTCCCGCGATCCCATCATGATCCGTCCCGCGATCAAATCACGAACCGTCTCGCGATCCTGATCATGGTCCTTCCGATCTAGCGCCGAACGGACGGCACCTCCGGGTTCAACACACGTACAGATTGATGACACGTTCACCTCCTCGATCCAGCGAGCGATGGTGAAGTAGTAGATGAGTTCCGGCAGCATGACGGCATGGTGACGGTGGTGGTGAAGAACAATCTCCGCAGGGCTTTGCCAAGCACTACGGAAACTATGACGGAGGATGAACTAGAGGGGCGGGGTTGCCGACACACGGCTTGGGGAATACTTGATGTGTTTCGGGTGCTAGCCCTGCCCCTCTATTTATATGTTGAGCCCTAGGGTCGAAACTTGGAGAAAGAGTCTCCTCATAGTCGGTTTGGCCCGCAAGGCAAGAGTCCTCCTCGGACTCCAGGACCAGAAGCCAGGGACCTCGGCGTCTGGCCCCAGATGCCAGGGATCCTGGCGTCTGGCCTCTGGCCTCCGCAAAACTTCTTTTACACCTTCCTTAAAGCCTCGTGGGCTTTACCCCTTGGCCCAAATAAAGTGTTCTTGTACCCGAACATTTCGGGAAACATCCGAAACCCCTTCCGGTGAATTCCGGAACCCTTCCGGAGACCAAACACTATTATCCCATATATCAATCTTTACCTCCGGACTATTCCGGAGCTCCTCGTCATGTCCGGGATCTCATCCGGGACTCCGAACAACTTTCGGTCACCAACATAATAACTCAACTATACTTATATCGTTACCAAACGTTAAGTGTGTAGACCCTGCGGGTTCGAGAACTATGCAGACATGACCGAGACACCTCTACGGTCAATAACCAATAGCGGGACCTGGATGCCCATATTGGTTCCTACATATTCTACGAAGATCTTTATCGGTTGAACCTCTATGTCAAGGATTCAGTTAATCCCGTACGCTGTTCCCTTTGTTTATCGGTATGTTATTTGCCCGAGATTCGATCGTCGGTATCTCTATACCTAGTTCAATCTCGTTACCGGCAAGTCTCTTTACTCGTTCCGTAATACAAGATCCTGTGGCTAACTCTTTAGTCACTTTGCTTGCAAGGGTCATTGTGATGTTGTATTACCGAGTGGGCCCTGAGATACCTCTCTGTCACATGGAGTAACAAATCCCAGTCTCAATCCATGCCAACTCAACAGACACCCTCGGAGATACCTGTAGAGCATCTTTATAGTCACCCAGTTACGTTGTGACGTTTGATACACACAAGGCACTCCTACGGTGTCAGTGAATTGCATGATCTCATGGTCATAGGAACAGATACTTGACATGCAGAAAACAATAGCAATAAACTGACACGATCATATGCTATGTTCATAGTTTGGGTCTTGTCCATCATATCATTCTCCTAATGATGTGATCCCGTTATCAAATGACATCTTATGTCTATGGCTAGGAAACCTTGACCATCTTTGATCAACGAGCTAGTCTATTAGAGGCATACTAGGGACACAGTGTTGTCTATGTACCCACACATGTATTTGAGTTTCCAATCAATACAATTATAGCATGGATAATAAACGATTATCATGAACAAGGAAATATAATAATAACCATTTTATTATTGCCTCTAGGGCATATTTCCAACATACTTATCGAAAGGATTAAGATTGACCCCCAATACTTGTGGGTCATCAAGGCTCTTTTTTGGCACCGTTGCCAGGGAGTGAAGCGCCTTTGGTAAGGAAACTTTTTCGGTACATGCTGAAATTTATTGTTGCCTGTTACTATGGATGATAATACTTTGAGAGGTTTGTTCGGGGTATCTTCACCTCTAGTGGAAGTGGCAAAGGCCGCTCCCCAACCTACTGAACATTATGAAAATATTTATTATGTGATTCCTTTGGGTATGATAGAGAAACTGCTAGCTAATCCTTATGCAGGAGACGGAAGAACTCATCCCGATTTGCACTTGATATATATAGATGGGATTTGTGGATTATTTAAACTTGCAAGTTTATCCGAAGATGGAGTTAAGAAGAAGTTATTCCCTTTATCTTTGGAGGGAAAGACATTAATTTGGTACAGGCTATTGGATGATGTTGGAACATGGGACTGCAATCGATTGAAGGTGGAATTTCACCAGAAGTTTTATCCTATGCATCTAGTTGATCGTGATCGGAATTATATATATATTTTTTGGCCTCGTGAAGGAGAAAGTATGCTCAAGCTTGGGGGAGCCTTAACTCTATGATGCACACATGCCCCAATCATGAGCTCTCGAGGGAAATAATATTACAAAACTTTTATGCTCGGCTTCCTTTTAATGATCAATTGATGCTCGATTCTTTTTCTACTGGTTCCTTAATGAAGAAAACTATTGAATTCAAATGGGATCTTCTGGAAAGAATTAAACGCAAATCTGAAGATTGGGAAATCGACGAAGGTAAAGAGTCAGGTATAAAACGCGAGTTTGATTGTGCTAAATATGGACATCACTCGAACATAGTAGCTTCCTTTTGTGAAACTTTTGTTGCTCATGTTGATCTCCCCAAGGAGAAGTGGTTTAAATATCATTCACCCATTGAATAATTGTTAGAGGAACATATTATTTCTAAAGATGAAACAATTATCTATAATGTTGATCCAGTTGTGCCTACTACTTACATTGAGAAATCACCTTTTCCTGTTAGGATTAAGGAACATGCTAAAGCTACAACTGTGGTTAATAAAAGCAATGTTAGAACACCCAAACCTTCTGAACAAATAAATGTAGAACCTAATATTTCTATGGTTAATGATCTCTTGCTTGATAATATTGATGGGCAGTTTTTTTTACTTCTGCGATGAGGCTGCTAGAATCACAAAACCTGCTAGAAACGAATATGATGTGCTAGATAAGAATAAACCACTTGTTGGTACGCCTGTTCTTTTTGTTAAAATTGGAGATCATTGTTATCTTGGTTTATGTGATATGGGTGCTAGTGTGAGTGCTATTCCTTTTACTTTATACCAAGAAATTATGAATGATATATCAACCTCTGAGATTGAAGACATTGATGTTACTATTAAACTTGCAAATAGAGATACTATTTCACCGCTTGGGATTGTTCGAGATGTTGAAGTCTTGTGTGGAAAAATCAAATATCCTAATGATTTCTTAGTACTTGGTTCACTACAAGATAATTTTTGTCCCATTATATTCGGTAGACCTTACTTGAATACCGTTAATGCTGAAATTGATTGTGATAAAGAGGGGGTTAGAATGAGTTTTGGTGATGTGTGATACGTCTCCAACATATCGATAATTTATGAAGTATTCATGCCATATTTTCATATGTTTACAATACTTTAATATGGTTTTGATGTACTTTATATGATTTATTTAGAACTAACCCGGGGTGACGTTGTTTTCAACAGAATTACCGTTGTGTTGTTTTTTGTGCGAAAGATAAAAGTTCTCGAAATCGCCCGAAACTTTTTTATGATTTTTTATGGACCGAAAGAAGACCTGGATGCTTTGAGAGGAGACTGGAGGCTCCACGAGGGAGCCACCATGCAACAGGGTGCGCCCAGGGGGTGGCCACGCCCTAATATGTGGTGGCCCCCTCGTAACTCCGTTTTGCGTGATTCCAACGCCAAAAAATCCTATAAATAGAGAAACCATCAGAAATTAGGAGTGACTCCCCGCCTCGCCATCGCAACTCTCTGTACTGACAAAAAACCAATCTGGAGAGAAAACAGTAGCGAAAACAGGAGAGAAACAGAGAGAGATCCAATCTCGGAGGGGCTCTCGCCCCTCCGGAAGCCATGGAGGCCAAGGACCAGAGGGGAGAACCTCTCCCCTTCTAGGGAGAGGCCATGGAGGAGGAAGCCTAACGGGGGAGACTCTCTCCCCCTCTCTTCCGGTGGCGCCGGAGTGCCACCGGGGGAACCATCGCCGCGGTGATCGTCTTCATCAACATCTCTATCTCCATCACCTTCTCTCATCTATCTACGACGGTCCACTCTCCTGCACCCCGCTGTAATCCCCTACTTGAGCATGGTGTTTCATGCCACATATTATTAGTCAATGATGTGTTGCCATCCTATGATGTTTGAGTAGATTTATGTTGTCCTTTGGGTTGATTGATGATCTCGATTGGTTTGAGTGTATGTTTTTTTTGGTGCTGTCCTATGGTGCCCTTCGTGCCACACACACGTGAGGGAATTCTTGCTGTAGGGTGTTGCAATCGGTTCATGATTCGCTTACAGTGGGGGGCTAGAGTGATAGAAGCTTACAACCGAGTAAGGGGATTGTTGCATATGGGAGTAAAGGGGACTTGATGTTTAATGCTATGGTTGGGTTTACCTTAATGATTTCTAGTAGTTGCGGATGCTTGCTAGAGGTCCAATCATAAGTTCATATGATCCAAGTACGGAAAGTATGTTAGCTCATGCCTCTCCCTCATATAAAATTGCAAGAATGATTACCGATCTTGTTATCAATTGCCTAGGATGATTCCGCACACCATACCATCATTATTCCACACTTGCTATTTGTACTATATTGTAATATATTGTAACTTTATTTAGGCAGCAACTATTTTCATATTTTTGTTCTCCAATATCATGCAAAGCTATCCTCTTTATACCCACAATGCAGTTTTATTTCTCGTTACTAGTAGAAGCAAACGTTCGGTGAACGTAGAGTCGTACCGGTGGCAGATAGGACTTGAGAGAATATTGATCTTAACTTTAGCTCCTTGTGGGTTCGACACTCCATACTTATCACTTCCATCTTTGGAAAGTGCTACGATGATTCCTTGCACTTGGGGATTATCAATGTGTCTCACGATTTAATTTCTCTAAGTTTGGTAGACAACCACACGAGAAAGAATTATCTAGTAAAGATGAAATTATCGGTCTTGCTTCTATTGTCGTGCCTCCTACTGATCCTTTAGAACAATATTTTATAGACCATGAAACTGATATGCATATGAATGAGAGGAATGAAATAGATGAGATATTCTTTAGACAAGCACCTATTCTCAGACACAATTTGCATGTTGACATTCTAGGAGATCCTCCTCCACCTAAGGGAGATCACGTGTTTGAGTTAAGGAAGTTGCCTGATACATTAAAATATGCTTATCTTGATGAAAAGATAATATATCCTGTTATTATTAGTGCTAACCTTTCAAAGCATATAGAAAATAGATTACTCAAAACCCTGAAGAAGCACCGAGCTGCTATTTGACATACTCTTGATGATCTTAAGGGCATTAGTCCCACTCTATGTCAGCACAAGATTAATATGGCACCGGATGCTAAACCTGTCGTTGATCATCAATGTCGGCTGAATCCTAAAATGAAGGAAGTGGTAAGAACTGAAATATTAATGCTTCTGGAGGCAGGTATAATCTATCCCATATATAGCTGATAGTAGATGGGCAAGTCCTGTTCATGGTGTTCCTAAGAAAGGAGGTATAACTGTTGTTCCTAATGATAAAAATGAGCTTATCCCACAAAAAATTGTAACTGGTTGTAGGATGGTAATTGATTTCAGGAAATTAAACAAAGCTACTAGAAAAGATCATTACCCCTTTCCATTTATTGATCAAATGTTAGAAAGATTATCTAAGCATGCACACTTTTGCTTCCTTCATGGATATTCTTGTTTTTCTCAAATACATGTCTTAAAAGAAGATCAAGAGAAAACTACTTTCACATGTCCATTTGGAACTTATGCTTATAGACGTATGCCTTTTGGTTTATGTAATGCACCTACTACCTTTCAAAGATGTATGACTACTATATTCTCTGACTTTTGTGAAAAGATTGTTGAGGTATTCATGGATGATTTTTCCGTTTACGGAACTTCTTTTGATGATTGCTTGAGCAACCTTGATCGAGTTTTGCAGAGATGCGAAGAAACTAATATTGTCTTGGATTGGGAGAGGTGCCACTTTATAGTGAATGAAGGCATAGTACTTGGGCATAAAATCTCTGAACGAGGTATTGAGGTAGACAAAGCTAAAATTGATGCAATTGAGAAACTGACATGTCCTAGTTATGTAAAAGGTATAAGAAGTTTCCTTGGTCACGCTGGTTTCTATAGGAGATTTATTAAGGATTTATCAAATATTTCTAGGCCATTAATATTCTCCAAAAAGATATCACGTTTGTTTTTGATGATGATTGTGTAGAGGCCTTCGAAATACTTAAGAAAGCCTTAATTTCTGCACCTATTGTTCAACCACCTGATTTTAACCTAACTTTTGAAATTATGTGTGATGCTAGTGATTATAATATTGGTGTTGTTCTAGGGCAAAGAGTAGACAAGAAATTGAATGTTATTCATTATGCTAGTAAGACTCTAGACAGTGCTCAATGAAATTATGCTACTATTGAGAAATAATTTCTAGCAGTTGTGTTTGCATGTGATAAGTTTAGACCTTATATTGTTGATTACAAAGTTACTATTCACATTGATCATGCTGCTATTAAATATCTGATGGAAAAGAAAGATGCCAAGCCTAGACTAATTAGGTGGGTCCTTTTACTTCAAGAGTTTGACTTGCATATTGTTGATAGAAAGGGACCTGAGAATCCTATAGCAGATAATTTGTCTAGGATGGAAAATGTTCTTGATGACCCACTACCTATTGATGATAGTTTTCCTGATGAGCAATTAGCTGTTATAAATGCTTCTTGTAATACTCCTTGGTATGCAGATTATGTTAATTACATTGTTGCTAAATATATACCACCTAGTTTCACATACCAACAAAAGAAACAGTTCTTCTTTGATTTAAGATATTACTTTTGGGATGACCCACATCTGTATAAATAAGGAGTAGATGGTGTTATTAGACGTTGTGTACCTGAGCATGAACAAGAACAAATATTAAGGAAGTGTCATTCCAAGGCATACATAGGGCACCACGCTGGAGATAGAACTGCACATAAGGTACTACAGTCTGGTTTTTATTGGCCTACTCTTTTCAAAGATGCACGTAAGTTTGTACTCTGTTGTGATGAATTTCAAAGAATTGGTAATATTGGTAGACGTCAAGAAATGCCTATGAATTATTCACTTGTTATTGAACCATTTGATGTTTGGGGCTTTGATTATATGGGACCTTTTCCTTCCTCTAATGGGTATACTCATATTCTATTTGTTGTTGATTACATTACTAAGTGGGTAGAAGCTATTCAAACTAGTAGTATTGATCATAACATTTCTATTAAAATGCTTAAAGATGTTATTTTCCCAAGGTTTGTTGTCCCTAGATATTTAATGACTGATGGTGGTTCACATTTTATTCATGGTGCTTTTCGTAAACTTCTAGCTAAATATGATGTCAACCATAGAATTGCATCACCTTATCATCCTTAGTGTAGTGGTCAAGTTGAGTTGAGTAATCGGGAAATAAAACTGATCTTGCAAAAGACTGCTAATAGATCTAGAAAGAATTGGTCTAAGAAACTTGATGATGCATTATGGGCTTACAGAACTGCTTATAAAAATCCTATGGGAATGTCCCCGTATAAAATGGTCTATGGGAAAGCATGTCATTTACCTCTAGAGTTAGAACACAAAGCTTATTGGGCAATTAAAGAACTTAATTATGATTTCAAACTTGCCGGTGAGAAGAGGTTATTTGATATTAGCTTCCTAGATGAATGGATAACACAAGCTTATGAAAATGCCAAGTTGTTTAAAGAAAAAGTTAAAAAATGGCATGACAAAAGAATCCAAAAACGGGAATTTAAAATAGGTGAACTAGTTCTTTTGTACAATTCCTGTTTCTGATTTTTTGCAGGAAAACTTCTCTCCTAATGGGAAGGACCATATATTGTCGAGGAAGTTTATCGCTCCGGAGTTATTAAAATCAACAATGCCGAAGGCACGAATCTGAGAGTGGTTAATGGGCAAAGAATTAAGCATTATATCTCAGGTGTGCCCATTAATGTTGAAACTAATATTATTCAAGTGATGTCACCAGAAGAATATGTAGAAGAGACCTTTCGGAACACTTCAGAACACTGAAAAGGAGTAGGTATGTGATGCGGTAAGTAAAGCAACTCCAAAAATTCCATAAAAATAATTTCTGTCCATTTTGGCATATTAGAAAAATTGCAAAAATAAGAACCAATCGAGGGGACCCACGAGGAGGTCCCAAGGTAACAGGGCGCGCCTGGTTGCCTTTGGAGCACCTCGTGTGCCTCCCCGACTCCGTTTTCTTCCTAGACACATATTCTGACCCAGAAAAATTCATTATATATACTTCCGTATGTTTTGACCACCGTATCACAGGTTTCTCCTCTGTCCTTGTTTCAGGCTGTTTTTTTGACAGATTTGCCGAGGTGTGGGAGCTATGTCGTCATCCTCCTCCAACAATATTGAGGACGAGGCTTGGCTGTTACACATGGAGCTCGAAAGAGAGGGAACTAAGGAAGTCATCACGGGGGAGGAACCTATGGACTCTGTGGAGGTGCATCCCCCTGCCTCGGAATGTGGCACACTGGTAGGCATCTCCACCTCTCCGAACCCCTATCCACCAACGGGAAGGAGAGCTCAGCTAGCTCAAGAAGCACAAGATGAATCCACTCCGAGGAGACCCCTCGACAGGTTACATGCAAATAACTTCCATAGTTTGATTCATAACTATGTGGTTGAGAATATTTGTCGCTCGCATATACCATCCAATTGGGACATCTCTCGTCCAAGTGAAAGTGATGCAAGGAAAAACTCTTGGTGGCCTGAGAACAAACTTCTTGTGGTGGAGGTGCAAAAGAACACCGCAATGATTCAGCAGTTACTCCACGAGATGACAAATCTGAAAGGTGCCCTACTATACATTACAGAGGACATGCCTACTACTTCATCACCACCATCACCCAAGATAGAAACTTGATTACATGGGTATGGGCACAACCCTTAGCTTGTTCCAAGCTTGGGGGAGGTGCCCCGGTATCGTATCACCATCACTTTTACCATTATCATTTAGCTTAGTTCGATCCTTGGTTATTTCGTGATCTAGACAAATAAAAGTTTGGTATTGCCTTGCTTAGAGTGCTTGCTCTGTGATCTATCTATCCTTGTTATCGAGTGTGAGAGTTATATAATAAAGATTAGTTGAACTTGTTTGCTTTACTCTCATGCATCAATCATAGCAATGAAATAAAAGAAACAAAAAGATCATTTGCTAATCCCATGGGAAGTAATGACTCCACATAGAAGGAAATGGGTTTAATAAAATTTGTTGGGAGTTAACAAACATAGTATTAGTCATTGATACAATCCATGCAAAATTATGAAAGAGGAGAGGAGATTCACATACAAATACACTATCTTGGACATCTTTTATGATTGTGAGCTCCCATCAAATATTATATAATGATCGAATAGTTGATGTTGGACAAGGAAGACAGCTTAATGAGTTATGTTTGTTTACATACACATAGAAGTTATATTGTCATGGATCCTCTAACATGTGGTGCTTGCTTAGGATCTTTTGCTAGCCCAAAAACTCACACTAAGTAGAGATACTACTTGTGCATCCATAACCCTTAAACCCAGTCTCTTGCCATGAGAGTCCACCATATCTACCTAGATATTGAATAAGACCCCTCAAGTAAGTTGTCATCGGTGCATAAAAACAATAAAATTGCTCCTAAATATGTATGATATTTTGTTGTGATGGAAAATAAGCTTTGTACGATCTTGTGATGGCAACGAAATAAAAGCGACAGACTGCAAAATAAAGGTTGCTATCACAAGGGGCAATATAAAGTGACATTCCTTTATACTAAGAGCTTGCACATCTAAAAATAAAAGGCGCATGACAACTTTTCCTTCCCTCTGTGAAGGGCATATCCTTTACTTTCATGTATTTGCCTTTATGCAAGAGTCAATAATGTTTATTCCTATTCCAATCTATTAATTTTTTAGTGGCAAGCATCATGTGTTGGGGAAAAATCCAGGCACATATATATAGTTGACATTATACTTGAGGAATAAGTTGGGTGGTGGAAACAATAAAGCCCCTATCTTTGTGTGTGTCCGATGGAAACATTTGCTCCAAAAATATGCATTGAGTGTCAGCAATCATAGTAGACTAAATGATAGTAGATTATGTGAACTTGCTAAAATGAAAAACGCTTACATAGACTCTTCTCTGAAATATGATGAATTGTGATTGTCTCAGTTACTAAGAACATAGTTTGTTGGTTGTCAATAAAGTTTATGCTTCATACTTCAAGGTTGTGGATAGATTGTTACTTGTTTATGAGAAGCTATACGATGAAAACTTGCCGCTATGATAATATTCAGCATCCTCATATGTACGTATTTTGTTTTTATCGATACCTCTCTCTCTCTAATTATGTGGTCATTATTATCGAGTTAGGCTTTCGCTTGAGGACAAGCGAGGTCTAAGTTTGGGGGAGTTGATACGTCCATTTTGCATCATGATTTCTTATTTATATTTGTATCATTCTTGGCCACTATTCCAATTTATGATACAATTATAATGCCTTTTCTCTATTAATTTACAAGGTACATCACAAAGAGGAAAATTGTCGGAAACTGGAATTCTGGACCTGAAAACCAAGAAAAAGGCTAAAAATTCTCTGGACTCCAAATGACCTGAAACTTCACGATGACTTTTTGTGGAATATATCTGAATTTATGGAGCAAAGAAGTGCCGGAGGGGGCCACGTGTTGGTGCCAAGCCATCACGGCGCGCCCACCCCCTCGACACGCCCTGATGGCTTGGCAGGCCCATAGGCGGCCTCCGCCCCCCTCTTCTGCTATATGATGTGTTTTGACGTAGAAAAAATCAAGGGGATACTTTCAGGACGAAGCGCTGCAGTCTCGAAGCGGAAACCTGGGCAGAGGCCCTTTTGCTCTCTGGCAAAGAGATTCTGCCGAGGAAACTTCCTCCGGGAGGGGGAAATCGAAGCCATCGTCATCACCAACTCTTCCTCCTTCGTGGGAGGACCAATCTTCATCAATATATTCACCAGCACCATCTCATCTTAAACCCTAGTTCAACTCTTGTATTCAATCTTTGTCTCAAAACCTCAGATTGGTACCAGTGGGTTACTTAGTGTTGATTATATTTTGTTTGGTGGAAGATAATATGTTTAGAAACTTTGTCATATTTATTACACCTCTGATATTGAACATGGTGATGATTTGTGAGTAGTTACTTTTGTTCTCGAGGACATGGGAGAAGTCTTGTTATAAGTAATCATGCGAAGTTGGTATTCGTTCGATATTTTGATGATATGTATGTTGTTGCTTCCTTTAGTGGTGTCGTGTGAACGTAGACTACATGACACTTCACCATATTTTGGGCCTAAGGGAAGGCATTTTGGAGTAATAAGTAGATGATGGGTTGCTAGAGTGACAAAAGCTTAAAGCCTAGTTTATGCATTATTTCATAAGGGGCTGATTTGGATCCACATGTTTCATGCTATGGTTAGATTTATCTTAATTCCATTTTCGTAGTTGCAGATGCTTGCGAGAGTGGGTAATCATAAGTGGGTTGCTTGTTCAAGTAAGAACATCACCTTAGCACCGGTCCACCCACATATCAAATTATCAAAGTAACGAACGTGAATCAACTCAACATGATGAACACGACTAGACAAAAATTCCCATGTGTCCTCGAGAGCGCTTTACATCATATAAGAGAATTGTCTAACCTGTCCTTTGCTATGAAAAGGATTGGGCTATCTTGCTGCACACTTGTTACTTTTGCTACTTGTCACCTGTTACGAATTATCTTGCTACAAAACTATCTATCACTATTACTTACAGCACTTGCAGAGAATACCTTGCTGAAAACTGCTTATCATTTCTTTCTGCTCCTTGTTGGGTTCAACACTCTTACTTATTGAAAGGACTACGATTGATCCCCTATACGTGTGGGTCATCATAAACCAACAAGAATCAACTACAAGATGTAATCAACACTACTAGCAACCCCCAGGTACCAATTTGAGGTTTTGAGACAAAGATTGAATACAAGAGATGAAATAGGGTTTGAGATGAGATGGTGCTAGTGAAGATGTTGACGAAGATTGGTCCTCCCACGAAGGAGGAAGAGTTGGTGATGATGATGGCTTCAATTTCCCCCTCCCGGAGGGAAGTTTCCCTGGTAGAATCGCTCTTCCGGAGAGCAAAAGGGCTCCTGCCCAGGTTTCTGCCTCGAAATGGCAGTACTTCATCCCGAAAGTATCTTGCTAATTTTTTCTTTGTCAAAACCCTTCATATAGCAGAAGAGGGGCACCGGAGCCTGCCTATGGGCCTCCCAAGCCATCAGGGCGCACCCAGGGGGTGGTCGTGCCCCGTTCGCTTGAGAGCAACAAGTGGACCCCTCTGGTATTTCTTCGCTCCAATAATTCCTATATATTCCAAAAAAATCCTCGTGAAGTTTCAGGTCATTTGGAGTCCAGCAAATTTCTAGCCTTTTCCATGGCTTTCAGGTCAAGAATTCCAGTTTCCGGTAGTTTCCCTCTTTGTGTAGATCTTGCAAATTAAGAGAGAAAAGGCATTAGAATTGTATCATAAAATGGAATAATGACCAAGAAAAATATAAATATCAATAGGAAATAATGATGCAAAATGGACGTATCAACTCCCCATGCTTAGACCTCGCTTGTCCTCAAGCGAAAGCCGAAGTCGATAATAATGACTACCTAATTAGAGAGAGATGCATCGATAAAAACAAAATACGAACATGAGAACATCATGAATATTATCATAGTAGCAAGTTTTCATCATATAACTTATCATAAACAAGTAACAATCTATCCAAAAATATTGAAGTGTGGAGGATAAACTTTATTGATAACCAACAAACTATGTTCTTAGTCATTGAGACAATCACAATTCATCATATTTCAGAGAAGAGTCTATGTAAGAGCTTTCATTTTAGCCAGTTCACATACTCAACTATCATTTAGTCTTCTATGGTTGCTGACACTCAATGCATATTTTTGGAGCAAACGTTTTCGTCAGACACATAGGAAGATAGGGGCTTTATTGTTTTCAACACCCAACTTATTTACCTCAAGGATAAATATCAACAATAATGACTCATGGTCATCTAGATCCAACTGGATATATATGCCTGGATCTTTCCCCAACATATGATGCTTGCCAACTAAAGAATTAATAGATTGGAATAGGAATAAACATTATTGACTCTTGCATAAAAGAAAATACAGAAAAGTAAAAGATAGACCCTTCCCATAGGGAAGCAGAGGTTGCATGAGCTTTTTATTTTTGGATGTGCAAACTCTTAATGTAAAGGAACGTCACTTTATATTGCCCCATGTGATAGTAACCTTTATTATGCAATCCGTCGCTTTTATTTCTTTGCCATCGCAAGATCATACAAAGTTTATTTTCCCTTACAATAAAATATCATACATATTTAGGAGCAATTTTTATTGCTTTATGCACCGATGACAACTTACTTGAAGGATCTTATTCAATCCATAGGTAGATATGGTGGACTCTCATGGCAGGAAACTAGGTTTAAGGGTTAAGGATGCACAAGTAGTATCTCTACTCAGTGCGAATTTTTGGGCTAGCAAAAGATCCTAGACAAGCACCACATGTTACAGGATCGATGACAAAATAACTTCTACGTGAATGTAAACAAACAGAACTCATTACGTGTCTTGCTTGTCCAACATCAACTATTCGATCATGTATAAAATATTTTATGGGGGCTCACAATCATAAAAGATGTCCAAGATAGTATATTTGTATGTGAATCGCCTCTCCTCTTTCATAATTTTGCATGGTTTGTATCAATCACTAAAAATATGTTTGTTAACTCCCATCAACTTTTATCAAGCACACTTATTTTTATGTGAAATCATTACTCCCCATGGGATTAGCATATGATCTTTATATTTGTTTCTATTTCATTGCTATGATTGATGTATGAGAGTAAAACAAGCAAACTCAAACTAATCTTTATTATAGAACTCCCACACTCGATTACAGGGATAGATAGATCACAAAGCAACCACTCTAAGCAAAACAATACTAAACTTTTATTCTTCTAAATCACGAAATAGCTATGGATCAAACTAAGATAGATGATAATGTAAAAGCGATGGTGATACGATACCGGGGCACCTCCCCCAAGGTTGGAACAACCTAGGGGTGTTGCCCATATCCATGTACTCAAGTGTCCTTCTTGGGTGATGGCGGAGATGAAGTGGTAGGATTGTCCCTTAAAAGAAATTCCAGATTATCGATTATCCTCCGAAGGGCCTGATTCCGCTCTTCCAGCAAAATAACTTCATGGGTAAGCGTTGTGTTCACAGATAGATTCCATAACATTCAATGCATCAATTTAAGGTAAAGAAATATCATCATGAATAGGTAATGGTATATCTCCCTTGAGTCCTTTGGCTTCTTCCTTATCCTTCCTCATGGCATCTTCTGGAGCCTCTGGTTCATCCTCTTCTCCGGCAGACAACTCATAATAGACTTCGTTGTAAGGGCGTTTTCCCGACGAAGGTTGGACTATGCGATTCTTATTGCGGAAAATTGGGGGAGCCATGGGTGCTTCACCTAATTAGTGGTCCTGACAAAAAAACAACTCGAAACAAGAACATGGGAGAAAGTTGTGATGCGGTGGTCATACCATACGGGAATATATATAATGAATTTTTCTATGTCAGAATACCAGTCCAGGAAGAAAACAGAGTCGGGGAGGCAGACAAGGGGCTCCCAAGCCATTAGGGGGCGCCCAGGGGGTGGACGCTCTCTGTTGTCTTGGCACTCCCTCATGGGTCCCTCGGCATATTTTTACTTTTGTAATTTTTATAATATTCCAAAACACACAGAAAATATTTTTATGGAATTTTTGGAGCCGGTTTACTTACCGTATCACATACCTACTCCTTTTTAGGGTTCTGGAGTGTTCCAGAAGGTCTCTCTTATGTGTTCTTGCGGTGTCATCAGTTGAATAATATTTTTTTCAACATTAATGGGCATACCTGAGATATAATGTTTAATTCTCTACCCATTAAGCACTCTTGGATTTGTGCCTTCGGCATTGTTGATTTAATAGCTTAGGAGCGATAAACTTCTTCGACGATATATGGTCCTTCCCATTTGGAGATAAGTTTTCTTGCAAAAAATCTGAAATGAGAAATGTACAAAAGAACTAGATCGCCATTCTAAATTCTCATTTTTGGATTCTTTTATCATGCCATGTTTTAAGTTTTTCTTTCAATAACTTGGCATTTTCATAGGCTTGTGTCCTCCATTCATCTAGAGAGCTAATATCAAATAAACTCTTCTCACCGACAAGTTTGAGATCATAGTTAAGTTCTTTAGTTGCCCAATAAGATTTATGTTTTAACTCAAGAGGTAAATGCCATGCTTTTCTATAAACCATTTTATACGGGGACATTCCCATAGGATTTTTATAAGCAGTTCTATAAGCCCATAATGCATCATCAAGTTTCTTAGACCTATTCTTTCTGGATCTATTAACAGTCTTTTGCAAGATCAATTTTATTTCTCTATTACTCAATTCAAGTTGACTGCTAGACTGAGGATGATAAGGTGATGCAATTCTATGGTTGACATCATATTTAGCTAGAAGTTTACGGAAAGCCCCATGAATAAAATGTGAACCACCATCAGTCATTTAATATCCAGGGGCTCCAAACCTTTGGGAAGATAACTTATTTAAGCATTTTAATAGAAGTGTTGTGATCAGCACTACTAGTTGGAATAGCTTCTACCCACTTAGTAACGTAATCAACATTAACTAAAATATGAGTATACCCATTAGTGGAAGGAAACTGCCCCATATGGTCAAAGCCCCAAACATCAAATAGTTCAATGACAAGTGAATAATTCATAGGCATTTCCTGATGTCTACCAATGTTACCAATTCTTTGACATTCATCACAAGATAGGACAAACTTATGAGCATCTTTACAAAGAGTAGGCCTATAATAACCAGACTGTAGTACCTTATGTGCAGTCCTGTCACCAGCTTTGTGCCCTCCGTAGGCCTCGGAATGACACTTCTGTAGGATCTTTTCATGTTCATGCTTAGGTACACAACGTCTAATAACACCATCTACTCCCTCGTTATATAGATGTGGGTCATCCCAAAACTAATGTCTTAAATCAAAGAAGAACATTTTATTTTGCTGGTATGTGAAACTAGGTGGTATATATTTAGCAACAATGTAATTAGCATAATCTGCATACCAAGGTGCATTATGGGAAGCATTTATAACAGCTAATATCTCATCAGGAAAACTATCATCAATAGGCAGTGGGTCATCAAGAACATTTTCTATCCTAGACAAGTTATCTACTACAGGATTCTCAGCTCTGTTTCTATCAACAATATGCAAAAAAAACTCTTGAAGTAAAAGCACCCACCTAATTAGTCTAGGCTTAGCATCTTTCTTTTCCATCAGGTATTTAATAGCAGCATGATCAGTGTGAATCGTATCTTTAGAATCAACAATACAAGGTCTAAACTTATCACATGCAAACACAACTGCTAGAAATTCTTTCTCAGTAGTAGCATAATTTCTTTGAGCACCATCTATAGTCTTACTAGCATAATGAATAACATTCAATTTCTTGTCTACTCTTGGCCCTGGAAGAGCACCAACAGCATAATCACTAGCATCATAGATAATTTTAAATGGTAAGTTCCAATCAGGTGGTTGAACAATAGGTGCAGAAATTAAGGCTTTCTTAAGTATTTCAAAGGCTGCTACCCAATCATCATAAAAAACAAATGGAATATCTTTTTGAAGAAGATTAGTTAGTGGCCTATAAATCTTTGAGAAATCTTTAATTAAACGCCTATAGAAACCAGCATGACCACGGAAACTTCTTATACCTTTAACGTCTTTAGGACATGGCATTTTCTCTATTGCATCAACTTTAGCTTTGTCTACCTCAATACCTCGTTCAGAAATTTTGTGCCCAAGTACTATACCTTCATTCACCATAAAGTGGCATTTCTCCCAATTCAATACGAGATTAGTTTTTCACATCTCTGCAAAACTTGATCAAGGTTGCTTAAGAAATCATCAAAAGAAGTCCCGTAAATGGAAAAATCATCCATGAATACCTCAACAATCTTTTCACAAAAATCAGAGAATATAGAAGTCATACATCTTTGAAAGGTAGCAAGTACATGGCATAAACCAAAAGGTATACGTCTATAAGAATATGTTCCAAAAGGACATGTGAAAGTAGTTTTCTCTTGATCTTGTTTTGATACAGGTATTTGAGAAAAGACAGAATATCCATCAAGGAAACAAACGTGTGTATTCTTAGATAATCTTTCTAAAATTTGATCAATAAAAGGCAAAGGGTAATGATCTTTTCTAGTAGCTTTGTTTAATTTCCTGAAATCAATTACCATCCTATAACCAGTTACAATCCTTTGTGGGATACGTTCATTTTTATCATTAGGAACAACTATTATACCTCCTTTCTTAGGAACACAATGAACGAGACTTACCCATCTACTATCATCTATGGGATAGATTATATGTGCCTCTAGAAGCTTTAATATTTTAGTTCTTACCACTCCTTCATTTCAGGATTCAGACGGCATTGATGATCAACGAAAGGTTTAGCGTCTGGTTCCATATTAATCTTATGCTGACATAGAGTGGGACTAATGCCCTTAATATCATGAACAGTATAACCAATAACAGCTCGGTGCTTCCTCAGAGTTTAAGTAATATCTTTTCTTCATGCTCTAAAAGGTTAGCACTAATAATAGTAGAATATATCTTCTTTTCATCAAGATAAGCATATTTCAATGTATCGGGTAATTTCTTTAACTCAAACACGATATCTCCCTTAGGTGGGGAAGGATCTCCTAGAATGTCAACAGGCAAGTTGTGTTTAAGAATAGGTATTTGCCTGAAGAATATTTCATCTATTTCATTCTTTCATTCATATGCATATCATTTTCATGGTCTAGCAAATGTTGTTCTAACGGATAAGTAGGAGGCACGACAATAGAAGCAAGACCAATAATTTCATCTTTACCAGCTTTTATTAACCATAGTTGTAGCCTTAGCATGTTCCTTGATCCTAATAGGAAAAGGTGGTTTCTCCATGTAAGTAGTGGGCACAACTGGATCAACATTATAAATAATACTTTCATCTTTAGCAGTAATAGGTTCCTCTAACAATTCTTCAATGGGTGGATGATATTTAAACCACTTCTCCTTTGGGAGATCAACATGAGTAGCAAATTATTCACAGAAAGAAGCTACTATCTCAGAGTCAAGCCCATATTTATTGCTAAATTAATGAAAAGTTTCAGTTTCCATAAAAGATTTAACACAATCAAACTCAAGTTTTATACCTGAATCTTTACCTTCGCCGAGATCCCAATCTTCAGAGTTGCGTTAATTTCTTTCCAGAAGATCCCATTTGAACCCAATAGTTCTCTTCATGAAGGAACTAGTAGAAGAAGAATAGAGCATTAATTGATCATCATTAGAAAGCCGAGCATAAAAGTTTTCTAGTACCATTTCTCTTGAGAGCTCATGATTGGGGCAAGTGTGCATAAGATTTAAGCCTCCCCAAGCTTGAGTGATGCTTTCTCCTTCATGAGGCCAAAAAGTATATATATAATTCCGACCACGATGAACTAGGTGCATAGGATAAAACTTCTGGTGAAATTCCAGCTTCAACCAATTCCAATCCCATGTTCCAGCATCATCCAATAGCCTGTACCAAATCAATGCCTTTCCCTCCAAAGATAAAGGGAATACCTTCTTCCCGACTTCATCCTCGGATAAACCTACAAGCTTAAATAACCCACAAATCTCATATATATATATATATATATATATATATATATATATATATATATATATATATATATATATATATATATATCAAGTGCAAATCAGGATGAGTTGTTCCATCTCCTGTATAAGGATTAGCTATTAGTTTCTCTAACATACCCAAAGGAATCTCATAATAAATTTTTTCAGAAAGTTTAGTAGGTTGGGGAGCGGCCTTTGCCACTTCCATTCGAGGTGAAGATACCCCAAACAAATCTCTCAAAGGATTATCATCCATAGTAACAAGCAGTAGTAAATTTCAGCACATACTGAAAATGTTTCCTTACCAAATTTTAGCAAGGTATTCTCTGCAAGTGATGTAAGTGAAAGTGATAGATAGTTTTGTAGCAAGATAATTCGTAACAAGTGACAAGTAACAAAAGTAAAAATTGTGCATAAAGATAGCCCAATCCTTTTTGTAGCAAAGGACAAGACTGAAAGTTCTTTTATATGAAGCAAAGTGCCCTCGAGGACACATGGGAATTTCTGTCTAGTCATGTTCATCATGTTGAGTTGATTTGCATTCGCTACTTTGATAATTTGATATGTGGGTGGACCGGTGATAAGGTGTTGTTCTTACTTGAAGAAGCAACCCACTTATGATTACCCACTCTCGTAAGCATCCACAACTACGAAAGAAGAATTAATATAAATCTAACCAACATGGGAATTTCTGTCTAGTCATGTTCATCATGTTGAGTTGATTTGCGTTCGCTACTTTGATAATTTGATATGTGGGTGGACCGGTGATAAGGTGTTGTTCTTACTTGAAGAAGCAACCCACTTATGATTACCCACTCTTGTAAGCATCCACAACTACGAAAGAAGAATTAATATAAATCTAACCAAAGCATGAAACATGTGGATCCAAACCAGCCCCTTATGAAATAACACATAAACTAGGGTTTAAGCTTCTATCACTCTAGCAACCCATCATCTACTTATTACTCCACAATGCCTTCCCTGAGGCCCAAAATATGGTGAAGTGTCATGTAGTCAACGTTCACACGACACCACTAAAGGAAGCAACAACATACATATCATCAAAATATCGAACGAATGCCAACTTCACATGATTACTTATAACAAGACTTCTCCATGTCCTCGAGAACAAAAGTAACTACTCACAAGTCATCACCATGTTCAAGATCAGAGGTGTAATGAATATGATAAAGAGTCTGAACATATTATCTTCCACGAAGTAAACCAACAAGCATCAACTACAAGATGTAATCAACACTACTAGCAACCCCAGGTACCAATCTGAGGTTTTGAGACAAAGATTGAATACAAGAAATGAATTAGTGTTTGAGATGAGATGGTGCTGGTGAAGATGTTGATGAAGATTGGTCCTCCCATGAAGGAGGAAGCATTGGTGATGACGATGGCTTTGATCTCCCCCTCCCGGAGGGAAGTTTCCCCTGCAGAATTGCTCTGCTGGAGAGCAAAAGGGCTCCTGTCCAGGTTTCCGCCTCGAGACGGCGGCGCTTCGTCCCAAAAGTATACTTTTGATTTTTTTTCTAGGTCAAAACCCTTCATATAGCAGAAGAGGGGCACCGGAGTCTGCATGTGGGCCTCCCAAGCCATCAGGGCGCGCCCAGGGGGGTTGATCGCGCCTTGTTGACATGGGAGCAACATGTGGCATCCCCTTTGGTATTTCTTCGCTCCAATATTATTATATATTCCATAAAAAATCCTCGTGAAGTTTCAGTTCATTTGGAGTCCAGAATTTTTTTAGCCTTTTGCATGGCTTTTATGTCCAGAATTTCAGTTTCCGGTAGTTCCCCTCTTTGTGTATATCTTGCAAATTAAGAGAGAAAGGCATTATAATTGTATCATAAAATGGAATAATGACCAGGAACAATATAAATATGAATAGGAAATCATGATGCAAAATGGATGTATCAGAGTGTCATCACTCATAGAAGACTAAATGATAGTTGAGTATGTGAACTTGCTAAAATGAAAGCTCTTACATAGACTCTTCTTTGAAATATGATGAATGCGATTGTCTCAATGACTACAAACATAGTTTGTTGGTTGTTAATAAAGTGTATGCATCATACTTTAGTAGTTGTGGATGGATTGTTCCTTGTTTATGAGAAGCTATATGATGAAAACTTGCTGCTATGTTGTCGGAATTGGGGCTCCGGGGACCCAGAAAGGTTCGAACTCTGGGGTGCACTCGCTCTCCTGCCCTACTCTGCCTCACAACCCCACGGCGACTCTCCGACGGCTCGAGCTAAGGAAGACGAACAAAGGACACACAGTTTACCCAGGTTCGGGCCACCTCGCGGTGTAAGACCCTACTCCTGCTTGTCTGGATTGCTTGAGGATGAAGATGAGTACAAGGTGTGTTCTTTCCTGCCCAAGGTTCGATGCCCTCTACGGTGGCTGGTTCCCTACTCTTATATCGGCCCTGGTCCTCTTCCCCCGGAAACACCAGGCAGGAAGGGTTGCCACACAACCAGTTTGAAAGGGGACAAGATTGCAGCCTATCTTGACAAAAGTGGTCTTCGCCTGCCAAAGCCCCTCGTCGTGACGCGCTCGTGGGCTCGGGGGTGACCTCTGTCCTGCCGAGCCCCCGGTCTTGATCCTCTTGCACAAGAAAGGAAACCCTTGGGGATTGCTTTTGGAGCCCGCGGGCTGGCGCTGCTCTTGAATCACCAAGGACGAAAGCCTCTCTGTCCGTGCCAGTTGGTATCGCTCCTAGCACCATTTGGCGCGGCGCATGTCATCCATGTGTGGGCGCAGGGTACCATGGCCCTGTCGAGCCAATCCCAGGCAGACCCGCCTCCTGAGGGCATCGGGGGCAGCCTTGCAGAGAGGCCTCGCGAAGTCCCTGGCGGCGTCGTCGCCGCGTGCCTCGCGAGAGGTGGGCCCTCGTGAAGACCTCGCCCGTGAAGCTCATAGACGGGCAACCCAGCGCTTAAGGCATCCCCTGCATCCTGGGCCGCAGGTAGACGGGCCTGGGTACCCCCAGTCCCAAAGGCCTGACAGTAGCCCCCGGGCCCGTGGCGTGCACGGTGCGGCCTGTTGGGGGAAGCGAAACGGCGTGGGCCCTAACCGCCTGTGGGCCAGGCTTGACACGTGGCGCGCGATGTAGCGCGCGTCGCCTCCACTTCTCCACGACGCCTGGAGGATTGTGCTTCCGGCTGGAAAACCGCCATGCCTGACGGGGGGAATCGCCATTGCATAACTCCTCGTTCGCCTTCCGTCATGTTGCTCCTTCATCCTTGCGCGAACACTGTCTCCGCCTCCTCGCTTTCTTCCATGGCAGCCAAGAAGGATGCTGCGAACGTGTAACGCCCAAGATGCGGTCCTATCCCTATTAAGGCGCGAGGGCCTCGACGGGGATATAAGCGCATCTCGTCGTTTCGCAAGTACAAAAATCATTGCATACATGTAGGAAGAGATGAGTATATGAGTTGGCTTACACTCGCCACAAGCTATCTTACAAGTCCACACAAATTATTCATACATTCATCCAGAAGACAGGGTCTGACTACGGACAAAATCAAACGATAAAAGAAGCAATGAAAACTGTCTTGCTATCCCAGGAACACCACCACGAAGCTCCCTACTCATCAGGATACGTAACGTACATATGCCTACGTTCTTCATCGTACTCCCACTGGAGCTGAGACACATCATCTGGCACGTACTCGTCAACACCTGTACCGGTATTGTTGTAATCTGTGAGCCACAGGGACTCAGCAATCTCATAACCCGGGTACCGAAACTATGTAAGCCAATAGGTGAGGAATGGTTAAGTGGTGAGGCTGCAACAAGCACTAAGCATGTATTTGGTGGCTAACTTACGAGAACATGAATGTAAATATGGTGGCCTACGTATGACGGTCGTAATCTAGCATGATCACTAAGTGATCCTGAACACCTACTTACGTCAAACATAACCCCACCGTGTTCTCTCTCGGTTCATGTTTACGAGCAGAGACAGTCACGGTTACGCACATAGTTGGTGTATTTTATTTGAGTTTACTTCAAGTTAACTATAACCGGGTGTTAAACAAATTTCCAAGTTGCCACGTAACCACGGGCACGGCTTCTCGAAAAGATTTAACCCTGCAGGGGTGCTCCAACTCATCCATCACAAACTAACCACACGCCGCGGGAATTACCTCGACCACGAATCCCGTGATTTCCTAGGCAATTCTATTGGAAAACCTCAACCTCGAGATAGCCCGAAGTATCCTCGGGATTCCTCGCGCAAGACATTCGAGAAAGGTAAAACAAGTCCAGCAAGACCGCCCGACGTGTCGACGAACCCGATAGGAGCCGCGTATCTCGTTCTCAGGACACGATGGATTGTCCAAACTTCTGGTAGGCCAATCACAGAGTTGCCCCTGGTGGCCACCGGCGGTTGACAGCTTGGACCAACACTCATGAGGAGCACTGGCCCGGGGGTTGATTAAATTATCCACGGGGTTGCAAAGCCCTATGCATTTTTATTAAGTTGTTTAGCAAATGTAGTACCAAAGTTGGGTCTTGCCAGACAAGTTTTAATCTAAAGCGAATGGTCAAGGGGGTCCCCATAACAACCCCGAGCATGTTAGGAGCGCAAAATATGGAACATAACACCGGTACTCGGAACTAGTGCGGCAAAAGTGGAACAAAACACCGGGCAAAATGCCAAGCCTTCCACCGTTGCCAGATATATATGTGCATTAATTTAAATAACAGTAAATAAATGTGATATCTCCAGATATCCATGTTGACACATGGAAAAGCTTGCACCTGCAACTAGCAACGCTATAAGATAAGGGCTGAGCAGCGGTAACATAGCCAATCAATGTTTTGCTAGGAAGTGGAGGGGTTAGAGGATTTCATGGCAATTTAGGAGGCTGACAGTTTAAGTGGTAGGTAACGAAAACATAATGGTAGAAGCGAGACATCTAGCATATCAAAAATAGTGTCGGGATCCGGGTATGATCATCTTGCCTGTTGGGTCTTCAGAGGGACAAAGAGCTGGGTCCTCGTAGTTGTACTCTCCGGGATCCTCATACTCAGGCTCGACACTCGCGTCTACCCAAAGGGAAACAACACCAAATAAACATACAAACAACGTGCAATGCGCAAACAAGATGATGCATGTCCAAGTTGAAGTATTTAACATGGCAACCCTATGCTAGTCATGTTTCTCATGCAATTATTAAGTTCTTTAGTATTCTGGACAGAACCTCAAGATTAGTTATTTTAACATGCATGATCATGGCAAATATGAATGCTCCACATAAAAACGATGCAAATGCATATGTAGAACATTGCAAATAAAGTAACGTAGTTCACGGTACACTCACGGCAAGGTACAGACGTTAACGGAGACAAAAACAAAGATGAGGGAGGCCATGGGCTATTCCTTGGTACTCCAAGGATGCCACTGGATTGGAAATCAAATTCTAGCAAGAATAGAGCTAAAGAACAAGCAAAACAATGGAGTATAGCTCCCACAATTCACAAAGCATTCAAACACACAATCTGTCCACAAACAGCAACATGTCATCTTGCAACACACATAACCAGAGCTACAACAAGTTTCAAATCACAACCAAGGCATGGACATGAAGTGTAAAACATGCTTAACAATTCATCTATCTAAAGCAACATGAAAGGAAGCATAGATCAATGGCAATGAAGCTCACAAGATGGCATGTTGAAACAGTTTTCAGGGACTTAGTGAAAATTCCAGTTTTACAGAATCTGAGTTAACATGATAGCAACTTGAAAGCAACTTTTATATATGCTACAAGAACTTTCATGGCATGAAAATTAACAGGGTGGTAGAGGGCAACATGCACTTCAATTAATTACATTATGACAACACCCAAATATGCCTATATCAATGGCTACCATCCTCACAAGATGACATATTGAAAATAGCAGATTCACAGACTTAGTGAAATTTAACAAGGGGCAAACAGGGCACTTGTTAACAGAATAGTATGTTGACATCAAGTTTTATATATGTTGCAATAGCTTAATCCACAAGACCTTGGCACACATTTGCAGATGATGACAAGCACTACAATGCATACCATTGTGCCAACTCCAAAGGAGCAACATATACATGAGAATCATCTAGATAACATGGCAATAAAATAACAGATTTCAACACTTAGAAATATTTGGGCATGTGAAAACATAATTTTGGTGACATGTTGACAGCAAGAAAGACAATCATATCATGATCTATCATGACATGCAAAAATACCAGGGGCTAGAGCACACAATAATGGACATATTTCATGTTGGCAAGTTTACCATATATTGCAAGGATTAAATCATGTGAAAAAGACAAAATGGCATATGATCACAAAGTAACATTTTTGCAAACATGCTCAAATGATAAAACCAACACCACCATTGGATTCTCTGGATTATTCTACCGCAAATTCATATATCATAAGCCTAGGTTCCTATGGACAAAACTCCCACAAAAGTTCCAAAATGTATCAGGACCTCAAGCAAACCTTCTGGTGGACTCGTATGAAACGTGAGATTGCTCAGTTTGTGAATGAGTGTGATGTTTGTCGCAGAGTGAAGGCGGAACTTCAACGTCCAGCAGGCCTCCTTCAGCCTTTGCCCATCCCAGAGTGGAAATTCGATCATGTTGAAATGGATTTCGTCAATGGGTTTCCTAAGTCCAAGAGAGGAAATGATGCCATCTTCATGGTCATCGATAAGCTCACCAAAGTTGCCCACTTCCTTCCGGTCAAAGAATCTATCTTGGCAGCTCAGCTAGCAGAGCTGTACACGTCAAGGATAGTTTCTTTGCACGGTATTCCTCAGCTCATATCCTCAGATCGTGGAAGCATCTTCACTTCCAAGTTTTGGGATTCCTTTCAGACTGCAATGGGGACCAATCTCCATTTCAGCACAACTTTCCATCCTCAGACTAGTGGTCAAGTTGAGAGAGTCAATCTTGAAGATATGCTCAGAGCTTGTGTGATTTCTTTTGGCATGAAGTGGGAAGATTGCCTCCCGTTTGCTGAGTTCTCATACAACAATAGCTTCCAAGCAAGTTCCGGCAAAGCTCCTTTCGAGATTCTCTATGGCAGGAAGTGCCGTACCCCGCTCAATTGGTCTGAAACTGCGAGCGTCAAATCCTTGGAAATGACATGATCACTGAAGCAGAAGAAATGTGCCGTGTTATGATAGCAAGCATCGTGACCTGACCTTTCAGATCGATGATTTTGTCTATCTCCGAGTGTCTCCCATGAAGGGCACTCAACGCTTTGGCATCAAAGGAAAGTGTCGGGGATATTACCCCGCGGTTTAACCCGGCCTAAAGTATGACCCGGCCGGGACTTGGCGACTCACTGGTGACCCGGAAGGCGGGTCAGACGAACGACAAGACCCGACGGCCCAGAAGGCGGATCATGGGAGGGCCGACTCATGTGATGGTAGGCCAGCTCACAGAGAAGGCCCAAGATGAGAAAGGATTCCCTCATAAAGAAAATAAGACCCGGATTAGGATTCAAGAGAGACTAGTCCTAATCCTACTCCCAGTAGGACTCTATATGTAAACCTACCCCTTCAAACTATATAAGGAGGGGTAAGGCGCCCCAAGAGGGACAAGTTCAAGTCATTAGAGATAGACAGATTAGAAACCCTCGAGACTAGAGGTAGCAATTCCGCACCATTGTAATCGAGATCATCCTCATCATCAATACACACAAAGCAGGACGTAGGCTTTTACCTCCATCGGAGGGGCCGAACCTGGGTAAACTCG
Source organism: Elymus sibiricus (assembly GCA_039707655.1). Classification (NCBI taxonomy): domain Eukaryota; kingdom Viridiplantae; phylum Streptophyta; class Magnoliopsida; order Poales; family Poaceae; genus Elymus; species Elymus sibiricus. Next base: position 449,397,790 of record CM077667.1, on the reverse strand, counting down.
CGTCTCTCGATTCCGACCAACCCCTCTCAAGCCGCCACCTAGTTGTGATGGCCTCACACCTAAGTTCTCTCACGAGGACATCATGCCGTGACAAAACCACGACAGTTGGCGCCCACCCGTGAGGCACGTCACACGGTGGTATTGTGTTCTTGGAGGGATCACTTCCAGGCATCGAGAAGCTCACGGTCGATTGGATCAGAAAAAGCCACAAAAACACGAATCATGGGAGGATGCTACTGTGTTCGTCTAATAGATCGATTATGCGGTGACCTTCAATTTACAACAAGGATCGTCAGATTCAATTGGATATTACTATATCTGGAAGTGGCCAACGATTTCCGCATATTCCTTAATTAGCGCCGAGGAACCATCACCAGGAAAAGTAACTTTCCTTCAGCCGCCAAAGATAGCAGTCCGGTTGCCAATGGAATTGGCCAAAATTGATGCACTATTACCCGGGACAACCATGGATCACAACACACGCCGTTTCCACCTAAGGGAGAATCCCTACATGATTATGTCAAAGATCGGATCATTTGAAGCCTCAGGCCGGACGTTTCCAAAAAAAAAGTTTCTCGGTTGGTACGCGATGTACACAAGGAAATTACTTAATGGATTTCACAAAAGGCCGATGCATACTTGTTTAGAAAAGTGCTACAGAACGACTCGGGAGTACACCTAGCACTGCCTCCTCACGAGATGATCAAAACGAGGAGAAGAAAAACAACAGGGATCAAGTCCCAGGCTTGACCGACCGCTGGTGTTTCTGCTCCAACCATCGAACGCTGCGGGGACGACCGCTGGTGTTTGACCTGGTGTTTGCAATCCGAGGGGCACCCGACACTGCCCCCCGTCTCGCCCGACGCCGCGGCCATGTCCGAGCCGGCCTCGCCAAAGCCTCGCTTCCGACTGGCTCCAGCGCCACGCCGCGCCGCGCCCCTCGCCTCGCTTCCCGCTGGCTCCACCCGCGCGTCCGCACCTGCCGCCGTCGCCACGGCTCCGCCTCGCCCCCGCGCGCCTGCTCGCCTCAAGTCGGCCCCGCTCCAGCACTGCCTCCCCGAGCCCCGACGCCGGCCGCTCCACATCGCCATGGCTGGCTCAGCTCCTACCTCACCCGCTCGATGAGTCAGCCGCTCCGCCTCGCCATGGCCGGCTCAGCTCCCGCCTCGCCTGCTCGCCGAGCCAACTGCCGTTGCGGCCCTGTTTCCGCCGGCTCGCCAAAGAGAAATAGACAGCGACCGCTGCGTCTAGTGTGTGCAGGTCTGCGACTGTTATTACGACACCAACAGAGGCACGCGTCATATCTCCTGAGGAAAAGTTACAGAGTGTCAAAGCTGCTAGCGCTGCACGTCATGTGTGCCTCAAAAGTGGTCAAAGCAAACATGTATTCAAACGTGAAGGCCCAAACACCACCAATGTTCGTGCCAGAATCAAGGATTAGTACTAGTACCACTTACATGGGAAGGACAAAGACGAGATGCTTACACCAAAGGATTAGTCCAGTTTCTCACCTGAGTCTCTCAACGCCCTGGCTCACGCCCAATTTAAATAGAAAAAGAATACTATCTGGAGCAGCAACCAACAAGGTTTCACTGGGGACTGACACGCCAGGCGGTGACGTCCAGTGCAGGCATATACGGCAAACATAGATGTTCACTTCAACGACGACGACGCGCCTGCAGAACCCAGCCGTCCCAGCTCAAAAATAGAAAAACAAAAGGGGTAAAATCCAGCAGCCCACCACAATAGCAAGAATGGAGGTCAAGGTGCTCGGGCACCAGAGGTCTTGAGACCGAGGTTTGCACGTTGCCAGGGAGTAGTGAGTGCACACATAGCCAATAATTCAGATCATCAAGGGACTACACATCTGCAAAATCATCAGGTGGCCGTCATACTGTGGTTACAAAGATCGTGCCAGCATCTGCCTGTTTGCGCCGAGTTGCCCGACAAATACACACAAGCCACCGTCCATGCGGCCGGTCTACTCCAACGACGCTGGAGCAAAAAAGACAAAATGTATATTATCAGAGATTACGCCAGGTCGTCCGACGGACAGGCGCACAAGCCATCATACCAGCAGACGTTGCACACGAAGCATCTGTCGTCCAAATAAATGAGGACAATTATTCTTGGCGTTATATTCTTTGAGGGGGCTCTTCATCCGACAAAATATCAGGTGATATTTGCCCTATCTATTTTTTAATACATATTATTCGTCTGAGGACAATTACTCTGTCCTGCCATATATTTTATGCAGGATAATTATTCATTACAAAAATGGCATTATATTGCGCGCACGGAGCCCGGTCTACATCAACAGCGCCGCGGCCGCCTCGCGCATCCGCACTGGCTTAGAACACCGCGGCCGACTCGCGCGTCCGCACTAGCTTACAACGCTGCGGCTGCATCGCTTACAACGCCGCGGCCGACTCACGCATCCGCCTCGGCTTACAACGCCACGGCTGACTCACCGGGACTGCGCCTGCTCGCTGCTCAACGGACGTGCGCAAGTTGCCGCCCCTGTGGCTCGGTCTACATCAACTCGTCGGGACCGCGCCCGTGGTCGACTCGCCCGACCGTGCAAGCTTAAAACCCCGCGGCTGACTCATCTGTCCGCACCCGCGGCCAACTCACTCGCGTCCGCGCCGCTTCCAACGCCGCGGCCGTCTCTACCATCCGCCCCCGCGGTCTGTTCTACATCAACACACCGGAGCCGCACCCGTCTGCACGAGCTGCTTAGTAAGCGCGCGCAAGTCGCCGCCCCTACGGACAGTCTACTACAACAACTCTGGAGCAAATAATAATATATTATCAGCTTCTGCTCGCATCAGATGGCTCAATGGACAGGCGCACAAGTCGCCGCCACTGCGGTTTGGTTAACTTCAACAACCAGCCGGGTCGAACCATCGGCCGGGTTACTGACAAAACTCATATGGGATCATTTATAACCCGCCATCTCAACCTTCCACGGGTTCATATTGAGTTATCAACGCCAAGGACATACAATGAGTTTCGCGAAGATCATCAACTCGCCACATGCTTTTGGCTTCAATAAATTTCAGTTATCAGCCATCAACCATATGCCGGCTTATGCCACGGCCAAGTATGAAGAATCTCAAGCCAACTCCTCGAGTCGTCTTAAGACTCGGGGGCTACACAGATATGACTCGGCAGATTTGGCCGGTTTCAACAAATACAATAAACCCGAGTCATTGTGAGGAAGGCAACCCGGTCCCGGGGGATGCTGCCTTATTGGCAAAAGATTTAAAGTCGCCCAAGAGGACGAACCGCCATGATGCGACCGTTCAAACATGGGTGCCCTGCTTTATTGGCAAAAAATTAAAAGTTGCCCAAGAGGACGAGCCGCCATGATGCACCGTTCAAACATGGGTGCCCTGATTTATTGGATTATCATATTATGATCAATGGAATAAAGCCGGCTTATCTGGACCCTAGATGTTTTACAGTAGTAGCATTGTCTCCTGTATATCCTATGGCCGAGCTTTTCCATGATCATAGGTCACTTGGGGGCTTCCAAGTCAATGAGTTTAGCTTTCATACCCTCTTGACCGGCTTCCATGCCATAGATGGGTTAAACCTGCCTGTTTGCAACTTGCTACTCCGCCAGGTGACCCGCCGTACTCTTGACAGTCAATCTTTCAATAAGACCCTGAACTTGTCAAAGTTAAAATGGCGGCTTATGTCACGAGAGAGCCGGCTTACAGAGAGCTAGGATAAACTCACCTGTCCGCTGTTGTTTCTCCGCTATGTGGCCCGTTCGTACTCTTAACAGTCAATCTTTTAATAAGACCCTAAACTAGTTAAGGTTAAAACGACGGATTTATGTCACGTGAGAGCCAGTTTACGGGATTAAAGGCGTTCATGCCAAGCTTCTTCGAAGCAAAAACCTTGAGTTTTTCAAAAATAAGAACAAGAGTTGATCTCTTTTGGTTGTGCCTTCAAGGCCGACTTATAAATATTTTAGATATACATGTATATATTCTCTGTTAGTTGTTTTTATCATATACATACATCATCCTGCATTGCATCATGCATCATACATGCATATCAAGCCGGCCATCAAACCGGGTTACATCGTAACTTCTGCAGGAATAAATAGATCTTTGATAGCCAAAATGGCTGGATTTTCATCATGGTTTGTCATAACCAGTATTAAATGATTGGGGGGGGGGTTTCAAGCCAGCACGGAAGAAATTACTATTCTCGAAGAGCCGCCCTATCACATATAATGCCGTGTCATCTAATTGACCGGCTCTTGAATTTTTTCAACTTGTGCTCTGTAGTAAACTACAACACTTATGGATTTCTCAAACATATATTTGCCGGGTTTCATCGCAACCACGAGCAGGGATTTTCATTTCAAGGACAAAGGCATTCCAGGATATTCGACAAAATACCGGGTTACAACCACGGTCAAGGAGTCATTCAACAAATTATGATGAGTTATATTATTCTCACACAGTCCCAAGTCGCTGCAGGCATACGACCCGGCACTTGGGGGCTACATCATATGATGTTTTTATTTTCAAAAGAGAAGTGCATATGAGTCCCGAGTCGCTGCGGGCAAACGACCCGGCACTTGGGGGCTACTCTACTCAGACCAAAACTGCTAAAGTCCCAAGTCGCTGCAGGCATGTGACCCGGCACTTGGGGGCTACAGTATTCAGCTGCTGAAACAGATTGTAAAGGTCCAAATTGAAGACCCGGCCCATCACATATTGATGAGCCGGCCCTTGGGGTCTACACATGTGAACTACAAGACACTCAGTCTATATCTGGCGACTCAGATGACAACCCAGATTTCTCAACATTCAACACCAAGTTCAAAGTCCTAGGTTGTTGCAGGCAAGATAACCTGGCACTTGGGGGCTACACTGGCTGAAGTTTTATAAAAGTATAAAGAAAATTGCAAGTCCCAGGCTGCTGCAGGCAAGACAACCTGGCACTTGGGGGCTACACAATAAAAGATATTATTGAAAAGCACCAAGTCATCATGGATAAACTCGGAGCTTGGGGGCTACAGGTAATATGGATATATCAAAAAATACAAGAGCATTTTCAAGATGTCAATCATGAGCGGGACCGGCTCAATAGATTTTTATCTAGCCGAAGCATTGAAAGACCGGCTCAACATTACACGGATTTCTTTATTCCCAATAATTTTATCAAGTCAACTAGAGTCCGCTTGTTTTGACCTGGTAGCACCAACAATCATGACCCGGCATCATCAATGATTATGACCCCGCGAAGTTTATATAAGCAACCCGGTTTCACAAGTTGGCAAGTTCTACATCCAAAAATCAGCAATATTTTTTATAAGTTGACGTCCACTACATCTGATGACCCGGCAAGATCCCCGCGTCCCATGAAGTGGTTCAACAATAGACGAATTTCTTATTCCCAAGGTTTTCATCCAGCCAAAGTATTGGAGGCCGACTCAACGGCATATGGATGTTTTATTCCCAATATTTTATTGCAAAGGACAAATACCTGCAAGATGATTGTGAAGACGACTCGTTAATATGAAGAAGAAACCCGGATTTTCAAGGAGCTACTTCATTAAGCCGGCCAGTGGAGCAAGTCGGTCCCTTAACAAATTTGTTATTCTTATTTCAGGAGCTTACCATGAATAAATTCAAGCTAACCTGTTGACTAATGTTGGGGATATTACCCCGCGGTATAACCCGGCCTGACGTATGACCCGACCGGGACTTGGCGACTCACTGGTGACCCGGAAGGCGGGTCAGATGAATGACAAGACCCGACGGCCCAGAAGGCGGATCATGGGAGGGCCGACTCATGTTATGGTGGGCCAGCTCACAGAGAAGGCCCAAGATGAGAAAGGATCCCCTCATAAAGAAAACAAGACCCGGATTAGAATTCAAGAGAGACTAGTCCTAATCCTACTCCCAGTAGGACTCTACATGTAAACCTACCCCTTCAACCTATATAAGGAGGGGTAAGACGCCCCAAGAGGGACAAGTTCAAGTCATTAGAGATAGACAGATTAGAAACCCTCGAGACTAGAGGTAGCAATTCCACACCCTTGTAATCGAGATCATCCTCATCATCAATACACACAAAGCAGGACGTAGGCTTTTACCTCCATCGGTGGGGCCGAACCTGGGTAAACTCGCGTCTCTCGATTTCGACCAACCCCTCTCAAGCCGCCACCTAGTTGCGATGGCCTCACACCGAAGTTCTCTCACGAGGACATCATGCCGTGACAAAACCACGACAGAAAGCTTGCTCCATGCTTTGTGGGTCCTTTCAAGATTGTGGGCAAGAGGGGTGACCTTGCCTACCAACTAGAGCTTCCTTCCAATTTCTCAAATGTGCATGATGCGTTTTACGTCTCTCAGCTTCGGAAGTGTTTCAAGACTCCCGAGCGCACAGTTGATCTCCAAGACATTGATCTCCAAGAAGACCTATCCTATCATGAGCATCCAGTTGCTATTCTTGCAGAGACCGAGCGTAAGACTCGCAACAAGTCAATCAAGTTTCTAAAGGTGAAGTGGTCACATCACTCGGACAAAGAAGCCACTTGGGAACGAGAGGACCATCTCTGTTCCGAATTTCCCGAATTCTTCCGTTCCTAGATCTCGGGATGAGATCCTCATGTAGTGGGGGAGAGTTGTAACAGCCCAAGTGCATCAATTGCCATCCTTGTAATAATTTTCCATATATGAACCATCCATGTTTTGCCATATGTGGTTTGAGTATCAATAATTTGCCTCATGTCATTTTGCATCATGCCATCATGATCATCATCTCTTGTTTGCATTATATGTTGTTGTGCCATGTGGAGTGTGAGTGGTGTGGTGTGCATTGTGGTGTGAAAGCCTCTCCTCAATTCTCAAACTAAGCCCTCTCACTATTTCTCAAAACTATGCCTACCACTCTTTTTCAAATATATGCAATATGTTGTGAATTCACTTGCTTGTTCATCTGATTAAAAATGTTGCTTTACTCCTAAATAATCTGATAAGAATTGTTGAGTAGCTCTTATTCATGTTTGAAATATTTTTTCTTCTAGAACTTTGCAAAAACAGAGTCCCATGTAATTTATAGGTGTTTTATTTTGTTTCTCTAAAAATGCCAACTCCATTTTTATTAAATAGAGCACATTTTTGAGAGTTCAAATATATTCTTATTTCTCTCCCAAACATCTCTCTCTTTTCTCTGTGTTTGTTTTGTTTCTCTAGTTTTAAATAAAAGTAAACGCTTTGTCTGAGTGAGAGAGAGTGAGCAGAGCCAGTTGGGCCTTGCTTCCCCGCAAGGGCCTAGCTAGCGAGCGCTCCCGCAGCCCAGCCTGCTCCCTCCCCGCTCGGGTCGTCGTTCTGCTGTACGGCAGAGCATCCGGGAGGTACATGTCGACGCTCCAGGTGATTTGATGGCCGGACACTGCTGTAGCCTCCTATTTAACATGTTCGAGACCTAGCCCTAGCCCCCCACAATGGGTTCCTCCCCTCTCCTCCGTCCGCCGCCGCGTAGGTGAGTCGCCCCCGCCATAGCCAATGCCCTGCCGCCATGAACCGGCCGAGCTCAAACTCGAGCCCGGTGTAGCTCGTTGTTGCCGCTTCTGGCCCTCTGGTGGCCGTGGAGAGAACCTTAGAGGCAGGTCCTTCGTCCCCAACCACGAACCCGACGTCTACAACCCTAGGAGTCTCGTCCCCGAGCCCGTCTTCCTCTGCGTTTCGGTCCAGGAACATCGTCGCGTTCGTCGTCTCGTCATCGTCGCCTTGTCGAGCCCCGCGCAGCCTCTTCATGTCCTAGGTAAACTAGGTATACCCCTCTCCCTGCCTACCAAAAACCCTCGCGCTCTAGTGCCCCGTACGCGTAGATCCGTCCATGCCAAGTTCACGCCCTCGAGGCTCTGTCAAGCTCGTTGCTTGGTGTGTGTGTGTGTGTGTGCTTTGTGAAGCGCGTGTGGCCGTGGTCCTCACGGGTCCGGCCTCGTCCCTCGCGTGTTCTAGCGAGCGCAGTAGCTCGCAGCCCGCTACCATCTGCTCTGCATCGCCGTGCCCTTGCCCCGCTAGCTGCGCTCCTTGCCGCCGCCCGAGCCGAGTGAAAGCTCGAGCTCGAGCTCCTCGAGGCCACGCACCGTAGGTTCCCCAACCCTGGGAATGGACCCCCAAGGGATCCCGCACCCCCGTCGGCAACCCTTGGACGCCGCCATCACCGTCCCGCTCGCCGACGACGAGCTCTTCTCCCCTGCCTGGAGGTAGAGGAAACCAGCGCCCTGGCCTGTTCAAAAGGAGCCAGCCCCTCCTTTAGATCGAACCCCCCTCGCTAGCCCAGTGGTTGACCGAGCCCCATGCGACCGGGGAGACCCGGGTTCGAGCCCCGGCTCCTCCCCCTTTTTTCCAAGTTATTCGCCAGCCCCCTGACCGTGGGCCCATGGCCCACCAGTCAGCCCCACAAGGCCCTGGCTCACTGCCATGTGGCCCTCCTTTATATATATGTTTTGTTTTATTTTGTTTTCACTTGTTTTCTGTGCATTTTTGAGATATTTCCTTTTAAGGAAATAAGCCAATTTTATTTTATTACCAAATCTGTCCATATCCTAGGACATGCCAAATTTGGCATATAGGGTGTTATAAGTGCTATGTGATTTTTGTGAATGAAGATTGTGGGAGTTTTGTCCATAGGAACCTAGGCTTATGCTATATGAATTTGGGGTAGAATAATCCAGAGAATCCAATGGTGGTGTTGGTTTTATCATTTGAGCACGTTTGCAAAAATGTTACTTGTGATCATATGCCATTTTGTCTTTTTCACATGATTTAATCCTTGTAATATATGGTAAACTTGCCAACATGAAATATGTCCATTATTGTGTGCTCTAGCCCCTGGTATTTTTGCATGTCATGATAGATCATGATATGAGTGGCTTTCTTGCTGTCAACATGTCACCAAAATTATGTTTTCACATGCCAAATATTTCTAAGTGTTGAAATCTGTTATTTTATTGCCATGTTATCTAGATGATTCCCATGTATATGTTGCTCCTTTGGAGTTGGCACAATGGTATGCATTGTAGTGCTTGTCATCATCTGCAAATGTGTGCCAAGGTCTTGTGGATTAAGCTATTGCAACATATATAAAACTTGCTGTCAACATGCTATTGTGTTAACAAGTGCCCTGTTTGCCCCTTGTTAAATTTCACTAAGTCTATGAATCTTCTATTTTCAATATGTCATCTTGTGAGGATGGTAGACATTGATATATGCATATTTGGGTCTTGTCATAATGTAATTAATTGAAGTACATGTTGCCATCTACCACCCTGTTAATTTTCATGCCATGAAAGTTCCTGTAGCATATATAAAAGTTGCTGGCAAGTTGCTATCATGTTAACTCAGATTCTGTAAAACTGGAATTTTCACTAAGTCCCTGAAAACTGTATCAACATGCCATCTTAGATAGATGAATTGTTAAGCATGTTGTACACTTCATGTCCATGCCTTGGTTGTGATTTGAAACTTGCTGTAGCTCTGGTTATGTGTGTTGCAAGATGACATGTTGCTGTTTGTGGACAGATTGTGTGTTTGAATGTTTTGTGACTTGTGGGAGCTATACTGCATTGTTTTGCTTGTTCTTTAGCTCTATTGTTGCTAGAATTTCATTTCCAATCCAGTGGAATCCTTAGAGTACCAAGGAATAGCCCATGGCCTCCCTCATCTTTGTTTTTGTCTCCGTTAACGTTTGTACCCTGCCGTGAGTGTACCGTGAGCTACGTTACTCCGTTTGCAACGTTCTACATATGCATTTGCATCGTTTTTACGTGGAGCATTCATATTTGCCATGATCATGCATGTTCAAATAACTAATCTTGAGGTTCTGTCAAGAATACTAAAGAACTTAATAATTGCATGAGAAACATGACTAGCATATGGTTGCCATGTTAAATACTTCAACTTGGACATGCATCATCATGTTTGCGCATTGCACGTTGTTCGTATGTTTATTTGGTGATGTTTCCCTTTGGGTAGACGCGAGTGTCAGGCCTGAGTACGAGGATCCCGGAGAGTACAACTACGAGGACCCAACTCTTTGTCCCTCTGAAGACCCAACATGCAAGATGAGCATACCCGGATCCCAACACCATTTTTGCTATGCTAGATGTCTCGCTTCTACCGTTATGTTTTCGTTACCTACCACTTAAACTGTCAGCCTCCTAAATTGCCATGAAAGCCTCTAAACCCTCCACTTCCTAGCAAAACATTGATTGGCTATGTTACCGCTGCTCAGCCCTTATCTTATAGCGTTGCTAGTTGCAGGTGCAAGCTTTTCCATGTGTCAACATGGATATCTGGAGATATCACATTTATTTACTGTTATTTAAATTAATGCACAAATATATCTGGCAACGGTGGAAGGCTTGGCCTTTTGCCCGGTGTTTTGTTCCACTTTTGCCGCACTAGTTCCGAGTACCGGTGTTATGTTCCATATTTTGCGCTCCTAACATGCTCGGGGTTGTTATGGGGACCCCCTTGACCATTCGTTTTAGATTAAAACTTGTCTGGCAAGACCCAACTTTGGTACTACATTTGCTAAACAACTTAATAAAAATGCATAGGGCTTTCCAACCCCGTGGCTAATTTAATCAACCCCCGGGCCACTGCTCCTCATGAGTGTTGGTCCAAGCTTTCAACCGCCGGTGGCCGCCAGGGGCAACTCTGTGATTGGCTTACCGGAAGTTTGGACAATCCGTCGTGTTCTGAGAACGAGATACGCGGCTCCTATCGGGTTCGTCGACACGTCGGGCGGTCTTGCTAGACTTGTTTTACCTTTCTCGAATGTCTTGCATGAGGAATCCCGAGGATACTTCGGGCTATCTCGAGGTTGAGGTTTTCCAACGGAATTGCCTAGGAAATCACGGGATTCGTGGTCGAGGTAATTCCCGCGGCGTGTGGTTAGTTTGTGATGGATGACTTGGAGCACCCCTGCAGGGTTAAATCTTTTCGAGAAGCCGTGCCCGTGGTTACGTGGCAACTTGGAAATTTGTTTAACACCCGGTTATAGTTAACTTGAAGTAAACTCAAATAAAATACACCAACTATGTGCGTAACCGTGACTGTCTCTGCTCGGAAACATGAACCGAGAGAGAACACGGTGGGGTTATGTTTGACGTAAGTAGGTGTTCGGGATCACTTAGTGATCATGCTAGATTACGACCGTCATACGTAGACCACCATATTTACATTCATGTTCTCGTAAGTTATCCACCAAACATATGCTTATTGCTTGCTGCAGCCTCACCACTTAACCATTCCTCACCTATTGGTTTACATAGTTTCGGTACCCGGGTTATGAGATTGCGGAGTCCCTGTGGCTCACAGATTACAACAATACAGGTACATGTGTTGACGAGTACGTGCCAGATGATGTGTCTCGATCAGCTCCAGTGGGAGTACGATGAAGAACGTAGGCTTATGTACGTTACGTATCCTGATGACTAGGGTGCTTCATGGTGGTGTTCCTGGGATAGCAAGACAGTTTTCATTGCTTCTTTTATCGTTTGATTTCGTCCGTAGTCGGACCCTGTCTTCTGGATGAATGTATGAATAATTTGTGTGGACTTGTAAGATAGCTTGTGGCGAGTGTAAGCCAACTCATATACTTATCTCTTCCTACATGTATGCAACGATTTCTGTACTTGCGAAACGACGAGATGCACTTCTATCCCCGTCGAGGCCCTCGCGCCTTAATAGGGATAGGACCGCATCTTGGGCGTTACAGAACGCAGGAGCGCGGGTGGGGCCTTCAACACCCCCTTCATCCCCCGGAGGCGACAGTGGCCAACGCCCAAGGCCGACTCCAACACGATGGCACTGGACTGCCAGCGATGATTACGTGTACTGTTATCCCAGCACTTTCTTGCATAGCCAGCCCGGCCGGTGAGCCTGATCACCGAATTTCCTAGGGTGCCCACGCTCATGAGGTGGAGGGATGCCTCGCCCGGGGCGCCCTCTTGCGCGCTGCCCATTGGAGAGGCCTCCGCTCCCGCGCTCGGCTTGGCGGGGCCCGGGGGGCTCGCAGCCCGCACCGCCGCGTGATGTCTACTATGCAACTTTATTCTTGTAGACTTTATTGGGCCTCCAAGCGCAGAGTTTTATAGGAAAGTAGCAATTTTCCCTCAAGTGGTTGACCTAAGGTTTATCAATCTGTGGGAGGTGTAGGATGAAGATGGTCTCTCTCAAACAACCCTGCTATCAAATACAAGAAATCTCTTGTGTCCCCAACACACCCAATACAATGGCAAATTGTATAGGTGCACTAGTTCGGCGAAGAGAGGGTGATACAAGTGCAATATGGATGGTAGATATAGGTTTTTGTAATCTGAAAATATAAAAACAGCAAGGTAGCAAGTAACAAAAGTGAGCACAAACGGTATTGCAATGCTTGAAAACAAGGCCTAGGGTCCGTACTTTCGCTAGTGCAATCTCTCAACAATGCTAATATAATTGGATCACATAACCAGCCCTCAACGTGCAACGAAGAATCACTCCAAAGTTCTTATCTAGCGGAGAACATAAGAAGAAATTGTTTGTAGGGTAAGAAACCACCTTAAAGTTATCCTTTCCGATCGATCTATTCAAGATTTCATACTAAGATAACATCAAGTTATCCTTTCCGTTCAATCTATCTAAGAGTTCCACTACTAGGAAAAAGCCTAGTAGTAGCGCGGGTTCCCGCGCTACTACTACGGTGCTACAGCTAACTGGTAGTAGTAGCGCGGTGCATCCCGCGCTACTAGTACGTGTGTTAGTAGTAGCACGGGTTCCACGCGCGCTACTACTAACTATCTGTAGCGCGTCTGTGACCCGCGCTACTACTATTAATTTCAAAAACCAAAAAAAAATCCCGATCCCGTGCGTGCTGTCAATGGTTCGATCCAGCGATGATAGGGCTCGCTGGAGGGTCAGAGGGGTGTCGCGGAGGAGGCCGGAGGGTCGACGCGCGACGGATCTGGTCGTCTCATGACTGAATCTGGCCAGACGAGGAGGATGCGGCGGCGGGCGGAGATCCATGCTCCCATGGCGCGATGGTGAGGGGCGCGCTCCGGCGAGGTTGAGCGGCGGAGACGAGGCGCGGGGGAGGCGGGGTGCTCCGGCGAGGACCTGGTGGTGCGGCGGCAGGGCGACAAGGGGATGCGTAGACGGAGGTGAGTAAAACTAGAGGGAGAGAGAGGGGAAAGGAGATGAAGGGAGAGAGGAAGGAGATGAAGGGCGCATCGGGTCTGGTCGCCGGTAGTGAGGTGCTCCGTCGTGGTGGCATGGAGGTGAGGGGGAAGACGGGCGAGCTCTTGGACGCCAGCGACGCGAAGAGGCCGCCTCGTTGGGCGCCATGGAGGAGGAGGTGTTCTTGGGAAGGAGAGCCTATGGAGAGAGGGGGAGAGTGAGGGAGAGAGGAGGGATACGGCCGAGGATATGGGGACTTCACCTACCTTGTACTTAGTAGTAGCGAGGGGTATAAACCCGCGCTACTACTATCAAGTTAGTAGTAGCGCGGGTTTATACCCCTCGCTACTACTATGGCATGTCCCGGGGGGACACGGTAGAGACCAATTAGTAGTCGCGAGGGGTATAAACCAGCGCTACTACTATCATCTTAGTAGTAGCGCGGGTTTATACCCCTCGCTACTACTATGGCATGTCCCGTGGGGACACGGTAGAGACCACTTAGTAGTAGCGTGGGGTATAAACCCGTGTCGTGGGAACGAGTCTGACAGTAGAAGGTAGGGGTACGTAAGGAGAGGGCAGAGTCCTAGCTACGGCGAGGGTGTACACACAGATGTATGAGTTCAGGCCCCTCTCGTGGAGGTAATAGCCCTACGTCTCAGGTGCTCGGGAGCTCTTTGTCGAGTGTAATTGCAGTATCGCTACAGGGGGTGCGAACCAACCCCTATGCCAGAGGGGAGGGGTGGCTTATATAGAGTGCGCTGCCCCTCATAAGTGACCGGCGTTTAAGGGTCAGATCGTGGTTATAAAGACGTACGTTACTGGTAACGTACAACATAAATGCTATTAATGGTCTTGATGAATGCCTGCCCGTTAGCCTCCCTGGGGTGACTTCTGGGCTTCTGTGGTCGACTGTCTTCTGGTCCTTCCGAGTGAAAGGTAAGCGTCGAGTGAAAGGTACCTCCGAGTGTATGTTGTCGAGTGACTTGTATGTCTTGGTGATTTCAGTCGGAGACTTCCTTGTAGCTCTTAAGCTTTCTGGGGTAGTGTCTTTGGGTAGGGCATGTAGGTCAGGCCTATGACCCTACCCTAGGTACATATCCCCATCATTAGCCCCCGAATGGATCGGGGTTCGAGTGTAAAAAGTGTCAATGCAGGTTCTGACAAGACACAAAAATTCCGAGTGCATTTTGAGGCTTCTTAGAAATCTGCGTCGATTGGAACCTTTATCGTTCGCCCTGATCGATTCTGTCTTGAAGTATATCCGAGTGAAACTGAACTCGAAATCAGGTCCGAGTGAAACTGAGCTCGAAATCAGGTTCGAGTTGTCTGCAGAGTCTTCTGATGTGACGGTTCGCTCCGTCGGGTCCGGATTTTACGGGATTCGAAAATTGGATAAACGCACGCCGAGCGGGGATGACGCAGCCGCAAAGGCAAGTGAGAGCCCGACGCCTCGATTACCGCGCCGCCAAAATCGCCACGTACCGCGCCTCCTCTGGATTCGGGATACCCAGAGATCTGACGGGCCCGCAGGTCAGTGACCCACACGGGCGGATATAAGGGGCGACGACGCCGGTGCTTGGTACAGCATTCTTCCCCCAAATCTGCTCTTCTCCTCCTCTTCCTCTGCTCAGCTCCGCTCCGACGACCGCCGCCGCCATGACGAAGGGCAAGACGGAGAAGCTCGAGCGCGCCAAGAAGGGAGGAGCCAAGGCAAAGAAGCCGTCGGGCGCCCGGTCGACGGTGCCGCCGGGGTGGATCCAGGGGGATGTCCTCCAATCGACGGTCACGGCGGAGGATGTGCAAAATCTCGTCGTTGACGGGTTGATAGCTGCGGAGTCCTGGAGATTGCCGAAGGGGGAGACCGAACCAGAGTCACGCGACGGCGAGCGAGTTCTGCTTCTTACTCACATCGAACGAGGTTTCTCCATGCCACCCCACCCGTTCATCCGCAGTTTCCTGAACTATTTCGGGGCGCAGCTCCACCATTTTCCTCCGAATGCGATTGCCTATCTTTCCTGTTTCATAACCCTGTGCGAATGCTTCTTGGGCTATCCTTCGCATTGGGGTTTGTTTAAACACATATTCTCTGTTAGATCTCAATCCATCAAGAAAGCCAATCCCAGTGATAGCAAAACCAATGTAATCCAACTGTGTGGTGGCTTAGGGATCCAAAAGAGAGGTAGGAGTGCATTTCCCTCTATGACCTTTCCTGATTCTGTCCGGGGTTGGCAGTCGACATGGTTCTATTGCAAGGATGTTGCATCACCAAATATGTCGACTGGACTTCCTCCTTTCACCTTGGATCGACCTACCACTCCCAAACCACTGTATGTGACAAAGGTAGAGAAAATCCAGGTAGGGATCCTAGTGAACGCTGTATCTGATCTCATCCGCGGCGGAGTGACTGGCTTGGATCTCCTTGAAACGTTTCTCAGTCGACGGATCCAGCCTCTCCAGGCCCGGGATCACACCATGTGGCATTACTCGGGCCCTGAGGATACCACTCGGACTCATCCTGAAGAAGTTTCCGACGAGACCGTCTCCCAGTGGCTCAGGAGCATCATCGGAGCCTGTGACAATCCCGAGGGAGCGAAGCGAATTCCTCCCTTTTCTGCTTTGAACCCACCAAAGAATCTTGTGAGTTATACCTCCGTCGATTATTTTAATATCTGTCGAGTAACTAGATCTTCAGTCGACTGACTTTGAAGCTTGTATCTTGCAGGAATTTACAAACATGTACTCGCCCGTGCCAAACGGAGAACAGTCTGACGAAGAAGGGAGCGTAGATGACAGCGCAGACGGCGATTATGCCAACGACAGCGAGAGTAGCGATGACGACCTGGAGGAAGGCGAGGTGGAAGCTCAGGTCCCTCTGCGCCCTGGGCGTCGCACCAAGTATCAGGAAGACCCAGAGGTTGCCCCGAGCAAAACTGTGGCGTCGAGCACAAGGAACCCAAAACGCGACCGCACCGCAACACCGGGGTCGACTGAAAAAGCTGCGAAACAACTCAAGCCGGACGCGCCAAAACCTCGGAAGGCCCTGCCTCGCATCAAGATTGCTGTGCCTATTGCCTCAACGTAAGTGTTTATTTCCCGCAATTGTGATTGTGGCACTTCATGTCTCTGCTGACCGAGTGGAGTTTATCCGCCAGAGCTGCTACCTCTGTGACGTCGCCCCAGCGAAATGATGGGGTCCATATGGAAGTGGACACTCCTGATGCGGCCACCTCCCAACGAGGTATAACAAACCCACACTCTACTCTGTTTTTTGAAGAATAATCGTCGGATGACTTGATTAAAATTGCCGATTGATAGCTGACGAAGTCATCGAACTGGAAGATGACGAGGAGCTGCAGCGAGGAACGCAAGATGAAGCTGTGCCTCTGGAAGCTCCACACGTACACACTCGGAGAACATCGTCAGGACAGACGCCCCATGGGTCGACTGCTACGACACCTCCAGCCCTTGTGGCCCCGCTGTCGAGTGCACCGCCAGCCACTTCAATTCTGGTGGCTTCAGCACCTATTGGACAACTTGAAGCACCACCTGCTGCCTTAGTTACAGCACCAACTCATTCGACACCCGCATACCCTTTGTATCACGTCCCGGAGGACCAAACTGGAGCTGCCAAGGAAGCTATGATTCAGGCTGGGCAGATGATGCTGCGAACAAAGGAGGCGTATGAAGCCAGCAAGTTAGCCTATGATGCCAGCTCAGTGCTTCAAGCAAACGTCCGAGTAAGTGCTATTGTAAGTTCATTTCCGATTGAATTCCTGTCCATCTTGATTTTACACCCAGTGGGTGTTTTCTTCGCAAGTAGATCAGATAGTCTCTGGTCTAGTGGGGGCACGTTGAGTGCACCCACTGGGTGTAGTCCCCGAAACCGCTGTCGAATGACGAAGGCATCGACAGGGGTCTTAGAGTTGGTTTGAATGTTGTTTTCCATTCGACAGTGCAGTGGGGGCACGCTGAGTGCACCCACTGGGTGTAGTCCCCGAGACCGCCGTCGAGTGCGTGCATCGACGGGGGTCTGATAGAAACAATGTTCGCTTGCTTGCTTCTTTTATACTCTGACAGGCCGGACCTGGTCGAGTGTTTTTGTATCCAGTGGGGGCACGCTGAGTGCACCCACTGTGTGTAGTCCCCGAGACTACTGTCGATCGTTGACGATGAGCAGTAGTCTTAAGAACAATTCTGCAGGTTTCATGGACATCATTTCCATCACCATGATATGACGCTGTATAGGGTTGTGGGGTGGAGCGGCGGGCCTCCTTTCAGTCGACTGCACTTGTACTTTTCCACTCGGAAGTAGAGAAATATCCATGTCGACTGAGCCCCTTCTTTGCTGATTTCGGAAAACCTGTGGGCTCGGGACCAAGTACGTCGAGCTGGAGAAGGAAAAGAATCGACTTCTGCTGGATCTGGAGCTGACGAACAACAACCTGGACCATGCACAGACCGAACTGAAGACTTTTGGAGGTAATCTTTGTCGATCAATTGCATTATCACTTTCATCTTCCATCCTTTGAACCGAGTGAATCCACTCGAACAGACGTACGTGATGAGAACCGTCGTCTCCGAGCGCGACTCAACAATGTTATTTCTTTAGATACCATGAAGAAGGCGCTCGAGGACAAGGACAAATCACTTGCTGATGCTCAGAAGGAAGCGAAGGAGAAAACTGAAGCCGCTGAGAAGAAACTTGCTGCAGCTAGTAAACTGGAAGAAGAGAACGCCAAACTCAAGCAGGAACGATCCGACTGGATCAAGAAACTTGAAGTGCAGACAAAGGGAAAGAGTGCTCTGGAAAAACACTTAGGAGACTTTGCGAAGAAAATGTTCAACATGCTTGAAGGTGACTTTCTTCTGTCGAATGAATTTCTTTGATTTCCTCAGAACGGCATTGTGATCACCTTTTCTCTTTCTCTTCACGCAGAATTCTGTCAAGACTTTGAGAAGGAAACCGAAGAAATCGAGCCCAATCTGGACCCCACGGAGTCACTCGTGGGAGACGCCGTGGCCATGGATATGTTTCGACTCGAAGCTCGTCTTAAGAGTGCCCAAGGATATGTCACTCGGCTGAAGGTTGCATTCGAGAAGGTCGACAAGGAGTTGTGGCCTGAAGATTCTCTCCAGGCTGACATCGAGTCTATGATGACTCGCCTCAACGAAATTCCCAGTGTAGTGCAGGCGTGGAAGAAATCCGCTGCTCATTGTGGTGCTGATGTGGCACTTTCACTCGTCAGGGTTCATTGCAAGGAGGCTAGGGAGGACAAACTGAAGGCTCTCCGAGTGATCAACACAAAGAAACTGCAGTTTGAAGATTTCATGGAGACTTTCATTGAAGCAGCCACTCGGATCGCCGACGGAATTGACCTGGATACTTTTGTCGAGCCTTCAAGCCCTACCGCAGCTTGAAGAAGTTTGTTGCTTTCA
The DNA here is from genome assembly GCA_039707655.1 of Elymus sibiricus. Taxonomy (NCBI): domain Eukaryota; kingdom Viridiplantae; phylum Streptophyta; class Magnoliopsida; order Poales; family Poaceae; genus Elymus; species Elymus sibiricus. The sequence continues at coordinate 449,379,143 of CM077667.1, read as the reverse complement.
GTTAAAACTTTATTTGCCTCGGTATGCCGAGTGATGGTGTAACCGATTAAAACTTCTTTCAGGCCTTAAGCCTGAGAACTTCCCTTTGCGCGAACAAGTTTTTGCTGCGCTAGAGATTCTAGTCTTACTCGCATTTTGCTTTCCGACATTTTTCTTGGTTGAATTTAGGACTTAGGCGAAGACTGGTTCGCAACTAAGTTCCGAGTGTTAGGAATACCTTGCACTCGGCAGGATTTTTTAACTTAGGTGAAAACTGGTTCACAGCTAAGCCCCCGAGTAAGAGGATTGCTCTTCACTCGGAGAACTTTTCTGAACTTAGGCGAAGACTGGTTCGCGGCTAAATCTCCGAGTGTATTGAATGTTAGACACTTGGAAGGGTTTTTCACTTAGGCGAAACGGATTCGCAGCTAAGCCCCCGAGAGAGAGGGTTGCTCTTCACTCGGAGAAGTTTTTGAACTTAGGCGAAGACTGGTTCGCGGCTAAGTCTCCGAGTGTATTGAATGTTAGACACTCGGAAGGGTTTTTCACTTAGGCGAAACAGATTCGCAGCTAAGCCCCCGAGAGAGAGGGTTGCTCTTCACTCGGAGAAGTTTTTGAACTTAGGCGAAGACTGGTTCGCGGCTAAGTCTCCGAGTGTATTGAATGTTATACACTCGGAAGGGTTTTTCACTTAGGCGAAACGGATTCGCAGCTAAGCCCCCGAGAGAGAGGGTTGTTCTTCACTCTGAGAAGTTTTTGAACTTAGGCGAAGACTGGTTCGCGGCTAAGTCTTCGAGTGTATTGAATGTTATACACTCGGAAGGGTTTTTTACTTAGGCGAAACGGATTCACAGCTAAGCCTCCGAGAGAGAAGGTTGCTCTTCACCCGGAGAAGTTTTTGAACTTAGGCGAAGACTGGTTCGCGGCTAAGTCTCCAAGTGTATTGAATGCTATACACTCGGAAGGGTTTTTCACTTAGGCGAAACGGATTCGCAGCTAAGCCCCCGAGAGAGAGGGTTGCTCTTCACTCGGAGAAGTCTTTGAATGTGAAATTGTGCGATCGGAATCGACAATAGACTGCGGAAGTCATAACTTAACAAACGACATCGTCTGGAGCACTCTTATTACATCAAAACAACTCAGTTGTCAAGTATAAAAGCATCGAAGCAAATCCGCGTTCCAGGCGCGTGGCTCATCAATATTCTTCTTCAAGTTGAAAAGATGGTACGCCCCGTTGTTCAGCACCTTAGTGACGACAAATGGGCCTTCCCACGCTGGGGCCAACTTGTGGGGCCGTTGCTGATCCACTCGGAGCACCAGATCACCTTCGTGGAATGAACGACTTTTGACGTGTCTCGCATGGAAGCGGTGAAGGTCTTGTTGATATACAGTCGACCAGATCAGGGCCATCTCATGTTCTTCCTCTAGGAGATCCACACCATCTTGTCTAGCTTGCTCAGCTTCGTCTTCAGAGTATAGATCTACTCGGGGGGAATTGTGAAGGACGTCACTTGGCAGAACGGCTTCAGCTCCATACACAAGGAAGAAAGGAGTGCGTCCAGTCGACCGGTTAGGAGTCGTCCTCAAGCCCCACAGAACAGACGGCAATTCAGTGACCCAAGCTCCAGCAGCATGATCAAGATCTCGCATGAGCCGAGGCTTCAGTCCTTGGAGGATAAGGCCATTCGCTCGCTCAGCTTGACCATTAGACTGGGGGCGCGCAACGGATGCGTAGTCCACCCGAGTGCCTTGAGAGGAGCAAAAGTGTCTGAACTCTTCCGAGTCAAAGTTAGAACCATTGTCTGTAATGATACTGTGGGGGACTCCATATCTGAAGGTTATTTCTTTCATGAATTTGATAGCAGTGCGGGCGTTCAGCTTCTTGATGGGTTTAGCTTCAATCCACTTAGTGAACTTGTCGACTGCAACCAGTAAGTGAGTGAATCCACTCTGGCCTGTTCTAAGGGGTCCAACCATATCCAAGCCCCATACAGCAAACGGCCGGACGAGTGGAATAGTCTTCAAGGTAGACGCAGGTTTGTGTGACAGGTTCGAATAAAACTGGCATCCTTCGCAGTGATCGACTATATCTTTGGCCATCTCATTGGCGCGTGGCCAAAAGAAACCCGCTCGGTAGGCTTTGGCAACAATTGTCCTAGAGGACGCATGATGACCACAAGTTCCCGAGTGAATCTCCTCCAAAATCAGTCGACCTTTTTCAGGAGAAATACACCGCTGAATCATGCCAGTCACACTTTCTCTGTAGAGTTGTCCATCCATAACAGTAAATGCCTTGGATCTGCGGACTATCTGTCGAGCTTCATCTTCATCATCTGGGAGTTCTTGCCTCAGAATATACGCAATATAAGGAACAGTCCAGTCGGGGATGATCACTAGAACCTCCATAACCAAATCAATAACTGCTGGGACGTCGACTTTAGTCGGATCTGAGGCGCTCTTTGCTTGCGAGGGCTCTTCAGTGAAAGGATCTTCCTGTACCGAAGGAGAATGAAGGTGCTCGAGAAATACATTGCTGGTGACAGGTTTCCGAGTGGATCCAATCTTTGCCAGCTCATCAGCTGCTTGATTCTTCACTCGGGGAACATGATGGAGTTCCAAGCCTTCGAATTTCTTCTCAAGTTTCCTTACTGCATTGCAGTATCCTGTCATAGCGGGGTTCCTGACATCCCACTCTTTCATCACTTGATTGACCACCAAATCAGAGTCGCCATATACCATCAGGCGCCGGACGCCGAGTGAAATGGCCATACGCAACCCATACAAGAGTGCTTCATATTCAGCTTCATTGTTGGAGGAATCAAAGTGAATCTGCAAGACATATCTGAGTTTGTCGCCTTTTGGGGACACCAGTACTACGCCAGCACCAGACCCATTCAGCATCTTCGAGCCATCAAAGAACATGGTCCAGTGTGCCGAGTAAACTTGGATCGGTTGCTGCTGTTCAGTCCACTCGGCCAAGAAATCAGCGAGGGCTTGAGACTTGATTGCTTTCTTTGCTTCAAACTTGATGTCAAAATAGAGGAGCTCAATAGCCCATTTGGCCACTCGACCAGACGCATCTCGATTGTGGAGAATTTCAGACAATGGAGCATCACTGACGACTGAAATTGAGTGATCTTGAAAATAATGTGCCACCTTCTTAGCTGACAGATATATACCGTACACAAGCTTCTGGTAATGTGGATATCTTTGCTTTGAAGGAGTCAACACTTCAGAGACGTAATAAACAGGACACTGGACTTTGTAAGCTTTACCTTCCTCTTCCCTCTCGACAGTGAGAACTGTACTGACGACCTGATTAGTAGCCGCTATGTACAATAGCAATGGCTCCTTACTGTGCGGAGCAGCAAGCACCGGCTGGGTGGAAAGCAGAGCTTTGAGCTCGACAAACGCTGCTTCAGCCTCAGAAGTCCACTCGAATGTATCAGACTTCTTCATCAGTCGGTATAAAGGCAATGCCTTTTCACCGAGACGAGAAATGAATCGACTCAATGCTGCCAAGCAACCTGTGAGCTTCTGGACATCGTGCACACGCTCAGGGCTTTTCATTCGGGTGATGGCACCGATCTTTTCAGGATTAACGTCGATTCCCTTTTCAGAAACGAGAAAACCGAGTAATTTGCCACCAGGAACACCGAAAGTGCACTTAGTCGGATTTAGCTTGATATCATATCTCCTCAGATTGGCGAATGTTTCAGCTAAGTCAGACAACAGGTCGGAACCTTTGCGAGACTTGACGACAATGTCATCCATGTAGGCTTCAACATTCCGAGGAATCTGATCGAGTAAACATTTTTGAATCATGCGCATGAAAGTAGCGCCGGCGTTCTTCAAACCAAAAGGCATGGTGATATAACAGAAACACCCGAACGGGGTGACGAAGGCTGTCTTTATTTCATCCGGACCAAACAGACGGATCTGATGGTAGCCAGAGTAAGCATCCAGAAAAGATAGATGCTCACACCCCGCAGTTGAGTCGACAATCTGATCAATGCGGGGGAGTGGAAAATGATCTTTCGGGCAGACCCGATTGATATGTTTGAAATCAATACACATGCGGAGTGACTTGTCCTTCTTAGGGACCATAACGACGTTCGATAACCACTCGGAGTGGTAAATCTCACGTACGAACTTAGCCGCCAAGAGACGAGCCACCTCCTCGCCGATTGCTTTTCGCTTCTCCGCTGCCGATCGACGCAAATGCTCCTTCACAGGTTTGGCCTTCGGGTCAACTCTCAACCGGTGCTCAGCCAGTTCCCTGGGTACACCAGGCATGTCAGCAGGCTTCCATGAGAAGATGTCCCAGTTCTCACGGAGGAACTGGATGAGCTCAGCTTCCTATTTGCTGTCGAGTGTCGTCGAGATGTTGGTCAGGGCAGCTGTTGGATCTGTCGAGTGAATGTTCACTTTCTTCACTTCTCCTGCCGACTGAAAAGCTGACTCAGAAGCGGGCTTCTTAGCGCGCAACAGGTCGGAAGGATCAGCGTTTTTCTTGTATTCTTCCAATTCGACCATGGCCATCTGATGATCGGCGATCTTGGAGCCCTACTGAAGGCACTCCTCAGCCCTATGTCGATTGCCAGTGACTGTGATCACACCCTTGGGTCCGGGCATCTTCAGCTTGAGATACACGTAACATGGACGGGCCATGAAACGGGCATAAGCCGGACGACCAAGGATGGCGTGGTATGCACTCTGGAAGTCCACCACTTCAAATGTCAATTTTTCCTTGTGAAAATGCTTACTGTCACCAAACACAACATCCAACGCTATTTGACCGAGTGAACGGGCCTTTTTCCCAGGGATGACGCCATGGAACTGCATGTTGCTTTCACTGAGTCGGGACATCGGAATGCCCATCCCCTTGAGGGTATCTTCATATAGGATGTTCAGACCGCTTCCACCGTCCATCAAAACCTTGCGGAGTCGAGTGCCCCCCACAACTGGGTCCACCACCAGTGCTTGCCGCCCGGGGGTAGCAATATGCACAGGGTGATCTGACTGATCAAACGTGATAGCAGTCTGAGACCACTTGAGATATGTGGGGGTAGAGGGAACCGCCATGTTAACCTCCCTGTTGATAACTTTCAGTCGACTCTTGCTCTCAACATCAGCAAAAATCAACAGAGTGGCATTGATCTCAGGAAACTCTTCTTTATCTTCTTCATCTCCCTTTTCAGGGTCTTTTTCACTCGACTGGCTCTCTTTGAACTGTTCGATCAGCAAACGGCACTTTCGGGTGGTATGCTTTGGCAATATTAAATTGCCCTCTTCATCTTTCCTCGTGTGGATTGCACACGGTAAATCCATAACATCTGTACCCGACTGATTCTTTGACTTCTTGGGGGTGAACTTAGCTTTGGACTTTCCTTTGTTTTTGGCCTGAGCCGCCAGAGCGTCCGCTTCTGCCGGAGCGGGGGGATCAGCCTTGCGCTTCTGCTTCCGATTGGAATTTCCGCCTGCATCATTATCGACTGCTCTTCCTTTACCGCTTCGGAGGCGGTCCTCTTCTTCCCCATTGGCGTACCGAGTGGCAATCTCCATCATCTTGCTCAGAGAAATATCACCAGTGCGACCAAATTTCAGATAGAGCTCTCTGTATCTAACACCAGCCTTGAAAGCACAAACAGCCTGGTGTTCGGAAACATTCTTCACCGTATGATGCAGGGTGGACCAGCGCTGAATGTAGTCTCGCAAGGTCTCATTGGGTTTCTGAACATAGTGCTGCAAATCAATCAAACCAGCCGGATGTTTACAGGTGCCCTCAAAGGTTCTGATAAACACTCGGGCTAAGTCCTCCCAGCAATAGATGCTAGAGGGAGCCAAACGATTCAACCAAGCTCTGGCCGAACCATCTAACATCAGGGACAAATGCTTCATGGCTATGTTGTCGTTTCCTCCACCAATCTGCACGGCCACTCGGTAATCATCTAACCATGTCTCGGGATTTGTCTCGCCAGAAAACTTGCCAATTCCAGCCGCCAACCTGAAGTTGGGGGGAATCTCTGCAGAGCGAATCTCTCTGCTAAAATACTCGGGACCAGACACAACAGCTCCACTTCCACTCGGATAGTCTCCGTTATAACTATCTCTGTGGGCTCTGCCTCTGTCGACCCGTCTTTGAGCGAGGATATCCCTTGCGTCAAATCCAGGATTCCGCTCATCACCGAACGGGCGCCTATCATCATTGTGACGGGGCACATAGGAACCACTCCGCGGAGGAGAAAGCACTCGACGGCGGTCATCGCGGTGATAACGGGGAGCAAACTGATCTCGCCCCTGATCTCTGTACCGATCTTCCCGGAAGTCTCCGCCTCTGTGGCGCAGGGGCGACCCAGGACTGTGGGCCGATTGAACTGTTTCCGCCCTGGGTGAATTGCTATGTAATCTGTTCTGCGACTGAGAAACAGCCGCATTCTGCTGCTGCGCTGCTTCGAGCAGCGTTCTGATCTGTTGCAAACCTCTACCAGCTTCCGACCGTGATGGCTGTATAGAATCTGCAATCCTAGCAGCAGCCGCAACATTCAACACTGGAGTACGGAATACCTCGACGTTATTCCGCGATCCACCCGGAAACAACTGTCGCTGATGTCGATTGGGACGCGGCGGACGCTGTCGAACACGCTCGTCGAGTGCCTTCTGCATCTCTTTGAGTCGAAGGCGAGTCGCCTCCATGGCCTGGGCCTCAGCAGTCGTGCCGACGATGGGAGTACGGAGAACATCCTCATCCCGGTGCTGCTGTTCATTCGACGTTCCACCAATCTCGCATCTGGCGGGGCTGAAACCAGGCGGCGGACTCTGATGAGAGCCAGCCATAAAAACTTCAGCCGCGGGATCGCAGCTCTCGCACTCGGAGGGAACGCCAAACCGATCTGACGCCGAGTTGAACACGCCGAAAAGTGACTCGACGGGCTCGATGGCCGCAATCTGCGGGGACGAAGCCTGGCGGGCCGCCGCATGTCGCACTCAACGCTGTAGCCGCGAACGACCGGATCGCTTGCGACGATGAACAGCATGGAGGGCCGACACGTACGGAGTCGACGGCTGAAGGAGAAGAACACCGCAGGAGCTTGCGCAAAAGTGCGTCGCCCCACGACTCGGGAGCGCCTCAACGTCCAGAGGCGCCTCCCGGAGCCATGCCGAATCGTCGGCGATGAAGGTGAGTGCTCCGAGACGGATCTCGCGGCCCAGGAACAAATCACCGCCGGATGACATGACGAAGGAAAACAAATGCAACCTCGCCGGAAGTCGCTTAGACACCTGCCCCAAGGTGGGCGCCAACTGTCGTGGGAACGAGTCTGACAGTAGAAGGTAGGGGTACGTAAGGACAGGGCAGAGTCCTAGCTACGGCGAGGGTGTACACACAGATGTATGAGTTCAGGCCCCTCTCGTGGAGGTAATAGCCCTATGTCTCAGGTGCTCGAGAGCTCTTTGTCGAGTGTAATTGGAGTATCACTACAGGGGGTGCGAACCAACCCCTATGCCAGAGGGGAGGGGTGGCTTATATAGAGTGCGCTGCCCCTCATAAGTGACCGGCATTTAAGGGTCAGATCGTGGTTATAAAGACGTACGTTACTGGTAACGTACAACATAAATGCTATTAATGGTCTTGATGAATGCCTGCCCGTTAGCCTCCCTGGGGTGACTTCTGGGCTTCTGTGGTCAACTGTCTTCTGGTCCTTCCGAGTGAAAGGTAAGCGTCGAGTGAAAGGTACCTCCGAGTGTATGTTGTCGAGTGACTTGTATGTCTTGGTGATTTCAGTCGGAGACTTCCTTGTAGCTCTTAAGCTTTCTGGGGTAGTGTCTTTGGGTAGGGCATGTAGGTCAGGCCTATGACCCTACCCTAGGTACATATCCCCATCAACCCACGCTACTAGTAAATAGCGGTAGCGAGGGGTATAAACCCGCGCTACTAGTAAGCGTCTACCAATAAGCTTTTCCCTAGTAGTGTTCGTACTAGAATAACACCATATGATACGCATCAACCAACTCTAATGCCACCTAGATACTCCAATGTCACCACAAGTATCCATGAGTTAATTATACGATACGCATCAAACAATTTCAGATTCATAATACTCAATCCAACACAAAGAACGTCAAAGTGTACCCCAAGATTTCTATCGGAGAAAGTAGGACAAGAACATGTATCAACCCCTATGCATAGATTACCCCAATGTCACCGCGGGAATCCGCAAGTTGAGTACCAAAACATATATCAAGTGAATCAATAGAACACCCTATTGTCACCTCGGGCATCCACATGCAAGACATATATCAAGTGTTCTCAAATCCAATATTCAATCCAACATAACGATATCATAAATGGAAAGATTCAATTCATCACAACATGATAGCAAGGGAATAACATCATATGATCCGACTATATTAACAAAGCCCGTGATACATCAAGATCATGACATCTCAAGAACACGAGAGAGAGAGAGATTGAACACATAGCTACTGGTACATACCCTCAGCCCCGAGGGTGGACTACTCCCTCCTCATCATGGCCTCCGCCGGGATGATGAAGATGGCCACCGGAGATGGATTCCCCTCTCCGGCAGGGTACTGGATCGTCTCCAGATTGGTTTTTTGTCGATACAGAGAGTTGTGGCGGCGGAGCGGAGAGTCTAGGGTTATTTCTGATGGTTTCTATATTTATAGGAATTTTTGGCATTGGTTTCACCCGAAGGTGGGCCACGAGGAGGGCACAAGACACCAGGGCGCGCCTGGGCCCTCTGGCGTGCCCTGTTGGGTTGTGCCCACCTCGTGGCTCTTCTGGCCCTCCCACGAAGCGTCTAGTGCCTCTTTTGTTCCAAAAAAATCATCAAAAAGTTTCGGGCGATTCCGAGAACTTTCATTTTTTGCACAAAAACAACACCACGGTCATTCTGCTGAAAACAGCGTCAGTCCGGGTTAGTTCTAAATAAATCATATAAAGTACATCAAAACCTTATAAAAGTTTTGTAAACATAGGCAATCATGGCATGAATACTTCATAAATTATCGATACGTTGGATACGTATCAGCATCCCCAAGCTTAATTCCTGCGCGTCCTCGAGTAGGTAAATGATAAAAGAACAAATTTATGAAGTGTGAATGCTAGCATAATATATAAGTTTGATCATTGATAATTTCAGTGAATTTTCTTGCATCATAACCAACAACTTTTTCTCATAAAAATCATCATGATAGAGTAGCAACCAATTCACATGTTATGGTTCAAACAATGAATTCTCTTGAAACTTAGCAACCTATGTTCTTAGTCACCAAACAATTCCAATTCCACTTATTCGAAACAAAGTCTAAGTAAGAGCCCCACATACTCAATCATCATATAGTCTTCTATGATTGCTAGTACTCAAAGCAAATTTTTAGAACAAATGGCATCCATCGAACACAGAGAAAGATAGGGGCTTAATGTTTCGCCTCCCAACTCATTTATCATAGAGATAATTGTCAACAATAATAAATCATGACCAAATATATTTGACTGGATATATATGTTTGGGTCTTTCCCCACCACATGATGCTTGCCAACTAATAGATTAAGCTTGGAATAAGAAGTTGACTCAACTTGAATAGTAAATAAGATGAAAATAAATAGATTGTCCCTTCGCAGAGGGAAGCAGGGATTTGCAAAGGTGCCAGAGCTCATTGTTTAGAAACAGAGATGAATATAGTTTTGGGAGGTGCACCCTTCCTGTCAACATTACGACCAAGATTTATCAATATCTTCCATGTTAGACACATTAGCGGCGGTTCCCAAGCGGTAAAAGTAAAGGTTTACTCCCCCTCCACCATCAAACACACTCCATGGCTAACCGAATCCACGGGTACCGTCCATACCAACAACATTCCTGGGGGAGTTTTGTTTAATTATTTGCATTTTTTTTGATTTTGGGACTGGGAATCCCTATTACCGCCCATCTCGTGCAAGGACGAGTGAATAAACACTCATCATGAGAATAACCCACTTAACATGGAAGATACTGACCGCCGCCATCGCTCCATGAGCGGTCCAGGCACACAAAACAGATGTTTATTTGAATGTTTAGAGGTAGCACATGACTATTTGCTTGGAATGGCAGTGAAATACCATATATATGTAGGTATGGTGGACTCTTATGGAAGAAACTTGTCTCAAGGATTTGGATGCACAAGAAGTATCTCTACTTAGTACGAAGTGTTGGCTAGCAAAAGGTTCTAAACAAGCACCACATGTTGGAGGATCCATAACAATATAACTTCTATGCAAATATACACAACCATAACTCATTACGTTGTCTTCCTTGTCCAACTCCAACTAATTTGCTCAAGTTTGAAAATAATTAATGGGTATTCACAATCATAGAAGATGTCCAAGATAATATATTTGTATGTTAAAGTTCTCTTCCTTATACCAATCATTCACGAATTGCTTGTATGACCAATATTGTGATTGTTAAACTTCTATAGATTTTACCTTCTAAACGAAATGTGAACTTGCTACTAAGAATATAGCACATTGATAATTTCAGATTTATGATATTTCATTCATTCACAATTTACTCTTAGGATATAAGTGAAGCACAAGAGTAAACATCAAACTACTCTCAAAAGATATAAGTGAAGATCAATGAGTAGTCAAACAATTAAGTAGCTATGTGAGGACTCTCTCTCAATAAAGATGTTCAGATCTGCGTATTTTATTCAAACAACAAACTAAATAAAAATAGCACTCCAAGAATAACACATATCATGTGGACAAATAAAAATTTAGGCTGAACATAGGCTAACCGATATTTGTTTGATGAAGAGAGGTGGGATGCGTAGCATCCCCAAGCTTAGATGCTTGAGACTTCTTGAAATATTTACTTGGGGTGCCTTGGGCATTCCCAAGCTTGAGCTTTTGTATCTCGTTCAATCCTCTCATATCATGGCTTCACCTATTCTCAAAAACTTCATCCACACAAAACTCGAAAAGAACACGTGAGATAGGTTAGTACACATAAGAACAAATCAACACTTCATGTACTGCCAAGACAAGTTGCACAATAATTTTCAAACATTATATACTGTATACTATCATTTCCACAATTTATATTCACCAATATAGGCTATGGAAACTATAGGATAAGTAGATAACAAAACTATGACAGCAATCTGTCCAAACAGAACAGTCTGTAGCAATTTATGAAAACAGTGTACTTCTGTAACTCAAAAAATTATGAAAATTTAGAACAGGCTAAATAATTTATATGAAAACACTGTGTATAAAGTTCAGAAAATTTTCACGTTCCAGTAAAATATGAAAATTCAAACACTACAGAGAAAGTTTCTGTTTTTACACAGCACACATCAAACATGCAATGCAAGCATCCTAAGGCGATTCTTGGAACTTCTTATTTAAAAACAAGATTATAAATAAAACCTAACAGAAAATAAAAAAATATAATGATGATCCAAGCAAAGCACATATTATGTGACGAATAAAAATATAGCTCTAAGTAAGATATACCGATAGTGTTGAAGACGAAAGAGGGGATGCCTTCCGGGGCATCCCCAAGCTTAGGCGCTTGAGTCTTCCATGGATATTACCTTCGGGGTGCCTTGGGAATCCCCAAGCTCCTTATTCTCACTCCTTATTCTCCTCATCCCCAAGGTTCTTGTCACTCCTTATTCTCCTCATATCGGTGTCTCACTCAAAACTTGAAAACTTCAATCACACAAAACTTAACGGAACTTCGTGAGAAGGGTTAGTGTAATAAAGGTAAATTATTCACTTAGGTACTGTCAAGACAAGATTCATAATTGTTCCCACATGATACCTACTGTATTATATCATTCCCATAATTTATACCACTAAATATAAGCTATGGAAACACTAAAAAAAGCAAACTATGCATGCAAAACAGAATCTGTCAGAAACAGAACAGTCTGTGAAGATCTGTAGTATAGCCATACTTCCCTGTCTCTAAACATTCTTAAAAATTAGGACAACCTGAAGAATTTGTATATTAAGACTTTGTAAAAATTTCAGATCATTATCACCCTCCAGTAAAAATTCAAAATTCCTGTACTGGAGTCAAAAATTTCTGTTTTGGTTCAGCATCAATTCTACTCATCTTGTGAGTCATCCCAAAGGCTTTACTTGGCACTTTATTGAAATAAAAGGCACAAAACATTATTAATACAGTAGATTAATCATGTGAACACATCAAAATAGAAAGTATAAGTGTTGGGTTGTCTCCCAACAAGCGCTTTTCTCTAATGCCTTTTAGCTAGGCATGATGATTTCAATGATACTCACATATGAATAGTATTTGAAACATGTAAGAGAGCATCATGAATCTCATGACAAACACATTTAAGTCTAACCCACTTCCTATTCATAGGAATTTTTTGAGCAAACAATTTATGGGAACAAGAATCAACTAGCATATGAAGGCAAAACAAGCATAACTTCAAAACTTTGAACACATAGAGAGGAAACTTGATATTATTGAAATTCCTACAAGCATATGTTCCTCCCTCATAATAATTTTCAGTAGCATCAAGAAGGAATTTCACAATATAACTATCACATAAATCATTCTTTTCATTATGCACAAGCATAGAATTTTCATTACTCTCCTCATAAGCAAATTTCTTCTCATTCGTAATAGTGGGAGCATCAAATGAAACTCGAATACCATAAATTGTTTCCACATTAAAAGAGTAATGTTCAGTAAAGGGATATTCAAAATTATGACAATAATTATCACTACTTTTTATAACATAAGTATCATCACAATAATCATCATAAGTAGCAACTTTGTTCTCATCATAGTCAAGTGAAACCTCTTCCGAAATAGTGGAATCATTACTAAATAAAGTCATGACCTCTCCAAATCCACTTTTATCATTATAATAAAATTCAACACCCTCCAAAATAGTGGGTTAATAATTATCTAAAGTTGACACTCTTCCAAACCCACTTTCATAAATATCACAATCATCATAAATAGGAGGCATGCAATCATCATAAAAAATTTGATCATTCAAAGTAGGGGAACTAAAAAGATCATGTTCATTAAGCATAGCATCCCCAAGCTTTGGACTAACATTAATTGCAGCAAATAAATTCTCAAACATGTCATTCTGATCAAACATAGCATCCCCAAGCTTGTGGCTTGGCATATCATAAGCATAATCACTCTCATCATTAATAGTATGAATAGCACCAATAGTATAACAATTAGTATCATCATAATTTACCAAGTTGGTGCCAAAAAGATTTTCAAGATTATAAGAAGTATCATTATCTTCCCAATCATAGTCATCACAACAAGCAATGGGCATACCAAAATCATCATCAAGTGTATCATCTTCCACAATTATTTTTGATTCATCCTCGTGAGGCCCAACAATAATGGGAGCAACATCATTTGGGAGAGGTACCTTTTTACCTCTACTCTTTATTCTTTTCTTCTTCTTCACCACCTCATGTGTGGGTTTAATTAATTTTTTCGAGCTTCTTATTGATGTGATTGATTGAATAGGGAGCTCCTCCTCATCACCTATTTCATCATGAGAGACAATATGAGGGAAAGTGGAAATCTTTACCCTTTCATTAGTATTCCTTTTATATTCTATTGGTTTTCCCATCTTTCTATTGTTGGCAATATAAGCATTCTCATTGAAATTTACCATGCAAAACATATAGATATTTTTTAGATTAGTTTCAATGTCATCCGTGAGAATGAATACTTCAAACCAACTACTTTTATGTGTCAATTCTTCACTCCCCAAAAATAGAGAAAGCTCATCATAAAGTTCAATGGTGATCAAGTCATTACAATATTTGGCCATAATTTGATCATGAAAAAGTTTGCATTGGAAATTAAGATGACCAACTTTATTGCAAAGTTCACAAGTAATAGGACAAAGAGAACATAATTTTGTAGCAAATTCATCTATCACTTTGAGCAAAAAATTGGTTCTATCATGTTTATGCTTCTTACAAAATCTATCATCCCTATAAGGCACGTCTTCACAAACTTTATGCACTCCACAAAAATTGACATGCTTATAAGAAACATTTTTATCATGACTAGTGCAATCATCATTAGTGTTTTGGATATTCATAGAATTCATACTAACAACATTGCAATCATGCTCATCATTCACGGAATTCTCATTGCGTATTTTCATAATTTCTTCCTCTACCAATTGAGCACAATTTTCGGAATCCTTATTTTCACGAAAGACATTATAAAGACGAAACAAATGATGCAACCTAAACTCCATTTTTTGTAGTTTTCTTTTATAAAACCAAACTAGTGATAAAACAAGAAACTAAAAGATTTAATTGCAAGATCTAAAGATATACCTTCAAGCACTCACCTCCCCGGCAACGGCGCCAGAAAAGAGCTTGATGTCTACTACGCAACTTTATTCTTGTAGACTTTGTTGGGCCTCGAAGCGCAGAATTTTGTAGGATAGTAGCAATTTTCCCTCAAGTGGATGACCTAAGGTTTATCAATCCGTGGGAGGTGTAGGATGAAGATGGTCTCTCTCAAACAATCCTGCAATCAAATACAACAAATCTCTTGTGTCCCCAACACACCCAATACAGTGGCAAATTGTATAGGTGCACTAGTTCGGCGAAGAGAGGGTGACACAAGTGCAATATGGATGGTAGATATAGGTTTTTGTAATCTGAAAATATAAAAACAGCAAGGTAGCAAGTAACAAAAGTGAGCACAAACGGTATTGCAATGCTTGAAAACAAGGCCTAGGGTCCGTACTTTCGCTATTGCAATCTCTCAACAATGCTAATATAATTGGATCACATAACCATCCCTCAACGTGCAACGAAGAATCACTCCAAAGTTCTTATCTAGCGGAGAACATAAGAAGAAATTGTTTGTAGGGTACGAAACCACCTTAAAGTTATCCTTTCCGATCGATCTATTCAAGAGTTCGTACTAAGATAACATCAAGTTATCCTTTCCGTTCGATCTATCTAAGAGTTCGTACTAGAATAACACCAAATGATACGCATCAACCAACTCTAATGTCACCTAGAAACTCCAATGTCACCACAAGTATCCATGAGTTAATTATACGATACACATCAAACAATTTCAGATTCATAATACTCAATCCAACACAAAGAACCTCAAAGAGTACCCCAAGATTTCTAACAGAGAAAGTAGGACAAGAACGTGTATCAACCCCTATGCATAAATTACCCCAATGTCACCGCGGGAATCCGCAAGTTGACTACCAAAACATATATCAAGTGAATCAATAGAACACCCCATTGTCACCTCATGCATCCACATGCAAGACATATATCAAGTGTTCTCAAATCCAATATTCAATCCAACATAACGATATCTTAAAGGGAAAGATTCAATTAATAACAACATGATAGCAAGGGAATAACATCATATGATCCGACTATATTAACAAAGCCCGTGATACATCAAGATCATGACATCTCAAGAACACGAGAGAGAGAGATTCAACACATAGCTACTGGTACATACACTCAGCCCCGAGGGTGGACTACTCCCTCCTCATCATAGCCTCCACTGGGATGATGAAGATGGCCACCGGAGATGGATTCCCCTCTCCGGCAGGGTACTCGAACGTCTCCAGATTGGTTTTTCGTCGATACAGAGAGTTGCGGCGGCGGAGCGGAGAGTCTAGGGTTATTTCTGATGGTTTCTATATTTATAGGAATTTTTGGCGCTGGTTTCACGCGAAGGTGGGCCACGAGGAGGGCATAAGACACCAGGGCGCGCCTGGGCCCTCTGGCGCGCCCTCGTGGGTTGTGCCCACCTCGTGGCTCTTCTGCCCCTCCCACGAAGCGTCTAGTGCCTCTTTTGTTCCAAAAAAATCATCAACAAGTTTCGGGCGATTTCGAGAACTTTCATTTTCTGCATAAAAACAACACCACGGTAATTTTGCTGAAAACAGCGTCAGTCCGGGTTAGTTCTAAATAAATCATATAAAGTAAATCAAAACCATATAAAAGTATTGTAAACATAGGCAATCATTGCATGAATACTTCATAAATTATCGATATGTTGGATACGTATCACCGCGCACACTGCGCCAGGCGCTGAACGCGAAGCGGAGCTGGTCTGTAGGGAGGCGACCATCATCGAGCGTGAGGCCGACGTGGCCCTCCGTGAACGGGAGGCCGCTCGGACCGCCTTCGACCAGGAGGTGGAACGCGAGCGCCTTGAGACCCTAGAAGGCCGGGTTCTTGCCGACGAGGCCGCCCTCGTGTCAGCGCGCGAGGAGGCCCTCGCTGACGCCGACGCGAGGGTGGCTCGGGAGCGGGAGGCTGCCCTGGAGGAGTACCACGACGAGATGGCTCGGCAGGAGGTCCGCATCCAGCTTCGTTGCGACGCGCTCCAAGAGGAGGTTGGCGCGCTCTGAGCCCAGCTGCAGGGCGTCGAGGCCGATCTCCAGTCTGCCCTCACGAGTAAGGGGGGCGTCGAGGCGGAGTTGGCGTTGCTACTGGCTCAAGTCGGTGAAGCTGCTGATGCAGTGCAGATGGCCAGGAACGACGCGGCGCGGGCGCGTATGATGGAGGCACATCACGCAAGGCAGTTCCTGGAACTCGCATGTCGCGTGGGAGGGGCGCTCCGCCGCTTTTCAGAGACGTCCCGGAATTGCCGCGTGCGCACGGCAACGGGGGCTACCTCAACTTCTTCCTTAAGGTGGTGGAGGCGCTGGAGTCGGGCGTCTCCAAGGTGGACGAAGACATCGAGTCAAGCGCATGCGATCTTCTGGACTGCGCGCTGACGCGTGTCTTCTCCAACCTCCGCCGCCGTGATCCTGCCTTCGACCTCTCTAGCGTGATGGAGCCGGTGCCCGCGGAGCTCCGGAGCCCCCTCAGGGACGAGGTGCGTGGGCAGGTGGGGTCGCTGGTCGGGCGGTTCCCTCAGGACGCGCCTTCTGAGGAAAGCGGGAGCCTTGGCGCCTCAACCCTCGGTAGTCACGATGAAGGCGGCGCCTCCTCCGCTTAAGCTTTATGTTTCCCTTCTGTTGTTCCTTGAACCACCAGGCCCCAGCGCAGGCGTAAGACATTTGTAAGGTACTTTTGTCTGCACGGTAGTTGCTTGTCGCGCACTGGGGCACCCTCGCTCCCCCTGAGGGGCCCTTTGTTTTCCCTCTCGCATCTCCCACGCCCTGACTTGTTGGGGTCCGTCCTCCGGGCGAGCCTCGCGTCGTAGATAAAGTCCCACCCGGCGCGAGCCTCCAGTGCCTGGGGGTAGGGGCTCGCGAGGCCGGCGGAAGCCCGTGACGCACAGCGCACGAGGCCCCTGTCTCTGATGCGCGCCGCGGCCTCGGGTCGGCAGCCCCCGAGAGCCTTTAGTACTTAGCCGGTACCTTGCTAGGCTGCCCATGCCGTACTTTCCTCGGGGAGCCGTTCCGCTGGGCGCCCCACCCGAGATTCCAAGCGATCATCAGCTTGCACTTGGGCTCTGCGCGAGGGAGCCCATCACCCAAGGCCTTGGCGAGGCGACCAGAGGCGTCGGCAAGATGATGTGCGTAGGGGTAACCCAGGGGCCCATGTCTACTCCTCAGGGCCAGCCCGGCAAGAGCTAGTGGGGTCGGTCGAGCACCGGCACCGCGCCTCCCTTGGCCGATCTGATCCGCTAAGATTTCTGGGACGACTTCAGGATGCGGCCCCGCAGAAGGCGCCGCGAAGTCCCCCGACGATGGCTGCTGGCGCGAGCCTCGCGAGGCGGGACCCTTGCGAGGGCCTTGCTCGCCAAGCTTGGTAATGGGCCGAGCCTGGCCCACGGCTCACATTGCGCCTTGGGCCGCAGGTATCTAGGCCTAGGCTCCCCTAGCTCCGCAGGCCTGGCGATGCAGTTCATGGGCGCGTGGTGGTCACGGTTCCTCCAGCGGGGGGAGTCGGAACGGCGCGGGCCCCGACCACCTAGGAGTTAGGCGCGGCGTGTGGCACACGACGGGGCGCAGGGCCCCTTCGCTTCCCATGATGCCTCGGTAACCGCCCAATGGTGACATAAGGCATGCGCGCGGCGCGCGGCCATCATTGCTCCTCTTAGCCCTGCGCCAGCTCAACGAAGGCGAAGGGGGCGCAGGCTTGGCGTCCACCAGGGCTGTATATAAGGATGAGAGGAGGAGTTCCCTATCCCAACCTCCTCGCTTTTGGCCTCCATCCCCACTCGCCGCCATAGCAATAATGGCCCCTATGAGGAAGCTCGCCGCCGCCAAGAAGGAGAACACGGCGATGGAGGAGGCGGGCAAGCTGAGGCTGACAAAGGGAGGCGGCCGCCCTGGCGCGCCTGTCGCCGCGCTCGAGGCGCCTCCCCGGGGGCGCGGGCGACCTCTGCCGGAGACCCACGCCGGCTCGAGTAGCTGTGCGAGGAGCTCTGCCCGCGGGCACGGGTGCGGTGGGCGAGGCGGCTGCGGGCGGGGCCAGAGGTATGGTACAGCTGCCCGCCCGCCCTGGCTGCAAGGCCATTCTGCCGACGCGGTCCACGAGTTCATCGTGAGGATGGAGAGCAAACCCCGCACCTGGCTCTGGCTCCCGGACTCCTTTGCGACAGAGATGGGGGAGCGCGCACCCCTGGGCCTGTGGCTACAGCCAGATGGCTGCTGCAACATGTCTTCCTGGGTGGTGACGGAGTTCAACCCTCTCGGCTTCCTGTTCTTGAGGCATGGGTGGAAGTCGTTCGCCCTCACCCACGGCTTGCAGGAAGGGCATGTCCTCCACTTTAAGTTCGACGGGGCCGCCACGCTCTTCATGAAGATCTTCGGGGAGGCCGGAGATTGCCTGGACTGCTCATGGCGGGCGATAGCAGCAGCAGCAGCGACAGCAGCAGCTCCTCTTCTGCGCGAAGCGGGGGCGACAGCGACTCCGACGGCTCCCCAGGCGCCCGCATCAAGGAAGAGGACTCCGACTAGGTGCGGTGGCGTCAGATTCGGGGTTTCTGGAGGCGGTGCTATGAGAGCCCAGCCCTTCTTCTTTTGCGTTGTCTTTCCTTTCCTGCAATGAACCATGCTGACCCCGGGGGGGTGTGTAAAAAATGGGTTATATTCTTCGTGCCTTAAATCGGACGCTATTTTGGGTTGAAAACAAGTTTCTTCTCCGCGCTCTTTGTTACGGTTGTACCCTCCCTCTTGGAGCGTCCTGACGTTCTGCGCTGCTGGGGCCCAGCCCCCGGGCATGTTCCAACCGTCGTCGGTGCGAAGGGCCCTGATGCGCGATGCTCTGGGGCCCGACTGGGCTCGCCTCACGGGGCCCCTTGGGGGAACCGCCCTGGGAAGGGATCCTGCGTGAAAAAACTTGGTCTAGAATGGCACGTGCTTACCAATTTACACTTGGGCACCACGCGAGGAGAACAGGCAATAAGGGCCTTGGTGGGGTGACGTGCGCGTGGGCATGTCCGTGAGCCAAAACCCAATACTTTGGGTTCTAGCGTCGCTATGACTAACCCAAGCACAGGCACCGTGCCCAGCCCCTGCGCGCGTGAGGCCCGAGGGGGAGCCGATGGGTGCGTGCCACGGAGGGGGCCTGCTGCTGCCGAGGTGAGGGCCGTTCACCCTTAGGTTGTTCCGGCCCTCGGTGGGGGGGCTTCGTTGGCTTCTCCGCCAGCGCGGAGCATGGGGCTTCCACTTGGGCTTGGGCATAGTCGCGGTTCGACAGTTATTCCGCCAACGTGAAGCATGGGGCTTCCACTTGGGCGTGGGCGGGAGTCCTCCCGAGGCCGAAACCTGGCGCGTCGGGAGGTGTACAACCCCTAACTCATTATTACGTGAGAGTGTCACGGGCGGCGATAAGGGAGGTGTCGGGTGCCCCGAGCGCCAGGCTCGGGACCCTTTCCTCATTCTCTGGGCGGCTTTGCGCCCGGTTTCCGGCGTGGCTACGCACTCCCGCGACCCCTAACATGGGCGCGGGGCGCACCGCGCAATCGTCATGGCACTGCGTTAGGGGCGGCGAGGCGCCCGCCCAGGGCGGCTTCGCCTGCGCCGACCCGAGCTGAGCCATGCCCCCATTACCCGCCCGTGACGGTTCTCCGGGAGGGCGGGATACCAAGGACCCTGGTGAGGTGACTTGCACGGGGGGTCATCTCGTGAGCCAGAACTCGGTCATTTGGATTTCTCGGCGCTGCGAGGACAAGTCCTGGCGCAGAGGCCGTGTCCAGCCCTCTGCCACGGAACCGTCGAAGGGGTGGTCGTATGGGCGTGAAAATCCCAGGCGATGGCGAGGCGCTAAAGCTTAAACAAACGACATAATCTCAACAGAGATTAATCGGGTTCATTACATAACGAGGGAGTCCCAGCTTCGGGGTGATGCAAAATACAAGGGGGGGATGGAGGGCCGCTTGACTCGAACAGACCAAAAAATCACCTGGCAGCTATGCTGCTGCGGGAGCGTCAGGGCGCTTGATGAGGCGTGCCGTGGAGGTTCATCCTCAGGGGCCGGCTGGCTCCCGAGGCTTTGGGGGACCGTGAGGCCCTGGCGCCATGCGAGGCACCATCGCGAGCTACGCCCACTTTTGGGAGGTGACGCCGGCGCTCACCAAGCCAAAAAGCATGCAGACGTAGTCAGTGGTGACACGCGAGGGCCGGAAGAGGCCCTGGGACCCGGCCCTGTTAAGGCCCGCGATATCGACGCGTACACGCCTCACACCGCTCCTTCCGGGGGCGACGGCATGGCGTTCCGGGTGACACTCCTCCCGCAGCTTGCCGATCCCTCAGTCGATGAACTCCCGTGACCTTGGCGTCAGGCGCCACGCTCCTTGCTCGTGGGGGCGCGTGTTGAGGCGCGCCTCCAAGTGGTGCCCAAGTTCCTCCCCCGTCATACCTAGCCAAGTCAGATGCTTTCCAGGCAGAAGCCCCTGAGCCTAGCCTGAGGGAGGCGTCGGGCGCGTCTTCCTATGCCAGGGAGAGGTCAGTGCTGGTAACGGGCACGGGGCTCGCGTCGTCATCGTTGGGCGCTACATTCTTCGTCTTGGCGAGACCTGGGACGGGCTGCAGTTGCTTCTTCCTTGGGGGCGCAGCCTGACGAGGCCCAGCGCTTCCCTCGTCGTCGGAGTGCTCGCGTGCGGTAGCTTTGTAGGCCCACTCGAGGGAACGGACCACGTCTTTCTCGTCGCAGGCGATAGTGATAACGCCGCTGGGGCCCGGCATCTTGAGGACGTTGTAACCATGGTGAATCACTGCCATGAACTTGGCTAGGGCTGGGTATCCCAGGATCGCGTTGTACGGGAGGCCGATGCGCGCTACGTCGAAGTCGATGAGCTCGGTGCGGTAAATGTCGCGCGTGCCGAAGGTGATGGGGAGGCTGACCTGCCCCAGGGGGACGGTGGGACTGCCGGTAGCGCCAGAGAATGGCCTAGTGGGCGCCAGCTGGCTGTAGAGCACCTGGAGAGTCTTAGAGGTCTCCGCGGAGAGCACATTGAGGCCGGCGCCCCCATCGACGAGGGTCTTGGTGACGGAGACGATGCAGATGATGGGGGTACACAGCAAGGGGAGTTTGCCCGCGGTAGCCATGGATTTGAGGCTGTCCCTGGAGTCGAAGGAGACGGCATGCTGAGACCACCTGAGGGGCCGCGCGGCTTCCGGCCCCTCGAGAGTGCCGCTCATCGGGCGGGGGAGCTGTCCGAGTTGGTGGTTTGACAGGAGGGCTTGGGCTCCGCCAAGGATGTAGGCCGCCACGCGAGGCTCCTGGTCATTCCAAAACCCTTCGTCTGGCAAGCCGCTACCGCTCTCTCTGGGCGGCCGCGGTCGCGGCGGCAGGGCCACGCTATCCTGGGGGTGTGCCTCGTGAGGTCGCCCTTGCCGGGCGTCCTCCTGAGGCCGACCGCGCTCGCTGTCGCCGCGAGGCTGCTCACGCCAGCCTTGGTTAGGGTTGTTACTGCGGTTGTCCCTCCTGCTACCGCCGCTGCTGCCTCCGCGACCGGCACAACAGACGCTGTGGCCCGGGCGTGATACGTCTCCATCATATCTATAATTTTTGATTGTTTCATGCCAATATTATACAACTTTCACATATGTTTGGCAACATTTTATATGATTTATTGGACTAACATATTGATCCAGTGCCCAGTGTCAGTTCCTTTTTGTTGCATGTTTTTTGTTTCGCAGAATATCCATATCAAACGAAGTCCAAACGCGATAAAAATTTATGGAGAATTATTTTGGAATATTTGTGATTATTGGGAGGTGGAATCAACGCAAAAGGAGGCCCACAGCCACCACGAGACACCAGGGCGTGCCCCAGGGCCCAGGCGCGTGGTGGTGTATTGTGGTCACCTCGTAAGTCGGTTGGTGCTCTACTTAGGGCGCAAGGAAGCTTATATCCTGAAAAAAATCATATGAAAATCTCAGCGCAATCGGAGTTACGGATCTTTGGGAATATAAGAAACGATTTTTGGCCAGAAAACAGGAACGCGAAACAGAAGAGAACAGAGATGGAGATCCAATCTCGGAGGGGCTCCTGCCCCTCCACCGCCATGGAGGCCATGGACCAGAGGGGGAACCCTCCTTCCATCTAGGGGGAGGCCAAGGAAGAATAAGAAGGAGGGGGGCTCTCTCCCCCTCTCTCCCAGTGGTGCCGGGACGCCGCCGGGGCAATCATCGTGACAGCGATCTACACCAACAACTTCGCCGCCGTCAACACCAACTCTCTCCCCCTCCATGCAGCGGTGTAACACCTCTCTTCCCCGCTGTAATCTCTACTTAAACATGGTGCTCAACTCCATATATTATTTCCCAATGATATGTGGCTATCCTATGATGTTTGAGTAGATCTGTTTTGTCCTATGGGCTAATTGATGATCGTGGTTGGTATGAGTTGTATGTTTTATTTTGGTGCTGTCCTATGGTGCCCTCCGTGTCGCGCAAACGTGAGGGATCCCCGCGGTAGGGTGTTGCAATATGTTCATGATTTGCTTATGGTGGGTGGCGTGAGTGACAGAAGCACAGACCCGAGTAGGTGGGTTGTTGTGTATGGGAGTAAAGAGGACTTGATACTTAATGCTATGGTTGGGTTTTACCTTAATGATCTTTGGTAGTTGCGGATGCTTGCTAGAGTTCCAATCATAAGTGCATATGATCCAAGTACGGAAAGTATGTTAGCTCATGCCTCTCCCTCATATAAAATTGCAATAATGATTACCGGTCTAGTTATCAATTGCCTAGGGACAAATAACCTTCTTGTTTGACAAAAGCTTTCTACTAAACAACTAACTTTTATTATCTTGCATTTTACTCGTAGTTTTATTCCCGCAAAGTAATTCTAGTTTTATTCGTGCAAACTATCCTATCACCTACAAAATAGTTTCATACTTGTTCTAGGTAAAGCAAACGTTAAAGTGTGCATAGAGTTGTATCGGTGGTCGATAGAACTTGAGGGAATATTTGTTCTACCTTTAGCTCCTTGTTGGGTTTGACACTCTTATTTATCGAAAAGCGCTACAAACGAACCCCTACACTTGTGGGTTATCAAGACCTTTTTCTGGCGCCGTTGCCGGGGAGCAATAGCGTGGGGTGAATATTCTCGTGTGTGCTTGTTTGCTTTATCACTAAGTAGTTTTTATTTTGTGCTCTTGTTTTCTATCTTTATATATGTGTAGGAAACGCAAAATACCAAAAAAAATTAGATGTACTTGCTGCTCCAAAAGTTGAGGAACCACTAATGTTCCGTACTATCGAAGAATATTACTTGGATCATCTTCGATCCATATGTGCTCGTGCTGAAAACCCAACTAGCTTAGTTGAGGGAAAATCATTAAATGAGCATGCTTATTTTGTGCAACACCTCTTATCTCAAAAAGGGAAACCTTTGTGGCATCATATTAATTGTTTGTATTGCTATGCTTTGAATTTATGCGAAATACATGATTTTACTTGTTGTTCCGAAGACCCTAAAAAACACCTTTTCGTCCAATGTGAGTTTAAGGATAGTGGAATCGTGTCTTCTTATGCCAAGGGTGTTTATAATTACTATGATATTGAAATTGAAGAATTTGTTGCTTTTAAGGGTGCCTATGAAATTGCTTCTTTGATTGAAAAGTGTGATGCTACTCTTTACAAATCTGAAAATTTTGCCATACTTAAATACTGCTATGAAAACTATGCTTCCAATGCTTATGTTGAATAATATATTGAGGACTCCTCCGCTGTCCAAGAAGAGACTAATATTTTGCAGGAATCTATGGAAGAGGAAGTTGCTGAAATTGTGAGCTCATTAGATGAGAAAGATGAGGAGGAGAGCGAAGAACAAAAGGAGGAAGAGCGGATTAGCTACCCGTGCCCACCTTCTAATGAGAGTAACTCTTCAAATCATACATTGTTTAATTACCCTTCGCACATACCGAAGGATAAATTCTATGATGAATGCAATGATAAATGCTATGATGAATGCTATGATGATTGCTATGATCCCTTGGATTCATTTGAAATATCCCTTTTTGATGAACTTGATGCTTGCTATGCCTGTGGCCAAGATGCCAATATGAATTATGCTTATGAAGATGAACTTGCTATAGTTCCTTATGTTAAGAGTGAAATTGTTGCTATTGCATCCACACATGATAGTCCTATTATCTTTTTGAATTCTCCCAACTACACTATATCGAAGAAGTTTGCTCTTATTAAGGATTATATTGATGGGTTGCGTTTTGCTACTACACATGATGATTTTGATGAATATAATATGCATGTGCTTGCTGCTCCTACTTGCAATTATTATGAGAGAGGAACTACATCTCCACCTCTTTATGTTTCCAAAACGATAAAATTGCAAGAAACTGTTTATACTATGCATTGGCCTTTACTTGATGTGCATGAATTGTTCTTTTATGACATGCCGATGCATAGGAAGAGAGTTAGACTTCATCATTGCATGATATATGTTGCTTTGTGCTCACTACTAGATTACAAATCATTGTTAATTAAAATTGGCTTTGATATACCTTGAGATCCGGGTGGATCCATTACTTGAGCACTTTATGCCTAGCTTAATGGCTTTAAAGAAAGCGCTGTCAGGGAGACATCCCGGAAGTTTTAGAGAGTCATTTTATTCTGTTGAGTGCTTTTATAATGTTTAAAAACAAAAAATATAGAGGGGAACCTAAAACTTCACAAAAAAAAGTGAAAGTGAGAGAGACGAACATCGTGAAAGTGGGGGAATTCCTTGAAATTTGTTCATGCCCATGGAAACATTGTGAATCTTGAATCATAGAAAATTTTCAACAAAAATAATTATCCCCTTGTACAAATCCATTGTATTATAAAAATAATGTGCCAAGAATTGCCTTTTGGATGATTAGATTGCTTGTTGGTATGTGCGGTGTAAAAACAGAAACTTTGGCTGTAGTGCCTGAATTTACATTTTTTACTGGCACGTCAAAAGTTTCTAAAATTTCTACGCAGTATTGCTATACAATTTTTTTATTTCTTCCTAATTGTTCAGAATTGTTGGAGTTACAAAAGTATGGTCAAAGTTCAGATTACTAAAGACTGTCCTGTTTAAGACAGATTCTGTTTTTGATGCATTGTTTTGATGAAACTATCGATTTTATCGGTGGTATAAGCCATGGAGAAGTTATAATATAGAAGGGATAATGCAAATATAAAATATGAATGGGTTTGCAACAGTGCTTAAAGTGGTAATTTGCTTTATTATACTAACGGATCTCACCAGTTTTCTGTTAAGTTTTGTGTGGATGAAGCGTTCAAAGATCGAGGAGGTCTCGATATGAGGAGAAGGAGGAGAGGCAAGAGTTCAGGCTTGGGGATGCGCAAGGCACCCCAAGTAAATATCCAAGGAGAATTAAGCATCAAAGCTTGGGGATGCCCCGGAAGGCATCCCATCTTTCTTCAACAAGTATCGGTATGTTTTCGTTTTTGTTTCGTTCATATGATATGTGTAAATCTTGGAGCGTCTTTTATGTTTAGTTTTCACTTTTCTTTTATGCACCATGCTGGTATGAGATACTCCATGGTTGATTTATAGAATGCTCATTGCACTTCACTTACATCTTTTGAGTATGGCTTTATAGAATGCTTCATGTGCTTCACTTATATCATTTGAAGTTTGGATCTCATGTTTCTCTTCACATAGAAAACCGTTATTTGTAGAACTAGCAGGGTGGCCCTCGCAAATGCGAGGGCATCATCCTTATTGCATTGTAAGTGTTAAAGTATTTACTTTTATTTCATGTTTTATTTTTTAACATTTGTATTCCTATTTCTGCATTTTATTGTATGGAACACAATATTTTAGATGTTGATATACTTGTAAAGGCGTATTTTGTGAGAGCGTCATTTTAATTGTGTGTATATCTTAAGTAATATTTTTATCTCCAGTTGAATTTTTTTACTCCTATTTATCCACTTTATTGCATTGTACATGATATTTTAGATGCCGATACATTTTAAAAGGTGTATTTTGCAAGGGTTTCATCCTTACTGCATTGCAATCCGCAAGTACTTATTTATTTTCTTATTTGGAATTGTTCCAAGACTTTAATTCCAATTGCAACTTGTCTTGACTCTTGGTTATCATTTTATGTGGTATAAAGAAATACAAAATAATATATTAACTTGATTCACAAAATAATACACCCTCTGTCCCAAAATAAGTGTCGTTGGTCTAGTACAAAATTTGTACTAATTTAGTACTAAATCTGCGACACTTATTTTTTGACGGATGGAGACATTACGACAATTATTGTGAGATGCGAGAAAAGTATTAGATTGTGTGCGTGGAGGGGGGGGGGGTCGATACGTAATCAAAGTCGTAAGTATTTACATGACGATTACCTAATACTGATTATGTTGATCGATGATCAGATGTCATTTATAAATAATTATGAAGATCTAAGGGCTATATTAAGTTTGGTGACTATACAACTATACGACGCAAGATATAATTGTCATACTTTGGTGACTATACAAGAGGGTACAGTTTTAATCTTTTTGTGGGAGGCTTAATAAAATTATGAGTATTTATACATGGCGATATAGTAGTTATTTTGCAAAAAAAAACTATATGTACAAGTATTGCTTTCTATCAAATAGATAAGAAATTAAAGAACTGCTTGGCAAGGGCAGTTTGCTATATCACCTAATAAATGACACTACGAAATTATAGATACAGTATAAGGACAAAAGAAGAATTTTTTTCTTACAGATAATTCAAATATTTACTTAATAATAAATCATTCGTAACATGTTATTTTGTTGGAATTGTTTTTGCGTGTGGGAGCTTGAATACAATTATGAGTATCTATATGTGACGATATAGTAGTTTTTCGCAAAAAAAGAGTATATGTCGTAGTAATACTTTACATAAAATTAATAAGAAATTATAAGACCGCTTGGCAAGAGCCGTTTGCTATCTCACCTAGAAAAAGAAAATATGAAGTTATAGATAAACTACATAGACACACTGAATAATATTTTGGGTTGTCCGTTGTTGTGGCAGGCGGTCGTTAATTTATATGATGCTAAAAATGTCCAAAATTATTATATTGTATAAGGACAAAAGAAGACTTGTTTTCTTATGTATAATTCAAATATTTACTGAATAGTAAATCATTGGTAACATGTTGTTCGGTTGGAATATATATAGCATTTTCTTGCTTGGTTTATTTTTAAATATTAAAGAAGGCTCAGAAGGTTGACTATTAGTGCATTATGACTTATTTGCATCAAATCAAAATTCAATTTTTTTCGTATAAGCAAATCATGAAATGTTTTATTTTTATGTGTACTTTTGGTTTTTATGCCTTAGTTATAGTAAGTAGTTTCGTTTTTATAGGCCTCCGTATTAGGAAAAGAAAGCACACATCCTTATATCGGCCAAAAGTATAACAATCGTTTTCGTGAAGAAAAAGAAGCCTATAGAGGTCCTTTTACTTTCCACGCCACGTGAATAGTTTTGTACTATGTAGAATTTCCTGTCATGGCCGTATATGACAATATCTCTTCTTCTATATAACATAATATGGTAGTTTCAGATTGAACGGAAGTTTTTGTTGCAACTTGCAAGCTGTACCCGCTTTTCTGCAGCGGTCGTGTGACCAACTTTTCTTTTCCAAAGCCGTGTATGGCCAACATTGACTGTCCTGCATGTACACCCGGCCATGCATCGTTCGCTTTAAAAACGGTCTAGGCCAACTGGGCATATAAAAATTGATCCAAGTCACTAATTTTAACATGTCCGTACAGAACACAAACTCTATCAATAGTAGGCTAGCTTTTCACAAAAAAAAAGGTAGGCTAGCTTTTGGATTAGGTTTTTAGGCAGCTTTTGGATTAGCTTTTCATACACGTATGTGACATGACCGAAACAGATAAACTGTACATGATTATACGTATATATAAATTCTATTCTTGGCTGTAGATTCTAAGTCCAACTGTTAAAATAATTCTAATGATGTGGACTAATATGATGGGTCTTACCAGCGCACTCCTGAGCAGGAGGTGTGCTACAGGAATCAAAAGTTTTTAGTTCACCTTATTACAGCCCGCCGGCTGGTTAGCTCACGGGCGATGAGATATGTCTTTTTTCTTTGACTTGAGTGGAGATAGGATTGGTACGCTCATGTGTTTTTTTTCTGGCATATAGTGAAGATGTGTTCACGTCAGATGGCAGAGGTGGGTAACTTCCTTTAAATTTACAATGTTACGAAGATCAAACGGCTACAATACCTTAATATATACGGGGCCACCAGATGAAGGGTTGGTATTTTCTGATTAACGTGGGATTTTCTTACTAATATCGCTAGTTTTCCTCCGTATTTTGCTTTTAGTAGATAATAGATTGATGCTTGTCGGCGTTCTGGGATCGGGGGTACCCAGACCTGCATGCCTACGGCCCAGCGCATGGCCCACCTCGACGGCCCAGTCCGGCCTGGCAACAAACCCCCAAGACAAGACCCTTGAGAGGGCCCCGACCTCGCGAGGAGAATGACGTCAAGACCTACAGGGGAGTGGCCTCCCGAGGAGCGGAGATTCCTATGCAGGCACCTAGCCTCATGAGGCTGGAATGACGTGAGCCATAACGACCAAGGCCAGGCGGGCGCCAGCGGGTGCAGAGGGGACAGTTTCCCCTTTGGTGCTAAGGAGGCAAGGGCGTACGCGGGTTCCCAAGGAATCCCCCAAAGGTTTCCATTCCAGAGCAACAAGACCAAGGCCACGAGCTCGGCAGGACGGATGTCATCGCTGAGCCAACCACTGCGTCACGCCCAGTTGCTTTGCAGGCGAAGACCACCTTTAGTCAGGATAAGATGTACCCCTTGTCCCCTTTCAAATTTGGCCGTTGTGGGATCCCTTCCCGCCTGTGAGATAAAGGAAGAGGACCAAGGCCACTATAAATAGGGACCAGCACCCACATTAGAGAGGGACGGACCGAGCGATCCTCACCCACAGGCCGTCCCTCGCAAGGGCTCGGTCCGTCCCTCGCGAGGGCTCTTGGGTGAGGATCGCTCGGTCCGTCCCTCTCTACGGTGGGTGCTGGTCCCTATTTATAGTGGCCTTGGTCCTCTTCCCTTATCTCACAGCCGAGCCTTGCCAAATGCATGTGAGCGAATAGGAAGGTGGACACAGAGACTTACCCAGGTTCGGGCCACCTTGCGGTGTAAAACCCTACTCCTGCTTTTGGTAGATTGGCCTCACGAGGAGGTTTGGGGATGAACTAGTACAGTGGTGAGCGACCTCGCGAGGGCTCTTGGGTGAGGATCGCTCGGTCCGTCCCTCTCTAATGTGGGTGCTGGTCCCTATTTATAGTGGCCTTGGTCCTCTTCCTTTATCTCACAGGCGGGAAGGGATCCCACAACGGCCAAATTTGAAAGGGGACAAGGGGTACATCTTATCCTGACTAAAGGTGGTCTTCGCCTGCAAAGCAACTGGGCGTGACGCAGTGGTGGGCTCGGCAATGACACCCGTCCTGCCAAGTTCGTGGCCTTGGTCTTGTTGCACTGGAATGGAAACCTTTGGGGGATTCCTTGGGAACCCGCGTACGTCCTTGCCTCCTTAGCACCAAAGGGGAAACTGTCCCCTCTTCGCCCGCTGGCGCCGGCCTGGCCTTGGTCGTTATGGCTCATGTCATTCCAGCCTCATGAGGCTGGGTACCTGCATAGGAATCTCCGCTCCTCGGGAGGCAGCCTCGGGAGGCCACTCCCCTGGAGGTCTTGACGTCTTTTTCCTCGGAAGGCCTCGGGCCTCTCAAGGGTCTTGTCTTGGGGGTTTGCTGCCACGCCGGACTGGGCCGTCGAGGTGGGCCACGCGCTGAGCCGCAGGCAGGTAGGTTTGGGTACCCCCGATCTCAGAACACCGACAGTAGCCCTCGGGCCCAAGGCACGATCGGGTTGGCTTCGGGGCAAAGCCATGGAAGGAAGGCCGAAGCGCCGCGGGCCCCAACCGCCTACGGGCTAGGCTGGACGCGTGGCGCGTGGCAGGACACGGACGCCTCCGCTCCCATGTCGCCTCGGCAACTGCCCAGGCCGACAAAAGCCTGGCGCCCGCTGCCGAGCTATCATTGCTCTGCTTCCTTGCGCCCTTTCTTCCTTGCTCAGATACCCTTTCCTTTGCGAGAACCTCCTCCAGATCTTGGTGCAACACCGTCCTTCTTCTTGCTCCTTCAACCCCTGGGATTCATCAAATGGCGCCCGCCGGGAAGTCAAAGCCTGAGGCTCAGGCCTCGTCCTCTTCTTCCCCCTTGTCGGCGCTCACGGCATCCACCATTGCCAAGGAGGGGGACCTCACCCGTGCACTCCCGCTCACGGCGGGCGAATCCAATGAGTGGGGGTAGACCTTGATCTGGTGCGGCTCTGCAGAGCAGCGCACCCTGGCGAAGACTGTCTACCCCTTCTTCCTCCACAGCGTCTTCTCCGGGCTTGTCCCGCCCTTCTCGGGGTTCTTCTACGCCATCCTTGAGCATTATGGGATTCAGGCCCTCCATCTTTAGCCCAACACCTTCCTGCTGTTGTCTGTCTTTGCCTTCTACCGCGAGGCCTTCGTAGGCGTCAGGCCTTCAGTGGCCCTCTTCCGCCACTACTTCAGCCTGCGGCTCCATGATGGCGCGTGCTACTTCTCGAGCATGCGTTGGTTTTCCCTTGAAGAGGAAAGGGTGATGCAGGCAAAGTAGATAAGTATTTCCCTCAGTTGTTGAGAACCAAGGTATCAATCCAGTAGGAGATACAAGCAAGTCCCCAATAGGTGTACCTACACAAATAATCAAACACTTGCACCCAACGCTATAAAGGGGTTGTCAATCCCTTCACGGTTACTTGCAAGGATGAGATCTGATAGAGATAGATATAATAGATTGCTTGAAAGTAAAGTAAAACAAAAGTAAAAATAAGGCAGCGAGATATTTTTGGTATTTTTGGTTTTAGATCTGAAAGTATAATATGGAAAATAGACCCAGGGGCCATAGGTTTCACTAGAGGCTTCTCTCATGAAGGAAAATAATACGGTGGGTGAACAAATTACTGTCGAGCAATTGATAGAAAAGCGAATAATTCTGAAGATATCCAAGGCAATGATTATGCATATAGGCATCACGTCCGTGTCAAGTAGACCGAAAGGATTCTGCATCTACTACTATTACTCCACACATCGACCGACTCATGCCTGCATCTAGAGTATTAAGTTCATGAAGAACAGAGTAACGCATTAGGTAAGATGACATGATGTAGAGGGATAAACTCAAGCAATATGATGAAAACCCCATCTTTTTATCCTTGATGGCAACAATACAAATACGTGCCTCGCTACCCAACAAGCGCTATTGTTTAACGCCCCTAGCTAGGCATAACGCAATAGATCTAGGTATTGTCATCTTTGGTATGCAATCCATAAGTAGCTCTCATAATAGATTCATAAGGTAATTTTATTTTCTTGCTAGGAAAGTGCTCCATGCCTTTCCTTAATGGAAATTGGAATCTAATATTTCCTTCCTTCATATCAATAATTGCACCAATCGTTCTAAGGAAAGGTCTACCAAGAATAATAGGACATGTAGGATTGCAATCTATATCAAGAACAATGAAATCTATGGGAACATATTTCCTATTTGCAACAATAAGAACATCATTAATTCTTCCCATAGGTTTCTTAATAGTGGAATCCGCTAGATGCAAATTTAAAGAGCAATCATCAAATTCACGGAAACCTAGCACATCACATAAAGTTTTCGGAATCGTGGAAACGCTAGAACCCAAATCACACAAAGCATGGCACTCATAATATTTAATTTTAATCTTAATAGTAGGTTCCCACTCATTATAAAGTTTTCTAGGTATAAAAACTTCCAACTCAAGTTTTTCTTCAAAAGATTTCATCATAGCATCCACGATATGTTTAGTAAAAGCTTTATTTTGATTATAAGCATGCGGAGAATTCAACATGGATTGCAACAAGGAAACACAATCAATCAAAGAGCAACTATCATAATTAAAGTCCTTGAAATCCAAAAGAGTGGGTTCATTGCTATCTAAAGTTTTGACCTCTTCAATCCCACTTTTATCAATCTTAGCATTAAGATCTATAAACTCCGAATCATTGGGACGCCTTTTAACTAAAGTTGACTCATCTCCAGTCCCATATTTATCAAGATTTACATTAGAAAACAAATATTCAATAGGAGTCACATCAATCACTTTAAGATCTTCATCATTATTATCACGAGAACACACTTTTTCAAGCCATTGACGCTTAGCACGTATTCTAGCGGTTCTTTCCTTGCACTCATCAATAGAAATTCTCATAGCTTTTAAAGACTCATTAATATCATGCTTGGGTGGAATAGATCTAATTTTCAAAGAATCAATCTCAAGAGAAATTCTATCAACGTTCCTAGCCAAATCATCAATCTTGAGCAATTTTTCTTCAATCATAGCATTGAAACATTTTTGCGAGCTAATAAATTCTTTAATATTATTCTCAAGATCAGAGGGCATCTTATTATAATTTCCATAAGAATTGCTATAGGAATTACCATAATTATTAGAGGGATTACTAGGAAACAGCCTAGAATTGAAATTACCTCTATACACGTTATTACCAAAATTGTTCCTACCAACAAAATTCACATCCATAGATTCATTATTATTTCCAATCAAAGAAGACAAAGGCATATCATTAGGATCAATAGGAGAAATCTTACTAGCAAACAATTTCATCAATTCATCCATCTTTTCACTCAGAGTATTAATCTCTTCAATAGCATGCACTTTTTTACTAGTAGGAGATCTTTCGGTATGCCATTTAGAGTAATTCGCCATAATATTATCTAGGAGTTTAGTAGCTTCTCCTAATGTGATTTCCATAAAAGTACCACCCGCGGCGGAATCTAAGAGATTCCTAGAAGCAAAATTCAATCCCGCATAGAAAATTTGTATAATCATCCATAAACTCAAACCATGCGCGGGGCAATTTCTAATCATTAGTTTCATCCTCTCCGAAGATTGTGCAACATGCTCATGATCAAGTTGCTTAAAATTCATTATATCATTCCTAAGGGAGATGATCTTAGCGTGCGGAAAGTACTTGGAAATGAAAGCATCTTTGCACTTATTCCATGAATCAATACTATTTTTAGGCAAAGATGAAAACCAAGTTTTAGCACGATCTCGTAGTGAGAACAGAAATAGCTTCAATTTAACAATATCATTATCCACATCTTTCTTCTTTTGCATATCACACAACTCAATGAAAGTATTTAGATGGGATGCGGCATCTTCACTAGGAAGGCCAGAAAATTGTTCTTTCATAATAAGATTAAGCAAAGCAGCATTAATTTCATAAGATTCCGCACTAGTGGCGGGAGCAATCGGAGTACTAATAAAATCATTATTATTAGTATTGGAAAAGTCACACAACTTGGTATTCTCTTGAGTCCTCGTGACAAAGCAAGCAATCTAGCACACAAGCAAACGAAAAGCAAACGAAAAGACGAACGGAAGAAGGGCGAATAAAAAGGCAAATCTTTTTGGAAAATCGTTTTAGAAGTGGGGGAGAGGAAAACGAGAGGCAAATGGCAACTAAAGTAAATGCAAGAGATGAGTTTGTGATGGGTACTTGGATGGCTTGATGTAGATCTCCCCGGCAACGGCGCCAGAAATCCTTCTTGCTACTTCTCGAGCATGCGTTGGTTTTCCCTTGAAGAGGAAAGGGTGATGCAGCAAAGTAGATAAGTATTTCCCTCAGTTGTTGAGAACCAAGGTATCAATCCAGTAGGAGATACAAGCAAGTCCCCAATAGGTGTACCTACACAAATAATCAAACAATTGCACCCAACGCTATAAAGGTTTTGTCAATCCCTTCACGGTTACTTGCAAGGATGAGATCTGATAGAGATAGATAGAATAGATTGCTTGAAAGTAAGGTAAAACAAAAGTAAAAATAAGGCAGCGAGATATTTTTGGTATTTTTGGTTTTAGATCTGAAAGTATAATATGGAAAATAGACCCAGGGGCCATAGGTTTCACTAGAGGCTTCTCTCATGAAGGAAAATAATACGGTGGGTGAACAAATTACTGTCGAGCAATTGATAGAAAAGCGAATAATTATGAAGATATCCAAGGCAATGATTATGCATATTGGCATCACGTTCGTGTCAAGTAGACCGAAACGATTCTGCATCAACTACTATTACTCCACACATCGACCGACTCCTGCCTGCATCTAGAGTATTAAGTTCATGAAGAACAGAGTAACGCATTAGGTAAGATGACATGATGTAGAGGGATAAACTCAAGCAATATGATGAAAACCCCATCTTTTTATCCTCGATGGCAACAATACAATACGTGCCTCGCTACCCCTACTTTGTCACTGGGTGAGGACACCACAAGATTGAACCCAAAACTAAGCACTTCTCCCATTGCAAAAATTACCAATCTAGTTGGCCAAACCAAACCAATAACTCGAAGAGACTTGCAAAGATATGAAATCATGCATATAAGAATTCAGAGAAGATTCAAATAATATTCATAGATAATCTGAACATAAACCCACAATTCATCGGATCTCGACAAACACACCGCAAAGAGTATTACATCGGATAGATCTCCATGAAGATCATGAAGAACATGGTATTGAAGAACAAAGAGAGAGAAGAAGCCATCTAGCTACTAGCTATGGACCCGAAGGTCTGTGGTGAACTACTCACGCATCATCGGAGGGGCAATGGAGTTGATGTAGATGCCCTCCGTGATCGAATCCCCCTCCGGTAGATTACCGGAAAAGGCTCCAAGATGGGATCTCACGGGAACAGAGGCTTCCGGTGGCGGAAAAGTATTTTTGTGGCTCTCTTTGGTATCCAGGGAATATTTGGGAATTTATAGGCCGAAGAATAGGGTTAGGAGGGCTGCCGTGGGGCCACAATCCAGGGGCGCGCCCCCCTAGGGCGCGCCTCTGTGGCTTGTCGCCACACGGCGGCTCTCCTGCCTTCATCTCCAAGTCTTCTGGGTTGCTTCTGGTCCAAGAAAAATTATTCCGAAGATTTTATTCCGTCTGGACTCCGTTTAATATTCCTTATCTGCAATACTCAAAAACAAGGAAAAAACAGAAACTGGCACTAGGCTCTAGATTAATACGTTAGTCCCAAAAATAATATAAAATAGCATATTAATGCATATAAAACATCCAAAACAGATAATATAATAGCATGGAACAATAAAAAATTATAGATACGTTGGAGACGTATCAACGCGCACCAGTTAGCGTGCGGCTCCTTCGTCGCGGTCCAGAGCGGGAACATGCTCCTGAAGGCCGGGAAGAAGGTGGAAGGCTTCATGCTCCACTGGGTCTTCTTGGATGCCCAGGGCCTCGATCCGCGCCTGGAGCTCCCGACGGAGCTGCCTGAGAAGACCCTCGCGTGGGGCTCCGCAAAGCTCGCCGATCCACGGGCGAAGCCCGTTTTGGAGCGGATCTCCCAGGACATGGAGGCCAAGCAACTGACCGGGGCGATGATAGTGAAGGAGTTCCTGACGCAGCGCCTGGCGCCGCTCCAGTCGCACTCGAAGCCCATGTGGGAGTACGAGGGTGCGAGGGACACCATCAGGCTTCAATCTGCTAGCCTGACAGATGAGGAGCTAGGCAGGGCCGTGGCTACCCTGGTCCACGGTGATCCTGGGGACCTTCCCGAGGCCTATGCCCCACGGTACCACTGTGACAACAGGGAGGGGCTGGTCGCCACCATGCCCGCCTTTGACGAGCGGGGGCTCACGCCGCCTGAGGGCCCCAATCCCCTAGTACCGGTGTCTTCCGGCGATACCAACGGCGAGGCGGACTCGGAGGACACTGAGGACGACGGCCTGGTAGAGGTGTTCCGCCCATCGCAGAGCAGGCTCCTCCGCGATCTCAAGGACGACGACGACACCGATGAGCCCCCGGTCATGGACTCCTCGCGCTTCGCCAGGGTCCTCAGGAGGCCAAGGCCTGCCCTTCAGGCCACGCGGGCATCTGGCTGGGTGACTCCAAAGAAACGCGCGGCCACGCCTCCTCCTGCGGACTCCCCACGCTCCAGCGGGGCGATTGAGACTCCGGTCTCGTCTCTATCCGAGCCGCAGCTGAAAGACAGGGCACCCGCCGCTGGGCAGACGTGGCCCCTCAGGGCGATCTCGCCACCTCTCCGGGCGGCAGCATCACGCCGAAGAAGGGCGGGAGCATCCGGACCCCCGGCGACATGAAGAGGAAGAGGAAGTGGATCGCGCCCGATGAGTTAGTAACCTGCTTTGCCTTTGGTCGATTGTAGATTGCGCGCGTACTCACGACCCCTTCTCCTCTCAATGGTCAGGGGCGACACCGTGCTGAAGAAGAAGAGGGCAAGCACCAAGCCGAAGGGGCCCGCCTCTCCAGAGGGCGCAATCAGCTTCTGGCCGCGGACGCGGAGGGCGTGGAAGCGCATCGCGCCAGCTCAGCGCGACCCTTGGGCGCCCCGGCGTTACCGCACCCGGGCTCACGGGTGTGACGCCTTCTCCTGGCGCCTTGCCGACGCCGCTCTGGAGGCCGGGCGCCCGGAATATGGAGGCTCACGAGGCGGCACCCCTTGCCGCTGTCGTGATGACCCCAGCGCCGGTGGAGGGGGCGATATCCCGCCCCTTCTGACGGAATCCGCCCTTGAGGATGCAGCGACGCGGCCTCAGGAGGAGCCAGCCCCCGTGGGCTAGCAGGCTGAGAGGTCGTCCGTTCTTGCCGTGCCCAAGGAGAGACTGGAGCCTCCAGCTCCTCAAGTCTGCCACGCCATTGCTCCCCTGGACACAGCACCCGCCGATGTGCCGGTGCCGCCTCCTAGTCAGGCCCTTGCGCTCGCGAGCAGCGGCCCTCTGATCAGGCCCGGCGCCTTGGATGAGGCCTATACCGCGCTTGGCCGGATCCGAGCCGACCTCCAAGACGCCGACAGGTGCTCCCTCGTGAGGGAACGCATGGGGCTTATTTCTGGGTGGTTGCAGGTTGACACAACCACCAAGACGGCCTGGGGTCGGGCTGAGGCTGCCGCCGCGGAGAGCAGGAAGGAGGCCGCCAAGGCCAAGACGACTCGCGACGTGGCGCTGGCCGAAGCAGCGTCTGCCGTGGAGCGCTGCGGCGAGACAGAGGCCAAACTGAAGGACCTTCAGGAGGAGCAAGTCGTGCACGCACATCGGCTTCAACAGCGGGAGGAGGACCTCAAGGCCCGCGAGGCGAAGCTCGCCGATCGCGACTCCGCGCTGTCCCAGGCGGCTGCTGACCAAGCCGCGGAGCGCGAGCGTCTGTCCAAGCTGAAGGATGAGGTAGTAGAGGCCCAAACGTCCCATGCCCGGCATGTCTCCAATGCGACGACCCAGCAGGATGCCAGGGAGAAGACCCTCGACGCTGCTGAGAAGAAGGCGGCCGCGGAGCGCGACGCCTTCCCCTCCATCGAGCTCAGGCTTCGCCAGGCGCTGCACTTCATCTGAAGGGGAGGATTCAAGGAGCCTCTGGCGACTCCTGAGGGTGTCTACGTCGGGCTCTCCTCCAAGCTCGCTAAGGTGCTCGAAGGTACAGTCGCCAGGGTGGACGCCATCCTGGAGGGCGAGTGCCGTGGCCTTTTCTCCATGGCCACGACGCGTGTCTTCAGCCACCTCTACCTCCGCAAGCCTGGCTTTGATTTCAACACGGTGATGGCCTCGGTTGCCCCTGAGTCCCGCGTCGCTGTGGCGACGGCCATGAAGGATTCCGTGGACGCGCTGGTGAAGAAGATCGCCTGCGTCCCCGACACCAGGACCCCTGCGGTGGAGGCGAGCGGCGGCGATGAAGGCACCGGCAGTGACGTTGACGATGAGCTCGCCATGACTGAGACAAGAGGCGGCGACGGCCTTGGCGATGACGGTTCCTCCTTGATTCCGACCTGCGATATTTATCATGCCTCGTGGAGGCGTAAGACTTGTTTTGAATTCGCAAAAAATTCTGTGCTTGTAATAACTGTTTGAACTATGTGGTTTCCTTTCGTGCCCTGTTTCTTTCCTGCTTGCTTTTGTGCTCTGCGTCGGCAGGGTCCAATCCCGCGCATACCTCGACCGCCGTTGGGGCGTCCAGATCGCCAGGACGAGACCAAGGGGCGAGGGGCTACGTGACTAGTAAGGCCTCTGAGTCACGATGCTCAGGGGTCCTGATACGTCTCCAACGTATCTATAATTTTGGCTTGTTCCATGCTATTATATTATCATTCTTGGATGTTTTACAATCATTTTATAACAACTTTATATCATTTTTTGGGCTAACCTATTGACATAGTGCCAAAGTGCCAGTTGCTGTTTTTGCTTGTTTTTTACTTCACAGAATATCAATACCAAACGGAGTCCAATCACGACGAAACTCTTTGGAGATTTTTTCTGGATTAGAAGACACCCAGTGGGCCAAAAAAGAGCCAGGAAGGTGGGCTGTGGAGAGCACAACCCACCAGGGCGCTAGGGGGCCCCCGGTGCGCCCTGATGGGTTGTGCCCTCCACGGGGCCCCTCTCCACAGCCTCTAATGCCTATAAATTCCCAAATATTCAGAAAACCCTAGGGGAGTCGACGAAACACAATTCCATCCGACGCAAGTTCCAGAACCTCGAGATCCAATCTAAACACCATCACGGAGGGGTTCATCTTCTTCATAGGTGCCTCTCCGATGATGCGTGAGTAGTCCACCATAGACCTACGGGTCCGTAGGCAGTAGCTAGATGGCTTCCTCTCTCTCTCTCTTATGATTCTCAATACAATGGTCTCTTGGAGATCTATTTGATGTAAAGTTTTGCGGTGTGTTTGTTGGGATCCGATGAATTTTGAGTTTCATGATCAGTTTCTATCCATGAATATTATTTGAGTCTTCTTTGATCTCTTATATGCATGATTACTTATAGCCTCATATTTCTTCTTTGAATCTTTGGTTTAGTTAGGCCAACTAGATCGATTTTTCTTGACATGGGAAGAGGTGCTTTGTGATGGGTTCGATCTTGCGGTGTCCTTTCCAGTGACAGAAGGGGCAGCAAGGCACGCATGTATCGTTGCCATTAAGGATAGCAAGATGGGGTCTATTCCTACATGAATAGATCTTGTCTACATCATGTCATCGTTTTTATTGCATTACTCCGTTTTTCCATGAACTTAATACACTAGATGCATGCTGGATAGCAGTCGATGTGTGGAGTAATAGTGGTAGATGCAGGCAGGAGTTGGTCTACTTATCTTGGACGTGATGCCTATATAATGATCATCGCCTTGGATATCGTCATGATTATTTGATCTTCTATGAATGCCCAACAGTAATTTGTTCACCCACCGTGTGCTACACTCATGAGAGAAGCCACTAGTGAATCCTACGGCCCCTGGGTCTACTTTTCCAACATATTGCTTTCCGATCTATCTTTTTGCCTCTTTGTTTTCAGATCTACAAAACCACAAATCCAAAAACATATTGCTGCACTTTTTATTTGCTCTTCTTATTTTGTGTTCTTGAGAGATCTATCTCTCCTATCTATCACTACCTAATCTATCTTTTTACCGTAGAGAGATTGACAACCTCTCTTTTGCGTCGGGTTGCAAGTATTTGTTACTTGTGTGCAGGTTCTGCTTATTGGGTGGTGGTGATACTCCTACTGGTTCGATAACCTTGGTTTCATAACTAAGGGAAATACTTACCGTCACTGTGCTGCATCATCCCTTCCTCTTTGGGGAAATACCGACACAGTCTCAAGCCACATCAGGTCCCCCTTGACGTGCGAGCAGCCTTCGTGAATGAAACATGGCGACAACGAAGTTGATTTGGAGCGTATTAGTACTCTGCGTTGGCAGGGCCCAATCCCGTGCATACCTCGACCGCCGTTGGGGCGTCCGGATCACCAGGACGAGACCAAGGGGTGAGGGGCTACGTGACTAGTGAGGCCCCTGAGTCACGATGCTCAGGGGTCCCCCTTGACGTACGACCAACTCCCATACCTTTCCTTGCCAACTTTTGCCTGGGAGGGACGCGGGAAGACCAGGTGCCAGGGACCTGGTGAGATGGCATGCGCCAGGCATGGCCTGAGCGTAGCCCCCGTCTAGCCCCCTCGCGCGTGCATCCCAGGGGAACGCTGCGTGACAGGGCCGAGAGGCCATCCTGAGGTTGGTGCGGCCGCTAGGGCGCCCTCAGTTGTTTATCCACCAGCGTGGAGCATGGGGCTTCCACTCGGCGTGGGCATAGCCGCTGAGCCACCGTGTCGTCCGCCAGCGCGGAGCATGGGGCTTCCACTTGGGCGTGGGCATAGCCGCTGAGCGACCGTGTCGTCCGCCAGCGCGGAGCATGGGGCTTCCACTTGGGCGTGGGAAGGGAGCTCTGTGTTAGAGTCTCCGGGCATGTACTGCCCAATTTCGTTCGTACGCGTGGCTGGCACGGCAGAACTGGAGGAGGTGTATCTGGGCACCCGTGAGCCAGCGCGGGTCTCACGAGGCCCTACCTCAAGGCGGGTTGCACGTGAACTTCCTAGCGCGAGGCACGCTTACAAAACCTGTGTGATGGGGGTAACCTGCGCTGAATGAATCTCCGGAGGCCACCGCATGAGAAGGCCAAACACCAAGGACCCCAGGAGGTGACATGAACAGGGCCGGCCCGCCAGACAGAGCTCAGTCATTGGGTTTATCGACGCTGCAGGGACGGACCCGAGCACAGATGCCGTGCCCAGTCTTCTCATGCGACAAACCCAAGGAAAAACACCCAGCGTGCGGCTCCCGCGATGGCGAAGCGCCAAACTGCGGCTATACGAACCGGGCCGCGCGCCCTGACTCACCCACTCTCGAGTAGCTCATGCGAGGACAAAGCACCAAGGACCCCGGGAGGTGACGTGCACGGGACTGGCCCGCGAGACAGAGCTCGGTCGCTTGGATTTATCAACGCTGCAGGGACGGACCCGAGCACAGACGCCGTGCCAGCCCTTAATCATGAGGCGGTCGGGGGCGGGGTTGTTAGGGCACGGCGACATTCATGGTGAGGAAGCACCGGGCATGCAGGTTGGAATACTTAGAAAACTCATAAAATGCGGAGGTAGTTCTGATACATGCGCAAAACGATACAGCCGTAGGGGCGGGCAGTAACAGCTTGAGGATGGTGCAGCCCGAGGGGTGCCCTCACATGAACAAACCAAAAGGTCACCTGATAATGATGCTGCTGAAGCGTCGGGGTAGTTGTCGAAGCTTGATCTTCATGAGCCTGAGGGCTCCGGAGGCTCGAGGGGCCCGCGAGGCCCAGGGGGCTCGCGAGGGTCCGAGAGCTCTTGAAGGACCACGCGGCGCCGGGCCTCATGACACGCGAGCATGGCCTGATCGAGGCGCTGGTACGTGGCGCCCACGTTCATGAGGCCAAAGGGCATGTGGACGTAGTTGCAGGGGTAGCCCCCGCTGCGGCCGACACGCGATGGCCAGAAGAGGCCCTGGGACGTGGCCCTGTTATGGCCCGGGATGTTGACGTAGACGCGCAGCCCGCCGCCCACGTCGGGGGTGGCGGCTGCACTGGGCGATGCGGGGCGGTGCTCGCCCACATGGCCTGTGCCTCCTGAAGCTCCTCGATCGCGTTAGTGATGAACTCTCGTGAGCCTGGCGCCTCGTGCTATGCTCCTTGCTTGTGGGGGCGCGCATCGGAACACGCCTCCAAGTGGTGCCCGAGCACCTTCCTCGTCGCACTGGTCAGGTCAGAAGCTCTCTAGGTGGAAGCCCCCAAGACCGCCCTGAGGGAAGCGCCGGGCACGCCTTCCTATGTGGGAGGAAGTGGCGCCCCAGCAATGGGCACGGGGCCTGAGGTGCCGTTCTTGGGGGTCTCTGCCCCAGACGGCTCTTGGGGAGGATCTGCTTCTTCTTCTTGGGGGTGTCCTCAGGAGGCAGGATGCCGCCCTCGTCGTCAGAGTTTTCAGCTGCCGCGGCCTGGTAAGCGCGTTCGAGGGAGCAGACTGCATCCTTCTCATCGCAGGCGACCGTGATGACACCGCTGCACCCTGGCATCTTGAGGACGTTGTAGCCATGGTGGGTTGCCGCCATGAACTTGGCGAGGGCAGGGTACCCGAGGATGGCGTTGTATGGGATCGGAGGTGGATATGGGCGACATCAAAGTCGATGAGCTCGGTGTGGTAGTTATCGCGCTTGCCGAAGGTGACTGGGAGGCGCATCAGCCCCAGGGGAGTGGTGGAGCCGTCAGTCACTCCTGAGAAGGGCTTGGTCGGCATGAGCTGATCATAGGGCACCTGAAGCGTCTCGAACGTTTCGACAGAGAGGACATTGAGCCCAGCGCCACCGTCGATGACGGTCTTTGTGACGAGGACATTGCTGATGGTGGGCGTGCAAAGCATGGGGAGCGTGCCTCCGGCGGCCGAGCACTTGAGGTGATCCTTGGAGTCGAAGGTGATGGCACACTGCGACCACCTGAGGGGACGCGCGGCCTCGAGCTTCGGGAGGGATGCATTCACCTCACGAGAGAACTGCTTGAAGATGCGGTTCGAAGCAGGGGCCTGAGCTCCGCCCAGGATGCAGGCGATCGCACGGGGCTCCTGGAAGCCCCAGCCCCATCATCCCGCCGGTCATCGTCGTTTCTCCTTGGCGGCGGCGGCAACGGAGGGAGGCCAGTATTGCCCTGAGGACGGGCCTCGCGAGGCTTATCGTGCCGGGCTCCGTCGCGAGGCTCGTCACGCCAGCGGTCCTCGCGAGGCTGGTCGCGCTAGTCGTGATGTGGGTCGCAGTTGTCCCAGCGGCCTCCGCCGCGGCCCCCTCCACGGCCGTAGCCACGGTCGCCGCGCTCGGGGCGGCGGCCGAGGCACTCGTTGTCGGATTTCGGGCTCCGCAAAACCCTTAAGATTCGAACACAGGGGCGTGTGCGAAGATCCCCTACAGCCTCGCCCTTCCTAGCTCGCTACTCGATGGTTGGGTCGACGAACTCGCACGATGACGAGGAAGCAGATGAACACAACGATATACCTAGGTTTGGTGAAGCGTAATACCCTAATCCTGCTTTGGTGGATTGCCTCTCGTGGAGGTGAGGTGGATGAACTAGTACAGTAGTGAGGAGCCTCGCGAGGGTGCTCAAGTGGTGTTCTTGGCTCTCTGCTAGCCTAGTGGTGGAGTGTTCTTCGTCTTGTTCGTCCTCCCGCTACGGTGCATCCTAGCCTCTATATATAGCGGTGGCCCGGGTCCTCTTCCCTTATCAAAATGGCG
Organism: Elymus sibiricus; assembly: GCA_039707655.1. Classification (NCBI taxonomy): domain Eukaryota; kingdom Viridiplantae; phylum Streptophyta; class Magnoliopsida; order Poales; family Poaceae; genus Elymus; species Elymus sibiricus. Next base: position 449,335,484 of record CM077667.1, on the reverse strand, counting down.
GGAAGGGATCCCACAACGGCCAAATTTGAAGGGGGACAGGAGTTCATGCCCGCCCTGCCCGAAGGTGGTCTTCGCCTGCAAAGTAGGTGTCGATGATGCAGAGGTGGGCTCGGCGATGACATCCGCCCTGCCGAGCTCGTGGTCGTGGTCTTGTTGCACCGGAGTGGAAACCTTTGGGGGATGCTTTGGGGACCCGCGTACGTCCTTGCTCCCTTTGCACCAAAGAGGAAACTGCACCGCCTGGCGCGCTGACGCCCGCCTGTCCTTCCTTGCGTCATCCTTGACTCTTGAGGCCGGGTCCTGCATAGAGATCTCCGCCGCTCCGGAGGGGGCCTGGGAGGCCCACTCCTTCGCCGGTCTTGGTGCTGCTCTCCCTCGCGAGCCTAGGGTCCTCGCGAGGGCCTTGCCTTGAGTGAGGCCGCGCCAGGCCACGCTTGGCTGACGAGGTGGGCCATGCCCTAGCCCGCTGGCAGGCAGGTCTGGGTACCCCCGTTCCCAGAATGCCGACACTCATCGCGGAGCGTCCTGAGCTCCTGGCAGTCTTCGGTGTTGTGGCTGCGAGTGTAGTGAAAGATGCAGAATGGGCGGTTACCCTTTGGGGGCTCATCTTGGTCACGACCGCGCTTCATCTCAGGCTCTGCCGCCAACACGGCGGGACCCTTGCACTTCGCCTCCTTAGCCTTTGCCTTCTTGTCTTCAGGGTCTTCCTCCGGGAGCTCGAGGAGGGAGAGGCGGCCTTCTTCGGCCCTTGCACACTTGTTCGCCAGGTTGAACATCTCCAGGGCTGAGCACAGATAGTCATGGATGGTGAGCTCCTCTTTCATCTTGTCGTCCCTGACGCCATCGGTAAACGCCGAGATGATTGCCTCATCCGACGCCTTCGGGATCTTGCGGCGAACGTTTGTGAAGCGTTGTATGTACTTGTGCAGGGTCTCACCCGGCTGCTGCTTCACGCGCCGGAGGTCGTTCACCGCGAGGGCGCGGTCGTGGGTGCCCTGGAAGTTGGCGATGAAGCGCTAGCGGAGTTCGTCCCAGGAGGAGATCGATCCCTTTGGGAGGTTGAGGAGCCAGGAGAGTGCGCCACCCTTGAGCGCCATGGGGAACCAGTTCGCCATGACCTTGTCGTCACCACTTGCTGCCTTGATGCTCAGCGCATAGAGCTGGAGGAACTCCACGGGGTCGGGGGTGCCGTCGTAGCGTGGAGGCAGGTCCGGCTTGAACTTGCCCGGCCAGGAGACACGGCGCAGCTCCGGGGTGAAGGCATGGCAGCCCCCTGAGCTCACAGGCGCGACGCTTATGAGGGGAGCTTGGTCTTGACGTCCGTGCTCCGCAGCCTCCGGCGGCGCACGGTCTTGATGCCTGCGCAGTGGTGCGGGGAGCGCACGCGCATCGCCTCGTGGCCGCGGCACCACTTGGCAGCCTGCTTCATCCCTTGCCTGCGCCGGCGCCTGATGCGGCAGGTTGCGCGGGCACGCTTCCCGTCTGGGCTCGGGGTCGGCGCCGTGTAGAGAAGGAGGAGGAGGTGCGCCGTGAGCCACGTCACCCGCTTGGGAGAGCGGGGGACGGAGCGAGTGGGAGGGCGCCGGGACCTCACCGGCGACGCCGACGAGCTCGGCGATGCGCCCAAGCGAGTCGTCGTAGCGATCGTGGGCAGGGCGTTAACGCAGTAGCTCGCGCGCCATGAACAGTGCGGCCTGCTCGTTCGCCGGCCCGTAGCGAGCGTGGGAGGACGACGCCATGGCGGGGACGAGAGACAGAGTAGCGGTGCGGCCATCGCGCCGCGTGGTGGGTGGCTGCGATGAGTCCTGCTGCTCATGAGCGGCTGGGTCAGTGGCAGTGTTAGCTGCAGGAGAGGCGGATTGGCACGGGGCACCACGGCCCACGGGCGCCGTCTGGGCGACGCGGGCAGCTCGGCGCTCGGCGCGGACTCGACGGGCGTCGTCCATGGGAGTGACGGAGCGGGGACGAAGCGGAACCGGAAGGAAGATCACGACACGCCCCCTACCTGGCGCGCCAAATGTCGGAATCGGGGCTCCGCAGAACCAAGAAGGTTTGAACTCAGGGGCGTGTGCGAAGATCCCAAACAGCTCAAGCCTCAAGCTCGCCACTCCACAGCCGAGCCTTGCCAAATGCGTGTGAGCGAACAGGAAGGTGGACACAGAGACTTACCCAGGTTCGGGCCACCTTGCGGTGTAAAACCCTACTCCTGCTTTTGGTAGATTGGCCTCACGAGGAGGTTTGGGGATGAACTAGTACAGTGGTGAGCGACCTCGCGAGGGCTCTTGGGTGAGGATCGCTCGGTCCGTCCCTCTCTAATGTGGGTGCTGGTCCCTATTTATAGTGGCCTTGGTCCTCTTCCTTTATCTCACAGGCGGGAAGGGATCCCACAATGGCCAAATTTGAAAGGGGACAAGGGGTACATCTTATCCTGACTAAAGGTGGTCTTCGCCTGCAAAGCAACTGGGCGTGACGCAGTGGTGGGCTCGGCGATGACATCCGTCCTGCCGAGCTCGTGGTTCGTGTCTTGTTGCACTGGAATGGAAACCTTTGGGGGATTCCTTGGGAACCCGCATACGCCCTTGCCTCCTTAGCACCAAAGGGGAAACTGTCCCCTCTGCACCCGCTGGCGCCCGCCTGGCCTTGGTCGTTATGGCTCACGTCATTCCAGCCTCATGAGGCTAGGTACCTGCATAGGAATCTCCACTCCTCGGGAGACAGCCTGGGGAGGCCACTCCCCTGGAGGTCTTGACGTCATTCTCCTCGCAAGGTCGGGGCCCTCTCGAGGGTCTTGTCTTGGGGGTTTGCTGCCAGGCCGGACTGGGCCGTCGAGGTGGGCCACGCGCTGGGCCGTAGGCATGCAGGTCTGGGTACCCCCGATCCCAGAACACCGACAAGCATCAATCTTCTATTATCTACTAAAAGCAAAATACGGAGGAAAACTAGCGATATTAGTAAGAAAATCCCACGTTAATCAGAAAATACCAACCCTTCATCTGGTGGCCCCGTATATATTAAGGTATTGTAGCCGTTTGATCTTCGTAACATTGTAAATTTAAAGGAAGTTACTCACCTCTGCCATCTGACGTGAACACATCTTCCCTATATGCCAGAAAAAAAACACATGAGCGTACCAATCCTATCTCCACTCAAGTCAAAGAAAAAACACATATCTCATCGCCCGTGAGCTAACCAGCCGGCGGGCTGTAATAAGGTGAACTAAAAACTTTTGATTCCTGTAGCACACCTCCTGCTCAGGAGTGCGCTGGTAAGACCCATCATATTAGTCCACATCATTAGAATTATTTTAACATATGGACTTAGAATCTACAGCCAAGAATAGAATTTATATATACGTATAATCATGTACAGTTTGTCTGTTTCGGTCATGTCACATACGTGTATGAAAAGCTAATCCAAAAGCTGCCTAAAAACCTAATCCAAAAGCTAGCCTACCTTTTTTTTGTGAAAAGCTAGCCTACTATTGATAGAGTTTGTGTTCTGTACGGACATGTTAAAGTTAGTGACTTGGATCAATTTTTATATGCCCAGTTGGCCTAGACCGTTTTTAAAGCGAACGATGCATGGCAGGGTGTACATGCAGGACAGTCAATGTTGGCCATACACGGCTTTGGAAAAGAAAAGTTGGCCACATGACCGCTGCAGAAAAGCGGGTACAGCTTGCAAGTTGCAACAAAAACTTCTGTTCAATCTGAAACTATCATATTATGTTATATAGAAGAAGAGATATTGTCATATACGGCCATGACAGGAAATTCTACATAGTACAAAACTATTCACGTGGCGTGGAAAGTAAAAGGACCTCTATAGGCTTCTTTTTCTTCACGAAAACGATTGTTATACTTTTGGCTGATATAAGGATGTGTGCTTTCTTTTCCTAATACGTAGGCCTATAAAAACGAAACTACTTACTATAATTAAGGCATAAAAACCAAAAGTACACATAAAAATAAAACATTTCATGATTTGCTTATAAGAAAAAAAATTGAATTTTGATTTGATGCAAATAAGTCATAATGCACTAATAGTCCAGCTTCTGAGTCTTCTTTAATATTTAAAAATAAACCAAGCAAGCAAATGCTATATATATTCCAACCGAACAACATGTTACCAATGATTTACTATTTAGTAAATATTTGAATTATACATAAGAAAACAAGTCTTCTTTTGTCCTTATACAATATAATAATTTTGGACATTTTTAGTATAATATAAATTAACGACCGCCTGCCACAACAACGGACAACCCAAAATATTATTCAGTGTGTCTATGTAGTTTATCTATAACTTCATATTTTCTTTTTCTAGGTGAGATAGCAAACGGCTCTTGCCAAGCGGTCCTATAATTTCTTATTAATTTTATGTAAAGTATTACTACGACATATACTTTTTTCTTGCGAAAAACTACTATATCGTCACATATAGATACTCATAATTGTATTCAAGCTCCCACACGCAAAAACAATTCCAACAAAATAACATGTTACGTATGATTTATTATTAAGTAAATATTTGAATTATCTGTAAGAAAAAAATTCTTCTTTTGTCCTTGTACTGTATCTATAATTTCGTAGTGTCATTTATTAGGTGATATAGCAAACTGCCCTTGCCAAGCGGTTCTTTAATTTCTTATCTATTTGATAGAAAGCAATACTTGTACATATAGTTTTTTTTGCAAAATAACTACTATATCGCCATGTATAAATACTCATAATTTTATTCAGCCTCCCACAAAGAGATTAAAACTGTACCCTCTTGTATAGTCACCAAAGTATGACAATTATATCTTACGTCGTATAATTGTATAGTCACCAAACTTAATATAGCCCTTAGATCTTCATAATTATTTATAAATGACAGCTGATCATCGATCAACATAATCAGTATTAGGTAATCGTCATGTAAATACTTACGACTTTGATTACATATCGACCCCCCCCCTCCACGCACACAATCTAATACTTTTCTCGCATCTCACAATAATTGTCGTAATGTCTCCATCCGTCAAAAAATAAGTGTCGCAAACTTAGTACTAAATTAGTACAAATTTTGTACTAGACCAATGACACTTATTTTGGGACAGAGGGTGTATTATTTTGTGAATCAACTTAATATATTATTTTGTATTTCTTTATACCACATAAAATGATAACCAAGAGTCAAGACAAGTTGCAATTGGAATTAAAGTCTTGGCATAATTCCAAATAAGAAAATAAATAAGTACTTGCGGATTGCAATGCAGTAAGGATGAAACCCTTGCAAAATACACCTTTTAAAATGTATCGGCATCTAAAATATCATGTACAATGCAATAAAGTGGATAAATAGGAGTAAAAAAATTCAACTGGAGATAAATAATTACTTAAGATATACACACAATTAAAATGACGCTCTCACAAAATACGCCTTTACAAGTATATCAACATCTAAAATATTGTGTACCATACAATAAAGTGCAGAAATAGGAATACAAATGTTAAAAAATAAAACATGAAATAAAAGTAAATACTTTAACACTTACAATGCAATAAGGATGATGCCCTCGCATTTGCGAGGGCCACCCTGCTAGTTCTCAAATAAAAGGAACACTACAGAAGGGACAAATAAAGAATGATGGAACCACGATTGTTTTAAAGACGGTAAAGAGAGAGCCGAAAGACATTCTGGTTGCTGGAGCAGGTGAAGCGGAATGCTCATATTGTGCCCTCCTCCATGCCTATCGCACGAACGACTCTTGGCCAGCCCCTAGTGATGGCCACCCGCCCATCCTATACTGTCTTCATTACGACTTCTCGATGCTCATTGTAGTCTCGATGATATATTTTAACCTTCATTGCATGTCCAGCAATCATGTACTTTGCGAGGTAATCCTGAGTAAATTGCTTTGGGAACCACTGCAAAAGAAAAAGATTCAGACATTGTTGTGTGACAACTCATTATGGGCAGTACTAATAGAAGCCTAAAGAGTTCATAGTTACCATCCTACAGCTCACTGTTGTGTTGGATAGATTGTAAACAAATAGTCTAATTGGCATTGTTCGTCTCTTTTCCCTAACAATCATTTTCAGTTTCCTAACTTGATGCTGGTTCATGAATATTTCATTGCCCCACACGCAAAAAGGGTCAAGGAATGGATCTTTACCTAAGACATATGTACCTACAAGCAAGAAGCCGATATTAGAAGCTAAAATGCAGTTGCAGAATGGTGTAATATATTACTCCATCAGTTCCACAATGTGTTGCCTATAAATATTTTGAGAAGTCAACATTTACTTACTTTGACCAAGTTTGTAGAGAAAAACATTAACATCTAGAATTGCAATTCCATTTCATTAGATACATCACAAAATTTCATATTGTATACATTTTAGATGGTATATGTAGATACATCACAAAAATATATATGCACTACATGATGGAACGGATGGAGTATAAGCGGAGGGATGAAAAGAACCTCGGTGGAAAACGTTGGCCACTCCCATTGTTGTCCTGTGCAAGTACATGTAAAGTCATGATAAGTACAACATGCTTAACATCAACCAAGTATACGAGGTATCTGCTTGAAATAAATAAGGTATATATGCTCACTATAACAACCAAATATAGCCATTTGATACTGGACAAATGCTCAATGGAACCAACCTAACAACCAGATAACAAAAAGCAAGGCATCTGCTTGAAAACTAGACAAATGCTCACTACAATCAACCTAACAAACAGATACAGAAAAGCAAGGCATCTTCTTGCAAACTAGACAAATGCTCACCGTAACCAACCTGGCAACCAAATTCAGAGAAACAAGGCATAAATGTTTAAAGTGGGAGTTAAGGGCACAGGTTAACAACACCAGGCATAAAAGGTGGTATTGATGAAATTGAACTGCACAATTCATACTTGCACATAATGAACATCACATTGTGAATAACTGAAAGAAACAAGGCATTCGTGCTCACTGTAAGAACCAACTATAGCCATTGAAAACTGGACAAATACTCAATGCAACCAACCTAACAACCAGATACATAAAATCAAGGCATCTGTTAGACAACTGGACAAATGCTCAATTAAACACTGCGTGATTATCGCATGGCAAAAGCTACTACAACAATGGGTACAAGATGGCTAGCTAGAAAAGGTATGATTTGCTCATAGGATGTTGCCTCACTTGTCATGGATGGGCTCCTTCCACTTGGGACATGAGGTGCCCAGGGTGCGCTCCCTGATGTCGCAGATGGGACGTTTCCCCTTGTAACAGCCGTAGTGTGTGCCATTATCTTGGTGGATGAGATCTGACTTTGGAGCTAAGGATCCAAAAAGCCACTGCTGTAGAACGTTTCCTTCAGAAATGACAAAAGGGGCTCGACGGCGTAGAAGCATCGCAAATCCATGACCGCGAGGCGGAGGAGATCAGCGGCGGGGACTTTGAAGAGATCAACGGCGGTTGAACCAGAGGCGTTGCCGGTGGACCACTTAACTTGTGACATGGCCCGAGTGAAGCCGGTGATGTTGACGAGCTTGATGTCGTAGCCGGCTCTCCTGAGATACAGGAATACGCGAGCCCGCAGACTTGAAGCCTTCGGCATGGGAACGCATGCATCATCCTCACCGGCTCCCGCGGCGACGTGTTCGTCGGGGATCGAAGGGTCGGTGCGGACGGCGCCCACCTCGCGAGCGTACGGCGGAGAGGCCATGATAGACCTCTTTTTGCTCGTACACTCCTCGAGCTCCATGGGAGATGTGGTCGGGCTGATTAGGCTGCGACTCTCTGGAGTATGGGAAAGGGATCGGGGCGGGGAGGTGTTTGTGGATGTGCCGCTGCTGCTAAAAAATTTAGTAGTAATGGTGTGGGTAGAGATGGTGGTGGACGAGGGATGGCGACGGTTGAAATGCCTCGGCAGCTGAAAATTTACTATAGGGTCAGTGCGGTGGACGAGGAAGGGCGGCATGCAGTTGAAATACCACTTCCACTTAAATTTTGGTAAAGGAACTGGGCGGGAGCAACCAAGATCGCACACGGTCCTAACATAATAAAGTTTGTACGCTGTAACGAAATGTCGTACCGGGAAACCACGAATTTTTGCATCGCTCAAGGCGGGTAGCTCTTTCTGAGATTTCTTAAGGCGGGCTCATCTCACACGGTTCATCCTCAATTTCAGTCCCAGACATGAAATTCATCATAAATTTCCACATGCCCACAAACAGATGACACAAACATTTGGCAAATTTTCACAACAAAATGCCTTATTTTGCAGCAGATTAGTTGACATTAGTTCATACGCTCAGTAATTTAGAAACAGTTTGTCAATTTACATGAAGATGAACTGCACAAAATATTCACTACGCCATGGATGCGTACAAACGCCGCACCTCCACCGTCGTCATGACCTTCCTCGGCTCAGAACAAGTATTCACAGGAGCTCATCAAGTCGATGAGCTCAAGTGGTTCCACGACAGAGAACGGCAGGGCTACCTCAGCCGGAGCGACCGCGGCGCCTCTCGCCAGGTTTGTCGCCATCGACGAAGATGTCGTGGCATCCACGTGGGCCATCGGGATACAGACGGGCGCCGCTCTCGCTAGAGCCGTGTCCCTGGTCGCCGTGGCCGCTGTTGCCAGGGCTGCTGCCGCAGATGCAAGGCCTGTACTGGCCTCCAACACGGCTGAGAGGCATGCGGCGGCCTGCTCCGCCGCCTTCTGGTCCTGCTCCCGCCTCTTTTTGCCCTCTGCATCTAAGTTCCACTTCCTCTTTGCATTCTCCCACCGTTTCTTCCACTTCAGATCCCTAGCCGCGTTGTGGATGGCATCCACAGATGCGATTTATTGTTCCACACCGACACTGAGACGGTGCTCGTCCTCGTCACGCAGGAACGCATCGAGGCCCGATTCCTGGACGGACAGAGCGATGGCCATCTGCATCCGACGCTGAAACTCGGGGTCATCATCGTCGTCGGCGGCGGCGCGGCAGATGACAGTTGACCATTGACCGACATGGCGGACAGCGCGTCGGAATCCTCTATGTCGTCGTCGTCGATGACGTGGCATAAGACTGCGTCGGTATTTCCCCAAAGAGGAAGGGATGATGCAACACAGCGACGGTAAGTATTTCCCTCAGTTATGAAACCAAGGTTATCGAACCAGTAGGAGGATCACCACCACCCAATAAGCAGCACCTGCACACAAACAACAAATACTTGCAACCCGATGCGAAAGAGAGGTTGTCAATCTCTCTACGGTAATAAGATAGATTAGGTAGTGATAGATAGGAGAGATAGATCTCTCAAGAACACAAATAAAAAGAGTAAATATGCAGCAATATGTTTTTGGGTTTTTGGATTTGTAGATCTGAAAACAAAGATTGCAAAAAAGTAGATCGGAAAGCAATATGTTGGAAAAGTAGACCCGGGGGCCGTAGGGTTCACTAGTGGTTTCTCTCATGAGTATAGCGCACGGTGGGTGAACAAATTACTGTTGGGCAATTGATAGAAAATTGAATAGTCATGACGATATCCAAGGCGAAGATCATTATATAGGCATCACGTCCAAGATAGATAGACCGACTCCTGCCTGCATCTACCTCTATTACTCCACACATCGACCGCTATCCAGCATGCATGTTGTGTATTAAGTTCACGGAAAAACGGAGTAATGCAATAAGAACGATGACATGATGTAGACAAGATCTATTCATGTAGGAATAGACCCCATCTTGTTATCCTTAATAGCAATGATACGTGCGTGTCTTGCTGCCCCTTCTGTCACTGGGAAAGAACACCGCAAGATCGACCCCATCACAAAGCACCTCTTCCCATGCCAAGAAAAATCGATCTAGTTGGCCTAACTAAACCAAAGATTCGAAGAAGAAATACGACGCTATAAGTAATCATGCATATAAGAGATCAAAGAAGACTCAAATAATATTCATGGATAGAAACTGATCATGAACTCAAAATTCATCGGATCCCAACAAACACACCGCAAAAGTTTACATCAAATAGATCTCCAAGAGACCATTGTATTGAGAATCATAAGAGAGAGAGAGAGGAAGCCATCTAGCTACTACCTACGGACCCGTAGGTCTATGGTGGACTACTCACGCATCATCGGAGAGGTACCTATGAGGTAGATGACCCCCCCCCCCCCGTGATGGTGTTTAGATTGGATCTCGTGGTTCTGGAACTTCTGGCGGCTGGAATTGTGTTTCGTCGACTCCCCTAGGGTTTTTGGAATATTTGGGAATTTATAGGCATCAGAGGCGGTGCGGAGGGGCCCCGTGGAGGGCACCACCCATCAGGGCGCGCCGGGGGCCCCCTGGCGCGCCCTGGTGGGTCGTGCTCTCCACAGCCTACCTTCCTGGCTCTTCTTTGACCCACTGGGTGTCTTCTGGTCCAGAAAAAATCTCCAAAAAGTTTCGTCACGATTGGACTCCGTTTGGTATTGATTTTCTGCGAAGTAAAAAAACAAGCAAAAACAACAACTGGCACTTTGGCACTATGTCAATAGGTTAGTCCCAAAAAATGATATAAAATTGTCATAAAATGATTGTAAAACATCCAAGAATGATAATATAACAGCATGGAACAAGCAAAAATTATAGATGCGTTGGAGACGTATCAGCATCCCCAAGCTTAATTCCTACTCGTCCTCGAGTTGGTAAATGATAAAAACAGAATTTTTGATGTGGAATGCTGCCTAACATGTTCATCATATTCTTTTCTTTTTGTATAGCATGGACATTTGGACTTGTAAATGACTCAAAGCAATAGTCTAGTTTTAACATAATGACTTCTATACTCAAGCATGTCAACAGGCAACCATGTCTTTCAAAATATCAACACTAAAGAAAGTTATCCCTAGCCCATCATGCTCAATCACTGATCCATTCATGAAACACACTCAAATATTAGCTATGCCCAATGCTCAAGTACGATCATAGTGCCCCCTAGTTGGTGCTTATAAGAGAAGATGGAGACTCAAAGTAAAAATAAAAATTGCATAAAGTAAATAGATAGGCCCTTCGTAGAGGGAAGTAGGGATTTGTAGAGGTGCCAGAGCTCAAGGTTTAAATTGAGAGAGAAAAAATATTTTGGGTGGCATGCTTTTCCTGTCAACGAAAACGACAAAGTAGCTCACAATACTTTACATGCTAGATATATCATAGGCGGTTTCCAAACAGAAAATAAAGTTTATTCCTTTTCCATCAAACTTTCACTTTCCATGGCGGGCCGTATCCACGGTTGCCTTCCATACCAACACTTTCCAAGGAATTTATTATTTGACAACATAAAATAATTTTTTTTCTTTTTCATTTCGGGAATGGGCATCCCTATTACCGCCGCACTCTCGTGCAATGACAAGTGAATAAACACTCATCATGAGAATACCACATCTAGCATGGAAAAATATTGGACACTCCCCACAGTTTCATGAGCGGTACGGGCACACAAAAGAGAAAATTTATTTTGAAAATTTAGAGATGGCACATACAAATTTGCTTGGAACGGCATGGAAATACCGCATATAGGTAGGTATGGTGGACTCATAAGGCAAAACGGAGTAATGCAATAGGAACGATGACATGATGTAGACAAGATCTATTCATGCAGGAATAGACCCCATCTTATTATCCTTAATAGCAACGATACATGCGTGTCTTGCTGCCCCTTCTGTCACTGGGAAAGAACACCGCAAGATCGAACCCATCAAAAAGCACCTCTTCCCATGGCAAGAAAAATCGATCTAGTTGGCCTAACTAAACCAAAGATTCGAAGAAGAAATACGAGGCTATAAGTAATCATGCATATAAGAGATCAAAGAAGACTCAAATAATATTCATGGATAGAAACTGATCATGAACTCAAAATTCATCGGATCCCAACAAACACACCGCAAAAGTTTACATCAAATAGATCTCCAAGAGACCATTGTATTGAGAATCATAAGAGAGAGAGAGAGGAAGCTATCTAGCTACTACCTACGGACCCGTAGGTCTATGGTGGACTACTCACGCATCATCGGAGAGGCACCTATGAGGTAGATGAACCCCTCCGTGATGGTGTTTAGATTGGATCTCGCGGTTCTGGAACTTGCAGCGGCTGGAATTGTGTTTCGTCGACTCCCCTAGGGTTTTTGGAATATTTGGGAATTTATAGGCATCAGAGGCGGTGCGGAGGGGCCCCGTGGAGGGCACAACCCATCATGGCGCGCCGGGGGCACCCTGGCGCGCCCTGGTAGGTTGTGCTCTCCACAGGCCACCTTCCTGGCTCTTCTTTGACCCACTGGGTGTCTTCTGGTCCAGAAAAAATCTCCAAAAAGTTTCGTCGCGATTGGACTCTGTTTGGTATTGATTTTCTGCGAATTAAAAAAACAAGCAAAAACAACAACTGGCACTTTGGCACTATGTCAATAGGTTAGTCCCAAAAAATGATATAAAATTGTCATAAAATGATTGTAAAACATCCAAGAATGATAATATAACAGCATGGAACAAGCAAAATTTATAGATGCGTTGGAGACGTATCAGCATCCCCAAGCTTAATTCCTACTCGTCCTCGAGTAGGTAAATGATAAAAACAGAATTTTTGATGTGGAATGCTGCCTAACATGTTCATCATATTCTTTTCTTTTTGTATAGCATGGACATTTGGACTTGTAAATGACTCAAAGCAATAGTCTAGTTTTAACATAATGACTTCTATACTCAAGCATGTCAACAAGCAACCATGTCTTTCAAAAGATGAACACTAAAGAAAGTTATCCCTAGCCCATCATGCTCAATCATTGATCCATTCATGAAACACACTCAAATATTAGCTATGCCCAATGCTCAAGTACGATCATAGTGCCCCCAAGTTGGTGCTTATAAGAGAAGATGGAGACTCAAAGTAAAAATAAAAATTGCATAAAGTAAATAGATAGGCCCTTCGCAGAGGGAAGTAGGGATTTATAGAGGTGCCAGAGCTCAAGGTTTAAATTGAGAGAGAAAAAATATTTTGGGTGGCATGCTTTTCCAGTTAACTAAAACGACAAAGTAGCTCACAATACTTTCCATGCTAGATATATCATAGGCGGTTTCCAAACAGAAAATAAAGTTTATTCCTTTTTCCACCAAACTTTCACTTTCCATCGCGGGCCGTATCCACGGTTGCCTTCCATACCAACACTTTCCAAGGAATTTATTATTTGACAACATAAAGTTTTTTTTTCTTTTTAATTTCGGGAATGGGCATCCCTATTACCGCCGCACTCTCGTGCAATGACAAGTGAATAAACACTCATCTTGAGAATAACACATCTAGCATGGAAAAATATTGGACACTCCCCACTGTTTCATGAGCGGTACAGGCACACAAAAGAGAAAATTTATTTTGAAAATTTAGAGATGGCACATACAAATTTGCTTGGAACGGCATGGAAATACCGCATATAGGTCGGTATGGTGGACTCATAAGGCAAAATGGAGTAATGCAATAAGAACGATGACATGATGTAGACAAGATCTATTCTTGTAGGAATAGACCCCATCTTGTTATCCTTAATAGCAACGATACATGCGTGTCTTGCTGCCCCTTCTGTCACTGGAAAAGAACACCGCAAGATCGAACCCATCACAAAGCACCTCTTCCCATGGCAAGAAAAATCGATCTAGTTGGCCTAACTAAACCAAAGATTTGAAGAAGAAATACAAGGCTATAAGTAATCATGCATATAAGAGATCAAAGAAGACTCAAATAATATTCATGGATAGAAACTTATCTTGAACTCAAAATTCATCGGATCCCAACAAACACACCGCAAAATTTTACATCAAATAGATCTCCAAGAAACCATTGTATTGAGAATCATTAGAGAGAGAGAGAGAGAGAGAGAGAGAGAGAGAGAGAGAGAGAGAGAGAGAGGAAGCCATCTAGCTACTTGTCGTCATTTCATCACGGCAGATGCCATGGGTAGGCTTATCGAGAGTGGTTGGGGCCGAAGGACGCCGACGGGCTCCGGGAGCGGGGTTAGGCACAAGCGGTGGCGGACACACGATGTACCCAGGTTCAGGGCCCTCCGTGGGAGGTAACACCCCTAGTCCTGCTCGGTCTGGTTGAGACAATGGTGAAGTTACAATGGTGCTCCTGGAGCTGTATCGCTATAGGAGGAAGAAGGGGCTAGACTGCCTCTGCTGCCTCTCTACGTGAGTGTGGTGTGTGGAGAGAGAGTCGTCCCCTTGCATGGGGGAGGTCCGGGGGGTTTTATAGGCCAACCCCCCGGATTACAATATGAATAAGAGATCTCAGGGGGCCCCAGCCGGCAGCCTCACTAGCCGGCCGTGGGGCCCCCGGCTGAGGGGTCCCGTCGTTGGTAGGGCCCGCCGGCTGCAGGGTCCCGTCAGGAGCCGGCGGGGCCTGCACGGTGGGTCCCTGCGCCGGTTGTGTCGCGGCACGGGTTCGTCCTTCGGGGCGTCGTCTTGTGGCAGCCGGCCGAGGTCAGCGGTACAGCCGGCTGCACTGCAGCCATGCCGGGGCAGGTAATGGAGTGGTTGAGGGCGTGCCGGCACTGTTGGGAGTCCTGTCGCGGTCGGCCAGAGTCAGAGGCACTGCCACCTCCACTGTGGCCGCACGGGCGCTGACCCCAGATGGGATGGGGGCCACTGTGGACGCGCGTACCCGACTGTGGCATCCAATGGGTGGCAGGGCGTAGCCGGCAGGGCGCAGCCGGGCCGTAGGGGGAGTCGGATCGCCCTCCAGTCGCTTCAGAAAGTTGGAGTAGTGGGTCGCTTGAGGCTACCCCGGGGTTATCCCCTCGACAATAGTCCCCGAAGCAGGGGAGGCCCGTCGACGAACCGTGGCGGTCCTCGCCGGCTTGAACATCGTCTTTATGCCGCATCATGCCTCGGAGGTCAGATGAGGCGGGCAAGCGGCGGCCGGCTCCGCAGCCGGCCGACACTTCGCGCGCCGCCTCGAGCGCCTCGTCTGGCGGAGAAGCCGCGCCACGTGGAAGACGCAACGGGCTGTGTCCTGACAGGCCGTGTGACGGACGAGACCGGGCCGTGGGCGGGGCCCGCCACGGCCGCGGCCTCGGCCCGCGCGCACGGATCCTTTGCTGCTCGGGCCGCCGGTTGGCATTCCCGAGCGCCATAACTTCCGCCCCGCACGCGGCGGGAAGCGCGGGGGTCGTGCGCAATGAATCCGCCCCCCACGTTCGGTCGCGCGGGGTTTAAATGGGGAAGGGAGAGGGTCAGAGCGGCACATTCGCCCCTCCCGCCCCAGTTGCATCGTCTTCGTCGCCCTCCTCCTCCCGCTCCGAGAGAGAGAAGAAGGGTAAAGCCCACGGGAGTGTCGCACCGCCGCTCGCCGTTGCCGTTGACCCGCACCGTGGCCGAGCAACTGCGCCCGCCGCCGTGACCGCAAGCCCTTTGTAGAAGCCATGGCGACCAAGGGCGCCTGTGATGGCAGTATCGTGGAGGAGAAGTTCATCGAGCACCTCCGCTACCGCCGCAAGCTTCCGTCGGAATCGCACCTGGAGGCACGCATCGCCGGGCCGGAGAACTCCCCGACCCCGCAGGAGGGCGAGGTGGTCGTTTTCCCCGAGCATTTCCTCTGCGGGCTCGGACTGCCGGCGAGTACCTTCTTCCGGCGATTCTTGACGCGGTTCGGCCTGCAGCCGCACCACCTCGCCCCCAATGCCGTCTTGCAGCTGTCGGCCTTCGTCACCCTCTGCGAGGGGTTCTTGGGAATGGAGCCGAGGCTCGACCTCTGGTTCCGGCTGTTCTTCCTCAAGCGGCAGACGTTGGTGGACCCGGCGACGCAGGCGAAGGTCATGACCGCCTGCGGAGGAGCCCTGATCCATATCCGCAAGGGAGCCGGCTTCCCGAAGCTCCCGCTGCAGGAGTCGGTGAAGAATTGGCAGCGGGGGTTCTTCTACGTGAAGAACATGAAGCCGGAGGAGGATTACATCGACCTCCCTGACTTCGTTAACCAGCCGCCGGCAGCGATGCTGAACTGGCGGGCGGCTCCTCCCCAATCGCCCGAGACGGCTGACTGGCTCTGCGAGCGCCTGCTGGTGATGACCGGGACGGAGGGGCTGAAGGCCAGCGACCTGTTGGCCGCGATGGTGGCGCGCCGGGTGCAGCCGCTGCAGAGCCGGCCACACCTGATCTGCCAGATGGAGGGTGGCACGACCCCTGCTGGCTCTCCACCAAGGAGCTGAAACCGATCCACGTGGCGAGGAGGGTGAACGCCATCTCGCAGGCGAAGCTGAAGGAAGAGGGGTGGCAATGGGGGAAAACCCCGTACAGCCGGAGCCATCCGGCGCCGCGGGTAAGTGACTAGCCGTCTCCCCCTCTCCTTCCTTTTTAGAGATGGTGTTCCCCCTTTGGTCTGACGACGTGGCGCTTCGCCGGCTCGTAGGTTTTCGCATAGTTGCAGAACTACGGGGAGCCGGCCGCCGACTTGGCGGACTCGGAACCCGAGGAGATCGAGGACGTCGACGACGTGGAGCCGGTGGACCCGGAAGAAGCCGACGCGTCCGATGCCGGCGAGGCAGAAACGGAGACGGAGCAGGCCGAGTCGACGGGTGAGTCCCCTCCCACAAAGCATCTACGGGATTGGATCGATGATGACGCTGAGTCGGAGGAGTCACGTGCTGCAGAGGCTCCGGAGGAACCCGAGGCCCCGGAGGACGAGGTCACGGCGCCGAGGAGGCGCCCGCGCCAAGCCGGCCACGAGTCCAGCCTGGGCGGCCCGGACGCGGGCGACAAGGGGAAGTGGCTGGCTGTTCCCAAGCCGGCGCCGAAACGGGCGGCCACCGCGCAGCCGGGCGGCAGCCGTGGAGGCGGTGGGAAGAAAAAGCGGGTATCCTAGGTGGGACCCACGAGGAGGGCGGTCCCCGTCGTCGTCGGGTAAGCCCATCTCCCCCTCCTCCTTAGTTTTCTCCCTTTCTTCCCGGTTCCTTATCCCGCCTTGATCAGGGAGGCGCGCGCCCTGGGGAGGACCCCAGGCGGCGAGGCCACGAGGACGGCGCCGCCGGACACCGCCGAGGAGAGGGAGCGCCAGGCGTGGCTCGACCTCGAGGCGGCCGAGCAGGAGCGGCGCGTTGGGGAGCGCCGCCCCTGGGAGAAAGCGGCGAAGAAACTGCAGCCTCCGGGAAGGGCCGGCAAAGAGGCCACTGGCGGAGCGTGGGAGCCGTTCCCCCGCGGCCGGCGCTGGAGGGAGGGAGGAGATGGTCCGCGACGCCGCCCAGCCGGGGGCGGCCGATGTGCCGCCGGGGGCAGAGGGGCCCCCGGAAGTCGAAATCCCGGTTCTGGATGTGCCGGCTCCGGACGTGCCGGCCCCGGAGGCGCCGGCTCTGGAGGTGCCCGCACCGGAGGAGAGCCGGCCAGGAGCGGCCGGAGGCGGTGCGTCGGAGGGGACGATCGTCACGTCCGGGGGGACGACCGCCGCGAGCTCGTCGTCGGGGCCCCCCGGCACGACGGCGCCGGGAGGGGCAGGTCCCTTGGTGACCTCCGGCAAAGGGGGGCCCGCGGACGGGGGCCGGCCGCAACAGAACTGGGCCGCAGCCGGCCGCCCGGCCATTGGTGATCCGCCGAGCACCCTTGGGGCGGCGGTGGCCGCCGTCATCGAGGCGTTTGCTACCGCGCGCGCCCAGACGTCGCAGGACGCTTTAGCCGCCAACGACCGGCTGGTGCATCTGGAGCAATCTGTCGCGGCAAGTTCTCTTCTTTCCTTCTTTTCTTGCTTTGGCGTTTTCTTTCTTTGCCAGTGGGGGCGCGCTAGCGCACCCACTGGGTGTAGCCCCCGAGGCTCGAGCCGGTTGGAGCGCAGGCGGGTCGAGCCTAACGCTGCTGTGTATCTTCGTCCTTCGCAGGCAGTGCATGACCGACGGGTGGCCGCGTACAACACCCTGCTGGGCTTGTACCGGGAGGCCGAGGGCCGGCTGGCGACTCTGTCCGCGGACCGGCAAGTTATGGAACCTCGCGATCTTCCAGTGGGGGCGCGCAAGCGCACCCACTGGGTGTAGCCCCTGGGAATCAGGCCGGCTGCTCCGGAGGCGGGCTGAATCCCTTTCTTCGTTTGGTTTCTGACAGCGGCCTCCTCGTCCCGAGCAGCCACCCACGCCGAGATGGTCAGCCTCCGCCGCCAGGTGGTGCAGCTTGGGGAGCAGCGGAGTCTCCTGACCGCGGAGTGCGACCGGCTCCGCGGGGAGACGGAACAGGCGAAGGCGGAGAAAGAGGAGCGCGAGGCGGCCCACCGCAAAGAGCTGGCGGACCGCGAGGCGGCCCTTCGTCGGGAGGCGGAGGAGCGGGAGAAAATCCTCCGCCAGGAGCTGGAGGCCAAGGATGCCGCGCTGACCAAGGCGGCCGAGGATGCGCGGGCGGCCCGGGATGAGCACGAGCGCCAGCGCCAGGAGTGGTCGGCCAGGGAGGTGGAGCTGCAGGAGCAAGGGCACGAGGTGGATCGGATGCTGCGCGGTGAGTTTTAAACACCTCGCTCTTTCCGCGCGTTGCTTCTGGGTTTTCCGGTTTGCCTCTTTGCTTATCCTGCGTATTCTTCTTTTACCTTCTTAGGGCTTTTCCCCGGTACACAGGAGGCCGCAGAGGCGGCCGTGGAGGCCCACCGTGAGGGCCAGCGGGCGCAGGGGGAAGCCGTTGGGCAGCTTGCCCCCTGGACCTTGGACGAGGTGGGGATCGCCGCCGGGGTGCGGCTGTCGGAGGTGGTTCGAGCCCTGAAGCGGCTCCAGGCGGCCGGCGCGGCGCTGGTTCGCATCCTTTGGCCCGGCGCGGTGGAGCCGGTCTCCATGAGCCGGCTGTTGAGGTGGCTGGAGTTCGGGGCCGCGCGGGTGAACGCCTGGAGGGCCTCCGCAGCACGCGTCGGTGCGGGCATGGCGCTCCGCATTGCGAGGTCATCGTACCCCGAGCTGGACCTGGGTCTGCTCACGGCCCAGCGTGCCGGCACCGACGCGGAGTTGGAGGCGGTGGCCAACGCACTGTCCGTGAGGGCAAGTGACCTCGCGTCCTTCGCCGCATGGGACGAGTACGTCCCGGAGCGCGGGGCGGACGGCGTGGTGATCCCGGAGGACCGGTACACGCTCGCCCTGGACGACCCGGAGGGGAGCGCCGCCGAGACGGACGAGGAAGAATCCGGCTCTGACGCCTATGCCGACTCCGAGCTGGCTCCGGACTTGGAGATGGGGGCCGACGCGGAGCGCACCGCCGACAAGGACGGGGCTTCTTCGTCGGCCGCCGCGGGCGGTGCCGGAGGAGATGACGGTGCTGGCGCCATCTAGAGCTTTTATCTTTTTGCATAGTTAGACTGCCATTCCACCCACTGGGGGTGTATATGTAATGAACTCGTGGCCGTGGGCCCTTTTTAAATTGTATGAAATTTTTGGTTGCTGAAATGTTGTCCTATGCGTGCCGGCTCGACCTTACCCTTTTTTGCTCTTTTGGTTCTATTCGCTCAAAACCTTTTCCCTCTTGGTTTCAGTCCCGCCAGCCGGACAGCCGGGAGCCGGTCTGTAGCAGGGACGGGGCGTCCGCCTCGAGGGAGCCAGTCGTGAGTTTGGAAACCGCGGGAGTTTTTTGGGTAAGGTGAGTCACAGAGGCGAAAAGAAAGTGTTCCGGCTAGCCTTAGCCGGCAATCCCCTTTGCAATCGATTTTTCGTGTGTGCTAAGCTTTGCCGTCTCGAGGTCCCGTCAGCCGGACAGCCGGGAGCCGGTCTGTAGCTGGGAGGGGTGGGAGCGCTCTTGTTAGTTCACATTACTTGACCGGCTTCGGGGGAGGAGGGCAGGACTAGCCGCGAGCCCCCGGGACCGGGAACCTGACACAGGAGCCAGCGAGCTAAAGTCTTAGAAAGAGACGAAAAGGGGCGTGTCCCAAGAGCAGGCTTGGGGCACCCATTGCATTCATAAGCCCAAAAGGGAAGGATATATACATACACTGGTTCTTAGCAGTAAAACGGGCGGAGGAGCGCCGCGTTCCACGGGCGCACCGTTTCCTCACCGGAGGCGTCTCTCTTGCGCTTCTGCGGCTTCTGGGCGTCTATTAGATAGTACGCGTTGTTATGCAGCGCCCGGCTGACGATGAACGGGCCCTCCCATGGGGAGGACAGCTTATGCTGGCCGGCAGTTCGCTGGATTCGCCTGAGCACCAAGTCTCCTTCGCGGAAGGAGAGTGGCCGTATCCGCTTGCTGTGGTAGTGCCGGAGCTTCTGCTGGTAGATGGCCGCCCGGCTCAGAGCCAGCTCGCGAGCCTCCTCGAGGAGGTCGACGCCGTCTTATCTTGCCTTCTTTGCGTCCGTCTCCGTGTACAGGGTAACCCGAGGCGAATCGAACTCGATGTCGGTGGGCATGATTGCCCCGGACCCATACACGAGAAAGAACGGGGTGTAGCCGGTCGACCGGTTGGGCATGGTCCTGAGGCTCCAAAGGACAGCCGGCAGCTCTTCGACCCAGCAGCCGGCCGATCGGACCAGTGGCGCTACGAGCCGGGGCTTGATGCCGGCCAAGATCAGGCCGTTTGGCCTCTCGACCTGGCCGTTTGACTGTGGGTGGGCGACGGACGCCAGATCGAGCCGGATGCCCTGCTTGGAGCAGAAACGCACTAGCGCGCCCTTGGCGAAGTTCGTGCCGTTGTCGGTGATGATGTTGTGGGGGACGCCGTAGCGGACCATGATGTCTTCGATGAACCGGACGGCCGTGGGGCCGTCCAGCTTCTTGATTGGCCTGGCCTCGATCCACTTGGTGAATTTGTCGACGGCTACCAGCAGATGTGTCATGCCGCCTCGTGCGGTCTTGAAGGGTCCTACCATGTCCAGCCCCCAGACGGCAAAAGGCCATGAGAGGGGGATGGTTTGGAGGGCTGAAGCCGGCAGGTGGCTCTGCGTGCTGAAGCGCTGGCAGCCTTCGCACTTGTCGACTAGCTGCCTGGCCGCCTCCAAAGCAGTCGGCCAGTAGAAGTCATGGCGGAACGCCTTGGCCACCAGGGTCCTGGAGGCGGCGTGGTGACCGCACTCGCCCTGGTGGATGTCGAGGAGGATCTCTTGCCCTTTCTCCGGCTCGACGCAGCGTTGGAAAACGCCGGTGGTGCTGCGATGAACCAGCTCGTGGTTGATGATGCTTTAGGCCAGGGCTCGGCGCTGGATTTGTCTTGCTGTGGCCTCATCAGAGGGGAGCTCGCCGCGTAGGAGGAACGCCAGGATGGGCTGGGCCCATGAGGGGGCCGAGACGAGAGCCGGCTCGGGTTCAAGGGGGGCGTTGGCAGCGGCAGGAGCCCCCGGGTCCGAGGGACCAGTCCCCGGGTCTTGCTCGCTAGCCTCCGGGGCCGGCTCGCCAGCACCCGGGGCTGGAGCAGTCGAAGGGGCGTCGATTGCCATCATGACGGCCATGGGTCCGGAGCCGGCCGCTGCGGGCGCGGCCGGCTCACTGGCCGGAACTGGTGCTGCCGGCTGGGCAGCCGGAGTTGGTGGAGCCGGCGGAAGGGTCGACGCCGACGGTGCCGGCTGTGAAGCAGGAGCTGTCGATGGGCCGGCTGCGTTAGCCGGCACGAAGATGGAATCCGATTCGAGGGAGTGCTTGATCGAAGGCTTGAGCAGCCGCTCGAGGGAGACGCCGGCAGGGATGGCCTGCCGGGTGGAGACGATCTTCGCCAGCGTATCGGCCGCCTCGTTGTCCACACGGGGGACGTGATGGAACTCGCAGCCCTCGAAGGAGCCGGTGAGCTGCTGGACGAGGAAACGATAGCTGGCCATGTTGGCGTCCCGGGCGTCCCACTCGCCAGAGACTTGCTGCACCACGAGGTTGGAGTCGCCGAAGCATATGATGCGCTGGATGCCGATCTCCTTGGCGAGCCGGAGGCCGTGGACGAGGGCCTCGTACTCGGCCACGTTGTTGGAGGCGGCGAAGTGGATCTGGAGCGCGTACTTGAGTTGATCTCCCCTTGGGGACGACAGGACGATGCCGGCTCCCAAGCCGGCCCGCATCTTCGAGCCGTCGAAGTGCATACTCCAATGTGTGGAGTCGGGTGGGGGCGGCACGAACTGGGTTTCGGCCCAGTCGACGAGGAAGTCGGCCATCGCTTGTGATTTGATGGCGGTGCGCGGCTCGTACCGTATCTCGTAGTCGGCGAGGGCGATGGTCCGCTTGGCTATCCGGCCGGTGGCGTCCCGACCGCACATGATTTCGCCCAGCGGCGCCGTGCTGGCCACGGTGATGACATGCTCCTGGAAGTACTACTTGATCTTCTGGGCGGCGAAGTATATGCCATAGCACATCTTCTGGTAGTGGGGGTAGTTTTGCTTGGAGGCGGAGAGGACCTCGCTGAGGTAGTAGACGGGGCGCTGGATTGGCAGCGCTTTGCCTTCCTCCGATCGCTCCACCACCAAGACGATGCTGATGATGCGTGTGGTCGCCGCGATGTAGGCGAGCAAAGGCTCCTTCTCAGCCGGGGCGGCCAGGATGGGCGCGCTGGTGAGGGCCCGCTTGAGGCCGCGGAACGCCTCGTCCGCCTCGTCGGACCAGTCGAACATGGCCGGCTTCTTCGAGGGGTCGCGGCCCGGCTCGACCAGGGCCGTCTTGCGCAGGAGCCCGTAGAGGGGCAATGCCTTCTCGCCTGGCCGGCTGATGAACCGGCTGAGGGAGGCGAGGCAGACGGTGAATTTCTGGACGTCGCGGGGCCGGGTCGGCTTGGGCATGCGCTTGATTGCCCTGATCTTCTCGGGGTTAGCTTCGATGCCGCGGGCGGACACGAAGAAGCGCAGGAGTTGGCCGGCTGGGACGCCGAAGACACACTTCTCCGGGTTGATCTTGATCTTGTATTCACGCAGGTTGGCGAACGTCTCCCGGAGATCGTCGAGGAGGCTGAAATGCTTCTTGGACTTGACGACGATGTCGTTGACGTAGACGTGGACATTCCTGCCTATCTGAGGCGGGAGACACTTCTGCATGCAGCGCTGGAAGGTGGCGCCTGCGTTCTTCAGGCCGAAGGACATGGTGATGTAGTAGTAGGCCCCGAAAGGGTTGATGAAGGAGGTTTTCAGCCGGTCGGCCGGGTCCAGCTTGATCTGGTGGTAGCCGGAGTAGGCGTCCAGGAAAGACAGCAGGTCGCAGCCGGCCGTGGAGTCGATGACTTGATCGATCCGCGGCAGGGCGAACGGGTCCTTGGGACACGACTTGTTCAGGCTCGTGTAGTCGATACACATGCGCCAAGTTTTGTTCTTCTTCAGCACCAGGACTGGGTTGGCTAACCAGTCTGGGTGGAATACCTCCATGATGAAGCCGGTTGCGAGTAGCCGGGCGATCTCTTCCCCTATAGTATGCCACTTCTCCTCGGAGAAACGGCGCATGGGTTGCTTGACCGGCTTCGCATCCGGCCATACGTGAAGCTTGTGCTCGGCGAACTTCCTCGGAACACCCGGCATGTCCTTTGGAGACCATGCAAAGATGTCCCGATTCTCACGGAGGAAGTCGACGAGCTGACTTTCCTATTTGCTGTCGAGGCGGGAGCCGATGGTGACGCATTGCTTGGGGTTGGCCGGGTCGAGTGGCACTTGCCTGGTGTCCTTGGATGGCTGGAACGAGGCTTCCCCGACCGACTGGGACGGAGGACCGGCATGGCCGGCTGGCCAGAGGTGTGGGCCACGAGCCGGTCGAGCTGCCGCTTCTCCTCTGCAATCTCCAGGGCTTCGGCCAGCCGGCTGCCGTCCCGCGCGCATGCGATCGACATCTTGTAGTCGCCGGCTATGGTGATGATGCCCTTGGGACCCGGCATCTTGAGCTTGGGGTAGGCGTAATGGGGGATCGCCATGAACTTGGCGAGAGCCGGCCGGCCCAGCAGCGCGTGGTAGGGACTGTCGAGGTCCACCCCCTCGAACCATACCGGCTCGCGGCGAAAGTGGCTGCGGCCGCCGAAGAGAACGTCGAGCTTGATCTTGCCGACGGGGGTGCAGGACTTTCCCGGCACGATGCCGTGGAAAACGGTCCGGCTCGCTTGCAGGTCCTCCACCTTGAGCCCCAGCTTGAGCATCGTGTCGAGGTAGAGGATATTGATGCTGCTGCCCCCATCGATCAACACCCGCGAGAAGCGGCACGTGCGCCTCTCGGAGGCGATGGTGGGGTCGAGGACGAGGGCGTAGCTGCCTGGGCTCGGCATCACGGCCGGGTGGTCCGCCCGGCTCTAGGTGACCGGCTTCTCGGACCAGTGCATGAACTGGGGAGTCGCGGGCATGGTGGCATTCACCTCGCGGTGGAGCCGGCGTTGAGCGTGCTTGTCGGTCTCTTCACTAGTGAAGACGACGTAGGAACCGTCTTGGATGGGGAATTGGTCGAGCAACCGGCCGTCGTTCTGAGCCGGAGCCGGGGCCTGAGCCGGAGCGGGAGCCGGAGGCGGCGCCGGCGCGCGAGGCGGCGGCGGGTGACGAGTCGGAAGACCCTCGCCCCGGGCCAGCCGCTGCGAGAAGCTGCACTGCCGGAGCGTGTGCGTGGCCGGCTTGGCGCCGGAATGGTGTTTGCAGGGGAGGTCGAGCATCTGCTCGAACGTGAGCTTGGGCTGCCAGGCAGCCTTGCCGGTGTGCTGACGCTGGCTGGAAGCCTGGGCAGCCGGCTGCTTTTCCTCGATTGAGGCAACCTGCCGGCTCCCGCAGCGGGGGTCCGGCTGGTCGGCTTTGCGCTTGTTGTTCTGCTGCTGCCGGTTGTCGGCGGCTGACCGCGGCGTGGCGGGCGGCGGAGCCGGCTTGGCTGGCGTGGCGACCTTCATCCGCATAACGGAGTCGGCCGTTGCGTACTTGTCCGCCTTGGCCATCAGGTCTGCCAGGGTAGCCGGCTCGGAGCACAGGAGCTTGTGCTTGAGGTGGGTGCCGTCTCGGCAACCCTCGATGAAGTATTGGATGGCCTGCACCTCGTGCACCCCTTCGCAGGATTTGCGGAGCTCGGTCCAGCGCGTGAGGTATTCGCGGAGGGGCTCCTCCGGCCCCTGGACGCACATGGCCAGCTCGCGGGGCCAGCCGGGCCGCTTGTAGGTGCCGGTGAAGTTGCGGACGAACGCTTCTTCGAAGTCTATCCATGTGTTGATGCTGCCGGCCGCCAGGCTGTTCAGCCAGGTGCGGGCCGAGCCGATCAGCATAAGGGGGGCGTAGCGGACGGCTACGTGCTTGTTCCCCCTGGCGATGCCGGCTGCGGTGGTGTAGTCGATCAGCCAATCCTCCGGCTTGGCAGCCCCGTTGTACTTCGGGGTGTCGCGGGGAAGCGTGAAGCTGGGCGGAAACGGCTCGTTGCGGATCCGGGGGCCAAAGCACGCTGGGCCAATCGAGCCCTCCTCCTCGAGGAGGGCGGACTGCGCCAGCCGGTCGAGGCGGAGCCGCGCGTCGTTCTCGATGTGGGGGACCCGCGGCAGGAGTCGGGCCGCGAGTTCGGGGCGGACGACAGGCGGGACGGACCGTGCCGGGTCCTGTCGTGGAGGCGGAGTGTGTCCGCGGCTATGCCGGCTACCGCCAGCCGGCGCCTCGTCGCGGCGGTTGCCGTCAACCGGGTTGTTGCTGCGCCGGCTATTCACAGCCGGCTGCTCGTTCCCGTGCAGCTGGGAACGCCGAGCGTTGCTTCCCTCGGCCCGCCGGCCGGAGGGGCGGGCGGAACTGGAGTGCTGAGCCGGCCGACGGTCAGCGGCCCCAGTGCCCGCACCCTCGGGACGGGGGAGCTCGGAGACGGCTTCGCCGGGGGCGAAACCGATTTGTTGCGCGTTGGCAGTGTCGATGAGGTCCTTGATGTGCCGCTCGCGTGCGACACGCTCCTCACCCACCAAGGTAGCCAGATCCTCGTAGGCTACCTTGGCGGCCCGCAGGTTGGCCGCGGGGGTGTCGTAGATTTCCGCGACCACGCGGCCGCCGAGGTCCTTGAAGGCGGCCGCCGAGGATTTCCGCGACCACGCGGCCGCGGTCACGCACAGCCCCACGCCGGCTAGGCTCGGTGCCAGCTGGGGTGAGGCCTTATGCGTAGGCATACTCCCGCTGCGCGGCTTCCATCCGACGCCGCTCGGTAGCGACGGCGCTGGCGTCTTTGAATAGTGTCGGGGATATACCCCGCGGTAAGACCCGCCCAAGACTTGGCGGCTCTTATGGTGACCCTGAAGATGAGCCCTGAGGACGAGACCCTGAAGATGAGCCCTGAGGCTTATGCTGAGAGCAGCCCTGAGGCTTATGCTGAGAGCAGCCCTGAGGCTTATGCTGAGAGACGCCCTGAGGCTTATGCTGAGAGCCGCCCTGAGGCTTATGCTGAGAGAGCCCTGAGGCTTATGCTGAGAGCAGCCCTGAGGCTTATGCTGAGAGCCGCCCTGAGGCTTATCTGAGAGCAGCCCTGAGGCTTATGCTGAGAGCAGCCCTGAGGCTTATGCTGAGAGCCGCCCTGAGGCTTACGCTGAGAGTCGCCCGGAAGAAGAGAAGCCCAAGATGAGAGGCCCAAGATGAGAAGGCCGAATATCTTCGATCCAAGTCCGACTAGGACTCTTCATGTAAGCCTCCCCTCCAACTTATATAAGGAGGGGTAGGGCACCCCGAAAGGGACAGATGACAAGTTACAAGCTTCATAGGTCTAGACAGACAGATTAGAGGCTTTAGAGATTAGAAGCTCTTGAGATTAGAGGTTTCGTAACACCTCCCTTGTAACCAAGATCATCATCAATATCAATCAAGCAGGATGTAGGCTTTTACCTCCACCGCGAGGAGCCGAACCTGGGTAAAATCTCGCGT
The DNA here is from genome assembly GCA_039707655.1 of Elymus sibiricus. NCBI lineage: Eukaryota > Viridiplantae > Streptophyta > Magnoliopsida > Poales > Poaceae > Elymus > Elymus sibiricus. Next base: position 449,308,753 of record CM077667.1, on the reverse strand, counting down.
CTCTCGATCCCGATCAACCCCTCTCAAGCTACCTCTTAGATGCGTTGGCCTCACACCTAAGTTCTCTCACGAGAGCATCTGCCGTGAAAATACCACGACAGTTGGCGCCCACCGTTGGGCCCCGCACGGTGGTGTTGAGTTCTTGGAGGGATATTTTCTAGGGTTTCGAGAGGTTTGCAATTTTCAGAGGAAGAAGAGCTGATACAAGTTTGAGATCAAGATCAAAGTGGTTAGGGTTTCATCTGAAAGAGCCGCCGCCGTCGATTTGTTTAGTGGCGGCTTTCACTGAGACTGACCAGGGTCGGGATAAATCTTCTGCGGATCCGTTCGTGACATCTAGCGATCTGAAGATTAATTTTTACTGCAACACGGCGTCACGTCGCCATCAAACCTTCAAATTGCAAGACATCTATGCCGATCTAGTACAGGATCTGATGGCTCTCAAGCCGCCTGTCCCTGGCTCATCCTAGCCGCTATAAGTCGCCGAGATCAACGAGATTGCCATAAGTCGTCGAGATCAACTTCGCTGCTAGCTGTCAATCAATTACGCTGGTTAAACTGTCCTATGGTGGTACGTCCAAGTCAGGGTACAACTCGGTTTGACAATGATTCAAGGAATAGTCCAAAAAAGCAAAAGCCCATGGCTGGTCAACACCAACAGGAAGACAGGTACGACTGGGGGTTCATGTCCATGACTCGGATTGATCGTATCGAGCCGCCGGGACATCCGCCTCTGAGCCGCCGTCGCGCCCGGCCAGCACGCCCTCGCCTCTACAGCACTCGCCGCCTCTGAGCGTCGCAACCTTGCAAGCCGCTGCCTCGCCGCGACGAGTCGCCTTCGGCAGCAGCTGCCCGCCAGACTCGGCCTTCCGCCACAAATTTCAAACTCGCCGTTGAGCCGTGGCCGACCTCGCCGTGGCAAAGTCGATCTGAGAGCTTCGCTGCCGAAGACTCGCCTGCACGCGAGGCCTCTGTTGCACGCCCGCGCGCCTCTGACGCGCCCGCGAGACGCCAGGTTCTACCTCTCCGCTCAGCCGCGTCACGAGCATTCGGCGCGCCCTCGCTTTTCTTCAGCTATTGAGCCGCCTCGCCGCCACAAATCGTCTTGGCCTCAAGCTCGCCCATCGCCGGCAGCCGCCTCGAGCCGCCTGCACCGTGCTAGGCTTCCACCACCGGAGAGCCGCCCTACGCATCCGGGCTGCCCCGCGGTGTCTTTGAATCGCGGCTCAGAGCCGCCCGTTCGGGGCACCCTGTCTTGGTTGCCTCGCCGGCTCGCTGCGCCGGTTTTTACCTCGCCTCGCGGGACCTCTACTTCCGAGACCCGCTGCCTCCGAGCTACCCGTCTCTGCTGTTGCCGCGCCTCGTCTCGACCAAGGAGCACTGAGGAGCTGCCGCGCTGAGCCGCCTTGCCGACCGCTGTTACCTTGCGTCACACCTTCCGCCATGGCCACACCACCCCTTGTGTTGAGCCGCCGCACCGGACTCCTCGGCGACTGCCTCCGCAGTCTCGCTTTCTGTAAGAGCCGACGCCTCAGCTACAACTGCTGTTGCCGCACCACGCTCCAGCCTTGAGCCGACCGGAGGAGGAAAATTCGCCAGTCCGGCCCGCCTTGGGGGCCTCTGGCCGTGAGCTGCCTAGCCTCCATCTCGTCAAGTTTCCGCCGCGTCTCAACTGCTGCAGGAGAGCCGCCGTGCTACCGCACAGCGAAGTCGCCGTCACCGTTGTGCCTTCGAGCCGCCGCCAAGCTGAAGGATCTGTCCGAGTTGACCTATAACTCCGCTCAAGAAAAATTGATGATTCCAGACTTGGAAGAATTTTAGAGCTGAAGGATCTGTCCGGCTCCGAGTCATCCCCACGGCCCGCCATCGCGGACAAGTGTTGAGTCGCCATCACCAGCGAGCCGCCGCCTGGTCAACTATGACCCGCAAAGGAAAAACGGCCAAGACCCGGACTTCGAGCCGCCGCCGCAAGTGCCTCTGCCGCAACCTTGCCGCCATCCTGGTTCATCTCGGCAGGCGCCTCTCCCGCGGTCATGTGTGGGTGTCCTCGCTTCATTCTTGAGCCACCGAGAGCCTTACCCGCCGGGTCACCAAAAGCCTCTGACGAGCCGCAGTTTGTGCGCCGCCTCCACTTTTGCCGCGGGCAGAGCAGCCCTCCTCTGCAGCCTTGCCTCGGCAAGGGCCTCATGCCGAGCCACCAGAATCCGCCGCCGGGAGCCTACAACCTCACCGCTGCGGCCTCGCCTGCGCCGAGCCGCCCCCGTGGCCTTGCGTCGCGGCAGCCGACGAGCCACCTCGCGGCCTCACCGTCGTCGCCCATAAGCCGCCGGCCCAAGTCGCCGTCTACAAACCGCTGTGCCTGACACTCCTCTGGTCGCCTCCCGTGAGCTGCCACTGGAGAACCGCCCTAGCAGCACCGGCCGCCGTGGACCACGCCTGTAAAATCGCCACCGGCCGTGCCGTGCCGACCTCACCGGAGAGATCTTGAGCCGCCCGCCTTCGCTCAATAGCGCCACGAGTCGCCTGTGCCTCGCGCCGCTTCGACCTCATTTTGCCACGGCGGCTTTCTATCGCCGCCTCGCCTGCCATTTCCGCCAGGAGCCGCCAGGTTTGGCCTCCGCCTCCGAGCCGCCGGCCCCGAGCGCCGCCTCTGCCGGTCTCTGCCGAGCCGGCTTCGAGCCGCCGCCTCTCGCCTCCATGAGCCGCCCAGGCCGAACTCTTGCTCACCGCGTGCATCTTATCCGTCCAAGTGTGGAAAGACATGGGGGCTGCCCGTGTGGAGGGCTAACAAGTCAAAGGCCGCCTGTTAAAGAAAAACGGTTTGGTCAACATGACCCGGAGGGCCCGTGCTGAGCTACCCAGTCCCAGGCTCTTGCTACGATCGCGCTTCAAGTCGCCTCCGTTGTCGCCACTGGGACCTCAAGAAAGTAGTCGACTCGCTGTTGAAATTACCGGAATTATCCAACGGACGCTATGGATCATCTGTTAAAGACATCAGGTGATATCCATCTAAGTATATTTTTACACAGGTTATTTGTGTGAAAGATCAATTATTTTGGTCTGTATATGTTTATGCAGGACAACTCTTCATTATAAAGTGGGTTATACGGCGGCTTACAAACGCCTGCGGCTTACTAGCGCCGACTTACAACGCCGAAGCCTGACTCGCCCGCCATGGCGCACAAGTCGCCGCTACTGCAGCTTTGGTTCACTTCAACAACCGGCTGGAATGAGCCATGGACAAAGTCACTGACATGACGTAATCTTACGGGATCATTCATAACCCGCCAAGGTCAAGCTTCAACACATTCCAGCGTTCAGTTATCAACTATATGCTGGTTCATGCTACGACCAAGTATGGAGAATCTCAAGCCAACTCCTCGAGTCGACTCAAGACTTGGGGGCTACACCGGTATGACTCGATAGAATCGGCTGTTATTACAAATTCAAGATCCTAGTACTGAGGGACTATTACCACATTGGTGAAAAATTTCCGGTTCAACATCCGGTTCAGAAGAAATCTATCTCTCACAAAATTCTGAGTTTCCAATACCCGGCTCAATGTCTGGTTCAAGAGGAGTCCATCACTTGCAAGGATCAAGTTCTCAGAAAAGGCTGTGCCTCTGTATCGGAAACTGAAGGAAACAGATGACTTCAAGAAGGGCGAAGCCGCCAGCGAAAGCTTTTGAAGTTCTGAAGAAATAATTGGCAGATCCACCTGTGTTAGCAGCTGCAACCATATTCGCTAAGTTAATCCCGCTTCCAGGACCGTGAACTTTGTAAAGTCAATCCTAACAGGGACCCTGCACTTAGTCGAAACAAAAAAAGATCCATATGGGCTGTGCTTACTGGTAATCCAGAAGCCTTCGCCATCTTGGGACCACCAAACCCTTATGGGCCGAACTTACTGGTAATCCAGAAGTCGCCACCATATCGGGTTAAAGTCCTAATAAGCGGGCTGTGTTACTGGTAATCCAGAACCTTCATCCGTATACAGGCATCCAATAAGCGGGCTGTGTTACTGGTAATCCAGAACCTTCATCCGTGTACGGGCATAAAAGACTCATATGGGTTGAGCTTCCTGATAATTCAGAAGCCTTCACCATCTTGGGACCATCAACCCTTATGAAGCTAAACTTACTGGTAATCCAGAAGTCGCCATATTGGGTAAAAGGCCTAATAAGCGGGTCGTGTTACTGGTGACCCAGAACCTTCATCCGTGTACAGGCACCCAATAAGCGGGTCGTGTTACTGGTAATCCAGAACCTTCATCCGTGTACGGGCACAAACGACTTAGATGGGACGATGCTTACTGGTAATCCAGAAGCCTTCACCATCTTGAAATCATTAACCTTATGGGCCAAACCTTCTGGAAGTCGCCACCATATTGGGAAGAAAATAACCTTATGGGCCGAACCTCCTGGAAGTCGCCACCATATTGGGAAGAAAATAACCTTATGGGCCGAACTTTCTGGAAGCCACCATCATACTGGGGGCTTTCACAGCCTTTTTGATGTTTTTACAAGTTTGATAAAACTTTCTTGAGATTCACTGCTTTTGCGAGTTTTATGATTTTTCTTTACGAACTCTTTCTAATGTTCGTGTCTGGCCGAGAGCCGCCAGTTTTTATTATACTGGTTATATCTTACGCATCTGCAAGTTTGCTGGCTATAAGCCGCCATGACTAATTTAGTTATTTGTTTAATACTTGTTAAAAGTAGTTCATACATCTTATCAAGTTTTATGACTATCTTGATGTTTGGCCGAGAGCCGCCAGCATCATACAAAGGATTCAATTTCTTTCAGAAGCAAGTCTGATACCTTTGCATGAAGCTTCCTTATGAAAATTATTCTGGCTGCTTCTGAGACCCGGCAGTTTCAAGAAGACAGCCGACTCTTGGGGACTACAAGTGGTTCTTCGCTCTATCTAAGACCCGGCAGTTTCAAGAAGACAGCCGACTCTTGGGGACTACAAGTGGTTCTTCGCTCTATCTAAGACCCGGCAGTTTCAAGAAGACAGCCGACTCTTGGGGACTACAAGTGGTTCTTCGCTCTATCTAAAGAACCGACTGTTTCAAGAAGACAGCCGGCTCTTGGGGATTACACATGGGAGGTACAAGGATTTTTAGTTCATGACTGAAAGATTCAGATGCACAATCCGGATTTCTCCAAGGTTGCAACGCTTATAGTGAAGCAAGTCTTAAGCTATCACTACGTTCCCTTCTTAAAACTTGGGGGCTACAGTGGACATATATATGTTGAAATTGAAAGAAAAATTCAAATTGACCCGGGCTGAGAAGACCCGGCTTGGAAGGACATATCCTGCGAAGACATTCAATTACATGACCGGGTGTCAGCAATAATCATGACCCGGCGTTATAACTCAGCAAGGAGGAACAGATGCCGGCTCGGAAGAACCTTTGATCCAGCGTATAACCTTGTCAAATTTATCATTTTTGTTTGTTTTACAGGATAAGTTTAACATGGATAAATCCAAATTAAACTGGGGACTAATGTCGGGGATATACCCCGCGGTAAGACCCGCCCAAGACTTGGCGGCTCTTATGGTGACCCTGAAGATGAGCCCTGAGGACGAGACCCTGAAGATGAGCCCTGAGGCTTATGCTGAGAGCAGCCCTGAGGCTTATGCTGAGAGCAGCCCTGAGGCTTATGCTGAGAGCCGCCCTGAGGCTTATGCTGAGAGCCGCCCTGAGGCTTATGCTGAGAGCAGCCCTGAGGCTTATGCTGAGAGCAGCCCTGAGGCTTATGCTGAGAGCCGCCCTGAGGCTTATCTGAGAGCAGCCCTGAGGCTTATGCTGAGAGCAGCCCTGAGGCTTATGCTGAGAGCCGCCCTGAGGCTTACGCTGAGAGTCGCCCGGAAGAAGAGAAGCCCAAGATGAGAGGCCCAAGATGAGAAGGCCGAATATCTTCGATCCAAGTCCGACTAGGACTCTTCATGTAAGCCTCCCCTCCAACTTATATAAGGAGGGGTAGGGCACCCCGAAAGGGACAGATGACAAGTTACAAGCTTCATAGGTCTAGACAGACAGATTAGAGGCTTTAGAGATTAGAAGCTCTTGAGATTAGAGGTTTCGTAACACCTCCCTTGTAACCAAGATCATCATCAATATCAATCAAGCAGGATGTAGGCTTTTACCTCCACCGCGAGGAGCCGAACCTGGGTAAAATCCCGCGTCTCTCGATCCCGATCAACCCCTCTCAAGCTACCTCTTAGATGCGTTGGCCTCACACCTAAGTTCTCTCACGAGAGCATCTGCCGTGAAAATACCACGACAAATAGTATGCGGCGGGCCGCCTCCAGCTCGGCTATGGTGGTGGCCGGGTTCGCCATCGGGGCAATGGGGGTGCTCAGACCCCGGAGGGTAGCGGCGAGCGGGTCGGATGTACCGGTGCAGGCGGCGGCCGCGTCGGCCTCAGCCTGCGCACGGCCCGAAGTGCTGGAGGAGGTGGTGACCATCACTCCCACGCGGACGCGGGAGCCGCTGGCCTCGCCCGTGGCGAGTGCACCCACGGACGCGGGGGGATCGGTGCAGTCGAGAACCTGGCTAGGGTACTCGTCAGCCGCCGGCTCGTCGGCGATGCTTAGCTTGCCGAAACACCCGGCGAGTGCGGCGACATCGAGCGCCGGGCCGCGGCCGAGACACCCGTCAGAGAGGCCGGCCGCGTCGCCCGCAGAGCCTGCCGGAGCAAGCCCCACGAGCATGCATTTCTGCTCGGACGCGGGGCGGCCGAGGGAGGCGGTGAAGGGTCCCGCCCGGAGCGTGATTCCGGCCGGCGCCGCGTGCGGATCCACGGTGGGCGCCAACTGTCGTCGTTTCGTCACGGCAGATGCCATGGGTAGGCTTATCGAGAGTGGTTGGGGCCGAAGGACGCCGACGGGCTCCGGGAGCGGGGTTAGGCACAAGCGGTGGCGGACACACGATGTACCCAGGTTCAGGGCCCTCCGTGGGAGGTAACACCCCTAGTCCTGCTCGGTCTGGTTGAGACAATGGTGAAGTTACAATGGTGCTCCTGGAGCTGTATCGCTATAGGAGGAAGAAGGGGCTAGACTGCCTCAGCTGCCTCTCTACGTGAGTGTGGTGTGTGGAGAGAGAGTCGTCCCCTTGCATGGGGGAGGTCCAGGGGGTTTTATAGGCCAACCCCCCGGATTACAATATGAATAAGAGATCTCAGGGGGGCCCCAGCCGGCAGCCTCACTAGCCGGCCGTGGGGCCCCCGGCTGAGGGGTCCCGTCGTTGGTAGGGCCCGCCGGCTGCAGGGTCCCGTCATGAGCCGGCGGGGCCCGCACGGTGGGTCCCCGCGCCTGTCGTGTCGCGGCACTGGTTCGTCCTTCGGGGCGTCGTCTTGTGGCAGCCGGCCGAGGTCAGCGGTACGGCCGGCTGCACTGCAGCCATGCCGGGGCAGGTAATGGAGTGGTTGAGGGCGTGCTGGCACTGTTGGGAGTCCTGTCGCGGTCGGCCAGAGTCACAGGCACTGCCACCTCCACTGTGGCCGCACGGGCGCTGACCCCAGATGGGATGGGGGCCACTGTGGCCGCGCGTACCCGACCGTGGCATCCAATGGGCGGCAGGGCGTAGCCGGCAGGGTGCAGCCGGCAGGATGCAGCCGGGCCGTAGGGGGAGTCGGATCGCCCTCCAGTCGCTTCAGAAAGTTGGAGTAGTGGGTCGCTTGAGGCTACCCCGGGGTTATCCCCCCGACACTACTACCTACAGACTCGTAGGTCTATGGTGGACTACTCAGGCATCATTGGAGAGGCACCTATGAGGTAGATGAACCCCTCCGTGATGGTGTTTAGATTGGATCTCGCGGTTCTGGTACTTGCGGTGGCTGGAATTGTGTTTCGTCGACTCCCCTAGTGTTTTTGGAATATTTGGGAATTTATAGGCATTAGAGGCGGTGCGGAGGGGCCCCGTGGAGGGCACAACCCATCAGGGTGCGTTGGGGGCCCCCTGGCGCGCGCTGGTGGGTTGTGCTCTCCACAGCCCACCTTCTTGGCTCTTCTTTGACCCACTGGGTGTCTTCTGGTCCAGAAAAAATCTCCAAAAAGTTTCGTCGCGATTGGACTCCGTTTGGTATTGATTTTCTGCGAAGTAAAAAAAACAAGCAAAAACAATCACTGGCACTTTGGCACTATGTCAATAGGTTAGTCCCAAAAAATGATATAAAATTGTCATAAAATGATTGTAAAACATCCAAGAATGATAATATAACAGCATGGAACAAGCAAAAATTATAGATACGTTGGAGACGTATCAGCATCCCCAAGCTTAATTCCTACTCGTCCTCGAGTAGGTAAATGATAAAAACAGAATTTTTGATGTGGAATGCTGCCTAACATGTTCATCATATTCTTTTCTTTTTGTATAGCATGGACATTTGGACTTGTAAATGACTCAAAGCAATAGTCTAGTTTTAACATAATGACTTCAATACTCAAGCATGTCAACAAGCAACCATGTCTTTCAAAATATCAACACTAAAGAAAGTTATCCCTAGCCCATCATGCTCAATCATTGATCCATTCATGAAACACACTCAAATATTAGCTATGCCCAATGCTCAAGTACGATCATAGTGCCCCCTAGTTGGTGCTTATAAGAGAAGATGGAGACTCAAAGTAAAAATAAAAATTGCATAAAGTAAATAGATAGGCCCTTCGCAGAGGGAAGTAGGGATTTGTAGAGGTGCTAGAGCTCGAGGTTTAAATTGAGAGAGAAAAAATATTTTGGGTGGCATGCTTTTCCTGTCAATGAAAACGACAAAGTAGCTCACAATACTTTCCATGCTAGATATATCATAGGCGGTTCCCAAACAGAAAATAAAGTTTATTCGTTTTTCCACCAGACTTTCACTTTCCATGGCGGGCCGTATCCACGGTTGCCTTCCATACCAACACTTTCCAAGGAATTTATTATTTGACAACATAAAGTAATTATTTTTTTTCTTTTTCATTTCGGGAATGGGCATCCCTATTACCGCCGCACTCTCATGCAATGACAAGTGAATAAACACTCATCTTGAGAATAACACATCTAGCATGGAAAAATATTGGACACTCCCCACCATTTCATGAGCGGTACGGGCACACAAAAGAGAAAATTTATTTTGAAAATTTAGAGATGGCACAAACAAATTTGCTTGGAACGGCATGGGAATACTGCATATAGGTAGGTATGGTGGACTCATAAGGCAAAACTTGGTTTAAGGATTTTGGATGCACAAGTAGTATTTCTACTTAGTACAAATGGAGGCTAGCAAATAGATTGGGTAGCAACCAAACCAAGAAACGAAAATTCACATAAGTGAGCATTGAACATAACTAACACCGAATAATGCACCACAAGTAGGATGTAACTTCATTGCATAACTATTGACTTTCGTGCATGCATAGGGAATCACAAACCTTAACACCAATATTCCTACTAAGCATAATTACTCACTAACATGACTCACATATTACTATCATCATGTTTCAAAACTATTACAAGGAATCAATTTTAATTTGTCCAATGATCTTCATGAAAGTTTTTATTATATCCTCCTTGGATATCTATCACTTTGGGACTAGTTTCATATATTGCCATTGCTTTTTGGCAAGCTCAAACAAATTTAAGTGAAGCACATGAGCATAAAGATTTCATCTCTCAAAAAGGTATAAATGAAGCATGAGAGGATTTCTTCAAAATTTACTTACTCTCAAAATTTACTTACTAACAAACAAAGCAAGCAAAGATACAAGATGCTCCAAGCAAAACTCATGATGTGTGACGAATAAAAATATAGCTCCAAGTAAAATACCGATGGTCGTTAGAAGAAAGAGGGGATGCCACTCGGGGGCATCCCCAAGCTTAGTTGCTTTTTTATCTTTGGATATACCTTGGGGGTGCGGTAGCATCCCCAATCTTAGGCTTTTATCACTCCTTATTCCTTCATCCATCGTGATCTCACCCAAAACTTGAAAACTTCAATCACAAAAAACTCAACAAAATCTTCGTGAGATCCGTTAGTATAATAAAGCAAATTACTACTTAGGTGCTGTTACAAACCCATTAAAATTTTATTATTGCATTATACCTACTGTATTTTAACTTTACCATGGCTCATACCCTTCAATATAACCCATAGATTCATCAAAACAAGCACACAATGCAACGAAAACAGAATCTGTGTTAAACAGAACAGTCTGTAGTAATCTGTACTACAACCATACTTATATAACTCTAAAAATTCTGAAAAATTATGAAAACGTAAGGAATTTGTATATAAACACTGTGTTAAAATTTCAGCTCAATATCATGTTCCAGCAAAAAATGAAAATTCATATACTGGACGCAAATTTTCTGTTTCAGATTCAGCATCGCTTCTACTCATCCATGAATCATCCTAATGGCTTTACTTGGCACAAAAACTAAATAAACCATAAAAACACAATCATAACAGAGGAATAATTTTGTCAACACTCAAAAAAAGAAAGGAAAAAAGCAAAAATTTATTTATTCATTGGGTTGCCTCCCAACAAGTGTTATCGTTTTACGCCCCTAGCTAGGCATAATGGATAGATTCAAGTATTGTCATCTTTGGTTTTGGATCCATAGGATGCCCTAATGATTGACTCATATGGTGGATTAATTCTTGTTCTAGGGAAGTGTTCCATACCCTTTCTCAAGGAAAATTGAAAACGAATATTGCCTTCTTTCATATCAATCACGGCACCTATAGTGCGTAAAAACGGTCTACCAAGTATAATGGGCCAAGACGGATTGCAATCAATATCAAGCACAATAAAATCAATAGGCACATAGTTCATATTTGCAAGAATAAGAACATCATTAATTCTTCCCAAAGGCTTTTTAATAGTAGAATCCCCCAAGTGCAAATTAAGAGAACATTCTTCAATATTGGTAAGACCAAGCACATCACATAGAGATTTCGGAATCGTGGAAACACTAGCACCCAAATCACACAAAGCAAAGCATTCATAATTTTTAATCTTGGCCTTAATGGTAGGTTCCCACTCATCATGTAATTTTCTAGGAATAGAAATCTCCAACACCAACTTTTCTTCAAAAGATTTCATCATGGCATCAACGATATGTTTAATAAAAGCTTTATTTTGCTCATAAGCATGGGGTGAATTCAACATGGATTGCAACAAAGAAATACATTCAACCAAAGAGCAACTATCATAATTAAAATCTTTGCAATCCAAGATAGTGGGCACGTCACTAGTTAAAGCTTTGACCTCTTCAAACCCACTTTTATCAAAAATTTCATCAAGATTTTCACCCTCCAAATTATTGGGACGCCTTCTAGCTAAAGTTGACTCCACTTCAGTCCCTTCATTATCAATTTTAATATTACTAAACAAGGAATCAATAGAAGAAACACCAATCACTTTAAGATCTTCATCTTTCTTATGAAGGCAATCGCTAGAAAACGATTTTTCAAAGATTTCTCTTTTAGCTCTAAGCATAGCGGTTCTTTTCTTACTTTCATCCATAGAGACATATAAAGCTTTAATAGATTCATCAATCTTAGGCACAAAAGCTTTCAACTTGAGATTTTCAACATCATGAGAAATTCTATCAATGCTTCTAGACATATCATCAATCTTATTCAACTTTTCTTCTATCGTAGTATTGAAAGCCTTTTGGGCATTGATAAATTCTTTAATATTACTCTCAAGATCAGAGGTGTTCCTATTATTATTGTAAGAAGAATTACCATAGGAATTACCATAATTATTAGAGGAATTTCCAGGAAAAGGCCTAGGATTAAAATTACCTCTATAAGCATTGCTATTGAAATTGTTTCGCGAGACAAAGTTCACATCAACGGAATCACTATTTTTCTCAATCAAGGTAGACAAAGGCACATCATTAAGATCAATAGGAGCATTTTTACTAGCAACCAATTTCATCAAAGCATCAACTTTATCACTCAAAGTACTAATTTTCTCTACCGAATTAACTTTTTTACTAGTAGGCGCTCTTTCGGTATGCCATTGAGAATAATTAGCCATGATATTATCTAGCAATTTAGTGGCTTCACCCAAAGTAATCTCCATAAAAGTACCACCCGCGGTGGAATCTAAAAGATTTCTAGAGACAAAATTCAATCCCACATAAAAAAATGTATGATCATCCAAAGATTTAAGCCATGAGTAGGACAATTTCTTAGCATCAACTTCATTCTTTCCCAAGATTGTGCAACATGCTCATGATCAAGTTGCTTAAAATTCATGATTTGCGTCCTAAGGGAAATAATTTTCGCAAGCGGAAAATACTTAGTGATAAAAGCATCCTTTCACTTATTCCAAGAATCGATACTATTGCGAGGCAAAGAGGAAAACCAAATTTTTGCACGATCCCGCAAGGAAAAAGGAAATAGTTTCAACTTGACAATATCATTGTCCACATCTTTCTTCTTTTGCATATCACACAATTCTACGAACGTGTTTAGATGGGACGCCGCGTCCTCATTAGGATTACCGGCAAATTGATCTTTCATGACAAGATTCAACTAAGCGGCATTAATATCACAAGACTCCGCACTAGTGGCGGGAGGAGCAATAGGCGTACTAATAAAATCATTGTTATTAGTATTGGAAAAATCACACAACTTGGTATTCTCTTGAGTTATTGTGACTACGCAAACAAGGTTGCAAGCAAGGAAGAGATCCGGCGAGAAAAAGGGCAAACAAAAAAGAGGGCGAATAAACGGCAAATTGGTGAAGAGGGGGAGAGGAAAACGAGAGGCAAATGGCAAATAATCTAATTGCAAGGAGATGAGATTTGTGATTAGGAACCTGGTAGATGATGGTGGACTCCCCTCGGCGCCTACGATAGGCACGTAGAAGAGACCGCTTCCTCCCCGGCAACGGCGCCAGAGATTCCTTTGACGTGGCTTGAGACTGCGTCGGTATTTCCCCAAAGAGGAAGGGATGATGCAGCACAGCGACGGTAAGTATTTCCCTTAGTTATGAAACCAAGGTTATTGAACCAGTAGGAGGATCACCACCACCCAATAAGCAGCACCCGCACACAAACAATAAATACTTGCAACCCGACGTGAAAGAGAGGTTGTCAATCTCTCTACGGTAATAAGATAGATTAGGTAGTGATAGATAGGAGAGATAGATCTCTCAAGAACACAAATAAAAAGAGTAAATATGCAGCAATATGTTTTTGGTTTTTTGGTTTTGTATATGTGAAAACAAAGATTAGAAAAAAGTAGATCGGAAAGCAATATGTTGGAAAAGTAGACCCGGGGGCCGTAGGGTTCACTAGTGGCTTCTCTCATGAGTATAGCGCACGGTGGGTGAACAAATTACTGTTGGGCAATTGATAGAAAATCGAATAGTCATGACGATATCCCAGGCGATGATCATTATATAGGCATCACGTCCAAGATAGATAGACCGACTACTGCCTGCATCTACCTCTATTACTCCACACATCGAGCGCTATCCAGCATGCATCTAGTGTATTAAGTTCATGGAAAAATGGAGTAATGCAATAAGAACGATGACATGATGTAGACAAGATCTATTCATGTAGGAATAGACCCCATCTTGTTATCCTTAATAGCAACGATACATGCGTGTCTTGCTGCCCCTTCTGTCACTGGGAAACAACACCGCAAGATCGAACCCATCACAAAGCACCTCTTCCCATGGCAAGAAAAATCGATCTAGTTGGCCTAACTAAACCAAAGATTCGAAGAAGAAATACGAGGCTATAAGTAATCATGCATATAAGAGATCAAAGAACACTCAAATAATATTCATGGATAGAAATTGATCATGAACTCAAAATTCATCGGATCCCAACAAACACACCGCAAAAGTTTACATCAAATAGATCTCCAAGAGACCATTCTATTGAGAATCATAAGAGAGAGAGAGAGAGGAAGCCATCTAGCTACTGCCTACGGACCCGTAGGTCTATGGTGGACTACTCACGCATCACCGGAGAGGCACCTATGAGGAAGATGAACCCCTCCGTGATGGTGTTTAGATTGGATCTCGCGGTTCTGGAACTTGCGGTGGCTGGAATTGTGTTTCGTTGACTACCATAGGTTTTTTGGAATATTTGGGAATTTATAGGCATCAGAGGCGGTGCGGAGGGGCCCGTGGAGGGCACAACCCATCAGGGCGCGCCGGGGGCCCCCTGGCACGCCCAGGTGGGTTGTGCTCTCCACAGCCCACCTTCCTGGCTCTTCTCTGGCCCACTAGGTGTCTTCTGGTCCGGAAAAAAATTTCCAAAACGTTTCGTCGCGATTGGACTCCGTTTGGTATTGATTTTTTGTGAAGTAAAAAAAACAAGCAAAAACTGCAACTGGCACTTTGGCACTATGTCAATAGGTTAGTCCCAAAAAATGATATAAAATTGTTATACAATGATTGTAAAACATCCAAGAATTATAATATAACAGCATGGAACAAGCAAAAAATATAGATACGTTGGAGACGTATTAGTCGGCCGCGGCAGCTGGCTGTTTGTCGTTGCCCGCCATGGCAGCCAACGCGTCGGAATCCTCTATCACGTAGTCGTCCAACACTATCAGGACGGCGCCATGCACATCCCCATGGTTGAGCACCGGTTCCATTTGGTGTGTGTGGTGGTGGTGGCGAGCTATCGGTGGAAAAATTAGCTGTTAGCCGCCGCCGGCGAGATCTTTTATAGGTCGCTGTCGGGTTTGGGTTTTTGCTGTGCACATTGCCACTTTGCACTGGGTGATGCTTGCGGTTGCCACCACTAGGCAAGGCCGATTTTGCTGTGTACGGGCATCGCACACGGTTAGAGTAGCACACTCGTGCCTGTGGGGATACAATCGCATACGGTTGTTTCGTCAGTTTTGTTTGCTATTTTATATAATACTACCATCTTTGGGATAAACAACAAAAAAACGCAAGAGAGGATCAAAACACAACCATGCCCGCTAGTGGCCCAAATATATACTCCCGCCGTTCCTAAATATAAGTCTTTTTAGAGTTTTAAAAAAAATTAGAGATTCCAGTACTAACTATATAGGTACGCAGTAAAGTAAGTGAATCTACACTCTAAAGTACGTATATATACATATATATATATATATATATATATATATATATATATATATATATATATATATGTAGTTCGTAATGAAATCTCTAAAAAAGACTTGTATTTAGGAATGGATGAAGTATATAAATATGTACGAACATGGTGTTGTCATGTTTAAATTCGTAATGCGCAACTTTAATGTGTGGTACATGCTGGATATGTGCATGCCTAAAAGTGTCCAATGTGATAGAAAAAGGTTTCATGACAAACATAGGGTGTTGCCCCCTACACTATGTGCCAGAGGATGGGGTCCTATGAACACATGACCTGGTTCAAACTTTGTCACACATTTATCCATGTCTGATTTTTCGTAAGACAACCAAGAGAATTTATACCTTAATTTGGCCAAACCATCACATATTGTTGTCGGACAAGAGGGATATATAGATCGCGCGGTCCCACGAGTTGGCGCGTCGTCGAAGATCAGTTGAGCGAGGCTAGAAGAACACCATCCCCCTGCATATGGCCAAATGTATATGCAAAAATGGTGTGGTCCGGTGTTTCAATTAATACGCAATGCACAACACTAGCTATGACGTGGCATGCACCTAGCTGAGATAACTCGCCATATATACCCCCCTTAAGATTGGTTATATATATACTACCTAGCTAGGTCGTTATGGACGTATATATATTGTTCCCCTCCCCCCACCCCGACCCCTACACACACATGACACGTAGCAGGGTGAAAATCCAGTGTTGTCAGTCAAATGGATGATATATAGCGACCCATCGATATATAAGCGTGTCGTCGAAAATCGCACAATGGATGCATGGTCCACACACACGCGCGCGCACACACACACACACACGCACGCACGCACGCACGCGCACACACACACACACACACGCACGCACGCACGCACGCGCACACACACAAACACACACGCACGCGCACGCACACACGCGCACACGCACACGCACACACACACCGTCACCCATCATTGGCTTTCCAGCGTTCAGTAAAAGGCATGACAGACCCTAAGGGCCCCACCGATAGGTTTGTCGTCGGAAACCGCACGATGTAGGCACATGGTCCACACACATGCATGGGTTCACACACACACACACACACACACACACACGCAGGCGCGCATGCGCCCACACACACACACGGGCACACACACACACACACACATCGTCACCCATCCTTGGCCTTCCAGCATTGTCAGTAAAAGGCATGACAAACCCTAAGGGCCCACCAATAGGTTTGTCGTCGGAAACCGCACAAGTAGGCACATGGTCCCCACACAAGCATTGGTTCACACACACACACACACACAGACACACACACGTCATCGATCCTTGACATTTTGAAAACAACAAAAGAAAATCATGGATATTTTCAAAACAACGAACTGGCCTTCCAGCGTTGTCAGTAAAAGGCTTGACAGACCCTAAGGGCCCACCTATAGGTTTGTCGTCGGAAACCGCACAATGTAGGCACATTGTGCACACACAGGCATTGGTTCACACACACACACACGCACACACACACGTCATCGATCCTTAACATTTTCAAAACAGCAAAAGAAAATCATGGATATTTTCAAAACAAGGATCTGGCCTTCGAGCGTTGTCAGTAAAAGGCATGACAGACCCTAAGGGCCCACCAATAGGTTTGTCGTCGGAAACCTCACAATGTAGGCACATGGTCCACACACAGGTATTGGGTCACAGATACATAGACACACACACACACGTCATCGATCCTTGACATTTTCAAAACAGCAAAAGAAAATCATGGATATTTTCAAAACAAGGTTCTCAAGATTTATTTAGCCGGAATGACATATCACTACATGCATTTTATTTATGCCTATAGTGATCGTATCACACCGCCTAAATGAACCTTAAAATCTAGCAACTTCCCAACCGATCACCCATCCTTGACTACTCCACCAAAAGCACGCTTAACTTCCGAGTTCGGTTCGACTGGGTTACGGGCTGGGAAGCTGCGTCTTGCTGGTAAGAGTTGCCTCCTATCAATTACAAGGCGTGCCCCAATGGGCACCTGGTGGGACCAGATATCGCAGACGTTTCTGGTAGTACTAGAAACCATGCGCGATGGTGGCATGGGGTATGATGATGACGTCTCGCTCATGCTCGATGGCGCGATGCCGCTTTTGCGTGCTCTCCGGCCTGCTCCGTCTCGTCCTCCTCGTCCAGAAGGTTGATCACGGGGCCGGCGCTTCGCGGGAAAACGATTGGGGGAGTGGCGGCAGACCGATTGGGGGATTTGCGGGAGACCGATTGGGGGAGTGGCGGGAGAAGCGTGTTGGATAGAACATCATTTTAATACAAATTGGATAACTTATGAAAGAAGGAAGCTCGAGCTAGCACGACACGCGCACACCGTGCTTACACACGCACGAGCTTCATACGGGCGTATAGAACTTCTTTAAATTATTCATGGTTCGTTTGGTTTTTTGTATATGACACTAATTAAGTTTCTAGACATTTAATGTGCATAATTCAAATTTGAACTAAAAGAACATGCTTCGTGTCACCAAAATGGGTTGAAAAAAGATATTTGTGTCCTTGGGTTCCTTGTTTAGGTCCCATGCAATGAATGTGAATGGATTAAAAACATCTCGGAGTCATCACGAGGCCAAAAACATTGAGAAACTTGGCTTTTAAATCATCATAAATCCAAACCTCGTCTGAAATTCTTGAAACTTACCCTGGTGTCATGACACGACACTTATACGACATGATAATTTTTTGTCCAATTTGGGACAAGTCTCTTGCACACCAAAACTTCTCTCAAGAATCATCGTTCTTTCGATACGGAACGTGTGTCACCTCTATGGAGGGAACGGCATTCGATGTCTCTTCTTACACATATTTTTTTTCTACATGCAACATAGAGTAATACAAGTGCAATGCTAAAATGTGGAATTATTCACGGCTCGTTTGGGACCCTTTATACATTAATTGCGCTTTTCTATATCTACTTAATGTGCATAATTCAAATTTGAACTACAAGCACATGCTCCAGGGCACCAAAATGGGTTACAAAATCATTTATATGTCCTTGGGCCCCTATTTAGGTCCGATGCAATGATTAAAAACATCTCGGCATCGTGACTAGGACGCAAACGTTGATAAACATTGCTTTTAAATCCCCATAAATTCGGAACTTGTATGATAATATTGGTTTATTGAATTCCCATAAATACAAAACTTGTATGATAATCATTTGGTGCCACGCGTCCAATTTTTTTTACTCCCTCCGTTTCTTTTTACTTCGCATATAAGATTTGGTCAAAGTCAAGCTAAACATAGTTTGACTAAATTTATACAAAAAACATATCAACATCTACAATGCTTAGGTTATATAGTATGAAAGTTCATTTGACGATGCATCTAATAATATTGATTTTAAATTATAAATATTTATATATTTTTCCTATAAAGCTAGTCAAACTTTACAAATTTTGAATTTGACCAAATTTTATATGCTAACTAAAAAGAAATGGAGGGAGTACTTGATATGGGGGTGTCGTGCGTGTAGCTGCAGGTTGATGACAGGACGCATGCGAGCTTTCCGCCGTGCAGGCTCAACGAGACGCGTGCGAGCTGTCCATCGCGCAGGCTTGACAGGATGCGTGAGAGCTGTCCACCATGCATGCTCGACAGGACGCATGAGAGTCTACTGCGCATGCTCATCGGGAAGCGATACCTTGACCTCCACCCCCCCCCCCCCCCCGCTCACTTCGCTCCCAACTTCTGAATTAATGGCGTCCGACCCGCTATTTATCATGTGGTTAATGTGCCTGGGCGGAGGGACTAGTTTGCTTGTGATCACTGTTTTGTTCGTGCCTCGCCGAGAACTTTGACGTTTCGTGATAACAGTACAAACGAACGAAATAATATAACAACAAATTCGCACCGGCAAAGGATAATAATTCTCTTAGATATACATGATAATAAAAATGCCACAAGCGGCAACTCCCCAAAGACACAGGGGCAAAAGAAGAAGGGAGAGGTTGAAAAAGAAAGACAAGGAAAACAATCTGGCCCACTGCTATCTAATTCTTCATGGATTGCTGAGCGTGGAGTTCCTCAATCTCCTTCTTCATCGCCTCCACGCCCTCCATCTCCTCTCGCCTCTCATCCGACATCTTTCGCATTGCGGCCATGGCGCGGGCTCTTTGCTCGAGAGCGTCGATGCTCTGCATCGCGTACGCATGAAGTTCCTTCACACGCTCCAAATTCCTTCACCATCCCCTCGCGCTCGATGTAGAGCTTCGCCAAGTCTTCCAGAAGTTCCTCGGCGAGTTCTTTCAGCCTCCCCTCCGAGGCACTTTTTTCTCCAGCAGTTTCTTCCAGGCGTCGTTCTCCTCCATAAGTTTCTCCATGAGGCCATTCGCCCTGTCAACGGAGGCGTCACTCTTCTCCAGCAGCCTCACCAAGTCATCGATCATCGCATCCTTCCTATCGAGCTCAGCGCGCATGTCATCGTTGGTTGAGGAATCCACGACTGCCAACTCGTCCAGTTCGCCTCCGACGCGAATGAGCTTGTGATTGTGAGAGCCGTCACCTCTCCGCGAAAGATCCTCCCGGGCTTTCGCGGCGCAACCGGACATCTTTGCTGCGGCCAAAGCGGTGTGACTGGAGCTCTCTAGCGATTCCGCGGTGCGGCTGCGGGACCACTCGGTTGCTTCCACGGCCTTGGTCTTTCTTCCCTGGTTATATCTCGAAGTCGACCCAGAACCCCCCCTCCTACCGGCCATGGCAGACGGAATGAAGGACTAACAAAGAAAGGCCCGTTTTTTTGGTGGCGGGGGTGAGAAATGTGCGGTAATTTTCGAGTACGTGTTTGTGTTTTTATAGCCTACTACAGTAAACCGCTGCTAAGTGGGAACACGTTTAAGTTTTGTAGGTGTGAACTGATTTGCAAAAAAAATTAGTGCATGGTAATTTGGAATGTGAAAGGAAACAAGCTCAATATTTATTGATCGTTTTTGTTCCCAAGCACGCAACGCTTTATGGTTTATAGAAACCGTTTGGGATGGCGTACGTGGGCCTGCGTTCTCGGATGTGTGTACGTGTGTGCCCACTATTACTGTGGGGTCGGGGCCAAGAACGATGACGGTGTCATGGCGGGCTAGACAGCTGCCCGTGGGGTGGCGGCCACGACGGCCGCCGGCAGCAGCTGCCTTTGGGCAGTCGTGGCTAAGCGTAGTGGGTAGCGCGGTTGTGCGCGGGAACGGGCTCATCGAGCAGATGCGTGGCCCTGCCTGTCAGGGAAATGTGAAAATTAACGTAAAACTAAGTTTTTCATAAATCTTTAAAAGGTTTGTAAATTCTAATCTCAACAACAAACATAACGTGCTATGGGTGCAGGTTTGATTAGACGGGACGTGTGCGAGGAGTCCGCTGTGCAGGCTCAAAGGGATGCGTGAGAGCAGTCCGCCACGTAGGCGCAGCTGGCTCACCGGGAATCAAGCCCTTTGACCTCGGACCTCCACCCACACAGCCCTATTCTCTCCCAAGTTCTCCATTAATGCTACACCTTCTTCTCTGGTCTTATCTATAAGGGCCGCCGCCGAGGATCGCCTCCTTTTTCGTTGGACGACGAGGCGGCCAACAAGCGGGGGTGGGTCGAGGCTGAACCACACGAGCCTCCGGCAAGCGTGGACTTCATCAGCAGCATCCCCGACGAGATGTTGGTAACCATCATGTCCTTCCTCCCCATCAAATTTGCCGTCCAGACCTCCATCCTCTCCAGGCGGTGGCGCCCCCTATGGCACTCCACCCCCCTTAACCTCCTCGACGACGACGAGCTCTGCAGCGGGGATCGCAAACGCTTGGACGCATTGTCCCACATCCTTGCCACGCACACTGCGCCAGTCAGACGCCTTTCCATCGGCACTTTCCATTCAAACTGCAAGGCCGAACCCAAGTTTCACGAGTGGTTCTTATCCCCCGCCCTAGATCAGCTCGAGGATCTCAACTTTGATGCTGGACATGGGCACTCGCTGCCTCCGTCCGTTCTCCGCCTTGCACCCACACTGCACCGCGCTACGTTCATGCAGTGCCTTTTCCCTAAGATTAATGCCGCGCACGCTCTTCATCTCCCTAAACTGAAGCACCTCGAGCTCATTGGCGTCATCATCTCAAAGTCGGATTTGGAGCGCCTGCTCGGCGGCTGTACAATGCTCGAGTACCTTCGTCTTTAGATGATGTTTGGGTTCAGTAGCCTCCACATCGCTACGACGAATCTCCAGACGATTTATGTGCATGGATGGTGCCGCAACACGCTGTCAGTTGGGGAGTTCCATGATATGGTCATTGAGAATGCGCTTTCCTAGAAAGATTGTTTGTACTTGATAAAGAAGGTCGAACAAGAATCAGGGTCATTGCCGCACCGAAATTGACAGTGTTGGGCTATTCGTTTGCTGAATTCTCCGAACTTGTTACAGCTGGATCCATACCCATTCAGGTACAACAATCTTCTTCTCATTCTTATTATTGTACATCACATTTTATCTAGTTTTTGTTGATCTATGTTCGGATGTCATCCAGAAAATGATTCCCACAAGCCTCACATTATCTCTGTGCAAAGTGAAGATCTTGGCAGTACAATCTATCGGCCCCAATCTGGATGAAGTTGTTAAGGTCCTTATATGCTTTCCGTGCACGGAGAAGCTATACGTCGAGGTGATGTTCCTTTCCTGTTAATTGTTAACCACAACGGAGTTCAATTTGTTGGCACTTTTACCCATGATTACAATGACAAATGTACTATACACTTTTTTGAGATGTTAATCATGAACGATCGAAGATGGCATGTCAATCGATTAGTGTATTTTATAAATCATGGAAATCAAAGAGGCCCGTAGTGTTCAATACTGCATCTAAGCACTGATATATTGTCTTCGTTTGCAGATACAAGCAGGACTTGGAGTGGAAAAGGTGGCGCAATATAACAATCCAATCGAATGCCTTGAATTCCATCTCACGGAAATTACTTTGAATGAGTACCGAGGCACCAATCCAAAGATTCAAGTTGCCAGTTTCTTTGTTCAGAAAGCAAGGGTGCTCAAGCTAATGAGGTTTGCACTATATTTAGTGCGCCACAATGGATGGTTTACTGACTAGCAGAGGCGTCTACGCCGGAATGGAAAAGGCTCTGCAGAAGCTGATTTTCACTTTGGAAGTTCATATGACAGATTATTCGGAAGCGATTCTATCGAGCCGATATATGACTTCTCGGTGGATGATCCCTTCGCAAAAATAATTCATCCCACGGATCCTGAAGATTGGATTTGATTTCTAATGTCAGTTTGTACCTTGTAATCTTTGAATTTGGGCCTTGTTATGCTGGAATTTGAACCTTGTAATATTTCTGGTATTTGTGATACATTTGAAATTACATTGTGTTCTTTTTTGTTTATGCAATCATGTTCTTATAAGTACATATGTTGTTGTTCTGTAGGCACAACATTGATGTTGTGCAGACCGAGCAAATCACAGTACACACGGACTAAACTACGAAACCCGTCGGTGATGATTTCATCAATCGCTGACAATTGTATACCAGCAAACGTTTTCCCACAACACACACAAGTTATTAGCACCAATCGTCTGTGTTATTTCTGGTGTTCGCACACGATTCTCATTACTCACATGTTTGCTGCATATCGCACACATCTTGTTATGTCGAATCGTTTGTGTTCTGCTGTATCAGCGCACACAGTTTATCCGAGTGAACTATATGCCATACTTCGCACACATATGTAGTTTTGCTAACCGTTTCTGTTATCTTTGCTAATCACAAACGGTTCATAAGAACTAACTATCTGTCGTAGATCGCACACGCAACTTCTTTCTGAATCATATTTGATGGATCCACATTCGCACACAGTTCGTGCCATTAGCGACGGAGCTTGAACTATACCGTTTGCGATTCATGCATTGCACACAGTTTCGTCGAAGGGTCTCTGATTGATGCGTCGTCTTTGGATCATTCTGTAGTAGTGATGCGTAGTAATACTTTGCTTCGAGGGCTAATAAACTTTTGCAATAATTATGTGAGTTCTTTATGACTAATGTGAGTCCATGGATTATACGCACTCTTAACTTTCTGCAATTTGCTAGCCTCTATGCACTACTGCAGGATGCTGCTAACGCGACACTGCAATCAGAGACCCTTCGACGAAACTGTGTGCGATGCATGAATCGCAAACGGTATAGTTCAAGCTCCGTCGCCAATGACATGAACTGTGTGCGATGTAGGATCCATCAAATACGATTCAAAAAATATTTCCATGTGCGATCTACGGTAGACAGATGACTTTTAGGAACTGTTTGTGATGAGGCGAAATGGCACAAACGGTTAATCAAATATAGATGTGTGTGATGTACGGCATACATGTCCCTCATATGAACTATTTGCGATGATACGTAAGAACACAAACGGTGCGGCGTAACAAGGTGTGTGTGATAGGCTGCAAACAGTTCAATAATCAGAACTGTGTGCTATAATTCTAGACAACATATACGATTTCTTGTTTTGAATTGTGTGCTCGACATGGCACACAATTCAAGAAACCAAATGTGTGTGATATTGTGAATGATCGCTCACGAATCTGTATTCTTAACCGTTTGCGATGAGATCGAGAAGGTTGACAGAGTTAAGGAATAAATATGAGCAAACGAAAACAGATTTAAGGATTACAGTCTGTTTTACTTCTTCTTGTTGTTAGATGGCCCCGCGCCATCGTCTTGACGTGGACGCTTCTTGCCGCTGACCGCTGGATTTTCATCGCCATCGTCGTTGATGTCCTCGTCGTCCTCCTTGTTTGAACATTCATCCTCCTCATCATTGTCGTTGTCTTCTTCGTCCTTCGGAGGCTCCTCGTCGTCCTCCTCCTTGTCCGACCATTCCTCCTCCTCCTCATTGTTGTCGTCTTCTTCGTTCTTCGGCGGCTCCTCGTCCATCTGGTCGTCGTCCGATGACTCCGGCGGCGGCGGCCCTTCCATGAGCCGGATAAAATCGAGGTCAGGGTTTGATGCCGGACTCATGGAAGACGAGCGCGATGATTCTATGGTTGACCCCAGACTGGCGGAACTATCGTCCTCGCTGTCGGTCGACATTGCTACGCTACATAATTAAACAACCGGTGAGAAAGCTAGATTGTAGAGTGCGTGGAAGTGTAGAGTGGCCGGCCGATACGATGAAGATGGTGGCAACTGAAGCGTGGTGTGAAGACAAGAGGAATGGCAACTGAAGCGGGGGATTGACGGGTTATATTGGTGCCTTGGCAGGCGGTTAGAATTCAGATATAATCAACCGCAATTGTGTGCACCCAGCCCGTCGCTCTAAATGCCCGCTATTGTGCAGTTCTCAATATGCCAAATGTTTCGAATGTGCACATTTTAGGAGTTCACACGGTTCGCTAGATGCATTGTTTAACTACACACACGCTTATATGAAACACAATGGGTGTGAAATAGTAAGCATTTAACATAGGACAGTTGGTAAGCAATAGATGAGCTCTGATTATTGATGTAGCCATTAATAATCAAACGAAACCCCTAACGATCATTGCAAACAGCGCATAGAAGATGGCTAATGCGGCAACTACAACTACACATGCTAGTTCCTTCTTGTCTCTTGCTTTCATCTGTTGCCTGTGATTGATTCTTTCTTGCTTCATCGTAGTGATTGTACACTCCAGATTAGTCAGTTTCTTCTTCAGCTTTACGTTATCTTCTGCAAGCTTGGTGATAATACTCTGAGCCCTGTCATGCCATTCATCATCCAACCAGTTAACAAAGGCACAAGCCTCATATCCCTGCTAATGTTAAATAATCAGGATGAGTGGGGGCATTAACTGAACTTTAAGGGATGAACTTATCACTAACCTCTAAGGGGCAACCGAGAAACCGTCTGCCAATGTCGAATCCCTCCATGCATACACGTCGAGCAGGAGTGTGTCCGTGCACACAACTCAGCTTTTGGTACTTCTCGGTGGCACAAAACTCGGAATCGAACTCATGTTGCAGGAGTCTGCTTGAGTCAAACTCTGGATCCGGCATTTGATCGATTTCCTGTGTGTGTGTCATGCTAAAAAGATGAGGAATGATTGGAACCTGACAAGACGATTCGGATCCGTAGTACACCAGCCTCCTGGTGACCTTAGGCTAGTGCTCGGCGGTGACCGCCGTCGTGGTTGCGCCGCCAATGGCGCTGCCAAGAGCGACTGTATGAACCAGTGCAGCCGCACTGAAACCATCAGCACCACTCGTCCGCATTTCCCCAATGTTAGCGCCACGCTAGGGAATTTGGGCGCTAGGGATTTGGAAGATATTTTGGGATTTGTGGAAGACGGGGAAACTATGGGGATCTGATGATAATGGTCGGGTGAACTATTTATCGCATTCTGTTGTGTACGGCACACGGTTTCCCAAATCAAATCGTGTGAGATGGAACGTGCGTGATACACGGTTTCCGTAACATGACCGTTTGTGATGTGCTTCCCGGTACATATGGGTGCGGTAAACAGCCGCTCTCCGGAAACCCAAACAAAACGTTATGCTGATAGATATGTTGGCGGCGACCGAGGCAACGGCTGACAGATAGGAGGTCAATCCGGTGTCGGCGTTATAGGGAGTCCATCCTCGGTTGGTCGGCGGTGGCGGCGTTACAGGAGGTCAATGCTCGGTCGGCGGTGGCAGCATGATAGGAGGTCAATCCTCGGTCGGCAGTGGGAGATATAAGAGGAGCTCAATCCTCGTGGTCGGCGCCGGCGTGACTGGAGCACGTCCCTCGCGGTCGTAGGCGGGATAGTGGAGCCCGGATTACAGGAAGGTGCCCCGCTAAGCTCTGCTCCTCGACCCAGCTGTCTCGCCATGCCGCTTCTAATTAATTAAGGTATTCTTTTCCTTGAGTGGACTAATTAATGTATTAAATTCATATAATGGCACTACTAACAATGCGTGTAAATTGACTGGTTGATTAGTGTCATTGCACGGCTGGGTAACATTATGCAGCGCCCTCCATAAATTTTGAAAATAAAATCTTGTGATTTATTCACCCATCTTGGTGCATCCATTAAGGATGCAACGTGTGCAGATGGAACGATCTGAATGGATGGGGGATCGGACAAGCTCAAGGTATATGGATGGCGTGAAGGAGTTCATGGCTTTGGCTGAACGGACAAAGAAGAGAATTTGCAAAGAATATTACATCCTCTGTCCATGCAAGGATTGTAGCAATACGGTGTCAATTCCAATTGATGAGGTCGAGTTACACTTATACAAAAGGGGATTCATGGGTGGATACACAAGATGGACTAAACATGGTGAAGAGCCGGTTATGGATGACGGTAATAACTTGCCTGTCGGTGAGGTGCCAAACCCCGATCAGAGTCGCATGGGTGATGAATTTAACCTCGGGGCTCAGACGTCAAGCTACACACAGAAGACTGGCATGCCAAAAAACCCAAAGAAAAACCAAGAGTGTGAAGTAGGCAACACCGACCTTGATGATATGCCAGATTTTGCTGCTATGATTGCAGATTTCCAGGGCCCAGATAAAGATATAGCCCGGTACAAGGAGCTGCCAAGCATTGATGCGGCCTCCAAGAAAGATTTGTATCCAGGTTGCAAAAAGAAATATTCCAAGTTGAGTGTCACACTGACGCTTCTCAGATTTAAAGCAGAAAGCGGTCTATCAAACAAGGACTTCACACAGTTGTTGAGTCTTTTCAAAGACATTCTTCCAGAAGATAATGTGCTCCCCAAAAGCACGAACAAAGCGAAGAAAATTGTTTGTCCATTGGAACTTGAAGTCCAGAAGATACACGCTTGTGTGAATGATTGTATGTTGTACCGCGGTGATTACAAAGATTTGCGTTCATGCCGCATATGCAAGCACGCACGATACAAGTGCAGGAGAGCACAAGACAAGTACAAATTGGATGAAGAGATCGAGACAGGAATCCCGTTCAAGGTTGTTTGGTACTTTCGTATAATTCCAACGTTGAAGCGTTTGTTTGCAAACCCTAGAGAGGCAAAGAGGTTGCGGTGGCACCATGATGAGTGAACTGCGGATAAGTATATGAGGCACCCGAAAGACGGGGCTCAGTGGGAACAAATCGCTGACATGTTTAAAGATTTTGCAAAGGATCCAAGAAATATATGGCTAGGGGAGTGTACTGATGGATTTAATCCATTTGGCGATATGAACACCAAACACAGCACTTGGCCGGTGCTTCTATGCATATATAACCTTCCTCCTTGGTTGTGTATGAAGAAAAAAAATACATCATGATGTCGATGATTATCCAAGGCCCGAAGCAACCTGGAAATGATATCGACATTTACTTTCAGCTACTGGTAGAAGTACTGCAGATATTGTGGAGGTCTGGTGTAAGCTGTTATGATGCCAACACAAAGGAGTTTTTCCGGCTACATGCGTTGCTGTTGCACACCATTCAAGATATGCCGGCATTAGGCAACAGTTCGGGGCAGAAAACAAAGGGACCAATAGGATGTGTCACGTGCATGGATAGGACAGAGAGTAGATTCTTTCCAACTCGCGCAAAACCATGTATTTGCGTCATCGTAGGTTCTTAAGGAGAAATCACCCTTACCGAAAAATGACTGCTGAATTTGATGGTACGGTAGAGAAAGGAACGGGCCCAAGACCCTATGATGGGAAAGAAGTCCACAGCATGGTTAAAAAAATTAATGTTGTGCTTGGCAAGGGATCCGGTTCGACGTCAAAAATAACACCCAGGGACCAAGTGTTTAAGAAGAAATCGGTGTTCTGGGAATTACCTTACTGGGAGTTCCTAATTGTACGTCATTGCATTGATGTCATGTACGTAGAGAAGAATGTCTATGAAAGCATCCTTGGTACTCTGCTCAAGATTAAAGGCAAAAGAAAGGATGGTGACGGTGCACGACTCGATATGCTTGGTGATCAATCACAACGCATGAATGAAGCAGAAGATGATGACAAATTGCTCCACCAACACCAGAGTTACAATTTCACTGCAGCAAAAGTAAAAGAGTTCTTCGCATTTTTGTTGTCAATTAAGACACCCTCTTCCTACTCCGCAAACATCAGAAGTCTCGTGGATGACAGCTTGGGTAAAAAGAAGTTGTCTCACATGAAGTCACATGATTGCCACGTAATGTTGACACAAATCCTCCCGGTGGCCATAAGGAATATGATGGACACAGACATAAGAAACACATTGATTGATCTCTGTGATTTCTTCAACAAACTATGGCAGAAGGTGGTAGATGTTGAAGAGCTGGATAATATGCAAGCTGATATTGCAAGGATATTGTCAAACTTAGAGATGTTCTTCCCACCGTCATTCTTTGATGTCATGGTCCATCTCACCGTGCACCTTGTGGACGAGATAAAGTATTGTGGTCCTATGTTTCTTCGCAACATGTATCCCTTCGAGCGGTACATGGGAATATTGAAGCGCTATTGTCGGAACCGATGTCATCCAGAGGCAAGCATCCTACAAGGTTATACCGCGGAGGAGGTGGTTGAGTTTTGCACCAAATACATGAAACTTAGACCTATAGGTGTGCCCCTCTCTCGCCATGAGGGAAGGCTGGCTGGTAAGCCGGTCCTTGCTGGCAATAAGACTCTTGCACCTAGAGATATGTACGATCAAGCCCATTTGACGGTATTGCTTAACAACCCGATACTCGACGCTTATGCTGTAGAACACATGGAGGAGATACGACAAAGCAACTTACCCAATGTGATGTCACCAGCTGCCGAGACAAATGCACACAATAGGGACTATATAAGATGGCTGAAGGATCGTTTGGCAAACGGACCCCAAGAAGACCTTGCAACGTGGTTGGCACAAAAGCCATCACCGACGGTTATGAAGTACCAAGCGTATGACATAAATGGCAACACGTTCTACACTGAGGAACGTGATGCTAAGACCTCGTATCAGAACAGCTCTGTTCGACTAGAATGCCT
This sequence comes from Elymus sibiricus, assembly GCA_039707655.1. Classification (NCBI taxonomy): domain Eukaryota; kingdom Viridiplantae; phylum Streptophyta; class Magnoliopsida; order Poales; family Poaceae; genus Elymus; species Elymus sibiricus. The sequence goes on along the minus strand of CM077667.1, from coordinate 449,279,647 downwards.
AACTGTAGAGGAAGATGATAAACAGGTGTACTACGGAACCATTAAAGAGATTTGGGAGCTTTACTATGTGGAAATGAAGGTGGCATTATTCAAGTGCAGATGGGTCCCTCTTAGTAGCGTAAAGGTTGATGCTTACAGCAGGAAGACATATGTTGACCGCAGAGTTATGGCATATCACAAGGACCCATTTATTCTTGCCAGCGATGCTACCCAGATTTTCTTTGTGCAAGACCTCTTGCATACGCACTGCCATGTAGTGATGTATGGGAAGAGGAGGGTACTAGGCATCGAGAATGTTGGTGATGAGGAGGAGTACAATCAATATGATGAGTTGCCACCTAAGGGGCCACGCAACATAACAGAGGAGAAGCGTAAAATCATCAGAAATCCTAAGTTCATTAGGGGTCAACCTAATGATCGCGGTCACAACATGTACATGGGAATTGATTTTAAAAAGTAGTCATTATGTCTACTGTACTGAATTGTTGCATGTACTGAATTGTGAGGGATGTGTACTGAGTTCGTTCTGTTATAAGTTTCGTATGTACTGTATTGCGACTTTGTGAGGTATGCACGGCCTTATGTTGATCTAGATTAATATGTTGTCACCTGTAGCAATGATTTGGAAATATTCATGATAATTTACTCTATAGGTAGAACGCTCAGTTCATCTCACTCCGGTACGTACGAACTGAACATGCGCAGTTCTGTTTACACATAGCACACGGTTCGTTAACTAGAACCGTGTGCTTTCTAAGCCATAGCCTATGAAACCTAGTGCGCGCAACGTGAGTCCTGCTTTCTGATTGGACAAAACCCAAACCACACGGATCGTGCGTCTGCACCGTAGGATTCACCCAGATCGAGCGGCGGTCCTTATACCTCTCGTCAACAATCGCTGTTGAAGTTGGGATTTGGTTTATATGCAATAAATGCACCGTAAATGATAAAAAATGCTGAAAAATACCGAACGAGCCCAAAAATGTGCCAGAAAATCAACCCTGGCGTATAATTATGATTGACTACCGTGGGATAAAATTTGGAGGAGAGGCGATAAAGACACCGTCGATTGGAGTTCGATTTGCCACTTCTCCCCTTGGAACTATGATCCTTCTACTCAGATGCTATGGTTTCCAATTAGCGATCATTGTAGCTTGTGCCAAATTTTACCAAATTTTTTCCACTGTGTCTCGAGATCACGCCATGATGACACACCGATTTTCGTGATTTTCTGAGTCCGTCTGTATTTCGTGTAATTAAATTACTGACATTTATTTAGCTGGGCACATCTCCCGTCCGAAATGCTTGACAATTCTTCTCATTCGTTGCACAATGACGAAAATCACGCAAAGTGACACACAAATGATTTGTAAGAGATTCTTTGCCACCATCCACACGTAATTCATGTTGTGATATTTTATTTATAAGAACTAATTAACATGATAACTGCAAAAATATGACTTAGATATAGCAAACGAGACATGTAATCCACCAGAAGATCAATATTAGGAGTACAATGATGTTTGCATACCATGGAAAAAACCAAGGCGAAAGGATGAGATTGACACCGATTGGAGTCCGAAATGCCAACTCTACTTTTCGTAAACCATGATCCTTTGTGCGAGATGCATTCGTTTTCAAAGGGCAGGCCATCACAACTTCCGCCAGACAATACCAATTTTTCGCACGGGGTCTTCACATCATGCCACGGTGACACACCCATTTTTGTAATATTCGTAATACATCTGCATTTCCTCCAATTAAATTACTAACAAGCCCCATGTTGGTGGAAAAAATGTCTTCAAATTCGCAAACAAGTCATGAAATGCGGCCGGAAATCAATACATGGGTTAATAGTTGATTGTATGCGGATGAAAATAATTCGAGGCGAAATGATGGTGTCCCAAATTCATTAGAAATGAAAATATGACTGTTCTGCATGGACAAATAGCACACGGTTCATTAACTAGAACCGTGTGTTTTCTAAGCCGCGGCCTATGAAACCTAGTGCGCGCAACGTGAGTCCTGCTTTCTGATTGGACAAAACCCAAACCACACGGATCATGCGTCTGCACCGTAGGATTCACCCAGATCGAACGACGGTCCTTATACCTCTCGTCTACACATGCGGTTGAAGTTGGGATTTGGTTTGTATGCAATAAATGCCCCGTAAATGATAAAAAATGCTGAAAAATATGGAACGAGCCCAAAAATGCGCCAGAAAATCAATATTAGGGTACAACGATAGCTGCGTACTGTGGGAAAATTTTCAAGCCAAAACGATGAGGTCACGTCTACATTTCAAAGTTTTCAGGTTTTCATTTCGAGTAGATTTGTGCTGCTTGTGCACACGGGTTACTATATGAAACCGTTTGCAAAGTTTTTTCTGCGGGCGCAGGGCGATCTTTTTTCACCCTTTTCACCGAAGACGCCAACATGCCCCCCTCCCCTCCCCCCAAACCCGCGCCCTCCCCCGTTTCGCTCATCTGTCCGCGTATTCTACCCAAACTCTATCGACAGCTAGCTCCCTCCCCCTCCCGTCCCCCAGATCCACACCAGAACCCTTTCCGGCGCCGTCGTGCTCAACCCAGCCGTGTACCCGCTTCCCGGCGTCAACCCTACTCTTCACTGCCGCTCCGAACACGCGGCTGCCCACGCCTCGCCATCTTCATTTGCTCGCCAGCCGCCATCAAGCATATCGATCATGTACCCTCGCCTCTCCTGCCGGATTTGCACAGAAAAAATCGGTCAGTTGCTGCCCTTCATCGCGGTGAGGTCTATTATCTTGCGATCCCTTTTCCTATTTGGTTTGGTTTGTCCCCAAAATGATTATAAAATAATGGAGAGCATATTTACGTTCATCATCTACCTTCTAACATATAAGCCGTATTTGTTCGAATTAGTTATTGTTGAATTACATATCATGTGCGCACGAGTCACACTAAATGAACAGATTAGCCATACATTTCCAAATGATCACATGCCATGTTTAGACAGCTAGCTTCCAAGTTGTTACATTTTTTATGATTATCACCATTGGAAAAAATAGCATGCTATAGCGCCGCTAATAGCACGCCATAGCATATTCAGAATTGTCTTGCTAAATTGATCTATGTACATTGTCTCATTAATAGCACATTGTAACGCGCTATAGCACACTAATAGCATATTTTCAGGGGTGCCGTTATTTTGTATAGCGCTATTTTTTCCTTGATTATCACCCTTTTCTGAATTTCACATGTGTACTCTGTAGATGTCTATTAGCAGCGACAGTCATACTTCTGGCGATGTATCTTCATCTGAGTCTGAAGCCGACATGTCAGCAATAGATGATCGTGTACCAAGAAATGATGAATGGGATAGAGCTTCCACAATCACCCATCCGGTCAAGAGACGGAAGAGTGCTCCAAGAAAGCCCACACACCAGCCTAAAGGTGTATACGAAGTAACTGACATCGATTTGAAGTCTTGGGCTCCAACTAAACCTGATAAAGCATGCACGAGGTTCAGGAGTGTGTGTGGATTTGTTGGTAGGGCAAGGCTCAACATTAATCTGCAGGGGTTTCGGAAGGCTGGTACAGAAACACGACAGAGGATAGTCCGTGAGATCATGGCGCACTTCAATGTTCCTGAGGAGTGGAGAAACAGGTGGAACACGCTGCACTGAAGAAGGCCAGGGATGCTTCGAGAAACTGGAAGCATGTGTTGTACAAGAAGTTCTTGAGTCAAGGCAAGGACCCAATCCCCTCGTACCCCCAAATCACAAAGGAAGATTGGACAGAATTCAAAAGGGTCAGGGGCAGTGAAGAGTTTATTAAGAGGAGTGCCATGCAATCAGAAGTTCAGAAGAAGAACACACACCCCCACCGTATGGGTGTGGCAGGATACTACGGCATGAAACCGATATGGGAGCAAGAGGACAAAGAAGCAGTAGCTGCGGGTGGCAAACCGGCCTTTAGTGAAATTAGGGGCACTCGTGCTAGGGACTACTTGCGGGCACGTGCAAAGAGGCATGGAGACGGTTCTTATTACTTTGAAAACTCAACAGACCAAGAACTGTATGATGTGATGGCAAAGGCTTCCAAAAACACTGGAAGGATTTATAGGAACTCAGGGCCATGTGACATTCTGTCCGAGGCTCTGACTACCAAAGAGCCCCCTGGCCGTGCTAGGGGTATTGGGGTCAATGTCCCACACAAGAGGGCTTTCTCACTAAGCAAAGAAGATAGGCTCAGCATGAAAAAAGCTAGGAGTGATTATAGGCAGAGAGACTTGTGCGAAAAGATTAAGAGGGACATGTATCATGTAGTTCGAAAGGAAGTTGAGGAGTCATATATGCAGGAGAAGACACTAATGCGGAGAGATAGCCGGGAGACGCAAGGGGGTGTCGGCATGGATGATGCCACTTATTGTATGGCAACACCGCACAAGAGTAGCTGTGCATCAGCTGACCCCAGCGATGATGATGCTGCAGCTGGACATGATGGTGCTATATCTGATCTATATGGACAGGGGGAGAGAGTGAGGGCCGGGCTTACACATTATGATGGTTCTTTAAAATGTGCAACAACGTGGGTTTACAACCCTGACTTTGACGGTGGTCGCTTGTTGGACAATGTGCCATTGAAGGAGGGTTGTCTTAAGTGCTACGTGACTGAAATAAAGCCTGGATTGATTAAATTTCCCCTGAAGAATGTCCTTCAGGACCCTGATGAGCAGAGGACCTTGGAAGAAACACGGTTAAATCATATCCAGTGGCCATGGAAAGAAATATACTTCCTGGATGAGCCCCCTCCAGCCCCCCCAAAAGCAACCAATGTCGCCCTCGAACCGGTGACTGTCATCTCGCCACAGCAGATCTTGTGTGATTCCCCCGATGAACATACTCTTGGGAATCAGATGCCCGAGGCATCAACATGTGATCAGCCCGGCCGACTTCCTGCCATAGATGCCAGGTCATCGTCCCATCCTGAGCAGCCTGTGGCAAGGCCTACAATTGCTGAAGACGTATCATCAGTTCAGATGCCAGCCACTGAAGCAGAAAGTGCAGAAACATTGACACTGCATGCTCACCAGATAAACCCGACCGAACTACGTGCTAAGGAGTCTGAATGTCTGGAACTGCCTGCTAAGAACGCCGAAAGTCCGGGACCGCCTGCTAAGCACTCCGAAAGTGAGGAACCACCTACTCATCAGTCATGTGGTTCGCAGCCGCCTGATAAGCATACCGATGTGTCAGCACTGCCTGCTCAGCAAACCAACACGCTGTCACAGCCGCATCAACATACCGACACGTTGGCACCAGCTTCAACGGGTGCTCATCAGTCCGTCGACTCTGGCACTACAGCTCAGCAGTCCGCCACAGCGGCATCATCGTACCTTCACACGCTTCTCAGCAGCATGTCGTTGATGAAACCAGACGTCAAACAAGAAGTGCTTCAGCTAAAAAGACACAAGCGGGCAGGGTTGCACACAGGAAATTGGGCCTCCAAAGTGCGAGGAGGGATAGGACCACGAGCCTCATTCTACAAGGAATCATCGGCCGTACCCAAATTAACAATAAGGTTTTTGAAGGGCTGGATAATCCCGGTTCTGACCACATGGCTGAAGCAGACCTTCAAAAGCATCTTGCTAGTACGGAAGTAGACACATATGAGAAAGGCGAGTACAAACATGGCCAGCCATTCCTTGTTGGCGATTTCTGGGAGGAGTGCAGTTCTAGTGCTCACAAGTTACATAAATATTGCATGGACAGAATGTCGGAAGGAGAAGATACTAACATTGTGGAATTGCACTACGACAAATGGCATTTCTCTCACATTCCAGGTACCATCAGTGTGGAATTCGAGGACTTTCATCTCTTCTTCAACTTCGATGAGCTTGCTGCCACTCTTGTCAAATGCTTGATGTTGTAAGTACTTCACAAACTTTGATCAACTTCTCCATACAAGGCTGTAAATGACAAAAAAACTAATTGTACTGTATTCCTCTCAGGGGATTGATGACGCAGAGAAAATCAAGGGTGCATGCGTATTTCATAGATCCTGATTTAGCAAATGACATTTTGTTAAAAAATAATGGCTCACGCACGGCTTCCATTGATCATGTTGCCAAGATCTTGTTCGACTATTCGAGAGGAGAATTCTTCATGTGGCCATATCATGAACAGTAAGTATAAATATACAACCACGCATACATTGATCGTCTTTCAGTTTTAGACATAGTTCGTACGTTCATGGTTTTCTTAAACTGTAGAGGTCACTGGATCTTGGTGGTCATTGTTCCAAAACGCAACACAGTTTACTACATGGATTCTCTCAGAGAGTCAAATGCGCCTCAGGATCTGAGTCATCTTCAGGATTTCATGGATAGGTATTGAATTCTTTGATGTTAATGCGTTGTCTTCATATCTGGTTCCAGAATTGAGTGTGTCAAAATTCATCTTCATTTGCCGTGTATTGTCAAAGAACATAACTTTAGGGGGGAATAGGTTCGACCGCCAACTACCTCTGTAGCACGTGATCGTTTCTCCGGTAAGACAACAAAATCCGTTATTTTCAGAAAATGCTAGTCAGATGTTCAAGTTTATAAGTAAACCTATTTCTATTTCTCTCCATAGAAAAAAAGAAGAAACAACATACACCGGTTAGGTTGTTCCTAACAGGGCAAATAGATGACTAATACTGTACAAAAAAATGCTGTGTCCTCAGCAACAACAAGGTACCAGCCTATGTGGATACTACGTTTGTGCACACATGATGAACCTATGCTGACATGCTGAATGTGGTGTCGATGCTGACAGGATAAAACCAGTAAGTCTGCTTCTTAATTACTATCTTCTACTCCACACGTATGTCACATTCCGATCTAAAAGTCATGCAGCTGATCTTGGCACCGATGACTTCTGAACCGCTCGTCGCTGATGAATTGTTGTCTGTTAGGAAATTTATCAGCACCTTCTTTGCGAAACACTATATCAAGCCCTCTAAAGACGTCGAAGATTTCCGGATTCAAATCTCCTAAAAATAAGTACGCATTCATATAGTGTTATCAGCTAAACATATACACATGGATGCATTATTTTCCATGTGATCATGTCTTCGTATTTCGTACACTATGATTATTTACTGGATATGTCGGTTTAACAGATGTGGAATTTAGCTAGCATTTTCTCAATTGCATATTGTCGTGAATATGATACACTCTATAACACCTAAGCCTTATTATATCTTCCTCAAAACAGCCACCATACCTACCTATTATGGCATTTCCATAGCCATTCCGAGATATATTGCCATGCAACTTCCACCGCTTCCGTTTTGATAACTTGAGCATTCATTGTCATATTGCTTTACATGATCATAAGATAGCTAGCATGATGTTTCCATGGCTTGTCTGTTTTTTGATATCTTTGCTACGCTAGATCATTGCACATCCTGGTACCCTGCCAGAGGCATTCATATAGAGTCATACTTTGTTCTACTATCAAGTTGTAATATTGAGTTGTAAGTAAATAGAAGTGTGATGATCATCATTATTCATTATTAGAGCATGTCCCAGTGAGGAAAGGATGATGGAAACTATGATTCCCCCACAAGTCGGGATGAGGCTCCGGACAAATATAAAAAGAAAAGAAGAAGAAGAAGAAGAAAACAAGAAAAAGAAAAAAAATGAGAGACAAGGAGAGAAGGGGCATGCTAATTCTAAACTTGTGGTTCAAAGTAGCACCATGTTTTTCATATAGAGAGTCTCCTATGTTGTCACTTTCATATACTAGTGGGAATTTCTCATTATAGAGTTAGATGCACACCCACTTAGTTTCAGTTTGAGCTTTCATACACTTATAGCTCTTAGTGCATCCGTTGCATGGCAATCCCTACTCCTCGCGTTGATATCAATTGATGGGCATCTCCATAGCCCGTTGATTAGCCGCTTCGATGTGAGACTATCTTCCTTTTTGTCTTCTCTATATTAATGTCTACCACCGCATTCTATTCCACCCATAGTGCTATATCCATGGCTTGCGCTCATGTATTGCATGAGAGTTGAATATGTTGAAGCGTGTTAAAAAGTCTGAACCAATTGCTTCGCTGACACCGGGGTAGTACATGATTTATACTTTGTGTTAAGAAGACAGAGCATGACAAGGCTATATGATTTTGTAGGGATAGCGTTCTTTAGCCTTGATATTTTGAAAGACATGATTGTTTGTTGGGATGCCTGAGCATTAATGTCTTTATGTCAAATTATAGACTATTTCTTTGAATCACTCATGTCTTAATATTCATGCCATGATTAGATATATAATCAAGATTATGCTACGTAGCATTCCACATCAAAGAATATCTTTTTTTATCATTTACCTACTCGAGGACGAGCAGGAATTAAGCTTGGGGATGCTGATACGTCTCCATCATATCTATAATTTTTGATTATTTCATGCCAATATTATACAACTTTCACATATTTTTGGCAACATTTTATATGATTTATTGGACTAACATATTGATCCAGTGCCCAGTGCCAGTTCCTGTTTGTTGCATGTTCTTTGTTTTGCAGAATATCCATATCAAACGAAGTCCAAACGCGATAAAAATTTACGGAGAATTATTTTGGAATATTTGTGATTTTTGGGAGGTGGAATCAACGCAAAAGGAGGCCCACAGCCACCACGAGACACCAGGGCGCGCCCCGGGGCCCAAGCGCGTGGTGGTGTATTGAGGTCACCTCGTAAGTCGGTTGGAGCTCTATTTCGGGCGCAAGGAAGCTTATATCCGGGAAAAATCATGTTAAAATCTCAGCGCAATTGGAGTTACGGATCTCCGGGAATATAAGAAACGGTTTTCGGCCAGAAAACAGGAACGCGAAACAGAAGAGAACATAGAGGGAGATCCAATCTCGGAGGGGATCCTGCCCCTCCGCTGCCATGGAGGCCATGGACCAGAGGGGGAACTCTCCTCCCATCTAGGGGGGAGCCCAAGGAAGAAGAAGAAGGAGGGGGGCTCTCTCCCCCTCTCTTCCGGTGGCGCCGGAACGCAATCATTGTGACGGCGATCTACACCAACAACTTCGCCGCCATCAACACCAACTCTCTCCCCCTCTATACAGTAGCATAACACCTTTCTTCCCCGCTGTAATCTCTACTTAAATATGGTGCTCAACTCCATATATTATTTCCCAATGATATGTGGATATCCTATGATGTTTGAGTAGATCTGTTTTGTCCTATGGGCTAATTGATGATCGTGGTTGGTATGAGTTGTATGTTTTATTTTGGTGCTTTCCTATGGTGCCCTCCGTGTCGCGCAAACGTGAGGGATCCCCGCTGTAGGATGTTGCAATATGTTCATGATTTGCTTATGGTGGGTGGCGTGAGTGAAAGAAGCACAAACCCGAGTAGGTGGGTTGTTACGTATGGGAGTAAAGAGGACTTGATACTTAATGCTATGGTTGGGTTTTACCTTAATGATCTTTGGTAGTTGTGGATGCTTGCTAGAGTTCCAATCATAAGTGCATATGATCCAAGTACAGAAAGTATGTTAGCTCATGCTGTCGGTGTCAAAACCGGCGGATCTCGGGTAGGGGGGGGGGGTCCCGAGCTATGAGTCTAGGATCGATGGTAACAAAGGGACGAAGGAGACGATGCTTTACCCAGGTTCGGGCCCTCCTATGGAGGTAAAACCCTATGTCCTGCTTGATTATATTGATGGTATGAAGGTTACAGAGTTGATCTACCTCGAGATCGACTAGCTAAACCCTAGATGAGTTTCTCTGTCCTACAATCTAAAACCCTCTCGGTTTATATAGACACCGGGGGTACCTATGGTTTACACATGACAAGACTCCTGTCGTGAATGGAGACATCGGTTCCTTCATCTTGACTTGGAGTGCACGATGCGCCTTCGGGACTTCCTTCTAGAACATAGGGACTCAATGTATTCGGCCCTTCCTGCGATAGTCAGAGTGCGGCCCTCCAGGCCGGCCTATTGAGAGACAGGCCAGCAGCCCGAAGACCCCTTAGTCCAGGACTCCCTCAGTAGCCCCCGAACTAGCCCCCAACGCCAAGGGTCTCAACTTCGGCAACTTCGCTTGATCGGAGTCTTTGGCTTGCGGGGTGAGTTCTTCCTCTCATTAAAGATCGGCTGATACGTGTCCAGTTTCTGATCACATGACAGTCCGAACACTATGAGTTGTCCAGTCCCGAAGGCAGAGCGTCAAAGTGTAACAGTGTTTTTTCTGACACCCTTTCTGACGAAAGGTCATGGCCTATCACGACCGCAGAAACAGTTATGACATCTCGATTCGCGGCTTGAGGCTGTTTTTACATTAGCACGACTCATCAATGTGTAGATCGTGCTCCGTTTCACACGGGATATGATCAGAACCCTAGGCTTATTCTGCGCGTGCCTAACGGCACGTACGCCTTGGGAAGCGGAGAGACTCATGGCGCGGTAAAGGGAGGCTAATCGGCGTGACGCCTTATAAAAGGGAAAGAAACCCCAAAGATTGCTCACGCTTCCCATTCGTATCCCCTGCTTTCCCAATCTTCCCAAGCTCCAAGAGCCCAGATCTAGTTTTTCCTCAACTTCCCCTCCGAGCTTAGCCATGGCGGGTTCGGGCTCCATGGGCAAGTGGGAGGCCTCCAAGGTCACCGACCAGGATATCCGGGAGCTAAAGCTCGCCGGCTACCTCCCTACCAACGTCTTCCACCGCGCTCCAGAGGCGAAGCAGGTCGTCCCCACCCCTAAGCCAGGCGAAAGGGTGGTCTTCGTCCCCCATTTCATCCGGGGACTGAGCTTCCCGCTCCACCCCTTCGTCAGGGGCCTTATGTTCTTTTACGGGCTAGACTTCCATGATCTTCCCCCGAATTCTTTTATGCACATCTCGGCTTTCATAATCCTCTGTGAAGCCTTCCTGCGGGTCGAGCCGCACTTCGGCCTGTGGCTCAAGGTCTTTAACGTCAAGCCGAAGACTGTCGCGGGTGAGCACGCGGCCTGCGGAGGGGCGGTGATCAGCAAACTCCCCCGCATCGAGTGGCCATCTGGCACCTTCATCGACACTATCAAGATCTGGTAGAAAGAATGGTTCTACATCACCGAACCAAGGGATGAGAGCTGGACAGCGCCTGCCGAGTTCAGATCTAGACCTCCTACGAGATTGACCTCATGGCTCAGGAAGGGCCTCGACTGGGGGTCGGACGCAGAGGTGAAGCTGCTGCAGAAGCGCATTACCTCGGTGATCGAGGCCAAGGTTGAACTAGTCAACATGGTCCAGGTCATGCTCCACCGCCGCATTCTTCCCTGCCAGCGCCGAGCTTCCCTAATGTGGGCTTATCAGCTCGAAGACGAGCCCACCGTGTGCCAACTTTTCCGTACTACCCCGGAGAAGTTGTGGAAGGCTTTATTCAAGCCTCAGAAGAGCTGGCTGGCCAAGGAAGTGGATTCGGGCCTAAGCTCCGATAACCCGCCTACCCAGGTACGGCATAATTTTAATCCACTGACTCCGTTTTTTCGGCAAAAGGACTGAATGCCTTCCCTCATTTTCGCAGAAGTGGTTGAAGAAAACCGCGGACATCAAATGCCCGGCGCCACAACCCGAAGACCCCAGGTCGGAGTTGCTGGCGGCGATGCTCGTCGTGGCGCCGTACTCGGCGCCTGAGAAGAATGAGAAGAAGAAGAAGGCCAGAGAGGGTCTCCGTATAAGGGACCAGCCAGACGCCACGTCCGAAGAAACCCATGCCTCCTCGTACCATGAGGAAGAGCATGAAGATGGGGGGAAGGTGTTTCCCCCCTCACAAGAAAGAGGGCGGCGTCATCGGTCGCTACAGAGGATGTACATCCTCCTGCCCTGAAGAGGGCGCGTCGGCCAAGGTTGATCCTGGCTGACGACGGCTCGGACTCTGCTGCAGAGTCCGAGGACTTTGAAAAGGTTCCCCGAAGGAACCTAAGGGTCAAGCCCCCAACTCAAAGGTATGAATCCGAAGACTCCCTAGGTTATTTATGCAAAGTTTTTAGTGTTTTAAATGCAAAAGCATCTTTTAAGCTGCAGCCCACCACGCGTTCTCCCCACTGACCAAGTATCGGATGGGGAGTCTCCGCCCGCCGAGCTGGCGGAGAGTGGGACTGCGTCACACCCCACACCTCCAGGGGCCGCGAAGGATGCCGCGGAGGTGTCATCCCGCCAGGCTCCTTTGGAGCCGAACACAGGCAATGGGGGCGACCGCGCCATGGCCGAGGTTGATGCCTCGGCCGCCGAAGGCCAGGGGGGAAACTCCCCCGGCTGCTGAGGGCCAGGGGAGAAAACTCCCATGGTCGCTGAGGAGGAAGAGCGGAGGGATGTCCACTCTCCTCCGAGGACGTCTCCAGAGCATGCTGCACCTCCGGAGCTACCAACCCATTCCCCGATCAGATATCGGCCTGGCTGGTCACCACTGGTGCCACCGACGACTGGATGGCCGGTTATAGAGGAGGCTTTATCAAGCGCCCCCATCTCCGAGGATCACCGCACTCTTATGGGTGCGGTTTTGAAGAGCATTCAGTCCGTCGATAACGGACTGAAGGAGGCCTTCAATGGTCTCTTGACGGGCTTCAAGGTGAGTCACGTAATACCCTTTTCCCGATCAATCTTAATTTTATTAAGTTTATGCTATCATTATATATGCAGTAGCCCCCGAGCCCCAGGTGAGTTTGAAAAAACGCACCCGGGGGTCAAATATCCAGGAACGACCAATTTGTACAAGGCACCATAAGTCCCGTAATGTTCTAAGAGCCCTTAAGAGGACCAAACATGAGGTCATATCCTTGATATTTCGGGGGTTGTAACGCACATAACCGGGTGTATTGGTTTTGTATTTTTTGCAGGTCTCGTCATCGGCGACAGCCGATAATGCCGCTGAGCTTACCGAGCTAAATCGGAAGCTCAAGATCTCCGAAGTGGAGCTTGAGAGCCTGAACAAGAGGTTTGACGAGGCACAAGGTAAGCCGAATTGTAATATCCGGGCTATATATTGGTAATAATCCGTACTGGTACCCCAGTGTAATTATTTATTTATTGCTCCCACAGCTTCAGCTGCGGAAGTTGAGAAACTTAAGGCCGAGCTCCAAAAAGCAAAGCAGGAGGCCGCGAATGAGAAGGCGGCCGCCGAACAAGCAGCAGCCGCTCTCTCCACCCTGAAAGTTGCGAGTGCTAAACAGGAAGCCCGGGTGGAGGAAGTGCAGCAAGAGCTCAAGGACGCCAGCGCAAAATGCGAGGCCCTTGAGCAGAAAGGTAAAGAGCAAGCCACCGAGCTCTCCACGCTGAAATCCGAGCTCCAAAAGGAGCGGGTGAACAGGCGGTCCTTTGAAGAGGAGGTTCGCCAAGTCAAGGCTGTCACAGATGGTAAGCCGTATTCACTACAATGCGCCTTTGGTGGTAGCAGGTTTGCTTTGCTCACCCAGGAGTGGCGTTCCTCAGGCGTCTGTGCGGATCTCCAGAAGAGTGCAGCGGACGTGAACAAGTTCTATGCTTCGCGGGAGGAGGATGATCCGGCTCGTCTATTCTGGGCACAATTTGAGTCCCCCGAGCACTCTCGTCTCCTGATCGAGCAGATGGAGCTGCACAGGATGGCGGAGCCGGCCATGAAGGATCTCTGCATCCGGCTGTGGCCTGTGGAGCCATTGCCGAGCAGCTACTTTGGCTTGGTGCAGAGACTGTGCGATGTTGCGCCTCGGATCGACGTGCTAAAGCGCTCTACATGCATCGAGGGAGTTGTGATGGCCTTTGCAAGGACCATGGTGCACTGGCCGAGGCTCAAGCCGACCGAGATGGCCACCGCACCTCCGCCTCCTGGAAAGGGGCATAGGCGCCCCAAGCTGGACTTCCCCGCAGTAATGGAGGGTGCTCGGGTAATAGAGGCCCAGTGCTCGAAATATGTTCTGTATGAATGAGCGCATTGTAATATGTCCGAAGACTTTTAACGCTTTGTAATCAATGTTTGCATGGTTTATCATGTCTTATAAGTTTTTAATTTTTATTTTGACTCCCGTGTGGCCGTTTTATCTGAAAGTTGCGAGTCGTCGGCTTCAGCCCCCACGTAGATACTACGCGAGGTGTCTTTGTTTCCGCACTGTGACCCTTAGCCGAGGTATCGGAACCCGAAGGCGGTAGTGCGAGGGGGACAAGGCAATCGGACTATGATGCTTTATTGCTTTCACTTAGTCGTAGGAGCGTACGAGAATGCGGGGGCTGATGACCAGCCCCCAGTGTTTAGTGATGTGCGGATGTACCGGGGCCGAAGCCAGCATCACATGGTTTGTGTAAGTACAAAACCCATCGTATAACACGGAATAACCTCTATCGATTTTTTAGTATGACACTTATACTCGGATTTGCAGACCGGTTCTTGCTTACTAAGACGGTCAGTTTTCGGCTTTCTCCGCTGAGGTGCTTGACCAGACGAACTGGAAACACAATCGCAGTGGTTCTCCCTTTGCCCCTTTAGCCGAACGAGCGGAACGTAAGGGGGCAAGCACAGGAGCCGGGCAACCCAACTATTGACCCAAGACATAGTTCGGATCCGATGCATATAAAGCAAAATCCAAGACATCGAGCACACGACCAGTTGTGCTGGGGTGATGCTCAGGGCGATTTTTTCTTAAATTCAAGCCCCCGGTCTATTAGCCGGTTGCGTCATAATGTACACCGAACAGTTGCGCGAAAGGCATTGTTAAGAACAGAGTATGTACCATAAAATACAGCGGAGAGGCCATGTATAATGGTCTTTTATTTGCTCAATAACTCTTATAATTCAAAGTGCCGAAGCAATTGTTTACAGGTATTCTGAAGATAAAACATAGAATTTACAGTGGAGAGGTTGTACCAGGGTTCTTTGATTGGTGGCTTGACGTCCTCGATGTGCCCTGTCGCCCGTCTACTCCCGTGCCTCCTAGAGAGGTGTAATCCTTGCAGGATGATGCTTTCGTCGAGCGGACCTTGGGAAAAAGGTCTTGAGAAGTCACCGAAGTATCGATGAGCTTTACGCTTTGGCAGGTCCTTGATGGTACCTGTGGTATGTCCGAGGACATGTACTGGCGATAGTTCGGTCCAGCCGAACACTTTGCCTTCGATAGTTGTTCCTCACTGCTGCCCATGGAATTTTGAGTGCAAAGTTGTGCCATCTTGGCACATGTTTGACGGGCACTAGGGCCGTGCAGTGAGGAACGTGTCCCTATTTCTGAGGAGTAGAGGATTCCGGGAGTTCGGATTGAAACCGAACTCGTTTGTCGACCTTACGTGTCTCTATGGCAGAGTGCGGTGTTTGCCAACCGTCCTTGTAATGGAATTCGGCCGCCAGGGCCAATGCATGCTCCTCAATTCGGAGAGAATGCTCTGTATTGCCGTTGACAGTGATGACCCCCTTGGGCCCGGGCATCTTGAGCTTGAGGTATGCATAGTGTGGGATGGCATTAAAGCGAGCGAATGATGTGCAACCCAGCAGGGCGTGATAACCACTGCGGAAGGGAACGATGTCGAAGATCAAGTCCTCGCTGCGGAAGTTGTCGGGCGAACCGAACACTACTTGCAGGCTAACAGAGCCTGTGCACCGGGCTTCGACGCCTGGGATCACTCCTTTAAAGGTAGTGTTGCTAGGCTTTATCCTTGACGGATCTATGCCCATGTTTTTCACCGTATCTGAGTAAATCAGATTGAGGCTACTTCCTCCGTCCATTAGGACTTTAGTGAGGTGATACCCATCAATAATGGGGTCTAAGACGAGGGCCGCTGATCCCCCGTGACGGATACTGGTCGGATGATCGCGTCGATGAAAAGTGATCGGGTAGGCCGACCATGGGTTAAACTTCGGGGCTACAGGCTCTACGGCGTAGACCTCTAGAAGGGCGCGCTTCCTCTCTTTTTTGGGTATATGAGTGGCGTATATCATGTTCACGGTTTTTACCTCTGGAGGGAACTGTTTCTGACCTCCATTGCTCGGACCGCGGGGCTCCTCGTCGTCCTCGCTGCGTGGGCCCTTGCCCTGCTCTTCGGCTGCGAGTTTGCTGGCCTGTTTGAACACGCAACAGTTACGGTTGGTGTGGTTGGCGGGCTTGTCAGGAGTGCCATGGATCTGGCAAGGCCTCTCCATGATTTTGTCCAGCGGGGTGGGTCCCTCGCAGTTGCCTTTAGGAGGCTTCTTCTGCTGTCCGGATCGAGGGTTGCGGAAGCCGGCGTTAACGGCCGTGTCGTCGGCGTCGCTAGTGCTGTGCCGGCGTTTGTTTTTGTTTCATCGTGGTTTCCCGTTTCCATCCCGGACTTCGGAGGTGCCGGGGTCTTCGGGGTTGTGGCTCCGTCTCGCTAGCCAGTTATCCTTGCCCGCACAAAAGCGGGTCATGAGTGAAGTAAGGGCGGACATGGTCCTAGGTTTATCCTGACCGAGCTGGCGAGCCAGCCATTCGTCCCGAATATTTTGCCTGAAAGAGGCTATAGCTTCGGCATCTGGGCAATCGACGATCTGGTTTTTCTTGGTCAAGAACCGATTCTAGAATTGTCGAGCGGACTCTCCTGCCTTTTGGACGACGTTGCTTAGGTCTGAGGAGTCCGGAGGCCATACATAGGTGCCCTGGAAGTTAGATCGGAATGCATCCTTGAGATCCTCCCAGCTCCCGACAGAGTTTTCGGGGAGACTGTTTAGCCAGTGCCGAGCTGGCCCCTTAAGTTTAAGGGTAGGTACTTGATGGCGCGGAGATCGTCTCCTCGTGCCATGTGAATGTGGAGGAGGAAATCCTCAATCCATACTGCTGGGTCAGTTGTTCCGTCGTATTGATCTATATTCATGGGTTTAAACCCTTCTGGGAACTGATGTTGCATCACCTCGTCGGTGAAGCACAGTGGGTGGGCAGCGCCTCTGACCCGGGCTATGTCGCGCCGGTAGTCGGCGTCTGTTCTGGCCCGGTTTTGTTCCCGACCTCTATTGTTTCGGTCAAGCCAAGGCCAGTACCCGTCCCGTCTATTGGGGGAGTACCCTCTAGATCCGTAGATGGATCTCGTGCGGCCTGTTCTGTAATCCAGCTCGCGTCTCAGGTCGTACCTGTCCACGGGCTCCATTGGCTCCTTTCCCCTTCTGCGGGGTATCGCCGGCCTATAACCGGCGTCGCCAGCCATCCTATCTTGTCCTCGGGGAGGGTGGTCCGGCTGGTCATATGGAGTGTGCTTGGGCGACGTTGTATCAGAGACCTCGTCGTCGAACTGTGGCAGCAACCGTCGGCGTGGATAACTTTTGGGGTGGTCCAATAGACCGGTGCCGTACCCCTCTTCGGCTGATAGGACCCTTGTCCATCTGTCATTGAGGGTGTCCTGTTCGGCCTTAAGCTGTCTTTCTTTTGCCTTCAGTCTTCGGGCAGTGGCTAAAAGCTGCTGCCTGAACCGTTCCTGATCCTCGAGGTTGTCGGGGACGGTGAAGTCTTCGGCTTCCAGGCTGTCCTCCTCCTCGACAGGGGGAAGGTAGTTGTCATCCTCGGAATCGCGTAGATCCTCGAGGCCGCGCTGATCTTCCGGCCTCTCCTGGTCCTCTAGCGGGAGTTCGGGGATATCGGGATCGTCGAGGTCTTCCGGGGTTTCGCTTTCCCCGGTGCCAACAATAGCTTCCCGTCCCTTTTTTGTCTTTCATCGTTTGCGGGGTTTCCGGCGCCTTGACGGCGCTTCACCTGATCTATCACCATTGTTAGCGGGTGTGCGCTTGCCATCACCGGATGGAGTATCCACCATGTAGACGTCGTAGGTGGAGGTTGCAGTCCATCGCCCGGTGTTGACGGGGGTGAGAGTGGGATCCTCTTGATCCATGTCTTCTACCTCCTCGGAGGAGTAGTCCAACATATCGGTTAAGTCTTCGACAGTGTCTACGAAGTGGGTGGCGGGTGGGATGAAAAATTCCCCTTGACCCGCCTTAAGACCGATCTGAGCGTGGATCGGGGTTGGGTCATTAGTGACTTTCATCGACAAGATCCGATCTAGAGCTTCGTTGAGTGTCGAGAGCTTGATCGGGTCGATTTGCTCAACGCTCTCGGAGTTAACCTCCGATGCGTCCGCACAAAAAGTGTGGTCGACAGGAGCTGGTGCCCGGTCATCTGGCGCTATGGCCGGATCCGGACTAAAAGTCCGATTTCTGCCGGGGTTAGCCCTGTGGGCAGGGTCAAAAGCGACATCCGAGGTTAAGGCCTCGGAGTCCTCGGGCGCATCAGATGAGTTTGCAAGCCCGGTGAGCTAGAGATCGCCCCGAGAGTCTACGGAGAACTCTAGGTTCCCGAATCTGACCTCTTGATCTGGGGTGAAAGTCCCGACCCGGCCAAGATGGCCGGTCGGGTCAGCGTGCAGCACGATGCTGCCGAAAGCGAAGATCTGTCTGGGGACAAAGGAGTCCAAGTTGCGGACTTCCTCGCTAATCACTAAGAGAGCCATCGATTCTTTTGGAGATCACAGCGGAATTCTCAATGAAAGCACCAATGTCGGTGTCAAAACCGGCGGATCTCGGGTAGGGGGGTCCCGAGCTGTGAGTCTAGGATTGATGGTAACAAAAGGGACGAAGGAGACGATGCTTTACCCAGGTTCGGGCCCTCCTATGGAGGTAAAACCCTACGTCCTGCTTGATTATATTGACGGTATGAAGGTTACAGAGTTGATCTACCTCGAGATCGACTAGCTAAACCCTAGATGAGTTTCTATGTCCTACAATCTAAAACCCTCCCGGTTTATATAGACACCAGGGGGTACCTAGGGTTTACACACAACAAGACTCCTGCCGTGAATGGAGACGTCGGTTCCTTCATCTTGATTTGGAGTGCACGATGCGCCTTCGGAACTTCCTTCTAGAACATAGGGTCTCGATGTATTCGGCCCTTCCTGCGATAGTCAGAGTGCAGCCCTCCAGGCTGGCCTATTGAGAGACAGGCCAGCAGCCCGAGGACCCCTTAGTCCAGGACTCCCTCACATGCCTCTCCCTCATATAAAATTGCAATAATGATTACCGGTCTAGTTATCAATTGCCTAGGGACAAATAACCTTCTTGTTTGACAAAAGCTTTCTACTAAACAACTAACTTTTATTATCTTGCATTTTACTCGTAGTTTTATTCTCGCAGAGTACTTCTAGTTTTATTCGTGCAAACTATCTTACAACCTACAAAATAGTTTCATACTTGTTATAGGTAAAGCAAACGTTAAAGTGTGCGTAGAGCTGTATCGGTGGTCGATAGAACTTGAGGGAATATTTGTTCTACCTTTATCTCCTCGTTGGGTTTGACAGTCTTATTTATCGAAAAGGGCTACAAACGATCCCCTACACTTGTGGGTTATCAGGGCGCTGGCTGGCGCGCTCTCTACGGGATGGTCTGAACGCCCGACAGTCTTCCGTGTCGTGGGTGCGCACGTTGTGGTGGGCAGAACATCCCGCCGCCCCCTCGGGTGCATCGCTGCCGGGACCGGTTGGCAGAACAAAGCCGGTCACCGGGACATGGAAGAGGAGGAGGACAGCGCGAGGCGGCCCTGCTCGGGCCCGTTGGGCCGAGGCCCGGCTAGGTCGTCGCGCGACGGTGGGGGAGGCCTACCGCCATGCTCCCTTCTCCTGGCGCCGGGGGCCGAAGCGAGAGGTAGGGTGCCAGGGCCCTCCTGGCGACGGCGACGAGCTCGGCGATGTGGTCCGCCTAGGCGTCGTAGCCCCCGTCCATCAGGCGGTGGCGGAGCAATTCACTCGCCATGAGCAACGCGTCCTGCACGTTCAGGTCCCCCACGTGAACGCAGGCCAAGGAGGACGCGACGGGACTGCCGCCCCGCTGCACGGGGGCCGCGAGCGATCCCGTCGCTTCTGGGCGACGCGGCTGGCGACCGCTTCGGCCGTGGCATGGGCAAGGCCATGGCGTCCGTTCGGCGTTGAGCGCGCTGTGGGTGCGCGGCGGGTGTCAACCATCGAGTCGGCGCGGTCGAAGCCGGGACGGAGCTGGAGAGCAACGGCGCACCCCTACCCGGCGTGCCAAATGTCGGAATCGGGGCTCCGGGGACCCAGAAAGGTTCGAACTCTAGGGTGCACTCGCTCTCCTGCCCTACTCTGCCTCATAACCCCACGGCGACTCTCCGGCGGCTTGAGCTAAGGAAGACGAACAAAGGACACACAGTTTACCCAGGTTCGGGCCACCTCGCGGTGTAAGACCCTACTCCTGCTTGTCTGGATTGCTTGAGGATGAAGATGAGTACAAGGTGTGTTCTTTCCTGTCCAGGGTTCGATGCCTCTACGGTGGCTAGTTCCCTACTTTTATATCGGCCTTGGTCCTCTTCCCCTGAAAACACCAGGCAGGAAGGGCTGCCACACAACCAGTTTGAAATGGGACCAGACTGTAGCCTATCCTGACAAAAGTGTTCTTTGCCTGCCATAGCCCCTTATCGTGACGTGCTCGTGGGCTCGGGGGTGACCTCCATCCTGCCGAGCCCCCGGTCTTGGTCCTCTTGCACAAGAAAGGAAACCCTTGGGGATATCTTTTGGAGCCCGCGGGCTGGCGCTGCTCTTCTATCACCAAGGAGGAAAGCCTCTCTGTTCGTGCCAGCTGGTATCGCTCTTGGCACCATTTGGCGCGGCGCGCGTCATCCATGTGTGGGCGCAGGGTCCAAGGCCCTGTCGAGCCAATCCCAGGTGGACCCGCCTCCTGAGGGCATCGGGGACAGCCTTGCAGAGAGGCCTCGCGAAGTCCTTGGCAGCGTCATCACCGCGCGCCTCGCGAGAGGTGCGCCCTTGTGAAGACCTCGCCCGTGAAGCTCATAGACGGGCAACCCATCGCTTAAGGCACCCCCTGCGTCCTGGGCCGCAGGCAGACGGGCCTGGGTACCCCCAGTCCCAGAGGCCCGACATATATTAATAATTATGATGCTTTTATGTCTGTATTTTGTTTTTATCGACACCTCTCTCTCTCTCTAAAACATGTGGTCATTATTATCGAGTTTGGCTTTCTCTTGAGGACAAGCGAGGTCTAATCTTGTGGGAGAAGATACGTCCATTTTGCATCGTGATTTCCTATTAATATTTATATTGTTTTTGGTCATTGATACATCTCCAACATATTTATAATTTTTGATTGTTCCATGCTATATATAAGATTATCATTCTAGGATGTTTTTTGAGTGATTATTTACCAATTCATATTATTTTTGAGCACTAACCTATTAACCCAGTGCCCAGTGCTAGTTGCTATTTTCTGCATGTTTTTGACTTTTCAGGTTTACAATACCAAACGAAATCCAATTGCCCCGAAAATTTTTTATGATTTTTTCTGGACCAAAAGAAGACCTGGAAGCTTCAGGAGAAGGCCGGAGGCTCCACGAGGGAGCCACCACACATAAGGGCGCGCCCAGGGGGGTGGCCGCGCCCTGTTATGTGGTGGCCCCCTCGGGCGTCTCCCGGCATCCCTCTCTATCCTATAAATTCCAATAAATCCCCAAAAACCTAGAGAGTCTCCCGAAACACTTTTTCTGCTGCTGCAAGTCTTTGTTCCGCTGTGTGCCCATCTGGAGCCCTGTTCCGGTGCCCTGCCGGAGGGGGGGTCAATCACGGAGGGCCTCTACATCAACCTTGCTGCTCCCATGGTGATGTGTGAGTAGTTCCCTACAGACCTACGGGTCCGTAGTTCGTACCTAGATGGCTATCTGTCTCTCTCTCTTGATCTTCAATACAAAGTTCACCCTATCTTTGCGGTGATCTATTCGATGTAATCACTTCGTGCGGTGCGTTTGTTGGGATCCGATGAATTGTGGGTTTATGTTCAGATTATTCATGAAAAAGATTTGACTCTTCACTGATTTCTATTATGATTCTTATTTGCATGATTATTATTGCTTCGTAAATCTCTACGATCTATTGAAATAGTTTGGCCAACTAGATTGATATTTTTCCAGTGAGAGGGGTGCGTTGTAGTGGGTTCAATCTTGCGGTGCTCTATATCCCAGTGACATAAGGGGACAATACACATATATGTATTGTTTCCACTAAGGATAAAATGATGGGGTTGATTCATATTGACTGAGTGTTTGTTTGTCTACATCATGTCATCGTTCTCCAAGCATTACTCTGTTTGTCATGAACATAATACTTAGAGAGGCAAGCATAGAAGCGCTCTCGACATGGAGTAATAGTAATAGGTGCAGGCAGAAGTCGGCCTATTTGCTTATGAACGTGATGCCTATATACACATGATCATTGCCGTGAATAAATATTGCATAACTATGCGCTTTTCTATCAATTGCCCAACAGTAATTTGTTTACCCACTGTATGCCTACTACATGAGAGATGCCACTAGAGAACACTACGGCCCCTGGGTCTATTCAATTTACAAAAGCTTTCAATACCTTGCTGCCATTTATTTGTTTTTGTTTTATTTTGCAATTTACTTTATTCAACTATCATCTACACACTTCATTTGCTTGCAAATAACGAGTCCAAGGGGATTGACAACCCTCTTGCCCATGTTGGGTGCAAGTGTTTGCTTCTTTGTGTGCAGTCACTGAAGATGGGGGTTTTGTGCTACTCCTATTGGTTCGATAACCTTGGTTATCACTGAGGGAAATACTTATCTATACTATGTTGCATCACCCGTTCCTCTTCATGAAAAATCCAACGCAGATCACAAGTATCAGGAAGGATTTATGGCGCCGTTACCAGGGAGTATCACCAACCTACTATCAAGTAACTTTGCACAAATTATCATTGACTTGTTCTACTTTTTATTTTCTGTTATATTTTGCTTGTTTCATAAAAATCAAAAACACAAAAATATTTATCTTTGCTAGTTGCTAGTTTACTTGTTTGCTTGCTCCTATGGCTAGTTCCCCTCCGGACATGCCTTAACCTCCTTACTTTGGAGAGGGATCTCCAATCCTGGATTGTAAGCAATTGTGTGATGAATCCCTTAAAGAAGCTTGGGATAGTTTACTAGAGATACAAATGAGAGCTAATCCCAAAATTCATATCAAATTGCTCCTTAGAATTTTTTATGTTGGTCTATCCTTACCTCATCGACATGTCTTGGATGCTATGTTCGAAAAATATTTCCTTGACAATAATGATTTTGACACCTATGAAAAGATGAAAAATATATTTGGACAACCAAAAACAGAAACCATCGAACCAAGCATACTTGTGTGCTTTCGTCAAACTGAGTTAATAAAATAAACTAAGGCCATTATGGAAACCAATTTTAGAGGGTTATATAACATGTCTACTAAAATCAATGGGAACATAGTGATGCAAAATAAGAGATTTGACACTATGGATCAAAAGATTGATGCTCTCAGTATTTTGAAATATGAAATGAAAAGTCTCAATAACAAATTTGAACAACTTGTCCTTAGGACCAAAGATGACAACACTTGAAACTATGCAATATGCCTAGCTAGGGGCGTAAAACAATAGTGCTAGTTGGGAGGCAACCCAATAGTTATCTTCTTTTCTTGCTTTTTACTTTCTATTTGTTTTTTATAACATGATTATTGCCTCTGTAATAATTGTGTTTTTATGTTTAAATTAGTGTTTGTGCCATGTAAAGCCTTCGGGATGACTTACAAGATGAGTAGAATTGATACGGTGCAAAAACATAAACTTTAGCGTCCAGTGCAGAATTTCTCTGATTTTACTGGAACGTCTTCTTGATCTGAATTTTTTAAATAGTATTTCTATACAAATTCTTCATGCTGTCCTACTTCTTCAGAATACTTGGACCTACATAAGTATAGGTTCTCTACAGATCTTTATAGATTGTTCTGTTTTAGACAGGTTCTGTTTTTGCTTGCATAGTTTGCTTGTTTTGATGATGCTATGGATTGTATCGAGGGGTATAAGCCATGGATAACTTAGATAGTACCTTATGCAATAATAACATAAGAATCAATTTATAACAGTATCTAAAGTATTTGATATGCTTACTATACTAACAGATCTCACGAAGGTTTTGTTGAGTTTTGTGTGCTGAAGTTTTCAAGTTTTGGGTGCTATAACGATGGATGAATGAATAAAGAGCGGCAAGATCCTAAGCTTGGGGATGCCCAAGGCACCCCAAGGTAATATTCAAGGAATACTCAAGTGTCTAAGCTTGGGGATGCTCCGAAAGGCATCCCCTCTTTCGTCTCAATCCATCGGTATGTCACTTGGAGATATATTTTTATTCATCACATGATATGAGTTTTGCTTGGAGCGTCGTTTGCTTTAGTTTGTTTTTGCTTTAGTTTTCCACAATCATTGTTTGCTGTACACACCCACTTGAGAGAGACACAAGATTACCATGATTTATTAGAATACTCTTTCTGCTTCACTTATATCTTTTGAGCTTAACAGTTGCTCTAGTACTTCACTTATATCTTTTAGAGCACGGTGGCGTATAGATTTTATAGAAATAATTGCACTCTCATTCTTCACTTATATTTGTTTGAGAGTTAATAAATAGTGACGGTAATTTTCATGGATTATAAGACTAGTCCAAAAATAATAGGTATCCAATGAGTGCATAATCAAAACCACATGTAGCACATAAAAGAGAAATTGTGGGTTAATGATATTCATGTGGTAATATGAAAGGGCATGAGTGCATGATCATTGGTTAGTAAAAGTATCGTGAATTAGAGGGAGTTAACCTGCTAGTCATCTAAATAATTTTTATAGCATGGTGATGATGTGTGAGCATACTTATTCCTTGTTGAAATCCTAGTATTGTTTAAGTCGGAGGTGCGCGATGGTTAACTCCTCCCGACCTCCTCCCTAGGGACATGAAAGTAGTGCTTTGCTTTGGGAGAGCTAATAAAATCTTGCAATGAGTATGTGAGTTCTATAGGACTAATGTGAATCCATGGATGTATGCACTCTCACCGCCTTATATTTGCTAGCCTCTTCGGTATCGTGTATTGCCCATTCTCGCCTCGAGGATCGGTGCAACCTTCGTCGGTGCATCCAAACCCCGTGACATGATACGCTCTGTTGCACATAAGCCTCATTATATCTTCCTCAAAACAGCCACCATACCTACCTATTATGGCATTTCCATAGCCATTCCGAGATATATTGCCATGCAACTTCCACCGTTACATCATATGACTAGTACTTTCATGTCAAATTGCTTTGGATGATCATATAAGCTGACATAGTATTTTTGGTAAAGCCACTGTTCATCATTTTTTATACATGTTACGCTTGATCATTGCACATCCTGGTATACTGCCAGAGGCATCCATATAGAGTCATACTATATTTTTCATGTTGAGTTGTAAGTAAATAAAAGTGTGATGATCATCATTATTAGGGCACTGTCTCAGTGAGGAAAGGATAATGGAGACAATGATTCCCCCACAAGTCGGGATGAGACTCCGGACGAAAAATAAAAGAAAGAAAGAAAGAAAGAAAAAGAAAGAAAGAAAAAAGGAAGAAAGAAAGAAAGAAAAGGGGATAAAAAGGAAATGGAAAAGAAGAGAAAAGAATAAATGAGTGAAAAAGAGAGAAGGGACAGTGCTACTACCTCTTTTTTCCACACTTGTGCCTCAAAGTGGCACCATGTTCTTCATATAGAGAGTCTCTTGTTTTGTCACATCCATATGCTAGTGGGAATTTTTCATTATAGAACTTGGCTTGTATACTCCGATGACAGGCTTCCTCAAATGCCTAAGGTCTTCATGAGCAAGCAAGTTGGATGCACACCCACCTAGCTTCATTTGAGCTTTCATACATTTATAGCTCAAGTGCATCCGTTGCATGGCAATCCCTACTCCTCGCATTGGTATCTATTGAGGGACATCTCCATAGCCCGTTGATATGCCTAGTTGATGCGAGACCTTCTTCTCCAGTTTTACCACTTTAAAACCTACCACCATATTCTATTCCACCTTTATGTTATATCCATGGTTCACGCTTATATATTGCGTAAGTAATAAAAAGCTGAAGCGCGTTATGAAGTATGATCCAATTGCCTAACTTGACACCGTGGTGCTTGACATTTGTATTTATGTGGTGAAGACAGAGCCATGCTATTCTAATATGATAAAATGAGTAGGGGTGAACATTCCTTAAGGATCGTATATTTTAAAACTTGATGATTATGTTACTTATGTTTATAAGTATTACTATGTTGATGTTTGTTAATTCATCATTTCTTAATGATCATACCTACAATAGATTACATGTTGGGTAGCATGCAACACCAAAAATTCTGTTTTTATCATTTACCTACTCGACGACGAGCAGGAATTAAGCTTAGGGATGCTGATACATCTCCAACGTATCTATAATTTTTTATTGTTCCATGCTATAATATTATCATTCTAGGATGCTTTTTGGGTGATTATTTACCAATTCATATTATTTCTGAGCACTAACCTATTAACCCAGTTTCCAGTGCCAGTTGCTGTTTTCTGCATGTTTTTGACTATTCAGGTTTACAGTACCAAACGAAGTCCAATTGCCCTGAAACTTTTTTATGATTTTTCTGGACCAAAAAAAGACATGGAAGCCTCGGGAGGAGGCCGGAGGCTCCACGAGGGAGCCACCACACAACAAGGCACACCCAGGGGGGTGGTCGCGCCCTGTTATGTGGTGGCCCCCTCGGGCGTCTCCCGGCGCCCCTCTCCAGCGTATAAATTCCAATAAATGCCAGAAACCCTAGAGAGCCTCCTGAAACGCTTTTTCCGCCGCCGCAAGTGTCTGTTCCATTGTGTGCCCATCTGGAGCCCTGTTCCAGTGCCCTGCCGGAGAGGGGATCGATCACAGAGGGCCTCTACATCAACCTTGCTGCTCCCATGGTGATGTGTGAGTAGTTCCCTATAGAACTACGGGTCCGTAGTTAGTACCTAGATGGCTATCTCTCTCTCTCTCTTGATCTTCAATACAAAGTTCACCGCATCTTCGCGGTGATCTATTCGATGTAATCACTTTGTGCGGTACGTTTGTTGGGATCCGATGAATTGTGGGTTTATGTTTAGATTATTCATAAAAAAGAGTTGAGTCTTCTCTGATTTCTATTATGATTCTTATTTGCATGATTATTATAGCTTCATAATCTCTTCGATCTATTAAAATAGTTTGGCCAACTAGATTGATATTTCTTTAGTGAGAGGGGTGTGTTGTAGTGGGTTCACTCTTGTGGTGCTCTATATCCCAGTGGCAGAAGGGGACAAGACACATATATGTATTGTTGCCACTAAGGATAAAACGAAGGGGTTAATTCATATTGATTGAGTTTTCTTTGTCTACAGCATGTCATTGTTCTCCAAGCATTACTCTGTTTGTCATGAACTTAATACTTAGAGAGGCAAGCATAGAAGCGCTCTCGACGTGGAGTAATAGTAATAGGTGCAGGAACGAGTCATCCTATTTGCTTATGCATGTGATGCCTATATACACGTGATCATTGCCACGAATAAATATTACATAACTATGCGCTTTTCTATCAACTAGCAGGGTGGCCCTCGCAAATGCGAGGGCATCATCCTTATTGCATTGTAAGTGTTAAAGCATTTACTTTTATTTCATGTTTTATTTTTTAACATTTGTATTCCTATTTCTGCACTTTATTGTATGGTACACAATATTTTAGATGTTGATATACTTGTAAAGGCGTATTTTGTGAGAGCGTCATTTTAATTGTGTGTATATCTTAAGTAATATTTTTATCTCCAGTTGAATTTTTTTACTCCTATTTATCCACTTTATTGCATTGTAAATGATATTTTAGATGCCGATACATTTTAAAAGGTGTATTTTGCAAGGGTTTCATCCTTACTGCATTGCAATCCGCAAGTACTTATTTATTTTCTTATTTGGAATTGTGCCAAGACTTTAATTCCAATTGCAACTTGTCTTGACTCTTGGTTATCATTTTATGTGGTATAAAGAAATACAAAATAATATATTAACTTGATTCACAAAATAATATACCCTATGTCCCAAAATAAGTGTCGTTGGTCTAGTACAAAATTTGTACTAATTTAGTACTAAATCCGCGACACTTATTTTTTGACGGATGGAGACATTACGACAATTAGTGTGAGATGCGAGAAAAGTATTAGATTGTGTGCGTGGAGGGGGGGGGGTCGATACGTAATCAAAGTCGTAAGTATTTACATGACGATAATTACCTAATACTGATTATGTTGATCGATGATCAGATGTCATTTATAAATAATTATGAAGATCTAAGGGCTATATTAAGTTTGGTGACTATACAACTATACGACGTAAGATATAATTGTCATACTTTGGTGACTATACAAGAGGGTACAGTTTTAATCTTTTTGTGGGAGGCTGAATAAAATTATGAGTATTTATACATGGCGATATAGTAGTTATTTTGCAAAAAAAAACTATATGTACAAGTATTGCTTTCTATCACCTAATAAATGACACTACGAAATTATAGATACAGTACAAGGACAAAAGAAGAATTTTTTTCTTACAGATAATTCAAATATTTACTTAATAATAAATCATTCGTAACATGTTATTTTGTTGGAATTGTTTTTGCGTGTGGGAGCTTGAATACAATTATGAGTATCTATATGTGACGATATAGTAGTTTTTCGCAAGAAAAAAGTATATGTCGTTGTAATACTTTACATAAAATTAATAAGAAATTATAGGACCGCTTGGCAAGAGCCGTTTGCTATCTCACCTAGAAAAAGAAAATATGAAGTTATAGATAAACTACATAGACACACTGAATAATATTTTGGGTTGTCCGTTGTTGTGGCAGGCGGTCGTTAATTTATATGATGCTAAAAATGTCCAAAATTATTATATTGTATAAGGACAAAAGAAGACTTGTTTTCTTATGTATAATTCAAATATTTACTGAATAGTAAATCATTGGTAACATGTTGTTCGGTTGGAATATATATAGCATTTGCTTGCTTGGTTTATTTTTAAATATTAAAGAAGGCTCAGAAGGTGGACTATTAGTGCATTATGACTTATTTGCATCAAATCAAAATTCAATTTTTTTCTTATAAGCAAATCATGAAATGTTTTATTTTTATGTGTACTTTTGGTTTTTATGCCTTAATTATAGTAAGTAGTTTCGTTTTTATAGGCCTCCGTATTAGGAAAAGAAAGCACACATCCTTATATCGGCCAAAAGTATAACAATCATTTTCGTGAAGAAAAAGAAGCCTATAAAGGTCCTTTTACTTTCCACGCCACGTGAATAGTTTTGTACTATGTAGAATTTCTTGTCACGGCCGTTTATGACAATATCTCTTCTTCTATATAACATAATATGGTAGTGTCAGATTGAACGGAAGTTTTTGTAGCAACTTGCAAGCTGTACCCACTTTTCTGCAGCGGTCGTGTGGCCAACTTTTCTTTTCCAAAGCCGTGTATGGCCAACATTGATTGTCCTGCATGTACACCTGGCCATGCATCGTTCGCTTTAAAAACGGTCTAGGCCAACTGGGCATATAAAAATTGATCCAAGTCACTAAGTTTAACATGTCCGTACAGAACACAAACTCTATCAATAGTAGGCTAGCTTTTCACAAAAAAAAAGGTAGGCTAGCTTTTGGATTAGGTTTTTAGGCAGCTTTTGGATTAGCTTTTCATACACGTATGTGACATGACCGAAACAGACAAACTGTACATGATTATACGTATATATAAATTCTATTCTTGGCTGTAGATTCTAAGTCCAACTGTTAAAATAATTCTAATGATGTGGACTAATATGATGGGTCTTACCAGTGCACTCCTGAGCAGGAGGTGTGCTACAGGAATCAAAAGTTTTTAGTTCTCCTTATTACAGCCCGCCGGCTGGTTAGCTCACGGGCGATGAGATATGTCTTTTTTCTTTGACTTGAGTGGAGATATGATTGGTACGCTCATGTGTTTTTTTTCTGGCATATAGGGAAGATGTGTTCACGTCAGATGGCAGAGGTGGGTAACTTCCCTTAAATTTACAATGTTACGAAGATCAAACGGCTACAATACCTTAATATATACGGGGCCACCAGATGAAGGGTTGGTATTTTCTGATTAACGTGGGATTTTCTTACTAATATCGCTAGTTTTCCTCCGTATTTTGCTTTTAGTAGATAATAATAGATAGATTGCCCAACAGTAATTTGTTTACCCACCGTATGCCTACTACATGAGAGATGCCACTAGAGAACACTACGGCCCCTAGATCAATTCACTTATATATTTTCAAAAGCTTTCAATACCTTCCCACATTTTTTTTATTTTTTTTTGCAATTTACTTTATTCAACTATCATCTACACACTTCATTTGCTTGCAAATAATGAGTCCAAGGGTATTGACAACCCTCTTGCCCGTGTTGGGTGCTAGTGTTTGCTTCTTTGTGTGCAGTCACTGAAGACGGGGGTTGCGTGCTACTCCTATTAGTTCAATAACCTTGGTTCTCACTGAGGAAAATACTTATCTATATTGTGCTGCATCACCCGTTCCTCTTCATGGAAAACCCAACGCAGATCACAAGTATCAGTCATTGTTCCACTTTATGATACAATATTAATGCCTTTCCTCTATTGATTTTCAAGGTTTACACAAAGAGGGAAATTGCCGGAAACTGCAATTCTGGACCTGAAGGCCATGGAAAAAGCTGGAAAATTTCTGGACTCCAAATGACCTGAAACTTCACGGGGATTTTTTTAGTGAATATATAAGAATTATTGGATCCAAGAACCACTGGAGGGGGCCACCTCTTGCTCCCAAGGCAACAAGGCGCGCGTACCCCCTAGACGCACCTTGATGCCTTGGGAGGCCCACATGCAGCATCCGGTGCCCCTCTTCTACTATATGAAGGGTTTTGACCTAGAAAAAATCAGGAGGATACTTTCGGGACGAAGCGACACCGCATCAAGGCGGAAACGTGGGCATGAGCCCTTTTGCTCTCCGGCAGAGCAATTCTACCGGGGAAACTTCCCTTCGCGAGGGGGGAATCGAAGCCATCGTCATCACCAACACTTCCTCCTTCGTGGGAGGACCAATCTTCATCAACATCTTCACCAACACCATCTCATCTCAAACACTAGTTCATCTCTTTACTCAATCTTTGTCTCAAAACCTCAGATTGGTACCTGTGGGTCACTAGTAGTGTTGATTTCATCTTGTAGTTGATGCTTGTTGGTTTACTTGGTGGAATATAATATGTTTAGATCCTTTATCATATTCATTACACCTCTGATCTTTAATATGGTGATGATTTTTGAGTAGTTACTTTTGTTCTCGAGGATATGGGAGAAGTCTTGTTATAAGTAATCATGTGAAGTTGGTATTCCTTCGATATTTTGATGATATGTATGTTGTTGCTTCCTTTAGTGGTGTAATGTGAACTTCTACTACATGACACTTCACCATATTTAGGCCTAAGGGAAGGCATTGTGGAGTAATAAGTAGATGATGGGTTGCTAGAGTGACAAAATCTTAAATCCTAGTTTATGCGTTATTCCGTAAGGGGCTGATTTGGATCCACATGTTTCATGCTATGGTTAGAATTATCTTAATTCTTCTTTCTTAGTTGTGGATGCTTGCGAGAGGGGGTAATCATAAGTGGGTTTCTTGTTCAAGTAAGAACGGCACCCAAGAACCGGTCCACCCATATATCAAATTATTAAAGTAACAAACGTGAATCAACTCAACATGATGAACGTGACTAGACAAAAATTCCCATGTGTCCTCGAGAGCACTTTGCTTTATGTAAGAAAATTTCAGGCCTATCCTTTGCTATGAAAAGGATTGGGCTATCTTGCTGCACACTTTCTACTATTATTACTTGTTACTGTTTACTAATTATCTTGCTACAAAACTATCTAATACTGTTACTTACAACACTTGCAGAGAATACCTTGCTGAAAACTGCTTGTCATTTCCTTGTGCTCCTCGTTGGGTTTGACACTCTTACTTATTGAAGGGACTACGATTGATCCCCTGTACTTTTGGGTCATCATACGTCCCATCAACATATTGCCCCTATAATATATTGTAATAAATCATTTTAGAGTTTTGTACACTCTAGCCCGTTGCATAATAGTTGGAAAGAGGTTTGATACGTCTCAAATGTATCTACTTTTCCAAACACTTTTGCTCTTGTTTTGGACTCTAATTTGCATGATTTGAATGAAACTAACCCGGACTGATGTTGTTTTCCACAAAACTACCAGGGTGTTGTTTTTGTGTAGAATAAAAGTTATCGGAACCGGATGAAACTTTTTGAAGATTTTTTATGGAATATATAGAAAATACCGGAGCGAAGGTCCACTGGAGGGGGCCCACCAGTTGCCCACAAGGCAACATGGTGCAACCACCCCCTGCGCACGCCCAGTTGCCATGTGGGGCTCACATGACTCCGCTGATCCTAAGCTCACGCCTATAAATTCCTATTTCCCTCGAAAAAAATAAGAGAGAAGTTTTCATCGCGTTCTACGCGACAGATCCATAGGAGGGTAGGACAAAATATGTCATGCAAGTTCTTATTATAAGCATGTATGAGTATATACGGAATACATGCCTACACTATATTAATGAATTGGAGCTAGTTTTGTGCCGCTCTAGTGTGTAACTGTTACATGATGAATGTCATCCAAATCAATTATCCATCACTGATCCAAGGACTACGCTTTTTGCATATTGATATTCGTTAAGTTACTTTCGCTACTGCTACTGTTACAATCATTACAAAGTGCTACTTTCCGCGGTTTCCATTACTATTGCTATTGTGCAACTAAACACTTTGTTGTAGAAAGAAATTTTAGGTGTGGTTGAATTGACAACTCAACTGCTAAGACCATTAAACATTCTTTTTCTCCCATTTGTGTTGAATCAATAAATTTGGGTGAAATACTACCCTCGAAGACTGTTCCGATCCCCAATACTTGTGGGTTTTCAAGACATTTTCTGGCGCCGTTGCTGAGGAGCATAGCTCTATTTATTGTGTTCAATTGGTATTTTCAATTGCCACTATGAAGAATCTTAAAGACGCTAAGACTAAGATCGTACCCTCTAGGATGAGGGCGGGTAAGGATTTGTCATCTATCTCTGCACTTGACTCACCTTCTCTTTTGAGTAAGCCTGCGACACCACCACTTGCTATTCAATATGATATGTCGCAAGTAATTGATGATGCTACTTCTATTTTAAATGAAACTTATGATGATGCTACTACTATGCTAGATGAAACTAAAACTGTGCCACTGGGTGAATTTCTTAAGGAAGAAATTGCTAAGTCCAAAGAACTTGAGAATGCTGAAATTGATGAAAATCATGATTCACCTATTATGGCTAGATCTCCTGCTAGAATTGAAATGCCTAATGTACCTGATGGTTATGTTATGGATGGGGAGATAGCTAAAGACCTTCGTGCTTGTAATGATAGAGATGATCTTAAGAAAATAACCAGTAAGCTTAAAGAAAAATCTATGAGGGAGAAAATGAAATATGATCCTAGTTTTCTACTTATCCTATATGTGTTACCGATAAGGACTATGGATTCTGTGTTGATCCTGAGTTAATTACTTTGGTAGAATCTGATCCTTTTCATGGTTATGAATCTGAAACTGTTGTGGCACAACTAACTAAATTAAATGATATTGCCACCCTATTTTCTAAAGAGGAATAAATTCGCTACTACTATATCCTTAAGCTTTTCCCCTTCTCACTAAAGGGTGATGCTAAGAAGTGGTTTCTTACTCTGGCTCCTGGTTGTGTGCGTAGTCCCCAGGATATGATATATTACTTCTCTGAAAAATATTTTCCTGCTCATAAGAAACAAGATGCTTTACAGGAAATATTTAACTTTGTGCAAATTGAAGAAGAGAATCTCCCTCAAGCTTGGGGGAGGCCTCTCCAGCTACTTAAAGCTTTGCATGATCATCTTCTTAACAAAAATGAAATACTTGATATCTTTTATAATGGACTAACCGATGCATCTAGGGACTACCTATATAGTTGTGCTGGTTGTGTTTTTAGGGAACGAACTGTTGGGCAAGATGAAGAACTATTGAATAATATTTTGAACAATGCTAATGATTGGACACTTCCCGAACCACCTCCTAAAAAAATTATGAAGAGGAGAGGTATTCTATTCCTCATTCCAAAAGATATGCAAGAAGCCAAGAAATCTATGGATGAAAAAGGTATTAAAACTGAAGATGTCAAGAATTTACCACCTATTGAAGAAATACATGGACTTGATATCCCTACACAGGTAGTAGAGGTAAATTCTCTTCGTAGATTTGATGAAAGTGATATACCTTACAATAAAACTGCTAGTCAATGCATCGATGAATTTGATAATTACATTATTAAGCAAGAACATTTCAGTATGTATGTTAATGACCAATTAAAACGAAATGCCATGATGATTGATCGCTTGAGTGACTTGATATTTAGAATTTCTCATGATGCTAGCGGTTTAGGTAAACATGCATCCATGGTTCATACTCAATTAGAACAAGTTGCTAAGTAACAAAATGATTTTCTTACTAAAATGAATAATAAACTGAATGATCATGTTGTTCGAGTTATGACTAGAGGGGGTAGAATGGCACAAGAACCCCTTTATCCTGAAGGACATCCAAAAAGGATTAAGCAGGATTTTCAGAATATTAATAATGATATACCTAGTTCATCTCAGAAGAAAAAAAAAGGAAAATAAAAACGATAGAACTTTGCATGCTTCTAGTAAACATGTGATAGAAAAAACTTCTAAGAGTCACAATGATGTTTCTATTTCTGATGCTGAGACACAACCTAGTAGTGAACATACACCTAGTGATAATGAAAATGATGATGTTCATGTTGAAGCTCAACCAGATAATGATAAAGAAACTGATAATGAGGTGGAAACAGAACCTGCGGCTTCTCTTGATAATCCACCTCCTAAGAATAAGAGATATGATAAAAGTGATTTCATTGCTAGAAAACATGGTAAAGAAACAGAGCCATGGGTCCAAAAACCGATGCCATTCCCTCATAAGCCTTCTAAAAATAAGGACTGGGAAGAGTTTGAGCGCTTTGTTGAAATTCTTAGGCCAGTCTTTTGGCGAACACGTTTGACTGATATTTTAAAGATGCCTCCTTATGCAAAATATATGAAAGATATTGTCACTAATAAAGGAAAGATACATCAAGCTGAGATTTCCGCAATGATTGCTAATTATTATTTTGAGGGTGGAGTACGTAAGAAATTGGGATACCTAGGGATACCTACTATACCTTGCTCCATTAAACAAAGTTATGTTAAAACTCCTTTATGTGATTTAGGAGCCGGTGTTAGTCTTATGCCTTTCTCTTTATATAAAAGACTTGACTTGCACAAGCTCACACCTACTGAAATACCTTTGCAAATGGCTGATAAATCCACTGCTATACCTATTGGGATTTGTGCGGATGTCCCCATTGTTGTTGCAAATGTTACTATCTTGACGGATTTTGTTATTCTGGAGATGCCCGAGGACGACAACATGTCGATTATCCTTGGTAGACCGTATTTGAATACTGCAGGGTCTGTTATTGATTGCAACAAAAACAAGGTTACTTTTCATGT
This sequence comes from Elymus sibiricus, assembly GCA_039707655.1. Taxonomy (NCBI): domain Eukaryota; kingdom Viridiplantae; phylum Streptophyta; class Magnoliopsida; order Poales; family Poaceae; genus Elymus; species Elymus sibiricus. The sequence goes on along the minus strand of CM077667.1, from coordinate 449,244,109 downwards.
CAATGGAAATAAGCACATAGTATACTTTTCGAAGGAACGATTTATGGTGAATAATATCAATTCCATTGAGCAAATAGCAACAATCACTATTGGAGAGCTCAAAATTCCTCTCCTTACTATCAAGAAGAGATATGATATTCTTATTATTGGGGAAATGCATATCCCTATTGAGGTAACCTAGTGTCATACGATTTTTATTCGGTTTCATGTCAATCGAAAACAGTTCGTTAATAAGACTTGATCAACCTTATTAATGGATTCTTTTTGAGAAGCATGTGGTCGATAAATTTAGTAAGCACAACCTTCTGTAATCTTAGTTTGCTCTCTGTTATTTGTAGTTTAATAAAGTAAAATACCATGATTGTCCTGTTTTTCGAATTAACCTTGCAATAAAAAATAGCCAAAAAATGCTCAGAATGTTGTAAAAATTTCGCATGATTTTTTCTGGAATATGTAAGAATTTTTGGGACCGAACACTTCCCAGGGGGGTGCACCTGTTGCTCACAAGGCAACAAGGCGCGGCCACCCCCCTGGGTGCACCAAGATACCTTATGGGTCCCATGGGACCCCACTCACTTGGTACTTCAGCCCACTTCATCTCTTAACCCTTGAAAAAATTCCTGGTTGCTCTCTCTCACATTCTTGCTACCAAACCTGAGATTTTTGATCTCTTTGCTCGGAGCTCCATTTTCGAAACTGTTTTGAGGGATTGCTCCTTGGTATGTGACTCCTCCATTGCTACAATTAGTTTTTTCTTTAGTGGATTATATTTTTCATATTTTGCTGCTCTTGGTACTACTGAAAACGAGCTTGCATGTTGAATTCTTTGAGTTCCAAGTTGTTGGAATTAATGCTTGATACAGCCTCTAGACATCCATATGAGTAGTTGCTATCAATCTTATAAAATTTTATTGACATAATTTTGTGGTCCAAAATTTCAGAAATTTGTTCTTAGGGAAGTGAACTTCTTTCGGAGGTATTCTTCGAGCCGGAGTCCTTAGGGAATCGTCGGGGATGCTCACGACCATGCTACTTGTAAACTGTGTTGTGATTTTCCCCAAAGAGGAGAGGAGATGCAGCACAATAGAGATAGGTATTTCCCTTAGTGAGAACCAAGGTTATTGAACCAACAGGAGAATCATGCAAACTCCCGTCTTCAGAACCTACACCCACAGAATCAAACGCTTGCACCCAACGCGGGCAAGAGGGTTGTCAAGCCCCTTGAACTCGTTACTTGGAAGGATCAAATACAATGTTGAGGAAATCGTTAACTGGTAGTTGCTCGCTCGGCTTGGGAGTAGCAATTAATCGTTGAATCGGGCTATTAACTGGATTAATCGATCGACCATTCATCAGTGTAATTTTAAACTCAATAGAAGCAAATTTTGTATGGATAAAAAAATCTACATTGCAAATATGAAGCAAATGGCACCATTTTATTTGCCCAATAGATCACAAACTTGTATACAATAACAATAATCCATGTGGGCGTAAAAAATCATCAACAAACATGTATACGACAACAGTTTTTTGCTTATTTTTGCCTGGCACACAACTCCAAGAGATGGCGGCCACGCGATGGAGACAGACAGAGGGAAGGTGATGGCGGCCGCGCGGGGCGTCTGAATGGGTCGGTTGTCGGAGGCTATACGTCATGAAGTAGTAGGGGAAGTAGCGGCGCTTAGAGGGTGAAGACAAACCGGTGACACACATGGGAGGAGGGGAAGCAGAGGCGCGCCGATGAGAACCTGACGAGCCGCCATCTTGGTCGGGAGGGAATGAGAGGAGCGAGAGAGGGCGGGTGAAGGCCTGAACCCTAACTCTTTAGAAGCATAAGGGCTTGGGAGGGGTTATGGCCCAAATAATCGGGTTTTGTTTACCTCCAAGTTAGCAGGCCAACAACAATTAATCGGTCTGATGGACCTTTTAATCGGTCTGACAGACCATTTAATCGGCCAGGCAAGTTAACGCAATGAATAGGTGTTATTCGATTCGGCCACCCGGTGAGTAGCGATTAACTGGCCAATTAACTAATAAATCAGATGAATTCTTGAACAGTGATCAAATATTGATAGTTGGATAAATATAAATAGATAATAAAATAACAGTAAATAATGGCAGCAATATTTTTAGAGTTTTAGTAATAATATTTGTTAAGACCCGGGGGGCATAGTTTTCGCTACAGGCTTCTCTCTCGAATACAGCATATGGCGGGTTGACAAATTACTGTTGGGCAATTGATAGAAAAGCACATAGTTATGAAATATTTATTCACAGCAATGATCATGTATATAGGCATCACGTCCAAAGCAACTAGACCGACTCCTGCCTGCATCTACTACTATTACTCCACCCATCGACTGCTACCCAGCATGCATCTAGAGTATTAAGTAAAAATAGAGTAATGCTTGGAGCAAGATGACATGATGTAGACAAAGTAAATCCAATCAATACGAATAAACCCCATTGTTTTACCCTTAATGGCAGTAATACAATACATGTCTTGACCCCTTCTGTCACGAGGATAGAGCGCCGCAAGATTAAACCCATCACAATGCACCACTCCCACTAAAGATAAATCAATCCAGTTGGACAAACCAAACCGATAGATCGAAGAGAAATACGAAGCTATAACAATCATGCATATAAGAATTCAGCAAAGACTCAATATATTATGATGAATAATCTAATCATAAACCCACAATTCATGGGATCCTAACAAACACACCGCAAAGAAGATTACATCGAATAGATCACCGCGGGAATCGCAGTGAACTTTGTAATGAAGATCATAGAGAGAGAGAGAGAGCCATCTAGGTACTAGCTATGGACCCGTAGGTCAGTGGTGAAATACTCACACATCACCATGGGAGCAGCAAGGTTGATGTAGAGGCCCTCCGTGATCGATTCCCCCTTCGGCAGGGCACCAAAACAGGGCTCCAGATGGGCGCATGGTGGAACAGAGACTTGCAACGATGGAAAAAGTATTTTGGCTGGCTCTTGGTTTTTTCCCAATTTATGAGAATTTATAGAGGTGGATTTAGGTCAAGAGACATCGGGAGGTGGTCCCAAGCCATCAGGGCGCGCCCACCCCCCTGGGCGCGCCCTGTTTGCTTGGCACCACTCCGTGTGCCTCCAGTTTCCCTCCGAAGCTTCCAGGTCTTATTTTTGTCCAGAAAAAATTGCCAAAAAGTTTCGTGGCATTTGGACTTCGTTAGGTACAGTTTTCCTGAAAGGCGAAAAACAAGCAGAAAATAACAACAGACACTGGGCACTAGGTTAATAGGTTAGTTCTCAAAAATGATATAAAACAGCATATAATGCATATAAAAGTTTCCAAGAATGATAATATAATAGCTTGGAACAATCAAAAATTATAGATACGTTGGAGACGTATCAGCATCCCCAAGCTTAATTCCTGCTCGTCCTGGAGTAGGTAAATGATATAAATAGAATTTTTGATGTGACATGCTACCCAACATGTAATCTCTTTTAGGTATGATCTTTGAGAAACAATGAACTAATAAACATCAACATAGTAATATCCATAAACATAAATAACATGATCATTAATTTTCAAAATATATGATCCTTAAAGAATGTTACTCCCCACTCATTTTATCATATTAGCATGGCATGACTCCGTCTTCACCACATAAGTACAAATCATGAGCACCACGGTATCAAGTCAGGCAATTGGATCGTACTTCTAATGCGCTTCAGCATTTTCAACCTCACTCAGCACATGAGCGTGAACCATGGATATAACATATGGGTGGAATCGAATATGGTGGTAGAGATCGAAAGGAGTCAAAGTGGAAAGAAAGTCTCGCATCAACTAGGAGGACCAACGGGCTATGGAGATGCCCATCAATCAATATCAATGCGAGGAGTAGGGACTGCCATGCAATAGATGCACTAGAGCTATAAGTGTATGAAAGCTCAACGGAAGCTAAGTGGGTGTGCATCCAACTTGCTTGCTCAGGAAGACCTCGGGCATTTGAGGAAGCCCGTCATCGGAATATACAAGCCAAGTTCTATAATGAAAAATTCCCACTAGCATATGAAAATGACAACTCGGGAGACTCTCTATATGAAGAACGTGGTGCCACTTTGAGGCACTAGTGTGGTAAAGGATAGTAGCAAAGTCCCTTCTCTCTTTATCTCTCATTTATTTCTTTTTTTTTCTTTTCTTTTTTTCTTTTTTCCTTTTTTTCTCTTTCTTTTTTCTTGGTGGGCTCATTTGGCCTCCCCCATTTTTTCATTTTTCGTCCGGAGCTCATCCCGACTTGTGGGGGAATCATAGTCTCCATCATCCTTTCCTCACTGGGACAATGCTCTAATAATGATGATCATCACACTATTATTTAGTTACAACTTGATATAAAAACTCAGTGATAAAAAAGAAATGACTCTATATGAATGCCGCTGGCAGTGTACCAGGATGTGCAATGATCTAGCATAACATGTAATCAATGATGAACAGTGGCTTTGCCACAAATACTATGTCAGCTATATGATCATGCAAAGCAAAAATAATGATGGACACACAAGTCATGTGATGTAACAGTGGAAGTTGCATGGCAGTATATCTCGGAATGGCTATGGAAATGCCATAATAGGTAGGTATGGTGGCTGTTTTGAGGAAGATATAAGGAGGCTTATGTGTGATAGAGCATATCATATCACGGGGTTTGGATGCACCGGCGAAAGGACGGTACTGAAGAGACTATCAATATGCGGAAAGGTGAGTGCATACATCCATGGATTCACATTAGCCTTATTAGCTCTCTCAAAGCAAAGTACTACTGCATGCCCCTAGGGAGGAGGTTGGGAGGAGTTAATCATCGCGCGCCTCCGACCTGAACAACACTAGGATTTCAATGAGCAATAAGAATGCTCACACATCATCACCATGCCATAACCAATATTTAGATGAGCAACAAGTAACAGGCTTTAACCAACGATATTTCTACTAACCAACAATCATGTACTCATGCCCTTTCATGTTACAACATCAATATCATTAACCCACAATTTCTCTTATAAGGTTTTGATTATACAGCCCTTGAATACCTATTATTTTTGGACTAGTCTTATAACCCATGCAAATTACCGTTACTATTTATTGGACTCTCAAACATGTTTAAGTCAAGCACGAGAGTTCAATTATTTCTAACAAATCTACATGCCACCGTTCTCTAAAAGATATAAGTGAAGCACTAGAGTGCCTGCTTAGCTCAAAAGATATAAGTGAAGCACATAGAGTATTCTAACAAATCATGATGAACATGAGTCTCTCTAAAATAGGTGTGTCCAGCAAACAATGATTGTGGCAAACTAAAAATAAAGTAAACTATAATACACGACACTCCAAGCAAAACACATATCATGTGATGAATAAAAATATAGCTCCAAATGGCATACCGATGGAATGGAGATGAAAGAGGGGGTGCCTTCCGGGGAATCCCCAAGCTTAGACGGTTGAGTCTTCCTAGAATTTTACCTTGGGGTGCCTTGGGCATCCCCAAGCTTAGGCTCTTGCCGCTCCTTATTCCTTCATCCATCATGATCGCAGCCAAAACTTGAAACCTTCAGCACACAAAACTCAACAGAAACCTCGTGAGATCCGTTAGTATCATAGGTAAATCAAAAACTTTATATACTGTTATGACTTGATTCATATTTTATTATTGCATAAGGTACTGTATTCTAACTTCTACATGGCTTATACCCCCCAATATAATCCATAGCATCATCAAAACAAGCAAACTATGCAAGCAAAAAACAGAATCTGTCTAAAACAGAATAGTCTGTAATGATCTTCACAAACACCATATTTTTGTAACTCCGAAAATTCTGAAACATTAGGACAACCTGGGAAATTTGTATACGAATACTGTGTAAAAATTTCAGATCAAAAAGATGTTCTAGTAAAATCAGAGCAATTCTGCATTGGATGCAAAAGTTTCTGTTTTTGCACTGTATCAATTCTACTATCATCCAAATCAATCCCAAAGGTTTTACTTGGCACAAACACTAACTAAAACATAAAAATACAATCCTTACGGTAGCAATAATCATATAAACACATCAAGACAGGAAGTATTAGGTTGTCTCCCAACAAGCACTTTCTTTATAGCCATGCAGATGGGCTTGGGATAATAATGATGCTCACATAAAAGACAATAATTTAAGCACAAAGACAGCATCATAAAACATGTAAAAAACACATTTAAGTCTAACATACTTCCTATGCATAGGCATTTTGTAATCAAACAAATTATCAAGACAAGGAGTGTCTAGCATATGCAAATAGGAAGAATGAAGCATTAACAATTTGAACATCGAGAGAAGCAATTGAACATGAAAATTCCTATAACCACATTTGCCTCTCTCATAATAGTAACAGGTAGGATCATAATCAAATTCAACAATATAGCTATCATATAAAATATTATCTTCATGATCCACATGCATAAAAGTTTTATAATCTTCCAAGATAGTGGGATTAACATCAACTAAAGTCATGACCTCTCCAAACCCACTTTTATCAAAAATTTCATAAGATTGATCATTCTCCAAAATAGTGGGACCATTATTACCTAAAGTTGACGCTCTTCCAAACCCACTTTTAGTAGCATTGCAAATATCATTATTAGTAGTAGATTCATCATGAAGCTTAGAATTCTCAAGATTACAAGAAACATCATGATTATCACCCCAATCATGATCATTAGCACAATTGACATTCATAGATTAATACTAACAAAATTGCAATCATGCTTTTCATTCAAGGAACTATCATGAATCACTTTATAAATTTATTTTAACACTTCATCACAGTTTTTAGATTCGCGATTTTCAAGCAAGACCTCATAAAGACAACCTAGTGCACTCTCACCAGCAATCGGTTCAACATAATCGGGTCTTTTGAAGAGATTAGCAAGTGGATGAGGATCCATTTATCTTAAACTTTTTGTTTTAATTTCTGATTTTGTGTGACAAAGATAAAGATAGCATTGCTAGGAAAGTAAAGATTAGAACAAATGAATGATAATGTGTGTGTAGGAACCTGATAAGAATTTGATGATGTCTCCCCGGCAACGGCGCCAAAAATTCTTCCTGCTACTTGTAAACTGCGTTGGGATTTTCCCCGAAGAGGAGAGGAGATGCACATAGTAGAGATAAGTATTTCCCTCAGTGAGAACCAAGGTTATCGAACCAATAGGAGAATCATGCAAATTCCATCTTCAGCACCTACACACACAGAATCAAACGCTTGCACCCAATGCAGCCAAGAGGGTTGTCAAGCCCCTTGAACTCGTTACTTGCAAGGATCAAATACTGATAGTTGGATAAATATAAATAGATAATAAAATAACAGTAAATAATGGCAGTAATATTTTTTGAGTTTTAGTAATAATATTTGTGAAGACCCGGGGGCATAGTTTAAAAAACCAAACCGATGATCGAACCGGTCAGCCTGTCGGTTCAGGTTTTCACCGGTCGGACCGCCGGTTCACCGGTTCATTTGCTGGTTTTTTAATCATTAAATAGTAAATATTAAGTAAAGATGTAATATGATATAGTAATAAAAGTTTGTCAAATAGAAACATCGGAGCCAAGCCATGGTGGTTATTGGGCCAAGGGTAACTACCACAGACCATCCAGGTGACATGGGATCGAATCCCACTTCATATGAATTTTTAGAAACATTTTTCCGGTTCAACCACTGGTTTCATTCCCGGTTTTTTCAGAAAACCAGCCGGTTCGTTTGGTTTTTACCGGTTCAATTGCAAAACGGTTTATGGAGCTTAAACCCTGATGGTATCGCCATTTCCGGTTTTTTCCTGTCCGACCACCTGTCCGGTCAGGTTTTTTAAACTATGCCCGAGGGCCATAGTTTTCGCTAGAGGCTTCTCTCTTGAAGAAAGCATACGGTGGGTACACAAATTACTGTTGGGCAATCGATAGAAAAGCGCATAGTTATGAAATATTTATTCACGACAATGATCATGTATATAGGGTTTAGACCGACTCCTGCGTGCATCTACTAATATTACTCCACCCATCGACCGCTATCCAGCATGCATCTAGAGTATTAAGTAAAAACAGAGTAATCCTTGGAGCAAGATGACATGATGTACAGAAAGTAAATCCAATCAATATGAATAAACCCCATCGTTTTACCCTTAATGGCAGTAATACAATACGTGTCTTGACCCCTTCTGTCATGAAGATAGAGCACCGCAAGATTAAACCCATCACAACGCACCACTCCCACTGAAGCTAAATCAATCTAGTTGGCCAAACCAAACCGATAGATTGGAGAGAAATACGAATCTATAACAATCATGCATATAGGGATTCAACAAAGACTCAATATATTTTCATGAATAATCTGATCATAAACCCACAATTCATGGGATCCCAACAAACACACCGCAAAGAAGATTACATCGAATAGATCACCGCGGGAAACAAGATGAACTTTGTATTGAAGATCATAGAGAGAGAGAGCCATCTAGGTACTAGCTATGGACCTGCAGGTCTGTGGTGAACTACTCACACATCACCATGGGAGCAGCAAGGTTGATGTAGATGCTCTTCATGATCGATCCCCCCTCCGACAGGGCTCCAGATGGGCACACGGCGGAACAGAGACTTGTGGTGGCGGAAAAAGTATTATGGCTGGCTCTCGGGTGTTTTCTCGATTTTTGAGAATTTATAGAGGCGGAGTTAGGTCAAGAGGCGTTGGGAGGTGGTCCCAAGCCATCAGTGCGTGGCCACCCCCCCTTGGCGTGCCCTGTTGGCTTGGCACCACTCCGTGTGGCCTCTGGTCTCCCTGCGAAGCTTCTAGGTTTTATTTTTGTCCAGAAAAAATCATCAAAAAGTTTCATGGCATTTGGACCTCGTTTGGTATCATTTTCGTGAAAGGCAAAAAGAAGCAGAATATAACAACTGGCACTCGGCACTAGGTTAATAGGTTAGTTCTCAAAAATGATATAAAACAACATATAAATACATATAAAGTTTCCAAGAATGATAATATAATTGCATGGAGCAATCAAAAATTATACATACGTTGGAGACGTATCAGACCGCGACCTTAACATTCCTCATAGGACGGAGGTTCGGACGTGCGAGTGGTCACACAATGCTTTCATGACCAAAGCCGGGTTTCACCAAGAGTTCACGCAATTCATTACAAATGCTGGGTTGACCGACTTGCTCGCAGATGAGTCTGACCAATACCACATCCTTACAAATTCGAGAATTTCCTCTGTACTTTAACTGTGGGAGAAAATAGGGGCGTTTTGAGGGCCAGAGCTACTAGCTTGCATTTTCCTGTTGTGCACTACTTTGCTTTATTTATAGGGAAATGCTTGAATACTAGAGAGGAAGGTGGCACGCTCAGTGCCCCTGACCTCGCCATTTTACACCGTGCACTTTTCAATGACAACACATATAGCTTAGGAGCTATTATAGCATGCCTCCTACACTCTAACATGACTAGGGGTAAGGTTCATGGTGGTATTTATGTGACTCGCTTGGCGAAATGTTTCAATGTTAATATATGCCAAAATGATTACTTGCTGCCTGAAGTTTTTATGGATCACCAGCCTATGATAGATCACCACTTTATTGATAACCCTGAGCCTCCTCACCACATTCGCTATAACTTGGTATTTAGCAAGACTACTCTCGATATTATTGTGTTGCCTGCACCTTCTTTGTTTGACTCTCAGGCTACTCACGGATATGTCATCATGCCACTGGACATCATCGCTTACCGAAATGAGTTGGCTGCGGCAGAGAACGAGGTCCAGGCTTGGGATGCTTGAGTGCCTATGCCTACTACTTTCCTACCAGATCCGATGAATACTACGGATGGTGATTACCAAGCTAGGCCTAAAGCCTAAGCTTTCCAGTTGTTGATGTTCATCCTCTTTCATTGTATATCCGTGTTAGTTTTATTTTAGCTTTCTTTTGTGTGTTTGAAAAACTTTGAAAATCCAAAAATATTTCTCGCTTCTTTTCGGTTTTTCTTTCTTTCCTAATTAGCTTGTAGTATCAAACGAAAACCCAAAAGGATTTCTCGTTTCTTCTTTTGCTTGTTGGGAGTTTTCCCGTGTAAATAGTTTTTCTCGTTTTTCGTTTTTCCTCCGTTAATTTTCTTTCTTCTGAAAAACCAAAATCTCCAAAGAAAATCAGTGTGTTTCTCTATAATTCTTTTATTTTCTTTGAGTTGTCATAAGGAGAAGACCACCATGAAAATGTTGAGTGGCTCTTATATGCTATATTATTTATCTAATAAAGAGCCAATATTACCTTGTCTTTTCCTTTGAATAAATGTTTTGCAGATTCCAGTTTAGTCCAGAACACACTTGCACTATTATTATTTTCACACCATTCAGTCATGCAAGTGAAAGGCAATAATGACGATAATTTGATGAAGTGATTGCGGTAAAGGAAGCTACTATGAACACTTCTTGTTTTCTGTTTGTGTAAATATGTTTAGCTCAGTCGCTCTTGATTCAGCATATTATGGGTAAACATGTTTGTGATGACAATTAGAAATTATAGTTTCTCGTGCCATGCTTAAATAGGTAGGAGTGGATAATAATTTATTTTGTGTGTCAACATGCATTAAAATGGTTGTGATGTAGTACGTTAGCATGGTATCCTCCTCATGGTAATTTAATTAGCTTGATTTGGCACATGTACAAACATGTAGTTGATTCAAACTCAATGCAGCCTTCATGATATTTATGTTCAGAGTGTTTATATCCTACTCATGCTAATGTTCAATGTTAATTATTCGCAATGCATGATTATGACCGTTGTCACTCTCTTGCTATGGAAAATACTATCTTGCTAATTTTGCACAACAAGACAAACATGGGTTGGAGCTTTAGCTGAATAATTTTGTTGTGGATGCTAAAAACAATGAAGATTTGAAGAAGACAGTAACCATAACCTTTTTGTGTCGATGACTTGTTGAGACATGACATCATAAAATATATAACTTCTTTGATAGGTTTCTTCAATTGCTTATCACCCTCTCAATTTCCACTGCAAGGTTGACGGTGTTTTCTGCCCAAAAGTCATCAAGCCAAGGTTGTGCAGCAAAATGGGAGAAGGGTTTTTTCAGGCAGTGTGTTTCTAAAAATAGAATAGGAAATTACATGAAAGATTGCTTTTGAGCATATCATCGGTACAAAAAGATTCAAAGGAGCCAATCGAGCTAATCTCAATCATCAAACCAGGTTAATCCAATGACTCAGGCTACTCCAACTGTGAGCACTTATCATGTTTAACGTACAATTAATATCATATCAAATATGAACACTAGCACTAGTCATAAAATTAACACGCAAAATATACCATACCTAATACCCACGTGTAATTAGTATACTGCCTAATATCAACATGCATTGCACGTGCGCATTTAGTAGTTTTTTTTTAAAGCTCCGACTTAATGGGGCGTGTCACTAACGTATCTCTTGAGCTCGCCAGCATTCTCATCCCGGGTTATCGGCCCAAGGAAGAAGAAAAATAAGCGCCTCAGTAAAATGGGCCAGTGGCCGACTCCCTGGATACTCACTATGTGACACCCACGTGCGTCAAAAGGAGGGACTTTCGCAGATGCCCACGCCTGCTGGGCCAGCCCACTTTCTATGCCTACGAGCGTCTTATAGTCAGTTTACTATATATCTGGTTTTACTGTAGCGGCTCATACTGTAGCATCCAGTATATTATATCGGACCGGTTTTGTTCAGTTTTTATTTTGAACGTTTTGAAAAATACACGAACATTGTGTAATATAAGTTGAACATTTTAGAACATAAGTTGATCATTTTATATATGAACAGTTTAATAATGCACGAGGATTTTTTTTGTAATATATGATGAACGTTTATTAATATACAATGATTAGTTTTGAGTAAATATGAATATATACGTTGAAATCTTTTCGGATATACTTTGAAAATTTGGTAGTGTGCATTGAATTTTTTTCATAGACTTTTAACATTTTCTTAATATATGTTGAACAAATTTCAAAATTACGTTGAACATTTATATACTCATTGAACAATTTCTAATATACCATGCACGTTTTTATAATGCATAATGAACATTTTGTAGTATAGAGTCAAATTTTCTTAATATACAATGAATAATTTTAAAGACGCAATGAATTTTTCATAATACGCAAAAGACGAAAAAAAGGAAAAGAAAAAAGTAGAAACTGAAAAAGAAGAAGAAAATAATAAAAAAAGAAACAGCGAAGCAACCGTGGGCCGTGCTAAACTGGGGCGTCAGGAGGCCGCAGGCGCACAAGCACAGGCCCGGGCCAGGTTCACGATGTGCCAGCCGAAACAGAAATGCCCAACCAAACCTGAAGATACCTCCCCTGAAAAGAATTGATGAAACTCAGGACGCACGGGCCTCGGGATAATCGGCAGCGGCGGCAGCGCTCTCGATCCTCACGAGTCACGCCGCCGCACGCCGGTGCCGGCGGGAGTATAGACGGAGTTATCGCGCGGCTGGGACGACGAACGATCAAGCAAGAACAGATTCAGCGGACGGTACAAAAGAAAAATGAAAACCCACCATAGCCAACAGATTCAAAGGTTCGTGTTCTTCCTCGTAGTTATGGTTATCTTCCAAATTTTGTTTCCGGTAAATACATATATCAGGACTTCTTTTTTCTGCATGGACATATATATCAGGGACTGCATCGTCGGTAACCAGCGATGGGCACGCCCTGGTCGTATTTGTTGGATAAGAGAATTAGATTAGATGCATCGATAACTTTACTATCGTGCACCTCACACACACACACACACACATATATATATATATATATATATATATATATATATATATATATATATATATATATATATATATATATATAGGTACATACGGGGTGCACTACTGCCTTGTGTCCCAAGTTACATACAGAGAGAGACATGACAGGTGCAATCTACACAGCCTGGACCTATATACGTACACGCAACATATACATGTTCAACACCCCCCGCAGTCGAAACGTCGCCGGAGACGCAGAGACTGGACCGAAACTCCTCAAAAGTGGATGTCGCAAGGCCTTTGGTCATGACATCGGCGAACTGCTGTGTGGTAGGAACATGTAAGACTCGAATCCGTCCAAGCGCAACCTGTTCACGAACGAAGTGAATATCGAGCTCAATGTGCTTCGTTCGGCGATGATGAACTGGGTTGGCGGAGAGGTAGACGGCGGAGACGTTGTCACAGTAAACGATCGTAGCTTTGTGCACCTCACAAAGCAACTCCTGAAGAAGCTGACGTAGCCAGGAGCATTCGGCAACAGCGTTAGCTACTGCGCGATACTCTGCCTCAGCACTCAAGCGAGAAACCGTGAGTTGTCGCTTAGACGACCACGATATCAGTGAGGGCCCGAGATAGATGCAATAGCCAGATGTAGAACGACGAGTGTCGGTGCAGCCTGCCCAATCTGCATCGGAGTATGCGACAATGTCGGTGGAGGAGGAAGCCGTTAGAGTGAGCCCCATGGTCATAGTGCCGCGTATATACCGAAGAATATGCTTCACCAGAGTCCAATGGGAATCACGCGGGGAGTGCATGTGGAGGCACACCTGCTGGACCGCATACTGGAGATCCGGGCGTGTAAGAGTCAGGTACTGCAAAGCGCCGACGATGGAGCGATAGAACGCACCATCTGGAGCCGGAGAACCCTCGAAGGCGGACACCTTCGCCTTGGTGTCGACGGGTGTGGAGGCGGGCTTGCAATTAAGCATGCCAGCATGCTCGAGAAGCTCATGGGCATACTTCTGCTGATGCAGAAAGAACCCATCTGGACGTCGTACAACCTCAACGCCGAGGAAGTAGTGGAGAGCTCCTAGATCCTTGAGGGCAAACTCATCACGGAGACGAGCCGTGAGCTGGCGCAAGAGCTCGGGAGAGGATGCCGTCAGAATGATATCGTCGATGTAGAGTAGAAGATAAGATGTGGCTGTCCCCTGACAATAGACGAACAACGAGGCGTCCGAGCGGGTAGTGTGGAACCCAAGCTGCTGAAGGTATGCCGCGATACACTGGTACCACGCGCGTGGTGCCTTCTTGAGCCCGTATAGTGACCGGGAAAGCAAGCATACGTGCTCCGGATGTGAGGCATCGACGAAGCCAGTGGGCTGCTCGCAGAACACCTGCTTGGTGAGGTGCCCCTGTAGGAACGCGTTGGAGACGTCCAACTGATGCACCGGCCAGGCACGGGAAACAGCCAGCTGAAGAACGGCGCAAATCGTGCCCGGTTTGACAACCGGGGCGAAGGTGCCGGTGAAGTCCACGCCGGCACGCTGGCGGAAGCCGCCCACCACCCAACGAGCCTTATAGCGCTCAAGAGAACCGTCAGGACGTGTCTTGTGGCGGAACACCCACTTGCCACTGATGACGTTGGCATGGGGAGGTCGCGGAACAAGACGCCACGTACGGTTGCGCTGCAGGGCATCAAACTCCTCCTGCATCACCGCAAGCCAGTGCGGATCGCGAAGGGCTGTGCGAGCAGAGGAAGGAACGGGTAACGGTGTTGATGTCGATGCAGAACACACGTACTAGTCAGAAGGGTACTGCGAACTGAGTCGATGGATCCCGGCACGGGCCCGGGTCGTCATCCCAGGCGGGGGCGCTGGTGCAGCCGGAGATGGGACGACAGGTGCTGGTGCAGCCGGAGACGGGGCGGCGGGCGATGCTGGTGTCGAGCCCGTCTCGGTAGAGGCGGTGTCCGGTGTGTCCGGTGCAGCAGCCGCACCGGATGCGTCCAAGGACGCGGGCTAAGCGACCGACCCCGAGGCGACCGAGGGGGTGCAGGCGGCACCGGAGCCTCCCGAGGTGACCAAGGGTGGTGGCGTAGCCGGGGGGTTGGCCATGGCAGAAGCCGCCGAGGAGCTCGTCAAGCTCGAAGGAGCAACCGAGGCTGGCGACGAGAGCAGGGGCATCCTGCCGAGAGGGGTGGCAGGGGCAGGACGCGACCGATGCTCGCGCCAGGGAGGGATGGCAGCAAGAGGCGCCGGCGAGTGCATCGGGCCAGAACCTAGGGGGTACATTGGAGTGGAAGAGCCATGTACGGATGCAATCATTGAGAGTGCGAAGGATGCGTTCAGCACGCCCGTTCTATTGGGAGGTGTAGGGGCATGTGAGACGAAAGATAGTGCCGTGTGAAGTAAGGAGATTGCGAACCGCGACATTATAAAATTCTTTTCGGTTATCGGTCTGAAGAGCAATAATGGGACGACCAAATTATGGTGACATATGCAAAGAATGCCGCAAGGGTAGCGAAAGCATCGGACTTGTGACGAAGAGGGAAAGTCCACACAAAGTGCGAGAAATCATCAAGTATGACTAGATAATAAAGATAGCCAGTGTTGCTAGCAACCGGGGATGTCCACACATCTGTATGAAGTAATTGAAACGGAAGAGAAGATATAGTCGTGGATGCACTAAACGGTAGACGCACATGTTTGCCAAGACGACAAGCATGACAAGTGTGATCATTTACTTTATTATAAGCAAAAGAAAAACTCCTAAGAATATGACGGAGTGTTGCGGGGTTGGGATGGCCCAAGGGAGCATGCCACAAGTCCACACCGGCGGCGAGGGCGACAGGGGCGGCGGTGGTGGAGGAGGATGGGTGAACCGGGTAGAGCTCCTCGGGACTATCACATCGGTGAAGAACCATTCGGATGCGTGCGTCCTTCACAGAAAAACCGACTTCGTCAAATTCAACAGTAAGAGGATTCTCACGAGCAAGACAACGAACTGACACGAGATTTTTAACTAGATCAGGAGAGACTAGCACATTAGACATGTTAATGGGTGTGGAGGTAGAGGGAAAACGAGTATGACCGACATGAGTGATAGGTAAAGAAGAACCGTCGCCAACGGTGATACGAGTGGAGGTGTTGATGGAAGAGGAGGATATGAGGTTACCGGGATGAGCCGTCATGTGGGCCGTAGCCCCCGTGTCCATGTACCAGTCGCCGCCTCCAGCATAGTTGTTGGGCGAAGGGGCAGCATGAAGAGCAGCCAAAAGGGCCACATCCCACGGCGCGGGCTGCAGGGCAGGGCCGCCGTAGGGTGGGTAGCCGCTAGCTGGCAGAGGCGCGGGCAGCGCCGGGTAGCCGCCAGCCGAACCGGCGTGGGGCGCCGCAAAGTGCGCCTGGTGTGCCGGGGGCGGGCCGAGGATGCCCGGGGTAGGCGGCCGAGGGACCGACATGTGGTAGGCGTGGACCACGCCGGTCCACGGGTTGGTGCTGACCATCCAGGGCGGGGAGGGCTGTTGTTGGCGAGGAGCCTCCCCGTACCCGGACTGCTGCGGCTGCTGCTACTACTGGCATGGACGATCGTCGCCACCACGTCTGCCGCCGCCACGATGGCCGCCACCGTTCTGCTACTGGGGCGCGGGTGGCGCGGGCGCCGCGGGTGGTGCAGGGGGCAGCGAGAAGAACCCTGGCGGGGCAGGGGCCACGGGGCCGGCGCGAGCGCACCGCGAGAAGTGCCGGCGGCGAGGGCGGTGTGCTGCACTAGCTTCTTCACCTTTTGCATCCGGCGTTCCTCCAGCTTCAAGTACGCGACGACGGTCTGAAAGGTGGGCTCAGGCAACAAGGTGAGATTAGAAGCAGCGTTGCCGAAGTCCTCGTTAAGGCCGGCGGTGAGAGTGCTGAGCAGGAGCTTGTCGTCAACTTTCGCGCCGATGTCGCAAAGTTCGTCGGCAAGCATCTTGAGACGCATGCAATAGTCGTCGATGGTGGAGTCATCTTGATGACACCCGAAGAACTCTTGCTGCAAGAGAACGACGCGCTGAAGTTTGTTGTCGGTGAAGAGCGCGTTGATCTTGGTCCACACGGTGCAAGCGTCATCGCCCTCAGCAACGACCGTGTGGAAGATGTCCTTCGAGACGGTTTGGTAGAACCATCGGATGAGCGTGGCCTCGATGGCAGACCACTCCGGGTCGCCGACCATGGCCGCGCTGTTGATGGAACCGTCGATGTGCTTGGTGAGGTAGTACTCGCGAAAGACAAGGCCGAAGTAGGTCTTCCACGCGTAGTAGGAGGAGCCGGAGTGATCGAGACGGATGGGAACCCGGCCCTCGATGTTGAGATCGCGGATGGTGGCGGCGGAGGGCTCGGGTCCGGCGAACGGGTTGGAGTTCCCGGAGAAGGTGGACGTGGGGGAACCCATAGCAGCGGTGGCGGCAGGAGAGGGCAGCGGCTACGGGTATGGAGGAGGACAGCGGAGGCGAACGGCGCGTCGGCTGCGGAAGATGGGCGACAGCGGCGGCTAATAGAGGCGGCGGCTGTGGGTGAGAGAAGAGGAGAGCGACGACGGCAGGCTACAGCGGCAGCGGCGATGGGGGGAGGCGGCGACGGCTGTAGGTGCGGCGGCGGCGGCGGAAGCGAAGCTAGGGTTGGATCGGGGAAACCCTAAACTGATACCATGTTGAATGAGAGAATTAGATTGGATGCATCGATAACTTTACTATCGTGCACCTGGCACATATATATAGGTATATAGGGGATGCACGACTGCCTTGTGTCCCAAGTTACATACAGAGAGAGACATGGCAGGTGCAATCTACACAGCAAAGACCACTATACGTACACGCAACATATACATGTTCAACAGTATTAAACAGCGTAGTATAAGGCAAAATGTACGTCGGCACCTATGACTCTCTATGAGCGAGCGGTCGAGCCCTCCTAGCTAGAAGCTAACATGATTCGGCCGGCGCTTAGCTCGGTTATCTGTTCACCGGCCGGACACGATTCCCCCAGGTGTTGGGACGTGGACTCCCCGGAAGAATGCTCAAGGCCTACGGTACCGTATGCCACCATCCAGTGAGCATCACCGGCCGGGGTTGGATAAGTTCGCTGCTGTGGCAACGCTTGTGAGTATCAAGAGCGAAACCTGCACTACTTTTCCATGGACGGTGCTCCCTCCGTTAGATGTCTCCTCGCCAGTCAAGTCGTTGCGATCTTTCAAAGGCAGAATAAGGACAGAGGCGAAGACTCACGGTCACCGGGTGTGGCAGTGAACATAATGCGTGTATGCGGTTCTTCACCACGTCGAAAGCGCGCCAAGATTTTTCCAAAGGGATCCGACTTTACCAAGTTGATTGGAATTTTTTTGACTCACCGGCGACTGAAAACAGCCATACAAAACAGTCGAGCTTTGAATGTGCAATTAGTGTCTATTAAGAAGTGCAACTGCAAAGAGGGAAAAAATACAGCTGATTCTGCCAAAAAAATCAATCATCACAAGAAAAGAAAAATTAGACTGAAATCCCAAGAACAATGAACTGATGGGGAAAAATGTTCAGTCGACAGACCAAATAATACTCACGGTCACAGCGTCGGATAAGTCGAAGATGCTTTGATTCTCATCTTCACATGGGAAAAGGGTTTCAGATTTTTGACCCGGCGGCTACCACACGGCTGCATGCACTTGCTAGTGGCCGTCGGTGTCTCTAACTCTATCGTCAGTTTCTGGAAACGTCTTGTTTGCTCATACGTGTGTTGTGTACGTGCAACTGGCCGGTGCTAGCTAGCTGCTGCGTCCATGGATTGATTTATACCTTATTGCCGCTGGTACATAAAATTTCTTACAATACGCGGCAGGTAGAGCTTAGAGGTGATCAGACTCTTCGGACTGAAAAACAAGAATTGCATCCGTTCCAAATTAATTGTTTGTTTTATTTCTTTTAAACTTAAATGTGCCTAGATACAGAATTGAAGACAACTGATTCGGGACAGAGGGAGTAGTCGTTATCGTTAGTCCAGAGCCGGGATACGAGATGTGCTTAACCTGACAATCGTAACTAGCCTGAGGTTCACGCTAGTACAGCCAGCTCTTGCTTCCTTAGAGCATCTCCAACAGGCGCCCAAAAATCGCCCCGCGATGTAAAATTCGCTCTTTTGGCGCGCGCGCAGCGGAACCGGGCGCTCCAGCGGCCGCGCAAAAACCGCGCGCGCGGCATAAGTGCTTCCGCGCGCGGAGCGAAACGGCATCGCGCGCCGCTTATTTGGTGCGCCCGCTCCCGCGCGCGGAAGCACTCGAGCGCTCGCGCCTCCTCTCCCACCCCTCCACCTCGAGCGCCCGCGCCGCTGCCGCGCCACCCCATTTGCTCCGGCGACCAGACGGCGCTTCCCCGACCTATCCCCGCGCCGCTGTAGCTCCCCCCTCCCTCTAGTCACCGCCGCCCCTTGCGCGCGCCATTCCTCCGGCGAACAGCGCTCGGCCGCCCACTGCCGCTCAGCGCCCACAAGGTGTTCGACAGAAGGCCCACAAGGTATGTATTGTTTTTTAACTTCACTTTTTTTACATTAACTTGATGCATGTTTTTCGTAGTTTTATAGACTAGTTTAAATTCAATATTGTAGATGAGTTCATCATATGATTCTTCCGAAGAAGAATTTGATATGGAAGAGGAAGAGGATCTTGCAATCATCCTAGCTATGCACATCAATAAAAAAACCGAAGCACGGTGGTTCGGTTATGGGTCGGCAGAAAATTTGGAGGGACAAGATCGATGCCGACAATAGATTGATGAGGCACTATTTTGTGGAGAATCCCACATACCCCGAGTCGTATTTCCGGCGCCGTTTTAGGATGAGAACCGAGTTGTTCACGCACATTGCAGAGAAACTAGCAAGCCATGATCGTTTTTTTCAGCAAAGGAGGAATGCCGCCGAAGAACTCAGGCATAGCACCTTTCAAAAGGTGACAGCCGCTTTGCGTATGTTAGCATACGGTATTCCGGCTGATCTAGTTGATGATCACTTGGTCATGGATGAGAGTCAAGCAATCATGTGTGTCAAGCGTTTTGCAGTCGGAATTGTGCAAGTGTTTGGCCCGGAGTATTTGAGATCTCCCAATGCCGAAGATGCCGCAAGGCTTTTGGAGATGAACAAAGCTCGCGGGTTCCCAGGTATGCTTGGCTCAATAGATTGCATGCATTGGAGTTGGAAGAACTGTCCTAAGGCATGGCTTGGATTTGGCATGCTTTTTTTGGAATGCCTGGATCTTTGAATGACATCAACGTTGTTAATCGGTCACCACTGATGAATAAGATTGCAAATGGTGATCTGCCACCGATACAGTTCGCAGCAAATGGCCATACTTACAACTATGGCTATTATCTTGCGGATGGCATCTATCCAAAGTGGCAAACATTTGTGAAGCCGTTGAAAAAACCGCAAGGTAAGAAAAATCTAGATTTTCACAATGCTCAGGCGACGGCTAGGAAAGATGTGGAGAGAGCATTTGGGATTTTGCAAGCCCAATTTGCTATTGTGAGAGGACCGACTAGATTTTGGGATCAAAAGATCCTTTGGTACATCATGCACGCTTGTGTGATCATGCATAACATGATCATCGAGAATGAACATGGCCAAAATTTAGACTACTCTCAGTACGAGCTCTTGGGACATCCCGTGCGAGTGCGGCGGAGTGCTGTGAGGGTGGCCCGATTTGTTGCCTCCTATCATGCTATTCGGCGTGCCGAAACGCATGATGATCTTCAGAACGATCTCATCAAGGAGTGGTGGGAATGGAATGGCCGATAAAACGCATGATTTATTTGGTTGTTTATGTTGTATGTTTGATGTTGTATTGATGAACTATTTGTTGTATTGGATGATAAACTATTTGTTTGAGTTGTAATAAAATTGAATTATTTATTGTGGATTTATTTCTTATGTGTTTGATCTTTTGATTTTGTTTTTGAAGTGCATATGTTGTTTCTGATGGACGCGCGCGCCGTGTTTTTTCAGCGCCTGCTGAAGCGCCACACGCACTATATTTTGCGGCGGCCGCTGGAGCCAGCGCCCGCCGACGCGTTAAAAAGTGCTATTTGCGCGCGCTAAAGCTGTTTTTTTGGATGCCGCGCGTTGCACGCCTGTTGGAGATGCTCTTAGCATTAACAGTTAACCCCATGCAACTGTGGCTTGTAACATACATCATACACGTACAGAACCTACAACAACTACACGAGGATTTGATGGATGATTCACAAAGGATAGAGAGGAATCAGGAACCTGACGAGGATAACATTCGTAGTGCATAGAGGATATCCTAAGCGACGATCTTTTATTTCTGACCTGCAAAGGGGCTAGAGGCAGGCAAAGAAGCTTGGCAAGCATGTGGTCGTGCATACGTGTATTTTTGTCACAAGAACCAACCGTATATTATCATGGCGCACTAGATGCAATCATACGGACCACAAAACCAGCTTAGATTTCGTTGGGTGACACCTCCTCGTGCCACTTACCGCTGGACCCTCCCAAAGCACGGGAATCTCCTGTCAGTGACACCTCCCAGATTCACTTTGCCAGAGCTACATTTCGTTTGGTGCACGCAAGTTCATTATCCTATCCCATGGCATCAAAACGCCAAGACGTGACATGGAATGGAATACTCTTCAGTCTGTCTACCTATCTCACGCACCAACCAGTATAAAAGGCAGCTACCTCTTCATCATTCCAGCATCACAAAGCAAAGGCACACACAACACAAGTGCGCAGCCACAAAGCTTAGGAGGAATCAAAAACCCACCAATGGAGGGAACCATGAAGAACGGCGCCAGGGCTATCAAGGGGAAGGTGGCGATGGCGTACTCCAAGTACGCCGGCAAGGTCCAGGCCAAGCCTGCCCCGAGCGTCACTACCGCACACGCATACCAGCCCAGGTACCCTTCTTCCATCGACGCCACCGCGAGCGCCCCCTACGCCGCCGCCGGTGATGTCGACGAGAGGGCCACGGCGTTCATTCTGTCCGTCCGAGAGCGCTTCAAGAACGAGCAGAAGATGATGAGTTAGTTGAGCTCCGTCGTGGCCGGTCAGGTCGGTCCAGGCTCCGGGAGAGGTTTTATATTTGATGGAACATCTTCTGGGTATCCATGCATGAATACATACATGTGTCTAAGTGGTACAGCTTGTACTTTTCCTCTTCTTTTTTTCTCTTTTTGTAACTTCAGTATGACCATAAGAGTGGAAGAAAGGGATGATAACATAATCCCCATTCCCGAAAAAAAATGCTGGGATGTGAATATGATCCTTCATCAAAGTGGAGTTTGTGTACCGTTCATTTGTGTTGGTCCGACACTTCATCTCGACCGTGTAAAGAATCTTCTTAAAATTTCAGTTCCTTTTTTGGATGTCGAGAACTCCTTTACAAGTGCCGTATGAAAATAGTTAAAATCATTTCGAAACATTCCATCTTGTTTTTGCTTGAAACTGTAAAAATAAGCAATCGTCTGGTTCCCATCCAACTCCACCGTTTGGATGAAGCACCTTAATTTAACCAGATTTTGAACAGGATTTCCCACTACAGATGGATTATTACTTGTAAATATTTATATAACTAAGTCATCTGAAATGTGATCACAGGATAATGAGCTCGCCCGGAAAACCTTTGTATGAGGCACAAGGGAAATTAGTTTAGAGTGAACAGACTCGCGACCGGCCCGTCCCCCGCGGGCGACCGGCCGCGCCGACGGCTCCCTCCCCCAGCCCCCTCCTCACCCTCTCTCCCCCGCCATCGCCGACATGCGTCGCCGGGCTCGGCCCCGGCGGCGGTGGCCCGATGCGATTCCCCTCCCGGTGAGGCTCCTGCGCGGGGCGGAGCAGCGCCGGGTGGTGTTCTCAGGCGGCGGCGGTCTGGCGCGGCGGCGGGGTGACCTGGCGCCGCCACGGGTGGTCTGCTGCGTGGTGTGGAGGCCGTTGGCGGTGGAGCTACGCGGTGGTGGCGAACGCTCGACCCAGATCTTGCCCCCTTTGGGCCCCATCTGGGTCGGGGCGGGCCGACGGCTTCTACATCCGCGGTGTACCCCCTAGAGGTGGCGACGGGGCATAGGGAGGCTAGGTGGTGGCGGCGCCGATGCCGGCTTGCTGCAGCGTGGTGGCACCGGCTGTGCGGACCCGGTCTGGGCCCGGCCGGGCCCGGGAGGCCCGGTGTGCCACTGCTGCCGTGTCCAGCCGGCTACCGCGACGGCGCTGGAGGCACAAGACTCTCGCGCGACGGCGGTGGACGTAGTTCCCTCCCGCGTTGCCTCGGTGTTGCCGCTCCCGATTCCTGGCGCTCCTCTCTCCGTCCTCTAGGCCTCGTGATGGCGATATCAGTGAGGCAGCATGGATGACCTCAAGACCATGGTGGCGCATGCTGGTGGGTAGCAAGCTGGTGGGTTGGCTCCGGATCGGGTGGGTAGTGGTGGTTGGGAAGTGGGAGAAATCCCTGCCGGATCATCCGGCTCCGACGTGATGCCGCCTGCGGGTGCCGCCTTTCCTTCTTGAAGGGCACCGATGCTACTCATCCCCCACTACCATTCGCGTGCTGGGGGAAACCCTAGGACATGTCCGGGCAACAGCTTCGTCGACGTCGCATCCCTTCTTGGAGGTGCTTCTTGGTACGCGGCGGTTCGGAGCTTTGGAGTGTGGTGGGACAAATTCGGAGGACGCAATGGTGGCGGATCATCCGTGCTTTGTCGAGTTGCCGTTGTTGGCATTTATTTCTTGTTTCTTTCCTTTTGGGCTTGATGTGTTGTTCGTCCCAACAGTTGTTGTGTGATCGATGGAAGTTGCTTTATAATATAAAGCGGGGGGAAACCCTATTTCGAGGATAATGAGCTCGCCCATGCACCAACCGGATATAATTCTCCCATTTGGAAAGGCGTGGAAGACCGATTGAAGAGTAGTCGTAGCCCCTGCGTCGTCCTCCCGTGGAGACTTGGGCAGCTGCGCATCCCGCCCGCTCAAGGCCTCCTCCCCGTGCTTCCCCTCCCCTCGCCGCCGCCTCATGGCCTTCATCGGGAAAAGCCCATGCGGATCCGGCGGCAGCGGGGCTCTCGCGTCCCTAGGGTGGCTAGTCTTCGAGTGGGGGCTTTTGTGGCGGCAGACGACACGTCGCTCCTTCACGTGTGTTGGCAGGAGGACTGTGGTGGCTGCGGCGGTGGAGGTGTTGTGTTGTGCTCCCGTCACCTATGGCTCGGCGTGTGTGGTGCGACATGTAAAGGTTGGTGGCCTTGGGGTGCAGCGCGTGCGCTCGCCTCAGGGTGCCTTCATCCGAGCACGCGATAGGCTGGTCGCGAATCCTTCGGCCCCTTGGGAGGCATGGGGTGGCGCACCTCGTGCATGTGCGCCACTAGGCTGATGCAGGATCTGCAGCCCGACAATGGGGGCTCAGCCCTCGGGGCCGCAGGCCCAACATCACCCATATCTGGTAGTTCTTGGAGGCTATGGTTTGTCAGGGATGGCTCGGGCATGGCGGCGGTTGTTTAGAAGCGGGATGGTGGCTCGCTATGATTGTTTTGCTAAGGTTAGTGGCGGCGGTGGTGGGTGGACTTCGTGTTGCAGTACGAACTTCGGGTATCCCCACCTCCAGACTGCGTTGTGGGCGATTGGAATCTGGTCCCCAGCGGGCGGGCGGTGATGTGCGTGGGGCACGTCGACACACCTGATATATGGCTGCAACCCTGAACCATGGTGGTTCTTCGCCTCGGTCAGCGCTCCTATGCCTTTGCTAGCATGGTGCTCGACAGGGCATGGTGACTGGCGCTGCGTCCAATGGCACTAAGCCTAGCCGACCATTGGTGGATCTGCTCCTAGTGCTGATGGTTGGTCGGCGGACGTCTCCGCGAGGCGTGGTTGGCTGCGGTAGTTTATCGTGCTCCTTCGTCGATGGACGGGTTCGATGGTGATGGTGGTCGGTTGCCGTCTTGTTGTAGGGATTTGGTCAAACTCTGGGTGAGAACCCTGCATCGACTATGTTGATTTGGCGGCAACGGCGTCTATGGACGTTGTTTCCCTCGAGGGACGTGCCATCATGGAGCTGCAGCACCTACACGCATTGTTTTGTGGTCTTCGGGTGAAAACCTAAGAACCGGCTTGTCGGGTCATATGATGGTTCTATGTCATCGACAACATCCCCTCCTTGGAGGCGTCATCTCGGAGATCCAAACAACGGCTATCTTTATAGTTTGTTGTTGAGGTTGGTGTGTCAGATGGTAGTGATGCGGCCAGCTTGGGTTTGACGGTGGTGTGCTCATCTTCATGTGTTACTCTTCGGTTGTCCTTCGTGTGGTGTGTCTTCATGTTGCTATGCATGCTCAAGACCCTCCCACGATTGTCATTGTGGTGTGGCGTGTCTTGTGCTCTTGTTGTTGTTCACCTATCCTCAATGATGATGTATTTTCCTCCTCAACCTACTAGTAGCCATGTCTTCCAGTGGCGGAGCTCCCTGTCTAAGTTCGTGGTCAATGACACTCGTTGATTTTGGATGCTCCCGCATTGTGCCATGGGGTTCGATACGCATGCTGGTGTCGTGCGGTAGGCTATTTGTTGGCATTGTGATCCATTGACGACACCCCACATCTACCTGTGTCTCTCATGGCATTGGTCTTTCTGTCTACTAGCTAGATCGTGCCTTCTCTTGGGTGTCAATTTCTTTTTTATTCTTTAATTGTGTCATTTGTACGATTTTTTGCTTGGTTTCCCTTTTTTTAATCATAAACAAGGCTAACTTGTTTATGTTTTCGATTCGGTTTTCTCTTACAAACTGATAAACCAAATACCAACAGGGTAACTTCTCTTGGCTTTTGGCATCGCAATATATTCATGTGGGAGAACTCTCTCCCCGGTGATTCCTCAAGAAAAAAAAATCTCCCGACTGTTGTGATGTGGATTCCCCCGGAGAATTCTCAGGTGTACTCTTTCTTCTCTTTTCATGACGGATCCAGATGGTCATCATAGCAAGGGATCTCAGACTTTGCTGCATGCATCCATTGTAAAAAGAATGAGGTCCCCACATGAAAAATGGTGAGCAGATCAACAGCTTGAACAAAACTATATACCGCTGGGTGGGGCTCCGTCCATATACCCCTGATGGAGACTGCATAACCCACTTGCAATTCGGGCGATATGGAGACTGCATAATGATACGTCTCCAACGTATCCACTTTTCCAAACTCTTTTGCCCTTGTTTTGGACTCTAATTTGCATGATTTGAATGAAACTAACCCGGACTGACGCTGTTTTCAGCAGAATTGCCTTGGTGTTATTTTTGTGCAGAAATAAAAGTTCTCGGATTGACCTGAAAATTTACGGAGAATATTTTTGGAATTAATAAAAAATATTGGCGAAAGAATCAACTGCAGGGGGCCCACCACCTGGCCACAAGCCAGGGGGCGCGCCCACCCCCCTAGGGCTCGCCCCTGTGGCTTGTGGGCCCCCTGTGGCTCCTCCGACCTCGTTTCCACTCCTATATATTCCTATTTACGGAGAAAAAAAATCAGAGAGAAGAGTTCATCGCGTTTTACGATACGGAGCCGCCGCCACCTCCTGTTCTTCCTCGGGAGGGCAGATCTGGAGCCTGATTTGGGCTCCGGAGAGGGGAAATTGACGCCGTCGTCATCACCAACCATCCTTCATCACCAATTTCATGATGCTCTCCGCCGTTCGTGAGTAATTCCATCGTAGGCTTGCTGGACGGTGATGGGTTGGATGAGATTTACCATGTAATCGAGTTAGTTTGGTTAGGGTTTGATCCCTAGTATCCACTATGTTCTGACATTGATGTTGCTATGACTTTGCTATGCTTAATGCTTGTCACTAGGGCCCGAGTGCCATGATTTCAGATCTGAACCTATTATGTTTTCATGAATATATATGTGTTCTTGATCCTATCTTGCAAGTTGTAGACACCTATTACGAGTTATGATCCGCATCCCCCAGGGTGACAATAACTGGGATTCTTTCCGGTGATTACCGTAGTTTGAGGAGTTCATGTATTCACTAAGTGCTAATGCTTTGGTCCGGTTCTCTATTAAAAGGAGGCCTTAATATCCCTTAGTTTCCATTAGGACCCCGCTGCCACGGGAGGGTAGGACAAAAGATGTCATGCAAGTTCTTTTCCATAAGCACGTATGACTATATATGGAATACATGCCTACATTACATTGATGAATTGGAGCTAGTTCTGTGTCACCCTATGTTATAACCGTTGCATGATGAATGCCATCCGACATAATTATCCATCACTGATCCATTGCCTACGAGCTTTTCCCATATTGTTCTTTGCTAAGTTACTTTTCCGTTGCTACTGTTACAATCACTACAACACTGCTACTGTCACTTTTGCCATCGTTACCGTTACTTCCATACTACTTTGCTACTGAATATTTTGCTGCAGATATTAAGTCTTTCAGGTGTGGTTGAATTGACAACTCAGCTGCTAATACTCGAGAATATTCTTTGGCTCCCCTTGTGTCGAATCAATAAATTTGGGTTGAATACTCTACCCTCGAAAACTATTGCGATCCCCTATACTTGTGGGTTATCAAGACCTTTTTCTGGCGCCGTTGCCGGGGAGCATAGCTCTATTCTCTGAGTCACTTGGGATATATATATGTTGATCACTATGAAGAATCTGAAAGACGCTAAAACCAAGATCTACCCCTCAACTACGAGGACAGGTAAGGAACTGCCATCTAGCTCTGCACTTGATTCACCTTCTGTTATGAGTAAGCCTACGACACCACCACCTGCTAGTAATTATGATATGTCGCAAGTAATTGATGATGCTACTTCTGCTATGCTTGATGCTTATGATGATACTTTGCTTGATAATACTGTGCCACTGGGTGAATTTCTTGATGAACAAATTGCTAGAGTGAATGCTGAAATTGATGATACCTCTGCATCTGATGAAATTATTGAAACTGAACACTATGATACACCTGCTAGACCTAGCTCTCCTAGATATGAATTGCATGATATACCTGAAGGTTATGTTATGGAAGGAGAGGTAGCTAGGGACTTTCTTGCTTGTAAGGATATAGATGATCTTAAGAAACTGCTATGCGAGTGGAAAGAAAAATCTTTGAATGCTAGAATGCAATATGATCCCAAGTTTGCTACTTCACCTATCTTTGTTACTGATAAGGATTATGAATTCTCTGTCGATCCTGAGTTAATTACTTTGGTTGAATCTGATCCTTTCCATGGTTATGAATCTGAAACTGTTGTGGCACACCTTACTAAATTGAATGATATAGCCACCCTATTTACTCATGAGGAAAAAATCCGCTATTACTATATTCTTAAGTTGTTTCCTTTCTCATTAAAGGGTGATGCTAAGATATGGTTTAATTCTCTTGCTCCTCGTTGTGTGCGTAGTCCCCAGGATATGATATATTACTTCTCTGAAAAATATTTTCCTGCCCATAAGAAACAAGCTGCCTTGCAGGAAATATATAACTTTGTGCAAATTGAAGAAGAGAGTCTCCCACAAGCTTGGGGGAGGCTTCTCCAATTACTTAATGCTTTGCCTGATCACCCTGATACGTCTCCAACATATCTATAATTTTTGATTGTTCCATGCTATTATATTATCTGTTTTGGATGTTTTATATGCATTAATATGCTATTTTATATTATTTTTGGGACTAACCTATTAATCTAGTGCCTAGTGCCAGTTTCTGTTTTTTCCTTGTTTTTGAGTATTGCAGATAAGGAATATTAAACGGAGTCCAAACGGAATAAAATCTTCGGAATGATTTTTCCTGGACCAGAAGACACCTACCAAGCTTGGAGACCAAGGCAGGAGAGCCGCCGTGTGGCCACAAGCCACAGGGGCGCGCCCAGGGGGGTAGGGCGCGCCCCCTGGTTTGTGGGCCCACGACAGCCCTCCTAATCCTACTCTTCGGCATATAAATTCACAAATATTCCCTGGATACCAAAAAGAGACACGAAAACACTTTTCCGCCGCCAGGAGCCTCGCTTCCCGTGAGATCCAATCTTGGAGCCTTTTCCGGTAATCTGCCGGAGGGGCATTCGATCACAGAGGGCATCTACATCAACTGCATTGCCCCTCCGATGATGCGTGAGTAGTCCACCACAGACCTTCGGGTCCATAGCTAGTAGCTAGATGGCTTCTTCTCTCTCTTTGTTCTTCAATACCATGTTCTTCATGATCTTCATGGAGATCCATCCGATGTAATACTCTTTTGCGGTGTGTTTGTCGAGATTCGATGAATTGTGGGTTTATGATCAGATTATCTATGAATATTATTTGAGTCTTTTCTGAATTCTTATTTGCATGATTTGATATCTTTCCAAGTCTCTTCGAGTTATTGGTTTGGTTTGGCCAACTAGATTGGTAATTCTTGCAATGGGAGAAGTGCTTAGTTTTGGGTTCAATCTTGCGGTGTCCTCACCCAGTGACATAGTAGGGGTAGCGAGGCACGTATTGTATTGTTGCCATCGAGGATAAAAAGATGGGGTTTTCATCATATTGCTTGAGTTTATCCCTCTACATCATGTCATCTTACCTAATGCGTTACTCTGTTCTTCATGAACTTAATACTCTAGATGCAGGCAGGAGTCGGTCGATGTGTGGAGTAATAGTAGTAGATGCAGAATCGTTTCGGTCTACTTGACACGGACGTGATGCCTATATGCATAATCATTGCCTTGGATATCGTCATAACTATGCGCTTTTCTATCAATTGCTCGACGGTAATTTGTTCACCCACCGTAATATTTGCCTTCATGAGAGAAGCCTCTAGTGAAACCTATGGCCCCCGGGTCTATTTTCCATCTTATATTTTCAGATCTATTTACTTGTGTTTTTACTTTCAGTAATCTTTTCCATCTATCTCTATCAGATCTCATCCTTGCAAGTAACCGTGAAGGGATTGACACCCCTTTATAGCGTTGGGTGCAAGAGTTTGATTCTTTGTGTAGGTACATCTATTGGGGACTTGCTTGTATCTCCTACTGGATTGATACCTTGGTTCTCAACAACTGAGGGAAATACTTATCTACTTTGCTGCATCACCCTTTCCTCTTCAAGGGAAAACCAACGCATGCTCAAGAAGTAGCAAGAAGTATTTCTGGCGCCGTTGCCGGGGAGATCTACATCAAGCCATCCAAGTACCCATCACAAACTCATCTCTTGCATTTACTTTATTTGCAATTTGCCTCTCGTTTTCCTCTCCCCCACTTCTAAAACGATTTTCCAAAAAGATTTGCCTTTTTATTCGCCCTTCTTCTGTTCGTCTTTTTGTTTGCTTTTTGCTTGCTTGTGTGCTAGATTGCTTGCTTTGTCACGATGACTCAAGAGAATACCAAGTTGTCTGACTTTTTCAATACTAATAATAATGATTTTATTAGTACTCCGATTGCTCCCGCCACTAGTGCGGAATCTTATGAAATTAATGCTTCTTTGCTTAATCTTGTTATGAAAGAACAATTTTCTGGCCTTCCTAGTGAAGATGCCGCATCCCATCAATACTTTCATTGAGTTGTGTGATATGCAAAAGAAGAAAGATGTGGATAATGATATTATTAAATTGAAGCTATTTCCGTTCTCACTACGAGATCGTGCTAAAACTTGGTTTTCATCTTTGCCTAAAAATAGTATTGATTCATGGAATAAGTGTAAAGATGCTTTTATTTCCAAGTATTTTCCGCCCGCTAAGATCATCTCCCTTAGGAATGATATAATGAATTTTAAGCAACTTGATCATGACCATGTTGCACAATCTTGGGAGAGGATGAAACTAATGATTAGAAATTGCCCCGCGCATGGTTTGAGTTTATGGATGATTATACAAATTTTCTATGCTGGATTGAATTTTGCATCTAGGAATCTTTTAGATTCCGCCACGGGAGGCACTTTTATGGAAATCACATGATGAGAAGCTACTAAACTCCTAGATAATATTATGGCAAATTACTCTCAATGGCATACCGAAAGATCTCCTACTAGTAAAAAAGTGCATGCTATTGAAGAGATTAATACTTTGAGTGAAAAGATGGATGAATTGATGAAATTGTTTGCTAGTAAGAGTGCTCCTATTGATCCTAATGATATGCCTTTGTATTCTTTGATTGGAAATAATATTGAATCTATGGATGTGAATTTTGTTGGTAGGAACAATTTTGGTAATAACGCTTATAGAGGTAATTTCAATTCTAGGCCGTTTCCTAGTAATTCCTCTAATAATTATGGTAATTCCTACATCAATTCTTATGGAAATTATAATAATATGCCCTCTGATCTTGAGAATAATATTAAATAATTTATTAGTTCGCAAAAGGGTTTCAATGCTATGATCGAAGAAAAATTGCTTAAGATTGATGATTTGGCTAGGAACGTTGATAGGATTTCTCTTGAGATTGATTCTTTGAAAATTAGATATATTCCTCCTAAGCATGATATTAATCAGTCTTTAAAATCTATGAGAATTTCTATTGATGAGTGTAAGGAAAGAACCGCTAGAATACGTGCTAAGCGTGAATGGCTTGAAAAAGTGTGTTCTCGTGATAATATTGATGAAGATCTTAAAGTGATTGATGTGACTCCTATTGAATCTTTGTTTTCCAATGTAAATCTTGATAAATATGGGACTGTAGATAAGTCAACTTTAGTTAAAAGGCGTCCCAGTGATTCAGAGTTTTTAGATCTTAATGCTAAGATTGATAAAAGTGGGATTGAAGAGGTCAAAACTTTAGATAGCAATGAACCCACTCTTTTGGATTTCAAGGACTTTAATTATGATAGTTGCTCTTTGATTGATTGTATTTCCTTGTTGCAATCCATGTTGAATTCTCCTCATGCTTATGATCAAAATAAAGCTTTTACTAAACATATCGTTGATGCTATGACGAAATCTTTTGAAGAAAAACTTGAGTTGGAAGTTTCTATACCTAGAAAGCTTTATGATGAGTGGGAACCTACTATTAAGATTAAGATTAAAGATTTTGAGTGCCATGCTTTGTGTGATTTGGGTGCTAGCGTTTCCACGATTCCGAAAACTCTATGTGATGTGTTAGGTTTCCGTGAATTTGATGATTGCTCTTTAAATTTGCATCTAGCGGATTCCACTATAAAGAAACCTATGGGAAGGATTAATGATGTTCTTATTGTTGCAAATAGGAATTATGTGTCCGTAGATTTCATTCTTCTTGAGATAGATTGCAATCCTACATGTCCTATTATTCTTGGTAGACCTTTCCTTAGAACGATTGGTGCAATTATTGATATGAAGGAAGGAAACATTAGATTTCAGTTTCCATTAAGGAAAGGCATGGAACACTTTCCTTGAAAGAAAATTAAATTGCCTTATGAATCTATTATGAGAGCTACTTATGAGTTGCATACCAAAGTTGACAATACCTAGATCTATTGCGTTTTGCCTAGCTAGGGGCATTAAACAATAGCGCTTGTTGGGAGGCAACCCAATTTTATTTTTGCTTTCTGTTTTTTGCTTCTGTTTTGGTGTGTTTTGCACATTATTACTTCTGTAATAATTGTGTTTTTATGTTTTTATTAGTGTTTGAGCCAAGTAAGACCTTTGGGATGGTCTACGGTGTTTGTTGATTTGATTTTGCTGAAAAACAGAAACTTTTGCAATCAGTCCAGGAATTTTATAAATTCACTGGAACGTGATTTTCATCTGAAATTTTTACACAAGATTGATATGCAAATTACTCTGGTTGTCTTAATTTTTCATAATTTTTAGAGTTACATAAGTATTCGAAGTCTACATATTGCTACAGACTGTTCTGTTTTTAACAGATTCTGTTTTCCTTGTGTTGTTTGCTTATTTTGATGAATCTATGGGTTGTATCGGGGGGTATGAACCATGGAGAAGTTAGAATACAGTAGGTATTACACAAATATAAATAAAGAATGAGTTCACAACAGTACCTAAAGTGGTGATTTATTTTTCTTATACTAACGGAACTCACGAGTTTTCTGTTGAGTTTTGTGTTGTGAAGTTTTCAAGTTTTGGGTAAAGATTTGATGGACTATGGAATAAGGAGTGGCAAGAGCCTAAGCTTGGGGATTCCTAAGGCACCCCAAGCCATATTCAAGGATACCAAAAAGCCTAAGCTTGGGGATGCCCCGGAAGGCATCCCCTCTTTCATCTTCAATCCATCGGTAAATTTACTTGAGGCTATATTTTTATTCACCACATGATATGTGTTTTTCTTGGAGCGTCTTGTATGATATGAGTCTTTGCTTTTTAGTTTGCCACAATCATCCTTGCTGCACACATATTTTTGAGAATAACAC
Source organism: Elymus sibiricus (assembly GCA_039707655.1). Taxonomy (NCBI): domain Eukaryota; kingdom Viridiplantae; phylum Streptophyta; class Magnoliopsida; order Poales; family Poaceae; genus Elymus; species Elymus sibiricus. The sequence goes on along the minus strand of CM077667.1, from coordinate 449,210,965 downwards.
GCTGGATCGTGAATTTATTAGAATACTCTATGTGCTTCACTTATATCTTTTGAGCTAGGCAATTTTGCTCTAGTGCTTCACTTATATCTTTTTAGAGCATGGTGGTGTTATATTTTATAGAAATAATTGAACTCTCGTACCTCACTTATATTATTTTGAGAGTCTCTAAACAGCATGGTAATTGGATTAGGTTATGAATTTGGTCCTAATATAATAGGCATCCAAGAGGGATATAATAAAAACTTTCATATTAAGTGCATTGAATATGATGAGAAGTTTGATTTCGTGCATATAGTTTTGATATGTAGAGATGGTAATATTAAGAGTAATGTTAGTAAGTAAATTGTGGATTAGTAGAGATACTTGTGTTAAGGTTTGTGATTCCCGTAGCATGCACGTATGGTGAACCGTTATGTAATGAAGTCGGAGCATGATTTGTTTAATGATTGTCATCCTTTGTGTGATGGGTCGGGAGCGCGCGATGGTTTACTCCTACCAACCTCTCCCCTAGGGGCATGCGTCTAACTCTTTGCTTTGATGACCAATAGACTTTTTGCAATAAGTATGTGAGTTCTTTATGACTAATGTGAGTCCATGGATTATACGCACTCTCATCCTTCCACCTTTGCTAGCCTCTCTAGTACCGCGCAACTTTCGCCGGTGCAATAAACCCACCTTCCTCAAAACAGCCACCATATACCTTCCTCAAAACATCCACCATACATACCTATTATGGCATTTCCATAGCCATTCCGAGATATATTGCCATGCAACTTCCACCGTTCCGTTTATTATGACACGCACCATCATTGTCATATTGCTTTGCATGATCGTAAGACAGCTAGCATGATGTTTTTATGGCTTGTCCGTTTTTTTATGTCATTTGCTATGCTAGATCATTGCATATCCCGGTACACCACCGGAGGCATTCATATAGAGTCATATGTTGTTCTAAGTTTCGAGTTGTAAGTAAATAAAAGTGTGATGATCTTCATTATTAGAGCATTGTCCCATGAGAGGAAAGGATGATGGAAGCTATGATTCCCTCAATAGATGGGATGAATCTCCGGACTTTACAAAAAAAATAAGCGGCCAGCGAAGCCCAAAAAAAAGAGGCCAAAGATGCCCACCAAAAAGAAAAAAAAGAAAAAAAAAGAAAAAAAGGAATGAGAGAAAAGAGAGAAGGGACAATGTTACTATCCTTTTCCACACTTGTGCTTCGAGTAGCACCATGTTCTACATGATAGGGAGTCTCCTATTTTGTCACTTTCATGTACTAGTGGGAATTTTTCATTATATAACTTGGCTTGTATATTCCAATGATGGGCTTCCTCAAAGTGCCCTAGGTCTTCGTGAGCAAGCGAGTTGGATGCACACCCACTTAGTTTCCTTTTGAGCTTTCATACACTTATAGCTCTAGTGCATCCGTTGCATGGCAATCCCTACTCACTCACATTGATATCTATTGATGGGCATCTCCATAGCCCGTTGATACGCCTAGTTGATGTGAGACTATCTTCTCCTTTTCCCTTGCACCTCCACCACATTCTATTCCACCCATAATGCTATATCCATGGCTCACGCTCATGTATTGCGTGAGAGTTGAAAAGGTTTGATAACATAAAAGGGGTGAAACAATTGCTTGACTTGTCATCGGGGGTGTGCATGATTTAGATACTTTGTGTGGGGAAGATGAAGCATAGCCAGACTATATGATATTGTAGGGATAACTTTCTTTAGCCATGGTATTTTGAAAACTATGATTGCTTATTAGTATGCTTTAAGTATTATTGTCTTTATGTCAATATTAAGTTATAGTATTGAATTGTACGGGTCTGAATATTCATGCCACAATAAAGAATATTACATGGATAAATATGTTAGATAGCATTCCACATCAAAAATTCTGTTTTTATCATTTACCTACTCGAGGACGAGCGGGAATTAAGCTTGGGGATGCTTGATACGTCTCCAACGTATCTATAATTTTTGATTGTTCCATGCTATTATATTATCTGTTTTGGATGTTTTATATGCATTAATATGCTATTTTATATTATTTTTGGGACTAACCTATTAATCTAGTGCCTAGTGCCAGTTTCTGTTTTTTCCTTGTTTTTGAGTATTGCAGATAAGGAATATTAAACGGAGTCCAAATGGAATAAAATCTTCGGAATGTTTTTTCTTGGACCAGAAGACACCTACCAAGCTTGGAGACCAAGGAAGGAGAGCCGCCGTGTGCTCACAAGCCACAGGGGCGCGCCCAGGGGGGTAGGGCGCGCCCCTGGCTTGTGGGCCCACGGCAGCCCTCCTAACCCTACTCTTCGGCATATAAATTCACAAATATTCCCTAGATACCAAAAAGAGCCACGAAAACACTTTTCCGCCGCCAGGAGCCTCGGTTCCCGTGAGATCCAATCTTGGAGCCTTTTCCGGTAATTTGCCGGATGGGGATTCGATTACGGGGGGCATCTACATCAACTCCATTGCCCCTCCGATGATGCGTGAGTAGTCCACCACAGACCTTCGGGTCCATAGCTAGTAGCTAGATGGCTTCTTCTCTCTCTTTGTTCTTCAATACCATGTTCTTCATGATCTTCATGGAGATCCATCCGATGTAATACTCTTTTGCGGTGTGTTTGTCGAGATCCGATGAATTTTGGGTTTATGATCAGATTATCTATGAATATTATTTGAGTCTTTTCTGAATTCTTATATGCATGATTTCATATCTTTGCAAGTCTCTTCGAGTTATTGGTTTGGTTTGGCCAACTAGATTGGTAATTCTTGCAATGGGAGAAGTGCTTAGTTTTGGGTTCAATCTTGCGGTGTCCTCACCCAGTGACATAGTAGGGGTAGCGAGGCACGTATTGTATTGTTGCCATCGAGGATAAAAAGATGGGGTTTTTCATCATATTGCTTGAGTTTATCCCTCTACATCATGTCATCTTACCTAATGCGTTACTCTGTTATTCATGAACTTAATACTCTAGATGCAGGCAGGAGTCGGTCGATGTGTGGAGTAATAGTAGTAGATGCAGAATCGTTTCGGTCTACTTGACACGGACGTGATGCCTATATGCATAATCATTGCCTTGGATATCGTCATAACTATGCGCTTTTCTATCAATTGCTCGACAGTAATTTGTTCACCCACCGTAATATTTGCCTTCATGAGAGAAGCCTCTAGTGAAACCTATGGCCCCCGGGTCTATTTTCCATCTTATATTTTTAGATCTATTTACTTGTGTTTTTACTTTCAACAATCTGTTCCATCTATCTCTATTAGATCTCATCCTTGCAAGTAACCGTGAAGGGATTGACACCCCTTTATAGCGTTGGGTGCAAGAGTTTGATTCTTTGTGTAGGTACATCTATTGGGGACTTGCTTGTATCTCCTACTGGATTGATACCTTGGTTCTCAACAACTGAGGGAAATACTTATCTACTTTGCTGCATCACCCTTTCCTCTTCAAGGGAAAACCAACGCATGCTCAAGAAGTAGCACACCCTCTCAAGAAGAATGAAATACTTGATATCTTTTATAATGGACTAACCGATGCTTCTAGGGACCACCTAGATAGTTGTGCTGGTTGTGTTTTCAGGGAACGAACTGTTGAAGAAGCTGAACTACTATTGAATAATATATTGAGCAATGATAATGATTGGACTATTCCCGAACCACCTCCAAAGCCAACTCCGAAGAAAAGAGGTATTCTATTTCTCAGTCCTGAAGATATGCAAGAGGCAAAGAAATCTATGAAAGAAAAGGGTATTAAAGCTGAAGATGTTAAGAATCTACCACCTATTGAAGAAATACATGGTCTTGATAACCCGACACAGGTAGTAGAGGTAAATTCCCTCCGTAGATTTGATGAAGGAGATGTTCCCTATAATAAGCCTGCTAGTCAATGCTTGGATGAATTTGATAATTTTGTAGTCAAGCAAGAAAATTTCAATGCTTATGTTAGTAGACAATTGAAACATAATGCTTACATGCTTGATCTCTTGGGTGATTATTTGAGTAGAACTGTTAATGATCTTAAGCTTATTAGTAAACATGCTTCCATGGTAACTACCCAAGTAGAACAAGTACTTAAGGTGCAAAATGATTTGCTTAGTGAGATGAATAATAAGAACAATGATCATGTTGTTAAAGTTGTGACTAGAGGTGGTAGAATGACTCAGGAACCTTTGTATCCTGAGGGCCATCCGAAGAGAATTGAGCAAGATTCTCAGAGAGTTAATACTGATGCACCTAGTCGTCCCAGTAAGAGTAGGAAAAAGAATGACGATAGGACTTTGCATGCTGCTAGTGAACCTGTTATAGATACACCTGAGAATCCAAATGATATTTCTATTTCTGATGCTGAGACACAATCTGGTAATGAACATGAGCCTAGTGATGATATTAATGATGATGTTCATGATGATGCTCAACCTAGTAATGATAATGAAGTGGAGATTGAACCTGCTGTTGATCTTGATAACCCACAACCTAAGAATAAGAGATATGATAAAAGAGACTTTGTTGCTAGGAAGCATGGTAGAGAAAGAGAACCATGGGTTCAGAAACCCATGCCCTTTCCTCCTAAACCATCCAAGAAGAAGGATGATGAGGATTTTGAGCGCTTTGTTGAAATGCTTAGACCTGTCTTTTTGCGTATGCGCTTGACTGATATTCTGAAAATGTCTCCTTATGCTAAATATATGAAAGATATTATGACTAATAAAAGAAAGATTCTGGAAGCTGAGATTTCCACCATGCTTGCTAATTATACTTTTAAAGGTGGAATACCCAAGAAACTAGGAGATCCCGGGGTACCTACTATACCATGCTCTATTAAAGGAAATTATGTTAAAACTGCTTTATGCGACCTTGGAGCTGGTGTTAGTGTTATGCCTTTCTCTTTATATCGTAGACTTGATTTGAATTAGTTGACACCAACTGAAATATCTTTGCAAATGGCTGATAAATCAACTGCTTTACCCATCGGTATTTGCGAGGATGTGCCTGTTGTGGTTGCAAACGTTACTATCTTAACGGACTTTGTTATTCTTGATATTCCCGAGGACGACAGTATGTCGATCATCCTTGGTAGACCCTTTCTGAATACTGCAGGGGCTGTTATTGATTGCAACAAGGGCAATGTCACTTTTCATGTTAATGGTAATGAGCATACGGTACACTTTCCGAAGAAACAACCTCAAGTTCATAGTATCAACTCCATTGAAAAGATTTCAACGATTATTATTGGAGACTTTGAATTCCCTCTTCCTACTGCCAAAAAGAAATATGATATACTTATTGTTGGGGACATGCATATCCCCATTGAGGTAACCTAGTGTTATTCAAAAATTCTCCGGTTTCATGTCATTTGAAAAAGGTTTGTCAATAAGACTTGATCAACCTTATTGATGGACTCTTTTGAAGAGCATGAGATGGATGAATTTAGAAGGCACAACTTCCTGTACCCAACTTTCACTTTCTGTTATTTAGATTAAATAGAGTAAAAAATGCTATTATTCTCCTGTTTTCTGTTTTATCCGTGCATAGAAAAATGACCTGAAAATAAAAGTTCTCAGAATGCCCTGAAAATTTAGTATGATTTTTTCTGGAATATTTAAGAATTTTTGGCACTGAGTATACATCAGGGGTCTGCACCAGTGGGCCACAAGCCTGCAGGGCGCGCCCACCCCCCTGGGCGCGCCCCCCTGGCTTGTGGGTCCCACGTGGGGCCCCCTCACTTATTCCAGCAACCATCCACTTCGTCTCCCTCCAGAAAAAATCCCACCATTGCTCAAACTCGTGTTCTAGCTCATTCTGCTGCCATTTTCGATCTCCTTGCTCAAAGCTCCATTTGCAAAACTGTTTTAGGGGATTGTTCATCGGTATGTGACTCCTCCAATGATCCAATTAGTTTTTGTTCTAGTGCTTTATATATTGCAAATTTTTGCTGCTATGGTGACCTTGTTCTTGAGCTTGCATGTCAGATTTGTATGGTCCCAAGTAGTTTTGATGCATGATATAGCCTCTAGGCACTTGTGGGAGTAGTTGCTATAAGTTTTGTTGAGTTTTGTTCACTTCTATTTAGAGTCACTAAAAATTTCATAATTAATTTTTAGAGAAAGAGATGATGAGGAGAATGTTAAGAGGCTCTTCAAGTCGGGATTTTAAAGAAAAAAAAAGTGAGAAGCCTAAATACAATATCCCTCGTACCGCGGAGGTTCGTCCATGTGAATGGCCAAGTGAAGCATTCTTGAGGGCGGCCGGAATTTATGAAGATTTTTATTATCTAGCAGAAAATGCAGGCATCACCGACTTCCTCAACGATAAGTGTGAACAGTATCTCCTACTTACTAATACTTTCGTGCAAAATTTTCATTTTCATCCTAGGAAGAATCCTCCCATGGTAGAATTTCATTTATATGATGTGCCTAAGGAAATGTCACTTTACGATTTTTGCAATGTTTGCAAAATACCTCATGAAGGCAACATCAGTGAACCACGCCCTAGAGACATGGAGGATTTTATTGCCGCAATCACTGTAAGGGAAGAGAGAGGGGTGTCAAAGGCAAGAGCGGCTAGTGTACATTTTCCTGTTTTACGCTATTATTCATTATTTTTGGGGAGATGTTTAGTTGGTCGCGGCGAGAGTGGAAGCCTTAGTGCTCCCGACCTCGCCATTCTGCGCCACGCTTTACTTGCTGACAGAACTTTTAGTCTGGGCGCGATAGTGGCCCAACGGTTGAACGTAAACCGTTCGAAGGGCCCCATATTCGGAGGTATCTATGCATCTTGCTTAGCTAAACACTTTGAGATACCTATTAGGCTTGACGAGAAAGACGAAATGTTGCTTCCTACAAGATATTTAGATTATGATAGTATGGTAGCACATGATTTTATTAAGAAAAGATAATGATAAGAAGCTGCTTTACAACTTAGTATTTAGTCAGGGTACTTGTGAGATTATTGCTTTGCCTGCTTCTTCTTTGTTCGATATCCATTCAGGCAGGTACACTATTATGCCCGGAGATATTTACAGATATTGGGGCCTGTCGCAACCCCCAGCACCTGAGCCTGCACCAGCCCTTGACCCGTATCAGGCTCCAGTTTTTCAGTGGGAGCCACAGGAGCTCGCAAATCAGTGGAACCCTCAGTGTCCTCCGGATTATCCAGGCGAGGGTTATTTCCAGCCGTGGCCCTAGACCAACTTAGGCCAAAAGCCTAAGCTTGGGGGAGTACGTATTTCTCACCGACATTACATTCATGTTCACACACTCATTCTAGTTGTCGGTGTTCATACTTTTTCATTGTACCATCCATGCTAGTTTATTTCTTCTTTATGCTTTCTTCTTGTGTGTTTGATTAATCTTGAGAAAATCCAAAAAAAATTAGTTCTAGCTTTACCTTCTAGTTTGCTTAGTTGTAGTATTAAAAGAAAACCCAAAACAGATTTCTTGATCTTCTTTTGCTTGTTGGGAGCTTTCCCGTGTAAATAGTTTTCTTTTCTTTTCTTTGGGTCGTAAGGAGAAGACCACGATGAAAATGTTGAGTGGCTCTCATATGCATTATTGTTTATCATCAGAGAGCCCATATTGCCTTGTCTTCTCCTTTGAGTTACTGCTTGCAGATTCCAGCTTAGTCCAATGCACGTGCACTCTTATTGTTATTCACATCATTCGGTCATGCAAGTGAAAGGCAATAATGACGATATATGATGAAATGACTAAGATGGAGAAAAGCTGGTATGAACTCGACCTATTTTGTTTTTGTAAATATGATTAGCTCATCGTTCAGGATTCAGCTCATTATGGGTTGAACATGTTTGCAATGATAATTAGAGATTATAGTTATTCATGCCATGCTTAATTAGCTAAGAGTTAATAATGGTTTGTTTTGAGTGCCAACATGCATATTAAAATGGTTGTGATGTAGTATGATAGAATGGTATCCTCCTCTGAATGATTCGAGTGGCTTGACTTGGCACATGGTCATGCATGTAGTTGAAACAAAACCAACATAGCCTCCACGATGTTTATGTTCATGGTGATTTATATCCTACTCATGCTTGCATTCAATGTTGGTTAATCTCAAAGCATGTTTATGACTGTTGTCGCTCTCTAGTTGGTCGCTTCCCAGTCTTTTGCTAGCCTTCACTTGTACTAAGCGGGAATACTGCTTGTGCATCCACTTCCTTAAATCCCAAAGTTGTTCCATATGAGTCCACCATACCTGCCTATATACGGTATTTACCTGCCGTTCCAAGTAAATTTGCATGTACCATACTCCAAACCTTCAAATAAATATTCCGTTTTGTATGCCCAAAATGCTCATGTGGCGACTGGGGGCTGTTAGTATCTTCCATGCTAGGTGGGTTATTCTCACGATACGTGTTGATTTACTATCATTCACGAGAAAGTGGCTGGTATTCGGGATGCCCAGTTCCATGCTCAAAATTTAAGTCAAAATATAATAAACAAAACTCCCCCAGGATTGTGTTTGTATGGACGGTACCCGTGGATTCTGCCCGCCGTGGAGTGTGATTGATTGGTGGAGGGGGAGTAAAAACTTTACTATTCTGTTTGGGAACCGCCTATAATGTATCTAGCATGGAAGATATCGAGATCTCTTAGTTGTTATGTTAGCGATGAAAGCATACCTCTTAAAACCTTGATTCGTCCCTATTTTAAAAGTTCGAGCTCTGGCACCTCTGCAAATCAATGCTTCCCTCTGCGAAGGGCCTGTCCATTTTACTTTACTGTTGAGTCACCATCCTCTTATAAAAAGGCACCAGTTAGAGAGCACCACTGTCATGTGTATGCCTTGTTATTAATTGATGTTGAGTATGAGTGTGACTGGATGTCTTTTACCATGAATTACAATATCTAGTCAGTCCTCGTTCTTCAGAGGTGCTCTGCATTTATGTTTTGCGGTCTCAGAAAGGGCTAGCGAGATACCATTATGTCATATTGTATCATGATTGTTTTGATAAAATTGTTGCCATCCGAGACTTATTATTATAGCTCGCTAGTTGATTATGCCATTGATATGAGTAAATGTGAGACCAAAATGTTATTGTGAATGTGATTAGTTCATAATCTTTGCTGAAAATCTGAACATCAGTTAGACATATTTACAACAGCAAGATCAAACAGAGTTGATACGTCTCCCACGTATCCACTTTTCTTTATCACTTTCAGTTTATCAACTGAATTGCTTGAGGACAAGCAAAGGTTTAAGCTTGGGGGAGTTGATACGTCTCCCACGTATCCACTTTTCCAAACTCTTTTGCCCTTGTTTTGGACTCTAATTTGCACGATTTGAATGAAACTAACCCGGACTGACGTTGTTTTCAGCAGAATTGCCTTGGTGTTATTTTTGTGCAGAAATAAAAGTTCTCAGATTGACCTGAAAATTTACGGAGAATATTTTTGGAATTAATAAAAAATATTGGCGAAAGAATCAACTGCAGGGGGCCCACCACCTGGCCAGAAGCTAGGGGGGCGTGCCCACCCCCTAGGGCTCGCCCCTGTGGCTTGTGGGCCCCCTGTGGCTCCTCCGACCTTGTTTCCACTCCTATATATTCCTATTTATGGAGAAAAAAATCAGAGAGAAGAGTTCATCGCGTTTTACGATACGGAGCCGCCGCCACCACCTGTTCTTCCTCGGGAGGGCAGATCTGGAGCCTGATTTGGGCTCCGAAGAGGGGAAATTGACGCCGTCGTCATCACCAACCATCCTTCATCACCAATTTCATGATGCTCTCCGCCGTTCGTGAGTAATTCCATCGTAGGCTTGCTGGACGGTGATGGGTTGGATGAGATTTAGCATGTAATCGAGTTAGTTTGGTTAGGGTTTGATCCCTAGTATCCACTATGTTCTGAGATTGATGTTGCTATGACTTTGCTATGCTTAATGCTTGTCACTAGGGCCCAAGTGCCATGATTTCAGATCTGAACCTATTATGTTTTCATGAATATATATGTGTTCTTGATCCTATCTTGTAAGTTGTAGACACCTATTACGAGTTATGATCTGCATCCCCCAGGGTGACAATAACTGGGATTCTTTCCGGTGATTACCGTAGTTTGAGGAGTTCATGTATTCACTAAGTGCTAATGCTTTGGTCCGGTTCTCTATTAAAAGGAGGCCTTAATATCCCTTAGTTTCCATTAGGACCCCGCTGCCACGGGAGGGTAGGACAAAAGATGTCATGCAAGTTCTTTTCCATAAGCACGTATGACTATATATGGAATACATGCCTACATTACATTGATGAATTGGAGCTAGTTCTGTGTCACCCTATGTTATAACCGTTGCATGATGAATGCCATCCGACATAATTATCCATCACTGATCCATTGCCTACGAGCTTTTCCCATATTGTTCTTTGCTAAGTTACTTTTCCGTTGCTACTGTTACAATCACTACAACACTGCTACTGTCACTTTTGACATCTATACCGTTACTTCCATACTACTTTGCTACTGAATACTTTGCTACAGATATTTAGTCTTTCAGGTGTGGTTGAATTGACAACTCAGCTGCTAATACTCGAGAATATTCTTTGGCTCCCCTTGTGTCGAATCAATAAATTTGGGTTGAATACTCTACCCTCGAAAACTGTTGCGATCCCCTATACTTGTGGGTTATCACATAACCACAACTCTGTTCTCTACCGCTGGACGGGGCTCCGTCCATATACCCCTGATGCACCAGCCAAGTTGTTGCCGTCGTTTAAAATGCAGAAAGATCAAGGGTGAGACAATGCTTCCCCTCAAATAAACAAGGGTGAGACAATGCGTGCCAGCCTGTGTGTGCGTGGGTTTTCACCACGTCGTGAAGCGCCCTAGATTTTTCCAAGATAATACTCGTGGTCGAGTAAATTACGAAAAACCATCATAATGGTGGACTCTAAATGAAAAATTCACCGTGTTTCGCTTTTATGGCAAAAAAAAAAACAACGGTGTTGTGCTGATAATTTGCAAAAAACACTAATCATTCGATGAAAGTCGTTTGACGCTGGAACTGACCGATGGGTCCCATTGTAAGCGGTGATGGGTCCCATTTGTAAGCGTCGATGTTTCCCACCCATTATCATCTTTCTCCCACCCCTTCTTCCTCCTCCGGCTACAGCTAGCACATACATGCAGTGTGTTGGGGAACGTTGCATGGGAAACAAAAAATTTCCTACGCACACGCAAGATCTATCCATGGAGATGCATAGCTACGAGAGGGGGAGTGTATCTACAGACCCTTGTAGATCGCTAAGCGGAAGTGTATATAACGCGGTTGATGTAGTCGTACTTCTTCACGATCCAATCGCGATCCGTCCCGATCTAGCACCGAACGGACGGCACCTCCGCGTTCAGCACACGTGCGGCTCGATGACGTCTCAGCCTCCTCGATCCAGCGAGCGAGGGCAGAGTAGTAGATGGGTTCTCAACTAGCACGACGGCGTGGTGGAGATGGTGGTGGAGCAATCCCGGCAGAGCTACGTCGAGCGCTACCGAAACCGCGAACGGAGGAGAAAACGATCTAAGGAGAGAGAGGGGCGCCAAGGGCTTGGTGTGTCCTCTTGAGGCACCCCCTCCCCTCTATTCATAGGTGGAGGGGCATGGAGATCAGCCCCTCCAAGCCCTAGGGCGCAGCCAAGCGTGAGGAGCTGGACTCCTAGTCCAATTCCCTCCCTTTCCATACACAGGTGGACTTTCTACCTCTCCCAAGCCACATGGGCCTTGAGGGACTTGTGCGTCTGGCCCAATAAGACCAGGGCGCCTCCCCTCAGCCCATGAAAACCCTTGGGACGTGGTGGAACCCTTGGTGGACGTCCGGACTCCTCCGAAGTTTCCGGAACCTTCTAGAAGCTTCCCGGTACAATACCGGAAAAACCCGAAACTTTTCTGGTAGCCAAAATATGACTTCCCATATATAAATCTTTACCTCCGGACCATTCCGGAGCTCCTCGTGACGTACGGGATATCATCTGGGACTCTGAACAACATTCGGTCACCAACATACATAACCCAATAATACTATATCGTCACCGAACGTTAAGCGTGCGGACCCTACGGGTTCGAGAATCATGTCGACATGACTGAGACACCTCTCCAGTCAATAACCAATAGCGGGACCTGGATGCCCATATTGGTTCCCACATATTCCACTAAGATCTTTATCGGTCGAACCACAGTGCCAAGGATTCAATCAATCCCGTATGCAGTTCCCTTTGTCCAGCGGTATGTTACTTGCCCGACATTCGATCGTCGGTATCTCCATACCTAGTTCAATCTCGTTACCGGCAAGTCTCTTTACTCATTCCATAATACAAAATCCCATGACTAACTCCTTAGTCACATTGCTTGCAAGCTTCTTGTGATGTTATATTACCGAGTGGGCCCAGAAATACCTCTCCGTCATACGAAGTGACAAATCCCAGTCTCGATCCACGCCAACCCAACAGACACCCTCGGAGATACCTGTAGAGCACCTTTATAGTCACCCAGTTACGTTGTGACATTTGATACACACAAGGCATTCCTCCGGTGTCAGGGAGTTACATGATCTCATGGTCGTAGGAACAGATACTTGACATGGATAAAGCAGTAGCAATAAACTAACACGATCAAATGCTATGCTTATGGTTGGGTCTTGTCCATCACATCATTCTCCTAATGATGTGATCCCGTTATCAAATGACAACTCATGTCTATGGTCAGGAAACCTTGACCATCTTTGATCAACGAACTAGTCTAGTAGAGGCTCACTAGGGACCTAGTGTTGTATATGTATCCATACATGTATCTGAGTTTCCGATCAATACAATTATACCATTGATAATAAACGATTATCATGAACAAGGAAATATGATAATAACAAATTTATTATTGCCTCTAGGGCATATTTCCAACACAGTGGTCGTCGCTGCTCGACCACCTCGTAAGAGGACGATGCCGCCCCACCCTCCGCGCCTCCCCGTCTCCTAGCGCCAGCCAGATCACTGCATCGCGGCCATCTGCACCCGCCGCCGCCCGCGCCCATCTTCCTCCCCTCATCCCATAAAGCCTCGGGAACCCTAGCTTCTGGCCCCAAACCCGAGGCTCTCCTCCCTCCTAGTGCCACCTCTCTCTCCTCCTCCCTCTCCTCTCCCATCACTCAAGCTCGCGCGCAGAGCACCACCATGGACATGGTTCATCGTCCATCATGGCCAACAACCTCTAAAATCCCCACCTCTTTGTCTGGAATCCTCGCCTCACCACACTCGTTCTAACCGCTAAGTTTATCCAACAGAGGAGGCCCGACGGCATCGAGTATTTCAGTTCCTCCAGTTCGGCCGCCGCCCCGTCTCCTTCAAATTCAATGGCTCCACCACACCCCGACAACTTTCGTCCGCCTCGTACAATGTGAGATGTATCTGCTGAGCTAGCAGACATTCTCCCTTAAAGCTTTGCGACCTCGAGCACTCTTCCCCGCCACGCCATGCTCTGGCGGCCGTTGGCGAGCTCCATGGCCTCGCATCGAAGCGTCTCGGGCACGCCGATGACCTCCCTTGGCCTTGTGATTTCCTCCAGCAACCATGGGTTGACATGCTCCGACAAGGCAGACGGCATCGACCCAGTCACCGGCGTCCGTGTTGTATGTCAGCTTCGGCTGCATCGGGGTGGCAGTTCGTGTGGGCTATCAAGAGGCCAAGTCCGACGCCGAAGTGAGGGCGCCGCCGCCACACGAACAGGTAAATCAAAGAAAAAACACATGCGTAGGAGAGAGATGGTGGAAGACACACACACACACACACGTGGGGCTCTTTCCACTTAACAGATTAGGGCATTTCTAACTGATCCCCAATAAATAGCGGAGTATCCGATGGAGTATATTTACTCTACTAAGTTTTGGCCGGACCTAGTTGATCCCTTATATGTAACGGAGTAAAAAAATATTCATTTTCATTTCATTTCCAGCCACCGAAACACATTTCTTTGTTACTTTATTTCATTCAACGACATTTTGATACATTGAAGTACTTAATTCACCAATTGTTCGTTATGAAATCAAGACCAAAGGAAACAAGAACCACAATTATAAATTTTAAAAGATATCAAATTTTCATAACTGCTCCCACTAGTTGGATTAATATCTTATTTATGTCTTCATTGTTGATCTGCGGATTCTCGATACACTACTTTCTTCTTTGATTCTAAAGAAGTAGACGTTGCTTCCCCTCTAGTCTCTTCTCTAGTCTCATTTCTAACCTCAATTCTAGCAAGGAGTGCACAAGCATCTATCAAATTTCGTGCTATCAATTAATCGATGTATTCATTTTCTCAATACCAAAACTTGCATCCTTCCTACACACAAATTTGAGCAAACAATGAGCTACCTAAATTGCACCGATTCCGGTGGACAACCGAATCAAAACAAGCACATACCCCATCTTTTTTGCACTTGAAGAACACCCATCCGGGATGTTCCGACGTGGTAGAAAACTCGGCGCACCACCGGCAACAGGCAGTTGTCGCACTTTATGACCGACAACGGTGAGCCAACGAGCCGCTGGGCCAGCGCCGAGCCCAGGCCACGGCCGGGTGTGTCTGTCGGCGAACCATCGACGGGAGAGATTCGAATGGATAGAGGAGGAGCCGATACCTGCAAGCGGCACATAGGCATTGTCGGGGTTCTGTGGTGTTCCCGGCCAATCCATGGCAAGGCGCGGTCGCCGGCGGCCGGAAGTTCCAAATCCGGTGGCGGGGGCTGCCACAGATCCAAAGGTTTTGCGACGGCGACGAGATGGGGAGGCACAAATCCAAGTGGCGGCGGAGTCTACGGAGTGTCCGCGGTGGCGGGCGGGTGCCGGCGTGGGTGGGAGGGGCGGTGTCGGCGCAGATGCGGTGCGGGAATGGAGGGGGGAGACAACGGAAGAGAGGCGCGGCTTTTACTCAGCCACCAAGCGGTGGAGTAAATATAAGGAGATTTGACGCGGTTGAGTACAATTTTTACTTCATTGGGGATCGGCTAGGTGCGGGTTAGAGAAATAAAACCGAATTTTTACTCCTCTAAGCGGTTACAGGGGATCGGTTAGAAATGCCGTGACACACATATGTCGTTGATATTTGATTGCCACGGCAATTCTTATAGAGTGACCCCGCAGTCAAGTCTAGCGGCAAACGCTCTAATCCAAGTGAACAATGTTTTTGGCAAACTGCTAGCACAATACGAGTGGGTTAATGCAAAAAAAAATCATGGTGTTTTTTTAATTCCTCGCGGTCAAATAGCTATGATGGTTCGACGAAGCGGCTCCTTTGATTCTCATCTTCGCTTGGAAGAAAAAGGTTTCAGATTTTTTACCGGACGGAGGCTATTGCCACCGACTGCGAACATGCACTTTCTGCTGCTAGTGGTCGTCAGTGTCTCGAGCTCTATCATCGGTTCCAGGAAACTTCTACTGGATGTTCTTGTTTCCTTATACATGAGTCGTGTACACTAGTAGAAAACAGAGCTTTGAAACGGGCCAGAATATTGCATTAGTCCCGGTCTTGTTACGAACCGGGACTAATGGGTACATCAGTCCCGGTTCATGAGGCCAGGGCGCCGGCCGGGCCTCGGCGGGAACCAGTCCCGGTTCGTATGACCCCTTTAGTCCCGGTTCCAGACACGAACCGGGACTAAAGGGCCTCGCTCCTGGCCGAGCCCCTTTAGTCCCGGTTGGTGGCTGGAACCGGGACTAAAGAGGCACCTTTAGTCCCGGTGCTAGCCACCAACCGGGACTTATACAACACCTATATATATGCTCGCCCCTGCAGCTCACTCCTCTGTTTTTTGGCCGGGCGGCGTTTGGGAGGTGTGTTGCTCTTTGTTCTCACCTCCTATGCACATGAGGTGTTCGATGAAATGCCGCAGTCACACTTAAGTTTACTCCTCTCCAAGCTCTACCTCCAAGCTACATTTTCCCTAAGATTTGTTTAAGTTTGGCGGTGCACCAACTACACAAGTGTTCTAAAAGGTTAACGACTTCATCATTTTATCTCTCACTGCTAGTTTAGCTCATTTCAAATGCTCTAGAAGTAGAGTGTGGTTTGTGGGTTTTAGTGGAGGAGTGTATGTGGGAGTTCTTTTGATTTAGACGCATAATTAGAGCTGAAATTAACTTCTTACAGTCTGCACATGTGTAGGGTGCCGTCCCCGTCCCCGTCCTCACCGCCGTCGATCGCCCGCGCCGATCTCATCGCTGGCACCACCGTGGTGAGCCTCTTGTTCTTATCTTCTTTTTAAAAGAAAAAATTCTTACTTGTATGATTTAGATAGATACTTGTATAATTTTCTTACTTTTATTATTGTTTGTTATTATATAGTGCCATGGTTTTGGTATCCGCCCCCGTCGGCCCTCGTCTTGTCTATGATTCGGATGTGGTATATTATCTTTTATAACTATTTGTTCCATTTAGTGTTTATGACAATTATGCCGACCAACGTGACATAGATGTTTTTATCTAGGAGGTATGTGAACCGGAAATTCGAACCGACCCTCTTGTCGAGAGGTTAAATTTAGTTGAAAAAGAAAACAATTACTTGAAGAAAAAATTGAAAAGAATTGAGGAGGAGAAGATGGAATTGGAGTTGCATGTTGCCGATGTCGTCGAAGATCACAAGATCAAGATGGATGCAATGCGCTTGAAGATTAGAAATATTAGAAAATATGCCATTCATACTGAGGCTTGGTATCATTATGCCATTGGATCAATTGGTACCTTAGTTGTGGTTATGATTGCATTTGTTGTTGCATTTAAATGTTTTACATAGTTTAGAGAGCTATATGTTGTTCAATGAGAACTATGTATGAACTTTATGTATTTATTTTGGTCACTACTGTACTTTGGTTTTAATGTGATGATGAACTTCTATTAATTTGGTCACTTCTCTATTCATGATGTTTTGTAATGGTTTTTGATACACTTAATTATATAATGCACGCAGATGAACCGGCAATGGATGTACGGTGACCAACGCACCTCCGAGTACATTAAGGGCCTGCATAATTTTCTCGAAGTGGCTGAGGCAACCAAGCAGAATGGTTTTATGTATTGTCCATGTACTATCTGTGGGAATACGAAGGATTACTCTAACTCGAAAACCCTACACGTCCACCTAGTTGAGAAGGGTTTCATGCCACACTATAATGTTTGGACCAAGCACGGAGAAAGAGGGGTTATGATGGAAGACAACGAAGAAGAAGAGGATGATGACAACTATCCGGCCCCTGAATACGGTGATGCTGCAATGGGGGAAGCTGAAGATCAAGAGGAAGAACCAGACGATGTGCCCGATGATGATCTTCGCCGGGTCATTGGTGATGCAAAGAGACAATGCCAAAGTGAAAGGGAGAAGTTGAAGTTCGATCGCATGTTACAGGATCACAAAAAAGGGTTGTACCCAAATTGCGAAGATGACAACACAAAGCTCGGTACCACACTGGAATTGCTGCAATGGAAGGCAGAGAATGGTGTATCTGACAAGGCATTTGAAAAGGTGCTGAAAATAATGAAGAATAAGCTTCCAAAGGACAACGAATTGCCCGATAGTACATACGAAGTAAAGAAGGTTGTCGGCCCTCTAGGATTGGAGGTGCAGAAGATACATGTATGCCCTAATGACTGCATCCTCTACCGTGGTGCGTACGAGGATTTGAACGCATGCCCGGTATGCTGTGCATTGCGGTATAAGTTCAGATGAGATGACCCTGGTGATGTTGAGGGCCAGCGCACCGGGAAGAGGGTTCCTGGGAAGGTGATGTGGTATGCTCCTATAATACCACGGTTGAAACGTTTGTTCAGAAACAAAGAGCATGCCAAGTTGATGCAATGGCACAAGGAAGACCATAAGAAAGACGGGAAGTTGAGAGCACCCGGTGATGGGTCGCAGTGGAGAAAGATTGAGAGAAAGTGGGGGGACTTTACAGATGACCCAAGGAACGTATGGTTTGGTTTAAGTGCAGATGGCGTTAATCCTTTTGGGGAGCAGAGCAGCAAGCATAGCACATGGCCTGTGACTCTATCTATGTATAACCTTCCTCCTTGGTTGTGCATGAAGCAGAAGTTCATTAGGATGCCAGTGCTCATCCAAGGCCCTAAGCAACCCGGCAATGACATTGATGTGTACCTAAGGCCATTAGTTGATGAACTTTTACAACTGTGGAATGGAAAAGGTGTACATGTGTGGGATGAGAACGAACAGGAGGAATTTGACCTACGAGCATTGTTGTTTGTAACCATCAATGATTGGCCTGCTCTCAGTAACCTTTCAGGACAGACAAACAAGGGATACCACACATGCACGCACTGTTTAGATGACACCGATAGTATATATTTGGACAAATGCAGGAAGAATGTATACCTGGGGCATCGTCGATTTCTTTCGACCAACCATCAATGTCGAAAGAAAGGAAAGCATTTCAAAGGTGAGGCAGATCACCGGAAGAAGCCCGCTCTCCGTACTAGTGATCACATACTTGATATGGTCAATGATTTACAAGTAATCTTCGAAAAGGGTCCTGGCGGACTATCTGTTCCGAATGACGCTGAGGGACGCGCACCCATGTGGAAGAAGAAATCTATATTTTGGGACCTACCCTATTGGAAAGACCTAGAGGTCCGCTCTGCAATCGACGTGATGCACGTGACGAAGAATCTTTGCGTGAACCTGCTAGGCTTGTTGGGAGTGTATGGGAAGACAAAAGATACACCGGAGGCATGGGAGGACCAACAACATGTGCACGAAAAAGACAACATGCATCCAAAGTAGTATGAAGGTCCTGCCAGCTACGCTCTTACCAAAGAAGAGAAGGAAATCTTCTTTGAATGCCTGCTCAGTATGAAGGTCCCGTCTGGCTTCTCGTCGAATATAAAGGGAATAATAAATATGGCAGAGAAAAAGTTCCAGAACCTAAAGTCTCATGACTGCCACGTGATTATGACGCAACTGCTTCCGGTTGCATTGAGGGGGCTTCTACCGGAAAACGTTCGATTAGCCATTGTGAAGCTATGTGCATTCCTCAATGCAATCTCTCAGAAGGTAATCGATCCAGAAATTCTACCAAGGTTAAAGAGTGATTTGGTGCAATGTCTTGTCAGTTTCGAGCTGGTGTTCCCACCATCCTTCTTGAATATCATGACGCACGTCCTAGTTCATCTAGTCGACAAGATTGTCATTCTGGGCCCTGTTTTTCTACACAACATGTTCCCCTTTGAGAGGTTCATGGGAGTCTTAAAGAAATATGTTCGTAACCGTGCTAGGCCAGAAGGAAGCATCTCCATGGGCCATCAAACAGAGGAAAGCATTGGGTTTTGTGTTGACTTTATTCCTGACCTTAAGCCGATTGGTCTCCCTCGATCGCGGTATGAGGGGAGACTGACTGGAAAAGGCACGCTAGGAGCGAATTCAATAATATGTAGGGACGGGCATTCTTGGTCTCAAGCACACTACACTGTTCTACAGAATTCTACCTTGGTGACCCCGTATGTCAATGAACACAAGAATATTCTGCACTCCAAACACCCGGAGCAGTGTGACGACTGGATTACATGTGAACACATCAGGACTTTCGGCAGTTGGTTGCAAACACATCTCATGGGTAACACCACTGTTGCAGATGAGATGTACTCGTTGGCCAGGGGACCATCTTCGACTATATTGACTTACAAAGGGTACGAGATAAATGTGAATACATTTTACATGATCGCCCAAGATCAAAAGAGCACCAACCAAAACAGTGGTGTCCGCTTTGATGCAGCAACCAACAGGGGAAATGACACATATTATGGTTACATAGTGGACATATGGGAACTTGACTATGGACATGATTTTAAGGTCCCTTTGTTTCGGTGCAAATGGGTCAATCTGTCAGGAGGCGAGGTACAGGAAGACCCGCAGTACGGAATGACAACAGTGGTTCTGAACAATCTTGGGTATAAAGACGACCCATTCGTCCTAGCCAATGATGTGGCGCAGGTTTTCTATGTGAAGGACATGTCTACCAAACCGAGAAAAAGAAAAGATAAGGAAGCGAATACATCATACGATGAGCCAAAGCGCCACATAGTTCTTTCAGGGAAAAGAGACATCGTGGGAGTGGAGGGCAAGACAGACATGTCTGAAGATTATGAAAAGTTTCATGAAATTCCTCCCTTCAAAGTGAAGGCTGACCCAAGCACCCTGTTAAACGATGAAGATTATCCATGGTTACGGCGCAATAAGCAACGGACACGCGCGAAGAAAAATTGAAGACTTTCTCTCCACAACTATTCTGTAACAGATGAGTTTTCGTCTGAAACCCTGATACTTCGAAAGAGATTGTCCAGTTTGTACACGAAGTGCATCCAGTTTTTCCCGTAACCCTCTCAACTTTTTAGCACATGCTATGTGGGTGAAATTATGATACCATGCCAACTTTCAACTATTTCAGAGTTCATTTGCAGTGCTTTTCAATTCAGGGTCATCTTAGCTCAAAATAAATCATGAAATGCATGAAAAATAGCAAATGAAGTCAGAAAAGGTTTGAAAAGTGATGATGTGGCTTTGAATGGTGTATATTGAATGCATAAAAAGTCTTGAGTTCAAATATGTTTAAATTTTTTAAATCCCTTTGTAACAGATGAGTTTTCGTCCAAAACCCTGACAATTCGAAAGAGATTGTTCATTTTGTACACAAAGTGCATCCAGTTTTTGTCGTAACCCTCTCAACTTTTTAGCACATGCTATGTGGGTGAAATGATGGTACCATGCCAACTTGCAACCATTTCAGAGTTCATTTGCAGTGCTTTTCAATTCAGGGTCATTTTAGCTCAAAATAAATCATGAAATGCATGAAAAATAGTAAATGAAGTCAGAAAAGGGTTTAAAAGTGATGATGTGGATTTGAATGGTGCATATTGAATGCAGAAAAAGTCTTGAGTTAAAATATGTTTAAAAAATTGAAATCCCTTTGTAATAGACGTGTTTTCGTCCGATCAAAGTTATTTAACTTAATATTATATAAAATTTATGCAACTAAAATTATCAAAGTTATTTTTGTTAAAAACTTTAATAGCAAAAAGAATATTCATAAAGTATTTTTTGTTAAGAACTTTTAATATGCAAAAAAATAACATAAAAAATAGCAAAAATGAACATAGATGCGCTTATAGGGAAAATTCAACCTGAAATCAGAGTGAAATTCACTTTGATTTCAGGTCAAATTTCCCGTATAAGGGCATCTATTTTCACTTTGAGAGGAACTCAACAAGGCAGAGAGGGGCGGGCTTATAAACCGGTGCGAGCGCCTCTCGCTTGGCGAGGTGGGACTAAACTCCCACCATAGCCAGGACCAACCCTTTAGTCTTGGTTGGTGGCTCCAACCGGGACCAATGCCGCCCTTTCGTCCCGGTTGGTGCCACCAACCGGGACTAATGCCACCCTTTAGTCCCAGTTGGAGCCAGCAACCGGGACCAAAGGTCTCTGCTTCCCGCCCTTTGGGCTGGTGAAATTGACCTTTAGTCCCGGTTGGTGGCACCAACCGGGACTAAAGGGGGGCATTGGTCCCGGTTGGTGGCACCAACCAGGACTAAAGGGTTGGGTATATAAGGCAGGACTTGTCGAATTCTCCCCCAACCTCTCCCATTCGCCCCGACGCCGACGCCCTGCCCCGACGCCACCAGGTTGGCGGAGCTCACCGCCGCCCCCGAGCCCGTCCACGTCGTCGCGACCGTCCCCGAGCCCGTCCTCGTCATTGCCGCCGCCCCCGAGCCCGTCCTCGTCGTCGACGCCGCCCCCGAGCCCATCCTAACCGCCGCCCCCGAGCCCGTCGTCGCCGCCGCCCCGAGCCCGTCCCCGCGCACCTCCTCGTCCAAGTCGATGTCGTCGCCGCCCCCGACGCTGGACGCTGCTCGCGCCACCTCCCCGAGCCCCGTCGTCGCCGGTGAGCTCCTGCCCCCTGCTCCTGCCCCCTCCTCCGCGGCCATCGCGGCCACCGCGGCCGTGTGCGCCCTCGCCGCTGGCCTGCCCCGGCCCTCGCCCGCGTTTTAGTTTTTTTGTTTGTTTTAGTTTTTTTATTAGTTGTTTTAGTTTGTTTTATTAGTTGTTTTAGTTTGTTTTATTAATTTGTTGTTTTAGTTGTGTTAGTTGTAAAAAAGTTTTAGTTGTTTTAATCGGCGAACTCGAGGAGTCCCCGACGATCGCCGGGGAGGAGTCCCCGACGATCGCTTAAGTAGAAAATGTGTCATTGTTGTTAAATATGTTATTATTGTCATAGTTGTCAAATGCAATCATCTTTATTAAAGTTTATTAAATAGTAGGAATTTAAATAGTTGTAGAATTTGTTCTCGGCGTCGACGATGCCCGGCCTGCATCCTCGTTGTCGACTCGGCGCCGGCGATCACCTGCTTGAGAGGCGCCATGTCCGGGACTGGGCTCCGCCGGGCTGGCACTGGGAGGTGCTGCCTTCCGGGGTGCCCAGCTTGGTGAGGAATGAGGGTCCCGTCGTCGACCCGGAGGTTCTCCAGTACCTGGCAGGTTCTTCAGGGATCTCACCCGAGATATGATCCTGTCATAGTTCCTTCTCTTTGGGTGTCCACCGCCTGCGCCGCGAGACGTCAACTATATCTATATTAGTGATATTATATAATAGTATTCGAGATGTATAATATTCGATGATGTATTAGCGATACTATTCGATGATGTATTAGTGATATTATATGATCGTATTGTTGCATTCTATTGATTTGCATATCTCATGTTTGTATATTGCCATGTTGTAATATTTGCAGAAACTATGGACGATCACCGAGACTTATTAAAAGAACAGTTGTTGGGGGATATAATCCTCGCCGGAGGTGATCCCTTGTCGTATCTCAATGACACCGATGGTCAGGAAGGAGAGGATGACGGCTCCGTTCATCCGTCAATGGAGGAAGAAGGAGATCATGACGGCTCCAGTGACCGAATGGCGGAGGAAGGAGATCATGATCACGGCTCCGTTGACCGAACGGAGGAGGGAGCCTCAACTGCTGCAAAGTCCGACGAGGTAAGGAGACAAGGCCCGAAGAAAAGGTTGCGCCCGGATGAAAGGTTCACGATCACAGAAGTCACAAAAGATGGCCAACTGATTGCTCCCAAGCGGACCAAGGACGCATTTGTACATCAGTGTGGAGTTGTTGTTAGGGACTATGTCTTGATCAACACCCAGCAATGGAATAAGAATAATAAGGACCCTGAAGTTTCTTATGTCCATGATAGACTGAAAGATGATCTTTGGACCGAGCTGATGAGAAATTTCAGCCTACCGCGAGAGGAGGATCCGAATAACCCAGTTATAGAGCGAAAGGTCAAGGCGTTTGCTCTTAAGAAGATGGCAGAACTATTCAGGAACTGGAAGAAAGAGTTGAATACAAAGTTTGTCGAGAAAGAGGAGACTCCGAAATTCATCAGTCGATATGAGAAGATAAGAGATCAATGGCCCGAATTTGTGGCCTACAAGAAATCGGAGAAGGGTAAGAAATGGTCACTGACAAACAAGAAAAATGCTGCAAAGAAGAAGTATCACCATCACACGGGGTTAGGTGGCTACTACAAAGCCCGGCAGTTGTGGGACAAAGCTGAGCAAGACCTGCTTGCTAATAATGTCCAACCAGCGACACTGCACTGGCCAGATCGTTCAAGGACTTGGTTCTTCGGGGTTGGGGGAACTTTGGACCCAGAAACAGGGGAGTGTGTTTGGACGGACGAGCAACTTGCAATACCCTTCCGGAAGCTTCAGGCAGTAATCAAGGCAGCGCAGGAAGGGACGTTCATTCCCGACAGAGAGAAGGACGAGCTGACAGAGGCCCTCGGGAATCCTGAACACCCTGGACGAACACGAGGCACACCAGGCTCCGTTCCGTGGAAGCATGGGTTTCCCGACAGCGGTGGTTATAGAAGCCGAGAGAGAAAAAGGAAACATGAAGCAAGCGAAATGCAGAAGCTCAGTGCAAGATTAGCAAAACTAGAGGAACTTGAGAGCCAGCGAGCTACCGGCCAACCATCTGAGCGGCACGAAGATCCTTCCTTCGACGCTACCCCACCATCTCAGCGAAGAAGCGGCATGGCTTCCACGGAGCTCGTTCAGCCTGATTTCACGGCTCCTCGCTACCCCGTGGATAGTATCACGGCGGCTGAACATTGCGAGCTAATGACGAAATGCCAGAACCTGACCTTCAAGGCGGCGGTCGGCTCTGTTGTACCTCCTCGAGCTGAGGGAACTTTCCATTGCCGTCCGATTCCACATGGCTATGCTGTTGTGACGGTGGATGAAATAATGGATGGATTTGAGGGGCTGGAGCTTGACAACCCTACAGGTGAAGAGGATATTATTCTTCTGGAAAATGCTTTGAGGAGTACTTGTCTATGGAGAAAAGAGTACATCAAGCTTCCAAACTAGACGCCTCAGTAGACTCAGCCTCCTCCGGCGCGTCAGGGCACTCCGCCTCCTCCTCCTCCTCTGGCGCGCCAGGGCACTCCGCCTCCTCCTTCTCCTCCTCCGGCGCGTCAGGGCACTCCGCCTCCTCCTTCGCCTCCTCGGGCGCGTCAGGGCACTCCGCCTCCTCCTTTGCCTCCTCCGGCGCTTCAGGACACTCCGCCTCCTCCTCCTCCTCCAGCGCGTCAGGGCACTACGCCTCCTCCGGCGCGTCAACAACGGCGGAAGAGAGTCGCCGCCGCCACTCCGGCGGCTAGCAGTACAATAGGCGGGAAGAAATACAAATTTGGTCCAAGCCTCAAGACTCTTCCGAAGTTACCATATGACAGGACCGAAGAGGAAAATGCTGAAATCAGTGCAGCCGAAGTGAAGGCCCATTTCGCACGGAAAGATCCACCTCCGAAGGAAACGGTAGATCCGGTGAAAGCGAAGCGCACTCTGCATGCCCTGAAGCGACCACCACAGACTCGGCTATCCAACTATGACCGCATAATTACTAAGACACATGATGAAGCACAGCGGTCGGGAAGTACTTCCAGTGCTGCAAGAGACAAAAAACGAAGAAGTGGGAAAACAATTCCCCAGCTCGGCGAACAGGAGAAGCAATCGTGCCCCCCGCTCAAGGTGTCTAGCGATATCGCTAATCATCCGGTGCTACTACCCGGTACCACTCTGGATGATTACCTGCCCGATGATTTACAGTTTGAAACGGCTGAGGTAGTAGCAGCAGAGGACGTCTTTAGATACGAGCACAGGAAGCCTCTCGTCAAACCTGATCATCCTCATCTAACAACGATGATGCAAAAATTGCATGAGTGGTACATGGAAACCTGCAGGGAGTCTGGGACCGATAGTTTGTTTGTCGGAATTAAAAAAGAGCACGACTTCATTGGAGTCGACCTGCTGCCTGTTGAATTTGTGGAGTTATTTCAGTTATACATTCAAGAGGCCCTAGACAAACAACTCATGACTTGCTATTGTCTGTAAGTATTGTAGGAGATATGCCCTAGAGGCAATAATAAATGTTATTGATTATCTCCCTGTTCATAATTAGGTTTATGTTCCATGCTATAACTGCTATGGTTCTCGAGTCTACAACAACCACGAGGCTCCGAGGAAGACTCATATGCACGTGTGGAATAATAAACGGTAAAATGTATTCCTAGTCTGGCCTCTAAGACTGGCTCAAGTATTGCATGATGATCCTGTTTTCCTGATCATGGGCATGGCTATGCTGGCAATTTTGAGGGCACAATGTTAGAAGAACATTTGTGTTGAATCGACCCGAATTGATGTTCCAAACAAAATACTGTGGCGAATTCTATAACAAAGGCTAAGTGTGTTGACGCTTTAGAAGCGACAAAGAAGTTGTTGAATCATATAGTTCATTCATGAACTTAGTATGGTTCCAAGATGGCTTTGGTCTATGGGACACTATTGCAGATAGTTGCCCCATAGCTCAGTCTGAGGAATCAGGTTTCGACCAATGATTCACACATATGCAAAGCCAAGTCCACGCAAAATATGAATTTTGTGAAAGCATGAAAAACGCAAGGATATGCAAAGTTACACACAGAGCTGAAGTTGTCAGATCCGTTGGACATCAGGCTATACCACAAGCGAAGCATATTTTACACCAGTATGCCATAGGTGTAAAGTGCATTAGCATTAACTAGATTATTGACTCTAGTGCAAGTGGGAGTCTGTAGGAGATATGCCCTAGAGGCAATAATAAATGTTATTCATTATCTCCCTGTTCATAATTAGGTTTATGTTCCATGCTATAACTGCTACGGTTCTCGAGTCTACACTAACCACGAGGCTCGGAGGAAGACTCATATGCACGTGTGGAATAATAAACGGTAAAATGTATTCCTAGTCTGGCCTCTAAGACTGGCTCAAGTATTGCATGATGATCCTGTTTTCCTGATCATGGGCATGGCTATGCTGGCAATTTTGAGGGTACAATGTTAGAAGAACATTTGTGTTGAATCGACCCGAATTGATGTTATGCTATGAGATACATTCGTCACTAGTTAAATGGTTTATAACACATAGATGGTTTATGTTTGCATGATTCCTTAGACCATGAGAGTATCGAGTTTCTTCATGCTTGCTTCATGAACTTTGGGGTTTGTTAAATGTCATCCGTAAATGGGTGGCAATTACGGCGGCTTAAGGGTTCATGGAAAAGTATGTCAAGTAACTTGATAGCTCAAGATTGGGAATTGCTCCTCCGACGATGGAGAGATATCTCTGGGCCCTCTCAGTGTTACGGTATCGATCATCGTCTGGCCAGACACTTTGTGATTTGATCAAGGGGATGCCGGAACACGGGAACGAGAAAAGAGAACAATACCGGTAATGAGGTAACTGGCATAGTGGACAAGTTGTTGATCCACGGGGATGCCAACATATCTCACCTCGGGTATTTGTAACATATCGCGAAGCAACAAGAATAGCACACGGCAACTCGAGGTTCACTCGAATATTCATTCGTGTGGGTATAGGGGTCAATATGGGTGTCCACGGCTCCGATGTTGATCATTGATCGGAAGGAGTTCCGGGTCATGTATATGCTTCACCGAACCTATAGGGTCACACGCTTAAGGGTCATCTATCTGTTGAATACTAGACAGGGAGTCTGAGAGAAATTCACCGAAAAAGTTTCGGAGACAACGGAAGAGTTCCGGAGAGAGAACACCGGAAGAGTTTCGGTAAAACCGAAAAGTTGTTTCGAAGTGTACCATAATGTCAAATTGGTTTCGGCACATGCCTGGAAATTATTGGAAGGTACCAGAATTGTTCCGGTAACTTCTGAGATTTTTCAGAGACAAAAACCGGAAATGTTCCGGACTGCCGGAACCGCTTTAGTTGCTTTTCACAGATGAAAATCACTAAACCGAAAAGTTGTTTCGGAGTACCCCATAAAGTCAAATTGGTTTCGGCACATGCCTGATAATTCTTGGAGGGTGCCAGAATCGTTCTGGAAACTTTCTGGAATTTTCCGGGATGAAAACCGGAAATGTTCCGGAGCTGCCGAAACCGCTTCAGATGCTTTTCGCAGATGAAAATCACTAAACCAGAAATGTTTCAGAATGCGTTGAAAATTATTTTAGTGGGTACTGGAAATGTTCTAAGCCCACATAAATATTTTCAGTTCGAACGGACGCTGAAATATGTCATCGTGAATAGTGAAAGTGCTTTTTGGATTACTTTATGGAAAGCCACCTTTTGGGGCTTTACTCACAAATATCTCTAGGGATGTCATGGAAGGATAAGGGCTGCCCACTTGCTTTTACCTTTGTGCCCTTGTGAAGGGCATTTTGGGTATTTCAAGTGTCACCCTACCCCTTGGGTTTTCCTATAAATAGAGGTGGAGATGCACTCTCCACACTCACTCTTTCTCACATACAAGTGCCATGCATGATCTTTCTTTCTCTCTCCCTCCCAGCAAAATAGTTTCGTAGAGCCGAAAGGCTGTCTGGGTTTCGGTGGGAACTAGTTATGGACGGCGAAGCCCTGCCGGATAGATGACACCGTATGTGTGCAACTCTGTAGAGAGATCGTAGTTTCGGTCTTAGTTCGAGGGTCCTCCCAAAGGGCTGTCCGAGTGACTGTCCGAGTTTCGAGGGTCCTCCCGAAGGGCTGTCCGAGTGACTGTCCGAGTTTCGGAGGTCCTCCCGAAGGGCTGTCCGAGTGACTGTCCGAGTTTCGGAGGTCCTCCCGAAGGGCTGTCCGCGACACCGTCCGGGGGACTGTCCGACCGCCTCCCGGAGGGCTGTCCGAGGGGCAGATGAGGGTATACATCCTCGCGGTTGGGAGGTTGTAAATCCTAGCTGCGGGGATCTGCACCGCCGATCGTCATCGATTCTACTTCCGCTGCGCTACGAGTCGGTAACGAAAAAGATCAAACCTTGTATGCAGTCTCCATAGTGGTCCGGGGCTGGTGCGTAGGTCGGAAATTTTTTGTTTTCTGCTACGTTACCCTACAGTGGCATCAAGAGCCGTGCTATGCGTAGATGCAGGTTGCGATCTATAATACATAGAGATGTATGGGTGTTGCACAATATAATTAGGTAGTAGATGAGTTCTATTACTGAAAATTATTCGTGCGGGTAGCAGATGAAATCTGTTACCCGATGTTCTTGTTGCTTCCCTGGAATTTGCATATTTCTGATCTTGATAACAGTATGGTGGATTTTCAATGTTCTGGCAATCCGCGATCCTGATTGATCAACGAAGTGCTAACAGTTCATTGAATTCCACCGTAGATAAAAAGAAAGATGAAATTTCGCAAACGAAAGGGCAATGCAGATATGATCTGCCCGGGGGTCATGCGTATGACGAAGTTTAGTATGGGGCTCGATATTTTATTATCTCGTGTTTCATACACCCCGCAATGTTAATCTAGCGACTTGGGTTATCATGCTTGATGATGGACGTTGGTAGCTTCGGTTTGTTTCGAAACCTTAGAAGCCACGAAAAACAAGTTTTTGCATAAACCGATTAGAGGCATCTAACTTGGTTTTGCAGGATGGTTTGCATATGCATATGATGTGGTATAGCAAGTCTCATATTAATTCGATTATGTATGAGATGACTATATGATGTAATTTGATTAACATGACCAGCGTGTCATGATTCGGCATGATGGCTGGAGCCATATGATTGCACTTTAATGACCCACGTGTCAACCTTATGTAATGCACTTATTTTATTAGCTATAGAGATAGCAATATTATCTGGTGCATCGACAAGGTGGTGGCAATCTTCGTGAAGGTGAACACCGACGCGAATGCCGAAGACGAAGAAATACAAGACTTCTCCGTCAAAAAGGGCTATACCATATCATGCTATTATGAATTGCCTGAGATGTTTATCCCTTATGATGCACCCTTTTGATTGCGCGGTAGTCGCTTTTATTAGGGTGATCTCTCACAAAATATCAAGTAGATAGTGTTCTCCCAAGTGTAGCACCGTCACGGCACCTAACTTTTCGGGGTGCGCCATGGATGCATGGGTACGAACGATTAGGGATGTGTGAGGCGGGTGAGTAGAGACCTCGCAGTGAGATCACTTGGTTGTCTTGACGTTCAGGCATGAAAGTCATGAGCTCGGAACACACGCATCGAAAGATGAACAAGAGTCACATGGAGATGTGATCGGCAAGTTGGCCTACTGATTAAAATTCCCGTCATGAGATGAAGATTCTATGGCGATGAATTGAAGTCCGGGTCTTGAATCGCTCACAATCAATTATGAGAGATATTGATTTGAGTGGGAGCGCACTGTAGAATTAACTTGTTTTAATTCTCGGTGCAATTAATTATGGACACTGTCTAAATGTGATTTGCATAATAGTTGTAGAAGAATGGCTCGCGTTTCCACCTTCCCTATTAAAATTGAATAGCTGTTAAATATCTGGTTAAAACTTTACGGTTGGTAACGTAATATGAGGATTGTCCTCAAGAGTGCCGAGAAGGACTTTGTCCTATCGCATGCTTTCGGTATTCTCCCGCTAATGCTATGGATCATATGACTCTCGTCCTTCGATCCAAAAGCTAGAATTCCTTTTCAGTCAAAGTACAATATGTTTGCTTCCATGAGACCCGAACTTCGAAAGTTTGGATAGTTATGAGATATTCATGGAATCTGAAAATCATTTTCAGAGACAGACAAAGGCTAAAATATATGAGATATCCAAAGCAATGTTTGTTTGCAAACTATTAGTAAAGGAGTTTACTGCTTTTGACTGATAAAAGAGGGATCCAGGAGAACGCCTGTCATATGATGAAAGGTGAATAAAACAACAACTTAAAGAGAAAGGAAGTGTCCGAAGGGTGTTAGTAAGACTTTCACGCCTAGGAAGTCCGGGGCTAACGCCACTCTTAAGTTGGATGCTTCTTCTGAGAGTAGGAGAAATACTAAAAGTTAAACTGTTAGAAGTATAAAGGCAAAAGGAAAGAAGACTGGAATATCCAGCTCATGTATGAATGTCATACAAGTTTTTGATGTATAGAAGGCTGGTCAAAGATATAGTTCTTGGGAATTATGGTTAAACATGTTAATCACTAATTCTTGGGTATTGTGAGTTAATCACAAAGATACCCGCTCGATTGCATTCTGTTGCAACTCGATGTAAGAATTACTATGGCATGAAAGACTAGCCAGGAATGAGGTTTAGATACACGCAGGGAACATAGTAAATGTTACTATGCCTTCCATCGGTGTATTCCCTATGTATTTACTTTCATAATTCATTTTAGAGTTTCACACTCTACCCCTTTGCATAGGGTATCTTGCAAGAAGGTTGTTCATAAGAGAACTTTTGATGTTCGGTGTTATGAATAACATGAAGGGCCATGCTTCCATCCTAGATGGGATGTATGTTATGAATATTGATGGAAATATGATACATCCATAACACTGACGCTAAATGTGGCAAGACTAAAAGAATACCACACAAGTGTGGCACTGCATTTGGTCACATTGGAGAAACCCGCATGGAAAATTCCATTATGATGGATTTTGAAGTCATTTGATTTTGAATCATCTGACACTTGCAACTTTCCTCCGAAAAGTGAAGTGACTGAAATACCGTTCACAGGCCATAAGGAACGAGCAACAAACTTATTGGTGATCATACATTTTGATATGTGTAGTTCAATAAATGTTGTTGCAAGTAGTGGATTTATCTCTCTTCAGAAATGACCCAAGTAGATATGTGGATATTTACTTGATGAGACGTAAGTCTGGATCTTTTGAAATCATTCGAAAGGTTTTCAAAAATGAAGTAGAAGTTATTGTAACAAAAAAATTATGTTTCTACAATTCGATTGCAGAAAGGAATATTTGAGTTACAAGTTTAGCGAATGTCTGATGAGTTATGAAAGGGGTTTCATAACTTGCACCTCCCGGAACACCACTGCAAGTGGAAAGTCCGTGAAGATGTAATCGAACCATTTATGACATGGTAAGATCAAAGATGACATAAATAAAATTGCCATTACCCCTTTTAAAAGGTGATGCTTTAGAGACTGCGGCTTTTACACTGAAAAGAGATCCATCAGGTCTGTTGAAATGACGCCATGGTATGGTACGCCCAACCATGTTATATCTTTTCTTAACATTTGCAACATGGGGCTTGTGTAAAAGGTTACAAACCTATTCCAAATCAGACAAGTGCTACTTTGTAGGTTATCCCAAGTCATTGGGTATTCCCCCACCACTATAACGAGGCAAAGGATTTTGCCACAAAACGGTATGCTTTTAAAGAGAATAGTTCTTACAAAAGGTGAGTGGGAGGACAGTGTAACTCGACGAGATAACCAGTATCTTCGTTATCAGATCAAAGGAAAGAAACCTTGGAAGTGATTTCGGAGTTTCCTACTGTGACTGATACGGAAGTCTCTACAATAAAATGTATGGACTTCGGTCGAACTTGCAGCTGAACCACGTAGGCAAAGCTCGTGCAAACCTATCAGGTGCACAAACGAGATATTGTTGTTAGACAACAGTATACCTACAATACACAAGGAAGCGTTGATGGGCCCTGACTCCGGAATTGGCTAAATGCCAATACAATTCGAGATAGTTTCCATATAAGTGATTCAAGATTAAAATCTTGATACACCTTTCGGAAGACTTAGAGTCTAACGAATATTTATGGAACTAAAAACTGATACGGATAAAATGTTTTATCCATAAAGCTCGACTTGTTGCAATAACAAGTTCAAGGAGTTGACTACGATGAGATTGTCTCACCATAGCGATGCTTGAAGTCGGTTCGGGTTGAACTAGCAATTAATACATATTTCAATCATGAGATATGAAACATGGATGACAAAAGGATTTCCATCTGATGGAAATGAAACCTAGGACTTGTATGTGATACAGTCCAAAGTAATTTGTCGATCCAGAGGATGCTAGTAAGTATGCAAACTTCAGAGTTCCAGCGATGGACAGAAGAGAGCAAAGTGGAGTTGGAATCTTCGTTTTTGATGGAATGGTCAATGGGGTTTGACTTCATCAAATGGATAACAAAGATGCTTGTGATTCAAGAAAGTAAGTGGGAGCATAATAATATTTCTAAAAACCTTGTGTGCTTGACACATTGTTAATTGGAAATAAAATTTCTTGACACGATTTATTACTTCATTTTAAAATAGTTTTTCGATGAAGTACTTAGGCTAAATAGCCTCAATATTAGGCATGATGATCTATGGAGATAGATTTACCTAATGGGGCTAAGCAATGAATACATATTGACAAGGTGCTAAAACCTTTTAGCAATTAAAAACGCCAAGGAGTGATTCTTGCCGAAGTCACATGGAAAGAGTTTTGCAAGACTCGGTGTCTCAAAACACAGATGAGCAAAATACATGATGGTGATTCCACACACTCTTGTGTTTGTATTAATCATAAATTCCATGGTATGTAAAAACAACCAGATATGTCCAATACTCCAAAGTTGTTGCGAGTATAGATACCAAAGTGATCAAAGTACTGATCATGGGACAACAGTGAAAGATGTCATTGAGTACTAGAGCATTACTGATGACATGTTTTCTCGCAAGCAGAGATTATGAAGTGCTCGTTGTAAGTAATTACATCGATACGGTCTTCATCAATGCTCCATGCGATTTTCGATTTAAGTTAAGGGTTTTGTGTAATACACAACATGGTGGCACGGTAGTTGGAAATTGTTCCAAACAAAATACTGTGGCGAATTCTATAACAAAGGCTAAGTGTGTTGACGCTTTAGAAGCGACAAAGAAGTTGTTGAATCATATAGTTCATTCATGAACTTAGTATGGTTCCAAGATGGCTTTGGTCTATGGGACACTATTGCAGATAGTTGCCCCATAGCTCAGTCTGAGGAATCAGGTTTCGACCAATGATTCACACATATGCAAAGCCAAGTCCACACAAAATATGAATTTTGTGAAAGCATGAAAAACGCAAGGATATGCAAAGTTACACACGGAGCTGAAGTTGTCAGATCCGTTGGACATCAGGCTATACCACAAGCGAAGCATATTTTACACCAGTATGCCATAGGTGTAAACTACATTAGCATTGACTAGATTATTGACTCTAGTGCAAGTGGGAGTCTGTAGGAGATATGCCCTAGAGGCAATAATAAATGTTATTCATTATCTCCCTGTTCATAATTAGGTTTATGTTCCATGCTATAACTGCTATGGTTCTCGAGTCTACACTAACCACGAGGCTCGGAGGAAGACTCATATGCACGTGTGGAATAATAAACGGTAAAATGTATTCCTAGTCTGGCCTCTAAAATTGGCTCAAGTATTGCATGATGATCCTGTTTTCCTGATCATGGGCATGGCTATGCTGGCAATTTTGAGGGCACAATGTTAGAAGAACATTTGTGTTGAATCGACCCGAATTGATGTTATGCTATGAGATACATTCGTCACTAGTTAAATGGTTTATAACACAGAGATGGTTTATGTTTGCATGATTCCTTAGACCATGAGAGTATCGAGTTTCTTCATGCTTGCTTCATGAACTTTGGGGTTTGGTAAACGTCATCCGTAAATGGGTGGCTATTACGGCGGCTTACGGGTTCATGGAAAAGTATGTCAAGTAACTTGATAGGTCAAGATTGGGAATTGCTCCTCCGACGATGGAGAGATATCTCTGGGCCCTCTCGGTGTTACGGTATCCATCATCGTCTGGCCAGACACTTTGTGATTTGATCACGGGGATGCCGGAACACGGGAACGAGAAAAGAGAACAATACCGGTAACGAGGTAACTGGCATAGTGGACAAGTTGTTGATCCACGGGGATGCCAACATATCCCTAGAGACATGGAGGATTTTATTGCCGCAATCACTGTAAGGGAAGAGAGAGGGGTGTCAAAGGCAAGAGCGGCTAGTGTACATTTTCCTGTTTTACGCTATTATTCATTATTTTCGGGGAGATGTTTAGTTGGTCGCGGCGAGAGTGGAAGCCTTAGTGCTCCCGACCTCGCCATTCTGCGCCACGCTTTACTTGCTGACAGAACTTTTAGTCTGGGCGCGATAGTGGCCCAACGGTTGAACGTAAACCATTCGAAGGGCCCCATATTCGGAGGTATCTATGCATCTCGCTTAGCTAAACACTTTGAGATACCTATTAGGCTTGACGAGAAAGACGAAATGTTGCTTCCTACAAGATATTTAGATTATGATAGTATGGTAGCACATGATTTTATTAAGAAAGATAATGATAAGAGGTTGCTTTACAACTTAGTATTTAGTCAGGGTACTTGTGAGATTATTGCTTTGCCTGCTTCTTCTTTGTTCGATATCCATTCAGGCAGGTACACTATTATGCCCGGAGATATTTACAGATATTGGGGCCTGTCGCAACCCCCAACACCTGAGCCTGCACCAGCCCTTGACCCGTATCAGGCTCCAGTTTTTCAGTGGGAGCCACAGGAGCTCGCAAATCAGTGGAACCCTCAGTGTCCTCCGGATTATCCAGGAGAGGGTTATTTCCAGCCGTGGCCCTAGACCAACTTAGGCCAAAAGCCTAAGCTTGGGGGAGTACGTATTTCTCACCGACATTACATTCATGTTCACACACTCATTCTAGTTGTCGGTGTTCATACTTTTTCATTGTACCATCCATGCTAGTTTATTTCTTCTTTATGCTTTCTTCTTGTGTGTTTGATTAATCTTGAGAAAATCGAAAAAAAAATAGTTCTAGCTTTACCTTCTAGTTTGCTTAGTTGTAGTATTAAAAGAAAACCCAAAACAGATTTCTTGATCTTCTTTTGCTTGTTGGGAGCTTTCCCGTCTAAATAGTTTTATTTTCTTTTCTTTGGGTCATAAGGAGAAGATCGCGATGAAAATGTTGAGTGGCCCTCATATGCATTATTGTTTATCATCAGAGAGCCCATATTGCCTTGTCTTCTCCTTTGAGTTACTGCTTGCAGATTCCAGCGTAGTCCAATGCAAGTGCACTCTTATTGTTATTCACATCATTCGGTCGTGCAAGTGAAAGGCAATAATGATGATATATGATGAAATGACTAAGATGGAGAAAAGTGTTGGGGAACGGAGCATGAATTTCAAAAAAATTCCTACGCTCACGCAAGATCTATCCATGGAGATGCATCGCTACGAGAGGGGAGAGTGTGTCTACGTACCCTCGTAGACCGTTAGCTGAAGCGTCTCACAACGCGGTTGATGTAGTCGACCAATCCTTCGAGCTCCACCGATCGAGTACCGAACGTACGGCACCTCCGAGTTCTACACACGTGCAGCTCGGTGACGATCCTCGCCTTCTTGATCCAGCAAGACGTCGAGGAAGTAGATGAGTTCCATCAGCACGATGGCGTGGTGACGGTGACGGTGAAGTGATTCCGGCAGGGCTTCGCCTAAGCTCTCCGAAAATATGACCGAGGTGGAAAACGGAGATCGGGGCACCGCACACGGCTATGGGACAATTGTCTTGTGTGTCCTAGGGTGCCCCCTTGCCTCCGTATATAAAGGAGGAGAGGAGGAGGCCGGCCGGCCCCTGTATGGCGCGCCAAGAGAGAGGAGTCCTACTAGGACTCCAAGTCCTAGTAGGATTCCACTTGGTGGAAGGGGGAAGAAGGAAGGAGAGGGAGAGAGAAAGGAAAGAGGGGGCTGCGCCCCCTCCCCTAGTCCAATTCGGTTTGGGCAAGGGGGGGCACGCGCCTCCTCACGTGGCATGCCTCTCTTTTTCCCGTATGGCCCAAAAAGGCCCATTACTTCTCCCGGTGAATTCCTGTAACTCCCCGGTACTCCGAAAAATACCCGAATCACTCGGAACCTTTCCGATGTCTGAATATAGCCTTCCAATATATGGATCTTTACCTCTCGACCATTTTGAGACTCCTCGTCATGTCCGTGATCTCAGCTGGGACTCCAAACAACATTCGGTCACCAATCACATAACTCATATAATACTATATCGTCATCGAACCTTAAGTGTGCGGACCCTACGGGTTCAGGAATGATGTAAACATGACCGAGACGACTCTCTGGTCAATAACCAACAGCGGAACCTGGATGCTCATATTGGTTCCTACATATTCCACGAAGATCTTTATCGGTGAACCTCATATGTCAACATACGTTGTTCCCTTTTGTCCGGCGGTATGTTACTTGCCCGAGATTCGATCGTCGGTATCTAATACCTAGTTCAATCTCGTTACCGGCAAGTCTCTTAACTCGTTCCATAATACATCATCTTGCAACTAACTCTTTAGTCACGGTGCTTGCAAGGCTTCTGTGATGCTGTATTAGCGAGAGGGCCCAGAGATACCTCTCCGATAGTCGGAGTGACAAATCCCAATCTCGATCCATGCCAACTCAACAAACACTTTCGGGGATACCTGTAGTGCACCTTTATAATCACCCAGTTACGTTGTGACGTTTGATACACCCAAAGTATTCCTACGGTATCCGGGAGTTGCATGATCTCATGGTCAGAGGAACGTGTATTTGACATAGTGAAAGCAATAGCAATAAACTGAACGATCATTTGCTATGCTAACGGTTGGGTCAAGTCCATCACATCATTCTCCTAATGATGTGATCCCATTATCAAATGACAACTCATGTCCATGGTCAGGAAATCTTGACCATCTTTTGATCAATGAGCTAGTCTAGTAGAGGCTTACTAGGGACTCAGTATATGTCTATTATCCACACATGTATTAAGTTTCCGGTCAATACAATTCTAGCATGAATAATAAACCATTATCATGAACGGAGAAATATGATAATAAACACTTTATTAATTGCCTCTAGGGCATATTTCCAACAGTCTCCCACTTGCACTAGAGTCAATAATCTAGTTTACATCTCCATGTAATTAACATCCAATCAGTTCTAGGGCTGATCATGTTTTGCTTGTGAAAGAGGTTTTAGTCAACGGATCTGCAATATTCAGATCCGTGTGTTCTTGGCAAATCTCTATGTCATATGTAGATGCTGCTACCACACTCTGCTTGGAGCTACTCCAAAAACGATTGTCCCACTTTATGTATCCGGTCTGAGACTCATAGTCTTCCGGATCGGTGTTTTAAAGCTTGCATCGATGTAACCCTTTACGACGAACTCTTTATCACCTCTATTCCCGAGAAATTCTTCCTTAGTCCTTTTCAAGTACTTCAGGATATTCTTGACCGCTGTCCAGTGATCTACTCCTGGATCACTTTGGTACCTTCCCACCAAGCTAATAGCGAGGTATACATCAGGTCTAGTACACAGCATGGCATACAAAATAGAGCCTATGGCTGAGGCATAGGGGATGACACTCATCTTCTCTTTGTCTTCTGCCGTGGTCGGGCTTTGAGTCTTACTCAATCTTACACCTTGCAATACAAGCAAGAACCCTTTCTTTGACTGATCCATTTTGAACTTCTTCAAAATCTTGTCAAGGTATGTGCTTCGTGAAAGTCCTATGAGGCGTCTCAATCTATCTCTATAGATTTTGATGCCTAACATGTAAAACAACCTTTACCTAGATTTTCAAGTCTTACTCCACTTCACACCAGGCAAGAACTCATTTCTTTGACTTGATCCTATTTTGAACGTCTTCAAAAAACTCATCAAGATGTGTGAACTTTTATCAGGCGTTTTGATCTATCTCCATAGATCTCGATGCCCAATCTATGGATAACTCAAAAACAGGTTTTTATTGAAAACCTCCTTTCAATTCTTTATGCTTTCCAGAAATTCTACATCATTTCCAATCAACAATATGTCATCCACATATACTATTAGAAATGCTATAGAGCTCCCACTCACTTTCTTGTAAATACAAGTTTCTCCATAAACTTGTATAAACCCAAACGCTTTGATCACTTCATCAAAGCGAGTATTCCAGCTCCGAGATGCTTGCACCAGTCCATAGATGGATCGCTGGAGCTTGCATATTTTGTTAGCGCCTTTAGGATCGACAAAACCTTCCGGCTGTATCATATACAATTCTTCCTTAAGGAATCCGTAAAGGAATGCCGTTTTGACGTCCATTTGCCAGATTTCATAATCATAAAATGCGGCAATTGCTAACATAATTCTGACAGACTTTAGCATCGCTACGGGTGAGAAAGTCTCATCGTAGTCAACTCCTTGAACTTGTCGATAACCTTTAGCAACAAGTCGTGCTTTATAGACGGTGACATTACCATCAGCGTTCGTCTTCTTCTTAAAGATTCATTTATTTTCAATAGCTCGCCGTTCAACGGGCAAGTCTACCAAAGTCCACACTTTGTTCTCATACATGGATCCAATCTCGGATTTCATGGCCTCAAGCCATTTGTCGGAATCCGGGCTTGCCATCGCTTCTTCATAGTTCGAAGGTTCATCGTTGTCTAGCAACATGTCCTCCAAGATTGGATTTCTGTACCACTCTGGTGCGGAACGTGTCCTGGTTGACCTTCGAAGTTCTGTAGCAACTTGATCCGAAGCCTCATGATCATCATCATCAACTTCTTCTCTGGTCTGTGTTGGTGTCACAGAAATTTCTTTCTGTGGCGTACTACTATCCAGAGGAGGTACAATTACCTCATCAAGTTCTACTTTCCTCCCACTCACTTCTTTCGAGAGAAACTCCTTCTCTAGAAAGGATCCATTCTTAGCAACGAATACTTTGCCTTCGGATCTGTGGTAGAAGGTGTACCCAACGGTCTCCTTTGGGTATCCTATGAAGACGCACTTATCCGCTTTGGGTTCGAGCTTATCTGGCTGAAGCCTTTTGACATAAGCATTGCATCCCCAAACTTTCAGAAACGACATCTTAGGTTTCTTGCAAACCACAGTTCATATGGTGTCATCTCAACGGATTTAGACGGTGCCCTTGTTTAAAGTGAATGCAGCTGTCTCTAATGCATAACCCCAAAATGATAGTGGCAAATCGGTAAGAGACATCATAGAACGCACCATATCCAATAGAGTACGATTACGACGTTCGGACACACCATTACGATGTGGTGTTCCATGTGGCGTGAGCTGTGAAACAATTCCACATTGTCTTAAGTGATTGCCAAACTCGTAACTCAAATATTCTCCTCCACGATCAGATCGTAAGAACTTTATTTTCTTGTTACGATGGTTCTCTACTTCACTCTAAAATTCTTTGAACTTTTCAAATGTTTCAGATTAATGCTTCATCAAGTAGACATAGCCATATCTACTCAAATCATCTGTGAACGTGAGATCATAACGATATCCACCGCGCGCCTCAACACTCATCGGACCGCATACATCGGTATGTATTATTTCCAATAAGTTGGTTGCTCGCTCCATTGTTCCGGAGAACGGAGTTTTAGTCATCTTGCCAATAAGGCACGGTTCAAATGTCTCAAATGATTCATAATCAAGAGATTCCAAAAACCCATCTGCATGGAGTTTCTTCATGTGTTTAACACTGATATGACCTAAGCGGCAGTGCCACAAATATGTGGTACTATCATTATCTTTTGGCATTTGTGTTATGAACATATGTATTACTACGATCAAGATTCAATAAACCTTTCATTTTAAGTGCATGATCATCAATGATATTATCCAAATAAATAGAATACCAATTATTCTCTGAAATTGAATAACCGTCTTGCAATAAACACTATCAGATATAATGTTCATGCTTAACGCAAGCACCAAATAACAATTATTTAGGTTCGTCACTAATCCTGAAGGTAGAGAGAGCGTGGCGATGGTGATCACATCAACCTTGGAGACACTTCCAATGCACATCGTCACCTCGTTCTTAGCTAGCCCTCGTTTATTCCGAAGCTCCATGTTTCAAGTTGTAAGCAACTGAACAAGTATCAAATACCCAGGTGCTCCTACGAGTACTAGTAAGGTACATATCAATAACATGTATATCAAATATCTTTGTTGACATTGCCAGTCTTATTATCTGCCAGTTACTTTGGGGAAGTTCCGCTCCCTGTGACATTTCCCTTTGCAATGGGAGCACTAAGTCTCGGGTTTGGTTCAGCCTTGGGTTTCTTCGCGTGAGTGGCAACTGTTTTACCGTTCTTCTTGAAGTTCCCTTTTCTTTCCCTTGCCCTTCTTGAAACTAGTGGTCTTATTAACCATCAACACTTGATGCTCCCTTTTTTTATTTCTACATCCGAAGATTGTAGCATCGCGAATAGCTTAAGGATCTTCTATCCTTTGCATGTTTATAGTTCATCACGAAGATCCAGTAGCTTAGTGATAGTGACTAGAGAACTCTATCAATCACCACTTTATTCGGAAGTCTAACTCCCACTTGATTTCAAGTGTTTGAAGTACTCAGACATTCTGAGTACATGCTCACTAACGGAGCTGTTCTCCTCCATCTTGTAGCTATAGAACTTGTCGAAGGTGTCATACCTCTCGACCCGGGTGTGAGCTTGAAAAACAAATTTTCAGCTCTTGGAACATCTCATATGCTCCGTGTTGCTCAAAACATATTTGGAGCTCCGGTTCTAAGCCGTAAAGTATGGCACACTGAACTATCGAGTAGTCATCTTTTCTTGTCTGCCAGACGTTCATAACGTCCTCAGACGAAGCCGTAGGGGTATTTCACTGAGCGGTGCATTAAGGACATAAGCCTTCTGTGCAGCAGTGAGGACAATCCTCAGATCACGGACCTAGTCCGCATAGTTGCTTCCATCAACTTTCAACTTCGTTTTCTCTAGGAACATAATAAAAACAGGGGAACTACAGCGTGGTCTATTGATCTACAAAATAAATTTGCTAAGACAAGTAAGACTATGTTCATGACAATTGGAGTTCAATTAATCAAATTACTTAAGAACTCTCACTTAGATTAACATCCCTCAAGTTGTCTAAGTGTAACATGATCCACATCAACTAAACCACGTCCGATCATCACGTGAGGTGGATTAGTTATCAATGGTGAACATCTTTCATGTTGATCATATCTACTATATGACTCATGTTCGACCTTTCGGTCTCTTGTGTTTCGAGGCCATGTCTGTACATGCTAGGCTCATCAAGTTTAACCCAAGTATTCTGCGTGTGTAAAACTGGCTTACACCCGTTGTATGCGAACGAAAGAATCCATCACACCCGATCATCACGTGGTGCTTAGAAGCGTCGAACCTTCGCAACGGTGCATACTAGGGGAGAACACTTATCTTGAAATTTAGTGAAGGGATCATCTTATAATGCTACCGTCGTTCTAAGCAAAATAAGATGCATAAAAGGATTAACATCACATGCAATTCAATATATGTGACATGATATGGCCATCATCGTCTTGTGCTTTTGATCTCCATCAGCAAAGCACCGTCATGATCTCCATCGTCACCGGGTTGACACCTTGATCTCCATCGTAGCGTCGTGACACCTTGATCTCCATCGTAGCGTCGTGGTCGTCTCGCCGGCTATTGCTACTACTACTACTACTAACTTATAGCGGTAAAGTAAAGCAATTACATAGCGTTGGCATTGCATACAATAAAGAGACAACCATAAGGCTCCTGCCGGTTGCCTGATAACTTACAAAACATGATTATCTCATACAACAACTTATATCACATCATGTCTTGGCCATATCACATCACCAGCATACCCTGCAAAAACAAGTTAGACGTCCTCTACTTTGTTGTTGCAAGTTTTACGTGGCTGCTACGGGTTTGCAAGAACCGTTCTTACCTATGCAAAACCACAACGTGGTGTAGTGATTGCTTTTTGATCTTCTAAAAGAACCCTCTTCATTGGAACCGATTCAACTAAAGTGAGAGAGACAGACACCCGCCAGTCACCTTTATGCAACGAGTGCACGTAGCGGTGAAACCTGTCTCGCGTAAGCGTACGCGTAATGTCGGTCCGGGCCGCTTCATCTCACAATACCGCTGAATCAAGTAACAACTAGTAACGGCAAGCAATATGTATACACCCACACCCACAACTCACTTGTGTTCTACTCGTGCAAATCACATCTACGCATAGACCTGGCTCGGATGCCACTGTTGGGGAACGGAGCATGAATTTCAAAAAAATTCCTACGCTCACGCAAGATCTATCCATGGAGATGCATCGCTACGAGAGGGGAGAGTGTGTCTACGTACCCTCGTAGACCGTTAGCGGAAGCGTCTCACAACGCGGTTGATGTAGTCGAACAATCCTTCGAGCTCCACTGATCGAGTACCGAACGTACGGCACCTCCGAGTTCTACACACGTGCAGCTCAGTGACGATCCTCGCCTTCTTGATCCAGCAAGACGTCGAGGAAGTAGATGAGTTCCATCAGCACGACGGCGTGGCGACGGTGACGGTGAAGTGATTCCGGCAGGGCTTCGCCTAAGCTCTCCGAAAATATGACCGAGGTGGAAAACGGAGATCGGGGCACCGCACACGGCTATGGGACAATTGTCTTGTGTGTCCTAGGGTGCCCCCTTGCCTCCGTATATAAAGGAGGAGAGGAGGAGGCCGGCCGGCCCCTGTAGGGCGCGCCAAGAGAGAGGAGTCCTACTAGGACTCCAAGTCCTAGTAGGATTCCACTTGGTGGAAGGGGGAAGAAGGAAGGAGAGGGAGAGAGAAAGGAAAGAGGGGGCTGCGCCCCCTCCCCTAGTCCAATTCGGTTTGGTCAAGGGGGGGCGCGCGCCTCCTCACGTGGCCTGCCTCTCTTTTTCCCGTATGGCCCAAAAAGGCCCATTACTTCTCCCGGTGAATTCCCGTAACTCCCCGGTACTCCGAAAAATACCCGAATCACTCGGAACCTTTCCGATGTCCGAATATAGCCTTCCAATATATGAATCTTTACCTCTCGACCATTTCGAGACTCCTCGTCATGTCCGTGATCTCATCGGGGACTCCGAACAACATTCGGTCACCAATCACATAACTCATATAATACTATATCGTCAACGAACCTTAAGTGTGCGGACCCTACGGGTTCGGGAATGATGTAGACATGACCGAGACGACTCTCTGGTCAATAACCAACAGCAGAACCTGGATGCTCATATTGGTTCCTACATATTCCACGAAGATCTTTATCGGTGAACCTCATATGTCAACATACGTTGTTCCCTTTTGTCCGGCGGTATGTTACTTGCCCGAGATTCGATCGTCGGTATCTAATACCTAGTTCAATCTCGTTACCGGCAAGTCTCTTTACTCGTTCCGTAATACATCATCTTGCAACTAACTCTTTAGTCACGGTGCTTGCAAGGCTTCTGTGATGCTGTATTACCGAGAGGGCCCAGAGATACCTCTCCGATAGTCGGAGTGACAAATCCCAATCTCGATCCATGCCAACTCAACAAACACTTTTGGAGATACCTGTAGTGCACCTTTATAATCATCCAGTTACGTTGTGACGTTTGATACACCCAAAGTATTCCTACGGTATCCAGGAGTTGCATGATCTCATGGTCAGAGGAACGTGTATTTGACATAGTGAAAGCAATAGCAATAAACTGAACGATCATTTGCTATGCTAACGGTTGGGTCAAGTCCATCACATCATTCTCCTAATGATGTGATCCCATTATCAAATGACAACTCATGTCCATGGTCAGGAAATCTTGACCATCTTTTGATCAATGAGCTAGTCTAGTAGAGGCTTACTAGGGACTCAGTATATGTCTATTATCCACACATGTATTAAGTTTCCGGTCAATACAATTCTAGCATGAATAATAAACCATTATCATGAACGGAGAAATATGATAATAAACACTTTATTAATTGCCTCTAGGGCATATTTCCAACAAAAAGCTGGTATGAACTCGACCTATTTTGTTTTTGTAAATATGATTAGCTCATCGTTCAGGATTCAGCTCATTATGGGTTGAACATGTTTGCAATGACAATTAGAGATTATAGTTATTCATGCCATGCTTAATTAGCTAAGAGTTAATAATGGTTTGTTTTGAGTGCCAACATGCATATTAAAATGGTTGTGATGTAGTATGATAGAATGGTATCCTCCTCTGAATGATTCGAGTGGCTTGACTTGGCACATGTTCACGCATGTAGTTGAAACAAAACCAACATAGCCTCCACGATGTTTATGTTCATGGTCATTTATATCCTACTCATGCTTGCATTCAATGTTGGTTAATCTCAAAGCATGTTTATGACTGTTGTCGCTCTCTAGTTGGTCGCTTCCCAGTCTTTTGCTAGCCTTCACTTGTACTAAGCGGGAATACTGGTTGTGCATCCACTTCCTTAAAACCCAAAGTTGTTCCATATGAGTCCACCATACCTGCCTATATACGGTATTTACCTGCCGTTCCAAGTAAATTTGCATGTGCCATACTCCAAACCTTCAAATAAATATTCCGTTTTGTATGCCCAAAATGCTCATGTGGCAACTGGGGGCTGTCAGTATCTTCCATGCTAGGTGGGTTATTCTCACGATACGTGTTGATTTACTATCATTCACGAGAAAGTGGCTGGTATTCGGGATGCCCAGTTCCATGCTCAAAATTTAAGTCAAAATATAATAAACAAAACTCCCCCAGGATTGTGTTTGTATGGACGGTACCCGTG
This sequence comes from Elymus sibiricus, assembly GCA_039707655.1. Lineage (NCBI taxonomy): Eukaryota > Viridiplantae > Streptophyta > Magnoliopsida > Poales > Poaceae > Elymus > Elymus sibiricus. Next base: position 449,165,972 of record CM077667.1, on the reverse strand, counting down.
GATTCGGCCCGCCGTGGAGTGTGATTGATTGGTGGAGGGGGAGTAAAAACTTTACTATTCTGTTTGGGAACCGCCTATAATGTATCTAGCATGGAAGATATCGAGATCTCTTAGTTGTTATGTTAGCGATGAAAGCATACCTCTTAAAACCTTTATTCGTCCCTGTTTTAAAAGCTCGAGCTCTGGCACCTCTGCAAATCAATGCTTCCCTCGGCGAAGGGCCTGTCCATTTTACTTTACTGTTGAGTCACCATCCTCTTATAAAAAGGCACCAGTTAGAGAGCACCACTGTCATGTGTATGCCTTGTTATTAATTGATGTTGAGTATGAGTGTGACTGGATCTCTTTTACCATGAATTACAATATCTAGTCAGTCCTCGTTCTTCAGAGGTGCTCTGCATTTATGTTTTGCGGTCTCAGAAAGGGCTAGCGAGATACCATTATGTCATATTGTATCATGATTGTTTTGATAAAATTGTTGCCATCCGAGACTTATTATTATTGCTCGCTAGTTGATTATGCCATTGATATGAGTAAATGTGAGACCTAAATGTTATTGTGAATGTGATTAGATCATAATCTTTGCTGAAAATCTGAACATCAGTTAGACATATTTACAACAGCAAGATCAAACAGAGTTTGTAGTTTTTCTTTATCACTTTCAGTTTATCAGCTGAATTGCTTGAGGACAAGCAAAGGTTTAAGCTTGGGGGAGTTGATACGTCTCCAACGTATCCACTTTTCCAAACTCTTTTGCCCTTGTTTTGGACTCTAATTTGCATGATTTGAATGAAACTAACCCGGACTGACGCTGTTTTCAGCAGAATTGCCTTGGTGTTATTTTTGTGCAGAAATAAAAGTTCTCGGATTGACCAGAAAATTTACGTAGAATATTTTTGGAATTAATAAAAAATATTGGCGAAAGAATCAACTGCAGGGGGCCCACCACCTGGCCACAAGCTAGGGGGGCGCGCCCACCCCCCTAGGGCGCGCCCCTGTGGCTTGTGGGCCCCCTGTGGCTCCTCCGACCTCGTTTCCACTCCTATATATTCCTATTTATGGAGAAAAAAATCAGAGAGAAGAGTTCATCGCGTTTTACGATACGGAGCCGCCGCCACCTCCTGTTCTTCCTCGGAAGGGCAGATCTGGAGCCTGATTTGGGCTCCGGAGAGGGGAAATCGACGCCGTCGTCATCACCAACCATCCTTCATCACCAATTTCATGATGCTCTCCACCATTCATGAGTAATTCCATCGTAGGCTTGCTGGACGGTTCTGGGTTGGATGAGATTCACCATGTAATCGAGTTAGTTTGGTTAGGGTTTGATCCCTAGTATCCACTATGTTCTGAGATTGATGTTGCTGTGACTTTGCTATGCTTAATGCTTGTCACTAGGGCCCGAGTGCCATGATTTCAGATCTGAACCTATTATGTTTTCATGAATATATATGTGTTCTTGATCCTATCTTGCAAGTTGTAGACACCTATTACGAGTTATGATCCGCATCCCCTAGGGTGACAATAACTGGGATTCTTTCCGGTGATTACCGTAGTTTGAGGAGTTCATGTATTCACTAAGTGCTAATGCTTTGGTCCGGTTCTCTATTAAAAGGAGGCCTTAATATCCCTTAGTTTCCATTAGGACCCTGCTGCCACGGGAGGGTAGGACAAAAGATGTCATGCAAGTTCTTTTCCATAAGCACGTATGACTATATATGGAATACATGCCTACATTACATTGATGAATTGGAGCTAGTTCTGTGTCACCCTATGTTATAACCGTTGCATGATGAATGCCATCCGACATAATTATCCATCACTGATCCATTGCCTACGAGCTTTTCCCATATTGTTCTTTGCTAAGTTACTTTTCCGTTGCTACTGTTACAATCACTACAACACTGCTACGGTCACTTTTGCCATCTTTACCGTTACTTCCATACTACTTTGCTACTGAATACTTTGCTGCAGATATTAAGTCTTTCAGGTGTGGTTGAATTGACAACTCAGCTGCTAATACTCGAGAATATTCTTTGGCTCCCCTTGTGTCGAATCAATAAATTTGGGTTGAATATTCTACCCTCGAAAACTGTTGCGATCCCCTATACTTGTGGGTTATCACATAACCACAACTCTGTTCTCTACCGCTGGACGGGGCTCAGTCCATATACCCCTGATGCACCAGCCAAGTTGTTGCCGTCGTTTAAAATGCAGAAAGATCAAGGGTGAGACAATGCTTCCCCTCAAATAAACAAGGGTGAGACAATGCGTGCCAGGCCGTGTGTGCGTGGGTTTTCACAACGTCGTGAAGCGCCCTAGATATTTCCAAGATAATACTCGTGGTCGAGTAAATTACGAAAAACCATCATAATGTTGGACTCTAAATGAAAAATTCACCGTGTTTTGCTTTTATGGCAAAAAAAACAACGGTGTTGTGCTGATAATTTGCAAAAAACACTAATCATTCGATGAAAGTCGTTTGACGCTGGAACTGACCGATGGGTCCCATTGTAAGCGGTGATGGGTCCCATTTGTAAGCGTCGATGTTTCCCACCCATTATCATCTTTCTCCCACCCCTTCTTCCTCCTCCGGCTACAGCGAGCACATACATGCAGTGTGTTGGGGAACGTTGCATGGGAAACAAAAAATTTCCTACGCACACGCAAGATCTATCCATGGAGATGCATAGCTACGAGAGGGGGAGTGTATCTACAGACCCTTGTAGATCGCTAAGCGGAAGTGTATATAACGCGGTTGATGTAGTCGTACTTCTTCACGATCCAATCGCGATCCGTCCCGATCTAGCACCGAACGGACGGCACCTCCGCGTTCAGCACATGTGCGGCTCGATGACGTCTCCGCCTCCTCGATCCAGCGAGCGAGGGCAGAGTAGTAGATGGGTTCTCAACTAGCACGACGGCGTGGTGGAGATGGTGGTGGAGCAATCCCGGCAGAGCTACGTCGAGCGCTACCGAAACCGCGAACGGAGGAGAAAACGATCTAAGGAGAGAGAGGGGCGCCAAGGGCTTGGTGTGTCCTCTTGAGGCACCCCATCCCCTCTATTTATAGGTGGAGGGGCATGGAGATCAGCCCCTCCAAGCCCTAGGGCGCAGCCAAGCGGGAGGAGCTGGACTCCTACTCCAATTCCCTCCCTTTCCATACACAGGTGGACTTTCTACCACTCCCCAGCCACATGGGCCTTGAGGGACTTGTGCGCCTGGCCCAATAAGACCAAGGCGCCTCCCCTCAGCCCATGAAAACCCTTGGGACGTGGTGGAACCCTTGGTGGACTTCCGGACTCCTCCGAAGTTTCCGGAACCTTCTAGAAGCTTCCCGGTACAATACCGGAAAAACCCGAAACTTTTCTGGTAGCCAAAATATGACTTCCCATATATAAATCTTTACCTCCGGACCATTCCGGAGCTCCTCGTGACGTACGGGATATCATCTGGGACTCTGAACAACATTCGGTCACCAACATACATAACCCAATAATACTATATCGTCACCGAACGTTAAGCGTGCGGACCCTATGGGTTCGAGAATCATGTGGACATGACTGAGACACCTCTCCAGTCAATAACCAATAGCGGGACCTGGATGCCCATATTGGTTCCCACATATTCCACTAAGATCTTTATCGGTCGAACCACGGTGCCAAGGATTCAATCAATCCCGTATGCAGTTCCCTTTGTCCAGCGGTATGTTACTTGCCCGACATTCGATCGTCGGTATCTCCATACCTAGTTCAATCTCGTTACCGGCAAGTCTCTTTACTCATTCCGTAATACAAAATCCCATGACTAACTCCTTAGTCACATTGCTTGCAAGCTTCTTGTGATGTTGTATTACCGAGTGGGCCCAGAAATACCTCTCCGTCATACGAAGTGACAAATCCCAGTCTCGATCCACGCCAACCCAACAGACACCCTCGGAGATACCTGTAGAGCACCTTTATAGTCACCCAGTTACGTTGTGACATTTGATACACACAAGGCATTCCTCCAGTGTCAGGGAGTTACATGATCTCATGGTCGTAGGAACAGATACTTGACATGGATAAAGCAGTAGCAATAAACTAACACGATCAAATGCTATGCTTATGGTTGGGTCTTGCCCATCACATCATTCTCCTAATGATGTGATCCCATTATCAAATGACAACTCATGTCTATGGTCAGGAAACCATGACCATCTTTGATCAACGAGCTAGTCTAGTAGAGGCTCACTAGGGACCTAGTGTTGTATATGTATCCATACATTTATCTGAGTTTCCGATCAATACAATTATACCATTGATAATAAACGATTATCATGAACAAGGAAATATGATAATAACCAATTTATTATTGCCTCTAGGGCATATTTCCAACACAGTGGTCATCGCTGCTCGACCACCTCGCAAGAGGACGATGCCGCCCCTCCCTCTGCGCCTCCCCGTCTCCTAGCGCCAGCCAGATCAGTGCGTCGCGGCCATCTGCACCCGCCGCCGCCCGCGCCCATCTTCCTCCCCTCACCCCATAAAGCCTCGGGAACCCTAGCTTCTGGCCCCAAACCCGAGGCTCTCCTCCCTCCTAGTGCCACCTCTCTCTGCTCCTCCCTCTTCTCTCCCATCACTCAAGCTCGCGCGCAGAGCACCACCATGGACATGGTTCATCGTCCATCATGGCCAACAACCTCTAAAATCCCCACCTCTTTGTCTGAAATCCTCGCCTCACCACACTCGTTCTAACCGCTAAGTTTATCCAACGGAGGAGGCCCGACGGCATCGAGTATTTCAGTTCCTCCAGTTCGGCCGCCGCCCCGTCTCCTTCAAATTCAATGGCTCCACCACACCCCGACAAATTTCGTCCGCCTCGTACAATGTGAGATGTATCTACTGAGCTAGCAGACATTCTCCCTTAAAGCTTTGTGACCTCGAGCACTCTTCCCCGCCACGCCATGCTCTGGCGGCCGTTGGCAAGCTCCATGGCCTCGCATCGAAGCGTCTCGGGCACGCCGATGACTTCCCTTGGCCTTGTGATTTCCTCCAGCAACCATGGGTTGACATGCTCCGACAAGGCAGATGGCACCGACCCAGTCACCAGCGTCCGTGTTGTATGGCAGCTTCGGCTGCATCGGGGTGGCAGTTCGTGTGGGCTATCAAGAGGCCAAGTCCGACGCCGAAGTGAGGGCGCCGCCGCCACACGAACAGGTAAATCAAAGAAAAAACACATGCGTAGGAGAGAGATGGTGGAAGACACAAACACACACACACGTGGGGCTCTTTCCACTTAACAGATTAGGGCATTTCTAACTCATCCCCAATAAATAGTGGAGTATCCGATGGAGTATATTTACTCTACTAAGTTTTGGCCGGACCTAGTCGATCCCTTATATGCAACGGAGTAAAAAATATTCATTTTCATTTCATTTCTAGCCACCGAAACACATTTCTTTGTTACTTTATTTCATTCAATGACATTTTGATACATTGAAGTACTTAATTCACCAATTGTTCGTTATGAAATCAAGACCAAAGGAAACAAGAACCACAATTATAAATTTTAAAAGATATCAAATTTTCATAACTGCTCCCACTAGTTGGATTAATATCTTATTTATGTCTTCATTGTTGATCTGCGGATTCTCGATACACTTCTTTCTTCTTCGATTCTAAAGAAGTAGACGTTGCTTCCCCTCTAGTCTCTTCTCTAGTCTCATTTCTAACCTCAATTCTAGCAAGGAGTGCACAAGCATCTATCAAATTTCGTGCTATCAATTAATCGATGTATTCATTTTCTCAATACCAAAACTTGCATCCTTCCTACACACAAATTTGAGCAAACAATGAGCTACCTAAATTGCACCGATTCCGGTGGACAACCGAATCAAAACAAGCACATACCCCATCTTTTTTGCACTTGAAGAACACCCATCCGGGATGTTCCGGCGTGGTAGAAACCTCGGCGCACCACCGGCAACAGGCAGTCGTCGCACTTTATGACCGACAACGGTGAGCCAACGAGCCGTTGGGCCAGCGCCGAGCCCGGGCCACGGCCGGGTGCGTCTGTCGGCGAACCATCGATGGGAGAGATTCGAATGGCTAGAGGAGGAGCCGATACCTGCAAGCGGCACATAGGCATTGTCGGGGTTCTGCGGTGTTCCCGGCCAATCCATGGCAAGGCGCGGTCGCCGGCGGCCGGAAGTTCCAAATCCGGCGGCGGGGGCTGCCACAGATCCAAAGGTTTTGCGACGGCGACGAGATGGGGAGGCACAAATCCAAGTGGCGGCGGAGTCTACGGAGCGTCCGCGGTGGCGGGCGGGTGCCGGCGTGGGTGGGAGGGGCGGTGTCGGCGCAGATGCGGTGCGGGAATGGAGGGGGGAGACAACGGAAGAGAGGCGCGGCTTTTACTCAGCCACCAAGCGGTGGAGTAAATATAAGGAGATTTGACGCGGTTGAGTACAATTTTTACTTCATTGGGGATCGGCTAGGTGCGGGTTAGAGAAATAAAACCGAATTTATACTCCTCTAAGCGGTTACAGGGGATCGGTTAGAAATGCCGTGACACACATATGTCGTTGATATTTGATTGCCACGGCAATTCTTATAGAGGGACCCCGCAGTCAAGTCTAGCGTCAAACGCTCTAATCCAAGTGAACAATGTTTTTGGCAAACTGCTAGCACAATACGAGTGGGTTAATGCAAAAAAAATCATGGTGTTTTTTTAATTCCTCGCGGTCAAATAGCTATGATGGTTCGACGAAGCGGCTCCTTTGATTCTCATCTTCGCTTGGAAGAAAAAGGTTTCAGATTTTTTACCGGACGGAGGCTATTGCCACCGACTGCGAACATGCACTTTCTGCTGCTAGTGGTCGTCAGTGTCTCGAGCTCTATCATCGGTTCCAGGAAACTTCTACTGGATGTTCTTGTTTCCTTATACGTGAGTAGTGTACACTAGTAGAAAACAGAGCTTTGAAATGGGTCAGAATATTGCATTAGTCCCGGTCTTGTTACGAACCGGGACTAATGGGTACATCAGTCCCGGTTCATGAGGCCAGGGCGCCGGCCGGGCCTCGGCGGGAACCAGTCCCGGTTCGTATGACCCCTTTAGTCCCGGTTCCAGACACGATCCGGGACTAAAGGGCCTCGCTCCTGTCCGAGCCCCTTTAGTCCCGGTAGGTGGCTGGAACCGTGACTAAAGAGGCACCTTTAGTCCCGGTGCTAGCCACCAACCGGGACTTATACAACGCCTATATATATGCTCGCCCCTGCAGCTCACTCCTCTGTTTTTTGGCAGGGCGGCGTTTGGGAGGTGTGTTGCTCTTTGTTCTCACCTCCTATGCACATGAGGTGTTCGATGAAATGCCGCAGTCACACTTAAGTTTACTCCTCTCCAAGCTCCACCTTCAAGCTACATTTTCCCTAAGATTTGTTATAGTTTGGCGGTGCACCAACTACACAAGTGTTCTAAAAGGTTAACGACTTCATCATTTTATCTCTCACTGCTAGTTTAGCTCATTTCAAATGCTCTAGAAGTAGAGTGTGGTTAGTGGGTTTTAGTGGAGGAGTGTATGTGGGAGTTCTTTTGATTTAGACGCACAATTAGAGCTGAAATTAACTTCTTAGAGTCTGCACATGTGTAGGGTGCCGTCCCCGTCCCCGTCCTCACCGCCGTCAATCGCCCGCGCCGATCTCATCGCCGGCACCACCGTGGTGAGCCTCTTGTTCTTATCTTCTTTTTAAAAGAAAAAATTCTTACTTGTATGATTTAGATAGATACTTGTATAATTTTCTTACTTTTATTATTGTTTGTTATTATATAGTGCCATGGTTTTGGTATCCGCCCCCGTCGGCCCTCGTCCTGTCTATGATTCGGATGTGGTATATTATCTTTTATAACTATTTGTTTCATTTAGTGTTTATGACAATTATGCCGACCAACGTGACATAGATGTTTTTATCTAGGAGGTATGTGAACCGGAAATTCGAACCGACCCTCTTGTCGAGAGGTTAAATTTAGTTGAAAAAGAAAACAATTACTTGAAGAAAAAATTGAAAAGAATTGAGGAGGAGAAGATGGAATTGGAGTTGCATGTTGCCGATGTCGTCGAAGATCACAAGATCAAGATGGATGCAATGCGCTTGAAGATTAGAAAGATTAGAAAATATGCCATTCATACTGAGGCTTGGTATCATTATGCCGTTGGATCAATTGGTACCTTAGTTGTGGTTGTGATTGCATTTGTTGTTGCATTTAAATGTTTTACATAGTTTCAATGTATGTTTTAATTAGATGCTCTAGAGAGCTATATGTTGTTCAATGAGAACTATGTATGAACTTTATGTATTTATTTTGGTCACTACTGTACTTTGGTTTTAATGTGATGATGAACTTCTATTAATTTGGTCACTTCTCTATTCATGATGTTTTGTAATGGTTTTTGATACACTTAATTATATAATGCACGCAGATGAACCGGCAAAGGATGTATGGTGACCAACGCACCTCCGAGTACATTAAGGGCCTGCATAATTTTCTCGAAGTGGCTGAGGTAACCAAGCAGAATGGTTTTATGTATTGTCCACGTACTATGTGTGGGAATACGAAGGATTACTCTAACTCGAAAACCCTACACGTCCACCTGCTTGAGAAGGGTTTCATGCCACACTATAATGTTTGGACCAAGCACGGAGAAAGAGGGGTTATGATGGAAGACAACGAAGAAGAAGAGGATGATGACAACTATCCGGCCCCTGAATACGGTGATGCTGCAATGGGGGAAGCTGAAGATCAAGAGGAAGAACCAGACAATGTGCCCGATGATGATCTTCGCCGGTTCATTGTTGATGCAAAGAGACAATGCCAAAGTGAAAGGGAGAAGTTGAAGTTCGATCGCATGTTAGAGGATCACAAAAAAAGGGTTGTACCCAAATTGCGAAGATGATAACACAAAGCTCGGTACCACACTGGAATTGCTGCAATGGAAGGCAGAGAATGGTGTATCTGACAAGGCATTTGAAAAGGTGCTGAAAATAATGAAGAATAAGCTTCCAAAGGACAACGAATTGCCCGATAGTACATACGAAGTAAAGAAGGTTGTCGGCCCTCTAGGATTGGAGGTGCAGAAGATACATGCATGCCCTAATGACTGCATCCTCTACCGCGGTGCGTACGAGGATTTGAACGCATGCCCGGTATGCTGTGCATTGCGGTATAAGATCAGATGAGATGACCCTGGTGATGTTGAGGGCCAGCGCACCGGGAAGAGGGTTCCTGCAAAGGTGATGTGGTATGCTCCTATAATACCACAGTTGAAACGTTTGTTCAGAAACAAAGAGCATGCCAAGTTGATGCAATGGCACAAGGAAGACCGTAAGAAAGACGGGAAGTTGAGAGCACCTGGTGATGGGTCGCAGTGGAGAAAGATCGAGAGAAAGTGGGGGGACTTTACAGATGACCCAAGGAACGTATGGTTTGGTTTAAGTGCAGATGGCGTTAATCCTTTTGCGGAGCAGAGAAGCAAGCATAGCACATGGCCTGTGACTCTATCTATGTATAACCTTCCTCCTTGGTTGTGCATGAAGCGGAAGTTCATTAGGATGCCAGTGCTCATCCAAGGCCCTAAGCAACCCGGCAATGACATTGATGTGTACCTAAGGCCATTAGTTGATGAACTTTTACAACTGTGGAATGGAAAAGGTGTACGTGCGTGGGATGAGAACGAACAGGAGGAATTTGACCTACGAGCGTTGCTGTTTGTAACCATCAACGATTGGCCTGCTCTCAGTAACCTTTCAGGACAGACAAACAAGGGATACCACGCATGCACGCACTGTTTAGATGACACCGATAGTATATATTTGCACAAATGCAGGAAGAATGTGTACCTAGGGCATCGTCGATTTCTTTCGACCAACCATCAATGTCGAAAGAAAGGAAAGCATTTCAAAGGTGAGGCAGATCACCGGAAGAAGCCCGCTCTCCGTACTAGTGATCGCATACTTGATATGGTCAATGATTTACAAGTAATCTTCGAAAAGGGTCCTGGCGGACTATCTGTTCCGAATGACGCTGAGGGACGCGCACCCATGTGGAAGAAGAAATCTATATTTTGGGACCTACCCTATTGGAAAGACCTAGAGGTCCGCTCTGCAATCGACGTGATGCACGTGACGAAGAATCTTTGCGTGAACCTGCTAGGCTTTTTGGGAGTGTATGGGAAGACAAAAGATACACCAGAGGCACGGGAGGACCAACAACGTGTGCACGAAAAAGACGGCATGCAGCCAAAGCAGTATGAAGGTCCTGCCAGCTACGCTCTTACCAAAGAAGAGAAGGAAATCTTCTTTGAATGCCTGCTCGGTATGAAGGTCCCGTCTGGCTTCTCGTCGAATATAAAGGGAATAATAAATATGGTAGAGAAAAAGTTCTAGAACCTAAAGTCTCATGACTGCCACGTGATTATGACGCAACTGCTTCCGGTTGCATTGAGGGGGCTTCTACCGGAAAACGTTCGATTAGCCATTGTGAAGCTATGTGCATTCCTCAATGCAATCTCTCAGAAGGTAATCGATCCAGAAATTCTACCAAGGTTAAAGAGTGATTTGGTGCAATGTCTTGTCAGTTTCGAGCTGGTGTTCCCACCATCCTTCTTCAATATCATGACGCACGTCCTAGTTCATCTAGTCGACGAGATTGGCATTCTGGGCCCTGTTTTTCTACACAACATGTTCCCCTTTGAGAGGTTCATGGGAGTCTTAAAGAAATATGTTCGTAACCGTGCTAGGCCAGAAGGAAGCATCTCCATGGGCCATCAAACAGAGGAAAGCATTGGGTTTTGTGTTGACTTTATTCCTGACCTTAAGCCGATTGGTCTCCCTCGATCGCGGTATGAGGGGAGACTGACTGGAAAAGGCACGCTAGGAGCGAATTCAATAATATGTAGGGACGGGCATTCTTGGTCTCAAGCACACACTACATTGTTCTACATAATTCTACCTTGGTGACCCCGTATGTCAATGAACACAAGAATATTCTGCACTCCAAACACCCGGAGCAGTGTGACGACTGGATTACATGTGAACACATCAGGACTTTCGGCAGTTGGTGGCAAACACATCTCATGGGTAACACCACTGTTGCAGATGAGATGTACTCGTTGGCCAGGGGACCATCTTCGACTATATTGACTTACAAAGGGTACGAGATAAATGGGAATACATTTTACACGATCGCCCAAGATCAAAAGAGCACCAACCAAAACAGTGGTGTCCGCTTTGATGCAGCAACCAACAGGGCAAATGACACATATTATGGTTATATAGTGGACATATGGGAACTTGACTATGGACATGATTTTAAGGTCCCTTTGTTTCGGTGCAAATGGGTCAATCTGTCAGGAGGCGGGGTACAGGTAGACCCGCAGTACGGAATGACAACAGTGGTTCTGAACAATCTTGGGTATAAAGACGAACCATTCGTCCTAGCCAATGATGTGGCGCAGGTTTTCTATGTGAAGGACATGTCTACCAAACCGAGAAAAAGAAAAGATAAGGAAGCGAATACATCATACGATGAGCCAAAGCGCCACATAGTTCTTTCAGGGAAAAGAGACATCGTGGGAGTGGAGGGCAAGTAGACATGTCTGAAGATTATGAAACGTTTCATGAAATTCCTCCCTTCAAAGTGAAGGCTGACCCAAGCACCCTGTTAAACGATGAAGATTATCCATGGTTACGGCGCAATAAGCAAGGGACACACGCGAAGAAAAAGTGAAGACTTTCTCTCCACAACTATTCTGTAACAGATGAGTTTTCGTCTGAAACCCTGATACTTCGAAAGAGATTGTCCAGTTTGTACACGAAGTGCATCTAGTTTTTCCCGTACCCCTCTCAACTTTTTAGCACATGCTATGTGGGTGAAATTATGATACCATGCCAACTTTCTACTATTTCAGAGTTCATTTGCAGTGCTTTTCAATTCAGGGTCATTTTAGCTCAAAATAAATCATGAAATGCATGAAAAATAGCAAATGAAGTCAGAAAAGGTTTGAAAAGTGATGATGTGGCTTTGAATGGTGCATATTGAATGCAGAAAAAGTATTGAGTTCAAATATCTTTAAAAATTGAAATCCTTTTGTAATAGACGAGTTTTCCTCGGAAACCCTGATACTTCGAAAGAGATTGTCCAGTTTGTACACGAAGTGCATCCAGTTTTTGCCGTTACACTCTCAACTTTTTAGCACATGCTATGTGGGTGAAATAATGATACCATGCCAACTTTCAACCATTTCAGAGTTCATTTGCAGTGCTTTTCAATTCAGGGTCATCTTAGCTCAAAATAAACCATGAAATGCATGAAAAATAGCAAATGAAGTCAGAAAAGGTTTGAAAAGTGATGATGTGGCTTTGAATGGTGCATATTGAATGCATAAAAAGTCTTGAGTTCAAATATGTTTAAAATTTTTAAATCCCTTTGTAACAGATGAGTTTTCGTCCAAAACCCTAACACTTCGAAAGAGATTGTTCATTTTGTACACAAAGTGCATCCAATTTTTGTCGTAACCCTCTCAACTTTTTAGCACATGCTATGTGGGTGAAATGATGATACCATGCCAACTTGCAACCATTTCAGAGTTCATTTCCAGTGCTTTTCAATTCAGGGTCATTTTAGCTCAAAATAAATCATGAAATGCATGAAAAATAGTAAATGAAGTCAGAAAAGGGTTTAAGAGTGATGATGTGGATTTGAATGGTGCATATTGAATGCAGAAAAAGTCTTGAGTTAAAATATGTTTAAAAAATTGAAATCCCTTTGTAATAGACGTGTTTTCGTCCGATCAAAGTTATTTAACTTAATATTATATAAAATTTATGCAACTAAAATTATCAAAGTTATTTTTGTTAAAAACTTTAATAGCAAAAAGAATATTCATAAAGTATTTTTTGTTAAGAACTTTTAATATGCAAAAAAATAACATAAAAAAATAGCAAAAATGAACATAGATGTGCTTATAGGGAAAATTCAACCTGAAATCAGAGTGAAATTCACTTTGATTTCAGGTCAAATTTCCCGTATAAGGGCATCTATTTTCACTTTGAGAGGAACTCAACAAGGCAGAGAGGGGCGGGCTTATAAACCGGTGCGAGCGCCTCTCGCTTGGCGAGGTGGGACTAAACTCCCACCATAGCCAGGACCAACCCTTTAGTCTCGGTTGGTGGCTCCAACCGGGACCAATGCCGCCCTTTCGTTCCGGTTGGTGCCACCAACCGGGACTAATGCCACCCTTTAGTCCCGGTTGGAGCCACCAACCGGGACCAAAGGTCTCTGCTTCCCGCCCTTTGGGCTGGTGAAATTGACCTTTAGTCCCGGTTGGTGGCACCAACCGGGACTAAATGGGGGCATTGGTCCTGGTTGGTGGCACCAACCGGGACTAAAGGGTTGGGTATATAAGGCAGGACTTGTCGAATTCTCCCCCAACCTCTCCCATTCGCCCCGACGCCGACGCCCTGCCCCGACGCCGCCAGGCTGGCGGAGCTCGCCGCCGCCCCCGAGCCCGTCCACGTCGTCGCCACCGTCCCCGAGACCGTCCTCATAATCGCCGCCGCCCCCGAGCCCGTCCTCGTCGTCGACGCCGCCCCCGAGCCCGTCCTAACCGCCGCCCTCGAGCCCGTCGTCGCCGCCGCCCCCGAGTCTGACCTAGCCGCCGCCCCGAGCTCGTCCCCGCGCACCTCCTCGTCCTCGTCGATGTCGTCGCCGCCCCCGACGCCGGACGCCGCCCGAGCCACCTCCCCGAGCCCCGTCGTCGCCGGTGAGCTCCTGCCCCCTGCTCCTGCCCCCTCCTCCGCGGCCACCGCGGCCGCGTGCACCCTCGCCGCTGGCTTGCCCCGGCCCTCGCCCGCGTTTTAGTTTTTTTGTTTGTTTTAGTATTTTTATTAGTTGTTTTAGTTTGTTTTATTAATTTGTTGTTTTAGTTGTTTTAGTTGTAAAAAAGTTTTAGTTGTTTTAGTCGGTGAACCCGAGGAGTCCCCGACGATCGCCGGGGAGGAGTCCCCGACGATCGCTTAAGTAGAAAATGTGTCATTGTTGTTAAATATGTTATTATTGTCATAGTTGTCAAATGCAATCATCTTTATTAAAGTTTATTAAATAGTAGGAATTTAAATAGTTGTAGAATTTGTTCTCGACGTCGACGATGCCCGGCCCGCATCCTCGTCGTCGACTCGGCGCCGGCGACCACCTGCTTGAGAGGCGCCATGTCCGGGACTGGGCTCCGACGGGCTGGCACTGGGAGGTGCTGCCTTCCGGGGAGCCCAGCTTGGTGACGAATGAGGGTCCCGTCGTCGACCCGTAGGTTCTTTGGTGGCGGTCGCGTGGACCACTATTAGTGCAGAGGGAGCCGGCCCCCGCGGAGGTGGTACGTCGCCGTGTCACGGAGGAGGACGAGCATGTCCGACGCTACATGGCTGTGTTGGACGCCAGGTTCTCCAGTACCTAGCAGGTTCTTCAGGGATCTCACCCGAGCTATGATCCTGTCATAGTTCCTTCTCTTTGGGTGTCCACCGCCTGCGCCGCGAGACGTCAACTATATCTGTATTAGTGATAATTATATAATAGTATTCGAGATGTATAATATTCGATGATGTATTAGCGATACTATTCGATGATGTATTAGTGATATTATATGATCGTATTGTTGCATTCTATTGATTTGCATATCTCATGTTTGTATATTGCCATGTTGTAATATTTGCAGAAACTATGGACGATCACCGAGACTTATTAAAAGAACAGTTGTTGGGGGATATAATCCTCGCCGGAGGTGATCCCTTGTCGTATCTCAACGACACCGATGGTCAGGAAGGAGAGGATGACGGCTCCGTTCATCCATCAATTGAGGAGGAAGGAGATCATGACGGCTCCGGTGACCGAATGGCTGAGGAAGGAGATCATGATCACGGCTCCGGTGACCGAACAGAGGAGGGAGCCTCAACTGCTGCAAAGTCCGACGAGGTAAGGAGACAAGGCCCGAAGAAAAGGTTGCGCCCGGATGAAAGGTTCACGATCACAGAAGTCACAAAAGATGGCCAACCGGTTGCTCCCAAGCGGACCAAGGACGCATTTGTACATCAGTGTGGAGTTGTTGTTAGGGACTATGTCTCGATCAACACCCAGCAATGGAATAAGAATAATAAGGACCCTAAAGTTTCTTATGTCCATGATAGACTGAAAGATGATCTTTGGACCGAGCTGATGAGAAATTTCAGCCTACCGCGAGAGGAGGATCCGAATAACCTAGTTATAGAGCGAAAGGTCAAGGCGTTTGCTCTTAAGAAGATGGCAGAACTATTCAGGAACTGGAAGAAAGAGTTGAACACAAAGTTTGTCGAGAAAGAGGAGACTCCGAAATTCATCGGTCGATATGAGAAGATAAGAGATCAATGGCCCGAATTTGTGGCCTACAAGAAATCGGAGAAGGGTAAGAAATGGTCACTGACAAACAAGAAAAATGCTGCAAAGAAGAAGTATCACCATCACACGGGGTCAGGTGGCTACTACAAAGCCCGGCAGTTGTGGGACAAAGCTGAGCAAGACCTGCTTGCTAAGAATGTCCAACCAGCGACACTGCACTGGCCAGATCGTTCAAGGACTTGGTTCTTCGGGGTTGGGGGAACTTTGGACCCAGAAACAGGGGAGTGTGTTTGGACGGATGAGCAACTTGCAATACCCTTCCGGAAGCTTCAGGCAGCAATCAAGGCAGCGCAGGAAGGGACGTTCATTCCCGACAGAGAGAAGGACGAGCTGACAGAGGCCCTCGGGAATCCTGAACACCCTGGACGAACACGAGGCACACCAGGCTCCGTTCCGTGGAAGCATGGGTTTCCCGACAGCGGTGGTTATAGAAGCCGAGAGAGAAAAAGGAAACATGAAGCAAGCGAAATGCAGAAGCTCAGTGCAAGATTAGCAAAACTAGAGGAACTTGAGAGCCAGCGAGCTACCGGCCAACCATCTGAGCGGCACAAAGATCCTTCCTTCGATGCTACCCCACCATCTCAGCGAAGAAGCAGCGTGGCTTCCACGGAGCTCGTTCAGCCTGATTTCATGGCTCCTCGCTACCCCGTGGATAGTATCACGGCGGCTGAACATTGTGAGCTAATGACGAAATGCCAGAACCTGACCTTCAAGGCGGCGGTCGGCTCTGTTGTACCTCCTCGAGCTGAGGGAACTTTCCATTGCCGTCCGATTCCACATGGCTATGCTGTTGTGACGGTGGATGAAATAATGGATGGATTTGAGGGGCTGGAGCTTGACAACCCTACAGGTGAAGAGGATATTATTCTTCTGGAAAATGTTTTGAGGAATACTTGTCTATGGAGAAAAGAGTACATCAAGCTTCCAAACTAGACGCCTCAGTAGACTCAGCCTCCTCTGGCGCGTCAGGGCACTCCGCCTCCTCCTTCTCCTCCTCCGGCGCGTCAGGGCACTCTGCCTCCTCCTTCGCCTCCTCTGGCGCGTCACGGCACTCCGCCTCCTCCTTCGCCTCCTCCGGCGCTTCAGGGCACTCCGCCTCCTCCTCCTCCTCCTCCGGCGCGTCAGGGCACTACGCCTCCTCCGGCGCGTCAACAATGGCGGAAGAGAGTCGCCGCCGTGGCTCCGGCATCTAGCAGTACAATAGGCGGGAAGAAATACAAATTTGGTCCAAGCCTCAAGCCTCTTCCGAAGTTACCATATGACAGGACCGAAGAGGAAAATGCTGAAATCAGTGCAGCCGAAGTGAAGGCCCATTTTGCACGGAAAGATCCACCTCCGAAGGAAACGGTAGATCCGGTGAAAGCGAAGCGCACTCTGCATGCCCTGAGGCGACCACCACGGACTCGGCTATCCAACTATGACCGCATAATTACTAAGACACATGATGAAGCGCAGCGGTCGGGAAGTACTTCCAGTGCTGCAAGAGACAAAAAACGAAGAAGTGGGAAAACAATTCCCCAGCTCGGCGAACAGGAGAAGCAATCGTGCCCCCCCACTCAAGGTGTCTAGCGATATCGCTAATCATCCGGTGCTACTGCCCGGAACCACTCTGGATGATTACCTGCCCGATGATTTACAGTTTGAAACTGCTGAGGTAGTAGCAGCAGAGGACGTCTTTAGATACGAGCACGGGAAGCCTCTCGTCAAACCTGATCATCCTCATCTAACAACGATGATGCAAAAATTGCATGAGTGGTACATGGAAACCTGCTGGGAGTCTGGGACCGATAGTTTGTTTGTCGGAATTAAAAAAGAGCACGACTTCATTGGAGTCGACCTGCTGCATGTTGAATTTGTGGAGTTATTTCAGTTATACAATCAAGAGGCCCTCGACAAACAACTCATGACTTGCTATTGTCTGTAAGTATTGTAGGAGATATGCCCTAGAGGCAATAATAAATGTTATTGATTATCTCCCTGTTCATAATTAGGTTTATGTTCCATGCTATAACTGCTATGGTTCTCGAGTCTACAATAACCACGAGGCTCGGAGGAAGACTCATATGCACGTGTGGAATAATAAACGGTAAAATGTATTCCTAGTCTGGCCTCTAAGACTGGCTCAAGTATTGCATGATGATCCTGTTTTCCTGATCATGGGCATGGCTATGCTGGCAATTTTGAGGGCACAATGTTAGAAGAACATTTGTGTTGAATCGACCCGAATTGATGTTATGCTATGAGATACATTAGTCACTAGTTAAATGGTTTATAACACAGAGATGGTTTACGTTTGCATGATTCCTTAGACCATGAGAGTATCGAGTTTCTTCATGCTTGCTTCATGAACTTTGGGGTTTGTTAAACGTGATCCGTAAATGGGTGGCTATTACGGCGGCTTACGGGTTCATGGAAAAGTATGTCAAGTAACTTGATAGCTCAAGATTGGGAATTTCTCCTCCGACGATGGAGAGATATCGCTGGGCCCTCTCGGTGTTACGGTATCCATCATCGTCTGATCACGGGGATGCCGGAACACAGGAACGAGAAAAGAGAACAATACCGGTAACGAGGTAACTGGCATAGTGGACAAGTTGTTGATCCACGGGGATGCCAACATATCTCACCTCGGGTATTTGTAACATATCGCGAAGCAACAGGAATAGCACACGGCAACTCGAGGTTCACTCGAATATTCATTCGTGTGGGTATAGGGGTCAATATGGGTGTCCACGGCTCCGATGTTAATCATTGATCGGAAGGAGTTCCGGGTCATGTCTATGCTTCACCGAACCTATTGGGTCACACGCTTAAGGGTCATCTATCTGTTGAATACTAG
Source organism: Elymus sibiricus (assembly GCA_039707655.1). Classification (NCBI taxonomy): domain Eukaryota; kingdom Viridiplantae; phylum Streptophyta; class Magnoliopsida; order Poales; family Poaceae; genus Elymus; species Elymus sibiricus. Next base: position 449,147,677 of record CM077667.1, on the reverse strand, counting down.
ACAGGCAGTCTGAGAGAAATTCACCGAAAAAGTTTTGGAGACAACGGAAGAGTTCCGGAGAGAGAACACCGGAAGAGTATCGGTAAAACCGAAAAGTTGTTTCGGAGTGTACCATAAAGTCAAATTGGTTTCGGCGCATGCCTGGAAATTATTGGAAGGTACCAGAATTGTACCAGAATTGATTTTTCAGAGACAAAAACCGGAAATGTTCCGGACTGCCGGAACCGCTTTAGTTGCTTTTCACAGATGAAAATCACTAAACCGAAAAGTTGTTTTGGAGTACACCATAAAGTCAAATTGGTTTCGGCACATGCCTGATAATTCTTGGAGGGTGCCAGAATCGTTCTGGAAACTTTCTGGAATTTTCCGGGATGAAAACCGGAAATGTTCCGGAGCTGCCGGAACCGCTTCAGATGCTTTTCGCAGATGAAAATCACTAAACCGGAATTGTTTCGGAACGCGTTGAAAATTATTTTAGTGGGTACTGGAAATGTTCTAAGCCCACATAAATATTTTCAGTTCGAACGGACGCTGAAATATGTCGTCGTGAATAGTGAAAGTGTTTTTTGGATTACTTTATGGAAAGCCACCTTTTGGGGCTTTACTCACAAATATCTCTAGGGATGACATGGAAGGATAAGGGATGCCCACTTGCTTTTACCTTTGTGCCCTTGTGAAGGGCATTTTGGGTATTTCAAGTGTCACCCTACCCCTTGGGTTTTCCTATAAATAGAGGTGGAGATGCACTCTCCACACTCACTCTTTCTCACATACAAGTGCCATGCATGATCTGGCTTTCTCTCTCCCTCCCAGCGAAATAGTTTCGTAGAGCCGAAAGGCTGTCTGGGTTTCGGTGGGAACTAGTTATGGACGGCGAAGCCCTGCTGGATAGATGACACCGTATGTGTGCAACTCTGTAGAGAGATCGTAGTTTCGGTCTTAGTTCGAGGGTCCTCCCAAAGGGCTGTCCGAGTGACTGTCCGAGTCTCGAGGGTCCTCCCGAAGGGCTGTCCGAGTGACTGTCCGAGTTTCGAGGGTCCTCCCGAAGGGCTGTCCGAGTGACTGTTCGAGTTTCGGAGGTCCTCCCGAAGGTCTGTCCGCGACACCGTCCGAGGGACTGTCCGACCGCCTCCCGGAGGGCTGTCCGAGGGGCAGATGAGGGTATACATCCTCGCGGTTGGGAGGTTGTAAATCCTAGCTGCGGGGATCTGCACCACCGACCGTCATCGATTCTACTTCCGCTGCGCTACGAGTCGGTAACGAAAAAGATCAAACCTTGTATGCAGTCTCCATAGTGGTCCTGGGCTAGTGCGTAGGTCGGAAATTTTTTGTTTTCTGCTACGTTACCCGACAGTGGCATCAAGAGCCGTGCTATGCGTAGATGCAGGTTGCGATCTAGAATACATAGAGATGTATGGGTGTTGCACAATATAATTAGGTAGTAGATGAGTTCTATTACTGAAAATTATTTATGCGGGTAGCAGATGAAATCTGTTACCCGATGTTCTTGTTGCTTCCCTGGAATTTGCATATTTCTGATCTTGATAACAGTATGGTGGAGTTTCAATGTTCTGGCAATCCGCGATCCTGATTGATCAACGAAGTGCTAACAGTTCATTGAATTCCACCGTAGTTAAAAAGAAAGATGAAATTTCGCAAACGAAAGGGCAATGCAGATATGATCTGCACGGGGGTCATGCGTATGACGAAGTTTAGTATGGGGCTCGAGATTTTATTATCTCGTGTTTCATACACCCCGCAATGTTAATCTAGCGACTTGGGTTATCATGCTTGATGATGGACGTTGGTAGCTTCGGTTTGTTTCGAAACCTTAGAAGCCACGAAAAACAAGTTTTTGCATAAACCGATTAGAGGCGTCTAACTTGGTTTTGCAGGATGGTTTGCATGTGCATATGATGTGGTATAGAAAGTCTCATATTAATTCGATTATGTATGAGATGACTATATGATGTAATTTTATTAACATGACCTGCGTGTCATGATTCGGCATGATGGCTGGAGCCATATGATTGCACTTTAATGACCTGCGTGTCAACCTTATGTAATGCACTTATTTTATTAGCTATAGAGATAGCAATATTATCTGGTGCATCGACAAGGTGGTGGCAATCTTCGCGAAGGTGAACACCGACGCGAATGCCGAAGACGAAGAAATACAAGACTTCTCCGTCAGAAAGGGCTATACCATATCATGCTATTATGAATTGCCTGAGATGTTTATCCCTTATGATGCACCCTTTTGATTGCGCGGTAGTCACTTTTATTAGGGTGATCTCTCACAAAATATCAAGTAGATAGTGTTCTCCCAAGTGTAGCACCGTCACGGCACCTAACTTTTCGGGGTGCGCCATGGATGCATGGGTACGAACGATTAGGGATGTGTGAGGCGGGTGAGTTGAAACCTCGCAGCGAGATCACTTGGTTGTCTTGACGTTCAGGCATGAAAGTCATGAGCTCGGAACACACGCATCGAAAGATGAACAAGAGTCACATGGAGATGTGGTCGGCAAGTTGGCCTACCGATTAAAATTCCCGTCATGAGATGAAGATTCTATGGCGATGAATTGAAGTCCGGGTCTTGAATCGCTCACAATCAATTATGAGAGATATTGATTTGAGTGGGAGCGCACTGTAGAATTAACTTGTTTTTAATTCTCGGTGCAATTAATTATGGCCACTGTCTAAATGTGATTTGCATAATAGTTGTAGAAGAATGGCTCGCGTTTCCACCTTCCCTATTAAAATTGAATAGCTGTTAAATATCTGGTTAAAACTTTATGGTTGGTAACGTAATATGAGGATTGTCCTCAAGAGTGCCGAGAAGGACTTTGTCCTATCGCATGCTTTCGGTATTCTCCCGCTACTGCTATGGATCATATGACTCTCGTCCTTCGATCCAAAAGCTAGAATTCCTTTTCAGTCAAAGTACAATATGTTTGCTTCCATGAGACCCGAACTTCGAAAGTTTGGATAGTTATGAGATATTCATGGAATCTGAAAATCATTTTCAGAGACAGACAAAGGCTAAAATATATGAGATATCCAAAGCAATGTTTGTTTGCAAACTATTAGTAAAGGAGTTTACTGCTTTTGACTGATAAAAGAGGGATCCAGGAGAACGCCTGTCATATGATGAAAGGTGAATAAAACAACAACTTAAAGAGAAAGGAAGTGTCCAAAGGGTGTTAGTAAGACTTTCACGCCTAGGAAGTCCGGGGCTAACGCCACTCTTAAGTTGGATGCTTCTTCTGAGAGTAGGAGAAATACTAAAAGTTAAACTGTTAGAAGTATAAAGGCAAAAGGAAAGAAGACTGGAATATCCAGCTCATGTATGAATGTCATACAAGTTTTTGATGTATAGAAGGCTGGTCAAAGATATAGTTCTTGGGAATTATGGTTAAACATGTTAATCACTAATTCTTGGGTATTGTGAGTTAATCACAAAGATACCCGCTCGATTGCATTCTGTTGCAACTCGATGTAAGAATTACTATGGCCTGAAAGACTAGCCAGGAATGAGGTTTAGATACACGCAGGGAACATAGTAAATGTTACTATGCCTTCCATCGGTGTATTCCCTATGTATTTACTTTCATAATTCATTTTAGAGTTTCACACTCTAGCCCTTTGCATAAGGTATCTTGCAAGAAGGTTGTTCATAAGAGAACTTTTGATGTTCGGTGTTATGAATAACATGAAGGGCCATGCTTCCATCCTAGATGGGATGTATGTTATGAATATTGATGGAAATATGATACATCCATAACACTGACGCTAAATGTCGCAAGACTAAAAGAATACCACACAAGTGTGGCACTGCATTTGGTCACATTGGAGAAACCCGCATGGAAAATTCCATTATGATGGATTTTGAAGTCACTTGATTTTGAATCATCTGACACTTGCAACTTTCCTCCGAAAAGTGAAGTGACTGAAATACCATTCACAGGCCATAAGGAACGAGGAAAAAACTTATTGGTGATCATACATTTTGATATGTGTAGTTCAATAAATGTTGTTGCAAGTAGTGGATTTATCTCTCTTCAGAAATGACTCAAGTAGATATGTGGATATTAACTTGATGAGATGTAAGTCTGGATCTTTTGAAATCATTCGAAAGGTTTTCAAAAATGAAGTAGAAGTTATTGTAACAAGAAAATTATGTTTCTACAATTCGATTGCAGAAAGGAATATTTGAGTTACAAGTTTAGCGAATGTCTGATGAGTTATGAAAGGGGTTTCATAACTTGCACCTCCCGGAACACCACTGCAAGTGGAAAGTCCGTGAAGATGTAATCGAACCATTTATGACATGGTAAGATCAAAGATGACATAAATAAATTTGCCATTACCCCTTTTAAAAGGTGATGCTTTAGAGACTGCGGCTTTTACACTGAAAAGAGATCCATCAGGTCTATTGAAATGACGCCATGGTATGGTACGCCCAACCATGTTATATCTTTTCTTAACATTTGGAACATGGGGCTTGTGTAAAAGGTTACAAACCTATTCCAAATCAGACAAGTGCTACTTTGTAGGTTATCCCAAGTCATTGGGTATTCTCCCACCACTATACCGAGGCAAAGGATTTTGCCACAAAACGGTATGCTTTTAAAGAGAATAGTTCTTACAAAAGGTGAGTGGGAGGACAGTGCAACTCGACGAGATAACCAGTATCTTCGTCATCAGATCAAAGGAAAGAAACCTTGGAAGTGATTCCGGAGTTTCCTACTGCGACTGATACGGAAGTCTCTACAATAAAATGTATGGACTTCGGTCGAACTTGCAGCTGAACCACGTAGGCAAAGCTCGTGCAAACCTATCAGGTGCGCAAACGAGATATTGTTGTTAGACAACAGTATACCTACAATACACAAGGAAGCAATGATGGGCCCTGACTCCGGAATTGGCTAAATGCCAATACAATTCGAGATATTTTCCATATAAGTGATTCGAGATTAAAATCTTGATACACCTTTCGGAAGACTTAGAGTCTAACGAATATTTCTGGAACTAAAAACTTATACGGATAAAATGTTTTATTCATAAAGCTCGACTTGTTCCAATAACAAGTTCAAGGAGTTGACTACGATGAGATTGTCTCACCGTAGCGATGCTTGAAGTCGGTTCGGGTTGAACTAGCAATTAATACATATTTCAATCATGAGATATGAAACATGGATGACAAAAGGATTTCCATCTGATGGAAATAAAACCTAAGACTTGTATGTGATACAGTCCAAAGTAATTTGTCGATCCAGAGGATGCTAGTAAGTATGCAAACTTCAGAGTTCCAGCGATGGACAGAAGAGAGCAAAGTGGAGTTGGAATCTTCGTTTTTGATGGAATGGTCAATGGGGTTTTACTTCATCAAATGGATAACGAAGATGCTTGTGATTCAAGAAAGTAAGTGGGAGCATAATAATATTTCTAAAAACCTTGTGTGCTTGACACATTGTTAATTGGAAATAAAATTTCTTGACACGAATTATTACTTCATTTGAAAATAGTTTTTCGATGAAGTACTTAGGCTAAATAGCCTCAATATTAGGCATGATGATCTATGGAGATAGATTTACCTAATGGGGCTAAGCAATGAATACATATTGACAACGTGCTAAAACCTTTTAGCATTTAAAAACGCCAAGGAGTGATTCTTGCCGAAGTCACATGGAAAGAGTTTTGCAAGACTCGGTGTCTCAAAACACAGATGAGCAAAATACATGATGGTGATTCCACACACTCTTGTGTTTGGATTAGTCATGTATTCCATGGTATGTAAAAACAACCAGATATGTCCAATACTCCAAAGTTGTTGCAAGTATAGATACCAAAGTGATCAAAGTACTGATCATGGGACAACAGTGAAAGATGTCATTGAGTACTAGAGCCTTACTGATGACATGTTTTCTCGCAAGCAGAGATTATGAAGTGCTTGTTGTAAGTAATTACATCGATACAGTCTTCATCAATGCTCCATGCGATTTTTGATTTAAGTTAAGGGTTTTGTGTAATACACAACATGGTGGCACGGTAGTTGGAAATTGTTCCAAACAAAATACTGTGGCGAATTCTATAACAAAGGCTAAGTGTGTTGATGCTTTAGAAGCGACAAAGAAGTTGTTGAATCATATAGTTCATTCATGAACTTAGTATGGTTCCAAGATGGCTTTGGTCTATGGGACACTATTGCAGATAGTTGCCCCATAGCCCAGTCTGAGGAATCAGGTTTCCACCAATGATTCACACATATGCAAAGCCAAGTCCACACAAAATATGAATTTTGTGAAAGCATGAAAAACGCGAGGATATGCAAAGTTACACACGGAGCTGAAGTTGTCAGATCCGTTGGACATCAGGCTATACCACAAGCGAAGCATATTTTACACCAGTATGCCATAGGTGTAAAGTGCATTAGCATTGACTAGATTATTGACTCTAGTGCAAGTGGGAGTCTGTAGGAGATATGCCCTAGAGGCAATAATAAATGTTATTGGTTATCTCCCTGTTCATAATTAGGTTTATGTTCCATGCTATAACTGCTATGGTTCTCGAGTCTACACTAACCACGAGGCTCGGAGGAAGACTCATATGCACATGTGGAATAATAAACGGTAAAATGTATTCCTAGTCTGGCCTCTAAGACTGGCTCAAGTATTGCATGATGATCCTGTTTTCCTGATCATGGGCATGGCTATGCTGGCAATTTTGAGGGCACAATGTTAGAAGAACATTTGTGTTGAATCGACCCGAATTGATGTTATGCTATGAGATACATTCGTCACTAGTTAAATGGTTTATAACACAGAGATGGTTTACGTTTGCATGATTCCTTAGACCATGAGAGTATCGAGTTTCTTCATGCTTGCTTCATGAACTTTGGGGTTTGTTAAATGTCATCCGTAAATGGGTGGCAATTACGGCGGCTTACGGGTTCATGGAAAAGTATGTCAAGTAACTTGATAGCTCAAGATTGGGAATTGCTCCTCCGACGATGGATAGATATCTCTGGGCCCTCTCGGTGTTACGGTATCCATCATCGCCTGGCCAGACACTTTGTGATTTGATCACGGGGATGCCAGAACACGGGAACGAGAAAAGAGAACAATACCGGTAATGAGGTAACTGGCATAGTGGACAAGTTGTTGATCCACGGGGATGCCAACATATCTCACCTCGGGTATTTGTAACATATCACGAAGCAACAAGAATAGCACACGGCAACTCGAGGTTCACTCGAATATTCATTCGTGTGGGTATAGGGGTCAATATGGGTGTCCACGGCTCCGATGTTGATCATTGATCGGAAGGAGTTCCGGGTCATGTCTATGCTTCACCGAACCTATAGGGTCACACGCTTAAGGGTCATCTATCTGTTGAATACTAGACAGGGAGTCTGAGAGAAATTCACCAAAAAAGTTTCGGAGACAATGGAAGAGTTCCGGAGAGAGAACACCGGAAGAGTTTCGGTAAAACCGAAAAGTTGTTTCGGAGTGTACCATAAAGTCAAATTGGTTTCGGCACATGCCTGGAAATTATTGGAAGGTACCAGAATTGTTCCGGTAACTTTTGAGATTTTTCAGAGACAAAAACCGGAAATGTTTCGGACTGCCGGAACCGCTTTAGTTGCTTTTCACAGATGAAAATCACTAAACCGAAAAGTTGTTTCGGAGTACACCATAAAGTCAAATTGGTTTCGGCACATGCCTGATAATTCTTGGAGGGTGCCAGAATCGTTCTGGAAACTTTCTGGAATTTTCCGGGATGAAACCGGAAATGTTCCGGAGCTGCCGGAACCGCTTCAGATGCTTTTCGCAGATGAAAATCACTAAACCAGAATTGTTTCGGAACGCGTTGAAAATTATTTTAGTGGGTACTGGAAATGTTCTAAGCCCACATAAATATTTTTAGTTCGGACGGACGCTGAAATATGTCGTCGTGAATAGTGAAAGTGCTTTTTGGATTACTTTATGGAAAGCCACCTTTTGGGGCTTTACTCACAAATATCTCTATGGATGACATGGAAGGATAAGGGCTGCCCACTTGCTTTTACCTTTGTGCCCTTGTGAAGGGGATTTTGGGTATTTCAAGTATCACCCTACCCCTTGGGTTTTCCTATAAATAGAGGTGGAGATGCACTCTCCACACTCACGCTTTCTCACATACAAGTGCCATGCATGATCTGGCTTTCTCTCTCCCTCCCAGCGAAATAGTTTCGTAGAGCCGAAAGGCTATCTGGGTTCCGGTGGGAACTAGTTCTGGACGGTGAAGCCCTGCCGGATAGATGACACCGTATGTGTGCAACTCTGTAGATAGATCGTAGTTTCGGTCTTAGTTCGAGGGTCCTTCCGAAGGGCTATCCGAGTGACTGTCCGAGTTTCGAGGGTCGTCCCGAAGGGCTGTCCGAGTGACTGTCCGAGTTTAGAGGGTCCTCCCAAAGGGCTGTCCGAGTGACTGTCCGATTTTTGGAGGTCCTCCCGAAGGGCTGTCCGCGACACCGTCCGGGGGACTGTCCGACCGCCTCCCGGAGGGCTGTCCGAGGGGCAGATGAGGGTATACATCCTCGCGGTTGGGAGGTTGTAAATCCTAGCTGCGGTGATCTGCACCGCCGATCGTCATCGATTCTACTTCCGCTGCGCTACGAGTCGGTAACGAAAAAGATCAAACCTTGTATTCAGTCTCCATAGTGGTCCTGGGCTGGTGCGTAGGTCGGAAAATTTTTGTTTTCTGCTACGTTACCCTACAAGTATTACTTCTATAATTAAGTCTCTAGCTCAGCTCCTTCATTGCATGTATATATAATTATCCTCATTATATTATGCAGATTGAAGATGGTCGAATGCAAAAAAGAACAAATCTATGACATTGGGTTCATTAGCCCAAATACCGTAAATGAATGGTCGGTACAAAACGCCGCCAAAGATACCGAGGACAACTTGCTACAAGCGTTCCTTGGACATCAAAACAAAAGGGAAATACTCTTTCCTTACGTCTTCAAGTGAGTGTTACTGTCTTGTGCATATTCGGTTCCGCTTACTCGAGGTTAAGTAATGTAATTGATGAGTTATGCGTGCGCAGCTTCCACTTTATTCTACTATCCATTCAGCTTGACGGGGCATTAGTAACTGTCTTAGACTCGAGACGTAAAGATCCCGAGAATTATGCGGACATGACTGGAATGCTCCAGAAGTAAGTTCCATCAATACCGGGACCATATCAGCAACTTTCGTTCATTTCTTGATATCAAGTAATCATTTTTTTGGCTGCCAGGGTTTGGAAAAAGTTCACCCGAATGGTTCGCGGTCTAAACAATGAGATGCGATTTACACACCCCAGAGTAAGTAGTACTAGCTAGTTCAGCGCATCTCTCATTGATTCTAGTTTCATCAATACCATTACCATGTTTGCTTATCAGTTAGATTGAACTCTATTCTCGTAAAGTGCTTGTACCAGGCACCCGAGAATCATTTATGTGGATACTACGTATGCGAGTTCATTTGCCACTATACCTCTGAGCGGGGCTTCTCTGAGAAACAATTTGAAGTACATAAACAATATTCACAATTTTATTTTATATATTACCATCAATTGTGTTGAGTTTCATTCATATATATGTATTGGCCCCCTTCTTTAAATTAGATCTGGCAGATGCGGGATGAACTCCTACCACATGATCGCATACGAGCAATTCAAGAGGAATTGGCAGGATTCTTTCTTGACCACGTCATACCTGAACACGGAGAATACCATGTGAAATTAGATCTTAGGTGTTAGGGATTGTAAGACATGTTATATTGTACATATGTAGTAGCGTCGGATAGATATACGAAAACTTGTTGTTCGACCAAGCACGGAGAAAGAGATGTCACTTCTCTCTATATATGTTCATGACGATCTTGTGTAATTAATGGTTTCCTTCATTTGCTTACTAGCTAGCGTCGAGTTCTCTCTATATGTATAGTAGCTAGCGTCGACGAAGCACGGAGAAAGAGAAGTCACTTCTCTCTATTAGCTAGCTAACACAATATGAAACCCCTAAATTAACCCTCCCAAACCCCTAAACCCCCCCTTCCGGAAAAAAAACCCCTGCGCGTGCGAGCTGCTGACACGTGGCTGCCTTTTGGTCCCGGTTGGTGTTACCAACCGGGACTGAAAGTCCTCCTGCCTGGGCGCCCCGCAGCGGCCACGTGGAGCCCCTTTGGTCCCGGTTCGTAAGCAAACCGGGACTAGATGTTTTGGGCATTAGTCCCGATCGTTTTGTCCCGGTTCCAGAACCGGGACTAAAGGCCCTCTGGAACCGAGACTAGTGCCCTGTTTTCTACTAGTGGTACGTGCAACTGGCGGGTGCTCGCTAGCTGCTGCATCCATGGAGAGATTAATGTATTGATGCCACTGCTATAAAACAAATGTCTGAACAGTACATGGAAAAGATAACAGCTAGAGGCCAGGTGATCAGACTCTTCTGACTGAAAAACTATTTTTCTTTAGAACTCCGCGTGCTCAGGGTGTGCCTTCATCTAGACACTGGAGAACTAGTATCGTTAGTCCAGAACCAGGATAAAAGATGTAATTAACCCGACAACCGTAACACCTTATAGAGATTTGCTTCGTGCACTAGTAAAAAACAGGGCTTTGATCCTGGCCAGATCAGAGCATTAGTCCCGGTCGTGTTACGAACCAGGACTAATGGGAGCATCAGTCCCGGTTCGAGAGGCTAGGACGCCAGCCGGGCCTCGGCAGGCATCAATCCCGGTTCGGCTGGGACCTTTAGTCCCCGTTCCAGCCACCAACGGGACTAAAGGGGTTGCTGCCTTTTAGTCCCGGTTGGTGTCTGGAACCGGGACTAAAGGTTAGTCCATTAGTCCCGGTTTTAGACACAAACCGGGACTAAAGTGGTTGCCCATATATATGCACCCCCCCATCTCCTCTGTTATTTGGCCGTGCAATGGTGGAGGTGTGGGCTACTCTATTTTTTGCCTATATATGCACATGAGGTGTTCGATGAAATGTCGGAGCCACAATTAAGCTTCCTCCTCTGTTCTTCCTCCAAGCTCGACCTCCAAGCTCCATTTTTCCCAAGATTTTTCTAGGTTTGGCGATGCACCAACCATCCAAGTGTTCTAAAAAGGTTAGCAACTTCATTATTTCATCTCTCACTGCTAGTTTAGCTCATTTCAAATGCTCCAGAAGTAGTGTGGTTTGTGGGTTTTAGTGGAGGAGTGTATGTGTGAGTTTATTTAATTTAGATGCACAATTTGAGCTCAAATTAACTTCTTAGTTTGCACATGTGTAGGGTAACATCCTGTCCCCGTCCCCGTCCTCACCGCCGTCGATCGCCCGCGCCAATCTCGTTGCCGGCACCTCCGTGGTGAGCATTTTGTTCTTACACTACTAGAAAAAAGGCTGTTAGTGGCGCACCTATTTCTGCCATTAATGGCGCACTATAGGTGCGCCACTATTACCACGCCATTAGTAACAAATACTAATGGCGCACCTCTGGTGCACCATTAGTATTGCAGGTAACAGTGGCGCACCTCTGGTGCGCCATTACTATTGCTACAGGTGCGCCACTGGTAACTTTTTTTTTTGAATTTTGTAGGCGGGAAAATAGTAGTGGCGCACCGTCTAACCCCCACCGTGCGCCATTGCTATTTTTGAATTTTGAATTTGGATTTGGATCTAGATCTGGCTTATTATTTTGGCTCGTTTTTTTGCTCGTTTTTTGTGGTTGAATTTTTTTCAAATTTCGTTCTCGACCTGGATCTTTTACGTTCTTTGTGCCGAGGGAGCTCCACATGTGGCCGGAAGTAGAGGAGGAGGGAGCAGAGACCGTGAGGAGGAGAGGAGGGAGGAGGAGGTCGCCGGAGAGGAGGAGGACCGTGAGCAGGAGAGGAAGGAGGAGCACCGTGAGGAGGAGAGGTGGGAGGAGGAGGTCGCCGGAGGAGGAGTACAGTGAGGAGGAGAGGTGGGAGGAGGAGGTCGCCGGAGGAGGAGCACCGTGAGGAAGAGGTCACCGGAGGAGGAGCACTTTTTTGAATCTTTTATCATTTTCTTTTATTTATTTTTAAACCGAAAAGGCGATCCACGGGGGGGGGGGGGTGTGGGTGTGTGTGTGTGTGTGGTGGGGTGTGTTTGTGTGTGTGAGAGACATTAGTAATGGCGCACCCTCCCTGGTGCGCCATTGCTAACCTTAGCAATGGCGCACCAGGGGGGGTGCGCCATTACTAATGTCTCTCACACACGCAGGCCCACACCCTCACCAGACATAACAATGGCGCACCACACCAAGGTGCGCCATTACTATGTAGCATAGTAGTGGCGCACCTAGGTGTGGTGCGCCATTGCTATGTCTGGTGGGGGTGGGGGTGGAAAAAAATAGCAATGGCGCACTGCTCAGGTGGTGCGCCACTACTAAAAAAATAACAATGGCGCACCTGTTTCTGGTGCGCCATTGCTATATAGCAGTGGCGCACCACACCCATGGTGCGCCATTACTAGGGATATTGGCTATAGCCATTTTTCTAGTAGTGTTATCTTTTTTTAAAGAAAAAATTCTTGTATGATTTATATAGCTACTTGTATAATTTTCTTACTTGTATTATTGTTTGTTATTATATAGTGTCATGGTTTTGGTATCCGCCCCCGTCGGATCTCGTCCGGTCTATGATTCGGATGTGGTATATTATCTTTTATAACTATTTGTTTTATTTAGTGTTTATGACAATTATGCCGACCAACTTGACATAGATGTCTTTATCTAGGAGGTATGTGAACCGTAAATTCCAAACGACCCTCTTGTCGAGAGGTTAAATTTAGTTGAAAAAGAAAACAATTATTTGAAATAAAAATTGAAAAGGATTGAAGAACAGAAGATGAAATTGGAGTTGCATGTTGCCGATGTCGTTGATCTACACAAAATCCAGATAGATGCAATGCGCTTGAAGATTAGAAAGATTACAAATATGCCATTGATAAAGAGGCTTGGTATCATTATGCTGTTGGATCAATTGTTACCTTAGTTGCGATTTTGATCGCATTTGTTGTTGCATTTAAATGTTTTACATAGTTGTATGTTAGTTTCAATGTATGTTTTAATTAGATGCTCTAGAGAGCTGTATGTTGTTCTATGAGAACTATGTATGAACTTTATGTATTTATTTTTTCAGTAATAACATTTGATCACTACTGTACTTTGGTTTTAATGTGATGATAAACTTGTATTAATTTGGTCATTTCTCTATTCATGATGTTTTGTAATGGTTTTTGATATACTTAATTATATAATGCACGCAGATGAACCGGCAATGGATGTACGATGACCGACGCACCTCCGACTACGTTACGGGCCTGCGTAATTTTCTTGAAGTGGCTGAGGCAAACAAGCAGAATGGTTTTATGTATTGTACATGTACTGTCTATGGGAATATGAAGGATTACTCTTCCTCAAAAACACTTCACTTCCACCTGCTTGAGAAGGGTTTCATGCCACACTATAATTTTTGGACCAAGCACGGAGAAAGAGGGGTTATGATGGAAGACAACGAAGAAGAAGAGGATGATGACAACTATCCTATGTTCCTTGAATACGGTGATACTGCAACGGGGGAAGCTGAAGATCAAGAGGCACCAGATGTGCCTGATGATGATCTTCGTCGGGTCATTGTTAATGCACACAGAGGATGCGAAAGTGAAAGGGAGAAGTTGAAGTTCGATCTCATGTTAGAGGATCACAAAAAAGGGTTGTACCCAAATTGCGAAGATGGCAACACAAAGCTCGGTACCGCACTGGAATTGCTGCAATGGAAGGCAGATAATGGTGTATCTGACAAGGGATTTGGGAAGCTACTGAAAATAATGAAGAAGAAGCTTCTAAAGGATAACGAATTGCCTGACAATACGTACGAAGCAAAGATGGTTCTCTGCCCTCTAGGATTAGAGGTGCAGAAGATACATGCATGCCCTAATGACTGCATCCTCTACCGCGGCGAGGAGTATGAGAATTTGAATGCATGCCCAGTATGCGGTGCATTGCGGTATAAGATCAGACGAGATGACCCTGGTGATGTTGAGGGCGAGCGCCCCAGGAAGAGGGTTTATGCCAAGGTGATGTGGTATGCTCCTATAATACCACGGTTGAAACGTCTGTTCAGAAACAAAGAGCATGCCAAGTTGTTGCGATGGCACAAAGAAGACCGTAAGAAAGACAGGAAGTTGAGAGTACCCGTTGATGGGCCGCAGTGGAGAAAAATCGAGAGAAAGTGGCCGGACTTTGCAGGTGACGCACGGAACTTATGGTTTGGTTTAAGTGCAGATGGCATTAATCCTTTTGGGGAGCAGAGAAGCAATCATAGCACCTGGCCTGTGACTCTATGTATCTATAACCTTCCTCCTTGGTTGTGCATGAAGCGGAAGTTCATTATGATGCCAGTTCTCATCCAAGGCCCTAAGCAACCCGGCAACGACATTGATGTGTACCTAAGGCCATGAATTGATGAACTTTTACAGCTGTGGAATAAAAAAGGTGTACGTGTGTGGGATGAGCACAAACAGGAGGAATTTGACCTACGAGCGTTGCTGTTTGTAACCATCAATGATTGGCATGCTCTTAGTAACCTTTTAGGACAGACGAACAAGGGATACCACGCATGCACGCACTGTTTAGATGGGACTGAAAGTATATATTTGGACAAATGCAAGAAGAATGTGTACCTGGGACATCGTCGGTTCTTCCGACCAATCATGCCTTAAGAAAGAAAGGCAAGAATTTCAAAGGTGAGGCAGATCACCGAAAGAAGCCTGTCCTCCGTACTGGTGATGATATACTTGATATGGTCAAGGATTTACAAGTAATCTTTGGAAAGGGTCATGGCGGACAATCTGTTCCAAATGACGATGACGAACACGCCCCCATGTGGAAGAAGAAATCTATATTTTGGCAGCTAGAATATTGGAAAGTCCTAGAGGTCCGCTCTGCAATCGACGTGATGCACGTGACGAAGAACCTTTGTGTGAACCTTCTAGGCTTCTTGGGCGTGTATGGGAAGACAAAAGATACACCGAAGGCATGGGAGGACCAGCAACGTATGCACGAAAAAGACGACATGCATCCAAAGCAGTATCAAGGTCCTGCCAGCTACGGTCTTACCAAAGAAGAGAAGGAAATCTCTTTTGAATGCCTGCTCAGTATAAAGGTCTCGTATGGCTTCTCGTCGAATATAAAGGGAATAATAAATATGGCAGAGAAAAAATTCCAAAACCTAAAGTCTCATGACTGCCACATGATTATGACGCAATTACTTCCGGTTGCATTGAGGGGGCTTCTACCGGAAAATGTTCGATTAGCCATTGTGAAGCTATGTGCATTCCTCAATGCAATTTTTCAGAAGGTAATCGATCCTGAAAACCTACCAAGGTTACAGAATGATTTGCTCCAATGTCTTGTCAGTTTCGAGTTGGTGTTCCCACCATCCATCTTCAATATTATGAAGCACGTCCTAGTCCACCTAGTCGACGAGATTGCCATTCTGGGTCTTGTATTTCTACACAATATGTTCCCCTTTGAGAGGTTCATGGGAGTCTTAAAGAAATATGTTCGTAACCGTGCTAGGCCAGAAGGAAGCATCTCCAAGGGCCATAAAATAGAGGAGGTTATTGAGTTTTGTGTTGACTTTATTCCTGACCTGAAGTCGATTGGTGTTCCTGAATCGCGGTATGAGGGGAGACTGGGTGGAAAAGACACGCTAGGACCGAACTCAATAATATGTAGGGACGAGCATTCTTGGGCGCAAGCACACTACATAGTTATACAAAATTCTACCTTGGTGGCCCCGTATATCAATGAACACAAGAATATTCTATGCTACAAACACCGGGAGCAGTCTGACGACTGGATTACACGTGAACACATGGGGACTTTCGGCGGTTGGTTGCAAACACATCTCATGGGTAACACCACTATTGGAGATGAGTTGTACTTCTTGGCCAGGACACCATCTTTGACTGTATTGACTTTCCAAGGGTACGAGATAAATGGGTATACATTTTACACGATCGCCCAAGATAAAAAGAGCACCAACCAAAACAGTGGTGTCTGCTTTGATGCAGCAAACACCAATAGGGCAAAGGACACATATTATGGTTACATAGATGCCATATGGGAACTTGACTATGGACGTGATTTTAAGGTCCCTTTGTTTCGGTGCAAATGGGTCAATCTGACAGGAGGCGGGGTACAAGTAGACCCGCAGTACGGAATGACAACAGTGGATCTCAACAATCTTGGGTACACAGATGAACCATTCGTCCTAGCCAATGATGTGGCGCAGGTTTTCTATGTGAAGGACATGTCTACCAAACCGGAAAAAAAGAACATATAAGGAAGTGAATACATCATATGATGAGCCAAAGCGCCACATAGTTCTTTCAGGGAAAAGAAACATTGTGGGAGTGGAGGACAAGACAGACATGTCAGAAGATTATGAAATGTTTCATGAAATTCCTCCCTTCAGAATGAAGACTGACCCAAGCATCCTGTTAAATGATGAAGATTATCCATGGTTACGGCGCAATAAGCAAGGGACACACGCGAAGAAATAGTTTTATATCCCAAAAGATCCCACTCTGGGATGTGACCGGCTTCACCGCCATCACTTTCTCTCTAGTGTGAGTTTCCAGACTTATAGCTGGAAAGTGCCACTTCGGACAAACCGGAGGGAATCTTTGTAAGAGCTAGCTAGGGCATTTTGGCATTGGGAACATGATTTTAGAAATAATTATTTATTAAGATAAATTTCAATTATTCCTATCCTTTTAGTATTTTAATTATACAGAGGATTTAATCAATGCAAATATTTATACCATTTTAGCAGGTGTACCAAGTTTGAGCTCATTTGGACATGTTTAGCAATGTTAAGTTGCTCAAATTAGAAAATGGACAGAGATGGTTTCGAGGGAATTTGATGATGTTATCTCCAAGCCATGAGACTTGGCAAGATCATCAAATATGGCATTTGTGACATGCTACAATTTTAGTTATGATCAACTAAAACAAAACTATAATATTCTTCAATAGCAAAAAGAATAAACTAAAAAGCTTTTATAAAACTCAAGTTATGATCAAATAATATTAACTTAAAACTATATAAAATTTATGCAACTAAAATTTTCAGTTGTAGCTGTCCAAATCAAGCAAACAATAACATGAAACTATATAAAAGTGTGCAGAAGTTATTCATATTCAAACTCTTTTCAAAATCCAAATGAAAACAGAGAAAATGTGCAACATATCAAAAAAAAGGAAAGAAATAAAAAAATGCCCGCCTACTGGGCAGTGCTGCACGACCTGCACACGACTAGAAGCCCAACAGGGCCAGGATGCAGGCCCATAGAGCATCTGCTAGTGGGCCCAACAGGGCAGAGTAATAGCAACGTAGTAGGCACGTGTTCTGTTTGAGAGAGGCTCGTGCTGCCTCTCTCACAGCGGGGCTTATAAGCTGGTCGTCGTGCTCATCAACTAGCAAGGTGGGACTAAACTCCCACCCGCGTCAGCTCCGCGCGCGCAACCAACCCTTTAGTCTCGGTTGGTGCCACCAACCGGGACTAAAGGTTCCAGGCATATATGACTGCTGCCTTCTCCCCTTCCCAATCGACCACCATTTTCACGAAGAAACAGAGGAGCAGAGAGCCGCCGCCGCCCTCTCCATCGCGACGCCGTCACGCTGCCCATTTTCGCTGGCGACCCTCCGCGCCCGCGCCCTCCGCGCCCTTGACGTCCGCGCGCGTCTCCGACGTCCTAACGCGCCGCCGTCACAGATCTTCTTGGTGGCGGCGAGGAAACCGTTGGGGAACACGACAGAAAACAAAAAAAATCGGTACAGCGAGCACGCCCAAGATCACTATGGAGATGCATACAAGGTTTCAATCTTTTCGTTACCGACTCGTAGCGCAGCGGAAGTAGAGTCAATGACGATCGGCGGTACAGATCCCCGCAGCTACGATTTTACAACCTCCCAACCGCGAGGATGTTCCCCCCTCGTCTGCCCCCCGGACAGCCCTCCGGAAGGCGGTCAGACAGTCCCTCGGACGGTCACTCGGACAGCCCTTCGGGAGGACCCTCGAAACTCGGACAGTCATTCGGACAGCCCTTCGGGAGGCACTCTCAAACTAAGACCGAAACTACGATCTCTCTACAGAGTTGCACACATACGGTGTCATCTATCCGGCAGGGCTTCGCCATCTAGAACTAGTTCCCACCGGAACCCAGACAGCCTTTTGGCTCTACGAAACTTTTTCGCTGGGAGGGAGAGAGAAGCCAGACAAGTCTATGGCATGTGTATGAGAGCAAGGGATAATCTTGGAGAGCACTCTCCACCTCTATTTATAGGAGGAGCAAGGGGTAGAGGCCATGGGTGAAAAAAGTCCAAAAGGGGCTTGGATATTTCACCATGCCACATAAGGATGGGTTGATCTTATCCACCTAATAGTGGAAGGAAGCCCCATGCCCCCCCCCATGCCATGGACGAAATTGGCTGCCCCCTTGGGGGGGCCCACCACCTTTCCATCCACCTTATCTTCTCTCCAAAAATAGGGAATACCTTCTAGAAGGAAACCCCACCAAAACCAGCCCAAAAAGTGCTTTTCACTATTCACAAAGACATTTTTCTGCGTCCGATAAATCCCAAATTATTTATCTGCGCCTAGAACAATTCCAGTACCCACTAAAACAATTTTGAACACATTCCGAAACAATTTCGGAACAATATTTTTCTTCAGCGAAAAGCTACTATAGCGGTTCCGGCTGCTCCGGAACATTTCTGGTTTTTATGCTAGAAAATTCCCAGAAGTTTCCAGAATACAACTGGCACCCTCCAAGAATTTTCAGGCATGTTCCGAAACCATTTTGACTTAATGGTATACCCCGAAACAAATTTTCGGTTTTACCGAAACTATTCCGGTGTTCTCTCTCCGAAACTTTTCCGTTGACTCCGAAACTTTTTCGGTGAATTTCTCTCAAACTCCCTGTCTAGTATTCAGCAGATAGATGACCCTTAAGCATTTGACCCTATAGGTTCAGTGAAGTATAGACATGACCGGAACACCTTCTGATCAATGATCAACATCGGAGTCGTGGACATCCATATTGACCCCTATACCCACACAAATGAATATTCGAGTGAACCTCCAGTTACCGTGTGCTATTCCTGTTGCTTCACGATATGTTACATAACCCAAGGTGAGATTTATCTGCATCCCCGTGGATCAACAACTTGTCCACTATGCCAGTTACCTCGTTACCGGTTTTGTTCTCTTTTCTCGTTTCCGCGTTCCGGCATCCCTATGATCAAATCACATTGTGCCTGGCCAGACGATGATGAATACCGTAACACCGAGAGGGCCCGAGAATATCTCTCCATCGTCGAAGTAGCAAATCCCAATCGTGAGCTATCTCGTTACTTGTCATACTTTTCCGTGAACCCGTAAGCCGCCGTAATAGCCACCCAGTTACGGATGACGTTTAACAAACCCCAAAGTTCACGAAGCAAGTACGAAGGAACTCGATACTCTCATGGTCAAAGGAATAACGCAAACATTAAATTCTCTGTGTTATTAACCATTAACTTGTGACGAATGTATCTCATAGCATTACATCAATTTGGGTCGATTCAACACAAATGTTCTTCTAACATTGCGCCCTAAAAATTGCCGGCATAGCCATGCCCATGACCAGGAAAACAGGATCATCATGCAATACTTGAGCTAGTCTTAGAGGCATGACTAGGAATACTTTTTATCGTTTATTATTCCACACGTGCATATGAGTTTTCCTCCGAGCCTCGTGGTTATTGTAGACTCGAGAACCATAGCAGTTATAGCATGGAATATAAACTTAATTAGGAACATGGGGATAAATAATAACATTTATTATTGCCTCTAGGGCATATCTCCTACAGACTCCCACTTGCACTAGAGTCAATAATCTAGTCAATGCTAATGCACTTTACTCCTATGGCATACTAGTGTAAAATATGCTTCGCTTGTGGTATAGCCTGATGTCCAACGGATCTGACAACTTCAGCTCCGTGTGTACCTTGCATATCCTCGCATTTTCACGCTTTCACAAAATTCATATTTTGTGTGGACTTGGCTTTGTATATATGTGAATCATTGGTCGAACCTTGATTCCTCAGACAGAGCTATGGAGCAACTATCTACAATAGTGTCCCATTGACCAAAGCCATCTTGGAACCATACTAAGTCCATGAATGAACTATATGATTCAACATCTTCTTTGTCGCTTCTAAAGCATCAACATACTTGGCCTTTTTTATATAATTCGCCAAAGTAAACTGTTTTAGAACAATTCCAACTTACCGTGCCACCGTATTGTGTATCACACAAAACCTTAACTTAAATCGAAAATCGCATGGAGCATTGATGAAGACTGTATCGATGCAATTACTTACAACGAGCACTTCATAATCTCTGCTTGCGAGAAAACATGTCATCAGTGCTACTTTAGTACTCAATGACATTTGTCACTGTTGTCCTATGATCAGTACTTTGATCACTTTGGTATCTATACTCGCAACAGTTTGGGAGTATCGGACATATCTGGTTGTTTTACATACCATGGAATACATGATTAATCCAAACACAAGAGTGTGTGGAATCTCCATCATGTATTTTGCTCATCAGTGTTTTGGGACACCGAGTCTTACAAAACTCTTTCCATGTGACTTCAGCAAGAATCACTCCTTGGCGTTTTAATGCTAAACTGTATTAGCATCTTGTCAATATGTATTTTGGCTTAGCCCTATTAGGCAATTCTATCTCGCAGATAAACATGCCTAATGTCAAGGCTACTTAGCCCAAGCACTTCATCAAAAAACTATTTTCAAATGAAGTCCTAATTCGTGTCAAGAAATTTATATTATTTCCAATTAAAAATGTGTCAAGCACACAAGGTTTTTAGAAATATTATTATGATCCCACTTACTTTCTTGTAACCACAAGCATCTTCGTTATCCATTGATGAAAACAAACTCTTTTGACCATTTCATCAAAAACGAAGATTCCAACTCCTTTTTGCACTCTTCTGTCCATCGCTGGAACTCTGAGGTTTGCATACTCACTAGCATCCTTTGGATCGATAAAATACTTTGGACGGTATCACATACAAGTCCTAGTTTGTATTCCCATTTCATGGAAATTCTTTCGTCATCCATGTTTCATATCTCATGATTGAAATATGTATTAATTGCCAGTTTAACCCAAACTGACTTTTAGCATTGCTGCGGTGAGACAACCTCATCGTAGTCAACTCCTTGAACTTGTTATTGCAACAAGTTGAGCTTTATGGATAAAACATTTTATCCACATCAGTTTATAGTTCCATAAAAATTTCGATAGACTCCAAGTCTTCCGAAGGGTTTATCAAGATATAATCTTGAATCATTCATATGGAAACTATCTCGGATTATATTGGCATTTAGCCAATTCCGGAGTCAGGGCCCATCATTGCTTCCTTGATTATCGTAGGTATACTGTTGTCTAACAACAATATTTCGTTTGCGCACCTGAGAGGTTTGCACGAGTTTTGCCTACGTGGTTCAGCTGCAAGTTCGACCGAAGTCCATACATCTCATGTAGAGGCTTCCGTATCAGTCGCAGTAGGAAACTCTGGAATCACTTCCAAGGTTCCTTTCCTTTGATCTGATGATGAAGATACTGTTATCTCATCGAGTTGCACTATCCTCCCACTCACCTTTTTGCAAGAACCATTCTCTTTAAAAGCATACCGTTCTTTGTGGCAAAACCCTTTGCCTCGGTATAGTGGTGGGGGAATACCCAATAACTTGGGATTACCTGCAAAGTAGCACTTGTCTGATTTGGAATAGGTTTGTAAGCATTTTTCATAAGCCCCATATTCCAAATGTTAAGAAAAGATGTAACATGGTTGGGCGTACCATACCATGGCGCTATTTCAACAAACCTGATGGCGCTCTTTTCAGTGTAAAAGCCACAGTCTCTAAAGCATTACTTTTAAAAGGGAAAATGGCAAATTGATTTATGTCATCTTTGATCTCACCATGTCATAAATGGTTTGATTACATCTTCACGGACATTCCACTTACTGTGGTGTTCCGGGAGGTGTAAGTTATGAAACTCTTTTCACAACTCATCAGACATTCGCTAAACTTGTAACTCAAAATATTCCTTTCCGCAATCTAATTGTAGAAACATAATTTTCTTGTTACAATAATTTCTACTTCATTTTTGAAAAACCTTTTGAATGATTTCAAAAGATCCAGACTCACGTCTCATCAAGTAAATATGCATATATCTACTTGAGTCATTTCATAAGATAGACAAATCCACTGCCAGCAACAACATTTATCGGACTACACACATCACGATATATGATTACCAATAAGTTCTTCGCTCGTTCCTTATGGCATGTGAACGGTATTTCAGTCACTTCACTTCTCGGAGGAAAGTAGCAAGTGTCAGATGATTAATAATCAAACGACTTCAAAATCCATCATTATGGAATTTCTCCATGCGGGTTTCTCCAATGTGACCAAATGCAGTGCCACACATATGTGGTATTCTTTTAGTCTTGCGACATTTAGTGTCATTGCTACGGATGTATCATATTACCATCAATATTCATAACATACATCCCATCCTTGATGGAAGCATGGCCCTTATGTTATTCATGATACTGAACAACAATTGTTCTTTTATGAATAACACTCTTGAAACAAACATTATGCAAATGGGCTAGAGTGTGTAAAACTCTAAAATGAATTATGAAAGTAAATACAAAGGTAATGTATTATTATCAATATTCATAACATACATCTCATTCATAATGAAAGTATGGCCTTTATTCATAACACCGAACATCAAAAGTTCTCTTATGAACAACCTTCTTGCAATATACTTTATGCAATGGGCTAGAGTGTGTAAAACTTTAAAATGAATTATGAAAATAAATACAGACGGTAATACACAGATGGAAGGTATAGTAACTTTTACTATGTTCCCAGCGCGTATCTAAACCTCATTACTGGCAAGTCTTTTTGGCCGTAGTAGTTCTTGTATCGAGTTGCAAGAGAATGCAATCGAACGGGTATTCCTGTGATCAAAAGTCAATCACAATACCCAAGAACTATTTCTTTTTTACCAGCCTTCCAAACATCAATAAGTTGTATGACTTTCATACATGAGTTGGACATTCCAAACTTCTTTCCTTTTGCCCTTATACTTCTAACAGTTTTACTTTCAGTCTTTCTCCTACTCTCAGAAGAAGCACCCAACTTAAGAGTGGCGTTAGCCCCGAACATCCTAGGTGTGTAAGTCACACTAACACCCTTTGGACATTTCCTTTCTCTTTAAGTTGTTTGTTTTATTCACCTTCATTTACATGACAGACGTTCTCCTGGATCCCTCTCTTATCAGTCAAATGACCAGTAAACACTTTACTAATACCTTGCAAACAAACATTGCTTTGGATATCTCATATCTTTTAGCCTTTGTTTGTATCTGGAAATAATTTTCAGTTCCATGAGTATCACATAACTATCCCAAAGTTTTGAAGTTCGGGTTTTATGGAAGCAAACATATTGCACTTGACCGTAACGGAATTCTAGCTTTTGGACCGAAGGACGAGAGTCACATCATCCATAGCATCAGCGGGAGAATACCGAAAACATGCGATAGGACAAAGTCCTTCTCGGCACTCTTTGAGGACAATCCTCACATTACGTTACCAATCATAAAGTTTTAACCAGATAAATAACAGCTTATTCAATTTTAATAGGGAAGGTGGAAACGCGAGCCATTATTTTACAACTATTATGCAAATTTCACTTAGACAATGTCCATAATTAATTGCACCGAGAATTAAATAAGTTAATTCTATAGTGCGCTCCCACTCAAAACAATATCTCTCATAATTGATTGTGAGTGATACAAGACCCATATTGAAATTCAACGCCAAGGATGTATCCATCTTAAGTGACGAGAATTGCAATCGGTAGGCCAACTTGCCAATCACATCTCTATGTGACTCTTGTTCATCTTTCGATGGGCGTGTTCCGGGCTCAAGACGATCCTCCGGAATGTCAAGACAACCAAGTGATCTTGTTGCGAGGTCTCAACTCACCCGCCTCACACCTCTCTAATCGTTCGTACCCATGTATCCATGTGATACCCCGAAGAGATAGGTGCCGTGACGGTGCTACACTTGGGAGAACACTAACTACTTGATATTTTTGTGAGAGATCACCCTAATAAAAAGCGACTACCGCGCAATCAAAAAGGGAGCATCATAAGGGATAAACATCTCAGGCAATTCATAATAGCATGGTATGGTATAGCCCTTTCTGACGGAGAAGTCATCAATTTCTTCGTCTTCAGCATTCGCGTCGGTGTTCACCTTCGCGAAGTTTGCCACCACCTTGTCGATGCACCAGATAATATTGCTATCTCTATAGCTAATAAAATAAGTGCATTACATAAGGTTGACACGCAGGTCATTAAAGTGACAATCATATGGCTCCAGCCATCATGCCGAATCATGACACGCAGTTCATGTTAATTTACATTGTATAGTCATCTCATACATAATCAAATTAAATATGAGAACTGCTATACCACATCACATGCATGCCTCATGTCATCCTGCAAAACCAAGTTAGACGCCTCTAATCGGTTTATGCAAAATTTTATTTTACGTGGCTTCTAAGGTTTCAACCAAACCGCAGCTACCAACGTTTATCATCAAGCATGATCATTCAAGTTGCTAGATTAACTTTGCGCGGCGTATGAAACACGAGATAATAAAATCTCGAGCCCCATACTAAATTTCGTCATACGCATGACCCCCATGCAGATCATATCTGCATTGCCCTTTCGTCTGCGAAACATCCATCTTTCTCAACTATGGCAGAACCCAAAGACACTGAAGCACTTCGTTGATCTGTCAATCAGCATACTCAGGAGGAGCATGAAAGGATCGCGGATTGCCAGAACTTTGTCAGATTCCACCATGTCGTCAAGACCAGGCCTACGCAAATTTAAGGGAAGCAACAAGAATATCGGGTAATAGATTTCATCTACTACCCGCACAAATAATTTTCAGCAATAGATCTTATCTACTACAAAATTATACTATGCAATACACATACATCTCATGTATTCTAGATCGTAACCTGCACCTACGCATAGCCTTGCTCATGATGCCACTGTTGGGGAACGCGACAGAAAACAAAAAAATTCGGTACAGCGAGCACGCCCAGGATCACTATGGAGATGCATACAAGGTTTCGATCTTTTCGTTACCGACTCGTAGCACAGCGGAAGTAGAGTCGACGACGATCGACGGTGCAGATCCCCGCAGCTAGGATTTTACAACCTCTCAACCGCGAGGATGTACGCCATCGTCTGCCCCCCGGACAGCCCTCCGGAAGGCGGTCAGACAGTCCCTCGGACGGTCACTCGGACAGCCCTTCGGGAGGACCCTCGAAACTCGGACAGTCATTCGGACAGCCCTTCGGGAGGCACTCTCGAACTAAGACCGAAACTACGATCTCTCTATAGAGTTGCACACATACGGTGTCATCTATCCGGCAGGGCTTCGCCGTCCAGAACTAGTTGCCACCGGAACCCAGACAGCCTTTCGGCTCTACGAAACTATTTCGATGGGAGGGAGAGAGAAGCCAGACAAATCTATGGCATGTGTATGAGAGCAAGGGATAATCTTGTAGAGCCCTCTCCACCTCTATTTATAGGAGGAGCAAGGGGTAGAGGCCATGGGTGAAAAAAGTCCAAAAGGGGCTTGGATATTTCACCATGCCACATAAGGATGGGTTGATCTTATCCACCTAATGGTGGAAGGAAGCCCCATGCCCCCCCCCATGCCATGGACGAAATTGGCTGCCCCTTGGGGGGCCCACCACCTTTCCATCCACTTTATCTTCTCTCCAAAAATAGGGAATACCTTCTAGAAGGAAACCCCACCAAAACCAGCCCAAAAAATGCATTTCACTATTCACGAAGACATTTTTCTGCGTCCGATAAATCCCTAATTATTTATGTGTGCCTAGAACAATTCTAGTACCCACTAAAACAATTTTGAACGCATTCCGAAACAATTTCGGAACAATGTTTTTCTTCAGCGAAAAGCTACTACAGCGGTTCCGGCTGCTCCGGAACATTTCCGGTTTTTATCCTGGAAAATTCCCAGAAGTTTCCAGAATACAACTCGCACCCTCCAAGAATTATCAGGCATGTTCCGAAACCATTTTGACTTAATGGTATACCCCGAAACAACTTTTTGGTTTTACCGAAACTATTCCGGTGTTCTCTCTCCGGAACTTTTCCGTTGACTCCGAAACTCTTTCGGTGAATTTCTCTCTCCGGAACTTTTCCGTTGACTCCGAAACTCTTTCGGGTATTCAGCAGATAGATGACCCTTAAGCATGTGACCCTATAGGTTCGGTGAAGTATAGACATGAACGGAACACCTTCCGATCAATGATCAACATCGGAGCCGTGGACACCCATATTGACCCCTATACCCACACAAATGAATATTCGAGTGAACCTCCAGTTGCCGTGTGCTATTCCTGTTGCTTCACGATATGTTACAAAACCCGAGGTGAGATTTATCTGCATCCCCATGGATCAACAACTTGTCCACTATGCCAGTTACCTCGTTACCGGTTTTGTTCTCTTTTCTCGTTTCCGCGTTCCAGCATCCCTGTGATCAAATCACATTGTGTCTGGCCAGACGAT
Source organism: Elymus sibiricus (assembly GCA_039707655.1). Lineage (NCBI taxonomy): Eukaryota > Viridiplantae > Streptophyta > Magnoliopsida > Poales > Poaceae > Elymus > Elymus sibiricus. The sequence continues at coordinate 449,120,854 of CM077667.1, read as the reverse complement.
GATGAATACCGTAACACCGAGAGGGCCCGAGAATATCTCTCCATCGTCGGAGTAGCAAATCCCAATCTTGAGCTATCTCGTTACTTGTCATACTTTTCCGTGAACCCGTAAGCCGCCGTAATAGCCACCCAGTTACGGATGACGTTTAACAAACCCCAAAGTTCACGAAGCAAGTACGAAGGAACTCGATACTCTCATGGTCAAAGGAATTATGCAAACTTTAACTTCTCTGTGTTATTAACCATTAACTTGTGACGAATGTATCTCATAACATAACATCAATTCGGGTCGATTCAACACAAATGTTCTTCTAACATTGTGCCCTCAAAATTGCCGGCATAGCCATGCCCATGACCAGGAAAACAGGATCATCATGCAATACTTGAGCTAGTCTTAGAGGCATGACTAGGAATACGTTTTATCGTTTATTATTCCACACGTGCATATGAGTTTTCCTCCGAGCCTCGTGGTTATTGTAGACTCGAGAACCATAGCAGTTATAGCATGGAATATAAACTTAATTAGGAACATGGGGATAAATAATAACAATTATTATTGCCTCTAGGGCATATCTCCTACAAAAACCACTCGCGCGCCGCCATCGCAGATCTTCTTGGCGGCGCCGCCGTCAAGGAAACCATTCTAGGTCACCGTCGCGACACCGCTGCCAAGGTCCACCGTCGCCTCCATCAAGGTCCGAGAGGGGCATCAGCCCGCTGAGGTTTGCATTATTTCTGTGCTTTGATGTATTCTCTGTGTAGCTTTGATGATATAGATGTCGTCTATATAGATATCGTCTATATAGACAAACTATATAGTGTCTCAATAGATATCGTGTATTTCAATTTTCTTAGGAATTGCCCGGGAGGTATTCTACCCCGTTTTGATACTTGATGAGGTTAGGTATGTCTGGTATTAGGTGTAATGTGCACTTTCAAATGGACGAGGGGTTGCAAAATACAGTTTATCCTATCTTAGAAATTTGTGTGGAACTATGTAGGATTTATAAAATGTGCACATGGACGGTTACACACAACTCTTTTTTGTACATTTTTAGGATTGATTATGCACAACATGAAACTTAATAAATTGCAGAATGCTGTTAGAGATCCGACACGCAATCGATACGATGAAGAACGAAATCAAGCAAAGGGACACAAGATTTTAATGTGGAAAACCCCTCCAACACGAAGGGAAAAAAACCACGGGCGCCAGCCAGCCAAACTTCACTATGATCGGGAGAGGTTACAAATGCCGGGGATTTACAACTGGTCGACTTATCCCATGCGACAGCTTACAAGAGGTATATATAACACAGGTGTCCTAGTGAAGTTACAGGTGATCAATTATGAAATGAACTTATTGAATTTGGAGCCTCCAATTATTTTAGAGTATGATGAGTGGTTACTTCATCATGATGATCTTGCTAAAACAAATTGAAGAACAAAATTGTGGTGACCTAATTTTTTTTCACTTGGTGGAATTACAGGATTTGTGGTGTTGCATCTCCGTGGAGTGATCGTCGACGTTGGAAAGCGCTGTTGGTCCCTGATCGTCACTCCGTTGTTCGACAAAAGGTGTCCCTTTGTTGTATAAACATAACACCGATAACTTCGGTGCAACGCCGCCCCCGCTTTGTGAACCGCCGCCGTTCAATTTCCCTCGGGCTTATATATTTTTGTGAACATAGAAATTTTTGTAACATGTATGTGTTTGATCACCGCGGGCTTATATAGTTGATTGCACTTTGGAGTGCATATTTAGTCGAGTCCAACATCAATATTAGTGAATGATTTCAGATTGTTGGGCACGACGGAGAGTTGTGAGAGGAGATTTCCATTTGATTTTGAGGCATATGAAAACATGATTGGCACGTCGAACAGGCATGAGAGAGGCACGCGGTCCGCAAAGTATAACTTCGACATGAGGGGGGGTCGTTAAAACATAACCCCGATAACTTCGATATAACTTTGACATGAGGGGGGAGGAGTCCTCCACGATCGCCGGAGGAGGCCCCAATCTTGCTCTCAAGTTGTCATCATAATGTTACTGTTTTGCATTCCTAGATTTCATTAAGTTTGAAAAACAACTTATCTCTCATGGTTGTATATTGCCATGTTGTAATATTTGCAGAAACTATGGATCCACACGACAGACACATAGAACAAGAAGAGATTTTGGGGGATATGATCCGCGGCGGAGGTGATGATATCACCTTGTCGTTTCTCAACGACTCCGATGGTGAGGGAAGAGAGGATGACGGCTCCGGTGATCAAATGGAGGGAGAAGATGACGGCTCCGGCGGTGTTGGAGCCTTAACTGTTGCAAAGTCCGGCGAGGTATATATATATTAATTAAGCCTCTGCTGACTAGATGCATTAATTGTTTTGTATGTACATATATTAAGGCTTCTTTCTTCTTTTAGCCCTCCGGATCGAGCCAATCTTCTATAAGGAGACGAGGCCCGAAGAAAAGATTGGACGAGAATGAAAGGTTCATGATCGAAGAAGTCGGTCCAGATGGCAAACCGACTCTTGCCAAGCGGACCCAAGAACGATTTATATATCAGTGCGGAGTTGTTGTTAGGGACAGCGTCCCGATCAGCATCCAAGAATGGAATAAGACGAAGGAAAATGGAGATTCTTATGTCGACGATAGATGCAAAGATGAGCTTTGGAACTCGCTCATGACAAATTTCAGCCTACCGCGACAGGAGGATCCAAATAACCCAGTTATACAGCGAAAAGTCAAGGTGTGGGCTCTTAAGAAGATGGCAGAACAATTCAAGAACTGGAAGAAAAGATTGAACGAGCAGTTTGTCGAGAAAGACAAGACTCCAGATTTCGCCGCCGGTCAATATGCGAAGATAAAAGATCATTGGCCCGCATTTGTGGCGTACAAGAAATCAAAGAAAGCTAAGAAAAGGTCAAAGATAAATAAGCTAAATGCTGCAAAGAAGAAGTATCACCATGTTACGGGGTCAGGTGGCTACAAGGTGGCCCGGCCTATATGGGACAAAGCTAAGAACGACCTGCTTGCTAAAGATATCGAACCAGAGACATGGAACTGGCCCGAACGGGCAAGGACTTGGTTCTTCGGGTATGGGGGAACTTTGCACCCAGAAACAGGGAAGTGTGTTTACACGAAAGCTCAACTTCAAACACCCCTGGAACATATTCGGGAAGCAATCAAGGCCGTGCAGGAAGGGAGGTTCCATCCCGACAGAGAGAAGGGCGAGCTGTCACGCGCCCTTGGGAATCATGAACACCCTGGACGAACACGAGGCACATCAGGCTCCGTTCCGTGGGTGCTTAGGTTTCCCGACAGCACTGGTTATAGAAGCCGACGGAGAAAGAACAAAGAGGAAGCAGACCGGCTGCAGAAGGTAGAAGAAAGATTAGCGTTGCAGGAGAAGAAACTAGAGACACTTACCAGTCAGCGAGCTATCCGCCCACCATCTCAGCAGCACGAAGATCCTTCATTCGATACTGCCCACGAAGCTACCCCACCATCTCAGCGGAAAAGCAGTGTGGCTTCCATGGAGCTCGTTCGGCCTAATATCACGGCTCCTCGCTACCCCGTGGATGATATCACGGAGAGGGAACATTATGAGCTAATGGCGAAATGCATGAACCTAACCTTGAAGGTGGCGGTCGGCTATGTCTTACCTCCTAGACCTGATGGAACTTTCCATTGCAATCTGATTCCAGATGGCTATGCTGTTGTTGGGGTGGATGAAGTTACCAACGAATTTGAGGGGCTGGACCTTGAGTACCCTATAGGTGAAGGGGAGACTCGTCTGGTAAATGCCGTAAGGACTACCATTCTATGGAAAAATGAAAACATCATGCTTCCACAATGGACGCCGCGTCAGCAGACTCAGCCGAAGGAGGCCCCTTAGCAGACTCCTCACAGTCCAGCTCTATCTCCGCTGCCTCAGTCATCTCCATCGCCTCAGCTGTCTCCGCCGAGTCAGCGGACTCCGCCGGAGGAGGCCCCTCAGCAGAATCCTCTGCCGCCTTAGATGTCTCCGCCGCATCAGTGGACTCCGCCTCCTCCGCCTCGTCAGGAACGGCGGAAGAGATCCGCCGCCACTCCGGCAGCTAGCAGTACAACAACGAAGAAATCCAAAGCAGGTCCAAGCGTCAAGAAGGCTCCTGCCAAGTTACCATACGACATGACTGAGGAGGAAAACAACAAGATCATGGCTGCCGATGTGAAACGCCAGCTTGCACCGAAACGTCCAGATCCAAAGGAGAAAATAGATCCAGTAAAAGCGAAGCACTGTCTGGATGCCCTTAAGCGACCACCGCCGCCTCCGCCGCTATCACACTATGACCACTGTATTGTAAAGACATTTGATGACGTGAACTGGTCAGGAAGTAGCAGTGCTGCAAGAAGTGGGAAAACAATTCCCCAGCTCGGCGAACAGGAAAAACAATCGTGCCCCCCGCTCAAGGTGTTTGCCAATATCGCTAATGATCCGGCGAGGGTAGCGGCCGCTCATCCTGGTTACACTCTTGGTGATTACTTAGGCGATGAGGTACAGTTCAAAAAGGCTGAGATAGTAGCAGCCTTAAGATACGAGCACGGAAAGCCTCTCGTCAGACATGAACAGCTCCTGCGTCCACCAACGATGATGCGAAAATTGCATGCCTGGTACTTGAAAGCCTGCAAGGACGAGACCGACGGTATCTTCGTGGGAATTAAAGATGAGCACTACTTCAATGGAGTCCAGGCGTTGTACATTGAATTTGAAGAATTTTTTCAGTTATACAATCAAGACGCCCTCGACAAAACTATCGTCAGTTGCTATTGTCTGTAAGTATTTTTTTCTGTAATTAAGTCTCTAGCTCAGCTCGTTCATTGCATGTATAATTATCCTCACACTATATTATGCAGATTGAAGATCCTCGAATGCAAAAAACGACAAATCTATGACATTGGGTTCATTGACCCAAATACCGTAAATGAATATACGGTAAAAAAAGCCCTGATGATACAGAGAAAAACTTGCTAAAGGCGTTACTTGGACAACAAAACAGAAGGGAAATACTATTTCCTTCCAACTTCCAGTGAGTGTTACTGTCTTGTGCACATTCTGTTTCGCTTACTCGAGGTTAAGTGTAATTGATGAGTTATGCGTGCGTAGGTTCCACTTTATTCTGCTAGCCATTCAGCTTGACGAGGGACGAGTAATTGTCATGGACTCGAGACGTAAAGAGCCTAAGGAGTGGGCTGACATGAGTCAAATGCTCCAGAAGTAAGTTCAATCATTACTGCACCATATCGGCAACTTTCGTTCATTTCCTGATATCAAGTAATCATTTTCTTTGCCGGGCAGGGTTTGGAAAAAGTTCACCAACCAGGTTAGGGGTGAATGAAAAAAGGAGCAGCGATTTTCACACCCCAAAGTAAGTACTACTAGCTAGTTTCGCGCATCTCTCATTGATTCTAGTTTCAATACCATTATCATGCTTGATTATCATTTTGATTGAACTCTATTCTCGTGAAGTGCTTGTGGCAGGCACCCGGGAATAATTTATGTGGATACTACGTTTGCAAGTTCATTCGCCACTCGACCTCTGAGCTAGGCACATCTTCAGAACAATTTGAAGTACGTAAACAATATTCACATTTTATTTTATTACCATCAATTGTGTTGAGTTTCATATATATATATATATATATATATATATATATATATATATATATATATATATATATATATATATATATATATATATATATATATATATTGACCCCTTTCTTTAAATTAGATCTGGCGGAAGCGGGACGAACTCTTACCAACTGATCGCATACGAGCAATTCAAGAGGAATTGGCGGGATTCTTTCTTGAGCATGTCATACCTACAGACGGAGAATACCATCGGGATTTGCAATGCGATTTTGGTAATTAGATATTAGGGATCGTAAGATCGTTATATTGTATATATGCATGAACTTGTACTATATGTAGTAGCGTCAAATAGATATACGAAAACTTGTTGTTCAACCAAGCACGGAGAAAGAGAGGTCACTTATCTCTATATATTGATCATGACGATGTTGTGTAATGGTTCCTTCATTGCTATATGTAGTAGCTAGCGTCGAGTTGAATGAAAAGTATAAAATAAAAATGAAAACCCTAAATGTAAAAGAATTAAATGGTAAACACAAAAAGAAAAGGGGAAACACAATATGAAACCCCTAAACCTCTCCTTTCAAAAAAAAAAACCCAGCGCCTGGCAGGTGCTGATGCGTGGCTGCCTTCTAGTCCCGATTGGTGTTACCAACCGGGACTAGAGGTCCTCCTGCCTGGGCGCCCACAGCGGCCACGTGAAGCTCCTTTAGTGTCGGTTTGTAACTCAACCGGGACTAAAAGTTGGGGCCTTTTGTCCCGATTGTTTAGTTCCGGTTGCAGAACCGAGACTAAAGGCCCTCTAGAACCGGGACTGATGTCCTGTTTTCTACTAGTGATGTAAAGGATTAGACAGATACATGTACAGAACCTACAAGAGCTACACGACGACTTGATGTATGATTCAGAAGGGATAGAGAGGAATCACGAATCTGAAGAGGATAACATTTGGATATCCGAAGGTTTGATTTCTAGCTAATCTGGAAACGGCCAGAGAGAGGGAAAGAACATTGGCAGGCATGTCTGGTCCATGCTTCATGGTTTTTTCCACAAGACCAACAGTATATTACATTGGCAATCATGCAGGTCATCGTGTCAGTTACCGCTGGCCCCTTCGAAGCATGGGAATCTCCGGTCAGTGACACCTCCCAGATTCACTTTGCCACGACTGCATTTCGTTGGGTGCACGCATGTTCATTATCTCCTGGCATCTAAGGGCCAAGGTGGGACATGGAATGTTTAAGATCTTTCCTATGTCACGCACCAACCAGTATAAAAGGGTAGGCTACCGCTTCGGCATTCCAGCACCGCAAAGCAAAGGCGCACACAACACTGGCGCACAACCAAAAGGCTTAGGTAGAATCAAACAGGGTGAAACCAAATGGAGGGAACCATGAAGAGCGGCGCCAGGGGGATCAAGGGGAAGGTGGCGATGGTGTACTCCAGGTACGCCGGCAAGGCCCAGGCAAAGCCTGCCCCGAGCGTCACTACTGCACACGCCTACCAGCCTAGGTACCTTTCTTCCATGGACGCCACCGCGAGCGCTCCCTACGCCGCCACCGGTGACGTCGATGAGAGGGCCACGGCCTTCATACTGTCCGTCCGAGAGCGCTTCAAGAACGAGCAGAAGATGGTGATTTAGCTGAGCTCGGCAGTGGTCGTCGGCCGGTTGTTCCAGGCTCCAGGAGAGTGTAATGGAACATCTTCTGGGTAGCCATGGATACATAGTTGTGTAATAGGTGGTACACCATGTACTTTTTCTTTTCTTTTCTCTCTTTTTGTGGACTTCAGTTTGACGATAAGAGTGGAAGAAAGGGGTGATAATATAATCCCCATTTCAGAGACCATGCTGGAATGTGAATATGATCCTCAATCAGAATGGAGTTTGTGTGATCTCCACTGTTCATTCTTGTTGGTCCAACACTTCATCTCGACCGTGTAGTTCCTTTTCTGATGTCCAGAACCTCTTTACAAGTGCCGTTTCAAAATACAAAAAACCATTTCACCTTGAAACCGCGGCACACCTATGCAAGGACTGCCCTTTCATAGCAGGAATTCGCTGGTGCTCAATTGGATGGACGATCAGCCCGCCTTTGGACCCTCGACTACATCCTCCTCGATTGACTCATGGCAGGAAGGGGGGCTCAAAAATATCGATAACCCACGGAGGAGGCGATGCAGCGGTGTCCTCATATACATTATGTGGAACGCCTGTAGGGAAGGAATGGGCACATCTTCAACGGCACGAGACGAACTTATGTCGAGCTGGCTCATCTCACCTTTAAGGAGATTACGCGGTGAGATTTGGCCTTTCGTCCAAGAGTTATTCATAACCACGAGTAGTCTGTGTATGGTTCTAGTTTTTCGTTGGGGTCCGACATGTATCCCTTTAAACATGCCATCTCGTACATATTTCCCCCTTCTTAATGAAAAGACAGAGCTCATGTATATTCTTCATAAAAATAAAAACCATTCAAAACAATCTTATTTTTGCTTTAAACTCTAAAAATAATCAATCGCCAATTTGGATGAAGCACCTCTTATTTAACCAGATTATTTTATAGGATTTTTCACTACATATAGGTTATCACTGATGAAGATTTATATAGCTGAATCTCTGAAATGTGATCGCCGAATAATGAGCAAGCCCGCACACCAGGCAGATACAATTGTCCAAGCTGTTGGGACATGGATTCCCGTGAAGAATTCTCAAGACATACGGTACCGTATATCCCCTGACCGGGCTTGGATAAGTTCGCTGCTCGTAACGTTACCCTTTCTTCTCTTTACGATTGGTCATTGTAGTGAGTCTGAATATGTTAGGATCCTGGTACTCAATTTGACTCGATTAGCTAGGCTTCAAATATTACAACTGAATTACTGAATAACTAGAGGCTAACCAGTTGAAATGTGAGAGTATAACAAAGGGAGGAATATGAACAACACCGAAAGCACACTAGCCTCGGCCTAAGCTGCCCTTTCCTTCCAAGCTAACTCCTATACCGAAAAAGGCTCTCGCCCCGCTTTATATTATAAAGCAAACCACCAAACCAGAGATACAAGCATAGGTCCAAGTCCGCACACACACACGGCAGTACGACACCAAGTACAGAGGGTTCTGCTGAGGGCCCAGCTCAACAAGCCCTATAATACAACAAAACAAAGCAGAAGATGCGCCTGCATGGAGGAGCTAATCTGGCTCTGGAGGTGGCGGAGGAAGCGGCGGCGCCAAGCGGGAGGCCAACGTCCGAAGATCTGCGATGATGGAGTTGATGGCGTCCTGGTCCTGTTGGCGGCTAAGCGGCCGCCAGAGCTGCATATAACCACACATTTTGAACACCGCGTCAGAAGCACGTCGAAGAGGCACACGTTGAATCACAAGCTTATTGCGGACCGTCCAGAGCGTCCACGCGAGAACACCGATAGCCAACCATCTAATGTGCCGCCCTGCCATAGGGGAGGTCTGAACCTCGGCCAATAGGTCGGGGAAGTTGGTGTTGCACCAACGTCCGCCCATGGCCTCGCGGAGGCAGGCCCAGAGGAACTGGGCGGAGACGCACGAGAAGAAGATGTGATTCGAGTCCTCCGCAGTCCCACACAGGGGGCAAAGCCCATCTCCCGGGCCATTACGCTTGAGCACCTCCACACCGAAGGCACCCGCCCGCGGATCCATTGCCACAAGAAGATCCTAATCTTCAGGGGGAGCCTAATCGACCAGATCAGCTCAAAGGGTTCCGGGGCGGGCGTGGGAGCGATGGCCCGGTATAGAGACTTCGTGGAGAACTTGCCCGAAGGCTCTAGGTGCCAAGATGTGCGATCGGCACTCAGGTCAACGTCAGGTTCGTGGAGGGCGACGGTCGCGAGAAGCTCATTCCACGCAACGGTGTCCGGGGGCCCAAATGGCCGCCGGAAGGCCATGCTCCCTAAGTCCAGAAGGGCCGTCGCGACAGAGATCCGGGGGTCGACTGCGATGGCAAACATGTCCGGGAAGCGCGCGGCGAAGGGTGTGGCACCGGCCCACCAGTCGAACCAGAACAGGGTGGAGGTCCCTGTGCCCACCCTAATGGAGGTCCCAATGCGGAGGACCAGAAGCAGCTGGATGACAGACTGCCAGAACTACGAGCCTCCAGAGCGCTGACAGAAGGCAAGTGGCTGGCCGCGCAGGTATTTGTGCCGGATAATACGGAGCCAGAGTCCTCCCTCCCCATTTGCGATCCTCCACAGCCATCTGGATAAGAGGGCGATGTTCATGCGTTTGGAGGACATAATCCCTAGTCCGCCTTGGTCACGCGGCTGGCATATATCGGGCCAGCGGACCATATGATACTTCTGTCTATCACCCTCACCGCCCAGAAGAATCTAGCCTGGATGGAACCAATCTCGTGGTGGAGGGTTTCGTGAAGACTGTAGAAGCTCATGATGAACAGGAGCAAGCTGGAGAGAGAGGAGTTGATGAGGATCGTCCGAGCCGCCTTCGACAGCCAACGGCCCTGCCATGGTTCAATACGGTGCTGGAGCTTGAGCACCGTCGGGAGGAGGTCCGCCACAGAGAGCCGGCAAGGGCTGATGGGTATCCCCAGGTAGGAAGTGGGGAAGGAACCCAGCTGGCAGTTCAATCGGTCCGCGGTTGACTGACTCTCCTCTGGAGAGTATCCCAATACCATCACTTCGCTCTTGGCGAAGTTTATTTTCAGGCCAGACATCTGCTGGAAACAAAGGAGCAGGGACTTCAGGTTCGAGATGTCAGTGGGGGAACCCTCGACCATGATGATGGTGTCGTCGGCGTACTGCAGGTGGGACACGCCACCACCATCCACAAGGTGAGGGACGACCCCCCTAATATGGCCCGCTGCTTTGGCCATATCAAGGATAGTGGCCAAAGCATCGGCAACCATGTTAAACAAGAATGGAGAGAAGGGGTCGCCCTGCCTAACCCCACAGAGGGTGGGGAAGTAAGGGCCGATCTCCCCATTGATGTTTACCGCGGTTTGCCCGGACGAGACCAGCTGCATGACACGGGAGATCCAGCGATCGTCGAAACCTTTCCGCTGCAAAACTTCCCGAAGGAAGGGCTAACTAACCGTGTCATAGGCCTTGTGGAAGTCAATCTTCAGGAAGACGACCCTAAGATGTTTAGAGCGGACTTCGTGGAGAACCTCGTGAAAAACCAGCACTCCATCAAGGATGAACCGGCCTCTGATAAAGGCCGACTGATCGGGATGGGTAATGCGGTCAGCCAAAAGGGTCACCCTATTGACGTACCCCTTTGCCAGGATGCGGAAGGTCACATTGATCACCGTGATAAGGCGGAACTGGAGGATGTCCGACGCCCCAGTCACCTTGGGGATCAACGTGATGATCCCGAAGTTCAGGCGTTGGAGGTCGATGGAGCCGACATGAAACTCCTCAAAGAGGGCCATGACCTCTTGCCTAATAGAGCCCCAGAAGGTCTGGAAGAACTTGATCGGCAACCCATCCGGCCCCAGAGCAGAGGATGAGTTCATACCCTTGATGGCGGACCACACCTCTTCCTCAGAGAACGGGGCCGTGAGGGCCGTATTCTCCGCGGCAGAGATACGTTGGGGGCCAGTCCAGAAATCAGGCGCTAAGGCTAGCCCGCTGCGTGCAGCGGGGGAGAAAAGGGCCTTGTAAAAGACATATACGTGCGCGCGGATGTCCGCTGGGCGCTGAAGGAGGGACTCTCCATCCCATAGCAAGGGGATGGAGTTCCGACGGCGCCTGCCATTGGCAATGGCCTGGAAATATGCCGTATTGGCGTCCCCCTTAAGCACCCACTTTTGGGTGCCGCGGAGGCGCCAATAGGCTTCCTCGTCCGTGTAAATGGTCGAGAGCTGGTCTTCCAGGTCGTACCGAAGCATCCACTCATTCGGGGATAGGCCCACCGAGTCAGCCCGAAGATCAAGTGCCTGAATGGTGACCAGAATGGATTTCTTGCGTTCCCGCAGATCCCGGCCTAGGTTCGCGCCCCAACCCTTCATGAACTGTCTCGCACGCTTAGCACAGAAATGCCAGTCGTCGACAGCCGACATGGAGCAATGAGGGGCGGTCCGGGCCTCCAACCATCGGGTAGACACAGCGTCAACGAACCCGGGCTGGTTAAGCCAGAAGGTCTCGAACCGGAACCTCGGGGGAGGGGGGGAGCTCATCCACCGAGGATAGAAGCAGCGGCACGTGATCCGACCCAATCCGGGTAATCGCACGGAGGGAGGCGAGGGGGCACCACAGCTCCCAATCTAGAGAGACCAAGACCCGATCCAGGACGGACCAGGTCGGGTCGGCCTGACGGTTGGTCCAGGTGTACCGGGCCCCGACCCTATCTAATTCTCGGAGGCCGAGATCTGCAATGCAGTCGTTGAACAGCTGCATCAGTGGGAAGTTCACTAGGTCATTATTCTTGTCGTCCGCAGAGCGGAGCAAGTTGAAGTCACCGCCTACCACCACCGGGAGAGGGGCTGCCGCGACCTTCCTCCTAAGTTCGTCGAGGAATATCGCGGAGCGGCGGTGGTCGGCAGGGCCGTACACAATGATGACCTCCCATTTGAAGTTTAGGGCTCGCTCGAAGATCTCCATACTAACAAAGAACTCGCCCCGGTCCATGCTACCAACCTCGAAGGTGGCATCCTTCACGCCTAAAAGGATGCCACCCGAGTGGCCGGCAATCCCACTAGAAGTGAGCTAGTGCCAGGCAAACAGGTGGGAGCTCAGCTGTTCTAGTTCCGACAAGGAGAACTCCGAGCGCATGGTCTCCTGGATGGCCACTATGTCAATCCGTTCATCACGCATGTACTCGATGAGTTGGCGGCGACGGCCCAATTGGCCGAAGCCGCGGATGTTCCAAAAGAGGGCCGCATTAAGGGGCCATCGGGGGGCTGCTTGACCCCAGAATACGGGAGGCACTTTGCGTACGGAGGGCGGCTGTGCGCGAGCGGGTGCGGCCCCGAACCTCCGCACCGGGCAGCTGTGCCCGCGCCGCCACTCGCGAGGAGGACGGCAACCTACTAGGGTCTGCAGAGGGGGGGTGGGCAGGATCGATAGCCGCGGGTTGGGTCGCGGCCAGGGCAAGGCGAGCACGGGTCTCGGCCAGGCGCCCATCCAGAATCTCCTGAGCACGGATCGCGGCAATCTGGACAAGAGGTGGGTCTACCTCCCCTCGGAAGACAATCGCCGAGTCCGCCGCGACCTTGGCAAGGCGGCCCAGCGGGGCAAACTCGAGAGCAGAGAACGAGCATGTGGAAGAACTAGAGGGGATGTCTGGGGTACCTGGCTCGAGGTTGCGGGCTGCGGCCCGCATCGCTGCAAGCTCCGGGATCCGCAGCGCCAGGCTGCCAGGAGGGCGAGCAGCATCGATCCGCGCACTGCGCCGCGAGGACGTCACCGGAGAGGAGGTCGACCGGCCCCGCCTGGAGTATGCCATAGTCCGAGGCGGGTGCGGGTGGGCGGCCAGCAGGGTGGTCACCACCGAGGGCACCGGCCCCGACACAGCCGCGGCAGGGGGGGTCGGAGGACAGGGAGCCACGGAGCCGTTGAGGACGGGGCCCGAAGAGGGGGGCGACGGAGGAAGAGCCTGAGTGGGGGCCGGCGACCTCGGAGGGGAGCAAGCCGCATCGGCCGCGGCGGGAGGAGCGGTGTCCGATGCCGTGACCTGGCCAGCGGAGAGGGCGACCACGGTCGGGGGAGTGGGCGAGGAGGCCGGCACCGTCGGGGCGATACCAGGGGCGTCGACGAGGAGGGGGGCGGCTCCTCAGGCGCCACCTCCGGGGCAGCACGGGGGGAGAGCTCCCGGGGCGAGGACGGGGAGCGGGGGGGCGATGCGGGAAGCACCAGCATCCCCACGCTGGAGACATCGCTCCCACCTGTAGAGCTGTCAGGGGAGCCCACGGCCGCCGGGGGGAGGGCCACGGGGGCGACCATCAGCCCAAGCGGAGTAGGGGCCAGAGGAGCGGCAGGAGCCCGGAGGAACGGTGGCTCGGCTGGCCCGCTCCATGGGACGAGGCGGGCAGCTGGGGATCAGGGCCGTGGGAGGAGGAGTGGCTGTCCTCCGAGCTGTCGTCCTCGTCATCGGAGTGGCGAGAGTGGCGGTGGTGGCATCCGCGGAAGTCATCGTTGCCGCCCGTGTCATCGCCCGTGTGCCCCCCCCCCTCCAAGAAGCGGGGGCGACCCACGTGGTTGGGCGGTTCCGGGGCGATACTGAGGTCGAAGCCCTGACCGTTGAAGAAGACCCGGACCGTTGCCCGAAGCTTGGAGGAGTCCAGGCATTGGACCTTGACCCGCACCTCCTCCTCCTTGTGCAGCGAGAGCTCGTCCACCACGACCACAATGCCGAGGATCCGGGACATGTTACGGATCACCCGCTCGCGGCGTGCGATATCGGGCAGGCCTGAGACGAGGATCCACGCCGTGTCCAGGACCGCCACATCCATAGGGTCGCGGATCGGCTCCGAGATGGCGACCACCAGCTTGTTGAGCGCGAGGGTGATGTCGGCGCTCTGCGTGGCGTATCCGTGGCTGGCTGCGTCGGGGAAGATGACGGTGAACTCCTTAGCACCGATCGGGAGTGGGATGACCCGCCCCCCGGCTAACTCCTATATGAACCATGCCCTCCTTATGTAGCCTTCTCTTCTTGCCTCTTGAGTATTACATGATCCCATGGCAATATTACAGGGAGGACTGGTGGTTAGATGATAAACCACACTTAGCAATTCTACCCTAGATTATATGATCTTTGCTTTACAAAAAATATTAAACTGGCAGATGAGATTAATGATGACTGAGATCAATTTCATTTTAGAAGAACTATGTTAGGGGACACTTTGATACAATGGAATGAAATCAGGAACATTTGTTCAAATATTTCCTTATCTGATATAAAGATTTGATTACTTGGTCTTTTAACTGCCAATAGGAAATTTTCTGCTAAATCATTCTATGATCAACTGATAGTAAACATTTTCTTGTCAAGTTTATTTGGAAGATAAAGGTGCCTCAAGAAAATAAAGTCTTTTTGTGGTTGCTGATGAGAAACAATGTGCTTATACCAGAGATAATCTCCTGAAAAGAGGATGATCTGGGAGTTCTAAATGTGCTTTTTGTGGTGTTGTTGGGAAACCGTGTGCTTACCAAAGATAATCTTCCAAGATAATACTCACGGTTGGTAGGTAGGATGGTTCGACAAAGCTGCTCATTTGATTCTCATCTTCACTTGGAAGAAAAAGGTTTCAGATTTTTAACCCGACGGAGGCCACTCATCGATTGCAAACATACACTTTCTGCTACTTTTTGTGATAAAGGGTGATTTTTATTAACTTAAAATATAGCATCAAACAGATAAAATATAGCATCAAGAAATACCTAGCCTCGGCATAGCGAATATGTATACAGCTGAACACCAGTAGGCTGACAAAACAAAGGAAGACAACATATCGGCAACAGTAAAGTCATATAGAACCAAGACTACACCTATGTTAAAAAAGGTGGTGGACGGATCTAGAGATCATGTTGTCATTCATATTGGGTAAAAATGTTCCTGACCATCAGCACCAACCATCCTACCTACCAACCGCGAGTATTACCTGGTCATACAATCTACCGCCTTACACCATTGTTGATACTCTGTACATTGTAGTGTAGATCCACTTTCTGCTGCTAGTGGCCGTCGAGCTCTATCTTTTCTTGTTTCACTCGTCAATGGTGAGCGTATGCCGACCTGAACCATATATTACTCCCCTGTGACAATTGCAGAGATGTAGGGTACAAGGGGTTGTAGAGAGGAGTCGGGGAAAAGAAAAAAACTGTAAAATACAATAGGGTTATAATCTCGCAGCAAGGTGTTACAACACGGAGCCCCAGTCTCGGAGGAGCGCCTGATGCTGGGGATTCTTGCATCGAGCTCTATCGTCATTTTGTCTTTGGAGGGGGGGGAGGGGGGGGGGGAGGGGGGGGCCCAAAATACAAAAAATATCTGTAGTGAGCCACTCCTGCTGAGAGAACAAATTTATAATGTGCGATGGGTAAATTCGGCTCCTCAAACGCCCACGGACACTGACCGGGCACGCCTCATATTTCCTTTTCCACATCTACGTATCTCATATCGAACACCCTATATCCATACTACACATGCAACATTGAGCTACTTTACGTGATCAAACACCGGACAACAAAATGGGAAGCAAGCGAACACAAGATCGACGCGCGGACTGCTCCACTGCCCTCTCCCTTGCCCGCTGCCTCTTACGGCGGGCGGCACACGCCTCCAATTCCGCAGTGCGCGTGCGGGCCGGCGGCGCGGGCACTAGGACCCAACGCTGCCCGCGTGGAGGAACGGTCGACGAAGGAGTTAGGGTTCGGAGCGAAGTGCCCGGAATGGGGATTTTGTGGGACAATGGTGAGGTCGATGGTAGGCCGGGTCAGTCAGGCGGACGCGCCCGAACATCCCCATATCCGCCTTATATTTGGACTGGATATGAGGGTGCCGGTCAGACCGGGCGTTTAAGGCCGGTTTGAAAGGTCCGACTGGATCGAAATTAAATGACCGGTCACTGACCGGACGGGTTGTGCGGACGTTTGAGACAGGTATAAGGGATCCGGTTATAGATGCTCTTAGGGTTGTAATTGAGCTGGGTTATGGCACTTACAAAATCAAGGTACTACACAACTTCAGGTTCGTGCGCAGGCGTTCGTGAAAATCGTGATAATGCCACAGGCTTTTGGCCATCTACGTGCATGGGCCATCCAAAAACTGCAGGACAGAGCGATTAATTACTAGTACCTAGTAAAAAAATACACTTTGGTTGGTGGGGCCACGGCCCCCTCAGCCTTCTACTAAGCTCCGCCGTTGTGTACGTGCAACTGCCCGGTGCTAGCTGCTACATCCACGGATCGATTGATTTTTTTTAACATAGTATAATCATAGATGCTCACATAGTACAGGACGTAATTAACCCGACAATCATAACTAGCGTCAGGTTCAGGATAGTACATGCAGCTCTTGCATATGCCTCAAGGGAAAACACCATATATATAGGTTATAAGTAATGCAACTGCTACGTGTAAACGATTGGACAGACATGTACAGAATTATACAAGAACGACACCACAAGTTGATGTATGATTCACAAGGGATAGAGAGGAATCAGGAATCCGATCAGGATAACATTCGGATATCCGAAGGGATGATCTTTTCTTTCTGATCTGGAAAGGGCGAGAAGGAGGCAAAAAACCTTGGCAAGCATGTGCTTGCGCATACATGAATTTTCTCAGACCAACCGTATAATATCTTGGCCCACTAGATACAATCATGCAACCACAAACCAGCTTCACTACATCTCTTCGTGTCACTTACCGCTGGACCCTCCCAAAGCATGAGAATCTCCTGTCAGTGACACCTTCCAGATTCACTTTGCTAGAGCTACATTTCGCTGGGTGCACGCATGTTCATTATCCACTGGAATCCAAAGGCCAGGATGTGACATGGAATGTCTATGGCCTTCCTAGCTACCTCTTCGTCATTCCAATATAAAAGAGGGTAGCTACCTCCTCGGCATTCCAGCATCGCAAAGCAAAGGCGCACACAACACCAGTGCTCAGTCACAAAGCTTAGGCAGAATCAAACACAGTGCAATGGAGGGTACCATGAAGAGCGGCGCCAGGGGGATCAAAGGGAAAGTGGCTATGGTGTACTCCAAGTACGCCGGCAAAGGGCAGGCCAAGCCTGCGCCGAGCGTCACTACGGCGTACGCCTACCAGCCCAGGTATCCTTCTTCCATCGACGCGAGGGCGAGCGCCGCCTATGCCACCGACGGTGACGTCGACGAGAGGGCCACGGCCTTCATACTGTCCGTCCGAGAGCGCTTCAAGGACGAGCAAAAGATGATGAGCTAGTTGAGCTCCGTCGTGGCCGGTCGGTCCAGGCTCAGGAGAGGTTTTATATTTGATGGAAGCATCTTCTAGGTAGCCATGTATACATACAGTATACATGTCTAGGTAGTAGTAGGACACCGTGTATTTCTTCTGTTCTCTCTCTTTTTCTTGAACTTCCGTGACCGTAAGACTGTGGAAGTAGGGATAATCATATAAATCCCATTTCTGAAGTCATGATGGGATATGAATATGATTCTCCATCTAAGTGGACTTTGTGAGATCTCCACCGTTCATTCTTGTTTTGGTCCAACACTCATCTCGACTCTGAGAATTTTTAAATTTCAGTTCCTTTTTGGATGCCGAAAACCTCTTTACATGTGACGTTTCAAAATAGTTTGAAACATGTCATCTTGTTTTTGCTTGAAACTTGTAAAAATAAACAATCGTCATGTTACGATCCAACTGCAGCGGTTTGGATGAAGAACCTCTTATCTACGAAAATTCAAAAAATCTGACATCAAATGTTTAGGCATGGAAAATCGAACTTTTTTCATGACAAATTATGTTGGTGTGAGGATGGCAAATTTAGTTGGCGAGCACATCAATTTCATGGTAAAAGATGAACTGGGTGGATTTGCCATACTCGTCCACTAAACTTACGTACCACCCTCGACAAACTTAATTGCCATGATTTTTTTCAATTTAACATGCATAAAAATCTGACTTCGCTGGATATTCTGGTCCCTTATTTAACCAGAATCAATTTTATAGGGTTTTTCTCGTAAATGTGAGCAACTTTAACATGCTCCTTCTTACCTTTTTTTTTAACAAAAGAGATAAGAAGGTAAGGCTTAATCAAACGACTCAGATCTATTTTATACTCTTATCTTTCATGTGAAAAGGAGAGGTAGGAAGGAGCATGTTAAAAACCCTCCGTAAATGTTACTACATATTTTTTTTCGACGAAGGGCGCATTTGACTACTTATACCTTGTCAACGGTGAAGATTTATTTAGCTGAGTCATCTTTTTTTCATTGAAAAGCGATATGACCACATGTAAGAGAAACCAAGTTACACCCAAAACACATCATCAGCGAACGCTCTACAATATGCGACTGAATAAAAGCCCACATGCGACCTAGAGGCAAGGGCGCCACAGGCGGCCATTCTGTTCCACGCAGGCAACACTGGTGCAGAACAAAAGGAATGCAAACGAATAAGACATCAAGCATCTGATAGGCTGAAAACAAAACCGCCTATGAGGGTGTAGCTACAAACACATAGCTAGTCATCTGATCGCCGGATGATAGAGCTAGCCCCGCCCACCGGCCGGACACGATTCCCCCAGGCGTTGGGACGTGGATTCCCCCGAAGTGTTCTCAACATTTACGCTTTCTTCTCTTTCCCTAAGAGCATCTACAGCCAGACATAGCAAATATGACCCACTACATGTCCGCGGACGCGCCCGGTCAGTGACCGGGCGTGTCTCCTATTTGTCCGTTCTCACAGCCACACTTCTCATTTTCTTTTTTATATGTCCGGTCACTTACACGTGATTGATGGAGAGGAAGAGATAGAAAGAAAAGAATGAATAAAAAAATATGGTTCGGAGTGGGGTCGCGTCCTACGTGACGGACAGACCGGGCGTGCCCGTACGCGTCCGCGGGCCCTCATATCCTCCCTATATTTATCCTCAATATGAGGGTTCACGGATAACCCGTGCATATAGGGATGATATGAGGGATCCAGTTGGGTCATTTTTTTTACTTCTCTCATGTCCGATCACTGACCGGACATATTCGCATGCGTACGAGGGTTCGTTTGAGACGTCCTGTTATAGATGTTCTTGATGAGCCAGTCATCCAATGAGTATCGATCATGTGCGTGGGTGCGTGCGTGCGGGTTTTCACCACGTCGTAAAGTGTCCCTAGATTCTTCCAAGATAACACTCACGGTCAGATAGCTAGGATGGTTCGGCGAAGCTGCTCCTTTGATTCTCATCTTCACTTGGAAGAAAAGAGTTTCAGTACCCGTTGGCTACCGCCACCAACTGCAACCATCCACTAGCTGTTGCTACTGGCCCTCAAGATCTTTAGCTCTATCGTCGGTTTACGTGAATCGTGTATGTGCAACTGGTGCTAGCTAGCTGCCGCATCCCTAGGTTGATTGATATTTTGATGCCGAATTGATTGATATTTTGATGCCACTGCTATTTGGAATACACGATGGGATTTTTTTTATTTTTTTATTTTTTGAAAAGGAGAAACGGAGTCCCCGGCCTCTGCATCAATTGATGCTTATATTATTAAAATTGGTATGGAAACAAAGTCTTAGATCCAACAAAGCTCACAATCCGAGCAATAATAAGAACAAAAGTCGCAAAAAAACTGCCACATCCGGGGAAACTAAAAGCAGGCTACGATGCATATACACCTAGCCTATTATTAGCTCGCCATCCAAATCGGCTAAAGATAGCCCGTACGACCGTCTCCTACCGGTTGCACCCAATACCCATAAGCTCTCTGGAGTCCGCATGAGTGAGTAACGACCACGTACGGATCCACGCCGTGGCTCTGTATATAACCCGCAAGAAAATGTTGAAGATCTTGCCATTAAAAATCATATCGTTTCTAATGTTCCAAATAGCCCACAATAGCACACTTATTCCAATCCGTATATTATTCGCTATTGTTCCGTCCACTCCATTGAGCCACGTCCCAAATAGCATACTGATACTCATTAGTGGATTAATGTTGAAGGCTATATGAACCGTGTGCCATAAAAGTTTTGCTAGTAGACAATCGAGAAAGAGGTGTTTAATTGTTTCATTTTGATCACAATAGCAACATCTAGGGCTACCTACCCAAGTTCGCTTTATCAAGTATGCAGTGAACTCGAAATATGCAAAGAACTCCCATGTGCACAAACCACATGAATATTTTAATTCTAAGCGGAATTTTGATCTTCCAAATATGCAGAGAACTCTAAAGGGGCCCAGAATCAATTAGATCCAAGTACATTGATTTCACTGAAAAGATACCATTCGTTGATAATTTCTAGTGAATACTATCTGGCTGGTCAGAAAGTTGAACCCCCATCAATCTTCTGACTAAGTGTAACCAGGAATTCCAACGTTCTCCCACTAGAGAACGCATGAATTAGATATTAATAGGTAACGTTTGTAATACTGTTGCAACGTAATCTTCCTTACGTTGTACAATATTATATAAAGAAGGATATTGGATCGCTAAGGGTGTATCCCCGAGCCATGTGTCCTCCCAGAATCTGGTCGTGGTACCATTGCCAACTAAAGATTTCACCCGTTGAAAAAAATTTACCTTCATCTTCATCAACCCCTTCCAAAAAGGTGAATCTGTAGGTCTAGCTGTAACCTGGGCCAATGACTTAGACTGCAGGTACTTATTCCTCAAGATTTGTACCCACATCCCTTCGGTCTCAGTAGCTATCCTGTAAAACCATTTGCTAAGTAAGCATCTATTCTGCATTTCTAAATTCTCAATCCCTAGGCCTCCTTGGTCCTTGGGTTTGTAGATAATATCCCACCTTGCCAACCGATATTTCTTCTTAGCCTCATCACATTGCCAAAAGAAACGTGATCGAAGTCTAGTCTTTTCCGTACCCCTATCGGTACTTCAAAGAAAGATAGCCGAAACATCGGTAGACTTGTCAGAACCGAATTTATCAAAACAAGCCTACCCCCATAAGACATAAGCTTACCCTTCCAGCAGCTTAGTCTTTTTTCAAATCTATCTTCAATACATTTCCATTCCTTATTCGTCAATCGTCTGTGATGCATTGGAATCCCAAGGTAACTAAATGGTAGAGATCCCATCTCACATCCGAATAGTTGTCTGTACGTGTGTTGTTCCTCCTTTGCTCTCCCAAAGCAGAACAATTCACTTTTATTAAAATTTATTTTTAAACCAGACAAGTGCTCAAAAAGGCAAAGTACAAGTTTCATATTCCTTGCTTTTGCGATGTCGTGTTCCATGAATATGATTACCATTTTTCAAATATTGTTTCAACATTTGTTTACAAATAGTGATTAATATTTTTATATACATGACAAAAAATTCCAGTGAATACTATCTGGCTGGTCAGAAAGTTGAACCCCCATCAATCTTCTGACTAAGTGTAACCAGGAATTCCAACGTTCTCCCACTAGAGAACGCCTGAATTGGATATTAAGGGGTACTGTTTTGTAGTACTGTTGCAACGTAATCTTCCTTACATTGTACAATATTATATAAAGAAGGATATTGGATCGCTAAGGGCGTATCCCCGAACCATGGGATTACCATTTTCATCATACAATAAAAAGACCCGAGCGGCTATTACAACTCCTTCGGGCACTCCAACTACCATAAACTATATATTGCCCATTGCAACAATTAACGTAGGGATCGAACCCTGGTCTTCAGGGCGACAGTAGGTGGTGAACTGGTGATAGACACTCCGCCCAAGTCCCGTTCGTGATAACTAGTAGCAGTGGCGCAACGTGAAGCAAAATCAAGAGGGGGGCAAACAGGATAACATACAAGATATAGCCCCAGAGATTAACGAAGCTGGGGGATTAGAAGAGAGATTACCATTAGGACTATGCAGAATTTCTCACGAAAGGGGGGGGCTAGGGCCCGGGATGGTCACTTCGACGCTCCGCCAGTGACTAGTAGGGGCGCCTCATACTTGAGGCAATTCGAGCCATTTTTTTAAGTTTTTTTTCATTTTGTTTCTTTTTTTTTCCATTCCTTTTTGCATCTTGTTTCTTCATTTTTTTCATTCCTTTATTATTTTGTTTATTGCGTTTCTTTTTTTTGTTTTCTTTGTTCTTCTGTTTATTATTCTACATTTTTTTTGTATATGCCAACCACATTTTTCTAATAAAGGTCTAATATTTTTCCAATGCAATTAAACATTTTGTAATACATAGTAACCATTTTTTCTGTACACATGTTTTAAATGCTTGATTAAATCTTTCAACACAAGATTGACATTTTTTCAATACATTTGTACTAAAAAATAAACTCTTGATTAAAAAATTCAATTAAAAATATTAACATTTTTTAATACATGTTCAACTATTTTTATATACACATTTAACACTTTTCAAACGCTTGATTAAAAAAATTCAAACACTTGATCAATATTTTTTTTCCAGTGCTTAATTAACATTTGCATATACACGATCCAATTTTTCATCATTTTTTAATACATGGTCAACAATTTTTTTATATACAATTAACATTTAATGTTGGGTTAACATTTTCAAAAAGATCGAACCAGAAGCATGTTTTTCCCTTTCTGAGAGCCACGGCCGTGCCCTCGCGGAAGAAAATACGTGCCTTCACGAGAAGTAAATCCGTGGCTCTCGTGGTAGGAGAATAAACATGTTTTATTTTGCGAGAGCACAACCGTACAACTCGCGTAAGAAAATATGTGCATCCACGAGAAGTAAATCCGTGCGTTTTTTTCCTTTTCGAGAGGCCAGGTCGTGCCTGTCGCAGAAGCAAATTCGTGTCTCTAAATCCGTTCCTCTCGTGGAAGAAAAAAACATATTTTTACCCTTTTGCAGAAGCAAATTCGTGCCTACACGAGAAATAAATCCATGCCTCTTGCAAAAAAAATGAAAAACGCGTTCTTTTCCTTTCCGAGAGGCATGGTCGTGCCTCTCGCGAAAACAAATCCGTACCTCCGCGAGAAGTAAATCCATGCCTCTCACGGAAGCCAATTTGTATCTCCACGAGAAGTAAATCCATACCTCTCGCGGACGGGAAAAAACATGTTTTTTCTACGTAAATTTTTTGGGGTCCAAAACCTAAGAGAAGCTAGGGAAACCGAGCAACCAAAAAACACGAAAAAACATCTGAAAGCCACAAACGCGTGCAGAAAAATAAAAACAAAAAACAAAATTTGAAGGGAGCATCAAGAGCGCGACACGTGGCGGCGGCTGAGAGTGTGCCAAGTAGTGCGCTCTCGGCACACCCCAAATGACCTTTGCGAGAGCTCCCGAAGGAGTACTCCTTCATTAGTTGTTCCCGACAGGAACCGCTCATTCGCACTATCTCTAGGGCCAACCCCTAAGCGAAGGCGGACTCGTTCAATGATTTTTGGGACGCTTTCAGAAGCTTCTAGAACTTTTGACTTGGTTTTGGGAATTTTCCAGAAGGTTATTTTTCACATGTTTTTTGGATTTTTCTCTGTTTTTGTGTATTTCTCTGTTTTTCTCTATTCTTTTTCTACTCTCTTTTATTTGTAGAATTTTTCAAATCCGAAATTATTTTTTAATTCGTGAACTATTTTTGGAATTAGTGAATACTTTTGGGTTTGTGAACTTTTTTTAATTCAAGGACACTTTCAAAATCATGAATATTTTTTTCAAATGAATTTTTTTCTACAAATAAATGAATTTATTTATGGATTTCAAAAACATATTTTAAAATTTGTGAACATTTTGAATTCGCTAACATTTTTCAAAATTAGGAACTTTTTTTCAAATTCATGAATATTTCTTGACTTCATGAACATGTATTGACTTCATGAACTTTTTTTAGTTCATGCATAATTCTTGGAAATTCAAAATATTTTAAAATTTGTGAAGATTTTTCAAGTTTGTGAACATTTTGAAATTCATGAACTATTTGCAAATTCATAAATATTTTTTAACTTCATACATATTTTCAAATACATGAAATCTGAAATTATACCAACGAAAATATATTAAAAAGGTGAAAAACGATTTGATAAAAACATGAGAAATAAATCCATGCCTCTTGCAAAAAAATGAAAAACGCGTTCTTTTCCTTTCCGAGAGGCATGATCGTGCCTCTCGCGAAAGCAAATCCGTACCTCCGCGAGAAGTAAATCCATGCCTCTCACGGAAGCCAATTTGTATCTCCACGAGAAGTAAATCCATACCTCTCGCGGACGGGAAAAAACATGTTTTTTCTACGTAAATTTTTTGGGGTCCAAAACCTAAGAGAAGCTAGGAAAACCGAGCAACCAAAAAACCCGAAAAAACATCTGAAAGCCACAAACGCGTGCAGAAAAATAAAAACGTAAAACAAAATTTGAAGGGAGCATCAAGAGCGCGACACGTGGCGGCGGCTGAGAGTGTGTCAAGTAGTGCGCTCTCGGCACACCCCAAATGACCTTTGCGAGAGCTCCCGAAGGAGTACTCCTTCATTAGTTGTTCCCGACAGGAACCGCTCACTCGCACTATCTCTAGGGCCAACCCCTAAGCGAAGGCGGACTCGTTCAATGATTTTGGGACGCTTTCAGAAGCTTCTAGAACTTTTGACTTGGTTTTGGGAACTTTCCAGAAGGTTATTTTTCACATGTTTTTTGGATTTTTCTCTGTTTTTGTGTATTTCTCTGTTTTTCTCTATTTTTTTCTACTCTCTTTTATTTGTAGAATTTTTCAAATCCGAAATTATTTTTTAATTCGTGAACTATTTTTGGAATTAGTGAATACTTTTGGGTTTGTGAACTTTTTTTAATTCAAGGACACTTTCAAAATCATGAATATTTTTTTCAAATGAATTTTTTTCTACAAATAAATGAATATATTTATGGATTTCAAAAACATATTTTAAAATTTGTGAACATTTTGAATTCGCTAACATTTTTCAAAATTAGGAACTTGTTTTCAAATTCATGAATATTTCTTGACTTCATGAACATGTATTGACTTCATGAACTTTTTTTAGTTCATGCATAATTCTTGGAAATTCAAAATGTTTTAAAATTTGTGAAGATTTTTCAAGTTTGTGAACATTTTGAAATTCATGAACTATTTGCAAATTCATAAATATTTTTTAACTTCATACATATTTTCAAATACATGAAATCTGAAATTATACCAACGAAAATATATTACAAAGGTGAAAAACGATTTGATAAAAACATGTACAATGGCGCCTGCTCTGCTTGCTAGGCCCATATATGTGGGAGGGAGGGGGGCGTTGATACGTGTCCATCATATCTATTTTTTCAAACATTTTTGCTCTTGTATTTTTAATAATTTGCATGGTTTGAGTGAAACTAGTCTGGACTGACGTTATTTTCAATAAAACTACATTGCTGTTGTTTTTGTGCGGAAATAAAAAAATCGAAAGGATGAAACTTTAAAGAGAAATTTTTTAAAATATAAAAAAATTACTGGAACCAGAAGCCACCGGAGAGGAGCCAGGGGCGGCCACATGGGCTGGTCCCACAAGCAACCACTCACTTAGTGGCCCTGCCTTCGTCCTCCTCCAGAAAAATTTGATTTAGCTTCCCAACTCGTGTTCTTGCTGTTTTGCTAACAATATTCAATCTCTGTGCTCGGAGCTCCGTTTTCGATTATTTTTGGAAGGATTGCTTCTTGGTATGTGACTGCTCCATTGCTCCAATTAGTTTTTCCCTTTAGTGGTTTATACTTTGCTTATTTTGCTACTTTTGGTGACCATGAATATGATCTTGCATGTCAAATTTAGTTGGTTCTAAGTAGTTTTGATGTATGGTTTAGGCTCTAGAAACTTGTGGGAGTAGTTGCTATCAATTATATTGAGTTTTGTTCACTTTTATGAGTTGTTAAATTTTTCTAGAAAAGGAAAATGTCCAGGAGGATATCCTCTGCAGGTTCCTCAAGCTGCAGTACCGCAAGGACTGCTTATCATGAACCAGGGGAAAGTTCTTTACAAAGTGCTGAAATAAAAGCTTGTGATGGTCACCATATCCTCACTCAAAATTTCGTGTGAGACTTTCAATATATTTCTAGCCGCACTGCACCGAGAGTTGTTTTTTGCTTGCATGACCAACTCCTTAGTATGTCTACGGAAGAATTTTGTCGTATATGTAAGATTTCACGTTAGGGCTCGTTCAATGAGCCTCGCGAGAGGGATTTTGACGGATTTCTTACAAGCCTTTTTACGACAAAACTAGGGGAGTTACTCAAGGAAGAGTTCGTACCATCCATTTTCCCTCTGTTCATTACTTTGCTTATTTTATAGGGAGATGTGTGACCGATAAAAAGACTCTAGCTCCACTTGTGCACCTGATTTAAGTATTCTGCAGACTGCTTTGCACGGCACTAGAACTCATAACTTAGGAGCTATTGTTGCGTGTCGATTGTGTAAAAATCTAGGAAATGGTGATATTTATGGAGGAATTTATGCTTCTCGTATTGCTCACCTTGGAATATCTATTAGATTTAACGTGGACTTTGAACTTGTCACTAGTTATCTGGATCTTGAAGCTATGCAATGTAATGGGTTTATTGATTATGAGGCAAAGGCCAATGGCTACTGATACAAATTAATCTTTCATATGTGTAATTCTGTTATTGTTACCATGCCTGCTACTACTTTATTTGGCTACCAGGGCAAACAAAGATATTATGTTATCCTAGAGGAAGCTGAAGCGCAACGTACAACAGGTGAAGACGCTCACCATGCGAGGGCTATTGCACAGACGTAGACAAAGTCTCCATCATGAATACTATCCAAACCACCAGTGGGAATAAATCAAGTTAGGCCAAAAGTCTGAGCTTGGGGGAGTACGTATTCTCTTCAACATGTTTGAAGTTCATCCACTATGTAACACTCTGTAAAGAGTTCTTTTTTTAGTAGCAGTTCCTTTTTGAACGTGGGAACCTCTTTACAAGTGCCATTTCCAAACATTTCTTCTTGTTTTTGCTTGAATTGTAAAAGAATAGTCATCTCGTTGCATCAAACTCCACCGGTTTGGATGAACCCCTCTAATTTAACCAGAAATAATTTATAAGGTTTCTTCCTTAAATGTTAGTACTCCCTCCAATACATAACTAAATCAGTAACAATTAATATGGACCAAAAATTGGTATTCATCTTGAAGGAAAATAAGAGAGTTTTGTTTTGCCACAATGAGTAAACAACAAGTTTGATTTTAAAAAAGCCCGTTCCTTTTTGGACCTGCATTCTAGGTCTGGGACTTGTTGCTTCGGATCAGTTCCCTTTAGAAGCTGGCTCTTCTTCAATCTCGAGTCCCGAAGGGGAGGCTCTAGTTGCCAAGTAAGAAAAGATCTCGGAGGGAATACTATACGTTTTCACTGTTCAAGATTTTAATTCTTCGCAATTACAAAAGTATCACAGTTTGGCAGAAGCTTAAGCAAATAAGATATGTTCAGCTACAGATTTTGAACTGGTGACTATTATCGCCACGCCTCGGTAAATTACAGCTTTCTTTACTTTATAGCACCTTTTGCCTTTTTGGTTACTTGGCAGCATGATTCTCCTAGTTCAACAAGTTATCACTTTCCCTTCAACTGGACTTTGTAGGAATTATGTGGATTCCACTTTGCCACATCTTCAACATGTACTTCACTGTTTTTTTTTCTGAAACCAAGTACGAAAAAACCCGCAAAATTCCGCTAGCTAGAGCGTAGCTATCTGAACTGTTTAACTTTTATCCTCCCAGCTAGAACAGAATCTATGGAGGTGGTCCAAAATCCTGGATAATCCTATTACTGTTCCTGAACAATATCCCTGATGATGCACAACATGTAAGAAACAGGCAGATGCATGACAAGAATAATCAGTTACCTGAATTTTTTTTATGCTAATTCCACTGTCCAGTACCGGTAAATACCCCATTGTACTTTCTGCTAACCCTACCAAACCGAGCGCGCGACAAAAATGAACGAACCAACCATTACAAACATAATCGTAATTCAGTTCTCAATCATAAGTCGTGGGGATTTTTCATTAGTTAGGAGGATCATGAAAAGTTGTTGAATGGCATATCTTGGATGTCTCCCCCGTCCATTCTTGTTGGCCCAACGTGCACTTCATCTCTTCCGTGCAAAGGTTTTTTTTATGAGCAGTTTAAACATGGTCTCTCATTCCTCATGAGAGGTATGAGCACATAAAAGATCCCACCTGTCGATTTTATTAAATAGTGGGCCCAAGTAATTCACATTAGCAATTAATTGGATGTAGCTGACCACTTTCGGTTGGTTACTCACGTGCAAATTAGGAAAGATCCATCTAAAAAAATGAATAGCATCCCCTCCCCCCCCCCCCCCCCCCCCCGGCCTCCCCCCTCAAAAAAAACTCTCATCAAATCGATCAAGAGAGAGATCCACAGGAAACAAAATATTTAATGTTTATAGAATAACACATTGTCACATTTTATGCATTGCTAAGAACCAGAAAATGTTTGTTTTTTATCAAGATCTTTCAAGCTCATGTTCATTTTACTAATTGTCATGAATTATCAGAAATATAGTGGAAATCATAAACCTAGATCGTGAAAAAAAAATTGAATTCTAAAAACAATTTAAGTGTAAATCACATCTAATACAAATAGAGGAAAATTGCAAACCGGTAAGTGTATTTATTTACATGCTCTATATTTAATGAAGTTTGCCACCGTGCATAATCATATAAGTGCTTTCTTATACGTTAGCATATTATAGGAAGAATAAAGAAATTCATATTTTCTATGAACTCATGATATTTCCATATATAAACCACAACAATTAATGGCTTCAATCACATAAATCAGAAATGCAATAATTTCCTTTACTCGATCACTCCCTATATGGTATTAATAGTTTTACAATTTTATAATTTTCTAACATTTACCAAATATGGCCAATTACCTCTCATGGGTGATCTATTAATCCATGGGAGGTAATTGTTTTTATTTTACTACCTTTTTGGATGTCGAGACCTCTTTACAAGTGTCATTTCAAAATAATAATAATAACATTTTCCGGACAATTTCACCTTGTCTTTCTTCATAAATAAACAGTTGTATGGTTGGCATCAACCTCCACCGGCTTGGTTGATGCACCTCTAATTTAACTAGCTACAAATGTACAAGGTTCCCTCCTACAATGTTACTCTCTCCGTTCACAAATATAAGATGTTTTGGATATGCAGACTTAAATAAGTAATCAAACATACTAAAACATGTCCATACACATCTGATTCACAAGAAAGTTAAAATATCTTATATTATGAAAAGAGGAAGTACTACATATACGGCATTGGTGAAGATTTCAGTCTCTTCACATTCACACTTATTTTGCAATGACTCATAAGCTTTACACGAATAAGATCTGTTTAGCTTCAAAAAGTTTCACATTTCATTTTTATTTTTGGACTTCGGGAAACACTTCAAAAAGTGTTGTTTCGAAATAATAATAAAACATTTCAAACAATTTCGTTCTTGTTTTGTGTCAGACTGTAAATGAACAATTGTCTTGTTGTGTCAAACCCTGCCGGCCTAGTTGGCATTTCAGTTTTAGTTTGGACGTCGAGAACCTCTTTAAAAAGTATTGTTTCGAATAATAATAAAAAAACATTTTGAACAATTTTATCTTGTTTTGCTTCAGACTGTAAATCAACAGTCGTTTGGTCGGCACCAAACTCCGCCGGCTTGGTTGAAGCACCTCTGATTTAAGTTAACCGGCTACAATTTTATGGTTCCCTCCTATATGTTATTACATATAGTTTACTGGTGAAGATTTCAGTTTATTCGCATTTATACCAGTTTTCGCAATGGAGCAAGCTTACACCAATAAGATCTGTTCAGCCACAGTTTTTGAACTGATAACTATCATCGCCACGCGGCATGATAAAATTACAGCTTTATTTACCCGGTAGTAGCTTTGGTCTGTTTGGGTACTTGTCAGCATGATACCCCTAGATCCTCAAACAATCACTCTCCTTTGAACATGGACTTCAAACGAATTATGTGGACTCCCAGTTGCCACATCTTCAACATGTGCTTTACTGTTTAATTTTTGACAAAGAGTACTTGCAAACAAGCACAGTTCCACGAGATAACGTAGCTATCTGAATTCTGAAAACATAGGCGCCTAGCTAGAACCAGGCTACGGAAGTGGCCCATAATCCTGGATAATCTAATTACTGTTGCTGAACAATATCTCTTGTGATTCACAACATGTGAGAAACAGGCAGACGCATGATTAGAATAATCAATTACCTGACCTGAATACTTTTGTGCTAATTCCACTGTTTAGTACAGTTAAATAAATCATCATGTGTACTTTCTACTGATGCTGCCCTACCAAACCAAGTGCACGGCGGCCAAAATGAACAAACCAACCGATACAAATAGAATCGTCATAATCCAATTCTGAATCATAAGCAGGGGTAATTTCCATAAGTTAGAAGTATCATGAGAAGTTGCAAAATGGACATATCTTGGGTGTTTTCTTGAGGATCATCAGGGCTAACACTATCAGCGGAGATGTTTGATGATTGATGAGCAACACCAACTGCCTAGGATCTGACTGATGAGAGAGACAACTACCATGACGAGAAGGGAAGGGCATGCATCCCACCTGCATCCTGGTGGTTCCCCTGATCAGCGCTCACTTGGT
The DNA here is from genome assembly GCA_039707655.1 of Elymus sibiricus. NCBI lineage: Eukaryota > Viridiplantae > Streptophyta > Magnoliopsida > Poales > Poaceae > Elymus > Elymus sibiricus. The sequence goes on along the minus strand of CM077667.1, from coordinate 449,089,943 downwards.
GTTGGTGGTGGTAGTAGCCATGGTACTGCTGCTGCATCTGCGATGCCGCCGGAGCTGGAGCTGTGCTGGTAGTAACGGCAGTGGTAGCGGTAGCAGCGGCGTGCTGTGATCTGTTAGACGCGTGCAACATGGGCGCGCCCTTGTCTCCCAGGCTCACGTAAGACAGCCCGGTGAGCGAGACGTCGCCGTTGTGGTGCAGCCGCGCGACCTTGCCGCCGCCGCCGTACTGTATCGTAACGCCGCCTCCGCCGCCGCCAAGATGATGCGCCTCCGCGGGGTTCATGATGTGCGCCGGCGCCGGGTTGTCTGACAGAAGAGAGAGAGCACAGTTGTGGTCCGGGCCACCGTCGTGGGCGAACATGGTGGTCTTGCCGTTGCTGTGCCGGCTGCTGTTGCTGCTGCTCTCCGAGGAAGGGGTGATAGTGAACGCCGGCGGCTGGCAGCCGAACGTGGCCTCGCCGCCGTCGGTCAGGAACGGGAAGTGCTTCCTCTCCGGCTTGCCGTGGTGGAAGAGGGAGGCGGCGCCGTTGAAGGAGTAGTACTGCTCGTGGAACGCGTCGGCCTCCGTCTTCACGGCGATGCCGCCGGGCCACTTGGGCTCCGCCATGGACGTCGGGGAGAAGATCTGCGGGTACGACGCAAATCTTGGCACTCCTGTTCACGGAAAATGATGGGAAGCAAACAGTTAGTTCAGCCGTCAGTGTTGCAAACGTGCATGACAACAGCCATGTCGACCAACTGATAGAAAAAACAAGAGACTAAAATTACAAACTAAAGCTGTAAATTCCCTGTGCATCCACCCTGCTACTGCATTGTAACATGGTAAATTTCATGTAAAAATCTTCGCAGGTATAGTAGTGCTACTAGTAAACTAAAGTAGTGGTTTCATGTCATAGGTATTCAATTCACTGTGACATCATTGACTGGCTTTCACATGAATACGGCTGTATCATGGCAGAAAGTTCAGAAGAAACTTCAGGCCTAGATATTCTCTTGCCTTGGATCCCACAGGAAGTTCCTGGAAATGCCAGCCAAAGACTGAAAACCTATCTTGGTCTGCTACACCAGCAAGATAGATGTTCATACTGATAGTCAAACCTTCTGTTCCCATCCTTTTCGGGAAGAAGAAAAGTTTGTGCTACTACTACTCAGCAAGCACGTGTGAAGCGTTTTTCTGGATAGTACTAGCAGTCAACTGAAAGGGGCAAACAGTCTAAATAAACAGAAAGGGAATAAACTTCAGAATAAAACTAACTAGGAGCACATGATCCATCAAGTGCATCACATTTTCCTCTTGTTTCCGACAAAATGGGAGCGGAAAAAATCTGAAACTTTTTCCTCACTGAATTGTTAGATCTTCTAATATCGAAATGGGAGTACTTTCTATGTAGGATGCCTAATTTCCACGTTGCATAAAGTGTTACACATGATGGATCGAGTGCATCACACACATTTTCCTTTTGTTTCCGATATAATGGGAGTGCCGAAAATCTCAACTTTTTTGCTCATTGAAATGTTAGATACTCCCTCCGTCTCATAATATAAGAGCATTTTACTAGTGTAAAAAATGCTCTTACATTATGGGACGGAGGGAGTAGTACATTATGAAAATGGGAGTACTTTCTAGGCAGGATCCCTAATTTTCACGTAGTGTACGAAATGATAGTCCCTCCAATCCATATCACTTATCGTTGCTTTAGTACAACTTTAGTAGGGAGTATTAGGGATTGATGGAGTACCGTGGTGATTAGCAAACAAACCGGCGGGGTTGAGGGGATCCGGCTGCGGCTTCCGGCGGCGCCGGTTGTGGCCGTCGAGGCGCTTCCTGCAGCTCCTCTTCACCTCGTCGAACTCCCCGAGCAAATGGAACCTGCAAAGAACAGTTTGATCTGGCCACAAGCATTTCGCAAGATAGACTACGAAAAATTCAGCGTGAAAACAGTTTTATCCAAATTCAGCGTGAAAACGACTATACAAATCCATCAACAAGATTCTACTCCATCTGTCTCAAAATAAATGTCTTAAACTTAGTACAATTTTGTACTAGAGCTAGTACAAAGTTGAGACAGTTATTTTTGGACGGAGGGAGTACAAAAACAACAGTGCTCTTGTCACATAGATCATCCGGTCAAATGCTCCAACCACATGCCACAGATCTAGGCGAAATCAAGCACATGGAAATGAACACACACGCCCTAATTTCCCAAGCCCCTCTCCACACGAGCTTAATTACACTCGTGACCTTCACGCAAGAATCCTACTAAAACCTAATTACACGGCCACATCACGGTTGACCGTTGAGATCCATGATCCCTGTCTTCTAGAACCAAGAGCATACGGGAGGAATTCTCTGCTTGAGAACCACCGAGGACGGACGTGGAAAGCGTGCGTCGCGACAAGCGGCGGCGGCGACAGGGAGCGGTGGAGGACAGGGACGCGGCCGTTGAGCAGCAGCCATGAGAACGACGACCTGAAAGGTCCAGTTCCAGCGTGCGTGTATGTACGCTGCGTCGTTGTAGGGCAGCGGGGGCACGGGCCGGGTCGGGCTGCGCCACGGCACCTTAACGGTGGCGCGTGTGCGCTTGTCCCGTTCAGACATGCACATCCATCCATCCATCCACCAGTCCTGGTCCGGGACCAGACGCCGTCCCGCCCGGCATTTATCCATCTCCACCTCGGTTAAATTCTTCTCCTCTGATACTGATTTCATTTTCAGGTGGTAGTACTGCAGATGTTTTCCATGGTAAATAAGCTTTTTGACATAAATTTTTGTGTGTTTTTTGCTGTGGAATTTACAGTGAGTGGGAAACAGATGGGGCGGCTCCCAGGAACAGAGGTTTTCGGTGTGGTTCACGTCGGTCGGATGATTAATCGCTAGCGCCAAGTGAGCCATGATGGCCAAAGGGACTGCGAACTGCTCCGGCTGACAGCGAATTGTTGCTCGCCCAGCTGGGATTAAAACGGTCGCCGTACTTGGTTAGTGCGTACTACGGATGCCGCTGCTACAGTATCGGCGGCGAGGTTTTCGTCGGAGTTGAAAAATTCGGAGAAACTCTCGTCAGAAAGTAACAGTATGTACTAAAGATGTTAGGGAGCATGGATCATGGATGGATGTCAGAAGGAAGGAACAAATTGGTAGGGAATGCGCGGCCAAGAAATGGAAAAAAGGGAGACGGTGTAGGGTAGGGTGTACCTGCTGCACTGCTGGCAGAAGCGCTGCTGCTGGCCGGCGACGGCGACGACGGGCGTCTTGGAGTGCGCCTCGCAGACCTTGTGCCGGCGGTGGTACTCGCGGCACCGGGACAGGTCGGCCGTGCACCCCTCCACGGAGCACGCCGGCACCGTCTGCTGCCCCTGCCCCGCCCTGGCCCGCTTCGCCGGCGCCGCGGAAGGCGGCTGCTGCTGCTGCTGCTGCTGCACCGATACCGCCGCCGCCGCCGCCGGGACCGGCCTCCAGCTCGTCGGCGCGCCGAGCTTCAGGTCCAGCGCGCCGCCTCCCCCGCCGCCGCCGCTCGGCGCGACCACCGTGCCGAGGTCCCAAGAAGGCATCTTGGGCTCCCAAGAATCCATGCCAAATACACACGCACGTACGTATCTCTGTATCCAGAGAATTCCCCGCCCGCACGGCCCGGGGAGCTTGCTTCTGCTGCCGACGATCAAGAAATGGTGGGGCTTAAAAAGGCTTTCTCGGTGAGACAAGAACCGCCCACCCCCCCTCCTCGGTCCTCGCCCAGGAAGAAGAAGAGGGAGAGAGTACAGTGAGCAACGACGCACCAGCAAGAGGAGTTGATTGCAAGCAAGAGCTTGGCAGGACGGGGGAAAAGCGAGATCGATCGATCGATCGATGACGGACGGACGGAGAGATCAAAGCGGGGGCATGCAATTAAGAACCCAGGAGCCAGACCACCCACCACCACCACCACCAGGGTCCCGTGGAGAGGAGGGAGGAAGCGAGCTGCTCCTGCTGCTACTGGTCTAGCGCCGCTAGCTTGCTTGCCGGGGCGGTTTAAGCTTTAAAGCGAGGACGGAGGACGGATGGGCGGATGGGCGGGCGGAGAAGGAAGAGAACAGTGGAGAGTGAAGAAGAGAAGAGAAGAGCAGCGGCACCAACCCCGATGAGAGAAAGTCGGAGACGGGGGAGGGGAGGGGAGGAAGGAGGGTACTTGCAGACAACACAGGAGGAGACTCCTATTGGAGGACTCCAAACTCCAAAGGTGGCAATAATTGCCCAGACGGGCCGAGAGGGAACCACCTCACCTCCACCTCCACCTCCACCACCACTGTTCACTGACTCGCTTTAGATTTTACTCTACCACCAGTCCACCACAGTATTTATCGTCAGTCCTTGAGTAAAATGCATCAGCCGTCCCTGAACTCGCTGGCAAGGACCAAAACGGTCCCTAAACTCTCAAACTGATCCAATACGATCCCTAAACTTGCAAATACAATGCCAGTACGGTCCTGGAACTTGTGCAACCAGTCCTGGGCTACGCATGCACGTACTGCTCGCGTACGCCGCGACGTCCACGTCAGCGTACACATGAGTTCGCAGGCAACCGCTGCGAGTCCTTGGTGTTTTTTTCGTTCGCACCCCCAGGATCTGGTTCTCTCACTCATTCGCCCTCCCCTGTTCCTCTCGTCAGAACAGAAACACTCGACCTTGGACGGCGGCGGTGGCGGCGGCGACCTGATGATCGTCGGCAGGTCCAGCACGTGAGCGGCCCAGGGACGACGGCAGGTCCAGCACGCCATGTTTGATCATGTTCTGTTTAAATTCAGTGATTGACTTGTTTAATTATGCCCTGTTTCAATGAACAACATAGTGGCAGATCAAGCAAAAAAAAATAGCCATGGAGGATCAAATGAAAAAAGAAACTGCAGCAAGTAGTTCAAAGGCAGAGGAGGAAAGGTTACATTCATCCCAATTTCAGAGAAACAAGCCAAAGAATATAGGTGCATCTTCCAATCAGAGCAGGCTAGGCTTCAAGAAACCTAGAAGGGTTAATATGTTTGATGAATTTAGGTGAGGAGAAATGTGTAGTTAGAAATGGGGATCTTCATGACTTTTGTGTTTCTGCTTATGATCAGGTGCAGAACTTGTAATGTCTATGTTTTGTTTATGATCATTGTGCCGATCATGAGACTACTGAATTTGTAAACTACTGCTATGTACTGTTCAGATTCAGAACTTATGCTTTTGTACTGGCAAGAGTTCAGTTGTGTGTTCAGTTCATATATGTTCACTTCATATATGTGTACTGGCAAGAGTTCATTGCAAAAGTTCACTTCATATATATGTTCTCAGTGTCAAAAATCTGTCAAGAATCATTACTGTACATGCATTTATAATCTGTCAAAAATCTTTACTGTACATGCATTTATAATCTGTCAAAAATCATTACTGTGCATATATTCACTGTCACAATTCATATATTCAGTCATATGCAGATACAAGCTGGTCTCACTGTAGATGTACATGCACAATCTGTCAAAATGCATATTTTCAATAATATAGCACATTTCACTTCCAATGCAACACAAGGATAGTTCACAATATAGCTGACAAGGATAGTTCACAAACATATACCAGATAGCAAATTTCAGCTTCCCAACACAAGGATAGTTGACATACACCAGGTAGTTCACAATCAGTACTAGTGCATACCTGACATTACATAACAGCAAACAGAGGCAACATTACATAGCTGAAATAACAGCCAAGTTCAGTACTCTAAGATACATAAAACTGGAATTACATAGCCAATTTTCAGAATTCGCTACTGCCATCTGGCATTCTACTTATGATCAGGTTTGATCTCAATGAGGTCGCCATCAAGCTCAGTCAGAACACCTCGCACGGCAGGACGCCACACCGCTCCTCGATGGCCGCCACAAGTGCGTCCGCCATCACCAAATCGCCACCATCTCCGACGACCGTCGCCATCAGCACGTGCCCAAGGTAGTGCGCCTCCTGCACATCCATGGACGGCATCCGCGCGAGACAGGGCTCTCCCCGTCGGCACACCTCCTGCGGAAACCGTCGCCACAGCAAGCTGCGGCTCGGGCCACCGGCGGCGACAGGTGGGGGAGGCGCGACTTGGTGGCCACCGGCGACGGGAGGGGGAGGGCGATGGGAGGTGGATAGGCGCCGAGGCTGCCGCCGTCGACGGAACTATCCGTCATGCTGGCGCCGCACGATGCGGGTGGAGTGGAATGCGATTTGGGAAACTAGGGATTGAGGCTTCGTTTGGGGATTTTGACAAGGAGACGACCGGATTGTCTGACTGTGGGCCCTCTACGCTGACATGGCTGATGTGGCTGACGCGGCGTACGCGAGCAGTACGCACGTACGTAGCACAGGACTGCTCCAGCGAGTTCAGGGATCGTATTGCCTTCGTATTCTCAACTTTAGGGACCGTATTAGATCAGTTTCAGAGTTTAGGGACTGTTTTGGACCTTGCCAGCAAGTTCAGGGATGGTTGATGCATTTTACTCTCAGTCCTTAGTACTAGTACGCCTGTGATGTAGAGAGAGGGATGATGTAGAGAGAGAGAGAGAGAGAGAGGGCGGTAGGGGGGAAGAAACCAGTGCTGCTGCGTCAGTGCAGAGTGGTAGGGACGAGGAGTTGGTAGAGAGGGGGGGGGGGGCAAATGGAAGAAAGAGAGAGGAGGGTTCCTCCCTCCCTCCCTCCCTTTCCGTTGGGTGATGGGTGCTCCCCTAGCGCGGCGTTTCCTTTGCCTGTTTGGGGCTTGGTTTGCTCTTTTTTAGGGGATCGATGGACGGACGGGGCTACCACGACGGACCAGCGAGAGAAAAATGTGAACGGAGGAGAGCTGCACTTCACTTCAACGGGGAGGACGTGTGAGAGCAGGACCCTTCATTCACCTTTTGTAGGGGACGGACGGACGGACGGATGGATGGACAGGCGGGGCAAGGAAAAAGTACGGTGCAGGAAAAGCTTGGAAAGGGATGGGTGCATGGCCGCAGGGAAAAAGAGAGGAGATTGGGAGCTGCGGTGCTGGATGCTTTTCCGTGTTTTGTACTTTTTTCGTATCTGTGGGCGGAGTGTTTTGCTGCCTCGTTTCGGCTGACATGATACGTTCACAACTCACAGCGAAAGCAAAAGAAAAATGAAGGCTAATCATCGACAATCTCCGTCTCCTGATAAAAATAAAAATGCTATTCTTACGCACAACTCTTACTCGTAAATCTGAAAGTTGTTTGAAAGAAAACGAGGAAATAGCCGGTAGAGATTTGAACCAGCTCGTAAGATTTTTGTAAAACTAGCACGTAACAATTGCACCGCTCGTCTCAAGATTATTGCTTCATGCACATCCTAAGATATATGCTTGGGGTAATCATGCATTGGCTATATAGCCGAGGTTTAAGGTTCGATCCATGGGCTTTGTACGCCAATGGGCTATTTCGACGAGTTTAATATACACGTGAATTAATAAGTTTTAAGTACTAGGCATCAGCATCATAGAAAACAGCGACAGGTGTGGAAAACAATGTAATAGATCATGATATTATACAGTCCACAAGATACGTTAGGAATAACAACATGTCGGTATTAGTTTTAGCTTTCTGGCGATGAAAGTACAACCCGTGGGACTAGATTATACGCATCGACAAATGAGGTTTCATGGAACGAGAACAAACTAATAATTTATCCATAACTGCGTGACAGCTTTTACTATAAATATGTCGTGGAAGGAAGTATTCTAAAGCATCTGAAACCGCAGGGTTTTTTCATACATTGTGCTATGTGCGTGCCGTGTGGTCCCTCTAGCAAAGGTATTCCTGCCCTAGTTGATTATTCAGCTAATGCGATTGTTTAGCGTCATTGCCGACGCAGCTATGTGAGGTCCAAGTTCCAATCCCTAATTAGCTACTACTCACACTCTGATCGACCATTGGTCAAGAGCAGTTTCTTTACTCCAAGGAGCGTTGTGAAGTCATATATTTAGTTAACCAAGACCTAGATCTTGCACTGCATGTCAAGCTTGTTTGTACTCCAAGGACGGTAAGAAATGCGTCACCTCGAGACTCGGGGGTCAAAGCTTTGGTCCATGGAGTAGAAGAGTCAATTTTTTGTAGAATGGAATTTTTCTTCGGCCTTGGATTTCGTAGGAGTATCGTATGCGTATGGGAAATGATCTCTGTCGTGTGAAGTTCTTCTTTTTATGAGCCATTGATTTCAAGCATACTTTTTTTCTTTTAACTTGGAAAAACAAAGGGGTATCTGTTTCCTAGTATATCTTGAGGTGACTTCTTTGTGTACGGTATTTGGGAGGTTTTGGTCAGACGCACGCAGCTGAAGGAAGACTTGCACTAGTGCACTAGAGCGTAGGGTAGCAGAGCAAACGAGGCATGTCAGCGACGTACATGTACTTTTTTGAAACAACGTATATGTACTGTTTCATACTGAACATTTTTCGTTTTGGAATTACACAGTGTCCATTGTTCACCATGGGAGAATTAAAGCACCAAACCACATCTAAAGGCCGCAGAGATTCCTAGTAGTAGTATATGTCCATGTTCTAATGGAAATCCTGGTGCTACTCCTGCAAACATATACTCGAAGAATGTAGCAAGCGAAGTTGTCAAAGTCGACGGTGATCAACCAAAAAAACAATGGCAAAACGAGCCGGAAACAAATGCTACTGCGTGACAGTGGGGCTGATCGATCACGTCGCGGAAATGTGCAAGTTTCTGGTGTTGGGCTCCCGTAAAGCACGATGTGATACCCCTGACAGAGAAAAAAAGGAGGCCACAGGCAGGCAGGCAGGTAGGCAGCATAGGTAGGTCACTGCCGTGCATCATCATCAGTGCATGCATGCATGTCTGTCTGCCTCCCCTCCCAAAATGAAATCGAATGGTCAAGTCAGTCGTCAGGGCCTCACGTCCATCCGATTGGTCATTCGCAGATCTCAACACGACACCACTCAAAATAATTGCGGTGTGATTTCCCTCGCCTTTCTGCCGCCTGCATGCGCGCCTACGTACCCGTCTGGACGTCTCTGGAGAAATCGACGTGAAAATGGTTAAACAATTACTGCGTGGACGCAGACCACTCTCTGGTCTCTGCTATGCCTGGCCCTAAAAGTCGTTCTTGCAGAGCTAGAGGCTAGTGTGTGACTGATAATGGCACGGTGTTGATTAACAGTTAAGTGTACTGTCCAAGAGAATAAGAGATGATGGGACTTGTTGTTTTATCCTGGCATCCTGGGTTAATTGGTTGTACTAGTAGAAGAACTGTATTCAAACTGCTTGCTTTTCGCCTGCTTTCCTCTGTGCATATAATGGAGCAGCCTAGATCCTCTCTAGTTTATAATTATTTTTCCCTGGAAATTGTAGGAGGCATATCAATCAGAGAGGGGATGAGACCACACCAAGATCAATTAGCTTTTGGTGTCCTGATTGACAAGAAGATTGCATCGCTCGTGTTTCGTGTGTTTTTTAGTGGTATGTTCATGCTCGTATTTTATGTGGCAATCATCTGCATTTGGCTGTCTGGCCATTCATAGTTTCATAATACGTTTCTTCTTCTTTCTCAATAACTAGTAAGTGTGCACGTGCAACGCACGTCTTGATTAATATTACAATCATATGTGAAAATTCACTTGTGTAATCGGTCTATAGGAAGATCAAACATTAACCTGGTCATAGCGAAGTTTCAACTTGTAGTGCAACAAGTTCTTCATCTTCCATTGTAGCTTTCGATGGAGCAGAGAGAATTGCTTGCTTATTGACAAGACACACAATGCTACCTCCAATTCTTCAAGTTCCTCATCTCAATAATCTTGTGCATTTTGTGCAATAGTATGGATGATAATTGTTAATCGATTTAACTAAACCAATGAAATGCAAGATTGTAATAAATCTTAAATATTACCTTGTTGAAATTAGCACAAGCTTCAAGAGGATCTGTCGATGCATCCTGAATTTGTTTCATAGGTTCAGTCAGTTTGTTAATTCCACCCATAGTCTTTCCAACGCACCAATATTCCTGCAATATGCATGTATCAATCAAAAATATCTAATTTGCAAGGCTGAAAAAATGCACATGATGCATTTGCAAGACCGTGAGAAGAGTATTGGTATACCTGGGAACGAAATTGGAGATTACACTGACAAAGCATATAATAAAGTAAGCTCAGCGCAAGAGAAAAGCTCCACATACAGTGAGATGACTCATACGTCCATAAGAAAACATGGTGTCGGTTTGGATCAACTCTTTTTCCATCCAGAAAGCCAAAGTCCACGGTATCATCCTAAAATTAGTGAGGATATCAAAAAAGCTAGATGTATCGAGAGTATATCAAACATACTCGCGGGATATATTTTTTAAGCTTGGTATGCCCAAAATCATCTTAAACTTTTAGAAATCATACAAGGTGGGTGGATTTTCTCATATGATAAATAAAGAATGAAAACAACACATAATGATAATTTTATTATCCCTGGTTACTTCCAAACACTACATTAAGAACTGAGACAACTAATTACCAAGTATTTACAAGAAAAATGCAGTTTCGGGAGTGAAACTACCTTTGCAGGCTTGGCCGATCCTTGTGCGTGGCGGTGATGATGAGCGCCACCGGCTTCGCCTTCCTGGTAATCCTGCTCAATAAACCTGAGAGCAAGAAGGTTGACCATGTTCATCATCTTTTTTGTAGTGTGTGCAATAATAATATGTATACTTGTCAATTAGAGGTCCACAACAACACTTTCGATTCACTTAAATATTTTAAAGTTTATTTTCTTCCTGTGGGAATTTTTTACTGAGAACAAAAAGCATGCTAAGAAAAAAAATCACTCAAGGATTAGTTTAATTCTTGAGCAAATAGTTACAGGTTCAGTTGACACCTTTGTGTTTTTGTTACTGATTTGTAGCTCCTCTGTTTTTCTCTTAGTTGTAGGCTGAGAGTATATCCAACCTTTGATAAAGTTCTGAACGTTGAAAGTTCTGAACCTATATGTTAGATTTATCTAGCTTTTTTGTAGGTTAAGAGTATATCCACCCTTTTAAGGCAGTCAATGTGCAGATAATCAGTAGAACAAAGGTAGATACGGTATATTTCATGATATAACTGTAACCGCAAATGAAGTTTGTTGATTTCTGAAAATATACACTGCAAATGCTCTCGTCACATGCAACTCGCTGAGAACCTGTAATATTTGTTGCAACAACAGCGACCACAGCGTGGAGCAGAGGAAGAATAGCCCAGCAATAGAATGACCTGCAAACCAAACATTAGGACCAAATTGGAGAGTTCTATAGGACTTCAATGGATTGGGAAATTCAGCAGAATCCTTCAATATTCATAAGAATCCCAAGAACCAAAACATAAAGGCTAGTATGACACGGAGGCCCACGCCATGGAACACCGGAAGCCGAAGGAATGCACCTCCTTCACGCATAACGCCCTCCGCAGCGCAGCTGCCACGGCACTGTTGCGTGCCCATGCCATAAGGCCTGCCACGTGCAACTCCGCCGCCGAGCCCGTTACCCAGCGATGCGTTCTGCTCCACCGCCGCTACTCGGGGGAGGAGGGGGACTCTGCGGCCACTGCGTCCCGCTCTGCCGCCACTGCTCGGGGGAGGAGAGGGACCCCGCCGAGGCCAACGGAAAATGTATTCATTAACCTATGATTAAGAAAATGTATTACCAACAAATAAAGGATTCAGAAAATATATGCATAAATTAACCTTCCATGACGTTGCCGCGTGTAAAATTGAATCAATTCATACAGTGGAGAGGGACCCCACCGAGGCCACGGACGCAGACTGATCCCGCTGCGTCCTGCTCCGCCGACACTGCTCTGGGGAGGAGAGGGACCCCACCGAGGCCAACGGAAAATGTACTCATTAATTTATGATTCAGAAAATGTATTACCAACAAAAAAAGGATTCAGAAAATATATGCAGAAACTAACCTTCCATGACGTTGCCGCATGTAAAATCGAATCAATTCATACATTTCTTGATCTGTAATGAATAGGTGCCACAGTCCAAAATTCAAAATTGGAAGTAGAAACAGAGGCAAAGGTAGCACCTAACGAGCTGCCCACCGGCCGGTTCCAATTACCCTTGATTGCGTATGGAATCTTTGCCGCCTGGCGCCTGCTGTTGTGCCTTGCTGCGCTCGTGCAACCTGTTGCTAGCCTTCCGCTGTTGCCCTGCGTGGGGCGCCCTGCCTATCCCTATTGTCACCGTTGCGAGTCCATGGCTGGTTAGCTTCCAATGTATCAATGCATCAGCGACTGGGAGAAACATGTGTACGTAAAAGACATGGTGCAGGAATTAGTATACCCAGAATCCAATTAACCCAATCAGTGGGAAAACACAAGTATTAAATAGATTAATGGAGATTGGGGCGCTACACACACGGTGCAAGAATCAACTGCAGATCCAATTATCCATACCTGAGGCTGTGGTAGAGCGTCGCGGATGACCTGGAGCTCCGCCTCCGGCGACGTCCCAGTAGAAAACGCTAGCGTCGGCGCCGCCGGCATCATGGGCACCACGGCCACCGGTGCTAGGGATGGGCTGCATATGGAGGTGGGGCGGCGGTGTTTGACATAGCAGTCCTTGTCAATCCTACTATCCTAGGTTAGGACGCGAGTAGCACGGGGGAGAGGTCATCGTGAGGAAGGGGTGGTGGGTTTCTTCCGTTCAATGCGGAGCGACGGTTCCAGTGGTGCGTACTACGTCCGATGGCAGAGTTTTCGTTCGCCAATTGAAATTGCTAAACACACTTTTTGGCGAGGGCTATTGTTATTTGACGGTTAGATCTGATTGAGTGGGTCTAATTGTGTGGTTCTAATTACTTTGGATAGTTGTGTGTACGTAAGATGGGGTGCGCGTAGCGATGAATATGTTTGCTTGTTTAATAGTAGTATAGATATAGATAGGTGCGGGCCGGGCAGCACGACGACGAGGCACGGTTGTGTGGGAGTTTGACCCGAGACTCCAATATTTCTGGACACAATCGTATAGTACAACATATGATATCCGTGCTCCTCGAGGGTATACGACACATACGGACGTACGCGTACCTATCCATGGGTGAGACCACCAACGAAACGAGCGAAAAACGAGGAGGATGTGTGTGCGTCGGATTCATAGATTTTGGACGACGGGCATTACGCACGTTGAGCAAGTTTGTCATCCAATTTCGTGGTGCGCGTGTGGGAGGGCGCCGGCCGGACGCGTCGACAGATTAGAGTTTCATGGCATTCGGGGGAACCTCGTCGTTTCCTCGCGCTAGACAACGTTAAGCGCCACGTCACTTGGACCGCCATCCAAATTAGTCGTATATATCTGGTGCGACCGTCTTTTATCGGTTATACCTACTAGCAAACATGCCCGTGCTTTGCAACGGGAGAAAAAAATCATAATTTCGAATGCCAATGGTCACATTTTACTACATCATTGATATACACTATCACTCTTATTTTTGTGAAAACATGAACAATTTTTAAAAATCATGAACATTTTTTTAAACTCGTGAGCATATTTGAAATTGTGAACATTTTTTAAATTCACGAACATTTTGTAAAATCAAGAACGTTTTCTGAATTCATGAACATATTATACTATTGGCAAACATTTTGTTTTATCGGCGAACATTTTTAGAATCGACTAACATTTTTTTGGGATTTGATGAAACGATTTTTTAAATTTAATGAACATTTTTTGAACTGCATGATCTTTTTTGAATCAGCGTATATATTGTGAATCAATAAACTATATATTTTAATACATGAATATTTTTTGAATAGGCGAAATTTTGTGAAATTTTAAAACATTTTTTAATACATGAACTTTTTTAGAAAAACTCATGAATGTATGTTTATTTCCTGGACATTTATTAGAAAATTTGCTAATATTTTTTAAAAATCACAAACAATTTCTGAAGCCACAAACATTTATGAATTATTAAATATTATTTTAAAATTCCCAGTTTTTAATTTTGGAAACTTTTTTAAATTCACAAATTATTTAACGTAGAAAAAAACAACGACGGAAAAGAAAAACCAAAAATAAAAAACTGATCACCCATATATGGGCCGGCCCAGGCGAGCTGTGTCTTTTTCTAGCGCGCTGGGCGTAGTATATGAGATTCTTAAATTGGCCGGCCCAGTCCGGATTTTTCTATGTGGAACGTTTTTTATAACTTATAGGTGGCATTGGTGGGTAATATTTTGCAACTTCGGGGGCAATTTTAATGACGTACGGGCAGAAGCACTCCGTACTTTAATAGTAGGTATAGATAAGCTATATGTTTTTTTGGCTTCCGTACGAGTGAGTAACGATCACGTACGGATCCAGCCAATTGCCCTGTAGATTACCTGCAAAAAAATTATGTTGTTTTGTCTAATAAAGATCGCATCATTTCAGTAATTCCAAATGGCTCAAAGTAATACACACTCTGACTCGAATATGCGCCGCTAACTTAGCCTCTACCCCATTTATCCAAGTGTCAAAATGATGTTTATGGTATCAGGTGGACTGACGTTAAATGCCACATGCATTATGCGCCACAGTAGCTTGGCAAGTGGACAGTCAAGAAACAAGTGTTGAATTGATTCATTCCTATCACAGAAACAACATCGTTTACTACCCACACAATTACGTTTTGCCAGATTATCTTTAGCCAGCACTTCTTTGTGAACGAACCACATAATTTTTTTGATCTTCAAGGGCACTTTGATCTTTCAAATGTGTAGTGACTTTGGATTGGGCTGGTGTTTATCAAATATGTATACATAGACTTCACTGAGGATACTCTTGACATCGAAAGTCTCTAGTGTAGTGTATCTGGCTCATCTGAAAGGCTGATCTGCATCAACCTGTCTATCTCATCCCTGCACAAGTGACCTTCTGAACTATATGTTTAAATGAACTGATTCGAGAATCATATTATTAGATTTGTATTTGAAAGTAGTTTACAATTATTATATTTTCATAGCATATAACTTTTGTTTTGCTAGTCAAATCTATATTCAAAGTTTGATCCACAATACGAGGCGATCAAGAAACCGGAGAAAGTATCTCCATTACCAAGAGTAGCAACTGATCATTATCCAAAACGGGCAACCCAAATGATCCACTGGCCTGACTTGGATCCCCGACTCTCCACTCTCCACTCTATGCATTTTAAGATCCACTTTTGGTTGTGTGCCACGTGAGCCTTGTCGTATTGGTTTAATTTCTTGGCAAATCTGAATTAGAGATTAAGCATTGTACTACCTTCTGAAATGCCATGTTATGCCCTCTAGTTCAAGGTCTTGGGGGAATTTAAAAGAACATGCAGCTGGCACTGCCTTAATTAGAGCATCTACAGCCGCGATCGGCAAATCCGACCCTCAAACTCCCGCTGACGCGTTCGGACGTGCGCGCGGACGGTGACCTGGCTGGCCTCAAATTTTGCAATTTGCAACCATATACCCTATTCTTAAAACATCAGATACATGCAAGGACACGCACATCGATCATCAGGTCTTTGTTGGACCGGCGGGACACAGTTTAGGTCATCCCCTTGGTGAAGCATATGGACTGTGACTCTTTTTGAATCACAAAATAAAAATCTATGTCATTGTAGTAGGCCATCAACGTATACATATGAGATGAACTTGACACTCGATGAACAATCATCAGTTGATAAAAATGCAATCTAGTGTCAAGCTCCCTCATACAACGAGAGTTGATCCACCTACGCAAATAGAGAAGCTTGTAGCTGTCCGACGGCGCGGCAATTTAAGCCGGTCCGCCTCCGGCTGGCGTGGCGAGGTGGGACTAAAATTTAGGTCGACTAGCTCCCGGGCGGCAATGGTCTTCTCGCCAAGTCGTTAGAGTGGGACTGCGCGGGACAGCGGGCATGCCCGAGTACGCTGGGGCGCCCCCATATCCGCCGCATATTTGGGCTGCATACGAGGGGTGTTGGTCAGCCCGACAGTTTGAGGCCGGTTTGAAAAACCCGACTGGGTCGAAATTTCATGACCGATCAATAATCAGGAGGTCTGCCCAGACGTTTGAAGGGATACAAGGGGTCCGGTTGTAGATGCTCTTAGGGACCACTCCACTACAAAAGTGGCAGCCCAGGATGATCCACTGGCCTAGCTCTGATCCCTGACTGTCCACTCTCCAATCTAAGCAGTTTAAGATCCACTTTTGGGGGTTGTGTGACAAAAATAACATTGACAGTTCATACTTTTGTTTTAAAACATTTTGGAGCAAGTGTTGCTTTTGTGTCACGAGAGCCATGCCGTATTGACTTAATTTTCAGCCAAAATGATTTAATGATTACGCAATGTATTTTGCGTCGGAGTAACTCCCATAATAATAGAAACATCTACAACCGGAGCCCTCGTATATGTCCCAAACGTCTAGACGACATGCCCAGTCACTATCAGGACATAAAAAATCATCCAACAGGACCTGGAAAATCCGACTCAAACGTCCAACCAATATGTGGGGTGGATATAGCGAGGTCTGGACGCGTCCGGACACCTTCACCACGTGGCACCGGCTCGCTATGGCACACACCGCCTCACCACTGTCCCCACAAAAAATGAGTCGGTTCACTGAACCGTAGTCGAACCCCACTCCTATCAGTTCTCCCACGCTCTCTGCTCCCCTCTGCCATGTTCCGTTTCCTCTCCCCAATCCATCCCTTCCCATCCGCCATGGCTGAAAGCGGCTCCGACGAGATCGATTTGGTGGGGCTGGCCGCCGACTCATTGAGCTAATCTGACTCAGATGAGGAGGATCTCGCGCTCCGCATTGCTCTCCGCCGCTCGTGGATGGATCGGGACGGGAACTCGTCCTCCACGGTGTCTCTGTCATCCTGGGTAGGTAGCTCCTCCTCTCCAGCGGCCCGACGCCATCTTATGCGCTCCCTGTCATCCCAAGCAAGGTGGTAGGGCGAGCAACAGCGCACGGCACCGCTAGCAGTTACCCCTGCTGGGAGCCGCAGCGTGCTGGTGCCTGCAGTCTAAGCCCGCGGCCGCAACAGCGGCAACCGAAGAGCTAAGGCGCGCCAATTGCCAGGCAATGAAGAAGGCGACGCAGGGCAGATCAAGGTATGACTGCAGGTCCTCCAGAGCTGTGTCGGAGCCGCTACCGCCGGCTCCAATGACGATTAGGCGCTCCGCAACGCAATCCGGCACTCATACACCTTGACAGAGACGGATGTCCGATGTCGACGTCACAAGAACGCATCGGTGCTCTGTCGGGCGCTCGAGGATTTCGCAAAGATAGCACGAGAGAAGGAGATGGTGGCGGAGAGAGTCGCACGGCTCATGGCGCAGCAGAACCGTCCCGCCCGCCGCATGCCGGGTTTCCTTTGCTCGTCCTCCTCCAACGACGACAACAGCGGCACAACGGATGACGCGCCACCTGCCGCGGATTCATATGACAAGGACAACCGCGGAGACCCCAAAGGGAAGCGGCCGGCGAGGAAGTGATGAACTCACGCCGCCCCCATATGTTTAATTATTAGTTTTAGCTTCTATTTTAGTTAAGTTTGAACTCCTTCGGCCCTTTTGGATGAATTATATCTATGTCCGTTGTCCGATTTGGCATGTTTATATGTTCTGTGCGATGATCAACCGACGTTTGGGGGTTGTGGTTGTGGAGTGAGCAAAATGCCCACAGTCCGGTCAGTATGAGTCGAGGCGTCTGGACGCGTCCACATACGATTTAAGGGAGTAGATTAGGCAATGGTGGTTGTAGATGCTTTTAGGGCATATCCAAGGGAGACCCTCAAAACTTTGGTATATGTCTGACCAGACACTTTTTTTTAACTTTTTGCAATCCAATGGGACCTTTATCGGTCCGCGAATTAGTCCGGACGTCCGTTTTCCAGCAAAGCAGAGTCAAACGTGAGGAGCTACATCGAAATCCGGATATTCATTTGACCAATTAAAAGCCTCCGCGTGGTCCCCCTGTTATCTCTCTTCTCCCAATCAGACACTACACCACAAATAGCCCACCACATGTATGGTCCTTACCTACTTTTTCCCTTTCCAACCAGATACTTTGTGACTAGCATTGGATGACTTACTTCGACATCATGTTCGCGGATCACATTCGAACTTAAAAGCTGACATATACAAGAGATTTTTGCGGGTCAACATTGGAGATGCCTTTATGCGGTCTAAGGCCAACTCCAACGCAGAGCCCCAAACTGCACGGGTCTATCTGTTTTGGCCCAAACGGACAGACGAGGCGGCCCAACGCGCAATCGCATCCGCAAAAAACGTTAGCATGACGTCCGCCTGGATGCATCGCGGGTGCATTTTTCTTCTGGCTTTGCGATCAAACGGACACGCAGATTCTGCGCATGCGGCCTCTGGTCCTCCACCTTGGGCCCGCCTGTCGGCCGTCCAACTACTTCCTACCGTCCCCATTTAATCCACACGCGTGGACGGGCCCGCCGGTCAGCCACCCAGCCGCCCCCGGCTACGTCCTTTTTTATGGCCAAGCCGTGGACTGGTGTGGGCACTTCCACTTCCAGTCCCCACTAGATCTTCCACTACCCCCTCCGTGCCCGACAACCAAACCCTAGCGCCGCCCACCTCTCTCCCCGCCGGGCGGTCGACATGGGCTTCTAGAAGTGGGTGCCCAGCAAGAAGGGGCGCCACGACCACGACCACCGAGGAGGAGGAGCGCCTCATTCGGGCCGTCGTGGAGGACTCTGAGCACGAGTACAAGTGCCAGTATGAGGAGCAGTGGGAGGGGATGGAGCACATGCTCGTCCTCTTGGCCCCCGGCGATGTCTACGTGCCGGAGCTCGACATCAAGGCAGAGGTCAAGAAGGAGGTGATGGAGGAGGCCACCCCGGCGTGTCCGCAGTCGCTGTACGGCAGTCGTGGTCCTGGATGACCATGGTGCCATGCAGCCCGCCCCCAGCACCGTAGCCGGCATGGGAGCCGTGGTCACCAGCACCACCGCCACCACCGGAGCCTGCATAGGACTCCTGCCCTTTTTGGGGCCCACCACCCCACCTGGATGCCTCCGCCCTACATCGACCTGACCAAGGACGACGACGAGGACGGTGGCGCCTGAAGACGGCGGCAGCCACGGCATCGGCGGCGCGCGTAGCGGCAGATCTACCATTTTTTTGTTTTTCTTTAAATCTATATATATATATCTACCTCTCTACCTAATATATATATATATATATATATATATATATATATATATATATAATAAAGCAAATAGGGTTTCTGGTCGTACGTCGTCATCGATTTTGCAAAAAAGTCCCTGTGTTTTTTGGTATTCAACCCGCAGTCCCTTTTTAAGTGGATATCTAAGAAAACGTTTCGTTTTTTTAAAAAGAACCATGTGTTTTTTAGTATTCAACCCGCGGTGCAGAAGGAGGAGGCCCAGGCGAGGTCGTCGCCTCCCTCGCTCGATCGCGCAGAGGCAGGGGAGGAAGGCGGCGAACTTCGGTGCGGCGGCCAGGGCGAGGCAGGGGGGGCGCCGGACGACGGGGAGGCACAGGGCGTCGGATCCGGTCGGAGAGGCGGCGCGAGGTCGATCCAGGCCAGATCCATCAGGTCCTGGAGGTCCCCTGTGGCAGCAGAGGAAAAAGAGAGAGATGAGGAGAAGGGAAGAGAGAAGGAGAGGAGGAGGAAGGGAAAAGGGAGGCAGGGGGTCTGGTGGAGCTGCGGCTCTGGCGGGCGGCGCTGGAGGCGGCGAACTCCGGTGCGGCGTAGAGGAAAAAGAGAGAGATGAGGAGAAGGGAAGAAAGAAGGAGAGGAGGAGGAAGGGAAAAGGGAGGCAGGGGGTCTGGTGGAGCTGCGGCTCTGGCGGGCGGCGCTGGAGGCGGCGAACTCCGGTGCGGCACAGAGGAAAAAGAGAGAGATGAGGAGAAGGGAAGAAAGAAGGAGAGGAGGAGGAAGGGAAAAGGGAGGCAGGGGGTCTGGTGGAGCTGTGGCTCTGGCGGGCGGCGCTGGTCCTCGGCAGGGTGCGGGGACGAGGAGCTCCACCTCGTCAGGCGAAGTCAGAGGGAGCGCGGGGCCGCGCGAAGAGGTGAGGTCGCCATGGGGACGAGAGGACAGAGACGGGAGGAGCTCGCTGGCAGCCAGGAGCAGCGCTTGTGGCATCAACCATGATCGCGAGGTAGGGAACATTGCGGTGCCGCTATGCAGCTGTTGCTGCGGGCTATGGCTGAAGAGAAGAAAGAAATTGTTACGTGCTAGATGCTGCTCAAAGATATTGCTACTGCACTGACTAGAAGCTGCTAGATGTCAACTTTAGTTTCAGAAATGCGTGCAACCGTGGAGCCTGTGTTGCGCATGATCCATCACCTGTGTCTGGTAGTTGCTGATTCCCCAAGTATGCATTACTGAAACAGACCAAAACCATTAGAGCTTCAGTTTATTTTCTTTTTCTTCTTATACTTGGTCGGGATGCGTATGTAGGCTCAGTCTATATGTACCAACCACATGCCATCTGATTCTAACCGAGCCAGCTACAACAATGGATCAAGTTGATTGGTGAAATTGAACTTCACTATTTTCAGTATGCGCCAGTGTTTAGTCTGCACCAAGGTTTGAAAATATTGGTTCAGTTAACGGTGGTACTATGTTGGCCATCATTTTTTCCAGACTGATATGTGGTTTATGCAATCAGTGAGCAAAGAAAAATTGCAGCAAAAAGAGTTTTTAAACGGCCACACGGATATGAGCCACTGTGTTGAAACAGAGGATGTAGGCCTATGACTGGTCTTGAGCCATGCTTATTGTGTTAAGTACATGTAATTTTTTTCTCCCGTTGCAACGCACGGGCAAATATTAATAAAGCGGCTAACGCTTCTTACCTCTGAATTTTCGTCTGTTTCTTCGTACGTCGTGGTTATTATTTGTCCGTCGTGGTTGTTATGCTTACTGGGCCGGGCTTTGGGCTTTGTCAAATCGGGGAAAAAATGGCTCCACACGGAATCGAACCGAGCACCTCGGTATCGAGGTGGATCTCCATAACCAACTGAGCTAACAGCTGCTCGTTATTAATCCCACCTCGGTCTTTTATATGAAGTTCAACCTATTTATATACGGTTACAACTTGACTAACATATCGAGAAGCCTCCAGGGAATCAAAGGAAAGAGAGAATTAGCAGGGTGACCAGGAAGGAATTAACTCGGGATGGGATTTGTGGGGCTGCCACGCATATGGTAAAGGAGGACGTCGGACTTTAATTGCAGGAAGGTGTGCGCATGATTAATCTCAGGTATTACGAATGATTAAGGATTGTGGGAAACTAGCCCAACTGAACAATGATTCTCAAGAGGAACAAATCCCCAACCGGCTGGTGGTCGACGAGGCCACCAATTACGACAACTCCATGATCACTCTACACGTGGACACCATGGACATGTTGCAGCTAGCGCCAAACTGGCCTAGGTCGACGAGGCTACCAATGACGATAACTCCATCATCGCTCTGCATCCAGACACCATGGACATGCTGCAACTCTTCCGTGTTGACATGGTCCTACTTATTGAATTCATGCTCCAGCCAGTTGCTCCAAAAGTCCGAACTGATGGAGGGAGGCGGGCAATATATTTCAACACTCCCCCTCACGTCTAGGCTATTTTAGTCCATAGAAGTGGGATCGATGTAGGCCGCAGAATCGTTTATTTTTAATACTGCGTTGGCAGGGTCTTGAACTCAAGACCTCTTGGGTCGGATACCATATTGAATTCATGCTCCAGCCAGTTGCTCCAAAAGTCCGAACTAATGGAGGGAGGCGGGCAATATATTTCAACACTACTAAAGGGTTGCGCTGGATATTCTATTCTTCAAAGTTCAAGGTTTGAGACATCACGACTAGGCCGACTAGGAAGTAGAAGGGGAGAAGGAGTGGACGCGGACGAACAATTTGCTTGGTGGACCATGACAAGGTTGACCACCATGCATTATCTGATGTCCCCCAGCTGAACCGATCCCTAACAGAGCCCGATTTTTGTCTCCCGTTGCAACGCACGGGCACATTTGCTAGTGTATATATATATATATAAAATAATAAAGCAAATAGGGTTTCTGGTCGTACGTCGTCATCGATTTTGCAAAAAAGTCCTTGTGTTTTTTGGTATTCAACCCGCAGTCCCTTTTTAAGTGGATATCTAAGAAAACGTTTCGTTTTTTTAAAAAGAACCCTGCGTTTTTTAGTATTCAACCCGCGGTGCAGAAGGAGGAGGCCCAGGCGAGGTCGTCGCCTCCCTCGATCGATCGCGCAGAGGCAGGGGAGGAAGGTGGCGCTGGGCAGCAGCGAGCTGGAGGCGGCGAACTTCGGTGCAGCGGCGAGGGCGAGGCAGGTGGGGGGGGGGGGGGCGCCGGACGACGGGGAGGCGCAGGGCGTCGGATCCGGTCGGAGAGGCGGCGCGAGGTCGATCCAGGCCAGATCCATCGGGTCCTGGAGGTCCCCTGTGGCAGCAGAGGAAAAAGAGAGAGATGAGGAGAAGGGAAGAGAGAAGGAGAGGAGGAGGAAGGGAAAAGGGAGGCAGGGGGTCTGGTGGAGCTGCGGCTCTGACGGGCGGTGCTGGAGGCGGCGAACTCCGGTGCGGCGTAGAGGAAAAAGAGAGAGATGAGGAGAAGGGAAGAAAGAAGGAGAGGAGGAGGAAGGGAAAAGGGAGGTGTTGGGTAACGTAGCAGAAAACAAAAATTTTCCGACCTACGCACCAGCCCAGGACCACTATGGAGACTGCATACAAGGTTTGATCTCTTTCGTTACCGACTCGTAGCGCAGCAGAAGTAGAGTCGATGACGATCGGCGGTGCAGATCCCCGCAGCTAGGATTTTACAACCTCCCAACCGCGAGGATGTATACCCTCATCTGCCCCGCGGACAGCCCTCCGGGAGGCGGTCACACAATCCCCCGGACGGTGTCGCGGACAGCCCTTCGGGAGGACCTCCGAAACTCGGACTGTCACTCGGACAGCCCTTCGGGAGGACCTCCAAAACTCGGACGGTCACACGGACAGCCCTTCGGGAGGCACTCTCGAACTAAGACCGAAACTACGATCTCTCTACAGAGTTGCACACATACCGTGTCATCTATCCGGCAGGGCTTCGCCGTCCAGAACTAGTTCCTGCCGGAACCCAGACAGCCTTTCGGCTCTACGAAACTATTTCACTGGGAGGGAGAGAAGAATGCCAGATCATGCATGGCTTTGTGTATGAGAGCAAGAGTGTGTCTTATGGCAGCCCACACACCTCCTATTTATAGGAAACCCAAGGGGTAGGGTGGTTTTACAAGAAGACCCAAAACCCACATGGAAAGGAGTCCTTCCCAAGGACCTAAAAGGTGAAACCAAGGAACAAGGGGGACTCCATGAAGGAGTCCACCATGTGGCCGGCCACACCCTCATGTGGGGCCCCAAAATTGGCCCCTATCCATCCATGTCATCCCCAAGATCTTTTGGAGCAAAGCCCCAAAAGGTGGCTTTCCAAAAATATCCCAAAAAGCACTTTCACTATTCACGACGACATTTTTCAGCGTCTGATCGAACTGAAAATATTCATGTGGGCTTAGAACAATTCTAGTACCCACCAAAATAATTTTCAACGCGAGCCGGAACAATTCCGGTTTAGTGATTTCATCTGCGAAAAGCATCTGAAGCGGTTTCGGCAGCTCCGGAACATTTCCGGTTTTCATCCCGGAAAATTCCAGAAAGTTTCCAGAATGATTCTGGCACCCTCCAAGAATTATCAGGCATGTGCCAAAACCAATTTGACTTTATGGTATCCTCTGAAACAACTTTTCAGTTTCACCGGAACTCATCCGGTGACCTCTCTGCGGAACTTTTCCGCTGTCCGAAACTTTTCCGGCGTCCGAAACTTTTTCGGTGATTTTCTCTTAGACTCCCTGTCTAGTATTCAGCAGATAGATGACCCTTAAGCGTGTGACCCTATAGGTTCGGTGGAGCATAGACATGACCCGGAACCCCTTCCGATCAATGATCAACATCGGAGCCGTGGACACCCATATCGATCCCTATACCCACACGAATAAATATTCGAGTGAACCTCCAGTTGCCGTGAGCTATTCCTGTTGCTTCGCGATATGTTACAATTA
The DNA here is from genome assembly GCA_039707655.1 of Elymus sibiricus. Classification (NCBI taxonomy): domain Eukaryota; kingdom Viridiplantae; phylum Streptophyta; class Magnoliopsida; order Poales; family Poaceae; genus Elymus; species Elymus sibiricus. The sequence goes on along the minus strand of CM077667.1, from coordinate 449,065,849 downwards.
CCCGAGGTGAGAAACATCGGCATCCTCGTGGATCAACACTTGTCCACAATGCCAGTTACCTCGTTGCCGGTATTGTTCTCTTTTCTCGTTCCCGTGTTCCGGCATCCCTGTGATCAAATCACCTTGTGTCTGGCCAGACGATGATGGATACCGTAACACCGAGAGGGCCCAGAGATATCTCTCCATTGTCGGAGGAGCAAATCCCAATCTTGAGCTATCAAGTCCCTTGACATACTTTTCCATGAACCCGTAAGCCGCCGTAATAGCCACCCATTTACGGATGACGTTTAACAAACCCCAAAGTTCATGAAGCAAGCATGAAGAAACTCAACACTCTCATGGTCTAAGGAATTATGCAAACATTAACTTCTCTGTGTTATTAACCATAAACTTATGACGAATGTATCTCATATCATAACATCAATCGGGTCGATTCAACACAAGTGTTCTACCAACAATTGTGCCCTCAAAATTGCCGGCATAGCCATGCCCATGATCAGGAAAACAGGATCATCATGCAATACTTGAGCCAGTCATAGAGGCTTGACTAGGAATACATTTTACCGTTTATTATCCCACACGTGCATATGAGTCTTCCTCCGAGCCTCGTGGTTATTGTAGACTCGAGAACCATAGCAGTTATAGCATGGAACATAAACCTAATTATGAACAGGGAGATAATCAATAACATTTATTATTGCCTCTAGGGCATATCTCCTACAGGAGGCAGGGGGTCTGGTGGAGCTGCGGCTCTGGCGGGCGGCGCTGGAGGCGGCGAACTCCGGTGCGGCGCAGAGGAAAAAGAGAGAGATGAGGAGAAGGGAAGAAAGAAGGAGAGGAGGAGGAAGGGAAAAGGGAGGCAGGGGGGTCTGGTGGAGCTGTGGCTCTGGCGGGCGGCGCTGGTCCTCGGCAGGGTGCGGGGACGAGGAGCTCCACCTCGTCAGGCGAAGTCACAGGGAGCGCGGGGCCGCGCAAAGAGGTGAGGTCGCCATGGGGACGAGAGGACAGAGACGGGAGGAGCTCGCTGGCAGCCAGGAGCAGCGCTTGTGGCATCAACCATGATCGCGAGGTAGGGAACATTGCGGTGCCGCTATGCAGCTGTTGCTACGGGCTATGGCTGAAGAGAAGAAAGAAATTGTTACGTGCTAGATGCTGCTCAGAGATATTGCTACTGCACTGACTAGAAGCTGCTAGATGTCAACTTTAGTTTCAGAAATGCGTGCAACCGCGGAGCCTGTGTTGCGCATGATCCATCACCTGTGTCCGGTAGTTGCTGATTCCCCAAGTATGCATTACTGAAACAGACCAAAACCATTAGAGCTTCAGTTTATTTTCTTTTTCTTCTTATACTTGGTCGAGATGCGTATGTAGGCTCAGTCTATATGTACCAACCACATGCCATCCGATTCTAACCGAGCTAGCTACAACAATGGATCAAGTTGATTGGTGAAATTGAACTTCACTATTTTCAGTATGCGCCAGTGTTTAGTCTGCGTCCGTGGCCTCGGTGGGGTCCCTCTCCACTGTATGAATACGGAGCGGCGCCTGTGTGGCTAGGAGGAGGATGCGGCCGGCCAGGTGCTTGTGGCCGAGCAGGGCGTCAACGGGACAGAGCATGGAAGCGCGAGGAAGGAGAGGGACGACCGTAGCATAACGAGATGATGGAGGTGGAGCTCGAGGCTGGCATGGAACGATGGATGGTGGTGTTGTGCCAGAGTTGGAGACGGGGATACACAGAGTCACCATGGAATCAATGGTGTCGTCGCCCTGCTGGCGGCCAGAGACAGAAGCATTGCGGTGGGTGCTAGGTGCGGCCGACGAGGGCGCCCATGGAGGCGGCGCTTGGGAGCAACCGATGACGGAGGTTAAGCAAGAGTGCCGACAACACGGCGGAACAAGCTGGGAGGCATGCTCCATGGTCGCGGGCGGAAGCAATCTAGGCACGCACGCTAGCACGCTGGCTGGCAGGCTGGCAGGCAGCTTGATGGATGGCAGCAGACATGGTGCACCAGTGGACTCAATGGCAGTTTTTTGTTTTTGCCAAAAGGAATCAATGGCAGCAGATGTGCGTTAAATCCTGGTACGAGTCACGTTTAGTCTCACCCAGCTCCCTTAAACCGAGCTCCACCGGTTTATATACGTTCCAATTTGCATGGAGTATCAATATCAATGAGCCGACATGGAAATCAACAAGCAGACACACTGGTGTTTTGTTTGAAGATATCGTTGAGCTAATTAAACCAGAGAGATTGTGGTGTTTTTTTTCATAAAAAGTAGTATATTCTTATACTCAAATAAAGAATAATTAACAACTACTTTTTAACACGGTACAGATGCAAGCGCTCATATTAACACGCATACACTCACCATATGAACGCACACACGCACACCCTACTCCTATGAGGACCTCCGAGAGACTGAGCCGGTATATCATCTTGAGATTTACGAAGTCACCGTAGGCATCTTGTCGTCGATGGAAACGTCTCCTTCCACTGAATGTGCATCGCCAGAAATCCTGAAATAAATACAAGAATAATGCGAGCACCAGAACTTGAACCCGGGTGGGCTGTGATACCAATGTCCCTATAACCATCTAGCCACAGATTGGTTCGCAATAATTAACAACTACTAGGTTATACATGTTAAATAAAACAAAATATAGAAAATAGATCAAATAAAAAATAATTAAAACCTTATATGAAAGGCTGAACTGAGGTTAGGATTACACAAGTCGATAGATTAGAAGTTGATTTTTGTAGTCCCGTTGCAACGCACGGGCATGTTTCCTATTTATATTTAATTAAGTGTGGGTCGTGACGCCCGGGGACTGTTTAATTATGTTTTACAATATATTTATGTTTTAATTAGTTTGCAATGCCTTTTTGTGTTTTTGAAATTCGAAGATTTTTTTTATTTCGTCCAATGCAGACAGTTTGGGATAAGGCCGCGCGTTGGGTGCTACGACCGATGAACGGTCCAAACCGGACAAATGACTTTATTTTGTCGCTCCAAACGGACGAAATTCGGACGAAACGGACGAAATTCGGACGAAACGTACGTCTGTTTGTAGTCGTGCGATGGAGTTGGCATAAGTTACCGGTCTTGAGAAATACTCCTAGAAAGAAAAGCACGCAGCTGGCACTGCACTTGATTAAGTACTGCACTACTACTAAGAGTAGTAATTAGCCATCATCAACAAGCGGCATTCCAGGTGATCCACTGGTCTGGCTTTGATCCCTGACTGGCCACTCTCCACTGTCGTCCAAGTAGATTGTGTTGTATACATAAAGGCAGAGAGAAAGGCAAGTCATAACTCTGAAGCTGCAGCACTCCTGGCCGGCCGCCAAAGCCAACATTTATCTTGGAGGGAAGCGCTTGATCCACTTGAATGTGAGCGAACATGTTTAAACTTGAATGGAGTACCGTCTGCTTGTCAGGGCCCGGGACGTTGTGTGTTGCTCTTATCCATTTCTTCGTCTACCGGGCTTGCATCTTGTTGACCATCGAGTCCGCGTGCATCATCGAGCCCGCTGTGCACTCTCACATCTGCATGCCTCAACCACTCTTTTTGTGAGAGTAGTTTTGTTAGAGCATCTACAACTGTGATGAGCTACTTCGGCTCCTCAAAAGCCAACGGACGCATCTATTGATCAGGCACATCTCATATTTGTCATTCTGCATCCGCGTATCTCATATCCGACACCTTATATCCATACTACACATACAACATTGAGCTACTCTATATGATCAAACAACAGACAACAAAAATCGGTCACAAACGAACACAAGATCAGCTGCAAATGGACATTAGCAAAATTTGCAACATCCAAAAAATCATCTTAACTCGTCACTCGCAACTTCTTAAACTTCTACAACTAAAAACGTATAAACATAGAGGAGGGGGGAGGGGATCACCACTTTCTCACCGGGCCTTTGCCCTTCCGGTCGTCGGCGCAGCTGTCGGCGTCCGCGGCTGGTGGAGGGTCTTGGTCGTCCGAGGAGGAGGTGCAGCTGTTGCGGTCTCCGTCGTCGTTGGAGTCGGAGTCGAAGTCGGAGAGGACGATGAACCCCTTCATCCGACGGACCATCATGTCCTGCTCCTGCTTCAACTTGGCGACCCGAGCATTCTCCCTGTTGCCTCCTTCGCCTCGCACTCCGATTGCTCAGTAGCAAGCCGGAGCGCCTTGGTGTTCTTCCATCGGAGGCGGCGAGCGTCCATCTCCGCCGTCGTGAGGGATCGGTGGTAGACCCATGCGGGGAGCCACTCTCCCTCGTCGGGCTTGGCCTGCATCCCTGCGGCGGCGGCGCGCGGACTGCTCCACTACGTCCCTCTTCCGTGCCCACTGCCTCTCGCGGAACGCGGTGCGCGCCTCCAATTCCGGAGTGCGCGTGCGGACCGGGGGCGCGGGCACTAGCTCCCATCGTTGCCTGCATGGAGGAGCGGACGGCGGGGGAAGGAGACGGCACAGTGGCGGTGCGGACTGCGGTGTCTAGGCGGAGCTGCGCGTGGGCCGGGAGGGTCCAGCTCCGACGTCCGCACTGCGCCGGCGCGGGAGCTGCGGCGACGCTTTAGATCCGGAGTTGCCGCCCGTCTCCACCTTTGGACCGCTGCAGCACAATGCGTAGGGCCAACTCCTCATCATAGTCGAGGTCGGAGCCAGAGTCACTGCCGAAGCTGGATATCAGAGTGGATGGGATCGAAATCGGAAAGGGAGAGGAGAGGACGAAGCGATAGAGAGTGAGCTAGGGTTTGAAGCGAGGCGCCCGGATTGGGGTTTATGTGGGGCAGCTAGGGGTCGATGGTGGGTCGGGCCTGTCAGGCGAACGCACCCGGACGTGCCCGGGCCGCCCCATATCCGCCCTATATTTGGGCTGGATATGAGGGCTCTCCTTCAGCCCGGGCGTTTATCCGCGGTTTGAGAGGTCCGGTTGGGTCTTTTTTTACTGTCAGTGACCGAACGGCCTGTTCGGCCATTTGAGACGGGTATGAGAGGTCCGACTGTAAATGCTCTTATAAATCTTTTTGTGAGATCTGGTTCTTCAGATTTGAATTTTTCTTCTGTATGTTTACCTTTGGTGGTGATGTCCTGCTCATGTGGTTATATGTTCTGGTCCTCCGACTCCAACTCCGATCGACGAAAGTTGGCTGGACTCAGCTTTGTCGAAGAGCGTGGGTGAATTGTGATCCTTGACTTTGTCTAGCTGGATCAAGGGGATTCTCTAGTCCTTATCTGATATTTTGTTCTCCGGGTCAACGATTTGCTTCACGGATCGTGGTCAGTAGCGTTTTTTGGTCTTCATTGCCGACTTCTTGGTTGCTATAGTAACATTATCCTATCTTCGATGATGATACGAATGATCGGAGGCGGCATCGAGCTTAGAGCGCCGCCGGTGGATGCAACTAGAAGAAGGCATTAGAACCTCAAGGACTTGGATGTAGTTTTTATTTATTTAAGGGTGTTCATCTATGGGCCGGTCTTCCTACTTGATATATGTCTTTATGCCTTTCCGCAAAAAAGAATATACTATAGATGTGAGCCTGAAGCGCAACCGCTTCACAAATATTCACACTTGATTTCCAGCCATCATTGGATTTTAATCCCACATTTCCTCATCGTTTTCAACCTTCAACTATCATCAACCCTCTTATCCACCCTCGATGAAAAAATCCCCTCTTATCTAGCCTAAATGTATGTCTCACTCTCCTAGGCCGGCTGGCGTTGTTACCGAATCGCCTCGGGTGGGTGGTTGGGGGGGGGGGGGGGGGGGGGTTATTCCAGCCCTCTAATCTCAGTCGACCATCTTCTTTGCAACGGCTAATCCACTACATCAAAAAGTTTCGGCGTTGCTTTTGATGTCATTGTCGTCGGCTAAGCATCGTTGTCATCTCAGTCGACCATCTTCTAGCCCCACCAGGGGGGGGGGTTATCAAAACTGCCACCCCTCTAGCCCCACCAGGCTGTGACCAGCCCTCTAATCTCAGTCGACCATCTTCTTTGCAACGGCTAATCCACTACATCAAAAAGTTTCGGCATTGCTTTTGATGTCATTGTCGTCGGCTAAGCATCGTTGTCATCTCTGGATTGAATCACACTAATTGTGAAAGACGACAAGTTTGAGTAATCGACCGTAATTTTGTTAAACGGAATTTCGTTGCCTTTAGCAAAAATGCTCGCAATTCACATGAAGTTCTAGTCGAACCAGATGTGGAAACATGCAAAACTATATTTCAGCTAAGATTACGTGAGTCTTGTTGGGTCGTCCATTTTGGTTATCCCTTTGGTGGTTTTCGACTACTTTTATACATGCTCGCGTACGGAAATTCATCGATATAGATTTCTCATACATAAAAATATCATCACTGAACCATATAAGAAATTGATGCTCTTATCACTTTCTATAGTATATCATTTTTACCCCTGACTATCTAAAGTAACATTCTATAGTACCATGATTATGTGAGTTTTTTTTTTTTGAAATGCACAAGTTTACAATCTGGCAACGGGGCTCACATGAACCTATGTTCTCAAAATCTGCACTTTACCCATTTCGATATAATTAATTTTAGCTAATATATTTTATTATGTGGTAAGACATGGTTTTGCTACTCCAATCACATGTCATTGTTAAGAATCACCTTATCGGAGTTGTGGATTGTTGTAAGCTATCACAGCTTGGCTAAAAAAATGTATGAAAATATATTTAAAATGTGTGGTTTGATAAAGAGATGTCTATGTGAATATTCAACTTCTCATTTCCATCCAATACACTAAGAAGGGAAAGTGCAAACCCGACCTTGAATAAGACCCAATATAACTAAATTGTTTGGAGTAATTTTTCCTACCTATAACAACTTAGTCAATTTTGTTGCCTCTCGGCATCTAAATATCTTGTTAAACTTTAAAGATCTATAGATGTTTCTTGTGTCAAACTATTGAATTGTTTGTTAGTTTCCATGGTACCTTGTAGGTGGCCACACTATTATTAGAATTCTCTGTAATCGGGATATGGATTTTTTTTTAGTAGGGAAAGATACGTGCATTGAAGTTTGGTTTGGTACACTTCTCTTTAAGAAGTTTACAATTTACCCATTCAACTAAAAAAAGTATAATAGTATATTCCACATCTTCCTAGATCAACCATTGTTACCAAATCATTTTTGTGAATGTGCATAGTTAGAAGTGATGTGATATGTCAGATACCATCCAAATTGGGATCATTCACGATCAACCTAGCCACTGAACCGAGTCAGGTCGCATAAATCTCAATAATGATTTTGATTCAATTTGATACTATGTGGTAGGATATGAGGATGGTGAGATCTAAGTTCCACGTCATGCTAGCAGAAATCTAGGAGTTTTGCAAGGGATTTCTCACACCTCCTATTCGCTTATCTCTCTTCACATGTTAGGTTTGTCTCGAGTTAAACTCTATAAACTTTGACCAAGTATATACAGAAAATTATTAACATCCACAAAACCAAATCAATACAACTAGAATCATCGTTGAATATATTTACATATCATATATATTTGTTTTTGTGAAAGCTTAGAATGTTCTCTATAAACTGGGTCAAATATTTTTAAAGTTTGATGTAGGTCAAAGCTACTATGCGGAGTAAATTAAATCGGAGAGAGTACGAGGGCTATCTTGTAGTTAAAACATCTAACGAGGCTTTGCACTTCTTTTCACATCAATGTAGACCCCATCGTGAGCGCGCGTATGCGGCAACGCAAGAAAATGGACATCGTAGTCATATTGCATATATGTCTTACATTTGACATAATATGGTTTTTTAATTGCCTGATTACATCATAATAATTTAATTTTTATACTCAGGGTACAAATGCTTATATTACAAGTGTATTTGTAAATAAATGATCAAATTCTAACTCCATATGTTTCATCTGGACGTGTCAATCTTATAATAATACATGCAGCTCATTCGTAGCAGACCAAAATTGAAAGGCAGTGGTCCAAAAATATATTAGAACCAGGTTCTAAGAAGTGGGCGCACCTAAATTGAAAAATATATTAGAAATTTAGAAAAAGCAACAATATTGAACTTTGTTTTGTGTAACTAACATGGTATAGTGTTATGCTCACGTGTAAGGTTTCGTGAAGAAATGACCTAAGTGGTCTTCTGTGTGAATAAAAACAAATTTTGTTCTATATAAACGTTACTATTCAACTTTATAAAATTTTAATTATTTTTCTTTAGAATAACACGGAAGCAATTTCTTCGCAAAACTTCATATGTGAGTAGAACAGTCGATCATATTCGCCACATAAAAAGTTTCAAATATATACTTTTTTCACTTTTCAAAAATTTAAATTGCTTTAGCGGGTGTGCCTAGAACCATGCCCCCAAAATGGGCATCCAACAGAGGTAATATTACCTACTGCCTCCGTCCTTAAATAAGTGTATATAGAATTTTTAAGACAAATTATGAAGTAGAGTAAAAAATGCATTGAGAAGCAGCAAGCCATCATCGCCCTCCTTTTTAATTACCCACCTTCAATGAGCTAAGTGCACGTAAAAAATAAGGAGACCATATGTTGAATGTTATTGGACTTGATTCTCGTATAATGAGAGATAAAAAATCTATTTTAAAATGCAATGAAAAGATAGAAGTACACTCTTTTGTGAACGCACACTTACTCGGGCACAAAGGAAGTCTAATTCTTAATCATTCCGTTGATTATTTTGTGATTTAGTGTTGTTTTTTTTTCTTTCTATAGAAGTGTAAAGTTGATACTGTACTAGCCTTTCATAATCATTTGTACTAGCATCTTACCTCGTACATGAGGTAACAAAAATAGTAGCCATTGAATGGAGCAAATGGCACATGCGGACGCAGGATGCCCAGTGGTCTCCGTGGCAAATCTAGCACAGTCGCCAGGCGCCAACACGACGCCCTGGCGCTGCCGGATGCATGCACCGGCCCGCGCGTCCTGCCGGCAAGATCACAACACGACCAGGCGCCGCGCGTGCGTCCCTCCGTCCATTTTCGACGATATTCAAACGGGCGCGCGGCCGTTGCGTTGCCCGGCCACCACCTTGCCATGTGATGGGCCGTCCACCGATGCGCGTGACCGTCTTGACGCCTGACACGTCCGTCATGGCGTCGTCAGATTGCCTCGTTGATTTGAACGCGTGATGACCAGATCTGAACTGACATGGCCGGCTGCTCGTTTGAGGCGCCTATGGCTAGCGGACGACTCGACTCGTCGATCAAAGATAGCCTGGGGACGGTGGGAATCAGTCTGCATGCAGCGGATACCGGCCGATCTGAACCAAACCGGAGACTGAGATCTAGCGAGAGGGGGAGCAGACACGGCGTGCAGTCAGCGCAGCGGTGGCAATTAAATCTAGCCCATCCCGTCCAGGAACAGGAGTCACGTAGCACTGCGTACACACAGACATCCACGGTAGGACGTGGGCCCGTCGAGCTGCAACCAATGAGCACTGTTCACACGACCCGACGAACGTCCCTCCCCGGGCCGGCGAGCCGTGCACGCAGGGGCAGCTGCCGACCGACATGCACGCACGCACGTGCTCGCTCGGCTAGTCCCCCACACGCACACATTCCTGCTCCTGCTATGTTACCCCTACCGGGAGGCGCGTCTGTCTGGTCTTGTGCCACCTAGTATGGGCGCGCCCGCGCGACCGGACGGCGGACGCCGTGCCGCGCAACGACTTGCCAAGTCGGTCGTGCTGCACCCGCCACTGACTGACCAGACACATGCATGCACGCACGCAACGCGGCCCGGCCCGAGCCTCCGACGACACGCACGCCGGCGACGACGACGACGACCACAGTGCTCGGTAGCTCGGGGCCCGCCGCCGTGCGTGCGTGCATGCATGCATGCACGCGCCACTGCTCGTCCAAGGCGCCACGGCTGTCAGCGCCCGCACTGTTGCTGGTCGTAGACACCGCCGTCTGCCACGGCAAATTAAAGCATCTCATGCAGCAGTCATGCTGGCTGCTACTACGACTGCTCATGCTCGACCGCCGGTCCGCCACCGTGTCCAGCACGCGATGGTCTCTGCGGGGCGAGGGCGATCTACAGTCACAAAGGGAAACCGGAATTGACGGCACGCAGCGATTTCGTCCGAAAAAAGGGCCAATTCAAGGATCTGCACGTACTCCTAGCATGCATGGCGATTGGCGAGACGATAGGTCTGTGACTCTGTGAGCGAGCCTGCGCGGCACTGTGACTCCGTGGCCACAGCAAAGAAGCAGAAGAACAAGATGAGCGGACGAGCCGCCAGCGCGTGTGGCACTGTTACTACTAGAGCACAAGATAGACAAGATCACAGTCGATTAGCGCTGTTGGGTAAACTTTCGGGAACAGTCTTTCGGCTGTCCATATACAGTATATAAAATAAGACTGCATATGCATTATCCATTCCGTTAGAGAGGATTCCCGACGTGTGTACTAGTTTCTACAGCTCCAATTAGTTTGCTCCGTGTATTAGTTTTCTGATGATTCAGAATGTTGGATTAGGTTAAGTGACGCTCTGTCTAGATCAGGATTAGTTAAGGCCTAATAGTATCAGCTACAGATCCAGCGATCGATCTGCCTGTCGTGGCCATGCATCTTCGTCTTACTGGATATGGTAGATCTGGGAGTCTGACGCGCATGTGCTACCACTCCTAGACGCCAACAATAACTATATGTAGCCACTGTATTGGTACTTGGTGGTAGTATATAGAAAACGAAAAAGCAGCACGTCAATTATTACCAACCCACAGCCCCATGCATGTTCCGAAAAAGCAGAGCAAGGGAATCCAACCTGCCACCACATTTGAACTCCAAGAGGAGGGTGCACGTAAGTGCATACCCCTCTGTACTTAATAATTCATTTGTTGATGGGTTCTTTGCACTCTGCTTCCTCGCCATCAAGGTGGTCCCTTGATCTGCGGGGAGCAAAGGGAGACATGTAATTAGGCTTTGAATTATTAAGTGTTGTTTAGTTACCTTAGCTTTTGATTCTATCTACTAGGGCTAGCTAGGGCTAGGACCTCAAAGCAGAAGCTAGAGTAAAGCGAGCACACATGTATGACTTCTTTGGCACCAGAGGGGCAGTGCAATATGGTAGGCTTGGTACTAGTAGTGGTATAGTAGTAGTATATGCGAGCTTGATTAGTCAGCTTTTTGTTTGTTAATACGCTTAACTAAGACCCATGCAACGTGCAATTAGCCCGCGCCAACAGCAGCATCTGGAAGGGACCACGACGTTAATTGCCTTGTAAGCACAAGTCTCCCATTTTTATATTTCATAAATTTTCAATCAACTTTACTTTTCCTTTCTTGGAACCGAACATACATAAAGAATTGAAGAGCAAAAAAGTAAATTATACTACTCGGAGCAACCACAAAACGTAAAAAAATGTACTCCTCCTGTGTAAAAACGACTCCAATCGGGTACTAGGAGTGAAAACTGAGTAACAGAGAGGAAACGTGAGAGGAGGCTAATGTAAAGCTGCATGTGCATGGTTGCAAAATGAGCAATTAAGCTCAGGTGCAGGCACGGTTGCGTTTGCGTGCAGAGTTTGCCGCGTGCAGTTGCAGTCTGGCCAACTTTTCCGCATACAGTACTGCTGATTATTCATGTCGCTGAACTACCAATGCCGGTTTAGTTTAGTGGTTCAGGGCTGTACTACCCGTATGTGTGGTCCAATTAACGTACGTTGCTGATTAATGAACCTTAATAACTTGATCTACTCCTATAGTATCTGTCTCTACTACAACCTTCCTGTGGTCCGCCCTGCCGGTAACCTAGTACGCGTGCACTCACTAACACGAGATTATTGAACCTATGTCAAGGGACCAGTAGCCCTGGCACATATGTTCACTCCATGGACCATGGACCATGGACCAGGCATGCCACCATGCATGTTCTACTATAGTACTGTTAATCAACCTGGCGAAACGAATTAGATACCCATGCATGGCAGTACGCATAAGTGGTGCATGTTTGTTAATTGTATTGACGATATGTTTATGTTAGCCCTAGTGTACTTGATTACGTAGCTAGCAACGTGCGACCGAGTCCCGAAGTACAGCTGCAACCTTGTTTTGTTAAACTCCTCGCGCATCTTGGTTTGCACTGATCTTGTTTTATACTCTATCCTTTCCCGTTTATTGGGCCCAATTCAAAAATCACCAAACAAGATTGCTGGTGAGTGATGGAATAATCTTGTATAGTTTGCAAAAATACACAGTTAATGCAGTAGTTTTAATATTTTTTTATAGAAATGTTAAATTTCGAACGTCAGTTTTTTAGATTCTCACGCCGAACGCCCTAGCTACCGTCAGATAAAATGCACTAATCTTGACGCACGATTTCTAGACACGTGAGGCCGCTGGAATCATTTGCTCGGCTTCACCCCTCGCGCGAGCGATTCGGGCTGATGACTTGCATCCTCACCCATCCCACTCCTCTCCTCGCGCCTCTCCTCTCTCCCCTCTGCTCGATCCCTTTCGAAATCCCGGGGACAAATTCCAGCTAGCTGCGTTGCAGCAGCGGATCCCGAGCAGATCTCCCACACAGAGGTGGTGCGCCGCCATGGCTCGTATCCTGGGACCACAACGACGGGAGCGGTGGCGAAGCTGGGAGGAGGGGGAGCGGAGCAGGTGCATGGAGGGGAGAGCAGCTGCCAACAATCCCTTTCGAAGTACCGACGCTAAATTCCGGCGAGTTGCACTGCAACAGTGGTTCCCGAGCAAATCTCCCATACAGAGGTGGTGCGACGCCATGGCTCGTATCATGGGACGCGCGATGACGGGAGCGGTGGAGAAGCTGGGAGGAGGGGGAGCGGAGCAGGTGCAGGTAGGGGGGAGCAGCCGCCGACGATCCCTTTCGAAGTCCCGGCGATAAATTCCGGCGAGCTGCACTGCAGCAGCGGATCCCGAGCAGATCTCCCATGCGGAGGTGGTTTGCCGCCATGGCTCGTCTCTTGGGACGCGCGATGATGGGAGCGGGGGGGGGGGGGGGGGGAGGTGCAGGGAGGGGGAGCAGCTGCCGGCGATCCCTTTCAAAATTTTGGCGACAAATTATGGCGAGCTGTGCTACAACAACGGATCGTGAGAAAATCTCCCATACAGAGGTGGTTCGCCGCCATGGCTCGTCCCCTGGGACGCGTGGTGACGAGAATGACAAATCGAATGTGGTGCTGGTGACGGACGAAGTTGGCGCGGTAGGTGCAGGGGCTCCCTCTCCTGGGCTCGTGGGGGGCGCATGGTGCGGCGAGGGGCTAGGGGCCGGGGAAGATTTGGCGGGGCTAGGGGCCGGGGAAGATTTGGCGGCGCGACCGATGGCAGGGGATGCAACGGCGTGCGACCATGAACGACAAGCACACCTGCTACTCGTGGTGTCCTTCGGAGCACCTAAGACGCATTGTGTGGTGGCCATCCGGTCTCGCGCAACAACCAGAAGAGATCCTACTCACACATGTATGACGGTAGTACTCGATGGAGCATCTCATCGGTGCGAGGGTGGTCAATTTGGGCGGTGGATCGATGTGCTTGCTGCTTGGAGAAGTTCGAGGTTGATGACTGAAACGAGGCCGAACTGACAAATCTTCACCACTGTTACAATTGCTACAAAATCGCTGCTATCACTGTCACTATTACTATTGCTAGTACTATTTCTATGCTACTAAATTCTTGCTACAGAAAGATATCCCAGGTGTGGTTGAATTGACAACTCAACTGCTAAGGCCGATAAATACTCTTTGGCTCCCCTTGCGTCGAATCGATAAATTAGGGTGAAATACTACCCATGAAGACTGTCGCGATCCCCTATACTTGTGGGTTATCAAGGCCTTTTTCTGGCGCCGTTGACGGGGAGCATAGCAATATTTATTGTTTTAACTTGATGATATCCAATTGCCACTATGAAGAATCTGAAAGAAACTCCAACTAAGATTGTCCCCTCTCGCACGAGAGGAAGTAAGGAACTGCCATCTAGCTCTGCTTTTGATTCATCTACTGTTTCGAATCAGCTTGTTAGACCACCACCTATTGATCGTTCTGATATGTCACATGAACTTGATGATGCTACCTCTGAAATTAATGATGCTACTATTGATACACTTGATGAAACTGAAACTGTGCCACTAAATGAATTACTTGATGGTCATATTGCTAAAGCTAGAGAACTTGAAAATACTGAAATTGATGAAGATTTTGAGTCACCTATTATACCTCGCTCTCCCAATAATTATGAATTGCCATATGTACCTGAAGGTTGTGTTGTGGATGAGGAAATATCTAGGGACCTTCTTGCTTGTGAGAATAGAGATGACTTGAGGAAGCTACTATCCAAACTGAAAGAAAAATCTATGATGGAGAAAATGAAACATGATCCTAAATTTGGTACTCCTCCTATATTTGTTACTGATAAGGATTATGAATTCTGTGTAGACCCTGAGTTAATCCCTATAGTTGAATCTAATCCTTTCCATGGTTATGAAAATGAAACTGTTATAGGACACCTCACCAAATTGAATGATATTGCTGCTTTGTTTACTAATGAGTAAAAGATGCGCTACTACTATATCCTTAAGCTTTTTTCCTTTCCCGCTAAAAGGCAAGGCTAAAGAATGGTTCCTTTGTCTTAATCCTCGTTGTGTGCGTAGCCCCCAGGATATGCTTTGTTACTTCTCTGAAAAATATTACCCTGCTCATGAGAAACAAGTTGCTTTACAGGAAATATTTTACTTTGTGCAAATTAAAGAAGAAAATCTCCCTCAAGCTTGGGGGAGGCTTCTCCATTTACTTAGAGCTTTGCCTGATCATCATCTCAAGAAAAATGAAATACTTGATATCTTTTATAATGGACTAACCGATGCTTCTAGGGATTTCCTAGATAGTTGTGCTAGTTGTGTTTTCAAGGAAAGAACCGTTGGACAAGCTGAAGAACTATTGAATAATATATTGCAAAATGCCGATGATTGGACACTTCCTGAATCACCGCCGGAACCTATTCAAAAGAAGAGAGGTATTCTATTCCTCAGTCTTAAAGATATGCAAGAAGCTAAAAGATCTATGAAAGAGAAAGGTATTAAAATTGAGGATGTCAAGAAATTACCACCTATCGAAGAAATACATGGACTTGACACCCCGACACAGGTAGTAGAGGTAAAATCTCTCCGTACCTTTAATGTAAGTGATATACCTTATAACATGAGTCCTAGTCAATTCATGGATGAATTTGATAATTATATTGCTAAGTAAGAGCATTTCAATAATTACATCAAAACTCAATTAATGCGTAATGCTATGATGATAGATCGCTTGAGTGATTTGATGTTTAGAATTGCTAATGATGTTAAGGGTCTAGGTAAACATGCTTCTATGGTTCACACCCAACTAGACCAAGTTGCTAAGTCACAAAATGATTTGCTTGT
Source organism: Elymus sibiricus (assembly GCA_039707655.1). NCBI lineage: Eukaryota > Viridiplantae > Streptophyta > Magnoliopsida > Poales > Poaceae > Elymus > Elymus sibiricus. The sequence goes on along the minus strand of CM077667.1, from coordinate 449,050,427 downwards.
TGAAATAAATGATAATATGAATGATCATGTTGTTAGAGTAATGACTAGATGAGGTTGAATGACTCAGGAACCTCTCTTTCCTGAGGGTCATCCTAAGAGAATAGAACAAGATTCTCAAAGAATTAATGATGATGCACCTAGTCCATCTAATAAGAAAAAGAAAAAGAAAAGAGATAGGACTTTCCATGGTTCTAGTGAACCTGTTGTAGAAAAACCTGCTGAAAAACATAATGATGTTTCTATTTGTGATGCTGAGACACAAGCTGGTAGTGAACACACACCTAGTGATAATGAACATGATGATAATAATAATGATGAGACTCACGTAGATGCTCAGCCAGAAAATAAAGAGTAAGATAATGATGTGGAAATATAACCTGTTGAAGATCTTGATAACCCACATCCCAAAAATAAGCGTTATGAAAAGAAAAACTTTGTTGCTAGGAAACATGGTAAAGAAAGAGAACCATGGGTTCAAAAACCCATGCCATTCCCTCGTAAGCCTTCCAAGAGTAAGGACGAGGAAGATTTTGAGCGCTTTGCTGAAATGATTAGACCTGTCACTTTGCGCACTCGCTTGACAGATATTTTGAAAATGCCTCCGTATGCTAAGTATATGAAACATATTATTACCAACAAAAGAAAAATACCTAAAACTAAAATTGCTACTATGCTTGCTAATTATTCTTTTGATGGGGGAGTGCCTAAGAGGTTGGGAGATCCTGGTATACCCACAATACCCTGCTCCATTAAACAAAACTATATCAAAACTGCTTTATGTGATTTAGGAGCTGGTGTTAGTGTTATGCCTTTCTCTCTATATAAAAGACTTGAATTGAATAAGCTTACACCCACTGAGATATCTTTGCAAATGGCTGATAAATCCACTGTTCTACCTATTGGAATTTGTGAGGACGTTCCTGTTGTTGTTGCAAATGTTACTATCTTAACAGACTTTTTTATTCTTGATATGCCCGAGGACGACAACATGTCAATTATTCTTGGTAGACCCTTTCTAAATACTGCAGGGGCTGTTATTGATTGCAACAAAAGCAAGGTCACATTTCATGTCAATGGCAAACAACATCCCATGCATTTCCTGAAGAAGCAAATTCTGGTTAATAATATTAATGTCATTGAGCCTAGTGCCACGGTCATCATTGGAAGTTTTAAAATACCTCTACCTACTGTCATGAAGAAATATTATAATCTTATTGTTGGGGAGATGCAAATCCCCATTGAGGTAACTTAGTGTGATACGAAAGTTCTTCGGTCTCATGTGAATCGGAAACGATTATTAATAAGACTTGATCAACCTTATTAATGATTCCTTTTTGAAAGACATGTGATTGATGAATTTAGTAAACACAACTCTCTGTACCATTAGTTTGCTCTCTGCTATTCTTAGTTGAATAAAATAAAATGCCATGATTATCCTGTTTTCTGATTTTCCCGGGCAATATAAAATGGCCAAAATAAAAAGTCTCAGATTGCTACGAAATTTTTAACATGAATTTTTCTGGAATATTTAAGAATTTTTGGTCCTGAAAGCACATCAAGGAGGGGAACCTATGGGCCACAAGCCAACAGGGCGCGGCCCAGGCCCTGGTCGCACCCTGTTGGGTCGTGCGTCCCACAGGGCCCCCCTGCCTTATATCTTTAGCCCATGTCATCCCCTACCTCCAGCAAAAATTCATTCACACACTCTCTCCCATGTTCTTGCTCCTGAAACTGAAATTTTTGATCTCTTTGCTCGGAACTCCGTTTTTGAAACTGTTTTAAGGAATTGCTCCTTGGTATGTAACTCTCCCATTCATCCAATTAGTTTTTGCTTTAGTGGCTTATACTTTGCATATGTTGCCGCACCTGGTGCCACAAAAAATGAGCTTGCATGTTGAATTCTTTGAGTTCCAAGTAGTGGGAGTGCTTGATGTGGCCTCTAGGCATCCATATGAGTAGTTTCTATCAATCTTGCAAAGTTTTATTGACATAATTTTATGGTCCAAAAATTTCAGAAATTTGTTCATAGGAAGATGAGTTTCCTAAGGAGAGGTTCTTCAAGCCGGAGCTCTGAAGGAGTTCTTGTGAGCACCCCGGATCAACATATCAACTCCCCTCGCAACACGGAGCTTAGGCCAATGGCCACATGTACCTTTCATAAGTGAGGCGGGTTTTCATCACGAGTTCATGCAATTCATTGCAAATGACGGTCTGACCAACTTCAGATGAGTGTGACCAATACTATCTCCTTACAAATGCCTTTGTGCAAAAAATATATTTCAATAATAGGCCGGATGCTCCTAGAGTGTGTTTCAATTTATATGTTGAACACCATGAATTACCACTCTCCAAATTCTGTGAAATATGCAAGATCCCCTATGATGGGGAAATTCCTGAACCTAAACCAGAGGAGTTCGAGGACTTCCTCCTCACCTTAATCGTGGGAGAAACTAGGGGCGTATCGAAGGCTAGGGACACTAGTTTACATTTTCCTTCTGTACACTACTTCGCTCTAGTTATAGGAAAATGTTTAACTGCTATGACTAAGGGTGCTGGTCTTAGTGCCCCCACCCTTGCTGTCCTACGTCGCGCACTACATGGTGTTAACACCTATAATGTATGAGCTATTGTTGCATGCTGCTTGTATATTAATCGGCTTAAGGGCAAGATCCATGTTGGTATTTATGCCACACGCCTAGCAAAGCGTTTTAATGTTGCCATACGTCCAACTGATTACTTATTGCCTAAGGTTTATCTAGATCACCAGTCTATGTTAGACCACCAGTTCATTGAGGAACCTCAACCTCCATAGCACATTCGCTACAACTTAGTATATAGCGAGATTACTCGCGATGTTATTGTGTTTCCTGCACCTTCTTTGTTTAACTTTCATGCCAGGAACGGATACATTATCATGCCAGAAGATATAACTGCTTACCGGAACGAGTTGGCTGAGGCGGAGGCCAAGGCCCAGGCGTGGGACGCTCAAGTACCTCAGCAACAATACTTTCTCGGACCCGACGGCTACTATTAGTGGTGATTATCAAGCTAGGCCAAAAGCCTAATCTTGGGGAAGTACGTGTTTCTGTCCGACATTACATTCATGTTCACACACTTCATATAAATTGTCGGTGTTCATCCTCTTTCATTGTATATCCATGTTAGTTTTATTTTTCCACCTTCTTCTTGTGTGTTTGAAAAACCCAAAAATATTTCTCTCTTCTTTACGGTTTTTCTTTCCCTTTTTGATTAGTTGTAGTATTAAAAGAAAACCCAAAAAGATTTCCTTTACTTGTTTGGAGCTTTCCCGTGTAAATAGTTTTTCTCGTTTTTGTTTTTCCTTTTTGTTTGTTTGCCTTCTTCGAGAAAAAACAAAAACTTCAAAAATATTTTAGTGTTTTTCTCTCAATATGTTTAGCTCTCAAATGTTGAGTGGAGAAGACCACAATGAAAATGTTGAGTGGCTCTCAAATGCATAAATGTTGATCTAACAAAAAGAGCCACCATTACCTTATCTTCTCCTTTGTCTGAATGTTCGCAGATTCCAGCTTAGTCCACGGTACGCTTGCACTATTATTATTATCACATCATTCGGTCGTGCAAGTGAAAGGCAATAATGATGATATTTGATGACGTGATTGTAGGAGATATGCCCTAGAGGCAATAATAAATGTTATTGATTATATCCCTATTCATAATTAGGTTTATGTTCCATGCTATAACTGCTATGGTTCTCGAGTCTACAATAACCACGAGGCTCGGAGGAAGACTCATATGCACGTGTGGAATAATAAACGGTAAAATGTATTCCTAGTCTGGCCTCTAAGACTAGCTCAAGTGTTGCATGATGGTTCTGTTTTCCTAATCATGGGCATGTCTATGCCAGCAATTTTGAGGGCACTATGTTAGAAGAACATTTGTGTTGAATCGACCCGAATTGATGTTATGCTATGAGATTCATTCGTCACAAGTTAATGGTTAATAACACAGAGATGGTTAACGTTTGCATGATTCCTTAGACCATGAGAGTATCGAGTTTCTTCATGCATGCTTCATGAACTTTGGGGTTTGTTAAACGTCATCCGTAAATGGGTGGCTATTACGGCGGCTTACGGGTTCATGGAAAAGTGTGTCAAGTAACTTGATAGCTCAAGATTGGGATTTGCTCCTCCGACGATGGAGAGATATCTCTGGGCCCTCTCGGTATTACGGTATCCATCATTATCTGGCCAGACACATCGTGATTTGATCACAGGGATGCCGGAACACGGTAACGAGAAAAGAGAACAATACCGGTAACGAGGTAACTGGCATTATGGACAAGTTGTTGATCCACGGGGATGCCAACAAGTCTCACCTCGGGTATTTGTAACATATCGCGAAGCAAAAGGAATAGCACACGGCAACTGGAGGTTCACTCGAATATTCATTCGTGTGGGTATAGGGGTCAATATGGGTGTCCACGGCTCCGATGTTGATCATTGATCGGAAGGGGTTCCGGGTCATGTCTATACTTCACCGAACCTATAGGGTCACATGCTTAAGGGTCATCTATCTGCTGAATACTAGACAGGGAGTCTGAGAGAAAGTCTCCGGAAAAAGTTTCGGAGACAGCGGAAAAGTTTCGGAGAGAGAACACTGGAATAGTTTCGATAAAACTGAAAAGTTGTTTCAGGGCATACCATTAGGTCAAATTGGTTTCGGCACATGCCTGGAAATTCTTGGAGGGTGCTAGAATTGTTCTGTGAACTTCTGGGATTTTTCGGAGAAAAAACCCGGAAATGTTCCGGAGCTGCGAGAACCGGTTTGGTTGCTTTTCGCAGATGAAAATCACTAAACCGAAAAGTTGTTTCGGAGTACATCATTAAGTCAAATTGGTTTCGGCACATGCCTGATAATTCTTGGAGGGTGCCAGAATCATTCTGGAAACTTCTGGTAATTTTCCGGAAGAAAAACCGGAAATGTTCCGGAGCTGCCGGAACCGCTTTGTTTCCTTTTCGCAGATGAAAATCACTAATCCGGAACTGTTTTGGAACGCGTCGAAAATTATTTTAGTGGGTACTGGAAATGTTCTAAGCCCACATAAATATTTTCGGTTCGAACGGACGCTAAAAAATGTCGTCATGAATAGTGAAATCAGCTTTATGGTTACTTTTTGGAAAGCCACCTTTTTGGGCTTTTGCTCCAAAATATCTTGGAGATGACATGGATGGATGTGGCTGAAATTTCAGCCCCTCCACCCCTCCTTCTCCTATAAATAGAGGTGGAGGGGGCTGCCCAAAACCAACTCTTTCTCAACATACACAAGCCATGCATGATCTGGCCTTCTCTCTCCCTCCCAGCGAAATAGTTTCGTAGAGCCGAAAGGCTGTCTGGGTTCCGGTGGGAACTAGTTCTGGACGGCGAAGCCCTGCCGGATAGATGACACCGTATGTGTGCAACTCTGTAGAGAGATCGTAGTTTCGGTCTTAGTTCGAGAGTGCCTCCCGAAGGGCTGTCCGTGTGACCGTCCGAGTTTCGAAGGTCCTCCCGAAGGGCTGTCCGAGTGACCGTCCGAGTTTCGAAGGTCCTCCCGAAGGGCTGTCCGCGACACCGTCCGGGGGACTGTCCGACCGCCTCCCGGAGGGCTGTCCGAGGAGCAGATGAGGGTATACATCCTCGCGGTTGGGAGGTTGTAAATCCTAGCTGCGGGATCTGCACCGCCGATCGTCATCGACTATACTTCCGCTGCGCTACGAGTCGGTAACGATAAAGATCAAACCTTGTATGCAGTCTCCATAGTGGTCCTGGGCTGGTGCGTAGGTCCGAAATTTTTGTTTTCTGCTGCGTTACCCTTCAGTGGCATCCTGAGCCGTGCTATGCGTAGATGCAGGTTGCGATCTAGAATACATAGAGATGTATGGGTGTTGCACAATATAATCAGGTAGTAGATGAGTTCTATTACTGAAAATTATTTGTGCGGGTAGCAGATGAAATCTGTTACCCGATGTTCTTGTTGCTTCCCTGGAATTTGCATATTTCTAATCTTGATAATAGCATGGTGGAGTTTCAATGTTCTGGCAATCCGCGATCCTGATTGATCAATGAAGTGCTAACAGTTCATTGAATTCCATCGTAGTTAAAAGAAAGATGAAATTTCGCAAACGAAAGGGCAATGCAGATATGATCTGCATGGGGGTCATGCGTATGACGAAGTTTAGTATGGGGCTCGAGATTTTATTATCTCGTGTTTCATACACCCCGCAATGTTAATCTAGCGACTTGGATTATCATGCTTGATGATGGACGTTGGTAGCTTCGGTTTGTTTCGAAACCTTAGAAGCCACGTAAAACAAGATTTTGCATGAACCGATTAGAGGCATCTAACTTGGTTTTGCAGGATGGTTTGCCTGTGCATATGATGTGGTATAGCAGTGCTCATATTAATTTGATTATGTATGAGATGACTATATGATGTAATATTAACATGACTTGCGTGTCATGATTCGGCATGATGGCTGGAGCCATATGATTGTCACTTTAATGACCTGCGTGTCAACCTTAAGTAATGCACTTATTTTATTAGCTATAGGGATAGCAATATTATCTGGTGCATCGACAAGGTGGTGGCAATCTTCGCGAAGGTGAACGCCAACGCGAATGCCGAAGACGAAGAAATGAAAGACTTCTCCGTCAGAAAGGGCTATACCATATCATGCTATTATGAATTGCCTGAGATGTTTATCCCTTATGATGCACCCTTCTTGATTGCGCGGTAGTCGCTTTTTATTAGGGTGATCTCTCAGAAAAATATCAAGTAGTTAGTGTTCTCCCAAGTGTAGCACCGTCACGGCACCTATCTTTTCGGGGTGCGCCGTGTCACACGGGTACGGACGATTAGAGAAGTGTGAGGCGGGTGAGTTGAGACCTCGCAGCGAGATCACTTGGTTGTCTTGACGTTCAGGCATGACCGTCATGATCTCGGAACACACGCATCGAAAGATGAACAAGAGTCACATAGAGATGTGATTGGCAAGTTGGCCTACCGGTTGAGATTTTCGTCATCAGTGGTGTTACACCAATGGCGAACAAATTAAATGCGAGTCTTGTATCACTCACAATCAATTATGAGAGATATTGATTTGAGTGGGAGCGCACTTTAGAATTAATTCTTTTAATTCTCAGTGCAATTAATTGTGAACTTTGTCTAAGTGTAAATTGCATAATAGTTGTAGAATAATGGCTCGCGTTTCCACCTTCCCTATTAAAATTGAATAGCTGTTAAATATCTGGTTAAAACTTTACGGTTGGTAACGTAATGTGAGGATTGTCCTCAAGAGTGCCGAGAAGGACTTTGTCCTATCGCATGCTTTTGGTATTCTCCCGCTGATGCTATGGATGATGTGACTCTCGTCCTTCGATCCAAAAGCTAAAATTCCGTTACGGTCAAGTGAAATATGTTTGCCTCCATGAGACCCGAACTTCGAAAGTTTGGATAGCTATGTGATATTCATGGAATCTGAAAATCATTTTCAGAGACAAACAAAGGCTAAAAGATATGAGATATCCAAAGCCATGTTTGTTTTCAAACTATTAGTAAAAGTGTTTACTTGGCATTTGACGGTTAAGAGAGGGATCCAGAAGAACGCCTGTCATATGATGAAAGGTGAATAAAACAACAACTTAAAGAGAAAGGAAGTGTCCGAAGGGTGTTAGTAAAACTTTCACGCCTAGGAAGTCCGGGGCTAACGCCACTCTTAAGTTGAGTGCTTCTTCTGACAGTAGGAGAAATACTGAAAGTTAAACTGTTAGAAGTATAATGGCAGAAAGAAAGAAGACTGGAATATCCAGCTCATGTATGAATGTCATACAAGTTTTTGATGTATAGAAGGCTGGTCAAAGATATAGTTCTTGGGAATTATGGTTAAACATGTTAATCACTAATTCTTGGGTATTGTGAGTTGATCACAAAGATACCCGCTCGATTGCATTCTGTTGCAACTCGATGTAAGAACTACTATGGCCTGAAAGACTAGCCAGGAATGAGGTCTTGATACACGCTGGGAACATAGTAAAAGTTACTATACCTTCCATCGGTGTATTACCTATGTGTTTTCTTTCATAATTCATTTTAGAGCTTTACACACTCTAGCCCTTTGCATAAGGTATCTTGCAAGAAGGTTGTTCATAAGAGAACTTTTGATGTTCGGTGTTGTGAATAAACATAAGGGCCATACTTTCATTATGAATGAGATGTATGTTATGAAAAATGATATTAATATATTACCTCTGTGTTTACTTTCATAATTCATTTTAGAGTTTCATACACTCTAACCCAGTGCACAATGTTTGTTGCAAAAGGGTTGTTCATAAAAGAACAATTGTTGTTCAGTATTATGAATAACATGAAGGGCCATGCTTCCATCCAAGATGGGATGTATGTTATGAATATTGATGGAAATATGATACATCCATAACACTGACGCTAAATGTCACAAGACTAAAAGAATACCACACAAGTGTGGCACTGCATTTGGTCACATTGGAGAAACCCGCATGGAAAATTCCATTACAATGGATTTTGAAGTCGGTTGATTTTAAATCATCTGACACTTGCAACTTTCGTCCGAAAAGTGAAGTGACTGAAATACTGTTCACAGGCCATAAGGAACGAGCAACAAACTTATTGGTGATCATACATTTTGATGTGTGTAGTTCAATAAATGTTGTTACAAGTAGTGGATTTATCTCTCTTCAGAAATGACTCAAGTAGATATATGGATATTTACTTGATGAGACGCAAGTCTGGATCTTTTGAAATCATTCAAAAGGTTTTTCAAAAATGAAGTAGAAGTTATTGTAACAAGAAAATTATGTTTCTGCAAATTGATTGCAGAAAGGAATAATTGAGTTACAAGTTTAGCGAATGTCTGATGAGTTGTGAAAGGGGTTTCATAACTTGCACCTCCTGGAACACCACTGCAAGTGAAAAGTCCGTGAAGACGTAATCGAACCATTTATGACATGGTAAGATCAAAGATGACATAAATAAATTTGCCATTATCCCTTTTAAAGTGATGCTTTAGAGACTGCGGCTTTTACACTGAAAAGAGCTCCATCGGGTCTGTTGAAATGACGTCATGGTATGGTACGCCCAACCATGTTATATCTTTTCTTAACATTTGGAATATGGGGCTTGTGTAAAAGGTTACAAACCTATTCCAAATCAGACAAGTGCTGCTTTGTAGGTTATCCCAAGTCATTGGGTATTCCCCCACCACTATACTGAGGCAAATGATTTTGCCACAAAACGGTATGCTTTTAAAGAGAATAGTTCTTACAAAAGGTGAGTGGGAGGACAGTGCAACTCGACGAGATAACCAGTATCTTCGTCATCAGGTCAAAGGAAAGGAACCTTGGAAGTGATTCCGGAGTTTCCTACTGCGACTGATACGGAAGTCTCTACAATAAAATGTATGGACTTCGGTCGAACTTGCAGCTGAACCACGTAGGAAGGCTCGTGCAAACCTCTCAGGTGCGCAAACGAGATATTGTTGTTGGACAACAGTATACCTACGATACACAAGGAAGCGGTGATGGGCTCTGACTCCGGGATTGGCTAAATGCCAATACAATCCGAGATAGTTTCCATATAAATGTTTCAAGATTAAAATCTTGATACACCTTTCGGAAGGCTTAGAGTCTAACGAATATTTATGGAACTAAAAACAGATACGGATAAAAATGTTTTATCCATAAAGCTCGACTTGTTGAAATAACAAGTTCAAGGAGTTGACTACGATGAGGTTGTTTCACCGTAGCGATGCTTAAAGTCGGTTCGGGTTGAACTAGCAATTAATACATATTTCAATCATGAGATATGAAACATGGATGACGAAAGGATTTCCATCTGATGGAAATGTCACCAAGGACTTGCATGTGTTACAGTCCAAGGTATTTTGTCAGTCCAGAGGATGCTAGTAAGTATGCAAACTTCAGAGTTCCAGCAATGGACAGAAGAGAGCAAAATGGAGTTGGAATCTTCGTGTTTTGATGAAATGGTCGAAAAGGGTTTTTGACTTCATCAATGGGTAACGAAGATGCTTGTGATTCAAGAAAATAAGTGGGAGCATAATAATATTTCTAAAAACCTTGGTTGCTTGACACATTGTTAATTGGAAATAAATTTCTTGACACGAATTAGGACTTCATTTGAAAATAGTTTTTTTCGATGAAGTGCTTGGGATAAATAGCCTTGATATTAGGCATGATGATCTATGGAGATAGATTTACCTAATGGGGCTGAGCAAAGATACATATTGACAAAATGCTAAAACCTTTTAGCATTGAAAAACGGCAAGGAGTGATTCTTGCCGAAGTCACATGGAAAGAGTTTTTGCAAGACTCGGTGTCCCAAAACACTGATGAGCAAAATACATGATGGTGATTCCACACACTCTTGTGTTTGGATTAATCATGTATTCCATGGTATGTAAAAACAACCAGATATGTCCAATACTCCAAAGTTGTTGCGAGTATAGATACCAAAGTGATCAAAGTACTGATCATGGGACAACAGTGAAAGATGTCATTGAGTACTAGAGCAGTACTGATGACATGTTTTCTCGCAAGCAGAGATTATGAAGTGCTCGTTGTAAGTAATTACATTGATACAGTCTTCATCAATGCTCCATGCGATTTTCGATTTAAGTTAAGGGTTTTGTGTAATACACAACATGGTGGCACGGTAGTTGGAAATTGTTCCAAACAAGATACTGTGGCGAATTCTATAACAAAGGCTAAGTATGTTGAATCATATAGTTCATTCATGAACTTAGTGTGGTTCCAAGATGGCTTTGGTCTATGGGACACTATTGCAGATAGTTGCTCCATAGCTCAGTCTGAGGAATCAGGTTTCGACCAATGATTCACACATATGCAAGGCCAAGTCCACACAAAATATGAATTTTGTGAAAGCGTGAAAACGCAAGGATATGCAAAGTTACACACGGAGCAGAAATCGTCAGATCCGTTGGACACCAGGCTATACCACATGCGAAGCATATTTTACACCAGTGTGCCACAGGTGTAAAGTGCATTAGCATTAACTAGATTATTGACTCTAGTGCAAGTGGGAGTCTGTAGGAGATATGCCCTAGAGGCAATAATAAATGTTATTGATTATCTCCCTGTTCATAATTAGGTTTATGTTCCATGCTATAACTGCTATGGTTCTCGAGTCTACAATAACCACGAGGCTCGGAGGAAGACTCATATGCACGTGTGGAATAATAAACGGTAAAATGTATTCCTAGTCTGGCCTCTAAGACTAGCTCAAGTGTTGCATGATGGTTCTGTTTTCCTGATCATGGGCATGTCTATGCCAGCAATTTTGAGGGCACTATGTTAGAAGAACATTTGTGTTGAATCGACACGAATTGATGTTATGCTATGAGATTCATTCATCACAAGTTAATGGTTAATAACACAGAGATGGTTAACGTTTGCATGATTCCTTAGACCATGAGAGTATCGAGTTTCTTCATGCTTGCTTCATGAACTTTGGGGTTTTTTAAACGTCATCCGTAAATGGGTGGCTATTACGGCGGCTGACGGGTTCATGGAAAAGTGTGTCAAGTAACTTGATAGCTCAAGATTGGGATTTGCTCCTCCGATGATGGAGAGATATCTCTGGGCCCTCTCGGTATTACGGTATCCATCATCGTCTGGCCAGACACAACGTGATTTGATCACAGGGATGCCGGAACACGGTAACAAGAAAAGAGAACAATACCGGTAACGAGGTAACTGGAATTATGGACAAGTTGTTGATCCATGGGGATGCCAACAAGTCTCACCTCGGGTAATTGTAACATATCGCGAAGCAACAGGAATAGCACACGGCAACTGGAGGTTCACTCGAATATTCATTCTTGTGGGTATAGGGGTCAATATGGGTGTCCACGGCTCCGATGTTGATCATTGATCGGAAGGGGTTCCGGGTCATGTCTATACTTCACCGAACCTATAGGGTCACACGCTTAAGGGTCATCTATCTGCTGAATACTAGACAGGGAGTCTGAGAGAAAGTCTCCGGAAAAAGTTTCGGAGACAGCGGAAAAGTTCCGGAGAGAGAACACCGCAATAGTTTCGGTAAAACTGAAAAGTTGTTTCAGGGCATACCATTAGGTCAAATTGGTTTCGGCACACGCCTGGAAATTCTTGGAGGGTGCCAGAATTGTTCTGTGAACTTCTGGGATTTTTCGGAGAAAAAACCCGGAAATGTTCCGGAGCTGCCGGAACCGGTTTGGTTGCTTTTCGCAGATGAAAATCACTAAACCGAAAAGTTGTTTCGGAGTACACCATTAAGTCAAAATGGTTTCGGCACAGGCCTGATAATTCTTGGAGGGTGCCAGAATCATTCTGGAAACTTCTGGGAATTTTCTGGAAGAAAAACCGAAAATGTTCCGGAGCTGCCGGAACCGCTTTGTTTGCTTTTCGCAGATGAAAATCACTAATCCGGAATTGTTTTGGAACGCGTCGAAAATTATTTTAGTGGGTACTGGAAATGTTCTAAGCCCACATAAATATTTTCGGTTCGAACGGACGCTGAAAAATGTCGTCGTGAATAGCGAAATCAGCTTTATGGTTACTTTATGGAAAGCCACCTTTTTGGGCTTTTGCTCCAAAATATCTTGGAGATGACATGGATGGATGTGGCTGAAATTTCAGCCCCTCCACCCCTCCTTCTCCTATAAATAGAGGTGGAGGGGGCTGCCCAAAACCAACTCTTTCTCAACATACACAAGCCATGCATGATCTGGCCTTCTCTCTCCCTCCCAGCGAAATAGTTTCGTAGAGCCGAAAGGCTGTCTGGGGTCCGGTGGGAACTAGTTCTGGACGGTGAAGCCCTGCCGGATAGATGACACCGTATGTGTGCAACTCTGTAGAGAGATCGTAATTTTGGTCTTAGTTCGAGAGTGCCTCCCGAAGGGCTGTCCGTGTGACCGTCCGAGTTTCGAAGGTCCTCCCGAAGGGCTGTCCGAGTGTCCGTCCGAGTTTCGAAGGTCCTCCCAAAGGGCTGTCCGCGACACCGTCCGGGGGACTGTCCGACCGCCTCCCGGAGGGCTGTCCGAGGAGCAGATGAGGGTATACATCCTCGCGGTTGGGAGGTTGTAAATCCTAGCTGCGGGGATCTGCACCGCCGATCGTCATCGACTCTACTTCCGCTGCGCTACGAGTCGGTAACGATAAAGATCAAACCTTGAATGCAGTCTCCATAGTGGTCCTGGGCTGGTGCGTAGGTCGGAAATTTTTGTTTTCTGCTGCGTTACCCTTCAGTGATCGTGGCAAAGGAAGCTGGTATGAACTCTTGTTGTTTTCCGTTTTTGTAAATATGTTTAGCTCGTTCGATCTTGATTCAGTACATCATGAGTGAACATTTTTATGATGACAATTATAGATTATAGTTTCTCATGCCATGCTTAAATAGCTAGGAGGGATAATGATTTATCTTATGTGCCAACATGCATTAAAATGGTTATGATGTGGTATGGTAGTATGGTATTTCCCTCTGAGTAATTCTAGCGGCTTGACTTGGCCCATGTGCAAACATGTAGTTGATTCAAAACCAATGCAACCTTCATGATGTTAAATTCAGAGTGTTCATATCCTACCCCTACTAATGTTCAATGTTAATTATTCACAATGCATGATTATGACCGTTTTCGCTCTCTAGCTGGTCGCTTCTGAATCTATTTCTATCCTTCACCTGTACTAAGCAAGAATGCTGCTTGTGCATCCAACCTCCTAAACCCAAGTTGTTCCACATGAGTTCACTATACCTACCTATATGTGGTATTACACTGCCGTTCCAAGTAAATTTGCATGTGCCATCTCTAATACTCAAATAAACATCTGTTTTGTGTGCTCGTACCGCTCATGGAGCGATGGAGCAGTCAGTATCTTCCATGCTAAGCGGGTTATTCTCAAGATGGACGTTTATTCGTCTGTCATTGCATGAGAGAGGATGGTAAAAAGGATGCCCAGTCCTCCAAAATCAAAAATAATTAAACAAACTCCTGGGACAAGTTGATATGTTGGCAGGCACCCGTGGATTCGGTCAGCCATGGTTTGTGTATGTATGGTGGAAGGAGTAAACTTTACAATTTCGCTTGGGAACCGCCAATAATGTGTTTAGCATGGAAGATATTGAAAACTCTATCGTAATGTTGACAGGAAAAGCGCACCACCCAAAAATACAATTTCATCTCTGTTTTAAAACTTTGAGCTCTGTCACCTCTGCAAATCAATGCTTCCCTCTGCAAAGGGTCCTTCTATTTACTTTTATGTTATCGAGTCATCACCCTCTTATTAAAAGCACCAGACTGGAGAGCACTATTGTCATTCTTTTGCATTGAGTCTAGTTACTGTTGAATGTGAGCATGACTAGATCTTTCCTACTCTGAATTATAATGTTTAATCGCTGCTTGAACCTCGGAGGTGCTCTACATTTATGTTTTGCAGTCTCATAAAGGGCTAGCGAAATACCATGTTATCATATTATATCATGATTGTTTTGACAAATTGTTGGCATGTGAGATATCTTATTATTGCTCACTAGTTGGTTATGTACTGCCATGAGTAAATATGATGTTTAATTGTTATAATGGATATGGTTATTGATGATTTATGCTGAAAACCTGAACTCTAGCTAAGCATATATATACAACAACGAGAACAAAAGAGTTTGTAAAAGTTTTCTTTATCACTTTCAGTTTATCAATTGAATTGCTTGAGGACAAGCAATGAGTTAAGCTTGGGGGAGTTGATACATCTCCAATGTATCGACTTTTCCAAACACTTTTGCTCTTGTTTTGGACTCTAATTTGCATGATTTGAATGAAACTATCCCGGACTGACGCTGTTTTTAGCAGAACTACCTTGGTATTATTTTTGTGCAGAAATAAAAGTTCTCGGAATTGGACGAAACTTTTTGTGAATTTTTTCTGGATATATAATGAATTTTGGAGCAAAGAACTACCACAGAAGGGCTGCCGTGGGGTCACGACCCAACAGGGCGCGGCCTAGGCCCTGGCCGTGCCCTGTTAGCACGTGGGTCCCACGCAGCTCCCCTGACCCTAATTCCAGTCCTATAAATCCACATTTTTGGAGAAAAAATCAGAGAGAAGATTTCATCGCGTTTTACGAGACAGAGCCGCCGCCACCTCCTGGTCTTCCACCGGAGGGCTGATCTGGAGTCCATTTGGGGTTCCGGAGAGGGGGATTCGTCGCCGTCGTCATCACCAACCATTCTCCATCGACAATTCCATGATGCTCACCGCCGTGAGTGAGTAATTCCTTTGTAGGCTTGCTGGACGGTGGTGGGATTGGATGAGATTGATCATGTAATCGAGTTAAGTTTGATAGGGCTTGATCCCTAGTATCCACTATGTTCTGAGATTGATGTTGCTATGACTTTGCTATGCTTAATACTTGTCACTAGGGCCCGAGTGCCATGATTTCAGATCTGAACCTATTATGTTTTCATGAATATAAGAGTGATTTGGATCCTATATTGCAAGTTGTAGTCACCTATTACGTGTCATGATCCGCATACCCCATGGTGACAATAATTGGGATTCTTTCCGATGATTGCCGTAGTTTGAGGAGTTCATGTATTCACCATGTGTTAATGCTTTGTTCCGATTCTCTATTAAAAGGAGGCCTTAATAGCCCTTAGTTTCCAATAGGACCCTGCTGCCACGGGAGGGTAGGACAAAAGATGTCATGCAAGTTCTTATCGCAAGCACGCATGACTATATACGGAATACATGCCTACATTACATTGATGAATTGGAGCTAGTTCTGTGTCACCCTAGTGTGTAGCTGTTACATGATTGATGTCATCCAAATCATTATCCAACACTGATCCACATGCCTACGCTTTTCTCATACTGAATCTTGCAAAGTTACTACAGCCGTTACTACTGTCGTTGTTACTGTTACAATTGCTACAAAATCGCTGCTATCACTTCACTGTTACTATTGCTACTACTATTTGCCGTGCTACTAAATTCTTGCTGCAGATATCCCAGGTGTGGTTGAATTGACAACTCAACTACTAAGACCGATAAATACTCCTTGGCTCCCCTTGTGTCGAATCAATAAATTAGGGTGAAATTCTACCCGTGAAGACTGTCGCGATCCCCTATACTTGTGGGTTATCATGTAATAATGGAGATCAAGGATCTGAACATAATATCTTCCACCAAGTAAACCAACAAGCATCAACTACGAGATGTAATCAACACTACTAGTAACCCACAGGTACCAATCTGAGGTTTTTAGACAAAGATTGAATACAAGAGATGAACTAGGGTTTGAGATGAGATGGTGCTGGTGAAGATGTTGATGAAGATTGGTCCTCCCACGAAGGAGGAAGCGTTAGTGATGATGATGGCTTCGTTCTCCAACTCCTGGAGGGAAGTTTCCCCGGCAGAATCTCTCTGTCGGAGATCAAAAGGGCCTCTGCCTGGTTTTCGCCTCGAGACGGAGGCACTTCGTCCCGAAAGTATCCTTATGATTTTTTCTAGGGTAAAACACACCATATAGGAGAAGAGGGGGGGGGGGGGTCGGGAGACCTGCTGGGGCCCCACAAGGCAACAGAGCCCGCATAGGGGGGTGGGCGTGCCCTGTTGGCTTGTGACCAGCAGGTGGCCCCCTCTAGTATATTTTTGGCGCAATAATTCTTATATAATCGAAAAAGTATCTCCGTGAAGTTTCAGGTCATTTGGAGTCTTGTGAATTTTCTGCCATTTACTTGGTTTTCACGTCCAGAATCCAAGTTTCAAGTGATTTCCTTCTTCGTGATGTACCTTGCATATTCAGAGAGGAAAGGTATAAGAATTGTATCATAATGAGGAATAATGGACAATAATAACATAAATATCAATAATAATTCATGATGCAAAATGGACGTTGATAACCCACAGGTATAGGGGATCGCAACAGTCTTCGCGGGTAGTATTTCACCTTGATTTATTGATTCGACACAAGGGGAGCCAAAGAATATTTATCGACCTTAGCAGTTGAGTTGTCAATTCAACCACACCTTGGATATCTCTCTGCAGCAAAGTTTTAGTAGCACGGCAAGTGATAGTAGTAACAGTAATAGCAATAGTGACAGCAGTAATTTTGTAGTAGTTGTGATAGTAGCAGCAGCAATAGTAACTTAGCAAATCTCAGTATATGTAAAGCGTAGGCACGTGGATCGGTGATGGATAATGATTTGGATGGCATCAATCATGTAACAGTTACTCACTAGGGCGACATAGAACTAGGTCCAATTCATCAATGTAATGTAGGCATGTATTCCGTATATAGTCATACGTGCTTGCGATAAGAACTTGTATGACATCTTTTGTCCTACCTTCCCATGGAAGCGGGGTCCTAATGGAAACTAAGGGATATTAAGGCCTCCTTTTAATAGAGAATCAGAACAAAGCATAAAAAAATGGTGAATACATGAACTCCTCAAACTACGGCAATCACCGGAAAGAATCCCAATTGTTGTCTGATACGTCTCCGACGTATCTACTTTTCCTCACGCTTTTGCCCTTGTTTTGGACTCTAATTTGCATGATTTGAATGAAACTAACCCGGACTGACGCTGTTTTCAGCAGAATTGCCATGGTGTTGTTTTTGTGCAGAAATAAAAGTTCTCGGAATGGAACAAAACTTTTTGGAGATTTATTTTGGAAAATATAAAAAATACTGGAGCCAAAACCCACCGGAGAGGGGGCCCAGGGTGAGCATCACCCACCAGGGTGCACCGGCCCCTTCCCGGCGCGCCCTGGTGGGTCGTGCCCACCTCGGGGCCCCACTTGCCCTATCTCCGCCACTATAAATTCCTAAATTTGGAGAAAAAAATCAGAGAGAAAGAATTATCGCGTTTTACGATACGGAGCCGCCGCCACCTCCTGTTCTTCATCGGGAGGCCAGATCTGGAGCCCGTTTGGGGCTCCGGAGAGGGGAATCTTCGGTCTTCGTCATCATCAACCTTTCTCCATTGCCAATTCCATGACGCTCCCCACCGGGAGTGAGTAATTCCTTCGTAGGCTTGGTGGTCGGTGAGGAGTTGGATGAGATTCATCATGTAATCGAGTTAGTTTTGTTAGGGCTTGATCACTAGTACCCATTATGTTCTGAGATTGATGTTGCTATGACTTTGCGATACCTAATGCTTGTCACTAGGGCCCGAGTGCCATGATTTCAGATCTGAACCATTTATGTTATCATCTCTATATCCATGTTCTTGATCCGATCTTGCCTAGTCATATGCACCTATTACGTGTTATGATTCGTCAACCCCATAGTGACAATATTTGGGATACTTCACGGTGATGTCCGTAGTTTGAGGAGTTCATGTATTCACCATGTGTTAATGCTTTGTTCCGGTTCTCTATTAAAAGGAGGCCTTAATATCCCTTAGTTTCCTTATGGACCCCGCTGCCACGGGAGGGTAGGACAAAAGATGTCATGCAAGTTCTTTTCCATAAGCACGTATGACTATTTACGGAATACATGCCTACATCATATTGATGAACTGAGCTAGTTCTGTATCGCCCTAGGTTATGACTGTTACATGATGAATATCATCCAACGAGTTACCGATCCAGTGCCTACGACCTTTCCACTTATTGCTCTTGTTAAGTTACTACTACTGTTGCTGCTGTTACAACTGCTACAAAACTATTGCTACTACTGTTACCGCTACCGTTACTATTGCTACTGCTATCAAAACTATCATATTACTGTGCTACTGATCACTCTGTTGCAGATATTTAATCTCCAGGTGTGGTTGAATTGACAACTCAACTACTAATACTCTCAATTATTCTTTGGCTCCCCTTGTGTCGAATCTATAAATTTGGGTTGAATACTCTACCCTCGAAAACTGTTGCGATCCCCTATACTTGTGGGTTATCAAGACCTTTTTCTGGCGCCGTTGCCGGGGAGCATAGCAATATTTGTTGAGTCACTTGGGATTTATATCAATTTATCACTATGAAGAATCTGAAGGATCAAAAGACTAAGATTTTTCCCTCTACTACGAGGGGAGGTAAGGAACTGCCATCTATCTCTGCACTTGATTCACCTTCTGTTATAAGTTAGTCAAATAAAATAAAATGCCATGATTATCCTGTTTTTTGTTTTCTCCGTGCAATAAAAAAAATGACCCAACAATAAAAATTCTCAGAATGCCCTGAAAATTTAACACATTTTTTTCCGAATATTTAAGAATTTTTGGTGCAAATAATACCAGAGGGGGGTGCACCTGGTGCCCACAAGACACCAGGGCACGCCAGCACCCCAGGCGCGCCCTGGGGGGTTGTGGCCCCCACGTGGCCCCCCTCACTTATCTATTTAGCCCACATCACCACTTACCTCCAGCAAAAAATCACCACAGCCACCATTTTCATGTTCTTGCTCTCAAACCCGCGGATTTCGATCTCTTTGCTCGAAGGTCCGTTTCCGAAACTGTTTGGAGGGATTGCTTCTTGGTATGTGACTCCTCCATTGCTCCAATTAGTTTTTGTTTTAGTGGGTTATTTTTAGAGTAATTAGCTACTCTTGGTGCTTCTATAGATGATCTTGCATGTTGAATTCTTAGAGTTCTAAGTAGTTTGAATGCTCAATATGGCCTCTATGCATGCTTGGGAATAGTTGCTAACAATCTTACAAAGTTTTGTTGACAAAATTTTTGTGGACTAATTTTTTTCAGAAATTTATAGGAATAAAAATGCAATTCTTTAGGAGTTCGTCGAGGAGGAGATCCTCGGGAGCCTCATAAAGTGGAAGCTCAGTTCGACAGTCTTATGTTGAACCAAGCGAAAGCTCGATGCGAGATGCCGCCACCAAATCATGCTTGTGGCCTTGCGACGAGTTCATGGAAGGTGCGGGTATTAAGGAGGAATTTGATCAATTTATTCGCAACACAGAGCTTGTCTCCTTCATCGCAGATAAGTGCCCCCAACACCTCGAGCTCACGAAAACCTTCACAAAAAAATTCAAATATTTTCCCTGTGAGTCTAGAGTTTCGTTCAACCTCTACGATCATTCTTTTACCATGCCGTTAGAAATGTTTAGCGATGCATGCAAACTTCCATATGAGGGTTCCCTCGATGAACCAACAAAATCTGAGTACGAGTCATTTTTAGTTAATCTTTGCTTTGGCGAAGATAGGGGGGTTACACAAGGGAGAATTAACTGTATCCATTTTCCTTCACTACAATATTTTGCTCTCTTTAACGGTAAATGTGTTGTAGGCAAACAAGATTGTAGTACACTGTGTGCTCATGATTTGAGTCTCCTACACACTGCCATAACTGGGAATAAGGATTATAATCTTGGTGCAATTGTTGCACGAAGGTTGCAGCTCAATGCTGTTAGTGGTAATTTTTATGGAGGAATCTATGCCTCCCGTGTAGCTGAGAGATTAAATGTATCACCATGGCCTAATGACCCCATCCTACCCACTCAGTATTTAGACTTTGATGCTATGAAGTGTCATAAGTTCCTTATGGGCACGACCACTAACTATACCTATAACCTGAGATTTTATAAGAAACCCGTTGGGCCTGTTGTTTTGCCTGCTCCTGCTCTCTTTGATTTTCAAACTAGGGGAAGATATTATGTTCTTGAGAGCGAAGCCTATGAGTACAACGCGGAGGTTGAAGCTGCCAGGAGGGCCGCAGAGTCTGCTCTGAGGTTCTCAATGAGCCATCGCCCAGATTATTATTCATACGGATGGTGATTACCAAGCTAGGCCAAAAGCCTAAGCTTGGGGGAGTACGTATTTCCACCGACATTACATTCATGTTCACACATTTCATTCCAGTTGTGGGTTTTCATACTTTTTCATTGTATTATCCATGCTTGATCTGTTTTCTCGCTTTCTTCTTGTGTGTTTGAAAAACTTTGAGAAAACCCAAAAATATTTCCTACTTCTTTTTAGTTTTCTTTCTAGCTTAGTTTAGTTGTTGCATCAAAAGAAAACCCAAAAAGACTTCTCGCTTCTTCTTTTACTTGTTGGGAGCTTTCCCGTGTAAATAATTTTTCTTGTTTTTGTTTTTCTTCTTTAGTTTGTTTTCTTCATGAAAAACAAAAACTCAAAAAATATTTCAGTGAGTTTCTCTGAAATTCTTTTCTGTTTATTTGAGCCGTACCAAGGAGAAGACCACAATGAAATTGTTGAGTGGCTCTCATCTGCATTATCGTTTATCTAACAAAGAGCCCAGGTTACTTTGTCTTCTCCTCTTGAATAAAATGTTTGCAGATTCCAGCTTAGTCCACAGCACTCTTGCACTATTATTACCTTCTTACCGTTCGGTCGTGCAATTGAAAGGCAATAATGACGACATTTGATGAATTGACTGTGGCAGAGGAAGGCGGGTATGAACTCAACTTGTTTTTGTTTTTGTAAATATGTTTAACCTAGTATCCCTTGATTCAGCTCATTATGATCAAACATGTTTGCAATGACCATTAGAGATTATAGTTGTTCATGCCATGCTTAAGTAGCTAGGAGTGGATAATGATTTATCTTGATGTTAACATGCATTAAAATGGTTGTGATGTGGTATGATGATATGGTATCCTCCTCTGAATGTTTCAAGTGGCTTGACTTGGCACATGTTCACGCATGTAGTTGAATCAAAACCAACATAGCCTTCACGATATTTATGTTCATGGTGTCCATATCCTACTCATGCTAGTATTCAATGTTGATTATATGTAATGCATGTTCATGACCGTTTTCGCTCTCTAGCTGGCCGCTTCTCAATATAATTTCTAAGAGTTATTGTCGACATGGTTAGTCATAATCTTTGCTGAAAACCTGGGTGCTACTTAAGCATATATATGTAAACAAGAACAAAAGAGTTCATAAAAGTTTTTCTTTATCACTTTCAGTTTGTCAACTGAATTGCTTGAGGACAAGCAAAGGTTTAAGCTTGGGGGAGTTGATACGTCTCCAACGTATCTACTTTTCCTCACTCTTTTGCCCTTGTTTTGGACTCTAATTTGCATGATTTGAATGGAACTAACCCGGACTGATGCTGTTTTCAGCAGAACTACCATGGTGTTGTTTTTGTGCAGAAATAAAAGTTCTCAGAATGGAACGAAACTTTTTGGCGATTTATTTTGGAAAATATAAAAAATACTAAAGCCGGAAACCACCGGAGAGGGGGACCAGGCTGGGCACAATACACCAGGGCGCGCCAGCCCCCTCCCGGCGCGCCCTGGTGAGTTGTGCCCACCTCGTGGCCCCACTTGACCTAACTCTGCCACTATAAATTCCTACATTTGGAGAAAAAAATCAGAGAGAAAGAATTATCACGTTTCACGAGACGGAGCCGCCGCCACCTCCTGTTCTTCATCGGGAGGCCAGATCTGGAGCCCGTTTGGGCCTCGGAGAGGGGAATCTTCGGTCTTCGTCATCACCAACCTTTCTCCATCGCCAACTCCATGATGCTCCCCACCGGGAGTGAGTAATTTCTTCGTAGGCTTGCTGGTCGGTGAGGAGTTGGATGAGATTCATCATGTAATCGATTTAGTTTTGTTAGGGCTTGATCACTAGTACCCATTATGTTCTGAGATTGATGTTGCTATGACTTTGCTATGCCTAATGCTTGTCACTTGGGCCCGAGTGCCATGATTTCAGATCTGAATCGTTTATGTTATCATCTCTATATCTATGTTCTTGATCCGATCTTACCTAGTCATATGCACCTATTACGTGTTATGATCCGTCAACCCCATAGTGACAATATTTGGGACACTTCACGGTAATGACCGTAGTTTGAGGAGTTCATGTATTCACCATGTGTTAATGCTTTGTTTCGGTTCTCTATTAAAAGGAGGCCTTAATATCCCTTAGTTTCCTTATGGACCCCGCTGCCACGGGAGGGTAGGACCAAAGATGTCATGCAAGTTCTTTTCCATAAGCACGTATGACTATTTACGAAATACATGCCTACATTACATTGATGAATTGAGCTAGTTTTGGATCGCCCTAGGTTATGACTATTACATGATGAATATCATCCAACGAGTTACCGATCCAGTGCCTACGACCTTTCCACTTATTGCTCTTGTTAAGTTACTACTACTGTTGCTGCTGTTCCAACTGGTACAAAACTATTGCTACTACTGTTACCGCTACTGTTGCCATCACTATTGCTACCAAATTATCATATTACTGTGCTACTGATCACTCTGCCGTAGATATTTAATCTCCAGGTGTGGTTGAATTGACAACTCAACTGCTAATACTCTCAAGTATTCTTTGGCTCCCCTTGTGTCGAATCTATAAATTTGAGTTGAATACTCTACCCTTGAAAACTGTTGCGATCCCCTATACTTGTGGGTTATCAGAAATCATGATGCAAAATGGACGTATTAACTCCCCCAAGCTTAGACCTCGCTTGTCCTCAAGCGAAAAGCTGAAATTGAAAAGCATGTCCACATGGTTTGAGAGAGAGGTGTCGATAAAAACAAAATACGGACATAGTAGCATCATGCTTATTATCATAACAACAACAAACTCAATTCAAAAACTTATTCGTATACTTTCATCATATAGCTTCTCATGCACAAGTAACAATTCATCACAACATAGAAGTATAAAGTATAAACCTTATTGAAAACCAACAAACTATGTTCTCAGTCAACTTTGCAACTACAATTCATCATATTTTCAGGAAGAGTCTCATGTCGGAGCCTTTTGGCAAGTCCACATACTCAACTATCATTTAGTCTTCTATGATTGCTAACACTCATAGCATACCCATGAGCAAAAAGTTTCAACCGGACACATAGAAAGATAGGGGCTTATAGTTTTGCCTCGCAACATATTCACCTCAAGGGTGATGTCAACAATAATAACTCATGCCCACTCACATCTAACTGGATATATGTGCCTAGATCTTTCCTCACCACATGATGCTTGCAAAAGAAAAAGTAAAAAGGAATAGGGAAGAAAACTTGACTCTTGCATAAAAGTAAATACATAGAAGTAAAAGATAGGCCCTTCGCAGAGGGAAGCAGAGGTTGTCATGCGCTTTTTGGTTTGTATGCCCAATCCCTTAATGTAAAAGAACGTCACGCTATATTGCCCCCACGAGGTGGGGAGCCTTTATTATGCAGTCCGTTGCTTTAATTACTTTGCCATCATAAGTTCGTATAGCGCTCAATTTTCTCTTACACTAATTGATCAAACACATTTAGAAGCAATTTTTATTGCATTATTGCACCGATGACAACTTACTTGAAGGATCTTACTCGATCCGTAGGTAGGTATGGTGGACTCTCAAAGAATGAGTTTGGCTTTGGTTTTTGGATGCACAAGTAGTATCTCTACTTAGTGCGGAATTTTTGGCTAGCAAAGGTATTAAGCAAGCACCACATGTTGAAGGATCTATGACAATATAACTTCTATGTGGATATGAACAAACATAAATCATTACGTTGTCTTCCTTGTCCAACGTCAACCATTTTGACATATAATATTTAATTAGGGCTCACAATCATAAAAGATGTCCAAGATAGTGTATTTGCATGTGAATCTTCTCTTCCCTTATTAATTCTTTCATGAATTGCATCATTGACCAATGCTATGTTTGTCAATCTCCAATAAATTTTACTAATTATACTTTTCCTTATGTGATGTCATTACTCACCATAAGATTAGTATATGATTCTTTTCATTTATTTCTTTTTTTATTTGATTGCAACAAGAAAGCAAAGAGGCAAAAACTCAAACTAAACTTTATTATATATAACTCTCACTCGATTACATAGATAGATTGATCTCGAAACTAACACACGAAAATAGATCATGCTAAACTTTTATTCAACTAAATCAAAAGGGAACTAAAGATCAAACTAAAAAAGGAAAAGGTGAATAAAAGTGATGGTGATATGATACCGGGGCACCTCCCCCAAGCTTGGCTCAAGCCAAGGGGAGTGCCCATACCCGTGTGCTCAAGTCTCCTTTGGTGGTGGTGATGAAGCAGGTGGTGGTTATGATGTAGTAGGCTTGTCCTCCAGCTTCCAGGGCAAGGGCTCACCATCAAAAGTTGACGCAAGAGTCACCCGAGTCCTGCAACTGGCAGCTAAACTCATACCTTTAAATCTTGCTTCATATTCAAAAACTTGGTTTTGAAGATCATAAACTTGACTTTGCAGAAAATTGATTTGCTCGTTGAGGGTGGAGATGGTGTCCTTCACGGACCGGCCATCCACCATCTGATCACGGGTGAATTCCGTGATCATGGAGTGATTGGCACTAAGTCCACGTTCCACCATCCTTTGGCACTTGAAGATGTCTTGTTCCACCGCCTCGAGCCTAGACTCCACGCTTTTGGTCCTCTTGGGTCCCTGCACATCGCGGATGTGGAGCACCCCCTCACACATCACAATGGCTTGAGGGTGCTTCATCACCTCCGGAAAGTACGGGTTGATGACCTTCTTGAAGAACTTGTCCTTGGAGGAGCTTGGTGGAGCCATGGAGATCTAGATCTGACGAGAAAACATCATGAAACAAGAACAGAGGATTTTTCCGCGATGCGGTCGACAAAACAGTCGGGGGTACATATAGAGAATTTTTATTCTTGGGAAACAAGCATATGGAAGGAAAACGGAGTCGGGAAGGCGTCCGAGGTGGGCACAACCCGACAGGGCGCGCCTGGTAGGGCTGGCGCGCCCTGGTGTATCGTGCTCACCTAGATCGCCTTCCAATTTATTTCTTAATTTCCAAAATTTTCTAATATTCCAAAACTGACAAAAAATATTTTTGCGGATTTTTCGGAGTCCGTTTACTTACCGTGTCACGTACCTCCTATTTTTCAGAATTCTGGAGTGTTCCGGAATGTTTCTTTTATGTGTTCCTCCAGTGTCATGGTTTGGATAACATTGCTTTCAACGTTAATAGGCGTACCTGAGATATAGTGCTTAATTCTTTGTCCATTGACCACCTTCGGGTAAGTACCTTCGGCATTATTAATCTTAATAGCTCCAGAACGATAAACCTCTTCGATAATATATGGTCCTTCCCATTTAGAGAGAAGCTTACCTACAAAAAATCTTAAACGAGAGTTGAACAAAAGAACATAGTCTCCTATTTTGAATTCCCGCTTTTGGATTCTTTTGTCATGCCATCTTTTTACTTTTTCTTTGAAAAGTTTGGCATTTTCATAAGCTTGGGTTCTCCATTCATCTAGTGAGCTAATATCAAATAGCCTCTTCTCACCGGCAAGTTTAAAATCATAGTTGAGTTCTTTAATTGCCCAAAATGCTTTATGTTCTAACTCTAGAGGCAAATGACAAGCTTTACCATATACCATTTTGTATGGAGACATACCCATAGGATTTTTATAAGTTGTTCTATAGGCCCAAAGTGCATCATCTAGCTTCTTAGACCAATTCTTTCGAGACCTATTGACAGTTTTTTGTAATATCAATTTTATTTCCCTATTGCTAAGTTCAACTTGACCACTAGATTGAGGATGATAGGGTGATGCAATTCTATGGTTAACATCATATTTAGCAAGCATCTTACGGAAAGCATCATGAATAAAGTGTGAACCACCATCAGTCATTAAATATCTAGGGACTCCAAACCTCGGAAAGATAACCTCTTTAACCATTTTAATGGAGGTGTGGTGATCAGCACTACTAGTTGGAATAGCTTCTACCCACTTAGTGACATAATCAACAGCAACCAAAATATGAGTGTACCCGTTAGAGGAAGGAAAAGGTCCCATGTAATCAAAACCCCAAACATCAAATGGTTCAACAACAAGTGAATAATTCATAGGCATTTCCTGACGCTTACCGATATTACCAATTCTTTGACATTCATGACAAGACAAGACAAACTTACGGGCATCCTTGAAGAGAGTAGGCCAATAAAAACCAGATTACAATACCTTGTGAGCAGTTCTATCTCCCGCATGATGTCATCCATAAGCTTCGGAATGACATTTCCGTAGGATTTGTTCCTGTTCATGCTCAGGTACACAACGTCTAATAATACCATCTACTCCTTCTTTATAAAGATGTGGGTCATCCCAAAAGTAGTGTCTTAAATCATAGAAGAATTTTTTCTTTTGTTGGTATGTGAAGCTAGGAGGTATATATTTAGCGACAATGTAATTAGCATAATCAGCATACCAAGGGGTGTTTTGAGAAACACTTATTGCAGCTAACTCTTCGTCAGGAAAACTATCATCAATAGGTAGTGGGTCATCAAGAATATTTTCTAACCTAGACAAGTTATCAGCTACGGGGTTCTCAGCTCCGTTCCTATAAACGATATGTAAGTCAAATTCTTGAAGCAAGAGAACCCACCTAATGAGTCTAGGTTTAGCGTCTTTCTTTTCCATAAGATATTTTATAGCAGCATGATCGGTGTGAACGATAACCTTGGAATCAACAATGTAGGATCTAAATTTAGCACAGGCAAACACAACTGCTAAGAAGTCTTTTTCAGTAGTAGCATAATATCGTTGGGCACTGTCTAGAGTTTTGCTAGCATAATGGATAACATTCAATTTCTTATCAACTCTTTGACCTAGAACAGCACCAACAGCATAATCACTAGCATCACACATAATTTCAAAAGGCAAGTTCCAATCAGGTGGTTGAACAATAGGTGCAGAGGTTAAGGCCTTCTTGAGTGTTTCAAAGGCTTCTACACAATCATCATAAAAAACAAAAGGGATATCCTTTTGCAAAAGATTAGTAAGAGGCCTAAATTTTTTAGAGAAGTCTTTAAGGAACCTCCTATAGAAACCAGCATGACCAAGGAAACTTCAATACCTTTAATATCTTTAGGACATGGCATTTTCTCAATTGCATCAATTTTAGCTTTATCCACCTCAATACCTCGTTCGGATATTTTATGCCCCAAGACAATACCTTCATTAACCATAAAGTGGCACTTCTCCCAATTCAAGACAAGATTAGTTTGTTCACATCTCTGCAAAACTCGATCAAGGTTGCTTAAGCAATCATCAAAAGAAGTTCCATAAACGGAAAAATCATCCATGAAAACATCCACAATCTTTTCAAAAAACTAAGAGAATATAGCAGTCATACATCCTTGAAAGGTTGCAGGGGCATTGCATAAACCAAAAGGCATACGTCTATAAGCATAGGTTCCAAAAGGACAAGTAAATGTGGTTTTCTCTTGATCAGATTGTGACACAGGTATTTGAGAGAAACCAGAATATCCGTCCAGAAAGCAAAAGTGTGTGTGCTTAGATAATCTTTCTAGCATTTGATCAATGAAAGGCAGAGGGTAATGATCTTTTCTAGTAGCTTTATTTAATTTTCTAAAATCAATTACCATTCTAATGCCAGTGACAATTCTTTGTGGAATGAGTTCATTTTTATCATTAGGAACAACGGTAATACCTCCCTTCTTAGGGACACAATGAATGGGACTTACCCATCTACTATCAGCTATGGGATAGATTATACCTGCTTCCAGAAGCTTTAATATTTCAGTTCTTACCACTTCTTTCATCTTAGGATTCAATCGCTGTTGGTGATCAACAACGGGTTTAGCATCAAGTTCCATATTAATCTTGTGCTGACATAGAGTGGGACTAATGCCCTTAAGATCATCAAGAGTATATCCAATAGCAGCCCGTTGCTTCCTTAGAACTTTTAATAATCTTTCTTCTTCATGTTCTGAAAGGTTAGCACTAATAATAACATGATATATCTTTTTCTCATCAAGATAAGAATACTTCAAAGTATCAGGAAATTGCTTTAATTCAAACACAGGATCACCTTTAGGTGGAGGTGGACCTCCAAGAGTTTCGATAGGCAAATTGTGTTTCAGGAGAGGTTGTTGTTCAAAGAATTTTTTATCTATTTCATTTCTTTCACGCAAATGCATATCATTTTCATGGTCAAGCAAATATTGTTCTAATGGATCAGTAGGAGGCATGGCAATAGAAGCAAGACCAATTATTTCATCCTTACTTGATAATGCTCTATTACGAGGTCGTCTACTAAACTTGGAAAAATTAAATTCATGAGACACACCACCAAAACTGACACCGACAGTTTGTTTTTCACAATCTATCTTAGCATTAACGGTGCTCAAGAAAGGTCTACCAAAGATAATGGGACAAAAGTCATCTTGTGGGGAACCAAGAACTAGAAAATCAGTAGGGTATTTTACTTTCCCACACAAGACTTCAACATCTCTAACAATCCCAAGTGGTGTGATGGTGTCCCTATTGGCAAGTTTAATAGTAACATCAATGTCTTCTATTTCAGCAGGTGCTATTTCGTTCATAATTTCTTGGTATAAGATAAAAGGAATAGCACTGACACTAGCACCCAAGTCACATAAACCATGATAGAAGTGATCTCCTATTTTGACTGAGACAACAGGCATGCGCTTTATTGGTCTATGTTTATCTTTTTCATCGGGTTTAGCAATTCTAGCGGCTTCATCACAGAAGTAGATAACGTGCCCATCAATATCTTCTACCAAGAGATCTTTAACCATAGCAACACTAGGTTCTACTTTAATTTGCTCAGGGGGTTTAGGTGCTCTAATATTACTCTCGCAAACCAAAGTTGATACCTTAGCATGTTCCTTTTACCTAACAGGAAAAGGTGGTTTTTCAATGTAAGCGGTAGGCACAACTGGATCAACATTGTAAATGATGGTTTCATCTCTAGCTATGACCGGTTCTTTAATTTCTTCTTTAATAGGGGGATGCTATTTAAATCACTTCTCTTTAGGGAGATCAACATGAGTAGCAAATGCTTCACATAAAGAGGCTACTATCTCAGAGTCAAGTCCATATTTAGTGCTAAACTTGTGAAAAGTATCGGTATTCATAAAAGATTTAACACAATCAAACTCAAGCTTCATACCTGACTCATTACCTTCATCGAGTTCCCAATCTTCAGAGTTGCGTTTAATTCTTTCTAAGAGATCCCACTTGAATTCAATAGTCTTCTTCATAAAAGAACCAGCACAAGAAGTATCAAGCATGGATTCATCATTATGAGAAAACCGAGCATAAAAATTCTGAATAATAACTTCTCTCGAGATGTCATGATTGGGGCATGAATATAACATTGACTTAAGCCTCCCCCAAGCTAGAGTGATGCTTTCTCCTTCACGAGGCCAAAAATTATATATATAATTCCGATCACGATGATCTAGATGCATGGGATAAAACTTTTGATGGAACTCCAATTGCAATCGATTCCAGTTCCATGATCCAAGATCATCACATAGTCTATACCATGTCAATGCTTTTCCCTTCAAAGATAAAGGGAGAACCTTCTTCTTAGCTTCATCTCCGGGTAGACCTGCAAGATTAAATAATCCACAAATTTCGTTCACATATAAGAGGTGCATATAAGGATGTTCAGTTCCATCTCCTGCATAAGGTTTAGCAAGCAGTTGTTCTTCCATACCCGAAGGAATTTCATAACCAATATTTTCAGTAGGAGCAGTAGGTTGAGGGGCAACTAATTGTGGTTCCGGTCGAGGTGAAGATACCCTGAACAAACCCCTCAAAGGATTGTTTTCCATGGTAACAAGTAACAATAAATTTCAGCACGTAGTATAAGTTTTTCCTTACCGATTTCCACTTACCAAGATTGCTTCACTCCCCGGCAACGGCGCCAGAAAAGAGTCTTGATGACTCACAAGTATAGGGGATCAATCGTAGTCCTTTCGATAAGTAAGAGTGTCGAACCCAACGAGGAGCAGAAGGAAATGACAAGCGGTTTTCAGCAAGGTAATTTCTACAAGCACTGAAATTGTAGGTAACAGATAGTTTGATAGCAAGATAATTGGTAACGAACAAGTAACGGTAACGGTAAATAAGGTGCAGCAAGGTAGCCCAATCCTTTTGTGGCAAAGGACAGGCCAGAACAGTCTCTCGTAATAGGCAAAGGAATTTCATCTAGTCACTTTTATCATGTTGGTTTGATTTGTGTTCGCTACTTTGATAATTTGATATGTGGGTGGATGATAACCCACAAGTATAGGGGATCGCAACAGTTTTCGAGGGTAGAGTATTCAACCCAAATTTATAGATTCGACACAAGGGGAGCCAAAGAATATTTGAGAGTATTAACAGATGAGTTGTCAATTCAACCACACCTGGAGATTAAATATCTGCAGCAAAGTGATCAGTAGCACAGTAGTATGATAGTTTGATAGCAGCAGTAACAGTAACAGTAACGGTAGCAGTGATAGCAATAGTTTTGTAGCAGTTGGAACTGTAGCAGCAACAATAGTAACTTAGCAAGAACAATAAGTGGAAAACTCGTAGGCACTGGATCGGTGAACTCTTTGGATGAAATTCATCATACAACAGTCATAACCTAGGGCGACACAGAACTAGCTCCAATTCATAAATGTAATCTAGGCATGTATTCCGTAAATAGTCATACGTTCTTATGGAAAAGAACTTGCATGACATCTTTTGTCCTACCCTCCTGATACGTCCATTTTGCATCATGATTTCCTACTATTATTTACTTTGTTTTGTTGAATAATAATGCTTTGGGGAGTGATTCTAATGCCTTTTCTCTCATAATATGCAAGGTTTACACAAAGTGGGAGAATACCGGCAGCTGGAATTCTGGACCCAAGAAAAGCATGTCAGAGATACCTATTCTGCACAACTCCAATGAAGCTAAAAATTTATGGAGATTATTTTTGTATTTAATAAAAATTACTGGAGCTGGAAACTACCGGAGGAGGGCCCCCAGGTGGGCACAACCCACCAGGGCGCGCCCTGATGGGTTGTGCCCAGCCTGGCCCGCTTTCGGTGCCCATCTTCTGGTATAAATTCCCAAAAAACCTAAAAAAATTAGGAGGAGGACTTTCGGGACGAAGCGCCGCCGCCTCGAGGCGGAACTTGGGCAGGAGCACTTTTGCCCTCTAACGGAGCGATTCCGCCGGGGGAACTTCCCTCCCGGAGAGGGAAATCGAAGCTATCATCATCACCAACACCCCTCTCATCTTTGGGAGGCCAATCTTCATCAACATCTTCAACAACACCATCTCCTCTCAAACCCTAGTTCATCTCTTGTGTTCAATCTTTGTACCGGAACCTCAGATTGGTACCTGTGGGTGACTAGTAGTGTTGATTACCTTGCGTAGTTGATTACTATATGGTTTATTTGGTGGAAGATCATATGTTCAGATCCATTATGCTATTCATTACTCCTCTGATCTTGAGCATGATTATTATTTTTGAGTAGTTACCTTTGTTCTTGAGGTCACGGGAGAAGTCATGTTGCGAGTAATCATGTGAATTTGATATGTGTTCGATATTTTGATGATATGTATGTTGTGATTCCCTTAGTGGTGTCATGTGAACGTCGACTACATGACACTTCACCATTCATGGGCCTAAGGGAGTGCATTGTGGAGTAGTTATTATATGATGGGTTGCTAGAGTGACAGAAGCTGAAACCCTAGTTTATGCGCTACTTTGTAAGGGGCTGATTTGGATCCACATGTTTAATGCTATGATTAGACATTGTCTTCATACTTTTCTCGTAGTTAAGGATGCTTGCGAGGGGGTTAATCATAAGTAGGTTGTTAGTTCAAGTAAGAACAACACCTTAGCACCGGTCCACCCACATATCAAATGATCAAAGTAGCGAACACGAATCAAACCAACATGATAAAAGTGACTAGACAAAATTCCCATGTACCCTCAAGAACACTTTGCCCAACACTAGTGATTGTTCTGGCCTGTCCTTTGCCTCAAAAGGATAGGGCTACCTTGCTGCACCTTGTTTACCGTTACCGTTACTTGCTCGTTACAAATTACCTTGCTATCAAACTATCCGTTTCCTACAATTTCAGTGCTTGCAGAGATTACCTTGCTGAAAACCGCTTGTCATTTCCTTCTGCTCCTCGTTGGGTTCGACACTCTTACTTATCGAAAGGACTACGATTGATCCCCTATACTTGTGGGTCATCAAGACTCTTTTCCGGCGCCGTTGCCGGGGAGTGAAGCGCTCTTGGTAAGTGGAAATCGGTAAGGAAAAACTTATACTACGTGCTGAAATTTATTGCTACTTGCTACTATGGAGAACAATCCTTTGAGGGGTTTGTTCGGGGTATCTTCACCTCGACCGGAACCACAATTAGTTACCCCTCAACCTACAGCACCTACTGAAAATGTTACTTATGAAATTCCTTCGGGTATGCTAGAAAAACTGCTTGCTAAACCTTATGAAGGAGATGGAACTGAACATCCTGATATGCATCTTTTATATGTGAACGAAATATGTGGATTATTTAAGCTTGCAGGTTTACCCGGAGATGAAGTTAAGAAGAAGGTTTTCCCTTTATCTTTGGAGGGAAAAGCATTGACATGGTATAGGCTATGTGATGATCTTGGATCGTGGAACTGGAATCGTTATATTCATGCCCCAATCATGACATTCCGAGGGAAGTTATCATTCAGAATTTTTATGCTCGGCTTCCTCAGAATGATCAATCCATGCTCGATACTTCTTGTGCTGGTTCTTATATGAAGAAGACTATTGATTTCAAGTGGGATCTCTTAGAAAGAATTAAACACAACTCTGAAGATTGGGAACTCGACGAAGGTAATGAGTCAGGTATAAAGCTTGAATTTGATTGTGTTAAATCTTTTATGAATACCTATACTTTTCATAAGTTTAGCACTAAATATGGACTTGACTCTGATATAGTAGCCCTTTCTGTGAAGCATTTGCTACTCATGTTGACCTCCGTAACGAGAAGTGGTTTAATTATCATCCCCCTATTAAAGAAGAAATTAAAGAACCGGCCATAGCTAAAGAAGAAACCATCTTTTACAATGTTGATCCAGTTGTGCCTACCGCTTATATTGAAAAACCACCTTTCTCCGTTAGGATAAAGGAACATGCTAAGGTATCAACTGTGGTTCGCAAGAGTAATATAAGAGCACCTAAAGCCCCTGAGAAAATTAAAGTAGAACCTAGTGTTGCTATGGTTAAAGATCTCTTGGTAGAAAATGTTGATGGGCATGTCATCTACCTTTGTGATGAAGCTGCTAGAATTGCTAAACCTGATAAGAAAGATAAACATAGACCTATAGAAGGCTTGCCCGTTGTCTCAGTTAAAATAGGAGATCATTGCTACCATGGTTTATGTGATTTAGGTGCTAGTGTGAGTGCTATCCCTTTTACCTAATACCAAGAAATTATGAATGAAATAGCACCTGCTAAAATGGAAGATATTGATGTTACTATTAAACTTGCTAATAGAGACACTATCACACCACTTGGGATTGTTAGAGATGTTGAAGTCTTGTGTGGGAAAGTAAAATACCCTACTGATTTTCTAGTCCTTGGTTCCCCACAAGATGACTTTTGTCCCATTATATTTGGTAGACCTTTCTTGAGCACCGTCAATGCTAAGATAAATTGTGAAAAACAAACCGTCGGTGTCAGTTTTGGTAATGTGTCTCATGAGTTTAATTTTTCCAAGTTTAGTAGACAACCTCGTGATAAAGCGCTACCTTGTAAGGATGAGATGATTGGTCTTGCTTCTATTGATGTGCCTCCTACTGATCCATTAGAACAATATTTGCTTGACCATGAAAATGATATGCACTTGCGTGAAAGAAATGAAATAGATCAAATTTTCTTCGAACAACAACCTCTCCTGAAACACAATTTGCCTATTGAAACCCTTGGAGGTCCTCCTCCACCTAAAGGTGATCATGTGTTTTAATTGAAACAATTTCCTGACACTTTGAAGTATGCTTATCTTGATGAGAAAAAGATATATCATGTTATTATTAGTGCTAACCTTTCAGAACATGAAGAAGAGAGATTATTGAAAGTTCTAAGGAAGCACCGGGCTGCTATTGGATATACTCTTGATGATCTTAAGGGCATTAGTCCCACTCTATGTCAGCACAAGATCAATATGGAACCTGATGCTAAACCCGTTGTTGATCACCAACGGCGATTGAATCCCAAGATGAAAGAAGTGGTAAGAACTGAAATATTAATGCTTCTGGAAGCAGGTATAATCTATCCCATAGCTGATAGTAGATGGGTAAGTCCCGTTCATTGTGTCCCTAAGAAAGGAGGTATTACCGTTGTTCCTAATGATAAAAGTGAACTCATTCCACAAAGAATTGTCACTGGCTATATAATGGTAATTGATTTTAGAAAATTAAATAAAGCTACTAGGAAAGATCATTACCCTTTGCCTTTCATTGATCAAATGCTAGAGAGACTATCTAAGCACACGCACTTTTGTTTCCTAGATGGATATTCTGGTTTCTCTCAAATACCTGTGTCACAATCCGATCAAGAGAAAACCACCTTTACTTGCCCTTTTGGAACCTATGCTTAGAGACGTATGCCTTTTGGTTTATGCAATGCACCTGCTACCTTTCAAAGATGTATGACTGCTATATTCTCTGATTTTTGTGAAAAGATTGTGGAGGTTTTCATGGATGATTTTTCCGTTTACGGAACTTCTTTTGATGATTGCTTAAGCAACCTTGATCGAGTTTTGCAGAGATGTGAACAAACTAATCTTGTCTTGAATTGGGAAAAGTGCCACTTTATGGTTAATGAAGGCATTGTCTTGGGGCATAAAATATCTGAACGAGGTATTGAGGTGGATAAAGCTAAAGTTGATGCAATTGAGAAAATGCCATGTCCTAAAGATATTAAAGGTATTCGAAGTTTCCTTGGTCATGCTGGTTTGTATAGGAGGTTTATTAAGGACTTCTCTAAAATTTCTAGGCCTCTTACTAATCTTTTGCAAAAGGATATTCCTTTTGTTTTTGATGATGATTGTGTGGAAGCCTTTGAAACACTCAAGAAAGCCTTAACCTCTGCACCTATTGTTCAACCACCTGATTGGAACTTGCCTTTTGAAATTATGTGTGATGCTAGTGATTATGCTGTTGGTGCTGTTCTAGGACAAAGAGTTGATAAGAAATTGAATATTATTCATTATGCTAGTAAAACTCTAGACAGTGCCCAACGAAATTATGCTACTACTGAAAAAGAATTTTTAGCAGTTGTGTTTGCTTGTGATAAATTTAGATCCTATATTGTTGACTCCAAAGTTATTGTTCACAACGATCATGCTGCTATAAAATATCTTATGGAAAAGAAAGATGCTAAACCTAGACTTATTAGGTGGGTTCTTTTGCTTCAAGAATTTGACTTACATATCGTTGATAGGAAAGGAGCTGAGAACCCCGTAGCTGATAACTTGTCTAGGTTAGAAAATATTCTTGATGACCAACTACCTATTGATGATATTTTCCCTGACGAACAGCTAGGTGCAATAAGTCTCTCACAACACACACCTTGGTATGCTGATTATGCTAATTACATTGTCGCTAAATATATACCAGCTAGCTTCACATATCAACAAAAGAAAAAATTCTTCTTTGACTTGAGACATTACTTTTGGGATGACCCACATCTTTATGAATGAGTAGATGGTATTATTAGGCGTTGTGTACCTGAGCATGAACAGGAACAAATCCTACGGAAATGTCATTCCGAAGCTTATGGAGGACATCATGCGGGAGATAGAATTGCTCATAAGGTATTGCAATCTGGTTTTTATTGGCCTACTCTCTTCAAGGATGCCCATAAGTTTGTCTTATCTTGTGATGAATGTCAAATAATTGGTAATATCGGTAAGCGTCAGGAAATGCCTATGAATTATTCAATTGTTGTTGAACCATTTGACGTTTGGGGTTTTGATTATATGGGGCCTTTTCCTTCCTCTAATGGGTACACTCATATTTCGGTTGCGGTTGATTATGTCACTAAGAGGGTAGAAGCTATTGCAACTAGTAGTGCTGATCATCACACCTCCATTAAAATGCTTAAAGAAGTTATCTTCCCGAGGTTTGGAGTCCCTAGATATTTAATGACCGATGGTGGTTCACATTTTATCCATGGTGCCTTCCGTAAGATGCTTGCTAAATATGATGTTAACCATAGAATTGCATCACCTTATCATCCTCAATCTAGTGGTCAAGTTGAACTTAGCAATAGAGAAATAAAATTAATATTACAAAAAACTGTCAATAGGTCTCGTAAGAATTGGTCTAAGAAATTAGATGATGCACTTTGGGCCTATAGAACATCATATAAAAATCCTATGGGTATGTCTCCATACAAAATGGTTTATGGGAAAGCTTGTCATTTGCCTCTAGAACTAGAACACAAAGCATTTTGAGCAATTAAAGAGCTCAACTATGATTTCAAACTTGCCGGTGAGAAGAGGTTATTTGATATTAGCTCACTAGATGAATGGAGAACCCAAGCGTATGAAAATGCCAAGCTATTCAAAGAAAAGGTAAAGAGATGGCATGGCAAGAGAATCCAAAAGCGGGAATTCAAAATAGGAGATTATGTTCTTTTGTTCAACTCTCGTTTAAGATTTTTTGCAGGAAAGCTTCTCTCAAAATGGGAAGGACCACATATTATTGAAGAGGTTTATCTTTCTGGAGCTATCAAGATTAATAACGCCGAAGGTACTAATCCAAAGGTAGTCAATGGACAAAGAATTAAGCATTATATCTCAGGTACGCCAATTAACGTTGAAAGCAATGTTATCCAAACCGTGACACCAGAGGAACACATAAAAGAAATCTTTCGGAACACTCTAGAATACTTAAAAATGGGAGGTACGTGATATGGTAAGTAAACGGACTCCAAAAAATCCGCAAAAATATATTTTTTCATTTTTGGAATATTTTAGAATTTCGGAAATAAAAAATAAACCGGAAGGTGATCGAGGTGAGCACGATACACCAGGGCGCGCCAGGCACCCCTGGGCGCGCCCTGGTGGGTTGTGCCCACCTTGGATGCCTTCCTGACTCTGTTTTCCTTCCAATACTTGTTCCCCAAGAATAAAAATTCTCTATATATATCCCCGACTGCTTTGACGACCGCATCACAGAAAAATCCCCTGTTCTTGTTTCGTGCTGTTTTCCTGACAGACCTGAAAATATGTCGTCTCAAGATTCAGATGGAGAGAGCCATGTTGATCCCTATGTTCCAGACCCGAAGATCTTTTGGGAGATTTACCCCTATCTATGGACCTCGGAGGAGGAAGAAGATGCTACCATGCAGGAAATAAAAGATGACAGCTCTAAGGAAGAGGATGATCCATTGCCTCAACCCGGAGACTGTTGGAAATAGGCCCTAGAGGCAATAATAAATTGGTTATTATTATATTTCCTTGTTCATGATAATCGTTTATTATCCATGCTATAATTGTATTGATTGGAAACTCAAATACATGTGTGGGTACATAGACAACACTGTGTCCCTAGTAAGCCTCTAGTTGACTAGCTCGTTGATCAAAGATGGTTAAGGTTTTCTAGCCATTGACATGAGATGTCATTTGATAACGGGATCACATCATTAGGAGAATGATGTGATGGACAAGACCCAAACTACGAACGTAGCATATGATCGTGTCAGTTTATTGCTATTGTTTTCTGCATGTCAAGTATCTGTTCCTATGACCATGAGATCATGCAACTCCCTGACATCGGAGGAGTTCCTTGTGTGTATCAAACGTCGCAACGTAACTGGGTGACTATAAAGGTGCTCTACAGGTATCTCCGAGGGTGTCTGTTGGGTTGGCATGGATCAAGACTGGGATTTGTTACTCCGTGTGACGGAGAGGTATCTCAGGGCCCACTCGGTAATACAACATCACAATGAGCCTTGCAAGCAATGTGACTAAAGTGTTAGCCACGAGATCTTGTATTACAGAACGAGTAAAGAGACTTGCCGGTAACGAGATTGAACTAGGTATAGAGATACCGACGATCGAATCTCGGGCAAGTAACATACCGAAGAACAAAGGGAACAGCATACGGGATTAACTGAATCCTTGACATAGAGGTTCGACCGATAAAGATCTTCGTAGAATATGTAGGAGCCAATATGGGCATCCAGGTCCCGCTATTGGTTATTGGCCGTAGAGGTGTCTCGGTCATTTCTACATAGTTCTCGAACCCGCTGGGTCTACACACTTAACGTTTGGTGACGATTAGTATAGTTGAGTTATTTTGTTGGTGACCGAAGGTTGTTCGGAGTCCCGGATAAGATTCCGGACATGACGAGGATCTCCGGAAGAGTCCGGAGGTAAAGATTGATGTGTGATAATAGTGTTTTGATCTCTGGAAGAGTTCCGGAATTCACCGGAAGGGGTTCCGGATGTTTACCGAAGTGTTCGGGTGCAGCAACACTTTATATGAGCCAAAGGGGTAAAGCCCACGAGGTATTGGAAAGTGCAAAAGGAAGTTTTGCTGCTGCCTTAAGCGGTACTACCGCTGGTAAAGGCAGTACTACCGCGTAAGCGGTACTACCGCTTGTTGGAA
Organism: Elymus sibiricus; assembly: GCA_039707655.1. NCBI lineage: Eukaryota > Viridiplantae > Streptophyta > Magnoliopsida > Poales > Poaceae > Elymus > Elymus sibiricus. The sequence goes on along the minus strand of CM077667.1, from coordinate 449,010,975 downwards.
GCGGTACTACCGCCCAAGCGGTACTACCGCTTGTGTGAAGCGGTACTACCGCTTGTGAGCGGTACTACCGCTTGTGCACGGTACTGCAGGGATCCGAGTTGGACTCTTTCCCTGCGGGCCAAACCGACCTTGTGCGGCCAAAACCGACCTGGAGGAGGCTTTTACTCCAAGTTTAGACCCCAAGGCTCAACATATAAATAGAGGGGCAGGGCTAGCACACGGGATTGATTAAGATTTCCCAAGCCGTGTGTCGGCAACCCTAACCCTCTAGTTCTCCTGTCATAATCTCCGTAGTGCTTGGCGAAGCCCTGCAGAGATTGTTCCTCACCAACATCACCACGCCGTCGTGCTGCCGGAACTCATCTACTACTTCATCATCGCTCGTTGGATCGAGGAGGTGAAGGCGTCATCAAGCCGTACGTGTGTTGAACGCGGAGGTGCCGTCCGTTCGGCACTAGTTCATGATCGGATCGAGGGACGACTTGCGATTTGGATCGCGGAGACGTTCGACTACATCAACCGCGTTTCTTAACGCTTCCGCTTAGCGATCTACAAGGGTATGTAGATTCACTCTCCCTCTCGTAGATGCTCATCACCATGGATAGATCTTGTATGCGCGTAGGAAAATTTTTGTTTCCCATGCAACGTTCCCCAACAGAGACATGCATGTGGAATTCAAGAAGTCAAGCCTCCCTAGAAGATACAAACCAAAGATCCAATTTATCCCGTCTCGTTTTCTACAGGAAAGCAAGGAGGCCCTATGCCAAAGGATATTAAAGCTTGAATTGGAGAATGACAATCTAAGGGAGGAAAACTTTATGCTTAAATATAAGTTGAAGAAGAAGGCTTCCTCTACACCTCCACCTTCTTCACCACCACCACCAAAGGACACTTGAGCACATGGGTATGGGCACTCCCCTTGGCTTGAGCCAAGCTTGGGGGAGGTGCCCCGGTATCGTATCACCATCAATTTTATTCACCTTTACCTATTTTGGTTCTATCTTTAGTTTCCCTTTGCTTTAGATGAATAAAAGTTTAGCATGATCTATTTTCGTGTGTTAGTTTCATGGCCTACCTATCTATGTAATCGAGTGAAAGTTATATAATAAAGTTTAGTTTGAGTTTTTGCTTCTCTACTTCCTTGTTGCAATCAAATAAAAGAAAGACAAATAAATGAAAAGAATCATATGCCAATCTTATTGTGAGTAGTGACATCACATAAGTAAAAGTATAAGTAGTAAAATTTATTGGAGATTGACAAACATAGCATTGGTCAATGATGCAATTCATGAAAGAACTAATTAGGGAAGAGAAGATTCACATGCAAATACACTATCTTGGACATCTTTTATGATTGTGAGGCCCCAACAAATATTATGTGTCAAAATTGTTGATGTTGGACAAGGAAGACAACGTAATGATTTATGTTCGTTCATATCCACATAGAAGTTATATTGTCATAGATCCTTTAACATGCGGTGCTTGCCCAATATCTTTGCTAGCCAAAAATTCGCACTAAGTAGAGATACTACTTGTGCATCCAAAAACCCAACCCAGACAATTTCTTCGAGTGTCCACCATACCTACCTATGGATCGAAAAGTATCCTTCAAGTAAGTTGTCATCGGTGCAACAAGGCAATAAAAATTGCTTCTAAAAGTGTTTTGATCAATTAGTGTAAGAGAAAATTGAGCGTTATACGAACTTATGATGGCAAAGTAATAAAAGTGACGAACTGCATAATAAAGGTTGCTATCATAGGGGCCAATATAGCGTGACGTTCTTTTACATTAAGGGATTGGGCATACAAACCAATAAGCGCATGACAACCTCTGCTTCCCTCTGCGAAGGGCCTATCCTTTACTTTTATGCACTTACCTTTATGCAAGAGTCAAAGTATTCTTCCCTATTCCTTTTTACTTTTTGTTTTGCAAGCATCATGTGGTGAGGAAAGATCTAGGCACATATATCCAGTTGGATATGGGTGGGCATGAGTTATTATTGTTGACATCACCCTTGAGGTGAGTGAGTTGGGAGGCAGAAATTATAAGCCCCTATCTTCCTACGTGTCCGGTTGAAACTTTTTGTTCATGGGTATGCCGTGAGTGTTAGCAATCATAGAAGACTAAATGATAGTTGAGTATGTGGACTTGCCAAAAGGCTCTGACATGAGACCCTTCCTGAAAATATGATGAATTGTAGTTGCAAAGTTGACTGAGAACATAGTTTGTTGGTTTCCAATAAGGTTATGCTTCATACTTCTATGTTGTGATGAATTGTTACTTTTTCATGAGAAGCCTTATGATAAAAATGTATTGAAATAAGTTCTTATGTTAGAGTTTGTTGCTGTTATGTTAATAAGCATGATGCTTCTACGTCCGTATTTTGTTTTTATCGACACCTATCTCTCAAACCATGTGGACATGCTTTTCAATAAAGGCTTTCGCTTGAGGTCAAGCGAGGTCTAAGCTTGGGGGAGTTGATACGTCCATTTTGAATCATGATTTCCTATTGTTATTTACTTTGTTTTGTTGAATAATAATGCTTTGGGGAGTGATTCTAATGCCTTTTCTCTCATAATATGCAAGGTTTACACAAAGAGGGAGAATACCGGCAGTTGGAATTCTGGACCCAAGAAAAGCACGTCAGAGATACCTATTCTGCACAACTCCAATGAAGCTAAAAATTTACGGAGATTATTTTTGTATTTAATAAAAATTACTGGAGCTGAAAACTACCGGAGGAGGGCCCCAGGTGGGCACAACCCACCAGGGCACGCCAGGCCCTCCTAGGCGCGCCCCTGATGGGTTGTGCCCAGCCTGGCCCGCTTCCGGTGCCCATCTTCTGGTATAAATTCCCAAAAAACCTAAAAAAAATAGGAGGAGGACTTTCGGGACAAAGCGCCGCCGCCTCGAGGCGGAACTTGGGCAGGAGCACTTTTGCCCTCCGGCGGAGCGATTCCGCCGGGGGAACTTCCCTCCCGGAGGGGGAAATCGAAGCTATCGTCATCACCAACACCCCTCTCATCTTTGGGAGGCCAATCTTCATCAACATCTTCAACAGCACCATCTCCTCTCAAACCCTAGTTCATCTCTTGTGTTCAATCTTTGTACCGGAACCTCAGATTGGTACCTGTGGGTGACTAGTAGTGTTGATTACCTTGCGTAGTTGATTACTATATGGTTTATTTGGTGGAAGATCATATGTTCAGATCCATTATGCTATTCATTACTCCTCTGATCTTGAGCATGATTATTATTTGTGAGTAGTTACCTTTGTTCTTGAGGTCACGGGAGAAGTCATGTTGCGAGTAATCATGTGAATTTGATACGTGTTCGATATTTTGATGATATGAATGTTGTGATTCCCTTAGTGGTGTCATGTGAAAGTCGACTACATGACACTTCACCATTCATGGGCCTAAGGGATTGCATTGTGGAGTAATTTATTAGATGATGGGTTGCTAGAGTGACAGAAGCTTAAACCCTAGTTTATGTGCTACTTCGTAAGGGGCTGATTTGGATCCACATGTTTAATGCTATGGTTAGACTGTGTCTTAATACTTTTCTCGTAGTTGCGGATGCTTGTGAGGGGGTTAATCATAAGTAGGTTGTTAGTTCAAGTAAGAACAACACCTTAGCACCAGTCCACCCAAATATCAAATTATCAAAGTAGCGAACACGAATCAAACCAACATGATAAAAGTGACTAGACGAAATTCCCGTGTACCCTCAAGAACACTTTGCCTAATACTAGTGATTGTTCTAGCATGTCCTTTGCCTCAAAAGGATTGGGCTACCTTGCTGCACCTTGTTTACCGTTACCGTTAGTTGCTCGTTACAAATTACCTTGCTATCAAACTATCTGTTACCTACAATTTCAGTGCTTGCAGAGATTACCTTGCTGAAAACCGCTTGTCATTTCCTTCCTCTCCTCATTGGGTTCAACACTCTTACTTATCGAAAGGACTATGATTGATCCCCTATACTTGTGGGTCATCACCTCCCGTAGCAGCGGGGTCCATAAGGAAACTAAGGGATACTAAGGCCTCCTTTTAATAGCGAACCGGAACAAAGCATTAACACATGGTGAATACATGAACTCCTCAAACTACGGTCATCATCGGAAAGCATCCCGACTATTGCCACTCCGGGGTTTGTGGATCAGAACATGTAATAGGTGTGTATGACTAGCAAGATCAGATCAAGGACATAGATATAATGGTGATAACACAAATGGTTCAGATCTGAAATCATGGCACTCGGGCCCTAGTGACAAGCATTAAGCATGGCAAAGTCATAGCAACATCAATCTCAGAACATAGTGGATACTAGGGATCAAACCCTAACAAAACTAACTCGATTACATGATGAATCTCATCCAACTCCTCACCGACCAGCAAACCTACGAAGGAATTACTCACTCCCAGTGGGGAGCATCATGGAATTGGCGATGGAGAAGGGTTGATGATGATGAAGACCGAAGATTCCCCTCTCCGGAGCCCCAAACGGGCTCTAGATCTGGCCTCCCGAGGAAGAACAGGAGGTGGCGGCGGCTCCGTATCGTAAAACGCGATGAAACTTTCTCCCTGATTTTTTCTCTCCAAAAATAGGATTTTATAGCGTCGGAATTAGGGTCAGTGGGGCCACGAGGTGGGCAGAACCCACCAGGGTGCACCTGGGGGGGCTGGCGCGCCCTGGTGTATCGTGCCCAGCCAGGGGCCCCCCTCCGGTGGTTTTTGGCTCCAGTATTTTTTATTTATTGTAAATTAATTATCCAAAAAGTTTCGTCCAATTCCGAGAACTTCTATTTCTGCACAAAAACAACACCATGGTAATTCTACTGAAAATAGCGTCAGTCCGGGTTAGTTTCATTCAAATCATGCAAATTAGAGTCCAAAACAAGGGCAAAAGTGTGAGAAAAAGTAGATACGACGGAGACGTATCAACTCCCCCAAGCTTAACCCATTCCTTGTCCTCAAGCAATTCAGTTGACAAACTGAAAGTGATAAAAAAAAACTTTTGCGAACTATTTTGTTCTTGTTTACATATATATGCTTAAGTAGCACCCAAGTTTTCAGCAAAGATTATGACTAACCATGCGAACAATAACTCTTAGAAATTATATTAACTCATATCAGTGACATAAGCAACTAGCGAGCAATAATAAGATATCTCAAGATCCAACACTTTGTCAAAACAATCATGATACAATATGACAATAGTGGTATCTCGCTAGCCCTTTCTGAGAACGCAAAACATAAATGCAGAGCACCTCCAAAGTTCAAGCAGCGACTACACATTGTAATTCATGGTAGAAAAGATCCAGTCATGCTGCACCCAACATCAACTATACACAATGCATGAGGATGACAATAGTGCTCTTAGGTCTGGCGCTTATTTGAGAAGGTGATGACTCAACATAAAAGTAAATAGATAGTCCCTTCGCAGAGGGAAGCATGGATTTGCAGAGGTGCCAGAGCTCAAAGATTAAAACAGAGATAGATATAATTTTGGGAGGTACACCCTTCCTGTCAACGTTATGACCAAGAGTTATCAATATCTTCCATGCTAATCGAATTAGCAGCGGTTCCCAAGCGGTCAAAGTAAACGTTTACTCCCCCTCCACCAACAATCACACTCCACGGCTAGCCGCATCCACGGGTACCATCCAAACCAACAACTTTCCTGGGGGAGTTTTGTTTAATTATTTGTAATTTTTGATTTCGGGACTAGGAATCCCTATTACCGCCCTCTCGTGTAAGGACGAGTGAATAAACACTCATCATGAGAATAACCCGCTTAACATGGAAGATACTGACCGCCCCCTGTCGCTCCATGAGCGGTCCGGGCACACAAAAGAGATGTTCATTTGAATTTTTAGAGATGGCACATGCAAATTTACTTGGAACGGCAGGGTAATACCGGATATAGGTAGATATAGTGGACTCATCTGGAATAACTTTGGTTTAAGGATTTTGATGCACAAGCAGTATTCTCGCTTAGTACAAGCGAAGGCTAGCAAATAGATTGAGAAGCGGCCAGCTAGAGAGCGAAAACGGTCATGAACATGCATTACATATAATAAACATTGACTACTAGCATGAGTAGGATATGGACACCACAAACATAAATATCTTGAAGGCTATGTTGGTTTTGATTCAACTACATGCGTGAACATGTGCCAAGTCAAGCCACTTGAAACATTCAGAGGAGGATACCATATCATCATACCACATCACAATCATTTTAATGCATGTTGACATCCAAGATAAATCATTATCCACTCCTAGCTACTTAAGCATGGCATGAACAACTATAATCTCTAATGGTCATTGCAAACATGTTTGATCATAATATGCTGAATCAAGGATACTCGGTTAAACATATTTACAAAAACAAAAACAAGTTGAGTTCATACCCGCTTTTCTCTGCCACAGTCAATTCATCAAATATCGTCATTATTGCCTTTCACTTGAACGGCCGAATGATAAGAAAATAATAATAGTGCAAGAGTGCCGTGGACTAAGCTGGAATCTGCAACATTTTATTCAAGAGGAGAAGACAAGGTAACATGGGCTCTTTGTTAGATTAACAATAGTGCATATGAGAGCCACTCAACATTTTCATCGTGGTCTTCTCCTTGGTACGACTCAAACAAAGGGAAAATAATTTCAGAGAAACACACTGAAATATTTTTGGAGTTTTTGGTTTTTCATGAAGAAGGCAAATTAAATAGGAAAAACAAAAATGAGAAAAACTATTTACACGGGAAAACTCCCAACAAGCAAAAGAAGAAACGAGAATTTTTTTTGTGTTTTCTTTTGATACTGCAATTAAACTAAGCTAGAAAGAAAAACCAAAAAGAAGCAAGATTTTTTTTGGGTTTTCTCAAAGTTTTTCAAACACACAAGAAGAAAGCAAGAAAATAAATCTAGCATGGATAATACAATGAAAAAGTATGAACACCGACAACTGACATGAAATGTGTGAACATGAATATAATGTCCGTGGGAATACGTACTCCCCCAAGCTTAGGCTTTTGGCCTAGCTTGGTAATCACCGTCCGCATGGATAATAATCTGAGCGATAGCTCACCGAGGCCCTTGGTGCAAACTCCTCGGCCCTCCTGGCAGCTTCAACCTCCGCATTGTACGTACGTGCTTCGCTCTCAAGAACTTAGTATCTTCCCCTACTATGAAAATCAAAGAGAGCAGGAGCAGGCAAAGTGACACGAACAACGTTTTTTATTAAATCTCAAGTTATAGGTGTAGTTAGTAGCCGTGCCCGTAAGGAACTTATGACGCTTCATGGCCTCAAAGTCTAAATACTGAATAGATAAGATGGGGTCATTAGGCCAAGGCGATACGTTTAGTTTCTCTGCTACATGGGAGGCATAAATTCCTCCATAAAAATTACCACTAGGAGCATTGTGCTGCAGCCTCCGTGCAACAATCGCTCTAAGGTTATAACATTTATTTCCAGTTATGGCAGTGTGTATGAGACTCAAGTCGGGAGCACACAGTGTGCTACAATCTTGTTTGCCTACGATACATTTGCCATTAAAGAGTGTGAAGTAGTGTATTGATGGGAAATGGATACTTTTAATTCTTCCTTGTGTTACTCCCCTATCTTCACCATAGCAAACATTAACCAAGAATGACTCGTACTCAGATTTTGGTGGTTCATCAAGGGAACCCCAATATGGAAGTTTGCATGTTTCACTGAAAAATTCTAAAGGCATGGTGAAGGAACGGTCATAAAGGTTGAATGAAACTCTAGACTCACGAGGAAAATATATAAATTTCTTTGTGAATGTTTTCGTGAGTTCGAGATGTTGAGGGCACTTATCTCCGATGAAGGGAGCAAGTTCTGTATTGTGGATAAATTGTTCAAATTCCCCCTTGATACCTGCACCTTCCATGAACTCGTCACACGACCACAAGCATGATTTGGTAGCGGCATCTCGCATCGAGCTTTCGCTTGGCTCAACATAAGATTGTCGGACCGAGCTTCCACTTGATGAGGCCTCCGAGGACCTTCTCCTCGAAGAACTCCTAAAGAATTGCATTTTTATTTGCGAACAAATTTCTGAAATATTTTTGAGACACAAAATTTTGTCAACAAAACTTCGTGAAATTGATAGCAACTACTCCTAAAGATGTATAGAGGCCACATCAAGCATTCAAACTACTTAGAACTCTAAGAATTCAACATGCAAGCTCATCTACAGCAGCTCAAGAGTAGTTAATTACTCTAAAAATAACCCGCTAAATCAAAAACTAATTGGAGCAATGGAGGAGTCACATACCAAGTAGCAATCCCTCCAAACAGTTTCGAAAATGGAGCTTCGAGCAAAGAGATCGAAATCCGCGGGTATGAGAGCAAGAACACGAGAATGGAGGCTATGGTGATTTTTTTCTGGAGGTAAGGGATGACCATGGCTAAAGGAATAAGTGAGGGGGCCCACGTGGGGGCCATAACCCACCAGGGCGCGCGCCTGGGGTTGCTGGCGCCCTGGTGTCTTGTGGGCACCAGGTGTACCCCCCTCTGGTATTATTTGCACCAAAAAATCAAAAATATTCAGAAAAAAACCGGATCAAAATTTCAGGACATTCTGAGAACTTTTATTTTTTGGTCATTTTTTATTGCACGGAGAAAACAGAAAACATGATAAACATGGCAATTTTATTTTATATGACAAACTAAAACAGAAAATAAAAAGTGGGAGCAGAAGATTGTGCTTACTAGATTCATCGACTACATACCTCTCAAAAACGATCCATTAATAAGGTTGATCAAGTCTTATTAACAACCACTTCCGATTAGCATGAAACCGAAGAACTTTCGTAAAACACTAAGTTACCTCAATGAGGATGTGCATATCCCCAACAATAAGTATATCATATTTCTTTTTGGCAGTAGGTAGAGGTAATTGAAAACCTCCAATAGTGATGGTCGGAGATTCTTCAATAACATTTATACCATTCACTTGGAATTGTTTCTTCGGAAAGTGCACCGTATGCTCATTACCAGTGATATGAAAAGTGACTTTGCTTTTATTGCAATCAATAACAGCCCCTACAGTATTCAAAAAGGGTCTACCAAGGATAATCGACATATTGTCGTCCTCGGGCATCTCAAGAATAACAAAGTCCGTTAAGATAGTAACATTTGCAACAACAACGGGCACATCCTCACAAATACCGATAGGTATGGCAGTTGATTTGTCAGCCATTTGCAATGATATCTCAGTAGGTGTGAGTTTATTCAAATCAAGTCTCTTATATAAGGAGAAAGGCTTAACACTAACATCAGCTCCTAAATCACACAAAGCAGTTTTGACATAGTTTCTTTTAATGGAGCAAGGTATAGTTGGTATTCCCGGGTCTCCAAGTTTTTTAGGCACTCCATCGTTAAAAGAATAATTAGCAAGCATGGTGGAGATTTCAACTTTAGGTATCTTTCTTTTATTGGTGATGATGTCTTTCATGTATTTTGCATAAGGGGCCATCTTCAAGATATCGGTTAAGCGGGTACGCAAAAAGACTGGCCTAATCATTTCAGCAAAGCGTTCAAATTCTTCATCATCATTTTTCTTATATGGCCTGGGTGGAAAGGGCATGGGTTTCTGAACCCATGGCTCTCTTTCTTTACCATGTGTTCTAGCCACAAAGTCCCTTTTATCGTAACGTTTATTTTTAGGTTGTGGGTTATCAAGATCAGCAGCAGGCTCTATTTCAACATCATTATCTGGTTCTTTATCATTGTTTAGTTGAGCATCTTCATGAACATCATCATTATCACTAGGTGAATGTTCATTACCAGATTGAGTTTCAGCATCAGAAATAGAGACATCATTATTATCAGGAGGTTTTTGTATCTCAGGTTCACTAGAGGTATGCAAAGTCCTATCATTTTTCTTTTTCTTTTTATTTCTAGAAGGACTAGGTGCATCAATGTTAATTCTCTGAGAGTCTTGTTCAATTCTTTTAGGATGACCTTTAGGATAAAGTGGTTCTTGGGTCATTCTACCTCCTCTAGTTACTACTCTAGCAGCAAAATCATTCATATTACTATTCATTTCATCAAGCAATTCTTTTTGAGACTTAGCGACTTGTTCTAATTGAGTTTGAACCATAGAGGCATGCTTTCCTACACCTCTAACATCATTACTGATTCTAAATAGCAAGTCACTCAAGCGAGCAATCATATCAGAATTATATTTCAATTGTTTCAAAACATGTGCATTGAAAAGATCTTGCTTCATAATATAGTTATCAAACTTATATAAGCATTGACTAGGATGTTTATTGTAAGGGATATCACCTTCATCAAACTTTAATAAAGATTTTACCTCTACCACCTATGGAGGTGGTGATGTGTCAAGGCCATGTATTTCTTCAATAGGTGGTAAATTCTTAACATCCTCAACTTTAATACCCTTTTCCTTCATAGATTTCTTTGCCTCTTGCATATCTTCAGGACTGAGAAACAAGATACCCCTCTTCTTCGGAGTGGGTTTAAGTGGTGGTTCAGGAAGAGTCCAATCATCATAATTCTTCAATATGTTATTCAATAATTCATCAGCTTGTTCAACAGTTTGTTCCCTGAAAACACAACCATCACAACTATCTAGGAAGTCCCTAGAAGCATGAGTCAGTCCATTATAGAAGATATCAAGTATTTCATTTTCTTAAGAGGATGATCAGGCAAAGCATTAAGCAATTGGAGAAGCCTCCCCCAAGCTTGTGGGAGACTCTCTTCTTCAATTTGCGCAAAGTAAATATTTCCTGTAAGGTTGCTTGTTTCTTATGAGCAGGAAACTATTTTTCAGAGAAGTAGTAAATCATATCCTGGGGACTACGCACACAACCAGGAGCAAGAGTATTGTACCATGTCTTAGCATCACCCTTTAATGAGAACGGAAATAACTTGAGAATATAATAATAGCGAATCTTCTCATCATGAGCAAAGAGGGTGGCTATATTATTCAGCTTGGTAAGATGTGCCACAATAGTTTCAATTTCATAGCCATGGAAAGGATCAGATTCAACCAAAGTAATTAACTCTGGGTCGACATAGAATTCATAATCCTTATCGGTAACAACGATAGGTGAAGTAGCAAACTTAGGATCACATTTCATTCTAGCATTCAAAGTCTTTTCCTTATACTTGCGTAGCAATTTCTTAAGATCGTTTCTATCCTTGCAAGAAAGAATTTCTCTAGTTACCTCCTCATCCATAACATAACCTTCAGGTATCTTAGGCATTTCAAATCTAGGAGAGCTAGGACTAATAGGTGTTTCATAGTCATCAGTCCAAAGTCTTCATCAGTTTCAGCAATCTCATTAGTTTCAGTAATTTAATTCACTTTAGCTCTAGCGATTTGTTCATCAAGAAATTCACCTAGTGGCACATTATCATCAAGCATGGTACTAGCATCATCATAAGCATCATTCATAGCAGAAGTAGCATCATCAATAACTTGCGACATATCAAGATTACTAGCATGTGGTGGTGTTGCAAACTTACTCATAACAGAAGGTGAATCAAGTGCAAAGCTAGATGGCAGTTCCTTACCTCCCCTCGTCTTAGAAGGAAAAATCTTGGTTTTTGGATCCTTCAGATTCTTCATAGTGATCAATTGATATAAATCCCAAGTGACTCAACAAATATAGCTATGCTCCCCAGCAATGGCACCAGAAAAAGGTCTTGATAACCCACAAGTATAGGGGATCGCAACAGTTTTCGAGGGTAGAGTATTCAACCCAAATTTATAGATTCGACACAAGGGGAGCCAAAGAATATTTGAGAGTATTAGCAGCTGAGTTGTCAATTCAACCACACCTGGAGATTAAATATCTGCAGCAGAGTAGCACGGTTATATGATAGTTTGATAGCAGCAGTAACAGTAACAGTAACGGTAGTAGTGATAGCAATAGTTTTGTAGCAGTTGGAACAATAGCAGCAACAATAGTAACTTAGCAAGAACAATAAGTGGAAAACTCGTAGGCACTGGATCGGAGAACTCGTTGGATGATATTCATCATATAACAGTCATAACCTAGGGCGAAACAGAATTAGCTCCAGTTCATAAATGTAATGTAGGCATGTATTCCGTAAATAGTCATACGTGCTTATGGAAAAGAACTTGCATGCCATCTTTTGTCCGACCCTCCCGGCGGCAGCGGGGTCCATAAGGAAACTAAGGGATATTAAGGCCTCCTTTTAATAGAGAACGGGAACAAGGCGTTAACACACGGTGAATACATGAACTCCTCAAACTACGGTCATCACCGGAAAGTATCCCGACTATTGTCACTCCGGGGTTTGCGGATTAGAACACGTAATAGGTGCATATGACTAGCAAGATCGGATCAAGAACATAGATATAATGGTGATAACATAAATGGTTCAGATCTGAAATCCTGGCACTCGGGCCCTAGTGACAAGCATTAAGCATGGCAAAGTCATAGCAACATCAATCTCAGAACATAGTGGATACTAGGGATCAAGCCCTAACAAAACTAACTCGATTACATGATGAATCTCATCCAACTCCTCACCGACCAGCAAGCCTACGAAGGAATTACTCACTCCCGGTGGGGAACATCATGGAATTGGCGATGGAGAAGGGTTGATCATGACGAAGACCGAAGATTCCCCTCTCCGGAGCCCCAAACGAGCTCCAGATCTGGCCTCCCGAGGAAGGACAGGAGGTGGCGGCGGCTCTGTATGGTAAAACGCGATGAAACTTTCTTCCTAATTTTTTTTCTCCAAAAATAGGATTTTATAGCATCGGAATTAGGGTCAATGGGGCCACGAGGTGGGCACAACCCACCAGGGCGCACCTGGGGGGCTGGCGCGCCCTGTGATACGTCTCCAACGTATCTATAATTTTTGCTTGTTCCATGCTGTTATATTATCATTCTTGGATGTTTTAAAATCATTTTATAGCAACTTTATATCATTTTTTGGGACTAACCTATTGACATAGTGCCAAAGTGCCAGTTGCTGTTTTTGCTTGTTTTTTTACTTCGCAGAATATCAATACCAAACGGAGTCCAATCGCGACGAAACGTTTTGGTGATTTTTTCTGGACCAAAAGACACCCAGTGGGCCAAACAAGAGCCAAGAAGGTGGGCTGTGGGGAGCACAACCCACCTGGGCGCGCCAAGGGGCCCCCGACGCTCCCTGATGGGTTGTGCCCTCCACGGGGCCCCTCTCCACCGCCTCTAATGCCTATAAATTCCCAAATATTCCAAAACCCTAGGGGAGTCGATGAAACACAATTCCAGCCACCGCAAGTTCCAGAACCGCGAGATCCAATCTATACACCATCACGGAGGGGTTCATCTTCTTCATAGGTGCCTCTCCGATGATGCGTGAGTAGTCCACCATAGACCTATGAGTCCGTAGGCAGTAGCTAGAAGGCTTCTTCTCTCTCTCTTATGATTCTCAATACAATGGTCTCTTGGAGATCTATTTGATGTAAACTTTTGCGATGTGTTTGTTGGGATCCGATGAATTTTGAGTTCATGATCAGTTTCTATCCATGAATATTATTTGAGTCTTCTTTGATCTCTTATATGCATGATTGCTTATAGCCTCATATTTCTTCTTCGAATCTTTATTTTAGTTAGGCCAACTAGATCGATTTTTCTTGCCATGGGAAGAGGTGCTTTGTGATGGGTTCGATCTTGCGGTGTCCTTTCCCAATGACAGAAGGGGTAGCAAGGCACGCATGTATCATTGCCATTAAGGATAAAAAGACGCGGTCTATTCCTACATGAATAGATCTTGTCTACATCATGTCATCGTTCTTATTGCATTACTCCATTTTTCCATGAACTTAATACACTAGATGCATGCTGGATAGCGGTCGATGTGGGGAGTAATAGTGGTAGATGCAGGCAGGAGTCGGTCTACTTATCTTGGACGTGATGCCTATATAATGATCATCGCCTTGGATATCGTCATGATTATTTGATCTTCTATCTTTGATTATCTCTATGAAGTTTTGCTTGAAAATCATGAATCTGAAAATTTTGATGAAGTGTTGAAAGAAGAAATTTATAAGCTGATTCATGATAGCTCCTTGATTGAAAAGCATGATTGCAATGATTTTACTATAAATTCTATTAATGTCAATTATACTAATGATATGCAAAGCCACAAGCTTGGGGATGCTATGTTTGATGAAGATGATATTTTTAGTCCCCCAAGTTTTGATGAGCAAATTTATTATGATGATTGCATGCCTCCTATTCATGATGATGGTGGTGACACGTATGATATAATGAGTAATGATAACCATGAAACTTATCATCATGGTTTTAATTTGCAATGTGGTTATGTCAATCAAGTGTCTCATGATAGTTATTTTGTTGAGTTTGCTCCCACTACCATGGATGAAAAGGAATTTGCTTATGTGGAGAGTAATGAAAATTCTATGCTTGTGCATCATGAAAAGAATGATTTATGTGATAGTTATATTGTTGAATTCCTTCATGATGCTACTGAAATTTATTATGAGGAAGGAATATATGCTTGTAGGAATTGCAATAATATCAAGTTTCCTCTCTATGTGTTCAAAGTTTTGAAGTTATGCTTGTTTTGCCTTCCTATGCTAGTTTTTGCTTGCCTTGATAATTTGTTTTCTTATAAAATCCCTGTGCATAGGAAGTGGGTTAGACTTAAATTTGTTTGTCATGAGATTCATGATGCTCTCTTGCATATTTCAGTTACTACTTTTTATTGGAGCATCATTGAAATCATCATGCCTAACTAGGGGCGTAAAACGATAGTGCTAGTTGGGAGGCAACCCAATGAATAAATTTATTTTCCTCTTTTTATTTATGTTTTTGAGTATTAACACAATTATGACTCTGTTATTATTGTGTTTTTATGGTTTATTTAGTGTTTGTGCCAAGTAGAGCCTTTAGGATGATTCATAAGATGAGTAAAAGCGATGCTGAATCTGAAACAGAAACTTTGCGTCCAGCATTTGAATTTACTTTTTTGCTGGAACGTGATCTTGAGCTGAAATTTTAACAAAGTGTTGCTATACAAATTCTTTACGTTGTCCTAATGTTTCAGAATTTTTAGAGTTACAGAAGTATGGTTAGAGTACAGATTACTACAGACTGTTCTGTTTAAAACAGATTCTGTTTTCGTTGCATTGTGTGCTTGTTTTGATGAATCTATGGGTTATATTGAAGGGTATGAGCCATGGTAAAGTTAAAATACAGTAGGTATAATGCAATAACAAAATATGAATGGGTTTGCAACAGCACCTAAAGTAGTGATTGGCTTTATTATACTAACGGATCTCACGAAGATTTTGTTGAGTTTTTTGTGATTGAAGCTTTCAAGTTTTGGGTGAGATCACGATGGATGAAGGAATAAGGAGTGATAAGAGCCTAAGATTGGGGATGCTACCGCACCGCCAAGATATATCCAAAGAGTAACAAGAAACTAAGCTTGGGGATGCCCCCGAGTGGCATCCCCTCTTTCTTCTAACGACCATCGGTATTTTACTTGGAGCTATATTTTTATTCGTCACATATCATGAGTTTTGCTTGGAGCGTCTTGTATCTTTGCTTGCTTTGCTTGTTAGTTTTTATTTTGTTTCTTTGCTGTACACACCTATTTGGGAGAGCCAAAATTATGCTATGATTTGTTAGAATTGCTCTCTATGCTTCACTTAAACTTTTTGAGCCATAGAATTGCTCTAGTGCTTCACTTATATCTTTTTGGGAACAGTGTGCTTGGATTTTTTTTGTAGAAATACTCTCATGCTTCACTTAGATTAATTTGAGAGTTAGCAAATTTTGAAGAAATCCTCTCATGCTTCACCTATACCTTTTTGAGAGATGAAATCTTTATGCTCATGTGATTCACTTAGATTTGTTTGAGCTTGTCAAAAAAGCAATGGCAATATATGAAACTAGTCCCAAAGTGATAGATATCCAAGGAGGATATAATAAAAACTTTCATGAAGATCATTGGGCAAATTAAACTTGATTCCTTGTAATAGTTTTGAAACATGATGATAGTAATATGTGAGTCATGTTGATGACTAATTATGCTTTAGTTGGAATATTGGTGTTAAGGTTTGTGATTCCCTATGCAAGTACGAAAGTCAATAGTTATGCAATGAAATTACATCCTACTTGTGGTGCATTATTTGGTGTTAGTTATGCTCAATGCTCACTTATGTGAATTTTCGTTTCTTGGTTTGGTTGCTTCTCAATCTATTTGCTAGCCTCCATTTGTACTAAGTAGAAATACTACTTGTGCATCCAAAATCCTTATACCAAGTTTTGCCTTATGAGTCCACCATACCTACCTATATGCGGTATTTCCATGCCGTTCCAAGCAAATTTGTATGTGCCATCTCTAAATTTTCAAAATAAATTTTCTCTTTTGTGTGCTCGTACCGCTCATGAAACGGTGGGGAGTGTCCAATATTTTTCCATGCTAGATGTGTTATTCTCAAGATGAGTGTTTATTCACTTGTCATTGCACGAGAGTGCAGCGGTAATAGGGATGCCCATTCCTGAAATGAAAAAGAAAAATTATTTACTTTATGTTGTCAAATAATAAATTCCTTGGAAAGTGTTGGAATGGAAGGCAACCGTGGATACGGCCCGCCATGGAATGTGAGAGTTTGGTGGAAAAAGGAATAAACTTTATTTTCTGTTTGGGAACCGCCTATGATATATCTAGCATGGAAAGTATTGTGAGCTACTTTGTCATTTTCGTTGACAGGAAAAAGCAAGCCACCCAAAATTTTTCTCTCCCAATTTAAAACTTTGAGCTCTGGCACCTCTACAAATCCCTACTTCCCTCTGCGAAGGGCCTATCTATTTACTTTATGCAATTTTTATTTTTACTTTGCGTCTCCATCTTCTCTTATAAAGCACCAACAAGGGGTCACTATGATCGTACTTGAGCATTGGGTATAGCTAATATTTGAGTGTGTTTCATGAATGGATCAATGATTGAGCATGATGGGCTAGGGATAACTTTCTTTAGTGTTGATATTTTGAAAGACATGGTTGCTTGTTGCCATGCTTGAGTATTGAATTCATTATGTTAAAACTAGACTATTGCTTTGAATCATCTACAAGTCCAAATGTCCATACTATACAAAAGAAAAGAATATGATGAACCTGTTAGGCAGCATTCCACATCAAAAAATCTGTTTTTATCATTTACCTACTCGAGGACGAGTAGGAATTAAGCTTGGGGATGCTGATACGTCTCCAACGTATCTATAATTTTTGCTTGTTCCATGCTGTTATATTATCATTCTTGGATGTTTTACAATCATTTTATAACAACTTTATATCATTTTTTGGGACTAACCTATTGACATAGTGCCAAAGTGCCAGTTGCTGTTTTTGCTTGTTTTTTACTTCGTAGAATATCAATACGAAATGGAGTCCAATCGCGACGAAACTTTTTGGAGATTTTTTTCGGACCAGAAAACACCCAGTGGGCCAAACAAGAGCCAGGAAGGTGGGTTGTGGGGAGCACAACCCACCAGGGCGCGCGAGGGGGCCCCCGGCCCGCCCTGATGGGTTGTGACCTCTACGGGGCCCCTCTCCACCGCCTTTGATGCCTATTAATTCCCAAATATTCCAAAAACCCTAGGGGAGTCCACGAAACACAATTCCAGCTGCCGCAAGTTCCAGAACCGCAAGATCCAATCTAAACACCATCACGGAGGGGTTCATCTTCTTCATAGGTGCCTCTCTGATGATGTGTGAGTAGTCCACCATAGACCTACGGGTCCGTAGGCAGTAGCTAGATGGCTTCTTCTCTCTCTCTTATGATTCTCAATACAATGGCCTCTTGGAGATCTATTTGATGTAAACTTTTGCGGTGTGTTTGTTGGGATCCGATGAATTTTGAGTTCATGATCAGTTTCTATCCATGAATATTATTTGAGTCTTCTTTGATCTCTTATATGCATGATTGCTTATAGCCTCGTATTTCTTCTTCGAATCTTTGGTTTAGTTAGGCCAACTAGATTGATTTTTCTTGCCATGTGAAGAGGTGCTTTGTGATGGGTTCGATCTTGCGGTGTCCTTTCCCAGTGACAGAAGGGGCAGCAAGGCACGCATGTATCGTTGCCATTAAGGATAACAAGATGGGGTCTATTCCTACATGAATAGATCTTATCTACATCATGTCATCGTTCTTATTGCATTACTCCGTTTTTCCATGAACTTAATACACTAGATGCATGCTGGATAGCGGTCGATGTGTGGAGTAATATTGGTAGATGCAGGCAGGAGTCGGTCTACTTATCTTGGACATGATGCCTATATAATGATCATCGCCTTGGATATCGTCATGATTATTTGATGTTTTATCAATTACCCAACAGTAATTTGTTCAGCCACCGTGTGCTATACTCATGACAGAAGCCAGTAGTGAAACCTACGGCCCCCGGGTCTACTTTTCCAACATATTGCTTTTCGATCTATCTTTTTGCCTCTTTGTTTTCAGATCTACAAAACCAAAAACCCAAAAACATATTGCTGCACTTTTTATTTGCCCTTTATTTGTGTTCTTGAGAGATCTATCTCTCCTGTCTATCATTACCTAATCTATCTTTTTACCGTAGAGAGATTGACAACCTCTCTTTCGCGTCGGGTTGCAAGTATTTGTTGTTTGTGTGCAGGTGCTGCTTATTGGGTGGTGGTGATCCTCCTACTGGTTCGATAACCTTGGTTTCATAACTGAGGGAAATACTTACCGTCGCTGTGCTGCATCATCCCTTCCTCTTTGGGGAAATACCGAGGCAGTCTCAAGCCACGTCACCCTGGTGTATCGTGCCCACTGCGATGAAACTCTTTTGTTCTTGTTGTTATACACATGCTTAACTAGTGTTCAAGTTTTCGACATAAATCATAAATAACCATACCGATGGTAACAATTAAACATCATATTCACTCATGGCAATACATAACCAACTAGCGAGTAATAATAAGATATCTGATGACCCACAAGTATAGGGGATCAATCGTAGTCCTTTCGATAAGTAAGAGTGTCGAACCCAACGAGGAGCAGAAGGAAATGACAAGCGGTTTTCAGCAAGGTAATTTCTACAAGCACTGAAATTGTAGGTAACAGGTAGTTTGATAGCATGATAATTGGTAACGAACAAGTAACGGTAACGGTAAATAAGGTGCAGAAAGGTAGCCCAATCCTTTTGTGGCAAAGGACTGGCCAGAACAGTCTCTCGTAATAGGCAAAGTGTTCTTGAGGGCACACAGGAATTTCATCTAGTCACTTTTATCATGTTGGTTTGATTTGTGTTCGCTACTTCTATAATTTGATATGTGGGTGGACCGGTGCTTGGGTGCTGTTCTTACTTGAACAACCTCCCACTTATGATTAACCCCCTCGCAAGCATCCGCAACTATGAGAAAAGTATTAATATAAAATCTAACCATAGCATTAAACGTTTGGATCCAAATCAGCCCCTTACGAAGCAGCGCATAAACTAGGGTTTAAGCTTCTGTCACTCTAGCAACCGATCATTTAATAACTACTCCACAATGCATTCCCTTAGCCCCAAGGATGGTGAAGTGTCATGTAGTCGACGTTCACATGACACCACTAAGGGAATCACAACATACATATCATCAAAATATCGAACACATATCAAATTCACATGATTACTTGCGACATGACTTCTCCCGTGACATCAAGAACAAAGGTACTACTCACAAATAATAATCATGCGCATGATCAGAGGGGTATTGAATAGCATAATGGATCTGAACATATAATCTTCCACCAAATAAACCATATAGTAATCAACTACGCAAGGTAGTCAACACTACTAGTCACCCACAGGTACCAATCTGAGGTTCAGGTACAAAGATTGAACACAAGAGATGAACTAGGGTTTGAGAGGAGATGGTGCTGTTGAAGATGTTGCTGAAGATTGCCCCCCCAAAGTTGAGAGGGGTGTTGGTGATGACGATGGCTTAGATTTCCCCCTCCGGGAGGGAAGTTCCCCCGGCGGAATCGCTCCGCCGGAGGGCAAAAGTGCTCCTGCCCAAGTTGTGACTCGAGACGGCGGCACTCCGTCCTGAAAGTCCTCTCCTATTTTTTTCTAGGTCAAAAGACCTTATATACCAGAAGATGGGCACCCGAGGTGGGACGAGGAGGGCACAACCCACCATGGCGCGCCTGGGGGTCTGGCGTGCCCTGGTGTCTTGTGCCCACCAGGGTGGCCCCCTCCGGTAGTTATTTGCTCCAGTATTTTTTATTAATTCCAAAAATAATCTTCATAAAGTTTTAGCTCCATTGGAGATGTGCAGAATAGGTATCTCTGATGTGCTTTTCCTGGTCTAGAATTCCAGCTACCGGTATTCTCCCTCTTTGTGTAAACCTTGCATATTATGAGAGAAAAGGCATTAGAATCACTCCCTAAAGCATTATTATTCAACAAAACATAATAAATAACAGTAGGAAATCATGATGCAAAATGGACTCATCAATATCTCACATGCCAACAGTTTGTCAAAACAATCATGATATAATATGGCAACATGGTATTTCGCTAGCCCTTTCTGAGACCGTAAAACATAAATGTAGAGCACTTATGAGGTTCAAGCAGTGACTAAACATTATAATTCTGGGCAGAAAAGATCCAGTCATGCTCACATCCAACAACAACTAGATTCAATGCACAAGAATGACAATAGTGCTCTCCGGTCTTTTGCTTTTAGTAAGGGGGTGATGAATCAGTATAAAAGTAAATAGACAGGCCCTTCGCTGAGGGAAGCATTGATTTGCAGAGGTGCTAGAGCTCAAGGTTTAAAACAGAATTGAAATTATAGTTTTTGGGTGGTGCACTTTTCCTGTCAACGTCACGACAAAGGAATTCATTATCTTCCATGCTAAACACATTATTGGCAGTCCCAAGTGGAATTGTAAAGTTTACTCCCATCCACCATATATACACAAGCCATGGCTGACCGAATCCATGGATGCCCACCAACATTTCAACCGTCCCAGGAGTTTTGTTTAATTAATTTTGGATTTGCAAGACTGGGCATCCTTTTTACCAGCCTCTCTCGTGCAATGACATGCGAATAAACGCCCATCTTGAGAATAACCCACTTAGCATGGAAGATACCGACTGCACTATCGCTCCATGAGTGGTACGAGTGCACAAAATAGAAGTTTTATTTGAATATTAGAGGTGGCTGATACATCTCCAGCGTATCTATAATTTTGATTGTTCCATGCTATTATATTATCATTCTAGGATACCTTTTCAGCATTTATTTACCAATTTATATTATTTTTGAGCACTAACCTATTGACCCAGTGCCCAGTGCCTGTTGATGTTTTCTGTGTGTTTTTTGTTTTTCAGGTTTACAGAACCAAACGAAGTCCAATTGCCCTGAAACTTCTTTATGATTTTTTCTGGACCAAAAGAAGACCTGGAAGCTTCGAGAGGAGACCGGAGGCCGCACGAGGGAGGCACAAGCCAACAGGGCACGCCCAGGGGGGTCGGCGAGGCCTGATGGCTTGTCCCTCCCTGGTGGCCCTCCTACCCTTGTTCTCTGGCCTCTAAATTCACATATATTCCAAAAACCCTAGAGGGAATCCCGAAACACTTTTTCCGCCACCGCAAGTCTCTGTTCCACCGTGATCCCATCTGGAGCTCCGTTCCGGTGCCCTGCCAGAGGGGGCGGGATCGATCACGGAGGGCTTCTTCATCAACCTTGCTGCCCGCATGATGATGTGTGAGTAGTTCACCACAGACCTACGGGTCCGTAGTTAGTACCTAGATGGCTATCTCTCTCTCTCTCTCTCTCTTCTGATCTTCAATACAATGATCATCTCATCTTCGCTTTAATCTATCCAATGTAATTCTTTTGTACGGTGCGTTTGTTGGGATCCAATGAATTGTGGGTTTATGTTCAGATTATTCATGAAAAGTATTCGAGTCACCTCTGATATATATAATGATTCTTAATTGCATGATCATTATAGCTTCTTAAATCTCTTCGATATATTGAAATAGTTTGGCCAACTAGATTGAAATTTCTTCGGTGAGAGGGGTGCGTTGTAGTGGGTCCAATCTGGCGGTGCTCTATATCTCAGTGATAGAAATGGACAAGACACGTCTTTGTATTGTTTCCACTAAGGATAAAACGATGGGGTCAGTTCATATTAATTGAATTCTCTTTGTCTACATCATGTCATTGTTCTCCAAGCATCACTCTGTTTTACTTAATACTCTAGATGCATGCTAGATAACGCTCGATGGGTGGAGTAATAGTAATAGGTGCAGGCAGGAGTCGGCCTATTTGCTTATGGACGTGATGCCTATATATACATGATCATTGTCATGAATATCACATAACTATGCACTTTTGTATCAATTGCCCAACAATTATTTGTTTACCCACCGTATGTTTCCTACATGAGAGATGCCGCTAGGGAAAACAATGGCTCCCGCGTCTATTCACTTATATTTTTACAAAAGCTATCAATACCTTGCTGCCATTATTTACTTTTTATTTTTTTTTAAATTAAAATTATCTATTATCATCTACACACTCCATTTGCTTGCAAATGACCAGTCCAAGGGGATTGACAACCCTCTTGCCCGCGTTGGGTGCAAGTGTTTGCTCTTTTGTGTGCAGTCGCTGAAGATGGTTGTTGATTGATATTCCTAGTGGTTCGATAAACCTTGGTTCTTAACTGAGGGAAATACTTATCCGTATTGTGCTGCAATTACCCATTCCACTTCACGGAAAACCCAACGTAGATCACAAGTATCTGGAAGGATTTCTGGCGCCATTGGCAGGGAATACCGTCAACCAACTATCAAGTAACTTTGCACAAATTATCATTCACTTGTTCTTCTTTTTATTTGTTGTTATATTTAGTTTGCTTCATAAAAATTAAAAGTACAAAACTATTTATCTTTGCTAGTTACTAGTTTACTTCTTTGCTTGCTAGTTTACTTGTCCTGCTTGTTACTTTGCTTTCTCGGTTACCATGTCTCAAGATACTACTAAGTTGTGTGACTTCTCAAATACTAATAACAATGATTTTATTAGTACTCCTATACCACCCGCCACCAGTGCGGAGGCCTTTTATAATAATGCTGCATTGCTGAATCTTGTGATGAAAGAACAATTTTCGGGAAGTCCTAATGAGGATCCCGCTACTCATCTTAATACGTTTGTTGAACTATGTGATATGCAAAAGAAAAAGGATATGGATAATGATGTTGTGAAATTAAAATTATTTCCTTTTTCACAAAGTGATATAGCTAAGGCTTGCTTTTCATCTTTACCACGTAATAGTATTGGAACATGGGATAAGTGTAAAGATGCTTTTATTTCCAAGTATTTTCCTCCTGCTAAGATCATCTCCCTTAGAAATAAAATTATGAATTTTAAACAACATGATCAAGAACATGTTTCACAAGCTTGGGAGAGGATGAAATTGATGATTAGAAATTGGCCTACTCATGGTTTAAACTAGTGGATGATTATCCAAAATTTCTATGCTGGACTAAACTTTGTGTCTAGAAATCTTCTAGATTCTGTTGCAGGTGGTACCTTTATGGATCTGACCTTAGGAGAGGCCACAAAACTTCTGGACAACCTCATGACAAACTACTCTCAATGGCATACCGAAAGAGCTCCAACTGGTAAGAAGGTAAATTTTGTTGAGGAAATCGCTTCTTTGAGTGAAAAAGTAGATGCTCTTATGAATATGGTTGCTAGTAAAATAACTCATGTTGATACAAATGATATGCCCTTGTCTACTTTGATTGAGAAAAATAATGATGCTATTTATGTGAACTTTATCTCGCGAAACAATTTCAACAACAATGCTGATAGAGGAAATTTCAATGCTAGACCGTATCCCGGTAACTCCTCTAATAATTATGGCAACTCTTATGGTAATTCTTATGGAAATTCTTCTAAAAATTGCTAATAGGATACCCTCTGATCTTGAGAATACAATTTAAAAATTTATTAGTTCTCAAAAGGTTTTTAATACTATGGTAGAAGAAAAGTTGCATATGATTGATGCTTTGGCTAAAAACATGGATATAATTGCTCTTGATCTTGAAACTCTTAAAAGTAAAACTTTGCCACCCAAGCATGATTTTAATGAGACTACTAAATCTATCCAAATATCTATTAATGAAAGTAAGGAGAGGACCGCTAAGTTAAAAACTAAGCGGGAATTCTTAGAAAAGGCTCTTCCTCCCAATTTTTACCGGAATCATGATGAAGATCTTAAAATGATTGGTACTTCTCCTATTGAATCTTTATTTACGTATCTGAATAAAATTGATAAAGGGACTGGAGATGAGTCAACTCTAGCTAGAGTGCGTCCCGTTTGCTTGGTGAGTGATGATTCTAATGCTAAAACTAAAAAGGTGCGTTTGGAGAGGTTAAAACTTTAACTAGTGATGTGCCCACTATCTTGGATTACAAGGACTTTAATTATGAAATTTGCTCTTTAGTAGAATGTATTTCCTTGTTGCAAACCATTATTACACTACTAGGGAAAAGGCTAGCAGTAGTGCAGGTTCTCCACGTATCAGTAGCGCGGGTGACTGCGCTACTGCTACGGCGCTATAGCTAACTTTTAGCAGTAGCGCGTGTTACCCCGCGCTACTGGCAACTGGGTTATTAGTAGTATGCTTTTATAGAACGCTCTACTACTAATAGTGCACTAGCAGTAGCGAGTTCTTAAAAACCGCGCCACTACTAAACGCACGTATTTCTTTTTTTATATTTATATTGTATTTACATACGGTTATACATATTAATATACAACATCAATAGTAATTGTGCAAAAAACATTTAGATTAAAGTGGATGGGTGCAAGTGATCAAGTGGGGTTAGAGGGAAAATATGATGTTAGGACAGCACGCAAGTGTCGAATGAAAAAATTCCCTTTATTTGACACTTGTGTGTCGTCGTAACATTATATTTTCTTACTAACCCAACTTAATCACTTGCACCCATCCACTTTAATCTAATCTATGTAATCTAATAACTCATCATCCTTAGTCACATAACAACTTATCATCATCTTGATCATCTAACAACTTATCATCATCTTGATCATCTAACCATTACTACATAATGTCATAAACTAAAAAAAGTCTTCTCTCTTAGCTAGCACATATTATTCTCTCCTAGGTTGAACCTACTACTCTCTACTAGGTAAAATAGCATAAAACAGGTAAGCTTTGGTATCTCCATTGTGAAGAATAGAGATCCACCTATCTCCGACACGTTGCATGCGCAAATCCTTCGCGTCTCCGCCAAGTAGTTGTCTGTGGTTTTTCATTACTTCGCTAATTCCTTCGAGTTTCAGGCTTCCATCCCTTCTAGAAAGCGAGTATGCATTGCGGAAACATGTAGGCCACTATGGTCGTAAGATGATAATAGTCAAAGAATGACCTTCTGTAAACATCAGTTGAGGCACAACCTGTGGCGGGAATTTCTGTTGAAGAACATAATAATAATATAGTTAGCAATCTAGTTTTGCTTAAGAAAAATTTATGTATGCAAAAGATGGACTAATTAATAACATAATAGTATAAATTATTCTTACCATGGTATCTACATGGAAGTTATTAGGGTTCAACTCGCGCACTAGTGGCATGTATTCAGAATAACTTTTGCCAATATCTTGATAATTGATCTTATAATTATCAACATACTCAATAAATGAGATCAGATGATTTTTCTCCAACCAAGTTAGATCGGAGCCAGGACTGTAGTAGGTCCTGCCTACTATCTTTTGAGTTTTTTTGAAGAAGAGAAATAAGCTGTCAATTAAAACTAAACAAGTTAATTACGGATTAACACCAACTATTTTTAAATAAACAATGCAAACTACTTAACAAATATGGTTGACAAACTCACATAGGGGTAAAACTGGAAGCATATCGACATCCACCCAAATGTCAATATTACCTTCAATATCATCTTCAGGACGAATATCGAAGGTTATTTCCATATCCTCCTGAAATCCATATGCCTTGCCTAGAGCTTTCCAAGTTGAGCAACCAAAATGCGAGTGATTAACTGCATTTTATAGTTTAACCAGAAATGTGAAACCATGTTGAGTCTTCAGGTGAGCTCTCCTCGTCTCCATATTCTCCATTTCTTTGAAACCAAGCTTCACCAAGACATACCGTCTTGAAAGGCAGGGGATGCACTAGTGGAATTGTAAAAAACGGAAATTACACATTGAAGCAAAGAAACACAAAGTCATGATTAATTATGAAAAAATAGTTGTCATCGTTGCGTACCATAAAAACATCAAAGGTCTTGTCAAGCTTGATGGTGAAGAACATGCCGTTTCGCAGGTGAGGCCTGTCGCACAGACCCTGATCTTCGCCGCATAAATCGCACTCAGGGATCCGATCGTCGTCAGGCATTTTGTGTGTTCATGATTCAAATATTAAAAATTGACGCAATTATACAAGGAACTATTCAGCATGGGTTCAGTTTCGGTCTGTCGAGACTTCCTTGAAAAACTCTCATATCTCATGGTGTATATGGTGCACACTCTCTCACACTGATATGGTGGTGCATATGTCGGTCGACACTTCCTCACACTAATATTTTGACTGTCGGTGTCGCACCTCTTCTTCTCTTCTCTCGCGCATTATACGAAGGTATATATCGCGAGAAGAGTAGAGGAGGAAGCGATCCCCACGACAAGAGTCGGTATTCCTCAATCAAGAACATACTGAAAGTCACACAAGGAGCTCCGACAGACTAAAAGTCAACCCTATAATCATTAGCAATTAACATTACATTATGGAGTAATGACCTAAAAATGCATGGCCTATGTTTTGTCGGAATGTCATCTAATTCCTATTCTGACAAAATTTTGGCATAACCTTTTCTAAAAACAGAACACATCGAGCGCCTGAAATTTGCCGAAACGGAAATGAATCAACATTCCGACAAAACATAGGCCACTCGGAGGTTTCATGTTCATTTTGATTTTCGCATTTTAATTTTAATTTTCATTTTTATTTTCATTTTCATTTTCACATTTTCATTTTCAGTTTCACATTTTCATTTTCATTTCTTCACATGTTCAAACAGATTCAAGTTCCTTACATTTTCATTTCAAAATAAATCCTATATTCACATTTTCATTTCAAAAAAATACTAAAACTATCCTAGTTCTAACCCTAACATCTATCCATCCATCCTATAGTTCTAACCCCAGTTACTAAAACTAATTCAGAGGGAGATGGTAGGAGGTTTTAGCAAGGAGAGAAGGGAGGGATGGAGGGAGAGGGTAGGAGGGAGGGAGGAAGTGAAGGGAGGGATGGAGGGATGGGTGGGAGGGAGAAGGGAGGGGTGGAGGGAGAGGGTGGGAGCGAGACATACCGAGGGGGCGACGGTGGCAGCGCGCGACGGCGCCGGCGGTAGCAGCGGGTGTCAGCAGCAGCGGGGGAAGATGGAGAGGGAGAGTGGAGAGGGAGAGTGAGAGGGCCGGGGGCTGCAGATAAGGTGGGATTAGCAGTAGCGCGGGTTTGCGATCGCGCTACTGCTAGCTCACCTAGCAGTAGCGCGGGTCAGTGACCAGCACTACTGCTAAGTTGGGCCTGTGAGCTGGGCCCGGGCTGGCCGTAGTAGCAGCGCTCATACTGTGCCCGCGCTACTGCTAAGTGAATAGTAGTAGGGCTGGCTTTGGAAGAACGCTACTACTATGGGCAGCCCCGGTTGGTGACGATGGGACCACTTAGCGGTAGCGCCGGCCTGGAACCCAACACTACTACTATATAAATGTCTGTAGCGTTGGTGTGTACCCCACGCTGCTGCTAAGTAGCAGTAGAGGTGCATACGTTTCCCGCGCTACTACTAAGTTTCTATCTATAAGCTTTCTCCTTGTAGTGTTAGCTCACCCAATGCTTATGAACAAAATAAAGCTTTTACTCAACATATAGTAGAAGCGATGATAAAAGCTTATGATGAGAAACTTGAACTAAAAGTTTCTATCCCTAGAAAATTGCATGATGAGTGGGAACCTACTATTGAAATAAAGATAAACAAATATGAATGCAATGCTTTGTGTGACCTTGGTGCTAGTGTTTCAACTATACCTAAATCTCTTTGTGATGTGCTTGATCTCACCGATATTCAAGATTGTTCCCAAAACTTGCATCTTGCAGATTCTACCAAACTAGTGGAGAAATGGGCTTTAGTCCCGATTGGCGAAGACCTTTAGTCCCGGTTCGCCAATCGGGACTAATAAATCGGGACTAAAGGCCCCCACCCTTTAGTCCCGGTTGGCCACGACCTGAGACTAAAGCCCTCCACGTGTCCGCCTGCGCGCGCCGGGGGCTGGAGGACCTTTAGTCCCGGTTGGTGTCACCAACCGGGACTAAAGGGTGGTGATTTTTTTTGTTGGGGTTTAGGGTTTTAGGGGTTTAGGGGTTTATGGTTTATGGTTTATGGTTTTTTTTCCTTTTCATTTTGTGTTTTCCATTCAATTCTTTTTCATTTCAAACATATTTTACGCTACTACATACTGTACACGTTATGCATATATAATATAATTTCTCATATGACCAAACATATATCATATAATTTCTCGTACGACCATGCATACACATATATATACAATTTGGTATATACAATTTCTCCTACAATTTGCAGATCATTACATGTAGGCATTAGGCGTAATGGTATTCTCCTCTTTCATCTATGACCTCCATAAGCAAAAAATCCCACAATTTCCTCTTGAATTGCTCGTAGGCGGTTCTCTGGTAGGAGCCTATCCCGCATCTCTGTCATCTTTAAAGAAGGAGATCAATATGAATATATAGTTGTGTGTATATATATTAGATCATGATAAAAAAATGTGAATAGTGTTTATGTACCTGAATTGCTCTTTGATCTTGACGGGGGGATAACCCCGGGCTAGCCTCAACCGGGCCTTTACCCCAACTTTTCAAAACAACTACAGGACGAGCCGCCTCCCCCTGCAGTCCGGCTCCACGCAGCCGGCTGCACCGATCGGCCGACTAGGGGTGGAGACACTTAGCCCCCTAGCCGGCGGTCCTGCAGGAGCCGCGGTCAGAGCACGCATGGCTACAGAGGCCCCCGTCGCATCGGGGGTCAGCGCCCGCATGGCCACAGTGGAGGCAACAGTGCCTCTGACCCCGGCCGACTGCGACCTAGCGGACGGCACAGTGCCGGCACGCGCTCAACCACTCCATTACCTGCCCCGGCATGGCTACAGCGCGGCCAGTCGTACCGCTGACCGCGGCCGGCTACCGCTAGACGACGCCCCGAAGGACGACCCGTTTCATGGTGTGACGAGCCCCAGGGCCCACCAGGCGGGCCCCCTCCGGCTCCCGACGGGACCCCGCAGCCGGCGGGCCCTACTGGCGACAAGACCCCTCAACAGGGGCCCCACGGCCGGCTAGAGAGACCGCCAGCTGGGGCCCCCCGGAGCCTTCTACTCATATTGTATCATGGGCGGTTGGCCTATAAAACCCCCCGGGGCTCCCCCATGCAGGTGGGCGATCACTTTCCCCTAGCATACACACACGCACCCATGTAGAGAGGCAGGGAGGGCGAGCTAGCTCCTTCTTCCTCCTCTACCCATACAGCTCGAGGAGCACCATTGTAGCCCCCCTTTGGTTCATCAACCAGACCGGCAGGACTAGGGGTATTACCTCCCACGGAGGGCCCTGAACCTGGGCACATCGCGTGTCCCGCACCGTTTGTTCCCGATCTCGCTCCCGGAGTCCACCGGCGTCCATCGGCCCCAACCACTCTTGATAAGCCTCCCCATGGCATCTGTCGTGAGAAAACGACGGCAGTTGGCGCCCACCGTGGGGCCGTCCGCGGTGCCGGGCGGGACCCATCACCACCTCCCCCGGCCGCCCCGCGTCCGGGCGGAACTGCACGCTCGTGGGGCTTGCTCCCGCGGGGCGGGACCCCGTTCCCACCAGCCCTGCGGGCAACGCTGCCGGCCTCTCCGACGAGCGGCGCGGTAGCAACCCTCTACTCGACGTCGTCGCCCTCACCGAGCGCATCGACAGGCTGAGCCTCACCGACGAGCCGGCTGCCGACGAGTACCCTAGCCAGGTGCTCGACTGCCTCGACCCACCCTCGTCTGTGGGCGCACTCGCCCCGGGCGAGGCCGACGACTCCCGCGTCCGCGCGGGGGTAATGGCCACCGGCTCCTCCGCGACCTCCGGCCGTGTCAGGGCGGAGGCGGATGCGGCCGCCGCGGCCGCCCGCGCCGGCACCTCCGACCCCCTCGGCTCCGTGCTTCGGGGCCTCAGCACCCCCGTTGCGCCTACGACGAACCCAGCCACGGCCATGGCCGAGCTGGAGGCCGCTCGCCGGCTACCGTTCAACGAGGCAACCACGCTCGCCACCACCAAGCGCCGGATGGAGTCCGCGCAGCGCGAGTATAACTCCGCCTACGGCCTCACCCCCGCCAGCAACGAGCCTAGCCAGCGCGGTGACGTCCGCAACCATGGCCGTGTGGTCGCGGAAATCCTCGGTGGCAGCCTCCCCACCTACGACACGCCGGCTGCCAACCAGAGGGCCGCCCAGGTGGCCTACGCCGACCTCGCCGAGCTGGTGGGCGAGGAGCGAGAGCAGCAGGACCGGCACATCCAAGACCTCATCGCCACCGCCAACGCCCAGCAGGCCCGGCTCGATAACACCAACGCCGGCTCCGAAATCCCGTCCCTGAGGGGGACGCCCTGCAGACTGCTGGCCAGCGCCGGCCGGTCCAGCAGGCCTCTTCCCCCCGCGGCTCCGGTCGGCGAGGCGCCGGGTCCCATAACGGACGCTCCCGGCAGAGGGACGACCCTCCGGCCGTCAACAGCCGGCGCAACGAAGCTCCGGCTGCCGGGACCATACCCCCCCCCCCCCGTGGTGGGAACGCGCCCGCTCGCCTGCCCCGACTGTCCGCCCCGAGCTCGCCGCTCGGCTCGGCCCGCGCGTCCCGCGGAGCGAGGACAACGCCCGGACCCGCATCGACCGGCTAGCACAGTCGGCCCTCCTCGAGGAGGAGGGCTCGATCGGACCGGCGTGTTTTGGCCCCTGGATCCGCAACGAGCCGTTCCCGGCCGGCTTCACTCTCCCTCGCGACACCACGAAGTAAAACGGTACCGCCAAGCCGGAGGACTGGCTGATCGACTACACCACCGCGGTCGGCATCGCCAGGGGAACAAAAGCGTAGCCGTACGCTACGCTCCCGTAATGTTGACCGGCTCGGCCTGGACCTGGCTTAACAGCCTGTCGGCCGGCAGCATCAACACCTGGACGGACTTCGGGGAAGCGTTCGTCCGCAACTTCACCGGCACCTACAAGCGGCCCGGCCGGCCCCGCGAGCTGGCCATGTGTGTCCAGGGGCCGGAGAAGCCCCTCCGCGACTACCTCACACGCTGGACCGAGCTCTGCAACTCCTGCGAGGGGGTGCACGAGGTGCAGGCCATCCAGTATTTCATCGAGGGTTGCCGCGACGGCACCCCCCTCAAGCACAAGCTCTTGTGCTCCGAGACGGTGATACGTCTCCAACGTATCTATAATTTTTGATTGTTCCATGCTATTATATTATCTGTTTTGGATGTTTGATATGCATTAATATGCTATTTTATATTATATTTGGGACTAACTTATTAATCTAGAGCCTAGTGCCAGTTTCTGTTTTTTCCTTGCTTTTGGGTATTGCAAATAAGGAATATTAAACGGAGTCCAAACGGAATAAAATCTTCGATATGATTTTTCTTGGACCAGAAGAAACCTGCCAGACTTGGAGATGAAGGCAGGAGACTTGCCGGGAGGCAACAAGCCACCAGGGCGCGCCCCTAGGGGGGGCGCGCCCTCCTGGCTTGTGGCCCCCCAGCAGGTCTCCTAACCCTATTCTTCGGCCTATAAATTCCCAAATATTCCCCCCAATACCAGAAAGAGCCACGAAAATACTTTTCTGCCGCCGGAAGCCTCTGTTCCCGTGAGATCCCATCTTGGAGCCTTTTCTGGTAATCTGCCGGAGGGGGATTTGATCACGGAGGGCATCTACATCAACTCCATTGCCCCTCCGATGATGCGTGAGTAGTTCACCACAGTCCTTCGGGTCCATAGCTAGTAGCTAGATGGCTTCTTCTCTCTCTTTGTTCTTCAATACCATGTTCTTCATGATCTTCATGGAGATCTATCCGATGTAATACTCTTTTGCGGTGTGTTTGTCGAGTTCCGATGAATTGTGGGTTTATGATCAGATTATCTATGAATATTATTTTAATCTTCTCTGAATTCTTATATGCATGATTTCATATCTTTGCAAGTCTCTTCGAGTTATTGGTTTGGTTTGGCCAACTAGATTGGTAATTCTTGCAATGGGAGAAGTGCTTAGTTTTGGGTTCAATCTTGCGGTGTCCTCACCCAGTGACAAAGTAGGGGTTGCGAGGCACGTATTTGTATTGTTGCCATCGAGGATAAAAAGATGGGGTTTTCATCATATTGCTTGAGTTTATCCCTCTACATCATGTCATCTTACCTAATGCGTTACTCTGTTTTTCATGAACTTAATAATCTGGATTTAGGCAGGAGTCGGTCGATGTGTGGAGTAATAGTAGTAGATACAGAATCGTTTCGGTCTACTTGACACGGACGTGATGCCTATATGCATAATCATTGCCTTGGATATCGTCATAACTATGCGCTTTTCTATCAATTGCTCGACAGTAATTTGTTCACCCACCGTATTATTTTCCTTCATGAGAGAAGCCTCTAGTGAAACCTATGGCCCCCGGGTCTATTTTCCATATTATATTTTCAGATCTATAAACCAAAAATACCAAAAATACTTCGTTGCATTCTTTTTACTTTTGTTTTACTTTTCGTTTTAGCAATCTTTTATATCTATCTCTATCAGATCTCATCCTTGCAAATAACCGTGAAGGGATTGACAACCCCTTTATAGCGTTGGGTGCAAGAGTTTGATTGTTTGTGTAGGTGCGAAGATTGGGGACTTGCTTGTATCTCCTACTGGATTGATACCTTGGTTCTCAACAACTGGGAGAAATACTTATCTACTTTGCTGCATCACCCTTTCCTCTTCAAGGGAAAACCAACGCAAGCTCAAGAAGTAGCAAGAAGGATTTCTGGCGCCGTTGCCGGGGAGGATACATAGCAAGTCAAGACAAGAACTCTCCCGTCAACTTGCCAATTTCTGGCGCCGTTGCCGGGGAAATCTACATCAAGCCTACCAAGTACCCATCACAAACTCATCTCTTGCATTTACATTATTTGCTATTTGCCTCTCGTTTTCCTCTCCCCCACTTCTAAAACGATTTTCAGAAAAAACCAAAAAGATTTGCCTTTTTATTCGCCCTTCTTCCGTTCGTCTTTTCGTTTGCTTTTTGTTTGCTTGTGTGCTAGATTGCTTGCTTTGTCACGATGACTCAAGAGAATACCAAGTTGTGTGACTTCTCCAATACTAATAATAATGATTTTATTATTACTCCGATTGCTCCCGCCACTAGTGCGGAATCTTATGAAATTAATGCCGCTTTGCTTAATCTTGTTATGAAAGAACAATTTTCCGGCCTTCCTAGTGAAGATGCCGCATCCCATCTAAATACTTTCGTTGAGTTGTGTGATATGCAAAAGAAGAAAGATGTGTATAATGATATTGTTAAATTGAAGCTATTTCCGTTCTCACTACGAGATCGTGCTAAAACTTGGTTTTCATCTTTGCCTAAAAATAGTATTGATTCATGGAATAAGTGTAAAGATGCTTTTATTTCCAAGTACTTTCCGCCCGCTAAGATCATCTCCCTTAGGAACGATATAATGAATTTTAAGCAACTTGATCATGAGCATGTTGCACAATCTTGGGAGAGGATGAAACTAATGATTAGAAATTGCCCCGCGCATGGTTTGAGTTTATGGATGATTATACAATTTTTTTTTGCGGGATTGAATTTTGCTTCTAGGAATCTCTTAGATTCCGCTGCGGATGGTACCTTTATGGAAATCACATTAGGAGAAGCTACTAAACTCCTAGATAATATTATGGCAAATTACTCTCAATGGCATACCGAAAGATCTCCTCCTAGTAAAAAGGTGCATGCTATCTATCTATCTATCTATCTATCTATTACCTACTAAAAGCAAAATACGGAGGAAAACTAGCGATATTAGTAAGAAAATCACACGTTAATCAGAAAATACCAACCCTTCATCTGGTGGCCCCGTATATATTAAGGTATTGTAGCCATTTGATCTTCGTAACATTGTAAATTTAAAGGAAGTTACCCATCTCTGCCATCTGACGTGAACACATCTTCCCTATATGCCAGAAAAAAACACATGAGCGTACCAATCCTATCTCCACTCAAGTCAAAGAAAAAAGACATATCTCATCGCCCGTGAGCTAACCAGCCGGCGGGCTGTAATAAGGTGAACTAAAAACTTTTGATTCCTGTAGCACGCCTCCTGCTCAGGAGTGCGCTGGTAAGACCCATCATATTAGTCCACATCATTAGAATTATTTTAACAGCTGGACTTAGAATCTACAGCCAAGAATAGAATTTATATATACGTATAATCATGTACTGTTTGTCTGTTTCGGTCATGTCACATACGTGTATGAAAAGCTACTCCAAAAGCTGCCTAAAAACCTAATCCAAAAGCTAGCCTACCTATTTTTTGTGTGAAAACATAGCCAACTATTGATAGAGTTTGTGTTCTGTACGGACATGTTAAAATTAGTGACTTGGATCAATTTTTATATGCCCAGTTGGCCAAGACCATTTTTAAAGCGAACGATGCATGGCCGGGTGTACATGCAGGACAGTCAATGTTGGCCATACACGGCATTGGAAAAGAAAAGTTGGCCACACGACCGCTGCAGAAAAGCGGGTACAGCTTGCAAGTTGCAACAAAAACTTCCGTTCAATCTGAAACTACCATATTATGTTATATAGAAGAAGAGATATTGTCATATACGGCCATGACAGGAAATTCTACATAGTACAAAACTATTCACGTGGCGTGGAAAGTAAAAGGACCTCTATAGGCTTCTTTTTCTTCACGAAAACGATTGTTATAGTTTTGGCCGATATAAGGATGTGTGCTTTCTTTTCCTAATACGGAGGCCTATAAGAATGAAACTACTTACTATAATTAAGGCATAAAAACCAAAAGTACACATAAAAATAAAACATTTCATGATTTGCTTATAAGAAAAAAATTGAATTTTGATTTGATGCAAATATGTCATAATGCACTAATAGTCCACCTTCTGGGCCTTCTTTAATATTTAAAAATAAACCAAGCAAGCAAATGCTATATATATTCCAACCGAACAACATGTTACCAATGATTTACTATTCAGTAAATATTTGAATTATACATAAGAAAACAAGTCTTCTTTTGTCCTTATACAATATAATAATTTTGGACATTTTTAGCATCATATAAAATAACGACCGCCTGCCACAACAACGGACAACCCAAAATATTATTCAGTGTGTCTATGTAGTTTATCTATAACTTCATATTTTCTTTTTCTAGGTGAGATAGCAAACGGCTCTTGCCAAGCGGTCCTATAATTTCTTATTAATTTTATGTAAAATATTACTACGACATATACTTTTTTCTTGCGAAAAACTACTATATCGTCACATATAGATACTCATAATTGTATTCAAGCTCCCACACGCAAAAACAATTCCAACAAAATAACAAGTTACGAATGATTTATTATTAAGTAAATATTTGAATTATCTGTAAGAAAAAAAATTCTTCTTTTGTCCTTGTACTGTATCTATAATTTCGTAGTGTCATTTATTAGGTGATATAGCAAACTACCCTTGCCAAGCGGTTCTTTAATTTCTTATCTATTTGATAGAAAGCAATACTTGTACATATAGTTTTTTTTGCAAACTAACTACTATATCGCCATGTATAAATACTCATAATTTTATTCAGCCTCCCACAAAAAGATTAAAACTGTACCCTCTTGTATAGTCACCAAAGTATGACAATTATATGTTACGTCGTATAGTTGTATATTCACCAAACTTAATATAGCCCTTAGATCTTCATAATTATTTATAAATGACATCTGATCATCGATCAACATAATCAGTATTAGGTAATCGTCATGTAAATACTTACGACTTTGATTATGTATCGACCCCCCCCCTCTCCACGCACACAATCTAATACTTTTCTCGCATCTCACAATAATTGTCGTAATGTCTCCATCCGTCAAAAAATAAGTGTCGCAGATTTAGTACTAAATTAGTACAAATTTTGTACTAGACCAACAACACTTATTTTGGGACAGAGGGTGTATTATTTTGTGAATCAAGTTAATATATTATTTTGTATTTCTTTATACCACATAAAATGATAACCAAGAGTCAAGACAAGTTGCAATTGGAATTAAAGTCTTGGCACAATTCCAAATAAGAAAATAAATAAGTACTTGCGGATTGCAATGCAGTAAGGATGAAACCCTTGCAAAATACACCTTTTAAAATGTATCGGCATCTAAAATACCATGTACAATGCAATAAAGTGGATAAATAGGAGTAAAAAAATTCAACTGGAGATAAAAATATTACTTAAGATATACACACAATTAAAATGACGCTCTCACAAAATACGCCTTTATAAGTATATCAACATCTAAAATATTGTGTACCATACAATAAAGTGCAGAAATAGGAATAAAATGTTAAAAAATAAAACATGAAATAAAAGTAAATACTTTAACACTTACAATGCAATAAGGATGATGCCCTCGCATTTGCGAGGGCCACCCTGCTAGTTGAAGAAATAAATACTTTGAGTGAAAAGATGGATGAATTAATGAAATTGTTTGCTAGTAAGAGTGCTCCTATTGATCCTAATGATATGCCTTTGTCTTCTTTGATTGGAAACAATAATGAATCTATGGATGTGAATTTTGTTGGTAGGAACAATTTTGGTAATAACGCGTATAGAGGTAATTTCAATCCTAGGCCGTTTCCTAGTAATTCCTCTAATAATTATGGTAATTCCAAAAACAATTCTTATGGAAATTATAATAAGATGCCCTCTGATCTTGAGAATAATATTAAAGAATTTATTAGTTCGCAAAAGGATTTCAATGCTATGATTGAAAAAAATTGCTCAAGATTGACGATTTGGCAAGGAACATTGATAGAATTTCGCTTGAGATTGATTCTTTGAAAATTAGATCTATTCCACCCAAGCATGATATTAATGAGTCTTTAAAAGCGATGAGAATTTCTATTGATGAGTGTAAGGAAAGAACCGCTAGAATACGTGCTAAGCGTGAATGGCTTCAAAAAGTGTGTTCTCGTGATAATATTGATGAAGATCTTATAGTGATTGATGTGACTCCTATTGAATCTTTGTTTTCTAATATAAATCTTGATAAAGATGGGACTGGAGATAAGTCAACTTTAGTTAAAAGGCGTCCCAATGATTCGGAGTCTATAGATCTTAATGCTAAGATTGATAAAAGTGGGATTGAAGAGGTCAAAACTTAAAATAGCAATGAACCCACTCTTTTGGATTTCAAGGACTTTAATTATGATAGTTGTTCTTTGATTGATTGTATTTCTTTGTTGCAATCCATGTTGAATTCTCCATATGCTTATAATCAAAATAAAGCTTTTATTAAACATATCGTGGATGCTATGATGAAATCTTTTGAAAAAAAACTTGAGTTGGAAGTTTCTATACCTAGAAATCTTTATGATGAGTGGGAACCTACTATTAAGATTAAAATTAAAGATTATGAGTGCCATGCTTTGTGTGATCTGGGTGCTAGCGTTTCCACGATTCCAAAAACTTTATGTGATGTGCTAGGTTTCCATGAATTTGATGATTGCTCTTTAAATTTGCATCTAGCGGATTCCACCATTAAGAAACCTATGGGAAGGATTAATGATGTTCTTATTGTTGCAAATAGGAATTATGTGCCCATATATTTCATTCTTCTTGATATAGATTGCAATCCTACATGTCCTATTATTCTTGGTAGACCTTTCCTTAGAACAATCGGTGCAATTATTGATATGAAAGAAGGAAACATTAGATTCCAATTTCCATTAAGGAAAGGCATGGAACAGTTTACTAGAAAGAAAATAAAATTACCTCACGAATCTATTATGAGAGCCACTTATGGATTGCATACCAAAGATGAGAATACCTAGATGTATTGCGTTATGCCTAGCTAGGGGTGTTAAACAATAGCGCTTGTTGGGAGGCAACCCAATTTTATGTATTTTACTTTTGGTTTTGCTTCTGTTTTTGAGTGCTTTACACATTATTACCTCTGTAGTAATTGTGTTTTCTTTTTTTAATTAGTGTTTGAGCCAAGTAAGACCTTTGGGATGGTCTACGGTGTTTGGGATTTGATTTTGCTGAAAAACAGAAACTTTTGCGCTCAGTCCAGGAATTTCATAAATTCACCAGAGAATCGAATGAGTCTGAAATTTTTACACAAGATTTATATACAAATTTCCCTGATTGTCCTAATTTTTCATAATTTTTGGAGTTACATAAGTATTCGAAGTCTATACATTGCTACAGATTGTTCTGTTTTAGACAGATTCTGTTTTCTTTGTGTTGTTTGCTTATTTTGATGTATCTATGGGTTGTATCGGGGGGTATGAACCATGGAGAAGTTGGAATACAGTAGATATTACAACAATATAAATAAAGAATTAGTTCACAACAGTACCTAAAGTGGTGATTTATTTTTCTTATACTAACGGATCTCACGAGTTTTCTATTGAGTTTTGTGTTGTGAAGTTTTCAAGTTTTGGGTAAAGATTTGATGGACTATGGAATAAGGAGTGGCAAGAGCCTAAGCTTGGGGATGCCCAAGGCACCCCAAGCCATATTCAAGGATACCAAAGAGCCTAAGTTTGGGGATGCCCCGGAAGGCATCCCCTCTTTCGTCTTCAATCCATCGGTAAATTTACTTGAGGCTATATTTTTATTCACCACATGATATGTGTTTTGCTTGGAGCGTCTTGTATGATATGAGTCTTTGCTTTTTAGTTTGACACAATCATCCTTGCTGCACACATATTTTGAGGAGGACACGCATTAATCGTGAATTTATTAGAATACTCTATGTGCTTCACTTATATCTTTTGAGCTAGGCAATGTTGCTCTAGTGCTTCACTTATATCTTTTTAGAGCATGGTGGTGTTTTTTTTATAGAAACAATTGAACTCTCGTACCTCACTTATATTATTTTGAGAGTCTTTAAACAGCATGGTAATTGGTTTAGGTTATGAATTTATTCCTAATATAATGGGCATCCAAGAGGGATATAATAAAAACTTTCATATTAAGTGCATTGAATAGTATGAGAAGTTTGATTCCTTGCATATAGTTTTGAGACATAAAGATGGTGATATTAGAGTCATGCTAGTGAGTAATTGTGGATTGGTAGAAATACTTGTGTTAAAGTTTGTGATTCCCGTAGCATGCACGTATGGTGAACCGTTATGTAACGAAGTCGGAGCATGATTTGTTTAATGATTGTCATCCTTTGTGTGAGGGTCGGGAGCGCACGATGGTTAACTCCTACCAACCTCTCCCCTAGGAGTATGCGTCTAATACTTTGCTTCGATAACTAATAGACTTTTGCAATAAGTATGTGAGTTCTTTATGACTAATGTTGAGTCCATGGATTATACGCACTCTCACCCATCCACCTTTGCTAGCCTCTCTAGTACCGCGCAACTTTCGCCGGTGCATTAAACCCACCTTCCTCAAAACAGACACCATATAGCCTTCCTCAAAACGGCCACCATACCTACCTATTATGGCATTTCCATAGCCATTCCGAGATATATTTCCATGCAACTCCCACCGTTTCGTTTTTCATGACACGCACCATCATTTTCATATTGCTTTGCATGATCGTAAGATAGCTAGCATGATGTTTTCATGGCTTGTCCATTTTTTGATGTCATTTGCTAGGCTAGATCGTTGCACATCCCGGTGCACCACCGGAAGCATTCATATAGAGTCATATTTTGTTCTAGGTATCGAGTTGTAATTCTTGAGTTGTAAGTAAATAAAAGTGTGATGATCTTCATTATTAGAGCATTGTCCCGTGAGAGAAAAGGATGATGGAAGCTATGATTCCCTCACAAGTTGGGATGAGTCTCCGGACTTTACAAATAATAAAAGAGGCCAATGAAGCCCAAATAAAAAATAAAAGAGGCCAAATATGCCCACCAAAATAAAAAAAATGAGAGAAAGAGAGAAGGGACAATGCTCCTATCTTTTTCCACACTTGTGCTTCAAAGTAGCACCATGATCTTCATAATAGAGAGTCTCCTATTTTGTCACTTTCATATAACTAGTGGAATTTTTCATCATTATGCACAACCACTTAGTTTCTTTTTGAGATTTCATACACTTGTAGCTCTAGTGCATCTGTTGCATGGCAATCCCTACTCACTCACATTGATATCTATTGATGGGCATCTCCATAGCCCGTTGATATGCCTAGTTGATGTGAGACTATCTTCCCCTTTTTCCTCACAACCTGCACCATATTCTATTCCACCTATAGTGCTATATCCATGGCTCACGCTCATGTATTGCGTAAGAGTTGAAAAGGTTAGAGAACATAAAAGGTGTGAAACAATTGCTTGACTTGTCATCGGGGTTGTGCATGATATAAATACTTTGTGTGGGGAAGATGGAGCACAGACAGACCATATGATTTTGTAGGGATGGCTTTCTGAGGCCATGTTATTTCGAAAGGACACAATTGCCTTGTTAGTATGCTTGAAGTATTACGATTTTTATGTCAATATTAAACTTTTGTTTTGAATCTTATGGATCTGAATATTCATGCCACAATAAAGAATATTACATGGATAAATATGTTAGGTACCATTCCACATCAAAAATTCTGTTTTTATCATTTACCTACTCGAGGACGAGTAGGAATTAAGCTTGGGGATGCTTGATACGTCTCCAATGTATCTATAATTTTTTATTGTTCCATGCTATTATATTATTTGTTTTGGATGTTTTATATGCATTAATATGCTATTTTATAATATTTTTGGGACTAACCTATTAATCTAGAGCCTAGTGCCAGTTTCTGTTTTTTTCCTTGTTTTCGAGTATTGCAGATAAGGAATATTAAACGGAGTCCAAACGGAATAAAATCTTCGATATGATTTTTCTTGGACCAGAAGAAACCTGCTATACTTGGAGATGAAGGCAGGAGACTTGCCGGGAGGCGACAAGCCACCAGGGCACGCCCCTAGGGGGGGTGCGCCCTCCTGGTTTGTGGCCCCCCAGCAGGTCTCCTAACCCTATTCTTCGGCCTATAAATTCCCAAATATCCCCCCAATACCAGAAAGAGCCACGAAAATACTTTTCCGCCGCCGGAAGCCTCTGTTCCCGTGAGATCCCATCTTGGAGTCTTTTCCGGTAATCTGCCGGAGGGGGATTCGATCACGGAGGGCATCTACATCAACTCCATTGCCCCTCCGATGATGCGTGAGTAGTTCACCACAGACCTTCGGGTCCATAGCTAGTAGCTAGATGGCTTCTTCTCTCTCTTTGTTCTTCAATACCATGTTCTTCATGATCTTCATGGAGATCTATCCGATGTAATAGTCTTTTGCGGTGTGTTTGTCGAGATCCGATGAATTGTGGGATTATGATCAGATTATCTATGAATATTATTTGAATCTTCTATGAATTCTTATATGCAAGATTTCATATCTTTGCAAGTCTCTTCGAGTTATTGGTTTGGTTTGGCCAACTAGATTGGTAATTCTTGCAATGGGAGAAGTGCTTAGTTTTGGGTTCAATCTTGCGGTGTCCTCACCCAGTGACAAAGTAGGGGTAGCGAGGCACGTATTTGTATTGTTGCCATCAAGGATAAAAAGATGAGGTTTTCATCATATTGCTTGAGTTTATCCCTCTACATCATGTCATCTTACCTAATGGGTTACTCTGTTTTTCATGAACTTAATACTCTAGATGCAGGCAGGAGTCGGTCGATGTGTGGAGTAATAGTAGTAGATGGAGAATCGTTTCGGTCTACTTGACACGGACGTGATGCCTATATGCATAATCATTGCCATGGATATCGTCATAACTATGCGCTTTTCTATCAATTGCTCGATAGTAATTTGTTCACGCACCGTATTATTTTCCTTCATGAGAGAAGCCTCTAGTGAAACCTATGGCCGCCGGGTCTATTTTCCATATTATATTTTCAGATCTATAAACCAAAAATACCAAAAATACTTCGCTGCATTCTTTTTACTTTTGTTTTACTTTTCGTTTTAGCAATCTTTTATATCTATCTCTATCAGATCTCATCCTTGCAAATAACCGGGAAGGGATTGACAACCCCTTTATAGCGTTGGGTGCAAGAGTTTGATTGTTTGTGTAGGTGCGAAGATTGGGGACTTGCTTGTATCTCCTACTGGATTGATACCTTGGTTCTCAACAACTGAGGGAAATACTTATCTACTTTGCTGCATCACCCTTTCCTCTTCAAGGGAAAACCAACGCAAGCTCAAGAAGTTGCGGCCGGCAACCCTGGCGGATCTGATGGCCAAGGCAGACAAGTACGCCATGGCCGACTCCGCAATGCGGATGAAGGTCACCGCGCCAGCCAAGCCAACTCCGCCGCCTGCCGCGCCGTGGGCGGCTGCCGACAATCGGCAGCAGCAGAACAACAAGCGCAAATCCGACCAGCCGGATCCCCGCTATGGGAGCCGGCAGGTCGCGACCATCGAGGAAGAGCAGCTGGCTGCCCAGGGCTCCAGCCAGCGCCAGTGAACCGGCAAGAACGCCAGGCTGCCCAAGCTCACCTTCGAGCAGATGCTCGACGCACCCTGCAAGATGCACTCCGGGGCCAAGCCGGCCACTCACACACTCCGGCAGTGCAGCCTCCCCACCTACGACACGCCGGCTGCCAACCAGAGGGCCGCCCAGGTGGCCTACGCCGACCTCGCCGACCTGGTGGGCGAGGAGCGAGAGCAGCAGGACCGGCACATCCAAGACCTCATCGCCACCGCCAACGCCCAGCAGGCCGGGCTCGATAACACCAACGCCGGCTCCGAAATTCCCGTCCCTGAGGGTGACGCCCTGCAGACTGCTGGCCAGCGCCGGCCGGTCCAGCAGGCCTCTTCCCCCCGCGGCTCCGGTCGGCGAGGCGCCGGGTCCCATAACGGAAGCTCCCGGCAGACGGACGACCCTCCGGCCGTCAACAGCCGGCGCAACGAAGCTCCGGCTGCCGGGACCATACCCCCCCCCCCGCGGCGGGAACGCGCCCGCTCGCCTGCCCCGACTGTCCGCCCCGAGCTCGCCGCTCGGCTCGGCCCGCGCGTCCCGCGGAGCGAGAACAACGCCCGGACCCGCATCGACCGGCTAGCACAGTCGGCCCTCCTCGAGGAGGAGGGCTCGATCGGACCTGCGTGTTTTGGCCCCTGGATCCGCAACGAGCCGTTCCCGGCCGGCTTCACTCTCCCTCGCGACACCCCGAAGTAAAACGGTACCGCCAAGCCGAAGGACTGGCTGATCGACTACACCACCGCGGTCGGCATCGCCAGGGGAACAAAAGCGTAGCCGTACGCTACGCTCCCGTAATGTTGACCGGCTCGGCCCGGACCTGGCTTAACAGCCTGTCGGCCGGCAGCATCAACACCTGGACGGACTTCGGGGAAGCGTTCGTCCGCAACTTCACCGGCACCTACAAGCGGCCCGGCCGGCCCCGCGAGCTGGCCATGTGTGTCCAGGGGCCGGAGAAGCCCCTCCGCGACTACCTCACACGCTGGACCGAGCTCTGCAACTCCTGCGAGGGGGTGCACGAGGTGCAGGCCATCCAGTATTTCATCGAGGGTTGCCGCGACGGCACCCCCCTCAAGCACAAGCTCTTGTGCTCCGAGACGGTGATACGTCTCCAACGTATCTATAATTTTTGATTGTTCCATGCTATTATATTATCTGTTTTGGATGTTTTATATGCATTAATATGCTATTTTATATTATATTTGGGACTAACCTACTAATCTAGAGCCTAGTGCCAGTTTCTGTTTTTTCCTTGCTTTTGGGTATTGCAAATAAGGAATATTAAACGGAGTCCAAACGGAATAAAATCTTCGATATGATTTTTCTTGGACCAGAAGAAACCTGCCA
This sequence comes from Elymus sibiricus, assembly GCA_039707655.1. Lineage (NCBI taxonomy): Eukaryota > Viridiplantae > Streptophyta > Magnoliopsida > Poales > Poaceae > Elymus > Elymus sibiricus. The sequence continues at coordinate 448,966,719 of CM077667.1, read as the reverse complement.
GACTTGGAGATGAAGGCAGGAGACTTGCCGGGAGGCAACAAGCCACCAGGGCGCGCCCCTAGGGGGGGCGCGCCCTCCTGGCTTGTGGCCCCCCAGCAGGTCTCCTAACCCTATTCTTCGGCCTATAAATTCCCAAATATTCCCCCAATACCAGAAAGAGCCACGAAAATACTTTTCTGCCGCCGGAAGCCTCTGTTCCCGTGAGATCCCATCTTGGAGCCTTTTCTGGTAATCTGCCGGAGGGGGATTTGATCACGGAGGGCATCTACATCAACTCCATTGCCCCTCCGATGATGCGTGAGTAGTTCACCACAGACCTTCGGGTTCATAGCTAGTAGCTAGATGGCTTCTTCTCTCTCTTTGTTCTTCAATACCATGTTCTTCATGATCTTCATGGAGATCTATCCGATGTAATACTCTTTTGCGGTGTGTTTGTCGAGTTTCGATGAATTGTGGGTTTATGATCAGATTATCTATGAATATTATTTTAATCTTCTCTGAATTCTTATATGCATGATTTCATATCTTTGCAAGTCTCTTCGAGTTATTGGTTTGGTTTGGCCAACTAGATTGGTAATTCTTGCAATGGGAGAAGTGCTTAGTTTTGGGTTCAATCTTGCGGTGTCCTCACCCAGTGACAAAGTAGGGGTTGCGAGGCACGTATTTTTATTGTTGCCATCGAGGATAAAAAGATGGGGTTTTCATCATATTGCTTGAGTTTATCCCTCTACATCATGTCATCTTACCTAATGCGTTACTCTGTTTTTCATGAACTTAATAATCTAGATTTAGGCAGGAGTCGGTCGATGTGTGGAGTAATAGTAGTAGATACAGAATCGTTTCGGTCTACTTGACACGGACGTGATGCCTATATGCATAATCATTGCCTTGGATATCGTCATAACTATGCGCTTTTCTATCAATTGCTCGACAGTAATTTGTTCACCCACCGTATTATTTTCCTTCATGAGAGAAGCCTCTAGTGAAACCTATGGCCCCCTGGTCTATTTTCCATATTATATTTTCAGATCTATAAACCAAAAATACCAAAAATACTTCGTTGCATTCTTTTTACTTTTGTTTTACTTTTCGTTTTAGCAATCTTTTATATCTATCTCTATCAGATCTCATCCTTGCAAATAACCGTGAAGGGATTGACAACCCCTTTATAGCGTTGGGTGCAAGAGTTTGATTGTTTGTGTAGGTGCGAAGATTGGGGACTTTCTTGTATCTCCTACTGGATTGATACCTTGGTTCTCAACAACTGGGAGAAATACTTATCTACTTTGCTGCATCACCCTTTCCTCTTCAAGGGAAAACCAACGCAAGCTCAAGAAGTTGCGGCCGGCAACCCTGGCGGATCTGATGGCCAAGGCAGACAAGTACGCCATGGCCGACTCCTCAATGCAGATGAAGGTCACCGCGCCAGCCAAGCCAACTCCGCCGCCTGCCGCGCCATGGGCGGCTGCCGACAATCGGCAGCAGCAGAACAACAAGCACAAATCCGACCAGCCGGATCCCCGCTACGGGAGCCGGCAGGTCGCGACCATCGAGGAAGCGCAGCTGGCTGCCCAGGGCTCCAGCCAGCACCAGTGAACCGGCAAGAACGCCAGGCAGCCCAAGCTCACCTTCGAGCAGATGCTCGACGCACCCTGCAAGATGCACTCCGGGGCCAAGCCGGCCACTCACACACTCCGGCAGTGCAGCTTCTCCCAGCGGCTAGCCCGAGGCGAGGGCCTTCCAGTTCCTCCACCTCTGGCTCCCCGCGCGCCGGCTCCGGCTCCGGCCCAGCCGCCTACTCCGGCTCCGGCCGCCAACGACGGCCGCCTCCACGACCAGTTCCCCAACCAGGACGGGTCCTACGTCATCTTCACCAGCGAAGGAACCGACAAGCACAGCGTGCGCCAGCGCCGGCATGAGGTGAACGCCACCGTCCCCTCGGTCCCCCAGTTCATGCATTGGTCCGACAAGCCGGTCACCTGGAGCCAGGCGGACCACCCGGCCGTGATGCCAAACCCGGATAGCTACGCCCTCGTCCTCGATCCCAACATCGTCTCTGAGAGGCGCACCTATCGTTTCTCGCGGGTGTTGATCGACGGGGTCAGCAACATCAACATCCTCTATCGCGACACGATGCACAAATTGGGGCTCAGGGAGAAAGACCTGCGAGCGAGCCGGACGGTTTTCCACGGCATCGTGCCAGTAAAATCCTGCACCCCCATCGGCAAGATTGAGCTCGATGTCCTTTTCGGCGACAAGAGCCACTTCCGCCGCGAGCCGATATGGTTCGAGGTGGTGGACCTCGACAGTCCCTACCACGCGTTGCTGGGCAGGCCGGCCCTCGTCAAGTTCATGGTGATCCCCCATTACGCCTACCTCAAGCTCAAGATGCCGGGTCTCAAAGGCATCATCACCATCACCGGCGACTACAATATGTCGATCGAGTGCGCGCGTGACGGTAGCTGGCTGGCCGAGGCTCTGGAGATAGCGGAGGAGAGGCGATAGCTCGACCGGCTCGTGGCTCACGCCTCCGACCAGCCGGCCGTGCCGGCTCCTCCATCCCAGTCGGCCAGCGAAGCGTCGTTCCAGCCGTCCAAGGACACCAAGAAAGTGCCGCTCGACCCGGCTATCCCCAAGCAGTGCGTCACCATCGGCGCCAACCTCAGCAGCAAATAGGAAGGCGAGCTCGTCGACTTCCTCAGTGAGAATCGGGACATCTTTGCATGGTCTCCCAAAGACATGCCGGGTGTTCCGAGGAAGTACGCCGAGCACAAACTTCATGTCCGGCCGGATGCGAAGCCGGTCAAGCTACCCCTACGCAGCTTCTCCGAGGAGAAGCGGCGTACTATAGGAGAGGAGATAGCCCGGCTGCTCGCAGCCGGCTTCATCATGGAAGTGTTCCACCCGGACTGGCTGGCCAACCCAGTCCTGGTGCTGAAGAAAAACAAGACTTGGCGCATGTGTATCGACTACACGAGCCTGAACAAGGCATGTCCCAAGGACCCGTTCGCCCTGCCGTGGATCGATCAAGTTATCGACTCCACGGTCGGCTGCGATCTGCTGTCCTTCCTGGACGCCTACTCAGGCTACCACCAGATCAAGATGGACCCGGCCTACCGGCTGAAGACCTCCTTCATCACCCCCTTCGGGGGCTACTGCTACATCACCATGTCCTTCGGCCTGAAGAATGCAGGCGCCACCTTCCAGCGCTGCATGCAGAAATGCCTCCTGCCGCAGATCGGCAGGAACGTCCACGTCTATGTTGACGACATCGTCGTCAAAACCAAGAAGCATTTTAGCCTCCTTGACGACCTCCGGGAGACCTTCGCCAACCTGCGCGAATACAAGGTCAAGCTCAACCCGGAGAAGTGCGTTTTCGGCGTCCTAGCCGGCTAACTCCTGGGTTTCTTCGTGTCCTCTCGCGGCATCGAGGCTAACCTAGAGAAGATCAGGGCGATCGAGCGTATGCCCAAGCCGACCTGGCTCCACGACGTCCAGAAGTTCACCGGCTGCCTCGCCTCGCTCAGCCGGTTCGTCAGCCGGCTGGGAGAGAAGGCCCTGCCCCTCTACCAGCTCATGAGGAAGACGGCGCTTATCGAGCCGGGCACTGACTCCACCAGGAAGCCGGCCAAGTTCGAGTGGACCGACCAGGCGGACGAGGCATTCTGTGACCTCAAACGAGTCCTCACCAGCGCGCCCATCCTGGCCGCGCCGGCTGAGAAGGAGCCCCTGCTCGCATACATCGCGGTGACCACGTGCGTCATCAGCGTCGTCCTGGTCATGGAGCGGTCGGAGGAGGGTAAAGCGCTGCCAGTCCAGCGTCCCGTCTACTACCTCAGCGAGGTCCTCTCCACCTCCAAGAAAAACTATCCCCACTATCAGAAGATGTGCTACGGCATATACTTCGCCACCCAGAAGATCGAGCAGTATTTCCAAGAGCATACCATCACCGTGGTGAGCACGGCGCCACTGGGCGAGATCATGAGCGGCCGGGACGCCACCGGCCGGATCGCCAAATGGGCAATCGCCCTCGCCGACTACGAGATCCGATACGAGCCGCGCACCGCCATCAAGTCGCAGGCGATGGCCGACGTCCTCGTCGACTGGGCCGAAACCCAGTTCGTGCCGCCTCCCCCGGACTCCACGCACTGGCGCATGCACTTCGACCGCTCGAAGATGCGGATCGGTCTGGGAGCCGGCATCGTTTTGTCATCTCCGAAAGGAGACCAACTCAAGTATGCGCTCCAAATCCACTTCGCCGCCTCCAACAACGTGGCCGAGTACGAGGCGCTCGTCCACGGCCTCCGGCTCGCGAAGGAGATCGGTATCCGGCGCATCTTGTGTTTCGGCGACTCCCACCTGGCGGTGCAGCAGGTCTCCGGCGAATGGGACGCCAGGGACGCCAACATGGCCAGCTACCATTTCCTCCTCCAGTAGCTTACCGGCCCCTTCGAGGGCTGCGAGTTCCATCACGTCCCCCGGGCGGACAACGAGGCGGCACCCGCCTTGGCCAAAATTGACTCCTCCCGCCAGGCCATCCTGGCCGGCGTCTCCCTCGAGCAGCTGCGCAAGCCGTCGATCAAACCCTCCGCCGAATCGGAGTCCATCTTCGTACCCGCAGATCCCGCCGGCTCCTCGACGGGCCCGGGGGCTCCGCCGGCTCCAACGGTTCCACCGGCTCCACCTGCTCCACCGGCTCCGCCGGCTACGCCTGCCACGCCGGCTCCAGCAGCCGTCGTTCCAGCGACAGTCGGCCCCGAGCCCGCGGCCGTCATGATGGCTGTCGACCAGCTGGACCCGGGGACTAGCGAGCCTAGCGAGCCGGTCCCGGGGGCTCCGTCGACGGACCCGGGGGCTCCGGCTGCCCAGAATCTCCAGCCCGAGCCAGAGCCAACCTCGGTGTCGGCTCCGTCGTGGGCCCAGCCAATCTTGGCTTTCCTCTTGCGCGGCGAGCTCCCCCCGACGAAGACAAAGCCCGGCAGATCCAGCGCCGTGCTCCCGCCTACATCATCATCAACCATGAGCTGGTCCACCGCAGTGCAACCGGCGTGTACCAACGTTGCGTCGAGTTCGAGAAGGGCCAAGAGATCCTCCGAGACATCCACCAGGGCGAGTGCAGGCACCACGCCGCCTCGAGGACCCTGGTGGCCAAGGCGTTCTGCCACGGCTTCTACTGGCCGACTGCACTAGAGGAGGCGACGTAGCTCGTTGACAGATGCGAGGGGTGCCAGCGCTTCCGCGCGCAAAGCCACCTGCCGGCTGCGGCGCTCAAAAGCATCCCGCTGTCATGGCCCTTTGCCGTTTGGGGGCTCGACATGGTGGGGCCATTCAAGACCGCTCGAGGCGTCATGACGCATTTGCTGGTAGCCGTCGACAAGTTCACCAAGTGGATAGAGGCCAGACCCATCAAGAAGTTGGACGGCCCCACCGCCGTCTGATTCATCGAAGACATAACGGTCCGCTACGACGTCCCGCACAACATCATCACCGACAATGGCACCAATTTCGCCAAGGGCGCGCTAGCACGTTTCTGCGCAAAGCAAGGCATCCGGCTCGACCTGGCCTCGGTCGCCCACCTGCAGTCGAATGGCCTGGCCGAAAGGGCTAACGGCTTAATCCTGGCCGGCATCAAGCCCCGGCTCGTGGCGCCGCTCGTCTGCTCAGCCGGCTGCTGGATTGAAGAACTGCTGGCCGTCTTGTGGAGCCTCAGAACCACGCCCAACCGATCAACCGGCTTCACGCCCTTCTTCCTCGTGTACGGGTCCGAGGCGGTCATCCCCACGGACATCGAGTTCGACTCGCCTCGCGTCACCCTGTACACGGAGACGGATGCAAAAGAGGCAAGGGAAGATGGCGTCGACCTCCTCGAGGAGGCCCGCGAGCTAGCGCTGAGCCGAATGGCTATCTACCAGCAGAAGCTCCGGCACTACCACAGCAAGCGCATCCGGCCCCTCTCCTTCCGCGAGGGGGACCTGGTGCTTAGGCGGATCCAGCGAACCGCTGGCCAACACAAGCTGTCCTCCCCATGGGAGAGCCCGTTCATTATCAGCAAGGCGCTGCACAACAACACGTACTATCTAATAGACGCTCAGAAGCCGCAGAAGTGCAAGAGAGACGCCTCCGGCGAGGAGACGGAGCGCCCGTGGAACGCGGCGCTCCTCCGTCCGTTTTACTGCTAAGGACCAGTGTATGTATGTACATCCCCTTTTGGGCTTATGAATGCAACGGGTGCCCCAAGCCAGCTCTTGGGGCACGCCTCTTTCGTTTCCTCCCAAAGCAGTTCGCCTCACTCACCGGCTCCCGGACCCGGTCCCACGGTCTCGGGGGCTCGCCGGCTAGCCTTGACGTCGCTCCCCGAAGCCGGTCAAGTAATGTGAACTAAGGAAACACCCTACCACCCCTCCCATCTACAGACCGGCTCCCGGCTGTCCGGCTGGTGTGTTCTCGGGACGGTAAACTTAGCACACACGAAAACGGTCATAGGGGGTCTCCGGCTAGGGCTAGCCGAATTTTATTTAGCCTCTGCCATTTACCTTAGCCAAAACATCCTCGCGGATCTCAAACTCACGACCGACTCCCCCGAGGCGGATGCCCCGTCCCAGCTACAGACCGGCTCCCGGCTGTCTGGCTGGTGGGGGCAATGCCGAAGGGGACAAGGCTTTGGGTAGACACAGCCAGAAGGGCAAAAAGGCTAAGGTCGAGTCGGCACGCATAAAAAACTTTGGCAACCCAAAGCACAAACTTATATACAAAAAGCATGAACGGCCCGCGGCCACAAGTTCATTACATTTACACACCCAGTGGGTGGAATTGCAGTCTAACAAAATGCAAGAAAGAAAGAAGGTCCTAAATAGCGGCAGCGCCGTCTTCTCCTCCGGCATCCTCCGCGGCGGCTGAAGTAGAGGCCCCGTCCTTGGCCACGGCGCGATCCATGTCGGCCCCCACGCCCAAGTCGTGAGCCAGCTCGGAGTCGGCGTAGTCGTCGGTGCTGGACCCGACATCTCCGTCGCCCATCTCCGCGGCGCTACCCTCCGGGTCGTCAAGGGTGAGCGTGTACGGGTCCTCCGGGATCACCCCGCCGTCTGCCGTGCGCTCCGGGACGTACTTGTCCCACGCGGCAAAGGAAGCAAGATCGCTGGCCCGAACGGCCAGTGCATCGGTAGCTGCCTCCAGCTTCGCATCGGTACTGGCGCGCTGGGCCATGAGCAGCCCCAAGTCCAGCTCGGGGTACCATGACCTCGCGATGCGAAGCGCCATGGCCGCTCCGGCACGCGCGGCGGAGGCCCTCCAGGCGTTCACCCGTGCGGTCCCGAACTCCAGCCACCTCGACAGCCGGCTCATGGAGTTCGGCTCCACCGCATCCGGCCAGAGGGTGTGGACCACCTCTGTGTCGGCCGCCTGGAGTCGCTTCAGGGCCCGGACCACCTCGCTCAGACGCGCCCCGGCGGCGATCCCCACCTCATCCAGCGTCCAGGCGGCAAGCTGCCCGATGGGAACTCCCTGCGCCCGCTGGTCCTCGCGGTGGGCCTACACGGCCGCCTCCGCGACCCCCTGCGTGCCTGGGAAAAGCCCTAAGGGAGAAAGGGATGTGGGATGAACAACGAAAGAAACCAAGCACCCCAAAAGAAACAAGCAGGCAAACGCAAGACAACGAAACTTACTGGCCAGAAGCCGGTCCACCTCGTGCCCTTGCTCCTGCAGCGCGGCCTCCCTGGCCTACCACTCCTGGAGCCGACGCTTGTGCTCGGCCCGGGCCGCCTGCGCCTCCTCGGCCGCCTTCGCCAGCAAGGCGTCCTTGTCCTCCAGCTCCTAGCGATGGGCCGTCTCCTGCTCCTCCGACTCCCGGCGATGAGCCGCCTCCTACTCCACCAGCTCTCGGCGGTGGGCCGCCTCGCGCGCATCCTTCTCCGCCTGCGCCCGATCCGCCTCCTGGCGGAGCCGGTCGCACTCCGCCGTCAGGAGGTCCCGCCGTTTGCCAAGCTGCACCACCTGGCGACGGAGGCTGACCGTCTCGGTGTGGGTGGCTGCCCGAGAGGAGGACGCCTCTGTCAGAAAGCAAACAAAGAAAGGGATTCAGCCTGCCTCCGGAGTAGCTGGCCTGAATCCCGAGGGCTACACCCAGTGGGTGCGCTCGCGCGCCCCCACTGGAAATTCGCAAGAACCTTACCTCGCAGGTCGGCGGACAGAACAGCCAGACGGCTCTCGGCTCCACGATACAAGCCTAGCAGCGTGTTGTACGCGGCCACCCGGCGGTCGTGTACAGCTTGCAAAGAACACAGAAGCAAAGACGCCATTAGACTCGACCCGCCTGCGTCCCAGGCCGGCCCGAGTCTAGGGGGCTACACCTAGTGGGTGCGCTGGCGCGCCCCCAGTGGAAAAAACCAAAGCAAAATACAAGGCTTAGAGCCCTTACCGCGACGGATTGCTCAAGGTGCACCAGCCGGTCGCTGGCGGCCTGGGCATCTTGCGCCACCTGGGCGCGGCAGGCGGCAAACTCCACCTCTGCCCCAAGGGCGCTCGGCGCGTCGTTGATGGCCGCGCCTCCGGCCGTGGCCCAGGTCTCCTTCGGCCGACCCTCGTCGGCGGGTCCAGACGCGCCCTTCGCCGTGGTCACCAGGGGGGCCGCCCCTCCCGGCACCATGGTTCCGGGTGCCCCTACTGACGAGCCCGGGGCGTCCGCCCCCCGGACGCCGCTGTCTCGCTCTCCGGCGCTCCGCCTCCGGCGGCGCCAGCTCGGCTCGCCTCCGGAGCCGGGACCTCCGAAGCCGGAACCTCCGGAGCCAGGACCTCCGTGTCCAGGACTACAACCTCAGGGGGCTCCTCTGCCCCCGGTGACACGTCCTCCGCGGGGTCGTGCCTGTCCTCGGATCTCCTCTCCTGGCCAAGGGGAAAAGGCTCCCACGACTGGACGGCTGCCACCGCGCTGGCCCGCCCCGACGTCTGCTTCCGCGCCGCCTCCTCCCACGGGCGGCGTTCCTCTTCGCGCAGCTCCCGCTCGGCCGCCTCGAGGTCCCGCCACGCCTCGCGCTCCCTATCCTCGGCGGCGATCGGCGGCGCCGTCCCCACCGTCTCGACGGTGGCGGCCCTCCCGAGGGCGCGCGGCTCCCTGGTTGAGCAAGATAAGGAAAGGAGGCCGACCAAGAAATAAGCAAGTACTTAGAACAAACTTACCCGATGGTAACAGGGACCGCCCGCCTGGCGGGGCCTGACCGGGTGACCCGCAACTTCTTCCCAACGCCTCCACGGCTGCCACCCGGCTGTCCGGTGGCCGCCCGTTTGGGTGCCGGCCTGGAGCTGGCCGGCTGTTTCCCCCTGTCGTCAGCGACCGCGTCGTCCCGGCTGGGCGCGCGGTCGGCGCGGCGAACACGCCGCCTCGGCGCCGTGGTGTCATCTCCCGAAGCTTCGGGGTCCTCCGGGGCCGCTGCATCACGCACCCTTTCCATTTCAGCATCGTCGTCGGTCCAGTCCCGCAAAAGTGATTGGGGAGGGAACGCACCCGCCGACTCGGCTGCCTCCGTCTCCGTCCCGCCGACGCCGGATGCACCGGCTCGCTCCGATTCGTCCGGCTCCACGTCGTCGACGTCCTCGACCTTCTCGGGGTCCGACTCCGCCACATCGGCAACCGGTGCGCCGTAGTTCTGCAGCTGCGGGAAGACCTGCAAGCAAGAGAGACCCTTCACCGTCAGACCGGGGAAGGCGGCCGGCTTCAACAAAAGAAGAGGTGGGGGACGGCTCGCCACATACCCGCGGAGCCGGACGGTCCCAGCTGTACGGGGCCTTCCCCCATCGCCATTCGCCCTCGTTCATCTTGGCAGCCGAGATGACGTTCACCCTCCTCGCCACCTGCACCGCCTTCAGCTCCTTGGTGGAGAGCCGGCAGGGGTCGCGCCGCCCTCCCATCTGGCAGATGAGGTGTGGCCGGCGCTGCAGCGGCTGCACCCGGCGCGCCACCATCGTAGCCAGGAGGTCCACGGCCGTCAGCCCCTCCGTTCTGGTCATCACCACCAGGCGCTCGCAGTGCCGGTCCGCCATCTCGGGTGCTCCGGCCGGAGGCGTCCTCCAGTTCAGCATCGCGACCGGCGGCTGGTTGACGAAGTCAGGGAGGTTGATGTAGTCCTCCCCTGGCTTCACGTTCTTCACATAGAAGAACCCTTTCTGCCAGTTCTTCACCGAATCCTGCAAGGGGAACTGCGGGAACCCGGCTCCGGCGCAGAAGTGGATCAAGGCGGCTCCGCAGGCAGTCATGACCTTCTGGCCGGTTGCCGGGTCCTTTACCGTCTGGTGCTTGAGGTAGAAGAGCCGGCACCAGAGGTCCAGGCGCGGATCCACCCCCAGAAAGCCCTCGCAGAGGGAGACGAACGCCGCCAGCTGCAAGACGGCGTTGGCAGCCAGGTGGTGCGGCTGCAGCCCGAAATGCGTGAGGAACCACCGGAAGAACGTGCTCGCCGGCAGGCCGAGTCCGCGGAGGAAGTGTTCGGCGAAAACCACCACCTCGCCCTCCCGCGGGGTCGGCGCGTTCTCCGCCCCGGCGATGCGCGCCTCCAGGTGCTCCGCCGGCGGCAACTTGCGGCGATGGCGGAGGTGCTCGATGAAATGCTCGTCGACGTCGCTGCCGTCCCATGCCCCCTTGCTCGCCATTGCCCTCGAGGGTTTCGTGGCCGTAGCGGTGGGGCGCAAGGGCTCAGTCGTGGTGCGGCTCCCGGCGACGGTGGGCGGCGGCGCGGCGAGCGCACGGCCTTCGCTCTCTTTCTCTCTCTCTCGAAATGGGGAGGGGAGAGGCAACGAGGACGAAGCACTGGAGCGGAGGAAACGAATGCGCCGTTCCACTCCTCTGCTCCCCATTTAAACTCCCACGCGGGGGTAGTGGGGAGCGGATTCGTCGCGCACGGTCCCCACCACTTCCGCCATGCGCGGGAAAAGCATTAATGCGTTCCGGGAACGCCAACCGACGGCCCGGCCCGCAGAAGATCCGTGCGCGCGGGGCCGAGGCCGCGGCCAACGTGGGCCCCGCCCCACGGCCTGGTCTTGTCCTCCGCGTGGCTCGTCAGGTCGCTGTCCGCTGCGCCTCCCCACGTGGCGCGCCTCCTCTGCCCGTCGGGGCGTTCGAGGTGTCCAGCGAAGCGTCGGCCGGCTACGGAACCGGCCGCCGCGCCCCCGCGTCTTCCGGCTCCTGGATCGCGCACAATACAAGACCACGAGACTGAAGTCGTGAGGTCCGCCGCAGCTCACCGGCGGGCCTCCCCAGCTTCGGGGACTACTGACGGGGGGATAACCCCGGGGTAGCCTCAGCCGGGCCTTTACCCCAACTTTTCAAAACAACAGCAGGACGAGCCGCCTCCCCCTGCAGTCCAGCTCCGCGTAGCCGGCTGCACCGATCGGCCGGCGAGGGGCAGAGACGCTTAGCCCCCTAGCCGACGGTGCTGCAGGTGCCGCGGTCAGAGCACGCATGGCTACAGAGGCCCCTGTCGCATCGGGGGTCAGCGCCCGCATGGCCACAGTGGAGGCAACAGTGCCTCTGACCCCGGCCGACTGCGACCTAGCGGACGGCACAGTGCCGGCACGCCCTCAACCACTCCATTACCTACCCCAGCATGGCTACAGCGCGGCCAGCCGTACCGCTGACCACGGCCGGCCGCCGTTAGACGACGCCCCGAAGGACGACCCGTGCCGCGGTGTGACGGGCCCCAGGGCCCACCAGGCGGGCCCCCTCCGGCTCCCGACGGGACCCCGCAGCCGGCGGGCCCTACTGGTGACAAGACCCCTCAGCCGGGGGCCCCACGGCCGGCTAGAGAGACCGCCAGCTGGGGCCCCCCCGGAACCTTCTACTCATATTGTATCCCGGGGGGTTGGCCTATAAAACCCCCCGGGGCTCCCCCATGCAGGGGGGCGATGATTTTCCCCTAGCATACACACACGCACCCACGTAGAGAGGCAGAGAGGGCGAGCTAGCTCCTTCTTCCTCCTCTACCCATACAACTCGAGGAGCACCATTGTAGCCCCCCTTTGGTTCATCAACCAGACCGGCAGGACTAGGGGTATTACCTCCCACGGAGGGCCCTGAACCTGGGTACATCGCGTGTCCCACACCGTTTGTCCCCGATCTCGCTCCCGGAGTCCACCGGCGTCCATCGGCCCCAACCACTCTCGATAAGTCACCCCATGGCATCTGTCGTGAGAAAACGACGACAGATCTGTGCGCCATTCAGTCGTCATGCGAATGTTCTCGCAAATGTAGTATGCACATAAATTCGTCCCCTTTTCTTGTTTCATGCACTATGCAAGAATAGAATTCAATCAGATAACAATCAAGCATGATAATGGTATTGATACTGGAATTAAAGAGGTGCGCGGACCTAGCTAGTACTACTTAATTACCTTGCCCCGTCGCCATGTCAGCTTCGGTTTCCAATCACCGACAACCTCTTTCGTGAACCGTTTCCAAACCCTGACCGGCTAAGAAAATGAATAAAGGAGTTATTAATTACTTAATATCAGGAAATGAAGGAAAGAGGCCGATACTGATTGAAATTACCCGTCGAGCATCAAATACACGCTTCTTTACTGTTCAGGGTCTTTACCTAGTGAGTCAAACACTACAACAGTTCCAACGTCAACTTTAATGTCGAGCAGGATCCAGTGGAAACTGTGCACACGTTTACATAAGCAGGCATGCATAACTCAACTACACTTAACATCGAGTAAGAAAAATAGAATTTGTAGTACAAGACAGTAACACTCACTGGAAGTTGTAAGGAACTAGTATATCTGTTTTGGTATTTTGTTCCTTCAAAAACATTAGCATGTTATCCTTTGTTTCATCGGCGAAGTCCCTTATCACCACTTCATGAATGATATATGGGTCAATGAACCCAATGTCAAAGATTCCCTATTTTTGGCATTCGAGAATCTTCATTCTGCATAATAGCGTACAAAAGAATATAGTGAGGATAATTACAGGCAATGAACGAGATGAGCTAGAGACTTAAATTATAGAAAGATATCACTTATAGACAGTAGAAACTGACGATAGATTTGTCGAGTGCGTCTAGATTGTATAACTGAAATTTTCCGAATGCTTAATTATTATCAATGATTCAGTGAAGAGATGCTCTTTCTTGACCCTCACCATGAGCATCTGTCGCCCTGCTTTACTTCTATCATGTACCACTCATGCAATCTTCGCATTTGTGTTAATAGAAGCAGGACGTGCTCAGGTATGACCAGAGGGTTCCCGGGGACATAGTTCCTTGCTAATTCAGCCATGGGGAATTCCTCGGTGTCTCAAAGTTGTTCAACACTGCAACCAAATTATTTAGCAACGTCGGTCGTTACCTTATCGGTACTCACCTTAAGCGGGGGGATCGATTGCACTGCCAGTTCTCCGAGCTAGCGAACTGTTTTCTCGCTTTTATTACGACTTGTATTTGTAGACGATCTTCGCATTTGTTCATGATATGACTTGGTAATAGAGCGTTCATACTCTGAAGGCCTATTCTGTACATGTGGCGGGGGTCGCTCTAGAAGTTCCACAAAGTGCTCTACGATTTTCGCAGGTATTTTCTCCTTTGGCGACGGGGGTGGCTTCGGTGCAAAATGGGCCTTCACTTCGGCAGCCATGATCTCTCTGGTTTCCTCCTCAGTCATCTCGTAAGCTAACTTCTTTTTTGCAGGAGGCTCGAGTTTCTTCTTTGGTGCTCTCTTCCGCTTTAGGCCCTGCTTCTGGGACATAAGGGGTGGAGTCGGCTGACGCGGTGCAGATCGATATGGCGGACTCGCGCTGGGCTTCGTCTCGAGGTGGGGTGGAGTCGGCTGACGCGGCGGACTTAGAGGTGTATTGCTAGGAGGAGTCGGTGGCCTTGACGCTGAGTTTGGACACACGATGCATTCCTTTCTCCATACAATGACACCACGTATGACTTCTCCCAGTGTCTGCTCCCATTCACCTCCAGGGAAGTCAACCTCGAGTGAGGCATATCCCGACAGAACTTCATCCACCCCGACACGATCATAGCCAGCTGGAATTGGATTGCCATGGATGGTTGCTTCAGGCGCATTCGGTAAAGCAAAGCCGACCGCCACCTTCATGGATATGTTCTTCAATTTCATGTGTAGCTCACAACTTGTCCTATCTTCGATATCATCCATGGGGTAGCGAGCCAGTAGTGCATCATCGGCCGGGACCCCCGTGGAACCCACGCTGCTTTTCTGCAAAGACGGGACGGTACTATCCAATGGTGGATCTGCAGCTTGCTCCTGCCGTGTAGACGGAATTTGCTGACTAATGGTGGCCAGTTGCTCGTCATGACGCTTACACATGCGTTCCAACTCCGCGTTCTTTCTTTCTAAAATTTGAAGCCGGTTTGCATCCTGCTTTGTTTTTCTCTGATGACTTCTGTAAGTTACGTTCCAGTCCGCAAACCCCTGAACCCACGGAACAACGTCTTTGCCTCGTGTTCGTCCTCCGTGTTCAGGATTCCCGAGGGCGCATGTAAGCTCGTCGTTCTCTCTCTCGGGAATGTACACCCCATTTTGAGCATCTTCTATTGCTTTATGTAAAGCCTCCGATGCTTCTTTAACAGATGCCTTTTCTATAATGTCCCCAGTTTTTGGATCCAACTTTCCCCCATGCGCATAAAACCATGTCCTGGCCCTCTCGGGCCAATCCCGTGTTTTTGGAATGACCCATTGAGCAAGCATCTGGGCCTCAGATAAATCCCACTTAGGCATGCCTGTCTTGTAGCCTCCTGCCCCCAGAACATGGCGATACTTTTTTTGTCAGCATTTATCTTATTTTTTCTCGATCTTTCCTTAGCTTCATTTGATTCCTTGTACTTCACAAATTCATCCTAGTAATCTTTTACCTTCTCTAGTGCTCCAGTGAATGTTGGAGTCTTCCTTTCTTCCTTGACGTATTCGGTGTATAATCTTTTCTTATAGGTCTGGAATTGTGTGGCCATCTTCTTAAGAGCCCACTTCTTGACCATCAATCGTTCGCTATCTATGGAACCCTCTGGTAGGTTGAAATGTGATATTAGCGCTTCCCAAAGACCATCTTTCGCTCTTTCAACGAGATAAGAAACTCCTCTATCTTCCTTTGGCTTATTCCATTCTCGAACGGCGATCGGGATGGTGTCCCTAACAATAACTCCGCATTGATTTATAAATTTACGGGCATTGTCTAAAGGAGCAATCGGTTCGCGATCTACTTTGAATTCATTGATGTTGTACTTGATGCCATCAGGCAACTTTTTGGCCTGGCCTCGTACTGCTCTGCTTGTAGATGATTTGCTCGAACCGGAGGGCTAAAAGAAGAAAGATTCGTTAATATATATATATATATATATATAGACACACACACACACACACAAATCAATTAATATATCTAATGATCACCAGAGGACTAATATATATACCTCGCCGGACTTTGTTAATTGGAGAAAATTTTCTTTGCCATCATTTTTTGTTTCCCATTCATCTCTTGGTTCTTCCTCAATTCCCTCACAGGATGTGTTAAGATATTGTGAGCAATCATCTACTTCTTCATTCTCTTCGTTTCAGGGGGAGCGTATCATGTTGAACATGATATCCTCGTGATCATGGTCTCTGCCACTATCATCCATAGCTGAACCAATCCAGAAGAAAGATAAAACAATTAGAATGCATTCAATAACCACGAACTGAATCATAGTATCGAGAACAACAATACCAGAGATGCAATCAATACACAACAATGCAACAATATGATCATATAATATTATCATATAATATCACTAATACATCGTCTCGAATAATCCAGTTAATGCATCATCGAATATTATCACTAATATATCTCGAATATTATCATATAATATCACTAATACAGATCAAATATTATCGAATAATCCAGTTGACTCACGATTCCTGATCCGTGGGCGGTGGACACCCAAAGAGAAGGAACCATCACAGGATCATAACTCGGGTGAGATCCCTGAAGAACCTGCCAGGTATTGGAGAACCTGACGTCCAACGCAACCATGTAGCGACGGACGTGCTCGTCCTCCTCCCTGACACGGCGACATACCACGTCTGCGGGGGCCGGCTCCCTCCGCACCGCTAGTGGCCCACGTGATCGCCACCAAAGAAGCTCCGGGTCGACGACAAGACCCCGATTCCTCACTAAGCTGCGCGCCCCGGAAGGTAGCACCTCCCAGTGCCAGCCTGGCGGAGCCCAGTCCCGGACATGGCGCCTCTCAAGGATGTCGCCGCCGAGTCGATGACGAGGATGCGGGCCGGGCATCGTCGACGTCGAGAACAAATTCCTATGAAAACAAAATGACTAGTGGTGACCTATTCAAAAACAAAAAGCTTGGTCGGTGGACGGTAGGATACCTTCAGAAATGTCACCGGAGCTAACTATGCATTTAAAACAAGCATTTTAATATTAATCCCTTGATCTAATACTCCGTAAATTATAATTGAATCAATGAGTGGTATGAGTTGCAACTATACCACTTTAACACTCAATAAACTTAAACAAAAACTAAAACAAATACTTAGCGTGGATGTGTTTGGCTGGTGATGTTTTCTCAGTTTTGCATGTGTTTGGCCGGTGATCTTTTATCAAAGCTTTGACCAAGTACTTAGCGTGGATGACTAACTAATTAATGGCTTGATTCGCTCATCTCTGCAATGTCAACTAATTAACGGCAACGTCAACTGTGATCGCCCCGACGTTTTCTCTCCGTTCTGTTAAAAAAAGGTCAGGACCTCTTTTCTAGATACTCCAAAAATACCATGGTTTCTGGGATACTGTGGTTTACGATACTTTGGTTTTTGTTGAAGCCAAACGCATCAAAGTATTCAAAACCTTGGTGTTTTTCAGAAACCGCAATATTCATAGAATACTTTAAAAAATCTTTGCTGCCAAATGCAGCCGAAGTACATAATGACAAACAATTGTGCACATATTACATAGAACTTGCATTTTTTATATAATGATAAAATAAAACACATATATCATGTTCACTGTGATCACAAGCAAAACAAAATGACTACAAAATATATGACTACAAAATAAAACACGTATATATTTCATCAAGTTCACAAAATGGGCTCCCGGAGGGGCTCAGCTATCGCCGGAGTTGGCTGGAGAGGGGAGCGGCGTCGGCGTCGAACATGGCTGTCGCCGGAGTCCTTGTCCCGGTTTCCACGGGGGCAGCGGCGGTGCGGGGGCGGAGGCGGCGGCGGCGCTGCGGTGAGCGGGGGCGAGCAGCGGAGGCGGGCCGGTGCCGACGGGGACAGGCGGAGGCGGAGGGGAAGAGGGGAGGGCCCTTACCGGCGTTGCCGAGGAGAGGGGCGGCGAGGCTCGAAGGAGACCGGCGAGGAGGAGTGGCAACTGCGACGAGCGGTTCGGCGTCAAGGTCGGGCAGCCTGGCGGCGTCAATCTGTCCTTCTCCCGGGCGGTGGCTGGCACCAGGAGAAGAGGGGTTTATATAGGAGGTACCTTTAGTCCCGGTTCCAGCCACGAACCGGGACTAAAGGTCATTTAGTCCCGGTTCCAGCCACTAGCTCGGACTAAAGGGTGGGCGCCAGGCCCACTGGCACGCACCTTTAGTCCCGGTTGGTCTCACCAACCGGGACTAAAGGTTGGTCACCGAAAAGGACCTTTAGTCCCGGTTGGTGAGACCAACCGGGACTAAAGGTTGATTTTCTCTTTTCTTATTTTGTTTTTCTAAACAGAACTGTTTCTGTTTTTTGATTTTGAATAACTGTTAGAATATTTAGAGTTTTTTAATGAATCTTTTTGCTTTAGGTCAAAAAAAATAAACTTTCTGTTAGTGCCAATAGTTTTCAAATTTGAATAGTTTAAATTTGAATTCTTTGAAATTTGTGTGAATCACTAGTTTGTGAATAACTTTAGTTTAAAAATAGATTTTTGAGTGATTATTTTTCTTGCTGTTTAATATTAGTATTTTTTATCAGTATGTTCAATTTGGGAATATTTAGGATATTTTAAATAGGTGTTTTAGTCAAAAACAGATTCTGTTTAACTCTTTTAGTTTTATACCTTTTTCCTTTGTTTCTGTTTTTAGAAATTTTTAGGATATTTTAGTTTCTGTTTTCTTGTTATTGTTTTGCCAAATTATATTATGTTTCTGTTCTTCAACATGAGGAGTTTTAATTTTCATTTTGAAAAATTAGTTGAGACATTCAATTTTACAGAATGAAATTAATTCTTGTAAAATGCATAACAATTCGAAAACTAAACCAAAAGAGTTGGACATAATTGAATTGATT
Organism: Elymus sibiricus; assembly: GCA_039707655.1. Taxonomy (NCBI): domain Eukaryota; kingdom Viridiplantae; phylum Streptophyta; class Magnoliopsida; order Poales; family Poaceae; genus Elymus; species Elymus sibiricus. Next base: position 448,948,443 of record CM077667.1, on the reverse strand, counting down.
AACTCCTCAGAAATCATGTTTCAAATGCCAAAATGCCCTAGCTCTTACAAAGATTCCCTTCGGTTTGTCCGAAGTGGGACTTTCCAGCTATAAGTGCGGAAACTCACTAGAGAAAAGGGATGACGGTGAAGCCGGTCATATCCTAGAGTGTGATCTTGGGGTATAAAACGTTTTCTTCGCGTGTGTCCCTTTCTTATGATTGCGCCGTAACCATGGAGAATCTTCATCATTTAACTGGATGCTTGGGTCAGTCTTCACCCTCAAGGGAGGAATTTCATTAAACTTTTCATAATCTTCTGACATGTTTGTCTTGTCCTCGACTCCCATGAAGTTTCTTTTCCCTGAAAGAACTATGTGGCGCTTTGGCTCATTGTATGATGTATTCGCTTCCTTATCTTTTCTTTTTCTCGGTGTGCTAGACATGTCCTTCACATAGAAAACCCGTGCCACATCATTGGCTAGGACGAATGGTTCCTCTGTGTACCCAAGATTGTTGATATCCACTGTTGTCATTCCGTACAGCGGGTCTACCTTAACCCCTGTCAGATTGACCCATTTGCACCGAAACAAAGAGATCTTAAAATCACGTCCATACTCAAGTTCCCATATCTCCTCTATGTAACCATAATATGTGTCATTTTCCCTATTGTTGTTTGTTGCATCAAAGCGGACACCACTGTTTTGGTTGGTGCTCTTTTTATCTTGGGTGATCGTGTAAAATGTATTCTCATTTATCTCGTACCCTTGGAAAGTCAATACAGTCGAAGATAGTGTCTTGGCCAAAGAGTACATCTCATCTCCAACAGTGTTGTTATTCATGAGATGTGTTTGCAACCAACCGCCGAAAGTCGCCATGTGTGTACGTTTAATCGAGCGGTCATACTGCTCTGGGTTCTTCGAGCGTACAATATCCATGTGTTCCTTGATATACGGAGCCACCAAGGTGGAATTTTGTAGAACTCTGTAGTGTGCTTGAGTGAAATTATGTCCGTCCATACATATTTCTACTTTCTTTCCTAGCATGCCTTTTCCACTCAGTCTCCCATCATGCCGCGATTCAGGAACACCAATCGGCTTAAGGTCAGGAATAAAGTCAACACAAAACTCAATAACCTTCTATGTTTCATGGCCCTTGGAGATGCTTCCTTCTGGCCTAGCACAGTTATGAACATATTTCTTTAAGACTCCCATGAACCTCTCAAAGGGGAACATATTGTGTAGAAATACAGGACCCAGAATGGTAATCTCTTCGACTAGGTGAACTAGGAAGTGCATCATAATATTGAAGAAGGATGGTGGGAACACCAACTCGAAACTGACAAGACATTGGACCAAATCATTCTGTAACCTTGGTAGGATTTCTAGATCGATTACCTTCTGAGAAATTGCATTGAGGAATGCAGCTTCACAATGGCTAATCGATCCTTTTTCGGTAGAAGCCCCCTCAATGCAACCGGAAGTAATTGCGTCATAATCACATGGCAGACATGAGACTTTAGGTTTTGGAACATTTTTCTCTGCCACATTTATTATTCCCTTTATATTCGACGAGAAGCCAGATGGGACCTTCATACTGAGCACGCATTCAAAAAAGATTTCCTTCTCTTCTTTGGTAAGAGCGTAGCTGGGAGGACCTTGATACTGCTTTGGATGCATGCCGTCTTTTTCGTTCATACGTTGTTGGTCCTGCCGTGCCTCCGGTGTATGTTTTGTCTTCCCATACACGCCCAAGAATCCTAGCAGGTTCACACAAAGATCCTTTGTCACCTGCATCATGTCAATTGCAGAGCGGACCTCTAGGACTTTCCAATGCTATAGATCCCAAAATATAGATTTCTTCTTCCACATGGGTGCGTATCCGTCAGCGTCATTCGGAACAGATTGTCCGCCAGGACCCTTTCCAAAGATTACTTTTAAATCCTTGACCATATCAAGTATATCATCACCAGTACGGTGGCCAGGCTTCTTCCGGCTATCTGCCTCACCTTTGAAATGCTTGCCTTTCTTTCTTAAGAGATGCCTGATCGGAAGAAACCAACGATGTCCCGGGTACACATTCTTCTTACATTTATCCAAATATATACTTTCAGTCTCATCTAAACAGTGCGTGCATGCATTGTATCCCTTGTTTGTCCGTCCTGAAAGGTTACTAAGAGCAGGACAATCATTGATGGTTACAAATAGCAACGCTCGTAGGTCAAATTCCTCCTATTTGTGCTCATCCCACACACGTACACCTTTTAAATCCCACAACTGTAAAAGTTCTTCAACTAGTGGCCATAGGTACGCATCAATGTCGTTGCCAGGTTGCATAGGGCCTTGGATGAGCACTGGCATCATAATGAACTTCCACTTCATGCACAACCAAGGAGGAAGGTTATAGATATATAGAGTCACATGCCAGGTGCTATGATTGCTGCTCTGCTCCCCCAAAGGATTAATGCCATCTGCACTTATACCAAACGATAAGTTCCTTGCGTCATCTGCAAAATCCGGCCACTCTCTCTCGATTTTTCTCCACTGCGACCCATCAGCGGGTACTCTCAACATCCCGTCTTTCTTACAGTCTTCTTTGTGCCATCGCAAAAACTTGGCATGCTCTTTGTTTTGGAACAAATGTTTCAACCGTGGTATTATAGGAGCATACCACAACACCTTGGCAGGAATCCTCTTCCTGGGGCGCTCGCCCTCAACATCACCAGGGTCATCGCGGCTGATCTTATAGCGCAATGCACCGCATACCGGGCATGCATTCAAATTCGCATACTCACCGCGGTAGAGGGTGCAGTCATTAGGGCATGCATTTATCTTCTGCACCTCTAATCCTAGAGGGCAGACAACCTTCTTTGCTTCGTACGTACTGTCGGGCAATTCGTTTGTCCTTTGGAAGCATATTCTTTAACATTTTCAGCAACTTTTCAAATCCCTTGTCAGATACACCATTCTCTGCCCTCCATTGCAGCAATTCCAGTGTGGTACCCAGCTTTTTCTTGTCATCTTCGCAATTTGGGTACAACAATTTTTTGTGATCCTCTAACATGCGCTGCAACTTCAACTTCTCCTTTTCACTTGCACAATTTCTCTTTGCATCAGCAATGGCTCGACCAAGATCATCAGCGGGCTCATTTGATGCCTCTTCTTTAGCTTCTTCCCCCATTGTAGTACCATCGTATTCAGGGAACCCAGGATAGTTGTCATCATCCTCTTCTTCTTTATTGTCTTCCATTATAACCCCTCTTTCTCCGTGCTTGGTCCAACAGTTATAGCCGGACATGAAACCGGACTGAAGCAGGTGGATGTGAAGGACTTTTGAGGTAGAGTAATTCCTATCATTCTTACAGACACCACATGGACAACACATAAAACCTTCCCGCTTGTTTGCCTTAGCCGCACGCAGAAAACTATGCACGCCATTAATGAACTAGGGAGAGCGTCGGTCATTGTACATCCATTGTCGACTCATCTTCATTACACAACATCGAAGTGACCAAATTAATACAAGTTCATACATAAAGTTCATACACACTTATTCTCATAAAAACATACAACTATCTAGCTAAAGCATTTAAATGCAACAACAAATGCGATCAAAATTGCAACTAAGGTAATAATTAATCCAACAGCATAATGATACCAAGCCTCTTCATTAATGGCATATTTTCTAATCTTTCTAATCTTCAAGTGCATTGCATCCATCTTGATATTGTGATCATCGATGACATCGGCAACATACAACTCCAATTTCATCTTCTCTTCTTCAATTCTTTTCAATTTTTCTTTCAAATAATCGTTTTCTTTTTCAACTAAATTTAACTTCTCGACAAGAGGGTCGGTTGCAATTTCTGGTTCATATACCTCCTAGATAAAAATATCTATGTCAACTTGATGGGCATAATTGTCATAAAAACACGAAATGAAACAAAATAGTTATAAAAGATAATATACCACATACGAATCATAAACTGGACGAGGGCCGACAGGAACGGATATCAAAACCATTGCACTATATATAACAAAAAATCATACAAGTAAGAAAATTATACAAGTTAATTTGAGCTCAAATTCAATATAAATCAAATAAACTTCACATAATTACTCCCAAACTAAAAACCCACAAATCACTATACTTATAGAGCATGAAACGAGCTAAACTAGCAATGAGAGATGAAAGGATGAAGTTGTTAACCTTTTAGAATGATGGGGTGCCTCCAATCTTGACAAATCTTGGCAACAATGGATGATGAGCTCGAGCTAGGGGAAGGGAACAGAGAGGAAAGAAAGGAGAGCTTGTTGGGCTCGGGCTAGAAGAAGCATCTATATATAGGGATATCTTTAGTACCGGTTGGTCAAACCAACCGGGACTAAAGGTCCATCTCTAGTCCCGGTTGGTGATACCAACCGGGACTAAAGGTGATCGCAGGGGCCCCAGCCTGACGCAACCCTGACACAACCCTTTAGTCCCACTAGAAGTCCCTCATGAATCGGGACTAGAGGTGGCCCTACCCCCGTCCGCTCCTAGCTGTTGGAACCGGGACTACTAGTGCTGGTTCCAAACCCGGCCGAGACTAAAGCTCCGGACGAAAGGTCCGTCTTCTACTAGTGCCATTAAAAAACCTTTAGGAAGAATAAATGATGTTCTCATTGTTGCAAATAAGAATTATGTGCCTGTAGATTTTATTGTGCTTGATATTGATTGCAATCCTACTTGTCCAATAATACTTGGAAGACCTTTCTTACGAACTATAGGTGCAAATATTGATATGAAAGAGGGAAACATAAGGTTCCAATTTCCATTAAATAAAGGGATTGAACACTTCCCTAGGAAGAGAATTAAACCACCTTATGAATCAATTATGAGAGCTACTTATGGGTGGAGTGTCAAAGATGACAACACTTGAAACTATGCATTATGCCTAGCTAGGGGCATAAAACAATAGCGCTAGTTGGGAGGCAACCCAATAGTTATCTTTATTTTTGCTTTTTACTTTCTGTTGTGTGTGATAACATGATAATAGCCTCTGTAATGATTGTGTTTTTATGTTTTAATTAGTGTTTGTGCCAAGTTAAGCCTTTGGGATGACTCACAAGATGAGTAGAATTGATACAGTGCAAAAACAGAAACTTTAGCGTCCAGTGCAGAATTTCTATGATTTTACCGGAATGTATTTTTTATCTGAATTTTTTACAAAGTATTTATATACAAATAATTTAGGTTTGACTTCTTTTTTAGAATTTTTAGAGTTACAGAAGTATAGGTTTTCTTCTTTATAGACTATTCTGTTTTACATAGATTCTGTTTTTGCTTGCATAGTTTGTTTGTTTTGATGATGCTATGGATTGTATCGGGGGGTATAAGCCATGGCGAATTTAGAATACAGTACCTATTATGCAATAATGAAATATGAATCAATTTATAACAGTGCCAAAATTATTTGATATGTTGCTTATACTAACGGATCTCGCTAAGTTTTGTTGTGTTTTGTGTGATTGAAGTTTTCAAGTTTTGGGTGTTAACACGATGGACGAAGGAATAAGGAGCAAAAAGAGCCTAAGATTGGGGATGCCCAAGGCAACCCAAGGTAATATTCTAGGAAGACTCAAGTGTCTAACCTTGGGGATGCCCCGAAAGGCATCCCCTCTTTCGTCTCAATCCATCGGTATGTCACTTGGAGCTATATTTTTATTCGCCACATGATATGAGTTTTGCTTGGAGCGTCTTTTTCTTTTGTTTTTATTTTGCCACAATCATCGTTTTGCTGGACACACCTATTTGATAGAGACATGCCTTCATCATAATTTTTTAGAATACTCTATGTGCTTCACTTATATCCTTTGAGCTTAGCAGTTGCTCTAGTACTTCACTTGTAACATTTTGAACACGTTGGCGTATAGATTTTATAGAAATAATTGCACTCTCGTTCTTCACTTATATTTTTTTTTAGAGTTAATAAATAGTGATGGTAATTTGCATGGGTCATAAGACTAGTCCATAAATAATAGGTATTCAATGAGTGATAATCAAAACCATCATGTAGCAGACTAAACAAAAATCTTGGGTTAATGATATTGATGTGGTAATTTGAAAGGGTGTGAGTGCATGGTTGTCGGTTCGTAGAAGTATTGATATTAAGAGGTGTTAATTTCCCGTTTGACTAAATATTAGAAAAAGGCATAGTGCGGATGTGTGAGCATTTCTATTCCTCGTTGAAATCCTAGTGTTGTTTCAAGTCGGAGGCGCGCGATGGTTAACTCCTCCCAACCTCCTCCCTCGGGGCATGCGAGTAGTACTTTGATTTTTGATAAAACTAATAAAACTTTGCAATGAGTATATGAGTTCTTTATTACTAATGTGAACCCGTGGACATACGCAATCTCACCACCTCATATTTTGCTAGCCTCTTCGGTACCGTGCATTTCTCATTCTCACCTCGAGGATCGGTGCAAACTTCACTGGTGCATCCAAACCCCGTGACATGATACACTCTATCACACATAAACCTTCTTATATCTTCCTCAAAACAGCCACCATACCTACCTATTATGGCATTTCCATAGCCATTCCGAGATATATTGCCTTGCAAATTCCACCGTTACATCATATGACTAGTTCATTCATCGTCATATTGCTTTGCGTGATCATATAGAGCTGACATAGTATTTGTGGCAAAGCCACCGTTCATAATTTTTTCATACATGTCACGCTAGATCATTGCACATCCAGGTACACTGCCAAAGGCATTCATAATGAGTCATATTGTTTCATAGTTATTCATATCGAGTTTTCATATTGAGTTGTAAGTAGATAAAAGTGTGATGATCATCATTAGAGCGTTGTCCAAGTGAGGAAATAAAAATGGGGGAGGCCAAGTGAGCCCACCATAAATTAAAAAAATGAAAAAAAAATGAGAGAAAAAGAGAGAAAGGACTTTGCTACTATCCTTTACCACACTTGTGCCTCAAAGTGGCACCTTGTTCTTCATATAGTGAGTCTCATGTTATGTCATTTTTATATGCTAGTGGGAATTATTTTTCATTATTAAAAACTTGGCTTGTATATTCCGATGACGGGCTTCTTCAAATGCCCAAGGTCTTCATGATCAAGCAAGTTGGATGCACACCCCAGTTAGCTTCAGTTGAGCTTTCATACACTTATAGCTCTAGTGCATCATTTGCATGGCAATTCCTACTCCTTACATTGATATCTATCGATGGGGATCTTAATAGCCCGTTGATACGTCTAGTTGATGAGAGACTTTCTTCTCCACTTTTTACCCCATTGATATCTACCACAATATTATATTCCACCTTTATGATATGTCCATGGTTCATGCTCATGTATTGTGTGAAGAATAAAAAGTTGATGCACATTGAAAAGGTACGATTCAAATGTCTGACTTGGGCACCGTGGTGCTTGACATTTGTATTAATGTGGTGAAGACGGAGCCACACCTTACTATTATGATAAAATGAATGTGGGTAAACATTCTTTGAGGATCATATATTTTGAAAGATTGATGATTATGTTGCTTGTGCCTATAAATATTACTATGTTGATGTTTGTTAATTCATCGTTTCTCAATGAGCATACATTCAAAAGATTACATATTGGGTAGCATGTTACATCAAAAATTCTATTTTTATCATTTACTTACTTGAGGACGAGGAGGAATTGAGCTTGGGGATGCTGATACGTCTCCAAGATATCTATAATTTTTTATTGTTCCATGCTATTATATTATCATTCTAGGATACTTTTTGAGTATTTATTTACCAGTTTATATTATTTTTGAGCACTAACCTATTGACCCAGTGCCTAGTGCCAGTTGCAGTTTTCTGCGTGTTTTTTGTTTTTCAGGTTTATAGTACCAAACGAAGTCCAATTGCCCCAAAACTTGTTTATGATTTTTTCTGGACCAAAAGAAGACCTAGAAGCTTTGGGAGGAGACCGGAGGCCGCACGAGGGAGGCACAAGCCAATAGGACGCGCCCAGGGGGGTCGGCGCGCCCTAATGGCTTGTCCCTCCCTGGTGGCCCTCCTCCCATTCTCTGGCCTATAAATTCACATATATTTCAAAAACCCTAGAGGGCATTCCGATACACTTTTTCCGCCGCTGCAAGTCTCTGTTCCGTCGCGATCCCATCTGGAGCTCCGTTCCGGTGCCCTGCTAGAGGGGGGTATCGATCACGGAGGGCTTCTTCATCAACCTTGTTGCCCTCATGATGATGTGTGAGTAGTTCACCACAGACCTACGGGTCTGTAGTTAGTACCTAGATGTCTATCTCTCTCTCTTTCGATCTTCAATACAATGATCATCACATCTTCGCTTTGATCTATCTGATGTAATTTTTTTGCACGGTGCCGTTTGTTGGGATCCGATGAATTGTGGGTTTATGTTCAAATTATTCATGAAAAGTATTTGAGTCACCTCTGATATATATTATGATACTTAATTGCATGATAATTATTGCTTCGTAAATCTCTCTAATCCCTTGAAATAGTTTGGCCAACTAGATTGATATTTCTTCGGTGAGAGGGGTGCGTTGTAATGGGTTCAATCTGGCGGTGCTCTATATCCCAGTGACAGAAAGCGACAAAACACGTCTTTGTATTGTTGCCACTATGGATATAATGATGGGGTTAGTTCATATTAATTGAATTCTCTTTGTCTACATCATGTCCTTGTTCTCCAAGCATTACTCTGTTTTACTTAATACTCTAGATGCATGATGGATAGCGGTCGATGGGTGGAGTAACAGTAATAGGTGCAGGAAGGAGTCGGCCTATTTGCTTATGGACGTGATGCCTATATATACATGATCATTTCCATGAATATCACATAACTATGCACTTTTCTATCTATTGCCCAACAGTAATGTGTTTACCCACCGTATGTTTCCTACATGAGGAATGCTGCTAGGGAAAACTATGCCCCCCCCCCCCGAGTCTATTCACTTATATATTTACAAAAGCTATCAATACCTTGCTTCCATTATTTATTTTTATTTTTATTTTGCAATTTACAATTTTCTATTATCATGTACACACTTCATTTGCTTGCAAATAACGATTTCGAGGGGATTGACAACCCTCTTGCCTGCGTTGGGTGCAAGTGTTTGCTCTTTTGTGTGCAGTCGTTGAAGACGGTTGTTGATTGATATTCGTATTGGTTCGATAAACCTTGGTTCTTAACTGAGGTAAATACTTATCCGTATTGTGCTGCAATTACCCGTTCCTCTTCAAGGAAAACTCAATGCAGATCACAAGTATCAGTGGCACATGCAAATTTACTTGGAACGGCAGGGTAATACCGTATATGGGTAGGTATGGTGGACTCATGTGGAATAACTTGGTTTAAGGATTTTGGATGCACAAGCAGTATTCCTGTTTAGTACAGATGAAGGCTAGCAATAGATTGAGAAGCGACCAGCTAGAGAGCGAAAACGGTCATAATCATGCATTGCAAATAATTAATATTGAACATAGAATGAGCAGGATATGAACACTCTGAATTTAAATATCATGAAGGCTACATTGGTTTTGAATCAACTACATGTTTGCACATGGGCCAAGTCAAGCCGCTCGAATTACTCAGAGGGAGATACCATACTACCATACTACATCATAACAATTTTAATGCATGTTGACACATAAGATAAATCATTATACACTCCTAGCTATTTAAGCATGGCATGAGAAACTATAATCTCTAATTGTCATCATAAACATGTTCACTCATGATATACTGAATCGAGATCGATCGAGCTAATTAAACATATTTACAAAATTGGAAAACAAAAGAGTCCATAGGAGCTTCCTTCACCACGATCACTTCATCAAATATCGTCATTATTGCCTTTCACTTGCACAACTGAATGATGTGATAATAATAATAGTGGAAGAGTGTCGTGTTCTAAGCTGGAATCTGCAAAGCAGTTTTATGCAAAGGAGAAGACGAGGCAATATTGGATCTCTGTTAGATCAACATTAATGCATATGAGAGCCACTCAACATTTTCATCGTCGTCTCCTCCCTTCAACGAGTCAATAAAAAGAAAAGAAATTCAGAGAAACACACTGAAATATTTTTGGAGTTTTTGTTTTTCTCAGGAAAGCAAATAAACAAAGGAAAAACAAGAACGAGAAAAATTATTTACACGGGAAAGCTCCCAATATGTAAAGGAAAGGTTTTTTGGGTTTTTCTTTTTAATACTACAACTAACTAAACGGGAAAGAAAACCCTAAAAGAAACGAGAAATGTTTTTGGATTTTCAAAGTTCTTCAAACAAACAAGAAGAAGGCAGAAAAATAAAGCTAACATGGATATACAATGAAAGAGGGTGAACACCGACAATTGATATGAAATGTGTGAACATGAATGTAATGTCGCTGAGAAACACGTACTCCCCCAAGCTTAGGCGTTCGCCTAGCTTGGTGATCACCACTGTTGGTCTGGATAATAGTTGATGTGGTAGCTCGTGGAGGCATTCTGTGCCGCCTCCTCAGCCAAGCGAGCGGCCTCTACTGCAGCATTGTACTCTTGCACCTCGTCCTCGAGAACATAGTATCTTTGTCGAGTCTGAAAATCAAAGAGAGCGGGCGCAGGCAATGTAACAGAAACATGCTTATATTTATAAAATGTTAGGTTGTACTCATAACCCCTAGCACTGTCCATAATAAAGTCATGATGACGCATGGCTTCAAGGTCTAAATATTTTTCAGGTAACATAGGGTCATTAGGTTGGGGTGAGACTCCTAGTTTTGCAGCTACGCGAAACACCGCGCCCCCGCCGCGTCTATCTATATAAGCTAATCCCTCCGAGCGGTAGTGAATACCAGGACTTAGCAATATTTGATTGCGTTCATAGGAATGGGTGTATGTGTGTATGTATTAATGTCTGCGTCTGTACTGTGTTAAAAAACGTTTTGTGTATGCTTGCTTTGCGGCGAAAAAACCCTCATAATTATATTAAAGATCGAGTTAGATGTAGTATAAAACATCCCAATAAATAAATATATATGCAACGAGTCATTAAACCACAATCACCAGAGCGGGTTATATTTGTGTGTGTGTGTGTTGTGCATGTAGGTTTGTGCGCATTTATGTGCGCTCTTGATATCGGTATATACTTACACAAGTTTTATACTATCGACGTGCAAAATATATTGTTGCATGAAAATTCCACTGTTATATTTTTATTTTTTATGTTATGGAGCAGTACAACTTTTGTACCAATTGTGTGCAATTTTTTATGTCATCGTTTGCTTTGATTTTTTTTCATTTTGTTTCTTCTTTAGGGTAATACATTTGCCCTTAATTCATTCTTCCTTAGAAAAAAAATATATGTTTTTCTGTTTTTAGTTTTATTCTGTCTTTTTGCAGTTGATTTCTACTATTGTATGTATGTGCGGGTGGGGTGGAGTATTATGCATTTTGTTTAGAGTTCAACTAGTTCATTATTCTTATGTGCGCGCTCATTCATGCATGTTCTTGTGTGTGTACGCACGCATGCATGCTCATCCGTGCATGTTTTTGCGTTGTGCGCGTGCGCATGCGCGCTCATTCGTGCATGTTCTTGTGTGTACGCTCGTCACACAAATAGGTGTTCATAAATATGTGTGCACGCGTGCGCATGTGCATGAGTGAGAAAAGGGGATAAGAGACCATTAATATGTGATTTAATTCATGCTCAACATATCGAGAGACAATTAGTCTCTATTGTTGTTGCTATGCTATCTGAACACCCAACATAACATGGTTGTATAAAAATTGCAATATGTGTGCAGATCATACTGTTGTTTAAAAATTGCACTACTACACATTCATATTTGCATATTATGGAACGGTGCAAATTCTATGAGATCTACGTGCAAGTTTTTGTCATGATTTATTTTAAGTTTCCAATCTTCCAATTTTTCTTCCTTGAGAGTAATACCTAAAATTTTAGTTCATTCAACCTTCGAATTTTTTTTTGTGGTAATATATGACTTCATTTACTAACAAGGAAAATATGACTTACACAAAAGGAAAATATTTATTTTCTCATATATATGATATATTTTTCTGCTGTATTTTGTTGTTGCTTAGTCGATTTCGGCCGTTGAATATTCTCATTATCTCATATATGCTAATTACATGCCATGTTTGCAAATCATTTTCTAATCAAGTTGAAGCCCCGCAATCACAAATGCCAAGATAAAGGAGATTAGGCTTAGCGTCACCGAAATTCAAAACTTGCATGCCTGCACAGCCCTGGAATGCAATAGTTGCATGCATACTGCATGCAAGAAACGGTCCATCATTAGGCTTTTTGACCTAAGGGAGCGGCAACACAGGCCTCCTCGGCAGCACGCTCTTTTGTTTGTTGGATCTTAATCTAAAGGTATAGATAAAAGGTGAGTGAAACTTAAATTAATCTCAGGCACCACATATACGTCGTCCCGTCATAAAAGTATGGCGCGCTGTATATATAGCGATAAGGTATACATCGGCATAAATAGGAGAATTCAAAAGTATACATCGGCTTAGGGTAAACATGGGCATGGGCAGCGCGGCCCGAAAAACCCTGGACGGGCCGGGTCAGGCTTTACGTTTGGGCCGGGCTTGGGCTTCAAAACTAGGCCCGGTTGTCATTTCGGGTTGGGCTCGGGCTTGAGGAAACTGCCATTTTACACGGAAGCCCGACCCGGCCCGGCCCGAAATCCATCTTTTTAGTCCATTCGGACCGGGCTCGGGCCTGAGTGATTTTTTGCCGGGCCGGGCCGGGCTCAGGCTTGGGATTTTCAGTTCGGGCTTTCTCAAGCCCGGCCCGAAGCCCGGCCCGGCCCGGGGTATGCCCAGGTTTAGCTTAGGGCATCTTCATCGCCGACCGTCAAACCGCCCGCATCCGTCCGAACTCACCAGTCCGGACCCCGGAAGCCATCCAATGCTGACCCATTCGTCCGTGACGCAGTCTGAACCATGATTTTCTCGTAAACAAGAACCAAACATGAGGGGATTTTGCGGGAGTCCGGACACAAGAAACGTCAGACTCTCACCCCCTTGGCCCATATAAAAGGAAGGCAGAACCCGCGCTTTTGTAGCATCCCACACTGTTTTCGCGCCAAAATCCTCCATTTTCTTCTTCCATCCCCCGCCGCCCTACGATCAATTCTCGCCCTTTTCTTCCACCCTCTCCTTCCTTTCGTCGTCGACGCATGGAACCGAAGAACTTGTCAGAGATCAAGGTGGCTAAGGTGCAGGAGGATATGAGCATCACACTTGCCGGAAGATTAGCTCAGCAATGCGGAAAACTCGCCGCGACAAAGCGAAGGCTGCAAAGGAGGAGAATCTCAAGAAGCGAATGGCTGTCGTTAGGCATGGTGGTGGCGGTCGTGGCGTCGGGCGTGGTGATCTCTTTGGATACCGATGCAAGAATGATCGTGCAATCCGTCCACTACCAAATGTTGCAGCGGCACAAAATGAGGTTATAGCGGCGGAAAATGAGGACGTGGCGGAGGCGGAGGTGACACCTTGATTGGGGAGCAGATGGCTGGGATTGCCGGTCCAGCAGGGCATAAAACTGCATGAACTACCGGACTGGTGTTCTTTTCGATTCGGGAACGTCAAACTACGCATACTTGCCTCTTTTTGGTTGTGATCAGGCACACAATACGCATTGGTGTGATCCGGCGCACTATGTGGATCGGACTAAATTTGAATTTCAAATTACTCTTTACTGACGAACATATATAGGATAGCATTGGATGGCAGTCTCACGCATCCATATCCACGGACTGGTCTTCTGTCCATGAACGGATGGAGGAGGAAATTTGTGGGTCGGGCGTTGGAGATGCCCTTACGCCATCTCCAACGGCAACCCACAAATTTCCAACCGCATCCGTCCGTCGAGAGGTGGGGACCAGTCCACGGACACTGATACGGGAGGCCGCCATGCAACGCTATACCCGCATATATTTGGCCAACAATTCGAACTGACCGGACGAAATTCGTTCAAACCAGGCGGATTTCATTCAAGTTTGGATATAATTTACATAAACGGACGATATTTCGACCGTTTTTTCACTAAAAACTATAAAAACACACTAAACCTTACATCGGACGACCATCTCATAAGCGTGGCCACCCTGTCATGCGGCACCGCCCTCGGCACCCGTGCCATTATCATCATCGCCCCTCCAGCGGCCCAAGGATGGCAGAGGGCCGCGACAGCCTTGTCCTTGGGCTGCCTGACGCTCGCGGAGGAGCCGCTTCGCCTCCTGTAGCGTCATGCGAAGGGCCGCCTTGGCCATTGCCGAAGGCACCAACGGCTGATACGTCTCCAATGTATCTATAATTTTTGATTGTTCCATGCTATCATATTATTAATCTTGGATACTTTTATATGCATTTATATGCTATTTTATATTATTTTTGGGGACTAACCTATTAATCCAGTGCCTAGTGCCAGTTCCTGTTTTTTTGCGTGTTTTTGACTTTTTAGAAAATTAATACCAAACGAAGTCCAAACACGATGAAACTTTATAGTGATTTTTTTCAGAACCAAAAGGGTCCCTAGAAGGTTCGGGAAGAGGCCAGAAGACGTACGGGAGATTCATGAGCTCACAGGGCGTGCCCTGGGGGTAGCCCCCCCCCCCTCCCCCCAAGCTCATGACTCCCACGCAACTCCGTTAGACCTAATTCCATTTCTATAAATTCCCAAACCAACAGGGAGACACCTGGAAAAAAAATCCACCGCCGCAAGCCTCTGTTCTTCCTCGATCCCATCTGGAGACCTTTTCGGGTACTCTGCAAAAGGGGAATCGGTCAAGGAGGCCATCTACATCAACCTTGTTCCCTCTATGATGGTGCGTGAGTAGTTCACCACAGACCTACGGGCCCATAACTAGGAGCTAGATGGCTACTTGTCTCTCTTTGATCTTTAATAACATGTTCTCGTCAATCTTCTTGGAGTTCTATCCGATGTAATCTTCTTTTGCGGTGTGTTTGTTGGGATCCGATGAATTGTGGGTTTATGATTAGATTATTCATTGAAAGAATTGTGTCTTTTATGAACTTTATTATGCATGATTGTTATAGCTTTTTATTTCTCTCTAATCTATCTGTTTGGTTTGGTCAACTAGATTGATTTATCTTAAGCGGGGGAGGTGCTTTGTAATGGGTTCAATCTTGCGGTGTCCTCACCCAATGACAGTAGGGGTAGCGAGGCACGTATTTGTATTGTTGTCATTAAGGATAAAACGACGGGGTTTATTCATATTAGTGGGTTTACTTTGTCTACATCATGTCATCTTGCTTAAAGCATTAATCTGTTTGTCATGAACTTAATACCTAGAGAGGCAAACATAGAAGCACTCTCGAAGTGGAGTAATAGTAGTAGATGAAGAATCGTTTTGGTCTACTTTTGTCGGGCGTGATGCCTATATATACATGATCATTGCCATGAATAACATCATAACTATGTGCTTTTCTATCAATCGACCAACAATAATTTGTCTACCCACCTTATGCTATGTGTTCGAGAGAGAAGCTTCTAGTGAAAACTATGGCCCTCGGGTCTACTTAATCATATTGCTAAAAACCAAATATACCTTGATGCAATTTATTTACTTTCTTTTTACTTTTATTTTTATCTATCTATCACTATCAGAATTAATCCTTGCAAGTAACGATTTCAAGGTATTGACAACCCTCTTGACCGCGTTGGGTGCAAGTTTTTGCTTTTGTGTGTGTAGGTGCTGATGACAAGAATTTGTGTGGTTCTCCTATTGGTTCGATAACCTTGGTTCTCACTGAAGGAAATAATTATCCGCTACTATATTGCTTCACCTTTCCTCTTTAGTGAAAATCCCAACGCAGCTCACAAGTAGTAGAAAGAATTTCTGGCGCCGTTGTCGGAGAGACATCTTCAAATTCTCACCAAGTTCCTACATACAAACTATCATCCACTTGTTCTACTTTTTATTTGCCTTTTTATTTTGCCTTTGCCTTTGCCTCTCTTTTTCATCTCCCTCCACTTCTCTAAAAAAATCAAAAACACAAAAATATTTGTGTCTGCTTGTCCGCTTTCCCTGCCACCATGTCTAGTTCCACCATTTCTCCACTCTCCCTTGATTTTGAGGCACTCTACTTCATGCAGTAATAGGGAGGTTTAGAATAATGGCATCTTATCGAATCTCTACTATAAGGAATGATGTAAAAAATCTTGCTTCGGAATTTTATGTGGGTCTCACTATGCCTACTTTTGAATTTTGCCGCTAAAGGAAATTTTATTCAAAGTGATGCTAATACTGTTTATGAAATAATAGAGGGGATAGTGGGGACTCCACTTCCACAAAAGGGATCTCCTTATACCCAGGAAGGAATTCAAATTCTAGAAAAACTATGGGATATGCAGAAAAAATTGGTTGACTTACAAAACTTTAATGAACCGCTCAAAACCCTTAGTGCTAATCTCAATCGCATGAATTCTCTTCTTACTGTTGGCAACCAGAGCCTTGACACCTTAGATAATAAAATTTCTTCTTCCTCTGGAGATTAGTGGGAAACGTAATGTGCTTCTAGGTTTTGAGAAAATCCCATCTAGGGAGGTAAAATCAAAGGATGACAATACTTGAAACTACGCATTATGCCTAGCTAGGGGCATAAAAGAATAGCGTTTGGTGGGAGACAACCCAATAGTTATCTTAAATTTTTGCTTTTACTTTCTGTTATTGTGAGTTCACACAATTATTGCTACTATAATGATTGTGTTTTTATGTTTCAATTAGTGTTTGTGCCAAGTAAAGCCTTTGGGATAATTTATATGATAGTAGAATTGATCCTGTGCAAAATAGAAACTTTTGCGCACTGTATTTAATTTCTATGATTTTACTGGAGTGTCTTTTTGATTTGATTGTTTTACACGGTATTGCTATACAAAGTTCCTAGGTCGTCCTAATTTTTAAGAATTTTCCTAGTTACAGAAGTATGGTTTTAGTACAGATCATTACATAATGTTCTGTTTTACACAGATTCTATTTTTGCTTGCACTGTTTAATTTTTTTTAAATGATGTTATGGATTATATCGGGGGTATAAGTAATGGGGAAGTTAGAATACAATAGTTATTATGAAATTATTAAATATGAACCTAATTATAACAGTACCTAAAGTTTATGATATGTCTATTATACTAACGGATCTCACAAGGTTTTTGTTGAGTTTTGTGTGCTGAAGTTTTCAAGTTTTGGGTGAGATAACGATGGATGAAGAAATAAGGAGCGGAAATACCCTAAGCTTCGGGATGCCCAAGGCACACCAATGTCATATTCAAGGAAGACCCAAGCGTCTAAGCCTGGGGCATCCCCTCTTTCGTCTGCAATCCATTGGTATGTCACTTGGAGCTACATTTTTGTTCATCACATGATATGAGTTTTGCTTGGAGCGTCATATATTATAGTTTATTTTATTTTTAGTTTGCCACAATCATTGTTTGTTGGACACACCTTTTTGAGTGGGACACGTATTTATTATAATTAACTATAATACTCTATGTGATTCACTTATATCTTTGAGCTAGGAAGTTGCTCTAGTGCTTCACTTATATCTTTTAAAGCACGACGGTGGTTATATTTCATAGAAATGATTGCACTCTCATGCTTCACTTAAATCTTTCTGAGAGTCTAATAAATAGTAATGGCAATATGCACGTGTTATAAGACTGGTCCAAAAAGGATAGGTATTCAAGAGGGATATTATAAAAACTTTCATGTTGATCACTAAATATGAAACGTATGGTTTGGTTATATTGATGTAGTAATATGAAAGGATATTGGTTCATGATCATTGGTTAGTAGAAATATCGGCATTAAAGTTTGTTATTAACTTCTCGTCTAAGTATTGATCATGGCACGGTGATGAGGTGTGAGAATTTTTTATATCTGAATGAAATCCTTGAGTGTTGTTATAATCGGATGTGTGCTATGGTTAACTCCTACCAACCAATTCCTAGGGGCATGTGAGTATTAGTTTACTTAGAGGGCTAATAGGCTTTCACAATAAGTATATGAGTTCTTTATGACTAATGTGAGTCCATGGATTATACACACTCCTACATTTCTGCAATTTGCTAGCCTCTTCGGTACTGTGCATTGTCCTTTCTCACCTTGAGAGTTGATGCAAACTTTGTCGGTTCATCTAAACCCCGTGATATGATACGCTCGATCACATATAAGCCTTCATATATCTTCGTCAAAAAAGCCACCATACCTACCTATTGTGGCATTTCCATTGTCATTGCAAGATATATGTCCATGCAACTTCCACTGTTCTGTGACATGACTTGTGTGTTCATCATCATATTGCTTTGCATGATTATATAGAGCTGACATGATATTTGTGGCACAACCACCATTCATCATTGTTATACATGTTATGCTAGATCATTGCACATCCTGCTACACTACTAGAGGCATTCATATAGAGCCATCTTGTATAGTTTTATCGAGTTGTAATATCGAGTTGTAAGTAAATAAAAGTGTGATGATATTCATCATTATTAGAGCATTGTCCCAGTGAGGAAAGGATGATGGAGACAATGATTCCCCCACAAGTCGGGATGAGACTCCGGACAAAAAATAAAAGAAGGAGAAAAAAAGAAGGAAAAAAAGAGACTATATAGCTTTCATACACTAATAGCTCTTAGTGCATCAGTTGCATGGCAATCCCTACTCCTCGCATTGATATCAATTGACGGGCATCTCCATAGCCCGTTTATCCGCCTAGTTGATGCGAGATTTTTTTCCTTTTTGACTTTCCTTTGATCTCTACCACCACATTCTATTTCACATATAGTGCTATATCCATGGCTCACGCTCATGTATTGCATGAAGTTGAAAATGCTGAAGCGCGTTAGAAGTATGATCCAGTTGCCTAGTTTAATACCGGGGTGCTCATGATTTATATTTATGCGATGAAGACGGAGTCATGCCATGCTAACATGATAAAATGAGTTGGGATAACACTCGTTAAGGATCGTATATTTTGAAAAGGTAATGCTTATGCTTCTTATATTCATAGATATTATTATGATGATATTAATTACTTCATCTATCCTCAATATTTATACTGAAAACAGATTACATGATATACATGCTAGGTAGCATTCAACATCAAAAATTATGTTTTTATCATTTACCTACTCGAGGACGAGCAGGAATTAAGCTTGGGGATGCTGATACGTCTCCAACGTATCTATAATTTTTGATTGTTCCATGCTATTATATTATCATTCTAGGATACTTTTTGAGTATTTATTTACCAATTATATTATTTTTGAGCACTAACCTATTCACCCAGTGCCTTGTGCCTGTTGTTGTTTTCTGCGTGCTTTCTGTTTTTCAGGTTTACATTACCAAACGAAGTCCAATTGCCCTGAAATTTTTTTATGGACCAAAAGAAGACCTGGAAGCTTCGGGAGGAAACCGGAGGCCGCACGAGGGAGGCACAAGCCAACAGGGCGTGCCTAGGGGGGTCGGGGCGCCCTGATGGCTTGTCCCTCCCTAGTGGCCATCCTACCCCTGTTCTCTGGCCTATAAATCCACATATATTCCAAAAAAACCTATGGGAATCCCGAAACACTTTTTCCGCCGCCGCAAGTCTATTCCGTCGTGATCCCATCTAGAGCTCCGTTCTGGTGCCCTGCCGGAGTGGGGGGTCAATCACAGAGGGCTTCTTCATCAACCTTGCTGCCCTCATGATGATGTGTGAGTAGTTCACCACAGACCTATGGGTCCATAGTTAGTACCTAGATGGCTATCTCTCTCTTTTGATCTTCAATACAATGATCATCGCATCTTCGCTTTGATCTATCCGATGTAATTCTTTTGTACGGTGCATTTGTTGGGATCCGATGAATTGTGGGTTTATGTTTATATTATTCATGAAAAGTATTTGAGTCACCTCTGATATATATTATGATTCTTAATTGCATGATCATTATAGCTTCGTAAATCTCTCCGATCTATTGAAATAGTTTGGCCAGCTAGATTGATATTTCTTCGGTGAGTGGGATGCGTTGTAGTGGGTCCAATCTGGCGGTGCTCTATATCCCAGTGAAAAAAAGGTACAAGACACGTCTTTGTGTTGTTGCCACTAAGGATAAAACGATGGGGTTAGTTCATATTAATTGAATTCTCTTTGTCTACAGCATGTAATTGTTCTCCAAGCATTACTCTGTTTTACTTAATACTCTAGATGCATGCTGAATAGCGGTCGATGGGTGGAGTAATGGTAATAGGTGCAGGCGGGAGTCGGCCTATTTTCTTATGGATGTGATGCTTATATATACATGATCATTGCCATGAATATCACATAAATATGCACTTTTCTATCAATTGCCAACAGTAATTTGTTTACCCATCGTATGTTTCCTACATGAGAGATGCCGCTAGGGAAAACTATGTCCCCCGGGTCTATTCACTTATATATTGACAAAAGCTATCAATACATTGCTGCCATTATGTATTTTTTATTTAATTTTGCAATTTACAATTATCTATTATCATCTACACACTTCATTTTCTTACAAATAACGAGTCCAAGGGGATTGCAACCCTCTTGCCCGCGTTGGGTGCAAGTGTTTACTCTTTTGTGTGCAGTCGCTGAAGACGGTTGTTGATTGATATTTCTATTGGTTCGATAAACCTTGGTTCTTAACTGAGGGAAATAGTTATCCGCATTGTGTTGCAATTTCCCGTTCCTCTTCACGGAAAACCCAACACAGTTCACAAGTATCAGCCACCACCAAAAGGATTAGAAGGCAAGCGTTTGATCCGCGGCACCGACCACAATACTGCCCCACATAATCCCCAACCGATGGAGGAGTAGAATGGTGCCACCACCAAGGTGGCTTCCTTGCAGGTAGCACACCATAGCCACTGGAAACCAGATAGATATCTAGGACAAAAAAGCACAAAGGAACTAGGAAGGGAAGGAATCTTTGAGGAAAGAAGCATCATGAGAGAGGGCGGCGCAAAGGGGAGCCACGACCTCCATAAACCACCGTCTAGTGGCATCGACGAGAAACATCGGGTCCCAAACAGAGTATGGGCCGCGACGGACAAGGGATCCCCCCCCCCCCCATTGGGGGGCTGCATCCACGGAGGTCGACTACGGCAACAGTGGGGAGGGGGATGGGGGAGGCTACCTAGGGGGTGCACATAATTAAGTATAGTCTCGGTGCACTAGTATATCTTAGTGTTGTAGTATCTAAAAAAACTTTATTTAACTTTTTAATGAGAGAAAGATTATGAGAAGTCTAAAATTTGATGTTAAGATCTATACCAAGATTAAGATTCATTTATTCTCAGTTTTCTCATTAAATAAAGTGACAGAACATATTTTACCTATGAAAAAGATTTTATCCAATACATTGATGTTTAGGTGAGGTGCTAAGTACATTAAAAACATTAGCAACTAAACTCTTCAACGCATAGGTTTTTTTGACCTCAAAAGACATATTTATTCAATAGATAATAATGTTACATCGTTCACCAAGAGAGGTACAATAGAGGGGGGGGGGGATCATCCAACCAGACCCTACTGGCCTAGTACTTAGCCAACTGGGCTAGTTCATGAGCTACAGAATTCGTTTCCCTATTCGCATGCTCATACTTAACCCTAATAAAATCTGGCTCCTTAGAAAAACAATCATGAAAAATCGCTGCAGCAATACCTGTAGAAGGCCTCTCATTCTTCATAATTTCTATTAATTCACTATTATCAGAGCTCACAACAACTTTATTGCAACCCATGGATTCGGCTAAGAACAAGCCATGCTTGAGAGCGAGACTCCTCAGCGCATAGGTGCTTAGCTTTTGTAGCTAAACTTCCTTCATTTAATTGTTTAGCACCTTAACTCCTTCATGCATTGGTTGGTTGACATTTTTCATAGGTCCATGCGCTTAGCGTCGTTTCTTTTTGGGGTCACCATAATGCTTTCTCCTCTTTAATTGCTTTGACATATCATTTTTTTGGCCATATGGCACCCATAACACCTATACACCATGGAGCACTAGGAAGAAAGCCGTGATATAAGTATCTCGCGTAATAATTGATTAAGAAACGTGTGGCGTCCAAGCCATACCCTCCCTCTGGCTCTAGCTCCAACACATTATTGGCTAAGTGACTTGTTTGAGCTAATCTAGGCGTACATATGGGCGTGGTTGCACTAGTATAATGTCTCTTTGCACAAAGGATCGGGGACTTTAGAAAATGTCGGTTATGGTAGCATTTGTGAGAAAAGAGGTGGATCAGCATCCATATTTGATCAGCCCCTCCAGTACGGCAGTATCCATATTTGATAAGCCCCTCCTCCACAAGTTAGGCATCTGCAATCGCTTCGAGAGTAGCTGCAGTGGTTAAAGGCGCTTTCTTAATTAATAACAAGTGATTCACTTGAGAAAGTATTTGTCTCTAAACCCAGTGATCATTGGTTGAGATGCTTGCAAGGTTGCTAGTTCGATGGGTTCTTTGCACTCCTCACGAAAGTGGCCCCTTGATCTACGGGGAGCAAAGTAATAAGACGCGAAAATGGTCCCTTGATCATTGAACTAATTGAGTTTTAAATTCTTAAGAGTTGTTTAATTAGCATTTGATGGTCTAGGACCTCAAAAGAAAGAGCTAGGGTGCGTACGTGACTACAAGCGGCAGAGTAAAGCGACCACATACACATACTCTGGGGGTGTTTGGTTGCAAGGGACTAAACTTTTTTAGTCCCAGGGACTAAAGAAAAAAGACCCTCCAGTAGAATCTTTTTTCTAGTCCCTTAAGAAAAAGTCCCTCCTGTTTGGTTGCATAGGGACTAAAAGGGACTTTTTCTAGTCTAGTCCCTGTAACCAAACAGGGCCTCTATATGGCTTCTTTGGCACGAGAGGGGATGTACTGGATGATAGACTTGTGGTAGTGGTATCTGCGAGCTTAATCACTCAGCTTTCTGTTTGTTAATAAGCTTAACAAAGACCCATGCAACGTGCAATTAGCCCACGCGAACGGCTGCATTGGGGTGGCACCACAAGTCCACAAGTTTATAGTTACAAGTTCCCAACTTAGTTATTTTAAACTTTGAAAACAACTTCCCTTTTCATTTCTTGGAACCGGTTAAGCACATACTCCGTAGTAGATAACTGAAGAGCAGGAAAGAAATAAGAAAACAGAGCAATCACAAAACCACTAAAGGAAACAGAGCAACCAGAGTGCTCCGGTATTATTATTGTACATACAATACATATGTCTCCAATCGGGCAGAAGCCAATACTGAGTAGTATTTTTTCTGTAAAGGATGAATATTATTGGCTTAAAATAAAGCATAAAAAAGTACATAACACGGTATGCGCACATCCGGCTTTTATATAGGTAGGATGCTCACAACCAACGTGAACTCACACACGTAAGGCGAAGGGAGAAATGAGTTGAAAAAGATGGAATATGTTTGCCGTGCACAATGTGACGGGCTTGGCTGTGTATTAGTATGGAGGCAATCTTGGTTGCCAAGAATACATAGGATTACATGAGATCTCAAGGATCAAACTAATAGGAAATAATCCTAGCTAATCTGTAGTCATAACTACACAGGTTACATGCCGAATATACATTAACATTCCCCCTCAATCTTAACTGGCCACAAGGTTGAGATTGTGTCTTAATTTGTCCAACACGACTTTTGTAGCAGGTTTAGTGAAAGCATCTGCCACTTGATCGCCGGAAGACACAAAGCGGACATCCAAAGCTCCTTGCGCCACCTTTTCTCTTACGAAGTGAAAATCCACCTCAATATACTTTGTCCTTGCATGAAATACCGGATTTGCACTCAAATAGGTGGCACCTAAATTATCACACCATAAAACTGGTGGTCGTGGTAGGAACACTCCCAGTTCCCTAAGCACAGATTGTACCCAAGTAACTTCGGCTGTGCCATTTGCTAATGCCTTTTACTCTGCCTCGGTACTGGATCGTGAAACTGTGGGTTGCTTACGAGCACTCCATGATATCAGGTTAGGACCAAGAAATACCACAAAACCACCAGTAGAGCGTCTGTCATCGACACATCCTGCCCAGTCAGCGTCAGTGAACACACTCAGAAGTGTGGAGCTTGACCAGCGAATAGAGAGTCCGGTAGTCACAGTACCCTTGATATACCTCAGTATGCGTTTCACCGCCTCCCAATGCACATCGGTGGGTTTGGCCAGATATTGGCACACCTTGTTGACAGCAAACGAAATATCAGGGCGAGTGAGGGTAAGATACTGCAACCCTCCAACCATGCTGCGATAGCTGAAAGCATCATCATGAGTGAGAGGAGTACCAAGATCTGCTGCCAACTTATCAGTTACTGACATGGGAGTAGAAACCGCCTTGCAATTCTCCATGTGCGCACGATGAAGAAGATCATCAGCATACTTGCGCTGGGACAACAACATTCCCCCTGAATTGTAGGTGGCTTCAATCCCAAGAAAGTAAGAAAGGCGACCAAGGTCCTTGATCGGAAAGGACCCAGCTAGAGTGCGAAGCAAACGATCCACTGTATGGGAGCAAGATCCAGCAATGACAATATCATCAACATAGACCAACATGTAAATGACTTCATCTCCTTGCCGAAAAATGAAGAGAGAGGTGTCAGCCTTGGATGAATGAAAACCAAGTTGTTGCAGCCGATCACTGAGGCGGGAGTACCAAGCCCGGGGAGACTGTTTGAGTCCGTAAATAGACTTCCGAAGCTTGCAAACATGGTGAGGAAATCGAGGATCCTCAAAACCGGGGGGCTGCTGCATGTACACATCCTCATTAAGCAAACCATGAAGGAACGCATTGCTGACATCAATCTGGCGCAAACACCAACCCTGTGAAACAGCAAGTGACAACACAAGGCGAACAGTGGCCGGTTTAACAACCGGACTAAAAGTGGCAACATAATCAACACCATACTACTGAGTAAACCCTCGAGCAACCAAGCGAGCTTTGTACTTGTCAAGAGAGCCATCAGGTCGTTCCTTGAGCTTAAAAATCCATTTACAGCTGACGATGTTAGTGCCGGGAGGACGAGGCACAAGCGACCATGTCTCTGTGCGCTGAAGGGCAGAGAACTCCTCTCGCATAGCAGCGGTCCAAGCAGGATCAACAAGAGCCTGCCGATGCGTAGTTGGAACAGAGACGACGGCACTGAAACCGCGGCGATACGGATTATATCGGACAGTGCCATCAGATGGAACCTTCGGACGCCGAATATTGTTCTGTAGGCGTGTGCGAGCACGCTCGAGAGTGGGCGCCGGCGAGGCAGCCGACGAGGAGTTAGCATCTGTTGAGGATGCTCCGGCGGTCGCATCTACGCACACGTACGCGGTCGACCGCGGCAGGCGTAGGCGCGTCGGGCGTTGGGACGTCGTGCGCTGGCGCGCCGGGTGCAGCTCGCCCAGCCCCATCGGTCGCTGGGGCTTCAGGCGCTCGGGCGTCGGGTGCAGCTCGCCCAGCCGCATCGGATGCAGCCGCGTCGGGTGTAGCTGCATGGGATGGACAGGCGCCATGCTGGGCCATAGCATGCACGTCCGTCACGCCATGTGCCGCACCAGGGCCACGCAACGGGGCCAAGCCAGAGGGCACAGGCGGGCGGCCAGTATCGAGAGGCGATGAAGCGCGCGTTGGACCAGCAGCCTGTCGCGTGGCGCAGGCGGGCTGGGTGCATGGGGGTGTCGCATGCACGTCCGTCACGCTAGCTGCACCAATCGTGGAGAGGCGACGCGTTTCTGTACCTGCAGGATAAGACTCAGGAAACAAAAAACACAGATTGTAGTTTCTTACATTAGCATCCTGAACTACTGACTCATCAGAAGGAAAAGTCACGGGAGGATTTAAGAGAGACAAATCGGGACACGCACTAGTCGCAAAAGGAAAAACTTTTTCATCGAAGACAACATCTCGGGAAATATAGATGCGACCAATGGACTTGTCAAGACACTTATACCCTTTATGAAACGGACTATATCCAAGAAAGACACACATCTTTGAGCGGAACTCGAGTTTCCGGGAGTTATATTTGCGAAGACTAGGCCAACATGCACATCCAAAGACATGAAGAAAAGAGTAATCGGGATTGATGTTAAGGAGGCGCGTGAGTGGTGGCATGTTGTGAAGGGTCCGGCTAGGGCATGCGATTGATCAAATAACATGCGGTGAGAAAAGCTTCATCCCAATAACGCAAAGGAAGATTGGAGTGAGCAAGGAGAGCAATCCCGGTTTCAACCAGGTGACTGTGCTTTCGCTCAGCGATGCCATTTTGTTGGGATGTGTGTGGACACGATATGCGATGAGAGATGCCAACACGTTGGAAAAATTTATGCAAGCGATGGTACTCACCTCCCCAATCAGATTGGACCGAACGGATTTTTGTGTTAAGAAGTCGTTCGACATGGGCCTGAAAATTGTAGAAAACTTGTTCGACATCAGATTTATGTTTGAGAAGGTAAATCCATGTAAAACGGCTAAAGTCATCAACGAAGCTAACATAAAATTTAAAACCTCCGGAGGAGGCGAGGGCAGGCCCCCACACATCGGTATGAATAAGCTCAAGTGGTTGCGAAGAAACACGGGAAGAATTATTATATGGTAATTGATGACTTTTAGCGCATTGACAAGCATCACAAACAAAAGTATCATGACTCGATGAACAAGGAAGTTTATTTGACCGAACGACAGACTCAACTACATTATTTGAAGGATGGCCCAAACGATGATGCCACTGACTCGATGAAGACCTAATTCCGGAAAACGCTCGATGTGAAGATGACGATGATGGCCGACCATATGGGATGGGGTAGAGACCACGTCGACTCCTACCGTGAAGAAGAACCCTCCTCGTGATTTTGTCCTTCACAAAAAAGAAATATTTGTGAAATTCCACAAACACTCGGTTATCCGAAACAAGTCGATAAACAGAAAGAAGGTGTTTGTGAATTTCAGGAACATGCAACACATTATTAAGATGGATGGGATCACGTGAACCAGCTAGTTTAGTATGACCAATGTGAGAAATTTCCAAACCTGCACCGTTTGCAACTTGAACTTGATCCTTCCCACCATAGCGCTCGTGCATCGTCAAGCGATCGATGTCGCTGGTGAGGTGGTCGGTGGCACCGGTATCGAGGTACCAGTTGTTGTCGCGGTGACCGTATGTCACCATGTTGCCGCTGCGATGCTCATCCGACTGGTAGGCGTGGTTGTAGCGGTCACGACAATCGATGGCGTAGTGCCCGTCCAGGCGGCATATCTGGCACCGGGGGGGCGACTGTTTCGGCCGCCGCCGCCGCCGCCGCCGCTGTTGTGACGTCCACCGTTGTTGCCAGGTTGTCGTTGCCGCCGTTGCCATAGCGGCCACCATTGCCATAGCGGCCACCATTGCCACCATTGTGGCCGCCATTCCTACTCCCATGGCTGTTGTTGTTGTTGCGGCTAGCCTCACGTGACCCGTTGCCATTACCTTGGCGCATGGCGTTGTTGGCGGATGGAAAATTGCCGCTGTTTGCAGCGTGTTGTTCTTGGCGTGCTTCAAAGCTGAGGAGATACGAATAAAATTCGGAGAGGCTCACTTGGCCGGTGAAGACAGAGAGCGCTGTCATGAGCGGGTCGTACTCCTGTCCCAGCCCACCGATGATGTGCCCAATGATCTCGTCATCGGACAGTACGTCGCCGACGGTGGCCAGCGCGTCCGCATAGCCCGTCATCTTGTGGAAGAACTCTGCCGCGGACATATCGTTCTTCTTCGTCTGCGACAGCTGCGTGCGAAGTTGACGCACGATGGCCCTGTTCTGAGCGGCGAACATGGCGCCAAGGGCGGACCAGGCGGCCGCCGAGGAGGTCGCTCGCGTCATCTGGGCGAGCACTTCCTCCGTCATGGAAGACAACAGTGCACCGAGCACGGCCTGGTCAGTGCACCGCCATGGCTCATACTCGGGGTTGGGCACTGAGTGTGCAGCGTCACCGGTGCCCTGGACGATCGTCTTCGGTGGCGCAACAACGGACCCGTCGAGGTAGCCGAAGAGGCCGGCGCCGGTGAGGTTAGGTATAACCTGCGCTTTCCACAACAGGAAATTGGCGCGGGTGAGCCGGACGGTGATGAGTCCGGCGAGCGACGGCATGGTGGTGGTGGGGCTGGAGACGATCGCGCCGGCGGTGGTGGTGACGAGCGCGCCGGCGCTGGTGCCGGTCATGGCTAGAAGATGGGATCGGGGCTCTGGTTACCAAGTTGAAAAAGATGGAATATGTTTGCCGTGCACAATGTGACGGGCTTGGCTGTGTATTAGTATGGAGGCAATCTTGGTTGCCAAGAATACATAGGATTACATGAGATCTCAAGGATCAAACTAATAGGAAATAATCCTAGCTAATCTGTAGTCATAACTACACAGGTTACATGCCGAATATACATTAACAAAATGAAGCTAGGTTAACATATGCATGGTTACACAGTGACCAAATTAAACCCAGGTCGAGGCTCCGTTGTGTTTGCGTGCAGAGTTCGCCGCGTGCGGTTGCAGTTTGGCCAGCATTTGTAGGTTACTGATTATCCATGTCGCTGAACTACCAATAGCGGCTTAGTTTAGTGGTTCGGTGTTTTTTTTTTTTTGAATGTTTGTTTAGTGGTTCGGTGTGTGTGGTCCAATTAACGTCCGTTGCTGATTAATGAACCTTATTAACTTGATCTACTCCTAAAATCTGTCTCTCTAGCTTCCTGTGGTCCGCCCTGCCCCGGTAACCTAGTACGCACGCACTCACTAACACGAGATTAATGAACCTGTGTCAAGGGACCGGTAGCCCTGGCACATATGCTCACTCCATGGACCATGGACCAGGCATGCCACCATGCATGTTGTACTATACCGTTAATCAACTTGGTGAAACGAATTAGATACTCGTGCATGGCACTGGCAGAACGTATAGTATATATCTAACTAAGTGGTCCAGTATGTACGTACTATGTTGGATCGCTGTTTGTTAATTGTGTTTACGATATGGTTATACTTATAATATATGCTAGCCCTAGACCTAGTGTACTTGATTAGTAGCTAGCAACGTGGGACCGAGTCCCGGAGTACAGCTGCCGTTTGGTTTTGTTTAAACTCTTGGTTCGCACTGATGTTCTTGTTTTAATATATGCGTTGCTTGCGAATCAAGGCTAATTGATCTGCTGGATTAGTATAAGACATGCGCAATTGGCTATTTATTTGCCCGTTGATCCCGGACCATGCATGCATATATTAGCGGGTAAAAATGCGCTTTGGTTACCAGGAATAGGAATCCTCGTAAATCGGATACTTAATTCCAACATGCATGAGTACGTACGTGATGGATTCCAGATCTTTGCTACTCCTACCTAACCCTTGCGTTGAAAATGGTTTCTCTTGTACGTATGCGCAAGTGCAGGTGTGCAACTGGATGTGCACAGCTTCAACCCGTGTGCTGCAAAGCAGTATGGCGCTGTACATACATATATATGCCAAAAAGGTGTACATCGGCTTACATACGAGAATCCAAAAGTATACATCGGCTTGGATACGAGGATCCACAAGTGTACAGTACAGGCATCATGTGAGCAACAAGTGGTGACAACCGACGACTAGTCGACAGACCACGTACACGATTATCCAGGGCTGGCCCTGGCTGGTTACGAGTTGACATACTATATTTAGGATGGAAACAAGGAGACATGTACAGATGAGATGGTGTCACGGCACTGATATGATATTATACGTCCGCCTACGAGGCTGTGCCTGATCAGGTCGTTGGCTCCCGTAGGTGCAGCCGGCATCAGCGGAGAAATCGATCGTGGCCGCCTGAGACGTAACCTGAACCTAGAGAAGTTGGTCGTTGCGTGGAAACAGCAGCCTGAAGCCCTGTCAGCCTGTCACCGTCACACCGCCCATTTCTTTCCGTTGCTAACGAAGTGACTAGCCAAGGATCCTGACCTGAATGATCCGATCACTGTAACTGAACAACTCCGTACCTGTTCTTGCATGCATGCGCTGTCCTCGTCACTCGTCAATCAGCAACGTAAAATCGACATTGCCAATTCAGTCATTCAGTGCTTAATCTGCAAGTGCAGCTTAGCTGGCTTGTTAAGCGCACCTCCATCAGCTGCCGGGGATCAAGCAGGTAGCCTGATTTTGGGTTGCATGCGCTGCTGCTGAAGCCGTCGGGAAGTGGTGAATCAACATCAGGAGCGATTCCGATTGCAGAATACACATGCCACGCTCCTCCTTCCCTTCCCGGAGATTCACGATGACCCGTTAATCATGAGCTGCGCTCCTGGGTGGCAAGAATGTCACCGTCCGATTCGATACCGGAATATGCTGTTGTTGCTCACCAGGCTGTCTGTCAGTGATGCATTTCGTCTGCTGCTACAGGCCCAGCGTTCTTCAACATTCAGAAAGAGAAAAATGCAGCTCTATCTGAATATGTGACGTACTGTACACAACATTGCTGATCATGATCATGATCGAGAGCGAAGTTTCAGTGGACGGCGGCATCGGCGGTTGGAACCACTCCCGTTCGCCTGATCGGCACCAAATCTGGTTGAGTCTGTTTCTCACACCCAAATTCAGTGTGATTCCCTACGTCAGTTTTCAGTGTGACCTGTGCATGCACCGAGATCTCCCGTCTGCTAAGCCTGGCGCATAAACAAATTTACCTGTCGCTCTAACTCTGACGTACGTGCTCCGAGTTCGGTCCAAATCACCAGGATTCGACGGGATCTCTCTCACCATCTCTCTCTCTCTCTTTCCTGTCTCATCTTTCAGAGTGTGGTTTGGTTGCTAACCTGGTAACTAACTAGCTATAAAAGGAGTATAGCTTTTCCCGGGGCTTTTAGTTGGAACAAATATTACAGTTCATCCCCTTGATCACTTTAATTTTTGGAGTATTCAGGCAATGTATTAGTACTATAAGACATCCTTCTCTAGATTGTAATTGGTTCCTTTTTGTTGTTATTATTCGTAAATGGCAGATTCTAATTTTGGCGGGGACCTATATATGCAATGTGTAGTGTAGGTGAACCACTTGGTGTTGGTGTGACATAATGCGATCAGGAAGTATCTGGCGAATGCAACCAGCCAATTACTCGGCAGCATAATCTGATCGAATAGATAATGAATTTGCTATAGCTCCTATAGGTCCTACGGACTACCAAAAACAGAAGAAAAACACAAGCGAGCTTAACTACTTTGCTTAACAAAAGTAGCTACTCGACAACCATCGCATATGTAAGAGATGCATCACACGCACCATAAATCAAATATTTTGCCGTGTTTGCTATTGCTAGGTCACCGGCATTTTCGCTTGTCACAATCGATTCCTCACAATACTTTCGGTGGATAGCAATGCTCGCACAATGCCGATAGAGTGGTTTTCTTTCTGTTTCAGAAAAATTTGAGCAACAACTAAAATCATCGAAATTCACTGGGTTCAGTGATTCAGAATTCCTTTTGGCCAAGAGCTGAAACTTTCACTTCAATTCAACACATTTTATAAGAAAAATGAATACTTTTGAAAATATTTGAATTTTTGTGAACTACTGAAATTGCAGAAATATCTTAGTCGAAAGGTATATATTCCAGTGTCAACTAAAATCACTGAAATTCAGTGAATTCACCAAATCTCACTAAAAGTGAAAACTAATTTTGGCATGTGATGTTGAACAAAGGGTGTTATTGCATCGATGGAAGAGGGCAGAACAAAGGGTGTCACTCATCACAGAGTGGCGCTAGAGGCATAACCGAGCATGTAGACCACACCACAGTACTTGGGAAAGTATCGTCGACGACACAATAATGTATGTGATGTTAGATGGAATACTTGTT
Organism: Elymus sibiricus; assembly: GCA_039707655.1. NCBI lineage: Eukaryota > Viridiplantae > Streptophyta > Magnoliopsida > Poales > Poaceae > Elymus > Elymus sibiricus. The sequence continues at coordinate 448,916,564 of CM077667.1, read as the reverse complement.
CCGGTAGCAGCGGCCAGAAAGCAATGATGTACATGTAGTGGTAGGATTTTACCTAAGGAAGAAGAACAAACAAAGGCCAAAATCAACTTTTTTGGGGAACTAAAAATCTTTGTAGTATAAAAGGTCACATATTTCACATAAGCATACCCTCACTAGACAACCAACAATATCATGTGGCGCTATAGTTCGTGTCTAGCGCTTTATGGCTGAACCAACAAAGAAGTTGAAGCCGTTGACATGACACGTGTAGTTGTTTCTCTAGAACCAATCTCATGATGCAACAGATTAGACCATGTCATGGTTTCCTTTTAAACTATAAAAACTCAGAGAGCTATTGCAGGAATTTGATTTACAGTGAAAGACAAAAAATGCTTGAACACAAAATATCATGATCATCGATTACTCTTAGCAAAACTGATTTCCTGGTCGGTCTTTCACTATCCAGAGGAGAAGTTGATAGTGTTGAAGTTTGGCCAACAATAATTTGGACAAACAATCCGACCTTATTAATTACCTATACAAAGTCATCAAATAGAAGAAACTGAAACTAATAAAAGAACCATGATAAAACTTGAAGTTACATCAAGATTGAGACCACAAGTGACAATAACACCCAAGATAAAGACAGAGAACATGTTAACTAGGTGATGGTCCTCAAGCCCTCAACGGTCGACTTTTTTCCTTCATGACAGAATCGAGCGATGTACTGAAAATCATATAGTTGTACCCACAAGTGCCTCAGAAGTGCAATTTTATCCGGACCTTTGGTGGCACTTACAAAGAAGTCGACCGGTCTAAGGGAGCAACTAAGTAACGAGTACCCCCTTCGAGTGATTCCCGGTGGGCAGCATGGGTAGCGCCACGAGGTGTGTGGTGGGCGCACCCCCAGGGGCAATTTTTTATTTTCTGGACGTGGTTTTAGTCTTTTGTGGGGGCGGTGAATTTTGCTTGATTTTTTCTCGGTTTCTTTAAGAAAACATTTGAATATTATTATTATTTTGGTTTCTCTCGCGTGAAGCATACAGTGTGAAAAGCATAGGTGTACTCACAGTGAAGCACAATTGTGCTTCCGCATGAATTGCGGATGTGCTTCCCGAAACTGAAAAAATACAGTTGTGCTTCAGGGTGAAAAACAATTGTGATTCCACGTGAAGCACGCCTGTGTTTTCTGAAAAGTGAAAAAGCACGGGTGTGCTCCCAAAAAAGTGAAAAGCACAACCGTGCTTCCTGGTTTCTGATATATATTTTCTGGTTTTCTTTTCTTCTTTTTTAGTTTTTGATTTTTTTTCCGGGTTCCAGTTTTATTGATTTCGGCTTTTCCCAGGGTTTTCTTTTGAAAAAAATATTCGGGCAAACCTATCAGCATGAGATTTAGTTTCGAAGATATCTACGCGAGCAACCAGTGAAAACGGTTCGTGATTTGAACAGAAGACTCAAAAGATAAAACATCTTCAAAAATCAAGTTAGTCACTTGCTTCCCCCCACCTTCGGCCCCATCTCCCCCTCCACCTCTGCCCTCTACCTCCGCCCCCACCTCCGCCCAGCAGCAGCCTCGGCGAGTGCAGGAGACGTGGCGATCAAGGGAACACAGCGACAGTGGCGTCATGTGACGGGCGGCCACACCCGGAGGATGACTTTGCGGCGTCTCACCCTTGCGCCGGGCGCTCTATCGCCGGCGGCAAGAGGGGCCGCTGCCGAGTCACAATCAGGATCCCGATTCTCTCTGTTGTCGGAAAGGGAATCGGACGAGGGGCCCGATCGAGAGGCGGAGGATCTGGCGGTAAGGGTAGCGACTGACGTACTGCTGGAAGAGCGACTGGTCTCTCAAGACGTTGCCCGCCGGCCAACCAAGTCCGACGACCAGCTCGCCCAGGAGTTCTGGAATGAGATAGGGTACCCAACACCCGCGTCTAGGTTCTGGGAGCACCGATCTCCGTCGGCCGATGGTCAGGTCAATCAAGGTACGTTGTTTGTTCCGTCTTGCAGGTCCGATGGGGATCGAACGCCCGGGGTGTCTCCCTCATCGCAGGAGTGTATGAAGGAGGCGGCCTCCCCGCCAACAGAGCGGATGCGCTCGCCGCGGTTGGGTGGGGTCAAGTTGCCGGCGGTGCGGATGGGCTGACGTGGTCCTCTACCCCGTCCTCGGATCACGCCTCCGCCGTGCCTGGGTGAGTTCTTCCCGGCCCCGGAGAGTCCCAAGGAGGTGTTGGTCGACAAGGGCAAGGGGACCTGCGATATTTGCGCCCATGCCACCGCTTGTGCCGGGGCAGGCTCCGTTCCCCTCGGCAGCTCCTAACCCGCCGCCAGGGTTTGCTTTTGGCACTGCTGCTTCCGCTGCGGGTGGTCCGGGGCAGAAGAGAAAGAAGAAGAACAAGAAGAAGAAGGCGCCAGCGACAAGTGAGCAGAATCAGCAGCAGCAGGGAGGTGCAGTGCAAGTTTTCCCAGCCGTGGCAGGGTCAGCGCAGCCCACCGTTCAGCCATTGCAGGTCCAGCCGACTCAGGAGGAGGCCATGCAGGCGGCACTTCAGGTTCAGGTTTCAAAGAAGGTCAAGACACGATGTTGGAAGTGTGAGGTGGACATGCATGCTACCAAAAACTGCACGATACAACATTACTGCTACATTTGTGATAACTCTATGCATCCGCTGAAGAAGTGCCCTACTTTGAAGCTTCTAAAACCTTGTGTGTTTGTTGCTGGTATGGGTAATAAGGAGACGATGTTTGCTCAGTTCCCGGACAGCGCTCATAATGCTAAGTTGGTTCCAAGTTCACGCCCCATTGCACTAGTAAAGGTTGTTGGCACGGCTGCTAAAGCAAAACAGGTCCAGGATCAAGTGGCGCGTATGTGCCCGATACCGTCTTGGGTCTGGGAGGCTGTCCCTAATGGGGATAGTTCGTTCACAATCGGTTTTCCGTCGATGGAGGTGCTCTCGAGATTCGATGGCGCTGATCTTGGCATGCCAGCGCAGGATACTAGGCTTGCTTTCAGTCAGTGGAAGCCAGAGGAGATTGTTCCTAAGATGGAGTTACACCAGACTTGGGTACACGTCACAGGGGTGCCCCACTCTATGCGACATTTTCTGGGCATTTGGGTTGTTGGGGCTCTGATTGGCACTACGATTGATGTCGATCTTCTGTCTCTCCGGCGTAGAGGAGTGGTGCGTATACTCATGGGAATAGATGCTGACGATTGCTTCAAAAAGGTGGATGAGTTGGGACCGTATATTCGGACGGACGGTATCTTATTGTTCAAGGGATACGAGTTCACTTTCCGTCCCGAGCCAGAAGGCTTTCTGCCGGAGTCAGACTTTATACCTCTTGTTTGGGATACCAAAAGCAAAGATGGAGCAGCGGATAGAAACCTGGAGGAAAGTCACACAGAACAGCATGGACATGGAGGTGCTTCAGCGCAAGATGAGGGCGGGGTTACGAGTATGTCAGTTGACCCCAGTCCATCAACTCACGAGGGTCAGGTTCAGCGTTCTTCGGTGGCTAGCCTCCTCAGTGGAATTGCTCTTACACCATTCAATCCCAGTCCTAAATCACCTCGAGGTATGGAGATTGTACGTGAGATGAGAAGATCTGGTGGCTAGGGAATCAAGGTTGCGTATGTATCCCCCGTGCCTGGTGAAAAATCGCTGGACTTGGGTACGCTTCGTAACTCTTTGAAGACCACACTGGGTGGCAGTGAGTTAGCTGCAGCCAGCAGCGTCCTTGACACCAACACGTCGGTCGCACTGGCTGGCTCACAACCAGCTGACGCGCATGCGTCTGAGGCTGGCGGCTTGGCTGCGTTAGCAGCTCCTGGAGCTGCTGCAGCCACCGCGGGTGACCAGCCCCACAAGTCGTCGTGCACGGTGCAGCGGGATACCCCCGGTCTGAGGATGGATGGTGGGTCACCTCTTCTGCGGTCTGCGGTGCCTGTGGAGAAAGAGGGGCATACTGATGCGAGTCCTTCCGTCGAGGAAGCGGAGGAATGTGCCATTCTGGCGCACCGTACACCAATGGTGCAGTTGAAGGACACTCCACCAGCGGAGGATGCTATGGTCGAGGGGGCTGCTACTTCATCCTTGCGTCCTCCAGCGGTGCAGCCGGTGGTGGGGTCTCGTTCGCAGCCGGTGATGATACCAAGGCGCAGCGAGCGTCACCTTACCACGACTGATGGAACTTCCGCCACGGACGAGGATGCGCTAGCTAAGGCCATGCGCCGCAAGGCGGCGATGTTCACACCTCCTCCTATTGGTACGTCTCCCGCTAACAAATCCTTTCTTTCCTATTCCAACTCTAAGTTATCATCAACTTTAAGGAATGTTGGAGTTTGTTTAGGTAGAAATGAGAAAGAAATTATTGTCTCGGCTAACATGTTGAAGCATGTGGAGTATGATCGTTTAAAGATCTCTCCAGGTGTGTCCAGTAGACCGGTTACCACACCAGAAGATGATGATGAAGCGAATGCCTCTGTGGATGGACAGCTTCTATCTCATCTTGTGGGTGTGGTGACGGAGGTGGGAATGGATGAGGACGAGCTAGGATCTATCTATGATTTGTACGCTTCCGGCCGGAAATCCAAATCCGCCAAAGGCAAAAAAAAGTAAAAAAACGCGGAAAAACACGAAATTGTCAAAATCCCCAACTGTTTCCCAATGAATGGCATGTTCACAAATAGCAGAGGTCTTGGCGACTTGGCTAAACATCTGAATATTGCACAACATGTTACGGATCATAGGTTGGACTTCGTGGCTATTTCCAAAACGGGGAGACGTGATTTCCTAGTGAGTGTCCTCGACCGCCTGTCTGGCGGTATGGACTTTACTTGGCATTTTATTCCCCCGCGCGGTAGGTAGGGTGGCATCTTACTTGGCGTTAAATCAGATTCTATGGAGGTATTAACTTTTTCGGATGGTGATTTTCATATTAAACTCAACATCCGTAATAGAGTTGATAACTTCGTATGGAGTTTGGTTGCTGTGTATGGTGCTGCTCAAGAAGCTCATAAGGCTGCTTTCCTCCGTGAATTGGTTAACTTGGCTAATAATAATCCACATCCTATTCTAATAGGTGGGGATTTTAATTTGCTAAGGTTCCCACATGAGAAAAGTAAGGGAAGGTTTGATAACCATTGGCCTTTTTGTTCAATGCTGTCATTGATAGCTTGGATTTAAGAGAGGTTCACATGATGGGAAGGCAATTCACTTGGGCGAATAGCCTTCTTGAGCCAACATACGAAAAGTTGGATCGTGTACTAATGAGCACCGATTGGGAAGATAAATTCCGGTTGGTAACGGTACGTGCTCTCGAACGTATTGAGGCATTATCTGACCATGCCCCCATCCTTTTATCTACTGGCACATTGAAACCAACTACACAACACCCCTTCAAATTCGAGTTGGGGTGGTTGGAACGTGATGGGTTTGACGAGTTAGTTAAAAAGGTGTGGTCAAAGCCAGTGGGTGGTGATTCGCCTATTTGAAGATGGAATAATAAAATGCGTAATCTCCGCAAATATCTTCGAGGTTGGGCAAGGCACATAGCTGGCATTCTTAAAAAAGAAAAAGAACGCCTTTGTTCCATCATTGACGAGCTTGACCGTCAGGCAGAATTACGTGTTCTATCACCGCAGGAGATCGAGCTTAAAAGTCAATCTAATGCGCAAGTAGCACGTATGTTGTGTGAGGAAGAACTCAAATGGTACCAGAGATCTAAGGCACTAACCTTGCTGAAAGGGGACTCGAATACGAGATATTTCCATAATGTCGCCAATGGCACATATAGGAAAAAACGTATTCATTCCCTTAATCAGGAGGAAGGTCGGATCGAAGGACAAGAGCAACTCAAGGCATATATTACAAAGTATTATAAAGGTTTGTTCGGGGCTCCGGAGAAAGGAAATATCTCCATGGATGAGTCACGAACAGATGATATCCCTCAAGTATTCGATGAGGAGAACTCCTTTCTAAATGCTCCCTTCACTGAAGAGGAGATTAGAAAGGCGGTCTTCCAAATGGAACATAATAAGGCACCAGGTCCAGATGGCTGCCCTGCTGAGTTTTACCAGCACTTCTGGGAAGTCATTAAGCCGGACCTTCTAGATTTATTCGGGTGCTTGCATGCCGGACAACTAGAATTGTTTCGCCTAAACTTTGGGGAGATCATTTTGTTACCTAAAATTTTGGAGGCAGAAAGGATACAACAATATAGACCTATATGCCTTCTTAATGTTAGTTTCAAAATCTTTACGAAAGCTGCAACTATTAGGTTAAATTCCGTGGCTGATCATGTGGTTAAACCTACACAAACTGCTTTTATGCAAGGTAGGAATATCCTGGACGGGGTCGTTGTTTTACACGAAACCGTACATGAGATGCACACTAAAAAACTTAATGGTGTAATTTTCAAGATAGACTTTGAAAAAGCCTATGATAAAGTTAATTGGTCGTTCCTACAACAGACTCTGAGAATGAAAGGGTTCTCAAAATAGTGGTGTGCCTTGATCCATAGCTTTGTTTCTGGAGGTAGCGTCGCAGTAAAAGTCAATGACGACATAGGACGTTACTTCGAAACAAAAAAGGGATTAAGACAAGGGGACTCTATATCCCCCATACTACTTAATTTAGTGGCGGATATGTTAGCGATCATGATTGACCGGGCTAAACAAGATGGTCAAATTGAGGGGGTGGTCCCACATCTAGTGGATGGGGGATTATCAATCCTTAAATATGCAGACGACACGATTCTATTTATGGAACACGACCTAGATAAAGCAGCGAATCTGAAATTAATATTATCAGCGTTCGAGCAGTTATCTGGGCTTAAAATTAACTTCCATAAAAGCGAATTGTTTTGTTTTGGCGAGGCTCAGGACGCAGCAGCTGCTCAATATGCCGAGTTATTTGGATGTGAGCAAGGGCAATTTTCTATTAAGTATTTGGGCATACCAATACATTATAGGAGATTAACTAATGCAGAATGGAAGCACGTCGAAGAACGTCTGCAAAAAAGACTCGCAAGTTGGAAAGGAAAACTGCTATCCCTGGGAGGAAAACTGGTTCTCATAAATTCTGTACTAACTAATATGGTACTGTATATGGTATCTTTCTTCCAGTTACCCAAAGGAGTCTTACAAAGATTGGATTATTTCCGATCGAGATTTTTTTGGCAAGGGGATAGTGAGAAAAACAAATATCGACTGACTAAATGGAATGTTGTTTGCCGACCAAAAGACCAGGGAGGACTGGGTATTCATGACCTACAGGTTAAGAACTCAGCCCTCTTGGGTAAGTGGCTTTTCAAGCTACTTACGGAGGATGGTGTCTGGCAAACACTCCTTAAACGAAAATACATCGGCACAAAACCGTTATCACGGGTCATTTGGAAACCTGGGGACTCACATTTTTTGGCTGGCCTAATGGCGACTAAGAAACATTTCTTTCGCTTTGGTGTATTTAAGATTAAGGATGGATCGGCAATAAGATTCTGGGAGGATAAGTGGTTAGGGAATACCACCCTTCGTGAACAGTATCCGGCTTTATACGGTATTGTGCGACACAAAAGTGCTACGCTTGCTTCTGTTATGCAAGTTTCGCCACCAGATGTGACGTTCAGATGAGACTTAATTGGTATGAGACTCCAGTCTTGGAATGCCTTGTTAGGACGCCTGGCATCGATTCAGCTGTCACAAGGTACTGATGAGTTTCGTTGGAATCTATGTGGGAATGGGAAATTCTCGGTGGATTCCATGTATAGGGCGATGGTACAGTCCGATATCCCAGTCGATAATAACAAAAAAAATATGGCAGATGAAGGTCCCACTGAAATTAAAGATATTCGCGTGGTACCTTCGCAAAGGTGTCATTTTAACTAAAGATAACCTTGTCAAACGCAACCGGCATGGAAGCACGAAGTGTGTATTTTGTCCTCGACAAGAGACAATAAAACACTTATTCTTCGATTGCAAGTTCGCATGCTCTATCTGGTCAGCTATCCGAATGGCTTCCAACTTGTATCCACCCACTTCCGTGGCCAATGTTTTTGGCAATTGGTTAAATGGGATAGATAATAAGTTTAGAACCATTTTTAGGGTAGGAGCGCTTGCCGTTATATGGTCGCTTTGGCTGAGTAGAAATGACAAGGTTTTTAATGATAAAAATTTCTCTCGTTTGCAGGTTCTCTTCCGGTGCACAGGTATTCTTCGTTCGTGGTCCACCTTACAACGGACGGATTTTCGAGGCCTTTTTACGGAGGCTTGTGTGCGACTGGAAAAGTTGGCGAGGGATATTTTTATCCCACATGGGTGGCAGCTTGATCTCCGGATTGGGCCTCCATACGCAACGATGATTTATGTCTACATGATCGTATTATGTCTGTTGTTGTTTTCAGTTACCGTACTTTTGGTCTGTGGCTGTGTGCATCTTAGCTATGCAGAGACCGAGTGTAATGCTTAAACCTTTTAAGTATTAAAAGCCCTTTATCAAAAAAAATCTTCAAAAATCAAATCTTCAGAAGAAGAAAAAAACGCAAAAATCCTAGGTTGTGACAAGTGTGGAACATGCAGTGTGCTATCTGTCACCACTAGAGAAGATACAAGTTAAGGGTACCCATTAACTGGTGATTTAGGCAGCCCAATCAAGCATATGGGTTGGTGACACAATAAGAGGATCAACACAATGAAAAAACTGTGTTAGCCGGCCAGGACTATATCTCGCTTATTACAAGATGAAGCACAGTCTCACCAATGCGCTCGCATTAGTGGGCCGGCCCAATGGAGCAGTTTTGGGAAGGATCCACCTAACAGTTTTAGAACCTAATGTCTAGTTTTTGTTTTCTTTTTCATTTCGATGTTATCCTATATTGGTTTTTCTTTTTTATGTGTATTTTCTATTGATTTCATTGGATTTTTTTCTTCTTTTCTATTTTTTTATTCTTCAAATACATATCGACTTTATTTAAGTACACGTTGAACATTTTTCAGATACATGTTTAAACATTTGCTAAATACACATTGAACATTTTGTCCAATGCACGATGAGCATTTTTTAATACAAGTGATTTTTTTTAAATGTCATGGAACATTTTTCAAAAACATGCAGACATTTTTCTATGCACTGCATGTTTTTTTAGTGGCACAAACATTTTTTTATGTTATGAACATTATTCTAAAATAGTGTGAACAAATGCTTACAGTTCATGAACATTTTAGTTGAAATGTAGTGAGACATATATTTAAACATGCTAACATTTATAAATGTAATGAACAATTTTTGAACGGTACTAGCATTTAAATAAATGCGATCATTTTTTCAAATTTTCGTGAACATATAACTAATAATTAATTACCATATGTTTAAGCGCGCGAACCATTTTGTACAAAAATGTACTAACCTTTTTTCTAGACTACACATTTTTTAATGCACGGTGAACATTTTTTGAAATTGAAGTAAAGTAATTTTTGTAATATATATATTTAGAATATTTCAAAATATTTTTAAAAATACACGTTGGATTTGGCGGATCTCTTTTTCGTATCTCATAGTACTTCAGTACATTGTTTGGTTACTAACTTGGTAACTAAGGGTAATTTCAAAGCAAGGACCCATTTCGTTTGCCCGCGTCCATTTGGGACCGTGGAGACAAAAAATGTGGGCCAACAGACACACTTCGTCTGCATGCGGTTCGGACCCATTTTTTGTCCGTTCAGTCTCATTTCTGTCCTAATTTTGTGTCTGATTTGGGTCTAAAATGGACACCGTCCGCTGTTAGTTTGTGTCTTTTTTGTCCGCTCTAGTCCACCACCCACCCACCATTTACTCTATCTCTCTCAACCATTTCTCTCTTCTGGCCCACCCACCCACCGCGCCACCGAAGACAATGCGTTGTAGACGAGGCAGGCAAGGCGGGGCAACGGTCCCTCCAGCGCAAGACAATGTCGGCGGCGCCGCGGCGCTCCCTCCGGCGATCTCCAACGCGTTCTGGGAAGGCGCTGTGGGAGATCGAGGCAAGGCGTTGTGGGAGAGGAGGGAAGGCATTGTGGGAGACAAGCACCAGGATCTCCTCTGCCTCGTTGGCTTGGAGGCGAGCCAGAGGTGCAGCGGTGCGAGCACGCGAGATTGGCGGTGACCTCATCTTCGGCACCCCTCCTCAGGAAGCCCGCCTGCTCGTTGGTGCGGTCAGGCATCTTGACCCATAGTTCCGCCCCTAGGAACCCGCACTCAACTCAAAGGCCAGTCCGATGCATGAGGCCCGGCTGGTCGTCGCGGCAGGACAAGTCTTCGTAGCCAAGCGAGCATTTTCATAACCTCGACCTTGACGGTTCAAATGGGTCCTACATGTGGGGTCCATAGGCCGTGTCCGCCTGTCCGTCAGTGTTTGTGTGTAAACCCAAACGAATAAAAAGCCGACAAAATCAACGTCCATTTGGTCTCTACGTTAGAGTTGCCCTAAATATAGCTAACTGAAGAATAGCTTTTCCTGGAGCAGGGACATGGCCGGTCTTTTTAGTTGGAACAAGTATAGTGTGCAGTTGATCTTTTTGCACAGTAATGTGTGATAACCATAACTTTGGAGTATTTTGGTATTGTAGTATTATAATATATCCTACTCTAGACTGCAACTAGTTATTTTTTTTTTAAATCATATTGTAGACTTGGCGGGACCTATAAGGGCTAGTTCTTTTGGCCGATTCTCCCTGAATCGCCACCCTTCCAGCTTCTCCCAGAATCGCAACTCCATTTTTTTACAATCCTAGCTAATTAGACCTTAACTATATAGAATTGTAAAAAAAATATGGAGTGACGATTCTGGGAGAAGCTGGTGAGGGGTGCGATTGTAGGAGAATCATTCGATTGTGGGAGAATCGGCCGAAAGAACTGGCCCTAAGTGTAATGTGTAGTGTGGGTGAACCACTTGGTGCAGTGTGACATAATGCGATTAGGAGGCTTATGACCAATGTGAATAGCCAGTTACCGGCCCGCACAATCTGATTGAATAAACAATTATTAAATTGCGGCTCCTAGGCACCGGACGGTGCACGGGGCCTTTCGATAGCAGGTTCGCAACCCATCTTCCTCCTTTCGCATGCCATCCACGATGACCCCCTCTCCCCCCCTCCCCCGACCTTGTCTCTTGTTCTACTTGCTAGCAGTGCACGATCGTCGCAGTAGTAGTCCCCCCTCCTCGACAACAACCTTCCTCCTCCGACAGCATCGTCCTTTCGTCGGAGTGCATGTTCTCGACTGCAGCAACCCCGCCATTGTAGCTCGGGCGATGCTCCATCGCAGCACCCTGCAACACGACATAATTCTTCATCGTAGCACCCGACGACCCGACGATGCTACATCACGACGCCGGCGATCCGACGATGCTCCATTGCAACACCGGCAACATCGACGATGCTCCATTGCAGCACAGGCAACCCATGTGATGCTCCATCACGGCACTGGCTATGCTCCACGCTGGCCACTATATGCACCAGTCATCGATGCTACCGGACACCGTATGTAGCACTGGTGATGTCGTGGAGCCGGAGCAATTGAGATCTCCTTGCTGCCTCCGGCGTCGCCGAGTTGCAATATCGCGTCGTTTGTAGCACACACCTCCCTCTTGAGTTTCAATTGCTGCGGGCGTCCGGTGAGGTCGTCCCACCACTCGCAGTGATGAGGGTTTTTGCAGCTAGGGGATGCACCAGTGGTGTCGGTGCCGAGATCTCGTTCTCACCCCCGTCGATTGCAGCACCGCAACCTTCACAACACCCTGCTCCCTCCCATGTTGCTTTGAAGCAATCGTTAGATATCGGTGTAATGTGGATGGTGGTGTGGTAGCGTAACTCGCGGCGGCGAGTGGTGGAGGAGAATAGGAAACGAGCCCGGGGGAATGCAAAAAAGCTTGTGCTAGAATGTGTGGACGGGCATCAGGCGCAAAGAGATAGATGGACACAACAATGGGTGGGTCCACACAGGACAAGCATCGCTCGATGGCGGGAATGACGATGGCAAAAGCTCAGTCAGGCAAAATCAAGTATTTCCCTTACTAATTTGTATAACACCTATGAGCCCTATGGGCTACCGAAAACGACACAAACACACGATCCAGCTAGCCATTACCCTTCACAAAACTAGCTACTCGGCAACAAGCGCATATGTAAGAGTTGCAACACACATCGTAAATCTAATATTTTGCCGCATTTTCTATTGCTATGTCATCGGCATTTTCGCTTGTCAATCGATTCCTTGCAACACTTTCGGTGGATAGCGATGTTCGCATAATAACGATGGAATGTTTTCTCTTTCAATTTCAAAGTAACCTTCAGCATCAACCTAAATCATTAAAATGCATTGAATTTCATTGACTTCGGTTTGTATTTCGGCCAAACGACAGAAACATTCACTTCAATTCAACATTTTTATGAAAATTCTAAAAAATATTTGAATTTATAAGACCACTAAAATTGCTTGAATATTTTTCCCGAAAGATAAATGTTTTTGTGTCAAGTGAAATCATTGAAATTCCGTTAATTTCACTGAAATCTCACCAAAAGTGAAAACCGGGAGTTGGCATGAGATGCAGTCACTATTGCATCGATGAAAGAGGGTGAAGCAAAGGGCGGCACGTCAAAGATATGTTGCCAACACATCACAGAGCCACGCTAGAGGCATAGCAGAGCATGTTGACCACACCAAAGTAATTAGGCCAGTGCCATCGACGACACCACAATGAATAATGTGTTAGATGGAATACTTGATCCAATAGCAGCGGCCCGAAAGCGACGATGTATATGCAGTGATAGGATGTTGCCGAAGGAAGAAGAACATCCAAAGGCAAAAATCGACTTTGTTGGGAAACAATAAATCTCTACGGTATAAGCGGTCACATATTTTGCATATGCACACCCTCGCTAGACAACCAATAATATCTTGTGGCGCTATAGTTAGTGTTTAGGGGCTTATAGCTAAACTAACTAACAAGTCTGATATCATTGACATGACAATAGTAGTTGTTTCTCAGGTACCATGGTCACGATGCAACTAATTAGACTGTGTCATAGTTTTCTTTTAAATATAAAAGTTCAAACAGGTAATGCAGGAATTCAATTTACTGTGAAAGATAAAAAGTACGTGAACATAAATATCATCATCATCGATTCCTCTAACCGAATTGACTCTCTGGTCGGTCTTTCACTATCTAGAGAAGTTGTTGTGAGCGTTGAAATTTGACCAACACCAATTTAGACAAACAACCTGACCTTATTAATTACCCAAATAGATTAAAGTCATCAAATAAAAGGAATTGAAACTAATATGAATGGCAAAGAACTTTGATGAAACATGAAGTTCCATCTAGATTGAGACCACAAGTGATATGACGCCCAAGATAAAGAGAAATAGTGTTCTCTGTATCACTGCTCGTCTTTAATATAATCATAGTCATTTGCGTAAAAACAACTCGGTGATAGTCCTGAAGCCCTCAACGTTTACCTTTTTTCCTTCATCACATAGTCAAGCAATGTGTGCACTGAACATCAAATATCATATAGTTGTACCCACGAGGGGCGCGTCTTTGTCTCCCTATAACGCCTCACCTTAGGGAGCGCACTAAGTGGGCCGGCCCGGTAGAGTTAGTTCAATAATCTCGTTCATTTTTTCTTTATTTTTAATTTTTAATTTTATTTATATTTGAGACATTATAAATACATGTATTACAAACAATAATTTAGTTCGTTTACTTCAAGAATTTAAAATTGTTGCCTGCAAAAAATGAAAAATGTTAATGCAGTGTAAAAAGTTTGTTGGCATAATTTTTTTTAATGTTGAAAGCATTAAAAAATATTTTTTATATTTAAAACATTCATGTTTCAAAAAAAGTACACGACATTTGAGAAAAGTAAAAAAATTCAAAAATGTCCGTATTATTCAAAATGAATATTTTGTAGCATTTAAAATAAATGTACTTTACATTTCAAAAACATTCATAAATTTTAAAAATATATCCATGGCACTAAAAATATATTTATACAACGTAAAGGATATGTTTGCATTTTATCATTCAAAAAAACAACATGTTTAAAATTGTTTAAGATGTATTCAGAAAATTTTCAAAATATGTATTTGAAATTTTTTTAATGATTTATTTGAGAAATTTGACGTTGTATAAAAATGTTCTAACTTTCACAGGAGATGTACAATGTGTATAAAAATAGACATCAAATCATACATTTTTCAAAATGGTAATGATGTATTCAAAAATGTTAAGCCTGTATTAAAAATCCTGGTGTATTAAAAAAATACAAGTGTATGAAAAGGGTAGACGTGTGTTAAAAAAGATGAAGGAAAAAAACTCCAAAGAAAACTGAAGAAGTAAACAAAAAACTGACAAAAACCAAAGAAAAAAATAAAATAGAAAACGAAGAAAACCAACGCAAACTGTGAAAATCCAAGAAGAAAACCACAGAGAAACAAAAGCAAGTGAGGTTGCTATAGTACTGGGCCCACCCAATGGCCCACGCCAGAGGCGAACCGGAGCTACGTCTCATAACAGGCAAGACATATCTCTTGCGACCCATGAGTGCCTTAGAAGTGCCAGATGTGTCATCGGTGGATATCCCCAAGTGCGTTAGGTTGTCCGTAATGGGAGTATCATAGCTAGTATCATGCATGTCAACTAAATAATTTTAATAAGGTGTTATAAAATTTAATGACGGAAGAGAGGGTTGAGTGGCATACCATTTCATAATAAACAATGTAGTAGTATGTGACTTGCATGAAAATAAAACGGTCATATAATATACTAATTTATGATACTATGCATTACGAAGGTAGTATCATACAGTAGTATCATATGTATGATACTAACTTATGATAGTACCCACTACGTGTAACCTTAGAAGTGTCGTAGAATTGCCATGTTTATTACACAGACAAATAATACAGTTTCTTGTGTGGCCAATTTACGAGTGCCTTTGAAGTGTTGTAGAAACTGACATAGAGAATTGACATATCTCTTGGGACTTGAGTTATAGAACTTTGTTAGAATGGCCACGCAAGGTGATCACTCAATATTTAGTCTAGATATGGATCTCTAAGGCATCTGGAGCTCTAAGGAAACGCTGAAGGTCAAGATCTTCGGGTGGCTTCTACTACGTGACATGCTAAACACCAAGGCGAACCTGCACCACAAGACGATCGCCCCTGATTCCTCTTGCTCGAGATGTTACCACCTCTTCGAGGACGCCACTCACCTGGTCATCTCATGCCCTAGAGCGCCCAGGTGTGACAGCTCCTAGGTCTTCACCCACGGCGTGACATCAACCATCTTTGGGATACCGTAACACCGCCCGGTCTCAGCATCAACTTATAGCTTTCTAAGCTTTTCGCCCATTTTAGCAATCGATGCCAATGGGGGAGAAGTTTAGAGATTTTAGTTTGGAAAGCTTGGAGAGTTTTGCTTTTATTGCTTAAGCATTTGCATCTCACACCCATGCATTGCTCTGCATGTGTGTGTGCTTGGTTGTGCTTATTTCCTTATATAAACTCTCTTGAAAGTGGTTGTCATCAATTACCAAAATGGGGGAGATTGTAAGAGAACATTTATCCATGTGTGGTTTTGGTAATTGATGACAATCCCTATGGACTAATGGTTGCCTTGAGTTATATTCGAAGGATTTGTCCGTAGGTACTTCTTGAAGTCCATCTGTTGGTTTCAAGGAGTTTATATGGTGACCAAGGTGGTATTCAAGGTTTATCCAAAGATTGGTCATGTGGGAGTTGAGCTTATTGCAAGCATGTCTTGAAGAAGAAGATTGTGTAAGCATTCATGTTTACCTTCAAGACATCATCTTTATGAAGAGAGAAGATAAGATACAAGGTTGATCAAGACTAAGTCAAAAAGTGAATCAAGTTGATCAACACACAAAGCGTACAAGATGTACCGAGAGGGATCAAGTGATCCCATGGTGTGGTAAGCATTGTCCATTATGCTTTGTGTACTAACCCATGGTCTACGTGAGAGTTCTTTGTGGGGTTAGGTATATTTCCATGGGCTTGCATCAAGAGGCAGATCCCATACATCCCATGGAAGATGACATCAAGTGGAGATCGTCATCAAGGTTGCGATGTGCAAGCTCAAGTGAAGCATCACGGAGAGATCATGCTTGAGGCTTGCCGTTCATTGTGGTGACAATGGACTTGTGAAGATGTGCCAAAGAGTGGCTCACCCATAGTGGAGCAATCAACTAGTCTTCATCAAGCCGGCGCAATCAAGAAAGGTGGTCCATCTTGAGGAAGTCAAGATCGTCATCATCTAGCTCAAGTGGACTATGCGCAAGGCAAAGGTTTGACCTTGATAGGGTTTTCTATTTTACCGGTCTCATGGTGGTAGTTGGGAGACCGGGTTATAGGATCGATTGCCGTACTATCAAGGGGGGCTCTCAAGTGAGTAGCTTGATCGTATCGTTCGTTGAGAGCTCAA
This sequence comes from Elymus sibiricus, assembly GCA_039707655.1. Classification (NCBI taxonomy): domain Eukaryota; kingdom Viridiplantae; phylum Streptophyta; class Magnoliopsida; order Poales; family Poaceae; genus Elymus; species Elymus sibiricus. Next base: position 448,900,109 of record CM077667.1, on the reverse strand, counting down.
ACCATTGCATTCTTGGCATCATCATCTTTCTTGGTTCTTGGTTGGCTTTTCTCTATGTGGGTTCTTGAGCTTGTGGTTATCTTCGTGACAAGCTCTAGTACATCGAAAACGGATTTCATATGCTTCTTCTATTGCGTATTCGGTGTTGGAGGTTTTACCGGTCTTATTCGAGGAAGGGTTCTCACCATTTTCTTATGGGCCTTTTCTCATTTGCTTCTTATTGATATTTCTATCAAGATTGTGTTAGCCCATGTCGTTAGCTTTCCAACAAACTTGGTTTCGTTGAATTCGGAGCCCGTTTGCAGAAGTTGTGGCAGTTTTGGTGTTCTTAAAAGGCTGCAGCGGTACTACCGCGCCTACTACCGCGCTACTACCGCTTGGAGAAGATGTAATTTTTTACTACCGCTCCAGAGCGGTACTACTGCGGCTACTACCGTGGCTACTTCCGCTCCGGACCAAAATCTCGTGTTAAGTCCAGCGGTGGTAGGCACGGATGTATTTTTTTAGTACCGCTCGCAAGCAGTAGTACCGCTACCCTTAGCGGTACTACCGTGAGGACGAGCGGTAGTACCGCTCCGGCGGTTCTACTGGCCTTTTGCCTCCTCGCTGTTGTTTTTCAAAGGGCTTCCACCACCCTAGCGGTAGTACCGCTCCCATGAGCGGTAGTACCGCTCTGTGCGGGCTGTGAGCATAACGGTTGGATTTTTCCCCACCTATAAAAGGGGGTCTTCTTCCCCATTGAACCTTATCACTTTAGCTCGTGTTCTTCCCCCATTGTTGACCTTCTTCGATCTTGCTAACTCTCAATCCCTCCAATGATTCTTGCTAGTTCTTGAGGGAAAAGAGAGAGGAGATCTAGATCCACATTTCCACCAATCACTTTCTCCTCTAAGTGAGGGGAACCCCTTGGATCTAGATCTTGGAGTTCTTCGTGTTCTTCTTCGTTCTTCCTCTCATTTTCCTCCCTAGCATTAGTTGCTTTGGTGGGATTTGGGAGAGAAGGACTTGGGCACTCCGTGTGCCCTTGCCATTGCATTTGGTGCATAGGTTTGAGTTCTCCACGGTGATACGTGGAAGTGAGAAGTTGAGAAGCTTATTACTCTTGGGTGTTTGAGCACCCTAGAGCTTGTTCCTCTTGGGTGCTTTGGCGCCCTAGACGGTTGGTGGTGCCTCGGAGCTCAATCATTGTGGTGCAAAGCTCCGGGCAAGCGTCGGGGTCTCCAATTAAGTTGTGGAGATTGCCCCGATAGCATTTGAGGTCACCGCGAAGCCATAGTCCATTGTGGTGAAGCTTCGTGGTGTTGTTGGGAGCCTCCAATTAAGTTGTGGAGTTTGCCCCAACCTTGTTTGTACGGGTTCAGTGACCGCCCTCAAGGGTCCCTTAGTGGAATCACGGCATCTTGCATTGTGCGAGGGCGTGAGGAGATTACGGTGGCCTTAGTGGCATCTTGGGGAGCATTGTGCCTCCACACCACTCCAAACGGAGATTAGCATCCGCAAGGGTGTGAACTTCGGGATACATCGTCGTCTCCGCGTGCCTCGGTTATCTCTTACCCGAGCCCTTTACTTATGCACTTTACTTTGTGATAGCCATATTGTTTCATGCTTTATATCTTGCTATCACTTAGTTGTTTATCTTGCGTAGCATAAGTTGTTGGTGCACATAGGTGAGCCTAGTTGTTTTAGGTTTTGTGCTTGACATATTAAACGTTAGTTTTATTCCGCATTTGTTCAAGCCTAAACCATAATTATTTTAAAGCGCCTATTCACCCCCCCTCTAGGCGACATCCACGTCCTTTCAATTGGTATCAGAGTTAGGTCTCTCATTATTAGGTTTAACCACCTAGAGAGTAAGGATGTCGACTAGGGGATTAGGATTCTCTGACACTCTTAGTTTCGATGGCACAAATTTTGATGTTTGGGTAATTCGCATGCTTAATCTCTTTAGGGTCATGGACCCAAATTTGGAGCGAATTGTAGATATGGGTTTTTCTCCTCCAAAGGATTCTCAACACATATCTTTAGAGGATGAGAAAAACTCTTATCTCAATGCTCGGGCTTCTAATGTGCTTTTCGATGCTTTGAGCAATGTAGTTATATTTCAACTCATGTCGTTCCGGGATGCTCATGAGTTGTGGACAAAGCTTCAAGATAAATATGGTGTGTCCAAGATTTCTAGGGATGATTGTTCTCCCTCCACCTCCGGTCGTGTTGCCTTCTCAACTTCATCTACTTCACATACATGTGGATTGCCACAAGGTAATGTTATGGTGAGTAGTGGTGTTCATTGTAATGATGATAGTGGGCTTATTGTTGATGATTCTTCATCACTATCTTATTGCAATGCTTCATCTTTGGACTTCAACATTTAGAGCACTCCAAATGTTTCACATGCTTGTGTTGATAGTCCTTGCATATCATTTAGAAATTGCTTGACTAAATCTCATGATGATATGCTTGCCATGTCTTGTTATCGTGATAAAAATGCATTGCTTTCCTCGAGTTGTTGTGCTAACAATATAGAGGAAACCCAACACTCCATGGAACAAGATGTGGTCTTGAATGGTGCGTCAAGGGATCCTACATCATCATCTATTATTTCTTACTTTTGCCTTATGGCTAAGGCTTCAAAGGTATCTCCTACTTTGAATCCCAATATATCCCATGATGATGATGTTGATGATGATGAAGAGAGTGATAATATTGCTTCCTTAAAATTAAGGGAGAAATGGTTTTTAAAGCTCTTCATAAGAATAAAATTGCTTGCTCCAACTTCATGGAAATCATGTCTATTGCAATTGAGGGCAAGAAATATATTGAGGAGTTGGAAGCTCATCTCGAGGAGCATGAGGCCACCATTGATAAAATGGAAGGTCATGAGCGTGATTATGCTAATGAGATCGCGGAACTATCTCAAGCTCTTGAAAATGAACAAACCACCAAGGAATCTCTTGAGGAGACCTTTGCTCTAGAATTATCTAGATTAAAGGAATCCCATGATAGAGCTCTCGAGGTGGCTAATGATTTTAGAACTAAAAATGATAAGCTTGCAGTTGCACATGCTAAACTCCTTGAGGACTTTGAGCACCTCGAAAATGGCTCAAGGGTCATTAAGAGTTCGCTCATTGAACTCACCGAGTCTCATTCTCAACTTGAAGCTGCATATGCTAAAGAGCTTGCCAAGTTGCCTTCTCCTTTTGTTGTTAATGATGATGCGTGTGCTACTAACTCTATTTCTTGTGAAGCATCCATTTTGAAGGAGAATGTTGAGCTAAGGGCTCAACTTGAGTTGATATCTAGCAATTATGGGAAATTGGAAGAAAGTCATGAAAAGCTCTTGAGCTCTCATGGTGATCTTCTAGTATCCCATAATGTGCTAACGATAGCTCATGAGGCTAGTACTACTAAGGTAACATCTAGTGAGCCTCATGTGGACATTAGCACTACATCTAGTAGAAATGCTTTATTGCCATGTGCTAGTCCTCGTAGTTCATCTACTCATAATGTTGCTACATCTTGTGATGAATTACTTTCCTTTCCTTGTTGCTCTAACGATGAAGAGTATACGTCCTCTAGTACTTGTGTTCATACTAACCATGTAGAGGAAATCAATGAGCTCAAGGCCCAAGTCACTTCTTTGAAGAAAGACTTGGAAAAGGGTCATGAAGGGAAGTCCACACTCAACAATATCTTGAGTGTGCAAAAATCTCCAAATGACAAAGGTGGACTTGGATTCAACTCCAATAAGAAGAAGAAGTCCAAGAGCAACAAGAAGAAGGGCCAAGAACAAGTCAAGAACTCGGCCAAGATTGTTTGCTTCAAGTGCAAAATAGATGGGCACCATGTTAGATCTTGCCCATTGAAGAAGAAGCCCCATAGTGACAAGCAACAAGGGAAGCAGCCACAAGTTCAATCTCATGCTCAACGTCAAGTTGAAGAAAGGCCACTTCCCAAGAAGACCCAAGTCAACGCTCCTCAAGTTGAGAAATCAATTGAGAAGAAAGTAAAGGGTAGATGTTGCTACTTATGTCGTGAGAAGGGTCACTTTGCTTCTTCATGCACTAATGGTAAAGTATCCAACCCAATTATCATTGATGACATCTATTCTCTTGGGAAGGATAAGGTTGGCAATGTGTTTGCCAAGTTTGTTGGTAGTCAAAGTGGTGTCAAAAAAAGAACCATTTGGGTAGCCAAGCCTATTGTGACTAACCTCTTAGGACCCAACTTGGTTGGGGACCAACAAGCTCACACTTGATCAATAGGTAGTGTTGGAGGGCATTGGAGACTTGGATACATTATGAAGAATTAAGGGATCTTCATCATTCATATTATCTCAAGCCAAGTCATTTTGACTATCGAGTTTCTATCCTATATACAATGTCCTCCTTGCGGTAACTTGTACTTAAATTATTTACATTAATAGTTACTTGCCCCTTTGCATGTTGTGGTTTTGTACCTTGCATGTGTTTGTATATGGTGTGCCTCCGTCTTGCTTATCTTGAGTAATCAAGTATGGGTATGTTGGTTTCCACATCATGTACGTGTGCGTATTGTGTTGAGCCTTTTTGTATTTTGTTTGTATCTTTGTCGGCTCTTTTGAGAGATTAATGGATTATCCCATTTTGGGGGAGTGATGTGCTTTGTGCACTTCACGATCCTAAAAATGTGGTGACAATGGACTTTTGAGAGATTAACGGCAAGCCTCACAGAGAGATCATGCTTGAGGCTTGCCGTTCATTGTGGTGACAATGGACTTGTGAAGATGTGCCGAAGAGTGGCTCACCCATAGTGGAGCATGGGGGAGCAATCAACTAGTCTTCATCAAGCCGGCGCAATCAAGAAAGGTGGTCCATCTTGAGGAAGTCAAGATCGTCATCATCTAGCTCAAGTAGACTATGCGCAAGGCAAAGGTTTGACCTTGATAGGGTTTTCTATTTTACCGGTCTCATGGTGGTAGTTGGGAGACCGGGTTATAGGATCGATTGCCGTACTATCAAGGGGGGCTCTCAAGTGAGTAGCTTGATCGTATCATTCGTTGAGAGCTCAAACCATTGCATTCTTGGCATCATCATATTTCTTGGTTCTTGGTTGGCTTTTCTCTATGTGGGTTCTTGAGCTTGTGGTTATCTTCGTGACAAGCTCTAGTACATCGAAAATGGATTTCATATGCTTCTTCTATTGCGTTTTCGGTGTTGGAGGTTTTACCGGTCTTATTCGAGGAAGGGTTCTCACCATTTTCTTATGGGCTTTTCTCATTTGCTTATTATTGATATTTCTATCAAGATTGTGTTAGCCCATGTCGTTAGCTTTCCAACAAACTTGGTTTCGTTGAATTCGGAGTCCGTTTGCAGAAGTTGTGGCAGTTTTGGTGTTCTTAAAAGGCTGCAGCGGTACTACCGCGCCTACTACCGCGGTACTACTGCTTGGAGCGGATGTAATTTTTAACTACCGCTCCAGAGCGGTACTACCGTGGCTACTTCCACTCCGGACCAAAATCTCGTGTTAAGTCCAGCGGTGGTAGGCACGGATGTATTTTTTAGTACCGCTCGCAAGCAGTAGTACCGTGAGGACGATCGGTAGTACCACTCCGGCGGTTCTACTGGCCTTTTGCCTGCTCGCTGTTGTTTTTCAAAGGGCTTCCACCGCCCTAGCGGTATTACCGCTCCCATGAGCGGTAGTACCGCTCTGTGCGGGCTGTGAGCATAACGGTTGGATTTTTTCCCACCTATAAAAGGGGGTCTTCTTCCCCATTGAACCTTATCTCTTTAGCTCGTGTTCTTTCCCCATTGTTGACCTTCTTCGAGCTTGCTAACTCTCAATCCCTCCAATGATTCTTGCTAGTTCTTGAGGGAAGAGAGAGAGGAGATCTAGATCCACATTTCCACCAATCACTTTCTCCTCTAAGTGAGGGGAACCCCTTGGATCTAGATCTTGGAGTTCTTCGTGTTCTTCTTCGTTCTTCCTCTCATTTTCCTCCCTAGCATTAGTTGCTTTGGTGGGATTTGGGAGAGAAGGACTTGGGCACTCCGTGTGCCCTTGCCATTGCATTTGGTGCATAGGTTCGAGTTCTCCACGGTGATACGTGGAAGTGAGAAGTTGAGAAGCTTATTACTCTTGGGTGTTTGAGCACCCTAGAGCTTGTTCCTCTTGGGTGCTTTGGCGCCCTAGACGGTTGGTGGTGCCTCGGAGCTCAATCATTGTGGTGCAAAGCTCCGGGCAAGCGTCGGGGTCTCCAATTAAGTTGTGGAGATTGCCCCGAGCATTGAGGTCGCCGCGGATGCCATAGTCCATTGTGGTGAAGCTTCGTGGTGTTGTTGGGAGCCTCCAATTAAGTTGTGGAGTTTGCCCCAACCTTGTTTGTACGGGTTCGGTGACCGCCCTCAAGGGTCCCTTAGTGGAATCACGGCATCTTGCATTGTGCGAGGGCGTGAGGAGATTACGGTGGCCTTAGTGGCATCTTGGGGAGCATTGTGCCTCCACACCGCTCCAAACGGAGATTATCATCCGCAAGGGTGTGAACTTCGGGATACATCGTCGTCTCCGCGTGCCTCGGTTATCTCTTACCCGAGCCCTTTACTTATGCACTTTACTTTGTGATAGCCATATTGTTTCATGCTTTATATCATGCTATCACTTAGTTGTTTATCTTGCGTAGCATAAGTTGTTGGTGTACATAGGTGAGCCTAGTTGTTTTAGGTTTTGTGCTTGACATATTAAACGTTAGTTTTATTCCGCATTTGTTCAAGCATAAACCGTAATTATTTTAAAGCGCCTATTCACCCCCCCCCCCCCCCCTCTAGGCGACATCCACGTCCTTTCACCTTTGATGTAACTCTCACACCCGGCTCCGGCCCTTTTTGAGTAATATATTCAGGTAGGGATGCTCTCCCCCAGTGATTGTTCAAAAAAAAAGTCTAGATATGGATAGCTTATAGTACTAAAAAACAGAATAGTTCAAAATTAAGGCGATCAATCATCATTGTGCAAGACAATCAACTGCACAATATATTCTTCCAACTAAAAACACCGACCACCGCCACTCGAAAAGTTATGCTCCTTTCAGCTATAGCTAGTTAATTACCAAGATAGCAAACAAACCATACATTAGAACAACATGACACAGGAAAGGGAGATCCCACCGAATCCAACGTGTATTCAAAAAAGCTTATATTTTGAATTATTCACTATCTACATATATATATTTCAAAATATACTTTACATAAATTATAAAAAATGTAAACCATGCATATTTAAACAATTCATGTAGTTTAAAAAATGGTTCATGCATTTTTTTTTAAATTTCATATGATTCAGAAAATGTTCATGACAGTTAAAAAAATCGTCGCATATTTTAAAGATATGATCATGACATTTCTAAAAACTTTCATGAAAATCTAAGTTTCGCACAATTTTGGAAAACAATAGTATCATTCAAGACATTGTTCGTCTCATTTATTAAATACTCGCAAGTTAAATATATGTTCCATTACATCACAAAAAAATGTTTATGAAATTTAAAATTTGTTTGCAAAGTTTTGGAAAATGTGCAAACATATGAAACAGTATCTGACATTAAAAAGAAATGGTTGCAACACATAACATAACATTTGCACGTTATTAAAAAATGTTCATGAATTTTTTGCAAATTATTCACACTTTATTAAAAAGTGCACGATGTGCATTTTCGTAATATTCAACATTTATTTGGAAAATGCTTAGCGTCATCTAAAAAATGTTCAACATGTATGTGAAAAATGTTCAAAGTGAATCTAAATAAAGTCGACATGTGTTAGAAAAAAAATAGAAAAGACAGAAAAAAAACTAAAACTAGCAGATGAAAACCAATAGAAAAAACTCATAGAAAAAAGGAAAAGGAAAACCAATACAGAAAAAACAAAGAAAAAGAAAAACTCATAGGAAAAAGGAAAAGGAAAACCGATCCATAAAAACATAGAAAAAGAAACAACCTACATGAAATGTTTTAAAACCACTCTGTGCAACCTTTCCAAAACTTCTCTACTGGGCCGGCGAGCGTAGAGGCGAGAAGGTGCAACATCTCGCAGTCTGGAACATATGGTACTACCAGGCTAACACTGCCTTTTCGTCGTGTTGATCTTGTTATTGGGCCACCAACCTGTATGCTTGATTGGACTATATGCGTTTTTGTTTCGTTTGATCGACTTCTTGTATCCCACCAATGTCCCATGTCTATTTGAACAAAAGAAAAAGACATAGAAATTGTTTGGTGGATATCTTGGTCCGCCTGCCTGCACAAGAACACAACGCCCGCGCCTCCGTCGCCTGTGTCACCTTCCTACACCTCATCACCGACGAGTCCTTCCTCCGCCGCTCCATGACTCATCATTCCTCGGCTTCCTCGACCTCGGTCGGTTCCATCCAGCCCTCTCGCCCCATCCCTTCATGCCCTCCGCCCACGCGCTCACCGCAGAAGCCGGCTTCATCTTCTCCCATCACCCCCACCGCCGTTGGTTCGTTCAGGACATCTGCCACGGTCGCCTCCGCCTCAGTCTCGTCCCGCGGTTCCATGCCTCCCCCCGTCGTCATCGGGCTGGCCGTTGGTCAGTCAAGACTTCTATGACGGTTGCGTTCTCCTCTGCCACGACCCAACGATTATCATCACCTACAATTCACATAGCTCACCGTGTGTGACCCTCTACACTCGCGATACATCATGCTTCCCGCAGTACCTCAAGACCTAGCCGCTTTGGTGGCGGATCCAGACATGGTGCACAATCACTGGTGCGAGCCTTCCTCCTTCCCCTCGATGACGACGGCGACGAGGACACAACAATGGCATTCCGAGTGATATGGATGGCACAATACCTAAGTAGGGTAGCCGCATTCGTATTCTCTTCGAGCACTAGGCGTTGGCAAACGGCGGGCAAGTTCACCATGATCTCACTCATTGACTATACCTTTTTCAGGTGCCATTATACTTATGGTTGTTTCTACCTGGAGCTCAACACCATTAACAAAGACTTTCTCATGCTTGACACCAGGAGCATGGAGCTCTCCATTGTTGACCTCCCACCCAGAAAATGGACTATGAATATAGCCATTGTGGAGGCGGGAGAAGGCTGGCTTGGGTTGTTTGGCATCGTCCCTCAAATTGGAGGTGATCATTGTTATCAAATTAGGGGAAACAAAAGTGATATCTCTAGAGTGGCAAATAGAGAAGATAACCCTACTAGTTCGTGGGTGCCGACATCTTATCAAAGCTGCAACGGAGAGGTGCTTGCGCCTATCGAATGTTGGAGACGTGTGGTGGTGCGAGAAGAGGAATGCATTTCAATAGATGTCAAGAAGTTGCAGCTTGAGAGAGTTTGTGTGAAACCCTTCCAATTCACCAAGAATGGGATGCACATATATACCAACTTCCCACCATCATTCTTTGCACCGACAATATGAAGTGGTAAACTTTCTATTGCATCCTAGCTATAGCCTTTCGTTCATAGTTAGCACACAACTTGTCTAATGCTTAACGTTTCATTATTGCAATTAGTCATTCTTGTTTACGGATTTAGTAGTGATTATTTATCTTGTTCTTTTGGGAATCTATCAAACACAAGAACGTATTTTTTGTTGTTGTTGTTGTTTTGTTTGCCCCAATCTTCTGGAGATAATCTGATAAGAGAAAGAAAATCTTTCACATAGCTTATGCATCCACTATTATTTTAGGCCTCATGAAAATCAAGAAAAGGCGTAGGAAGGTGACGCGGGCAGCGGAGGCGCGGGCGAGGTCTTCCTGTGCGGGCAGAGAGAGCAAGATCTCCACTTGGAGGTGCTCGGGGGTATCCACCAAACAATTTCTATGTCAGTTTCTTTTGTTGAAATAGACATGGGATTTTGGTGGGATACCAAGAAGTCGATCCAACAAAATAAAAAAGCCTACAATCCAATCAAGCATATGAGTTGGTGGCCCAAGAACATGATCAATACGATGAAAAGACCGTGTTAACCCGCCATTACTATATCATACCATCTCGCCTTTGCGCTCGCTTTAGTGTGCCGGCCCAATAGAGCAGTTTTGGGACGTTACACGGACTAGTTTTAAAACATTATATGGTTGTTTTTTCTTTTTCTATGTTTTTCTGTATTAGTTTTCCTTTTCCTTTTTTCTATGAGTTTTTCTGTATTGGTTTTCCTTTTCTTTTTTGCTATGAGTTTTTTTATTCATTTTCATCTGTTTATTTTAGTTTTTTTTTTTGCTTTTTCTCTTAGTTTTTTGTTTTTGTTATTTTTCAAATACATGTCGACTTTATTTAGATTCACTTTGAACATTTTTCACATATACATTGAACATTTTTTAGATGACGCTAAACATTTTCCAAATAAATGTTGAACATTACGAAAATGCACATTGAACACTGTTTTTTAATAAAGTGTGAATATTTTTTTGCAAAAAATCATGATTTTTTTAATAACCTGCTAATGTTATGTTATGTGTTGCATTTTTTTCTTTTTAATGTGAGATATTGTTTTGTATATTTGGCACATTTTTTCAAAACTTTGCAAACAAATTTTACATTTCATAAACATTTTCTCTAATGTAAAGGAACATATATTTAACTTGTGAACATTTAATAAATGTGATTCAACAATTCCTTGAATGATACTACTATTTTTCCAAATATTACGAACATTTTTTTATATTTTCATGCACATTTTAATAAATGTCATGATCATATATTTTAAAATATGTGAAGTTTTTTTAAATGTCATGAACATTTTTTGAATGGTATGAACATTTTAAGCAATGCATGAACCATTTTTTACACTACACAAGTTGTTTTTAAATGCATGATTTATGCTTTTTAAATTTTAAGTAAAGTATATTTTGAAATATATATAGAGAGGGAGGATAATTCGAAATATAATTTGTTTTGAATACACGTTGGATCTCTTTCCGGTGTCATACCATTTCAATGTATGGCTTGGTTGGTATCTTGGTAACTACCTATAGCTAAAAGCGGCATAACTTTTCGAGCGGCGGTTTTCAGTCTTTTTAGTTGGAAGATATATAGTGTACAGTTGATCGTCTTGCACGATGATGAGTGATCACCTTACCTTTTGAAGTATTCTGTTTTTTTTGGTACTACAAGTTATACACCTCTAGACTATAATTGGTTGTTTCTTATTGTTTTTATATTTAAAATGAGATTCTAGTCTTGGCGGAACCTGATTTTTGCAATATGTAGTGTAACTGAACCACTTGGTGTGGTGTGATATAATCCTATTAGGAGGCTTCTGACAAATGCAACTGGCCAATTACCGGCCCACGTAATCTGATTTAACATACAATTATTATTTTGCTATAGCTCCTATAGATCACATGGGCTATCAAAAACATCTCTTCTCAAAATCTCAAAATAAAAGGTGCAGAGTTGGAATCTCATTCTAAGGATTCATGTGGTTCTGAGGAATCCGGTTAAAGGAGAACCTGGAACGGAGAGCTCTCCCCTTTTCGCCCGTCTCTTTGATCTTGAACTTAGTAATGCTGGTTTTAAGAACGAGTAATTGCCCTTCGAAGAAATCCAACAACTAGCTACTTGGCTCAACAAAACTAGCTACTTGGCAACCATTGGATATGTAAGGAGATGCAGCACACACACACACCATAAATTTCAATGGATGGCCATGCTCGCACAACAACGACGGAGGCAAAGAGCAGAGGTTAGCATGAGATGGAGTCGTTATTGCATCGGTGGAAGAGGGCGGAACAAGTGTTACACATGTAGGAAATGCTGACAACACATCACAAAGCAACCAAACACATCCTAATTCCTAGATGGCACGAAACATATCGAAGTCTCTCAGCTGGTCTATCACCATTGGCTCGGCAAAAAAATGGATGATAACCTTCCATATGGTTTTGAAAACATGTAAAAACTGAGTAGAAATGTTACAAACCGGCCAGATGGTTTTCCAAAACCGTGATCCGGTTAAATGTGCTGACTCACTCAGTTGGTCGGTGCATTATTCCTACATGATTGGTCGACGATTATAAGGAGTGGGCGTGCAATGGAATTTGCCACCTCAAATCTGTGCACTCGCTCCTGAACATAAAAAATCATAGAGTTTTGTCTCCCAGGCCTTTTCGTTAAATATTTAGTTGATCGAATAGAAAAGGCTAGACTACAATCAACCATATGGATGGGTAGCTAGCCCCTTTAAAATATCACTATTGGCCTAAAAGGACCTGGTTACATATAAAGCTTCTAATTGGCGCATGTAGCGCCGGTTTTTCAGCTGCCGCCCACTACCGATTTATCTAGGCCCGGGCTCACCGATGATCACCTATATTAACCGTTGACTTTTCAAAATGCAAATTCAAAAGAAGTCCCTGAATTTTAAAATGATTGCGAATTAGGAAAAGTTCATGAATTTGAAAAATATTCACAAATTTGAGCAAAACACGGATTTGATTTTTACATGGATTTGAAAAAAGCAATGCGGATTTGATAAATGTTCATTAAATTTAAAAATGTTCGCAAATTTGAAAATTTATCATGATTTTTAAAAATGTTCAAGAATTTAAAAACGATTCATGAATTTAAAATTGTTCAAATTTTTGGAAAACGTTAGCGAATTAGAATCGAAGTTCATGAATTGGATAAATGTTCACCAATTTTTTTTAAAATCACATGTTTGAAAAATGTTTAAAAAAATTAAAATAGTGCACGGAATAAAAATTATTCATAATTTTCCAAAAAGTTCACAAAATTGATTGTTTTGCAAAAACATTTCAACAATCGTTTATTTAAAATAAAAACAAGAAGGGACAAAAAAGTAAAATGAAAAAATAAAAAGAGAAGAGATGACGAAAAGGACAACCGTGCTTCCTGGTTTCTTATATATATTTTCTGGTTTTCTTTTCTTCTTTTTTAGTTTTTGATTTTTTTTCCGGGTTCCAGTTTTATTGATCTCAGCTTTTCCCAAGGTTTTCTTTTGAAAAAAATATTCGGGCAAACCTATCAGCATGACATTTAGTTTGGAAGATATCTACGCGAGCAATCCAGTGAAAACGGTTCGTGATTTGAACACAAGACTCAAAAGATAAAATATGCAGTGTGCTATCTGTCATCACCAGAGAAGATACAAGTGACCATTGCAAAGGGTACCCATTAACTGGTGATTTAGGCAGTCCAATCAAGCATATGGGTTGGTGACACAATAAGAGGATCGACACAATGAAAAAACTATGTTAGCTGGCCAGTACTATATCTCGCTTCTTTTTTTGAGCAACTATATCCTTTATTAATGATCAATGTTTAAAGGGATACAGATGATGTTGGGCAAAACAGCTAGCCACACATGGCGTCCAAAAGGAAGAGAGGAAGCCGCTTTGGCCAAAGAGTGAGCTTCTCCATTGTGTTGGCGCTTCTCATGAACTATACTGAAATCTCGGAACTGGTTACATTGATAATTGAGCTCACGTAGGATTACAACATATCGGTACGGAGCTTCAGACTGAATATTTGCCACTATCTCCGCACAATTAGACGCCACGCATATAGACTCAGGGTTGAGGCATGTCCCTAGTGCCAAAGCTTCACTGCATGCGCGAGCCTCTAGGGTTGCCGAGTCGACAAGGCCGTCGAACACCACAGCCGAAGCTCCCAAGTATTGGTCGTTCTTGTCCCTGCAAATCATAGCGGCCACCCCTCTGTCGCCTCCCCTCGACAGGCCTCCATCCACGTTTAGCTTCGAGTCAAAACCAACAGGCGGGATCCATAGATTATTCGTGGAAATCTCTCGCACATACGAAACTTGTGGGTTGACATACATGTCCCTGGTCAGCACATGCATGTCCCTGGTTGGAGCATGCAATCCTGGAAAGTGTAGGGTGGTGAGTAGCGACCAACTTCAGATCCTCCAAGATTTTTTTTATGAAGCAATGAGTGCTCATAGGGCTTTGGAACTGTTCATCATGAATAGCACGCCGCCTCGCCCACCAGATAGCCCACATAATAACTAGCACCCGAGTTAAATCCGTCGGTGGAAGGGTATCTACTAGCCAAAAGATCCAAAGTTTTGGATCGTCAGTTCTGTTGGAAATGATAACATCCGTGAGCTCCTCATCCGCGAGTGGCCAGACGCACCTTGCCATGTGACATTCAAAAAGTGAGTGCCACCAATTATCATGAGCCGCATGACATATAGAGCACTCCGTTTGTATCCGTCATCATTCTATGATTTCTCGCTTATTACAAGATGTAGCTCGCATTGGTGGGCCGGCCCAATGGAGCAGTTTTGGGAAGGTTCCACCGACCAGTTTTAGAACCTAATGTCTAGTTTTTGTTTTCTTTTTCATTTTCGATGTTATCCTATATTGGTTTTTATTTTTATTTTTTGTGCATTTTCTATTGATTTCATTGGATTTTTTTCTTCTTTTCTATCTTTTTATTATTCTTCAAATACGTATCGACTTTATTTAAGTACGCGTTGAACATTTTTCAGATACATGTTTAAACATTTGTTAAATACACATTGAACATTTTGTCCAATGCATGATGATCATTTTTTAATACAAGTAATTTTTTTAAATTTCATGGAACATTTTTCAAAAACATGCAGACATTTTGCTATGCACTGCACCTTTTTTTTAGTGGCACAAACTTTTTTATATGTTATGAACATTATTCTCAAATAGTGTGAACAAATGTTTACAGTTCATGAACATTTTAGTTGAAATGTAATGAGACATATATTTAAACATGCTAACATTTATAAATGTAATGAACAATTTTTTTAACGGTACTAGCATTTAAATAAATGCGATCAGTTTTTTCACATTTTGATGAACATATAAACTAATAATTAATTACCATATGTTTAAGCGCGCAAATCATTTTTTAAACGCGGGAACCATTTTGTACAAAAATGCACTAACCTTTTTTCTAGACTACACATTTTTTAATGCATGGTGAACATTTTTTGAAATTGAAGTAAAGTAATTTTTGTAATATATATATATATATATATATATATATATATATATATATATATATATATATATATATATATATATATATATATATATATATATATATATATATATATATTTCAAAATATTTTTAAAATACACGTTGGATTTGGCGGGATCTCTTTTTCGTATCTCATAGTACTTAAGTACATTGTTTGGTTGCTAACTTGGTAACTAAATGTAACTTCAACGCAAGGACCCATTTCGTTTGCCCGCGTCCATTTGGGACCGTGGTGACAAAAAATGTGGGCCAACTCAGAGACACACTTCATGTGCATGCCTGTTCGGACCCATTTTTTGTCCATTCAACTCATTTTTGTCCTAATTTTGTGTCTGATTTGGGTCTGAAATGGACACCGTCCGCTGTTAGTTTGTGTCTTTTTTGTCCACTCTAGACCACCACCCACTCACCTTTTACTCTATCTCTCTCAGCCATTTCTCTTTTCTGGCCCACCCACCCACCATGCCACTGAAGACCACGCGTTGTAGACGAGGCAGGCAAGGCGAGGCAACAGTCCCTCCAACGCTAGAGAATGTCGGCGGAGCGGCAGCGCTCCCTCCGGTGATCTCCAACGCGTTCTGGGAAAGCGTTGTGGGAGATCGAGGCAAAGCGTTGTCGGAGAGGAGGCAAGGTATTGTGGGAGACAAGCGCCAGGTGAGGGATCACTAGAAGAGTGTCTAGAGGGGGGTGTGTAGGAGATATGCCCTAGAGGCAGTAATATCAGTTACTTTTGTATCTCCAAGTTTGTAATGAATGTTTATGATCCATGCTATAACTGCAATGATTCTCAAGTCTACAATAACCACGAGGCTTGGAGGGAAACTCATGTGCACGTGTGGTATAATAAACGGTATATTGTATTCCTAGTCTTGCCTCTAAGACTGGCTCAAGTATTGCATGATGATCCTGTTTTCCTGATCATGGGCATGGCTATGCCGGCAATTTTGAGGGCACGATGTTGGTAGAACACTTGTGTTGAATCGACCCAAATTGATGTTATACTATGAGATATATTCGTCACAAGTTAATGGTTAAATAACACAGAGATGGTTAATGTTTGCATGATTCCTTAGACCATGAGAGTATCGAGTTTCTTCATGCTTGCTTCATGAACTTTGGGGTTTGTTAAACGTCATCCGTAATAGGGTGGCTATTACGGCTGCTTACGGGTTCATGGAAAAGTATGTCAAGTAACTTGATAGCTCAAGATTGGGATTTGCTCCTCCGTCGATGGAGAGATATCCCTGGGCCCTCTCGGTGTTACGGTATCCATCATCGTCTGGCCAGACACTTGTGATTTGATCACTGGGATGCCGGAACACGGGAACGAGAAAAGAGAACAATACCGGCAACGAGGTAACTGGCATTGTGGACAAGTTGTTGATCCACGAGGATGCCTACATGTCTCACCTCGGGTAATTGTAACATATCGCGAAGCAACAGGAATAGCATACGGCAACTGGAGGTTCACTCGAATATTTATTCGTGTGGGTATAGGGATCGATATGGGTGTCCACGGCTCCGATGTTGATCATTGATCGGAAGGGGTTCCGGGTCATGTCTATGCTTCACCGAACCTATAGGGTCACACGCTTAAGGGTCATCTATCTGTTGAATACTAGACAGGGAGTCTGAGAGAAAAACACCGAAAAAGTTTCGGACACCGGAAAAGTTTCGGACAGCGGAAAAGTTTCGCAGAGAGAGGTCACCGGATGAATTTCGGTGAAACTAGAAAAGTTGTTTCAGGGGATACCATAAAGTCAAATTGGTCTTGGCACATGCCTGATAATTCTTAGAGGGTGCCAGAATCGTTCTGGAAACTTTTTGGAATTTTCTGGAATGAAAACCGGAAATGTTCCGGAGCTGCCGAAACCGCTTCAGATGCTTTTCGCAGATGAAATCACTAAACCGGAATTGTTCCGGCTCGCGTTGAAAATTATTTTGGTGGGTACTAGAATTGTTCTAAGCCCACATGAATATTTTCAGTTCGATCAGACGCCGAAAAATGTCGTCGTGAATAGTGAAAGTGCTTTTTGGATATTTGTGGAAAAACACCTTTTTGGATATTTCCAAAAAGGTTTCTAGAAGGCCTTGGGGGCCAAGGCAGCCCCTCATGGGGGTCCCCCAAGGGTGTGGCCGGCCAAGATGGGTGGGGCACCATGGTGCTCCACATGGCACTCCCATATGGCATATTCCTTTTATGAAAGGGATATTCCATGGGCATTTTGGGGTTTTTGTATGACAACTTTACCCCTTGGCTAGCCTATAAATAGAGGGGAGTGGGCAGCCCACTTCCTCATCCTTGTGCTCTCATACACATGCTATGCTTTGCTAGCTCTCTCTTCTCCCTCACACGAAAAGAGTATTTCGTAGAGCCGAAAGGCTGTCTGGGTTCCGGCAGGAACTAGTTCTGGACGGCGAAGCCCTGCCGGATAGTTGACACCGTATGTGTGCAACCCCGTAGAGAGGTCGTAGTTTCGATCTTTTGCACGAGGGGCTGTTCGAGGGTCCTCCCGAAGGGCTGTCCGAGTTTCCGTTCGAGTTTCGAGGGTCCTCCCGAAGGGCTGTCCGTGACATCGTCCGGGGGACTGTCCGACCGCCTCCCGAAGGGCTGTCCGACGAGGGAGTACATTCTCGCGGTTGGGAGGTTGTAAAATCCTAGCTGCGGGAATCTGCACCAACGATCTCCACCGACTCTTCTTCCGCTGCGCTACGAGTCGGTACGGATCAGATCAAACCTTGTATGCAATCTCCATAGTGGTACTGGGCGTGCTCGCTATACCGAAATTTTTTGTTTTCTGTCGCGTTCCCCAACAGTGGCATCAAGAGCCAGGTTATGAGTAGATGCATGTTATGATCTAGAATACATGAGATGTATGGGTATTGCATAGTATAATTTTGTAGTAGATAAGATCTATTACTGAAAATTATTTGTGCGGGTAGCAGATGAAATCTGTTACCCGATGTTCCTGTTGGTTCCCGTGAATTTGCGTACTCCTGATCTTGACGGCATGGTGGAATCTCACAAAGTTCTGGCAATCCGCGATCCTTTCATGCTGCTCCTGAGTATGCTGATTGACAGATCAACGAAGTGCTAACAGTTCTTTGGGTTCCACTTTAGTTAAAGAAAGATGGATGTTTCGCAGACGAAGGGCAATGCAGATATGATCTGCACGGGGGTCACGCGTATGACGAAGTTTAGTATGGGGCTCGAGATTTTATTATCTCGTGTTTCATACACCCTGGAAAGTTAATCTAGCAACTTGAAGTATCATACTTGATGATGGACGTTGGTAGCTGCGGTTTAAGTCAAAACCTTAGAAGCCACGTAAAATAAAATTTTGCATAAACCGATTAGAAGCGTCTAACTTGGTTTTGCAGGATGGATTTGCATGTGATGTGGTATAGCAATGCTCATATTAAATTTGATTATGTATGAGATGACTATATGATGTAATTAACATGACCTGCGTGTCATGATTCAGCATGATGGCTGGAGCCATATGATTGCATTTTAAATGACCTGCGTGTCAACCTTGTGTAATGCACTTATTTTATTAGCTATAGAGATAGTAATATTATCTGGTGCATCGACAAGGTGGTGGCAATCTTCGCAAAGGTGAACACCGACGCGAATGCCGAAGACGAAGAATACTTGACTTCTCCGTCAGAAGGGGCTATACCATGTCATGCTAATTATGAATTGCCTGAGATGTTTATCCCTTATGATGCACCCTTCTTGATTGCGCGGTAGTCGCTTTTATTAGGGTGATCTCTCACTAAAAATATCAAGTAGTTAGTGTTCTCCCAAGTGTAGCACCGTCACGGCACCTAACTTTTCGGGGTACGCCATGCTGACATGGGTACGAACGATTAGGGATGTGTGAGGCGGGTGAGTTAAGAACTCGCAACAAGATCACTTGGTTGTCTTGACGTTCAGGCATGAAAGTCATGAGCTCGGAACACACGCATCGAAAGATAAACAAGAGTCACATAGAGATGTGATCGGCAAGTTTGCCTAACGGTTTAAGTTCTCGTCATCAGTGATGCTCACCATCAATGGCGTTGAATTTAAATTCGTGTCTTGAATCATTCATAATCAATTTTGAGAGATATTGGTTTGAGTGGGAGCGCACTTTAGAATAAAATTGTTTATTCACTAGTGCCAAAAATCATTATGAACAATGTCTAAAATGAACTTGTGTTTTCCGTTGTAGATCAAATGGCTCGCAACACCGCGTTCAACTTAGGCCCTATGTTAGAGAAAGAGAAGTTAGCTGCGAATGGAAACAACTATGCGGACTGGGTCCGTACCCTGAGGATTGTCCTCAGGAGCGCTAAGAAAGTGTACGTGCTTGATGGAGCTCTTCCACCTAAGCCGGCGGCAACAGCCGCGGCAGACATACAAAATGTCTGGGCCACTAAGGATGATGATTTCAACTTAGTGCAGTGTCTCATGCTGTCTTGCATGAGTTCAGAGCTTCAAAAACGTTTTGAATTCCATAACTCCTTTGATATGATCAAAGATCTGGATGCTCTGTACAAGTTTAATGCACGGTCTGAACGTTTTGATATCATGAAAATGATGTCGGAGACCAAGATGGCTGAGGGCAGTTCAGTTGGCGAGCACGTAGTCAATAGGATTGGCTACGCTGAAAGGCTTAAAACCCTGGAATTTCCACTTCCAGAAGAGCATGTAATGGACATGTTGCTCCGTTCACTCCCCCCTTCTTACGGAGGTTTTGTCATGAACTACAACATGAATGGGATGGACAAAACACCTAATGAGGTGCTTGCCATGCTGAAATCTGTTGAAGGAGGACTGCAAAAAAATCGCAAGCAAGTGTTGCTTGTGAATAAAACTGCCAGTTTCAAAAAGAAAGGCAAGCCAAAGAAGGGCAAGGGCGCCGGTAAGACCGGCTTCCAACGCAAATCTAAGGGCGGAGCCAAGAATGAAACTGAGTGCTTCTACTGCAAGGGCACAGGACACTGGAAGAGAAACTGCAAGAAGTATCTGGAAGATAAGAAGTCCGGGAAAACCGGAACAGGTATAATTGTTATACAAGTTAATGTCATTGACGTTTTGCTTGCTAGCGAAAACTCTAAGTCTTGGGTATTTGATACCGGATCGGTTGCTCACATTTGCAACACGATACAGGGGCTTCAGAAGGTGCGCAAGCTGGCAAAGAATGAAGTCGTGATGCGTGTCGGGAACGGCGCTGGGATCGCCGCTCAAGCCGTCGGCATTATGCCTCTACGTCTCCCTTCAGGATTTATTTTGGAACTTAGTAACTGTTATTTTGTTCCGTTGTTGTGTAGAAACATTATCTTTGGATCATGTTTAGTACACGATGGGTACTCCTACAAGTCTGAGAACAATGGTTGTTCACTTTATTGTAAGGATATGTTTTATGGATTTGCACCCATTGTTGGGGGCCTTTTCATACTAAATCTTGAATGTGGAAATGATGTCTTTAACGTGAATGCTAAACGCCTTAAGAAGGCTGATACCACCACCACTTACTTGTGGCACTGTCGGCTTGGCCACATTGGAAAGAAACGCATGCAAAGACTCCATAAAGATGGAGTTTTACCGTCCCTTGATTTTGAATCATTTGACACATGTGAAGCTTGCTTGATGGGAAAAATGACCAAGACGCCGTTCACGGGTCATCCTGAACGGGCGGGTGAATTATTGGAAATAATACATAGTGATGTATGTGGTCCAATGAACACAGCCGCACGGGGTGGGTATTTTTACTTCGTGACTTTCACTGATGATTTAAGTCGGTATGGCTATATCTACTTAATGAAGCATAAGTCAGAAACCTTTGAAAAGTTCAAAGAATTTCAGAATGAGGTAGAAAATCATCGTAACAAAAAGATTAAGTTTCTGCGGTCTGATCGCGGAGGCGAATATCTTAGTCACGAGTTTGGCCAACATCTGAGTGACCGTGGAATCGTTTCACAGCTTACGCCTCCCGGAACTCCACAGCGAAACGGAGTGTCGGAGCGACGTAACCGAACCCTGTTAGACATGGTAAGGTCGATGATGTCTCTTACAGATCTACCGATATCTTTTTGGGGTCACGCACTGCTCACTGCCGCTCACACACTAAACAGAGCACCGTCTAAGTCTGTTGAGACGACACCATACGAGTTATGGCATGGGAAGAAACCCAATTTGTCGCATCTCAAAGTTTGGGGTTGTGAAGCTTACGTAAAACGTTTACAACCAAGCAAGCTCGATCCCAGATCAGACAAATGTAACTTTGTAGGTTATCCAAAGGAAACCTTTGGGTATTCCTTCTACCACCCATCCGAGGGCAAAGTGTTTGTCGCAAAAACCGGAATCTTTCTTGAAAAGGAGTTTCTCGCTAAAGAAGTGAGTGGGAGGACAGTACAACTTAATGAGATTAGTGAATCTTCGGCAACCGTTGATATGGCTAAGGAACCGGAAGAAATTCCGCTAATTATCCCTACAACCGAGCCGGAAGTTGTCGCATATGATGCGGAAACTTCAAACAATGTTGTAACTGAACCGCGCAGATCAGGTAGGGCTATCCAGCCACCTGAGTGGTTTCATAACGAAATCTTCATTCTTGAAGACGACGAACCTGCGCACTACAAGGAAGCGATGGCGGGGCCTAGCTCAAGGGAATGGCACAAAGCCATGAAATCCGAAATGGAATCCATGTACGAAAACCAAGTTTGGAACTTGGAAGAACTTCCAGATGGCGTAAAACCCATTGGTTGTAAATGGATTTTCAAAAGAAAGACGGACGCGGATGGTAACATTACTATCCACAAAGCTAGACTTGTCGCGAAAGGGTTCACGCAAGTTCCAGGAGAGGACTACGACGAGACTTTCTCGCCCGTAGCTATGCTTAGGTCTGTTCGGATATTACTAGCAATTGCTGCTTATTTCGATTATGAAATATGGCAGATGGATGTCAAAACGGCTTTCCTAAATGGAAACCTTGATAGGGATGTATACATGATACAGCCAGAAGGTTTTGTCGATCCTAAGAATGCTGGAAAGGTATGTAAGCTTCAGAAAGCCATTTATGGTCTGAAGCAAGCATCAAGGAGCTGGAATATTCGTTTTGATGAAGTGGTCAAAGAGTTTGGCTTCATCAGGAACGATGAAGAATCTTGTGTGTACAAGAAGTTTAGTGGGAGCGCAAAAGCATTTCTAATCTTGTATGTGGATGACATATTGTTGATTGGAAATGACGTGAATTTTCTTAGCGAAATAAAAGACTCATTGAAGAAGAGTTTTTCAATGAAAGACTTAGGCGAAGCGGCATATGTATTAGGCATCAGGATCTATAGAGATAGATCAAAACGCCTGATAGCGCTAAGCCAAAGCACGTACATTGACAAGGTGTTGAAAAGGTTCAACATGGAGAACTCCAAGAAAGGCCTACTCCCCATGTCACCTGGCACAGTGCTTTGCAAGAATCAGAGTCCTCGGACCCTTGATGAGCGAGTACAAATGAATGATATTCCATATGCTTCGGCAGTTGGTTCTATTATGTATGCCATGCTATGTACAAGACCGGATGTTTCCTATGCGCTAAGTGTTAGCAGCCGGTACCAAGGTGATCCAGGATTGGAACACTGGGCCGCAGTCAAGGGTATTCTTAAGTACCTCAGAAGAACCAAGGATTTACTCCTTGTGTATGGAGGTGATGAAGAGCTCATTGTAAGTTGTTACACTGATGCAGGCTTCATGTCTGACCCAGATGACTTCAAATCTCAATCTGGCTATGTTTTCATATTGAACGGCGGCGCAGTTGATTGGAAAAGTTCCAAACAAAAGACTGTGGCGGATTCTACGACGGAGGCGGAATATGTCGCTGCTTCAGAAGCCTCCAAGAAAGCTGTCGGTATCAAGCAATTTCTTGAAGATCTTGGTGTGGTTCCAAGTGCTCTGGACCCGGTGGAGATCTATTGTGATAATAGTGGCGCCGTGGCTCAGGCAAGGGAGCCATGTTCGCACCATAAGACAATGCATATTCAACGCAAATATAAACTCATTCGACAGCATGTCGAAGAAGGTTTAGTGAAAGTACGCAAAGTTCACACGGATCTGAATGTGTCAGACCCGATGACGAAGCTTCTACCATGAGCAAAGCATGAGCAACACCGGATTGCCATTGGTGTTAGGGAAGCCATGTAACTAGATTATGACTCTAGTGCAAGTGGGAGACTGTAGGAGATATGCCCTAGAGGCAGTAATATCAGTTACTTTTGTATCTCCAAGTTTGTAATGAATGTTTATGATCCATGCTATAACTGCAATGATTCTCAAGTCTACAATAACCACGAGGCTTGGAGGGAAACTCATGTGCACGTGTGGTATAATAAACGGTATATTGTATTCCTAGTCTTGCCTCTAAGACTGGCTCAAGTATTGCATGATGATCCTGTTTTCCTGATCATGGGCATGGCTATGCCGGCAATTTTGAGGGCACGATGTTGGTAGAACACTTGTGTTGAATCGACCCAAATTGATGTTATACTATGAGATATATTCGTCAAAAGTTAATGGTTAAATAACACAGAGATGGTTAATGTTTGCATGATTCCTTAGACCATGAGAGTATCGAGTTTCTTCATGCTTGCTTCATGAACTTTGGGGTTTGTTAAACGTCATCCGTAATAGGGTGGCTATTACGGCTGCTTACGGGTTCATGGAAAAGTATGTCAAGTAACTTGATAGCTCAAGATTGGGATTTGCTCCTTCGTCGATGGAGAGATATCCCTGGGCCCTCTCGGTGTTACGGTATCCATCATCGTCTGGCCAGACACTTGTGATTTGATCACTGGGATGCCGGAACACGGGAACGAGAAAAGAGAACAATACCGGCAACGAGGTAACTGGCATTGTGGACAAGTTGTTGATCCACGAGGATGCCTACATGTCTCACCTCGGGTAATTGTAACATATTGCGAAGCAACAGGAATAGCATACGGCAACTGGAGGTTCACTCGAATATTTATTCGTGTGGGTATAGGGATCGATATGGGTGTCCACGGCTCCGATGTTGATCATTGATCGGAAGGGGTTCCGGGTCATGTCTATGCTTCACCGAACCTATAGGGTCACACGCTTAAGGGTCATCTATCTGTTGAATACTAGACAGGGAGTCTGAGAGAAAAACACCGAAAAAGTTTCGGACACCGGAAAAGTTTCGGACAGCGGAAAAGTTTCGCAGAGAGAGGTCACCGGATGAATTTCGGTGAAACTAGAAAAGTTGTTTCAGGGGATACCATAAAGTCAAATTGGTCTTGGCACATGCCTGATAATTCTTAGAGGGTGCCAGAATCGTTCTGGAAACTTTTTGGAATTTTCTGGAATGAAAACCGGAAATGTTCCGGAGCTGCCGAAACCGCTTCAGATGCTTTTCGCAGATGAAATCACTAAACCGGAATTGTTCCGGCTCGCGTTGAAAATTATTTTGGTGGGTACTAGAATTGTTCTAAGCCCACATGAATATTTTCAGTTCGATCAGACGCCGAAAAATGTCGTCGTGAATAGTGAAAGTGCTTTTTGGATATTTGTGGAAAAACACCTTTTTGGATATTTCCAAAAAGGTTTCTAGAAGGCCTTGGGGGCCAAGGCAGCCCCTCATGGGGGTCCCCCAAGGGTGTGGCCGGCCAAGATGGGTGGGGCACCATGGTGCTCCACATGGCACTCCCATATGGCATATTCCTTTTATGAAAGGGATATTCCATGGGCATTTTGGGGTTTTTGTATGACAACTTTACCCCTTGGCTAGCCTATAAATAGAGGGGAGTGGGCAGCCCACTTCCTCATCCTTGTGCTCTCATACACATGCTATGCTTTGCTAGCTCTCTCTTCTCCCTCACACGAAAAGAGTATTTCGTAGAGCCGAAAGGCTGTCTGGGTTCCGGCAGGAACTAGTTCTGGACGGCGAAGCCCTGCCGGATAGTTGACACCGTATGTGTGCAACCCCGTAGAGAGGTCGTAGTTTCGATCTTTTGCCCGAGGGGCTGTTCGAGGGTCCTCCCGAAGGGCTGTCCGAGTTTCCGTTCGAGTTTCGAGGGTCCTCCCGAAGGGCTGTCCGTGACATCGTCCGGGGGACTGTCCGACCGCCTCCCGAAGGGCTGTCCGACGAGGGAGTACATTCTCGCGGTTGGGAGGTTGTAAAATCCTAGCTGCGGGAATCTGCACCAACGATCTCCACCGACTCTTCTTCCGCTGCGCTACGAGTCAGTACGGATCAGATCAAACCTTGTATGCAATCTCCATAGTGGTACTGGGCGTGCTCGCTATACCGAATTTTTTTGTTTTCTGTCGCGTTCCCCAATAGGGTGAATAGACTACTAGTAGGAATTTAAAACCTAACATTTTCCCAAGTTAATTGGTTGGCAGATTTTAACAGTTATAGCAAATCTAGTAAGTCTAATAGCCCTACACATGCAAGTCAACAAATATGGCAGCGGAAAGTAAAGACATTGCACATGAAGTAAAGAGTAGAGATATGGAGATCAAACACAATTGGAGACGCAAGGATTTTTCCCGTGGTTCCGATAGGTGGTGCTATCGTACGTCCACGTTTATGGAGTCTTCAACCCACGAAGGGTAACGGTCGCGAGAGTCCACGGAGGGCTCCACCCATAAGGGTCCACGAAGTAGCAACCTTGACTATTCCATAACAGCTTCCGTCCACGAAGGACTAGCCTCACTATGGGTAGATCTTCACGAAGTAGGCGATCTCCTTGCCCTTACAAACTTCTTGGTTCAACACCACAACACGAAGTAGGAGGCTCCCAAGCGACACCTAACCAATCTAGGAGGCACCACCCTCCAAAAGGTAATAGGCTCGGTAATGTCGATGAACTCCTTGCTCTTGTGCTTCAAGATGATAGACTCCTCAACACACAATCACTCTCTCACAGATTTGGCTTGGTGGAAGAGATGGGATTGGTGGAAAGCAACTTGGGAAGGCTAGAGATCAAGATCCATATGGTTGGAGTGGAAGATCTTGACCTCAACACAAGAATAGGTGGTTCTCTCTCAGAAAACTGGATGGGGGCAAGTATGGAATAGTTCTGAGTGCTTCTCTCTCGAGTAGGTGGTGGTGGAGGGGTATATATAGGCATCCCCAAAAATCCAACCGGTACACAAAAAATGACCAACTCGGTGACACCGATGTGTAAATCTCAGTGGTACCGAAGTGACCAAAAGGTGGCAACTTTTTAATCTCGGTGAGACCGATATAGGAAACTCGGTTGCACCAATAAGGTGACCAACGGTCAGATTGACAATCTCGGTGACGCCGATCCAACAATCTCGGTGGTACCGATATTGTGAATTTGCGTAACAGAGAGTTGGCAACCTAAACTCGGTGGCACCGGGATTGAATCGGTTGCACCGAAGTGGCTAGGGTTTGGCTGAGTCTGTCTATGGTTGAGAATCGGTGGCACCGGGATGGAAATGTTGGTTGCACCGATTTTGAGTATTTGGCTTTAGACAGACTTTGGTGGGAGAGCTTGTGGGTGTTTTTGATGACTATCACTTGTGCACGTATGAGCATTTTGTTCACCAACAAAACCTTACCCCCTTTTAATAGTATTGGCTTTCCTATGGACTCAAAGTGATTCCTCACAAATGTAAAATGTAGAGTCCTCTTCCTTGAAGCTCCGCCAATCCATTTCCTTGCATCTTGGGGTATTTCCATAATCTCCACAATCCTTTTGCCAACCCTCTCTGTGGACTTTATCTGAAATACACTAGGTAAAAGTATTAGTCCAAGAGACAATGTATGTTGTCATGAATTATCAAAACCACCAAGGGAGCATGTTGTGCTTTCAATCTCCCCCTTTTTGGTAATTGATGACAACATACAATCAAAGCTTCAAATAAAGATATGCATGGATATAATGAAGACTTTGAGAGACACATGACTTAGATTTGCTCCCCCTAAATGTGTGCAGTCCTTTAAAGGATAGTTGCTTTGGAATGCATGGACACACATATGGATGAAGGGATATAATGAGTCATGTGTATCTTGGCCATATGCATCAAACATATATGAATGAGATGTATCCTTGTTCAAGACTTCCCTCTTGCAAACAATATGTGCAAGAAGCAAGAGATCATCTTGATCAAGGGTATGATGCATATACTTACCTTGAGTTCTTGAGCATTCTAGTAGTAGAAACACACTTGAGAAAACAATGTTAGGAAACACAAGAGTATTCTACCAATCAAAGGCAATAGAACTCAAAAGTACCAAGATATGGAGAACATATAGAAGATAGCATTTCTTAAGATTGATATGTCTCCGAAATTGTTTCTCCCCCCCCCTTAGATATGACAATAGTAAAACATCCTCTCCCCCTGAATCTCAGCATGTAGATATTGGGATTGGATAGGGTGAGAAGGGTAAACTTCCAAATTTGTCTTCTCCCCCTACTTTGATATTCTCCCCTTGTTTAAGTGAGTATGAATATTGATATTGGCTCTCCAACTTGATCATATCTCCCCCTTTGCATAAGCATGTATCTCCCCTTTAGCATGAAGCTTTGTTCTTCTCCCCCTTTGGCATTAATTTCCAAAAAGGTCAAAAACAGGGATAGATACAGGGATCATTGACTGAGAAGGGATCCTTGAGAACAAGGGTCACTGAATGTAGGGTTCATAGAAATAAAAACTGAGGGAATCATGGAAAATAGTTTCTCTCCCTTTGAGATGTTGTAAGATTTTGTTATTCTCCCCCTTCTTCCGTTAAGGTAGGGATCCTTGAATAAAGAAATTCTCTCCCTAAGATTATCTTTTGTTATTCTCCCCCGATTTTTTTAACGGGATCATCGAAGTAACAGAAGTATTGCTTGTAGGATTGCAAAAGAAACATAGATTTGCAAAAAAAACACAAATAAGAAAAAAAATCGGTGACTCCGAGACAGATCAATCGGTGGTACCGAAGATTTGTAGTGCAATTTATCTGCAATTTCGGTAGAACCGAGAAATATGTATCGGCGGCTCCGAGGCTAAAACAGCAACAGATATAAGGGACCAAGTTTCTGTTTTCAAGGCGTCAATAGAGATTTTTTTTTTCAAAGGGAATGCAAAAGTTTTTACAGAAAAATATCAACTAGAGAAGATTTGAGTGGTTTCAAGAAATCTTTGCAAAATAGAGAATGAACCAAACAAGATACTTAACTAGATGATGGGCGGTGACTAGGTCACCTATATTAGAGTATATTGACATAGGAGCCAAGTAAGAATACTTGATCATAGGTCATACTCTATGTTAAGCTCAAAATGGGGTTACCATTTTTTCGATTAAGCATTTTAATGTCTTCATATCACTTGAGTTGCTTTAGCTCATGACTTGGAGCAAAGCCTTTTCAAGGATATGAGTACATACCTATGAGTGATGTTGATGACGTTGCTCGTAGGTGAACTTGTTGAGGATGCTCGAGGTTGATGAAGATCATCTTGAGTTGGAGCAATCCTTCTCGTTTTAGTACACTTGTCACCTACAAAGGTTAGTCATGCAAGGAAGGGCAATAGATATATCCATTCGACATGATACCAAATTAAGAATTATAAATGTATGTCAAGGATATGGTTGAGGTGTTTTCTTCCTTCCATCACCAAGAGGGATTGTGGATACTTGGTCATGACAAGATTGCTTATGATTGGAGTTGATGGCAATCTTGTGGAATGAAATTCTTCCAAGTACCTACAAAAGATTAGATGCAATACAAGGAAGCATAGAATTCCATGGCACAAGATAACATGTTAGGATCAACATGGAAATATCAAGAAAGCTTATGCCCTTGAATGCAACCGAGTGAGTCTAGCTCAAGTTTGAAGCATCAATGATGTTCAACTCACTCCTCAAGTAACAAAATGTTTTCTCATCAAGTGGCTTAGTAAAGATATCGGCCAATTGCTTGTTAGTGCGAACATGCTTAAGATTAATATCTCCTTTGGCAACATGATCACGAATGAAATGATGTCGAACTTGAATATGTTTTGTTCGAGAATGTTGCACAGGATTATAACCAATTTTAATAGCACTTTCATTGTCACAAAGTAATGGAACATTTTTAACATGGATTCCATAATCCTTAAGCGTTTGTGTCATCCATAGTAATTGTGCACAACAAGATCCAGCAGCGATATACTCAGCTTCGGCAGTGGATAAAGATACCGAGTTTTGTTTCTTGGAGGACCAGGACACAAGAGATCTACCCAAAAATTGACAAGTACCCGAGGTGGATTTTCTATCAACCTTGTCACCGGCATAATCCGAATCGGAATAGCCAAGAAGGTTAAAGGAAGATCCCTTGGGATACCAAATGCCAAAGTTTGGTGTTTGTATCAAATATCTCACAATACATTGCACGGCCAAAAGATGACACTCTTTAGGTGCAGCTTGATATCTAGCACACATGCAAACACTAAGCATAATATCGGGACGAGAGGCACATAGATATAGCAATGAACCAATCATAGATCGATAAACCTTTTGATCAACCGGTTCATCCTCTCTGGTAAGATCAACATGTCCACTAGTAGGCATTGGGGTTTTCATACCTTTACACTCCTGCATGTTGAACTTCTTGATCAAGTCCTTGGTATACTTAGTTTGAGAGATGAAAGTTTCTTCTCTCGTTTGCTTGATTTGCAAACCAAGAAAGAATTTCAGCTCACACATCATAGACATCTCATACTTCTCGGACATCAACCTTCCAAATCTTTCACTGAATTGTGGGTTAGTAGATCCAAAGATAATATCATCCACATAGATTTGGCATACAAATACTTCACCATTAACTCTCTTAGTGAACAAGGTTGCATCAATTTTACCAATTTCAAAACCTTTTTCAATGAGAAACTTCGTTAAGCATTTGTATCAAGCACGAGGGGCTTGCTTAAGACCATAAAGGTCTTTACGAAGCTTGTAAACATGATTAGGTTTCTTAGGATTCACAAAGCCAGGTGGTTGCTTAACATAGACTTCTTCTTCAATCTCACCATTCAAAAAGGCACTTTTAATGTCCATTTGATAAAGCGTGATATCATGGTGATTAGCATAGGCAAGAAGAATGCGAATAGCTTCAAGTCTAGCAACGGGGGCGTAGGTCTCACCGTAGTCCATACCTTCGACTTGCGTATATCCTTGGGCTACGAGACGAGCCTTGTTGCGCACAACTTGACCGTCTTCGTCTTGCTTGTTCCGAAACACCCATTTGGTTCCGATGATGTTTTGCTCATCCTTGGGCTTCTCCACGAGTGTCCACACTTCGTTCCTCTCGAAGTTGTGAAGCTCTTCATGCATCGCGTTCACCCAATCCGCGTCTTCAAGAGCTTGTTCTACCTTCAAGGGCTCAATGCTAGAGATGAAAGAATAATGCTCACAAAAGTTAGCTAGACGAGTTTTAGAGCGAGTGATTCTCCCGTTTTGGATGTCACCAAAGATTTGGTTTAGGGGATGGTTCTTGGTCACTTGTGCTCGAACTCGGGGTAGCTTGGGCTTGTTAGATGGTGGAGCTTCTTCTTCTTCATCATCATCTCCTTCATCTTCGTTGTTGTTGATGGTGTCGTTCCCTTGAGGTGGTGGTGAAGGTGGTTGTGGTGGATCTTCATGATGCACTTCCTCCTCTTCATCATCTTGTCGTGTACCGCTTGTGGATGCCTCTATGTCATGTTGTGGTTCACCTTGACGTGAAGTAGGGGCTTCCACTTGTGTTGATGAAGTACTTTCCTTCACCTCCATGGGACGAATCTTGCCGATGGGCAAATCTTGGATAGCTTCCGAAGGGTCCTTATCACCTACATCATTTGGCAATTGTTCGACTTGCGAACCATTAGATTCATCAAACTTCACATCTATCGTCTCTTCAACTTTTCGAGTGAAGTTTTTGTAGACACGGTAAGTGTGAGAGTTCGATCCGTAACCAAGTAGGAATCCTTCATGAGATTTAGGAGAAAATTTAGTACGACGATGCTTATCAAGAATGTAGAACTTTGAGCCGAATACCCGAAAGTATCCAACTTGGGGTTTGTTACCGGTGAGTAGCTCGTATGCCGTTTTACCGAGAATCTTGTGCAAGTAAAGTCGGTTTGTGGCATGACATGCTGTTTCCACGGCTTCTGCCCAAAAGTGTCTTGGCGTCTTGTATTCGTCAAGCATCGTTCTTGCCATCTCAATGAGCGTCCGGTTCTTCCTCTCAACAACTCCATTTTGTTGAGGCGTGTACGTAGCCGAGAACTCATGTGAGGCACCTTCTTCGTCAAGGAAGGTATCCACATGGGTGTTCTTGAACTCCGATCCATTATCGCTCCGAACCTTCTTGATCTTCACTTCAAACTGATTTTGCGCTTTGCGAGCGAAGTTCTTGAAGATCTTTTGAACCTGCGACTTATCATCAAGAAAGAATACCCACGTAAATCTGGAAAAATCATCAACTATAACTAGACCATAGGAATTTCCACCGAGACTCTTGTAAGCGTTGGGACCAAAAAGATCCACGTGAAGTAACTCGAGTGGTCTCCTAGTAGTCATGATATTCTTAACGGGATGACTTCCACCTACTTGCTTTCCAGCTTGACAAGCACTACAAAGTCTATCTTTATCAAATATAACATCTTTAAAACCAAGTATATGATCACCTTTGATAAGTTTGTCTAAATTACGCATGCCAACATGTCCTAGTCTTCTATGCCAAAGCCAACCTTTAGAGGATTTAGAAATTAAACAAGTGCGAGGTTTGGATCTCTTAGTGAAGTCAACAATGTATAGATCACCTCTACGGAAACCGGTAAAGACCATTTTATGATTATCTTGACGAAACACTTGGCAATCTACTTTCGTGAATAGCACATTAAAACCAAAGTCAGCAAGTCTAGATACGGAAAGAAGATTGTAGCCAAGAGATTCAACAAGCATAACATTTTGGATAGAGCTATCATGGGATATGGCCACCTTACCAAGACCAAGTACCTTACCCTTGGAGTTGTCTCCAAACGTTACGTACCTTCGTGGTCCATGGTTTGGTGTGATTTCTTCAAACATCTCTCTATCTCCGGTCATATGATCGGTACATCCGCTATCGAGAATCCACTCTTTTCCTCCGGACATGTAATCCTTGAAGTTGGCCATGAGACTTAGATTCTTCATGATCTTCTCATACTCGATGTCGAACAACTCATCTTCATCATAGTAGCCATGTTCCACATTGTCATCATCAAGTGGGAAATCCTCGTCATAAAGAACAAGAGATTCGTTAGGATGGTGATCATGACAATGTTCAAATTTATGAATGCGAAGGGCCTCTATAATGATATTGTTGATAGTTGTGACATCTCCTTTAGCACGCATGAGGTCTCTAAGCTCAAATAGACAATCATCAAATTTAGGATCACTAGGCGTCATTTTGTGGAAGGCAATAGTTTTATGAAGAATTTCATCAAGATTACTCAATGAATAACTTGGATATCGTTTCTCCAAGTCATTCCACAAAGTGTAAGCACATACAAAATTCTTCATTTGATTGAGCACATTTCTAGGCAAAGCTCTAACAATGAGATTGGCAGTTCTAAGATTGCATAGCATATCAACTTCCTCTTCATGTGTGGGATGCAAAGGATCAATGGGAGGTACATAAGGGCACTTAACATATTTGCTCAATTGAAATTCATTAAACAGCTCAAGCATCAAGGTTTTCCATTGACTATAGTACTCTCCATCAAGAATAGGCACTCTACAACTCAAACTCCCTATACTAGACACATCCATCTTCCTCCTCGGTGATTAGACCGAAGCAATGGAGACCAAAGCTCTGATACCAATTGAGGGATCACTAGAAGAGTGTCTAGAGGGGGGGTGAATAGACTACTAGCAGGAATTTAAAACCTAACCTTTTCCCAAGTTAATTGGTTGGCAGATTTTAACAGTTATAGCAAATCTAGTAAGTCTAACAGCCCTACACATGCATGTCAACAAATATGGCAGCAGAAAGTACAGACATTGCACATGAAGTAAAGAGTAGAGATATGGAGATCAAACACAATTGGAGACGCAAGGATTTTTCCCGTGGTTCCGACAGGTGGTGCTATCGTACATCCACGTTTATGGAGTCTTCAACCCACGGAGGGTAACGGTCACGAGAGTCCACGGAGGGCTCCACCCATAAGGGTCCACGAAGTAGCAACCTTGACTATTCCATAACGGCTTCCGTCCACGAAGGACTAGCCTCACTATGGGTAGATCTTCAGGAAGTAGGTGATGCCTTACAAACTTCTTGGTTCAACTCCACAACATGAAGTAGGAGGCTCCCAAGCGACACCTAACCAATCTAGGAGGCACCACCCTCCTAAAGGTAATAGGCTTGGTAATGTCGATGAACTCCTTGCTCTTGTGCTTCAAGATGATAGACTCCTCAACACACAATCACTCTCTCAAAGATTTGGCTTGGTGGAAGAGATGGGATTGGTGGAAAGCAACTTGGGAAGGCTAGAGATCAAGATCCATATGGTTGGAGTGGAAGATCTTGACCTCAACACAAGAATAGGTGGTTCTCTCTCAGAAAACTGGATGGTTCAAGTATGGAATAGTTCTGAGTGCTTCTCTATCGAGTAGGTGGTGGTGGAGGGGTATATATAGGCATCCCCAAAAATCCAACCGTTACACACAAAATGACCAACTCGGTGACACCGATGTGTAAATCTCGGTGGTACCGAAGTGACGAAAAGGTGGCAACTTTTGAATCTCGGTGAGACCGATATAGGAAACTCGGTTGCACCGATAAGGTGACCAACAGTCAGATTGACAATCTCGGTGACGCCGATCCAACAATCTCGGTGGTACCGATATTGTGAATTTGCGTAACAGAGAGTTGGCAACCTAAACTCGGTGGCACCGGGATTGAATCGGTTGCACCGAAGTGGTTAGGGTTTGGCTGAGTCTGTCTATGGTTGAGAATCGGTGGCACCGGGATGGAAATGTTGGTTGCACCGATTTTGAGTATTTGGCTTTAGACAGACTTTGGTGGGAGAGCTTGTGGGTGTTTTTGGTGACTATCACTTGTGCACGTATGAGCATTTTGTTCACCAACAAAACCTTACCCCCTTTTAATAGTATTGGCTTTCCTATGGACTCAAAGTGATTCCTCACAAATGTAAAATGTAGAGTCCTCTTCCTTGAAGCTTTGCCAATCCATTTCCTTGCATCTTGGGGTATTTCCACAATCTCCACAATCCTTTTGCCAACCCTCTCTGTGGACTTTATCTGAAATACACTAGGTAAAAGTATTAGTCCAAGAGACAATGTATGTTGTCATGAATTATCAAAACCACCAAGGGAGCTTGTTGTGCTTTCACCAGGATCTCCTCTGCCTCGTTGGCTTGGAGGCGAGCCAGAGGTGCAGTAGTGCGAGCTGATACGTCTCCGTCATATCGATAATTTTTTTATTGCTTCATGCCAATATTATACAACTTTTACATACTTTTGGCAACAATTTATATGATTTATTGGACTAACCTATTGATCGAGTGCCCAGCGTCAGTTCCTGTTTGTTGCATGTTTTTTGTTTCGTAGAATATCCATATCAAACGAAGTCCAAACGCGATAAAAATTTACGGAGAATTATTTTGGAATATTTGTGATTTTTGGGAGGTACAATCAACGCAAAAGGAGGCCCACAGCCACCACGAGACACCAGGGCGTGCCCTAGGGCCCAGGCGCGTGGTGGTGCATCGTGGCCTCCTCGTAAGTTGGTTGGAGCTCTACTTCGGGTGCAAGGAAGCTTATGTCCGGAAAACAAGTCATGTTAAAATCTCAGCGCAATCGGAGTTACGGATCTCTGGGAATATAAGAAATGGTTTTCGGCCAAAAAACAGGAACGCAAAATAGAAGAGAACAGAGAGGGAGATCCAATCCCACAGGGGCTCCTGCCCCTCCGCCGCCATGGAAGCCATGGACCAGAGGGGGAACTCTCCTCCCATCTATGGGGAGGCCAAGGAAGAAGAAGAAGGAGGGGGCTCTCTCCCACTCTCTCTCGGTGGCGACAGAACGCCACCGGGGCAATCATCGTGACGGCGATCTACACCAACAACTTCGCCGCCGTCAACACCAACTCTCTCCCCCTCTATGAAGCGGTGTAACACCTCTCTTCCCAGCTGTAATCTCTACTTAAACATGGTTCTCAACTCCATATATTATTTTCCCAATGATATGTGGCTATCCTATGATGTTTGAGTAGATCCGTTTTGTCCTATGGGCTAATTGATGATAATGGTTGGTATGAGTTGTATGTTTTATTTTTGTGCTGTCCTATGGTGCCCTCCGTGTCGCGCAAACGTGAGGGATCCTCGCTGTAGGGTGTTGCAATATGTTCATGATTTGCTTATGGTGGGTGGCGTGAGTGATAGAAGCACAGACCCGAGTAGGTGGGTTGTTGCATATGGGAGTAAAGAGGACTTGATACTTGATGCTATGGTTGGGTTTTACCTTAATGATCTTTGGTAGTTGCGGATGCTTGCTAGAGTTCCAATCATAAGTGCATATGATCCAAGCACGGAAAGTATGTTAGCTCATGCCTCTCCCTCATATAAAATTGCAATAATGATTACCGGTCTAGTTATCAATTGCCTAGGGACAAATAACCTTCTTGTTTGACAAAAAGCTTTCTACTAAACAACTAACTTTTATTATCTTGCAATTTACTCGTAGTTATATTCCCGCAAAGTACTTCTAGTTTTATTCGTGCAAACTATCCTATCACCTACAAAATAGTTTCATACTTGTTCTAGGTAAAGCAGACGTTAAAGTGTGCGTAGAGTTGTATCGGTGGTCAATAGAACTTGAGGGAATATTTGTTCTACCTTTAGCTCCTCGTTGGGTTCGACACCCTTATTTATCGAAAAAGGATACAAATGATCTTCTACACTTGTGGGTTATCAAGACCTTTTTCTGGCGCCGTTGCTGGGGAGCAATAGCGTGGGTTGAATATTCTCGTGTGTGCTTGTTTGCTTTATCGCTAAGTAGTTTTTATTTTGTGATCTTGTTTTCTATCTTTAGTTATGGGTAAGAAATGTAAAATACCAAAAAAAAATAGTTGTACCTGCTAAAACAATGGTTGAAGAACCATCCAAAATCTATCATACTACTGAAACTTTCTATTTGGATCATCTTCGATCCATTTGTGCTCGTGCTGAAAACCCAACTAGCTTAGTTGAGGTAAAATCATTAAATGAGCATGCTTATTTTGTGCAACACCGCTTATCTAAAAAAGGGAAACTTTTATGGCATCATATTAATAGTTTGTATTGCTATGCTTTGAATTTATGCGAAATACATGATTTTACTTGTTGTTCCGAAGACCCTAAGAAACACCTTTTCTTCCAATGTGAGTTTAAGGATAATGGAATCGTATCTTCTTATGCCAAGGGTGTTTATAATTACAATGATATTGAACAAATTGAAGAATTTGTTGCTTTTAAGGGTGCCTATGAAATTGCTTCTTTGATTGAAAAGTATGATGCTACTCTTTACAAATCTAAACTTTTTGCCATACTTAAATACTACTACGAAAACTATGCTTCCAATGCTTATGTTAAAGAATATATTGAGGACTCCTCCGCTGTCCAAGAAGAGACTAATATTTTGCAGGAATCTATGGAAGAGGAAGTTGCTGAAATTGTGAGCTCATTAGATGAAAAAGATGAGGAGGAGAGCGAAGAACAAAAGGAGGAAGAGCGGATTAGCTACCCGTGCCCACCTTCTAATAAGAGTAACTCTTCAACTCATACATTATTTAATTTCCCTTCGTGCTTACCGAAGGATGAATGCTATGATAATTGCTATGATCCCGTGGATTCTTTTGAAATATCCCTTTTTGATGAACTTGATGCTTGCTATGCCTGTGGCCAAGATGCCAATATGAATTATGCTTAGGGAGATGAATTTGCTATAGTTCCTTATGTTAAGAATGAAATTGTTGCTATTGCACCCACACATGATAGTCCTATTATCTTTTTGAATTCTCCCAACTACACTATATCGGAGAAGTTTGCTCTTATTAAGGATTATATTGATGGGTTGCGTTTTGCTACTACACATGATGATTTTGATGAATATAATATGCATGTGCTTGCTGCTCCTACTTGCAATTATTATGAGAGATGAACTACATCTCCACCTCTTTATGTTTCTAATATGATAAAATTGCAAGAAACTGTTTATACTATGCATTGTCCTTTGCTTGTTGTGCATGAATTGTGCTTTTATGACATGCCGATGCATAGAAAGATAGTTATACTTCGTCATTGCAGGATATATGTTGCTTTGTGCTCACTACTAAATTACCAATCATTGTTAATTAAAATTGGCTTTGATATACCTTGGGGTCCGGGTGGATCCATTACTTGAGCACTTTATGCCCAGCTTAATGGCTTTAAAGAAAGCGCTGCCAGGGAGACAACCCGGAAGTTTTAGAGAGTCATTTTATTCTGTTGAGTGCTTTTATAAAGTTTAAAAAACAAAAAAATATAGAGGGGAACCTAAAACTTCACAAAAAGTAAAGTGAAAGTGAGAGAGACGAACATCGTGAAAGTGGGGGAATTCCTTGAACTTTGTTCATGCCCATGGAAACTTTGTGAATCATGAATCATAGAAACTTTTCAACAAAAATAATTATCCCCTTGTACAAATCCATTGTATTATAAAAATAATGTGCCAAGATTTGCCTTTAGGATGATTAGATTGCTTGTTGGTATGTGCGGTGTAAAAACAGAAACTTTGGTTGTAGTGCGTGAATTTACATTTTTTACGTGAACGTCAAAAATTTCTGAAATTTTTACACGGTATTTCTATACAAATTTTTTATTTATTCCTAATTTTTCATAATTTTTGGAGTTACAGAAGTATGGTTAAAGTCCAGATTACTACAGACTGTCCTGTTTAAGACAGATTCTGTTTTTGATGCATTGCTTTGCTTGTTTTGATGAAACTATCGATTTTATTGGTGGTATAAGCCATGTAGAAGTTATAATACAGCAGGGATAATGCAAATATAAAATATGAATGGGTTTGCAACAGCACTTAAAGTAGTAATTTGCTTTATTATACTAACAGATCTCACCAGTTTTCTGTTAAGTTTTGTGTGGATGAAGTGTTCAAAGATCGAGGAGGTCTCGATATGAGGAGGAGGAGAGGCAAGAGTTCAAGATTGGGGATCCCAAGGAACCCCAAGTAAATATCCAAGGAGACTCAAGCGTCTAAGCTTGGGGATGCCCCAGAAGGCATCCCATCTTTCTTCAACAAGTATCGGTATTTTTCGTTTTCGTTTCGTTCATGTGATATGTGTAAATCTTGGAGCGTCTTTTGTGTTTAGTTTTCGCTTTTATTTTATGCACCATGCTGGTCTGAGATAGTCCATGGTTTATTTATAGAATGCTCATTGTACTTCACTTATATCTTTTGAGTATGGCTTTATAGAATGCTTCATGTGCTTCACTTATATCATTTGAAGTTTGGATTGCCTGTTTCTCTTCACATAGAAAACCGTTATTTGTAGAATGCTATTTTGCTTCACTTATATTTATTAGAGCATGGTCTTTTGTAGAAATAATTAAACTCTCTTGCTTCACTTATATCTATTTAGAGAGTCAACAGGAATTGGTCATTTGCATGGTTAGTCATAAAATCCTACATAAAACTTATGTATCACTCAATATGATATGTTTGATTCCTAGCAATAGTTTTGTGATATAGAGATGATAATATGTGGGAGGTTCTAGTAAACGGTTGTGGTTAGTAAGAATATTGGTGTTAAGGTTTGTGATTCCCGAAGCATGCACGTATAGTCTCTCGTTATGTTATGAAGTTGGAGCATGATTTATTATTGATTGTCTTCCTTATGAGTGGCGGTTGGGGACGAGCGATGGTCTTTTCCTACCAATCTATCCCCCTAGGGGCATGCGTAGTAGTAATTTGCTTCGAGGGCTAATAAACTTTCACAATAAGTATATGAGTTCTTTATGACTAATGTGAGTCCATGGATTATACGCATTCTTACCTTTCCGCAATTTGCTAGCCTCTACGGTACCGTGCATTGCCCTTTCTCACCCCGAGAGTCGGTGCAAACTTCGCCGGTGCATCCAAACCCCGTGATATGATACGCTCTATCACACATAAGCCTTATTATATCTTCCTCAAAACAGCCACCATACCTACCTATTATGGCCTTTCCATAGCCATTCCGAGATATATTGCCATGCAACTTCCACCGCTTCCGTTTTGATGACTTGAGCATTCATTGTCATATTGCTTTGCTTGATCATATAGCTGACATAGTATTTGTGGCTCGGCCACCATTCATCATTTTTTATACATGTTACGCTAGATCATTGCACATCCTGGTACACTGCCAAAGGCATTCATATAGGTTCATATTTTGTTCTAGGTATCAAGTTGAAATATTGAGTCGTAAGTAAATAGAAGTGTGATGATCATCATTATTCATTATTAGAGCATGTCCCAGTGAGGAAAGGATGATGGAAACTATGATTCCCCCACAAGTCGGGATGAGACTCCGGACAACAACAACAAAAAAGAGAGAAAAAAAGGAAAAAAAAGAAAAAGGAAAGAAAAATGAGAGACAAAGAGAGAAGGGGCATGCTAATTCCACACTTGTGCTTCAAAGTAGCACCATGTTTTTCATATAGAGAGTCTCCTATGTTGTCACTTTCATATACTAGTGGGAATTTTTCATTATAGAGTTAGATGCACACCCACTTAGTTTTCATATTGAGCTTCCATACACTTATAGTTCTTAGTGCATCCGTTGCATATCAATTCCTACTCCTCACATTGATATCAATTGATGGTCATCTCCATAGCCCGTTGGTTAGCCGCATCGATGTGAGACTTTCTTACCTTTTTGTCTTCTCTATATTTACCCCTATCATCATACTCTATTCCACCCATAGTTCTATATCCATGGCTTGCGCTCATGTATTGCGTGGGAGTTGAAAAATCTAAAGCGCGTTAAAAAGTATGAACCAATTGCTCGGCTTGTCATCGGGGTTGTGCATGATAAATACTTTGTGTTAAGAAGACAGAGTATGACAAGACTATATGATTTTGTAGGGATAACTTTCTTTAGCGTTGATATTTTGAAAGACACGATTGTTTGTTGGGATGCCTGAGTATTAATGTCTTTATGTCAAATTATAGACTATTGCTTTAAATCACTTGTGTCTTAATATTCATGCCATGATTATATATATGATCAAGTATGCTAGGTAGCATTCCACATCAAAAATTATTATTTTTTATCATTTACCTACTCGAGGACGAGCAGGAATTAAGCTTGGGGATGATGATACGCCTCCGTCGTATCTATAAATTTTTTATTGTTTCATGCCAATATTATACAACTTTTACATACTTGTGCACGTATGAGCATTTTGTTCACCAACAAAACCTTACCCCCTTTTAATAGTATTGGCTTTCCTATGGACTCAAAGTGATTCCTCACAAATGTAAAATGTAGAGTCCTCTTCCTTGAAGCTTTGCCAATCCATTTCCTTGCATCTTGGGGTATTTCCACAATCTCCACAATCCTTTTGCCAACCCTCTCTGTGGACTTTATCTGAAATACACTAGGTAAAAGTATTAGTCCAAGAGACAATTTATGTTGTCATGAATTATCAAAACCACTAAGGGAGCTTGTTGTGCTTTCACCAGGATCTCCTCTGCCTCGTTGGCTTGGAGGCGAGCCAGAGGTGCAGTAGTGCGATCTGATACGTCTCCGTCATATCGATAATTTTTTTATTGCTTCATGCCAATATTATACAACTTTTACATACTTTTGGCAACAATTTATATGATTTATTGGACTAAACTATTGATCCAGTGCCCAGTGCTAGTTCCTATTTGTTCCATGTTTTTTGTTTCATAGAATATCCATATCAAACGAAGTCCAAACGCGATAAAAAATACGGAGAATTATTTTGGAATATTTGTGATTTTTGGGAGGTGGAATCAATGCAAAAGGAGGCCCACAGCCACCACGAGACACCAGGGCACGCCCCAGGGCTCAGGCGCGTGGTGGTGTATCGTGGCCTCCTCGTAAGTCGGTTGGAGCTCTACTTCGGGCGCAAGGAAGCTTATATCCAGAAAAAAAATCGTGTTAAAATCTCAGCGCAATCGGAGTTACGGATCTCCGGGAATATAAGAAACAATTTTGGGCCAGAAAACTGGAACGCAAAAAC
The DNA here is from genome assembly GCA_039707655.1 of Elymus sibiricus. Taxonomy (NCBI): domain Eukaryota; kingdom Viridiplantae; phylum Streptophyta; class Magnoliopsida; order Poales; family Poaceae; genus Elymus; species Elymus sibiricus. Next base: position 448,858,832 of record CM077667.1, on the reverse strand, counting down.
AGAAGTGAACAGAGAGGGAGATCCAATCTCGGAGGGGCTCCTGCCCCTCTGCCACCATGGAGGCCATGGACCAGAGGGGGAACTCTCCTCCCATCTAGGGGGGGGGCAAGGAAGAAGAAGGAGGGGGGCTCTCTCCCCCTCTCTCCCGGTGGCGCCGGAACACCGCCGGGGCAATCATCGTGACGGCGATCTACACCAACAACTTCGCCGCCGTCAACACCAACCTCTCCCCCCCTCTATGCAGCGGTGTAACACCTCTCTTCCCCGCTGTAATCTCTACTTAAACATGGTGCTCAACTCCATATATTATTTCCCAATGATATGTGGCTATCCTATGATGTTTGACTAGATCCGTTTTGTCCTATGGGATAATTGATGATCGTGGTTGGTATGAGTTGTATGTTTTATTTTGGTGCTGTCCTATGGTGCCCTCCGTGTCGCGCAAACATGAGGGATCCCCGCTGTAGGGTGTTGAAATATGTTCATGATTTGCTTATGGTGGGTGGCGTGAGTAACAGAAGCACAGACCCGAGTAGGTGGGTTGTTGCATATGGGAGTAAAGAGGACTTGATACTTAATGCTATGGTTGGGTTTTACCTTAATGATCTTTGGTAGTTGCGGATGCTTGCTAGAGTTCCAATCATAAGTGCATATGATCCAAGCACGGAAAGTATGTTAGCTCATGCCTCTCCCTCATATAAAATTGCAATAATGATTACCGGTCTAGTTATCAATTGCCTAGGGACAAATAACCTTCTTGTTTGACAAAAGCTTTCTACTAAACAAGTAACTTTTATTATCTTGCAATTTACTCGTAGTTTTATTCCCGCAAAGTACTTCTAGTTTTATTCGTGCAAACTATCCTATCACCTACAAAATAGTTTCGTACTTGTTCTAGGTAAAGCAGACGTTAAAGTGTGCATAGAGTTGTATCAGTGGTCGATAGAACTTGAGGGAATATTTTTTCTACCTTTAGCTCCTCATTGGGTTCGACACACTTATTTATCGAAAAAGGCTACAAATGATCTCCTACACTTGTGGGTTATCAAGACCTTTTTCTGGTGCTGTTGCTGGGGAGCAATAGCGTGGGGTGAATATTCTCGTGTGCGCTTGTTTGATTTATCACTAAGTAGTTTTTATTTTGTGCACTTGTTTTCTATCTTTCGTTATGGGTAGGAAACGTAAAATACCAAAAAAAATAGTTGTACCTGCTAAACCAATGGTTGAAGAACCATCCAAAATCTATCATACTACTGAAACTTTCTATTTGGATCATCTTCGATCCATTTGTGCTCGTGCTGAAAACCCAACTAGCTTAGTTGAGGTAAAATCATTAAATGAGCATGCTTATTTTGTGCAACACCGCTTATCTCAAAAAGGGAAACTTTTATGGCATCATATTAATAGTTTGTATTGCTATGCTTTGAATTTATGCGAAATACATGATTTTACTTGTTGTTCCGAAGACCCTAAGAAACACCTTTTCTTCCAATGTGAGTTTAAGGATAATGGAATCGTATCTTCTTATGCCAAGGGTGTTTATAATTACTATGACATTGAACAAATTGAAGAATTTGTTGCTTTTAAGGGTGCCTATGAAATTGCTTCTTTGATTGAAATGTATGATGCTACTCTTTACAAATCTGAAAATTTTGCCATACTTAAATACTACTATGAAAACTATGCTTCCAATGCTTATGTTAAAGAATATATTGAGGACTCCTCCGCTGTCCAAGAAAAGACTAATATTTTGCAGGAATCTATGGAAGAGGAAGTTGTTGAAATTGTGAGCTCATTAGATGAAAAAGATGAGGAGGAGAGCGAAGAACAAAAGGAGGAAGAGCAGATTAGCTACCCGTGCCCACCTTCTAATGAGAGTAACTCTTCAACTCATACATTATTTAATACTTGTTTCATACTTGTTCTAGGTAAAGCAAACGTTAAAGTATCGGTGGTCGATAGAACTTGAGGGAATATTTGTTCTAACTTTAGCTCCTCGTTGGGTCGACACTCTTATTTATCGAAAAAGGCTACAAACGATCCCCTACACTTGTGGGTTATCACGTGCACGCGAGATTGGTTGTGACCTCATCTTCGGCACCCCTCCCCGGGAAGCCGGCATGCTCGCTGGTGCGGTCAGGCGTCTTGACCCACAATTCCGCCCCTAGGAACCCGCACTGAACTCGAAGGCCACTCCGACACGTGAGGCCCGACTGGTCGGCGTGGCAAGACAAGTCTTCGTAGCCAAGCGCGCATTTTGATAACCTCAACCTTGATGGTTCAAATGGGTCCTGCACGTTGGGTCCACAGGCCATGTCCGCCTGTCCGTCAGTGTTTGTGTGTGAACCCAAACGAATAAAAAGCCGACAAAATCAATGTCCATTTGGTCTCTACATTAGAGTTTCCCAAAATATAGCTAACCGGAGATAGCTTTTCCGGGAGCAGGGACGTGCCCGGTCTTTTTAGTTGGAACAAGTATAGTGTACAGTTGATCTTCTTGCACAGTGATGTGTGATAACCATAATTTTGCAGTATTTTGGTACTGTAGTACTATGAGATATCCTACTCTAGACTCGTTATTTTTGTTAAAAATCGGATTGTAGACTTGGCGGGACCTATAAGTGTAATGTGTAGTGTGGGCGAACCACTTGGTGCAATGTGACATAATGCGATTAGGAGGCTTATAACCAATGTGAATAGCTAGTTACTGGCCCGCGTAAACTGATTGAATAGAGAATTATTAAATTGCGGCTGCTAGGCGTCGGACGGTGCACGGGGCGTTCGATCGCAGGTTCGCAACCCATCTTCCTGCTTTCACCTGCCATCCACGAGGACCCCCCCCCCCCGACCTTGTCTCTCGTTCCGCTTGCTGGCAGTGCACGACCGTTGCCATAGTAGCCCCCTCCCCCTCGACAGCAGCCTTCCTCCTCCAATAACATCGTCCTTTCGCCGGAGTGCATGTTCTCAACTACAGCAACCCCGCTATTTTAGCTCGGGCGATGCTCCATCGCAGCAGCCCGCAACACGACAAAATTCTACATCGTAGCACCCTGCGGCCCGACAATGCTACAGCAGGACACCGGCAACCCGACGATGCTCCATTGCAACACCGGCAATATCGACAATGCTCCATTGCAGCACAGGCAACCCATGTGATGTGTAGGAGATATGCCCTAGAGACAATAATAAATGTTATTGATTATCTCCCTGTTCATAATTATGTTTATGTTCCATGCTATAACTGCAATGATTCTCGAGTCTACAAATAAAACGAGGCTTGGAGGGAAACTCATGTGCACGTGTGGGATAATAAATGGTAAAATATATTCCTAGTCAAGCCTGTAAGACTGGCTCAAGTATTGCATGATGATCCTGTTTTCCTGATCATGGGCATGGCTATGCCGGCAATTTTGAGGGCACAATGTTGGAAGAACATTTGTGTTGAATCGACCCGAATTGATGTTATGCTATGAGATTCATTCGTCATAAGTTAATGGTTAATAACACAGAGAAGTTAATGTTTGCATAATTCCTTAGACCATGAGGGTGTCGAGTTTCTTCATGCTTGCTTCATGAACTTTGGGGTTTGTTAAACGTCATCCGTAAATGGGTGGCTATTACGGCGGCTTACGGGTTCATGGAAAAGTATGTCAAGTAACTTGATAGCTCAAGATTGGGATTTGCTCCTCCGACGATGGAGAGATATTCTCGGGCCCTCTCGGTGTTACGGTATCCATCATCGTCTGGCCAGACACAAGTGTGATTTGATCACAGGGATGCCGGAACACAGAAACGAGAAAAGAGAACAAAAACCGGCAACGAGGTAACTGGCATTGTGGACAAGTGTTGATCCACGAGGATGCCGATGTTTCTCACCTCGGGTATTTGTAACATATCGCGAAGCAACAGGAATAGCACACGGCAATTGGAGGTTCACTCGAATATTCATTCGTGTGGGTATAGGGGTCAATATGGGTGTCCACGGCTCCAATGTTGATCATTGATCGGAAAGAGTTCCGGGTCATGTCTATACTTCACCGAACCTATAGGGTCACACGCTTAAGGGTCATCTATCTGCTGAATACTAGACGGGGAGTCTGAGAGAAAATCACCGAAAAAGTTTCGGACGAAACGGAAACGTTCCGGAGAGAACACCGGAATAGTTCCGGTGAAACTGAAAAGTTGTTTCAGGGTATTCCATTAAGTCAAATTGGTTCTGGCAGACGCCTGGAAATTCTTGGAGGATGCCAGAAGTGTTCTGGAAACTTCTGGGAATTTTCCGGGACAAAAACCGGAAATGTTCCGGAGCAGCCGGAACCGTTTTGGTTGCTTTTCGCTGAAGAAACATTGTTCCGAAATTGTTTCGGAATGCGTTCAAAATTGTTTTGGTGGGTGCTAGAATTATTCTAGGCACACAGAAATAATTTGGGTTTTAACGGACGCAGAAAAATGTGTTCGTGAATAGTGAAAAGCACTTTTTGGGCTGATTTGCAAATGGGGTTTTTCTTCTAGAAGAAAACCACTTTTGGTGTGTGAAAGGGAGGTGGAGCTCCCCAAGGGAGCTGCAAATTTCGGCCATGGGGTGGGGGGGCCCTCCTTGAGGTGTCCTTCCACCTCATGGTGGATATCTTCTACACACCCTTATGTGGCATGTGGTGGAAAGATCCTAGGAAGGTCCTTTTGGTCTTTCCTCTACCCCTTGCTCCTCCTATAAATAGAGGTGGAGATTGCTCTCCAAAATCAGCTCATGCTTGCTCTCATACACATGTCATTGACTTGTCTGGCTTCTCTCTCCCTCCCAGCGAAATAGTTTCGTAGAGCCAAAAGGCTGTCTGGGTTCCGGTGGGAACTAGTTCTGGACGGCGAAGCCCTGCCGGATAGATGACACCGTATGTGTGCAACTCTGTAGAGATATCGTAGTTTCGGCCTTAGTTCGAGAGTGCCTCCCGAAGGGCTGTCCAAGTGATCGTCTTAGTTTCGAGGGTCCTCCCGAAAGGTTGTCCGAGTGACCGTTCGAGTTTTGAAGGTCCTCCCGAAGGGCTGTCCGCGACACCGTCCGAGGGACTGTCCGACCGCCTCCCGGAGGGCTGTCTGAGGGGCAGATGTGGGAGTACATCCTCGCGGTTGGGAGGTTGTAAATCCTAGCTGCGGGGATCTGCACCGCCGATCGTCATCGACTCTACTTCCGCTGCGCTACGAGTCGGTAACGAAACAGATCAAACCTTGTATGCAGTCTCCATAGTGATCCTGGGCTGGTGCGTAGGTCGGAAATTTTTGTTTTCTGCTACGTTACCCTACAGTGGCATCAAGAGCCGTGCTATGCGTAGATGCAGGTTGCGATCTAGAATACATAGAGATGTATGGGTGTTGCACAATATAATTAGGTAGTAGATGAGATCTATTGCTGAAAATTATTTGTGCGGGTAGTAGATGAAATCTGTTACCCGATGTTCCTGTTGCTTCCCCTGAATTTGCGTAGTCCTGATCTTGACGGCATGGTGGAATCTCACAAAGTTCTGGCAATCCGCGATCCTTTCATGCTGCTCCTGAGTATGCTGATTGACAGATCAACGAAGTGCTAACAGTTCTTTGGGTTCCACCATAGTTGAGAAAGATGGATGTTTCGCAGACGAAAGGGCAATACAGATGTGATCTGCACGGGGGTCACGCGTATGACGAAGTTTAGTATGGGGCTCGAGATTTTATTATCTCGTGTTTCATACACCCTGGAAAGTTAATCTAGCAACTTGAATTATCATACTTGATGATGGACGTTGGTAGCTTCGGTTTGTTTCGAAACCTTAGAAGCCACATAAAATAAAATTATGCATGAACCGAATAGAGGCGTCTAACTTGGTTTTGTAGGATGGTTTGCATATGCATGTGATGTGGTGTAGGGTAACGCAGTAGAAAACAAAAAATTTCCGACCTACGCACCAGCCCAGGACCACTATGGAGACTGCATACAAGGTTTGATCATTTTCGTTACCGAATCGTAGCGCAGCGGAAGTAGAGTCGATGACGAACGGCGGTGCAGATCCCCGCAGCTAGGATTTACAACCTCCCAACCACGAGGATGTATACCCTCATCTGCCCCGCGGACAGCCCTCCGGGAGGCGGTCGCACAGTCCCCCGGATGGTGTCGCGGACAGCCCTTCGGGAGGACCTCCGAAACTCGGACTGTCACTCGGACAGCCCTTCGGGAGGACCTCCAAAACTCGGACGGTCACACGGACAGCCCTTTGGGAGGCACTCTCGAACTAAGACCGAAACTACGATCTCTCTACAGAGTTGCACACATACGGTATCATCTATCCAGCAGGGCTTCGCCGTCCAGAACTAGTTCCCACCGGAACCCAGACAGCCTTTCGGCACTACGAAACTATTTCGTGGGAGGGAGAGAGAATGCCAGATCATGCATGGCTTGTGTGAGAGAGTTGGAGTGTGGATGGAGAGCTCCTCTCCACCTCCTTATATAGTGGTGGAAGGGGTGAGGGGGGGGGCTGAAATTCAGCCCACTAAACATGCACCCACCAAACAAGGAAAACATGTTCCCACCAAACATGGAGAAAACATGTTCCCTTGTCCATGGTGTTCCCCCATGGGGCCCCACCTTCCTCCCAACACTCTCCACCATTTGTGGGGGCTGCCCCCCACCATGGGGGGCCCCCCAAACACTTTGTCCAGCCACAAGGGGGCTGTCCCCTAAAGGGGGCGCCCCCAAAAACAGCCCAAAAACAGCCCCCACGATCCGTGGGATCTTGTCCCCTCTCGCTGGGACAAGATGTTTTCCGAAACTATTTCTTCTGAAAAATTCCGGAAGGTCCCAGAACATTTCCGGCACCCTCTAAAATTATCTGGACTCGCTCCGGAACATTTCCGGTATGGTGGTTTAATTTAAAACCATCTTCGTTTACCCGGTAAACAATTCTGGCAGCTCCGAAAACTTTTTTTCGGTTTTTTCTCCAGAAAAATTCTAGAAATTACCAGACCAATCTGGCAACCTCCAAAACATTACCGGTGCTTGCCGAAACCTTTTTGGATCAATGGTTTTATACGAAACAACTTTTCGGTTTTACCGAAACTTTTTCGGTGTTCTCTCCGGAACTTTTCCGTTGTCTCCGAAACTATTCCAGTGACTTTCTCTCGGACTCCTTGTCTACTATTCAGCAGATAGATGACCCTTAAGCGTGTGACCCTATAGGTTCGGTGAAGTATAGACATGAACGGAACACTTTCCGATCAATGATCAACATCGGAGCCGTGGACACCCATATTGACCCCTATACCCACACGAATGAATATTCGAGTGAACCTCCAGTTGCCGTGTGCTATTCCTGTTGCTTCGCGATATGTTACTAATACCCGAAGTGAGACATGTTGGCATCCCCGTGGATCAACACCTTGTCCACTATGCCAGTTACCTCGTTGCCGGTATTGTTCTCTTTTCTCGTTCCCGTGTTCCGGCATCCCTGTGATCAAATCACCCTGTGTCTGGCCAGACGATGATGGATACCGTAACACCGAGAGGGCCCAGAGATATCTCTCCATCGTCGGAGGAGCAAATCCCAATCTTGAGCTATCAAGTTACTTGACATACTTTTCCATGAACCCGTAAGCCGCCGTAATAGCCACCCATTTACGGATGACGTTTAACAAACCCCAAAGTTCATGAAGCAAGCATGAAGAAACTCGATACTCTCATGGTCTAAGGAATTATGCAAACATTAACTTCCTGTGTTATTAACCATTAACTTATGACGAATGTATCTCATAGCATAACATCAATTTGGGTCGACTCAACACAAGTGTTCTACCAACAATTGTGCCCTCAAAATTGCCGGCATAGTCATGCCCATGATCAGGAAAACAGGATCATCATACAATACTTGAGCCAGTCATAGAGGCTTGACTAGGAATACATTTTACCGTTTATTATCCCACACGTGCACATGAGTTTCCCTCCAAGCCTCGTTTTATTTGTAGACTCGAGAATCATTGCAGTTATAGCATGGAACATAAACATAATTATGAACAGGGAGATAATCAATAACATTTATTATTGCCTCTAGGGCATATCTCCTACAGACTCCCACTTGCACTAGAGTCAATAATCTAGTCAATGCTAATGCACTTTACACCTATGGCATACTGGTGTAAAATATGCTTCGCATGTGGTATAGCCTGATGTCCAACAGATCTGACAACTTCAGCTCCGTGTGTAACTTTGCATATCCTCGCGTTTTCACGCTTTCACAAAATTCATATTTTGTGTGGACTTGGCTTTGCATATGTGTGAATCATTGGTCGAAACCTGATTCCTCAGACTGAGCTATGGAGCAACTATCTGCTATAGTGTCCCATAGACCAAAGCCTTCTTGGAACCATACTAAGTTCATGAATGAACTATATGATTCAACAACTTCTTTGTCGCTTCTCAAGCGTCAACATACTTAGCCTTTGTTATAGAATTTGCCACAGTATCTTGTTTGGAACAATTTCCAACTACCGTGCCACCATATTGTGTATCACACAAAACCCTCAATTTAAATCGAAAATCGCATGGAGCATTGATGAAGACTGTATCGATGTAACCTTTTACAACGAACTCTTCATGATCTCCGTTTGCGAGAAAACATGTCATCAGTACTGCTCTAGTACTCAATGACATCTTTCACTGTTGTCCCACGATCAGTACTTTGATCACTATGGTATCTATACTCGCAACAACTTTGGAGTATTGGACATATCTGGTTGGTTTTACATACCATGGAATACATGATTAATCCAAACACAAGAGTGTGTGGAATCTCCATCATGTATTTTACTCATCAGTGTTTTGGGACACCGAGTCTTGCAAAAATTCTTTCCATGTGACTTTGGCAAGAATCACTACTTGCCGTTTTAAATGCTAAAAAGTTTTAGCATCTTGTCAATATGTATTCATTGCTTAGCCCCATTTAGGTAAATCTATCTCCATAGATCATCATGCCTAATATTGAGGCCATTTTAGCCTAAGCACTTCATCGAAAAACTATTTTCAAATGAAGTCCTAATTCGTGTCAAGAAATTTATTTCCAATTAACAATGTGTCAAGTACACACGGTTTTTAGAAATATTATTATGCTCCCACTTACTTTCTTGAATCACAAGCATCTTTGATACCCATTTGATGAAGTCAAACTCTTTTGACCATTTCATCAAAAACGAAGATTCCAACTCCACTTTGCTCTCTTCTGTCCATCGCTGGAACTCTGAAGTTTGCATACTTACTAGCATCCTCTGGATCGACAAATTACTTTGGACTGTATCACATATAAGTCCTAGGTATCATTTCCATCAGATGGAAGTCCCTTTGTCATCCATGTTTCATATCTCATGATTGAAATATGTATTAATTGCTAGTTCAACCCGAACCGACTTCAAGCATCGCTACGGTGAAACAACCTCATCGCAGTCAACTCCTTGAACTTGTTATTTCAACAAGTCGAGCTTTATGGATAAAACATTTTTATCCGTTTCAGTTTTTAGTTCCATAAATATTCGTTTAGACTCTAAGTCTTCCGAAAGGTGTATCAAGGTTTTAATCTTGAAACATTTATATGGAAACTATCTCGGATTGTATTGGCATTTAGCCAATTCCGGAGTCAGGGCCCATCAACGCTTCCTTGTGTATCGTAGGTATACTGTTGTCCAACAACAATATCTCATTTGCGCACCTGAGAGGTTTGCACGAGCCTTGCCTACGGGGTTCAGCTGCAAGTTCGACTGAAGTCCATACATTTTATTGTAGAGACTTCCGTATCAGTCGTAGTAGGAAACTCCGGAATCACTTCCAAGGTTTCTTTCCTTTGATCTGATGACGAAGATACTGGTTATCTCGTCGAGTTGCACCGTCCTCCCACTCACCTTTTGAAAGAACTATTATCTTCAAAAAGCATACCGTTCTTTGTGGCAAACCTATTTGCCTCGGTATAGTGGTGGGGGAATACCCAATGACTTGGGATAACCTACAAAGTAGCACTTGTCTGATTTGGAATAGGTTTGGAACCTTTTACACAAGCCCCATATTCCAAATGTTAAGAAAAGATATAACATAGTTGGGCGTACGATACCATGACGTCATTTCAACAGACCCGATGGAGCTCTTTTCAGTGTAAAAGCCACAGTCTCTAAAGCATCACTTTAAAAGGGATAATGGCAAATTTATTTATGTCATCTTTGATCTTACCATGTCATAAATGGTTCGATTACATCTACACGGACTCTCCACTTGTAGTGGTGTTCCGGGAGGTGCAAGTTATGAAACCCCTTTCACAACTCATCAGACATTCGGTAAACTTGTAACTCAAATATTCCTTTCTGCAATCGAATTGTAGAAACATAATTTTCTTGTTACAATATTTTCTTCTTCGTATCGAAAACCTTTCGAATGATTTCAAAAAATCCAGACTTACGTCTCATCAAGTAAATATCCATATATCTACTTGAGTCATTTCTGAAGATAGATAAATCCACTACTTGCAACAACATTTATTGGACTACACACATCATAATGTATGATCACCAATATGTTCTTTGCTCGTTCCTTATGGCCTGTGAACGGTATTTCAGTCACTTCACTTTTCAGAGGAAAGTTGCAAGTGTCAGATGATTCAAAATCAAACGATTTCAAAATCCATCATAATGGAATTTTCCATGCGGGTTTCTCCAATGTGACCAAATGCAGTGCCACACTTGTGTGGTATTCTTTTAGTCTTGCGACATTTAGCGTCAGTGTTATGGATGTAACATATTACCATCAATATTCATAGCATACATCCCATCCTGTATGGAAGCATGGCCCTTCTGTTATTCATAACACCGAACATCAAAAGTTCTCTTATGAATAACCTTCTTGCAAAATACCTTATGCAAAGGGCTGGAGTGTATGAAACTCTAAATGAATTATGAAAGTAAACACAGAGGTAATGTATTAATATCAATATTCATAACATACATCTCATTCATAATGAAAGTATGGCCCTTATGTTATTCATAACATCGAACATCAAAAGTTCTCTTATGAATAACCTTCTTGCAAGATACTTTATGCAATGGGCAAGAGTGTAAAACTCTAAAATGAATTATGAAAGTAAATACATAGGTAATGTATTAATATCAATATTCATAACATACATCTCATTCATAATGAAAGTATGGCCCTTATGTTATTCATAACATCGAACATCAAAAGTTCTCTTATGAATAACCTTCTTGCAAGATACTTTATGCAATGGGCAAGAGTGTAAAACTCTAAAATGAATTATGAAAGTAAATACATAGGTAATGTATTAATATCAATATTCATAACATACATCTCATTCATAATGAAAGTATGGCCCTTATGTTATTCATAACATCGAACATCAAAAGTTCTCTTATGAATAACCTTCTTGCAAGATACTTTATGCAATGGGCAAGAGTGTAAAACTCTAAAATGAATTATGAAAGTAAATACATAGGTAATGTATTAATATCAATATTCATAACATACATCTCATTCATAATGAAAGTATGGCCCTTATGTTATTCATAACATCGAACATCAAAAGTTCTCTTATGAATAACCTTCTTGCAAGATACTTTATGCAATGGGCAAGAGTGTAAAACTCTAAAATGAATTATGAAAGTAAATACATAGGGAATACACTAATGGAAGGTATAGTAACATTTACTATGTTCCCTGTGTGTATCTAAACCTCATTCCTGGCTAGTCTTTCAGGCCATAGTAGTTCTTACATCGAGTTGCAACAGAATGCAATCGAGCGGGTATCTTTGTGATTAACTCACAATACCCAAGAATTAGTGATTAACATGTTTAACCATAATTTTCAAGAACTATATCTTTGACCAGCCTTCTATACATCAAAAACATGTATGACATTCATACATGAGCTGGATATTCCAGTCTTCTTTCCTTTTGCCTTTATACTTCTAACAGTTTAACTTTCAGTATTTCTCCTACTCTCAGAAGAAGCACCCAACTTAAGAGTGGCGTTAGCCCCGGACTTCCTAGGCGTGAAAATCTTACTAACACCCTTCGGACACTTCCTTTCTCTTTAAGTTGTTGTTTTATTCACCTTTCATCATATGACAGGCGTTCTCCTGGATCCCTCTCTTATCAGTCTTATGCATAGTAAACACCTTTACTAATAGTTTGCAAACAAACATTGCTTTGGATATCTCATATCTATTAGCCTTTGTCTGTCTCTGAAGATGATTTTCAGATTCCATGAATATCACATAACTATCCAAACTTTCGAAGTTCGGGTCTCATGGAAGCAAACATATTGTATTTGACTGAAAAGGAATTCTAGCTTTTGGATCGAAGGACGAGAGTCACATGATCCATAGCATTAGCGGGAGAATACCAAAAGCATGCGATAGGACAAAGTCCTTCTCGGCACTCTTGAGGACAATCCTCACATTACGTTACCAACCGTAAAGTTTTAACCAGATATTTAACAGCTATTCAATTTTAACAGGGAAGGTGGAAACGCGAGCCATTATTCTACAACTATTATGCAAACCACACTTAGACAGTGTTCAAAATTAATTGCACTGAGAATTAAACAAGTTAATTCTATAGTGCGCTCCCACTCAAATCAATATCTCTCATAATTGATTATGAGTGATTCAAGACCCGCATATCCATTCAACGTCACGGTTCGAGATGAACACCCATGGCGTGAACTTCAATCGGTAGGCAAACTTGCCGATCACATCTCTATGCGATTCTTGTTTATCTTTCGATGCGTGTGTTCCGAGCTCATGACTTTCATGCCTGAACGTCAAGACAACCAAGTGATCTCGCTGCGAGGTCTCAACTCACCCGCCTCACACATCCCTAATCGTTTGCACCCATGGAGATCATGCAATGCCCCGAAAAGTTAGGTGCCGTGACGGTGCTACACTTGGGAGAACACTAACTACTTGATATTTCAGTGAGAGATCACCCTAATAAAAAGCGACTACTGCGCAATCAAGAAGGGTGCATCATAAGGGATAAACATCTCAGGCAATTCATAATAGCATGATATGGTATAGCCCTTTCTGACGGAGAAGTCTTTCATTATCTGGTGCATCGACAAGGTGGTGGCAATCTTCGCGAAGGTGAACACCAACGCGAATGCCGAAGACGAAGAAATGAAAGACTTCTCCGTCAGAAAGGGCTATACCATATCATGCTATTATGAATTGCCTGAGATGTTTATCCCTTATGATGCACCCTTCTTGATTGCGTGGTAGTCGCTTTTTATTAGGGTGATCTCTCACTGAAATATCAAGTAGTTAGTGTTCTCCCAAGTGTAGCACCGTCACGGCACCTAACTTTTCGGGGTGCGCCATGCTGACATGGGTACGAACGATTAGGGATGTGTGAGGCGAGTGAGTTAAGACCTCGCAGCGAGATCACTTGGTTGTCTTGACGTTCAGGCTTGAAAGTCATGAGCTCAGAACACACGCATCGAAAGATGAACAAGAGTCACATAGAGATGTGATCAGCAAGTTTGCCTAACGATTGAAGTTCTCGTCATCAGTGATGCTCACCATCAATGGCGTTGAATTGAAATTCGTGTCTTGAATCATTCATAATCAATTTTGAGAGATACTGATTTGAGTGGGAGCGCACTGTAGAATTAATTCTTTTAATTCTCAGTGCAATTAATTTTGAACACTGTCTAAGTGTGGTTTGCATAATAGTTGTAGAATAATGGCTCGCGTTTCCACCTTCCCTATTAAAATTGAATAGCTGTTAAATATCTGGTTAAAACTTTACGGTTGGTAACGTAATGTGAGGATTGTCCTCAAGAGTGCCGAGAAGGCCTTTGTCCTATCGCATACTTTCGGTATTCTCCCGCTAATGCTATGGATCATGTGACTCTCGTCCTTCGATCCAAAAGCTAGAATTTTGTTTCAGTCAAATGCAATACGTTTGCTTCCATGAGACCCGAACTTCATAAGTTTGGATAGTTATGTGATATTCATGGAATCTGAAAATCATTTTCAGAGACAGACAAAGGCTAAAAGATATGAGATATCCAAAGCAGTGTTTGTTTGCAAACTACTAGTAAAGAAGTTTACTATGCATTAGACTGATAAGAGAGGGATCCAGGAGAACGCCTGTCATATGATGAAGGTGAATAAAACAACAACTTAAAGGAAATGTCCAAAGGGTGTTAGTGTGACTTACACGCCTAGGAAGTCCGGGGCTAACGCCACTCTTAAGTTGGATGCTTCTTCTGAGAGTAGGAGAAATACTAAAAGTTAAACTGTTAGAAGTATAAAGGTAAAAAGAGAGAAGACTGGAATATCCAGCTCATGTATGAATGTCATACAAGTTATTAATGTATAGATGGTTGGTCAAAGAAATGGTTCTTGGGAATTATGATTAAACATGTTAATCACTGATTCTTGGGTATTGCGAGTTTATCACAGAGATACCCGCTCGATTGCACTCTGTTGCGACTCGATGCAAGAACTACTATGGCCTGAAAGACTAAGCCAGGAATGAGGTTTAAATACATGTTGGGAACTTAGTAAAAGTTACTATACCTTCCATCGGTGTATTACCTATGTATTTATTTTCATAATTCATTATAGAGTTTTATACACACTAGCCCATTGCATAAGGTATCTTGCAAGAGTGTTGTTCATAAGAGAACTTTTGATGTTCGGTGTTATGAATAACATAAGGGCCATACTTTCATTATGAATGAGATGTATGTTATGAATATTGATAATAATACTTTACCTCTATATTTACTTTCATAAATTGTTTTAGAGTTTTATACACTCTAGCCCATTTTGCATAATGTTTGTTGCAAGGGTGTTGTTCATAAAAGAACAATTGTTGTTCAGGATTATGAATAACATAAAGGCCATACTTCCATCATCGATGGAACGTATGTTATGAATATTGATAGTAATATGATACATCCGTAACACTGACGCTAAATGTCGCAAGACTAAGAGAATACCACACATGTGTGGCACTGCATTTGGTCACATTGGAGAAACCCGCATGGAGAAATTCCATTATGATGGATTTTGAAGTCATTTGATTATGAATCATCTGACACTTGCAAATTTCCTCCGGAAAAGTGAAGTGACTGAAATACCGTTCATAGGCCATAAGGAACGAGCAACGAACTTATTGGTGATCATACATTTTGATGTATGTAGTCCGATAAATGTTGTTGCTAGCAGTGGATTTTATGTATCTTCAGAGATGACTCAAGTAGATATATGGATATTTACTTGATGAGACATAAGTCTGGATCTTTTGAAATCATTCGAAAGGTTTTCAATATGAAGTAGAAATTATTGTAACAAGAAAATTATGTTTCTGCAATTTGATTGCGGAAAGGAATATCTGAGTTACAAGTTTAGCAAATGTCTGATGAGTTGTGAAAGGAGTTTCATAACTTACACCTCCCGGAACTCCACTGTGAGTGGTACGTCCGTGAAGATGTATTCAAACCATTTAAGACATGGTAAGATCAAAGATGACATAAATAAATTTGCCATTATCCCTTTTATAGAGTGATGCTTTAGAGACTGCGGCTTTTACACTGAAAAGAGCTCCATCAGGTCTGTTGAAATGATGCCATGGTGTGGTATGCCCAACCATGTTATATCTTTTCTTAAGATTTGGAATATGGGGCTTGTGTAAAAGGTTACAAACCTATTCCAAATCAGACAAGTTCTACTTTGTAGGTTATCCCAAGTCATTGGGTATTCCTCCCTCACAATACCGAGGCAAATAGGTTTGCCACAAAGAACGGTATGCTTTTTGAAGGAAATGGTTCTTTCAAAAAGGGTGAGTGGGAGAACACTGCAACTCGACGAGATAAACAGTATCTTCGTCATCAGTTCAAAGGAAAGGAACCTTGGAAGTGATTCCAAGGTTTTCCTACTGCGACTGATACGGAAGTCTCTACAATAAAATGTATGGACTTCGGTCGAACTTGCAGCTGAACCTCGTAGGCAAGGCTCGTGCAAACCTCTCAGGTGCGCAAACGAGATATTGTTGTTGGACAACAGTATACCTACGATACACAAGGAAGCGGTGATGGGCCCTGACTCCGGAATTGGCTAAATGCCAATACAATCCGAGATAGTTTCCATATAAATTTTTCAAGATTAAAATCTTGATACACCTTTCAGAAGGCTTAGAGTCTAACGAATATTTATGGAACTAAAAACTGATACGGATAAAAATGTTTTATCCATAAAGCTCGACTTGTTAAAATAACAAGTTCAAGGAGTTGACTACGATGAGGTTGTTTCACCGTAGCGATGCTTAAAGTCGGTTCGGGTTGAACTAGCAATTAATACATATTTCAATCATGAGATATGAAACATGGATGACGAAAGGATTTCCATCTGATGGAAATGTAACCAAGGACTTGCATGTGTTACAGTCCAAGGTATTTTGTCAGTCCAGAGGATGCTAGTAAGTATGCAAACTTCAGAGTTCCAGCAATGGACAGAAGAGAGCAAAATGGAGTTGGAATCTTCGTGTTTTGATGAAATGGTCAAAAAGGGTTTTGACTTCATCAATGGGTAACGAAGATGCTTGTGATTCAAGAAAGTAAGTGGGAGCATAATAATATTTCTAAAAACGTTGTGTGCTTGACACATTGTTAATTAGAAGTAAATTTCTTGACACGAATTAAGGACTTCATTTGAAAATAGTTTTTCGATGAAGTGCTTAGGCTAAATAGCCTCAATATTAGGCATGATGATCTATGGAGATAGATTTACCTAATGGGGCTAAGCTATGAGTACATATTGACAAGATGCTAAAACCTTTTAGCATTTAAAACGCCAAGGAGTGATTCTTGCCGATGTCACATGGAAAGAGTTTTTGCAAGACTCAGTGTCCCAAAACACTGATGAGTGAAATACATGATGGAGATTCCACACACTCTTGTGTTTGGATTAATCATGTATTCCATGGTATGTAAAACAACCAGATATGTCCGATACTCCAAAGTTGTTGCGAGTATAGATACCAAAGTGATCAAAGTACTGATCATAGGACAACAGTGAAAGATGTCACTAAGTACTAGAGTAGTACTGATGACATGTTTTCTCGCAAGCAGAGATTATGAAGTGCTTGTTGTAAGTAATTACATCGATACAATCTTCATCAATGCTCCATGCGATTTTCGATTTAAGTTAAGGGATTTGTGTAATACACAATATGGTGGCACGGTAGTTGGAAATTGTTCCAAACAAGATACTATGGCGAATTCTATAAAAAAGGCTAAGTATGTTGATGCTTTAGAAGTGACAAAGAAGATGTTGAATCATATAGTTCATTCAAGGACTTAGTATGGTTCCAAGATGGCTTTGGTCAATGGGACACTATTGCAGATAGTTGCTCCATAGCTCGGTCTGAGGAATCAAGGTTTGACCTGTGATTCACATATATACAAAGCCAAGTCCACACAAAATATGAATTTTGTGAAAGCGTGAAAACGCGGGGATATGCATAGTTACACACGGAGCTGAAGTTGTCAGATCCGTTGGACATCAGGCTATACCACAAGCGAAGCATATTTCACACCAGTATGCCATAGGTGTAAAGTGCATTAGCATTGACTAGATTATTGACTCTAGTGCAAGTGGGAGTTTGTAGGAGATATGCCCTAGAGACAATAATAAATGTTATTGATTATCTCCCTGTTCATAATTATGTTTATGTTCCATGCTATAACTGCAATGATTCTCGAGTCTACAAACAAAACGAGGCTTGGAGGGAAACTCATGTGCACGTGTGGGATAATAAACGGTAAAATATATTCCTAGTCAAGCCTCTAAGACTGGCTCAAGTATTGCATGATGATCCTGTTTTCCTGATCATGGGCATGGCTATGCCGGCAATTTTGAGGGCACAATGTTGGAAGAACATTTGTGTTGAATCGACCCGAATTGATGTTATGCTATGAGATTCATTCGTCATAAGTTAATGGTTAATAACACAGAGAAGTTAATGTTTGCATAATTCCTTAGACCATGAGGGTGTCGAGTTTCTTCATGCTTGCTTCATGAACTTTGGGGTTTGTTAAACGTCATCCGTAAATGGGTGGCTATTACGGCGGCTTACGGGTTCATGGAAAAGTATGTCAAGTAAATTGATAGCTCAAAATTGGGATTTGCTCCTCCGACGATGGAGAGATATTCTCGGGCCCTCTCGGTGTTACGGTATCCATCATCGTCTGGCCAGACACAAGTGTGATTTGATCACAGGGATGCCGGAACACAGAAACGAGAAAAGAGAACAAAAACCGGCAACGAGGTAACTGGCATTGTGGACAAGTGTTGATCCACGAGGATGCCGATGTTTCTCACCTCGGGTATTTGTAACATATCGCGAAGCAACAGGAATAGCACACGGCAATTGGAGGTTCACTCGAATATTCATTCGTGTGGGTATAGGGGTCAATATGGGTGTCCACGGCTCCGATGTTGATCATTGATCGGAAAGAGTTCCGGGTCATGTCTATACTTCACCGAACCTATAGGGTCACACGCTTAAGGGTCATCTATCTGCTGAATACTAGACGGGGAGTCTGGGAGAAAATCACCGAAAAAGTTTCGGACGAAACGGAAACGTTCCGGAGAGAACACCGGAATAGTTCCGGTGAAACTGAAAAGTTGTTTCAGGGTATTCCATTAAGTCAAATTGGTTCTGGCAGACGCCTGGAAATTCTTGGAGGATGCCAGAAGTGTTCTGGAAACTTCTGGGAATTTTCCGGGACAAAAACCGGAAATGTTCCGGAGCAGCCGGAACCGTTTTGGTTGCTTTTCGCTGAAGAAACATTGTTCCGAAATTGTTTCGGAATGCGTTCAAAATTGTTTTGGTGGGTGCTAGAATTATTCTAGGCACACAGAAATAATTTGGGTTTTAACGGACGCAGAAAAATGTGTTCGTGAATAGTGAAAAGCACTTTTTGGGCTGATTTGCAAATGGGGTTTTTCTTCTAGAAGAAAACCACTTTTGGTGTGTGAAAGGGAGGTGGAGCTCCCCAAGGGGCTGCAATTTCGGCCATGGGGTGGGGGGGCCCTCCTTGAGGTGTCCTTCTACCTCATGGTGGATATCTTCTACACACCCTTATGTGGCATGTGGTGGAAAGATCCTAGGAAGGTCCTTTTGGTCTTTCCTCCATCCCTTGCTCCTCCTATAAATAGAGGTGGAGATTGCTCTCCAAAATCAGCTCATGCTTGCTCTCATACACATGCCATTGACTTGTCTGGCTTCTCTCTCCCTCCCAGCGAAATAGTTTCGTAGAGCCGAAAGGCTGTCTGGGTTCCGGTGGGAACTAGTTCAGGACGGCAAAGCCCTGCCGGATAGATGACACCGTATGTGTGCAACTCTATAGAGAGATCGTAGTTTCGGTCTTAGTTCGAGAGTGCCTCCCGAAGGGCTGTCCAAGTGATCGTCTTAGTTTCGAGGGTCCTCCCGAAGGGCTGTCCGAGTGACCGTTCGAGTTTCGAAGATCCTCCCGAAGGGCTGTCCGCGACACCGTCCGAGGGACTATCCGACCGCCTCCCGGAGGGCTGTCCGAGGGGCAGATGTGGGAGTACATCCTCGCGGTTGGGAGGCTATAAATCCTAGCTGCGGGGATCTGCACCGCCGATCGTCATCGACTCTACTTCCGCTGCGCTATGAGTCGGTAACGAAACAGATCAAACTTTGTATGCAGTCTCCATTGTGATCCTGGGCTGGTGCGTAGGTCGGAAATTTTTGTTTTCTGCTGCGTTACCCTACATGATGCTCCATCGCGACACTGGCTATGCTCCACGCTGGCCACTGTATGCACCAGTCGTCAATGCTTCCGGACACCATATGCAGCACCGGTAATGTCGTGGAGCCGGAGCAATTGAGATCTCATTGCCGCCTCCCGCGTCGCCGAATTGCAATATCGTGTAGTTTGCAGCACACACCTCCCTCTTGAGTTTCAATTGCAGCAGGCGTCCGATGAGGTCGTCCCACCACTCGCAGTGATGAGGGTTGTTGCAGCTAGGGGATGCACCAGTGGTGTCGGTGCCGAGATCTTGTTCTCGCCCCCGTCGATTGCAGCACTGCGACCTTCACAACACCCCGCTCCCTCCCGTGTTGCTTTGAAGATGGGAGAAGCTCAGTCAGGCAAAATCAAGTATTTCCCTTATTAATTTGTATAACGCCTATGAGCCCTATGGGCTATCGAAAACGGCACAAACACATGATCCAACTAGCCATTACCCTTCAAAAAACTAGCTACTCGGCAACAAGCGCATATGTAAGAGTTGCAACACACACCGTAAATCTAATATTTTCCACATTTTCTATTGCTAGGTCACCAGCATTTTCTCTTGTCAATCGATTCCTCGCAACACTTTCGGTGGATAGCGATGTTTGCATAATAACAATGGAGTGTCTTCTGTTTCAATTTCAAAGTAACCTTCAGCATCAACCTAAATCATTAAAATTCATTGAATTTCATTGACTTCGGTTTGTATTTCGGCCAAACGATAGAAACATTCACTTCAATTCAACATTTTTTTGAAATTTCTAAAAAATATTTGAATTTATAAGACCACTAAAATTGCTTGAATATTTTCCCTGAAAGATAAATGTTTTTGTGTCAAGTGAAATCACTGAAATTCAGTTAATTTCACTGAAATCCCACTGAAAGTGAAAACCGGGAGTTGCCATGAGATGCAGTCACTATTGCATCGATGAAAGCGGGTGAAACAAAGTGCGCCACGTCAAAGATATGTTGTCAACACATCACAGAGCCACGCTAGAGGCATAGCAGAGCATGTTGACCACACCAAAGTAATTAGGCCAGTGCCATCGACGACACAACAATGAATATTGTGTTAGATGGAATACTTGATCAGGTAACGGTGGCCCAAAAGCGATGATGTCTATGGAGTGGTAGGATGTTGCCGAAGGAAGAAGAACATCCTAAGGCGAAAATCGACCTTGTTGGGAAACAATAAATCTCTACGGTATAAGCGGTCACATATTTTGCATATGCACACCCTTGCTAGACAACCAATAATATCTTGTGGCGCTATAGTTAGTGTTTAGGGGCTTATAGCTAAACTAGCTAACAAGTCCAATGTCATTGACATGACAGTAGTAGTTGTTTCTCCAGTACCATGGTCACCATGCAACTAATTAGACTGTGTCATAGTTTTCTTTTAAACATAAAAGTTCAAACAGGTAATGCAGGAATTCAATTTACTGTGAAAGATAAAAAATACGTGAACATAAATATCATCATCATCGATTACTCTTACCGAACTGATTCTCTGGTCGGTCTTTCACTATCTAGAGAAGTTGTTGTGAGCGTTGAAATTTGACCAACACCAATTTAGACAAACAATCTGACCTTATTAATTACCCAAATAGATTAAAGTCATCAAATAAAAGGAATTGAAACTAATATGAATGACAAAGAACCATGATGAAACATAAAGCTCCATCTAGGTTGAGACCACAAGTGATATGACGCCCAAGATAAAGAGAAATAGTGTTCTCTGTATCATTGCTCGTCTTTAATACTATAATCTTAGTCATTTGCTTAAAAACAATTTGGTGATAATCCTCAAGCCCTCAGCGTTTAACTTTTTTTCCTTCATCACATAGTTAAGCAATGTGTGCACTTACTACTGAACATCAAATATCATATAGTTGTACCCACGAGGGGCGCGTCTATGTCTCCCTATAACGCCTCGCCTTAGGGAGCGCGCTAAGTGGGCCGGCCCGGTAGTGTTAGTTCAATAGTCTCATTCATCTTTTCTTTATTTTAAAATTTTAATTTTATTTATATTTGAGACATGATAAATACATGTATTAAAAATGTTGACTGTAAAAAATGAAAAATGTTAATGTAGTGTAGAAAGTTTGTTGGCATAAAAAAATTAAATGTTGAAAGCATTCAAAAAATATTTTTGATATTTAAAACATTCGTATTTCAATAAAGTACACGACATTTGAAAAAAGTAAAAAAATATCCGTATTAGTCAAAACGAATAATGTGGCATTCAAAATAAATGTACTTTACATTTCAAAAACATTCACAAATTTCAAAAATATATCCATGGCACTAAAGAATATATGTATACAATGTAAAGGAAATGTTTGCATTGTATCATTAAAAAACAACATGTTTAAAATTGTTTAAGATGTATTGAGAAAATGTGCAAAAATATGTATTTGAAATGTTTTTAATGATTTATTTTAAAATTTTAAAATTGTATAAAAATATTCTAATTTTCACTGGAAATGTACAATGTGTATAAAAATAGACATCAAAACATATATTTTTAAAAATGGTAATAATGTATTCAAAAATATTAAGTGTAGACATGTGTTGGAAAAGAAGAAGGAAAAAACTCCAAAGAAAACTGAAGAAATAAACAAAAAAACTGAAGAAAAGGAAAGGAAAAAAATAAAACCAATGCAAACAGTGAAAATCCAAGAATAAAACCATGGAGAAACAAAAGAAAGTGAGGTTGCTATAGTACTAGGCCCAGCCAATGGCCCATGCCAGAGGTGAACCGGAGCTACGTCTCACAACAGGCAAGACATATCTCTTGCTACCCACGAGTGCCTTAGAAGTGCCAGATGTGTCATCGGTGGATATCCCCAAGTGCGTTAGGTTGTCCGTAATGGGAGTATCATAGCTAGTATTATGCATGTCAACTAGACAATTTTAATGAGGTGTTATAGAATTTAATGACGGAAGAGAGGGTTGAGTGGCATACCGTATCATAATAATCAATGTAGTAGTATGTGCCTTGCATGAAAATAAATAAGGTCATATAATATACTAATTTATGATACTATGCATTACAAAGGTAGTATCATATGTATAATACTAACTTATGATAGTACCAACTACGTGTAACCTTAGAAGTGTCGTAGAAGTGCCATGTTTATTACACGGACGAATAATACAGTTTCTTGTGTGGCCAATTTACGAGTGCCTTTGAAGTGTCGTAGAAACTGACGTAGAGATTGACATATCTCTTGGGACTTAAGTTATAGAACTTTGTTAGAATGGCCACGCAAGGTGATCACTCAGTATTTAGTCTAGATGTGGATTACTTATAGTACTAAAAAAACAGAATATTTCAAAAATTAAGGCGACCAATCATCACTGTGCAAGACAATCAAGTGTACAATATATTCTTCCAAATAAAAACACCGACCACCGCCACTCGAAAAGTTATGCTCCTTTCAGCTATAGCTAGTTACCAAGATAGCAACCAAACCATACATTAGAACAATATGACACAGGAAAGAGAGATCCCGCCGAATCCAACGTGTATTCAAAAAAGGTTATATTTTGAATTATTCACTCTCTACATATATATATTTCAAAAGATACTTTACATCAATTATAAAAAAATGTAAACCATGCATTTAAAAAAATCGTCGCATATTTTAAAGATATGATCATGACATTTTTAAAAACTTTCATGAAAATCTAAGAAATTGTTCGCACAATTTTGGAAAACAGTAGTATCATTCAAGATATTGTTCATCTCATTTATTAAATATTCGCAAGTTAAATATATGTTCCATTACATCACAAAAAATTGTTTACGAAATGTAAAATTTATCTACAAAGTTTTGGAAAAATGTGCCAAACATAAGAAACAGTATATGACATTAAAAAGAAAAAGGTGCAACACATAACATAACGTTTGCATGTTATTAAAAAATATTCATGATTTTTTTGCAAATTATTCACACTTTGTTAAAAAAGTGTTCAATATGCATTTTCGTAATGTTCAACATTTATTTGGAAAATGTTTAGCGTCATCTAAAAAATGTTCAACATGTATGTGAAAAATGTTCAAAGTGAGTCTAAATAAAGTCGACATGTATTATAATTTTTTTAGAAAAGGCAGATAAAAAACTAAAACTAACAGATAAAAACCAATAGAAAAAACTCATAGAAAAAAGGAAAAGCAAAACCAATACAAAAAAACATAGAAAAATAAAAAACTCATAGAAAAAGGAAAAGTAAAACTGATGCAGAAAAACATAGAAAAAGAAACAACCTGCATGAAATATTTTAAAACAACTCTGTGTAACCTTCCCAAAACTTCTCTATTGGGCCGACACAATAAAGCGAGCGTAGAGGCGAGAAGGTGCAACATCTCGCAGTCTGCAGATATGGTACTAGCAGGCTAACACTGCCTTTTCATCGTATTGATGTTGTTATTGGGCCACCAACCCATATGCTTGATTGGACTATAGGTGTTTTTGTTTTGTTTGACCGACGTCTTGTATCCCACCAAAGTCCCATGTCTATTTCGACAAAAGAAAAAGACATAGAAATTGTTTGGTGGATATCCCCGAGCACCTCCATGCGGATATCTTGGTCCGCCTGCCCGCACAGGAACACCTCGCCCTTGCCTTCGTCGCCTGTGTCACCTTCCTACACCTCATCACCGACAGTTCCTTCCTCCGTCGCCTCCATGACTCGTCATTCCTCGGCTTTCTTGACCTCGGTCGGTTCCACCCAGCCCTCTCGCCCCATCCCTCCATGCCCGCTGAAAGGACGTGAATGTCGCCTAGAGGGGGGGGGGTGAATAGGCGCTTTAAAATAATTACGGTTTAGGCTTGAACAAATACGGAATAAAACTAGCGTTTAATATGTCAAGCACAAAACCTAAAACAACTAGGCTCACCTATGTGCACCAAAAAATTATGCTGAGCAAGATAAACAACTAAGTGATAGCAAGATATAAAGCATGAAACAATATGGCTATCACAAAGTAAGGTGCATAAGTAAAGGGCTCGGGTAAGGGAAAGTACCATTCTGCTACCGAGCTCAAATGAGCTCGGTGAACAGTAAAATCAAAAAAAATTCGAAAAATGTTCAAAAAAATCTGAATTTTGTTCGTGAACAACATTGACAAAATTTCTAAGTGCTTGCAAAATTTGGCCTGAAATAACATTCCTATAAGGCGTGGCAAAAAAAAAACAAAATCGATACTCTCAAAATGCGCATTTTCAGAGTATTGATTTTGTTTATTTTTTCAGGCCTTATAGGAATGTTTTTTCAGGTCAAATTTTTGCACGAACTTAGATATTTTGTCAATATTGTTCACGAAAAAATTTCAGAATTTTTTGAACATTTTTCGATTTTTTTTTCGATTTTACTGTTCACCGAGCTCATTTGAGCTCGGGAGCAGAAACTTCATGTCCTCGGGTAAGAGATAACCGAGGCACGCGGAGACGACGATGTATCCCGAAGTTCACACCCTTGTGGATGCTAATCTCCGTTTGGAGCGGTGTGGAGGCACAATGCTCCCCAAGATGCCACTAAGGCCATCGTAATCTCCTCACGCCCTCGCACAATGCAAGATGCCATGATTCCACTAAGGGACCCTTGAGGGCGGTTACCGAACCCGTACAAACAAGGTTTGGGCAAACTCCACAACTTAATTGGAGGCTCCCAACAACACCACGAAGCTTCACCACAATGGATTATGGCTCCGAGGTGACCTCAAATGCTCGGGGCAATCTCCACAACCTAATTGGAGACCCCGACGCTTGCCCGGAGCTTTGCACCACAATGATTGAGCTCCGAGGCACCACCAACCATCTAGGGCGCCAAAGCACCCAAGAGGAACAAGCTCTAGGGTGCTCAAACACCAAAGAGTAATAAGCTTCTCAACTTCTCACTTCCACGTATCACTGTGGAGAACTCAAACCTATGCACCAAATGCAATGGCAAGGGCACATGGAGTGTCCAAGTCCTTCTCTGCAAATCCCACCACAACAACTAATGCTATGGAAGAAAATGAGAGGAAGAACGAAGAAGAACACGAAGAACTCCAAGATCTAGATCCAAGGGATTCCCCTCACATAGAGGAGAAAGTGGTTGGTGGAAATGTGGATCTAGATCTCCTCTCTCTTTTCCCTCAAGAACTAACAAGAATCATTGGAGGGATTGAGAGTTAGCAAGCTCGAAGAAGGTCAACAATGGGGGGAAAATACGAGCTCAAAGGATTGGGAACCATTGGGAAAGAAGACCCCCTTAAATAGGCTCCCCCAAATCCAACCGTTATGCACTCAGCCCGTGCATAAGCAGTAGTACCGCTCAGATGAGCGGTACTTCCGCTGGTACGGAAGTTCCAAACCACAACGTGCAACAGAGAGACTCCAGGAGGCGGTAGTGCCGCCGGAGCGGTACTTCCACTCCCACCAGTAGTACTACCGCTTGGTAGTGCACGTGTGGGTGAAAACCGCTGTAGTAGAGAAAAGCCGGGCGGTACTACCGCACAGAGCGGTACTACCGCCCATAACTGCCGTTCTACTACCGCTCGAAGGTATATAAGATGATATCATTGCATGTACAAAAGCAAGGTGGGACTATCAGTTAGTTAAGAAATCTGATATTTCAGCATGTGCAAATCGGGAGGCTCAATCCCAGCCAACTCAAACAATGTACGACCAAATCATGTGCGGGTCGGCCGAAGGATGACGTGCGTAAAGATAGGTGCTTTTATGCAAAACACGCATGACGGACCAAGCCAAGGATATCATCTCCCTTTATTATCAAGCATAGAATAGGAACCATCGGTTATATATGAGGCAACGCTATGTCTCGCTTACCATGAATACTAGCATACTCTCGCGTCAGGCGCTTCCCTATTGGGCCGGCCTAGTGCGCAGGCGCTTCCCTATTGGGCCAGCCTAGTGCGCAGGAGGCCACATGACCTCATTTTAGTTTTTTTTTTTCACATTTGTTTAGGTTTTTTGCTTTATTTATTTTTTTCATACTTCCAAATATATTTATTACAAAAAAAGTTAACATAAAATATTTGCAAATAAGTTAACCAAGCACTTGAAAAATGTTAAATGTGCTTGATAAAATATTTCTCATGTATACAAAAAAGTGTATGCAAACAATATACAATGTGTATGAAATGTTAAATATGGATATAAAAATATTTCTCATGTATAAATAAATATAAAAAACATTGTGTTTGAAAAATTGGTGATCATGTATTCCAAAATTTTAAATGTGTATAATAAAATTACTCCTAGTGTACACAGAAAAATTGTACAACGTATACTAAACAAAAAGAGCAATAAAAATCATATATTCAAATATGTAATTATGTATTCAAAAAATGTTCAACATGTACATAAAAATGTTCTTTTTTAGAGGATATAAAAATGTTCTTGATGTATAAGAAAAATGTACATTGTGTGTGAAAAAAATGTTTATTGCCATTAAATCGATCTTCACCGTGTATTCAAATATGGTGACCATGTATTATAAGAATGATATATACCCACAAAATGTACAATGAGTATGGTAAAAGAAGGCATTAAAAATTATTTCTGAAAAATGTTAATAATGTATTTAAAAAATGTTAATCATGTATATAAAATATGTTTATTACGTATGCTAAAATTTGACATGTGTTGGATAAAAATAAGCCAGTGAAAATCAACAAAGAAACGAAAATTAAAAACAAATAAAAACTAAAAAAGAAAACAAGGAATATTAAATCAATCCAAACCAAAGAAAATCAATGGAGAAGAATGAAAACAATGAAAACCAAGGAAAAGGTAGAAAAACGATGAAAACCAAGAAAGAAACGTAGACAAACCAAAAAAATGAAGAAAGAAGGAAAGAAAATAATAAAGGCCGAGAAATAAACAAAGAAAAATTAAGGAAAAAACTAGTGGGTGAAAGAAACCCGATGAACAAAAAGGAGAAAAACAGAAAAATGAAGAAATTTGGTGAAGAAATGAAAAAAACAAAAAGATACGGAAAAAACCTAACGAAGGAATTCATTGAAACCAGCGAACTCCATTGAGACGCAGCCAACAGAAAATAAAACGAAGATTTTCCGGCCCAATAGATACAGGTAAGGGGAAATCCTTCGGCGAGATCAAAGTTGTATTTGCGTTTAGCGAGATATAGTCTTCGCGTTATAGATTTATGTCAAGTCAAACTCTACAAATTTTAACCAAATTTATATTAAAAAATATCAATATTTACAATACCGAATATATGAGTGAGGCATTTTTGAGCTCGACCAGCATGGACGCCGAATTTTTGAAAAAAAAAAATCAAAATTCAAAATTTCCAGTTTCAAAAACTTCTGAAGAAAATCACAAGTAAACAAGGATGTCACGTGTATGTGTGTAAAATTTCAGGATGAAATACCTGTAATACGATCTGTGCAAAAAGGACAAATTCATGAAGTTTGAGGATGAATAGTGCATCTACTAAAAAGATTGAGATTTGTCTTTTTTTTGTGTAGCACGCATTTTAACGCATTTGGAGCTAAAAATTTACACACTTCTGCATTATTGAAAGTGCTAGTTATCGACTAGAGGGGGGGTGAATAGGCGATTTTTATGAAAGGCTTCGAAACAATGAGTGTATTCGAAATATGCGGAAGCGGAACAGGATCAGGTAGGGATAACTATCAAGGATCTAGGCAAGGCATGCAATACAATGAAGACATACAAGCAAGTTGTGCATTATCATCATACACACTAAGCAGAGTCGGAGACAAACTTAGACAGTAAGAAGATAAATAGCAGATATAAATGTCTTCGAGGTATGTCTTCAAATAGTAGTATTCAAGCAATGGCTTCACGGTTCAGAACAAAATGTAAATGAGTGAAGGATAGAACCGGTAGCTCGATGAAGACACATGATTTGTTGGACCAGTTCCAGTTGCTGTGACAACTGTACGTCTGGTTAGGGAGGCTGAGATTCAGCTCAGAAGACCTCGTCTTCACCTTGTTCCCCTTGAGCCGAAGTCACTTAGACAACGCCCAATCACTCAGGTAAGTCTTCAGGGGAGACTTCCGAAACCCGTACAAACTTAGTCACCCGGCAATCCACAATGACTCTTGGATGCTCTAGACCCAGACGCCTAACCGTCTGGAAGATCACAGTCTTCAAGTGTAATAAGTCTTCAGTTCACTCAGAACAGAACGACTTCGGTGATGCTCAAACACTCTAGCTCTAGGTGTTTAGGTGTATCCTCGCAGTATATTTCTCTCTCTCAATGTCTTCGAGGTGGGTTGCTCCAAAACGACAACAGCCGTATCTCTCTGTGAGCAGCCACCTACTTATGGTGGAGGAGGGAGCTATTTATAGCCAACAGGTAACCCGACCTGATATGACCGAAATGACCCTGATATGTCATGTCACAACGGTCGGATTTCAAACCCACGCGGCAACTTTATTTGGGCTACAAGTAAAGCTGACTCAACCAACTCTGGAAGAGATTTCCTCTCATTGTCTTCACTCAAAGACATATGTATGGGTTGAGCATCACGTCAGCGTCTGACTTCGATCACATC
This sequence comes from Elymus sibiricus, assembly GCA_039707655.1. Taxonomy (NCBI): domain Eukaryota; kingdom Viridiplantae; phylum Streptophyta; class Magnoliopsida; order Poales; family Poaceae; genus Elymus; species Elymus sibiricus. The sequence goes on along the minus strand of CM077667.1, from coordinate 448,829,425 downwards.
GACCCCACTTAACAGTACGTGGTTCCTATTACTCAGGAAAGAAGAAATAAAACTACCAGAAGACTTCGTCTTTGCCTTTCATTATCTTCAAGCGGTTATCTTCGCGTACCACCAATGGCTTCGGCCATCATTAATGTCGTCGGACATTTTTAGGGGTCGCCTTCGACGGTTAAACCGAATCTCCAGGGACTTCTATCTGTGTTATCCTGTGAACTCCCACAAACACATTAGTCCCTCAACCACGTTTGTCTTCAATACTCCAAAACCAAACAAGGGTGGCAGTCGATGCACTTAGAATCTCCCCCTTTTTGGTGATTGATGACAAACTGGTTGAAGTTTTCAACGGGGATAAAATATGTGAAGATAAGGACTTGGAGATTATGATTGCAAGATATAGAGAGCTCCCCCTGAAGATGTGCTTATGAAGATTTTGCTTGGAATGCGGAAGCACATGGCAGGTTACAGTTTGTGGAGATCTCCCCCTATATCTTGTAATCCAATCACTATCCATTTAAACGATATTTCGAAGATAATGAAATGCATAATGAAAAATGGGCGTCTGCAGTATGGCTTCGGGCGCATATGATAAAACTTGAAGTAGCGCCAAAAGTACGATAAACATAAAGTGTGCAGACGTCCATCAGGACTTAAGTTTTACAACCCAAATAGCAAATGTTCAGAACGAGAGTTGTAAACTTAACAAAAAGTAGCAGCATCCAGCCCATATAGGTAGACCCGTTTGAAGACTATCACCCAATGCTTCTCCCCCTTTGTCATCGCATGACCAAAAAGGGACGAAGACATCGAGTACTACGCGTCCCGAGCATGAGTTGAGGTCGACGATGCAGTAGGGTCATGTTGTGTTGGTGTAGAGGAGCTTGGTGCAGTGCCGCGTCGCTGACTCGATGGAGGCAGAGAGGTTGCATCATCAGCTTCATCTGCAAGCCTGACATTGAAGGAAGGTGCCGAAGAGGAGAAATCATTGTGTTCGAGCGATGGAGTCTTGCGCCATTTCTCCGTGCTGGGAGGTGGGGCACCAAATTTGTAGCGTTGGTTGAAGCCATCCTCTCGAAGATCTTCCTCAGGAGCCCTCATGGTCAAAGTCTTCCATGAGCGACGACTGGTTTCATAGGCCACAAAGGCATTCTTGGTGGTGAGATTGCGAATTCGGTTGATATCTTGAACCATAGAATGCATTTGTCTTCGCGTCCACTCGTGGTACCGATCCTGCTTCTGAATCAGAGATATGAGAAGTTCGCGATCTGTTAGGGCACACTCTCTTCTTGGCAGGTTCTGGCGAGGCAGAGTGCTGACAGTAGCATCAGTAGCAGTGGCACTTGGTCGAGGTTGGTGAAATCAACCAATCAATCTTGCCCTTGAGAGGTCATAAGGAAGATGAAGACCTTCATCTTCAGCAGTGCCACTGGTGCCTTCCACGATGGGTTTCTTGCCTTTGGAGGGATAGAGATCTGCATGGACAATTTCAATGTCTGGAAGATAAATGCCATGATTGCGAGAAGACGGCGGAAACCTGGTGCGGGTTCTATACTTGATGAAACGCATAATCCATGGGGCATATATCTTCGGCTCAAAGAGATTGATGCCATTTGCTGCCAGATTCCAGAGGAATAAATCTTGAAGATTAAACCTGATGGCATAGACAGTGTTGTAGACCAATGTCTTCAGAGCCCCTTCAAGCTTGCGAGTTGAATTGTGCCCTTTGATTGGCCAGATGGTGTGCCGAAGAATATGATAGGTTGTCTTCGGCAGATATTGAAGATCATCAACAAAGAATGAAGTGGGCAGGTCTGCATCTTGAGCCAAAGGCTTCATCAATGTAAGCATAGCAGTCATGTTGGGCTCTGGCGTTTGAAAGATGCTTCTATTGGCAGCAGCATAGGCTTCAAATCTTGGATCTAAGTCTTCTCCAGAGGCAGCAAGAGGTGTAGCAGGGAAGAAGTCCAATGCAGAAGCAGTGACGTGTTCATCATGGATCATGAAATTCATCTTCCAAGTGTTCAAGTCTCTGCCAAAACCAGAGATGTGGAGAGTTGCATAGAATTGGAGAATGAGTTCCTCATTCCAGTCTTCATGATTAGTGACAAAAGGCAACAGTCCAACATCCCGAAGACAATCCAGTGCTTGATCAAAACAGGGAAGATCTTTCATAGCTTCAAAGTTGAGATGCTTGTGGGGAAAGATCTTGTTTTGTCCATAGAGCACACACATGTAGTACTGACGTTGTGGAGCACTCCAAAATCTGTCGGATTGTATCTTTGGACGGTTGTACGGATTGCGGTCTGAGTCAAGGAAGGTGTTGTTCAGTCTGAAGCTTCTGACATCAAAGACCAATGGTCTTGCAGGGCCGGACAATCGAAGACTTGGAAGTCTAGGCATTGGGTTCATGACACTGGGGCGACGATGGATGTTGAATTCATACTGGGGTCCCATCCTTGGTGGAGCAACGAGCCTAGGCCATCTTGTTAGCACCATCACTCCTTCCCTATTGTGAGCCATGACGATATTTCCTGCATTGTCGTCGGCCGATGGCGTGGCAGGCACAGGAGGACCATGAGAGGCATTGACTTTGCCCACAGTGTTGTCAGCTGCAATGTCTTCAGCAGCCTTGGCATCATGCTCAGATTGATCTCTAACAACATCTTCAATCATGAGCACTTCCTCAACTGGTGCAGTTGGTGATACACGAGCTTCGTCTTCAGGAATGCTATGCATTGAAGCCATGGCAGGTCTTGGTCCACGGCGAAGCCTTCGAAGAGGCGACGCACGAGAAGTGGTTTCTGTATCCTTGGAAACGAATGGCGATTCAGGTGATCTTGGTGCAGGGGGAAAGAACGGCGGTGAAGGAGTACCGAGATCAGCTTCAGGTATTTCTGGCCTAATGGGAGTGCCAATGTCCACGTACTCACTTTCTTGAGGGGGCGATGATACCATAGGTGCATCAACTTGAGGTACCGGATCTTTCTCAACATTGTCTTCATGGGCAATGTCTTCAGCTGCATTTGGGTCAGCAGCTGGATTATTTTCAGTAGTGTGAGCCTCTGTGGGAGCAGGCTCATGAACAATAACTTGCCTCTCTGTATTTGAATCAGCTGGAGGAGCCACAGAGATAGGTGTCACACTGAGGGGCTTCTCTTGAGCAGGTGGTATAGCAGACTTAACTCGAGCTGAGCGCGAAGACTTTGGTTTCTTTGGCTTCGGCTGAGTCGAGTATTGCACTTCAGCGGACTGGGCTCTCTTGCGTTTTTCGGCTTCAGCTTCTTCCTTCTTCGTCTTCTTGTTGGATACATCAGAGGAAAGAGGAGATGACCTTGAGCTTAAGAAGCCAGCTGGGAAGACAATGCCTCGAGATTCAGATCTTGAGAGAGAAGTTTGGCTCGAAGACATTGAAGCATGTCGGGATCTCTCAGTGATCCTTGGATCAAGTGCAGGCTGTCCAAGAGCTTTTTTCTTCAGCATGTCATTGTGTGCTTGAACCATAATTGCAGCTTTTTCTTCTTGAGACGCACTAGGGCGCCCTTAACAGCTTCACACCTCTTTTCAAACTCATCCTTGAGGTCTTTCATCATAAGCTGATAGCCATGTATTTGATCAGCATTGAGCTTGTGGACGGTGTCCTTGAAGACTGTCTTCTCATGGCTAATCTTAGCCTTTTGTTGTATAAGGGCGCTCTCATTCACCAGCCCTTGGAATATGACACTCAGTCCAATGGGAAGCTGGAGGTGAGAGAGGGATCAACAAACCATTCATCAATGAAGTGATCGAAAATGGATGGGTCAAAGAGAGGTAAGTGTCGGGGCACGGATGCTCTCGATCACCTATGGGACCTGAGGCCCCTTTGTGGTTCGGCAAGGGGGGTCACGTTGCACGAAGAGCGGAGGCCATAAGACGGCGCGACGATCAGGACACTGGCATTTTACCCAGGTTCGGGCCGCTGCTAAGCGTAAAACCCTACTTCTGCTTTTTGGTGGATTGATCAAAGGAACACGAAGAACGCACAGCACGGCAGAGCTATCATACCTAACTCTAGCATTTAGGAAAAAATACCATGATTACTAGTCTAGGTGGCGCTCGGGGGTGCATCCCCGGCAAGCTCTTGCCACCGCTTGGCTAGCCGTTGCTTAGGGTCTTGACACGCTGCTGGAAGGGTGTCAACTGGGTATAACCTGCCTTCCGGTGCCTCGCCACGGGCTTAGCGAGAGCCACCTAGCCATTTGAGGGCTCGACACCGCATCGATAAGTGACTGGCATAGCGATGCGGTGGAGCGGTGGCTGGTTGGCTCGAGCCTGCCGGGGGATGGCTTGCCGGGTCTTCCTTAGAGGTGCGCGCCTCGGTCCCCGGCAGGCTCCGGGGACGCGGCAGGCGCGCTTTGGGCCCCTCCTGGGCCGTGGTGCTGGTGCTGCCGGCATTTGCTTGGCCTTCTGCAGGTTGTTGCTGCCGGGGGCTGGTTCTTGAATGCTGCTTGGTCGTGTGATAGCTTTTCCCGATGGGTTTTGCTGCTACCGTATGTGCATAAGTTATGGGCACTGGGTACCCCCATTCTAGTGCACCGACAGGAGCCCCCGGGTCTGGCCCACACGCGCTTGCCTAGTGTCGTTGGGTCAGGCCCAAAATTTATGCACATGCGCACAATGTGAGGAGGTAACTGCCGATTTACCAGTCAGCACTGCCCCACCACCTCAGGCCGTTTCCGCCACGCGCGCCGCATGCATAGCGAGGAGATTGTGGTGGGCGCTCGTGACTTAAAGACCTGATCGTGGCAGAAACCACAGCGCCATGGTTTGGATCAATGGGAAGGTTACCTGTTCGCCCGTGAGTCGTGGGTAGTGGGATTGGTGGAGACGGGCGGCCGCTCTGGAGCGGGGGAGAGCCAGCCCCCGTGCTATCCCCTATAAATTAGGGGGTCACGGTGGCGATGCTCATCCAGCTCCATCTCCTCCTTTCTCCCAAGTCCACATTGCTCGTCCTTCACTTCTGGTTCGTCTTTGAGCCGCCCCTTCCCCCCTGATGGTTAGGGGGAAAGGCCTGGCGAGTGTGTTCGCAAGGGCCTCCCCCTGCGTCCATGCCCAGTCCCCATCCTGGACCGATGTCTTCGAGCTGAAAGTTAGCCGGAGGAGTCTCAGATGGGGGAGCGGGCGGCGTGGCGGTCGCGCCTGGGATGGTCGCGGCGGCACGCCCACCGCCATGTCGTCCGCTTCTTTATCTTCGATGGAGCGCCGTGCGGTCGGTACCGCGACAGAGTCCATAATGGAGACGCAGCATTGCGGTGGACCGTGGTTCCCGCACTCCTTCTTCAGGGTGATGGAGGAAGATCGTTTGCACAGCCGCCGATTGCGTATGCGCTGTTGCAGCCGTGGTTTGCCATCTATTGTGGTGAAGTTCCCCACCAACAGCGCCCTGGACGACGTGTATGAGTGGGAGTTCTTCGCCCGTGCTTGCTTCTTAAGGGCGGGAGGAATTCCCCGCATTTGGCCACCGGGGATGACCATGCTCTCTGTCGGGTCCCCTGGTTGCCGCATCGGGATCTTGGACGATGGCGGAGGTGTCTCCTCGAGTGGTGGCGATGAGGAAGACGATGGCGGTTGGGGAACCACGGCGCATCAGGAGCGTGGATGAGGGCTCCGACGCATCGCGCTCCCCGGCAGCACCATCATCACCAGCTGGGCTTCGGCAGCGCCACCATCTGCACCTGCCCTCTGCCTTCTTTCCCCTTGTCGGTCTTGTCCGCTCGGTCGGCTTCGTCCGCCCTGCCTGGGGACGGGGCCCTTCCGCCCTTCGGGCGCGTTCCTCTGGTCCTGACGGGGAGGCGCCGAATCCCAGCCAGGTGCTCCTTTTGTCCTCTACTTCTTCTCCACTTAGCTCCTAGGAGGAGAGGGACAAGAAAGGCATTACGGGGCACTTATCTTTTTATAAGTCAAAAGACGTAGGCGTTCGCCAATTTTTAGTTAATCGTAATGTAATTCTTATCCGATTTGTATCAACAAACGAATGAATGAATGTTATTGTGTTCCCCTGGGTACTATTTTCCTCTCTTTGTTTCTATCGTGTCAATGTGTTTGCTCTTGCCGCACGGGACCGCCTGCCGGGTCGCTTTTAACCGCGAGCGCCGAAAAGGGAAATGAGCCCCCGACAGGAGGTTGTCGTTGTTCCCCGGCAGGTGTCCTTGTCGGTATCGGCGTGGCCCCTCAGAGCTGATAAGTACCAGAAGCTGAGCAACAGCTCGTCCCGACAAAGGTTTCTACCACGTGAGGGAGCTCCATCGAACACGTTCGAACAGAGGGTAAAGGTTCCCCTTAGGGAGTATAAAACCTGGGATACGCGATTAGACTTATCTCTTTTTAGGTTGTATCCCTTTCTGGAGTAGGCTGGGTCGCCGTCCTTGTTCCTTCGCCCCTCCTTCTTTGTTTTACCTGGTGACAAAACACGCAAGGCAAGAGGCCCCCACTCTTTGGAGAGAGAGAGTGTGGTAACAAGGATTATAGGCTCAATGAATACTCTAGCAAATCTTTAGAAAACAGGCAATGACATTCTAATCATAAAAGATTCATAACGAACGTGCAATGCAATGATATGATGCCATGCCTAGTCTTATTACTATTGCTCAGGGTCTGCGCCTGGCTTTGCACAAAGGGTTACATGCAACTTCGGCAAGGCTTTGTACAAAAGGTGGCTGCCGGGGACTGCGCCCAGCAGCCGCACCTTACAGGTAGAACTTACGAAGATGCTCAATATTCCATGAGTTAAGCACTTGGGTGCCATCTTCGGTCTCCAGACGGACGGCGCCAGGTCCGGTGACTCGTGCTACCCGGTAAGGGCCTTCCCAGTTCGGCGTCAACTTGTTGGTACCCTTGGCGGACTGAACGCGCCTAAGGACAAGGTCGCCTTCCTCAAGGCTCCGGCCATGTACCCTGCGGCTATGATAGAGGCGCAGGGCTTGCTGGTATCGTGTAGCACGTATAGCAGCCTGGAGACGATCTTCCTCGAGGAGCATGGCATCGTCATGCCGTAGCTGCTCTTGCTCTACTTCGTCGTAGGCAAGTACTCGAGGTGACCCGTATATGAGTTCCGTGTGGAGCACTACTTCCGCCCCGTATACCAGGGAGAAGGGAGTCTGGCCTGTAGCTCGATTCGGTGTCGTTCTGAGGGACCAAAGAACCACCGACAGCTCATCTACCCAGCGCTTGCCACTCTTCCGCAGTCTATCGAAAGTCCTTGTCTTGAGGCCTCGCATCACTTCAGCATTCATCCTCGTGACTTGCCTGTTGCTCCTTGGATGGGCAACAGAGGCGAAGGAGACCTTGCTCCCAAGGTTTTGGATATATTGCATGAAGGCGCGGCTCGTGAACTGGGTGCCGTTGTCGGTGATTACTTTGTTGGGTACTCCAAAACGGCACATCAGTCCTTTCATGAACTTGATAGCTGACTGCGCGGTCACCTTCCGTACCGGCTCCACCTCAGGCCACTTTGTGAACTTGTCGGTTGCCACGAACAAGAACTCAAAGCCCCCGACAGCGCGGGGAAAGGGGCCCAAAATATCGAGCCCCCAGACCGAGAAGGGCCATGACAAAGGGATCGTCTGGAGAGCTTGCGCTGGCTGATGGATGTTCTTGGAATGGAACTGACAGGCTTCACACTTGGTTACCAATTCAGTTGCATCTTGGAGGGCAGTGGGCCAGTAGAAACCCTGCCGGAAGGCTTTCCCGGCAAGGGCTCTGGATCCAATGTGCGAGCCACATACACCTCCGTGAATCTCCGCCAACAGCCTTAGTCCGTCCTCCCGACAAATGCACCTCAATTTCACGCCGTTGGGTCTTCTTCTGTACAGAGTGTCGTTGACAAACTGGTACATACTTGACTGACGGGCTACTTTTTCGGCCTCTTCTTGTTCTTCGGGGAGTTCTCCTGTTGGAAGGAAACGGACTATGTGTTGTGCCCAAGTCGGAGCCTGAGGCTCGACAACTAGGACTAAAGGCATCTCCTCGTCCGTGGGAGCGCTTGTCTCGACCACGAGAACCCGGGGTTCCGCGGGAGAGAGCTGCTCACCATGCGGAGTGAGACTGTCTTCGGCAGCTTCTCTACCAGCGGCTTCGGGAAGCTTTACCGAGAAATGCTTGCCGGGGTTCAGCTTTCTTCTTTTCCTGGTCATTGTTGAAGGGGGTACTGAAGGTTGAGTGAGGCAGAGGACAAATGTTCCTGGTTCCATAGGGAGCTTCTGCGTAGCGCACTTTGATAGGTGATCAGCGATGGTGTTTTTCGCACGGGGTACGTGCTCTACTTGCAACCCATCAAAGTGCTCCTCCAGTTTCCTTACTTCTTCCACGTATGCCTCCATCAACGGGCTCTGATAGTCCTTGTTGATCTGTTTCACCACGAGTTGTGAGTCCCCTCGGATGATCAGTCTCTTGATTCCCAGTTCCACCGCGATTCTGAGCCCGGCAAGGAGCCCTTCATATTCAGCGGTGTTGTTGGTAGTCTCCTCCCAGGGAAAGTGCATCTGAACCACATACTTGAGGTGCTCTCCTGTGGGAGCGACGAGGATCAACCTGGCAATTGGGTCGGGTTTGGTCGGGTAGACCTCGCTCAGACCCATGCCCGAAACTCTTGTCGGGTCTATCGCTCGCCCATGACCCTACCCATGGGTAGGATCGCAAACCCATGCCCGAACCCACCGGGTAACCCAACCCTATCGGGTGCCCATCGGGTGAGAGCCTCCTTTTATGCTCACCACAGTTTATTAAAATTTAGTATTGGCCAGCGCTAATGATGGGCTCAGCAGCACCGAACAAAGCATCAGTATGCCCCCGACTATGCATTTATAGGCAGCGCCCAAGTTCATTCTCATTGAAGCAGCGAGGTGGTACTAAAGTTTACGGTGTCCATCTTTGGTTTCAGGCATAGGTAACGAATATGGGTTGTACACGGGTTGCAGCAGCCTGCGATGCCCACATGGGTTCCGATATTTTTTCTAGTCAAATTCGGTGAATCGGAATGTTCAGCCTGCCATGCCCACTTGATATGGGCTGCAACGTGGTTGCTTTTATGGGCCTAGGATGCCGGGAAGTGAGAAGGCATGTCACGATTTTTTTAATATTTTGTTAGTGAAATATACTTAAGGCTAAACGATAGTATATACTCCAAGGCTGGACTAATTAGCATGTAATCTTTACCAAAATTATCCATGTTCCATATAAAATAAATATATTTTAATAACTAATATTAATCGGGCGACCCATGGGCAGGACCTTATGCCCACACCCTATCCATGAATAATCGGGTTACCCATCGGGCTTACCCATGGGTGAAGATTGCGACCCATGCCCTACCCATTCGGGTCGGGTGCCCATGGGCGCGGTCACCCATGGGTCAGATTGCCGGGTTGAAACGAGGAGCACACCTGCTCCGGCACCCTGGAGCGAGAAAGCACCATCGAAGTACATGATCCAATCCTTAGGTGCTTCTTTGCTGGGGAGGGCTGTTTCTGGAATTTCTTCATCTGGCGTAGGCGTCCATTCTGCAATGAACTCTGCCAATGCTTTGCTCTGGATCGTGGAAGTGCTCTCATACTTCAAACCAAAACTTGACAGTTCAAGGGCCCACTCAACTATCCTGCTAGTGGCTTCGGGGTTCCTCAATATGAGCTGCAGCGGGAAGCGAGTGACGACGGTGATCTCAGGGGCTTGGAAGTAGTGGCACAGTTTCCTCGAGGCCATGATGAGGCCAAAGATCAGCTTCTGTACTCCAGAGTACCTCATCCTAGCCCCCTGCAACAGGGAGCTGACGAAGTACACTGGCTGTTGCACCACTTTCCTTTTTGCCACCTCCTTGGAACTGTCTTCGTCAGCTTGCCGAGATCCCTCTGGTTGTGCATTGGGTCCTGCCGCAGGAGCTTCGGTTTTATCCCCTGCAGCATCGGCCGCAGCGGCTGCATCCTCATCTACTTCTCGCTGCGCCACTAGTGCTGCACTAACCACTTGATTCGTCGCCGCCAAGTATAGCAGCAACGGTTCTTGTGGCTTAGGAGCGACCAAGGTGGGAGCGGAAGAAAGGTAAGTTTTCAGATCTTGCAGCGCTGCTTCCACTTATGGGGTCCACCTTACTGGGCCTGCCTTCTTCGGGACCTTGAAGAACGGCAGTGCGCGTTCGGCGGACTTGGAGATGAACCTACTGAGCACGGCAACGCATCCGGTCAAACGTCGGATATCCTTGATGGTCTTGGGTGCCTGTATCTATTCAATTGCCTGGATCTTGTCGGGATTTGCTTCTATCCCCTGCTGAGATACAAAAAAACCAAGTAGCTTGCCGGTTGGGACGCCAAACACACATTTTTTAGGGTTGAGCTTCAGGTTGATCTTGCGCAGGTTTGCAAAAGTCTCTTCTAAGTCTTGTATGAGAGTTGCTTCATTCTTGGTCTTGACAACTATATCGTCCATGTAGGCTTCCACATTCTTGTGCAACTGTGGTCAAAATCCAGCCAAAGATGTCGGGGCACGGATGCTCTCGATCACCTATGGGACCTGAGGCCCCTTTGTGGTTCGGCAAGGGGGGTCACGTTGCACGAAGAGCGAAGGCCATAAGACGGCGCGACGATCAGGACACTGGCATTTTACCCAGGTTTGGGCCGCTGCTAAGCGTAAAACCCTACTCCTGCTTTTTGGTGGATTGATCAAAGGAACACAAAGAACGCACAACGCGTTCCCATGGCAGAGCTACTGTCGGGGTGAGCTACTACGCGAGTACAAGTGTCCAGAGGTCCGAATCTTGAGCTAGGTTGCCTTGGGCCTCCTTTTATAGTGCAAGGGGCAACCACAATGGCAAAACAGCCATTATCTATTGATTAGATAGCTTAGTAGAGCTATCATACGTAACTTTGGCATTTAGGACAAAATACCATGATTACTAGTCTAGGTGGCGCTCGGGGGTGCATCCTCGGCAAGCTCTTGCCACCGCTTGGCTAGCCGTTGCTTAGGGTTTTGACACGCTGCTGGACGGGTGTCAACTGGGTATAACCTGCGTTCCGGTGCCTCGCCACGGGCTTAGCGAGAGCCACCTAGCCGTTTGAGGGCTCGACACCGCATCGATAAGTGACTGGCGTAGCAATGCGGTGGAGCGGTGGCTGGTTGGCTCGAGCCTACCGGGGGGTGGCTTGCCGGGTCTTCCTTAGAGGTGCACGCCTCGGTCCCCGACAGGCTCCGGGGACGCGGCTGGCGCGCTTTGGGCCCCTCCTGGTCTGTGGTGCTGGTGCTGCCGGCGTTTGCTTGGCCTTTTGCAGGTCGTTGCTGCCGGGGGCTGGTTCTTGAATGCTGCTTGGTGGTGTGATAGCTTTTCCCGACGGGTTTTGCTGCTACCGTGTGTGCATAAGTTAGGGGCACTGGGTACCCCCGTTCTAGTGCACCGACAGTAAGTCTTCAAGATGTTTAGCTTCCTCTTCTTTCTGCTAGATGAGCTTCGCTAGCGCTTCATCATCAAACTCATCATCTGATAACTCTATCATATTGGCAGTGTCCATCAAAGAGACTATAAGTGCATCTAGTGCCACCCTTGTTTGGTTTTGGAGTATTGAAGACAAACGTGGTTGAGGGACTAATGTGTTTGTGAGAGTTCACAGGATAACACAGAAAGAAGTCCCTGGAGATTCGGTTTAACCTTCGAAGATGACCCCTAAAAATGTTCGAAAACATTGGTGATGGCCGAAGCCATTGGTGGTATGCGAAGATAATCGCCTGAAGATAATGAAACGTGAAGACGAAGTCTTTTGGTAGTTTTATTTCTTCTTTCCTGAGTCATAGGAACCACCGTACTGTTAAGTGGGGTCGATGTGATCGAAGTCAGACGATGGCGTGATGCTCAACCCAAACCTATGTCTTCGAGTGAAGACAATGAGAGGAAATCTCTTCCAGAGTTGGTTGAGTCAGCTTTACTTGTAGCCCAAGTAAAGCTGTCGCGTGTGTTTGAAATCCGACCGTTGTGACACGTGTCGGTTGGCCGTTGACCCAGGGTCATATTGGTCATATCAGGTCGGGTTGCCTGCTGGCTATAAATAGCTCACCCCCTTCACCATGAGAAGGTGGCTGCTCAGAGAGAGATACAGCTGTTGTTGTTTTGGAGCAACCCACCTCGAAGACATTGAGAGAGCGAAACATCCTGCGAGGATAAACCTAAACACCCAGAGCTAGACTGTTTGAGCATCACCGAAGTTGTTCTGTTCTGAGAGAACTGAAGACATATTACACTTGAAGACTGTGATCTTCCAGACGGTTAGGCGTCGTGGTCTAGTGCATCCAAGAGTCATTGTGGATTTCCGGGTGACCATGGTCTAGAGCAATCCAAGAATCATTGTGGATCGCCGGGAGACCAAGTTTGTACGGGTTTCGGAATTCTCCCCTGAACACTTACCTGGGTGATTGGGCGTTGTCTAAGTGACTTCGGATCAAGGGGAATAAGGTGAAGACGAGGTCTTCTGAGTTCAATCTCAGCCTCCCTAACCAGACATACAGTTGTCACAGCAACTGGAACTGGTCCAACAAATCCTGTGTCTTCATCAAGCTACTGGTTCTATCCTTCACTCTTTACATTTTGTACTGAACTGTGAAGCCATTGCGTAAATACTTCTGACTGAAGACATTCCCCGAAGACATTCATATTTGTTGTTTATCTTCATACTGTCTAAGTTTGTCTTCGACTCATCTTAGCGTGTACGATGATAATGCTTAACTTGCTTGTATGTCTTCATTGTATTGCATGTCCTCCTTAGATCCTTGATATCTATCCCTACCTGATCATGTTCCGCTTCTGCACATTTCGAATACTTTTATTGTTTCGAAGCCTTTCATAAAAATCGCCTATTCACCCCCCTCTAGTCGATAACTAGCACTTCCAATTGGTATCAGAGCAAGGTACTCCCTTGTTCTGTGTTTCGGTTTAACCACCTGGAGTTTTAGCTATGTCGACTGCAGGGATTATCAAGGTCTCCGCTGCGTGCCCTGTCTTCGATGGCACCGACTACCCCTACTAGAAGAACAAGATGCGCATGCATCTCGAAGCCATTGACAACGATCTATGGTGTGTCGTCATGGCAGGCATTCCTGAGGTTGGCGAAGGTGTTACTGCTGCTGATGTGAAGAGGTTCGCACAACTGGACTCCACCGCCAAGAACATTATCTGTGGTCACCTGACCAAAGGACAGTATGGCCGTGTGAGTGCACTAAACACTGCAAAGCAAATCTGGGAATGGCTGTCCAAAGTGAATGAAGGTGTCTCATCTCAGAGAGACTCTCGTGTTGATGTGCTTCGCAAGCTGTTCAACCGCTTCAAGAGACTTGACAATGAAAATGTCCAGCTCACGTTCGATCGACTCACCGACATCTCAAATGAGCTGAATGCACTTGGCGCCACTGATATTACCAAACATGAAGTCGTGAAGAAGCTACTCAGATCACTTGACAGTTCCTTTGACACTCTCGCACTCATGATCCAAGAGCGCCCTCACTTCAAGAGTTTGGATCCTGCCGATATCCTTGAGAGGTTGAACACACATGAATTCCAACAAGCTGAGAAGAGGGATATCTACGGTCCCAGTTACAGTCGCTCTCGTGCCCTGAAGGCCAAGGTTGTGTCCTCATCTGAAGACAACTCTGAATGCAGTTCTGATGGTGCTGAAGACTTTGGAAAAGAACTCGCTCTGCTTGTCAGGAAGTTTAGGAAGTTTGCCAAGTCAAAACGCTATGCAAAGTCTTCAAAGCGTGATTCCAAAAGGTCTGGTGAAATGTCTTCAAGAGACAGCAAGAAGCAAACCTGTCACAAGTGCAAAAAGGTTGGGCACTTCATTGCTGATTGTCCTCGAAGAAGAGCAAGGACTATGACTCAAATGACAAGAAGAAGAAGAAGTATGCAAAGTCTTCATCACACAAGAAGAGATCATCTGGCAAGGCACATGCTTTCATCGGAAAGGAGATGGATTCACAGTCTGGATCTGGTTCTGAGGCTGAGGAAGCATCTGAGGAGGAATCTGACGCTGAAGTTGCTGGACTAGAAATGGCTTCGGCATATCGCTCTACGTCTGTCTTCGAACCCGAAGACAATGGCTCCTTCCTCAACACCGAAGCCAGTGATGATGATGCTACTCCCGCCTACTGCTTCATGGCTAAAGCCTCCAAGGTATCCTCAAACTCTCACATCATGACACTGAATCCGAAGCAGAATCTGATGATGACATGAAACCTAGCTATGCTAAACTTGTAAAAATTGCCACCAAGCAACAAAGTGCTATGGAGAAAATGCAAACTACTCTAGAGAAAAGCGATGACCTGTTACGCGAAGAAATGAGTCTGAACGAAACTATGGCTGAAGACATGCGTAGTCTTCGTTCAAGGTTTGAGGATCTCCAAAGTCGTCATGATGCCCTCTCAACTGATCATGAGAAGCTTTCTCTCGAATATCTTCAGAAAAGGATTAATCTTGAGAAGTTGAGAGAAGCTCATGATGACCTACGGAAGGAAAATGACTCACTCCTAGCAGAACAGATCAGTACCGCTCAGGATGAATTTGATGATCCATGCTTAAAATGCATTGCTTGTGAAGCTAATGATTCAACTGCTGAATGTTCAAATGCTTCTGAAAATGCATTATCTTCAACTGCATATGTGGTAACTAACCCCTCATGTGGGGAAACCACTGCCATCACTGACGACAATGACATGTTGAAGACATTGCTTGAAACAGGCATGTACAAGAGTCTTAAAGGACATCAGATTCTTTGTGATGTCCTAAAGAAGATAATCTTGAACAAAAACCCTAGGAAAGAGGGTTTGGGTTTCGAAAGAAACATCAATGTTGATGGTTCCTACTGGACTCCTGAGCAGTATCCCAAAACCACATGGATTGCTGCAAAAGGACCTTTAGTGGATCCATCCACATTATCTGGCTTTAACTTTGCTAACCCTGTCATCATTGACGAGTCATTTGACTCAAATTATAAGTTGTTCAAATCTATGAATGGTTAAGTGTTTGCCAGGTATATTGGAACTAACTGCAAGAATGGTTGACCTATGAAGAATATCTAGGTTCCCAAATGTCTTCTTGAGAAGCTTCCAGTCAATGTCAAGACAAACTCCAGATCAAAGTCTTCATATGGAACTAAATCTTCATATAATCGTTCTAACATGTATGTTTCGCAGGGCATAACTGAAAGGGCTCATGAATATGTGCACTATGGCATTAACCGTTATGTTCATACCACTAAGAACTTCTCTGCATATTCATTTGAATATTCTAACCCCCCTGTGAAACGTACTATTAGGGCATCCTTGCCTAAATTCTCTGATGCTGCCTTACGTCTCATTGCTTCTAAGCCACCCCTGCGCATGTGGGTGGTTAAAAAGAACTAATATCTTCATGTAGCATCGGGTCTCCAGAAGGGATGAAGCCTATCTTGAAGATAATCTCTGATGACCCAAAAACAATCTTGTTTGGACGCAAGATAACCAATGCGAATGTTATCATTCATATCGTTTAGTGTCTTCATACAATCGTGCACTACTATATCTTCATCAATGCATGTTACAATTGCATGCCTTGGTGAACTAGACTAATTCTCGATGCAGGAATACAAATCCAACGCCACTGAATGGATTATGGATAGTGGATGCACCAGTCATATGACTGGTGATCGAAGCCTATTGATGGAGCAAACACTTCGACCTCCAACAAAAGACCACATCGTCTTTGCTGACAAGAGCAGAAGCAAACTATTGGGGCTAGGTAGAGTTGCTATCTCAAGGGACCGACACATGGAAAACGTCATGCTTGTCGAATCCCTTGGTTACAACTTATTGTTTGTCTCAATGCTATGTGACTTAGATATGCTTGTCATATTTGGCAAATTTCGATGTGTTGTGCTAATGGCCTCTGACAAAACCAAAGTCTTTGAAGGTTTTCGAAGAGGTGATTTGTACATGGTAGACTTCTCTGCAGGACCACAGGTTGCCTCATGTCTTCTAGCAAAGGCTTCAGAATGCTGGTTATGGCACAGAAGGCTAGGGCATTCTGGGATGAGGAACTTACACACACTCGCCAAGAAGAAGCTTATCATTGGCGTCGAAGGTGTCAAGTTCAAGAAGGACCACCTCTGTGGTGCATGTGAAGCTGGGAAGATGACTAGGGCCAAACATCCCTCGAAGACAATCATGACGACCACTCGTCCCTTCGAGCTGCTACATATGGTCTTATTCGGCCCTACTCACTACTCCACCTTCAAATCTATATGGCTTCGTAATTATTGATGACTATTCTCGATTCACTTAGGTGCATATCATACTCTATAAAACAGAAGTGCATGATGTCTTCAGGCGCTTCGCAAATAGGTGTATGAACAACTACAACATCAAGATCAAGCACATCAGGAGTGACAATGGCACTGAATTCAAGAACACAGGCTTGGATACCTATATTGATACTCTTGGCATCACTCATGAGTTCTCTGCTCCATACACTCCTCAGCAGAATGGCATCGTGGACCGCAAGAACAGGACTCTTATTGAGATGGCTCGCACCATGCTTGACGAATAGAAGACACCACGGAAGCTATGGCCTGAAGCCATTGATACTGCATGCCATATCATCAACAGAGTATATCTTCACAAGTTCTTCAAGAAAACATCATATGAGCTTCTCACCCGTAAGAAACCCAATGTAAGTTATTTCAATGTCTTCGGTGCAAGATGCTGGATATGGGATCCACACCACACTTCAAAATTTGCACCGAAAGCACACGAGGGTTTCATGCTTGGTTATGGAAAGGATTCGCACACCTATAGAGTCTTCACCACTTTCCACAACAAAGTTGTTGAAACTGTAGATGTGCGATTCGATGAAACTAATGGCTGGCAAAGAGAGCACATACCTCCTGTGCTAGATGAACCACCTCCTCTCGAAGCTATCAGATTGATGGGAACTGGAGAAATCATGCCTGAAGAACCAGAGGTTGAAGAAGTCATCATTCCTCCATCCACCCAGCGCGAAGACAATGCTGAAACTGAAGACATTGCTGCTGACGAAGACAGTGCTCAACAGCAAGAACAAAGTCTTCGCCCTGCTCATCCGCGCGTGGCTAATGAAGTCCAAACTGAGAGAATGCTAGACAGCATAAATGCACCAGGTCCACTCACTCGCTCAAGAGCAACTTAACTGGCTAACTTTTGTGGGCATTTTGCTTTTGTATCTATCACAGAGCCCACTAAAGTAGATGAAGCTTTCAAGGAATCACAATGGATTCAAGCCATGCAAGAAGAGCTTCACTAGTTCGAACTCAACAATGTGTGGGAGCTCGTGAAGCGCCCTAATCCAAGGAAGCACAACATCATTGGCACGAAGTGGATCTTCCGCAACAAGCAAGATGAGTCTGGCCAAGTCGTCCGAAACAAGGCTCGACTTGTGGCCCAAGGTTACACACAAGTCGAGGGTATTGATTTCGGTGAAACATTTGCTCCTGTTGCTAGACTCGAAGCTATTCGCATATTGCTTGCTTATGTTAACCATCATGACATATGCTTGTATCAAAGGGATGTCAAAAGTGCATTCCTCAATGGTAAGATTGAGGAAAAAGTATATGTTGCTCAACCACCAGGGTTTGAAGACCCAAAGCATCCTGACAAAGTCTACAAGCTCAACAAGGCACTGTATGGCCTCAAGCAAGCACCAAGAGCTTGGTATGACACTCTCAAGGAGTTCCTCAAGAAGAAAGGCTTCAAACCTGGTTCACTTGATCCCACTCTCTTCACTAAATCCTATGATGATGAACTGTTTGTATGTCAAATTTATGTGGACGACATTATCTTCGGTTGTACTAACAATCCATACAGTGATGAGTTTGCTTTTATGATGCAAGAGAAATACCAAATGTCGATGATGGGAGAACTAAAATTCTTCCTAGGGCTTCAGATTCGGCAACAACCAAATGGCATCTTTATATCTCAGGATAAGTACCTTAAGGACTACCTCAAGAAATTTGGCATGAATGAAGCCAAAGGTTACAAGACGCCAATGCCTACAAATGGTCACCTCTGCACTGACGAAAATGGTAAAGATTTCGATCAGAAGGTATATCGCTCCATGATTGGCTCTTTATTGTACCTATGTGCATCTAGGCCAGATATAATGCTTAGTGTTTGCATGTGCGCCCGATTTCAAGTGGCACCAAAGGAGTCGCATCACCTAGCGGTGAAGCGAATACTTGGATATCTGGCTCACACCCCAACATTAGGATTATGGTATCCAAAGGGTTCGAAGTTTGAGCTCATTGGCTACTCAAATTCAGATTTCGTTGGCGATAGAGTTGATCGCAAGTCTACATCAGGCACTTGTCACTTTCTGGGACGATCTCTTGTATGTTGGTCTTCGAAGAAGTAGAACTGTGTATCACTCTCCACTGCCGAAGCCGAATACATTGCTGCTGACGCTTGCTCCACTCAGCTTCTCTAGATGAAGCAGACTCTCAAGGACTACGGCATCAACCTGAAGCATGTACCTCTCTACTGCGACAATGAGAGTGCAATCAAGATCTCCTACAACCCAGTACAACATTCGAAGACGAAGCATATTCAGATTCGACATCATTTTCTTCGGGATCACGTGATGAAGGGTGACATCAACATCAAGCATGCTGATACTGAAGATCAATTGGCGGATATCTTCACGAAGCCTTTGGATGAGAAGAGATTTTGCAAGTTGCGGTGTGAGCTAAATATCTTAGAATCCTCAAATGTCCTTTGAATGGGAATACATCCTAACGCTTATGCATGATTGATGACTTTTGATGAACAACACACGAAGTAACGTATGTCTTCAATCTCATGAAGACCTACACTCTAAGTGTGAATACATTAACGAAGAATATGACTACAGAGCGCCACGATAATTGTGCGCCGTGTCTGAGTCAAACATTCTTATACTGTGGGTAACGCCACCACCAAACTCGAAGACATTGCTTTTATCTTCGCAATTCTTCATGTCTTCGAAAATTGTGTTTGTCTTCGAACTGATTTGAATTTGCATATATCTTAATGGTTGAATATATTTAATATACAACTTGGAGTTTGTCCTCTACAGCATTGGGACTATAGCTATATCTTCGAACTTTCCTAGGCCAATGTGATCGGACCCACTATTCTTGTCTGTTCTAAATCTCATCTTACTCTATTCAACTCCAGTCATATGCATTCTACTTGGCACGTGTTGATTGTCTTCTCTGTGTCCTTGTCAGTTGAAGACTAATCCAACCAACCATTTAAAATTCCAATTTTTTGTCGTTACCGCTCTTATCGAAACAAACTTCCCGCGCCGTTGCTTCCGGTCGTGTAGTGGGCTGTCAGTCGTGTTGCATGCATGCCACGTGTCCCACTAGAGCCGAAGAGTCCGGGGCATAAACGACCAAACTGTTCGGATGTTTCCACCCTTATAAATACATGTTCCCCAGCTCAATAATTACTTTCCACTTCTTCCGACACCTCCAAGCTCTAAACCCTAGGGCCATCGCTGGATCTCATCGTCGCCGAAGAAGGAGCGCTTAGCTGCCGTGACTCCTCCGTCGACGTACTCACGCCAGCCGCGACCATCTTCGTCCGCCGCCGTCGTAGGTATCTGCCACTACCAAACTAGGGTGTGGCAGATCGAACTACTCGGCCTCTCCGCCTCGTCAACTAGTTCATCGTGGTAATAAAAATTGAATTTTTACCACGCGTTTGATCTTTGCAAATTACCAAATATCTTCAAGATCTGTTTTTCCACTGTCATTCCAATGGATCTCGCACTTGTACCTCTACTTGCTCAATTCTTTTGCTTATGTTGCAAATCTGGGTAGATTTCTCACCTGTGCAAATTCTCGAACTTGCACAAATCTGAAATCGCCCTATCTGTGTGCAAAAGTGAAAGTCTTCAGTGAAAGAGGTCAATGTCTTCATACCACGATATCTATTTTTTTAAAATCTTCTGAGAATGCATATGACCTCTTCCACTCCCTCGCATCTCTAACTCTTTCACAGGTACATGTCCGTAGCTGAATCGCTTGGATCTGATAAGCTCAATTCGTTTGCAGACTACTTGCAGATTCATTTGCACTCACCAGGGGCAAGCTCTCACTTGAATCTATCTTCGAAGCCTTTGCCCACCTCGAAGCCTTTGAAGACTATGGCCAGAGTTGATGCTCCAAAGAAAGGTGGTAGACAGAGACGTCTGAACACTGCCAAAGATATGCTCGTTCGAAAATTCAGTCTGATAGGTTCTGGATCATCCCTCAGAGGGAATACTACACATGCGTGCTCTATGGCCAGAACCGACTCTTCCCACATAAAAGGCTCAGTCTTGAAGCCATGAAGGGACTGCCATGTTTTGACCAAGCCATTGATTGTTTTCGGGATGTTGGACTTTTGGCGTTTGTCACCGATCATGAAGATTGGAATGAGGAGCTCATCCTTTAGTTCTACGCCACCCTCCACATCTCTTGCTTCAGGCGAGACCTGAAGACATGGAAGTTGCACTTCATGATTCGAGATGAATATGTCACAGCTGATGCTGCAGAATTCTTCCCAGCAACACCTCTTGCATCCTCTAATGAAGACATGCCCAGTATCTTCCAACTGCCCCAGCCAAATATGACTGATATGCTTACTATGATGGAACCTTTGGCACCTGAAGCAGATCTGCCGCACTCATTCTTCGTCGATGATCTTCAGTATCTGCCAAAGACTATCTACCACATTCTTCGTCACACCATTTGGCCGATCAAAGGGCATTCATCTTCGAGAAAGATTGAAGGAGCTCTGAAGTCATTGATCTACAACATCATCTATGGCATCAGGTTTGATCTTCAAGATCTCTTTCTGCGCGATCTGGCTGCCAATGGCATCACCTTGTTTGAACCCAAGATCTATGCACCATGGATCATGCGTTTCATCAAGTACAGATCCAACACAAGGTTCTTGCCATCAGCTCGCAATCATGGGATATATCTTCCAGATGTCGAAGTCATTCACACTGACATCTACCCTCCAAAGAGCAAGAACTCCCTGATGCAAGGCACCAGTGGCACAGCTGATGAGGAAGGACTTCACTTACCTTTCTATGCATCCCGTGCAAGGCTCATCGGCTCCATTCGACAACCTCAACCAAGTGCAATAGCCACTGAAGCCACAGCCAGCACCTTGCCTCGCCAAGCACGGACCAGGACTGAACGTGCCATGACAGACAGAGAGCTTCTTGTCTCTCTCATCTAGAAACAAGATCGTCATCATGAGTGGACTCGAAGACAAATGGCTTCTATGGTTCACGACATCAATAGAATCCGCAATCTCACAACCAAGAATGCTTTTGTTGCTCATGAGACAAGTCGCCGTGCCTGGAGGACATTGACCATGCTCGCTCCTGAGGAGGATCTTCGTGCAGATGGATATTGGCAACATTTCCATTTTAGTGCTCCACCACCTCGCACCGAGAAATGGTGTCAGACGCCTTCTCTCGAAGACAGTGACTTCTCCTCTGAAGCCCCATCCGTCAATGCGCATCTTGCCAATGATGAATCTGATGACGTCTCCTCTCCGTCAACTGCACATCGCGACACTGCACCAAGCTCTCCTGCACCAACCAACGCCGACCCTACCGCACCGTCGTCTTCAACTCCTGCTGGGGACGCGTAGTGCCTAATGTCTTCGCCCTTTTTGGTCATTCGATGACAAAGGGGGAGAAGCATTGGCTTGATAGTCTTCAAACGGGTCTACCTATATGGGTTGGGTGTTGTCTTTGGTTAAGTTTACAACTCTGATTTTTGAACATTTGCTATTTGGGTTGTAAAACTTAAGTCCTGGTGGACGTCTGCACACTTTATGTTTAACGTACCATTGGCGCTACTTTAAGTTTTATCATATGCGCTCGAAGCCATACTGCAGACGCCCATTTTTCATTATGCATTTCATTATCTTCGAAATATTCTTTAAATGCATAGTGATTGGATTACAAGATATAGGGGGACATCTCCACAAACTATAACCTGCCATGTGCTTTTGCATTCCAAGCAAAACCTTCATAAGAACATCCTCAGGGGGAGCTCTCTATATCTTGCAATCATAATCTCCAAGTCCTTATCTTCACATATATTATTCCCGTTGAAAACTTCAACCAGTTTGTCATCAATCACCAAAAAGGGTGAGATTGTAAGTGCATCTAGTGCCACCCTTGTTTGGTTTTGGAGTATTGAAGACAAACGTGGTTGAGGGACTAATGTGTTTGTGAGAGTTCATAGGATAGTACAGAAAGAAGTCCCTGGAGATTCGGTTTAACCGTCGAAGACGACCCCTAAAAATGTCCGAAGACATTGGTGATGGCCGAAGCCATTGGTGGTACGCGAAGATAATCGCCTGAAGATAATGAAACGCGAATACGAAGTCTTTTGGTAGTTTTGTTTCTTCTTTCCTAAGTCATAGGAACCACCGTACTGTTAAGTGGGGTCGATGTGATCGAAGTCAGACGATGGCGTGATGCTCAACCCAAACCTATGTCTTCGAGTGAAGACAATGAGAGGAAATCTCTTCCAGAGTTGGTTGAGTCGGCTTTACTTGTAGCCCAAGTAAAGTTGTCGCGTGTGTTTGAAATCCGACCATTGTGACACGTGTCGGTTGGCCATTGACCCAGGGTCATATTGGTCATATCAGGTCGGGTTGCCCGCTGGCTATAAATAGCCCACCCCCTTCACCATGAGAAGGTGGCTGCTCAGAGAGAGATACAGCTGTTGTCGTTTTGGAGCAACCCACCTTGAAGACATTGAGAGAGAGAAAC
Organism: Elymus sibiricus; assembly: GCA_039707655.1. Classification (NCBI taxonomy): domain Eukaryota; kingdom Viridiplantae; phylum Streptophyta; class Magnoliopsida; order Poales; family Poaceae; genus Elymus; species Elymus sibiricus. Next base: position 448,806,588 of record CM077667.1, on the reverse strand, counting down.
ATCCTAAGAGGATAAACCTAAACACCCAGAGCTAGAGTGTTTGAGCATCACTGAAGTCGTTCTGTTCTGAGAGAACTGAAGACTTATTACACTTGAAGACTGTGATCTTCCAGACGGTTAGGCGTCGTGGTCTAGTGCATCCAAGAGTCATTGTGGATTGCCGGGTGACCATAGTCTAGAGCAATCCAAGAGTCATTGTGGATCGCCGGGTGACCAAGTTTGTATGGGTTTCGGAAGTCTCCCCTGAAAACTTACCTGAGTGATTGGGCGTTGTCTAAGTGACTTCGGCTCAAGGGGAATAAGGTGAAGACGAGGTCTTCTGAGTTCAATCTCAGCCTCCCTAACCAGACGTACAGTTGTCACAACAACTGGAACTGGTCCAACAAATCATGTGTCTTCATCAAGCTACTGGTTCTATCCTTCACTCTTTACATTCTGTACTGAACTGTGAAGCCATTGCCTGAATACTTCTGACTGAAGACATTCCCCGAAGACATTCATATTTGCTGTTTATCTTCATACTGTCTAAGTTTGTCTTCGACTCATCTTAGCGTGTACGATGATAATGCTTAACTTGCTTGTATGTCTTCATTGTATTGTATGTCCTGCTTAGATCCTTGATATCTATCCCTACCTGGTCATGTTCCGCTTCCGCATATTTCGAATACTTTCATTGTTTCGAAGCCTTTCATAAAAATCGCCTATTCACCCCCCCCTCTAGTCGATAACTAGCACTTTCAGAGACAGAGGGCCTCGGACCCCGGGTAGCAGCAACTTTCCTTTTCATTCGCCTGACAAGGCGAGATTCATCCTCAGTTTCTTCTGGATCAACAGAGGGTGATCGTGAAGCCTGAGGTGTTGTGTCAACAGGCTTGGAAGCCTTTGGAGCTTTAGGCTTTGAAGCCTTTGCCTTCTTCTTAGGCTTCGGATTAGAAACTGGAGGATGATCTATATCTTCTTCATCCACCTCTTCAGGTTCTGGGCATCCACGAATGCTAGATGGATCTGGATGCCTTGGCATTGGGGGCCTTACCATGCAAGGAAAGAAGCCAATTTTTCTAGCTTCAGCCTCAGCCTTCAGTTGAAGATTCTTGTAGATGATATCAGTCCATGGTGCCTTCTCAGCATTCTTCTCTACATACTCATCTGTGACAAACTGATAGTTGAACCACTTTTCTACCCAATATCTTCGAATCCATTGGATTCGATTCTTGCGCTGTGTATAGTTCTCATCTTCATCAGACTTGTATCGTTCATAGAGCTCTGGGGGAAGATCTTCGGCAGTGTTCAGGCGCCTTTGCCTGCTGCCCTTCTTTGGAATATTATCTCTAGCCATTGGCTTCGGCTTCGACAAAGGCTTCGTAGGGGAGCGCAAGTATGAGCAGACTCCGGATGAGTCCAGATGAATCCGTAAGTAGTCTGCAAATGAATTCAGACTATGAGATCCAAGCGATTCTGCTGCGGACATGTACCTGTGAAAGAGTTAGAGACGCGAGGGAAGAGAAGAGGTCATATGCATTCTCGGAAGATTTTGAAGATAAATCAGTGTTTGAAGACATTGACCTCGTTCACCGAAGACATTCACTTTTATAGAGGATATAGTGGTTTCAGATTTGTACAAGTCCGAGAATTTGTACAAGTGAGAAATCAAACCACTTTAGACCAAAAAGTGAAAGCATTAGGTAGATTGAGTTCAAGATCTGAGTGTTGTTGAAGGAAAGGTGGAAAAACAACAATCGAAGATTTTTGGTAACTTTTTAGATCAAACAGACGGTAAAAATAGCGATTTATTTACCGCAGTGAAGAACTCGATGAACAGCTCGACGAGACGGAGAGGCCGAGAGGTTCGATCGGCAACACCCTAACTTGGTGGTGGCAGACAGCTACGGCGGCGGCGAGACGGAGATGATCGCGGCCGGCGTGAGTACGTCATCTGAGAAGTCACGACAACTAAGCACTTCATCTCCGGTGGCGATGAAATCCAACGACGGTGCTAGGGTTTGAGATCTCGAGCGGTGGAGGTGGTGTGGAAGAGTAATTAATGTGCCAGGGAATAAGTATTTATAAGGACTGGAACATCCGATATTTTTGGACGGATATGCCCCTGACTCTTCGGTTTAGTGGGACACGTGGCGAGCATGCAACACGTCTGATAGCCCACTACACGACCAAAAGCGACGGCGCGGGAAGTTGTTGCGATAAATGCGGTAAAGACAACAAATTGGAATTTTAAACGTTTGGTTGAGTTTGTCTTCGACTGACAAGGATGCAGTGAAGACAGTCAACATGTGTCAAGTAGAATGCATATGACTGGAGCTGAACAGAGTTAGACGAGATTAGAATAGATGAGGATTGTGGGTCCGATCACATTGGCCTAGGTAAAACTGGAAGATATAGCTATAGGCCCATTACTGTAGAGGACAAAACTCCACACAATATGCAAAGTATATTCAACTGAAGTATATGCAAAATTTGAAAAGTGCATTCTACTCGAAGACAAACACGGTTTCCTGAAGACATAGACAAAAGCAAAGATAAAAGCAAAGTGTTCAGGATGGGTGGTGGCGTTACCCACCGTATAAGAATATTTGACCCAGAAGTGGCGCACAATTATCGTGGCGCTCTGGAGTCATATTCTTCGTTAATATTTTCACACTTAAAGTGTAAGTCTTCATGAGATTGAAGACATACGTTACTTCGTGTGTTGTGCATCAAAGTCATCAACATGCATAAGCATTAGGATGTATGCCCATTCAAAGGACATTTGAGGATTCTAAGATATTTAGCTCACACCGCAACTTGCAAAAATCTTCTCATCCAAAGGCTTCGTGAAGATATCCGCCAATTGATCTTCAGTGCCAGCATGCTTGATGTTGATGTCACCCTTCATCACATGATCCCAAAGAAAATGATGTCGTATCTGTATATGCTTCATCTTCGAGTGTTGTACTGGGTTGTAGGAGATCTTGATTGCATTCTCATTGTCACAGTAGAGAGGAACATGCTTCAGGTTGATGCCGTAGTCCTTGAGGGTCTGCTTCATCCAGATAAGCTGAGTGCAACAAGCGCCAGCAGCAATGTATTCGGCTTCAGCAGTGGAGAGTGATACACAGTTCTTCTTCTTCGAAGACCAACATACAAGAGATCGTCCCAGAAAGTGACATGTGCCAGATGTAGACTTGCGATCAACTCCGTCGCCAGCGAAGTCAGAGTCTGAGTAAACAATGAGCTCAAACTTTGAACCCTTTCGATACCATAATCCTAGTGTTGGGGTGTGAGCCAGATATCTAAGTGTTTGCTTCACCGCTAGGTGATGCGACTCGTTTGGTGCCGCTTGAAATCGGGCGCACATGCTAACGCTAAGCATTATATCTGGCCTAGATGCACATAGATACAATAAGGAGCCAATCATGGAGCGATATACCTTCTGATCGAAATCTTTACCATTTTTGTCACCGCAGAGGTGACCATTGGTGGGCATTGTCGTCTTGTAGCCTTTGGCTTCATTCATGCCAAATTTCTTTAGGCAGTCCTTAAGGTACTTCTCCTGAGATATAAAGATGCCATTGGGTTGTTGTCGAATCTGAAGCCCTAGGAAGAATTTTAGTTCTCCCATCATCGACATTTGATATTTCTCTTGCATCATGAAAGAAAACTCATCACTGTATTGATTGTTAGTACAGCCGAAGATAATGTCATCCACATAGATTTGACATACAAACAGTTCACCATCATAGGATTTAGTAAAGAGAGTGGGATCGAGTGAACCAGGTTTGAGGCCTTTCTTCTTGAGAAACTCCTTGAGTGTGTCATACCAAGCTCTTGGTGCTTGCTTGAGGCCATACAGAGCCTTGTTGAGCTTGAAGACTTTGTCGGGATGCTTTGGGTCTTCAAACCCTGGTGGTTGAGCAACATATACTTCTTCCTCAATCTTACCATTGAGGAATGCACTTTTGACATCCATTTGATATAAGCATATGTCATGATGGTTAGCATAAGCAAGCAGTATACGTATAGCTTCGAGCCTAGTAACAGGTGCAAATGTTTCACTGAAGTCAATACCCTCAACCTGTGTGTAGCCTTGAGCCACAAGTCGAGCCTTGTTTCTGACTACTTGGCCCGACTCATCTTGCTTGTCGTGAAATATCCACTTTGTGCCAATGATGTTGTGCTTCCTTGGATCAGGACGCATCACGAGTTGCCACACATTGTTGAGCTCGAACTGGTGAAGCTCTTCTTGCATGGCTTGAATCCATTCTGATTCCTTGAAAGCTTCATCTACTTTGGTGGGCTCTGAGATAGACACAAAAGCAAAGTGCCCACAAAAGTTAGCCAGTTGAGTAGCTCTTGAGCAAGTGAGTGGACCTGGTGCATTTATGTTGTCAAGCATTCTCTCAATTTGGACCTCATTATCCACGCGTGGATGAGTAGGGCGAAGACTTTGTTCCGGCCGCTGAGCATTGTCTTCGTCAGCAGCATTGTCTTCAGGTTCAGCATTGTCTTCGCGCTGAGTGGATGGAGGAATGATGAATTCCTCTACTTCTGGTTCTTCTGGCATGATTTCTCCAGTGCCCATCAATCTGATAGCTTCGTCAGGTGGAAGTTCATCTAGCACAAGAGGTAGGTGCTCTCTTTGCGAGCCATTAGTTTCATCAAATCACACATCTACAGTTTCAACAACTTTATTGTGGAAAGTGTTGAAGACTCTGTAGGTATGCGAATCCTTTCCATAACCAAGCATGAAACCCTCATGTACTTTCGGTGCAAATTTAAAAGTGTGGTGTGGATCCCTTATCCAGCATCTTGCACCGAAGACTTTGAAATAACTTACATTGGGTTTCTTACCGGTGAGAAGCTCATATGATGTTTTCTTGAAGAACTTGTGAAGATATACTCTGTTGATGATGTGGCATGCAGTGTCAATAGCTTCAGGCCATAGCTTCCGCATAGTGTGAGCCATCTCAATGAGAGTCCGATTATTGCGCTCCACGACGCCATTCTGCTGAGGTGTGTATGGAGCAGAGAAATCATAAGTGATACCAAGTGTATCAAGATAGGTATCCAGGCCTGTGTTCTTGAATTCAGTGCCATTGTCACTCCTGATGTGCTTGATCTTGATGTTGTAATTGTGCATACACCTGTTGGCAAAGCGCCTGAAGACATCCTGCACTTCAGTTTTATAGAGTATAATATGCACCCAGGTGAATCAAGAATAATCATCAACAATAATGAAGCCATATAAGTTTGCAGTGGTAGATAAGGTGGAATAGTGAGTAGGGCCAAATAAGTCCATATGTAGGAGCTCAAGGGGACGAGTGGTCGTCATAATTGTCTTCGAGGGATGTTTGGCCCTAGTCATCTTCCCGGCTTCACAGGCACCACGAAGGTGGTCCTTCTCGAACTTGACACCCTCGACGCCAATGATGAGCTTCTTCTTGGTCAGTGTGTGTAAGTTCCTCATCCCAGCATGTCCTAGCCTACTATGCCATAACCAGCATTTCAAAGCCTTTGCTAGAAGACATGAGGCAACCTGTGGTCCTGCAGAGAAGTCTACCATATACAGATCACCTCTTCGAAAACCTTCAAAGACTTTGGTTTTGTCAGAGGATATTAGCACAACACATCGAAATTTGCCAAATATGACAAGCATATCTAAGTCACAGAGCATTGAGACAGACATTAAGTTGTAACCAAGATATTCGACAAGCATGGCATTTTCCATGTGTTGGTCCCTTGAGATAGCAACTCTACCTGGTCCCAATACTTTGTTGTTGCTCTTGTCAGCAAAGACGATGTGGTCTTTTGTTGGAGGTCGAAGAGTTTGCTCCATCAATAGGCTTCGATCACCAGTCATATGACTGGTGCATCCATTATCCATAATCCATTCAGTGGCATTGGATTTGTCTTCCTGCATTGAGAATTAGTCTAGTTCACCAAGGCATGCAATTGTAACATGCATTGATGAAGATATTGCAGTAAACAATTGTAAGAGAATATTGGACGATATAAATGGTAACACCATTTGCATTAATTATCTTGCGTCCAGACAAGACTGTTTTGGGGCCTCCAGAGATAATCTTCAACATAGGCTTCATCCCATCTGGAGACCCGATGTTGCATGAAGATATTAGTTCTTCTTAACCACCCATATGCATAGGGGTGGCTTAGAAGCAATAAGACGTAAGGCAACATCGGAGAATTTAGGCAAAGATGCCCTAATAGTACGTTTCACGAGAGGGTTAGAATACTCAAATGAATATGCAGAGAAGTTCTTAGTAGGATGAACATATCGGTTCATGCCATAGTGCACATATTCATGAGCCCTTTCAGCTCTACCGTGCGAAACATAGGTGTTAGAATGATCATATGAAGATTTGGGTCCATATGAAGATTTTGGTCCATACGAAGACTTTGTTCTGGGGTTTGTCTTCTTCCTTGGTGGTGTCATAACATTGACAGTAAGCTTCTCAAGAAGACATTTGGGAACCCAGATTCTCTTCATAGGTGAACCATTCTTGCAGTTAGTTCCAATATACCTGGCAAACACTTCACCATTCATAGATTTGAACAATTTGTAGTTAGAGTCAAATGACTCGTCAATGATGACAGGGTTGGCACAGTTAAAGCCAGATAATATGGATGGATCCACTGAAGGGCCTTTTGCAGCAACCCATGTGGTTTTGGGATACTGCTCAGGCGTCCAGTAAGAGCCATCGAAATTTATTTTTCTTTCGAAACCCACACCCTCTTTCCTAGGGTTCTTGTTCAAGATAGTCTTCTTTAGGACATCACAGAGAATCTGATGTCCTCTCAGACTCTTGTACATGCTTATTTCAAGCAATGTCTTCAACCTGTCATTATCATCAGTAATAGCAGTGGTTTCCTCAGATGAGGGGTTAGTCACTACAGACACAGTTGAAGATATTGCAATTTCAGAAGCATTTGAACATTCAGCAGTCGAATCATTAGCTTCACGAGCAAGACATTTTAAGCATGGAGCATTAAATTCATCCTGAGCGATACTGATCTATTCTGCTAGGAGTGAGTCATTTTCCTTCCGTCGGTCATCATGAGCTTCTCTCAATTTCTCAAGATCAATCTTTCTCTGAAGATATTCGAGAGAAAGCTTCTCATGTTCAGTTGAGAGGGCATCATGATGACTTTGGAGATCCTCAAACCTTGAACGAAGACTACGCATGTCTTCAGCCATAGTCTCATTCAGACTCATCTCTTCACGTAGCAGGTCATCGCTTTTCTCTAGAGTAGTTTGCATTTTCTCCATGGCACTTTGTTGCTTGGTGGCAATTTTAACAAGTTTGGCATAGCTAGGTTTCATGTCATCATCATATTCAGAGTCACGACGTGAGGATTTTGAGGATACCTTGGAGGATTTCGCCATGAAGCAGTAGGCTGGAGTAGCATCATCATCACTGGCTTCGGTGTTGAAGAAGGAGCCATTATGTTCGGGTGCAAAGACAGATGTGGACACGAATACCGAAGCCATAGCCAGACCAGCAACCTCAGCATCAGATTCCTCCTCGGATTCTTCCTCAGCCCCGGAACCAGATTCAGACTGTGAATCCATCTCCTTTCCGATAAAGGCATGTCCTTTGCCAGATGAACTCTTCTTGTGTGATGAAGACTTTGCATACTTCTTCTTCATCTTGTCATCTGAGTCATAGTCCTCGCTCTTCTTCTTAGATTCCTTTTCCCATCGAGGACAATCAGCAATGAAGTGGCCAACTTTCTTGCACTTGTGACAGGTTTGGTTCTTGCTGTCCCGTGAAGACATTTCACCAGATCTCTTGGAATCACGCTTTGAAGACTTTGCATAGCGTTTTGATTTGGCAAACTTCTGGAATTTCCTGACAAGCAAAGCAAGTTCTTTTCCAAAGTGTTCAGCACCATCAGAACTGCATTCAGAGCCGTCTTCAGATGAGGACACAACCTTGGCCTTCAAGGCACGAGAGCGACTGTAACTAGGACCATAGATATCCCTCTTCTCTGCTTGTTGGAATTCATGTGTGTTCAACCTCTCAAGGATATCTGCGGGATCCAAACTCTTGAAGTCAGGGCGTTCTTGGATCATAAGTGCGAGAGTGTCATAGGAACTGTCAAGTGATCTGAGTAGCTTCTTCATGACTTCATGTTTGGTGATATCAGTGGCGCCAAGCGCATTCAGCTCATTTGAGATGTCGGTGAGTCGGTCGAACGTGAGCTGGACAATTTCATTGTCAAGTCTCTTGAAGCGGTTGAATAGATTGCGAAGCACATCAACACGAGAGTCTCTCTGAGATGAGACACCTTCATTCACTTTGGACAGCCATTCCCAAATTTGGTTTGTAGTGTTCAGTGCACTCACATGGCCATACTATCCTTTGGTCAGGTGACCACAGATGATGTTCTTGGCAGTGGAGTCCAGTTGTGCGAACCTCTTCAAATCAGCAGCAGTAACACCTTCACCAACTTCGGGAATGCCCGCCATGACGGCATACCATAGGTTGTTGTCAATGGCTTTGAGATGCATGCACATCTTGTTCTTCCAGTAGGGGTAGTCGGTGCCATCGAAGACAGGGCATGCAGCGGAGACCTTGATAATCCCTGCAGTCGACATAGCTAAAACTCCAGGTGGTTAAACCGAAACACAGAACAAGGGAGTACCTTGCTCTGATACCAATTGGAAGTGCTAGTTATCGACTAGAGGAAGGGTGAATAGGTGATTTTTATGAAAGGCTTCGGAACAATGAGTGTATTCGAAATATGCGAAAGCGGAACAGAATCAGGTAGGGATAACTATCAAGGATCTAGGCAAGGCATGCAATAAAATGAAGACATACAAGCAAGCTGTGCATTATCATCATACACACTAAGCAGAGTTGAAGACAAACTTAGACAGTGAGAAGATAAACAGCAGATATGAATGTCTTCGAGGTATGTCTTCAAATAGTAGTAATCAAGCAATGGCTTCATGGTTCATAACAGAATGTAAATGAGTGAAGGATAGAACCGGTAGCTCGATGAAGACACGGGATTTGTTGGACCAGTTCCAGTTGCTGTGACAACTGTACGTCTGGTTAGGGAGGCTGAGATTCAACTCAGAAGACCTCGTCTTCACCTTGTTCCCCTTGAGATGAAGTTACTTAGACAACGCCCAATCACTCTGGTAAGTATTCAGGGGAGACTTCCAAAACCCGTACAAACTTGGTCACCTGATAATCCACAATGACTCTTGGATGCTCTAGACCCAGACGCCTAACCGTCTGGAAGATCACAGTCTTCAAGTGTAATAAGTCTTCAGTTCACTCAGAACAGAACGACTTCGGTGATGCTCAAGCACTCTAGCTCTAGGTGTTTAGGTTTATCCTTGCAGGATATTTCTCTCTCTCAATGTCTTTGAGGTGGGTTGCTCCAAAACAACAACAACCGTAGCTCTCTCTGAGCAGCCACCTACTTATGGTGGAGGGGGGAGCTATTTATAGCCAACAGGCAACCCGGCCTGATATAACCGAAATGACCCTGGGTCAATGGCCAACCAACACGTGTTACAACGGTCGGATTTCAAACCCACGCGGCAACTTTACTTGGGCTACAAGTAAAGTTGACTCAACCAACTCTGGAAGAGATTTCCTCTCATTGTCTTCACTCGAAGACATACGTATGGGTTGAGCATCACGTCAGCATCTGACTTCGATCACATCGACCCCACTTAACAGTACGGTGGTTCCTATTACTCAGGAAAGAAGATACAAAACTACCAAAAGACTCCGTCTTCGTGTTTCATTATCTTCAAGCGATTATCTTCGCGTACCACCAATGGCTTCGGCCATCATCAATGTCTTCGGACATTTTTAGGGGTCGTCTTCGACGGTTAAACCGAATCTCCAGGGACTTCTATCTGTGTTATCCTGTGAACTCTCACAAACACGTTAGTCCCTCAACCACGTTTGTCTTCAATACTCCAAAATCAAACAAGGATGGCACTAGATGCACTTACAATTATGTCTCTAAGTATATATTTTCCTTTTCAAAATAACCGAAACATGGAAATTTTGATTTTGATCATTTGAAATTCGGCCTCCATGGAGGCCGAGCTTCATTGGGCATTTTCGCAAATATATACACTATGAAACTACATTTCATAATGAATCTAACAATGTTATTATGGTATTATGAATGTTGATATTTTTTTATATGTTTGTTCAAAGTAGAGATACTTTAACTTCGGAAAAAACTTATATACAGACTAAAAAAGACATGTGCGTAGATCACTAAATGCGAAACGTATGATCAACGGTATTGAGGTCATCCATGGAGGCTCTCCCACCACCACGTCACCACCTCTCCGGCAATCTCTCAATTTGACCACTGATTAGTGGTTTCTCTCCGGGCATTCTCTCCGGCGGCCTCTCTGGATCACGGCGATACCCATCTCACATGGGTTCTCATGGTGGATCCACTCTTGGCTTGGATTTCTCCAAGGGTTTGGAGTTTATGGACAAGATCTTTAGAAGAGTGTGGTGTTCTTCGGTAATGGAGGGGCCATTTAAAGCCTCCTCCATCACGGCCGACCACCCGGTCCCGGCCTGCTCTGCTATGGGTGGCGCTTGTGGCGGCACCTTGTCTCCCCCTTCAGTGGAGTTCGGGGCAGATGATTCCGGGGGCTCGGGGAGCTCTCGGGAAGTCTTCGGAGATAGCTCGGTCTGGCCGAGCTCCCCCTCCGTGTTTGCCAGAAGGTGTTTCCCTCGTTGGTCTTCGGCGACTGAGGTGTTAGCCTCGGTCATAACATCATCGCCCCCGCCTCCCGTGCTCGGTCCAGGAGGGGTCTTTCTGGACAGAACCTCCTCGGCCTCTCCGGTAATCGGAGGAGGTGTGGTGCACGACGCAGTCCCACTCTCCGCCAGTTCGGACGGCGGAGAGTTCCCCTCCGAGGTTTGATCGGTGGGGAGCTCGCGCGGTGGGCTACAACACGAAAAACATTCGCTAGGTTAGAAACTAACTTTGATGTGGGTGTTAGAAAAATCCTCGGATTAAATACCTTGTGGCCGGGGGCTTGACCCTGGGGTTCCTTCGAGGAACCAACTCGTAAGCCTCAGACTCCTCCATGGAGTCCGGGCTATCTTTTGGCAGGACCAACTTGGCCCTGCATGGCCTCTTCGGGGCAGGAGGAGGCAGTCTCTCATTGGCGCCATCAAACGCCGCCCTCCTCCTTGTTCGTGAGGAATCGCTCTCCTCCCTGTCTTCCTCTTGTTCTTCATCATGAGCGGAGGAAGCATGGGTTTCCCCGAACCTAGTGTCTGGGGGTCCTCGTGAGCGGAGGCCCTCTCGTGCCTCCTTCTTCTCCCCCTTCTTCTTCTCCTTCTTCTCTGGCACCGAATACGGCGTCTCGACCAGCATCTCTGTCAACAATGGCGTCCTGGGGTCCTCGGGCAGCGGGGCCGGGCCGTGAATCTTCACGGCCTTCGCCAGCCAGTTCTGCAAAGGCAAGGAAGAAGGGGTTACAATTCCCTGTTAAAAGGAGGAACCTGAATGAAAGACAGAAGCTTTATTATACCTCATTGGGGGGGGGGGTCTCGGCGTCGAGACCGATGTCCTCCTCCTGGTCCGGCCAGTCCTTCTAGGGCTTGAACAACACCTTCACAGCTTTTCGTGGGCGGTGCGGTAGAAGTGGAGCACGGTACACTCGGGTACGACCAGCATAATATGGAAATTTAGAATTTCATTAATTCTAAATTTACCGTAGCCCTAAGTAGAAATCTCTCGGTTTCCCCAACCGTAGATTTTTCCACGTAGCGCCAGTACCCCACTGTAGTTGCACCAATTATATGCCCTCTCACTGTAACCACGTCGTATCACATGAGTAGTATATTTATTTTTCGTATTATTACTGCATGATAGTAGGAGTAATATTTTTGAAACCGTCCTTAGCAAATCTCGAGGACGAGATTTTTCTTAAGGGGGGTAGAGTTTGTAACACCCCAAAAATTTAACCATGATTTTATTAAGAAAAATTTGGCCAGAAATAAATTTTTTGATTTATAACAAGTTCCTTAATAATTTTAAGAGCCTTTTCTGTTTTGACTTTCAAAATTATTCCCTCCATATAGAAATTTTTGGAATAATATCATGGCCTTTGGTAGCTTAATTAAACCATTTCCTTTATATTTTAATAACAGTGGGAATTATTTTCATAATAAAAATTGCCCCAAAACAATTCTTTTAATAGCTTTCTCAATGTTTGAAATGCTTCTGTTGTACTACAACCACTTTAAATAATTCTTTAAAAATTCCACAAAAATTATGGGAGGTCATGTGATGCCTATATAACACTTTTATGCAAAAACCCAACTTGATGTTTTGGAGAATTTGAGCAAACCAGCTCCATTTTCAAATTTGGTCTAGTTTGTAGTTTGAACTACAACCCCATTTTTCCTAGCCTTATAAATCCACAAATCTTTCCCACTGCTAGAACCTCAAACCAAACCCTTAAGTCCTAGAGATAAGCCTAATTTTCATATTTTAAGTTCACCAAAACACCCTCTGTAGTTTCTGTCCAGCATTGAATTCTGGCAAAACTTGCATTAGCAAGTTTTCTGTTTTGCCAATTTAACCCAACCATAACCAGTAGTATCTAAAGATACCCCACTCTGGAAAGTTTGGTTGCTATCACAGTCATCTAGATGCCCCTGGCATTTTGACAAACACCTAGAGAGCATGGATAGAACTGGCAAGGCTCAAAGATTACTTTGGCAACTTGCTTATATGCTCAAACAAGTATGTCCATTAGCCTTCCCTCGCCCAATAGCCTAGCCCTGTTAATTGGTATTCGCATCATAGCTCTCAAGACCACCCTGGCATATCGTCAAGCGGTTATCGTGCGTGCACTGGGCGCGGCCAGAGCGTGCGTTTTGCACGCGTCGGCACCATGCTCCTGCCACCGCTCTGTTGCCTCCCCCTCTCATCCTGATCCTTTTCTGGATCAGCCCGACCACCTGGACCCTCGCCGACATCTTCCCTTGGCCCCTAGCGCCGCCCACCGCCGTCCACGACGACCACCAGTCGCCGCCGTCGTCCTCCACTCGGGCACGGCACCGCCCGAGCCACCCGACCCCACCAGCGCACCCCCCCTTCTGAACTGATGACCACCGCCACTCCACCGCCCCCACCGACCTCGCAACGGCCTCACCGGTCTCAGCGGCGCCATGAATGGTTGTCCGTCGCCGTGCTTATCCTCGGCCGCCGCGGGAACCGCCTTAGCCCGGCTATAAATAGCCACCCCGGGCACGACCTCGACATGTAGACCTGCATCGCCTCCCTCCATGAGCCCCCTCGAACCACAGGCTCGCCCGGAGCTGTCGTCTTCCTCGCCTCCGGCCGAGACGCCCGCCGCCGTCACTCTGTCAATTACGGCCAAGCCAGAGCCTCCCCTCTCCATACTCTCCACCACTAGCTCCACCATGGCATCGTAAACCCATTCCCTCTTCCAATTTTGCCCGGGAGCCAGTGAATGCCAAACCCCCCTCTCATGGCCGAAGCCCCTTCCGCCATTGATGAAGCTCCGCTCATCCTCGAGCTCCCTAGCGCCCCCTTCCTCCACCAACCGACGCGGAATATCCCCCTGATCACGTGGTTATGCCGAGCGTCGAAAATGGTGGCCTGTAGCGCCGGCAATCGTCGCCGGGACCGGCCCTCTGCTCTCTGTCCAGGCGCGCGTAGGGAGGGAGACGAACCCGACAGGTGGTCCCCACCTGTCGGTGACCCAGCCGGACGCCCCAGTGGTGCAGCCCCTTGTTTGCGTGTTTCCTCGGGTAAGGCGTACTCCTGAAAGTACGCTTTCGCTTAAGGTACGCGTATTGGCCCCGAAGCGTTTTCTTTTATCTGTTTTTATTTTAAAACAGAATTTTGACCACACTTTGACTGGGCTTAACTTTTAAACCAATACTCCAATGAATTTGATTCTTTTTCCCACCTCTCTCAAATTTCATCTAGTTTATTTTCATATTTATTTGAAAATTTTCCAAACAACTTTTATGTACTTTTTTTAAATTGTGTGTTAATTAGAATATTTTCAAATAGGAATTTGGAGGGAAAAACTTTCATAAGTTTTTGGAGTGCTCATCACCTACCTACACATTGAAGGCAAGCATTTTTGAACACTTGATATGGTGGATGTTTGATAATAGCTAGCTAGAATATTTGAAGCATGGTTTTGATAATTTTAATAGAAATTTCATATGGGTAGTAATATTGCATGTATGCATGGTCATGTATAAATTTTCTCTTGCATGCATTCCACTCAAGTTCTGACATGCATAAGTTGTGAGAATCCAGGAGTGTGCTCCTGCCTTGGACGTGTCGGTGGGCACGGGACATATTTGACACGGTGGTGTCACGGGATATATGTGGAGCATACCGGTGATAATAAGGAACACCTCCTGAGTCGACCGTAGATCGAGTCTTGTTCCGGTAACCCCCATACTTGATTCGTGCTACCACTTGTCCCTGCCTCAGGTGGGGTATGGTTCAGTAAGTTGTTAACCCCTTTTCGTGCACACACCACATAGAGGGCCACGATGAGGGTTTCCACGCATGGACTAAATCCTGTCATCGGGTCAGGGGGCATGGGTGTTTCCGGCTAGTTGTAGCCGAGAGAGGGCACCCCTTGTAATCCGCGCGTATGAATAGTGATCCCATGCAGGACGATGGTCTCCCCGTCTTAGAGTTTTTCTGGAAAGATGCTTTGGGTGATTCCTGGCATCCGGACGGTTAATCTGGTGTGTGCTAGTTAGGTGTGTTTCAACCTAAAGACCGTAATGGGAATTAGCCAACGTCTCGGTGCTGGCTAAAGAAATCCCTTACTTGTGGGTAAAGATTACACCCTCTGCAGAGTTATATCTATTCGAATAGCCGTGTCCGCCGTTAAGGACTACAGTCTGGGTTGGTCAAGTGTCGGTCTTAGAGTCGGTCTCTGGAGGAAACAATGAAATTGATCATGGTCTATATTACAGGATAACTATTGCTGCTAGTGTTACCATGAATATTATTGATGCTATGATTATCATTGTGGACTAACCCAATTCTCTTATTTTATTTTCTGAGTGTCTCAGGGGCTGGCTAGACTACCCCGGGCATTCGATTTTATTTTCAAGACCTTACGAGGAGTCTCTCGAGTTCTCGGGCGGGCCTGTCTCGCCCGACTCTCTTGTAGACACCCGTCTGGCATTTCTTTTCAAGACCTCTCGTGGCGTCGCTTGAGTTCTCGAATGGTTCTGTCTCGTCCGATTACTCTTTTAGACACCCGTTTGGCATTTCTCTTCAAGACCTACCATGGTGTCACTTGACATCCAACCGGCATTTCCTTTATATTTTCTTTGGATTCTCGGATGGTTCTGTCTCGTCCGATTTTCCATCAACCTTCTTTGTTTGTCGCTAACACGTTACTTCTGCACATGCTAATATGTCATCATGCCATGATTTAATTCCTGTCAGCATGCATATAATATAGTCCAGCATGAGCATAAGCATATAGTTTAGTTCACCATGATCATATGTTATCTGCTGCATTCGGTATATCATTTGTCCATAATGTTTGCGAGTACATTCAAACGTACTCACTGGCTTGTCCCTGGTTATTTCATTGGCCAGGTCAGAAGAGTATTATGACGATGTCCATGCGGAGCCTAGGATAGTAGCCACGCGGGATAGGAGTTATCCAGGTCAGCCGTTCCTGTGGGAAAGGAGCCCCATCGATGTTGGAGAATTCACGAGTCGCTTTCGTCATCCACCACCAAAGATCATTATTGTATCAATAGACCTTTACGGTCTTGTATCCAATTCATGTAATGGCTTGGAATTCTGTATCGAGGAAGCGTCCACCAGCAAACAGAGATCCTGGGGCTGGTGATGACACGAGGGGTTAATTTCTGGGATATTGTGCCCCGGAAATCCGGCCCCAACAATCATCTGGGAGATGCGCTTCTACAGTGACTTCACCTCTGCTGCTGGCCCCCAGTCAAGCCCCTTCTTGATCCACAATGTCAGCCTCATGGGAGGACCGGATCTAAATTCGGAAGGATCCACCCAGTCGGCATCACAGGGTTCGGTGATGTAGAACCACTCTTTCTGCCAGATCTTGATGGTGTCAATAAAGGTGCCTTTCAGCCACTCGACCCGGGGGAGCTTACTGATCACCGACCCCCACAGTCTGCGTGTTGACTGTTGATTATCTTTGTCTTGACATTGAAGACCTTTAACCACAAGCCGAAGTGTGGATGGACTCGCGGGAAGGCCTCACAGACGATGATGAAGGCCGAGATGTGTAGAAAAGAGTTTGGGGGGAAGATCATGGAAATCCAACCCGTAGAAGAACATCAGCCCCCTGTGTAGGATCGATAGAAGATACGTCTAGAGGGGGGGTGAATAGACTACTTGCAAGAATTAAAACCTAACCTTTTCCCAAGTTAATTGGAGGGCAGATTTTAGCAATTATGACAAGTCTAATGCACCCTACACATGCTAGTCAACAAGTATGGCAGCGAAAAGTAAGACAAGCACATGTAAGAGAGTGGAGATAGGAAGATCAAACACAATTGTAGACACGAAGATTTTTCTCGTGGTTCCGATAGGTGGCGCTATCGTACATCCACGTTTATGGAGTCTTCAACCCCCAGAGGGTAGCGGTCGCGAGAGTCCACGAAAGGCTCCACCCATAAGGGTCCACAAAGTAGCAACCTTGACTATTCCATAACGGCTTCCGTCCACGAAGGACTAGCCTCACTATGGGTAGATCTTCACGAAGTAGGCGATCTCCTTGCTCGTACAAACATCTTGGTTCAACTCCACAACACGAAGTAGGAGGCTCCCAAGCAACACCTAACCAATCTAGGAGGCACCACCCTCCAAAAGGTAATATGCTTGATAGTGATGATGAACTCCTTGCTCTTGTGCTTCAAGATGATAGACTCCTCAACACTCAATCACTCTCTCACAGATTTGGCTTTGGTAGAAGAGATTGATTGGGTGGAAAGCAACTTGGGGAGGTTAGAAATCAAGATCCATATGGTTGGAGTGGATGATCTTGATCTCAACACAAGGGTAGGTGGTTCTCTCTCAGAAATTTGGATATAGGAAGTGGGGAACTGTTCTGAGTGCTTCTCTTGCGAGTGGGATGTGGTGGAGGGGTACACATAGGCATCTCCAAAAATCCAACCGTTACACCATTATTGACCAACTCAGTGAAACCGAAGTAAAACTCGGTCGTACCGATTTGTTCAAAATGTGGCAACTTTAGGAATCTCGGTGAGACCGATATATGATTCTCGGTAGTACCGATATGAGTGGCCGAGGGCAGCTTCCAAACTCGGTGAGACCGATCCATAAAACTCGGAAATTCCGATTTTATAAACTTGGTCATCCGAAAGTTGGTCACCGAAACTCGGTTGCACCGATGTAGTACTTGGTTGTACCGAGAAGCTAGGTTTTGGCTAGGGTTCTGTCTGAGATGGAAAATCGGTAGGGCCGAGTGGGAAACTTGGTGGCACCGATTTTGTATGGTAGGTTTTAGACAGAGTATTTTGTGGGAGAGCTTGTGGGTGTTTTTGGTGGCTAGCACTTGTGCACGTGGAGTAATTTGTTCACCAACATTACCTCACCCCCTTTTAATAGTATTGGCTTTCCTATGGACTCAAAGTGATTTCTCACAAAGTAAAATGTAGAGTCTCCTTGCTTGAAGCTTGCCAATCCCATTCCTTCCTCTTCTTCTTCTTGTTGGGGAATCTCCTCACACCCTTTTGCCAACAATCCCTGTGGACTAGACCTGAAATAAACTAGGTAGAAATATTAGTCCAAGAGACAATGTATGTTGTCATGAATTATCAAAACCACCACGGGAGCATATGTGCTTTTAATCTCCCCCTTTTTGGTAATTGATGACAACATACAATCAAATCTTCAAGTAAATATATGCAAAGATATAATGAAGACTTTGAGAGACACATGACTAAAATATGCTCCCCCTAAATGTGTGCAATCCCTTTAGAGAATAGTTGCTTTGGAATGCATGGACACACATATAGTAGAAGGGATATGAAGGGATATGAAGAGTCATGTGCATCAAATATATATGAATGAGTTGTATCCTTGTTCAAGACTTCACTCTTGCAAACAATATGTGCAAGAAGCAAGATATCATCTTGATCAAAGATATGATGCATATACTTACCTTGAGTTCTTGAGCATCCTAATAGTAGAAACACACTTGAGAAACCAATGTTAGGGAACAGAAGAGTGTTTTACATACCAAAAATGCAATAGAACTCAATAGTACCAAGATGTGGAGAACATACAGAAGATAGTATTCCTTAAGATTGATATGTCTCCAAGATCATTTAGAGCTTTCTCCCCTAGATGTGAAATTGTAGGTCATCATCTCCCCCTGAATCTTAGCATGTAGATATTGGGAGTAGGTAGGGTGAGACAAGTCTAACATGAGTAGTCAAAGTAGAATAGAACATATTTTCTCTCTCCTTAAATGATAGAACAAGATTTGATATACTCTCTCCCCTTATGGATAGGCACAGACTTTGGTATTCTCCCCTTGTATATAAGCATGTTATTTGATATTCTCCCCCTTAATTTTATATCTCCCCCTTTGGTCTATCTCCCCCTTTGCATTGAAGCTTTGGTATTTCTCCCCCTTTGGCATTAATTACCAAAAAGGTTCATACTCAAGGTCAGATAAAAGGGATCATTGAGTTAGAAGGGATCCTAGAGAACAAGGGTCATAGAATGTAGGGATCATGGAAAGATTAGAATCATAGAGAGCATTTAAAACTAAGGGATCACAGAGTACAATTTCTCCCCCTTTCACTGATCTGAAAGCTTGTAAGACTTCTCCCCCTTTGACATAGGGATCCATGAATAAAGTTTTTTTTACAAAGGGAACATTGAAGAAATAAAGATTTGCTAATTTTAACACATAACGTAGAGGATAGCTAAATCGGTGGCTCCGAGGAAAATGAGTCGGTGGAACCGAATAGTGGTTCTGCAGCCTATCTGCAAAGTTGGTGATACCGAGTTATTTGGATCGGAGGCTCCGAGGGCAAAACAGAAACTTGGCAACTTTCAGAAAAACTTGCAACAAAATTAAAAATAATTGCAAAGTAAATTCAAAAGAATTTACAAAGAAATATCAACTAGATGAGGATTAGAGTATATTGACTTAGGAGCCAAGCAAGAATACTTGATCATAGGTTATACTCATCGTTAAGCTCAAAATGGGGTTACCATTTTTCGATTAAGCATTTTTAATGTTTTCATATCACTTGAGTTGCTTTATCTCATGACTTGGAGTAAAGCCTTTTCAAGGATATGAGCACATACCTTTGAGTGATGTTGATGACGTAGCATGTAGGAAAACTTGTTGTGGGTGCTCGATGTTGATGAAGATCATATTGAGTTGGGAGCAATCCTCGTTCATTTTGGTTCTCTTTTCACCTACATGGGTTAGTCATGCAAGGAAGAACAAGATATATCCAAATGACAAGAATGAAATTTTCATCATACGTAAGTCAAGGATATAATTTGTGTTGTCTTCTTCCTTCCATCATCAAAGAAGGGTTGTGGATACTTGGCCATGACAAGATTGCATATGATATGAGTTGTTGGCAATCTTGTGGAATGAAGTTCTTCCAAGTACCTACAAAAGGTTAGATGCAATACAAGGGAGCATAGATTCCAAGGTATATGATAATATGTCAAAGGTAACATGGAATAGTCATGTAAGCTCATGCCCTTGCATGCATCCGAGTGAGTCTAGCTCAAATTTGAAGCATCAATGATGTTCAACTCACTTCTCAAGTGACAAAACACTTTCTCATCAAGTGGCTTAGTAAAGATATCGGCCAATTGCTTGTTAGTACGAACATGTTTGAGATTAATGTCCCCTTTAGCAACATGATCACGAATGAAATGATGACGAACTTGAATATGTTTAGTTCGAGAATGTTGCACGGGATTATATGCAATCTTAATAGCACTCTCATTGTCACACAACAATGGAACATGTCTCACATGGATTCCATAATTCTTAAGAGTTTGAGTCATCCATAGCAATTGAGCACAACATGATCCGGCGGCAATGTATTCCGCTTCGGCAGTAGATAAAGATACCGAGTTTTGTTTCTTGGATGACCAAGACACAAGAGATCTACCAAGAAATTGACATGTACCCGAGGTGGATTTTCTATCAACCTTATCTCCGGCATAGTCCAAGTTGGAATAGCCAACAAGGTTAAAAGAAGATCCCTTGGAATACCATATGCCAAAGTTTGGTGTTTGTATCAAGTATCTCACAATTCTTTTCACGGCCTTAAGATGACACTCTTTAAGAGCGGCTTGATATCTAGCGCACATGCATACACTAAGCATAATGTTGGGATGGGAGGCACATAGATATAGCAATGAACCAATCATAGATCGATAAACCTTTTGATCAACCGGTTCGTCCTCCTTGGTAAGATCAACATGTCCACTAGTAGGCATAGGGGTTTTCATACCTTTACACTCTTGCATGTTGAACTTCTTGATCAAGTCCTTGGTGTACTTGGTTTGAGAGATGAAAGTTCCTTCTCTCGTTTGCTTGATTTGCAGACCAAGGAAAAATTTCAGCTCACACATCATGGACATCTCATACTTCTCGGACATCAACCTTCCAAATCTTTCACTAAATTGTGGGTTAGTAGATCCAAAGATAATATCATTCACATAGATTTGGCACATAAATAATTCACCATTAACTCTCTTAGTGAATAAGGTTACGTCAATTTTACCAATTTCAAAACCCTTTTCAATGAGAAACTTCGTTGGGCATTTATACCAAGCACGTGGGGTTTGCTTAAGTCCATAAAGTGCTTTACGAAGCTTGTAAACGTGGTTAGGTTTCTTAGGATTCACAAAACCAGGGGGTTGTTTAACATAGACCTCTTCTTCAATCTCACCATTTAAAAATGCACTTTTAATGTCCATTTGATAAAGCGTGATATCATGGTGATTAGCATAAGCAAGAAGAATGCGGATAGCTTCAAGTCTAGCAACGGGGGCATAGATCTCACCGTAGTCCATACCTTCGACTTGGGTGTAGCCTTGAGCCACGAGACGTGCCTTGTTGCGTACGACTTGACCGTCTTCGTCTTGTTTGTTCCGAAACACCCATTTGGTTCCGATGATGTTTTGCTCGTCCTTGGGCTTCTCCACAAGTGTCCACACTTCGTTCCTCTCAAAGTTGTGTAGCTCCTCGTGCATAGCATTTACCCAATCCGGATCCTGAAGAGCTTATTCTACCTTCAAGGGCTCAATACTATAGATGAATGAATAATGCTCACAAAAGTTAGCTAGTCGAGTTTTAGAGCGAGTTATCCTCCCGGTTTGCATGTCACCGAAGATTTGATTTAGAGGATGGTTTTTGTCCACTCTTGCTCGAACTCGGGGTAGCTTTTGCTTGTTGGATGGTGGAGCTTCTTCATCATCTTCTTCTTCTTCGTTGTTGTTAAAGGTGTCGTCGCCTTGAGGTGGTGGTGAAGGTGGTTGTGATGGATCTTCATGATGAGCTTCTTCCTCCTCTTCATCTTGTCGTGTACCGATTGTGGATGCCTCCATGTCATATTGAGGTTCATCTTGACGTGAAGTAGGGGCTTCCACCTGAGTTGACGAAGTACTTTCCTTCACCTCCATGGGACGAATCTTGTTGATGGACAAGTCTTGGATAACTTCCGAAGGTTCCTTATCTCCTACATCATTTGGCAATTGTTCGACTTGCGAACCATTAGATTCATCAAACTTCACATCTACCGTCTCTTCAACTTTTCGAGTGAAGTTGTTGTAGACACGGTAAGTGTGAGAGTTTGATTCGTAACCAAGTAGGAAACCTTCATGAGATTTAGGAGCAAATTTAGAACGACGATGCTTATCAAGAATGTAACACTTGGAGCCAAATACCCGAAAGTATACAACTTGGGGCTTGTTACCGGTGAGTAGCTCATATGCCGTTTTACCGAGAAGCTTGTGAAGATAGAGTAGGTTCGTGGTATGACAAGCTGTCTCAACGGCTTCCGCCCAAAAGTGTCTTGGCGTCTTGTATTCGTGTATTCGTCGAGCATCGTTCTTGCCATCTGAATAAGAGTCGATCCTCCAAGTCAAAGACGGCGAGATTGGCGCGTTTATCCTTGATGGTAACCGACTATGTGTATCCCTAGGTACCCCTATTGTCTATATAAACCACAGGGTTTAGTACGTAGAGGATCATTCCGACTCATCTAGGGTTTAGTTTCTTTGATCTCGTGGTAGATCGACTCTATAATCATCATTCACACATCAATACAATCAAGCATGACGTAGGGTTTTACCTCTTCGAGAGGGCCCAAACCTGGGTAAACATTGTCTCCCTGTTTCTTGTTCCCCATCAATCCAAGATCCATAGCTCGGGACCCCCTACCCGAGATCTGCCGGTTTTGACACCGACACTAACCTATTAACCCAGTGCCAAGTGTTAGTTGTTGTTTTCTGCATGTTGCTGGCTTTTCAGGTTTACAGTACCAAACGAAGTCCAATCGCCACGAAACTTCTTCATGATTTTTTCTGGACCAAAAGAAGACCTGGAAGCTTCGATAGAAGACCGGAGGCCGCACGAGGGCCCCACAAGCCAACAAGGCGCGCCCAGGGGGTGGTCGTACCCTGTTAGCTTGTGGCCACCCCTGGGTCTCCTGGCCCGTACTCTGGCCTATAAATTCACATATAGTTGACAGGGGTAGTCTCTTTTCACCTTAGTTGGCAGGGGTAGTCTCTTTTCTCTTTACTCTTTTCCCCTTTTTTTCTTTTATTTAGTTCCCTCTTCTGGAACTTGTAAATATACAGTTGTATTCCTTTCTTGTTTTATTAATAAAATGTTGTGGGGTGTAAGCCCTGCAGTCTTCCATGGTAAAAAAAAGACCAGTGCCCTTCTACGTCCGAGCTCAAATGAGCTCGGGTGAACGGTAAATTCGAAAAATATTTTTAAAATGTTCAAAAAAGCTGAATTTTTTACGATAAACTTTGCCAAATATTCTAAGAGCTTGCAAAAATTTAGTATGAAATCACATTTGTGGAAGTCTTTGCAAAAAAAAAAGTGCTCCAAAATGCTTTCGAAAGTAGCATTTTCAGAGTTTTGAATTATTTTTTTTTTTTTGCCACGACTTTCACAAATGTGATTTCATGATGAAATTTTGCGAGCTCTTAGAACATTTGTCAAAGTTTCTCATAAAAAAATCAGATTTTTTTTAACATTTTTAAAGTATTTTTCGAATTTACCGTTGAGCCCGGGGTGCAAAAACATCACGAGGGAGGGAGACAGGGAGTATATGCATTGTCAGCGCGGCCCAAAGAAAACTTCATTTTGTTGGGTCGTAGGCCAGCCCATATGCTTGATTGTTCCACTTCACTTACTGGCTATTGGTTGGTTCTTTGCCAACTGAATGAAATGGATTGGAATAGATAGAATTCCATGTGTGTCAGAAGCTGAACCGGCAGAGATGTTCTAAGCAAATACAGTAACTATCACTGAGCCAGAAGCAGAACGGCAGTCCCGTCCACATCGTCCCGGGGCCGAGAAGCTGTGAAGCAGGCTCGGAATTCCATGTGCATAGTACTCCCTCCGTTCCACAATGTAGTGCGCCCGCGCTTCCCGAGATCTAAGTTTGATCATATATTTAACCAACGAGATCGATTGCGGCGGAAGCAAAAATTAT
Organism: Elymus sibiricus; assembly: GCA_039707655.1. Lineage (NCBI taxonomy): Eukaryota > Viridiplantae > Streptophyta > Magnoliopsida > Poales > Poaceae > Elymus > Elymus sibiricus. The sequence continues at coordinate 448,782,814 of CM077667.1, read as the reverse complement.
ACCATTGAATTCATATTTTCGATACGAATTCAGTGGTATAATTTTTGCTCCCACCGCAGTCGGTCTTGTTGATTAAATTTATGGTGAAACTTAGATCACGGAAATCGAGGACGCACTATATTATGGAATGGAGGGAGCCCCGAGACTCTGGTTTCTGGATTTCTGCTGCCGATTCATTCATTCGTTGATTCTAGATTTCTGCTGCCGATTCATTCATTCGCTGATTCAGTCAGGCAGGCTTGGGCTGCGCGGCGGAAAGCGACCTGACGGCTTCGTCCCGTCGCTCCGGCCGCCGTCCCGTACATGGCATGGCATGGCATGCATGCCGCCCCAGCAACCTGCGAGGCGTGCTCCCTTGGAATAATGGAGAGGAACCCCTGACGCAGCCGGAGTTACGCACAGCCACAGTCAGACGTAGAGCGCAGGCGACGCCGATAGGCCGGATCGAGCGGGGCGCCACCGTCCATGACGCGAGGAGCATGCAGGGCAAGGACGATCGATCAGAAAGACTACCAGTAGGCCGTACCGGCGCGCTGCCCTGAGCCACCGATACGTTTTTTTCGAAACGGATGCCACCGATACGTCGTTGCCGGCGTAGTGGGCCGACCGAAGGGTAATGCGGCGATGCAACGGCGCCCCTGCCGTCACAATCCAAACAGCCCCTTAATTCGCAGCCGGGACCGCCCAAAACACCACTTACTACACCTACCTCAGTACTACTCCACTACGCTGTAATGGCGCACAAGCTGGGCGCCGTCGTTTTTCACAAACCACGGCGTACATGACCACTTGTCGCCGTAGAGCCTTTTTTATGAAACTCGTACGTACTGTATGTCTACAACGTCGACATGTTCCGTTACTCCAAAGTCGAAAGCCGGTGGCGCACAATCTTTACGCCACGGAACTCCCACCGCGATGCTATCTGTTGGAGATCGAGATGGCCGGAACGGGCGGCTGGGCTTTGCTTTGCTTTGCTTTGCTTTTACCTCGGCAGGCATGTCGCTCAAGTATAGGATACCGAGGCTGCCGAAACGGGGGCAGACGACAGCGACCACTGGGAAAACGTAAAGAGAAACTTCCGAACAAGTTTCTGAACTAGCAAAAGAGAAAGGCGGTGGACGAGATTCGATTCGATTGGATTGGATTCGACCAAAGGCAAAGGGCACATTCGCACTCGGCCGGCTCCACGGCCCATGCATGCCACATACTTCTGCGTAGCACACAGAGCGGTGCCCGGCACAGCCTACTGTGCCTCATCCGCTCATGTGAGTATGTGACCGAGGCGACCTCGGAAGCAGCCAGCGCGGAATCCGAGGATGGCCTACGTATCTTGGCCGGGCGATCCGGCCAAGGTTTCATGGGCGCCACCATGTGCTCGAATCCCCTCTTTTCTTCTTCCCACTTACGCCGGTGCGCGTCGGCGTCGGCGTCGGCCGGATTCGATTCCTGCCGGCCGGCGCGCGCACTACCGCGCCCGAGGGCTATCTATCCATCCATCCATCCGTCCGTCCAGCCGGCCTACCGGCCGCCACCATCCACCGTCTCTCTCACGCACTCATGCCCAATGATCACAAGGCGACGGCGGCGACGACGCTTCCTCCCTCGTTCCCGCCGTGATTCCGTTCGGAGTAACTGGTCCCGAGAGGACGGGACGGGGACACGGTGGCGCGCGGCACGTCCGTCCGTACGTGCATTATTGCCGGCGGGTGCCCTGCCCGTGTTGGCAGGCATCGGCGAGAGCAGGTTAATCATCAGGTGACAGCTAACTGTAAACTGACGTCTTGCGCGTTAGGTCGGGCAAAGCTCCGAGCATTTGATACAGATCGAAACGCCTCTCCAAGTTGCTCGCACCGCGGGGATAGCTCGCTGTAGGCACCGTATGATTGGTTGAGGCTTAAGTACTTTACTATGCCGCACGTACGTATAGTACTACGTAATAAACAGATAATATACTCATAGATCCCGCGGGATTTTTACGGCCTTTTTAATTTCCGGGGCAGATGGGGTGAGGGTCAATAATTTATACTGCCAGTGCAAGATCACAGACCATGTGCAAAGGCCTCCTGGTGGCATCTTTCAGATGATAAAACTAGTTTACGTTTTAAATTCAGAATCAGAGAAGGGGGCAAGAGAGGTGCATTGTAGCCTCGACTAGGAGATTGCTAGACAAGTTGACAACAGCTACCATCGAGGAAAGGGTGATTGCCTTGCTTTTATTTTTTATTTTGTACAGGGTTCGTGGCGGCGCTCAGCTTGAGCTCATGTCGATCACATTAGGCCACACTTGGGATCGGCATAATTTAGCACGGAGGTGATTAACTTAGAGCATCTACAGCCGGGCATCCCACACCTCTCTCGAATGTCTGGACGGACGGCCCGATATATGACCGTTCAAGAAAATATGATCCAAACATGCGCCTCAACTCACACACCCAGGCTGACCAGACCCCTCATATGCAGCCCAAATATGAGGCGGATATGATGAGGCCCGGGCGTGTCCGTCACGTCGGCCCAAATATGGGACGGCTTCACGTCAGAGCCGACGGGCCTATCTCATCATAAATTGCACCAAATTCACCTCCTTGACCTACCAGATTCATTTGCTCTCTCCTCTCTACTGTCTCCTCCGTGCCGAGCATCTTGCATCTCCGACGCCACCCTTACTTCGCACCCGTTCCGAGCCTCAGCGTCACCAGCACTGGCACAACAATCCTTTCTCCTTGCTCGTCGTCACAGACATCATCACCGGACCGAATGCCACCGCATTATGTCCGGCAACTCTCAGGTTGTCCCTTGTGCTCTATGTGTTGGATACATTGTCCGACCCGTTTTTTGAGATTTATTTGTAGGAAAAACGATGAATTTTGATGCTTCGTCGGATGAGGAGTATGGACCGACAAAGCTTGATAAAATGATTGAAGATGAGTTCCTCGATTCGTCGGATACGGACGAAGAAGTGGACATGATTATGCTCACATGCAAGAGGAAATGAACCGACATGTGGAGCATGTTATCAACTTCAATGGCTCAATCAAAGGGATAAGAGTGGTCAATCGGGATAGGGTCTCCAGAGCACTCCTACTGCACAAGGACTACTTTGGTACGGACCCAATTTTTTCGGATGATCCATGGTTTTGTCGTCGTTTTTGTATGCTCAGAAAACTGTTTTTGCGCTTTGTGGAGGGAGTGGAGGTACACGATGACTACTTCAAGCTCACAAGGGATTGCTGCGGCCAACTTTCTTTCTCTGCTAAACAGAAATGCATGACTGCTCTGAGGATGCTTGCACTTAGTACTGCCGTAGATGCCGCGGTGAGATGGTCTGGATGAGGGAGATCACATGCCTGAAGACTACTCTCAGGTTTGCCCGTGTCGTGGTGCAGGTTGATACGTCCATTTTGCATCATGATTTATTATTAATAATTATATTATTCTTGGTCATTATTCAATTCTATGATACAATTCTAATGCCTTTTCTCTCTTAATTTACAAGGTCCATCACAAAAAGGGAAATTGCCGGAAAATAGAATTCTGAACCTGAAACCCATGAAAAAGGCTGAAAATCTTCTGGACTCCAAATGACCTGAAACTTCACGAGGATTTTTTGTGGAATATATCTGAATTCCCGAAGTAAAGAACAACCAGAGGGGAACCACCTGTGGCTCCCAAGCCAACAGGGCGCGGCCACCCCCCTGGGCGCGCCCTGATGGCTTGGGAAGCCCACAGGCAGGCCCAGAAAAATTCATTATATATACTCCCGTGTGTTTTGACCACCGCATCGCAAGTTTCTCCTCTGTTCTTGTTTCGGGCTGTTTTTCTGACAGATCTAGATCGCCATGACGCTGTCAAGCTCCTCCAAGGACAAGTTCTACGAGAAAGTCATCAATCCCTACCTTCCGGATGTGATAAAACACCCTCAAGCCATTGAGATGCGTGAGGGGGTGCTTCACATCCGAAACGTTCAAGGGCCAAAGAAGGAGGGAAGCGCCAAAGAAGGAGGTAAGCGAGAAGGTCAGACTTGAAGCAGTGGAACAAGAGATCTTCAAGTGCCAGGGGATGGTGGAACATGGACTCGGCGCCAATCACTCCATGATCACGGATTTTATTCGTGAACACAAGATGGACAACAAGGAGATTGTGGAGATGATCTTCAAGCTCCATGACAAACTTCAAGATCTTCAAGCTCAAATCTTTGATCTACAAAACCAAAACTGTGAGTATGAATCTCGTTTCAAGAGGATGAGTATAGTTGCAGATTTAGGAATTCCGGAGATGATATCTTCTTTCTATAATGGGGAGTCCATGCCTTGGAAGATGGAGGACAAACCTACTACTTCATCACCACCACCAACCAAGAAAGACACTTGAGTACATGGGTATGGGCACCACCCTTAGCTTGTTCCAAGCTTGGGGGAGGTGTCCCGGTATCGTATCACCATCACTTTTATCATTATCATTTATCTTAGTTCGATCCTTAGCTATTTCGTGATCTAGAGGAATAAAAGTTTAGTATTGCTTTGCTTAGAGTGCTTGCTTTGTGATCTATCCATCCTTGTTACCGAGTGTGAGAGTTATTTAATAAAGATTAGTTTGATTTTGCTGCTTCACTCTCATGCATCAATCATAGCAATGAAATAAAAGAAACAAAAATATCATATGCTAATCCCATGGAAAGTAACGACTTCACATAAAAAGAAGTGTGCTTGATAAAAGTTGTTGGGAGTCAACAAACATAGTGTTAGTCATTCATACAATCCATGCAAGATTATGAAAGAGGAGAGAAGATTCACATACAAATAAACTATCTTGGACATATTTTATGATTGTGAGCCCCCATCAAATATTTTCTACATGATCGAATAGTTGATGTTGGACAAGGAAGACATCGTAATGAATTATGTTCGTTTACATTCACACAGAAGTTATATTGTCATGGATTCTCTAACATGTGGTGCTTGTCTAGCATATTTTGCTAGCCCAAAATTCGTACTAAGTAGAGATACTATTTGTGCATCCATAACCCTTAAAACCTAGTTTCTTGCCATGAGAATCCACCATATCTACCTATGGATTGAATAAGATCCTTCAAGTAAGTTGTCGTGGGTGCATAAGTCAATACAAATTGCTCCTAAATATGTATGATCTTTTATTATAAGGGAAAATAAGCTTTGTACGATCTTGTGATGGCAAAGAAATAAAAGCGACAGACTGCATAATAAAGGTTGCTTTCACAAGGGGCAATATAAAGTGACGTTCCTTTACATTAAGAGCTTGCACATCCAAAAATAAAAAAGCGCATGACAACCTCTACTTCCCTCTACGAAGGGCCTATATTTTACTTTTCTATATTTAATTTTATTCAAGAGTCAATAATGTTCATCTCTACTCCATCTTATTAACTCTTTAGTGGCAAGCATCGTGTGTTGGGAAAAGATCCAGACATATATATCCAGTTGGATGTAGATGATCATGAGTCATTACTGTTGACATTATCCTTGAGGTAAATAAGTTATGTGGCGAAAACAATAAAGCCCCTATCTTCCTATGTGTCCGATGGAAACCTTTGCTTCAAAAATATGCATTGAGTGTCGGCAATCATAGAAGGCTAAATGATAGTTGAATATGTGAACTTGCTAAAATGAAAAGCTCTTACGTAGACTCTTCTCTGAAATATGATGAATTGTGATTGCCTCAATGACTAAGAACATATTTTGTTGGTTGTCAATAAAGTTTATGCTCCATACTTCAATATTTGTGGATAGATTGTTACTTGTTTATGAGAAGCTATATGATGAAAACTTGCTGCTATGTTAATGATCATGATGCTTTCATGTTCGTATTTTGTTTTTATCGACACCTCTCTCTCTCTAATCATGTGGTCATTATTATCGAGTTCGGCTTTCGCTTGAGGACAAGCGAGGTCTAAGCTTGGGGGAGTTGATACGTCTATTTTGCATCATGGTTTCTTATTAATATTTATATTATTCATGGTTATTATTCCATTCTATGATACAATTCTAATGTCTTTTATATCTTAATTTACAAGGTCCATCACAAAGAGGGAAATTGCTGGAAAACTGGAATTCTCGACTCGAAACCCATGAAAAAGGCTGAAAATCTTCTGGACTCCAAATGACCTAAAACTTCACGAGGATTTTTTGTGGAATATATATATGAATTTGTGAATCAAAGAACAACTAGATGGGGGCCACATGTGTCTCCCAGGCCAACAGGGCGCGACCACCCCTTAGGCGCGCCCCGATGGCTTGGGAAGCCCACAGGCAGGCCCATGCTCCCTCTTCTGCTATATGATGTGTTTTGACCTAGAAAAAATCAAGAGGATACTTTCGGGACGAAGCACCGCCGCCTCGAGGCGGAAACCTGGGCATAGGCCCTTTTGCTCTCCGGTAGAGTGATTCTGCTAGGGAAACTTCCCTCCGGGAGGGGGAAATCGAAGCCATCGTCATCACCAACGCTTTCTCCTTCGTGGGAGGACCAATCTTCATCAATATCTTCACCAGCACCATCTCATCTCAAACTCTAGTCCATTTCTTGTATTCAATCTTTGTGTCAAAACCTCAGACTCGTACCTGGTGGCTGCTAGTAGTGTTGATTACATTCTGTAGCTGATGCTTGTTGGTTTACTTGGTGGAATATATTATTTCACATCCTTTATCATATTCATTATACCTCTGATCTTGATCATGGTGATGATTTGTGAGTAGTTATTTTTGTTCTCGAGGACATGGGAGAAGTCTACTTATAAGTAAACCTGGGCATAACCCGGGCCGGGCCGGGTTTCGGGCCGGGCTTGAAAAAGCCCGAACGGGAAAACTCAGGCCCGAGCCCGGCCCGGCTCGGCCGTCGGGCCTGACAAATCGGGCCCGAACCTGCAAAGCCCGGTAAAGCCCGATCGGCCCGGCCCGATCTAGGCTAAAAAAATGTGTTTCGCAAGCCCGAGCCCAGCCCGGTCTGCTCATCGGGCTCACTTTCCAGGCCTGTCGTGGTTTTGTCACGGCAGATGTCCGAAGAGTTAGGTTCGAGGCCATCGCTGAGGAGGTGGACTCAAAGGGGTTGGTCGAGATGAGGGACACGAGTTTACCCAGGTTCGGCCCCTCGAGAAGAGGTAAAAGCCTACGTCCTGCTTGTGTTGTATTGATTGGAGTATCGATCACAAGGGAGCAGATTCGCTTGACCTAGTTCTCGATTGATTGGTTTCCTGTCTAAGCCGCCCCAGGGTCTCGCCTTTATATAGGAGGTCAAGGCCCTGGGTTACATGAGTCCCAAACCGACTCATACAACGTAGTTAATCCTGCCTCTAAGCCGCCTTGCCATCTTGGGCAAGCCGTCTCCGGGCGGCTCAACCGCCCGGGTCTCACACCATCTTCTGTCTCTGGGCCTTCATCTTGGCCCACTGGGTAAGCCGCCATGCGGCCTAGCCTTCATCTTCCGGCCCACCTTAAGGGTCTTGCTTATGAGCCGCCAGGTATGACCCGGCCCCTCCTGGGCGGGTCTTACCACGGGGTTATATCCCCAACATTAGGCCCCAGATTGATTTGAACCTGTTCATGTCAATCTTCAAACTCACTTGGCGGCGAGTCTCACATTGCTGTCACCTGAAAAAGAAAACTTATAACCCACCGTGACATCACGCCGAATATGTTAAAAAAGATTCTATGACGTCCGCAACGGATCCTTTCATTAAACGGTCGGCCCAAAAATCGAGGCGCCCCTTCCGGTCAATCATCACTGCTCCTCCTCGACTTTCACGCGCACTGTTGCCATCCCACCTCATAAATAGGGATACGAGGGGCCCCCTTCTTTTCTCCGTCGCCGCTGTCTTCTTCCTCCTTCAGACTCGCGCCTCTGGAGCTCCGCCGCGCCGACCGAACCTCACTGCCGTCCCCAACGCTGGCCGCTGCATCAACCTGATTCGGACCAGAAACTTGCCAGCCCGTCCGCATCCGCAAGGTATCATTCTCAGCCCTTGTTGAATCTGTAGCCATCTTAGTTAGGATATCCCCGAGTTCATCGGAGTTCTTTAATGTTCTTCGTTGTTCTTCGTAATGTAGATTGCAAGTGTCCCCTCGAATCTTATACCGCGGTCTATCTGTTGCGGTTATCCTGTTAATGCTAATGCCCGCTTGCTATAGATCTGCGTAGCAGTCTTCTCCACATGTTGTTCGCCTGTTCTTCCACTCCCCCTTTTTAGGTTTTGAATATATTTCCTTTATCTTCGCCCGTAGATCTTGCAGCCACGGTTGTAATATATGAAACCTGTTTGTCCATACTTAACCTGCCGTTACATTGCTGGCTCTCTGATAAACATGTCGGCGGCTTAATACCTCATCATCATGCCGTCCATGGCTGCCTTAATTATTTGACGTTTTTCTAACCCGCCATATTCTACGCCTTCTCACAGCTTGACCCGCCACCATGTCGAGAGCACCTGCATCTTGTGATTGGGTTGGCTCCGGAGTCACCGAGCAGCTTTTGCTTGACTTCGTAGAATCGGGTATCTTGCCGGCTCAGGACGTTATACATTGGCGGGTTCCAGGGCCAGAAATAAGACCCACCCCTCAGGAAGGAGAGGTTGTCGTGTTCACGGATCACCTCCTCCGTGGTTTTAGCCCGCCCGGGTCAAAAAAATTCCGGGACGTCCTTCATTCCTTCAAGCTTCACCCTCAAGATATAGGTCCAAACTTTGTCACCAATATGTGTCAGTTTCAAGTTTTATGCGAAGTTTACCTGCAAGAAGAGCCATCTGTTGACCTGTTCTGTGACTACTTTTACGTCAACCGCCAAACTGAAGTGGCGGCTGGACCAAGTTTGGAGCTCGGCGGCGTTTCTATCCAGAGACGGAGAGATTTGCCCTACCCAGCAGCTGTCTTACCAAGTCACCCTAAAGACTGGAACAAGACTTGGTTTTATTGCAAGGACACATCTCCCAAAGAAGAGAACCCACTGCCGGGTTACCGTCCTACCCGACTTTGCACCTCCGGAGAGTTTCCAGACTGGATGTCCGCCGCAGAACGAGCGAAATATGCTCCGGCTTTCGCAAAGATTAGGGCCTTAATGGAAAACGGCTTGACTGGCGTCGACTTAACTCGTTGCTGGGTTAGCTGGAAAATCTTGCCACTGAGCCGGCGTAACCGACTCATGCACCAATTCACGGGTGAACCAAATGACCCTCTCTGCTTCAACGCCACCCCCCTGACAGATCAAGACATCAACTCTTCCGTCAAAACACTCCTTGGTGAAAAACAAGAGATTTGCAACAAAGTTGGGCTAAAACCCTTTTGCGTCAAGAACCCGGCTCCAGCTGTAAGAAACTTTTTCCAACAAAATTGCTCATTCTTGTCTTGACCTTCTGCCTTGCTCATTTTAACCTTTTTTGGCGGCTTATACATAGGCCGGCTCTTCTTTCTGGAAGAAGAAAGATAATCCTCCTGTGAGGAAACCTAAGGCGGGTAAAACCCGCGCCCAGAAGAAGAAAACTGCCGCTCAGGAACCACCTGAGCTTGACGACTCGGAGGTAGAACTTGACTCTCTTGGCCGTCTCTTTATGCAACTTATTGACGATAATTATTCACAGGAGGAAACGCAGACAAGCCATGCAGATGCCCCTGAGGTAACTTACATTTCCTCTGACTCAGAAAACTTTCCACCAGAGAAAATACGGCGGGTCATCCGGAAAGTCCCATTTTCTCATCCTCTTGCTTATTTAGACCCCAACTTTCTTTTGAAAAAGCAACAGCATAACTCCAGACGCCAGACCCGGAGCACCGGCTCTGAAGAGCTTTTGACCGGTTTACCAAACTCTCCGGCTCCTTGGAAACGGCCTGCTGAGGTGCTCTTTTATCCAAGTCCAATTTTTGACAGTCTTGCATTGTAACCTTACTCTGTTTTTCATCGTCTTAACCTTTCTTTAGGAGACGCCTCCTTCCTCTGGCGACTCTACTGCAACCAAGCTGCCTCCTCTGAAGATCAACCCAGAGTGCGTACCTTTATACTTGTACCATATCCTTTAACCATCCTTGTCCTCTATGTGACAATCTTTTTGTTTTCCAGGGCTCAAGCAAAACGAAGGAAGACCGGCAGGTCTACCGCTGCCCCTACTGCCCAAGAGCCAGAAACTGCTAAGCCGGATTCCCCTGCACCTCATGTTGAGCCTACTGAGGCTAGGAAAGATGCATCTGCCGACATTCCTCAGCCCTCTGAGCCGGCTGATGATGACATGGCCACTCCTGAGAGTCCACCAAAGGCTGATCCTAAGCCGCCGAGCCCTTCAACAGCCGCCGAAGACACATCTCACCCAGAAGTTGTTGTCACTGGGATGGGTTATCAATTCCCTGATCCCCATGTGTTAACGAAGCACACCTGCCAGGCTGAGACAGGCTCACCAGAAAAGCTTGAGTTTGAATTCCCCGTGTTAGAAAAAATGACTGCAGATGAACTTCATGTTGGTTATTTGAATCGCCTCTCCACAAGCCGTAATATGGAGTTGAAACTTGTTGGACTGATGAAGAAGAAATATGAGGTACTCCTCTTCTCTTACTTTTTCCTTATACCCTTATGTAGCCCCCAAGAGCTGGTTTAGTATTTGCAAATAGTAGACCGGGTCTTCCAATCTTTGTCATACTCCAAATAGCTTAACGTGTAGCCCCAAGTATCGGGTTAATATAGATAATAAGCCGGTACTTACTTGAAAATTAGATCCAAGTGTAGCCCCCAAGTCCGGGTCATTATAACAATGATGAGCCGGAACTTCACTGCCGACTTGGAAAGCGCCGTTTGTAGCCCCCAAGTGCCGGCTTAACTTTATGAAGATGAGACGGAACTTTATTGTAGACTTGGAGAGCGCCGTGTGTAGCCCCCAAGTGTCGGCTTACCTTTACGAAGATGAGCTGGAACTTCATTGTAGACTTGGAGAAAAAACACAGACATTAGCCCCCAAGTGTCAAGCCTATTGCTTGCAATCTGCTTGAGACTTGTATCATAACGGCTTCATCAATTGTGCACTTAATATCTCATCTTGGCGACTTAGACCTCCTGAATTTTTTTGTTTTTGGACGATGCAGGAAGCTTTGGACGCGGCCGAGTCTGAACTGACCAGGCTAAAGGAAAATGTTGCTTCGCAACAAACCGCCCGGTCTGAGGCGGAAGAAAAATGGCGGCTTGCCATTAAGGAGCTTGAGAAGGTTGAAGCTGACTTTGCTGCCTTCAAAAAGACTGCTGAGTCTACACAAGCCGCCCTGACCAAACGCGTAGATGATGCTGACCAGCGGCTCAAGCTTGTGTCCGAAGAGCTACAGACCCTCAAGCGTCATATATCCCGGATGACTTCTGCTATCTTTGGTAAGTACTGAATACTTAGCAAATTTCCTTGCCTTGGAAAAACCGTGCGGGCGGCTTATAATGCCTCACTTCCTTGCAGGTCAAAGAAGCCGCCAATTATCCTCCGATAGCTTGTTGAAGCTGAAAGCAGTATACACCTTGACAGAACAGCTATACTGTGGGACCCTTTGCACCATCAAAGCGATGCTGAATGAAAAAATCATCCCCAAATTCATGAAGGGAGTGATTGAGCTCTTGTCAACTTTGCCCAAGCAAATTGATGAGCTCAAACGATCAGCCGCCAGAAAGGGAGCAATGGCCGCGCTAAGCCGGTCTCTGGCCTTTGCCCCTGAACTGACAGCAGAAGAGATGATGGATGGCTTTCCATCCAAGAAAGATGACGGCTCAGACTTTACCGAAGCTGACTATGCCAAGTGTATGAAGGCCTCTCGAGTACTCGCATCAACACTCGCCAATGAAATTGATCTGACCTCATACCAGGAGGCTTATGGCGAGGATAACAAACGAGTGCGCTGCCCAACGTTTGAAGCTAGAGACTTGACTCCTGCACGCCGTAAGACACTCTTTGCTCCTGAAATTGACCCATCTCCTCTCTTTGACGAGGCCCAGTTTGAAGCTTTAACAAACTGCAACTGGGATGTGGACAATCTTCAGATCGAAGAGGTCGAAGACCCGCCACAGGATGACCCGCCATCGAGCTGAACACTTGGTCTTGAATGTGATAATCCGGCTTTCTGAGCCGCCGAGACTGGAAGTGTATAAAAAACTTTAAGTCCGTTGCATTTTGGGCTCCCTGGAGAGCTTTGTAATAGGCGTAGAAAAACTTGATTGCCTGAGCCGTGCCATCGTGCACGTATGAATCTTTGCACAACTTGATGCACTTTTATCTGTCTTGTGTTCTGCTCAGAATACCTGGTCATCATATTTCACGGCGGCTTATCTTAGGAGATAAGACCTGCAAAAAACAAGCTAGACAGAGTATGTTCTGTATTATTGTGAGGGCGGCTTGAAAAAGCACAACCCGGAGATGTTAAATCTTGCATGACCTTGCTTTTTCGAAAACTCATATGCCGGCTCTTATGGCATGAACTTGTTGTTTGAACTCTTAACAGTGCAGGGTCTCTAGTGAGAGTGACCGTCAACTCCTTTGAACGGCTCAGGGTCTCTAGGCGAGATTAACTGGTAAGAGCAACAACAAACCATAAAGAGGCGCAACAGGGCATGAGTACCCCTAAGGCCCATAAGCTACTTCTCACGTGACATAAATCCGTCGTTTGAACCTTAAACAATGCAGGGTCTTTAAAAGAGTAACTGTTTAAGAGTACGAGCGGGCCACATAGCAGAGAGTATGCAGCAGATGGGTGAGTTTATCCTCGCTTTCCGTAAGCCGGCCCTCACGTGACAAGAGCCGCCGGTTTAACCTTAACCAGTATAGGGTCTCTAGCGAGAGTGACTGTCAAATATCTTGAACAGCTCAGGGTCTCTAGCGAGATTAGCTGGTAAGAGTTCGGCGGGTCATCTAGCGGAGCAGCAGCAGCATACAGGCAGGTTTAACTCAAACTTGCGGTGGCTGAAGAGCCGATCAAGAGGGTGTGTAAGCTAAACCCGGCGGGTTGGAAGCCCCCAAATGACCTTGTTGACGGAGTCAACTTTTTGGGTATCTAACCCGGCCTTACGGTGGCTGAAGAGCCGATCAAGAGGGTGTGTAAGCTAAACCCTGGCGGGTTGGAAGCCCCCAAATGACCTTGTGGTTGTATCCATCTTTGCACAATCTGAGATACATAAACGGCAGAGGCCCCGGCTTGCAGGGATGCCAACTTTATTATATATATATATATATATATATATATATATAAATGATATATACAAAGATGATGTACAATGATGGGAGTCGATGACTCAAGTATAATAAGGCCGCAGATGAGCGATATTCCACGGCCGGTGGGTCTCCTGCCCAGAAGTGCGTGACTCGTCTCGTACGTCAATGAGATAGTATGACCCATTGTTGAGATTTCTGCTGATCACAAAGGGTCCTTCCCATGGAGGAGATAACTTGTGTGCATCCGTCTGATCTTGAATCAGACGCAACACCAAGTCGCCTTCCTGAAACGCCCGGGTCTTAACTCTGCGGCTATGATAGCGACGCAGGTCTTGTTGATAAATCGCCGATCGAGCCGCCGCCAGATCACGCTCTTCATCCAAAGCATCTAACGCGTCCTGACGCGTTGTCTCATTATCTGCCTCAATGTAAGCCGCCACCCTCGGCGAGTCATGACGTATATCACTTGGTAACACGGCTTCCGCGCCATAAACCATGAAGAAAGGCGTATAGCCTGTTGACCTGTTGGGAGTAGTTCTGATGCTCCAAAGAACTGATGGTAACTCTTCTACCCAACAACCCGGCGTCCGCTGGAGAGGAACCATGAGCCGGGGCTTGATGCCTCTCAAGAACTCCTGGTTAGCATGCTCTGCCTGACCATTGGACTGTGGATGAGCAACCGCAGAGACGTCAAGCCGGATGTGCTCACTCTCACAGAATGCTTGCATAGCCCCCTTGGATAGGTTTGTGCCGTTGTCCGTGATGATACTGTGAGGATAACCAAAATGGTGGATCAATTTTTTGAGAAATTGAACCGCCGTAGCCGCGTCACACTTGCTGACCGGCTCAGCCTCAACCCATTTGGTAAACTTATCCACCGCCACCAAAAGGTGGGTCTTCTTGTCTTTGGATCTCTTGAAGGGCCCGACCATATCAAGCCCCCAGACCGCAAACGGCCAGGTAACTGGAATCATCCGCAATTCCTGAGCCGGTACGTGAGCACGTCGCCTGAACTTCTGACATCCATCACACTTGATAACCAAGTCTTCTGCGTCCTTATGAGCCGTCAGCCAGAAGAAATCATGCCGGAAAGCCTTGGCCACCATTGATTTTGAGCCGGCATGATGACCACAATCGCCGGCGTGAATTTCATTTAAGATCTCCTTACCTTCTTCAGGAGAAACGCAACGCTGAAAAACGCCAGTGACGCTGCGCTTATGTAACTCGCCATTGATGATAGTCATGGATTTAGATCGCCTGATGATTTGTCTTGCCAAGGTCTCGTCCTCAGGTAACTCGCCACGAGTCAAGTACGCTAAGTAAGGCAGCATCCAGTCAGGGATAGCATGCAGAGCCGCCACCAGCTGCCCCTCCGGGTCAGGTATAGCCAGATCCTCCTCTGAAGGTAGCTTAATAGACGGGTGACATAACATATCGAAGAAAACGTTAGGCGGTACCGGCTTACGCTGAGAGCCCAGTCTTGACAATGCATCAGCCGCCTCGTTCTTGCGACGGTCAATATGATCCACTTGATAACCTTTGAAGTGTCCAGCAATGATGTCCACCGCCTGACGATAAGCCGCCATCCGTGGGTCTTTGGAATCCCACGTGCCTGAAACTTGCTGAGCCACGAGGTCTGAGTCGCCGAGGCATCTAACCCGGCTCAGGTTCATCTCCTTAGCCACACGGAGGCCATGAAGTAAAGCCTCATACTCAGCTGCATTGTTAGTACAGGGAAACATCAACCTTAACACATAACAAAACTTGTCACCTCTAGGGGAAGTTAAGAAAATTCCAGCCCCTGATCCTTCCAATTGTCAGGATCCATCAAAGTGAATTGTCCAATATGTGTTATCCGGCTTCTCCTCGGGCGACTGACACTCTGTCCAGTCGTTTATAAAGTCCACCAAGGCTTGAGACTTGACAGCCGTGCGGGGCACATATTTCAGATTTAGAGGCCAAGGCTCCAATGCCCACTTAGCAATCCTGCCAGTGGCTTCTCTGTTTTGAATTATGTCTCCCAACGGGGCAGAGCTAACCACAGTGATCTGGTGTCCCAAGAAGTAATGCTTCAACTTTCGATTTGCCATAAACACCCCATATATCAGTTTCTGCCAATGTGGGTACCTTTGCTTTGACTCTATCAGGACTTCACTGACGTAGTAAACCGGCCTCTGAACCGGGTATTCTTTCCCTACCTCCTTACGCTCCACAACAATCGCGACGCTGACTGCCCTGTTGTTAGCCGCCACGTAGAGGAGCAAAGGTTCCTTCTCAGCCGGAGCGGCCAAGACCGGCGGCTCAGCCAGCTGCTTCTTGAGCGCCTCGAGCGCCTCACCCGCCGCTTTACTCCAGACAAAGTTGAAAGAACATGTGCTGCCCCCGTGTTTGGTTTTGGTAATTGATGACAATCTCTATGGACTAATGGTTGGCTTGAGTTATATTTGAAGGGTTTGTCCATAGGCATTGCTTGAAGACCATTTGTTGGTTTCAAGGTTATTAGAAGAAGAATATGTGTTGACCAAGGTACTATTCAAGGATTTATCCAAAGATTGGTCATGTAAGAGATGAACCTATTGCAAGCATGTCTTGAAGAAGAAGATTGTGTGAACATTCATGTTTACCTTCAAGACATCATCCTAATGAAGAGAGTTGGAAAGATTCAAGGTTGATCAAGACTAAATATGAAGAGTGGTTCAAGTTGATCAATACACAAAGCGTAGAAGATGTACCAAGCGAGATCGAGTGATCTCATGGTATGGTAAGCATTGTCCATTACGCTTTGTGTACTAACCCGTGTTCTATGCAAGAGTTCTATGTGGGGTTAGGTATGCGTAAAGAGGAAGATCTCATTCAACCCATGGAGGATGATATCAAGTGGTGATCGTCATCAAGTTTGCGGTGTGCAAGTTCAAGTGGAGCATCACTAAGAGATCACTTGCTTGAAGCTTGCCGTCCATTGTGGTGACAATGGACTTGTGAAGATGTGCCGAAGAGTGGCTCACCCATAGTGGAGTATGGGGGAGCAATCAACTAGTCTTCATCGAGCCGGCGCAATCAAGAAAGGTGGTCCAACTTGAGGAGGTCAAGATCGTCATCATCTAGCTCAAGTGGACTATGCGCAAGGCAAAGGTTTGCCCTTGATAGGTTTTCTATTTTACCGGTCTCATGGTGGTAGTTGGGAGACCGGGTTATAGGATCGATAGCCGTACTATCAAGGGGGGCTCTCAAGTGAGTAGCTTGATCGTATCGTTCGTAGAGAGCTCAAACCATTGCATCCTTGCATCATCTTTCTTGGTTCGTGTTTGGTGTTTCTCTTTGTGAGTCTTTGAGCTTTTGGTCATCTTCATGACAAGCTCGAGTTCATCGAAAACGGAGTTCATCTGTGCATCTTCTATGATGCTTTCGATGTTGGAGTTTATGCCGGTTCTTCATTCATAGAGGTTTCTCATCTCTATATCTTAGGCATATCTTCCCTGTCGCTGTTGGATAGTATTTGTCGTCATCTATCCAATAAGCTTGAGTTTGCTCAATTCGGAGCTCATTTGCAGAAGTTATGGCAGTTCTGGTTTTATTTGTATCCTCTGTTTTCTGTGGTTTTTCAGTGGCATGCAAGTGGTAGTACCGCTGGTGCCCACGGTAGTACCGCTTATGCGGTAGTACCGCTGGGTACTTCCGTGGCACTACCGCTTGGGGTTTCCCCGAGCGTGCAACTCTCTGTTGCCAGTTTGCCATTCACGGTAGTTGCACGGTAGTAGCACGGTAGTACCGCCCTGGCGGTACTACCGCCCTTACTACCGCCGCCACTACCGCTTGCGGGGTTTTCCTCAGTGCACACTTCTGTTTCCTTTTTCCCTTTAGCGGTAGTAGAGCGGTACTAGGACGGTAGTACCGCTTCGCACGGTACTGCCGCCCTGGCTGCCTCTACTACTGCTGCCTCTCCTGGTCTAAACCCCCTAAGCGGTAGTACCGCCAGGGGCAGCGGTAGTACCGCTCCGGCGGCACTACCGTGGTACACTTAGTGTGTTTCAGGCTAGTGCGAGGTTGTACCGCCTAAGCGGTAGTACCGCTCCTAGGAGCGGTAGTACCGCTTGGCTGCGGGCGCAGGGCAGATAACGGTTGGATTTTCCCCTCCTATAAAAAGGGGTTTTCTTCCCCAACGGTTCTTTTATCCCCTTGCAGCTCTCTCTCCTCCATTGTTGACCTTCTAGAGCTTTGCTATCTCTCCATCCCTCCAATGATTCTTGCTCCTTCTTGAGGGAATAGAGAGAAGAGATCTAGATCCATCTTTCCACCAATCACTTTCTCCTCTATGTGAGGGAAACCTTGTGGATCTAGATCTTGGAGTTCTTGGTGTTCTCCTTGTTCTTCCACTCACTTTCCTCCATAGCTTTTGTTGCTTTGGTGGGATTTGAGAGAGAGGGACTTGAGCACTTCGTGTGTTCTTGCCATTGCATTAGTTGCATCGGTTTGAGTTCTCCACGGTGATACGTGGAAGTTAGTACTTGAGAAGCTTATTACTCTTGGGTGTTTGAGCACCCTAGAGCTTGTTCCTCTTGGGTGCTTTGGCGCCCTAGACGGTTGGTGGTGCCTCGGAGCTCAATCATTGTGGTGTAAAGCTCCGGGCAAGCGTCGGGGTCTCCAATTAGGTTGTGGAGATCGCCCCGAGCAATTTGACGGGTACCGGTGACCGCCCCCAAGGGTTGCCATTTGTACGGGTTCGGTGACCGCCCTCAAGGGTCCCTTAGTGGAATCACGGCACCTTGCATTGTGCGAGGGCGTGAGGAGAATACGGTGGTCCCAGTGGCATTGTTGGGGAGCATTGTGCCTCCACACCGCTCTAACGGAGATTAGCATCCGCAAGGGTGTGAACTTCGGGATACATCGTCGTCTCCGCGTGCCTCGGTTATCTCTTACCCGAGCCCTTTACTTATGCACTTTACTTTGTGATAGCCATATTGTTTCTAGTTATATATCTTGCTATCACTTAGTTGTTTATCTTGCTTAGCATAAGTTGTTGGTGCACATAGGTGAGCCTAGTCGATTTAGGTTTTGTGCTTGACAAATTAACCGCTAGGTTTATTCCGCATTTGTTCAAGCCTAAACCGTAATTATTTTAAAGCGCCTATTCACCCCCCCCCCTCTAGGCGACATCCACGATCTTTCAAAAGTTGTCTGTCTTCTTCGTCATCTGATACAAAGGAATAGCCTTCTCACCCAGGCGGATTATGAACCGGCTTAACGCAGCGATTCGACCCGCCAGGCGCTGAACATCATTGATGCATGCCGACTCAGACAGGGAAGTAATAGCCTTTATCTTGTCCGGATTAGCTTCAATGCCCCGCTCAGAGACTAGAAATCCCAAGAGCTTGCCTGCAGGAACTCCAAAGACACACTTAGCCGGGTTAAGCATCATCTTGTAGACCCGTAAATTATCGAACGTTTCCTTCATGTCGTCAAGTAGAGTCTCCTTCTTTCTTGACTTGACCACGATATCATCCACATAAGCATGAACATTGCGCCCAATTTGACTATGAAGACAGTTCTGCACACAACGCTGGTAAGTCGTCTGGGCACTCTTGAGCCCAAAAGGCATAGACACATAGCAGAAAGCACCAAAAGGCGTAATGAAAGCCGTCTTCTCTTGGTCTTTAACTGCCATCTTGATCTGATGATACCCTGAATAAGCATCCAGGAAGCATAAACTCTCACAACCCGCTGTTGCATCAATAATTTGGTCGATACGGGGGAGAGCAAATGGGTCCACTGGACAGGCCTTGTTAAGATCCGTGTAATCCACACACATACGCCACGTGCCATTCTTCTTGAGCACTAACACCGGGTTAGCAAGCCACTCCGGGTGAAAAACTTCGACGATGAAACCTGCTGCTAAGAGCCGGGCCACCTCTTCTCCAATAGCCTTGCGCCTCTCCTCATTGAACCGCCGGAGGAATTGTTTGATCGGCTTAAACTTAGGATCCACATTAAGGTGGTGCTCAGCGAATTCTCTCGGTACACCCGGCATGTCAGAAGGCTTCCATGCGAAGATGTCCCGATTCTCACGGATGAATTCGATGAGCGCGCTTTCCTATGCGGGGTCCATGTTAGCCCCGATAGTGAACTGCTGTGATGAGTCGCCCGGCGTGAAGTCCACCAACTTGGTATCTTCTGCCACAAACTTGAGGGGCGGCTCAGATTCCGTGTTAGGCTTCTTCAGTGGAGTCATATCTTCCGGGTCAACATTTTCCTTATAAAACTTGAGCTCTGCCTCAGCACAACTTGACTCTGCGTAGGCTGCGTCACCTTCCTCACCCTCAAGAGCCGTCTTCCGATCACCATGCACGGTAATCGTCCCATTCAACCCGGGCATCTTGAGCTGTAAGTAAACATAGCAAGGCCTAGCCATGAGCTTGGCGTAAGCCGGCCGTCCAAATAGAGCGTGATATGGGCTCTTGATTTTGACCACTTCAAACCACAAAGACTCCACCCTGTAGTTGAATTCATCACCAAAAGCTACCTCCAAAAAATATTTCCCACTGGATAAGCCGACTTTCCGGGCACCACACCGTGAAAAACTGTTGAAGAGGGCTTAAGATCCTTATCAAGCAAACCCATCTGGCGGAAAGTGTAATAATACAGGATGTTGATGCTACTGCCACCATCCATAAGTACCTTGGTGAACACGTATCCTCCCACTTGGGGGGCAACTACCAAAGCCAGCTGCCCCGGGTTATCAACACGCGGCGGGTGATCCTCCCTACTCCAAGTTATGTCATACTCAGACCACTTCAAATACTGCGGGAGAGCCGGCATGACTGCATTAACCGCCCGCCTGCGCACCTTCCGGTCTCGCTTGTCGAGGCTGGTTGTAAAAACATGATACTGACCCCCGCTGAGCTGTTTCGGGTTACTCTGGTACCCCGATTGGTTATTCTGCTGCTGGCCTCCACCGCCAGACTGTTGATGATGACCTCCTTGATTGCCTTGACCCTGGTAACCGGATCCTGAGCCGCCAGCACCAAAGCCGGCTCCTCAGCCGCCTGGCCCTGAACCGCCTGACGGACCATTACCGTTATTACGATGTTGTTGAAGGCTGTAATCCCGGAACTGCCGCATAATACTGCAATCCCTCCAAGTGTGGCCTGCCGGCTTATCAGGCCGGCTGTGCTCCGGACAAGGCTTATTGAGCATCTCTTCCAGGTTGAAAGGAGCTTTGCCCTTGTTAAAGGGTTGCCTGAAGTTCCCGTTGCCCTTAGCACGATTGTTCCCAGCGCTGGTGTTCGCCACCAATTCTGACCCGCCGTCCGGGTTCTTCCGCTTGCCCGGGTTGTTATTTTCGGCCGCGTTTTGCTGCTGACCCTTGCCATTGTTGTTTTTCTTACCCTGAGCCGATTTCTCATCATCGGAGCCAGGGTCTTTCGTGTTATCGGAGTCTGCATACTTGGTGAGAGCCGCCATGAGCTCCCCCATATCTTGGCATGTGCGCTTGAGCCGGCCAAGCTTCTGCTTCAAAGGTGTAAAATGGCAATTCTTCTCTAGAATCAAAACTGCTTGAGCCGCCGTAATCTGTTCAGAAGAGTGGATGATGGTTGAGACCCGCCGGACCCAGTGATGAGCCGACTCGTCATCACGCTGCACACAATGGTCCAAATCCACAATCGTCATGGGCTGCTTGCATGTTCCTTGGAAATTTTTGATGAATTTCGCCTTCAATTCGGCCCAGGAATTAATGGTGTTGGGTGGCAAGCCCTTCAACCACGTGCGAGCCGGCCCTTCCAGCATCATGATGAAATATTTAGCACATACTGCATCACTGACGTCTAACATCTCCATGGCCAGCTCATAGCTTTCGATCCAAGCCTCTGGAGGCAGGTCAGCAGTATAATTGGGCACCTTGCGAGGACCTTTGAAATCCTTCGGCAGACACTCGTTCCGCAGAGCCGGCGCTAAGCACGGCACTCCCATAGCCCTGGAGGTTACTACTGCTCCAACTGAGACGGAAGGTGCAACTGTGGGTTCCTGATAAGCCGCCGCCGCCGCCAGAGCCGCCGCTTCTCGCTGTGCTCTTGCCCGATCCACCAGCGCCTGAGCATCCAGAGCCGCCCGATCGACTCGTGGCGGGTTCCGATGTCGTTCACTGCTAGAAACCGCCGGTGACTCATAACGCCGGCTGTAGCTGCGGCTGGGGATGGGGGTTGAATGCACGCGACTCCGGCTATAAGTGTATTTCTCCTGCTGGGCCACCGCCGTCTGCAGGTATCCAATAGCGTTCCGCACCTCTTCTGCAAAAGGCGCCTCATCAGGGATGGGAATTGTACCAAGCCGGGTTGCCGCCGCCACCATGTTCTCAGCCGGGTTAGAATAATGACCCGGTGGTGTTGGAAAGGACGGTGGCGGGTTTTGGTTCCGTCGGGGCGGGTCTGGCTGCTGATGCTGAACCACCGCCGGGCTTCAAGGCACTTCCGCCATCCGGGTTACGGTCAAAGGCACATTCCGTCCCGTCCCTGGCGTGTTGAAAAGATTTCTGGCTTCATACTGATCCGGCAAGCGGGATTGATGCCTCATCCGATGAATCGCCGCTGCAGACTGCTGCTCTAACTCAAGGCGGAAAGCATCCGCCCTAAGGCGCTCCGCCTCAGCATCCATCTGGGCCTTCAGCGCGTTGATTTCCTGTTGGAATCCGACCATCTGGTTCTTCAACCTCGTGATCTCCGCGTTGCGGGCCGCTTGGTTCTCAGCAGTGACCTCGGTTTCCATCAGGGTTGTAAGCTCGTTCATCAGATCCAAAAGAACCTGAGCCGACGGCCTGCCAGCTCCAGACCCGGTCGCGCCAGCGGCTGTGCTGCTAGGGGCCGGCGCTGAACCCGCCATGAAGACGGCAGCGCAGCTCAGTGGCTCATAATCCTCCGGCTCATGATACCCTGACTCAGGGTAATGCTCGACGTAGCCCCCGAGCCCACCATTATGAAGCTGATAGATCGATTCCGTCTCCCCGCTCGAGGAACCATCCTCTGAGCAGATGAGCGTTTCTTCCCGCGACATAGAGCCCTCGAGCTCCATGCCCTGGGTGAAGCCGACAAAGACATGCTTCCTGCCCGGGGTAACACGGGCGGGTCGCACGCGCCGAACGGGTTGCACGCGCCGGGCCGGCTCGACGATGTCGGTGCAGATGTCCGGCCCGGGTTCAGATCCGCCGATCTTGCCGATGAAGACGTGGATTCCGCCGAAGGGGATCCGGAACCCGTACTCAATTGAGTCGGCCTCGGGGCCCCAGCCGGCGTCATCGATGTAGAGCTTGCCGCGGCGACTCTTGGTCATCCTGCCAACAGCGTACCCCTCGATCCCTGGGAGAGAGCCCTTTGAGAACTCAACACCACCGAGCGCTAGCCCCAAGGTGGGCGCCAACTGTCGTGGTTTTGTCACGGCAGATGTCCGAAGACTTAGGTTCGAGGCCATCGCTGAGGAGGTGGACTCAAAGGGGTTGGTCGAGATGAGGGACACGAGTTTACCCAGGTTCGGCCCCTCGAGAAGAGGTAAAAGCCTACGTCCTGCTTGTGTTGTATTGATTGGAGTATCGATCACAAGGGAGCAGATCCGCTTGACCTAGTTCTCGATTGATTGGTTTCCTGTCTAAGCCGCCCCAGGGTCTCGCCTTTATATAGGAGGTCAAGGCCCTGGGTTACACGAGTCCCAAACCGACTCATACAACGTAGTTAATCCTGCCTCTAAGCCGCCTTGCCATCTTGGGCAAGCCGTCTCCGGGCGGCTCAACCGCCCGGGTCTCACACCATCTTCTGTCTCTGGGCCTTCATCTTGGCCCGCTGGGTAAGCCGCCATGCGGCCTAGCCTTCATCTTCCGGCCCACCTTAAGGGTCTTGATTATGAGCCGCCAGGTATGACCCGGCCCCTCCTGGGCGGGTCTTACCACGGGGTTATATCCCCAACAAGGCCCGAGCCCGGCCCGATGGCACGATCAGGCCCGGCCCGGCCCGGGATTTTCGAGCCGGGTCGGGTCGGGTCGGCCGGGCCGGGCTGCCCATGCCCAGGCATACTTATAAGTAATCATGTGAAGTTGGTATTCGTTCGATATTTTGATAATATGTATGTTGTTGCTTCCTTTAGTGGTGTCATGTGAACATCGACTACATGACACTTCACCATACTTGGGTCTAAGGGAAGGCATTATGGAGTAACAAGTATATGATGGGTTGCAAGAGTGACAGAAGCTTAAACCCTAGTTTATGCGTTATTCCGTAAGGGGCTGATTTGGATCCATATGTTTCATGCTATGGTTAGATTTATCTTAATTCTTCTTTCGTAGTTGCGGATGCTTGCGAGAGGGGATAATCATAAGTAGGTTGTTAGTTCAAGTAAAAACAACACCTAAGCACCGGTCCACCCACATATCAAATTATCAAAGTAACGAACGTGAATCAACTAAACATGATGAACGTGACTAGACGGGAATTCCCATGTGTCCTCAAGAGCACTTTGCTTCATATAAGAGAGCTTTCAGGCATGTCCTTCGCTATAAAAAGATTGGGCTATCTTGCTGCATACTTTCTACTTTTGTTACTTGTCACTTGTTAAAAATTATCTTGCTACAAAACTATCTATCACTGTTACTTATAGCGCTTGCAGAGAATACCTTGATGGAAACCGCTTGTCATTTTCTTCTGCTCCTCATTGGGTTCGACACTCTTACTTATCGAAAGGACTACGATTTATCCCCTATACTTGTGGGTCATCACAGGTGTCTGGAGCAGAGTATATGAGAGAACCAAATATGCAGGAAACAGAAAAGTTGTTGGCTATTAGAGAGACCAAAGGATTTTCAGGAATGCTCGGATCAATTGATTGCATGCATTCACAATGGAAGAACTGTCCCAAAGGTTTGCGGGGAATATATCAAGGTCACACCAAAACGGCCATGATCATATTGGAAGAAGTGGCATCACATGACTTATAGATTTGGCATGCTTTCTTTGGAATGTCGGGGTTCTCAAAACGGCATCAACGTGCTTCAACGATCTCCCGTGTTCAGGAGGCTTTGTAATGGGGAATCGCCGCCGTGCAACTACATTGTCAACGGTCTTGACTACAACATGGGATACTATCTTGCCGATGGCATCTATCCATAGTGGGCGACCATATTCGAACTACAAGACAACAAACAAAGACACTTTCAACAATGCAGGAAGTAGTTAGGAAGGTTGTGGAGAGGGCATTCAGAGTGCTTCAATCTCATCGAGGAATTGTCCGTCAAGCTGCAATGAAGTGGGAATCGGAAACTTTTGTGGCAGTTGATGACATGTTGTGTTATTTTGCCAATATGATTGTCGAGGATGGTGTGATGATGTACCTCAAACCAATGATTTTGAAGCGCCTACAAAACAAGTTCAAACCAATTTTGAAGCTAATATTTGTGTTGTGCACCTAAAATATATTTTATGTAAGGACTATGTATTTTCGGTACCTGGTTATTGACGTGCGACATTGGCGTGTATGATTGACATACATGGATTTGCATGTATTTGAGAATTCATATTTGAGGTATGTGGCTATTGGGCACCAGATATGAGGGGCGGTCCGACTACGTCCGCGGGTGTGCCTGGACGCGTCCGTGGACGGGGCCGTATTTGTCAAGTATGGTTGTAGATGCTTTTAGGGCATCTCGAATGCTGACCCTCATACCGTCCGCATATATCCATTCAGACCACATGGTTGAAACCATGTAATACAGGCACGTATATGTCCGTTTGACGGTCCAGACACACTTATATTTAGAACGGAGGGAGTAATATTTTTATGCCATTCTAACTAGAATAACAAACCTAAAACACATCGATGATGGATCTTCAATGTAGCTTAGAAGTCCCAGAGAATCTTAATTTGGGAGAGATTTTTAGGGCCTTTTTAATTTGGGGGACAGATGTGGCGAGGGTCAATAATTTATCCTGGCAATGCAAGATCATGGACCATGTGGAAAGGCCCTCCTGGGGGCATCTTTCGGACTAAAATACAATTACAGTACAATTTTCTTTCGCAAAAAATATATTAAAAATTTGAATTCAGAATAGAAAACTCTTCTAGTTTAGACAAGAAGAATAAAAATTGAAAACTTAACCTCTGATGAGGGCATCGATGAATCAGAGAAGGGAGCAAGCTAGGTGCATTGCACTGCTAGCAACTACGGCAGCTATGCGTTTGAGCCTCGGCGAGGACATTGGCACGCAAGTTGACTATAGCTACCGTCGATGACAGTATTATATGCCGAGGCGTTTCCCTTTTCTTAATATAAGCAATTAAGCATCCGCGGCGGCGCTCAGGCTCAGCTTGCTCGTGCCGATCGCATTACCGTCTCTCCCATGCTCGACTATCTCGCCCCGTTGGGCCCCAAGATGTCTGAGGTTCTTCGACGTGGTCAACATAGACACACGCAAAACTTAGCCTAGGATCGGGACGTCGGGTGGTTTGTTATTGGAGTGGAGTTGATTCTACCGCCAAAAATGCATTCTACCGCCAGCCCGTCAAAAACTGAACAAGAAGGAAGTCTAACATCCGTCACCAAGCCAACTCTGCTCTCCAGCATGCATTGCATGCTCCTCGACAGAGACACACTCCTCGCGATGCTTTCCTCATTCTTGAATTTTTCACTGCTCATGCATGTTGGTTCTCAGCCGTGCCCAGCCCTATGTCGCCCAAGAACTCGCAACTTGCAACCGCTGGCGCGCAACCTGCCTGCGAGGCAGGGCGGCCCCCTGGTGGCTGGTGCCGTCCGTCCGCGGGGCGCGCGTTGCCGAGGCCACGCATTGAAGCACGCCGTGAGCCGCGCTGCACCTGCCGCACGTTTAACTGATACGGCACGGACGCCGCCTTGACGCGCCTGCGGCGCACGGAGGGCTCGCACTGTGAGCTTCGTCACGGCCCTCCCTCCCGATTAATTCTCACCGGCGCGACGTAGTACGTGACTGACTGCCACCTCCGTGCACCGGGTCGTTTATTACTCGCTCCACTGGCGCCGCCGCAGCAGTGAGCACGCACGGGCACGGGCACGGGCACGAAGCAGCAGTTGTTTAACTGCACAGCGCCAGCGCCGTCGAGCCTCCCTGCTTGGCTTTCACCGTGCATGCTGTGCAGGCTGGATCGATCGAGTCGAGCGGTAAAACTCGCGGCGAGTGAAGGTAGTGAGTAGTACAAATGTACAATGCAGAGCCGGGCGGTGGCGCGTCACCAGACAAAGATCGCAGAGCGCATATGCAGCTCTGCGGCACGCGAGGCGAGACGTGGAAATCAGCGAGCCGAGCCAGCAGCTCCCCACTTGATGTGATTGATGATGATAAATACGCGTCAAGTCGCTTCATACGCCTCTCTTTCTCTTTCCATCCCCATCCCCCTTCCCTTCCCCTCGCTTCGCACGCTGCTCCCAGTCCCTCCCATGCCGTCCTGCACCTAGCTAGCTCGTGCTCCTGCTCCTGCTCCCCGTCCCAGCGCTCCTGTCCGCTCGTGCTGCTAGGGCAGAGCTGCATTGCTCGGCGGTAGATGGACATCGTCGTCGGGCTGGCGTCTCCTCCGCCCGAGTCCGGGCGCTCCTCGCCGTCCCCGACCGCGTCGCCCGAGTTCGAGTTCTGGATGGTGGGCAAGAACCCGGGCTCCTTCCCCTCCCCCGCCCTGCTCACGGCAGACGAGCTCTTCTCCGACGGCATTGTGCTCCCGCTCCACACCCTCCAGGCCCCTCCTGCTGACCCCGACGCCGACCAAGACCAAGACGCCGAGGAAGGTCAAGTCGCTGAGGCCGATGTCGCCGACCCCGACGTAGACGTCAACGACTCGTCCCACCCGCCGGAGGAAGAGGGGGAGGCTGCCGCGCACGCGCAGCCGCTCGCGGAGGCCTGCGCCGTCCCGACGCCGGACCTCCCCGCGGTCACCTTCAAGTGGAAGGACATCTTCAAGGCCACCGGCGAGTCCAAGGAGCGCGCCAAGAAGGCGGAGCGCCGCGTCAGCAGCGTCAGCGGCAACTCCGAGCTCATCAACATCAACATATGGCCCTTCTCCCGGAGCCGCTCCGCTGGCCACTCTAGCTCCGGCGCCGGCGCCGCCGCTAACAGCAAGGCCAAGGCGACCAGCCCCAGCGCCGGCAACGCAAGTGCAGCTGCGGCCAGCGCACCGGTGGTGGCTCCTGCGACGGCGGCAAGCCGCAAGGTGAGCAGCGCGCCGTGCTCCCGGAGCAACTCCCGCGGCGAGACCTCCGGGATGGTGGCCCCGGCCGTCGCCATTGCGGCGGCAGCTGAAAAGGCCGCCGCTCAAGCGCCCGCCACGTCCATGTTGAGGCGGTGGGTTCCCGGCGGTCAGGGCAGAGCAGGCCTCAGCGCGAACGGCATCCGCCTGGGCAGGGCCAGCCCCGTCTGGCAGCTGAGGCGCAACAAGCTGCAGCAGCAGCAAGCCGCCGCGGAGCAGAAGCAGAACAGCAACGCCACCGCCACCGCCAGCGGCAAGAACAAGGCCGTCCCCGAAGTCGACGCCGCGACGAGCCATGCCCAAGCGGGCGCCGGTAAGGAAGACAAGACGTTGGCGGCGGCGACGACGTCAGCTGAAGCGCCGTCGACCGTGAGCGCGCCAGCCGCCGCGTGCCGGAACAACGCGGTCTGCGCGGAAGTGGCCGGCGAGGAGTGCGTCCCGCCGCAGGGGCTGTTCGGCCTCCGCACCTTCTTCTCCAAGAAGGTGTACTGAACTGCTACTGATCACGACTCGCCGCGCCATGCGTGGCACACGTCTCAGTGTACATAGGCTCGTCTCATCGATCCCGTCCGCCACCCGTTCGCGCTAGCCCCGTTCGCTAGCTTAAGCATTCTTTTCCTCCTATCTCTGTACTGTACTACGCATCGCCATGAATGATAGCTCAGCTCAAGCTGCCGTCTTCTCAGTCATGAACCGTCCAACTCAATGCCCATGTACCACCACTAGCTTGTAAAACCGTAATTCACGCAAAAATCGATGGATGTGGCGTGTAGTAACACAAACTCCCCGGTCCCTTGCACGGCGAGTAATGTGGGTTGGTTGGTGGGGAGGGTGGAGATGAGATGAGATGAGATGAGATGCCAAATGATTTGGGGGCAAAGGGCTGGAAAAGTCAGGGTGGCCTCTGCGGCGCCTGTCGCTCCCGCCGTCCATGCATGCACCGGAACCGGATCGACGACGGACGGATCGATCGGGGCGGATTGGCAAGCATGCACTGCTCTGCTCTGCATGCCGCCACGGGCTACGCAACAGGGCGTATGCCGTTGGATGCCTCTGCACATGCGCCTGCTGGCTTGCTAAATCTGTTGGGATCTTGTGTGGTAGCGGCCTGTATTATCATTCATGGATGTCGACGCAGCGCTCCTCCGACGGCCCCGTGCCCACGCTGCGTTTGTTGTTCTAGGCCGCACTTGCTGTGGCGACGAGCTGGGTCTGGGCCATGCATGCGCTGCCGTCTGCACCATGATAGTAAGAAACAATTTGCTCATGGGACCGAGCTATCTATCAAGTAGATGGGTAGATTGGACGTGGGAGTAGTATCGCCGGTAAATTGTGCTGCTAGTGTGGTGCCGAGCGGGGTAATTAGAAGGGATCTGTACAGATGGCGGCGTTAAAGAGTCGAGTCGATCTCTGCTTCTTAACTGTACAGCTAACGAAGCTAGCGGTAACGAGCGAGGTTCATAACCTTTTGCAGAGGGCACAAGGAAGGACTAGTTGCAAGTAGGGAGCAAGTGGCGGTGATGGTGCCGGCGTAGTACTACTATCACTACCCCAGATCAACCTTGCTTCGAATTAAAGATTGGTTTTGGGTGAGAGAGAGAGAGGTTAAAGCGTGCGTGCGTGCAGCATCTAGTATGGCGTGGTGCTAATCGTAATCTAACCTTTCGATTCAGAGTGAGACAGGCGGTACAAAGAAGACAGCCAGCCAGTTCAAAGGAAAAATAAAATGAGGGAGGCGGTAGTACGGCTGCGTGTGCGGCGCGCAGGACGTGCGGCGGCCTGCCTGCCGGCAAGTGGGCCGGCAGCGGCTGACCCCGTGCTGCCCGGATGGCGAGTTAACCTACCTGCCTGCTTGATTGGTTCTACGCAGACTCCAGCCTTCGAGGTCGCTCACTCACGACGTAGGATGCGCGCTGCACCGTTCGTGCCTGCAGTGGCCGAGCAAGTGCGTCTCGCGATCTTTTTCTTTGCGCTGCTGCTTTGCTGAATTTTCCATGGGGGGAAGGTACGGCCGGGGAGGAATCAAATCGGCTTTGACGTATCATACGGCCTGCGATTTGGGGAGGAGCGCGGGGCGCCCATCCCGAGCGCAGCCGGCCGGGCCGCCCCGACACGGCGAGTGGAGCAGCACCCGCCGCACCGCACCGCGCCCGGCTGATCGGTTGGTGGTTGCAGAGGACGGGCGGGGTGGTGGCGGTGCCGTGGACGTGCGGGAGGGTCGCCGCGGCAGCGCAGCACATGCCATTGTCGAGTTCAGGTTTTGCTCTGGCTGTAGCCATGGAGCTGTAATAAGCAACGTGAAAGAAATTACGTAGATGATCAACGACATTTCGGAGCGTAGAACAAACTCAACATGACATCCGCAGGGTTCGAGTAATGCTTGAACCCGTACCGTCCCAATATTTTTTTGCCCAAACCTGTACATGCATCTGTCCTAATATTTTTTGTCCAAATCTGTACCCGCACCCTGGGTTTCATATTGTTCCCATACCCGTACAAGTCCGGGTGTGGGTAATACATGTGTCTAAGCCATACCCGTCTTGATCGCCTTTCGAATCACATTTAGCCATTTATTTTCAACATTTCAGTATGTATGTACATACCACATTTCATCACATATATTTCAGCACATACATTTCAGCACTTAAACATATATATTTCAGCACATTTATTTCAGCATTTCAACACATAAACATGTCGAATTTCAACACTTGAATATAAATTTCAGCATTTCAGCACATAAACATGTCCAATTTCAGCATTTCAAGCACTTAAAGTTTGACTCACAAATAAGTTTGAGACCACAAATAAGTTCAACACACAAATGACAAATTGGTTCAACACGCAAATAGGTTCAACATCTCAATTTCTCAAAGCCACTTCAACATCTTCAACCTGACACCAAACGGTCCAAACCAACTTGACTAGCTTCCAATTACATATTCAGAAGTGTATAGCAGCAAAAATTCAGAGATACTCAAAAGTGTATAGCAGCAAACATTCAAAGATATTTTTCTTCTTTTTTTCAATTACAAAGCAAACAAGAGGGACAAATTTTTCTCTATTTATCATTAATTTAAGACACTCTTGCTCTTGCAGCACCTACTAAATCATGCACATATAAACAAGATCATGCACATTTAAACAAGATCATGCACATTCATTAATAGCTCGATTAATCTAATAAACAGATTCAATCATTCATCAACAGATCAATTAACTATTCAACACACTCAATCATACATTAACAAATCTAATCAACACATTAAGAAAGGTGATGAACTCTTCACTGAATTGGACACTTTGCTGCCGTCTTCACTGCCGGAGTAGAAGTGTTCCTCGCAGGAGTAGCCGGAGTAAAAATGTTCCTCGCAGGAGCAGACGGAGTTGGTGCCCGACGCCACCAAGTGCTGGGCACCGTTATCACATGTATAGCGCCGCCACGGCCACTACCCACCTTGTAGCCGGGCAGAGAGGAGAGACATGAGGTAGAGGGAGGAGAGCAGGAGATGAGGGAGGTGGTCGGTTGCGTTGCTGGAGGCAGCAGCGACCGCCGCCGGCAGCGGCTTGTGGCTCCTCTCCTCTAGGATTTGTGGCGGGTGAGAGATAGGGTTTCTGTGGTTTGGTGTGAGAGTGTTGGCACGGGGGGTATGGGGAGGGATTTGGGATTGAGGGGTTGCGGTTGGGTTCAACTCAGTGAAGGGGCGCTAGGGTTTTCACATTTTTAGTGAATCACATTTAGGGCATACATGTAATAATGAATAAGCATACGGGTATGCGGGTACATGGGTATGTGTATTGCCTTCCCATACTTGGCTTACCCGATGGGAGTTTTTTCCCATTTATAATCCCATGGGTAATTTTTCCCCAAACCCTTACCCTAATAGGGTTTTTACCTGTCGGGTTCGCGTGTAGCGGATACCCATTCCCGTGTTGACAACAATCAGAGAACAACCAACATAGAAAAAAAATCACAAATCCACACAACCCGGTCCAAAAGGCAGAGTTTAAACATCATACTTGAGCCCACAAACATAAATCTAAACTAAAATTATTCAAAACGCAAGCAGAGACAGAGAGGGCCAAGCATCTTCACAACTACCTCTCCAGTCCTTTGCCCTTCCAGTCACTAGAGTTGTTGTAGCTCTCCGTGTTGGCATCAGTGGCGAGAGGGGGGGGGGTCGTCAGAGCCATCGTCGCAACCGTCGGTGACGTCGGAGTCATCGGACGAGGGTTCGATGTAGCCGGCCATCCTACAGACGACCCGACTCTACTACTTCGTTAGCTCTGCATCTTTCGTTTCCACCGCCACCTTCTCTGCTCCTTTGTGCGTCGATTGCTTGATACATAATTGGAGCGCCTTGGTGTTCTTCCAATAGAGCATCTCTACCGTCGTCAGCAAGCGGCAGTAGACAATCGCGAGGAGCTCCTCCTCCTCATCGGGCGCCGTCACCAATCCGTGTGGGAGACGGGAAGATGATGTGGCTTCCTCCGCCGCCGCCGCCCTCTCCCTAGCCTGCTGCCTCTCGCGGTAGGTGGCGCGCGCCTTCGAAGTTCTTAGATCATCCCAAGACATGATGTTTTTTGAGGAAAACAACGTGACTCTACTGCACATTTTTATTAATGTTGATAAGTAAATACAAAAGGGATCTGAAAAGAAGCTAGATCTATACAAGAAAGAAAGAAAGGCTATACAAAGGCTATAAAAAAGAAAGAAAGACTAAGCTAGAATTAAAATGCAACAACAAATAGATCACCCAAAATCATATGAAGGCTTGAACCCAATCTCTGAAGGTTCTATAGTCTTTCCCGTGAGCTCTGTAAATGATCCATTTTATCTCCTCCATGAATTGACAATTATAAAGGCGGGCGGGGGGGGGGGGGGGGGCACACTTTTAAAGATAAAATTGTTTCTTATAGTCCAAACAGCCCAGGGGGACAACCATTATGATTTCCATAGCGAAAGCAACATTGAGGACTTGCTTGAGATGAGCAATTTCCTCCTGAATACCAAGATGTCTTGGGTCTAGTTGGGTCAGATGTGGGTCCAGTAGAGCTTGGCAAATCGGCACTGGAAGAACAAGTGATTCTTTCTCTCCGTGTCCTGAGTGTGACACATGGCACCTGTATAATCATGTATAAAATAATTCTTTCTTTGCAAAATATCACAAGTGTTAAGCCTGCTATTGATCAGAAGCCAAAAATGTATTTTACGTTTGAGTTGGCAGCGTGTCTTCCAGAGCCACTTAATGGCAGACAT
Source organism: Elymus sibiricus (assembly GCA_039707655.1). Classification (NCBI taxonomy): domain Eukaryota; kingdom Viridiplantae; phylum Streptophyta; class Magnoliopsida; order Poales; family Poaceae; genus Elymus; species Elymus sibiricus. The sequence goes on along the minus strand of CM077667.1, from coordinate 448,750,139 downwards.
GATCTCTTGATGGATATAAAGCTGCTCATAGACTTTGAAAACCTTATAATGAGGAGAGACAGGTGGCAATTGCGAGTAATATGTATCCTCATTAAAACCAAATTATTTAACAATTCCTCTAGTTTATGAAGTTGAGAAAATGCTTCTTTAGAAAGAGAAATTGAAAATGTGAGGGTAAATCTTCCAAGCTCCACAGGGAATTAACTGAGATGAGTTGTCTCTTTGAAAGTGAATGCAAATGAGGCTAGGTGTGCGTTTTGGGAGTAGAATCCCAAGAATCTGTTAAGAAATCAAAACAGGAGCCATTATGAAGAATGCACACAACCTGTTTGTTAGGGCTAAATCCGACTGACCGCTCGGTAGGGTATCCTAAGCTAGGCTACATGACACCATGGTAACAAGGGCCCAAGATTTTATCCAAGTTTGGGCTCTCTTGAGGATATAATACCTTACCATGCCTGTGTTTTCTTGCGTTGGGGTGTGTACAGAGTACAAAGTACCGAGAGACTGTAACTTGTTCATGTAGCATACCAGGGGATTCCTAGGGTACATGGATCCGAGTCGATCGGTTACGTACGAGGAGGTAGAATTCTCCACGATTCTAGTGTCTTGTCCTGCACGTCAAGCCTTCTAGAACATTTCTTTTGTCCACCATGGGCCGCCTGATTTGGCCTAGGAAGGGACCGACAAGGGGTCCTCAGCCCAACCCACCAGGCCGGGAGTCAACGTGGTGAGGGGCCCCATAGCTGAGACACCGCTAGTAGTGCCTGAACTGGTCATCAAGCTAGCCCCACCTCGGGCCATCCGAGCTACACATCTTTGGTCACTGGTCTTGAAGTTGGTTCAACAAAAATGTCTTCCGATCAGTATCTTCATGAGTCAACCTTTATCAACTGAGCTGCCTTCCAAGGTCCATAGAGCACCTCAGTATTGGAAATGCGAAGGAGATAAAACTGGGTTGCACCCCGGAAAGATTTCCCGTGTTGCTCATCATCTGGCGGGACAGGTTCCCGCACAGCGTTTCAAAAGCCCGCGTGCCCGGCTCTGAATACCAGGCCAGTCTTATAACGGGCCCATTTGGCCACGTTCTTGCCTTCACCGAACGGTCAACATAACGTGCGATAGTGGGTGTAGGGCCCACCAAGGCCACATCCCATCAAGAGGGGTCGCTCGCCTTGATCTCTGCATGAGGATTAACATCGCATCCTCGATTCCCACACAAAATTAATTCTTAAATGTGATAAAAAAAGGGATTTACTGTCGTATGGTGGCATTAATATGCCACCTCTTCGCAGGTCCCCCACCCTATAAAAGGAGGGAGGCGATACGCCTGGGCATGGGCAGCCCGGCCCGGCCGGCCCGACCTGACCCGGCCCGAAAATCCCGGGCCGGGCCGGGCCTGATCGTGCCATCGGGCCGGGCTCAGGCCTGGAAAGTGAGCCCAAAGAGCAGACCGGGCCGGGCTCGGGCTTGCGAAACGCAATTTTTAAGCCTAGATCGGGCCGGGCCGGCCGGGCTTTACCGGGCTTTGTAGGTTCGGGCCGGGTTCGGGCCCGATTTGTTAGGCCCGACGGCCGGGCCGGGCTCGGGCCTGAGTTTTCCCGTTCGGGCTTTTTTAAGCTCGGCCCGAAAACCGGCCCGGCCCGGGCTATGCCCAGGTTTAGGAGGCGATACAGTGGAGAACTTTATGCTCTCACACCCTCCCCCCTCCCCCCTTCCCTGCACATGTCTTCTTTCTTGCCCTAAGCTCCCCCGCTCGAGCACACCACCTTTGTGCCGCCAAGCCTCCTTTCGTGCACCGTAGTGCCACATCACAACCGGAGCCATGGCCGGAGGTCATCAGCTACGGAAGGTCTGCCAACCCATCGACACGGCCAAGGCGCTCGCTCCAGCGCCCATGGTGGCCTCTGCTGATACGTATCCAACGTATCTATAATTTTTGATTGTTCCATGCTGATATATTGTCATTCTAGGACACTTTTTGGGTCATTATTTACCAATTTATAATATTTTTGAGCACTGATCTATTGACCCAGTGCCCAGTGCCAGTTGCTGTTTTTTGCATGTTTTTTACTTTTCAGGTTTACAGTACCAAACGAAGTCCAATTGCCACGAAACTTTTTGATGATTTTTTCTGGACCAAAAGAAGACCTGGAAGCTTCGGAAAGAGGCCAGGAGGCGCACGAGGCCCCCACCACACATCAGGGCGCGCCCTGATATGTGGTGGCACCCTCGTGGCTCTCCTGACGCCCCTCTCTGGCCTATAAATTCTCTAATACTGCAAAAAAAACCAGAGGCAGTCCTGAAACCCTTTTTCCGCCGTCGCAAGTCTCTGTTCCGTCGCGAGGCCATATGGAGATCCGTTCCGGCACCCTGCCGGAGGGAGGATCGAGCACGGAGGGCCTCTACATCAACCTTGCTGCCCTCATGATGATGTGTGAGTAGTTCACCACAGACCTACGGGTTCATAGCTAGTACCTAGATGGCAATCTCTCTATATCTTGATCTTCAATACAATGGTCATCGCATCTTCGCTTTGATCTATCTGATGTAATCCTATTGTGCGGTGTGTTTGTTGGGATCCGATGAATTGTGGGTTTATGTTCAGATTATTTATGAAAAGTATTTGAGATACCTCTGATATATATTGTCTCTTAATTGCGTGATCACTATAGCTTCATAATGCTCTCCGATTTATTGATGTGTTTTGGCCAAGTAGATTGTTATTTCATTGGTGGGAGTGGTGCGTTGTGGTAGGTTCAACCTGACGAGTTTCTATATCCCAGTGACAAAGTAGGGGACAAGATGTGTCTTTGTGTTGTTGGTACCAAGGATAACATAATGGGGTTCATTCATATTGCTTGAGTTTACTTTGTCGACATCATGTCATCATTCTCCATGCATTACTCTGTTTTACTTAATACTCTAGATGCATGCTGGATAGCGGTCGATGAGTGGAGTAATAGTAATAGGTGCAGGAAGGAGTCGGCCTATTTGTTTATGGACGTGATGCCTATATACACATGATCATTTCCATGAAAATCGCATAACTATCCGCTTTTCTATCAATTGCCCAACAGTAATTTGTTACCCACCGTATGCTGCCTACATGAGAGATGCCACTAGGGAAAACTATGGCCCCTGGGTCTATTCACTTATATATTTACAAATGCTACTATTACCTTGCTGCCTTTATTTACTTTTTATTTTATTTTACAATTTACAATTGTCAACAATTATCTACACAACTCATTTGCTTGCAAATAATGAGATCAAGGGGATTGGCAACCCTCTTGCCCGCGTTGGGTGCAAGTTGTTTGTTCATTTGTGTGCATCCGCCGAAGAGGGTTGAGGATTGATATTCCTATTGGTTCGATAAACCTTGGTTTCATAACTTAGGGAAATACTTACCCACTTTGTGCTGCGATAACCCATTCCTCTTCACGGAAAACCCAACGCAGATCACGAGCATCAGGAAGGATTTCTTGCGCCGTTGCCGGGGAATATCATCATCAACTATCAAGTAACTTCACACAAATTTTCATTCACTTGTTCTTCTTTTTATTTGCGGTTATATTTAGCTTGTCTCCTAAAAAACAAAAAAACAAAAATATTTATCTTTGCTTGTTACTTGTTTTCTTGTTTGAAGTCATGGCTAGTTCTTCTTCCGCTCGCTTTACTCCCAATGATGATGTAGTAAATTTTAGACAAAGGGAAGGAGAAAGTTTGAAAGATGCATGGTATAGAATTTGCTTTGCTCAAAATAAAGCAACCAAAAAGTTATTCACTACTACCTTGCTTCACAATTTTTATGTTGGTGTGACCACTTGGTATAGGTTCGTCCTTGACACCATCACCGGTGGGAATTTCTTAATGTGTCACACTCTTGATGCCTATAATGCAATTGAAAATCTTGTAGGGACACCACCCATTATTGTCAATGAGACTAGTTTGACCTTGGAACATGTTATGCAAAGGCTTGATGCTATTGAAAAGAAAATGATCACAAATAAACCAATTGAGGAGTTGGATAAAAAACTTCATAATCATATAACTCAACTTGGGTCATGGGTAGGAATGACTTTGAAAGCTTTAAAGGAAAAGGATACTACTATTGATGAAAGGATAGAACAAGGCTTGAATAGAATCGATAAAATTTAAGAGGTCATTGAAAAAGTAGGTTCCGCTTTCACACCTTCTAAAACTAATGCTAGTACCTCTCGAAATAAAAACCCCAAGTTCATATATATTCCTAAGATCATTAGTACACCTCCTACCAAAAGATACGAGGATCTAAAGATGATTAGTGTTCATCCCAACTTTATAAATTTGATAAAGGATCCTATTTCCAAGCGTCCTATTGCACCCATTATCCATGGTTGTGTCATTGAGGAGCTTGATGTCAAAGATGACAATACTTGAAACTATGCATTATGCCTAGCTAGGGGCATAAAACAATAGCGCTTGTTGGGAGGCAACCCAATAGTTATCTTTAATTTTTTGCTTTAAAATTTCTGTTTATTTTTTTTATAACATGATTATTGCCTCTCTAATGATTATGTTTTTGTGTTTAAATTAGTTTTTGTGCCAAGTAAAGCCTTTGGGATGACTCACAAGATAAGTACAATCGATGCTGAAACAAAACAAAAACTTTTGACTCCAGTACAGGAATTTTTATTTTTTAATGGACTGTGAAAATGATCTGAAATTCTTACAAAGTGTTTATATACAAATTTTCTAGGTTGTACTAATTTTTAAGAATTTTTAGAGTTAGAGAAGTATAGGTTCTCTACAGATTGCTACAGACTGTTCTGTTTTAGACAGATTCTGTTTTTGCTTGCATAGTTGCTTGTTTTGATTATGCTATGGATTGTATCGGGGGGTATAAGACATTGAGAAGTTAGAATACAGTACCTATCATGCAATTATTAAATAATAAGTAATTTATAACAGTTCCTAAAGTATGTAATATGTTTCTTATACTAACGGATCTCACGAAGTTTTATTGAGTTTTGTGTGATTGAAGTTCTCAAGTTTTGGGTGTTATTATGATGGACCACGGAATAAGGAGTAGCAAGAGCCTAAGATTGGCGATTCCCAAGGCACCCCAATGTAATATTTTAAAGGAGACTCAAGTGTCTAAGCTTGGGGATGCCCCGGAAGGCATCCCCTCTTTCGTCTCAATCCATCGGTATGTCACTTGAAGCTATATTTTTATTCATCACATGATATGAGTTTTGCTTGGAGCATCGTTTGCTTTTGTTTGCTTTTACTTTCAGTTTGCCACAATCATTGTTTGCTGTACACACATATTTAAGAGAGACACACCTTCATCATAATTTGTTACAATACTCTATGTGCTTCACTTATATCTTTTGAGCTTAGCAGTTGCTCTAGTACTTCACTTATATCTTTTTTAGCACGGTGGCGTGTAGATTTTATAGAAATGATTTCACTCTCGTTCTACACTTATATTTGTTTGTGAGTTAATAAATAGTGACGGTAATTTGCATGCGTCATAAGACTAGTCCAAAAATATTAGGTATTCAATGAGTGATAATCAAAACCATCAAGTAGCACATATAGAGAAATTGTGGGTCATGATATTGATGTGGTAATATGAAAAAGGTGTGAGTCCATAATTGTTGATCCGTAGAAGTGTTGATATTAAGAAAGGTTGAACTTTTTGTTCATCTAAAAATTAAAGAGGCATGGTGATGATGTGTGAGCATTTCTATTCCTCGTTGAAATCCTAGTATTGTTTTGGGTCGGAAGCACGCGATGGTTCACTCCTACCAACCTCTTCCCTCGGGGCATGCGAGTAGTACCTTGATCTATGATAAAACTAATAAAACTTTGCAATAAATATATGAGTTCTTTATGACTAATGTGAAACCATGGACATACGCAATCTCACCTTCTCATATTTGCTACCCTTTCCGGTACCGTGTATTGCCCATTCTCACCTCGAGGATCGGTGCAACTTTTGCCGGTGCATCCAAACCCCGTGACATGATACGCTCTGTTGCACATAAGCCTTATTATATCTTCCTCAAAACAGCCACCATACCTACCTATCATGGCATTTCCATAGCCATTCCGAGATATATTGCCATGCAAATTCCATCGTCACTTCACATGACTAGTTTGTTCATCGTCATATTGCTTTGCATGATCATATAGAGCTGACATAGTATTTGTGGCAAAGCCACCGTTCATCATATTTTTTATACATGTCACGCTAGATCATTGCACATCCTGGTACACTGCCTGAGGCATTCATACAGAGTCATATCTTCGTATCAGTTCTTCATATCGAGTTGTAAGTAAATAAAAGTGTGATAATCATCATTATTAGAGCATTGTCCCAGTGAGGAAAGAATGATGGAGACTATGATTCTCCCACAAGTCGAGATGAGACTCCGGACGAAAAATAAAGATGGGGGAGGCCAAATGAGCCCACCATTCGAAAAAAATGAGAGAAAATGAGAGAAGGAACTTTCCTACTATCTTTTACCACACTTGTGCCTCAAAGTGGCACAGTGCTCTTCATGTAGAGAGTCTAATGATATGTCACTTCCATATGCTAGTGGGAATTACCTATTCATTATTACAAACTTGGCTTGTATATTCCTATGATGGGCTTCCTCAAATGCTCGAGGACTTCATGAGCAACCAAGTTGGATGCACACCCCACTTAGCTTCGTTTGAGTTTTCATACACTTATAGTTCTGGTGCATCATTTGCATGGCAATCCCTACTCCTCGTATTGACATCTATCGATGGGCATCTCCATAGCCCGTTGGTACGCCTAGTTGATGTGAGACTATCTTCTCCACTTTTTACCCCTTTGATATCTATCACCATACTCTATTCCACCTAAATGCTATGTCCAATGGCTCACGCTCATGTATTGCGTGAAGAATAAAAAGTTGATGCATATTGAAAAGGTACTATCCAATTGCCTAACTTGGACACCGTGGTAATTAACATTTGTTTTATGTGGTGAAGATGGAGTCATGCCTTGCTAAGATAATAAGATGAATGGGGGGGGGGGTAAACATTTCTTAAGGATCGTATACTTTTAAGGATTAATGTTTTTTGTTTCTTACACTTTAAATATTGTTGTGTTAATATTTGTTGATTCATCTTTTCTCAGTGACCATACATGCATAAGATTACATAATGGATAGCATGTCACATCAAAAATTCTGTTTTTATCATTTACCTACTCGAGGACAAGCAGGAATTAAGCTTGGGGATGCATGATACGTCTCCAACGTATCTATAATTTTTGATTGTTCCATGCTGATATATTATCATTCTAGGATACTTTTTGGGTCATTATTTACCAATTTATAATATTTTTGAGCACTAACCTATTGACCCAGTGCCCAGTGCCAGTTGCTGTTTTCTGCATGTTTTTTACTTTTCAGGTTTACAGTACCAAACGAAGTCCAATTGCCACGAAACTTTTTGATGATTTTTTCTGGACCAAAAGAAGACCTGGAAGCTTCGGAAGGAGGTCGGGAGGCGCACGAGGGCCCCACCACACATCAGGGCGTGCCCTGGGGGGGCGCCCTGATATGTGGTGGCCCCCTCGTGGCTCTCCCGACACCCCTCTCTGGCCTATATATTCTCTAATATTGCAAAACCCCAGAGGCAGTCTCGAAACCATTTTTCCACCGCCGCAAGTCTCTGTTCCGTTGTGAGGCCATCTGGAGCTCCGTTCCGGCACCCTGGCGGAGGGGGGATCGATCACGGAGGGCCTCTACATCAACCTTGTTGCCCTCATGATGATGTGGAGTAGTTCACCACAGACCTAAGGGTTCATAGCTAGTACCTAGATGGCAATCTCTCTATCTCTTGATCTTCAATACAATGGTCATCGCATCTTCGCTTTGATCTATCCGATGTAATCCTATTGTGCGGTGTGTTTGTTTGGATCCGATGAATTGTGGGTTTATGTTCAGATTATTCATGAAAAGTATTTGAGATACCTCTCATATATATTGTCTCTTAAATGCATGATCATTATAGCTTCGTAATGCTCTCCGATTTATTGATGTGCTTTGGCAAAGTAGATTGATATTTCATCGGTGGGAGTGGTGCGTTGTGGTAGGTTCAACCTAACGAGTTTCTATATCCCAGTGACAAAGTAGGGGACAAGATGCGCCTTTGTGTTGTTGCTACTAAGGATAACATGATGGGGTTCATTCATATTGCTTGAGTTTACTTTGTCTACATCATGTCATCGTTCTCCATGCATTACTCTGTTTTACTTAATACTCTAGATGCATGATGGATAGCGGTCGATGAGTGGAGTAATAGTAATAGGTGTAGGCAGGAGTCAGCCTATTTGTTTATGGACATGATGCCTATATACACATGATCATTGCCGTGAAAATCGCATAACTATCCGCTTTTCTATCATTTGCCCAACAGTAATTTGTTACCCACCGTATGTTGCCTACATGAGAGATGCCGCTAGGGAAAACTATGGCCCCCGGGTCTATTCACTTATATATTTGCAAACGCTACTATTACCTCACTGCCTTTATTTACTTTTCATTTTATTTTGCAATTGACAATTATCAACAATTATCTACACAACTCATTTTCTTGCAAATAACGAGATCAAGGGGATTGACAACCCTCTTGCCCGTCTTGGGTACAAGTTGTTTGTTCATTTGTGTGCAGCTGCTGAAGACGGTTGAGGATTGATATTCCTATTGGTTTAATAAACCTTGGTTTCATAACTGAGGGAAATACTTACCCACTTTGTGCCGCGATAACCCGTTCCTCTTCACGGAAAACCCAACGTAGATCACGAGTATCATCTGCCACTAAGGAAAAGTGGAAGGCTTCCACGATGGTGGGCGCCCAGATGGACCATCTTTCTAAAGCGGGGTACCTGTTGTCACCGGAGACCTCTCTCAGCCATAAGGCAAACAAGAAGTGCTTCAAAGGCCAACTTAGCTGAACTAGCATAAATTAAGAGGCATACAGAGGAGCAATGCAAACCGGAGATTAGCCAAAGACACGAGCCAAAGAATATGGCAAAGGCACAATGCAGAAAAAATGACTAAGGTAGATACACATGGTCTGTCAAGTGGCGTGGTTTAAGCAAACATTGGTGCAACGACATCCTATACAAACGATTTTTACCCCCTTTTCGTGACATAGTTTTAAACCATCGTCTTGGTTGTGTGTGCGATAGGGGTGGGTCCATCCCACATGACACAGAATTTTTTTCTATGATAGGGAGCAAGAATGCATACGTTTGGCAGAACTAAGCATATGCAATGTCTGCATCTATCTCAAACGCGAGTCACCATCCAAACATTTGCAATGTATCATATTTCACAAGCGCTCCATCGTTGCTACTCGTGTGGGATGGCATTACCATCACACGTGCTATTTTTTGATCGCATTACTCTGGTTTGTCCGTCTACCGGGACAGTAACTGTTGGAAATATGCCCTAGAGGCAATAATAAAGTGGTTATCATTATATTTCCTTGTTCATGATAATCGTTTATTATCCATGCTATAATTGTATTGATTGGAAACTCAATTGCATATGTGGATACATAGACAACACCGTGTCCCTAGTATGCCTCTAGTAGACTAGCTTGTTGATCAAAAGATGGTCAAGGTTTCCTGGCCATATACATGAGATGTCATTTGATAACGGGATCACATCATTAGGAGAATGATGTGATGGACAAGACCCAAATTATGAACGTAGCATATGATCGTGTCAGTTTACTGCTATTGTTTTCTGCATGTCAAGTATATGCTCCTATGACCATGAGATCATGCAACTCACTTACACCGGAGGAATACCTTGTGTGTATCAAACGTCGCAACGTAACTGGGTGACTATAAAGATGCTCTACAGGTATCTCCGAGGGTGTCTGTTGAGTTGGCATGGATCAAGACTGGGATTTGTTACTCCGTGTGATGGAGAGGTATCTCAGGGCCCACTCGGTAATACAACAACACAATAAGCCTTGCAAGCAAAGTGACTAAAGAGTTACCCACAGGATCTTGTATTACGGAACGAGTAAAGAGACTTGCTGATACGTCTCCAACGTATCTATAATTTTTGATTGTTCCAGGCTATTATATTATCTATTTTGGATGTTTTATATGCATTAATATGCTATTTTATATTATTTTTGGGACTAACCTATTAATCTAGTGCCTAGTGCCAGTTTCTGTTTTTTCCTTGTTTTCAAACGGAGTCCAAATGGAATAAAATCTTCGTGATGATTTTTCTTGGACCAGAAGAAACCTACCAGACTTGGAGAGGGGGGCAGAAGACCTGCCGGGAGATGACAAGCCTGCAGGGCACACCATAGGGGGGGGGGGCCTTGGCTTGTGGCCCCCCTGCAGGCCTCCTAACCCTAATCCTCCTCCTATAAATTCCCAATATTCCCCCAATACCAAAAAGAGCCACGATAATACTTTTCCACCGCCGGAAACCTCTGTTCCCGTGAGATCCCATCTTGGAGCCTTTTCCGGTAATCTGCCGGAGGGGGATTCGATCACAGAGGGCATCTACATCAACTCCACTGCCCCTCCGATGATGCGTGAGTAGTTCACCTCAGATCTTCGGGTCCATAGCTAGTAGCTAGATGGCTTCTTCTCTCTCTATGTTCTTCAATACCATGTTATTCATGATCTTCATGGAGATCTATCCGATGTAATACTCTTTTGCGGTGTGTTTGTCGAGATCCGATGAATTGTGGGTTTATGATCAGATTATCTATTAATATTATTTGAATCTTCTCTAAATTCTTATATGCATGATTTCATATCTTTGCAAGTCTCTTCGAGTTATTGGTTTGGTTTGGCCAACTAGATTGGTAATTCTTGCAATGGGAGAAGTGCTTAGTTTTGGGTTCAATCTTGCGGTGTCCTCACCCAGTGACAAAGTAGGGGTAGCGAGGCACGTATTTGTATTGTTGCCATCAAGGGTAAAAAGATGGGGTTTTCATCATATTGCTTGAGTTTATCCCTCTACATCATGTCATCTTACTTAATGCGTTACTCTGTTCTTCATGAACTTAATACTCTAGATGGAGGCAGGAGTCGGTCGATGTGTGGAGTAATAGTAGTAGATGCAGAATCGTTTCGGTCTACTTGACACGGACGTGATGCCTATATGCATAATCATTGCCTTGGATATCGTCATAACTATGCGCTTTTCTATCAATTGCTCGAAAGTAATTTGTTCACCCACCGTATTATTTTCCTTCAAGAGAGAAACCTCTAGTGAAACCTATGGCCCCCGGGTCTATCTTCCATATTATATTTTCAGATCTATAAACCAAAAATACCAAAAATACTTTGCTGCAATCTTTTTACTTTTGTTTTACTTTTCATTTTAGTAATCTTTTATATCTATCTCTATCGGATCTCATCCTTGCAAGTAACCGTGAAGGGATTGACAACCCCTTTATAGCGTTGGGTGCAAGTGTTTGATTGTTTGTGTAGGTGCAAAGATTGGGGCCTTGCTTGTACCTCCTATTGGATTGATACCTTGGTTCTCAACAACTAAGCGAACTACTTATCTACTTTGCTGCATCACCCTTTCCTCTTCATGGGAAAACCAACGCAAGCTCAAGAAGTAGCAAGAAGGATTTCTGGCGCCGTTGCCGGGGAGGATACATAGCAAGTCATGACATCAAGCCTACCAAGTACCCATCACAAACTCATCTCTTGCATTTACATTATTTGCCATTTTCCTCTCGTTTTCCTCTCCCCCACTTCTAAAACGATTTTCAGAAAAAACCCAAAAAGATTTGCCTTTTTATTCGCCCTTTTTCCGTTCGTCTTTTCGTTTGCTTTTTGTTTGCTTGTGTGTTAGAACGCTTAAACTCATGGCTAGCCTTACTACTATCGCTAGTACTCCCGAGAGTGAAGTTCTTAATTTTAAGCAAAGGGAGGGAGAAAACTTAAAAGATGCTTGGTATAGAATTTGCAATGCTCAAAATAAATCTACTCGTAAGCAATCTACTACCGTTCTCCTTCGCAATTTTTATGTGGGTGTTTCTCTTTGGAATAGATATGTTCTGGATACCATTACGGGGGGAAATTTCTTGGGAAGCCATACCGTTGATTCTTATAGTGCTATGATAAATTTGGTAGGTTCACCCCCACTCATGGTTAATGAAACTATCTTAACTTTGGAACATGTGATGCGAAGGCTTGATATTATTGAAAATAAAATTGCTACTGACGAGCTCATTGAAAACTTGGATGAAAAGATTCATAATCAAATTACTCAATATGGATCTAAGGTAGGAGTTACTTTAAAAAATCTAAGGGAGAAAGAACCCATAGTTAATGAAAAGATAGATCAGGATTCCATTAGAATTGGCAAGCTAGAAGATATTATTACCAACTTGGGTTCCGCTTTTGCCTCTGTTAAAACCACTCTAAATTTCCCTCCTACTAAGACTGCCAAGTTTATTTATGCTCCTAAAAATAAGGGTGAATCCTCTAGTAAAGGAGATGAAGATCTTAAGATGATAAGTGCTCACCCTAACTTTATTAATATTGTCCGGGAACCAATTGCTACAAGTGAATTTCTTGATTTCTTGCCTAGGAGTATGATTATTGATAAAACCAAAGAATCTCCTAGGGTTTATAAGTGTGCAATTGAGGAGTTGCATACCAAAGATGACAATACCTAGATCTATTGCGTTATGCCTAGCTTGGGGCGTTAAACAATAGCGCTTGTTGCGAGGCAACCCAATTTTATTTTATGTTTTTATTTTTGTTTGTTTTTGTTTCTGTTATTGAGTGTTTTACACATTATTACCTCTGTAGCAATTGTGTTTTATTGTTTTAATTAGTGTTTGAGCCAAGTAAGACCTTTGGGATGGTCTACGGTGATTGTTGATTTGATTTTGCTGAAAAACAGAAACTTTTGCGCTCAGTCCAGGAATTTTATAAATTCACCAGAGCGTCGAATGAGTCAGAAATTTTTAAAAAATATTAATATACAAATTGCCCATATTTTACTAATTTTTCAGAATTTTTGGAGTTACAGAAGTATTCGAAGTTTACAGATTGCTACAGACTGTTTTGTTTTTGACAGATTCTGTTCTCTTTGTGTCGTTTGCTTATTTTGATGTATCTATGGGTTGTATCGGGGGGTATGAACCATGGAGAAGTTGGAATACAGTATATATTACACCAATATAAATAAATAATGAGTTCACAACAGTACCTAAAGTGGTGATTTATTTTTCTTATACTAACGGATCTCACGAGTTTCTGTTGAGTTTTGTGTTGTGAAGTTTTCAATTTTTGGGTAAAGATTTGATGGACTATGGAATAAGGAGTGGCAAGAGCCTAAGATTGGGGATGCCCAAGGCACCCGAAGCCATATTCAAGGATACCAAAGAGCCTAAGCTTGGGGATGCCCCGGAAGGCATCCCCTCTTTCGTCTTCAATCCATCGGTAAATTTACTTGAGGCTATATTTTTATTCACCACATGATATGTGTTTTGCTTGGAGCGTCTTGTATGATATGAGTCTTTGCTTTTTAGTTTGCCACAATCATCCTTGCTGCACACATCTTTTGAGAGGGACACGCATTAATCATGAATTTATTAGAATACTCTATGTGCTTCACTTATATCTTTTGAGCTAGGCAATTTTGCTCTAGTGCTTCACTTATATCTTTTTAGAGCACGGTGGCGTTTTATTTTATAGAAATAATTGAACTCTCATACCTCACTTATATTATTTTTAGAGTCTTTAAACAGCGTGGTAATTGGTTTAGGTTATGAATTTAGTCCTAATATAATGGGCATCCAAGAGGGATATGATAAAAACTTTCATATGAAGTGCATTGAATACTATGAGAAGTTTGATTCCTTGCATATAGTTTTGAGATATAAAGATGGTGATATTAGAGTCATGCTAGTAAGTAATTGTGGATTGGTAGAAATACTTGTGTTAAGGTTTGTGATTCCCGTAGCATGCACGTATGGTGAACCGTTATGTAACGAAGTCGGAGCATGATTTGTTTAATGATTGTCATCCTTTGTGTGAGGGTCGGGAGCGCGCGATGGTTAACTCCTACCAACCTCTCCCCTAGGAGCATGCGTCTAATACTTTGCTTCGATAACTAATAGACTTTTGCAATAAGTATGTGAGTTCTTTATGACTAATTTGAGTCCATGGATTATATGCACTCTCACCCTTTCACCATTGCTAGCCTCTCTAGTACCGCGCAACTTTCGCCAGTGCATTAAACCCACCTTCCTCAAAACAGCAACCATATACCTTCCTCAAAACAGCCACCATACCTACCTATTATGGCATTTCCATAGCCATTCCGAGATATATTGCCATGCAACTTCCACCGTTCCGTTTATCATGACACGCACCATCATTTTCATATTGCTTTGCATGATCATAAGATAGCTAGCATGATGTTTTCATGGCTTGTCCGTTTCTTGATGTCATTTGCTATGCTAGATCGTTGCACATCCCGGTACACCACCATAAGCATTCATATAGAGTCATATTTTGTTCTATATCGAGTTGTAATTCTTGAGTTGTAAGTAAATAAAAGTGTGATGATCATCATTAGAGCATTGCCCCATGAGAGGAAAGGATCATGGAAGCTATGATTCCCTCACTAGTTGGGATGAGTCTCCGGACTTTAAAAATAATAAAAGAGGTCAATGAAGCCCAAATAAAAAAAAAGAGGCCAAAGATGCCCACAAAAAAAAGAGAAAAGAGAGAAGGGACAATGCTACTATCCTTTTTCCACACTTGTGCTTCAAAGTAGCACCATGATCTTCATGATAGAGAGTCTCCTATTTTGTCACTTTCGTATACTAGTGGGAATTTTTCATTATATAACTTGGCTTGTATATTCCAATGATGGGCTTCCTCAAATTGCCCTAGGTCTTCATGAGCAAGCGAGTTGGATGCACACCCACTTAGTTTCTTTTTGAGCTTTCATACACTTATAGCTCTAGTGCATCCGTTGCATGGCAATCCCTACTCACTCACATTGATATCTATTGATGGGCATCTCCATAGCCCGTTGATACGCCTAGTTGATGTGAGACTATCTTCTCCTTTTCCTCACAACCTCCACCATATTCTATTCCACCTATAGTGCTATATCCATGGCTCACGCTCATGTATTGCGTGAAAGTTGAAAAGGTTTGAGAACATAAAAGGTGTGAAACAATTGCTTGACTTGTCATCGGGGTTGTGCATGATTTAAATACTTTGTGTGGGGAGGATGGAGCATAGCCAGACCATATGATTTTGTAGGGATAACTTTCTTTGGCCATGTTATTTTGAAAGGGCACAATTGCTTTGTTAGTATGCTTGAAGTATTATTGTTTTTATGTCAATATTAAAATTTTGTTTTGAATCTTACGGATCTGAACATTCATGCCACAATAAAGAATATTACATGGATAAATATGTTAGGTAGCATTCCACATCAAAAATTCCGTTTTTATCATTTACCTACTCGAGGACGAGCAGGAATTAAGCTTGGGGATGCTTGATATGTCTCCAACGTATCTATAATTTTTGATTGTTCCATGCTATTATATTACCTGTTTTGGATGTTTTATATGCATTAATATGCTATTTTATATTATTTTTGGGACTAACCTATTAATCTAGTGCCTAGTGCCAGTTTCTGTTTTTTCCTTGTTTTTGAGTATTGCAGATAAGGAATATCAAAGGGAGTCCAAACGGAATAAAATCTTCGTGATGATTTTTCTTGGACCAGAAGAAACCTACCAGACTTGGAGAGGGGGGCAGAAGACCTGCCGGGAGACGACAAGCCTGCAGGGCGCGCCCCCCTGGCTTGTGGCCCCCCTGCAGGCCTCCTAACCCTAATCCTCCTCCTATAAATTCCCAAATATTCCCCCAATACCAAAAAGAGCCACGATAATACTTTTCTGCCGCCGAAAGCCTCTGTTCCCGTGAGATCCCATCTTGGAGGCTTTTCTGGTAATCTGCCGGAGGGGGATTCGATCACGGAGGGCATCTACATCAACTCCATTGCCCCTCCGATGATGCGTGAGTAGTTCACCTTAGATCTTCGGGTCCATAGCTAGTAGCTAGATGGCTTCTTCTCTCTCTATGTTCTTCAATACCATGTTCTTCATGATCTTCATGGAGATCTATCCGATGTAATACTCTTTTGCGGTGTGTTTGTCGAGATCCGATGAATTGTGGGTTTATGATCAGATTATCTATGAATATTATTTGAATCTTCTCTGAATTCTTATATGCATGATTTCATATCTTTGCAAGTCTCTTCGAGTTATTGGTTTGGTTTGGCCAACTAGATTGGTAATTCTTGCAATGGGAGAAGTGCTTAGTTTTGGGTTCAATCTTGCGGTGTCCTCACCCAGTGACAAAGTAGGGGTAGCGAGGCACGTATTTGTATTGTTGCCATCAAGGGTAAAAAGATGGGGTTTTCATCATATTGCTTGAGTTTATCCCTCTACATCATGTCATCTTACTTAATGCGTTACTCTGTTCTTCATGAACTTAATACTCTAGATGCAGGCAGGAGTCGGTCGATGTGTGGAGTAATAGTAGTAGATGCAGAATCGTTTCGGTCTACTTGACACGGACGTGATGCCTATATGCATAATCATTGCCTTCGATATCGTCATAACTATGCGCTTTTCTATCAATTGCTCGAAAGTAATTTGTTCACCCACCGTATTATTTTCCTTCAAGAGAGAAACCTCTAGTGAAACCTATGGCCCCCGGGTCTATCTTCCATATTATATTTTCAGATCTATAAACCAAAAATACCAAAAATACTTTGCTGCAATCTTTTTACTTTTGTTTTACTTTTCGTTTTAGTAATCTTTTATATCTATCTCTATCGGATCTCATCCTTGCAAGTAACCGTGAAGGGATTGACAACCCCTTTATAGCGTTGGGTGCAAGTGTTTGATTGTTTGTGTAGGTGCAAAGATTGGGGCCTTGCTTGTACCTCCTACTGGATTGATACCTTGGTTCTCAACAACTAAGCGAAATACTTATCTACTTTGCTGCATCACCCTTTCCTCTTCATGGGAAAACCAACGCAAGCTCAAGAAGTAGCACTTGCCGGTAACGAGATTGAACTAGGTATAGAGATACCGACGATCGAATCTCGGACAAGTAACATACCGAAGAACAAAGGGAACATCATACGGGATTAACTGAATCCTTGACATAGAGGTTCAACCGATAAAGATATTCGTAGAATATGTAGGAGCCAATATGCACATCCAGGTCCCGCTATTGGTTATTGACCGTAGAGGTGTCTCGGTCATGTCTGCATAGTTCTCGAACCCGCGGGGTCTGCACACTTAAGGTTCGGTGACATTTCGGTATAGTTGAGTTATGTATGTTGGTGACCGAAGGTTGTTCGGTGTCCCAGATGAGATCCCGGACGTCACGAGGAGCTCCGGAATGGGCCGAAGGTAAAGATTGATATATAGGAAGTCCCGTTTTGGTCACCGGAAAAGTTTCGGGTAATCCAGTAATGTACCAGGGGTGCCGGGAGTGTTCCGGAGGGCCATCGGGAGGGGCCACTCGCACCGGGAGGCCACGTGGGCCTTAGGGGTGGCGCACCAGCCCTTAGTGGGCTGGGCAAGCCAGCCCCTAAGGGCCCATGCGGCTAGGGTGAGGGGAAAGGAAAAAACCCCAAGTGGGGAAGGGAAACTCCAAGTAGGAAAGGAATCCTGCTTGGAGTAGGATTGGAGGTGGACTCCTCCACCTCCTCCTGGTTCGGCCGACTCCTAGGGGAAACCCTAGGGGCGCCAGCCCCTCCCCTCCCTCCTATATATACTAGAGGGGAGAGAGGGCCAAGACACCCAAGCCACGGTGCAGCCCTCTCTCCCCAATAGATCGTCTCCTCTAGTTTTCGGCAGTGCTTAGGCGAAGCTCTGCCGGAATAGTACCACCACCATCGCCGCCACGCTGTCACGCAACCGGAGAACTCGTCTACCTCTTCGCCCCTCGTGCTAGATCAAGAAGGTGGAGATCGTCATCAAGCTGTACGTGTGCTGAACGCGGAGGTGCCGTCCGTTCGGCGCTAGATCGGGACGCATCGCGGGACGGCTGCGATTTGGATCGCGAAGACGTTCGACTACACCAACCACGTTTCTTAACGCTTCCCGCTTACCGATCTACAAGGGTACGTAGATCCACTCTCCCTCTCGTAGATGCTCATCACCATGGATAGATCTTGCGTGTGCGTAGGAAAATTTTTGTTTCCCATGCAACGTTTCCCAACAGTGGCATCATGAGCTAGGTCTATGCGTAGATGAGATCACGAGTAGAACACAAAGGAGTTTTTGGGCGTTGATGCTCAGATTGCTTCCTCCCTTGGTCTTTTTTTGATTCAGCGGTATTGTGGGATGAAGCGGCCCGGACCAACCTTACTCGTACGCTTACGAGAGACCGGTTCCATCAACTGACATGTGACTTTGTTGCATAAAGATGGCTGGCGGGTGTCTGTCTCTCCCACTTTAGTTGGATCGGATTTGACAAAGGCGGTCCTTGAGAAGGTTGAATAGCAATTTGTGTATCACCGTTGTGGTTTTTGCGTAGGTAAGAATCGTTCTTGCTAGATACCCGTAGCAGCCACGTAAAACATGCAACAACAATTAGAGGACGTCTAACTTGTTTTTGCAGGGTATGTTGTGATGTGATATGGCCAATTACATGATGAGATATATGTGATGTATGAGATGATCATGTTTTGTATAGAATATCACGACTTGCATGTCGATGAGTACGGCAACCGGCAGGAGCCATAGGGTTGTCTTCAATTTATTTTCGCCGTTTTGCTTTACTTTATCGCTCTGAGTTAGCAATAGTCATAGAAGCAACAGTTGGCGCGACAACCTCATGGCGACACGTTGATGGAGATCAAGATGATGGAGATCATGGTGTCATGCCGGTGACGATGGAGATCATGCCGGTGCTTTGGAGATGGAGATCAAAAGCACAAGTTCATGGCCATATCATGTCACTTATGATTTGCATGTGATGTTAATCCTTTTATGCATCTTATTTTGCTTAGGACGGCGGTAGCATTATAAGGTGATCCCTCACTAAAATTTCAAGATAAAATTGTGTTCTCCCCGAGTGTGCACCGTTGCGAAAGTTCGTCGTTTCGAGACACCACGTGATGATCGGGTGTGATAGACTCTACGTTCGCATGCAACGGGTGCAAGCCAGTGTTGCACATGCGGAACACTCGGGTTAAACTTGACGAGCCTAGCATGTACAGACATGGCCTCGGAACACAAGAGACCGAAAGGTCGAACATGAGTCATATAGTAGATATGATCAACATGAAGATGTTCACCATTGAAACCACCTCATCTCACGTGATGATCGGACTTGAGTTGGTGAATTTGGATCATGTGACACTCAAATGACCAGAGGGATGTCAATTTGAGTGGGAGTTTTTTTTAAGTAATATGATTAACTAAACTCATTATCCTGAACAATAGTCTAAGTTGTCTTTGCAAAATTTATGTTGTAGATCAATGGCTCGCGCAGTAGCACCCCTGGATTTCAATGCGTTCCTAGAGAAAGCTAAGTTGAAAGATGATGGAAGTAACTTTGTAGACTGGGCCCGTAATCTAAGGATTATCCTTACGGCTTCCCAAAAGGCTTATGTCCTTGATGCACCGCTTGGTGAACCACCCGCTCCAGTAGAGTCTGCAGACGTTGCGAACGCCTGGCAGACACGTTCTGATGATTACTCAATAGTTCAATGTGCAATGTTGTATGGCTTAGAACCGGGACTTCAAAGACGTTTTGAACGTCATGGAGCATATGATATGTTCCAGGAGTTGAAGTTTATCTTTCAGAAGAATGCCCGGATCGAGTGGTATGAGACCTCCGATAAGTTCTATGCTTGCAAGATGGAGGAGAACAGGTCTGTCAGTGAACACATACTCAAAATGTCTGGGTATTCCACCCGTCTGGCTAAATTGGGGATGCCCCTTCCGCCAGAGGCGATCACTGACAGAGTTCTTCAATCACTGCCACCAAGCTACAAAAGCTTCGTGTTGAACTATAACATGCACGGGATGAACAAGTCAGTCGCCGAGCTGTTTGCGATGTTGAAAGTCACTGAGTCTGAGATTCAGAAGGAGCATCAAGTGTTGATGGTCAATAAAACCACTAGTTTCAAGAAGAATGGCAAGGGTAAGAAGGGTAACTCCAAGAAGAGTGGCAAAGCAGTTGCCCCTCCCGTGAAGAAACCCAACGCTGGACCCAAGCCAGAAACTGAGTGCTTTCATTGCAAGGGAACTGGTCACTGGAAGCGGAACTGCCCCAAGTATCTGGCTGACAAGAAGGCGGCCAACACCAAACAAGGTATATATGATATACATGTTATTGATGTGTACCTTATCAACTCTCGTAGTAGTGCCTGGGTATTTGATACCGGTTCGGTTGCTCACATTTGCAACTCAAAACAGGAACTGCGGAATAGACGGAGGCTGGAAAAGGACGAAGTGACGATGCGCGTGGGAAATGGTTCCAAGGTTGATGTGATCGCCGTCGGCACGCTCGCTCTTCGATTACCATCGGGATTAGTGATGAACCTGAATAATTGTTATTTAGTGCCTGCGTTGAGCATGAACATTATATCTGGATCTTGTTTATTATGAGATGGTTACTCATTTAAATCAGAGAATAGTGGTTGTTCTATTTTTATGAGTAATATCTTTTATGGTCATGCACCCAATGTGAGGGGTTTATTCTTATTGAATCTCGATAGTGATGATACACATGTTCATAACATTGATGCCAAAAGATGTAGAATTTATAATGATAGCACCACTTTCTTGTGGCACTGCCACTTAGGTCATATTGGTGTAAAACGCATGAAGAAGCTCCATGCCGATGGACTTTTGGAGTCACTTGATTTTGAATCACTTGACACATGTGAACCATGCCTCATGGGCAAGATGACTAAGACCTCGTTCTCTGGAACAATGGAACGGGCAAGTGACTTGTTGGAAATCATACATACTGATGTGTGCGGTCCGATGAGCATTGAGGCACGCGGTGGATATTGTTATTTTCTCACCTTCACTGATGACTTAAGTAGATATGGGTATATTTACTTAATGAAACACAAGTCTGAAACATTTGAAAAGTTCAAGCAATTTCAGAGTGAAGTTGAGAATCATCGTAACAAGAAGATTAAATTCCTACGATCTGATCGGGGAGGAGAATGTGTGAGTTATGAGTTTGGCAGTCACTTAAGACAATGTGGAATTGTTTCACAATTAACACCGCGTGGAACACCACAACGTAATGGTGTGTCCGAACGTCGTAATCGAACCTTATTGGATATGGTGCGTTCTATGATGCCTCTTGCCCATTTGCCACTATCGTTTTGGGGTTATGCATTAGAGACAGCTGCATTCACTTTAAATAGGGCAACATCGAAATCCGTTGAGACGACACCATATGAACTGTGGTTTGGCAAGAAGCCAAAGTTGTCGTTTCTTAAAGTTTGGGGATGTGATGCTTATGTCAAAAAGCTTCAGCCTGAAAAGCTAGAACCCAAAGCGGAGAAATGCGTCTTCATAGGATACCCAAAAGAGATAGTTGGGTATACCTTCTATCTCAGATCCGAAGGCAAAGTGTTTGTCGCTAAAAACGGAACATTTCTTGAGAAAGAGTTTCTCTCGAAAGAATTGAGTGGGAGGAAAATAGAACTTGATGAGGTTGTTGAACCTTTACTTCAACCTGAGAGTAGTGCAGCGCAGAAAGATTTTTCTGTAGAGCCTACATCGGTTGAAGAGGAAGTTAATGATGATGATCATGAAGCTTCGGATCAAGTTGCTATCGAACCTCATAGGTCGACAAGGACGCGTACTGCTCCTGAGTGGTACGGCAACCCTGTCTTAGAGGTCATGTTGTTGGACAACGATGAACCTACGAGCTATGAAGAAGCGATGATGGGCCCGGATTCCGAGAAATGGTTAGATGCCATGAAATCCAAGATGGGATCCATGTATGAAAACAAAGTATGGGCTTTGGAAGTATTACCTGAAGGGCGAAAGGCCATTCAGAACAAATGGATCTTTAAGAAGAAGACGGACGCGGACGGTAATGTCACCGTCTATAAAGCTTGACTTGTGGCAAAGGGTTTTTCACAAGTTGAAGGAGTTGACTACGATGAGACCTTCTCACCCGTAGCAATGCTTAAGTCCGTCAGAATCATGTTAGCAATAGCTGCATTTTTCGATTATGAAATTTGGCAGATGGATGTCAAAACAGCGTTCCTTAACGGTTTCCTTAAGGAAGAGTTGTATATGATGCAACCAGAAGGTTTTGTCGATCCAGAGAATGCTGACAAAGTTTGCAAACTCCAACGATCCATTTATGGACTGGTGCAAGCATCTCGAAGTTGGAATCTTCGCTTTGATGAGGTGATCAAAGCGTTCGGGTTTATACAAGTTTACGGAGAAGCTTGTATTTACAAGAAAGTGAGTGGGAGCTCTATAGCATTTCTAATATTATATGTGGATGACATATTGCTGATTGGAAACAATATAGAAATGTTGGAAAGCGTGATGGAATATTTGAACAAGAGTTTTTCAATGAAGGACCTAGGAGAAGCTGCTTTCATATTAGGCATCAAGATCTATAGAGATAGATCGAGACGCTTAATAGGACTTTCACAGAGCACATACCTTGACAAAGTTTTGAAGAAGTTCAAAATGGATCAGTCCAAGAAGGGGTTCTTGCCTGTATTGCAAGGTGTGAAGTTGAGTAAGACTCAATGCCCAGTGACTGCAGAAGATAGAGAAAAGATGAGTGTCGTCCCCTATGCTTCAGCCATAGGCTCTATCATGTATGCAATGCTGTGCACAAGACCTGATGTCAGCCTTGCCATAAGTATGGCCGGAAGGTTTCAAAGTGATCCAGGAATGGAACACTGGACGGCGGTCAAGAATATCCTTAAGTACCTGAAAAGGACTAAGGACATGTTTCTCGTTTATGGAGGTGATCAAGAGCTCGTCGTAAAGGGTTACGTCAATGCAAGCTTTGACACTGATCCGGATGACTCTAAGTCTCAAACCGGATACGTATTTATTCTCAATGGGGGTGCGGTAAGCTGGTGCAGTTCCAAGAAGAGCGTGGTAGCTGATTCTACATGCGAAGCGGAGTACATCGCTGCCTCAGAGGCGGCGAAGGAAGGTGTCTGGATGAAGGAGTTCATGACAGATCTTGGAGTAGTGCCCAGTGCACTAAACCCAATGACTCTGTTCTGTGACAACACTGGTGCCATTGCTTTGGCCAAGGAACCAAGGTTTCACAAGAGGACCAGACACATAAAGCGACGTTTCAATTCCATCCGCGATTACATCAAGAGGAGGACATAAATATTTGCAAAGTCCACACGGATCTGAATGTCGCAGACCCGATGACTAAACCTCTTCCAAGGGCTAAACATGATCAACACCAGAACTGTATGGGTGTTAGATTCATTACATTGTAAATCACATAGTGACGTGAGCTAGATTATTGACTCTAGTGCAATAGGGAGACTATTAGAAATATGCCCTAGAGGCAATAATAAAGTGGTTATTACTATATTTCCTTGTTCATGATAATTGTTTATTATCCATGCTATAATTGTATTGATTGGAAACTCAATTGCATGTGTGGATACATACACAACACTGTGTCCCTAGTATGCCTCTAGTAGACTAGCTTGTTGATCAAAAGATGGTCAAGGTTTCCTGGCCATAGACATGAGATGTCATTTGATAACGGGGTCACATCATTAGGAGAATGATGTGATGGAAAAGACCCAAACTATGAACGTAGCATATGACCGTGTCAGTTTATTGCTATTGTTTTCTGCATGTCAAGTATCTGTTCCTATGACCATGAGATCATGCAACTCACTGACACCGGAGGAATACCTTGTGTGTATCAAACGTCGCAACGTAACTGGGTGACTATAAAGATGCTATACAGGTATCTCCGAGGGTGTCTGTTGAGTTGGCATGGATCAAGACTGGGATTTGTTACTCCGTGTGACGGAGAGGTATCTTAGGGCCCACTCGGTAATACAACATCACAATAAGCCTTGCAAGCAAAGTGACTAAAGAGTTAGCCACGGGATCTTGTATTACGGAATGAGTAAAGAGACTTGCCGGTAACGAGATTGAACTAGGTATAGAGATACCGACGATCGAATCTCGGGCAAGTAACATACCGAAGAACAAAGGGAACATCATACGGGATTAACTGAATCCTTGACATAGAGGTTCAACCGATAAAGATCTTCGTAGAATATGTAGGAGCCAATATGGACATCCAGGTCCCGCTATTGGTTATTGACCGTAGAGGTGTCTCGGTCATGTCTGCATAGTTCTCGAACCCGCAGGGTCTGCACACTTAAGGTTCGATGACGTTTCGGTATAGTTGAGTTATGTATGTTGGTGACCGAAGGTTGTTCGGAGTCCCGGATGAGATCCCGGATGTCACGAGGAGCTCCGGAATGGTCCGGAGGTAAAGATTGATATATAGGAAGTCCCGTTTTGGTCACCGGAAAAGTTTCGGGTAATTCCGGTAATGTATCGGGGGTGCCGGGAGGGTTCCGGAGGGCCATCGGGAGGGGCCACTCACGCCGGGAGGCCACGTGGGCCTTAGGGGTGGCGCACCAGCCCTTAGTGGGCTGGGCAAGCCAGCCCCTAAGGGCCCATGCGGCTTGGGTGAGGGAAAAGGAAAAAACCCCAAGTGGGGAAGGGAAACTCCAAGTAGGAAAGGAATCCTACTTGGAGTAGGATTGGAGGTGGACTCCTCCACCTCCTCCTGGTTCGGCCGAATCCTAGGGGAAACCCTAGGGGCGCCAGCCCTTCCCCTCCCTCCTATATATACTAGAGGGGAGAGAGGGCCAAGACACCCAAGCCACGGTGCAGCCCTCTCTCCCCAATAGATGGTCTCCTCTAGTTTTCGGCAGTGCTTAGGCGAAGCCCTGCTGGAATAGTTCCACCACCATCACCGCCACGCCTTCGCGCTGCCGGAGAACTCGTGTACCTCTTCGCCCCTCTTGCTGGATCAAGAAGGCGGAGATCGTCATCAAGCTGTACGTGTGCTGAACGTGGAGGTGCCGTCCGTTCGGCGCTAGATCGGGACGGATCGCGGGACGGCTGCGATTTGGATCGCGAAGACGTTCGACTACACCAACTGCGTTTCTTAACGCTTCCCGCTTAGGGATCTACAAGGGTATGTAGATCCAATCTCCCTCTCGTAGATGCTCATCACCATGGATAGATCTTGCGTGTGCGTAGGAATTTTTTTGTTTCCCATGCAACGTTTCCCAACAGTAACAATATATGTAGAAGCTATATGAGTTACTTCACACCAGAACTGTGACACCTTGTGTGTGACAGAAGTGCCAATATAAATACTCTCCTCTGCTCTTCATCGGGACGATAACTAATTAGAATACTTCAACGAAAGTGATACACCACCCTGTTTGGTTTGCGGGACCATTCTATATATAGAGAGTCCTCATGTTTTGACACTTTCATATACTAGTGGGAATTTTTACGTTATATAACTTGACTTGCATATTCCATTGACGGACTTCCTCGAATGTCCTAGTTCTTCATGAGCAAGTAAGTTAGGTGTACACCCACTTAGTTTCAGTAGAGAGATTTCATACACTTATAGCTCTAGTGCATCAGTTACATGGCAATCCCTACTCCTTACATCGATATCGATTGAAAGGCGTCCCATGGCCTAATGATCCGCCGAGATGATGTGAGACTTTCTCTATTTTTGTCTTCCCTTATCAATCCCTACCATCATTCTATTCCACCTAAAGTGTTGATAGTCCATGGCTCACGCTCAGGTATTGAGTGAAATTGAAAATTCTGAAGCACGTGAAAACATGCGAGTCAAATGCTTGGTTAGGCACCGGGATGTTCATAATTTATGCTTTAAGGAGGAAGACCAAGTTATGCCATTGCTTAAATGATTAAATGAGTATGGAAAACGTTCTTTAGCTCCATTATTATGAAAGGCAATGATCAATTACATGCATGTGTTTATATGATTGTTTCAATATCAAATTGATAGACTATTGCCTTGAATTATTCCTATCCTAATATTTATGACATGATTATATTATTTGATCAAGATCGTGCTAGGTAGCATTCCACATCAAAAAAATTATCTTTGTTTCATCATTTATCTACTTGAGCACGAGCAGGAATTAAGCTTGGGGATGATGATACTTCTCCATTGTATCTATAATTTTTGAATGTTTAATGCCATTATTTTACTATTTCCACATACTTTTGGCAATAATTTATATGATTTCTTGGACTAAGATATTAATCTAGTGCCCAGTGCTAGTTCCTGTTTTTGCATGTTTTTTGTTTCGCAGAAAATCCATATCAAATGAAGTCCAAATGCGATAAAATTTTACGCAGATTTTTTGTGGAATATGATAACCCACAAGTATAGGGGATCAATTGTAGCCTTTTTCGATAACTAAGAGTGCCGAAACCAACGAGGAGTTAAAGGTAGAATTAATATTCCCTTCAAGTTCTATCAACCATTGATACAACTCTACGCACACTTAATGTTTGCTTTACCTAGAACAAGAATAACACTACCTCGTAAGTGTAATATGATAAGTTTGCAAGAATAAAACTATAATTACTTAGCTAGGTAATAAAAGTTATTTCATTTAGTAGAGAGATTTTTGCAGAACGATGGGAAATATTATCCATGGGAAATTTAATATAACACGATAGATACTTATCATATGCAATGAGGGAGAGGCATACGCTAACATACTTTCCGTACTTGGATCACATGCAATTATGATTGGAACTCTAGCAAGCATCCGCAACTACTAAAGATCATTAAGGTAAAACCCAACGATAGCATTAAGTAACAAGTCCTCTTTACTCCCATACGCAACAACCCCCTTACTCGGGTTTAAACTTCTGTCACTCCCGCAGCCCACTACAAGCGAATTACGGACGTATTACAACACCCCACAGTGGTGATTCCACACGCTTGCGTGACACGGAAGGCACTATAGGATAGCATCATATCAACATACAACTCATATCAATCACACCATACCACAATTAACCCGTAGGACAAAAATGATATACTCAAACATCATAGGATGGCAACACATCATTGGATAAAAATATGTGGCATAAGGCACCATGTTTAAGTAGAGATTACAACAGGGAAAATAGGTGTTACACCACTGCATAGAGGGGGAGAGAGTTGGTAATGACGGCGGCGAAGTTGTTCGTGTAGATCCTCGTCACGATGATTCCCCCGATGGCACTCCGGTGCCACCGGAAGAGAGGGGGAGAGAGCCCCCCTCCTTCTTATTCTTCCTTGGACTAACGTCTAGATGGGAGGAGGGTTTCCTGTCTGGTCTTTGGCCGTCATGGCTCCCTGAGGGCAGGAGCCCCTCTGAGATTGGATCTCTCTCTCCTTTTCTCTTCTGTTTCGCGCCCCTGTTCTCTAGCCCTTCACCGTTTCTTAAATATCCGAAGATCCGTAACTCCGATTGGGCTGAAATTTTGAGGGGACTATTTGGATATTATCTGGCTTGTTGACGAAGTACACCCCCAACCGAGCTACGAGGGAGTCACAAGCTCAAGGGGCGTGCCTACCCCCTGGGGCGCGCCGTGTGAGCTCGTGACTCTCTCGGACATTGTCTGGCATTGATTCTTTTTCCAAAAAATCACATATATTCCAAAATAAATCCCCGTAAATTTTTATTGCATTTCTACTTCGTTTCATATGAATTTTTTAGGAAACAAAAAAATGCAACAAACAGGAAATGGCACTGTGCACTGGATCAATATGTTAGTCCAAGAAAGTCATATAAATTGTTGCCAAAAGTATGTGAAAGTTGTAAAATAATGGCATGGAACAATAAAAAATTATAGATACGACGGAGACATATCAGCATCCCCAATCTTAATTCATGCTCGTCCTTGAGTAGGTAAATGATAAAAAGTTAATTTTTGATGTGGAATGCTACCTACCATAATCTTGATCATGTAATCTAATCATGACATGAATATTAAGATACGAGTGATTCAGGGCAATAGTCTATCAATTTGATATTGAAACAATAAACAAAACATGCATGCATTTCATCATTGCCTTTCATAATAATGGAGCTAAAGGAAATAACCTCTATACACTTAGTTGTGGTAGGCATGACACACACTTTCTTCCCTGCATATATATATATCAAATCAGGAGTACCCTGGTACCAAACCAAGCAATTGTATGATAGTTTTTCATGCGCTTCAACATTTTCAACTTGACTCAATAGATGAGCGTGAGACATGGACATATCACTATGGGTGGAATAGAATGCGGTGGTAGAGATCAATGTGAGAAGTCAAAAAGGAAGAAAGGCTCGCATCAACTCGGCGGATCAATAAGCAATGGAGAGGCCTATCAATCAATATCAATGCGAGAAGTAGGGATTGTTATGCAACGGATGCACTAGAGCTATAAGTGTATGAAAAATCACTATGGAAACTAAGTGGGTTTGCATCCAACTTGCTTGCTCATGAAGACCTCGGGCATTTGAGGAAGCCCGTCATCGGAATATACAAGTCAAGTTCTATAATGTAAAATTTTCACTAGTATATGAAAATGATAAATCACGGAGAATCTCTATATGAAGAACATGGTCTTGCTTTGAATCAAAAGTGTGGTAAAAGGATAGTAACATTGCCCCTTCTCTATTTTATCTCATTTATTATTATTATTTTCTCTTTCTTTTTTCTCCTTTTTTTATTTTTATTTTCTCTTTTTTTCGTCCGGAGTCTCATCCCAACTTGTGAGGGAATCATGGTCTCCATCATTCTTTCCTCACCGGGACAATGCACTAATAATGATGATCATCACACTTTTATTTACTTACAACTCGATAAAACTATACAAGATGACTTTATATGGCAATATATCTAAGAATGGCTATGGAAATGCCATAATAGGTAGGTATGGTGGCTGTTTTGTGGAAGATATAAGGAGCCTTATGTGTGGTAGAGCGTTTCATATCACGGGGTTTGGATGCACCGACGAAGTTTGCACCAACTCTTGAGGTGAGAAACGGCAATGCACAACGGAGGTTACCAGTAACGCATGTAATTACATCCCTCTTAACTTCCCCTTGTAACGCAACAATAAAGGAGGCGGTTGCACTCTATATAAGACCCCCTTGGTTCTGTGACAAGGGTTCGCAATGCTCTTGTATTCGTACATCCCAGAGAAAACAAAGGCATTCGACTCAAGACATAGGGCTATTACCTCTCTGTGAGGGGCCTGAACTCGTAAATCCGAGTGTCACATTTGCGTCGTAGCTAGATTCCGCCCGTGTTCGTACCCCTAGTACTCACTGTCAGATTCCTTGCCTCGACAATATTCTGAATGTTGTTTTAGGACTACCGTTACACTTAATGACATCCTAAGATCCGGGAAAAATGATCACCAACAACACTTGAGCCAGTCTTAGAGGCAAGACTAGGAATCTTTATTTTTACCATTTATCATTCCACACGCGCATATGAGTTTTCCACTGAATCGCGTATTCCATTATCATAGCAGTTATACCATATAATATAAACCCTTAATTATGAATATGGAAATACAATAATATAACATTATTGCCTATAGGGAATATTTTCAACATAATATAGGTAGGAAGTGAGGGAAAACTGCATTGACCAGAGGCAATCATCCATCTTAACTTAAATAATGTGAGCGAATTGCAAGCCTCTTCATAATTTGTAATGATGTAAATGAAGTGTTCTGTTTTTGGTTGTGTATAGCTAAGAGGTGTGCCAAGATAAGTGAAAGGAAATGACTCAATGGCACATCCCAAAAATGAAGATAGGTGTTGAATGGCCTCCAGTTCAGTTAATGGGTAGAATGTTCAATTTTGATAACTGACTTTGAGGCTAGAGGCTTTGGAGAATATATTCACAAGATTTTTGAGCTAATTAAGTTTCTTAGGGAAAGCTTGCATAATGATCAAACTATCACAAGCATGCTGCAATATAGGAAAGTGAGGGCAAGAGTAAAATTTAATTGGTGGATTGATCATACCCTTTTGTCTGGTATCACTGAGAATTGTTTGTAAGAAGCCATGAGCTAAACAAAAGCAATGGGGACAGTGGATCTCCCTGCATGACTGCATTACACTCCTTCTGCATTTAAAATATGATCCTGGCACCCCCTTCAAAAGAACTCGTGATGTGGCTGAATTTAAGAGTTGTTGGATCCAAGAGCACTATTTAGGGACAAAACTATTTTGTCTCAAAATATCCCGAAGCATTTGATGTTCTATTTTGTCAAGATTCATCACTATTGTAGGATCTTTTTTTCACGTATGCCATTCAAACACATACTCATATGCCCATGCAATGCAATTTTGTATTGTCCTTGTTTTAATAAACCCACAGTGATTGAGATGAATGAGTTCCAAAATGACAGATTGCAATCCAATAGCGAGGAGTTTAGTAAGCAACTTGATTGTGCAACTGAGCAGAGAGATGGGCCTATAGTCATTAGCACTTGATACCCCTGCCTTCTTGGGAATAAGGGTGATAAAACAACTGTTAATGTTGCGTAAGCACATATCTCCTATAAAAAACTGACCACAAAGATCATCAAAATCTTGGTTGATAAGATGACACATTTTCTGATGAAATGTTTATTAAACCCACCAGGCCCCGGAGAAGGCTTCATCTGACGGTGTCAGTTGTTAAACACACTGGGATACATCAACCACTATGATGAAGATCCAACGCAGAACATATGTCATGATTAGGAAATTGAAAAACAAGCAAGTACTTGCACATTCTACTATAGTTATCTTTTTATAATAAGGTGGATGACATGTAATGGGAGAAATTTCATGGTTGTTGCTTGTTGTGTTCTTGTGAGTTCGGTCCTAACAACCTAGGCAATCTACCACCGCATGTCTCTCGAAACCCCTCCCCAAATGTGATTATCAATTGCAAGCTATGCACCGAGCTTTTATTTTGGTGGGCACGAATAAAGTTTCAAAATAATTGCAAAGTTAATTGAGAGGTAGTGTGCCGACACATACAAGGCTATGAGGCCTTGGATTTATTCACTTGGAGAAATTCGTATTTACCCTCCACCTCCGCTACCCTTGGTTAGAATGAACCTCCTAGAGAAAACTTGGGTTGGCTTTGGACACCCTAGCAACGTTGAAGACGTGGATACAAGGCTACTACTATCACAATAGGCAATGAAGAATTTGAAATCTTTTGGAACTCAACCTGGCTTGGCGGAGAGGACAAAGGGTGAAGTACATTGTCCATCTCATCTCTGAATATCATCCTGGAAGTTTTGGAATGTTAATATACTAATACACATAGGGGGCTCACCATCAAGGGCGGAGCCAGGATTTGGGTATGGGGGGGCCAAGCCAAATAGTTAAGACAAATCTAGGGCAAAAGATAATTATAAAGAACAAGGTTGAGAATGTGCACATCGGTCTCATTAACAATTGCACTATGTCAAGAATTCGAACAAATTGGCTAAGAAAATAAAATAATTTTAATGGTGTTTGGCATCGTTTTTTCTCTTCATAGTTGACGAATTATAGTTTCATAAGTAACCAGCTTAGAAAACAAATTAATCTTAATGGTGTTTGGCAGCGCCTTTTTCTATTCATAGTTGAGGAATTTCAATTTCAGAAATTAGCTATACTGTATACAGTCAATATAGGAAAATTTTGCATTAAAAATAGAAAATCGTACAAGATAATTTGCATCATGATAATTCCTAGGACACGTACAAAACATGAATTTTTGGTAGCATCTGAAATCAAAAATCAAAGAAAATCAAATCTGGTATATAATTTCAACACAGTATATTAATTCTTGATAGCATCTCAAACCACAAAATAAAGCAAATAAAATCTGATGTATAATTTCAATACGGATACGAGATAAGAATTGAGAAAGATAAATATAGTGTTAACCTGCTAGTTCGTTAGCTGAAGCAATAAGGTAGGTTGTGAAGCTGATTCGCCATATGAATCAGATCGTGAGCGACCGAGCAGAGAGATCAGAGGCAGATGGGCACACGGCGGCGGCAGCGGCACCTAATCTGACCCTCGTACATAGACCTAAGGCCTTGTACAATGCAAGGTGCTTAGGAGAGGTGCTTACAAAAATAAACCAAGTTTTTCTTAAGCACCGGTGCTTATTTGTACAGGGTAGACACTTAGTTAGGCGTCTCTCCTGTTGAAATAGGCACCGGTGCTTCAGCAAAACCCGGTTTATTTTTCTAAGCACCTCCTTAAGCACCTATCATTGTACAAGGCCTAATGATGCTTGAGAGAAAGCAGTTACAATGCTCCAGGAGATAAGTTCGGGCCTTCTTTGCTAATCTGGACGCTATCTTGTGGGCTTTTATTGTGAGATTTTAAATCCTTTTTAATGTGTATACACGCTGAGATTTTTTGACAAGGGGAATATATTAATATCGCGGAGATACCAATTACACCCAGCCTCTGCAACAACGCAATGTCATAAAGACATTACGGATGCACGCAGCCAAAAGATTTAAAAAAGAAGAAGAAAAGAAAAAGAAAGATACCGGTCCGGTGATCAATTCCTTGTAGCTGCAGCACGAACCACCACCTAGACAGCACCCGAAGTCCAAATTCTCCAAAAGCGTCACCTCCAAGAAAGAAACAGTGCACAAGCACCGTCATCTCCCGATCGTAGATCTTAGGTTTTCACCCTGGAAAACATCCGCACTCTCAAAACAATGCCTTCATCAAGGTCACTGCCAGGCACAACCAATTAAGGCCAGGCCTTGAGTTTTCACCCAGAAAGCTAAGACTCAGTACTCCGCATGTGCTGCAGCCCCCACTTGTCGATGCCGCTGCTACGAGTCACGAATCACCAAGCAAAATCCTCATCGCCACGAAGACTCGATCCGCTAGTACAAGGCCTCGGAACTCAACCACCATGACGTTCTCCGGCACTGTCTTCACCATGAAAATCGAAATACCAACGTGTCCCATAACGTCAACAGAAACCGAAGCTTCGTGTCACACTCTCGTGAAGCCACTCGAGTTGAAATAGAGGCGCACACGACTGAATCCCATCCAATCCAGCAATCTACAGGCATCAAGCAGCCAATGAAGATCTCCGGTGGAGCATTCCGGAACACATCAACGGGCAGATCCATATGGGCCGGCAGAACATCATCTGAGAGCAACAAGAATCCGGGGACCACGCCACCCGCCAAGCCACACGTCGACCGGGTCAGAGGAGACGATGACGAACCAACGCGGCGGAGGAGGGAAATCTCCACACCGCCGACCGCCACCACCGGATGGCAGACGCTGCCACCAGCCAGATCTGGCATCCAGATCCGGGCAGGACTTGCCCATGGCACCGAGGCACCTAGGCACGGCACGACAGCAGCCGCACCCCCTCCGAATGAAGGCGAGGCCCGTCCGCATCCCGCTCCCGACCCTATCCCCACGGGCAACGAGGACGATGTCGCGTTCCCCAACAGTGGCATCATGAGCCAAGCTATGCGTAGATGCAGGTTACGATCTAGAATATATGAGATGTATGGGTATTGCATAGTATAATTTTGTAGTAGATAAGATCTATTGCTGAAAATTATTTGTGCGGGTAGTAGATGAAATCTATTACCCGATATTCTTGTTGCTTCCCTTGAATTTGCGTAGTCCTGATGTTGACGGCATGGTGGAATCTGACAAAGTTCTAGCAATCCGCAATCCTTTCATGTTGCTCCTGAGCATGCTGATTGACAGATCAACGAAGTGCTTCAGTGTCTTTGGGTTCCGCCATAGTTGAGAAAGATGGATGTTTCACAGACGAAAGGGCAATGCAGATATGATCTGCACGGGGGTCATGCGTATGACGAAGTTTAGTATGGGGCTCGAGACTTTATTATCTCGTGTTTCATACGCCCCGCAAAGTTAATCTAGCAACTTGAATGATCATGCTTGATGATAAACGTTGGTAGCTGCGGTTTGGTTGAAACCTTAGAAGCCACGTAAAATAAAATTTTGCATAAACCGATTCGAGGCGTCTAACTTGGTTTTGCAGGATGACATGAGGTGTGCATGTTATGTGGTATAGCAGTTCTCATATTTAATTTGATTATGTATGAGATGACTATACAATGTAAATTAACATGAACTGCATGTCATGATTCGTCATGATGGCTGGAGCCATATGATTGTCACTTTAATGACCTGCGTGTCAACCTTATGTAATGCACTTATTTTATTAGCTATAGAGATAGCAATATTATCTGGTGCATCGACAAGGTGGTGGCAAACTTCGCGAAGGTGAACACCGACGCGAATGCCGAAGACGAAGAAATTGATGACTTCTCCGTCAGAAAGGGCTATACCATATCATGCTATTATGAATTGCCTGAGATGTTTATCCCTTATGATGCACCCTTTTGATTGCGCGGTAGTCGCTTTTTATTAGGGTGATCTCTCACAAAAATATCAAGTAGTTAGTGTTCTCCCAAGTGTAGCACCGTCACGGCACCTATCCCTTCGGGGTATCACATGGATACATGGGTACGAACGATTAGAGAGGTGTGAGGCGGGTGAGTTGAGACCTCGCAGCGAGATCACTTGGTTGTCTTGACGTTCCGGAGGATCGTCCTGAGCTCGGAACACGCCCATCGAAAGATGAACAAGAGTCACATAGAGATGTGATTGGCAAGTTGGCCTACCGATTGCAATTCTCGTCACTTGAGATGGATACATCCTTGGCGTTGAATTTCAATATGGGTCTTGTATCACTCACAATCAATTATGAGAGATATCGTTTTGAGTGGGAGCGCACTGTAGAATTAACTTGTTTAATTCTCGGTGCAATTAATTATGGACATTGTCTAAGTGAAATTTTTATAATAGTTGTAGAATAATGGCTCGTGTTTCCACCTTCCCTATTAAAATTGAATAAACTATTATTTATCTGGTTAAAACTTTACGATTGGTAACGTAATGTGAGGATTGTCCTCAAGAGTGCCGAGAAGGACTCTATCCTATCGCATGCTTTCAGTATTCTCCCGCTGATGCTATGGATGATGCGACTCTCGTCCTTCGGTCCAAAAGCTAGAGTTCCGTTATGGTCAAGTGCAATACGTTTGCTTCCATAAAACCCGAACTTCAAAAGTTTGGGATAGTTATGTGATACTCATGGAACTGAAAATTATTTTCAGATACAAACAAAGGCTAAAAGATATGAGATATCCAAAGCAATGTTTGTTTGCAAGGTATTAGTAAAGTGTTTACTGGTCATTTGACTGATAAGAGAGGGATCCAGGAGAACGTCTGTCATGTAAATGAAGGTGAATAAAACAAACAACTTAAAGAGAAAGGAAATGTCCAAAGGGTGTTAGTGTGACTTACACACCTAGGAAGTCCGGGGCTAACGCCACTCTTAAGTTGGGTGCTTCTTCTGAGAGTAGGAGAAAGACTGAAAGTAAAACTATTAGAAGTATAAAGGCAAAAGGAAAGAAGTCTGGAATGTCCAGCTCATGTATGAAAGTCATAAAAGTTATTGATGTTTGAAAGGCTGGTCAAAAAGAAATAGTTCTTGGGAATTTTGATTAAACTGTTAGTCATTGATTCTTGGGTATTGTGATTGACTTTTGATCACAGGAATACCCGTTCGATTGCATTCTCTTGCAACTCGATACAAGAACTACTACGGCCTAAAAGACTTGCCAGTAATGAGGTTTAGATACGCGCTGGGAACATAGTAAAAGTTACTATACCTTCCATCTGTGTATTACCGTGTTGTATTTATTTTCATAATTCTTTTTAGAGTTTTACACACTCTAGCCCATTGCATAAAGTATATTGCAAGAAGGTTGTTCATAAGAGAACTTTTGATGTTCGGTGTTATGAATAAAGGCCATACTTTCATTATGAATGAGATGTATGTTATGAATATTGATAATAATACATTACCTCTATGTTTACTTTCATAATTCATTTTAGAGTTTTACACACTCTTGCCCATTTGCATAATGTTTGTTGCAAGAGTGTTATTCATAAAAGAACAATTGTTGTTCAGTATCATGAATAACATAAGGGCCATGCTTCCATCAAGGATGGGATGTATGTTATGAATATTGATGGTAATATGATACATCCGTAACACTGACACTAAATGTCGCAAGAATAAAAGAATAACACATATGTGTGGCACTGCATTTGGTCACATTGGAGAAACCCGCATGGAGAAATTCCATAATGATGGATTTTGATGTCGTTTGATTATGAATCATCTGACACTTGCTACTTTCCTCCGAGAAGTGAAGTGACTGAAATACCGTTCACAGGCCATAAGGAACGAGCAAAGAACTTATTGGTGATCATACATCGTGATGTGTGTAGTCCGATAAATGTTGTTGCTGGCAGTGGATTTGTCTATCTTCTGAAATGACTCAAGTAGATATATGGATATTTACTTGATGAGACGTGAGTCTGGATCTTTTGAAATCATCCAAAAGGTTTTTCAAAAATGAAGTATAAATTATTGTAACAAGAAAATTATGTTTCTACAATTAGATTGCGGAAAGGAATATTTTGAGTTACGACTTTAGTGAATATCTGATGAGTTGTGAAAAGAGTTTCATAACTTACACCTCCCGGAACACCACAGTAAGTGGAATGTCCTTAAAGATGTAATCAAACCATTTATGACATGGTGAGATCAAAGATGACATAAATCAATTTGCCATTATCCCTTTTAAAGGTAATGCTTTAGACAATGCGGCTTTTACACTGAAAAGAGCGCCATCAGGTCTGTTGAAATAGCGCCATGGTATGGTACGCCCAACCATGTTACATCTTTTCTTAACATTTGGAATATGGGGCTTATGTAAAATGCTTACAAACCTATTCCAAATCAGACAAGTGCTACTTTGTAGGTTATCCCAAGTTATTGGGTATTCCCCCACCACTATACCGAGGCAAAGGGTTTTGCCACAAAGAATGGTATGCTTCTAAAGAGAATGGTTCTTGCAAAAAGGTGAGTGGGAGGACAGTGCAGCTCGATGAGATAACAGTATCTTCATCATCAGATCAAAGGAAAGGAACCTTGGAAGTGATTCCAGAGTTTCCTACTGCGACTGATACGGAAGCCTCTACATGAGATGTATAGACTTCGGTCGAACTTGCAGCTGAACCACATAGGCAAAACTCGTGGAAACCTCTCAGGTGCGCAAACGAGATAGTGTTGTTAGACAACAGTATACCTACGATAATCAAGGAAGCAATGATGGGCCCTGACTCCGGAATTGGATAAATGCCAATATAATCCGAGATAGTTTCCATATGAATGATTCAAGATTATATCTTGATAAACCCTTCGGAAGACTTGAAGTCTATCGAAATTTTTATGGAACTATAAACTGATGTCGATAAAATGTTTTATCCATAAAGCTCGACTTGTTGCAATAACAAGTTCAAGGAGTTGACTATGATGAGGTTGTCTCACTGTAGCGATGCTAAAAGTCGGTTCGGGTTAAACTGGCAATTAATACATATTTCAATCATGAGATATGAAACATGGATGACGAAAGAATTTCCAAGAAATGGGAATGCAAACTAGGACTTGTATGTGATACAGTCCGAAGTATTTTGTCGATCCAAAGGATGCTAGTGAGTATGCAAACTTCAGAGTTCCAGCGATGGACAGAAGAGAGCAAAAAGGAGTTGAAATCTTCGTTTTTGATGAAATGGTCAAAAGAGTTTGTTTTCATCAATGGATAACAAAGATGCTTGTGGTTACAAGAAAGTAAGTGGGAGCATAATAATATTTCTAAAAACCTTGTGTGCTTGACACATTGTTAATTGGAAATAATATAAATTTCTTGACACGAATTAGGACTTCATTTGAAAATAGCTTTTCGATGAAGTGCTTGGGCTAAGTAGCCTTGACATTAGGCATGTTTATCTGCGAGATAGAATTACCTAATAGGGCTAAGCCAAAATACATATTGACAAGATGCTAAAACAGTTTAGCATTAAAACGACAAGGAGTGATTCTTGCTGAAGTCACATGGAAAGAGTTTTGTAAGACTCGGTGTCCCAAAACACTGATGAGCAAAATACATGATGGAGATTCCACACACTCTTGTGTTTGGATTAATCATGTATTCCATTGTATGTAAAACAACCAGATATTTCCGATACTCCCAAACTATTGCGAGTATAGATACCAAAGTGATCAAAGTACTGATCATAGGACAATAGTGGAAAATGTCATTGAGTACTAAAGTAGCACTGATGACATGTTTCTCGCAAGCAGAGATTATGAAGTGCTCATTGTAAGTAATTACATCGATACAGTCTTCATCAATGCTCCGTGCGATTTTTGATTTAAGTTAAGGTTCTGTGTAATACACAATACGGTGGCATGGTAAGTTGGAATTGTTCTAAACAGGTTACTGTGGCGAATTCTATAACAAAAGCTAAGTATGTTGACATTTTGGAAGCGACAAAGAAGATGTTGAATCATATAGTTCATTCATGAACTTAGTATGGTTCCAAGATGGCTTTGGTCCATGGGACACTATTGTAGATAGTTGCTCCATAACTCAGTCTGAGGAATCAAGGTTCGGACAATGATTCACATATATACAAAGCCATGTCCACAAAAAATATGAATTTTGTGAAAGTGTGAAAACGTGAGGATATGCAAAGAGACACACGGAGCTGAAGTTATCAGATCCGTTGGACATCAGGCTATACCACAAGCGAAGCATATTTTACACCAGTATGCCATAGGTGTAAAGTGCATTAGCATTGACTAGATTATTGACTCTAGTGCAAGTGGGAGTCTGTAGGGGATATGACCAACAGGCAATAATAAATGTTATTGTTTATCCCCATGTTCCTAATTAAGTTTATATTCCATGCTATAACTGCTATGGTTCTCGAGTCTACAATAACAACGAGGCTCGGAGGAAAACTCATATGCACGTGTGGAATAATAAATGATAAAAAGTATTCCTAGTCGTACCTCTAAGACTAGATCAAGTGTTGCATGATGATCACGTTTTCCTGATCATGGGCTTGTCTATGCCGACAACTTTGAGGTCACAATGTTGGAAGAACATTTGTGTTGAATTGACCCGAATTGATGTTATGCTATGAGATACATTCGTCACAAATTTATGGTAAATAACATAGAGATAGTTAACGTTTGCATAATTCCTTAGACCATGAGAGTATCAAGTTCCTTCGTACTTGCTTCGTGAACTTTGGGGTTTGTTAAACATCATCTGTAACAGGGTGGCTATTACGGCTGCTCACGGGTTCACGGAAAAGTATGACAAGTAACTTGGTAGCTCAAAATTGGGATTTGCTCCTCCGACGAGTGAGAGATATTCTTGGGCCCTCTCGGTGTTGTGGTATCCATCATCGTCAGGCCAGACACAATGTGATTTGATCACAGGGATGCCGGAACCCGGAAACGAGAAAAGAGAACAAAATCGGCAACGAGGTAACTGGCATTGTGGACAAGTATTGATCCACGGGGATGCCGATAAATCTCACCTCAAGTTTTGTAACATATCGCGAAGTAAAAGGAATAGCACACAGCAACTGGGGGTTCACTCGAATATTCATTCGTGTGGGTATAGGGGTCAATATGGGTCTCCACAGCTCCGATGTTGATCATTGATCGGAAGGTGTTCCTGGTCATGTCTATACTGATGGGGATATGTACCTAGGGTAGGGTCATAGGCCTGACCTACCTGCTCTACCCAAGGACACTGCCCCAGAAACTTAAGGGTTGCAAGGAGATCTCCGACTGAAATCACCAAGGCATACAAGTCACTCGACAATTTCCACTCGGAGATTACCTTTTCACTCGACGGGTACCATTCACTCGGAAGAACCGGAAGACAGTCGACCGCAGAAGACCAGAAGCCACCCCAGGGAGGCCAACGGGCAGGCGTTATCTGTCTCATTAATAGCGTTTATTACGTACGTTACCAGTAACGTACGTCTTTATAGCCGCGATCTGACCCTTGAGTGCCGGACACTTATGAGGGGCAGCGCACTCTATATAAGCCGCCCCTCCCCTCTGGCACAAGGGTTCGCATCCCCTGTAATGAGACTTATATTTCACTCGACAAGAGCTCCCGAGCACTGAGACGTAGGGCTTTTACCTCCACGCGAGGGGCCTGAACTCATACATCCGTGTGTACACCCTCGCCGTAGCTAGGACTCTGCCCTCTCCTTACGTACCCCTACCTTCTACTGTCAGGCTCATTCCCACGACAGTTGGCGCCCACCGTGGGGCAGGCGTCTAAGCGACTTCCGGCGAGGTTGCATTTGTTTTCCTTCGTCATGTCTTCTAGCGGTGATTTGTTCCTGGGCCGCGAGTTCCGTCTCGGAGCGCTCACCTTCATCGCCGACGGTTCGGCATGGCTCCAGGAAGCGCCTCTAGATGTTGAGGCGCTCCCAATACGCGGAGCGACGCACTTCTGCGCAAGCTCCTGCGGTGTTCTTCTCCTTCAGCTGTCGACTCCGTACGTGTCGGCCCTCCATGCTGTTCGTCGCCGCAAGCGATCCGGTCGTTCACGGCTACAGCGTTGACTGCGACATGCGGCAGCCCGCCAGGCTTCGTCCCCGCTGATTGCGGCCATCGAGCCCGCCGAGTCGCTTCTCAGCGTGTTCGACTCGGCGTCAGATCGGTCTGACGTTCCCTCCGAGTGCGAGAGTTGCGATCCTACGGCTGAAGTTCTTATGGCTGGCTCTCATCAGAGTCCGCCGCCTGGCTTCAACCACGCTAGGCGCGAGATTGGTGGAACGTCGAATGAACGGCAGCGCCGGGATGAGGATGTTCTCCATACTCCCATCGTCAGCACGACTGCTGAGGCCCAGGCCATGGAGGCGACTGGCCTTCGACTCAAAGAGATGCAGAAGGCACTCGACGAGCGTGCTCGACAGTGTCCGCCGCGTCCCAATCGACATCAGCGACAGTTGTTTCCGAGTGAGTCTCGGAATAACGTCGAGGTATTCCGTACCCTAGTGTTGAATGTTGCAGCTGCTGCTAGGATTGCCGATTCTATACAGCCGTCACGATCGGAAGCTGGTAGAGGTTTGCAACAGATCAGAACGTTGCTCGAGGCAGCGCAGCAGCAGAATGCGGCTGTTTCTCAGTCACAGAACAGGTTACATAGCAATTCACCCAGGGCGGAAACAATTCAGTCGGCCCACAGCCTTGGGTCACCCCTGCGCCACAGAGGCGGAGACTTCCGTGAAGGTCGGTACAGAGATCAGGGGCGAGATCAGTTTGCTCCCCGTTATCACCACGATGACCGCTGTCGAGTGTTTTCTCCTCCGCGGAGTGGTTCATATGTGCCCCGGCACAATGATGATAGGCGCCCGTTCGGTGATGAGTGGAATCCTGGATTTGACGCAAGGGATGTCCTCGCTCAAATACGGGTCGACAGAGGCAGAGCCCACAGAGATGGTTATAACGGAGACTATCCGAGTGGAAGTGGAGCTGTTGTGTCTGGTCCCGAGTGTTTTAGCAGAACCATTCGCTCTGCAGATATTCCCCCCAACTTCAGGTTGGCGGCTGGAATTAGCAAGTTTTCTGGCGAGACGAAGCCCGAGACATGGTTAGATGATTACCGAGTGGCCGTGCAGATTGGTGGAGGAAACGACAACATAGCCATGAAGCATTTGTCCCTGATATTAGATGGTTCGGCCAGAGCTTGGTTGAATCGTTTGGCTCCCTCTAGTATCTATTGCTGGGAGGATTTGGCCCGAGTGTTCATCAGAACCTTTGAGGGCACCTGCAAACGTCCGGCTGGTTTGATTGATTTGCAGCACTGTGTTCAGAAACCCAATGAGACCTTGCGAGACTACATTCAGCGCTGGTCCACCCTGCATCACACGGTGGAGAATGTTTCCGAACATCAGGCTGTTTGCGCCTTCAAGGCCGGTGTTAGATACAGAGAGCTCTATCTGAAGTTTGGACGCACTGGTGATATTTCTCTGAGAAGATGATGGAGATTGCCACTCGGTACGCCAATGGTGAAGAAGAGGACCGCCTCCGAAGCGGTAAAGGAAAAGCAGTCGACAATGATGCAGGCGGAAATTCCAATCGAAAGCAGAAGTGCAAGGCTGATCCCCCTGCTCAGGCAGAAGCGGCCACTCTGGCGACACAGGCCAAAAATAAAGGAAAGTCCAAAGCTAAGTTCACCCCCAAGAAGTCAAAGAATCAATCGGGTACAGATGTTATGGATTTACCGTGTGCAATCCACACGAGGAAAGATGAAGAGGGCAATTTAATATTGCCAAAGCATACCACTCGACAGTGCCGTTTGCTGATCCAACAGTTCAAAGAGAGTCAGTCGAGTGAAAAAGACCCCGAAAAGGGAGATGAAGAAGATAAAGAAGAGTTTCCTGAGATCAATGCCACTCTGTTGATTTTTGCTAATGTTGAGAGCAAGAGTCGACTGAAAGTTATCAACAGGGAGGTTAACATGGCGGTTCCCTCTACCCCCACATATCTCAAGTGGTCTCAGACTGCTATCACGTTTGATCAGTCAGATCACCCG
The DNA here is from genome assembly GCA_039707655.1 of Elymus sibiricus. Lineage (NCBI taxonomy): Eukaryota > Viridiplantae > Streptophyta > Magnoliopsida > Poales > Poaceae > Elymus > Elymus sibiricus. The sequence continues at coordinate 448,707,424 of CM077667.1, read as the reverse complement.
GCGCATATCGCTACCCCCGGGCGGCAAGCACTGGTGGTGGACCCAGTTGTGGGGGGCACTCGACTCCGCAAGGTTTTGATGGACGGTGGGAGCGGTCTGAACATCCTATATGCAGATACCCTCAAGGGGATGGGCATTCCGATGTCCCGATTCAGTGAAAGCAACATGCAGTTCCATGGCATCATCCTTGGAAAAAAGGCCCGTTCACTCAGTCAAATAGCGTTGGATGTTGTGTTTGGTGACGATAAGCATTTTCGCAAGGAAAAATTGACATTTGAAGTGGTGGACTTCCAGAGTGCATACCATGCCATCCTTGGTCGTCCGGCTTATGCCCGTTTCATGGCCCGTCCATGTTACGTGTATCTCAAGATGAAGATGCCCGGACCCAAGGGTGTGATCACAGTCACTGGCAATCGACAGAGGGCTGAGGAGTGCCTTCAGCAGGGCTCCAAGATCGCCGATCATCAGATGGCTATGGTTGAATTGGAAGAATACAAGAAAAACGCTGATCCTTCCGACCTGTTGCGCGCTAAGAAGCCCGCTTCTGAGTCATCTTTTCAATCGGCAGGAGAAGTGAAGAAAGTGAACATTCACCCGACAGATCCAACTGCTGCCCCGACCAACATCTCGACGACACTCGACAGCAAATAGGAAGCCGAGCTCATCCAGTTCCTCCGTGAGAACTGGGACATCTTCGCATGGAAGCCTGCTGACATGCCTGGTGTACCCAGGGAACTGGCTGAGCACCGATTGAGAGTTGACCCGAAGGCCAAGCCTGTGAAGGAGCATTTGCGTCTGTCGGCAACGGAGAAGTGAAAAGCAATCGGCGAGGAGGTGGCTCATCTCTTGGCGGCTAAGTTCATACGTGAGATTTACCACTCCGAGTGGTTATCGAACGTCGTTATGGTCCCTAAGAAGGACAAGTCACTCCGCATGTGTATTGATTTCAAACATATCAATCGGGTCTGCCCGAAAGATCATTTCCCACTCCCTCGCATTGATCAGATTGTCGACTCAACTGCGGGGTGTGAGCGTCTATCTTTTCTGGATGCTTACTCTGGTTACCATCAGATCCGTCTGTTTGGTCCGGATGAAATAAAGACAGCCTTCATCACCCCTTTTGGGTGTTTCTGTTATATCACCATGCCTTTTGGTTTGAAGAACGCTGGCGCTACTTTCATGCGCATGATTCAAAAATGTTTACTCGATCAGATCCCTCGGAATGTTGAAGCGTACATGGATGACATTGTCGTCAAGTCTCGCAAAGGTTCCGACCTGTTGTCTGACTTAGCTGAAACATTCGCCAATCTGAGGAGATATGACATCAAGCTAAATCCGACTAAGCGCACTTTCGGTATTCCTGGCGGCAAATTACTCGGTTTTCTCGTTTCCGAAAAGGGAATCGACGTTAATCCTGAAAAGATCGGTGCCATCACCCGAATGAAAAGCCCTGAGCGTGTGCACGATGTCCAGAAGCTCACAGGTTGCTTGGCAGCATTGAGTCGATTCATTTCTCGTCTCGGCGAAAAGGCATTGCCTTTATACCGACTGATGAAGAAGTCTGATACATTCGAGTGGACTCCAGAAGCTGAAGCAGCGTTTGTCGAGCTCAAAGCTCTGCTTTCCACCCAGCCGGTGCTTGCTGCTCCGCACAGTAAAGAGCCATTGCTATTGTACATAGCGGCTACTAATCAGGTCGTCAGTACAGTTCTCACTGTCGAGAGGGAAGAGGAAAGTAAAGCTTACAAAGTCCAGCGTCCTGTTTATTACGTCTCTGAAGTGTTGACTCCTTCAAAGCAAAGATATCCACATTACCAGAAGCTCGTGTACGGTATATATCTGTCAGCTAAGAAGGTGGCACATTATTTTCAGGATCACTCAATTTCAGTCGTCAGTTATGCTCCATTGTCCGAAATTCTCCATAATCGAGATGCGTCTGGTCGAGTGGCCAAATGGGCTATTGAGCTCCTCTATTTTGACATCAAGTTTGAAGCAAAGAAAGCAATCAAGTCTCAAGCCCTCGCTGATTTCCTGGCCGAGTGGACTGAACAGCAGCAGCCGATCCAAGTTTACTCGGCACACTGGACCATGTTCTTTGATGGCTCGAAGATGCTGAGTGGGGCTGGTGCTGGCGTAGTACTGGTGTCCCCAAAAGGCGACAAACTCAGTTACGTCTTGCAGATTCACTTTGATTCCTCCAACAATGAAGCTGAATATGAAGCACTCTTGTATGGGTTGCGTATGGCCATTTCACTCGGCGTCCGGCGCCTGATGGTATATGGCGACTCTGATTTGGTGGTCAATCAAGTGATGAAAGAGTGGGATGTCAGGAACCCCGCTATGACTAGATACTGCAATGCAGTAAGGAAACTCGAGAAGAAATTCGAAGGTTTGGAACTCCATCATGTTCCCCGAGTGAAGAATCAAGCAGCTGATGAGCTGGCAAAGATTGGATCCACTCGAAAGCCTGTCCCCAGCAATGTATTTCCCGAGCACCTTCATTCTCCTTCGGTGCAGGAAGATCCCTTCACTGAGGAGCCCCCGCAGGCAAAAAGCGCCTCTGATCCGACCGAAGTCGATGTCCTAGCTATCATTGATTTGGTCATGGAGATTTTAGTGATCACGCCCGACTGGACTGTACCCTATATTGCGTACATTCTTAGGAGAGAACTTCCAGATGATGAAGATGAAGCTCGACAGATAGTCCGTAGATCCAAAGCTTTTACTGTTATGGATGGACAACTCTACAGAGAAAGTGTGACTGGCGTGACTCAGCGGTGTATTTCTCCTGAAGAAGGTCGACTGATTTTGGAGGAGATTCACTTGGGAACTTGTGGTCATCATGCGTCCTCTAGGACGATTGTTGCCAAAGCTTACCGAGCGGGTTTCTTCTGGCCACGCGCCAATGAGATGGCTAAAGATATAGTCGATCACTGCGAAGGATGCCAGTTCTATTCGAACCTGTCACACAAACCTGCGTCTGCCTTGAAGACTATTCCACTCGTCTGGCCGTTTGCTGTATGGGACTTGGATATGGTTGGACCCCTTAGAACAGGCCAGAGTGGATTCACTCACTTACTGGTTGCAGTCGACAAGTTCACTAAGTGGATTGAAGCTAAACCCATCAAGAAGCTGAACGCCCGCACTGCTATCAAATTCATGAAAGAGATAACATTCCGGTATGGAGTCCCCCACAGTATCATTACAGACAACGGCTCTAATTTTGACTTGGAAGAGTTCAGATACTTTTGCTCCTCTCAAGGCACTCGGGTGGACTACGCGTCCGTTGCACACCCCCAGTCTAACGGTCAAGCTGAGCGAGCGAATGACCTTATCCTCCAAGGACTGAAGCCTCGGCTCATGCGAGATCTTGATCATGCTGCTGGAGCTTGGGTCACTGAATTGCCGTCTGTTCTGTGGGGCTTGAGGACGACTCCAAACCGGTCGACTGGGCGCACTCCTTTCTTCCTTGTGTATGGATCTGAAGCCGTTTTGCCAAGTGACGTCCTTCACAATTCTCCCCGAGTGGATCTTTACTCTGAAGACGAAGCTGAGTAAGCTAGACAAGATGGGGTGGATCTCCTAGAGGAAGAACGAGAGATGGCCCTGATCCAGTCGACTGTATATCAACAAGACCTTCGCCGCTTCCATGCGAGACACGTCAAGAGCCGTTCATTCCATGAAGGTGATCTGGTGCTCCGAGTGGATCAGCCGCGACCCCACAAGTTGGCCCCAGTGTGGGAAGGCCCATACGTCATCACCAAGGTGTTGAACAACGGAGCGTACCATCTTTTCAATTTGAAGAAGAATATTGATGAGCCACGCGCCTGGAACGCGGATTTGCTTCGATGCTTTTATACTTGATGACTGAGTTATTTTGATGTAATAAGAGTGCTCCAGACGATGTCGCTTGTTAAGTTATGACTTCCGCAGTCTATTGTCGATTCCGATCGCACAATTTCGCATTCAAAAACTTCTCCGAGTGAAGAGCAACCCTCTTGCTCGGGGGCTTAGCTGCGAACCCGTTTCGCCTAAGTTAAAAACCCTTCCGAGTGTATAACATTCAATACACTTGGGGACTTAGCCGCGAACCAGTCTTCGCCTAAGTTCAGAAAACTTCTCCGAGTGAAGAGCAACCCTCTTGCTCGAGGGCTTAGCTGCGAACCCGTTTCGCCTAAGTTAAAAACTCTTCCGAGTGTATAACATTCAATACACTCGGAGACTTAGCCGCGAACCAGTCTTCGCCTAAGTTCAGAAAACTTCTCTGAGTGAAGAGCAACCCTCTTGCTCGGGGGCTTAGCTGCGAACCCGTTTCGCCTAAGTTAAAAACCCTTCCGAGTGTATAAAATTCAATACAGTCGGGGACTTAGCCGCGAACCAGTCTTCGCCTAAGTTCAGAAAACTTCTCCGAGTGAAGAGCAACCCTCTTGCTCGGGGGCTTAGCTGCGAACCCGTTTCGCCTAAGTTAAAAACTCTTCCGAGTGTATAACATTCAATACACTCGGAGACTTAGCCGCGAACCGGTCTTCGCCTAAGTTCAGAAAACTTCTCCGAGTGAAGAGCAACCCTCTTGCTCGGGGGCTTAGCTGCGAACCCGTTTCGCCTAAGTTAAAAACCCTTCCGAGTGTATAACATTCAATACACTTGGGGACTTAGCCGCGAACCAGTCTTCGCCTAAGTTCAGAAAACTTCTCCGAGTGAAGAGCAACCCTCTTGCTCGGGGGCTTAGCTGCGAACCCGTTTCGCCTAAGTTAAAAACTATTCCGAGTGTATAACATTCAATACACTCGGAGACTTAGCCGCGAACCAGTCTTCGCCTAAGTTCAGAAAACTTCTCTGAGTGAAGAGCAACCCTCTTGCTCGGGGGCTTAGCTGCGAACCCGTTTCGCCTAAGTTAAAAACCCTTCCGAGTGTATAACATTCAATACACTCGGGGACTTAGCCGTGAACCAGTCTTCGCCTAAGTTCAGAAAACTTCTCCGAGTGAAGAGCAACCCTCTTGCTCGGGGGCTTAGCTGCGAACCCGTTTCGCCTAAGTTAAAAACTCTTCCGAGTGTATAACATTCAATACACTCGGAGACTTAGCCGCGAACCGGTCTTCGCCTAAGTTCAGAAAACTTCTCCGAGTGAAGAGCAACCCTCTTGCTCGGGGGCTTAGCTGCGAACCCGTTTCGCGTAAGTTAAAAACCCTTCCGAGTGTATAACATTCAATACACTTGGGGACTTAGCCGCGAACCAGTCTTCGCCTAAGTTCAGAAAACTTCTCCGAGTGAAGAGCAACCCTCTTGCTCGGGGGCTTAGCTGCGAACCCGTTTCGCCTAAGTTAAAAACTCTTCCGAGTGTATAACATTCAATACACTCGGAGACTTAGCCGCGAACCAGTCTTTGCCTAAGTTCAGAAAACTTCTCCGAGTGAAGAGCAACCCTCTTGCTAGGGGGCTTAGCTGCGAACCCGTTTCGCCTAAGTTAAAAACCCTTCCGACTGTATAACATTCAATACACTCGGGGACTTAGCCGCGAACCAGTCTTCGCCTAAGTTCAGAAAACTTCTCCGAGTGAAGAGCAACCCTCTTGCTCGGGGGCTTAGCTGCGAACCCGTTTCGCCTAAGTTAAAAACTCTTCCGAGTGTATAACATTCAATACACTCGGAGACTTAGCCGCGAACCAGTCTTCGCCTAAGTTCAGAAAACTTCTCCGAGTGAAGATCAACCCTCTTGCTCGGGGGCTTAGCCGCGAACGCGTTTCGCCTAAGTTAAAAACTCTTCCGAGTGTATAACATTCAATACACTCGGAGACTTAACCGCGAACCAGTCTTCGCCTAAGTTCAGAAAACTTCTCCGAGTGAAGAGCAACCCTCTTGCTCGGGGGGTTAGTTGCGAACCCGTTTCGCCTAAGTTAAAAACCCTTCCGAGTGTATAACATTCAATACACTCGGAGACTTAGCCGCGAACCAGTCTTCGCCTAAGTTCAGAAAACTTCTCCGAGTGAAGAGCAACCCTCTTGCTCGGGGGCTTAGCTGCGAACCCGTTTCGCCTAAGTTAAAAACCCTTCCGAGTGTATAACATGCAATACACTCGGAGACATAGCCGCGAACCAGTCTTCGCCTAAGTTCAGAAAACTTCTCCGAGTGAAGAGCAACCCTCTTGCTCGGGGGTTTAGCTGCGAACCCGTTTCGCCTAAGTTAAAAACCCTTCCGAGTGTATAACATTCAATACACTCGGAGACTTAGCCGCGAACCAGTCTTCGCTTAAGTTCAGAAAACTTCTCCGAGTGAAGAGCAACCCTCTTGCTCGGGGGCTTAGCTGCAAACCAGTCTTCGCCTAAGTTCAAAAACTTTTCCGAGTCAAGAGCAATTCTCTCACTCGGGGACTTAGCTGTGAACCAGTTTTCACCTGAGTTGAAAAATCCTTCCGAGTGTATGGTATTCCTTACACTCGGAAACTTAGCTGCGAACCAGTCTTCGCCTAAGCAAAATGTCGGAAAGCAAAATGCGAGTAAGACTAGAATCTCTAGCGCAGCAAAAACTTGTTCGCGCAAAGGGAAGTTCTCAGGTTTGAGGCCTGAACGAAGTTTAATCGGTTACACCATCACTCGGCATACCGAGGCAAATAAAGTTTTTACTGAAAGCAAAGTACTTGTTCAAGCTCCAGTAGGGCTTGAGGGCTCGACAAAGGTGTCCAGGTCAATTCCGTCGGCGATCCGAGTGGCTGCTTCGATGAAAGTCTCCATGAAATCTTCAAACTGAAGTTTCTTTGTGTGGATCACTCGGAGGGCCTTCAGTTTGTCCTCCCTGGCCTCCTTGCAATGAACCCTGACGAGTGAAAGTGCCACATCAGCACCACAAGGAGCAGCGGATTTCTTCCACGCCTGCACTCGATTGGGAATTTCGTTGAGGCGAGTCATCATAGACTCGAGGTCTGTCTGGAGAGAGTCTTCAGGCCACAACTCCTTGTTGACCTTCTCGAACGCAGCCTTCAGCCGAGTGACATATCCTTGGACACTCTTAAGACGAGCTTCAAGTCGAAACATGTCCATGGCCACGGCGTCTCCGACGAGTGACTTCGTGGGGTCCAGATTGGGCTCGATCTCTTCAGTTTCCTTCTCAAAGTCTTGACAGAATTCTGCATGAAGAGAAAGGGAAAGGGTGATCACAATGCCGTTCCGAAGAAATTCATTCGACAGAAGAAAGTTACCTTCAAGCATGCTGAACGTTTTCTTCGCGAAGTCTCCTGAGTGTTTCTCCAGAGCACTCTTTCCCTTGGTCTACACTTCAAGTTTTTTGATCCAGTCGGATCGTTCCTGCTTGAGTTTGGCGTTCTCTTCTTCCAGTTTACTGGCTGCAGCAAGTTTCTTCTCAGCAGCTTCAGTTTTCTCCTTCGCTTCCTTCTGAGCATCAGCAAGTGATTTGTCCTTGTCCTCGAGCGCCTTCTTCATGGTATCTAAAGAAATAACATTGTTGAGTCGCGCTCGGAGACGACGGTTCTCATCACGTACGTCTGTTCGAGTGGATTCACTCGGTTCAAAGGACGGAAGATGAAAGTGATAATGCAATTGGTTGACAAGGATTACCTCCCAAAGTCTTCAATTCGGTCTGTGCACGGTCCAGGTTGTTGTTCGTCAGCTCCAGATCCAGCAGAAGTCGATTCTTTTCCTTCTCCAGCTCGACGTACTTGGTCCCGAGCCCACAGGCTTTCTGAAATCAGCAAAGAAGGGGTTCAGTCGACATGGATATTTCTCTACTCCCGAGTGGAAAAGTACAAGTGCAGTCGACTGAAAGGCGGCCCGCCGCCCCACCCCACAACCCTATACAGCGTCATATCATGGTTGATGGAAATGATGTCCATGAAACCTGCAGAATGGTTCTTAAGACTACTGCCCATCGTCAACGATCGACAGTAGTCTCGGGGACTACACCCAGTGGGTGCACTCAGCGTGCCCCCACTGGATACAAAAACACTCGACCAGGTCTGGCCTGTCAGAGTATAAAAGAAGAAAGCAAGCAAGCGAACATTGTTTCTATCAGACCCCCGCCGATGCACGCACTCGACGGCGGTCTCGGGGACTACTCCCAGTGGGTGCACTCAGCGTGCCCCCACTGGACCAGAGACTACTTGATCTACTTGCGAAGAAAACACCCAGTGGGTGTAAAATCAAGACGGACAGGAATTCAATTGGAAATGAACTTACAATAGCACTTACTCAGACGTTGGCTTGAAGCGCTGAGCTGGCATCATAGGCTAACTTGCTGGCTTCGTACGCCTCCTTTGTTCGCAGCATCATCTGCCCAGCCTGAATCATGGCTTCCTTGGCAGCTCCAGTTTGGTCCTCCGGGACGTGATACAAAGGGTATGCGGGCGTCGAATGAGTTGGTGCTGTAACTGAGGCAGCAGGAGGTGCTTCAGATTGTCCAGTAGGTGCTGAAGCCACCAGAATTGAAGTGGCTGGCGGAGCACTCGACAGCAGGGCCACAAGGGCTGGAGGTGTCGCAGCAGTCGACCCACTGGGCGTCTGTCCTGACGATGTTCTCCGAGTGCGTACGCGTGAAGCCCCCAGAGGCATAGCTTCATCCTGCGTTCCTCGCTGCAGCTCCTCGTCGTCTTCCAGTTCGATGACCTCGTCAGCTATCAATCGGCAATTTTAATCAAGTCACTCGACGATTATTCTTCAAAAAACAGAGTAGAGTGTGGGTTTGTTATACCTCGTTGGGAGGTGGCCGCATCAGGACTGTCCACTTCCATATGGTCCCCATCATTTCGCTGGGGCGACGTCACGGAGGTAGCAGCTCTGGCGGATAAACTCCACTCGGTTAGCAGAGACATGAAGTGCCACAATCACAATTGCGGGAAAATAAACACTCACGTTGAGGCAACAGGCACAGCAATCTTGATACGAGGCAGGGCCTTCCGAGGCTTTGGCGCGTCCGGCTTGAGTTGTTTCGCAGCTTTTTCAGTCGACCCCGATGTTGCGGCACGGTCACGCTTTGGGTTCCTTGTGCTCGACACCACAGTTTTGCTTGGGGCAACCTCTGGGTCTTCCTGCTGCTTGGTGCGACGCCCGGTGCGCAGAGGGACCTGAGCTTCCACCTCGCCTTCCTCCAGGTCATCATCGCTTCTCTCGCTGTCGTCGGCGTAATCGCCGTCTGCGCTGCCATCTACGCTCCCTTCTTCTTCGTCAGGCTATTCTCCGTTTGGCACGGGCGAGTACATGTTTGTAAATTCCTGCAAGATACAAGTTTCAAAGTCAGTCGACTAAAGATCCAGTTACTCGACAAATATTAAAACAATCGGCAGAGGTATAACTCACCAGGTTCTTTGGTGGGTTCAAAGCAGAAAAGGGCAGAATTCGCTTGGCTCCCTTGGGATTATCACAGGCTCCGGTGATGCTCCTGAGCCACTGAGAAATGGTCTCGTCGGAAACTTCTTCAGGATGAGTCCGAGTGGTATCCTCAGGGCCCGCGTAATGCCACATGGTGTGATCCCGGGCTTGGAGAGGCTGGATCCGTCGACTGAGAAACGTTTCAAGAAGATCCAAGCCAGTCACTCCGCCGCGGATCAGATCAGATACAGCGTTTACTAGGATCCCTACTTGGATTTTCTCTACTGTTGTCACGTACAGTGGTTTGGGGGTGGTGGGTCGATCCAAGGTGAAAGGAGGAAGTCCAGTCGACATATTTGGTGATGCAACATCCTTGCAATAGAACCATGTCGACTGCCAACCCCGGACAGAGTCAGGAAAGGTCATAGAGGGGAATGCACTCCTACCTCTCTTTTCGATCCCTAAGCCACCACACAGTTGGATTACGTGGGTTTTGCTATCACTGGGATTGGCTTTCTTGACGGATTGGGATCTAACGGAGAATATGTGTTTAAACAAACCCCAATGCGGAGAACAGCCCAAGAAGCATTCGCACAAGGTTATAAAACAGGAAAGATAAGCAATTGCATTCGGAGGGAAATGGTGGAGCTGCGCCCCGAAATAGTTCAGGAAACTACGGATGAATGGGTGGGGTGGCATGGAGAAACCTCGTTCGACGTGGGTGAGAAGCAGAACTCGCTCGCCGTCGCGTGGCTCCGGCTCGGTTTCCCCCTTCGGCAATCTCCAGGACTCCGCAGCTATCAACCCGTCGTCGACGAGATTTTGCACATCCTCCGCTGTGACCGTCGATTGGAGGAAATCCCCCTGGATCCACCCCGGCGGCACCGTCGACCGGGCGCCCGACGGCTTCTTCGCTTTGGCTCCTCCCTTCTTGGCACGCTCGAGCTTCTCCGTCTTGCCCTTCGTCATGGTGGCGGCGGCCGTTGGAGTGGAGCTGAGCAGAGGAGGAGGAGGAGAAGAGCAGATTTGGGGGAAGAATACTGTACCAGCACCGGCGTCGTCGCCCCTTATATCCGCCCGTGTGGGTCACTGACCTGCGGGCCCGCCAGATCTCTGAGTATCCCGAATTCAGAGGAGGCGCACTGCGTGGCGATTTTGGTGGCGCGGTAATCGAGGCGTCGCGTCCCCAATTGCCTTTGCGGTTGCGTCATCTCCGCTCGGCGCGCGTTTGTCCAATTTTCAAATCCCGTAAAATCCGGACCCGACGGAGCGAACCGTCACATCAGAAGACTCTGCAGACCACTCGAACCTGATTTCGAGCTCAGTTTCACTCGGACCTGATTTCGAGCTCGGTTTCACTCGGATATACTTCAAGACAGAATCGATCAGGGCGAACGATAAAGGTTCCAATCGACGCAGATTTCTAAGAAGCCTCAAAATGCACTCGGAATTTTTGTGTCTTGTCAGAACTTGTATTGACACCTTTTACACTCGAACCCCGATCCATTCGGGGGCTAATGATGGGGATATGTACCTAGGGTAGGGTCATAGGCCTGACCTACCTGCTCTACCCAAGGACACTGCCCCAGAAAGCTTAAGGGCTGCAAGGAGATCTCCGACTGAAATCACCAAGGCATACAAGTAACTCGACAATATCCACTCGGAGATTACCTTTTCACTCGACGGGTACCAGTCACTCGGAAGAACCGGAAGACAGTCGACCGCAGAAGACCAGAAGCCACCCCAGGGAGGCCAACGGGCAGGCGTTCGTCTGTCTCATTAATAGCGTTTATTACGTACGTTACCAGTAACGTACGTCTTTATAGCCGCGATCTGACCCTTGAGTGCCGGACACTTATGAGGGGCAGCGCACTCTATATAAGCCGCCCCTCCCCTCTGGCACAAGGGTTCGCATCCCCTGTAACGACACTTATATTTCACTCGACAAGAGCTCCCGAGCACTGAGACGTAGGGCTTTTACCTCCACGCGAGGGGCCTGAACTCATACATCTGTGTGTACACCCTCGCCGTAGCTAGGACTCTGCCCTCTCCTTACGTACCCCTACCTTCTACTGTCAGGCTCATTCCCACGACATATACTTCACCGAACCTATAGGGTCACATGCTTAAGGGTCATCTATCTGCTGAATACTAGACAGGGAGTGTGAGAGAAATTCACCGAAAAAGTTTCAGAGACAACGGAAGAGTTACGGAGAGAGAACACCGGAAGAGTTTCGATAAAACCGAAAAGTTGTTTCGGAGTGTACCATTAAGTCAAATTGGTTTCGGCACATGCCTGGAAATTATTGGAGGGTACTAGAATTGTTCTGGGAACTTCTCGGATTTTTCCTGAGAGAAAAAACGGAAATGTTCCGGACTGCTCGAACCGCTTTGGTTGCTTTTCGCAGATGAAAATCATTGATCTGAAAATGTTTCGGAACGCGTTCAGAATTGTTTTAGTGGGTACTGGAAATGTTCTAGGCCTACAGAAAAAGTTTCGGATTTTTCGGACGCAGAAAAATGTTTTGATGAATAGTGAAAAGCAGTGATTGGTTGCTTTTTTGGAAAATATCTAAAGGGAATCTTCCCAAAAGATCTAGGGATGACATGGAATGGTGGGACCCCTTTTTGGGCTGATATTTTCAGCCACCACCACCTCCTCCTTCCCTATAAATAGAGGTGGAGAGGAGCTCTCTACACTCACTCTCTCTCTCATACACATGCCATGCATGATCTGGCTTTCTCTCTCCCTCCCACCGAAATAGTTTCGTAGAGCCAAAAGGCTGTCTGGGTGTGCATGGAATATAAACTTAATTAGGAACATGGGGATAAATAATAACATTTATTATTGCCTCTTGGGCATATCTCCTACAGACGACCCCCGCCAGCAGCACAACTGCCAGCAGGCCACCACACCGGAGGACGGTCCGGCCTAGCCGGTCGCCCCCAGCCCACGTTGCCGCAACCCTTGGCCCCTGTCGCCGGGATCTGACGAGGGAGCGCCGCCGCAGCCTGCAACCTCGTTCTCCCCACGTACAGGCCCACGCCACCCGAATCCACGCAGATGTCGCGGCTCCGCCGAACAGCAGCACAACGGCACGCTGCCCGGGTTGCCGCCGCGCCGTCCCACGCGAACATCGCGCTCCTCGCCGAGGACCCGCGTCTCACGCCACAGCTCACAAGATACGGAGGGAATGGAGGCCCCGCCGCCACCGACGCCACCGGGTTTCGCCCGGCGGCGCCCTCCGGCGGCGGCGAGGGGGAGGGGAGATGGGGGAGCGCTGGCCGCCGGTGGCTTGGGATCGCCCTGTCGCCCGCGAGAGCGACACGGGCGACAATCCGAGTATACACGCTGAGATTAGGGGGGCCAGCTATGCGTGGACGTGTGATTTATCTCTAGTCGTGCACACCGGTTCGTAGTATCGGTCGATTGCTGGCCCCTGCGCCCCCCCCCCCCCCCCCCCCCCCCCCTCCGCCATTGCTCACCATTGATTATTTAATCTAGTTCATTAACCCCTCCTCGAAAATCCAAGATTACATCTTTTGGAAGCTCATTGTGGACAAAAACAACATGTCGTCTTCGCCCACAAAACTCAGTTCCTAAAGACTACTTCCACGGACGTAAAACTAGACTACTTTCGTGCACGTAAAACTATAGTAGACGTCATCTCCTCTTTCAGTATAGATACTCCATCCAGATATGGAGTATGACAAAGCAGTCATTGATTGAACTCTAAACCTTGACTCGAAGACTACTTCTGGGCACATAAAACTATGGTAGGCAGCATATCTCCTATTATAGTGTAGATGCTCCATCCAGTGGTGGAGTATGATCAAGAAGTCATTGATTGAACTCTAAACCTTGACTCGGAGCTGTGGCATGGGTTAAAAATGACACTAACTGGTGGCTAGGGTTACCCTGAAAATTAACCATGTGCTTACTTCTCTTGGTGGCTTGGATACTTTGGAATGAAAGAAATGCAAAGATATTTCGCAACATCTCCACCACACTGAATCTTGTCTTCGCAAAAAGACTTGTGTTCTTTGTTGGGCCTATGTGTGTCGATTTAGCTGGTGAGTTGTACATGCCTCTTCTTATTCAATGAAAAATGGCAAAGCTTTTGTCACTGTTTCGAAAGACTCGCAAGTTCTATTGGGCTGTCGTGACTTGGATCACAACAATTGTTTATCTCTAACTGCTCATAGCTTTATTGTTTGCCCGAAGAAAATTGCATGGGTAAATACAAATAGTTAGCACCCACCACTGGATTCTTTGCACATGCATACTTTCAGGCCACCTTAATTATCCGTAGCCGTCCAATTAAAGTCGTGTGAGATTGGCAAGCTATTGTTGTACTCACAATTTACGGGTTGTTTTTTACATTAACTAGCAAAGTGGCCCGTGCAGATGCACGGGCTAGGTCTTAATCATATCCATTTCATGAATCAAATTTTTATATGCTTACATTTATTTTAAATCCATATAGAGTTCTGAATTGCCTTGTTAAAAATATCTTTGCAGCCTTGATTTTGAATCCGGTAAATCTGAAAGATCTTGAGTATGAAGATCATTTCCATGATATCAATTCATTAACCAAGTTAATATAACCCAAAAATTAAAATTAACATCTAAATATTGTAGCCATTGCATAGGCCGGAGGTAACCCTCATTTTCTAAAAAAAATATTGTAGCCAAACTTTAGACTTCTAACCACTACATCATTAAAACCCTGTGGTATTTTCACCAACAGATACTACCTCTGATAAACATAACTGGTCTTATTACCATAAGGTTCATCTATAATTATTAGTAACACGGATCATGAACGCCGTAACAAACGAAAAGAGTGATGCGATAATACCAAAAGGCAAATTCTACTAAATTAAGGTTTATGGTGTTCCCTAAATGAAGTCATGTTTGCAACTGCTACACTGATGGTTGCAACCCCAAAACTGACGTGCTTGCAGCACTAAAAATTATCCACACCAATGTCATGTAAACAAAGAACTATTAAGTGCAAAACACATCAAACTATAAGGCAAACCTTCAATGAAATGCTCATGAAGCTAGAGTAACCGAACCAAACAATACTTTGTTATTTATTTTTATTGAAAGTTATCAAGATAAATTCGCTAAATTTTAGCCTCCTCCACGTATTGTTTGGAAGGTCCACTATAGCATATGATCCCAAATTCTTTAACCAACTAAATCATTCCTTTGGAAACCTGTAGGTCAATAATACTCGGTTGGAAACAAATTAAATAATGTGCTAAAAATATCATTGGAATAAAAAGGGACTGAATCTGGGGTGATGCTCTAATATGTATCACCGTTGCAAGAACTAACTACGTTGCACGCAGAAAGAAACAACATTGATAAGTAAAAAAATGTCTACAATTTATATTAGAGATGAAAAGGTCACATGGGATTTAAATGTTACGTTCTGATTCCGGTACGACAACTTGATTTTGTGTATTTTGTGTTGGAAATATGCCCTAGAGGCAATAATAAATTGGTTATTATTATATTTCCTTGTTCATGATAATCGTTTATTATCCATGCTATAATTGTATTGATTGGAAACTCAAATACATGTGTGGGTACATAGACAACACTGTGTCCCTAGTAAGCCTCTAGTTGACTAGCTTGTTGATCAAAGATGGTTAAGGTTTCCTAGCCATGGACATGAGATGTCATTTGATAACGGGATCACATCATTAGGAGAATGATGTGATGGACAAGACCCAAACTGTAAACGTAGCATTTGATCGTGTCAGTTTATTGCTATTGTTTTCTGCATGTCAAGTATCTGTTCCTTTGACCATGAGATCATGCAACTCACTGACACCGGAGGAATACCTTGTGTGTATCAAACGTCGCAACGTAACTGGGTGACTATAAAGGTGCTCTACAGGTTTCTCCGAGGGTGTCTGTTGGGTTGGCATGGATCAAGACTGGGATTTGTTACTCCGTATGACGGAGAGGTATCTCAGGGCCCACTCGGTAATACAACATCACATTGAGCCTTGCAAGCAAAGTGACTAAAGAGTTAGCCACAGGATCTTGTATTACGGAACGAGTAAAGAGACTTGCCGGTAACGAGATTGAACTAGGTATAGTGATACCGACGATCGAATCTCGGGCAAGTAACATACCGAAGAACAAAGGGAACAGCATACGGGATTAACTGAATCCTTGACATAGAGGTTCGACCGATAAAGATCTTCGTAGAATATGTAGGAGCCAATATGGGCATCCAGGTCCCGCTATTGGTTATTGGCCGTAGAGGTGTCTCGGTCATGTCTACATAGTTCTCGAACCCGCAGGGTCTACACACTTAACGTTTGGTGACGATTAGTATAATTGAGTTATTATGTTGGTGACCGAAAGTTGTTCGGAGTCTCGGATAAGATCCCGGACATGACGAGGATCTCCGGAATAGTCCGGAGGTAAAGATTGATATATGTGATAATAGTGTTTTGATCTCTGGAAGGGTTCCGGAGTTCACCGGAAGGGATTCCGGATGTTTACCGAAGTGTTCGGGTGCAGCAACACTTTATATGAGCCAAAGGGATAAAGCCCACAAGGTATTGGAAAGTGCAAAAGTAGTTTTGCTGCCGCGTAAGCGGTACTACCGCTTGGTGAAGCGGTACTACCGCCGGAGCGGTACTACCGCTTGGTGAAGCGGTACTACCGCCCGAGCGGTACTACCGCTTGTGTGAAGCGGTACTACCGCCCAAGCGGTACTACCGCTTGTGTGAAGCGGTACTACCGCTTGTGCGCGGCTGTGCACGGTTCGGCAGGGATCCGAGTTGGACTCTTTCCCTGCGGGCCAAACCGACCTTGTGCGGGCAAAACCGACCCGGAGGAGGCTTTTACTCCAAGTTTAGACCCCAAGGCTCAACATATAAATAGAGGGGCAGGGCTAGCACACGGGATACATCAAGATTTCCCCAAGCCGTGTGCGGCAACCCTAACCCTCTAGTTCCTCCGTCATAATCTCCGTAGTGCTTGGCGAAGCCCTGCAGAGATTGTTCCTCACCACCATCACCACGCCGTCGTGCTGCTGGAACTCAACCACTACTTCATCATCGCTCGCTGGATCGAGGAGGTGAAGGCGTCATCAAGCCGTACGTGTGTTGAACGCGGAGGTGCCGTCCGTTCGGCACTAGATCGGAAGGATCGTGATTGGATCGCGGGACGCTCGGCGATTTGGATCGCGAAGACGTTCGACTACATCAACCGCGTTTATTAACGCTTCCGCTTAGCGATCTACAAGGGTATGTAGATTCACTCTCCCTCTCGTAGATGCTCATCACCATGGATAGATCTTATGTGTGCGTAGGAAAATTTTTGTTTCCCATGCAACGTTCCCCAACATTTTGTTGTATCTAAATGCCTTTATGTCCAATGACAAAGAGAAATGATTTTATTATAGGATCATTACTTGTGGAATATTTCTCTTCTTTTCTAGTTTCCAGTAAAATGGTTTGATCTACTTTCCTTGATACAAAAAATAGAATTAATGTAATAATATAAGTTTTGAAAGATAATTGCCTTTTGTCAAAAACTCATTGTATGTTCCAATGAAATGTACCCTGGAAGTAGGTGACAAACGTCTAAAAAGAGAATGGGGTATGTTAAATAATTGACCTGGATGATACAAGACTTCATCAGATATGTAATGCTAGAAAAGCTACAGAACTCCATGATGAGAACAAAACCTTGTGGTTTTAAAACTCACATGCTTTAGCTAGACCCTTATTATAAATTCATACTTTTAATTAGTTCAGCTTCCCAATTCAGGATGCAGACATGTCCAGGCCGTCCATGTCTGTCGGTGCAGGTCCTTGAGCTGATCAAGACATCCAAGAATGTGCCAGTGATTTTCGTTAGTATATTAGCTCAGCAACATAATAATTGATGATTTAAAGAACACCTATTAATATTTATGAATAAAGGAGAGAAATATGAGCTACAATAATTGAGGATATAAAAACAACCTATGAATATTTATGAATGAAGTATAGAAATATGTGATTGAAAGCTTGTAGGAGAATTGTTAGTTCATCTAATTTTCCTCAGAATCTACAGCTACATTTCCACGAAGAGGCACGGTCCCCTACTTTGTCACGGACTGAACTAAACTTAAAGCTATGGTCAGGAGACCTAAGCAAATTACAGAATGCTAGACTTAGTATTGGCCCCGTCAACATGGGAAGGAAGCCGTCACGAACCCATATTTTGTCGCTGCCACGCAAGAATCGATAGACATCTGCCTTGCTGCAAGAGGGAAAATTTAGACATAGATGTATCAAGGCTGGACATGTTGGAAGGATTGATGAGGGGAGGGCAGAGCTGGAGAAACACACCGAAACCATCTGACCAAATCTGGTGACAGCTGCACCACCAACTAAAGGAAAGACACTCTTTTCCCTACATGGACACATGCATCTCATGTACGCTAGAACTTACAACTCTGTACAACTTTTTTTTGACGGTGCAATACAACTTTCACTCCACACATAAAGCTTATGACAAATTGCAGTTATTAGCTCATTCGTACTAGCAGCTCAAAGTTTCAGTGCGGTGAAGGCTCAAGATGCATGTAGGCTGATGCTAAGGAAGGATGCATGTAGCTACTACTCTTTGCTGACAACTAACATGCATGCACGCATCTCTAACAATATATACTCCCTCCGTTTTTATTTACTCTGCATATTAGAGTTGACTAAAGTCAAACTTCGTAAAGTTTGACCAAGTTTATAGAAAAGAAAATAAATAGTTACCATAACAAATCTATATGATGCAAAAGTACATTCAATAAAGAATCTAATGGTATTGAGTTTTTAACTTTTTATTGTATATGTTAATATTTTAGTATATAAACTTGGTCAAAGTTTACAAAGCTTGACTTTGACCAAAACTAATACGCGGAGTAAATAAAAACGGAGGGAGTATATAGCAAGAGAAATTTCCATGGCAGCTGCTGGTGCAGGCAGCAGGCAGGTATCTCGACGCACCAGTACAGCGTTAAAAAGCATGAACTTACCTGCTAGGGCAATGGAAAGGTATCATGGTAGAACAAAGAGGAGGATGTCAGCCCTGTCGAGATTACCTGGACGAACTTACATCGATTATGGCGCAAGTAGTGAAACATGGCGCGGTCCTGATACACCAACTCAACTTTACTATGTGATTGATCCTTCACATGTAGACATGTACAAAGGTAGCTAGCTCACGGAGGTTGATGCAATCTGATCGATCCTTCTTCTATAGACGTGTACAATGCTAGCTAGCTCTCCTTGGAGGCTAGCTGATGGATACGCTTCTGGCCGGAGCATAGCTAGCAAGCCAGAAATAACAAACGCCCAGAATTGATATGTGCCCAAGGTTTTCTGTAAGAGGAGGATGTCAGCACTGTCGAAATTACCTGCATTAATTTACTGCGACTGTGGCGCAAGTATTGAAACTTGGCGCGGCCCTAATCCACCGATGCGACCCACTATTTAATTTCGGCCGTGGTAGGTTGAGTGCTTTCCAATCTGATTGATCCTTCTCATATAAACATGTACAAAGCTTATAAACTCTGATCGATCCTTTTACTATAGACCTGTAAATTAAAAAGCTAGCTTTCCTTGGCGGCTAGTTGATGGATACGATGATGGCCTAGCGGCTGATCGATATGCCTCTGGAAGGTGGAAAAGGAAATGATCTGCCATGTCCACATGGTATGTGATATCTAGGGTGGACTGTGGCGGAGCCATAGGAGGGCGGCCACCGTAGCTAAGTGAGAATTGAAAGAGCCACAGATTGATCGCCATAGGTAGCAAGGAAACACGTTTATTTTTCCTAAAAATATATACGTGTTTATTTTCCCTTAAAAAGAATCATGTTTACATATTTATGTAATGGCATAGGTGGGTAATTTTTACAAAGTTTTATGTTGAAAGGTTATTGTTGAGATCAAACGACTACAGTTTTATGATGTCTGAAACTAACGGCCGGATGGTTCTGATTAATGTGGGATTTTCTAGCTAATTCCCCTATTTTTGATCCGTATTTTCCTTTTAGTAGATAATAGATCTATCCATGTAAATAATGCCACCTCGTTAAGTCAAGCATGTCTTTCTTTTTCGGGGAATCAAGTCATGCATGTTAGTCACAAGCCAAGCCAGATGGTGTCACATTAAGTCAATTCAAAAGTTTTACTTTCTTCGTTCCATAATGTAGTGTGTTGATTTTTTTGAAAGTCCAAAAATATTGACCAAGTTTCTAGAGTACTTTATAGGTTTATTGTTTGTAAAATATAAGCTGCAAATACTGTTATATGTGTTTTTCAATTTTTTTATACTATCTTTGTACGCTAATACTTCCTCTGTACCGAAATACTTGCAGTTGGGGCAAATTAGTACAAGTTTCTCCAACTACAAGTACTTCGGTATAGAGGTAGTATAAGATATTTTTGCAGTCTAATCAGAAGTTAACTGCAAAATCGTCTTATAGTAGTGTAGAGAGGGAGTAGTTTTTAAGCACATATATATGCATTTGTTTTTCCCTAAAAAAATATGCATTTGTTTTAACACGATATCTGCTGCAGCACGCGGGTATCGTTTGTTAGAGCATCTCCAGCCGTTGGCCCCCTAGGGACCCGAAATAGCGCCGCCTGGGGGCGAGCCGGCGCTAAAATCGGCCTGGGGGGCTCGGCTTCCCAGTCGCGCCCCCGGGGTTCGGCCCATAGCGACACAAATTTTAAACATTCCATTTCCCGCTGCCCAAAAAACGACGCGGGTTCGGCGATCATGCCACAGTTCGGCGTCATCATGCCATCGGCCGGCGATCGCCACAGGGTCGGCGATCAAAACATGCCAATAGTCCGGCGTACAAAAAAAGCAGGGGGGGGGACGCGAGCATAGAACTCCTCAAACGGCCAGCTCCCCGTCGTCTGCCGGAGCGGTCGACGTAGCGGTCGGCGTGGGCGAGGTCGGCGTAGCGGGCACGTCCAACGTCGGAGACGCGGGCGGTGGGCTCGGCGGCGGTGTGGGCTATGCGGAGGGCTGCGCCGGCATGCGGTTGAGGATGAGGTCGCGCTCCGCCAGGTACCACGCCTTGACTAGCGGGTCCATGTCCGCCCTGACGCCTCCCATGAGGAACGCCAGGTCGGTATTGCGCTTCTTCGCGGCGACGTTGGTCCTGAGGAGGTCGAGCTTTGCGTCCTGCTTCGTCAACAGCGCCGACCACCTCGCCTCCGTCTTCTCCCCCCTCAGGGCAGAGTGGGTCTTTGCATCGGCGATGCATTGCTCTATCGACGACTGCAGGCGCTCGGCCGCCGGCGCGTCGTTCCTGGCCTTCTTCGCCTTCTTGTTCCCGTCTGGCCACCCTTCTGCCGCCCCAGGAACAGGCGCGTCCGGGCTGAGCGAGCCGTCCTTGTTGGCGAGCTGATGCCGAACCTCGGCCCATTTCTCACAGGACTCGATCCGCGTGAACACATGGAGGAACTTGCAGTCGAAGCCGGCGTCCCGGCGAAACAATTCGAACATCCGCACCATCTGCGCCAAAAAAAAATAACTGTTCGGCGGCGAAGGAGGGCGCAGGCCAAGTGTTCGACGAAAGAAAGTAGGCGAACATACCTGCTGCTCGACGCTCGCGCCGCTCTCTGGGCGAGCATGGACCTGTTCCTGGATGCCGTGCCATTTGTTGCACGCCGTTTGAATGCCCCCCCCAATGGTTGGACATGGCCTTGGTACCGCGGTCCATGTACGTGCCGGCGAACTCTGGGTCGACCAACTTGCGCTCGTCGAAAGCCGCCTTGATCCTCTTCCAGTACGTCTCGGTGTTCTGGTTCGCGCCGGTGATCGGGTCCATGCTGACCAGCTTCCATGCTTCGGCGAGGCACACGTCCTCCACCGACGTCCACTTGATGCGGGGCTCGCCCGGCTTGCCGTTGGCCGATCTCGTCTTCTTCTTCTTTTTCCCTTTGCCCTTCGCCGGCGCGGGCACCGGCTCTTCCTCCTCAATCTCCACCTCCTCCTCCTCCTCCTCGGGGTCGACCTCGGCGTCGTCCATGCCGGTGTCCTTCGCCTGCGCACCAAACCCGGGGCACAAGGCGGCCGCGGTGGAGCCGGTGTTGATGATGTCCTCCATCTCGGCCTCGGCGTTGCCGTACTGCGGCGCGGGCGCGAAATGAAGAGGGCCATGCCGAGCCGTCGCGGACGAGCCAGAGTACGTCGGCGAGGGCATGTAGCCGTACTGGGCGTTGGGGTGGCCGGCGGAGAAGGCGGAGGGCGTGCGCGGGAAGGTAATGTTGGGGTTGAATCCGCCAAGGGCGTCGCTGTCGACGTACTCCGGCGAGGGCGCGTACCCCCACGCCGGTGAAGGGAAGGTCGGCGAAGGAAAGTGCGGGTCGCCCGGAGCGATTTGATGGCCGGCGCTTTGGGGGAACGGGCCCGCGGGCTGTCGCCCCGGGAAGATTGGGCGGTGAGACGACACCTCCTGCTCAACCGCCGCCGCCGCCGCCGCCGCGTCTCGGGCTTTCTTCATGAGGAGCCTGTTGCGGCGATCGGTGGTCACCGCTTCCCTCCGCTCGACGTTGGCCTTCCACTCGGCGTTCGTCAACCCCGGCGGTCTTGCCATCGGCGCACGGGCCCTGCGTGGCTTGGCGACGGCGGGGGCGGTGGCTTGGCGAGGGGCGGCGTACTTCGGCGGCATGGCGGCGAAGGAAGGGAAATGGAGGGAAATGGAGAGAAGAACCGGGGGCGAAACGGCGGGATAGAGGGAAAAGGAGGGGGAAGTGGCGGGAAGTGGCAGCCGGTCTCGCCGACACCTCGGCCCCACCCGCCTTTTCGCTTCAGCCGGCGCGCCCAGGAGACCCCCAGCGCCCTGGGTTCGGCCTGGGTTCGCCGGCCCCAAAAAAGGCCCCAACCGGCGAAAATCGACGTCTTGGGACCACGGCTGGGGATTTTTTCGCCCGCCGGCGATGAAAAAGGGGTCTGGAGGGTCCTTTGAGGCCGCGGCTGGAGATGCTCTTAGTATTACAAAACTCCCGTGGCATATACTCCACTACGTTGGTAGTGCGGTTGAGCTGGCAGCATGGCACGGATTTTGTCCGAGCCTACCCGCTCATGCAACAAGCGGTGACGTCGTTACACACATCGCACGTACGGCAAACGCGTGCCACGATCATGTCGCCCCAATCCCAGTAACACAACACAGACAGACAGACATGCATGGGCGCGCGCCATATCAAGAGAGAGGTGTCTCATAACTTTACCCAACAGATTGGTGAGGTAAAGATGGAGAGCGAGATCGGGGTCGGGGGCTGGATCTGAGAGGCGGAGCCGTACAAAGGCCGGCGAACTTGTCGGCAGCTCCATGTGCTCGCTTTGCCCCGTCCAATCAGCCACCAACTCCATCCAATTCATACCTGCCACCGCAAATTTGTTATGAGCAGTGTAATAAGTACTCTCTCCATTCCATAATGTAGTGCATATAAATATTTTAAGAAGTCAAACTTCACAAACTTTGACCAAGTTTGTGGAAAAAAACAATTACATCTAGAATGCCCAACATATATCATTGGATTCATCATAAGACATAGTTTCATATTATATATATTTGGTATTATAGGTATAAATAGTTTTGTCTATAAACTTGGTCAAAATTGTGAAAGTTTGACTTTTCAAGAAATCTATATGCACTACGTTATGGAACGGAGGGAGTAGTACGTGCTATATACAACTATTTACACACGGTTACGTAGTCTGAAAAGTCTCACCCGACACGGACCAAAAGTCCAAAACTGCAAAAACTAGCTTCACGTGTGCGTTTTTTCGCTGGGCAAAGCTGGGTGCCCCATCGTCAGACTGCCTGTTTCTGCGCGGATCGGGAAGAGGGGTCAACACAACTGCACAAAGAACCTCATCTACTGTATGCCCAAACACTGTAAAAACAACCAAAGTCCAGAGATGGCTCAACTCACGATGCGTGCGGTGCACACGTCAGTTTTTCTACCCATACTTGGCGATGTGACGCGACACTTGGCCAGAGTGGGGCGATACGCCCCATAGCGGGTTGTTTCTGGCCGAGGTGATGATCGACTCGACTACTGTAGTTGACAAGACTGTCCCTCCTGCAACGGCCGGCTCGATCTACTTCTACAGAGCAGCGGTTCCATCCAGCATCCGTTTCCACGCAACTGGCTTTGCACAGATGCAGCCGATGGATGTGAAAGAGTGAACAGTGAGACACGTCCCGTGCATGTCATGTGTGTGGTAACCACAGTAACAAGACGAGGTACGTGTGACGTGAGGCGACGCACCGTGGATCCCCGTACCTGGGGGTCCGGTGCTGGCCGGGCAGCGGCCATTGGACACGCACGCGCGCACGTACGGCGCTGGACTGGCGATGGCGCAGCGTGAGCGCGCCGTGCCGGCCGATGCGGGGACAGCGGCAGGTCACCCCACGCCGGCCACGCCCCGTGCCCCGCCCTGTCAGCGGTTCTGTGACTCCGGGCAGCTTCAGCGATCGACGCTCGAAAGAGATCTGGATGGATCCTGACGCGCGGCTACGGGAGCTCTGATGATCGGTCTGCGGCGGCAGCGGCGACGGCAGCTCTGTGGTTCGGTGAGGGTGACGAGAGAGCGTGCGTGCGTGCAGTGCAGCGTGCTGATCAGGAAGCTGTGCACGTGCAGTGGCGCGCTGTAGCGTGCGTGTACGCGGGTAGTGGATGGGCATCTCTGTGGGCAGCTCTACCATCGTAAATTGCATGACAGTTCTGTTCGTGTGCGCATTGGACATTGGGCAGCATCGCACGGTCCTGTTCAGTTGCATCCATGCTGTCTTGTTTGCCGAGGGAGTACTGCCTCATCTACTGCCCTGTAAAAGACTCAAAGGAGCAGATCCAAATAACGACGACCGTCTATCTATCAGATCCAACGGACTAAAATGTCCTGGTGTTTAATACAACAACCACTAATCAATCCATCGACAACTAATACCGTACCCCTCGTCATCGTCAAAACTGACCTCACGTCGCCCCTCAACTCAACCAGAGAAAACTGCCCGCACGCCTTCTGCCCCCGCCGCCCTCCTTTTCTGTCCCACGAACACCTGCGCACACGACCATTGTCGCCGCCCACCACTCCTCCTCTACGGACGACGCGAGCGCAGGGCCGACGTCCTGCCCGCCGCTCCACCGCTGCTTCCCCACGAATGCGAGTGTGGATCGTCGTCGCCGTCGGTTGCTCTCCTCTGCTGCCTCACGGATGCGAGCGCGGATCGCCGTCCCACCCGCCGCTCCACTGCTGCTTCCCAACGGATGCGGGCGTGGATCGCCGTCGCCGTCGGCTGCCTCACGGATGCGAGGGCGGATCGCTGTCCCACCCGCCGCTCCACCGCTGCTTCCCCACGGATGCGAGTGTGGATCGCCGTCGCCGCCGGCCGCTCTCCTCTTCTGCCACACGGATGCAAGCGTGGATAGCCGTCCCGCCCACTGCTCCTTCGAATCTGCCACACAGACGCGAGCGCGTGTCGGCTCTTGCCCCACGGATTTTTCATTGAGTTTATTGGAATATACATCAAACCATTGCTTTCAGATTTGTTAGCAACAGGCTGCAGATCCTATTTGTTTTGGTCAGTTAGAGACACAACCAACAACTTAACTCTAGTGGCTATTATTTATTTTGCTTCAAAAGAATGTAATTATGCACCGTTTAGCACTACCATATGACAGATTTATTAGTCGCATACCATGGTGGAAGCATACCATTGTGGAAGGTATTATGAATTACATTATACAAGTTGGGTGTACTTTCACCGAGCAAGGTCTCTCCAGAGAAAAGGTAAGTTGTATGTGTTTGTGGTCCATGTATTTTCTTGTCTCACAGACCGCAAGATACATTACCTTTTAGAAAATTTGCAACATCACATGTTATAGTAGATAATAGGACAATGATTTTTTTTACCTTGGGTCCTCATTGTTGACGGTTGAAATGATAATTATAAACAGAGAGAATCAAAACAAATGAATGTCACCCTAAGTTATTATTTTATTTCTTCAAAAACTAACAATGTTGCCAAATAAGAAAATCTTTCTTATTCTCAATTTAGTAAGAACACCCTTCTTATTGTCAGTTCCTCCTTTTCCAAAAAAAATGTCAGTTTCTCTCATGTAGCACTAGCAGTACATGCAAATAGATTCCTTGTTGTGGACAAAAACATTGTAAAGCCTCTTAAATCCTTTGTTGTTGAGATTTACTTCAGGATGTTAGCTCTACGCCATTGATATTTTTATTTGAGACGTATTTTTTATTTATTTTATAATGATCATTCAAGTGTGATTTTGAGTACTTGCAGCATTTAATCGATTGTCGGAAATGTCGTAATGCATCATCAGGGCAATCCCATCTATAAACTATTTGTTGATCTAAGCATCCTTGATATTTTTCTCTCAGATTTTAGTTGTTAATTGCTTACACCATGATATTAAGACCAGTTGAAGGATTGCATCTTCGTGGACTGAATACGAACACAATGCAAGGCTGCTTTCCAATCATAACTTGTTTTCTTCTTTTACAACCTATCGGAAGACCGAATGGACAAAAAATATATTATTGTATTTACACAGCAATCTCACCATACTGATGTCTCACTGTTGAAAATACAACTTGAGCGGCCACAGAACACTGTGTGTCCATTGCTATATTGATGTGAATATCATTTGGTCAATGTTTTTATATTGTTGTGCATATCATTTTTTTCGATGTCTTTATATTAAGAGTGAATTCCACTTTTTACTCTATAGTTGTATATTTGTGACACATGTTACCACATTTAGTGGAACTTCTATCAAATAGCTGATTTTAGAGACTTTTAACACGGATTTACCTCAGTTTTATATTTTGCTTGTTTATGTTAGATGTGATCGACATGTTGCGTCATTGATTCATAAAAAATGTGTAAAGAACAAAGGACATCATTGACGATCATGTCCATACTTTTCTTGTCCATATGTTTCATTCCTCGTCGTCGTCTAGATATTTTTGGACCAGGGCATCACCCCACACCTTGCGCAATGGACACGCATCAGACAAGGAGGGTCCAAAGCCTCTGAAAAGGATGTTTTTGACGAATTTCCACTCAATGGGGTAATTAGTATCATAAATGTGTAAGTATGGGGTAAACTATGGAATTCACTCTTATATTAATGTGGAATTCACTCTTATATTAATGTGCTTACTAGTTTTCAAAAAACATAGAGTAAATATAAGCTAAGTAGACACTAGGCTCAGATGATTAGGTTTTTTATGGTGAAACCACCTAATCAGGGTTCAAGTCCTAGACTTGACATCGATGATCGCATGTTTTAGTTTTTTTAGACAATACAACGATGTTGCGGGCGTTCAAATGGATGAATGTACGTACTTGTATGCCGTCTGTGATTGTATTGTGTTCAAACTGCATAGACACTGATATGAAACACCCTAGCACTAGGTCAAAAGATCCTCAACCAAGAAATAAAATTATATAAAGACCATGACTTTCAAAGTAGCTCGTCAAAGACGGCACCGAAATCTAGTAATAATTTTGTACATGGTGTGTCATTTTCATACTCTATCCGATAGGAATTATTGGACATTATCTAAAAAATGCGTCAATTAATTCAGATCGGAGGGAGTAGTTTATTTTCTAGGGAATGTGTCACTTTTAGTTTTGTGAAAGATGAATTTCACAGCGTAGTTTTGCAGTAGCTCTTGGGATCTAGTTTTCTACATAGCTAAGTTTTCTGTCCGGTTTTTAATGTTTTTCTTCTCTTTGTGGTTTTCTTCCTATTTTATTGTTTTTATTTATTTCCATTTTTTGTTTGTTTTGCTTTTGCTTTTTATTTTTCTGATGTTCTCTTTTCTTCTTCCCTTTTCTCTTTTTCCATTTATTCTCTATGTAAAATGCATGAACTATTTTTACAAGATACATGCGCATTTATTTTTGAATATGTGACATTTTTTTAGAAAGTGCGTGAACACTTTTTTTCACACACATAACGTTTTATCAATCAGCATGGACTTATTTCTTTCTAATAAAAATATATTCTCTTTTCCAAACGCAAAAGTATTTTTTAAGCATGGTACATAAATCATAAAAAAACACAAACACTTTCTTAAAGTACACTAGTATTTTCATATGTTAGTATCCACTATTTTCCACAACACTTGAATATTATTAAAGAAAATATAAAGAGGGTTTTCCCTCTGATTTCATATATTTGAAACCATCAAGTTCTTACATCAGCTAGCAGGGATAGACTCCAAGATCACAACTTAAGGCACCCAAGGTAGACAAGCTAGCTATGATTTTGCAAGACATCTTCCAGATCACAGACAACAGTCACATTGGAAGGACCGACGCAACATTTGAGACATCGCTTATAACGGCTATTACAGATAACAAACAATAATTAAAATTCCAGAGTCTGAAAATCTACTACAGGATAACATAGGACAACAAAAAACTAGACAATTTAAGCGCCACAAAGAGAGATTCTCCAAGCGATTCTTCCGCTCATAGTCTTCATCGCAGTCGAGAAACACCAAACGCCGTCTCTGGGATGCCTTAAATGTAGGAGATATGCCCTAGAGGCAATAATAAATGTTATTGATTATCTCCCTGTTCATAATTAGGTTTATGTTCCATGCTATAACTGCTATGGTTCTCGAGTCTGCAATAACCACGAGGCTCGGAGGAAGACTCATATGCACGTGTGGAATAATAAACGGTAAAATGTATTCCTAGTCTGGCCTCTAAGACTGGCTCAAGTATTGCATGATGATCCTGTTTTCCTGATCATGGGCATGGCTATGCCGGCAATTTTGAGGGCGCAATGTTGGTAGAACACTTGTGTTGAATAGACCCGAATTGATGTTATGCTATGAGATACATTCGTCACTAGTTAATGGTTTATAACACAAAGATAGTTAATGTTTGCATAATTCCTTAGACCATGAGAGTATCGAGTTCCTTCGTGCTTGCTTCGTGAACTTTGGGGTTTGTTAAACGTCATCCGTTACTGGGTGGCTATTACGACGGCTTACGGGTTCACGGAAAAGTATGTCAAGTAACTTGATAGCTCAAGATTGGGATTTGCTCCTCCGACGATGGAGAGATATCTCTGGGCCCTCTCGGTGTTACGGTATCCATCATCGTCTGGCCAGACACTTTGTGATTTGATCACAGGGATGCCGGAACACGGGAACGAGAAAAGAGAACAATACCGGTAACGAGGTAACTAGCATAGTGGACAAGTTGTTGATCCACGGGGATGCCAACATGTCTCACCTCGGGTATTTGTAACATATCGCGAAGCAACAGGAATAGCACACGGCAACTGGAGGTTCACTCGAATATTCATTCGTGTGGGTATAGGGGTCAATATGGGTGTCCACGGCTCCGATGTTGATCATTGATCGGAAGGGGTTCCGGGTCATGTCTATACTTCACCGAACCTATAGGGTCACACGCTTAAGGGTCATCTATCTGCTGAATACTAGACGGGGAGTATGAGAGAAAATCACCGAAAAAGTTTCGGACGAAACGGAAACGTTCCGGAGAGGATATCGGAATAGTTCCGGTGAAACTGAAAAGTTGTTTCAGGGTATTCCATAAAGTCAAATTGGTTTCGGCACATGCCTGGAAATTATTGGAAGGTACCAGAATTGTTCCGGTAACTTCTGAGATTTTTCAGAGACAAAAACCGGAAATGTTCCGGACTGCCGGAACCGCTTTAGTTGTTTTTCACAGATGAAAATCACTAAACCGAAAAGTTGTTTCGGAGTACACCATAAAGTCAAAATGGTTTAGGCACATGCCTGATAATTCTTGGAGGGTGCCAGAATCGTTCTGGAAACTTTCTGGAATTTTCCGGGATGAAAACCGGAAATGTTCCGGAGCTGCTGGAACCGCTTCAGATGCTTTTCGCAGATGAAAATCAGTAAACTGGAATTGTTTCGGATCGCGTTGAAAATTATTTTAGTGGGTACTGGAAATGTTCTAAGCCCACATGAATATTTTCAGTTCGAACGGACGCTGAAATATGTCGTCGTGAATAGTGAAAGTGCTTTTTGGATTACTTTTTGGAAAGCCACCTTTTTGGGCTTTTGCTCCAAAATATCTTGGAGATGACATGGATGGATGTGGCTGAAATTTCAGCCCCTCCACCCCTCCTTCTCCTATAAATAGAGGTGGAGGGGGCAGCCCAAATCTCATTCCTTCTCACATACAAGTGCCATGCATGATCTGGCTTTCTCTCTCCCTCCCAGCGAAATAGTTTCGTAGAGCCGAAAGGCTGTCTGGGTTTCGGTGGGAACTAGTTTTGGACGGCGAAGCCCTGCCGGATAGATGACACCGTATGTGTGCAACTCTGTAGAGAGATCGTAGTTTCGGTCTTAGTTCGAGAGTGCCTCCCGAAGGGCTGTCCGAGTGATCGTCCGAGTTTCGAGGGTCCTCCCGAAGGGCTGTCCGAGGATCCGTCCGGTGGGACTATCCGAGGGACTGTCCCGATGCCTCCCGAAGGGCTGCCCGGAGATCCGTCCGGTGAGCTGACGTGGGAGTACATCCTCGCGGTTGGGAGGTTGTAAATCCTAGCTGCGGGGATCTGCACCGCCGATCGTCATCGACTCTACTTCCGCTGCGCTACGAGTCGGTAACGAAACAGATCAAACCTTGTATGCAGTCTCCATAGTGATCCTGGGCTGGTGCGTAGGTCGAAATTTTTTGTTTTCCGCTGCGTTACCCTACAGTGGCATCAAGAGCCGTGCTATGCGTAGATGCAGGTTGCGATCTAGAATACATAGAGATGTATGGGTATTGCACAATATAATTAGGTAGTAGATGAATTCTATTACTGAAAATTATTTGTGCGGGTAGCAGATGAAATTTGTTACCCGATGTTCTTGTTGCTTCCCTGGAATTTGCATATTTCTGATCTTGATAACAGTATGGTGGAGTTTCAATGTTCTGGCAATCCGCGATCCTGATTGATCAACGAAGTGCTAACAGTTCATTGAATTCCACCGTAGTTAAAAAGAAAGATGAAATTTCGCAGACGAAAGGGCAATGCAGATATGATCTGCACGGGGGTCACGCGTATGACGAAGTTTAGTATGGGGCTCGAGATTTTATTATCTCGTGTTTCATACACCCCGCAATGTTAATCTAGCGACTTGGATTATCATGCTTGATGATGGACGTTGGTAGCTTCGGTTTGTTTCGAAACCTTAGAAGCCACGTAAAATAAAATTTTGCATGTACCGATTAGAGGCGTCTAACTTGGTTTTGTAGGATGGTTTGCATGTGCATGTGATGTGGTATAGCAGTGCTCATTATAATTTGATTATGTATGAGATGACTATATAATGTAAATTGATTAACATGACCTGCGTGTCATGATTCAGCATGATGGCTGGAGCCATATGATTGTCACTTTAATGACCTGCGTGTCAACCTTCAGTAATGCACTTATTTTATTAGCTATAGAGATAGCAATATTATCTGGTGCATCGACAAGGTGGTGGCAATCTTCGCGAAGGTGAACACCAACGCGAATGCCGAAGACGAAGAAATGAAAGACTTCTCCGTCAGAAAGGGCTATACCATATCATGCTATTATGAATTGCCTGAGATGTTTATCCCTGATGATGCACCCTTCTTGATTGCGCGGTAGTCGCTTTTTATTAGGGTGATCTCTCACAAAAATATCAAGTGGTTAGTGTTCTCCCAAGTGTAGCACCGTCACGGCACCTAACTTCTCGGAGTGCGCCGTGTCACACGGGTACAAACGATTAGGGAAGTGTGAGGCGGGTGAGTTGAGACCTCGCAGCAAGATCACTTGGTTGTCTTGACGTTCAGGCATGACCGTCATGAGCTCGGAACACGCGCATCGAAAGATGAACAAGAATCACATAGAGATGTGATTGGCAAGTTGGCCTACCGGTTGAGATTTTCGTCGTCAGTGGTGTTACACCAATGGCGAACAATTGAAATGGGGGTCTTGTATCACTCACAATCAATTATGAGAGATATTGATTTGAGTGGGAGCGCATTGTAGAATTAATTCTTTTAATTCTCAGTGCAATTAATTATGAACATTGTCTAAGTGTTATTTGCATAATAGTTGTAGAATAATGGCTCGCGTTTCCACCTTCCCAATTAAAATTGAATAGCTGTTAAATATCTGGTTAAAACTTTACGGTTGGTAACGTAATGAGAGGATTGTCCTCCAGAGTGCCGAGAAGGACTTGTCCTATCGCATGCTTTCGGTATTCTCCCGCTAATGCTATGGATCATGTGACTCTCGTCCATCGATCCAAAAGCTAGAATTCCGTTTCAGTCAAGTGCAATATGTTTGCTTCCATGAGACCCGAACTTTGAAAGTTTGGATAGTTATGTGATATTCATGGAATCTGAAAATCATTTTCAGAGACAGACAAAGGCTAAAAGATATGAGATATCCAAAGCAATGTTTGTTTGCAAACTATTAGTAAATGAGTTTACTATGCATTAGACTGATAAGAGAGGGATCCAGAAGAACGCCTGTCATATGATGATGGTGAATAAAACAAACAACTTAAAGAGAAAGGAAGTGTCCGAAGGGTGTTAGTGAAACTTTCGCACCTAGGAAGTCCGGGGCTATCGCCACTCTTAAGTTGGGTGCTTCTTCTGAGAGTAGGAGAAATACCGAAAGTTAAACTGTTAGAAGTATAAAGGCAAAAGGAAAGAAGACTGGAATATCCAGCTCATGTATGAATGTCATACAGGTTTTTGATGTATAGAAGGCTGGTCAAAGATATAGTTCTTTGGAATTATGGTTAAACATGTTAATCACTAATTCTTGGGTATTGTGAGTTAATCACAAAGATACCCACTCGATTGCATTCTGTTGCAACTCGATGTAAGAACTACTATGGCCTGAAAGACTAGCCAGGAATGAGGTTTAGATACACGCAGGGAACATAGTAAATGTTACTATGCCTTCCATAGGTGTATTCCCTATGTATTTACTTTCATAAATCATTTTAGAGTTTTACACACTCTAGCCCATTGCATAAAGTATCTTGCAAGAAGGTTGTTCATAAGAGAACTTTTAATGTTCGGAGTTATGAATAACAAAAGGGCCATACTTTCATTATGAATGAGAAGTATGTTATGAATATTCATAATAATACATTACCTTTGTATTTACTTTCATAATTCATTTAGAGTTTCATACACTCTAGCCCTTTGCATAAGGTATCTTGCAAGGAGGTTATTCATAAGAGAACTTTTGATGTTCGGTGTTATGAATAACATGAAGGGCCATGCTTCCATCCAGGATGGGATGTATGTTATGAATATTGATGGTAATATGATACATCCATAACACTAACGCTAAATGTCGCAAGACTAAAAGAATACCACATATGTGTGGCACTGCATTTGGTCACATTGGAGAAACCCGCATGGAAAATTCCATTATGATGGATTTTAAAGTCATTTGATTTTGAATCATCTGACACTTGCAACTTTCCTCCGAAAAGTGAAGTGACTGAAATACCGTTCACATGCCATAAGGAACGAGCAACAAACTTATTGGTGATCATACATTTTGATGTGTGTAGTTCAATAAATGTTGTTGCAAGTAGTGGATTTATCTATCTTCAGAAATGACTCAAGTAGATATATTGATATTTACTTGATGAGACGTAAGTCTGGATCTTTTGAATTCATTCATAAGGTTTTCAAAAATGAAATAGAAGTTGTTGTAACAAGAAAGTTATGTTTCTACAATTCGATTGCAGAAAGGAATATTTGAGTTACAAGTTTAGCGAATGTCTG
This sequence comes from Elymus sibiricus, assembly GCA_039707655.1. Lineage (NCBI taxonomy): Eukaryota > Viridiplantae > Streptophyta > Magnoliopsida > Poales > Poaceae > Elymus > Elymus sibiricus. The sequence continues at coordinate 448,674,246 of CM077667.1, read as the reverse complement.
ATGAGTTGTGAAAGGGGTTTCATAACTTGCACCTCCTGGAGCACCACTGCAAGTGGAGAGTCCGTGTAGATGTAATCGAACCATTCATGACATGGTAAGATCAAAGATGACATAAATAAATTTGCCATTATCCCTTTTAAAGTGATGCTTTAGAGACTGCGGCTTTTACACTGAAAAGAGCTCCATCGGGTCTGTTGAAATGACGCCATGGTATGGTACGCCCAACCATATTATATCTTTTCTTAACATTTGGAATATGGGTCTTGTGTAAAAGGTTACAAACCTATTCCAAATCAGACAAGTGATACTTTGTAGGTTATCCCAAGTCATTGGGTATTTCCCCACCACAATACCGAGGCAAATAGGTTTGCCACAAAGAACGGTATGCTTTTTTGAAGAAAATGGTTCTTTCAAAAAGGTGAGTGGGAGAACAGTGCAACTCGACGAGATAAACAGTATCATCGTCATCAGATCAAAGGAAAGAGACCTCGGAAGTAATTCCGGAGTTTCCTACTGCGACTGATACAGAAGTCTCTACAATAAAATGTATGGACTTCGGTCGAACTTGCAGCTGAACCACGTAGGCAAAGCTCGTGCAAACCTATCAGGTGCGCAAACGAGATATTGTTGTTAGACAACAGTATACCTACGATTCACAAGGAAGCGTTGATGGGCCCTGACTCCGGAATTGGCTAAATGCCAATACAATCCGAGATAGTTTCCATATAAGTGATTCAAGATTAAGATCTTGATACACCTTTCGAAAGACTTAGAGTCTAACGAATATTTATGGAACTAAAAACTGATACGGATAAAATGTTTTATCCATAAAGCTCGACTTGTTGCAATAACAAGTTCAAGGAGTTGACTACGATGAGATTGTCTCACCGTAGCGATACTTAAAGTCGGTTCGGGTTGAACTAGCAATTAATACATATTTCAATCATGAGATATGAAACATGGATGACAAAAGGATTTCCATGTGATGGAAATGAAACCTAGGACTTGTATGTGATACAGTCCAAAGTAATTTGTCGATCCAGAGGATGCTAGTAAGTATGCAAACTTCAGAGTTCCAGCGATGGACAGAAGAGAGCAAAGTGGAGTTGGAATCTTCGTTTTTGATGGAATGGTCAAAGGGGTTTGACTTCATCAAATGGGTATCAAAGATGCTTGTGATTCAAGAAAGTAAGTGGGAGCATAATAATATTTCTAAAAACCTTGTGTACTTGACACATTGTTAATTGGAAATAAATTTCTTGACACGAATTAGGACTTCATTTGAAAATAGTTTTTCCGATGAAGTGCTTGGGCTAAATAGCCTCAATATTAGGCATGATGATCTATGGAGATAGATTTACCTAATGGGGCTAAGCAATGAACACATATTGACAAGATGCTAAACCTTTTTAGCATTTAAAACGCCAAGGAGTGATTCTTGCCGAAGTCACATGGAAAGAGTTTTTGCAAAACTCGGTGTCCCAAAACACTGATGAGTAAAATACATGATGGAGATTCCACACACTCTTGTGTTTGGATTAATCATGTATTCCATGGTATGTAAAACAACCAGATATGTCCGATACTCCAAAAGTTGTTGCGAGTATTGATACCAAAGTGATCAAAGTACTGATCATAGGACAACAGTGAAAGATGTCATTGAGTACTAGAGTAGTAGTGATGACATGTTTTCTCGCAAGCAGAGATTATGAAGTGCTCGTTGTAAGTAATTACATCGATACAGTCTTCATCAATGCTCCATGCGATTTTCGATTTAAGTTAAGGGTTTTGTGTAATACACAATATGATGGCACGGTAGTTGGAAATTGTTCCAAACAAGATACTGTGGCGAATTCTATAACAAAGGCTAAGTATGTTGACGCTTAAGAAGCGACAAAGAAGTTGTTGAATCATATAGTTCATTCATGAACTTAGTATTGTTCCAAGATGGCTTTGGTCTATGGGACACTATTGCAGATAGTTGCTCCATAGCTCAGTCTGAGGAATCAGGTTTCGACCAATGATTCACACATATGCAAAGCCAAGTCCACACAAAATATGAATTTTGTGAAAGCGTGAAAACGCGAGGATATGCAAAGTTACACACGGAGCTGAAGTCGTCAGATCCGTTGGACATCAGGCTATACCACATGCGAAACATTTTTTACACCAGTATGCCATAGGTGTAAAGTGCATTAGCATTGACTAGATTATTGACTCTAGTGCAAGTGGGAGTCTGTAGGAGATATGCCCTAGAGGCAATAATAAATGTTATTGATTATCTCCCTGTTCATAATTAGGTTTATGTTCCATGCTATAACTGCTATGGTTCTTGAGTCTGCAATAACCACGAGGCTCGGAGGAAGACTCATATGCACGTGTGGAATAATAAACGGTAAAATGTATTCCTAGTCTGGCCTCTAAGACTGGCTCAAGTATTGCATAATGATCCCGTTTTCCTGATCATGGGCATGGCTATGCCGGCAATTTTGAGGGCACAATGTTGGTAGAACACTTGTGTTGAATAGACCCGAATTGATGTTATGCTATGAGATACATTCGTCACTAGTTAATGGTTTATAACAAAGAGATAGTTAATGTTTTCATAATTCCTTAGACCATGAGAGTATCGAGTTCCTTCGTGCTTGCTTCGTGAACTTTGGGGTTTGTTAAACGTCATCCGTTACTGGGTGGCTATTACGACGGCTTACGGGTTCACAGAAAAGTATGTCAAGTAACTTGATAGCTCAAGATTGGGATTTGCTCCTCCGACGATGGAGAGATATCTCTAGGCCCTCTCGGTGTTACGGTATCCATCATCGTCTGGCCAGACACTTTGTGATTTGATCACAGGGATGCCGGAACACGGGAACGAGAAAAGAGAACAATACCGGTAACGAGGTAACTGGCATAGTGGACAAGTTGTTGATCCACGGGGATGCCAACATGTCTCACCTCGGGTATTTGTAACATATCGCGAAGCAACAGGAATAGCACACGGCAACTGGAGGTTCACTCGAATATTCATTCGTGTGGGTATAGGGGTCAATATGGGTGTCCACGGCTCCGATGTTGATCATTGATCGGAAGGGGTTCCGGGTCATGTCTATACTTCACCGAACCTATAGGGTCACACGCTTAAGGGTCATCTATCTGCTGAATACTAGACGGGGAGTATGAGAGAAAATCACCGAAAAAGTTTCGGACGAAACGGAAACGTTCCGGAGAGGATATCGGAATAGTTCCGGTGAAACTGAAAAGTTGTTTCAGGGTATTCCATAAAGTCAAATTGGTTTCGGCACATGCCTGGAAATTATTGGAAGGTACCAGAATTGTTCCGGTAACTTCTGAGATTTTTCAGAGACAAAAACCGGAAATGTTCCGGACTGCCGGAACCGCTTTAGTTGCTTTTCACAGATGAAAATCACTAAACCGAAAAGTTGTTTCGGAGTACACCATAAAGTCAAAATGGTTTCGGCACATGCCTGATAATTCTTGGAGGGTGCCAAAATCGTTATGGAAACTTTCTGGAATTTTCCGGGATGAAAACCGGAAATGTTCCGGAGCTGCCGGAACCGCTTCAGATGCTTTTCGCAGATGAAAATCACTAAACCGGAATTGTTTCGGATCGCGTTGAAAATTATTTTAGTGGGTACTGGAAATGTTCCAAGCCCACATGAATATTTTCAGTTCGAACGGACGCTGAAATATGTCGTCATGAATAGTGAAAGTGCTTTTTGGATTACTTTTTGGAAAGCCACCTTTTTGGGCTTTTGCTCCAAAATATCTTGGAGATGACATGGATGGATGTGGCTGAAATTTCAGCCCCTCCACCCCTCCTTCTCCTATAAATAGAGGTGGAGGGGGCAGCCCAAATCTCATTCCTTCTCACATACAAGTGCCATGCATGATCTGGCTTTCTCTCTCCCTCCCAGCGAAATAGTTTCGTAGAGCCGAAAGGCTGTCTGGGTTCCGGTGGGAACTAGTTTTGGACGGCGAAGCCCTGCCGGATAGATGACACCGTATGTGTGCAACTCTGTAGAGAGATCGTAGTTTCGGTCTTAGTTCGAGAGTGCCTCCCGAAGGGCTGTCCGAGTGATCGTCCGAGTTTCGAGGGTCCTCCCGAAGGGCTGTCCGAGGATCCGTCCGGTGGGACTATCCGAGGGACTGTCCCGATGCCTCCCGAAGGGCTGCCCGGAGATCCGTCCGGTGAGCTGACGTGGGAGTACATCCTCGCGGTTGGGAGGTTGTAAATCCTAGCTGCGGGGATCTGCACCGCCGATCGTCATCGACTCTACTTCCGCTGCGCTACGAGTCGGTAACGAAACAGATAAAACCTTGTATGCAGTCTCCATAGTGATCCTGGGCTGGTGCGTAGGTCGAAATTTTTTGTTTTCCGCTGCGTTACCCTACATTAAACACTTCACTTGCTGTGTGTTCGAGCATTTTCGACCCACTTCAGTTTTCTTAGCTCTTCCTATTTTTTACGCAAGACAATCTACTCATTAATTCACATAGCAATTAAATTTATAGGGACACAAGGGTCAGTGATTTTAGCATTCTCAGTTATAACACTCTTCTTCAAGTTCCAAATGGTCTCAACGACCTCATAAATGCCAGTGAACACCAAATGTTTATCGCTAGGTCCAAAATTCTTAATTTAAATATTGAGTAGATCATCAATATTATCAGGAATAACAACAAAATCAAAAGCAAATTTGATGTTATTCCAGAGAATTTTAATCAGAGAAAAATTCATAAATAAATGATCAATAGATTCATCAGAGCCACTGAAAGGGCATGCTTTACTGACAATATGTCCCCTTCCCATTAAGTTGTTTTTAGTTAGAATACCTTTCCTAAAAACCAACAACATGAAGATTTTGACCCTATGTGGAACTTTTATTTTCCACGTGCATTTGTGTGGAAAGTTAATACCCTTCCAAATTAAATGTCTATATTAGGATGTGACATAATAAACTCCATTCTTATTTGAAGTGGACCTGATGAAATCTCGATCATTAGTGAGAATAATCTCAACACAAATCTCTTTAATAGGGTTCCACAACTCTAGTGATTTTCACAGAAGGTTTATCCTAAAGTGTATTTGATGAAGCCCTTTACCCAGAGCATCAACAACACATACAATTTTGTCAAAACAGATGTTATAAAGCATGATAAAGTTGTGTTGTAGTGGCCTATCCTCCAGCCACCAATCTTCCCAGAATATAACATTTCCCCCTTTACAAATAGTGAATTTGCACAAAAGAAGTAGTTCTTAAACTTAAGCAAGCTTTCTAGAAATGTGAATCACCTTGTCTAGGTTTAATTCAAGTAAGACACTTTTTTTATATTTGTTCCTTAAGATATCTCGCCAAAGCCCTCATAATTATAAATCTTCCACCACCACTTACACAGTAAGGTCTAATTCTTAACAATGAGATTTTGAATACCCAGGCTCCAAAATATTTGGTCCATAAACCCTAGGCCATCTAACTAAATGATATTTCTCTTATCTTCTTCTTGCGAGAGGAGTCTAGCTCTAAATAAATTCATTCCTCTTCTCACACCTACTCGTAAACAATAGAAGGACATCATAAAATTTGGGATGCCAGAAAGGGAGGACCCATCAGGGTGACTGTACCGCTGATACGTCTCCAATGTATCGATAATTTATGAAGTATTCATGCCATGATTGCCTATGTTTACAATACTTTTATATGGTTTTGATGCACTTTATATGATTTATTTAGAACTAACCCAGACTGACGTTGTTTTCAGCAGAATTACCGTGGTGTTGTTTCTGTGCAGAAAATGAAAGTTCTCGGAATCGCCCGAAACTTTTTGATGATTTTTTCTGGAGGAAATAAGCAATATTGGAGCGAAGAACCACCGGAGGGGAGCCACCTGTGGGCCACAAGCCATCAGGGCACGGCCCACCCCTAGGCCGCGCGCTGATGTGTGTTGGGGCCCACGTGGCTCCGTTGCGCGGATTACAACGCTGAAAAATCCTATAAATCCGAGAAACCCCAGAAATAAAGAGAGACTCTCTACTCCGCCGCGGCAACTCTCTGTATCGATGAAAAAAGAATTCGGAGATGTTCCAATACCCTGCTGGAGAGGGGAAACCATCACCGAGGGCCATCTTCATCATCCCGGCGGAGGCCATGACGAGGAGGGAGTAGTTCACCCTTGGGGCTAAGGGTATATACCAGTAGCTATGTGTTCAATCTCTCTCTCTCTCTCTCTCTCTCTCTCTCTCGTGTTCTTGAGATGTCACGATCTTGATGTATCACGGGCTTTGTTAATATAGCTGGATCATATGACGTTATTCCCTTGCTACCTTGTTGTGATGAATTGAATCTTTACCTTTGAGATTTTGTTATGTCGGATTGAATATTGGATTGGAGATCACTTGATATATGTCTTGCTTGTGGATACCCGTGGTGACAATGGGGTATTCTATTGATTCAGTTGATGTATGTTTTGGTACTCAACTTGCGGATTTCTGAGGTGACATTGGGGTAATCTATGCATAGGGGTTGATACATGTTCTTGTCCTACGTTCTCCGATAGAAATCTTGGGGTGCTCCTTGAAGTTCTTTGTGTTGGATTGAATATGATAAATCTGAAATTGTTTGATGCATGTCGCATAATTTACCCACGGATACTTGAGGTGACATTGGAGTATCTAGGTGACATTAGGGTTGATTGATATGTATCAGTGGTGTTATTTTAGTACAAACTCTAGGGCTGTTTGTGACTCTTATAGGAATAGCTCAAAAGATTGATCGAAAAGAATAGCTTTGAGGTGGTTCTACTATCTACACCAATTTCATCTTATTGTTCTCCGCTAGATAGGAACTTTGGAGTGATTCTTTGTTGCGCGTTAAGGGATGATCATATGATCCAACTATGTTAGCATTGTTGGGAGATTGCACTAGTGAAAGTATGAACCCTAGGCCTTGTTTCCAAGCATTAATATACCGTTTTGCGTTGTTTACTATTTTCTACCTTGCTGTTTTTATATTTTCAGATTACAAAAACCTATATCTACCATCCATAGTGCACTTGTATCACCATCTCTTCGCCGAACTAGTGCACCTATACAATTTACCATTGTATTGGGTGTGTTGGGGACACAAGAGATTTCTTGTATTTGATTGCAGGGTTGTTTGAGAGAGACCATCTTCATCCTACACCTCCCACGGATTGATAAACCTTAGGTCTTCCACTTGAGGGAAAATTGCTACTGTCCTACAAAATTCTACGCTTGGAGGCCCAACAAAGTCTACAAGAATAAAGTTACGTAGTAGACATCAACCACCACTAGGTAATAATCTCCCATGCCAAGTGCCACATTTCTTTTCCATTTTATCCTCAGAAGGTTTCGAGTGCTTATTTGTGCTCATTTTTGAATCCATAGGCCTTCCTAAGTATTTCAAAGGAAGAGAGGCAATTGGACAAGTAAAGATATCAACAAAAATATCACTTTTATTCTTGGCCTCACCAAATAGGAAAAACTCACTCTTATGAAAATTAATTTTGAGGATTGACATTTGTTCAAAGAGACGTAGAATGAACTTTAAATTATGGGCACTATCATAATTATCTTGCATCAAGAAAATGGTGTCATCATCATACTACAGCATATTAACACCATTTTCAATGTTTTCAGATAGCACCCCTCTAATTATACCTTTCTCTCTCACAATATCCATCAGCATGGCTAGAACATCTACAACTAGATCAAACATAAGGGGAGATAAGGAATCCTCTTGTCTAAGCCCTTTATGACTGGGAAATATGGCCCAATATGGCCATTCACTTTAATGCCTTGCCTCCTCTAATTGTCATCATAACCGAATCAATCCATTCATCAGGAAAGCCTTTCATTTTCAACATTTGAAAAAACAAAGGGCCATTTGATCTTATCATAGGCTTTTTCAGAATCAACTCTAAAAATACAAGCACTTTATTTTTTTAACATGGATAATTAGCCTCATGTAAAATCATAACCCTTTCCATAATGAATCTCCCCCTGACAAAAGCAATTTTTGTAGGGGAGATAACATCCCCAATAACTAAGTTACATAAAATTAGTGAAATGATTATATTTAAATGGGGAATATTTTAATTTTGTAAATTTGCACATAAAATTAGTGAAAACATATTTTAAATATCTGTCCTACTATAAAGATTGGAGTAGGTGGTGAGTTTACATATGGGTCAAACATCCTTTTGAGTTAAACAAATAAACCCGTACTCACATGTGGATCTAGCAACATTTCAAGATACATATAAACAAGTGCACTTTACTCATATGTGGGATCTATCATAAATAAAAAAAATACACTACTTTCATGTGAGACCAACTTTTTTGTAAATGCATGAATAACAAACACAAAAATATGACTTCAACTCAAAATCGATCTTGATTTTAGTTCTCTTCGAAACCTACTATGGTCATTTAGAATTCTCTCATGACATTGCATATCTCCCACCGTATTTTTGTTATTTTTCTATTTATAAATTACGCAACGGTCACAAAGGACACTAACGTTACTTCACCAGCTATAAGCAAATGGCTTTGTGTCAACGCTCGGGCATCTTGCTAGTATAAGAAAATCGTACTCTAGATCGGAGGAAGTACCTTTACATGGAATTCATAATAACTAAGCTACAGAGACACCGCGAATATCTTTGGACTCTGCCTGCACACTGCAGTCGCGTTAGGATACTAGATGTTGAATTTGCTTATGAACCTAGTACAACCGTTGCGTAAATGCTCGTTCGATGCTCCATGTGGAAGTTGCAAGTTTCCGACTACCGCAAAAGAAAAAGTTGCAAGTTTCGGACAGAACAGAGAGGGAGCACATAGGAACTGGGCAGCAAGTGTCATTTTAGATAAACAATGGGCCGCACGTGAAGTGATGAACTATGTACATACACATGGCCCGTTCCACACACAATAGACGCGTGGCAAAGGTAAATTGGCCGGTCAACACCGACCCAATGAACGTACCGATGTGAACCTCTCTTGTCCTATCGTGATGAACGCAACGACTATTTATCGCATTAAGCGATTCTTTTCGGATGTTTCGCATCGTGGAAGAAGTGTCGGGCCGACCCATTTTAGCACGCGAAGGTTGAAAAAATCGGGAATAAAGAGAGTACCCAGGGATTGAACACTGGTCCCCAGGGTGACCACCGGCGCGACTAACCACTCCGCATGCGTGGACCTACTAGTTAGTAGTAGGATTGCGGCCTACTAGAGGTGACCGGAGTCGGTCTTCTTCGGTTTTTCTTTGTTTTCTCGTTTTTTTTCTTCTATGATTTTTTCATTCTTTATTTTTATATACATGTTCAAGATTTCTTTAAATACTTCTTCAACATTTTTGAAATACTAGTTCTACATTTTTATATACATGATCAATATTTTTTTAAAGACTTGTTCAACATTTTCCTTTCCTTTTGTTTTTCATTCTACGTTTTTATCTACATGATCAACATTTTTTCAAATACTTGTTCAATATTTTTCAAATACTTGCTCAACATTTTTTTTCAAATTCTTGTTCAACATTTTTTTCAAATACCTGTTCAATATTTTTCAAATACTTGTTCAATATTTTTCAAATAATTGTTCAACATTGTTTTATACACATGATCAACATTTTTTTTCAAATACTTGTTCAAGATTTTTTATCCATGATCAACATTTTTTCAAATATTTTTAGAAAAGTGGTTTTTGTCATTCATATATTTAGAATATTTTAAATTATAAACAAAATTACAAAAATAAAACTAAAACAGAAAACATAAAACTTAAAAAAACAGAGAAAAGAGGCGGTGGCCTCCCGTGCTCGTGTGCCGGGCCAGCTCGCATGCCCTTCAGCGAGTCCGAAGCCAGGACTCGCTGAAGGTGAGACATAGTCTATATTTTTGCTATTTTTTCTAATTGTAATTAACGCAAGGTTCACAAAGGACACTAACGTTATTTCACCGGCTCTAAGCAAATGGCTCCGTGTCAACACATAGGCATCGTGCTAGTATAAGAAAAATCGTACGCTGAATCGGAGGGAGTACCTTTACATGGCCCATTTAAATTTCGCAGACAAGCTAGAAGTCAGAGCTCACAATAACTAAGCTACAGAGACACCGCTGATATCTTCGGACTCTGCCTGCATACTGTAGTCGCGTTGGGATACTAGATGTTGAATATGCTTATGAATCTAGTACAACCGTTGCGTAAACTTTTTGTTTGTATGCACTGCTCGTTCGATACTTCATGTAGGCTTTGAAGTTGCAAGTTTCAGACTACCGCAACAGAAAAAGTTGCAAGTTACGAACAGAACGGAGAGGGAGCACATAGGAACTAGGCCGCAAGTGTATTTTTAGATAAACAATGGGCCGCACGTGAAGTGATCAACTCTCTACATACACACGGCCCGGTCCACACACAATAGACGCGGGCCAGAGCTTTTTATTGGCCGGGCGAGACCGGCCCAATGAACGTCTCGATGTGAACCTCTCTTGTCCTATCGTGGTGAACACAACGACTATTTATGTCGTTAAGCGATTCTTTTCGTATGTTTCGCATCGAGGAAGCAGTGTCGGGCCTGCCCATTTTAGCGCGCGAAGGTTGAAAAAATCGGAAATAAAAGAGAGTACCCAGGGTTTGAACCCTAGTCTCTAGGGTGACCACCGGCGCGACTAACCACTCCGCTGGCGTGGAGTTACTAGTTAGTAGTAGGATTACGGCCTACTAGAGGGGTGAACATTCTTTGTTTCATTTTTTCTTTGTTTCTTTTTGTTATTCATTCTTCATTTTTATATACATGTTCAATATTTCTTTAAATACTTATTCAACATTTTTCAAATACTAGTTCAACATTTTTATATACATGATCAATATTTTTTTAAACACTTCTTCAACATTTTCGTTTCTTTTTGTTTTTCATTCTACATTTTTATTTACATGATCAACATTTTTTCAAATACTTGTTCAATATTTTTCAAATACATGCTCAACATTTTTTTCAAATTCTTGTTCAACATTTTTATATACATGATCATTTTTTTTAAATACCTGTTCAATATTTTTCAAATACTTTTTCAACATTTTTCAAATAATTGTTCAACATTTTTTTATACACATGATCAACATTGTTTTCAAATACTTGTTCAAGATTTCTTCAAATACTTGTTCAACATTTTTCAAATACTTTTTCAACATTTTTTATCCATTTTCAACATTTTTTCAAATATTTTTACAAAACTGGTTTTTGTCATTCATATATTTAGAATATTTTAAATTATAAACAAAAGTACAAAAATAAAACTAAAACTGAAAACATAAAACGCAAAAAATGTTGAAATACATGTTCAAGATTATAAACAAAAGTACAATTTTTTCTTTGTTTCTTTTTGTTATTCATTCTTCATTTTTATATACATGTTCAAGATTTCTTTAAATACTTTTTCAACATTTTTGAAATACTAGTTCAACATTTTTATATACGTGATCAATATTTTTTTAAACACTTCTACAATTTGTTCCATTGTTTCATTTTTTCTTTGTTTCTTTTTGTTATTCATTCTTCATTTTTATATACATGTTCAAGATTGATTTAAATACTTGTTCAATATTTTTGAAATACTAGTTCAACATTTTTATATACATGATCAACATTTTTTTAAACACTTGTTCAACATTTTCGTTCCTTTTTGTTTTTCATTCTACATTTTTATCTACATGGTCAACCTTTTTTCAAATAGTTGTTCAATATTTTTCAAATACTTGCTCAACAGTTTTTTCAAATTCTTGTTCAACATTTTTATATACATGATCAACATTTTTTGCAAATACCTGTTCAATATTTTTCAAATACTTGTTCAAGATTTTTCAAATAACTGTTCAACATTTTTTTATACAAATGATCAACATTTTTTCAAATACTTGTTCAAGATATCTTCAAATACTTGTTCAAGATTTTTTATCCATGATCAACGTTTTTCAAATAATTTTAGAAAATTGGTTTTTGTCATTCATATATTTAGAATATTTTAAATTATAAACAAAACTTCAAAAATAAAACTAAAACATAAAACATAAAAAGTAAAAAAAAGAGAAAAGAGGTGGTGGCCTCGCGTGCTCGTGTGCCGGCCCAACTCGCATGCCCTTCAGTGAGTCCGAAGCCAGGACTCGCTGAAGGTGAGACATAGTCTCTATTTTAGCTATTTTTTCTAATTGTAATTTACGCAACGATCACACATGACACTAACGTATTTCACCGGCTCTAAGCAAAAGGCTCCGTGTCAACGCATAGGCATCGTGGTAGTATAAGAAAAATCGTACTCTGAATCGGAGGGAGTACCTTTACATGGCCCATTTAAATTTCTCAGACAAGCTGGAAGTCAGAGCTCACAATAACTAAGCTACAGAGACAGCGCTGATATCTTCGTACTCTGCCTGCAGACTGCAGTCGCGTTAGGATACTAGATGTTGAATCTGCTTATGAATCTAGTACAACTGTTGTGTAAACTTTTTGTTTGTATGCACTGCTCGTTCGATGCTCCATGCAGGCTTTGAAGTTGCAAGTTTCAGACTAACGCAAAAGAAAAAGTTGCAAGTTACAGACAGAACGGAGAGGGAGCACATAGGAACTGGGCTGCAAGTGTCTTTTTAGATAAACAATGGGCCGCACGTGAAGTGATGGACTCTCTACATACACACGGCCCGGTCCACACACAATAGACACGGGCTAGAGGTTTTTATTGGCTGGGCGAGACCGGCCAACGAACGTCCCTATGTGAACCTCTCTTGTCCTATCGTGATGAACACAACGACTATTTACCTCGTTAAGCGATTCTTTTCGGATGTTTCGCATCGAGGAAGCAATGTCAGGCCTACGCATTTTAGCGCGCGAAGGTTGAAAAAATCGGAAATAAAAGAGAGTACCCAGGGTTTGAACCCTAGTCTCTAGGGTGACCACCGGCGCGACTAACCACTCCGCATGCGTGGAGTTACTAGTTAGTAGTAGGATTACGGCCTACTAGAGGCGACCGGAGTCGGTCTTCTCCTCTTTTTCTTTGTTTTCTCGTTTTTTAATTCTCCTGTTTTTTAATTCTTTTTTTCTTCTCCAATTTGTTTCATTTTTTCTTTTGTTTCTTTTTGTTTTTCACTCTATATTTTTATATACATGTTCAATATTTTTTAAAATACTTGTTCAACATTTTTGAAATGCTAGTTCAACATTTTTATATACATGATAACCAATTTTTTTAAACACTTGATCAAAATTTTCGTTTTTGTTTAATTCTACATTTTTATCTACATGACCAACATTTTTTCAAATGATTGTTCAACATTTTCAAACACTTGCTCAATATTTTTTTTCAAATACTTGTTCAACATTTTTTTAAAATACTAGTGCAATATTTTTATATACTTGTTCAATATTTTTCAAATACCTGTTCAACATTTTTTCAAATACTTGTTCAACATTTCTTAAAATACTTGTTCAATATTTTTAGAATACTTGTTCAAGATTTTTATATCCATGATCAATATTTTTTCAAATATTTTTTGAAGAGTGTTTTTTGTAATATATATATAGAATATTTTAAATTATAAATAAAGTAAAAAAGAAAACTGAAAACATATGTTTTTAGAGAAAATTGGTTGTGGCCTCCCGTGCTCGTGTGCCCGCCCAGCTCGCTCGCCCTTCAGCAAGTCCGAAGCCCGGACTCGCTGAAGGCGAGACATAGTCTCTAATTTTCTTGTTTTTTCTAATTGTAAATTACGCAACGGTCACAAAGGACACTAACGTTATTTCACTAGCTCTAAGCAAATGGATCCGTGTCAACGCACATGCATCGTGCTAGTATAAGAAAACACATACTCTAGATCGGAGGGAGTACCTTTACATGGCCCATTTAAATTTTGCAGGCAAGCTGGAAGTGAGAGCTCACAATAACTAAGCTATAGAGATACTGCTGATATCTTCGGACTCTGCCTGCACACTGTAGTCGCGTTAGGATACTAGATGCCAAATCTGCTTATGAATCTTGTACAACCGTTGCGTAAACTTTTGTTTGTATGCACTGCTCGTTCGATGCTCCATGCAGGCTTTGAAGTTGCAAGTTTAGGACTACTGCAAAAGAAAAGTTGCAAGTTAAGGACAGAATGAAGAGGGAGCACAAAGGAACTGGGCCGCAAGTGTCTTTTTAGATAAACAATGGGCCGCACGTGAAGTGATGGACTCTCTACATACACACGGCCCGGTCCACGCACAATGGACGCGGGCCAGAGATTTTTATTGGCCGGGCGAGACCGGCCCAACGAACGTCTCGATGTGAACCTCTCTTGTCCTATCATGATGAACGAGAAAGGAGACGAGAAGCAGCCAAACTTCGTCCAAGTTTCCATCTTTCCGAAGTTTCCAATGCCGCGCGGCCTTGCCGTTCCCCCCGGATCCCCTACTTGACCATGGACGCGGCGGTGCCTCTGCCCCTCCCACCACGCCACTCCCATGGGGACCACCAGCAAGCACAACCTTCTCGACCACCGACATGGTTCCATCGTCCGTGGCTGGCGCGGCTGGCGCGGCGGCAGGGTGGCTGGTGTCGCTGCTGCTGTAGTGCCTGGGCGACCAGGCCAGGTCCTTCACCGACGACCTCGCGCGCTACCACCCAGGAGGAGCGGGGGACGCGCCCACCGACCTCGCGCGCCTCTCCGACGAGCTCCTCCGCCTCCAGGCGATCGCTGCCGACGTCGAGCGCGCCCGGCGCCGCTCCTCCGAGCCCACCCTCGTCTACTAGCTCCACCGCCTCACGGACGTGGTGTTGGGGAACGTTGCATGGGAAACAAAAAATTTCCTACGCACACGCAAGATCTATCCATGGTGATGAGCATCTACGAGAGGGAGAGTGGATCTACATACCCTTGTAGATCGCTAAGCGGAAGCGTTAAGAAACGCGGTTGATGTAGTCGAACGTCTTCGCGATCCAAATCGCCGAGCGTCCCGCGATCCCATCACGATCCGTCTCGCGATCCAATCACGATCCGTCCTGCGATCCCATCATGATCCGTACCGCGATCAAATCACGAACCGTCTCACGATCCTGATCACGGTCCTTCCGATCTAGCGCCGAACGGACGGCACCTCCGCGTTCAGCACACGTACAGCTCGATGACGATCTCCGCCTTCTTGATTCAGCAAGAGGGAGCGGAGAGGTAGATGAGTTCTCTGGCAGCGCGACAGCGCGGCGGCGGTGGTGGTGGAACTATTCCGGCAGGGCTGCGCCTAAACACTGCCGAAACTAGACTAGAGGAGAAAACGATCTAGAGGAAGTAGAGGGAGCACATGGCAATCAGGGTTAACTCTCCCCTCTAAATCCTGTAGTATATATAGGAGGGAGGGAGGGGAGGAGGCAGCCTCAAACCCTCAAGGGCTGGCCGAAATTGGAGGTGGAGGAGTCCTACTCCAATCCTATTAGGAGCAGGATTCCTCCTCTCCACTTGGAAACCCTTTCCACCTTTCCCCCTTTGGGTTTTTCCCACCCCTAGCCGCATGGGCCTTAGTGGGGGGCTCGGCCAGCCCACTAAGGGCTGGCTTGACTCCTCCCACAGCCCATGAGGCCTTTTGGGTCGAGACACCCCTCCCGATGGTCCCCGGTACCCCTCCCGGCACTCCCGGTACACTACCGAAATACCCGAAACTTTTCCGGTGACCAATACGGGACTTCCTATATATCAATCTTTACCTCCGGACCATTCCGGAGCTCCTCGTGACGTCCAGGATCTCATCCGGGACTCTGAACAACCTTCGGTCACCACCATACATAACTCTACTATACCGAAACGTCACTGAACCTTAAGTGTGCAGACCCTGCGGGTTTGAAAACTATGTAGAGATGACCGAGACACCACTACGGTCAATAACCAATAGCGGGACCTGGATGCCCATATTGGTTCCTACATATTCTATGAAGATCTTTATCGGTTGAACCTCTATGTGAATGATTCAGTTTATCCCGTATGCTGTTCCCTTTGTTCTTCGGTATGTTACTTGCCCGAGATTCGATTGTCGGTATCTCTATACGTAGTTCAATCTCGTTACCGACAAGTCTCTTTAATCGTTCCATAATACAAGATCCCGTGGCTAACACTTTAGTTACATTGCTTGCAAGGCTTGTTGTGATGTTGTATTACCGAGTGGGCCCTGAGATACCTTTCCGTCACACGGAATAACAAATCCCAGTCTTGATCCATGCCAGCTCAACAGACACCCTCGGAGATACCTGTAGAGCATCTTTATAGTCACCCAGTTACATTGCGACGTTTGATACACACAAGGTATTCCTCCGGTGTCAGTGAGCTGCATGATCTCATGGTCATAGGAACAGATACTTGACATGCAGAAAACAATAGCAATAAACTGACACGATCATATGCTATGTTCATAGTTTGGGTCTTGTCCATCACATCATTCTCCTAATGATGTGATCCCGTTATCAAATGACATCTCATGTCTATGGCAAGGAAACCTTGACCATCTTTGATCAATGAGCTAGTCTATTAGAGGCATACCAGGGACACAGTGTTGTCTATGTACCCACACATGTATTTGAGTTTCCAATCAATACAATTATAGCATGGATAATAAACGATTATCATGAACAAGGAAATATGATAATAACTAAATTATTATTGCCTCTAGGGCATATTTCCAACAGTCTCCCACTTGCACTAGAGTCAATAATCTAGTTCACATCACCATGTGATTTACATTGTTATGAATCTAACACCCAATGAGTTCTGGGGTTCGATCATGCTTTGCACGTGAGAGAGGTCTTTAGTCAACGGTCTGGAACATTCAGATCCGTGTGTTCTTTGCAAATCTATATGTCATACTTCACATGCTACCACGCTCCACTTGGAGCTATTCCAAATGGTTGCTCCACTATATGTATCCTGACTACTACTCAGAGTCGTCCGGATGGGTGTCAAAGCTTGCATCGACGTAACCCTTTACGACGAACTCTTTATCACCTCCATAATCGAGAAATATTTCCTTAGTCCTTTACTTACTAAGGATAATCTTGACCGCTGTCCAGTGATCCACTCCTGGACCACTCTTGTACCCCTTGACAGACTCATGGCAAGGCACACACTAGGTGCGGTACACAACATGGCATACTATACAGAGCCTATGGATAAGGCATAGGGGACGACCTTCGTCCTTTCTCTTTCTTCTGCCGTGGTCGAGCTTTGAGTCCCACTCAACTCCACACCTTACAAATCAGGCAAGAACTCTTTCTTTGACTGATCCATTTTGAACTCCTTCAAATTCTTGTCAAGGTATGTACTCATTGAAAATCTTATCAGACGTGTTGATCTATCTCTATAGATCTTGATGCCCAATATTTAAGTAGCTTTTTATCCAGGTTTTCCTTTTGAAAAACTCCTTTTCAAAACAACCCTTTATGCTTTCCAGAAATTCTACATCATTTCCGATCAACAATATGTCATCCACATATACTTATCAGAAATTCTATAGTGCTCCCACTCACTTTATTGTAAATACAAGTTTCTCATAAACTTTGTATAGACCCAAAAACTTTGATCACCTCATCAAAGCGTATATTCCAACTCCGAGATGCTTGCTCCAGTCTATAGAAGGATCGCTGGAGTTTGCATACATTTTAGCATCCTTAGGACTGACAAAACTTTCCGGTTGTATCACATACAACATTTCCTCACGGATACCATTAAGGAAACGATGTTTTGACATCCATCTGCCAGATTTCATAATCGAAAAATGCAGCAACAACTAACATAATTCCAACAGACTTTAGTATCGCTACGGGTGAGAAAGTCTCATCGTAGTCAACTCCTTGAACTTGTGAAAAACCCTTTGCCACAAGTCGAGCTTTATAGACGGTGACATTACCGTCCGTGTCCGTCATCCTTTTAAAGATCCATTTGTTCTGAATGGCCTTTCGCCCTTCAGGTAATACTTCCAAAGCCCATACTTTGTTTTCATACATGGATCCCATCTCGGATTTCATGGCCTCTAACCATTTCTCGGAATCCGGGCCCATCATCGCTTCTCCATAGCTCGTAGGTTCATCGTTGTCCAACAACATGACCTGTAAGACAGGGTTGCCGTACCACTCAGGAGCAGTACGCGTCCTTGTCGACCTACAAGGTTCGATAGTAACTTGATCCGAAGCTTCATGATCATCATCATTAACTTCCTCTTCAACTAACGTAGGCTCCACAGGAACAACTTTCTGCGCTGCGCTACTCTCTGGTTGAAACAAAGGTTCAACAACCTCATCAAGTTCTATCTTCCTCCCACTCAATTCTTTCGAAAGAAACTCTTTCTCGAGAAAGGACCCGTTTTAGCAACAAACACTTTGTGCTTGGATCTAAGATAGAAGGTTTACCCAACTGTTACGTTAGGGTATTCTATGAAGATGCATTTGTCCGCTTTGGGTTCGAGCTCATTAGGTGAAAACCCTTTTTCACATAAGCGTCGCAGCCCCAAACATTATGAAATGAGAGCTTAGGTTTCCGCCAAACCAAAATTCATACGGTGTCATCTCAACGGACTTAGATGGTGCCCCTTTTAAAGTGAATGTAGTTGTCTCTAATGCATAACCCCAAAACGATAGTGGCAAATCGATAAGAGACATCATAGTTCGCACCATATCCAATAGAGCACGACTACGATGTTCGGACACACCATCACACTATGGTGTTCCAGGTGGCGTGAGTTGTGAAACAACTTCCACATTGTCTTAAGTTGTATACCAAACTCATAACTCAGATATTTACCTCCACGATCATATCGTAGACATTTTATCTTCTTGTCACGATGATCTCAAACTTCACTCTGAATTTGTTTGAACTTTTCAAACGTTTCAGAATTGTGTTTCATTAAGTAAATATCCCCATATTTACTTAAATCATCAGTGAAGGTAGGAAAATAACGACATCCACCACACGCTACAACACTCATTGGACCGAATACATCAACATGTATCATTTCCAATAAGTCACTTGCCCGCTCCATCATACCGGAAAACAGGGTCTTAGTCATCTTGCCCATGAGGCATGGTCTGCATGTCTCAACCGATTCGAAATCGAATGAGTCCAAAGATCCATCAGCATGGAGTTTCTTCATGCGCTTTACACCAATATGACATTTAGCGGCAGTGCCACAAGTATGTGGTACTATCATTATTAACTTTGTATCTTTTGGCATCAATATTATGAACATGTGTATTACTACGATCGAGATTCAATAAACCATTCACATTGGATGCATGACCATTGAAGGTATTATTCATGTAAACAGAATAACCATTATTCTCTGACTTAAATGAATAACCGTATTGCAATAAACATGATCTAATCACATTCATGCTCAACGCAAACACCAAATAACATTTATTTAGGTTCATCACTAATCCTGAAGGTAGAGAGAGCGTGCGATGGTGATCACATCAACCTTAGAAACACTTCCAACACTCATCGTCACCTCACCCTTAGCTAGCCTCCGTTTATTCCGTAGCTTTTATTTCGAGTTACTAACATTTAGCAACCGAACCGGTATCCAATACCCAGGTGCTACTAGGAGTACTAGTAAGGTACACATCAATAACACGTATATCAAATATACTTCTGTCGACGTTGCCAACCTTCTTATCTACCAAGTATCTAGGGTTGTTCCGCTTCAGCGACCGTTCTCCTCATAATAGAAGCACTTAGTCTTGGGTTTGGGTTCAACCTTGGGTTTCTTCACTGGAGCAGCGACTGACTTGCCATCCATGATGTTTTCCTCCTTGCCCTTGCCCTTCTCGAAACTAGTGGTTTTACTAACCATCAACACTTGATGCTCCTTCTTGATTTCTACCTTCGCGGTGTCAAACATCGCGAATAGCTCAGGGATCATTACTTCTATCCCTGGCATTTTATAGTTCATCACGAAGCTCTAGTAGCTTAGTGACAGTGACTTGGAGAACTATATCAATCACTATCTTATCGGGAAGATCAACTCCCACTCGATTCAAGCGATTGTAGCACCCAGACAATCTGAGAACATGCTCACCGATTGAGCTATTCTCCTTCATCTTGCAGGCAAAGAATCTTGTTGGAGGTCTCATACCTCTCAACACGGGCACGAGCCTGAGATCCCAAGAACATCTCATATGTTCCGTGACGTTCAAAACGTTTTGGAGCCTCAATTCTAAGCCGTAATGCATGACGCACTGAACTATTAAGTAGTCATCGGAACGTGCCTGTCAGATGTTCTCAACATCTACAGACGACGCTAGAGGGGGTGGCGCACCGAGCGGTGCTTTAAGGACGTAAGCCTTCTATGCAGCAATGAGGACAATCCTCAGATCACGGACCCAGTCCGCATTATTGCTACCATCATCTTTCAACTCTATTTCTCTAGGAACATATAAAAATTCAAGGGAGCTACAGCGCGAGCTAGTGATCTACAACATAATTTGCAAAGACATTTTGACTATGTTCATGATAATGAGTTTAGTTAATCATATTACTTAAAAACTCCCACTCAAATTGACATCCCTCTGGTCATTCGAGTGTCACATGATCCAAATCCACCAACTCAAGTCCGATCATCACGTGAGTTGAGGTGGTTTCAATGGTGAACATCTTCATGTTGATCATATCTACTATATGACTCATGTTCGACCTTTCGGTCTCTTGTGTTCCGAGGCCATGTCTGTACATGCTAGGCTCGTCAAGTTTAACCCGAGTGTTCCGCATGTGCAACACTGGCTTGCACCCGTTGTATGCGAACGTAGAGTCTATCACACCTGATCATCACGTGGTGTCTCGAAACGACGAACTTTCGCAACGGTGCACACTCGGGGAGAACACAATTTATCTTGAAATTTAAGTGAGGGATCACCTTATAATGCTACCGTCGTCCTAAGCAAAATAAGATGCATAAAAGGATTAACATCACATGCAAATCATAAGTGACATGATATGGCCATGAACTTGTGCTTTTGATCTCCATCTTCAAAGCACCGGCATGATCTCCATCGTCACCGGCATAACACCATGATCTCCATCATCTTGATCTCCATCAATGTGTCGCCATGAGGTTGTCGCGCCGACTGTTGCTTCCACGACTATTGCTAACTCATATCGATAAAGTAAAGCAAAAACGGCGAAAATAATTAAAGACAACCCTATGGCTCCTGCCGGTTTCCGTACTCATCGACATGCAAGTCGTGATATTCTATACAATACATGATCATCTCATACATCACATATATCTCATCATGTAATTGGCCATATCACATCACAACATACCCTGCAAAAACAAGTTAGACGTCCTCTAATTGTTGTTGCAAGTTTTACGTGGCTGCTACGGGTATCTAGCAAGAACAATTCTTACCTACGCAAAAACCACAACGGTGATACAAAAATTGCTATTCAACCTTCTCAAGGACCGCCTTTGTCAAATCCGATCCGCCCGCCAGCCATCTTTATGCAACGAAGTTACATGTCAGTTGATGGAACTGGTCTCTCGTAAGCGTACGAGTAATGTTGGTCCCGCGATCCCATCACGATCCATCTCACGATCCAATCACGATCCATCCCGCGATCCCATCATGATCCGTCCCGCGATCAAATCACGAACCATCTCACGATCCTGATCACGGTCCTTCCGATCTAGCACCGAACGGACGACACCTCCGCGTTCAGCACACGTACAACTCGATGACGATCTCCGCCTTCTTGATCCAGCAAGAGGGAGCATAGAGGTAGATGAGTTCTCCGGCAGCGCGACGGTGCGGCGGCGGCGGTGGTGGAACTATTCCGGCAGGGCTTCGCCTAAACACTGCCGAAACTAGACTAGAGGAGAAAACGATCTAGAGGAAGTAGAGGGAGCACGTGGCAATTAGGGTTAACTCTCCCCTCTAAATCCTCTAGTATATATAGGAGGGAGGGAGGGGAGGAGGCAGCCTCAAACCCTCAAGGTCTGGCCGAAATTGGAGGTGGAGGAGTCCTACTCCAATCCTATTAGGAGTAGGATTCCTCCTCTCCACTTGGAAACCCTTTCCACCTTTCCCCCTTTGGGTTTTTCCCACCCCTAGCCGCATGGGCCTTAGTGGGGGGCTCGGCCAGCCCACTAAGGGCTGGCTTGACTCCTCCCACAGCCCATGAGGCCTTTTGGGTCGAGACACCCCTCCCGATGGTCCCCGGTACCCCTCCCGGCACTCCCGGTACACTACCGAAATACCCGAAACTTTTCCGGTGACCAATACGGGACTTCCTATATATCAATCTTTACCTCCGGACCATTCCGGAGCTCCTCGTGACGTACAGGATCTCATCCGGGACTCTGAACAACCTTCGGTCACCACCATACATAACTCTACTATACCGAAACGTCACTGAACCTTAAGTGTGCAGACCCTGCGGGTTTGAAAACTATGTAGAGATGACCGAGACACCACTACGGTCAATAACCAATAGCGGGACCTGGATGCCCATATTGGTTCCTACATATTCTATGAAGATCTTTATCGGTTGAACCTCTATGTGAATGATTCAGTTTATCCCGTATGCTGTTCCCTTTGTTCTTCGGTATGTTACTTGCCCGAGATTCGATTGTCGGTATCTCTATACATAGTTCAATCTCGTTACCGACAAGTCTCTTTACTCGTTCCATAATACAAGATCCCGTGGCTAACACTTTAGTTACATTGCTTGCAAGGCTTGTTGTGATGTTGTATTACCGAGTGGGCCCTGAGATACCTTTCCGTCACACGGAATAACAAATCCCAGTCTTGATCCATGCCAGCTCAACAGACACCCTCGGAGATACCTGTAGAGCATCTTTATAGTCACCCAGTTACATTGCGACGTTTGATACACACAAGGTATTCCTCCGGTGTCAGTGAGCTGCATGATCTCATGGTCATAGGAACAGATACTTGACATGCAGAAAACAATAGCAATAAACTGACACGATCATATGCTATGTTCATAGTTTGGGTCTTGTCCATCACATCATTCTCCTAATGATGTGATCCCGTTATCAAATGACATCTCATGTCTATGGCAAGGAAACCTTGCCCATCTTTGATCAATGAGCTAGTCTATTAGAGGCATACCAGGGACACAGTGTTGTCTATGTACCCACACATGTATTTGAGTTTCCAATCAATACAATTATAGCATGGATAATAAACGATTATCATGAACAAGGAAATATGATAATAACTAAATTATTATTGCCTCTAGGGCATATTTCCAACACGCGGCCCACGACGCCGATGACCTTCTCGATGACATCCACTACGTCCACCTCGCCGACTCCCTCGCCGCCCCCACAATAAGCTCCGACGCATCGTCAACTTCCCCTCTCCCTATGCCGCCGCCTGTTCCGCTCCGACGAGTCCCTAAGCAGGCCGCCCTCCATCCTCGAGAAGCTCACCGCCGCCTCCAAGGCCTACTCTGAGATCGCCCACCTCGTCAAGCTGGACGGCCGCCTCTCGACGGCATAGGAACGAACTGCCCGGCAACATTCGCTCTGTCGTCCCGGTCGATGACACTCTCTTTGGCCGAGGCTGCGGGTGATACGTCTCCAATGAATCTATAATTTTTGATTGTTGCATGCTAATATATTATCATTTTAGGATACTTTTTGGGTCTTTATTTACCAATTTATAATATTTTTTAGCACTAATCTATTGACCCAGTGCCCAGTGCCAGTTGCTGTTTTCTGCGCGTTTTTCACTTTTCAGGTTTACAGTACCAAACGAAGTCCAATTGCCACAAGACTTTTTGATAATTTTTTCTGGACCAAAAGAAGACCTGTAAACTTCGAAAGGAGGCTCGGAGCCGCACGAGGGCCCCACAAGCCAACAGGGCGTGCCCTGGGGGGCGCCTTGATGGCTTGTGCCTCCCTTAGGCGTCTATCGACCTCGTTCTCTGACCTATAAATTCTCATATATTGACAAAACCCTGGAGGCAGTCCCAAAACCCTTTTTATGCCACTGCAAGTCTCTGTTCTGCCACGAGGCCATCTGGAGCTCTGTTCCGGCACCCTGTCGGAGGGGGGATCGATCACGGAGGGCCTTGAAATCAACCTTGCTGCCCTCATGATGATGTATGAGTAGTTCACCATAGACCTACGGGTCCATAGCTAGTACCTAGATGGCAATATCTCTATCTCTTGATCTTCAATACAATGATCATCGCATCTTCTCTTTGATCTATCTGATGTAATCCTATTGTGCGGTGTGTTTGTTGGGATCTGATGAATTGTGGGTTTATGTTCAGATTATTCATGAAAAGTATTTGAGTCACCTCTGAATATTAAGATTCTTATTTGCATGGTCTTTATAGCTTCGTAATGCTCTCCGATTTATTGATGTGCTTTGGCCAAGTAGATTGATCTATCTTCAGTGGGAGTGGTGCGTTGTGGTAGGTTCAACCTGACGAGTTTCTATATACCAGTGAAAAAGTAGGGGACAAGATGCGTCTTTGTGTTGTTGCTACTAAGGATAACACAATGGGGTTTATTCATATTGCTTGAGTTTACTTTGTCTACATCATGTCATCGTTCTCCATGCATTACTCTGTTTTACTTAATACTCTAGATGCATGCTGGATAGCGGTCGATGAGTGGAGTAATAGTAATAGGTGCAGGCAGGAGTCGGCCTATTCGTTTATGGACGTGATGCCTATATACACATGATCATTTCCGCGAAAATCGCATAACTATCCGCTTTTCTATCAATTGCCCAACAGTAATTTGTTGCCCACCCTATGCTGCCTACATGAGAGATGTCGCTAGGGAAAACTATGGCCCCCGGGTCTATTCACTTATAAATTTACAAATGCTACTATTACCTTGCTGCCTTTATTTACTTTTTATTTTATTTTTCAATTTACAATTATCTACACACCTCATTTGTTTGCAAATAACGAGATCAAGGGGATTGACAACCCTCTTGCCCGCGTTGGGTGCAAGTTGTTGTTCTTTTGTGTGCAGCCGCTGAAGACGGTTGAGGATTGATATTCCTATTGGTTTGATAAACCTTGGTTTCACAACTGAGGGAAATACTTACCCACTTTGTGCTGCAATCACCCGTTCCTCTTCACGGAAAACCCAACGCAGATCACAAGTATCAGGAAGGATTTCTGGCGCCGTTGCCGGGGAATATCATCATCAACTATCAAGTAACTTCACACAAATTTTCATTCACTTGTTTATATTTTTATTTGTGTTATATTTAGTTTGTCTCATAAAAATCAAAAATACAAAAATATTTATCTTTGCTTGTTACTAGTTTACTTCTTCCATTGCTAGTTTACTTGTCTTGCTTGTTACTTTGCTTGTTCGGTCACCATGTCTCAAGATACTACTAAGTTGTGTGACTTCTCAAATACTAATAACAATGATTTTATTAGTACTCTCATACCACCCGCCACTAGGACGGAGGCTTTTGATATTAGTGCTGCTTTGCTAAATCTTGTCATGATGGATCAATTTTCGGGAAGTCCTAATGAGGATCCCGCGTCACATCTTAATACCTTTGTTGAATTATGTGATATGCAAAATAAAAAGGATATGGACAATGATATTGTGAAATTAAAATTATTTCCTTTTTCACTAAGAGATAAAGCTAAGGCTTGGTTTTCATCTTTACCTCGTAATAGTATTGGAACATGGGATAAGTGTAAAGATGCTTTTATTGCCAAGTATTCCCCTCCTGCTAAGATCATCTCCCTTAGAAATCAAATAATGAATTTTAAATAGCAAGATCAAGAGCATGTTGCACAAGCTTGGGAGATAATAAAATTTATGAAAAGAAATGGTCCTACTCATGGCTTAAATTTGTGGATGATTATCCAAAACTTCTATGTTGGACTAAATTTTGTGTCTAGAAATCTTCTAGATTTTGCTGCAGGTGGCACCTTTATGGATGTGACCTTAGGAGAGGCCACAAAACTTCTGGACAGTATTATGACAAATTATTCTCAATGGCATACCAAAAGAGCTCCAACCGGTAAGAAGGTAAATTCTGTTGAAGAAATCGCTACTTTGAGTGAAAAAGTGGATGCTCTTATGAATATGGTTGCTAGTAAAAATGCTCATGTTAATCTCAATTATATGCCATTGTCTACTTTGATTAAGCAAAATAATTATGCTATTTATGTGAACTTTGTCTCTCGAAATAATTTCAACAATGATGCTTATAGAGGAAACTTCAATTCTATACCGTATCCCGGTAATTCCTCTAACAACTTTGGAAATTATTATGGTAATTCTTATGGAAATCCTTCTACAAATTCTAATAGGGTACCCTCTGATCTTGAGAATACAATTAAATAATTCATTAATTCTCAAAAGGTTTTCAACACTATGGTAGAAGAAAAATTGCATGTAGTTGATGCTTTGGCTAAAAACATGGATAGAATTGCTCTTGATGTAGAAACTCTTAAAAGTTAAGCTTTTCCACCTAAGCATTATTTTAATGAGGCTATTAAATCTATACAAATGTCTATTAATGAAAGTAAGGAGAGGACCGCTAAGTTGAGAGTGAAGCGGGAATTCTTAGAAAAAGCTCTTCCACCCGGTTTTTACCGGAATCATGATGAAGATCTTAAAATGATTGGTACTTCTCCTATTGAATCTTTATTTACTTCTCTGAATATAAATGATAAAGGGACTGGAGATGAGTCAACTCTAGTTGAGAAGCGTCCCATTTGCTTGGAGGGTGATAATTTTGATGCTAAAAATGAAAAACGTGGGTTTGGAGAGGTCAAAACGTTAATTAGTGATGTGCCCACTATTTTAGATTACAAGGAATTTAATTATGATAATTGCTCTTTAGTAGAATGTATTTTCTTGTTGCAAACCATTATTAGCTCACCCAATGCTTGTGAAAAAAACAAAGCTTTTACCGAACATATAGTAGAAGCTATGATAAAAGCTTATGATGAGAAATTTGAGCTTGAAGTTTCTATTCGTAGAAAATTGCATGATGAGTGGGAACCTAATATGAAAATAAAGATAAATAAATATGATGCAGTGTTTGACCTTGGTGCTAGTGTTTCAACTATTCCTAAATCTCTTTGTGATGTGCTTGGTCTCACTAATATTGAAGATTGTTCCCTTAACTTGCATCTTGCGGATTCTACCATTAAGAAACCTCTAGGTAGAATTAATGATGTGCTTATTATTGCAAATAAAAATTATGTGTCTATATATTTCATTGTGCTTCATATTGATTGCATTCCTACTTGTCCCATAATACTTGGAAGACCTTTCCTACGAACTATAGGTGCAGTCATTGACATGAAAGAGGGAAACATAAGGTTCCAATTCCCATTAAAGAAAGGGATGGAACACTTCCCTAGAAAGAGAATTCAACCACCTTACGAATCAATCATGAGAGCTATTTATGGCTGGAATTTCAAAGAAGACAACACTTGAAACTATGTAATGATTATGTTTTTGTGTTTAAATTAGTGTTTGTGCCAAGTAAATCCTTTGGGATGACTCACAAGATGAGTAGAATCGATGCTGAAACAAAACATAAACTTTTGACTCCAGTACAGGGATTTTCATTTTTTTACTGGAGCGTGATAATGATCTGAAATTTTTACACAGTATTTTATACAAATTTTCGAGGTTTTCCTAATTTTTCAGAATTTTTAGAGTTACAGAAGTATAGGTTCTCTACAAATTGCTACAGACTGTTCTGTTTTAGACAGATTTTGTTTTTGCTTGCATAGTTGCTTGTTTTAATCATGCTATGCATTGTATCGGGGGGGGGGGGGGGGGGGGTATAAGCCATGGAGAAGTTAGAATACAGTACCTATTATGCAATTATGAAATAATAACCAATTTATAACAGTACCTAAAGTATGCAATATGTTTCTTATACTAACGGATCTCACGAAGTTTTGTTAAGTTTTGTGTGATTGAAGTTTTCAAGTTTCGGCTGTTATCACGATGGACAAAGGAATAAGGAGTAGCAAGATCCTAAGCTTGGGGATGCCTGAGGCACCCCAAGGTAATATTCGAAGGAATACTCAAGCGTCTAAGCTTGGGGATTCCCCGGAAGGCAT
The DNA here is from genome assembly GCA_039707655.1 of Elymus sibiricus. Lineage (NCBI taxonomy): Eukaryota > Viridiplantae > Streptophyta > Magnoliopsida > Poales > Poaceae > Elymus > Elymus sibiricus. The sequence continues at coordinate 448,646,096 of CM077667.1, read as the reverse complement.
CCCCTCTTTCGTCTCAATCTATCTATAGGTCACTTAAAGCTATATTTTTATTCATCACATGATATAAGTTTTGCTTGGAGCGTCGTTTCTTTTTATTTGCTTTTACTTTCAGTTTGCCATAATCATTGTTTACTGGACACACCTATTTAAGAGAGACACACCTTCATCATAATTTGTTAGAATACTCTATGTGCTTCACTTATATCTTTTGAGCTTAGCGGTTGCTCTAGTACTTCACTTATATCTTTTTGAGCACGGTGGCGTGTAGATTTTATAGAAATAATTTCACTCTCATTCTTCACTTATATTTGTTTGAGAGTTAATAACTAGTGACGGTAATTTGCATGGGTCATAAGACTAGTCCAAATATATTAGGTATTCAATGAGTGATAATCAAAACCATCAAGTAGCACATATAGAGAAATTGTGGGTTAATGATATTGATGTGGTAATATGAAAAATGTGTGAGTTCATAATTGTTGATCTGTAGAAGTGTTGATATTAAGAAAGGTTAACTTTTTGTTCATGTAAAAATTAAAGAGGCATGGTGATGATGTGTGAGCATTTCTATTCCTCGTTGAAATCCTAGTGTTGTTTCGGGTCGGAAGCGCACGATGGTTAACTCCTACCAACCTCTTCCCCCCGGGCATGCGAGTAGTACTTTGATTTATGATAAAACTAATAAAACTTTGCAAAAAGTATACGAATTCTTTATGACTAATGTGAAACCATGGACATACGCAATCTCACCTTCTCATATTTGCTAGCCTCTTCGGTACCATGCATAGCCCATTCTCACCTCGAGGATCGGTGCAACTTTCACCGGTGCATCCAAACCCCGTGACATGATACACTTTGTTGCACATAAGCCTCATTACATCTTCCTCAAAACAGCCACCATACCTACCTATCATGCCATTTCCATAGCCATTCCGAGATATATTGCCATGCAAATTCCATCGTCACTTCACATGACTAGTTCGTTCATCATCATATTGCTTTGCATGATCATATAGAGCTGACATAGTATTTGTGGCAAAGCCACCATTCATCTTATTTTTGATACGTGTCACGCTAGATCATTGCACATCCTGGTACACTGCCAGAGGCATGGATTCGAGGAGTGCGGCGAAGAAGAAACTTGACCTATTTTTAATCCCTCCCGGGGAAAAAGATTCAGTGGGGTCCAAAGATACAGGGTTTGAGCATTCTGACTCCGCTCATATATTGGCTATATCTTAACAATATTCATACATAGTCATATCTTCATATTAGTTCTCCATATCGAGCTGTAAGTAAATAAAAGTGTGATGATCATCATTGTTAGAGCATTGTCCCAGTGAGGAAAGGATGATGGAGACTATGATTCCCCCACAAGTGGGGATGAGACTCCGGACGAAATAAAGATGGGGGAGGCCAAATAAGCCCACCATTCTGAAAGAAAATGATGAGAAAAAAATGAGAGAAGGGACTTTGCTACTATCTTTTACCACACTTGTGCCTCAAAGTGGCACTATGCTCCTCATGTAGAGAGTCTCATGATATGTCATTTTCATATGCTGGTGGGAATTACATATTCGTTATTCAAACTTGGCTTGTATATTCCTATGACGGGCTTCCTCAAATGCCCGAGGTCTTCATGAGCAAGCAAGTTGGATGCACACCCCACTTAGCTTCATTTGAGCTTTCATACACTTATAGGTCTAGTGCGTCATTTGCATGGCAATCCCTACTCCTTTCATTGCCATCTATCGATGGGGATCTCCATAGCCCGTCGGTATGCCTAGTTGATGTGAGACTATCTTCTCCACTTTTTGCCCCTTTGATACCTACCGCCATATTCTATTCCACCTAAATGTTATGTCCAATGGCTCACGCTCATGTATTGCGTGAAGAATAAAAAGTTGATGCATATTGAAAAAGTATGATCCAATTGCCTGACTTGGACACCGTGGTGCTTGACATTTGTATTAATGTGGTGAAGATGGAGCCATGCCTCGCTAATATAATAAGATGAATGGGGGGGGGTAAACATTCCTTGAGGATCGTATACTTTGAAAAATTGATGATTTTGTTTCTTACACTTTAATTATTGCTATGTTAATATTTGTTGATTCATCATTTCTCAATGAGCATACATGCATAAGATTACATAATGGATAGCATGTCACATCAAAAATTCTGTTTTTATCATTTACCTACTCGAGGACGAGCAAGAATTAAGCTTGGGGATGCTTGATACGTCTCCAACGTATCTATATTTTTTGATTTTTCAATGCTGATATATTATCATTCTAGGATACTTTTTGGGTATTTATTTACCAATTTATAATATTTTTAGCACTGACCTATTGACCCAGTGCCCATTGCCAGTTGCTGTTTTTTGCATGTTTTTCAGTTTTCAGGTTTACAGTACCAAACGAAGTCCAATTTCCATGAAACTTTTTGATGATTTTTTCTAGACCAAAAGAAGACTTGGAAACTTCGGAAGGAGGACGGGAGCCGCACGAGGGCCCCACAAGCCAACAGGGCGTGCCCAGGGGGGGCCCTGATGGTTGTGCCTCCCTCGGGCGTCTCCCGATGCTCCTCTCTGGCCTATAAATTCTAATATATCCTAAAAACCCCGGAGGCAGTCCCGAAACCCTTTTTCCGCCGCCGCAAGTCTCTGTTCCGTCGCGAGGCCATCTGGAGCTCTATTCCGACACCCTTCCGGAGGGGGGATCAATCACGGAGGGCCTCTACATCAAACTTGCTGCCCTCATGATGATGTGTGAGTAGTTCACCACATCCCTACGGGTCCATAGCTAGTACCTAGATGGAAATCTCTCTATCTCTTGATCTTCAATACAATGATCATCGCATCTTTGCTTTGATCTATCCGATGTAATCCTATTGTGCGGTGTGTTTGTTGGGATCCGATGAATTGTGGGTTTATGTTCAGATTATTCATGAAAAGTATTTGAATCACCTCTGAATATTAAGATTATTATTTGCATGATCATTATAGCTTCGTAATGCTCTCCGATTTATTGATGTGCTTTGGCCAAGTAGATTGATCTATCTTCAGTGGGAGTGGTGCGTTATGGTAGGTTCAACCTGACGAGTTTCTATATCCCAGTGACAAAGTAGGGGACAAGATGCGTCTTTGTGTTGTTTCTACTAAGGATAACACGATGGGGTTCATTCATATTGCTTGAGTTTACTTTGTCTACATAATGTCATTGTTCTCCATGCATTACTCTGTTTTACTTAATACTCTAGATGCATGCTGGATAGAGGTCGATGAGTGGAGTAATAGTAATAGGTGCAGGCAGGAGTCGGCCTATTTGTTTATGAACATGATGCCTATATACACATGATCATTGCCGTGAAAATCGCATAACTATCCGCTTTTCTATCAATTGCCCAACAGTAATTTGTTACCCACCGTATACTGCGTACATGAGAGATGCCGCTAGGGAAAACTATGCCCCCGGGTCTATTCACTTATAAATTTACAAACACTACTATTACCTTGCTGTCTTTATTTTATTTTTATTTTATTTTGCAATTTACAATTATCTACAATTATCCACACACCTCATTTGCTTGCAAATAACGAGATCAAGGGGATTGACAACCCTCTTGCCCACGTTGGGTGCAAGTTGTTTGTTCTTTTGTGTGCAGCGGCTGAAGACGGTTGATAATTGATATTCCTATTGGTTCGATAAGCCTTGGTTTCATAACTGAGGGAAATACTTACCCACGTTGTGCTGCAATCACCTGTTCCTCTTCACGGAAAACCCAACGCAGATCACAAGTATCAGCGAGCTCGCCGAACTGATGGGAAGGTTAGTCGGGTGTAGTGGGCCTGGCCCTGCTCAACTCGGGAACCAGGGTGTCCCGGTTGTTGCCATTGTCGGTGATGGTGGCATTGGCAAGACGACGCTGGCGTAGATGGCCTTCAATCAAGTGAACATCCAGGTTCACTTCGATCTCCGGATGTGGGTGCGCGTCTCGAGCTGTATGAATCTGTTGAAGCTTACTAGGGAGATATTGTTGAAGAGGAACGTTGCATGGGAAACAAATTTTTTCTACGCACACGCAAGATCTATCCATGGTGATGAGCATCTATGAGAGGGAGAGTGGATCTACATACCCTTGTAGATCGCTAAGCAGGAAGCGTTAAGAAACGCGGTTGATGTAGTCGAACGTCTTCGCGATCCAAATCGCTAGCCGTCCCGCGATCCAATCACGATCTAACCCCGAACGGACGGCACCTCCGCGTTTAGCACATGTACAGATCGATGACGATCTCTGCCTTCTTGATCCAGCAAGAGGGAGCGGATAGGTAGATGAGTTCTCCGGCAGCGCGACGGCGCGGCAGCGGTGGTGGTGGAACAATTCCGGCAGGGCTTCGCCTAAGCACTGTCGGAATCTATTTGGTGGAGGAACTAGGGAATAGAGAACTAGCACGTGGACTTGTGTCTTGGGGCCTCTATTCCTCTAGTATATATAGGAGGGAGGGGAGGAGGCAGCCCCCTAGGGTTTCCCCTAGGGGTTCGGCCGAAGGAGGTGGAGGTGGAGCCTCCCACCAATCCTACTCCTAGTAGGATTCCTTCTCCTACTTAGAAACCTTCCCCCACTTGGGGTTTTTTCCTTTTCCCACATCCTAGCCGCATGGGCCTTGTGGGGCTGGTTTGCCCAGCCCACTAAGGGCTGGTGCACCCCCTCTCAGGCCCATGTGGCCTCCCGGCGTGGGTGGCCCCTCCCGATGGCCCTCCGGCACTCCCGGCACACTACCGGAAATACCGGAAACTTTTCCGGAGGCCAAAACGGGACTTCCTATATATCAATCTTTACCTCCGGACCATTCCGGAGCTCCTCGTGACATCCGGGATCTCATCCGGGACTCCGAACAACCTTCGGTCACCACCATAGCGGGACCTGGATGCCCATATTGGTTCCTACATATTCTATGAAGATATTTATTGGTTGAACCTCTATGTCAAGGATTCAGTTAATCCCGTAAGATGTTCCCTTTGTTCTTCGGTATGTTACTTGCCCGACATTCGATCGTCAGTATCTCTATACCTAGTTTAATCTCGTTACCGGCAAGTCTCTTTACTCGTTCCGTAATACAAGATCCTGTGGCAAACACTTTAGTCACATTGCTTGCAAGGCTTATTGTGATGTTGTATTACCGAGTGGGCCCTGAGATACCTCTCCATCATACGGAGTAACAAATCCCAGTCTCGATCCATGCCAGCTCAACAGACACCTTCGGAGATACCTGTAGAGCATCTTTATAGTCACCCAGTTAAGTTGTGATGTTTGATACACACAAGGTATTCCTCCGGTGTCAGTGAGTTGCATGATCTCATGGTCATAGGAACAGATACTTGACATGCAGAAAACAATAGCAATAAACTGACACGATCATATGCTACGTTCATAGTTTGGGTCTTGTCCATCACATCATTCTCCCAATGATGTGATCCCGTTATCAAATGACATCTCATGTCTATGGCCAGGAAAGCTTGACGATCTTTGATCAACAAGCTAGTCTACTAGAGGCATACTAGGGACACAGTGTTGTCTATGTATCCACACATGCAATTGAGTTTCCAATCAATACAATTATAGCATGGATAATAAACGATTATCATGAACAAGGAAATATAATAATAACTACTTTTATTATTGCCTCTAGGGCATATTTCCAATAGTCTCCCACTTGCACTAGAGTCAATAATCTAGCTCACATCACTATGTGATTTACATTGTAATGAATGTAACACCCATACAGTTCTGGTGTTGATCAAGTTTAGCTCTTGGAAGAGGTTTAGTCATCGGATCTGCGACATTCAGATCCGTGTGTACTTTGCAAATATTTATGTCCTCCTCCTTGATGTAATCGCGGATGGAATTGAAACATTGCTTTATGTGTCTGGTCCTGTTGTGAAACCTTGGTTCCTTGGCTAGAGCAATTGCACCAGTGTTGTCACAGAACAGAGTCATTGGGTTTAGTGCACTGGGCACTACTCCAACATCTGTCATGAACTGCTTCATCCAGACACCTTCCTTCGCCGCCTCCGAGGCAGCGATGTACTCTGCTTCGCATGTAGAATCAGCTACAATGCTCTGCTTGGAACTGCACCAGCTTACCGCACCCCATTAAGGATAAATACGTATCCGGTTTGAGACTTTGAGTCATCCGGATCAGTGTCAAAGCTTGCATCGACGTAACCCTTTACGACGAGCTCTTGATCACCTCCATAAACGAGAAACATGTCCTTAGTCTTTTTCAGGTACTTCAGGATATTCTTGACCGCCGTCCAGTGTTCCATTCCTGGATCACTTTGAAACCTTTCGGCCATACTTATGGCAAGGCTGACATCGGGTCTTGTGCACAACATTGCATACATGATAGAGCCTATGGCTGAAGCATAGGGGACGACACTCATCTTTTCTCTATCTTCTGCTGTCACTGGGCATTGAGTCTTACTCAACTTCACACCTTGCAATACAGGCAAGAACCCCTTCTTGGCCTGATCCATTTTGATCTTCTTCAAAACTTTGTCAAGGTATGTGCTCTGTGAAAGTCCTATTAAGCGTCTCAATCTATCTCTATAGATCTTGATGCCTAATATGAAAGCGGCTTCTCCTAGGTCCTTCATTGAAAAACTCTTGTTCAAATATTCCTTCACGCTTTCCAACATTTCTATATTGTTTCCAATCAGCAATATGTCATCCACATATAATATTAGAAACGCTATAGAGCTCCCACTCACTTTCTTGTAAATACAAGCTTCTCCGTAAACTTGTATAAACCCGAACGCTTTGATCACCTCATCAAAGCGAAGATTCCAACTCTGAGATGCTTGCACCAGTCCATAAATGGATCGCTGGAGTTTGCAAACTTTGTCAGCATTCTCTGGATCGACAAAACCTTCCGGTTGCATCATATACAACTCTTCCTTAAGGAAACCATTAAGGAACGCTGTTTTGACATCCATCTGCCAAATTTCATAATAAAAAAAGGCAACTATTGCTAACATGATTCTGATAGACTTAAGCATCGCTACGAGTGAGAAGGTCTCATCGTAGTCAACTCCTTGAACTTGTGAAATACCCTTTGCCACAAGTCAAGCTTTATAGACGGTGACATTACCGTCCCCGTACGTCTTCCTCTTAAAGATCCATTTGTTCTGAATGGCCTTTCGCCCTTCAGGTAATACTTCCAAAGCCCATACTTTGTTTTCATACATGGATCCCATCTCGGATTTCATGGCCTCTAACAATTTCTCGGAATCCGGGCCCATCATCGCTTCTCCATAGCTCGTAGGTTCATCGTTGTCCAAGAACATGACCTCTAAGACAGGGTTGCCGTACCACTCAGGAGCAGTACGCGTTCTTGTTGACCTACGAGGTTCGGTAGCAACTTGATCCGAAGCTTCATGATCATCATCATTAACTTCCTCTTCAACCAATGTAGGTTCTACAGAAACATCTTTCTGCGCTGCGCTACTCTCCGGTTGAAGTAAAGGTTCAACAACCTCATCAAGTTCTATTTTCCTCCCACTCAATTCTTTCGAGAGAAACTCTTTCTCAAGAAATGTTCCGTTTTTAGCGACAAACACTTTGCCTTCGGATCTGAGATAGAAGGTATACCCAACTGTCTCTTTTGGGTATCCTATGAAGACGCATTTCTCTGCTTTGGGTTCCAGCTTTTCAGGCTGAAGCTTTTTGACATAAGCATCACATCCCCAAACTTTAAGAAACGACAACTTTGGCTTCTTGCCAAACCACAGTTCAAATGGCGTCGTCTCAACGGATTTCGATGGTGCCCTATTTAAAGTGAATGCAGCTGTCTCTAATGCATAACCCCAAAATGATAGTGACAAATCGGCAAGAGACATCATAGATCGCACCATATCCAATAAGGTTCGATTACGACGTTCGGACACACCATTACGCTGTGGTGTTCCAGGCGGTGTCAATTGTGAAACAATTCCACATTGTCTTAAGTGACTGCCAAACTCATAACTCAGATATTCTCCTCCTCGATCAGATCGTAGGAATTTGATCTTCTTGTTACGATGATTCTCAACTTCACTCTGAAATTGCTTGAACTTTTCAAACGTTTCAGACTTGTGCTTCATTAAGTAAATATACCCATATCTACTTAAGTCATCAGTGAAGGTGAGAAAGTAACGATAACCACCGCGCGCCTCAATGCTCATTAGACCGCACACATCAGTATGTATGATTTCCAACAAGTCACTTGCCCGTTCCATTGTTCCAGAGAACGGGGTCTTAGTCATCTTGCCCATAAGGCATGGTTCACATGTGTCAAGTGATTCAAAATCAAGTGACTCCAAAAGTCCATCAGCATGGAGCTTCTTCATGCGTTTTACACCAATATGACCTAAGCGGCAGTGCCACAAGAAAGTGGTACTATCATTATCAACTCTACATCTTTTGGCATCAATGTTATGAACATGTGTATCATCACTATCGAGATTCAATAAGAATAAACCCCTTACATTGGGTGCATGACCATAAAAGATATTACTCATATAAATAGAACAACCATTATTCTCTGATTTAAATGAGTAACCGTCTCGCAATAAACAAGATCCAGATATAATGTTCATGCTTAACGCAGGCACTAAATAACAATTATTCAGGTTCATCACTAATCCCGATGGTAATCGAAGAGCGAGCGTGCCGACGGCGATCACATCAACCTTGGAACCATTTCCCACGCGCATCATGTAGGGTAACGCAGCAGAAAACAAAAAATTTCCGACCTACGCACCAGCCCAGGACCACTATGGAGACTGCATACAAGGTTTGATCATTTTCGTTACCGACTCGTAGCGCAGCGGAAGTAGAGTCGATGACGAACGGCGGTGCAGATCCCCGCAGCTAGGATTTTACAACCTCCCAACCGCGAGGATGTATACCCTCATCTGCCCCGCGGACAGCCCTCCGGGAGGCGGTCGCACAGTCCCCCGGACGGTGTCGCGGACAGCCCTTCGGGAGGACCTCCGAAACTCGGACTGTCACTCGGACAGCCCTTCGGGAGGACCTCCAAAACTCGGACGGTCACACGGACAGCCCTTCGGGAGGCACTCTCGAACTAAGACTGAAACTACGATCTCTCTACAGAGTTGCACACATACGGTGTCATCTATCCGGTAGGGATTCGCCGTCCAGAACTAGTTCCTGCCGGAACCCAGACAGCCTTTCGGCTCTACGAAACTATTTCGCTGGGAGAGAGAGAAGAATGCCAGATCATGCATGGCTTTGTATGTGAGAGCAAGAGTGTGAAGATGGCAGCCATCTCCCTTCCTATTTATAGGAAATCCCAAGGGGAATATCCCTTTCTCAAAGGAATATGCCTTTGGAATATCCCTTTCTCAAAAGGAATATGCCTTTCTCAAAAATATCCAAAAAGTGCTTTCACTATTCACGACGACATTTTTCAGCGTCTGATCGAACTGAAAATATTCATGTGGGCTTAGAACAATTCTAGTACCCACCAAAATAATTTTCAACGCGAGCCGAAACAATTCCGGTTTAGTGATTTCATCTGCGAAAAGCATCTGAAGCGGTTTCGGCAGCTCCGGAACATTTCCGGTTTTCATTCCAGAAAATTCCAAAAAGTTTCCAGAATGATTCTGGCACCCTCCAAGAATTATCAGGCATGTGCCAAGACCAATTTGACTTTATGGTATCCCCTGAAACAACTTTTCCAGTTTCATCGAAACTCATCCGGTGACCTCTCTCTGCGGAACTTTTCCGCTGTCCGAAACTTTTCCGGCGTCCGAAACTTTTTCGGTGTTTTTCTCTCAGACTCCCTGTCTAGTATTCAGCAGATAGATGACCCTTAAGCGTGTGACCCTATAGGTTCGGTGAAGCATAGACATGACCCGGAACCCCTTCCGATCAATGATCAACATCGGAGCCGTGGACACCCATATCGATCCCTATACCCACACGAATAAATATTCGAGTGAACCTCCAGTTGCCGTGAGCTATTCCTGTTGCTTCGCGATATGTTACAATAACCCGAGGTGAGACATGTTGGCATCCTCGTGGATCAACACTTGTCCACAATGCCAGTTACCTCGTTGCTGGTATTGTTCTCTTTTCTCGTTCCCGTGTTCCGGCATCCCTGTGATCAAATCACCCTGTGTCTGGCCAGACGATGATGGATACCGTAACACCGAGAAGGCCCAGAGATATCTCTCCATCGTCGGAGGAGAAAATCCCAATCTTGAGCTATCAAGTCCCTTGACATACTTTTCCACGAACCCGTAAGCCGCCGTAATAGCCACCCATTTACGGATGACGTTTAACAAACCCCAAAGTTCATGAAGCAAGCATGAAGAAACTCGACACTCTCATGGTCTAAGGAATTATGCAAACATTAACTATCTCTGTGTTATAAACCATTAACTAATGACGAATGTATCTCATAGCATAACATCAATTCGGGTCGATTCAACACAAGTGTTCTACCAACAATTATGCCCTCAAAAATTGCCGGCATAGCCATGCCCATGATCAGGAAAACAGGATCATCATGCAATACTTGAGCCAGTCATAGAGGCTTGACTAGGAATACATTTTACCGTTTATTATCCCACACGTGCATATGAGTCTTCCTCCGAGCCTCGTGGTTATTGCAGACTCGAGAACCACAGCAGTTATAGCATGGAACATAAACCTAATTATGAACAGGGAGATAATCAATAACATTTATTATTGCCTCTAGGGCATATCTCCTACACATCATCACTTCGTCCTTTGCCAGCCTCCGTCTATTCCGCAGTTCCTGTTTTGAGTTGCAAATGTGAGCAACCGAACCGATATCAAATACCCAGGCACTACAACGAGAGTTGGTAAGGTACACATCAATAACATGTATATCGCATATACCTTGTTTGGTGTTGGCCGCCTTCTTGTCAGCCAGATACTTGGGGCAGTTCCGCTTCCAGTGACCAGTTCCCTTGCAATGAAAGCACTCAGTTTCTGGCTTGGGTCCAGCCTTGGGTTTCTACACGGGAGGAGCAACTGCTTTGCCACTCTTCTTGGAGTTACCCTTCTTACCCTTGCCATTCTTCTTGAAACTAGTGGTTTTATTGACCATCAACACTTGATGCTCCTTCTGAATCTCAGACTCAGTGACTTTCAACATCGCAAACAGCTCGGCGACTGACTTGTTCATCCCGTGCATGTTATAGTTCAACACGAAGCTCTTGTAGCTAGGTGGCAGTGATTGAAGAACTCTGTCAGTGATCGCCTCTGGCGGAAGGGGCATCCCCAATTCAACCAGACGGGTGGAATACCCAGACATTCTGAGTATGTGTTCACTGACAGACCCGTTCTCCTCCATCTTGCAAGCATAGAACTTATCGGAGGTCTCATACCTCTCGATCCGGGCATTCTTCTGAAAGATAAACTTCAACTCCTGGAACATATCATATGCTCCATGACGTTCAAAACATCTTTGAAGTACCGGTTCTAAGCCATACAACATTGCACATTGAACCATTGAGTAATCATCAGAACGTGCCTGCCAGGCGTTCGCAACGTCTGCAGACTCTACTGGAGCGGGTGGTTCACCAAGCGGTGCACATGGACATAAGCCTTCTGGGAAGCCGTAAGGATAATCCTTAGATTACGGGCCCAGTCCACAAAGTTACTTCCATCATCTTTCAACTTAGCTTTCTCTAGGAACGCATTAAAATTCAGGGGTGCTACCGCGCGAGCCATTGATCTACAACATAAATTTTGCAAAGACAACTTAGACTATTGTTCAAGATAATGAGTTTAGTTAATCATATTACTTAAAAACTCCCACTCAAATTGACATCCCTCTAGTCATTCGAGTGTCACATGATCCAAATCCACCAACTCAAGTCCGATCATCACGTGAGATGAGGTGGTTTCAATGGTGAACATCTTCATGTTGATCATATCTACTATATGACTCATGTTCGACCTTTTGGTCTCTTGTGTTCCGAGGCCATGTCTGTACATGCTAGGCTCGTCAAGTTTAACCCGAGTGTTCCGCACATGCAACACTGGCTTGCACCCGTTGTATGTGAACGTAGAGTCTATCACTTCCGATCATCATGTGGTGTCTTGAAACGATGAACTTTTGCAACGGTGCACACTCGGGGAGAACACAATTTTATCTTGAAATTTTAGTGAGGGATCACCTTATAATGCTACCGTCGTCCTAAGCAAAATAAGATGCATAAAAGGATTAACATCACATGCAAATCATAAGTGACATGATATGGCCATGAACTTGTGCTTTTGATCTCCATCTCCAAAGCACCGGCATGATCTCCATCGTTACCGGCATGACACCATGATCTCCATCATCTTGATCTCCATCAACGTGTCGCCATGAGGTTGTCGCGCCAACCGTTGCTTCTACGACTATTGCTAACTCATAGCGATAAAGTAAAGCAAAGCGGCGAAAATAAATTAAAGACAACCCTATGGCTCCTGCCGGTTGTCGTACTCATCGACATGCAAGTCGTGATATTCTATACAAAACATGATCATCTCATACATCACATATATCTCATCATGTAATTGGCCATATCACATCACAACATACCCTGCAAAAACAAGTTAGACGTCCTCTAATTGTTGTTGCATGTTTTACGTGGCTGCTACGGGTATCTAGCAAGAACTATTCTTACCTACGCATAAACCACAATGGTGATACAGAAATTGCTATTCAACCTTCTCAAGGACCGCCTTTGTCGAATCCGATCCAACTAAAGTGGGAGGGACAGACACCCGCTAGCCATCTTTATGCAACAACGTTACATGTCAGTTGATGGAACCGGTCTCTCGTAAGCGTACGAGTAATGTTGGTCCGGGCCGCTTCATCCCACAATACCGCTGAATCAAGAAAAGAGCAAGGGAGGAAGCAATCTGAGCATCAACGCCCACAAACTCCTTTGTGTTCTACTCGTGATCTCATCTACACATAGACCTAGCTCATGATGCCACTGAAGGGGAACGTTGCATGGGAAACAAAATTTTCCTACGCACACGCAAGATCTATCCATGGTGATGAGCATCTACGAGAGGGAGAGTGGATCTACATACCCTTGTAGATCGCTAAGCGGGAAGCGTTAAGAAAAGCGGTTGATGTAGTCGAACGTCTTCGCGATCGAAATCGCTAGCCGTCCCGCGATCCAATCACGATCTAGCGCCAAACGGACGGCACCTCCACGTTCAGCACACGTACAGCTCGATGACGATCTCCGCCTTCTTGATCCAGCAAGAGGGAGCGGAGAGGTAGATGAGTTCTCCGGCAGCGCGATGGCGCTGCGGCGGCGGTGGTGGAACTATTCCGGCAGGGCTTCGCCTAAGCACCGTCGGAATATATTTGGTGGAGGAACTAGGGAATAGAGAACTAGCACGTGGACTTGTGTCTTGGGGCCTCTATTCCTCTAGTATATATAGGAGGGAGGGGAGGAGGCAGCCCCCTAGGATTTCCCCTAGGGGTTCGGCCGAAGGAGGTGGAGGTGGAGCCTCCCACCAATCCTACTCCTAGTAGGATTCCTTCTCCTACTTAGAAACCTTCCCCCACTTGGGGTCTTTTCCTTTTCCCACATCCTAGCTGCATGGGCCTTGCGGGGCTGGTTTTCCCAGCCCACTAAGGGCTGGTGCACCCCCGCTCAGGCCCATGTGGCCTCCCGGCTGGGTGGCCCCTCCCGATGGCCCTCCGGCACTCCCGGTACACTACCGGAAATACCCAAAACTTTTCCGGTGGCCAAAATGGAACTTCCTATATATCAATCTTTACCTCCGGACCATTACGGAGCTCCTCGTGACGTCCGGGATCTCATCCGGGACTCCGAACAACCTTCGGTCACCACCATACATAACTCAATACTACCGAAACGTCACCGAATGTTAAGTGTGCAGACCCTGCGGGTTCGAGAACTATGTAAACATGACCGAGACACCTCTATGGTCAATAACCAATAGCGGGACCTGGATGCCCATATTGGTTCTTACATATTCTACGAAGATCTCTATCGGTTGAACGTCTATGTCAAGGATTCAGTTAATCCCGTACGCCGTTCCCTTTGTTCTTCGGTATGTTACTTGCCCGAGATTCGATCGTCGGTATCTCTATACCTAGTTCAATCTCGTTACCGGCAAGTCTCTTTACTCGTTCCGTAATACAAGATCCTGTGGCTAACAATTTAGTCACATTGCTTGCAAGGCTTATTGTGATGTTGTGTTACCGAGTGGGCCCTGAGATACCTCTCCGTCATACGGAGTAACAAATCCCAGTCTTGATCCATGCCAGCTCAACAGACACCTTCGGAGATACCTGTAGAGCATCTTTATAGTCACCCAGTTACATTGTGACGTTTGATACACACAAGGTATTCCTCCGGTGTCAGTGAGTTGCATGATCTCATGGTCATAGGAACAAATACTTGACATGCAGAAAACAATAGCAATAAACTGACATGATCATATGCTACGTTCATAGTTTGGGTGTTGTCCATCACATCATTCTCCCAATGATGTGATCCCGTTATCAAATGACATCTCATGTCTATGGCCAGGAAACCTTGACCATCTTTGATCAACAAGCTAGTCTACTAGAGGCATACTAGGGACACAGTGTTGTCTATGTATCCACACATGCAATTGAGTTTGCAATCAATACAATTATAGCATGGATAATAAACGATTATCATGAACAAGGAAATATAATAATAACTACTTTTATTATTGCCTCTAGGGCATATTTCCAACAATTGTAGCTGGCTACAGAGGGGAAGGACTATCGTGGGGTAGTCAATTTTAATTATCTGCAGGACCTATTGCGTTCTACCGTTGCAGGGAAGAGGTTCTTGCTCATCCTTGATGATGTTTGGGATGATAATGAGAGGAAGATTTGGCAGAACGTGGACCAGTGGAAGGAGCTACTATCAGCTCTGAAGAATGGTTAGCAGGATAGCAGAATAGTTGTGACTACACGCATGAAGATGGTGGCTAACATGCTAGGTGTAAGGATCCCAATGATGTTGGGTGGATTGGGTACCGAAGAGCATTGGTTGTTGCTCAAGAAGAACGCATTGGGTTGTGAGAAGAGTTGTGAATATCCACAGTTGCAGGAGATTGGGAGAAAGATTGCTTTGAAGCTAACAGGATCCCCTCTCGTAGCTAAAGTTATTGGCAGGATGCTTAATGTTGATCGAACGATAAGGTATTGGAACAGTATCTTGGAGACAGATATTCATGGTGACGTTGTCACCACACTTTTGTCTAGCTATTATCATCTGCCACCACAATTGCAGTGTTGCTTTGCATATTGCAGTATATTTCCGAAGAATTGGAAGTTTGAGCCTAAGAAACTTGTTAGCTTGTGGATATCACAGGGTTTCATTCAGATGGAAAATGGCAGAAGCATGAAGGATTGTGGTAGAGAGTATTTCAAACAACTTTTGTCGAGATCATTCTTTCAGACGCTCAAGCAAGGAAACAAAATGGTCTATCTCATGCATGACTTGATTCATGACTTAGCGCACATGGTTTCTGATGGTGATTGTGGGAGTGTCGAAGGTGACATGTCCAAAAACATACTGCAAACTGTCAGACACTTGTCAGTTTCAAGTAACTGTCTAGGACTTATAAAAAACCAATATGACTTGAAAAGATTAAGGACACTAATTATGTTTAGAGATCCTTTGATGCCTCCGAATCCTATTCTAGATGGTTTTCTTGCTGAGATAAAGAATGTGCGCACATTGGATTTTACTGGATGTGATATATCCAGGTTACCTAAAGCAATTGACCTACTAACTCATCTACGCTACATAGCACTTCCTGATACTATCAGGACAATACCTGAATCTGTGAGCAGATTACTACATCTCCAGACTTTCGATATTCCGAAGAAGTGCCAGCTCGATAGATTTCCATGTTAAAAAGTACATCTCCAGACCAGTTGACCAGCTTGCGACATCTTGGCATTGATTCAAAGTACATCTCTATGATAAGAGGTATCGGTAGTCTGGTTAACCTTGAAGGTTCTGTTGAGTTCCATGTTAAAAAGGAGAAGGGGCAAACCATAGAAGAGTTGAAGGATATGAAGGATCTTCATGGGGTTCTTAACATTAAGAATCTGGAAAATGTTCAATGCAAAGAGGAAGCTTGCAAAGCTCAATTGGCAAACAAGCAGCACATGAACATTTTAAATTTTGAATGGAGCTTTGCCAATGTAGATTTTGGTGGCAACATAGATGTTGAAGTATTGAACTGCTTACAACCTCATCCCAATCTGGAGGAACTTCACATTGCAAGGTACAAAGGGGCATCATCGCCGAGGTGGTTGGACCTGAAAACGCTATCCCACCTGAAAGCCCTGTATCTAGTTAATTGCAGAAGGTGCAAGTTGCTTCCTCCTCTGGGACAGCTTATATCACTGAGGGTGTTGCACCTGAAGGAAATGAATTCTGTTACTGAAATTGGCCCTACGTTCTATGGCGGCTTCATGGCATTTCGATCACTAAAGGATCTTGAATTTGATGACAAGCCAAATTTAGTTCGTTGGACAAGAGAAACTGGTAACACTTTCTTCCCTGCCCTGCAAAAGTTGAAGATTTCAAACTGCCCAAATTTGATCGAAGTGCCCCTGCTTCCTTATACAACAAAAATAGTGATGGTAGAACGAAGTAAAGAAGTCTCACATCTCAAGTTGTCTCCTTATTGTTCATCTGGATCAAGCAAATTCATGTTGGAAATTTCTTGCGCAAGTATTGATGGGGTTATGTACCTAGGGTAGGGTCATAGGCCTAACCTACATACCTTACCTAAGGACACTGCCCTAACAAACTTAAGGACTACAAGGAAGTCTCCGACTGAAATCACCAAGACGTACAAGTCACTTGACAACATCCACTCGGAGGTTTCTTCATCCACTCGACGGCTACATTTCACTCGGCAAGAACTAGAAGACAGTCGACCACAGAAGATCAGAAGCCACCCCAGGGAGGCCAACGGGTAGGCGTTTGTCTAGATCATAAGTAGCATTTATTACATACGTTACCAGTAACGTTCATCTTTATAGCCACGATCTGACCCTTAGATGCCGGACATTATGAGGGGCAGCGCACTCTATATAAGCCGCCCCTCCCCTCTGGCACAAGGGTTCGCACCCTGTAACTCCTAGATTCCACACGATAGAAAAGCTCCTGAGCACCTGAGACGTAGGGCTGTTACCTCCACGAGAGGGGCCTGAACTCATACATCCGTGTATACAATCTCACCGTAGCTAGGACTCTGCCCTCTCCTTACGTACCCCTAACCTCTACTATCAGGCTCGTTCCCACGAAAGTTGGCGCCCATCGTGGGGCAGGCGTCTAAGCGACTTCCTGCGAGGTTGCATTTTTTCTCCTTCGTCATGTCTTCCGGCAGTGATTTGTTCCTGGGCCACGAGATCCGTCTCGGAGCGCTCACCTTCATCGCCGACGACTCGGCATGGCTCCAGGAAGTGCCTCTAGATGTTGAGGCGCTCCCGATCCGCGGGGCGATGCACTTCTCTGCGAGCTCCTGCGGTGTTCTTCTTCTACAGCCGTCGACTCTGTACCTGTTAGTCCTCCCCGCTGGTCGTCGCTGCAAGCGATCTGGTCGTTCGCGGCTCCAGCGCTGGGTTAGGCATGCGGCGGCTCGCCAAGTTTCGTCTCCGCAGATTGCGGCTATCGAGCCCGCCGAATCACTTCACGGCGTGTTCGACTCGGTGTCGGATCCATCTGACGTTCCCTCCGAGTGCGAGAGCTGCGATCCTGCGGTGGAGGTTCTCATGGCTGGCTCTCATCAGAGTCCGCCGCCCGGCTTCAATCGCGACAGACGCGAAGCTGGAGGACCGTCGAATGAACAGCATCGCCGAGATGAGGATATCCTCCATACTCCTATCATCGGTGCGACTACTGAGGCTCAGGCCATGGAGGCCACTCGTCTTCAACTCAAAGAGATGCAGGAGGCACTCGACGAGCATGCCCGCCAGCGTCCACCCGTTTCCAGTCGACGTCAGCAACAGCTGTTTCCGACTGGTTCTCATAACAATGTCAAGGTGTTCCGTACTCCAATTCTGAATGTTGCAGCGGCTGCGAAGATAGCAGATTCCATTCAGCCGTCCCGTTCGGAGGCTGGGAGGGGTTTGCAGCAGATCCGAGTGTTGCTAGATGCAGCGTAGCAGCAGAATTCGGCTGTTTCTCAGTCGCGCAACAGGTTGCATAGTAACTCCCCCAGGGCAGGCACAGTTCAGTCGGCGCACAGCCCGGGGTCACCTCTGCGTCACAGAGGAGGAGGTTACCGTGAAGATCAGTACCAAGATCAGGGGCAAGACAATTTTGCTCCTCGTTATCACCGTGATGACCGTCGTCGAGTGCTTACTCCTCCGTGGAGTGGATCGCATGTGCCTCGGCACTATGACGATAGGCACCCGTTCGGCGATGAGCGGAATCCTGGGTTCGATGCAAGGAATGTCCTTGCCCAAAGGCGGATCGACAGAGGCAGAGCCCACAAAGATGGAAATCACAGAGACTATCCGAGTGGAAGTGGTACCATTGTTTCTGGTCCCGAGTGTTTCAGCAGAGCCATTCGCTCTGCGGAGATTCCCCCCAACTTCAGGTTGGCGGCTAGAATAAGCAAGTTCTCCAGCGAGTCGAAGCCTGAAACGTGGTTGGATGATTACCGAGTGGCTGTGCAGATTGGTGGAGGAAATGACAACGTAGCCATGAAGCATTTGTCCTTGATGTTGGATGGTTCGGCCCGGGCATGGTTGAATCGCTTGGCTCCTTCTAGCATCTATTGCTGGGAGGATCTTGCCCGAGTGTTCATCAGTACCTTCGAGGGTACTTGCAAGCGTCCTGCGGGTTTGATTGATTTGCAGCATTGTGTTCAGAAGCCCAATGAGTCTTTGAGAGATTACATACAGTGTTGGTCCACTTTGCATCACACAGTGGAAAATGTTTCCGAGCATCAGGTTGTTTGTGCTTTCAAGGCCGGTGTGAAGTACAGAGAGCTTTACCTGAAGTTTGGGCGGACAGGTGACATTTCCCTGAGTAAAATGATGGAGATTGCCACTCGATACGCTAATGGCGAAGAAGAAGACTGCCTCCGTAGCGGCAAAGGAAAAGTAGTCGACAACGACACCGGTGGTGGCAATTCCAGTCAGAAGCAGAAGCGCAAAGCTGATGCTCCTGCTCAGGCAGAAGCGGCTGCTTTAGTGGCACAAGGCAAAAACAAAGGAAAATCTAAATCTAAGTTTACCCCCAAGAAGTCAAAGAATCAGTCGGGTACAGATGTTATGGATTTACCGTGTGCAATCCACACGAAGAAAGATGAAGAGGGCAATTTGATATTGCCGAAGCATACCACTCGACAGTGCCGTTTGCTGATCCAGCAGTTCAAGGAAAGTCAGTCGAGTGAGAAAGATCCTGAAAAGGAGGATGAGGAAGACAAAGAAGAGTTCCCTGAAGCCAATGCCACTCTGTTGATTTTTGCTGATGTGGAAAGCAAGAGTCGACTGAAAGTCATCAACAGAGAAGTCAACATGGCTGTTCCTGCTACCCCCACGTACCTCAAGTGGTCTCAGACTGCCATCACATTCGACCAGTTAGATCACCCAGCTCATATCGCCACCCCTGGTGGGCAAGCGCTGGTGGTGGACCCGATTGTGGGAGGCACTCTACTCCGCAAAGTTTTGATGGATGGAGGGAGTGGTCTGAACATTTTGTATGCGGATACCCTAAAGGGGATGGGCAATTCGATGTCCTGACTCAGCGAAAGCAACATGCAGTTCCACGGAGTCATCCCTGGGAAGAAGGCCAAGTCAC
Source organism: Elymus sibiricus (assembly GCA_039707655.1). Classification (NCBI taxonomy): domain Eukaryota; kingdom Viridiplantae; phylum Streptophyta; class Magnoliopsida; order Poales; family Poaceae; genus Elymus; species Elymus sibiricus. The sequence goes on along the minus strand of CM077667.1, from coordinate 448,626,207 downwards.
TCGGCCAGATAGCATTGGATGTGGTATTCGGGACGGACAAGAATTTTAGAAAAGAGAAATTGACTTTTGAAGTTGTAGACTTTCAGAGCGCGTATCATGCCATCCTTGGTCGTCCGGCTTATGCTCGTTTCATGGCCCGTCCATGTTACGTGTATCTCAAGCTGAAGATGCCAGGGCCCAAGGGTGTGATCACAGTCACTGGCAATCGACAGAGGGCTGAGGAGTGCCTTCAGCAGGGCTCCAAAATCGCGGATCATTAGATGGCTGTGGTCGAATTGGAAGAGTACAAGAAGAGTGCTGATCCTGCCGACCTGCTGCGTGCCAAGAAGCCTGCCTCCGAGTCAGCTTTCCAGTCGGCAGGCTAAGTGAAACAAGTGCACATTCACCCGACAGATCCTAGTGCTGCCCCGACCAACATCTCAATGACACTCGACAGCAAATAGGAAGCCGGTCTCATCCAGTTCCTCCGTGAGAACTGGGACATCTTCGCATGGAAGCCTGCTGACATGCCGGGTGTACCCAGGGAACTGGCTGAGCACAGACTGAGAGTCGACCCGAAGGCCAAGCCTGTGAAGGAGCACTTGTGTCGGTCGGCAGCAGAGAAGCGGAAAGCAATCAGCGAGGAAGTGGTTCGTCTCTTGGTGGCTAAGTTTATACGTGAGATTTACCACTCCGAGTGGTTATCGAACGCCGTCATGGTCCCTAAGACGGACAAGTCACTCCACATGTGTATTGACTTCAAGCATATCAATCGGGTCTGCCCGAAAGACCATTTTCCGCTCCCCCGCATTGATCAGATTGTCGACTCAACTGCGGGGTGTGAGCATCTATCTTTTCTTGATGCTTACTCTGGCTACCATCAGATCCGTCTGTTTGGTCCAGATGAAATAAAGACAGCCTTCATCACCCCTTTCGGGTGTTTTTGTTACATCACCATGCCTTTTGGTTTGAAAAATGCTGGCGCTACTTTCATGCGCATGATCCAAAAATGTTTGCTTGATCAGATCCCTCGGAACGTCGAAGCGTACATGGATGATATTGTCGTCAAGTCTCGCAAAGGTTCCGACCTGTTGTCTGACCTGGCCGAAACATTCGCCAACCTGAGGAGTTACGATATCAAGTTAAATCCAACTAAGTGCACTTTCGGTGTTCCTGGTGGCAAGTTACTCGGTTTTCTCGTTTCCGAACGAGGAATCAACGTCAATCCTAAAAAGATCAGTGCCATCACCCGAATGAAAAGCCCTGAGCGTGTGCACGATGTCCAGAAGCTCACATGTTGCCTAGCAGCGTTGAGTCAGTTTATTTCTCGTCTCGGTGAGAAGGCATTGCCTTTATACCGACTGATGAAGAAATCTGATACATTCGAGTGGACTCCAGAAGCTGAAGCAGCGTTTGTTGAGCTCAAAGCCCTGCTTTCCACCCAGCCGGTGCTTGCTGCTCTGGACAGCAAAGAGCCCTTGCTCCTGTACATTGCGGCCACTAATCAGGTCGTCAGTACAGTTCTCACTGTCGAGCGGGAAGAGGAAGGCAAAGCTTACAAGGTCCAGCGTCCTGTTTATTATATTTCTGAAGTGTTGACTCCTTCAAAGCAAAGGTATCCACATTACCAGAAGCTCGTATATGGTATATATCTATCAGCGAAGAAGGTGGCACACTACTTCCAAGATCACTCAATTTTAGTCGTCAGTGATGCTCCGTTGTCTGAGATTCTCAACAATCGAGACGCGACTGGTCGAGTGGCTAAATGGGCTATTGAGCTCCTTTATTTTGACATCAAGTTTGAAGCGAAAAAGGCAATCAAGTCTCAAGCTCTTGCTGATTTGTTGGCCGAGTGGATTGAACAGCAGCAGCCGATCCAAATTCACTCGGCACGCTGGACCATGTTTTTTGACGGCTCTAAGATGTTGAATGAGTCTGGTGCTGGTGTAGTATTGGTGTCCCCAAAAGGCGACAAACTTAGTTATGTCCTGCAGATTCACTTTGATTCTTCCAATAATGAAGCTGAATATGAAGCACTCCTGTACGGGTTGCGTATGGCCATCTCACTCGGCGTCCGGCGCCTGATGGTTTACGGTGACTCTGATTTGGTGGTCAATCAAGTGATGAAAGAGTGGGATGTCAGGAACCCTGCTATGACTGGATACTGCAACACAATAAGGAAGCTTGAGAAGAAGTTTGAAGGTTTGGAACTCCATCATGTTCCCCGAGTGAAAAATCAGGCAGCTGATGAGCTAGCAAAGATTGGATCCACTCGGAAGCCTGTCCCCAGCAATGTGTTTCTCGAGCACCTACATTCTCCTTCGGTACAGGAAGACCCCTTCACCGAAGAGCCCCCACAAGCAAAGAGCGCCTCTGATCCGACTGAAGTCGATATACCAGCGGTCATAGATTTGGTCATGGAGATTCTGGTGATCACGCCCGATTGGACAGTACCTTATATTGCATACATTCTGAGGCGAGAACTCCCAGATGATGAAGATGAAGCTCGACAGATAGTCCGCAGATCCAAGGCCTTTACTCTTATGGATGGACAACTCTACAGAGAAAGCGTAACTGGCGTGATTCAGCGGTGTATTTCTCCTGAAGAAGGTCAACTGATTTTGGAGGAGATTCACTCGGGAACTTGTGGTCATCATGCGTCCTCTAGGACAATTGTTGCCAAAGCATACCGAGCTGGTTTCTTCTGGCCGCGTGCCAATGAGATGGCTAAAGAGATTGTTGATCACTGTGAAGGATGCCAGTTCTATTCGAACCTGTCGCACAAGCCTGCGTCTGCCTTGAAGACTATTCCACTCGTCTGGCCATTTGCAGTATGGGGTTTGGATATGGTTGGTACCCTTCGAACAGGCCAGAGTGGGTTTACTCACTTGCTTGTAGCAGTCGACAAGTTCACTAAATGGATTGAAGCTAAACCCATAAAGAAGCTGAACGCCCGTACTGCTATCAAATTCATAAAAGAGATAACATTCCGGTATGGAGTCCCCCATAGTATCATTACAGCCAATGGCTCCAACTTCGACTCGGAAGAGTTCAGACACTTTTGCTCCTCTCAAGGCACTCGGGTGGATTACGCATCCGTTGCGCACCCCCAGACCAATGGTCAAGCTGAGCGAGCGAATGGCCTTATCCTTCAAGGGCTGAAGCCTCGACTCATGCGAGATCTAGATCATGCAGCTGGAGCTTGGGTCACTGAATTGCCGTCTGTTCTGTGGGGCTTGAGGACGACTCCTAACCGATCGACCAGGTGCACTCCTTTCTTTTTGGTGTATGGAGCCGAAGCCGTTTTGCCAAGCGACGTCCTTCACAATTCTCCCCGAGTGGACCTTTACTCCGAGGATGAAGCTGAACAAGCACGACAAGACGGGGTGGATCTCCTAGAGGAAGAACGCGAGATGGCTCTGATTCGGTCGGCTGTATATCAACAAGATCTTCGCCGCTTCCATGCGAGGCATGTCAAGAGTCGGTCGTTCCACGAAGGTGATCTGGTGCTCCGAGTGGATCAGCAACGACCTCACAAGTTGTCCCCAGTGTGGGAAGGCCCATTCATCGTCACCAAGGTGCTGAACAATGGAGCCTACCACCTCTTCAACCTCAAGAAGAATATCGACGAGCCGAGTGCCTGGAACGCGGATTTGCTTCGACGCTTTTATACTTGATGACTGAGTTGTTTTGATGTAATAAGAGTACTCCAGACAATGTCGTTTGTTAAGCTATGACTTCCGCAGTCTATTGTCGATTCCAATCGTACATCTACGCATTCAAAAAAAATTACTCTGAGTGACGAGCAATCCTCTCACTCGGGGGCATAGTTGCGAACCAGTTTTCGCCTAAGTTAAAAAACCCTTCCGAGTGTATAGTATTCTATTCACTCGGAAACTTAGCTGCGAACCAGTCTTCGCCTAAGTTCAAAAATTACTCCGAGTGACGAGCAATCCTCTCACTCGGGGGCTTAGTTGCGAACCAGTTTTCGCCTAAGTTAAAAAACCCTTCCGAGTGTATAGTATTCTATTCACTCGGAAACTTAGCTGCGAACCAGTCTTCGCCTAAGTTCAAAAAAATTACTCCGAGTGACGAGCAATCCTCTCACTCGGGGGCTTAGTTGCGAACCAGTTTTCGCCTAAGTTAAAAAACCCTTCTGAGTGTATAGTATTCTATTCACTCGGAAACTTAGCTGCGAACCAGTCTTCGCCTAAGTTCAAAAATTACTCCGAGTGACGAGCAATCCTCTCACTCGGGGGCTTAGTTGCGAACCAGTTTTCGCCTAAGTTAAAAAACCCTTCCGAGTGTATAGTATTCTATTCACTCGGAAACTTAGCTGCGAACCAGTCTTCGCCTAAGTTCAAAAAAATTACTCCGAGTGACGAGCAATCCTCTCACTCGGGGGCTTAGTTGCGAACCAGTTTTCGCCTAAGTTAAAAAACCCTTCCGAGTGTATAGTATTCTATTCACTCGGAAACTTAGCTGCGAACCAGTCTTCGCCTAAGTTCAAAAATTACTCCGAGTGACGAGCAATCCTCTCACTCGGGGGCTTAGTTGCGAACCAGTTTTCGCCTAAGTTAAAAAACCCTTCCGAGTGGATGGCATCCCGTACACTCGGAAACTTAGCTGCGAACCAGTCTTCGCCTAAGTTCAAAAATTACTCCGAGTGACGAGCAATCCTCTCACTCGGGGGCTTAGTTGCGAACCAGTTTTCGCCTAAGTTAAAAAACCCTTCCGAGTGTATAGTATTCTATTCACTCGGAAACTTAGCTGCGAACCAGTCTTCGCCTAAGTTCAAAAAAATTACTCCGAGTGACGAGCAATCCTCTCACTCGGGGGCTTAGTTGCGAACCAGTTTTCGCCTAAGTTAAAAAACCCTTCCGAGTGTATAGTATTCTATTCACTCGGAAACTTAGCTGCGAACCAGTCTTCGCCTAAGTTCAAAAATTACTCCGAGTGACGAGCAATCCTCTCACTCGGGGGCTTAGTTGCGAACCAGTTTTCGCCTAAGTTAAAAAACCCTTCCGAGTGGATGGCATCCCGTACACTCGGAAACTTAGCTGCGAACCAGTCTTCGCCTAAGTTCAAAACTTCTCCGAGTGAAGAGCGATCTTCACACTCGGGGGCATAGCTGCGAACCAGTTTTCTCCTAAGTTAAAAACCCTTCCGAGTGGATAGTATTCCATTCACTCGGAAACTTAGCTACGAACCAGTCTTCGTCTAAGTACGAAACTTCTCCGAGTGACGAGCGATCCTCTCACTCGGGGGCTTAGCTGCGAACCAGCTTTCGCCTGAGTTAAAAACCCTTCCGAGTGGATCGCATTCCATTCACTCGGAAACTTAGCTGCGAACTAGTCTTCGTCTAAGTTCGAAACTTCTCCTAGTGATGAGCGATCCTCTCACTCGGGGGCTTAGCTGCGAACCAGCTTTCGCCTAAGTTAAAAACCCTTCCGAGTGGATCGCATTCCATTCACTCGGAAACTTAGCTGCGAACCAGTCTTCGTCTAAGTTCAAAACTTCTCCGAGTGAAGAGCGATCCTCACACTCGGAGGCTTAGCTGCGAACCAGTTTTCACCTAAGTTAAAAACTCTTCCGAATGGATAGTATTCCATCCACTCGGAGACTTAGCTGCGAACCAGCTTTCGCTTAAGTTAAAAACTTTTCCGAGTGCCGAGCAACTCTCTCACTCGGAGACTTAGCCGCGAACCAGTTTTCACCTAAGTCCAAAATCCTTCCGAGTAACGAGTCAATTTAACCAAGCAAGAGATCAGAAAGCAAAATGCGGATAAATCCAGAATCTCTAGTGCGGTTAAAAGTTATTCGCGCAAAGGAAAGTACTCAGGCCCAAGGCCCGAATGAAGTTTAAATCGGTTACACCATCACTCGGCATACCGAGGCAAATAAAGTTTTTAGCTGCAAGCAAAGTATTTTTTCAAGCACCAGTGGGGCTCGAGGGCTCGACGAAGGTGTCCAAGTCAATTCCATCGGCGATCCGAGTGGCTGCTTCGATGAAGGTTTCCATGAAGTCTTCAAATTGGAGTTTCTTTGTGTTGATCACTCGAAGAGCCTTTAGTTTGTCCTCCCTGGCCTCCTTGCAATGAACCCGGACGAGTGAAAGTGCCACATCAGCACCGCAGCGAGCGGCGGATTTCTTCCATGCCTGCACTCGACCAGGGATCTCATTGAGGCGGGTCATCATTGACTCGAGGTCAGTCTGCAGGGAGTCTTCAGGCCACAGTTCCTTGTCGACCTTCTCCAACGCAGCCCTCAGTCGAGTGACATAACCTTGGACATTCCCAAGACGAGCTTCAAGTCGAAACATGTCCATGGCCACGGCGTCCCCGACAGGTGACTTGGTGGGATCCAGATTTGGCTCGATCTCTTCTGTTTCCTTCTCAAAATCTTGACAGAATTCTGCGCGAAGAGAAAGCGAAAAGATGATCACATTGCCATTCTGAAGAAATCAAAGAAATTCACACGACAGAAGAAATTCACCTTCAAGCATGCCAAGCATCTTCTTTGCAAAGTCTCCTAGGTGTTGCTCCAGAGCGCTCCTTCTCTTGGTCTGCAGTTCGAGCTTTTTGATCCAATCGGCCCGTTCCTACTTGAGTTTGGTATTCTCTTCTTCCAATTTGCTGGTCGCGGCAAGTTTCTTCTCGGCAGCTTCAGTTTTCTCCCTCGCCACCTTCTGAGCGTCGGCGAGTGCCTTGTCTTTGTCTTCAAGCGCCTTCTTCATGGTATCTAAAAATAGCATTGTTGAGTCGCGCTTGGAGTCGGCGGTTCTCATCACGTACGTCTGTTCGAGTGGATTCACTCGGTTCAAAGGATGGAAGATGAAAGTAATAATGCAATTGATCGACAAAGCTTACCTCCCAAGGTCTTCAGTTCAGTCTGTGCACGGTCCAGGTTGTTATTCGTCAGCTCCAGATCTAGCAGAAGTCGATTCTTTTCCTTCTCCAGCTCGACATACTTGGTCCCGAGCCCACAGGCTTTCTGAAATCAGCAAAGATGTAGTTTAGTCGACGATAATGTTTTTTCACTCCCGAGTGGAAAAGAACGTGTCCAGTCGACTGGACGGCGGCCCGCCGCCCCACCCCACACCCCTGCAAAGCGTCATATCATGGTTGATGGAAATGATGTCCATGAAACCTGCAGAATAGTTCTTAAGACTACTGCCCATTGTAAACGATCGACAGTAGTCTCGGGGACTACACCCAGTGGGTGCACTCAGCGTGCCCCCACTGGACAAGAAACCACTCGACCAGGTCCGCCCTGTCCGAGTACAAAAAAAAACAATCAAGCGAACATTGTCTCTATCAGACCCCCGCCGATGCAAGCACTCGGCGGCGGTCTCGGGGACTACACCCAGTGGGTGCACTCAGCGTGCCCCCACTGGACCTATTACCACTCGACCAGGTCCGTCCTGTCGAGTGAGAAGCAACTATCAACACAAATTTAAGACCCCTGCCGACGTCTCCGTCATTCGATAGCGGTCTCGGGGACTACACCCAGTGGGTGCACTCAGCGTGCCCCCACTGGACCAAAAAACCACTCGAATAAGACCTGATCTACTCGAGGAAAAAGCAAGCAAGTATGCATCTGAAGAAAACACCCAGTGGGTGTAAAAGCAAGATGGACAGGAATTCAATCGGAAATGATCTTACAATCGAACTTACTCGGACATTGGCTTGAAGCGCTGAACTGGCATCATAGGCTAACTTGCTGGCCTCGTACGCCTCCTTCGTTCGCAACATCATTTGCCCAGCCTAGATCATGGCCTCTTTGGCAGCTCCAGTCTGGTCTTCTAGAACGTGGTACAGAGGGTATGCAGGCGCCAGATGAGTCGGTACTGCAGTTGAAGTCACGAGAAGTGCTTGAGGCTGCCCAATCGGCACTGAGGTCACAAGAGTCGAAGTCGTTGGTGGGGCACTCGACATCGGAACCACAAGATCAGTTCTGGCTCGGGAAGAATCACCAAGCTCTTGAGAGGATGCAGCAGTCGACCCACGTGGTGCTTGGGCTGATGATGTTCTCCGAGTGCGTACGCGTGGAGTGTCTGAGGCCACAACTTCACCCTCAGTACCCTGTTGCGGTTCCTCGTCGTCTTCCAAATGGATGATGTCTTCAACTATCAATCGACAACGTCAGATGGTTCATTCGACAAATTACCTTCAGAAAATCAGTCTACAGTGAAGATTTATTATACCTCTTTGAGAAGTGGCCGCGTCAGGAGTGTCCACTTCCATGTGATCCCCCTCATCCCGCAGAGGTGACGTCACTGAGGTAGCAGCTCTGGCGAATAAATTTCACTCGGTCAGCAAAGACATGAAGGTTCACAACAGCAGGAAAAGAAAATAAACACTCACGTTGAGGCGATAGGCACAGCGATCTTGATACGAGGCAGGGCCTTCCGAGGCTTTGGCGCGTCCGGCATGGGATGTTTCGTAGCTTTTTCAGTCGACCCTGATGTCGCGGCGCGGTCGCGTTTCGGGTTTCGAGTGCTCGACACCAAAGTCTTGTTTGGGGCGGCCTCCGGGTCTTCACGCAGCTTGCTTCGACGCTCGACACGTGAAGGAGCCTGGGCCTCTACTTCACCTTCCTCAATCTCTTCCAGGTCGTCATTGCTGCCCTCACTGTCGTCGGCGTAGTCGACGTCTGCGCTGTCGCCTGCGCTCTCTTCTCCGTCCTCAGGCTGCTCCCCATTTGGCACGGGCGAGTACATGTTCGTAAACTCCTGCAAGATACAAACTGTGAAGTCAGTCGACTGAGGACGCAGTCACTCGACAAAATATGAAAGCACTCGACAAAGATATAACTCACCAGGTTCGTCGGTGGGTTCAAAGCAGAGAAGGGCAAGATTCGCTTGGCTCCCAGAGGATTATCACAGGATCCGGTGATGCTCCTGAGCCACTGAGCAACGGTCTCATCAGAAACTTTCTCTCGATGGGACCGAGTGGAATCCTCGGGGCCCGAATAATGCCACATAGTGTGATCCCTGGCTTGAAGAGGCTGGATTCGTCGATTGAGAAACGTCTCTAAGAGATCCATACCAGTCACTCCGCCACGGACCAGATCTACTACTGCATTCACTAGAATCCCAACCTGGACTTTCTCTCCCTTAGCCACACTCAGTGTTCTGGGAGTAGTAGGTCGATCCAAAGTGAAAGGGGGAAGACCAGTCGACATATTGGGGGATGCAACATCTTTGCAGTAAAACCATGTCGACTGCCAGCCCCGAACAGAATCAGGAAAAGTCATTGACGGAAACGAACTCCTACCCCTCTTCTGAAGCCCCAGACCACCGCATAGCTGGATGACATTGGTCTTACTATCACTAGGATTGGCTTTTTTGACACATTGGGACCGAATGGTGAATATGTGCTTGAATAAGCCCTAGTGAGGAGGACAACCCAGGAAACATTCACACATGGTGACGAACGCAACTAGGTACGAGATGGCATTCGGAGGAACGTGGTGGAGTTCCGCTCCGAAAAAGTTCAAGAAACCGCAGATGAATGGATGGGGAGGCATAGAAAAACCTCGCTCGACATGGGTGAGGAGGAGGACTCGCTCGCCGTCGCGCGGCTCCGGCTCAGGCTCCCCCTCCGACAACCTCCACGACCCTGCAGCAACCAGCCCATCGTCGACAAGGTTCTGGACGTCCTCCGCCTTGACGGTCGATGGGAGAAAATCTTCTTGGATCCACCCCGGCGGTGCCGTAAATCGGGCGCCCGACGGCTTCTTCGCCTTGGCCCCTCCCTTCTTGGTGCGCTCGAGCTTCTTCGTCTTGCTCTTCGTCATCGCGGCGGCGGTCGTCGAGGCAGAGTCGAGCGGCGCGCGTGGAGCAGGGGAGGCGGAGGAGAAGCGAAGATTTGGGGGAGAAACACTGTACCGGCCCCGGTGCCGTCGCCTCTTATATTCGCCCGAGTGGGTCACTGACCTGTGGAACCGCCAGATCTCTGGGTATCCCGATTTCAGAGGAAGAGCGGTACGTGGCGGAAATGGTGGCGCGAAAATCGAGGTGTCGTGCTCCCACTTGCCTCAGTCGTTGCGTCATCGTCGCGCGGCGCGCGCTTACCCAATTTTCGAATCCCGTGAAATCCGGGCCTGACGAAGCGACCCGTCGCATCAGAGGACCCTGCTGGCCACTCGGACCGGATTTCGCGCTGAAATTCACTCAGATACATTTCAAGACAGAATCGATCAGGATGACTGACAAAGATTCCAATCGACGCGGATTTCAGTGAAGCCCTAAAATGCACTCGGAATTTTTGTGTCTTATCAGAACCCGCGTCGATCCCTTTCTCACTTGAACCCTGATCCTTTCGGGGGCTAATGATGGGGTTATGTACCTAGGGTAGGGTCATAGGCCTGACCTACATACCTTACCTAAGGACACTGCCCTATCAAACTTAAGGACTACAAGGAAGTCTCCGACTGAAATCACCAAGACGTACAAGTCACTCGACAACATCCACTCGGAGGTTTCTTCATCCACTCGACGGCTACATTTCACTCGGCAAGAACTAGAAGACAGTCGACCCCAGAAGATCAGAAGCCACCCCAGGGAGGCCAACGGGTAGGCGTTTGTCTAGATCATAAGTAGCATTTATTACATACGTTACCAGTAACGTTCATCTTTATAGCCACGATATGACCCTTAGATGCCGGACATTATGAGGGGCAGCGCACTCTATATAAGCCGCCCCTCCCCTCTGGCACAAGGGTTCGCACCCTGTAACTCCTAGATTCCACACGATAGAAAATCTCCTGAGCACCTGAGACGTAGGGCTGTTACCTCCACGAGAGGGGCCTGAACTCATACATCCGTGTGTACAATCTCGCCGTAGCTAGGACTCTGCCCTCTCCTTACGTACCCCTAACCTCTACTGTCAGGCTCGTTCCCACGACAAGTATTCTGAGTGAAGGGTTCTTGTTACATTAGCAACACCTTGAAGCTACCGATGTTCTAAACATTAGTGGTTGTTGGGGATCAGTGGCTGCCGAAAAGTTCCAGGTACTAACATCACTAAGAAAACTACGATTATGTCGGTGTGACATGGATTGTGCAAGGCTTAATTTTTGCCTGCAACACTTAAGTGGTCTTGCTTCCTTAGAGATAATTGACTGCCTGAATATTACTTAACTGGTAGACTCAGACTATAACAAGAGCTAGTAACTTTTGGCATCTGATGTCTACTACGCAACTTTATTCTTGTAGCCTTTGTTGGGCCTCCAAGTGCAGAGTTTTCTAGGATAGTAGCAATTTTCCCTCAAGTGGATGACCTAAGGTTTATCAATCCATGGGAGGTGTAGAATGAAGATGGTCTCTCTCAAACAACCCTGCAATCAAATAATAAAAAGTCTCTTGTGTCCCCAACACACCAAATAAAATGGTAAATTGTATAGGTGCACTAGTTCGGCAAAGAGATGGTGATACAAGTGTAGTAATGATAGTAGATATTGATTTTTGTAATAGTAACAATAAAAAACAGCAAGGTAGAAAGTAACAAAAGTGAGCACCAACGGTATTGCAAAGCTTGAAAACAAGGCCTAGGGTCCGTACCTTCGCTAGTGAAATCTCTCAACAATGCTAATATAATTGGATCACATAACCATCCCTCAACGTGCAACGAAGAATCACTCCAAAGTTCTTATCTGGCGGAGAATATATGAAGAAATTGTTTGTAGGGTACGAAACCACCTTAAAGTTATCCTTTTCGATCGATCTACCCAAGAGTTCGTACTAAAATAACACCGAGTTATCCTTTCCAATCAATCTATCTAGAGTTCGTACTAAAATGTCACCACAAGTATCCATGAGTTAATTATACGATACACATCAAACAATTTCAAATTCATAATACTCAATCCAACACGAATAACCTCAAAGAGTGCCCCAAGATTTCTATCGGAGAACATGGTATGAAAACGTGCAATCAACCCCTATGCCTAGATCCCCTAGGTCACCGGAATCCGCAAGTTGATGCCTCAACATATATCAAGTGAATCAATAGAATACCCCAATGTCACTACGGGTATCCCACGCAAGACATACATCAAGTGTTCTCAACCAAAATATTCAATCCAACATAATGACATCTCAAAGGGAAAGATTCAATTCATCACAACATGATAGCAAGGGAATAACATCATATGATCTGACTATATTAACAAAGCCCGTGATACATCAAGATCGTGACATCTCAAGAACACGAGAGAGAGAGAGATTGAACTCATAGCTACTGGTACATACCCTCAGCCCCGAGGGTGGACTACTCCCTCCTCGTCATGGCCTCCACCGGGATGATGAAGATGACCACCGGAGATGATCTACCCTCTCCGGCAGGGTACTGGAACGCCTCCAGATTGGTTTTTCACCGATACAGAGAGTTGCGGTGCGGAACTTCTCGTCTAGGGTTATTTCTGGGGGTTTCTGAATATATAGGACTTTTCGACGTCGACTTCACACGGAAATGGGCCACGAGTGGACCACAACCCACCAGGGCGCGCCAGAGGGGCCTGGCGCACCCTGGTGGGTTGTGCCCACCTCATGGCTCTTCTGGCCCTGCAACGAAGCTTCTAGTGCCTCTTTTGTTCCAAAAAAAATCGTCAAAAACTTTCGTTGCATTTGGAGAACTTTGATTTCTGCACAAAAAACAACACGACGGTAGTTCTGCTGAAAACAGCGTCGGTCCGGGTTAGTTCCAAAAAAAGATATAAAGTTGCTATAAAATGATTGTAAAACATCCAAGAATTATAATATAACAGCATGGAACAATAAAAACGATAGATACGTTGGAGACGTATCAACATCCCCAAGCTTAATTCCTACTCGTCCTCGAGTAGGTAAATGATAAAAACAGAATTTTTGATGTGAAATGCTGCCTAACATGTTCATCACATATTCTTTTCTATTGTAGCATGGACATTTGGACTTTAGATGGTTCAAAGCAATAGTCTAGTTTTGACATAAAGATTTTAATACTCAAGCATGCCAACAAGCAACCATGTGTTTCAAAATATCAACACTAAAGAAAGTTATCCCTAGCCCATCATGCTCAATCATTGATCCATTCATGAAACACACTCAAATATTAGCTACACCCAATGCACAAGTATGATCATAGTGCCCCCTAGTTGGTGCTTTATAAGAGAAGACGAAGACTCAAAGTAAAAATAAAAATTGCATAAAGTAAATAGATAGGCCCTTCGCAGAGGGAAGTAGGGATTTGTAGAGGTGCCAGAGCTCAAGGTTTAAATTGAGAGAGAAAAATATTTTGGGTGGCATGCCTTTCCTATCAACGAAAATGACAAAGTAGTTCGCAATACTTTCCATGCTAGATACATCATAGGCGGTTCCCAAACATAAAGTAAAGTTTATTCCTTTTTCCACCATTCTTTCACAATCCATGGCTAGCCGTATCCACGGTTGCCTTCCATAACAACACTTTCCGAGGAATTTATTATTTGACAACATAAAGTAAATTTCTTTTTTATTTCGGGACTGGGCATCACTATTACCGCTGTACTCTCGTGCAATGATAAGTGAATAAACACTCATCTTGAGAATAACACATCTAGCATGGAAAAATATTGGACACCCCCTGCCGCTTCATGAGTGGTATGGGCACACAAAAAGGAAATTCATTTCGAAAATTAGAGATGGCACATACAAATTTGCTTAGAACGGCACGGAAATACCGTATATAGGTAGGTATGGTGGACTCATATGGCAAAACTGGGTTAAGGATTTTGGATGCACAAGTAGTATTTCTACTTAGTACAAGTGGAGGCTAGCAAATAGATTGAGAAGCAACCAACCAAGAAACGAAAATTCACATAAACGGGCATTAAGTATAACTAACACCGAATCATGCACCATAAGTAGGATGTAATTTCATTGCATAACTATTGACTTTCGTGCTTGCAAAGGGAATCACAAACCTTAATACCAATATTGTTACTAAAGCATAATTACTCACTAACATGACTCACATATTACTATCATCATGTCTCAAAACTATTACAAGGAATCAATTTTAATTTGTCCAATGATCTTCATGAAAGTTTTTATTATATCCCTCTTGAATATCTATCACTTTGGGACTAGTTTCATATGTCACAATTGCTTTTGACAAGCTCAAAAAATTTAAGTGAAGAACATGAGCATAAAAATTTACATCTCTCAAAATAATATAAGTGAAGCATGAGAGAATTTCTTCAAAAATTTACTAAGTCTTAAATAAATCTAAGTGAAGCATGAGAATATATGACAAGCTACTCGAAAAGGATATACGTGAAGATCAATGAGTAGTCAAACAATTAAGTAGCTATGTGAGGACTCTCTCTCAATAAAGATTTTCAGATCTGAGAATTTTATTCAAACAACAAACTAAATAAAAATTCATTCCAAGAATATCTCATATCATGTGTACAAATAAAAATTTAGGCTCAACATAGGCTAACCGATATTTGTTTGATGAAGAGATGTGGGATGCGTAGCATCCCCAAGCTTTGATGCTTGAGACTTCTTGAAATATTTACTTGGGGTGCCTTGGGAATCCCCAAGCTTGAGCTTTTGTATCTCTTTCAATCCTATCATGTCCCGGTTTCACCTAGGTCTCAAAAACTTCATCCACACAAAACTCAAAAAGAACTCGTGAGATAGGTTAGTACACATAAGAACAAATCAACATTTCATGTACTGCCAAGACAAGTTGCACAATAATTTTCAAACATCATCTACTGTTTACTATCGTTTCCACAATTTATATCTACCAATATAGGCTATGGAAACTATAGGATAAGTCGATTACAAAACTGTGACAGCAATCTGTCCAAACAGAACAATCTGTAGCAATTTATGAAAACAGTGTACTTCTGTAACTTACAAAATTATGAAAATTTAGGACGTGATAAAGAATTTATATGACAACACTTTGTAAAAATTTCAGAAACTTTCCACGTTCCAGGAAAATATGAAAATTCAAACACTACAGCAAAAGTTTCTGTTTTTACACAGCACACATCAAACATGCAACGCAAGCATCCTAAGGCAATTCTTGAAACTTTTTATTGAAAAACAAGATTCTAAATAACATCTAAAATAGAACAACAAAATAAAATGACGCTCCAAGCAAAACTCATATTATGTGACGAATAAAAATATAGCTCTAAGTAAGATATCCGATAATGTTGAAGACGAAAGAGGGGATGCCTTCTGGGGCATCCCCAAGCTTAGGCGCGTGAGTATTCCTTGGATATTACCTTGGGGGGTGCCTTGGGCATCCCCAAGCTTAGGTTATTGGCACTCCTTATTCTTCTCATATCGGTGTCTCACCCAAAACTTGAAAACTTCAATCACACAAAACTTAACGAAACTTCGTGAGATGGGTTAGTATAATAAATAAAGATCATTCACTTAGGTACTTTCAAGACAAGATTCATAATTATTCTCACATAATACCTACTGTATTATATCATTCCCATAATTTATACCACTAAATATAAGCTATGGAAACACTAAAACAAGTAAACTATGCATGCAAAACAGAATCTGTCAGAAACAGAACCGTCTGTGAAGATCTGCAGTATAGCCATACTTCCCTGTCTCTAACAATTCTGAAAAATTAGGACAACCTGAAAAATTTGTATATGAAGACTTTTTAAAAATTTCAGATCATTATCATTCTCCATTAAAAAATTAAAATTCCTGTACTGCAGTCAAAAGTTTCTGTTTTGGTTCAGCATCAATTCTACTCATCTTGTGAGTCATCCCAAAGGCTTTACTTGGCACTTTATTGAAATAAAAGGCACAAAATATTATTACTACAGTAGCTTAATCAAGTGAACACATCAAAACAGAAAGTATAAGTGTTGGGTTGTCTCCCAACAAGCGCTTTTCTTTAAAGCCTTTTAGCTAGGCATGATGATTTCAATGATGCTCACATAGGAATAGTATTTGAAACATGTAAGAGAACATCATGAATGTCATGACAATCACATTTAAGTCTAACCCACTTCCTATGCATAGGTATTTTGTGAGCAAACAATTTATGGGAGCAGGAATCAACTAGCATAGGAAGGCAAAACAAGTGCCACTTCAAAACTTTGAACACATAGAGAGGAAACTTGATATTATTGCAATTCCTACAAGCATATGTTCCTCCCTCATAATAATTTTCAGTAGCATCATGAATAAATTCCACAATATAACTATCACATAAAGCATCCTTTTCATGATCTACAAGCATGGAAAATTTATTACTCTCCACATAAGCAATTTTCTTCTCATTCATTGTAGTGGGAGCAAACTCAACAAAATAACTATCATGAGGCACTTGATTGACATAACCACATTCAATATTAAAATCATGATGACAAGTTTCATGGTTATGATCACTCTTTATAGCATTCATGTCATCATCATAATCATCATAGATAGGAGGCATCCCATCATCATAATAAATTTGCTCATCAAAACTTGGGGGACTAGAAATATCATCTTCATCAAACATAGCGTCCACAAGCTTGTGGCTTTGCATATCATTAGCATCATGAATATTCAGAGAATTCATACTAGCAATATTGCAATCATGCTCATCATTAAAGGAATTCTCATTAAGTATTTTCATAAATTCTTCCTCTACCAATTGAGCACAATTTTCTGAATCCTTATTTTCACGAAAGACATTATAAAGGCGATACAAATGATGCAACCTAAACTCCATTTTTTTGTAGTTTTCTTTTATGAAACCAAACTAGTGAAAAACAAGAAACTAGAAGATTTAATTGCAAGATCTAAAGATATACCTTCAAGCACTCACCTCCCTAGCAACGGCGCCAGAAAAGAGCTTGATGTCTACTACGCAAATTTATTCTTCTAGACTTTGTTGGGCCTCCAAGCGCAGAGTTTTGTAGGACAGTAGCAATTTTCCCTCAAGTGGATGACCGAAGGTTTATCAATCCATGGGAGGTGTAGGATGAAGATGGTCTCTCTCAAACAACCCTGCAATCAAATAATAAAATGTCTCTTGTGTCCCCAACACACCAAATACAATGGTAAATTGTATAGATGCACTAGTTCGGCGAAGAGATGGTGATACAAGTGTAGTAATGATAGTAGATATTGATTTTCGTAATAGTAACAGTAAAAAATAGCAAGGCAGCAAGTAAAAAAAGTGAGCACAAACGGTATTGCAATGCTTGAAAACAAGGCCTAGGGTCCGTACTTTCGCTAGTGCAATCTCTCAACAATGCTAATATAATTGGATCACATAACCATCCCTCAATGTGCAACGAAGAATCACTCCAAAGTTCTTATCTAGCGGAGAACATAAGAAGAAATTGTTTGTAGGGTACGAAACCACCATAAGTTATCCTTTCCGAACGATCTATCCAAGAGTTCGTACTAAAATAACACCAAGTTATCCTTTCTGATCAATCTATCTAGAGTTCGTACTAAAATAATACCATATGATACTCATCAACCAACTCTAATGTCACCTAGATACTCCAATGTCACCACAAGTATCCATGAGTTAATTATACGATACGCATCAAACAATTTCAGATTCATAATACTCAATCCAACACAAAGAACCTCAAAGAGTGCCCCAAGATTTCTATCGGAGAACATGGTATGAAAACGTGCAATCAACCCCTATGCATAGATCCCCTAGGTCACCAAAATCCGCAAGTTGATGGCTCAACATATATCAAGTGAATCAATAGAATACCCCAATGTCACTACGGGTATCCCACGGAAGACGTACATCAAGTGTTCTCAACCAAAATATTCAATCCAACATAACGACATCTCAAAGGGAAAGATTCAATTCATCACAACATGATAGCAAGGTAATAACATCATATGATATGACTATATTAACAAGGCCCGTGATACATCTAGATCGTGACATCTCAAGAACACGAGAGAGAGAGAGAGAGAGAGAGAGAGAGAGAGATTGAACACATAGCTACTGGTACATACCCTCAGCCCCGAGGGTGGACTACTCCCTCCTTGTCATGGCCTCCGCCGGGATGATGAAGATGGCCACCGGAGATGATCTACCCTCTCCGGCAGGGTACTGGAACGCCTCCAGATTGGTTTTTCACCGATACAGAAAGTTTCAGCGGTGGAACTTCTCATCTAGGGTTATTTCTAGGGGTTTCTGAATATATAGGATTTTTTAGCGTCGGTTTCACGCGGAGATAGGCCACGAGTGGACCACAATCCACCAGGGCGCGTCAGAGGGGCCTGGCGCGCCCTGGTGGGTTGTGCCCACCTCGTAGTTCTTCTGGCCCTCCAACGAAGCTTCTAGTGCCTCTTTTGTTCCAAAAAAAAACCATCAAAAAGTTTTGTTCCATTTGGAGAACTTTGATTTCTACACAAAAAACAACACCACGGTAGTTCTGCTGAAAACATCGTCAGTCCGGGTTAGTTCCAAAAAATGATATAAAGATGCTATAAAACGATTGTAAAACATCCAAGAATGATAATATAACAGCATGGAACAATAAAAAATTATAGATACATTGGAGACGTATCAGCATCCCAGTGTTGTACCTTCAACAAAAGCTAGGTAACACCAAGCAGCGAGGCAAATACACAGCAGTGTACACTAACTCTCGGCCCTCGCGTCGCTCCCTCCCAAGGGGCGACACGGGCGGCGACCAAATCGCCAAGGCCTCCGGCCGCCCCACCTAATCGCCCCCTCGCCGTCGCTGGTGCTTCCCGCGGGCAAAGCTCTCATGGAGCAGGCGGCGGCGGGGCTCCTTTTCTCTACGGCGGGCGACGCCTCTCACGAACGGGGGATCTTGGGGCGGCGTCGGGCGGCAGCTGGAGTGGCGTCGCGCCTCTTGCGGAAGGCGGGAGGGGCACCGGGGCATGGATGGCGCGCGTATGTGCGGCGGCGGCTCGGATCCATATGTGTGCGTGGGGCGCAGATCGACGGCCGGGCGTGGCGGCTGCTGGCTGGCGGCGGGCGCGGTGACCGGCTGGGCATGGCGGGTGTGCTGCTCTGGAGTGCGAGGTGTGCTGCGGATGGAGTACCTGCTCGTCTGCTCTGCTGCTTCGCTCGTGCGGCTCTGATTGGATCTGGTGAGAGGTGCATCGATCTGGGTGCTGCGTTTCACGATGCGGCGTTGGTTGCTGCGGTGGTGGTGGCCACGGTGGAGCTGCGGTGGTGGCCGGCGGCTTCGGCCACGTGGTGGTGCGTGTCCAGTCGCGGTGGATCGTGGGATCCCGCGGCCACAATGAGGTCGGCCTCAGCAGGTGGTGGCTAGTGGGCGGCGGTCGGTGGTGGCAGGTGGTCCGTGCATCTCTGGGAGAAATCTTTGCTCCGGCCTTCATCAGAGCCGGCGATGACGGCGCCCGTGGGTGCCGTGATCTTTGTTGGAAGTGTCATCGTGGAGGTGTGCTCCTCCTCCCCATAACTTTGGCTCCGGAGGGAAACCTCAGGTCCGCTGGATCGGGCGATGGAGGCGTCTTCGCGTCTTTCTCCTCCTTGGGGGCATTGTCTCGGGGCCGGCTATGACTGGGTGACTGGTGGATTGCGGCATCTTCGCCGTGGAGGACGGCATCTTCGTCGCGTGGTTTGCTGAGGCGGGGCGCTGGTTTCTGTTTGGCAACGATGATGGCATCAAGTGGAGCTCGGGTCGCGGCGTGGACTTCGGTAGTCGGTTCTTCCTGGCGTGTCTGAGGCGCTCTTCCGTTGGTTGCTTGTTGCTTTGAAGTCGGGCTGCGGTGGAGCGGGTCCAGGTGGCGACGATGACACGCGCTCGGTGGTCGTTTGCGGAGGGCACGGTCGGTGCAAGTCCTGCATATTTCCCTGGTGAGGCTCGTCATCAAAGTCGGAGCTGTCGATTGTTTGCGCGTGTGGCCATCCGGTGGCATGTGCCGTCGAGGCTTCTATGCACCTGTTTGCGAGCTGTCTTCGAGGTTGGAGCTCTATGGTGAAGTCAGAGTCGCTCGTTCGAGGCAACCGGTGATGACGATGACGCTTGCGACTCCTTGGCGGATTCCTTTCTTCTTTGCAGCTTGTGTTCCATGTCGGTGGCCATGTTGGCCGATGGTGCCCATGACATGTGGGTGGAGTTGTATCAGTTTTAGCCCAGTTTTCCGTCAATTAACCAGGCAATTCTCTTCTTCTTAATCAATAAAAATGGCAAATATTTTGCCTCGTTTAAAAAAAGCAGAGTATGCCCCCAGGTTATCCCTGTCTTTGCTCTTCAATAGCTGCTACTCCAAACAGAGTATGTTAGTTTGATGACCAAAACTAAGAAAAGTTGTTGCTTCTGCAGAAGTCCCTCTTGGTCCCATTTTTCATTCTACTACATCCCGTCTCTGGCTTCCATCACATTGTTAGCAGAATAGTATGATAATAGTTGCATTGAGGAGGAAATTTGAATTTGTCATTTTTTTGTTCCATTTGGTAATGCAATTGGTTAAAATGTTACTTAAGTATTTCATACCTCGGTTCATGGTTTATCCCCATCATCATTTTTTATTCTTAGAATTTGGATTCTAGACCATGGTGTTCCTCATAGTTCATCTTCTGTTCACCTCTGCTAGGTTTCCTCCGATTGTTTGTGTGTGATTATGGAGCCAATATCCAGATTTCATACATGAAGTTAGCACTCTACGTACACCTGAAAGCATATCTACAATATAATTTGAATGCCTTGATGAGATCCTTGGGAACTCCAAAGCTTTGTGAGGAAGCAACCACTAGCTACTGGCCAATGCAAATGCGGTTGACCATTCGAGGGCATGGCCTACTTATGTACTGCAAGCTAAATCCACAGGAACTTATCGAGTAGAACCTCTCGGGGTCATAGTTTAAAAACCTAATTTGAATGCATTGCCTGCCAGCATATGGAGTCTCCATCTGTCACTTCACTTCCACATGAAGTTGCTTTGCTTTGGCATTTGAGTTAATCTCTAAGACGTATGACTCTCGGAAGGTATAATCCCAGAAAGGTGAAGATCAAGTGCTAATGCAAGTGTTTTGAGAGAAAGCATACCACATGGTTTGTGAGACACTAACTAGTTAATGCAATGCGAATGCTGCCATATCAACGGGATAAATGGATTAGTGTTCCCTCTAAATTGTGTAGTTGTTTCCCATAATAAACATGAGCACCATTCATATAAATGTTTGAAATTGAAATAATGTATGTTCTGCATAAATTGCTGGCATACTACAAGTTGTACTGAAATTCTTGTTTCCTCATTATCGTGTGCCATATTGTAGGAGTTTCCATTCTTTACATGACTTCAGACATTTTTGTAATGTGGGCTGATGTCTACTACACAACTTGTTCTTGTAGACTCGTGTTGGGCCTCCAAGCACAGAGTTTTGTAGGACAGTAGCAAATTTCCCTCAAGTGGATGACCTAAGGTTTATCAATCCGTGGAAGGCATAGGATGAAGATGGTCTCTCTCAAACAACCCTGCAACCAAATAATAAAAAGTCTCTTGTGTCCCCAACACACCAAATACAATGGTAAATTGTATAGGTGCACTAGTTCGGCGAAGAGATGGTGATACAAGTGTAGTAATGATAGTAGATATTGATTTTTGTAATAGTAACAATAAAAAACAGCAAGGTAGCAAGTAACAAAAGTGAGCACAAATGGTATTGCAATGCTTGAAAACAAGGCCTAGGGTCCGTAGTTTCGCTAGTGCAATCTCTCAAAAATGCTAATATAATTGGATCACATAACCACCCCTCAACGTGCAACAAAGAATCACTCCAAAGTTCTTATCTAGCGAAGAACATAAGAAGAAATTGATTGTAGGGTACGAAACCACCTTAAAGTTATCCTTTCCGACCGATCTATCCAAGAGTTCGTACTAAAATAACACCAAGTTATCCTTTCCGATCGATCTATCTAAGAGTTCGTACTAAAATAACACCATATGATACGCATCAACCAACTCTAATGTCACCTAGATACTCCAATGTCACCACAAGTATCCAAGAGTTAATTATACGATACGCATCAAACAATTTCAGATTCATAATACTCAATCCAACACAAAGAACCTCAAAGAGTGCCCCAAGATTTCTATCGGAGAAAGTAGGAAAAAAACGTGCATCAACCCCTATGCATAGATTACCCCAATGTCACCTCGGGAATCCGCGAGTTGAGTGCCAAGACATAGATCAAGTGCTCTCAAATCCATACAAGTATTCAATCCGGTAATAATGAAATCTCAAAGGGAAAACTCAATTCATCACAACAAGATAGAGAGGGGAAAACATCGTATGATCTAACTATATTAACAAAGCCCGCGATACATCAAGATCGTGCCATCTCAAGAACACGAGAGAGAGATTGAACACATAGCTACTAGTACATACCCTCAGCCCCGAGGGTGGATTACTCCCTCATCGTCATGGCCTCCGTCGGGATGAAGATGGCCACCGGAGATGATCTACCCTCTCCGGCAGGGTACTGGAACGCCTCCAGATTGGATTTTCGTCGATACACAGAGTTGGAGCGGCGGATCTTCTCAGCTAGGGTTATTTCTGGGGGTTTTTGGATATAAAGGATTTTTGGGCGTCGGTTTCACGCGAAGATGGGCCACGAGGGGCCCACAAGACACTAGGGCACGTCGGAGGGGGCTGGCGCGCCCTGGAGGGTTGTGGCCACCTCGTTGCTCTTCTGGCCCTCCCACGAAGCTTCTAGTGCCTCTTTTATTCCAAAAAAATCGTCAAAAAGTTTCGTTGCATTTGGAGAACTTTTATTTCTGCACAAAAAACAACACCACATTAGTTCTTCTAAAAGCAACGTCAGTCCGGGTTAGTTCCATGCAAATCATACCAAAACAATATAAAATTGTTGTAAATAAGGCATGAATACTTCATAAATTATAGATACATTGGAGACGTATCAGCATCCCCAAGCTTAATTCCTACTCGTCCTCGAGTAGGTAAATGATAAAAGAAAATAATTTATGAAGTGTGAATGCTAGCATAGTGCATAAGTTTGATCAATGATAATTTCAACCACTTTTCCTATCATCATAATAGCAACTCTTTCTCATAAAACTCATCATGATAAAGTAGCAACCAATTCACATGTTATGGTTCAAACAATGAATTCTCTTGAAACTTAACAACCTATGTTCTTAGTCACCAAACAATTGCAATTCAACTTATTCTCAACAAAGTCTAAGTAAGAGCTTCACATACTCAATCATCATATAGTCTTCTATGATTGCTAGTACTCAAAGCATATTTTTAGAACAAATGGCATCCATCAAACACAGAGAAAGATAGGGGCTTAATGTTTCGCCTCCCAACTCATTTATCATAGAGATAATTGTCAACAATAATAACTCATGATCAAATATATTTGATTGGCCATATGTGCCTAGATCTTTCCCCACCACATGATGCTTGCCAACTAGAGAATAATTGAGGTTGAAATGAGAATGCATACTATTGAATCTTGCATAAAAGTAAATACTGAAAGGTAAAAGATAGGCCATTCGCAGAGGGAAGCAGAGGTTGTCATGCACTTTTTGGTTTGTATGCACAATCCCTTAATGCAAAAGAACGTCACATTATATTGCACCTTATGATAGCAACCTTTATTATGCAGCCCGTCACTTTTATTACTTTGCCATCACAAGTTCGTACAACGCTCAATTTTCTCTTACACTAAATGATCAAACACATTTAGAAGCAATTTTTATTGCCTTTTTGCACCGATGACAACTTACTTGAAGAATCTTATTCAATCCATAGGTAGGTATGGTGGACACTCATGTCAAGAAACTGGGTTTAAGGGTTTTTGGATGCACAAGTAGTATCTCTACTTAGTACGAATTTTTGGCTAGCAAAAGATCCTAAGCAAATACCACATGTTGGAGGATCCATAACAATATAACTTCTATGCAAATATACACAACCATAACTCATTACGTTGTCTTACTTGTCCAACTTCAACTAATTTGCTCAAGTTTGAAAATAATTAATGGGTATTCACAATCATAGAAGATGTCCAAGATAATATATTTGTATGTGAAAGTTCTCTTCCTTATACTAATCATTCACGAATTGCTTGTATGACCAATATTGTGATTGTCAAGCTTCAAAACATTTCACTTTCTAAACCCAATGTGAAGATACTACTAGGCATTATATGAACATATAATTTCAACTCCATGGTATTCAATTCATTCAACAATTTACTCATAGGATATAAGTGAAGCACAAGAGTAAATGACAAGCTACTCCAGAAAGATATAAGTGAAGATCAATGAGTAGTCAAACAATTAAGTAGCTATGTGAGGACTCTCTCTCAATAAAGATTTTCAGATCTAAGTATTTTATTAAAACATCAAGCCAAACAAAATAAAATGACATTCCAAGAATAGCACACATCATGTGAAGAAGCAAAAACTTAGGCTCAACCGCTACTAACCGATAATTGTTGATGAAGAAAGGTGGGATGCCTACAGGGGCATCCCCAAGCTTAGATGCTTGAGATTTCTTGAAATATTATCTTGGTATGCCTTGGGCATTCCCAAGCTTGAGATTTTGTGTCTCCTTATATCCTTTAATATCACGGTTTCCCTAAATCTTAAAAACTTCATCCACAAAAACTTGAAAAGAACTCGTGAGATAGGTTAGTACACATAAGAATAACTCTACACTTCTTGTACTGCCAAGACAAGTTGCACAATAATTTCCAAACATCATCTACTGTTTACTATCGTTTCCACAATTTATATCTACCAATATAGGCTATGGAGACTATAGGATAAGTAGATAACAAAACTATGAAAGCAATCTGTCCAAATAGAATAGTCTGTAGCAATGTATGAAAACATTGTACTTATGTAACTCAAAAAATTATGACAATTTAGGAAGTGATAAATAATTTATATTACCACACTGTGTAAAAAATTTAGAAACTTTTCACGGTCCAGTAACACTACAACAAAAGTTTCTGTATTTATACAGCACACATCAAACATGTAATTCAAGCATCCTAAAGGCAATTCTTGGAACTTTTTATTGAAAAACAAGATTATAAATAACAGCAAGAAAATACTAACAAAATAAAATGACGCTCCAAGCAAAACACATATTATGTGACGAATAAAAATATAGCTCCAAGTAAGATATACCGATAGTGTTGAAGATGAAAGAGGGGATGCCTTCCGAGGCATCCCCAAGCTTAGATGCTTGATTCTTCCTTGGATATTAACTTGGGGGTGCCTTGGGCATCCCCAAGCTTAGATTCTTGTCACTCCTTATTCTCCTCATATCGGTGTCTCACCCAAAACTTGAAAACTTCAATCACAAAAAACTTAACGGAACTTCGTGAGATGGGTTAGTATAATAAATAAAGATCATTCACTTAGGTACTGTCAAGAAAAAGATTCATAATTGTTCTCACATAATACCTATAGTATTCTACCATTCCCATAATTAATATCTCTGAATATAAGCTATGGGAACACTAAAACAAGCAACTATGCATGCAAAACAGAATCTGTTAAAAACAGAACAGTCTGTGAAAATCTGTAGTATAACCATACTTCACTGTCTCTTAAAAACTCTGAAACATTAGGACAACTTAAAGAATTTGCATATAAATATTGTCTAAAAATTTCAGAATTTTTTGACACTCCAGTAAAGTCAGAGAAATTCTTTACTGGAGGCAAAAGTTTCTGTTTTTGGCACAGCATGAAATCAACAAGTATCCATACTATCCCAAAGGCTTTACTTGGCACTTTATTGAAATAAAAGACACAACACATGATTACTACAGTAGCTTATTCATGTGAACACTCAAAAACAGAAAGTAAAAGTGTTGGGTTGTCTCCCAACAAGCGCTTTTCTTTAAAGCCTTTTAGCTAGGCATGATGATTTCAATGATGCTCACATAGGAATAGTAATTGAAACATGCAAGAGAGCATGATGAATCTCATGACAAGCACATTTAAGTCTAACTCACTTCCTATGCATAGGGATTTTGTGAGCAAACAATTTATGGGAGCAAGAATCACCTAGCATAGGAAGGCAAAACAAGCATAACTTCAAAACTTTGAACACATAGAGAGGAAACTTGATATTATTGCAATTCCTACAAGCATATGTTCCTCCCTCATAATAATTTTCAGTAGCATCATGAAGGACTTCAACAATATAACTATCACATAAGGCATTCATTTCATGATCTACAAGCATAGAAAATTTATCACTCTCCACATAAGCAATTTTCTTCTCATTCATTGTAGTGGGAGCAAACTCAACAAAATAACTATCATGGGATACATGATGGACATAACCACATTCACTATTAAAATCATGATGACAAGTTTCATGGTTACTATCACTCTTTATAGCATATGTTTCATCACAATAATCATCATACATAGGAGGCATGCTATAATCATAGTAAATATCATCATCACAAGTAGGGGGACTAAAAACATCATCTTCATCAAACATAGCATCCCCAAGCTTGTGGCTTTGCATGTCATTACCATCATGGATATTCAGAGAATTCATACTAGCAACATTGCAATCATGCTCATCATTCAAGGAATTCTCATTAAGTATTTTCATAAACTCTTCCTCTACCAATTGAGCACAATCTTCCGAACCATCATTTTCACGAAAGACATTAAAAAGACGAAACAATTGTGGCAACCTAAACTCCATTTTTTTCTAGTTTTCTTTTATAAAACTAAACTAGTGAAAAACAACAAACTAAAAGATTTAATTGCAAGATCTAAAGATATACCTTCAAGCACTCACCTCCCCGGCAACGACGCCAGAAAAGAGCTTGATGTCTACTACACAACTTGTTCTTGTAGACTCGTGTTGGGCCTCCAAGCGCAGAGTTTTGTAGGACAGTACCAAATTTCCCTCAAGTGGATGACCTAAGGTTTATCAATCCGTGGGAGGCGTAGGATGAAGATGGTCTCTTACAAACAACCCTGCAACCAAATAATAAAAAGTCTCTTGTGTCCCCAACACACCAAATACAATGGTAAATTGTATAGGTGCACTAGTTCGGCAAAGAGATGGTGATACAAGTGTAGTAATGATAGTAGATATTGATTTTTGTAATAGTAACAATAAAAACAGCAAGGTAGCAAGTAACATAAGTGAGCACAAACGGTATTGCAATGCTTGAAAACAAGGTCTAGGGTCCGTACTTTCGCTAGTGCAATCTCTCAACAATGCTAATATAATTGGATCACATAACCATCCCTCAACGTGCAACCAAGAATCACTCTAAAGTTCTTATCTGGCGGAGAACATAAGAAGGAATTGTTTGTAGGGTACGGAACCACCTTAAAGTTATCCTTTCCGATTGATCTATCCAAGAGTTCATACTAAAATAACAACAAGTTATCCTTTCCAATCGATCTATCTAAGAGTTCGTACTAAAATAAGACCATATGATACGCATCAACCAACTCTAATGTCACCTAGATACTCCAATGTCACCACAAGTATCCATGAGTTAATTATACGATACGCATCAAACAATTTCAGATTCATAATACTCAATCCAACACAAAGAACCTCAAAGAGTGCCCCAAGATTTCTATCGGAGAAAGTAGGACGAAAACGTGCATCAACCCCTATGCATAGATTACCCCAATGTCACCTCGGGAATCCGCGAGTTGAGTGCCAAGACATAGATCAAGTGCTCTCAAATCCATCAAAGTATTCAATCCGTTAATAAGGAAATCTCAAAAGAAAACTCAATTCATCACAACAAGATAGAGAGGGGAAAACTCCATATGTTCCAACTATATTAACAAAGCCCGCGATACATCAAGATTGTGCCATCTCAAGAACACGAGAGAGAGAGAGATCGAACACATAGCTACTAGTACATACCCTCAGCCCCGAGGGTGGACTACTCCCTCCTCGTCACGGCCTCCGCCGGAATGATAAAGATGGCCACCGGAGATGATCTACCCTCTCCGGCAGTGTACTGGGACGCCTCCAGAATGGTTTTTCGTCGATACAGAGAGTTGCGGCGGTGGAACTTCTCATCTAGGGTTATTTCTGGGGGTTTCTGGATATATAGGATTTTTGGGCGTCGGTTTCACATGAAGATGGGCCACGAGGGGCCCACAAGACACTAGGGCGCGCAGGAGGAGGCTGGCGCGCCCTGGTGGGTTGTGGCCACCTCGTGGCTCTTCTGGCTGGGACGCCCTGTTGGGTTTTGGCCACCTCGTGGCTCTTCTAGCCCTCCCACTAAGCTTCTAGTGCCTCTTTTATTCCAAAAAAAATCGTCAAAATGTTTCGTTGCATTTGGAGAACTTTTTTTCTGCACAAAAAACAACACCACGGTAGTTCTGCTGAAAACAACGTCAGTCCGGGTTAGTTCCATGCAAATCATACCAAAACCATATAAAATTGTTGTAAATAAGGCATGAATTCTTCATAAATTATAGATACGTTGGAGACGTATCATGGGCATCCTTTGCCAAAATATTTGTCCATTTAAGGACCATAAGGTGCTATTCAACTCCACTGGGGAGTGAAATAGGGGAATCACGGGGAAAGAATCAAGGGTATCTTTTTGTTTTGTGGGAAAGAATTAGGGGTATCTGGTTGCCATATAAATCAAATTTTAACTTAATTGTACTCTTTACGTTCCAAACTAGATGCCATTTCGGCTTTTCATGGTCCAGTGCTAATTTCACTGTTACTTTTATATGAATACGGTGTGTAAAGGAGTCGAGAAATATTATGAAACCTATGCACGACAAACCTAATGGGTACACTTTCAAGATAACCAACCCAAATTGTGTTACTAATGATTACGTACTTTTCAAAGATAGAGAAGTTTGACTACATAACAAAAGCATCGTCCATTTTGGAATGGAGATAGTAGCAACTAAAATCCACCCCATGATCCTCATCCAAAAAGGTGTTCAGTTTCTGTTTTATGTATGTGGATACGTCGTTCTGTCTGTGTTAATGATACTTGTGATCTGCGTTGGATTTTTCGTGAAGAGGAATGGGTAATTGTAGCACAAAGCGGATAAGTATTTCCCTCAGTTATGAAACCAAGGTTTATCGAACCAATAGGAATATCAATCCTCAACCGTCTTCAGCGGCTGCACACAAATGAACAAACGACTTGCACCCAACGCGGGCAAGAGGGTTGTCAATCCCCTTGATCTCGTTATTTGCAAGCAAATGAGTTGTGTAGATAATTGTTGATAAGAGCAAAATAAATAAAAAGTAAATAAAGGCAGCGAGGTAATAATAGCGTTTGCGAATATATAAGTGAATAGACCCGGGGGCCATAGTGTTCTCTAGTTGCATCTCTCATGTAGGCAGCATACGATGGGTAAACAAATTACTGTTGGGCAATTGATAGAAAAGAGGATAGTTATGTGATGTTCATGGCAATGATCATGTATATATAGGCATCACGTCCATAAGCAAATAGGCCGACTCCTGCCTGCACCTATTACTATTACTCCACTCATCGACCGCTATCCAACATGCATCTAGAGTATTAAGTAAAACAGAGTAATGCTTGGAAAACGATGAGATGATGCAAACAAAGTAAACTGAAACAATATAAATGAACCTCATCGTTTTATCCTTAGTAGCAACAACACAAAGACGCATCTTGTCCCCTACTTTGTCACTGGGATATATAGAAACTCGCAAAGTTGAGCCTACCACAACGCACCACTCCCACCGATGAAATATCAATCTGCTTGGCCAAAGCACATCAATAGATCAGAGAGCATTACGAAGCTATAATGATCATGCACTTAAGATATAATATAATTCAGAGGCATCTCAAATACTTTTCATGAATAATCTGAACATAAACCCACAATTCATCGGATCCCAACAAACACATCGCACAATAGGATTACATCGGATAGATCAAAGCGAAGATGCGATGATCATTGTATTGAAGATCATAAGAGAGAGAGATTGCCATCTAGGTACTAGCTATGGACCCGTAGGTCTGTGGTGAACTACTCACACATCATCATGAGGGCAGCAAGGTTGATGAAGAGGCCCTCCATGATCGACCCCCCCTCCGGTAGGGTGCCAGAACGGAGCTCCAGATGGCCTCGCGACGGAATAGAGACTTGCGGCGGCGGAAAAAGGGTTTTGGGACTGCCTCTAGGGTTTTTAGGATTTAAGGGAATTTATAGGTCGAAGAAGGACGTCGGGAGGCGCGCGAGGGGGCCACCACATATCAGGGCGCGGCCCCCCAGGGTGCGCCCTGATGTGTGGTGCGGCCCTCTTGCACCTCCTGGCTTCCTTCCGAAGCTTCTAGGTCTTCATATAGTCCAGAAAAAAATCGTCAAAAAGTTTCGTGGGAATTGGACTTCGTTTGGTACAGTAAACCTGAAAAGGCAAAAAACACGCAGAAAACAGCAACTGGCACTGGGCACTGGGTCAATAGGTTAGCGCTCAAAAGTATTATAAATTGGTAAATAATGACCCAAAAAGTATCCTAGAATGATAATATATCAGCATGGAACAATCAAAAATTATAGATACGTTGGAGACGTATCAAGCATCCCCAAGCTTAATTCCTGCTCGTACTCGAGTAGGTAAATGATAAAAACAGAATTTTTGATGTGACATGCTATCCACTATGTAATCTTATTTAGGTATGCTCATTGAGAAAAGATGAATCAACAAATATTAACATAGCAATATTCAAAGTGTAAGAAACAGAATTGTTAATTCTTAAAAGTATACGATTCTTAAGAAACGGTTACCCCCCATTCATCTTATTGTATTAGCAAGGCATGGTTCCATCTTCACCACATTAATACAAATGTTAAGCACCATGGTGTCCAAGTCAGGCAATTGGTTCGTACTTTTTCAATATGCATCAACTTTTTATTCTTCACGCAATACATGAGCGTGAGCCATTAGACATAGCATTTAAGTGGAATAGAATATGGTGGTTGATATCAAAGGGGTAGGAAGTGGAGAAGATAGTCTCACATCAACTAGGCGTATCAACGGGCTATGGAGATGCCCATCGATAGATGTCAATGCAAGGAGTAGGGATTGCCATGCAAATGATGCACTAGAGCTATAAGTGTATGAAAGCTCAAATGAAGCTAAGTGGGGTGTGCATCCAACTTGCTTGCTCATGAAGACCTTGGGCATTTGAGAAAGCCCGTCATAGGAATATACAAGCCAAGTTTGTAATAATGAATAGGTAATTCCCACTAGCATTTGAAAGTGATATATCATGAGACTCTCCACATGAGGAACATGGTGCCACTTTGACGCACAAGTGTGGTAAAGGATAGTAGCAAAGTCCCTTCTCTCATTTTTTTTGAATGGATGGTGGGCTCATTTGGCCTCCGCCATCTTTATTTTCGTCCGGAGTCTCATCTCGACTTATGGGAGAATCATCGTCTCCATCATTCTTTCCTCGCTGGGACAATGCTCTAACAATGATGATTATCACACTTTTATTTACTTACAACTCAACATGGAGAACTGATATGAAGATATGACTCTGTATGAATGCCTCTAGCAGTGTACCAGGATGTGCAATGATCTAGCGTGACATGTATCAAAAACATTATGAAGGTGGCTTTGCCACAAATACTATGTCAGCTCTATATGATCACGCAAAGCAATATGACGATGAACGAACTAGTTATGTGAAGTGACGATGGAATTTGCATGGCAATATATCTCGGAATGACTATGGAAATGCCTTGATAGGTAGGTATGGTGGCTGTTTTGAGGAAGATATAATAAGGCTTATGTGCAACAAAGCGTATCATGTCACGGGGTTTGGATACACCGGCGAAAGTTGCACCGATCCTCGAGGTGAGAATGGGCTATGCACGGTACCGAAGAGGCTAGCAAATTATGAAAAGGTTAGTGCTCAAAAGTATTATAAATTGGTAAATAATGACCCAAAAAGTATCCTAGAATGATAATATATCAACATGGAAGAATCAAATATTATAGATACGTTGGAGACGTATCAGTTAACAAAGATGATCATTGTACCCAATGTACAGAACTAGACAGATTTGATGCATTGAGCATCAGAACTTTGGTTTTACCTCTCCTTATTGTCCCATTCGGATTCAGAAATTTCCTTGAAGCTGACAGAAACTTGCCCTACACTCCATAGAATCATTCCTAGAAAATGGGAATATGCTGTCCAGATAAGCCATTGTGGTTTGGAGTTATTCTTTGTTTCCTAGCGACCTAAGAGAAATTTAACTGCAAACAATAATCTACCATCAACAGAGGCATTGCGCATCTGCGCACACAATAAACCACATAACGATCGTTTAGGGGAGGCTAAAGTAAAGGTGGAGCTAACATGTGCATGAATGTTGTTAATTAATGCACTAAAGGAATTAAAGGACAACTGAGCTCATGGATCTGGCAACTGTATCCCGACCTGCAAGTGAGAAGGTACACCTGGCAGTGGGAGATGATGCTAAGTAGTGGTGGCTCGCTCTCCGATGGGCTTTGCACTTCATCCCACCATAGATGTTGTTAGTTCTTGTCCACATCTACATGCCAGCTATCCCAAGTAAGAATTTTCTTTTTCTTTGTATCTAGTCTGTCTGATGGCATATATATATATATATATATATATATATATGCTATTCATCACCCTGGATGTAGAATAAGTTATTCTTCACCCGAGGTAATCTTACGATCATTTCATAAATAAATTACATTTGAAATACAAATAGTTACATTCATATTGATTCATTGCGTAAAATTTGGCATAAGAAAAAAAAATATAGGTCATAAGACCAGAAAAATTGCATTTTATGTACATTTTACACTATATTTTTATATTTGTAATTTTACGTAACATAAAATATTTTTTACGGTGTTTATATATTTTCTTACGTTCTCTTTTTACGTCTAAAATAAGACAAAATTTACGGAACGTAAAATTACTGTGCATTGATGTTAAAATAGAAGGGGTGAAGAATAACTATTCCTCACCCAGGGTGACGAATAGTCAATCCCTATATATATATATATATATATATATATATATATATATATATATATATATATATATATATATATATATATATATATGTACCCCCTTGATTCTTATGAATCGCAAGTAGTTATGCTGCTTGTGGACGGAACTGTTTTTTTTTTTTTTTGAAAAGGAGGTTAACCCCCGGCCTCTGCATCATTCGATGCACACAGCCATTTTATTAAGTATAAGAGGTCCAAAAGTCTCCTCAAGTGGTCTCAAAAGATCATGAAGAAACAAATGCCACACGCGGCCAAAAATAAAAAAAGCCACAACCGGCTATAATAGATCAAGATGTCTACACACCTAGCCTATTACTGGACCGCCATCCATATCGGTTGTATGTATCCCGTGCAACCGTTTCCCATCGGTTGCACCCAATAGCCATGTGCGCCCTGTGGTCCGTATGGCTCAGCAAGGACCACGTACGGATCCATGTAGACGCTCTGAAGATGACCTGCAAAAAAATAGTAATGTTTTGTCTGTTAAAGGCAACATCATTCCGACAATTCCATATCGCCCAAAGCAACGCACATGCTCCGACTCTGATTTGTGCAGCTGTCTGAGGTACCACCCCATCCAGCCAGTCATGAAAAAACTGTGATATTGAAGTTGGCGGAGTGATGTTAAAAGCAACATGAATAGTTCTCCAAAGTAATCTAGCAATCGGACATTTAATAAGTAGATGTTCAATTGTTTCATTCTGGTCACAAAAGCAACATCGTTGACTCCCTTCCCAATTGCGTTTGGCTAGATTATCTTTGGTTAAGATTACACCTTTGTGAACAAACCACATAAACACTTTTATTTTCAATGGCACCTTAATTTTCCAGATATGGCCCGACCTTGGGATGTCTCCAGTATTGATTAAATCCGTATACATTGATTTAACCGTGAAAACACCTGACCCCGTTAACCTCCAACTTATCGTGTCATTGGCATCCGAAAGATTAATCTCCATTAACCTACGCACAAGATGCAACCATGTATCCCAACGTGGACCCACAAGTGCCCGTCGAAATTGAATATTAAGGGGAATGGACTGCAACACAGACGCAACAGAAACTTCTTTCCGTTGTGCAATGTGATATAAAACTGGATACTGTAACGCTAATGGATTGCCCCCTAACCAGGTATCCTCCCAGAATCGAGTTCGTTGCCCATTCCCCACTTGAAATGTCACTCTGTTAAAGAAAGCAACCTTCGTCCTCATAAGTCCTTTCCAAAAAGGTGAGTCCGACGGCTGTGCCGTTACCTGAGCCAAAGACTTAGCGTATAAGTATTTGTTTCGAAGTAACTGCAACCACACACCCTCAGTCTCCACTGAAAGGCGGTATAACCATTTGCTCAATAAGCACCTATTTTTCACTTCTAAATTCTCAACACCCAATCCGCCCTGGTCCTTTGGTCTACAAATCATCTCCCACTTGGCGAGCCTATACTTGGCCTTATTCTCATCAATTTGCCAAAAGAATCTGGATCGGTAGAAGTCTAATCTTTTCCGTACTCCTACTGGTACTTCAAAGAAAGAGAGGAGGAACATTGGCATGCTCGTTAGCGCCGAATTAATAAGAATTAGCCTTCCTCCGTACGATAAAAGTTTGCCTTTCCAGCAACTTAATTTCTTCTCAAACCGATCCTCAATACATTTCCATTCTTTATTAGTAAGTTTGCGATGATGAATTGGTATCCCTAGATACGTAAAGGGAAGCGCACCTAATTCACACCCGAACAACTGTTTATATCTTTCTTGCTCCTCCTTGGCGCGTCCAAAGCAGAACAATTCGCTCTTATTAAAATTAATCTTGAGTCCGGACAATTGTTCGAATAAGCAAAGAACTAACTTCATGTTCCTTGCTTTCGCGAGGTCATGTTCCATGAAAATAATTGTGTCGTCTGCGTACTGTAGGATAGATACCCCACCATCCACTAGATGTGGGATAAGACCACCTACCTGACCATCTTGTTTCGCTCTGTTAACAAGCACGGTCAACATATCAACCACAATATTAAAAAGGATCGGTGACATGGGATCGCCCTGTCTTAATCCTTTAAGCGTTTGAAAGTAATGACCAATATCGTCATTAACTTTAATACCAACGCTACCTCCCTGCACAAAGGATTCGACCTGTTTTCTCCAGGCTTTGTCAAATCCTTTCATGCGCAAAGCTTGTTGCAAAAAAGGCCACTTGACTTTATCGTAGGCCTTTTCAAAATCCACTTTGAAGATCACTCCATCAAGTTTCTTCGAGTGGATTTCATGAAGGGTCTCATGCAAGACAACCACCCCCTCTAGGATATGTCGTCCTGGCATGAAAGCGGTTTGTGTTGGCTGCACCACACTGTGCGCAATCTGTGTGAGACGGTTTGTGCCAACCTTCGTGAAAATTTTAAAGCTCACATTGAGCAAACAGATCGGCCTGAATTGCTCAATGCGGACCGCTCCCTCCTTCTTTGGCAACAAAGTGATATTCCCAATTTAATTTGAAAAGTTGCAGGTGTCCATTAAAGAGATCATTGAACATAGGCATCAAGTCACCTTTAATGATACCCCAGCACTTCTTATAAAATTCCGCTAGGAAACCATCCGGACCAGGAGCTTTGTTGTTTTTCATTTGAGCAATCGCTTCATACACCTCCTTCTCCTAAAAAGGGGCTGTGAGAATCTCATTCTCATCATCTCGAAGTTGAGGTATGTCATCAACTCTGTCCTCATCCAGGTTGACAAAATTCTCAACTGGAGCCCCGAACAATTGTTTATAGAAATTAGAGATGTAAAGCTTAAGGTTCTCATGGCCTACAATCGTTCCCTCATCCTGTTCAAGTTGGACGATTTTCTTTTTCCTATGTTTTCCATTAGCAATCATGTGAAAAAATTGAGTGTTGTTGTCCCCTTGAACCACTTGGCGTACTTTTGCTCTACGCGCCCACTTCATTTCTTCCTCTCTAAAAAGCTTTGCCAGACTGACCTCAGCTTCTCTCTTAGTTACTCGGTCATCTATGGCTAGAGGCACACTCTCTGCCTTAATGTCTAGATCATCAATCAACTTGAGAAGTCTCTCCTTCTCAAGTCTATAAACTCCACTATTATTCTTAGCCCAGCCTCTAAGGAACTGTCTAAGATGTCTAATCTTGTATTGCCATCTTTCCTCCGCAGAGGCACCTCTTTGCTCAGCCGCCCACTCCCTTGCTACCAACTCAAGGAAGTCCTCTCTCTCGAACCACGCATTTTCGAAAGAAAAAATACTCTTATTGCCCAAGTGAGTCGCCTCACCTGAATCAACAAGAAGTGGCGTATGATCAGAAACTCCTCTAGGCATTGCCTGCACTGACACTAGAGGAAATTTTTGTTCCCACTCAGCACTCGTGAGAACCCGATCCAGCTTCTCATAGGTCGGGGTAGGAAGATTATTTGCCCAAGTAAATTGCCTACCAGTGAGCGCAATCTCACGTAGGTCCAAACTTTCAATGATCGTGTTAAACATAAAGGACCATCTGGCATCAAAATTATCATTGTTTTTCTCCTCTCTTCTTCTAATGATGTTGAAATCCCCACCTACCAGAATGGGTAGAGTCTCCCCTCCACAAATTCTGGCAAGATCGGCAAGAAAGTCCAGTTTGAGCTCCGGCTGTGCCGCGCCATACACAGCCACAAGAGCCCATCTGAATCCGTCCACCTTAGACCGAACATGGAATTTAACAGCGAATTCTCCCAAGAAAACATTTAGCACCTCAAGAGTCTCACAATTAACTCCAAGGAGAATCCTACCTGATCTTCCCAGAGGTGGCAAGCAATGCCAGTCAAAATCCAACCCCCCTGATATCGTCCCCAAAAATTGCGATGTGAAGTTGTCACGTCCTGTCTCTAACAGTGCGACAAAATCCAGCTTGTGTTCCTTAGAAGCGTCAGCTAGAAATCGTCGTTTAGCCAAGTCCCTCAGACCTCTGCTATTCCAGAAGATACCTTTCATTTTTCATCATGAAATTTCTTTCTAGCTCTAACTCGAGCACTTCGCCGTACTGCAGAAAGATCGTAACTCTTCTTCTGCCGTTTACGCCTAGGTGCTGACGGTTCGAGTTCACAATCCGCATGACCGTGCTCGTTGCCAAGACCATCATATGGTTGTAGATCGGCCGCATGCCCATCCACATCCACGGTCTCCCCTTCTAATAAATTACTCGGGACTAAATCCTCACATAACACCTCCAATTCATTAACTCCTAGTTCATTAATTTCGCTTTCTTTCATTGGTTTGACAGCTGCTATGGTTTTAAGCATATTAAGTGCGCGATCAGCCTCTAGATCAAGTAAATCGTTAATGGAAGTTGCAACCTCACTTTTGCTACTACCCAAAGAAATACCTAAACTATCAGCCCTATGCATAATATCATTCTCGGAAAAATGCAAAACTGAAAACTCAGTGTTAACTGACAAACCTGAAACGGCCTCAACATCTCGAATCTTGGCAGCCCGCATGGCTCGCCTCATCTGAAAGTCATCCGCGTCCGGCTGCTCCTGGATGCGCGTGCTGGTCCGTCTCCCCCCAGATGTCGGATCAGGGATGCCACCAAAAGCCACCACCTCCTTGACCGAAGCCTCCTGTCGGTCAACAGTGTGTGGCTGGACACAAGTCTCCAAAGGCAACACTCGCGCCGCCTCCAGCGGTGGGAGTGATGCCGTCTGAATCCGCGAAGCAGCATCCTCCTGTGCGGGTGTCACCGCCTGTGACACCTGCATAGGCGATGGAGAAGGAATCCGAACCACAACCGGTGTCGGGCGCTCGCCTGCCGAAGATAACTCTCCCACCATCTCCACCTCCTGTGTTAGTATAGGAGACCTATCCTCAATAGAATCCGTAGAGATCATAGCATCCTTAGTCACATCAGGGGTAACCACCCGTCTGGGGCTCCTCTCCCGCGGCAACCTCGGGAGCGAACACAAACTGGTGCCTCCCACCGCAGAAGAGATGCGAACAGGTGACAACGGAGGTAACTCACCCTCCGCCAGGTCTGTACTGTCCATCCTATCAGCCCATAGGCGAGCAGGCGCCGAAGCCGCCCCGAAAGAACCGAAACGAAGCCCAGTCATGAGCGTCGACATGGAAACAGAAGCCGCCGTTCCTGGCGTAGAATCTGACTGTCCAGTTCCCCCAGATGAGGGAGGTGGATCTCCTCTCTTATCCTGGTCCATCAAATCATCCCGACGCTCATCAGAATCATCCGCGCCGTCCCCTGGTCCCCTAGCTCTGTCCTCATCCAAAGCCATAGGCTGACCCTCAATCTCTAGTTTCAGATCATATCCCAAACCATCATAAAACCACGGTAACATAGCAGGCACCAAATCCACATCAATCACCCCAACTCGCAGCCGTGCAATCCCATGCTTACGTGTGAAATCCATGTCCACCTCCTGAGTTTTACCAATCAGAGAGCCAAGACTCGCCACCACAAGATACTCATTAAGTGGTTTAGGAGGAACTCCCGAGAATCTCACCCAGATTTTCGTAAGAGGAATCCCAGCCGGCTCATTCTGTTTCCACTCCTCAAACTCAAGGCGACAAGAGCTGCCAGGAACCTTGCAAATGCAAAAGTTGTTGATCCTATCTAGATCAACCTTAGTCGGGTAATCAACCTTGTACACTTGATCTCCAATCCTCTCTAGAGCCCACTGAAAAGAACTCGATACCAGCCATCTAAGTTGAGCAATAATCTGATCCTCAGCCAATGTACCATGTGTAACTCTAATCAAGCCCGTCCTGGCATTCTCCAGACGAGGCCCGCAAGAATGCATCACAGGCGTCTCGAAGAACATGAGTGCAGCATCACACACTCCATAAATAGATACCGTCGGCACCGGTACAGACAAAAGCGGACACTCCGTGTCATGTTTTGGCTTCTGACATATGTTGCACAACTCTGTGGTACATCCAACTGAGAAGTGGCCAGGCTCGCCGCATCGGTAGCAGTATAATTTCTCTTTCTTGCGCTGATTTGCTTTATCACCCTTGTCCGCAGCGTTCTTCACCTTTTCGACTGGAACGGCAGCAAGGGCAGCCACCGCAGCCATGGCCTCCCCCGGCAGCCTTCTCGCGCCATCAGCAGACGTCACCGTCACTGCCGTCGAGCTCGTAGCAGCCGTCGAACCCGCAGCAGTTGCACCAACCCCGGGCACCACCGCTGCCGGCTGAGTCCCTGTTGATGCCGCGACCACCGGTGGCTGCAAACTGGCATCCGCCACCGCCGACGGAGTCACCAACGCCGGATCACGCCGCGGCGGAGGATCCCGCCTCGGTGGGCGTGTGTTCCGGCCCCGAGTCCTCCCGAATCGGCCGCCCTTGCCTGCCGGACCACCCCGACGCGGCTGGTACTGCTGCGGGCCAGCAGGTCCCTCGACGAAACCTCCGACAGGACCCTGGAAGCCACCATAGCCATCAGGTGCCGCTCTCTGTCCACCTGATGAAGAGCCAGCAAACTGCCCGTCACCATATGCCCCGTAACCATCATCACCCCATTGGCGATTCCAGTTCGAGCGCCCGCCATTATAGCCGCCGCCGCCGCTGTAATTACCAAAACCACCATAGCCTCCACGGCCACCTCCGCCATGTTGCTCAGGTCGCGTCAGCCCGCCAACTTGCCGGCCAGTGGCTGCCGCCTACGCCGCCCCGCCGTTCGGCGCGCCACGACCCCCCGTAGCTCCGCCGCGATTGCCCCCGGCGTCGGGACGCCCCTGCATGTTATTGCCGCCGGCGGCCCGCTGGGGAGGCCAGTCGCCGCCACCTCCCGAGCTCATCACCACGGACGCGAAGGATCGCGAATCCCCCGCCGCCGTTGACAGCCAAACTCGTGGCGCCTTTCCTTCTCCAATCGATCGAAACCCGGGCGATGGACGCAGAGGTCGTACCCTAGTAGATGCCATGTTGGGCCGAGCGCACCTCTGGCCCACATCGTGCATCGCTACAGGGCTAGCCATGTTGGGTCGGGAACCTCCCAGGCCCGACACCGCCGGCACGCTCGAGCCATCTCGCCTCGCCGGTGCGCAGTCCTCCTCCTGCCCTTGCGTTAGCTCATTTTGGGCCGCATGCCCTGAGTCCAACGAAGAATTCGGCCCAACCAAGCCCATCAAAAATTTCAAACGATGTGATCTGACCGCCTGTGAATTCGCCGGAGATCGCGACGGCGCCGTCTCCACCGGCGGCCGGCGTCCCTTCTTCCGACGAGCCACCGTCGTCCACATCTCCGGATGTATCATGTCACACAGAGTGAGCTGAGGTAAACATACCTTGGGTATCGGCCCGAGCCATGGCCGAATAGACGTCACCGCCATCCGCCTCTGCGCGACCCGCCGGATTACCTCGTCGCCCTCCGTCTCCTGCAATCCAACCCTCGCCGGATCATCCGCGGGCAGGAGCTCATCGATGATCCCGGCCAGCTCCTTCTCGTCGTAACCCTCAGTCAAAAGAAGGCACACATTATCCGATGGCGTCGGTGACGCCGGCCCGGATGGATCTCCGGCCAGCGCCTTGTCATCTTCCTCGCCGTCCTCGTCTTCCGTCTCAAGCGCCCAGAAACGGCCCCTGGTCCGCGGCCGGCTGGCCGGTGGATGGAACTGTTACGTACCAAAATTTACATATATTTGTTTCAGAGGTATTGGGAGCTTCAATGCCAGCAAGTAGGTTGACTGAAGAAAGTGTTTGTATGCACCGGAAGAATGCGAGAAAAATAATTGAGAATAACTTAGAGAAGTGGTTGCAACTGCATGAGGTGAATGCTGAAATTGAAATGATTACTCCTCAGTTGCGTTCTTTGTACATAACAATTTTTTCTTAGGGAAACAGTAGGGCACTGATACTGACATAGTACTGTATATTCTTCTAGGTCCAAGCAGAGATACTCATAATTGACAAAGATGATGTGGGCGTTGGACTTGTGGAGGTAGTCAATGACCAGAAGGTTACCACACTCGTTATGAGTGTTAAAAGAAGGTATATCACTACTCGTTACTTACATATGTTTTCTGGGTGCTGGTACAATATTCTATGCCGTGCGTACTGGTTAAAAATGTTATTGTGATGGGATGTGGCTGGTGTGGCAGCCTGGGGCAGTGTTAATTATCGCCACAACTTGCCAATGCGTACTATTGCTTGAATATTTCATGTGACATCTGGATTTTGATATTGAAAACATAGCTGGAAGAGCAAGACAGGAGACGCTTTGGAAAAACAAGCCGACTGTTTGTGCAATATTCTTTACCTTCACAAGGGAATTCTCATTGCCAGCAGGTAATGAACAAATCCTTAATCAATCGTACTGCTCTTTAGGAGGTTATTTTCGAGACCATGCAGAGGAAATGCATGTCAACACATCAAGATAGATGAATAATGCCGGGAATGGTCAAGCACCCCAAAGCACCATACGAATAAAGAAATACTCCCTCCATCCTATAATATAAGAGCGTTTTTGACACAACACAAACTGTACAATGCTCTACTAAAGAAAATAAAACCAACAGCCTGCCTAAGCCAAAATTTTCAACTTTGCCCCCTCCGTTGTACTCATCCTTGGCTCTGTTGATGAGCTGTTGTACCAACATCGACTCATAACTCATTGTTGGAAACCCAATTGTTACGCTCCTTCTAGATGAGCCAAGCCACCAAAATAGTCGCCGTGTTGAAACTTATTATGTTTGTTTTGGCGAGACCCGATGTGCGACGTGCAATGTAGAAGACCAAGCCATGTTAAGGCACCGTGATAGATGATACTGCGAGGTGGGTGTTAGAACACAGTTGAAACGTTAGGCCTGTATGGCAATTGACAAAAGGAATTTACCTGCTTCCTGTTTGGTACCACTTCAAGCTTTTTAAAATTTCCCTCCACAACATATGTTCTGCTTAACAAAAAACAAATTAAGAACGATTTTGTTATAGTTTTCTAAAACATACAATTTATTGTTACCCTAATAGTTTTCTGACATGACAGTCTTGCTAGCTTCTATTGTCTGTTCATAGCATTTTTCTTACACTCTCATTTATTGGCAGGCATCAGCACACAGACAGAAAAATTGGTATGCCTTCTTTGGTAGGTTGCCACTTCTCAGGCAGTAGTGGTAACACCACGAAGTCCTCTTCGGCCATCAACTCTTGTAGCACTGCTGACACCTTTCACCTTTGACGCGGAACATCTTGATGACCCTTCCCTAGTGATGAATACGACCTATATATACAATGATTGTAGGTTCAATGCTATAATTGGTCTCAAGTCCTTTGATACTTTCA
The DNA here is from genome assembly GCA_039707655.1 of Elymus sibiricus. Taxonomy (NCBI): domain Eukaryota; kingdom Viridiplantae; phylum Streptophyta; class Magnoliopsida; order Poales; family Poaceae; genus Elymus; species Elymus sibiricus. Next base: position 448,583,917 of record CM077667.1, on the reverse strand, counting down.
GGAAGCTAGTAAACAAGCAAATTTTAGCTGAGCACTCAAGGGACTTGTACCAGGCATTCAACGTCAAATACTGTGACATCTTCACTGGGTGCCAGATAATTGGTGGCTTTGACTCACTCATTGGAGTAGATCCCCAAAATTTAGGGGAGGCACATTGGAAATACATCAAGAGCTGGCCTGCGGTGTTGGAGTATATTGTCAGTGTTCTCAAGACACTGCAGATGCAACTTCTCAAGCAAAATCATCGTGCATGCAATGGATTTACACATCATGAACTTTCAGAAGCAGCAAAAGAACCTATTAGGCGTCTGTTGACTGTCGCTTCAATTGTATCTGACCATGGGGTGAGGAAGTCACCTGAGAAGCTATTTTGTGTATTGAACATGTACACTGCACTCATGGATGCTACCCCCACTCTCAGGGAAGTCTTCTGTACAGAATCTATCACTGGGGATCTTGAGGTGGTTCATGGAGAACTGAAGGACCCTGCAAGGGGAATAGTTACAGAACTTAAAGGCTTGATTCAGACTTACAACTCACCGAAAGTAGTGCATGATGGAGCTATCCTGCCGATATCTGTGTACCTCATGAGATACATCAGGCTCCTAGTGAAGCATAAAGGTTCGCTTGATATGATTATAGGTCATGATCACACTGATGGTCTACTGAAAGTTGAGGGAATGAGCTTGACGAGTCGTCTTGTATCTGGACTCATCATTGATCTGGAATCTGTAATTGATAGACAATCTCGACAGTTTTCTTGTAAAGGACTCCAGTACATATTCTTGATGAACAACATACATTTCATACTTCAAGAAGTCGAGCAATCAGATGTGCATCTGACTGTAAAAGCCAGGTTTGAGAAACGCCGACCCTCCATCAAGTGGTACATAAATAGTTACCTATTTGCATCATGGGGACCATTTGCATCCACCTTGAGGGTTGCAAATAACATGCCTCCCAGGAAAAAGGCAAGGATAAACTTCAATTTATGGTACACAGCTCCGCCTTCGAGTCCCTTGCAGAGTTTTGTCTTGTCTCTCAATGAAGCTTGCAATGAGCAGATGTGCTGGAAGGTACCCAGTCCAGCTCTTCGAGATGAGCTTCGCATAAAGATCCTGAAGTTTGTTACTCGAGTCTACCGTGGACATTTGGCAAGTCAGAGACAGTCTGCAGAACAAAATGTGAGGGAATTTCACTCGGAGTGGAAAACCAAAATTGATGAATTGTTTGAAGGATGAAGTAGCAGTTTAATTTCTGTCTATGAGCGAAAGTGGATGAAGACCGCAGTGCAAGTAGAGGCTTTGTATGTTGTACCTATGTTGCTGTCCCTTGTGTTTGCCCCTGTAAATGATAAGCTGAATCAGCTTAATAAAGGATATATTTTTGCTATGGAGGTGGTATTTATATCTTTAACATACATAGTACATAAGAACTTGTATCTGTGTGACACGAATAAGGTTTCAGTCTTGGGACTTCAGGGTATCAAAATAGAAATGCGGTCTCTCCTATATATTGCTTCTTTCCTCAAGTACAAAAAGTACAACTTCACACTTACATCCAATTATCCATTAGTTAATGCATTGAGGTATGATATCCTCATCTTTCCTTTACTTTGTTACCGTATTAGTCATATGATGAACACAACTTTGCTGCCTCATGTGTTATGTTGGCTCTACTTGTATGCTTGGAGCTATTTCCTAGAGACATCCTCTCATGTTATCTTTATGGAATATATGTCATTCCCTCCTGAACAAGAATGTGACAGCGAAAACGATGGAGATGAACAACCAGACAAGGCCAGCTACCAATAACCGCTACAACAATTTGTTTGCGGACCATATTTCTTTCAGGTGAATTTGCAGCCATATTCTTCTGGAAGGAGCGGGGAGTGTGTGCCACTCCAGGCAACAAAACACAAAGAAATGTTCTTGGTACTTTCTGAGTGGGGGCATTCCAAGAAGATCGAGACCAAGGATAGGGGAGCCGGTGCTTCTTCGAGAAGACAAAGACATGCAAGGTACTAGCTTCCTGGCAATACGTAACTCATTGTTTTTACAGCACGCGACATAGTTTCTGCAGTCAACCCGATTCTTGCTAGGTATGTCGTTCTCTTCTATGATTCTATCGACTTTTACTAAGAAAATTTGTACATGTTGATGCTAGGATTCGTTTGCAACAAGACATGCCAATTGACCAACCAATAATCTTCCAATATACTCCCTCCGCTTCTAAATATAAGTCTTTTTTAGAGATTCCACTGCGGACTACATACGGATGTATATAGACATACTTTAGAATGTACATGCACTAATTTTGCTCCGTATATAGTCCATAGTGGAATATCTAAAAAGACTTATATTTAGGAATGGAGGGAGTATAAATCTAGTGTCATCTCTTCCTTCTTTTAAGTTTTGGTTGTGCGATTGCATTTGAAGACTCGAGGCAGATGATATCTGACCAAGTGAAACCAGAAATCCTGCCCTTCATTAGGACTGTCCACTTTGTACTACTATGGCTGCACCATCCTAGAAGAAGCTTACCTCCACGAGTCTCTCCCCAGGTACAGAATCATTCCATCTGTAGAAGGAATCATCTGGGAGCGTTAACTTCGAAAAAACTAGGAAGGACCAGGTGATGCTTATCATCCAAAATGATGCATGCGGCAACTGCATTCCAGCCTGCAGATCGGAATGTGTACCGGCGACAGGTGATGTCAGGCAATGCACAATTGATGACGCACTACATTGTTTGAGAACTCCCAATCACGTTTCGATGGCAACACTGAACCTGGCTTGGCTTTTATTTACAGTCAGATAGCAGGTTCAGTGTTACCTTCGATTGGTGCTTTCAAGGAGCTACCGGCCGACCAATCACAAGAACCGAAGGAGGCACTGACTTTAACTAAATGTATTGAGATATTGACTAGGTGTTGGATCATAGGTGGTATTGACAAGGCTGCTGGTGTAGACTACAGTTCTTTTGAGATGGAAGTCCGTCTGTCCAAAGCTGGCCTGCAGCATCGAAGAATCGGAGTGTATCGTCACAGTTCTCAAAACAAAATTTTTGCAACGCAGTGAGATCATATTGCCGAGGTTCTCAGCAATGCACAGATGCAGTCACTTAAGCAGACCAAGCATGCTTGCAGTGTGTTGACAAACAAACAATGTGTTTCAGAGGCAGCGAAAGGAAACCTCAGAAACTGCTCAGTATCAATCGGGAAGCTCTTTTGCATACTGAACATGTACAATGCAATTTGCAGTGTCACCGCGGCCCTCTTGCCGAACTGAGGGAGCTGTCACAGCACCGAGGCAGACTCAAAGTCCAGGTTTGCCTGAGAAAGGTACCAAAGCATGGCCGCATTTCCATGATGGCTGGAGGCCTCATGGATCACCTGCTCAGCGTGCTGGTAATTGGTAACGCATACCGGGTGGTCATGCAATGCTGCTACGCCGCGGTGTAACTGCCCCCCCGCCCCCCTTGCCGGTATGATAGCCGACGTGAGGTCTTGTTCCACTCGCCTGACCTGAGGAAGAAACAGGATAGAAAATGAGAGAGAAGTGGAGGAGAATTCAGGGTTTCATTCCTCAAGTTCAGACTTGCCCTTTTTTTCCAGTTACAACTTCAGGCTTATGTAGCCGAACACTGATAATTGGAAAATAATAACTGTATTGATTGGGGCCTCGAAGGGCTGTTTATATAGATTACAAAACTTGGACTCCAAGACTAATAGAGATAGATTACAATTCCAAACCTTGCCGGATATACTATCCGTAACCGACCTATACTCTAATATCCCCCCGCAGTCTCAGCATCAGGAGTAATGATGTTGAGACTGGAGCGTATGTCGGTGAAAGATGCAGTCGGAAGTCCTTTGGTGAAAATGTCAGCAAATTGAGCACTGGTAGGTACATGAAGAACGCGGACCTCGCCAAGAGCCACCTTCTCTCGAACGAAGTGTATGTCAATCTCAATATGCTTGGTGCGACGATGCTGAACTGGATTGGAAGCCATGTATACTGCAGAGATGTTATCACAATAAACGATGGTGGCACGATCCAGTGGGTGATGAAGTTCCACGAGAAGCTGACGCAGCCACACCGCTTCAGCCACAGCATGAGCAACCGACCTATACTCAGCCTCAGCAGAAGACCTGGAAACTGTTGCCTGCCTTTGAGAACACCAAGAAACAAGATTATCACCCAAATAAACACAAAATCCGGATGTGGACCGTCGAGTATCTGGACAACCTGCCCAGTCTGCATCAGAATAAACTGTCAAGCTTGTTGGAGAAGAAGAATTGATGAGAAGACCATGATCAAGAGTTCCTTTTAAATAGCGAAGAATGCAGTGGACGTGAGCAAGATGAGGAGCACGAGGATCATGCATAAAAAGACAGGCTTGCTGAACGGAGTATGAAATGTCGGGCCTAGTGAGAGTGGCATATTGGAGGGCACCGGTGATGCTACGATACAAAGTGGGGTCAGAAACAGGATCACCATCAGCCGACAATTTGGCACCAATGTCAGCCGGGGTACGAGTGGGTTGACAATCAGACATACCAGAACGAGAAAGCAAGTCTAAAAGATAGGAGCGTTGAGGGAGAAAAAGGGAAGACTTGGTGCGAGAAACAGTAATGCCAAGAAAATGATGAAGAGGACCAAGATCAGTCATGGAAAATTCATTACTAAGAGAAGAGATTATATGTTGAAGAAAAGAGTCAGAGCTAGCCGTAAGAACTATATCATCAACATAAAGCAAGAGATAGGCAGTGTGGGAAGAGGAGCGAAAAATAAATAAGGAAGAATCAGATTTGGAGGGTATGAAACCTACTGTTTGAATGAAGGCAGCAAAACGTTGAAACCATGCACGAGGAGCTTGTTTAAGACCATAAAGAGATTTGTTAAGAAGGCAAACAGAGTTGGGAGAAGAGGGATTCTCAAAACCAGATGGTTGCTGACAATAAACTGTTTCATTAAGAGTGTCGTGAAGAAAAGCATTTTTAACGTCTAGCTGATGAATGGGCCAAGAGGAGGAAACGGCAAGACTAAGAACAACGCGAATAGTGCTTGGTTTAACAACAGGAGAAAAGGTTTCATCAAAATCAATGCCATGTTGCTGAGAGAAACCACGACACACCCATCTGGCTTTGTAACGAGCAAGGGTGCCATCAGAATGAAATTTATGCCGAAAAACCCATTTTCCAGAAACAACATTAACACCAGGAGGTTTAGGAACAAGAGTCCATGTGTTATTTTGCTGAAGAGCGTTAAATTCATCGCGCATAGCTGAGAGCCAAAGAGGATCAAGAAGAGCTCGTTTGTAAGAAGAGGGAATAGGAGAAAGGGTTGCCGGGGTTGGGGTGGCTGTGAGGTTGAGGCGTTTGGTGGGTAGAAGGAATCCTCGTTTGCCGCGGGTGCACATGATGTGATCATTAGTAGGTGGTGGAATGGGTACAGCGTTGGGTGGGAGGGGTGGTTGGGAGCCTGGCGGGGCTGGGCTTGCCGGGGACGGGCTTGCCGGACTTGCCGGGGTCGGGCTTGCCGGACTTGCCGGGCTTGCCGGACTTGCCGGGCTTGCCGGGCTTGCCGGGGCCGGGCTTGCCGGACTTGCCGGGCTTGCCGGACTTGCCGGGCTTACCGGACTTGCCGGGCTTGCCGGACTTGCCGGGGTCGGGTTTGCCGGACTTGCCGGTCTTGCCGGGAGTGCCGGGTCCGGACCTGCCGGGACTGCCGGGCTTGCCAGGCTTGCCGGCCTTGCCGCGGGAGAGAGAGAGGCCGCGGCAGGGTTGGTGGTGGTAGGGATTGATGCGGGGTTAGTGACAGAATAAGGAAAAGTGTGTTCATCGAATGTGACGTGGCGAGAGACAAGCACGCGACCAGAAGATGGATCGAAACAGCGATATCCTTTGTGATCGTCAGAAAGACCAAGATGAATGCAAGGTAGTGAACGTGGTTCGAGTTTGTTGGAGGCGGTAGAGGCAGTGTTCGGGAAACAAAGACAGCCAAAAACACGGAAAAAAGAATAATCGGGATGGGAGAGAAAAAGAGATTAAAAAGGCGAATAAAGAGGACATGTCTTAGTTGGTCGAATATTTAGAAGTAGTGTGGCAGTGCGAAGGGCTTCGGCCCAAAAACGAGAGGGCAGAGAAGCTTGTAGTAGCAAGGTGCGAAGAATATCATTAATGGAGCGAAGAGAACGTTCAGCTTTACCGTTTTGAGGGGAGGTATAAGGACAGGAAAAACGAAGAAGAATACCTTGAGAGAGAAAGAAGTTGCGGTTTTGAGTGTTGTCAAATTCTCGACCATTATCACATTGAATAAATCGAATTGGCAAGCCAAAGTGTGTAAGAACATATTGTCGAAAATTGAGAAAGAGGGCATGTACTTCAGATTTAGCACGGAGAGGAAAAGTCCAAATATAATGAGAATAGTCATCCAAAATCACAAGATAATATTTGTAACCAGAGACACTAGGGATGGGAGAGGTCCATAAATCACAGTGAATTAATTCAAAAGGAAAAGTGCTAAGGGTAGTAGAGGTTCCAAAAGGTAATCTAACATGTTTGCCGCATTGACAGGCAGTACAAAGAGAGGGATTATGAGGAACACTAGAACTAGGAATACAAAATTCTTGAAGCAAAGATGACAAGGTGGTTTTATTGGGGTGTCCTAGACGACGATGCCACAAATCAACTGATGCAAGCATGGCTCGGGGAGTGGATGTAGGTGTGCCATGAAGCGGATAAAGATCGCCCGTGCTATTGTACCGAGCGAGTTCCTCCCCCGTTGCCAGATCCTTCACAGACAAACCAAAAGGGTCAAAAGCCAAAATTACTCGATTGTCAATACAAAATTGGCGAACAGAAATAAGATTTTTGATGAGGGAAGGAGCAACAAGAATATTGCGGAGAAGAAAATTGGCGTAAGAGGAAGAGATGTAAGAATGACCGGTGCAGGAAACAGGTATGGTGGAACCATCACCAATGGTGATCGTAGAAAAAACAGGAGGAAAACAAGCTGACAGCAAATTCATATTTGAAGACATATGCGAGGATGCACCAGAATCGAAAATCCAATCCGTACCTTCGTTATTGAGAGTAAAGTTGTTCATGGCGTTGATGAAGGCGGCTTGATCCCAGGCCGGCTGCTGTGGAGGAGCAGAGGGGCCAGGAGCGTGCATGGGAGCATAGGGCAGGGTCGGCGACTGGAAGTATGCTGTCGGGGCCGGCAAGGGGCCGTAAGAAGCCGGCAAGCCCGACAAGGCCGGCAAGGTGACGTAAGAAGCCGGCAAGACCGGCAAGCCCGGCAAGGTGCCGTAAGAAGCCGGCAAGGTGTAGTAGGGTGGAAGTAGTCCTGGCGCGCTGGGAGGTGGCGTAGGAGTGGCGGTGTAGACATGCGTCGGCGGCTTGGGCCCAAGGAGTCCAGGAGAGCCAGTGGCCGGGCGGAGGCCAGGGCTCCACGTGCCCGTGTAAGCAGGCGGGGCGCCGTACGGCGAAGGGGCCGACCAGGGCATCGGCCAAGCTTGAACAAGGCCGGTCCAGGGATCGTGCGGAGGCTGCCATGATGTGGGAGCCGGGGACGACGGAGCGGCCGGTGGCGGGGCTGGTGCAATGCCGGCGGAGCGAGATGCAGGGGGCCGGTAGATCGGATTCTTGCCCCGGTAGGCCGGGCTCGGGCGCCAGCCTGGGGGCGGTGGAGGAGCTGCTGCCGCCGCGGTAGGAGGGGAGGGTGCGGCAGATTGGCGCGGCAGCCCAGGCGGGGCCCCGGCAAGCCCGGCCCCGGCAAGCCCAGCAAGCCCGGCCGCGGCAGGAGCGTGAAACACCTGCGGTGGCCGTAGCGCCTTGCGAGCTTGATTCTTCTCTTCTTGCTGGAGGAGGGAGCGAACCTCCTTGAAGGTGGGGTAGGGCTTGAGCATGGGGATGAAGGACTGCTGCTTCTCGAACTGGTCGCCGAGGCCGACGAGAAGAGCATTGATGAGGGCGCGATCGTCGACGTGATCGCCGAGTTCACGAAGTTCGTCGCCGATAGCCTTGATCCGCTGGCAGAAAACGGTGACCGAGGCATCGCCTTGGACGGTCGTACGGAGCTCGGTGTTGAGGGCGTTGATGCGCGCGTCGGAGTTGTCCTGGAACAGCTGCTGAAGGGAGGCCCAAAGCTCGGCGGCGGATGCATCGTCGGAGGAGACCAGATTGAAGAGCTCCGTGGAGATGCGGGTGTAAATCCACTGGATGATGGCGAGATCGTCTTTCACCCAGCGGGGATCGGCGGGCTGCGGAGGGTAGGACGGGTCTATGTGGTGGCGGAGGCCACAGCGGCCGAGGTGGATGTTGAAGAGGTGGCGCCAATAGTAGTAGTTGTGGGCGCCAAGATCTAACGAGATCGGGATGAAGGGGGAGACGTCGGCAATGGTGTCGGCTAGGGAGATCATTGGGAGGTGAGGAGGGTTTGTTTGGGTAGTTGTAGAGGAGGAAGAAGAAGGGGGGGCACCGGCAGCGCGGAACTCGACCATGGAGAAGAGGGGCCGAGTCGGCCGGGGCGGCGGCGCGGTTGGCGGTGCCATGCCAGGTGCGGAAAACCTAGGCGTCTGATACCATGATAATTGGAGAATAATAACTGTATTGATTGGGGCCTCGAAGAGCTGTTTATATAGATTACAAAACTTGGACTCCAAGACTAATAGAGATAGATTACAATTCCAAACCTTGCCGGATATACTATCCGTAACCGACCTATACTCTAATAAACACCTCTCCTGACTCACTGGTCACACGCACGCACATAAACAACTCACATACACCACTGGCTCTCGTTACACACAGTAGTAAGTAGTTGGCAGTTGGCATCAGCGTACAGCTAAGTCACGCCATGGGCCGTGACCCACGGCCAGGCTGAGGATCTCTCTTGACGATGGTGGGGCATGGCCGCGAGAGGCCGTGTCGCATGAAATGAAAAATTGCGCGTCACCTCTACAGCCAATCAACTAGTAAAACTAAAAACAAAGAAAACTTTTTTGCACCTAAAACCGTATATTGACTCATGTGTTGTATATTTTTTTTCCAATGTTTATGAAATATTGGTATTTCAAAAGCAGGTCCACCACCAGGGTACTATTTTTGTCAGTCTAGCGGGCCTGAAATACTACCTTTTTCAGCCAAGGACACGCATGCATTTGCATATTCTCTCTTCCGTGTAAACAAATCCATGGACTTTATTTCATCCTACCCAATTAAAACCATTCAGAGCAACTCCAATGGGGCGATCCATTTTGTCTGCCTGCGTCCGTTTGGGTCGGCGCGGACAAAAGTGGAGGCCCAACGCTCCGACCCAAACCCAAATCGCGTCCGCTTCGCGTCCGCGTCAATGCATTTGTGGCCCAAATTTGCGGCCGAAATGCGTCGGCGCGGACGCGAAGCGGACGCCACGCGCACCTTCTCGGTGTCCGCCGCGTCCCCACCTGACGGTCGTCCAACTACCCAGCGGCCAGTTTGGTCAGCTTAATTTATGACGACCGCCCATCTCGGGCCCACGCGTCAGCGACGACGGCCGTCCTTTTTTAAGCCGACCGTGCGGCGGGGCCGTCCTCATCCGCTTCCAGAAGAGCTCCCGTCCCCATCTCGCTTCCCCGTCGGCGGCAAACCCTAGCCACCCTAGCCAACCCAGATGGGGTTCTTCTCCGGCAAAGGCAAGGGCAAGGCCCCCGCCACCCCTTTTCCCCCTGAGCTCCCTCCGCCGGCGCCAGCTCGCCGACAGTGACAGCGCGTCAACGTGCCAGTGCACCAGGCGGAGTGGCATTGGCAGAACCGGGTGGCTCTCCCGTACCCCGACGTCACCCTGCCGCACGACTGGCATCTGGATCCGAAGAGGATCCCAGTGACGGCGGCGCCGCGGTCGGCTAGGGCGCACGCAGAGGAGGTGCGGCGCCGGCGGGCGCAGCTGACGCCGGAGCAGCGCAACGACGCCGCTTATGCCTTCGACTCGCCCAACTGGGCTCTATGGTTCGCCTTCGAGCACGAGGAGGCCGGGCGGCGCGGCGTCCGCGAAGTCGGCCGCAGGTCGCCGCCGACTCCCCTCGTCGTCCGCGACGAGGACCAGGAGGCGGAGGCGGCCTACCAGGCGGCCTTGGCGGCCGTCCTCCGGGAGAGTGAGGAGGAGGAGCGTCGCAGGGAGGAAGAGGAGGAGGCGGCGTACCAGCCGGCCATGGCGGAGGCCATGGCCCTCTCCACGGCGGGCGACTGCGTCGTGCCGCCGGTGGCCCCGCCTTCCCCCGTCAAGGCCGAGCCGGAGCCGACCCCCATCGAGAGCTACAAATGGACCGGTGTCGTGCGCGAGTGGGTCAGCGCTCCGCCGGTCTGGATGGGGGCGACAGCGGAGGAGGAGGTGGAGCACCTTGAGGAATGGCGCCAGTGACGGCTCGATGAGGAGCGCCGCCACGGCGAATACCTCGAGAAGCTCGAGCGCGACGCCGAGGAGGAGCAGCGCGAGGCCGAGGCGCGCCGGGCCCAGGAAGCGGCGGCACAGCCCGCGCCCGACATCAACGCCCTCTGGAACACGGCGTTCCCCTGGGCCGGCCCTGCGCCGACGCTCGTCGACCTCACCGGCCCTGACGACGACGACGAGGACGAGGGCGCCTAGGGCCCTCGTAGTTATGTTTTTTTAATGTTTATGTGGACGTGTGGACTATCGGCGGCCTTCGTGGCCGGCTTTAATGTTTAATTAATGTTTTTTTTTTGAATTTTTGAAATGTATGCATTTTTTTCCGCTCGCCGTCAAAATGGGTCGGGCCAGCGTTGGGCGTACGCGCCGACCCAAACGTGGAAGCGGACGTTGATGTCCGCCGGGCCGACCCAAACGGACAAAAAACGGACAAATCCGCCGTCCGTTTGGGTCGGCCCGTTGGAGTTGCTCTCATATCTTTTAAACCATAAACTCATATTTGAAATAATTTATATATTTGAACTCCTGGACCAAAAACCTTTAGAACTAGACCGATCTTGGATACATTTCAAACACATTTAAATTTCAACATTTCACATTTCATATGAGAAATAAACACATTTCACTTTCCACTGACAAGTTTCATAAAAATAATATCTATTTTAATTTCACATTTCTCAAATAACCAATTTCACTCTTTTAAAATAAATTGTTTCATATTTTTCAATAATTAGTTTCACACTGCTACATCGGAAATTCACTTTCTGTGGTTGCTATTTCATAATTGAGAATGTACATTTCACTTTTCACTGGGTTAAACATCTATTTCAATTGCACATTTCTTAAATAAACTATTTCACACTTTTGAAATAAATTGTTTCACATTTTCAAATAATCAATTTCACAAAGTTGCATTATAATTTCATTTTCTCTGATTGCTATGTCACAGTTGAGAACCTACATTTCCCTTTCCACTAGCTTGTTTCACAAAAATGACATCTATTTTGATTACAATTTTTTTAAATAACATATTTCACCCTTTTTAAATAAACTGTTACACATTTGTAAATCAATCAGTTTCATAAAATGACATCTAGTGAAATGGGTTTGTTTCACATATTTCTACTGAAAAAAGTTTGTTTCACAGGTTTGTTTAACATATGAAATGTGAAATGTTGAAATTAAACGTGCTTGAAATATATCCAATATTGGTCTAGTTCTAAAGGTCTTGATGCTAGGAGCTCAAATATATAAACTATTTCAAAAACGAACTTATATTTTAAATGATATTAACGATTTAGTTTAGTCAAGGTGACATAAAAGGGTGGATTTATGAGAGAGAGAGAGAGAGAGAGAGAGAGAGAGAGAGAGAGAGAGAGAGAGAGAGAGAGAGAGAGAGAGAGAGAGAGATGGGCGTTGGCAATGCTGCCATCCTTGTCATATCAAGGACAAATGTTGGGACCCATAGATGTATTCAGTCTAGTATTTAATTTTGTTTACGCGGGGAGTAGATAAGAGAGAATAAGTTAAAACCCATCTATCTACTCCTAACGTGATACACAAGATAATATTCAAAAGGCTGTGTGTGCTTTACTTATGCAGTGTCCAAATGTGTGCTCATTGTATTTGTATTCACTTGATGCTTCATTATGACTCAATAAAAAACATTCTTTACCCGAAAACTGCCTACATCGAAGTCTTTATGAAAACCTAAACTCAAGGCTAGAGCCTCAATTTGTTTCTTTTGTATTTGAGTTTCGACGACACAAAAAACCACAAGGACAAGGTGCTTCCCAAGTTCGTGAAGCTCCTGGATTCTCGCTGTCTTGCCCAGATTGCGGGAGTTTCAACATAAGGCACTAACTACATCCGGTAGAGCTTCCGCACGCAGCTCGTCGATATACCATTGGTGGTGCTAACCCTGTTGTTTGTTGGCTTCTTTGGTGTTTCACGCCTCCTTGATCACTCTTGAAGCATCAATTGAATGGTTTGATGGTGTAGCTGGATCGATAGCAAGAAAAGAAGCAACCTGCCCAAACCAGGTAGCGATTCATGAGCGAGCGCTCTATGCGATTTCTCCACAACTTGTCGCACCGAGCGTCAAGTAGAAAAAACCATGACAACGATATATCACCCATACCAATTTCTATTACATTTCACTTCTGGCATCCGCGCGTTTGGCCCGGACCAGAAATTAGGTTCTCAGCACGTTCACTCGCTTGAGTCACTGCTCAGCTCCGGTTTTTTTTTTCTTTGCTATCTAAGTGACTGGACAGGTCCAATTTTTACCCTTTTCCCTCTTTTCTTTCTTTTTCTATGTTTTTCTTTAAGGTTTTCATTGGTTTTTATTGAGTTCTTTCGGTGTCACTGTTTTCATTGGCTTTTAGTTCTATTTCTTTTTCTGTGTGCTTTTGCACACATTTGCTTCTTTTTTGGTTTTCTGTGGCAGATTTCAACGGGTTTTTATCCTTTTTTCGCTGTTTTGCAACGGCTTTCTTTGGGTTTTTTGTACACGGACATTTTTTAAGTACATATTTAACAATTTTTTCAAATATATGTTTTGATGCCTATGTTTTTCCACACACATTGTATATTTTTCTTATACATCTAAAACATTTTTTGATATATGCTTAACACTTTTATATACATGGTTATTTTCCAAATATATGTTTTGATATTTAATTTTTTCGTACACAGTGTACATTTTTATTATACATCTAAATGATGTTTTGATATTGTTTAACATTTTAAAATATATAATTAGCATTTTTTTGAAGTACATCTATTGAACATTGTTTTCCAATATGTGTTAAACATTTTCAAATACACGTTGAATTGTTTTTGTATGATACAAAATAACTTTTTAAAACTATGCAAATATTTGTTTACATTGATAAAAAATTACAAAATGTCACAAACCTTTTTTCGAAATGTGTGGACATTTTTTGAAATGTAATGCATATTTTACTAAAGGGTACACAACATTTTTTTAAAATTACATGAACATTTTATAGCATTTTAAGAAAATGTCACGTACTATTTTTTTAAACACGTGAACATTCTTTAGATGACACATACATTTTTTTTGGGTCACGTACAATACTCCGCTAGAGCTCAGCAGTTAGGCCTTCCACCTCGAGCTGGAACTTCTTCATGGCGTCCTTGGGCAGGCAGATGGGCACCACGGTGCCCTCCTCCCCCTTGTCGTTCTTCGATCGGAAGAAGTAGTTGGCCACGCCGGGGACCGGCCCTTCGCCTCCCTTGGCAGGGCCGCCGTACACAGCCTCCCCCCATCCGAGGTCCACGCTCTTGAACCCGGCGTGGCTCACGTCCGACACGATGTACGTCCGCGACTGGACGAACATCGGCCGCCCCGTGAGCACCATCAGGTCCGCCACCGACAGCAGGTACTCGTACGTCACTGCCGACTTGGCCTTCTTCATCAGCTCCAGCGCGTGCCCGAGGTCCCCGCCGCAGAGCTCCCCGGCGGTGGTCGCCGCGGCCGAGAACGCGAACGCGTTCCCGTAGAAGCCTTCCGGGAGAGGGGTGCCGGCGCGGCCACGTACGTTGACGATGAAAGACAGGCGCACCTCCTCGTCGGCGGCGTAACCGAGCGCGGCGGTGCGGCTGCGCCAGATACAGGCGACCACGAGCTCGAACTGGGAACAGCCGCCGCGCATGTGCAGCGACGCCCGCTGCCGCAGCCCCCCGATCTCCCGGGTCCCGAAGAAGAATGGGACGCGCACCATGTCGCCTGGGGGCGTCGACAGCATCCGGTCCGGCCCACCCGCCGGCTCCCGGTATTCGAGGTGCGGGTACGACGGCTGCGGGAGCTGCCGCGCCATGAGCATCTCCCTGCCCCACGCTGGCGCCACCGTCGGTGCGTCGGCGCCCCGCGCAAGCTCGCCGATGGCCTTCTCGAACTGCATGCAGCCCGGCGCGTCCACCATGCAGTGGCAGACACGACGCCCAAATATGAAGCCTCCACACTTGAGCCTCGTCACCTGCACGTAATAACAATATTAATTGTAGCTACTAACTACAACTTTATAGAGCTTCTGACACGCGCCACTGCCTGTTGATGGTAGTAATTCAGACTTCAGACGATCATAGATTCACAGCACTCACCTGAAAATACAGCAAGGGGCGGTCAATGACCGGCTCGGGACCTGCGTTGGCGATGCTCTCCAAGACGAACTGCTCGAAGCAAGGGAACGGGGGCCCCCGGAGGTCGCCGAAGTCGTCCGCCGTGAGGTCGGCGTCTGCCTCGGCGAACATGGCGCCCTGCGCGCCGCAGTCCACGACGAGCTTCCTGCCGGCCTCCTCGCGTAGACGTCCGGCGAGCGGGTAGTAGTGGACGAGGGCCCTGGCCAGCGCCTCCCGGACGACCCTGCCGGGATCCTGCCCCTGCCTGGACGGGTTGCCGCGGTACAGGTGGATGCCCGAGCTGTAAAACCGCATGCCCTCCATGTCGTCGATGTCCGACAGCGGCTTCACCTCCCGCGGCGTCGGCGCCGATGGCGCCACCAGCACCGGCTCGCCTCGACGCACCGCAAACGCCGGCAGTGACAGCGCCATGAACGATCGATACCAAATCCAAGACGTGAAGGGGAAAAAACTGCAACTTGTAGAAACGTACGCTATGGGGTGCATGCAGTGGAATGTACGTGCAAAGTTTGGGTTCCTTTTCCTTTTATATGGCCGGAATGAACTTGGGGTTGGTGCCAAATGCCAAATACGGAAGGGCAGCATGTGTATGGACTATGGAGAGCCAGTGGTGGCTGGCTGGCAAGGTCAGGATGCTCAGATGTATATTTTCCACGTAGCAGTACCCCTTTTTTTTGGCATTCCTTGTGTCATGAACTTCCCAACGTCAAATATCCAAAACGACGCCGCGTGGTGCCGTTTTTATTTTCTCCACGTTGCGTTATTGGAAAAGTGTTTTTTAAGCCGGCTGATAACGCTCACGCGTAAGCCGCCTCCACATTCAACCACGTGTCCAAGTGGGCGGGTCCATTGCCGCTTCTGAAAGGTGTTATTTTAAGCCGGCTAATAACGCGCACGTGTAAGCCACCTTTACAGTCAATCACATGTTCACGTGGGCAAGCCTATTGTTGCTTCTGAAAAGTGTTGTTTTATGCCGGCTGATAACGCACACGCGTAAGCTGCCTCCATAGTCAACCACGTGTACACGTGGGCTGGCCTATTGCTGCTTCTGATTTTAAGCCGGCTGATAACGTGCACGCGTAAGCCGCCTCCAGAGTCAACCACATGCCCACGTGGGCGGGCCTATTGCTGCTTCTGAAAAATGTTGTTTTATGCCGGCCGATAATGCGCACGAGTAAGCCGCCTCCAAAGTCAACCACGTGTCCACGTGGGCGGACCTATTGCTGCTTCTGGAAAGTGTTGTTTTAAGCCGGTTGATAACACGCACGCGTAAGCCGCCTCCACAGTCAACCACATGTCCACATGGGCAGGCCTATTGCTGCTTCTGAAAAGTGTTGTTTTATGTCAACTGATAACAAGCACGCGTAAGTCGCTTCCACAGTCAACCACGTGTCCACGTGGGCGAGCCTATTGCTGCTTCTGAAAAGTGTTGTTTTAAGCCGGCTGATAACGCGCACGAGTAAGCCGCCTCAACAGTCAACCACGTGTCCACGTGGGCGGGTCTATTGTTGCTTCTGCGCCCGCCCACAACGGGTCGAGCTGCTTGTTCGGGGATCGTGCTCCCACACGCCTATTATCGTAATGTATCTGCATGCCTTTGACTTGTTTTTTGTGGAGTCATACGTGTTTATTCGTGATGTACTAGTAGTGCTAGTATTAGTACTTTTTTTACGGGAAGGCCTTACGGCTGGCTTTATTAACATCAAATAATGCTTACATCATCCGCAAGGTAATGAGAGATAAAACTAGGGGTGATTCTGCAAGATGCATTGGTTTGTGGGGTGTAAAATGTGTATCCGGAAGGACAGGGATGGAATGAGATTCTGTGACATTCATAATTTTAATCCGGCAATGCTAACCAAACAATGCTGGAGACTCATTGAGTATCATGATTCATTATGTGCAAGGATACTCCGATCCAAATATTTCCCCTCTGGTGAGTTGCTTGAATGTGAACTCAAGAAGGGCTCTTCATTTGTATGGCAGAGCATTTGGGTGGGAGTGCAAACTTTTAAAAAAGGAAGTATTTGGAGAGTTGGCAACGGTCTGAAAATAAATATTTGGGATGACTACTGAATCCCTAATAGTTCATCAAGGAAAATAGTTACGGTTAGAGGAAACCGAGTTCTTACAAGAGTTCATGAACTCATTGATCCGGCGACAGGAGGCCGGGATGAGATGTTGATCAGAGATAACTTTTGGCCCATAGATGCTGATCACATTGTCCAAGTTCCCCTACATCAGCATGGCACGGAGGACTATGTGGTGTGGCATTTGACAAGATCGGGAGTATTCAGTGTTCGCTCGGCCTACTACAGGCAATGGGAGGATTCATACCCAAACTTGAGCCCGAACTTAAATTTTTCAAGTGGTTATGTACCACATCCTATATGGAAGAAATTTTGGGGATTGGAAGTACCAAGCAAGGTAAAGATATTCATTTGGAGATCACTACACAATGCTATTCCATGTTATGGTTGATACTTGTGAATTGCGTTGGAATTTTCCCCGAAGAGGAGGGGATGATGCAGCACAGTAGAGGTAAGTATTTCCCTAAGTGAGAACTAAGGTTATCGAACCAATAGGAGGACCACACAATTTCCCGTCTTCAGCGCCTACACACAAAAGAGCACACACTTGCACCCAACGGGGGCAAGAGGGTTGTCAATCCCCTTGAACTCGTTACTTGCAAGCGATAAGTAGTGATATATAGATAATTTGATAAATATAAATGGAAAATAAAAAGAAAGTAAATAATGGCAGCAAGGTATTTAGAGTTTTTGTAAATATATTTGTGAGGAGACCTGGGGGCCATAGTTTTCGCTGGAGGCTTCTCTCTCGAAGAAAGCATACTGTGGGTAAACAAATTACTGTTGGGCAATTGATAGAAAAGGTCATAGTTATGTAATATTTATTCACGACAATGATCATGTATATAGGCATCACGTCCATAAACAAGTAGACCGACTCCTGCCTGCATATAATACTATTACTCCACCCATCGACCACTATCCAGAGTATTAAGTAAAAATAGAGTAATGCTTGGAGCAAGATGACATGATGTAGACAAAGTAAATCCAATCAATAAGAATAAACCCCATCGGTTTCCACTTAATGGCAGTAATACAATACGTGTCATGTCCCCTTCTGTCACGAGGATTGAGCACCGCAAGATTAAACCCATCACAACGCACCACTCTCGCTGAAGATAAATCAATCTAGTTGGCCAAACCAAACCGATAGATCGGAGAGAAATACGAAGCTATAAAAATCATGCATATAAGAATTCAGTAAAGACTCAATATATTTTCATGAATAATCCGAACATAAACCCACAATTCATCGGATCCCAATAAACACACTGCAAAGAAGGATTACATCGGATTGATTACCGCGGGAATCGCGGTGAACTTTGTATTGAAGATCATAGAGAGAGCCATCTAGGCACTAGCTATGGACCCGTAGGTCTGTAGTAAATGTTGGAAATATGCGCTAGAGGCAATAATAAAGTGGTTATTATTATATTTCCTTGTTCATGATAATTGTTTATTATCCATGCTATAATTGTATTGATTGGAAACTCAAATACATGTGTGGGTACATAGACAACACTGTGTCCCTAGTATGCCTCTAGTAGACTAGCTCGTTGATCAAAGATGGTCAAGGTTTCCTGGCCATAGACATGAGATGTCATTTGATAACGGGATCACGTCATTAGGAGAATGATGTGATAGACAAGACCCAAACTATGAACGTAGCATATGATCGTGTCAGTTTATTGCTATAGTTTTCTGCATGTCAAGTATCTGTTCCTATGACCATGAGATCATGCAACTCACTGACACCGGAGGAATACCTTGTGTGTATCAAACGTCGCAACGTAACTGGGTGACTATAAAGATGCTCGACAGGTATCTCCGAGGGTGTCTGTTGAGTGGGCATGGATCAAGACTGGGATTTGTTACTCCGTGTGACGGAGAGGTATCTCAGGGCCCACTCGGTAATACAACATCACAATAAGCCTTGCAAGCAAAGTGACTAGACAGTTAGCCACAGGATCTTGTATTACGGAACGAGTAAAGAGACTTGCCGATAACGAGATTGAACTAGGTATAGAGATACCGACGATCGAATCTCGGGCAAGTAACATACCGAAGAACAAAGGGAACAGCATACGGGATTAACTGAATCCTTGACATACAGGTTCAACCGATAAAGATCTTCTTAGAATATGTAGGAACCAATATGGGCATCCATGTTCCGCTATTGGTTATTGACCATAGAGGTGTTTCGGTCATGTCTACATAGTTCTCGAACCCGCAGGGTCTGCACACTTAACGTTCGGTGACGTTTCAGTAGTATTGAGATATATGTGTTGGTGACCGAAGGTTGTTCGGAGTCCCGGATGAGATCCCGAACGTCACGAGGAGCTCCGGAATGGTCCGGAGGTAAATATTTATATATAGGAAAGTGGTATTTGGTTTCCGGAAAAGTTTCGGGTATTTTCGGTAGTGTACCGGGAGTGACGAATGGGTTCCGGGGGTCCACCGGGTGGGGCCCACCCACTCCGGGGGGGGGGGGCACATGGGCCCAAGAGGTGGCGCACTAGCCCCTAATGGGCTGGGGAACCGACCCCATAAGGGCTCATATGCCCAAGAGGAAAAAAGGTGGAGATAGGAAGGAATAGGACTCCTTCCTAATATGAATCCACTTCCTAGTAGGAAGTGGATTCAACTCCTCCTTGCCCTGGTTCGGCCGACCCCTAGGGGAAACTCTAGGGAGGAATGCTCCTCCCTCTCCCTCTTATATATACTAGAGGAATAGAGCCCCAAAACCCACGGCCACGTGCTAGGTCTCTATTCTTTAGTTCCTCCACCAAATAGATTCTGGTAGTGCTTAGGCAAAGCCCTGCCAGGATAACTCCACCATCACCACCACCACACCGTCGTGCTGCTAGAGATCTCATCTACCTCTCCGCCCCTCATGCTGGATCAAGAAGGAGGAGATCGTCATCGAGTTGTACGTGTGCTGAACGCGGAGGTGCCGTCCGTTCGGCGCTAGATCGTGATTGGATCGCGGGACGGCTTGCGATTTGGATCGCGAAGACGTTCGACTACATCAACCGCGTTTCTTAACGCTTCCCGCTTAGCAATCTACAAGGGTATGTAGATCCACTCTCCCTCTCGTAGACGCTCATCACCATGGATAGGTCTTGCGTGTGCATAGGAATTTTTTTGTTTCCCATGCAATGTTCCCCAACAGTGGTATCAGAGCTAGGTCTATGCGTAGATGAGATCACGAGTAGAACACAAAGGAGTTTGTGGGCGTTGATGCTCAGATTGCTTCCTCCCTTGGTCTTTTCTTGATTCAGCGGTATTGTGGGATGAAGCGGCCCGGACCAACCTTACTCGTACGCTTACGAGAGACCGGTTCCATCAATTGACATGTGACTTTGTTGCATAAAGATGGCTGGCGGGTGTCTGTCTCTCCCACTTTAGTTGGATCGGATTCGACAAAGGCGGTCCTTGAGAAGGTTGAATAGCAATTTGTGTATCACCGTTGTGGTTTTTGCGTAGGTAAGAATTGTTCTTGCTAGATACCCGTAGTAGCCACGTAAAACATGCAACAACAATTAGAAGATGTCTAACTTGTTTTTGCAGGGTATGTTGTGATGTGATATGGCCAATTACATGATGAGATATATGTGATGTATGAAATGATCATGTTTTGTATAGAATATCACGACTTGCATGTCGATGAGTACGGCAACCGGCAGGAGCCATAGGGTTGTCTTTAATTTATTTTCGCCGTTTTTGCTTTACTTTATCGCTATGAGTTAGCAATAGTCGTAGAAGCAACAGTTGGCGCGACAACCTCATGGCGACACGTTGATGGAGATCAAGATGATGGAGATCATGGTGTCATGCCGGTGACGATGGAGATCATGCCGGTGCTTTGGAGATGGAGATCAAAAGCACAAGATCAAGGCCATATCATGTCACTTATGATTTGCATGTGATGTTAATCCTTTTATGCATCTTATTATGCTTAGGACGACGGTAGCATTATAAGGTGATCCCTCACTAAAATTTCAAGATAAAATTGTGTTCTCCCCGAGTGTGCACCGTTGCGAAAGTTCGTCGTTTCGAGACACCATGTGATGATCGGGTGTGATAGACTCTACGTTCGCATAGAACGGGTGCAAGCCAGTGTTGCACGTGCGGAACACTCGGGTTAAACTTGACAAGCCTAGCATGTACAGACATGGCCTCGGAACACAAGAGACCGAAAGGTCAAACATGAGTCATATAGTAGATATGATCAACATGGAGATGTTCACCATTGAAACCACCTCATCTCACGTGATGATCGGACTTGGATTGGTGAATTTGGATCATGTGACACTCGAATGACCTGAGGGATATCAATTTGAGTGGGAGTTTTTAAGTAATATGATTAACTAAACTCATTATCTTGAACAATAGTCTAAGTTGTCTTTGCAAAATTTATGTTGTAGATCAATGGCTCGCGCAGTAGCACCCCTGAATTTCAATGCGTTCCTAGAGAAAGCTAAGTTGAAAGATGATGGAAGTAACTTTGTAGACTGGGCTCGTAATCTGAGGATTATCCTCACGGCTTCCCAAAAGGCTTATGTCCTTGATGCACCGCTCGGTGAACCCCCCGCTCCAGTAGAGTCTGCAGACGTTGCGAACGCCTGGCAGGCACTTTCTGATGATTACTCAATAGTTCAATGTGCAATGTTGTGTGGCTTAGAACCGGGACTTCAAAGATGTTTTGAACGTCATGGAGCATATGAGATGTTCCAGGAGTTGAAGTTTATCTTTGAGAAGAATGCCCGGATCGAGAGGTATGAGACCTCCGATAAGTTCTATGCTTGCAAGATGGAGGAGAACGGGTCTGTCAGTGAACATGTGCTCAGAATGTCTGGGTATTCCAACCGTCTGGCGGAGTTGGGAATTGTTCTCCCACCAGAGGTGATCACTGACAGAGTTCTTCAATCACTGCCACCTAGCTACAAACGCTTCGTGTTGAACTATAAAATGCAAGGGATGAACAAGTCAGTCGCCGAGCTGTTTGCGATGTTGAAAGTCGCTGAGTCTGAGATTCAGAAGGAGCATCAAGTGTTGATGGTCAATAAAACCACTAGTTTCAAGAAGAATGGCAAGGGCAAGAAGGGTAACTCCAAGAAGAGTGGCAAATCAGTTGCCCCTCCCATGAAGAAACCCAAGGCTGGACCCAAGCCAGAAACTAAGTGCTTTCATTGCAAGGGAACTGGTCACTGGAAGCGGAACTGCCCCAAGTATCTGGCTGACAAGAAGGCGGCCACCACCAAACAAGGTATATATGATATACATGTTATTGATGTGTACCTTACCAACTCTCGTTGTAGTGCCTGGGTATTTGATGCCGGTTCGGTTGCTCACATTTGCAACTCAAAACAGGAACTGCGGAATAGACGGAGGCTGGCAAAGGACAAAGTGACGATGCGCGTGGGAAATGGTTCCAAGGTTGATGTGATCGCCGTCGGCACGCTCGCTCTTCGATTACCATCGGGATTAGTGATGAACCTGAATAATTGTTATTTAGTTCCTGCGTTAAGCATGAACATTATATCTGGATCTTGTTTATTGCGAGACGGTTACTCATTTAAATCAGAGAATAATGGTTGTTCTATTTATATGAGTAATATCTTTTATGGTCATGCACCCAATGTGAGGGGTTTATTCTTATTGAATCTCGATAGTGATGATACACATGTTCATAACATTGATGCCAAAAGATGTAGAGTTGATAATGATAGTACCACTTTCTTGTGGCACTGCCGCTTAGGTCATATTGGTGTAAAACGCATGAAGAAGCTCCATGCCGATGGACTTTTGGAGTCACTTGATTTTGAATCACTTGACACATGTGAACCATGCCTCATGGGCAAGATGACTAAGACCCCGTTCTCTGGAACAATGGAACGGGCAAGTGACTTGTTGGAAATCATACATACTGATGTATGCGGTCCGATGAGCATTGAGGCGCGCGGTGGATATCATTATTTTCTCACATTCACTGATGACTTAAGTAGATATGGGTATATTTACTTAATGAAACACAAGTCTGAAATGTTTGAAAAGTTCAAGCAATTTCAGAGTGAAGTTGAGAATCATCGCAACAAGAAGATTAAATTCCTACGATCTGATCGAGGAGGAGAATATCTGAGTTATGAGTTTGGCAGTCACTTAAGACAATGTGGAATTGTTTCACAATTGACACCGCCTGGAACACCACAACGTAATGGTGTGTCCGAACGTCGTAATCGAACCTTATTGGATATGGTGCGTTCTATGATGTCTCTTGCCGATTTGCCACTATCGTTTTGGGGTTATGCATTAGAGACAGCTGCATTCACTTTAGATAGGGCACCATCGAAATCCGTTGAGACGACGCCTTATGAACTGTGGTTTGGCAAGAAACCAAAGTTGTCGTTTCTTAAAGTTTGGGGATGTGATGCTTATGTCAAAAAGCTTCAGCCTGAAAAGCTGGAACCCAAAGCGAGAATGCGTCTTCATAGGATACCCAAAAGAGACGGTTGGGTATACCTTCTATCTCAGATCCGAAGGCAAAGTGTTTGTCGCTAAGAACGGGTCATTTCTCGAGAAAGAGTTTCTCTCGAAAGAATTGAGTGGGAGGAAAATAGAACTTGATGAGGTTATTGAACCTTTGCTTCAACGAGAGAGTAACGCAGCACAGAAAGTTGTTTCTGTGGAGCCTACGTCAGTTGAAGAGGAAGTTAATGATAATGATCATGAAGCTTCGGATCAAGTTACTATCGAACCTCGTAGGTCGACAAGGACGCGTACTGCTCCTGAGTGGTACGGCAACCCTGTCTTAGAGGTCATATTGTTGGACAACGATGAACCTACGAGCTATGGAGAAGCGATGATGGGCCTGGATTCCGAGAATTGGTTAGAGGCCATGAAATCCGAGATGGGATCCATGTATGAAAACAAAGTATGGGCTTTGGAAGTATTACCTGAAGGGCGAAAGGCCATTCAGAACAAATGGATCTTTAAGAAGAAGACGGATGCGGACGGTAATATCACCGTCTATAAAGCTCGACTTGTGGCAAAGGGTTTTTCACAAGTTCAAGGAGTTGACTACGATGAGACATTCTCACCCGTAGCGATGCTTAAGTCCGTCAGAATCATGTTAGCATTAGCTGCCTTTTTCGATTATGAAATTTGGCAGATAGATGTCAAAACAACGTTCCTTAACGGTTTCCTTAAGGAAGAGTTGTATATGATGCAACCAGAAGCTTTTGTCGATCCAGAGAATGCTGACAAAGTTTGCAAACTCCAATGATCCATTTATGGACTGGTGCAAGCATCTCGGAGTTGGAATCTTCGCTTTGATGAGGTGGTGAAAGCGTTCGGGTTTATACAAGTTTACGGAGAAGCTTGTATTTACAAGAAAGTGAGTGGGAGCTCTATAGCGTTTCTAATATTATATGTGGATGACATATTGCTGATTGGAAATAATATAGAACTTTTGGAGAGCGTGAAGGAATATTTGAACAAGAGTTTTTCAATGAAGGACCTAGGAGAAGCTGCTTTCATATTAGGCATCAAAATCTATAGAGATAGATCGAGACGCTTAATAGGACTTTCACAGAGCACATACCTTGACAAAGTTTTGAAGAAGTTCAAAATGGATCAGTCCAAGAAAGGGTTCTTGATTGTGTTGCAAGGTGTGAAGTTGAGTAAGACTCAATGCCCAGTGACTGCAGAGGATAGAGAAAAGATGAGTGTCGTCCCCTATGCTTCGGCCATAGGGTCTATCATGTATGCAATGCTGTGCACAAGACCAGATGTCAGCCTTGCTATAAGTATGGCCGGAAGGTTTCAAAGTGATCCAGGAATGGAACACTGGACGGCGGTCAAGAATATCCTGAAGTACCTGAAAAGGACTAAGGACATGTTTCTCGTTTATGGAGGTGATCAAGAGCTCATCGTAAAGGTTTACGTCGATGCAAGCTTTGACACTGATCCGGATGACTCTAAGTCTCAAACCGGATACGTATTTATTCTCAATGGGGGAGCGGTAAGCTGGTGCAGTTCCAAGCAGAGCGTGGTAGCTGATTCTACATGCGAAGCGGAGTACATCGCTGCCTCAGAGGCGGCGAAGGAAGGTGTCTGGATGAAGGAGTTCATGACAGATCTTGGAGTAGTGCCCAGTGCATTGGATCCAATGACTCTGTTCTGTGACAACACTGGTGCCATTGCTCTGGTCAAGGAACCAAGGTTTCACAAGAGGACCAGACACATAAAGCGACGCTTCAATTCCATCCGCGATTACATCAAGGAGGAGGACATAAATATTTGCAATGTACACACGGATCTCAATGTTGCAGACCTGTTGAATAAACCTCTTCCAAGGGCTAAACATGATCAACACCAGAACTGTATGGGTGTTAGATTCATTACAATGTAAATCACATAGTGATGTGAGCTAGATTATTGACTCTAGTGCAAGTGGGAGACTGTTGGAAATATGCCCTAGAGGCAATAATAAACTGTTATTATTATATTTCCTTATTCATGATAATCGTTTATTATCCATGCTATAATTGTATTGATTGGAAACTCAAATACATGTGTGGGTACATAGACAACACTGTCTCCCTAGTATGCCTCTAGTAGACTAGCTCGTTGATAAAGATGGTCAAGGTTTCCTGGCCATAGACATGAGATGTCATTTGATAATGGGATCACGTCATTAGGAGAATGATGTGATAGACAAGACCCAAACTATGAACGTAGCATATGATCGTGTCAGTTTAGTGCTATAGTTTTCTACATGTCAAGTATCTGTTCCTATGACCATGAGATCATGCAACTCACTGACACCGGAAGAATACCTTGTGTGTATCAAATGTCACAACGTAACTGGGTGACTATAAAGATGCTCTACAGGTATCTCCGAGGGTGTCTGTTGAGTGGGCATGGATCAAGACTGGGATTTGTTACTCCGTGTGACGGAGAGGTATCTCAGGGCCCACTCGGTAATACAACATCACAATAAGCCTTGCAAGCAAAGTGACTAAAGAGTTAGCCACATGATCTCGTATTACGGAACGAGTCAAGAGACTTGCCGATAACGAGATTGAACTAGGTATAGAGATACCGACGATCGAAACTCGGGCAAGTAACATACCGAAGAACAAAGGGAACAGCATACGGGATTAACTGAATCCTTGACATACAGGTTCAACCGATAAAGATCTTCTTAGAATATGTAGGAACCAATATGGGCATCCAGGTCCCGCTATTGGTTATTGACCGTAGAGGTGTCTCAGTCATGTCTACATAGTTCTCGAACCCGCAGGGTCTGCACACTTAACGTTTGGTGACGTTTCGGTAGTATTGAGATATATGTGTTGGTGACCGAAGGTTGTTCGGAGTCCCGGATGAGATCCCGGACGTCACGAGGAGCTCCGTAATGGTCCGGAGGTAAAGATTTTTATATAGGAAAGTGGTCTTTGGGTTCCGGAAAAGTTTCGGGTATTTCCGGTAGTGTACCGGGAGTGACGAATGGGTTCCGGGGGTCCACCGGGTGGGGCCCACCCACCCCGGGGGGGCACATGGGCCCAAGAGGTGGCGCACCAGCCCCTAATGGGCTGGGGAACCGACCCCATAAGGGCCCATATGCCCAAGAGGAAAAAAGGTGGAGATAGGAAGGTATAGGACTCCTTCCTAATATGAATTTACTTCCTAGTAGGAAGTGGATTAGACTCCTCCTTGCCCTGGTTCGGCCGACCCCTAGGGGAAACCCTAGGGAGGCTTGCTCCTCCCTCTCCCTCCTATATATACTAGAGGAATAGAGCCCCAAAATACGGCCACGTGCTAGTTCTCTATTCTCTAGTTCCTCCACCAAATAGATTCCGGTAGTGCTTAGGCGAAGCCCTGCCGAGATAACTCCACCATCACCACCACCATGCCATCGAGCTGCTGGAGATCTCATCTACCTCTCCGCCCCCTCTTGCTGGATCAAGAAGGCAGAGATCGTCATCGAGCTGTACGTGTGCTGAACGCGGAGGTGCCGTCCGTTCGGCGCTAGATCGTGATTGGATCGCGGGACGGCTTGCGATTTGGATCGCGAAGACGTTCGACTACATCAACCGCGTTTCTTAACGCTTCCCGCTTAGCGATCTACAAGGGTATGTAGATCCACTCTCCCTCTCGTAGATGCTCATCACCATGGATAGGTCTTGCGTGTGCGTAGGAATTTTTTTGTTTCCCATGCAACGTTCCCCAACAGTAAACTACTCACACATCATCATGGAGGCAGCAAGGTTGATGTAGAGGCCCTCCGTGATCAACCCCCCTTTGGGAGGGCACTAGAACATGGCTCCAGATGGCCTCCCGTCAGAACAGAGACTTGCGATGGCGGAAAAAGTATTTTGGCTGGCTCTCGGGTGTTTTCCCGATTTTAGAGAATATATAGAGTTGGAATTAGGTCAGGAGGCGTCGAAAGGTGGTCCCAAGCCACCAGGGCGTGCCCAGTTGACTTGGCACCACCCCGTGTGGCCTCTGGTCTCCCTCCGAAGCTTCCAGATCTTATTTTTGTCCAGAAAAAATCATCAAAAAGTTTTGGGGCATTTGGACTTCGTTTGGTACTGTATTCCTGAAAGGCCAAAAACAAGCAGAAAACAGCAACTGGCACTGGGCACTAGGTTAATAGGTTAGTTCACAAAAATGGTATAAAATAGCATATAAATGCATATAAAGTATCCAAGAATGATAATATAGTAGCATGGAACAATAAAAAATTATAGATACGTTGGAGACGTATCATGCAGCGCCGGGCTCATGCCTACAACATCGTCAGCCGCGAGCTCGTAAAGAGCAGCATGTCTGGCATGTTCCAGCGTTGCATCGAGCCGGGCAAAGGGCGAGAGATCCCAAGGACATCCACCAGGGCGAGTGCGGCCAGCACGCTGCCTCGAGAGCCCTGGTGGCCAAGGCGTTCTGCCATGGTTTCTTCTGGCCAACTACCCTGGAGGATGCCAAAGACCTGGTCGACAAGTGGAACGGCTATCAATGCTTCAACACCAAAAGCCATCAGTCGGCTGCAGCCTTGAAGACCATCCCCATCACGTGGCCCTTTGCCATCTTGGGCCTCGACATGGTGGGGCCATTCAAGACCGCCCGAGGCGGCATGACACACCTGTTGGTAGTCGTCGACAAATTCACCAAGAGGATCGAGGCCAAGCTGATCAAGAAGATGGACGGCCCAACGTCCATCATGTTCATCAAGGACATCACGGTCCGCTATGACGTCCCCCACATCATCATCACCGTCAACGACACCAACTTCGCCAAGGGCGCACTGGACCGCTTCTGCACCACCCAGGGAATCTGGCTCGACCTCGCATCGGTTGCCCACCCACAGTTGAATGGCCAGGCAGAGAGGGCCAACGGCCTAATCCTGGCCAACATCAAGCCCTGGCTCGTCGAGCCGCTAACATGCTCGGATGGCTGCTAGATCGATGAGCTGTCGATTGTTCCATGGAGCCTCAGGGCCACGCCCAACCAGTCAACCGGTTTCACCCCTTTCTTCCTCGTGTATGTGGCCAAGGCGATCGTCCCAACGGACATCGAGTTCGATTCACCTCGCGTCACCATGTACACAGAGGCGGAAGCAAAGGAGGTGCGTGCAGACGATGTCGACCTGATCAAAGAAGCAAGCGAGCTGGCCCTGATCCGGCAAGCCATTTACCAACAGAGCCTATGTCGCAAGCACATCAAGAATATCCGTCCCCTCACTTTTCGCGAAGGAGACTTGGTGCTCTGGCTGGTTCAGCAGACAGCCGGCTAGCACAAGCTGTCCTCACCTTGGGAGGGCCCCTTCACCATCAGCAAGGCCTTGCACAACAATGTGTATTGCCTCATCGATGCGTAGAACCCGCAGAAGCGCAAGACGGGCGTCCCCGCCGAGGAGACGGAGCGCCCATGGAACGCGGAGCTCCTCTGGCCGTTTTACAGCTGAGCCAGTGTATGTATGTATCACCACTTTATGTTTAATGAAAGCAACAGGTACCCCGAGCAATGCTCGGGGGATACCTTTTCGTCTCTATCGAGCGTCACCTATGTCTTACTCCATTTTTTTATCTTTTCATCCGGGTCTGGCTAGCCCGGCCCCGGGGCTCAACGGCTAGCCAGTGCCCTCCTTTTCCGAGGCTGGCCTAGTAGTGTGCGCTGCGGCAAAGCCCTCTCTTCATCTCCAGCCACAGACCGGCTCCCGGCTGTCCGGCTGGCAGGAGCTAAAGGCCGACGTACGCCCCCAGCGAGTGGACTTGAAAACTAACAGAAGTATGAGCAACATACAAAGACATTAACTAACTTAAAATCCTAGTAGGTGGACGCATCGACTCCATACTGCTCCGCCTCCATCGTGGAGCCAGTGCCCACCTCCGCGTAGGCGTTGATGTACGCATCAGCGCTGGAGCTAGTCCCCTTGTCCTCCGTCTCGGCCTTGCTGCCACCTGGATCGTCGATGGCCAGCTGTTGTTGTTTTTGCTTGTTTTTGCTTGTTTTTTACTTCGCAAAATATCAGTACCAAACGGAGTCCAATTGCGACGAAACTTTTTGGAGATTTTTTTTGGGCCAGAAGACATCCAGTGGGCCAAAGAAGTGCCAGAGGGGAGGGTCGAGGAGACCACAACCCATCAGGGCGCGCCAGAGGCCCCAGGCGCGCCCTGATGGGTTGTGCCCTCCTCGGTGTAGGAGATATGCCCTAGAGGCAATAACAAATGTTATTATTTATCTCCATGATCATGATTATGTTTATGTTCCATGCTATAACTGCTATGGTTCTCGAGTCTGCAATAACCACGAGGCTTGAAGGAAGACTCATATGCACGTGTGGAATAATAAACGGTAAAAAGTATTCCTAGTTTGGCCTCTAAGACTAGCTCAAGTGTTGCATGATGGTTCTGTTTTCCTGATCATGGGCATGACTATGCCGGCAACTTTGAGGGCACAATGTTAGTAGAACACTTGTGTTGAATCGACCCGATTGATGTTATGCTATGAGATTCATTCGTCATAAGTTAATGGTTAATAACACAGAGAAGTTAATGTTTGCATAATTCCTTAGACCATGACGGTGTCGAGTTTCTTCATGCTTGCTTCATGAACTTTGGGGTTTGTTAAACGTCATCCGTAAATGGGTGGCTATTACGGCGGCTTACGGGTTCATGGAAAAGTATGTCAAGGAACTTGATAGCTCAAGATTGGGATTTGCTCCTCCGACGATGGAGAGATATCTCTGGGCCCTCTCGGTGTTATGATATCCATCATCGTCTGGCCAGACATTTTGTGATTTGATCACGGGGATGCCGGAACACGGGAACGAGAAAAGAGAACAATACCGGTAACGAGGTAACTGGCATAGTGGACAAGTTGTTGATCCACGGGGATGCCAACATGTCTCACCTCGGGTATTTGTAACATATCGCGAAGCAACAGGAATAGCACACGGCAACTGGAGGTTCACTCGAATATTCATTCGTGTGGGTATAGGGGTCAATATGGGTGTCCACGGCTCCGATGTTGATCATTGATCGGAAGGGGTTCCGGGTCATGTCTATACTTCACCGAACCTATAGGGTCACACGCTTAAGGGTCATCTATCTGCTGAATACTAGACGGGGAGTCTGAGAGAAAATCACCGAAAAAGTTTCGGACGAAACGGAAACGTTCCGGAGAGGATATCGGAATAGTTCCGGTGAAACTGAAAAGTTATTTCAGGGTATTCCATAAAGTCAAATTGGTTTCGGCACATGCCTGGAAATTATTGGAAGGTACCAGAATTGTTCCGGTAACTTCTGAGATTTTTCAGAGACAAAAACCGGAAATGTTCCGGACTGCCGGAACCGCTTTAGTTGCTTTTCACAGATGAAAATCACTAAACCGAAAAGTTGTTTCAGGGTATTCCATAAAGTCAAATTGGTTTCGGCACATGCCTGGAAATTATTGGAAGGTACCAGAATTGTTCCGGTAACTTCTGAGATTTTTCAGAGACAAAAACTGGAAATGTTCCGGACTGCCGGAACCGCTTTAGTTGCTTTTCACAGATGAAAATCACTAAACCGAAAAGTTGTTTCGGAGGACACCATAAAGTCAAAATGGTTTCGGCACATGCCTGATAATTCTTGGAGGGTGCCAGAATCGTTCTGAAAACTTTTTGGAAAGCCACCTTTTTGGGCTTTTGCTCCAAAATATCTTGGAGATGACATGGATGGATGTGGTTGAAATTTCAGCCCCTCCACCCCTCCTTCTCCTATAAATAGAGGTGGAGGGGGCATCCCAAATCTCATCCCTTCTCACATACAAGTGCCATGCATGATCTGGTTTTCTCTCTCCCTCCCAGCGAAATAGTTTTGTAGAGCCGAAAGGCTGTCTAGGTTCCGGTGGGAACTAGTTCTGGACGGCGAACCCCTGCCGGATAGATGACACCGTATGTGTGCAACTCTGTAGAGAGATCGTAGTTTTGGTCTTAGTTCGAGAGTGCCTCCCGAAGGGCTGTCCGAGTGACTGTCCGAGTTTTGATGGTCCTCCCGAAGGGCTGTCCGTGACACCGTCCGAGGGACTGTCCGACCGTCTCCCGGAGGGCTGTCCGGGGGCGGATGAGGGTATACATCCTTGCGGTTGGGAGGTTGTAAATCCTAGCTACGGAGATCTGCACCGCCGATCGTCATCGACTCTACTTCCGCTGCGCTACGAGTCGGTAACGAAACAGATCAAACCTTGTATGCAGTCTCCATAGTGATCCTGGGCTGGTACGTAGGTCGGAAATTTTTTGTTTTCTGCTGCGTTACCCTACACTCGGGACCCCTCTCCACCGCCTCTGACGCCTATAAATTCCCAAATATTCCAGAAACCCTAAAGGAGTCGACGAGAAAAACATCCAGCCGCCGCAAGTTCCAGAGCCTCGAGATCCAATCTAACACCATCACAGAGGGATTCATCATCCTCATTGGTGCCTCTCCGATGATGCGTGAGTAGTCCACCATAGACCTATGGGTCCGTAGGCAGTAGCTAGATGGCTTCCTCTCTCTCTCTTTTGATTCTCAATACAATGGTCTCCTGGAGATCTATTTGATGTAAACTTTTGCGATGTGTTTGTTGGGATCCGATGAGAGTTCATGATCAGTTTCTATCCATGAATATTATGTGAGTCTTCTTTTATCTCTTATATGCATGATTACTTATAGCCTCGTATTTCTTCTTCGAATCTTTGGTTTAGTTAGGCCAACTAGATCGATTTTTCTTGCCATGGGAAGAGGTGCTTTGTGATGGGTTCGATCTTGCGGTGTCCTCTCCCAGTGACAGAAGGGGCAGTGAGGCACGCAAGTTGAGGGAGTCCTGGACTAAGGGGTCCTCGGGCCGCTGGCCTGTCTCTCAATAGGCCGGCTTGGTAGGCCGCACTCTGACTGTCGCGGGAAGGGCCGGATACATCAAGACCCTGTGTTTTAGAAGGAAGTCCCGAAGGCGCATCGTGCACTCCAAGTCAAGATGAGGGAATCGACGTCTCCATTCTCGGCAGGAGTCTTGTCATGTGTAAACCCTAGGTACCCCCCGGTGTCTATATAAACCGGGAGGGTTTTAGATTGTAGGTCAGAGAAACTCATCTAGGGTTTTAGCTAGTCGGTCTCGAGGTAGATCAACTTTGTAACCTTCATACCATCAATATAATCGAGCAGGACGTAGGGTTATAGGAGGGCCCGAACATGGGTAAACATCATCTCCTTCGTCCCCTTTGTTACCATCGATCCTAGACTCATAGCTCGGAACCCCCTACCTGAGATCCGCCGGTTTTGACACCGACATTGGTGCTTTCATTGAGAGTTCCGCTGTGATCTCCAAAGGAATCGATGGCTCGCGTTGTCATTAACAAAGAAGTCCGGAACATGGACTCCTTCGTCCCTGGACAGATCTTCGCTTTCGGCAGCATTGTGCTGCACGCTAACCTGACCGGCCGTCTTGGCCGGGTCAGGAGTTTCGCCCCTTATCAAGAGGTCAGATTCGGGAACCTAGAGTTCTCCGTAGACTCTCGGGGCGATCTTTCGCTCACCGAGCTCGCAGTCTCATCTGACGCACCCGAGGACTCCGAGGCCGTAACCTCGGATGTCGCTTTCGACCACGCCCACGGGACTAACCCCGGCGATGATCTGGCTTTTAGTCCAGATCCGGCCATAGCGCGAGATGGCCGGGTACCAGCTCCTGCCGAACACACTTCTTGTGCGGACGCATCGGAGGTTAACCCCGAAAGCGCTGAGCAAATTGACCTGATCGAGCTCTCGACACTCAACGAAGCTTTAGATCGGATCTTATCAATGAAAGTTACTGACGACCCAACCCCGATCCGTGTTCAGATCGGTCTTAAGGTGGGTCAAGAGGAATTTTTCATCCCACCCACCACCCACTTCGTAGACACTGTCGAAGACTTAACCGATATGTTGGACTACGCCTCCGAGGAGGCAGAAGACATGGATGAAGAGGATCGCGCTCCCACCCCTGTCAACATCGGGCGATGGACTGCCACCTCCATCTACGACGTCTACATGGTGGATACTCCAGCCGATAACGACGAGCGCACACCCGCAAACAATGGTGATAAATCGGGTGAAGCGCCGTCAAGGCGCCGAAAATTGCGCAATCGATCAAAGACAAAAAAGGGAAGGGAAGCTATTGCTGGCACCGGGGAAAACGATACCCCGGAAGACCTCGGCGATCCTGATGTCCCCGAGCAGCCGCTAGAGGACCAGGAAAGGCTGGAGGACCAGCGCGACCCCGAAGATCCAAATGGTTCCGAGGATGACAACTACCTCCCCCCTATAGAGGAGGAGGATAGCCCGGAAGCCGAAGTCTTCATCGTCCCCGAAAACCTTGAGGATCAGGAACGGTTTAGGCAACAGCTTATAGCCACTGCCTGAAGCCTAAAGGCAAAGGAACGGCAACTTAGGGCCGAACAAGATACCCTCAATGATAGATGGACGAGGGTCCTATCAGCCGAGGAAGGATACAGTACCGGTCTGTTGGACCAACCCAAGAGCTATCCACGCCGACGGCTGCTGCCACAATTTGACGACGAGCTCCCTAACACGCCGTTCCCCAAGCACACTCCATACGACCAGCCGGACCAACCTCCCTGAGGACGAGATAGGACGGCTGGCGACGCCGGTTATAGGCCGGCGATACCCCGCAGAAGGGGAAAAGAGCCATGGAGCCTGAGGACAGGTATGACCTGCGACGCGACCTGGATTATAGAACAGGCCGCACGAGATCCATCTATGGATCTAGAGGGTACTCCCCCGATAGACGGGACGGGTACCGGCCTTGACTCAACCGCAACAATAGAGGTCGGGAACAAAACCGGGCCAGAATAGACGCCGACCACCGGCATGACATAGCCCGGGTCAGAGGCGCCGCCCACCCACTGTGCTTCACCAACGAGGTGATGCAGCATCAGTTCCCGGAAGGGTTTAAACCCGTGAACATAGAGCAATATGACGGAACAACTGACCCAGAAGTGTGGATCTCCACATTCACATGGCACGAGGAGACGATCTCCACGCCATCAAGTATCTACCCCTTAAACTTAAGGGGCCAGCTCGGCACTGGTTAAACAGTCTCCCCGAAAATTCTATCGGGAGCTGGGAGGATCTCGAGGATGCATTCCGATCTAACTTCCAGGGCACCTATGTACGACCTCCGGACTCCTCCGACCTAAGAAACGTCGTCCAAAAGGCAGGAGAGTCCGCTTGACAATTCTGGAATCGGTTCTTGACCAAGAAAAACCAGATCGTCGATTGCCCAGATGCCGACGCTATAGCCTCTTTCAGGCACAATATTCGGGACGAATGGCTGGCTCGCCAGCTCGGTCAGGATAAACCTAGGACCATGTCCGCCCTTACATCACTCATGACCCGCTTTTGTGCGGGCGAGGATAACTGGCTAGCGAGACGAAGCCACAACCTCGAAGACCCCGGCACCTCCGAAGCTCGGGATGGAAACGGGAAACCACGACGCAACAAAAATAAACGCCGGCACAGCACTAGTGACGCCGACGACACGGCCGTCAACGCCGGCTTCCGCAACCCTCGATCCGGGCAGCGAAAGAAGCCTCCTAAAGGCAATCACGACGGACCCACCCCGTTGGACAAAATCATGGAAAGGCCTTGCCAGATCCATGGCACTCCAGACAAGCCCGCCAACCACACCAACCGTAACTGTTGGGTGTTCAAACAAGCCGGCAAACTCGCATCCGAGGAGCAAGGCAAAGGCCCACGTAGCGAGGACGATGATGAGCCTCGCGGTCCGATCAATGGTGGACAGAAGAAGTTCCCTCCAGAGGTAAAAACTGTGAACATGATATACGC
Organism: Elymus sibiricus; assembly: GCA_039707655.1. NCBI lineage: Eukaryota > Viridiplantae > Streptophyta > Magnoliopsida > Poales > Poaceae > Elymus > Elymus sibiricus. The sequence continues at coordinate 448,548,856 of CM077667.1, read as the reverse complement.
CACTCACATACGCAAAAAGGAGAGAAAGCGTGCCCTTCGAGAGGTCTACGCCGTAGAGCCCGTAGCCCCGAAGTATAACCCATGGTCGGCGTACCCGATCACCTTCGATCGACGAGACCATCCAACCAGTATCCTTCATGGGGGATCAGCTACCCTCGCCCTAGATCCCATTATCGATGGGTATCACCTCACTAAAGTCCTAATGGACGGAAGAAGTAGCCTCAATTTGATTTACTCAGATACCTTGAAAGAGATGGGTATAGATCCATCAAGGATCAAACCCAGCACACTACCTTTAAAGGAGTGATCCCAGACGTCGAAGCTCGATGCAAGGGCTCTGTGAGCCTGGAAGTGGTGTTCGGTTCGCCCGATAACTTCCGTAGCGAGGACTTGATCTTCGACATCGTACCTTTCCGCAGCGGTTATCATGCCCTGCTAGGCCGTACAGCGTTCGGTCGCTTTAACGCCGTCCCACACTATGCATACCTCAAGCTCAAGATGCCTGGGCCCAAGGGGGTCATCACTGTCAACGGCAACACAGAGCGTTCCCTCTGAACTGAGGAACATGCATTGGCCCTGGCAGCCGAATTCCATTACGAGGACGGTCGGCAAACACCGAAATCTGCCATAAAGGAACGTAAGGTTGACAAACGAGCTCGGTTTCAATCCGAACTCCCAGATTCTTCTTCTCCCCAGAAATAGGGACACACTCCCCATTGCACAACCCTAATGACCGTCAAACATGTGCCAAGAAGGCACAACTTCGCACTCAAGATTCCATGGGCAGCAGTGGGGAACAACCATTAAAGGGTAAGTGTACGGCTGGACCGAACCATTACCAGTACACGTCCTCGGACATAACACAGGTACCATCAAGGACCTGCTAAAGAATAAAGCTCATCCATACTTCGGCGACCTCTCAAGACCTTCTTCCCAAGGTCCGCTCGACGACAGCATCACCCTTAAAGGAACACAACTCCCTAGGAGGCACAGGAGCAGATTTGCGACAGGGCACATCGAGGACATCAAGCCACCAATCAAAGATCCCTGGTACAACCTCTCCTCTGTAAATTTTATATTTTATCTTCAAAATACCTGCAAACAGTTGCTTCGGCAATTTGAGTTATAAGAATTATTGAGCAAATAAAAGACCATTATACATGGGCCCTCCGCTGTATTTTATGGTACATACTCTGTTCTTGTCAACGCCTCTCGCGCAACTGTTCGGTATACATTACGATGCAACCGGCTAATAGACCGGGGGATTGAATTTAAAATATCACCCTAAGCATCACTCCGACACACCTGATTGCGTGTTCGGCATCTTGGATTTTGCTTTATATGCATCGGATCCGAACTATGTCTTGGGTCAATAGTTGGGTTGCCCGGCTCCTGTGTTTGCCCTCTTACGTTCCGCTCGTTCGGCTAAAAGGGCAAAAGGAGAACCACTGCGATTGTGTTTCCAGCTCGCCTGGTCAAGCACCTCAGGGGAGAAAGCCGAAAACTGACTGTCATAGTAAGCGAGAACCGATCTGCAAATCCGAGCATAAGTGTCATACTAAAAAATCGATAGAGGTTATTCCGTGTTATACGATGGGTTTTGTACTTGCACAAACCATGTGATGCTGGCTTCAGCCCCGGTACATCCGCACATCACAAAACACTGGGGGGTGGTCATCAGCCCCCGCATTTTTTTACGCTCCTACGGCTAAGTGAAAGCGATAAAGCATCATAGTCTGATTGCCTTGTCCCCCTCGCACTACCGCCTTCGGGCACCGATACCTCGGCTAAGGGTCACAGTGCGGAGGCAGAGACACCTCGCGTAGTATCTACGTGGGGGCTGAAGCCGACGACTCGCAACTTTCAGATAAAATGGCCACATGGGAGTCAAAATAAAACTAAAGACTTATAAGACATGATAAACCATGCAACTCTGATTATAAATCGTTAAGAAGTCTTCGGACATATTACAACGCGCTCATTCATAAAGTACATCCTTAGAGCACTGGGCCTCTATCGCCCGAGCACCCTCCATCACTGCGGATAAGTATAGCTCGGGGCGCCTATGCTCCTTTCCAGGGGGCGGAGGTGCGGTGGCCATCTCGGTCGGCTTGAGCTTCGGCCAGTTCACCATGGTCTTTGCAAAGGCCAGTCGAGCTCCCTCGATGCATGTAGAACGCTTTAGTGCGTCAATCCGAGGCGTAGCATCGCACAGTTTTCGCACCAAGCCGAAGTAACTGCTCGGCAACGGCTCTTCAGGCCACAGCCGGATGCAGAGATCCTTCAGGGCCGGCTCCGCCATCCTGTGCAGCTCCATCAGTTGCTTCATCTGCTCGATCAGAAGAGAAGAACGCTTGGGGGACTCAAATTGTGCCCAGAATAGCCGAGCCTCATCATTCTCCTCCCACGAAGCATAGAACTTGTTCGCGTCCGCTGCACTATTCTGGAAATCCGCACAGACGCCTGAGGAACGCCACACCTGGGTGAGCAAAGCAAACCTGCTACCACCAAAGTCGCATTGTAGTGAACACGGCTTTCCATCTGTGACAGCCTTGACTTGGCGAACTTCTTCTTCAAAGGACCGCCTGTCCACCCGCTCCTTTTGGAGCTCGGATTTCAGTGCGGATAGCTCGGTGGTTTGCTCTTTGCCTTTCTGCTCAAGGGCCTCGCACTTCGTGCTGGCATCCTTGAGCTCCTGCTGCACCTCCTCCACCCGGGCCTCATGCTTAGCACTCGCAGCCTTCAAAGTGGAGAGTGCGGCTGCTGCTTGTTCGACGGCCGCCTTCTCATCCGCGGCCACTTGCTTCATCTTTTTGAGCTCGGCCTTGAGTTTTTCAACCTCCGCAGCTGAAGCTGTGGAAGCAATAAATAAAAAATTACACTGGGTTACCAGTGCGGATTGTTAACAATATACAGCCCGGATGTTACAATTCGGTTTACCTTGTGCCTCGTCGAACCTCTTGTTCAGGCTATCAAGCTCCTCCTCGGAGATCTTGAGCTTTCGATTTAGCTCGGTAAGCTCAGCGGCATTAACGGCCGCCGCCGATGACGAGGCCTACAAAAAATAAAAAACATATATCCGGTTATGTGCGTTCCAACCCCCGAACTGTCAAGGATATGACCCTATGTTCGGTCCTCTTAAGGGCTTTTAGAACATTGCGGGACTAATGGTGCCTTGTGCATCGTTGATCACTCCTGAGTATTTGACCCCCGGGTGCGTTTTTTCAAACCCACCCGGGGCTCGGGGGCTACTACATATATAAAGATGGCATAAACCTAATACAAATTAAACTTGTTCGGGAAAAGGGTATCACGTAACTCACCTTGAAGCCCATCAAGAGACCATTGAAGGCCTCTCTCAGTCCGCTATCGACGGACTGAATTCCTTGCAAAACCGCACCCATAAGAGTGCGGTGATCCTCGGAGATGAGGGCGCTTGATAGAGCCTACTCCATGACCGGCCACCCAGTCGTCGGTGGCACCGGTGGTGACCGGCCAGCTCGATCTCTGATCGGGGACTGAGTCGGTAGCTCCTGAGGCACAACAGGCTCCGGAGATGTCCTCGGAGGGGACTGGACATCCCTCCGCCCTTCCTCCTCAGCGGCCAGGGGAGTTTTCTCCCCCTGGTCTTCAGCGGCCGAGGCATCGACCTCGGCCATAGCGTGGTCACCCCCACTGCCTGTGTTCGGCTCCAAAGGAGCCTGGCGGGATGACACCTCCGCGGCATCCTTCGCGACCCCGGGAGGTGTGGGGTGTGACGCAGTCCCACTCTCCGCCAGCTCGGCGGGCGGAGACTCCCCATCCGATATTTGGTCAGTAGGGAGAATGTGCGGTGGGCTGCAAATTAAAAGACGTTCTTGCATTTAAAACATTGAAAACATTGCATAAATGACCCAGGGAGTCTTCGGATGCATACCTTTGAGTTGGGGGCTTGACCCTTAGGTTCCTGTGGGGAACCTTCTCAAAGTTCTCGGACTCTGCATCAGAATCCGAGCTGTCGTCGGCCAGGATCAACCTCGGCCGACACGCCCTCTTCAGGGTAGGAGGAGGTACATCCTCCGCGGCGTCCGGCGACGCCGCCCTCTTTCTTGTGAGGGGGAAACGCCTTCCCCCCCCCGTCTTCATGCTCTTCCTCATGGCTAGAGGAGGCATGGGTTTCCTCGGACATGGCGTTCGGCTGGTCTTTTATGCGGAGACCTTATCTGGCTTTCTTATTCTTCTCCTTCTTCTCGGGCGCCGAGTACGGCGCCACGACGAGCATCGCTGTCAACAACTCCGACCTGCGGTCTTCGGGTTGTGGTGCGGGACAGTTAACTCTCGCGGTTTTACTCAACCATTTCTGCGAAAATGAGGGAAAAGGCATTCACTCTTTTTGTCAAAGAAACAGGGTCAATGGATTAAAATTATACCGTAGCTGAGTAGGTGGGTTATCGGTGCTTAGGCCCGAATCCTCTTCCTTGGCCGGCCAGCTTTTCCGAGGCTTGAATAATGCCTTCCACAACTTCTCGGAGGTAGTGGGGAAGAGCTGGCGCACGGTAGGCTCGTCCTCAAGCTGGTAAGCCCACATTGGGGAGGCCCAGCGCTGACAGTGGAGAATACGGCGGTGGAGCATGACCTGGACCACATTGACCAGTTCAACCTTGGCCTTGATCACCGAGGTAATGCGCTTCTGCAGGAATTTCACCTCTGCATCCGACCCCCAGTCAAGGCCCTTCCTGAGCCACGACGTCAATCTTGTAGGGGGTCCGGATCTGAACTCGGCAGGCGCCGCCCAGCTCTCATCTCTTGGTTCGGTGATGTAGAACCATTCTTTCTGCCAGATCTTGATTGTGTCGATAAAGGTGTCAGTTGGCCACTCAACGCGGGGGAGCTTGCTGATTACCGTCCCTCCGCAGTCTGCGTGCTCGCCCGCGACAGTCTTCGGCTTGACGTTGAAAACCTTGAGCCACAGGCCGAAGTGCGGCTCGACCCGCAGGAAGGCTTCGCAAAGAATGATGAAAGCCGAAATATGCATAAAGGAGTTCAGGGGAAGATCATGGAAGTCCAACCCGTAGAAGAACATGAGGCCCCTGACGAAGGGGTGGAGCGGAAAGCTCAGTCCCCGGATGAAATGGGGGACGAATACCACCCTTTCGCCTGGTTTAGGTGTGGGGACGACTTGGTTCGCTTCTGGAGCGCGGTGGAAGACGTTGGCGGGGAGGTAGCCGGCGAGCTTTAGCTCCCGGATATCCTTGTCGGTGACCGTGGAGGCCTCCCACTTGCCCATAGAGCCCGAACCCGCCATGGCTAAGCTCGGAGGGGAAGTTGAGGAAGAACTGGATCTGGGCTCTCGGAGCTTGGGAAAATTGAGAAAGCAGAGGATGCGAATGGGAAGCGTGAATAAGCCTTGGGGTTTGTACCCTTTTTATGGGGCGTAACACCGATTAACCTCCCTTTGCTGCGCCGCAAATTGCTCCGCTTCCCAAGACATGTGTACCGTTATGCACGCGCAAAAGGAACTTGGGATGCTAAGCATATCCCGTGTGAAACGGAGCACGATCTATACATTGATGAGTCGTGCTAATGTAAAAACGGCCTCGAATCGCGAATCGAGTTTTCATAACTGGTTCAGCGGTCGTGGTAGGCCACGACCCTTCGTCAGAAAGGTTGTCAGAAAAACACTATTTACACTTTGACATTTGGCCTTCGGGACTGAACAACTCATGGTGTTCGGGCTATCGTGTGATCGGAAACCGGACAAGTATCAGCCGATCTTTAATGGGAAGAAGAACTCACCCCGCAAGCCGAAGACTCTGATCAAGCGGAGCTGCCAAAGCTGAGACCCTTGGCGTTGGGGGCTAGTTCGGGGGCTACTGAGGGAGTCCTGGACTAAGGGGTCCTCGGGCCGCTGGCCTGTCTCTCAATAGGCCGGCTTGGTGGGCCGCACTCTATCTGTCGCGGGAAGGGCCGGATACATCGAGACACTGTGTTTTAGAAGGAAGTCCCGAAGGCGCATCGTGCACTCCAAGTCAAGATGAGGGAATCGACGTCACCATTCTCAGCAGGAGTCTTGTCATGTGTAAACCCTAGGTACCCCCCGGTGTCTATATAAACCGGGAGGGTTTTAGATTGTAGGGCAGTGAAACTCATCTAGGGTTTTAGCTAGTCGCTATCGAGGTAGATCAACTCTGTAACCTTCATACCATCAATATAATCGAGCAGGACATAGGGTTTTACCTCCATAGGAGGGCCCGAACCTGGGTAAACATCGTCTCCTTCGTCCCCTTTGTTACCATCGATCCTAGAATCACAGCTCGGGACCCCCTACCCGAGATCCGCCAGTTTTGACACCGACACATGTATCGTTGCTATCAAGGATAACAAGATGGGGTCTTCCTACATGAATAGATCTTGTCTACATCATGTCATCATTCTTATTGCATTACTCCATTTTTCCATGAACTTAATACACTAGATGCATGCTGGATAGCGGTCGATGTGTGGAGTAATAGTTGTAGATGCAGGCAGGAGTCGGTCTACTTATCTTGGACGTGATGCCTATATAATGATCATTGCCTTGGATATCGTCATGATTATTTGATCTTCTATCAACTGCCCAACAGTAATTTGTTCACCCACCGTGTGCTATACTCATGAGAGAAGCCACTAGTGAAACCTACGGCCCCCGGGTCTACTTTTCCAACATATTGCTTTCCGATCTATCTTTTTGCCACTTTTGTTTTCAGATCTATTATTCCAAAAACCCAAAAATACCTTGATGCACTTTTTATTTTGTATTCTTGAGAGATCTATCTCTCCAATCTATCACTACCTAATCTATCATTTTACCGTAGAGAGATTGACAACCTCTCTTTCGCGTCGGGTTGCAAGTATTTGTTCTTTGTGTGCAGGTGCTGTTTATTAGGTGGTGGTGATCCTCCTACTGGTTCGATACCTTGGATTCATAACTGAGGGAAATACTTACCGTCGCTGTGCTGCATCATCCCTTCCTCTTTGGGGAAATACCGACGCAGTCTCAAGCCACGTCATAGGAATTTCTGGCGCCGTTGCCGGGGAGGAAGCGGTCTCTTCTACGTACCAATCTCTGGCGCCTAGGAGACACCATCATCATCTACCAGGTTCCTAATCATAAATCTCATCTCCTTGTAATTACATTATTTGCCATTTGCCTCTCGTTTTCCTCTCTCCCACTTCACCAAATTTGCCGTTTTATTCGCCCTCTTTTTCGTTTGCCTTTTTTCTCATCAGATCTCTTGTTCTCCTACCTTGTCGTTATGGTTAGTTCTTCCTCTATTGCGTGTACTCCCGAGAACGAAGTTCTTAATTTTAAGCAAAGGGAAGGGGAGAACCTAAAAGATGCTTGTTATAGGATTTGCAATGCTCATAATAGATCTATTCATAAGCAATCTACCGTTGTTCTTCTTCGCAGTTTTTATGTGGGAATCACCACTTGGTATAGATTTGTCCTTGAGACGATTACCGATGGGAATTTCTTGATGTGTCCATCTTTGGATGCTTTTAATGCTTTGGGAAGTTTAGTGGGAGCACCACCTCTTACGATCAATGAAACAACTTTAACTCTCGAACATGTTATGGAGAGACTAGATGCTATTGAAAAAAAGATGATTACCAGAAAACATCTTGAAAATTTGGATAAGAAAATGCATAATCTCGCTAATAAAATTGGGTCTAAAGCGGGAGATGCTTTTAAATTGTTAAAGGAAAAAAGAAACCATAGTTATCGAAAGGATAGAAGAGAGTCCTTACCAGATTGATCAGTTGGAATAAAAAATTTAGTAACTTGGGTTCGCCTTTTTCTTCTGTCAAAACTATTGAAAAAACTCCCATAAAAATTTGCAAAACCACGCAAATCACTAAGAACAAAGTTGCTACACCTAGTGGCCACAAGGGAGATCTTAAACTGATTAGTATTCATCCCGACTTTGTTGAAATAGTAACAGACCCTATTTGCAAGAATGAATTTTTTGGTCTTTTTCCTAGAAGTTATGTCATTGAGAGTATGCATGCTAAATCCTTGAAAAAATCTAGTTGTGTGATTGAGGAGTTGAAAACCAAAGATGACAAAACTTGAATCTATGCGTTATGCCTAGCTAGGGGCGTAAAACGATAGCGCTTGTTGGGAGGCAACCCAATGAATAAATTTATTTTCCTCCTTTTCTTTCTATTTTTGAGTGTTGACACAATTATGCCTCTGTTATGATTGTGTTTTTATGTTTTATTTAGTGTTTGTGCCAAGTAGAGCCTTTAGGATTATTCATAAGATGCGTAGAAGCAATGCTGAATCTGAAACAGAAACTTTGCCTCCAGTGTTCGAATTTTCATTTTTTTACTAGAACGTGATATTGATCTGAAATTCTAACACAGTGTTTCTATACAAATTATTTACGTTGTCCTAATTTTTCAGAATGTTTAGAGTTACAAAAGTATGGTTAGAGTACAGATTACTACAGACTGTTTTGTTTAAGACAGATTCTGTTTTCGTTGCATTCTGTGATTGTTTTGATGAATCTATGGGTTATATTGAAGGGTATGAGCCATGGTAAAGTTAAAATACAGTAGGTATAATACAATAATAAAATATGAATGGGTTTGCAACAGCACATAAAGTAGTGATTTACTTTATTATACTAACGGATCTCACGAAGATTTTGTTGAGTTTTGTGTGATTGAAGTTTTCAAATTTTGGGTGAGATCACGATGGATGAAGGAATAAGGAGTGAAAAGAGCCTAAGCTTGGGGATGCTACAGCACCCCCAAGATATATCCAAAGATACACAAGTAACTAAGCTTGGGGATGCCCCGAGTGGCATCCCCTCTTTCTTCTAACGACCATCGGTATTTTACTTGGAGCTATATTTTTATTAGTCACATGTCATGAGTTTTGCTTGGAGTGTCTTGTATCATTTGAGTCTTTGATTGCTTTGATTTTTAGTTTGTCTTTAGTATCCTTGCTGGACACACCTATTTGAGAGAGCCAAAATTATGCTATGATTTGTTATAATTGCTCTATATGCTTCACTTAAATTTTTTGAGCTATAGAATTGCTCTAGTGCTTCACTTATATCTTTTTGAGCACAGTGTGCTTGGAAATTTTTGTAGAAATACTCTCATGCTTCACTTAGATAAATTTGAGAGTTAGTAAATTTGAGACTCATCAGGTGGGTTCTCTTGCTTCAAGATTTTGATTTACACACCGTTGATAGGAAAGGAGCTGAGAACCCCGTAGCTGATAACTTGTCTAGGTTAGAAAATATTCTTGATGACCCACTACCTATTGATGATAGTTTCCCTGACGAACAGTTAGCTGCAATAAGTGTTTCTCAAAACACCCCTTGGTATGCTGAATATGCTAATTACATTTTCACTAAATATATACCACTTAGCTTCACATACCAACAAAAGAAAAAAAATTCTTCTATGACTTGAGACATTACTTTTGGGATGACTCACATCTTTATAAAGAAGGAGTAGATGGTATTATTAGATGTTGTGTACCTGAGAATGAACAGGAATAAATCCTACGGACATGTAATTCCGAAGCTTATGGAGGACATCATGCGGGAAATAGAACTGTTCACAAGGTATTGCAATTTGGTTTTTATTGGCCTACTCTCTTCAAGGATGCTCGTAAGTTTGTCTTGTCTTATGATGAATATCAAATAATTAGTAATATCGGTAAGCGTCAGGAAATGCCTATGAATTATTCACTTGTTGTTGAACCATTTGACGTTTAGGGTTTTGATTATATGGGACCTTTTCCTTCCTCTAACGGGTACACTCATATTTTGGTTGCTGTTGATTATGTCACTAAGTGGGTAGAAGCTATTCCAACTAGTAGTGCTGATCACCACACCTCCATTAAAATGCTTAAAGAGGTCATCTTCCCGAGGTTTGGAGTCCCTAGATATTTAATGACCGATGGTGGTTCACACCTTATTCATGGTGCTTTCCGTAAGATGCTTGCTAAATATGATGTTAACCATAGAATTGCATCACCCTATCATCCTCAATCAAGTGGTCAAGTTGAACTCAGCAATAGAGAAATAAAATTGGTATTACAAAAAACTGTCAATAGGTCTCGTAAGAATTGGTCTAAGAAATTAGATGATGCACTTTGGGCCTATAGAACAGCTTATAAAAATCCTATGGGTATGTCTCCATACAAAATGGTATATGGTAAAGCTCGTCATTTGCCTCTAGAATTAGAACATAAAGCATTTTGGGCAATTAAAGAACTTAACTATGATTTCAAACTTGCCGGTGAGAAGAGGCTATTTGATATTAGCTCACTTGATGAATGAAGAATCCCAGCCTATGAAAATGCCAAACTATTCAAAGAAAAAGTAAAAAGATGGCATGACAAAAGAATCCAGAAGCGGGAATTCAAAATAGGAGACTATGTTCTTTTGTTCAACTCTCGTTTAAGATTTTTTGCAGGTAAGCTTCTCTCCAAATGGGAAGGACCATATATTATCGAAGAGGTTTATTGTTCTGGAGCTATCAAGATTAATAATGCCGAAGGTACTAACCCGAAGGAGGTCAATGGACAAAGAATTAAGCACTATATCTCAGGTACGCCTATTGACGTTGAAAGCAATGTTATCCAAACCATGACACCGGAGGAGCACATAAAAGAAACCTTTCGAAACACTCCAGAATTCTAAAAAATAGGAGGTATGTGATACGGTAAGTAAACGGACTCCGAAAAATCCGCAAAAATATTTTTTGTCAGTTTTGGAATATTAGAAAATTTTGTAAATAAAGAAATAAACCGGAAGTTGATCGAGGTGAGAACGATACACCAGGGAGCGCCAGGCACGCCTGGGCGCGCCTTGGTGGGTTGTGCCCACCTCGGACACCTTCCTGACTCCGTTTTCCTTCTATATGCTTGTTTTCCAAGAATAAAAATTCTCTATATATACCCCCGACTGTTTTGACAACCGCGTCGCAGAAAAATCCTTTGTTCTTGTTTCGTGCTGTTTTTCCTGGCTGATCTGAAAATATGTCGTCTCAAGATTCAGAGGGTATCACTATGTTGCAGACCCAAAGATCTTTAGGGAAATTTACCCCTATCTGTGGACCTCAGATGAGGAGGAAGATGCTGCCATGGAGGAAACAAAGGATGATAGCTCTGAGGAAGAGGATGATCCATTGCCTCAACCCGGAGATATGCATGTGGAATTCAAGAAGTCAAGCCTCCCTAGAAGCTACAAAGCTGAGGTCCAATTTATCCCATCTCGTTTTCTGCAGGAGAGCAAGGCGACATTATGCAAAAAAGATATTAAAGCTCGAGTTGGAGAATGACGATCTAAGGGAGGAAAATTTTATGCTCAAATATAAGTTGAAGAAGAAGACTACATCATCACCACCACCTTCTTCATCACCACCACCAAAGGAGACTTGAGCACACGGGTATGGGCACTCCCCTTGGCTTGAGCCAAGCTTGGGGGAGGTGCCCCAGTATCGTATCACCATCACTTTTATTCACCTTTACCTATTTTAGTTCGATCTTTAGTTTCCCTTTGCTTTAGTTGAATAAAAGTTTAGCATGATCTATTTTCGTGTGTTAGTTTCGTGTCCTATCTATCTATGTAATCGAGTGAGAATTATATAATAAAGTTTAGTTTGAGTTTTTGCCTCTCTACTTTCTTGTTGCAATCAAATAAAAGGAAAAGAGAAATAAATGAAAAGAATCATATGCTAATCTTATGGTGAGTAATGACATCACATATTGAAAAGTATAAGTAGTAAAATTTATTGGAGATTGACAAACATAGCAATGGTCAATGATGCAATTCATGAAAGAATTAATAAGGGAAGAGAAGATTCACATGCAAATACACTATCTTGGACATCTTTTATGATTGTGAGCCCCCCTTAAATATTATATGTCAAAATGGTTGACGTTGGACAAGGAAGACAACATAATGATTTATGTTTGTTCATATCCACATAGAAGTTATATTGTCATAGATCCTTCAACATGTGGTGATTGCTCAACATCTTTGCTAGCCAAAAATTCCGCACTAAGTAGAGATACTACTTGTGCACCCAAAAACCCAAAACCAAACTCATTCTTTGAGATTCCACCATACCTACCTATGGATCGAGTAAGATCCTTCAAGTAAGTTGTCATCGGTGCAATAAGGCAATAGAAATTGCATCTAAAAGTGTTTTGATCAATTAGTGTAAGAGAAATTGAGCGCTATACGAACTTATGATGGCAGAGTAATAAAAGCGACGGACTGCATAATAAAGGTTGCTATCATAGGGGGCAATATAGCGTGACGTTCTTTTACATTAAGGGATTGGGCATATAAACCAAAAAGCGCATGACAACTCTGCTTCCCTCTGCGAAGGGATTATCTTTTACTTTTATGTATTTACTTTTATGCAAGAGTCAAAGTATTCTTCCCCATTCCTTTTTACTTTTTTCCTTTTGCAAGCATCATGTGGTGAGGAAAGATCTAGGCACATATATCCAGTTGGATATGGGTGGGCATGAGTTATTATTGTTGACATCACTCTCGAGGTGAATACATTGGGAGGTGAAACTATAAGCCCCTATCTTCCTATGTGTCCGGTTGAAACTTTTTGCGCATGGGTATGCTGTGAGTGTTAGCAATCATAGAAGACTAAATGATGGTTGAGTATGTGGACTTGCCAAAAGGCTCCGACATGAGACCCTTCCTGAAAATATGATGAATTGTAGTTGCAAAGTTGACTGAGAACACAGTTTGTTGGTTTTCAATAAGGTTTATGCTTTATACTTCTATGTTGTGATGAATTGTTACTTGTTCATGAGAAGCTATATGATAAAAGTGTATGAATAAGTTTTATGATAGAGTTTGTTGCTGTTATGATAATAAGCATGATGCTACTATGTCCGTATTTTTTTTTATCGAAACCTCTCTCTCAAACCATGTGGATATGCTTTTCAATATCGGCTTTCGCTTGAGGACAAGCGAGGTCTAAGCTTGGGGGAGTTGATACGTCCATTTTGCATCATGATTTCCTACTGTTATTTATTGTGTTTTGTTGAATAATAATGCCTTAGGGAGTGATTCTAATGCCTTTTCTCTCATAATATGCAAGATTTACACAAAGAGGGAGAATACCGGCAACAGGAATTTTGGACCCCCGAAAAGCACATCAGAGATACCTATTCTGCACAACTCTAATGAAGCTGAAATTTTACAAAGATTATTTTTGGAATAAATAAAAATTACTGGAGCAAAAAACTACCGGAGGGGGCCAACCTGGTGGGCACAAGAGACCAGGGCGTGCCAGCCCCCCCTCGGCACGCCCTGGTGGGTTGTGCCCTCCTCGGCCCACCTCCGGTGCCCGTGTTTTGGTATAAATTCACTTTTAACCTAAAAAAAATAAGAGGAGGACTTTCAGGATGAAGCGCCGCCGCCTTGAGGCAGAACTTGGGCAGGAGCACTTTTGCCCTCCGGCGGAGCGATTCCACCGGGGGAACTTCCCTCCCGGAGGAAGAAATCAAAGCTATCGTTATCACCAACACCCCTCTCATCTTTGGGAGGCCAATCTTCATCAACATCTTCAACAGAACCATCTCCTCTCAAACCCTAGTTCATCTCTTGTGTTCAATCTTTGTACCGCAACCTCAGATTGGTACCTATGGGTGACTAGTAGTGTTGATTACCTTGAGTAGTTGATTACTATATGGTTTATTTGGTGGAAGATTATATGTTCAGATCCATTATGCTATTCAACACCTCTCTGATCTTGAGCATGATTATTTTTTGTGAGTAGTTACCTTTGTTCTTGAGGTCACGGGAGAAGTCATGTTACAAGTAATCATGTGAATTTGATATGTGTTCGATATTTTGATGATATGTATGTTGTGATTCCCTTCGTGGTGTCATGTGAACGTCAACTACATGACACTTCACCATTCATGGGCCTAAGGGAATGCATTGTGGAGTAGTTATTAGATGATGGGTTGCTAGAGTGAAAGAAGCTTAAACCCTAGTTTATGCGCTACTTCGTAAGGGGCTGATTTGGATCCAAACGTTTAATGCTATGGTTAGATTTTATCTTAATACTTTTCTCGTAGTTGCGGATGCTTGCGAGGGGGTTAATCATAAGTGGGAGGTTGTTCAAGTAAGAACATCACCCAAGCACCGGTCCACCCACATATCAAATTATCAAAGTAGCAAACACGAATCGAACCAACATGATAAAAGTGACTAGATGAAATTCCCGTGTACCCTCAAGAACACTTTGCCTATTACTAGAGATTGTTCTGGCCTGTCCTTTGCCACAAAAGGATTGGGCTACCTTGCTGCACCTTACTTGCCGTTACCGTTACTTGCTCGTTGCCAATTATCTTGCTATCAAACTACCTGTTACCTACAATTTTAGTGCTTGCAGAAATTACCTTGCTGAAAACCGCTTGTCATTTCCTTCTGCTCCTCGTTGGGTTCGACACTCTTACTTATCGAAAGGACTACGATTGATCCCCTATACTTGTGGGTCATCAGGGGTTAGTTAATATTAATTGAATTCTCGTTGTCTACATCATGTCATCATACTCCAAGCTTTACTCAGTTTTACTTAATACTCTAGATGCATGCTGGATAGCGGTCGATGGGTGGAGTAATACTAATAGGTACAGGCAGGAGTCGGCCTATTTGCTTATGGACGTGATGCCTATATATACATGATCATTGCCGTGAATAAAGATTGCATAACTATCCGCTCTTCTATCAATTGCCCAACAGTAATTTGTTTACCCACCGTATGCCTACTACATGAGAGATGCCACTAGAGAAAACTACGGCCCCCGGGTCTATCCACTTATAAGTTTACAAACGCTTCCAATACCTTGCTGCCATTTACTTTATTTTATTTTATTTTGCAATTTACAATTATCTACAATTATCTACACATCTCACTTACTTGCAAATAAAGAGATCAAGGGGATTGACAACCCTCTTGCCACGTTGGGTGCAAGTGTGTGCTCTTTTGTGTGCAGCCGTTGATGAAGGTTGATGACCGATATTCCTATTGGTTCGATAAACCTTGGTTCTTAACTGAGGGAAATACTTACCCGCATTGTGCTGCATCACCCGTTCCTCTTCACGGAAAACCCAACGCAGATAACAAGCATCAACGTGGCGTATCCCTAGCGTGCGGCGGTGCCTTTTCTTGTCGGTGGGCGCAAGCCAAGACAAGTCGTTCGCCTTCTCCGCCAGCCGCATTCGGTCCAGTCACCGGCTCGAAGGGTGGAGCCGGCCGGCTCCGCGCTCGACGGGCATATCCGACTCCTTAAGAGAATAAGTCGTCGAGGTCCGTCACCTCGAGCCGGTGGGCCTCCACGGCATGGCACTACTGTTGGGGGGATGACCCCAGGTAGGCAAAAGGACGCTTGTCCTTTTTTCAAAACATCGAGGTGGCCAGCGCCCCTCAGTTCGGCTCCCTCCAGCCGGTTTCCTCGGTGCATATCGGCTCGGCGTGAAGCTGTGTCGCGGACCGGCTGGGCATGAGGCGGCAGTCGGCGGGTTCAGAGCCCGTCCCATCACTCTGTATGACAAGACCTCACCCATGCCGAAGAGGCACGACAACGACGGAATGCGGCAGCCAGCGGGTCCCACGGCCGACGAGAGCCTGCAACCGGCGGGCCCCACAGGCGGCCAGAGAGATGGGCAGCCGAGGCCCGCCCCCATTTCCCACATATATTGAAAGCTGGGGTTGACCTATAAAAACCCCCCCATCAACCCTCCTAAAAGGGGGTCGGCACTTTTCATACACACACCCACATACGAGGCAGGGAGGAAGTGCAATAGCTCCTTCTTCCTCCTCTCGAACAGCTCAAGGAGCAACCCTGTATTCGTGACCATGTTTAGTCACTCTAGCAGGACTAGGGGGTTTACCTCCCTCGAAGGGCCCTGGACCTGGGTACGTCGTGTGTCTCGCTTCGCTTGTCCCAAATCTCGCTTCCATAACCCACCGGCGTCCTCTGGCCCCAACCACACTCGATTAGCCATCCCATGGCTTCTGCCGTGAGAACACCACAACACTACATGTCACAGACGTAATGCTTATATGAGATTATACCATGAATGATCATAGTCATAAATATGAATGATGTAATTTAATCGTTGTCCAACTGTAATTTGTTCACCACACCACACTTGTACGCTTATGAGAGATGTCACTATTAAACCTATGCCCCTCGGGTCTATTCTCTACTACTGAAAACTCTATCAAAATTATTATTCTCTGTTGTACCATTTGTTTTAGTTAATCAACCAATCAATTTCTATCATATCATGCAATTTAATCTTGTAACTAGCAAGACAAGAAGCTTGACAACCGTCTTAATGTGTCTTGGACAAACTTGTTTTATGTTTTGTGTGTAGGTAGCAGTGATTTTATTTTCTGGAAGAACTCCTTGTTGTTTTATAAACCTTGGTTCTTGATACTCGTGATCTACGTTGGGTTTTCCGTGAAGAGGAACAGGTTATCGCAGCACAAAGTGGGTAAGTATTTCCCTCAGTTATGATACCATGGTTTATCGAACCAATAGGAATATCAATCCTCAACCGTCTTCAGCGGCTGCACACAAATGAACAAACAACTTGCACCCAACGCGGGCAAGAGGGTTGTCAATCCGCTTAATCTCATTATTTGCAAGCAAATGAGTTGTGTAGATAATTGTAGAAAATTGTAAATTGCAAAATAAAATAAAAAGTAAATAAAGGCATCAAGGTAATAGTAGCGTTTGTAAATATATATAAGTGAATAGACCCGGGGGCCATAGTTTTCCCTAGCGGCATCTGTCATGTAGGCCGCATATGGTGGGTAACAAATTACTGTTGTGCAATTGATAGAAAAGCGGATAGTCATGTGATTTTCACGGCAATGATCATGTATATATAGGCATCACGTCCATAAACAAATAGGCCGACTCCTGCCTGCACCTATTACTATTACTCCACTCATCGACCGCTATCCAGCATGCATCTAGAGTATTAGTAAAACAGAGTAATGCATGGAGAACGATGACATGATGTAAACAAAGTGAATTCAAACAATATGAATGAACCCCATCATGTTATCCTTAGTAGCAACAACACAAAGACGCATCTTGTCCCCTACTTTGTCACTGGGATATAGAAACTCGTCGGGTTGAACCTACCACAACGCACCACTCCCACCGATGAAATATCAATCTACTTGGCCAAAGCTCATCAATAAATCGGAGAGCATTACGAAGCTATAATGATCATGCAATTAAGAGACAATATATATCAGAGGTATCTCAAATACTTTTCATGAATAATCATAACATAAACCCACAATTCATCGGATCCCAACAAACACACCGCACAATAGGATTACATCGGATAGATCAAAGCGAAGATGCGATGACCATTGTATTGAAGATCAAGAGATAGAGAGATTGCCATCTAGGTACTAGTTATGGACCCGTAGGTCTGTGGTGAACTACTCAGACATCATCATGAGTGCAGCAAGGTTGATGTAGAGGCCCTCCGTGATCGATCCCCCCTCCGGCAGGGTGCCGGAACGGAGCTCCGGATGGCTTTGCGGCGGAACAGAGACTTGCGGCGGAGGAAAAAGGGATTTAGGACTGCCTCTGATGTTTTTGCAATATTAGAGAATTTATAGGCCAGAGAGGGGCGTCGGGAGAGCCACGAGGGGGCCACCACATATCAGGGCGCAGCCCCCCTAGGGTGCGCCCTGATGTGTGCTGGGGCCCTCGTGCGCCTCCTGGCCTCCTGCCGAAGCTTCCAGGTCTTCTTTTCGTCCAGAAAAAATCATCAAAAAGTTTCGTGGCAATTGGACTTCGTTTGGTAATGTAAACTTGAAAAGGAAAAAATACGCAGAAAACAACAACTGGCACTGGGCACTGGGTCAATAGGTTAGTGCTCAAAAATATAATAAATTGGTAAATAAAGACCCAAAAAGTATCCTAGAATGATAATATATCAGCATGGAACAATAAAAAATTATAGGTACGTTGGAGATGTATCAAGCATCCCCAAGCTTAATTCCTGCTCGTCCTCGAGTAGGTAAATGATAAAAACAGAATTTTTGATGTGACATGCTATGCATTATGTAATCTTATGCATGTATGTTCATTGAGAAACGATGAATCAACAAATATTAACATAGCAATATTTAAAGTGTAAGAAACAAGATCAATAATCTTTCAAAGTATACGATCCTTAAAGAATGTTTACCCCCCATTCATCTTATTATATTAGCAAGGCATGGCTCCATCTTCACCACATCGATACAAATGTCAAGCACCACGGTGTCCAAGTCAGGCAACTGGATTGTAGTTTTTCAATATGCATCAACTTTTTATTCTTCACGCAATACATGAGCGTGAACCATTGGACATAGCATTTAGGTGGAATAGAGTATGGTGATAGTTATCAAAGGGGTAAAATGGAGAAGACAGTCTCACATCAACTAGGCGTACCAACGGGCTATGGAGATGCCCATCGATAGATGTCAATGGAAGGAGTAGGGATTGCCATGCAAATGATCCCCTAGAGCTATAAGTGTATGAAAGCTCAAATGAAGCTAAGTGGGGTGTGTGTAACACCCCAAAAATTTAACCATGTTTTTATTAATTAAAACTTTGCCAGGAATTAAAATTTTATGTCTCTGGACCTTCTGTGGATTTCAGAACCATTTCATTTCTCTGAATTATAAAATTTTCCCTCCAAGTAGAAACCTTTCAAAAATATTGTTGGACTTGAGTGCCTACTCAAGAGCATTTCCTTATTTTATTTTTTATGATCAGTGGAAACATTTTTATATTATTTTGCCAAAATTTAATTCTTTTAAAATGGCTTTTTCATACTTTTAAGAGCCTCATTTGCACTCCAACTATTTGATAACTCCATTTATAAATTCTACAAAAATTTGTAGATGACATGTGATGTCCCTGCATCACTTTTATGCAAGGACCCAACCATGTGTTTTGCAAAAATTGAGCATATCATCCTCTTTCTCATTCTGGTCCAGTTTAAGGGTTTGAACTGCAACTCTAATTTTTCTTGCCCTAAAACCCTTGGAAATTTTCCTGCTATTAGTGAGCCCTACCAAACCCTTAAGTCCAGGAGTTCGACTCCATTTACTAAATTTAAGCCCATGCAATAATGGCCTATAGTTTCTGTCCAGAAACAAAGTTTTGTAAAATTTACACTAGGAAGTTTCTGATTTGGCCAAACCAACCATGCCATCACTCTTAG
The DNA here is from genome assembly GCA_039707655.1 of Elymus sibiricus. Classification (NCBI taxonomy): domain Eukaryota; kingdom Viridiplantae; phylum Streptophyta; class Magnoliopsida; order Poales; family Poaceae; genus Elymus; species Elymus sibiricus. The sequence goes on along the minus strand of CM077667.1, from coordinate 448,529,579 downwards.
CCCCAAAAGAGACTCCAACCTAGAGATTTTGGTGGCCAGCAAAGTCCCCTAAGTGGTCTTGGCATTCTGCCAAACACCTGGTGTGTCTGGCCAGAATTGGCATAGTTTTATGATTGCCTTGTGCACCTGATCCACTGACCCAACCCCCATGTCCAATAGTCCTAGTGCTCACACAATAACCACCCTGTTAAATTTCAGCTCCATCCAAACCTCCTAGCTTGCCCTGGCATTTCGCCGAGCACATGGTGCGCGTGCTCTGGGCACGCCCATAGCGCCTGTATTGCAGCTGCGCGCCCGAGCCGCCACATCCCACCTACCCCGCAACCCCTGGCTCTAGCTCGCTCGTAGGGACACCCCCGACCCCTCCAGCACCGCAGGGACACTCCGGCCGCCCCCTGGTGCATCGCAGCGCCGCCGTCAGAGCCCCCTTGGCTCCACGCTGACGGCCGCAGCCGGACCCTACCGCAGCAGCGCCGCCCAAGCAGCCACAGCACGCCAGCTAGCCCAGGAACAGCCTGAGCTCATCCTCGAGCTCGTCCGCTAGCGCCAGCCGCCGCCACGTCGCCCTGCAACCGCAGGAACGGTCGGCCGCCGTTCTTATCCCGGCCGCCGCGGGAACCGACCTCCCCGCCTATTTAAGCATGCCCCGAGCTTGCATAGCACTCCATTACCCTCCCTCAAACCGTAATGGACCTCTCCTAGAAGCAATTCGTCGGAGGCTAGCTCTCTTCCCCGTCTCTGACCACCGCGCCCGCCGTAGAGCCCCGGTTAAATTCATCGCCGCCGAGGCCGAGCCCCCTCCACAAACCACACCAGAGCAATCCTAGCAACCCCTCGGTTTAGATAGCCGCCTTTTTATGCTCCAGGAAACTACCACGAGCAAGTTCTCCTCTTGCCCGACGCCGCCGTCCGCCGGAGACGCTGCCGTCGACGGCCCCGTCCACCCCCGCACCTCTGTCGACCACTAGGAGGACCGTCCAGAAGCGATGGGTCCATCCCCGCCATTGTAGCCCCGTAAGAGGCCGCCAATCGCCGGCGATGACCGCCGGAGCTCCGCCGCTACCGTCGGCAAGGGAGGAGGAGCGCGCGGCGACCAGTCAAACCTGACCGGTGGGTCCAACGCCCCCACTATCAGTGACTGGCCGATGCCACCGAAGCGTTTTAGTGAAAAACGTACTCCGCCCGGGTACGTATTCCTTCTGCGAAAGCGTATTCTTTCTGAAACGTTTTTCTTTTCTGTTTTAATATAAAATCAGATTTCGACCAAATGTTTGACTGGCTCTAACTTTTAAAATAAAAGTCCAATTGAATTGATTCTTTTTCCCACCTCTCTCAAATTTCACCTAGTTTGTTTTTATATTTATTTGAAAAATTTCCAAACAAATTTTTTGTACAGTTTTTAAATTGTGTGTTAATTAGAATATTTTCAAATAGGAATTTGGAGGAAAGATTAAAACTTTCAGAAGTTTTGGAGTGCACCTCACCTACATACACATTGAAGGCTAGCATTCTGAACCCTGGTATAATATTTATTGTGTGTTGTTTGATGTGACTACAACACCAAGTTGACTTGAAGTATGCATTATTTCATGTGATGATGTGATCATGTTTACAAGTGCATGATGAGAACTCCTTGCTGTTGGAATTGAAATGCGTGTGACAGTATTCATCCTCTTATGCCTTTCATGCCTACCGGAAGGAATCCGTAGAAGTCTCCGGCTCGGGTAGACACGAGCTTGATACTGAGATTTCGTTGGGATGAGTATGATCAGTAAGGCATGGTGAGGTATGATGAGTGGTGATTCTGTCTGATGGTATGAAATATATTTGTTATGCTAATCATGCAGAGAACACATAACCTCCTGAGTCCACCGTAGATCGAGTCTTGTGCCAGTAACCCCCATACTTGCTTCGTACTACCACTTGTCCCTGCCGCAGGTAGGGTACGGTTCAGTAAGTTGTCAACCCCTTTCTTAGCACACACCGTACAGAGAGGCCATAGTGAAAGATACCAGTGGCCCCTGGTAGGCATGTCACTTGGTCCGGGGGCATGGGTGTTCCGGTGAGTCCGAGGGGGTAGCTCCCCTGTTTTGCGCGCAATATAAATTTTGTGATCCCATGCTAGTCGAGGTTGTAGCCTCCCCACTTAGAGTTTTGCTTAACGAGTGTCGTGGGTGATTCCAGGCACCGGTAAGTTAAGCTGGTGTGTGCGGGTCAGGTGTGTTTTCAATTCAAAGACCGTAAGCGGAATTAGTCCCGGTGGACTAAAGGAATCCGTTACTTGTGGGTAAAGAGTACACCCTCTACAGAGTTTATATCTATTCGAATAGCCGTGTCCGCGGTTATGGACTACAGTCTGGGATGGGTCAAGTGTCGGTCTTAGTGTCGGTCTTCGGAGGAATTCTTCTAAACTTGAATATTGATCATGAAGTGTGATGAATGATGATTATGATTATTGTTATTGTGGACTAACAATTTATATCACCTGGAAGATTGAGTATCCTTGGGATGGTTCTACCTCCTGGATACTCATGTTATTATTGTTCCATATAAGCCCTTTATGTGGTGTCGCACAGACGCCCGACTGTGGCATGCTTGTATTTATTTTCCTTATAAGCCCTTTGTGTGGCGTCGCACAGATGCCCGACTGCGGCATGTGTGTTATTTATTTTCCTTATAAGCCCTTTATGTGGCGTCGCACAGACGCCCGACTGCGGCGTGTGTGTTATTTAATTTCCTTATAATCCCTTTATGTGGCATCGCTCAGACGCCCGACTGTGGCATGCATGTTATTTATTTTTCCTTCTATGCCCTTTATGTGGCGTCGCTCAGACGCCCGACTGTGGCATGCATGTTATTTATTTTTCTTCTAAGCCCTTTATGTGGCGTCGCTTAGACGCCCGATTCAGGTGTGCTTATATTATTATCCTTTCGAGGCGTCACTTCAGACACCCGATCGGTTTATTTTTATTCTCTGATTACTTAGTCATGTTTAGTATGAATGACCTGCTTGCTTGCATCATGAATTTTATCTTGTGACTGGTTAAGTGATCGTGGATTATTTCAGTGCATGAATACCACCTGCTATGTTATACCTGTTTTCATTATGTTTGCGAGTACATTCAAAGTACTCACTGGCTTGTCCCTGGCTATTGTCTTGGCCAGATTTCCTGCTTGGAGAGAAGCGAAATGTCGACAGCCCCGGAGCCTAGGCATCAAAGATAGCAGCCACGCGAAGATAGGAGTTATCCAGGTCAGCTGTTCCTGTGGGAAATGGAGTCCCATAGACGCTGATGACCCCGAACCGCTTCCGCCACCAACCACTAGAAACCTTTTGTTGTACTCATAGACCATAATGGTCTTGTACTTCAGACTTTGTAATTTTGCTTGGAATTTTTGTATCAAGAATGTGTCTCATCAGCTAACAGCAATCCTGGGGCTGGTGAGCACAAGGACCATTTACTGAAAAATTAATATCCTGGAAAACCGGTCCTGACAACCTTGGTATCAGAGCCAGGCTGACCATTGGCTAATCCTATCTTAGCCGGGTCAATAAAACCTAGGTTACCACCCACCAGACCTTAACCTAACCACAGCCAAGCCTATCCTATCTGATAGCCCACACAGTGACCCCGACACCTTTCGGCAGTCGGTGCCCAACCTATCAGCCTAGCCCATCGATCACGCGCCGTGACCGACACCTAAATTGTCCCATTCGCAAGCGTGCAAAGGAAGACTCCGTTTTCTTCTATAAAAGAAAATGTTTGCCTAAACCCAGCTCACCACAGCCACCTATCCAAAACCAAGCCAAGATGCCTAGCGCCATTGTTCACAATGAGACCATAGCAACCAACCTTGGAGGTTTTGTAACCGTCCTAGCCAACCTCACCCGTCGTGCATTTGCATTAGAAGATCCCCCAGAATATGTTGTGTACCAAGAGTGCACGAGTGATGAGAATCGTCACTTCTGGGCCACGGTGCACATCTACGGCAGGGGTATATCGCCAGAGCGCCCCTATAGGTTCACCGGAAGGTCAACTTTCTTTGAGCCACAAGCCATCCAGCTAGCAGCTCGGGAGGCTATAGTTCAACTCTGGCACTTGTCGCCAAGAGTTAACTGCCGCTCGTTCTATTATTACCCCAGCCGTGACGGGTATAGTAGGCCACCCCAGGTTGCCAACGGAGACCACGAGACGGACCCTGCACTGCTGCATCTTGTGCGCTACCTCAGCGCACTAGAGGCACTATTCGATCAGGTCACTCTTGAACTGATCGCAGCTCGTGGAGAACTTGCTCGCCGACCCACGCAAGAAGAGAAGTGGCGCCCAATGCCGACAACCCCGTTGTACTGTTCGGACGACCGATCGAGTCTTCGAGGCCTGCCCCTGCAACCGACCGAAATGCATTTGTATCCTCGGAGGAGCTTCGTCGCCTTTTGGGGACACGCTCCAACGGGATTGTGACCACCAACCCCCGCGATGGTCATCATCGCTACCCCGACCCAGCGCAACCCCATCCTAATCCAGCAAACCCCGACGGTGAAGCCCAAAGAGAAGCCTCGACGTCCACAAGGCACGCTCGACTAGATATTAACGAGGTAGACTAAGTCACTCGAGTAGTACCGAGTCTTAGTATTCTACGCCATGTAATAGTGTGACCTTGTAATCGACATGAATAAAATGCAGACTGCTTGTATGCCATTGTTTTGAATAGTAGCCACGCATAAGTATGTTGGCGTTCGGTTACATATTAAATTCCGGGCGTAGCTACCAAAAACCACCCCAGACGACACCCACAGTAATACGTCACTTTTTGTGAGATATGTATATATGTGGCATTGACCCCAATCTCCATAGAGTAGAACCGATAACATAGATTGCCCCCACACCGCAATAGGTAACCCAGCCCTGATGCTATATAAGAGGCCACTCCGTGACCTTACCAAGCATCCCTCACTTTGTGCACAGCTCTCACAGCCATTTTTGCCATGTAAAGCCCTAGAATTCATCTGAGAACTCCAGATGCGACCCCAGGTAGTTTTGTTAAAATATTGTGGGACTTTACCCGCAGTACCATGAGTTCTCCCCATCCACCCCAGTACGAGCTGTTCAAATCGAGGATCACCCCATTCGCCTCGAAATATTGGGCAGTAGTACACATCCCTCCTGTGAACCCAAACCAAGACCCAACGGAAGTCTCATTCATGGGGAAATCTATGCCGACTCCGCAAATGGCCATAGAAGTTGCTGCCTACGAAGCGATTACTCGCCTTCGATTCGCGGTACCCTATGCCAACAAAAGGGGGTATTATTACTTCCCGAGCCGTGCAGCACCCGGAGAAGAAGCATCTTTTCCCAGGGGACGAATAGAGAAAGACCCAGTACTGGCCAACCTTGTTCAGTACGTCATCGCTCAAGAGCGTTTGACCCAGCGAGTGATGGATTACCTCCAGAATCTCGCTGTGATGAATCCTCAGATCGCCATTGGCAGACCACTAAGGCCACACCAGGAGCAGCAAATTCTTTGGCTAGTTCATCCGCTCTCCCTAGAAGAGGAAGAATGTGTCCCAGTGCCGGAGACATTTCCTCAGGACCCCGCATATTTTACTTTTGCGCCGTAGACGTCAAATGTTGTGTTTGTTAGTTATAGGTTGCATTGTGTGTATGATGTCTTGAGATTGTGCTATGAATAAATTGTTTGGTTTCAATTGTATGTGAGTAATTTTTACTGCTGTGATTTTTGATCAACTGTTTTCGCTCTCAGTAAATCTCGAGGTGGGATTTTCTTTGAGCCATTGCAACAAAGATTTCTCCATGTCATAGATTTAAATTCACGCAGCACCACGACAATAGGCTCAAAGCCGCAACCACTCGACCACATGCACCAAGTGCAAAAACCACGTACACATTTTTGCACCTAACTGATCACCGCACTAACACACCACAGTTTTTCTGAAAGAGAAATTTGTGGGTAATTATTCAGGTGCAGATCGCCTCCAGCACACTGATAGCAGTAGCAGCCGGCACCGACACCTAATCCTCATGATCACCGCCGCCGTGGAGAGCCAGCACTCGAGCAGCAGCATCACGGCGATCATCATGGATCATCACGCATAGGAGCACGAAGAACCCAAGCAATGCCGCCACCCCTCCACACATCAGGATCGTGTACCAATCCGGAATCACTTCAGCCATTAGAGCCTCGTCTCGAGGTCCTACAAACAGAAATGGAGGAGATGGAAGAAGAAGAAGAAACGAGGCCAGGTGTGAGGAAGAAGAGAGAAGCACGCGGTCATTTTATAGCTCGAGATCGGTGTACGGTGAGCGAAGTCCACCAGCGCCGCTCGTCGCTCGATCGCCGGTGTTCGGAGGCGAATCCGCGAGCAGTGCCGACAGCGCACTGGCCCGCGAGGTGAGTGCACGCTGCGCCGGCAGCTAGCACGCCGCGCACTACCGTAGTACGGCCTAGATGCACTACGCGCTAGACGCCGCCGGTGGAGAAAGCGCGGGAAAGCGCGTGAGAGAGAGGAAGAGAGGAGAGCCATAGGTAGAAGAAGAGACTGACAGTGGGCCCTGGGTCCACCTGTCAGCCAAAGAGAGCACTGTGCACTCGGGTATGACCAGCGTAATATGGAAATTTAGAATTTTATTAATTCTAAATTTACCGTAGCCCTAAGTAGAAATTCTTCGGTTTCCCCAACCATAGGTTTCTCTCGCAGCACCAGTAACCCACTGTAGTTGCACCAATTATCGGCACTCTCACTGTAACCATGTCGTATCACGTGAGTAGGATATTTATTTTCGTGTTATTACCGCAAGTAGTAGGAGTAATATTTTTGAAACCGTCCTTAGCAAATCTCGAGGACGAGATTTTTCTTAAGGGGGGTAGTGTTGTAACACCACAAAAATTTAACCATGTTTTTATTAATTAAAACTTTGCCAGGAATTAAAATTTTATGTCTCTGGACCTTCTGTGGATTTCAGAACCATTTCATTTCTCTGAATTATAAAATTTTCCCTCCAAGTAGAAACCTTTCAAAATTATTGTTGGACTTGAGTGCCTACTCAAGAGCATTTCCTTATTTTATTTTTTATGATCAGTGGAAACATTTTTATATTATTTTGCCAAAATTTAATTCTTTTAAAATGGCTTTTTCATACTTTTAAGAGCCTCATTTGCACTGCAACTATTTGATAACTCCATTTATAAATTCTACAAAAATTTGTAGATGACATGTGATGTCCCTGCATCACTTTTATGCAAGGACCCAACCATGTGTTTTGCAAAAATTGAGCATATCATCCTCTTTCTCATTCTGGTCCAGTTTAAGGGTTTGAACTGCAACTCTAATTTTTCTTGCCCTAAAACCCTTGGAAATTTTCCTGCTATTAGTGAGCCCTACCAAACCCTTAAGTCCAGGAGTTCGACTCCATTTACTAAATTTAAGCCCATGCAATAATGGCCTATAGTTTCTGTCCAGAAACAAAGTTTTGTAAAATTTACACTAGGAAGTTTCTGATTTGGCCAAACCAACCATGCCATCACTCTTAGCCCCAAAAGAGACTCCAACCTAGAGATTTTGGTGGCCAGCAAAGTCCCCTAAGTGGTCTTGGCATTCTGCCAAACACCTGGTGTGTCTGGCCAGAATTGGCATAGTTTTATGATTGCCTTGTGCACCTGATCCACTGACCCAACCACCATGTCCAATAGTCCTAGTGCTCACACAATAACCACCCTGTTAAATTTCAGCTCCATCCAAACCACCTAGCTTGCCCTGGCATTTCGCCAAGCACATGGTGTGCGTTCTCTGGGCGTGCCTAGAGTGCCCGTATTGCAGCCGCGCGCCCGAGCCGCCGCATCCCACCTACCCCGCAACCCCTGGCTCTAGCTCGCTCGTAGGGACACCCCCGCCCCCTCCAGCACCACAGGGACACTCCGGCCGCCCCCTGGTGCATCGCAGCGCCGCCGTCAGAGCCCCCTTGGCTCCACGCTGACGGCCGCAGCCGGACCCTACCGCAGCAGCGCCGCCCAAGCAGCCACAGCACGCCAGCTAGCCCAGGAACAGCCTGAGCTCATCCTCGAGCTCGTCCGCTAGCGCCAGCCGCCGCCACGTCGCCCTGCAACCGCAGGAACGGTCGGCCGCCGTTCTTATCCCGGCCGCCGCGGGAACCGACCTCCCCGCCTATTTAAGCATGCCCCGAGCTTGCATAGCACTCCATTACCCTCCCTCAAACCGTAATGGACCTCTCCTAGAAGCAATTCGTCGGAGGCTAGCTCTCTTCCCCGTCTCTGACCACCGCGCCCGCCGTAGAGCCCCGGTTAAATTCATCGCCGCCGAGGCCGAGCCCCCTCCACAAACCACACCAGAGCAATCCTAGCAACCCCTCGGTTTAGATAGCCGCCTTTTTATGCTCCAGGAAACTACCACGAGCAAGTTCTCCTCTTGCCCGACGCCGCCGTCCGCCGGAGACGCTGCCGTCGACGGCCCCGTCCACCCCCGCACCTCTGTCGACCACTAGGAGGACCGTCCAGAAGCGATGGGTCCATCCCCGCCATTGTAGCCCCGTAAGAGGCCGCCAATCGCCGGCGATGACCGCCGGAGCTCCGCCGCTACCGTCGGCAAGGGAGGAGGAGCGCGCGGCGACCAGTCAAACCTGACCGGTGGGTCCAACGCCCCCACTATCAGTGACTGGCCGATGCCACCGAAGCGTTTTAGTGAAAAACGTACTCCGCCCGGGTACGTATTCCTTCTGCGAAAGCGTATTCTTTCTGAAACGTTTTTCTTTTCTGTTTTAATATAAAATCAGATTTTGACCAAATGTTTGACTGGCTCTAACTTTTAAAATAAAAGTCCAATTGAATTGATTCTTTTTCCCACCTCTCTCAAATTTCACCTAGTTTATTTTCATATTTATTTGAAAATTTTCCAAACAACTTTTCTGTACAGTTTTTAAATTGTGTGTTAATTAGAATATTTTCAAATAGGAATTTGGAGGAAAGATTAAAACTTTCAGAAGTTTTGGAGTGCACCTCACCTACATACACATTGAAGGCAAGCATTCTGAACCCTGGTATAATATTTGTTGTGTGTTGTTTGATGTGACTACAACACCGAGTTGACTTGAAGTATGCATTATTTCATGTGATGATGTGATCATGTTTACAAGTGCATGATGATAATTCCTTGTTGTTGGAATTGAAATGCTTCTGACAGTATTCATCCTCTTATGCCTTTCAAGCCTACCAGAAGGAATCCGGAGAAGTCTCTGTCTCGGGTAGACACGAGCTTGATACTAACATTTCGTTGGGATGAGTATGATCAGTAAGGCATGGTGAGGTATGATGAGTGGTGATTCTGTCTGATGGTATGAAATATATTTGTTGTGCTAATCATGCAGAGAACACATAACCTCCTGAGTCGACCGTAGATTGAGTCTTGTGCCAGTAACCCCCATACTTGCTTCGTACTACCACTTGTCCCTGCCGCAGGTAGGGTACGGTTCAGTAAGTTGTCAACCCCTTTCTTAGCACACACCGTACAGAGAGGCCATAGTGAAAGATACCAGTGGCCCCTGGTAGGCATGTCACTTGGTCCGGGGGCATGAGTGTTCCGGTGAGTCCGAGGGGGTAGCTCCCCTGTTTTGCGCGCAATATAAATTTTGTGATCCCATGCTAGTCGAGGTTGTAGCCTCCCCACTTAGAGTTTTGCTTAACGAGTGTCGTGGGTGATTCCAGGCACCGGTAAGTTAAGCTGGTGTGTGCGGGTCAGGTGTGTTTTCAATTCAAAGACCGTAAGCGGAATTAGTCCCGGTGGACTAAACGAATCCGTTACTTGTGGGTAAAGAGTACACCCTCTGCAGAGTTTATATCTATTCGAATAGCCGTGTCCGCGGTTAAGGACTACAGTCTGGGATGGGTCAAGTGTCGGTCTTCGGAGGAATTCTTCTAAACTTGAATATTGATCATGAAGTGTGATGAATGATGATTATGATTATTGTTATTGTGGACTAACAATTTATATCACCTAGAAGATTGAGTATCCCTGGGATGGTTCTACCTCCTGGATACTCATATTATTATTGTTCCATATAAGCCCTTTATGTGGTGTCGCACAGACGCCCGACTGTGGCATGCTTGTATTCATTTTCTTTATAAGCCCTTTATGTGGCGTCGCACAGACGCCCGACTACGGCATGTGTGTTATTTATTTTCCTTATAAGCCCTTTATGTGGCGTCGCACAGACGCCCGACTGCGGCATGTGTGTTATTTAATTTCCTTATAATCCCTTTATGTGGCGTTGCTCAGACGCCCGACTGTGGCATGCATGTTATTTATTTTTCCTTCTGAGCCCTTTATGTGGCGTCGCTCAGACGCCCGACTGTGGCATGCATGTTATTTATTTTTCTTCTAAGCCCTTTATGTGGCGTCGCTTAGACGCCCGATTGAGGTGTGCTTATATTATTATCCTTTCGAGGCGTCGCTTCAGACACCCGATCGGTTTATTTTTATTCTCTGATTACTTAGTCATGTTTAATATGAATGACATGCTTGCTTGCATCATGAATTTTATCTTGTGACTGGTTAAGTGATCGTGGGTTATTTCAGTGCATGAATACCACCTGCTATGTTATACTGTTTTCATTATGTCATCGAGTACATTCAAAGTACTCACTGGCTTGTCCCTGGCTATTGTCTTGGCCAGATTTCCTGCTTGGAGAGAAGCGAAATGTCGACAGCCCCGGAGCCTAGGCATCAAAGATAGCAGCCACGCGAAGATAGGAGTTATCCAGGTCAGCTGTTCCTGTGGGAAATGGAGTCCCATAGATGCTGATGACCCCGAACCACTTCCGCCACCAGCCACTAGAAACCTTTTGTTGTACTCATAGACCATAATGGTCTTGTACTTCAGACTTTGTAATTTTGCTTGGAATTTCTGTATCAAGAATGTGTCTCATCAGCTAACAGTAATCCTGGGGCTGGTGACCACAAGGACCATTTGCTGGGAAATTAATATCCTGTAAAACCAGTCCTGACAGTGTGCATCCAACTTGCTTGCTCATGAAGACCTTGGGCATTTGAGGAAGCCCGTCATAGGAATATACAAGCCAAGTTTGTAATAATGAATAGGTAATTCCCACTAGCATATGAAAATGATATATCATGAGACTCTCTACATGAGGAGCATAGTGCCACTTTGAGGCACAAGTGTGGTCACTGGTGCAGCGACGTGCTATACAAACGGTTTTTAACCCCTTTCCGCGACGTACTTTGAAACCGTCGCCTTGCATGTGTGGGCGATATGGGGGGTCCATCCCACACAACACAGAATAATCGTCGGCGATGGTGTCCAACGAACGCAAACGTTTGGCAAAACTAAGCGTATGGGATGTCCGCATCTATCACAAACGAGAGTCACCGGTCAACCGTTTGAGATATGGTGGACTTCCCATACGACCCATCCTTGCAACTCGTGTGAGATCACACTAACATCGCACGCGTTATTCTGTGGCTCACCGTTTACGATGTGCACCTAATCACAAACAGTTCACGATTAATAAGCGTGTATGATAAGGGGTATATCACAAACACTTATATTGGACAAACCGTTGGCGATATTTAACTAAGACTATAATTTAACCGTCGTACAAGTATCGGACAGGTTTAAGAAACGTCGTACTCGCGTCTGACAGGATAAGTATCGCACGCGCTATTATGTGGTCCAACGTTTGCGATGCATACTACATCACAAACAGTTCATCATTTTAAACTGTGTGCGACAGAGATTGTATCACCAACGTTGCATTTGGTTGCACCGTTTGTTATATTATCTGAAATCACACACGGTTCGCAAACGGCAACTGTGTGCATGGTTGCACGTGTTTTCTATCTGTGAAACATGTCGGATCTTGAGGTATATCACAAACGTTGAGACTTACAAACCGTGTGCGGCGTAATGACCCGTAGAGCATTTTTTTATTTTAATCGCTGCAATTTAAAATTGTACAGAATTTGAATTTGAAAGTAGGGAATAGCTTTTTACATATACATAGATAGGTTCATCAGCCAATGCATTATTCCATTCACAGGTACATACGCTCAAGAATTACGTCAATGAAAGAATTACATAAGCACCAAATAAAGAATGATGAACGACGGTTGAATACTTGTATTAAAGACGACAAAGAAAGAGGCAAAATATATTCTGATTGCTGTAAAAGGTGAAGCGGAATGCCCGTAGTGTGCCCTCCTCCATGTCGTCTGCACACACGACTCTACCCCAATCCCTTGTGATGGTCGACCGTCCATCCTTCAATATCTTCATGACTTCCAGATAGTCATTCTAGTCTGGTAGAAATACATGTACATTTGCATGTCCAATAATCATGTAGTTTGAGAGGTGATCTTGGGTAGACTGCGTTGGGAACCACTGCAAAGGAAAAAGATACAGAGATTGTCATCTAACAACTAATTATGTGCAGTAAAAAGGGTACATAGTTCTGACTTAATATACTTCATAAGACTGTTGTCTTGGACAAACTGTAAATAAATAGTTTAATTGCCACATTTTGACCCATTGTACTAGCAATCTTTATTAGTTACCTCACATGATGCTCTCTCCGTCCCACTATATAAGATCTAATTACATCCAATGCACAAACATATTGGATGTATTAGCGTCTTTTATTATGGGTGGAGGGAGTATAACATGGGAATCAAATATAGCCATGCGAACCAAAAACCATTAAAATAGGCATATGCTCACTACATCAGGCTTAACAACAACCAAATAAAGTCATTCATAATGGTATTGTTGAATTTGCATAGAACAAAGCTTGTACTTAAACATCAAATTGTATAATTGAACATCACAAAGTGAAAAAAATCAGGCGGTGTATAACTAAATAAACAAGGCATACTACAGCAACCAAATAGTCATTCATGTCGGTATTGTTGAAATTGCATAGAACGTAACATGTGCTTAAACATCAAATTCTATGATTGAACGTCACATTGTTAGAAAACCGAAATAAACAGGGCATGTTAACTACACCAGCTTTAACAGGAACCAATTGTATGATTGAACAACCAAATCTAGCAATTGAAGCTGGACATATGTTCACTACAAACAACCAAAAACAGCTAAACAAGGTATATGCTCACTACAGACAACCAAACATAGGCGTTCGTGAAATTGAACTGAAAAATTCATACTCAAGCGTAGGGCACACTTGTCGACGACAAGTTGTTGTCGTCAATGAGACCTGACTTGGTAGCTGACAATGCCAAAACATCGCCATAGAACGTGACTTCCATAAATGACAAAAGGGTCTCGTTGGCGATGAAGGAAATTTCCTGATAGCAAAGCAGAGTAGATCAGATGCATACTACAAACAACCAAATATAGGTATATGCTAACTACAGACAACCAAACATAGGCAGTGAAATTGAACTGAACAATTCATACTCCAGCATATCAAATTGCACTTTTGAACATTACAATTCATACTCCAGCATAGCACATTCCTGACAGCAAAGCAGAGTAGATCAGAGGCATACTACAAACAACCAAATATAGCAATTGAAACTGGACAAATCATAACCACTAACCACCAAAATACCTTTAAAGGAAGCATATGCTCACTACAATAGACTTAAAAGCAACCAAACAGCCATTCATATCAGTATTGTTGAAATTGCATAGAAGATAGAACGCACCATGTGCTTAAACATCATATTGTATGATTCAACATCACATTGTGAGAAAACGGAAGGAAACGGGGGCGTGTTAAATACACTAGCTTTAACGGGAACCAATTGTATGATTGAACAACCAAATCTAGCAATGAAACTGGACATATGTTCACTACAAACAACCACATATCACGCTAAACAAGGTATATGCTCACTACGGACAACCAAACGCATCATCACTGAAATTGAACTGAACAACTCATACTCCAGCATATCAAATTGCACTTTTGAACAATTCATACCCCTTGGAATAGCCTGGAGTGGGGGTGCCCACCGTGCGCTCCCTGTTGTGGCAGCTTATCTCCTTGCCTTTGGAAGAGCACGTCTGCAGGGTGACGTCCCTGATGTCATGGATAGGCTATTTCCCCTTGGAAGAGACGGATAGGGCGCCTTGTCGTCGTCGTCAATGAGGTCTGACTTGGCAGCTGATGATGCCGAGCCACCGCCATATATATAGAACGTGACCTTCAGTAATGACAAAGGGGCCTCGATGGTGATGAAGGCAAAATCCTAACAGCGAAGCATATTAGATCAGCGCGCGGGGGGGTGGAGGAGATCCAAGGAGGTTGAACCCGAAGGGGCGGGGGTGATATACTTAACCTGTATCATAGCCCGCGTCTGGGGGCCTCGGCGGCCACCTCGCCATCGTCTAGCGGACAGGCCTCGATATACCTCTTTTTGGCCATTCGCTCCTCCAGCTCCCCGGGAAGCATAGCCGGGATGAGGCAGCGACGCTCTGGAGTGTGGGTGAGGATGGGGATGGGGATCTGCGGGGAAGAGGGTGCTTCACAGGCCGACACTACGGGGTGGACCAGAGTTGTGCATGCATTATTCGACATGGAGGAGCACTGCTGTCGATTGCACGGACGACTCTAGTACAACCCCCTTGTGATGGATCTTCATGAGGACTTCGAGATAGTCACGGGAAGGCCTGTAGAGGATGACGGTGGAGTCGGGGGCGGCGGCGGCGGCAGGCTAGCTATGGTTCGAGCGAGGGAGAGGAGTGGTGTGAGCGGGAGTGGAGGTTTTCCTTTTTTTACGTTATCTGAGCAGAGGTTCTGTGGTGGGGAGGGGGGTAGGTGGTGTTTGAGGAAATGTCGCACGGCTACTGAAAATTTTACTAGGCGAGAATGCCGGGGCTACTGAAAATTTAGATTACGGGATTGAAGCGGCACGGCCAGGGCGGGAGCAACAAACATCGCACACAGCCGAAACATAATAAGTGTGTACTATCAAATAGGAAAAACCCGCGAAACCGCCATTTTTCAAATGGCTCAAGGTGGTAGATATTTTTACGAGGGAAGTCCAGTGGAACCCAATCGTGTCCAGCGCCCACCAGTGCACCGTGCTGATGTGCCAGCGGCGGATGGAATGGTTTCTGTTGAGTGTACAATCGCAAACGGTTGTTACATTTGAATCGTTTTCTATTTACTCCTGGAATAATAATAAGAATATAAAGGAGCATTTCGTCAAAAAAATGCTGGAAAGGGGTCAGAACACATATACACGCCTGCGTTGTCTCAAAAAAAACATACACGCCTGCATGTGGAACAATAATATGTATGCACAGGGTGGTTTGATCGTTCAAAATACCCAATGCGCAACTTTGATGTGGCACATGTCTCCTCCGTCACCACTTCGTGTCGGTGGAGGGGGAATCCTAGCCACAAATACATGCCCCCAAACAGGTATTGCGTATCACTCGTGTCGTAACACGAAAATGAAACATATACATGAATCCAGCATGGTCGAACCACATCATGTCTTTTCCGGTCAAAGCTGGACTATGGCCCGTGCACCTCCAAACACGGACATCCCGATCAAAGAATCAACACTTTTGGTCAAACCTCTCCTGTTGTTGGTCGAAAGGATGGACATCCACCGAGGCCCATGAATGGGCGTGGCGCCGATAATTAACCACGCGGTGGAGTGTCGAAGACAGCCATCACCCGTTGGTGGTGCAAAACATGTGTACGGAAATGTTGTGTTGCGTTTGAATTCATTAATATATACCTCATGTGCAACTTTGATGGGTCACATGCTTTGGAACGGGAAAGTCCCCCCCCCCCAGCCCCCCGAGCGAGTGTTCATGACGCGTACAACTAGTATGCTGATCGTCGATGGGAACGATTCACGCATTCGTAGGTGTGTGCTCAGACTTGGCTAAGGAAACTCAAATGACCTATATAATGTATACCATAACACAAAACAGTTGAAGGTTCCACCATGGTAACCTCTCTCTCGTTGTTAGTCAATGTGATGGACATCCACGCGGGCCCAGTAATGGACTTTGCAACGACAACCACGCGAAGGAGTATCCAAAGACAATCACCTTGCATGGAAGTGTTGTATGATGTTTACATACCCAGCACACAAACTTTAGTGTGGCACACCTTCCTCGGGAATCTTAAAGTCCGCACGGAAAGCGAGGTTCACGACGCGTGGTATATATATACCCCCCCCCCATTCGAGCCGATGGGAGAGACATTCATGCGTACACTACACACACTCAAATTATACCATGTAATCTCACACCCATGGCCTACTGCAAACATCGACCAAAAAAGAATCCACAATAATTAACCTCTCTCGTTGCGGTACAAAAGTACGTGAGGCCACAGATGGGAGTGACACTAATAATTGTGCAAGGGGGGTGGTGTGTCCGGGGACAACCACCGCCTCCATGCTGCCTTAACATATGTACGAAGGTGTTGTGTGATGTTTTGAATACCCAATGCACACCTTTCATGTGGCACCTTCGCAAATCGGAAAAAAGGGAGGTTCACCACTTGTACAATGAGCACGCGCATGCACACATGTGCCCAAACTTTCGTCCGTAATCTTATCATGATATTCGCCGAAACATGGACTTAGATGAATCCACCTTTGATCAAACCCCTCTCGCGGGCGCCATCCAAGGTGATAGACCACGCGGGGGCAACGAATGGGTGTGTAAGTGGTAATCGCATGAGTGAGTGTACGAGGACCACCTCCGCATGCATGAGACACAAACATATGCATGAAAAGTTCATGATCGAGATGCATTAAATATATACCCAATGCACGACTTTTGACGTGGCATGTGTGCCTCACCTGAAGCTGTCAATGGTTAAAACCGGTACCCGCATCCCCATGGGTGTTTACTATATGAGGGCACGGAGAAGTGCGAGCTTGAATTCCCATGGGGAAGATGGTGGTTCAAATACCTTACCCAGCGTGCAGGACGAGGATGGGGATGGGATATACATAGCATTACCCGCCTTAACCATGAAGTACTTACATGTGGGCTCTCAAATTAGTAGACCCCACGTAATTTGCGACCTCGGTCACCCAAATTTCCATAGATCCCACCCATCTCGCCCAAATATCCCTAAGAAATCCCAAACTTAGCCACAACATATTGTTTATTTGCGTTGGAGTACTGTTTTTTTACTGAAATACTATCGAATGTTGTTCTTAAATGCATGTTGGGTTTCCCCAAGGGGATAAAGAAGTGGCAACGGGGATGGGAAACATTTTATCCCCGCGCATGGGTACGAAGACGGTGACGGGAATGGGAGGGCGGTGATTGGGACGGGGATGGGAAACATTTTATCCCCGCGCACGGGTACGGAGACGGTGACAAGAATGGGAGGGCGGTGAAGGGGACGGGGATGGGACTCCAATATACCTGCCTGAGTAATCCCCATTGTCAGCTTGATGCCTAACTAACCGGACAACCCCACATGGTGGCGCACATACGACGCGTATTGTGTGCCGGACCCCACACCCCCACTCGTCCCACCACACCACCGTCACTTCGAGGCATGCACGTCAAACTTTTTTATGTAGTGCACATGTGACAATAGGAGTGTAGTGTTACAATTCGATTTGTAAAGAACATTAAGACATTATATACATCAAATTGATTCCTTAGGTATTTAATTTGTAACATTCAAATTTGAACTATATGCACAGGCGGTTGTGCGCTCGAATGGATTAGAAATTCATTTTTTTTTGTAGGGTGCATGTTTATAGTCCCCATGGAAGGAAGAACAATAAATTTTGAACTTCTCGGGGCCGCAACATTGACTATTGGCTATCAATTTGCAGCAAACGCCCAGCTAAGCTAGAATTCATGAAACATTGACATGATTTCATGATATGGAACTTATAGGTCGTGGCAAATAAATCGTACAATTTGAGAGAAGTTTTCATCTAAGCTTCTTGCAAACGGGGGCTTATTAATAAATGCAACACAGAACCGTCACGTTTACATCGCAAACGGTTTACTAATCCAAACTTTTTTTATTTACTCCACGTATTAGCATTGGATAAAGTCAAGCTTTGTAAACTTTGGCCAAATTTAGAAAAAAATGTTAACGTTTACAATTAAAAATTATTACCATTGGCTTCTTTATTGAATGTACTTTCACATCATATATATTTGTCATGGTAATTATTTCTATTTCTTTCTTTAAAGTTGGTCAAACTGTATCAAGCGCGATCCTTGCACGCAGATGTGATTTGACGGGACGCGTGCTAGTAGCAGGTCGCCTCGCAGCCTGACCGGGATGCATGTGAGAAGGTGGTTGAATTGATGGGAGGCGTGTTCGCTAAGTAGTTTCGCAGGGAGACTTGCAGTCAGACGTGTGAATTGACGGTGCGCATGCCAGCAGTCCGGCGCACAGGCGCCTCACCGGGAGGCGAGCCGTCCCTTTAAACTGCCGCCCGCCTCCCTCTCATGTCCCAACTCCCCTTTATTAACCACGCCCGATCCGTCGGCTTTAACATTCTCGCTACACACAATCCTCTCTCACCCCCAGCATCCTCGCCGCCATTCTCAATCGTCATCAGCGGCCTCCCTGCACCATGGGAGGGAGTAACCATGTTGGTGCCGGCGAAGCACCCGAGCACAGCGTGAAGGTGGGCACAGAGATTGCCGTCGTCGGAGATGACGTATCGCGCGGACAGCAGCGCGGCCTTGACGTTGTCGCCGCCGCCGCGCTTCCCCAGCCGGAGCCGAAGGTCCACAACGACTCTGATGAACACTCCAGCGACGACAATGACTCGGACGGAGAACTGGTTTGCCATATATACCCATTTTTGGTAAATACATATGATAGGCTGATTGGTTTGCTACCAAAACATGGCATGCCAACTTTTGGTATCAAATCAGTTAGCTTCGATTTAGGGTTCACGTTGTCGCATGATATAGTATGTTTCATAAACTTTGCCTTGCAAATTTATGTTTCATAAACTTTGCCTTGCAAATTCGCATTATAAAATATACGGACGTCACATTCTTTACTATGTATAGGTGCTATCTGACGATGTGGACAGCGAGGATGAATACTTCCAGGAGAGGTTCAAGAGGCAAAGGCTCAGAGAGCTTATGGCTGGAAAGTACAACAAGCGTGTTAGGAAGAATGGGGGCTATGGATGCCCGTTCAGCAACCATAAGATTAACAACACGTACTCGAGTGTTCTGGCGCATGCAAGAGGACGAGCCGCTGGCTCCTTCAAGCAGAAGTATTCTCGCAGGATAGCGCACGCCGCGTACGCCCAGTTCCTGGAGAATCTTAACCATCAAGCATGAAGATGAGATGTTGGATTGACTGTTTCGAAAAAAAATGTTGGATTGAATCTATCTAGTTTGTGTATTATATTTTTTCCTGAGATTGAAACTGTGCGATGACTTTCATTATGCGGTATCTCCATCACACCGAAGTGCTAGTTTACTTGAGAATAATATTTATATATGATTTATCACACACGGTTGGATCTAATAAACCGTTTCCTCCGAAGCACATTATTCTAGGACAGAATCCCTCAGCACCACTTGAAAAAAAAAACTCAGCACCCACACGTCACAAAACTCTCGCCTGCTCCCCTCCCCGCCCCCCTCCCCACCCCAGTAGCACCTACACTAACACTAGTACTCTGGGACTCTCCATGCATGTCACCGTCTATCCCCACGGCAACCACTTAGCTCAACGCATGTCGCCGTCGCCGGCTGTCGCAAAACGCCACCGCATATCTCCACTGCCGATTGCCGCGGCCTATCGGCACTGACTTTCTCAACGATGCTCGCTGTCGACCCAGCTCGCCCGATTGGGGAATCTTCGGTACTGTTTTTTTTTCATGAAGAACCAGGTAACTAATCTACTGAAATATTTCCGCTCATCTCTTATCCCAGTCCGTCGGCCCCTTTTAATCACCCGTCCAAAATCGCCGTGGATTCATGTTTCTTCTAGCTAATGTGAGGGTTTTCATTCATAGAGTGTACAGTGCAAGGACACATCAGGGCTATGCGGACTTGGCCAAAAAACCGAGGAGTTCCATCTCATCGTACCAGACGACTTCACGGAGCGCACGGTATGTTCAATCTCACACTACCTGGGTTGACATGCATGGCCTATTCATTTTCTGAACCTATACTATAGATTGCTACATTTGGATAAAACGTGCCACATGCAGCATTTACGTCAAATGTGATTTCTTCTTCTTATCCTTCTCCTCTATATTAGGCAAATTAATGTTGTATTGTTCTTTCGTTTACTCTCATATATATTTGCACGACATGGTGGTTACATTATCTGTTTACTAGAAATTTTTTGTCCTTTCAAATCAACGGATGTGCATGCTGTTCTTTTAACTACTACTCTCATACTATCACGTTAACAGGTTCTATAACAATCTTATCATTTCCTGCAGTACAACCCTTGCGCTGCAACGACAACTGTAGCGCTTAATCTTTGCCTTTACATAACTGAAGACTCCAGGGATGTCATATTGAGCACAAACCATGGATTTACAATCGTTGTTTCTGTAAAAATTGATGAAGATTGTCACTCCTACTTTGAAGAAGGCCTTTGGGGAGAAATTTCTAAGTTTCTGTACTGAAAGCTGGCACTAAAATTACGCTACACCTAAAAGATGTAGGAGATATACCCTAGAGGCAATAACAAATGTTATTATTTATCTCCATGATCATAATTATGTTTATGTTCCATGCTATAACTGCTATGGTTCTCGAGTCTGCAATAACCACGAGGCTTGAAGGAAGACTCATATGCACGTGTGGAATAATAAACGGTAAAATGTATTCCTAGTCTGGCCTCTAAGACTAGCTCAAGTGTTGCATGATGGTTCTATTTTCCTGATCATGGGCATGACTATGCCGGCAACTTTGAGGGCACAATGTTAGTAGAACACTTGTGTTGAATCGACCCGATTGATGTTATGCTATGAGATTCATTCATCATAAGTTAATGGTTAATAACACAGAGAAGTTAATGTTTGCATAATTCCTTAGACCATGAGAGTGTTGAGTTTCTTCATACTTGCTTCATGAACTTTGGGGTTTGTTAAACGTCATCCGTAAATGGGTGGCTATTACGGCGGCTTACGGGTTCATGGAAAAGTGTGTTAAGTAACTTGATAGCTCAAGATTGGGATTTGCTCCTCCGACGATGGAGAGATATTCTCGGGCCCTCTCGGTGTTATGGTATCCATCATCGTCTGGCCAGACACAAGTGTGATTTGATCACAGGGATGCCGGAACACAGAAACGAGAAAAGAGAACAAAAACCGGCAACGAGGTAACTGGCATTGTGGACAAGTGTTGATCCACGAGGATGCCGATGTTTCTCACCTCGGGTATTTGTAACATATCGCGAAGCAACAGGAATAGCACACGGCAACTGGAGGTTCACTCGAATATTCATTCGTGTGGGTATAGGGGTCAATATGGGTGTCCACGGCTCCGATGTTGATCATTGATCGGAAGGGGTTCCGGGTCATGTCTATACTTCACCGAACCTATAGGGTCACACGCTTAAGGGTCATCTATCTGCTGAATACTAGACGGGGAGTCTGAGAGAAAATCACCGAAAAAGTTTCGGACGAAACGGAAACGTTTCGGAGAGGATATCGGAATAGTTCCGGTGAAACCGAAAAGTTGTTTCGGAGTACACCATAAAGTCAAAATGGTTTCGGCACATGCCTGATAATTCTTGGAGGGTGCCAGAATCGTTCTGGAAACTTTCTGGAATTTTCCGGGATGAAAACCGGAAATGTTTCGGAGCTGCCGGAACCGTTTCAGATGCTTTTCGCAGATGAAAATCACTAAACCGGAATTGTTTCGGATTGCGTTGAAAATTATTTTAGTGGGTACTGGAAATGTTCTAAGCCCACATGAATATTTTCAGTTCGAACGGACGCTGAAATATGTCATCGTGAATAGTGAAAGTGCTTTTTGGATTACTTTTTGGAAAGCCACCTTTTTGGGCTTTTGCTCCAAAATATCTTGGAGATGACATGGATGGATGTGGCTGAAATTTCAGCCCCTCCACCCCTCCTTCTCCTATAAATAGAGGTAGAGGGGGCAGCCCAAAACTCATCCCTTCTCACATACAAGTGCCATGCATGATCTGGCTTTCTCTCTCCCTCCCAGCGAAATAGTTTCGTAGAGCCGAAAGGCTGTCTGGGTTCCGGTGGGAACTAGTTCTGGACGGCGAAGCCCTGCCGGATAGATGACACCGTATGTGTGCAACTCTGTAGAGAGATCGTAGTTTCGGTCTTAGTTCGAGAGTGCCTCCCGAAGGGCTGTCCGAGTTACTGTCCGTGTTTCGGGGGTCCTCCCGAAGGGCTGTCCGAGTGACCCGCCCGAAGGGCTGTCCGAGTGACCCACCCGAAGGGCTGTCCATGAGGCCTCCCGGAGGGCTGTCCGAGGATCCGTCCGGTGGGACTATCCGAAGGACTGTCCAGAGGCCTCCCGGAGGGCTGTCCGAGGATCCGTCCGGTGGGACTATCCGAGGGACTGTCCAGAGGCCTCCCGAAGGGCTGTCCGAGGATCCGTCCGGTGGGACTATCCGAGGGACTGTCCTGAGGCCTCCCGAAGGGCTGCCCGAAGATCCGTCCGGTGAGCTGACGAGGGAGTACATCCTCGCGGTTGGGAGGTTGTAAAATCCTAGCTGCGGGGATCTGCACCGCCGATCGTCATCGACTCTACTTCCGCTGCGCTACGAGTCGGTAACGAAAAAGATCAAACCTTGTATGCAGTCTCCATAGTGATCCTGGGCTGGTACGTAGGTCGGAAAATTTTTGTTTTCTGCTGCGTTCCCCAACAGTGGCATCAAGAGCCGTGCTATGCGTAGATGTAGGTTGCGATCTAGAATACATAGAGATGTATGGGTATTGCACAATATAATTAGGTAGTAGATGAGTTCTATTACTGAAAATTATTTGTGCGGGTAGCAGATGAAATCTGTTACCCGATGTTCTTGTTGCTTCCCTGGAATTTGCATATTTCTGATCTTGATAACAGTATGGTGGAGTTTCAATGTTCTGGCAATCCGCGATCCTGATTGATCAACGAAGTGCTAACAGTTCATTGAATTCCACCGTAGTTAAAAAGAAAGATGAAATTTCGCAGACGAAAGGGCAATGCAGATATGATCTGCACGGGGGTCACGCGTATGACGAAGTTTAGTATGGGGCTCGAGATTTTATTATCTCGTGTTTCATACACCCCGCAATGTTAATCTAGCGACTTGGATTATCATGCTTGATGATGGACGTTGGTAGCTTCGGTTTGTTTCGAAACCTTAGAAGCCACGTAAAATAAAATTTTGGATGAACCGATTAGAGGCGTCTAACTTGGTTTTGTAGGATGGTTTGCATGTGCATGTGATGTGGTATAGCAGTGCTCATTATAATTTGATTATGTATGAGATGACTATATAATGTAAAGTAATTAACATGACTTGCGTGTCATGATTCGGCATGATGGCTGGAGCCATATGATTGCACTTTAATGACCTGCGTGTCAACCTTATGTAATGCACTTATTTTATTAGCTATAGAGATAGCAATATTATCTGGTGCATCGACAAGGTGGTGGCAATCTTCGCGAAGGTGAACACCAACGCGAATGCCGAAGACGAAGAAATGAAAGACTTCTCCGTCAGAAAGGGCTATACCATATCATGCTATTATGAATTGCCTGAGATGTTTATCCCTTATGATGCACCCTTCTTGATTGCGCGGTAGTCGCTTTTTATTAGGGTGATCTCTCACAAAAATATCAAGTGGTTAGTGTTCTCCCAAGTGTAGCACCGTCACGGCACCTAACTTCTCGGACTGCGCCGTGTCACACGGGTACAAACGATTAGGGAAGTGTGAGGCGGGTGAGTTGAGACCTCGCAGCAAGATCACTTGGTTGTCTTGACGTTCAGGCATGACCGTCATGAGCTCGGAACACGTGCATCGAAAGATGAACAAGAATCACATAGAGATGTGATTGGCAAGTTGGCCTACCGGTTGAGATTTTCGTCATCAGTGGTGTTACACCAATGGCGAACAATTGAAATGGGGGTCTTGTATCACTCACAATCAATTATGAGAGATATTGATTTGAGTGGGAGCGCATTGTAGAATTAATTCTTTTAATTCTTAGTGCAATTAATTATGAACACTGTCTAAGTGTTATTTGCATAATAGTTGTAGAATAATGGCTCGCGTTTCCACCTTCCCAATTAAAATTGAATAGCTGTTAAATATCTGGTTAAAACTTTACGGTTGGTAACGTAATCAGAGGATTGTCCTCCAGAGTGCCGAGAAGGACTTGTCCTATCGCATGCTTTCGGTATTCTCCCGCTAATGCTATGGATCATGTGACTCTCGTCCATCGATCCAAAAGCTAGAATTCCGTTTCAGTCAAGTGCAATATGTTTGCTTCCATGAGACCCGAACTTCGAAAGTTTGGATAGTTATGTGATATTCATGGAATCTGAAAATCATTTTCAGAGACAGACAAAGGCTAAAAGATATGAGATATCCAAAGCAATGTTTGTTTGCAAACTATTAGTAAAGGAGTTTACTATGCATTAGACTGATAAGAGAGGGATCCAGAAGAACGCCTGTCATATGATGATGGTGAATAAAACAAACAACTTAAAGAGAAAGGAAGTGTCCGAAGGGTGTTAGTGAAACTTTCACGCCTAGGAAGTCCGGGGCTATCACCACTCTTAAGTTGGGTGCTTCTTCTGAGAGTAGGAGAAATACCGAAAGTTAAACTGATAGAAGTATAAAGGCAAAAGGAAAGAAGACTGGAATATCCAGCTCATGTATGAATGTCATACAGGTTTTTGATGTATAGAAGGCTGGTCAAAGATATAGTTCTTGGGAATTATGGTTAAACATGTTAATCACTAATTCTTGGGTATTGTGAGTTAATCACAAAGATACCCACTCGATTGCATTCTGTTGCAACTCGATGTAAGAACTACTATGGCCTGAAAGACTAGCCAGGAATGAGGTTTAGATACACGCAGGGAACATAGTAAATGTTACTATGCCTTCCATAGGTGTATTCCCTATGTATTTACTTTCATAAATCATTTTAGAGTTTTACACACTCTAGCCCATTGCATAAAGTATCTTGCAAGAAGGTTGTTCATAAGAGAACTTTTAATGTTCGGAGTTATGAATAACAAAAGGGCCATACTTTCATTATGAATGAGAAGTATGTTATGAATATTGATAATAATACATTACCTCTGTATTTACTTTCATAATTCATTTAGAGTTTCATACACTCTAGCCCTTTGCATAAGGTATCTTGCAAGGAGGTTATTCATAAGAGAACTTTTGATGTTCGGTGTTATGAATAACATGAAGGGCCATGCTTCCATCCAGGATGGGATGTATGTTATGAATATTGATGGTAATATGATACATCCATAACACTAACGCTAAATGTCGCAAGACTAAAAGAATACCACATATGTGTGGCACTGCATTTGGTCACATTGGAGAAACCCGCATGGAAAATTCCATTATGATGGATTTTAAAGTCATTTGATTTTGAATCATCTGACACTTGCAACTTTCCTCCGAAAAGTGAAGTGACTGAAATACCGTTCACAGGCCATAAGGAACGAGCAACAAACTTATTGGTGATCATACATTTTGATGTGTGTAGTTCAATAAATGTTGTTGCAAGTAGTGGATTTATCTATCTTCAGAAATGACTCAAGTAGATATATTGATATTTACTTGATGAGACGTAAGTCTGGATCTTTTGAATTCATTCATAAGGTTTTCAAAAATGAAGTAGAAGTTGTTGTAACAAGAAAATTATGTTTCTACAATTCGATTGCAGAAAGGAATATTTGAGTTACAAGTTTAGCGAATGTCTGATGAGTTGTGAAAGGGGTTTCATAACTTGCACCTCCCGGAGCACCACTGCAAGTGGAGAGTCCGTGTAGATGTAATTGAACCATTCATGACATGGTAAGATCAAAGATGACATAAATAAATTTGCCATTATCCCTTTTAAAGTGATGCTTTAGAGACTGCGGCTTTTACACTGAAAAGAGCTCCATCGGGTCTGTTGAAATGACGCCATGGTATGGTACGCCCAACCATATTATATCTTTTCTTAACATTTGGAATATGGGGCTTGTGTAAAAGGTTACAAACCTATTCCAAATCAGACAAGTGCTACTTTGTAGGTTATCCCAAGTCATTGGGTATTTCCCCACCACAATACCGAGGCAAATAGGTTTGCCACAAAGAACGGTATGCTTTTTTGAAGAAAATGGTTCTTTCAAAAAGGTGAGTGGGAGAACAGTGCAACTCGACGAGATAAATAGTATCATCGTCATCAGATCAAAGGAAAGGAAACTTGGAAGTGATTCCAGAGTTTCCTACTGCGACTGATACGGAAGTCTCTACAATAAAATGTATGGACTTCAGTCGAACTTGCAGCTGAACCACGTAGGCAAAACTCGTGCAAACCTCTCAGGTGCGCAAGCGAGATATTGTTGTTAGACAACAGTATACCTACGATACACAAGGAAGCGTTGATGGGCCCTGACTTCGGAATTGGCTAAATGCAAATACAATCTGAGATAGTTTCCATATAAGTAATTCAAGATTAAAATCTTATTACACCTTTTCGGAAGACTTAGAGTCTAACGAAATTTATGGAACTATAAACTGATGTGGATAAAAGGTTTTATCCATAAAGCTCGACTTGTTGCAATAACAAGTTCAAGGAGTTGACTACGATGAGATTGTCTCACCGTAGCGATGCTAAAGGTCGGTTCGGATTGAACTAGCAATTAATACATATTTCAACATGAGATATGAAACATGGATGCCAAAAGGATTTCCATATGATGGAAATACAACCTAGGACTTGTATGAGATACAGTCCAAAGTATTTTGTCGATCCAGAGGATGCTAGTAAGTATGCAAACTTCAGAGTTCCAGCGATGGACAGAAGAGAGCAAAATGGAGTTGGAATCTTCGTTTTTGATGAAATAGTTTGATTTCATCAATGGATAACGAAGATGCTTGTGGTTTCAAGAAAGTAAGTGGGAGCATAATAATATTTCTAAAAACTTTGTGTGCTTGACACATTGTTGATTGGAAATTTCTTGACACGAATTAGTACTTCATTAAAAATAGTTTTTCGATGAAGTGCTTGGGCTAAATAGCCTTGACATTAGGCATATTTATCTACGAGATAGAATTGCCTAATAGGCTAAAGCCAAAAATACATATTGACAAGATGCTAAAACCTTTTAGCATTAAAACGCCAAGGAGTGATTCTTGCCGAAGTCACATGGAAAGAGTTTTTGCAAGACTCGGTGTCCCAAAACACTGATGAGCGAAATACATGATGGAGATTCCACACACTTTCGTGTTTGGATTAATCATGTATTCCATGGTATGTAAAACAACCAGATATGTCCAATACTCCAAAGTTGTTGCGAGTATAGATACCATAGTGATCAAAGTACTGATCATAGGACAACAGTGAAAGATGTCATTGAGTACTAGAGTAGTAGTGATGACATGTTTTCTCGCAAGCAGAGATTATGAAGTGCTCGTTGTAATTAATTACATCGATACAGTCTTCATCAATGCTCCATGCGATTTTTGATTTAAGTTAAGGGTTTTGTGTAATACACAATATGGTGGCACGGTAGTTGGAAATTGTTCCAAACATGATACTGTGGCGAATTCTATAACAAAGGCTGAGTATGTTGACGCTTAAGAAGCGACAAAGAAGTTGTTGAATCATATAGTTCATTCATGAACTTAGTATGGTTCCAAGATGGCTTTGGTCTATGGGACACTATTGCAGATAGTTGCTCCATAGCTCAGTCTGAGGAATCAGGTTTCGACCAATGATTCACACATATGCAAAGCCAAGTCCACACAAAATATGAATTTTGTGAAAGCGTAAAAACGCGAGGATATGCAAAGTTACACACGGAGCTGAAGTTGTCAGATCCGTTGGACATCAGGCTATACCACAAGCGAAGCATATTTTACACCAGTATGCCACAGGTGTAATGTGCATTAGCATTGACTAGATTATTGACTCTAGTACAAGTGGGAGTCTGTAGGAGATATGCCCTAGAGGCAATAACAAATGTTATTATTTATCTCCATGATCATAATTATGTTTATGTTCCATGCTATAACTGCTATGGTTCTCGAGTCTGCAATAACCACGAGGCTTGAAGGAAGACTCATATGCACGTGTGGAATAATAAACGGTAAAATGTATTCCTAGTCTGGCCTCTAAGACTAGCTCAAGTGTTGCATGATGGTTCTGTTTTCCTGATCATGGGCATGACTATGCCGGCAACTTTGAGGGCACAATGTTAGTAGAACACTTGTGTTGAATCGACCCGATTGATGTTATGCTATGAGATTCATTCGTCATAAGTTAATGGTTAATAACACAGAGAAGTTAATGTTTGCATAATTCCTTAGACCATGAGAGTGTTGAGTTTCTTCATACTTGCTTCATGAACTTTGGGGTTTGTTAAATGTCATCCGTAAATGGGTGGCTATTACGGCGGCTTACGGGTTCATGGAAAAGTGTGTTAAGTAACTTGATAGCTCAAGATTGGGATTTGCTCCTCCGACGATGGAGAGATATTCTCGGGCCCTCTCGGTGTTACGGTATCCATCATCGTCTGGCCAGACACAAGTGTGATTTGATCACAGGGATGCCGGAACACAGAAACGAGAAAAGAGAACAAAAACCGGCATTGTGGACAAGTGTTGATCCACGAGGATGCCGATGTTTCTCACCTCGAGTATTTGTAACATATCGCGAAGCAACAGGAATAGCACACGGCAACTGGAGGTTCACTCGAATATTCATTCGTGTGGGTATAGGGGTCAATATGGGTGTCCACGGCTCCGATGTTGATCATTGATCGGAAGGGGTTCCGGGTCATGTCTATACTTCACCGAACCTATAGGGTCACACGCTTAAGGGTCATCTATCTGTTGAATACTAGACGGGGAGTCTGAGAGAAAATCACCGAAAAAGTTTTGGACGAAACGGAAACGTTCCGGAGAGGATATCGGAATAGTTCCGGTGAAACCGAAAAGTTGTTTCGGAGTACACCATAAAGTCAAAATGGTTTCGGCACATGCCTGATAATTCTTGGAGGGTTCCAGAATCGTTCTGGAAACTTTCTGGAATTTTCCGGGATGAAAACCGGAAATGTTCCGGAGCTGCCGGAACCGCTTCAGATGCTTTTCGCAGATGAAAATCACTAAACCGGAATTGTTTCGGATTGCGTTGAAAATTATTTTAGTGGGTACTGGAAATGTTCTAAGCCCACATGAATATTTTCAGTTCGAACGGACGCTGAAATATGTCGTCGTGAATAGTGAAAGTGCTTTTTGGATTACTTTTTGGAAAGCCACCTTTTTGGGCTTTTGCTCCAAAATATCTTGGAGATGACATGGATGGATGTGGCTGAAATTTCAGCCCCTCCACCCCTCCTTCTCCTATAAATAGAGGTGGAGGGGGCAGCCCAAAACTCATCCCTTCTCACATACAAGTGCCATGCATGATCTGGCTTTCTCTCTCCCTCCCAGCGAAATAGTTTCGTAGAGCCGAAAGGTTGTCTGGGTTCCGGTGGGAACTAGTTCTGGACGGCGAAGCCCTGCCGGATAGATGACACCGTATGTGTGCAACTCTGTAGAGAGATCGTAGTTTCGGTCTTAGTTCGAGAGTGCCTCCCGAAGGGCTGTCCGAGTTACTGTCCGTGTTTCGGGGGTCCTCCCGAAGGGCTGTCCGAGTGACCCGCCCGAAGGGCTGTCCGTGAGGCCTCCCGGAGGGCTGTCCGAGGATCCGTCCGGTGGGACTATCCGAAGGACTATCCAGAGGCCTCCCGGAGGGCTGTCCGAGGATCCGTCCGGTGGGACTATCCGAGGGACTGTCCAGAGGCCTCCCGAAGGGCTGTCCGAGGATCCGTCCGGTGGGACTATCCGAGGGACTGTCCTGAGGCCTCCCGAAGGGCTGCCCGAAGATCCGTCCGGTGAGCTGACGAGGGAGTACATCCTCGCGGTTGGGAGGTTGTAAAATCCTAGCTACGGGGATCTGCACCGCCGATCGTCATCGACTCTACTTCCGCTGCGCTACGAGTCGGTAACGAAAAAGATCAAACCTTGTATGCAGTCTCCATATTGATCCTGGGCTGGTACGTAGGTCGGAAAATTTTTGTTTTCTGCTGCGTTCCCCTACAAAAGAGCCTTACGATACGATAAATGCTAACTTCCCCGACGACATTCTCCGTACATGCTATGTTGGAATTAAGTGTTCTTTGTAGTATCTGAATGTTGACTTGCGTAGCAATATCAATGTAACTGTGTAGTATTTCAGCAGCGAATTGGGATTTCATTTTCTTAATCTGTTAAAACTGTTCCTACCTAGTAAGTAGTAACTTGTAATTACCAATACACTATTCTTCTACCCTGATCTAGCTACATAATCACTATCCGCCCACTGCTCCACTCTTGACAGAAAGATACGCCGGCGGCCATTCTCCGGACGTGGATGTTGAGGTTGCCAACAAGCGGAGGCGGGCTGAGCCAAAAACACAAGCGTCTCCGATAGGCGTAGACTTCATCAGCAGCCTCCCCGACGATATGTTGAGAGTCATCATCTTCCTCCACCCTATCGAAGATGGCGTGCGCACAACCGTCCTCTCTTGGCGGTGGCACCCCTTATGGCGCTGCGCCCCTCTCGGCATCATTAGCGAGCACATGCTTTGCACTGGCTATCGCAAACGCTTGGATGCATTATCCCAGATCCTCGGCACACACTGTGGCCCAATCAAAGGCCTTTCCATGGGCAAGTTTCGTTCCAATGGCAAGGACCGAGCCAAGCTTGACGAGTGGTTCTTATCGCCAACCCTAGATCATCTCGAGGAGCTCCATTTTAATGATGGACATATGCGCCCGCTGCCACCCTCCTCGCTGCGCTTCGCGCCAACGCTGCGCTTCGCAAGGTTCTTGAACTGCCATTTCCCCCAGATTAACGCCAATCCCGCTCTTTTGCTACCTCGACTGAAGCACCTTGAGCTCGTCGCCGTCTGCATCCCCAACGACGACATGGAGCGCCTGCTCCGCGGCTGTACTGCGCTCGAGTACCTTCATATTCAGGCGATCAATGGGTTGAGTAGCCTCCACATCACCTCCATGAGACTCCGGGCAATTTGTGTGTATTGCTGGTGTTGCAACAGGAGATCGCACAAGGTGAATCACCAAATGGTCATTGTGGACGTGCCTTTACTTGAGAAATTACTTGTTGTTGATCAACAAGGTCCAACAAGAATCAGGGTCATTCATGCACCGAAATTGACAGTGTTTGGCTACTCGCTCGTCAACTTATCTAAACTTGTTTTTGGATCCATAACCGTCCAGGTACAACAATCGCCCTCTTCTCATTCTTGAATTAACATTTTTTCTCTCTATTAAAGATGTATGTTCGTCTGTCATCTAGAAAATCATATCGACAAGCTTGACCCCGTATCTACGCGGAGTGAAGGTCTTAGCAGTAGAATCTATCGGCCCCGACCTGGGCCAAGTTGTCAGATTGCTGAGATTCTTTCATGTTAAATTTTAACCACAAGGGAGTTCAAATTTTGAAACCCTGCAAATCGTAAGAGGTCCGTTGTGTGTCCAAGTACTAATACATTCTCTTCTTTCGCAGATACGGTTAGGCCCGGTAGTGGATAATGTGATACAATATAACAATCCCATCGAATGCCTTGATCTCCATCTCTCAGAAATTACTTTGAACTCCTACTGAGGGACCTTACCGGAGATTATATTCGCCAGGTTCTTTGTTGTGAGAGCAAGTGTGCTAAAGATAATGAGATTTTCCCTACATTTATCGCACAAAAAAGAATGGTTTGATGATCAGCTCCGGCGACTAGGACAGAATGGAAAACTCTCTGCAGAAGCTCAATTTCGTTTTGTAACTTCATTTGACAGACTATTCGGAAGTCCTAATGCCAAGCCCATAAATGACATGTCAGTGGCGGATCCCTTTGCAGAAATATTGAAGTTGCGAAACTAGTAGTAATATCAGTATGAACCTATCATATATGTTCATGTTCAGCTGATCAGCGCGGGCGTCTAGAGCTGCATGACAAAGTTTCCTGCATAAGCTGAATTTCATTTCTATTATCGGTTTGAACCTTGTAATCTTTGAATTTGAGCCTTGTAATGCTGGAATTTGAACCTTTGTACTATTTCTGTCATTTGTGATACAACCATGCAAATGACATCTTATGAGGGAGACTCTTATTTTGGTAGTACTATCTTTTCCTTAGTATGCAATGGCCGATTAATATCTGGACATCAATATGCAATTGACGATTAATATCCGGACCTTAAGAAGCAGAACCATGACCGAGGTGTGCGCCAATGTTATGTGTGTATTGGATGCTTAATTTGGCTATGCAATCATGTTCTTCTAAATAGAGCATAGATGTTTGTGGGCAGATTGAGCAAATCACATCGCATACGGAATAACCAACCAAATCCGTTGGTGATGATTTCATCAGTCCCTGACAGTTCTTTATCCGGAACTGTTTGCCCACAACACATCCGAGTGGCATGTGTACATCACACACATCTTGATCTGAGAAACCGTTTGTGTTACTTTTGCTTATCGCACACAGTTCATCCCAGTGGCCTGTATGCGGTCTATCACACACATCTTGATCTATGTAACCGTTTATGTTATTTTACCTCGTCACAAACAGTTCATCCGAGTGACCTGTATGCCGTCTATCGCACACGTGATCATCTGGACAATCGTTTGTGTTCTGCTTGATCGGCGCAAATAGTTTATCGGGGTGAACTGTATGCCGTACATCGCACACACTTGTATTTTTATAAGCGTTTGTGTTATATTATCCAATCGCAAACAGTTTATCTAGGCCAACCGTTTGTCAAACATCGCACACGCAACTATTTTTTAGATCGTATTTGATGGATACGCCATCGCACACAGTTAACGTCATTAGCGACGGAGCTATAACTATACCGTTTGCGATTTGGTCATCGCACACAGTTTTGTCGAAGGGTCTCTGATTGATGTGTCGCGTTATCAGCATCCTGCAGTAGTGGGTAAAAGATAGTAGCAAAGTCTCTTCTCTCTTTTTCTCTCATTTTTTCCGAATGGTGGGCTCATTTGGCCTCCCCCATCTTTATTTTTCGTCTGGAGTCTCATCTCGACTTGTGGGAGAATCATAGTCTCCATCATTCTTTCCTCACTGGGACAATGCTCTAATAATGATGATCATCAAACTTTTATTTACTTACAACTCGATATGGAGAACTGATATGAAGATATGACTCTGTATGAATGCCTCTGACAGTGTACCAGGATGTGCAATGATCTAGCGTGACATGTATCAAAAATATGATGAACGGTGGCTTTGCCACAAATACTATGTCAGCTCTATATGATCATGCAAAGCAATATGATGATAAACAAACTAGTCATGTGAAATGACCATGGAATTTGCATGGCAATATATATGGGAATGGCTATGGAAATGCCATGATAGGTAGGTATGGTGGCTGTTTTGAGGAAGATATAATAAGGCTTATGTGCAACAGAGCGTATCATGTCACGGGGTTTGGATGCACCGGCGAAAGTTGCACCTATCCTCGAGGTGAGAATGGGCAATGCACAGTACCGAAGAGACTAGAAAATATGAGAAGGTGAGATTGCGTATGTCCATGGTTTCACATTAGTCATAAAGAACTGATATACTTATTGCAAAGTTTTATTAGTTTTATCATAAATCAAAGTACTACTCACATGCCCTGAGGGAAGAGGTTGGTAGGAGTTAAACATCGCGCGCTTCCGACCCGAAACAACACTAGGATTTCAACGAGGAATAGAAATGCTCACACATCATAACCATGCCTCTTTAATTTTTAGATGAACAAAAAGGAAAACCTCTCTTAATATCGACACTTCTACGGGTCAACAATTATGAACTCGCACCTTTTTCATATTACCACATCAATATCATTCACCCACAATTTCTCTATATGTGCTACATGATGGTTTTGATTATCACTCATTGAATACCTAATATTTTTGACTAGTATTATGACCCATGCAAATTACCGTCACTATTTATTAACTCTCAAACAAATATAAGTGAAGAACGAGAGTGAAATCATTTCTATAAAATCTATACGCCACCGTGCTCAAAAAGATATAAGTGAAGTACTAGAGCAACTGCTAAGCTCAAAAGATATAAGTGAAGCACATAGAGTATTCTAACAAATTATGATGAAGGTGTGTCTCTCTTAAATAGGTGTGTCTAGCAAACAATGATTGTGGCAAAATTAAAGTGAAAGAAAACAAAAGCAAACGGCGCTCCAAGCAAAACTCATATCATGTGACGAAAAAAAATATAGCTGCAAGTGACATACCGATGGATTGAGACGAAAGAGGGGATGCCTTCCGGGGCATCCCCAAGCTTAGACGCTTGAGTCTCCTTTAAAATATTATCTTGGGGTGCCTTGGGCACCCCAATCTTAGGATCTTGCTACTCCTTATTCCGTGGTCCATCATGATAACACCCAAAACTTGAAAACTTCAATCACACAAAACTCAACAAAACTTTGTGAGATCCGTTAGTATAAGAAACATATTGCATACTATAGGTACTGTTATAAATTGATTATTATTTCGTAGTTGCATAATAGGTACTGTATTCTAACTTCTCCATGGCTTATACCCCCCGATACAAGCCATAGCATAATCAAAACAAGCAACTATGCAAGCAAAAACAGAATCTGTCTAAAACAGAACAGTCTGTAGCAATCTGTAGAGAACCTATACTTTTTTAACTCTAAATATTCTGAAAAATTAGGACAACCTCGAAAATTTGTATAGAAACACTGTGTAAAAATATCAGATCATTATCACACTCCAGTAAAAAATGAAAATTCCTGTACTGGATTCAAAAGTTTCTGTTTTGTTTCAGCATCGATTCTACTCATCTTGTGAGTCATCCCAAAGGATTTACTTGGCACAAACACTAATTTAAACACAAAAACATAATCATTGCATAGGCAGTAATCATGCTATAAAAAATAAACAGAAAGTTTAAAGCAAAAATTTAAAGATAAGTATTGGGTTGCCTCCCAACAAGTGCTATTGTTTTATGCCCCTAGCTAGGCATAATGCATAGTTTCACGTATTGTCATCTTTGACATCAAGCTCCTAAATAACACAACCATGGATAATAGGTGCAATAGGAGCAGGGCCGGGCCCACAGTGGTGCCATCTGTGCGGCCCGCACAGGGCCCACGATTCTGGGGGGCCCCAAAAAATTTAGATAGGCCTAGTAGTACTGGGCCGGTGGGCAGTCCTTCCGCTGTGAGTTGGGCCGAAGCAGCGAGTCAGTGACCGCTCGAGCGATGAGGGCGCAGGCGAGGCCATCGAGGGCTCTGCGCTGTCTCCGGATCCTACGACAGGAATCAGGAATCGGGCACACGATCGACGGATCGTGGCTATAGGAACCGAAGCCGAACGTCGCCGCCTCCTCCTCTCGTCGCCTAGACCTAGTACGCTCGTGGGTCGTGGGCTCGTGGCCTCATCCTCCACGCCTCGTCCTGTCGCCTCAAGGTTCGTGCCCGGTGCTCTCGTTCCTGCCGCTCAGCCGTTGTCCCCGTTAATTGGAAATTTAGATTCATGCCACTCCAGCCTCCAGCTCCAGGTGCTTAGCAATTTTTTTTATTAACTCGGGTCGTACTTCTAATTCTAATTCTGTAATTAGCTATCGACAGGAATCGTTTCTTCGTTACAGATTAATTTTTACCTCCTCGATTAAAGATCACAGTGTAGCCGTTTTATCGAACAAGACCCAAAACTAGGTGAGTTAGACGGTTCGTCTAATTGCCAAACATTGATAAATGATATCCAATTGATATATGCTACTATATAAGTTCAAGTTTATTTAATTCATTTTCCCATGATTTGAGTCATCATGGGAAAACATCAGTTTGGTGCCTATAAACGCAAGAGAAAAGCACAAGAAGAAATTTTAATTAATACATCTTATAAAGGTGGTATGGACAAATTTGTTATAAAGAAAGCACCGCAAGTGTCATCTGGTAATCAGTCTGTTGATCCTTCTACCCTTGCACCTGTTGAAATTTCATGCCAGAAGAAAATATCGGACCTGTTGAAATTCTGAATTTTCTAAAGCGGCATGATTGTTTTCCCAATGCAAGTATTGCATATAGAGTTCTGTTGACCATTCCTGTAACAGTTGCATCGGCAGAAAGAAGTTTTTCTAAATTAAAGCTATTGAAGTCCTATATGCGTACTACTATGACACAACAAAGACTCAATGATTTGGCCACAATAGCACTTGAGAGTGAAGTGCTGGAGAAGATTGATTACGAGGATATCATTGAAGATTTCATTTCAAAGAATACTAAAAGAATGAGGATGTTCAAAAAATAGCAACCGGGAGTTGAATAGGTATGATTTTTTTATACGTCCAATTGTTATGTAAGACATTATATTACATAAATTATATATTTTTTCTGCGACATATATATATATTATAATTGCTCGTTGGTTTTTTTCTGAGATAGGGCCCCAATTTTTAGTTTGGCACAGGGTCCCGGATTTTGCCGGCCCGGCCCTGAATAGGAGGTTTGGCAAAAGGATCTTTTATCAAGTTTATAAAGTTGGGATGAACACTAATCATCTTTAGATCCTCGTTTCTTTTGGTAGGGGGTGTACTAATGCTCTTTGGAATATATATGAACATGGGGTTTTTATTTCGAGAGGTACTAGCATTAGTTTTAGAAGGTTTGAAAGCGGAACCAACTTTGTCAATGACCTCTTCCATTTTATCAATTCTATTCAAGCCTTGTTCTATCCTCTCATCAATAGTAGTGTCTTTTTCCTTTAAAGCTTTCAAAGTCATTCCTACCCGTGACCCAAGTTGAGTGATATGATTATGAAGTTTTTTATCCAACTCCTCAATTGGTTTATTTGTGATCTTTTCTTTTCAATAGCATCAACCCTTTGCATAACATGTTCCAAGGTCAAACTAGTCTCATTGAAAATAATGGGTGGTGTCCCTACAAGATTTTCAATTGCATTATAGGCATCCTGAGTGTGACACATTAAGAAATTCCCACCGGTGATGGTGTCAAGGACGAACCTATACCAAGTGATCACACCAACATAAAAATTGCAAAGCAAGGTAGTAGTGGATAACTTTGTAGTTGCTTTATTTTGGGCAAAGAAAATCCTATACCACGCATCTTTCAAGCTTTCTCCTCCCCTTTGTTTAAAATTGGCTACATCATCATTGGGAGTAAAGCGAGCGGAAGAAGAACTAGCATTGAGTTCAAACAAGAAAACTAGTAACAAGCAAAGGTAAATATTTTTGTATTTTTTATTTTTATGAGACAAACTAAATATAACAGCAAATAAAAAGAGGAACAAGTGAATGAAAATTTGTGTGAAGTTACTTGATAGTTGATGATGATATTCCCCGGCAACGGCGCCAGAAATCCTTCCTCATACTCGTGATCTGCGTTGGGTTTTCTGTGAAGAGGAACGGGTTATCGCAGCATAAAGTGGGTAAGTATTTCCCTCAATTATGAAACCAAGGTTTATCAAACCAATAGGAATATCAATCCTCAACCGTCTTCAGCGGCTGCACACAAATGAATAAACAACTTGCACCCAACGCGGGCAAGAGGGTTGTCAATCCCCTTGATCTTGTTATTTGCAAGCAAATGAGTTGTGTAGATAATTGTAGATAATTTGAAATTGCAAAATAAAATAAAAAATAAATAAAGGCAGCAAGGTAATATTAGCATTTGTAAATATATAAGTGAATAGACCCGGGGCCATTGTTTTCCCCAGCGGCATCTCTCATGTAGGCAGCATACGGTGGGTAACAAATTACTGTTGGGCAATTGATAGAAAAGTGGATAGTCATGCTATTTTCACGGCAATGATCATGTATATATAGGCATCACGTCCATAAATAAATAGGCCGACTCCTTCCTGCACCTATTACTATTACTCCACTCATCGACCGCTATCCAGCATGCATCTAGATTATTAAGTAAAACAGAGTAATGCATGGAGAACGATGACATGATGTAGACAAAGTAAACTCAAACAATATGAATGAACCCCATCGTGTTATCCTTATTAGTAACAACACAAAGACGCATCTTGAACCCTTCTTTGTCACTGGGATATAGAAACTCGTCAGGTTGAACCTACCACAACGCACCACTCCCACCGATGAAATATCAATCTACTTGGCCAAAGCACATCACTAAATCGGAGAGCATTACGAAGCTATAATGATCATGCAATTAAGGGACAATATATATCAGAGGTATCTCAAATACTTTTCATGAATAATCTGAACATAAACCCATAATTCATCGGATCCCAACAAACACATCGCACAATAGGATTACATCGGATAGATCAAAGCGAAGATGCGATGACCATTGTATTGAAGATCAAGAGATAGAGAGATTGCCATCTAGGTACTAGCTATGGATCCGTAGGTCTGTGGTGAACTACTCACACATCATCATGAGGGCAGCAAGGTTGATGTAGAGGCCCTCAGTGATCGGTCCCCCCTCCGACAGGGTGCCGGAATGGAGCTCCATATGGCCTCGCGACGGAACAGAGACTTGCGGCGGCGGAAAAAGGGATTCGGGAATGCCTATGTTTTTGCAATATTAGAGAATTTATAGGCCAGAGAGGGGCGTCGGCAGAGCCACGAGGGGGCCACCACATATCAGGGCGCAGCCCCCCCCCCTATGGCGCGCCCTGATGTGTGGTGGGGCCCTCATGCGCCTCCCGGTCGTCCTTCTGAAGCTTCCAAGTTTTCTTTTGGTCCAGAAAAATCATTAAAAAGTTTCGTGGCAATTGGACTTTGTTTGGTAATGTAAAACTGAAAAGGAAAAAACACGCAGAAGACAGCAACTGGCACTGGGCACTGGGTCAATAGGTTAGTGCTCAAAAATATTATAAATTGGTAAATAAAGACCCAAAAAGTATCCTAGAATGATTATATATCAGTATGGAACAATCAAAAATTATAGATACGTTGGAGACGTATCAGTTCTCTACCGGGGAAATATTTATTGCTAGGTTACTTCACCTTTATACTTGAGGGTTACTCAACCACTCTTACAAAACAGCAAAAATAAGTAGCAAAAAATAAATATATAATGCACCCTATCTTTTAGTAAATTAACCCCTTCGAGAACCTATCTAAAACAGACATACACGCGGACAAGGACACCAAAAAAAAATAAACGTCGCCCATTGCGGAGATCATCTATATTTTTCTCCATTTCGAGGTCCAGCCAGCCCAAACGGTTTTCTTCGGGAGGGCATAAGATCGAATTTTTTCGTACAGAGGACGGTTGGTTCAAGTAAGGGATGAGAGCCTACATATCTGAGATGGTCCAAGGAATAAAAGCACCTAATGTTGTTAATTGAAATTATCTTTGCTTAGCGCCCTTGTATTTCAACTAGAAAAGCACTAAAGATATATATATATATATATATATATATATATATATATATATATATATATATATATATATATGGAAGGAGCTTGATACGTCGGGATTTAGGTTTAGTACCGAACGATCCTAAGCATGCATGCAATTTGATAGTGTGATACTTTTTTTAGTGTAATCCGTAATGTGCTTAGGTGATTTTAAGTATGCATGCATGTAAGACGGGATGACGTGCGCAAAGATTCCTATGTAATTCAAACTTTAAAATGTTTTATAGCTCAAACCGTCGTTCCGATTAAAAAACCGTCTTTACAAAAAAAATCGTCTCGACGAGATCTTCGAAACTAGATCCCATGTTGATATGTTTTGATGACTTTTTTTCGGACCAAAAGTTATCACATCGGGGCTACGTAAGTTATCACGTCTGTCATACATAAGTTACCATGTCATTTACGCAGAAGTTTTCGGCATATGTTTTCAACAAACTTTTATCCCCGGGGTCAAAAAGTGATTATGATCTTTGCAGTGAGTTATCAGCTTTGTTGTGTATATTACCATGTTGCACAAAAGTTATCGGGTATGCGTTTCAACAATTTTCCTTACCTCGAACAAAAAATTACCACGATATTTGTATATGAGTTATCAGCTCTCACGTGCATTATTATCATGTTGTTTATGCATGAGTTATTGGGAGGTATTTTTTAACAACGTTTTTCCCTGGTCAAAAAGTTACCATGTCTCGATTAAGTAAGTTATTAGCTCTCGTGTATGTATATTACCATGTTATTTAAACACAAGTTATCTGGATATGTTTTTCAACAAACTTTTATTCGGGGTCAAAAGTTACCGCGGGGTTTGTAGTGAGTTATCAACTTTATTGTGTGTATAATACCGTGTTATTTTCACATAAAGTACCGGCAACATGTTTTTCAACCCCCCCCCCCCCCCCCCCCGCGGTTCACCTAAGTATCAGGTGTGCAGTGCTTCTATTACCATGATATTTACGCAAACGTTATCGAGGTTATATTTTTCAACAATTTTTCCTCGGGGTCCAAGTTATCATGATGTTTGTACCTAAGTTATCATGTATATAATGCGTTATTATCATGATGTTTATACAAAAAGTTACCGGGGTACATTTTTGATAACTTTTTCCTTCGGGTCAAAGTTGTCACGGTGTTTGTGCCTAAGTTATCAGGTTTGCCATGCACAAATTATCGTGTTGTTTACACATAAATTTCCGGGGAGATGTTTTAATAATTTTTTCACCCTTGTCAAACTTACAAAGCATTGGCAAACACAATGCATGGATCCTTCAAAAATAACTTGATCCATATGGGTGTGCCCCTTCGTCCAAAGCATTGTTGTTTTTTCCCGCTATCAAATAGAGTATGAAAGGAAGCTAACCTTAATGAGAATCAGGAAAGCAGGCTTAGCCCAGGTGTTTGCGCACCTGCACCTCAACCAGTAGGTAGGGGGTTCGACTCCTAGGGGTGCACCTTTTTCCTCCGTGATATCTTTGCGCGCGTGAGTAGCGAAGCGGATCATGTGGCAACCACGCCGTTCGGTAAAGACAAAAGCCGAACGTTCGGAAAATACAAAAGTCGTATATGGAACCCTTGTTTTTCCAAGGGCAAGCTAGCAAATAGAAGCAAATTGTACGACATATGGAGAAACTTTAGCGGTCTATGTCTCATTAGCATTCTATTCGGAAAATACAAAAGTCGTATATGGAACTGTTGTTTTTCCAAGGGCAAGCTAGCAAATAGAAGCAAATTGTACGACATATGGAGAAACTTTAGCGGTCTATGTCTCATTAGCATTCTATCTCTCATCATCACTCGATCTTTACCAAAAAAGTCATATGCGGAAAGGTTATGTGTAAAAAGAAGGTATTTATCCTTGTGCTACACATACTGGTGTTGCTGATCTAACTCATTTTATTTCAAGGAGATAAAAATCTCTTAATTTCTGCGAAACAAATTTACATATTTATTGCATGGAGCTTTGAAAAGTGAAAGGATGATGACTCATTTAAATCCTCTGAAAGCGCAACTTATTAAATGAGGAAGGAATTAAGAAACGTGAAGCCTTTGATGACCCATAGGAAAGATATGTAGCTCGGTCAGGGCATATCCTAAAGCCATTGCCTCCAGCCCTTGTCTTCTCTCTTGTTTGGGTCAGAGGCTAAGTTTCTCAATCATCGGTGAGGTGTTCATAGAAAGCATCGTCTCGCCCAAAGACTGACAAATTTAACGCCGGAGAGGTCCATAGATCTAGATAGTGTCTTTTTCATTCAATAAAGAAGCCTAGAGGTATGTGTGGACATAAGTGTTGTGCAACCATGGGCACATGGGAGTGGGAAAGTCCTTCCCATTCCGCACACGAAACCGCCCATGCGGCAGACGAAACCGCCCACCCAAGTGAAAGGATGAAGACTCATTTAAATCCTCTGAAACCAGATACAAGCACGCGATAGAACACTTTTTTTAAATGTCGTGTTAAGCGAGCACAGAAGGAAGCCTCGCATCAGGGGAAGCCAGATGAGCCGGCCCAGCCGCGCGGGAGGCCCAGCCACGGCCTGTTTTTTCTATTTCTCTTTTCTGTTTTCTGTTCTCATTCTTTGCTCTATTTTGTACTTGTCTCTATAATTTAAAACACTCTTCAAAAACACACATGAAAAATGTTGAGTAAGTATTTGAATAAGTAATAAGAAATGTTGGACAAGTATTTGAATAATGTTGAATAAGTGTATGAAAATGTTGAATAAGTATTAAAAATGCTAAACATATATTTGACAAATGTCGAATCAGTATTAAAGAATTTGAACGAGTATTGTAAAAATGTTGAACAAGTATTAAAAATGTTGAACAAGTATTTGAAAATGTTGAATAAGTATTAAAAAATATTGAATGAGTATTTCATAATTGTTGAACATGTATTTAAAAAATGTTGAATAAATATTAATATGTTGAACAAGTATTTTAAAAATGTTAAATAAGTATTCGAACAATGTTGAACATGTATGCAAAAAATCTTTATCACTTATTAAATTGTTTTTGACATATAAGCAAATGTAGAGTGAAAAGGAAAACAAACATAAGAAAAAAATGGAGAAGAATGTTAGACGTGTATTTGAAAAATATTGTTGACATATATAAAAATAAAAAAATAAACAAAAGAGCAAAGAAAACCGAAAATAGAAATTTAGTAATCAAAATAATAAAGAAAATAATAAAAGCAAAGAAAAAATGCAAAAAATAATGAAAAAACGGAAAAGAAAAAGAATCAAAATAAAAATAGAAAAGGGAGAATAAACAAAACTAGAGAAAACAGAAAGAAAATAAAAAATCCGTGAAAACTGAGAAAGAAAACAAACAAACAAAAAACCCGGCTCAAATGGCTTAAAGCAGGTCGCGCTCGTAATACTAACCACGAATGGAATGTGGTCGTAGTGGCTAACAGCGTGCCTGATATCCCTTGCGACAAGGTATCGTCCGAGAGCAACTAATTGAGGAGCGCTCCTTCGGGAGCCTTCGAAGGGTCACTCTCATGCTTCGCTACTTGGTGTGTTCTCAGCCG
Organism: Elymus sibiricus; assembly: GCA_039707655.1. Classification (NCBI taxonomy): domain Eukaryota; kingdom Viridiplantae; phylum Streptophyta; class Magnoliopsida; order Poales; family Poaceae; genus Elymus; species Elymus sibiricus. The sequence continues at coordinate 448,486,363 of CM077667.1, read as the reverse complement.
TCGCGACGTGTCACGCTCTGGGCGCTCCCTCCAGATTTTTTTTTATCTTTCCGTGCGCGTTTTCGGCTTTTTAGAAAAAATTTCCAGATTTTTTTGGCATGTCGGTTTTCTACCGGTCTTTCTTAGTTTTTGGACCAAAACATCAAAAAATAAATCGCGAAAAAACACGTTTCCTTTTTTTTCTTTCCCGAAAGGCACGGTTTTGCTTCTCCGAGAGGCACGGATTAGCTTCCATGGGAGGCACGGTCGTGCCTCTCGGAAACGGAAAAAAACTTATTTCTTTTTTCGCGAGAGGCATGGTTTTGCTTCCGCGAGAGACACGGTCGTGCCTCTCGAAAACGAAAAAAACGTGTTTTCATTTATTTTTTCCGTGAGAGGCACGGTTTTGCTTCTGCGAGAGACACATTATTTACTTCCGCGAGAGGCATGGTCGTGCCTCTCGAAAACGGAATAAATGCGTTTTATTTTCCTTCGCGACAGGCATGGTTTTTTTGTCCGGTTTTTTTAGTGAAAAAAAATCATCAAAACATATCAACATGGGATCTAGTTTTGAAGATCTCGACGCGAGGAATCCAACGGTGGAAACGGTTTAAGATTTGGACGCATGGTTTAACGTTCGGTTTTTTTCGTGAAAAAAAATCGTCAAAACCTATCAACATGGAATCTAGTTTTGAAGATCTCGACGCGAGGAATCCAACGATGAAAACGGTTCAAGATTTGGACGCATGGTTTAAGAGATAAAACGTTTTGAATAAATGAATCTACAAAAAAAAGAAAACTCTAAGGTTGCGACAAGTGACACACAGATGCAGCGGGCCACTTGTCGCAACCTGAAAAAGTGAGAGTGAACTTCATTTTGATCGATCCCTTCTTCTTTTCCTCGTCTTTTTTACTTTAGCGCGCGCGAACGGGCCAGCCCAATTACCTCAGAGCCTTTAGCGAGACTTCTCTGACAACTCGCTTATGGCGATAAATAGTCGTTGCGCTATTTCTAGCTCCTAGTGATTCCAATTAAGAATCGCGTACAATGTGGTGGATATTGGACCGGCCCAACACATGGTTTTTGTCGGTTTATCCACTGTTGTAGCATCTTTTTTTCCCAAGTTCTCTTTGTTTTTCTCTGGATTTTGGTTTTAGTTTTCTTTTTCTTCGATTTTGTTTGTTTCCTTCTTTGGTTTTGATTGATTTTCATTGAGTTTTTTCTTCGTTTTTATATTTTCCTTTTATTTTTTGTCAACATATACCTAATTGTTTCATACACATAATATGCTTTTCGTGTACATCAGGAATATTGTTTTACACATGTTCAACATTTTTCAAATACACGATTAATATATTTTATACATATTTTAGTTTTTTATACATCTAAAACATTTTCTTATATACATTGAACATTTTTACATAGATGATTAACATTTTTTGAATTCTTTTTTTGAACATTTTTGCCCTAATACACATTGAAAGATATTTTGATATGATACTAAAAATTATTTTAATCTATGTCTCAAACATTTTATTTGAAAGGCATGAACATTTGAAAATTGCAATGTAATACTTTTTATTGGTACAAACAGTTTTTACATTGTATATTTTTTTTAATGTCATTTACATTTTTTGGAACACGTAAACATTTTTGTAATGTCCCATACATCTTTTTTTCGAATGGTACAAACATTTCATCAAATTGAGTGAACATTTTCCGTACACTGCATTTATATTTTTGAAACGTGCGATGAATACTTTACAAAACTTTTTCCTATAATATATGTATTTAGTATTTCTTTCAAAATATTGCTTTTAGAAAGGTGCGACGTCAACATGACGAAATCATGTGGTTACTTGGCTGGCCCAGTACCGGCTTCTGCAAGTGACCCTCACATAGGAGTCGGTGCGAGCGATACGTAAATGCCCCCCCCCCCCCCCCCCCCCCCCCCCCCCCCATCCCCATTACATGAGATCGGCGGCATGCATGGTTGATTCTTTGGCAGCGGGGCTCTTGCACAGCTGCCCACCAAATGGTCCGTCCCATATCTCTTTCCTTTCCTTTTTGAGGATACCATATCGTTTTCTTTCAACTCAACAATGTGGTCGAGCGCCAAGTAACCCAAAGCATATGCATTTTTTAGGGGTAATAACTTAGTCAAATGTATAGTTTCAGTTCAGTTACTCATATACATGTACGTACCTATCTAAAAGAATGCACACACCTAAAAAATATAGTGCTGCCGATTCAGGTATTTTCTTTCAAAAGGTTTGAATTCCGTATGCTCAACAATGTCTGCTGATTTATATGCATATATGGTGTTGGCCTCTCGATTATTGAAACATTGACTTGAAAAAGGTCTCTGCATTCCCCGCAGAAGAAAGTCGCTGCATATATTATCATGCATTATTGGTCTGTTTTATTCCTAACAAACTGATCTTTTTCTTCCGAGGAATCGTTACTAATTCTACTCACTTGCCTAAGTTCCCAGCTCTCCTTTAATAAACTATAGTATACATAGTCCTTATGTATCACGATATATAGAAAGAAAACATGGGGAGATATTTCCTCAATGATTTGAGTGCTGTTCCAGTTCCACAAGCAAAGAAACACTACACAACTGGCCGGGCCTGACAAGGCCCCATGTCACTGATAAACTACATATGAACTAAACTATGCCAGCCATCAACGGACGGCACAACATATGAGCTGCATGCACTGCACTACGCCGCATTACAAAAGTTGATAAGAAAATGTAAGAATACAGGAACCGTGTGAAGCTGATTGCCAGATTATCGCCAGGCTTGTCTGCCTGTGCCTTTCCCTCCGGCTCACGCTAACCCAACTGGTAACAGTTTGACTTGCAAGCCCTAATCATGCACCTCACGTCTTTAATATGTCTTTGTTTGTTTGCTAGCTAGCTTGTTGTATTATTGTTATTATATAGTCCGGATGAGAGTTCATTCAGAAAGGGAATATATATTGGTTTAGTCGAAGGTGACACCATGGCGGTGCCTGCCAAAGGCCACTCGCCGCTACAGCGTTGGTGCCGTTGACTAGTGTCTGACTCGATCGCCGGATACTCCATTTTAGTAAGTGGAAAGAACTGCTTTGATGTCGGGGAAAGCAGCCACTGTTCGGTTACTGTTTCTTTTTTACTTACTGTCGTCATGTGATAACCCCTTCTAGATGGGGCCTCCTTTATTAGAGCGTGAAAGAAAAAACGTCCTATGTGAAAGAAAAAGATTTTTTTTCAAATGATAAGTGTCACACGTGTGACACGAAGTAACACCGCTCTGACGTTTTTACAACTAAAATTGAGATACGGAAAAAACCACACAAAAAAAATTAAAACTTGTCATCCAAACAAAAACTTGTCATGCTTCACAACTAAAATTGCCATCCTCGGACAACTAAACTTGCCATCAAAAAAGTCAGGACGGACTTGTTTCGTGCCACACGGGTGGCACTTATCAGGGCCTTTTTTTAATGTTGTATTTTGTATATGTTCTTTACTTCTTCTATACCATGTGAGGGTGATTTGAACTCTCTCTTAAACAACGTATTGTCTGACATTCGACCTTCATATCTCTTATTGGCTTTCTCTGTGTGCCTTGGTCTGCCGCTATGGTTTAGGGTTTTGCGTGAAATTGAATTACAAACCCTAATTAAATTATTAAGGGCCTACATTGGATAGAAAGAATCTCAGTAGAAGTCTATGATAATTAAGCTGGCACACCATGGCCAAGTACATCTTCTCCACTTTGCCGATCAGTCGGGCTAAGGGTGGTCTAGTGGTGGAGATGGAGCGAGCGGCAATAGAAAGTTGTCGATGATGTTCTTCCCTTGGCGACGCCGTTTGGGTGCTTTGTGGCGCTGAATTGGTGGGTCTCCGGCGCTGTCGTCGAGGGTGGTTAGGGTGAAGCGGGGCTGTGGTTTTCCATTCGGGTGTTCATCAGGGTCGAGGAAAAAATCTTCCTTAAAAGGACTACTCACCTATGTGACAATTTGAGATGCTTTTTTTTAAAGATTGACACGGAGGATAAACCCCCATCGTTCGTTATAATTCAACCCGAAAGTGATTGACAATCATACTGAAAGGAGATATTTGCTTATATTATGCAAGAAAGCCAGTACAAACAAGCGAGAACAAAAAAAACAATACAAATACATCCATAGGCACCCATAGAAACGGGGCACGTTCTCTATTATGTCACTACACATGATATGTTAGGGAAAAATGTTTTGTCAGTATGTGCAATCAAGTCTAGCCTTGATTTGGATCGTAGAAAGAATGGACTAGCTAGAAACAAGATAAAAAGCATTTGAAAAGTGATTCAAATAAGCACGCCGAAGAAGGATGAAACAAAACCAATAGTAGGTGTTGTGTTAGGTCCGGAGTCTACATGAGTAGGGGAGTGCCCTCTTCGTGTGCTGTTCAGCATGTTAAACACACTTGCTATAATAAACCCATAATAAGCAGACACCTAACAAATGGACCTGACTAGACATGGAAAATTAACCATTTATTGCATTAACCCTGTGACTAACATGGAACCTAGCCAATTATTCTCTTAATCGTCCGACTAGCATGGCTTTTATATACAGTGATCAATTATGCCATGACATTGACAGGGATGCAGAACTCTCAATATAGTACATTTCCCCCCAAGGGTTGCTTTTGGAGCAAGACTTGTGATGATTTGTTGCTTATATATCTTATCAAACTTAACAAGTAGAGAGCCTGATGTCAGAGCTTTGTCAAGATCGGCCGTAACATTGCTTCCAAAAGCATTTGGCTCCTGTCATTTGTTTCTTCCTGGTCTGCTGATATGTAAAGCCCTGAGACATGCTGCTTTGTCTGCAACCTAATCCAGTTCGTACAAAAAGCGATTAGTCATTTCTAGATTGTTAACTGTGCGCTTTCGACGTCGTTCGATGGATCGGTCAAAAACGAGGTTAGTACCTTTCCCAGGAAAAAAACGAGGTTAGTTCACAGATGACAACTCTCTTCATTGGTAGATTGCTTCGGTCCTACAGCGATTGCTGTTGCTCCACTGTTGTTTAACATATCAGGACAAGTTGCTGTTCATCTTCTCCTGCCGCTCGCCAACTCCCTGTGTGTTGACAACTCCAAATTTAACAGCTCCTGGTTCTGGAGTTTATTTTAAGCTATCTTTCATCAGTTCAGCTCACATGCTACGGTTTTTGTTTGCTTTGGTCTGAAGAATTGTTCGTATGAGCATATCACTGTATTAGCAGTACTCCTTTGTCCCCTCTCCCAGGCAAGGCACGTAGAAATGTCAGGAAGACAAGGCTGGGTACAATCATTTCTCTGCCCTAGCGATATATTTTGTTTTTCTGCAAAAGAAAGAAGTTTGAGCAGTATCATAAGATTCCCACGAGATAGTCCTTTCCTTTGTTTTTTATAATATTTAATTAACACATACCTTCGCATGTGTTTTTCCACCGCTTGAATAACCATTTACCGAGGAATGCAAGGTGAAAAACACAAGGAGTATCCAGTATGTAAATACTCCGTCCGTCCCAAAATGTAAGACTAGTTTTGACATTATCACAGTGTCAAAATGGTCTTACATTTTTGGAACGGAAGGAGTATTAAGAAAGCAAATGACTCGGCGACCCATGAGAACCCCTTCCCGTGTGCCGCCACTCCTCAGCCCCTCCTCCTTGCCTACCCTCCTCGACGCTACGGAGCAAAGCCAGTGCGACCACGACGGTAACTCATGGTACATCCTAAGCCTATGTACGCTTTCTAAAGGTATCATGGCATCATTTTATGTTTTATGTTTTATTGTGCTAATCTAGTAACAAGAATTTAGAAAAATCTAGGGGGGAAATTCAGATGTGTATAGCTTTCCGGATCACAAAATGAAAGCTCATCTCTTAGATACCCCTATATGTGTTTTGATGATTTATCATACAACCATCAAGAGGACTAAGATTATTATTTTTATCAATGAGAGGACTAGTATTTTCAATGAAGTTATTTCAGATTTAGTCCAAAAGGTCTTAAGGAGTTGTTATTCGTGACCCTTGCCTACAATTTTTTATTATTCTGTCTACCTCAAGCTTTTGGTGAATCAAACATTCACATTAAGTGTAGGACAACAGTACTATGAAGAAAGGCACAAGCAAATGTAGTTCGGTGTGGAACTTCAAAAAAGATCCCAAACCCAAAGTCCTTCAAAAATCAACTTTGGCCACCTCAAACCCTGGTATCTCTAAGCCCGGGTAATTTTGAAGATTTTGCTTCTGATACTACCCACTTAGGGTTAGTACTTCATAGAGTCAAACCTAACTTTTCTTTGCATCGGAATAGTTTACATTTTTTTCCGGTGCTATTGAGCCAATCATTTTGATACATTTCTCCATTGGCTCCTCCACCTCCGAGCTTACCATTTTCTACGACACTTTCGAGACATCTCGAGTTGCTTCTCCTTGGATATAGGTTCTGGTACCATTTTTTTTTTTTTTTTGCAACCAGTACTACTGAGCTGTAACTTATTGATTTCTGCATATTTCCAACTGGTATGTTTACTATGGTACTTCCGAGCAATTGGATTTAGCTGATATCCGAGCCAGTTCTAATATCGAAGAAGACGAGCCACACTTGTCGTTCTAAACCACCGCTTCATTCCAATCTGTACTTCCAAATACTATATTTTCAGTTTGATTTCAGAACATGCTATGGTCGTTCAAATGTTTGAACGTGTTCCAAAGCTCTAAAAAAATTCTTTTGATACTTCCGGGCACTTTTCAAGTAACGATCAGATTTTGGACTCCCACTATATATTGCCTCCCATGCCCCTTCATCGTGCAAAGCCGTTGAAAACTATTCATTCCCATTTCCACTCCATCGAACTACCACAACAAGTGATGAAGAGATAGTTGGATTACTACTGTAATAGTGTATTGTACCAAGATCTAACTGTAAAATGTTATAGGAATAAAAGGTTATCTATAGGAGATGTCACGGGTAAGTTCCTCTCATTTCTACTTGGTATAAGACCCAGGAGACAGCTTCTCTCTCCTTCCTCTATTTTCCAAAAAAACTAGCTAGTACCTCCCACCATCCCTACCAGCCCCTCCACCATCAGCCCTCCTCTTAGGACAAGGGAGCTCCACCACAACCCTCAATGAGTGGGGAAGCTCCTTGTGTGCTGCCTTGCGGGCAGATGTAGGCCTTTGTTGCATAATCGTCTAGGGAGGACAAGGTAGGTTTGGTGACTTTGCCACGATGTACTGAGATCGGATCAGATCTATTGTGTTCGAGGTGTTCTTTGATTTTTCATCTGGAAGAACAGGTGTTGGGGTTTAATTGGGAGGGAGAGGGATGAGCTTTGGAGAGATTACGTCTATGTGGGCAACGAGAGCGAGGGTAGTAGTTCAGAGAATACTAACTATAGGTGTGAAAGGACTGGTGTTTAATGCTTTTGATTTTGGTTGTCAAAAAATCGGACCCCACCGAAATAACTGAATTTCTTGAATTTCTAAAAAATTGTTCCAAAATTTATAAAACTTAGAAGCCATTTTTTCGAAATTCAAACAAATTTTGAGCAGGAAAAAAAATGCTAGAGGGTGGATTCAAACTGAGAACCTTTCTGGTATAATCACCGTTCCTTACCACTAGTGACCGGAGTGACATATATTACCGTCCCAGAGTATACGAGTCAAAGCATATGGGATAAAGAGGACTCATAAAACTTAATGCTATTGTTGGGTTTACTTTAATCATTTTTTTAGTATATGTGGATTCTTGTTAAGGGTTCCTATTTACATGTTAGTCAATGGATTTTGTAGCATGTTAGCATAGGCATGTCCCACATATAAACTACAAGTATGTTTATCGGTTATAATATCATGGCCAATGGCTTAGGGATGTTAGCATAGGCCTCTCCCACACACAAACAACAAATTGAAGATTTTTTTACTATTATGGCTTCTTATGAAATTGCTTCTATGGTTGGTTAAGTTCAAACTGATGCTATTGTTTGTGTTATCAAATCTTTGAATTGTGAGATCCTTGAATTTTTTTAAAAAAAAATTGAGTATTATTGCTTATATTATTTATCTAATTGAGAGAGTATTTGTTTCCCTAGAAAAGATTAATATATTGCAGGACTCAACAAGTGAGATCAAGGAAGAATATATTTTTAAAGAAATGCTCATTAGATGAAACATATGACAAGGAGAGAGAAGAACATAAGGAGGGAGAATGGATTAGCTACCCGTGCCCACCTCTTGATAGTAATGGTAATACTCTAACTCAACCTATGCTTGATTACCCTCCACGATGACCAGGATGAAAACTATACTACCGAAATACAAGATCCTTTGAACTCCTTAGGTAAAAAAAATATTTTGATGACTTTGATGCTTGTTGACAAATATCATGATGCACCTATAAAAGAAACTTATGTATAGGAATATTCAGTTGTTATTTATGATAAGAATACAACCGGTAATGTTGAACCCACACTTGGGAGTCCTATCTTTTTCTAACTCTCTCGTCTACACTTTAGAGGATAAAATTGCTTATGTTGAGGATTATATTTGTGGTTTACAATTCACTTGTGCTCATGATGATTCTAATGAAATTGTTAATTAAGTTTTTCTGCTAATTGCAATTATTGTGAGAGAGGAAGAAATATGTGCCCTCTCTATGTCCTAAATATACTAAAATTGCAAGAAACTGCTTATATCGTGCATTGGCCATTACTTTATGTTAATGACTTAATGTATTGTTCTCGTATGGCATGCCAATGCATATAAAGAGGGTTGGACTTCGTTGTTACAAGCTCTATGTTACTTTGTAATCTATATTTATATCAAAATATTTATTAATTAAAATTGATTTTGATATACATTGGGATCCTGCTGGAATGATTAAATGAGCACTTTAAGCCTAGCTACATGGCTTTATAGAAAGTGTTACCTCAGAGGCAACCCGAAAGTTTTAGAGATTTTTTTTATTCTGTTTTTTACCCTATAAAATTTCTAAAAATAAATAAAATCAAGAGGGTAACTAAAAACTTTTTCAAAAAGAGAAGTGATTGAAAGGTTGAGCATCGTAGAAGTGGGGGTCGGCCTTGCATATTTTTGTTCATGCCCATGGAAACAATGTAATTTTATTTTCATTGAAGCTTATCATAAAAATAATTATACCCTTGTATAAACCATTGTACTATAAAATAAAGTGCGAAAAGTTACTTTTAGAAGTCGAGTTATAAGTAGTTTTCGTGTTGTGCTGAAATTGATGTTTTACTGCCACTTTATGATTTATTAAAAATCAACAAAATACCATAAAACCATGGAAATACATACAATAAAAATTATAAGTTCTCTATTATGTGCTAATTGTGTTTTAATCCATAAGTTCTCTATTTAGATTCTAAGGACTCACCTACTCACAAATTGTTAAATTTATGTGAAGGCAGTTTTCAATACCGAGGGGAGACCGTGATATGAGAGAAAGCTCGAGGAAAGAAAGCTTCAAGCTTGAGATTCAAGGCATCCTACTGAAAGTCCAAAGAGGTCTCAAGCTACAAGCTTGGGATGCCATCCTCAACAAATATGGGCTTGTCTCGATTGGACCTATGTTTTTATTTGTTCACATGATATGCATAGCTTCTGATCATGATTTTCTGTTTTCTTTTCAATAAATATATACCATGATGGTTTGGAAATGGTTCTTGGTGGAACAAAAATTATTGTTCTTTGCGCTTCACTTATATCTATTGAAACAAGATGATGTTCTTCTATTGATCTTTCATTTACTTTTCATTGGTTTTTCGTTTGACCTTCAATTCGATTTTCCTTTGGTTCTAATTTTCATTAATTTTTGGTTCTTATTTGGTTCCTATGGCTTCTCATGAAAAACATAAAAAAGACCAAAAACCAAAAACTTATTTGGTTCATTAATTTTTGGTTCTTATTTGGTTCTTATTTTCATTCATTTTTACTTGGGCTTTCATTTGCTTCTTACTTTTAGAAAAAGACCAAAAATCCGCATAGCCGGAGTCCAGTTGGATAGTTCAGGCTACGGAAGAAGACATGATGCCATTTCTCTTATCGATACAGGAAAATGAGCTATTAGTAGAAACTACCTGGAATTGCCGTGAACCATTTTCTTGTTTCCTTACTTGGTTCTTTTATTTGGATTTTCTTTAGAAAAACAAACCCCCAAAATATTTTTATTAGAAAAACAAACCCCCAAAATTCTGTATTGGACGCAACAGAATCTGTTTTTGCACCATATCAATTCTACTATCATCCAAATTAATCCCAAAGGCTTTACTTGGCACAAACACTAATTAAAACATAAAAACACAATCATTGCAGTAGCAATAATTATACAAACACACCAAAACAGAAGGTAAAGTAAAAAAATATGATAACTATTGGGTTGCCTCCGTATAAACGCTATTGTTTTACGCCCCTAGCTAGGCATACTACATAGTATCGAGTGTTGTCATCCTTGACCGCAAGGGATCTAATCCCTTTAACTACTTTGCTCTCTTTTCCATTATCAATGATATGAACAAATTGGTCAATTTTGGCGTTGATAGTTTTTATTTCAGCTTTCAAAGCGCAAAGAGCATCAATCTTTTGTTCCAAGGCATCAAATCTCCTGTTATGTGACACTACATTGCCATTAATTTTAGTAGAGAAATTAAATAACTCTCCAAAGTTGGATTCCATACTAGCTTTAGTTTCTTTTATTAGCTCTGTTTGACGATAACTCACTAGTATGGTAGGTTTAGTGGTTTCTATCTTTTGTTGTCCAAATATATTTTTCATATTTTCATAGGTGTCAAAAGCATTATTCCCAAGGAATACTTTTTCAAACATAGAATCCAAGACACATCTATGAAAAAGAGATAGACCAACAAAAAAACTTCTAAGGAGTAATTTAATATGACTCTTGGGATTAGGTCTCATTTTTATCTCTAATAATCTATCCCAAGCTTCTTTGAGAGACTCATCGCCCAAATGCTTAAAATCTAAAATTCCCCAACCTTCTCCCAGATAAGGAGGAAGAGTCGTATCAAGAGGAGAACTAGCCATAATGACAAGCAAGCAAAATAGAAATATTTTTGTATTTTTTATATTTTTAGGCAAGCAAATATAAAGGCAAATAAAAAGTAGAACAAGTGAATGACAATTTGTGCGAAGGAACCTGATAAGAATTTGATGATGTCTCCCCGGCAACGGTGCCAGAAATTGGCAAGTTGACGAGAGACTACTTTCGTACCTCCTCCCCAGCAACGACGCCAGAAATTCTTCCTGCCATTTGTAAATTGCGTTGGGTTTTTCTCCAAAGAGGAGAGGAGATGTAGCACGGTAGAGATAAGTATTTCCTTCAGTGAGAACCAAGGTTATCGAACCAATAGGAGAATCACACAAGTTCCCGTTGTCAGCACCTACACACACAGAATCAAACACTTGCACCCAACGCAGGCAAGAGGGTTGTCAAGCCCCTTGAACTTGTTACTTGCAAAGATTAAATACTAATAGAAGGATAGATATAAATAGAAAATAAAATAACAGTAAATAAAAGGCAGCAATATTTTTAGGGTTTTAGTAATAATATTTGTGTAGACCCGGGGGGCATAGTTTTCACTAGAGGCTTCTCTCTCAAAGATAGCATACAGTGGGTAGACAAATTATTGTTGGGTAATTGGTAGAAAAGCCCATACTTATGAAATATTTATTCATGGCAATGATCATATATATAGGCATCACGTCCATAAGCAAGTAGACTGACTCATGTCTGCATCTACTACTATTACTCCACTCATCGACCGCTATCCAGCATGCATCTAGATTATTAAGTATAAAACAGAGTAATGCTTGGAGCAATATGACATGATGTAGACAAACTAAACTCAACCAATATGAATAAACCCCATCATTTTATCGTTGATGGCAGTAATACAATACGTGTCATGTCCCCTTTTGTCACTAAGATTGAGCACCGCAAGATTAAACCCATCACAATGCACCACTCCCACTGAAGATAAATCAATCTAGTTGGCCAAACCAAACCGATAGATCAGAGAGAAATACGAAGCTATAACAATCATGCATAAAAGAATTAAGAGATGACTCAATTAATATTCATGAATAATCTTATCATAAACCCACAATTCATCGAATCCCAACAAACACACTGCAAAGAATATTACATCGAATAGATCACCACAGGAATCGCGGTGAACTTTGTATAGAAGATAAAAGAGAGAGAGGGAGAGGGAGAGAGAGAGAGAGAGAGAGAAAGCCATCTAGGTACTAGCTATGGACCTGTAGGTCTGTGGTGAACTATGACACATCACCATGGGAGCAGCAAGGTTGATGTAGAGGCACTCCGTGATCGATCCCCCCTCCGGCAGGGCACCGAAATAGGGCTCCAGATGGGCACACGGTGGAACAGAGACTTGCAGCGGCGGAAAAAGTATTTTGGCTGGATCCCTGTTGGTTTCCCGATTTTAGAGAATTTATAGTGGCAGAGTTAGGTCAAACAGAGCCACGGGGCGGTCCCAAGGCAAGGGGATGCGCCCTCTTGCCTTGGCACCGCCTCGTGCGGCCTCCGGACTCCCTCCGAAGCTTCCAGGTCTTATTTTTGTCTAGAAAAAATCATCAAAAAATTTGTGGCATTTGGATTTCGTTTGGTACTGGTTTCCTGAAAGGCCAAAAACAAGCAGAAAACAACTGGCACTGGGCACTGGGTTAATAGGTTAGTTCCCAAAAATGATATAAAATAGCATATAAAGTATCGTAGAATGATAATATAATAGCATGGAACAATCAAAAATTCTAGATACGTTGGAGACATATCAAGTACTTGATTGCATGGTTCTTTGTTAATGCCGCAAAGCACTTGTATAGTATCTTGAGTTCTTTATGACTAATGCAAGTTCGAAAACTTTGACTGCTTCCACCTAATCCGTATTTGCTAACCTTTTTGGTGTCAAGCATTGCCCACTCTCATCTCAAGATTTGGTGCATACTTCGCTGATACATCCAAATGTCGGGGGAGGACTTTCTCTTGTTCTCCTACACATAAGCCCAAATACCTTCCTCAAAACATCCACTATACCTACTATCATGGTATTTCTATAGCCATTCTGAGATATATCGTCATGAATCTTCCATCATCATTACACTACATAATTAGAGATTTTTTTTCACATGCTATATAGTGTGTTTTGAAATAGCAGTCTAGCTTTATCCTGTTATGGCCTCATCTGTATCTTCTCATATGTATTAAGAAAGAGTTATGCATAAATTCAAAAGTGTATTGATCATTCATATAAGGTGTTGCTCCTGCGGGAAAAGGAGAGATCAAATAAAAGATGCACCATAGAGGTCTCACAAAAAAGATGTGTCATGGAGACACCAAATAACAAAGTGAGGTAGGTAAGAAGAAACACCTTTATCATTTTGTGTACATTAAAGCGATTCAAAGTAGCATTCTGGAAAAATGGAGAGTTTTCATGATCTTCATGTTTTACATACCAGTGGGGACTTCATATTATAGAACTTGACTTGTATATTACAAGGACGATCTTCCTCAAATGTTATAGGTCCTCAAGATCAAGCAAGTTGGATGCACACCCCACTAGTTCTTAGGAGAACTTTCATACATTCATAACTCTTGGTGCATCTATTTGCATTGCAACCATACTCCTTACAGTAGCATTGATTATAAGGCCTTCTCGTTGCCTCATTATCAGCTACTTGATTCAAGTCTTGAATCATTTTTGACATCTCATAAACCCATATTTATTCTATTTTTTCCTGTAAAGCTAAGGTCTAGACTTGCGCTTGACTATTGCATGTTTAACTTGTGTGGATAACACAGAAAGAACATGCAATTATTGTACTTGGTCGACCATGGGTTGGCTTATGATAAGATTGCAATTAAACATATTGACATGCAAATGTTGAAACTGAGATGTCAACATAATATTGACATTGTTTCTAAACCTTTGGTAAATGGCACGTCGACTTGATGCATTGATCATGAAAGTGTAATATGGTGTTGTATATGTTATTCGATAATGTTTGATAATTGTTATTTGTAGACATTTGATGTGCATCATTTTTCTTATGGTTCAAATTTAATGAGACTACATCTTATAATCATGTTAACGTTAAGGTAGCATCCACAAAAAAATTGTTTATTTTGTCATTTACCTGCTTGGAGACGAGGCAAGATTAAGCTTGGGGATGTAGATATGTGTTTGACATATCAATAGTTTTTGTTATCTTAATGTTATATTCATATAATTTATACAGAGTTTTGGAACAATTGTTTATTTTTTTGTGTACTAGCATATTAATCCAGTGACAATTTCTACTCCCTATGTTTACTATTATACGATGTTCTAACTTTTTTCTGATTCAGATGTATATAGATGCATTTCAATGTGTTTGTTCACTCATTTCTTTCCATATGTAGTCCATATTTAAATATCTAAAACATATTATATTTTTGAATGGAGGGAGTATTTTTTTAGTGTTTTTGGTGCAACAGAAAAATGTATATTTAGGGTGCCAAAAAATATGGCGATGATATATGGACTAGAGGCTCTCATGGGACATAAGTCCACCTAGAGGGGGCCCACATAGGGCTCCATGCAGCCCAGAGCTAGGCCTCATCCCCTGCCGCGTGAGCAAGTGGAAGCTCTTCTAGACCTTTCCATTTACCTCAAACTTTTCCTCTAATTTTCTCCACCACCTTATTTTTTTAAATGGAGTTACGGATCTTAGGAGATTAATAAAATGATGATGGGACTCAGATTTCAACATCCATAAACTGCTTCCCCGAGAGTTAGATCCAATCTTGGGGAAAGCGCTCGTCCCCCACGGCCTTGGCCGCTAAATACAAAAGGGGAAGCCCTTCCTCCACCTAAGGGGAAGGCCAAGGAAGGAGAAGAACAAGGGGGTCTCCCTCTATTGTGATGATGCCAAAATGCCATCGAGGGAACCATCATCACCGTCGTCATCTTCATCGGCTTCACCAACATCTCCATCTTTAAATCCCTCATATACATACAGTAGTCCACTCGTCCACAAAATCATATAGTTCCCTACTTGAACATGGTATTTGATGTGATAAATTATTATCCAATGAATTTTGGACTACCATTAGGTCTGAGTAGTTTTCTTTTGGTGTTTGATGTGATAAATTATTATCCAATGATTTGTTTCACTATCGTCGTGTCTGGGTATTTTTATGTTGTCATATGGCATTGGTGATCTATTATGACTGATACGAATTGTGTTATATGATATGGTGTTTTCTGATATGTCTCAAACGTATCTATAATTTTTTATTGTTTCATGTCATGTTTATATCATTTTGGAATAGTTTGGTACCAATTTTAATTATTTTTCTGGACTAACCTATTAATTCAGTGCCTAGTGCCAGTTACCGTTTTCGGTGTATTTTCAAATTTAAAGGAGAATCAATTTATCGGGCTCAAAATCCAGAAAAAATATCATGAGAAGTTTGCATCAGGAAGCTTGCAGTGGCAACTGACATGGACCAACGGTGGCCCACAGCCCCCACATTTCCCCACGTGTCTAGGGGCAGGTGGTGGTGCCCCTGGTGCTCCGTTCCACCATCTCTTGATTCCTACGCCTCTATATATATCTGAAAACCCCAAGAATTTTCAACCTTAACTTTTTTGCTGACGCACACCTCTGTTTCATGATGATCGTATCTAGAGGCTTTTTCTTGAGCTCTACTGTGACGCCCCGATCTCGACCATACGCTAAACATACACACAATGCGTACGACCAAGATTAGGGACTCACTGATCGATATCACAACACAACACTAGACACAAATTAAAGTCATACAGCTTCATATTACAAGCCAGGGACCTCGAGGGCTCGAATACAAAGCTCGACAAAACACGAGTCAGCGGAAGCAAATAATATCTGAGTACAGACATAAGTTAGACAAGTTTTGCCTTAAGAAGGCTAGCACAAACATAAGCAGCGGATCGAAAGAGGCGAGGCCTCCTGCCTGGGAACCTCTGAACCACTCTTGAGCGTCGGCGTTCTCCACGTAGTAGTAGGCTCCTGCGGTGGTGTAGTAGTCGTCTCCGGCGTACTCCATCTCCTGGGCTCCATCGTCTGAACGCCGAATCGTATCGAGGGGGAAAGAGAATGCAAAGCAGCGGTGAGTACTCATCCAAAGTACTCGCAAGACTGACATCAGAACTATGCTAAGTATGCATCAGTATCAAGGAGTGGGGTTATATCTGGACTAACTGCAGAAAGCAAGAATGAGGGGGAAGGCCTAGTCCTATCGAAGACTAGTATCTTCAGCATCTTGCAGCATTAGAAGAGAGTAGACCTGTATCTCATATATAGTCAAATTATTGTAGCAAATTTTATTAAGTAACCACTCCCAGAGATCCTTCCCCGACTCCCTGCGAGGAAGCAATCTCGGAGCCACAATTCATTTCAAATTAAATCACAATTATAGTTGTATAAGGTCAAGGTACAACTCCAAGTCATCATGTTACCGTGGACACGGCTATTCGAATAGTTTGTTCATCCCTGCAGGGGTGCACCGCATTTCCAACACGCCTGATCACCTCCGGCCGGACACACATTCTTGGGTCATGCCCGGCCTCGGGATAGCAGCACGTCGTCGCCCTACCTAGGCTCAATGAAGAGGCCAGCCCGCCGGTCTAAATCCTAAGCGCCCAGGTTCGTGGGCCCACTTGCCCTTGCACTCCTGCACGATGCGTGGGCGGCCGGAAGTAGACCTAGTACACTCCAGTCCAAGAGCTGCATCGTCCAGTCCAATCCGGCGCGCGCCGCTCCATTGCTGACGTCCGAAGAGCTTCGGCTGATACAACGACGCTGAGTACCCATAACTTCTCCCACGCGATGGTTTGGTGCGTAAAAAGGCCAACGACCCAACTCAGATCAAATACCCAACCCATTAGCATTTTATTAATGCAGGGAAAGCGCGACCCATGAAGTGCGGTCCGTCGCCCCGCCTCGAGGATGTGTGGCAAAGGCCTCTCTCGCCAGTCCACGCCTCATCATCATCAAACCGTGGGTACCCCTCAGGGCCGACCCATCACCAACATGTTTCAGTAACCCGGTCATAGTAACGGTGTGTATAAAACATCAAGACGGAACCTGAGGAATCACCCTCAAGGGGCCCCGCTCGATGAAACCGTCAAGGTGGACTTAGAGGAATCACCCTCGAGGGTCCCACACTTGAGGGGTTGCACGACAGAGTCATCGTCGGGAGTGGTGAAAGAGGAATCACCCTCGATAACCACGACCGACTAGCTGCACTACAGAGCTAGCATCATGAGTACTTCACGAGGTGTCACCCTCGGTACTCGATAGTAGCGCTGCAGAGTCGTACAACTAAGGGGGAGTGCGGTGGTGTGAGGGGCCTGGCTTGTCGGTCGGTTGGCCGAGTCTTCGAGTCTTCGGGTCGTCGAGTCGTCGATGAAGAAGCAGGGGCAACTGGGACTAAGGGGTCACTGGGGATTCATTGATCAACCTATACTAAGCAGTTGATATGATTGCAGGTATGGTAGCAGTTTATCAAAAGCAGACTATGCATCAGAATAGGAGCTAACTAATACAGTAGCGAAATTCTAATGCAAGAATAAGAGGGAAAAGGAATAGGCGATATCGGAATGCTCAAGGGGGGTTGCTTGTCTTGCTGCTCTGCGGCAAAAGGCTGATCGTCAACGGCGTAGTCGTAGCCGGCAGCAGCGTCAGTCTCGGGGTCTACCGGTAAGAAGAGGGGGGAAGAAACAATAAATATAAAGCAGACAAATGCATCACGATGCATGACATGGCAATATGCAGGGCTAGGCATGCACTAACGCAGTATTACGCGTCGCAGACGGGTCGGAAGAATATCTGACGATATTTCCCGGGTATCTGGCTTTTACCGGACAGATGAAAAACGATGGAAAAGTTCCATGTTTGCTATGCTAGAGGCATGTGACAGACTAACGGATTGCGTAGTTGGAACCGTAGAATTATTCTGAACAACTTTCATGTTCAAAATTTTTTAATCCGGACTACGGTTTATTTTATATTAATTATTAAAGATTTAATAATATTCTGGAATTAATTTAATTATTTAAATTCGAAATATACAAAACAGTAAATACTGTTTAATTTAATCAATTAACAGATTAATTAACTGTTTAATTAATTAATCTATTTAATCTTAGTCGTCTAATTAATTAATTAATTACCTAATTAATTAATTCACTAATTAATTAATTAACTAATTTATTTATTTATTTATTTATTTTTATTTTTATTTTATTTTTATTCTTTTTTTAAACAGGGGCACTGGCCCTGCGTGTCATTGGCGAGGCCGGACAATGTCTGGGCGACACCCATTCGGGCGCCGGACATGTCCGGCCGGGGCACGTCCATGCCCGCACGTACGCACGCGCGCGCACGCGCAGCCGCACGGCGCGGCGGCGCGACAGTCGCCGGCGGCCGGGGGGGGAGGGGGCGGCGGGCGGAGCTCACAGGGAGGGAGGGCCGAGCGGCGGCGGCGGGCGGCGGCGGCGGGCGGCGGCGTGGCGACGCGGGCCGGGGCGGCGGGACGGCCGCGGTGCGGCGACGCGGCGGGAGGCGGCGGTGGCTGGGCGGCGAGCGCCGGCGGCCAACGGCGTGGGGAGGAGGCGACCGGCGCGGGCGGCGATGGGTGGAGGCGGCGCGTCGGGCCTGAGCAGCGGCCGTCGCCGCGGGGGGGGGGGGACGAGCGCGGGCGGGTCGGGGCCGGCCGGCTCGGGCGTCGACGGGGGGGGGATCGGGGCTCGGGCACCTCGCGCGCGGCGGCGGGGGTGGGGGGATCTGGGGCGCAGGGGGGGTTCTGGCGCTAGGGTTAGCGCCCCTGGCCCCCTTATAGAGCCGGTTGGGCCGGCCCGTTTTAGGCCCAGTAGGGGTTTTTCCCTTTTTTTATTTTTTTTTGTTTATTTTTGTATTTTTATTTGTTTTTCTTTTCTGTTTTATTTTAGTTTCTATTTAATTTTAGTTTTAGTAAAATACGTATGTAGTACCTAAAATTGTGTTTTAATTTAACCTACTGCCATAATCAATTTTGGTACTTAATATATAGTTTGCAATTGCCTACAACTTAAAAGCTCTAAAATAATTGCTTAAGTCACTGTTTTAATTATTTTTATGAACCCAAACACATTATAAAAAGGTGGTTTCTCCACCATAATTACCTATGAATTATTTGTCACCTATTTAACATTTTTGTTTTGATATTTGAAAACTTTTATCGTTTGACTTTATTTCAAATTTGAATTCGAACGGGGTTTGAACCAACGCGAGTTTAGCAACAGTAATCGTGGCGACGTGGCAACACTAGCGTGGGATTACTGTAGCTTAATTAAAGAGGTTACTGTAGCACAAGACCAGGGCGTCACAATTCTCCCCTACTAACAAGAATTCTCGTCCCGAGAATCAAGAAGTAGAGGTAAGGGGGAAATTTTGGTTACGAAATTCTAACGGATCTTCTCGTTCTTGGTTGTCCTCCTCGAAGAAGTTAATCCCTCTCTCGTCGTTTCCAATTCTCTGTTTCAGGTCACCATGATGAAGTCGTCATCCTTTCTTCGGGATCTTCATCGTCCTACGAGTGAGATTAGAGGGAAAACTCTGGAAGAACGAATCTAAACAAAGCTGAGCATCTGACGGCGAACTCAGGGAGGATACCAAGATTTATTTCTCAAGTTAAGACTCGAGGAATGACTAAGAGCAAAATGCGACGGTGTAAAAGTTTCAAACGGGTAGGCAATCATTCGAAGTCTAATCAGATGAAGAAAGGGGGGAGAAGTTCAGAGCAACGAGAATAGATATCGCGTCTGATATTAGAATAGATCATCCCTTGGACGGTGGCTCGGGAATTACAAACGAAGCCAAGTGCAAAGGATACTTTGGAATCAAAGATGTACAGGAGAGTCAGGTTTCGATCTTGTGGAACTGAGGGTTATGGGCCGACCATGTGGTTAAGAGCAGGAAGAGCGGTGACAACTTGCACGGTCACGGTAGGAAGGCATGTCAGAGGATAGCCTGTCAGCTATGCCGGCAACAACGTCGGAACCAAGAACGGGGAACAAAGAGAACCATTTTCCTGCTCGTTGAAACGAGGCGGACCAATAGGCAAAGTTCTCGTCCACCGGAGGTTACCGTAAAGTTAACAACAATAGTAACGAGGTCTTACTGACAGAGTTGTACACCGAGGTGGTTTCATAAGCAGAGAATTATTACTGCTTAGGTCATATAGATCAAGAAGGTTGAACAGAACAACGGAAAGGAAAATGGGATTTAGCACAAGTAGTAGGAGTATATCCTTCCCATGGACAAGCAGAACATGGCATACAGGGTAGGAGAGCAAGTATCTAGCCATTTAGACAAAGAGGAATGATCGTGACGTTACCCATACAACAGTGTTTGGATAACTGACCAAGAAACATTTAGCATTTATGCTTCCAATGTTCTTGTTGATGAGCGGGGTATCACAGTCATGCTTCGAGGTAGCAATGATATGGCGTTTCAAGCAAGGGCCAGACCTTGGATACACAAATGATCCATCAGGAGCAACATAAAAATAATGTCTTACAATTTCCTCCTGGAAGAATGGCTAACATTGCACAAAAAGGAAACTATAATAATAGGTCCTCCAGCCAGGTGTGTTAGGCATGGCATCACTTTACTGGGTCATCAAAGGACAAATATTATAACTCCTGGAAATATGTTCCAACCATCATGTCTGACCGAGATTCAGATCTGATTGGTGTCAGGATACCTCAGACTCAGGATGCCCGAGAAGAAAAGGTGCAACTCAAATCGTCAAGATGACATAGTAAGATTCTCGGAAGATGAACTATGGAAGCGGGTTCCCGAAACAATAGTTCATCATTAAACCAGGTAGAGGATGAGGAGGTGGCTGATGGACTCAGCGACAATTCATCGAGAATTTCAAACGGATGGATTTCCACAATCATGTGAACAAGGAGATGACATTTGTCAGCTCAAATGATATAATGTTGTATGATCAAGGAAAACATACATCATTAATCATTGGTTGAAAAGTGCGTCCGAAATATGACCTTAGGCAGCAAGATCAATGTTAGAGTGACGATTCAATAACCAACAGCCTAAGAACGAACTGTCGATCGCTAACTTCAAAGCAATAGGGTTGCTAGAAGTTAGAATCAAAACGGCATCGTTTGATGGTGAGAAGTATCACTATGCCAAGAATTTCTAAGAGGTGAAGCAATCCTCACAACGTTCTCGACACAAAAGACAGTAATACTTCAGGGTAGAACATAACACAAGCTGGATAGTAAGTTGCATCCATATCATGGACAAATTTGCGATGAAAGGAAGTCAAGGAGGTTGTCGATGATAACAAAAATCATCGAGGGCAAGGAAGGTATTTCTCATGAAGAACTCAGTTGACGTCTCAGAAGAAGTCAAATTGTGGACGGTGATCACGACACCTTTTGTCGAGAGTTTTCAAGAGAATGCAACCGAACAACGGTGGCGTCAAGTAGGGGAATGACAACGTGGAAGGTTATAGGAACAACAGATAAGATGCAAGCTCAATATCGAGGTTGCTTTTCAAGACAAACAACATGATGTTGAAAGCTCGACGTGAGCAATGCTCACACTCTGAAGAATTTACGCACCAGAGAAGGACGAGGTAGCACAGTCGAAGATAGCAAGACAAGGATGTAGCCGATAGTCTAGGAATGACCAGATTGACTTTGATATTCCCAGTAACAATTACAAGGGGTATTGAATTGCAGTGTGGAATAAATTTTCCAATCGGTGTTCTCGGTTGACAACAATCCCAGAACCCGTGGAGTGATTAAGACAAGGAAAATTATTACCTCATCAAAGTTAATAAGATGTAGTGCAAAGGCGTGATACCCTCGAGATACCAGAGGGTAAAACTCGAAGGTAGAACATGATAGAAGTAGAGCTGGGTCATTGACCTGCGACAGCAGATACTTTAACCTTGTCAAAACTTGACGAGGCACCGGAATGAATTACTTTCGGATGAATTAATAAGGATAGCATGGTCGGAACCATAACTGCAATCGATCAAATTGAGGATACCGAAAGAATCATATGGAGGAATAATTATTTTGCAAGGAGCTTTCGAGACGGTCTACATCATTTCCATGGGCATGAACACAAGTTCAATGTCGACTCCCACTTCATCAATGAATAACATTTCATTCATTTCTTGCTTTGGACGATGTTGTAGTGTTGAAAACTTATCTGGCAAAACTCCATAAGAGTATTACCCGTGAAAACTTCCGGGTTCTCACGGATTAGGGAGGGCATAGGTTCAACCCATCGGGGTATCTTAGGAACATATACCACAAGCTTCAAGAGTAATTAACACAAGCTACGAAGGTAGAGCATGGTTGGCAAAACAGAGGATATAATTTACCAAAGGCATTATGTATCAGGGGAAGAACTCACAAGGTGATTGAATATGAGCGACACTGTCGGATAATAATCCAACAATGGATCGGGCGATCCACAACGAAGTTGATGTGAGTATCGGTACTCAATCAGAGGAGGAAAAAAATGCAGAGGTATCGGATTCAAGAAACACCTGAATAGTCTGATGCTTAAAATACAAAGGAATTATGATTTCCAAAACTAAGGATCAGAAGCAGACGCACTGATCAAGGATGGATAAGTTGAAAAGACTTAGTCGGACAATCAATAAAGGTTTGAATTGCCGAGAACCAACTCATGTCTGGAAGGACGTCTGAGCCGGAAAGATAATTTAAACGGATCACCTGATGACTGCGTGCATACGCACACATTGAATCAATGGGCTCAAAATGGCAAAGACAAGGGATGTCAATGAAGACTACTAGACATATGGAATTAACCATAATGCGAGCAGGCAAGAATTTCAAGAGCAACAAGCTGCAGAGGATTTTCGGAAGATCGAAAGTATTTCGAAGAATTTTGTGAAACACATGAACAACTGGGATGAACGGATCCTCGACAATTGTGAGGAATTACCCGTAAGGCTTCCATGCGGAAAAGAACTATAAGGCAGTAAACTCAAAGGGCTATCGGGGCAATGGAGAGTATTTCGGGGCATCTTGTAATAACAAGAGTAACGAGAAAAGATTGTATGAATGACAAGTGCAATTAGTCATCCATAGGGACTTATCGGCGCTAGCGAATTGCAAAGCCGGTGAGCACAAAGTCTCGGAAAACATCAAAAGGGTATCTTCAGAATCTTCTGACGGAGCAGGTGATGTTTTGGTATGAGGGCTCTCCGGGAGAAGTAGTTACGAGAACCTAGAGTCAGAGTTAGTAAAATCTTTAACCCGAAAGAGAAGAGAGATCAGAACCCACAGTATAGACGAGCAATAAAAGATCCTAATACCACCCGATTGAGAAGTGGGCTCGTAAGCCACACTACGATGTTAGTAAAGTTTTTCAATGACTAGACTCAACTCCGGCCAAGGAGTTGGAAAGGGGGCTACCTACAGGCAGTCGGCTCTGATACCAACTTGTGACGCCTCCGATCTCGACCGTACGCTAAACATACACACAATGCGTACGACCAAGATTAGGGACTCACTGATCGATATCACAACACAACACTAGACACAAATTAAAGTCATACAGCTTCATATTACAAGCCAGGGGCCTCGAGGGCTCGAATACAAAGCTCGAAAAAACACGAGTCAGTGGAAGCAAATAATATCTGAGTACAGACATAAGTTAGACAAGTTTTGCCTTAAGAAGGCTAGCACAAACATAAGCAGCGGATCGAAAGAGGCGAGACCTCCTGCCTGGGAACCTCCGAACCACTCCTGAGCGTCGGCGTTCTCCACGTAGTAGTAGGCTCCTGCGGTGGTGTAGTAGTCGTCTCCGGCGTACTCCATCTCCTGGGCTCCATCGTCTGAACGCCGAATCGTATCGAGGGGGGAAGAGAATGCAAAGCAGCGGTGAGTACTCATCCAAAGTACTCACAAGACTGACATCAGAACTATGCTAAGTATGCATCAGTATCAAGGAGTGGAGTTATATCTGGACTGACTGCAGAAAGCAAGAATGAGGGGGAAGGCCTAGTCCTATCGAAGACTAGTATCTTCAGCATCTTGCAGCATTAGAAGAGAGTAGACCTGTATCTCATATATAGTCATATTATTGTAGCAAATTTTATTAAGTAACCACGCCCAGAGATCCTTCCCCGACTCCCTGCGAGGAAGCAATCTCGGAGCCACAATTCATTTCAAATTAAATCACAATTATAGTTGTATAAGGTCAAGGTACAACTCCAAGTCGTCCTGTTACCGTGGACACGGCTATTCGAATAGTTTGTTCATCCCTGCAGGGGTGCACCGCATTTCCAACACGCCTGATCACCTCCGGCCGGACACACTTTCCTGGGTCATGCCCGGCCTCGGGATAGCAGCACGTCGTCGCCCCACCTAGGCTCAACGAAGAGGCCAGCCCACCGGTCTAAATCCTAAGCACGCAGGTTCGTGGGCCCACTTGCCCTTGCACTCCTGCACGATGCGTGGGCGGCCGGAAGCAGACCTAGTACACTCCAGTCCAAGAGCTGCACCGTCCAGTCCAATCCGGCGCGCGCCGCTCCATTGCTGACGTCCGAAGAGCTTCGGCTGATACAACGACGTTGAGTACCCATAACTTCTCCCACGCGATGGTTTGGTGCGTAAAAAGGCCAACGACCCAACTCAGATCAAATACCCAACCCATTAGCATTTTATTAATGCGGGGAAAGCGTGACCCATGAAGTGTGGTCCGTCGCCCCGCCTCGAGGATGTGTGGCAAAGGCCTCTCTCGCCAGTCGACGCCTCATCATCATCAAACCGTGGGTACCCCTCAGGGCCGACCCATCACCAACATGTTTCAGTAACCCGGTCATAGTAACGGTGTGTATAAAACATCAAGACGAAACCTGAGGAATCACCCTCAAGGGGCCCCGCTCGATGAAACCGTCAAGGTGGACTTAGAGGAATCACCCTCGAGGGTCCCACACTTGAGGGGTTGCACGACAGAGTCATCGTCGGGAGTGATGAAAGAGGAATCACCCTCGATAACCACGACCGACTAGCTGCACTACAGAGCTAGCATCATGAGTACTTCATGAGGTGTCACCCTCGGTACTCGATAGTAGCGCTGCAGAGTCGTACAACTAAGGGGGAGTGCGGTGGTGTGAGGGGCCTGGCTTGTCGGTCGGTTGGCCGAGTCTTCGAGTCTTCGGGTCGTCGAGTCGTCGATGAAGAAGCAGGGGCAACTGGGACTAAGGGGTCACTAGGGATTCATTGATCAACCTATACTAAGCAGTTGATATGATTGCAAGTATGGTAGCAGTTTATCAAAAGCAGGCTATGCATCAGAATAGGAGCTAACTAATACAGTAGCGAAATTCTAATGCAAGAATAAGAGGGAAAAGGAATAGGCGATATCGGAATGCTCAAGGGGGGTTGCTTGCCTTGCTGCTCTGCGACAAAAGGCTGATCGTCAACGGCGTAGTCGTAGCCGGCAGCAGCGTCAGTCTCGGGGTCTACCGGTAAGAAGAGGGGGGAAGAAACAATAAATATAAAGCAGACAAATGCATCACGATGCATGACATGGCAATATGCAGGGCTAGGCATGCACTAACGCAGTATTACGCGTCGCAGACGGGTCGGAAGAATATCTGACGATATTTCCCGGGTATCTGGCTTTTACCGGACAGATGAAAAACGATGGAAAAGTTCCATGTTTGCTATGCTAGAGGCATGTGACAGACTAACAGACTGCGTAGTTGGAACCGTAGAATTATTCTGAGCAACTTTCATGTTCAAAATTTTTTAATCCGGACTACGGTTTATTTTATATTAATTATTAAAGATTTAATAATATTCTGGAATTAATTTAATTATTTAAATTCGAAATATCCAAAACAGTAAATACTGTTTAATTTAATCAATTAACAGATTAATTAACTATTTAATTAATTAATCTATTTAATCTTAGTCATCTAATTAATTAATTAATTACCTAATTAATTAATTCACT
Source organism: Elymus sibiricus (assembly GCA_039707655.1). Lineage (NCBI taxonomy): Eukaryota > Viridiplantae > Streptophyta > Magnoliopsida > Poales > Poaceae > Elymus > Elymus sibiricus. Next base: position 448,460,250 of record CM077667.1, on the reverse strand, counting down.
AATTAATTAATTAACTAATTTAACTTATTTATTTATTTATTTATATTTATTTTTTTTATTTTTATTTTTATTTTATTATTATTCTTTTTTAAAACAGGGGCACTGGCCCCGCGTGTCATTGGCTGGGCCGGACAATGTCCGGGCGGCACCCATTCGGGCGCCGGACATGTCCGGCCGGGGCACGTCCACGCCCGCACGTACGCACGCACGGCGCACGGCGCGGCGGCGGGGGGGGGGGGGGGGCGGCGGACGGAGCTCACAGGGGGGGAGGGCCGAGCGGCGGCGGCGGTCGGCGGCGGGGCGATGCGGGCCGGGGCGGCGGTGCGGCGACGAGGCGGGAGGCGGCGGTGGCGACGGGTGGAGGCGGCGCGTCGGGCCGGAGCAGCGGCCGTCGCCACGGGGGGGGGGACCGGCTCGGGCGTCGACGGGGGGGGGGGGGCGCGGGGCTCGGGCGCCTGGGGGGTTCTGGCGCTAGCGCCCCTGGCCCCCTTATAGAGCCGGTTGGGCCGGCCCGTTTTAGGCCGAGTAGGGGTTTTTCCCTTTTTTTTATTTTTTTTTGTTTATTTTTGTATTTTTATTTGTTTTTCTTTTCTGTTTTATTTTAGTTTCTATTTAATTTTAGTTTTAGTAAAATACGTATGTAGTACCTAAAATTGTGTTTTAATTTAACCTACTGCCATAATCAATTTTGGCACTTAATATATAGTTTGCAATTGCCTACAATTTAAAAGCTCTAAAATAATTGCTTAAGTCATTGTTTTAATTATTTTTATGAACCCAAACACTTTATAAAAAGGTGGTTTCTCCACCATAATTACCTATAAATTATTTTTCACCTTTTTAACATTTTTGTTTTGATATTTGAAAACTTTTATCGTTTGACTTTATTTCAAATTTGAATTCGAACGGGGTTTGAACCAACGCGAGTTTAGCAACAGTAATCATGGCGACGTGGCAACACTAGTGTGAGATTACTTTAGCTTAATTAAAGAAGTTACTGTAGCACAAGACCAGGGCGTCACATCTACTAGAGGGGAACTTCTTCACACTGGCCAGCTCCATCAACTTGAAGGCCACCATGATCGCTTGTGATCATAGTTTCCTTTGAACTATTGATCCATAGTAGTATCTAGTTGGTTTTCTCTCCCATGTTTCTAAATACAAAGATCACATGAGTTTCCCTACATGATTGTGATCCATCTGATGTAATCCATTGGTGTGTTTGTTGGGATATGATTAATTGTCACTATATGATGAGATTTATCCATGAATCTTCTCTAGATATATTTGGTTTCTTTGCTGATTAATTCTTGTTCATATATGATCTCTGATTTATTCTTCTTTCTTTGGCCAAGTTTGAGGTTTGATCTCTAAGAGGGATTTGTGTATGATAGTTGGGCTCAACCTTTCAAGTAATCTACCAAAGTGACAAAAAAATGGAAAAGGCTTATATTGTGTCGTTGCCACTAGGGATAAAAATACGGTTATGTAGTTGCCCTTTGAACGCAGGGTGAAGAAAATATACCATCTACTTCATGTCATCATGCTTATTGCAATACTCTGTTTTTACTTAATATTTTAAGATGCATGCCATATAGTTGTCTTGGGTGGAATATTAGCTATAGATGCAGTTGGATAACGGACTATAGATATTGGGATGTGATGCTCGTATAATTATGCCATGGAGGTCATAGTTGTAAAAAGTATTTTAATCGATGCTCAACTGTAATTTGTTTGCCACACCATGTTATCTTTTGGAGAGAACCCACTAGTGAACCTATGGATCCCTATCTATCTTATTCCTATAAAATTTCGCACTCAATCAACGCTCTTTTTAATTTCCTGTTTTTTACTTTCCATCAAATCCAAGCCCTTTTCCTATTACTGTTTATGCTTTCAATCCTTGTAACTAGCATAGGTAGTGAGATGCACAACCTCACTAGTTCTGTTTGGGGCCAAGGCAATTTTCTATCTGTGTGTGCAAGTGTTGATCATTGGTTGTGTTACTAAACTCATGTTGGTTCGCTAAACCTTGGGGTCACTTGAGGAAATTTGTTGATTGCTACAAACCTTTGCTCTTCGGGGTTCAACACCTTCCTAGTTGAGATGAAGCACTTTCCTCGTGTGCTAATGTACGAGGGCATGCATATGTTGGATCACATTTGAGGGTTAGTAATATGTTTAGATGAATATGCATAGGGTGTTCAGAGTGACATATATTATCATCTTTGAGTATAGGAGTCAAAGCATATGGGATAAAGAGGACTCACAAAACTTAATGCTATGATTGGGTTTACCTTAATGAATTCTTAGTATTTTTGGATGAATGCTAACAGTTCCAATCATAAGTACATGTTAGTCAATGGATTTTGCAGCATGTTAGCATAGCCCTCTCCCACATGTAAGACTGCAAGTATGTCTATCTGTTATAGTATCATAGTCAATAGCCTAGGGATAATTCAGCATCAACTACCACCACTACTTCCACACACCCTCTTTACTTTATTGCAATTTTAAGTTTCAATACCAAAATATTATTTATTAGCACTTTATAATCTTGCACACTTCCTCTTTTGCACTTGAAAAGTATGTTTTGTCAGAGAGTCCATGTAAAGCAAACATTTCGTGTATGAAAGGGTATCACTCGCAGATACTCCCTCCGTCTCATAATATAAGGCGTTTTTGATACTATACTAGTGTCGAAAAACATCTTATATTATGGGATAGAGGGAGTAGATCCTGGGAGAATAGGATTCCTACATCTAGTTCCTTTGCGATGTTGACACTCCATACATCTACCTCCAAATTGGGAAATGCTACAAACATTACCTGCACTTTGGATTCTCAAGAGCCTCAACAAGATGTAGAACAACATACTCCTCTCTTTGGCCATGAGAAATATCTATCACCTTCCGATACCTTGAGATTTTTATTCATGTGGAGCGAGTTTGATTTATTTTTTGATAAATGGTGAATAAAGGGCGCTTCGAAAAAAGTAATAAGTTGGAAAGGGAAGCATCCGTCTTTTGGTGACAGGCTTATCCTAATTATTATATTTTTTGTACATGCTCTCTTTCTTAAACATCACATGAGAGGTACTTAAAAGATTATATTATTTTAGATCTCAATTATATTGGCAAAGTGATGAACATAAAATGAAATATGACTTTCCTAAGTGAGTGTCGTATTCTCCTCTGCATACCTAAAAGCCAAAGTGGTGTAGGTATTCTTGACTTGTAAGTTAAAAATTTAAGTCTTTAACCAAATGGGTATGCAAGATCCTAAATGACTGAGAGTGTTTGTGGCTAGGCCTTCCGAAAAACAAATTCATGAGATCAGAAAATCTTTTCCATGTGAAGTGGTGAGCTCTAGATTTGCACTTTAAACTGGCCTTACATGTGTCAAACGTTATTTTCCATTTATGAAACTTTTGATGTTAAGGATAGATCTCAAGTGCGATTCTAGGAGAATAACAGGTTCTGCCATGCACCATTGAAGCAACACTGAGCTCTGTAATGTTGCGAGAGACATACATGCCTCTGTTGCTGAGGTAGCAACAATGGTTGAACCAAACATCTCTTTTCGACGATCTCTAACCGGACAAAATATGGTGCCATGGAATCAGTTACGTGCTTACCTCAACGATGTTCAATTAGTAGATGAAAAGGGCCCTTTTAGGTGGAAGTTATGTGAGAGTGACACATTTTCTATCAAATCAATGCATGATATACTAATGTGGTTTGATATATCGATCGAAAGCTACAAAATCTATAAAAGCGGATTTTTTTGGTATATGCCTCGCTTAGAGAATTCACACCACCTCTCAAAATTTAGCTTTTCTAATCCAAACGAAGTGATAAGACATCTATTTTTCTATTGTCATTTTACTAGTATAGTTCAGGTGTCATCTAATTTGTAACACCCCCTCGCCCCCCCCCCCCCCCCCCCCCCAAAAAAAAGACATTCCTAATATGTTTGGTATAGTTTAGAGATCTCCTAATCTTAAGGTGAAGGCTCTAGCCCTGGTTGGAGCAAATGTTTTTGCTGGTCACTATGGTTTTGTAGAAATGATGTTTTTTTGATAATAAAAATAAAAATATAGTTTGTATACACATAAATATTGGCTCTCTATCTATACTTCACCAAACGGAGGACCACATGTAGGTCACGGGCGCTTGCATGGGATTTGTTTAGCGGGTTTTAGTGTAATGAGTCAAGAGTTTTCATTTCATCTTGTTTCAGAGAAACTTTGTCATATCACCGGTTCGTTCCGTATTTTTAGCTCGGTAGTTCCAGTGGAACCGTATACGCTATACTGACAATAGTTACTAGTTTCTTTTTTAGAAACACACTACAGGCGCATACGCTCACAAACACTTACATATACCCACCCTTGTGAATGTATGCACACCCTATCCCTATGAACACCTTCGAGAGACTACTAGTTTCTTTTTAACTATATATGACAACCTCTATCATGCATCCTCACCCTAAAATCATCAGTCAACAGTCCTTCACATTTTCCACTAAAAGTTTTCACGTTCCCCTGGAGCTTTTGGTGCCCGAGATAAAGGAGAGGTTGGGCTCAACATTGGCTACTAATTCTGTAACTAAATATAGGACATTTTTGCTGTTCAAAATAGTAACCATGGAAGGGGATATGGGATTTCCTGGAGAGTGTTTCTGTTTCCTCTCCTACTGTGCGGGTTGGGGAGTTATTGAGGACTACCTAGATATGCTCTTAGACATCTTTGTGTGTGTGTGTGTGCGTGCGTGCATGTGCGTGAAACTCTTCTCTTAGGCTATTATCTAGCCCACTGGACCACAACTATACTTAGCTGATGCAATAGTGGGGGGATGTGACTCAGTTTAACATGCATAATGTGCAACCAGACATATGAAAATAAATTTTGGATGATTTTGTCGCCGTTGCAAAACAACATTTTTGGGTTGTGGGTCCAGTTTGCCTTTCCTTCTATCGAAGTTTCTCCTCACATAGGCAGCCAAAAAGTCACTTTGGAGGACGAGCTCTAGTGAGCCCTATATTTTAAATAGTGCCAAAATGGTATTTTGAAGCTTCAAAAAATTATGAAAAAAAATTCAATATGTTCATATGGATGTATATTACACATGTGCAAATTTTGATGCTGAAACAAGTAACCATGTCAGTTACACAACAATGACAAAATCATGATTTTGGAAAGATACATAGTGCATGAACTTTTTTACTATTTGAAAATCACCATTTTGTCATTTTTGTATAGCTCACATGCTTACTTATTTCCTCACCAAACTTTACACATGTGTAATAAACATCAATACGGTCAAGTAGAATTCTTTTTGAATTTTTTTTAACTTTAAATGTTATTTTTATAACTATTTAAAGTAAGGCCCTCCAATGCACCCGGGCTTCAAAAATCCACTATCGCATATGTTTTATTTTTCTTTACGGCCTATTTGAAACCGTTTTAATTTTCATGTGGTCACCAACTCCCTTGATGGTGTTCCTAGCTTTCAAAAACTAGTCGTTTGTATTACTCCGTTCCTAAATATAAGTTTTTTTAGAGGTTCCACTATAGACTACATAGGGATGTATATAGACATACTTTAGTTTGTAGATTCACTCATTTTGCTCTGTATGTAGTTCGTAGTGGAATCTCTAATAAGACTTATATTTAGGAACGGAGGGAGTAATTGACATGACATCATATATTTGTTTCTTCTATGTAACACGGAGTATGACATAGACGTACGTAGTTACATGCACTCCCATATGCACAAAATACACTGTCTTCCACCTTCATAATTCATAAGCACGCGTGACAACGTGAGACTTATACTTGATTCCATGTAGGCTAGGGATACAATCATCACCCACTAATCACCCAACCAACATGTGGTTCTCCACGTCTTGTTGTACGAACGCTTGACAAAATGATCACCACATAGCATTACCCTGGACGCTGCTCTGGCAATAGCTTGCTAGTTTTGCTCAACTACATATGTCGGGCTCTGTCCTGAAACTTCCGTTCGGTAGTCAAAAGGACCGTCGTGTCACTGAAATCACCAGTAGACAGTTTGTTCGTATCTCTACCCGAAAGTTTACCCATTTTCCAGAGTTTCCTAGCGCCGCGCTTCCATATGGTTCCGCGGAAGAAGAAGAAAAGAAAAGGAGGCATCTCCAACAAAAACTTAAAAACTTTTGCATAAACCGGAGATCCAGTCGCGTCATCGTGTGTTCAATTCGCCGAAAGAGAGTGGATTTTTAGCTCCTGGGTGCCTAGGCACCCTCCGTGAACAGTAAAATCAAAACAAATAGAAATAAAAATCGAAAAAATCTGAAACTTTGCAACATCAAAGATGACCAATGTTTCTAGGTGCTTGCAAGTTTTCATGCCGAAAAAACATTCGAGGAGCTGTACACACAAAAAACATTTCAGTGCTTCAAGTTTTGAGCACTTTTAGCACTGAAATTTGAAACTTGTTTGTACACATTTCTCTACATGATATTTTGACATGAAAACTTGCAAGAACCTATAAAGTTTGACCACCTTTGATGCTGCAAAGTTTCAGATTTTTTAAAAATGTTTTCCTATTTTTTTGATTTTACTGTTCATAGAGGGTGCCTAGGCACCCGGGTGCTGTTACACCTTTCTCTTCGCGGAAAATCTCGAACATATCTGGTAAAAAATACATTTCAATTTTCAGTCTTTGTGGATGCACTTATTCTTCTCATCCAGCTCAAGAGAACAGCATAAACAACAGGGAAGGCATCTCAGCTCATTGCCAGCCAACCTGCACTGCATCCCTTGCTTGCTTGCTTGCACTTGCAGCAGGCAGCAACATAGCAGCAGCTGAAACACGCAAATCAACCAAGCGCCACTGTTTAACAATGGCCTCTCGACCAGTCGTCTAATCATGGGCGTCACGTCTCCTCCTCCTCCGATGGTCCGCCATTATTCTACAGAGGACGTGACGCCGTGGCGGTGCTCGCTCGCCGGACATCCACGTCAGTGACATGTAGAGGCACAGTGACACCACCACCACCTTCCGGGGCGGCGACATATCCTTCTGACTCCTGCTCCTTCGGCGAGCTCAGAGCTGAAAGTAGGTGCCTGCTGATGGCCGCGTTTGGTCCGGCTGGTGATCTTAACCTACTGATCGCGCCTTAATTAAGCCTCAGCTCCCTAGGTCTCTGTGCCGGCATTTGAAATTGTTATCCTCCCAGCAGTAGCCGTGAGTGATACAAGCCTATGCTGCCACATACTGTAAATTAACCGTAGATAGACATAGATGCACCTGATCGAACAGCTGATGCTGCACACCAACTGTTGCTTTTCAGCAAAAAATAGTAGCCGTGGCTTTCTGAAACTCACTTCTTGCAATACATATATATTCTGCGGTAGGTTGGCTCGGTGTTCAGATCGCCATTGGTGTTTACTAGTTACATAAGACACCCACAGTAGAATTTTCAATCATATGTAACCCAGAGAAAGCAGATCCTTCCAGCCTTTCTGTTGGATAAGAGAGGTACACAAACGGTTCTTTACATGAGTTATATTGTATGTAAGGTAATCCAGTCTTTGCCCAGTTAACTTGTCTGAATTAGCGAGCTGCGATGCCGGTGTCAGCGCGTCGTAAGCACCGGTCAGAAGTCGTAGCCTCGGCCTCATCTGATGAGTTGCTTGCAGCTGCAAGCTAGTCCTTGTCATGGTCGGGTTTAATACGCATTTCAAGCACCGGGGACACCACGCCAATACTATATGGTTGGTGTTTCGTCGATCGCTTTTCGCGTCAGCGAACGAGCGATCGACTTGTTTTTTATACCGGAACGGCACGGCTTTGCACCGTTCTTCCATCCGTCAGCCGGCTGGCTACGATCATGCTTCGACGTAGACGATGACAGCAACAGCAAACCCTGTCTCATCACTCGTCTTAATCCTTAACAGTTTCATTTTTGTAGCATATAATTGTTCTCTTCGCTGGCTGGCGTCTCCTGCCTTGACAAGTCACCCCGGCCTTGTCCAATCCAAGTACAAAAGGGTATATATCCTTCTCAATCGCCACCATCCATCCTTTTTGGTTTACCATCTGCAGTTAAGTACCCTACTTAATTGACAATCATAGGCTTGCAGTAACTGTCGAAAGGTTGGCTGTGTGCATCATCGATCGACGCAGAGGCCGGGGGTTATCCTCCTCTTTTTCGGAGAAAGGAAAAAAGTAACTGTCAGAAAGGAGACGAGGTTAACTATTCTTCAGACACATTACACTGAAGCAATCAGGCATGCATGCATGAGAAGAGAGAGAGAGAGAGAGAGAGAGAGACCATTCTCAATGCAGTGGTTAGGGCATCGGTAATGGTGGTTAGTAGTATACTGGGTCAGCTGCAGGGAGATAAGCATATGTATTAGAGATGCAATTAATGGTGGAGCAGATGCAGGCATGCGTTTCTGTTGGCCCTCTCCACGGCCTCTGAATCATCCATGAGACCAGAGCTGCTGCGATGTTAGGTCAGCAAAGCAGCAGAAGGTGTACTACTTTGTAGTATATCGCTACTAATTTGAGTACCCTCTCCTTGACAGATTCCTTTTTCTGCAATCACCACCAGCTGCATCTGCTACATATGTTTGAACTGCTGTTCACTTGCATCTTTGGCACATCATTACATGTGAGGTCTGAATCAGCATGCACCCAAAAGGTGCCAGACAGATCTGATTAAGTCTATGCACACTTGCACGGTTGCTCCAACCCAACTCGTGCAAACCACTAAACTACTACTGCTCCTCCTCCTCCTCCTCCATCTTCCTCCTCCAACCTCCACGATGCCAGATCAAGATAGATCCTGAAATTCTCCCCTGCCATTAAAGATGCCCTTTTGGACACTTTGATAGACCCCAAAGAGGGAACTAATCAAATGCTAATGCATGATCAGCCGAGCGTAATTTAGTGTTGCGGACGCAGAGTGTTCGCCGCACGAAACGGCGACACGTGTCATGCATCCATTGGCCGGTGGTGCATCTCAACACCTCAATTATACCAACCCCTTTTTCAGAGCCATGCCGCGTCACGTCCGGTCAGATCAGATGCCTCCGCACCTGATCATCATCATCGCTGATGGCCATGTCAAAATCAAGCCCATTTTATTAAAGTCATCGTGACAATGTGCCGGCGCATCCAAAGCATGATCTCCTCATTGCTGATGCATGATGCCTCTCGCTCTCAACGGCAATGCAACACGAACCCCACTTTGACCACCTCCACAAGCCTCCCCTCAAATGCAACAACCCTGGCCCTGATCTCTTCCACAGACACACACCCCACAACACAAAATGGCATGTCTCCTTGGTTTTGGGGGAGTGAGTGGATCACTCTTATATGTTTCTAGAAACCCCGAAAGGACGGGACGCTCCGCGGTTCACCGTAGAAGAAACAGAGTTGCCCGGCTATTTGCGAAAAACCGGAGTGGGTCGGCACGGCTTGCATGGAAAAAGGGTGCACCGGAGCTAGTGGCACAAGTTGTTTGTTCGGCTCTTCTTCTTCATCATCCTTAGTAGGAGTATTAAACAGACACTTTCACTTTTAGGTGTGGGACTTGCTAACCTCGGCCGGCGGTAATGGCCGCCCGAGGCCTAATTTAGGCTGTGATTAGGTTGAGGTGATTATTCGGTCTACTCTGCTAACTGCATTCCTTGGAAGTTTTTAGCGTTTCAACCGCCATTTTCCGGCGAGAACGACAGGTCCAAGAGGGACGAAAAAAGGCCTGCTTTTGCTTATCTGTCAGGCTCCGATTCCACGGAGGAAATGTGTGCAGCACTTCACCTCGAATCTTTGACAGCATCACACGGTGGAAAGACACGAGCGCACATCCCCGTGTATCCCTCCGACAGCAACGCCTTATAGCGTGTTTGGTTGCCCGCATCGAGCCCAACCAAGCCCGCGCGGGAAGGAAGAGGCCTGTTTGGTTGCCTGGTTTCATTGTTGGGCCTGCATCGCACGCTTCTCAAAGCAGCCCAGAGCCTGGCTCGCTGGAAACGCTCGGATCGGCAGTTTCTCGCGAGCCAGGCTGAGTGCGGCGCGAGGTCGCACGGGCGGGTGTGACGCGAGGGCGAGGGGGGATGGCGGGAGATGGGAAATCTGGCGCGCCGTCCCGGCGCCAAATCTAGCCTCACCCCCCTTTCTACTCGCTCACCCATAGCCACTTTCTTCCCTACTGCCTCACCACCAGCGGCGGCTGTGATTTCAGATCTGCGTTAGAGGCGGCGGCGGCGGCGGAAGAGGCGGCGGCGTTTGCGGCGGATCTGGTGCTCCCCTTGCTGTTGGCCATGGCTCCCCCTACGCCGTCCTCGTCTCCGATGCCGGTAAGCAGCACCCCCTCCCCCCTTTGTTAGGTCGGTGGTTAGGCCGTTAGGCAAGGTGCGGGATCGATTTCCCACTGAACGAACCGTCGATGTCGACTAGGTTATGGACGCACGGATGAGGCTGATAATTCAGGCAGCAGCACTGATAAGTGTGATTCAGGCATGGGTCATGTTCATGCACTAGAGAGTTGTTCGTCGTGTTGGGAGACCTTTGATCCGCTATGGTCCAATGTTTATCCGGGATCAGGAGAGGATCCAAAATCTGAACTACATCTACAACTGCAATGACGTCGAGGCTCTGTGGATGCTTCGAATGAAAAGCGCACCATTTGCCAGGCTTGTCGAGACCTTCAGGAGCAGGGGGCTGCTACAAGATAACATCAACACCTGTGTGGAAGAGCAAGTGGCCATGTTCCTTCATGTTGTTGGCCATAACCAGAGGTTCAGGGTCATTCACAACACGTTCAGGAGATCAATGGAGACCATCTCTAGGTACTTCAAGCAGGTGCTTTTTGCTGTTGGGGAGCTTAGAGGAGAGATGATCAGGAGACCATCTGGCCGGACTCCACCCAAGATTCGCGGAAGCCCAAGATGGTATCCATACTTCAAGGTGAGCATTGACAATATACACTTTTCATGGCTTGATATGCTTGTATTGTTCAAGTTGAGCACTAACACAGGCTTGTGATGCCATTTTCAGGATTGCATTGGGGCAATAGATGGTACTCATGTCACTGCCAGCTCCGGCCATGGTGTGGAGGCATTTGACAATGACGCTTGGAAGAACAAAAGGTTGGAGTGGGCAGAGGCAATGTGGCTTAACAGAGGTCAGTGCAGGATTTGAAGAAGAGGAAGAAGAAGCAGCAGCAGCAGAAGCAGAAGAAGAGGAACATGAAGAGGAAGATCTGGTAGCAGCAACACCGATGAACTATCCCCTATTTAGCCAATGGCTCTTAATAATTTGTTCTGTCATTTGATAGTAGTTAGGATGAACTGTCATTTGTTTAACTAGCTGGCACTACATGTTCAGATTGTGTGTGGTAAGCTCACCACTAGTTAGAAGTGGTGACAACACCTTATGCAGGTTGCAACCAAACACCATGTCATATGTGCGCCTAATGCAATGCGAACCAAACGCCGGGTCAAAAATGATTGTCTCATGCAACTAAGGTACATGCAGGCAACCAAACTATGTGCATCTGGGGTCTTTTTGCCTGCATCCCCTCAAACCGGCTCACTAGAGCCAGGCTCGCCGGGCCAGGCTCGCCGGGCCAGGCTCGATTGGCAATGTAACCAAACACGCCCTTAGTCGACTGACCGAACCCTAGAAGCAAATCCCCCCGTAGAACTGTTCCCGGACCAGAACACCTCACGCTGGACCACGCACTGTTCCGGCAAAGAAACCTCTCGACCTTGCTTCGAGCGAGTGCTACCTTCTGAAGAGGAACCATCTTGGCTCAGGTCCTAATCCATGGTGTCTGCTGGCTATAGCTATACGTTATTGTAGAAGCAAAGTTATACAGTTCGATTCAGACTCCTCTTCTTGGAGTGTTACCATCACTCAGTGGATGTAGATGCCTTCTTCTGGGTTGGTACTAGATTCTTCAGATCTTGCCAGATTAAACTGGGTTTATCCGCAGATCAGACGTGAGGGCCTGCGCAAACCCTTACGCACTCTATCTAGAACACGAAGCATAAAAGTAAGTCACATGATGGAAGATTTGAACAATTTTTTCTCTCTGATGACCAAACCCATCGTCAATAGCTTCAGGGTTTGGCACTTGGAACATCACCGACTGATAGTGAAAACCAGGAGCAAAGTGCATTATAATTCAGTTATCCTTGATGCAAACCAGGAGAACAAAATGCACTATAATTTAAACGCTAGCTTCGCAGTGAACTCAAGCCACCGCGGCGGCGATCCGTTCAAATTTAAGTTTGTCGACCGACGCGATACGAACGCGACGGCGACCGACGAATTGGACACCATGAACATCATCACCAGTGGTATCTGCAAGTAAGTGAGTTCAACGGGAGGGGACGTACGTTACATTGGAGTGGCCATTTGGTCAACCGAAAGGAGGGGTGCTCCAACCGGCCGCTCCTGAACAAAACAGCGGCCATACATTTGTGGACGGTGGTGGTTCTCTGGACGGCATTCTTTTTATTGCGGCGATAGCTATGTCATGCTGTCTGATCATGGTTCAACACTTTTGCTTGCACTCAATATCCTCTAATTCAATACCCACATGGAACCCTGTTACTTAATAGTATCGCTTTTTGTCCGTTAAGGTCCACGATACACATGCCGCTGCCATATTTTGTTCCTTGATTAGTTCAAACCTCTGAGAGGTCACACCTGTAATGAAAAAGAAAGTTCCTTCATCACTTGGGTTCTGCAGCTCTCAACACCACACGTTGCGAGGTAGCTTAACCGAAGACCGGATAACAATGTCTGGAAATTTTGTGGCTGTGGAACTTTCCGCGGCATTTTAAGCCAATCACAACTATGGATATTGTTGCTTTTTTTTCTTTGATTTGATGAAACAACAAAGATTTGTTGGTACTATGAGTTTTACCTTTTGGAGTACGGATAAGTTGGTGTGGCCAATTAATCAGGACCGATCATGCACCGACCATGGTGTAGTGTTGCATTCACCTGGCATCATATTTAGGGGCAATTGAATTGTGACTTTCTTCCCTTTCCTTTGCAAGCAAGCTAGAGTAGGAGCCAGTTTAGGTGCTCGCTTCACACATAGGTTTTGCCTTTTTGTACATGAACAGTGGGCATTCATTTACTTATTTTTATCGACCGATATAAGATCCCTTTCTTTTCCTTACTGACTCTGGGGTGATTGTTCTTTAAGGTAGTAGTAGCAGTCTTTTTCTTTTGGGTACCCTTGAAGTGGTCCTGTTTAGTAGTGTGTGGTTGCACTATCGGTGGCAGTGCATGCCACCAATAGTGCTCTCATTTTTTTTTTACTACATCACAACTCCACTTTATTAACCGGTATGAATTAATCGTTACATGGTTAACAAGGAGTTGCGTTTTCAGGTTAATAATCACATCTTCCAAACCTGAGGCACATACATAGCCCTCTTACAAAAACTGAGGCATGAGTCCTAACTAAGCTCTGTCCAATGAAGGCTGAATCCTAATAAAGCGCAAGCATTGTTCCGTTGCTAATGACTACGGAATCTATCACCTGATGGTGGTTCGGAAAGAAAGAAAAAATAAGCTCAACTGTTTGTGTGATCTGCTTCAGTAGTATGGACGTATGTAAGCATGATATATGGATCCACTTCCGGCGTTTGACAGACAGTCTTCCGTCTCAAGACTCAAAGGTGAAAAACGCATGGTTTCCTTTCCACTAGCACCGATCTCATCGTGCGGGATTACGTGCACTACAGCGGAGACCTCTTTGATCAGTGGACGACACGCTCGTGACCCACGCTCCACTAGCAACACCAAGCTATGCCGCGGCGGCCTGGTGCGCGCGTGGATAGGTGGCTAGCTGTAGCTGGTGTGCGGTGCAAGTGCAGCGCATGAACCATCCCATCCCGTTGCTCGGCTCAGTTCACCCGCCAACTCGTTGCACATGAGGGTTCATGCCATCATGTGCCTGCTCATTGGCGCAGGAGACGGAGGAGGCCACGCATGCGTCCATGCATGCATGCATGCCAGCCAGGACGGCAAAATATCACGGCGAAAAGCACCATGTACTACGTCGTCGAGTACTGCACCGGGTAGCAGGTCTCGACGGCTGGATACGTGCGTATCCCAGTCAGCAGGCGGCCGGCCGGTTCTGCTGGATCCGGGGGATGAGGGACGACGGGCGGAGGTTGATCCCGACCCACGCACGCACGCTGGCGAGATCGATCCAGCGGCGCGTGTCGGCGGACTACATACTAGTACGTGTGGGCGTGGACGCGCTCGCTAGGGGATGAGATGGACCCCGTCGTCCGTCCAGATCGGGCTCTCCAGATTCCGCAGCAGATTGCTAGATTGGGTTTAGGTATGGCAATGGGTACCCATTATCCACGTACCCTGTGGGTAAAAACTCTATTAGGGTAAGGGTATGGAACAAAAATTTACCCATGGGTATATAAATAGAAAAATCTGAAACCCATCGGGTAGAGTGGGTACGGGTATGGGTTCATATAACCCATACCCACATACCCATGTACCCATATAAAATCAATGTAAACTCAAAATTATCTCTACAATCTATGTTATGTCAAGAATTTGTGAACTGAAAGTGTATGCCTATGTGTTGTTGTTTATGCTATATGATGTTGTTTATAAGTATGTGTTGTTGTTATAATTTATTTTTGTAAACTACATGACATGATGCAGTTTATAAATATAAGTTGTTCAAATTGATGTTTTGGAAATATGGGTAATTTTACCCGCGGGTGTCGGGTAACGGGTATAGAAAAAAATTGTACCCGTTGACGGGTAAGGGTAAGGGTGATGGGTAAGCTCAGATGGAACGGGTAAGGATACGGGAAGGCTCCACCCGTACCCGTACCCTGCGGGTGCCATCCCTAATTGGGTTTCGGCCGGTGCGGTGGCGCCGTGGCACGTAGCGCGCGCCGGGCGCTGGCACGCGGCCCGGCCCGGCTTATCCTCTCCCGCGTCGCGCAATCCGGCGACGCGTCTCGGGTTGGCCGAGGCCACAGGCCACAGGCCCACTTGCGTCGCCGCGCCGCGCCCGATCGACCGGTCCAGCTCCTCCTCGGCCAGCGGCGCCCCGTATCCGGCTATCCGCGCGATGGGGACGGGCGGCGCTGCCTCGTGACACCACCGCTTCTCCACGTCCGCCCACCGCGGCCTCTCCTTCTCGTGGCGCACCGCGGGCTTCGCTGTTCCCGGGTGGATCGGTCGATCCGTCGGGCGCGCTCGCAAATATCGTCGATCGTGTCTCTTCGTTCTTTGGGTGATGGCTGCGTCGTGCGGATCCGTGTTCTTGTCCACTTGGGCGAACGCGGATATTATGGTCGTCCCGTTCCCCCCTGCGTGCCTGCCGGCCGGCTTTGATGCGTGATGTGGATGCGGCCACATTCCTGGCCCGGTAGACGGCAACCTGGCATGTTTTCTTGCTGTCACGCTGTGGCTTTTCGGTGTTGTGGAGATAAGGCGAACGAAGCTTCGATAAAAAGAAGAAAAATAGGGAAATGAGTGTTTTCCTCGGCCATCTTTTTGCTCATTACACGAAGATCCCACTCTCGTGTGAGTGAACCTACACAGTGGCGGACCTAGAAAGTATTTGGAGTGGGGGCATGTGTTACTAGGCTTTTCCGGTTTAATAATTAAAAGAATGGCAACTACGACAACCTTTTTAATTTATATTTTAAGAGGGCTTTAGAAATGTCTTACGTAGTGCTTCCTCGTTCAGGATTATAGTGCCAGGGGCTGAATGGCAAGATCAAGGGCGAATGTGTGAGGATCTCGGGTCCAGATACTTTGTGGTAACTGTACTGTAGTAACAGTCGCTACTGAGTTTCCCCAACCACATGTTTCATCAACACTACTGCACTTAGTGTACTAGATCCCAATTCGAAGATTTCATAGTTCCAAACTGCCAATCAGTGTGAATGTTTGCTCGCTATTAACCACCCCCTCCCATCCCCCAATATTGCTCGATAATTCCGGGATTCATTCGCTAGCTTTTTGATACCCACATTAGTTTATGCCAAAAATCAATCTCACGTTCCTCACACGTGCGCACACGCATGTAGTCACGTGCGTAGACCGCGCCTACAAAGTTATTCGAATATATATATATACTGATTGGATATTTACTCAATCAAAATGGATATGTATATATTACAATTTATCGACGTTTGTTTTTGAAACGACGAGCCTCCTCGTAGATTTCCATTGCAGAATAACACAAAAGAAAACCCCATATGCAGGGGGGAAGGGATATGCCTGAAGACAACATCACGTAAAACATTATGGACCAACTGCACGTGGACAACTTTAATCAGCGTAACAACTACGCAGGATCACCACAAAGTTCAAACTACCACTCCACAACAGTCAAAATCAAGCAAGGAAGAAGCATATCATTGGAAAATTCTCCTAGCCAAGTGATACCACCCATGCGCTGTGGCAAACGCTTCGCCCCATTGCCTCCTTGAGCTTCAGTACCCCTTCGTTAGTTAATTTTTCGTCTTGACTTTTCTGTAATGTGCTCCAAGTTCCTCAGTACTCCTTGTGATTCTATGTTGTCCTTAGTGTAGTTGGTTCATATAGTGTCGTTTCCATTTTATTTTCATAATTTAAAAGCAACTGCAAAATAAAGTTGTTATCGGGCATGAATGTGAAATATAAGTTACTCGAATACATATAGGGATCATATTTGCTCAACCAAAGCAGATATGTATATACTACAATCTATCGACGTACTTTTAAAAAAAAACACGAGCAATTAAATAAACCGCCACCATTTTAGAAACCAAGAAAGGGTACTCAAAAGGAAACCCCACGGGAATGGGGAAAGGGAAACATAAAGCCCAAAGACAACCAATCACGCAAAACATTCTGTAACAACTGCACGCATGCAACTTTAATCAGTATGACAACTACGCAGAATCACCGCAAAGTTCAATCTACCACTAGAAAAAAGCTCCCAAAACAAATGGCAAAACCCAAAATTAAGCAAGGCAGAAGCATATCATTGAAAAATTCTCCAAGCCAAGGGATTCCACCCATGCCCTCTATTAAACGCCTAACGCTAGCACCTCCTTGATCTTCAGTACCCCTTCCTCGGTTTTTCTTCTATCTTGGATTTTCCGCAATATGCTCCAAGTTCCTCAGTATTCCTAGTGATTCTATGTCGTCCTTGATGTAGTTGGTTCAGATAGTGTCTTTTCCACTTTCTTAACATAATTTATAAGTAACTGCAAATAAATACGTTATTGGGTATGAGTGTGAAACAGAAGTTACTCGAATACGTATACAGATCCGATATTTACTCAACCAAAATGGATATGTATATCTTAAAATCTATCAACATAATAGGAAAAAGGAATAGTTCGGTAATTATGTGACACAAAATGACTGAATCGTGAAATACAGTAAGTTAAAGATATACTAGTAGACAGATAAATACCATTATAGTGCATAATAGTTTCTAGGTTGGGTCACACAAAAGTAAATTTTGATCACATCCTAGGTTTCTAGATTGCTGGCTAGCATATGGAATAGAATTGTTGAAATAGTCTAACGTAGAAAAATCATATACAATTTTTCATATCCATATTCGCTTTAGAAATCAATATCACCTCTAAGAGTATTGATATTTCTAAAATTAATATTTCCCAAATCAATATCACCTCTAAGTGTCGATGTTGACTTTGCCATGTAGGTGTGAAAAGGAATATCGGGTATTTCAAATTATCCACTGCTATCCACATGGAGATCCAAATGGCAACCATGATGGCACTATGTTTGAATTTGGGAAAAGAAAAGTACTTTCCAAATTAGATAGTACTCTAAGGTTGTAGCTGCTTCATGAAAAATGGCAACTTGGTATGTCATTGCTTGTTCATTGTGAACTTTTTTTTGCCTTGGAATAGCATGTGGATTTTAAGCGTTACGAAGATAAGGCAAAAGAAGTTTGTATAGAAATAAAATGGTCTTCTCGGCCATCATTTTGGTCATTACATCTCGCCACTTTTCTTTCTGTAAAATCGCCTCTCCAAATTTAAACCCTAGCAAGGTTCTCCATTGCTTATCATTGCCACTCGCTCCCACCTCCAACTTAGTGTAGTTTGTCACAATGATGTATTGATACGCGGGGGAAAATGAAACAAGAGTGGTGCGAGTGATCCTATGTTGCCTTAGTGTAGTTTGTCACAATGATGTATTGATTCAAAAAATGGCAACTACGACAATGCTTTTTAATTTATTTCAAGGGCACTTTAGAAATGTCTTATGTAGTACTACCTCATTCAGGATTCTAGGGCCAAGGGGTAGAATGGCAAGATCAAGAAAGAACGTGTGAGGATCTCGAGTCCAAATCTTCTGCGACTATATTGCAGCAACGGCCACTACCTTGTGCCCCCAACCACACGTTTCATCGACGGTTATACACCTACAATTATGTTGAGGACCCAATTCGGAGATTTTGTAGTTGGAAATTGCCAATCAACCATGCTTTGCTCGCCACGACTCTACTCACCCAAATTGCTCAGTAATCCCCGGATTCATTAACAAGTTTTTGGTTTCCGCATCAGCTAATGCCAAACAAATCCCGCAACCCTCACACCTGCATGCATGCATTAGTCTCATGCGCAGATCATGCTTGCCTACCCATGCATGCCCAATTAAAGTGTGATATAATGCTTTATTGGACCAAGATTATATCACACTTTAATTGTAATGGCCTTCTCAATGATTCTCTTGCCCTTTAAACCTAATTGGAGGAAGTATTCGAGCATAGCAGCATGCTTTGTTAGAAAGGTTACACACTAACAACACAATGCACAATCCTTGGAGGTTTAGTCATGTGGTTTCCTTGTCGACTGTCCTAAGGGTGTCGTGATGTCTCTAGCAACGATGATGGGGTATAGATGAGCTTGGACTGCGTTGGGCTTCCGGTGAAATTATTGAAGTTGTGTATCGGTGACGTGAAATTGTGCATGCCAAAACGCGCTGTCAAAAACCTTGTCCGGCCAAACAGGATGGGGTAAGGTATTGAGTTCATACACCATCTAGTTCATCTAAAAGTCTGAACCAATGAAGAAAGTGGGAAATATATTTCAACAGTCCTCATGACATTAAGGCCAGGCCTTAGATATTTGAGCTCTAGTTTCATCAAAATTGTAGTGTAGCTATTTGAGCACTCTGTGTGTCATTTATACTCGGACCATACACTTGTAGGATCATTCGTATCATTCCCTGTAATTAAGTATTTCACGCTATTTAGCTAATTATATTGTTTGCGAACTTATTTTAGATTATTTCACTTACTACTAAAATACATCTAAACACAAAGATTTATCACTTCTTCATTGAACCACATACCCCCAAGAAAATAGGACTCAAATGTTCATGGTAGTGATCCCTATGTCATATCAGTGTTTGTTGGTAACGTTGATATGATACTGCACGAAAAATGAACGTTGTGATCGACCAGAAAAGGAGAGATCTTTGCAAGGCATTCCAACCCGAGCAACGCTTGTGCCTTATAAGCTTTTGTAATTGCAATCGAATGCATATACCTCATGTTGTGCTCCAATCTTGACTGTGTTATGATGATCAACATAATATGATCAAGGCGGCAACAAATCAAAGTATCCACGTTGTTAGGTGGCATGAAGTAACTTGTTATATAAGATAAACTGAGAGTTTGGTCTAAAAAATAAACGCTCGCCATCAAAGCAATTGATCATGTTAACTAAGTATGAAATGCCGATAGCTTTTGCTGACTGCAAGTTTGCGTTTGTCTACCAATACTGTGGTATTATCTAAAATTTAAGAATATTTGATAAATTTTCCATATGTTACCTCACTCGGGAGCATAAACTTTGTGGATCCTTACATAGTTTTCATGTGAGATATTTTGGTAGATTATATACCCTACAATAGTTTTCTCAAAATGATGTGAATGTTTGAGAACTTGAATTGTGTCATTTATACTTGAACCACATTTTTTTGGTGCATCATATCGTTTTCATGTAACTAAATGTGTTTACACTGTTTAGTTAATTATGTTGCTTGCAGTCTTACCTTATTATCATTTCACTTACACTTGAGCAAGAGTTATCACCTCCAAAATGAACCACATATGGGAAATGCCTCAAGGGTGTACGTCAGTGATCCCTATGCCGTCTCAGTGTCGTTGGCAACTATGATATGATAAATGACAACTGCAAAAGCGTGTTTGAATGAAAAAGAGAGAACTTTGCAAATGTATTAACCTTGGAAGTCTCATAGTTGCAATGCAAGGTCCGGCAGCCACCACCGCAAGTCAGCCGACATTCCCCTTCTTCATGCATACTTTAATCTGGTAACCACCCTTCTTTTATACTCTAATATGGCAATTCAAGAACAAGGAAATAATATCAAATAAAGAAGGCATTCAAGTACCCCCACCCTGAGTATTTCTGAAAGTATGTCAAAGAAGACATTGCAAAACAAGGGAGATATATCAACTTTGGTAGTATGTGAGAATTAATTCCTTTGTTTAGAGCATATACACTTGAAACCCATGAATGATGAACGAGTAATAAGAGCACTACTACGTTGTACATAAATTTGTATGGAGATAGAAGTAGTAAAGCGTCTACATCCTCTCGAGGTTATTGTTGCGCAACATAGGTAGAAAGGAATTGTTGAGGCCCGTCACATCCTCCATGGGTTGAAGCTGCGGTTGTGGCGCATTGGCTCTGCCAATGCAACTGCCACTAACCCATTCATCGGTGCCACCTGCCCTGGCACACCTTTGTAGCCAGCCGCAAGAGAAACATGGGAATGACTGATGTTTTGAATGTTTCTTGAAGAGTAAGGTTGGGCGCCGGTAGTGTCTGGTGTATGATGATATCGAATCTACGTTGATTTGGCTTGGGGATAGGAGAATTTAGGGCGAGAAGAGATGCTTGAGGGGATGAGAATCATAGAAGAGGCAAGATGTTCAGAAACGTTTTCATTCATCATCACTTCCATTTTGAATACAAGCACATAAATACATCGGCACACGCGCTCCGCAAAGCATGCTCGTACCCACCAAACTTCCCTCTTTTATTTATTTTATATCCGATGACCTCCTGGTCGTCGTCTCTGGCAGGGAGGTCTGACACTCGTCGCTCCTTGAGACG
Source organism: Elymus sibiricus (assembly GCA_039707655.1). Taxonomy (NCBI): domain Eukaryota; kingdom Viridiplantae; phylum Streptophyta; class Magnoliopsida; order Poales; family Poaceae; genus Elymus; species Elymus sibiricus. The sequence goes on along the minus strand of CM077667.1, from coordinate 448,439,062 downwards.
ACCCCCCCCCCCCCCCCCCACACACACACAGTGAAAATTGCAGGTTCTATAAAGTGGCATTTGAGAACGTCCTAATTTTATCACGTCACGACATTAGCGGGTTGGGCTGACTGTTGGACCTTGAACAACATCACCACCTTGTTGCCTTTGTTCACCGTGTGGTGATAGGTGGGCCTACTCATACACACATATCCCTTACCATTGATCCAACTCATATCCCACAAAATTCCTCATTTTCTTTATTTTTGTGATGGGTGACCTCATTTTTGTTGGTTTCGGCGAGAGATACGTGACGCCGATCTACCCTTGACACTAAGCCCCTCCCCAAATTGTAGTTATCGAAAAGTGACGCTTGAGAACATTGTAATATTCCAATGTCACGACATCAACGAAAAAGGTGTGACGCCCCCGATCTCGACCGTACGCTAATCAAACATGCAATGCGTACGACCAAGATTAGGGACTCACTGATCGATATCACAACACAACAATAGACACAAAAATAAAGTCATACAGCTTCATATTACAAGCCAGGGGCCTCGAGGGCTCGAATAAAAAGCTCGACAAACACGAGTCAGCGGAAGCAAATAATATCTGAGTACAGACATAAGTTAAACAAGTTTTGCCTTAAGAAGGCTAGCACAAACATAAGCAGCGGATCGAAAGAGGCGAGGCCTCCTGCCTGGGAACCTCCTAACTACTCCTGAGCGTCGTCACTCTCCACGTAGTAGTAGGCTCCATCGGTGGTGTAATAGTCGTCTCCGGCGTACTCCATCTCCTGGGCTCCATCGTCTGAACGCAGAATCGTATCGAGGGGGAAAGAGAAAGCAAATCAGCGGTGAGTACTCATCCAAAGTACTCGCAAGACTGACATCAGAACTATGCTAAGTATGCATCAGTATCAAGGGATGGGGTTATATCTGAACTGACTGCAGAAAGCAAGAATAGGGTGAAGGCCTAGTCCTATCGAAGACTAGCATCTTCAACATCTTGCAGCATTAGAAGAGAGTAGACTGGTATCTCATATATAGTCATATTATTGTAGCAATTTTATTAAGTAACCACGCCCAGAGATTCTTCCTCGACTCCCTGCGAGGAAGCAATCTCGGAGCCACATTCATTTCAAATTAAATCACAATTATAGTTGTATAAGGTCAAGGCACAACTCCAAGTCGTCCTGTTACCGTGGACACGGCTATTCGAATAGATTATTCATCCCTACAGGGGTGCACCGCATTTCCAACACGCCTGATCACCTCCGGCCGGACACACTTTCCTGGGTCATGCCCGGCCTCGGGATAGCAGCACGTCGTCGCCCCACCTAGGCTCAACGAAGAGGCCAGCCCGCCGGTCTAAATCCTAAGCACAAAGGGGTCGTGGGCCCACTTGCCCTCTGCGCTCCTGCACGATGCGTGGGCGGCCGGAAGCAGACCTAGTACACTCCAGTCCAAGAGCTGCACCGTCCAGTCCAATCCGGCGCGCGCCGCTCCATTGCTGACGTCCGAAGAGCTTCGGCTGATACAACGACGCTGAGTACCCATAACTTCTCCCACGCGATGGTTTGGTGCATAAAAAGGCCAACGACCCAACTCAGATCAAATACCCAACCCATTAGCATTTTATTAATGCGGGGAAAGCGCGACCCATGAAATGCGGTCCGTCGGCCCGCCTCGAGGATGTGTGGCAAGGGCCTCTCCTGCCCGTCCACGCCTCATCAACATCAAACCGTGGGTACCCTTCAGGGCCGACCCATCACCAACATGTTCCAGTAACCCGGTCATAGTAACTGTGTGTATAAAACATCAAGGCGGAACCTGAGGAATCACCCTCAAGGGGCCCCGCTCGATGAAACCGTCAAGGTGGACTTAGAGGAATCACCCTCGAGGGTCCCACACTTGAGGGGTTGCACGACAGAGTCATCGTCGGGAGTGGTGAAGGAGGAATCACCCTCGATAACCACGACCGACTAGCTGCACTGCAGAGCTAGCATCATGAGTACTTCACGAGGTGTCACCCTCGGTACTCGATAGTAGCGCTGCAGAGTCATACAACTAAGGGGGGGGTGCGGTGATGTGAGGGGCCTGGCTTGTCGGTCGGTTGACCGAGTCTTCGAGTCTTCGGGTCGTCGAGTCGTCGATGAAGAAGCAGGGGCAACTGGGACTAAGGGGTCACTGGGAAGTATTGATCAACCTATACTAAGCAGTTGATATGATTGCAGGTATTGTAACAGTTTATCAAAAGCAGGCTATGCATCAGAATAGGAGCTAACTAATACAGTAGCAAAATCTAATGCAAGAATAAGAGGGAAAGGAATAGGCGATATCGGAATGCTCAAGGGGGGTTTGCTTGCCTTGCTGCTCTGCGGCAAAGGCCTGATCGTCAGTGGTGTAGTCGTACCCGGCAACACCGTCAGTCTCGGGGTCTACCGGAGAGAAGAGGGGGGAGAAACAATAAATACAAAGCACAGATGCAACACGATGCATGACATGGCAATATGCAGAGCTAGGCATGCACTAACGCGGTACTACACGTCGCATACGGGTCGGAAGAATATCTGACGATATTTTCCGGGTATCTGGCTACTACCGGACAGATGATCCTAACGCCAAAATGTCCATGTTCATCATGCTAGGAGCATGTGACAGATGAACAGACAACGTATTCGGATTCGTGGGATTTCTCTGATCAACTTTCATGTATAAATTATTTTCATCCGAGTTACGGATTATTTTATATTAATTTTCAAAGTTTTATTAATATTCTGGAAATTAAAATAGATTAAAATAAATCGATAATTGCAATTATGACATCAGCATGATGTCATGCTGACATCAGCAGTCAACAGTCCTGTTGACTGGTCAAACTGACCAGTAGGCCCCACATGTCAGTGACACAAAATTAATTAATGTTTAATTAACATTAAGCAGAATAATTAAGGGGGTGGGACCCACATGTCAGTCCCTGTTTGGTTTAATTAACTGATTAATTAAGTTAATTAGTCATTAAGTTAATTAAACTTAATTAGTTAATTTAAACAGACTTAATTAAGTTAATTAATTAATAAATAAATAAATTATTATTATTTATTATTTATTTATTTATTTATCTAATCGTTCTGGGGGTGGGCCCCCACTGTCAGTGAGAGTGGGGGGGGGCGGCCCCACCTGTCTGTGGCCCAGAGGCCACAGCGGGCATGGGCGACGGGCGCGGCCCGCCTTGGCGCTCGCCCAGGGGCGCGCGGTCAGGGGCGACGGCGAGGGGAAGTGGGCGAGGACCAGGTAGCCAACGGCGGCGGGGAGGGGCCCGGGGCGCGCCGGGGCGGCTGCGGGCGACGGCAACCACGACGGAAGGGAAAGCGGGCGGCCGCGGGCGCGCGTGGGCGCGAGCGGGTGAGGGCGAGCGCGCGCGCGGTTTGCGAGGCCGGAGGGACGCGGGGGAGCATGGGGAAGGAGCGCGACGAGCGAGGGAGCGGCGGCGCGTGCGCGGGCTCGGGGGCACGCTGGGAGCGGCGGGCGGCGCCGCGCGTGCGCGGGCAGCGGCGGTGCGGTGCGCGGACGTGGCGGGGGCGTGAAGGAGGGGAGGGAGGAGCCCCAGGGGGGCTCACTGGCGTTGGAGAGGCGGCGGGTTCGGCGAGGCTTGGTGGAGCCGTTGGGGAGGGGGTGAGGAGGCGGCCGGCGAGACGGCGAGGTGCAGCGGCGACAGCAGGCGGCGTTGGGCGACGTTGGGGAGGCCCGGCGGCGACGGGGCGGCGCGGGGCGGTCGCCGGTGGCGGCAGGTCGACCCCCGATCCGGATCGGGGGAGGGAAAGGAGGAGAGAGCGAGGGGGGCGAGTGGGGGGGTTCGGGGGCTAGGGTTTGCCCTCGGTGGGGGTTATGGGAGCGGGGTGGGCAGGTTGGCCCAGCTGGGCCACGGCCCAGTTGGCCCGGGAGGGGGGCCTTTTTCCCTTTTTCTTTTTTTTTGTTTTTCTTTTTATTAGTTTTTTTGTTTTTATTTATTTTAGCACTATTGGACCTATGTAAAAATATGTGATCAGGCCCATAATTCAAAGTGCAATTTTAGACAGCGCCACAAAAGAGATTGGGGGCAATTGAAACTGCTCTGGGAATTTATATAATTAGAAAGGCATTTAAATAATAGTTTTGCCTACTATTTTATTTATTTTAGAGTTGTTAAACATTTTATAAAAATGTGGATTCTCCACCATAATTACTTATGATTTATTTGTCACCCTTAGAACATTTTAGTTTTAATGTTTGAAAACTTTCATTGTTTGACTTCACTTTAAATTTGAATTTGAACGGGGTTTGATTCCAACGCGAGTTTAACAACAGTAATCGTGGTGACGTGTCATCATTAGCGTGGGATTACTGTAGCTTAACTATCCGGGCGTCACAATTCTCCTCGTCTAACAAGAATTCTCGTCCCGAGAATTAAGAGGTAGGGTAAGGGAAAAAGTTCTGGTTACGAAGTCCTAACGGATCTTCTTGTCTTTGTTGTTCTTCTCGAAGAAGTTGATCCCTTCCGTTGATATATTCATCTTTCTGCTCCAGGTCATCATGATGAAGTCGTCATCCTTTCTTCGGGATCTTCATCGTCCTACGAATGAGATTAGAGGGAAAACTCTGGAAGAACGAATCTAAACAAAGCTGGGCATCTGACGGCGAACTCAGGGAGGAACACAAGATTTATTTCTCAAGTTAAGACTCGAGGAATCACTAAGAGCAAAATGCGACGGTGTAAAAGTTTCAAACGGGTAGGCAATCATTCGATGCCCAAACAGAAGGTGAAAAGGGGTTCAGAGCAACAAAAATAATTATTGCGTCTGATATTAGAATAGATCATCCCCTGGACGGTGGCTGGGGAGTTACATACAAAGCCAAGTGCAAAGGATACTTTGGAAACAAAGATGTACAGGAGAGTCAGGTTTCGATCCTGTGGAACTATGGGTTATGGGCCCACCATGTGGATTAAGAGTAAGAAGAGCGGTGACATCTTGCACGGTCATGGTAGCAAGACATGTCAGAGGATAACCTGTCATTTATGTCGGCAACAACATCGGTACCAAGGGCGGGGAACGAAAAGAACCATCTTCCTGCTCGTCGAAATGAGGCGTACCAATAGGCAAAGTTCTCGTCCACCGGCGGTTACCGGAATGTTATCAACAGTAGTAACATGGCCTTACTGACAGAATTGATCACCGAGGTGTTTACCTAAACAGGGAATCAATACTTCTTAGATCATATAATCTCAAGAAAGGTTAAACAGACCAATGGAAAGAAAAATGTGTTCATACTCAAGTTTTAGGAGTATATCTTTCCGAAGGAATTTTTAGAGCATGATATACATGACAGGATAGCAAGTAGATAACCATTTAGGAAAAAGGGGCGAGGAAATTCATGACATTCCCATACAATGGTGTTTGGACAATTGATCAAGAACAATTAGCATTGAGCTTACCTTATTCCTTTTGAAGATCGACATGCCACATTCATGCTCCGGGATAGCAATGATATGGTGTTTCGAGTAAAGGATGGAGTTTGGATACACAAAGGACCCAGTAGGAACAACTTATAAAATAAATCTTACAATTCCCCAGTGGAAGAATGGCAACCCTAGCTGAACAAAGCATTATAACAATAGGTCATCCGGCCAGGTGTGCTAGTTACAACATCACCTTACCGAGTAATAAAGACCAAAGTTATAATTCTTGATAATATTCCAACCATCATATCCGTCCGAGATTCAGATCTGGTTGGTGTCAAGATACTTCAGACAAAGAAGGCCTGAGGATAAAAGGACGCAACACAGACCTACAAGATGATGTTGCAAGAATCTCGGAATGAACGACAGAAGCAAGACTTGAATCATTAGCCAGACATCTGAACACAAGGTCAAGACATTCGTGCCCACATGGAAGTTTTCTAGAATGGAATGTAATCAAGTTCTGGTTGGGGACCATCATAGAGGATATCAAAGTTCCAAGTGTAAGTCTGGACTAGGACAAATCAAATCAATCAGTGGCCTGGCGTACTAGGAAATACATATGGAGTGAAGGTAACAAATCTATCAAACCATAGAATACTTCGCACATGCCTGAATGAATTGAAACGATTCCAAAGGAAGCGAGACAAAATTTTCCCATAAGCACGGTGGCAAAAAGGCACGTGAACTTATAGAAAAACACTTCTTTTATCAAACATATTCTTCATGAACTAGGCACAAAGATAATGTTGGGGAACGTAGTAATAATTCAAAAAAATTCCTACGTGTCACCAAGATCAATCTAGGAGATGCTAGCAACGAGAGAGATGGAGTGCATCTTCATACCCTTGAAGATCGCTAAGCGGAAGCGTTGCAAAGAACGCGGTTGATGGAGTCGTTCTCGCGGCGATTCAAATCGCGGAAGATCCGATCCAAGCGCCGAACGCACGGCGCCTCCGCGTTCAACACACGTACATCCCGGGGACGTCTCCTCCTTCTTGATCCAGCAAGGGGGGAGGAGAAGTTGAGGGAGAGCTCCGGCAGCACGACGGCGTGGTGGCGGTGGAGCTCGTGGTTCTCCGGCAGAGCTTCGCTAAGCACTACGGAGGAGGAGGAGGTGTAGGAGGGGGGAGGGCTGCGCCAGGGGCAAGGGGTGCAGCTCCCATGCGCCTCCCCACTATACATAGGGGTGGAGGGGGCTGGTTTCTTGCCCTCCAAGTCCATTGGGGCGTTGGCAAAGGTGGGAGGAAAGAAATCCCATCCTTTCCCTTCCCCACCGATTGTTATCCCCCCTTTTTAGGGATCTTGATCTTATCCCTTCGGGATATGATCTTATTCCTTCTAAGGGGGGATCATGGTGTGCCTTGACCAGGGGTGTGGGGCCTTGCCACCACTACCCACGTTCATGTGGGTCCCCCCATGCAGGTGGGCCCCACTCCGGAACCTTCTAGAACCTTCCCGGTACAATACCGAAAAATCCCAAACATTTTCCAATGGCCAAAATAGGACTTCCCATATATAGATCTTTACCTCCGGACCATTCCGGGACTCCTCGTGACGTCCGGGATCTCATCCGGGACTCCGAACAACTTTCGGTAACCACATACAATTCCCATTACAACTCTAGCGTCACCGAACCTTAAGTGTGTAGACCCTACGGGTTCGGGAACCATGCAGACATGATCGAGACACCTCTCCGGCCAATAACCAATAGCGGTATCTGGATACCCATATTGGCTCCCACATGTTCCACGATGATCTCATCGGATGAACCACGATGTCAGGGATTCAATTAATCCCGTATACAATTCCCTTTGTCCATCGGTATGTTACTTGCCCGAGATTCGATCGTCGGTATCCCTATACCTTGTTCAATCTCGTTACCGGCAAGTCTCTTTACTCGTTCCATAACACATGGTCCCGTGACTAACTCCTTAGTCACATTGAGCTCATTATGATGATGTATTACCGAGTGGGCCCAGAGATACCTCTCCGTCACACGGAGTGACAAATCCCAGTCTCGATTCGTGCCAACCCAACAGACACTTTCGGAGATACCTGTAGTGCACCTTTATAGTCACCCAGTTACGTTGTGACGTTTGATACACCCAAAGCATTCCTACGGTATCCGGGAGTTGCACAATCTCATGGTCTAAGGAAATGATACTTGACATTAGAAAAGCTCTAGCAAACGAACTACACGATCTTGTGCTATGCTTAGGATTGGGTCTTGTCCATCACATCATTCTCCTAATGATGTGATCCCGTTATCAACGACATCCAATGTCCATGGTCAGGAAACCATGACCATCTATTGATCAACGAGCTAGTCAACTAGAGGCTCACTAGGGACATGGTGTGGTCTATGTATTCACACATGTATTACGGTTTCCGGTTAATACAATTATAGCATGAACAATAGACAATTATCATGAACAAGGAAATATAATAATAACCATTTTATTATTGCCTCTAGGGCATATTTCCAACAGATAATGCTTTCAAGGTTTCCAACACTAGCTTCGATGTTCATCATGAACCACGAGGAAGATGCGGATGTGGCTGATGGGCTCAACAACAATTCGTCGAGATTCCCACAAAGAAGGATCTCCACGATTGAGTGAACAAAACCAAATGATATATTGAGGTATGCCCGAAGGAAAACATCCACCATTAAACATTAATCGAAAAGTGCACCCGACATACAGACTAAGTAGCACGACCAATGTTAGAGTGCTAACTCAACAGCCAATACACTAAGAATGGACTTATTGTTCATTAACTCCAAAGTGATAGAGTTGGTATGCCATAATTATTGAACTTACACATCACATTCCGTTTGTCAGTATTCCGGTTAGAAACAACACGGAAACAAAGAAATGAAAGGTGATGACAAGGATGTCGCCAACGACAACACCAATTACCACGGACAAGGATGCTACCCTCATCATGAATTTAATTGATATCCTGGAAGAGCCCAGAATGCTGATGAGGATCACGACACATTTGCCGAGAAGTCTCTTGAAGATGTAATCGATCAGCGACGACATCAAGCAAAGAAATGATGAAGCGAAGGGTGGTCGAAAACATAGTTTGGAGTGCTAGCTCAGAGTCGAAATTGCCTTCAAGACAACCAACATGACGTGGCAAACTCGACGTAAGCTTAGAGCACTGTTGGAATTGTGTTCCGGGGATGAAGGATATAAATAGCATGGTCAAGCCTTAGCATGACGATGATGATGTAGCCAAACAGCTTGGAGAGACATGATCGAGCACAAACTCATAAGCAAAGAAGATTACTAAGAGTTGTTGAATCGCTAGAAACCTTGTCGCGGCCAAAGATGATGGTGTAGGTTATTGAGTTCATGCACCATCTAGTTCATTCAAAAGTCCAAACCGATGAAGAAAGGTATTAAGTATATTTCAACACTCCTCACATCAAGGCCATGCCTTGGATAGTTGAGACATAATTTCATCAAAACTATAGTGTAGATATTTGAGAAGTCGAATGTCTATCATTTACAGGTGGATCATACACTTTTTTGGATCATCCTACCATTTCCCTGTAATTAAGTGTGTTTTACACTATTTACCTAACTATATATTTGCAGTCTTATCTTAGATCATTTCACTTACTATTATATATAATAGGAAACAAAGATTTATCACTTCTACCTTGAACCACGTACCATCCAAGAAAAATGACTCAAGTGTGCATGGTAGTGATCCCTATGTCATCTCAGTGTTTGTTGATAACATTGATAAGATACCCCCTCGAAAAATGACGTTGTACTCGAATTTAAAAGGAGAGAACTTTGCAAGGCATTACAAGACGAGCAACGTGTGTGCCTTATAATCTTTTGTACTTGCAATGCAATGCATAAACCCTCATGTTGTGCTCCAATCTTGACTGTGTTATGATGATCAACATAATATGATCAATGAGACAACAGATCGAAGTATCCATGTGTTTGGTGGAATGATGTAAGTTGTTATATTCGAGAAATCGACAGTCTGCTCCATAAAATATTCACTCGTGATCAAAGCAAAATTGATCATGTTAGCTAAGTATGATATGGCAATAGCTTCCACTGATTGTAAGTTTGCGTTTGTCTTCCAAAACTCTAGTTTTCTCTAAAATGTAAGAACATTTGAGCCATTTTACCTCGCTCGTGACCATGCACTTTGTGGATCCTTACATAGTTCTCAATTGAGCTATTTTGGTAGATTATATACCCTACGATGAAGCTCTAGTTTCCTCAAAAATTATGGTGTGAATGTTTGAGAACTGGAATTTGTGTGATTTACACTTGAACCATTTATTTTTTGGAGCATCATATCATTTTCATGCAACTAAATGTGTTTACACTATTCAGTTATTTATATTGCATGTCGTCTTATCTTATATCATTTCACTTGCACTTGAGCGACATTTATCACTCCGCCTTGAACACAAGGGAAATGACTCAAGGTTGTATGCTAGTGACCCCTATGCCGCCTGAGTGTTGTTGGCGACGAGGATATGATAAATGACAACTACAAAAGCGTGTTTGAATGAAAAAGAGAGAACTTCGCAAATGTATTAACCTTAGAAGCTCTGACACTTACAATGCAATGTTCAATTTTTTCTGAAAGATCCAGCAATTGCTGGCCCTGGGTGATCATTAGCAGAAAGCAGCGTGACATACAAGTTGGGTGAATCTTAGGATCAAAGAAAAAGTTGAAAAGGTTCGGGCACAAAAACGGAGAGGTCGGGCACACACGGCCGGCATCTCTAGAGCTAAAGCCTATCTCTCATGATGGATCCCCGAAGGGGCTCTCAATGCATTTGGCGCCCAACGGTCGCCAAAGCTCGATTGAATCGGCAATCGCCTTGATGATGTCTCTTGAGGATGGTAGTTTCTTCACGAAGATTATGCTTCAAATCCTAATCGTGTTATGATGCGATCAACAGTGGCATGTAACAAGTTTGTTATCTTCTCGGCGAGTGTTTGCCGTAGAAAAACAAACACCCTGTGATCAAAGCAAAATTGGTCAAGGAAGCTACCCGAATAGCTTGTGCACATTGTAGACAGAGGTCTGGTTTCCTCGAAAGATTGAAGTGCAGTACGAACATTTGATAGCTCGAAAATGCGTTAACCCACTCGGGACCATGTAATGTACTACTTCCTGGACCATTGCACAGTTATCGTGTAAGCTCCTCTCACGCAATCGCGCCCATTGCTTCACCCCGGACCATTTCATTCACCGGGAAGCAAATCGGAGGACAACAGTTGGGCGCAGCAAGCAGTACGACCTATAGCTCGAAAACTCGACACAAGCATCATCCACCGCGCTCCAGAAATCCCACCGTCGATACGCTTTCACCAGCGAACCTTGGAATCTCGCTCTGGAGGCCATGTGAAGCGCCTTGGCGTCTTGCCCCCGAACTCCATCCACCCCTTTCCCAAAACTCGCTGGCGACACATGCATCACATTTCAGGAAGAAAGGAGAGAAAGATGAAAAGAGAGGAAGAGCAATGGGGTCCTGTCCTCGGGCCGGGCCCGTGCGACGCATCGGAATCAACCGTCTTTTTCCGGGAATTCAGACGGCCGTGGTGCTCTCCTGCCTCTGCCGCTCGGGCAGATGCAGATGAACTGCGCGGCGTAAAGAGGAGTACGTACGTACTCCTACGTGCTCCGACCCAGGCGCGAATAAAGAAAGGGAGAGCAGAGGAGAGCGGAGCAGAGGGCGGACATGGCGACGGAGGCGCCAATAAAGAAAGGCCGGGCTCGCGTCGCGGTCAAAGAGCGGCACGCAGCTGCGGGGGGAACCCGAGGCGCGACACATGGAGGGGATCGCCGCGCGCGCAGTCACCACGCCCGCATGGCGCCGCGCGCCGAGTCGTCACCTCCTCCCCGAGGCCGAGGACCGGCCATCCATCAGCCCACCCACCCGAAACGCACCCGCATCCGCCTCCGCCGGCCGAGGGCGACGCGACGCCGACGCGGACGGGCGGCCGGCCGGCCGGCCAGACGAGGTCACGGAGCTGGCAGTGGCCTGCCAGTGCCAGTCAATGCTGCTGCGTCCTCGGCCGCCCACCTGCCCGCCCGCCTCACCGTCACCGCCCCGAAGATGCCGAGCTTGGGATGGCGCCCCTGATTCCTTGTCCTGTCCACGATGCGTGCGCCCCGTCGCCCAACCGACGAGTTAACCTCCATATTTTTCTCGCTCGCCTCCTTATTTTCCTTGAGGTTATCATATCATATCACGTGCCGCCCGGCGTGACAAACCAGCCCAGCACGAAAAACATCCACCGCCTCTCGATTCTCTTCCCGTATGGAACGCTTCTCGATCGGCCATAAACTTGTCGTACTCGAACAAGAAGGAAGGGCTGCGTTGCGTCCAGAAGGAAAGCAAAGCAAGAGAGAGAGGGAGAGATCGGTTCGAAGTTGGAGCCGATGGTGCATCAGCAAAGGAGACAAAGGGTAGCGTCCAAACCGCCCCCGTCGCATCAAGCCGGGCACGCACGAGACTACGGCTGTGTTTGTTTGGGCTTCGGTTTTGACAGATTCAGCTGTGGACTTGTTGTGCTGGCAAAACTGCTGTGGTGAGGAAACAACTGTAGTGAAGGTTAGCTGTTTGGCAATGTAGCTGTGAAAATGACTGTGAGCTGGTGAAAACGCTATGTTTCAGGAGGAGGGGGGCGAACGTAGAGATATGTCATGCCTACGGTGGCATTTACGACATAATTATGACCAAACGCCAAAGATAGAGGGGCTAGGGAAACAGTTTTGTCCCAAAAGTACACCGAGACCAGCTTTAGGCTGTTACACTGAAAATCTTCCGAAACAGTTTTGGCCTGTGGTTCCACAGCTGTTCTAAATAACCTGTTTGTTTCAGCTTCAGCTTTTTTCAATCCTAAAACTGCTCCAAAAGCTGAAACAAACACAGCCGTACTACTCGTTCATCGTTACACTCCACTCTGGATCCCTCCACTCTACTACGTGCGTACCGCCACTTGGAATAGAGCTTCACAGTCCACGGCCGGACCGAAAGCGCTTGTGTCGTGAGCTCGGAAGAAAGAAACGCCGCCGCATGCAGTGCATGCACAGCCCCGCGCCTTCACGTTTCTGCCCGTCCAACACTCCACCAATTCCCCGTACTCTACCCTCCTCCTTGAACGGGAACGCGTACGGCACCGGTATGACGGACTGCTACTACCGGTAACGCCACCGTTTTGACCACCAAAGGGGTCCAAAGCAAGTACTAGTAAATATTTACTGAAAAGCACACGCAACGGAGGAGCAGCGATGGAAACGGCCTGGCGTCGTGAATGAACGAGCAATAATGCCCGTATTTCTCGCAGGCTTTGCTCGCAGCAAAGCTGCCTTTTTTTTTTGCATTCATTTTCCTCCAAAGATAGAGCCCGGCCCAGCCCGGGCAGCCGGCATTGATGCCTCTACGCAGGCGTTGCATTCATGCCGCGCGCCCTGCGCACGCTATCAAGACTGTACTCTACCACTGGCGGACAGACAGCAGATAGAAAGTTAAAAGGGCGCGGGGCGGATGAAACCGGGACTCGGCTGACAGCCGGGGCCCGCACGGGAGGGTCACGCACGACGGCACGGTACGGACCGGGGAGGGAGGGAGGGAGCGCCGCGGGTGTATAAAACGGGGCGCCTCCCGCTATCCCTTTTCCGAAACATCTCATCTCATCTCATCTCATCTCATCCCTCCACTCCACCGCTCGCGTCGCTCCCCCTCCCCCCTGCGGAGAAGACCGGCCCGCCGCCACGGCTCGTCCGGCGAGACACAACATGAGGACGCGGAGCGGCTCTCTCTATACCTGCGAGCCGGCGGCCCCCGTCGCCGGCCAGAAGAGGAAGCGCTCCCCCGCCGCCTCCGCCGAGGGGTGCGGCGCGCGCCGGAAGCGCCAGGCTGTGGGTCCCGACTATTTGGACGCCATCCCCGACGACCTCGTGCTCTCCATCTTCTCCAGGCTCGCCGCGTCCGCGAACTCCCCGTCCGACCTGCTCTCCGTCCACCTAACGTACGCCCGCGCCTCCGTGTTCGGCCCAACTGCTTGGACTCCTGCTGCTTTGTATGTATGTATGGTTGGCTGAACGTGTTTGTGCCTTCGACGTTTCAGGTGCAAGCGGCTCAACGGCCTGGGGCAGCAGGACACGGTGTTCGCCAAGGCCTCGCCGGCGTCGCTGGCCGTCAAGGCGGCGGCGTGGTCGGAGCCCGTGCAGCGGTTTCTCAAGCGCTGCGCCGACGCCGGCAACCTCGAGGCCTGCTACATTCTCGGCATGGTGAGAGTCGATGCACAAATCTGGTTGACTTGATCGTTTGGTTTCACATCCATCCATCCATGCATGCATGCATGGCCGGAGTTTCAGGGATGGAGTGCTGACGAGCGTTTGTGCGTTTTTGCAGATCCGTTTCTATTGCCTTGGCAGCCGCAGCGGCGGCGCCGCCCTGCTCGCGAAGGCGGCGGTCGGCGGGCACCCGGCGGCGCTCTACTCGCTGGCTGTCATCCAGTTCAACGGTAGCGGCGGTGCCAAGTCGGACCGCGACCTGCGCGCCGGGGCGGCGCTCTGCGCGCGCTCCGCCGCGCTGGGCCACGTCGACGCGCTCCGCGAGCTCGGGCACTGCCTCCAGGACGGCTACGGCGTGCGCCGCGACCCGGCCGAGGGCCGCCGCCTCCTCGTCGCCGCCAACGCCCGCGAGCTCTCCCTCGCGCTCGCCGCAGCGGCGGCCAGCGCGGCCTACCCCTTCGCGTCCCTCCCCATCGGCGCCGTCGCAGGAGGCGCCGGCGGTGTCAGCACCAGCCCCCTCCTCTCCGACTTCGGGTGGAGCCTGCCGGAGGCGGAGCCCCACACGGCGAACCAGTTCATGTCGGACTGGTGGGCGTCGCGTGGCGTGCAGGCGTGCGCCAAGAAGCCCGACGCGGCGGCCACCGGCGGAGACGGCGGCGAGGGCGAGCTCCGGCTGTGCTCGCACATGCGGTGCGGGCGCAAGGAGACGCGGCGGCACGAGTTCCGGCGCTGCTCGGTGTGCGGCGCGGCCAACTACTGCTCCCGCGCGTGCCAGGCCCTGGACTGGAAGCGCGCCCACAAGGCCCAGTGCGTGCCCATGGACCGCTGGCTCGTCGGCGCCGCCGCCGCCGCCGTCGCCCCCCAGCAGTGACCCGCCCCAACGGGCAAGCAAACATGTAGCAGCACCGGAGAGTCCACGGCGCAGCCGGTGGACCAGGCAGTAGCGACGATGATGAATGAGGAAGCGTTTTTCTGGCGTTTTGCTTTCTTTTTGCGGCCGTTTGGGTGTCGTCTTGTCAGATGTACGTACTCTACTAGGGAAGAGCGGACGAGAGATTCTACCGCGGCCACCAGAACTCCTCTAGCCTCGTTTTCTTAATCTTTTTCTCTCTCACCTTTAAATTAATCATTAATCAGCCTCTCCTAAGTTAATCAAATTACTCCCCTGGTAAGATGAAAATCCTGGACCCTGTTTTGAACTGATTTTCTACTCCACCAGAAGTTCTACCTGTGTGTGTAGACGTTGCTTCTGTCGCTTTGTGCTTTGAGTTTTGGATGCATGCTGTGGGGGGTAGAGCAGATAAAAAGAGTAGTGCTCCCGTACTCCTACGTGCCGCTCGTAGCTTATCAGAAGAGTAGGGGGAATCGGTGGCCGCGCCGTGCCGCCCTGAGCCTGAGCCGAGCTCGTCGTGTAGGCTTTGGTTTCGCTCTCGAGGCACGGGACAAGTTGGTGGCTTCCCTGTGGCCGCTGGCGCTGGG
The DNA here is from genome assembly GCA_039707655.1 of Elymus sibiricus. Lineage (NCBI taxonomy): Eukaryota > Viridiplantae > Streptophyta > Magnoliopsida > Poales > Poaceae > Elymus > Elymus sibiricus. The sequence goes on along the minus strand of CM077667.1, from coordinate 448,423,801 downwards.
CTTTGGGAGGTGGAATCCATGTAGGCTACCATACCCATAGCCAAAGTGACACCAGCCAGCCAGCCAGCCACCTTTCCTTCTCATTTCCTTTACTTTTCTGTTACCTGGGCAGCACAGGGCATGGATGCAAACAACACACAAGATGATGATGCTAGCCTACTCTCTTTCTATATGTCTCGAGCACGCAACGGCGTACATCTGTACGTACACGCACACGAGTAAGTTCATTCGAAAAGAGCAGAGTAGAGTACAGTTCGATTATTGTGGTTTTCTATTCAGGACGTATGAATCATTGAACGGACGAATGCCGAACCTGTTGACCCAGCGCGGCGGGACACCGTTAGGCTTTGGCATGTTGCACAGGTGTGTGTTCTCTGGGGAGAGGCATACATACGCCAAGGCCCCCGGCATGGCGCACGGCTACATACATCTACAGAATGTGTGCGTGGCGCGGGTGCTTCCACGACGTGGACGTCTGCGGTCGCCGGCGAGACAGCACCGAGACCCCCAACGTGGACCGGTGAGTATCAGGGAAAATACCGAGCCGCTCGCATCATTGTTTTTGCTGATGCCAACAGCGAAAGCACGGGCCGAACGGACGGCCGGCGTCCGAACTAGACCGAGTAGTATCTGCTTTGCTCAATTACTCCTTCCTTTTTCTAATTTGATTGATTGATGGTGCTACAGTTACTGTCATCCGATGCTTTTCTTTTGTTTTTGTATAGGAGTGTATTATTCCTTTCTCTAGAGGGGGGAACGTGTAGAGTAGTAGTACTAGTAGTATTATCTCAGAGACAACTGTTCAAAATTTAAGAAGGCCGATATGATAGGCAAGAAATAACAGGTGCGGCAGTAAATAACCGGCCAGGCCCGGTCAGAAAAATTGGTGGTGCCCATCGGTGCGGGCGGCGACCCAATGAAGTGCATGCAAATATAGACACCCCGTCAGCCTCTTCGGTGTACCCCTCCTACGTTGCAACGGAGACGAAGTGCCTGCCCCACGTTGGATACCAGGAGATGGTGCCACTACACCGGCTTCGTGGGCGCACAGCGACTAGGCACGTACCACTCCTCCACCACGTTACCTACGCCTCAGAAAATTCAGCCCTCACCACCTGACATGAGTGGTAAGCCATATCAAAAACAATGAACAATAGAAAATTCAGCCCTCGTGATGCCCGCACGTTTGACCCTGCAAATAATGCCAGAATTTTTATATATATGTGTTTTCCAAAACAAAGGGGAAAAAACTGGGATTTGCAGCTGCACAAAAATCCGAAAAATTCCAACGATCGTGCGCGTGAGTTGGGATATATCGGCGCAACATGGGGCCAGGAATCGGATATTTATCTACATATATTTCTGTCAGCGAGGAATGGAGTGCTCATTGACCCTTATTGTTTTGCCCCCTTGCATGCGTGCCGCGACTTTAATCTGGGATTTTTTTTACTCGATTAACAAAACATCTTGTCACCCCGGATCTTTCACGTACGAGCCCGAGTTCGTCTTCGCTGGCTCGACCGATTTATAAATAAAGGGTTTAAAGAGAGCAAGCTAGGGAAGCAACATTAGTTGGTGGTTTGTTACTTTGTTTAGTCCATAATTCAGGCGCACGAACGATTCCCTGAGGCGATTTTACTTTGCGTGGCAGATCATGCGTGCATGCTGCGAGCAAGCAAGCGAAGCTCATTGTGCTGCTCCGTGGTTAGTCGTCGGTGATGTGGTAGTTTTGCTCCTTTCTTTTTTTGTTACTGTCGTGATTTGGCATGGGGTCAAGAGCCCCGAAGGGACCAATTAATTATCGCTTGATACGATGCTCCTACATAATTGCTTGCCTTGATGGTCAATGACTGTCGAGAGACAGCATCTCTTGAGTGGTGTGCGCCGGCTGCCATCTTGTCTTGCAGTAATTAGCGATCATGATAGGCTGTTCGTGTTTAGCCTGTTTTGTTTAGCGGTCTCTTTTAGGGCTACTAGCAGTTGAGCAGGACGAAGCTAGAAAAAAAAAGTTTGATGGGGTCCTGTATATGACAGTGGGTCATCTTCTATAAATAACGAAGGATTACCTAAATTCATTGGGGTCAATGCTTACATTGGAGCTCCGTCCCTGTACATTAGTACTCCCTCCTTTCCGGTTTATAGGGCTCATCTCAAAATTTTCAGATTTTCATTATATAAGGCTCACTTTGAGTTCAATTGAGTTAAAGAGCTTTGAGTCTCACACCACATTTAATGAAAGTGAAAGAATTATTGGTCATGCATGCATCTTATTCTACATGCATCATGCACATCCAATGAGAGGGAGGGTATTGCATTTATTGCCTCGGAAGTTTAATAAGTGAGAAATATTTCATTGGGCAATTTTGTATCCACAAAACTCGTGTCATCCACTCACAGTCTACCTTCGTTGACGAGATTTCAGATTTGAGCCCTATAAACCGGAAAGGAGGGAGTATCATGTATATGATATATACTATATCACTAAACCTCCTAGGATTGGAGGACTCACAATCAATTGAGCTCTCCAATTGGAATTTGGTCACCCAATTTTGACCGGGTCAACAATTTCTTTCGTTTATTTTTTTATACAATACACTATGCTTTCTAATTTTTAAATCTTGACAACTAACCGAGGCTTCGATTTAGAATTGGGTCACCCAATTTTGACCATGTCAACAATTTCTCAAGGAGCTCCCCCATTAATTTATTTTAAGTCTTTATGTTTCCTAATTTTAAATCCCTCTCGTTCGTTTGAGGTATTAAATTTTGGATTTGGTTTATAATTTTGATCGGGCCAACGATTTTTCAAATCAATCAGCAGGAACCAGCCTATAAAAATATATTAACCCCTCGCAGACTCCTACCACGACGAAAAAAGTGCCACCATGTGATATTATAGCCGAATAAAGTACACGCAACCAACGATGAAAAAATATCCCCACATAAATATGGATTGATTAGAAGATAACACAGAATCACACCGCAAAAGACCCACCAAATAACCGCATTATAAATAAATATAAAACACACTCCACCGTCTTCCCCACCGGCCAAACTAAATACTCCATCAATTTCAAAATATAAGGATTATTATTTTTGAAAAGTCAAATTTCTGTAATTTTTACCAAATCGAGAGCAAAAAATACCGACTTTCACAATATTAAACAAAAAATATGAAAATTCATTTCCTGATGAATCTAATAACACTCATTTGATATTATGAATTTTGATATATTTCTCTACAAATTTGTTATGACTTACAGAGGTTTGACTTTAAAAAAAAAGTAATACACCATATATTTTGAAATAGAGTGAGTAAAGAAATTTGAGAATCCCAACAAATTCAACGGCGCAGCAAAGCGCGCCCAACCCTTCTAGTTAATGATGATACTTTCTATGTTTTTATTTACTCTGTATATTATGTTTGTCTAAAGTTAACCTTTATATAATTTCAATCAGTTTGTACAAAAATATATTAACATGTACATCACCAAATCAATGGCATTGGATTGCGACATTCACCACACGTGTTACATATTGAACACCCGATCACACGACCCTGTGTGGCATACCCACGAGGCAGCTCACACGATCCTGTGTGGGCGAACATTAGAACTGCCCGCACGTCAGGGCGCAGCTATTTTGTGCCACACACCCAACAACAACTACTCATCCCCATCCCGCACGTGTGGCACGAAGCAATTCTGCCCTGACATTTTTTGATGGTAACTTTAGTTACTTGGGGATGGCAACTTTAGTTGTAAAGCATGGCAACTTCTCTATTTTTGTTAACTATAGTTGCCATGTCTACTTAACGATAGTTGCCACGTGTGATCAAACCGTAGGTGTCATGTATGGTCAAAGTTGTCATGCGTGATTAACTAGTTCCCACGTGTGGTCAAACCATAGTTGTCATGTATGGTCAATCATAGTTGCCATGTGTGATTAACTAGTTGCCACGTGTGGTCCAGCCATAGTTGTCATGTATGGTCAACAACAGTTGTCATGTCTGATTAACTAGTTGCCACATATGCACAATTGTAATTGCCATCTATCACCGTATGAGCGTCGTGTGTGCAAAGAGCAGTTCACCCACACGGCGTGGAGTGGATGATGTCTGTGTGGGCGAGGACCGGTTCACCCACACCGCAAAGCTGGAACCGCGCGCTGCAGGTCGTGCAAGGCCGTGTGGGCGAGCGCTCTAACCCACACACAGCACACTACGCCTAAGTAGCACTCCAATTTCGTCAGAAATCATCAAGATTCGTGCAAACCAGAATAGATGAAGATTAAGGCGTGTGGACGAAGTGTTGAGATGCCACACGTGTGGGCGTTATCATTTGGGTTGAATTTAAAAAAATCAATACCATTGGATTCGTCATTGCATATATTTTCACATCATATACATATGTTACTGTAAATGTTCATATTGTTTTATACAAATGTGGTCAAACTTTGTAAAGTTTCACTTTAGTCAAAGTTAATATGCGGAGTAAATAAAAACAGAAGGAGTGCATAGATTAGTATTAGATGATCTCATATATTGTCTTGCACGCCACATAACACATAGTACCATAAAATATATTATGATTTGTACATAATATAATACTCAAAACTCTCTTTCTTCTTTTAATTCTATATCACCTCATCAAAATTGTCTAGTTGGCATACATGATACTAGCTATAATACTCACCTTCTTGGAGGCGTTGTTGTGGAGCTTCAGTGTAGCTACGGGGTCGAACGAAAGTCCTGCAATGATGGCGCATGTGGGTGTCATTCAACCTTCGTGAAGGTGTTGCAAATATCCATGCTTTAATCCACTCACCTACGCCCGTCCATCCTGTGCTGCCATCGACATTGCCTCTTCGTCGAGCCATTTGCCGCCATCCATCCGCTGGGTGTCGTCCATGTGTTCTGCATGCTCAAGTCCCTCCCATGGTTGCCGTTGTGTTGCGGCGAGCTTCGTGCTCTTGGTGTTATCTCAGTTCATCTTTGCTCAAGGATGACGCAAGATGCCTTCCCAACTTCTTAATCGTCTGAATTCCTATGGCAGACTTCCCAGTCAAGTTCGTGTTCAGCCGTGACACTCGTTGATTGTGATGCTCTTGTCTTGCGCCACGGGGGTTGGTAAGCACACCATTGTGGTGCGCTAGGATTCTTGCAAAATCTTGGTATTGTGATCCTCTCACGGCAACCCGTTATATTTGTGCCTCTCGTGGTGATGGTCCTTTGGTCTACTAGTAAGGTCATAGCTTTGTCCTATCATCCTCTTTTACCTTGAATTCTTCTAATGTTGTAATTTCTCCTGTATATTCAGGCAGGGAAGCTCTCACCCCTCCCCCCCGTGACCGCTAAAAAAATAATACTCCCACTGCGGGTAGGCTTAGGTAATTACTTTGCACATTCCAGTCACAGGTACTACTTGGAGCTTCTACATATTGCCTCTGAAATACTAAACCCAATTTGGAACGCAGATCTGAAGTTTGAATAGCAAAACCACGGAATTGAGATGTAGTACATACTCTACCCATGAGAAACGAAAATCACATAAGCATTGTTATATATTTTTTCAACTAAAGGAGCTCAAAGCGGATAAAAAATATACGTAGAGTAACCTCTTTGGTGAAACTAAAGTTACCTCCACCAGGCATGGTATTGAAGGTAGTCGCCTAAGTGAAGAGGAGAGAAAGATGCTAAATGATTTTTTTCTCTCTAGAAGATATAAAAAAGAGGTTCTTTATGAAATGAGGCATAATAAGTTCATAGCTCTGATGTCAAAAAACAATTAGTTAAAGTTTTTTTTCTTCTAAACTTCAATATTTTGATTTTATAGTTGCTTCCATAGGAATTGCAAATGAGTCTTAAGAAAGCCATTTGTTTGTTTCAAATAGTGACATAGGAGTTATTGCTGATGAGAATGAAGAATGGATCTTAGCAGGAGGAGGGTAGTTGACTGACAAGAATGAGGAGGATGGTCTGGTGGAAGAAGGTAAGTTGCTTGATACTTTGGAGAATGTGAGAGTCATGAGCAAAGTTTGGGGCAGGAAGACACGACTGATGTTTTGAACCCTATGACATGCATCATACTTGTAGCCAAGGAGTCCAAGAATATTGAGGAGATAGTTGTCGACAGAGTTGTGGCCAAGGACAACATTGAAGGATGTATGGGTGATGATCCATTTATCCATTCTACGAATACTTCTTTGCATTATATGTTTTTTATTAGGATTAAACTAGGGCGTGCAATAGATATGGTTGATCACATCTAGGATTGCTTAAGGATCTCGATCAGGCCAAGAGATATTTTCATTCACACAATAACATGGGTAGGGTTGGAGATACAATACCTCCACCACATCCTATGCATATTAGAAATGAGACTTTAGATGAGTTGTTGGCCGAATTGGATCAACAACCATCAATGAGTGTTGTACTTTATATGGTGGGTATTCAATTGGTAGAAAATAAGAAATTTAACGTGAACCTGGTAGGTAGGAATTCAAATTTTCCTAAATGAATGGAATCAGTTGGAATCAATGTTGAGGATATCGCTTATCGTTAACATCTCAGTCTGCTGGGGATAAAAGATTAATCGAATATCGACCGATTAATCGATTTTATCGGTCGACTGTTAATCGGCCATTTTTTGAAAATCCCAGGTTCCCAACACTGAAATATGCTATATTCAATACAAAAAAATATTGGATAGAAGTGTCACCTTGTTTCCTAGCCCTTGAATCCTCGTATAATGACAAACAATAGGGCAATAATACATATTGCATAACAAGGTCGACAAAAACACAAATAAACATTTTTTTTGCAAACATAGTGCTAGGAATAGGCCTAATTTATCGGTAGATTCCCGATAAATCGCTTGTCATAGAGATAAATCGGCCCAAAAGATAAACGGTGAAGATAAGGCTTAATCTTATCGGTCACCCCATGAGTTGTGATAAATCTGACGATAAATCGTTGAATCAGACGATTTTTTGAACAGTGGTTGGAATGTTAGTGGTGTAGGAAAGGATAAAAAAGAGGAATATTAGAGAACATATCAAAGATAATCATATGGGTTTCTTGGGCTTACAAGAAACCATGAAGAAGGATTTTGATCAAAAAGTTTTGGTACTAGATATTTTGGTTGGCATTAGAGATTATATTTTTGATTTGATGAAGTATGAGAATGGAGATCTTTTTGTGATGGTTCTTCTGCATGAAAAGTGCACATGTGTGAGATGGACTCTTTTATTGGTCTATGGTGCTACCCAAGTGTAGAGCAAATAATTGTTTTTAGCAGAGCTATCTAATGTGTGTCAACACACTCCCTCCTCCCGGGTTTATTGGGTTGTCCAGCCAGAATGGATGAACCATGGAACCCACGTCCTTTACTTCTTAGTGAATGTTTCGGAAGGCACATAATTTAACGCCATTGATATTACCCCCCCCCCCCCGAAACTATCGCACTAGCTAATGCCTCCCAGGCCCACGGTTCATGTGCGCACGGACACCTCACTACCAATCGGAAGGGAGGGTGAATGCGACATTACTGGCAGTTTTCCATATCATGCATAGCTTTCATTTTTATTTGTGTCCATGCTCACCTTGCCCTAATTAATAGTTTTGAGAGACACATTGTACCGAGAAGATTGAGACAATATATATGTATAAACAATGGTTTCCTCGGACGACCTTGGGATAAAGGACATCGCTACGAAGTCGTCCGGCCTAATAAACCCGGATGGAGGTGTATCCCTTGCTATTGGGGGCAGGGGAGGAGGAGGGAGGTTAATACTGTTGGAACAAAAATTGAAATTTGTAAGAGGGTAGGTATAATAAATGGAGTTTTTTGTCCAATGTCGTCATTGATCAAGTGGGGATGAGGAAGATTTCTATAAATAACACACAATTTACTTGGTCTAATGACCATGAAAACCCTACATATGAAAAATTCGAGAAAATATTGATTAGCCCCGACCAGGAGGACATTTATCCCTCGCCTGCCGTAGATGCTCTAGATAGAATCTTATCTAATCATACTCGTCTTTTGTAGGATTCTGGAATCCAATTAGAAACCCATGAAGAAGGATTTTGATCAAAAAAAATTGGTAGATATGAATGTGTGTGTGGGAGGGGAGGGAACAGTTTCACAAGGAAATTGGATGCCTCTCAAGGGAGACATGAAGGTATTTTGGTTGGGATTGGATATTCTATTTTTGATTTGGTGGAGCATGAGAATGGTGATCATTTTGTGACGGTTCTTGTGCATAAAAAATGCACATATTCGAGACGGAATCTTGAAGTGGTCTATGGTCCTGCCCAAGTGTAGAGGAAAAAAAACTTTTTTAGCAGAGCTAACAAATGTATGTCAACATACTCCCTTCGCACGGGTTTAATGGGTCGTCCAGCCAGAACGGCGGAACCAAGGAACTCTTGTGCTTTAGTTATTAGCGAGAATTTCAGAAGACACGTATTTTAATGCCCTTGATTTACCCCCCCCCCCTCCCGAAACTATCACACTAGCTAATGCCTCGTGTCCCCACCGCTCGTGTGTGCATGACCTCACAACTAATCAGAAGGGATGGTGAACGCGAGGTTATTTGGCAGTTTCCATATCGTGTATAGCTTTCGTTTTTATTTGTGTGAATGCTCACCATGCACTAATTAATAACTTCCAAAGACAAAGTGAACAGAGAGGATTTAGACAACATCGGATGTATAGGCAACGGTTTCCTCGGACAACCTTTGGATAAAGGACATCACTAAATAGTCGTCCAACATAATAAACCCGGATGTAGGTGTATCCCTTGCTTGTGGGGGTGGGGGTGGGGGGTGGGGGGCGGTTAATACTACCGGAACACAAATTGAGAAAAAATAGGGTGGATATAATAAATTGATTTTTTGGGTCCAATGCCTTAATTGAGCAAGTGGGGATGAGGGAGATACCTATTAATATAAGAAAATCTAGTTGTTCTAATGGTCATGAAACCCTATAGATGAGAAATTAGACAAAATAGTGATTAGCCCAGACTGTGAGGACATTTAACCCTCGTCCGTGGTAGATGCTCTAGATAGAATCTTATCTAATCATACTCACTTTTGTAGCATTCTGGAATCTCATTAGATAACATGAAGAAGTATTTTGATCAAAAAGGTTTGGTAGACATGAATGTGTGTGTTTACCGGGGCAGGGGGGGGGGTATTTTAGTTGGCATTAGAATTTACTGGAGCATGAGAATTGAGATCATTTTGTGATTGTTCTTGTGCATGAAAAGTGCACATATGTGAGATGGAATCCCAAAGTGGTTTATGGTGTTACCCAAGTGTAGAGGAAAAATATTCTTTTTTAGCACAATTATCTAATTTATGTCAACAAACTTCCTCCGCCCATGTTTATTGGGTCGTCCAGCCAAAACGCCCAGACCAAGGAGCCCACATGCTATAGTTACTTGTGAGGGTTTCATATGGCACATAATTTAATGCCTTTGATTTACCCCCTCCCCCCCCCTTGAAACTATCGTGCTAGCTAATGTCTCCCAGCCCACGGCTTGTGTGCGCACGAAGACCTCAGAACCAACCGGAAGGAGGGTAAATGCAGCATTAGCTGACAGTTTCCATATCGTGCATAACTTTCATTTTTATTTGTGTGCATGCTCACCATGCCCTAAGTGATATCTTCGAGAAAACCCCACATATGAAAATTTAGTCAAAAGAGTGATTAGCCCCGACTGGGAAGACATTTAGCCCTCGTCTGTGGTAGATGCTCTAGATAGAATCTTATCTAATCATATTTGTCTTTTGTAGGATTCTAGAATCCAATTAGAAACCATGAAGAAGGATTTTGATCAAAAAGGTTTGTAGATATGAATGTGTCTATGGGCGGGGAGTAATTTCACAAGGAAATAGGGTGCCTCTCAAGGGAGATATGAACGTATTTTGGTTGGCATTAAAGATTCTATTTTCAATTTTGTGGAGCATGAGAATGGAGATCATTTTGTGACTGTTCTTGTGCATGAGAAGTGCACATATGTGAGATGGAATCCTGTAGTGGTCTATGGTGCTGCCCAAGTTTAGAGAAAAACATTATTTTTGACAACATCTATCTAATGTATGTCAACATACTCCCTCTGTCCGGGTTTATTGGGTCGTCCAACTAGAACTATGGGACAAGGAACCCACATGCTTTAGTTACTAATGAGCGTTTCAGAAGGCACATAATTTAATGACCTTGATTTAACCCCTGTAACTATCGTGCTAGCTACTGCCTCCCAGGGCCACGGCTCGTGTGCGCACGAACACCTCACAACCAATCGGAAGGGAAGGTGAATATTAGTTGATGAGTTACATCACTTGTTTTTATAAAAAATGGTCATGCTAACGAAACATGTCTTTATCTCCGGTCATGTGATTAGTGCATCCACTATCAAGAATCCACTCTTTTCCATGGGAAAGATAATCTTTTTGGAAATTCGCCATGAGACTGAGATTTCTCATAGTATTCTCATATTCTTCACTCCCTTCATAATAGTCATGTTCACCACTGTCATCATCAACTAAGGCAACATGTTCATCAGGAACATGTGAACGCGTTTGTTCAAGAGTGTGAATTCTAATAGCCACAATTATGATCATACTAATTGTTCCAATCTCTCCTTTTGCATGCATAAGATCTCTAAGCTCAAAGAAGTACTTATCAAAGTTAGGATCATTGCACTTGATTTTTCGTAATGCGATAGCCTTATGTAGAATCTTATCAAGATTCTTAAGAGAGTAATCCGGGTATGGTTTTTTCTAAGTCACTCCACAAGGTGTAAGCACATTCAAAGTTTTTCATGCATCATAGGATACTATTAGAAAGACCTTTAACGGTGAGATTGATGACTCATAAATTATGAAGCATGTTTAATTCATCATCGGAAGTCATATGCAAAGAATCAATGGGAGGTTTGTAGGGACTATGAACATACTTGCTCAAGTTGTAATCATAAAATATAGCAAGCACTCTTCATAAAGCACGGGCACTCTACAACTAACACTCCTTCTCGTAGACTCATACATCCTTCTTCGAGGTGGTTAAACCAAAGCAATGGATACCAAATCTCTCATACCAATTGAGGGATCGAAAGGAACGGTCTAGAGGGTGTGTGTGTGTGTGGGGTGGGGTGGGGTGAATAGGCACTAACAAGGCAAAAGGTGTAATTTTTAGTTTTCTTGAAACTTAGGTAGATTTAGCACAAGTTAAGTGACTAGCAATACAATCTACACAAGCATATCTAGAGTATAGATAGCGGTTACCAATCAACATGCAAGTGCAAGAAAGTAAGAGGGTAGAGTTTGGAGATAATCAAACACAATGAAGGCACAATGATTTTTTGTGTGGTTCCGGTAGGTAGTGCTATCGAACGTCCACGTTGATGGAGACTTCTACCCACGAAGGGTAAAAACTGCGTGAGTCTACTGAGGGCTCCATCCACGAAGGGTTCATGAAGAAGCAACCTTGCCTATGCCAGCATGGCTTACGTCCACGAAGGACTAGCCTCACTCGGGGTAGATCTTCATGAAGTAGGCAATCTCCTTACCCTTATAAACTCCTTGGTTCAACTCCACAAGATTTTGAGGCTCCCAAGTGATACCTAACCAATCTAGGAGACACCACTCTCCAAAAGATAATAAATGTTGTTGTTCATGAACTTCTTGATCGTGTGCTTTTAAAGATAGTATACTCAACACTTAATCACTCTCTCATAGATTTTTCATGGCAGTGGAGAAGAATTGGAGTGGAAAGCACTTTGGGGAGGCTAGAAATCAAGTATCAAATGGTTGGAGTGGAATCCCTTGATCTGAAGACAAGTGTGGATGGTTCTCTCAGAAAATGGATATGGAAGTGGTAGCTACGTCCTGTTTGCTCTCGCTGAGTTGGGGGAGTGGATGAGGATTATAGCAAGGACAAAAAATCCAACCGTTACACACCTTTATGCACAACTCGGTGGGACCGGGTGAAACCACTCGGTGAGACCGACTAGTGCAAGATGTTTCAACTTTAGCCTTTTTTTGTGAGACTGGATGAAACAACTCGGAGGGACTGATGAGTGATCACTGATACGTCCATTTTGCATCATGATTTCTTACTGTTATTTACTTTGTTTTGTTGAATAATAATGCTTTGGGGAGTGATTCAAATGCCTTTTCTCTCATAATATGCAAGGTTTACACACGAAGGGAGAATACCGGCAGCTGGAATTCTGGGCCTAAGAAAAGCACGTCAGAGATACCTATTCTGCACAACTCCAATGAAGCTGAAATTTTATGGAGATTATTTTTGCATTTAATAAAAAATACTGGAGCTGAAAACCACCGGAGGGGGCCTCCCAGGTGGGTACAACCCACCAGGGCGCGCCAGGCCCCCTGGGCGCGTCCTGATGGGTTGTGCTCAGCCTGGCCCACTTCCGGTGCCCATCTTGTGGTATAAGGTCACTCTTGACCTAGAAAAAATCAGAGGAGGACTTTCGGGACGAAGCGCCGCCGCCTCGAGGTGGAACTTGGGCAGGAGCACTTTTGCCCTCCGGCGGAGCGATTCCGCCGGGGGAACTTCCCTCCCGGAGGGGGAAATCGAAGCTATCGCCATCACCAACACCCCTCTCATCTTTGGGAGGCCAATCTTCATCAACATCTTCAACAGCACCATCTCCTCTCAAACCCTAGTTCATCTCTTGTGTTCAATCTTTGTACCGGAACCTCAGATTGGTTCCTGTGAGTGACTAGTAGTGTTGATTACCTTGCGTAGTTGATTACTATATGGTTTATTTGGTGGAAGATTATATGTTCAGATCCATTATGCTATTCAATACTCCTCTGATCTTGAGCATGATTATTATTTGTGAGTAGTTACCTTTGTTCTTGAGGTCACGGGAGAAGTCATGTTGCCAGTAATCATGTGAATTTGATATGTGTTCGATATTTTGATGATATGTATGTTGTGATTCCCTTAGTGGTGTCATGTGAACGTCGACTACATGACACTTCACCATTCATGGGCCTAAGGGAATGCATTGTGGAGTAGTTATTAGATGATGGGTTGCTAGAGTGACAGAAGCTTAAACCCTAGTTTATGTGCTACTTCGTAAGGGGCTGATTTGGATCCACATCTTTAATGCTATGGTTAGACTTTGTCTTAATACTTTTCTCGTAGTTGCGGATGCTTGCGAGGGGGTTAAGCATAAGTAGGTTGTTAGTTCAAGTAAGAACAACACCTTAGCACCGGTCCACCCACATATCAAATTATCAAAGTAGCGAACACAAATCAAACCAACATGATAAAAGTGACTAGACGAAATTCCCGTGTACCCTCAAGAACACTTTCCTATTACTAGTGATTGTTCTGGCCCGACCTTTGCCTCAAAAGGATTGGGATACCTTGATGCACCTTGTTTACCGTTACCGTTACTTGCTCGTTACCAATTACCTTGCTATCAAACTATCTGTTACCTACAATTTCAATGCTTGCAGAAATTACCTTGCTGAAAACCGCTTGTCATTTCCTTCTGCTCCTCGTTGGGTTCGACACTCTTACTTATCGAAAGGACTACGATTGATCCCCTATACTTCTGGGTCATCAAGATTCTTTTCTGGCGCCATTGCCAGGGAGTGAAGCGCTCTTGGTAAGTGGAAATCTGTAAGGAAAAACTTATACTACGTGCTGAAATTTATTGCTACTTGCTACTATGGAGAACAATCCTTTGAGGGGTTTGTTCGGGGTATCTTCACCTCGACCGGAATCACAATTAGTTGCCCTTCGACCTACAGCACCTACTGAAAATGTTACTTATGAAATTCCTTCGGGTATGCTAGAACAACTGCTTTCTAAACCTTATGCAGGAGACGGAACTGAACATCCTGATGTGCATCTTTTATATGTGAACGAAATTTGTGGATTATTGAAGCTTGCAGGTTTACCCGAAGATGAAGTTAAGAAGAAGGTTTTCCCTTTATCTTTGGAGGGAAAAGCATTGACATGGTATAGGCTATGTGATGATCTTGGATCATGGAACTGGAATCGTTTGAAATTGGAATTCCATCAAAAGTTTTATCCCATGCATCTAGTTCATCGTGATCGGAATTATATATATAATTTTTGGCCTCGTGAAGGAGAAAGTATCGCTCTAGCTTGGGGGAGGCTTAATTCAATGTTATATTCATGCCCCAATCATGATATTCCGAGGGAAGTTATCATTCAGAATTTTTATGCCCGGCTTTCTCATAATGATCAATCCATGCTCGATACTTCTTGTGCTGGTTCTTATATGATGAAGACTATTGAATTCAAGTGGGATATCTTAGAAAGAATTAAACGCAACTCTGAAGATTGGGAACTCGACGAAGGTAATGAGTCAGGTATAAAGCTTGAATTTGATTGTGTTAAATCTTTTATGAACACCGATACTTTTCACAAGTTTTGCACTAAATATGGACTTGACTCTGAGATAGTAGCCTCTTTATGTGAAGCATTTTCTACTCACGTTGATCTCCCTATGGAGAAGTGGTTTGAATATCATCCCGCTATTAAGGAAGAAATTAAAGAACCGGTCATAGCTAAAGAAGGAATCATCTTTTACAATGTTGATCCAGCTGTGCCTACCGCTTATATTGAAAAACCACCTTTCCCTGTTAGGATAAAGGAACATGCTAAGGTATCAACTGTGGTTCGTAAGAGTAATATAAGAGCACCTAAACCCCCTGAGCAAATTAAAGTAGAACCTAGTGTTTCTATGGTTAAAGATCTCTTGGTAGAAAATATTGATGGGCATGTTATCTACTTTTGTGATGAAGCTGCTAGAATTGCTAGACCTGATGAAAAAGATAAACATAGACCCATAGTAGGCTTGCCTGTCGTCTCAGTCAAAATAGGAGATCATTGCTATCATGGTTTATGTGATTTAGGTGCTAGTGTGAGTGCTATCCCTTTTACCTTATGCCAAGAAATTATGGATGGAATAGCACCTGCTGAAATGGAAGACATTGATGTCACTATTAAACTTGCTAATAGAGACACTATCACACCACTTGGGATTGTTAGAGATGTTGAAGTCTTGTGTGGGAAAGTAAAATATCCTACTGATTTTCTAGTCCTTGGTTCCCCACAAGATGACTTTTGTCCCATTATCTTTGGTAGACCTTTCTCGAGCACCGCCAATGCTAAGATAGATTGTGAAAAACAAACTGTGGGTGTCAGTTTTGGTAATATGTCTCATGAGTTTAATTTTTGCAAGTTTAGTAGACAACCTCGTGACAAAGAGTTATCTAGTAAAGATGAAATAATTGGTCTTGCTTCTATTGCTGTGCCTCCTACTGATCCATTAGAACAATATTTGCTCGACCATGAAAATGATATGCATTTGCGCGAAAGAAATGAAATAGATCAAATTTTCTTCGAACAACAACCTCTCTTGAAACACAATTTGCCTATTGAAACCCTTGGAGGTCCTCCTCCACCTAAAGGTGATCCGGTGTTTGAATTGAAACAATTTCCTGACACTTTGAAGTATGCTTATCTTGATGAGAAAAAGATATATCCTGTTATTATTAGTGCTAACCTTTCAGAACATGAAGAAGAAAGATTATTGAAAGTTCTAAGGAAGCACCGGGCTGCTATTGGATATACTCTTGATGATCTAAAGGGAATTAGTCCCATTCTATGTCAGCATAAGATCAATATGGAACCTGATGCTAAACCCGTTGTTGATCATCAACGGCGATTGAATCCTAAGATGAAAGAAGTGGTAAGAACTGAAATATTAAAGCTTCTGGAAGCAGGTATAATCTATCCCATAGCTGATAATAGATGGGTAAGTCCCGTTCATTGTGTCCCTAAGAAAGGAGGTATTACCGTTGTTCCCAATGATAAGAATGAACTTATTCCACAAAGAATTGTTACTGGCTATAGAATGGTAATTGATTTTAGAAAATTAAATAAAGCTACTAGAAAAGATCATTACCCTCTACCGTTCATTGATCAAATGCTAGAGAGACTATCTAAGCACACACACTTTTGTTTCTTAGATGGATATTTTGGTTTCTCTCAAATAGCTGTGTCACAATCGGATCAAGAGAAAACTACCTTTACTTGCCCTTTCGGAACCGATGCTTATAGACGTATGCCTTTTGGTTTATGCAACGCACCTGCTACCTTTCAAAGATGTATGACTGCTATATTCTCTGACTTTTGTGAAAAGATTGTGGAGGTTTTCATGGATGATTTTTCCGTTTACGGAACTTCTTTTGATGATTGCTTAAGCAACCTTGATCGAGTTTTGCAGAGATGTGAACAAACTAATCTCGTCTTGAATTGGGAGAAGTGCCATGATAACCCACAAGTGTAGGGGATCGTTTGTAGCCTTTTTCGATAAGTAAGAGTGTCGAACCCAACGAGGAGCTAAAGGTAGAACAAATATTCCCTCAAGTTCTATCGACCACCGATACAACTCTACGCACTCTAATGCTTGCTTTACCTAGAACAAGTATGAAACTACTTTGTAGGTGATAGGATAGTTTGCACGAATAAAACTAGAAGTACTTTGCGGGAAATAAAACTACGAGTAGAAAGCAAGATAATGGAAGTTAGTTGTTTAGTAGAAAGCTTTTGTCAAACAAGAAGGTTAGCCTCTCATCGTGATAACACCCAAAACTTGAAAACTTCAATCACACAAAACTTAACAGAAAATTGGTGAGATCCGTTAGTACACATAATACCAAATCCCATCATGTCTTGCCATAAAATTATTGCATAATTATAATCTAACATTACCAACTGTTTGCTATCACAATTCTATGGCTCCTAAGTCAATGGGGCTCAACAAGAATTCAAACATAAGCACGCAAAGCAGCTATAACAACAATCTGTGAAAAACAGGACAGTCTGTAAAGATTTGTAGACACATATACTTCTGTAGCTCAATTTTTTTTGAAAAATTAGGATGTGAGGAATGATTTTCATAAAAGTACTGTGTAAAAATTTCAGAATTTTTGCACGCTCCAGTAAAATATGAAAATTCAAACACTACGGCAAAAGTTTCTGTTTTTGCACAGCACACATCAAACAAGCAATTCAAACATCCTAAAGGCAAATCTTGGCACATTATTTTTATAATACAATGGATTTGTGCAAGGGGATAATTATTTTTGTTGGAAAAGTTTCCGTGATTCAAGATTCACAAAGTTTCCATGGGCATGAACAAAAGTTCAAGGACGTCCCCCACTTCAACGATGCTCATCATCTCTTCTCACTTTCACCTTTCCTTTTGTGAAGTTTTAGGTTCCCCTCTATATTTTTTTTGTTTTTAAACTTTATAAAAGCACACAACAGAAATAAATGACTCTCTAAAACTTCCGGGTTGTCTCCCTGGCAGCGCTTTCTTTAAAGCCATTAAGCTAGGCATAAAGTGCTCAAGTAATGGATCCACACGGATCCCAAGGTATATCAAAGACAATTTTAATTAGCAATGATTTGTAATTTAGTAGTGAGCACAAAGTGATATATATCATGTGACAACGAAGTCTAACTCTCTTCCTATGCATCGGCATGTCATACAAGAACAATTCATGCACATTAAGTAAAGGCCAATGCATAGTATAAACAGTTTCTTGCAATTTTATAGTATTGGAAACGTAGAGAGGTGAAGATTTGGTTCCTCTCTCATAATAATTGCAAGTAGGAGCAGCAAGCACATGCATATTATATTCATCAAAATCATCATGTGTAGTGGTAAAACGCAACCCATCAATATAATCCTTAACAAGAGCAAACTTCTCCAATATAGTGTAGTTGGGAGAATTCAAAAAGATAATAGGACTATCATGTGTGGGTGCAATAGCAACAATTTCATGCTTAACATAAGGAACTATAGCAAGTTCATCTTCATAAGCATAATTCATATTGGCATCATGGCCACAAGCATAGCAAGCATCAAGTTCATCTAAAAGGGATATTTCAAATGAATCCAAGGGATCATAGCAATCATCATGGCATTCATCCTTCGGTAAGTGCGAAGGGTAGTCAAACAATGTATGAGTTGAAGAGTTACTCTCATTAGAAGGTGGGCACGGGTAGCTAATCCGCTCTTCCTCCTTTTGTTCTTCGCTCTCCTCCTCATCTTTTTCATCTAATGAGCTCACAGTTTCAGCAATTTCTTCTTCCATAGATTCCTGCAAAATATTAGTCTCTTCCAAGGCAGCAGTCATCCTTTCAATAAATTCAATAATATCAGCATTGCAATCATAATTCTCATAGCAATATTTAAGTATGGATAAAATTTCAAATTCGTAATGAACATCATCATCATACTTTTCAAGCAAAGAAGCAATTTCATAAGCACCTTTAAAAGCAACAAATTCTTCTATTCGTTCCACATCATAGTAATCATAAATACCTTTAGCATAAGAAGCTAAGGTTTCATTATCATTAAATTTGAATTGAAAGGGATGGTGTCGAGCTTCTATCTTAGAGCAACAAGTAAAGTCACATCTCGAGCATGCATCCCAAGCAAACCATTGCAATATTCTAATTTGATCCCATAAGTGTTTCCCTTTTTGAGATAAGCGATAATCCGTAAAGTACTTACGTTGATCCAATGTGTATCCCATTATAAAGTTCTTTGAGGATTTCTCGGGATTATCGAAGGAGTAATTAACGTGTTGCACATAACTAGCATCGAGGGTTTTAGGAGGTTCCCCATCTCCATGAGTAGCAAGTACCACTAATTTTTTTGGTGTTTCGTGTTCCATATCCATAACTAAAGATATAAAACAACTAATAACAGAAAATAAAAATTACTTAGTGATAAAGCAAACAAGCACACACGAGAATATTCACCCCACGCTATTGCTCCCCGGCAACGGCGCCAGAAAAAGGTCTTGATAACCCACAAGTGTAGGGGATCGTTTGTAGCCTTTTTCGATAAGTAAGAGTGTTGAACCCAACGAGGAGCTAAAGGTAGAACAAATATTCCCTCAAGTTCTATCGACCACCGATACAACTCTACGCACGCTTGCTTTTCCTAGAACAAGTATGAAACTACTTTGTAGGTGATAGGATAGTTTGCACGAATAAAACTAGAAGTACTTTGCGGGAAATAAAACTACGAGTAGAAAGCAAGATAATGAAAGTTAGTTGTTTAGTAGAAAGCTTTTGTCAAACAAGAAGGTTGTTTGTCCCTAGGCAACTGATAACTAGACCGGTAATCAATTTTGCAATTTTACATGAGGGAGAGGCATGAGCTAACATACTTTCTCTACTTGGAGCATATGCACTTATGATTGGAACTCTAGCAAGCATCCGCAACTACTAAAGATCATTAAGGTAAAACCCAACCATATCATTAAGTATCAAGTCCTCTTTACTCCCATATGCAACAACCCACCTACTCGGGTTTATGCTTCTGTCACTCAAGCAACCCACCATAGGAAAATCATGAACACATTGCAACACCCTACAGCGGGGATCCCTCACGTTTGCATGAGACGGAGGGCACCGTAGGACAGCACCATAATAAAATATACAATCATACCAACCACGATCATCAATTAGCGCATAGGACAAAGCGGATCTACTAAAACATCATAGGATAGCCATATATCATTGGGAAATAGTATATGGAGTTGAGCACCATGTTTAAGTAGAGATTACAGCGGGGATAAGGGGAGTTACACCGTTGCATAGAGAGGGAGAGAGTTGGTGTTGACGGCGGCGAAGTTGTTGGAGTAGATCGCCGTCACGATGCTTGCCCCGGCGGCGTTCCGGCGCCACTGGGAGAGAGGGGGAGAGAGCCCCCTCCTTCTTATTCTTCCTTGGCCTCCACCCTAGATGCGAGGAGAGTTCCCCCTCTGGTCCATGGCCGCCATGGCGGTGGAGGGGCAGGAGCCCCTCCTAGATTGGATCTCCCTCTCTGTTCTCTTCTGTTTCACGTTCCTGTTTTCTGGCCGAAAACCATTTCTTATATTCCCGGAGATCCGTAACTCCGATCGGGCTGAAATTTTGAGGGGATTTTTATCCAAAAATTAGCTTCCTTGCGCCCGAAGGAGAGCTCCAACCAACGTACGAGGTGGGCAGCACCCACCAGGGCGCGCCTGGGCACTGGTGGCGCGCCCTGGTGTATTGTGGGGGCTGTGGACCTCCGTTTGCGTTGATTCCACTTCTCAACATTCACAAACATTCCAAAAAAAATCTCCGTAAATTTTTATCGCGTTTGGACTTCGTTTGATATGGTAATTCTGCGAAACAAAAAACATGCAACAAACAGGAACTGGCACTGGGCACTGGATCAATAGGTTAGTCCAATAAATCATATAAATTGTTCCTAAAAGTATGTGAAAGTTGTATAATATTGGCATGAAACAATCAAAAATTATAGATATGACGGAGACGTATCATGCCACTTTATGGTTAACTAGCAGGGTGGCCCTCGCAAATGCGAGGGCATCATCCTTATTGCATTGTAAGTGTTAAAGTATTTACTTTTATTTCATGCTTTATTTTTTAACATTTGTATTCCTATTTCTGCACTTTATTGTATGGTACACAATATTTTAGATGTTGATATACTTGTAAAGGCGTATTTTGTGAGAGCGTCATTTTAATTGTGTGTATATCTTAAGTAATATTTTTATCTCCAGTTGAATTTTTGTACTCCTATTTATCCACTTTATTGCATTGTACATGATATTTTAGATGCCGATACATTTTAAAAGGTGTATTTTGCAAGGGTTTCATCCTTACTGCATTGCAATCCGCAAGTACTTATTTATTTTCTTATTTGGAATTGTGCCAAGACTTTAATTCCAATTGCAACTTGTCTTGACTCTTGGTTATCATTTTATGTGGTATAAAGAAATACAAAATAATATATTAACTTGATTCACAAAATAATACACTCTCTGTCCCAAAATAAGTGTCGTTGGTCTAGTACAAAATTTGTACTAATTTAGTACTAAATCTGCGACACTTATTTTTTGACGGATGGAGACATTACGACAATTATTGTGAGATGCGAGAAAAGTATTAGATTGTGTGCGTGGAGGGGGGGGGGTCGATACGTAATCAAAGTCGTAAGTATTTACATGACGATTACCTAATACTGATTATGTTGATCGATGATCAGATGTCATTTATAAATAATTATGAAGATCTAAGGGCTATATTAAGTTTGGTGACTATACAACTATACGACGTAAGATATAATTGTCATACTTTGGTGACTATACAAGAGGGTACAGTTTTAATCTTTTTGTGGGAGGCTGAATAAAATTATGAGTATTTATACATGGCGATATAGTAGTTATTTTGCAAAAAAAAACTATATGTACAAGTATTGCTTTCTATCAAATAGATAAGAAATTAAAGAACTGCTTGGCAAGGGCAGTTTGCTATATCACCTAATAAATGACACTACGAAATTATAGATACAGTACAAGGACAAAAGAAGAATTTTTTTCTTACAGATAATTCAAATATTTACTTAATAATAAATCATTCGTAACATGTTATTTTGTTAGAATTGTTTTTGCGTGTGGGAGCTTGAATACAATTATGAGTATCTATATGTGACGATATAGTAGTTTTTCGCAAGAAAAAAGTATATGTCGTAGTAATACTTTACATAAAATTAATAAGAAATTATAGGACCGCTTGGCAAGAGACGTTTGCTATCTCACCTAGAAAAAGAAAATATGAAGTTATAGATAAACTACATAGACACACTGAATAATATTTTGGGTTGTCCGTTGTTGTGGCAGGCGGTCGTTAATTTATATGATGCTAAAAATGTCCAAAATTATTATATTGTATAAGGACAAAAGAAGACTTGTTTTCTTATGTATAATTCAAATATTTACTGAATAGTAAATCATTGGTAACATGTTGTTCGGTTGGAATATATATAGCATTTGCTTGCTTGGTTTATTTTTAAATATTAAAGAAGGCTCAGAAGGTGGACTATTAGTGCATTATGACTTATTTGCATCAAATCAAAATTCAATTTTTTTCTTATAAGCAAATCATGAAATGTTTTATTTTTAAGTGTACTTTTGGTTTTTATGCCTTAATTATAGTAAGTAGTTTCGTTTTTATAGGCCTCCGTATTAGGAAAAGAAAGCACACATCCTTATATCGGCCAAAAGTATAACAATCATTTTCGTGAAGAAAAAGAAGCCTATAGAGGTCCTTTTACTTTCCACGCCACGTGAATAGTTTTGTACTATGTAGAATTTCCTGTCATGGCCGTATATGACAATATCTCTTCTTCTATATAACATAATATGGTAGTTTCAGATTGAGCGGAAGTTTTTGTTGCAACTTGCAAGCTGTACCCGCTTTTCTGCAGCGGTCGTGTGGCCAACTTTTCTTTTCCAAAGCCGTGTATGGCCAACATTGACTGTCCTGCATGTACACCCGGCCATGCATCGTTCGCTTTAAAAATGGTCTAGGCCAACTGGGCATATAAAAATTGATCCAAGTCACTAATTTTAACATGTCCGTACGGAACACAAACTCTATCAATAGTAGGCTAGCTTTTCACAAAAAAAGGTAGGCTAGCTTTTGGATTAGGTGTTTAGGCAGCTTTTGGATTAGCTTTTCATACACGTATGTGACATGACCGAAACAGACAAACAGTACATGATTATACGTATATATAAATTCTATTCTTGGGTAATTCTAAGTCCAACTGTTAAAATAATTCTAATGATGTGGACTAATATGATGGGTCTTACCAGCGCACTCCTGAGCAGGAGGTGTGCTACAGGAATCAAAAGTTTTTAGTTCACCTTATTACAGCCCGCCGGCTGGTTAGCTCACGGGCGATGAGATATGTCTTTTTTCTTTGACTTGAGTGGAGATAGGATTGGTACGCTCATGTGTTTTTTTCTGGCATATAGGGAAGATGTGTTCACGTCAGATGGCAGAGGTGGGTAACTTCCTTTAAATTTACAATATTACGAAGATCAAACGGCTACAATACCTTAATATATACGGGGCCACTAGATGAAGGGTTGGTATTTTCTGATTAACGTGGGATTTTCTTACTAATATCGCTAGTTTTCCTCCGTATTTTGCTTTTAGTAGATAATAGATGGAGGAATTGTCTTGGGGCATAAAATATCTGAACGAGGTATTGAGGTGGATAAAGCTAAAGTTGATGCAATTGAGAAAATGCCATGCCCTAAAGATATTAAAGGTATCCGAAGTTTCCTTGGTCATGCTGGTTTTTATAGGAGGTTCATTAAATACTTCTCTAAAATTTCTTGGCCTCTTACTAATCTTTTACAAAAGGATATTCCTTTTGTTTTTGATGATGATTGTGTGGAAGCCTTTGAAACACTCAAGAAAGCCTTAACCTCTGCACCTATCGTTCAACCACCTGATTGGAACTTGCCTTTTGAAATTATGTGTGATGCTAGTGACTATGCTGTTGGTGCTGTCCTGGGACAAAGAGTTGATAAGAAATTAAATGTTATCCATTATGCTAGTAAAACTCTGGACAATGCCCAACGAAACTATGCTACTACTGAAAAAGAATTTTTAGCAGTTGTGTTTGCTTGTGATAAATTTATATCTTATATTGTTGATTCCAAAGTCATTGTTCACACCGATCATGCTGCTATAAAATACCTTATGGAAAAGAAAGATGCTAAACCTAGACTCATTAGGTGGGTTCTCTTGCTCCAAGAATTTGACTTACACATCGTTGATAGGAAAGGAGCTGACAACCCCGTGGCTGATAACTTGTCTAGGTTAGAAAATATTCTTGATGACCCACTACCTATTGATGATAGTTTCCCTGACGAACAGTTAGCTGCAATAAGTGTCTCACAACACGCACCTTGGTATGATGATTATGCTAATTACATTGTCGCTAAATATATACCACCTAGCTTTACTTATCAACAAAAGAGAAAAAAATTCTATGACTTGATACATTATTTTTGGGATGACCCACATCTTTATAAAGAAGGAGTAGATGGTATTATTAGACGTTGTGTACCTGAGCAGAACAGGAACAAATCCTACGGAAATGTCATTCTGAAGCTTATGGAGGACATCATGCGGGAGATAGAACTGCTCATAAGGTATTGCAATTTGGTTTTTATTGGCCTACTCTCTTCAAGTATGCTCGTAAGTTTGTCTTGTCTTGCGATGAATGTCAAAGAATTGGTAATATCGGTAAGCGTCAGAAAATGCCTATGAATTATTCACTTGTTGTTGAACCATTTGACGTTTGGGGTTTTGATTATATGGGGCCTTTTCCTTCCTCTAATGGGTACACTCATATTTTGGTTGTGGTTGATTATGTCACTAAGTGGGTAGAAGCTATTCCAACCAGTAGTGCCAATCACCACACCTCCATTAAAATGCTAAAAGAGGTTATCTTCCCGAGGTTTGGAGTCCGTAGATATTTAATGACCGATGGTGGTTCACATTTTATCCATGGTGCCTTTCGTAAGATGCTTGCTAAATATGATGTTAACCATAGAATTGCATCACCCTATCATCCTCAATCTAGTGGTCAAGTTGAACTTAGCAATAGAGAAATAAAATTAATATTACAAAAAACTGTCAATAGGTCTCGTAAGAATTGGTCTAAGAAATTAGATGATGCACTTTGGGCCTATGGAACAGCTTATAAAAATCCTATGGGTATGTCTCCATATAAAATGGTATATGGGAAAGCCTGTCATTTGCCTTTAGAACTAGAACACAAAGAATTTTGGGCAATTAAAGAACTCAACTATGATTTCAAACTTGCCGGTGAAAAGAGGCTATTTGACATTAGCTCCCTAGATGAATGGAGAACCCAAGCCTATGAAAATGCCAAGCTATTCAAAGAGAAAGTAAAAAAGGTGGAATGACAAAAGAATCCAAAAGCGGGAATTCAGAATAGGAGATTATGTTCTTTTGTTCAACTCTCGTTTAAGATTTTTTGCAGGAAAGCTTCTCTTGAAATGGGAAGGACCATATATTATCGAAGAGGTTTATCGTTCTGGAGCTATCAAGATTAATAACGCCGAAGGTACTAACCCGAAGGTGGTCAATGGGCAAAGAATTAAGCATTATATCTCAGGTACGCCTATTAACGTTGAAAGCAATGTTATCCAAACCATGACACCGGAGGAACACATAAAACAAACCTCCCGGAACACTCCAAATTATTTAAAATTAGGAGGTACGTGATACAGTAAGTAAACGGACTCCGAAAAATCCGCAAAAATATTTTTTTTCAGTTTTGGAATATTTTAGAATTTTGGAAATAAAGAAATAAACCGAAAGGTGATCGAGGTGAGCACGATACACCAAGGCGCGCCAGGCACCCCTGGGCGCGCCCTGGTGGGTTGTGCCCACCTCGGATGCCTTCCCGACTCCATTTTCCTTCCATATACTTGATTCCCAAGAATAAAAGTTCTCTATATATACCCCCGACTGTTTTGACGACTACATCGCAGAAAAATCCTCTGTTCTTGTTTCTTGCTGTTTCCCTATCAGATCTGTCAAGTCAGGCATCATGTCTTCTCCCTCTTCTAACAACATAGAAGAAGATGCCTGGCTAATGAAGATAGAGTTAAGGAGGGAGGAGCCGGAAGAAGACAACAAGGAAGAGAAGGGCAAGGAGGCTATGGTTGATATTCCCCCTGAAGGAGATCAACCCATGCTAGCAAAGGAGGAAGAGGAAGAAGATATCCTTCAACATTACTACAGTCATCTCACCCCTATTGAAATAGAAGCCTTTAAAGCTTTCGAAGTTGTTCGCGTTCAGATTAAATTTCTCATCCGTCAAAATATTTTGCTAGAAGAGCACATCAATAACCTTAGGAGGGTCATCCGCAGATTGGAGCACCTTTTGAAGCTGAAGTGTGACATCATAACGCCTCCACCTTCTTCATCACCACCACCAAAGGAGACATGAACTCATGGGTATGGGCACTCCCCTTGGCTTGATCCAAGCTTGGGGGAGGTGCCCCGGTATCGTATCACCACCACTTTTATTCACCTTTACCTATTTTAGTTTGATCTTTAGTTTCCCTTTGCTTTAGTTGAATAAAAGTTTAGTATGATCTGTTTTCGTGTGTTAGTTTCGTGGCCTATCTATCATGTAATCGAGTAAAAGTTATATAATAAAGTTTAGTTTGAGTTTTAGCCTCTCTACTTTCTTGTTGCAATCGAATAAAGGAAAATAAACAAATGAAAAGAATCATATGCTAATCTTATGGTGAGTAATGACATCACATAAAGAAAAGTGTAAGTAGTAAAATTTATTGGAGATTGACAAACATAGCATTGGTCAATGATGCAATTCATGAAAGAATTAATAAAGGAAGAGAAGATTCACATGCAAATACACTATCTTGGACATCTTTTATGATTGTGAGCCCCCATCAAATATTATATGTCAAAATTGTTGATGTTGGACGAGGAAGACAACGTAATGATTTATGTTTGTTCATATCCACATAGAAGTTATATTGTCATAGATCCTTTAACATGTGGTGCTTGCCCAATATCTTTGCTAGCCAAAAATTCCGCACTAAGTAGAGATACTACTTGTGCATCCAAAAACCCAAACCAAACTCTTTCTTTGAGTGTCCACCATACCTACCTATGGATCGAGAAAGATCCTTCAAGTAAGTTGTCATCGTTGCAACAAGGCAATACAAATTGCTCCTGAAAGTGTTTTGATCAATTAGTGTAAGAGAAAATTGAGCGTTATACGAACCTATGATGGCAAAGTAATAAAAGCGACGGACTGTATAATAAAGGTTGCTATCATAGGTGGCAATATAGCGTGACATTCTTTTACACTAAGGGATTGGGCATACAAAACAATAAGCGCATAACAACCTCTGCTTCCCTCTGCGAAGGGCCTATCTTTTACTTTTATGCAAAAGTCAACGTATTCTTCCCTATTCCTTTTACTTTTTCATTTGCAAGCATCATGTGGTGAGGAAAGATCTAGGCACATATATCCAGTTGGATATGGGTGGGCATGAGTTATTATTGTTGACATCACCCTTGAGGTGAGCAAGTTGGGAGGCAAAAATATAAGCCCCTATCTTCCTACGTGTCCGGTTGAAACTTTTTGTTCATAGGTATGCCGTGAGCGTTAGCAATCATAGAAGACTAAATGATGGTTGAGTATGTGGACTTGCCAAAAGGGTCCTACATGAGACCCTTCCTGAAAATATGATGAATTGTAGTTGCAAAGTTAAATGAGAACATAGTTTGTTGGTTCCCAATAAGGTTTACGCTTCATACTTCCATGTTGTGATGAATTATTACTTGTTCATAAGAAGCCTTATGATAAAAATGTATTGAAATAAGTTCTTATGTTAAAGTTTGTTGCTGCTATGTTAATAAGCAGATGCTTCTATGTCCGTATTTTGTTTTTATCGACACCTCTCTCTCAAACCAGGTGGACATGCTTTTCAATATCGGCTTTCGCTTGAGGACAAGCGAGGTCTAAGCTTGCGGGAGTTGATACGTCCGTTTTGCATCATGATTTCTTACTGTTATTTACTTTGTTTTGTTGAATAATAATGCTTTGGGGAGTGATTCTAATGCCTTTTCTCTCATAATATGCAAGGTTTACACAAGAAGGGAGAATACCGGCAGCTGGAATTCTGGGCCCAAGAAAAGCACGTCAGAGATACCTATTCTGCACAACTCCAATGAAGCTGAAATTTTATGGAGATTATTTTTGCATTTAATAAAAAATACTGCAGCTGAAAACCACCGGAGGGGGCCTCCCAGGTGGGCACAACCCACCAGGGCGCGCCAGGCCCCCCTGGGAGCGCCCTGATGGGTTGTGCTCAGCCTGGCCCACCTCCGGTGCCCATCTTCTGGTATAAGGTCACTCTTGACCTAGAAAAAATCAGAGGAGGACTTTCGGGACGAAGCACCGCCGCCTCAAGGCGGAACTTGGGCAGGGGCACTTTTGCCCTTCGGCAGAGCGATTCTGCCGGGGGAACTTCCCTCCCGGAGGGGGAAATCGAAGCTATCGTCATCACCAACACCCCTCTCATCTTTGGGAGGCCAATCTTCATCAACATCTTCAACAGCACCATCTCCTCTCAAACCATAGTTCATCTCTTGTGTTCAATCTTTGTACTGGAACCTCAAATTGGTACCTGTGGGTGACTAGTAGTGTTGATTACCTTGCGTAGTTGATTACTATATGGTTTATTTGGTGGAAGATTATATGTTTAGATCCATTATGCTATTCAATACTCCTCTGATCTTGAGCATGATTATTATTTGTGAGTAGTTACCTTTGTTCTTGAGGTCACGGGAGAAGTCATGTTGCAAGTAATCATGTGAATTTGATATGTGTTCGATATTTTGATGATATGTATGTTGTGATTCCCTTAGTGGTGTCATGTGAACGTCGACTACATGACACTTCACCATTCATGGGCCTAAGGGAATGCATTGTGGAGTAGTTATTAGATGATGGGTTGCTAGAGTGACAGAAGCTTAAACCCTAGTTTATGCGCTACTTCGTAAGGGGCTGATTTGGATCCACATGTTTAATGCTATGGTTAGACTTTGTCTTAATACTTTTCTCGTAGTTGCGGATGCTTGCGAGGGGGTTAATCATAAGTAGGTTGTTAGTTCAAGTAAGAACATCACCTTAGCACCAGTCCACCCACATATCAAATTATCAAAGTAGCGAACATGAATCAAACCAACATGATAAAAGTGACTAGACGAAATTCCCGTGTACCCTCAAGAACACTTTACCTATTACTAGTGATTGTTCTGGCCTGACCTTTGCCTCAAAAGGATTGGGCTACCTTGATGCACCTTGTTTACCGTTACCGTTACTTGCTCGTTACCAATTACCTTGCTATCAAACTATCTGTTACCTACAATTTCAGTGTTTGCAGAAATTACCTTGCTGAAAACCGCTTGTCATTTCCTTCTGCTCCTCGTTGGGTTCGACACACTTACTATCGAAAGGACTACGATTGATCCCCTATACTTGTGGGTCATCAATCACCTAAGAACTTTCCACACTTCGGTGAGATCGATCAATTGCACTCAGAAATTCTGAAACGAAATTGATAAGAAACAGAAGGTTGGCAAGTGCACTTCGGTGTCATCGATGGGGTCACTAGGAAATTCTGAGATAAAGTCGATGGATAACAGAAAGTTGGCACGGTCACTTCTGTGAGACCGAAGGGTCATCTTGGTGAGTCCGAATCACTAGGGTTTAGGCAGTAGCTCTGCCAAGTGTATCTCGGTGGTCCGGGTTTGAATGCTTCGGTGGGACCGAGATAGGCTTTATAAATAGGATTGTGAGGGTGTGGTTGATGGTTTTGGAGCAATATCTTCAAGCACTTGAGCAATTGACTCATGACCAAGACCTCATCCCCTTTTAATAGTATCGGCTTTCCTATGGACTCAATGTGATCTTGGATCACTAAACAAAAATGTAGAGTCTTGAAGCTTTGCCCAACATGGTTCCTTAGTAGCTTGAGGGGTCCACATCTCCATCCATTCGCTGGCCTAGGTTGAACTTTTCCTGAAATATACTTGAGGAAAATGTTAGTCCAACAACATATATGTTGACATGAACTACCAAAACCACCAAGGGAGCAAATGTGCTTTCACTCCCACGCAAACTGTTTTCTTGAACATCGGGAATATTATTGAAGGGGTTTTGATTCCTCGTGAAACTTAAACATTGTACATCAAAAGAACAAGATTAGAAGTGTAGGAGCTTATGTTTTTTGCATTGGAAAAGCTTTGGATAAAGAGAAAATGTTTCTGAGAGAGAACCGGGATGGTTTTTGTGAAAACCAGAATAAAGTTGGAGTACTAAATGTTTTAGGGTAACCCTAGAATGACTCCGGGAATAATAGGAAGGTTCTAGAATCTATGAGTTTCTAGAAACTCCCAAAAAAATTTAGACGGTGCCATGGGGCTGCCATGTGGCATGGGCCAATAATGGGGGCACCCCTTTGCCTTGGGGGCAAGCCCCCTTTGGTGCGGCTAGTGTTGGAGGGCACCCATTGGGGGGAAGCCGACCCTAGATGGGGGCATACCCCTTGGGGCTGCCCCCCTCTTCAAGTTGGCCTCCTTCCGTGGCCTATATAAATAGACGGGAGGGGCAGCCCCTTGGAACACAACTTGTCTATGCGAGCGGCTGCGCCCTTCTTTTTCTTCTTCTTCTCTTCTCTCTCTCTCTCTCTCTCTCTCTCTCTCTCTCTCTCTCTCTCTCTCTCTCCTGCGCGTAAAATACCTCCACGCTTTGGGGCTGTTGCTCCTCCATTCTTCTACTCCGACATCGCTTAGCTCTGGACGGCAAAGCCCTGTCAAATCATTGATTTTGTACGCGTGGATACCAGCAAAGAGTTCGTGTGTTCGATCTTTCGTTCGAGGGAAATTCTCACGGTTGGGAGGTCTAATCCTAGCTGCGGGAATTGACACCAACTCACCTTCCGCTGCACTCTAGTTGGTAACGACCTAATATAATATCATATGTATCTTCATAGTGTTCCTAGGATTTGGTTCGTATGATGATTGTTTTTGTTTTTTTACTTTGTTTGCCTACATTGTGAACTCTGAAAATTTTGGGCCCCAAAATTTTCGGGCAGGTTTTGGGTTTTCCAATGAGCTGGAAAACCACAACCCTCTTCAAACCCTGAAAGTTCCAGCCTTTCCATAAGAAGGTGATAAGAGAGCATTTTGAGGGCATCTCTCCTGACATGGACTCAAATGCCTGCATCGAAAATATCGAGCTTGTGTCTAAGATTTGCGATAAAGTACAACTACTTGTACGGTTGGTTCGATACTAAGATTTGACACACCAGTGTAGGCGCGGACCAGTTTGTAGATATACGGGACTTGATGGCAAATGGCGTTATTAAATTTCGGTGCTCCAAGCAAAAGGTTTAATCGCAACTCCAACAAAGATTACGAAACAAACAATACCAAATGTTTACGGACACATCCGAATATGTCCTCGATAGTGAGCGGCGGGGTGCCAGTCATCCAACCGTAGTCACCGAAGACAGTGGGCTATGAGTGATAGTTGGCCATGCGAACCACGCCCCCTCCCACACCTAGTTTGTTGACGATTTGAGAAAACCCAGATGTCCGGACCGCTTGGCCACTGTCTACGGACTTCAGGTGATCGCCGTTGGATGGCTAAAAGTGTTTTGGCCGTATGAATCCGACATTTGAGACAGATTTAATGACCCGAGCTGGAGTTGCGCTAAGGCGGGCGGGTGTTATCTCTAAAACTTTGGCGGCAGTGGCGAGGCACCAGCCATTCAGGAAAAGAGCAAAGGAAAGTGAGTGAGGAACAGAGAAAGAAATGGAGGCGGTTGAAGGCACGTTGAGACGTTTGACCAAGAGCAGTGGTACGCTCGTGGTCTTGGGTCGCCAGTCCGTGCGTGCGTCGTGGATCCGATGATTATGGCTTTGCTTCGATCTATATCTGCTAATTAAGTACTTCTGTGCCCCCCTAATTTTTTTAAAAATTAAGTACTTCCGTTGCCACTAGAATCTGCAACAGCTGCTGGTACTCCCCGAAACAGAAATCATACCAAACCTTGAGGAATTTTCCGTATTCCAAGCAGCAGCATACTTTAGCCTTTGATCATGATGCGTTCGTGAATGGCGGAGTAAATTCTTTACAAAAAGCTGCGAGGGGTTCGCAAAAGAAACACCAAGAAGATGAGTGCGTGCGCCGGAATAAAGCTGAAAAGAAGCTATGCTCATGCTCATGCTCATGCTCCCCGACCCTTTCTCTCCTTTTGATCGATCCTTTCCCTTTCTTTCTCCCCCGATTCCTGTGCAGTTGCAGTTGCAGGTTCTCGCCGGCGGAAAGCCCGCGGCCGAGTGGGACGATGTGGGCCGATCCACCGGCCTCCGCCACAGTTTTTGGCGAGCCCGATCGGGAATCCGATGCGGTGCGCGGTGGCCATGGCCGGGGCGAGGAGGTGTCGGCAGCCAGCCCGCGGCCCCCATCGTTTTCTCCGAGTCAGCCGGACGCAAGACGCAGATGCCGCGGCGTGCGTGCCCGGCCCGGCTCCGGGGCCGACACGGCGCATTATTGCCGAGTTTATTTGCTGTGCAGCAGTGGTATGATGCGTGGATCGTCATGGCCATGGCTGGCGTTGAACGACCGACGGGGGGCATTGATGGGCGCGATCCGGGCCGTGACAACGATGCCCGCCCATGGCGCGCTGCTGCGTTTGAACTTTGAAAGCGAGCCGCATCTGACCGGTCCGGCGATCATGGCCTGCTGTGCTTGTCAATCAGTATGAGCAGTGGGCGAAGTGCTGGAGGTATGGACGCGTAGTACAGTACTGCTCAGCGACGGTACCGTCTCCCGGGGATCATGTCTCCGTACGGGGCCCCAAGCCGTTGTATCGTCCGTCGCGGTACTGTATTCCGTCCTGTCCGTGCGTGGCGTGATCGGCGACCGTGACCGGCTGCCGCATTCACTGCTGCTGTGCTATGCCGCGCCCATACGTACATACGGCTCACCTAGTCCCCGTCGCCTACGTACCGTATCTCTTGCCAAACGACCAACGGGCGCCAGGATTTCGGAGGAGATCTAAGCCGGTCACGTCGGGGGTTAAATCGGCCAGCCGTGCGATGGCCGGAGCGTGCGTGACACGGACGCCGGTCGAGGCCGTGCGATGCCGGGGCGCGGCGCGGCACGTACTAGGCCGGCGTGCGTGTCGTGTCCAGATCACCGGCCATGTTGAACTTTTTTACCCTCACGCGCACACACACACACAACCTGAAGGAAATTTCTCGTCCACACCGAGAGTCGCGATCGGGAAAGAACACGGCAGAGCACGGGCAGCTAGCGGCGCC
Source organism: Elymus sibiricus (assembly GCA_039707655.1). Classification (NCBI taxonomy): domain Eukaryota; kingdom Viridiplantae; phylum Streptophyta; class Magnoliopsida; order Poales; family Poaceae; genus Elymus; species Elymus sibiricus. Next base: position 448,390,931 of record CM077667.1, on the reverse strand, counting down.
AAAGGACGCGGCCATGTGCTGTGCTGTGCTCTCTCGTCTTTCTCGGCTTGCCTTTCGCCGGAGTCCACGCCACCAACGGACGAAGCTGCGGCGCGCGCGAGAGCTCCACTTTTCCGTCCTCCCGCTGCTCCAGCGTCAAGGGGGATGATTGTGGCTACTAGCACTAGTGATTAAGGTTAGCTTTACTCTTTTCCCATTAGCGAGCGTGCGTTCGCACCTTGACAAGTTTGTTAACCTGCCTTTGCGTGGCGGGTAAGTCGACCACTGACTGCCTGACTTCGTGAACCGGGTCAAAAGAGGGCGGCCGGCACACACTGTGGCAGTGGCAACGAGTGTAGAATTAGTAATATAATCCATTTGACAGTGATCATCATGGTCAAGTGCGGCTGTTCTCCCCGCAGCTTCGTGGCAAATGATGACACCATGGCATGGGCGCATTGCATCTCATTCTAGGAGTACAAGCTGATGTGCAAGTTTTGGTAGTGGAGTAGGACTACGACTACATGCTTAGCGTCGCTGAATCTTGAGGGGATAGTTAATGCCACGCTTCCTGCAAAAACAATAATAATAAAAAATGTCACGCTTCCATTAGAGGAAGATACGGAGTAGATTTTCCACGGGAAAGATGGACCGGTAAAAGGGACGGCAGGCAGGCAGATACTAGTGGGAGGAGTACAAGGAATCCAATCCCAGTCTTGGAATAAAAGAGGAGGTGACAGCGCCGTCTCCCTCCCGATACGCATACGCCCACCGTTACCTTTCTCACCACAGCATAAATAAAAGGTTTGTGAAAAGAGGACGACGGGTGAAAAGACGGAAGCTTGAGGAGGAGGCGAAAGGATCAACCGGGGAAAAAACATGGCCGCGTTCGTTCGAGATTCGATTCCAACGTCACACACACAACGCACACAATGGCCAATGGCCAGAGGCCGAGAGGGTAAAGGAGCAAGCAAGCGTGGTGAAATAAAAGCTACCGGTGGGGATGAGGCAACAACGGCGGCGCATCGGAGAAAAGGCCACGGCGCACATCGCACCACCACCACCACCATGGATCCCGATCGGTCGTTCTCCATTTCTCTACGGCAAGTGGGGCTCAAGTGCTGTGGTGGTGCTGCGACCAGTAGTAGCGACTAGCGAGAGCCCCGCGGGCTCCGGTCTGGTCGTCGTCGTCGCACGTGCAGGCGTGTGGATCAAGCTTAAGCTGCCCTCGCAAGTCATCGGCCGGGCCACCCTCGTTCTCACTCACGTGTGGCCCCGGCTTGGGTATGTGCTCTGTGAGCTGGACCACCGGCCCATCAAGAACCCAAATGGGGTGGGGTGCACGCAGGACGGGAGGATTGTGTCATGCACAGGAGGCAGAAATTGTGAATACTTAGGCCCCGTTCGGCTCACGGGAAATTTGGAGGAAAAGTGTAGGGAAGTTGTTCCTACGGAAAATTTACCATCGCCAGCGTTCGGGACAAAGGAATATTAAACAGTGTTCTAGAGGAAAAGTTCCCGCAGCGTGTAGTTCCGTACGGATTTCACGGGATTGAAAAAATCCACCCCAACCTCATGTTTTGGCGGAAGCCCGAGGCAAGAAGGCAGAAGTGCAGTGTGAGTATGAATAAAATATTGAATGAAAAGAGTTCTTTAAGGTGCAGACAACAGTAAATCATTGCTTTGCCGATTAAAAAATTATAGCATAGTTGTAGAATCGATGGTGCTTTCCTGTACTCTCTTCCATCGATCCGAACACTCCTTCGTACTGTTTCCTTTGTCGTTTCATCTATTTTGTAATTCCTATGTTTTACACCCACATTCCTCTGTCATTCCTCTATTTCTCTCTATTCCTACGCTTTAAATTCCCATGAACCGAACACGGCCTTAACTAACGAAACTGAAGGTGAAACCAGAGGCAACACCCGAGCAGACAAGTTCGTCTCGTCTGATGATGCACGGGAACAAGGTGACGGACCTTGCAAGTCAGAGCGTCCTCCAGCTCCATCTTGGGCGCCTTTCGTAGACTGCATCAGGTCCGGCCACACACGCCGAATGCAACTTTGGTCCTCTTGGTTGACTCCATCGGATTTTTGGCCCGCGCGAACTTTAAAGCACCTCTGGCCTGGCTCACGAGGAACGTTGGAAGCGGTCGTTTTTTCACGGCCAGACCCGAATGATGCAACCAGACGAATGTGGGCGCACACGGTTGCACGCGCGACACATCGCGTTGTTTCCTGAAATGCCGTCATAACTTCCCTCACCCTTCTCTCACTGCTCACTCTACCCTCCCCTCCCTCCTCTCTCACACTGGCGGCGATGAACACAAGATCTGGACCGCGAGCAGCGGCGACGGCCATCGGAGTGAAGATCTGCACAACGAGCACCGGCGTCAATCACCGGCTTCACCACCGCACCGGCGTGCATGCATCGTCAATGGCGGTAAGCCCTATCTCCCCAATGGCATCGATTATACCATGCTCGCATATATACTATATCACTAAACCTCCTAGGATTGGAGACACCACATTCAATTGAGGTCTCTAATTGGACATTGGGTCATCCGATTTTGACCGGCTCAACAGTTTCTTAAAGCTCTCTTATTCTATTTTTCTATACTAGATTTGTAAATACACTATGCTCCTTAATTTTAATGCATCACAATCAATTGAAGTCTCCAATTTATAATTGGCTCATCCGATTTTGACCGGGTCAACAATTTCTTAAGGAGCTCTTTTATTTTTCTTAATTCATCTCTCTTAATAAATTACTTTAATTCATCTCTGTAATTATATTCTTTTATTCTTTGTGCTCTTTAATTTTTGAAGCTCTCTTATTCCATCGAGGTATTTAATTTTAGATTTGGTTTACGATTTTGACCAGTTCAACGGTTTTCCAAATCAACCGGCAACAATCGACCTATATAAACATACCAATCAACCGACATTCCTCTCACCCCCTAAACAAGAAGTGCCAATATGTGATATTGTAGCATCAATATAGAACATGCAGCCACCGATGAAATTTACACACAAAAGTATAGATTGATTAGCAAATAACACTGAATCAAACCGTTGAAGGCCTATCGAACACTCTGCATTATAAATTAAAAAACACAATACTCACTCAGTTTTAAGATATAAGGTGTATTAATTTTCAAAAAGTATAATATCTGTAACTTTGACCAAGTTCAGAGCCAAAAATATTGACATTCACAATACTAAATCAATAAAAATTAAAATTTATTTCATGATGAATCTAATGCAATTTGATATTATGTATATTGATATATTTCTCTACAAATTTGCTCAAACTTAAAAAGATTTGACTTCTCAAAAAAAATTACACCTTATATTTTGATACAGAGGGAGTATTTTTTTTATGAAAACCCAACAACACCGACGTCGCAGCAAAGCGCGCCCAACCCTTCTAGTTCTATTTACGCTTCGTGCACTTAATTTATGCTTCGCACACTCGATTTAGGCATCGAATCTACCTCTCGACTTCAATTTGGAACTCAATTTAGGCATATCCAGTTAGGGATTTGGGTGGTTCGAATGGGATTTTCACTTTGGGGGGGTGGGGGGGGGGGGTAAATCGAGCACAATCCATTTATTACACCCATTTAAATCCAACCGAACAACGGCGTGTCTGAAGGTGCTTGGAGCGGCGATAACCTTGAGGCTTGTAATTGTCAACCTCCAAGGGCATTATAGGGCGACCTGGCTCATGAGCCCTGACCACCATCTCCACCGCTTCCTCGGCATTGTCAGCATCCTCCATCTCCACCGCTTCGCCATCACCAGCATCCAACATTTTGTCCTGGCCGTCGCCCTGTAGAACGATGGTTGTAGGTGCCACACGGCGACAGCTGCCTGGTCAGCAGAAGCTGCGACATACCTATCTTTGGCATATCTAGCTTTCTGACCTGGATCGCCCGACTCAACCTCCTCCATCGCCTACACAATATTTCCACTGCCATAACGCCTTTGGTTGGGACAGGCATCAACCTCTTCATCTCCGTCTTCACCGCCTTTAACAGCATGCCCTCTGCCTCTTTTTGCATCTCGTCCACACTCTTGAACAAAGAGCACACCTCCATGGACTTCACAAACTTCATGTTGTTACCGAGCGAGCACCCAAGGATTTATGTTGTCCATCGGGAGGGGTTCATGGCGGTGGAGCGGTGGTGAGACATAGAGTTGCAGAAGAGGAGACGATAGGAGAGAGAGAGAGAGAGAGAGAGATGTAGTGGAGTGCGGTGGTAGATAAATAGGGGTTTTGAAGGATCAAGCGGATATGTTATAATCCATAAAAGCTCCTCTAGATGCTCACACCATGTTTCTAATCTCCATATTTCTTGATGCTCCTCCACATGCTATAATCCATCTAAAAAATGTTTCTTGATTAAAACATATTTTGTCTAACATCCCCCAAGCTTGAATGCTATAATCCATAAAAGCTCCTCCAGATGCAAGGTCGATTGCTTCCTTACAGTGGCTAATTAGTCCTTCATAAAAGAAATGTAACACCATCCAAGGGGGATATAATGACGAGGACAATCTTTGAGAAGAGATCGGTACTTTACGTATGTTTTAACTAAGCTTTCACCTCGTTTGTGTCCAAAGTTGTCGATCCTCCGTCTTTCTTCACAAGTTCTCCTCTCAAGGTAGTACCTGACACGTCCATTTTGCATCATGTTTTACTACTGTTATTTACTATTTTTGGGCCATTATTAAACTTTATAATGTAATTCTAATGCCTTTTCTCTCTTATCATGCAAGATTTATATGAAGAGGGAAAGTGCCGGCAGGTGGAATTTTGGACCTGAAAAAGCTACAACAGAGATGATATTCTCCGAAGCTCCAGATGACTTGAAATTTACGGAGAATTGTTTTAGAATTAATAAAAAAATTCTAGGAAGAATCTTCGAGAGGGGTGCTGCTAGTGGGCTACAAGATCAGGTGGCGCCCTGCCCCCTAGCGCATGCCATGTGAGCTTGTGGGCCCCCTAGTAGGCCTCCGGGCCCCCCTTATCCTATATGGTGTCATTTTCCCTAGAAAAAATAATCAAGAGGTCACTTTCGGGATGAAGCCCCGCCGTCTCGAGGAGGAACCTAGGAAGGAGCACTTTTGGTCTCGGCGGAGCGAGTCTGCCGGGATACTTCCCTGCGGGAGGGGGAAATCGAAGCCTTCGTCATCACCAACGCTTCCTCCATCGTGGGAGGACTCATCTCCATCAACATCTTCACCAACACCATCTCATCTCAAACCCTATTTCATCTTTTGTATTCAATCTTTGTTCCTAAACCTCAGATTGGTACCCGTGGGTTGCTAGTAGCTAGTGTTGATTACATCTTGTAGTTGATGCTAGTTGGTTTACTTGGTGGAAGATCATATGTTCAGATTGTTAATTACATATTTATCATCTTTGATCATGAACTTAAATATGCTTTGTGAGTAGTTTCATTTGTTCTTGAGGACATGGGAGAAGTCCTGTTATAAACTATCACGTGAAGTTGGTATTCGTTCAATATTTTGATGACATGTATGTTGTGTTACCTCTAGTGGTGTCGTGTGAACGTTGACAACACAACACTTCACCATACTTGGGCCTAGAGGAAAGCATTGTGGAATAGAAGTATATGGTGGGTTGTGAGAGTGATAGAAACTTAAACTCTAGTTTATGTACTATTCCGTAAGGGGCTGATTTGGATCCATATGTTTTATGCTATGGTTAGATTTATCTTAATTCTTCATTCGTAGTTGCAGATGCTTGCAAAAGGGGGTAATCATAAGTAGGTTGTTTATTAAAGTAAGAACAACACCTTAGCACCTGTCCACCCACATTACAATTTATAAAAGTAGTGAACGCGAATCAAATAAAACATGATAGGCATGACTAGACAAAATTCCCATGTATCCTCGAGAATGCTTGCTCACTGTAAGAAACACTTTTGGCATGTCCTTTGCATAATAAGGATTGGGATACCTTTCTGCACTTTGTTACTATTGTTACTTGTTACTTGCTACAAATTACCTTGCTATCAAACTACACGTTACTACTACTTTCTGTACTTGCAGAGAATACCTTGCTAAAAACCGCTTATCATTTCCTTCTGCTCCTCGCTGGGTTCGACACTCTTACTTATCGGAAGGACTACAATTAATACCCTATACTTGTCGGTCATCAAGACTCTTTTCTAGTGCCGTTGTCGGGGAGTGAAGTGGAGGAATTTGGTAAGGGAACATTTACACCGAGTGCTCAAATTTATCTTTACTTGTTACTATGGAAAATAATCCTTTGAGATACTTGTTTGGGATATCTTCAGCTTGACCGGAAGCGGTCAGAGCCGCTCCCCAACCTACCGAACCTACTTAAAATATTTATTATGAGGTTCCTTCGGGTAGTTTAGAGTAAGGGAAAAAATTGCCACTCTAGATTTTGCCAATTTTTCTTATGCCACTCTAGATTTTGACATTTCAATTTTGCCACTGATACTTGTGATCTATGTTGGGTTTTCCATGAAGAGAAACGGGTGATGCAGCACATTATAGATATGTTTGCCCTCAATAGAGAACCAAGGTTTATAGAACCAATAGGAGTAGCACTCAACCCCCGTCTTTAGCGACTGCACACAAGGGAGCAAACACTTGCACCCAACGCGGGCAAGAGGGTTGTCAATCCCCTTGGACTCGTTATTTGCAAGCTAGTGAAGTATATGGATGAAAGTTGAATATTGTAAATTGCAAAATAAAATAAAAGTGAATAATGGCAGAAAGGTATTGAAAGCTTTTGTAAATTTATAAGTGAATAGACCCGGGGGCCGTAGTGTTCTCTAGTGGCTTCTCTCATGTAGTAGGCATATGGTGGTTAAACAAATTACCGTTGGGCAATTGATAGAAAAGCGCATAGTTATGCAATCTTTATTCACGACAATGATCATGTATATATAGGCATCACGTCCATAAGCAAATAGGCTGACTCCTGCCTGGACCTATTATTATTACTCCACCCATCGACCGCTATCCAGCATGCATCTAGAGTATTAAGTAAAATAGAGTAATGGTTCGAGAACAATGACATGATTTAGACAAAGAGAATTCAATCAATCTGAATTAATCCCATCGTTTTATCCTTAGTGGCAAAAACACAAAGATGTATCTTGTCCCCTACTTTACCACTAGGATATAGAAATCCATCAGGTTGAACCCACTACAACGCACCCCTCTCACTGAAGAAATGTCAATCTAGTTGGCCAAACTATTTCAATAGATCGGAGAGATTTACGAAGCTATAATAATCATGCAAATAAGAATCATAATACTAATCAGAGAAGACTCAAATCTTTTTCATGAATAATCTTTACATAAAACCACAATTCATCAGATCCCAACAAACACACCGCACAAAGTGATTACATCGAATAGATCACCGCGAAGATGCGATGAACTTTGTATTGAAGATCAAGAGAAAGAGAGATAGCCATCTAGGTACTAACTACGGACCCGTAGGTCTATAGGGAACTACTCACACATCACCATGGGAGCAGCAAGGTTGATGTAGTGGCCCTCCGTGATCGATCCCCCCTCCGACAGGGCACCGGAACAGGGCTCCAGATGGGCACACGGCGTAACAGAGACTTGCAGCAGTGGAAAAAGTGTTTTATGGAGGCTCTCTAGGGTTTTTGGGATTTATTAGAATTTATAGGCCAGAGAGGGGCGTCGGGGGCCACCCGAGGGGGCCAGCACACAACAGGGCACGACCACCCCCCTGGGCATGCCCTGTTGCGTGCTCCCTCCCTCGTGCGGCCTCCGATCTCCCCCCGAAGCTTCAAGGTCTTCTTTTGGTCCTGAAAAAAACATAAAAAAGTTTTGGGGCAATTGGACTTCGTTTCGTACTATAAACCCGAAAAGTCAAAAACACGCAGAAAACAGCAACTGGCACTGGGCACTAGGTTAACATGTTAGTGCTCAAAAATAATATGAATTGGTAAATAATAACCCAAAAAGCATCCTAGAATGATAATATTATAGCATGGCACAATCAAAAATTATAGATACGTTGGAGATTGAAAGGATCGATATGGTTGACTAGAGGGGGGGGGGGGTGAATAGGCAACTAACAATTTTTAACTTTTCTTTAACAATTTAGGCTTAGCAACAAATAGGTTGGCTAGATGTGCAACTAGGTGAGCAACCTATATGATGCTAATCACAACAACAAGCTAAGAAAGCAAGATATAACAATATAAGTAGCTTGCACAAAGTAAAGGTAAGAAGTAACCACAAGAGGAACCGATGGAGACGAGGATGTGTTACCGAAGTTCCTTCCCGGTAAGGGGAAGTACATCTCCGTTGGAGCGGTGTGGAGGCACAATGCTCCCCAAGAAGCCACTAGGGCCACCGTATTCTCCTCACGCCCTCACACAATGCGAGGTCCCGTGATTCCACTAGTGGTGCCCTTGAAGGTGGCAACCGGACCTTTACAAACAAGGTTGGGGCAGTCTCCACAACTTAATTGGAGGCTCCCAACGACACCACGAAGCTTCACCACAATGGACTATGGCTTCGAAGTGACCTCTTCCGTCTAGGGTGCTCAAACACCCAAGAGTAACAAGATCCGCAAGGGATTGATGGGGGAAATCAAATATCTCTCGGTGGAAGTGTAGATCAAGGCCCTCTCCTCCAAACCCTAGAGCACCAACAAGATTTGATGGCTAGGAAGGGAGAAGGAGCAATAATAAGCTTAGGAGCAACAATGGAGCTTTTTGTGGGAAGAGGTGAGTCTCAATGAGGAAGAAGACTCACTTATATAGGTGGGGAGAAAAGTGGCCGTTTTTCTGCCCAGATACGAGCATAAGCGGTAGTACCGTCCTAGGGGGCGGTACTTCCGCTTATACACGTACTGGAACAACTGAGCAGTAGTACCGCTCTGGAGGGAGCGGTACTTCCGCTTGGGGTGGTAGTACCGCTCTGGAGAGAGCGGTACTTCCGCTCAGAGGTTCCAGAAGTCCGGAAGAAAAAGGATGCGAAAGAGGCTCCAAAGTTCCTCAGGGCGGTAGTACCGCTAGGAACTTCCGCTTAAAAAATATAAGCGGTAGTTCAGGGCGGTAGTACCGCTCGGAACTTCCGCTTAAAAAACATAAGCGGTAGTTCGGGGCAGTAGTACCGCTCGGAACTTCCGCTTAAAAAATATAAGCGGTAGTCCAGGGCGGTAGTACCGCTCAGAACTTCCGCTTAAGAAGTAAGCGGTCGTTCGAGCAATCCTTCAGAGCAGTAGTACCGCTGGAGCGGTACTACCGCTCTGAAGAGCGGTACTTCCGCTTAAGAGAAACTTTGGAGCCTTTGGGGACAGAGAAAGCTCCATCGTGCCGGGAAAGGACGGGGGTGCAAAGGGTACGTGATGATTCCTCCCAACCTTTCCGGATGCGGATCCCCTCTTAATAGTACGGATTTTCCTACGACTCAGGTCCACCAACCTAACCTCGAAAGGAAAAGACTCCGTCTTATGATATACTACTTGAGGGGAAGATAACCGTCTCGTGCCACCTGATAACCTCTGAAAGCTTAATGCACACAGTTAGTCCGCAAACACACTGTCATCAACCACCAAAACTACTTAGGGAAAATTATGCTCTTACAGAGATGTATCAGCCACTCTTAGTTTTTGACAATTATCACAATTGCCATTTTGTGGCAAAAAAAAAATCACAGTGGCAATTATGATAATTGTCACAAGCTAGGGGTGGCAAAAGTGAAATAAAATTATTTTGCTTTTGCCACTGAATGGCAATTGTGATAATTGTCAAAAGCTAAGAGTGACAAAAGTGAAATGTCAAAATTTAGAGTGGCCTAAGGAAAATTGGAAAAATCTAGAGTGGCAAAAACAAAATTTCCCCAAATAGTAACTGCTAGCTAATCCTTATGCAGGAGATGGAACAATAAACCCTGATTTGCACCTAATCTATATAGATAAAGTTTGTGGATTGTTCAAGCTTGTAGGTTTATCCGATGATGGAGCTAAGAAGAAAGTATTCCCTTTATCTTTGGGGGGGAAAGCTTTGGCATGGTATAGGCTATTGGATGAATCTGGAGCATGGGACTAGAGCCGATTGAAACTGGAATTCCATCAGAAATTTTATCCTATGCATTTGGTTCATCGTGATCGGAATTATATATATAATTTTTGGCCTCGTGAAGGAGAAGGTGTCGCTCAAGCTTGGCGGAGGCTTAAATATATGTTACACACATGCCCCAATCATGAGCTTTCGAGAAGAATGATTATTGAAAACTTTTATGCTCGGCTTTTTGAAGATGATAAAGCAATGCTTGACACTTCTTCTCTGGTTCTTTCATGAGGAAAAGTATTGAATGTCGATGGGATTTCATTGAGAGAATTAAACGCAACTCCGATGAATGGGAGATCGATGAAGGTAATGAGTCAAGTATAACCCTTGAATATGATTATGTTAAGTCTTTTATAGAAATTGATGTTTTCATAAGCTTAGTACAAAATATGGACTTGACACTGATATAGTAGCTACTTTCTGTGAATCATTTGCTGCTCATGTTGATCTCCCTAAGGAGAAGTGATTTAAATTTCATCCACATATTGAAGAAAATTATGAACCTATTATAGCCAAAACCAAAACTATTGCTTATTTTACCAACCCGGTTGTACCTACTACTTATATTGAGAAACATCCCTTGCCTGTTAGGATAAAGGAACATGCTAGGGCTACAATTGTGGTTCATAAGAGTAATATAATAACACTCAAACCTACTGATAAAGTTAAATTATAAACTCCTATTTCAATGGTTAAAGATCTCTTAGTTGATGATATTGATGGGCATATAATTTATTTCTGCAAACAAGCCACTAGAATTGCTAAACGGACTAATAATGAGAAAGATAAATTGTATAAGTAAACTTGTTGTTGGCTTGCATGTTGTTTCCGTTAAGATAGGGGAACATTTCCACCATGGTTTATGTGATATGGGTGTTAGTATTAGTGCTATTCCTTTCTCTTTATATCAAGTCATGAATAATATTGCACCCGCTGAGATAGAAGACATTGATGTTACTATTAAGCTTGCAAACAGAGATACTATTTCACCTCTTGGGATTATCGTAGATGTCGAAGTCTTGTGTGGTAAGATCAAATACCCTACTGATTTCTTAGTACTTGAATCACTACAAAATGATTTTTGTCCCATTATATTTTGTAGACCTTTCTTGAATACTGTTAATGCTAAAATTGATTGCCCTAAAGAAAAGGTTAAAGTTAATTTTGGTGATGTATCTCATGAGTTTAATTTCTCTAGGTTTAATAGACAACCACATGCTACTGAGCCATCTAGTAAAGATGATATTATTGGTCTTGCTTCTATTGTTGTACCTCCTACGGATCCATTGGAACAATATTTGCTAGACCATGAGAATGATATGCATATGAATGAAAGAAATGAAATTGATGAAATATTATTTAGACAAGCACCTATCCTTAAAACATAATTTACCAGTTGAAACTCTAGGAGATCCTCTCCCGCCTAAGAGTGATCCTATGTTTGAACTAAAGACACTCCTTGATACTTTGAAATATGCTTATCTTGATGAAAAGAAGATATATCCTGTTATTACCAATGCTAACCTTTCAGTGCATGAAGAAAAGAGATTATTGATAACTTTAAGGAAGCATCGAGCTGCAATTGGATATACTCTAGATGATATTAAAGGAATCAAACCTACCTTATGTCAACACAGAATTAATATGGAGCCTGATGCTAAGCTAGTTGTTGATCATCATCACTGTTTAAATCCCAAAATGAAGGATGTGGTAAGAACTAAAATATTAAAGCTTCTGGAAGCAGGTGTTATTTATCCTATTGCCGATAGTAGATGGGTGAGTCGCCTTCATTGTGTCCCCAAGAAGGGTGGCATTACTGTTGTTCCTAATCATAAAAATGAACTTATCCCACAAAGAATTGTAACTGGTTATAAGATGATAATTGATTTCAGGAAATTAAATAAAGCCACTAGAAAATATCAGTACCGGTTGCCCTTCATTGAACAATTATTAGAAAGATTATCAAAGCACACACACTTTTGCTTTCTACATGGCTTTTCTTCTTCTCAAAAACCTGTATCAGAAGAAGATCAAGAGAAAACCACTTTACTTGTCCTTTTGGAACTTATGCTTATAGACATATGCCTTTTGGTTTGTGTAATGCACCTGCTACTTTCCAAAGATATATGACTTCTATATTCTTTGATTTTTGTGAGAAAATTGTTGAGGTATTTATGGATGATTTTTTTGTTGACAGAACTTCTTTTGATGATTGCTTGAGCAACCTTGACCGAGTCTTGCGGAGATGTGAAGAGACCAATCTTGTCTTGAAATGGGAGAAGTGCCACTTCATGGTGAACGAAGGTATGGTCCTTGGTCATACAATTTCTGAAAGAGGTATTGAGGTAGATAAAGCGAAAGTGACGCAATTGAGAAAATGCCATGTCCTAAAGATATTAAAGCTATAAGAAGTTTCTTAGGTCATGTTGGTTTCTATTGGAGATTCATTAAAGACGTTTCTATAATTTCTGGACCTCTCACTAATCTTTTACAGAAAGATGTTCCATTTATCTTTGACGATGATTGTGTAGAAGCTATTGAAATACTTAAGAAAGCTTTAATCACTGCACCTATTGTTCAACCACCTCATCGGAACTTGCCCTTTGAAATTATGCGTGATGCTAGAGATTATGTTGTTGGTGCTGTTCTAGGTCAAAGAGTCGATAAGAAATTAAATGTTATCCATTATGCTAGTAAGACCTTGGATAGTTCTCAAAGAAATTATGCTACTATTGAGAAATAATTTTTAGAAGTTATGTTTGCTTGTGATAAATTCAGACCCTATATCGTTGATTCTAAAGTTATTATTCACACTGATCATGCAGCTATTAAATATCTTATGGAAAAGAAATATGCTAAGACCAAACTAATTAGGTGGGTACTCTTATTGAAATAGTTTGATTTGCATATTGTTGATAGAAAAGAAGCTGAAAATCCTTTAGCAGATAATTTATCTAGAATGTAATATGTCCTTGATGACCCACTGCTTATTGATGATAGTTTTCCTGATGAGCAATTAGCTGTTATTAATACTTGTACCTCCCGTAATAATGCAGATTATGCTAATTTCTATGTTGCAAAATATTTACCACCTAATTACACATATCAGAAAAATAAAAAGTTCTTCTTCGATTTGAGACATTAATTTTTGGATGACCCACATTTATATAAAGAAGGAGTAGATGGCATTATTAGACGTTGTGTATCTGAGTATGAGCAGGAACAAATTTTGAGGAAGTGTCATTCCCAACCCTACAGAGGACACCATGCCGTAGATAGGACTGCACACAAGGTACTACTATAAGGTTTTATTGGCCTACTCTCTTCAAAGATGCACATAAGTTTGTCCTTTCTTGGGATGAATGTCAAAGAATTGCTAATATTGGTAGACGTCAGGAAATGACTATAAATTATTCACTTGTTATATTACCATTTGATGTCTGGGCTTTGATTATATGGGACGTTTTCCCCCCTCTAATGGATACACTCATATCTTAGCTGTTGTTGATTACGTCACTAAGTGGGTAGAAGCTATTCCAACTAGTAGTGCTGATCATAACACCTCTATTAAAATGGTTTAGAGGAAATTAAGAAACTCCTTGCCACCAACCAATACTCACAACACCTGGACTGGGCGAGCCGATGTTGTTATACATCTCGGCAACAAATCAGGTCGTCAACGCGATCCCAGTGGTCAAGCGCGACGCCGAAGGCCACAAGTTGCAAGTGCAGAAGCCAATATATTATGTTTCAGAGGTACTAACCCCATGTAAGACAAGGTACTCTCACTACTAGAAGATCGCCTACACAGTTTTTATGGCATCTCGGAAGCTGCGACATTACTTTCAAGAGTGTTCAATCACCGTGGCATCCGAAGTCCCTCTAGGCGACATTATCAAAAATAGAGACGCAACTGGGCGCATTGCTGATACGTCTCCAACGTATCTATAATTTTTTATTGTTCCATGCTATTATATAATCATTCTAAGATAATTTTTGGGTGTTTATTTACCAATTAATATTATTTTTGAGCACTAACCTATTAACCCAGTTCCCAGTGTCAGTTACTGTTTTCTGCATATTTTTGGTTTTTCAGGTTTACAATACCAAAATAAGTCCAATTGCCACGAAACTTTAATATGATTTTTCTGGACCAAAAGAAGACCTGGAAGCTTAGGAAGGAGGCCGAGGGCCCCATGAAGGAGGCACCACACAACAGGGCGCGCCCTGGGGGTGGTCTGCGCCCTGTTGGCTTGTGCCTCCCTCGGGCGTCCCCCGATTCCCCTCTTTGGCCTATAAATTCACATATATTCCAAAAACCCTAAGGAGCATACCGAAACACCTTTTCCGCTGCCGCAAGTTTCTGTTCCGCCGTGTGCCCATCTGGGGCCCTGTTCTGGTGTCGTGCCGGAGGGGGAATCGATCACGGAGGGCCTCTACATCATCCTTGCTGCTCCCATGGTGATGTGTGAGTAGTTCACCACAGACCTACGGGTCCGTAGGTAGTACCTAGATGGCTATCTCTCTCTCTTGATCTTCAATACAATGATCATCGCATCTTCGCTTTGATCTATCTGATGTAATTCTTTTGTGCGATGCGTTTGTTGGGATCCTATGAATTGTGGGTTTATGTTCAGATTATTCATGAAAAGTATTTGAGTCACCTCTGAATATTATGATTCTTATTTGCATGATCATTATAGCTTCGTACATCTCTCCGGTCTATTTAAATAGTTTGGCCAACTAGATTGATATTTCTTCAGTGAGAGGGGTGCGTTGTGGTGGGTTCAATCTGACGGTGCTCTATATCCTAGTGATAAAAAGGGACAAGACACTTATTTGTATTGTTGCCACTAAGGATAAAACGATGGGGTTAGTTCATATTAATTGAATTCTCTTTGTCTACATCATGTCATTGTTCTCCAAGCATTACTCTGTTTTACTTAATACTCTAGATGCATGTTGGATAGCGGTCGATGGGTGGAGTAATAGTAATAGGTGCAGGCATGAGTCGGCCTATTTGCTTATGGATTTGATGCCTATATAGACATGATCATTGCCGTCAATAAAGATTGCATAACACACTTTTCTATCAATTGCCCAACAATAATTTGTGTACCCATCGTATGCCTACTACATGAGAGATGCCACTAGGGAAAACTATGCCCCCCGGGTCTATTCACTTATAAATTTCAAAAAGCTTTCAATACCTTGCTGCCATTTATTTGCTTTTATTTTATTTTGCAATTTAAAATTATCTACTATCATCTACACACTTCATTTGCTTGCAAATAACGAAACCAAGGGGACTGACAACCCTCTTGCCACGTTGGGTGCAAGTGTTTGCTCTTTTGTGTGCAGTCGCTGAAGACGATGGTTGATTGACATTTCTATTGGTTCGATAAATCTTGGTTCTTAACTGAGGGAAATACTTATTCGTATTGTGATGCATCAACCGTTCCTCTTCACGGAAAACCCAATGCAGATCACAATTATCAATTGCTAAGTGGACCATAGAGATCCTCCCTTTCGAGATCATCTTTCGCCCATGCCGAGATATTAAATCTCAGGTATTAGCCGACTTCGTGGCCGAATGGACAGAGGCCGCACCCCCTAGAGAGCACGGTACATACTCACACTCGACGATGTAGTTTGACGGCTCTAAAATGTTGGCTTGTCTGGGAGCTGGGGTGGTCCTCACCTCTCCCACTGGTGATAACATACGGTACGTGTCACAAATCCTGTATGCCGATACAAACAACACATCCGAGTACAAGGCTCTGCTACATGGACTATGGATAGCCACGTCCATTGGAGTCTAGCGTGTGGAGGTCCGAGGTGACTCCAACCTCGCCATATCACCGGTAAATGGCGAATTTGATGCAAAGGACCCAAACATGGCAGCATACCTGATGACCAACATGTATAGGGGATCAATCGTAGTCCTTTCAATAAGTAAGAGTGTCGAACCCAACGAGGAGCAGAAGGAAATGATAAGGAGTTTTCAGCATGTATTCTCTGGAAGTGCTATGAGTAATAGTGATAGATAATTTTGCAGTAAGGCAATTCGTAGCAAGTATCCAGTAGCGAAAGTAACAAGTGTGCAGCAACATAGCCCAATCCTTTTTATAGCAAAGGACAAGCCTAAAAGTACTCTTACATGAAGCAAGCGCTCCCGAGGACACATGAGAATTTCCATCTAGTCATGTTCAGCATGTTGAGTTGATTCGCGTTCATTACTTTGATAATTTGATATGTGGGTGGACCAGTGCTAAGATGTTGTTCTTACTTGAACAAGTAACCCACTTATGATTACCCCCTATCGCAAGCATCCGCAACTACAAAAGAAGAATTATGATAAATCTGACCATATCATGAAACATGTGGATCCAAATCGGCCCCTTATGAAATAACGCATAAACTAGGGTTTAAGCTTCTGTTACTCTAGCAACCCATCATCTACTTATTACTCCACAATGCCTTCCCTTAGGCCCAAATATGGTGAAGTGTCATGTAGTCGACGTTCACACGATACCACTAAAGGAAGCAACAACATACATATCATCCAAATATCGAACGAGTACCAACTTCACATGATTACTTATAACAAGACTTCTCCCATGTCCCCGGAAAAAAAGTAACTACTCAAAAATCATCACCATGTTCAATATCAGAGGTATGATAAATATGATTAAGGATTTGAACATATTATCTTCCACCAAGTAAACCAACAAGCATCAACTACAAGATGTAATCAACACTACTAGAAGCCCCAGGTACCAATCTGAGGTTTTGAGACAAAAATTGAATACAAGAGATGAACTAGGGTTTGAGTTGAGATGGTGCTGGTGAAGATGTTGATGAAGAATGGTCCTCCCACGAAGGAGGAAGCGTTGGTGACGACGATGGCTGATACGTCTCAAACGTATCTACTTTTCCAAACACTTTTGCTCTGGTTTTGGAATCTAATTTGCATGATTTGAAAGGAACTAACCCGGACTGACGTTGTTTCCAAACACTTTTTCTATGGAAACGGTTATTAATAAGGCGTGATCAACCTTATTAATGGATCCTTTTTGAAAGACATGTTGTTGATGAATTTAGTAAGCACAACCTTCTGTATCATAAGTTAACCCTCTGATATTTTTAGTTGAATAAAATAAAATGACATGATTATCCTGTTTTCTGAATTTCCCGTGCAATAAAAATGACCCAGAAAAAAAAGTCTCAGATTGGCACAAAAAATTTAACATGAATTTTTCTGGACTATTTAAGAATTTTTTGTGCTGAAAATACATCAGGGAGGTGCACCTGTGGGCCACAAGCTAACAGGGCAAGCCCACCACCCCTGGGCGTGCCCTGATAGCTTGTGGGGCCCACAGGGACCCCTACCTTATCTCTTCATCTCGGGTCGTCCCTTACCTCCAGCAAAAATTCATACACACATACACACTCTCTCTCTCTCCCTCTCGTGTTCTTGCTCCAGAAACTGAAATTTTCGATCTCTTTGCTCGGAACTCCGTTTCCGAAACAGTTTTGAAGAATTGCTCCTTCGTATGTGACTCCCATTCCTCCAATTAGTTTTTGCTTTAGTGGTTTATGTTTTGCATATTTTGCTGCACTTGGTACTATTGAAAATGAGCTTGCATGTTGAATTCTTTGAGTTCTAAGTAGTATGAATGCTTGATATGGCCTCTAGGTGCCTATATGAGTAGTTGCTACCAATCTTGCAAAGTTTCATTGACATAATTTTGTGCCAAAAATTTCAGAATTTTTTGCTTAGGGAAATGAATTTGCGAAGGAGGGGTTCTTCGAGCCGGAGCCCTAAGGGAGTTGTTGGGAGGACTCAAGATCGAGACATCAACATGTTTCGCAACACGGAGGTTAGGCCCTGTGAATGGCCACATGAACCCTTCATGAACAAAGCGGGTTTCTATCAAGTATTTATGCAATTCGTTGCAAATGCCGGGCTGACCAACTTCCTCACAGATGAGTGTGAACAATACTATCTCCTTACTAATTCCTTCGTGCAAAACTTTTATTTCTCAAATAGGCCTGGTGCTCCCATGGTACGCTTCGATTTATACGCAACAAATTATGAAATACCACTGGCTGAGATTTGTGAAATATGCTTGCTTCCCTGTGACGGGGGAATGCGGGATCCTAAACCTGAGGAGTTCGAGGATTTCCTCCTCACATTAACTGTGGGAGAAACTAGCGGCGTATCAAACACTAGGGCCACTGATACGTCTCCAACGTATCTACTTTTCCAAACACTTTTGCTCTAGTTTTGACCTC
The DNA here is from genome assembly GCA_039707655.1 of Elymus sibiricus. NCBI lineage: Eukaryota > Viridiplantae > Streptophyta > Magnoliopsida > Poales > Poaceae > Elymus > Elymus sibiricus. Next base: position 448,372,525 of record CM077667.1, on the reverse strand, counting down.
TAATTTGCATGATTTGAATGAAACTAACCCGGACAGATGCTGTTTTCAGCAGAACTACCTTAGTGTTATTTTTGTGCAGAAATAAAAGTTCTCGGAATCGGACGAAACTTTTTGTGAATTATTTTTGGGATTTATAATGAATTTTGGAACAAAGAACTGCTGGAGGCCGTATGCCAGGGGGCCACCACACATCAGGGCGCCCCCCAAGGTTGCGCCCTGATGGCTTGTGGGGCCCTCGAATCTCCTCCGACCCTGATTCCAGTCCTATAAAATAACATCTTCGGAGAAAAAAATCAGAGTGAAGTTTTCATCGCATTTCACGAGACGAAGCCGCCACCACCTCCAGTTCTTCCTCGGGAGGGCTGATCTGGAGTCCGTTTGGGGCTCCGGGGAGGGGAAATCGTCGCCGTCGTCATCACCAACCCTTCTCCATAAACACCGCCATGATGCTTGATAACCCACAAGTGTAGGGGATCGTTTGTAGCCTTTTTCGATAAGTAAGAGTGTCGAACCCAACGAGGAGCTAAAGGTAGAACAAATATTCCCTCAAGTTCTATCGACCACCGATACAACTCTATGCACGCTAATGCTTGCTTTACCTAGAACAAGTATGAAACTACTTTGCGGGAATAAAACTAGAAGTACTTTGCAAGATAATAAAGGACGTGGAAATAAAAGTTAGGTGCTGTTTTAATAAAAGAACAATAAAAGTAAATAGACTAGTAGAAAGCTTTTTGTGTAACGCAAGAGAAAGATTGTCCCTAGGCAATTGAATATAATATGATAGATACTTGTCATATGCAATGAGGGAGAGGCATACGCTAACACACTTTCCGTACTTGGATCATATGCACTTATGATTGGAACTCTAGCAAGCATCCGCAACTACCAAAGTTCATTAAGGTAAAACCCAACCATAGCATTAAGTATCAAATCCCCTTTACTCCCGTACGCAACAACCCACCTACTCGGGTTTATGTTTCTGTCACTCAAGAAACCCACCATAGGAAAATCATGAACATATTGCAACACCATACAACGGGAATCCCTCACGTTTGCGCGATACGGAGGGCACCATAGGACAACACCATATCAACATACAACTCACATCCATAACATCATACCACAATTAACCCATAGGACAAAAGAGATCTACTCAAACATCATAGGATAGCCAAATATCATTGGGAAATAATATATGGAGTTGAGCACCATGTTTAAGTAGAAATTACAGAGGGGAAGAGAGGTGTTACACCGCTGCATAAAGGGGGAGAGAGCTGGTGTTGACGGCGGCAAAGTTGTTGGTGTAGATCGCCATCACGATGATTGCCCCGGCGGCGTTCCGGCGCCACTGGGAGGGAGGGGAGAGAGCCCCCCTTATTCTTCCTTGGCCTCCCCCTAGATGGGAGGAGAGTTCCCCCTCTGTTCCATGGCCTCCATGGCGGTGGAGGGGCAGGAGCCCCGCCTAGATTGGATCTCCCTCTCTCTTCTCTTCTGTTTCGCCTTCCTGTTTTCTGGCCGAAAACTATTTCTTATATTCCCGGAGATCCGTAACTCCGATCGGGATGAAATTTTGAGGGGATTTTTATCCAAAAATTAGCCTCCTTGTGCCCGAAGGAGAGCTCCAACCGACTTACGAGATGGGCACAACCCACCAGGGCGCGCGCCTGGGCCCTGGGGCGCGCCCTGGTGTCTCGTTTGGGCTGTGGGCCTCCGTTTGCATTTATTCCAGTTCTCAAAATTCACAAATATTCCAAACAAAAATCTCCGTAAATTTTCATCGCGTTTGGACTTTGTTTGATATGGATATTCTGCGAAACAAAAAACATGCAACAAACAGGAACTGGCACTGGGCACTGGATCAATAGGTTAGTCAATAAATCATATAAATTGTTGCCAACAGTATGTAAAAGTTGTATAATATTGGCATGAAACAATCAAAATATATAGATACGACGGAGACGTATCAGCATCCCCAAGCTTAATTCCTGCTCGTCCTCGAGTAGGTAAATGATAAAAAAGATAATTTTTGATGTGGAATGCTACCTAGCATAATCTTGATCATATATCTAATCATGGCATGAATATTAAGACACAATTTATTCAAAGCAATAGTCTAGTTTTGACATAAAGACATTAATACTCAGGCATCCCAACAAACAGTCATGTCTTTCAAAATATGAAGGCTAAAGAATGCTATCCCTACAAAATCATATAGCCATGTCATGCTCTGTCTTCTTAACACAAAGTATAAATCATGTACTACCCCGGTGTCAGCCAAGCAATTGGTTCGTACTTTTTAACGTGCTTCAGCATTTTCAACTCTCACGCTATACTTGAGCGCAAGCCATGGATATAGCACTATGGGTGGAATAGAATATGGTGGTAGGTTTCAAAGGGGTAAAAGTGGAGAAGAAAGTCTCGCATCAACTCAGCGTATCAACGGGCTATGGAGATGCCCATCAATAGATATCAATGCGAGGAGTAGGGATTGCCATGCAACGGATGCACTAAGAGCTATAAGTGTATGAGAGCTCAATATGAAAACTAAGTGGGTATGCATCTAACTCTATAATGAAAAATTCCCACTAGTATATGAAAGTGACAACATAGGAGACTCTCTATATGAAAAACATGGTACTTTGAAGCACAAGTGTGGAATTAGCTTGCCCCTATTCCTTCTTCTTTCATTTTTTTTCTTTTCTTTTTTTCTTTTTCTTTTTCTTCTATTTTTTCTCTTTTCTTTCTTTCTTTGTCCGGAGCCTCATCCCGACTTGTGGAGGAATCATAGTTTCCATCATCCTTTCATCACTGGGGGCATGCTCTAATAATGAATAATGATGATCATCACACTTCTATTTACTTACAACTCAAAACTACAACGATAGTAGAACAAACTATGACCCTATATGAATGCAATGATCTAGCGTAGCAAAGATATAAAAAAACGGACAAGCCATGAAAACATCATGCTAGCTATCTTACGATCATGTAATGCAATATGACAATAAATGCTCAAGTCATCAAAACGGAGGCGGTGGAAGTTGCATGGCAATATATCTCGGAATGGCTATGGAAATGCCATACTAGGTAGGTATGGTGGCTGTTTTGAGGAAGATATAATAAGGCTTATGTGTGATAGAGCGTATCATATCACGGGATTTGGATGCACCAGAGAAGTTTGCACCGACTCTCGAGGTGAGAAAGGGCAATGCACGGTACCGTTGAGGATAGCAAATTGCGGAAAGGTAAGAGTGCGTATAATCCATGGACTCACATTAGTCATAAAGAACTCACATACTTATTGCAAAAGTTTTATTAGCTCTCTCGAAGCAAAGTATTACTACACATGCTCCTAGGGGGGAGGTTAGTAGGAGTTAACCATCGCGCGCCCCCAACCTTTACACAAAGATAGACAATCAAGAATAAATTGTGCTCCAACTTCCTAGCATAACGGGAGACTATACGTGCATGCTTCGGGAATCACAAACCTTAACACCAATATCTTACTAAACACGATCATCCACTAGTACCTCCCACATATTATCATCTCTATATCTCAAAACTATTGCAAGGAATCAAACATATCATATTCGGTGATCCCTAAGTTTTATGTAGGATTTTATGACTAACCATGCAAATGACCAATTCCTGTTGACTCTCTAAATAGATATAAGTGAAGCAAGAGAGTTTAACTCTTTCTACAAAAGACCATGCTCTAATAAATATAAGTGAAGAAAAATAGCATTCTACGAATAACGGTTTTCTATGTGAAGAGAAACAGGCAATCCAAACTTCAAATGATGTAAGTGAAGCACATGAAGCATTCTTATAAGGCCATACTCAAAAGATATAAGTGAAGTGCAATGAGCATTCTATAAATCAACCATGGACTATCTCATACCAGCATGGTGCATAAAAGAAAAGTGAAAACTAAAGACGCTCCAAGATTTACGCATATCATGTGATGAATAAAAATATAGCTCCAAGTGACATACCGATGATTTGGAATAAAATAGGGGATGCCTTCCCGGGGCATCCCCAAGCTTAGACGCTTGAGTCTTCCTAGAATATTACCTTGGGGTGCCTTGGGCATCCCCAAGCTTAGGATCTTTCTGCTCCTTCGTCCTTCTCATTGTGATAACACCCAAAACTTGAAAACTTCAATCACACAAAACTTAACAAAAAATTCGTGAGATCCGTTAGTACACATAACACCAAATCCCATCATGTCTTGCCATAACATTATTGCATAATTATAATCTAACATTACCCACTGTATGCTATCACAATTGTATGGCTCCCAAGTCAATGGGGCTCAACAAGAATTCAAACATAAGCACGCAAAGCAGCTATAACAACAATGTGTGAAAAACAGGGCAGTCTGTAAAGATTTGTAGACACGTATACTTCTATAGCTCAAAAAATTCTGAAAAATTACGAAGTGAGAAATGATTTGCATAACAGTACTGTGTAAAAATTTCAGAATTTTTGCACGCTCCAGTAAAATATTAAAATTCAAACACTACGGAAAAAGTTTCTGTTTTTGCACAGCACACATCGAACAAGCAATTCAAACATCCTAAAGGCAATCTTGGCACATTATTTTTATAATACAATGGATTTGTACAAGGGGATAATTCTTTTTGTTGGAAAAGTTTCGGTGATTCAAGATTCACAAAGTTTCCATGGGCATGAACAAAAGTTCAAGGCTAGCCCCCACTTCAACGATGCTCATCATCTCTTCTCACTTTCACCTTTCCTTTTGTGAACTTTTAGGTTCCCCTCTATATTTTTTTTATTTTAAAACTTTATAAAAGCACACAACAGAAATAAATGATTCTCTAAAACTTCTGGGTTGTCTCCCTGGCAGCGCTTTCTTTAAAGCCATTAAGCTAGGCATAAAGTGCTCAAGTAATGGATCCACCCGGATCCCAAGGTATATCAAAGCCAATTTTAATTAACAATGATTTGTAATTTAGTAGTGAGCACAAAGTGATATATATATCATGTGACAACGAAGTCTAACTATCTTCCTATGCATCGGCATGTCATACAAGAACAATTCATGCACATTAAGTAAAGGCCAATGCATAGCATAAGTAGTTTCTTGTAATTTTATAGTATTGGAAACATAGAGAGGTGAAGATTTGGTTCCTCTCTCATAATAATTGCAAGTAGGAGCAGCAAGCACATGCATATTATATTCATCAAAATCATCAAGTGTAGTAGCAAAACACAACCCATCAATGTAGTCCTTAATAAGAACAAACTTCTCCGATATAGTGTAGTTGGGAGAATGCAAAAAGATAATAGGACTATCATGTGTGGATGCAATAGCAACAATTTCATGCTTAACATAAGGAACTATAGCAAGTTCATCTTCATAAGCATAATTCATATTGGCATCATGGCCACAAGCATAGCAAGCATCAAGTTCATCAAAAAGGGATATTTCAAATGAATCCGCGGGATCATAGCAATCATCATAGCATTCATCATGGCATTCATCCTTCGGTATGTATGAAGGGAAATTAAACAATGTATGAGTTGAAGAGTTACTCTCATTAGAAGGTGCGCACGGGTAGCTAATCTGCTCTTCCTCCTTTTGTTCTTCAGTCTCCTCCTCATCTTTTTCCTCTAATGAGCTCACAATTTCAGCAACTTCTTCTTCCATTGGTCCCTGCAAAATATAAGCCTCTTCCAAGGCAGTGGACATTCTTTTAATAAATTCTTTAACATAAGCGTTAGAAGCTTAGTTTTCATAGCAATATTTAAGTATGGCAAACTTTTCAGATTTGTTAAGAGTAGCATCATACTTTTCAATCAAAGAAGCAATTTCATAAGCACCCTTAAAAGCAACAAATTCTTCAATTTGTTCAACATCAAAATAACAATAGGCTTCCTTGGCATAAGAATATAGTATTTCATTTTCATTAAGCACACATTGGTAGGGAAGGTGTTTTTTAGTTTCTTCAGAACAACAAGTAAAATCATTTAATTCACATAGATTCCAAGCATAGCAACACAAAGTATTAATTTGATGCCACAAGAGTTTCCCTTTTTGAGATATGCGGTGTCGCACATAATAAGCATGCTCATTTAATGATTTTCCCTCAACTGAGCTAGTTGGGTTTTCAGCACGAGCACAAATGGATCGAAGATGATCCAAATAATATTCTTCGGTAGTACGGAACACTAGTGGTTCCTCAACTTTTGGAGGAGCAAGTACAACTATTTTTTTGGTATTTTATGTTTCCTACCCATATCTAAAGATAGAAAACAAGAGCAGAAAATAAAAACTACTTAGTGATAAAGCAAACAAGCACACACGAGAATATTCACCCCACGCTATTGCTCCCCGGCAATGGCGCCAGAAAAAGGTCTTGATAACCCACAAGTGTAGGGGACCGTTTGTAGCCTTTTTCGATAAGTAAGAGTGTCGAACCCAACGAGGAGCTAAAGGTAGAACAAATATTCCCTCAAGTTCTATCGACCACCGATACAACTCTACGCACGCTAATGCTTGCTTTACCTAGAACAAGTATGAAACTACTTTGCGGGAATAAAACTAGAAGTACTTTGCAAGATAATAAAGAACTTGGAAATAAAAGTTAGGTGCTGTTTTAATAAAAGAACAATAAAAGTAAATAGACTAGTAGAAAGCTTTTTCTGTAAAGCAAGAGAAAGATTGTCCCTAGGCAATTGAATATAATATGATAGATACTTGTCATATGCAATGAGGGAGAGGCATACGCTAACACGCTTTCCGTACTTGGATCATATGCACTTATGATTGGAACTCTAGCAAGCATCCGCAACTACCAAAGTTCATTAAGGTAAAACCCAACCATAGAATTAAGTATCAAGTCCCCTTTACTCCATACGCAATAACCCACGTACTCGGGTTTATGTTTCTGTCACTCAAGCAACCCACCATAGGCAAATCATGAACATATTGCAACACCCTACAGCGGGAATCCCTCATGTTTGCGCGACACAGAGGGCACCATAGGACAGCATCATATCAACATACAACTCACATCCATAACATCATACCACAATTAACCCATAGGACAAAAGAGATCTACTCAAACATCATAGGATAGCCAAATATCATTGGGAAATAATATATGGAGTTGAGCACCATGTTTAAGTAGAGATTACAGCGGGGAAGAGAGGTGTTACACCGCTGCATAGAGGGGGAGAGAGCTGGTGTTGACGGCGACGAAGTTGTTGGTGTAGATCGCCGTCACGATGATTGCCCCGGCGGCGTTCCGGCGCCACCGGGAGAGAGGGGGAGAGAGCCCCCCTCCTTCTTCTTCTTCCTTGGACTCCCCCCTAGATGGGAGGAGAGTTCCCCCTCTATTCCATGGCCTCCATGGCGGCGGAGGGGCAGGAGCCCCTCCTAGATTGGATCTCCCTCTCTGTTCTCTTCTGTTTCGTGTTCCTGTTTTCTGGCCGAAAACTGTTTCTTATATTCCCGGAGATCCGTAACTCCGATCGGGCTGAAATTTTGAGGGAATTTTTATCCAAAAATTAGCTTCCTTGCGCCTGAAGGAGATATCCAACCGACTTACGAGATGGGCACAAACCACCAGGGCGCGCCTGGGCCCTCAGGGCACGCCCTGGTGTCTCGTGGGGGCTGTGGGCCTCCGTTTCCATTGATTCCAGTTCTCAAAATTTACAAATATTCCGAAAAAAATCTCCATAAATTTTTATCGCGTTTGGACTTCGTTTGGTACGGATATTCTGCGAAACAAAAAACATGCAACAAACAGGAACTGCCACTAGGCACTGGATCAATAGGTTAGTCCAATAAATCATATAAATTGTTGCCAAAAGTATGTAAAAGTTGTATAATATTGGCATAAAACAATCAAAAATTATAGATACGATGGAGAAGTATCAATGCTCACCATCGGGAGTGATTAATTCCTTTGTAGGCTTGCTGGACGGTGGTGGGATTGGATGTGATTGATCATGTAATCGAGTTAAGTTTGATAGGGCTCGATCCCTAGTATCCACTATTTTCTGAGATTGATGTTGCTATGACTTTGCTATGCCTAATGCTTGTCACTAGGGCCCGAGTGCCATGATTTCAGATCTAAACATATTATATTTTCTCTGAATATAAGATTGATTTGGATCCTATCTTGCAAGTTGTATGCACCTATTACGTGTCTTGATCTGCGTACCCCAAGGTGACAATACTTGGGATTCTTTCCGGTGATTGCCGTAGTTTGAGGAGTTCATGTATTCACCATGTGTTAATGCTTTGTTTCGGTTCTATATTAAAAGGAGGCCTTAATATCCCTTAGTTTCCAATAGGACCCCGCTGCCACGGGAGGGTAGGACAAAAGATGTCATGCAAGTTCTTATCGCAAGCACGTATGACTATATATGGAATACATGCCTACATTTTATTGATGAATTGGAGCTAGTTCTGTGTCACCCTAGTGTGTAACTATGACATGATCAATGTCATCTAAATCATTACCCATCAACGATCCATGTGCCTACGCTTTACATATACTGAATCTTGCTAAGTTACTATTGCTACTGCTACTGTCACAACTGCTACAAAATTGCTGCTGTCACTACTATTGTTACTTTTGCTACTACTATTTGCCGTGCTACTAGACCTTTGTTGCAGAGAGATATCCCAGGTGCAGTTGAATTGACAACTCAACTGTCAAGCCAAAAAATATTCTTTGGCTAGACTTGTGTCGAACCAATAAATTAGGGTGAAATACTACCCGTGAAGACTGTCGCGATCCCCTATACTTTTGGGTTATCAAGACCTTTTTCTGGCGCCATTGCTGGGGAGCATAGCTCTATTTATTGTGTTAACTTGAGGATATCCAATTGCCACTATGAAGAATCTGAAAGATAATCAAACTAAGATCGTCCCCTCTCGCACGAGAGGAGGTAAGGAACTGCCATCTAGCTCTGCTTTTGATTCACCTACTGTTTTGAATCAGCTTGTTACACCACCACCTATTGATCGTCCTGATATGTCACATGAACTTGATGATGTTGCTTCTGAAATTAATGATGATACTATTGCTACACATGTTGACACTGAAACTGTGCCACTGAATGAATTACTTGATGCTCACATTGCCAAAGCTAGAGAACTTGAAAATGCTGAAACTGATGAGGACTTTGAATCACCTGTTACACCTCGCTCTCCTAATCGATATGAATTGCCTCATGTACCTGAAGGTTATGTCATGGATAAGGAAACAACTAGTGATTTCTTTGCTTCTGAAAATAGAGATGATTTGAAGAAACTGTTATGCAAACTAAAAGAAAAATCTATGATGGAGAAAATGAAATATGATCCTAAATTTGGTACTTCTCCTATATTTGTTACTGATAAGGATTATGAGTTCTCTGTGGACCCTGAGTTAATTCCTATAGTAGAGTCTGATCCTTTCCGTGGTTATGAGAATGAAACTGTTGTCGAACACCATATGAAATTAAATGATATTGTTGCTTTGTTTACCAATGATGAAAAGACACGCTACTATTATATCCTTAAGCTTTTTTCCTTTCTAGCTAAAAGGTGAGGCCAAGGAATGGTTCCTTTCTCTTGCACCTGGTTGTATGCGTAGTCCCCAGGATATGCTCCATTATTTTTCTGCGGAATATTTTCCTACTCATAAGAAACAAGGTGCCTTACAGGAAATATTTAACTTTGTGCAAATTGAAGAAGAGAATCTCCCTCAAGCATGGGGGAGGCTTCTTTGGTTACTTAGAGCTTTGCCTGATTGCCCTCTTAAGAAAAATGAAATTCTTGATATCTTTTATAATGGACTAACCGATGCTTCTAGGGACTTCCTAGATAGTTGTGCTGGTTGTGTTTTCAGGGAAAGAACTGTCGGTCAAGCTGGAGAATTATTGAATAACATATTGCAAAATGCCGATGATTGGACACTTCCTGAACCACCTCTGGAACCTATTCAAAAGAAGAGAGGTATTCTATTCCTCAACCCTGAAGATATGCAAGAAGCAAAAAGATCTATGAAGGAGAAAGGTATTAAAATCGAGGATATCAAGAAACTACCACCTATTGAAGAAATACATGGACTTGATATCCCGACACAGGTAGTAGAGGTAAACTCTCTCCGTTCCTTTAGTGAAAATGATATACCTTACACAAAGTCTCCTGAACAATGCATGTATGAATATGATAATTACGTTGTTAAGCAAGAACACTTCAATAATTATGTTAAAGATCAATTGAGACGTAATGCCATGATGATAGACCGCTTAAGTGACTTGATGTTTAGAATTGCTAATGATTTGCTTCTATGGTTCACACCCAACTAGACCAAGTTGCTAAGTTGCTTGCTGAAATGAATAATAATATGAATGATCATGCTATTAGAGTAATGACTAGGGGAGGTCGTTTGACCCAAGAGCCTCTCTATCCGGAAGGTCATCCTAAAAGAATAGAACAGGATTCCGAGAGAATTAATGTTGATGCACCTAGTTCCTCTAATAAGAAAAAGAAAAAGAAAAAGAAAAACGATGGGAACTTGCATGCTCCTAGTGAACCTGTTATGGAAACACCTATTGAGAAACATAATGATGTTTCTATTTCTGATGCTGAGACCCAGTCTGGTAATGAACATGCACCTAGTGATAATGAAAATGATAATAATGATGACGTGCATGTAGATGCCCCACCAGATAGTAATAAAGAACATGATAACGATGTAGAAATAGAACCTGCCGAGGATCTTGATAACCCACCTCCTAAAAATAAACGTTATGATGAGAGAGACTTTGTTGCTAGGAAACATGGAAAGGAAAGAGAGCCATGGGTACAAAAACCCATGCCATTCCCTCGTAAGTCTTCTAAGAGTAAGGACGATGAAGATTTTGAGCGCTTTACTGAAATGATTAGACCCGTCTTTCTGCGCACCCGTTTGATCGATATATTGAAAATGCCTATGTATGCTAAGTGAAATTGCTACTATGCTTGCCAATTATTCTTTTGAGGGAGGAATACCTAAGAAACTAGGAGATCCCGGCATACCCACAATACCTTGCTCTATTAAAAGAAATTATGTTAAAACTGCTCTATGTGATTTAGGGGCCGGTGATAGTGTTATGCCTTTCTCCCTTTATAAAAGACTTGATTTGATTAAGCTTACACCTACTGAGATATCTTTGCAAATGGCTGATAAATCCACTGCTTTACCTATTGGAATTTGCGAGGACGTTCCTGTTGTGGTTGCAAATTTTACTATCTTGACAGACTTTGTTATTCTTGATATGCCCGAGGATGACAATATGTCGATCATCCTTGGTAGACCCTTCCTAAATACTCTAGGGGCTGTTATTGATTGCAATAAAAGCAAGCTTACCTTTCACGTCAATGGCAAGCAACATACTGTTCATTTTCCGAAGAAGCAAACTTTGGTTAATAATATTAATGTCATTGAGCCTACTCCTACGGTTATCATTGGAAGTTTTGCAATCCCTCTACCTGCTGTCAAGCAGAAGTATTATAATCTTATTGTTGGGGAGATGCAAATCCGCATTGAGGTAACCTAGTGATATACGAAAATTCTTCAGTTTCATGTTAACCGGAAACGGTTGTTAATAAGACTCGATCAACCTTATTAATGGATCCTTTTTGGAAGGCATGTGATTGATGAATTTAGTATTCGCAACTCTCTGTACCAAAAGATTATCCTCTGTTATTTTCAGTTTATATAAAATATATTAGCATGATTTTTCCGTTTTTCTGTTTTTCCCGTGCGTAGAAAAAATGCCCGAAAATAAAAAGTCTCAGATTGCCATAAAATTTTAACATGAATTTTTCTGGATTAAATAAGAATTTTTGGCATAAAAATTACAATAGGGGACTGCACATGTGGGGCACAAGCCAACGTGCCCCCCCTATGCTGCGCCATGATGGCTTGTGGGGCCCACAGCGGCCCCCTGCCTTATCCCTTCGTCCCACTCCTTCTCCTACCTCCAGCAAAAATTCCCTATCCATCTCTCTCCCGTGTTCTTCACCTAGAAGCTGAAATTTTTGATCTCTTTGCTCTCAACCTCGTTTCCAAAACTGTTTTGAGGAATTGTTCCTTGGTATGTGACTCCTCCACTCCTCCAATTAGTTTTTGTTTTAGTGGTTTATATTTTGCAAAATGTGCTGCACTTGATGCTACAGAAAATGATCTTGCATGTTGAATTCATTCAGTTCCAAGTAGTATGAATGCTTGATATGGCCTCTATGCATCCATATCAGTAGTTGCTATCAATTTTGCAAAGTTTTATTGACATGAATTTGTGGCTCAAAAATTTCAGAAATTTGTGCTTGGGAAGATGAGTTTCTTTAGGAGGAGCTCCTCAAGGAGACTCACCTTGGGTGAGTCATTGATACGTCTCCAACGTATCTATAACTTTTGCTTGTTCCATGCTGTTATATTATCATTCTTGGATGTTTTACAATCATTTTATAACAACTTTATATCATTTTTGGGACTAACCTATTGACATAGTGCCAAAGTGCCAGTTGCTGTTTTTGCTTGTTTTTTACTTTGCAGAATATCAGTACCAAACGGAGTCCAATCGCGACGAAACTTTTTGGAAATTTTTTCTGGACCAGAAGACACCCAGTGGGCCAAAGAAGTACCAAAGAGGTGGGCTGTGGAGGCCACAACCCACATGGGCGCGCCAGGGGCCCCCCGGCGCGCCCTGGTGGGTTGTGCCCTCCACGGGGCCCCCCTCCACCGCCTCTGACGCCTATGAATTCCCAAATATTCAGAAAACCCTAGGGGAGTCGATGAAACACAATTCCAGTCGCCACAAGTTCCAGAACCTTGAGATCCAATCTAAACACCATCACAGAGGGGTTCATCTTCTTCATAGGCGCCTCACCGATGATGCGTGAGTTGTCCACCATAGACCTACGGGTCCGTAGGCAGTAGCTAGATGGATTCCTCTCTCTCTTTTGATTCTCAATACAATGGTCTCTTTGAGATCTATTTGATGTAAACTTTTGCGGTGTGTTTATTGGGATCCGATGAATTCTGAGTTCATGATCAGTTTCTATCCATGAATATTATTTGAGTCTTCTTTGATCTCCTATATGCATGTTTACTTATAGCCTCATATTTCTTCTTCGAATCTTTGGTTTAGTTAGGCCAACTAGATCGATTTTTCTTGCCACGGGAAGAGGTGCTTTTTGATGGGTTCGATCTTGTGGTGTCCCCAGTGACAGAAGGGCCAGCAAGGCACGCATGTATCGTTGCCATTAAGGATAACAAGATGGGGTCTATTCCTACATGAATAGATCTTGTCTACATCATGTCATCGTTCTTATTGCATTACTCTGTTTTCCCATGAACTTAATACACTAGATGCATGCTGGATAGCGATCGATGTGTGGAGTAATAGTGGTAGATGCAGGCAGGACTCGGTCTACTTATGCTGGACGTGATGCCTATATAATGATCATCGCCTTGGATATCGTCATGATTATTTGAACTTCTATCAATTGCCCAACAGTAATTTGTTCACCCACCGTGTGCTATACTCATGAGAGAAGCCACTACTGAAACCTACGGCCCCCGAGTCTACTTTTCCAACATATTGCTTTCCGATCTATCTTTTTGCCTCTTTGTTTTCAGATCTACAAAACCAAAAACCCAAAAATATATTGCTGCACTTTTTATTTGCTCTCTTTTATTTTGTGTTCTTGAGAGATCTAATCTATGTTTTTACCGTAGAGAGATTGACAACCTCTCTTTCGCGTCGGGTTGCTAGTATTTGTTATTTGTGTGCAGGTGCTGCTTATTGGGTGGTGGTGATCCTCCTACTGGATCGATAACCTTGGTTTCATATCTGAGGGAAATACTTACCGTCGATGTGCTGCATCATCCCTCCCTGTTTGGGGAAATACCGACGCAGTCTCAAGCCACGTCAAAGGAATTTCTGGCGCCGTTGCCGGGGAGGAAGCGGTATCTTCTACGTGCCAATCTCAGGCGCCGAGGAGACTCCATCATCATCTACCATGTTCCTAATCACAAATCTCATCTCCTTGCAATTACATTATTTGCCATTTGCCTCTCGTTTTCCTTTCCCCCACTTCACCAATTTGCCATTTTATTCGCCCTCTTTTTCGTTTGCCTTTTTCTCGTCAGATCTCTTGCTTGCTTGCAATCTTGTTTGCGTAGTCACGATGACTCAAGAAAACACCAAGTTGTGTGATTTTTCCAATACTAATAACAATGATTTTATTAGTACTCCTATTGCTCCTCCCGCCACTAGTGCGGAGTCTTGTGATATTAATGCCACTTTGTTGAATCTTGTCATGAAAGATCAATTTGTCGGTAATCCTAATGAGGATGCCGGGTCCCATCTAAACATGTTCGTAGAATTGTGTGATATGCAAAAGAAAAAAATATGCGGACAATGATATAGTGAAGTTGAAATTATTTCCTTTTTCCTTGCGGGATCGTGCAAAAATTTGGTTTTCTTCTTTGCCTCGCAATAGTATCGATTCTTGGAATAAGTGCAAGGATGCTTTTATCACTAAGTATTTTCCGCTCGAGAAAATTATTTCCCTTAGGACACAAATCATGAATTTTAAGCAACTTGAGCATGAACATGTTGCACAATCTTGGGAAAGAATGAAGTTGATGCTAAGAAATTGTCCTACTCATGGTTTAAATCTTTGGATGATCATACAAATTTTTTATGCGGGGTTGAATTTTGTCTCGAGAAATCTTTCAGATTCCGCCGTGGGTGGTACTTTTATGGAAATTACTTTGGGTGAAGCTACTAAATTGCTAGATAATATCATGGCAAATTATTCGCAATGGCATACCGAAAGAGCACCTACTAGTAAAAAAGTTAATTCGGTCGAAGAAATTAGTACTTTGAGTGATAAGGTTGATGCTTTGATGAAATTGGTTGCTAGTAAAAATGCTCCTATTGATCTTAATGATGTGCATTTGTCTACCTTGATTGAGAAAAATAGTGATTCCGTAGATGTGAACTTTGTCTCGCGAAACAATTTCAATAACAATGCTTATAGTGGTAATTTTAATCCTAGGCCGTTTCCTGGAAATTCCTCTAATAATTATGGTAATTCCTATGGTAATTCTTCTTACAATAATAATAGGAACACCTCTGATCTTGAGAGTAATATTAAAGAATTGATCAATGCACAAAAGGCTTTTAATACTACGATAGAAGAAAAGTTGAATAAGATTGATGATATGTCTTGAAGCATTGATAGAATTTCTCATGATATTGAAAATCTCAAGTTGAAAGCTTTTGTGCCTAAGATTGATGAATCAATTAAAATCTTATATGTCTCTATGGTTAGAGATAAAAGAGAAATCTTAGAAAAATCGTTTTCCAGCGATTGTCTTCATAAAA
This sequence comes from Elymus sibiricus, assembly GCA_039707655.1. Lineage (NCBI taxonomy): Eukaryota > Viridiplantae > Streptophyta > Magnoliopsida > Poales > Poaceae > Elymus > Elymus sibiricus. The sequence continues at coordinate 448,357,114 of CM077667.1, read as the reverse complement.
ATGATGAAGATCTTAAAGTGATTGGTGTTTCTACTATTGATGCTTGTTTAGTAATATTAAGATTGATGATAAAGGGACTGAATTAGAGTCAACTTTAGCTAGAAGGCGTCCCAATAATTTGGAGGGTGAAAATCATGATGAAAATTTTGATAAAAGTGGGTTTGAAGAGGTCAAAACTTTAACTAGTGACGTGTCCACTATTTTGGATTGCAAAGACTTTAATTATGATAGTTGCTCTTTGATTTAATGTATTTATTTGCTGCAATGCATGTTGAATTCACCCCATGTTTATAAGAAAAATAAAGCTTTTACTAAACATATCGTTGATGCCATGATGAAATCTTTTGAAGAAAAGTTGGAGTTGGAGATTTCTATTCCTAGAAAATTACATGATGAGTGGGAACCTACCATTAAAGTCAAGATTAAAAATTATGAGTGCTTTTCTTTATGTGATTTGGGTGCTAGTGTTTCCACGATTCCGAAATCTTTATGTGATGTGCTTGGTCTCACCAATATTGAAGAATGTTCTCTTAATTTGCACTTGGCGGATTCTACAATTAAAAAACCTTTGGGAAGAATTAATGATGTTCTTATTCTTGCAAATAGGAACTATGTGCCCATAGATTTTATTGTGCTTGATATTGATTGCAATCCGTCTTGTCCCACTATACTTGGTAGACCGTTTTTACGCACTATAGGTGACGTGATTGATATGAAAGAAGGCAATATTCGTTTTCAATTTCCATTAAGAAAGGGTATGGAACACTTCCCTAGAACAAGAATTAAGCCACCATATGAATCAATCATGAGGGCATCCTATGCATCCAAAACCAAAGATGACAATACTTGAATCTATGTGTTATGCCTAGCTAGGGGCGTAAAACGATAGCGTTTGTTGGGAGGCAACCCAATGAATAAATAAATTTTTGCTTTTTCGTTTCTGTTTTTGAGTGTTGACACAATTATGCCTCTGTTATGATTGTGTTTTTGTGGTTTATTTAGTGTTTGTGCCAAGTAGAGCCTTTAGGATGATTCATAAGATGAGTAGAAGCTTTGCTGAATCTGAAACAGAAACTTTGCGTCCAGTATTTGAATTTTCATGTTTTACTGGAACGTGATCTTGAGTTTTAATTTTAAAACAGTGTTTCTATACAAATTATTTACGTTGTCCTAATTTTTCAGAATTTTTAGAGTTACAGAAGTATGGTTAGAGTAAAGATTACTACAGACTGTTCTGTTTAAGACAGATTCTGTTTTCGTTGCATTGTGTGCTTGTTTTGATGAATCTATGGGTTATATTGAAGGGTATGAGCCATGGTAAAGTTAAAATACAGTAGGTATAATGCAACAACAAAATATGAATGGGTTTGAAACAGCACCTAAAGTAGTGATTTGTTTTATTATACTAACGGATCTCACGAAGATTTTGTTGAGTTTTGTATGATTGAAGTTTTCAAGTTTTGGGTGAGATCACGATGGATGAAGGAATAAGGAGTGAAAAGAGCCTAAGCTTGGGGATGCTGCAGCACCCCCAATATATATCCAAAGAGAAACAAGCAACTAAGCTAGGGGATGCCCCCGAGTGGCATCTCCTCTTTCTTCTAACAACCATCGGTATTTTACTTGGAGCTATATTTTTATTCGTCACATGTCATGAATTTTTCTTGGAGAGTCTTGTATCATTTGAGACTTTGCTTGATTTGCTTGTTAGTTTGTCACTTGTATCCTTGTTGGACACACCTATTTGAGAGAGCCAAAATTATGCTATGATTTGTTTGAATTGCTCTATATGCTTCACTTAAACTTTTTGAGCTATAGAATTGCTCTAGTGCTTCACTTATATCTTCTTGAGCACGGTGTGCTTGGAAACTTTTGGAAAAATACTATCATGCTTCACATAGATTAATTTGAGAGTTAGTAAATTTTGAAGAAATCCTATCATGCTTCACTTATACCTTTTTCAGAGATGAAACCTCTATGCTCATGTGCTTCACTTAGATTTGTTTGAGCTTGCCAAAAGCAATGGCAATATATGAAACTAGTCCCAAAGTGATAGATATCCAAGGAGGATATAATAAAAACTTTCATGAAGATCATTGGACAAATAAAACTTGATTCCTTGTAATAGTTTTGAGACATGATGATAGTAATATGTGAGTCATGTTAGTGAGTAATTATGCTTTAGTAGGAATATTGGTGTTAAGGTTTGTGATTCCCTATGCATGCACGAAAGTCAATAGTTATGCAATGAAGTTACATCCTACTTATGGTGCATTATTCAGTGTTAGTTATGCTCAATGCTCGCTTATGTGAATTTTCGTTTCTTGGTTTGGTTACTTGAGGACTAATGATGTTTGTCAAGTAAATCTCAGGTATAGTTCTCAAATCATGGACGCATGGAATGATTATGAGCCAAGAAGGAAGGAACCAAAAGGTTTACGGATCTAGCTTTCTCTTCTTCTTGAGTATAGGGCTCCCACACTATTAAGAGGGGATCGGTTGGGTCAGTAAAAGACTTGCTCAAGTCAAAACAAACTCCTTTCCTCGGTCAAAAACTGCACTATGCACAAATCACAAGGTGTTGCTTCTTTGTGATGGCCGGATGTCCGGGCCCTGTGCCGGATGTCCGGGAGTTCACTCTCTCACCGGATGTCCGGGAAGTGCCCCGGATATATGGCATCTCTGCTATCCAGAGAGCATCATTTGACACCAAATATGCGCCGGATGTCCGGCACACTGCCGGATGTCCGGGCCCCGGATATCCGAGCCTCTTGCCGGATTTCCGACCCACACAATGCCAGAACCGTGGTGGTCTGATAGTGTGGCATGCCGGACGTCCGGGCATAAGCCGGATGTCCGGGTGTTCCCATATGTGCCGGATGTCCGGGGCTTCCCCGGATGTCCGGCTCCTCTGTTTCCCCTCTCTGGCTCTGTGTATCGTGTGCTCACTTCACAGATGCCGGATGTCCGGTCCTGGGTCCGGATGTCCGGCCAGACTCTGTCACTTACACTACAACGGTCATATTTTCTCCCACACTATAAATACCTCTTCACCACTTCGTGGAGAGGTTGACCATTCACTTTGAGCTAACCCTAGAACACACATTTCTCTCTCTCACATCCTCATACACCAAAACCAAGATCCCAAGAGCATTTGAGAGCATTTGTGAGAAGTTCTCCAATCAAGTGATAGATCCACTCCTTCCCATTCTCTCCACCAAAGGAATTTGTGATTTGAGAAAGTCTTGAGCTTTTCCCCATCGTTCTTATTACTCTTGGAGGTTGGAGACTCCTAGGCGGTAGGAGTTCTTCGGCGAGGAATCGACCATTGTGATTTCCCCCGAAAAGTTTGTGAGGGTTTTGGAGACCACCCCAAGGTCTACCACTAGTGGTTGAGAAACGCCTTCGTGGTGTTGTCTCAAGGAGAGAATAGGGTGAGCCTTCATGGCGTTGGTGTGCCTTCGTGGTAACACCCACCTCTCTAAACGGTGATGTAGCTTCCCTCTAAGGAAGTGAACCTCGGCATACATCCTCGTCTCTCGGAGTTGCGGTTATCCCTAACCCTAACTCCCTACTTGTGGTTATTTGTCTTTGTGGTATTACTTGTATTACTTGTGCTTGCTTATTCACTTGTTGTTTTTCTTTGTACACATAGCATAACTATCATCACTGCAATTGTTAGGCCCACTTTCATATTCCGCTTTATTGCCTAAAATTGCTAAGTAACGATTAAAATTTGTAATTGTACCTATTCACCCCCCTCTAGGTACATCTCGATCCTTTCAATTGGTATCAGAGCCTAGTGCTCTAATCTTGTGGCTTAATCGCCCTAGAGCGAGATGGATAATGATGGGAATCCTTTATTTGCGCTCCCTATCGAGAAAGAGACATCCTCTTCGGATGAGCGTAGATCTTTCACCACTGAGGATCTTGAAAGGGCCCTCGCCAAGCAAAAGGAGGAGCATGATGCTTCTACTGAGGCCTTGGTCAAAATGAGGTTGGATGCATTAGCTGCAAAAACTGGTGACCACACCGGTGTTCCATTGTTGTATGCAAAATCTAGAGTTGAGAAACCTAGGTATAATGCAGCAAGAAACCCCCCTTTACTTGATAACACTGCCGATTTTTCTTTGTGGAGGGTTGGAATGCAGGATCACCTTAGGTTTGTTAACGATGAAATGCTGGAGGTCATGGAGAAAGGTTACAACCCTGTGAATCCCAAGGATCTCACACCAGGTGAAGAATATGACAAACACCTCAATGACACCGCAATCATGCTTATAAGAAAGGGCATGTCTTTATGGTATTACTTGTGCTTTCTTATTCACTTACTTGTTGTTTTGCTTTGTACACATAGCATAACTATCATCACTGCAATTGTTAGGCCCACTTTCATATTCCGCTTTATTGCCTAAAATTGCTAAGTAACGATTAAAATTTGTAATTGTACCTATTCACCCCCCCCCTCTAGGTCCATCTCGATCCTTTCAGCTTCTCAATCTATTTGCTAGCCTCCATTTGTACTAAGTACAAATACTACTTGTGCATCCAAAATCCTTAAACCAAGTTTTGCCTTATGAGTCCACCATACCTACATATATGCGGTATTTCCGTGCCGTTCCAAGCAAATTTATATGTGCCATCTCTAAATTTTCAAAATAAATTTTCTCTTTTGTGTGCTCGTACCGCTCATGAAACGGTGGGGAGTGTCCAATATTTTTCCATGCTAGATGTGTTATTCTCAAGATGAGTGTTTATTCACTTGTCATTGCACAAGAGTGCGGCGGTAATAGGGATGCCCATTCCCGAAATGAAAAACAAAAAATATTTACTTTATGTTGTCAAATAATAAATTCCTTGGAAAGTGTTGGTATGGAAGGCAACTGTGGATACGGCCCGCCATGGAATGTGAAAGTTTCGTGGAAAAAGGAATAAACTTTATTTTCTATTTGGGAACCGCCTATGATATATCTAGCATGGAAAGTATTGTGAGCTACATTGTCATTTTCGTTGACAGGAAAGGCATGCCACCCAAAATATTTTCTCTCTCAATTTAAACCTTGAGCTCTGGCACCTCTACAAATCCCTACTTCCCTCTGCGAAGGGCCTATCTATTTACTTTATGCAATTTTTATTTTTACCTTGAGTCTCCATCTTCTCTTATAAAGCACCAACTAGGGGGCACTACGATCGTACTTGAGCATTGGGTATAGCTAATATTTGAGTGTGTTTCATGAATGGATCAATGATTGAGCATGATGGGCTAGGGATAACTTTCTTTAGTGTTGATATTTTGAAAGACATGGTTGCTTGTTGGCATGCTTGAGTATTGAAGTCATTATGTTAAAACTAGACTATTGCTTTGAATCATCTACAAGTCCAAATATCCATGCTATACAAAAGAAATGAATATGAGATGAACATGTTAGGCAGCATTCCACATCAAAAATTATGTTTTTATCATTTACCTACTCGAGGACGAATAGGAATTAAGCTTGGGGATGCTGATACGTATCCAACGTATCTATAATTTTTGCTTGTTCCATGCTGTTATATTATCATTCTTAGATGTTTTACAATCATTTTGTAACAACTTCATATCATTTTCTGGGACTAACCTATTGACATAGTGCCAAAGTGCCAGTTGCTGTTTTTGCGTGTTTTTTACTTCGCAGAATATTAGTACCAAATGGAGTCCAATCGCGACGAAACTTTTTGGAGATTTTTTCTTAACCAGAAGACACTGAGTGAGCCAAAGAAGTACCAGAGAGGTGGGCTATGGAGGCCACAACCCACATGGGCATGCCAGGGGCCCCCCGGCGCGCCCTGGTGGGTTGTGCCCTCCACGGGCCCCCCCTCCACCGCCTCTGACGCCTATAAATTCCCAAATATTCAGAAAACCCTAGGGGGTTCTAGAAAACACAATTCCAGCCGCCGCAAGTTCCAGAACCTCGAGATCCAATCTAAACACCATCATGGAGGGGTTCAACTTCTTCATAGGTGCCTCTTCGATGATGCGTGAGTAGTCCACCATAGACCTACGGGTCCATAGGCAGTAGCTAGATGGCTTCCTGTCTCTCTCTCTTATGATTCTCAATACAATGGTCTCTTGGAGATCTATTTGATGTAAACTTTTGCGGTGTGTTTGTTGGGATCCAATGAATTTTGAGTTCATGATCAATTTCTATCCATGAATATTTTTTGAGTCTTCTTTGATATCTTATATGCATGATTACTTATAGCCTCGTATTTCTTCTTCGAATCTTTGGTTTAGTTAGGCCAACTAGATCGATTTTTCGTGCCATGGGAAGAGGTGCTTTGTGATGGGTTCGATCTTGCGGTGTCCTTTCCTAGTGACAGAAGGGGCAGCAAGGCACGCATGTATCATTGCCATTAAGGATAACAAGATGGGTCTATTCCTACATGAATAGATCTTGTCTACATCATGTCATCGTTCTTATTGCATTACTCCATTTTTCCATGAACTTAATACACTAGATGCATGCTGGATAGCGGTCGATGTGTGGAGCAATAGTGGTAGATGCGGGCAGGAGTCGGTCTATTTATCTTGGACGTGATGCCTATATAATGATCATCGCCTTGGATATCCTCATGATTATTTGATCTTCTATCAATTGCCCAACAGTAATTTGTTCACCCACCGTGTGCTATACTCATGAGAGAAGCCACTAGTGAAACGTACGGCCCCCGGGTCTACTTTTCCAACATATTGCTTTCTGATCTATCTTTTTTGCCTCTTTGTTTTCAGATCTACTAAACCAAAAACCCAAAAAAAAATATTGCTGCACTTTTTATTTGCTCTTTTTATTTTGTGTTCTTGAGAGATCTATCTCTCCTATCAATCACTACCTAATCTATCTTTTTACCGTAGAGAGATTGGCAACCTCTCTTTCGCGTCGGGTTGCAAGTATTTGTTATTTGTGTGCACGTGCTGCTTATTGGGTGGTGGTGATCCTCCTACAAGTTCGATAACCTTGGTTTCATAACTGAGGGAAATATTTACCGTCGTTGTCCTGCATCATCGTCTCAAGCCAGTTCAGTCATCTAGTGGGAACTCAGTACGACAAGCTTACATCGAGCCTCGAGACAACCAGATAGTTATGGCTAACGCTAAATCATGTCGATGGACAAGTGAGGATTTCATGATAGGTGCAAGCATTAAGGATGAATTTGACCGATTCATTTATAATACCGGCCTCACCGATTTCCTCGTAGATAAGTGTGTCCAACACTGTGACCTTACTTGTACATTCACGCAAGGATTTCGCTATCAATCACATGCTTCTAGAGTGTTATTTAAACTCTATGATAAATGCTTTAGTATGACTCTAGAAGATTTCTCTATTGTGTGCAAACTTCCACTTTGGGGTTCGACCAAGAAACCTTCAAAAACTAACTATAATATGTTTCTCGAGAGTCTCTGCGTTGGAGAAGATAGGGGAGTAACACATGCAAGAATTAAAAGCATACAGTTTCCCTCTATTCGTTACTTTGCACTGTTTAATGGGAAATGCGTAGTAGGGAAACAAGATTGTAGTGCTTTATGTGCCCCTGATTTAAGCCTTATTCACATTACTGTAACTGGTGAACACCATTATAACCTTGGTGCAATTGTTGCCCGAAGTTTGAATTCTAACTCTAGCAATGGCGATTTGTATGGAGGTATTTATGCCTCCCGCGTAGCTGCGAAACTGGAAGTGTCGCCTCAACCTAATGATCCTATCTTGCCTGAAAAATATTTAGACTTTGACGCTATGCGTTATCATGAGTTTATTGTAAACCGCGCTAGTGGTTATGAGTATAATTTAATATTTGGGAAATATACGCCTATGCCTGCCACTTTGCTGCACCTGCCCTCTTTGATTTTCAGACTCGACAGCGTTACTATGTTCTTGAGGAAGAGGTGCGGGAATACAAAGCTGCAGTGGAGGCTACTCGTCTAGCGGAGGAGGCGGCTAGGAACGCCTCCGCAGGCTATCACTTTAACCATTTTCCAGACTACCAGTGGTGATCACCAAGCTAGGCAAACGCCTAAGCTTGGGGGAGTACGTATTTCTCACCGACATTACATTCATGTTCACACACTTCATATAAATTGTCGGTGTTCATCCTCTTTCATTGTATATCCATGTTAGTTTTATTTTTCTACTTTCTTCTTGTGTGTTTGAAAAACTTTAGAAAACCCCAAAATATTTCTCGCTTCTTTTTAGTTTTCTTTCCCTGCTTAATTATCTTTAGCACTAAAAAGAAAACCCAAAAAGATTTCCTTTGCATGTTGGGAGCTTTCCCGTGTAAACAATTTTTCTCATTTTGTGTTTTTCCTTAGTTTATTTGCTTGCTTGAGAAAAACAAAAACTCCAAAAATATTTGAGTGTGTTTCTCTGAATTTCTTTTCTTTTTGTTGAGCCTTTGAAAGGAGAAGACCATGATGAAAATGTTGAGTGGCTCCTATATGCTTTATTGTTGATCTAACAGGGAGCCAATATTACCTTGTCTTCTCCTTTGTCCAAAACTGCCTTGTAGATTCCAGCTTAGTCCACGGTATTCTTGCACTATTATTATTATCACATCATTCGATCATGACAGTGAAAGGCAATAATGACGATATCTGACGAAGTGATCGTGGCAAAGGAAGCTGGTATGAACTCTTCTTGTTTTACGTTTTTGTAAATATGCTTAGCTCGTTCGATCTAGATTCAGTATACTAGTCGTCAACCCGTGCATCCGCACGGGCTACATATTTTAGATACTTGAATATAAGTGAACTTCTATTAAATTTGATCATATGCAATATTTATTGAATATTAAATTAATTGTAATATAATTATAGATGGGTGCAACTAATAACATGCAATGATGCATATTGCTTACCATGTGATAGAAAGTAGATTTTGTTTTAATAATTTCGTGATCGGTTAATTTACATATATGTAGGGTTTACCAATTATTTTACACTAACACTAAATTATCTTGTTATATTTCTTGGCCGTCGTTGGTAGATACGTACTCGATCACACTATCAATGAAAGGAAACATAGTACACAAAAAACATGATAGTATTCGCCTTCATTTGTATATTAACAAACCGAATCTTGTCGAGCTCTGTCTTATTCATTGAAAAATAATTAGGTAACATACCTTATTCTAAAATTGAGAAATATATTTCCATCCATATAAAATGTACTATATTTCTCTTTTGTTAATATGCAAGTTAAAGTCTTGCGTGCTTGCAAAAATCACTATATATAACGCAGTGACATTGATATATCATCATATTCTGCGCAGACCATAATGCATATTTTTAGCTCGATTAAAAAATATTGAGATTGCACACTTACCCTTCAGAAGAAAATACGTGTAGATGTCTACTTCGTAACTTCATACGGGAGAAAAATATTTGTATGTTTGTGGAAAGACAATTTGTTTCATCGATTTTATCTAGTATTGATATTTTAGAAATGGTCAATAGTCTTTTTTAGTTTTTTTGTAGTTGTCACGTGCAAATCAAAATATTTCGTAATGAAATGTCATTATGAACATTTTCATGAAATAAATAATCATGAATTTTTCAAATTGAAAAGGGGGATTTGTTTATTTATTTATTTTGAATTGGTTGGGCTATTGATGGCTGGGAAAAACAGGTTGCACTTATTATGGTGTTATAATATTGTTGCAAAAGATTAAAAAAGGGCAAACTAATAGACATGAATGTAGAAAGGTTTGTTACTTATCACAAATATGTGGTCGGTGTTTTTCTGCTGACTTAATAACACGATGCATCATATTTTGCACATGCTCTAATTAAATTGCACATGCGGTCTTGGTGCAATTTTAGTTTTCCACCATATATTAACATGCATGTGTGTGTTGCTTGAGCTGGCTAGGAACTTAATTAACAAAACCATAAAATTCCCTTTTATAACCATGTTCCTCAAGTTGTTATTCCATCACCACGTACAACAGATATAATTATTGGTGCGCTAGTCCTTGATCTTAACGGCAACCTTTTTAAAGGCTGAAAACATTGTTCTTCATGAGTCTTGCTGCTAATTGGCACACTCATACTGATTGCGAGGGGCTTAGTCTGATGTGGTTAAGAGCAACTCGAAAAATATTGATGGGAAGGTACTGATAGATTTGCACACACGGGTGTATAGTTTGTGATTACTTATATGGGTACGTGTAATGATGTTTTTGCTTAAACTATTGTGTCTTTTGGGCTTTCTAGTAACGATGCACCAACAAAGTTAGTCTGTTGGTGTTCATTACTATATTATGGCACAAATATATTAACTGGTTGTGGTGCGAGTGAAGTGTTTTTGTGTTGCTATCATTTTTATCTGATGAGGAGACACCCGATTCCATGCCTGGCGCCCTCCAAATTTATTTAGTCGTACACAACCATTAGAACTTGGAGACAGGGTGGAGACAGGGTGGTACGTCAATCAGAGGTAAGCCTGGGTAATACGGACAAATATACCAACAACTAATTTTCCTCTTTTATTTTCCAGGCAAACGAAGTTAACATGATGATTAAATTTCTTATTTTTTCCTTTTTCTCTGGGACAAAGAGGAGAGCCTGAGGGGAGTACGGCGGAGAGGCAAAGAGGAGAGACTGGGTGGAGACTCTTGTACGCACGTCAGGAAGCCCGTCTGATGCTTCATCCAACGGCTGCATGCATATTATAGATTAGTCGGACATATTTTTTCATAACTTTCACGATTAATGTGGCTGACAAATAACTTTTTAACTTTTTAGTTGGACATTAATTAAGTAAATCTCACTTATATATCTACGTATGGATACATTTATGCATTGGTTGTTGTGTACTTCATGATTTTTTTAATTTTTTAAATACACTGATATATGTATGTATATAGAAAAAATAAATTTGATAGATTCATGGCTGCTGGCTCCGTTTTGCATGCCCTAATGTATTAGTCTTTGCGTGAATTTTTTGCTGCATGTTTCCACGAATAGTATATATGGACTCCATGGCTAACTGTCTATGACGTGCCATTAGAAAACTCTATCTTTCCTTTCCTTGAGATTTGGAAGCCGTACCATCATTTGTTTAAATGGTTGTTCTATTACTTGGAAGTTGTAGCCGTTTAGGACTCTAGAGCTTGTGGAAAATAGAGGCACGCTGGTTTCCTTTTTATCTTAGACGTATATTAAAAATCCAACGGTTATTATAGGGAGTTTTATAGGATTAACGTGGATGCTCGAACGGTGCATCGAATTAGTAAATACGTATAAGATTATGAGTGAACATGTTCATGATGACAATTAGAGATTATAGCTTCTCATGCCATGCTTAAATAGCTAGTAGTGAATAATGATTTATCTTATAGGTCAACATGTATTAAAATGGTTACGATGTGATATGGTAGTACGGTATTTTCCTCTGAGAAATTCAAGCAGCTTGACTTGGTCCATGTGCAAACATGTAGTTGATTCAAAACCAATGCAGCATTCATGATGTTTAAATTCAGAGTGTCCATATCCTACTCATGCTATGTCCAATGTTAATTATTCGCAATGCATATCTATGACCGTCTTTGCTCTCTAGTTGGTCGCTTCCCAACCTATTGCTAGCCTTCACCTGTATTAAGCGGGAATGCTGCTTGTGCATCCAAAACCTTTAAACCAAGTTATTCCACATGAGTCCACCATACCTACCTATATGTGGTATTACCCTGCCGTTCCAAGTAAATTTGCATGTGCCATCTCTAAACATTCAACTAAACATCTATTTTGTGCACGCATCTCGCTCATGGAGCGACGAGGCGGTCAGTATTTTCCATGCTAAGTGAGTTATTCTCAAGACGGTCGTTTATTCGCCGTCATTGCACGAGAGACGCTGGTAAAAGGATGCCCAGTCCTGCATAATCAAAATTAATTAAACAAAACTCCTTGGGACAGTTGGCATGTTGGCAGGCATCCGTGGATTCGGTCAACCATGGTTTGTGTATGGATGGTGGATAGGAGTAAACTTTACTATTCTGTTTGGCAACCGCAAATAATGAATTTAGCATGGAAGATATTTAAAACCTTTGTCGCAACGTTGACAAGAAAAATGCACCACCCCAGAAACTATATTTCGGTCCTGTTTTAAAACTTGAGCTCTGGCACCTCTGCAATTGGATATGAGCATGACTGGATCTTTTCTACTTTGAATTATAATGTTTAGTCGCTGCTTGAACCTCGGAGGTGCTCTGCATTTATGTTTTGCGGTCTTAGAATGGGCTCGCAAAATACCATGTCACCATATTATATCATGATTGTTTTGATAAACTGTTGGCATTTGAGATATCTTATTATTTGCTTGCTAGTTGGTTATGTATTGCCATGAGTTGATCTGATGTTTAAATGTTATCATGAGCATGGTTATTTATGATTTATGCTGAAAACTTGAGCACTAGCTAAGCATGTGTATAATGACGAGAACATAAGAGTTTGTAAAAGTTTTCTTTATCACTTTCAGTTTGTCAACTGAATTGCTTGAGGACAAGCTATGATTTAAGCTTGGGAGAGTTGATACGTCTCCAACGTATCTACTTTTCCAAGCACTTTTGCTCTGGTTTTGACCTCTAATTTGCATGATTCGAATGAAACTAACCCGGACTGACGTTGTTTTCAACAGAACTACCTTGGTGTTATTTTTGTGCAGAAATAAAAGTTTTCGGAATCGGACGAAACATTTTGTGAATTATTTTTGCGATTTATAAAGAAATTTGGAGCAAAGAACTACCAGAGGGCGTATGCCAGGGGGCCACCACACATCAGGGCGCCCCCCTAGGCCACGCCCTGATGGCTTGTGGGGCCCTCGAGTCTCCTTCGACCCTGATTCTAGTCCTATAAAATCACACCTTCGGAGAAAAATATCAGAGAGAAGTTTTCATCGCGTTTCACGAGACGGAGCCGCCGCCACCTCCTGTTCTTCCTCGGGAGGGCTGATCTGGAGTCTGTTTGGTGCTCCGGGGAGGGAAAATCGTTGCCGTCGTCATCACCAACCCTTCTCCATCAACACCGCCATGATGCCCATCACCGGGAGTGAGTAATTCCTTTGTAGGCTTGCTGGACGGTGGTGGGATTGCATGAGATTGATCATGTAATCGAGTTAAGTTTGATAGGGCTTGATCCCTAGTATCCACTATGTTCTGAGATTGATGTTGCTATGAATTTGCTATGCTTAATGCTTGTCACTAGGGCCCGAGTGCCATGATTTCAGATCTGAACATATTATATTTTCTCTGATTATAAGATTGATTTTGATCCTATCTTGCAAGTTGTATGCACCTATTACATGTCTTGATCCGCATACCCCAAGGTGACAATAATTGGGATTCTTTCCGGTTATTGCCATAGTTTGAGGAGTTCATGTATTCACCATGTGGTAATGCTTTGTTCCGGCTCTCTATTAAAGGGAGGCCTTAATATCCCTTAGTTTCCAATAGGACCCCGCTGCCACGGGAGGGTAGGACAAAATATGTCATGCAAGTTCTTATCGCAAGCACGTATGACTATATATGGAATACATGCCTACATTATATTGATGAATTGGAGCTAGTTCTGTGTCGCCCTAGTGTGTAACTATTACATGATCAATGTCATCTAAATCATTATCCATCACCGATCCACGTGCCTATGCTTTACATATACTGAATCTTGCTAAGTTACTATTGCTACTGCTACTATCACAACTGCTACAAAATTGCTGTTGTCACTACTACTGTTACTTTTGCTACTACTATTTGCCGTGCTACTAAACCTTTGCTGCAGAGAGATATCCCAGGTGCAGTTGAATTGACAACTCAACTGTCAAGGCCAATAAATATTCTTTGGCTCCCCTTGTGTCGAACCAATAAATTAGGGTGAAATACTACTCGTGAAGATTGTCCCAATCCCCTATACTTGTGGGTTATCAGCCACCAGCTTACATTTTCTGTCTGTGCACTAGTTTGCTTTATTTATAGAGAAATGTATAACTGCTATGACTCAGGGTGGTGGCCTTAGTGCTCCCACCCTGGCTATTTTGTGTCCTGCACTATATGGTGATAACACTTACAACTTAGGAGCTATTGTCGCGCGCCGCTTGCATCTTAACCGAACCAAGGGCAAGGTTCATGGTGGTATCTATGCTACGCACTTAGCAAAACGTTTTAATGTCGCCATACGCCCCACTCATTACATATTGCCTAAAGTTTATCTTGATCACCATTCCATGCTAGATCACCAGTTCATTGATGAACCTCAGCCACCGCAGCACATTCGTTATAACTTGGTATATAGCGAGGAGACTCGTGTTGTTATTGTGTTGCCTGCAGCTTCTTTGTTTAACTATCAACGGATACATCATCATGCCACCAGACATAATTGCTTACCGGAACTAATTGGCTGAGGCGGAGGCCGCAACTCAGGCATAGGATGCTCAAGTACCTCAGCCCAACTACTTTCCTCCGGGACCAGATGGCTTCTACGGATGGTGATCACAAAGATAGGCAAACGCCTAAGCTTGGGGGAGTACGTATTTCTCACCGACATTACATTCATGTTAACACATTTCATATAAATTGCCGGTGTTCATCCTCTTTCATTGTATATCCATGTTAGCTTTATTTTTCCGCCTTCTTCTTGTGTGTTTGAAAAACTTTGAAAAACTAAAAATATTTCTCGCTTCTTTTCGGGTTTTTTTCCCGTTTAATTAATTGCAGTACTAAAAACAAAACTCGAAAAGATTTCCTTTGCATGTTGGGAGCTTTCCCGTGTAAATAATTTTTCTCGTTCTTGTTTTTCCTTTGTTTATTTGCTTTCTTGAGAAAAACAAAAACTCCAAAAAAAATCAGTGTGTTTCTCTGAATTTCTTCTCTTTTTATTGAGTCCTCGATAGGAGAAGACCACGATGAAAATGTTGAGTGGCTCTCATTTGCATTATTGTTAATCTAACAGAGATCCACTATTACCTCGTCTTCTCCTTCATATAAAACTGTCTTGCAGATTCCAGCTTAGTCCACGGCACTCTTGCACTATTATTATTATCACATCATTCGGTCATGCAAGTGAAGGGCAATAATGATGATATTTGTTGAAGTGATCCTGGTAAAGGAAGCCGGTATGAACTCTTCTTGTTTTTCGTTTTTGTAAATATGTTTAGCTCATTCGATCTTGATTCAGTATATCATGAGTGAACATGTTTATGATGACAATTAGAGATTATAGTTTCTCATACCATGCTTAAATAGCTAGGGGTGGATAATTATTTACCTCATGTGTCAACATGCATTAAAGGTTATGATGTGGTATGGTAGTATGGTATTTCCCTCTGAGTAATTCGAGCGGCTTGACTTGGCCCATGTGCAAACATGTAGTTGATTCAAAACCAATGCAGCCTTCATGATGTCTAAATCCAGGGTGTTCATATCCAACTCATGCTATGTTCAATGTTAATTATTCACAATGCATGATTATGACCGTTTTCGCTCTCTAGCTGGTTGCTTCTCAATCTATTGCTAGCCTTCACCTGTACTAAGCGGGAATACTGCTTGTGCATCCAAAATTCTTAAACCATGTTATTCCACATGAGTCCACTATACCTACCTATATACGGTATTACCCTGTCGTTCCAAGTAAATTTTGTTGGAAATATGCCCTAGAGGCAATAATAAAATGGTTATTATTATATTTCCTTGTTCATGATAATTGTCTATTGTTCATGCTATAATTGTATTAACCGGAAACCGTAATACATGTGTGAATACATAGACCACACCATGTCCCTGGTGAGCCTCTAGTTGACTAGCTCGTTGATCAATAGATGGTCATGGTTTCCTGACCATGGACATTGGATGTCGTTGATAACGGGATCACATCATTAGGAGAATGATGTGATGGACAAGACCCAATCCTAAGCATAGCACAAGATCGTGTAGTTCGTCTGCTAGAGCTTTTCTAATGTCAAGTATCATTTCCTTAGACCATGAGATTGTGCAACTCCCGGATACCGTAGGAATGCTTTGGGTGTATCAAACGTCACAACGTAACTGGGTGACTATAAAGGTGCACTACAGGTATCTCCGAAAGTGTCTGTTGGGTTGGCACGAATCGAGACTGGGATTTGTCACTCCGTGTGATGGAGAGGTATCTCTGGGCCCACTCGGTAATACATCGTCATAATGAGCTCAATGTGACTAAGGAGTTAGTCACGGGATCATGTGTTACGGAACGAGTAAAGAGACTTGCCGGTAACGAGATTGAACAAGGTATAGGGATACCGACGATCGAATCTCGGGTAAGTAACATACCGATGGACAAAGGGAATTGTATACGAGATTAATTGAATCCCCGACATCGTGGTTCATCCGATGAGATCATCGTGGAACATGTGGGAGCCAATATGGGTATCCAGATCCCGCTATTGGTTATTGGCCGGAGAGGTGTCTCGGTCATGTTTGCATGGTTCCCGAACCCGTAGGGTCTACACAATTAAGGTTCGGTGACGCTAGAGTTGTAATGGGAATTGTATGTGGTTACCGAAAGTTGTTCGGAGTCCCGGATGAGATCCCGGACGTCACGAGGAGTTCCGGAATGGTCTGGAGGTAAAGATCTATATATGGGAAGTCCTATTTTGGCCACCAGAAAATGTTTGGGATTTTTCGGTATTGTACCGGGAAGGTTCTAGAAGGTTCCGGAGTGGGGCCCACCTGCATGGGGGGACCCACATGAACGTGGGTAGTGGGGGCAAGGTCCCACACCCCTGGTCAAGGCGCACCAAGATCCCCCCTTAGAAGGAATAAGATCATATCCCGAAGGGATAAGATCAAGATCCCTAAAAAGGGGGGATAACAATCGGTGGGGAAGGGAAAGGATGGGATTTCTTTCCTCCCACCTTTGCCAACGCCCCAATGGACTTGGAGGGCAAGAAACCAGCCCCCTCCACCCCTATATATAGTGGGGAGGCGCATGGGAGCTGCACCCTTGCCCCTGGCGCAGCCCTCCCTCCTCCTACACCTCCTCCTCCTCTGTAGTGCTTAGCGAAGCTCTGCCGGAGAACCACGAGCTCCACCGCCACCACGCCGTCGTGCTGCTGGAGCTCTCCCTCAAGTTCTCCTCCCCCCTTGCTGGATCAAGAAGGAGGAGACGTCCCCGGGCTATACGTGTGTTGAACGCGGAGGCGCCGTCCGTTCAGCGCTTGGATCGGATCTTCCGTGATTTGAATCCCCGCGAGTACGACTCCATCAACCGCGTTCTTTGCAACGCTTCCGCTTAGCGATCTTCAAGGGTATGAAGATGCACTCCCTATCTCTCGTTGCTAGCATCTCCTAGATTGATCTTGGTGACACGTAGGAAAATTTTGAATTATTACTACGTTCCCCAACAAATTTGCATGTGCCACCTCTAATATTCAAATAAACATCTGTTTTGTGCGCTTGTACTGCTCATGGAGCGACGGGGCAGTCAATATCTTCCATGCTAAGTGGGTTATTCTCAAGATGGGCGTTTATTCGTTTATCATTGCACGAGAGAGGCTGGTAAAAAGGATTCCAAGTCCTGCAAAATCTTAATTAATTAAACAAAACTCCCGAGACAGTTGAAATGTTGGAGGGCATTTCTGGATTCGGTCAGCCATGGCTTGTGTATGTATGGTGGATGGGAGTAAACTTTACAATTCCGCTTGGGAACAGCCGATGATGTGTTTAGCATGGAGGATATTGAAATCCTTTGTCGTTATGTTGACAGGAAAAGTGCACCACCCAAAACTACAATTTCAATCATGTTTTAAACCTTGAGCTCTGGCACCTCTGCAAATCAATGCTTCCCTCTGCGAAGGGCCTGTCTATTTACTTTTATGCCATTCTTGCGTCATCACCCTCTTGCTAAAAGCACCAGACCGGAGAGCACTATTGTCATTTTTATGCATTGAGTCTAGTTAATGTTGGATGTGAGCATGACTGGATCTTTTCTGCCCTGAATTATAATGTTTAGTCGCCGCGTGAACCTCAGAGGTGCTCTGCATTTATGTTTTGCGGTCTAAGAAAGGGCTAGCAAAATACCATGTCATCATATTATATCATGATTGTTTTGACAAATTGTTGGCATGTGAGATATCTTATTATTGCTCGCTAGTTGGTTATGTATTGCCATGAGTGAATATGATGTTTAATTGTTATCATGGCTATGGTTATTTATGATTTATGCTGAAAACCTGAACACTAGCTAAGCATGTGTATAACGACGAGAACAAAAGAGTTTGTAAAAGTTTTCTTTATAACTTTCAGTTTATCAACTGAATTGCTTGAGGACAAGAAATGAGAAAAGCTTGGGGGAGTAGATAAGTCTCAAACGTATCTACTTTTCCAAACACTTTTGCTCTCGTTTTGGACTCTAATTTGCATGATTTGAATGGAACTAACCCGGACTCACATTGTTTTCAACAGAACTACCATGGTGTTATTTTTGTGCAGAAATAAAAGTTCCTGGAATTGGACGAAACTTTTTGTGAATTATTTTTGGAATAAATAATGAATTAGGGAGCGAAGATCCATCGGAGGGGGCTGCCTCTGAACCACAAGGCAACAGGGCGTGCCCACCCCCTAGACGCACCCTGTTGGCTTGTGGGGCCCACATGGCTCCCCTGACCATAATTCCACTCCTATAAATTCACATCTTTGGAGAAAAAAATAAAGGAGAAGATTTCATCGCATTTTACGATACGGAGCCGCCGCCGCCTCCTGTTCTTCCTCAGGAGGGCTGATCTGGAGTCCGTTTGGGCTCCAGAGAGGGGGATTCGTCGTCGTCACTGATAAACCACAAGTATATGGGATCGCAATAGTTTTCGAGGGTAGAGTATTCAACCCAAATTTATTGATTCGACACAAGGGGAGCCAAAGAATATTCTCGAGTATTAGCAGCTGAGTTTTCAATTCAACCACACCTGAAAGACTTAATAGCTGCATCAAAGTATTTAGTAGCAAAGTAGTATGGAAGTAACGGTAACGGTAGCAAAAGTAACAGTAGCGGTTTTGTAGCAATCGTAACAGTGGCAACGGAAAAGTAACTTTAGCAAAGATCAATATATGAAAAGCTCGTAGGCAACGGATCAGTGATGGATAATTATGTCGGATGGCATTCATCATGCAATGGTTATAACATAGGGTGACACAGAACTAGCTCCAATTCATCAATATAATGTAGGCATGTATTCCATATATAGTCATACATGCTTATGGAAAAGAACTTGCATGACTTCTTTTGTCCTACCCTCCCGTGGCAGCGGGGTCCTAATGGAAACTAAGGGATATTAAGGCCTCCTTTTAATAGAGAAACGGACCAAAGCATTAGCACTTAGTGAATACATGAACTCCTCAAATTACGGTAATCACCGGAAAGAATCCCAGTTATTGTCCCCCTGGGGGATGCGGATCATAACTCGTAATAGGTGTCTACAACTTGCAAGATAGGATCAAGAACACATATATATTCATGAAAACATAATATGTTCAGATCTGAAATCATTGCACTCGGGCCCTAGTGACAAGCATTAAGCATAGCAAAGTCATAGCAACATCAATCTCAGAACATAGTGGATACTAGGGATCAAACCCTAACAAAACTAACTCGATTACATGGTAAATCTCATCCAACCCATCACCGTCCAGCAAGCCTACGATGGGATTACTCATGAACGGCGGAGAGCATCATGAAATTGGTGATGAAGGATGGTTTGTGATGACGACGACGTCGATTTCCCCTCTCCGGAGCCCAAAACGGACCCCAGATCTGCCCTCCCGAGGAAGAACAGGAGGTGGCAGCGGCTCCGTATCGTGAAACGCGATGAACTCTTCTCCTTGATTTTTTTCTCCCCGAATAGGGTTATATGGAGTTGGAGTTGAGGTCGGAGGAGTTGCAGGGGGCCCACAAGCCACCTGGGCGTGCCCTAGGGGGGCGCCCCCTGGCTTGTGGCCAATGGGTGGACCCCCTCTGGGTGATTCTTTCGCCAGTATTTTTTATTAATTCCAAAAATATTCTTCGTAAATTTTCAGGTCAATCCGAGAACTTTTATTTCTGCACAAAAATAGCACCAAGGCAATTCTGGTAAAAACAGCGTCAGTCCGGGTTAGTTCCGTTCAAATCATGCAAATTAGAGTCCAAAACAAGGGCAAAAGAACTTGGAAAAGTAGATACGACGGAGACGTATCAACTCCCCCAAGCTTAACCCATTGCTTGTCCTCAAGTAATTCAGTTGACAAACTGAAAGTGACAAAGAAAAACTTTTACAAACTCTGTTTGATCTTGTTGTTGTAAATATGTCTAACTGATGTTCAGGTTTTCAGCAAAGATTATAGACTAACCGTATTCACAATAACATTTAGGTCTCACATTTACTCATATCAATGGCATAATCAACTAGCGAGCAATAATAATAAATCTCGGATGACAACAATTTTATCAAAACAATCATGATACAATACAATATAATGGTATCTCGCTAGCCCTTTCCGAGACCGCAAAACATAAATGCAGAGCACCTCTGAAGAACAAGGGCTGACTGGAAATTGTAATTCCTGGTAAAAGAGATCCAGTCACAGTCATACTCAATATCAATTAATAACAAAGCATACAAATGACGGTGGTGCTCTCTAACTGGTGCTTTTTATAAGAGGAGGATGACTGAACAGTAAAGTAAAATAGATAGGCCCTTCGCAGAGGGAAGCATTGATTTGCAGAGGTGCCAGAGCTCGAGCGATTCAGGCATACAAAACAGAATATTATTTGAAGGTTTAGAGTTTGGCGCATGCAAATTTACTTGGAACGGCAGGTAAATACCGCATATAGGTAGATATGGTGGACTCATATGGAACAACCTTGGGTTTATGGAAGTGGATGCACAAGCAGTATTCCCGCTTTGTACAGGTGAAGGCTAGCAAGAGACTGGGAAGCGACCAACTAGAGAGCGACAACGGTCATAAACATGCATTGAGATTAACCAACATTGAATGCAAGCATGAGTAGGATATAAATCACCATGAATATAAACATCGTGGAGGCTATGTTGATTTTGTTTCAACTACTTGCGTGAACATGTGCCAAGTCAAGCCACTTGAATCATTCAGAGGAGGATACCATCCTATCATACTACATCACAACCATTTTAAAAATGCATGTTGGCACTCAAGATAAACCATTATACACTCTTAGCTAATTAAGCATGGCATGAGTAACTATATTCTCTAATTGTCATTGCAAACATGTTTCATCCATAATGAGCTGAATCCAGAACGATGAGCTAATCATATTTATAAAAACAAAATAGGTCGAGTTCATACCAGCTTTTCTTCATCTCAATCACTTCATCATATATCGTCATTATTGCCTTTCACTTGCACGACCGAACGGTGTGAATAATAATAAGAGTGCACGTGCATGGGACTAAGCTGGAATCTGCAAACAATAACTCAAAGGAGAAGGCAAGGTAATATGGGATCTCTGATAGATAAACAATAATGCATATGAGAGCCACTCAACATTTCATTGTGGTCTTCTCCTTACGACCCAAAGAAGAAAGGAAAACTATTTACACGGGAAAGCTCCCAACAAGCAAAAGAAGAACGAGAAATCCTTTTTGGTTTTCTTTTAATGCTACAACTAAACAAACTAAAAGGTAAAGCTAGAACTATTTTTTTTGATTTTCTCAAGGTTAATTAAGCACACAAGAAGAAAGAGGAAAGAAGAAATAAAATACCATGGATGATTCAATGAAAAAGTATAAGCACCGACTACTAAGATTAGTGTGTGAACATGAATGTAATGTCGGTGAGAAATACGTACTCCCCCAAGCTTAAGCTTTTGGCCTAAGTTGGTCTAGGTCCATGGATGAAAATAACCATCTCCTGGATATTACGGAGGGTCCTGAGGGTTTCACTGGTTGGCGAGCTCCTGTGGCTCCCACTGAAAAACTGGATCCTGATACGGATCAAGGGCTGGTGCCGGCTCAGGTGCTGGGGGTTGCGACAGACCCCAATATCTGTAGATGTCCTCGGACATAATAGTGTACCTGCCTGAATGGATATCGAACAGAGAAGAAGCAGGCAGATCAATAATCTCACAAGTACCCTGACTAAATACAAAGTTGTAAAGCAGCCTCCTATCATTATCCTTCCTAATAAAATCATGTGCTACCATACTGTCATAGTCTAAATATCTTGCGGGTAGCAGCATTTCCTCTTCCTCGTCAAGCCTAATGGGTTATCTTAAAGTGTTTGGCTAGACGAGATGCATAGATACCTCCGAATATGGGGCCCTTCGAACGGTTTAAGTTCAACCGTTGGGCCACCATAGCGCCCAGACTAAAAGTTCTATCAGCAAGTAAAGCGTGGCGCAGAATGACGAGGTCGGGAGCACTAAGGCCTCCACTCTCCCCACGACCAACTAAACATCTCCCCGCAAATAATGAATAATAGCGTAGAATAGGAAAATGTAAACTAGCTGCTCTTGCCTTTGACACCCCTCTCTCTTCCCCCATAGTGGTTGCGGCAATAAAGTCCTCCATGTCTCTAGGACGTGGTTCACTGATGCTACCCTCATAAGGTATTTTGCAAACATTGCAAAAATCGTAAAGTGTCATCTTCTTAGGCACATCATACAAGTAAAACTCTACCATGGGAGGATCCTTCCTAGGATAAAAGTGAAAGTTTTGCACGAAGATATTAGTGAGTCGGAGGTACTGGTCACACTTATCGTTGAGGAAGTCGGTGATGCCTGCATTCTCTGCCAAATAATAGAAATCTTCATAAATTCCGGCCGCCCTCAAGAATGCATCACTTGTCCATTCACATGGCCGAACCTCCGTGACGCGAGGAAGATTGTACTTGGACTTCTTTTTCACCTCATTTTCATCTTCTTTAGAGCCCCGGCTTGAAGAGCCTCTTAACAATCTCCTCATCATTTCTTTCTGTGAAAAATTTCTGAAATTTTTAGTGACTCAAAATAAAGGTGAACAAAACTCAACAAAACTTATAGCAACTACTCCCACAAGTGCCTAGAGGCTATATCATGCATCAAAACTACTTGGGACCATACAAATTTGACATGCAAGCTCAAGAACAAGGTTACCACAGCAGCAAAAAATTTCAATATATAAAGCACTAAAACAAAAACTAATTGGACCATTGGAGGAGTCATATACCGAAGATCAATCCCCCAAAACAGTTTTGCAAATGGAGCTTTGCACAAGGAGATCGAAAATGGCAGCAAAATGAGATAGAACACGGGCTTGAGCAATGGTGGGATTTTTTTCTGGAGGAAGACGAAGTGGATGGGTGCTGGAATAAGTGAGAGGGCCTACGTGGGACCCACAAGCCAGGGGGGCGCGCCCAGGGGGGTGGGCGCGCCCTGTAGGCTTGTGGCCCACTGGTGAAGCCCCCTGATGTGTTCTCAATGCCAGAAATTCTTAAATATTCCAGAAAAAATCATACTACATTTTCAGGGCATTTGGAGAACTTTTATTTTCAGGTCATTTTTTATTGCACGGATAATTCAGAAAACAGTAGTATAATAGTATTTTTGCTTTATTTAATCTAAATAACAGAAAGTAAAAGTTGGGTACAGAAGGTTGTGCTTTCTAAATTCATCCATCTCATGCCCGTCAAAAGGAATTCATTAACAAGGTTGATCAAGTCTTATTAACAAACTTCTTTCGAGTAACATGAAACCGGAGAATTTAAGAATAACACTAAGTTACCTCAATGGGGACAGGCATGTCCCCTACCATGATTATTTCATATTTCTTCTTGACAGTAGGGAGAGGGAATTTAAAACCTCCAATAGCAATTGTTGGAGTTTCTCCAATAGAGTTGATACTATGAACTTGAGGTTGTTTCTTCGGAAAGTGCACCGTATGCTCATTACCATTAACATGAAAAGTGACATTGCCTTTGTTGCAATCAATAACAGCCCCTGCAGTATTCCAAAAATTTCTACCAAGGATGATCGACATACTGTCGTCCTCGGGAATATCAAGAATAACAAAGTCTGTTAGGATAGTAAAATTTGCAACTACGACAGGCACATCCTCCCAAATACCGATGGGTAAAGCAGTTGATTTATCAGCCATTTGCAAAGAGATTTCAGTAGGTGTCAACTTATTCAAATCAAGTCTACGATACAAAGAGAAAGGCATAACACTAACACCAGCTCCAAGGTCACATAAAGCAGTTTTAACATAATTTCTTTTAATAGAGCATGGTATAGTAGGTACTCCGGGATCTCCTAGTTTCTTTGGTATTCCACCCTTAAAGGTATAATTAGCAAGCATGGTGGAAATCTCAGCTTCCGGTGTCTTTCTTTTATTTGTCACAATATCTTTCATATACTTAGCATAAGGAGACATTTTCAGAATATCAGTCAAGCGGATACGCAAAAAGACAGGTCTAAGCAATTCAACAAAACGCTCAAAGTCCTCATCATCCTTTTTCTTGGATGGTTTAGGAGGAAAGGGCATGGGTTTCTGAACCCATGGTTCTCTTTCTTTACCATGCTTCCTAGCAACAAAGTCTCTTTTATCATATCTTTTATTCTTAGGTTGTGGGTTATCAAGACCCACAGCAGGTCCAATCTCCACATCATTATCATTGCTAGGTTGAGCATCAACATGAACATCATCATTAATTTTATCACCCAGTTCATGTTCATCACCAGGTTGTGTTTCGGCATCAGAAATAGAAGTATCATTTGGATTCTCAGGTGTGTCTATAATAGGTTCACTAGCAGCATGCAAAGTCCTATCATCATTCTTTTTCCTTTTATTACTGGGACGACTAGGTGCATCAGTATTAATTCTCTAAGAATCCTGCTCAATTCTCTTAGGATGGCCCTCAGGATACAAAGGTTCCTGAGTCATTTTACCACCTCTAGTCACAACTCTAACAGAATGATCATTGTTCTTACCATTCATATCATTAAGCAAATCATTTTGTGCCTTAAGTACTTGTTCTACTTGAGTAGTTACCATGGAAGCATGTTTACTAATAAGCTTAAGATCATTGATAGTTCTACTCATATAATCACCTAAGCGATCAAGCATGTAAGCATTATGTCTCAATTGTCTACTAACATAAGCATTGAAAATTTCTTGCTTAACAATAAAGTTATCAAACTCATCCAAGCATTGGCTAGCAGACTTATTATAAGGAATATCACCTTCATCAAATCTACGGAGAGAATTTACCTCTATTACCTGTGTCGGGGTATCAAGACCATGTATTTCTTCAATAGGCGGTAAATTCTTAACATCTTCAGCTTTAATACCTTTTTCTTTCATAGATTTATTTGCCTCTTGCATATCTTCAGGACTGAGAAATAGAATACCTCTTTTCTTCGGAGTTGGCTTTTGAGGTGGTTCGGGAATAGTCCAATCATTATCATTGCTCAATATATTATTCAATAGTAGTTCAGCTTGTTCAACAGTTCGTTCCCTGAAAACACAACCAGCACAACTATCTAGGTGGTCCCTAGAAGCATCGGTTAGTCCATTATAAAAGATATCAAGTATTTTGTTTTTCTTGAGAGGATGATCAGGCAAAGCATTAAGTAATTGGAGAAGCCTCCCCCAAGCTTGTGGGAGACTCTCTTTTTCAATTTGCTAAAAGTTAAATATTTCCTGCAAGGCAGCTTGTTTCTTATGGGCAGGAAAATATTTTTCAGAGAAGTAATATATCATATCCTGGGGACTACGCACACAACCAGAAGCAAGAGAATTAAACCATATCTTAGCATCACCCTTTAATGAGAAAGGAAACAACTTAAGAATATAGTAATAACGAATTTTATCCTCATGAGTAAATAGGGTGGCTATATCATTCAATTTAGTAAGATGTGCCACAACAGTTTCAGATTCATAACCATGGAAAGGATCAGATTCAACCAAAGTAATTTATTCAGGATCGACAGAGAATTCATAATCATTATCACTAACAAAGATAGGTGAAGTAGCAAACTTAGGATCATATTGCATTCTAGCATTCAAAGATTTTCCTTCCACTTGCATAGTAATTTCTTAAGATCATCTCTATCCTTACAAGCAAGAAAGTCCCTAGCTACCTCTCCCTCCATAACATAACCCTTAGGTATATTAGGCAATTCATATCTAGGAGAGCTAGGTCTAACAGGTGTCTCATAGTGTTCAGTTTCAATAATTTCATCAGTTTCAGAAATATCATCAGTTTCAGCATTAACTCTAGCAATTTGTTCATCAAGAAATTCACCCAGTGGCACAGTATTATCAAGCAAAGTATCATCATAAGCATCATGCATAGCAGAAGTGGCATCATCAATTGCTTGCGACATATCACAATCAATAGAAGGTGGTGGTGTCGCAAATTTACTCATAACAGAAGGTGAATCAAGTGCAGAGCTAGATGGCAGTTCCTTACCTCCCCTCGTAGTAGAGGGATAGATATTGGTTTTTGGGTCTTTCTGATTCTTCATAGTGATCAATAGATATAAATCCCAAGTGACTCAGAGAATAGAGCTATGCTCCCCGGCTACGGTGCCAGAAAAGGGTCTTGATAACCCACAAGTATAGGGGATCGCAACAGTTTTCGAGGGTAGAGTATTCAACCCAAATTTATTGATTCGACACAAGGGGAGCCAAAGAATATTCTCGAGTATTAGCAGCTGAGTTGTCAATTCAACCACACCTGAAAGACTTAATATCTGCAGCAAAGTATTTAGTAGCAAAGTAGTATGGAAGTAACGGTAACGGTAGCAAAAGTAACAGTAGCGGTTTTGTAGCAATCGTAACAATGGCAACGGAAAAGTAACTTTAGCAAAGATCAATATATGAAAAGCTCATAGGCAACGGATCAGTGATGGATAATTATGTTGGATGGCATTCATCATGCAATGGTTATAACATAGGGTGACACAGAACTAGCTCCAATTCATCAATATAATGTAGGCATGTATTCCATATATAGTCATACGTGCTTATGGAAAAGAACTTGCATGACATATTTTGTCCTACCCTCCCGTGGCAGCGGCGTCCTAATGGAAACTAAGGGATATTAAGGCCTCCTTTTAATAGAGAACCAGACCAAAGCATTAGCACTTAGTGAATACATGAACTCCTCAAACTACGGTAATCACCAGAAAGAATACTAGTTATTGTCACCCTGGGGGATGCGGATCATAACTCGTAATAGGTGTCTACAACTTGCAAGATAGGATCAAGAACACATATATATTCATGAAAACATAATAGGTTCAGATCTGAAATCATGGCACTCGGGCCCTAGTGACAAGCATTAAGCATAGCAAAGTCATAGCAACATCAATCTCAGAACATAGTGGATACTAGGGATCAAACCCTAACAAAACTAACTTGATTACATGGTAAATCTCATCCAACCCATCACCGTCCAGCAAGCCTACGATGGGATTACTCACGAACGGCGGAGAGCATCATGAAATTGGTGATGAAGGATGGTTGGTGATGACGACGGCGTCGATTTCCCCTCTCCGGAGCCCAAAACGGACCCCAGATCTGCCCTCCCGAGGAAGAACAGGAGGTGGTGGCGGCTCCGTATCGTGAAACGCGATGAACTCTTCTCCTTGATTTATTTATCCCCGAATAGGGTTATATGGAGTTGGAGTTGAGGTCGGAGGAGTTGCAGGGGGCCCACAAGCCACCTGGGCGCGCCCCCTGGCTTGTGGCCAATGGGTGGACCCCCTCTGGTTGATTCTTTCGCCAGTATTTTTTATTAATTCCAAAAATATTCTCCGTAAATTTTCAGGTCAATCCGAGAACTTTTATTTCTGCACAAAAATAGCACCAAGGCAATTCTGCTGAAAACAGCGTCAGTCCGGGTTAGTTCCATTCAAATCATGCAAATTAGAGTCCAAAACAAGGGCAAAAGAGTTTGGAAAAGTAGATACGATGGAGACGTATCAGTCACCACCAACCCTTCTTCATCAACACCGCCATGATGCTCACCACAGGGAGTGAGTAATTCCTTTGTAGGCTTGCTGGATGGTGATGGGATTGGATGAGATTGATCATGTAATCGAGTTAGGTTTGACAGGGCTTGATCCCTAGTATCCACTATCTATTGAGATTGATGTTGCTATGACTTTGATATGCTTAATGCTTGTCACTAGGGCCCGAGTGCCATGATTTCAGATCTAAACCTATTATGTTTTCATGAATATAAGAGTGATTTCGATTTGATCTTGCAAGTTGTATGCACCTATAACATGTCTTGATCCGCATACCCCAAGGTGACAATAATTGGGATTCTTCCAGTGATTGCCATAGTTTGAGGAGTTCATGTATTCATCATGTGTTAATGCTTTGTTCTGTTTCTCTATTAAAAGGAGGCCTTAATATCCCTTAGTTTCCATTAGGACCCTGTTGCCACAGGAGGGTTGGACAAAAGATGTCATACAAGTTCTTATCGCAAGCACGTATGACTATATACGGAATACATGCCTACATTACATTACGAATTGGAGCTAGTTCTGTGTCGCCCTAGTGAGTAACTGTTACATGATTGATGTCATCTAAATCATTATTCATCACCGATCCACATGCCTACGCTTTACATATACTGAACTCTGCTGAGTTACATTGTTGCTTCTACTGACACAACTGCTACAAAATTAATGTTGTCACTACTAATGTTACTATTACTACTATTACTTGACATGTTACCAAAACTTTGCTGCAAAGAGATATCCCAGGTGGTTGAATTGACAACTCAACTGCTAAGGCCGATAAATATTCTTTGGCTCCCCTTGTGTCGAATCAATGAATTAGGGTGTAATATTACCCATGAAGAATGTTGTGATCCCCTACACTTGTGGGTTATCAATGGCTTCGATTTCCCCCTCCAGGAGAGAAGTTTCCCCGGCTGAATCTCTCTGCCGGAGAGCAAAAGGGCCTCTACCCAGGTTTCCACCTCGTGACGGCGGTGCTTCTCCCGTAAGTATCCTCTTGATATTTTCTAGGTCAAAAACCTTCATATAGCAGAAGAGGGGGGGTCAAAAACCTTCATATAGCCTGCCTGTGGGCCTCCCAAGCCATCAGGGCGCCCTGTTGGCTTGACACCAACAGGTGGCCCCCCTCAAGTATATTGACGTGCCTTGAGACTGCGTCAGTATTTCCCCAAAGAGGAAGGGATGATGCAGCACAACGACGGTAAGTATTTCCCTCAGTTATGAAACCAAGGTTATCGAATCAGAAGGAGGATCACCACCACCCAATAAGCAGCACCTGCACACAAACAACAAATACTTGCAACCCGACGCGAAAGAGAGGTTGTCAATCTCTCTACGGTAAAAAGATAGATTAGGTAGTGATAGATAGGAGAGATATATCTCTCAAGAACACAAAATAAGAAGAGCAAATAAAAAGTGCAGCAATATATTTTTTGGTTTTTGGTTTTGTAGATCTGAAAACAAAGGGGCAAAAAGATAGATCGGAAAGCAATATGTTGGAAAAGTAGACCCGGGGGCCATAGGATTCACTAGTGGCTTCTCTCATGAGTATAGCACACGGTGGGTGAACAAATTACTGTTGGGCAATTGATAGAAGATCAAATAATCATGACGATATCCAAGGTGATGATCATTATATAGGCATCACGTCCAAGATAAATAGACCGACTCCTGCCCGCATCTACCACTATTGCTCCACACATCGACCGCTATCCAGCATGCATCTAGTGTATTAAGTTCATGGAAAAATGGAGTAATGCAATAAGAGCGATGACATGATATAGACAAGATCTATTCATGTAGGAATAGACCCATCTTGTTATCCTTAATGAAAATGATACATATGTGCCTTGCTGCCCCTTCTGTCACTCAGAAAGGACACCGCAAGATCGAACCCATCACAAAGCACCTCTTCCCATGGCAAGAAAAATCGATCTAGTTGGCCTAACTAAACCAAAGATGCGAAGAAGAAATACGAGGCAATAAGTAATCATGCATATAAGAGATCAAAGAAGACTCAAATAATATTCATGGATAGAAACTGATCATGAACTCAAAATTCATCGGATCCCAACAAACACACCGCAAAAGTTTACATCAAATAGATCTCCAAGAGACCATTGTATTGAAAATCATAAGAGAGAGAGAAAGAGGAAGCCGTCTAGCTACTGCCTACGGACCCGTAGGTCTATGGTGGACTACTCACGCATCATCGGAGAGGCACCTATGAGGAAGATGAACCCCTCCGTGATGGTGTTTAGATTGGATCTCGAGGTTCTGGAACTTGCGGCGGCTAGAATTGTGTTTCGTCAACTCCCCTAGGGTTTTCCGAATATTTGAGAATTTATAGGCATCAGAGGCGGTGGAGAGGGGCCCCGTGGAGGGCACAACCCATCAGGGCGCGCTGGGGGCCCCCTGGCGCACCCTGGTGGGTTGTGCTCTCCACAACCCACCTTCCTGGCTCTTTTTTGGCCCACTGGGTGTCTTCTGGTCCAAAAAAAATCTCCAAAAAGTTTCATTGCGATTGGACTCCGTTTGGTACTGATATTCTGCGAAGTAAAAAAAAAGCAAAAACAGCAACTGGCACTATGGCACTATGGCAATAGATTAGTCCCAAACAATGATATAAAGTTGTTATAAAATGATTGTAAAACATCCAAGAATGATAATATAACAGCATGGAACAAGCAAAAATTATAGATACGTTGAAGACGTATCAGCATCCCCAAGCTTAATTCCTACTCGTCGTCGAGTAGGTAAATGATAAAAACAGAATTTTTGATGTGGAATGCTGCCTAACATGTTCGCCATATTCTTTCCTTTTGTATAGCATGGATATTTGGACTTGTAAATGATTCAAAGCAATAGACTAGTTTTAACATAATGACTTCAATACTCAAGCATGCCAACAAGCAACCATGTCTTTCAAAATATCAACACTAAAGAAAGTTATCCCTAGCCCATCATGCTCAATCATTGATCCATTCATGAAACACACTCAAATATTAGCTGTGCCCAATGCTCAAGTGCGATCATAGTGCCCCCTAGTTGGTTCTTTATAAGAGAAGATGGAGACTCAAAGTAAAAAATAAAAATTGCATAAAGTAAATAGATAGGCCCTTCGTAGAGGGAAGTAGGGATTTGTAGAGGCGCCAGAGCTCAAAGTTTTAATTGAGAGAGAAAAAGTTTGGGTGGCATGCCTTTCCTGTCAACGAAAACGACAAAGTAGCTCACAATACTTTCCATGCTAGATATATCATAGGCAGTTCCCAAACAGAAAATAAAGTTTATTCCTTTATTCACCAAACTTTCACTTTCCATGGCGGGCTGTATCCACGGTTGCCTTCCATACCAACACTTTCCAAGGAATTTATTATTTGACAACATAAAGTAATTTTTTTTTTGTTTTTTCATTTCGGGAATGGGCATCCCTATTACCGCCGCACTCTCGTGCAATGACAAGTGAATAAACACTCATCTTGAGAATAACACATCTAGCATGGAAAAATATTGGACACTCCCCACCGTTTCATGAGCGGTACGAGCACACAAAAGAGAAAATTTATTTTGAAAATTTAGAGATGGCACATACAAATTTGCTTGGAACGGCATGGAAATACCGCATATAGGTAGGTATGGTGGACTCATAAGGCAAAACATGGTTTAAGGATTTTGGATGCACAAGTAGTATTTCTACTTAGTACAAATGGAGGCTAGCAAATAGATTGAAAAGCAACCAAACCAAAAAACGAAAATTCACATAAGTGAGCATTGAGCATAACTAACACCAAATAATGCACCACAAGTAGGATGTAATTTCATTGCATAACTATTGACTTTCGTACTTGCATAGGGAATCACAAACCTTAACACCAATATTCCTACTCAAGCATAATTACTCACTAACATGACTCACATATTACTATCATCATGTTTCAAAACTATTACAAGGAATCAAGTTTAAATTGCCCAACGATCTTCATGAAAGTTTTTATTATATCCTCCTTGGATATCTATCACTTTGGGACTAGTTTCATATATTGCCATTGCTTTTTTGACAAGCTCAAACAAATCTAAGTGAAGCACATGAGCATAAAGATTTCATCTCTCAAAAAGGTATAAGTGAAGCATGAGAGGATTTCTTCAAAATTTACTAACTATCAAATTAATCTAAGTGAACATGAGAGTATTTCTACAAAAATTTCCAAGCACACCGTGCTCAAAAAAGATATAAGTGAAGCACTAGAGCAATTCTATAGCTCAAAAAGTTTAAGTGAAGCATAGAGAGCAATTCTAACAAATCATAGCATAATTTTGGCTCTCCGAAATAGGTGTGTACAGCAAGGATACAAATGAAAAACCAACAAGCAAAGCTAGCAAAGATACAAGACGCTCCAAGCACAACTCATGATATGTGACGAATAAAAATATAGCTCCAAGTAAAATACTGATGGTCGTTAGAAGAAAGAGGGGATGCCACTCGGGGGCATCCCCAAGCTTAGTTGCTTGTTACTCTTTGGATATATCTTGGGGGTGCGGTAGCATCCCCAAGCTTAGGCTCTTGTCACTCCTTATTCCTTCATCCATCGTGATCTCACCCAAAACTTGAAAACTTCAATCACACAAAACTCAAAAAATGTTCGTGAGATACGTTAGTATAATAAAGCAAATAACTACTTTAGGTGCTGTTGCAAACCCATTCATATTTTATTATTGCATTATATATACTGTATTTTAACTTTACCATGGCTCATACCCTTCAATATAACCCATAAATTCATCTAAACAAGCACACAATGCAACGAAAACAGAATCTGTCTTAAACAGAACAGTCTGTAGTAATCTGTACTCTAACCATACTTATGTAACTCTAAAAATTCTGACAAATTAGGACAACGTAAAGAATTTGTATAGCAACACTGTGTTAACATTTCATCCCAAGATCACGTTCCAGTAAAAATGAAAATTCATATACTTGACGCAAAGTTTCTGTTTCAGATTCAGCATCGCTTCTACTCATCTTATGAATCATCATAAAGGCTCTACTTGGCACAAACACTAAATAAACCATAAAACACCATCATAACAGAGGCATAATTGTGTCAACACTCAAAAACAGAAAGGAAAAGGCAAAAATAAATTTATTCATTGGGTTGCCTCCCAACAAGCGCTATCGTTTTACGCCCCTAGCTAGGCATAACACATAGATTCAAGTATTGTCATCTTTGGTTTTCGCCACTTTTGTGAGGGCCTTCTCGAATCCGGGGGGCTCTTTACGTTTCCCCAAATTTTCAGGAGAAGAAACCATCCTGAGATCCAAAATATCCAAACGCTTGTTGCAAAGGGTAATCAAAGTATTCAAGCGATTGAGGTTCCAACTAATATGTTTGAGGGGTTCGTGATATTTTTGTAACTCGACCAAGTGCTTATGTAAGTCACCCAATTTGTCGAGAATTTGAACCCCCTCTTGTGAAAAAGCAAGTCCCTTTTTTGGTGGAGGAACCCCCAAAATCCCTTCCAAAACTTCATAAGCGGCGTTTGCATCAAGTTCAATAAAATTCCCCTTAGAGGCAAAATCCAAAAGCTCTCTCTAATGCAAAGCCAATCCAATGTAAAAATTTCAAAGCAAAACTTTTGCGTCTCCTTTTAGATTGGAAATACGATAGGATTCCATTAACCTATACCAAGCATCTTTCAAATTTTCCCCTTGTTTTTGTTTGAAGTATAGAACTTCAAAATCTGGTGACAAAGGGGGGGTAGTAACACTAGTCATAGCAACAAGATAGGCAAACAAGATTGCAAGCAAGGAAGAGATCCGGCGAGAAAAAGGCAAACGAAAAAGAGGGCGAATAAAACGGCAAATTGGTGAAGTGAGGGAGAGGAAAACGAGAGGCAAATGGCAAATAATGTAATTGCAAGGAGATGAGATTTGTGATTAGGAACCTGGTAGATGATGATGGAGTCTCCTCGGCGCCTGAGATAGGCACGTAGAAGAGACCGCTTCCTCCCCGGTAACGGCGCCAGAAATTCCTTTGACGTGGCTTGAGACTGTGTCGGTATTTCCCCAAAGAGGAAGGGATGATGCAGCACAGCGACGGTAAGTATTTCCCTCAGTTATGAAAACAAGGTTATCGAACCAGTAGGAGGATCACCACCACCCAATAAGCAGCACCTGCACACAAATAACAAATACTTGCAACACGACGCGAAAGAGAGGTTGTCAATCTCTCTACGATAAAAAGATAGATTAGGTAGTGATAGATAGGAGAGATAGATCTCTCAAGAACACAAAATAAGAAGAGCAAATAAAAAGTGCAGCAATATATTTTTGGGTTTTTGGTTTTGTAGATCTAAAAACAAAGAGGCAAAAATATAGATCGGAAAGCAATATGTTGGAAAAGTAGACCCGGGGGCTGTAGGATTCACTATAGGCTTCTCTCATAAGTATAGCACACGGTGGGTGAACAAATTACTGTTGGGCAATTGATAGAAGATCAAATAATCATGAGGATATCCAAGGCGATGATCATTATATAGGCATCACGTCCAAGATAAGTAGACCGACTCCTGCCTGCATCTACCACTATTACTCCACACATCGACCGCTATCCAGCATGCATCTAGTGTATTAAGTTCATGGAAAAACGGAGTAATGCAATAAGAACGATGACATGATGTAGACAAGATCTATTCATGTAGGAATAGACCCATTTGTTATCCTTAATGGCAATGATACATGCGTGCCTTGCTGCCCCTTCTGTCACTAGGAAAGGACACCGCAAGATCGAACCCATCACAAAGCACCTCTTCCCATGGCAAGAAAAATCGATCTAGTTGGCCTAACTAAACCAAAGATTCGAAAAAGAAATACGAGGCTATAAGTAATCATGCATATAAGAGATCAAAGAAGACTCAAAAAATATTCATGGATAGAAACTGATCATGAACTCAAAATTCATCGGATCCCAACAAACACACCGCAAAAGTTTACATCAAATAGATCTCCAAGAGACCATTGTATTGAGAATCATAAGAGAGAGAGAGGAAGCCATCTAGCTACTGCCTATGGACCCGTAGGTCTATGGTGGACTACTCACGCATCATCGGAGAGGCACCTATGAGGAAGATGAACCCCTCCGTGATGGTGTTTAGATTGGATGTCGAGGTTCTAGAACTTGCGGCGGCTGAAATTGTGTTTCATCGACTCCCCTAGGGTTTTCCAAATATTTGATAATTTATAGGCATCACAGGCGGTGGAGAGGGGCCCCGTGGAGGGCACAACCCATCAGGGTGCGCCGGGGCCCCCCTGGCGCACCCTGGTGGGTTGTGCTCTCCATAGCCCACCTTCCTGGCTCTTTTTTGGCCCACTGGGTGTCTTCTGGTCCAGAAAAAATCTCCAAAAAGTTTTGTCACGATTGGACTCCAATTGGTACTAATATTCTGTAAAGTAAAAAAACAAGCAAAAACAGCAACTGGCACTTTGGCACTATGTCAATAGGTTAGTCCCAAAAAATGATATAAAGTTGTTATAAAATGATTGTAAAACATCCAAAAATGATAATATAACAGCATGGAACAAGCAAAAATTATAGATACGTTGGATACGTATCTTATATTCTTGCTCCATAAATTCATATATATTCCAGAAAAAAATCCTCATGAAGTTTCAGGTCATTTGGAGTCCAGAGAAATTTCAGCTTTTTTCTTGGTTTTCAGGTCCATAATTCCAGTTTTCGGTAATTTCCCTCTTTGTGATGTACCTTGTAAATTAAGGGAGAAAAAGCATAAGAATTGTATCATAAAGTGGAATACTGACCAAGAATAATGTAGTTATCAATAAGAAATCATGATGCAAAATGGACGTATCAATACTAGAATGTCGTCTTGGCTATATCAGCCGCTTTGAAGGGCTGGAATTCTATCATATCGCACGAGACAACAATTAGGCTGCCTATACCCTTGCAAGAATGGGTGCAAAACGTGATCCGGTTCCAGAAAACACGTTTCTAGAACGGCTCTTTAAGCCGTCCGTGGTTTGGCAAGATGCAAACACCGCACGGCCACCCAAGACTCCGGAAAGGTAAGCTCTCCGGCAGCCGAAGAAGATAAGGGGATAATGGGAGGCTCATCCATTGAGGAAACAACTCCGGCTCATGAAATCAAGGTAGTAATCGCACCATGGACCGAGCCTTTCCTTAGGTACTTACTCCATAACGAGTTACCCGATGACCAGACCGAAGCGCGAAGGATAATCCGCCGATCCAAGGCATATCGGGTCCATGAGGGGGAGCTATATAAATGAAGCATCACAGGCGTCCTCCAGAGGTGTATAGCTGAAGAGGATGGCCGCAAACTCCTTTTCGAAATCCATTCCGACATCGCCGGCCATCATGCCGCATCTCGGGCTCTAGTCAGTAAAGCTTCCAGAGTAGAATTTTATTGGCCTACGCCAAGGAGGACACAAAAAACTTGGTAGATCGATGCCCCGACTGTCAGGTTTTTGCAAAACAAAGCCATATGCCAGCCACGGCTCTTTGGACTATCTCAATTACCTGGCCTTTTTGCAGACTGGGTGCTCGACATGGTTGGCCCTCTTAAACGGGACTCACACAAGAAGAAATATTTACTTGTCATGGTGGACAATTTCGCAAAGTGGAACGAGGCTAAGCCGGTCTCAACCGCTGAGGCCGTCCAGGTCGTAGAATTCATCTCTGGCGTGGTGCACTGATATGGTGTCCCCCACTGTATAATTACCGACAACGGCTCAAATTTTACCGCCAATGAAATCAAGGTGTGGTACGAAAAGATGGGCATCCAGCTTGACTATGCCTCTGTATATCACCCGAGACCAATGGACAGGTCGAATGCGCAAACGGCCTTGTTTTAAGTGGCATTAAGCCACACTTGGTCTGCTCCTTGAAGGAGTGATACCTCTCTAACGTATCTACTTTTGCAAACACTTTTGCTATCGTTTTAGACTCTAATTTGCATGATTTCAATGAAACTAACCCGGACTGTTGATGTTTTCAGCAGAACTACCTTGTTGTTATTTTTATGCAGGAATAAAAGTTCTCGGGATTGGACAAAACTTTCTGGATATTTTTTATGGAATATATAAATATACAGGAGCGAAGGTCCACCGGAGGGGGGCCACCAGTTGCTCACAAGGCAACAGAGCGAGCCTACCCTGCCCTATTACCTTGTGGGGCCCACGTGGCTCCGTTGACCCTAATCTCAAGCCTATAGATTCCTATTCTCCGAGAAAAAATATGAGAGAAGTTTTCATCGCGTTCTATGAGAAGGAGCCACCGCCACCTCCAGTTCTTCCTCGGGAGGGCTAATCTGGAGTCCGTTTGGGGCTCCGAAGAGGGGAATTCATCGCCATCGTCATCACCAATCCTTCTCCATCAACAATTCCATTATGCTCACCACCGGGAGTGAGTAATTCTTTTGTAGGCCTGCCGGACTGTGATGGGATTGGATGAGATTTATCATGTAATCGAGTTATTTTGATAGGGCTTGATCCCTAATATCAACTATGTTCTGAGATTGATGTTGCTATGACTTTCCTATGCTTAATGCTTGTCACTAAGGCCCGAGTGCCATGATTTTAGATCTAAACCTATTATGTTTCCATGAATATGAGAGTGTTTTGGAACTTATCTTGCAAGTTGTATACACCTATTATGTGTTATGATCCGTAGACCCCAAGGCGACAATAATTGGGATCATCTCCGGTGATGACCATAGTTTGAGGAGTTCATGTATTCACCATGTGTTAATGCTTTGTTCTGGTTCTCTATTAAAAGGAGGCCTTAATATCCCTTAGTTTCCCTATGGACCCCGCTGCCACGGGAGGGTAGGACAAAAGATGTCATGCAAGTTCTTACTATAAGCACGTATGACTATATACGAAATACATGCCTACATTATATTGATGAATTGGAACTAGTTCTGTGTCGCTCTAGTGTGTAACTGTTACATGATGAATGTCATCCAAGTCAATTATCCATCACTGATCTATGGCCTACGCTTTTTGCATATTGATCTCCGTTAAGTTACTTTCGTTACAACTGTTGCTACAATCATTACAATTTGCTGCTATTACTATACCTATTGCTTTCGTTACCGTGCTACTTAAAACTTCATTGCAAAAAAGAAATTCTAGGTGTGGTTGAATTGACAACTCAACTGCTTAGACCAATAAATATTCTTTGGCTCCCCTTGTGTCGAATCAATAAATTTGGGTGAAATACTACCCTCGAAAACTATTGCGATCCCCTATACTTGTGGGTTATCAAGGAGTCCGACTGTCACTGGTTGGAGGAGCTCGACTCCGTACTATGGGGCTTACGCACTACACCCAACCGGTCTATAGGTTACACACCTTTTTTCATGGTGTATGGAGCCGGGGCCGTTCTACCTTGCGACACCATTCACGACACACCTAGAGTGCTCATGTATAATATTACACCAAGTAAACCAACTAGCATCAATTACAAGATGTAATCAACACTACTAGCAACCCATAAGTACCAATATGAGGTCTTGGGACAAAGATTGAATACAAGAGATGAACTAGGGTTTGAGATGAGATGGTGCTGGTGAAGATGTTGATGGACATGAGTCCTCCCACGATGGAGGTAGCGTTGATGATGACGAAGGCTTCGATTTATCCCCTCCCGGAAGGAAGTATCCCCGGCAGAATCGCTCCGCTGGAGAGCAAAACTGCTCCTACCCAGGTGCCACCTCGAGATGGCGGCACTTCGTCCCAAAAAAATTATCTTCATTTTTTCTAGGGCAAATCGCACCATATAGGAGAAGAGGGGCCCCGGAGGCCTGTTGGTGGGCCCACAAGCTCACATGGCGCGCCCTAGGGGGTGCCACCTGAGCTTGTGGCCCACTGGTGGCTCCCCTCCCGATGATTCTTTTTCCAATATTTTTTATTAATTCCAAAATAATTCTCCATATATTTTCAGGTCATTTGGAGGTCTGAAGAATATTCAACTCTATTATAGCTTTTTCAGATCCAGAATTCTAGCTGTCGGCACTTTCCCTTTTCATGTAAATCTTGCATAATAAGAGCAAATGCATTAGAATTCCATTATAAAGTGGAATAATGACCTAAAAGTTATAAATAATAGTAGGAAAACATGATTCAGATGGACAGATCATTGGTTTTGTTCTTCTTTCTTGTTGACATGTTTCGTCATCCCTTTTACCTAGTCATCTGTGTCTGGCCAAACGATGATGGATGCCATCACACCGAGAGGGCCCTTAGAATATCTCTCCATCATCGGAGGAGCAGATCTCACTCTTGAGCTATCTAGCCCCTTGTCAAAAAAATTGACGAACATGTAAGCTATAGTTATGATCACCGTGTTACAGATGACATGTGAGCACCCCAATGTCCCTCGTACGGTAAGAAGTGACTAGGTAACTCTCATGGTCTAAGGAACTAAAGCATACGCTAAATCTTCATGTTATATTGATTGACTTGTGGTGATAGTATCTCAAAGTATAACAAACAAGTTGGGTTAATTCAATATGATCGTCCTTCTAATGTCATACTCTCAAAGCAGTTATAGCATAGAATATAAACTCTTAATTATAAACGTGTAAATAAATAATACAATATTATTGCCTCTAGGGAATATTTCCAACAGACCCCACATGGTGCACATGAATTTGACGTATCCCTTGCCTCTTAACGAATTATGCATGTAAGTTAGTTGTAGGCGCAGAGCAAAATGAAGGCGGAAGGCTGTAATAATTTGGAGTGAAGTGTGGACAAAAGTAAATTGGGCTAAATAAATAAAAGAGCAACACGGAGTAAATAAAATGATTAAACTAACAAGAGAATTAAGGCATTCTCAGGGAGTCCGAAATTCCCACTAGTATGTGTCTAACGTGGCATATCTATTGCATAGTCCTAGGCTGGATACTTGAGTCATCTTGATGTTTGTAATTGGCCTCATCCGGGTACAGTATACATGCTACTCACTGTAGACTCTATATCACGCACATCACTATCATATTTTCATCACTCCAGTACTGATATGCTATTGCATAGTCCTAGGTTGGATACTTGATGTATCTTGATGTTTCTAATTGGGTGGATTGGGGTACAATATATGTTCTACTCAAGGTAGACTCCATATCATGCACGCCGCTATCATAGTTTCCCCAATCGTTGTCATTACGGTAATTAAGGATTTCAACGTGGACG
This sequence comes from Elymus sibiricus, assembly GCA_039707655.1. NCBI lineage: Eukaryota > Viridiplantae > Streptophyta > Magnoliopsida > Poales > Poaceae > Elymus > Elymus sibiricus. The sequence goes on along the minus strand of CM077667.1, from coordinate 448,316,870 downwards.
TGGCCACATTAAGGGTTCTCTGCTACTCCTCTATCAATTGCAAAGTTCGGTAAGAGAGGATATTACTGTCACCTCTATACCCTATGTCATAACCTTTTACAACGACAATAATATGCTCCATGGCTATACAAGGCGGAAATTCTGAGTCGAACCCCTTCACAACATTCACTGAGGCTATTAAATCGAACATTCAACAGATAATATCATATCCTTATAAGTGTTCAACACCTATATATACTAGGGTTCATTCCATACCCCCGAGAACTAAGGGAACCACTCACACATGGAGATAGCAAGCATCATACAAATAACGGTGGTAAACAAGTACGCTGAATATGAGTAATGCACGCATGGATCTAGTAGGGTTCGCTATTACAAAAAAATGGAGATGTCATTGTGGTGAAGATGACAATGGATATGGCTGATGCGGGCGTCTACTTGCACGAGGTGATGGCGATGGGGAAGTCCTTATGGTCAATTATTCCTCCTCTGGTTGCCTTCTGAAGGCTAGGGTTATGTGTTCTGGAGATGTTTTTGGTGGCAGTGGTCGCCTGATCCACGATCCAATAACGCAGGGGTAAAATACGACCAAACGGCGGTGTCTGGTGTGACTGGTGGTACGAGCACATGTGCAATCGCTCTGGACTCCCCTATGGAGTTTCTCTATCACCATATCTTGGTGTTGTTTTTATATCATGTTAATTGACGTGACTTTATCACCATATCTTGGTGTTGGTTTTTATACACACAAAGTACTCCCATGGAAAAATCATGGCGAAAACAAGGAAAAAAGAGGTGCGCAGAACACGGTAAAATCTCGCAAACCCTAATTCTAAATTGCAAAACAAAGCTAAAAATAACGTAAATTTGGGACTCATCAATAACATTACTAAAATATTGTGGGGAAGATAGATGATGTTTTAATAGTGTCCGGAAGGAAATATGTGCCTATATACTTTATTGTGATGGACATAGAGGCTAATCATCTATGCAAAATTACTTGGAAAGGCGTTTCACGAGAACTGTTGAAGCTATTATAGATATGACGGAAGGGAAAATAAAATTCAAATTCCCTATGTCGAATAGATTGGAACAATTTCCTATGAAAAGACCAAAGTTCATTGTAACACTTCAATAAAGATTTATTGGTAAAAGGGAAATGGTAATGGTAACACTTGAAAACCAACAAAATTATCAATGACTAGCTAAAAGGCATTAAAGGAAGTGCCCGTGAGAGGCTCCCGGTAGTTATCCTTTTATTTTTATTTGGTTTTCTTCCCATTGATATGCTACCATGTCAATGATTTTTTTTTTCTTTAATAAAGTGGCAACAATTGCCATTAGCATTATTTGGTTGCAAGTAATTGTTGTGTTGTGTTGAAACTATAGTTTTATTGTTATTGCAAAAACCGTTCCTCTACAATGGAGCGTGATAAAAAAATCACGCAAAAAATACACAATATGCTTTTATAGGTCCTCTATTTTTATAACCATTTCATAATCTTTTGAGTTATAGAAGTCGAGATCAAAATTACCTTTCTATGTGTTGATCTGCCTTGACAAATATCTGCCTTTCTGTGCCATATATTTGTATAGGTTGTGTCTCATGCATATTTGAAACCTCGTGATTCGCACTTCTGGGCTTGCGTAATGGCGACAATGAAACATCTCTTTCGCTTTGGGTATTTTGCGATAAAGGATGGGCCAAAGATACGTTTCTGGGAGGACATTTGGGTAGGCAATGCCAGTCTCTGAGAACAGTATCCACTTTTACAGAACTCGCGAAACGAATAGTACTATTGCGCAGGTACTCAGTTCATCCCCGTCGAATATTTCTTTCAGGCGGGATTTGATTGACCCTGACTTATGTCATGGCAAAATCATCTGTCCCGCCTAGATACGATTAACCTGACACAAGGTCGGGGTGTGTTTCGCTGTAATCTCACTACATATGAGTCTTTCATAGTAGACTCTATGTACCAAGCGCTAACATATTCTGAGGTACCGGTTAATAATAACATGAAAAATTGGAAGTCGAAGATTTCAAAAAAAAATCTTTATGTGGTATCTTCGAAGGGAGTAGTGCTAACCAAAGACAACCTCACAGCTCGCAACTGGCGAGGGGGTAAGAAGTGTAGCTTTTATACTCATGACGAGATAATCAAACACCTCTTCTTTCGATGCAAGTTTGCTCGTTCTATGTGGTCACTCATCCAAATAGCATCAAATTTGTATCCGCCCACAAGTGCTGCCAATACTTTTTATCAATAGTTGAACGGTATTTCAAATAGGTTTATAACGCTAATAAGGGTGGGAGCATATGCCTTACTATGGTCGTTTTGGCTATGTATAAACGATTTAGTTATTAATTGCAAAAATGCTTATCCTATGCAAGTTATTTTCCGTTGTACACACTCGCTTTGTATGTGGTCTACGCTACAACGGGCGGAGTACCAACCATTGTTCAAGGCGTTGGGTACGCGGTTGGAGCAGGTGGCGACAGAGGTTTTTACCCAACATGGGTGTCAGCATAATCTCTGAATCAGTCCACCATCCCTCTCAACATAGGCTTAGTGTCGGTCTATAAGACTACTGTTTTCGATATGTTGGTGTTTTTTCTTCTTTCTTTCAGACTTTTGATGTTTGGTTGTGTGAATCTTAGTTATGCAAAGGCCGGGTGTTACTTATCATGATTTGTATCCACTTGATGCTACATTTTGAGATAATAAATGTGCCCTTTTATTGAAAATATATATATATTTGTATGAATAGTTTTGTGACTATCCTTGACCAGGAGAGATCCTTTAGTTGTGTAACATGCTGTCGATATTCATAAATGGATTTTCATGATTTATATACATTGAGTAAACCCCCTAGTAATTACTTTATGGACTAACCAACTCACAAGCTTATTCAAGTTTTATGTGGATAATTTTTTTATATTTTAGGAAGCCATAGCTGACAAGGGAATGGCCAAGATGAGCAAATAGGCAATCTTGGTGATTCACAAGGCATGCCCATCTTATATTTTTCAAGAAGATTCAAAAGTAAAAGCTTGGGGGATGCCCAAGGCATCAACATATTAGTAGACTTTGATACAAATTTTTTATTCTTTCATGCATTCTGTGCTAACTCATTTTTTCTTTTCGAATATGGTCAATAATCACATCATAAATTTATCATTATTATTATTATGGAGAATATATTTGCATGGCTTAAGAATTGTTTGTTTACTCTTTGTGCTTCACTTATATCCTGAGTAAGTGGCGGTAGAAACATCAAAAAATTAATTGTTCCCTTTTTATATGTTAGGGAGTTGGAACATAATTGGTATGGACTTGATTTTTATCTATGGATTATGTGTTAAAAGGCTAGTACTTATGTCGTATAAAGTTGCATAATTTCTAAGTGCTTAGCTAGAGCGGAATTAGAATTTAAAACTCATAACATTTGGTACTTGATGGATTGCTTGGTTTAACCAAAGATTGTTCGGTTGCATGACAGTAAACGGTCAAGTACCTATACATGTTGGATGATAAGAACCCCATGGACAAATTGTCATCATTTACATAGTTTGAGTTATGTTTACATTCAACGAAAATAACTCTCTACCAATGGTGCCAGCTACACACGGTCTCAATTTTTATCTCTAATTATTTTGGTAAAATATTTTGGACCATGGAAAATAACTTTATAACAAAATAAAGTTATTTTCATGTTGTGGGACAAGCCATGCAAGCAAAATGGCACTTGTGCCAAAAAAGCAAAGCAAAAATACACAGAGAAGTGAGAAAAAAGGTCCTTCTATACAACGAAAAGGCACTTGTGGCAAAAAAAAAGTAAGCAAAAAGACAAAGTGAAGTGATAAAAAGATTTTTTATACAACAAAAATGCACTTATGCCAATGCTATAAAAAACCTGACACCTCGTATATATATAAGGCACTTTATTCGAAAGGGTGTGTAGGTGTCATCATGCATGCGTAGCTACCACCATGCGTGGCTACCAACAAAAACTGAAGTAAGAGATGTGTATTGATAATCATTGAGATGTGTTACTCCTACATGAGAGAATTGAAAAATATGTATCAAGGACACACACACACACACACACACACACACACACAGAGTATACACCAAAGAAGTGCTTCAAATTACCACCCACGTAAGTAGTAGAATCATAAGTCCTTCAAAGTAGCATCATTTCATGCACTGAAAACTTAGGAAGTTTCATGAGCTTCATATTGTTTTATATACAAGTGGCAGTAGGAACTTTACTGAAAGGATCGAGATGAACCAAGACAGGGGGTGGGGGATACGTACAATTCCAAATTTTAGGCAATGCCGATTATCAAGGTTAGTCTAGACAATTGTTGTGGTGAGATAAACAATACAATATAATGTGACCAACCAGAGGCGGAGCGTAGGCGGGACAATTCCGGGCCTTGCCCCCCCCCCCCCCCCCCCCCCCCCTCTTCCTGAAAGGATTTTTGCCAAATATGCTTGTTTATCTACTAATGGCTCTATTAATCCTCCGGCTCTCTAATCACCTTGGACTTTTCTGCGTCATAATACACTCGTTTGGCCCCCTCTAATATTTCGTTCATGCTCCGCCACTGTGACCAACAAGCTATAGTGAATGTAAGGTCAAGAGACCAAAGAAACCACAAGTAAAGATCTAGCGTTAGGAATAACTGGAGATGAGGATGTACCCCAATGTTCACTTTCTTGGAAGAAAGATTGCTTCCGTTGGAGGGATGATTGTTATCACAAAGGCAAACAAACACCACGAAGGCTCATCTTATTCTTCTTACGATATCATAATAAATGTGATTCTCAACCACTAGTGGTAGACCCTTAGGTGGATGCGAGACGGATCGACCGTTGGATTCAACACCTCCCATGTGTCTCGGCAACCTCGCCCAATGAGCCTAGCCCATTTTTATCGCTCGAATCGAGTGACCAGACACATTACTTAGAACAACTAGGAAAGTAAGATAAGATAAGCCAAAGGGGTTTCAATAAACTACATGCACCCGCCTATTTTGGTTGGTAAAATTCATTTTGATCCAGGTGCAAGGATACAAGACTTCTATAAATGAGAAGTAAAGACTTCCCGAGACATCACCCACTAGCCAGAAGCTTCTGAAGCCCAAGCATTTACCTCTTTTTCTAGAGAATCTAGAGAAAGCAAGATAAAGTGAAGCGATAAAGTTTTCAAACTCGGACGAATATCTCTTCTCCGAAAACTTGCATTTCTTGCGACATTGCAATACTTCATTTTTTTTATACTTATATACTATGTGGCTATGAAGGCCCAAAAAGATCTGTTACAGTGATCATCCAAACACTACGAAGAAATGGTGATAATAATGGCTTGTTTTTTCCATCCACCCGTGCTGCCGATACATCCAAGCTATTATTTACACATGCATGGAAAGAGATGACCGACCCCTCCAATGTACCAACAAGCGTGTTGTCAAAGCCACAGAGGACTAAAGCTCCAAGTAAGTGAGCGTTTACTCCATCTGCATCCTTGGCCCAGGACCACTTACTGACTTACCAGCAGCTGGCCGGCCGGCCGGCCGGCCGGCCTAGACCTAACAGCCAGGGGCAAACAGCGAAAGAGAAAGCAGGACATGTGAGAAAACTCAGGGTTAAGTTAAGGAGATGTCAAGATCTGTACTTTTGTCGCATGCAGCAAGCACGAATAGATCTGATGGGGTTCGAAAGCAACATGACATGATCAATGCTGCTAATAATCAATCTTTGCCACGGCCAAAGAGGATCTGATGCCACGCTGCTTTTGTTATGGGGACACATCGTGTTATGGGGGAGATCAGGACAGTGCAGGGGTTTCTCGGCAGTACCAGATGGCCGCCACTGTTCCCGGTTTATGTTGTGGATGTACAGTGCCGGTGCATGAGAGGAAAATGAGCTAGCTTAATCTAGGGGAAAAGCATTTCAAAAAGGGAGAAAGAAATTCGTCGTCCTGGGAGCTTAGGCTGTTTGCTGACTAATTAGTGAGGCCAACCAGGCGGATAAGGTGCCCATTTTCCCCATTATGGGCTAGCACATGATTGTTAGGGTTTTGTTTTATTCCTTGTGAAATTGTGCAAGAAAAATGGGGAGAGTGGCTCAACCAACTCAAAGCAAGCTCATGCATGGCAACATAGCATGGGTGCAATTTTCAGCGCCTGCTAACAGCCACCCAACCTAACCTAGTTCATGAAAGATCGTAAGCTCACTCATGCATGAAACATGAGTAGGAAAGCATTTTGGTTTGCTTCCGAGCATGGAGTGTAGCAAGAACTATACTCATCTAGTACGAGTACGAGCAGGTGCTGGCTATCACACCATGTCACATCAATGGCATGCCTGCCTGCTGCTTGGGGTAGTACTCCAGTTATTACTTGTGAGTTGGTGCGAGTGCCCAACCAAAAGGCTGCAACGCCTTTAACCACGCCACGCCGGCTGCTGATGAACTACGTACGCCGCTAGCTAGCAAATCAGTGTTCTTCTCTGCCATGGCACACATGAATGTGGGGTTACCATGCCATGATCAATCACAGACTCGTCGATCGCCGGCCGACGGTGGATTAGAACGCACGAAAGCACTCTCACTGGCGCGAGGTTGCTTAGGTTGCAGGTTTAGATCTTGTCCTAGAATGTTTGTCATTGTGGACAAAACCTAGATACTAGATGACTTTGAGTCAAGAAAAAATATAGTGGAAATTCCAGTTACAGCTTGCAGAAAACCTTGACGTCTAAACATGTTCTTATCAAGTTCATTGAGTCAAGAACTTCGTTGAGCATCTTTGATTCCTTGGGGGATCAAAATATAATGATATTTTTCAGGAATCTAGTGGTTTTTTATATATTTTTGCGGGTAACCAATGACGTGAAGTTGATATACAAGAGTTTACAAACTAGGCCTACACTCCTATATAAACATGTCTCCACGCCCGAAAAACCAAGACTTGCACCGATACTGAAGCAATGTCTTAGATTTGCTCATGTTTCCTCTCACCCTTTTCTTCTTCTAAAAGCTAAACACAACCACACAGGTAGTACCCACAAGGCAAAAAGTCTCAGCAAAGTTTATTAATCTGGCGCAGCAAGGCGCCAAGGAGGTACCAGAAATGACATGGTGGGCGGCCTGCATGGTGCATGTGAGGCCGGCCAAGCCAAGGACACGCACGCATCAAGTCCAAAAGAGGGGAGGGGTTGGTTGGGTTTTGTACTCCAATGGCGCCACCAAACCACAAACTTGTTATTAGTCCTGGCGAGGAAGGGTGAGGGAGGGGGGCAGGGCCCCAACCCCCAACCCCAATCAACTCCAGTCAAGAACATGCAGTTGCTGTCCAATTACTCATCTTCCTTGCTAACCCAGCCAAAGCAGCTAGCTTAGCTCTAGCTTGGGGGAAAAGTGTTAGCTGCTGGGTGTTGGGTGTGAGCGAAGGGAGCAACCCTACAGACTACAGTGCTGGCCGGCCGGGCCACCAACATGGCTTAACTGCTAACTTGCAAGTGCAAAATGCACAATACAATGAAGTTAATGGGCAATGATGATGGTGGCGGTCGACCACGGAAACCAGATCGACGCCGGAAAACCTAGCTAGCTTCACATCTCGTGCAAGGCAGCGCGTTGCGGTGATGGGAGGCCCCTCACATGCGCCGGCATATGCCATCGAAGGCTTTGGGGCCAGCCCAGGCGGCACAACATGATGCAGTGTAGCTTATTAATCAGTTCATCATTCCTTCATGCATGCATGCATGCATGCACACAGTTTGTTGCTGGATCATCACGTATACCGCGTCCATGGACCATGTATAGTGCGTTGATGGATCACGTACGATCCTCATTCTTCCGAAAGGGCCTGGGGCTCATCGCACGGAAAGATTCTTCTACTACGTTGACGAGTCGAGCTTAACCCACATGACCTCCGCATTTTCTCGACCCATCCACCCCGTCGACCTCCAACAGTGCGCGTGCCCGCGACACGCAGCCGATCTGCTCGATCGTGCTCGACATACGCTACGTAGGCTAGCCGCAGAGCCGGCGACGGGCCTATGATCCGGTGAGGGTGCACTGCACCACGGCCGCGACGGCCACCACCCCGGTTCGAATTACGGGCTCGCGCGGGTACAGCCGGCGGCGTCGCTGTCCATCATCGACCAACACCAACACCAACACGCACTAGACATATACCGGCCATCCGTCTACACACCCGCAAGTCCTGGCTTGGTGGTTTGGTGGATCGATATCGGTACTTGCTCACGGGTCAGCATGAGTGAGGAAGATAAAAAGCGTACGTCGCTCCCGGGAAAAGGGACCCAGGAACTCTCCGGCGCCATGCCCAAGCGTTACGTCAGGTGCGACGAATGGACCGGGCAGGGACCTCTCTCGACACAACCATATGTTCTCTCTCGGCTAGAGCGGCGGAGATTCAACCTTGCTGACGAGTTTTCCTCCCGGCGGAGAAATGTCTCGGGTCGAGAGTCGGGACCAAAGGGCGCCCCCCGTTTACACGAACCAACCACTGCAAGTATCTGGCTGGCTAAGTGGCTACTTATGACGCACATGATCCTCTTCCAAAGTGTTGACGAAAACTTGACTAGCTCGGCCGAGCTTGCCTAAGCGAGCCACGGTCGGGTGGATTTTATCGACTCAAACTAAAGTATCAATAGAATACAAACACAGTGAGCATATACCTGACCTCTACATAGCGGATGCACACGATTAATACCGATACACACATAAACACGCCGGTAAAAAATCATATAAGATTAAAAGTATGTGTTGGCAAGGAAAAAAAACAAAACGACCTCTGTATGTATGATTTTGCTCTTTGTCTCCATGATCTTTTGTGTGCGCGTGCTCGTTGATGTTGACTGTGCACATCCTAATCGTGCAAAGACTGGGTGTATGCTTATCCCAATACCTCGTTATGAGCTAATGAAGAACACCCTCTATCGAAAAATAAAGCGGATGACAGTCGTTTTAGACTACACACGACAGCCGGGCATACATACAGATCCAGGAAGCGTGTGTTTGCGGTGGTACGAGTCAATAAGTTGCTGCTTGCAACGTACGCAGCCGATGGATGATGATGGAGCCGACACGGGGTGGTGACGAAGGGTGACCGATTGTCAGCGCACGGCGGGAGGAGGTCCCATCTCCCATGCGTTGCATCACATGACATGGTCCGGCCGGCCGGCTGCTCCTGTAGCGGCAGCTGCTGCTGCTGCACGTCGGAGGCACAGGCGCAGGCCGGCGTGAGAAGGAAGCATCCTCCTGTTGAGTTGAGGTGCGTTGGGTCCTCATCAGTTGCTACATCCTACCCTATCCCTCCTTTAAGCCAGTTTTGTCTGGCCGTCCTACGTGCATCACATGAACCAGTGACATAAGTTGGGTCCTAGGGAGCACATCCTATCATATGGAGCACATCCCATCATATGGATGCCCATTATCGAAGGAAACATCCTGTGGATGGATCATGTCATGAGTTAATTAGGTCCTACTAGGCCCTAGTTAGGAGCGGCCGACTGCCATCGGCCTAGCTTAGTTAACTGCCTTTACGCCTACTTGTGCAATGGGTCCTCTTTGGCCGTTCGATCTAGCACGCTTTGAACGGATTGCATCGATGCACAATCTTTTTGTAAGAAAGGTTAAAACTTGCATCCTCGGATTTTTCATAGAATATATCAAGCAAATTCATGACACAAACTTACAATCAGAGTACATAGTGGTCGGCAATGGCATAACCATTTACAAAGATGAGGTTGATAACACCTACCACCAAGTCCCAATCTTCCAAAGCAATCACTTCAAGGAAAAAGTGTGCACTCACCCCCAACGTCGCTAAATATCCGAGTCTCTGAAGATCCAAACAACGATTTTCACAGTCATTTCATTTCATGATGCCCAATTCAACCAACTATTCAAAGCTAGAACAACGGCACGCAAAACAAATGCAGTGACTTCTCCAAGAGGATGACACAAACGCGTGGAATGACTCCGGTGAAAAGGTTGAAAAGCTCCATTTCTCTCTTCTCCTTTAGCTTTGATCTTTATTTTTGCGCCGAGTCAGTTTACGGTTGAGCGTCCCGTTCTAGAAGAGGAGACAAGGTACCTGCAGTTATCGCCACTGTTGTCAACCCTCGTGATTGGGCAGGCTTGAGAAGAATGAATCATGATCTCCAAAGCAGTGGCCATGATGGACGCACGGGCGAGTAGAGACGGGAGGGCTTCCTATCATGTGGATGCCCATTATCGAAGGAAATATCATGTGGATGGATCATTCCATGATTTAGGTCCTATTAGGCCCTAGCTAGGAGAGGTCGGCTACCATCTGCCTAGTTTAGTTAATTGCCTTACGCCTACTTATGCAGTTGATCCTCTTTGGATGTTCGATCCAGCGCGGTTTGGAAGGCTTGGATTGATGCACAAGCGTTTTTTCAGGAAGGTTAAAACTGCATCCTAGGACATAAATTTCCACAGTTTTATTACGTAAGATCTCAAGCAAATCCATGACATAAACTTACAATCATACTAGATAGTAGTCGGCAATGGCAAAACCATTTACAAAGATGAGTTTGATAAACACCTACCAGTAAGTCGCGATCTTCTAAAGCAACGACTTCAATAAAAAACCGTGCACTCATGCCAATGTCGCCAGATATCCAGGGTCTGAAGACCAGAACAATTATTTTAATTTCATATTTTTCGAAAAGGGGAAAACCCTGGCCTCTGCGTCAAGCGATGCACACATCCATTTCATTGCAGCATGCCCAATCCAACCAACTACTCAAAGCTAGAACAACATCACACCAACAAATGCAACGTTTTCTCCAAGAGGGTGTCACAAATGCACTGCTTGACTTCGACGAAAAAGATCAAAGATCTCCATTCCTATCCTCTTCTTTAGCTTTGATCTTTATTTTTGCTCCGCATCGTTTGTGGTTGTGTGTACCATCCTAGGAGAGGAGACAGTGTGCATGTAGTTACTACCATGGTTGTCATCATTGTGATTGGTAGGTTTGAGAAAAATGATTCTTGATATGCAAAGCAGTGACCATGATGGACACACGGATGAGTAGGGATGGGAGGGCTTTTCTTGATTTGCGAGGGAGGGTACACCAAGATCCTTAGATGCTTGTAGTAATATGCATCAATCAATTCAATCACGCGTCTTATTTCATCTCTCTAGAGCCTCCCCCCCCCCCAATAGTGTGTGTGTTGGGGAACGTACTCCGCAACAAAATTTTACCGTACGGTCGCATCAGGAGGGACTATGAAGATGATAGTATATATCAATCTCACCAGAAAAACGCAACTGAGAGGCAGTAGATGTTTGTGAAGATCCACTGATTCCCGTAGTTAGGTTATACCTCTAAGTCATGAGAAGTTCGCCTAGATGATCCGCCAATCTAGTGTTGAAGTAGATGACACCTCCAAGGTATCCACGCATACTGATATAGAGGTATTGCAGCACTTCATGGAACCAGCATGAAGAACAACTACGAAAAGTAGAGAGAGAAAAAGCCTAGCGGTATTTCGATCTAGATCGGGGAGAGAGAGGGTGCGACTATGAGGAGGTGTTAAACCGAGGGGCTTGGTATGTCCATGGGTGTGCCCCTCCCCATGTTGATGATATGTTAACTTCTGCAAAGAGTATGACTGAAATTAATGAACTAAAGAAGCAATTAAGTAATAAATTTGGGATGAAGGATTTGGGTGCAGCAATCAAAATACGTGGCATGAAAATATCCAGAGATAGACCATCTGGAAAATTATATCTAAGTCGTAAGGGATATATTGATAAAGTTATTTTTCTCTTTAATATGCATAATGCCAAGCTAGTAAGTACCCTGTTAGTTGCACACTTCAAATTATCATCAGCCTTATGTCCAGAGTCAGATGTTGATATTGATCACATGTCTAGAGTTTTCTATTTGAGTGTAGTTCGTTCACTTATGTATTCCATAGTTTGTTTATTTATCATATGCATTGTCAATACATACATGGCTAATCCTGGAAAAGAACACTGGAAAGCAGTTTAGTGGATTTTTAGATACCTACAGGTACTTCTAATGTTTATTTAAAGTTTGGAAAATCTAGAGATGGACTTGTTGGTTTTGCTGCTTCTGATTTTGCTGGTGATTTGAATAAGAGAAGATCACTCACTGGTTATGTTTTCACCATTGGCGGTTGCGATGTGAGTTGAAGAGCTTGTATTCCATTGTGGCTTCGTTCCACTATTGATGCCGAGTATATGGTTATTTCTGAGGCATGCAAAGAAGTTATCTAGTTGAGAGGTTTATATAATGAGCTTTATGGAGATACGTCTTGCTCTACCATATTTTGTGACACTGAAAAGTAGTATATGTCTTATAAAGAATCCAATGTCTCATGACAGAACAAAGCACATTGATGTCATATTTCACTATATCAAAAATGTTATTGCTGAAGGTCATTTGAAGGTATGCAAGATAAGTACGCATAATAATCCTACTGATATAATGACAAAGCTAGTTCATACCAATAAGTTTGAGTTTTTCTCAAACTGAGTTGGTATTTCTCACTAGTCTTATGGACTTTGACGCACAAGGTGTTTATGCTGCTTTGGATGGAGTTATTTACTTTTTTCGACTACTATAGGGAATTTGGCTGAAGGTGGAAATTGTTGAATTGTAATCCAGATTCAAGTACCATGTTGGACTAGACGTAGTACAAGCGGTGTGGGGCTTTGCGTTGGTACCGACGCGTATGAGTACAACCGTTTACTTGCCCTTCAAAGACACTTACTTGTTACACCTCATATATGTAGTTGCACCTAAAGACGGTCTATCGTCTCGTGCTTGTAAACACCTACTTCATAGTGAAGTTGTACCTTCGTGTGTGTGTGTGTGTGTGTGGTTTCTTTACATAACGGGTTTTCACGTTAAACTTGTGTCTCTTGTTTCTCATTTTATCTAACAAGATATTGATACGTCCATTTTGCATCATGATTTTTTATTGATATTTATGTTATTCTTGTCCATTATTCCCTATTATCATACAATTATTATACCTTTTCTCTCTGAATATGCAAGGTACATTACAAAGAGGGAAATATCTGGAAACTGGAATTTTGGACCGGGAAACCAAGAAAAAGGCAAAAAAATCACCAGACTCCAAATGACCTGAAACTTCACGGAGAATTTTTATGGAATATTTAAGAATTATTGGGCCAAAAATATACCGGAGGGGGACCACCTGATGGCCATAAGCCAACAGGGCACGCCCTGATGGCTTGTGGGGGCCCATCAGGTCTCCCGACCCCCCTCTTCTCCTATATGGTGTGTTTTACCCTAGAAAAAATCGTAAGAAACCTTTCGGGATGAAGAGCCGCCGTCTCGAGGCGAAAACCTGGGCAGAGGCCCTTTTGCACTCCGGCGGGCTGATTCCGCCGGGGAAATTTCTCTCCGGGAGGGGGAGATCGAAGCCATCGTCATCACCAACGCTTCCTCCTTAGTGGGAGGACAAATCTTCATCAACATATTCACCAGCACCATCTCATCTCCAACCCTAGTTCATCTCTTGTATTCAATATATTTGTCTCAAAACCTCAAATTGGTACATGTGGGTTACTAGTAGTGTTGATTACATCTTGTAGTTGATGCTTGTTGGAATACTTGGTGAAAGTTATTATGTTCAGATCCTTAATCTCCATTATTATGCCTCTGATCTTGAACATGTTGATGAGGTGTGAGTAGTTACTATTGTTCCCGAGGACATGGGAGAAGTCTTGTTATAAGTAATCATGTGAAGTTGGTATTCGTTTGATATTTTGATGCTATGTATGTTGTTACTTCTCTTAGTGGTGTCATGTGAACGTCGACTGCATGACACTTCACTGTGTTATGGGCCTAAGGGAAGTCATTGTGGAGTAACAACTAGATGATGGGTTGCTAGAGTGACAGAAGCTTAAACCACTAGTAGAAAACAGGGTACTAGTCCCGGTTCTAGAGGGCCTTTAGTCCCGGTTCTGGAACTGGGACAAAACAAGCGGGACTAATACCCAAAACCTTTAGTCCCGGTTTGCTTACGAACCGGGACCAAAGGGGCTCCACGTGGCCGCTGCGGGGTGCCCAGGCAGGAGGACATTTAGTCCCGGTTGGTAACACCAACCGGGACCAAAAGGCAGCCACGCATCAGCATCTCGCAGGGGCTGGGGGTTTTTTTTTGGAAGAGGGGTTTAGGGGTTTTGGAGGGTTAATTTAGGGGTTTCATATTGTGTTAGCTAGCTAATAGAGAGAAGTGACCTCTCTTTCTTTGTGCTTGGTCGACGCCAGCTACTATACATATAGAGAGAACTCGACGCTAGCTAGTAAGCAAATGAAGGAAACCATTAATTACACAAGATCGTCATGAACATATATAGAGAGAAGTGATATCTCTTTCTCCGTGCTTGGTCGAACAACAAGTTTTCGTATATCTATCCGACGCTACTACATATGTACAATATAACATCCCTTACAACCATTGCAATTCCACATGGTATTCTCCGTGTTCAGGTATGACGTGGTCAAGAAAGAATCCCGCCAATTCCTCTTGAATTGCTCGTATGCGATCATGTGGTAGGAGTTCATCCCGCATTTGCCAGATCTAATTTAAAGAAGGGGGTCAATACATATATATGAATGAACCTCAACACAATTGATGGTAATATATAAAATAAAATTGTGAATATTGTTTACGTACTTCAAATTGTTTCTCAGAGAAGCCCCGCTCAGAGGTATAGTGGCGAATGAACTCGCATACGTAGTATCCACATAAATGAGTCCCGGGTGCCTGGTACAAGCACTTTACGAGAATAGAGTTCAATCAAACTGATAAGCAAGCATGATAATGGTATTGATGAAACTAGAATCAATGAGAGATGCGCGGAACTAGCTAGTACTACTTACTTTGGGGTGTGTAAATTGCAGCTCCTTCTTCAGACCCGGAACCATAGTGGTGAACTTTTTCCAAACCCTGGCAGGCAAAGAAAATGATTACTTGATATCAGGAAATGAACGAAAGTTGCCGATATGGTCCCGGTATTGATTGAACTTACTTCTGGAGCATTGCAGTCATGTCCGCATAATACTTGGGATCTTTACGGAGCGAGTCTAAGACAGTTACTAATGCCCCGTCAAGGTTAATGGATAGCAGAATATAGTGGAAGCTGTGCACGCATAACTCATCAATTACATTACTTAACCTCGAGTAAGCAAAACCGAATATGCACAAGACAGTAACACTCACTTGAAGTTGTAAGGAAAGAGTATTTCCCTTTTGTTTTGATGTCTAAGGAACGCTTCTAGCAAGTTGTCCTCGGTATCTTTGGCCTCGTTTTGTACCGACCATTCATTTACGGTATTTGGGCTAATGAACCCAATGTCATAGATTTGTTCTTTTTTGCATTCGACCATCTTCAATCTGCATAATATAGTGAGGATAATTATATATACATGCAATGAACGAGCTGAGCTAGAGACTTAATTATAGAAGTAATACTTACAAACAGTAGCAAGTCATGAGTTGTTTGTCGAGGGCCTCTTGATTGTATGACTGAAATAACTCCACAAATTCAAGAGGCAGCAGGTCGACTCCAGGGAAGTTGTGCTCTTTTTTAATTCTGATCATCAAACTGTCTTTCCCAGACTTGCTGCAGGTTTCCACGTACCACTCATGCAATTTTTGCATCATCGTTGTTAGATGAGGATGATCAGGTTTGACGAGAGGCTTCCCGTGCTCGTATCTAAAGACGTCCTCTGGTTCTACTACCTCAGCCATTTCAAACTGTACATCATCGCCCACGTAATCACCAAGAGTGGTACTGGGCAGTAGCACCGAATGATTAGCGATATCGCTAGACACCTTGAGCGGGGGCACGATTGCTTCTCTTGTTCGCCGAGCTGGGGAATTGTTTTCCCACTTCTTCGTTTTTTGTCTCTTGCAGCACTGGAAGTACTTCCCGACCGCAGCGCTTCATCATGTGTCTTTGTAATTATGCGGTCATAGTTGGATAGCCGAGGCGGTGGTGGTCGCTTCAGGGCATGCAGAGTGCACTTCGCTTTCACCGGATCTACCGCTTCCTTCGGAGGTGGATCTTTCCGTGCAAAATGGGCCTTCACTTCGGCTGCACTGATTTCAACGCGTTCCTCGTCAGTCCTCTCATATGGTAACTTTGGAAGAGGCTTGAGGCTTGGACCAAATTTGAATTTCTTCCCGCCTATTGTACTGCTAGCCGCCGGAGCGGCAGCGGCGACTCTCTTCCGCTGTTGCTGACGCGCCGGAGGAGGCGTAGTGCCCTGACGTGCCGGAGGAGGAGGAGGAGGAGGCGGAGTGCCCTGACGCGCCGGAGGAGGCGAAGGAGGAGGCAGAGTGCCCTGACGCGCCGGAGGAGGAGAAGGAGGAGGCGGAGTGCCCTGACGCGCCGGAGGAAGAGGAGGAGGCGGAGTGCCCTAACGCACCGCAGGAGGCTGAGTCTGCTGAGGCGTCCAGTTTGGAAGCTTGATGTACTCCTTTCTCCATAGATAGGTACTCCTCAAAGCATTTTCCAGAAGAATAATATCCTCTTCACCTGTAGGGTTGTCAAGCTCCAGCCCCTCAAATCCATCCATTATTTCATCCACCGTCACAACAGTATAGCCATGTGGAATCGGACGGCAATGGAAAGTTCCCTCAGCTCGAGGAGGTACAACAGAGCCGACCGCCGCCTTGAAGGTCAGGTTCTGGCATTTCGTCATTAGCTCGCAATGTTCAGCCTGCGTGATACTATCCACGGGGTAGCGAGGAGCCGTGAAATCAGGCTGAACAAGCTCCGTGGAAGCCACGCTGCTTCTCTGCTGAGATGGTGGGGTAGCTTCTGGGGCAGCGTCGAAGGAAGGATCTTCGTGCCGCTCAGATGGTTGGCCGGTAGCTCACTGGCTCTCAAGTTCCTCTAGTTTTGCTAATCTTGCACTGAGCTTCTGCATTTCGCTTGCTTCCTGTTTCCTCTTTCTCTCTCGGCTTCTATAACCACCGCTGTCGGGAAACCCATGCTTCCATGGAACGGAGCCTGGGGTGCCTCGTGTTCGTCCAGGGTGTTCAGGATTCCCGAGGGCCTCTGTCAGCTCGTCCTTCTCTCTGTCGGGAATGAACGTCCCTTCCTGCGCTGCCTTGATTGCTGCCTGAAGCTTCCGAAAGGGTATTGCAAGTTGCTCGTCCGTCCAAACACACTCCCCTGTTTCTGGGTCCAAAGTTCCCCCAACCCCGAAGAACCAAGTCCTTGAACGATCTGGCCAGTGCAATGTCGCTGGTTGGACATTCTTAGCAAGCAGGTCTTGCTCAGCTTTGTCCCACAACTGTCGGGCTTTGTAGTAGCCACCTGACCCCGTGTGATGGTGATACTTCTTCTTTGTAGCATTTTTCTTGTTTGTCAGTGACCATTTCTTACCCTTCTCCGATTTCTTGTAGGCCACAAATTCGGGCCATTGATCTCTTATCTTCTCATATCGACCAATGAATTTCGGAGTCTCCTCTTTCTCGACAAACTTTGTGTTCAACTCTTTCTTCCAGTTCCTGAATAGTTCTGCCATCTTCTTAAGAGCAAACGCCTTGACCTTTCGCTCTATAACTGGGTTATTCGGATCCTCCTCTCGTGGTAGGCTGAAATTTGTCATCAGCTCGGTCCAAAGATCATCTTTCAGTCTATCATGGACATAAGAAACTTTAGGGTCCTTATTATTCTTATTCCATTGCTGGGTGTTGATCGAGACATAGTCCCTAACAACAACTCCATACTGATGTACAAATGCGTCCTTGGTCCGCTTGGGAGCAATCGGTTGGCCATCTTTCGCGACTTCTGTGATCGTGAACCTTTCATCCGGGCGCAACCTTTTCTTCGGGCCTCGTCTCCTTACCTCGTCGGACTTTGCAACAGTTGAGGCTCCCTCCTCCGTTCGGTCACCGGAGCCATGATCATGATCTCCTTCCTCTGCCATTCGGTCACCGGAGCCGTCATGATCTCCTTCCTCCTCCATTGTTGGATCACCGGAACCATCATCCTCTCCTTCCTGACCATCAGTGTCGTTGAGATACGACAAGGGGTCACCTCCGGCTCGGATTATATCCCCCAACAACTGTTCTTTTTCTAAGTCTCTGTGATCCATAATTTCTGCAAATATTACAACATGGCAATATACAAACATGAGATATCCAAATCAATACAAGGCAATGCAACAATATGATCATATAATATCACTAATACATCATCGAATAGTATCGCTAATACATCATCGAATATTATCATTAATACATCTCGAATATTATTATACAATATCACTAATACAGATATAGTTGACGTCTCGCGGCGCAGGCGGTGGACACCCAAAGAGAAGGAACTATGACAGGATCATAGCTCGGGTGACATCCCTGAAGAACCTGTCAGGTATTGGAGAACCTGGCATCCAATGCAGCCATGTAGCGTCGGACGTGCTCGTCCTCCTCCCTGACACGATGACGTACCACCTCCGCGGGGGGCGGCTCCCTCTGCACCGACAGTGGTCCACGCGACCGCCACCAAAGAACCTCCGGGTCCACGACGGGACCCTGACTCCTCACCAAGCTGGGCGCCCCGGAAGGCAGCACCTCCCAGTGCCAGCCCGGCGGAGCCCAGTCCCGGACATGGCGCCTCTCAAGCAGGTGGTCGCCGGCACCGAGTCGACGACGAGGATGCGGGCCGGGCATCTTAACGGCTTCGCTATGCAACTAAACATTTAAACATCTAATTAAACATCATATCGCGTCACCGACGATCGTCGGGGACTCCTCGATATCGTCGGGGACTCTCCCTCACCGACGATCGTCGGGGGGTACTCTCCCTCACCGACGATCGTCGGGGACTCCTCGATATCGCGTCACCGACGACCGACGATAAAAGAACTAAACATCTAAACAATAAAAACAACTAAAAACAACTAAACAATAAAAACAACTAAAACAACTAAATTAACTAAACAACTAAATTAACTAAATCAACTAAAACAACTAAAATTAACTAAATTAACTAAACAACTAAATTAAGTAAATCAACTAAATCAACTAAAATTGTCGGGCGCGGGCGGCGCTGCGGGCTCGCCGGAGACGCGCGTGGGGCCAGCGGCGGTGCTACGGTGGGCGGAGGCGGGGCCGGTGGCGGTGCTGCGTGTGGTGGGCAGGGGCGAGCGGCGGTGATGTATTAGTGATCGGGCCCATATGTCAGTGACCCAGGGGTTTTAAAATTAACCTAACTATCAAATTAACAGGGTCGGGCCCATATGTCAGTGACCCAGGGGTTAACTAATAGGGTGATTAGCATTAAGCTAATCACCTGACGGTCGGGGCCCACCTGCAGGTGACACAGGCGGCGATGCTCGTCGCCGGCAACCTCTGGACGTGGCGGTGCCCACGCTAGGAACCACAGGAGCGGCGCCTGAGGCCACTAGGGCATAGCCCGTGCTCGGCCGCAAATAAAGGGGGTCACGGGAGCTCTAGCCACGGCGGCGAGACGACCGGCTGCGAGGAGCTCACGGGCAAGGCGGCTAGCGGGGTTAGGAGAGGAGATCGGCGACGGGGCTAGGGGTAAAAGAACCGGGGCCTCACCGCGGTTGCGAAGGCGTCGACGGCGTGGCCGGGGAGGTCCTCGTTGCTGCGAATCGACCAGAGAAGGCCGACGGTGCCAAGGGCTGATACGTCTCCAACGTATCTATAATTTTTGCTTGTTCCATGCTGCTATATTATCATTCTTGGATGTTTTACAATCATTTTACTACAACTTTATATTATTTTTGGGACTAACCTATTAACCTAGAGCCCAGTGCCAGTTCCTGTTTTTTCCGTGTATTTGAGTTTTACAGAAAAGGAATATCAAACGGAGCCCAAATGGAATAAAAATATACGGTGAATTTTTATGGACCAGAAGAAGCCCAGGGAGAGTTGGAGTTGGGCCAGGGGAGCCACGAGGCCACCACAAGCCTAGGGGGCGCCCCCCCCCCCCTAGGGCGCGCCCCCCTGGATTGTCGTCCCCTCGTGGCCCATCCTGACTTGTTTCCACCGCCATAAATTCCTATAAATATAGAAACCTCCGAAAATAAACCTAGATCGGGAGTTCCGCCGCCGCAAGCCTCCAGAGCCACAAAAAACCAATCGGGAGCCCGTTCCGACACCCTGCCGGAGGGGGAAACCATCACCGGAGGTCATCTTCATCATCCCGACGCTCTCCATGACGAGGAGGGAGTAGTTCACCCTCGGGGCTGAGGGTATGTACCAGTAGCTATGTGTTTGATCTCTCTCTCGTGTTCTTGAGATGGCACGATCTTGATGTACCGAGAGCTTTATTAATATAGATGAATCATATGGAGTGTTTCCCCTCTCTATCTAGTTGTGATGAATTCAGTTTTCCCTTTGAAGTTTACTTATCGGATTGAGTCTTTAAGGATTTGAGAACACTTGATGTATGTCTTGCGATGGGATATCTATGGTGACAATGGGATGTTCTATTGATCCACTTGATGTATGTTTTGGTGATCAACTTGCGGGTTCCGTGACCATGGGAATCTATGCATAGGGGTTGACACACGTTTTCGTCTTGACTCTCCGGTAGATACTTTGGGGCACTCTTTGAAGTTCTTTGTGTTGGATTGAATAGATGAATCTGAAATTATGTGATGCATATCGTATAATCAAGCCCATGGGTACTTGTGGTGACATTGGAGTATCTAGGTGACATTAGGGTTTTGGTTGATGTGTATCTTAAGGTGTTATTTTAGTACGAACTCTAGGGCTGTTCGTGACACTTATAGGGATAGCTCATATGATTGATCGGAAAAGATAACTTTGAGGTGGTTTCGTACCCTACAATAATTTCTTCGTTTGTTCTCCGCTATTTGTGACTTTGGAGTGAACTCTTTGTCGCACGTGAGGGATTTATATATGATTCAACTATGTTAGTATTGTTGAGAGAACTTGCACTAGTGAAAGTATGAACCCTAGGCCTTGTTTCCAAGCATTGCAATACCGTTTTTGCTCACTTTTGTTACTTGCTACCTTGCTGTTTTTATATTTTCAGATTACAAAAACCTATATCTACCATCCATATTGCACTTGTATCACCATCTCTTCGCCGAACTAGTGCACCTATACAATTTGCCATTGTATTGGGTGTGTTGGGGACACAAGAGACTCTTTGTTATTTGGTTGCAGGGTTGTTAGAGAGAGACCATCTTCATCCTACGCCTCCCACGGATTGATAAACCTTAGGTCATCCACTTGAGGGAAATTTGCTACTGTCCTACAAAACTCTACGCTTGGAGGCCCAACACGAGTCTACAAGAAGAAGGTTGCGTAGTATACATCAAGCTCTTTTCTGGTGCCGTTGCCGGGGAGGTGAGTGCTTGAAGGTATATCTTTAGATATTGCAATTAAATCTTTTAGTTTCTTGTTTTTCACTAGTTTGGTTTTATAAAAGAAAACTACAAAAAATGGAATTGAGGTTGCCTCATATGCTTCATCTTTTTAATGTCTTTCGTGAAAATGATGAAAAGGAAAATTGTGCTCAAGTGTTAGAAGAAGAAGTTATTAAAATGTTTGGCACTAAATCTTTGAGTGATGAGCATGATTGCAATGTTGTTAGTATGAATTCCTTGAATATTCATGATGCTAATGATATGCAAAGCTACAAGCTTGGGGATGCTATGTTTGATGAAGATGATATGTTTAGTCCCCCAAGTTTTGATGAGCAAATTTATTATGATGAAAGCATGCCTCCTATTTATGATGATTATTGTGATGACATGTATGCTATAAAGAATAATGATAACCATGAAACTTGTCATCATGATTTTAATTTTCAATTGGATTATGCTTCACATGATAGTTATTTTGTTGAGTTTGCTCCCACTATTATGAATGAGAAGAAATATGCTTATGTGGAGAGTAATAAATTTTCAATGCTTGTAGATCATGAAAAGAATGATTTATGTGATAGTTATGTTGTGGAATTCCTTCATGATGCTACTGAAAATTATTATGAGGGAGGAACATATGCTTGTAGGAATTGCAATAATATCAAGTTTCCTCTCTATGTGTTGAAAGTTTTGAAGTTATGCTTGTTTTGCCTTCCTATGCTAGTTGATTCTTGTTCCCATAAATTGTTTGCTCACAAAATCCCTATGCATAGGAAGTGGGTTAGACTTAAATGTGCTTGTCATGAGATTCATGATGCTCTTTTGCATGTTTCAATTATTATTCCTATGTGAGCATCATTGAAATCATCATGCCTAGCTAAAAGGCATTAAAGAAAAGCGCTTGTTGGGAAGCAACCCAACACTTTTACTTTCTGTTTTAGTGTGTTCACATGATTAAGCTACTGTATTAATCATGTTTTATAGCTTTTGTTTCAATAAAGTGCCAAGTAAAGCCTTTGGGATAGTGTGGATGATAGTTGACTTGATTCTGTGCAAAAACAGAAACTTTTGCTCTCAGTCCATGAATTTTGTAAATTCACTGGAACGTGCTTTTGATCTGAATTTTTTACACAGTGTTTATATACAAATTTCATAGATTGTCCTAATTTTTCAGAATTTTTAGAGACAGGGAAGTATGGCTATACTACAGTTCTTCACAGACTGTTCTGTTTTTGACAGATTCTGTTTTGCATGCATAGTTTGCTTGTTTTAGTATTCCCATAGCTTATATTCAGTGATATAAATTATGGGAATGATAGAATACATTAGGTATTATGTGAGAACAATTATGAATCTTGTCTTGACAGTACCTAAGTGAATGATCTTTGTTTATTATACTAACCCATCTCACGAAGTTCCGTTAAGTTTTGTGAGATTGAAGTGTTCAAGTTTTGGGTGAGACACCGATATGAGGAGAATAAGGAGTGAAAAGAACCTAAGCTTGGGTATTTCCAAGGCAACCCAAGGTAATATCCAAGGAATACTCAAGCGCCTAAGCTTGGGGATGCCCCGGAAGGCAGCCCCTCTTTCGTCTTCAACATTGTCGGTATATCTTACTTGGAGCTATATTTTTATTCGTCACATAATATGAGTTTTGCTTGGAGCGTCATTTTATTTTGTTGTTTTCTGTTAAGTGTTATTTATAATCTTGTTTTTTTAATAAAAAGCTCCAAGAATTGCATTAGGATGCTTGCATTACATGTTTTGATATGTGCTGTGTAAAAACAGAAACTTATGCTGTAGTGTATGAATTTTCATATTTTACTGGAACGTGGAAAGTTTCTGAAATTTTTACACAGTGATGTCATATAAATTATTTAGCTTGTCCTAAATTTTCATAATTTTTTGAGTTACAAAAGTATACTGTTTTCATAAATTGCTACAGACTGTTCTGTTTGGACAGATTGCTGTCATAGTTTCGTTATCTACTTATCCTATAGTTTCCATACCCTATATTGGTAGATATAAATTGTGGAGATGATAGTATACAGTACCTAATGTTTGGAAATTATTATGCAACTTGTCTTGGCAGTACATAAAGAGTTGATTTATTATTATGTGTACTAACCTATCTCACGAGTTCTTTTCGAGTTTTGTGTGGATGATGTTTTTGAGAATAGGTGAAACCATGATATGAGAGGATTGAACGAGATACAAAATCTCAAGCTTGGGGATGCCCAAGGCACCCCAAGTAAATATTTCAAGAAGTCTCAAGCATCTAAGCTTGGGGATGCTACGCATCCCACCTCTCTTCATCAACAATTATCGGTTAGCCCATGTTGAGCCTAAATTTTTATTCGTTCACATGATGCGTGCTATTCTTGGAGTGCTATTTTTCTTTTGCTTGCTGTTTAAATAAAATACTCAGATCTGAAAATATTTATTGAGAGATAGAGAGTCCTCACATAGCTACTTAATTGTTTGACTACTCATTGATCTTCACTTATATCTTTTGAGAGTAGCTTGTCATTTCCTCTCATGCTTCACTTATACCTTTTTGAGGGATGAAATCTTTATGCTCATGTGCTTCACTTAAATTTGTTTGAGATTGTCGAAAAAGCAATAGCAATATATGAAACTAGTCCCAAAGTGATAGATATCCAAGGAGGATATAATAAAAACTTTCATGAAGATCATTGGACAAATTAAACTTGATTCTTTGTAATAGTTTTGAAACATGATGATGGTAATATGTGAGTCATGTTAGTGAGTAATTATGCTTAATAGGAATATTGGTGTTAAGGATTGTGATTCCCTATGCATGCACGAAAGTCAATAGTTATGCAATGAAGTTATATCCTACTTGTGGTGCATTATTTGGTGTTAGTTATGACTCAATGCTCACTTATGAGATTTTTCGTTCCTCGGTTTGGTTGCTTCCCAATCTATTTGCTAGCCTTCATTTGTACTAAGTAGAAATACTACTTGTGCATCCAAAATCCTTAAACCAAGTTTTGCCTTATGAGTCCACCATACCTACCTATATGCGGTATTTCCATGCCATTCCAAGCAAATTTGTATGTGCCATCTCTAAATCTTCAAAATAAATTTTCTCTTTTGTGTGCCCGTACCGCTCATGAAACGGTGGGGAGTATCCAATATTTTTCCATGCTAGGTGTGTTATTCTCACGATATGTGTTGATTCACTATCATTCACGAGATAGTGGCTGGTATTCGGGATGCCCAGTCCCATGCTCAAAATTCAAATCAAAAAAATAATGAAACAAAACTCCCCCAGGAATGTTGTTGGAATGGACGGTACCCGTGGATTCGGCTCGCCGTGGAGTGTGATTGATTGGTGGAGGGAGAGTAAAAACTTTACTATTCTGTTTGGGAACCGCCTATAATGTATCTAGCATGGAAAGTATTGTGAGCTACTTTGTCGTTTTCGTTGACAGGAAAAGCATGCCACTCAAAATATTTTTCTCTCTCAATTTAAACCTTGAGCTCTGGCACCTCTACAAATCCCTACTTCCCTCCGCGAAGGGCCTATCTACTTACTTTATGCAATTTTTATTTTTGCTTTGAGACTCCATCTTCTCTTATAAGCACCAACTAGGGGGCACTTTGATCATACTTGAGCATTGGGCATAGCTAATATTTGAGTGTGTTTCATGAATGGATCAATGATTGAGCATGATGGGCTAGGGATAACTTTCTTTAGTGTTGATATTTTGAAAGACATGGTTGCTTGGTGACATGCTTGAGTATTGAAGTCATTATGTTAAAACTAGACTATTGCTTTGAATCATTTATAAGTCCAAATGTCCATGCTATACAAAGAAGAAAAGAATATGATGAACATGTTAGGCAGCATTCCACATCAAAAATTCTGTTTTTATCATTTACCTACTCGAGGACGAGCAGGAATTAAGCTTGGGGATGCTGATACGTCTCCAACGTATCTATAATTTTTGCTTGTTCCATGCTGCTATATTATCATTCTTGGATGTTTTACAATCATTTTACTACAACTTTATATTATTTTTGGGACTAACCTATTAACCTAGAGCCCAGTGTCAGTTCCTGTTTTTTCCGTGTATTTGAGTTTTATAGAAAAGGAATATCAAACGGATCCCAAATGGAATAAAAATATACGGTGAATTTTTATGGACCAGAAGAAGCCCAGGGAGAGTTGGAGTTGGGCCAGGGGAGCCACGAGGCCACCACAAGCCTGGGGGGCGCCCCCCCCCCCTAGGGCGCGCCCCCCTGGCTTGTCGTCCCCTCGTGGCCCATCCTGACTTGTTTCCACCGCCATAAATTCCTATAAATATAGAAACCTCCGAAAATAAACCTAGATCGGGAGTTCCGCCGCCGCAAGCCTCCAGAGCCACAAAAAACCAATCGGGAGCCCGTTCCGACACCCTGCCGGAGGGGGAAACCATCACCGGAGGTCATCTTCATCATCCCGACGCTCTCCATGACGAGGAGGGAGTAGTTCACCCTCGGGGCTGAGGGTATGTACCAGTAGCTATGTGTTTGATCTCTCTCTCGTGTTCTTGAGATGGCACGATCTTGATGTACCGCGAGCTTTATTAATATAGATGAATCATATGGAGTGTTTCCCATCTCTATCTAGTTGTGATGAATTGAGTTTTCCCTTTGAAGTTTACTTATCGGATTGAGTCTTTAAGGATTTGAGACCACTTGATGTATGTCTTGCGATGGGATATCTGTGGTGACAATGGGATGTTCTATTGATCCACTTGATGTATGTTTTGGTGATCAACTTGCGGGTTCCGTGACCATGGGAATCTATGCATAGGGGTTGACACACGTTTTCGTCTTGACTCTCCAGTAGAAACTTTGGGGCACTCTTTGAAGTTCTTTGTGTTGGATTGAATAGATGAATCTGAAATTATGTGATGCATATCGTATAATCAAGCCCATGGGTACTTGTGGTGACATTGGAGTATCTAGGTGACATTAGGGTTTTGGTTGATGTGTATCTTAAGGTGTTATTTTAGTACGAACTCTAGGTCTGTTCGTGACACTTATAGGGATAGCTCATATGATTGATCGGAAAAGATAACTTTGAGGTGGTTTCGTACCCTACAATAATTTCTTCGTTTGTTCTCCGCTATTTGTGACTTTGGAGTGAACTCTTTGTCGCACGTGAGGGATTTATATATGATTCAACTATGTTAGTATTGTTGAGAGAACTTGCACTAGTGAAAGTATGAACCCTAGGCCTTGTTTCCAAGCATTGCAATACCATTTTTGCTCACTTTTGTTACTTGATACCTTGCTGTTTTTATATTTTCAGATTACAAAAACCTATATCTACCATCCATATTGCACTTGTATCACCATCTCTTCGCCGAACTAGTGCACCTATACAATTTGCCATTGTATTGGGTATGTTGGGGACACAAGAGACTCTTTGTTATTTGGTTGCAGGGTTGTTAGAGAGAGACCATCTTCATCCTACGCCTCCCACGGATTGATAAACCTTAGGTCATCCACTTGAGGGAAATTTGCTACTGTCCTACAAAACTCTGCGCTTGGAGGCCCAACACGAGTTTACGAGAAGAAGGTAGCATAGTAGACATCAAGGGCGAAGGCGGCGGGGCAGGGCGCGACGACGGCGACGGCGACGATGATGTAGGGGCAGGGCGCGGCGACGGCGACGGCGACGTCAGGGCAGGGGAGCGGGGGACGGCAAAATCCGGTAGCCTGGCGGCGTCGAGGTTGTCGTCGGCGCCGTCGGGGGAGAGAAGAAACTGCAGATGGGATTGGAAATTTTCCCAACTCCCGCTTATATACAGAGAACTTTAGTCCCGGTTGGTGGCTCCAACCGGGACCAATGCCACCCTTTCATCCCGGTTGGAGCCACCAACCGGGACTAAAGGTCAATTTCAGCAGCCCAAAGGGCGGGAAGCAGAGACCTTTGGTCCCGGTTGGTGGTTCCAACCGGGACTAAAGGGTGGCATTAGTCCCGGTTGGTGGCACCAACCGGGACGAAAGGTTGGAATTGGTCCCGGTTGGAGCCACCAACCGGGACTAAAGGGTTGGTCCTGGCTATGGTGGGAGTTTTGTCCCACCTCGCCAAGCGAGAGGCGCTCGCACCGGTTTATAAGCCCGCCCCTCTCTGCCTTGTTGAGTTCCTCTCAAAGTGAACATAGATGCCCTTATACGGGAAATTCGACCTGAAATCAAAGTGCATCACTTTGATTTCAGGTCAAATTTTCCCTATAAGCGCATCTATGTTCACTTTTGCTATTTTTTTATGTTATTTTTTTGCATATTAAAAGTTCTTAACAAAAAATACTTTATGAATATTCTTTTTGCTATTAAAGTTTTTCACAAAAATAACTTTGATAATTTTAGTTGCATAAATTTTATATAATATTAAATTAAATAACTTTGATCGGACGAAAACACATCTATTACAAAGGGATTTCGATTTTTTAAACATATTTTAACTCAAGAATTTTTCTGCATTCAATATGCATCATTCAAAGCCACATCATCACTTTTCAACCCTTTTCTGACTTCATTTACTATTTTTCATGCATTTCATGATTTATTTTGAGCTAAAATGACCCTAAATTGAAAAGCACTGCAAATGAACTCTGAAATGGTTGCAACTTGGCATGGTATCATCATTTCACCCACATAGCATGTGCTAAAAAGTTGAGAGGGTTACGGCAAAAACTGGATGCACTTCGTGTACAAAATGAACAATCTCTTTCGAAGTGTCAGGGTTTCAGACGAAAACTCATCTGTTACAAAAGGATTTCAATTTTTTAAACATATTTGAACTCAAGACTTTTTATGCATTCAATATGCACCATTCAAAGCCACATCATCACTTTTCAAACCTTTTCTGACTTCATTTGCTATTTTTCATGCATTTCATGATTTATTTTGAGCTAAGATGACCCTGAATTGAAAAGCACTGCAAATGAACTCTGAAATGGTTGAAAGTTGGCATGGTATCATCATTTCACCCACATAGCATGTGCTAAAAAGTTGAGAGGGTTACGGCAAAAACTGGATGCACTTCGTGTACAAAATGAACAATCTCTTTTGAAGTATCAGGGTTTCACACGAAAACTCATCTGTTACAAAAGGATTTCAATTTTTTAAACATATTTATACTCAAGACTTTTTATGCATTAAATAAGCACCATTCAAAGCCACATCATCACTTTTCAAACCTTTTCTGACTTCATTTGCTATTTTTCATGCATTTCATGATTTATTTTGAGCTAAGATGACCCTGAATTGCAAAGCACTGCAAATGAACTCTGAAATGGTTGAAAGTTGGCATGGTATCATCATTTCACCCACATAGCATGTGCTAAAAAGTTGAGAGGGTTACGGCAAAAACTGGATGCACTTCATGTACAAAATGAACAATCTCTTTCGAAGTGTCAGGGTTTCAGATGAAAACTCATCTGTTACAAAAGGATTTCAATTTTTTAAACATATTTGAACTCAAGACTTTTTATGCATTCAATATGCACCATTCAAAGCCACATCATCACTTTTCAAACCTTTTCTGACTTCATTTGCTATTTTTCATGCATTTCATGATTTATTTTGAGCTAAGATGACCCTGAATTGAAAAGCACTGCAAATGAACTCTGAAATGGTTGAAAGTTGGCATGGTATCATCATTTCGCCCACATAGCATGTGCTAAAAAGTTGAGAGGGTTACAGCAAAAACTGGATGCACTTCGTGTACAAAATGAACAATCTCTTTCGAAGTATCAGGGTTTCAGACGAAAACTCATCAGTTACAAAAGGCATTTCATTTCTTGACATGTAAATGCAGTGATGTTCTAGATCAAAGCCATCATCAGAATAGTTGTGGAGAGAAAGTCTTCACTTTTTCTTCATCGTTTAACAGGGTGCTTGGGTCAGCCTTCACTTTGAAGGGAGGAATTTCATGAAACTTTTCATAATCTTCAGACATGTCTGTCTTGCCCTCCACTCCCACGATGTCTCTTTTCCCTGAAAGAACTATGTGGCGCTTTGGCTCATCGTATGATGTATTCGCTTCCTTATCTTTTCTTTTTCTCGGTTTGGTAGACATGTCCTTCACATAAAAAACCTGCGCCACATCATTGGCAAGGACGAATGGTTCATCTGTGTACCCAAGATTGTTCAGATCCACTGTTGTCATTCCGTACTGCGGGTCTACCTGTACCCCGCCTCCTGACAGATTGACCCATTTGCACCGAAACAAAGGGACCTTAAAATCATGTCCATAGTCAAGTTCCCATATGTCCACTATGTAACCATAATATGTGCCATTTCCCCTGTTGGTTGCTGCATCAAAGTGGACACCACTGTTTTGGTTGGTGCTCTTTTGATCTTGGGCGATCATGTAAAATGTATTCCCATTTATCTCGTACCCTTTGTAAGTCAATATAGTCGAAGATGGTCCCCTGGCCAACGAGTACAGTTCATCTGCAACAGTGGTGTTACCCATGAGATGTGTTTGCAACCAACTGCCGAAAGTCCTGATGTGTTCACATGTAATCCAGTCGTCACACTGCTCCGGGTGTTTGGAGCGCAGAATATTCTTGTGTTCATTGACATACGGGGTCACCAAGGTAGAATTCTGTAGAACAGTGTAGTGTGCTTGATACCAAGAATGCCCGTCCCTACATATTATTGAATTCGCTCCTAGCGTGCCTTTTCCAGTCAGTCTCCCCTCATACCGCGATTGAGGGAGACCAATCGGCTTAAGGTCAGGAATAAAGTCAACACAAAACCCAATGCTTTCCTCTGTTTGATGGCCCATGGAGATGCTTCATTCTGGCCTAGCACGGTTACGAACATATTTCTTGAAGACTCCCATGAACCTCTCAAAGGGGAACATGTTGTGTAGAAATATAGGGCCCATAATGCCAATCTCGTCGACTAGATGAACTAGGACGTGCGTCATGATATTGAAGAAGGATGGTGGGAACACCAACTTGAAACTAACAAGACATTGCACCAAATCACTCTTTAACCTTGGTAGGATTTCTGGATCGATTACCTTTTGAGAGATACACCATTCTCTGCCTTCCATTGCAGCAATTCCAGTGTGGTACCGAGCTTTGTGTTGTCATCTTCGCAATTTGGGTACAACCCTTTTTTGTGATCCTCTAACATGCGATCGAACTTCAACTTCTCCCTTTCACTTTGGCATTGTCTCTTTGCATCAACAATGACCCGGCGAAGATCATCATCGGGCACATCGTCTGGTTCTTCCTCTTGATCTTCAGCTTCCCCCCATTGCAGCATCACCGTATTCAGGGGGGCAGATAGTTGTCATCATCCTCTTCTTCTTCGTGGTCTTCCATCATAACCCCTCTTTCTCCGTGCTTGGTCCAAACATTATAGTGTGGCATGAAACCCTTCTCAAGCAGGTGGACGTGTAGGGTTTTCGAGTTAGAGTAATCCTTCGTATTCCCACAGATAGTACATGGACAATACATAAAACCATTCTGCTTGGTTGCCTCGGCCACTTCGAGAAAATTATGCAGGCCCTTAATGTACTCGGAGGTGCGTCGGTCACCGTACATCCATTGCCGGTTCATCTGCGTGCATTAATAATTAAGTGTATCAAAAACCATTACAAAATTAATAGAAGTTCATCATCACATTAAAACCAAAGTACAGTAGTGACCAAAATAAATACATAAAGTTCATACATAGTTCTCATTGAACAACATATAGCTCTCTAGAGCATCTAATTAAAACATACATTGAAACTATGTAAAACATTTAAATGCAACAACAAATGTGATCATAACCGCAACTAAGGTACCAATTGATCCAACGGCATAATGATACCAAGCCTAAGTATGAATGGCATATTTTCTAATCTTTCTAATCTTCAAGCGCATTGCATCCATCTTGATCTTGTGATCTTCGACGACATCGGCAACATGCAACTCCAATTCCATCTTCTCCTCCTCAATTCTTTTCAATTTTTTCTTCAAGCAATTGTTTTCTTTTTCAACTAAATTTAACATCTCGACAAGAGGGTCGGTTCGAATTTCCGGTTCACATACCTCCTAGATAAAAACATCTATGTCACGTTGGTCAGCATAATTGTCATAAACACTAAATGAAACAAATAGTTATAAAAGATAATATACCACATCCGAATCATAGACAGGACGAGGGCCGACGGGGGCGGATACCAAAACCATGGCACTATATAATAACAAACAATAATAAAAGTAAGAAAATTGTACAAGTATCTATCTAAATCATACAAGTAAGAATTTTTTTTCTTTTAGAAAGAAGATAAGAACAAGAGGCTCACCACGGTGGTGCCGGCGACGAGATCGGCGCGGGCGATCGACGGCGGTGAGGACGGGGACGGGGACGGCACCCTACACATGTGCAGACTCTAAGAAGTTAATTTCAGATCTAATTGTGCGTCTAAATCAAAAGAACTCCCACATACACTCCTCCACTAAAACGATGAAGTCGTTAACCTTTTAGAACACTTGTGTAGTTGCTGCACCGCCAAACCTAAACAAATCTTAGGGAAAATGTAGCTTCGAGGTCGAGCTTGGAGAGGAGAAAACTTAAGTGTGGCTCCGGCATTTCATCAAACACCTCATGTGCATAGGAGGTGAGAACAGAGAGCAACACACCTCCCAAACGCCGGCCGGCCCAAAAACAGAGTGAGCGGGCAGGGGCGAGCATTTATATAGGCATTGTATAAGTCCCGGTTGGTGGCTAGCACCGGGACTAAAGGTGCCTCTTTAGTCCCGGTTCCAGCCACCAACCGGGACTAAAGGGGCTCGGCCAGGAGCGAGGCCCTTTAGTCCCGGTTCGTGTCTGGAACCGGGACTAAAGGGGTCATACGAACCGGGACTGGTTCCCGTCGAGGCCCTGCCGGCGCCCTGGCCTCACGAACCGGGACTGATGCACCCATTAGTCCCGGTTCGTAACACGACCGGGACTAATGCAATATTCTGGCCCGTTTCAAAGCCCTGTTTTCTACTAGTGAACCCCAGTTTATGTGTTGCTTCATAAGGGGCTGATTTGGATCCACACGTTTCATGTTATGGTTAGATTTATCTTAATTCTTCTTTCGTAATTGCGGATGCTTGCGAGAGAGGGTAATCATAAGTAGGTTGTTTGTTCAAGTAAGAACAGTACCTTAGCACCGGTCCACCCACATATCAAATTATCAAAGTAGCGAACGTGAATCAACTCAACATGATGAACATGACTAGACAGGAATTCCCATGTGTCCTCGGGAGTGCTTGCTTAATATAAGAATACTTTCCGGCCTGTCCTTTGCTATAAAAAGTATTGGGCTACCTTGCTGCACCTTTGTTACTATTGTCACTTGTCACTTGTTACGAATTATCTTGCTGCAAAACTATTTATCATTGTTACTCACAGCACTTGCAGAGAATACCTTGCTGAAAACTGCTTATCATTTCCTTCTGCTCCTCGTTGGGTTCAAAGGTCTTACTTATCAAAAGGACTACGATTGATCCCCTATACTTGTGGGTCATCAGATATATATAGGTACTAGAGGGCCAAAGGGTTCAACCAAAACTCTGGAAGAGTCCTCCTTCTCCTCAATCCAACTAGGACTCCTCCCGACTTGCCTTGGCCCCAAGTTTCCAAGGGGGCTATCGACTTGGGTCCCTATAGGTAACCTTTCCCCATGGCAGTGGGGAGTAGGCCTGTTATGAACCCTCTAGAACATCCTAGAAACTTTTGGAACCTTCTTAACCTTCTGCGAGCTTCTGTCGCCTTCTGGGACACTTCCAGACATCACCGAGATACTCCGACGCCTCCAAAAACACTTTCAGGATCATCTGAAACACATTCGAAAGCTATTCTCTCATTCTCCATTATATCCTAGTTCTCTTAAAATACCACTAGTCATTAAGTGTGTGACCCTATGGGTTGGTAAAGATGTGGATGTGTCCACAACACTTTTCGATCAAAAATTATCAATGGGATTTGTACACCCTTAATAATTCCCACATATTCACCAAAACATTTATCAAGAAAACCTTTTGTTTTCGCATATGATTTCATTTGCTTCGCTATTTGTTACAAAACCTAGGGCGACACTTATCGGTATCAGATACCAAGTTGTCCTTGTTACTAAATGTGTTCTCTTTTCTCGTTTATGTATTTCGATATCCGTAGTAAGATTATCATCCTTTTGTCTAGCCAGGCGATGATGGATACTATAATATTGAGTGGGTCCAGAGAGTATCTCTCCATCCTTGGAGGAGAAAATCCCAGTCTTGAATCATCAAGAACCTTGACGTAGGGTGTACATGTAATCTACCTTTATGATCTCCCAGTTATGGGAAATGTTTGGCAACTCCAATGTAAACATACGGTATGAAGTCCTATGATATTCTCATTGTCTAAGAACGCAACTAAGTCGTAACACATAATATAGTAATATTGATAATAAAGTTACGATAGGATCTCGCAGTATAACATGAATTGGGTATATTCAACACCATTGTTCAATCAACAATGCGTTCTCATTATTGGCAGCATCCTGGTTACTTTAGCAATGCCCGTGAATAGGAAAACGGGATCATCAGCAATATATGAGCTAGTCTTAGAGGCGAGACTAGGGATCAATTTGGTGTTTTGTGTTTCCACACATGCAACTGAGTTTTTCTCTTAATCTCAAATTCAAGAACGATTGCAATTATAGCACTAAAATATAAAAGCAATTATGAATATAGAAATAGTGTAATAGCATTGTATTATTGTCTATAGGGCAAATTTCTAACAGCGTAGACCCCCCTCCCCCCGGCCAGAGACCCGAACGAGTCTCACCTTGCTCCACCAACATTGCGACTTCTGATGCATGATGTCATCAGGTCAGTCTGTAGCTACACGTTTACAAGAAGCGGTTGCTACACCTCTCCCCTCCTCTAAGCCATTTTTTGACCCTCTTACATGCATCACCATGAGTGACATGAGTTGGGTCCTAGGGGAGCACATCCTATCATATGGATGCCCATTATCGAAGGAAACATCTTGGGGATGTATCATGCCATGAGTTAGGTCCTACTAGGCCCTAGCAAGGAGAGGCATGCTACCATTTGCATAGCTTGGTTAACTGCCTTACGCCTACATATGCAATTGATCATCTTTGGACATACGATATAATGCGGTTTGGACGGCTTGGATCGATGCACAAGCTTTTTTAAGGAAGGTTAAAAACCCACATCCTAGATATAAATTTCCACTAAATTATTGCGGAAGGTCTCTAGAAAATCCATGACATAAACTTACAATTAGAGTACATAGTAGTCAGCAATGGCAGAACCATTTACGAAGATGAGATTGCTAACACCTACTACTAAGTCCCAATCTTCTAAAGCAATGTCATTGAGGAAAACGTGTGCGCTTGCACTGACGTTGCTAGGTATCTAGTCTCTTAAGATCAAGACAATGATTTTCATTTCTTGTTTTCATCGAAAAGGGGAAAACCACGGCATCGACACAAAGTGATGCACACAGCCACTTCATTTCACTCTGCTCAATCCAATTGACTACTCAAAGCTAGAACAACGGCATACAGACGAATACAATGTCTTATCCAAGAGGATGATTGTGATGAAAATATCAAAAAGCTCCATTTCTTTCCTCTCCTTTAATTTTTATCTTTGTCTGCGCTTAGTCAGGTTGCAGTTGTGCATCTCGTCCTAGGAGAGGAGATAAGGTATCTGCAGTTACTACCACTATCGTCAACCCTCGTAATTGGGTGGGCTTGAGAAAAAGGAATCACAATCTTCAAAGCAATGGCCATGATGGACGGACGGACGGGTAGGGATGGGAGGGCTTTTCTTGATTTGCCAGGAACAAGATACGCCGAGATCATTAGATGCTTGTGTAGCATGCAACAATCAATATAAGTCGCGTCTCATCTCATCTCTCTGGAGTCCCCACATGGCATGTTTGAGTATGAGCCCCCTGACTGGAGAGCCATACGCATCGCACCCTCCTATGCCAACAGTGCGATGACTACTGATGCATGATGACGCCAGGCCAGCCCGTCGCTACACATTTAGAAGAACTCGGAGGTGGCAGAACCCTCACCAACTGCTACACCTCTCCCCTCCTTCAAGCCAGTTTTGTTCAGTCGTCCTATGTGCATCACCATGAGTGACGAGTTGTATCCTATAGGAGCAAATCTTATCATATGGATGCGCAGTATCCAAGAAAACATCATGTGGATGGATCATGCCATGAGTTAGGTCCTACTAGGCCCTATCCAAGAGAGGTCGGCTGCCATCTGCCTAGATTAGTTAACTGCCTTGCACCTACACATGCATGCAATCGGTCTTCTTTGGCCGTTCGATCTAGCGCGGTTTGGACTTGCATCCTAGGACATAAATTTCCACAAAATATCGATGTGCAAGCTCTTTTAACAAAGGTTAAAACCTGCATCCTAGTACATAAATTTCCACAAATTTATCCCAAAAGATCTCAAGCAAATCCACGACAACTTATAATCAGAGAACATAGTAGTCGGCAATGGCAGAACCATTTACAAAGATGAGATTGGTAACACCTTCCACTGAGTCCCATTCTTCTAAAGCAAGGCCTTCAAGAAAAAAAATCACTCGCGCCGGCGTTACTAGATATCCAGTCTTTGAAGATGGACATGGTTTTTTATTTCATATTTTTTTTTTTGAAAAGGAGGAAAACCTGGCTTCTGCATCAAGACGATGACACAAGTGTGTCACTGTGCGAGCCACACGACATCACTCCGACGAAAAGCTCCATTCCTCTTCTCTACTTTGCGTTTGATCTTTATTTTGTACTGAGTCAGTTTGCGGTTGTGCATCCCTTGGTGGGAGAGGAGACATGTACCTGCAGTTACAACCACCGTCATCAACCCTCGTAATTGGGTAGGCTTGAGGAAAATAAATCATGATCTTCAAAGCAGTGGCCATGATAGACGGACATACGTGTAGGAACGGGAGGACTTTTCTTGATTTGCCAGGAACGGGATACACCGAGGTCATTAGATGCTTGTGTAACATGCAACAATCAATATAAGTTGATTCTCATCTCGTCTCTCTGGAACCCTCACACGACATGTGTGAATGTGAGACCCCTGACCAGAGAGCCGTATGCTACGCCAACAGTGCGGTGACTCCTGATGCATGATGCCGCCAGGCCAGACCGTCGCTACACATTTAGAATAACTTGGAACTGGCAGAACCCTCAGCAGCTACTAATGTCTCCCCTCTTTCGAGCCAGTTTTGTCTACTTGTCATATGTGCATCACCATGAGTGACATGAGTTGGATCCTACGGGAGCACATCCTATCATATGGATGCACATTATGCAAGGAACATCCTGTGGATGGATCATGCCATGAGTTAGGTCCTACTATGTCCTAGCTAGGAGAGACAGGCTACCATCTGCCTGGCTTAGTTAAATGCCATACGCCTACACATGCAATCAATCCTCTTTGGCCGTTCGATCTAGCACAGTTTGGACGGCTTGGATCGATGCAACAAGCTCTTTTAAGAAAGGGTAAATCGGCATCTTAGGGCATAAATTTCCACAAATTTATGAAAGATCTCAAGCAAATCCATGGCATGAACCTAGAATTAGAGCATATAGTAGTTGGCAATGGCAGAGCCATTGACAAAGATGAGATCGATAACACCTACCATTGAATCCCATTCTTCTAAAGGAAGGCATTCAAGAAAAGAGTGTGCACTCGCGCCGGCATCGCTAGATATCTAATCTTTGAAGATCGAGACGGGGATTTCATTTCATTTTTTTTTTTTTGGAAGAAAGAAAAATCCTTGCCTCTGCAACCAGACAATGATGCAAATGTGTCGGTGTGCAAGTCACACGGCATGACTCTGACAAAAAGCCCCATCCCCCTCATCTCCTTTAGCTTTGATCTTTATTTTTACGCCGAGTCAGTTTGCGGTTGTGCATCCCGTCGTGGGAGAGGAGACAGGTACCCGCAGTTACTAGCAGCGCTGTCAACCCTCGTGATTGGGCAGGCTCGAGAAAAAGGAACCATGATCTCCACAGCAGTAGCCATGATGGACGGCCGGACCGGTAGGGACGAGACGGGAGGGCTTTGCTTTTCTTGATTTGCCAGGAACGGGGTACAGGTACATGGATGGAGATCATTAGATGCTAGTAGTAACATGCAGCAATCAATTCAAGCCCGTCTCTCTGGAGCGCCCACAGTCCCACACGGGTCCCGGTCCCTTCCGTCGACGGCATGTGCGAGCCCCCCGGCCGGAGACCCGGACGCCAACAGTGCGGTGACTAGAGGCGTATGATGGTGCAAGGCCGGCCCGTCGCTACACGTTAGAGGAAAAGAAAACTCGGCGCTGGCAGAAATCTGGTTGCGCTCACGTCTATAGTTGGGAGGAGGAGGACAAGCATGTTAGGTTAGATCCATCCATGCGTTCCGTGTGGCAGGCCTGCATGTGTGCCAACAGGGGCGCCTGCCTGTCCCGCCGGGTTCCAACCAACTTCGAAACAAACAGATAACATGATGGCACGCATTTTAATGTTGAAAAAATTGCAACAACAAGGTACCAAGAGTGGAGATGAGCACGTCAAACGTCGTTTACAATTATTGGCAAACAAAAAGAATGCTCACAAAAAGCAAGTGCTCAGGAGCACATCCAAAGTACCCAATATTTATGTAGACATGTGAAAAGACCATACAAAAACACAGCAAATGGTTCCTGCTAATAATAAGAGAAGCACGTAAAAGGAAGCATATCCAGCGCCCTGTGTCCTTTGACAAGACAAACCCCATCAAGGCCGCCGCATGACGAAAAATTTCACAAAAACCGCAACATGGAAACACCATTTCCTCTCCATAACTTTGCTAAGTCCTAACAATAGGCATGCCATTTGCAGGTTTCCTTTTTTCCAAGTCACATCTTGAATCACATGTGAGGCTGTGGCATGTGAGGTGCTTGTGCCGGAAGCTCAGCCTTGGCTTGACTGTTGGCCACACCTAGCCAAACAGCAATGCCAACGACAAGAATCCCCCATCCAGCCACATCATACCAGAAGTCATTGTTCTTCTTCTTTTTCCTTGATTGCTGCAAACCACAGTATATTCTCGTATTAGGTACAGCAAGGAACGGAGTAGAGTATATGTGCATCGAAAATCAAGGCCAGAGGTATGGGCAAGAAAATATACTCAAGAGGAGGTCATATGGATGGCAGAATAGGCAAACATAGCATGTAGCACATCAATGGAAGGAAAAAAACAGGGCTATGTATTTTGTTTGAAATGCAAGGGGGAAAATACAGATATACATCAAAATAGAGTCATCCACTGCCTGTTTATACTGAACTAATTTATTTTCACACTGCCTCTTTACTAAAAGAATTGACAGCAATAGGATGGGTATAAGACCACGTGTGAAGGGTTGATATAACTGATATATTGAGTCATCCACTGCCTGTTTACTGAAACAAATTATTTTCACTCTTGTTAACACTACACATTTGATTGACTAGTACAAATGAGAGGAGGATGTCTAAGGATCCACATGTATGAGCAATTCAAATGCAGACTTCTGGGTGCTTTGGCAGGAAATGAGATGAACAGAACCAAAAATATGTATAGTAAAAAGACATAGGGACTCGTACATATCTCAAGGGCAGAAAATTATAAATAAGCAAAAAAGAGGTAAGCAGAGCAATGCTAAACAAAATACCCTTGCATTTGAGGACGAGGGTGCTCCTTGTGAGGCTTGAGATGCGATTTGCCTATGGATCTCCAAATGCAGTTCAGGTGCCTGAGGGTGATTGCACGCAAATGTTACAGAAAGGCAATACAAAATGACTACTCAAATATGCTACCAATAATACGTTCAGAGTTAATTTAGATATAAAGATACTACAGATACAGGGTAGTTAGGGGATTCAAATTCCCCCTATAGCTTAGAAGCTCTTGTGTTGCTAGTGAGCCAATCTGAGTAAGACCTATTAGAAGTTTTCTATCATAGGCACGGGGTGCTATCAGCTTTTAAATTATGTTGACAGCATCAAATAAAACAAGGAACCTGGAGATGATTCAAAAACTTGCATCAAAACAACTCGAATAGTTGCATGATATGGTATAATGGTATCATATAATAACTGAGCAAAGATATAGCCAAACATGACGATAGAACAAAGCGTACCTTTGATGACAAATCCAAGGACTTCCTGTACAACTCATTTGCTGGTTCCTACAAGAAACATGCACATATCTCAATCTCCAGCTGAATATTCTTAGAAACTTATCAAAAGAAACCATTCCAGAGGCTTGTGTGTGGAGCTGAGTTGCGCTTAAAACATATGATCTCAGGCTCATGGATCAGTCTCCAGCATGGAACATACAAACTACTCAAGCAGACTAAACATACCACATCAACAGCCCTCTGGAAACAACCAGTTGCTTTTTCAAAGCATTCATTAGCCTGGGCGGTTTCCGAAGTGAAGAATCCACGAGAGGTCAGGGCATTCCCCAAGCACCAGAGTGCATCAGCCTTGTTGGGATCAATTCTCAGTGCTTCATCGAGCTTAGACTCCGCATCTATAAGAAATAAAACCAGGTCAGCCAAATACCCCACTTTTGACCCCAATCATAAACTTAATATACAGAAGAAGTACAGTTAGTTTAGTGAATGAACACAAAACACTCACTCACGCACAAGCTATAATTGTATTCGAACTCCAAAAAATTAGTACCTATTATCACTCCAACTAAACAGGCATGGACGTAATCCTACTTTAAGGATGAATTTAGAACACAGCACTGTGATAATAAAATAAAGCAAGCAAATAGTACATGAAAACAATCAAACTGAATTTATATAATTAATCTCTGTCAGATTATTTTGAAAGGTCATTGGGTTTGGCAGCATAGGCACTCAAGCCTGGTGTTGCAATGCAGTATGAATTTGAATCCAGTAACCGCTCTAATATCTGACATGTGGTGAATTCTTGAAATGAATCTAATTGCATAGGTCTCTAGCAAACCACCTCAGAAAGTGTTAATAAATTGAAGTGTTGCTTCGTTGAACACCAAGGAAAAAACGCTAGGCGCTAATAGTGGACTTTGGCAGCCTACCGCCTATCTCGCCTAATCACATGCTTAGCATGATATGATTAAGAGCTAGGCATACTGATATCGTCTAGGACCTAGGCACATTTCAGTGCAGGCCTAAGCGCACTTTTTTGTACCACACAGGAAATACGACTCCAAAAAGAAACTGTACAACCTGTTCACACCCATAAATAACTTGGACAATACCTCATAAATCTGCCTGTTATTCTAAATATACAAACACCACCATCAGGGGCGGATCTAGTGGGGATGCCTTGGGTGCCGTGGCACCCCCTTCAAAATTGGAAAATAAATTTTACAACATACCTAACACTAAATATCCATCAAGTTGTTGCTATTTTAAGATTATTTGTTGAGATTATGACAATGTTTAGTGTAAACTTTGAACTATGGCACCCCTCAACTTGTGGTTCTAGGTCCGCCACTGACCACCATCACCATCAATCTGATCAACGCACATAACGAATGCAACTACAGGCTCCATAAAAATATGTTAGAAAGAACACCACACATTCCATCATAAAACAAATGCAACTGCATGTTCCGTACATGCTGGGAACAAACCACACACAATCAAGCATGCTACAAGCACTCGTCTTAAAGAAGGTCAAACAAGCTGTTAAGATACTCCAAACACCTAATGCACATATGTTCACTAGCACTACTAACTGTCTCTGTGTCTGTTCAGTGGTTGGTAACATCGTACCAACAAACCAAATACTACAGTGTTCAGCACACCATCCATAATGATCTCCTATTTTCTCACAAATCAGAGTAACCTATTTCTCAAGTATACCTAACTATATGGTATAAATAAAAACTGGTGGCCATAAAACGCTCACTTACGCACGAGCTTTGTGATTATATGCGAACTCCAAAATATCAGTGTCTATTATTGCTCCAACTAAACAGGCATGCATGTAATCCTACTTTCAGGATGAATTCAGAACACAGCGCTATGATATAACAAAATAAAACAAACAAATAGTAAATGAACAACCAAACCGAAGTCCTATAATCAATCTGTGCCAGGTTATTTTGGAAGGTCATTGCGCTTGGCACTGGCAGCATAAATTCCATCATACAACAAATGCAACTACAGGTTCTGTACATGCTGGGAACAAAACCACACACAATCAAGCATGCTACAAGCACTCATCTAACCAAACGCCTAATGCACATAGGTTCAGTTGTTCACTAGCACTGCCAACTGTATTAATGTTTGTTCTGTGGTTGATGATATCGTGCCAACAAACCCAATACTTCAGTGTTCAGCACACCAACATCCATAATCATCTCGTATTTTCTCACAAATCAGAATAACTTAATTCTCAAATATACAGTTGATATAACTAACTAGCACATGACATAAATAAAAACTGGTGGGCATAAAAGCACAAGTACGTTAAACACAATAACATTTACAACAATTGTTAGCAAACACAATTAAAGGCCAAGGCCCAATTGCTAGGTAGGATCTACTCCCAAGTTCCAACTTGTTTACAATGAAGCAATGGGAGCCACCAAATCTCCACACGGAAGCAATCCAAATTCAACGAAGAATACACACAAGCAAGCGCGCAAATGTGACGGCGTACCTTCGAGGCACTTGAGGCTCTCAGGGCCGTTCTGCATCTGCGACAGCTCCAGCAGCGCGCCGCCCCATCGCGTCAGGTTCTGCGAAGCACAAAACAAACATCAGATCAGATCATATCAAACCAGACGGGGTCGCCGCAGCCGCGTTCCCCTCGGAACGAACCGCCGGAGCGGAGCGGGAGGAGGAGGGGGAGGCGTTACGTCGGCGTCGAGCGGGTTCTCGTCGTAGGTGGCCTTGGCGGTCTTGCAGGCGAGGTCGAAGAAGAAGAGCCTCTCCGGGTCGTTCATCGCTGCCATGTCCATGGCGACGGCGACGGCGACGGCGGCGAGATCCGGTGCGGCGGCGAGGCGGGGCGGTGCCGGGGGCTTCTCTAGGGTTTTAGGCCTCGCTTCGATTTGGGGGAGGTGTCGACGGAGGTGGGGGTGGGGAACTAGTTGTTGTTGTAGGGGAGGGAGGGGGCTGAGGGGATCGCACCGCTTTTCCAGGACGCTGCCAGGTGGGCCCCTCGACCTTCGTCCCCACCTGCCAGCGGAACAGCGCGTCCACGGTGGGTCCCCGGAATGACTTGCGGAAGGAGATAGAAAAGCATATCACGCGGCCCGACGACCCAGCTCGGCAGCTCGTGCCGGGCCCGTTCCGAAGCCCACTAGTAATTTCGGCCCGTTGTCGTCCGGAGGAAATCCGTTTTTGTTTTGCTGGAATTTTGGTGCATGCCTCAGAGCTCAGCTGCAGTGCCGGGCGGCGAACCACTTGTCAGCGCCCCCTGTCTTCCTGGCGCGAAACCTTCGGGCAGCTCGCTCGCTCGCGCCACCATTGTCGGGCCGAGGAAGCGACCAAGCAACGCAAGGTCACTCGTGGTCGTGGACGAGGGCAGCCAAGAAGACCAGAGTAGCAGTGTCTGTCCAGGCAGCGGAGCGGAGCGGAGCAGAGGTTTCCGACCGACAGAGGAGCCATGCAGGCGAGGCGGGAGATCCGGACGAAGCCGGAGCAGCGGCAGGAGGAGGATGCGGCGGAGGCGGTGGCGGAGACGCCGCTGAGCGCGCGGTGGAGCCCGGAGGCGGAGATCGGGATGCGGGTGGAGGACATCTGGGACAGCCTGGACCAGCCGCAGCTGAGCCGGGGCGACAAGCTCAACAGCTGCTTCGACGCCATCCCGGTGGCGTCCTTCCCGCAGACCTTCGGGTCGCAGCTGGTGGACATCCCCTCCGACGCCACGCTGGCCGAGGCCGTCGACATCCTCTCCCGGAACCGCATCAACGGCGCGCCGGTGCGCAACGTGGAGGCGCCCGAGGACGCCAGCTGGATCGACCGCTACATCGGCATCGTGGAGTTCGCCGGGAT
Organism: Elymus sibiricus; assembly: GCA_039707655.1. NCBI lineage: Eukaryota > Viridiplantae > Streptophyta > Magnoliopsida > Poales > Poaceae > Elymus > Elymus sibiricus. Next base: position 448,273,330 of record CM077667.1, on the reverse strand, counting down.
CGCCGTCTGGCTGCTGCACCAGTCGGAGGCCTCGGCGTCGGCGTCGGCCTCGGCCGCCGCGCTCGGCGCCGACGAGCTGGCCGCCAAGCTGGGCACGGTGACCCTCGACGGGGTCAGCGGCGGCGGCGCGAGGGAGCCGAAGGCGGCCACGGCGCCGGAGGCGGAGGGCGCGGTGGCGGAGGCGTTCGGGTCGCTGCCGTCGTCGGAGCTGTTCCGGAAGACCAAGGTGCAGGACATCTCCGGGTCGTTCCGGTGGGCGCCGTTCCTGGCGCTGCAGAGCTCGGACACGTTCCTGACGATGCTGCTGCTGCTGTCCAAGTACCGGATGAAGAGCCTCCCCGTGGTGGACATCGGCGAGGGCACCATCAGCAACATGGTGACCCAGGCGGCGGTGGTGCACATGCTGGCCGAGTGCGTGGGGCTGAGCTGGTTCGAGGACTGGGGCACCAAGACGCTGGCCGAGCTGGGCCTCCCCATCATGAAGACGAGCCGGCTGGTGAAGGTCCGCGAGGACGAGCCGGCGCTCAAGGCGTTCCGGCAGATGCGGAGGCGCGGCGTGGGCGGCATCCCCGTGGTGGACGGCGCCGGCAAGCCCGTCGGCAGCATCATGATCAAGGACGTCAAGCACCTCCTCACCGCCTCGGACTCGGACTCCAACAAAGACTACAGGTACAGACATGCCGGATTTCACTTGCTCCGGACCGGACAAACAAACAAACGGTGAAGGCATGCATGCATGGGTGGGTGCAGGACGGTGACGGCGAGGGAGTTCATCGCGAGCGCGCGGCAGAGCTCGGGGGAGAAGCAGATGAGCATCATCACGTGCACCAGGGAGGACAAGATGAAGGAGATCATCCTGAGGCTGGACGCGGAGAAGAGGCAGAGGATCTACGTGGTGGACGGGGAGGGCAACCTGGACAGCCTCATCACGCTCAGGGACATCATCGCCAAGCTCGTCTACGAGCCGCCGGGATACTTCGGCGACTTCTTCAACGGCGTCATCCCCATGCCGCAGAACAGCAGGGTCTGAATCAATCCTAGGCAAGGTTAAGATCAGGATCCTTTGTGTGCAAAGTAACTAGTACAGTAATTCTCGGCGTTTTTTTTTTCCTCTTCCATTTTAACTCTCCCTAGTGCTTCGTTAAAACTCCAACTTAGTTTCATCTGTTTTTGTTGTCAGTTCTGCATAGCTAGCTAGCCCATCATAATGAGGAACAATGTGGTTATTATCTTCATCTTCTAAGCTGATAGAGCCAGTTCAACAACTGGAATTTAGACTTGAAACACAGTTTCTCTTCGAATCGCGCATTTGCTTGCGCAGAATCTGCTCATGTCTGAAACTGCACATCCTTAATACAGTGATGCAAATCCACACAGCAGGAGTATCAGCCATCAGCGCAGAGTAGACAAGGATGTAAAAGTCTGTACAATGCAACTCTAAACCTGTCCCTAACCACATGCAATTGAACATTGCACAAGATATGAAATTTCGAATAGCCACCCAATACCTTGACATCATACATTTCTATCTCCCAGGCTATGAGCTGCCAGGGAAGGCAATAGTACAAGACAATGCGCAAAACAACTGCATGCACAAATAAAAGACCTCGGACATCAAACTATGCAATATAAGACAAGGCAAAAAACAATCATCGATTTGCAGTACAGCACAATGATAGTAGATGGAAGCAAACTGTATAAATCGAAAACCCACTCTACAAACTGAGAAGATTAAGAACAGCAGAAGGCACAGTGAAACTACTACACCAATCAGAGGTTGAAGAATTCACGGAAATGGATTCAGTGTCATAAGTAGTAGACTTTTTAGTTATCCTACAAGCTACTGTATTTTTATTTTTTTGAACCATCAAGAAGTTACTATACTTTCTGTCAGCAACCAACCGAACAGCTGATACCAAAAATTGCACCAAGGGAAAAGTCATCATAACTGCTGTATAAATTGTACATAAGATGCCAACCACCGACCATCCAACAATAGTCAATAATCAACAAAAGAAGGGTAAACTGTAATAGTAACAGTTACACAGCTCACCGCAGTGTCCTAAATCCCATGTGGAAGCACCAATGTCAACACTCCCCTTAAAAAGACATGAAACACAGCTCACCGCAGAGTATTCGATCCAGGGTGCCTTGCATTCACAATATTTCTGATCCACCAGTCAAAATTGATTTCTCCATCTTCGAACCTCACAAGCATGATGGTAGGGCAAGTTTCCAGCACATTGCCCGAATGAATTTTGCCAGGGATTTGTAACCAGCAACATTGATATGAACATTCCTGAACAGATAAATGATCAGGTCATTAATTTTGTTTATCATGCTTAAGTAATCACTAAATACATGACTAAAGCATGACAGGAAAGTCATATTTTTTGGGGGAATTTTCCTGCTTCATAAACCTTGCAAATTTATTGATTTGCTAATAAGTCGTTTAACAAGGAACAATATGCGATTTGAAAACCAGTTCAGTACACCAGAGGATATATGTTGCTTACATGGAATCCACATTACTGTTTCAAATATGCAGTAGTTAAGAGCCGTATTCCCTTATTTTTCAATTATTAAGAAATGTAGGAAAGAGTACAGTCCTAAAACTAAAAGTTACACTAAGGAGCATAACAAACCATGATCAGATGACAAATCGATTTGTGTTACTCTATTAGATATAAACACTATAAGTTACTAAAGAATTTATCATGGACATTCTCGATAAACTATAAAAGTCAACAGAACAATGTTATATTCGTGATGTGTTTTTACAATTGGCAAGGTAATATAGGCGTGCAATCTCTTGGGTTTGTATGCTGAGTGTGCATGCCGCACACGGATAGGCGTGCAATCTCTGTAATATCTCAATAGTTGTATTATTGAACAATTTTTAGCACATATCATCCCAAATGCTCAACTGCAGTGCAAAGTACCATTAAGATCTTGCAAATCTAACAACCAAACTAGTAAAAGGAAAATCCTGACTGCACAGCCTTCTATTAATTGGTATGAACTATCGATGAAAGAGCAATCTGGGAGTTGGCATATATCATCCCAAATCTAACTGATTATCAAACTCGTACAATACCAACAAAGCCTTCTATTAAACTAGTAGCAAAAAGAAAATTCTGATTGCACAGACTTCTATTAACTGATTAGAACTATCTACGAAAGCACAATCTGGGATTTAGCACTTAGCACTCACCTTCAAACATAGACAGATTGATCAAGCATTCAACTTTTTCCCTTCAAAGAAATCTGAGACCTGGTTCTCCACATCCTCAGGGTTGTATTTTATATACTTTGCAAAATTCCTTCCCCCCTCCAGCTGCCCTCGGAACCTTCCAACAAACGAACGGTATGCTGGAAGGACCTTCTCTGAGATGGAAATCTTCAACTCCTCTCTTAACTGAGGATCCACAACCCTCCATGCTGTCTGTGTCCTGTATAACTCCTCATAAGCCAAGTTGAAGCTCTTGAACCTTTCCTTCAGTGCAGCCTTGAGTGCACTCGACGAACCTGTTGCATGTGGCAACCCATCATCCCTCAGACAAGCTAATACCCTTGTCCATGAGGATCGGAGGTACCCTGTAGAGTACCTCCTTATCTGGCCACGGCGCTTACGGATCCAGTTATCCCCAAGCAAAGCTTTAAGCTCTGAATCTTTGATTTTCTGCACAACATACCACAGATTGTTCATCAAAAATATGTTCTGCAGTGCCTCATCATCATACAGCTTTGCTTTATCCTCAATCTTGTCCAATAGATGTGTGATCAGTATCAGCAGACAGTGTCCCAGTGGAGTCATATCCGCATTGTCACCCCCATTTTCCAGCTCAGTCTCGCAACCATCAAGAAGATGATTGAGCCAGCGGCTGTAATCTGCAAGCAGTCGCACATAATTCATGACATAGCGCGTAAGCGGGTGGATCTCGCCGCCTGGCAGTGATCTGCGAGAAGTCTCCCCACGTATCGCATTGGCAAACTCAGCAACCGTGCCACGCACCGCATCCCCTAGCCTCACGAGTATCCCCTCTGCCTCTTCCTTGATGAAATCCCTTGCCTCACCTGAGAACAGGGCCTCGAGCTCTGGCAGTAACTCAGCTAGTGCCTCATACATGCCAAGAATGCGGAACAGCTTCTCGGACGATCTCTTCCCAATGGCAATGGCATCACCGAAGTTGAGCAGCTGCAGGACACACCCCTTGGCCGCCTCAGTGAAGCACTCCTCCTCGGCGTCTGCGTCGGCCGCGAGGATCTGGCCACAGATGCGGCGCTCCTCGGCGAGAAGGCCCTGGACGACGACCCTGAGAGCCTGGATCCACTTCTTCATCTTGCCATCAAGGATGCCCCACTCCACGCGCTGCACCTCCTCCAGGCTCATCTTGTCGACCCCAAGCACGGCGAGGCACTCCATGAGCGTGTCCCGGCGCACCTCGCTGTAGACCTGACAGAGCTCCGGCCCATAGCCAGCGCGCAGCATGACGTCCGCGATGTCCTTGAGGGTGCTGACGGTGTCGGGGGAAATGAGGTATGGCGAGATCTCGCCGTCGGAGACGGAGCTCCACCTGCCCGCGGCGGCGGCGGACTCGTCGCCCTCCTCGGCGTGGCTGGCGAAGGAGGGGCACTCCAGGTCGACGGAGGAGGCGGAGTGGAAGGAGGGCACCGTTAGCGAGAGGCGGCGGAGGAGGGACGCGTGCAGGTCCTCGGCGGCGAGCGACGCGGTCCCGCGGATGAGCAGCTGGCGGAACTCCTCCTCGAGGCGCGCCATGGCGACCTGCAGCGCGGACTCGACGCGCGGGCCGGCCTCGCCCATGAGGCAGGCGGCCGCGGCGAGGTACTCCTCGGCGTCCTCGGGCGACTCGAACACCAGCCGGTCCCCGGCGGCGGGGGAGTCCCACTGCTCCACCAGCCGCAGCGCGTCCTCCACCGCCGCGTCCCTCTCGTCCTCCAGGTTGTCGTCGTCGTCGCCGAAGCTGGGGCCGGGCGGCCCCCGCCGCTCCCGCCCGTACCCCCCCTCCTCCTCCTCGCCCCCCTCCGGGGGCTCGGAGCCGGCCGCGGCGTCGGGGGCGCCGGCGGCCGGGAAGAGGTCGGACATGAGGGAGAAGCGGTTGTCGAAGCCGGAGAGGATGCGGATCATGTCGTCCGCGGCGTTCTTGGAGTTGGCGAGCGACTTGACGATGTGCTGCGCCGCCGCGATCACCTTCTCCTGCCCGTCGGGCGGCGCCGCCGCCATCCTGCCCTCTCCCCGCGCCCGCGCCGCGCCGGTCGCCTGTGCTTTTGGATCGGAGGAGGGCGGTGTGAAAGCGGGGAGCGGAGTCGCGGGGGAGGGGAGAGGAGGCGGAAGGGGGGAGGGGAGAGGAAGGGGAGAGGCGGGTCGCTAATTTGCTGAGCTGGCCTTGGGTTTGGGTTTGAGCAAGTCGTCGGGTGGTTTAGATGTCTGTCTGGGCTAAAAAAAGGTTGGACTAATGATCTTCGTTCCTGCTTTGGTCACTGGCTTTGTCGTACGGATCGGACCGGGATCGGATTCGTTCCGGCGACCATACACTAGCTCACTTTGTGCCGTCCATGCACCTCAACTTTGTATCATCTCATGATATTTTCCGATATTTTTTCTCGAAACACGGTACAGACACAAGACGCGGACGTTCACACACGCACATACACACACTCCTATGAACATAAATACGCACACCATGTATCTGTAAACACGTCTATTCACTCCGGTTAAGCATGATTCACCACGAGAAACCTGATCATCTAGCCTGCGTTCAATTCGCTTCCTGATCTTCTCTCAACGGAGCAAGAACACGATAGATGTGTACATTTGAACCCGTTTATGTTATGGCGGTAGAGATTTAATTTACATAATGTTAAAACTATAAAAATCCTACATTTGGAATGTCTTAGGGCCCGGATGCTCGGGCGACATCCGATCGAGCTCCGCGCGGAAGGTGAAACAAGGAAGGAAGAGAATGAAGAAGGGGTAGGGGCAAATGCCCGCAAACCTTGACAAACGACCATCAGCGACGACAACCGCTAGCATTCCACAAGCTAACCGATGGCGAATACGCCCCGACAGCTTAGAAGGACACTTGATGGGAGTGCCCGACACAAGAAGATTTTTTTATGGGTCGACGGTAGAGGTTGGCACGACAAATAGAATGATGGGGAAAAGCAGCGGGTCAAGGAGGGAACGGACGGCGGAGGCAATGTGAGGATATATGGTGAAAGCACCCGGACTGAGGAAGAAAACAACGGGACCTGCATCAAAATAGCGTTCTAAAAGCTTTTATGGATAAATAAGACAATATAAATCCAGATCTATTTTTCCACACCAGCATAAACCCAACCCTAACAAGACTTGTTGTATGGCCCGTCCTTTTCTTTTTCTCCCCCCCCCCCCCCCCCCTTCTCGTTTCTTGTCATGTCCACTTGAGAGTCACTAGGTGCGCCCCGCACAATCACGTCACCCGTCCGCCGGCGATGGCTAGGGAGAGGCATTTGGGATCTATTTGTACATATTATTGTATGTTTGTTAGGGTTGGCCTTGTGTTATGGTCTGGCTCTATGTCGGTGGGATTCCTTCCACCAGAAACCCGTCTAAAACACATAACCCTAACTTCGGCAAGGCATCCAAAGGGGGAATCGGCACGGAGGAATCTGCGATCACCACCATCTTGTGCAAGGAGATGCCAACATCGACCATCTTCACCATCATCCATCCCCATCTCGTCGTAATACCAAATCCTAGTTGATCCATATGTGTATTACTTTAATTTATCATCCATGGCTGCCACCACAATTCGTATGATGATTGTCGTCTTCATGTTTAAGTAGTTCCCTTAGTTCTCGGGGATATGAGTGAAACTTGGTATGTATAGGAGGCGAGTTGAACGCTTAGAATGATATGACATCTCTGTTGAATGTTTGGTTTAGTAGCTTCCTGAATGTTGTGAAGGGCCGCTTTGAACATTTTAACCTTGTATGGCCATGAAGCATATTATTGTCATTGTAAAGGTTAGCATGTTGAGGCAATTTGATGTGACAGTAAAGGCTTCCCTACCTCGCATTTGCAATTGATAGGGGAGTAAAGGAGAATCCTTGGTTAGGGCGCGTCCACGAGGAAACCCTTAATTACGATAATGAGAACCGAAGCGGGAAACTTCGGTAGTGACATGTGTGATACGAAGTTTACCTAGAGTAGAACGTATTATTGACCCGAATCCGCCCAATCACAAACATCAAGAATGACTCAAGTATCCGACCTAGAACTATACAGTAACATATTTTACGTTAGACGCATATCAACGAGAACTCTGGACTCCCTAAGAACGTTTTAATCCTCTGGCGGTTCCAATGCTTTTTTCACCTCGATATACTATTTTAACCCCTTTGTGTTATTTGTGTTTGTTTGCTCCCTACTCAATTTACAACCTTCCGCCTTCATTTTGCTTCACGTCGACAACTAGCTTGCATGCATATTTTCACAAGTCTCTATAAGGGACAAACTCCAATTCATATGCTCCATGCGAGCTTTGAAAAGACTATAACTAAACCATATGCACTTGAATGCCATCATGGCCGATGGTCACCATCGTCGTCTTCTGCTTCGCCTCCATAGTGGAGAAAAGGGGATGGCGTCGGATCGGACGGAATCCCTGTTGGAAATATGCCCTAGAGGCAATAATAAATTGGTTATTATCATATTTCCTTATTCATGATAATCGTTTATTATCCATGCTATAATTGTATTGATCGGAAACTCAGATACATGTGTGGATACATAGACAACACTATGTCCCTAGTGAGCCTCTACTAGACTAGCTCGTTGATCAAAGACGGTCAAGGTTTCCTGACCATAGACATGAGTTGTCATTTGATAACGGGATCACATCATTAGGAGAATGATGTGATGGACAAGACCCAACCGTAAGCATAGCATTTGATCGTGTTAGTTTATTGCTACTGCTTTATCCATGTCAAGTATCTGTTCCTACGACCATGAGATCATGCAACTTCCTGGCACCGGAGGAATGCCTTGTGTGTATCAAACGTCACAACGTAACTGGGTGACTATAAAGGTGCTCTACAGGTATCTCTGAGGGTGTCTGTTGGGTTGGCGTGAATCGAGACTGGGATTTGTCACTCTGTATGACGGAGAGGTATCTCTGGGCCCACTCGGTAATACAACATCACAAGAAGCTTGCAAGCAATGTGACTAAGGAGTTAGTCACGGGATCTTGTATTACAGAACGAGTAAAGAGACTTGCCGGTAACGAGATTGAACTAGGTATGGAGATACCGACGATCGAATCTCGGGCAAGTAACATACCGCTAGACAAAGGGAACTGAATACGGGATTGACTGAATCCTTGACATCGTGGTTCGACCGATAATGATCTTCGTGGAATATGTGGGAACCAATATGGTCATCCAGGTCCCGCTATTGGTTATTGGCCGGAGAGGTGTCTCGGTCATGTCCACATGATTCTCGAACCCATAGGGTCCGCACGCTTAACGTTCGGTGACGCTAGAGTAGTATTGGGATATGTACGTTGGTGACCGAATATTGTTCGGAGTCCCGGATGAGATCCCGGACGTCACGAGGAGCTCCGAAATGGTCCGTAGGTAAAGATTTATATATGGGAAGTCATATTCAGGGTTCCGGAAAATGTTCGGGATTTTTTGGTATTATACCGGGAAGGTTCTAGAAGGTTCCGGAGTGGGGCCCACCTGCATGTGGACCCACATGAACGTGGGTAATGGGGAAGGTCCCCAAACCCCTGGTCTAGGCGCATCAAGATCCCCCCTTAAAAGGAATAGGATCATATCCCGAAAGGATAAGATCGAGATCCCTAAAAAGGGGGATAGTGATCGGTGGGGAAGGAAAGGAGGGATTTCCTTCCTCCCCCCTTGACCAACGCCCCTAGGGGCTTGGAGGGCAAGCTACCAGCCCCTCCCATGCCTATATAAAGGTGGGGAGGCGCAAGGGGGCTGAAACACCCTCCCACGGCTGCGACCCTCCTCCCGTCTCTCCCGTTTCTTCCTTGTACGTTGTTCCGGAGGCGCTTAGCGAAGCCCTGCCGGCACTGAGACACCACCATCTCCACCACGCTGTCATGCTAGTTGAGATCCCATCGACTTCTCCTCCCTCTCTTGCTGGATCAAGAAGGAGGAGACGTCATCGAGCCGCACGTGTGCTGAACGCGGAGGTGCCGTCCGTTCGGCACTAGATCGGGACGGATCGTGATTAGATCACGAAGACGTACGACTACATCAACTGCGTTATATACGCTTCCGCTTAGCGATCTACAAGGGTATGTAGATACACTCCCCCTCTCGTAGTTATGCATCTCCATGGATAGATCTTGGGTGTTCGTAGGAAAAATTTTGTTTCCCATGCAACGTTCCCCAACAGTGGCATCATGAGCTAGGTCTATGCGTAGATGATATGCACGAGTAGAACACAAAAGAGTTTGTGGGCGTTGATGTTCAGATTGCTTACTTCCTTAGTCTTATGTTGATTCGGCGGTATTGTGGGATGAAGCAGCTCGGACCAACCTTACTCGTCCACGTACGAGAGACCCGTTCCATCGACTGACATGCACTTGTTGCATAAAGATGGCTGGTGGGTGTCTGTCTCTCCCACTTTAGTTGAATCAGATTTGACAGAGGCGGTCCTTGTAGAAGGTTAAAAGGCAACTTGAATATCACCGTTGTGGCTTTGCGTAAGTAAGAATGGTTCTTACTAGTTGCCCATAGCAGCCACGTAAAACTTGCAAGAACAAAGTAGAGGACGTCTAACTTGTTTTTGCAGGGCATGTTGTGATGTGATATGGCCAAAGACATGATGTGATATATGTGATGTATGAGATGATCATGTTTTGTATAGATTATCACGACTTGCATGTCGATGAGTACGGCAACCGGCAGGAGCCATAGGGTTGTCTTTAATTTATTTTCGCCATTCTTGCTTTACTTTATCGCTATGAGTTAGCAATAGTTGTAGAAGCAATAGTTGGCGCGACAACCACATGACGACACGATGATGGAGATCATGGTGTCATGCCGGTGACGATGGAGATCGTGCCGGTGCTTTGAAGATGGAGATCAAAAGCACAAGATGATGATGGCCATATCATGTCACTTATATGATTTGCATGTGATGTTAATCCTTTTATGCATCTTATTTTGCTTAGGACGACGGTAGCATTATAAGATGATCCCTCACTAAAATTTCAAGATAGAATTGTGTTCTCCCCAAGTGTGCACCATTGCGAAGGTTCGTCGTTTCGAAGCACCACGTGATGATCGGGTGTGATAGACTCTACGTTCGCATACAACGGGTGTAAGCCAGATTTACACACGCGGAATACTTGGGTTAAACTTGACGAGCCTAGCATGTACAGACATGGCCTCGGAACACAGGAGACCGAAAGGTCGAACATGAGTCATATAGTAGATATGATCAACATGGAGATGTTCACCATTGAAACCACCTCATCTCACGTGATGATCGGACTTGGGTTGGTGGATTTGGATCATGTCACACTTAGACAACCCGAGGGATGTTGATTTGAGTGGGAGTTCTTTAGTAATATGATTAACTGAACTCATTATCCTGAACATAGTCAAAATATCTTTGCAATTTATGTTGTAGATCAATAGCTCATGCTATAGCTCCCCTATATTTTGATACGTTCCTAGAGAAAAACTAAGTTGAAAGATGGTAGTAGCAATTATGCGGACTAGGTCCGTAAACTGAGAATTGTCCTCATTGCTGCATAGAAAGCTTATGTCCTTGATGCACCGCTCGGTGCTCCAACCCCTCAAGCGTCGTCTGTGGGTGTTGAGAACATCAGACAGGCATGTTTTTGATGACTACTTGATAGTTCAGTGCGTCATGCTTTACGGCTTAGAATTAAGGCTCCAAAGACGTTTTGAACGTCACGGATCATATGAGATGTTCCAAGAGATGAAATTGGGATTTCAGGCTCGTGCCCGTGTTGAGAGGTATGAGACCTACAACAAGATTCTTTGCCTGCAAGATGAAAGAGAATAGCTCAATCGGTGAGCATGTGCTCAGATTGTCTGGGTGCTACAATCGCTTGAATCAAGTGGGAGTTGATCTTCCTGATAAGATAGTGATTGACACAATTCTCCAAGTCACTGCCACCAAGCTGCTAGAGCTTCGTGATGAACTATAACATGCCAGGGATGGAGATGATGATCCCTGAGCTATTCGTGATGTTTTACACCACGAAAGGTAGAAATCAAGAAGGAGCATCAAGTTTTGATGGTAAGACCACTAGTTTCAAGAAGGGCAAGGACAAGAAGGGAAACTTCGAGAATGGAAAGCCAGTTGTCGCTCCAGTAAAGAAACCCAAGGTTGGACCCAAACCCGAGACTGAGTGCTTCTGTTATGAGGGGAACAGTCACTGAAGCGGAACTGCCCCAGATACTTGGCAAATAAGAAGGCTGGCAACGTCAACAAAAGTATATTTGATATACATGTTATTGATGTGTACCTTACTGGTACTCCTAGTAGCACCTGGGTATTAGATACTGGTTCAGTTGCTAATATTGGTAACTCGAAGTGAAAACTACGGAATAAACGGAGACTAGCTAAGGGTGAGGTGACGATGTGTGTTGGAAGTGTTTCCAAGGTTGATGTGATCACCATCGCACGCTCCCTCTACCTTCGGGATTAGTGTTGAACCTAAATAAATGTTATTTGGTGTTTGCGTTGAGCATGAACATGATTAGATCGTGTTATTGCAATACGGTTGTTCATTTATGTTAGAGAATAATAGTTATTCTGTTTACATGAATAATACCTTCAATGGTCATACACTCAATGTGAATGGTTTATTGAATCTCGATCGTAGTGATACACATGTTCATAGTATTGATGCCAAAAGATGCAAAGTTAATTATGATAGTACCACATACTTGTGGCACTGCCGCTAAGGTCATATTGGTGTAAAGCGCATGAAGAAACTCCATGCTGATTGATCTTTGGACTCACTCGATTTCGAATCGCTTGAGACATGCGGACCATGCCTCATGGGCAAGATGACTAAGACCCCGTTTTCCGGTTTGATGGAGCGGGCAAGTGACTTATTGGAAATGATACATGTTGATGTATGCGGTCCAATGAGTGTTGAAGCGTGCGGTGGATATCGTTATTTTCTTACCTTCACTGATGATTTGAGTAGATATGGGTATATTTACTTAATGAACACAAGTCTGAAACGTTTGAAAAGTTCAAGCAATTTCAGAGTGAAGTTGAAGATCATCGTGACAAGTAGATAAAATGTCTATGATATGATCATGTAGGTGAATATCTGATTTACAAGTTTAGTATGCAACTTAAGACAATGTGGAAATTGTTTCACAACTCACGCCGCCTGGAACACCATAGTGTGATGGTGTGTCTGTACGTCATAGCCGTGCTCTATTGGATATAGTACGTACTATGATATCTCTTACCGATTTTCCACTATTGAGGGAGTCCTGGATTAAGGGGTCCTCGGGAGGCCGACCTATTTCTTATGGGCCGGACTGTATGGGCCATTGGCCGGACACTGGAATGATTGAAGACCCTGTCTCCAGGAAGGAAGCTTCGAGGATCGTGGCGTATTCTCCACGTTTGGAGTAGCGAATAGGCATGTTTATCCCTTCGACGTGTAACCGACCATGTGTAAACCCTAGGTACCCTCGGCGTCTATATAAGTCGAAGGGTTTTAGGTTGTAGGAAAACAGAACTCATCTAGGGTTTTAGTCATACGATCTCGAGGTAGATCAACTCTGTAACCCTTATACCATCAATATAATCAAGCAGGACGTAGGGTATTACCTCCATAGGAGGGCCCGAACCTGGGTAAAACACTGTCCCCTTCGTCTCCTGTTACCATCGCTTCTAGTCTCATAGCTCGGGACCCCCTACCCGAGATCTGCCGGTTTTGACACCGACATTGGTGCTTTCATTGAGAGTTCCGCTGTGATCGCCAGAAGGAATCGATGGCTCGTCTTGTCATCAATGAGGAGGTCCGCAACACGGGCACTTTCGTCCCCGGGCAGATCTTCGCTTTCGGCAGCATTGTGCTGCACGCCGACCCGACCGGCCATCTAGGCCGTGTCGGAAGTTTCGCCCCTGATCAAGAGGTCAGATTCGGGAACTTAGAGTTCTCCGTAGACTCTCGGGGCGATCTATCACTAACCGGGCTCGCAGTCTCGCCTGTCACGCCCGAAGACTCTGAGGCTTTAACCTTAGATCCATCTTTCGGCCCCTCCCACGGGATCTACCCTAGCGAGGACCCGACTCTCAGTCTGGACCCGGTCATAGTGCCAGGCGTCCGGACATCTGTTCTTGCCGAACACTCTCCCCGCGCGGACGCATCGGAGGTTAACTCCGGAAGCTCTGGGCAGGCCAACCCGATCGAGCTCTCGATACTCAACGAGGCTCTAGATCGGATCTCGTCGATGAAAATTGTCGACGATCCAACCCCGATCTGTGCTCAGATCGGGCTTCAGGCGGGTCAGGACGAATTTTTCGCCCCACCCACCACCCACTTCGTAGCCACTGTCGAGGATTTAACTGACATGCTGGACTATGCTTCTGAGAAAGCAGATTACATGGATAAGGAGAATCGCACACTCACCCCCGTTAACACCGGACGGTGGACTACCACCTCCACATACGACGTCTACATGGTGGACACTCCGAAAAACGACGGTGACAAATCGGATGAAGCGCCGTCAAGACGTCGAAAGCTACATAAATGGTCAAAAGGAAAAAAAGGGAAGAAAAGCTATCGATGGCACCGGGGACGGAGACACCCCGGAAGACCTCGGCGATCCCGAAATCCCCGAACACCCGATAGAGGGTCAAGAGAGGCCGGAAGACCGGCGCAACCCCGACGATCTAGATGATCCCAAGGAAGACGATTACCTTCGCTCTGTCGAGGGGGAGGACAATGCGGAAGCCGATGACTTCGCCATCCCTGATAATCCGGCAGATCAGGAACTCTTCAGGCAACAGCTTATAGCCTCGGCCCACAGCCTAAAAGCAAGAGAACGGCAGCTTAAAGCCGAACAAGATGACCTCAACGATCGATGGACGAGAGTCCTCTCAGCTGAGGAAGGATACGCTACCGGTCTATCGGACCAACCTAAGAGTTATCCGCGCAGAAGGCTGCTGCCACAATTCGATGACGAGCTCACTGATACGCCGTCTCCCAAACATACCTCATACGACAAGTCAGATCGCCCTCCTCGAGGACGGGACAGAAAGGCTGACGACACCGGCTATAGGCCGACGATGCCCCGTAGACGGGGAAAGGAGCCACTAGAGCCCGATGACAGGTTCGACCTGCGACACGACCTGGACGACAGAGCAGGTCGTACACGATCCATATACGGATCCAGAGGATACTCACCCTATAGACGGGAAGGGTACCGGCCTTGGTTCGACCGCAACAATGAAGGTCGGGAACGAAACCGAGCTAGGACAGACACCGACCACCGGCGCGACATAGCTCGGGTCAGAGGTGCTGCCCACCCACTGTGCTTCACGGACGAGGTGATGCGGCATCAGTTCCCGGAAGGGTTTAAACCCATAAACATAGAACAATACGATGGGACAACTGACCCAACCGTATGGATCGAGGATTTCCTCCTTCACATCCACATGGCGTGAGGAGATGACCTCCACGCCATCAAATACCTACCCCTGAAGCTTAAGGGGCCAGCTCGGCACTGGTTGAATAGCCTCCCCGAAAATTCCATTGGGTGCTGGGAGGACCTAGAAGAGGCATTCCGATCTAACTTCCAGGGCACTTATGTTCGGCCGCCGGACTCCTCCGACCTAAGCAACGTCGTCCAGAAGCCGGGAGAGTCCGCGCGTCTATTCTGGAATCGTTTCCTGACCAAGAAAAACCGGATCGTAGACTGCCCGGACGCCGAAGCAATAGCCTCTTTCAGGCATAATATCCGGGATGAATGGCTGGCTCGTCAGCTCGGCCAGGACAAACCAAGGACAATGTCCGCCCTCACATCACTCATGACCCGCTTTTGCGCGGGCGAGGATAACTGGCTAGCAAGACGTAGCCACAACCCCGAAGACCCCGGAACCTCTGAAGTTCGGGATGGAAACGGGAAACCGAAGCGCAACAAGAACAAGCGCCGGCACAATAATAGTGATGCTGATGACACGGCTGTTAACGCCGGCTTCCGCAACTCCCGGCCTGGGCAGCGGAAGAAGCCTCCTAAAGGCAATCGCGATGGACCCACCCCGTTGGACAAGATCCTGGAGAGGCCTTGCCAGATCCACGGCACTCAAGAGAAGCCCGCCAACCACACCAACCGTAACTGTTGGGTCTTCAAACAGGCCAGCAAGCTCGCATCCGAGGACCAAGGCAAGAGCCCACGCAGCGAGGACGAGGATGAACCCCGCGGTCCGATCGGTGGCGGACAAAAGAAATTCCCTCCAGAGGTGAAAACAGTAAACATGATATACGCCACCCATATACCCAAAAAGGAGAGGAAGCGCGCCCTTCGAGATGTCTACGCCATAGAGCCTGTAGCCCCGAAGTATAACCCATGGTCGGCATACCCGATCACCTTCGATCGACGCGACCATCCGACCAGTATCCGTCATGGGGGTTCGGCCGCCCTAGTCCTAGACCCGATCATAGACGGGTACCACCTCACTAAAGTCCTAATGGACGGAGGAAGTAGCCTCAATCTGATTTACTCAGATACGGTGAAAAAGATGGGCATAGATCCGTCAAGGATCAAGCCCAGCAACACTACCTTTAAAGGAGTGGTCCCAGGCGTTGAAACCCGGTGCACAGGCTCTGTAAGCCTAGAAGTAGTGTTCGGCTCGCCCGATAACTTTCGAAGCGAAGACTTGATCTTCGACATCGTACCTTTCCGCAGCGGCTATCACGCCCTGCTCGGCCGTACAGCGTTCGCTCGCTTTAACGCCATCCCGCACTACGCATACCTCAAGCTCAAGATGCCCGGCCCCAGGGGGGTCATTACTGTCAATGGCAACACAGAGCGCTCCCTCCGAACGGAGGAACATGCGTTGGCCCTGGCGGCCGAATTCCATTACACCGATGATTGGCAAATGCCGACATCTGCCGTAAAGGCACCCAAGGCTGGGAAGCGAGCTCGGTCTCAACCCGAAGTACCAGAACCTTCTTCTCCCCATAAATAGGGACTCGCCCCCCATCGCACGGCCCTGGAACCAGCAAAGTACGTGCCGAGGAGACACAACTTCGCGCTCAAAATTCCATGGGCAGCGGTGGGGAAAAATTATCAAAAGGTAAGTATTCGGCTAGACCGAACTACCACCATCAAAACGTCTTCGGACACACTACAGGTACCATAAAGTACCTGCTAAGGCGTAAAGCTCATCCACACTTCGGCGACTTCTCAAGATTTTTCTCCAAAGTCCGCTCGCCGAACAGTACACCCATAGCGGTATACAACTCCTCTGGAGAGGCAGGATCGGACAAGCGACAGGGTACATCGAGGACGTCAGGTCACCTATCGAAGACCCTTGGTACAACCCCTCCTGTAAGGCTTATATTTCATTTTTAATACCTGTAAATAGCTGTATCGGCAATTTGAATAATAAGAGTTGTTGAGTACAATACAGATGTATCATGCATGATCACCTCGCTGTTTTTGGCATACTCTCTATTTCCCCTCTTTTCTTGCGAACCTGTTCGGTATACTTTACGATGCAACCGGCTAATAGACCGGGGGCTCGACCTTAAAAAAATCGCCCTAAGCACAACTGATTTCGTGTTCGGCGTCTTGGAGTCCTGCTTTATATGCATTGGTTCCGAACTATGTCTTGGGTCAATAGTTGGGTTGCCCGGCTCCTGTGCTTGCCCCTTTATGTTCTGCTCGTTCGGCTAAAAGGGTGTAACACCCCAAAAATTTAATAATGTTTTATTAAATGAAATGTTGCCAGAAATAATTATTTTCTACTTTCTGGATTTTCTTGTGATTTCAGAGCCACTCTTTTTCTCTGAATTTCAAAAAATTCTTCTCTCCTATCTGAAGCTTTTGAATATTGTTGTGTGACTTGAATGTTTCATTGAATCATTTAATTACATTTAGTAAAACCAGTGGAATAATTTTTATAATAAAATTTGCTAAGTTTTAATTCATTTAATAGCATTTTAACCATTTTAAGAGCCTCATTTGCACTGCAACTATTTTATAACCTCATTCATAAATTCCCTAAAAATTTGGGGATGACATGTGATGTTTCTGGATCACTTTTATGCAAAAACCTAGCTTGGTGTTTTGTAAAATTTGAGAAAACCATCCACATTTGTATTCTGGTCCAGTTTGGTGATTTGTACTGCAACCCTATTTTATTTTGCTCTAGTAATCTTGGGATTTTTCCTGCTTGTAGTACACCCTACCAAACCCTTACGTCCATGAGATCAGAACCATTAGAAGATTTTAAACACATGCAATAATGGCCTTTATTTTCTGTCCAGAACTGTAGTTTTGCAAAATTTGCACTAGGGAGTTTTTGTTTTTGACAAACTAACCTTGCCACCATTACCTACACCCAAAGAGACCCCAACCTGGAAATTTTGGTGGCCAGCAAGATGCCCTAGGAAACCTTGGCATTTCATCAAACACCTTGTGTGTCTGGCCAGATTTGGCATAATTTTGAGTTTACTTTGTGAACTTGATCCCCTGACCCAAAAACCTTGTCCATTAGGCCTACTGCATACACCCTAATCACCCTGTTAATTTTTAGCTTCATCCAAGCCTCCTAGCATGCATTGGCATTTCGTCGAACGCCTGACGAGCGTGTCCAGAGCGCGAGCAGAACGCGCGTTTTGCACGTCCGTGCGCCCGAGCCGCCGCGGCCTTATCCCTCTCGGCCTAATTCTTATCCGCCCGCAGAGCCGTGCAGTGCACCAGCACCACCTCACCCCGTCGCTAGCGCCGCTCTGCGCAGTTCAGAGCAGTCGCCTTGGTGGCTAGCCGCCGGCCGCAGCGCGCCCCTGCCATGGCAGCACCGCCCAAGCCGCCTCAGCTCGCCAGCTCGCCCGCGGGAGTAGTAGCCAGCCCGTCCGCTAGCCTCTGGCGCCAGCCGGCCATCGCCACGTCGCCCTGTGGCCACAGTGGCGGCGCACCGCCGAGCTTATCCCCGACCACCGCGGGAACCAACCTTCCCGGGGTATAAATAGGACCCCGAGGCCGCAGCGTAATCCCATGAGCTTAATAGACGGTGTAGCAGGCCTTCCCTTTCCTCAATTTAGCCTGAGGCATCGTCTTCCCCACCGCCGGTCAGGTTCGGCCGCCGCCTCCCGCCGCTAAATTCGATGCCACCAGGGCATCCCCCTCCCTTTTCTTTTTGCCATTAGCCTTCCCTCGACCACGCGGAGCCGCCCCACCTCTCGTCCCTGACCAGGAGCCACCATGGGGGATATCCCTTTTGCTCCCGAGCCACCGTCCGCCGGAGATCTTGTCACCGGCGACCCCGTCCAACTCTTCGTCTATGGCAACCACCGGGAGGACCGCAAGGACCCCGTGGACCCATTCCCGTGCCTAGGACCCCGCAAGGAGCTGCCGTTCGTCGGCGACGATCACCGGAGTTCTCTCCTCCACTCGGCCAGAGGAGGGAGACGACCGGTAGGACCAGTCAAACCTGACTGGTGGACCCGCGGGCCCACGGTCAGGGAGACACAGGTCAGCGGTTCAGCCCTAAGTGGAGGCATTCAGCAGAATACGTTTTCATTTGAAGAGAAGCGTAAGCCAAACCGAACCGTTTTTCTTTTTCTGTTATTTATTTAAAAACAGATTTTGACCAATCTTTGACTGGCTATAACTTCTAAAATAACACTCCAATAGACTTGATTCTTTTTCCCACCTCTCTTAAAATCCTTCTAGTTTATTTTCATATTTATTTGAAGATTTTCCAAACAACTTTTCTGTACTGTTTTCAAATTGTGTGATGATTCGAATATTTTCAAAAATAGGAATTTGGAGGGAAGATAAAAACTTTCAGAAGTTTTGGAGTGCACCTCACCTACGTACACCTTGAAGGCAAGCATTCTGAACCCTGGCATAATATTTGTTGTGTGTTGTTTGATGTGACTACAACACCAAGTTGACTTGAAGTATGCATTATTTCATGTGATGATGTGATCATGTTTACAAGTGCATGATGATAATTCCTTGCTGTTGGAATTGAAGTACTTGTGACAGTATTCATCCTCGTATGCCTTTCATGCCTACCGGAAGGAATCCGGAGAAGTCTCTGTCTTGGGTAGACATGAGCTTGATACTGATATTTCGTTGGAACGAGTATGATCAGTAAGGCATGGTGAGGTATGATGAGTGGTGATTCTGTCAATTGGTGTGGAATATATTTGTTATGCTAATCATGCAGGAAACACTTAAACCTCCTGAGTCGACCGTAGATCGAGTCTTGCACCAGTAACCCCCATACTTGAATCGTGCTACCACTTGTCCCTGCCTCGGGTAGGGTACGGTTGAGTAAGTCGTCAACCCCTTTCCTTGCACACACCGTACAGAGAGACCATAGTGAAAGATACCACTGATCACTGGTAGGCATGTCACTTGGTCCGGGGGCATGGGTGTTTCCGGTTGGGACCGAGGGGGTAGCTCCCCTGTTTTGCGCGCGGTATAAATTTTGTGATCCCATGCTAATCGAGGTTGTAGCCTCCCCACTTAGAGTTTTGCTTAACGAGTGTCGTGGGTGATTCCAGGCACCGGTAAACTAAGCTGGTGTGTGCGGGTCAGGTGTGTTTTCAACTTAAAGACCGTAAGCGGAATTAGTCTCGAGATGACTAAAGAAATCTGTTACTTGTGGGTAAAGAGTACACCCTCTGCAGAGTTTATATATATTCGAATAGCCGTGTCCGCGGTTAAGGACTACAGTCTAGGATGGGTCAAGTGTCGGTCTTAGTGTCGGTCTTCGGAGGAAAAATTTCTAAACCAGAATATTAATCATGATGTGTGAGGAATGATGATTATGATTATTATTATTGTGGACTAACCAATTATATTGTTTTATTGAGTATCCCTGGGATAGTTCTACCTCCTGGATACTCATGTTATTATTTTCCATATAAGCCCTTTAAGTGGCGTCGCTCAGACGCCCAACTGTGGCATGCTTGTTATTTATTTTCCTTATAAGCCCTTTATGTGGTGTCGCTCAGACGCCCGACTGTGGCATGCTTGTTATTTATTTTCCTTATAAGCCCTTTATGTGGCGTCGCTCAGACACCCGACTGTGGCATGCTTGTTATTTATTTTCCTTATAAGCCCTTTATGTGGCGTCGCTCAGACGCCCGACTGTGGCATGCTTGTTATTTATTTTTCCTTAAAAGCCCTTTATGTGGCGTCGCTCAGACGCCCGACTGTGGCACGCATGTTATTTATTTCTCATATAAGCCCTTTATGTGGCGTCGCTCAGACGCCCGACTGAGGCATGCTTTATATTATTATCCTTTCGAGGCGTCGCTTCAGACACTCGATCGGTTTATTTTATTTTTATTCTCTGATTGCTTACTCATATTATGAATGACCTGCTTGCATGCGTCATGAATTTTATTTCGTGACTGACTAAGTGATCGTGGATTATTTCAGTGCATGATTATCATCTGTTGTATTATACCTGTTTTCATGATGTTTGCGAGTACATTCAAAGTACTCACTGGCTTGTCCCTGGCTATTGTCTTGGCCAGATTTCTTGCTTGGAGAGGAGCGTAACGACGACAGCCTGGAACCTAGGCATCGAAGATAGCAGATACGCGAAAGATAGGAATTATCCAGGTCAGCTGTTCCTGTGGGAAATGGAGTCCCATAGACGCTGATGATCCGCAAACCGCTTCCGCCATCAACCACTAGAAACTTTTGTTGTACTCAGAGACCACTTTGGTCGTGTACTTCAAATATTGTATTTTGCTTGGAATTTCTGTATCAAGATTGTGTCTCATCAGCTAACAGTAATCCTGGGGCTGGTGAGTACAAGGGCCATTTACTGGGAAATTAATATCCTGGAAATCCGGTCCTGACAACCTTGGTATAGAGCCAGGCTGACCATTGGCTAATCCTATCTTAGCCGGGTCAATAAAACCTAGGTTACCACCCACCAGACCTTAACCTAACCACAACCAAGCTTATCCTATATGATAGCCACACAGTGACCCCGACACCTTTTTGGTAGTCGGTGCCTAACCTACCAGCCTAGCCCATCGATCACGCGCCAGTGACCGACACCTAATTTGTCTCATTCGCAAGCGTGCGAAGGAAGACTCCGTTTTCTTTTTCTATAAAAGGGAACGTTAGCCCCAACCCTGCACAGCACGGCCTCTACCCCAAAACCAAGCCAAGATGCCTGGCCCCATTGTTCACAATGAGACCACAACAACCAACCTTGGAGGTTTTGTAACCGTGCTAGCAAACCTCACCCGTCGTGCCTTTGCATTAGAAGAGCCCCCAGAATATGTTGTGTACCAAGGGCTCATGAGCGGTGAGAGTCGTCAATTCTGGGCCACGGTGCACATCTATGGTAGGGGTATAGCGCCAGAACGCCCCTACAGGTTCACCGGAAGGACAACTTCCTTTGAGCCACAAGCCATCCAGCTAGCAGCTCGAGAGGCTATAGTTCAACTCCGGCACCTGTCGCCAAGAGTTAACTGCCGCTCGTTCTACTACTACCCCAGCCATGACGGGTATAGTAGGCCACCCCAGGTTGCCAACGGAGACCACGAGACGGACCGTGCATTGCTGCATCTGGTACGCTATGTAAGTGCACTAGAGGCATTGTTCGATCAGGTCACTCTTGATCTGATCGCAACTCGTGGAGAACTTGCCCGTCGAGCCCCGGCAAGAGGAGAAGATGTGCCCGACGCCGACAACCCAGTCGTGCTGTTCGGAGAACCGATCGAGTCCTTGAGGTCTGCCCCTGCAACCGACCGGAACGCATTTGTATCCCCGGAACAGCTCCGTCGCCTTTTGGGGACACGCTCCAATGGGATTGTGACCACCAACCCCCGCGATGGTCATCATCGCTACCCCGACCCTGCACAACCCCATCCAGCAAACCCCGACGGTGAAGCCCAAGGAGAAGCCTCGACGTCCACAAGGCACGCTCGACTAGATATTAACGAGGTAGACTAAGTCACTCGAGTAGTACCGAGTCTTACTATTCTACGCCATGTAATAGTGTGACCTTGTAATCGCCATAAATAAATGCAGACTGCTTGTAGGCGCGTTCTTCGACTAGTCAATCCGCTTCCTCCGGTAGAACAAGAATGTGCCCCAGTGCCGGAGACATTTTCTCAGGACCCAGCATATTTTACGTCTGCGTCGTAGACACCACTGCTATGTTTGTTAGCCTAGCATTTATTTATGTGTTGCAGCTTATGCGTTGTATCCTAAGTTTGTGCTATGAATAAATTGTTTGATTGCACTAGTATGTGAGTAAATTGTTCTGCTATGATTTTTGACCAACTGTTTTCGCTCTCAGTGAATCTCGAGGTGGGATTTTCTTTGAGCCATTGCAACAAATATTTCTCCATGACATAAATTTAAATTCACGCAGCACCACGACAACAGGCTCACAGCCACAACCACTCGACCACATGCATTAATTGCAAAACCACGTGCACATTTTGCACCTAGCTGATCACCGCACTAACACACCACAGTTTCTGAAAGAGAAATTTGTGGGTAATTATTTTGGTGCAAGTTGCCTCCAGCACACTAACAACAACAGCAGTTGACACCCAGCAGTTAATCCTCATGATCACCACCGCCTCGAAGAGCCAACACTCGAGCAGCAGCATCACGACGATCATCATGGATCATCACGCACAAGAGCACGGAGAGCCCCAGCAATGCCGCCAATCCTCCGCACATCAGGATCGTGTACCAATCCGGCATCACCTCCACCATTAAAGCCTCGTCCCGAGCTCCTGCAAACAGAAATGGAGAAGAAGGAAGGAGAAGAAGAAATGAGGCCAGGTGTGAGGAAGAAGAGAGAAGCACCGCGGTCATTTTATAGCTCGAGATCGGTGTACGGTGAACGAAGTCCACCAGCGCCGCTCATCGCTCGATCGCCGGTGTTCGGAGGCGGATCCACGAGCAGTGCCGACAGCGCACTGGCTCGCGAGGTGAGTGCACGCTGCGCCAGCAGCTAGCACGCCGCGCACTATCGCAGTACGACCTAGATGCCCTACGCGCTAGACGCCGCCGGTGGAGAAAGCGTGGGAAAGCGCGCGAGAGAGAGGAAGAGAGGAGAGCCAGAGGTAGAAGAAGAGACTGACAGTGGGCCCTGGGTCCACCTGTTAGCCAGAGAGAGCACTGTGCACTCGGGTACGACCAGCGTAATTTGGAAATTTAGAATTTTATTAATTTACCGTAGCCATAAGTAGAAATCTCTCGGTTTCCCCGACCGTAGATTTTTCCACGCAGCGCCAGTACCCCACTGTAGTTGCACCAATTATCGGCACTCTCACTGTAGCCACGTCAAATCGCGTGAGCAGGATATTTAATTTTCGAGTTATTAATGCGTGGTAGTAGGAGTAATATTCTTACCGTCCTTAGCAAATCTCGAGGACGAGATTTTTTAAGGGGGGTAGTGTTGTAACACCCCAAAAATTTAATAATGTTTTATTAAATGAAATGTTGCCAGAAATAATTATTTTCTACTTTCTGGATTTTCTTGTGATTTCAGAGCCACTCTTTTTGTCTGAATTTCAAAAAATTCTTCTCTCCTATCTGAAGCTTTTGAATATTGTTGTGTGACTTGAATGTTTAATTGAATCATTTAATTACATTTAGTAAAACCAGTGGAATAATTTTTATAATAAAATTTGCTAAGTTTTAATCCATTTAATAGCATTTTAACCATTTTAGGAGCCTCATTTGCACTGCAACTATTTTATAACCTCATTCATAAATTCCCCAAAACTTTTGGGATTACATGTGATGTTTCTGGATCACTTTTATGCAAAAACCCAGCTTGGTGTTTTGTAAAATTTGAGCAAACCATCCACATTTGTATTCTGGTCGAGTTTGGTGATTTGTACTGCAAACCTATTTTATTTTGCTGTAGTAATCTTGGGATTTTTCCTGCTTGTAGTACACCCTACCAAACCCTTAAGTCCATGAGATCAGAACCATTAGAAGATTTTAAACACATGCAATAATGGCCTTTATTTTCTGTCCAGAACTGTAGTTTTGCAAAATTTGCACTAGGGAGTTTTTGTTTTTGACAAACTAACCTTGCCACCATTACCTACACCCAAAGAGACCCCAACCTGGAAATTTTGGTGGCCAGCAAGATGCCCTAGGAAACCTTGGCATTTCATCAAACACCTTGTGTGTCTGGCCAGATTTGGCATAATTTTGAGTTTACTTTGTGAACTTGATCCCCTGACCCAAAAACCTTGTCCATTAGGCCTACTGCATACACCCTAATCACCCTGTTAATTTTTAGCTTCATCCAAGCCTCCTAGCATGCATTAGCATTTCGTCGAACGCCTGACGAGCGTGTCCAGAGCGCGAGCAGAACGCGCGTTTTGCACGTCCGTGCGCCCGAGCCGCCGCGGCCTTATCCCTCTCGGCCTAGTTCTTATCCGCCCGCAGAGCCGTGCTGTGCACCAGCGCCACCTCACCCCGTCGCTAGCGCCGCTCTGCGCAGTTCAGAGCAGTCGCCTTGGCGGCTAGCCGCCGGCCGCAGCGCGCCCCTGCCATGGCAGCTATGCTCAAGCCGCCTCAGCTCGCCAGCTCGCCCGCGGGAGCAGTAGCCAGCCCGTCCGCTAGCCTCTGGCGCCAGCCGGCCATCGCCACGTCGCCCTGTGGCAACAGTGGCGGCGCACCACCGAGCTTATCCCCGACCACCGCGGGAACCAACCTTCCCGGGGTATAAATAGGACCCCGAGGCCGCAGCGTAATCCCATGAGCTTAATAGACGGTGTAGCAGGCCTTCCCTTTCCTCAATTTAGCCTGAGGTATCGTCTTCCCCACCGCCGGTCAGGTTCGGCCGCCGCCTCCCGCCGCTAAATTCGATGCCACCAGGGCATCCCCCTCCCTTTTCTTTTCGCCATTAGCCTCCCCTCGACCACGCGGAGCCTCCCCACCTCTCGTCCCCGACCAGGAGCCACCATGGGGGATATCCCCTTTGCTCCCGAGCCACCGTCCGCCGGAGATCTTGTCACCGGCGACCCCGTCCACCTCTTCGTATATGGAAACCACCGGGAGGACCGCAAGGACCCCGTGGACCCATTCCCGTGCCTAGGACCCCGCAAGGAGCTGCCGTTCGTCGGCGACGATCACCGGAGTTGTCTCCTCCACTCGGCCAGAGGAGGGAGACGACCGGTAGGACCAGTCAAACCTGACTGGTGGACCCGCGGGCCCACGGTCAGGGAGACACAGGTCAGCGGTTCAGCCCTAAGTGGAGGCATTCAGCAGAATACGTTTTCATTTGAAGAGAAGCGTAAGCCAAACCGAACCGTTTTTCTTTTTCTGTTATTTATTTAAAAACAGATTTTGACCAATCTTTGACTGGCTATAACTTCTAAAATAACACTCCAATAGACTTGATTCTTTTTCCCACCTCTCTTAAAATCCTTCTAGTTTATTTTCATATTTATTTGAAGATTTTCCAAACAACTTTTCTGTACTGTTTTCAAATTGTGTGATGATTCGAATATTTTCAAAAATAGGAATTTGGAGGGAAGATAAAAACTTTCAGAAGTTTTGGAGTGCACCTCACCTACGTACACCTTGAAGGCAAGCATTCTGAACCCTGGCATAATATTTGTTGTGTGTTGTTTGATGTGACTACAACACCAAGTTGACTTGAAGTATGCATTATTTCATGTGATGATGTGATCATGTTTACAAGTGCATGATGATAATTCCTTGCTGTTGGAATTGAAGTACTTGTGACAGTATTCATCCTCGTATGCCTTTCATGCCTACCGGAAGGAATCCGGAGAAGTCTCTGTCTTGGGTAGACATGAGCTTGATACTGATATTTCGTTGGAACGAGTATGATCAGTAAGGCATGGTGAGGTATGATGAGTGGTGATTCTGTCAATTGGTGTGGAATATATTTGTTATGCTAATCATGCAGGAAACACTTAAACCTCCTGAGTCGACCGTAGATCGAGTCTTGCACCAGTAACCCCCATACTTGAATCGTGCTACCACTTGTCCCTGCCTCGGGTAGGGTACGGTTGAGTAAGTCGTCAACCCCTTTCCTTGCACACACCGTACAGAGAGACCATAGTGAAAGATACCACTGATCACTGGTAGGCATGTCACTTGGTCCGGGGGCATGGGTGTTTCCGGTTGGGACCGAGGGGGTAGCTCCCCTGTTTTCCGCGCGGTATAAATTTTGTGATCCCATGCTAATCGAGGTTGTAGCCTCCCCACTTAGAGTTTTGCTTAACGAGTGTCATGGGTGATTCCAGGCACCGGTAAATTAAGCTGGTGTGTGCGGGTCAGGTGTGTTTTCAACTTAAAGACCGTAAGCGGAATTAGTCTCGAGATGACTAAAGAAATCCGTTACTTGTGGGTAAAGAGTACACCCTCTGCAGAGTTTATATCTATTCGAATAGCCATGTCCGCGGTTAAGGACTACAGTCTGGGATGGGTCAAGTGTCGGTCTTATTGTCGGTCTTCGGAGGAAAAATTTCTAAACCATAATATTAATCATGATGTGTGAGGAATGATGATTATGATTATTATTATTGTGGACTAACCAATTATATTGTTTTATTGAGTATCCCTGGGATAGTTCTACCTCCTGGATACTCATGTTATTATTTTCCATATAAGCCCTTTAAGTGGCGTTGCTCAGACGCCCGACTGTGGCATGCTTGTTATTTATTTTCCTTATAAGCCCTTTATATATGTGGTGTCGCTCAGACGCCCGACTGTGGCATGCTTGTTATTTATTTTCCTTATAAGCCCTTTATGTGGCGTCGCTTAGACACCCGGCTGTGGCATGCTTGTTATTTATTTTCCTTATAAGCCCTTTATGTGGCGTCGCTCAGACGCCCGACTGTGGCATGCTTGTTATTTATTTTTCCTTAAAAGCCCTTTATGTGGCGTCGCTCAGACGCCCGACTGTGGCACGCATGTTATTTATTTCTCATATAAGCCCTTTATGTGGCATCGCTCAGACGCCCGACTGAGGCATGCTTTATATTATTATCCTTTCGAGGCGTCGCTTCAGACGCCCGATCGGTTTATTTTATTTTTATTCTCTGATTGCTTACTCATATTATGAATGACCTGCTTGCATGCGTCATGAATTTTATTTCGTGACTGACTAAGTGGTCGTGGATTATTTCAGTGCATGATTATCATCTGTTTATTATACCTATTTTCATGATGTTTGCGAGTACATTCAAAGTACTCACTGGCTTGTCCCTGGCTATTGTCTTGGCCAGATTTCTTGCTTGGAGAGGAGCGCAACGACGACAGCCCGGAACCTAGGCATCGAAGATAGCAGATACGCGAAGATAGGAATTATCCAGGTCAGCTGTTCCTATGGGAAATGGAGTCCCATAGACGCGGATGATCCGCAAACCGCTTCCGCCATCAACCACTAGAAACTTTTGTTGTACTCAGAGACCACTTTGGTCGTGTACTTCAAATATTGTATTTTGCTTGGAATTTCTGTATCAAGATTGTGTCTCATCAGCTAACAGTAATCCTGGGGCTAGTGAGTACAAGGGCCATTTACTGGGAAATTAATATCCTGGAAATCCGGTCCTAACAAAGGGAAAGGGAGAACCGCTGCGATTGTGCTTCTGGCTAGCCTGTTCAAGCACCTCAGCGGAGAAAGCCGAAAACTGACTGTCATGGTATGCGAGAACTGGTCTGCGAATCCGAGCTTAACTAAATCTCGTCAGAGGTTATTCCATGTCATACGATGGGTTTGGTATTAGTACAAACCATGTGATATAGGCTTTGGCCACGGTTCTTCCGTACATCACAAACACCTGGGGGCTAGTCATCAGCCCCCCGCACTCCTTTCTCGCGCCCCTACGGCTAAGTGAAAGCAATAAAGCATTATGGTCTGATTGCCTTGTCCGCCCCACACTACCGCCTTCGGGTACCGATAGTTCGGCTAAGGGTCACAGTGCGATTGGTAGAGACACCCCGCATAGTATCTACATGGGGGCTGAAGCCGACGACTCGCAGCTTTCAGTTTTAATGGCCACACAGGAGTTATAAAGGATGCAAGACATAAAAGACATGATAAACCATGCATTTTAAATATAAACACGTTAAAAAAGTCTTCGGACATATTACAACGCTTTACTAATAAGTGTTCTCTCTCGAACACTGCGACTCTATCGCCCGAGCACCCTCCATTACTCCGGAGAAGTATAGCTCGGGGCACCTATGCTTCTTTCCTGGAGGCGGAGGTGCGGTGGCTATCTTCATCGGATCCAGCCCTAGCCAGTGCACCTTGGCCTTCGCAAAAGTCATCCGAGCTCCCTCGATACAGGAGGACCGCCTTAGCGAGTCGATCCGAGGCAAGGCGTTGCTCAGCTTCTGCACCAGGCCGAAGTAGCTGCCCAGCAGTGGCTCGTTAGGCCATAGCCGGATGCAGAGATCCTTCATGGCCTCCTCCGCCATCCGGTGTAGCTCCATCAGTTGCTTCAGCTACTCAACGAGAATAGGAGAGCGCTCGGGGGCTTCAAATTGCGCCCAAAACAGCCGAGCTTCATCTCCCTCTCCCCGCGAAGCATAGAACTGATTCGCGTCCGCTATGCTCTTCTGAAGGTCCGAGCAGGCGCCTGAGGAATGCCATACTTGGGTAAGCAATTTGAACTTGCTATCCCCATAGACACACTGCAATAAATACGGCTTACCACCCATTATAGCCTTGCCCTGGCTGACTTGCTCTTCAAAAGACCGCCTATCCACCCGCTCCTTTTGGAGATTGGTTTTCATGGTGGATAGTTCGGCGGCCTCCTCCTTGCCTTTCCGCTCAAGGTCCTCGCACTTCTGGCCGGCGTCCTTGAGCTCCTGTTGGATTTCCTCCACCCGAGCCTCGTGCTTGTCGCTGGTGGCTCTCAGGGCGGAGAGCGCGGTAGCCGCTTCTTTGGCCGCCGCCCTCTCAACCGCAGCCTCCTGCTTTGCCTTCTCAAGCTCGGCCTTGAGCTTCTCAATTTCTTTCGCCGAGGCTGCGTAAGCATTAAAATACATCAAAAATACTGCTTCGACAGTACGGTGATGACAAATTTGGATATTCTAGTCCGGCTTACCTTGCACCTCGTCGAATCTCTTATTCAGAGCTTCGAGCTCATCTTCGGAGCTCTTGAGCTTTCGATTCAGCTCGTCCAGCTCGGCAGCATTAACGGCCGCCGCCGATGATGAGGCTTGTACAAAACAAAACCATATCAAATTACACGGGTTCACAACTTCCGAAGTGTCATAAATATGATCCTATGTCTGGTCCTCTTAAGGGCTGTTAGCCCGCTCCGACCAAATATTGTCCTACACATAGTTCGGATAATGACCTATGATTGACCCCCAGGTAAGTTTTCTCCAAACTTACCTAGGGCTCGGGGGCTGCCGTGTACATAATCATAACTCAAAGAAATCAATATTTCAAAGAACAGAGCATTACGTGGCTCACCTGAAAGCCCGCCAGGAGACCGTTGAAGGCCTCCTTCAGTCCACTGTCCACGGACTGAATGCTCTGCAATACCGCACCCATAAGGGTGCGGTGCTCCTCGGAGAGGGAGGCGCTGGATAGAGCCTCCCCCATAGCCGGCCACCCATTGGTCGGCGGTTAACCCGATCTCCAACCGGGGATTGAACCGGTGCCTCCGGAGGCATGGTGCGCTCCGGAGAAGAGCTTGGAGGTGACTGGACATCTCCTCGTCCGGTCTCCTCAGTATCCGGGAGGGGCTTCTCCCCCCGGTCTTCGGTGGCCGAGGTGTTAGCCTCGACCATGACGTCGTCACCCCCACCTCCAGTGTCCGGCTCCGAAGGAGCTTGCTGGGATGACACCTCCGTGGCATCCTTCGCGGCGCCCGGAGGAGATGGGTGCGACGCGGTCCCGCTCTCCGCTAGCTCGGCGGGCGGGGTCTCCCCATCCGAAACTTGATCGGTGGGGAGAACACGCGGTGGGCTGCAAGTCAGTAGGCGTTCACATGTTAGTAACATTCAAAACTTAGCATTAATAGCTCAGGAAGTCTTCGGATCTTTACCTTTGAGCTGGGGGCTTGACCCTGAGGTTCCTTCGCGGAACCCTCTCTAACTCCTCGGACTCGGTATCCGAGTCCGAACTGTCGTCGGACAGGACCACCTGTGTCCGGCGCGCTTTCTTCGGGGCGGGAGGAGGTATGTCCTCTGTGGCGTCCGATGACGCCGCCCTCTTTCTTGCGAGGGGGGAATCTCCTCCGCCCTCGCCCTCGCCTTCACCCTCGTGCTCCTCCTCTTGATTCGAGGAGGCGTGGTTTTCTTCGGACACGGCCCCCGGCTGGTCCCTGATGCGCAGGCCTTCTCGGCCTGGTTTCTTCTTCTTCTCTTTCTTCTCTGGCGCCTTGTAAGGCGCCACGACGAGCATCTCCGACAGCAGCTGGGACCTAGGGTCTTCGGGCTGTGGAGCCGGGCACTTGATGCCCGTGGCCTTGCTCAACCATTCCTGCGGAAGTGATCGGAAAGTACTTAGATTTCCTTCAGAAAAATGAAGCCGATCTAATGAAGCTATGACATACCTCGGAAGGGGGCTTATCGGTGCGCAGGCCCTGGTCCTCCTTCTTGGCCGGCCACTTCTCCTGCGCCTTGAACAACGCCTTCCACAGCTTCTCCCGTGTGGTGCGGAAGAGTTGACGAATCGTAGGATCATCGTCCGTCCGATAAATCCACATAGGAGAGCGTCGGCGCTGGCAGGGAAGGATGCGCCGCCGAAGCATAACCTGGACCACGTTGGTCAACTCGACTCCATCCTTGATCATGAAGGCGATGCCCCTCTGCAGTTCATCCACCTCTGTGTCCGACCCCCAGTCGGGGCCCTTTCGGACCCATGAGGTCAGTCTGGTCGGGGGGGCGGATCTGAATTCGGCAGGAACAGTTCCGCCCTCCTCCCTTGGCTCGGTGATGTAAAACCACTCTTTTTGCCAAGTCTTGATGGTGTTGATGAAGGTGCCGGATGGCCATACTGCGCGGGGAAGCTTGCTGATGACCGCCCCGCCGCAGTCTGCGTGTGCGCCTACGACACACTTCGGCTTGATGTTGAATATCTTGAGCCAAAGTCTGAAGTGTGGTTCGACTCGCAAGTAGGCCTCGCAGACGATGATGAAGGCCGATATATGCATGAAAGAGTTCGGCGGGAGGTCGTGGAAGTCGAGTCCGTAGAAGAACATGAGGCCCCTCACGAAGGGGTGGAGCGGGAAGCTCAGTCCTCGGATGAAATGAGGAATGAAGACCACCCTCTCGCCTGGTTTGGGGGTGGGGATCACTTGGTCCTCCTCTGCGGCACGGTGGAAGATGTTGGCGGGGGGGGTAGCCGGCCTCCTTGAGGTCCCGGATGTCCTGGTCTGTGACCGTGGAAGCCTCCCACTTGCCGTTGGAGCCGGAACTGGCCATGGCAGAGCTCGGAGGAGGAAGGGTGGAAAACCTAGATCTGGGCTCTGGAAGCTCAGGAGATTGGGGAAGCAGGGGTGCGAATGGGAAGTGCGGATAAGCCTTGGGGTTTTCTTCCCCTTTTATTGGGCTTGTCGCCGGTTGGCCTCCCTTCACTGCGCCGTAAATCCCTCCGCTTCTTGAGACGTGCGTGCCGTTATACGCGCATGATTAAACATATCCCGTGTGAAATGGAGCACGATCTGTGCATTGATGGGTCGTGCTGATGAAAACGGCCTCGAACCGCGAATCGAGCTTTTGTGACTGGTTTAGTGGTCGTGGTGGGCCATGACCTTTCATCTGAAAGGTCGTCAGGGAGCGCTGTTTACTCCTTGACGTTTGGCCTTCAGGGCCGGGTTATACATGATGTTCGGGCGATCTATGATCGGGAAAACTACACGTCGTCGGAGGCCGAGCTAAACTCGGCTGATCACTATTCGGAGAAAGGAACTCGCCTCGCAAGCCGAAGACTCTGATCGTTTGAAGCAGCTGGAGCTTGGACCCTTGGCGTTGGAGGCCAGTTCGGGGGCTACTGAGGGAGTCCTGGATTAAGGGGTCCTCGGGAGGCCGGCCTATTTCTTATGGGCCGGACTGTATGGGCCGTTGGCCGGACACTGGAATGATCGAAGACCCTGTCTCCAGGAAGGAAGCTTCGAGGATCGTGGCGTATTCTCCACGTTTGGAGTAGCGAATAGGCATGTTTATCCCTTCGACGTGAACCGACCATGTGTAAACCCTAGGTACCCTCGGCGTCTATATAAGCCGAAGGGTTTTAGGTTGTAGGAAAACAGAACTCATCTAGGGTTTTAGTCATACGATCTCGAGGTAGATCAACTCTGTAACCCTTATACCATCAATATAATCAAGCAGGACGTAGGGTATTACCTCCATAGGAGGGCCCGAACCTGGGTAAAACACTGTCCCCTTCGTCTCTTGTTACCATCGCTTCTAGTCTCACAGCTCGGGACCCCCTACCCGAGATCTGCCGGTTTTGACACCGACAACTATCATTTTGGGGGTTATGCATTAGAGACAACTACATTCACTTTAAAATAGGGCACCATCTAAATCCGTTGAGATGACACCGTATGAATTATGGTTTGGCAAAAACCTAAGCTGTCGTTTCTTAGAGTTTGGGAATGCGACACTTATGTCTGATAAGCTCGAACCCAAAGCAGAAAAGTGCATCTTCATAAGATACCCTAAAGCAACAATTGGGTATACCTTCTATCACAGATCCGAAGGCAAGGTCTTTGTTGCCAAGAATGGATCCTTTCCAGCGAAGGATGTTCTCTCGAAAGAAGTGAGTGGGAGGAAGGTAGAACTTGATAAGGTTATCGAACCTTCACTTGAATTGGAAAAGTAGCGCAGCGCAGAAAGGTGTTCCTGTAATGCGTACACCAATTGAAGAGGAAGCTAATGATGATGATCATGAAGCTTCAGATCAAGTTACTACCAAGCCTCGTAGGTCGACAAGAACTCGTACCTCCCCTAAGTGTCATGACAATCCTGTCTTGGAGGTCATGTTGTTAGACAACAGTGAACCTACGAGCTATGAAGAAGCAATGGTGGGCCCGGATTCCAACAAATGTCTAGGAGCCATGAAATGCGAGATAGGATCCATGTATGAAAACCAAGTATGGACTTTGGTAGACTTGCCCGATGAATGGCGGGCCGTTAAGTACAAATGGATCTTCAAGAAGAAGACAGACGCTGATGGTAAATGTCACCATTTATAAAGCTCGACTTTTCGCAAAGAGGTTTCCGACAAGTTCAAGGAGTTGACTACGATGAGACTTTCTCACCCGTAGTGATGCTAAAGTCAGTTGGAATTATGTTAGCAGTTGCTGCATTTTTCAATTATGAAATCTGGCAGATGGATGTCAAAACAGAGTTTCCTTAACGGTTTCCGTGAGGAAAGGTTGTATGTGATACAACCAGAAGGTTTTGTCGGTCCTAAGGATGCTAAAAGGTATGCAAGCTCCAACGATCCTTCTATGGACTGGAGCAAGCATCTTGGAGTTGGAATATACGCTTTGATGAGGTAATCAAAGCTTTTGGGTTTATACAAAGTTTATTAGAAACTTGTATTTACAAGAAAGTGAGTTGGAGCACTATAGAATTTCTAATAAGTATATGTGGATGACCTATTGTTGATCGGGAATAATGTAGAATTTCTAGAAAGCATAAAGGGTTGTTTGAAAGGAGTTTTTCAAAGGAACACCTAGATAAAGCTACTTAAATATTGGGCATCAAGATCTAGAGATAGATCAAGACGCGTGATAAAACTTTCAATGAGTACATACCTTGACAAAATTTTGAAGGAGTTTAAAATGGACCAGTCAAAGAAGGAATCCTTGCCTGATTTGTAAGGTGTGAAGTTGAGTAAGGCTCAAAGCTCGACCACGGCAGAAGAAAGAGAAAGGACGAAGGTCGTCACCTATGCCTTAACCGTAGGCTCTATACTGTATGCCATGTTATGTACCGTACCTGATGTGTGCCTTGACGCATGTCTATCAAGGGGGTACAAGAGTGATCCAGGAGTGGATCACTGGACAATGGTCAAAATTATCCTTAGTAACTAGACGACTAAGGAAATGTTTCTCAATTATGGAGGTGATCAAGAGTTCGTGGTAAAGGGTTACGTCGATGCAAGCTTTGGCACCAATCCGGATGACTTTGAGTAGCAAACCGGATACGTATAGTGGAGCAAACATTTGGAATAGCTCCAAGTGGGGCGTAGTAGCAGCATCTACAATATGACATAGAGATTTGCAAAGTATACACGGATCTGAATGTTGCAGACCCGTTGACTAAAACCTCTCTCACAAGCAAAACATGATCAAACCCCAGAACTCATTGGGTGTTAATCACATGATGATGTGAACTAGATTATTGACTCTAGTGCAAGTGGGAGACTATTGGAAATATGCCCTAGAGGCAATAATAAATTGGTTATTATCATATTTCCTTGTTCATGATAATCGTTTATTATCCATGCTATAATTGTATTGATCGGAAACTCAGATACATGTGTGGATACATAGACAACACTATGTCCCTAGTGCGCCTCTACTAGACTAGCTCGTTGATCAAAGATGGTCAAGGTTTCCTGACCATAGACATGAGTTATCATTTGATAACGGGATCACATCATTAGGAGAATGATGTGATGGACAAGACCCAACCGTAAGCATAGCATTTGAACGTGTTAGTTTATTGCTACTGCTTTATCCATGTCAATTATCTGTTCTTACGACCATGAGATCATGCAACTCCCTGACACCGGAGGAATGCCTTGTGTGTATCAAACGTCACAACGTAACTGGGTGACTATAAAGGTGCTCTACAGGTATCTCCGAGGGTGTCTGTTGGGTTGGCGTGAATCGAGACTGGGATTTGTCACTCCGTATGACGGGGAGGTATCTCTGGGCCCACTCGGTAATACAACATCACAAGAAGCTTGCAAGCAATCTGACTAAGGAGTTAGTCACGGGATCTTGTATTACAGAACGAGTAAAGAGACTTGCCGGTAACGAGATTGAACTAGGTATGGAGATACCGACGATCGAATCTCGGGCAAGTAACATACCGCTAGACAAAGGGAACTAAATACGGGATTGACTGAACCCTTGACATCGTGGTTCGACCGATAATGATCTTCGTGGAATATGTGGGAACCAATATGGTCATCTAGGTCCCACTATTGGTTATTGTCCGGAGAGGTGTCTCGGTCATGTCCACATGATTCTCGAACCCGTAGGGTCCGCACGCTTAACGTTCGGTGATGCTAGAGTAGTATTAGGATATGTACGTTGGTGAGCGAATGTTGTTCGGAGTCCCGAATGAGATCCCGGACGTCACTAGGAGCTCCGGAGTGGTCCGGAGGTAAAGATTTATATATGGGAAGTCATATTCAGGGTTCCGGAAAAATGTTCGTGATTTTTCGGTATTGTACCGGGAAGGATGTAGAAGGTTCCGGAGTGGGGCCCACCTATATGTGGACCCACATGAACGTGGGTAATGGGGAAGGTCTCCACACCCCTGGTCTAGGTGCATCAAGGTCCCCCCTTAAAAGGAATAGGATCATATCCCGAAAGGATAAGATCGAGATCCCTAAAAAAGGGGGATAGTGATCGGTGGGGAAGGAACGGTGGGATTTCCTTCCTCCCCCCTTGACCAACGACCCTATGGGCTTGGAGGGCAAGCTACCATCCCCTCCCACGCCTATATAAAGGTGGGGAGGCGCAAGGGGGCTGAAACACCCTCCCACGGCTGTGGCCCTCCTCCCGTCTCTCCCGTTTCTTCCTTGTACGTTGTTCCGGAGGCGCTTAGCAAAGCCCTGTCGGCATGATACGTCCATTTTGCATCATGATTCCCTACAGTTATTTATTATGTTTTGTTGAATAATAATGCTTTAGGGAGTGATTCTAATGCCTTTTCTCTCATAATATGCAAGGTTTACACAAAGAGGGAGAATACTGGCAACTGGAATTCTGGACCCAAGAAAAGCACATCAGAGATACCTATTCTGCACAACTCCAATGAAGCTAAAATTTTACGGAGATTTTTTTTGGAATAAATATAAAATACTGGAGCAGAAAACTACCGGAGGGGTCCAACCTGGTGGGCACAACCCACCAGGGCATGCCAGACCCCCCTGGGCGCGCCCTGATGGGTTGTGGCCTCCTCGGCCCACCTCCGGTGCCCATCTTCAGGTATATAGTCACATTTAACCTAGAAAAAAATCAGAGGAGTACTTTCGGGACGAAGCGCCGCCACCTCGAGGCGGAACTTGGGCAGGAGCACGTTTGCCCCCCGGCGGAACGATTCCACCGGGGGAACTTCCCTCCCGAAGGGGGAAATCGAAGCTATCATCATCACCAACACCCCTCTCATATTTGGGAGGCCAATCTTCATCAACATCTTCAACAGCACCATCTCCTCTCAAACCCTAGTTCATCTCTTGTGTTCAATCTTTGTACCGGAACCTCAGATTGGTACCTGTGGGTTACTAGTAGTGTTGATTACCTTGCGTAGTTGATTACTATATGGTTTATTTGGTGGAAGATTATATGTTCAGATCCATTATGCTATTCAATACCTCTATGATCTTGAGCATGATTATTATTTGTGAGTAGTTATCTTTGTTCTTGAGGTCACGAGAGAAGTCATGTTGCAAGTAATCATGTGAATTTGATATGTGTTCGATATTTTGATGATATGTATGTTGTGATTCCCTTAGTGGTGTCATGTGAACGTCGACTACATGACACTTCACCATTCATGGGCCTAAGGGAATGCATTGTGGAGTAGTTATTAGATGATGGGTTGCTAGAGTGACAGAAGCTTAAACCCTAGTTTATGCGCTACTTCGTAAGGGGCTGATTTGGATCCAAACGTTTAATGCTATGGTTAGATTTTATCTTAATACTTTTCTCGTAGTTGCGGATGCTTGCGAGGGAGTTAATCATAAGTGGGAGGTTGTTCAAGTAAGAACAGCACCCAAGCACCGGTCCACCCACATATCAAATTATCAAAGTAGTGAACATGAATCAAACCAACATGATAAAAGTGACTAGATGAAATTCCCGTGTACCCTCAAGAACACGTTGCCTATTACTAGAGATTGTTCTGGCCTGTCCTTTGCCTCAAAAGGATTGGGCTACCTTGCTGCACCTTATATACCATTATCGTTACTTGCTCGTTACCAATTACCTTGCTATCAAACTATCTGTTACCTACAATTTCACTGCTTGCAGAAATTACCTTGGTGAAAACCGCTTATCATTTCCTTCTGCTCCTCGTTGGGTTCGACACTCTTACTTATCGAAAGGACTACTATTGATACCCTATACTTGTGGGTCATCAAGACTCTTTTCTGGCGCCGTTGCCGGGAAGTGAAGCGCTCTTGGTAAGTGGAAATTGGTAAGGAAAAACTTATACTACGTGCTGAAATTTATTGCTACTTGCTACTATGGAGAACAATCCTTTGAGGGGTTTGTTCGGGGTATCTTCACCTCGATCGGAACCACAATTAGTTGCCCCTCAACCTACTGCACCTACTGAAAATATTACTTATGAAATTCCTTCGGGTATGGTAGAACAACTGCTTGCTAAACCCTATGCAGGAGATGGAACCGAACATCCTGATATGTATCTATTATATGTGAACGAAGTATGTGGATTATTTAAGCTTGCAGGTTTACCCGGAGATGAAGTTAAGAAGAAGGTTTTCCCTTTATCTTTGGAGGGAAAAGCATTGACATGGTATAGGCTATGTGATGATCTTGGATCGTGGAACTGGAATCGTTTGCAAATGGAATTCCCCCAAAAGTTTTATCCCATGCATCTAGTTCATCGTGATCGGAATTATATATATAATTTTTGGCCTCGTGAAGGAGAAAGTATCGCTCTAGCTTGGGGGAGTCTTAAGTTAATGCTATATTCATGCCCCAATCATGACATTCCGAGAGAAGTTATCATTCAGAATTTTTATGCTCGGTTTTCTCATAATGATCAATCCATGCTCGATACTTCTTGTGTTGGTTCTTATATGAAGAAGACTATTGAATTCAAGTGGGATCTCTTAGAAAGAATTAAATGCAAATTTGAATATTGGGAACTCGACGAAGGTAATGAGTCAGGTATAAAGCTTGAATTTGATTGTGTTAAATCTTTTATGAATACCGATACTTTTCACAAGTTTAACACTAAATATGGACTTGACTCTGAGATAGTAGCCTCTTTCTGCGAAGCATTTGCTACTCACGTTGATCTCCCTAAGGAGAAGTGGTTTAAATATCATCCCCCTATTAAAGAAGAAATTAAAGAACCGGTCATAGCTAAAGAAGAAACCATCACTTATAATGTTGATCCAGTTGTGCCTACCGCTTATATTGAAAAACCACCTTTCCCTGTTAGGATAAAGGAACATGCTAAGGTATCAACTGTGGTTCGTAAGAGTAATCTAAAAACATCTAAGCCCCCTGAGCAAATCAAAGTAGAACCTAGTGTTGCTATGGTTAAAGATCTCTTGGTAGAAAATATTGATGGGCATGTTATCTACTTCTGTGATGAAGCTGCTAGAATTGCTAAACCCGATGAAAAAGATAAACATAGACCCATAGAAGGCATGCCCGTTGTCTCAGTCAAAATAGGAGATCATTGCTATCATGGTTTATGTGATTAGGGTGCTAGTGTGAGTGCTATCCCTTTTACCTTATACCAAGAAATTATGGATGAAATAGCACGTGCTAAAATAGAAGTCATTGATGTTACTATTAAACTTGCTAATAGAGACACTATCACACCACTTGGGATTGTTAGAGATGTTGAAGTCTTGTGTGGGAAAGTAAAATACCCTACTGATTTTCTAGTCCTCGGTTCCCCACAAGATGACTTTTGTCCCATTATCTTTGGTAGACCTTTCTTGAGCACCGTCAATGCTAAGATAGATTGTGAAAAACAAACTGTCGGTGTCAGTTTTGGTAATGTGTCTCATGAGTTTATTTTTTCCAAGTTTAGTAGACAAACTCGTGATAAAGCGTTATCTAGTAAGGATGAAATAATTGGTCTTGCTTCTATTGTTGTGCCTCCTACTGATCCATTAGAACAATATTTGCTTGACCATGAAAATGATATGCACTTGCGTGAAAGAAATGAAATAGATCAAATTTTCTTCGAACAACAACCTCTCCTGAAACACAATTTGCCTATTGAAACTCTTGGAGGTCCTCCTCCACCTAAAGGTGATCATGTGTTTGAATTAAAGCAACTGCCTGACACTTTGAAGTATGCTTATCTTGATGAGAAAAAGATATATCCTGTTATTATTAGTGCTAACCTTTCAGAACATGAAGAAGAAAGATTATTTAAAGTTCTAAGGAACCACCGGGCTGCTATTGGATATACTCTTGATGATCTTAAGGGCATTAGTCCCACTCTATGTCAGCACAAGATTAATATGGAACCTGATGCTAAACCCGTTGTTGATCATCAACGGCGATTGAATCCTAAGATGAAGGAAGTGGTAATAACTGAAATATTAAAACTTTTGGAAGCAGGTATAATCTATCCTATTGCTGATAGTAGATGGGTAAGTCCCGTTCATTGTGTCCCTAAGAAAGGAGGTATTACCGTTGTTCCGAATGATAAGAATGAACGCATTCCACAAAGAATTGTTACTGGCTATAGAATGGTAATTGATTTTAGAAAGTTAAATAAAGCTACTAGAAAAGATCATTACCCCTGGCCTTCATTGATCAAATGCTAGAAAGATTATCTAAGCACACACACTTTTTCTTCTTAGATGGATATTCTGGTTTCTCTCAAATACCTGTGTCACAATCCGATCAAGAGAAAACCACCTTTACTTGCCCTTTTGGAACCTATGCTTATAGACGTATGCCTTTTGGTTTATGCAATGCACCTGCTACCTTTCAAAGATGTATGACTGCTATATTCTCTGATTTTTGTGAAAAGATTGTGGAGGTTTTCATGGATGATTTTTCCGTTTACGGAACTTCTTTTGATGATTGCTTAAGCAACCTTGATCGAGTTTTGCAGAGATGTGAACAAACTAATCTTGTCTTGAATTGGGAGAAGTGCCACTTTATGGTTAATGAAGGTATTGTCTTGGGGCCTAAAATATCTGAGCGGGGTATTGAGGTGGATAAAGCTAAAGTTGATGCAATTGAGAAAATGCCATGTCCTAAAGATATTAAAGGTATTCGCAGTTTCCTTGGTCATGCTGGTTTTTATAGGAGGTTCATTAAAGACTTCTCTAAAATTTCTAGGCCTCTTACTAATCTTTTGCAAAAGGATATCCCTTTTGTTTTTGATGATGATTGTGTGGAAGCCTTTGAAACACTCAAGAAAGCCTTAACTTCTGCACCTATTGTTCAACCACCTGATTGGAACTTGCCTTTTGAAATTATGTGTGATGCTAGTGATTATGCTGTTGGTGCTGTTCTAGGATAAAGAGTTGATAAGAAATTGAATGTCATCCATTATGCTAGCAAAACTCTAGACAATGCTCAACGAAATTATGCTACTACTGAAAAAGAATTTTTAGCGGTCGTGTTTGCTTGTGATAAATTTAGATCCTATATTGTTGACTCAAAAGTAATTGTTCACACCGACCATGCTGCTATAAAATATCTTATGGAAAAGAAAGATGCTAAACCTATACTCATTAGGTGGGTTCTCTTGCTTCAAGAATTTGATTTACACATTGTTGATAGGAAGGGAGCTGAGAACCCCGTAGCTGATAACTTGTCTAGGTTAGAAAATATTCTTGATGACTCACTACCTATAGATGATAGTTTCCCTGACGAACAGTTAGCTGCAATAAGTGTTTCACAAAACACCCCTTGGTATGCTGATTATGCTAATTACATTGTCGCTAAATATATACCACCTAGCTTCACATACCAACAAAATAAAAAATTCTTCTATGACTTGAGACATTACTTTTGGGATGACCCACATCTTTATAAAGAAGGAGTAGATGGTATTATTAGACGTTGTGTACCTGAGCATGAACAGGAACAAATCCTACGGAAATGTCATTCCGAAGCTTATGGAGGACATCATGCGGGAGATAGAACTGCTCACAAGGTATTGCAATCTGGTTTTTATTGGCCCACTCTCTTCAAGGATGCCCGTAAGTTTGTCTTGTCTTGCGATGAATGTCAAAGAATTGGTAATATCGGTAAGCGCCGGGAAATGCCAATGAATTATTCACTTGTTGTTGAACCATTTGATGTTTGGGGTTTTGATTATATGGGACCTTTTCCTTCCTCTAACGGGTACACTCATATTTTGGTTCTTGTTGATTATGTCACTAAGTGGGTAGAAGCTATTCCAACTAGTAGTGTTGATCACCACACCTCCATTAAAATGCTTAAAGAGGTTATCTTCCCGAGGTTTGGAGTCCCTAGATATTTAATGACTGATGGTGGTTCACACTTTATTCATGGTGCTTTCCGTAAGATGATTGCTAAATATGATGTTAACCATAGAATTGCATCACCCTATCATCCTCAATCTAGTGGTCAATTAGAACTTAGCAATAGAGAAATAAAATTAATATTACAAAAAACTGTCAATAGGTCTCGTAAGAATTGGTCTAAGAAATTAGATGATGCACTTTGGGCCTATAGAACAGCTTATAAAAATCCTATGGGTATGTCTCCATATAAAATGGTGTATGGAAAAGCTTGTCATTTGCCTCTAGAATTAGAACACAAAGCATTTTGAGCCATTAAAGAACTTAAGTATGATTTCAAACTTGTCGGTGAGAAGAGGCTATTTGATATTAGCTCACTAGATGAATGGAGAACCCAAGCTTATGAAAATGCCAAATTATTTAAAGAAAAAGTAAAAAGATGGCATGACAAAAGAATCCAAAAGCGGGAATTTAAAATAGGAGACTATGTTCTTTTGTTCAACTCTCGTTTAAGATTTTTTGCAGGTAAGCTTCTCTCCAAATGGGAAGGACCTTATATTATCGAAGAGGTTTATCGTTCTGGAGCTATCAATATTAATAACGCCGATGGTACTAACCCAAAGGTGGTCAATGGACAAAGAATTAAGCACTATATCTCAGGTACGTTTATTAACATTGAAAGCAATGTTATCCAAACCATGACACCGGAGGAACACATAAAAGAAACCTTCCGGAACACTCCAGAATTCTGAAAAATAGGAGGTATGTGATACGATAAATAAACGGACTCCGAAAAATCCGCAAAAATATTTTTTGTCAGTTTTGGAATATTAGAAAATTTTGGGAATAAAGAAATAAACCGGAAGGTGATCGAGGTGAGCACGATACACCATGGCGCGCCAGGCACCCCTAGGCGCGCCCTGGTGGGTTGTGCCCACCTCGGATACCTTCCCGTCTCCGTTTTCCTTCCATATGCTTGTTTTCCAAGAATAAAAATTCTCTATATATACCCCCGACTGTTTTGACAACCACATCGCAGAAAAATCCTCTGTTCTTGTTTCTTGCTGTTTT
Source organism: Elymus sibiricus (assembly GCA_039707655.1). Classification (NCBI taxonomy): domain Eukaryota; kingdom Viridiplantae; phylum Streptophyta; class Magnoliopsida; order Poales; family Poaceae; genus Elymus; species Elymus sibiricus. Next base: position 448,230,612 of record CM077667.1, on the reverse strand, counting down.
CTCGTTAGATCTAGATCTCCATGGCTCCACCAAGCTCCTCCAAGGACAAGTTCTTCGAGAAGGTCATCAACCCGTACTTGCCGGAGGTGATGAAGCACCCTCAAGCCATTGAGATGCGTGAGGGGGTGCTCCACATCCGCGATGTTTAGGGACCCAAGAAGACCGGAAGCGTGGAGGCTAGGCTCGAGGCGGTGGAACAGGAAATCTTCAAGTGCCAGAAGATGGTGGAGCGCGAACTTAGTGCCAATCACTCCATGATCACGGAATTCACTCGTGATCAGGTGGTGGATGGCCGGTCTGTGAAGGACATCATCTCCACCCTCAGCGAGCAAATTAATTTTCTGCAGAGCCAAGTTTATGATCTTCAAAACCAAGTCTTTGAATATGAGGCAAGATTTAAAGGTATGAGTTTAGCTGCCAGTTGCAGGACTCAGAGGACTCTTGCGTCAACTTATGATGGGGAGCCCTTGCCCTGGAAGCTGGAGGACAAGCATACTACATCATCACCGCCACCTACTTCATCTCCACCACCTTCTTCATCACACCACCAAAGGAGACTTGAGCACACGGGTATGGGCACTCCCCTTGGCCTGAGCCAAGCTTGGGGGAGGTGCCCCGGTATCGTATTACCATCACTTTTATTCACCTTTACTTATTTTAGTTCAATCTTTAGTTTCCCTTTGCTTAGTTGAATAAAAGTTTAGTATGATCTATTTTTCGCGTGTTAGTTTCATGGCCTATCTATCTATGTAATCGAGTGAGAGTTATATAATAAAGTTTAGTTTGAGTTTTTGCTTCTCTACTTTCTTGTTGCAATCAAAATAAAGGAAAAGCAAATAAAAGAAAAGAATCATATACTAATCTTATGGTGAGTAATGACATCACATAAGGAAAAGTATAAGTAGTAAAATTTATTGGAGATTGACAAACATAGCAGTTGTCAATGATGCAATTCATGAAAGAATTAATAAGGGAAGAGAAGATTCACATGCAAATACACTATCTTGGACATCTTTTATGATTGTGAGCCCCCATCAAATATTATATGTCAAAATTGTTGACGCTGGACAAGGAAGACAACGTAATGATTTATGTTTGTTCATATCCACATATAAGTTATATTGTCATAGATCCTTCAATATGTGGTGCTTGCTCAATATCTTTGCTAGCCAAAAATTCCGCACTAAGTAGAGATACTACTTGTGCATCCAAAAACCCAAACCCAAATTCATTCTTTGAGTGTCCACCATACCTACCTATGGATCGAGAAAGATCCTTCAAGTAAGTAGTCATCGGTGCAATAAGGCAATAAAAATTGCTTCTAAAAGTGTTTGATCAATTAGTGTAAGAGAAAATTGAGCGCTATACGAACTTATGATGGCAAAGTAATAAAAGCGACGGGCTGCATAATAAAGGTTGCTATCATAGGGGGCAATATAGCGTGACATTCTTTTACATTAAGGGATTGGGCATACAAACCAATAAGCGCATGATAACCTCTGCTTCCCTCTGCGAAGGGCCTATCTTTTACTTTCATGTATTTACTTTTATGCAAGAGTCAAAGTATTCTTCCCAATTCCTTTTTACCTTTTCTTTTTGCAAGCATCATGTGGTGAGGAAAGATCCAGGCACATATATCCAGTTGGATATGAATGGGCATGAGTTATTATTGTTGACATCATCCTTGAGGTGAATACGTTGGGAGGCGAAACTATAAGCCCCTATCTTCCTATGTGTGTGGTTGAAACTTTTTGTTCATGGGTATGCCGTGAGTGTTAGCAATCATAGAAGACTAAATGATGGTTGAGTATGTAGACTTGCCAAAAGGCTCCGACATGAGACCCTTCCTGAAAATATGATGAATTGTAGTTGCAAAGTTGACTGAGAACATAGTTTGTTGGTTTTCAATAAGGTTTATGCTTCATACTTCTATGTTGTGATGAATTGTTACTTGTTCATGAGAAGCTATATGATAAAAATGTATTGAATTACTTTTATGATAGAGTTTGTTGCTGTTATGATAATAAGCATGATGCTACTATGTCCGTATTTTGTTTTTATCGACACCTCTCTCTCAAATCATGTGGACATATTTTTCAATATCGGTTTTCGCTTGAGGACAAATGAGGTCTAAGCTTGGGGGAGTTGATACGTCCATTTTGCATCATGATTCCCTACCGTTATTTATTATGTTTTGTTGAATAATAATGCTTTGGGGAGTGATTCTAATGCCTTTTCTCTCATAATATGCAAGGTTTACACAAAGGGGGAGAATACCGGCAGCTGGAATTCTGGACCCAAGAAAAGCACATCAGAGATACCAATACTGCACAACTCCAATGAAGCTGAAATTTTACGGAGATTATTTTTGGAATAAATAAAAAATACTGGAGCAGAAAACTACCGGAGGGGGCCAACATGGTGGGCACAACCCACCAGGGCGCGCCCTGATGGGTTGTGGCCTCCTCGGCCCACCTCCGGTGTCCATCTTCTGCTATATAGTCACATTTAACCTAGAAAAAAAAATCAGAGGAGGACTTTCGGGATGAAGCGCAGCCGCCTCGAGGCGGAACTTGGGCAGGAGCACTTTTGCCCTCCGGCGGAGCGATTCCGCCGGGGGAACTTCCCTCCCGGAGGGGGAAATCGAAGCTATCATCATCACCAACACCCCTCTCATCTTTGGGAGGCCAATCTTCATCAACATCTTCAACAACACCATCTCCTCTCAAACCCTAGTTCATCTCTTGTGTTCAATCTTTGTACCGGAACCTTAGATTGGTACCTGTGGGTGACTAGTAGTGTTGATTACCTTGCGTAGTTGATTACTATATGGTTTATTTCGTGGAAGATTATATGTTCAGATCCATTATGCTATTCAATACCTCTCTGATCTTGAGCATGATTATTATTTGTGAGTAGTTACCTTTGTTCTTGAGGTCACGGGAGAAGTCATGTTGCAAGTAATCATGTGAATTTGATATGTCTTCGATATTTTGATGATATGTATGTTGTGATTCCCTTAGTGGTGTCATGTGAACGTCGACTACATGACACTTCACCATTCATGGGCCTAAGGGAATGCATTGTGGAGTAGTTATTAGATGATGGGTTGCTAAAGTGACAGAAGCTTAAACCCTAGTTTATGCGCTACTTCGTAAGGGGCTGATTTGGATCCAAACGTTTAATGCTATGGTTAGATTTTATCTTAATACTTTTCTCGTAGTTGCGGATGCTTGCGAGGGGGTTAATCATAAGTGGGAGGTTGTTCAAGTAAGAACAGCACCCAAGCACCGGTCCACCCACATATCAAATTATCAAAGTAGCGAACACGAATCAAACCAACATGATAAAAGTGACTAGATGAAATTCATGTGTACCCTCAAGAACACTTTGCCTATTACTAGAGATTGTTCTGGCCTGTCCTTTGCCTCAAAAGGATTGGGCTACCTTGCTGCACCTTATTTACCGTTATCGTTACTTGCTCGTTACCAATTACCTTGCTATCAAACTATCTGTTACCTACAATTTCAGTGCTTGCAGAAATTACCTTGCTGAAAACCGATTGTCATTTCTTTCCGCTCCTCGTTGGGTTCGACACTCTTACTTATCAAAAGGACTACGATTGATCCCCTATACTTGTGGGTCATCACGTCACTGCGACACCACCATCTCCACCACGCCGTCATGCTAGTTGAGATCCCATCGACTTCTCCTCCCTCTCTTGCTGGATCAAGAAGGAGGAGACGTCATCGAGACGCACATGTGCTGACGCGGAGGTGCCGTCCGTTCGGCACTAGATCGGGACGGATCGTGATTGGATCGCGAAGACGTACGACTACATCAACCGCGTTATATACGCTTCCGCTTAGCGATCTACAAGGGTATGTAGATACACTCTCCCTCTCGTAGCTATGCATCTCCATGGATAGATCTTGGGTGTTCGTAGGAAATTTTTTGTTTCCCATGCAACGTTCCCCAACAATCCCCTCGTTGAGCTCGTGATAACCCGTGGAGTAGTTGTTGTCGTGCTCCGCTTGTTCTTTCCTTGTTGTCTCCATGGCGGCTCGAACAACGGTGGAGAGCCCCAGACGGATCTCCGCCATTGCTTTGCCTTGTCGGATTCGAGCTTCCGACAAGGTTAGTGTTGTTCCCTAATCCAAAGAAGGTATTCCCTTCTCTTTCAGTTGCAAGTTATTTCAGATGAGAAGTGGTGGATATGTTGTACATGGGGACACGATGCTCCATCAACGATGGACTTAGAGAAACCATGTCGGCCATGGTGGCTACCTGATTCTCTCCGGCGATCCTTTGAATCTTATGGCCAAGGGTGGTCCCTCTTATTCTCTTGACAATGGTGTCATACCCACTTGGAAGGCGGCGCGGCTTTTGTTCGGCAGCCTCTTGGGGACCTTCTTGCATAAACCAATGGCTCTCTTTTTCTGCGGGAAAAGCCAAAGACCATATAATAAGGACCCCGATAAATCCCGAACGTTTGGATTTTAAGCATGTCATACCGAACGTTATTTCATGACAACTTAAGTTGACACGAGGTGACAATTTTAGTTGTTCAAACATGGTAACTTTGTCTCAGTTTGGTTTTTGTCAGAAAACTGCCATGTTTGACAACCTCGTGTAAACTAAAGTTGCCATGAAAAACGTTCGGATTGCCATGCTTAAAATCCGAACGTCCGGGATTTATCATTTCCGTATAATAAATATCACAAACCTTTACAAACACCCCCTTACAGAAAATAGAAAGCATCAGATGTTTCCATTTGGGCCCAGTTGTATGATGCTTTGTACTACCATGGCACTCTATAACATGTTCAAACAAAAAGAAAACAGGATTGGATGTTGTTGACCAACCAAAAACATGAGGCGGTCAACTCAAAAACATCAGGCGGCTCCGTCAAACCAGACACGCCCAATACAGGCGCGTCCGGTGACGGGCACATCAGCTCGAAATGGAAGACTAGGAGGACCAGGATAATGAATAACCGGATCAGCACAACACACGCCGTCATACGGCATCTGGTCTCCTCGCTTAGTCCAGCACCAGTATTGTTTCTTTTTGTGTGTGTGCTAATTGGCTGGTTGATATACGCTGTGTTGCACATGGCCTCGTGCTAGCTGCTGCTATGCTATTGTTCGTTTCCCGTTGTACGTAGTAGTACATCGCAATTGTTCCCCCGGATCAAGTGCGAGCAAATCACTGACGACGAAAGGATAATGCGTAATTTTGCCGTGCTGTCTCCCTTGGCCGGTGCGGCTACGGCCCCGCTCCAGAGATTGCGTCGTGTCATGCTCCAGATCATGTTGTGCCATGCTCCAGACCTCTAAAACCTCCCTGCCCGATCACTGGCTTTAGTGTACGGATCGGATCAAATACGTTCTGCTAGTTACACCCGACAGTGTCGTCCATGTACCTCAACCTTATTTATAAGCAATCTGGTTTTAGTCATTCACTGTCCAGATGTCCACGTCAAGAATACACAAACCTAACATAAGGGCATCTTCAGCGCGAACCCTCAAATCGTTCGCATCTAGGCCTGGACCCATTTTGCCATCTAACACGGTATCACATCGGTCCGCGTATCAGTCTGGGCGTTTATTTCCCCGCAAATTGGAAGCAAACTAGGGGGGCTTTGTGGGAGTCCGGAGTGCCGCCACGTAAGACTCCAACACCCCCAACCCACTCAAATACCCCTCCGGGTTCACTTTTTATTCCAGTCTGTCCTTGCTCCCCCTTGCTTTGCATCTGCACCCTCCTCGCCCGTCATCGCTATTGTACCTCTCTGGCCGCCTCCCATGCATCGTAGGACGTCTGCAACCCCCACCAACACCCATGCCCTCCTTGGACCACGCCGCCGTCCACCCAAGTTCCATCTGCACTTCTACTGACGACGTGCATGGCGACACCACTGTCGGTGTCAAAACCGGCGGATCTCGGGTAGGGGGTCCCGAGCTGTGAGACTAGGATCGATGGTAACAAAGAGACGAAGGAGACGATGTTTACCCAGGTTCGGGCCCTCCTAGGGAGGTAAACCCTACGTCCTGCTTGATTATATTGATGGTATGAAGGTTACAGAGTTGATCTACCTCGAGATCGACTAGCTAAAACCCTAGATGAGTTTCTCTGTCCTATGATCTAAAACCCTCCCGGTTTATATAGACACCGGGGGGTACCTAGGGTTTACACATGATGGGCCTCCTGCCGAGGATGGAAATGTCGATTTTCTCATCTTGACTTGGAGTGCATGACGCGCCTTCGGGGCTCCCTTCTGGAATGTGGAGTCTTGATGTGTCCGGCCCTTCTTCAGGGAGCGGCCCATCGAGCCGGCCTATTGAGAGATGAGCCGGCAGCCCGAGGACCCCTTAGTCCGGGACTCCCTCAGTAGCCCCCGAACTAGCCCCCAACGCCAAGGGTCTCGGCTCCAGCTGCTTCGTATGATTAGAGTCTTCGGCTTGCGGGGTGAGTTCTTCTTCCCTTCCCATGATCGGCTGAGACTAGTTCGGTTTCCGATGACACGTACTTCTTCCGATCATATGATTGACCGAACACCATGAATTGCTTATCCCCGAAGGCCAATCGCCAAAGCGTAAACAGTGTTTTCTGACACCCTCCTCTGACGAAGGGTCGTGGCCTACCATGACCACTAAACCAGTTACGAAAACTCGATTCGCGGTTCGGGGCCATTTTTTCAGCGACACGACTTATCAATGTGCAGATCGTGCCCCGTTTCACACGGGATGTGATTAATCTCCACACGCGCATAACGGCATGCATGTCTTGGGAAGCGGAGGGATTTGTGGCGCGGTAAGCGAGGCTAATCGGTGACACGTCCCATAAAAAGGGAAAAAAAACCCAAGGCCTATGCACGCTTCCCATTCGCATCCTCCGCCTTCTCAGTCTCCCCAAGCTTCGAGAGCCCAGATCCAGTTCTTCCTCGCCTTCTCCTCCGAGCTTAGCCATGGCGGGTTCTGGCTCCAACGGCAAGTGGGAGGCCTCCACGGTCACTGACCAGGATATCCGGGATCTAAAGCGGCCCGGCTACCTCCCCGCCAACGTCTTCCACCGCACCCAGGAGAAGAATCAGGTGGTTCCCACCCCCAAAGCAGGCGAGAGGGTGGTGTTCGTCCCCCATTTTATGCAGGGACTGAGCTTTCCGCTCCACCCCTTTGTCAGGGGTCTCATGTTTTTCTACGGGCTGGACTTCCACGACCTTCCGCCGAACTCCTTCATGCACATATCGGCATTCATCATCATCTGCGAAGCCTTTCTGCGGGTCGAACCGCACTTCGGCTTGTGGCTCAAGGTCTTCAATGTCAAGCCAAAGACCGTGGCCAGTGAGCACGCAGACTGCGGAGGGGCGGTAATCAGCAAGCTCCCCCGCGTCGAGTGGCCTACCGACGCCTTCATCGACACAATCAAGATCTGGCAGAAGGAGTGGTTTTACATCACCGAGCCAAGGGATGAGAGCTGGGCGACGCCTGCCGAATTTAGATCCGGACCCCCAACGAGATTGACCTCGTGGCTTAGGAAGGGCCTTGACTGGGGGTCGGATGCTGAGGTGAAGCTGCTGCAGAAGCGACTTACCTCGGTGATCGAGGCCAAGGTGGAGCTGGTCAACGTGGTCCAGGTCATGCTCCACCGCCGTATCCTCCCCTGTCAGCGCTGGGCATCCCCCATGTGGGCTTACCGTCCTGACGACGAGCCTACTCTACGCCAATTCTTCCGCACCACCCCTGAGAAGCTGTGGAGGGCTTTGTTCAAGCCTCAGAAAAGCTGGCCGGCCAAGGAAGAGGACACGGGCCTAAGCACCGTCAACCCACCGACCAAGGTATGGTATAATTTCAATTCATTGACTCTGTTTCTTCGGCAAAAAGTCTGAACGCCTTCTCCCCTACTTTCGCAGAAGTGGCTAAGCAAAGCCGCAAAGGTTAACTGCCCGGCTCCACAACCCGAAGACCCCAGGTCGGAGCTGTTGGCGGCGATGCTTGTCGTGGCGCCATACTCGGCGCCCGAAAAGAAAGAGAAGAAGAAGAAGGCCAGAGAGGGCCTCCGCATTAAGGACCAGCGAGACGCTGCGTCCGAGGAAACCCATGCCTCCTCTAGCCATGAGGAGGAGCACGATGACGGGGGGGGAAGGCGTCCTCCCCCCCCCGCGCGCAAGAAAGAGGGCGGCGTCATCGAACGCCGCGGAGGAGGCAGCTCCTCCCGCCCTGAAGAGGGCGCGCCAGGCGAGGTTGATCCTGCCCGACGACAGCTCGGATTCTAACACAGAATCTGAGGAATCTGAGAGGGTCCCCCGAAGGAACCCAAGGGTCAAGCCCCCCGCTCAAAGGTAATGAATCCGAGGACTCACCGAGTTATTTACGCAAAGTATGTAATAGTTTTTGAACGCATGGGCGCCTTTTGGTCTGCAGCCCACCGCGTGTTCTCCCCACCGATCAAATATCGGATGGGGAGTCTCAGCCCGCCGAGCTGGCGGAGAGTGGTACTGCATCGCACCCCACACCTCCGGGGGCCGCGAAGGACGCCACAGAGGTGTCATCCAGCCAGGCTCCGGTGGAGCCGAACACGGGTGGCGGGGGCGACCATGCCATGGCCGAGGCTAATGCCATGGCCGCCGAAGGCCAGGGAGAGGGAATCCCCCAGGCCGCTGAGGACCAGGGGGAGAATATCCCCCTTGCCGCCGAAGAGGAAAGGCGAAAGGATGCCCAGTCCGCCGAAGTGAGCCTGTGAACCCATTTGCTTGTTGTGTGTGGGAAGGACGTGTCTTGCACCTTGTATCTCCTTTTTCCAAGACTATGTTGATGCTTAATGCTCATCCTTATTTTAGTCTTCTCAAGTGCTTTGCCATGACTCACACACATCTTTTTGGTTGAGCCTATTCCTAAGTTACCTCTCTTTCATATTGCTCAATCTTGTGTTTGTTGCAAGTGCTAGGCCTAGTTTCCTATATACTCACTTGCACTTTTTGTGAGTTTCTATTGATTTTGGGGGAGTGATGATCCTATTTTGTGCACGTTGTATCCAAATACAAAACTAAATATTGCACAAATCATGGGGAGCTTCTCTATGTTCTTTAGAACACTCCTTTGCTCATTTCATAATATCTTTTATTCGTGTGGCTCGTCGGATCATTTGATTGATTGGTCCAATTGGTATCTTTCGATTGCTTGCTTCACTCTTTGGTATGTCTTTGTGCCATATCATCCTTTTTGCAATCTTTGGATCCTCAATATCGTTTGTCTTCCTCCAACTATTCATCATTGGATATGTGTATTGTATTCCACTCATATTTTGAGAAATACACACTTTATGGAGGAACACATATTATATTGGCCTTCTAAGCTTGGAGCCCATTTTGGCAATCGATGCCAATGGAGGAGAAGTTTAGAGAGTTTATAGGAGAAGTGAGTTGCTTCTTCGTTTCATGCTTTGGTTTTGTTCCTAAGCATTTGCATCTCATGCTCTTGCATTATTAGTTGTTGCGTTGCATGGTGATGCTTAATTCCTTATATAAACTCTCTTGAAAGTGATTGTCATCAATTACCAAAATGGGGGAGATTGAAAGAACATGCGCTGCCCCCATGTTTGGTTTTGGTAATTGATGACAATCCCTATGGACTAATGGTTGCCTTGAGTTATATTTGAAGGGTTTGTCCATAGGCATTGCTTGAAGACCATTTGTTGGTTTCAAGGTTATTAGAAGAAGAATATGTGTTGACCAAGGTGCTATTCAAGGATTTATCCAAAGATTGGTCATGTGAGTGTTGAGCCTACTGCAAGCATGTCTTGAAGAAGAAGATTGTGTGAACATTCATGTTTACCTTCAAGACATCATCCTAATGAAGAGAGTTGGAAAGATTCAAGGTTGATCAAGAATAAGTACAACGAGTGATTCAAGTTGATCAACACACAAGGCGTAGAAGATGTACCGAGAGGGATCAAATGATCCCATGGTATGGTAAGCATTGTCCAGTACGCTTTGTGTGCTAACCCATTGTCTACGTGAGAGTTCTATGTGGGGTTAGGTATGTTTCCATGGGCTTGCGTCAAGAGGAAGATCTCATTCAACCCATGGAGGATGACATCAAGTGGTGATCGTCATCAAGTTTGCGGTGTGCAAGCTCAAGAGGTGCATCACGAAGAGATCAAGAGCTTGAAGCTTGCCGTCCATTGTGGTGACAATGGACTTGTGAAGATGTGCCGAAGAGTGGCTCACCCATAGTGGAGTATGGGGGAGCAATCAACTAGTCTTCATCGAGCCGGCGCAATCAAGAAAGGTGGTCCAACTTGAGGAGGTCAAGATCGTCATCATCTAGCTCAAGTGGACTATGCGCAAGGCAAAGGTTTGCCCTTGATAGGTTTTCTATTTAACCGGTCTCATGGTGGTAGTTGGGAGACCGGGTTATAGGATCGATAGCCGTACTATCAAGGGGGGCTCTCAAGTGAGTAGCTTGATCGTTTCGTTCGTAGAGAGCTCAAACCATTGCATCCTTGCATCATCTTTCTTGGTTCTTGTTTGGTGTTTCTCTTTGTGAGTTTTTGAGCTTGTGGTCATCTTCATGACAAGCTCGAGTTCATCGAAAACGGAGTTCATATATGCATCTTCTATGATGTTTTCGATGTTGGAGTTTATGCCGGTTCTTCATTCATAGAGGTTTCTCATCTCTATATCTTAGGCAGAAGTTATGGCAGTTCTGGTTTTATTTGTATCCTCTGTTTTCTGTGGATTTTCAGTGGCATGCAAGCGGTAGTACCGCTGGTGCCCACGGTAGTACCGCTTATGCGGTAGTACCGCTGGGTACTTCCGTGGCACTGCCGCTTGGGGTTTCCCCGTGTGTGCAACTCTCTGTTGCCAGTTTGCCATTCACGGTAGTTGCACGGTAGTAGCACGGTAGTACCGCCCTGGCGGTACTACCGCCCTTACTACCGCCGCCACTACCGCTTGCGGGGTTTCCTCAGCGCACGCTTCTGTTTCCATTTTCCCTTAAGCGGTAGTAGAGCGGTACTAGGACGGTAGTACCGCTTCGCACGGTACTGCCGCCCTGGCTGCCTCTACTACTGCTGCCTCTCCTGGTCTAAACCCCCTAAGCGGTAGTACCGCCAGGGGCAGCGGTAGTACCGCTCCGGCGGCACTACCGTGGTACACTTAGTGTGTTTCAGGCCAGTGTTTGGTTGTACCGCCTAAGCGGTAGTACCGCTTGGCTGCGGGCAGAGGGCAGATAACGGTTGGATTTTTCCCCACCTATAAAAGGGGGTCTTCTTCCCCATTGGACCTTAATCCTTCTAGCTCGTGTTTGCCCCCATTGTTGACCTTCTTCGAGCTTGCTAACTCTCAATCCCTCCAATGATTCTTGCTAGTTCTTGAGGGAAAAGAGAGAGGAGATCTAGATCTACGTTTCCACCAATCACTTTCTCCTCTATGTGAGGGGAACCCCTTGGATCTAGATCTTGGAGTTCTTGGTGTTCTCCTTCTTGTTCTTCCTCTCATATTCCTCCATAGCTTTCGTTGCTTTGGTGGGATTTGAGAGTGAGGGACTTGGGCACTCCATGTGCCCTTGTCATTGCATTTGGTGCATCGGTTTGAGTTCTCCACGGTGATACGTGGAAGTGAAGGTTGAGAAGCTTTTTACTCTTGGGTGCTTGGTACCCTAGAGCTTGTTCCTCTTGGGTGCTTGGGCACCCTAGACGGTTGGTGGTGCCTTGGAGCTCAATCATTGTGGTGTAAAGCTCCGGGCAAGCGTCGGGGTCTCCAATTAGGTTGTGGAGATCGCCCCGAGCAATTTGACGGGTACCGGTGACCGCCCCCAAGGGTTGCCAAAGTGTACGGGTACCGGTGACCGCCCCCAAGGGTTGCGAATTGTACGGGTTCGGTGACCGCCCTCAAGGGTCCCTTAGTGGAATCACGGCATCTTGCATTGTGCGAGGGCGTGAGGAGATTACGGTGGCCCTAGTGGCTTCTTGGGGAGCATTGTGCCTCCACACCGCTCCAAACGGAGATTAGCATCCGCAAGGGTGTGAACTTCGGGATCCATCGTCGTCTCCGCGTGCCTCGGTTATCTCTTACCCGAGCCCTTTACTTATGCACTTTACTTTGTGATAGCCATATTGTTTATTGTTATATATCTTGCTATCACTTAGTTGTTTATCTTGCTTAGCGTAAGTTGTTGGTGCACATAGGTGAGCCTAGTCGATTTAGGTTTTGTGCTTGACAAATTAAACGCTAGTTTTATTCCGCATTTGTTCAAGTCTAAACCGTAATTATTTTAAAGCGCCTATTCACCCCCCCCCTCCAGGCGACATCCACGATCTTTCAGAGGTCGTCTCCTCGTGCCATGTGAATGTGGAGGAGGAAATCCTCGATCCATACTGCTGGGTCAGTTGTTCCGTCGTATTGCTCGATGTTCACGGGTTTAAACCCTTCAGGGAACTGATGCTGCATCACCTCGTCAGTGAAGCAGAGCGGGTGGGCGGCGCCTCTGACCCGGGCTACATCACGCCGGTAGTCGGCGTTTGTTCTGGCCCGGTTTTGGTCCCGAACTCTGTTGGTTCGGTCGAGCCAGGGCCGGTACTCGTCCCTTCTACCAGGGGAGTACCCTCTGGATCCGTAGATGGATCTCGTCCGGCCTGTTCTCTCATCCAGGTCGCGTCGCAGGTCATACCTGTCGTCATGCTCCATTGCCTTTTTTCCCCGTCTGCGGGGTATCGCCGGCCTATAACCGGCCTCGCCAGCCGTCCTATCTCGTCCTCGGGGAGGGCGGTCCGGCTGGTCGTATGGAGTGTGCTTGGGGGACGGCGTGTTGGGGAGCTCGTCGTCGAATTGTGGCAGCAACCGCCGGCGTGGGTAACTCTTGGGTTGGTCCCATAGATCGGCGCCGTGTTCTTCCTCGGCTGATAGGACCCTTGTCCATCTATCGTTGAGGGTGTCTTGTTCGGCCTTGAGCTGCCGCGCTTTTGCCTTTAGTCTCCGGGCAGTGGCTAAAAGCTGTTGCCTGAACCGTTCCTGATCCTCGATGGTTTCAGGGACGATGAGGTCCTCGTTTTCCGGGCTGTCCTCCTCCTCTACAGGGGGGAGGTAGTTGTCATCCTCGGAGTCATTCGGGTCTTCGGGGTCGCGCTGGTCCTCCGGCCTCTCCTGGTCCTCCAACGGATATTCGGGTATGTCGGGATCGCCGAGGTCTTCCGGGGTATCGTTTTCCCCGGTGCCAGCAATAGCTTCCCTCCCCTTTTTTTGTCTTTGACCGCTTACGCGGTTTCCGGCGCCTTGACGGCGCCTCACCTGAGTCATCGCCATTGTTAGCTGGTGTGCGCTCGCCGTTACCGGCTGGCGTGTCCACCATGTAGACGTCGTAGGAGGAGGTGGCGGTCCATCGCCCGATGTTAACGGGGGTGGGAGCGCGATCCTCTTCCTCCATGTCTTCTGCCTCCTCGGAGGAGCAGTCCACCATATCGGTTAAGTCTTCGATAGTGGCTACTAAGTGGGTGGTGGGTGGGACGAAAAATTCCTCTTGACCCGCCTCAAGACCGATCTGAGTGTGGATCGGGATTGGGTCATCAGTAGTTTTCATTGACAAGATCCGATCTAGAGCTTCGCCGAGTACCGAGAGCTCGATCGGGTCGATCTGCCTGGCGTGTTCGGAGTTAACCTCCGCCGCGTTCGCACGAGAAGCGTATTCGGCAGGAGTTGGTGCCCGGTAATCTGGCGCTATAGCCGGATCCGGACTTAAGTCCAGATCGTCACCGGGATTGGCCCCGTGAGCGGGGTTGAAAACGACATCCGAGGTTAAGGCCCCGGAGTCCTCGGGCGCGTCAGGTGAGTCTGCGAGCCCGGTGAGCAAGAGATCGCCCCGAGGGTCAACGGAGAACTCTAAGTTCCCGAATCTGACTTCTTGATCAGGGGCAAAACTCCTGACCCGGCCAAGGTGGCCGGTCGGGTCAGCGTGCAGCACGATGCTGCTGAAAGCGAAGATTTGTCCAGGGACAAAGAAGTCCATGCTACAGACCTCTTCGTTGATGAAGACACGAGCCATCGATTCCTTGGGCGATCACAGCGGAACTCTCAATGAAAGCACCAATGTCGGTGTCAAAACCGACGGATCTCGGGTAGGGGGCCCCGAGCTGTGAGACTAGGATCGATGGTAACAAAGGGACGAAGGAGACGATGTTTACCCAGGTTCGGGCCCTCCTAGGGAGGTAAAACCCTACGTTCTGCTTGATTATATTGATGGTATGAAGGTTACAGAGTTGATCTACCTCGAGATCGACTAACTAAAACCCTAGATGAGTTTCTCTGTCCTATGATCTAAAACCCTCCCGGTTTATATAGACACCGGGGGTACCTAGGGTTTACACATGATGGGCCTCCTGCCGAGGATGGAAATGTCGACTTTCTCATCTTGACTTGGAGTGCACGACGCGCCTTCGGGGCTCCCTTCTGGAATGTGGAGTCTTGATGTGTCCGGCCCTTCTTTAGAGAGCGGCCCATCGAGCCGGCCTATTGAGAGATGAGCCGGCAGCCCGAGGACCCCTTAGTCCGGGACTCCCTCAACCACGCCCGACAAGTGTTCGGTCAAATGGCACTAATTTTTTTTGTTGTTGAAGTTTTTGTTGTTTTCTAGAGTAAAGCACGATGGCAGTGTACTCGGCGACCGAGGATGAATTGTTGTGCGGTACGCGGTTGTCTGTATCTATCGACTTTGTAGGTAGGAACTCAAGGAGCTCAATCTTTTGACAGCGCGTACATGCTTCGTTTCATGTGCGAAAGAACTTTATGCCCTACGACATGCATGTCATCCATCAAAGTAGTGTGAAGTCACATCAATGGTACACCATCTGTAACTCCGTTTTGATGTTTTGCTGTGCGGTTGAACGAGTGGTGACAATACGACCATCGGGCTCGTCAACCATGAAAATTGTAAGTTTTGCTTTCATGTTACTTTATATGTTGGTTAATTTATTCATTTACTAAATGTTGCTTTACACGTTGTATAGTCTGCACGCGTTGCCATGATGTACTACAACATCAAGAGCATGTCATTCACGCACATACATTGCGGATGAAGCTCAAGAGGCAACATATGTGGGACGACATATATTGGCTCTAATTCTAGTATCATTGAATTCTAAAAACTTGTTGAACATCTGGTTATCTCGGATGTAATATTTACATTTGAATTATTGTTGTACTAGAGATATTTGCATGTTATTTATGGATGAATTTTGCTATTTTCTATAATTATTTTGAGTGTTGCGGTTAGACATAAAAATAGATGGAAGTTTTAGGGAAAATAATTGAATGGCCGGCTCCCGCATCACTGTCCACGGACTGATTCAGACCGGTCCCCAAATGGATATCGGGTCCGTTTTAGGGTTAACATTGAAGATGTCGTAACATAGTCTCCTTCCGTCCCCTAATATAAAATGCAACTACAATGTAGGTGTAGCAACTAAAATTGCATTTCAATGTTCATCAGCCCCTCAAATGGTCACGGACGCGTCCGTTTTGAGTCCCTATTTTTTCGTGAACGTAGTCATGTTCCCTACTTTTTTGCTCATACGTCCGATCACATGCATGTTATTGATAGGGATGAAGAGAGAGAGAGAGAGAGAGAGAGAGGAAAAATAAAAAAAAGTGGTCTATGGTGGGTCAAATTCTATACGGTAACTGACCGGACACACCCGGGCACTCCTCATATTGCTTCATGTATGGTGAGTATGAGGAATGTCAGACAACCCTAACATTTAGAAATGTTTTGAGGGGTCCAATTAGGTCAACCCTTTTTTCCCCTGTCCAGTCAATGGTTATGCGTTCGCCCCGTCAATTTGGGAAGTGGGGCTGTAGATGCTGTTAGGACTCAAGCTTTGCCTCATGCACCTCAACTTGAATCATTTGATAATATTCTAGTTCTTCTATGGCCCTTCCGCCCCACCAAGCAACAACACATGATAGATTCAGAAGAATAATAACACAAAATATGTGTGCATTGGCCCTGGATTAGATTGTAGTGGTGGAGATTAATATACATATATATTTGAACTATGAGAGAACTTTGAACATCTCAGGGACCAAATGCTCATGCGACATCCAATTGAGCTTCACGCGAGAGGTGAAGCAGGGAAGGCAGAGAATAAAGAAGGGTAGGCTGGCTGCTCGCTAAAAACCTTGATACGCCTCCCGTAACAAAAACCTTGATACGCCTATCAATGACGACGACCGATAGCATGTCCGGAGGCTAACCCACACCGAATGGGTAACATGGCGTACATTCAGAGACATTAAAATTGTGCATCTTTCCAACCATCTTAGGCTAGGTTCGCGGCCGTCGGATCTCCATGGGCACTCGATTGGAGCGCAAGCATCGAGTAAATATTGTTGTGAACGGAGCATGTGATGTTGGTAGCATCGAATGGCGAATGATTGAGTAGAACCGAAATATCTTGACCAGAAGGCACACATTTCGTTGTATGCGGAAATTATTGAAATTCAACAAATTCAAATATCTTTCAAAAGTATATCAGAATTTCAAGCAAACATTTCCTTTCGCCGAAATGCAAACCAAAATAACCAAAAATTCAGTAGTTTCGATAGGTGAAAACTTTCTGGAACTAAATTTGTAACCATGGGCGAGCAAACGAGGAAACATAGGGTAGAGGAACAAGAAACTAGTTTTTGTTTTTGACATTTGAAGCAAAAACCAGCTGGAAGTGGGCGAGTGGGCATCACAATAGCTTAGTTAAACCTTTTATTGGACGACGGATAAGAAAATATTTCGGTCATGACACGAGCATGACTTTTAACTCTAATAGTGAGACTGGAAAGCTGTAATAAACCAAATAACAAGGTTTTGAGTTAGCATCGGACGGTCAATTCACAATCACAAGGCGGCCACGTCAAAGCAAACACGCTCAGCATAGACGCGTGCTGGTCCAGCGACAGGCACAGCAGCTGGAACCTCGAAATGGATGACTACCATGAGGATCAGGATAGCTAATCACCGGACACACGCCATCATATGGCATCTGGTCTCCTCCTCGCTAATTGACGACTGATGATACGCTGGTCGCACATGGCCTCGTGCTGCTGGTATTGTTCTATCCACGCGATCAAGTGCAGGCAAGGCATTGATAACGAGAGGATCATGCGTAATTCGCTGTGTCGCCCCGGTTCCCCTCCACAGATTGCGTTGGTTTCCTCTCGTTTCGTCTCCGTGGTCGTGTGGTGTCGTGCTCCTGTCTCGTGTCCGTCTACTCTGGATCTTTGGTCCCGCCGTGCCTGGATCTCTGGTGCTCTAGGAGGGCCAGGCAGAGTGAGAGCAAGTATAATAAAATGATGTAGGCGGGGTGTAATACTTAAAATATTATATCCGCTCCCCCATCATAGATGGTTCAGCCACACCCGGTGCCACGAAATGATTGAGAATTAGGACGGGGTCGAAATGCATTTTATTCTTAGTATTAAAAAAGTATTGCATGACCGAATAATTCAAGGAGGGGCGCACAACGGGGAGGGTCCTTTTTAGTAGATGATTCGTCGGGCCGTCAGAGCGGGATTTCTTTGGTAAAAATAACTTGATCCTATTCCTTTTTAGTAAGGAGGCGGCATTTTTTATTGAGTTGGATTAGAGAAAAAAGAAAAAGAGAAACGGGCTCTAGATTACAGCCGGCCGTAGCATGCGTTTCAAGAAGCTACGTGAGAGTGTATGCCGGGCCATGTGATAAAAAATAGTACTTTCTTGTAGCCCACTACTATACATGTTGATTATTATATTGATTATAGATGACATGACAACATGTTATAGCGCTCTATTATTAACCATGCTCTCAAACGGCAAAGGGGAAAGGTGCGGTGGGCTGATCTGCCCTTTTCGAACGTTGGTTCGCTCAAACCTCGAAGTAACATGAGACTGAGACAACGAGGACTTTGGAGTTCAGTTGGACTGTGAAGGAAAATGACAGGCTCTCGGTGTGAACAGCGGAACACGTCCACGAAGCGCACGGGTTCATTGCTGCCGGTCTACTAGAAGAAGCTTCTGCAAAGCGGGGCACCTCCTTCAGAACTTCAACAGATCGGGTCAGCGATCCCGGCAAAAGACTAAAAAAATAGGAGAGACGGCATTTCGTGCCATCACAAGGACATGTTTTGCATCTCCATGGAACGTAAAAAAAGGCACTAGTGGCAAGTCAATGAGGTATGCAGGTGATGATGGTCCTGATCGATGCCGATGCGCCTCCGGAGCATCCGAGTTCTTTATTTCATATTTTTCAGCAGCCCCTTTCGAGTGCTCTGAAACTGAAAGTCGCACAAGGGAGCATGTATCGGGTTCAGGTTTTTTTTTTGCGAGTTTTAACTTGTTTTGTTTACAAAATCCCAACCACCCGGAGAAAGTTTCTCTCGGAGTTTCTCACGGGAACGTCAAATCGGTCATGCAGTACGACGGTGGAGTCATGCAGGGGCGGATCCACTATTGGTCATGGGTGTACAGATGTACACCCAAAATTTCCTGCAAAACAATCCTATACGTTGGCATATGACAAAAAATACTAAGCTCTCGTGTGGCAAAACAGACCAATATAGCCCATCGGCTGCAGCGGCACATCCCACCAACCAGCAGCCCAAAACGGGAACGGACCATCTCTGTCCTCATGCACGACTGCATGAGAAATGCGCTCAAAAAAAAAAAAAAAACTGCATGAGAAATACTCAACAGTTCAGCTCAGTCCAAATGCCTGTAAAAAACTCACTATAAATTCAGGAAATCCACCAGCACCAGAGCTGCACGAGCACGGTGGCGTGGGGCTATGACCTATGTTCGCGTGTGCGGCTGTGCCGATGGAGAGCTCGACCAAGCCGCCGGCACCGGACGCAGACAGGATGGAGCCTCCATGGTCAAGCCGTGCAGTGCCATGCCCGCTGCCCTCAGTGGGGATGCAACAGCAGCACAAGAGGGCCAGCTTATGTTTGGATTTAGTCATTTAGAGATATATATAGCTCTGTATGTGATCACATTTGTATTGCCGTGGGCCAATGGACTTCTCTATTAGGGCGGAAAAAAAAATTGAACACCCAAAGTTGATTTCCTGGATCCGCCACTGGAGTCATGTTGATACCACGCGAAACACACACTGATCATACATCTAACTCGGTGCGAAACGATGTTGGCATTCGCTGCAAGGTAATATTTGGGTCCTCATGTGGCAATAGTGGCCGATTGCAAACAACTAACGATGGAGTTAGGAAGCATTTCTTTTAAGCATTGCTACCATGAGGCGAATTAAGTGGCGGATGAGTTAGCAAAGAATTCTTTTATTAGTAAATCCTCTAGTTCTTGGGAATCTGTGTTTTCATATTTTATTTCTCATTTTCTTGTTAACGACATGTTTATTATTTAAGAAATAAAGTCTTTTACCCGTAAGAAAGGGGTAATAAACTTTCATACTCCATAACTCGACACCTTTTTTTCTTCTTTTGATGAGGGAATATATAGCTCAACAGCCCAACAGAAGAATCTACACAAGAATTCGTACTTCCAACATTAGTCAGTTTTTTTTCCAAGTCGAACAGTGAAATAACTGGGCCTCTTATGTGAAAACGGCAAACATATTGCTTGAAAAGAAGAGATCAAGGAGCAACTCAGGCCCATACAAGCCTCAACAAAAAGGCCGTCCTATTTGACGCCCATGCAAAGCGGCTCGCTCGGGATCACACACCGTTTCGTGGCCGAAATCACAATACTCCTTTTAAAGATCACTCCCACCTTCCAGATTGTGACAAATGGCGCACTGCATGTGTGTCACTTGTTGCAACTTGAGAGTTTTCCATTTATTCGTAGATTCGTATTTTCAAAACGCTTTGTCTCTTAAACTGTGCGTCCAAATCTCTAACCGTTTTCACCGTTAGATTCCTCGTGTCGAGATCTTAAAAACTAGATCCCATGTTGATAGGTTTTGACGAACTTTTTTTTACATGAAAAAACCGGGACGAAAAACCGTGCCTCCCGCGAAAGAAAAAAATGCGTATTTTTTCCGTTTCCGAGAGGCATGACCGTGCCTCTCGCAGAAGCAAACCTATGCCTCTCGCGGAAGCAAAAACGTGCCTTCCGTGAAAGAAAGAAAAAAAACAGAAAACACGTTTCTTTTCCGTTTCCGAGACGCACGACCATGCCTCTTGCGAAAACAAAACCATGCCTCTCGCGGAAGCAAAATCATGCCTCTCGTGGAAGAAGAAAAAACAGAAAACGTGTTTTTTTTTCGGTTTCCGGGAGGCACGGCCGTGCCTCTCGCGAAAGCAAAACCGTATCTCTCGCCGAAGCAAAACCGTGCATTTCGCGGAAGCAAAAAAAAAACAAAAAACGCATTTTTTCGTTTCCGAGAGGCATGGTCGTGCCTCTCGTGAAAGCAAAACTGTGCCTCTCATGGAAGAAAAACGGTGCTTTTCGAGAAAGAAAAAAAACGCGTTTTTCACGTATTTATTTATTTATTTTTCATCCAGAAGCTGAGAAAGACCAGTGAAAAAACGAAACACCGAAAAAACCTCGGGAAAAAACACACCTAAAAAGCCAAAAATGCGTCCGGAAAAATAAAAAAATAAAATCCGGAGGAAACGTTCAGAGCGCAACACGTAGCGGTGGCTGAGAACGCGCCAAGTGGTGGCACATGAGAGTGATCATTGAAAGGCTTCCGAAGGAGCGCTCGCTAACTACTTGCTCTCTTTCATGGCACAAGAGGGCGAGAAGACATTTCCTATTTCATGCTACAGGCGCGAGTTAAAGTCATTTGCACCATCCGGCACCCCCCCCCCCCCCCCCCCCGCTCGAGCTGGGCCGGCCCATTAACATTTTTCTTCTGTTCTGCTAAGCTTCAAAGATGGTGCGGCGATGGGGGGAGCTCCTAGTCAGCGCTGCAGGCGCCTGTTAACGATCCGGCGCCTGCAGCGTCGCTTGCATGGGCCGGCCCACCAGAACGCTCGCGAGCTGCCCACTTTTTTTTTCTGTTGATCCGTAGAAAAAAAACGCCCAGATTTTCTATTTTCTATGAAAGTAAGAATGTGAAATCAAAAAAGGTTTAAAAAAAAAAGGTTCATCTATTTGAAAAAAAAGTTCATATCTTTAAAAAAGGTTCATCAATTTTCAAAAAAGTTCATCAATTTGAAAAAAAGTTCATTGAAATTGAAAAAAAAAATCATCCAATTAGGAAAAAGTTTATTAAATTTGTAAAAAGTTCATAGGAATTCCAAAAAAAGTTCATGTATTTTAAAAAAAGGTTCATTGAATCTAGAAAAAGTCATCAATTTTAGGAAAAAATCATCCATGTTCAAAAAGATGTTCATCAATTTTGAAAATAGTTCATCGGTATTCAAAAAAGTTCATAGAATTTTCAAAAAAAAATGGTCAACTGGCGCCTAGATGGGCCGGCCCATTTACGAAAGCTGCAGGCGCCAGTTAACAAAAATGCACGTTAACTGGCGCCTGCAGCGCCAAATAGGAAATGCCGGCAACGGGGGTTCAAAGTTCAAACTAGCGACCTCTCAAGTCACACATAACCGCATCAACCACTATGCCAGCTTCACTTTATGCTTACTAACTTATTTTTCTCTTTTTATTCTTTCTTCAGTTCGCTGTGAATTGAGAGGTTACTTTTTCTTCTTTTTTTCACTGTTTCTTTTCCTTTTTTGTTCTTTTTATTTTTATTTTTTGTTTTCATACACGCGCACACTTTTTTCTCAAAATCAATGAACCTTTCCAAATTCATGTTTTTTTCTTCAAAAACTAAGAAATTTTTCCAAAATCAGTGATCTTTTTTCAAGTTTTTGATTTTCTTCCAAAATCGATGAACTTTAAAAAATATGATGAACCTTTTTCAAAATCGATGATTCGTTTTTCAAAGGATGAACTATTTCAGTTTTCTGTGAAGTTTTCTTCAAAACTGAATGATTGTTTCCCCAAATTTGAGAACTTTTTTTCATAATCGATGAACTTTTTTCAAACTTGTGAACTTTTTTCAAAAATCTATGATTTTTTTCGAAATCCAGATATACTACTCTACTGTAACATGTTCAGCCAACAATTCTTTTCACCAATCTTTTTTCCTTTTTCTTTTTTGTATTTGTGAACAAAAAATAGTTAAACTCTTCACAAATCATGCAAGTATTATGAGTATTTTTTCCAATCAGATATCCTATGGAAGTATATAGGAAGCAATCAATTTCCCTAAAAACAAACAAGAAGCGATCGATCGAGCGACCGACCTGAACGATCGAACGCAAGAGTTTTCAAACGAAAGAAACGAGGAACGAGGGAAAGAGTCGTAACACTTGCAACCGAGTGGGCTTTCCGAATTCAGCCCGCTTAGGCGCGCAGTGGGCGCCACATCGACGACTCGGCGCTAAAGACGTAGATTCGGAGCACCCGGACGAGAACGTGGCACGGCCTTTTGCCTAATATATTTGCTAAAAAAGACTAATATATATCAAGTGTAGTATTTGTTCTTATAAGTTTAATATTCAATAATTTCTAAAAAATAAATTTAATATTTGATATGTGGGTCATGTACCAACAATGATATTAAATTTATTTTTTATGAAGGAGGGTCCACCACAATGACTTACCACTAGGCGCGTTACGATATTATCTGGGCATGCACACCCTAATCAAATCCTTGAAAATTTAATAGTAAGAGCATCTACAATCGGATCTCCCAAATCCGCAACAAACGTCCGGGCGGGTAGCCTAGTGAGTGCCCGGACGCGAAATTGACACCCAAAGGGACATGGCAAATCCGGCCCAAATGCTCTGACTGACGGGCAACCTCATACCTGGCCCATATATGGGGACGCCCGGACGCGCCCGCCATGTAGGCCTGACCGCTAGGGCCCATGCAATCACCTTGTAAACCAGTTGTCCGATGGCCTCGTCCTCCATTCGTCGGTGAGGACACATTCATGGTGTCACGTGGTGCCGAGCTGATGTACCTCCCGAGGAACCAAGTCCGGCTATTTAAGCCGGACGATGGCATCCCAACCCTAGTCCGCCCCATTTTTTCGCCTTTCTCACCCCCATCGTCGCCACTTCCAATCTATCTGTGTTGGGAAACGTAGTAGAAAAAAAAATTCACCCTACGATCACAATCCCAGAAACACTATGAAGATGTATAAGAGGTTTAGTTCAGATCGTTACAAACTTCGAGTCGCAGCAAAAGAAGAATTAGTGTAGATCGTCGATGAAGTTCCTCGAACCGTTCACGAACGATCCCTTAAACCGAAGACAGAAAGCACGATCTCTCTGCGGATTGCACGCGTTCGGGCTTCACGATCCGACAGCCCTTCACCATCCAGAGCTAATCGTCGCCGGAGAACTAGAGGGAGAAGATTAGAACCATACTGGATTTCTAATTATGAGCATTAGAGAGATCTAGGTCTAGTTCTAATTAGAAGAATTAGAACTAGAACTAGAGAACTAGAGATGGCTCCAAAACCTGTGTTTACAAAGGGCCAAAATATCAAGCATATATAGTGTTGGGGAACGTTGCATGGGAAACAAAAATTTTCCTACGCACACGCAAGATCTATCCATGGTGATGAGCATCTACGAGAGGAAGAGTGAATCTACATACCCTTGTAGATCGCTAAGCGAAAGCGTTTAAGAAACGCGGTTGATGTAGTCGAACGTCTCCGCGATCCAAATCGCAAGTCGTCCCTCGATCCGATCACGAACTAGTGCCGAACGGACGGCACCTCCGCGTTCAACACACGTACGGCTTGATGACGCCTTCACCTCCTCGATCCAGCGAGCGATGGTGAAGTAGTGGTTGAGTTCCAGCAGCACGACGGCGTGGTGATGGTGGTGAGGAACAATCTCTACAGGGCTTCGCCAAGCGCTACGGAGATTATGACGGAGGAACTAGAGGGTTAGGGTTGCCGCACACGGCTTGGGGAAATCTTAATGTGTCCCGTGTGCTAGCCCTGCCCCTCTATTTATATGTTGAGCCTTGGGGTCTAAACTTGGAGTAAAAGCCTCCTCCAGGTCGGTTTTGCCCGCACAAGGTCGGTTTGGCCCGCAGGGAAAGAGTCCAACTCGGATCCCTGCAGTACCGCGCACAAGCGGTAGTACCGCTTCACACAAGCGGTAGTACCGCTTGGGCGGTAGTACCGCTTCACACAAGCGGTAGTACCGCTTGGGCGGTAGTACCGCTTCACAAAACGGTAGTACCGCTTACGCGGCAGCAAAACTACTTTTTGCACTTTCCAATACCTCGTGGGCTTTTTCCTTTTGGCCCATACAAAGTGTTGCTGCACCCGAACACTTCGGTAAACATCCGGAACCTCTTCCGGTGAATTCCGGAACCTTTCCGGAGATCACAACACTATTATCACATATATTAATCTTTACCTCCGGACTCTTCCGGAGATCCTCGTCATGTTCGGGATCTTATCCGGGACTCCGAATAACCTTCGGTCACCAACAAAATAACTCAACTATTCTAATCGTCACCAAACGTTAAGTGTGTAGACCCTGCGGGTTCAAGAACTATGTAGACATGACCGAGACACCTCTACGGCCAATAACCAATAGCGGGACCTGGATGCCCATATTGGCTCCTACATATTCTACGAAGATCTTTTATCGGTCGAACCTCTATGTCAAGGATTCAGTTAATCCCGTATGCTGTTCCCTTTGTTCTTCGGTATGTTACTTGCCCGAGATTCGATCGTCGGTATCTCTATACCTAGTTCAATCTCGTTACCGGCAAGTCTCTTTACTCGTTCCGTAATACAAGATCTCGTGGCTAACACTTTAGTCACATTGCTTGCAAGGCTCATTGTGATGTTGTATTACCGAGTGGGCCCTGAGATACCTCTCCGTCATACGGAGTAACAAATCCCAGTCTTGATCCATGCCAACCCAACAGACACCCTCGGAGATACCTGTAGAGCACCTTTATAGTCACCCAGTTACGTTGCGACGTTTGATACACACAAGGTACTCCTCCGATGTCAGGGAGTTGCATGATCTCATGGTCATAGGAACAGATACTTGACATGCAGAAAACAATAGCAATAAACTGACACGATCATATGCTACGTTCGTAGTTTGGGTCTTGTCCATCACATCATTCTCCTAATGATGTGATCCCGTTATCAAATGACATCTCATGTCAATGGCTAGGAAACCTTAACCATCTTTGATCAACGAGCTAGTCATCTAGAGGCTTACTAGGGACACAGTGTTTGTCTATGTACCCACACATGTATTTGAGTTTCCAATCAATACAATTATAGCATGGATAATAAACGATTATCATGAACAAGGAAATATAATAATAACCTATTTATTATTGCCTCTAGGGCATATTTCCAGCAGTCTCCCACTTGCACTAGAGTCAATAATCTAGTTCACATCACTATGTGATTTACATTGTAATGAATCGAACACCCATGCAGTTCTGGTGTTGTTCATGTTTAGCCCTTGGAAGAGGTTTAGTCATCGGATCTGCAACATTCAGATCCGTGTGTACTTTGCAAATATTTATGTCGTCCTCCTTGATGTAATCGCGGATGGAATTGAAACGTCGCTTTATGTGTCTGGTCCTCTTGTGAAATCTTGGTTCCTTGGCTAGAGCAATGGCACCAGTATTATCACAAAACAGAGTCATTGGGTTAAGCGCACTAGGCACTACTCCAAGATCTGTCATGAACTCCTTCATCCAGACACCTTCCTTCGCCGCCTCCGAGGCTGCGATGTACTCCGCTTCGCATGTAGAATCAGCTACCACGCTTTGCTTGGAACTGCACCAGCTAACCGCACCCCCATTAAGAATAAACACGTATCCGGTTTGAGACTTAGAGTCATCCGGATCAGTGTCAAAGCCTGCATCGACGTAACCCTTTACGACGAGCTCTTGATCACCTCCATAAACAAGAAACATATCCTTAGTCCTTTTCAGGTACTTCAGGATATTCTTGACCGCCGTCCAGTGTTCCATTCCTGGATCACTTTGAAACCTTCCGACCATACTTATGGCAAGGCTGACATCGGGTCTTGTGCACAGCATTGCATACATGATAGAGCCTATGGCCGAAGCATAGGGGATGACACTCATCTTTTCTCTATCTTCTGCAGTCATTGGGCATTGAGTCTTACTCAACTTCACACCTTGCAATACAGGCAAGAACCCCTTCTTGGACTGATCCATTTTGAACTTCTTCAAAACTTTGTCAAGGTATGTGCTTTGTGAAAGTCCTATTAAGCGTCTCGATCTATCTCTATAGATCTTGATGCCTAATATGAAAGCAGCTTCTCCTAGGTCCTTCATTGAAAAACTCTTGTTCAAATATTCCTTCACGCTTTCCAGCATTTCTATATTGTTTCCAATCAGTAATATGTCATCCACATATAATATTAGAAACGCTATAGAGCTCCCACTCACTTTCTTGTAAATACAAGCTTCTCCGTAAACTTGTATAAACTCGAACGCTTTGATCACCTCATCAAAACGAAGATTCCAACTCCGAGATGCTTGCACCAGTCCATAAATGGATCGCTGGAGTTTGCAAACTTTGTCAGCATTCTCTGGATCAACAAAACCTTCTGGTTGCATCATATACAACTCTTCCTTAAGGAAACCGTTAAGGAACGCTGTTTTGACATCCATCTGCCAAATTTCATAATCGAAAAAGGCAGCTATTGCTAACATGATTCTGACGGACTTAAGCATCGCTACGGGTGAGAAGGTCTCATCGTAGTCAACTCCTTGAACTTTGTGAAAAACCCTTTGCCACAAGTCCAGCTTTATAGACGGTGACATTACCGTCCGCGTCCGTCTTCCTCTTAAAGATCCATTTGTTCTGAATGGCCTTACGCCCTTCAGGTAATACTTCCAAAGTCCATACTTTGTTTTCATACATGGATCCCATCTCGGATTTCATGGCCTCTAACCACTTCTCGGAATCCGGGCCCATCATCGCTTCTCCATAGCTCGTAGGTTCATCGTTGTCTAACAACATGACCTCTAAGACAGGGTTGCCGTACCACTCGGGAGCAGTACGTGTTCTTGTCGACCTACGAGGTTCGATAGCAACTTGATCCAACGCTTCATGATCATCATCATTAACTTCCTCTTCAGCTAATGTAGGCTCCACAGAAACAACTTTCTGCGCTGCGCTACTCTCAGGTTGAAGTAAAGGTTCAACAACCTCATCAAGTTCTATCTTCCTCCCACTCAATTCTTTCGAGAGAAACTCTTTCTCAAGAAATGTTCCGTTTTTAGCGACAAACACTTTGCCTTCGGATCTGAGGTAGAAGGTATACCCAACTGTCTCTTTTGGGTATCCTATGAAGACGCATTTCTCCGCTTTGGGTTCCAGCTTTTCAGGCTGAAGCTTTTTGACATAAGCATCACATCCCCAAACTTTAAGAAACGACAGCTTTGGCTTCTTGCCAAACCAAAGTTCATATGGCGTCGTCTCAACGGATTTCGATGGTGCCCTATTTAAAGTGAATGCAGCTGTCTCTAATGCATAACCCCAAAACGATAGTGGCAAATCGGCAAGAGACATCATAGATCGCACCATATCTAATAAGGTTCGATTACGACGTTCGGACACACCATTACGCTGTGGTGTTCCAGGCGGTGTTAATTGTGAAACAATTCCACACTGTCTTAAGTGACTGCCAAACTCATAACTCAGATATTCTCCTCCTCGATCAGATCGTAGGAATTTAATCTTCTTGTTACGATGATTCTCAACTTCACTCTGAAATTGTTTGAACTTTTCAAATGTTTCAGACTTATGTTTCATTAAGTAAATATACCCATATCTACTTAAGTCATCAGTGAAGGTGAGAAAGTAACGATAACCACCGCGCGCCTCAATACTCATCGGACCACACACATCAGTATGTATGATTTCCAATAAGTCACTTGCCCGTTCCATTGTTCCAGAGAACGGCGTTTTAGTCATCTTGCCCATGAGGCATGGCTCACATGTGTCAAGTGATTCAAAATCAAGTGACTCCAAAAGTCCATCAGCATGGAGCTTCTTCATGCGTTTTACGCCAATATGACCTAAACGGCAGTGCCACAAGAAAGTGGTATTATCATTATCAATTCTACATCTTTTGGATCAATGTTATGAACATGTGTATCATTACTATCGAGATTCAATAAGAATAAACCCCTCACATTGGGTGCATGACCATAAAAGATATTACTCATATAAATAGAACAACCATTATTCTCTGATTTAAATGAGTAACCGTCTCGCAATAAACAAGATCCAGATATAATGTTCATGCTTAACGCAGGCACCAAATAACACTTATTTAGGTTCATCACTAATCCCGACGGTAATCGAAGAGCGAGCGTGCCGACGGCGATCACATCAACCTTGGAACCATTTCCCACGCGCATCGTCACTTCGTCCTTTGCCAGCCTCCGTCTATTCCGCAGTTCCTGTTTAGAGTTGCAAATATGAGCAACCGCACCGGTATCAAATACCCAGGCACTACAACGAGGGTTGGTAAGGTACACATCAATAACATGTATATCATATATACCTTGTTTGTTGTTGGCCGCCTTCTTGTCAGCCAAATACTTGGGGCAGTTCCGCTTCCAGTGTCCAGTTCCCTTGCAATGAAAACACACAGTTTCTGGTTTGGGTCCAGCCTTGGGTTTCTTCACGAGAGGAGCAACTGTTTTGCCACTCTTCTTGGAGTTACCCTTCTTACCCTTGCCATTTTTCTTGAAACTAGTGGTTTTATTGACCATCAACACTTGATGCTCCTTCTGAATTTCAGACTCAGCGGCTTTCAGCATCGCAAACAGCTCGGCGACTGACTTGTTCATCCCGTGCATGTTATAGTTCAACACGAAGCTCTTGTAGCTAGGTGGCAATGATTGAAGAACTCTGTCAGTGATAGCCTCTGGCGGAAGGGGCATCCCCAATTCAGCCAGACGGGTGGAGTACCCAGACATTCTGAGCACGTGATCACTGATAGACCCGTTCTCCTCCATCTTGCAAGCATAGAACTTATCGGAGATCTCATATCTCTCGATCCGGGCATTCTTCTGAAAGATAAACTTCAACTACTGGAACATCTCATATGCTCCATGACGTTCAAAACGTCTTTGAAGTCCCGGTTCTAAGCCATACAACATTGCACAATGAACTATTGAGTAATCATCAGAACGAGCCTGCCAGGCGTTCACAACGTCTAGAGACTCAACTGGAGCGGGTGGATCACCAAGCGGTGCATCAAGGACATAAGCTTTCTGGGAAGCCGTAAGTATAATCCTTAGATTACGGGCCCAGTCCACAAAGTTACCTCCATCATCTTTCAACTTAGCTTTCTCTAGGAACGCATTAAAATTCAGGGGTGCTACTGCGCGAGCCATGATCTACAACATAAATATAGCAAAGACAACTTAGACTATTGTTCTAGATAATGAGTTTAGTTAATCATATTACTTAAAAACTCCCACTCAAATTGACATCCCTCCGGTCATTCGAGTGTAACATGATCCAAATCCACCAACTCAAGTCCGATCATCACGTGAGTTGAGGTGGTTTCAATGGTGAACATCTTCATGTTGATCATATCTACTATATGACTCATGTTCGACCTTTCGGTCTCTTGTGTTCCGAGGCCATGTCTGTACATGCTAGGCTCGTCAAGTTTAACCCGAGTGTTCCGCGTGTGCAACATGGCTTGCACCCATTGTATGTGAACGTGGAGTCTATCACACCCGATCATCACGGCGTGTCTCGAAACGACGAACTTTCGCAACGGTGCACACTCGGGGAGAACACAATTTATCTTGAAATTTAAGTGAGGGATCACCTTATAATGCTACCGTCGTCCTAAGCAAAATAAGATGCATAAAAGGATTAACATCACATGCAAATCATAAGTGACATGATATGGCCATGAACTTGTGCTTTTGATCTCCATCTCCAAAGCACCGGCATGATCTCCATCGTCACCGGCATGACACCATGATCTCCATCATCTTGATCTCCATCAACGTGTCGCCATAAGGTTGTCGCGCCGACTGTTGCTTCCACGACTATTGCTAATGTTTAGCGATAAAGTAAAGCATTACATAGCGCTTAATGATTGACACGCAGGTCATACAATAATTAAAGACAACTCTATGGCTCCTGCCAGTTGCCGTACTCATCGACATGCAAGTCGTGATATTCTATACAACACATGATCATCTCATACATCACATATAACTCATCATGTAATTGGCCATATCACATCACAACATACCCTGCAAAAACAAGTTAGACGTCCTCTAATTGTTGTTGCAAATTTTACGTGGCTGCTACGGGTTTGCAAGAACCGTTATTACCTACGCAAAACCACAACGTGGTGTAGTGATTGCTTTTTGATCTTCTAAAAGAACCCTCTTCATTGAAATCGATTCAACTAAAGTGAGAGAGACAGACACCCGCTAGCCATCTTTATGCAACAAAATTACATGTCAGTTGAAGGAACCTGTCTCGCGTAAGTGTACGCGTAATGTCGGTCCGGGCCGCTTCATCTCACAATACTGCCGAATCAAGTATCAACTAGTAACGGCAAGCAATATGTATGCACCCACGCCCACAACTCGTTTGTGTTCTACTCGAGATCTCATCTACGCATAGACCTAGCTCTGATACCACTGTTGGGGAACGTTGCATGGGAAACAAAAATTTTCCTACGCACACGCAAGATCTATCCATGGTGATGAGCATCTACGAGAGGAAGAGTGAATCTATATACCCTTGTAGATCGCTAAGCGGAAGCGTTTAAGAAACGCGGTTGATGTAGTCGAACGTCTCCGCGATCCAAATCGCAAGTCGTCCCTCGATCCGATCACGAACTAGTGCCGAACGGACGGCACCTCCGCGTTCAACACACGTACGGCTTGATGACGCCTTCACCTCCTCGATCCAGCGAGCGATGGTGAAGTAGTGGTTGAGTTCCAGCAGCACGACGGCGTGGTGATGGTGGTGAGGAACAATCTCTGCAGGGCTTCGCCAAGCGCTACGGAGATTATGACGGAGGAACTAGAGGGTTAGGGTTGCCGCACACGGCTTGGGGAAATCTTAATGTGTCCCGTGTGCTAGCCCTGCCCCTCTATTTATATGTTGAGCCTTGGGGTCTAAACTTGGAGTAAAAGCCTCCTCCAGGTCGGTTTTGCCCGCACAAGGTCGGTTTGGCCCGCAGGGAAAGAGTCCAACTCGGATCCCTGCAGTACCGCGCACAAGCGGTAGTACCGCTTCACACAAGCGGTAGTACCGCTTGGGCGGTAGTACCGCTTCACACAAGCGGTAGTACCGCTTGGGCGGTAGTACCGCTTCACAAAACGGTAGTACCGCTTACGCGGCAGCAAAACTACTTTTTGCACTTTCCAATACCTCGTGGGCTTTTTCCTTTTGGCCCATACAAAGTGTTGCTGCACCCGAACACTTCAGTAAACATCCGGAACCTCTTCCGGTGAATTCCGGAACCTTTCCGGAGATCACAACACTATTATCACATATATTAATCTTTACCTCCGGACTCTTCCGGAGATCCTCGTCATGTCCGGGATCTTATCCGGGACTCCGAATAACCTTCGGTCACCAACAAAATAACTCAACTATTCTAATCGTCACCAAACGTTAAGTGTGTAGACCCTGCGGGTTCAAGAACTATGTAGACATGACCGAGACACCTCTACGGCCAATAACCAATAGCGGGACCTGGATGCCCATATTGGCTCCTACATATTCTACGAAGATCTTTTATCGGTCGAACCTCTATGTCAAGGATTCAGTTAATCCCGTATGCTGTTCCCTTTGTTCTTCGGTATGTTACTTGCCCGAGATTCGATCGTCGGTATCTCTATACCTAGTTCAATCTCGTTACCGGCAAGTCTCTTTACTCGTTCCGTAATACAAGATCTCGTGGCTAACACTTTAGTCACATTGCTTGCAAGGCTCATTGTGATGTTGTATTACCGAGTGGGCCCTGAGATACCTCTCCGTCATACGGAGTAACAAATCCCAGTCTTGATCCATGCCAACCCAACAGACACCCTCGGAGATACCTGTAGAGCACCTTTATAGTCACCCAGTTACGTTGCGACGTTTGATACACACAAGGTACTCCTCCGATGTCAGGGAGTTGCATGATCTCATGGTCATAGGAACAGATACTTGACATGCAGAAAACAATAGCAATAAACTGACACGATCATATGCTACGTTCGTAGTTTGGGTCTTGTCCATCACATCATTCTCCTAATGATGTGATCCCGTTATCAAATGACATCTCATGTCAATGGCTAGGAAACCTTAACCATCTTTGATCAACGAGCTAGTCATCTAGAGGCTTACTAGGGACACAGTGTTTGTCTATGTACCCACACATGTATTTGAGTTTCCAATCAATACAATTATAGCATGGATAATAAACTATTATCATGAACAAGGAAATATAATAATAACCTATTTATTATTGCCTCTAGGGCATATTTCCAACATATAGGTTGGAGGAGAGGGGAGGGGCGGCACAAGGGGGGAAGATCCCCCCTTGCGCCGACCATAGGAGGGGAATCCCCTTCTAATTCGGCCTCTCCTTCCTTCTCCAAGAAGAAAGGGGGCACCACCTCCTATTGGGTCCATTCCACCACTTGGCCTTTTCAGGCCTGTTGATATCTAATTAAATATAAAAATCTTCTAATTATTATTAGAGCCTTTTATTATTAATTTAATATCTCCGGAAATATTTTCCACCTATATATTATTTATGGGTATTACCCGGTAAAC
Organism: Elymus sibiricus; assembly: GCA_039707655.1. NCBI lineage: Eukaryota > Viridiplantae > Streptophyta > Magnoliopsida > Poales > Poaceae > Elymus > Elymus sibiricus. Next base: position 448,197,799 of record CM077667.1, on the reverse strand, counting down.
ACTGAAACCCTTCTGGTGATCCCGGAACGCTTCCGGCTTCTCTCGAAACTATTTCTAATATTAATGAAACTATTTCATAAATATTTCCTCATAAATCTTACTCCACTAACACTCTGCAGATCATGATTCCCTTAAGCGTGTGACCCTGTAGGTTCGGTAAATCACAGACATGAACAAAACTTCTTTCGTTCAATGATCAATAAGAGAGCTGTGAACATCCATATTGATCCCTATGAATACATGAATGATATTCGAGTGAACCTTTGGTTATCATGTGTTATTCCCTTTGCTTTGTGATACTTTACAAAACCCGAGGTGGGATGTATCAGTATGCTCTTGAGTCATTCTAATGCTCACTATACCGGTCTCCTCGTTACCCGTTTTGTTCTTCTTTCTCTTTGACATTTTCCGGCATCCCCGTGACTTACTCACCTGTGTCTGGCCAGACGATGATGTATGTCATCATACCGAGAGGGCCCTAATAGTATCTCTCCATCGTCGGAGGAGCAAATCCCACTCTTGAGTTATATAGTCCCTTGTCAAACTTTTCGACGAACCTGAACATTGTCATTATAATCCCGTGTTACTGATGACGTTTGAGCAACCTCAAAGTTTATCATACGGTAAGAAATGACTATGATACTCTCATGGACTAAGTAACTAAAGCATATGTTAACTCTTCATGTTATATCAATTGAGTTGTGATGATGGCATCTCAAAGTATAACAAACAAGTTTGGGTTGATTCAATATGACCGTTCTTCCAAATTCATATTCTCAAAGTTGTTTTCAGACTATCGTTACACTTAATGATAATCTAAGATTCAAAAAACATGATCACTAACAACAATTTTTGAGCTAGTCTTTGAGGCGAGACTAGGAATCAATATTTACCGTTTATCTTTCCACACGTGCACATGAGTTCTCCACTTAATCGCACATTCCAAGATCATGGAAGTTATAGCATATAATATAAACTCTTAATTATGAACATGCAAATATAATAATACAATATTATTGCCTCTAGGGCATATTTCCAACAATCTACCACTAGCCATGTCGAGGCACTGGATCCTCACCTACGCCATGCTCACTCCGGGCTTGGCGCGAGGCTCGGATCGCAGCCGACCTGCCTCCAGATTTTCCGCAAACGGATGAGGAGCAGGATGAGGAGCCAGAGACGGAGGAGGATGGATCAATCGTGGAGGAGGAGGAAACGGAGCCGGAGGACGACTTCATAAAGGAGGAGGATGAGGCGGAAGATTCGACGCCGGCCAGTTTCGACATGCCCGAGGCGCTGGCGGAGTACGATGTGGCGCAGGCGAAGGAGGCAGTGGAAGAGAAATCCATCCTCGAATCCATCCAATCGGAGGCGGAGGTGGAGGCCAACTGCCGCTTCCTCCGCCAGGAGATCGACAAGGTATTCGTCGACACGGAGTCCGACGAGGAACCGGGGTGCGCTGGCCAGCAATGACCACGAGGCCCGCGACTCTGGCACCAATTTCGTCAACATCTCCGACGACGAGGATGTGTAGTGTAGTTGGTAGTTTGGTAGTACGCAGATCTTGCCATTGTATGGTTTTGTATGGAAATGCTATTCGAGAAATAGCAACTATAGTTGTTGGAGGTGCAATTTTGGGTATGACCGGTCATCGTCTGTGAACGTGCCCGACCGCGTCTGCGGACATTTGGTAACCCACATTAGCTATCCGCGGTTGTAGATGCTCTAAGTGCTTAAAGTCAGGGATTGTTCGTAGGAGGGAGAGTGACGTAGTAAATGGCCTCTCGTGATCACGACCACCACGCCTTGTTACAATCATATCATTCTGAATTTCTTCTTTGATGGATCTGTGTTACAATCAAATGCTGGTGCTCCTGAATTTCTTCTTCGTAGATGGATCGATGCAGTAGTTCTTATGAAACCAGAGCTCGAGCTCATGCTCTGAGCCATTCTTGCAGACAAGGTGCGGCAGCGTTTGGAAGGCGATGACGTCCATGATGTGCACCAGCTTCGAGCCGTTCTTGCATATGAAGTGCGGCAACCTTCCAAAGGCGTGCTCATTTGGCATCCATGATGTGTGCCGGCGTGTATTTCATGCCACCCCGCGGGTAGTTGTGTGCTTTCGTCAATGCCTTCTGCGAATTAAGACCTACCCAAGTGGGATAACTATGAAGTAAACCAAAAAATCTTCTTGGTAACTAAGACCTACCCAAGTGAGATAACTATAAAGTAAACCACAAAATCTTCTTCGTAAGCCAAATACTTTGGGAGGTTTAATTAACGAATCAAAACCCGTTGTCTACTATTAGCTCTAAGTAAACCATCCAGTATTAATAAGCTAAATAACTGGTAGGCTCGGGTTATAGTGGTGGATGCATAAAAAATGTCGAGGTCCCTTTCATCGCAAGGGTTCCCCATGACCAGCCGTAACTTGGATGGCTCCGTCCAATCAAACCATATCCAACTCAACCTAAGAGCTCGCGCGAATTTGTCAGTGTTGAGGACTCCAATCCCACCTCTCTCATAAGAATGGCAAACCAAATCCCAATTGACTTTGCATTTCACAACCATGGTCTTGTCTGAGCCGGACCATAGGAAGGCACGCTAAATTTTGTTGGTGTTGTGGATGGTGCTCGGGGGAACAATGAGTAGCGTGATGTAGTAGATCACTTGGGAGGAAAGCACAACTTTCACCAATGTCATGTAGACAATGGTTGTGATGTTATTTCCATCCCACGAAATGCGCTTAGCCGCCACCTTGTCTTCAGGGAATTGGAAATAATGTTTCCTAAGTTGCCACACCAAGAGGGGGAGGCCCAAATATCTCATCAGGAAGGAGGTTCTCTTGGCTGATTTTTTGGAGGATTGCCTCGAGGTTAAGATGGCCACATATAATGGAAAATACGGAGCTCTTGAATAAGTTGGTAGAAAGACCGGTAACCTCTCCAAAATAGCCCAAGATACGGGAGAGGTTACCAATACCACTCTTTATGGGAGTCATGAACACCGCTGCATCGTCAGCGTAGTGCGAGGTTCTCACAGCTGCGCCACGGCCCCAGACCTTGGGAATTAACCCTTTAATAGTAGCCAAGTTGAGGATGTGTTGAACCAGGCCGATTACAATGATGAAGAGGAGGGGTGAAAGCGGGTCCGCCTGATGAAGCCCCCTCCCATGCCGAATAGGAGGGCCGGTCACCCCATTCGAAAGGCTCCGTGAGGTGGAAGTGGCTAGAAGCGTAGTGACCCAATTACTAAATTTGCCTGGAAGCCTTTTCTTTGTAGTAAGTCAAGGATGACCTATGACATGCATGTATCATTCTTCTTATACAATTATGATTTTAATATATATGTGCATGATATATATGTGCATGTATCATTCTGCTTATGTCCGCACCTGATCATGGGGAGGCCCAAACAAAAGAATTATATGAGCGATCTTTGACATGATAAGTAATGTGTTATGGTTGTGAGAAAAGGAGATAGTATTAACGGATATTCATTTTAGAGCCTGGGCTCATCTGCACCCTATGAACAGTAAAATCGTATAAAATACTAATTTTTTTTGAAAAAATCCAAAAAAAAAATTGTATGGAAGATGTTTCTGTGCATGAGGTCCATGCAAAATTTCAACTCGTTTGGACATATGAGTAGCTCTCAGAAAAAAAAAAAAATCGATCCGAACAGTACATGAACAGTACACTGTTTCACAAACCTCAAAGTTACCTTTTTTTCCTGAAAGCTACTCAAATGTCCAAATGAGCGAAAATTTAGCACGGACCTCACACACTGAAACATCTATCTTAAAAATTCAGTTTTTTATTTTGCATTTTTTAGTATTTTATTGGATTTTACTATTCATGGTGGGTGTAGATGAGCTCGGGAGCCAATCCGCCCTTCTCTTAGTATTAACTTGTTGCTTTAACATCAATAGAAGATGTTTGATGTGCTGCTTATGAATATTAAAAAAAAATCTGCAAAACACCAAATCATGTACTCTTAATTAATGGATAAATATTTTTGGTCGAACAATCGCATGCATAGTAAAGCATGTAAATAAGTCGTGTTTTTAGAATTAACAGAAAAGCTATAACATAGTTTTTTTCCTGGATCTTTTTGGATTGATTATCATATGTGTCACGTAGTAGCAATAACATAGTTGAATTCCAAGACCGAGAGATAGCATTGTCATGATTTTTTCTTAGTTCTACGCATGTACCACGAGCACTAAGAGCATCTACAACCGGATATGACAAATCCGGCCCCTCAAACGCCCGCGGACACGCCCGGACGCGTCCGCGGGCACTGACCGGGCACGCCTCAAATCCGCTCGTCCACATCCGTCTCCTTCATATCCGACCCCCTATTTCCATACTACCCATGCAACGTGGATCAAAGTACGTCGATCAAACGCAGGACATATGAACGCGGACACGAGATAGCATCACATTGCAACAAAAGCTCCACCAGTTCATACAAACGATGGACAAATTTAAACCTAAGCTAAATCTAACTAGTACTTGCGGGCCGGACCTTTCCCCTTGCGGTCGCCGGCGTAGCTGTAGCCGTCGGCGGCGGGGGGCTGGTCGTCGGAGGAGGAGGAGGAGGAGGAGCCGTCGTCGTCGGAGGAGGAGGAGTCGGAGACGATGACGAGGCCCTTCAGCCGCTCCGCCGCCCGGTCCTGCCGGCGCTTGAGCTTGGCCAGCCGCGCCCGCTCCTTCGCCGTAACCGCCGCGAGCCGCTCGGACTCCTCAATGGCGATGCGGAGGGCCTTGGCGTTCTTGCGGCGGAGCCTCCTCGCGTCCGACTCCGCCGTCGTGAGCGACCGGCGGCAGACCCACGCGAGGAGGTCGTCCTCATCCATATCCGCCAGAGACCACGCCCGCTCCTTGGCCGTCTCCGCGGCCTCCCTCTCCCTCCGCCGCTGCCTCTCGCGGCGGGCGGCGCGCGCCTCCGACTCCGGCGTGCGCGACCGGGCCGGAGGGGCGGGCATAAGCACCCATCGCTGCCCCGCAGGGGGAGCAGCGGCGAGCGGAGGGAGGGAACGGCGGGAGGGAGCCCGCCCCGCCGGCGTGGATTGGGCTGGCCGTCGGTCGCCGCTGCCCATGGCACGGGACGGGCCAACGCCGGCGTCCGAAATGCGACGATGGGGAGCGGGCGGCTTCGAGGACGCTCCAGATCCGGAGCTGCCTCCGGTCTCCGCCTTGGACCGCTCCAAGGCGATGCGGAGAGCCAGCTTGTACTCCGGATCGGAGTCGCCGGAGGCGCTGCCGGAGCTCGACATGCTCGTCGGCGGGGGGAGAGGAGCGGGCGGAGAGGGGAGAGGAGCGGACGGAGCGAGAGTGAGTGAGCTAGGGTTTCGCCGGACGGGTTTTTTTAGTGGGACAGGGTGGGGTCGGGGTGGGCCGGGCTTGTCAGGCGGACGCGCCCGGGCGTGCCCGGGCCACCCCATATCTGCCCCATATTTGGGCTGGATATGGGGGGTGCCGGTCAGTGCGGGCGTGGCAATAGGAGGCCACCTAGTAGTCGTCAGCGCTGCAGGAGGTCGAAGGGGAAGCACCAAGAAGCCGCCCCTGTTGTGTTGTCAGTCGCATTGTCTGACGTTTCCGTTTGTCGGGTGGCTCGGGAAAGAGCGATAGGCAAGTTGTGGTGGTGTGAGTGATAGTAGTCGTCAATGACGAACCTTTGTCGATGACGTTTCTCCCTTCTTGTCCCCATTTTGGTGTTGCGGCGCCCAATTCTTCGTCGCCGATGGCTCTCCGGTGTCAGCGGGGATGGACATGGGTGCAACGGGGGAGTAGCTTTCCGTTCCGCTGATCATCGGGCCTGAGGACAACCGGTGTCGCGGCGTGGGGCAGAAGCGTCGGGGTTGGGCGGGAAAGTTGTGGCCCGGGGGGAGCGGGCACGACTTTTTGTGTGAACGCCTGCGGCTACACTAAAACTGAGAGAGTGGGAGAGGTTTTTTTTGGGGGGGGGGGGGAGGGGGATTGAAGGAAATCTTGATTTTAGGGGACCCGCTAACAACCGACTTTGTAGTAGTTTATCGGTTGAGCTCAACTGTTACTTTTTTTGGACCATGAGGTGTTACGGTCCGATAGTAGTTGTCATCAACTCGCATCACCTTTTGCACAAAACTTTTGCTCATATGTCAAAATGGCAATAGAGTTAACGAAACAAAACAAAAGGTTAACAAAATATCAACGTATAGTCTTTCACATTATTATTGAGAACATACATTTTGGTTGCACAAGCATGCACATAGTTAAACATGACACCGAGATGTCAAAATATGAGACCTGATCCTCTCAGTTTCTCCTCAACAATGGCATCCAACTTCTTTGCCATCTCTTCCGTCAAGTGGTTTGCCCAGTCACCGACCTTCCCGGTCCTAAAGTAGGAAGAGTTCTCCATTGGCACCCCACCAATCCTATCAGCTCCTCCCGATGAGTTGATTGGTATGCTCTTGAGCTTATCGAAGCTACACAGGTGCACGACATCCTCCACGACTCCACATCTTACCTCCTCCTCGGTGAAGGGGACACGGAGGAACTTGGCGAGCATCTTGAGTTCTTGACGTGCTTGACCGGTTCGACCATCATCTCCTCATACTTCAAGAAGAGAACTTTGTCGCTCTCTGCTATACTTTTCTTCCAGAACCCAAGGTTGTGCTCCCAGATAGGCCCATACGGGGATAGCCCCTCGGAAAACGAATCAAATGCTCTATCAATGGTGTACTCCGTGCGTACCTTGCTGATGAACTGCCATAGGGACACGAACACATCCTTGGGATCGCGAAACAGGTACACAACACGGCAAGTGTTGTTGGACATGCACGGAGGCAACAGTGTGATCGGCATGTGAGTGGCGAGGAGCCTCGGGGAGGCAAGCTTCTCGAGGTCGGCGATAGGGTGGAGCTGGCGGTAGGGCATCTCGAGGAATGGCACCAGGTCCTGAGGGTGTTGGGTGAGCAGCGGGTGGGTGTCACTGGTGGCGGCGTGGTCGAAGCGGTTTGTAACGGTGAAGGCAAGTGCCTTGAGCCAGGTGGTGCCGCACTTCGGGAACGTGACGAGGAGGGTGTCGTCGGGGCGAGCCTTGAAGTGCTCCTGCACCAGCTTGACGCTTTGCATGGCCCGGGGTCGCAGCCAGCAGCCTTGATACATGACATAGACTCCTCGCGCCTCCGCAACAAGGCTCTCTCCTCCTTCCTCCGTGCCGCCGCTGCGGTTGCTCTCGCTTTGAGCTTCTTCTGCCATGGCGATTTTTCAAGCTAAACTGGGGTTGGTGGGTGATTGGTTATGTGAACAGGTCGAGGCAGCCAGATCCATGATGGGTATTTGTAAGAGGGTATAGACAAAGGAAAAACATTAAACTAACTTGGCTGCCCTAGTATTGAATTCTAGGCATGGACCGCGAGCTCTAATAGTTAAGTGCATATAGATCACTATCAAAGGGATAGCCGAATATGCAAACACAAGGCGACACTTGAGCAACTGAGCTGCACATGACTAATTTGAGCGCCACACCAAACCCAAGTGGGAAATATATTACTGTATTTGAGGCACAGACTTGGTACTCAATTTATAATCATGCATGTTCATGTGTCAGCTAAACAACAAAACTGATAGAAGCGCAACACCAACCTCTCTTTTCTATATGGTCACCGTTAGTCAAAATAGGCACCAGTTTTGTCATCCAAGTGCATCTGTAAAATGATAATACTACTAATGTCAGTCCAGCAAACATGGATAAAAATGGAACTCTAGCGACTGCTCGAACACACGCATGCAAATACTCAATAGCAGTCAATAACAAGCATTTGTAGGAGCTAGCTGCTCTTTGGATAAAAAATAAGTATATAACACATCATGAATTCAAGGAATTTGTGCAATATTTTTGGTCTCCTACTGGTGTACAGAAACCATAGTATTGAAACACTCGGCAGCAAACAGAAAGTTCAGCATGTTTTCCAAAACTAACCACAGGAAATTTGCTAATATGGCCCCTTGGATTTATGAAGGAACATGAATTCAAAATATTAACTCGAGTTTTCGGTAACAATACTAGCCACCATCATTGCACTCAGTGGCGGAGGCCCCCGGTGGGCAAGGTGTGGCAGCCGCCACACCTTGATTTCGTCCAAATTTTTTAATACATGTATGCATACCATCATTTGCTAGCTTGCTGGCTCTTGCTAGATGAAAAAGAATCACTGAAAAAAGAAAAGGGACACGCAACCACCCTAATAGGGCCTATGGCAACGCCTAGCGACGCACACAGCCCCGCTATTTGGGCCTAATCCCAGATCGAGACAGCTCGCTCCAGCGCGCATGAAGCAATTTCCCAACCCCCAACCAAGCGCACACGCCACAAACCCTTGATAGTGCGGTGGCGGCCAAGCGGACAGTTGTGGGAGGCGAGCGAGCGGACGCAGTGGAGGACGGCGGTGGGCGGAGGACAAACAACGCAGCTGGTTGCGGCTGAGGTCGGGACTGGGGCATGGGCAGGGCGTCATTACGCAGCGAGCGTCGGGCGACTGTTGTGACCAAGCGGACGATGCGGCGGTCGCCAGCTCCGCCTCCCTCACGGGCCCGGCCGTCCGCGCCTCCGCCTCTCTAGACGCCAGCTCCGTCTCCCGCATAGTCCTCCCCCTCTCTATTCGCCTGATTGAACAGGGTACGGGATTGGATCGAGTGACCGCAGAGTCCTCCGGTGCGCTGGCTACTGGGCACGCGCTTGCTGGTTGCACGACATTTTTAATTATTTATATGTATATATTCACCGTATCGTCGTATGGTTGTTTCTAGAAATTTTCATATTCGTATCGCCGTGTTCGTGTCCCTATATATAGGTGTTTCGTAGGTTACGACACATGCCACTCATTAAGATCAAGTGAATCCGAAAGAATTGCTTGTTATTATGCTTAAGAGTCCGTCACACCTTAAAAAAAATTCGTCCTCCGCCTCTGATTGCACTGTTCTTTTTCTATTTTTAAAGGAGTACTATTATTTTTATTATGATCACAATTATGACCATTGATGAAGGGCCTCTGTTCATATCCAAAAATGTAAATCATTACTCCCTCTGTCACGGTTTAGAAGGCGTGCTTGGAAATTCTCTGGGACCTAGGTGGTTATTGATTGGCTGTGAGATGAGCTGAAAAATAGCATTCACACTACGCATGCATATAGAAGTAGTACAACGGAGTACTAATTAGCTCCTAGGAGTAAATGCAATGCGCCCTAAACCTTGTCTATTGTGGACTTTAACTGTGCCTTCTAAACCGTGACGGGGGAGTAGTTGTTTGACTTAAATGATGATATCTGATGGTGCAAAAAAATAAAAAAGTCTGCATTCATGAACGTGAAGTAATTATGAGAAATTTCAGAGCAATACCTTGTTAAGTATTACTCGCAAAAGAAAATACCTTGTTAAGTATCGCGAAACCTGGAAGTTGATCTGACATCCAATAGTAATCATGTAGAGCATCAATACAAATTTATCAAGAAAAGAGTATTCAGTAAATGACTGAGACAAATCCGGTGCAAATATTCATAGAAGTACCTTCTCGAGAGAGCTTACATTTAAGGAAGTTGGCAATTGAGCGCATACAATTTGTAGCAAGAAGCTTCCAACACCAAAGGTCAACATGGTGTTCTTCACCATTAGGTTGAGATGCACAAGAATAGTCATCCCTCATCCAACCCAGATGTCAAAGGCTGTAAAGGAGTCAAAAACATTAGGTGCTATCTTGGTAATGTAATTCCCGCAATAACAAAATCTTTTTATAAAGGGTGTTTTTTATAATAAACACATAATGAAGCACAGAGGGAATACAAACACAATGAACACACACCCGACCTCTGCATGACTATGATGCACACAACCAACACATACACACAAAGAATCACGCCGAGAAAGAGCAAAGCCATACAAGACTAGTGAGCCGAGATGGCGGCAAAGCGAAACTATGTACTGGCGGCCCTATCTGGTAGGGCTGCGGCCGGCTCGGCATGGGGTGAGTGGACGAGTGGTAATCTTTGGTTGCACGTGTGGTGAGGTCGTCGGCTCGGTCAATGGCCCAGAGAAGGGGCAGACGGTCTAACTTTATGCTAGGGCGGCGGCCCGGGATGAGTTGGTGTGACGTCAGTGGTCTATCGACAATTGCCCTGTGCAGTGTGGGTTGTGGGTGGTTGGGTCATGTGACCTTGTGGATCGAGAGCTAGCAGTGATATGTCGGAGCGGTGGTCTCGTGAGGTGGTGTCGGTGGACTGTGCTGGGCACAGTGTGGTGGAGTTGCTACCGTTATGAGTGTTGCCCTCTTGTCGTGTGGATGACGAGATGTCCTGCGGTGTTGGTCATCGGTGTTCCAGGCCTCGCATTTCACGCATGGTCTTGTGGAGTGCAACCATCTTTCTTTTTTCGAAACGGAGGCAAAAGATTTGCCTCATCGATTAATTAAGCAGAAGAGAATTGCCCAGTTAATTAACGGAAAACCGGGCGAAAACCGATACAGACCAACCACACGTGGACTACTCACAGAGTGACCACCAAACCCAACACCTAACGTCCACCAACCCCCACACTGCTACATCGCGAAGACACCCCAACGAGAGTAACTCGGCCGAAGACCACGGGCACCACCAAATCCACGAAGACAAGCCAGACCATAAGGACAACCCAAGAGACTGGTAACCATCCATCAAGCAGCTGCGGACGCCTTTCCTGTGGCGTCACTCTTCTTTCCTTTGCTCCTAAGAGCCTCCTCCACAATCGCCTTGCCAGATCCAGGGCTCACCCTCTCCAAACGTTTGAGCAAGCTGTGAAGTTCTATCTCGAAGAGAATCTCATTGAACTTGTCACGCACAGAAACCTGCCCAACGGTCACGTGCGAGTGGGAGACTGCAACATCGAAACCTCCACGCTCCACAGAGGCGAGCGGCTGGTTGGGCTCCGAAGGATCAGGCGCCAACGCACCAACCGCCTCAACATCATCAGTCATAGGTACCACTGACACGATGGACTCAGGCGTCTCCAGTTGCTCACATGATGGAGCCTCAGAGTTAGGTGCGAACACACCTATCTCATCAACCTCGCCACTCAAAGACGCCACATGCCCAATGGCCATAGATGAGGCATTGACAGAACCAACCAAGTCTCCACAGTCCACAAAGGCGGGCGGCTGACAGGACTCTGACGGCGGTAGTGAAGGTATCATGGCCACCGCCGAGGACTCCAATGCGCTCAACTCCATCGGTAACACCATAGATGATTCCCCACAAAGTTCCTGCAACTCAGGCATAATCTGCAGAATTGGAGCTACGATCTCGGTGATAACCGTGCTCCCACGGACAAGCGGCGTCACATGCAGAGCACGAGGAGAAAAATCTCCAAAGCAACATTCAGCATCCTCCTCCATGGAACCAACCTGGAGCTCAGGCAGCAAAGGCACAACCGACGCAACCTCAAGCTTGGCTAGAGCGTCGCGAAGCTCAGTGCGGAGCAGCTCAACCTCCTGAAGGAGCTCCGTGCGTAGCAGGGCAAGCTACGACTCCAAAGCAGAGACCAAAGAGGTGCAGACATTGGAATCCTTGCAACACCCAGATTGGGACCTTGGCAGCACCGACACACCCAGCGACGAGTGGCCCACAACCTCAGCCCAACTCCTGGCCAGCGAAGGACAAGGCTGGACGGACGGGGAGCGGCTTCGCTGGCGAGGAGCGCAAGTGACCGGAGAGCCACCGCGAGCGACCGGAGAGCGATCGCAAGCAACCGGAGAGCGAGCACAACAGAACCTCTCCCGATGACCAGGGCGACGGCAGCGAATGCATCTGAATGGCTCACGGCATGCACTGACTTGGTGGCCACGCTCGAGGCAACGGAAGCACCTTCCTCGAGCCCAACGCTTGAAAGCGAGGCTACGTTCGAGACCTTCCCTCGACGGCTCAAGGGGAGCGCGTCGGCCGGAACGGCGCCCCCGACCCACATGCACCCAGCCCGCCCCGGCTACAACAGCGGCGGTGGCAGCAGAGAGACCGTTGCATGCCGACGCTGAAGATGGACCAAGCAGAGGAGGGCCCAACTTCTCTGGTGCCTCTGTCAGAGCATTGGGAGCTCCCTGCACTCCTGCCGCCTCATCTGTCACAACCGCCGGCACGACCGGCGTCGAAGGCAGCAGCAGCGTCTGAGGAGCCAGCCCCCCATCCATCTGGGCAGGGGCACGCGGCTGCCCGTAGGAGGGGCGCAACAGAGCTTCTGTTTCTAGATCCGTCTGAACAGGGCCCGACGACGGGGGCGGCAGCAGCAAGCCGGCGGAAGCGCCAGCAGAGGGAGCCGCGGCCAAGGCAGCAAGGGCGACGGCCGGTGGTGCCGGAGTGGCCGCCGTCGGTGCCACAGCAGCAGTCGGGGTTGACGGCGCGGCGCTGGAAGGAGCAGCGCCAGCAGAGGCCGGGGACGGAAGACACCCAAGCCCTCCATCCAGCAGGCCAGGGGCACGATCTGGAGCAGCATGCGCTACGTCCAGGGCGGACAACGCGGCGACGCCGGCCGGCCGGGGGCTCAGCAGGGAGCGCAAGCCGGACTGCGCCGTCGGAGATGCTGCCACATCCGGCCTCGGCGGGAGCCCGGCGCGGGACATACGGCCACCAGCTGCCGGGGCGGCCCTGCGGGCGGCAAGTGCAGCCGCGGCCAGCACGGCGGCAGCAGCCGAGGCGGCCGACGGAGCCGGAGACGACGACGCGGACGCGAGGGCCATGGGCAGCTCAGCGAGAGCCTGGAGGGGAGAAGGAACGCAGCTGAGAGAGGACGCGGAGAGCAGCCCGGATCTGGTCACGCCGGCTGGAATGGAGGCCGGAGGAGGGAGATCAATGGGGCGCCGCCGGCCGCGGGCGCGGGGACGCAGGAGCCATTCTCACTCGGCACGAAGAGAGTGGTTTCATAATCAGTAGTGCAACCATCTTCATCTCCACTGGAGCGTCTCGGGTCTGCTCCACCCGTAGCAGTCGCTGCTTCTTCTCTCTGAAAGTTGTTGGAGGCTAGCTAGCTTGGTAGAACGGGTCAGCGTTGGTTTGTGCGTGCTCATTTCACGCATGGTCTTGTGGAGTGCATGCTTCTTCGTCTCCACCAGAGCCGTCTCGGGTCTTCTCCTCCCACAGCAGTCGCGGCTTCTTCTCTCCGTAAGTGGTGGGAGGCTAGCTAGCTTGGCAGAACGGGTCCGGTTGGTCTGTGCGTGCTGAGTTGGTGTGTTCTTGTTGTGCTTGTTGCGTCTGTCGATTTGAGTGGGGTTGACAATGTTTGTATTGGTTTTGCCTTGTTTTCTACTACTTTAGTTTCTAAAAACCCAAGTTTTCTCAGATTGGTTTTAAAAAAAAGAGGTCTAGACTTTTCTTGAAATACCACAGAAACACAAACACAGTATTAGAGATACTATGGCTTATGAAACCATTTTTATTGTTGATGCCAAACACGTCAAAGTATTTAAAACAATGATTTCTGAAAGAAGGAAAAAAAGACACAGTATTCTTCCGAAACACTAAATCAAAAGAGCAAACGTGGCCTTAGTGTCTTTCTAAAAGAGAGAAAACAGAATAAATATAGTTGAACGACAGAAGTGACGATTTTACCAATTGTGTCAACTGTTTGAGCACCTGAGCAAGCTTCAATGATGCTTTCCGATATTCATGCCAAATTGCTTTCTACAATTATTTAACTGAAGCCACAAATGCTCGAGAATGAACTCGCTAACCCAAATATTTTTTGAGCGTAATATAGCCGAGTCAAGGCTTTGGAAGATCAAGTGTAACTATTATTCTGACCGTCACAAAACCACATATAGATCGCCACTGCGCAACATAGTATTCGGCCGTTAGGATGGTGTTCTTGAAGACAATTAAAGAGATTTTCCTCACAATTGTGTTTTATACCTAGCTAGTTCGACAAAATTGGCAAATACTCCCATCGTCCCATAATATAAAACAGCATGCAAAACGATCTTATATTATGAGACGGAGCGAGTAATTACTTGTGTTTAGCTGCAAACCTGCAACCGGATGGCCAAACGGCAAAGTGACAGAATTATGTTTGGTTGCCTCTTTTACTGTAAGCTCGTTTAGTTCCTTGTTTATAGTACATGAAACTTAACCAGCATAGTAATTGAATCCTTCAAGGCATATAGGTCTACTATCACATTAGAAAGTACTTTCTCCGCAAAGAAATATAAGAGTGTTTAGATCATTACTCTAGTGATCTAAACGGTCTTATATTTCTTTACAGAGGGAGTATATATCAAAAGTAAGAAAAAAACAAAGTAGGATGTAATTTACGCGAAATACCATGTATTAGACAAAAGTATCAAATGTACAAGGATCCACAGCTCCAAACTTTGGACTCGGAACTGAATAGCACATGCATGTTTCAAAATAAATCCATATACACTTGAATTGGACCCGTGCTTCTTTCATTTCAAGACTCGGGTGGCCTGCATGCTTGCCAATGACGGTCTTCATCTGGTGCTCAATATCAATCTTGATGTTGAACGACTTGCTGTAATATGCAAACACTTGCTTGAGGGTTGACAGATGCTCGATTCCCGAAGGTAAATCTTCAACTTCAGAAGCACAGAATTCGAGCGACAACTTTTGAAGCTTCTGCATAGCCTCTGGTTCAAAATTGAGACATGGCTTAACATGAAAGAATGCAAAGTTCGTTATAGCAGGAAACCACCCAGCAGTGATGACGATCCTTTGTTCTTGGACTGAACCAACACAGAACTGAAGATCGACAAGGGACGGTAGCTTCCCGAGAATCTCTACCCCATCCTTCCGGAGCACGTGAACACGAAGCCCCAGACGGGTGAGGCTGTCAAGGGATGCAATCCATCCTGGAACAGCTGCACTGAAAGGGCACATCAGCAGATAAAGCCTCTCGAGACTTCGTGGAGCAGGTTCCCAGTGGCTTAGTACATCAGCTGGCATGCGCCAGGAATAACGAGAGAAGGCCAGGGATCGGAGGTTGCAGCTACTGCCGAGCTTGACTAGGGAGGTCACCAAAGCTTCCTTACGTTCAGCTGCTTCATGATTTTTGCCGATCTCATCCCTATGTATCTGGTAGCTTAGTTGAAGATCCCTCAGATTTGTTAGCTCGCCAAGGGCTTGAAGCCTATCCATGGGACACCCTGCAACATCCAAGGCACGCAGGGTGCGGAGGGCTCTCATGTTACCCATTCCGTCAGGCAGCTCAGCATTGCCTGGAACAATCAGATGTGACAAGGACTGCAACTCGAAGACATCCAAAGGAACATGAAGCTGTTGGAATTGATCTAAGGCCCAACGGGCTGAAAAAAAAATAGAAGGATAAGTATTCCCGTAAAGGAGAGGGGCCACGATCCAACGATCATTTCCTCTCGTCACAACAGAAGCGCCCTGATCGGGGGCACCCTAACCAACAAGTGGTTTTGGTCCCCTGTCGCCAGCGCACATATATAGATGGGGGAGCAGCTGGCACCTACGAGACTGAATTCACGTACGGTTTACTCCTGCTCCCCACATCCCTAAAACCCTAACCGATCTGGGGGAGCGCTGCACGACGGGAAGATCATCTCCAAGCTCTGCCCCTGTTCCAGGGCAGTGCCGGTGGCGCCCGGAGGGACGCCGCTACCAGCTGCGACCATCTACCCAGAGCCTGCATCAAGCCTGCATCGAGCAGGCACGGGACATCGCATCGACTACACCAATGGCTGCTCCCATTGGTGGTAAGAACCCAATTCACCTCTCTGTTTATGATTTATGCAATTAGGTGATCTAATGACTAGGCTTATGATCCTATCATGTTCATCCTACGGGATTTATTCCTAACAATGGTATCTTGAGCCGTTATATGCCTAGATTAGATCCCTACTGATGTTCTGGTTATGTTAATACGATTAATTAAGTCCAGATCATCACTGTTAAGGTTGAGATTAGTTGTTCATGATTAAAGAAGATTGCCCTCTACTTCAGTTAAGGTCTATTTTTGCCACGGGACAAGTGCTACTCAGTCTTTTATGATCATTAACATGTTCTGTTAATTCAATCTATGCCACGTTTCCGCTTCAATTCTGTCGATTAACACTCATTTTTCAATCCTGTAGCATATAAGGAGGGGAATCGAATGTTTTAAAAGAAATCAAGCAATTTCCCCAAAATTTAGAAGAAACCCTAGAACGAAAATCCCCAATGTTTCTGGAATCCTAGAAAGACAAATCATGCCTCAGATCGAATGAAATTGAACAAAAGAGAGGCTGCATCTTACGTTTTTTTGAGCATGCCGGCCTTCCGGGTCCGCACGGCCACCGCCGTTTCGGGCACCCCATAGCCGGAACGCCGCCGACCCTCGGGACGGCGCGCGGAAAGGAGCAGCCGCCGCTGCTGCGCAACATGGACGCGCACGTTTGCTTGGCCTCCGCGCCCTGCACGCCGCCGTCGCCTACAAAGCCCAGAAGCAGCGCAGCCGCCGGCGAAAGAAACCTCCCGCTGCACCGGACGCCATGGGCGCGACGCCGGAGCCGCTCTCGCCGGGGGAGCGCGCGGGACTGAGTCCGCTGCACGCTGCGCCGGCGAGGGCAGCTGCCGCGCCGCCATGGCCGCGCACTTCGGTCGCCGCCGGCGAGCCCAGAGCCGCCGATGCAGTCGCCACTCTCTGAGTGAGCGAGCGAATAGGGAGGAAATGGGGCTGTGGGGGCTAGGGTTTCACCCCTCACCGGGTTTTGCTCCGCAGGGGGCGATCCGTGCCGTCCGCTCGATCTGACGGACGAGCCGACGCGCGGCTCCGACCGGGCCTCAGGCCCCTTAACGGGCCGTTTTGACGATCGGGCTTCGGCCCAAGTTGTTCCACCCAGCCATATAAAAAAAATACTTCTGGGTGGCTGCGGGGCTGGAAATCTTAACGGACTGCCGTGGGCTACTATGGGCCAAAAATGGTGTTCTGCGTGTTTTCTGTTTATTCAATGCATTTTCTGCAATTATGGTTATTCAAAAAGGTTTTGCGTTGTTATAAATGGGAAATTGCCAGAAAAATAATGTTGTAAATAATTGTTTTAGTTTTCTGAATAAAATGGAACCAACGAGAAATTTTATTTAGAGAACTCTTATGAAATTAATGTTTGTGTCATTTTATGGCATATTAATGTGAACATTTTTTGTAATACAAACCGACGTTGTTTTACAATTTTTGATTCACCCCGTTAATTCCTTATTATTTTCTGCCCAACGGTGATATAATTTGAAGTTAATTTTTGTATGAAAATTGATCAACCAACGTAGGTTAATTTTCTTGCAATTTAATTTTAAATCATGATGTTCTTTTCCTTTACTTATGATATTTTGAAATTATGACAGCTCCCGGTCCTCGTGGTTTCGAGAACATCGAGCCACTCACGGGAAACAACTTCCAAACTTGGAAGGACTCATTGTTGTTGCATTTGGGATGGCATGAGGTTGACCTCGCACCGAGGGAAAGTAAACCAGTGGAACCTGAAAAAGGTGCCACTGGGTATGCTGAGCTTAAAAAAGCCTATGATGCTAAAGTTGAGAAGTGGGAGAGGTCAAACAGAATGGCGCTCTTAATTATGAACTTCTCCATCTCAATTGAGATTAAAGGGGCTATTCCCGCTAAAGAAAATGCCGCCGAATATTTGAAATCGGTGGAAGAACAATTTAAGGGCTCGGAGAAAGTGTATGCAGATGAGCTTTTGCACAAGCTGCTTGCAAAATATGATGGGCACGGAAGTGTGAGGGAGCACATATTAAGTATGAGCAATGCCACGGCAAAGCTTAAAACCATGAAGTGTAACTTGAGCGAAGAGCTTCTTGTGCTCCTAGTTTTTAGGTCACTACCCTCACAGTTCAACCCATTCAAGATAAACTATAATTCTCTTGAAACCAAATGGAAACTACCTGAACTCATTGCACATTGCGTTCAGGAGGAAGAGAGAATGAAGAGTGAACAGAAAGATCAAGCTTTCCATGTTAACTCTGGAAAGAGGAAGCATGAGAACCATGCTCACAACAATCACGTGCCCAACAAAAAGCCATTTGTCAAAAAGAATCCTCCAAAGCCTAAGCAATGCAATGAGGCAAGTTCTTCACGTTCCGCTCCTCCAACGGGTGCTCCAATTAATCTAACAAATGCCGCTGGAGAAAGACTTTGCAATTTTTGCAAACAGCCAAATCATGTCAAGGCGGATTGTCCAGGTTTTCTTAAGTGGCTGAATAAAAATGGTAAGGATGAGATCACTCTAGTAGATGAATCTCTATATGTTGATTTTTCTGAATCTACATGGTGGATTGACTCAGGAGCGACTGTTCATGTCGCTAATCCCTTGTAGGGATTCCATACAAGCCATACCCTAAGAAGGGGTTCAAGAAGACTTAATGTGGCGAATGGGAAGGAAGCTGAAGTTGAAGCCGTGGGCTCCCTCACCTTGAAGTTGCACACCGGTTTCCTACTTCGGCTCAAGGACGTTCTTTATGTACCTACTTTGTGTAGGAATTTGATTTTAGTTTCATGTTTAGATGATTTCGGTTTTCATTGCACCTTCGGGGCGAAACAATGTTTCTTAAAGTATTGTAATAAGGATGTTGGCCTCGCTGTTCGACGAGGCAAACTTTATATGTTAAATCTTTCCGATTATCCTATATGTGTGAATCTCTGTGAGATGAATATGAATGAATGCAATCATAAAAAAATGGTAGAAGTACCAATCCTTCTTCGAAATTGTGGCATCGTCGCTTGGGCCACATTTCGAGGGGAAGAATGGAATGATTGATTAAAGTAGAAATACTTCCTCCGCTAGATTTCTCTGACGCAGGCAATTGCATTAACTGCATTAAAGGAAAATATGTGAAAACAATTAAGAAAGGAGCAGTAAGAGCCACAAGGGTCCTGGAACTTATTCATACTGATATATACGGACCCTTTAACGTAAAATCTATGGATGGTTTTGATTCTTTCATTACCTTCACAGATGATTTTTCTCGCTATGGCTACATTTACCCTATACGTGATCGATCCGAAGCTTTGGACAAATTTAAGATTTATAAAGCAGAGGTTGAAAATCAACTTGATCTAAAGATCAAAGTAGTACGGTCTGATCGCGGGGGAGAATATTATGGCAGGCATGCTCCTTATGGGCAAATTCCAGGACCATTTGCTAAATATCTTGCTGAAAATGGAATTATTGCCCAATATTCAATGCCCGGTGAACCTCAGCAAAATGGTGTAGCTGAGCGTCGCAACCACACTCTTATGGATATGGTGCGTAGCATGCTTAGTCATGCAAGCTTACCAGTAAGTCTTTGGATGGAGGCATTGAAAACAGCTGCACACATCCTGAATCTTGCTCCAACTAAGTCAGCACCGAGCACACCTTATGAGATGTGGGCGGGAAAGAAACCGAGCATGAATTACTTGCGTGTGTGGGGCTGCCCAGCTGAAGCTAAAGTATTCAATCCACATATTAAGAAGCTGGACCAAAGACACTTAGTTGTTTTTTCATTGGGTACCCGCATAGAGGAAAAGGATACCGCTTTTATTGCCCAGGTCATACCACCAAGTTCGTGGAAACCAGGCAAGTGGTGTTTTTTGAGGATAATGAAGTCACTGAGGTTAGGGCGATTGATCTTGAGGAGAAGCGGGTGTATGTTCCATCCCCGACTGTCCAAGAGAATTTTATCCCTATGACTAACATGCACGAGACACCTACTGGTGATCTGGAACCTGAAGAGGATCCTCAATCAGACGAGGAGCCTCAGCATAATGAAGATCCTGAGCATGATGAGGACCCTCAGCCAAATGATGACCCTCAACCTAATGATAATCCTCAACCTTCTCGGGCAAGAAGAAATGCACATACTGATGAGCCCGTGAGAAGATCACAACGAGATAAGAAAAAGGCCATCTCCAGCGATTATGTCACTTTCATGTGTGAGGATGAAAATGACATAGGGAAGGCACAAGATCCGACCTCATATAAAGAAGCCACTAAAAGTGAAGACTCGTCCAAATGGTTGGTCTCCATGGAAGACGAATTAAAATCTATGAGCTCGAATGACGTTTGAGACTTAGTAGAAGTTCCTGATGGAGCCAAAAGGGTAGGCTGCAAGTGGGTCTACAAAACCAAATATGATTCCAAAGGGAATGTCGAAAGGTTCAAAGCGAGGCTTGTAGCAAAGGGTTTTACACAGAGAGAAGGGATCGATTATAAGGAGACCTTCTCGCCTGTGTCATCAAAAGATTCTTTCTCAGAATTGTCATGGCACTTGTAGCTCATTATGATTTGGAGCTGCATCAAATGGATGTCAAGACGGCATTTTTGAATGGTGACTTAAACGAAGAAGTTTACATGACTCAACCTGAAGGTTTTGTCCTGGAAGGAAAAGAACATATGGCATGTCGTTTAAACAAATCCATATATGGCTTGAGGCAAGCTTCAAGGCAGTGGTACCTCAAGTTCGACAAGGTTATTAGAACTTTTGGTTTTAACGAAAATGAAGTGGACAATTGCATATATGTTAAATTTAAAGGCAGTAGGTTCACAATTTTAGTCCTATATGTGGATGATATTCTATTGGCTTGCAGTGATAAAGATATGCTGCATGAGACCAAGAGATTTTTGTCCTCAAATTTTGACATGAAGGATCTCGGTGAAGCCTCGTATGTACTTGGCATTGAGATTCATCGAGATAGGTCCAACGGAACATTAGGACTATCACAGAAGGCATACTTTGAGAGAGTACTAAAGAAATACAATATGCATCAGTGCTCTTCCTCACCTGCCCCCATAGTCAAGGGTGATAAGTTTGGGACATTCCAATGTCCAAGGAACCAAAATGAAGCTGATCAGATGAAGTCGGTTCCTTATGCTTCGGCTATCGGAAGCATCATGTATGCTCAAGTGTGTACACACCCTGACTTAGCTTTCATAACCGGGATGCTTGGCAGATTCCAGTGTAACCCAGGACCGGACCACTAGAAGGCCGCAAAGAAAGTCTTGCGTTATATGCAAGGTACTAAAAATTTCATGCTTACATATAGAAAGTCCGATAACCTGGAAGTCATTGGTTACTCAGACTCTGATCTTGCCGGGTGTGTGGATAGTAAGAAATCCACGTCAAGTTATATATTCACACTCGCTGGTGGAGCCATATCGTGGAAAAGCTCCAAGCAAACGACACTTGCCTCATCTACGATGCAGGCAGAGTTTATAGCATGTTTTGAGGCCACTGGGCAGGCTGTATGGCTAAAGAATTTCCTTCCCGGACTTAAAGTGGTTGACAGCATTTCCAAACCACTGACATTGTACTGCGATAATGAACCCGCAGTTTTCTATGCTAATAACAACAAGTCAAGTGCTGCTGCCAGACACATTGACTTAAAGTATCGTGTTGTTCAACATAGAATCCATGATCAAACTATTAATGTTAAGCATATTAGTACGACACGTATGCTTGCGGATCCTCTCACTAAAGGCTTACCACCCAATATATTTCGTGAGCATGTAGCCGGCATGGGATTATTGGAAGCCTCTTGATTCTGGAATTATGGGACTGCTAATATAACCACTCCCCATTAAGTAATATGTATTCCACTTCGAAACAGGATGTGTGCTATGAGTATTGCGGTTCAATGACATTTCATTTGTTGTTGCAACACCTTACTATGGTATATCATTCCCATGGAGAATGGACAAAAGTTATTGAGCCTAACGATCAAGGGGGAGAATGTTGGAATTGATCTAAGGCCCAACGGACTGAAAAGAAAAAAAAAAGAAAAAAAAATAGAAGGATAAGTATTCCCGTAAAGGAGAGGGGCCACGATCCAACGATCGTTTCCTCTCGTCACAACAGAAGCGCCCTGATCGGGGGCACCCTAACCAACAAGTGGTTTTGGTCCCCTGTCGCCAGCGCACATATATAGATGGGGGAGCAGCCGGCACCTACGAGAGGCTGAATTCACGTACGGTTTACTCCTGCTCCCCGCATCCCTAAAACCCTAACCGATCTGGGGGAGCGCTGCACGACGGGAAGATCATCTCCAAGCTCTGCCCCTGTTCCAGGGCAGTGCCGGTGGCGCCCGGAGGGACACCGCTACCAGCTACGACCGTCTACCCCGAGCCTGCATCAAGCCTGCATCGAGCAGGCACGGGACATCGCATCGACTACACCAATGGCTGCTACCATTGGTGGTAAGAACCCAATTCACCTCTCTGTTTATGATTTATGCAATTAGGTGATCTAATGACTAGGCTTATGATCCTATCATGTTCATCCTACGGGATTTATTCCAAACAGAAGCAGGTTGCCATTCAATTCAAGTGTCTTCAGATGTTTCAGGGTTCGCATTTGATCAGGCGGTTTGAAGGAATTACCTCTGATCCTCAAATATCTCAGTACGAAGAGTCTGCATATGCCAGTTAGGTCACACGAAATATTCCTAGAAAAGCTAGCTTCAAGATCCATAACTCGGAGAAGTTCAAACTTCCGTATACATGGTATGCCTCAATGCCTGAAAAGATAAGCGATCGAGTTTGCTTGAGTTCCATGCTTCCCAGAGCATTGTCATGTTCTGCATTGCTGAAGTGAAGGGGGAGGCGACGAATTTCCAAAGCTCCAGGCCTGGCCTTCAGGTAAATTGTTGTAGTGATGAAGTTCTCTTGCCTGGACTTTGACGTAATAAGCTCTAGCATCAGATCATGCACCCGGACAGACGTCAACTCTCCACCCTCGCCGAAAGAAGCGGGTTCAATCATGCTCCTATTGATGAGTTCAGTTAAATAGCCTTCAGCAACATCCTCTAGATCTTGACCAGGTACATCCATGACAAAGCCTTCTGCGATCCAACGCCTCAACAAATGGTCCTTCCTTATGATAGAATCCTCAGAAAATGTAACAAGATAAAGCATGCATGTCTTAAGATCATGAGGGAGATCATTATAGCTAAGATTTAGAACATGGTTCATCCATCTGAAAGCAGGGTTCTCCTCCAACATCGAACCTAACGAACTTAATACCATCTCCCATTTTGTCCTTAACATAACTTGTTGACTAGCCAACAGGCTAGCTATGCTTATTATGGCCAAAGGCACACCTCCACATTTCCTTAAAATTTCCTTTGAAATTTTCTTAAAATGCTCAGGACAGGTATCTTCTGTACCAAAAACTCTCCTGAAAAATAATCTTCTTGAGTCTTGGTTGTTGATATGTTCAATCTTATAAATACGGTCATGACGATGATTGCAACAAGCAGCAGCTACATTCTCAATTCGAGTAGTCGTTATAATTCTACTGCCAAGATCATTCTGTGGAAACATGTACTGAATACTATTCCAAGCTTCTGTACTCCATATATCGTCAATCACAATAAGGTACCTGAGACAGATTTTATGAAAACAAGTATTTGTCATATTCTCACATAGTATCAGAATAGTGCTGGAGAAAAACTATCTGCCAAGCTAGTACTACCTAGGCAAGCTCTGTAAAAAATGTTAAATACTTCTCAGGAACTAATGAGCTTGGAGGGGGGGGGGGGGGTCATTACCCTCCATAATCTAGTTCTAATGAGCCATTCTTAATTATCTGTGAACCCAAACAATATTTTCTGAAACTAATGGATTTGCAGTTGTTACTGCACATCATTCAATCTTTATTGTTTCATTATGACGACATATAGGAAGAAACATATCATTCAGATGCTATATATACATAAACATGAAGAATGCAGTCATAACTAAGTTCTTGCTAGGTAAAAATTAACAGTTCTTGCAATGTGGGATGTGATTAGCAAACTGGACTTGTTTGACATGCCTTTTGCTTAATTTCTATATTGGACTGCTAGAAAATTGTAAGTTCAAATTTTATAATTTTGTGAAAATAACAAAAACAAATGAGCTAGCAAGTAGGGAGTTCTAGCAGCGCATGACTCGGGGAGCAGGAAATTAGCAAAGGTGTGGTGTTGGCAACTAGGTATTTGGTTCAACTGATGCTTGGTACAGTAGGGGAAGACTCGGACTTGGAGATGTCTCGATTTTCTTTGAAAAAGGGAGATGTCTCGAATTAGCTCGCTTCTTTTTTTTATTTGTCAGGAAGTTAGCCAACAAGGAGTCTTCATTTTATCTCACCTTCTAATTATCTCTATTACTATCAGTCTATCATACTACTCCCTCTGTCCCAAAATAAGTGTCTCAACTTTAGTACAATTTTGTACTCTTATTTTGGGACGGAGGGAGTGTGTTGTATTGTTAAGTGTTCCTGCTCATGCTTATGCTTACAAAACAAGGTCTATGTCAAATGTTCCCAAAATTCTTCCTAATGAACGGACAAGTTTTATTTTAACCAGGTTTCTTGAAGACGGACAAAATGAAAGGAAGTGTCACCTCTTGTGTCTCAAGCATTCCGTGACCTTGCGAAACAATTGCTCTTTCTCCCATGTTTCTGATCGGCGAAACTCGGCAGGGTTGACCTGAGACAGTATGTCCTTCATAAGCCTTTTGATATCGGGCGTACTGGACATATAAGTTGAGGCACGGCACTGAAACTTGGCTTCAATCTTCCGGTACACTTCCATGGCAAGAGTTGTCTTCCCCGACCCTCCAAATCCAACAACGGACACCGCCTTCAGCTCCTTCTCCTTGTCATCCAAGACGCGGATAATCTTGTCCCTTGCAATGTCGATCCCCACAAGCCCCCCGGCCTCGCCGTAGAGCGCGGACAGCCGAGCGTCCACCGAGGAGGACTCTGGGCGCCTGCCCATGGAAGCGGGAGCGGGGTCGCCATGGCCGAGACTGTACCTCTTGGTGCGCTCGGCCTCCTCGACGACGCGAGCTTTGAGTGCCTCGATCCGCTTGCCGATCTGGTGGCGCGCCCGCAGCTTCCCGAGCTTGTCCGCGACGCCGCGCATGAACCCTTCGTCGGCTTCGCCGCGGCCGAGGTGGTGGATGAAGACGTCGATACAGTCCTCGATGGCGCACGATAGGTCCATCACCCTGCTCCCCCGCTCCGACGTCTGGGCGTCGATCTCTGAGTTGTCTGCGAGCGTCCTGAGTAGCGCGTCCGTGCTGCTGAGCCTGAGCTCGCGGTGGAGGAAGGTGATCTCCCGGCGGACCCTGGTGAGCAGATTGTATTCGCCGCCGAGGAGGTCCGCAAGCTTCCCGATGAGCGGTTTGAAGCCCACCATGGAAGCCTGCACCAGCACCCCGGCCATCAGGGCCAGTCACCTGAGGGCCGCGCGGCCACAGCTCGCGGACACCACTGGGCTACGGCGAGTGGATCTGGCTCTGGCGCTCGTTGGTGTGTGTGGGACTGTGGGCTGGGGGAGGGAGAGAGTGAGAGAGGGTGAGGAACGGAGAGCTCAGGACGCGGCTTTGACGCACGAGAACCTGAACGTGAACTTGAATTCGTCTTGGCATAAAACTTTTCATGGAACGAAGATGCACAATCAGACCAACTCCAACCGGGCGACCCAAACGGATGCACGGGTTTGTCCGCTTTTCATCCGTTTGGGTCGGCCAGGTAGACGGGCGCGTCTGTTTTTTTATTTGGGTCGACTGGTGCGCTCAACGTGGTCACATGTAGACGTAAATAAAACCATAATTAAACATACGTGGCCGGTCAATCGCCGGCCAAAGCCCACTTAAAACATAATTAAACATTAATAAAAACAAAAAAAAGTTTGCGCCCGCACGCTGTCCTAGCCGTCCACCTTGCCCTTGCCATGATGTCTTCATCGTCGCCGGTGAGGTCGATGAAGGTGGGGGCCGGCCCAGCCCACCCGAATGCCGCCTGGTAGGCTGCCAAGACAGCCTCCTCCGGCGTCTGCTGTGGCGGCGGCATTGCGACAAGCCGGGCGCGTTCCTCCTCTTCCTCCTCGAGGCGTAGCGCCTCCTCCTCCTGTTCCCATCGCATCTGTCCCCGGCCGTCCGCCTCCTCCTGTTCCCACCGCATCTGTCGCCGGCCGTCCGCCTCCTCCTCGGCGAGCCAGTGCTGTCTCCATTCCTCGAGGTGGGCCGCCTCCTCCTCGGGCGTGGCGTTGTAGTAGACGGCCGACGCGCTCGCCCACCCGCGGAGTACGCCCACCCACTCGTACTTCTCGACTGGACAAGTGGGCGGAGGAGGCGAGCGCTTCCGTGAGGGCATGGGCTCCGGCTCCGCCTTAGGCTCGACGGTGGGCGACGGCGGCGATGGAAGCTCCAGGACTTCCAGCGAGGCGTGGACGGAGTCCCCCGCAGCCGACAAGGCGAGGGCGCGGTCCAGGCCCTCCCACTGTGCGTCCTCCTCGATCCAGCTGGCCTCCAACGCGTGCTAGAGGGCCAGCTCGATGCCGGCTTGGTACGCCGCCTCTTCGTCGTCGTCCTCCGGCAGAACCTCAACAGGCGGAGGAGGGACGGCTTGGTTGACGTGGACTCCCCGCCGGCGCTCCTCCTCATGCTCTAGCGCGAACCAGCGCTCCCAGTTGGGTGAGTCTGGCGCGTAGGCACGCATGGCCCGCTGCTCCGGCATGAGGAGCTCCCGGCGCCGGCGAACCTCCTTCGCGTGCGCCCGCGCCGATCGGGGCACTGCCGAAATGGGGATCCGCTACGGATCCAGATGCCAACCATGGGGCAGGTTGACGTTTGGATACTGCAGCGGCCGGCGGTACTGCCTGTGCCACCACGCCTGGTGGAGTGGTATGTATGATGTCTACTACAGAACTTGTTCTTGTAGACTCGTGTTAGGCCTCCAAGCGCAGAGTTTTGTAGGACAGTAGCAAATTTCCCTCAAGTGGGTGACCTAAGGTTTATCAATCCGTGGGAGGCGTAGGATGAAGATGGTCTCTCTCAAACAACCCTGCAACCAAATAATAAAAAGTCTCTTGTGTCCCCAACACACCAAATACAATGGTAAATTGTATAGGTGCACTAGTTCGGCGAAGAGATGGTGATACAACTATAGTAATGATAGTAAATATTAATTTTTGTAATAGTAACAATAAAAAAACAGCAAGGTAGCAAGTAACAAAAGTGAGCACAAACGGTATTGCAATGATTGAAAACAAGGCCTAGGGTCCGTACTTTCGCTAGTGCAATCTCTCAACAATGCTAATATAATTGGATCACATAACCATCCCTCAACGTGCAACGAAGAATCACTCCAAGTTCTTATCTAGCGGAGAACATAAGAAAAAATTGTTTATAGGGTACGAAACCACCTTAAAGTTATCATTTTCTATTGATCTATCCAAGAGTTCGTACTAAAATAACACCAAGTTATCATTTCCGATCGATCTATCTAAGAGTTCGTACTAAAATAACATCATATGATACGCATCAACCAATTCTAATGTCACCTACAAACTCCAATGTCACCACAAGTATCCATGAGTTAATTATACGATACGCATCAAACAATTTCAGATTCATAATACTCAATCCAACACAAAGAACCTTAAAGCGTGCCCCAAGATTTCTATCGGAGAACATGGTATGAAAACGTGCAATCAACCCCTATGCATAGATCCCCTAGGTCACCGGAAGCCGCAAGTTCATGCCTCAACATATATCAACTGAATCAATAGAATACCCCAATGTCACTACGGGTATCCCACGCAAGAGGTACATCAAGTGTTCTCAACCAAGATATTCAATCCAACATAACGACATCTCAAAGGGAAAGATTCAATTCATCACAAAATGATAGCAAGGGAATAACATCATATGATCCGACTATATTAACAAAGCCCATGATACATCAAGATCGTGACATCTCAAGAACACGAGATAGAGAGAGATTAAACACATAGCTACTGGTACATACCCTCAGCCCTGAGGGTGGACTACTCCCTCCTCGTCATGGCCTCCGCCGGGATGATGAAGATGGCCACCGGAGATGATCTACCCTCTCCGGCAGGGTACTGGAACGCCTCCAGATTGGTTTTTCGTCGATACAGAGAGTTGCGGCAGCGAAACTTTTGGTCTAGGGTTATTTCTGGGGGTTTCTGAATATATAGAATTTTTGGGCATCGGTTTCACATGAAGATGGGCCACGAGGGTCCCACAAGACACCAGGGCGAGCCGGACGGGGCTGGCGCGCCCTGGTGGGTTGTGCCCACCTCATGGCTCTTCTGGCCCTCCCACGAAGCTTCTAGTGCCTCTTTTGTTCCAAAAAAAATCGTCAAAAAGTTTCGTTGCATTTGGAGAACTTTTATTTCTGCACAAAAAAACACCACGGTAGTTCTACTGAAAACAGCGTCAGTCCGGGTTAGTTCCATGCAAATCATACCAAAACCATATAAAATTGTTGTAAATATGGCATGAATACTCCATAAATTATAGATACGTTGGAGACGTATCAGCATTCCCAAGCTTAATTCCTACTCGTCCTCGAGTAGGTAAATGATAAAAGAAAATAATTTATGAAGTATGAATGCTACCTAGTTCGGCGAATTGTAAAGCAAATAGATAGGCCCTTCACAGAGGGAAGTAGGGATTTGTAGAGGTGCCAGAGCTCAAAGCTTAAATTGATAGAGAAAAATATTTTGGGTGGCATGCTTTTCCTGTCAACGAAAACGACAAAGTAGTTCACAATACTTTCCATGCTAGATATATCATAGGCGGTTCCCAAACAGAAAATAAAGTTTATTCCTTTTTCCACCAAAGTTTCACTTTCCATGGTGGGTCGTATCCACGGTTGCCTTCCATACCAACACTTTCCAAGGAATTTATTATTTGACAACATAAAGTAAATATTTCTTTCTTTTTCATTTCGGGAATGGGCATCCCTATTACCACCGCACTCTCGTGCAATGACAAGTGAATAAACACTCATCTTGAGAATAACACATCTAGCATAGAAAAATATTGGACACTCCCCATCGTTTCATGAGCGGTACGAGCACACAAAAGAGAAAATTTATTTTGAAAATTTAGAGATGGCACATACAAATTTGCTTGGAACGGCATGGAAATACCGCATATAGGTAGGTATAGTGGACTCATAAGGCAAAACTTGGCTTAAGGATTTTGGATGCACAAGTAGTATTTCTACTTAGTACAAATGGAGGCTAGCAAATAGATTGAGAAGCAACCAAACCAAGAAACGAAAATTCACATAAGCGAGCATTGAGCATAACTAACACCAAATCATGCACCATAAGTAGGATGTAACTTCATTGCATAACTATTGACTTTCGTGCATGCATAGGAAATCACAAACCTTAACACCAATATTCCTACTAAAGCACAATTACTCACTAACATGACTCACATATTATTATCATCATGTTTCAAAACTATTACAAAGAATCAAGTTTAATTTGCCCAATGATCTTCATGATAGTTTTTATTATATCCTCCTTGGATATCTATCACTTTGGGACTAGTTTCATATATTGCCATTGCGTTTTGGCAAGCTCAAACAAATTTAAGTGAAGCACATGAGCATAAAGATTTCATCTCTCAAAAAGGTATAAGTGAAGCATGAGAGGATTTCTTAAAAATTTACTAACTCTCAAATTAATCTAAGTGAAGCATGAGAGTATTTCTACAAAAATTTCCAAGCACACCGTGCTCAAAAAGATATAAGTGAAGCACTAGAGCAATTCTATAGCTCAAAAAGTTTAAGTGAAGCGCATAGAGCAATTCTAACAAATCATAGCATAATTTTGGCTCTCTCAAATAGGTGTGTACAACAAGGATACAAAGGAAAAACAAACAAGCAAATCAAGCAAAGATACAAGACGCTCCAAGCAAAACTCATGATATGTGACGAATAAAAATATAGCTCCAAGTAAAATACCGATGGTCGTTAGAAGAAAGAGGAGATGCCACTCGGGGGCATCCCCAAGCTTAGTTGTTTGTTACTCTTTGGATATATCTTGGGGGTGCGGTAGCATCTCCAAGCTTAGGCTCTTGTCACTCCTTATTCCTTCATCCATCGTGATCTCACCCAAAACTTGAAAACTTCAATCACACAAAACTCAACAAAATCTTCGTGAGATCCGTTAGTATAATAAAGCAAATCACTACTTTAGTGTTGTTGCAAACCCATTCATATTTTGTTATTGCATTATACCTACTGTATTTCAACTTTACGATGGCTTATACCCCCCGATACATACCATAGATTCATCAAAACAAGTACACAATGCAACGAAAACAGAATCTGTCTTAAACAGAACAGTCTGTAGTAATCTGTACTCTAACCATACTTCTGTAACTCTAAAAATTCTGAAAATTTAGGACAACTTAAGGAATTTGTATAGCAATACCGTGTTAAAATTTCACCTCAATATCACGTTCCAGCAAAAAAATGAAAATTCATATACTGGACGCAAAGTTTCTGTTTCAGATTCAGCATCACGTCTACTCATCCTATGAATCATCCTAAAGGCTTTACTTGGCACAAACACTAAATAAACCATAAAAACACAATCATAACAGAGGCATATTGTGTCAACACTCAAAAACAGAAAGGAAAAAAGCAAAAATTTATTTATTCATTGGGTTGCCTCCCAACAAGCGCTATCGTTTTACGCCCCTAGCTAGGCATAACGCATAGATTCAAGTATTGTCATCCTTGGTTTTGGATGAGGCGCTTTTGTCAAGAGGTTTTGCAAATAGAACTTGAAACACATCATCCATAGCAATCTTAGCACTATCAAGTTGTCCCTCTACGTACCCCCTTTGATTTCCGGCCACAATCCAAGAATATTGTTGGTTCACGTCGTTGAAAACTTGTTGGATCATATCTAAAACGGGGACTTCCTTTTTAAGATTATCATAAAAAATTTGATTATTTCCAAGAAAATATCTCATCATGTAATCACTATTGTAAAGGATTTCTCCTATTACCGGTTTTTCACGGCTCATACCATAAAAGTCAAAGATCCCCCTAGCTTCCCGCACTATGCGATCAAATTCATTCATAAGAACAAGGGTATTTAACTTCTTAGCTTTAGGATTCTTTAAGATGGGTAGCTCATAAAACAATCTTTGAAAGGTAGGATGGGTACGAATAAATCTATTTTCAAGTTTTAGAACTAGCGCCGAGATAGCTTCCGCATAAGATTTAGTTCTTTTCAGTATAGCAGTATCATCGAAAGTCAAATTCCCAACGCAATTGAAAAACTCTTGGATAGTTTCTTTTCCTATAACGTTCCCTTGCCCCAAAACAAAAGTTGTAGAATCCAGATTACCAAAACGTCCAATTTTAGGAGTCCTGCCATCATCTGTTTCTGCCATACCAAAGTCACTCATGGTGACAAGCAAGTAAGAGATCCGGCGAGAAAGAGGCAAACGAAAAAGAGGGCGAATAAAACGGCAAATTGGTGAAGTGGGGGAGAGGAAAACGAGAGGCAAATGGCAAATAATGTAATTGCAAGGAGATGAGATTTGTGATTAGGAACCTGGTAGATGATGATGGAGTCCCCTCGGCGTCTACGATAGGCACGTAGAAGAGACCACTTTCTCTCCGGCAACGGTGCCAGAAATTCCTTTGACATGGCTTGAGACTACGTCGATATTTCCCCAAAGAGGAAGGAATGATGCAGCGCAGCGACGGTAAGTATTTCCCTCAGTTATGAAACCAAGGTTATCGAACCAGTAGGAGGATCACCACCATCCAATAAGCAGCACCTGCACACAAACAACAAATACTTGCAACCCGACGCGAAAGAGAGGTTGTCAATCTCTCTACGGTAAAAAGATAGATTAGGTATTGATAGATAGGAGAGATAGATCTCTCAAGAACACAAAATAGAAAAGGCAAATAAAGTATGCAACAATATATTTTTGGGTTTTTGGTTTTGTAGATCTGAAAACAATGATGCAAAAAGATATATCTGAAAGCAATATGTTGGAAAAGTAGACCCGGGGGCCGTAGGGTTCACTAGTGGCTTCGCTCATGAGTATAGCGCACGGTGGGTGAACAAATTACTGTTGGGCAATTGATAGAAAATCGAATAGTCATGACGATATCCAAGGCGATGATCATTATATAGGCATCACGTCCAAGATAGGTAAACCGACTCCTGCCTGCATCTACCTCTATTACTCTACACATCGACCGCTATCCAGCATGCATCTAGTGTATTAAGTTCATGGAAAACAGAGTAATGCAATAAGAACGATGACATGATGTAGACAAGATCTATTCATGTAGGAATAGACCCCATCTTGTTATCCTTAATAGCAACGATACATGCGTGTCTTGCTGCCCCTTCTGTCACTGGGAAAGAACACCGCAAGATCGAACCCATCACAAAGCACCTCTTCCCATGGCAAGAAAAATCAATCTAGTTGGCCTAACTAAACCAAAGATTCGAAGAAGAAATACGAGGCTATAAGTAATCATGCATATAAGAGATCAAAGAAGACTCAAATAATATTCATGGATAGAAACTGATCATGAACTCAAAATTCGTCGGATCCCAACAAACACACCACAAAAGTTTACATCAAATAGATCTCCAAGAGACCATTGTATTGAGAATCATAAGAGAGAAAGAGAGGAAGCCATCTAGCTACTGCCTACGGACCCGTAGGTCTATGGTGGACTACTCACGCATCATCGGAGAGGCACCTATGAAGAAGATGAACCCCTCCGTGATGGTGTTTAGATCTCGAGGTTCTGGAACTTGCGGCGGCTGGAATTGTGTTTCGTCGACTCCCCTAGGGTTTTTGGAATATTTGGGAATTTATAGGCATCAGAGGCGGTGGAGAGGGGCCCCGAGGAGGGCACAACCCATCAGGGCGCGCCCTGGTGGGTTGTGGTCTCCTCGGCCCACTTCTCCGGTACTTCTTTGGCCCACTGGGTGTCTTCTAGTCCAGAAAAAATCTGCAAAAAGTTTCGTTGCGATTGGACTCTATTTGGTATTGATTTTCTGCGAAGTAAAAAACAAGCAAAAACAGCAACTGGCACTTTGGCACTATGTCAATAGGTTAGTCCCAAAAAAATGATATAAAGTTGTTATAAAATGATTGTAAAACATCCAAGAATGATAATATAACAGCATGGAACAAGCAAAAATTATAGATACGTTGGAGACGTATCAGGGACATGTTGCTCATCCGTTTCGTGTCCGCGAGGACGCAAATCCGGCCCAAATTTAGGCCTCAAATGGGTCGGCGCGGACTGGTGACGGACACGATTTAGGTATGGGTCAGCGCGTTGGGCCACCGATTTTGTCCGCGGTGACCCAAATGAACACGCGCGGACGAAATGGGTTGCCGCATTGGAGTTGCTCTCAGTACATTTGTTTGTTGAGATTATACTGTATATTAAAGAAGAGTTGTTCCCGAAAGAGCGTTGTTGCGTGTCCATGGTGTGTTCCCTGGCTTTCGAAAAATCTTACCCCGAACTAGAAAGAAATCACGTTGAGCTACTCCATCTCCACCGGTAGAAGACACGTTCTTTTTGGGGTTTGAGAAAAGTGTTTAGGGAGGCTCTCTAGGGTTTTGGAATATTAGGGAATTTATATGCCAGAGATCAATGCCAGAGGGTCGGGGAGGTGGCCCCAAGCCATCAGGGCGCGGCCACCTCCCCTGGGCGCGCCCTGTTGGCTTGGGGGCACCACGTGCGCCCTCCGGCCTCCCTCCGAAGCTTCCAGGTCCTATTTTGTTCAAGAAAAAATTATCAAAAAGTTTCGAGGTATTTGGACTTCGTTTGGTACAGTATTTCTGAAAAGTCAAAAACACGCAGAAAAGAGCAACTGACACTTGGCACTGGGTTAATAGATTAGTTCTCAAAAAAATATAAAACAGTAAGTAATTGCCTAAAAAGTATCCTAGAATGATAATATAATAGCATGGAACAATC
Organism: Elymus sibiricus; assembly: GCA_039707655.1. NCBI lineage: Eukaryota > Viridiplantae > Streptophyta > Magnoliopsida > Poales > Poaceae > Elymus > Elymus sibiricus. Next base: position 448,163,984 of record CM077667.1, on the reverse strand, counting down.
AAAAATTATAAATACGTTGGAGACGTATCAGGATCCTATTTCAAATTCGACCATTCACTGATAACGTGTGAATGGACGCATTCGTAAGGAAGGCAGCTTTGAGATGATTGACTGGTTTGTTAGCCCAGTTTTACCACGATTGGTATGAGATTTTGGTCTATTCGTGACCTGAGAAGTTTTTTTTTGTGGGGGACGTGAGAAGGTTAAATCACTGAGGAGCCTCGTGGGTAGCCAAGTTTTACTGTTTTTAAAACAATGTGAAAACAAAGACCGTGTATTGACATAATGAAATTGGGGAATCATAACATTAAATTCTCACATGGAAAGGCCTCTTGGAGGGCTAAGAAAATTAATATTTTTGCCATCAGATGGGGTGATAGTTGTCTCACAAAAATTTGGACGAAATGCATGGTATTGCTAATTCATTTTTTATGCAGCTTCATACCTATGATATCTGGGTTGACACATATCATATTATGCTGCTTGTGAAACCTCTCATGCAGAATTATATGAATGCGGATCTCTATAAACATTTTCTGACCAAGAGATTAGTGATGCCCTTTTTTCAAATTGGGTCGTCAGAAGCTCCTCATCCAGATGGTTTCAAGCAATGTTTGTTCAGCGAAACTCGGGTTTGATCAAGGAGGATATTGTTCAGTTGTTCGGCAGTTCTTTATTTCTGGAAGAATGCCAGATGAGATTAATAATACAACTATATTGAACTCATTGAAAATATCTTTTATATATGTGATGAAATCATGGCGAATTTGCTTTTGAAAGAAATACCAATATTGATTATATTTTGAACTCATTTAAATTTCATTGTTTCACAAATTGATTAAAATAAATTTCACAAAAATGATTTGAAAAAATTGTTAAATATTTTTCTAAATGTTGAAATAATTGAAATCATTGTTTTGAAATAACTAAAACCATCATTGAAAAACTGGAACTCGCTATGAAATAATTGAAATCTTTTTAAAATAGTTGTTATCAGTTGTGAAATTTATTTTAATTATTTAAGTCATATTGTGAAACAGTGACATTCTATGTGACGGAATATATACAATACATCAGAAATCCTAGGTGGGCCTCCACATGCACGAGTCTTGGCGAGATCACAGGGTGAATCTTTCCACTGTAGGTACCTTCTCCTTTAGAAATGACCTCCCCCTCTGTCATGGGTGAATTCTAATAGTAAGAGAGGGGGGGCGAGGCTTGATCACACGAGACGCAGAAGGCTGACACAAGATAATATGCAGATTCAGGCCCCTCGCGATGGAGGTAAAAACCCTACGTCCTGTTCTCCGAAGAGTGTTTCTTACGTATGGATGTGTGTGGGCAGAAGTTCCGAACCCAAAAGCAGTTGCCAAGGAGATGCTTATATAGATTTCATTATCCCCTTGCCTTCTATGTTACAGGTCAATTAATCTAGCAATTATGCATGCCAACGATCTACTGCAATGGGCACCTTGATACGCTAGTAACGGCAGGCTCTTATGATTAGGGAAACGTCGTAATCAATGTTTATGGTCGTTGAGCTTCTTTTGTCCAAGTGAGGAATCAACCGAATTGGTCCGGGTTCTTCCTTCTGAATTGGTCTTCGTTTGGGTGTCCTCCGAGTGAGCAAACCTCCATCATGTTGGTCAGTATTTCGTTACTTGGTGAATGTGGGCCTAGCCCCCACGGGCTTTCCCTAGGTTCAGTTATTGTGAGCCTACCCACTGGGAAACGACCTTATCACCCTCTTCATTCACATGCAGACCCTGACCGCGCTACATCCGGGAATGAGCGGGAAGGGTAGGACAAAAATCCATCTCCACCGTCGGCGCAGCCCGGAGACTCTACACGTCCATCCAAATCCAAGGATAGGATGAACCAATGGCCAGAACGCAGTACGTCAGTTTTGGCACATTCCAGCAGTGACCAAAGTCAGAAGTGTCAGATGACGCAAACTCCGTCTCCTAGATCATTCAGCGACAACAATGAAGGGGACCACCACATTGGATGGACAACCTTTATTCCTCTCTGCCATCGCCACCGAAGGAGGGTCCGATCTAGGAGGGTGCCATCGCACCACCAAAATTACAAAAAAAAAAAAAAAAAAATACTACGTATGTACCTAACACCAAATGCCAAACAAATTAATGCAATTTTAAGACTATTTGGCAAGATTATGACAATGTTTAGACCAGATTATATTGTACATAGCGTATTTTCTTCAAAAATTGAAATGCGGCACTCCAAGGCTGAGATTCTAGGTGCACCGAAGCACAGACTCTATGGAAGGGGGAGTATGTAGGTGGGTCTCTTTCTCTCGGCACTTGTTTCCCAGTCGGAATCGGAAAGAAACGCTCGTGTTGGAGACGGAACTACCCGAGGATGATAGATGGGCGAGTTCGAGTCCGGCCCCCACCGACCTTATCACTTACGTCTACGGGTGTATAAAAGGGGCCATCACGCGATGCCGAGACCCCAACCAACCGACCGAGAAGCACAAACCCGAAACCAAATTCAATCCTAGCGAGAGAGAGCGGCAGCGGCAGCAATGTGCGACGTCGCGAACTCCATGCGCTACTGCCCGGACTGCCGCCGCGCCGTCGTGGTAGCCCTCGACCACGCCTCCGGCGACACCGTCTGCGCCCTGTGCTCGCGCGTCCTCGGCCAGCGCTACGTCGACCAGTCCTCCGAGTGGCGTACCTTCCTCAACCAGGTCGGGGGCGTCGACGGCCGCAGCGTCGGCGGCTCTGGCGACCATTCCGTCGCCCACGCCGGCGTCACCGTCGCCTACCCCGCCGCAGGCGACGGGCATTCCAAGGCGGCCGGCGACGCCGAGACACACGCGGGGGAGCGAACCTTCGTGGGAGCACTGCCGAGGATGCGCGGCGCCGTCGGCGCCGGCACTTCGCGGGGCGGCCGCGGCGGTGCACCGAGGATGCGCGGCGCGGTGGGGCCGGTGCCAATCAGGTCGCTCGCCGAGTCTCTCCACGGCATCGACGACATGGCGGCGCGGCTAGAGCTGACGGCGGCCGTCAAGGACCGCGCCAAAGACGTGCTCAGGAAGCTGGAGAACGCCAGGGCGTTCCCCAGGGGCGGCAAGTGCCGGAACCGGCAGGCACTCTACGCGGCCTGCCTCCACGTGGCGTGCCGCGCCGAGGGCACGCCGCGGACGTTCAAGGAGCTGGCGTCCGTGACGGGCGACAGCGCCACGGCGGGGGTCAAGGACATCGGGAGGCTCGTCAAGGTCATGAAGGGCCACCTCAGGGAGGAGGACGGCGGGCAGGCGGCGGGGGAGATGATGATGATCGGCGCCGTGGCGCGGGCGGGCGACTACCTGCGCCGCTTCGGCTCGCTGCTCCGGATGGGGGACCAGGAGGTGGGCACCGCGCTGGAGGCGGCGCGGAGGCTGGAGAAGAACTTGGACGTGAGGCACAACCCCGACTCCATCGCCGCCGCCGTCATGTACATGGCCATCGAGCGCGCCGGCGCCGGGAAATCCATCCGCGACGTGTCCTCGGCCACCGGCGTCAGCGAGGGGACCGTCAGGGAGATTTACTACAAGGACCTCTGCCCGCACGGCAACATGCTGTTCGGCCAGTAAGAATTGTGAACTTATGCATGGAAGGAAGTTCGATCAAGACTAGTGATGTTGAAATCCTAATAATGTTCTGGGTAAATTTAGCAAGCAAGCCGGCTATTCCAGATATGAGATAAACTCTCGGCCAGCGTTATTGTTTCTCTTCACTTGCATTTAGTGTATACCGCTCAAAAAATAAACTTGCATTTGTGTATATATGTTGTTTTCGATAGCCGTCTATTTGGATTGCTTCTTTGTATCCGTTATGTGTGCATCTTTGTACATTTACCTTTCGAGTAAACAAAATATGACCAGAAGTTGAGCCATTGTTGAGGTCTTGGTGACCTTGGTACTTAGAATCCTTGCTTTTGGTGGCTGATATTTATTAGTATTGTGCAAAAAGATTATAGCGGATCCTCCAATTAATGCATCGTGGCATAAAAGGGAAATAGTAATGCACATTATTGTCTTTCCTAAAATACCACACACTTTATTCACGAAATTAAGGAGAGCACATTAATGTACTCCACTTATGTGGAGATGAAACATAAGAATTCTAAGGGAGTTATACATATTTTAAACAGGGAGACTATGCATCAACTACTGATAAATTTCTCTCTCAAAAAAAACTACTGATAAATTGCACCTATCAAACCAGTTGAAGACCGTCCGATTTGAAGCACGGCGTACGTCATGCGCTCCACTGTTGCATCGCTCCTAGTTGCGAAGCATGCAAATCTTTCCTAACTAGTGCTTTCATAAATCTTGGAAATCTTTTCGTAACTACTGCTTCCATAAATCACGTGAATCACTATTCTTGCTTTCCACACCAGGTTATTTGCTTCCTTAGGAAGAAGATTTGAATCCATTATTATTTAAATTTGCTTACATGCGCCTTGTGTGACTTTGCTGCAGCATAATGCAAAGTTAAACATGCTTTTGTTTATCAGTGTTTTGCATCACCGGTGAAGTAAGCTTGCTACGGTTAACATAAAATTGTTTTCTACCTAACTAAAAAAATCACTTGACTAGAGGATTCCTCTACAAAAAAAGACATCCTTATATACAAAATAACCATTATCACGAGGATATATAACACATGCTTCAAACGTATTAGGAGAGTGGTTCCACAAAATACAAGTGTGCTCAAATTTGCTATCATCTTATAAAATCATGCTTCCAACGCTACAAACCATGCTTCATAATCCATAGTCGTTTTTCTCTCCCAACAATGTCATGTGGTGTGCTTCCTCTTTTTTAGTTATGATTCCATGTGTTACTATAGGATTGAAATTCTAGAGGGGGCGATAGACTACTAGGAATTGAGTCCATGAAGGGATCACACCCACAAATGGTCCACGAAGAAAACTAAGTTCTAGTCTTCTCCACAATGGTTGGAGATTTCCAAGCACACCTAGCCGAACAAGGAGGCACCACCCTCCAAAAGGTAATAGATGTTGTTGTTGATGATGAACTCCTTGCTCTTGTGCTTCGAAATATAATCTCCCCACACTCAAACTCTCATAGATTTTTGGCTTTGGTAGGAGAGGATCTTGTAAGAGATATGCCCTGGAGGCAATAATAACAATTATTTTTTATCTCCAAGTTTGCAATTATGTTTATTTCGTGTTATAACTGCAATGGTCCTTGAGTCTGTATATCCATAAAGTCTCAGAGGAGAACCATATGCACGTGTGGAATAATAAACGATAAAATGTATTCCTAGTCATGCCTCTAAGATTGGCTCAAGTGTTGCATGATGATCGCTAATACGTCTCCAACGTATTTATAGTTTTTGATTGTCTCATGCTATTATCAATCTTCGATATTTTTTATACAATTTCATACCATTTTTGGGACTAACCTATTAACTCAGTGCCCAGTTCCAGTTGTTGTTTTTTGCCTATCTTCTTGTTTTTCAAAAAATGAAAACCAAATGGAGTCCAAACGTGACGAAACTTTTTGACGATTTTTTCTAGACCACAAGACACCCTAGAAGACAACAGGGCGCACACTTGGGAGTAGGCACGCTTAGATGTCTTGTAGGCCCCTCGTGGCTCCGTATGACCTAATTCCACTTCTATAAATTCCTAAATATTGCAAAAAAACAAAGAGAGACCCGAAACATTTTTTCCGCTACCGCAAGTCTCTGTTCTTCCGCGATCCCATCTCAAGGCCTTTTCCGGTACTCTGTCGGAGGGGGAATTGATCACGGAGGCCATCTTCATCAACCTTGTTGCCTCCATGATGATGTGTGAGTAGTCTACCACAAACCTACTGGTCCATAGTGATTAGCTAGATGGCTTCTTCTCTCTTTTTGATCTTCAATACCATGTTCTCTTCGGAGATCTATTCGATCTAACTCTTTTGTGCAGTGTGTTTCTTGAGATCTGATGAATTGTCGGTTTATGATCAGATTATTCACTAAAAGTAATTAAGTTTTTTCTGAATTCTATTATGTGTCACTACTGGAATCAGGGACTTTGCCATCTGCCAGCTCTTTGCCGTCTGCTGGCAGACGGCAAAGAGGTTGTTTGCCGTCTGCTTTGGGAAAGCAGGCGGTAAAGATCTGGCTGATGGCAAAGACACGGTTTGCCATCAGCCAGCTCTTTGCCGTTTGCTAGCGGACGGCAAAGTTTCTTTGCCGTCCGCTAGCAGACGGCAAAGAGGTGGGGTGGGGCCCAGTGGAGGCCAGTTAACTGCAACGGCCCACCCCACCTCTTTGCCGTCTGCTAGCGGACGGCAAAGAATCTTTGCCGTCTGCTAGCAGACGGCAAAGAAAATACCTACTAACGGCCCACCCCCCCCCTCCACTCTCTTCACTCTCTCTGCCTCTCCCCTCCCGACCCCGACCCCACGCCGCCGCCGCACCCGCCGCCGCCCCCGACCCGCCCCGGCCCGCCGCCCGCCGCTCGCCGCCGCCGCACCCGCGACTGCCGACGCCGCCCACTGCCCCGCCCCGTGCCCGCGCGGCCGCGCCCAGGCCTGCCCCTCGCCGCCCCGTCGCGGCCCGGCCGCCCCCTCGCCGCCCCGTCGCGGCCCGGACGCTGGCCAGCCCCGTCGCCGCCCCCTCGCCGGCCAACCCCTCTGCCCCCCTCTGGTGAGCTCCCCCTCCTGCCCCTTTTTCTGTTTTGTTTTTCTGTTTAGGTTTTAGATATTTAGACATTTAGGAGTTTAGATACTTAGATGTTTAGGTTTTTAGATATTTAGACATTTAGGTAGAAAGAAACCTAGAAGAAAGAAAAAGAAGAAAAGAAAAAGGAAAAAAAGGAAAAAGAAAAAGGAAAAGAAGAAAAAATAAGAAGAAGAAGAAGAAGAAGAAGAAGAAGAAGAAGAAGAAGAAGAAGAAAAAGAAAAAGAAGAAGAGGAGGAGGAGAAGAAAAAATAAGAAGAAGAAGAAGAAGAAGAAGAAGAAGAAGAAGAAGAAGAAGAAGAAGAAGAAGAAGAAGAAGAAGAAGAGGAGGAGGAGAGGAGGAGAAGAAGAAGAGGAAAAAGGAAAGGAAGAAGAAAAGAAGAGGAGGAGGAGAAGAAAAAAGAAGAAGAAGAAGAAGAAGAAGAAGAAGAAGAAGAAGAAGAAGAAGAAGAAGAACAAGAAGAAGAAGAAGAAGAAGAAGAAGAAGGAAAAAAGGAAGAAAAGGAAGAAGAGGAAGAAGAAGAAAAGGAAAAGGAGGAAAAAAAGACCCCGACACCCGGACCCCGACCCCGACACGACACCCCGACCCCGACACGACACCCCGACACCCCGACCCTGACATGACACCCCGACCCCGACATGACACCCCGACACGACATCCGACACACCCCGACACCCCGACACGACACCCCGACACCCCGACACCCCGACACCCCGACACCCCGACACCCCGACCCGACACCCCGACACCACGATAGCCCGACACCACGACACCCCCGACGCCGACACCTCTTCGGCCTCCTGTTGACCGAAAAGGTGCTCTTCGGCCTTCCAGAGGCCGACGGGGTCATATATTTCCCTATTTTCTTATGAAAAACATCATATATATTTGTGTTGATCGGGTGAATTTAAATGTGCAGTTCTTTCGTTGCTGCGAGGGTCTGGTGTTCGACGACCTCCCCGTGCGTACGACGAGCTCCGCCCCTGCGTTCGTGGGTGAGCACAAATGACATCTCCTCCTCCCCCCCTTCATTTGCTTTGTTCCGGTCTTCGTGCCGATGAAACTTGCTAGCTATAGGTGTCAATCATCAGTATGCGTGACCACTATGCGTCTCCTGTTCGAAAGGGTTACATCTATAAATATGCATGCATTTGCATATTTATAACCGTGATTCTTTCGAATTGTCCAACGTTATCCATGGACAGCCCGAGTATGTGTAGATTGGGTTCATTTTCCCATATGCTCTACTCCGGATCCGATGCAGAATTTCGTCAGTGCCTCCCTGTTGTTCTCCGGGTACACATCCTCTCTGCTTATTGCCGAGACGTGTATCAGGAGAACAGCGGGGAGGTGCTGCCGAAATTTTGCGTCAGATCCGAAGCCGAGCATGGGAAAACGAACCCATCTACACATACTCGGGTGGGATTAGGACCTATCTTTACCTACTAGCGTCTAGGTTGCATGGACGTAATAAAACTGACAAACTCTATTAACTGATGAATATGGTTTGCTGAATTATGTATATATTTCTTGTGTGTCCAGTAGCTAGGCAAGATGAGTGATCGTGCGTGGATGTACACCGGTCACACTAGTCAGAAAGACATGACCCATGAATGGATAAGAAAAACCAAAGGGTTTGTGAGAGCCGCATTTGCAAATGGACAGGAAACAACCTGGTGCCCCTGTGTCGAGTGCGACAACTTTCATAAGAAGTCGGAGTTTGAAATGATCAAACACCTGCAGAAGTTGGGTTTTACGCCTAATTATAAGGTCTGGACATTTCATGGTGAGTCTGCCCAATGTGCCAGAGCTGAGGAGGGCCGTCGTCGCACCGACGAGCATGGTACCGGGATGGAAGACATGGTGGAAGACTTTGATGATGCTCGGGATTCGGACGATGAGATGGAGGAATCTGCAAAAGCCTTCAATGATATGTTGGAGTCATCAAAACGTCCTCTCCACGAGCACACTGAGCTTTGTCAGCTGGATGCCATCGCACAAGTAATGGCTCTGAAGGCTCAATTCAACTTGGGCAGAGAATGCTACGACGCGATGATGACACTATTTGGACGTTTTCTACCCAAAGGCCATGTAATGCCTGCAAACCTGTACTAATCAGACAAAATCCTCCGTGTACTTAAGATGCCCTATGAGAAGATAGATGCCTGTGAGAAAGGATGTGCCTTATTTAGGCTTGAGTATGCAGACTTGAAGTATTGTCCCGTTTGCCAGTCTTCCAGGTATGTTGAGGTAGACAACGGTATGGGTGAGAAGAGTCAGACAAAAATCCCAGTTAATGTTCTTCGGTATATGCCAATCATACCAAGACTTCAACGTCTTTTCATGGTCGAAGAGACGGCCAGACAGATGACATGGCACAAATTGGGCAAAAGAACCGAACTAGATGCAGATAGGGAGCCGATGTTGGTACACACATCGGACGCTTTTGCGTGGAAGCGCTTCGATGCAATACATCATGCTAAAGCGGCAGATCCAAGGCATCCTCGAATCGCCATAAGCACGGATGGGTTCAATGTGTTTGGTATGATGGCAGCCCAATACAGTTGTTGGCCTGTATTTGTCATTCCACTCAATCTCCCCCCCGGACAGATTATGCAAAGAAAGAACATTTTCCTGACGTTGATAATTCCGGGGCCCAACTATCCGGGGAAGAGTATGAATGTGTACATGCAGCCACTTAAGGATGAACTGCAAGAAGCTTGGGATAATGGGATCAAGACATACGACGCCGCTACAAAAAAAACTTCCTAATGCGTGTGTGGTACATGTACTCGATGCATGACTTGCCGGCGTATGCACTATTCGTTGGCTGGTGTGTGCATGGAAGGTTCCCGTGCCCCACATGCAAGGCAGCTCTTGAGTTTCGTCGGCTGTAGACGGGTGGCAAGTTTTCTTGCTTCGACATGCATAGACAGTTCCTGGATCCTCGCCATAAGTTCAGAAAAGACAAGAAGAACTTCATCAAAGGTAGAGTTGTCAAAAACTCTGCACCACCTGCGTTGACAGGCCAACAGACCCTGGATCAGTTAAACTCTCTCGAGCCGGATCCAGAGCGTCCAGGGTATTTCAAGGGGTATAATTCGGAACACGCCTGGACTCACAAGACATGCTTGTGGGATCTGCCTTACTTCAAAGACCTCCTTTGCCCACACAACATCGACGTGATGCACACTGAAAAGAATGTCGGCGAGGCCCTCTTTGGTACATTGTTCGTCATAGAGGGGAAAACAAAGGATAATCCTAAGGCTAGAGTCGATCAGCAGGCTCTATGTGATAGACCACTACAAAACATGCGACAACCGAAAGGAAAGAAGAACTGGACGAAGCCAAAGGCATGGTTCAATCTTGGAAGGCCAGTTATGAGGGAAATACTCCTGTGGGTGAAAAATGAGTTGATGTTCCCCGATGGGTATGCAGCGAATCTAAAGAGGGGAGCGAGCCTTGAAAAATTGAAAATATTTGGTCTCAAGAGTCATGATTGGCACATATGGCTTGAGCGGGTAATGCCGGTGATGTTGCGTGGCTTTATCCCTGAGGATGAATGGCTAGTACTGGCAGAGCTGAGCTATTTCTTCCGTGTTCTTTGTGCGAAAGAACTATCGCCTGGCTTGCTAGAAGAACTGGAAGAGTTGGCGCCGGAGTTGATCTGCAAGTTAGAGAAGATCTTTCCACCGGGCTTCTTTAATCCAATGCAGCATTTGATTTTGCATCTCCCGACCGAGGCACGATTGGGGGGGCCCGAGCAGAATCGTTGGTGCTACGCAACTGAGAGGATGCAGAAGACGCTTCGAGAAAAATGTAAAAATAAACGTCGAATTGAAGCATCGATGGCCGAGGCATTCATTACTGAGGAGGCGGCAAACTTCGTGACAGCACACTACGAAGCCAAAAATCGTCATTTGCATAATCCGAAGCTTCGGTACAATGCTGGCGACCCTAAAAAGGGTGGTGTTGGAAATATGCCCTAGAGGCAATAATAAATAGGTTATTATTATATTTCCTTGTTCATGATAATCGTTTATTATCCATGCTATAATTGTATTGATTGGAAACTCAAATACATGTGTGGGTACATAGACAAACACTGTGTCCCTAGTAAGCCTCTAGATGACTAGCTCGTTGATCAAAGATGGTTAAGGTTTCCTAGCCATTGACATGAGATGTCATTTGATAACGGGATCACATCATTAGGAGAATGATGTGATGGACAAGACCCAAACTAAGAACGTAGCATTTGATCGTGTCAGTTTATTGCTATTGTTTTCTGCATGTCAAGTATCTGTTCCTATGACCATGAGATCATGCAACTCCCTGACATCGGAGGAGTACCTTGTTTGTATCAAACGTCGCAACGTAACTGGGTGACTATAAAGGTGCTCTACAGGTATCTCCGAGGGTGTCTGTTGGGTTGGCATGGATCAAGACTGGGATTTGTTACTCTGTGTGACGGAGAGGTATCTCAGGGCCCACTCGGTAATACAACATCACAATGAGCCTTGCAAGCAATGTGACTAAAGTGTTAGCCACGAGATCTTGTATTACGGAACGAGTAAAGAGACTTGCCGGTAACGAGATTGAACTAGGTATAGAGATACCGACGATCGAATCTCGGGCAAGTAACATACCGAAGAACAAAGGGAACAGCATACGGGATTAACTGAATCCTTGACATAGAGGTTCGACCGATAAAAGATCTTCGTAGAATATGTAGGAGCCAATATGGGCATCCAGGTCCCGCTATTGGTTATTGGCCGTAGAGGTGTCTCGGTCATGTCTACATAGTTCTCGAACCCGCAGGGTCTACACACTTAACGTTTGGTGACGATTAGAATAGTTGAGTTATTTTGTTGGTGACCGAAGGTTATTCGGAGTCCCGGATAAGATCCCGGACATGACGAGGATCTCCGGAAGAGTCCGGAGGTAAAGATTAATATATGTGATAATAGTGTTGTGATCTCTGGAAAGGTTCCGGAATTCACCGGAAGAGGTTCCGGATGTTTACCGAAGTGTTCGGGTGCAGCAACACTTTGTATGGGCCAAAAGGAAAAAGCCCATGAGGTATTGGAAAGTGCAAAAAGTAGTTTTGCTGCCGCGTAAGCGGTACTACCGTTTTGTGAAGCGGTACTACCGCCCAAGCGGTACTACCGCTTGTGTGAAGCGGTACTACCGCCCAAGCGGTACTACCGCTTGTGTGAAGCGGTACTACCGCCCAAGCGGTACTACCGCTTGTGTGAAGCGATACTACCGCTTGTGCGCGGTACTGCAGGGATCCGAGTTGGACTCTTTCCCTGCGGGCCAAAACGACCTTGTGCGGGCAAAACCGACCTGGAGGAGGCTTTTACTCCAAGTTTAGACCCCAAGGCTCAACATATAAATAGAGGGGCAGGGCTAGCACACGGGACACATTAAGATTTCCCCAAGCCGTGTGCGGCAACCCTAACCCTCTAGTTCCTCCGTCATAATCTCCGTAGCGCTTGGCGAAGCCCTGCAGAGATTGTTCCTCACCACCATCACCACGCCGTCGTGCTGCTGGAACTCAACCACTACTTCACCATCGCTCGCTAGATCGAGGAGGTGAAGGCGTCATCAAGCCGTACGTGTGTTGAACGCGGAGGTGCCGTCCGTTCGGCACTAGTTCGTGATCGGATCGAGGGACGACTTGCGATTTGGATCGCGGAGACGTTCGACTACATCAACCGCGTTTCTTAAACGCTTCCGCTCAGCGATCTACAAGGGTATGTAGATTCACTCTTCCTCTCGTAGATGCTCATCACCATGGATAGATCTTGCGTGTGCGTAGGAAAATTTTTGTTTCCCATGCAACGTTCCCCAACAGTGGCATCATGAGCCAGGTCTATGCGTAGATGACATCTCGAGTAGAACACAAACGAGTTGTGGGCGTGGGTGTATACATATTGCTTGCCGTTACTAGTTGATATTTGATTCGGCGGTACTGTGAGATGAAGCGGCCCGGACCGACATTACGCGTACACTTACGCGAGACAGGTTCCTTCAACTGACATGTAACTTCGTTGCATAAAGATGGCTAGCGGGTGTCTGTCTCTCTCACTTTAGTTGAATCGATTTCAATGAAGAGGGTTCTTTTAGAAGATCAAAAAGCAATCACTACACCACACTGTGGTTTTGCGTAGGTAAGAACGGTTCTTGCAAACCCGTAGCAGCCACGCAAAATTTGCAACAACAATTAGAGGACGTCTAACTTGTTTTTGCAGGGTATGATGTGATATGATATGGCCAATTACATGATGAGATATATGTGATGTATGAGATGATCATGTGTTGTATAGAATATCACGACTTGCATGTCGATGAGTACGGCAACTGGCAGGAGCCATAGAGTTGTCTTTAATTATTGTATGACCTGCGTGTCAATCATTAAGCGCTATGTAATGCTTTACTTTATCGCTAAACGTTAGCAATAGTCGTGGAAGCAACAGTCGGCGCGACAACCTTATGGCGACACGTTGATGGAGATCAAGATGATGGAGATCATGGTGTCATGCCGGTGACGATGGAGATCATGCCGGTGCTTTGGAGATGGAGATCAAAAGCACAAGTTCATGGCCATATCATGTCACTTATGATTTGCATGTGATGTTAATCCTTTTATGCATCTTATTTTGCTTAGGACGACGGTAGCATTATAAGGTGATCCCTCACTTAAATATCAAGATAAATTGTGTTCTCCCCGAGTGTGCACCGTTGCGAAAGTTCGTCGTTTCGAGACACGCCGTGATGATCGGGTGTGATAGACTCCACGTTCACATACAACGGGTGCAAGCCATGTTGCACACGCGGAACACTCGGGTTAAACTTGACGAGCCTAGCATGTACAGACATGGCCTCGGAACACAAGAGACCGAAAGGTCGAACATGAGTCATATAGTAGATATGATCAACATGAAGATGTTCACCATTGAAACCACCTCGACTCACGTGATGATCGGACTTGAGTTGGTGGATTTGGATCATGTTACACTCGAATGACCGGAGGGATGTCAATTTGAGTGGGAGTTTTTAAGTAAAATGATTAACTAAACTCATTATCTAGAACAATAGTCTAAGTTGTCTTTGCTATATTTATGTTGTAGATCATGGCTCGCGCAGTAGCACCCCTGAATTTTAATGCGTTCCTAGAGAAAGCTAAGTTGAAAGATGATGGAAGTAACTTTGTGGACTGGGCCCGTAATCTAAGGATTATACTTACGGCTTCCCAGAAAGCTTATGTCCTTGATGCACCGCTTGGTGATCCACCCGCTCCAGTTGAGTCTCTAGACGTTGTGAACACATGGCAGGCTCGTTCTGATGATTACTCAATAGTTCAATGTGCAATGTTGTATGGCTTAGAACCGGGACTTCAAAGACGTTTTGAACGTCATGGAGCATATGAGATGTTCCAGGAGTTGAAGTTTATCTTTCAGAAGAATGCCCGGATCGAGAGATATGAGATCTCCGATAAGTTCTATGCTTGCAAGATGGAGGAGAACGGGTCTATCAGTGATCACGTGCTCAGAATGTCTGGGTACTCCACCCGTCTGGCTGAATTGGGGATGCCCCTTCCGCCAGAGGCTATCACTGACAGAGTTCTTCAATCATTGCCACCTAGCTACAAGAGCTTCGTGTTGAACTATAACATGCACGGGATGAACAAGTCAGTCGCCGAGCTGTTTGCGATGCTGAAAGCCGCTGAGTCTGAAATTCAGAAGGAGCATCAAGTGTTGATGGTCAATAAAACCACTAGTTTCAAGAAAATTGGCAAGGGTAAGAAGGGTAACTCCAAGAAGAGTGGCAAAACAGTTGCTCCTCTCGTGAAGAAACCCAAGGCTGGACCCAAACCAGAAACTGTGTGTTTTCATTGCAAGGGAACTGGACACTGGAAGCGGAACTGCCCCAAGTATTTGGCTGACAAGAAGGCGGCCAACAACAAACAAGGTATATATGATATACATGTTATTGATGTGTACCTTACCAACCCTCGTTGTAGTGCCTGGGTATTTGATACCGGTGCGGTTGCTCATATTTGCAACTCTAAACAGGAACTGCGGAATAGACGGAGGCTGGCAAAGGACGAAGTGACGATGCGCGTGGGAAATGGTTCCAAGGTTGATGTGATCGCCGTCGGCACGCTCGCTCTTCGATTACCGTCAGGATTAGTGATGAACCTAAATAAGTGTTATTTGGTGCCTGCGTTAAGCATGAACATTATATCTGGATCTTGTTTATTGCGAGACGGTTACTCATTTAAATCAGAGAATAATGGTTGTTCTATTTATATGAGTAATATCTTTTATGGTCATGCACCCAATGTGAGGGGTTTATTCTTATTGAATCTCGATAGTAATGATACACATGTTCATAACATTGATGCCAAAAGATGTAGAATTGATAATGATAATACCACTTTCTTGTGGCACTGCCGTTTAGGTCATATTGGCGTAAAACGCATGAAGAAGCTCCATGCTGATGGACTTTTGGAGTCACTTGATTTTGAATCACTTGACACATGTGAGCCATGCCTCATGGGCAAGATGACTAAAACGCCGTTCTCTGGAACAATGGAACGGGCAAGTGACTTATTGGAAATCATACATACTGATGTGTGCGGTCCGATGAGTATTGAAGCGCGCGGTGGTTATCGTTACTTTCTCACCTTCACTGATGACTTAAGTAGATATGGGTATATTTACTTAATGAAACACAAGTCTGAAACATTTGAAAAGTTCAAACAATTTCAGAGTGAAGTTGAGAATCATCGTAACAAGAAGATTAAATTCCTACGATCTGATCGAGGAGGAGAATATCTGAGTTATGAGTTTGGCAGTCACTTAAGACAATGTGGAATTGTTTCACAACTGACACCGCCTGGAACACCACAGCGTAATGGTGTGTCCGAACGTCGTAATCAAACTTTATTGGATATGGTGCGATCTATGATGTCTCTTGCCGATTTGCCACTATCGTTTTGGGGTTATGCATTAGAGACAGCTGAATTCACTTTAAATAGGGCACCATCGAAATCCATTGAGACAACGCCATATGAACTTTGGTTTGGCAAGAAGCCAAAGCTGTCGTTTCTTAAAATTTGGGGATGTGATGCTTATGTCAAAAAGCTTCAGCCTGAAAAGCTGGATCCCAAAGCGGAGAAATGCGTCTTCATAGGATACCCAAAAGAGACAGTTGGGTATACCTTCTATCTCAGATCCGAAGGCAAAGTGTTTGTCGCTAAAAACGGAACATTTCTTGAGAAAGAGTTTCTCTCGAAAGAATTGAGTGGGAGGAAGATAGAACTTGATGAGGTTGTTGAACCTTTACTTCAACCTGAGAGTAGCGCAGTGCAGAAAGTTGTTTCTGTGGAGCCTACATTAGCTGAAGAGGAAGTTAATGATGATGATCATGAAGCTTTGGATCAAGTTGCTATCGAACCTCGTAGGTCGACAAGGACGCGTACTGCTCCCGAGTGGTACGGCAACCCTGTCTTAGAAGTCATGTTGTTAGACAACGATGAACCTACGAGCTATGGAGAAGCGATGATGGGCCCGGATTCCGAGAAGTGGTTTGAGGCCATGAAATCCGAGATGGGATCCATGTATGAAAACAAAGTATGGACTTTGGAAGTATTACCTGAAGGGCGTAAGGCCATTCAGAACAAATGGATCTTTAAGAAGAAGACGGACGCGGACGGTAATGTCACCGTCTATAAAGCTCGACTTGTGGCAAAGGGTTTTTCACAAGTTCAAGGAGTTGACTACGATGAGACCTTCTCACCCGTAGCGATGCTTAAGTCCGTCAGAATCATGTTAGCAATAGCTGCCTTTTTCGATTATGAAATTTGGCAGATGGATGTCAAAACAGCGTTCCTTAACGGTTTCCTTAAGGAAGAGTTGTATATGATGCAACCAGAAGGTTTTGTTGATCCAGAGAATGCTGACAAAGTTTGCAAACTCCAGCGATCCATTTATGGACTGGTGCAAGCATCTCGGAGTTGGAATCTTCGTTTTGATGAGGTGATCAAAGCGTTCGAGTTTATACAAGTTTACGGAGAAGCTTGTATTTACAAGAAAGTGAGTGGGAGCTCTATAGCGTTTCTAATATTATATGTGGATGACATATTACTGATTGGAAACAATATAGAAATGCTGGAAAGCGTGAAGGAATATTTGAACAAGAGTTTTTCAATGAAGGACCTAGGAGAAGCTGCTTTCATATTAGGCATCAAGATCTATAGAGATAGATCGAGACGCTTAATAGGACTTTCACAAAGCACATACCTTGACAAAGTTTTGAAGAAGTTCAAAATGGATCAGTCCAAGAAGGGGTTCTTGCCTGTATTGCAAGGTGTGAAGTTGAGTAAGACTCAATGCCCAGTGACTGCAGAAGATAGAGAAAAGATGAGTGTCATCCCCTATGCTTCGGCCATAGGCTCTATCATGTATGCAATGCTGTGCACAAGACCCGATGTCAGCCTTGCCATAAGTATGGTCGGAAGGTTTCAAAGTGATCCAGGAATGGAACACTGGACGGCGGTCAAGAATATCCTGAAGTACCTGAAAAGGACTAAGGATATGTTTCTCGTTTATGGAGGTGATCAAGAGCTCGTCGTAAAGGGTTACGTCGATGCAAGCTTTGACACTGATCCGGATGACTCTAAGTCTCAAACCGGATACGTGTTTATTCTTAATGGGGGTGCGGTTAGCTGGTGCAGTTCCAAGCAAAGCGTGGTAGCTGATTCTACATGCGAAGCGGAGTACATCGCAGCCTCGGAGGCGGCGAAGGAAGGTGTCTGGATGAAGGAGTTCATGACAGATCTTGGAGTAGTGCCTAGTGCGCTTAACCCAATGACTCTGTTTTGTGATAATACTGGTGCCATTGCTCTAGCCAAGGAACCAAGATTTCACAAGAGGACCAGACACATAAAGCGACGTTTCAATTCCATCCGCGATTACATCAAGGAGGACGACATAAATATTTGCAAAGTACACACGGATCTGAATGTTGCAGATCCGATGACTAAACCTCTTCCAAGGGCTAAACATGAACAACACCAGAACTGCATGGGTGTTCGATTCATTACAATGTAAATCACATAGTGATGTGAACTAGATTATTGACTCTAGTGCAAGTGGGAGACTGTTGGAAATATGCCCTAGAGGCAATAATAAATAGGTTATTATTATATTTCCTTGTTCATGATAATCGTTTATTATCCATGCTATAATTGTATTGATTGGAAACTCAAATACATGTGTGGGTACATAGACAAACACTGTGTCCCTAGTAAGCCTCTAGATGACTAGCTCGTTGATCAAAGATGGTTAAGGTTTCCTAGCCATTGACATGAGATGTCATTTGATAACGGGATCACATCATTAGGAGAATGATGTGATGGACAAGACCCAAACTAAGAACGTAGCATTTGATCGTGTCAGTTTATTGCTATTGTTTTCTGCATGTCAAGTATCTGTTCCTATGACCATGAGATCATGCAACTCCCTGACATCGGAGGAGTACCTTGTTTGTATCAAACGTCGCAACGTAACTGGGTGACTATAAAGGTGCTCTACAGGTATCTCCGAGGGTGTCTGTTGGGTTGGCATGGATCAAGACTGGGATTTGTTACTCTGTGTGACGGAGAGGTATCTCAGGGCCCACTCGGTAATACAACATCACAATGAGCCTTGCAAGCAATGTGACTAAAGTGTTAGCCACGAGATCTTGTATTACGGAACGAGTAAAGAGACTTGCCGGTAACGAGATTGAACTAGGTATAGAGATACCGACGATCGAATCTCGGGCAAGTAACATACCGAAGAACAAAGGGAACAGCATACGGGATTAACTGAATCCTTGACATAGAGGTTCGACCGATAAAAGATCTTCGTAGAATATGTAGGAGCCAATATGGGCATCCAGGTCCCGCTATTGGTTATTGGCCGTAGAGGTGTCTCGGTCATGTCTACATAGTTCTCGAACCCGCAGGGTCTACACACTTAACGTTTGGTGACGATTAGAATAGTTGAGTTATTTTGTTGGTGACCGAAGGTTATTCGGAGTCCCGGATAAGATCCCGGACATGACGAGGATCTCCGGAAGAGTCCGGAGGTAAAGATTAATATATGTGATAATAGTGTTGTGATCTCTGGAAAGGTTCCGGAATTCACCGGAAGAGGTTCCGGATGTTTACCGAAGTGTTTGGGTGCAGCAACACTTTGTATGGGCCAAAAGGAAAAAGCCCACGAGGTATTGGAAAGTGCAAAAAGTAGTTTTGCTGCCGCGTAAGCGGTACTACCGTTTTGTGAAGCGGTACTACCGCCCAAGCGGTACTACCGCTTGTGTGAAGCGGTACCACCGCTTGTGTGAAGCGGTATTACCGCTTGTGCGCGGTACTGCAGGGATCCGAGTTGGACTCTTTCCCTGCGGGCCAAACCGACCTTGTGCGGGCAAAACCGACCTAGAGGAGGCTTTTACTCCAAGTTTAGACCCCAAGGCTCAACATATAAATAGAGGGGCAGGGCTAGCACACGGGACACATTAAGATTTCCCCAAGCCATGTGCGGCAACCCTAACCCTCTAGTTCCTCCGTCATAATCTCCGTAGCGCTTGGCGAAGCCCTGCAGAGATTGTTCCTCACCACCATCACCACGCCGTCGTGCTGCTGGAACTCAACCACTACTTCACCATCGCTCGCTGGATCGAGGAGGTGAAGGCGTCATCAAGCCGTACGTGTGTTGAACGCGGAGGTGCCGTCCGTTCGGCACTAGTTCGTGATCGGATCGAGGGACGACTTGCGATTTGGATCGCGGAGACGTTCGACTACATCAACCGCGTTTCTTAAACGCTTCCGCTCAGCGATCTACAAGGGTATGTAGATTCACTCTTCCTCTCGTAGATGCTCATCACCATGGATAGATCTTGCGTGTGCGTAGGAAAATTTTTGTTTCCCATGCAACGTTCCCCAACAGGTGGATCCAACCTCAGCCTATTCAAAGGGAAGCTCGCACCAGCCGGTGCTTATACTTCCTTACCGTTGGATGTCGACGAATTGCGGACCATTACGTTGTATATCTTGAACAACCTAACAGAAGTGCGGCCGTACATCGAGTAAGTTCTCGGTACATTGTTTCGCAACCTCTAATTCCTTTGAACTGCTCTTATTCCCGGATATTTGATACAGTCGATACGTCGCCGAATTCTCGTATGGAGCGGTGATCCAAAAGGATTCCGTCGAAGAGTATGAGCTTCTGGCAATGCATGGAGGCGGCTATCCCGGTTTCATCTCTTGGTTCAAACAAACGGTAATTTCCATTAGACCATTTCATTTCTTCGTCTAATTTCCGGCTAATGCAACAATCCTTTCGTATTAAACTTGTAGGCTAGTTCAGAGTCTATGGACGCCGAATTGAGACAAGTCGCAAATGGTTTTGACTATAAGGTCTGTTCATTTGACAAATACGACATCAACGGGTATCGCTTTCGTACCTATGGCAAAGAGCTATCTATGGCCGACCGAAAGTCTACAAATTGTTGTGTCTCTGCTATCGGCGAAGGAGGTATCGAGTATTATGGAAGAGTTGAAGCAATTTATGAACTTCTATTCTATGGTGCAAACCCACCGAACGTCGTAGTCTTCAAATGTTATTAGTTCCAGCCGAAGGAGACTAGAAGGACTCATGAACATCTAGGGCTAGTCGAAATCAAACAAAGCACCCATTTGGATGTTCCCGATGTCTATATTACGGCTCAACAGGCGACCCAAGTTTTCTATCTACCGTGGGCCTGCCAAACTGATCCAAATCTGAATGGTTGGGATGTCGTTTATGAAGTGCCGCCACGTGTTAGACCACCTCCCCCCAATGAAGAGGATTATGAACCTCACATTAACCCAGACACATATGAAGGAGAATTCTTCCAAGAAACACGTCTTTCCAAAAAACGTTTCAAGAACCGCTCTACTTCACACCAGAACATTGAAGTAGACAGCGGCAGTGAATCCGAGCCTGAGCCGGAACAAGAAGAGGTTACTGCTGCGGATGACCTGTCAATGCTTGACTGATTACGTACAGGAGGCCTTCCACATGTTGATGCATTTATTGATGATGATGATGAGCACGTCATTACTGATAGTGATGATGATGATGATGCATTTATTGACCCCGAAGCATATATAGACGATGATGATGCATTTATTAATGATGACGATGAAGATTAATATTATAGTTCATGCCAAGTATTCAATTATTATTATGTAAATATATATTATTAATTAGTTCATGTTAGGTATTCAATTTTTTATTATGTTCATGATGATGATACACTTAAATTATATACATATTATTCATGTCAGGTATTCATTCTTTAACCTAGGATAGCTCTAAAATGACCTATACTTAGCATTTATTCCTCCAAAATGAATTTATATGCTTAGCTAGCTCAAAAATTACATAACAATCTTAATTAGCTCCAAAATGACCTATTTAACCTAGGATAGCTCTAAAATGACCTATACTTAGCATTTATTCCTCCAAAATGACTTAATATGCTTAGGTAGCTCAAAAATGACATAATAACCTTAATTAGCTCCAAAATGACCTATTTAACCTAGGATAGCTCTAAAATGACCTATACTTAGCATTTATTCCTCCAAAATGAATTTATATGCTTAGCTAGCTCAAAAATGACATAATAACCTTAATTAGCTCAAAAATGACCTATTTAACATATGATAGCTCTAAAATGACCTATACTTAGCATTTATTCCTCCAAAATGAATTTATATGCTTAGCTAGCTAAAAAATGGACCTATTTAACCTTGGATAGCTCTAAAATGACCTATTTAACCTAGGATAGCTCTAAAATGACCTATACTTAGCATTTATTCCTCCAAAATGACTTAATATGCTTAGCTAGCTCAAAAATGACATAATATGCTTAAGAAATGACCTATTTAGCTCCAAAATGACTTAATATGCTTAATTAGCTCAAAAATGGCATAATTACTTATGTTAGCACAAAAATGACCTATACTTAGCTTTTTTAGTTCATTTATGATATACTTAGCATATTTAGGTCAAAAATGGCCTATTTACCTAGGTTAGCTCTAAAATGACACAAGTAAGCAATAAGAAGAAGAACAAGAAGAGGAGAAAAATTCTAGTCTTCTTCTTCTTCTTCTTCTAGTCTTCTTCTTCTAACTTTCTTCTTTCTCATTTTGCAGATTTGATTCACTTCACGGAAGCTTGCGTTCATGGAGTCCTTGTCCTTCCATTTTCTTTTGATTTTGTAGGATCAACAATGTGACACTTGCATATGTATGTATAGATGAATGAAACTTGCATATGTATGGATGAGACTTGCATATGTTTTGATTTGGTATGTGTTGATGATCATATCCATATGGCTTGCATATTATTTGCATATGTGTTGTTTATTATGTGGTGGATGAGACATATTATGTGGTGGATAAGACATAATGTTTTGCCTTATTATGTGATTCTGAATATATATATATGTGTGTGTTTGAATTTCTGTGAAAATGAATTGATATAAGAAAAAACAGAAAAAACAGTTGCTATATAGCCACTTTGCCGTCTGCTAGCAGACGGCAAAGAGGTTTGCCGTCTGTTAGCAGACGGCAAAGTGGGCACGTGGCAGCAGCCTGTGCAACCTGGGCTGGCCTATTTGGCCTCTTTGCTGTCTGCTAGCAGACGGCAAAGACCTTTGCTTCTTTGCCATCTGCTGGCAGACGGCAAAGAGCCTGCGTTGGCCCAGCTGACGCATGACGTCAGCTGACGTCAGCTGCAGCTCTTTGCCGTCTGCTGGCAGACGGCAAAGAGCGCCGTTAGCCCTCTAACGGGGCTGGCACCTTTTGTCTGCCGTCCAGGTGCTTTGCCGTCTGCCAGCAGACAGCAAAGAGGCCTTTGCCGGCAGCCGTTCAGCCGGAGTGTTGGCCGTCTGCTGGCAGACGGCAAAGGCTTTGCCGTCCGCAAAGTATGCCTTTGCCGTCTGCTATGGCAGACGGCAAAGCAGCTGATTCCTGTAGTGTGTGATTTATATAGCTATGTAATGCTTCCCGATATATGGGTTTTCTTTGGCCAACTTGATCTATCGTTCTTCAGTGGAAGTGATGCATAGTAGTGGGTTCAATCTTGCGGTGTCCTCACCTAGTGATAAAAGGGGTAGCGAGTCACGTATTGTATTGTTACTATTAAGGATAAAATGATGGGGTTTAATCATATTGCTTGGTTTTAATTTGTCTACATTATGTCATCTTGCTTAATGCGTTACTCTATTCGTATGAACTTAATTACCATAGATGCAGGCAGGAGTCGGTCGATGATAGAGTAATAGTAGTAGATGCAGGCAGGAGTCGGTCTACTTGTCATGGACGTGATGGCTATGTATATGATCAGGTCATGAATAACGTGATAACTATGCGCCTTTTTATCAATTGCCCAACAGTAATTTGTTCACCCACCGTATGCCACGCTATTAAGAGAGAAGCCTCTAGTGAAAACTATGGCCTCAGGTCTACCTTAATCATAGTACAAAACCAAAAATATATTGCTGCAATTTCTTTACTTTTATTTTAATTTTCAATTTATCAATCTACAACTATCAGATTTAATCTTGTCGCTAACGAGTACAAGGGGATTGACAACCCTATTGCCCGTGTTGGGTGCAAGTATTTGCTCTTTTGTGTGTAGGTGCTACTGAAGGTTGCTTGCTTGGTTCTCCTACTTCTTCGATAAACCTTGGTTCTTAACTGAGTGAAATACTTTCGCTACTTTACTACATCACCCTTCCTCTTCGGGGAAAATCCCAACGCCATCACAAGTAGCAGAAGAATTTTTGGCGTCGTTGCCAGGGAGACATCATCAAACAACCACAAGGTTCCTACATACTAATTATCAATTAATTGTTCTACTTTTTGTTAGCTTTTATTTTCCTTTTTTATAAAAATACAAAATACAAAAAATATTTATCTTGCTTGTTTCCTTGGTTACCTGTTTGTTGTTATGTCTCGGGAAAATACTAAGTTATGTGACTTCTCCAATGCTAATAAAGCCACTTGTGCGGAGTCTTTTGATATTATTGCTAAATCTTGTTATCAAAGAACAATTTTCTTGAAGTGCTAATGAAGATGTTGCATCCCATCTTAATACCTTCATTGAATTATGTGGTATGCAATAAAAGATGTGGATAACGATATTGTCAAGTTGAAATTATTTCCTTTCTCACTAAGAGATAAAGCTAAAGCTTGGTTTTCATCCTTGCCTCGTAATAGTATTGGTACTTGGGATAAATGCAAGGATGCTTTCATTACTAAATAATTTCCTCCTGCCAAGATAATAACTCATAGAAATCAAATTATGAACTTTAAACAACATGAGCAAGAACATGTTGCACAATCTTGGGAAAGAATGCAATTATGATTAGAAATTGTCCCAATCATGGATTGAATTTGTGGATGATCGTACAAAACTTCTATGTTGGACCAAACTTTGCCTCGAGAAACCTTCTAGACTCAGCTACAGGTGAATCATTTATGGAAGTGACATTAGGAGAAGCCATGAAGATTCTCGACAACATTACTACAAACTACTCCCAATGGCACACCGAGTGAGCTCCAACTGGTAAGAAGGTAAATTATGTCGAGGAAGTTGCTACTTTGAGTGATAAAATGGATGCTCTTATGAATATGCTTGCTAGTAAAAATGCTCATGTTGATCCCAATGATGTTCCATTATCTACTTTGATTGAGCAATATAGTGATGATATTGATATGAATTTTTTCGCTAGAAATAATTTCAATGACAATGCTTATAGAGGGAATTTCAACAACAATAATTGTTCTAGGCTTATCGAGTTGTAAGTAAATAATAAAAGTGTGATGATCATCATTATTAGAGCATTGTCCTAGTGAGTATAAGAATGATGGAGACTAATGATTCCTTCAAAGAATGAGGATGAGGTTCTGAACTTTGATTCAAAAAAAAGAGAAAAGGAAAGAAGGGGCAGTGTTACTATCTATTTACCACACTTGTGCTTCAAACTAGCACCATGTTATTCATATAGAGAGTCCCCACATTTGTCGCTTTCATATACTAGTGGGAATATTTCATTATAGAACTTGGTTTTATATTCCTATGATGGGCTTCCTCAAATGCCTGAGGTCTTCTTGAGCAAGCAAGTTGGATGCACACCCATGATACGTCTCCAACGTATCTATAATTTTTGATTGTTCCATGCTACTATATTATCATTCTAGGATACTATATATGCATTTTCATGCTATTTTATATCATTTTTGGGAACTAAGCTATATACGCTCTATCACACATAAGCCTCCTTATTATCATTCTAGGATACTATATATGCATTTTCATGCTATTTTATATCATTTTTGGGAACTAAGCTATATACGCTCTATCACACATAAGCCTCCTTATAACTTCCTCAAAACAGCGACCATACCTACCTATTATGGCATTTCCATAGCCATTCCGAGATATATTGCCATGCAACTTCCACCGTTACATCACATGACTTGTGTGTTCATCATCATATTGCTTTGCATGATCATATAGATGACATAGTATTTGTGGTAAAGCCACCGTTCATCATTGTCTACATGTTACGCTGGATCATTGCACATCCTGGTACACTGCCAGAGGAATTCATATATTCTTTTTCATCATTGAGTTGTTACATAGAGTTGTAAGTAAATAAAAGTGTGATAAGCATCATTATTAGAGCATTGTACCTGTGAGGAAAGGATGATGGAGACTATGATTCCCCCACAAGTCGAGATGAGAATCTGGAAAAAAAAAAGAAAAAAAGAGAGAGAAAGAAGAAAAAAAAGTAAAATAGAAAAAAAGAAATGAGAGATAAAGAGAGAAGTGACTTTGCTACTATTCTTTACTACACTTGTGCTTTGAAGTAGCACCACGTTCTTCATATAGAGAGTCTCATGAGTTGTCATTTTCATATGCTAGTGGCAATTTTTCATTATAGAACTTGTCTTGTATATTCCGATGACGGGCTTCCTCAAATGCCCGAGGTCTTCATGAGCAAGCAAGTTGGATGCACACCCACTTAGCTTCCGTTGAGCTTTCATACACTTATATCTATAGTGCATCTGTTGCATGGCAATCCCTACTCCTCGCATTGATATCAATTGATGGGCATATCCATAGCCCGTTGGTCCGCCTAGTTGATGCGAGACTTTCTTTCCACTTTGATGACTTTTGATATCTACCATCATATTCTATCCCACCCATATGTTATGTCCATAGTTCACGCTCATGTATTAACTGAGGTTGAAAATACTATGCAAACAATGATTGTGGCAAACTAAAGAAAAGGCAAACAAAAACAAACGACGCTCCAAGCAAAACTCATATCATGTGATGAATAAAAATATAGCTCCAAGTGACATACTGATGGATTGAGACAAAAGAGGGAATGCCTTCCGGGGCATCCCCAAGCTTGGACGCTTGAGTCTTCCTAGAATTTGACTTGGGGTGCCTTGCATATCCCCAAGCTTAGGCTCTTGCCGCTCCTTATTCCTTCATCCATCGTGATAACACCCAAAACTTGAAAATTTCAGCACACAAAACTCAACAAAACTTCGTGAGATCAGTTAGTATAGTAAACATATAAAATACTTTAGGTAATGTTATAAATTGATTCATATTGCATAAGGTACTATATTTTAACTTCTCCATGGCTTATACCCCCCGATATAATCCATAGCATCATCAAAACAAGCAAACTATGCAAGCAAAGAACAGAATCTGTCTAAAACAGAATAGTTTGTAATGATCTGTAAAGAAACTATACTTATATAACTCCAAAAATTCTGAAAAATTAGGGAAACCTGGGGAATTTGTATACCAATACTGTGTAAACAAATCAAATCAAAAAGACATTCCAGTAAAATCAGAGAAATTCTGCACTGGACGCTAAAGTTTTTGTTTTTGCATCGTATCAATTCTACTCATCATGCAAGTCATCCCAAAGGCTTTACTTGGCACAAACACTAATTTAAACACAAAAACACAATTGTTAGAGCACATTTCTCCATGTGTGGTTTTGGTAATTGATGACATCCCTATGGACTAATGGTTGACTTGATTTATATTCGAAGGATTTGTCCATAGGCATTTATTGAAGTCCATTTGTTGGTTTCAAGGAGTTTATGTGATGACCAAGGTGGTATTCAAGTATTTATCCAAAGATTGGTAATGTGAGAGTTGAGCTTATTGCAAGCATGTCTTTAAGAACAAGATTGTGGGAACATTCATGGTTACCTTCAAGACATCATCTCTATGAAGAGAAAAGATAAGATACATGGTTCATCAAGACTAAGGCAAAGAGTGATTCAAGTTGATCAACACACAAAGAGTAGAAGATGTACCAAGTGGGATCAAGTGATCTCATGGTATGGTAAGTATTGTCCATTACGCTTTGTGTACTAACCCATGATCTTTGTGAGTGCTCTTTGTGGGGTTAGGTATGTTTCCATGGGCATGCATCAAAAGGAAGATCTCATACAACCCATGGAGGATGACATCAAGTTGTGATCGTCATCACGGTTGAGGTGTGCAAGTTCAAGTGGAGCATCACGAAGAGATCACATGCTTGAATCTTGTCGTCCATTATGGTGATAATGGACATGTGAAGATGTGCCAAAGAGAGGCTCACCCATAGTGGAGTATGGGGGAGCAATCTACTAGTCTTCATCGAGTCGGCGCAATCAAGAAAGGTGGTCCATTTTGAGGAGGACAAGATCGTCATCATCTAGCTCAAGTGGACTATGCGCAAGGCAAAGGTTTGCCCTTGATAGGTTTTCTATTTTACCGGTCTCATGGTGGTAGTTGGGAGACCAGGTTATAGGATCGATTGTCGTACTATCAAGGGGGGCTCTCAAGTGAGTAGCTTGATCGTATTGTTCGTTGAGAGCTCAAACCATTTTCATCCTTGCATCATCTTTCCTTGTTCTTGTTCGGTGTTTCTCTTTGTGAGTTTTAGAGCTTATGGTCATCTTCATGACAAGCTCGAGTTCATTGAATACGGAGTTCATATGCATCTTCTATGATGTTTTCGATGTTGGAGTCTTTGTCGGTTCTTCATTCATAGAGGTTTCACATCTCTATATCATTGGCATTTTTATACTGCCTCTCCTTAATATAACCAATGAGCTTGAGTTTGCTCAATTCGGTGCTCATTTGCAGAAGTTATGGTAGTTTTCTGGTGCTCCTGCATTCATCTGTTGCCTTTGTTCTGGTCCGGAGGGAACCAAGCGGAAGTACCGCGCAAGGCAGCGGTACTGCCGCTTATTAGGTGTAGTACCGCTCTGGGCAACGGTAGTACCGCTTATGGGCGGTAGTGCCATTGCCCAGTGCCGCGCTGTACAGCTGGCTTCGGGGTCTCGACTTTTCGTGTCGGATTGAGCGGTTTTTGGCCGGTAGTATAGTGCGGTAGTACCGCTCCCAAGCGGTAGTACCGCCTATTACTACCGTGCCACTTTTGCCCTTCTTTCTGGGCCTGGAACGCTCAGCAAACCATGAGCGGTAGTAGGCAGCGGTACTACCGCTTATTAGGGGTAGTATCGCTCTGGGCAGCGGTAGTACAACTTAGGCGGAACTGCCTCCACCCCTACTGCCTCTCTGTGTTTGAGAGCAACTGCAATGCAACCCCAACGGGAGTACCGCTGGGGCGAGTGGCAGTACCGCTCCGGCGGCACTACCACCTCGTGGACTCGTGCCATTGCACTATGTGGCTGGCTCTGCCGCCCAAGCGGTAGTACCGCTTGTGTGCGGGCTGAGGGGGTAACGGTTGGATTTTTCCCTTCCTATAAAAGGGGGTCTTCTTCCCTAATGAATCTAATCTCTTGATCGTGTTCTTCCCCCATTGTTGACCTTCTTCGAGCTTGCTAACTCTCCATCCCTCCAATGATTCTTGCTAGTTCTTGAGGGAAAGGAGAG
The DNA here is from genome assembly GCA_039707655.1 of Elymus sibiricus. Classification (NCBI taxonomy): domain Eukaryota; kingdom Viridiplantae; phylum Streptophyta; class Magnoliopsida; order Poales; family Poaceae; genus Elymus; species Elymus sibiricus. The sequence goes on along the minus strand of CM077667.1, from coordinate 448,135,245 downwards.
AGGAGATCTAGATCCACATTTCAACCAATCACTTTCTCCTCTTTGTGAAGGGAACCCCTTGGATCTAGATCTTGGAGTTCTTCGTGTTCTTCTTTGTTCTTCCTCTCATTGTCTTCCATAGCATTAGTTGTTGTGGTGGGATTTGGGAGAGAAGGACTTGGGCACTCCGTGTGCCCTTGCCATTGCATTTGGTGCATAGGTTTGAGTTCTCCACGGTAATACGTGGAAGGCAACCGTGGATACGGCCAACCATGGATTGTGAAAGAATGGTGGAAAAAGGAATAAACTTTACTTTATGTTTGGGAACTGCCTATGATATATCTAGCATGGAAAGTATTGTGAAATACTTTGTCGTTTTCGTTGACAGGAAAGGCATGCCACTCAAAATATTTTTCTCTCTCAATTTAAAACTTTGAGCTCTCGCACCTCTACAAATCCCTACTTCCCTCTGCGAAGGGCCTATCTATTTACTTTATGCAATTTTTATTTTTATTTGAGTCTCCATCTTCTCTTATAAAGCACTAACTAGGGGGCACTATGATCATACTTGAGCATTGGTTGTAGTTAATATTTGAGTGTGTTTCATGAATGGATCAATGATTGAGCATGATGGGCTAGGGATAACTTTCTTGAGTGTTGATATTTTGAAAGACATGGTTGCTTGTTGGCATGCTTGAGTATTAAAGTCATTGTGGTAAAACTAGACTATTGTTTTGAACCATCTAAAAGTCCAAATGTCCATGCTACAAAAGAAAAGAATATGTGATGAACATGTTAGGCAGCATTCCACATCAAAAAAATTGTTTTTATCATTCACCTACTCGAGGACGAGTAGGAATTAAGCTTGGGGATGCTGATACGTCTCCAACGTATCTATAATTTTTGCTTGTTCCATGATGTTATATTATCATTCTTGGATGTTTTACAATCATTTTATAGCAACTTTATATCATTTTTTGGGACTAACCTATTGACATAATGCCAAAGTGCCAGTTACTGTTTTTGCTTGTTTTTTACTTCGCAGAATATCAGTACCAAACGAAGCCCAAACATCGTGAAACTTTTTGGAGATTTTTTTTGGGGTAGAAGACATCCAGTGGGCCAAAGAAGTGCCAGAGCGGAGGGTCGAGGAGACCACAACCCACCAGGGCGCGCCAGAGGCCCTGGGCGCGCCCTGATGGGTTGTGCCCTCCTCGGGACCCCTCCCCACCGCCTCTGATGCCTATAAATACCTCCAATATTCCAAAAACCCAGGGGGAGTCGACGAAAAACACATCCAGCCGCCGCAAGTTCCAGAACCGTGAGATCCAATCTAACACCATCACGGAGGGGTTCATCATCCTCATTTGTGCCTCTCCGGTGATGCGTGAGTAGTCCACCATAGACCTACGGGTCCGTAGGCAATATCTAGATGGCTTCTTCTCTCTCTCTTTTGATTCTCAATACAATGGTCTCTTGGTGATCTATTTGATGTAAACTTTTGCGGTGTGTTTGTTGGGATCCGATGAATTTTGAGTTCATGATCAGTTTCTATCCATGAATATTATTTGAGTCTTCTTTGATCTCTTATATGCATGATTACTTATAGCCTCGTATTTCTTCTTCGAATCTTTGGTTTAGTTAGGCCAACTAGATCGATTTTTCTTGCCATGGGAAGAGGTGCTTTGTGATGGGTTCGATCTTGCGGTGTCCTCTCCCAGTGACAGAAGGGGCAGCGAGGCACGCATGTATCGTTGCTATTAAGGATAACAAGATGGGTTATATTCCTACATGAATAGATCTTGTCTACATCATGTCACCGTTCTTATTGCATTACTCCATTTTTCCATGAACTTAATACACTAGATGCATGCTGGATAGCGGTCGATGTGTGGAGTAATAGTAGTAGATGCAGAATCATTTCGGTCTACTAATCTTGGACGTGATGCCTATATAATGATCATCGCCTTGGATATCGTCATGATTATTCGATCTTCTATCAATTGCCAACAGTAATTTGTTCACCCACCGTGTGCTATACTCATGAGAGAAGCCACTAGTGAAACCTACGTCCCCCGGGTCTACTTTTCCAACATATTGCTTTCCGATCTATCTTTTTGCCGCTTTTGTTTTCAGATCTATTATTCCAAAAAAACCAAAAATACCTTGCTGCACTTTTTATTTGTCTCTTTTATTTCGTGTTCTTGAGAGATCTATCTATCCAATCTATCATATCCTAATCTATCTTTTTACCGTAGAGAGATTGACAACCTCTCTTTCACGTCGGGTTGCAAGTATTTGTTCTTTGTGTGCAGGTGTTGTTTATTGGGTGTTGGTGATCCTCCTACTGGTTCGATACCTTGGTTTCATAACTGAGGGAAATACTTACCATCGTTGTGCTGCATCATCTCTTCCTCTTTGGGGAAATACCGACGCAGTCTCAAGCCACGTCAAAGGAATCTCTGGCGCCGTTGCCGGGGAGGAAGCGGTCTCTTCTACGTGCCAATCTCTGGCGCTGAGGAGACACAATCAACATCTACCAGGTTCCTAATCACAAATCTCATCTCCTTGCAATTACATTATTTGCCATTTGCCTCTCGTTTTCCGCTCCCCCACTTCACAAAAATTTATTGTGATGATTGCATGCCTCCTATTTATGATGATGGTGATGACATGTATGCTATAGTGAGTAATGATAACCATGAAACTTATCATCATTATTTTAATTTGCAATGTGGTTATGTCAATCAAGTGTCTCATGATAGTTAGTTTGTCGAGTTTGCTCCCAGTACCATGGATGAAAAGGAATTTTCTTATGTGGAGAGTAATGAAAATTCTATGTTTGTGCATCATGAAAAGAATGATTTATGTGATACTTATATTGTTGAATTCCTTCATGATGCTACTGAAATTTATTATGAGGGAGGAAAATATGCTTGTAGGAATTGCAATAATATCAAGTTTCCTCTCTATGTGTTCAAAGTTTTGAAGTTATGCTTGTTTTGCCTTCCTATGCTAGTTGATTCTTGTTCCCATAAATTGTTTGCTCACAAAATCCCTATGCATAGGAAGTGGGTTAGACTTAAATCTGTTTGTCATGAGATTCATGTTGCTCTTTTGCATATTTCAATTACTACTTTTTATGTTAGCATCATTGAAATCATCATGCCTAGCTAGGAGCGTAAAACGATAGCGCTTGTTGGGAGGCAACCCAATGAATAAATTTATTTTCATATTTTCTTTCTATTTTTGAGTGTTGACACAATCATGCCTCTGTTATGATTGTGTTCTTATGTTTTATTTATTGTTTGTGCCAAGTAAAGCCTTTAGGATGATTCATAAGATGAGTAGAAACAATGCTGAATCTGAAACACAAACTTTGCCTCCAGTGTTCGAATTTTCATTTTTTTTACTGGAATGTGATATTGAGCTGAAATTTTAACACAGTGTTGCTATACAAATTCTTTATGTTGTCCTAATTTTTCAGAATTTTTAGAGTTACATAAGTATGGTTAGAGTATAGATCACTACAGATTGTTCTGTTTAAGACAGATTCTGTTTTCGTTGCATTGTGTGCTTGTTTTGATGAATCTACGGGTTGTATTGAAGGGTATGAGCCATGGTAAAGTTAAAATATAGTACGTATAATGCAATAATAAAATTTGAATGGGTTTGCAATAGTACTTAAAGTAGTGATTGGCTTTATTATACTAACGGATCTCACGATGGTTTTGTTGAGTTTTGTGTGACTGAAGTTTTCAAGTTTTGGGTGAGATCACGATGGATGAAGGAATAAGGAGTGAAAAGAGCCTAAGCTTGGGGATGCTACAGCACCCCCAAGATATATCCAAAGAGGAACAAGCAACTAAGCTTGGGGATGCCCCGAGTGGCATCCCCTCTTTCTTCTAACTGTTGGAAATATGCCCTAGAGGCAATAATAAATTAGTTATTATCATATTTCCTTGTTCATGATATATAATCGTTTATTATCCATGCTATAATTGTATTGATTGGAAACTCACATACATGTGTGGGTACATAGACAACACTGTGTCCCTAGTATGCCTCTAATAAGACTAGCTCGTTGATCAAAGATGGTTAAGGTTTCCTAGCCATAGACATGAGATGTCATTTGATAACGTGATCACATCATTAGGAGAATGATGTGATGGACAAGACCCAAACTGTGAACGTAGCATATGATCGTGTCAGTTTATTGCTATTGTTTTCTGCATGTCAAGTATTTGTTCCTATGACCATGAGATCATGCAACTCACTGACACCGGAGGAATACCTTGTGTGTATCAAACGTCACAACGTAACTGGGTGACTATAAAGATGCTCTACAGGTATCTCCGAAGGTGTCTGTTGAGTTGGCATGGATCAAGACTGGGATTTGTTACTCCGTGTGACGGAGAGGTATCTCAGGGCCCACTCGGTAATACAATATCATAATGAGCCTTGCAAGCAAAGTGACTAAAGTGTTAGCCACGGGATCTTGTATTACGGAACGAGTAAAGAGACTTGCCGGTAACGAGATTGAACTAGGTATGGAGATATCGACGATCGAATCTCGGGCAAGTAACATACCGATGAACAAAGGGAACATCGTACGGGATTAACTGAATCCTTGACATATAGGTTCAACCGATAAAGATCTTCATAGAATATGTAGGAACCAATATGGGGATCCAGATCCCGCTATTGGTTATTGACCGTAGAGGTGTCTCGGTCATGTCTACATAGTTCTCGAACCCGCAGGGTCTGCACGCTTAACGTTCGGTGACGTTTCGGTAGTATTGAGCTATGCATGGTGGTGACCGAAGGTTTTTCGGAGTCCTAGATGAGATCCTGGACGTCACAAGGAGCTCCGGAATGGTCCGGAGGTAAAGATTTATATATGGGAAGTCATATTTTGGCGACCGGAAAAGTTTCGGGTTTTTCCGGTATTGTACCGGGAAGCTTCTAGAAGGTTCCGGAAACTTCCGGAGGAGTCCGGAAGTCCACCAAGGGTTCCACCACATCCCAAGGGTTTGCATGGGCTGAGGGGAGGCGCCCTGGCCTTATTGGGCCAGGCGCACAAGTCCCTCAAGGCCCATGTGGCTTGGGAGAGGTGGAAAGTCCACCTGTTTATGGAAAGGGAGGGAATTGGACTAGGAGTCCAACTCCTCCCCCTTGGCTACACCCTAGGGCTTGGAGGGGCTGATCTCCACGCCCCTCCACCTATATATAGAGGGGAGGGGGCGCCCCAAGAGCACACACGAAGCCCTTGGCGCCTCTCTCTCTCCCTAGATCGTTTTCTACTCCGTTCGCGGTTTCGGTAGCGCTAGGCGTAGCCCTGCCGGGATAGCACCACCACCACCGCCACCACGCCGTTGTGTTGCCGGAGAACTCATCTACCTCTCCACTCTCCCTTGCTGGATTAAGGAGGCGGAGTTCGTCATCGAGCTGTACGTGTGCTGGACGCGGAGGTGCTGTCCGTTCGGCGCTAGATCGGAAGGACCGTGATTGGATCGCAGGACGAATCGTGATTGGATCGCGGGACGGCTTGCGATTTGGATCGCGAAGACGTTCGACTACATCAACTGCGTTTCTTAATGCTTCCCGCTTAGCGATCTACAAGGGTACGTAGATCTACTCTCCCTCTCGTAGATGCTCATCACCATGGATAGATCTTGCGTGTGCGTAGGAAATTTTTTGTTTCCCATGCAACGTTCCCCAACAGTGGCATCATGAGCTAGGTCTATGCGTAGATGAGATCACGAGTAGAACACAAAGGAGTTTGTGGGCATTGATATTCAGATTGCTTCCTCCCTTGGTCTTTTCTTGATTCAGCGGTATTGTGGGATGAAGCGGCCCGGACCAACCTTACTCGTACGCTTATGAGGGACCGGTTCCATCAACTGACATGTAACTTTGTTGCATAAAGATGGCTGGCGGGTGTCTGTCTCTCCCACTTTAGTTGAATCGGATTCGACAAAGGCGGTCCTTGAGAAGGTTGAATAGCAATTTGTGTATCACCGTTGTGGTTTATGCGTAGGTAAGAATCGTTCTTGCTAGATACCCGTAGCAGCCACGTAAAACATGCAACAACAATTAGAGGACGTCTAACTTGTTTTTGCAGGGTATGCTGTGATGTGATATGGCCAATTACATGATGAGATATATGTGATGTATGAGATGATCATGTATTGTATAGAATATCACGACTTGCATGTCGATGAGTACGGCAACCGGCAGGAGCCATAGGGTTGTCTTTAATTTATTTTCGCCGTTTTGCTTTACTTTATCACTATGAGTTAGCAATAGTCGTAGAAGCAACAGTTGGCGTGACAACCTCATGGCGACACGTTGATGGAGATCAAGATGATGGAGATCATGGTGTCATGCCGGTGACGATGGAGATCATGCCGGTGCTTTGGAGATGGAGATCAAAAGCACAAGTTCATGGCCATATCATGTCACTTATGATTTGCATGTGATGTTAATCCTTTTATGCATCTTATTTTGCTTAGGACGACGGTAGCATTATAAGGTGATCCCTCACTGAAATTTCAAGATAAAATTGTGTTCTCCCCGAGTGTGCACCGTTGCGAAAGTTCGTCGTTTCGAGACACCACGTGATGATCGGGTGTGATAGACTCTACGTTCGCATACAACGGGTGCAAGCCAGTGTTGCACATGCGGAACACTCGGGTTAAACTTGACGAGCCTAGCATGTATAGACATGGCCTCGGAACACAAGAGACCGAAAGGTCGAGCATGAGTCATATAGTAGATATGATCAACATGGAGATGTTCACCATTGAAACCACCTCATCTCACGTGATGATCGGACTTGGGTTGGTGGATTTGGATCATGTCACACTTAGACAACCTGAGGGATGTTGATTTGAGTGGGAGTTCTTAAGTAATATGATTAATTGAACTCATTATCATGAACATAGTCAAAATGTATTTGCAAATTATGTTGTAGATCACTAGCTCGCGTTGTAGCTCCCTTGAATTTTTATATGTTCCTAGAGAAATAGATTTGAAAGATGATGGTAGCAATAATACGGACTGGGTCCGTGATCTGAGGATTGTCCTCATTGCTGCACAGAAGGCTTATGTCCTTAATGCACCGCTCGGTGCGCCACCCCCCTCAAACATCGTCTGTAGATGTTGTGAACATCTGACAGGCACGTTCTGATGACTACTTGATAGTTCAGTGCGTCATGCATTACGGCTTAGAATTGAGGCTCCAAAACGTTTTGAACGTCACGGAACATATGAGATGTTCTAAGAGCTGAAATTGGGATTTCAGGCTCGTGCTGTGTTGAGATGTATGAGACCTCCAACAAGATTCTTTGCCTGCAAGATGAAGGAGAATAGCTCAGTCAGTGAGCATGTGCTCAGATTGTGTGGGTGCTACAATCGCTTGAATTGAGTGGGAGTTGATCTTCCAGATAAGATAGTGATTGATATAGTTCTCCAAGTCACTGCCACAAAGCTACTAGAGCTTCGTGATGAACTATGAAATGCCAGGGATGGAAATAATGATCCCCGAGCTATTCGCGATGTTTGACACCACGAAGGTAGAAATCAAGAAGGAGCATCAAGTGTTGATGGTTAGTAAAACCACTAGTTTCGAGAAGGGCAAGGGCAAGGAGGGAAACTTCATGGATGGCAAGCCAGTTGCTGCTCCAGTGAAGAAACCCAAGGTTGAACCCAAACCCGATACTAAGTGCTTCTATTACGAGGAGAACGGTCACTGAAGCGGAACTGCCCTATATACTTGGTAGATAAGTAGGCTGGCAACGTCAACAGAAGTATATTTGATATACGTTTTATTCATGTGTACCTTGCTAGTACTCCTAGTAGCACCTGGGTATTAGATACCGGTTCAGTTGCTAAATGTTGGTAACTCGAAATAAAAGCTACGGAATAAACGGAGACTAGCTAAGGGCGAGGTGACGATGTGTGTTGGAAGTGTTTCCAAGGTTGATGTGATCACCATCGCACGCTCTCTCTACCTTCGGGATTAGTGATGAACCTAAATAAATGTTATTTGGTGTTTGCGTTGAGCATAAACGTGATTAGATCGTGTTTATTGCAATACGGTTATTCATTTAAGTTAGAGAATAATCGTTATTCTGTTTACATGAATAATACCTTCAATGGTCATGCAGCCAATGTGAATGGTTCATTGAATCTCGATCGTAGTAATACACATGTTCATTGATGCCAAAAAGATGCAAAGTTAATAATGATAGTACCACATACTTGTGGCACTGCCGCTAAAGGTCATATTGGTGTAAAACGCATGTAGAAACTCCATGCTGATGGATCTTTGGACTCACTCGATTTCGAATCGGTTGAGACATGCAGACCATGCCTCATGGGAAAGATGACTAAAACCCCGTTTTCCGGCTTGATGGAGCGGGCAAGTGACTTATTGGAAATGATACATGTTGATGTATGCGGTCCAATGAGTGTTGAAGCATGCGGTGGATATCGCTATTTTCTTACCTTCACTGATGATTTGAGTAGATATGGGGATATTTACTTAATGAAACACAAGTCTGAAACGTTTGAAAAGTTCAAACAAATTCAGAGTGAAGTTTGAGATCATCGTGACAAGAAGATAAAATGTCTACGATGTGATCGTGGAGGTAAATATCTGAGTTACGAGTTTGGTATGCAACTCAAGACAATGTGGAAGTTGTTTCACAACTCACGCCACCTGGAACACCATAGTGTGATGGTGTGTCCGAACGTCGTAGTCGTGCTCTATTGGATATGGTGCGTACTATGATGTCTCTTATCAATTTTCCACTATCGTTTTGGGTTATGCATTAGAGACAACCACATTCACTTTAAAATAGGGCACCATCTAAGTCCGTTGAGATGACACCGTATGATTTTTGGTTTGGCAGAAACCTAAGGTGTCATTTCTCAGAGTTTGGGAATGCGACGCTTATGTCTGATAAGCTCAAACCCAAAGCGGAAAAGTGCATCTTCATAAGATACCCTGAGGAAACAGTCGGGTATACCTTCTATCTCGGATCCAAGGGCAAAGTGTTTGTTGCTTAAAACGGGTCCTTTCTCGAGAAAAAGTTTCTCTCGAAAGAATTGAGTGGGAGGAAAGTAGAACTTGATGAGGTTGTTGAACCGTCACTTCAGTTGGATAGTAGCACGACGCAGAAAGATGTTTCTGTGGCGCCTACACCGAATGAAGAGGAAGTTAATGATGATGATCATAACACTTCGGATCAATTTACTACCGAACCTCGTAGGCCGACAAGAACTCGTACCGCCTCTGAGTGGTATGTCAATCCTGTCTTGGAGGTCATGTTGTTAGACAACAGTGAACCTACGAGCTATGAAGAAGCGATGGTGGGCCCGGATTCCAACAAATGGCTAGGAGCCATGAAATCCGAGAAAGGATCCACGTATGAAAACCAAGTATGGACTTTGGTAGACTTGCCCGTTGAACGGCAGGCCGTTGAGTACAAATGGACCTTTAAGAAGAAGACAAACGCTGATGATAAATGTCACCATTTATAAAGCTCGACTTGTCGCAAAGAAGTTTTCGACAAGTTCAAGAAGTTGCCTACGATGAGACTTTCTCACTCGTAGCGATGCTAAAAGTCTGTTGGAATTATGTTAACAGTTGCTGCATTTTTCAATTATGAAATCTGGCAGATGGATGTCAAAACATCGTTTCCTTAATGGTTTCTTTGAGGAAAGGTTGTATGTGATACAACCAGAAGGTTTTGTCAGTCCTAAGGATGCTAAAATGTATGCAAGCTTCAGCAATCTTTTTATGGACTGGAGCAAGCATCTCGGAGTTGGAATATACGCTTTGATGAGGTGATCAAAGTTTTTGGGTCTATACAAAGTTTATGAAAAACTTGTATTTACAATAAAGTGAGTGGGAGCACTATAGAATTTCTGATAAGTATATGTGGATGACATATTGTTGATCGGAAATGATGTAGAATTTCCGGAAAGCATAAAGGGTTGTTTGAAAGGAGTTTTTCAAAGGAAGACCTGGAATGAAGCTACTTAAATATTGGGCATCAGGATCTATAGAGATACATCAAGACGTCTGATAAGACTTTCAATGAGTACATACCTTGACAAGATTTTGAAAGAGTTCAAAATGGATCAGTCAAAGAAAGAGTTCTTGCCTGATTTGTAAGGTGTGGAGTTGAGTGAGACTCAAAGCTCGACCACGGCAGAAGAAAGAGAAAGGACGAAGGTCGTCCCCTATGCCTTATCCATAGGCTCTGTGTAGTATGCCATGCTGTGTACCGCACCTGGTGTGTGCCTTGCCATGAGTCTGTCAAGGGGTACAAGAGTGGTCCAGGAGTGGATCACTGGACAGCGGTCAAAATTATCCTTAGTAACTAGGGGACTTATGGAGGTGATAAAGAGTTCGTCGTAAAGGGTTACGTCGATGTAAGCTTTAACACCAATCCGGATGACTCTTAGTAGCAATCCGGATACGTATAGTGGAGCATCCATTTGGAAATGGCTCCAAGTGGAGCGTGGTAGCAGTATCTACAGTATGACATAAAGATTTGCAAAGTACACACGGATCTGAATGTCGCAGACCCGTTGACTAAAACCTCTTTCATATGCAAAACATGATCGAACCCCAGAACTCATTGGGTGTGAGATTCATAACAATGTAAATCACATAGCGATGTGAGCTAGATTATTGACTCTAGTGCAAGTGGGAGACTGTTGGAAATATGCCCTAGAGGCAATAATAAATTAGTTATTATCATATTTCCTTATTCATGATAATCGTTTATTATCCATGCTATAATTGTATTGATTGGAAACTCAAATACATGTGTGGGTACATAGACAACACTGTGTCCCTAGTATGCCTCTAATAAGACTAGCTCGTTGATCAAAGATGGTTAAGGTTTCCTAGCCATAGACATGAGATGTCTTTTGATAACGTGATCACATCATTAGGAGAATGATGTGATGGACAAGACCCAAACTGTGAACGTAGCATATGATCGTGTCAGTTTATTGCTATTGTTTTCTGCATGTCAAGTATTTGTTCCTATGACCATGAGATCATGCAACTCACTGCCACCGGAGGAATACCTTGTGTGTATCAAACGTCACAACGTAACTGGGTGACTATAAAGATGCTCTACAGGTATCTCCGAAGGTGTCTGTTGAGTTGGCATGGATCAAGACTGGGGTTTGTTACTCCGTGTGACGGAGAGGTATCTCAGCACCCACTTGGTAATACAATATCATAATGAGCCTTGCAAGCAAAGTGACTAAAGTGTTAGCCACGGGATCTTGTATTACGGAACGAGTAAAGAGACTTGCCGGTAATGAGATTGAACTAGGTATGGAGATACCGACGATCGAATCTCGGGCAAGTAACATACCGATGAACAAAGGGAACATCGTACGGGATTAACTGAATCCTTGACATAGAGGTTCAACCGATAAAGATCTTCGTAGAATATGTAGGAACCAATATGGGCATCCAGGTCCTGCTATTGGTTATTGACCGTAGAGGTGTCTCGGTCATGTCTACATAGTTCTCGAACCCGCAGGGTCTACACACTTAACGTTCGATGACGTTTCGGTAGTATTGACTTATGCATGGTGGTGACCGAAGGTTGTTCGGAGTCCCGGATGAGATCCCGGACGTCACGAGGAGCTCCGGAATGGTCCGAAGGTAAAGATTTATATATGGGAAGTCATATTTTGGCGACCGGAAAAGTTTCGGGTTTTTCCGGTATTTTACCGGGAAGCTTCTAGAAGGTTCCGGAAACTTCCGGAGGAGTCCAGAAGTCCACCAAGGGTTCCACCACGTCCCAAGGGTTTGCATGGGCTGAGGGGAGGCGCCCTGGCCTTATTGGGCCAGGCGCACAAGTCCCTCAACGCCCATGTGGCTTGGGAGAGGTGGAAAGTCCACCTGTTTATGGAAAGGGAGGGAATTGGACTAGGAGTCCAACTCCTCCCCCTTGGCTGCGCCCTAGGGCTTGGAGGGGCTGATCTCCACGCCCCTCCACCTATATATAGAGGGAAGGGGGCGCCCCAAGAGCACACACGAAGCCCTTGGCGCCCCTCTCTCTCCCTAGATCGTTTTCTCCTCCGTTCGTGGTTTCGGTAGCGCTAGGCGTAGCCCTGCCGGGATAGAACCACCACCACGCCATCGTGTTGCCGGAGAACTCATCTACCTCTCCGCTCTCCCTTGCTGGATCAAGGAGGCGGAGATCGTCATCGAGCTGTACGTGTGCTGAACGCGGAGGTGTCGTCCGTTCGGCGCTAGATCGAAAGGACCGTGATTGGATCGCGGGACGGATCGTGATTGGATCGCGGGATGGATCGTGATTGGATCGCGGGACGGCTTGCGATTTGGATTGCGAAGACGTTCGACTACATCAACCGCGTTTCTTAACGCTTCCCGCTTAGTGATCTACAAGGGTACGTAGATCCACTCCCCCTCTCGTAGATGCTCATCACCATGGATAGATCTTGCGTGTGCGTAGGAAATTTTTTGTTTCACATGCAATGTTCCCCAACACTAACGACCATCGGTATTTTACTTGGAGCTATATTTTTATTCGTCACATATCATGAGTTTTGCTTGGAGCGTCTTGTATCATTTGAGTCTTTGCTTGCTTTGCTTTTTAGTTTGTCACTAGTATCCTTGCTGGACACACCTATTTGAGAGAGCCAAAATTATGCTATGATTTGTTAGAATTGCTCTATATGCTTCACTTAAACTTTTTGAGCTATGGAATTGCTCTAGTGCTTCACTTATATCTTTTTGAGCATGGTGTGCTTAGAAATTTTTGAAAAATCCTCTCATGCTTCACTTATACTATTTTGAGAGATGAAACTTTTATGCTCATGTTCTTCACTTAAATTTGTGTGAGCTTGTCAAAAGCAATGGCAATATATGAAACTAGTCCCAAAGTGATAGATATCCAAGGAGGATATAATAAAAACTTTCATGAAGATCATTGGGCAAATTAAACTTGATTCCTTGTAATAGTTTTGAGACATGATGATAGTGATATGTGAGTCATGTTAGTGAGTAATTATGCTTTAGTAAGAATATTGGTGTTAAGGTTTGTGATTCCCTATGCAAGTACGAAAGTCAATAGTTATGCAATGAAATTACATCCTACCTATGGTGCATTATTCGATTTAGTTATGCTCAATGCTCGCTTATGTGAATTTTCGTTTCTTGGTTGGTTGCTTCTCAATCTATTTGCTAGCCTCCACTTGTACTAAGTAGAAACACTACTTGTGCATCCAAAATCCTTAAACCCAGTTTTGCCTTATGAGTCCACCATACCTACCTATATGCGGTATTTCCATGCCGTTCTAAGCAAATTTGTATGTGCCATCTCTACTTTTCAAAATAAATTTCCTTTTTGTGTGCTCGTACCGCTCATGAAATGTTAGGGGGTCTCCAATATTTTTCCATGCTAGATGTGTTATTCTCAAGATTAGTGTTTATTCACTTGTCATTGCACGAGAGTACGGCGGTAATAGGGATGCCCAGTCCCGAAATGAAAAAGAAAAAAAATACTTTATGTTGTCAAATAATAAATTCCTTGGAAAGTGTTGGTATGGAAGGCAACCGTGGATACGGCCAGCCATGGATTGTGAAAGAATGATGGAAAAGGAATAAACTTACTTTATGTTTGGGAACCGCCTATGATATATCTAGCATGGAAAGTATTGTGAACTACTTTGTCGTTTTCGTTGACAGGAAAGGCATGCCACTCAAAAGATTTTTCTCTCTCAATTTAAAACTTTGAGCTTTGGCACCTCTACAAATCCTTACTTCCCTCTGCGAAGGGCCTATCTATTTACTTTATGCAATTTTTATTTTTATTTGAGTCTCCATCTTCTCTTATAAAGCACCAACTAAGGGGCACTATGATCATACTTAGCATTGGGTGTAGTTAATATTTGAGTGTGTTTCATGAATGGATCAATGATTGAGCATGATGGGCTATGGATAACTTTCTTTAGTGTTGATATTTTGAAAGACATGGTTGCTTGTTGGCATGCTTGAGTATTAAAGTCATTATGTTAAAACTAGACTATTGCTTTGAACCATCTAAAAGTCCAAATGTCCATGCTACAAAAGAAAAGAATATGTGATGACCATGTTAGGCAGCATTCCACATCAAAAAATTTGTTTTTATCATTCACCTACTCGAGGACGAGTAGGAATTAAGCTTGGGGATGCTGATACGTCTCCAACGTATCTATAATTTTTGCTTGTTCCATGCTGTTATATTGTTATTCTTAGATGTTTTACAATCATTTTATAGCAATTTTATATCATTTTTGGGACTAACCTGTTGACATAGTGCCAAAGTGCCAGTTGATATTTTTGCTTGTTTTTTACTTCGCAGAATATCAGTACCAAACGAAGCCCAAACATCGCGAAACTTTTTGGAGATTTTTTTTGGGCCAGAAGACATCCAGTGGGCCAAAGAAGTGCCAGAGGGGAGGGTCGTCGAGACCACAACCCACCAGGGCGTGCCAGAGGCCCTGGACGCGCCCTGATGGGTTGTGCCCTCCTCGGGAGCACTCTCCACCGCATCTGATGCCTATAAATACCCCAATATTCCAAAAACCCTGGGGCAGTCGACGAAAAACACATCCAGCCGCCGCAAGTTCCAGAACTGCGAGATCCAATCTAACACCATCACGGAGGGGTTCATCATCCTCATTGGTGCCTCTCCGATGATGCGTGAGTAGTCCACCATAGACCTATGGGTCCGTAGGCAGTAGCTAGATGGCTTCTTCTCTCTCTCTCTTTTGATTCTCAATACAATGGTCTCTTGGAGATCTATTTGATGTAAACTTTTGCGGTGTGTTTGTTGGGATCCGATGAATTTTGAGTTCATGATCAGTTTCTATCCATGAATATTATTTGAGTCTTCTTTGATCTCTTATACGCATGATTACTTATAGCCTCGTATTTCTTCTTTGAATCTTTGGTTTAGTTAGGCCAACTAGATCGATTTTTCTTGCCATGGGAAGAGGTGCTTTGTGATGGGTTCGATCTTGCGGTGTCCTCTCCCAGTGACAGAAGGGGCAGCGAGTCACGCATGTATCGTTGCTATTAAGGATAAGAAGATGGGGTCTATTCCTAAATGAATAGATCTTGTCTACATCATGTCACCGTTCTTATTGCATTACTCCATTTTTCCATGAACTTAATACACTAGATGCATGTTAGATAGCGGTTGATGTGTGGAGTAATATTAGTAGATACAGAATCGTTTCGGTCTACTAATCTTGGACGTGATGCCTAATAATGATCATCGCCTTGGATATCGTCATGATTATTTGATCTTCTATCAATTGCCCAACAGTAATTTGTTCACCCACCGTGTGATATACTCATGAGAGAAGCCACTAGTGAAACCTACGGCCCCCGGGTCTAATTTTCCAACATATTGCTTTCCGATCTATTTTTTGCCGCTTTTGTTTTCAGGTATATTATTCCAAAAAAAACCAAAAATACCTTGCTGCACTTTTTATTTGCCTCTTTTATTTTGCGTTCTTGAGAGAACTATCTATCCAATCTATCATATCCTAATCTATCTTTTTACCGTAGAGAGATTGACAACCTCTCTTTCGCGTTGGGTTGCAAGTATTTGTTCTTTGTGTGCAGGTGTTGTTTATTGGGTGTTGGTGATCCTCCTACTGGTTCGATACCTTGGTTTCATAACTGAGGGAAATACTTACCGTCGCTGTGCTGCATCATCCCTTCCTCTTTGGGGAAATACCGACGCAGTCTCAAGCCACGTCACGTACCCGTACAGTTAAAGAATTCTTGGATAATGCTTTTCCCTATGATATTCCCCTTCCCCGCAACAAAAACTTTTACATCTCGCTGCGGGGGAGTCTCCTCTTTGGGGTTTTTAATTTCATTATCCTTCTCAATTATAAAATCATACATGATAGCAACTTCAAGCAAATTACTAGCTAACGAAACAAGTAAAGTAGCAAAGATAAAATTTTTTATTTTTTTATTTTTATAGCAAGCAAAATATAACAGCAAATAAAAAGTAGAACAAGTGAATTATAATTTGTGATAAGGTACTTTATAGTAAGTTGGTGATACTCCCCGGCAACGGCGCCAGAAATCCTTTCTGATACTTGTGATCTGCGTTGGGTTTTTCCCCGAAGAGGAGGGGATGATGCAACACAGTATAGATAAGTATTTTCCTCGGTAACCAAGGTTATCGAACCAATAGGTGAACCACACAACTCCCGTCTTCATCGCCTACACACAAAAGAGCAAACACTTGCACCCAACGCGAGCAAGAGGGTTGTCAATCTCCTTGAACTCATTACTTGCAAGCTAATGAGTAGTGTAGATGATAGTTGATAATTATAAATTGCAAAATAAAATAAAAATTAAATAATGGCAGTATGGGTGTGTGTGTGTGTGTGTAAATAGACCCGGGGGCCATAGTGTTCGCTAGAGGCTTCTCTCTTAAATAAAGCATATGGTGGGTAAACAAATTACTGTTGGGCAATTAATAAAAAAACACATAGTTATGCAATATTTATTCACGACAATGATCATGTGTATATAGGCATCACGTCCATAAACAAGTAGACCAACTCATGTCTGCATCTACTACTATTACTCCACTTCGAGGGCGCTTCTATGCTTGCCTCTCTAGGTATTAAGTTCATGCAAATAGAGTAATGCTTGGAGAACGATGACATGATGTAGACAAAGTAAACTCAATTAATATGAATAAACCCCATCATTTTATCCTTAATGGCAGCAATAAAAATACGTGTCTTGTCCCCTACTTTGTCACTGGGATATAAAGCACCACAAGATTGAACCCACTACAACGCACCCCTCTCACTGAAGATAAACCAATTTAGTTGGCCAGACTAAACCGATAGATCGGAGAGATTTATGAAGCTATGATGATCATGCAAATAAGAATCAAATAAGTATTCAGAGATGACTCAAATCTTTTATCATAAATAATCTGAACATAAACCCACAATTCATCGGATCCCAACAAACACACCGTAAAAAAATATTACATCGAATAGATCATCGCGAAGATCGCGCTGAACTTTGTATTGAAGATCAAAGATAGAGAAGAAGCCATCTAGGTACTAGCTATGGACCCGTAGGTCTGTGGTGGACTACTCACACATCACCATGGGAGCAGCAAGGATGCTGTAGAGGCCCTCCGTGATTGACCCCCCCTCCGGCATGGCACCGAAAAAGGGCGCCAGATGATATCGCGACGGAACAGAGACTTGCGGTGGAGGAAAAAGTATTTCGGGGGCTCCCCTAGGGTTTTTGGAATATATGTGAATTTATAGGCCAGAGATCAGGGATGGAGGCGTTGGGGGCGGACACAAGCTAACAGGACGCGCTGACCCCCTGGGTGCGCCCTGTTGGCTTGGGGGGCCCTCTTGCGGCCTCCGGTTTTCTCCCGAAGCTTCCGGGTATTCTTTTGGTCAAGAAAAATCATAAAAAAGTTGTTTCGTGGCAATTGGACTTCGTTTGGTACTATAAAGCTGAAAAGCCAAAAACATGCAGAAAACAGCAACTAGCACTTGGCACTGGGTTAATAGTTTAGTGTTAAAAAATAATATGAATCAGCAAATAAATGCCCAAAAAGTATCCTAGAATGATAATATTATAGCATGGAACAATCAAAAATTATAGATACGTTGGAGACGTATCAAGCCCCTGCCTCAACGCCTCTGCTTAAGTGAAGCCACATCGAATCCTAGCAATGCTAGGCAAATCAAGCCTCCACACACCTTTCGTCGCATCAACGCACGGCGCCACCGACCACCTGGAGTAGCCTCCTGAAGAGCCGCCGTCGAAAACTCCGGAGCGGTCGGGATATACTCTCCACGCCATCCAGCGAGATGCCCCGCCTCCACCCTCCCTAGAGCCTCCCCGAGCTTCACCGACGGGCTCCCTAGGCGGTGGCGATACTATGGCAAGGGTAGGAGGGTGAGGTGACGACGTCAGTGGGGTTTCCCCTATCGCCAGAGCAGGAGCAACACGATGGTTCTCAGCGGGTGGAGTTGGTTCATAAGGCAAGCGTTGTGATTCCCGTAATTGAAAACTTTTTCAACATAGTTGTTATCACTTGTGAATTTTATTTCAACTATTTAAACCAATTTGTGACCCAATGAAATTTAGACGAATTTAAAAATATAATATCAAATATTGGTCTTATTTTAAAGATTTTGTGCTCCGCATTTCAAATAGAAATTTAAATACATACTTCTTAGTTTAAAAGATCTAAAAATAGCTAAGAAATCAAATATTAGCTTCTTGTGCGGTAAAGAGAGGAGAGATAACGTCAGAGCCATGCGTGCACTTTGCGTATCTCACTCTGACAAAAAGGTGATGGGACTCACATGGTGATTTGACATAAACATTCTATGTGGTAGGATAATATACAACATAAAAAAAATTCAGGCGAGCCTCCGCATGCACTAATCTTGGCAAAACCACATGGTGAATCTTTCCACAAGGTAGGTTTCCCCTTTGGAAATGCCCCCTCCCCCCTTCACACCCACAATCTGAGTGCGCTAGAGGGAATAGAAAGGGTAAGACAAAAATCCATATTTTCACCGTCGTCGTAGCCCAAAGACTTTGAGCGTGTTTGGTTAGTGGCATGGGCGCTGCACGCCTGGCCTGGGCTCTGCCTGAAACCTGTCTGGTATTTGTTTGGATGGTATCCTGGAAAACAAGGCACCTGCCTGGCCTGGGAGTCCTATCAATATAATTAGCCTGGTCCCAGATTAAAAAATAAAAGAAAGAAAAATGCTTAGCCGAGGCAACATGATTAGCCTAGCCCAGGCATACTTCTTCATCCGCCTGGCCATCTGCCTGAAACTCACAATCATCCATGAGTAGTACTATTCATTGGGTAAAATTTCTTTAAGCACTAAATTACAAAGTGACCATCCAAGACAGGAACCAAACACATATGTCCAGGCAAGCCTGGTCAGGCAGAAAAACTTCACCAGCCCAGGCTCAGTTCAAGCAGCGATTTTCCCCAGGCACAATGTTCAGGACTCTAACCAAACAGGCCCTTTGCATCCGTCCAAATCCAAAAATATGATGAACCAGCGACCGGGACGTACTAGTCGGTTTTGGCACATGCTATCAGCGACCAAAGTTAGAGGTGTCAGATGACGCATACTCCGTCTTCAAGATCAGTCGACGACAACAGTGGAGGGGACCACCACAATGGATGGACAACCTTTATTCCTCGCTGCCGTCGCGACCATCACCACCGTGGCCATGGTACCCCTCCAAAATTGTAGAATAATTTTTACTATGTACTCGTACTTAACACTAAATATTAAACAAACTAATGCAATTTGAAGACTATTTATCAAGATTATGACAATGTTTTAGACCAAATTATACTGAGATTGCAGGTGCACCGAAGCCCAGACCCTGTTCGATGCAAGGGGAGTAGGAGGGCCGCTTTCTGTCGGCACTTGCTTCTCAAGCCAAATCGGAAAGAAACGCTCGTCGTGTTGAATCTGGAACCCCACGAGGAAGGGCGAGTTCGAGCCGGCCCCCAACCGACCTACGGGTCTATAAAAGGGGCCGTCGCGCGATCCCCAGACCCCAACCAACCGACCCAGACGCCCCACAAAAGCAAGCGAGCGAGCGGGGGCACAAACGCGAAACCAAATCCAATCCTAGCGAGCTAGAGCGGCAACGGCGGCGGCAGCAATGTGCGACGTCGCGAACTCCATGCGCTACTGCCCGGACTGCCGCCGCGCCGTCGCGGTCGCCCTCGACCACGCCTCCGGGGACACCGTCTGCGCCCTGTGCGCGCGCGTCCTCGGCCAGCGCTACGTCGACCAGTCCTCCGAGTGGCGCACCTTCCTCAACCAGGTCGGGGGCGTCGACGGCGCCGGCGAGCATTCCCTCGCCCACGCCGGGACCACCATCGCCTGCCCCGCCGCAGGCGATGCGCATTCCAAAGCGGCCGGCGACGACGAGACGCACGCAGGGGAGGGCGCCTTCTTGGGAGCACTGCCGAGGATGCGCGGCGCGGTCGGCGCCGGTACTTCGCGCGGCGGCGGCGGTGCGCCAAAGATGCGTGGCGCGGCGGGGCCGGTGCCCGACAGATCGCTCGCCGAGTCTTTCCACGGCATCGACGACATGGCGGCGCGGCTGAAGCTGACGCCGGCCGTCAAGGACCGCGCCAGGGACGTGCTCAGGAAGCTGGAGAACGCCAGGGCGTTTCCCAGGGGCGGCAAGTGCGGGAACCGGCAGGCGCTCTACGCGGCCTGCCTCCACGTGGCGTGCCGCGCCGAGGGCACGCCGCGGACGTTCAAGGAGCTGGCGTCCGTGACGGGCGACGGCGCCACGGCGGGGGTCAAGGACATCGGGAGGCTCGTCAAGGTCATGAAGGACCACCTTAGGGAGGAGGACGGCGAGAAGGAGGCGGGGGAGATGATGATGATCGGCGCCGTGGTACGCGCGAGCGACTACCTGCGCCGTTTCGGCTCGCTGCTCGGGATGGGCGACCAGGAGGTGGGCACCGCGCTGGAGGCAGCGCAGAGGCTGGAGAAGAACCTGGACGTGAGGCGCAACCCCGACTCCATCGCCGCCGCCGTCATGTACATGGCCATCGAGCGCGCCGGCGCCGGGAAGTCCACGCGCGACGTGTCCACGGCCACCGGCGTCAGCGAGGTGACCATCAGGGACATTTATTACAAGGACCTCTACCCGCACGCCAGCATGCTGTTCGGCCAGTAAGAATGGTGAACTTACGGAAGGAAGTTTGATGAAGACTAGCGATGTTGAATTCCCAACAATGTTCTGCGTTAATTTAGCAAGCAAGTCGGCCCGGTTGTCCATATGACATCAACTATAGGCCTTGCATTATTTCTTCTTGTTCACTTGCATTTAGTGTTGATGTTATTTTCGGTAGCCTTATATACTTGGATTGCTTCTTTCTATCCGTTGTATGTGCATACTTGTACTTTTATTTTTCGAGTAAAAACAAAATATTGACCACAAGTTGAGCCATTGGTCATGTCCTTATGACCTTGGTACTCAGAAGATGTGTTACATTTGCCGTTGGATATTTTCCATCCAACTGTTGAGATATGGCAAATCAGAATATTATCATCCGTTGGATGAAGTTCTAAATCCATAGGATTCGCCGCATCGTCTTTTAATTAACCCCCCACTTATGATATAACTATTCCCATTAGTATTCATCGCCTGATGGATGATACCTTGCCATCTTCACATCACACTAGATGACCCGTTGCGCCGATGGCGCAAAAAGCATCGGCCAGCCAAGTATTCAAACCATGTGCATGTGACAGTTCAATAGATACACCTTTATCTCATTATATGGTATCATGATAGATCAAAAGGAAGTAATCACATTGCTTGATAATAGCATACATTGATTTCATAAAGCAAGTTGTAGTCGGATCAATTTATACACATAAAAATATTTCAACACTGATTAGAGCATAAGCAAACAGAAACAACATTATCATCAGCAATCCAATAGTCCATTGACTTTAATCTCAGGCCTTACTTTATAGCATTTCTCCTATATAACATTTGATTGAGAACCTATATAGAACATAATTTTCATATACATAAGCAACACCATCATAAACATGGGAAAGACATGTGTGATACCAATTTTGTTACAGAGACATCAATGAAACATAGAACACAATAAGGTGGAGAGAAGAAAAGATTGTTTGGGAACAGAAGATGGTTGATAGCTTCTTCATTGGCTTCAAAAGGTTTGTTTGTGTGAGCTCGATGTGAAGCCCTTCTCATGACCTTAGTTTGTTACCTGCATTTTGAACGACAACTTAGAATTAGATTGCAAACAAAACCTCACTGGCTTGGTTGTTGGTGTGTGTTGTGGCAAACAATGCTCTCACTGCTATTGTTTGTCCCTCACATATCTTGCGATGGTACTCAACTTGTGGTAGCCCCGGATTGTTTAGAACAAAATCAAGTATTGTCCTATAAGGGACCTTGACCAACGATGGGGCATTCTACAGTTTTTAAAGGCGCGAGACTAAAGTCAATGGACTATTAGTTGTAAAATAAGCTTGTTCAATTGCGAAAATTGTTTACTACAGAGAGAGAGAGAGAGAGAGAACTGACCTGAGAAGGTAGGCAAACTGATTATTTGTGGATGATGAAGGACCTGAGGACAGAGGGTCACATATATTTTCTATATCGATACTTAGTTATGACAACAGTATAGAACCACAATTAAATTAGATTCTAGATATTAACAATACTGCTCTAGCTTCTCTTAGGTGCATACTTAATTCTGAATGTAAAGGCAAGAACTTGCGGGGTCGAGAGAGGCGTCACCAGAGGAGGAAGATGTCTCCAAAGGAGGAAGACTCCAGTGAGAAGCAGGACTACGACGGGACAGCAACATACCCCATCACAGTGAATAAGCTGCAAAGCATATCAAACAATTCAAGTGAACACTATCAGAAAAACAAAAACATGCAGTAACTAAAATAATGAAGAAAGTTTGTTTCACATAATGCTTTCACTAATATCATTAGAGCACCTTGACTGGACATGTATTTTCTTTTTCTAAAAAATAATTCTGCATTCTATTGTCAAAATAAAAATGTGTGGATGCTCATCATCACACTGGGTAAAATGAATCTATAATGGCCCCAACTGGCAGAAATAAGCATCATGGGTCAAAACTCGACGCACATTTCTGAAGATCTCAATCCTTACTACTTCCTGCAAATAAATTCTCCACATCTATTTCAGCTCGTTCGTGCTATTATGTGCTAATTTAACGAAGAGGGGCATAAAAATTGTGCAGTTGCAGGCCAAACTATCAAACCACTACTCGCAGATCGCGCCACAAGCCCCAAATTCGGAGTCGTGCCAATGCCAGATCACGCAGTCAGCATCCCAAACCCAGAAAACAGAAAGGACAACGACGGCAGCTCGACACTGTCCTTCTCAACCCGAGCGCCTCCCCCTGATGCCGTCTTTCTCAACCCGAGCACCTCCCCCTCGTTTCAGGTGACGATGAGCTAAAGTAGGAAGAAGAGAGCTCGACGGACTGCAGCTCGTAGTCCTCTCACCACGACAAGAACAGGTGAGCTTATTTCCTTTCTCTTTCACATTTAACATAGTACAAACAATGCTTGTAAAATATCAGACCGAACATATTTCACATTTAACACCAGGCCCAGTGACAGATGTTAAGGCGTCAGGATGAGAAAGCATAGCCAAATCCGAGGGATAATCGGCTAGATATTTTAATTGACCGGTTCAATAACATGCAACCTCGCTAACAACAAAGCAATAATTTTATCTATAATATTTTATATGAGAAGAAAATCAAACTTTTTTTCAGTTATCAATGAAGCACGATATGGAAGTTATAAAATAATTTCTCAGCATGAACGGAAAACCAAAGTAGCACAAACCCTCATGAAAGGAGCAGACTAAATTTGCGGAGAACCATCAGGTGCTTTGTATCGAAAACCAGGACCAACCTCTAAAAACTACAGGTCTATATGATGTTCTTGTCCTCAAGAAACAAAAAAGCAAGTTTTATCACAGGGAACATGTAGCGAAAGCGAGGCCAGTTAGTCCTTGAAACTAACAACAAATCTCCACTCAAATCTGAAATAATAACAATAGATGCACACAAAGAGAAAGCGGAAAGAACGACTAAGCCTACGATCCATGGTTGTGAAAGTAGATGCATGTTAATAAACCAAGACGGCGAGCCTGCGGAGCAACGACGGGTAAGATACCAGCAGAGCACCGGACCTATGAGGCATGCATAAGTAAAAAAATTAACTTTCAAGTTGGTAAAAGCAGCAAGAGCCTAAAAGAGGTCTGTAGTAGCAGAATCATCAATATTGAGCTATAAAGGAATATGATTCAGTTTGACATTTGAAGTACTAACCATTAAATAGCATTGTATTAGCTAGATGATCTAACATTTTTAGCAGTTAGTTACAGGTAAACACAAATATAGACAACTTGATATGAATTCATCCTTTCTGGGTGCAGCTAGAAAGAAAACCCTCCGGCCCAATACCAGAGAAAGAAAACCCAACATGTACATCACAAAAAAAAGAGATGGGAAAGGCAGGGGAGAGATATCACCATTGCAGGGCACCATGTTGAGCTCGATGACGGCGTCAATGTCATGTGCTCCTTGCTAAGGCTATGGATTGTCAAACACAAAGAGACCAGTAGAGAAATGGTCCCTGCCTTGTGAGTGTTGTCGTAGGTCACCAACCTTGGTCCCCGCCTAAGCTGATCTGCCACTTGGGAATACAACAAAGTGGTGAACATGTATAAATTCGATTGCTATCAGAATCACACGAATCGAAAGCCATGAGTCAATCTGACAATAACCCATAATCGTGTTAAAACATCTTGCAAGCAAAATTGAATTAAAATTTGCACTGTGTGAGACTGCAGGCCAGTACCAAAATTAGGTTGGAAAGCTCCTATAAGCAAAACTGAATTCTATTTGTGTGGTATCTTAACTGCAAACTATATCCGCAGTTGAACATTATTACTGGAACTTAACCAACAACAAAGAAAGATATCCAAGTAGAACAATTCTCTTTGTACAATACAACCATCATTTCTATCTTCCATAACAGCGAGAAAATACCTTGAATTAAAGTAACAATGGTATTGCTGGAAAGTACATGAGGATGATAAAACCCGATGCATTTGATATATCTTCGTAACAGATACTGGATCCTTTCCCGTTTGGTTGCTACACAGAAAAACATCAATTAAGCATCCAGAAATATAGATCCTTAAAACTTCCCCAAAGCCAAAAGAAGAAATCAAGTAGATGTACCTAAAACAATTACAGAACAATAGGATTGATAGTGTGTGAATTAGTATGTAACCTCTAACCATCTCCGTGCACTTTCTCACGACACAATCACCATAGTGTGCAACCACCTTTCAACAATGCAGCAAATGGCAGACAGGTCCCCGCCTAAGCTGATCTGCCACTTGGGAATACAACAAAGTGGTGAACATGTATAAATTCGATTGTTATCAGAATCACACTAATCGAAAGCCATGAGTCAATCAGGCAATAACCCATAATCGTGTTAAAACATCTTGCAAGCAAAATCGAATTAAAATTAGCACTGTGTGAGACTGCAGGCCAGTACCAAAATTAGGTTGGAAAGCTCCTATAAGCAAAACTGAATTCTATTTGTGTGGTATCTTAACTGCAAACTATATCCGCAGTTGAACATTATTACTGGAACTTAACCAACAACAAAGAAAGATATCCAAGTAGAAGAATTCTCTTTGTACAATACAACCATCATTTCTATCTTCCATAACAGCGAGAAAATACCTTGAATTAAAGTAACAATGGTATTGCTGGAAAGTACATGAGGATGATAAAACCTGATGCATTTGATATATCTTCGTAACAGATACTGGATCCTTTCCCGTTTGGTTGCTACACAGAAAAACATCAATTAAGCATCCAGAAATATAGATCCTTAAAACTTCCCCCAAGCCAAAAGAAGAAATCAAGTAGATGTACCTAAAACAATTACAGAACAATAGGATTGATAGTGTGTGAATTAGTATGTAACCTCTAACCATCTCCGTGCACTTTCTCACGACACAGTCACCATAGTGTGCAACCACCTTTCAACAATGCAGCAAATGGCAGACACTTCCTAAATGCCACTCTTCACAAAGTAAACCAGGCATGTGAAGTCCCCATTGACGGCCGTTGCTTGGGAAGGATTGGATTCTGCTAGTAGTCAGTAGGCACAGTAGAACCATTGAATGGTTCTTACTGAAAAGACTGGTTAACTTCATCTGCAAATGAACATGACAATTATTCAGGCATATATGTAGATGATTTTCCGTGGAAAATTATAGATCATACCAGCAATAAAGATGTGCTAATAATCGAAGACTGGCCTCTTTTCATTTCACGAAGAGCTGAATCAGCTGTCGCATATACATGTGGATTGTCATTTCTTTTGTTTCTATATGCATTAATATACTCTTTACCATACAGTGTAACCTTCTTAGAAGGGTTGATGGCCACCAAAACTGGATATCACTTAGAAATTAGTCAAACTCCGGAAGGAAAAAAATGAGGTCTGATCTATCCTCACATATATCATGTCTTGTGAATATCCGTACTGCAAGTTGTACAACACAGATGGTTCACTTAGATAATTCGGTTGCATAAGATCATCGACTCCATAAAAAATTTCAGGATTTGCAGATTGAAGGCTCTCCGTATTCAATCTTAGAAGCTTCAATTGGAAGAATGGGAGCCAAACTATCATAACCTCAAAGTGATAATAAGATCTTCTGCACAGATTTTAAGTATCTTAGTTTCCCTTCAGAAACCTTTAGTAGAGATTCGTCAGCAGTGGTAGTAAGCATAGTGCATGAGGGCCAATCACCATTTGGAACCAGACAAAAACCTCTATGCTTCTGCAAGAAGTACCAGGTAGAAGGTAACTTAGCATCGTACTCTGATTTGAAAAAACAGATGCAAGCATACAAATCGTGTACTTCCAGAAGTTGGGCAATATAGAATTTGCTATCTAATAAGTAGCTATTGCATCTCTTAATTGTGACACAATATGTAATAATGGGTAGATAAAACGGCCAAACTATCAAAGACACGACACCAAATAAGCTTGTTGTAGACCAAGGGGGAGGCAAGGACCTAGCAGTCGATGAGCTGCTGCTGGCCTGCTCCCCTGTCTTCGAGCTGCTGCTGCTGCTTTCCTGCCGTCGAGCTGCTGCTGAGGCAGCAGGGCATGAGCGGGAAGGAGGGGATAAGCGAGATTACCTCATCACCGGGAGACACTGGTCATTCTCAGCGTCGCCTCCATCACTGCCGGACGGCAGCTGGTCACCACGGATGGCGACGAGAGAGCCCCATGGATGGCCATCAACAACGGTCAAACTATTAGTGTGAGAGAGTGTCCACCAACATACATGACCATATCAGTGTGAGAGAGTGCGCACCAACACACCATGAGATATTGAGAGTTTTTTAAGGAAAGCCTCGACAGACTGAAAGTCAACCGATATTGAATTAGGTCTATTTTGACATGTGTGTATGTTATTGCAGGGAACACCTCCTAGTGCCTATGTTTTGCCGGAATGTTGATTCATTTCCGTTCCGCAAATTTCAGGCGCTCAATATGTCTTATTTTAATAAGACACATGGACTAATCTTACCTCTTAGAAGATATATAAGAGATCATATGGCCCTTGGATCAAACAAAATAGACGGCTAAAATAGTCTGGGACCATATTTTACAATATCTATAACGATATTTGTTTAGTTTCTCTTATTGATTTATCAAGTTAGCAATCTTGCACGCACAATGCACCTCTCACACTAATATAAATCGAGTGTATATGACCATGGATATTGATTAATAGACTCAACGAAACATATTGCATTTTTGTTTATGATAAGTTTGGTTTTTGGTTTTATGTAACACAACTATTGTACAAGGGAGAAATAAAAAAGCAACTGTCAGTTACAAAAAGACTAATTTCCTCCCTCGTTTCTCTTTTCTCCATATTATCAGTCATGTGTTTTTACAGTTTCCCTATTCTCAACAATCTTTACTTCTGGTTCCAGCAAACAAAAAACTAATAAATCCTACTTTTCAAGTCAACAATTATCCTTCTAGTGACTCGTTGAAAGAAAGTAATTACAATCATTTTTTCTTTACTATCTTCTGGTCTTCATTTTTTGGTACACATGTTTGTTGCAAACTAGTCATGTCATAGTTAATCATGTTCTTAATTAATAGTTTTATTAACATAGGCAATCTCCTGACTTTATCATTTTAAGAAAGCGGCAAATCCTTTTCTCTGATGTCGTCTGTTGAAAGTCGATCTTATATATGGTCATATCTTGGTTATCCCAATAGTAAGCCTTATTGGATATCTTCGCATATTGAAAGACACAAAATATCTATTGTTAGCTTAAGTTGTCGAAGGTCCTTCAGGTTTTTATTTTTGGCTTATGGCTTACTTGTGAAGGTAACCTATTAATGTCATGCCTTGGCTAATGTCAACACAGAAGCCTTCTCGGATAAGTATCTTGGACTGCCAGCTTTAGTTGGAGCTGATAGGAGCGATTGTTTTAACCACTTTGTTGAAAGGGTTTGCTCGTGAACACATGGATGCAATGGGAGACTTTTGTCTACTAAAGGTAAATAAGTTTTGATTAAGGTTGTGGCCCGAGCAATCCATGTGTATGCAATGTTGTTTTTAAAATCCCTAAAGGAGTATGCGAGGATATCACAAATGTAATTGCTAGGTTCTGATGGGGAGATGATGAAAATAGCAATAGAATGCATTGGTGGGCAAAGGTGTACCCGTCCTTGGCGGCGGTGATACGGCATGCGGTGCTTTCTTCTCTAGCCGCCACCCTGCACTTTGCGGCAACGACCTCCACATTTGCCTCCCGGCACCGCTGGATGTGCAAGGAAAGGGTTTCGTGGAGCTCGTGGAAGCCGGCCCACGGGCTCCGTCCGCCGACCCGGGAGAGTCTGCCACGGTCGCGGGCTTGCTTGAGCGCCATGGCTCAACGATGGGCCGGCTGGAGCTGCCGGCCTCCTCGTCCTGTCGTGCGGGCTAGCGCGGCGGCGACCCACCACGGTCGCCACGGCCGCGAGCACCACCGGCTATGGAGGAGAAAAAAAGAAGGCCGAGAAGCGGCGGTGCTGAGGTTTTGCGGCGGAGGGGATAGAGTTTGTGGACGGTAAAACCTGGCCGACTCCGTAGATATAGTGCCGGAGGGGTGAATATGCGGGCCGCATGTAAATTTTTTGCGAACCGGGCTATGTTTTTGCGGATATGTTTGAGCAGGAAAAAAAACCCTAGAAACTGTAAAACGACTGGAGTTATACGGCCCGACGAGCTTTTACGGAATCAGCTAGAGATATCCTTAGCCGTTGGATATTTTCCATCCAACTTGGATGAAGTTCTAAATTCATAGGATTGCGCCGCATCGCTTTTTAATTAAAACCCCACTTACATTAGTATTCAATCGCCGGAGGGATGTTACCTTGCCATCTTCACATCACATGTGCAACGTACGTGGCTACGCTGATACTCCACGTACACAAGATGGCAACGTCGATTTTTGTTGTGCAAAAGCATGCGCAGAATGATTAATCAGAGAGACAGGAAGCGACGACTGCATTCCATTCCTGGGGAGTTTCCCGGTCGATCGACGCCGGCGTCACGTCGCACCGTGCGCACTGCAGCCAGCCATGCATGCATGGATTGTCAGGCTTTGATTTTTATACAGTATATTTTTTGGAGTAATGATGGTCAGGCTTCGATGGAGTAGTGCGACAGCGCTCGGCCTTGGCGCTTTCGCTTTAAAAAGAAAGAATCTGGCCCGTAGTAGTATAGGCCTCGTCGGAAAGGCCGTCTCGTTCGAGGCCCATGAAAGAGGTAGCCGGCTCGGGGGAGGGAGGGCACGCAGCGCAGCGTCCGCGCTCCGCAGGCGCGCGCGAGAGGCGACTGGTTTAGTCCCACCTCGGCTGGCGAGGAGGAGACGGGAGGGCGAGGAGGCTACAAAAGGAGGGGGAGGGCAGCGTTCCAACTCATACCTTTCTCGGCCTTTTGGCTAAGATCAAGTGTAGTATCTGTTCTTATCAGTTTAATATCTGATATGTGGGCCATGTGTTCACAATGATATTAAATTTATTTTTTGTGGGGGAGGGCCCGCCACAGTGGCTTGCCACTGGGGCCCTCGGGTGTCGCCCAGTGCGTTGCACTGTTGCCTGGGCAGGCGCACCCCAACCAAATCTTTAAATTAAACTTTGGTGCTCAGCCATGGGGTTATATGCAAGTAAGTCCTTCAGCTTTTGGTTCGCTGTTTGAGCGCCTTCAATCCCATGTGCAGCAGTTTTAGACTGTTTTGTGAACTACAGCAGTTTTAGACTGTTTTCTGAATTCGAAAGTGGAAGAGTGTTCAAACCATATGTTTGAAAATGTTTTCTGAAACCGCAGACGCATGCAAAGGGAAGAGCCATACAAACATATATACAAGGTTCAGATTTCGCCATTCAGGATGGTTCAGATTTGGCAGTTTATCACAAAAGGTTCTCACAGGAAACACAAAATGCACGTGTCAAAAGATACCTTGGCCGTTAAAGGCCTCAAGAAGTAGCCATCGATAAGAGAAATTATATTTTCCACAAAATAAAAAAATAAGAGAAAATATATATATCTACTTGAAATACATCGCAACATCCAGCCTGTTGGTACACATGTTTGTAAGTGTGTTTCTAATGCACAAGCTTCTGCCAGGCAAGCCTGCTCTATAACATAACTACACGTTATCACTATATCATGACCTCAAGTGGGGGTAATGGCTACGGTGTTGTTGTAAGATCAACGAAAAGGGGCAAAAATGTTAGCGCCTGTAAGTACATCTTCCAGGATCCAGTGTCATGGTGCACAACCATGGCTTCGTCATGAACCATATGAATGATGTCGGTTTCGCCATCGATATGATATAATATGTACACGATTCACGAAATCCTCACCACCAGTCTGGAACTTTTAGTCTCCTACTCCTGTGGATCGCAAGGTTAACCGCGGGGATTTTGTGCCTCACCTGCCGCCATATCATGTTCACGGCATCATCCTTCCTGGGGGGATACTGGAACTCATAGTGACTAGAGACGTTTTTCAGCTTTGACCACATCTCAACCCACTTCTCTTTGGGCATCTGCCTGAGCTGGTTGAGCAAGTAATCAGGTTCTAGAGCTTCTTCGACTGAGAAGAAGAGTGAGAACTCGCTGTAATCAATCTCATCCTCAAAAGGGAGCTCGATCCGGCTGCTGATAATCACAGGAATGCAATGACTGACAATGGCATCAAACAGCCGGCATGACGAAGGAGTGTCCCCGGCGGGACGGAGACAAAACTTTGACGAGCGCATACCATCTGTGGACTGTAAGGGGTAAACCATTTATAAAATATCAGTTCTCATATCAAGAAGCCTCAACAGAGAAGAGAATCACGTCAACATATCGAAACCATAAAGAAAAGCCACTATACAGTTAGAAGGAACTAGTATGGTGAGGGGCAAGTCCATTTAATTTCATGTCCCCAACAGGTGACACCATTTAAATATTCAAACCCGGGAACACTTCTCTCTATATCTACTAGTAGAACGCCCGTGCGTTGCTACGTGCTAAAATACATAAAAATAAATCAAGCAAATGATTAAGGTCGTCGTCGAGGTCAAAGCTCATTTCTTCCTCATGTGTTTGGATGTATTCAGATACCAAACAGGCGCTCAGCAGGCTCCTTAAAATTTAACCGGTTGGACAGTCCAGACTCCCCAAAACCAAGCCATATGTGGGGAAGAAATGTGGTACTACGAATTATTCACCATGCAACCTCCAACACGCGGTCCCAACACAAAAAACCCACCTCATGATGCACCCTCCCTTTTCTTGCCAGACCTTGCTGGAGTCCTCTCTTTTAAAAACGGATGACGCTCACCTCACCTTGGGCATGGCGCCCTCTTTCCTTCACACCATACTTTCCCATGGACCATCAGGTGGGAGTCCCTTGCCAACCGTCCAGCCCTCCGCCCTGATCCCCTTGCCCGTGTTCGTGTCGATCCACCACTGCCATCAAGGGGGAGGAGGTGTGTGCCGACGTGCCGCTCCCCAAGCCAATAAGGCAATCTGATGTCTTCTAAGCCATTGGCACATTGTAACATATAGTTGAATGCCACGCATTACCGCGAAACAAAAATATAATGTTCGTTGTTGGGCATGCAACTGATACACCACCATGTACGTTATTAATTCTTGAAGCAATCCACCAATGCATTTACCCTTTTATTCTATCCAAAAATTTATACGACTTGATGAAAAAAATGAACCGCTCACTCATGCAATTTGCTGCAAAGCCATCCCTAGCATTGAAGTTGCTGGAGAACTACATCGCAAGCAGCCCAGAGGGCGAAGTTTCCTTGACTTTCTTACTACACTCATTTCCTCAACTCCATGCTTATCAATGGTGGCTGCAGAAACTGGAATCAGGGAGCAAGCTCTGTTTTTGCGTCTTTCTCTTGACCCTCCTCCTAAAAAACATTAAACAGTTAGGAAATTAATTAAATAGGGTAAATATTGTAAAGTGTATATGATTTTCCTTTCCTTGGAGCCGTTGTAAATGTTTTCAAACGTTGAAGCTATGGAGAGCCAACATGCTAACACTTCATAGCAGAAGTTTAACATACATGACCAAAAAGTATACATGTTGTTGCTGCATTTATAATTTGCTCAGCATTCCTACCATGAGATGGAAATCAGAAGAATGATTGGGCCGAGCAGGCTGAGAATAATTATCGTGATGGTGTTGGTCAACATCTTGGGTTGGTTGAGTGGATTATACATTCACTCTCGATGGAAATCCTCAACTAGAATGTTCTTAACCAGCAGAATATGAAAGTAGAAATTCCTGTTTTTGGTTGATGGGATATCAATCCACATATTAAAATTGATTCTAAACCCACAACCACACTACAAGCACAACATTAAGTTTGTGGGTTCGAAACAAAAGGTATATCAAAAAGTATGTACAAACGGTTTAACTTCAAAACAAGAGATTGAGATGCATGTCATGTGTTGTGTCTAAGTTTTTTTCTTTTCTTAAACAAGAGATTGAGATGCATGTCATGTTTTGAAGTTTATTTCTCTTGTAAAGGAAAATAACTTAGGAAGCTAATTGATAGTGCAAAGGAAGCTTACTTTTTTTTCTAAGAAAATTATTTGCTTCACATGACATATGTTCATGCAATATTATAATTCAATGTATTTTGGTAACACACAAATTTGTATCTGAACAAAATTCTATGAGAAAGCGTTGGGGCTCCATGAAACTACACATTGCACCCTTTGTGTTAGTCAAGATCAAAAAATTGCTAGGCATTGGTAATCATGAATGTACCTTATAATCAAGTTATTTGCTGTGTTGATGTCTGGGTTGAAGTATAGCCGAGATTGCTCAGTCGTACGCAAGATAGCATCAGAGCCTTAAAAGTATTAGTAGACAGCTTAAAACGCAGTAGCAGGAAGCCAAAAAAATAGTGAAGTGCATACAATCATAGGCATGTTACCTCCAAAAATCCCTATCAAAAGACATTAGTTTTCTTCCCCGTATTACATACGCCAAAAGATACAAAGCATAACATTAGCCCATTCAATTGTCTAGATGACGGGATTAAATCGTAAGCATTAAGTGGTTCTTATTTCAGTGAAAAGGAATTCCGTTGAATAATGATTCCCAATGCACGTCAGCATGCATAATTTAGAAACCACATGGAAAATAATTTAGGGAGCAGATACATTTGTTTCCAGAGCCTGCAACTCATAATGAAATGCTAGACAAGTTTATTGTCCTACTAAAAACATGAGGAAATTATCAATGTCAAAGTTGTTGCGTCTAATGTCAAAACTAACTACTATATTAGGTCTGATTACTGAGATGGTGTTCTGTATGAACATTAGTTAATGAAAATATATATGATAAAATACTTGTGTAATTAGAACAACAAGAATTGTAAATGTATGGATTTTGATTTCACAACTTAGGACCTGTTTGATAGCTAAGTATTATAGAAACCAAAGTATCCAAAACTACAGTAATTTAGACCGTAGGTACAAAATACCATGGTTTTAATATAGCAATGTTTTTTGAAGTATTCACAATACAGAGGACATGTTTGGTTACACCACAAAATGCAGTAAAATTTAGACTATAGGTACAAAATACCATGGTCCTAATTCAAAGCTACT
This sequence comes from Elymus sibiricus, assembly GCA_039707655.1. Taxonomy (NCBI): domain Eukaryota; kingdom Viridiplantae; phylum Streptophyta; class Magnoliopsida; order Poales; family Poaceae; genus Elymus; species Elymus sibiricus. Next base: position 448,101,357 of record CM077667.1, on the reverse strand, counting down.
ACTGTTAGCTTATCACGCCTTTGCTGAATTAAGTTTGTGTATCATGCACTCACTCCACAGTAAAAATGTCTCCATCACCGCACGCACAGGCAGCTAGGAAAGTTCAACAGCAAGAACGAACAACAGTAGATGGTAGGCTATGCTTGTAGACATGTAGTAGCTAGATGAAAAATATAATGGATGGAAGTAGCACCGTGGTGTAGTACTAGAATATATGTATCGATTAGACTAACGATGATTAGCGGCAGCGACGGCGGCGGAGTAATTAGCAGATGGATAGTGAGAACTAGTAAAAGTAGGAGGAAACAAGGAATCGTTCTTCGCAAATAGCAAGACCGAATCGGTCTAGTGCTCTGGCCTATTTGACGGAGCTGAGCGACATGGAGGAAGGAACGACGTCTGACCTTTCTTTTCAGCTCCTCAGTTTTTAAAAAAGTGGTCTGGGTTTTTTTTTATGCAGAGGAAAAACTACAGTTTAGCTAATACTGCAGTATTGAAATCACAGTTATTAGGGGCAACCAAACAGCTCATTGCAAATAAAACTATGGTAATCTAAAAAACTGTAGTATTATCAAAATACTTAGAAAATACTTTGCTATCAAATGGGGCCTTAATGTGAACTAACACTGCATTAGAAAGAAGAAAAGCCTGTTTTGGTAAGTTATGATTTGATTTGGAGAAGTTAATATATGGCGTTGTTTTAGGAAAGAACCGATTTGATTGAGTTAATGCACGTGTCAAATGGGTCGGTCAAAATTGGTTGCAGTTGAGCGAAATGTCACCTGTAAGACGCTCGTGGGCCTAATATAGGGTTTGTCGACGGAATGGTGGGAAGTGGGGCGAGACTACCAACTGAGACTTTATGAGTAGAGACTATTGAAGGGGAGTTTGTACATCCTTCGTTTGGTATGCAACCCCTCCATCGAACAAAAAAAATCGCCTACCCCGCATCCCTTCGTTAAAAAAGGAATAGACGACATAATATCTGTTGGGGAAGGTTCAATGGAAAACAAAAAATTTCTACGCACACGCAAGATCTATCATGGAGATGCATAGCTACGAGAGGGAGAGACCTTCTACATACCCTTGTAGATCGCTAAGCGGAAGCGTTTATCAACGCGGTTGATGTAGTCGTACACCTTCACGATCCGTTCTGATCAAGCACCGAACGCACGACACCTCCGCGTTCAGCACACGTTCAGCTCGATGACGTCCTCGCCTTCTTGATCTACCAAGGCAGGCGAAGTAGTAGATGACTTCCGGTAGCACGACGACGTGGTGTCGGTGGTGGTGAAACTATTTCCGCAGGCCTTCACCAAGCACAACGGATTTAGAGCGGAGGATGAACTAGAGGAAGGAGATTAGAACCACACTGGGCTTCTAATTATGAGGTTTATAGGTAGCTAGGGCTAGCTATAATTAGTCAACTAGAACCAACTAGAACTAGAACTAGATCAACTAGAAGAGGCTCTAAAACTTGTATTCTAGGGGCTAGACCTGCTCCTCTATTTATATGTTGAGCCCTGGGGTCGTAACTTGGGGAGAGGGCCTCCCCAAAGTCGGTTTGGAACGCAAGGACGAGTCCTTCCCGGATTCCCGCACGAGACGCCATGGTCCTCGGTGTCCAGGGCCAGACGCCAGGGTCCCTGGCGTCTGGTCCCCGACCTCCGCAAATTCTTTTGCACCGACCTAAAGCTCCGTGGGCCTTACCCCTTGGCCCAACCAAAGTGTCCTCGCACCAGAACATTTCTGGAAACATCCGAAACTATTCCGGTGAATTTCGGAACCCTTCTGGAGACCAAATATTATCATCCAATATATCAGTCTTTACCTCCGAACCATTCCAGAGCTCCTCGTTATGTCCATGATCTCATCTGGGACTCCGAACAACATTCGGTCACCAACATACATAACTCATATAATACTATATCATCAACGAACGTTAAGCATGCGGACCCTACGGGTTCGAGAATGATGTAGACATGACAGAGACGCCTCTCCGGTCAATAACCAATAGCGGAACATGGATGTCCATATTGGTTCCTACATATTCTACGAAGATCTTTATCGGTCGAACCTTTATGACAACATACGTAGTTCCCTTTGTCTGTCGGTATGTTACTTGCCCGAGGTTCGATCGTCGGTATCTCAATACCTAGTTCAATCTCGTTACCGGCAAGTCTCTTTACTCGTTCCGTAATACATCATCCCGTAACTAACTCCTTAGTCACTTTGCTTGCAAGCTTCTTGTGATGTTGTATTACCGAGAGGGCCCAGAGATACCTCTCCATCATACGGAGTGACAAATCCCAAGCTCGATCCATGTCAACTCAACAGACACCTTCGAAGATACCTATAGAGTACCTTTATGATCACCCAGTTACGTTGTGACGTTTGATACACACAAGTCATTCCTTCGGAGTCCGGGAGTTGCATGATCTCATGGTCGAAGAAACATGTATTTGACAAATAAGAAAGCAGTAGCAATAAACTGAATGATCATATGCTATGCTAACAGATGGGTCTTGTCCATCACATCATTCTCCTAATGATGTGATCCCGTTATCAAATGACAACTCATGTCTATGGTTAGGAAACTTTGACCATCTTTGATCAACGAGCTAGTCTTGTAGAGGCTTACTAGGGACACGGTATTTGTTTATGTATCCACACATGTATTTAAGTTTCCGGTCAATACAATTCTAGCATGAATAATAAACCTTTATCAAGATTAAGGAAATATAATAATAACCACTTTATTGTTGCCTCTATGGCATATTTCCAACAGTCTCCCACTTGCACTAGAGTCAATAATCTAGATTACATAGTAATGAATCTAACACCCATGGAGTCTTGGTTCTAATCATGTTTTGCCCTTGGAAAAGGTTTAGTCAACTGGTCTACCACATTCATATCCATATGTATTTTGGAAATATCCATGTCTCCATCCTTGACCTTTTCACGAATGGAGTTGAAGCGACGCTTGATGTGTTTGGTTCTCTTGTGAAACCTGGATTCCTTGGCTAAGGCAATTGCTCTAGTGTTGTCACAAAAGATTGTCATTGGACCCGATGCACTGGGTATTACACCCAGATCGGATATGAACTCCTTCATCAAGACTCCTGTAGGACCGAAAGTATGTCTAGAGGGGGGGTGATTAGACTACTTGACCAAATAAAAATCTAGCCCTTTCCCAATTTTTAGTGTTGGCAGATTTTAGCATTCATAGCAAGTTAAGTACACCCTACACATGCATGTCTAAGAGTATAGCAGCGGAAAGTAACAACAAGCATGAGTAGAAAGGAAGTATAGGAAGATCAAATGCAATTTGTAGACACGATGATTTTTCCCGTGGTTCCGATAGGTAGTGCTATCGTACGTCCACATTTATGGAGTCTTCAACCACGGAGGGTAACGGTCGCGAGAGTCCACGGAGGGCTCCACCCACGAAGGGTCCATGAAGTAGCAACCTTGACTATTCCATAACGGCTTCCGTCCACGAAGGACTAGCCTCACTATGGGTAGATCTTCACGAAGTAGGCGATCTCCTTGCCCTTACAAACTTCTTGGTTCAACTCCACAACACGAAGTAGGAGGCTCCCAAGCGACACCTAACCAATCTAGGAGGCACCACCCTCCAAAAGGTAATAGGCTTGGCAACGTCGATGAACTCCTTGCTCTTGTGCTTCAAGATGATAGACTCCTCAACACACAATCACTCTCTCACAGATTTGGCTTGGTGGAAGAGATTGGATTGGTGGAAAGCAACTTGGGGAGGCTAGAGATCAAGATTCATATGGTTGGAATGGAATGGCATGATCTCAACACATGAGTAGGTGGCTCTCTCTCAGAAAATTGGATGGGGCAAGTATGGAATAGTTCTGAGTGCTTCTCTTTCGAGTAGGTGGTGGTGAAGGGGTATATATAGGCATCTCCAAAAATCCAACCGTTAAAATGACCAACTCGGTGACACCGATGTGTTAATCTCGGTGGTACCGAAGTGATCAAAAGGCAGTAACTTTTGAATCTTGGTGAGACCGATATATAAAACTCGGTTGCACCGATAAGGTGACCAACGGTCAGATGCCCAATCTCGGTGACGCCGATTCCACAAACTCGGTCGGACCGATTTTGTGAAATTGGGTAACAGAAAGTTGGCAACCCAAACTCGGTGGCACCGAAGCAGAATCGGTTGCACCGAAAGGCTAGGGTTTGGCTTAGGTCTGTCTGAGTATGGGAATCGGTGGCACCGAGTGGAAAGTGTTGGTTGCACCGATTTTGGATATTTGACTTTGGACAGACTTTTGTGGAAGAGCTTGTGGATGTTTTTGGTGACTATCACTTGTGCACGTATGAGCATTTTGTTCACCAACAATACCTTACCCCCTTTTAATAGTATTGGCTTTCCTATGGACTCAAAGTGATTTCTCACAAAGTAGAATGTAGAGTCCTCTTGCTTGAAGCTTTGCCAATCCATTTCCTTGCATCTTGGGGTTTCTCCACAATCTCCACAGTCCTTTTGCCAATCCTATCATTGAACTTTTCCTGAAATATGCTTAGTGGAGACATTAGTCCAATGACTTATATGTTCTTATTAATTACCAAAACCACCAAGGGAGCAAATGTGCTTTCAATCTCCCCCTTTGTAGAAGTTGAGCTTGAAGTAGCCTTGGGAACCCACTCCACCAAAGCTAGGGATTCATCTTCATATGAGTCAATGTCCTCTTGAAGCTTGTTCCTGCCCTTGAGCTTGTGGTCTTGTGGTGGAAGGTCATCTTGAGTGTTTGTTCCCTTGGGAAGAGTATTTTCATACTTCTCCTTTTGAGGAACAAACTTGGGCTTGGGGTATTGACCTTCTTCCCATTAAACTCCATTAGCGTTGAAGTAGCCAATGGCATGGTTCTTCTGGTATCCTCCGTGCTTGCGTACAATTTCCTCAAATTGCTTACACCCGGCAAGACTCTTGTAGATACCTTTCTCTATAATTCCTTTCAATAAAGCATTTTCTTGCTCAAGTGTAACTTGGCTAAGAGAATCATCATTAGTGGAATCAATAGAACTACTAGAAGCAACATCATTAGGTTTAGCATTTTTATTGTTGCTACTAGATGAAGAACCTTTCTTGCCTTTGTTACTAGTTTGTTTGGATTTAACTTGTGGCATGAATGTAGACAAGTGTAGTCGTTTGGCTAGATAAGATGAAGTCTTCTTTCGGAGATCGTCATTGATAGCTTTAAGAAACTCATGCTCTTGCTCCAAGTTGAGCTTCTCGAAGCGTAGCTTCTCATGAGTCCTTACAAGCTCTCTATGATCTTCGAGAGTAGATTCATGGGCTAACTTAAGAGTGTTTAGTTCTTTAGTTAGTTGTTCTATTTTCATCTTATCATCATCAATTGACTTATCTTGACTAGCATGAGAATTATCAAGTTCATTTTGACTAACATCACTAGTTTCATCAAAGTGCAAGTCATCATCATATAGCAAGTCATCTTCATCACTATCGAAATCAAGATATTTGGGGTGTGATACCTTGGGGCCTTTAGTCATGAAGCAACTTCCACTCCCTTCGTTTGGTGAGTCAAATAGATCATAGGAGTTGGTAGTCACTAGTGCATGTTCGGCAACACCTTCATCTTGACTATAGTCGGAGTTGGAGTGATAGCTTCTCTCGGAGTTGTTGTCGGAGTCAGAGCCGGAAACCCATTCACCAACATGAGCTTGATGTTTTCTTCTTGTGTAGCTCTTGGTGTACTTGTCCTTCTTCTCTGAATCCCTACTTCTCCTTGAGGGTCTTCGTTCATAACGATCATCTCTACTCCTTCTCTCTCTTTGAGGTGATTCATTCCTTGAGCTTCGTCTTCTAGGTGACTCTTCTCTTCATTTGTAGGGAGCCGTGCACTCATTGGAGTAGTGTCCGGGCTTCCCACAGTTGTAGCAATTGCGGTCACGACTTGACGAACGCTTCTCATCATATCTTGAGTTGGAGCTTCGTTCTTTTCCTCTATTCTTGTAGAACTTATTGAATTTCTTGACCATGAGGCTTATCTCTTCATTGATGACAAGGTTGTCGCTTGAAGTTGCGGGAGCATCACTTGTGGCTTTGTAAGCACCGCTAGACTTGTTGTGAAGCTCTTCTTTGTCTTTGAGTGTCATCTCATGAGCAACAATCCTTCCAATGACTTCCGTAGGCTTGAGATCTTTGTAGTTGGGCATCATTTGGATCAATGTGCACACGGTGTCGTATCTCTCATCCAAAGCTCGAAGTATCTTCTTGATAATGAATTTGTCGGTCATTTCTTCGCTTCCTAAGCCGGCAATCTCATTGGTTATGAGAGCTAACCTAGAGTACATCTCCGCGACTCCTTCACCATCCTTCATCTTGAACTTGTCAAGCTGACTTTGAAGAACATCCAACTTGGATTCTCTCACGGACTCGGTACCTTCGTGCATATCAACCAAAGTATCCCAAATCTCTTTTGCATTCTCGAGACGGCTGATTTTGTTGAATTCTTTGGGGCATAGGCAGTTGAAGAGAATGTCGCATGCTTGAGCGTTGTATTGCAACATCTTCAATTCATCTGCGGTCGCTTCATGATCCGGTTCCTTTCCATCACCAAAGAATTCACCTTGCAAGCCAACACGAACAACAGCCCATACGGCGGGGTTATGACCAAGAATATGCATTTTCATTTTGTGCTTCCAACTAGCAAAAATAGTGCCATCAAAGTACGGACCTCTACGGTGATAATTTCCCTCACTAGACGTCATACTCTCCTAGGTTGTGAGACCAATGCAATGGAGACCAAAGCTCTGATACCACTTGTAGGACCGAAAGTATGTCAAGAGGGGGGGTGATTAGACTACTTGACCAAATAAAAATCTAGCCTTTTCCCAATTTTTAGTGTTGGCAGATTTTAGCATTCATAGCAAGTCAAGTACACCCTACACATGCATGTATAAGAGTATAGCAGCGGAAAGTAACAACAAGCATGAGTAGAAAGGAAGGGTAGGAAGATCAAACGCAATTTGTAGACACGATGATTTTTCCCATGGTTCCGATAGGTTGTGCTATCGTACGTCCACGTTTATGGAGTCTTCAACCCACGGAGGGTAACGGTCATGAGAGTCCACGGAGGGCTCCACCCACGAAGGGTCCACGAAGTAGCAACCTTGACTATTCCATAACGGCTTCCGTCCATGAAGGACTAGCCTCACTATGGGTAGATCTTCACGAAGTAGGCGATCTCCTTGCCCTTACAAACTTCTTGGTTCAACTCCACAACACGAAGTAGGAGGCTCCCAAGCGACACCTAACCAATCTAGGAGGCACCACCCTCCAAAAGGTAATAGGCTCGGCAACGTCGATGAACTCCTTGCTCTTGTGCTTCAAGATGATAGACACAACACACAATCACTCTCTCACAGATTTGGCTTGGTGGAAGAGATTGGATTGGTGGAAAGCAACTTGGGGAGGCTAGAGATCAAGATTCATATGGTTGGAATGGAATGGCATGATCTCAACACATGAGTAGGTGGCTCTCTCTTAGAAAATTCGATGGGGGCAAGTATGGAATAGTTCTGAGTGCTTCTCTTTCGAGTAGGTGGTGGTGAAGGGGTATATATAGGCATCTCCAAAAATCCAACCGTTACACCTAAAATGACCAACTCGGTGACACCGATGTGTTAATCTCGGTGGTACTGAAGTGACCAAAAGGCAGTAACTTTTGAATCTCGGTGAGACCGATATACAAAACTCGGTTGCACCGATAAGGTGACCAACGGTCAGATTGCCCAATCTCGGTGACGCCGATTCCACAAACTCGGTCGGACCGATTTTGTGAAATTGGGTAACAGAAAGTTGGCAACCCAAACTCGGTGACACCGAAGCAGAATCGGTTACACCGAAAGGCGAGGGTTTGGCTTAGGTCTGTCTGAGTATGGGAATCGGTGGCACCGAGTGGAAAGTGTTGGTTGCACCGATTTTGGATATTTGACTTTGGACAGACTTTTGTGGAAGAGCTTGTGGATGTTTTTGGTGACTATCACTTGTGCACGTATGAGCATTTTGTTCACCAACAATACCTTACCCCCTTTTAATAGTATTGGCTTTCCTATGGACTCAAAGTGATTTCTCACAAAGTAGAATGTAGAGTCATCTTGCTTGAAGCTTTGCCAATCCATTTCCTTGCATCTTGGGGTTTCTCCACAATCTCCACAGTCCTTTTGCCAATCCTATCATTGAACTTTTCCTGAAATATGCTTAGTGGAGACATTAGTCCAATGACTTATATGTTGTTATTAATTACCAAAACCACCAAGGGAGCAAATGTGCTTTCAACTCCTTCATGCGATGCTTCCGAAGCAGCTCTATATTCCGCTTCACATGTAGATCCCGCCACGACGCTCTGCTTGGAACTGCACCAACTGACAGCTCCACCATTCAATATAAATACGTATCTGGTTTGTGACTTAGAGTCATCCGGATCTGTGTCAAAGCTAGCATCGATGTAACCCTTTACGACATGCTCTTTGTCACCTCCATAAACGAGAAACATATCCTTGGTCCTTTTCCGGTACTTCAGAATATTCTTGACCGCTGTCCAGTGATCCACTCCTGGATTACTTTGGTACCTCCCTGCCAAACTTATGGCAAGGCACACATCAGGTCTGGTACACAGCATGGCATACATTATAGAACCTATGGCCGAGGCATAGGGAATGACTTTCATTCTCTCTCTATCTTTTGTCGTGGTCGGGCTTTGAGTCTGACTCAATTTCACACCTTGCAACACAGGCAAGAACCCTTTCTTTGACTGGTCCATTTTGAACTTCTTCAGGACTTTGTCAAGGTATGTGCTTTGTGAAAGTCCTATTAAGCGTCTCCATCTATCCCTATAGATCTTGATGCCTAATATATAAGAAGCTTCACCGAGGTCTTTCATTGAAAAATTCTTATTCAAGCATCCTTTTATGCTATCCAAAAATTCTATATCATTTCAAATCAACAATATGTCATCCACATATAATATTAGAAATGCTACAGAGCTCCCACTCACTTTCTTGTAAATACAGGCTTCTCCGTAAGTCTGTATAAAACCAAATGCTTTGATCACCTCATCAAAGCGTATATTCCAACTCTGAGATGCTTGCACCAGTCCATAGATGGACCACTGGAGCTTGCACACTTTGTTAGAACCCTTAGGATCGACAAAACCTTCTGGTTGCATCATATACAACTCTTCTTTAAGGAATCCGTTAAGGAATGCAGTTTTGACGTCCATTTGCCAGATTTCATAATCATAAAATGCGGCAATTGCTAACATGATTCTGACAGACTTAAGCATCGCTACGGGTGAGAAAGTCTCATCGTAGTCAACCCCTCGAACTTGTCGAAAACCTTTTGCGACAAGTCGAGCTTTGTAGATAGTGATCTTCCTCTTGAAGATCCATTTATTCTCAATGGCTTGCCGATCATCGGGCAAGTCCACCAAAGTCCACACTTTGTTCTCATACATGGATCCTATCTCAGATTTCATGGCCTCAAGCCATTTGTCAAAATCTGGGCTCATCATAGCTTCTTCATAGGTTGCAAGTTCGCCGTTGTCTAACAACATGACTTCTAGGACAGGATTTTCGAACCACTCTGGTACGGAATGTGCCCTGGTTGACCTACGTGGTTCAGTAGTAACTTGATCTGAAGTTTCATGATCTTTATCATTTGCTTCCTCTCTTGTTGGTGTAGGCATCACGGGAACAGTTTTCTCTGATGTGCTACTTTCCTATTCGAGAGAAGGTACAATTACCTCATCAAGTTCTACTTTCCTCCCACTCACTTCTTTCGAGAGAAACTCCTTCTCTAGAAAGGATCCATTCTTGGCAACAAAGATCTTGCCTTCGGATCTATGGTAGAAGGTATACCCAATTGTTTCTTTAGGGTATCCTATGAAGACGCACTTCTCCGCTTTGGGTTCGAGCTTATCAGGCTGTAGCCTTTTGACATAAGCCTCGCATCCTCAAACTTTAAGAAATGACAGCTTATGTTTCTTGCCAACCCATAGTTCATACGGTGTCGTCTCACCGGATTTAGATGGTGCCCTATTTAATGTGAATGCGACTGTCTCTAATGCATAACTCCAAAACGATAGCGGTAAATCGGTAAGAGACATCATAGAACGCACCATATCTAATAAAGTATGGTTACGACATTCGGACACACCATTACGCTGTGGTGTTCTAGGTGGCATGAGTTGTGAAACAATTCCACATTGTCTTAAATGAAGGACAAACTCGTAACTCAAATATTCACCTCCGCGATCAGATCGTAGAAACTTTATTTTCTTGTTACGATGATTCTCCACTTCACTCTGAAATTCTTTGAACTTTTCAAATGTTCCAGACTTGTGTTTCATCAAGTAGATATACCCATACCTACTCAAATCATCTCTGAAGGTTAGAAAATAACGATACCCGCCGCGTGCTTCAACACTCATCGGATCGCATACATCGGTATGTATTATTTCCAATAAGTCATTAGCTCGCTCCATTGTTCCGGAGAACGGATTTTTAGTCATCTTACCCATGAGGCATGGTTCGCAAGTATCAAATGATTCATAATCAAGTGATTCCAAAAGTCCATCCGCATGGAGTTTCTTCATGCGCTTTACACCAATATGACCCAGACGGCAGTGCCACAAGTATGTTGCGCTATCATTATCAACTTTGCATCTTTTGGCATCAATATTATGAATATGTGTATCACTACGATCGAGATTCAACAAGAATAGACCATTCACTAAAGGTGCATGACCATAAAGGATGTTATTCATATAAATAGAACAACCTTTATTCTCTGACTTAAATGAATAACCGTCTCACAATAAACAAGATCCAGATATAATGTTCATGCTCAACGCTGGCACCAAATAACAATTATTGAGGTCCAAAACTAATCCCGAAGGTAGAGGTAGAGGTAGCGTGCCGACGGCGATCACATCAACCTTGGAACCATTCCCGACGCGCATCGTTACCTCGTCCTTAGCCAATCTTCGTTTATTCCGCAGCTCCTGTTTCGAGTTACAAATATGAGCAACCGAATCGGTATCAAATACCCAGGCGCTACTATGAGCATTAGTAAGGAACACATCAATAACGTGTATATCAAATATACCTTTGTTCACTTTGCCATCCTTCTTATCCGCCAAAAACTTGGGGCAGTTCCGCTTTCAGTGACCATTCCCTTTGCAGTGGAAGCACTCAGTTTCAGGCTTAGGTCCAGCTTTGGGCTTCTTCACAGGAGCGGCAACCTGCTTGCCATTCTTCTTGAAGTTCCCTTTCTTTCCTTTGCCCTTCTTCTTGAAACTGGTGGTCTTGTTAACCATCAATACTTGATGCTCTTTCTTGATTTCTACCTCCGCCAATTTCAGCCTCGCGAAGAGCCCGGGAATTGTTTTCTCCATCCCTTGCATATTATAGTTCATCACGAAGCCTTTATAGCTTGGTGTCAGTGACTGAAGAACTCTGTCAATAACACTCTCAACTGGAAGATCAATTCCCATATGTGTCAAGTGGTTGTGGTACCCAGACATTCTGAGTATGTGTTCACTGACAGAACTGTTCTCCTCCATCTTACAGCTAAAGAACTTGTTGGAGACTTCATATCTCTCAACCCGGGCATTAGCTTGAAATATCAATTTCAGCTCTTGGAACATCTCATATGCTTCGTGGTGTTCAAAACGCTTTTGAAGCCCCGGTTCCAAGCCGTAAAGCATGGGACACTGAACTATCGAGTAGTCATTAGATCGAGCCTGCCAGGCATTCATAACGTCTGCATTAGCTCCTATAGTAAGTCTGTCACCTAGCGGTGCATCAAGGACATAATTCTTCTGTGCAGCAATGAGGATAATCCTCAAGTTACGGACCCAGTCCGTGTAGTTGCTACCATCATCTTTCAACTTAGCTTTCTCTAGGAACGCATTAAAATTCAGGGGAACGGTAGCACGGGCCATTTATCTACAACATAGATTTGCAAAGACTATAAGACTAAGTTCATGATAAATTTTAGTTCATATAATTAAATTACTAATGAACTCTCACTTAAATCAACATCCCTCAAGTTGTCTAAGTGATACGTGATCCAAATGAACTAACCCATGTCCGATCATCACGTGAGATGGGGTAGTCATCAATGGTGAACATATCCATGTTGATCATATCTACTATATGACTCATGTGCGACCTTTCGGTCTTCACTGTTTTGATACCATGTCTGTACATGCTAGTCTCGTCAAGTTTAACCCAAGTATTCTGCATGTGCAAAACTGGCTTACACCCGTTGCATGTGAACGTAGAGTCTATCACACCCGATCATCACAAGGTGCTTCGAAACGACGATCTTTAGCAATGGTGCATACTCGGGGAGAACACTTTTATCTTGAAATTCAGGTGAAGGGATCATCTTATAATGCTACCGTCGTTCTAAGCAAAATAAGATGCATAAAGTATAAACATCACATGCAATCAAAATATGTGACATGATATGGTCATTATCATCTTGTGCTTTTGATCTCCATCTCCGAAGCAACGACATGATCTCCATCGTCACCGGCATGACACCATGATCTCCATCATCTTGATCTTCATCATCGTGTCGTCACGTGGTCGTTTCGCCAACCGTCGCTTCTACAACTATTGCTAACTCATAGCGATAAAGTAAAGCAATTACATGACAATTTAATAAATTAAAGACAACCCTATGGCTCCTACCGGTTGCCATACTCATCGACATGCAAGTCGTGAACTTATTACAAAACATGATCATCTCATACATCCACGTATATCACATCATGTCTTGACCATATCACATCACAACATACCCTACAAAAACAAGTTAGACGTCCTCTACTTTGTTGTTGCGAGTTTTACGTGGCTGCTATGGGCAACTAGCAAGAACCGTTCTTACCTACGCAAAACCACAACGGTGATTATCAAGTTGCCCTTTAACCTTCTGCAAGGACCGCCGTAGTCAAATTCGATTCAACTAAAGTGAGAGAAACTGACACCCGCCAGCCACCTATATGCAAAACAATTGCATGTCTGTTGGTGGAACCGGTCTCATGTACGTGGACATGTAAGGTTGGTCTGGGCCGCTTCATCCCACAATACCGCCGAATCATAATAAGACATTGATGGTAAGCAATATGAACGTCACCGCCCACAACTCCTTTGTGTTCTACTCGTGCATATCATATACGCATAGACCTGGCTCATGATGCCACTGTTGGGGAACGTTGCATGGAAAACAAAAAAATTCTGTGCACACGCAAGATCTATCCATGGAGATGCATAACTACGAGAGGGAGAGAGCTTCTACATACCATTTCCGCAGGACTTCACCAAGCACAACGGATTTAGAGCGGAGGATGAACTACAGGAAGGAGATTAGAACCACACTGGCTTCTAATTATGAGGTTTAGAGGTAGCTAGGGCTAGCTCTAATTAGTCAACTAGGACCAACTAGAACTAGAACTAGATCAGCTAGAAGAGGCTCTAAAACTTGTATTCTAGGGGCTAGACCTGCTCCTCTATTTATATGTTGAGCCTTGGGGTCATAACATGGGGAGAGGGCCTCCCCAAAGTCGGTTTGGAACGCAAGGAAGAGGTCTTCCTGGATTCCCGCACCAGACGCCACGGTCCTCGGCGTCCAGGGCCAGACGCCAGGGTCCCTGGCGTCTGGTCCCCGACCTCCGCAAAACTTTCTTTTGCACCGACCTAAAACCCCATGGGCCTTACCCCTTGGCCCAACCAAAGTGTCCTCGCACCAGAACATTTCTGGAAACATCCGAAACTCTTCCAGTGAATTCCGGAACCCTTCTGGAGACCAAATATTATCATCCAATATATCAATCTTTATCTCCGAACCATTCCGGAGCTCCTCGTTATGTCTATGATCTCATCTGGGACTCCGAACAACATTCGGTCACCAACATACATAACTCATATAATACTATATCGTCAACAAACGTTAAGCGTGCGGACCCTATGGGTTCGAGAATGATGTAGACATGACGGAGACGCCTCTCCGGTCAATAACCAATATCGGGACCTGGATGTCCATATTGGTTCCTACATATTCTATGAAGATCTTTATCGGTAACCTTTATGACAACATACGTAGTTCCCTTTGTCTGTCGGTATGTTACTTGCCCGAGGTTCGATCGTCGGTATCTCAATACCTAGTTCAATCTCGTTACCGGCAAGTCTCTTTACTCGTTCCGTAATACATCATCCCGTAACTAACTCCTTAGTCACTTTGCTTGCAAGCTTCTTGTGATGTTGTATTAACGAGAGGGCCCAGAGATACCTCTCCGTCATATGGAGTGACAAATCCCAATCTCGATCCATGTCAACTCAACAGACACCTTCGGAGATACATGTAGAGTACCTTTATGTTCACCCAGTTATGTTGTGACGTTTAATACACGCAAGGCATTCCTCCGGAGTTCCGGAGTTGCACGATCTCCTGGTCGAAGAAACATGTATTTGACAAATAAGAAAAGAGTAGCAATAAACTGAACGATCATATGTTATGCTAACGGATGGGTCTTGTCCATCACATCATTCTCCTAATCATGTGATCCCGTTATCAAATGACAACTCATGTCTATGGTTAGGAAACCTTGACCATCTTTGATCAACGAGCTAGTCTTGTAGAGGCTTACTAGGGACACAGTATTTGTTTATGTATCCACACATGTATTTAAGTTTCCGGTCAATACAATTCTAGCATGAATAATAAACCTTTATCATGATTAAGGAAATATAATAATAACCACTTTATTATTGCCTCTAGGGCATATTTCCAACAATGTCCCCACCTCGTAATCTCAAGAACAAAAATTCGCCACCACAAGAGGCCTGCCCATTCATGTATTTCCCTCTCTCTCGCTCAACTCGACCCCCCCTCGCACCGCTCGCATCTCTCGTCTCTCTCCCTCCCATCAAAGCAGGCAACATTGTCGATGATCACCATTCACAACCAAGACCTGGCACCGTGCTCATCTCTCCAGCAATCTCCAACACGCTTATCTTCCCGCCTCTCATCACCTACGCCTCTCTGTGTGCAAGAGTCATCCCAAGGAGGCCCTTGCAACGATCACGAGAGGCTGCTTCTATCGGACTTCACCATCTCCACCACGCCCCTCTCCTTGCATCCCTCCACCCGTGTCCCTCTCCGCCACAAGAATTCCTACCGACGAGATCACAACAGAGATGACGACGGCGGTGGCGGTGGCGCATCCCATGATGTCAAGGTTGGTGTCATCCACTTCTTACTTCCCTCTTATGACCAATCACATCTTTGATTTTTTTTCCTTTGGTTCGGGAGGCAAGAACCCTAGAATTGATGGCTCTGACAACGGGGACGGAGGGGGGGCAGTTTGCGGCCTGTAGTAGGTGTACCTATGGTTCTCTCTGGTGTTGGCACGATGACTTGTGTTAGCCTCCACCATGACGAGCTAGCCTCTACCAGGTCGTTGTCGTGCGGGTGAGTGCACCTCTCCCCTTCCCCTCTGCTAAATCAGCTACAATTGCTGGGTTAGCAATCCAAAATTTTGGATTGTAATTTGTGTCTCGTTTTTGTCTTACTTAGTGGCCATTTGTTTGACCTGGAACGAGATCCAGATGTAAAGTTTTTGTATTGAACATTGAGGTGATTATCCATACTGCATGTTCTAACCTATTCGATTGCACGATATGCTTTTTAGAAGAGGAGACATCCCATTTTGTACTGAGTGGTGCAGGAGGGAGCAGATGGAAGTATGGAGAGGAAGGAGAAGAACGCCTCCTCCAAGATCTGATCCATCTCACCATTACCCCCAGCAAAAGAAAATCATTACCTCTTAATTACTTCCAACGAGCCAACCAGTGACATATATGGGTTTGTGTTCTTTGTTTGAACCAATTTAAGAAACACACGTTTGATCCAGCTCGTCCAAGAAAAAACAATGCACAATAGCGTGACGGAAGAGACAATGATGGCTCTGCTCGATCTCTTGACTCTTGTATATCTATACCACTATAGAGTATGGCAATAACTCTAAACATTAGAGCATCCCTAGTAGATCCGATAAAATCCGGTACTCCAAAATTGTTTTAGGGTTCCATTGAAAATGATTTTGCAGGAACGCGAAGGCCCCGGTAGAACAAAATCCATAAATCTCATACTGCAAATAGAAAACATCTTCGCGCAACAAATAGTTCATCTTACAACCATAGTTCATCGTACGCAGAAAATAGAAAGCGGTACAAACTAAACCTAAATCGTCCGACACACTCATTGACGCCGAGGCAGAACATCTCGGTGGACTTGTGGCACTCGTTGGCAAGGGCGTGCCCGTCCATGGCGGCGGCGAGACGACTGCAATGCTTTCTTCTCTAGTCGCCACCGTGCACTCTACGACGACGAGCTCCGCATCTGCCTCCCGGCACCACTGGATGTGCGAGGAAAGGGTGTCATGGAGCTCATGGAAGCCGGCCCACGGGCTTCGCCCGCCAACCCGGAAGAGTCTGCCGCAGTCGCGGGCTTGCTTGGAGCGCCATGGCTTAATGTTGGGTCGGCTGGAGCTTTTGGCCTCTTCGTCGTGTCGTGCGAGCTAGCGTGGCGGTGACCCGCCACGGTCGCCACGGCCACGAGTACTACCAGACATGGAGGAGAAAAAAAGAAGGCCGAGAAGCAGCGGGATTTGTCGCATGAGTTGGGGAGTGGTAGCAGCGGAGCTGAGGGTTCGCGGCGGAGGGGATAGCGATTGTGGACGGTAAAACCTGGCCGGCTTCGTAAATATAGTGCCAGAGGGGTGAATATGCGTGCCGCGTGTAAATTTTTTACGAACCGGGCTATGTTTTTGCGAATCTGTTTGCGCAGGAAAAAAACCTAGAAACTATAAAACGACTGGAGTTATACGGTCCGACGAGCTTTTACGGAATTAGCTAGAGATATCCTTAGCCATTGGATATTTTTCATCCAACTTGGATGAAGTTCTAAATTCATAGGATTTTGCCGCATCACCTTTTAATTAAAACCCTCTCGGATAAGTATCTTGGACTACCAGCTTTAGTTGGAACTGATAGGAGCGACTGTTTTAACCACTTTGTTGAAAGGGTTTGCTCGTGAATACATGGATAGAATGAGAGAATTTTGTCTACCGAAGGTAAATAAATTTTGATTAAGGTTGTGGCCCAAGCAATCCCTATGTATGCAATGTTGCTTTGAAAATCCCTAAAGGAGTATGTGAGGATATCACAAATGCAATTGCTAGGTTCTGATGGGGACATGATGAAAATAACAATAGAATGCATTGGTGGGCTTGGTGGAAATTGTGCTTCCAAAAGAAGGATGGAGGAATGGGCTTCCGAGACATTCACTCTTTTAATCTAGCCATTTTAGCTAGGTTTTTTTTACATATGTGCCCCTGGTTCCTTAGCTATGCTCATTCATCCCCACGTCCTTAACTTTTGCTCACTTTTCCCCACTCCCTAGCCCGAAACCCTCACCAAAGGTCACAACGGAGGATGCCGTCTGGTCAATGGTTTGACCGTTAACTCTGACGAGTGGGGCCACGCTGGACTGCGTCGCCCGTTCGACCTAACGAGTGAGTCCGTCCCACCCCATTTCCGGCCACACGGACGCCGAACGGACGTGCACGCGCTTTCTCCTCGTCCGCCTCGGGGATGCGTGGCGGCCTTCCAACTACCCCCACAACCAAAAGTAAATGCGGACGCGCGGCGGGCCCCGGTCGTCAGCCACCCATGTTCGGGTCGTCGTCCTTCTTTAAATGGAAACCGGCCAGTCCACAGTAGCTTCCATCCTTCCAGAGGCACGCCTGCCCCCTCCACCCCCGGCAGGATCTACAAACCCTAGCCCGCCGGCGACAAAACCCTAGCCAGTAGCCACCATGGGCATCTTCTCAGGGGCCCGCTCAAGCTCCGGCAAGAAGAAGGGCAAGGCCCCCGCCGTCCCTTGGCACGCGCTACCCCCGTCGTCGTCTTCCCGTCCGCCTCGGCAGCGGATTAGCGTCCCAGTGCACCAGGCGAGGTGGCACTGGGAGCACAACATCCCTCTCCCCTACCCCGATGTGATCCTGCCACACTACTGGCACTTGGATCCGGAGAGGATCCCAGTGCCGGCGGTGCCATGGTCGGCGCGGGCGCATGCGGAGGAGGTGAGGCGCCGGCGGCAGCAGTTCACGCCCGAGCAGCGGCTCAATCCGGCCTACGCTGCAGACTCTCCCAATTGGGAGGTCTAGTTTGCGTTTGAGCACGAGGAGCAGCACCGGCATGGCGTCCGCGACGTGCGGGCTGGCACCCCGCCACCCCTCATCGTGCGCGATGAGGACCAGGAGGTGCTGGCACTGGCAGCTGTCCTCCGTGAAAGCGAGGAGGAAGAGCGGCGCAAGGAGGAGGAGGAGGCGGCTTACCACGCGCGGATGGCGGAGGCCATTGCACTCTCCGCCGTCCCCTGCGAGGCTCCAGCCGGCGCCGACCGCCCTCAAGCCCGAGGAGTACATCTGGGAGGGGGTGGTGCGCGAGTGGGTGAGCGCACCACCCATCTAGATGATGGCGACGCCGAAGCAGGAGCAGATCTACCTGGAGCACTGGCGACAGACGCACCTGCGGGCGGAGCGCCGCGAGGGTCGGCGGCTGGAGGAGCTGGAGAAGGACGCCGAGGCAGAGGAGGAGGAGCGTCATGCCGATGCCTAGGCAGCGGCAGTGCAGCCACCGACGGATGACGTCGCCACCGCCAGGGAGACGGCGTTCCCCTGGGCTGGCCCGGCGCCGACCCTTGTCGACCTCACCGGCCCCGACATCGACGACGAGGAGGACGCCTAGGGCAGCGCACCTCCTCGTTTTCATTTTAGTTTTTAATGTTTTCAGTTTTAATGTTTTTAGTAAATGGCTGGCAGACTTGTGAAGTATCGCCGGCCTCTGTGGCCGGCATTAATGTATAATTTTTTTGCGAGAAAGACATTAATGTATAATTAAAGTTAGTGCATGGTGATATGATGTGTGAACGTGAACGTGATGTGATGTGATATTTAATTAAGGCAGAATTTGAATTTGGGCTAACCCTTTATCATATGAACAAAAATATCATGTGTACAAAAATGTCATGTGAATTTGGGCTAACCCTTTATCATTTGAGCAAATAAAACAAAATTACACTCCAAGGATCAGGGCATAAACAAAGCTTTGGTGATTACACATGTTAGTTGATCCTAATTTGAATTTGCACTAACCCTTTGAATTATTACACATGTTAATTGATCCTAATTTGAATTTGAACTAACCTTTGAATTATTACACATGTTAGTTGATCCTAATTTGAATTTGAACTAACCCTTTGAATTATTACACATGTTAGATGATCATGTTAGCCTATGTGAATTATTACACATAAACAAAGCTTTGATATGAGAAATATGGCATGGTGATGAGCTCCTAAGTTAGGGCAAACATACCATTTCTAATGTAAATCATTATAAAAAAGGTTTAAAATTCCAATAATGAAAAAATAAGTTCAGATCCTTCTTATTCACACTAAAATGAAGCTTTAGTGGTTTTCTTTTTTGTTTAATTTTCGTAAACTTAAACCCACTATCACTTTCTTTTCGAACTCTATACAATCTCGTACGTGATGACTCATTTGTGTGAAGGAGTTTTCATGAAAATGCCCCTAAACCAAGGTTATATTTTTTTATGGTAACTATGCATTATAAAACGACGAACCGCGAAGATTTACTATTTTTTGATTTTTTTTGAATTAATTAAGGTCATTTGAAAGTTGGTCAAACCTAAGATAACCCCGCTGACCGGCTCAAAACCCCGCAGCACCTCTTCAAACCCTAGCGACGAACTGCAGCCGTTCAATCAAACCCTAGCGCCATGCGACATCCCTCAGATATAGGCTTCTAGAACGAATTCCGGGGGCAGGTTGCGTGCAGGCTCCGCGCCGTTGGATCACATGGACGGCTCCGCATCGTTGGATCGTTGGGCGATCCATGAGAGGTTGGTTTTGCTCTCCCACTCGTCTGCCCAAAACAAAACCAAGTCTTGGTTGGGCCTTCGCAAGCCCTTGACTGTCGAAGGCCCACAAAGATAGATGAGGCCTACAAAACAGTGCACGCACTGGTTCTGTTTTTTTTCTTTATTGATTTGAGTGCACCTTTTTTTCTTTATTGATTTGATTGCACAATTTTTTCTTTTTCTTTATTGATTTGATTGCACCATTTTTTTTCTTTATTGATTTGATTGCATAGTTTTGTTTCATTTTTATTTTTGAGGGAAGCGCTAAGCTTTATTGATGATAATCCACATGGGGTGGGATACAATTCGGATCATGTGGATTGGCCAACCAAACGATGTTGTTTGTGGCATCGTTTTGTTTCATGCAGTATGGCCACCAACAAGTAAAAAATGGGCTCCAACAAGTAAAAAACGACTTATATTATATTCAAAAGCATCATTCCACAAACCGTACATCTCATATTAAAAAGGGTGAATCCATAGAAAAGCATGCACCTACGTACTACAAAGAACCTATCTACTCTCCGTCGGAGACATCGACGATCTCCGTGCCCTCCGGCGCCTGCGGCTGCTCCGCTGCCGCCTCCTCCGCCTTTATCTCCGCCTCCAGCTCGTCGAAGAGGGCATCGGCCTCCGCCTGCCTTTGGCGGATGAGCCGGTGGTTGGCCTCCACCTCGGCCTCATCCCAGATGGAATCCAGGATGGCCTGCTACTCCGCCATGTCCTCCGACTGGGCGCCGGCGAACTCCTCCTCCTGCTGCTCCTCCTCCATGGCCGCCGGCTCCTCCTCCTCCTCCTCCATCTCCGGCGAATCCGGAGGGAGACCCGCAGCGATGTGGGCGGTGCGGCGAGCCTGTATCTCCGCCTCGATTTGCAGGCGCCGCTCCGGAGTGAGCTGCGCGTAGGTGGTGATGAGGCGCCGGACCATCCTGACGTCGAGGGAAGTGCGAGAGGAGGCGGATGGGCTCGGGCGGCGGTGGGTTGGAGGGAGAAGGAGAATGTGATAAGGCTGGGGGTCGCCGGCCGCTTAAATAGCCGGCTATGGCCTCGGACGGCGATCCAAAGCGGCGCCACACGGCGTTCATACTGCGCCGACGGTCGAGGCGCCCGTCGGACCGTCGGATTTCCCGGCGAGTCCGCGTGGGGCCATGCCGTCAGCCCAACGTGTCGGGCGCCTGTAAAAAGACGCCTGTAAAAATGGATGGACGCCTGTAAAGTTGGCGCATCGTGGCGGCGCGCATCGGTACATGCAGGCTGGATCACGTGGCATGCATAGCAGGCTTGTGTACCGTGGCGGCGCGCATCGGGCCAAGAGTCCAACGAAACCAAGGCCCCACTCGTCAGCAGTTAACGGTCATACCATTGACCCGATGACATCCTTCGCTGTGACCATTTGTGAGGGTTTCGAACAAGAGAGTGAGGAAAAGTGAGCAAACGTTAAGAACGTGGGGATGAATGAGTACAACTAAGGAACCAGGGGCATAGGAATAGAAATCCCTTTTAGCTAAGCAATGTTGGAGACTACTAGATGAACCAGAGTCTTTATGTGCGAAGGTATCCAAAAATTTAAACAGGCACACATATGGAGAGTTGGGAACGGAGAAAAAGTGAATATTTGGGAGGATCGCTGGATCCCCTCAAGCTCTACAAGGAAAATTAGCGTGCCAAGGAATGGGATTTTTATCACCAAAGTTAGTGATCCTGTTACGACGGAATAGTAGGATGAGGTACTGATTCGGGATATTTTTAATTCAGTGGATACCAATTGCATTTTGCAAATTCCGCTGAGCTATAATTCTTTTGATGATTTTGTTGCATGGAATGGCACAAGCTCAGGGCTTTTTTCTATACGCTCAGCGTATCATTGTGAATGTAAAGCATCAATTCCATGGCACCCTTTCATCGGTAGCGGGTCCAGCGGCATCCAACCCAGTATGGCAGGCTTTGTGGAAATTAAAAGTACCGGGCAAGATTAAAAAATAATGTTGGCGAGCATTTCATGAATCTTACCTTTGAAGAGTATTTTAACAAATAGACAATGTCCTATATGTTCGCAAGGCCCTAAAGATGTGTTACATTTGCCGTTGGATATTTTCCATCCAACTGTTGAGATATGGCAAATCAGAATATTATCATCCGTTGGATGAAGTTCTAAATTCATAGGATTCGCCGCATCGTCTTTTAATTAACCCCCCACTTATGATATAACTATTCCCATTAGTATTCATCGCCGGATGGATGATACCTTGCCATCTTGACATCACACTAGATGACCCGTTGCGCCGATGGCGCAAAAAGCATCGACCAGCCAAGTATTCAAACCATGTGCATGTGACAGTTCAATAGATACACCTTTATCTCATTATATGGTATCATGATAGATCAAAAGGAAGTAATCACATTGCTTGATAATAGCATACATTGATTTCATAAAGCAAGTTGTAGTCGGATCAATTTATACACATAAAAATATTTCAACACTGATTAGAGCATAAGCAAACAGAAACAACATTATCATCAGCAATCCAATAGTCCATTGACTTTAATCTCAGGCCTTACTTTATAGCATTTCTCCTATATAACATTTGATTGAGAACCTATATAGAACATAATTTTCATATACATAAGCAACACCATCATAAACATGGGAAAGACATGTGTGATACCAATTTTGTTACAGAGACATCAATGAAACATAGAACACAATAAGGTGGAGAGAAGAAAAGATTGTTTGGGAACAGAAGATGGTTGATAGCTTCTTCATTGGCTTCAAAAGGTTTGTTTGTGTGAGCTCGATGTGAAGCCCTTCTCATGACCTTAGTTTGTTACCTGCATTTTGAACGACAACATAGAATTAGATTGCAAACAAAACCTCACTGGCTTGGTTGTTGGTGTTTTTTGTGGCAAACAATGCTCTCACTGCTGTTGTTTGTCCCTCACATATCTTGCGATGGTACTCGGCTTGGGGTAGCCCCGGATTGTTTAGAACAAAATCAAGTATTGTCCTATAAGGGACCTTGACCAACGATGGGGCATTCTACAGTTTTTAAAGGCGCGAGACTAAAGTCAATGGACTATTAGTTGTAAAATAAGCTTGTTCAATTGCGAAAATTGTTTACTAGAGAGAGAGAGAGAGAGAACTGACCTGAGAAGGTAGGCAAACTGATTATTTGTGGATGATGAAGGACCTGAGGACAGAGGGTCACATATATTTTCTATATCGATACTTAGTTATGACAACAGTATAGAACCACAATTAAATTAGATTCTAGATATTAACAATACTGCTCTAGCTTCTCTTAGGTGCATACTTAACTCTGAATGTAAAGGCAAGAACTTGCGGGGTCGAGAGAGGCGTCACCAGAGGAGGAAGATGTCTCCAAAGGAGGAAGACTCCAGTGAGAAGCAGGACTACGACGGGACAGCAACATACCCCATCACAGTGAATAAGCTGCAAAGCATATCAAACAATTCAAGTGAACACTATCAGAAAAACAAAAGCATGCAGTAACTAAAATAATGAAGAAAGTTTTTTTCACATAATGCTTTCACTAATATCATTAGAGCACCTTGACTGGACATGTATTTTCTTTTTCTAAGAAATAATTCTGCATTCTATTGTCAAAATAAAAATGCGTGGATGCTCATCATCACACTGGGTAAAATGAATCTATAATGGCTCCAACTGGCAGAAATAAGCATCATGGGTCAAAACTCGACGCACATTTATGAAGATCTCAGTCCTTACTACTTCCTGCAAATAAATTCTCCACATCTATTTCAGCTCATTCGTGCTATTATGTGCTAATTTAACGAAGAGGGGCATAAAAATTGCGCAGTTGCAGGCCAAACTATCGAACCACTACTCGCAGATCGTGCCACAAGCCCCAAATTCGGAGTCGTGCCAATGCCAGATCACGCAGTCACCATCCCAAACCCAGAAAACAGAAAGGACAACGACGGCAGCTCGACACTGTCCTTCTCAACCCGAGCGCCTCCCCCTGATGTCGTCTTTCTCAACCCGAGCACCCCCCCCCCTCGTTTCAGGTGACGATGAGCTAAAGTAGGAAGAAGAGAGCTCGCCGGACTGCAGCTCGTTGTCCTCTCACCACGACAAGAACAGGTGAGCTTATTTCCTTTCTCTTTCACATTTAACATAGTACAAACAATGCTTGTAAAATATCACACCGAACATATTTCACATTTAACACCAGGCCCAGTGACAGATGTTAAGGCGTCAGGATGAGAAAGCATAGCCAAATCCGAGGGATAATCGGCTAGATATTTTAATTGACCGGTTCAATAACATGCAACCTCGCTAACAACAAAGCAATAATTTTATCTATGATATTTTATCTGAGAAGAAAATCAAACTTTTTTTCAGTTATCAATGAAGCACGATATGGAAGTTATAAAATAATTTCTCAGCATGAACAGAAAACCAAAGTAGCACAGACCCTCATGAAAGGAGCAGACTAAATTTGCAGAGAACCATCAGGTGCTTTGTATCGAAAACCAGGACCAACCTCTAAAAACTATAGGTCTATATGATGTTCTTGTCCTCAAGAAACAAAAAAGCAAGTTTTATCACAGGGAACATGTAGCGAAAGCGAGGCCAGTTAGTCCTTGAAACTAACAACAAATCTCCACTCAAATCTGAAATAATAACAATAGATGCACACAAAGAGAAAGCGGAAAGAACGACTAAGCCTACGATCCAAGGTTGTGAAAGTAGATGTATGTTAATAAACCAAGACGGCGAGCCTGCGGAGCAACGACGGGTAAGATACCAGCAGAGCACCGTACCTATGAGGCATGCATAAGTAAAAAAATTAACTTTCAAGTTGGTAAAAGCAGCAAGAGCCTAAAAGAGGACTGTAGTAGCAGAATCATCAATATTGAGCTATAAAGGAATATGATTCGGTTTGACATTTGAAGTACTAACCATTAAATAGCATTGTATTAGCTATCTGATCTAACATTTTTAGCAGTTAGTTACAGGTAAACACAAATATAGACAACTTGATATGAATTCATCCTTTCTGGGTGCAGCTAGAAAGAAAACCCTCCGGCCCAATCCCAGAGAAAGAAAACCCAACATGTACATCACAAAAAAAGGAGATGGGAAAGGCAGGGGAGAGATATCACCATTGCAGGGCACCATGTTGAGCTCGATGACGGCGTCAATGTCATGTGCTCCTTGCTAAGGCTATGGATTGTCAAACACAGAGAGACCAGTAGAGAAATGGTCCCTGCCTTGTGAGTGTTGTCGTAGGTCACCAACCTTGGTCCCCGCCTAAGCTGATCTGCCACTTGGGAATACAACAAAGTGGTGAACATGTATAAATTCGATTGCTATCAGAATCACACTA
Organism: Elymus sibiricus; assembly: GCA_039707655.1. NCBI lineage: Eukaryota > Viridiplantae > Streptophyta > Magnoliopsida > Poales > Poaceae > Elymus > Elymus sibiricus. The sequence continues at coordinate 448,075,909 of CM077667.1, read as the reverse complement.
ATCGAAAGCCATGAGTCAATCAGGCAATAACCCATAATCGTGTTAAAACATCTTGCAAGCAAAATCGAATTAAAATTTGCACTGTGTGAGACTGCAGGCCAGTACCAAAATTAGGTTGGAAAGCTCCTATAAGCAAAACTGAATTCTATTTGTGTGGTATCTTAACTGCAAACTATATCCGCAGTTGAACATTATTACTGGAACTTAACCAACAACAAAGAAAGATATCCAAGTAGAACAATTCTCTTTGTACAATACAACCATCATTTCTATCTTCCATAACAGCGAGAAAATACCTTGAATTAAAGTTACAATGGTATTGCTGGAAAGTACATGAGGATGATAAAACCTGATGCATTTGATATATCTTCGTAACAGATACTGGATCCTTTCCCGTTTGGTTGCTACACAGAAAAACATCAATTAAGCATCCAGAAATATAGATCCTTAAAACTTCCCCTAAGCCAAAAGAAGAAATCAAGTAGATGTACCTAAAACAATTACAGAACAATAGGATTCATAGTGTGTGAATTAGTCTGTAACCTCTAACCATCTCCGTGCACTTTCTCACGACACAGTCACCATAGTGTGCAACCACCTTTCAACAATGCAGCAAATGGCAGACAGGGTCCCCGCCTAAGCTGATCTGCCACTTGGGAATACAATAAAGTGGTGAACATGTATAAATTCGATTGTTATCAGAATCACACTAATCGAAAGCCATGAGTCAATCAGGCAATAACCCATAATCGTGTTAAAACATCTTGCAAGCAAAATCGAATTAAAATTAGCACCGTGTGAGACTACAGGCCAATACCAAAATTAGGTTGGAAAGCTCCTATAAGCAAAACTGAATTCTATTTGTGTGGTATCTTAACTGCAAACTATATCCGCAGTTGAACATTATTACTGGAACTTAACCAACAGCAAAGAAATATATCCAAGTAGAACAATTCTCTTTGTACAATACAACCATCATTTCTATCTTCCATAACAGCGAGAAAATACCTTGAATTAAAGTAACAATGGTATTACTGGAAAGTACATGAGGATGATAAAACCTGATGCATTTGATATATCTTCGTAACAGATACTGGATCCTTTCCCGTTTGGTTGCTACACAGAAAAACATCAATTAAGCATCCAGAAATATAGATCCTTAAAACTTCCCCTAAGCCAAAAGAAAAAATCAAGTAGATGTACCTAAAACAATTACAGAACAATAGGATTGATAGTGTGTGAATTAGTATGAAACCTCTAACCATCTCCGTGCACTTTCTCACGACACAGTCACCATAGTGTGCAACCACCTTTCAACAATGCAGCAAATGGCAGACAGGGTGCCCGCCTAAGCTGATCTGCCACTTGGGAATACAACAAAGTGGTGAACATGTATAAATTCGATTGTTATCAGAATCACACTAATCGAAAGCCATGAGTCAATCAGGCAATAACCCATAATCATGTTAAAACATCTTGCAAGCAAAATCGAATTAAAATTTGCAATAGTAGTCAGTAGGCACAGTAGAACCATTGAATGGTTCTTACTGGAAAGACTGGTTAACTTCATCTGCAAATGAACATGACAATTATTCAGGCATATATGTAGATGATTTTCCGTGGAAAATTATAGATCATACCAGCAAGAAAGATGTGCTAACAATCGAAGACTGGCCTCTTTTCATTTCACGAAGAGCTGAATCAGCTGTCGCATATACATGTGGATTGTCATTTCTTTTGTTTCTATATGCATTAATATACTCTTTACCATAAAGGGTAACCTTCTTAGAAGGGTTGATGGCCACCAAAACTGGATATCACTTAGAAATTAGTCAAACTCCGGAAGGAAAAAAATGAGGTCTGATCTATCCTCACATAAATCATGTCTTGTGAATATCCGTACTGCAAGTTGTACAACACAGATTGTTCACTTAGATAATTCAGTTGCATAAGATCATCGACTCCATCAAAAATTTCAGGATTTGCAGATTGAAGGCTCTCCGTTTTCAATCTTAGAAGCTTCAATTGGAAGAATGGGAGCCAAACTATCATAACCTCAAAGTGATAATAAGATCTTCAGCACAGATTTTAAGTATCTTAGTTTCCCTTCAGAAACCTTTAGTAGAGATTCGTCAGCAGTGGTAGTAAGCATAGTGCATGAGGGCCAATCACCATTTGGAACCAGACAAAAACCTCTATGCTTCTGCAAGAAGTACCAGGTAGAAGGTAACTTAGCATCGTACTCTGATTTGAAAAACAGATGCAAGCATACAAATTGTGTACTTCCAGAAGTTGGGCAATATAGAATTGGCTATCTAATAAGTAGCTATTGCATCTCTTAATTGTGACACAATATGTAATAATGGGTAGATAAAACGGCCAAACTATCAAAGACACGACACCAAATAAGTTTGTTGTAGACCAAGGGGGAGGCAAGGACCTAGCAGTCGATGAGCTGCTGATGGCCTGCTCCCCTGTCTTCGAGCTGCCGCTGCTGCTTTCCTGCCGTCGAGCTGCTGCTGAGGCAGCAGGGCATGAGCGGGAATGAGGGGATAAGCTAGATTACCTCATCACCGGGAGACACTGGTCATTCTCAGCGTCGCCTCCATCACTGCCGGATGGCAGCTGGTCACCACGGATGGCGGCGAGAGAGCCCCATGGATGGCCATCAACAACGGTCAAACTATTAGTGTGAGAGAGTGTCCACCAACATACATGACCATATCAGTGTGAGAGAGTGCGCACCAACACACCATGAGATATTGAGAGTTTTTTAAGGAAAGCCTCGACAGACTGAAAGTCAACCGATATTGAATTAGGTCTATTTGGACATGTGTGTATGTTATTGCAGGGAACACCTCCTAGTGCCTATGTTTTGCCGGAATGTTGATTCATTTCCGTTCCGCAAATTTCAGGCGCTCAATATGTCTTATTTTAATAAGACACATGGACTAATCTTACTTCTTAGAAGATATATAAGAGATCATATGGCCCTTGGATCAAACAAAATAGACGGCTAAAATAGTCTGGGACCATATGTTACAATATCTATAACGATATTTGTTTAGTTTCTCTTATTGATTTATCAAGTTAGCAATTTTGCACGCGCAATGCACCTCTCACACTAATATAAATCGAGTGTATATGACCATGGATATTGATTAATAGACTCAACGAAACATATTGCATTTTTGTTTATGATAAGTTTGGTTTTTGGTTTTATGTAACACAACTATTGTACAAGGGAGAAATAAAAAAGCAACTGTCAGTTACAAAAAGACTAATTTCCTCCCTCTTTTCTCTTTTCTCCATATTATCAGTCATGTGTTTTTACAGTTTCCCTATTCCCAACAATCTTTACTTCTGGTTCCAGCAAACAAAAAACTAATAAATCCTACTTTTCAAGTCAACAATTATCCTTCTAGTGACTCGTTGAAAGAAAGTAATTACAATCATTTTTTCTTTACTATCTTCTGGTCTTCATTTTTTGGTACACATGTTTGTTGCAAACTAGTCATGTCATAGTTAATCATGTTCTTAATTAATAGTTTTATTAACATAGGCAATCTCCTGACTTTATCATTTTAAGAAAGCGGCAAATCATTTTCTCTGATGTCGTCTGTTGAAAGTCGATCTTATATATGGTCATATCTTGGTTATCCCAATAGTAAGCCTTATTGGATATCTTCGCATATTGAAAGACACAAAATATCTATTGTTAGCTTAAGTTGTCGAAGGTCCTTCAGGTTTTTATTTTTGGCTTATGGCTTACTTGTGAAGGTAACCTATTAATGTCATGCCTTGGCTAATGTCAACACAGAAGCCTTCTCGGATAAGTATCTTGGACTGCCAGCTTTAGTTGGAGCTGATAGGAGCGATTGTTTTAACCACTTTGTTGAAAGGGTTTGCTCGTGAACACATGGATGCAATGGGAGACTTTTGTCTACTAAAGGTAAATACGTTTTGATTAAGGTTGTGGCCCGAGCAATCCATGTGGATGCAATGTTGTTTTTAAAATCCCTAAAGGAGTATGCGAGGATATCACAAATGTAATTGCTAGGTTCTGATGGGGAGATGATGAAAATAGCAATAGAATGCATTGGTGGGCAAAGGTGTACCCGTCCTTGGCGGCGGTGATACGGCATGCGGTGCTTTCTTCTCTAGCCGCCACCCTGCACTTTGCGGCAACGACCTCCACATTTGCCTCCCGGCACCGCTGGATGTGCAAGGAAAGGGTTTCGTGGAGCTCGTGGAAGCCGGCCCACGGGCTCCGTCCGCCGACCCGGGAGAGTCTGCCACGGTCGCGGGCTTGCTTGAGCGCCATGGCTCAACGATGGGCCGGCTGGAGCTGCCGGCCTCCTCGTCGTGTCGTGCGGGCTAGCGCGGCGGCGACCCACCACGGTCGCCACGGCCGCGAGCACCACCGGCTATGGAGGAGAAAAAAAGAAGGCCGAGAAGCGGCGGTGCTGAGGTTTTGCGGCGGAGGGGATAGAGTTTGTGGACGGTAAAACCTGGCCGACTCCGTAGATATAGTGCCGGAGGGGTGAATATGCGGGCCGCATGTAATTTTTTTGCGAACCGGGCTATGTTTTTGCGGATATGTTTGAGCAGGAAAAAAAACCCTAGAAACTGTAAAACGACTGGAGTTATACGGCCCGACGAGCTTTTACGGAATCAGCTAGAGATATCCTTAGCCGTTGGATATTTTCCATCCAACTTGGATGAAGTTCTAAATTCATAGGATTGCGCCGCATCGCTTTTTAATTAAAACCCCACTTACATTAGTATTCAATCGCCGGAGGGATGTTACCTTGCCATCTTCACATCACATGTGCAACGTACGTGGCTACGCTGATACTCCACGTACACAAGATGGCAACGTCGATTTTTGTTGTGCAAAAGCATGCGCAGAATGATTAATCAGAGAGACAGGAAGCGACGACTGCATTCCATTCCTGGGGAGTTTCCCGGTCGATCGACGCCGGCGTCACGTCGCACCGTGCGCACTGCAGCCAGCCATGCATGCATGGATTGTCAGGCTTTGATTTTTATACAGTATATTTTTTGGAGTAATGATGGTCAGGCTTCGATGGAGTAGTGCGACAGCGCTCGGCCTTGGCGCTTTCGCTTTAAAAAGAAAGAATCTGGCCCGTAGTAGTATAGGCCTCGTCGGAAAGGCCGTCTCGTTCGAGGCCCATGAAAGAGGTAGCCGGCTCGGGGGAGGGAGGGCACGCAGCGCAGCGTCCGCGCTCCGCAGGCGCGCGCGAGAGGCGACTGGTTTAGTCCCACCTCGGCTGGCGAGGAGGAGACGGGAGGGCGAGGAGGCTACAAAAGGAGGGGGAGGGCAGCGTTCTAACTCATACCTTTCTCGGCCTTTTGGCTAAGATCAAGTGTAGTATCTGTTCTTATCAGTTTAATATCTGATATGTGGGCCATGTGTTCACAATGATATTAAATTTATTTTTTGTGGGGGAGGGCCCATCACAGTGGCTTGCCACTGGGGCCATCGGGTGTCGCCCAGTGCGTTGCACTGTTGCCTGGGCAGGCGCACCCCATCCAAATCTTTAAATTAAACTTTGGTGCTCAGCCATGGGGTTATATGCAAATTAGTCCTTCAGCTTTTGGTTCGCTGTTTGAGCGCCTTCAATCCCATGTGCAGCAGTGTTAGACTGTTTTGTGAACTACAGCAGTTTTAGACTGTTTTCTGAATTCGAAAATGGAAGAGTGTTCAAACCATATGTTTGAAAATGTTTTCTGAAACCGCAGACGCATGCAAAGGGAAGAGCCATACAAACATATATAGAAGGTTCAGATTTCGCCATTCAGGATGGTTCAGATTTCGCAGTTTATCACAAAAGGTTCTCACAGGAAACACAAAATGCACGTGTCAAAAGATACCTTGGCCGTTAAAGGCCTCAAGAAGTAGCCATCGATAAGAGAAATTATATTTTCCACAAAATAAAAAAATAAGAGAAAATATATATATCTACTTGAAATACATCGCAGCATCCAGCCTGTTGGTACACATGTTTGTAAGTGTGTTTCTAATGCACAAGCTTCTGCCAGGCAAGCCTGCTCTATAACATAACTACACGTTATCACTATATCATGACCTCAAGTGGGGGTAATGGCTACGGTGTTGTTGTAAGATCAACGAAAAGGGGCAAAAATGTTAGCGCCTGTAAGTACATCTTCCAGGATCCAGTGTCATGGTGCACAACCATGGCTTCGTCATGAACCATATGAATGATGTCGGTTTCGCCATCGATATGATATAATATGTACACGATTCACCAAATCCTCACCACCAGTCTGGAACTTTTAGTCTCCTACTCCTGTGGATCGCAAGGTTAACCGCGGGGATTTTGTGCCTCACCTGCCGCCATATCATGTTCACGGCATCATCCTTCCTGGGGGGATACTGGAACTCATAGTGACTAGAGACGTTTTTTAGCTTTGACCACATCTCAACCCACTTCTCTTTGGGCATCTGCCTGAGCTGGTTGAGCAAGTAATCAGGTTCTAGAGCTTCTTCGACTGAGAAGAAGAGTGAGAACTCGCTGTAATCAATCTCATCCTCAAAAGGGAGCTCGATCCGGCTGCTGATAATCACAGGAATGCAATGACTGACAATGGCATCAAACAGCCGGCATGACGAAGGAGTGTCCCCGGCGGGACGGAGACAAAACTTTGACGAGCGCATACCATCTGTGGACTGTAAGGGGTAAACCATTTATAAAATATCAGTTCTCATATCAAGAAGCCTCAACAGAGAAGAGAATCACGTCAACATATCGAAACCATAAAGAAAAGCCACTATACAGTTAGAAGGAATTAGTATGGTGAGGGGCAAGTCCATTTAATTTCATGTCCCCAACAGGTGACACACCATTTAAATATTCAAACCCGGGAACACTTATCTCTATATCTACTAGTAGAACGCCCGTGTGTTGCTACGTGCTAAAATACATAAAAATAAATCAAGCAAATGATTAAGGTCGTCGTCGAGGTCAAAGCTCATTTCTTCCTCGAGTGTGGATGATGTCCCCACTCGGAGTGGTTTTTAACTTAGGCGATACGGAATCGCAGCTAAGCCCCCGAGTGGTTTTTAACTTAGGCGATACGGAATCGCAGCTAAGCCCCCGAGTGGTTTTTAACTTAGGCGATACAGAATCGCAGCTAAGCCCCCGAGTGGTTTTTAACTTAGGCGATACAGAATCGCAGCTAAGCCCCCGAGTGATTTCTAACTTAGGCGATACGGAATCGCAGCTAAGTCGTTCACCCACTGAGGGTTATGTTGTATATGTGTCCAGCTGAGAATGGCGCGCAGAGCGGCCGGGTGATGAAGATGGGCGGCACGTAGTGGCGATACGCGGGGCATCCAAGTGTCGGAGACGCATCCAGCGGAGTGGCGACGCACGGGGCGGCCAAGTGCTGTAGACGCATCCGTCGGAGTGGCGACGCGCGGGGCGGCCGAGTGATGAGTCCAGTAGAGTGATGGCGCGCGGAGCTGCCGAGTGAAGGCGACGCGTCCCGTAGAGTGAAGGCGCGCGGACCTGCCGAGTGACGATGAAGCGTCCGACTGAATGGCGATGCGCGGAGCTGCCGAGTGAAGGCGACGCGTCCCGTAGAGTGAAGTCGCGCGGAGCTGCCGAGTGACGATGGAGCGTCCGACTGAATGGCGATGCGCGGAGCTGCCGAGTGAAGGCGACGCGTCCCGTAGAGTGAAGGCGCACGGAGCTGCCGAGTGACAATGGAGCGTCCGACTGAATGGCGATGCGCGGAGCTGCCGAGTGAAGGCGACGCGTCCCGTAGAGTGAAGGCGCACGGAGCTGCCGAGCGTCGATGGAGCGTCCGACTGAATGTTGATGCGCGGAGCTGCCGAGTGAAGGCGACGCGTCCCGTAGAGTGAAGGCGCGCGGAGCTGCCGAGTGTCGAAGGAGTGTCCGACTGAATGGCGATGCGCGGAGCTGCCGAGTGTCGAAGGAGCGTCCGACTGAATGGCGATGCGCGGAGCTGCCGAGTGTCGAAGGAGCGTCCAGTTGAGTGACGACGCGCGGAGCTGCCGAGTGTCGAAGGAGCGTCCGACTGAATGGCGATGCGCGGAGCTGCCGAGTGTCGAAGGAGCGTCCCGTTGAGCGGCGATGCGCGGAGTCATCGGCAGGGGTCTTAGATTTGTTTTGATTGTAGGTCCAGTGGGGGCACGCCGAGTGCACCCACTGGGTGTAGTCCCCGAGACCGCCGTCGAGTGCTTGCATCGGCGGTGGTCTGATAGAGACAATGTTTGCATGTTTGCTTTTCAATCCTTTACGTTTGTTTGGTTTCCGAGGGAGATGGATGCTTATTACTCAGAAGAAGTTTGAACCTAGGCGAATTTTAAACGGGGTCCGACTCGCGGCTAAGTCTCCGAGTGAGAGGTGTTCGTCACTCGGAGTAGGTTTTTACTTGGGCGAAGCGGATTCGCGGCCAAGCCCCCGAGTGGAGGGAGGCTCGTCACTCGGAGGAGGTTTTTACTTGGGCGAAGCGGATTCGCGGCCAAGTCCCCGAGTGGAGGGACGCTCGTCACTCGGAGGAGGTTTTTACTTAGGCGAAGCGGATTCGCGGCCAAGCCCCCGAGTGGAGGGACGCTCGTCACTCGGAGTAGGTTTTTACTTGGGCGAAGCGGATTCGCTGCCAAGCCCCCGAGTGGAGGGACGCTCGTCACTCGGAGTAGGTTTTTACTTGGGCGAAGCGGATTCGCGGCCAAGCCCCCGAGTGGAGGGACGCTCGTCACTCGGAGTAGGTTTTTTACTTGGGCGAAGCGGATTCGCGGCCAAGCCCCCGAGTGGAGGGACGCTCGTCACTCGGAGTAGGTTTTTTACTTGGGCGAAGCGGATTCGCGGCCAAGCCCCCGAGTGGAGGGACGCTCGTCACTCGGAGGAGGTTGTTACTTGGGCGAAGCGGATTCGCGGCCAAGCCCCCGAGTGGAGGGACGCTCGTCACTCGGAGGAGGTTTTTACTTGGGCGAAGCGGATTCGCGGCCAAGCCCCCGAGTGGAGGGACGCTCGTCACTCGGAGTAGGTTTTTTACTTGGGCGAAGCGGATTCGCGGCCAAGCCCCCGAGTGGAGGGACGCTCGTCACTCGGAGGAGGTTGTTACTTGGGCGAAGCGGATTCGCGGCCAAGCCCCCGAGTGGAGGGACGCTCGTCACTCGGAGTAGGTTTTTTACTTGGGCGAAGCGGATTCGCGGCCAAGCCCCCGAGTGGAGGGATGCTCGTCACTCGGAGGAGGTTTTTACTTGGGCGAAGCGGATTCGCGGCCAAGCCCCCGAGTGGAGGGACGCTCGTCACTCGGAGTAGGTTTTTTACTTGGGCGAAGCGGATTCGCGGCCAAGCCCCCGAGTGGAGGGACGCTCGTCACTCGGAGGAGGTTGTTACTTGGGCGAAGCGGATTCGCGGCCAAGCCCCCGAGTGGAGGGACGCTCGTCACTCGGAGTAGGTTTTTTACTTGGGCGAAGCGGATTCGCGGCCAAGCCCCCGAGTGGAGGGATGCTCGTCACTCGGAGGAGGTTTTTACTTGGGCGAAGCGGATTCGCGGCCAAGCCCCCGAGTGGAGGGATGCTCGTCACTCGAAGGGGGTCTTCATGTATTCGGATTGGATCTTCGTGGGCTCGGCACGGTAAATAACTGTAATCTTGAGTTGAGTCAATCTGATGGATCTTCTTGCGCTTGGCACCGTAAATAAGTTCAGCCTGGAACTGGGTCAATCAGGTGAATCTTCATGCACTTGGCACGGTATGTAACTTCGGTCTTGAAACTGCCGACTGGAGAGAAAAGTTGGACACTGCGAGGAAAAACTTGGTGGCACTCGTATGTCTCCCGGAGGAGATAGACTAGTGGTCCGAGGTGGACGTGCCATGAAAACCCGAGTGGCAAGGCTAGCGCGTGGACTGACTCTCCGGAGAGAGGCCACTCATTATCCCGGGGGAACACCAGCACAGGCCATCTCCAAGTCCAAGTGTATCCGTAGAGGAGCGTCATTTTCACCCTTTTGCAGTCCTGAAGATGACTCTAGGTAATGATTTGGGCGGCTGAGTCGAGCTTGTCGTCGAAGAGGAGTCGACCCAATGACGGCGCACAGAGCAGCCGAGTCGAGTGATCTTGTAACCTGTGTATGAAAAATAGCACAGGCCAACATAAAAATCTCTCGGAATACTTTGAATTTGCTGAAATGATTTGCATAGATAACACCCATATACACCCACTGGGTGCGCCAGGTGTTTACTGGTCCAGGACCAGCGAAAGTATAAAAGAATGAAGGATCTGACTGAACTCGCTTGAGTACTGGACCCAAATGAAGCGGAAGTGTAGTGGAGTAATGAAAATAAGCAACCGAGCGCAGAGGTACACTCGGTGGCGTGGCCTCCGAGCGAACGTCATGTGCGACTTACTTAACACTCGGTAATGCAATAACTATTTAATTGGATGCAGTCTGTGAAGAATGACTTAGCTGTCTGACGACGCGCGGGGCTACCGAGGGACGATGGAGCGTCCGACTGAACGGCGATGCGCGGAGCTGCCGAGTGAAGGCGACGCGTCCCGTAGAGTGAAGGCGCGCGGAGCTGCCGAGCGACAATGGAGCGTCCGACTGAATGGCGATACGCGGAGCTGCCGAGTGAAGGCGACGCGACCGGCAGAATGAAGGCGCGCGGAGCTGCCGAGGGACGATGGAGCGTCCGACTGAATGGCGATGCGCGGAGCTGCCGAGTGAAGGCGACGCGTCCCGTAGAGTGAATGCGTGCGGAGCTGCAACGAGACGATGGAGCGTCCGACTGAATGGCGATGCGCGGAGCTGCCGAGTGAAGGCGACGCGTCCCGTAGAGTGAAGGCGCGCGGAGCTGCCGAGAGACGATGGAGCGTCCGACTGAATGGCGATGCGCGGAGCTGCCGAGTGATGACGACGCGTCCAGTAGAGTGACGAAGAGGTGTCTCGCCGAGTGGCGATGGAGCGTCCGACTGAATGACGATGCGCGGAGCTGTCGAGTGTCGAAGAGGTGTCTCGCCGAGTGGCGATGGAGCCTCCGACTGAATGACGATGCGCGGAGCTGTCGAGTGCCGAAGAGGTGTCTCGCCGAGTGGCGATGGAGCATCCGACTGAATGACGATGCGCGGAGCTGTCGAGTGTCGAAGACGTGTCTCGCCGAGTGGCGATGGAGCATCCGACTGAATGACGATACGCGGAGCTGTCGAGTGTCGAAGACGTGTCTCGCCGAGTGGCGATGGAGCATCCGACTGAATGACGATGCGCGGAGCTGTCGAGTGTCGAAGACGTGTCTCGCCGAGTGGCGATGGAGCATCCGACTGAATGACGATGTGCGGAGCTGTCGAGTGACGAAGACGTGTCTCGTCGAGTGGTGACGCGCGGGGCGGCCGACTGACGAAGATGCGTCCGGTTGAGTGATGACGTAGCGGGCGGACAAATCGCTACACGTTAGTCGTCTGGACGCAAATTTCATCTGCGTGTCACCGCGTTAGTTGGTCGTATGAAATGTCCATCCCAGTATATTGCTGTCCGGAGATTATGACGGACGAATGACCTGCAAGTTAGTATAGCAAGTAGAGCCACGAATATTTATTGCTGATCAAAAACGCTCCTGCATTGACGCCTTTTGGAAGGACTTAAAGCCCGGTGGTTATAGTGCATGCATGCGTGCACTAATAACTAATTGGCCGCTTAATAGGGTGATTATCTTAATGAAATGGTAATTGGCCCATGAATTGCACTTGTGTCAAGTGCGTTTGCCAATTGAGTGCGCGCATGCACTAGCACTACCATACGGGAGTGCATGGAAGCATGCCTGAGTCAACCCGGGTGGAGCATGCGAAGACACGCGCATGCCCGACATAACTTTCTGGTACGGACGCATCTACTAGTAATTACACATAGTGAGGCATGCGAAGAGACCGTGTACGCAGAAAGAGAGAGAGAGAGCGCGCCCTGAGCGGAGGAAAAGAGGAGGTGGAGCGCCGACGACCATTAATTGGCCGCGGTAATTAGGCACTCACTCCATGGAGTAACTGGCGTTGGAAATACTCACCTGATGAGCCGCTTAATGACGCAATTACCTTAGCGAAAACGGCCACCCCACGTTCTTCCGTTTCCTTGCGTGACGAGGAGGTGACTGGGCGGAGGAGCGCTGCGCTGCGGCCAGGCCGATGCCTCCGCGGCGTGGAGGCCGACGTCGGGCGGGCGACCGGGTGGAGGAGCTCCGCGCTGCCGGCCAGGTTCGTGTCTCTGCGGAGAGCGGAAAGGGAGGAGTCTCGCGTCACCGGTCGGGCCTACTCCTCCACGGCGCCGATGCCGCCGTCGAGCGGGCGATCGACTGGGGAAGCCCCGCGGCATGGAAGCCGCCGGCAGGCAGTCGACCAGGCGGAGGAGCCTTGCGGCGTCGAATGGAGATGTATCGCCTCTCCTCCTTTTTCGTTTAATGATTGATCACGCCTGGGTGATGTTTGATCGATGATCGTTGATCTGCCGTCGGAGATTGAAGAAAAAACCATGTACATCATGGCTCGATAGACGCCATGCCCCACGGTGGGCGCCAACTGTCGTGGGAACGACTCCGACAGTACGAAAGGGGTAGGGTAAAGGAGCATGATCTACCGAGATGTATATGGGTGACACGGTGGTTTTAGCGAGTTCGGGCCTCTCACGGCGGAGATAACAGCCCTACGTCTCGTGCTCCGGAGAGGCTTTGCTTATCTGTCGAGTGGAATGTATGAGTTACAGGGGGTCTGAACCCTTGTACCAGAGGGGAGGGGCGGCTTATATAGAGTGCGCTGCCCCTCATAAGTGTCCGGCATCGAAGGGTCAAATCGTGCTTATAAGACGTACGTTACTGGTAACGTACATAATAAATGCCATTAATGATACAGACGAGCGCCTGCCCGATGGCCTCCCTGGGGTGGCTTCTGGTCTTCTGTGGTCGACTGTCATCTGGTTTTTCCGAGTGGATCCTGTCGAGTGAAAGGTAATGTCCGAGTGGATCCTGTCGAGTGAAAGGTAATCTCCGAGTGGATATTGTCGAGTGACTTGTATGCCTTGGTGATTTCAGTCGGAGATCTCCTTGTAGCCCTTAAGCTTTCTGGGGCAGTGTCCTTAGGAAGGGCAGGTAGGTCAGGCCTATGACCCTACCCTAGGTACACATCCCCATCAGCCGCCATATCATGTTCACGGCATCATCCTTCCTGGGGGGATACTGGAACTCATAGTGACTAGAGACGTTTTTTAGCTTTGACCACATCTCAACCCACTTCTCTTTGGGCATCTGCCTGAGCTGGTTGAGCAAGTAATCAGGTTCTAGAGCTTCTTCGACTGAGAAGAAGAGTGAGAACTCGCTGTAATCAATCTCATCCTCAAAAGGGAGCTCGATCCGGCTGCTGATAATCACAGGAATGCAATGACTGACAATGGCATCAAACAGCCGGCATGACGAAGGAGTGTCCCCGGCGGGACGGAGACAAAACTTTGACGAGCGCATACCATCTGTGGACTGTAAGGGGTAAACCATTTATAAAATATCAGTTCTCATATCAAGAAGCCTCAACAGAGAAGAGAATCACGTCAACATATCGAAACCATAAAGAAAAGCCACTATACAGTTAGAAGGAATTAGTATGGTGAGGGGCAAGTCCATTTAATTTCATGTCCCCAACAGGTGACACACCATTTAAATATTCAAACCCGGGAACACTTATCTCTATATCTACTAGTAGAACGCCCGTGTGTTGCTACGTGCTAAAATACATAAAAATAAATCAAGCAAATGATTAAGGTCGTCGTCGAGGTCAAAGCTCATTTCTTCCTCATGTGTTTGGATGTATTCAGATATCAAACAGGCGCTCAGCAGACTCCTTAAAATTTAACCGGTTGGACAATCCAGACTCCCCAAAACCAAGCCATATGTGGGGAAGAAATGTGGTACTACGAATTATTCACCATGCAACCTCCAACACGCGGTCCCAACACTAAAAACCCACCTCATGATGCACCCTCCCTTTTCTTGCCAGACCTTGCTGGAGTCCTCTCTTTTAAAACCGGATGACGCTCACCTCACCTTGGGCATGGCGCCCTCTTTCCTTCACACCATACTTTCCCATGGACCATCAGGTGGGAGTCCCTTGCCAACCGTCCAACCCTCCGCCCTGATCCCCTTGCCCGTGTTCGTGTCGATCCACCACTGCCATCAAGGGGGAGGAGGTGTGTGCCGACGTGCCGCTCCCCAAGCCAATAAGGCAATCTGATGTCTTCTAAGCCATTGGCACATTGTAACATACAGTTGAATGCCACGCATTACCGCGAAACAAAAATATAATGTTCATTGTTGGGCATGCAACTGATACACCACCATGTACGTTATTAATTCTTGAAGCAATCCACCAGTGCATTTACCCTTTTATTCTATCCAAAAATTTATACGACTTGATGAAAAAAAATGAACCGCTCACTGATGCAATTTGTGCAAAGCCATCCCTAGCATTGAAGTTGCTGGAGAACTACATCGCAAGCAGCCCAGAGGACGAAGTTTCCTTGACTTTCTTACTACACTCATTTCCTCAACTCCATGCTTATCAATGGTGGCTGCAGAAACTGGAATCAGGGAGCAAGCTCTGTTTTTGCGTCTTTCTCTTGACCCTCCTCCTAAAAAACATTAAACAGTTAGGCAATTAATTAAATAGGGTAAATATTGTAAAGTGTATATGATTTTCCTTTCCTTGGAGCCGTTGTAAATGTTTTCAAACGTTGAAGCTATGGAGAGCCAACATGCTAACACTTCATAGCAGAAGTTTAACATACATGACCAAAAAGTATACATGTTGTTGCTGCATTTATAATTTGCTCAGCATTCCTACCATGAGATGGAAATCAGAAGAATGATTGGGCCAAGCAGGCTGAGAATAATTATCGTGATGGTGTTGGTCAACATCTTGGGTTGGTTGAGTGGATTATACATTCACTCTCGATGGAAATCCTCAACTAGAATGTTCTTAACCAGCAGAATATGAAAGTAGAAATTCCTGTTTTTGGTTGATGGGATATCAATCCACATATTAAAATTGATTCTAAACCCACAACCACACTACAAGCACAACATTAAGTTTGTGGGTTCGAAACAAAAGGTATATCAAAAAGTATGTACAAACGGTTTAACTTCAAAACAAGAGATTGAGATGCATGTCATGTGTTGTGTCTAAGTTTTTTTCTTTTCTTAAACAAGAGATTGAGATGCATGTCATGTTTTGAAGTTTATTTCTCTTGTAAAGGAAAATAACTTAGGAAGCTAATTGATAGTGCAAAGGAAGCTTACTTTTTTTTCTAAGAAAATTATTTGCTTCACATGACATATGTTCATGCAATATTATAATTCAATGTATTTTGGTAACACACAAATTTGTATCTGAACAAAATTCTATGAGAAAGCGTTGGGGCTCCATGAAACTACACATTGCACCCTTTGTGTTAGTCAAGATCAAAAAATTGCTAGGCATTGGTAATCATGAATGTACCTTATAATCAAGTTATTTGTTGTGTTGATGTCTGGGTTGAAGTATTGCCGAGATTGCTCAGTCGTACGCAAGATAGCATCAGAGCCTTAAAAGTATTAGTAGACAGCTTAAAACGCAGCAGCAGGAAGCCAAAAAAATAGTGAAGTGCATACAATCGTAGGCATGTTACCTCCAGAAATCCCTATCAAAAGACATTAGTTTTCTTCCCCGTATTACATACGCCAAAAGATACAAAGCATAACATTAGCCCATTCAATTGTCTAGATGACGGGATTAAATCGTAAGCATTAAGTGGTTCTTATTTCAGTGAAAAGGAATTCCGTTGAATAATGATTCCCAATGCACGTCAGCATGCATAATTTAGAAACCACATGGAAAATAATTTAGGGAGCAGATACATTTGTTTCCAGAGCCTGCAACTCATAATGAAATGCTAGACAAGTTTATTGTCCTACTAAAAACATGAGGAAATTATCAATGTCAAAGTTGTTGCGTCTAATGTCAAAACTAACTACTATATTAGGTCTGATTACTGAGATGGTGTTCTGTATGAACATTAGTTAATGAAAATATATATGATAAAATACTTGTGTAATTAGAACAACAAGAATTGTAAATGTATGGATTTTGATTTCACAACTTAGGACCTGTTTGATAGCTAAGTATTATAGAAACCAAAGTATCCAAAACTATAGTAATTTAGACCGTAGGTACAAAATACCATGGTTTTAATATAGCAATGTTTTTTGAAGTATTCACAATACAGAGGACATGTTTGGTTACACCACAAAATGCAGTAAAATTGAGACTATAGGTACAAAATACCATGGTCCTAATTCAAAGCTACTACTGTTAGCTTATCACGCCTTTGCTGAATTAAGTTTGTGTATCATGCACTCACTCCACAGTAAAAATGTCTCCATCACCGCACGCACAGGCAGCTAGGAAAGTTCAACAGCAAGAACGAACAACAGTAGATGGTAGGCTATGCTTGTAGACATGTAGTAGCTAGATGAAAAATATAATGGATGGAAGTAGCACCGTGGTGTAGTACTAGAATATATGTATCGATTAGACTAACGATGATTAGCGGCAGCGACGGCGGCGGAGTAATTAGCAGATGGATAGTGAGAACTAGTAAAAGTAGGAGGAAACAAGGAACCGTTCTTCGCAAATAGCAAGACCGAATCGGTCTAGTGCTCTGGCCTATTTGACGGAGCTGAGCGACATGGAGGAAGGAACGACGTCTGACCTTTCTTTTCAGCTCCTCAGTTTTTAAAAAAGTGGTCTGGGTTTTTTTTTATGCAGAGGAAAAACCACAGTTTAGCTAATACTGCAGTATTGAAATCACAGTTATTAGGGGCAACCAAACAGCTCATTGCAAATAAAACTATGGTAATCTAAAAAACTGTAGTATTATCAAAATACTTAGAAAATACTTTGCTATCAAATGGGGCCTTAATGTGAACTAACACTGCATTAGAAAGAAGAAAAGCCTGTTTTGGTAAGTTATGATTTGATTTGGAGAAGTTAATATATGGCGTTGTTTTAGGAAAGAACCGATTTGATTGAGTTAATGCACGTGTCAAATGGGTCGGTCAAAATTGGCTGCGGTTGAGCGAAATGTCACCTGTAAGATGCTCGTGGGCCTAATATAGGGTTTGTCGACGGAATGGTGGGAAGTGGGGCGAGACTACCAACTGAGACTTTATGAGTAGAGACTATTGAAGGGGAGTTTGTACATCCTTCGTTTGGTATGCAACCCCTCCATCGAACAAAAAAAATCGCCTACCCCGCATCCCTTCGTTAAAAAAGGAATAGACGACATAATATCTGTTGGGGAAGGTTCAATTGAAAACAAAAAATTTCTACGCACACGCAAGATCTATCATGGAGATGCATAGCTACGAGAGGGAGAGACCTTCTACATACCCTTGTAGATCGCTAAGCGGAAGCGTTTATCAACGCGGTTGATGTAGTCGTACACCTTCACGATCCGTTCTGATCAAGCACCGAACGCACGACACCTCCGCGTTCAGCACACGTTCAGCTCGATGACGTCCTCGCCTTCTTGATCTACCAAGGCAGGCGAAGTAGTAGATGACTTCCGGTAGCACGACGACGTGGTGTCGGTGGTGGTGAAACTATTTCCGCAGGGCTTCACCAAGCACAACGGATTTAGAGCGGAGGATGAACTAGAGGAAGGAGATTAGAACCACACTGGGCTTCTAATTATGAGGTTTAGAGGTAGCTAGGGCTAGCTATAATTAGTCAACTAGGACCAACTAGAACTAGAACTAGATCAACTAGAAGAGGCTCTAAAACTTGTATTCTAGGGGCTAGACCTGCTCCTCTATTTATATGTTGAGCCCTGGGGTCGTAACTTGGGGAGAGGGCCTCCCCAAAGTCGGTTTGGAACGCAAGGAAGAGTCCTTCCCGGATTCCCGCACCAGACGCCACGGTCCTCGGTGTCCAGGGCCAGACGCCAGGGTCCCTGGCGTCTGGTCCCCAACCTCCGCAAATTCTTTTGCACCGACCTAAAGCTCCGTGGGCCTTACCCCTTGGCCCAACCAAAGTGTCCTCGCACCAGAACATTTCTGGAAACATCCGAAACTATTCCGGTGAATTCCGGAACCCTTATAGCAATATACCTAGAATTTTACCGTAAAAATGGAAGGGCGCGGCAACGCGCGCCATCAACGATCTAGTCACAGTTATTAGGGGCAACCAAACAGCTCATTGCAAATAAAACTATGGTAATCTAAAAAACTGTAGTATTATCAAAATACTTAGAAAATACTTTGCTATCAAATGGGGCCTTAATGTGAACTAACACTGCATTAGAAAGAAGAAAAGCCTGTTTTGGTAAGTTATGATTTGATTTGGAGAAGTTAATATATGGCGTTGTTTTAGGAAAGAACCGATTTGATTGAGTTAATGCACGTGTCAAATGGGTCGGTCAAAATTGGTTGCAGTTGAGCGAAATGTCACCTGTAAGACGCTCGTGGGCCTAATATAGGGTTTGTCGACGGAATGGTGGGAAGTGGGGCGAGACTACCAACTGAGACTTTATGAGTAGAGACTATTGAAGGGGAGTTTGTACATCCTTCGTTTCGTATGCAACCCCTCCATCGAACAAAAAAAATCGCCTACCCCGCATCCCTTCATTAAAAAAGGAATAGACGACATAATATCTGTTGGGGAACGTTCAATGGAAAACAAAAATTTTCTACGCACACGCAAGATCTATCATGGAGATGCATAGCTACAAGAGGGAGAGACCTTCTACATACCCTTGTAGATCGCTAAGCGGAAGCGTTTATCAACGCGGTTGATGTAGTCGTACACCTTCACGTTCCGTTCTGATCAAGCACCGAACGCACGACACCTCCGCGTTCAGCACACGTTCAGCTCGATGACGTCCTCGCCTTCTTGATCTAGCAAGGCAGGCGAAGTAGTAGATGACTTCTGGTAGCACGACGACGTGGTGTCGGTGGTGGTGAAACTATTTCCGCAGGGCTTCACCAAGCACAACGGAGTGACAAATCCCAAGCTCGATCCGTGTCAACTCAACAGACACCTTCGAAGATACCTATAGAGTATCTTTATGATCACCCAGTTACGTTGTGACGTTTGATACACACAAGGCATTCCTTCGGAGTCCGGGAGTTGCATGATCTCATGGTCGAAGAAACATGTATTTGACAAATAAGAAAGCAGTAGCAATAAACTGAATGATCATATGCTATGCTAACAGATGGGTCTTGTCCATCACATCATTCTCCTAATGATGTGATCCCGTTATCAAATGACAACTCATGTCTATGGTTAGGAAACTTTGACCATCTTTGATCAACGAGCTAGTCTTGTAGAGGCTTACTAGGGACACGGTATTTGTTTATGTATCCACACATGTATTTAAGTTTCCGGTCAATACAATTCTAGCATGAATAATAAACCTTTATCACGATTAAGGAAATATAATAATAACCACTTTATTATTGCCTCTAGGGCATATTTCCAACAGTCTCCCACTTGCACTAGAGTCAATAATCTAGATTACATAGTAATGAATCTAACACCCATGGAGTCTTGGTTCTGATCATGTTTTGCCCTTGGAAAAGGTTTAGTCAACTGGTCTACCACATTCATATCCATATGTATTTTGGAAATATCCATGTCTCCATCCTTGACCTTTTCACGAATGGAGTTGAAGCGACGCTTGATGTGTTTGGTTCTCTTGTGAAACCTGGATTCCTTGGCTAAGGCAATTGCTCTAGTGTTGTCACAAAAGATTGTCATTGGACCCGATGCACTGGGTATTACACCCAGATCGGATATGAACTCCTTCATCAAGACTCCTGTAGGACCGAAAGTATGTCTAGAGGGGGGGTGATTAGACTACTTGACCAAATAAAAATCTAGCCTTTTCCCAATTTTTAGTGTTGGCAGATTTTAGCATTCATAGCAAGTCAAGTACACCCTACACATGCATGTCTAAGAGTATAGCAGCGGAAAGTAACAACAAGCATGAGTAGAAAGGAAGTATAGGAAGATCAAATGCAATTTGTAGACACGATGATTTTTCCCGTGGTTCCGATAGGTGGTGCTATCGTACGTCCACATTTATGGAGTCTTCAACCCACGGAGGGTAACGGTCGCGAGAGTCCACGGAGGGCTCCACCCACGAAGGGTCCACGAAGTAGCAACCTTGACTATTCCATAACGGCTTCCGTCCACGAAGGACTAGCCTCACTATGGGTAGATCTTCACGAAGTAGGCGATCTCCTTGCCCTTACAAACTTCTTAGTTCAACTCCACAACACGAAGTAGGAGGCTCCCAAGCGACACCTAACCAATCTAGGAGGCACCACCCTCCAAAAGGTAATAGGCTCGGCAACGTCGATGAACTCCTTGCTCTTGTGCTTCAAGATGAAAGACTCCTCAACACACAATCACTCTCTCACAGATTTGGCTTGGTGGAAGAGATTGGATTGGTGGAAAGCAACTTGGGGAGGCTAGAGATCAAGATTCATATGGTTGGAATGGAATGGCATGATCTCAACACATGAGTAGGTGGTTCTCTCTCAGAAAATTGGATGGGACAAGTATGGAATAGTTCTGAGTGCTTCTCTTTCGAGTAGGTGGTGGTGAAGGGGTATATATAGGCATCTCCAAAAATCCAACCGTTAAAATGACCAACTCGGTGACACCGATGTGTTAATCTCGGTGGTACCGAAGTGATCAAAAGGCAGTAACTTTTGAATCTTGGTGAGACCGATATATAAAACTCGGTTGCACCGATAAGGTGACCAACGGTCAGATGCCCAATCTCGGTGACGCCGATTCCACAAACTCGGTCGGACCGATTTTGTGAAATTGGGTAACAGAAAGTTGGCAACCCAAACTCAGTGGCACCGAAGCAGAATCGATTGCACCGAAAGGCTAGGGTTTGGCTTAGGTCTGTCTGAGTATGGGAATCGGTGGCACCGAGTGGAAAGTGTTGGTTGCACCGATTTTGGATATTTGACTTTGGACAGACTTTTGTGGAAGAGCTTGTGGGTGTTTTTGGTGACTATCACTTGTGCACGTATGAGCATTTTGTTCACCAACAATACCTTACCCCCTTTTAATAGTATTGGCTTTCCTATGGACTCAAAGTGATTTCTCACAAAGTAAAATGTAGAGTTCTCTTGCTTGAAGCTTTGCCAATCCATTTCCTTGCATCTTGGGGTTTCTCCACAATCTCCACAGTCCTTTTGCCAATCCTATCATTGAACTTTTCCTGAAATATGCTTAGTGGAGACATTAGTCCAATGACTTATATGTTCTTATTAATTACCAAAACCACCAAGGGAGCAAATGTGCTTTCAATCTCCCCCTTTTTGGTAATTGATGACAACATATAGATCAAAGCTTCGACATATGATATAATCAATGAATATAATCGTCGCTTTGAGAAGTATGTGATAAGCAAGAGCTCCCCCTAAATTTGTGCATTATTTTAAAATTTGCGTTTGAATGCAAATGCACAATTGATTAAGTACATGGGGCACTTCTTCCGTGTCACATACATCCTGGTGGTGTGCGAGAATAATAAGAGTTAATATCATGGCACAACACAAACAAGCGAAGGTGAATGATCATCTCATAAGCAACATAATGATAGGAAATAGTAGAAACACGCATTAAGCGTATGATCAAACACCACATAGTTCAACACAAACAAGTCAAAAGATCAACTGTTTTTGAAAAGGCGATAAAAACCAAACGCTCTCTCACTCGAAGCCTAAAGATCTATATACACTTCTCCCCCTTTGGCAACAAGTTACCAAAAAGTTCAAAGAGATATAGCTAAACATTCTTGGGCTGATCTCCTCCGGTTGTTGATGAAGGAGTCGAGAGAACTGCGTCGGCAAAGATATCGGGTGATGTCATGGATGGAGTTGGTGTAGCAACTAGAGGAACTGGAGCTGATGGAGCTGAGTTGACAGTAGCAGGTACTGATGAAGAAGGCCTCAAATCTGGAGCTGGCACTGTGGCTGATCTGGCCTGGGTAGTGAAGTGTGTGCCTGGCCTGAGAGGAGAGTCATCATCATCTGTAGACTGAGGAAGAGGCACAGAGTCAACTTCCTTCTTGAGCTCATTGACTGTCTTGGTCAGTCCATCTACCTTATCATTAAGGGTCTTGATCCTGTTCTCAAAGACCCTGACAAGACTGTTTTGATTGTCCAGTATGTCCTTGATGTCCTTCTGCATGCCCTGGACGGATGAGATCAAGAAATCCATTTGCTTGTTCCTGGATCTAGGGACCTGAGCACTAGTGGCTCTAGCTGCCTCTGCCTCTGCCTGTGCTTGAGCTGCAGCTGATGTGGGATGTTCTGGGTCCATCACCACAACGTTGTCCTCTAAATCTGGCTGTAGGGGCAAATGGGGTCTGTCCAGAGCAAAGATGTGCTTCTCCGGCTTGGAGTTGATGAGCATCTGAATGTAGGGTGCATAGCAGCAAGAGCGCTTCTGATCAGCAGCTACCCTCTTCACTGTCTCCACAATCAGATCCATCACTCTTATCCTGGTGTGTCTATCAAGATGGATCAACATGTTGATTGAATGGCCTCGAATCATCTTCTCATCTCCTGACTTAGGCATCAAAGTATGCCTCAATATGGTGTTCATGGTGTGGAGGCCAGCCTGGAGGAAGTAAATAGATCCTAACTTGTGTGATTTCAAGTTAGCAGCAGGGATAGCATTGTACATATCCTTCATAGCATCATGGCTCTCCTTGGATTCAGAGTAGACATCCAAGTCACCATCCTGCACCTCTGGGACTCCTAAGATGGCAGCCCATTCATCAACAGTAGACTCGTATCTTGCTCCTTCTGTCATCCATACAATTCTACCATCTCCATAGAAGTGAGCAGTGGAGTAGAATTGCATGATCATCTCATCGTTCCATGCATTGAACTCTTTGCCAACAAACTCATCTAGGCCAATGCAATGAAAATTGTCTTGAACATTTGGAAAGAAATCTTCATTAGCCTTGATGTACTTCCAATCAACATATCTCATATCGCTCACAGCTGGACTCTTGTCAAGCAGCACAGTCTCATAGAAATCCTGTTGCTCATTGGTGTAGAATCTGTAGTCCACAATTGTTTTTCTCCTCTGGGCATATGGATCAATAGCTCTCCATGCCCTCAATTCAGAATCCTTCCTCTTCTTCATGTCTTCAGCAAGTGGATGGCTGGCATTGTGTTCAGGAAGGTG
This sequence comes from Elymus sibiricus, assembly GCA_039707655.1. Lineage (NCBI taxonomy): Eukaryota > Viridiplantae > Streptophyta > Magnoliopsida > Poales > Poaceae > Elymus > Elymus sibiricus. The sequence continues at coordinate 448,052,597 of CM077667.1, read as the reverse complement.
TGGTCTAAGCTTCATCAAAGCAGATATGGCATCCTCATCCTCAACTCTGGAGGTAGTTCCTTTGTTCTTCTCAGAAGCTGGAATCTGTCTGGATGACCTCTTGGACTTTTCAGCAGCAGCCTTCTTGGGGGCAGACTTGGTGCTCTTGGAGGGACCTTGCTTTGGCATAGCATCTGCCAAAAGTTTATTTTGCCTCTTCTTGGGAGGGGCCTTGACAACATGCTCTTCCTCCTCCTCCTCAGCAGCAGCACCAGCATTCTCCTCTGGGTCCTCAAACATAGAGGTTTGCCTGCCAACATGGATTATCCTTTTCCTGGACTTCTTCTCTCCCACCTTCTTAGGCAATGACCTCCTTGGGGGCTCAATGGTCATGGTAGCCCTAGCACTCTCAGGTGCTCTCATAGCTTCAGAGCTAGCATATACCTTGCTGACAGTTCTTCTGGAAGAGGTGGCTTCATTAGCAGACTTCTTAGCAGCTTTGTCTTGCTTCTTGGCAAGAACTTCCTCTGGCACAAAATCTGAATCCTCCTCATCTGAATTCAGTTTCTTCCTGGCCCTAGTAGCAGCCTTGGGCAATCCATGAGAACTGGGGGTGCCTGGATCTGAAAATGAACTAGACTCAGGACTAGTGCCTGAATCCAAATCAACACTCTGCTCTCTGAAGTTGTTCTCACTGTCCTCAGCCTCTGACATATCTGACCCTGTGAATAGAGTATAGAGGAGCAGAAGAAGATGAGTCATCACAAAATGCAGCTATTTTTGAAAGATTGAACAGAAAAATCTTAGATGTAGTTCACATCAAAAAAGGATTTCGGTGTCACCGACTCAACATTTTCGGTGCTGCCGAGACTCACAATACTCTTAACAGAAACTTGGCAGCAGTTTCGGTGGGACCGAAAACTACCACTCGGTTTCATCGAGTACTGTCCTCAGTAGCACAAAAAGTAAATCGGTGGGACCGATTTTTCTGACTCGGTATCACCGAGATGCGATTTTGCAGGCAACTAAATCTAAAAAAATTCGATTCGCTAATCTACTGGAACCTTTTAGAGGATAGGGAGGATTGCACATGGTGGATTATCGATGGAATAAGCTTCAGCGCGCAAGATTCGGACGGGGAGCGCAATGAAGGGTCGGATGCATACCCTAACTCGGTGGCGGATCCGCTATGGCGAAGACGGCGGTGAAGATGCCCGTCGACGGCGAGGATTCTAGCGGCGGAGGAGCGCGGGGAGACAAGGGCGACGACCAGGGGGTCCTGTTCGGCAGCTTAGGGTTTTGGGGCGCGATGGTTTGAATATTGATTTTCAAAGCGTCGGGTCCACAGCTTATATACCCCTTGCTATCGGTGACACCAATTCTAAATTTTCGGTGTCACCGAGTTCCTCAACTGTCAGCTGACAGGGAAACTCGGTGTAACCAAGAATATGGAATCGGTAGTACCGAGATTGAAAACCAGATCAACCCTAGGCATTCGGTGAGACCGAGAATTTTGGGTTGGTTCCACCGAGATGCACTTGGAGGTTTTAATGGTCAGTCCTTTGTCGATATGGAACTCCGAGTGCTCCACACACAGAGGGATCGAAAAGTACTTGTTCAAATTTTGTGATGCAGCATGAATAGAATATGAGGTGAGAAAGCATAGATAGCTAGAGAGTGGTCCTAGGCATTCTTGTCCATCCAATTGGCAAAAGAAAAATCAAAAGCCAAATAGCAACAATTGGATGTCCTTGAATGGGTAAATAAATGCAGACCAACATGCTCACACAATAAGATGTCAAATGAAATCATGGCAAACATGCACATACATACTAGCATCTAACAAGCACTTTGGCGATGACGGAGTCATCTATATATGAGTATATTGACTTAGGAGCCAAGTAAGAATACTTGATCATAGGTCATACTCATCGTTTAAGCACAAGTGGGGTTACCACTTTTACATAAAGCATTTAATGTTGTCACATACTAAGAGATGCTTTAACTCAAGTCTTAGAGTAAAGCTCCCCCTTGATGTGACATCCCCCCATAGGAGGGATAAACTAACCTTGGGTTTTGTCGATGAAGACTTCATGTTGGTGAGGTAGTGATGGATGCTCAAGGTTGATGAAGATCACCAAGAGTTGGGAGCATCCTTGTTGTTTCCTTACTCTTCTCACCTACATGGGTTAGTCCCAACACACAAGAGACAAATACAAGGATATCTATGGACATGGAGTGCAAAGCATGTGTAATGATGTCCATTGATTTGTTGATTACCTTGTCCCTTGCTTACCTTTGAGGGAATGTGTGACTCCTTGAACTATTGCATAGAGTTGATGTTGATTGCAAATAGTTCTTGCCAATAATGAATGTGAGTGTATTACATTGGCGGAGTCACCCCTCAAGAACTCTCTAGTTCTTCTTCTTGGGGACCCACATCAACTTGATGGGGATCCTTGGTGTTGAAGTAGCCTTTGTAGAAGTTGAGCTTGAAGTAGCCTTGGGAACCCACTCCACCAAAGCTAGGGATTCATCTTCATATGAGTCAATGTCCTCTTGAAGCTTGTTCTTGCCCTTGAGCTTGTGGTCTTGTGGTGGAAGGTCATCTTGAGTGTTTGTTCCCTTGGGAAGTGTATTTTCATACTTCTCCTTTTGAGGAACAAACTTGGGCTTGGGGTATTGACCTTCTTCCCATTCAACTCCATTAGCGTTGAAGTAGCCAATGCCATGGTTCTTCTGGTATCCTCCGTGCTTGCGTACAATTTCCTCAAATTGCTTACACCCGGCAAGACTCTTGTAGATACCTTTCTCTATAATTCCTTTCAATAAAGCATTTTCTTGCTCAAGTGTAACTTGGCTAAGAGAATCATCATTAGTGGAATCAATAGAACTACTAGAAGCAACATCATTAGGTTTAGCATTTTTATTGTTGCTACTAGATGAAGAACCTTTCTTGCCTTTGTTACTAGTTTGTTTGGATTTAACTTGTGGCATGAATGTAGACAAGAGTAGTCGTTTGGCTAGATAAGATGAAGTCTTCTTTCGGAGATCGTCATTGATAGCTTTAAGAAACTCATGCTCTTGCTCCAAGTTGAGCTTCTCGAAGCGTAGCTTCTCATGAGTCCTTACAAGCTCTCTATGATCTTCGAGAGTAGATTCATGGGCTAACTTAAGAGTGTTTAGTTCTTTAGTTAGTTGTTCTATTTTCATCTTATCATCATCAATTGACTTATCTTGACTAGCATGAGAATTATCAAGTTCATTTTGACTAACATCACTAGTTTCATCAAAGTGCAAGTCATCATCATATAGCAAGTCATCTTCATCACTATCGAAATCAAGATATTTGGGGTGTGATACCTTGGGGCCTTTAGTCATGAAGCAACTTCCACTCCCTTCGTTTGGTGAGTCAAATAGATCATAGGAGTTGGTAGTCACTAGTGCATGTTCGGCAACACCTTCATCTTGACTATAGTCGGAGTTGGAGTGATAGCTTCTCTTGGAGTTGTTGTCGGAGTCGGAGCCGGAAACCCATTCACCAACATGAGCTTGATGTTTTCTTCTTGTGTAGCTCTTGGTGTACTTGTCCTTCTTCTCTGAATCCCTACTTCTCCTTAAGGGTCTTCGTTCATAACGATCATCTCTACTCCTTCTCTCTCTTTGAGGTGATTCATTCCTTGAGCTTCGTCTTCTAGGTGACTCTTCTCTTCATTTGTAGGGAGCCGTGCACTCATTGGAGTAGTGTCCGGGCTTCCCACAGTTGTAGCAATTGCGGTCACGACTTGACGAACGCTTCTCATCATATCTTGAGTTGGAGCCTCGTTCTTTTCCTCTATTCTTGTAGAACTTATTGAATTTCTTGACCATGAGGCTTATCTCTTCATTGATGACAAGGTTGTCGCTTGAAGTTGCGGGAGCATCACTTGTGGCTTTGTAAGCACCGCTAGACTTGTTGTGAAGCTCTTCTTTGTCTTTGAGTGTCATCTCATGAGCAACAATCCTTCCAATGACTTCCGTAGGCTTGAGATCTTTGTAGTTGGGCATCATTTGGATCAATGTGCACACGGTGTCGTATCTCTCATCCAAAGCTCGAAGTATCTTCTTGATAATGAATTTGTCGGTCATTTCTTCGCTTCCTAAGCCGGCAATCTCATTGGTTATGAGAGCTAGCCTAGAGTACATCTCCGCGACTCCTTCACCATCCTTCATCTTGAACTTGTCAAGCTGACTTTGAAGAACATCCAACTTGGATTCTCTCACGGACTCGGTACCTTCGTGCATATCAACCAAAGTATCCCAAATCTCTTTTGCATTCTCGAGACGGCTGATTTTGTTGAATTTTTTGGGGCATAGGCAGTTGAAGAGAATGTCGCATGCTTGAGCGTTGTATTGCAACATCTTCAATTCATCTGCGGTCGCTTCACGATCCGGTTCCTTTCCATCACCAAAGAATTCACCTTGCAAGCCAACACGAACAACAGCCCATACGGCGGGGTTATGACCAAGAATATGCATTTTCATTTTGTGCTTCCAACTAGCAAAATTAGTGCCATCAAAGTACGGACCTCTACGGTGATAATTTCCCTCACTAGACGTCATACTCTCCTAGGTTGTGAGACCAATGCAATGGAGACCAAAGCTCTGATACCACTTGTAGGACCGAAAGTATGTCAAGAGGGGGGGTGATTAGACTACTTGACCAAATAAAAATCTAGCCTTTTCCCAATTTTTAGTGTTGGCAGATTTTAGCATTCATAGCAAGTCAAGTACACCCTACACATGCATGTATAAGAGTATAGCAGCGGAAAGTAACAACAAGCATGAGTAGAAAGGAAGGGTAGGAAGATCAAACACAATTTGTAGACACGATGATTTTTCCCGTGGTTCCGACAGGTGGTGCTATCGTACGTCCACGTTTATGGAGTCTTCAACCCACGGAGGGTAACGGTCACGAGAGTCCACGGAGGGCTCCACCCACGAAGGGTCCACGAAGTAGCAACCTTGACTATTCCATAACGGCTTCCGTCCATGAAGGACTAGCCTCACTATGGGTAGATCATCACGAAGTAGGCGATCTCCTTGCCCTTACAAACTTCTTGGTTCAACTCCACAACACGAAGTAGGAGGCTCCCAAGCGACACCTAACCAATCTAGGAGGCACCACCCTCCAAAAGGTAATAGGCTCGGCAACGTCGATGAACTACTTGCTCTTGTGCTTCAAGATGATAGACACAACACACAATCACTCTCTCACAGATTTGGCTTGGTGGAAGAGATTGGATTGGTGGAAAGCAACTTGGGGAGGCTAGAGATCAAGATTCATATGGTTGGAATGGAATGGCATGATCTCAACACATGACTAGGTGGCTCTCTCTCAGAAAATTCGATGGGGGCAAGTATGGAATAGTTCTGAGTGCTTCTCTTTCGAGTAGGTGGTGGTGAAGGGGTATATATAGGCATCTCCAAAAATCCAACCGTTACACCTAAAATGACCAACTCGGTGACACCGATGTGTTAATCTCGGTGGTACTGAAGTGACCAAAAGGCAGTAACTTTTGAATCTCGGTGAGACCGATATATAAAACTCGGTTGCACCGATAAGGTGACCAACGGTCAGATTGCCCAATCTCGGTGACGCCGATTCCACAAACTCGGTCGGACCGATTTTGTGAAATTGGGTAACAGAAAGTTGGCAACCCAAACTCGGTGGCACCGAAGCAGAATCGGTTACACCGAAAGGCGAGGGTTTGGCTTAGGTTTGTCTGAGTATGGGAATCGGTGGCACCGAGTGGAAAGTGTTGGTTGCACCGATTTTGGATATTTGACTTTGGACAGACTTTTGTGGAAGAGCTTGTGGATGTTTTTGGTGACTATCACTTGTGCACGTATGAGCATTTTGTTCACCAACAATACCTTACCCCCTTTTAATAGTATTGGCTTTCCTATGGACTCAAAGTGATTTCTCACAAAGTAAAATGTAGAGTCATCTTGCTTGAAGCTTTGCCAATCCATTTCCTTGCATCTTGGGGTTTCTCCACAATCTCCACAGTCCTTTTGCCAATCCTATCATTGAACTTTTCCTGAAATATGCTTAGTGGAGACATTAGTCCAATGACTTATATGTTGTTATTAATTACCAAAACCACCAAGGGAGCAAATGTGCTTTCAACTCCTTCATGCGATGCTTCCGAAGCAGCTCTATATTCCGCTTCACATGTAGATCCCGCCACGACGCTCTGCTTGGAACTGCACCAACTGACAGCTCCACCATTCAATATAAATACGTATCTGGTTTGTGACTTAGAGTCATCCGGATCTGTGTCAAAGCTAGCATCGATGTAACCCTTTACGACAAGCTCTTTGTCACCTCCATAAACGAGAAACATATCCTTGGTCCTTTTCCGGTACTTCAGAATATTCTTGACCGCTGTCCAGTGATCCACTCCTGGATTACTTTGGTACCTCCCTGCCAAACTTATGGCAAGGCACACATCAGGTCTGGTACACAGCATGGCATACATTATAGAACCTATGGACGAGGCATAGGGAATGACTTTCATTCTCTCTCTATCTTTTGTCGTGGTCGGGCTTTGAGTCTGACTCAATTTCACACCTTGCAACACAGGCAAGAACCCTTTCTTTGACTGGTCCATTTTGAACTTCTTCAGGACTTTGTCAAGGTATGTGCTTTGTGAAAGTCCTATTAAGCGTCTCCATCTATCCCTATAGATCTTGATGCCTAATATATAAGAAGCTTCACCGAGGTCTTTCATTGAAAAATTCTTATTCAAGCATCCTTTTATGCTATCCAAAAATTCTATATCATTTCAAATCAACAATATGTCATCCACATATAATATTAGAAATGCTACAGAGCTCCCACTCACTTTCTTGTAAATACAGGCTTCTCCGTAAGTCTGTATAAAACCAAATGCTTTGATCACCTCATCAAAGCGTATATTCCAACTCTGAGATGCTTGCACCAGTCCATAGATGGACCACTGGAGCTTGCACACTTTGTTAGAACCCTTAGGATCGACAAAACCTTCTGGTTGCATCATATACAACTCTTCTTTAAGGAATCCGTTAAGGAATGCAGTTTTGACGTCCATTTGCCAGATTTCATAATCATAAAATGCGGCAATTGCTAACATGATTCTGACAGACTTAAGCATCGCTACGGGTGAGAAAGTCTCATCGTAGTCAACCCCTCGAACTTGTCGAAAACCTTTTGCGACAAGTCGAGCTTTGTAGATAGTGATCTTCCTCTTGAAGATCCATTTATTCTCAATGGCTTGCCGATCATCGGGCAAGTCCACCAAAGTCCACACTTTGTTCTCATACATGGATCCTATCTCAGATTTCATGGCCTCAAGCCATTTGTCAAAATCTGGGCTCATCATAGCTTCTTCATAGGTTGCAAGTTCGCCGTTGTCTAACAACATGACTTCTAGGACAGGATTTTCGAACCACTCTGGTGCGGAATGTGCCCTGGTTGACCTACATGGTTCAGTAGTAACTTGATCTGAAGTTTCATGATCTTTATCATTTGCTTCCTCTCTTGTTGGTGTAGGCATCACGGGAACAGTTTTCTCTGATGTGCTACTTTCCTATTTGAGAGAAGGTACAATTACCTCATCAAGTTCTACTTTCCTCCCACTCACTTCTTTCGAGAGAAACTCCTTCTCTAGAAAGGATCCATTCTTGGCAACAAAGATCTTGCCTTCGGATCTATGGTAGAAGGTATACGCAATTGTTTCTTTAGGGTATCCTATGAAGACGCACTTCTCCGCTTTGGGTTCGAGCTTATCAGGCTGAAGCCTTTTGACATAATCCTCGCATCCTCAAACTTTAAGAAATGACAGCTTATGTTTCTTGCCAAACCATAGTTCATACGGTGTCGTCTCACCGGATTTAGATGGTGCCCTATTTAATGTGAATGCGGCTGTCTCTAATGCATAACTCCAAAACGATAGCGGTAAATCGGTAAGAGACATCATAGAACGCACTATATCTAATAAAGTACGGTTACGACATTCGGACACACCATTACGCTGTGGTGTTCTAGGTGGCATGAGTTGTGAAACAATTCCACATTGTCTTAAATGAAGGACAAACTCGTAACTCAAATATTCACCTCCGCGATCAGATCGTAGAAACTTTATTTTCTTGTTACGATGATTCTCCACTTCACTCTGAAATTCTTTGAACTTTTCAAATGTTCCAGACTTGTGTTTCATCAAGTAGATATACCCATACCTATTCAAATCATCTCTGAAGGTTAGAAAATAACGATACCCGCCGCGTGCTTCAACACTCATCGGATCGCATACATCGGTATGTATTATTTCCAATAAGTCATTAGCTCGCTCCATTGTTCCGGAGAACGGATTTTTAGTCATCTTACCCATGAGGCATGGTTCGCAAGTATCAAATGATTCATAATCAAGTGATTCCAAAAGTCCATCCGCATGGAGTTTCTTCATGCGCTTTACACCAATATGACCCAGACGGCAGTGACACAAGTATGTTGTGCTATCATTATCAACTTTGCATCTTTTGGCATCAATATTATGAATATGTGTATCACTACGATCGAGATTCAACAAGAATAGACCATTCACTAAAGGTGCATGACCATAAAAGATGTTATTCATATAAATAGAACAACCTTTATTCTCTGACTTAAATGAATAACCGTCTCACAATAAACAAGATCCAGATATAATGTTCATGCTCAACGCTGGCACCAAATAACAATTATTGAGGTCCAAAACTAATCCCGAAGGTAGAGGTAGAGGTAGCGTGCCGACGGCGATCACATCAACCTTGGAACCATTCCCGACGCGCATCGTTACCTCGTCCTTAGCCAATCTTCGTTTATTCCGCAGCTCCTGTTTCGAGTTACAAATATGAGCAACCGAATCGGTATCAAATACCCAGGCGCTACTATGAGCATTAGTAAGGAACACATCAATAACGTGTATATCAAATATACCTTTGTTCACTTTGCCATCCTTCTTATCCGCCAAAAACTTGGGGCAGTTCCGCTTTCAGTGACCATTCCCTTTGCAGTGGAAGCACTCAGTTTCAGGCTTAGGTCCAGCTTTGGGCTTCTTCACAGGAGCGGCAACCTGCTTGCCATTCTTCTTGAAGTTCCCTTTCTTTCCTTTGCCCTTCTTCTTGAAACTGGTGGTCTTGTTAACCATCAATACTTGATGCTCTTTCTTGATTTCTACCTCCGCCAATTTCAGCATCGCGAAGAGCCCGGGAATTGTTTTCTCCATCCCTTGCATATTATAGTTCATCACGAAGCCTTTATAGCTTGGTGTCAGTGACTGAAGAACTCTGTCAATAACACTCTCAACTGGAAGATCAATTCCCATATGTGTCAAGTGGTTGTGGTACCCAGACATTCTGAGTATGTGTTCACTGACAGAACTGTTCTCCTCCATCTTACAGCTAAAGAACTTGTTGGAGACTTCATATCTCTCAACCCGGGCATTAGCTTGAAATATCAATTTCAGCTCTTGGAACATCTCATATGCTTCGTGGTGTTCAAAACGCTTTTGAAGCCCCGGTTCCAAGCCGTAAAGCATGGGACACTGAACTATCGAGTAGTCATTAGATCGAGCCTGCCAGGCATTCATAACGTCTGCATTAGCTCCTACAGTAAGTCTATCACCTAGCGGTGCATCAAGGACATAATTCTTCTGTGCAGCAATGAGGATAATCCTCAAGTTACAGACCCAGTCCGTGTAGTTGCTACCATCATCTTTCAACTTAGCTTTCTCTAGGAACGCATTAAAATTCAGGGGAACGGTAGCACGGGCCATTGATCTACAACATAGATTTGCAAAGACTATAAGACTAAGTTCATGATAAATTTTAGTTCATATAATTAAATTACTAATGAACTCTCACTTAAATCAACATCCCTCAAGTTGTCTAAGTGATACGTGATCCAAATGAACTAACCCATGTCCGATCATCACGTGAGATGGGGTAGTCATCAATGGTGAACATATCCATGTTGATCATATCTGCTATATGACTCATGTGCGACCTTTCGGTCTTCACTGTTTTGATACCATGTCTGTACATGCTAGTCTCGTCAAGTTTAACCCAAGTATTCTGCATGTGCAAAACTGGCTTACACCCGTTGCATGTGAACGTAGAGTCTATCATACCCGATCATCACAAGGTGCTTCGAAACGACGATCTTTAGCAATGGTGCATACTCGGGGAGAACACTTTTATCTTGAAATTCAGGTGAAGGGATCATCTTATAATGCTACCGTCGTTCTAAGCAAAATAAGATGCATAAAGTATAAACATCACATGCAATCAAAATATGTGACATGATATGGCCATTATCATCTTGTGCTTTTGATCTCCATCTCCGAAGCAACGACATGATCTCCATCGTCACCGGCATGACACCATGATCTCCATCATCTTGATCTTCATCATCGTGTCGTCACGTGGTCGTTTCGCCAACCGTCGCTTCTACAACTATTGCTAACTCATAGCGATAAAGTAAAGCAATTACATGACAATTTAATAAATTAAAGACAACCCTATGGCTCCTACCGGTTGCCATACTCATCGACATGCAAGTCGTGAACTTATTACAAAACATGATCATCTCATACATCCACGTATATCACATCATGTCTTGACCATATCACATCACAACATACCCTGCAAAAACAAGTTAGACGTCCTCTACTTTGTTGTTGCGAGTTTTACGTGGCTGCTATGGGCAACTAGCAAGAACCGTTCTTACCTACGCAAAACCACAACGGTGATTATCAAGTTGCCCTTTAACCTTCTGCAAGGACCGCCGTAGTCAAATTCGATTCAACTAAAGTGAGAGAAACTGACACCCGCCAGCCACCTATATGCAAAACAATTGCATGTCTGTTGGTGGAACCGGTCTCATGTACGTGGACATGTAAGGTTGGTCTGGGCCGCTTCATCCCACAATACCGCCGAATCATAATAAGACATTGATGGTAAGCAATATGAACGTCACCGCCCACAACTCCTTTGTGTTCTACTCGTGCATATCATATACGCATAGACCTGGCTCATGATGCCACTGTTGGGGAACGTTGCATGGAAAACAAAAAAATTCTGTGCACACGCAAGATCTATCGATGGAGATGCATAACTACGAGAGGGAGAGAGCTTCTACATACCATTTCCGCAGGACTTCACCAAGCACAACGGATTTAGAGCGGAGGATGAACTACAGGAAGGAGATTAGAACCACACTGGCTTCTAATTATGAGGTTTAGAGGTAGCTAGGGCTAGCTCTACTTAGTCAACTAGGACCAACTAGAACTAGAACTAGATCAGCTAGAAGAGGCTCTAAAACTTGTATTCTAGGGGCTAGACCTACTCCTCTATTTATATGTTGAGCCTTGGGGTCATAACATGGGGAGAGGGCCTCCCCAAAGTCGGTTTGGAACGCAAGGAAGAGGTCTTCCTGGATTCCCGCACCAGACGCCACGGTCCTCGGCGTCCAGGGCCAGACGCCAGGGTCCCTGGCGTCTGGTCCCCGACCTCCGCAAAACTTTCTTTTGCACCGACCTAAAACCCCGTGGGCCTTACCCCTTGGCCCAACCAAAGTGTCCTCGCACCAGAACATTTCTGGAAACATCCGAAACTCTTCCAGTGAATTCCGGAACCCTTCTGGAGACCAAATATTATCATCCAATATATCAATCTTTATCTCCGAACCATTCCGGAGCTCCTCGTTATGTCTATGATCTCATCTGGGACTCCGAACAACATTCGGTCACCAACATACATAACTCATATAATACTATATCGTCAACGAACGTTAAGCGTGCGGACCCTATGGGTTCGAGAATGATGTAGACATGACGGAGACGCCTCTCCGGTCAATAACCAATAGCGGGACCTGGATGTCCATATTGGTTCCTACATATTCTATGAAGATCTTTATCGGTAACCTTTATGACAACATACGTAGTTCCCTTTGTCTGTCGGTATGTTACTTGCCCGAGGTTCGATCGTCGGTATCTCAATACCTAGTTCAATCTCGTTACCGGCAAGTCTCTTTATTCGTTCCGTAATACATCATCCCGTAACTAACTCCTTAGTCACTTTGCTTGCAAGCTTCTTGTGATGTTGTATTAAAGAGAGGGCCCAGAGATACCTCTCCGTCATATGGAGTGACAAATCCCAATCTCGATCCATGTCAACTCAACAGACACCTTCGGAGATACATGTAGAGTACCTTTATGTTCACCCAGTTATGTTGTGACGTTTAATACACGCAAGGCATTCCTTCGGAGTTCCGGAGTTGCACGATCTCCTGGTCGAAGAAACATGTATTTGACAAATAATAAAAGAGTAGCAATAAACTGAACGATCATATGTTATGCTAACGGATGGGTCTTGTCCATCACATCATTCTCCTAATCATGTGATCCCGTTATCAAATGACAACTCATGTCTATGGTTAGGAAACCTTGACCATCTTTGATCAACGAGCTAGTCTTGTAGAGGCTTACTAGGGACACAGTATTTGTTTATGTATCCACACATGTATTTAAGTTTCCGGTCAATACAATTCTAGCATGAATAATAAACCTTTATCATGATTAAGGAAATATAATAATAACCACTTTATTATTGCCTCTAGGGCATATTTCCAACAATGTCCCCACCTCGTAATCTCAAGAACAAAAATTCGCCACCACAAGAGGCCTGCCCATTCATGTATTTCCCTCTCTCTCGCTCAACTCGACCCCCCCTCGCACCGCTCGCATCTCTCGTCTCTCTCCCTCCCATCAAAGCAGGCAACATTGTCGATGATCACCATTCACAACCAAGACCTGGCACCGTGCTCATCTCTCCAGCAATCTCCAACACGCTTATCTTCCCGCCTCTCATCACCTACGCCTCTCTGTGTGCAAGAGTCATCCCAAGGAGGCCCTTGCAACGATCACGAGAGGCTGCTTCTATCGGACTTCACCATCTCCACCACGCCCCTCTCCTTGCATCCCTCCACCCGTGTCCCTCTCCGCCACAAGAATTCCTACCGATGAGATCACAACAGAGATGACGACGGCGGTGGCGGTGGCGCATCCCATGATGTCAAGGTTGGTGTCATCCACTTCTTACTTCCCTCTTATGACCAATCACATCTTTGATTTTTTTTCCTTTGGTTCGGGAGGCAAGAACCCTAGAATTGATGGCTCTGACAACGGGGACGGAGGGGGGGCAGTTTGCGGCCTGTAGTAGGTGTACCTATGGTTCTCTCTGGTGTTGGCACGATGACTTGTGTTAGCCTCTACCGGGTCGTTGTCGTGCGGGTGAGTGCACCTCTCCCCTTCCCCTCTGCTAAATCAGCTACAATTGCTGGGTTAGCAATCCAAAATTTTGGATTGTAATTTGTGTCTCGTTTTTGTCTTACTTAGTGGCCATTTGTTTGACCTGGAACGAGATCCAGATGTAAAGTTTTTGTATTGAACATTGAGGTGATTATCCATACTGCATGTTCTAACCTATTCGATTGCATGATATGCTTTTTAGAAGAGGAGACATCCCATTTTGTACTGAGTGGTGCAGGAGGGAGCAGATGGAAGTATGGAGAGGAAGGAGAAGAACGCCTCCTCCAAGATCTGATCCATCTCACCATTACCCCCACCAAAAGAAAATCATTACCTCTTAATTACTTCCAACGAGCCAACCAGTGACATATATGGGTTTGTGTTCTTTGTTTGAACCAATTTAAGAAACACACGTTTGATCCAGCTCGTCCAAGAAAAAACAATGCACAATAGCGTGACGGAAGAGACAATGATGGCTCTGCTCGATCTCTTGACTCTTGTATATCTATACCACTATAGAGTATGGCAATAACTCCAAACATTAGAGCATCCCTAGTAGATCCGATAAAATCCGGTACTCCAAAATTGTTTTAGGGTTCCATTGAAAATGATTTTGCAGGAACGCGAAGGCCCCGGTAGAACAAAATCCATAAATCTCATACTGCAAATAGAAAACATCTTCGCGCAACAAATAGTTCATCTTACAACCATAGTTCATCGTACGCAGAAAATAGAAAGCGGTACAAACTAAACCTAAATCGTCCGACACACTCATTGACGCCGAGGCAGAACATCTCGGTGGACTTGTGGCACTCGTTGGCAAGGGCGTGCCCGTCCATGGCGGCGGCGAGACGACTGCAATGCTTTCTTCTCTAGTCGCCACCGTGCACTCTACGACGACGAGCTCCGCATCTGCCTCCCGACACCACTGGATGTGCGAGGAAAGGGTGTCATGGAGCTCATGGAAGCCGGCCCACGGGCTTCGCCCGCCAACCCGAAAGAGTCTGCCGCAGTCGCGGGCTTGCTTGGAGCGCCATGGCTTAATGTTGGGTCGGCTGGAGCTTTTGGCCTCTTCGTCGTGTCGTGCGAGCTAGCGTGGCGGTGACCCGCCACGGTCGCCACGGCCACGAGTACTACCAGACATGGAGGAGAAAAAAAGAAGGCCGAGAAGCAGTGGGATTTGTCGCATGAGTTGGGGAGTGGTAGCAGCGGTGCTGAGGGTTCGCGGCGGAGGGGATAGCGATTGTGGACGGTAAAACCAGGCCGGCTTCGTAAATATAGTGCCAGAGGGGTGAATATGCGTGCTGCGTGTAAATTTTTTACGAACCGGGCTATGTTTTTGCGGATCTGTTTGGGCAGGAAAAAAACCTAGAAACTATAAAACGACTGGAGTTATACGGTCCGACGAGCTTTTACGGAATTAGCTAGAGATATCCTTAGCCATTGGATATTTTTCATCCAACTTGGATGAAGTTCTAAATTCATAGGATTTTGCCGCATCACCTTTTAATTAAAACCCTCTCGGATAAGTATCTTGGACTACCAGCTTTAGTTGGAACTGATAGGAGCGACTGTTTTAACCACTTTGTTGAAAGGGTTTGCTCGTGAATACATGGATGGAATGAGAGAATTTTGTCTACCGAAGGTAAATAAATTTTGATTAAGGTTGTGGCCCAAGCAATCCCTATGTATGCAATGTTGCTTTGAAAATCCCTAAAGGAGTATGTGAGGATATCACAAATGCAATTGCTAGGTTCTGATGGGGAGATGATGAAAATAACAATAGAATGCATTGGTGGGCTTGGTGGAAATTGTGCTTCCAAAAGAAGGATGGAGGAATGGGCTTCCGAGACATTCACTCTTTTAATCTAGCCATTTTAGCTAGGTTTTTTTACATATGTGCCCCTGGTTCCTTAGCTATGCTCATTCATCCCCATGTCCTTAACTTTTGCTCACTTTTCCCCACTCCCTAGCCCGAAACCCTCACCAAAGGTCACAACGGAGGATGCCGTCTGGTCAATGGTTTGACCGTTAACTCTGACGAGTGGGGCCACGCTGGACTGCGTCGCCCGTTCGACCTAACGAGTGAGTCCATCCCACCCCATTTCCGGCCACACGGACGCCGAACGGACGTGCACGCGCTTTCTCCTCGTCCGCCTCGGGGACGCGTGGCGGCCTTCCAACTACCCCCACAACCAAAAGTAAATGCGGACGCGCGGCGGGCCCCGGTCGTCAGCCACCCATGTTCGGGTCGTCGTCCTTCTTTAAATGGAAACCGGCCAGTCCACAGTAGCTTCCATCCTTCCAGAGGCACGCCTGCCCCCTCCACCCCCGGCAGGATCTACAAACCCTAGCCCGCCGGCGACAAAACCCTAGCCAGTAGCCACCATGGGCATCTTCTCAGGGGCCCGCTCAAGCTCCGGCAAGAAGAAGGGCAAGGCCCCCGCCGTCCCTTGGCACGCGCTACCCCCGCCGTCGTCTTCCCGTCCGCCTCGGCAGCGGATTAGCGTCCCAGTGCACCAGGCGAGGTGGCAATGGGAGCACAACATCCCTCTCCGCTACCCCGACGTGATCCTGCCACACTACTGGCACTTGGATCCGGAGAGGATCCCAGTGCCGGCGGTGCCATGGTCGGCGCGGGCGCATGCGGAGGAGGTGAGGCGCCGGCGGCAGCAGCTCACGCCCGAGCAGCGGCTCAATCCGGCCTACGCTGCAGACTCTCCCAATTGGGAGGTCTAGTTTGCGTTTGAGCACGAGGAGCGGCACCGGCATGGCGTCCGCGACGTGTGGGCTGGCACCCCGCCACCCCTCATCGTGCGCGATGAGGACCAGGAGGTGATGGCGCTGGCAGCTGTCCTCCGTGAAAGCGAGGAGGAAGAGCGGCGCAAGGAGGAGGAGGAGGCGGCTTACCACGCGCGGATGGCGGAGGCCATTGCACTCTCCGCTGCCGGTGACTGCGTCGTGCCGCCGCTTGCCCCGCCGTCCCCTGCGAGGCTCCAGCCGGTGCCGACCGCCCTCAAGCCCGAGGAGTACATCTGGGAGGGGGTGGTGCGCGAGTGGGTGAGCGCGCCACCCATCTAGATGATGGCGACGCCGAAGTAGGAGCAGATCTACCTGGAGCACTGGCGACAGACGCACCTGCGGGCGGAGCGCCGCGAGGGTCAGCGGCTGGAGGAGCTGGAGAAGGACGCCGAGGCAGAGAAGGAGGAGCGTCGTGCCGATGCCTAGGCAGCGGCGGTGCAGCCACCGACGGATGACATCGCCACCGCCAGGGAGACGGCGTTCCCCTAGGCTGGCCCGGCGCCGACCCTTGTCGACCTCACCGGCCCCGACAGCGATGACGAGAGGACGCCTAGGGCAGCGCGCCTCCTCGTTTTCATTTTAGTTTTTAATGTTTTCAGTTTTAATGTTTTTAGTAAATGGCTGGCAGACTTGTGAAGTATCGCCGGCCTCTGTGGCCGGCATTAATGTATAATTTTTTTGCGAGAAAGACATTAATGTATAATTAAAGTTAGTGCATGGTGATATGATGTGTGAACGTGAACGTGATGTGATGTGATATTTAATTAAGGCAGAATTTGAATTTGGGCTAACCCTTTATCATATGAACAAAAATATCATGTGTACAAAAATGTCATGTGAATTTGGGCTAACCCTTTATCATTTGAGCAAATAAAACAAAATTACACTCCAAGGATTAGGGCATAAACAAAGCTTTGGTGATTACACATGTTAGTTGATCCTAATTTGAATTTGCACTAACCCTTTGAATTATTACACATGTTAATTGATCCTAATTTGAATTTGAACTAACCTTTGAATTATCACACATGTTAGTTGATCCTAATTTGAATTTGAACTAACCCTTTGAATTATTACACATGTTAGATGATCATGTTAGCCTATGTGAATTATTACACATAAACAAAGCTTTGATATGAGAAATATGGCATGGTGATGAGCTCCTAAGTTAGGGCAAACATACCATTTCTAATGTAAATCATTATAAAAAAGGTTTAAAATTCCAATAATGAAAAAATAAGTTCAGATCCTTCTTATTCACATTAAAATGAAGCTTTAGTGGTTTTCTTTTTTGTTTAATTTTCGTAAATTAAACCCACTATCACTTTCTTTTCGAACTCTATACAATCTCGTACGTGATGACTCATTTGTGTGAAGGAGTTTTCATGAAAATGCCCCTAAACCAAGGTTATATTTTTTTATGGTAACTATGTATTATAAAACGACGAACCGCGAAGATTTACTATCTTTTGATTTTTTTTTTGAATTAATTAAGGTCATTTGAAAGTTGGTCAAACCTAAGATAACCCTGCTGACCGGCTCAAAACCCCGCAGCACCTCTTCAAACCCTAGCGACGAACTGCAGCCGTTCGATCAAACCCTAGCGCCAAGCGACACCCCTCAGATATGGGCTTCTAGAAGGAATTCCGGGGGCAGGTTGCGTGCAGGCTCCGCGCCGTTGGATCACATGGACGGCTCTGCATCTTTGGATCGTTGGGCGATCCACGAGAGGTTGGTTCTGCTCTCCCACTCGTCTGCCCAAAACAAAACCAAGTCTTGGTTGGGCCTTCGCAAGCCCTTGACTGTCGAAGGCCCACAAAGATAGATGAGTCCTACAAAACAGTGCACGCGCTGGTTCTGTTTTTTTTCTTTATTGATTTGAGTGCACCTTTTTTTCTTTATTGATTTGATTGCACAATTTTTTCTTTTTCTTTATTGATTTGATTGCACCATTTTTTTTCTTTATTGATTTGATTGCATAGTTTTGTTTCATTTTTATTTTTGAGGGAAGCGCTAAGCTTTATTGATGATAATCCACATGGGGTGTGATACAATTCGGATCATGTGGATTGGCCAACCAAACGATGTTGTTTGTGGCATCCTTTTGTTTCATGCAGTATGGCCACCAACAAGTAAAAAATGGGCTCCAACAAGTAAAAAACGGCTTATATTATATTCAAAAGCATCATTCCACAAACCGTACATCTCATATTAAAAAGGGTGAATCCATAGAAAAGCATGCACCTACGTACTACAAAGAACCTATCTACTCTCCGTCGGAGACATCGACGATCTCCGTGCCCTCCGGCGCCTGCGGCTGCTCCGCTGCCGCCTCCTCCGCCTCTATCTCCGCCTCCAGCTCGTCGAAGAGGGCGTCGAAGAGGGCGTCGGCCTCCGCCTGCCTCTGGCGGATGAGCCGGTGGTTGGCCTCCACCTCGGCCTCATCCCAGATGGAATCCAGGATGGCCTACTACTCCGCCATGTCCTCCGACTGGGCGCCGGCGAACTCCTCCTGCTGCTGCTCCTCCTCCATGGCTGCCGGCCCCTCCTCCTCCTCCTCCATCTCTGGCGAATCCGGAGGGAGACCCGCAGCGATGCGGGCGGTGCGGCGAGCCTGTATCTCCGCCTCGATTTGCAGGCGCCGCTCCGGAGTGAGCTGCGCGTAGGTGGTGATGAGGCGCCGGACCATCCTGACGCCGAGGGAAGTGCGAGAGGAGGCGGATGGGCTCGGGCGGCGGTGGGTTGGAGGGACAAGGAGAATGTGATAAGGCTGGGGGTCGCCGGCCGCTTAAATAGCCGGCTATGGCCTCGGACGGTGATCCAAAGCGGCGCCACGCGGCGTTCATACCGCGCTGACGGTCGAGGCGCCCGTCGGACCGTCGGATTTCCCGGCGAGTCCGCGTGGGGCCACGCCGTCAGCCCAACGTGTCGGGCGCCTGTAAAAAGACGCCTGTAAAAATGGATGGACGCCTGTAAAGTTGGCGCATCGTGGCGGCGCGCATCGGCACATGCAGGCTGGATCACGTGGCATGCATAGCAGGCTTGTGTACCGTGGCGGCGCGCATCAGGCCAAGAGTCCAACGAAACCAAGGCCCCACTCGTCAGCAGTTAACGGTCATACCATTGACCCGATGACATCCTTCGCTGTGACCATTTGTGAGGGTTTCGAACAAGAGAGTGAGGAAAAGTGAGCAAACGTTAAGAACGTGGGGATGAATGAGTACAACTAAGGAACCAGGGGCATAGGAATAGAAATCCCTTTTAGCTAAGCAATGTTGGAGACTACTAGATGAACCAGAGTCTTTATGTGCGAAGGTATCCAAAAATTTAAACAGGCACACATATGGAGAGTTGGGAACGGAGAAAAAGTGAATATTTGGGAGGATCGCTGGATCCCCTCAAGCTCTACAAGGAAAATTAGCGTGCCAAGGAATGGGATTTTTATCACCAAAGTTAGTGATCCTGTTACGACGGAATAGTAGGATGAGGTACTGATTCGGGATATTTTTAATTCAGTGGATACCAATTGCATTTTGCAAATTCCGCTGAGCTATAATTCTTTTGATGATTTTGTTGCATGGAATGGCACAAGCTCAGGGCTTTTTTCTATACGCTCAGCGTATCATTGTGAATGTAAAGCATCAATTCCATGGCACCCTTTCATCGGTAGCGGGTCCAGCGGCATCCAACCCAGTATGGCAGGCTTTGTGGAAATTAAAAGTACCGGGCAAGATTAAAAAATAATGTTGGTGAGCATTTCATGAATCTTACCTTTGAAGAGTATTTTAACAAATAGACAATGTCCTATATGTTCGCAAGGCCCTGAAGATGTGTTACATTTGCCGTTGGATATTTTCCATCCAACTGTTGAGATATGGCAAATCAGAATATTATCATCCGTTGGATGCAGTTCTAAATTCATAGGATTCGTCGCATCGTCTTTTAATTAACCCCCCACTTATGATATAACTATTCCCATTAGTATTCATCGCCGGATGGATGATACCTTGCCATCTTCACATCACACTAGATGACCCGTTGCGCCGATGGCGCAAAAAGCATCGACCAGCCAAGTATTCAAACCATGTGCATGTGACAGTTCAATAGATACACCTTTATCTCATTATATGGTATCATGATAGATCAAAAGGAAGTAATCACATTGCTTGATAATAGCATACATTGATTTCATAAAGCAAGTTGTAGTCGGATCAATTTATACACATAAACATATTTCAACACTGATTAGAGCATAAGCAAACAGAAACAACATTATAATCAGCAATCCAATAGTCCATTGACTTTAATCTCAGGCCTTACTTTATAGCATTTCTCCTATATAACATTTGATTGAGAACCTATATAGAACATAATTTTCATATACATAAGCAACACCATCATAAACATGGGAAAGACATGTGTGATACCAATTTTGTTACAGAGACATCAATGAAATATAGAACACAATAAGGTGGAGAGAAGAAAAGATTGTTTGGGAACAGAAGATGGTTGATAGCTTCTTCATTGGCTTCAAAAGGTTTGTTTGTGTGAGCTCGATGTGAAGCCCTTCTCATGACCTTAGTTTGTTACCTGCATTTTGAACGACAACATAGAATTAGATTGCAAACAAAACCTCACTGGCTTGGTTGTTGGTGTGTGTTGTGGCAAACAATGCTCTCACTGCTGTTGTTTGTCCCTCACATATCTTGCGATGGTACTCGGCTTGTGGTAGCTCCGGATTGTTTAGAACAAAATCAAGTATTGTCCTATAAGGGACCTTGACCAACGATGGGGCATTCTACAGTTTTTAAAGGCGCGAGACTAAAGTCAATGGACTATTAGTTGTAAAATAAGCTTGTTCAATTGCGAAAATTGTTTACTAGAGAGAGAGAGAGAGAGAGAACTGACCTGAGAAGGTAGGCAAACTGATTATTTGTGGATGATGAAGGACCTGAGGACAGAGGGTCACATATATTTTCTATATCGATACTTAGTTATGACAACAGTATAGAACCACAATTAAATTAGATTCTAGATATTAACAATACTGCTCTAGCTTCTCTTAGGTGCATACTTAATTCTGAATGTAAAGGCAAGAACTTGCGGGGTTGAGAGAGGCGTCACCAGAGGAGGAAGATGTCTCCAAAGGAGGAAGACTCCAGTGAGAAGCAGGACTACGATGGGACAGCAACATACCCCATCACAGTGAATAAGCTGCAAAGCATATCAAACAATTCAAGTGAACACTATCAGAAAAACAAAAGCATGCAGTAACTAAAATAATGAAGAAAGTTTTTTTCACATAATGCTTTCACTAATATCATTAGAGCACCTTGACTGGACATGTATTTTCTTTTTCTAAGAAATAATTCTGCATTCTATTGTCAAAATAAAAATGCGTGGATGCTCATCATCACACTCGGTAAAATGAATCTATAATGGCTCCAACTGGCAGAAATAAGCATCATGGGTCAAAACTCGACGCACATTTATGAAGATCTCAGTCCTTACTACTTCCTGCAAATAAATTCTCCACATCTATTTCAGCTCATTCGTGCTATTATGTGCTAATTTAACGAAGAGGGGCATAAAAATTGCGCAGTTGCAGGCCAAACTATCAAACCACTACTCGCAGATCGTGCCACAAGCCCCAAATTCGGAGTCGTGCCAATGCCAGATCACGCAGTCACCATCCCAAACCCAGAAAACAGAAAGGACAATGACGGCAGCTCGACACTGTCCTTCTCAACCCGAGCGCCTCCCCCTGATGCCGTCTTTCTCAACCCGAGCACCCCCCCCGTCGTTTCAGGTGACGATGAGCTAAAGTAGGAAGAAGAGAGCTCGACGGACTGCAGCTCGTAGTCCTCTCACCACGACAAGAACATGTGAGCTTATTTCCTTTCTCTTTCACATTTAACATAGTACAAACAATGCTTGTAAAATATCACACCGAACATATTTCACATTTAACACCAGGCCCAGTGACAGATGTTAAGGCGTCAGGATGAGAAAGCATAGCCAAATCCGAGGGATAATCGGCTAGATATTTTAATTGACCGGTTCAATAACATGCAACCTCGCTAACAACAAAGCAATAATTTTATCTATGATATTTTATCTGAGAAGAAAATCAAACTTTTTTTCAGTTATCAATGAAGCACGATATGGAAGTTATAAAATAATTTCTCAGCATGAACAGAAAACCAAAGTAGCACAGACCCTCATGAAAGGAGCAGACTAAATTTGCAGAGAACCATCAGGTGCTTTGTATCGAAAACCAGGACCAACCTCTAAAAACTACAGGTCTATATGATGTTCTTGTCCTCAAGAAACAAAAAAGCAAGTTTTATCACAGGGAACATGTAGCGAAAGCGAGGCCAGTTAGTCCTTGAAACTAACAACAAATCTCCACTCAAATATGAAATAATAACAATAGATGCACACAAAGAGAAAGCGGAAAGAACGACTAAGCCTACGATCCATGGTTGTGAAAGTAGATGCATGTTAATAAACCAAGACGGCGAGCCTACGGAGCAACGACGGGTAAGATACCAGCAGAGCACCGTACCTATGAGGCATGCATAAGTAAAAAAATTAACTTTCAAGTTGGTAAAAGCAGCAAGAGCCTAAAAGAGGACTGTAGTAGCAGAATCATCAATATTGAGCTATAAAGGAATATGATTCGGTTTGACATTTGAAGTACTAACCATTAAATAGCATTGTATTAGCTATCTGATCTAACATTTTTAGCAGTTAGTTACAGGTAAACACAAATATAGACAACTTGATATGAATTCATCCTTTCTGGGTGCAGCTAGAAAGAAAACCCTCCGGCCCAATCCCAGAGAAAGAAAACCCAACATGTACATCACAAAAAAAGGAGATGGGAAAGGCAGGGGAGAGATATCGCCATTGCAGGGCACCATGTTGAGCTCGATGACGGCGTCAATGTCATGTGCTCCTTGCTAAGGCTATGGATTGTCAAACACAGAGAGACCAGTAGAGAAATGGTCCCTGCCTTGTGAGTGTTGTCGTAGGTCACCAACCTTGGTCCCCGCCTAAGCTGATCTGCCACTTGGGAATACAACAAAGTGGTGAACATGTATAAATTCGATTGTTATCAGAATCACACTAATCGAAAGCCATGAGTCAATCAGGCAATAATCCATAATCGTGTTAAAACATCTTGCAAGCAAAATCGAATTAAAATTTGCACTGTGTGAGACTGCAGGCCAGTACCAAAATTAGGTTGGAAAGCTCCTATAAGCAAAACTGAATTCTATTTGTGTGGTATCTTAACTGCAAACTATATCCGCAGTTGAACATTATTACTGGAACTTAACCAACAACAAAGAAAAATATCCAAGTAGAACAATTCTCTTTGTACAATACAACCATCATTTCTATCTTCCATAACAGCGAGAAAATACCTTGAATTAAAGTAACAATGGTATTACTGGAAAGTACATGAGGATGATAAAACCTGATGCATTTGATATATCTTCGTAACAGATACTAGATCCTTTCCCGTTTGGTTGCTACACAGAAAAACATCAATTAAGCATCCAGAAATATAGATCCTTAAAACTTCCCCTAAGCCAAAAGAAGAAATCAAGTAGATGTACCTAAAACAATTACAGAACAATAGGATTGATAGTGTGTGAATTAGTATGTAACCTCTAACCATCTCCGTGCACTTTCTCACGACACAGTCACCATAGTGTGCAACCACCTTTCAACAATGCAGCAAATGGCAGACAGGGTCCCCGCCTAAGGTGATCTGCCACTTGGGAATACAACAAAGTGGTGAACATGTATAAATTCGGTTGTTATCAGAATCACACTAATCGAAAGCCATGAGTCAATCAGGCAATAACCCATAATCGTGTTAAAACATCTTGCAAGCAAAATCGAATTAAAATTTGCACTGTGTGAGACTGCAGGCCAGTACCAAAATTAGGTTGGCAAGCTCCTATATGCAAAACTGAATTCTATTTGTGTGGTATCTTAACTGCAAACTATATCCGCAGTTGAACATTATTACTGGAACTTAACCAACAACAAAGAAAGATATCCAAGTAGAACAATTCTCTTTGTACAATACAACCATCATTTCTATCTTCCATAACAGCGAGAAAATACCTTGAATTAAAGTAACAATGGTATTACTGGAAAGTACATGAGGATGATAAAACCTGATGCATTTGATATATCTTCGTAACAGATACTAGATCCTTTCCCGTTTGGTTGCTACACAGAAAAACATCAATTAAGCATCCAGAAATATAGATCCTTAAAACTTCCCCCAAGCCAAAAGAAGAAATCAAGTAGATGTACCTAAAACAATTACAGAACAATAGGATTGATAGTGTGTGAATTAGTATGTATCCTCTAACCATCTCTGTGCACTTTCTCACGACACAGTCACCATAGTGTGCAACCACCTTTCAACAATGCAGCAAATGGCAGACAGGGTGCCCGCCTAAGCTGATCTGCCACTTGGGAATACAACAAAGTGGTGAACATGTATAAATTCGATTGTTATCAGAATCACACTAATCGAAAGCCATGAGTCAATCAGGCAATAATCCATAATCGTGTTAAAACATCTTGCAAGCAAAATCGAATTAAAATTTGCACTGTGTGAGACTGCAGGCCAGTACCAAAATTAGGTTGGAAAGCTCCTATAAGCAAAACTGAATTCTATTTGTGTGGTATCTTAACTGCAAACTATATCCGCAGTTGAACATTATTACTGGAACTTAACCAACAACAAAGAAAAATATCCAAGTAGAACAATTCTCTTTGTACAATACAACCATCATTTCTATCTTCCATAACAGCGAGAAAATACCTTGAATTAAAGTAACAATGGTATTACTGGAAAGTACATGAGGATGATAAAACCTGATGCATTTGATATATCTTCGTAACAGATACTAGATCCTTTCCCGTTTGGTTGCTACACAGAAAAACATCAATTAAGCATCCAGAAATATAGATCCTTAAAACTTCCCCCAAGCCAAAAGAAGAAATCAAGTAGATGTACCTAAAACAATTACAGAACAATAGGATTGATAGTGTGTGAATTAGTATGTAACCTCTAACCATCTCCGTGCACTTTCTCACGACACAGTCACCATAGTGTGCAACCACCTTTCAACAATGCAGCAAATGGCAGACAGGGTCCCCGCCTAAGCTGATCTGCCACTTGGGAATACAACAAAGTGGTGAACATGTATAAATTCGGTTGTTATCAGAATCACACTAATCGAAAGCCATGAGTCAATCAGGCAATAACCCATAATCGTGTTAAAACATCTTGCAAGCAAAATCGAATTAAAATTTGCACTGTGTGAGACTGCAGGCCAGTACCAAAATTAGGTTGGCAAGCTCCTATATGCAAAACTGAATTCTATTTGTGTGGTATCTTAACTGCAAACTATATCCGCAGTTGAACATTATTACTGGAACTTAACCAACAACAAAGAAAGATATCCAAGTAGAACAATTCTCTTTGTACAATACAACCATCATTTCTATCTTCCATAACAGCGAGAAAATACCTTGAATTAAAGTAACAATGGTATTACTGGAAAGTACATGAGGATGATAAAACCTGATGCATTTGATATATCTTCGTAACAGATACTGGATCCTTTCCCGTTTGGTTGCTACACAGAAAAACATCAATTAAGCATCCAGAAATATAGATCCTTAAAACTTCCCCCAAGCCAAAAGAAGAAATCAAGTAGATGTACCTAAAACAATTACAGAACAATAGGATTGATAGTGTGTGAATTAGTATGTAACCTCTAACCATCTCCGTGCACTTTCTCACGACACAGTCACCATAGTGTGCAACCACCTTTCAACAATGCAGTAAATGGCAGACACTTCCTAAATGCCACTCTTCACAAAGTAAACCAGGCATGTGAAGTCCCCATTGACGGCCGTTGCTTGGGAAGGATTGGATTCTGCTAGTAGTCAGTAGGCACGGTAGAACCATTGAATGGTTCTTACTGGAAAAACTGGTTAACTTCATCTGCAAATGAACATGACAATTATTCAGGCATATATGTAGATGATTTTCCGTGGAAAATTATAGATCATACCAGCAAGAAAGATGTGCTAACAATCGAAGACTGGCCTCTTTTCATTTCACGAAGAGCTGAATCAGCTGTCGCATATACATGTGGATTGTCATTTCTTTTGTTTCTATATGCCGTGAGGGATGTGGATTGTCATTTCTTTTCTTCTGTTTGAGCAGGAAAAAAAACCCTAGAAACTGTAAAACGACTGGAGTTATACGGCCCGACGAGCTTTTACGGAATCAGCTAGAGATATCCTTAGCCGTTGGATATTTTCCATCCAACTTGGATGAAGTTCTAAATTCATAGGATTGCGCCGCATCGCTTTTTAATTAAAACCCCACTTACATTAGTATTCAATCGCCGGAGGGATGTTACCTTGCCATCTTCACATCACATGTGCAACGTACGTGGCTACGCTGATACTCCACGTACACAAGATGGCAACGTCGATTTTTGTTGTGCAAAAGCATGCGCAGAATGATTAATCAGAGAGACAGGAAGCGACGACTGCATTCCATTCCTGGGGAGTTTCCCGGTCGATCGACGCCGGCGTCACGTCGCACCGTGCGCACTGCAGCCAGCCATGCATGCATGGATTGTCAGGCTTTGATTTTTATACAGTATATTTTTTGGAGTAATGATGGTCAGGCTTCGATGGAGTAGTGCGACAGCGCTCGGCCTTGGCGCTTTCGCTTTAAAAAGAAAGAATCTGGCCCGTAGTAGTATAGGCCTCGTCGGAAAGGCCGTCTCGTTCGAGGCCCATGAAAGAGGTAGCCGGCTCGGGGGAGGGAGGGCACGCAGCGCAGCGTCCGCGCTCCGCAGGCGCGCGCGAGAGGCGACTGGTTTAGTCCCACCTCGGCTGGCGAGGAGGAGACGGGAGGGCGAGGAGGCTACAAAAGGAGGGGGAGGGCAGCGTTCCAACTCATACCTTTCTCGGCCTTTTGGCTAAGATCAAGTGTAGTATCTGTTCTTATCAGTTTAATATCTGATATGTGGGCCATGTGTTCACAATGATATTAAATTTATTTTTTGTGGGGGAGGGCCCACCACAGTGGCTTGCCACTGGGGCCCTTGGGTGTCGCCCAGTGCGTTGCACTGTTGCCTGGGCAGGCGCACCCCAACCAAATCTTTAAATTAAACTTTGGTGCTCAGCCATGGGGTTATATGCAAATAAGTCCTTCAGCTTTTGGTTCGCTGTTTGAGCGCCTTCAATCCCATGTGCAGCAGTTTTAGACTGTTTTGTGAACTACAGCAGTTTTAGACTGTTTTCTGAATTCGAAAGTGGAAGAGTGTTCAAACCATATGTTTGAAAATGTTTTCTGAAACCGCAGAAGCATGCAAAGGGAAGAGCCATACAAACATATATACAAGGTTCAGATTTCGCCATTCAGGATGGTTCAGATTTGGCAGTTTATCACAAAAGGTTCTCACAGGAAACACAAAATGCACGTGTCAAAAGATACCTTGGCCGTTAAAGGCCTCAAGAAGTAGCCATCGATAAGAGAAATTATATTTTCCACAAAATAAAAAAATAAGAGAAAATATATATATCTACTTGAAATACATCGCAGCATCCAGCCTGTTGGTACACATGTTTGTAAGTGTGTTTCTAATGCACAAGCTTCTGCCAGGCAAGCCTGCTCTATAACATAACTACACGTTATCACTATATCATGACCTCAAGTGGGGGTAATGGCTACGGTGTTGTTGTAAGATCAACGAAAAGGGGCAAAAATGTTAGCGCCTGTAAGTACATCTTCCAGGATCCAGTGTCATGGTGCACAACCATGGCTTCGTCATGAACCATATGAATGATGTCGGTTTCGCCATCGATATGATATAATATGTACACGATTCACCAAATCCTCACCACCAGTCTGGAACTTTTAGTCTCCTACTCCTGTGGATCGCAAGGTTAACTGCGGGGATTTTGTGCCTCACCTGCCGCCATATCATGTTCACGGCATCATCCTTCCTGGGGGGATACTGGAACTCATAGTGACTAGAGACGTTTTTCAGCTTTGACCACATCTCAACCCACTTCTCTTTGGGCATCTGCCTGAGCTGGTTGAGCAAGTAATCAGGTTCTAGAGCTTCTTCGACTGAGAAGAGTGAGAACTCGCTGTAATCAATCTCATCCTCAAAAGGGAGCTCGATCCGGCTGCTGATAATCACAGGAATGCAATGACTGACAATGGCATCAAACAGCCGGCATGACGAAGGAGTGTCCCCGGCGGGACGGAGACAAAACTTTGACGAGCGCATACCATCTGTGGACTGTAAGGGGTAAACCATTTATAAAATATCAGTTCTCATATCAAGAAGCCTCAACAGAGAAGAGAATCACGTCAACATATCGAAACCATAAAGAAAAGCCACTATACAGTTAGAAGGAACTAGTATGGTGAGGGGCAAGTCCATTTAATTTCATGTCCCCAACAGGTGACACACCATTTAAATATTCAAACCCGGGAACACTTCTCTCTATATCTACTAGTAGAACGCCCGTGCGTTGCTACGTGCTAAAATACATAAAACTAAATCAAGCAAATGATTAAGGTCGTCGTCGAGGTCAAAGCTCATTTCTTCCTCATGTGTTTGGATGTATTCAGATATCAAACAGGCGCTCAGCAGGCTCCTTAAAATTTAACCGGTTGGACAGTCCAGACTCCCCAAAACCAAGCCATATGTGGGGAAGAAATGTGGTACTACGAATTATTCACCATGCAACCTCCAACACGCGGTCCCAACACAAAAAACCCACCTCATGATGCCCCCTCCCTTTTCTTGCCAGACCTTGCTGCAGTCCTCTCTTTTAAAACCGGATGACGCTCACCTCACCTTGGGCATGGCGCCCTCTTTCCTTCACACCATACTTTCCCATGGACCATCAGGTGGGAGTCCCTTGCCAACCGTCCAGCCCTCCGCCCTGATCCCCTTGCCCGTGTTCGTGTCGATCCACCACTGCCATCAAGGGGGAGGAGGTGTGTGCCGACGTGCCGCTCCCCAAGCCAATAAGGCAATCTGATGTCTTCTAAGCCATTGGCACATTGTAACATACAGTTGAATGCCACGCATTACCGCGAAACAAAAATATAATGTTCATTGTTGGGCATGCAACTGATACACCACCATGTACGTTATTAATTCTTGAAGCAATCCACCAATGCATTTACCCTTTTATTCTATCCAAAAATTTATACGACTTGATGAAAAAAATGAACCGCTCACTGATGCAGTTTGTGCAAAGCCATCCCTAGCATTGAAGTTGCTGGAGAACTACATCGCAAGCAGCCCAGAGGACGAAGTTTCCTTGACTTTCTTACTACACTCATTTCCTCAACTCCATGCTTATCAATGGTGGCTGCAGAAACTGGAATCAGGGAGCAAGCTCTGTTTTTGCGTCTTTCTCTTGACCCTCCTCCTAAAAAACATTAAACAGTTAGGCAATTAATTAAATAGGGTAAATATTGTAAAGTGTATATGATTTTCTTTTCTTGGAGCCGTTGTAAATGTTTTCAAACGTTGAAGCTATGGAGAGCCAACATGCTAACACTTCATAGCAGAAGTTTAACATACATGACCAAAAAGTATACATGTTGTTGCTGCATTTATAATTTGCTCAGGATTCCTACCATGAGATGGAAATCAGAAGAATGATTGGGCCGAGCAGGCTGAGAATAATTATCGTGATGGTGTTGGTCAACATCTTGGGTTGGTTGAGTGGATTATACATTCACTCTCGATGGAAATCCTCAACTAGAATGTTCTTAACCAGCAGAATATGAAAGTAGAAATTCCTGTTTTTGGTTGATGGGATATCAATCCACATATTAAAATTGATTCTAAACCCACAACCACACTACAAGCACAACATTAAGTTTGTGGGTTCGAAACAAAAGGTATATCAAAAAGTATGTACAAACGGTTTAACTTCAAAACAAGAGATTGAGATGCATGTCATGTGTTGTGTCTAAGTTTATTTCTTTTCTTAAACAAGAGATTGAGATGCATGTCATGTTTTGAAGTTTATTTCTCTTGTAAAGGAAAATAACTTAGGAAGCTAATTGATAGTGCAAAGGAAGCTTACTTTTTTTTCTAAGAAAATTATTTGCTTCACATGACATATGTTCATGCAATATTATAATTCAATGTATTTTGGTAACACACAAATTTGTATCTGAACAAAATTCTATGAGAAAGCGTTGGGGCTCCATGAAACTACACATTGCACCCTTTGTGTTAGTCAAGATCAAAAAATTGCTAGGCATTGGTAATCATGAATGTACCTTATAATCAAGTTATTTGCTGTGTTGATGTCTGGGTTGAAGTATAGCCGAGATTGCTCAGTCGTACGCAAGATAGCATCAGAGCCTTAAAAGTATTAGTAGACAGCTTAAAACGCAGCAGCAGGAAGCCAAAAAAACAGTGAAGTGCATACAATCATAGGCATGTTACCTCCAGAAATCCCTATCAAAAGACATTAGTTTTCTTCCCTGTATTACATACGCCAAAAGATACAAAGCATAACATTAGCCCATTCAATTGTCTAGATGACGGGATTAAATCGTAAGCATTAAGTGGTTCTTATTTCAGTGAAAAGGAATTCCGTTGAATAATGATTCCCAATGCACGTCAGCATGCATAATTTAGAAACCACATGGAAAATAATTTAGGGAGCAGATACATTTGTTTCCAGAGCCTGCAACTCATAATGAAATGCTAGACAAGTTTATTGTCCTACTAAAAACATGAGGAAATTATCAATGTCAAAGTTGTTGCGTCTAATGTCAAAACTAACTACTATATTAGGTCTGATTACTGAGATGGTGTTCTGTATGAACATTAGTTAATGAAAATATATATGATAAAATACTTGTGTAATTAGAACAACAAGAATTGTAAATGTATGGATTTTGATTTCACAACTTAGGACCTGTTTGATAGCTAAGTATTATAGAAACCAAAGTATCCAAAACTACAGTAATTTAGACCGTAGGTACAAAATACCATGGTTTTAATATAGCAATGTTTTTTGAAGTATTCACAATACAGAGGACATGTTTGGTTACACCACAAAATGCAGTAAAATTTAGACTATAGGTACAAAATACCATGGTCCTAATTCAAAGCTACTACTGTTAGCTTATCACGCCTTTGCTGAATTAAGTTTGTGTATCATGCACTCACTCCACAGTAAAAATGTCTCCATCACCGCACGCACAGGCAGCTAGGAAAGTTCAACAGCAAGAACGAACAACAGTAGATGGTAGGCTATGCTTGTAGACATGTAGTAGCTAGATGAAAAATATAATGGATGGAAGTAGCACCGTGGTGTAGTACTAGAATATATGTATCGATTAGACTAACGATGATTAGCGGCAGCGACGGCGGCGGAGTAATTAGCAGATGGATAGTGAGAACTAGTAAAAGTAGGAGGAAACAAGGAATCGTTCTTCGCAAATAGCAAGACCGAATCGGTCTAGTGCTCTGGCCTATTTGACGGAGCTGAGCGACATGGAGGAAGGAACGACGTCTAACCTTTCTTTTCAGCTCCTCAGTTTTTAAAAAAGTGGTCTGGTTTTTTTTTATGCAGAGGAAAAACCACAGTTTAGCTAATACTGCAGTATTGAAATTTAGGACAGTAAAACTGAACCAAATCCCAGCCCTCTCACGACACGGGCATTTCTGGCCGTCCATTTTCGTCTTTTGGAAGATCCCAGCCATCAAATCTGGTGTCCGATCTGGCCTCCACCGCACGTTTTATTTACTGGGCCAAATGTCCTAAAGGGCTGCTGCTCCAGAGGAAAAATCTGAGCGTTCTCGTTCACCGGGCCTTTTCTACCGGCCCAATTAGCGAAACGATTTCAGTCCACAAGCGTTAGGGGAGAGAGAAGAGGATCCGTCGCTGCGGGAGAGAGAGGGACGCGCCGACAGCCCGACACGGACGGTCGCCGACGCTTCTCATTCTCTCGCCACCGGTGAACCTGGGAGTCGCCACCCCCGCCCCAGCCATTCGTCTACACCATGGGATCCTGATCCCCTCCCCAAGCTCGCTTCCGACCTCTCCTCTCCACATCGCGGCGCGTGCTTCTCGACGCGGACCCAACGAAGCAGATCGGCAGCGCCACAATCTCAGTCTGCCACCAAGGTCCACAAGGTCCCCTCCCCCCCCGAGGAATCATTTCAGTCTGCCACCATCTCAGTCCGCCACCGAATTGCTCCCCATTCTCTTCGTCCAAGCTCCTCAGGCCATCACGGGAATACCAGTATGAAAGTTATACATGCAGGTTTGTGATCTAAAATCAAGACTATACTGTTGGAACCCTTTAATCTTTCTTCTTTTGTTTCAGGAGTAAGCTGGTGGGATTATAAACTCTGGTGTTTCTGTGTAGAATTCCTCCAGCACACGGGAAAGAGATCACTTGTAGTAGAACTACCCTCGTACAAGACTTGGCAGGAAAGGGGACGGTAACATGAAGTTGTTGCCATGTTGAACTGCGAGGTGTTTAATCAGAAAGTGCTTCTACCACTAATGGCTAATATACTTTCATTTTGTTCCTAGAAAAAAATTGTTGGAATAACAAGTATTTCTTTTTCAACTAGCATGGTAGCATTCTGAAGTCTGAACTGGGCTGCGTCGCTTTATTCTGTTACACGTTTCCAATCGCAGGATTTCTTACACAGGTTGCATGATGAAATAATAGACCCAAAATGAGTAACTTATTACCTATGTTTTGGTCTATCTGTGTTCTGTATGACTCGTGTATAATAGTGGCCAGTGCTATACATACACGCCATTGTCATTCACTGACCATCATATCATAAGTATCTGAAGCTGCACTAGGAAAAGTGACATTCGATGCTGCTGCTCTGTCTTTTGCGTGTCATCTGATAATTATTATTGACCATTATTGGGTTGGTTTATGCATTCTGAACTTTGCCCGACAACTCTGCTATGCACTGCTAACAATTAAGTAAAATTCTTCAGCCTGTGCCTGGCTTCAATTTATTTTCATGGTACTGCTCAAATCCGTTACTGTTCAGCAGGCGAGGCGAGCGACGAGGGGATCGGTCGATCCTGCGGACTCGGGTGATTTGTCTGCCAGGGAGAAAGGAGGGAATTCAGCCGATGCCGGTGATTCAAGCCGACGCCTCGTCTGATTGAAATTGATCCACCGAGATTTCAAGAATAATTATTCTTCAGTTTCTGTTCGGACATTCATGGTGGGTGATGGTACGTGCATTTATGCGGCCTCCCTGCCACTCTTCACTCAACCTTTGCACTCTACATCCTTTTAGTGTGTAAGAGGTAGTTAAATTTGATATAGTGAGAAACTTGATTGTAGATTATACCATGTTTCTATTGTACAGAGTGAGATCCGTGTCTGCCCATTGACCCGATGCCTGGTCACTGCCGAACACCCGTGCTCTGTCCCGACCAGCTCTCATGCAGCATGGCTAGAAGACTCTGACCCGTCTAGATCTGCCAGCCGCCATCCCAACCGCATGGTATTTCAATTTTAAACTTGTGATATGTGTGCGCAGTGAACAAATACCAAGCCTTTACATGGCACAACTGATACATGTGTTTTTATTTAAAAGCAGGTTAGAACCGAATCATGTGCGCAGTTCACATGTATTGGTTCCACTTAGCTACAACTGATATGTCCATGTATGGAAAAAAATATGTGTACTGTCATGTATATATTTGCAGAATCTTGCCTTTTGTCTTATGTGCGGTAATAGGTGAATGTTCGTCTTTGGATGATAGTTTCATTGATTTTATCGGGACTCCAAGTGCTTATCGTTTACTTGCAAAAATACCCTGCTTAGACAATATAATGATCTAATTTGTGTACGTAAACAATAAACCTTACCCAAATACTCCCTCCGTCCCAAAATAAGTGATTCAACTTTGTACTAACTTTAGTATAAAGTTAGTACAAAGTTGAATCACTTCAACTTTGTACTAACTTTAGTATAAAGTTAGTACAAAGTTGAATCACTTCAACTTTGTACTAACTTTAGTATAAAGTTAGTACAAAGTTGAATCACTTATTTTGGGACGGAGGGTATAGTTTATATTAATGTAAAACAAAGGATGATCATGGTAATTAATGCGGATTTGCAAAATTGCACATAATCTCCAGGCATGACATACTACATCAGCATTTGTCCCAGCTTTTCAACAATATATACCAGGTAGTAAGTCTCATGGTATATGAAGTATGATTTTGGTTTATTTGTTTATGAGCACTACCCTAATTTACATGGGATTTCTATGAAAACTTTTGAAACTATGGTCGGTTTTTATATGGTCATATTTTGTGACCATGACTTATTAAGATCACACTTCTAATTATATTGTTTAATTCAACAATTCTGTTAGCAATTAGTTTTGTTTCTTTCACATCACTGACCACTCCATTAAACTTGACACTTTGAGTTTTCAAATTCTGTAGATCCTACTTCTGCCATTGCTTGTTCCTTCACTCCTGACCAACACTATGGTACATGTGTCAATAACATAAGTTGATTAGCTCCAACTTGATATTCCGGATTGTATAATCGCCATGTTGAGAATTGAGAAATGCATTGCTTCCAATTTAGTCCAAAAATTATTAGTCAATATGCTATTTACTAGACCTGAACAGCAGGCTAGCTTGCTTGCAAAAAATAAAGAGTATAATTTAGAGAAAAGGTTATTAGTCAATTCGCAGTCGTGGTATTCTTCAGTGCTTATCTTCTTCTTTTTTTGTCCTAGAAGTTACTTTGGGAGTATAGTTGTTTTTATATATAAAGCGGGGTGAAAGCCTTTTTCGGTAATTGTTTTTCTCTTCCTCTACATGCGCTAAACTAACATATGTTATTTTGTGCTAGAGAGGAAAGATAAAATTTAACTTTGATTCCAATGCGAAGTTTTATTTTCTTTCCATATCAGTAGTTTTGCTACACCATAGTGATAATCCTTGTGGCAATTATTGTGCTGATTAGATCATGTTAAGCATGTTTTGTTTTTAAGAGTCAGTCTACTTTAAACTTTGCCTTAGCGGCATTGTTCTGAATTGAACACCAATCTTCTAATAAATCTTCCAATTCTGGAAACTGAAACCTGACCTAGGAGTCAATTACTAATACCATCTTCTTAGATCAAATAAATTAAACTTTTCTTTATTGACTAATACTGTGCTCCACTGTTGTACAATGATTAAAGTTCTGTACTTTGATTACTGACAAAATATGGCTTTGCTTATCAGCTTATAGCAATATACCTAGAATTTTACCGTAAAAATGGAAGGGCGCGGCAACGCGCGTCATCAACGATCTAGTCACAGTTATTAGGGGCAACCAAACAGCTCATTGCAAATAAAACTATGGTAATCTAAAAAACTGTAGTATTATCAAAATACTTAGAAAATACTTTGCTATCAAATGGGGCCTTAATGTGAACTAACACTGCATTAGAAAGAAGAAAAGCCTGTTTTGGTAAGTTATGATTTGATTTGGAGAAGTTAATATATGGCATTGTTTTAGGAAAGAACCGATTTGATTGAGTTAATGCACGTGTCAAATGGGTCGGTCAAAATTTGCTGCAGTTGAGCGAAATGTCACCTGTAAGACGCTCGTGGGCCTAATATAGGGTTTGTCGACGGAATGGTGGGAAGTGGGGCGAGACTACCAACTGAGACTTTATGAGTAGAGACTATTGAAGGAGAGTTTGTACATCCTTCGTTTGGTATGCAACCCCTCCATCGAACAAAAAAAATCGCCTACCCCGCATCCCTTCATTAAAAAAGGAATAGACGACATAATATCTGTTGGGGAACGTTCAATGGAAAACAAAAATTTTGTACGCACACGCAAGATCTATCATGGAGATGCATAGCTACAAGAGGGAGAGACCTTCTACATACCCTTGTAGATCGCTAAGCGGAAGCGTTTATCAACGCGGTTGATGTAGTCGTACACCTTCACGATCCGTTCTGATCAAGCACCGAACGCACGACACCTCCGCGTTCAGCACACGTTCAGCTCGATGACGTCCTCGCCTTCTTGATCTAGCAAGGCAGGCGAAGTAGTAGATGACTTCTGGTAGCACGACGACGTGGTGTCGGTGGTGGTGAAACTATTTCCGTAGGGCTTCACCAAGCACAACGGAGTGACAAATCCCAAGCTCGATCCATGTCAACTCAACAGACACCTTCGAAGATACCTATAGAGTACCTTTATGATCACCCAGTTACGTTGTGACGTTTGATACACACAAGGCATTCCTTCGGAGTCCGGGAGTTGCATGATCTCATGGTCGAAGAAACATGTATTTGACAAATAAGAAAGCAGTAGCAATAAACTGAAACATCATATGCTATGCTAACAGATGGGTCTTGTCCATCACATCATTCTCCTAATGATGTGATCCCGTTATCAAATGACAACTCATGTCTATGGTTAGGAAACTTTGACCATCTTTGATCAACGAGCTAGTCTTGTAGAGGCTTACTAGGGACACGGTATTTGTTTATGTATCCACACATGTATTTAAGTTTCCGGTCAATACAATTCTAGCATGAATAATAAACCTTTATCATGATTAAGGAAATATAATAATAACCACTTT
The DNA here is from genome assembly GCA_039707655.1 of Elymus sibiricus. Lineage (NCBI taxonomy): Eukaryota > Viridiplantae > Streptophyta > Magnoliopsida > Poales > Poaceae > Elymus > Elymus sibiricus. The sequence goes on along the minus strand of CM077667.1, from coordinate 448,015,728 downwards.
ATTATTGCCTCTAGGGCATATTTCCAACAGTCTCCCACTTGCACTAGAGTCAATAATCTAGATTACATAGTAATGAATCTAACACCCATGGAGTCTGAGTTCTGATCATGTTTTGCCCTTGGAAAAGGTTTAGTCAACTGGTCTACCACATTCATATCCATATGTATTTTGGAAATATCCATGTCTCCATCCTTGACCTTTTCACGAATGGAGTTGAAGCGACGCTTGATGTGTTTGGTTCTCTTGTGAAACCTGGATTCCTTGGCTAAGGCAATTGCTCTAGTGTTGTCACAAAAGATTGTGATTGGACCCGATGCACTGGGTATTACACCCAGATCGGATATGAACTCCTTCATCAAGACTCCTGTAGGACCGAAAGTATGTCTAGAGGGGGGGTGATTAGACTACTTGACCAAATAAAAATCTAGCCTTTTCCCAATTTTTAGTGTTGGCAGATTTTAGCATTCATAGCAAGTCAAGTAAACCCTACACATGCATGTCTAAGACTATAGCAGCGGAAAGTAACAACAAGCATGAGTAGAAAGGAAGTGTAGGAAGATCAAATGCAATTTGTAGACACGATGATTTTTCCCGTGGTTCCGATAGGTGGTGCTATCGTACGTCCACATTTCTGGAGTCTTCAACCCACGGAGGGTAACGGTCGCGAGAGTCCATGGAGGGCTCCACCCACGAAGGGTCCACGAAGTAGCAACCTTGACTATTCCATAACGGCTTCCGTCCACGAAGGACTAGCCTCACTATGGGTAGATCTTCACGAAGTAGGCGATCTCCTTGCCCTTACAAACTTCTTGGTTCAACTCCACAACACGAAGTAGGAGGCTCCCAAGCGACACCTAACCAATCTAGGAGGCACCACCCTCCAAAAGGTAATAGGCTCGGCAACGTCGATGAACTCCTTGCTCTTGTGCTTCATGATGATAGACTCCTCAACACACAATCACTCTCTCACAGATTTGGTTTGGTGGAAGAGATTGGATTGGTGGAAAGCAACTTGGGGAGGCTAGAGATCAAGATTCATATGGTTGGAATGGAATGGCATGATCTCAACACATGAGTAGGTGGCTCTCTCTCAGAAAATTGGATGGTGCAAGTATGGAATAGTTCTGAGTGCTCCTCTTTCGAGTAGGTGGTGGTGAAGGGGTATATATAGGCATCTCCAAAAATCCAACCGTTAAAATGACCAACTCGGTGACACCGATGTGTTAATCCCGGTGGTACCGAAGCGACCAAAAGGCAGTAACTTTTGAATCTTGGTGAGACCGATATATAAAACTCAGTTGCACCGATAAGGTGACCAACGGTCAGATTGCTCAATCTCGGTGACGCCGATTCCACAAACTCGGTTGGACCGATTTTGTGAAATTGGGTAACAGAAAGTTGGCAACCCAAACTCGGTGGCACCGAAGCAGAATCGGTTGCACCGAAAGGCTAGGGTTTGGCTTAGGTCTGTCTGAGTATGGGAATCGGTGGCACCGAGTGGAAAGTGTTGGTTGCACCGATTTTGGATATTTGACTTTGGACAGACTTTTGTGGAAGAGCTTGTGGGTGTTTTTGGTGACTATCACTTGTGCACGTATGAGCATTTTGTTCACCAACAATATCTTACCCCCTTTTAATAGTATTGGCTTTCCTATGGACTCAAAGTGATTTCTCACAAAGTAAAATGTAGAGTCATCTTGCTTGAAGCTTTGCCAATCCATTTCCTTGCATCTTGGGGTTTCTCCACAATCTCCACAGTCCTTTTGCCAATCCTATCATTGAACTTTTCCTGAAATATGCTTAGTGGAGACATTAGTCCAATGACTTACATGTTCTTATTAATTACCAAAACCACCAAGGGAGCAAATGTGCTTTCAATCTCCCCCTTTTTGGTAATTGATGACAACATATAGATCAAAGCTTCGACATATGATATAATCAATGAATATAATCGTCGCTTTGAGAAGTATGTGATAAGCAAGAGCTCCCCATAAATTTGTGCATTATTTTAAAATTTGCGTTTGAATGCAAATGCACAATCGATTAGGTACATGGGGCACTTCTTCCATGTCACATACATCTTGGTGGTGTGCGAGAATAATAAGAGTTAATATCATGGCACAACACAAACAAGCAAAGGTGAATGATCATCTCATAAGCAACATAATGATAGGAAATAGTAGCAACACGCATTAAGCGTATGATCAAACACCACATAGTTCAACACAAACAAGTCAAAAGATCAACTGTTTTTGAAAAGGCGATAAAAACCAAACGCTCTCTCACTCGAAGCCTAAAGATCTATATACACTTCTCCCGCTTTGGCAACAAGTTACCAAAAAGTTCAAAGAGATATAGCTAAACATTCTTGGGCTGATCTCCTCCGGTTGTTGATGAAGGAGTCGAGAGAACTGCGTCGGCGAAGATATCGGGTGATGTCATGGATGGAGTTGGTGTAGCAACTGGAGGAACTGGAGCTGATGGAGCTGAGTTGACAGTAGCAGGTACTGATGAAGAAGGCCTCAAATCTGGAGCTGGCACTGTGGCTGATCTGGCCTGGGTAGTGAAGTGTGTGCCTGGCCTGAGAGGAGAGTCATCATCATCTGTAGACTGAGGAAGAGGCACAGAGTCAACTTCCTTCTTGAGCTCATTGACTGTCTTGGTCAGTCCATCTACCTTATCATTAAGGGTCTTGATCCTGTTCTCAAAGACCCTGACAAGACTGTTTTGATTGTCCAGTATGTCCTTGATGTCCTTCTGCATGCCCTGGACGGATGAGATCAAGAAATCCATTTGCTTGTTCCTGGATCTAGGGACCTGAGCACTAGTGGCTCTAGCTGCCTCTGCCTCTGCCTGTGCTTGAGCTGCAGCTGATGTGGGATGTTCTGGGTCCATCACCACAACGTTGTCCTCTAAATCTGGCTGTAGGGGCAAATGGGGTCTGTCCAGAGCAAAGATGTGCTTCTCCGGCTTGGAGTTGATGAGCATCTGAATGTAGGGTGCATAGCAGCAAGAGCGCTTCTGATCAGCAGCTACCCTCTTCACTGTCTCCACAATCAGATCCATCACTCTTATCCCGGTGTGTCTATCAAGATGGATCAACATGTTGATTGAATGGCCTCGAATCATCTTCTCATCTCCTGACTTAGGCATCAAAGTATGCCTCAATATGGTGTTCATGGTGCGGAGGCCGGCCTGGAGGAAGTAAATAGATCCTAACTTGTGTGATTTCAAGTTAGCAGCAGGGATAGCATTGTACATATCCTTCATAGCATCATGGCTCTCCTTGGATTCAGAGTAGACATCCAAGTCACCATCCTGCACCTCTGGGACTCCTAAGATGGCAGCCCATTCATCAACAGTAGACTCGTATCTTGCTCCTTCTGTCATCCATACAATTCTACCATCTCCATAGAAGTGAGCAGTGGAGTAGAATTGCATGATCATCTCATCGTTCCATGCATTGAACTCTTTGCCAACAAACTCATCTAGGCCAATGCAATGAAAATTGTCTTGAACATTTGGAAAGAAATCTTCATTAGCCTTGATGTACTTCCAATCAACATATCTCATATCGCTCACAGCTGGACTCTTGTCAAGCAGCACAGTCCCATAGAAATCTTGTTGCTCATTGGTGTAGAATCTGTAGTCCACAATTGTTTTTCTCCTCTGGGCATATGGATCAATAGCTCTCCATGCCCTCAATTCAGAATCCTTCCTCTTCTTCATGTCTTCAGCAAGTGGATGGCTGGAATTGTGTTCAGGAAGGTGTGGTCTAAGCTTCATCAAAGCAGATATGGCATCCTCATCCTCAACTCTGGAGGTAGTTCCTTTGTTCTTCTCAGAAGCTGGAATCTGTCTGGATGACCTCTTGGACTTTTCAGCAGCAGCCTTCTTGGGGGCAGACTTGGTGCTCTTGGAGGGACCTTGCTTTGGCATAGCATCTGCCAAAAGTTTATTTTGCCTCTTCTTGGGAGGGGCCTTGACAACATGCTCTTCCTCCTCCTCCTCAGCAGCAGCACCAGCAGTCTCCTCTGGGTCCTCAAACATAGAGGTTTGCCTGCCAACAACATGGATTATCCTTTTCCTGGACTTCTTCTCTCCCTCCTTCTTAGGCAATGACCTCCTTGGGGGCTCAATGGTCATGGTAGCCCTAGCACTCTCAGGTGCTCTCATAGCTTCAGAGCTAGCATATACCTTGCTGACAGTTCTTCTGGAAGAGGTGGCTTCATTAGCAGACTTCTTAGCAGCTTTGTCTTACTTCTTGGCAAGAACTTCCTCTGGCACAAAATCTGAATCCTCCTCATCTGAATTCAGTTTCTTCCTGGCCCTAGTAGCAGCCTTGGGCAATCCATGAGAACTGGGGGTGCCTGGATCTGAAAATGAACTAGACTCAGGACTAGTGCCTGAATCCAAATCAACACTCTGCTCTCTGAAGTTGTTATCACTGTCCTCAGCCTCTGACATATCTGACCCTGTGAATAGAGTATAGAGGAGCAGAAGAAGATGAGTCATCACAAAATGCAGCTATTTTTGAAAGATTGAACAGAAAAATCTTAGATGTAGTTCACATCAAAAAAGGATTTCGGTGTCACCGACTCAACATTTTTGGTGCTGCCGAGACTCACAATACTCTTAACAGAAACTTGGCAGCAGTTTCGGTGGGACCGAAAACTACCACTCGGTTTCATCGAGTACTGTCCTCAGTAGCACAAAAAGTAAATCGGTGGGACCGATTTTTCTGACTCGGTATCACCGAGATGCGATTTTGCAGGCAACTAAATCTAAAAAAATTCGATTCGCTAATCTACTGGAACCTTTTAGAGGATAGGGAGGATTGCACATGGTGGATTATCGATGGAATAAGCTTCAGCGCGCAAGATTCGGACGGGGAGCGCAATGAAGGGACGGATCCATACCCTAACTCGGTGGCGGATCCGCTACGGCGAAGACGGCGGTGAAGATGACCGTCGACGGCGAGGATTCCAGCGGCGGAGGAGCGCGGGGAGACAAGGGCGACGACCAGGGGGTCCTGTTCGGCAGCTTAGGGTTTTGGGGCGCGATGGTTTGAATATTGATTTTCAAAGCGTCGGGTCCACAGCTTATATACCCCTTGCTATCGGTGACACCAATTCTAAATTTTCGGTGTCACCGAGTTCCTCAACTGTCAGCTGTCAGGGAAACTCGGTGTAACCAAGAATATGGAATCGGTAGTACCGAGATTGAAAACCAGATCAACCCTAGGCATTCGGTGAGACCGAGAATTTTGGGTTGGTTCCACCGAGATGCACTTGGAGGTTTTAATGGTCAGTCCTTTGTCGATATGGAACTCCGAGTGCTCCACACACAGAGGGATCGAAAAGTACTTGTTCAAATTTTGTGATGCAGCATGAATAGAATATGAGGTGAGAAAGCATAGATAGCTAGAGAGTGGTCCTAGGCATTCTTGTCCATCCAATTGGCAAAAGAAAAATCAAAAGCCAAATAGCAACAATTGGATGTCCTTGAATGGGTAAATAAATGCAGACCAACATGCTCACACAATAAGATGTCAAATGAAATCATGGCAAACATGCACATACATACTAGCATCTAACAAGCACTTTGGCGATGACGGAGTCATCTATATATGAGTATATTGACTTAGGAGCCAAGTAAGAATACTTGATCATAGGTCATACTCATCGTTTAAGCACAAGTGGGGTTACCACTTTTACATAAAGCATTTAATGTTGTCACATACTAAGAGATGCTTTAACTCAAGTCTTAGAGTAAAGCTCCCCCTTGATGTGACATCCCCCCATAGGAGGGATAAACTAACCTTGGGTTTTGTCGATGAAGACTTCATGTTGGTGAGGTAGTGATGGATGCTCAAGGTTGATGAAGATCACCAAGAGTTGGGAGCATCCTTGTTGTTTCCTTACTCTTCTCACCTACATGGGTTAGTCCCAACACACAAGAGACAAATACAAGGATATCTATGGACATGGAGTGCAAAGCATGTGTAATGATGTCCATTGATTTGTTGATTACCTTGTCCCTTGCTTACCTTTGAGGGAATGTGTGACTCCTTGAACTATTGCATAGAGTTGATGTTGATTGCAAATAGTTCTTGCCAATAATGAATGTGAGTGTATTACATTGGCGGAGTCACCCCTCAAGAACTCTCTAGTTCTTCTTCTTGGGGACCCACATCAACTTGATGGGGATCCTTGGTGTTGAAGTAGCCTTTGTAGAAGTTGAGCTTGAAGTAGCCTTGGGAACCCACTCCACCAAATCTAGGGATTCATCTTCATATGAGTCAATGTCCTCTTGAAGCTTGTTCCTGCCCTTGAGCTTGTGGTCTTGTGGTGGAAGGTCATCTTGAGTGTTTGTTCCCTTGGGAAGAGTATTTTCATACTTCTCCTTTTGAGGAACAAACTTGGGCTTGGGGTATTGACCTTCTTCCCATTCAACTCCATTAGCGTTGAAGTAGCCAATGCCATGGTTCTTCTGGTATCCTCCGTGCTTGCGTACAATTTCCTCAAATTGCTTACACCCGGCAAGACTCTTGTAGATACCTTTCTCTATAATTCCTTTCAATAAAGCATTTTCTTGCTCAAGTGTAACTTGGCTAAGAGAATCATCATTAGTGGAATCAATAGAACTACTAGAAGCAACATCATTAGGTTTAGCATTTTTATTGTTGCTACTAGATGAAGAACCTTTCTTGCCTTTGTTACTAGTTTGTTTGGATTTAACTTGTGGCATGAATGTAGACAAGAGTAGTCGTTTGGCTAGATAAGATGAAGTCTTCTTTCGGAGATCGTCATTGATAGCTTTAAGAAACTCATGCTCTTGCTCCAAGTTGAGCTTCTCGAAGCGTAGCTTCTCATGAGTCCTTACAAGCTCTCTATGATCTTCGAGAGTAGATTCATGGGCTAACTTAAGAGTGTTTAGTTCTTTAGTTAGTTGTTCTATTTTCATCTTATCATCATCAATTGACTTATCTTGACTAGCATGAGAATTATCAAGTTCATTTTGACTAACATCACTAGTTTCATCAAAATGCAAGTCATCATCATATAGCAAGTCATCTTCATCACTATCGAAATCAAGATATTTGGGGTGTGATACCTTGGGGCCTTTAGCCATGAAGCAACTTCCACTCCCTTCGTTTGGTGAGTCAAATAGATCATAGGAGTTAGTAGTCACTAGTGCATGTTCGGCAACACCTTCATCTTGACTATAATCGGAGTTGGAGTGATAGCTTCTCTCGGAGTTGTTGTCGAAGTCGGAGCCAGAAACCCATTCACCAACATGAGCTTGATGTTTTCTTCTTGTGTAGCTCTTGGTGTACTTGTCCTTCTTCTCTGAATCCCTACTTCTCCTTGAGGGTCTTCGTTCATAACGATCATCTCTACTCCTTCTCTCTCTTTGAGGTGATTCATTCCTTGAGCTTCGTCTTCTAGGTGACTCTTCTCTTCGTTTGTAGGGAGCCGTGCACTCATTGGAGTAGTGTCCGGGCTTCCCACAGTTGTAGCAATTGCGGTCACGACTTGACGAACGCTTCTCATCATATCTTGAGTTGGAGCTTCGTTCTTTTCCTCTATTCTTGTAGAACTTATTGAATTTCTTGACCATGAGGCTTATCTCTTCATTGATGACAAGGTTGTCGCTTGAAGTTGCGGGAGCATCACTTGTGGCTTTGTAAGCACCGCTAGACTTGTTGTGAAGCTCTTCTTTGTCTTTGAGTGTCATCTCATGAGCAACAATCCTTCCAATGACTTCCGTGGGCTTAAGATCTTTGTAGTTGGGCATCATTTGGATCAATGTGCACAGGGTGTCGTATCTCTCATCCAAAGCTCGAAGTATCTTCTTGATAATGAATTTGTCGGTCATTTCTTCGCTTCCTAAGCCGGCAATCTCATTGGTTATGAGAGCTAGCCTAGAGTACATCTCCGCGACTCCTTCACCATCCTTCATCTTGAACTTGTCAAGCTGACTTTGAAGAACATCCAACTTGGATTCTCTCATGGACTCGGTACCTTCGTGCATATCAACCAAAGTATCCCAAATCTCTTTTGCATTCTCGAGACGGCTGATTTTGTTGAATTCTTTGGGGCATAGGCAGTTGAAGAGAATGTCGCATGCTTGATCGTTGTATTACAACATCTTCAATTCATTTGCGGTCGCTTCACGATCCGGTTCCTTTCCATCACCAAAGAATTCACCTTGCAAGCCAACACGAACAACAGCCCATACGGCGGGGTTATGACCAAGAATATGCATTTTCATTTTGTGCTTCCAACTAGCAAAATTAGTGCCATCAAAGTACGGACCTCTACGGTGATAATTTCCCTCACTAGACGTCATACTCTCCTAGGTTGTGAGACCAATGCAATGGAGACCAAAGCTCTGATACCACTTGTAGGACCAAAAGTATGTCAAGAGGGGGGTGATTAGACTACTTGACCAAATAAAAATCTAGCCTTTTCCCAATTTTTAGTGTTGGCAGATTTTAGCATTCATAGCAAGTCAAGTACACCCTACACATGCATGTATAAGAGTATAGCAGCGGAAAGTAACAACAAGCATGAGTAGAAAGGAAGGGTAGGAAGATCAAACGCAATTTGTAGACACGATGATTTTTCCCGTGGTTCCGATAGGCGGTGCTATCGTACGTCCACGTTTATGGAGTCTTCAACCCACGGAGGGTAATGGTCACGAGAGTCCACGGAGGGCTCCACCCACGAAGGGTCCACGAAGTAGCAACCTTGACTATTCCATAACGGCTTCCGTCCATGAAGGACTAGCCTCACTATGGGTAGATCTTCACGAAGTAGGCGATCTCCTTGCCCTTACAAACTTCTTGGTTCAACTCCACAACACGAAGTAGGAGGCTCCCAAGCGACACCTAACCAATCTAGGAGGCACCACCCTCCAAAAGGTAATAGGCTCAGCAACGTCGATGAACTCCTTGCTCTTGTGCTTCAAGATGATAGACACAACACACAATCACTCTCTCACAGATTTGGCTTGGTGGAAGAGATTGGATTGGTGGAAAGCAACTTGGGGAGGCTAGAGATCAAGATTCATATGGTTGGAATGGAATGGCATGATCTCAACACATGAGTAGGTGGCTCTCTCTCAGAAAATTCGATGGGGGAAAGTATGGAATAGTTCTGAGTGCTTCTCTTTCGAGTAGGTGGTGGTGAAGGGGTATATATAGGCATCTCCAAAAATCCAACCGTTACACCTAAAATGACCAACTCGGTGACACCGATGTGTTAATCTCGGTGGTACTGAAGTGACCAAAAGGCAGTAACTTTTGAATCTCGGTGAGACCGATATATAAAACTCGGTTGCACCGATAAGGTGACCAACGGTCAGATTGCCCAATCTCGGTGACGCCGATTCCACAAACTCGGTCGGACCGATTTTGTGAAATTGGGTAACAGAAAGTTGGCAACCCAAACTCGGTGGCACCGAAGCAGAATCGGTTACACCGAAAGGCTAGGGTTTGGCTTAGGTCTGTCTGAGTATGGGAATCAGTGGCACCGAGTGGAAAGTGTTGGTTGCACCGATTTTGGATATTTGACTTTGGACAGACTTTTGTGGAAGAGCTTGTGGATGTTTTTGGTGACTATCACTTGTGCACGTATGAGCATTTTGTTCACCAACAATACCTTACCCCCTTTTAATAGTATTGGCTTTCCTATGGACTCAAAATGATTTCTCACAAAGTAGAATGTAGAGTCATCTTGCTTGAAGCTTTGCCAATCCATTTCCTTGCATCTTGGGGTTTCTCCACAATCTCCACAGTCCTTTTGCCAATCCTATCATTGAACTTTTCCTGAAATATGCTTAGTGGAGACATTAGTCCAATGACTTATATGTTGTTATTAATTACCAAAACCACCAAGGGAGCAAATGTGCTTTCAACTCCTTCATGCGATGCTTCCGAAGCAGCTCTATATTCCGCTTCACATGTAGATCCCGCCACGATGCTCTGCTTGGAACTGCACCAACTGACAGCTCCACCATTCAATATAAATACGTATCTGGTTTGTGACTTAGAGTCATCCGGATCTGTGTCAAAGCTAGCATCGATGTAACCCTTTACGACATGCTCTTTGTCACCTCCATAAACGAGAAACATATCCTTGGTCCTTTTCCGGTACTTCAGAATATTCTTGACCGCTGTCCAGTGATCCACTCCTGGATTACTTTGGTACCTCCCTGCCAAACTTATGGCAAGGCACACATCAGGTCTGGTACACAGCATGGCATACATTATAGAACCTATGGCCGAGGCATAGGGAATGACTTTCATTCTCTCTCTATCTTTTGTCGTGGTCGGGCTTTGAGTCTGACTCAATTTCACACCTTGCAACACAGGCAAGAACCCTTTCTTTGACTGGTCCATTTTGAACTTCTTCAGGACTTTGTCAAGGTATGTGCTTTGTGAAAGTCCTATTAAGCGTCTCCATCTATCCCTATAGATCTTGATGCCTAATATATAAGAAGCTTCACCGAGGTCTTTCATTGAAAAATTCTTATTCAAGCATCCTTTTATGCTATCCAAAAATTCTATATCATTTCAAATCAACAATATGTCATCCACATATAATATTAGAAATGCTACAGAGCTCCCACTCACTTTCTTGTAAATACAGGCTTCTCCGTAAGTCTGTATAAAACCAAATGCTTTGATCACCTCATCAAAGCGTATATTCCAACTCTGAGATGCTTGCACCAGTCCATAGATGGACCACTGGAGCTTGCACACTTTGTTAGAACCCTTAGGATCGACAAAACCTTCTGGTTGCATCATATACAACTCTTCTTTAAGGAATCCGTTAAGGAATGCAGTTTTGACGTCCATTTGCCAGATTTCATAATCATAAAATGCGGCAATTGCTAACATGATTCTGACAGACTTAAGCATCGCTACGGATGAGAAAGTCTCATCGTAGTCAACCCCTCGAACTTGTCGAAAACCTTTTGCGACAAGTCGAGCTTTGTAGATAGTGATCTTCCTCTTGAAGATCCATTTATTCTCAATGGCTTGCCGATCATCGGGCAAGTCCACCAAAGTCCACACTTTGTTCTCATACATGGATCCTATCTCAGATTTCATGGCCTCAAGCCATTTGTCAAAATCTGGGCTCATCATAGCTTCTTCATAGGTTGCAAGTTCGCCATTGTCTAACAACATGACTTCTAGGACAGGATTTTCGAACCACTCTGGTGCGGAATGTGCCCTGGTTGACCTACATGGTTCAGTAGTAACTTGATCTGAAGTTTCATGATCTTTATCATTTGCTTCCTCTCTTGTTGGTGTAGGCATCACGGGAACAGTTTTCTCTGATGTGCTACTTTCCTATTTGAGAGAAGGTACAATTACCTCATCAAGTTCTACTTTCCTCCCACTCACTTCTTTCGAGAGAAACTCCTTCTCTAGAAAGGATCCATTCTTGGCAACAAAGATCTTGCCTTCGGATCTATGGTAGAAGGTATACGCAATTGTTTCTTTAGGGTATCCTATGAAGACGCACTTCTCCGCTTTGGGTTCGAGCTTATCAGGCTGAAGCCTTTTGACATAATCCTCGCATCCTCAAACTTTAAGAAATGACAGCTTATGTTTCTTGCCAAACCATAGTTCATACGGTGTCGTCTCACCGGATTTAGATGGTGCCCTATTTAATGTGAATGCGGCTGTCTCTAATGCATAACTCCAAAACGATAGCGGTAAATCGGTAAGAGACATCATAGAACGCACTATATCTAATAAAGTACGGTTACGACATTCGGACACACCATTACACTGTGGTGTTCTAGGTGGCATGAGTTGTGAAACAATTCCACATTGTCTTAAATGAAGGACAAACTCGTAACTCAAATATTCACCTCCGCGATCAGATCGTAGAAACTTTATTTTCTTGTTACGATGATTCTCCACTTCACTCTGAAATTCTTTGAACTTTTCAAATGTTCCAGACTTGTGTTTCATCAAGTAGATATACCCATACCTACTCAAATCATCTCTGAAGGTTAGAAAATAACGATACCCGCCGCGTGCTTCAACACTCATCGGATCGCATACATCGGTATGTATTATTTCCAATAAGTCATTAGCTCGCTCCATTGTTCCGGAGAACGGATTTTTAGTCATCTTACCCATGAGGCATGGTTCGCAAGTATCAAATGATTCATAATCAAGTGATTCCAAAAGTCCATCCGCATGGAGTTTCTTCATGCGCTTTACACCAATATGACCCAGACGGCAGTGACATAAGTATGTTGCGCTATCATTATCAACTTTGCATCTTTTGGCATCAATATTATGAATATGTGTATCACTACGATCGAGATTCAACAAGAATAGACCATTCACTAAAGGTGCATGACCATAAAAGATGTTATTCATATAAATAGAACAACCTTTATTCTCTGACTTAAATGAATAACCGTCTCACAATAAACAAGATCCAGATATAATGTTTATGCTCAACGCTGGCACCAAATAACAATTATTGAGGTCCAAAACTAATCCCGAAGGTAGAGGTAGAGGTAGCGTGCCGACGGCGATCACATCAACCTTGGAACCATTCCCGACGCGCATCGTTACCTCGTCCTTAGCCAATCTTCGTTTATTCCGCAGCTCCTGTTTCGAGTTACAAATATGAGCAACCGAATCGGTATCAAATACCCAGGCGCTACTATGAGCATTAGTAAGGAACACATCAATAACGTGTATATCAAATATACATTTGTTCACTTTGCCATCCTTCTTATCCGCCAAAAACTTGGGGCAGTTCCGCTTTCAGCGACCATTCCCTTTGCAGTGGAAGCACTCAGTTTCAGGCTTAGGTCCAGCTTTGGGCTTCTTCACAGGAGCGGCAACCTGCTTGCCATTCTTCTTGAAGTTCCCTTTCTTTCCTTTGCCCTTCTTCTTGAAACTGGTGGTCTTGTTAACCATCAATACTTGATGCTCTTTCTTGATTTCTACCTCCGCCAATTTCAGCATCGCGAAGAGCCCGGGAATTGTTTTCTCCATCCCTTGCATATTATAGTTCATCACGAAGCCTTTATAGCTTGGTGTCAGTGACTGAAGAACTCTGTCAATAACACTCTCAACTGGAAGATCAATTCCCATATGTGTCAAGTGGTTGTGGTACCCAGACATTCTGAGTATGTGTTCACTGACAGAACTGTTCTCCTCCATCTTACAGCTAAAGAACTTGTTGGAGACTTCATATCTCTCAACCCGGGCATTAGCTTGAAATATCAATTTCAGCTCTTGGAACATCTCATATGCTTCGTGGTGTTCAAAACGCTTTTGAAGCCCCGGTTCCAAGCCGTAAAGCATGGGACACTGAACTATCGAGTAGTCATTAGATCGAGCCTGCCAGGCATTCATAACGTCTGCATTAGCTCCTACAGTAAGTCTGTCACCTAGCGGTGCATCAAGGACATAATTCTTCTGTGCAGCAATGAGGATAATCCTCAAGTTACGGACCCAGTCCGTGTAGTTGCTACCATCATCTTTCAACTTAGCTTTCTCTAGGAACGCATTAAAATTCAGGGGAACGGTAGCACGGGCCATTGATCTACAACATAGATTTGCAAAGACTATAAGACTAAGTTCATGATAAATTTTAGTTCATATAATTAAATTACTAATGAACTCTCACTTAAATCAACATCCCTCAAGTTGTCTAAGTGATACGTGATCCAAATGAACTAACCCATGTCCGATCATCACGTGAGATGGGGTAGTCATCAATGGTGAACATATCCATGTTGATCATATCTACTATATGACTCATGTGCGACCTTTCGGTCTTCACTGTTTTGATACCATGTCTGTACATGCTAGTCTCGTCAAGTTTAACCCAAGTATTCTGCATGTGCAAAACTGGCTTACACCCGTTGCATGTGAACGTAGAGTCTATCACACCCGATCATCACAAGGTGCTTCGAAACGACGATCTTTAGCAATGGTGCGTACTCGGGGAGAACACTTTTATCTTGAAATTCAGGTGAAGGGATCATCTTATAATGCTACCGTCGTTCTAAGCAAAATAAGATGCATAAAGTATAAACATCACATGCAATCAAAATATGTGACATGATATGGCCATTATCATCTTGTGCTTTTGATCTCCATCTCCGAAGCAACGACATGATCTCCATCGTCACCGGCATGACACCATGATCTCCATCATCTTGATCTTCATCATCGTGTCGTCACGTGGTCGTTTCGCCAACCGTCGCTTCTACAACTATTGCTAACTCATAGCGATAAAGTAAAGCAATTACATGACAATTTAATAAATTAAAGACAACCCTATGGCTCCTACCGGTTGCCATACTCATCGACATGCAAGTCGTGAACTTATTACAAAACATGATCATCTCATACATCCACGTATATCACATCATGTCTTGACCATATCACATCACAACATACCCTGCAAAAACAAGTTAGACGTCCTCTACTTTGTTGTTGCGAGTTTTACGTGGCTGCTATGGGCAACTAGCAAGAACCGTTCTTACCTACGCAAAACCACAACGGTGATTATCAAGTTGCCCTTTAACCTTCTGCAAGGACCGCCGTAGTCAAATTCGATTCAACTAAAGTGAGAGAAACTGACACTCGCCACCCACCTATATGCAAAACAATTGCATGTCTGTTGGTGGAACCGGTCTCATGTACGTGGACATGTAAGGTTGGTCTGGGCCGCTTCATCCCACAATACCGCCGAATCATAATAAGACATTGATGGTAAGCAATATGAACGTCACCGCCCACAACTCCTTTGTGTTCTACTCGTGCATATCATATACGCATAGACCTGGCTCATGATGCCACTGTTGGGGAACGTTGCATGGAAAACAAAAAAAATCTGTGCACACGCAAGATCTATCCATGGAGATGCATAACTACGAGAGGGAGAGAGCTTCTACATACCATTTCCGCGGGACTTCACCAAGCACAACGGATTTAGAGCGGAGGATGAACTACAGGAAGGAGATTAGAACCACACTGGCTTCTAATTATGAGGTTTAGAGGTAGCTAGGGCTAGCTCTAATTAGTCAACTAGGACCAACTAGAACTAGAACTAGATCAGCTAGAAGAGGCTCTAAAACTTGTATTCTAGGGGCTAGACCTGCTCCTCTATTTATATGTTGAGCCTTGGGGTCATAACATGGGGAGAGGGCCTCCCCAAAGTCGGTTTGGAACGCAAGGAAGAGGTCTTCCTGGATTCCCGCACCAGACGCCACGGTCCTCGGCGTCCAGGGCCAGACGCCAGGGTCCCTGGCGTCTGGTCCCCGACCTCCGCAAAACTTTCTTTTGCACCGACCTAAAACCCCGTGGGCCTTACCCCTTGGCCCAACCAAAGTGTCCTCGCACCAGAACATTTCTGGAAACATCCGAAACTCTTCCAGTGAATTCCGGAACCCTTCTGGAGACCAAATATTATCATCCAATATATCAATCTTTATCTCCGAACCATTTCGGAGCTCCTCGTTATGTCTATGATCTCATCTGGGACTCCGAACAACATTCGGTCACCAACATACATAACTCATATAATACTATATCGTCAACGAACGTTAAGCGTGCGGACCCTATGGGTTCGAGAATGATGTAGACATGACGGAGACGCCTCTCCGGTCAATAACCAATAGCGGGACCTGGATGTCCATATTGGTTCCTACATATTCTATGAAGATCTTTATCGGTAACCTTTATGACAACATACGTAGTTCCCTTTGTCTGTCGGTATGTTACTTGCCCGAGGTTCGATCGTCGGTATCTCAATACCTAGTTCAATCTCGTTACCGGCAAGTCTCTTTACTCGTTCCGTAATACATCATCCCGTAACTAACTCCTTAGTCACTTTGCTTGCAAGCTTCTTGTGATGTTGTATTAACGAGAGGGCCCAGAGATACCTCTCCGTCATATGGAGTGACAAATCCCAATCTCGATCCATGTCAACTCAACAGACACCTTCGGAGATACATGTAGAGTACCTTTATGTTCACCCAGTTATGTTGTGACGTTTAATACACGCAAGGCATTCCTCCGGAGTTCCGGAGTTGCACGATCTCCTGGTCGAAGAAACATGTATTTGACAAATAAGAAAAGAGTAGCAATAAACTGAACGATCATATGTTATGCTAACGGATGGGTCTTGTCCATCACATCATTCTCCTAATCATGTGATCCCGTTATCAAATGACAACTCATGTCTATGGTTAGGAAACCTTGACCATCTTTGATCAACGAGCTAGTCTTGTAGAGGCTTACTAGGGACACAGTATTTGTTTATGTATCCACACATGTATTTAAGTTTCCGGTCAATACAATTCTAGCATGAATAATAAACCTTTATCATGATTAAGGAAATATAATAATAACCACTTTATTATTGCCTCTAGGGCATATTTCCAACAATGTCCCCACCTCGTAATCTCAAGAACAAAAATTCGCCACCACAAGAGGCCTGCCCATTCATGTATTTCCCTCTCTCTCGCTCAACTCGACCCCCCCTCGCACCGCTCGCATCTCTCGTCTCTCTCCCTCCCATCAAAGCAGGCAACATTGTCGATGATCACCATTCACAACCAAGACCTGGCACCGTGCTCATCTCTCCAGCAATCTCCAACACGCTTATCTTCCCGCCTCTCATCACCTACGCCTCTCTGTGTGCAAGAGTCATCCCAAGGAGGCCCTTGCAACGATCACGAGAGGCTGCTTCTATCGGACTTCACCATCTCCACCACGCCCCTCTCCTTGCATCCCTCCACCCGTGTCCCTCTCCGCCACAAGAATTCCTACCGATGAGATCACAACAGAGATGACGACGGCGGTGGCGGTGGCGCATCCCATGATGTCAAGGTTGGTGTCATCCACTTCTTACTTCCCTCTTATGACCAATCACATCTTTGATTTTTTTTCCTTTGGTTCGGGAGGCAAGAACCCTAGAATTGATGGCTCTGACAACGGGGACGGAGGGGGGGCAGTTTGCGGCCTGTAGTAGGTGTACCTATGGTTCTCTCTGGTGTTGGCACGATGACTTGTGTTAGCCTCCACCATGACGAGCTAGCCTCTACCAGGTCGTTGTCGTGCGGGTGAGTGCACCTCTCCCCTTCCCCTCTGCTAAATCAGCTACAATTGCTGGGTTAGCAATCCAAAATTTTGGATTGTAATTTGTGTCTCGTTTTTGTCTTACTTAGTGGCCATTTGTTTGACCTGGAACGAGATCCAGATGTAAAGTTTTTGTATTGAACATTGAGGTGATTATCCATACTGCATGTTCTAACCTATTCGATTGCACGATATGCTTTTTAGAAGAGGAGACATCCCATTTTGTACTGAGTGGTGCAGGAGGGAGCAGATGGAAGTATGGAGAGGAAGGAGAAGAACGCCTCCTCCAAGATCTGATCCATCTCACCATTACCCACACCAAAAGAAAATCATTACCTCTTAATTACTTCCAACGAGCCAACCAGTGACATATATGGGTTTGTGTTCTTTGTTTGAACCAATTTAAGAAACACACGTTTGATCCAGCTCGTCCAAGAAAAAACAATGCACAATAGCGTGACGGAAGAGACAATGATGGCTCTGCTCGATCTCTTGACTCTTGTATATCTATACCACTATAGAGTATGGCAATAACTCCAAACATTAGAGCATCCCTGGTAGATCCGATAAAATCCGGTACTCCAAAATTGTTTTAGGGTTCCATTGAAAATGATTTTGCAGGAACGCGAAGGCCCCGGTAGAACAAAATCCATAAATCTCATACTGCAAATAGAAAACATCTTCGCGCAACAAATAGTTCATCTTACAACCATAGTTCATCGTACGCAGAAAATAGAAAGCGGTACAAACTAAACCTAAATCGTCCGACACACTCATTGACGCCGAGGCAGAACATCTCGGTGGACTTGTGGCACTCGTTGGCAAGGGCGTGCCCGTCCATGGCGGCGGCGAGACGACTGCAATGCTTTCTTCTCTAGTCGCCACCGTGCACTCTACGACGATGAGCTCCGCATCTGCCTCCCGACACCACTGGATGTGCGAGGAAAGGGTGTCATGGAGCTCATGGAAGCCGGCCCACGGGCTTCGCCCGCCAACCCGAAAGAGTCTGCCGCAGTCGCGGGCTTGCTTGGAGCGCCATGGCTTAATGTTGGGTCGGCTGGAGCTTTTGGCCTCTTCGTCGTGTCGTGCGAGCTAGCGTGGCGGTGACCCGCCACGGTCGCCACGGCCACGAGTACTACCAGACATGGAGGAGAAAAAAAGAAGGCCGAGAAGCAGTGGGATTTGTCGCATGAGTTGGGGAGTGGTAGCAGCGGTGCTGAGGGTTCGCGGCGGAGGGGATAGCGATTGTGGACGGTAAAACCTGGCCGGCTTCGTAAATATAGTGCCAGAGGGGTGAATATGCGTGCTGCGTGTAAATTTTTTACGAACCGGGCTATGTTTTTGCGGATCTGTTTGGGCAGGAAAAAAACCTAGAAACTATAAAACGACTGGAGTTATACGGTCCGACGAGCTTTTACGGAATTAGCTAGAGATATCCTTAGCCATTGGATATTTTTCATCCAACTTGGATGAAGTTCTAAATTCATAGGATTTTGCCGCATCACCTTTTAATTAAAACCCTCTCGGATAAGTATCTTGGACTACCAGCTTTAGTTGGAACTGATAGGAGCGACTGTTTTAACCACTTTGTTGAAAGGGTTTGCTCGTGAATACATGGATGGAATGAGAGAATTTTGTCTACCGAAGGTAAATAAATTTTGATTAAGGTTGTGGCCCAAGCAATCCCTATGTATGCAATGTTGCTTTGAAAATCCCTAAAGGAGTATGTGAGGATATCACAAATGCAATTGCTAGGTTCTGATGGGGAGATGATGAAAATAACAATAGAATGCATTGGTGGGCTTGGTGGAAATTGTGCTTCCAAAAGAAGGATGGAGGAATGGGCTTCCGAGACATTCACTCTTTTAATCTAGCCATTTTAGCTAGGTTTTTTTACATATGTGCCCCTGGTTCCTTAGCTATGCTCATTCATCCCCATGTCCTTAACTTTTGCTCACTTTTCCCCACTCCCTAGCCCGAAACCCTCACCAAATGTCACAACGGAGGATGCCG
Source organism: Elymus sibiricus (assembly GCA_039707655.1). NCBI lineage: Eukaryota > Viridiplantae > Streptophyta > Magnoliopsida > Poales > Poaceae > Elymus > Elymus sibiricus. The sequence continues at coordinate 447,996,572 of CM077667.1, read as the reverse complement.
TCTGGTCAATGGTTTGACCGTTAACTCTGACGAGTGGGGCCACGCTGGACTGCGTCGCCCGTTCGACCTAACGAGTGAGTCCATCCCACCCCATTTCCGGCCACACGGACGCCGAACGGACGTGCACGCGCTTTCTCCTCGTCCGCCTCGGGGACGCGTGGCGGCCTTCCAACTACCCCCACAACCAAAAGTAAATGCGGACGCGCGGCGGGCCCCGGTCGTCAGCCACCCATGTTCGGGTCGTCGTCCTTCTTTAAATGGAAACCGGCCAGTCCACAGTAGCTTCCATCCTTCCAGAGGCACGCCTGCCCCCTCCACCCCCGGCAGGATCTACAAACCCTAGCCCGCCGGCGACAAAACCCTAGCCAGTAGCCACCATGGGCATCTTCTCAGGGGCCCGCTCAAGCTCCGGCAAGAAGAAGGGCAAGGCCCCCGCCGTCCCTTGGCACGCGCTACCCCCGCCGTCGTCTTCCCGTCCGCCTCGGCAGCGGATTAGCGTCCCAGTGCACCAGGCGAGGTGGCAATGGGAGCACAACATCCCTCTCCGCTACCCCGACGTGATCCTGCCACACTACTGGCACTTGGATCCGGAGAGGATCCCAGTGCCGGCGGTGCCATGGTCGGCGCGGGCGCATGCGGAGGAGGTGAGGCGCCGGCGGCAGCAGCTCACGCCCGAGCAGCGGCTCAATCCGGCCTACGCTGCAGACTCTCCCAATTGGGAGGTCTAGTTTGCGTTTGAGCACGAGGAGCGGCACCGGCATGGCGTCCGCGACGTGTGGGCTGGCACCCCGCCACCCCTCATCGTGCGCGATGAGGACCAGGAGGTGATGGCGCTGGCAGCTGTCCTCCGTGAAAGCGAGGAGGAAGAGCGGCGCAAGGAGGAGGAGGAGGCGGCTTACCACGCGCGGATGGCGGAGGCCATTGCACTCTCCGCTGCCGGTGACTGCGTCGTGCCGCCGCTTGCCCCGCCGTCCCCTGCGAGGCTCCAGCCGATGCCGACCGCCCTCAAGCCCGAGGAGTACATCTGGGAGGGGGTGGTGCGCGAGTGGGTGAGCGCGCCACCCATCTAGATGATGGCGACGCCGAAGTAGGAGCAGATCTACCTAGAGCACTGGCGACAGACGCACCTGCGGGCGGAGCGCCGCGAGGGTCAACGGCTGGAGGAGCTGGAGAAGGACGCCGAGGCAGAGAAGGAGGAGCGTCGTGCCGATGCCTAGGCAGCGGCGGTGCAGCCACCGACGGATGACATCGCCACCGCCAGGGAGACGGCGTTCCCCTAGGCTGGCCCGGCGCCGACCCTTGTCGACCTCACCGGCCCCGACAGCGATGACGAGAGGACGCCTAGGGCAGCGCGCCTCCTCGTTTTCATTTTAGTTTTTAATGTTTTCAGTTTTAATGTTTTTAGTAAATGGCTGGCAGACTTGTGAAGTATCGCCGGCCTCTGTGGCCGGCATTAATGTATAATTTTTTTGCGAGAAAGACATTAATGTATAATTAAAGTTAGTGCATGGTGATATGATGTGTGAACGTGAACGTGATGTGATGTGATATTTAATTAAGGCAGAATTTGAATTTGGGCTAACCCTTTATCATATGAACAAAAATATCATGTGTACAAAAATGTCATGTGAATTTGGGCTAACCCTTTATCATTTGAGCAAATAAAACAAAATTACACTCCAAGGATTAGGGCATAAACAAAGCTTTGGTGATTACACATGTTAGTTGATCCTAATTTGAATTTGCACTAACCCTTTGAATTATTACACATGTTAATTGATCCTAATTTGAATTTGAACTAACCTTTGAATTATCACACATGTTAGTTGATCCTAATTTGAATTTGAACTAACCCTTTGAATTATTACACATGTTAGATGATCATGTTAGCCTATGTGAATTATTACACATAAACAAAGCTTTGATATGAGAAATATGGCATGGTGATGAGCTCCTAAGTTAGGGCAAACATACCATTTCTAATGTAAATCATTATAAAAAAGGTTTAAAATTCCAATAATGAAAAAATAAGTTCAGATCCTTCTTATTCACATTAAAATGAAGCTTTAGTGGTTTTCTTTTTTGTTTAATTTTCGTAAATTAAACCCACTATCACTTTCTTTTCGAACTCTATACAATCTCGTACGTGATGACTCATTTGTGTGAAGGAGTTTTCATGAAAATGCCCCTAAACCAAGGTTATATTTTTTTATGGTAACTATGTATTATAAAACGACGAACCGCGAAGATTTACTATCTTTTGATTTTTTTTTGAATTAATTAAGGTCATTTGAAAGTTGGTCAAACCTAAGATAACCCTGCTGACCGGCTCAAAACCCCGCAGCACCTCTTCAAACCCTAGCGACGAACTGCAGCCGTTCGATCAAACCCTAGCGCCAAGCGACACCCCTCAGATATGGGCTTCTAGAAGGAATTCCGGGGGCAGGTTGCGTGCAGGCTCCGCGCCGTTGGATCACATGGACGGCTCTGCATCTTTGGATCGTTGGGCGATCCACGAGAGGTTGGTTCTGCTCTCCCACTCGTCTGCCCAAAACAAAACCAAGTCTTGGTTGGGCCTTCGCAAGCCCTTGACTGTCGAAGGCCCACAAAGATAGATGAGGCCTACAAAACAGTGCACGCGCTGGTTCTGTTTTTTTTCTTTATTGATTTGAGTGCACCTTTTTTTCTTTATTGATTTGATTGCACAATTTTTTCTTTTTCTTTATTGATTTGATTGCACCATTTTTTTTCTTTATTGATTTGATTGCATAGTTTTGTTTCATTTTTATTTTTGAGGGAAGCGCTAAGCTTTATTGATGATAATCCACATGGGGTGTGATACAATTCGGATCATGTGGATTGGCCAACCAAACGATGTTGTTTGTGGCATCGTTTTGTTTCATGCAGTATGGCCACCAACAAGTAAAAAATGGGCTCCAACAAGTAAAAAACGGCTTATATTATATTCAAAAGCATCATTCCACAAACCGTACATCTCATATTAAAAAGGGTGAATCCATAGAAAAGCATGCACCTACGTACTACAAAGAACCTATCTACTCTCCGTCGGAGACATCGACGATCTCCGTGCCCTCCGGCGCCTGCGGCTGCTCCGCTGCCGCCTCCTCCGCCTCTATCTCCGCCTCTAGCTCGTCGAAGAGGGCGTCGGCCTCCGCCTGCCTCTGGCGGATGAGCCGGTGGTTGGCCTCCACCTCGGCCTCATCCCAGATGGAATCCAGGATGGCCTACTACTCCGCCATGTCCTCCGACTGGGCGCCGGCGAACTCCTTCTGCTGCTGCTCCTCCTCCATGGCCGCCGGCTCCTCCTCCTCCTCCTCCATCTCTGGCGAATCCGGAGGGAGACCCGCAGCGATGCGGGCGGTGCGGCGAGCCTGTATCTCCGCCTCGATTTGCAGGCGCCGCTCCGGAGTGAGCTGCGCGTAGGTGGTGATGAGGCGCCGGACCATCCTGACGCCGAGGGAAGTGCGAGAGGAGATGGATGGGCTCGGGCGGCGGTGGGTTGGAGGGACAAGGAGAATGTGATAAGGCTGGGGGTCGCCGGCCGCTTAAATAGCCGGCTATGGCCTCGGACGGTGATCCAAAGCGGCGCCACGCGGCGTTCATACCGCGCTGACGGTCGAGGCGCCCGTCGGACCGTCGGATTTCCCGGCGAGTCCGCGTGGGGCCACGCCGTCAGCCCAACGTGTCGGGCGCCTGTAAAAAGACGCCTGTAAAAATGGATGGACGCCTGTAAAGTTGGCGCATCGTGGCGGCGTGCATCGGCACATGCAGGCTGGATCACGTGGCATGCATAGCAGGCTTGTGTACCGTGGCGGCGCGCATCAGGCCAACAGTCCAACGAAACCAAGGCCCCACTCGTCAGCAGTTAACGGTCATACCATTGACCCGATGACATCCTTCGCTGTGACCATTTGTGAGGGTTTCGAACAAGAGAGTGAGGAAAAGTGAGCAAACGTTAAGAACGTGGGGATGAATGAGTACAACTAAGGAACCAGGGGCATAGGAATAGAAATCCCTTTTAGCTAAGCAATGTTGGAGACTACTAGATGAACCAGAGTCTTTATGTGCGAAGGTATCCAAAAATTTAAACAGGCACACATATGGAGAGTTGGGAACGGAGAAAAAGTGAATATTTGGGAGGATCGCTGGATCCCCTCAAGCTCTACAAGGAAAATTAGCGTGCCAAGGAATGGGATTTTTATCACCAAAGTTAGTGATCCTGTTACGACGGAATAGTAGGATGAGGTACTGATTCGGGATATTTTTAATTCAGTGGATACCAATTGCATTTTGCAAATTCCGCTGAGCTATAATTCTTTTGATGATTTTGTTGCATGGAATGGCACAAGCTCAGGGCTTTTTTCTATACGCTCAGCGTATCATTGTGAATGTAAAGCATCAATTCCATGGCACCCTTTCATCGGTAGCGGGTCCAGCGGCATCCAACCCAGTATGGCAGGCTTTGTGGAAATTAAAAGTACCGGGCAAGATTAAAAAATAATGTTGGCGAGCATTTCATGAATCTTACCTTTGAAGAGTATTTTAACAAATAGACAATGTCCTATATGTTCGCAAGGCCCTGAAGATGTGTTACATTTGCCGTTGGATATTTTCCATCCAACTGTTGAGATATGGCAAATCAGAATATTATCATCCGTTGGATGCAGTTCTAAATTCATAGGATTCGCCGCATCGTCTTTTAATTAACCCCCCACTTATGATATAACTATTCCCATTAGTATTCATCGCCGGATGGATGATACCTTGCCATCTTCACATCACACTAGATGACCCGTTGCGCCGATGGCGCAAAAAGCATCGACCAGCCAAGTATTCAAACCATGTGCATGTGACAGTTCAATAGATACACCTTTATCTCATTATATGGTATCATGATAGATCAAAAGGAAGTAATCACATTGCTTGATAATAGCATACATTGATTTCATAAAGCAAGTTGTAGTCGGATCAATTTATACACATAAACATATTTCAACACTGATTAGAGCATAAGCAAACAGAAACAACATTATAATCAGCAATCCAATAGTCCATTGACTTTAATCTCAGGCCTTACTTTATAGCATTTCTCCTATATAACATTTGATTGAGAACCTATATAGAACATAATTTTCATATACATAAGCAACACCATCATAAACATGGGAAAGACATGTGTGATACCAATTTTGTTACAGAGACATCAATGAAATATAGAACACAATAAGGTGGAGAGAAGAAAAGATTGTTTGGGAACAGAAGATGGTTGATAGCTTCTTCATTGGCTTCAAAAGGTTTGTTTGTGTGAGCTCGATGTGAAGCCCTTCTCATGACCTTAGTTTGTTACCTGCATTTTGTACGACAACATAGAATTAGATTGCAAACAAAACCTCACTGGCTTGGTTGTTGGTGTGTGTTGTGGCAAACAATGCTCTCACTGCTGTTGTTTGTCCCTCACATATCTTGCGATGGTACTCGGCTTGTGGTAGCCCCGGATTGTTTAGAACAAAATCAAGTATTGTCCTATAAGGGACCTTGACCAACGATGGGGCATTCTACAGTTTTTAAAGGCGCGAGACTAAAGTCAATGGACTATTAGTTGTAAAATAAGCTTGTTCAATTGCGAAAATTGTTTACTAGAGAGAGAGAGAGAGAGAGAACTGACCTGAGAAGGTAGGCAAACTGATTATTTGTGGATGATGAAGGACCTGAGGACAGAGGGTCACATATATTTTCTATATCGATACTTAGTTATGACAACAGTATAGAACCACAATTAAATTAGATTCTAGATATTAACAATACTGCTCTAGCTTCTCTTAGGTGCATACTTAATTCTGAATGTAAAGGCAAGAACTTGCGGGGTCGAGAGAGGCGTCACCAGAGGAGGAAGATGTCTCCAAAGGAGGAAGACTCCAGTGAGAAGCAGGACTACGATGGGACAGCAACATACCCCATCACAGGGAATAAGCTGCAAAGCATATCAAACAATTCAAGTGAACACTATCAGAAAAACAAAAGCATGCAGTAACTAAAATAATGAAGAAAGTTTTTTTCACATAATGCTTTCACTAATATCATTAGAGCACCTTGACTGGACATGTATTTTCTTTTTCTAAGAAATAATTCTACATTCTATTGTCAAAATAAAAATGCGTGGATGCTCATCATCACACTGGGTAAAATGAATCTATAATGGCTCCAACTGGCAGAAATAAGCATCATGGGTCAAAACTCGACGCACATTTATGAAGATCTCAGTCCTTACTACTTCCTGCAAATAAATTCTCCACATCTATTTCAGCTCATTCGTGCTATTATGTGCTAATTTAACGAAGAGGGGCATAAAAATTGCGCAGTTGCAGGCCAAACTATCAAACCACTACTCGCAGATTGTGCCACAAGCCCCAAATTCGGAGTCGTGCCAATGCCAGATCACGCAGTCACCATCCCAAACCCAGAAAACAGAAAGGACAATGACGGCAGCTCGACACTGTCCTTCTCAACCCGAGCGCCTCCCCCTGATGCCGTCTTTCTCAACCCGAGCACCCCCCCCCCTCGTTTCAGGTGACGATGAGCTAAAGTAGGAAGAAGAGAGCTCGACGGACTGCAGCTCGTAGTCCTCTCACCACGACAAGAACAGGTAAGCTTATTTCCTTTCTCTTTCACATTTAACATAGTACAAACAATGCTTGTAAAATATCACACCGAACATATTTCACATTTAACACCAGGCCCAGTGACAGATGTTAAGGCGTCAGGATGAGAAAGCATAGCCAAATCCGAGGGATAATCGGCTAGATATTTTAATTGACCGGTTCAATAACATGCAACCTCGCTAACAACAAAGCAATAATTTTATCTATGATATTTTATCTGAGAAGAAAATCAAACTTTTTTTCAGTTATCAATGAAGCACGATATGGAAGTTATAAAATAATTTCTCAGCATGAACAGAAAACCAAAGTAGCACAGACCCTCATGAAAGGAGCAGACTAAATTTGCAGAGAACCATCAGGTGCTTTGTATCGAAAACCAGGACCAACCTCTAAAAACTACAGGTCTATATGATGTTCTTGTCCTCAAGAAACAAAAAAGCAAGTTTTATCACAGGGAACATGTAGCGAAAGCGAGGCCAGTTAGTCCTTGAAACTAACAACAAATCTCCACTCAAATATGAAATAATAACAAAAGATGCACACAAAGAGAAAGCGGAAAGAACGACTAAGCCTACGATCCATGGTTGTGAAAGTAGATGCATGTTAATAAACCAAGACGGCGAGCCTACGGAGCAACGACGGGTAAGATACCAGCAGAGCACCGTACCTATGAGGCATGCATAAGTAAAAAAATTAACTTTCAAGTTGGTAAAAGCAGCAAGAGCCTAAAAGAGGACTGTAGTAGCAGAATCATCAATATTGAGCTATAAAGGAATATGATTCGGTTTGACATTTGAAGTACTAACCATTAAATAGCATTGTATTAGCTATCTGATCTAACATTTTTAGCAGTTAGTTACAGGTAAACACAAATATAGACAACTTGATATGAATTCATCCTTTCTGGGTGCAGCTAGAAAGAAAACCCTCCGGCCCAATCCCAGAGAAAGAAAACCCAACATGTACATCACAAAAAAAGGAGATGGGAAAGGCAGGGGAGAGATATCGCCATTGCAGGGCACCATGTTGAGCTCGATGACGGCGTCAATGTCATGTGCTCCTTGCTAAGGCTATGGATTGTCAAACACAGAGAGACCAGTAGAGAAATGGTCCCTGCCTTGTGAGTGTTGTCGTAGGTCACCAACCTTGGTCCCCGCCTAAGCTGATCTGCCACTTGGGAATACAACAAAGTGGTGAACATGTATAAATTCGATTGTTATCAGAATCACACTAATCGAAAGCCATGAGTCAATCAGGCAATAATCCATAATCGTGTTAAAACATCTTGCAAGCAAAATCGAATTAAAATTTGCACTGTGTGAGACTGCAGGCCAGTACCAAAATTAGGTTGGAAAGCTCCTATAAGCAAAACTGAATTCTATTTGTGTGGTATCTTAACTGCAAACTATATCCGCAGTTGAACATTATTACTGGAACTTAACCAACAACAAAGAAAAATATCCAAGTAGAACAATTCTCTTTGTACAATACAACCATCATTTCTATCTTCCATAACAGCGAGAAAATACCTTGAATTAAAGTAACAATGGTATTACTGGAAAGTACATGAGGATGATAAAACCTGATGCATTTGATATATCTTCGTAACAGATACTAGATCCTTTCCCGTTTGGTTGCTACACAGAAAAACATCAATTAAGCATCCAGAAATATAGATCCTTAAAACTTCCCCTAAGCCAAAAGAAGAAATCAAGTAGATGTACCTAAAACAATTACAGAACAATAGGATTGATAGTGTGTGAATTAGTATGTAACCTCTAACCATCTCCGTGCACTTTCTCACGACACAGTCACCATAGTGTGCAACCACCTTTCAACAATGCAGCAAATGGCAGACAGGGTCCCCGCCTAAGGTGATCTGCCACTTGGGAATACAACAAAGTGGTGAACATGTATAAATTCGGTTGTTATCAGAATCACACTAATCGAAAGCCATGAGTCAATCAGGCAATAACCCATAATCGTGTTAAAACATCTTGCAAGCAAAATCGAATTAAAATTTGCACTGTGTGAGACTGCAGGCCAGTACCAAAATTAGGTTGGCAAGCTCCTATATGCAAAACTGAATTCTATTTGTGTGGTATCTTAACTGCAAACTATATCCGCAGTTGAACATTATTACTGGAACTTAACCAACAACAAAGAAAAATATCCAAGTAGAACAATTCTCTTTGTACAATACAACCATCATTTCTATCTTCCATAACAGCGAGAAAATACCTTGAATTAAAGTAACAATGGTATTACTGGAAAGTACATGAGGATGATAAAACCTGATGCATTTGATATATCTTCGTAACAGATACTGGATCCTTTCCCGTTTGGTTGCTACACAGAAAAACATCAATTAAGCATCCAGAAATATAGATCCTTAAAACTTCCCCCAAGCCAAAAGAAGAAATCAAGTAGATGTACCTAAAACAATTACAGAACAATAGGATTGATAGTGTGTGAATTAGTATGTATCCTCTAACCATCTCTGTGCACTTTCTCACGACATAGTCACCATAGTGTGCAACCACCTTTCAACAATGCAGCAAATGGCAGACAGGGTGCCCGCCTAAGCTGATCTGCCACTTGGGAATACAACAAAGTGGTGAACATGTATAAATTCGATTGTTATCAGAATCACACTAATCGAAAGCCATGAGTCAATCAGGCAATAATCCATAATCGTGTTAAAACATCTTGCAAGCAAAATCGAATTAAAATTTGCACTGTGTGAGACTGCAGGCCAGTACCAAAATTAGGTTGGAAAGCTCCTATAAGCAAAACTGAATTCTATTTGTGTGGTATCTTAACTGCAAACTATATCCGCAGTTGAACATTATTACTGGAACTTAACCAACAACAAAGAAAGATATCCAAGTAGAACAATTCTCTTTGTACAATACAACCATCATTTCTATCTTCCATAACAGCGAGAAAATACCTTGAATTAAAGTAACAATGGTATTGCTGGAAAGTACATGAGGATGATAAAACCTGATGCATTTGATATATCTTCGTAACAGATACTGGATCCTTTCCCGTTTGGTTGTTACACAGAAAAACATCAATTAAGCATCCAGAAATATAGATCCTTAAAACTTCCCCTAAGCCAAAAGAAAAAATCAAGTAGATGTACGTAAAACAATTACAGAACAATAGGATTGATAGTGTGTGAATTAGTCTGTAACCTCTAACCATCTCCGTGCACTTTCTCACGACACAGTCACCATAGTGTGCAACCACCTTTCAACAATGCAGCAAATGGCAGACAGGGTCCCCGCCTAAGCTGATCTGCCACTTGGGAATACAACAAAGTGGTGAACATGTATAAATTCGATTGTTATCAGAATCACACTAATCGAAAGCCATGAGTCAATCAGGCAATAACCCATAATCGTGTTAAAACATCTTGCAAGCAAAATCGAATTAAAATTAGCACTGTGTGAGACTGCAGGCCAGTACCAAAATTAGGTTGGAAAGCTCCTATAAGCAAAACTGAATTCTATTTGTGTGGTATCTTAACTGCAAACTATATCCGCAGTTGAACATTATTACTGGAACTTAACCAACAACAAAGAAAGATATCCAAGTAGAACAATTCTCTTTGTACAATACAACCATCATTTCTATCTTCCATAACAGCGAGAAAATACCTTGAATTAAAGTAACAATGGTATTACTGGAAAGTACATGAGGATGATAAAACCTGATGCATTTGATATATCTTCGTAACAGATACTGGATCCTTTCCCGTTTGGTTGCTACACAGAAAAACATCAATTAAGCATCCAGAAATATAGATCCTTAAAACTTCCCCTAAGCCAAAAGAAGAAATCAAGTAGATGTACCTAAAACAATTACAGAACAATAGGATTGATAGTGTGTGAATTAGTATGTATCCTCTAACCATCTCTGTGCACTTTCTCACGACACAGTCACCATAGTGTGCAACCACCTTTCAACAATGCAGCAAATGGCAGACAGGGTGCCCGCCTAAGCTGATCTGCCACTTGGGAATACAACAAAGTGGTGAACATGTATAAATTCGATTGTTATCAGAATCACACTAATCGAAAGCCATGAGTCAATCAGGCAATAATCCATAATCGTGTTAAAACATCTTGCAAGCAAAATCGAATTAAAATTTGCACTGTGTGAGACTGCAGGCCAGTACCAAAATTAGGTTGGAAAGCTCCTATAAGCAAAACTGAATTCTATTTGTGTGGTATCTTAACTGCAAACTATATCCGCAGTTGAACATTATTACTGGAACTTAACCAACAACAAAGAAAAATATCCAAGTAGAACAATTCTCTTTGTACAATACAACCATCATTTCTATCTTCCATAACAGCGAGAAAATACCTTGAATTAAAGTAACAATGGTATTGCTGGAAAGTACATGAGGATGATAAAACCTGATGCATTTGATATATCTTCGTAACAGATACTAGATCCTTTCCCGTTTGGTTGCTACACAGAAAAACATCAATTAAGCATCCAGAAATATAGATCCTTAAAACTTCCCCTAAGCCAAAAGAAGAAATCAAGTAGATGTACGTAAAACAATTACAGAACAATAGGATTGATAGTGTGTGAATTAGTCTGTAACCTCTAACCATCTCCGTGCACTTTCTCACGACACAGTCACCATAGTGTGCAACCACCTTTCAACAATGCAGCAAATGGCAGACAGGGTCCCCGCCTAAGCTGATCTGCCACTTGGGAATACAACAAAGTGGTGAACATGTATAAATTCGATTGTTATCAGAATCACACTAATCGAAAGCCATGAGTCAATCAGGCAATAACCCATAATCGTGTTAAAACATCTTGCAAGCAAAATCGAATTAAAATTTGCACTGTGTGAGACTGCAGGCCAGTACCAAAATTAGGTTGGAAAGCTCCTATAAGCAAAACTGAATTCTATTTGTGTGGTATCTTAACTGCAAACTATATCCGCAGTTGAACATTATTACTGGAACTTAACCAACAACAAAGAAAGATATCCAAGTAGAACAATTATCTTTGTACAATACAACCATCATTTCTATCTTCCATAACAGCGAGAAAATACCTTGAATTAAAGTAACAATGGTATTACTGGAAAGTACATGAGGATGATAAAACCTGATGCATTTGATATATCTTCGTAACAGATACTGGATCCTTTCCCGTTTGGTTGCTACACAGAAAAACATCAATTAAGCATCCAGAAATATAGATCCTTAAAACTTCCCCTAAGCCAAAAGAAGAAATCAAGTAGATGTACCTAAAACAATTACAGAACAATAGGATTGATAGTGTGTGAATTAGTATGTATCCTCTAACCATCTCTGTGCACTTTCTCACGACACAGTCACCATAGTGTGCAACCACCTTTCAACAATGCAGCAAATGGCAGACAGGGTGCCCGCCTAAGCTGATCTGCCACTTGGGAATACAACAAAGTGGTGAACATGTATAAATTCGATTGTTATCAGAATCACACTAATCGAAAGCCATGAGTCAATCAGGCAATAATCCATAATCGTGTTAAAACATCTTGCAAGCAAAATCGAATTAAAATTTGCACTGTGTGAGACTGCAGGCCAGTACCAAAATTAGGTTGGAAAGCTCCTATAAGCAAAACTGAATTCTATTTGTGTGGTATCTTAACTGCAAACTATATCCGCAGTTGAACATTATTACTGGAACTTAACCAACAACAAAGAAAAATATCCAAGTAGAACAATTCTCTTTGTACAATACAACCATCATTTCTATCTTCCATAACAGCGAGAAAATACCTTGAATTAAAGTAACAATGGTATTACTGGAAAGTACATGAGGATGATAAAACCTGATGCATTTGATATATCTTCGTAACAGATACTAGATCCTTTCCCGTTTGGTTGCTACACAGAAAAACATCAATTAAGCATCCAGAAATATAGATCCTTAAAACTTCCCCTAAGCCAAAAGAAGAAATCAAGTAGATGTACCTAAAACAATTACAGAACAATAGGATTGATAGTGTGTGAATTAGTATGTAACCTCTAACCATCTCCGTGCACTTTCTCACGACACAGTCACCATAGTGTGCAACCACCTTTCAACAATGCAGCAAATGGCAGACAGGGTCCCCGCCTAAGCTGATCTGCCACTTGGGAATACAACAAAGTGGTGAACATGTATAAATTCGGTTGTTATCAGAATCACACTAATCGAAAGCCATGAGTCAATCAGGCAATAACCCATAATCGTGTTAAAACATCTTGCAAGCAAAATCGAATTAAAATTTGCACTGTGTGAGACTGCAGGCCAGTACCAAAATTAGGTTGGCAAGCTCCTATATGCAAAACTGAATTCTATTTGTGTGGTATCTTAACTGCAAACTATATCCGCAGTTGAACATTATTACTGGAACTTAACCAACAACAAAGAAAGATATCCAAGTAGAACAATTATCTTTGTACAATACAACCATCATTTCTATCTTCCATAACAGCGAGAAAATACCTTGAATTAAAGTAACAATGGTATTACTGGAAAGTACATGAGGATGATAAAACCTGATGCATTTGATATATCTTCGTAACAGATACTGGATCCTTTCCCGTTTGGTTGCTACACAGAAAAACATCAATTAAGCATCCAGAAATATAGATTCTTAAAACTTCCCCCAAGCCAAAAGAAGAAATCAAGTAGATGTACCTAAAACAATTACAGAACAATAGGATTGATAGTGTGTGAATTAGTATGTAACCTCTAACCATCTCCGTGCACTTTCTCACGACACAGTCACCATAGTGTGCAACCACCTTTCAACAATGCAGTAAATGGCAGACACTTCCTAAATGCCACTCTTCACAAAGTAAACCAGGCATGTGAAGTCCCCATTGACGGCCGTTGCTTGGGAAGGATTGGATTCTGCTAGTAGTCAGTAGGCACGGTAGAACCATTGAATGGTTCTTACTGGAAAAACTGGTTAACTTCATCTGCAAATGAACATGACAATTATTCAGGCATATATGTAGATGATTTTCCGTGGAAAATTATAGATCATACCAGCAAGAAAGATGTGCTAACAATCGAAGACTGGCCTCTTTTCATTTCACGAAGAGCTGAATCAGCTGTCGCATATACATGTGGATTGTCATTTCTTTTGTTTCTATATGCCGTGAGGGATGTGGATTGTCATTTCTTTTCTTCTGTTTGAGCAGGAAAAAAAACCCTAGAAACTGTAAAACGACTGGAGTTATACGGCCCGACGAGCTTTTACGGAATCAGCTAGAGATATCCTTAGCCGTTGGATATTTTCCATCCAACTTGGATGAAGTTCTAAATTCATAGGATTGCGCCGCATCGCTTTTTAATTAAAACCCCACTTACATTAGTATTCAATCGCCGGAGGGATGTTACCTTGCCATCTTCACATCACATGTGCAACGTACGTGGCTACGCTGATACTCCACGTACACAAGATGGCAACGTCGATTTTTGTTGTGCAAAAGCATGCGCAGAATGATTAATCAGAGAGACAGGAAGCGACGACTGCATTCCATTCCTGGGGAGTTTCCCGGTCGATCGACGCCGGCGTCACGTCGCACCGTGCGCACTGCAGCCAGCCATGCATGCATGGATTGTCAGGCTTTGATTTTTATACAGTATATTTTTTGGAGTAATGATGGTCAGGCTTCGATGGAGTAGTGCGACAGCGCTCGGCCTTGGCGCTTTCGCTTTAAAAAGAAAGAATCTGGCCCGTAGTAGTATAGGCCTCGTCGGAAAGGCCGTCTCGTTCGAGGCCCATGAAAGAGGTAGCCGGCTCGGGGGAGGGAGGGCACGCAGCGCAGCGTCCGCGCTCCGCAGGCGCGCGCGAGAGGCGACTGGTTTAGTCCCACCTCGGCTGGCGAGGAGGAGACGGGAGGGCGAGGAGGCTACAAAAGGAGGGGCAGGGCAGCGTTCCAACTCATACCTTTCTCGGCCTTTTGGCTAAGATCAAGTGTAGTATCTGTTCTTATCAGTTTAATATCTGATATGTGGGCCATGTGTTCACAATGATATTAAATTTATTTTTTGTGGGGGAGGGCCCACCACAGTGGCTTGCCACTGGGGCCCTCGGGTGTCGCCCAGTGCGTTGCACTGTTGCCTGGGCAGGCGCACCCCAACCAAATCTTTAAATTAAACTTTGGTGCTCAGCCATGGGGTTATATGCAAATAAGTCCTTCAGCTTTTGGTTCGCTGTTTGAGCGCCTTCAATCCCATGTGCAGCAGTTTTAGACTGTTTTGTGAACTACAGCAGTTTTAGACTGTTTTCTGAATTCGAAAGTGGAAGAGTGTTCAAACCATATGTTTGAAAATGTTTTCTGAAACCGCAGACGCATGCAAAGGGAAGAGCCATACAAACATATATACAAGGTTCAGATTTCGCCATTCAGGATGGTTCAGATTTGGCAGTTTATCACAAAAGGTTCTCACAGGAAACACAAAATGCACGTGTCAAAAGATACCTTGGCCGTTAAAGGCCTCAAGAAGTAGCCATCGATAAGAGAAATTATATTTTCCACAAAATAAAAAAATAAGAGAAAATATATATATCTACTTGAAATACATCGCAGCATCCAGCCTGTTGGTACACATGTTTGTAAGTGTGTTTCTAATGCATAAGCTTCTGCCAGGCAAGCCTGCTCTATAACATAACTACACGTTATCACTATATCATGACCTCAAGTGGGGGTAATGGCTACGGTGTTGTTGTAAGATCAACGAAAAGGGGCAAAAATGTTAGCGCCTGTAAGTACATCTTCCAGGATCCAGTGTCATGGTGCACAACCATGGCTTCGTCATGAACCATATGAATGATGTCGGTTTCGCCATCGATATGATATAATATGTACACGATTCACCAAATCCTCACCACCAGTCTGGAACTTTTAGTCTCCTACTCCTGTGGATCGCAAGGTTAACCGCGGGGATTTTGTGCCTCACCTGCCGCCATATCATGTTCACGGCATCATCCTTCCTGGGGGGATACTGGAACTCATAGTGACTAGAGACGTTTTTCAGCTTTGACCACATCTCAACCCACTTCTCTTTGGGCATCTGCCTGAGCTGGTTGAGCAAGTAATCAGGTTCTAGAGCTTCTTCGACTGAGAAGAGTGAGAACTCGCTGTAATCAATCTCATCCTCAAAAGGGAGCTCGATCCGGCTGCTGATAATCACAGGAATGCAATGACTGACAATGGCATCAAACAGCCGGCATGACGAAGGAGTGTCCCCGGCGGGACGGAGACAAAACTTTGACGAGCGCATACCATCTGTGGACTGTAAGGGGTAAACCATTTATAAAATATCAGTTCTCATATCAAGAAGCCTCAACAGAGAAGAGAATCACGTCAACATATCGAAACCATAAAGAAAAGCCACTATACAGTTAGAAGGAACTAGTATGGTGAGGGGCAAGTCCATTTAATTTCATGTCCCCAACAGGTGACACACCATTTAAATATTCATACCCGGGAACACTTCTCTCTATATCTACTAGTAGAACGCCCGTGCGTTGCTACGTGCTAAAATACATAAAACTAAATCAAGCAAATGATTAAGGTCGTCGTCGAGGTCAAAGCTCATTTCTTCCTCATGTGTTTGGATGTATTCAGATATCAAACAGGCGCTCAGCAGGCTCCTTAAAATTTAACCGGTTGGACAGTCCAGACTCCCCAAAACCAAGCCATATGTGGGGAAGAAATGTGGTACTACGAATTATTCACCATGCAACCTCCAACACGCGGTCCCAACACAAAAAACCCACCTCATGATGCCCCCTCCCTTTTCTTGCCAGACCTTGCTGCAGTCCTCTCTTTTAAAACCGGATGACGCTCACCTCACCTTGGGCATGGCGCCCTCTTTCCTTCACACCATACTTTCCCATGGACCATCAGGTGGGAGTCCCTTGCCAACCGTCCAGCCCTCCGCCCTGATCCCCTTGCCCGTGTTCGTGTCGATCCACCACTGCCATCAAGGGGGAGGAGGTGTGTGCCGACGTGCCGCTCCCCAAGCCAATAAGGCAATCTGATGTCTTCTAAGCCATTGGCACATTGTAACATACAGTTGAATGCCACGCATTACCGCGAAACAAAAATATAATGTTCATTGTTGGGCATGCAACTGATACACCACCATGTACGTTATTAATTCTTGAAGCAATCCACCAATGCATTTACCCTTTTATTCTATCCAAAAATTTATACGACTTGATGAAAAAAATGAACCGCTCACTGATGCAGTTTGTGCAAAGCCATCCCTAGCATTGAAGTTGCTGGAGAACTACATCGCAAGCAGCCCAGAGGACGAAGTTTCCTTGACTTTCTTACTACACTCATTTCCTCAACTCCATGCTTATCAATGGTGGCTGCAGAAACTGGAATCAGGGAGCAAGCTCTGTTTTTGCGTCTTTCTCTTGACCCTCCTCCTAAAAAACATTAAACAGTTAGGCAATTAATTAAATAGGGTAAATATTGTAAAGTGTATATGATTTTCTTTCCTTGGAGCCGTTGTAAATGTTTTCAAACGTTGAAGCTATGGAGAGCCAACATGCTAACACTTCATAGCAGAAGTTTAACATACATGACCAAAAAGTATACATGTTGTTGCTGCATTTATAATTTGCTCAGGATTCCTACCATGAGATGGAAATCAGAAGAATGATTGGGCCGAGCAGGCTGAGAATAATTATCGTGATGGTGTTGGTCAACATCTTGGGTTGGTTGAGTGGATTATACATTCACTCTCGATGGAAATCCTCAACTAGAATGTTCTTAACCAGCAGAATATGAAAGTAGAAATTCCTGTTTTTGGTTGATGGGATATCAATCCACATATTAAAATTGATTCTAAACCCACAACCACACTACAAGCACAACATTAAGTTTGTGGGTTCGAAACAAAAGGTATATCAAAAAGTATGTACAAACGGTTTAACTTCAAAACAAGAGATTGAGATGCATGTCATGTGTTGTGTCTAAGTTTATTTCTTTTCTTAAACAAGAGATTGAGATGCATGTCATGTTTTGAAGTTTATTTCTCTTGTAAAGGAAAATAACTTAGGAAGCTAATTGATAGTGCAAAGGAAGCTTACTTTTTTTTCTAAGAAAATTATTTGCTTCACATGACATATGTTCATGCAATATTATAATTCAATGTATTTTGGTAACACACAAATTTGTATCTGAACAAAATTCTATGAGAAAGCGTTGGGGCTCCATGAAACTACACATTGCACCCTTTGTGTTAGTCAAGATCAAAAAATTGCTAGGCATTGGTAATCATGAATGTACCTTATAATCAAGTTATTTGCTGTGTTGATGTCTGGGTTGAAGTATAGCCGAGATTGCTCAGTCGTACGCAAGATAGCATCAGAGCCTTAAAAGTATTAGTAGACAGCTTAAAACGCAGCAGCAGGAAGCCAAAAAAACAGTGAAGTGCATACAATCATAGGCATGTTACCTCCAGAAATCCCTATCAAAAGACATTAGTTTTCTTCCCTGTATTACATACGCCAAAAGATACAAAGCATAACATTAGCCCATTCAATTGTCTAGATGACGGGATTAAATCGTAAGCATTAAGTGGTTCTTATTTCAGTGAAAAGGAATTCCGTTGAATAATGATTCCCAATGCACGTCAGCATGCATAATTTAGAAACCACATGGAAAATAATTTAGGGAGCAGATACATTTGTTTCCAGAGCCTGCAACTCATAATGAAATGCTAGACAAGTTTATTGTCCTACTAAAAACATGAGGAAATTATCAATGTCAAAGTTGTTGCGTCTAATGTCAAAACTAACTACTATATTAGGTCTGATTACTGAGATGGTGTTCTGTATGAACATTAGTTAATGAAAATATATATGATAAAATACTTGTGTAATTAGAACAACAAGAATTGTAAATGTATGGATTTTGATTTCACAACTTAGGACCTGTTTGATAGCTAAGTATTATAGAAACCAAAGTATCCAAAACTACAGTAATTTAGACCGTAGGTACAAAATACCATGGTTTTAATATAGCAATGTTTTTTGAAGTATTCACAATACAGAGGACATGTTTGGTTACACCACAAAATGCAGTAAAATTTAGACTATAGGTACAAAATACCATGGTCCTAATTCAAAGCTACTACTGTTAGCTTATCACGCCTTTGCTGAATTAAGTTTGTGTATCATGCACTCACTCCACAGTAAAAATGTCTCCATCACCGCACGCACAGGCAGCTAGGAAAGTTCAACAGCAAGAACGAACAACAGTAGATGGTAGGCTATGCTTGTAGACATGTAGTAGCTAGATGAAAAATATAATGGATGGAAGTAGCACCGTGGTGTAGTACTAGAATATATGTATCGATTAGACTAACGATGATTAGCGGCAGCGACGGCGGCGGAGTAATTAGCAGATGGATAGTGAGAACTAGTAAAAGTAGGAGGAAACAAGGAATCGTTCTTCGCAAATAGCAAGACCGAATCGGTCTAGTGCTCTGGCCTATTTGACGGAGCTGAGCGACATGGAGGAAGGAACGACGTCTAACCTTTCTTTTCAGCTCCTCAGTTTTTAAAAAAGTGGTCTGGTTTTTTTTTTATGCAGAGGAAAAACCACAGTTTAGCTAATACTGCAGTATTGAAATTTAGGACAGTAAAACTGAACCAAATCCCAGCCCTCTCACGACACGGGCATTTCTGGCCGTCCATTTTCGTCTTTTGGAAGATCCCAGCCATCAAATCTGGTGTCCGATCTGGCCTCCACCGCACGTTTTATTTACTGGGCCAAATGTCCTAAAGGGCTGCTGCTCCAGAGGAAAAATCTGAGCGTTCTCGTTCACCGGGCCTTTTCTACCGGCCCAATTAGCGAAACGATTTCAGTCCACAAGCGTTAGGGGAGAGAGAAGAGGATCCGTCGCTGCGGGAGAGAGAGGGACGCGCCGACAGCCCGACACGGACGGTCGCCGACGCTTCTCATTCTCTCGCCACCGGTGAACCTGGGAGTCGCCACCCCCGCCCCAGCCATTCGTCTACACCATGGGATCCTGATCCCCTCCCCAAGCTCGCTTCCGACCTCTCCTCTCCACATCGCGGCGCGTGCTTCTCGACGCGGACCCAACGAAGCAGATCGGCAGCGCCACAATCTCAGTCTGCCACCAAGGTCCACAAGGTCCCCTCCCCCCCCGAGGAATCATTTCAGTCTGCCACCATCTCAGTCCGCCACCGAATTGCTCCCCATTCTCTTCGTCCAAGCTCCTCAGGCCATCACGGGAATACCAGTATGAAAGTTATACATGCAGGTTTGTGATCTAAAATCAAGACTATACTGTTGGAACCCTTTAATCTTTCTTCTTTTGTTTCAGGAGTAAGCTGGTGGGATTATAAACTCTGGTGTTTCTGTGTAGAATTCCTCCAGCACACGGGAAAGAGATCACTTGTAGTAGAACTACCCTCGTACAAGACTTGGCAGGAAAGGGGACGGTAACATGAAGTTGTTGCCATGTTGAACTGCGAGGTGTTTAATCAGAAAGTGCTTCTACCACTAATGGCTAATATACTTTCATTTTGTTCCTAGAAAAAAATTGTTGGAATAACAAGTATTTCTTTTTCAACTAGCATGGTAGCATTCTGAAGTCTGAACTGGGCTGCGTCGCTTTATTCTGTTACACGTTTCCAATCGCAGGATTTCTTACACAGGTTGCATGATGAAATAATAGACCCAAAATGAGTAACTTATTACCTATGTTTTGGTCTATCTGTGTTCTGTATGACTCGTGTATAATAGTGGCCAGTGCTATACATACACGCCATTGTCATTCACTGACCATCATATCATAAGTATCTGAAGCTGCACTAGGAAAAGTGACATTCGATGATGCTGCTCTGTCTTTTGCGTGTCATCTGATAATTATTATTGACCATTATTGGGTTGGTTTATGCATTCTGAACTTTGCCCGACAACTCTGCTATGCACTGCTAACAATTAAGTAAAATTCTTCAGCCTGTGCCTGGCTTCAATTTATTTTCATGGTACTGCTCAAATCCGTTACTGTTCAGCAGGCGAGGCGAGCGACGAGGGGATCGGTCGATCCTGCGGACTCGGGTGATTTGTTTGCCAGGGAGAAAGGAGGGAATTCAGCCGATGCCGGTGATTCAAGCCGACGCCTCGTCTGATTGAAATTGATCCACCGAGATTTCAAGAATAATTATTCTTCAGTTTCTGTTCGGACATTCATGGTGGGTGATGGTACGTGCATTTATGCGGCCTCCCTGCCACTCTTCACTCAACCTTTGCACTCTACATCCTTTTAGTGTGTAAGAGGTAGTTAAATTTGATATAGTGAGAAACTTGATTGTAGATTATACCATGTTTCTATTGTACAGAGTGAGATCCGTGTCTGCCCATTGACCCGATGCCTGGTCACTGCCGAACACCCGTGCTCTGTCCCGACCAGCTCTCATGCAGCATGGCTAGAAGACTCTGACCCGTCTAGATCTGCCAGCCGCCATCCCAACCGCATGGTATTTCAATTTTAAACTTGTGATATGTGTGCGCAGTGAACAAATACCAAGCCTTTACATGGCACAACTGATACATGTGTTTTTATTTAAAAGCAGGTTAGAACCGAATCATGTGCGCAGTTCACATGTATTGGTTCCACTTAGCTACAACTGATATGTCCATGTATGGAAAAAAAATATGTGTACTGTCATGTATATATTTGCAGAATCTTGCCTTTTGTCTTATGTGCGGTAATAGGTGAATGTTCGTCTTTGGATGATAGTTTCATTGATTTTATCGGGACTCCAAGTGCTTATCGTTTACTTGCAAAAATACCCTGCTTAGACAATATAATGATCTAATTTGTGTACGTAAACAATAAACCTTACCCAAATACTCCCTCCGTCCCAAAATAAGTGATTCAACTTTGTACTAACTTTAGTATAAAGTTAGTACAAAGTTGAATCACTTCAACTTTGTACTAACTTTAGTATAAAGTTAGTACAAAGTTGAATCACTTCAACTTTGTACTAACTTTAGTATAAAGTTAGTACAAAGTTGAATCACTTATTTTGGGACGGAGGGTATAGTTTATATTAATGTAAAACAAAGGATGATCATGGTAATTAATGCGGATTTGCAAAATTGCACATAATCTCCAGGCATGACATACTACATCAGCATTTGTCCCAGCTTTTCAACAATATATACCAGGTAGTAAGTCTCATGGTATATGAAGTATGATTTTGGTTTATTTGTTTATGAGCACTACCCTAATTTACATGGGATTTCTATGAAAACTTTTGAAACTATGGTCGGTTTTTATATGGTCATATTTTGTGACCATGACTTATTAAGATCACACTTCTAATTATATTGTTTAATTCAACAATTCTGTTAGCAATTAGTTTTGTTTCTTTCACATCACTGACCACTCCATTAAACTTGACACTTTGAGTTTTCAAATTCTGTAGATCCTACTTCTGCCATTGCTTGTTCCTTCACTCCTGACCAACACTATGGTACATGTGTCAATAACATAAGTTGATTAGCTCCAACTTGATATTCCGGATTGTATAATCGCCATGTTGAGAATTGAGAAATGCATTGCTTCCAATTTAGTCCAAAAATTATTAGTCAATATGCTATTTACTAGACCTGAACAGCAGGCTAGCTTGCTTGCAAAAAATAAAGAGTATAATTTAGAGAAAAGGTTATTAGTCAATTCGCAGTCGTGGTATTCTTCAGTGCTTATCTTCTTCTTTTTTTGTCCTAGAAGTTACTTTGGGAGTATAGTTGTTTTTATATATAAAGCGGGGTGAAAGCCTTTTTCGGTAATTGTTTTTCTCTTCCTCTACATGCGCTAAACTAACATATGTTATTTTGTGCTAGAGAGGAAAGATAAAATTTAACTTTGATTCCAATGCGAAGTTTTATTTTCTTTCCATATCAGTAGTTTTGCTACACCATAGTGATAATCCTTGTGGCAATTATTGTGCTGATTAGATCATGTTAAGCATGTTTTGTTTTTAAGAGTCAGTCTACTTTAAACTTTGCCTTAGCGGCATTGTTCTGAATTGAACACCAATCTTCTAATAAATCTTCCAATTCTGGAAACTGAAACCTGACCTAGGAGTCAATTACTAATACCATCTTCTTAGATCAAATAAATTAAACTTTTCTTTATTGACTAATACTGTGCTCCACTGTTGTACAATGATTAAAGTTCTGTACTTTGATTACTGACAAAATATGGCTTTGCTTATCAGCTTATAGCAATATACCTAGAATTTTACCGTAAAAATGGAAGGGCGCGGCAACGCGCGTCATCAACGATCTAGTCACAGTTATTAGGGGCAACCAAACAGCTCATTGCAAATAAAACTATGGTAATCTAAAAAACTGTAGTATTATCAAAATACTTAGAAAATACTTTGCTATCAAATGGGGCCTTAATGTGAACTAACACTGCATTAGAAAGAAGAAAAGCCTGTTTTGGTAAGTTATGATTTGATTTGGAGAAGTTAATATATGGCATTGTTTTAGGAAAGAACCGATTTGATTGAGTTAATGCACGTGTCAAATGGGTCGGTCAAAATTTGCTGCAGTTGAGCGAAATGTCACCTGTAAGACGCTCGTGGGCCTAATATAGGGTTTGTCGACGGAATGGTGGGAAGTGGGGCGAGACTACCAACTGAGACTTTATGAGTAGAGACTATTGAAGGAGAGTTTGTACATCCTTCGTTTGGTATGCAACCCCTCCATCGAACAAAAAAAATCGCCTACCCCGCATCCCTTCATTAAAAAAGGAATAGACGACATAATATCTGTTGGGGAACGTTCAATGGAAAACAAAAATTTTGTACGCACACGCAAGATCTATCATGGAGATGCATAGCTACAAGAGGGAGAGACCTTCTACATACCCTTGTAGATCGCTAAGCGGAAGCGTTTATCAACGCGGTTGATGTAGTCGTACACCTTCACGATCCGTTCTGATCAAGCACCGAACGCACGACACCTCCGCGTTCAGCACACGTTCAGCTCGATGACGTCCTCGCCTTCTTGATCTAGCAAGGCAGGCGAAGTAGTAGATGACTTCTGGTAGCACGACGACGTGGTGTCGGTGGTGGTGAAACTATTTCCGTAGGGCTTCACCAAGCACAACGGAGTGACAAATCCCAAGCTCGATCCATGTCAACTCAACAGACACCTTCGAAGATACCTATAGAGTACCTTTATGATCACCCAGTTACGTTGTGACGTTTGATACACACAAGGCATTCCTTCGGAGTCCGGGAGTTGCATGATCTCATGGTCGAAGAAACATGTATTTGACAAATAAGAAAGCAGTAGCAATAAACTGAAACATCATATGCTATGCTAACAGATGGGTCTTGTCCATCACATCATTCTCCTAATGATGTGATCCCGTTATCAAATGACAACTCATGTCTATGGTTAGGAAACTTTGACCATCTTTGATCAACGAGCTAGTCTTGTAGAGGCTTACTAGGGACACGGTATTTGTTTATGTATCCACACATGTATTTAAGTTTCCGGTCAATACAATTCTAGCATGAATAATAAACCTTTATCATGATTAAGGAAATATAATAATAACCACTTTATTATTGCCTCTAGGGCATATTTCCAACAGTCTCCCACTTGCACTAGAGTCAATAATCTAGATTACATAGTAATGAATCTAACACCCATGGAGTCTGAGTTCTGATCATGTTTTGCCCTTGGAAAAGGTTTAGTCAACTGGTCTACCACATTCATATCCATATGTATTTTGGAAATATCCATGTCTCCATCCTTGACCTTTTCACGAATGGAGTTGAAGCGACGCTTGATGTGTTTGGTTCTCTTGTGAAACCTGGATTCCTTGGCTAAGGCAATTGCTCTAGTGTTGTCACAAAAGATTGTGATTGGACCCGATGCACTGGGTATTACACCCAGATCGGATATGAACTCCTTCATCAAGACTCCTGTAGGACCGAAAGTATGTCTAGAGGGGGGGTGATTAGACTACTTGACCAAATAAAAATCTAGCCTTTTCCCAATTTTTAGTGTTGGCAGATTTTAGCATTCATAGCAAGTCAAGTAAACCCTACACATGCATGTCTAAGACTATAGCAGCGGAAAGTAACAACAAGCATGAGTAGAAAGGAAGTGTAGGAAGATCAAATGCAATTTGTAGACACGATGATTTTTCCCGTGGTTCCGATAGGTGGTGCTATCGTACGTCCACATTTCTGGAGTCTTCAACCCACAGAGGGTAACGGTCGCGAGAGTCCATGGAGGGCTCCACCCACGAAGGGTCCACGAAGTAGCAACCTTGACTATTCCATAACGGCTTCCGTCCACGAAGGACTAGCCTCACTATGGGTAGATCTTCACGAAGTAGGCGATCTCCTTGCCCTTACAAACTTCTTGGTTCAACTCCACAACACGAAGTAGGAGGCTCCCAAGCGACACCTAACCAATCTAGGAGGCACCACCCTCCAAAAGGTAATAGGCTCGGCAACGTCGATGAACTCCTTGCTCTTGTGCTTCATGATGATAGACTCCTCAACACACAATCACTCTCTCACAGATTTGGTTTGGTGGAAGAGATTGGATTGGTGGAAAGCAACTTGGGGAGGCTAGAGATCAAGATTCATATGGTTGGAATGGAATGGCATGATCTCAACACATGAGTAGGTGGCTCTCTCTCAGAAAATTGGATGGTGCAAGTATGGAATAGTTCTGAGTGCTCCTCTTTCGAGTAGGTGGTGGTGAAGGGGTATATATAGGCATCTCCAAAAATCCAACCGTTAAAATGACCAACTCGGTGACACCGATGTGTTAATCCCGGTGGTACCGAAGCGACCAAAAGGCAGTAACTTTTGAATCTTGGTGAGACCGATATATAAAACTCAGTTGCACCGATAAGGTGACCAACGGTCAGATTGCTCAATCTCGGTGACGCCGATTCCACAAACTCGGTTGGACCGATTTTGTGAAATTGGGTAACAGAAAGTTGGCAACCCAAACTCGGTGGCACCGAAGCAGAATCGGTTGCACCGAAAGGCTAGGGTTTGGCTTAGGTCTGTCTGAGTATGGGAATCGGTGGCACCGAGTGGAAAGTGTTGGTTGCACCGATTTTGGATATTTGACTTTGGACAGACTTTTGTGGAAGAGCTTGTGGGTGTTTTTGGTGACTATCACTTGTGCACGTATGAGCATTTTGTTCACCAACAATATCTTACCCCCTTTTAATAGTATTGGCTTTCCTATGGACTCAAAGTGATTTCTCACAAAGTAAAATGTAGAGTGATCTTGCTTGAAGCTTTGCCAATCCATTTCCTTGCATCTTGGGGTTTCTCCACAATCTCCACAGTCCTTTTGCCAATCCTATCATTGAACTTTTCCTGAAATATGCTTAGTGGAGACATTAGTCCAATGACTTACATGTTCTTATTAATTACCAAAACCACCAAGGGAGCAAATGTGCTTTCAATCTCCCCCTTTTTGGTAATTGATGACAACATATAGATCAAAGCTTCGACATATGATATAATCAATGAATATAATCGTCGCTTTGAGAAGTATGTGATAAGCAAGAGCTCCCCATAAATTTGTGCATTATTTTAAAATTTGCGTTTGAATGCAAATGCACAATCGATTAGGTACATGGGGCACTTCTTCCATGTCACATACATCTTGGTGGTGTGCGAGAATAATAAGAGTTAATATCATGGCACAACACAAACAAGCAAAGGTGAATGATCATCTCATAAGCAACATAATGATAGGAAATAGTAGCAACACGCATTAAGCGTATGATCAAACACCACATAGTTCAACACAAACAAGTCAAAAGATCAACTGTTTTTGAAAAGGCGATAAAAACCAAACGCTCTCTCACTCGAAGCCTAAAGATCTATATACACTTCTCCCCCTTTGGCAACAAGTTACCAAAAAGTTCAAAGAGATATAGCTAAACATTCTTGGGCTGATCTCCTCCGGTTGTTGATGAAGGAGTCGAGAGAACTGCGTCGGCGAAGATATCGGGTGATGTCATGGATGGAGTTGGTGTAGCAACTGGAGGAACTGGAGCTGATGGAGCTGAGTTGACAGTAGCAGGTACTGATGAAGAAGGCCTCAAATCTGGAGCTGGCACTGTGGCTGATCTGGCCTGGGTAGTGAAGTGTGTGCCTGGCCTGAGAGGAGAGTCATCATCATCTGTAGACTGAGGAAGAGGCACAGAGTCAACTTCCTTCTTGAGCTCATTGACTGTCTTGGTCAGTCCATCTACCTTATCATTAAGGGTCTTGATCCTGTTCTCAAAGACCCTGACAAGACTGTTTTGATTGTCCAGTATGTCCTTGATGTCCTTCTGCATGCCCTGGACGGATGAGATCAAGAAATCCATTTGCTTGTTCCTGGATCTAGGGACCTGAGCACTAGTGGCTCTAGCTGCCTCTGCCTCTGCCTGTGCTTGAGCTGCAGCTGATGTGGGATGTTCTGGGTCCATCACCACAACGTTGTCCTCTAAATCTGGCTGTAGGGGCAAATGGGGTCTGTCCAGAGCAAAGATGTGCTTCTCCGGCTTGGAGTTGATGAGCATCTGAATGTAGGGTGCATAGCAGCAAGAGCGCTTCTGATCAGCAGCTACCCTCTTCACTGTCTCCACAATCAGATCCATCACTCTTATCCCGGTGTGTCTATCAAGATGGATCAACATGTTGATTGAATGGCCTCGAATCATCTTCTCATCTCCTGACTTAGGCATCAAAGTATGCCTCAATATGGTGTTCATGGTGCGGAGGCCGGCCTGGAGGAAGTAAATAGATCCTAACTTGTGTGATTTCAAGTTAGCAGCAGGGATAGCATTGTACATATCCTTCATAGCATCATGGCTCTCCTTGGATTCAGAGTAGACATCCAAGTCACCATCCTGCACCTCTGGGACTCCTAAGATGGCAGCCCATTCATCAACAGTAGACTCGTATCTTGCTCCTTCTGTCATCCATACAATTCTACCATCTCCATAGAAGTGAGCAGTGGAGTAGAATTGCATGATCATCTCATCGTTCCATGCATTGAACTCTTTGCCAACAAACTCATCTAGGCCAATGCAATGAAAATTGTCTTGAACATTTGGAAAGAAATCTTCATTAGCCTTGATGTACTTCCAATCAACATATCTCATATCGCTCACAGCTGGACTCTTGTCAAGCAGCACAGTCCCATAGAAATCTTGTTGCTCATTGGTGTAGAATCTGTAGTCCACAATTGTTTTTCTCCTCTGGGCATATGGATCAATAGCTCTCCATGCCCTCAATTCAGAATCCTTCCTCTTCTTCATGTCTTCAGCAAGTGGATGGCTGGAATTGTGTTCAGGAAGGTGTGGTCTAAGCTTCATCAAAGCAGATATGGCATCCTCATCCTCAACTCTGGAGGTAGTTCCTTTGTTCTTCTCAGAAGCTGGAATCTGTCTGGATGACCTCTTGGACTTTTCAGCAGCAGCCTTCTTGGGGGCAGACTTGGTGCTCTTGGAGGGACCTTGCTTTGGCATAGCATCTGCCAAAAGTTTATTTTGCCTCTTCTTGGGAGGGGCCTTGACAACATGCTCTTCCTCCTCCTCCTCAGCAGCAGCACCAGCAGTCTCCTCTGGGTCCTCAAACATAGAGGTTTGCCTGCCAACAACATGGATTATCCTTTTCCTGGACTTCTTCTCTCCCTCCTTCTTAGGCAATGACCTCCTTGGGGGCTCAATGGTCATGGTAGCCCTAGCACTCTCAGGTGCTCTCATAGCTTCAGAGCTAGCATATACCTTGCTGACAGTTCTTCTGGAAGAGGTGGCTTCATTAGCAGACTTCTTAGCAGCTTTGTCTTACTTCTTGGCAAGAACTTCCTCTGGCACAAAATCTGAATCCTCCTCATCTGAATTCAGTTTCTTCCTGGCCCTAGTAGCAGCCTTGGGCAATCCATGAGAACTGGGGGTGCCTGGATCTGAAAATGAACTAGACTCAGGACTAGTGCCTGAATCCAAATCAACACTCTGCTCTCTGAAGTTGTTATCACTGTCCTCAGCCTCTGACATATCTGACCCTGTGAATAGAGTATAGAGGAGCAGAAGAAGATGAGTCATCACAAAATGCAGCTATTTTTGAAAGATTGAACAGAAAAATCTTAGATGTAGTTCACATCAAAAAAGGATTTCGGTGTCACCGACTCAACATTTTTGGTGCTGCCGAGACTCACAATACTCTTAACAGAAACTTGGCAGCAGTTTCGGTGGGACCGAAAACTACCACTCGGTTTCATCGAGTACTGTCCTCAGTAGCACAAAAAGTAAATCGGTGGGACCGATTTTTCTGACTCGGTATCACCGAGATGCGATTTTGCAGGCAACTAAATCTAAAAAAATTCGATTCGCTAATCTACTGGAACCTTTTAGAGGATAGGGAGGATTGCACATGGTGGATTATCGATGGAATAAGCTTCAGCGCGCAAGATTCGGACGGGGAGCGCAATGAAGGGACGGATCCATACCCTAACTCGGTGGCGGATCCGCTACGGCGAAGACGGCGGTGAAGATGACCGTCGACGGCGAGGATTCCAGCGGCGGAGGAGCGCGGGGAGACAAGGGCGACGACCAGGGGGTCCTGTTCGGCAGCTTAGGGTTTTGGGGCGCGATGGTTTGAATATTGATTTTCAAAGCGTCGGGTCCACAGCTTATATACCCCTTGCTATCGGTGACACCAATTCTAAATTTTCGGTGTCACCGAGTTCCTCAACTGTCAGCTGTCAGGGAAACTCGGTGTAACCAAGAATATGGAATCGGTAGTACCGAGATTGAAAACCAGATCAACCCTAGGCATTCGGTGAGACCGAGAATTTTGGGTTGGTTCCACCGAGATGCACTTGGAGGTTTTAATGGTCAGTCCTTTGTCGATATGGAACTCCGAGTGCTCCACACACAGAGGGATCGAAAAGTACTTGTTCAAATTTTGTGATGCAGCATGAATAGAATATGAGGTGAGAAAGCATAGATAGCTAGAGAGTGGTCCTAGGCATTCTTGTCCATCCAATTGGCAAAAGAAAAATCAAAAGCCAAATAGCAACAATTGGATGTCCTTGAATGGGTAAATAAATGCAGACCAACATGCTCACACAATAAGATGTCAAATGAAATCATGGCAAACATGCACATACATACTAGCATCTAACAAGCACTTTGGCGATGACGGAGTCATCTATATATGAGTATATTGACTTAGGAGCCAAGTAAGAATACTTGATCATAGGTCATACTCATCGTTTAAGCACAAGTGGGGTTACCACTTTTACATAAAGCATTTAATGTTGTCACATACTAAGAGATGCTTTAACTCAAGTCTTAGAGTAAAGCTCCCCCTTGATGTGACATCCCCCCATAGGAGGGATAAACTAACCTTGGGTTTTGTCGATGAAGACTTCATGTTGGTGAGGTAGTGATGGATGCTCAAGGTTGATGAAGATCACCAAGAGTTGGGAGCATCCTTGTTGTTTCCTTACTCTTCTCACCTACATGGGTTAGTCCCAACACACAAGAGACAAATACAAGGATATCTATGGACATGGAGTGCAAAGCATGTGTAATGATGTCCATTGATTTGTTGATTACCTTGTCCCTTGCTTACCTTTGAGGGAATGTGTGACTCCTTGAACTATTGCATAGAGTTGATGTTGATTGCAAATAGTTCTTGCCAATAATGAATGTGAGTGTATTACATTGGCGGAGTCACCCCTCAAGAACTCTCTAGTTCTTCTTCTTGGGGACCCACATCAACTTGATGGGGATCCTTGGTGTTGAAGTAGCCTTTGTAGAAGTTGAGCTTGAAGTAGCCTTGGGAACCCACTCCACCAAAGCTAGGGATTCATCTTCATATGAGTCAATGTCCTCTTGAAGCTTGTTCCTGCCCTTGAGCTTGTGGTCTTGTGGTGGAAGGTCATCTTGAGTGTTTGTTCCCTTGGGAAGAGTATTTTCATACTTCTCCTTTTGAGGAACAAACTTGGGCTTGGGGTATTGACCTTCTTCCCATTCAACTCCATTAGCGTTGAAGTAGCCAATGCCATGGTTCTTCTGGTATCCTCCGTGCTTGCGTACAATTTCCTCAAATTGCTTACACCCGGCAAGACTCTTGTAGATACCTTTCTCTATAATTCCTTTCAATAAAGCATTTTCTTGCTCAAGTGTAACTTGGCTAAGAGAATCATCATTAGTGGAATCAATAGAACTACTAGAAGCAACATCATTAGGTTTAGCATTTTTATTGTTGCTACTAGATGAAGAACCTTTCTTGCCTTTGTTACTAGTTTGTTTGGATTTAACTTGTGGCATGAATGTAGACAAGAGTAGTCGTTTGGCTAGATAAGATGAAGTCTTCTTTCGGAGATCGTCATTGATAGCTTTAAGAAACTCATGCTCTTGCTCCAAGTTGAGCTTCTCGAAGCGTAGCTTCTCATGAGTCCTTACAAGCTCTCTATGATCTTCGAGAGTAGATTCATGGGCTAACTTAAGAGTGTTTAGTTCTTTAGTTAGTTGTTCTA
This sequence comes from Elymus sibiricus, assembly GCA_039707655.1. Lineage (NCBI taxonomy): Eukaryota > Viridiplantae > Streptophyta > Magnoliopsida > Poales > Poaceae > Elymus > Elymus sibiricus. Next base: position 447,965,269 of record CM077667.1, on the reverse strand, counting down.
TTTTCATCTTATCATCATCAATTGACTTATCTTGACTAGCATGAGAATTATCAAGTTCATTTTGACTAACATCACTAGTTTCATCAAAATGCAAGTCATCATCATATAGCAAGTCATCTTCATCACTATCGAAATCAAGATATTTGGGGTGTGATACCTTGGGGCCTTTAGCCATGAAGCAACTTCCACTCCCTTCGTTTGGTGAGTCAAATAGATCATAGGAGTTAGTAGTCACTAGTGCATGTTCGGCAACACCTTCATCTTGACTATAATCGGAGTTGGAGTGATAGCTTCTCTCGGAGTTGTTGTCGGAGTCGGAGCCAGAAACCCATTCACCAACATGAGCTTGATGTTTTCTTCTTGTGTAGCTCTTGGTGTACTTGTCCTTCTTCTCTGAATCCCTACTTCTCCTTGAGGGTCTTCGTTCATAACGATCATCTCTACTCCTTCTCTCTCTTTGAGGTGATTCATTCCTTGAGCTTCGTCTTCTAGGTGACTCTTCTCTTCGTTTGTAGGGAGCCGTGCACTCATTGGAGTAGTGTCCGGGCTTCCCACAGTTGTAGCAATTGCGGTCACGACTTGACGAACGCTTCTCATCATATCTTGAGTTGGAGCTTCGTTCTTTTCCTCTATTCTTGTAGAACTTATTGAATTTCTTGACCATGAGGCTTATCTCTTCATTGATGACAAGGTTGTCGCTTGAAGTTGCGGGAGCATCACTTGTGGCTTTGTAAGCACCGCTAGACTTGTTGTGAAGCTCTTCTTTGTCTTTGAGTGTCATCTCATGAGCAACAATCCTTCCAATGACTTCCGTGGGCTTAAGATCTTTGTAGTTGGGCATCATTTGGATCAATGTGCACAGGGTGTCGTATCTCTCATCCAAAGCTCGAAGTATCTTCTTGATAATGAATTTGTCGGTCATTTCTTCGCTTCCTAAGCCGGCAATCTCATTGGTTATGAGAGCTAGCCTAGAGTACATCTCCGCGACTCCTTCACCATCCTTCATCTTGAACTTGTCAAGCTGACTTTGAAGAACATCCAACTTGGATTCTCTCATGGACTCGGTACCTTCGTGCATATCAACCAAAGTATCCCAAATCTCTTTTGCATTCTCGAGACGGCTGATTTTGTTGAATTCTTTGGGGCATAGGCAGTTGAAGAGAATGTCGCATGCTTGATCGTTGTATTGCAACATCTTCAATTCATTTGCGGTCGCTTCACGATCCGGTTCCTTTCCATCACCAAAGAATTCACCTTGCAAGCCAACACGAACAACAGCCCATACGGCGGGGTTATGACCAAGAATATGCATTTTCATTTTGTGCTTCCAACTAGCAAAATTAGTGCCATCAAAGTACGGACCTCTACGGTGATAATTTCCCTCACTAGACGTCATACTCTCCTAGGTTGTGAGACCAATGCAATGGAGACCAAAGCTCTGATACCACTTGTAGGACCAAAAGTATGTCAAGAGGGGGGTGATTAGACTACTTGACCAAATAAAAATCTAGCCTTTTCCCAATTTTTAGTGTTGGCAGATTTTAGCATTCATAGCAAGTCAAGTACACCCTACACATGCATGTATAAGAGTATAGCAGCGGAAAGTAACAACAAGCATGAGTAGAAAGGAAGGGTAGGAAGATCAAACGCAATTTGTAGACACGATGATTTTTCCCGTGGTTCCGATAGGTGGTGCTATCGTACGTCCACGTTTATGGAGTCTTCAACCCACGGAGGGTAATGGTCACGAGAGTCCACGGAGGGCTCCACCCACGAAGGGTCCACGAAGTAGCAACCTTGACTATTCCATAACGGCTTCCGTCCATGAAGGACTAGCCTCACTATGGGTAGATCTTCACGAAGTAGGCGATCTCCTTGCCCTTACAAACTTCTTGGTTCAACTCCACAACACGAAGTAGGAGGCTCCCAAGCGACACCTAACCAATCTAGGAGGCACCACCCTCCAAAAGGTAATAGGCTCAGCAACGTCGATGAACTCCTTGCTCTTGTGCTTCAAGATGATAGACACAACACACAATCACTCTCTCACAGATTTGGCTTGGTGGAAGAGATTGGATTGGTGGAAAGCAACTTGGGGAGGCTAGAGATCAAGATTCATATGGTTGGAATGGAATGGCATGATCTCAACACATGAGTAGGTGGCTCTCTCTCAGAAAATTCGATGGGGGAAAGTATGGAATAGTTCTGAGTGTTTCTCTTTCGAGTAGGTGGTGGTGAAGGGGTATATATAGGCATCTCCAAAAATCTAACCGTTACACCTAAAATGACCAACTCGGTGACACCGATGTGTTAATCTCGGTGGTACTGAAGTGACCAAAAGGCAGTAACTTTTGAATCTCGGTGAGACCGATATATAAAACTCGGTTGCACCGATAAGGTGACCAACGGTCAGATTGCCCAATCTCGGTGACGCCGATTCCACAAACTCGGTCGGACCGATTTTGTGAAATTGGGTAACAGAAAGTTGGCAACCCAAACTCGGTGGCACCGAAGCAGAATCGGTTACACCGAAAGGCTAGGGTTTGGCTTAGGTCTGTCTGAGTATGGGAATCAGTGGCACCGAGTGGAAAGTGTTGGTTGCACCGATTTTGGATATTTGACTTTGGACAGACTTTTGTGGAAGAGCTTGTGGATGTTTTTGGTGACTATCACTTGTGCACGTATGAGCATTTTGTTCACCAACAATACCTTACCCCCTTTTAATAGTATTGGCTTTCCTATGGACTCAAAATGATTTCTCACAAAGTAGAATGTAGAGTCATCTTGCTTGAAGCTTTGCCAATCCATTTCCTTGCATCTTGGGGTTTCTCCACAATCTCCACAGTCCTTTTGCCAATCCTATCATTGAACTTTTCCTGAAATATGCTTAGTGGAGACATTAGTCCAATGACTTATATGTTGTTATTAATTACCAAAACCACCAAGGGAGCAAATGTGCTTTCAACTCCTTCATGCGATGCTTCCGAAGCAGCTCTATATTCCGCTTCACATGTAGATCCCGCCACGACGCTCTGCTTGGAACTGCACCAACTGACAGCTCCACCATTCAATATAAATACGTATCTGGTTTGTGACTTAGAGTCATCCGGATCTGTGTCAAAGCTAGCATCGATGTAACCCTTTACGACATGCTCTTTGTCACCTCCATAAACGAGAAACATATCCTTGGTCCTTTTCCGGTACTTCAGAATATTCTTGACCGCTGTCCAGTGATCCACTCCTGGATTACTTTGGTACCTCCCTGCCAAACTTATGGCAAGGCACACATCAGGTCTGGTACACAGCATGGCATACATTATAGAACCTATGGCCGAGGCATAGGGAATGACTTTCATTCTCTCTCTATCTTTTGTCGTGGTCGGGCTTTGAGTCTGACTCAATTTCACACCTTGCAACACAGGCAAGAACCCTTTCTTTGACTGGTCCATTTTGAACTTCTTCAGGACTTTGTCAAGGTATGTGCTTTGTGAAAGTCCTATTAAGCGTCTCCATCTATCCCTATAGATCTTGATGCCTAATATATAAGAAGCTTCACCGAGGTCTTTCATTGAAAAATTCTTATTCAAGCATCCTTTTATGCTATCCAAAAATTCTATATCATTTCAAATCAACAATATGTCATCCACATATAATATTAGAAATGCTACAGAGCTCCCACTCACTTTCTTGTAAATACAGGCTTCTCCGTAAGTCTGTATAAAACCAAATGCTTTGATCACCTCATCAAAGCGTATATTCCAACTCTGAGATGCTTGCACTAGTCCATAGATGGACCACTGGAGCTTGCACACTTTGTTAGAACCCTTAGGATCGACAAAACCTTCTGGTTGCATCATATACAACTCTTCTTTAAGGAATCCGTTAAGGAATGCAGTTTTGACGTCCATTTGCCAGATTTCATAATCATAAAATGCGGCAATTGCTAACATGATTCTGACAGACTTAAGCATCGCTACGGATGAGAAAGTCTCATCGTAGTCAACCCCTCGAACTTGTCGAAAACCTTTTGCGACAAGTCGAGCTTTGTAGATAGTGATCTTCCTCTTGAAGATCCATTTATTCTCAATGGCTTGCCGATCATCGGGCAAGTCCACCAAAGTCCACACTTTGTTCTCATACATGGATCCTATCTCAGATTTCATGGCCTCAAGCCATTTGTCAAAATCTGGGCTCATCATAGCTTCTTCATAGGTTGCAAGTTCGCCATTGTCTAACAACATGACTTCTAGGACAGGATTTTCGAACCACTCTGGTGCGGAATGTGCCCTGGTTGACCTACATGGTTCAGTAGTAACTTGATCTGAAGTTTCATGATCTTTATCATTTGCTTCCTCTCTTGTTGGTGTAGGCATCACGGGAACAGTTTTCTCTGATGTGCTACTTTCCTATTTGAGAGAAGGTACAATTACCTCATCAAGTTCTACTTTCCTCCCACTCACTTCTTTCGAGAGAAACTCCTTCTCTAGAAAGGATCCATTCTTGGCAACAAAGATCTTGCCTTCGGATCTATGGTAGAAGGTATACGCAATTGTTTCTTTAGGGTATCCTATGAAGACGCACTTCTCCGCTTTGGGTTCGAGCTTATCAGGCTGAAGCCTTTTGACATAATCCTCGCATCCTCAAACTTTAAGAAATGACAGCTTATGTTTCTTGCCAAACCATAGTTCATACGGTGTCGTCTCACCGGATTTAGATGGTGCCCAATTTAATGTGAATGCGGCTGTCTCTAATGCATAACTCCAAAACGATAGCGGTAAATCGGTAAGAGACATCATAGAACGCACTATATCTAATAAAGTACGGTTACGACATTCGGACACACCATTACACTGTGGTGTTCTAGGTGGCATGAGTTGTGAAACAATTCCACATTGTCTTAAATGAAGGACAAACTCGTAACTCAAATATTCACCTCCGCGATCAGATCGTAGAAACTTTATTTTCTTGTTACGATGATTCTCCACTTCACTCTGAAATTCTTTGAACTTTTCAAATGTTCCAGACTTGTGTTTCATCAAGTAGATATACCCATACCTACTCAAATCATCTCTGAAGGTTAGAAAATAACGATACCCGCCGCGTGCTTCAACACTCATCGGATCGCATACATCGGTATGTATTATTTCCAATAAGTCATTAGCTCGCTCCATTGTTCCGGAGAACGGATTTTTAGTCATCTTACCCATGAGGCATGGTTCGCAAGTATCAAATGATTCATAATCAAGTGATTCCAAAAGTCCATCCGCATGGAGTTTCTTCATGCGCTTTACACCAATATGACCCAGACGGCAGTGACACAAGTATGTTGCGCTATCATTATCAACTTTGCATCTTTTGGCATCAATATTATGAATATGTGTATCACTACGATCGAGATTCAACAAGAATAGACCATTCACTAAAGGTGCATGACCATAAAAGATGTTATTCATATAAATAGAACAACCTTTATTCTCTGACTTAAATGAATAACCGTCTCACAATAAACAAGATCCAGATATAATGTTCATGCTCAACGCTGGCACCAAATAACAATTATTGAGGTCCAAAACTAATCCCGAAGGTAGAGGTAGAGGTAGCGTGCCGACGGCGATCACATCAACCTTGGAACCATTCCCGACGCGCATCGTTACCTCGTCCTTAGCCAATCTTCGTTTATTCCGCAGCTCCTGTTTCGAGTTACAAATATGAGCAACCGAATCGGTATCAAATACCCAGGCGCTACTATGAGCATTAGTAAGGAACACATCAATAACGTGTATATCAAATATACATTTGTTCACTTTGCCATCCTTCTTATCCGCCAAAAACTTGGGGCAGTTCCGCTTTCAGCGACCATTCCCTTTGCAGTGGAAGCACTCAGTTTCAGGCTTAGGTCCAGCTTTGGGCTTCTTCACAGGAGCGGCAACCTGCTTGCCATTCTTCTTGAAGTTCCCTTTCTTTCCTTTGCCCTTCTTCTTGAAACTGGTGGTCTTGTTAACCATCAATACTTGATGCTCTTTCTTGATTTCTACCTCCGCCAATTTCAGCATCGCGAAGAGCCCGGGAATTGTTTTCTCCATCCCTTGCATATTATAGTTCATCACGAAGCCTTTATAGCTTGGTGTCAGTGACTGAAGAACTCTGTCAATAACACTCTCAACTGGAAGATCAATTCCCATATGTGTCAAGTGGTTGTGGTACCCAGACATTCTGAGTATGTGTTCACTGACAGAACTGTTCTCCTCCATCTTACAGCTAAAGAACTTGTTGGAGACTTCATATCTCTCAACCCGGGCATTAGCTTGAAATATCAATTTCAGCTCTTGGAACATCTCATATGCTTCGTGGTGTTCAAAACGCTTTTGAAGCCCCGGTTCCAAGCCGTAAAGCATGGGACACTGAACTATCGAGTAGTCATTAGATCGAGCCTGCCAGGCATTCATAACGTCTGCATTAGCTCCTACAGTAAGTCTGTCACCTAGCGGTGCATCAAGGACATAATTCTTCTGTGCAGCAATGAGGATAATCCTCAAGTTACGGACCCAGTCCGTGTAGTTGCTACCATCATCTTTCAACTTAGCTTTCTCTAGGAACGCATTAAAATTCAGGGGAACGGTAGCACGGGCCATTGATCTACAACATAGATTTGCAAAGACTATAAGACTAAGTTCATGATAAATTTTAGTTCATATAATTAAATTACTAATGAACTCTCACTTAAATCAACATCCCTCAAGTTGTCTAAGTGATACGTGATCCAAATGAACTAACCCATGTCCGATCATCACGTGAGATGGGGTAGTCATCAATGGTGAACATATCCATGTTGATCATATCTACTATATGACTCATGTGCGACCTTTCGGTCTTCACTGTTTTGATACCATGTCTGTACATGCTAGTCTCGTCAAGTTTAACCCAAGTATTCTGCATGTGCAAAACTGGCTTACACCCGTTGCATGTGAACGTAGAGTCTATCACACCCGATCATCACAAGGTGCTTCGAAACGACGATCTTTAGCAATGGTGCGTACTCGGGGAGAACACTTTTATCTTGAAATTCAGGTGAAGGGATCATCTTATAATGCTACCGTCGTTCTAAGCAAAATAAGATGCATAAAGTATAAACATCACATGCAATCAAAATATGTGACATGATATGGCCATTATCATCTTGTGCTTTTGATCTCCATCTCCGAAGCAACGACATGATCTCCATCGTCACCGGCATGACACCATGATCTCCATCATCTTGATCTTCATCATCGTGTCGTCACGTGGTCGTTTCGCCAACCGTCGCTTCTACAACTATTGCTAACTCATAGCGATAAAGTAAAGCAATTACATGACAATTTAATAAATTAAAGACAACCCTATGGCTCCTACCGGTTGCCATACTCATCGACATGCAAGTCGTGAACTTATTACAAAACATGATCATCTCATACATCCACGTATATCACATCATGTCTTGACCATATCACATCACAACATACCCTGCAAAAACAAGTTAGACGTCCTCTACTTTGTTGTTGCGAGTTTTACGTGGCTGCTATGGGCAACTAGCAAGAACCGTTCTTACCTACGCAAAACCACAACGGTGATTATCAAGTTGCCCTTTAACCTTCTGCAAGGACCGCCGTAGTCAAATTCGATTCAACTAAAGTGAGAGAAACTGACACCCGCCACCCACCTATATGCAAAACAATTGCATGTCTGTTGGTGGAACCGGTCTCATGTACGTGGACATGTAAGGTTGGTCTGGGCCGCTTCATCCCACAATACCGTCGAATCATAATAAGACATTGATGGTAAGCAATATGAACGTCACCGCCCACAACTCCTTTGTGTTCTACTCGTGCATATCATATACGCATAGACCTGGCTCATGATGCCACTGTTGGGGAACGTTGCATGGAAAACAAAAAAAATCTGTGCACACGCAAGATCTATCCATGGAGATGCATAACTACGAGAGGGAGAGAGCTTCTACATACCATTTCCGCGGGACTTCACCAAGCACAACGGATTTAGAGCGGAGGATGAACTACAGGAAGGAGATTAGAACCACACTGGCTTCTAATTATGAGGTTTAGAGGTAGCTAGGGCTAGCTCTAATTAGTCAACTAGGACCAACTAGAACTAGAACTAGATCAGCTAGAAGAGGCTCTAAAACTTGTATTCTAGGGGCTAGACCTGCTCCTCTATTTATATGTTGAGCCTTGGGGTCATAACATGGGGAGAGGGCCTCCCCAGAGTCGGTTTGGAACGCAAGGAAGAGGTCTTCCTGGATTCCCGCACCAGACGCCAGGTCGTTGTCGTGCGGGTGAGTGCACCTCTCCCCTTCCCCTCTGCTAAATCAGCTACAATTGCTGGGTTAGCAATCCAAAATTTTGGATTGTAATTTGTGTCTCGTTTTTGTCTTACTTAGTGGCCATTTGTTTGACCTGGAACGAGATCCAGATGTAAAGTTTTTGTATTGAACATTAAGGTGATTATCCATACTGCATGTTCTAACCTATTCGATTGCACGATATGCTTTTTAGAAGAGGAGACATCCCATTTTGTACTGAGTGGTGCAGGAGGGAGCAGATGGAAGTATGGAGAGGAAGGAGAAGAACGCCTCCTCCAAGATCTGATCCATCTCACCATTACCCACACCAAAAGAAAATCATTACCTCTTAATTACTTCCAACGAGCCAACCAGTGACATATATGGGTTTGTGTTCTTTGTTTGAACCAATTTAAGAAACACACGTTTGATCCAGCTCGTCCAAGAAAAAACAATGCACAATAGCGTGACGGAAGAGACAATGATGGCTCTGCTCGATCTCTTGACTCTTGTATATCTATACCACTATAGAGTATGGCAATAACTCCAAACATTAGAGCATCCCTGGTAGATCCGATAAAATCCGGTACTCCAAAATTGTTTTAGGGTTCCGTTGAAAATGATTTTGCAGGAACGCGAAGGCCCCGGTAGAACAAAATCCATAAATCTCATACTGCAAATAGAAAACATCTTCGCGCAACAAATAGTTCATCTTACAACCATAGTTCATCGTACGCAGAAAATAGAAAGCGGTACAAACTAAACCTAAATCGTCCGACACACTCATTGACGCCGAGGCAGAACATCTCGGTGGACTTGTGGCACTCGTTGGCAAGGGCGTGCCCGTCCATGGCGGCGGCGAGACGACTGCAATGCTTTCTTCTCTAGTCGCCACCGTGCACTCTACGACGACGAGCTCCGCATCTGCCTCCCGACACCACTGGATGTGCGAGGAAAGGGTGTCATGGAGCTCATGGAAGCTGGCCCACGGGCTTCGCCCGCCAACCCGGAAGAGTCTGCCGCAGTCGCGGGCTTGCTTGGAGCGCCATGGCTTAATGTTGGGTCGGCTGGAGCTTTTGGCCTCTTCGTCGTGTCGTGCGAGCTAGCGTGGCGGTGACCCGCCACGGTCGCCACGGCCACGAGTACTACCAGACATGGAGGAGAAAAAAAGAAGGCCGAGAAGCAGCGGGATTTGTCACATGAGTTGGGGAGTGGTAGCAGCGGTGCTGAGGGTTCGCGGCGGAGGGGATAGCGATTGTGGACGGTAAAACCTGGCCGGCTTCGTAAATATAGTGCCAGAGGGGTGAATATGCGTGCCGCGTGTAAATTTTTTACGAACCGGGCTATGTTTTTGCGGATCTGTTTGGGCAGGAAAAAAACCTAGAAACTATAAAACGACTGGAGTTATACGGTCCGACGAGCTTTTACGGAATTAGCTAGAGATATCCTTAGCCATTGGATATTTTTCATCCAACTTGGATGAAGTTCTAAATTCATAGGATTTTGCCGCATCACCTTTTAATTAAAACCCTCTCGGATAAGTATCTTGGACTACCAGCTTTAGTTGGAACTGATAGGAGCGACTGTTTTAACCACTTTGTTGAAAGGGTTTGCTCGTGAATACATGGATGGAATGAGAGAATTTTGTCTACCGAAGGTAAATAAATTTTGATTAAGGTTGTGGCCCAAGCAATCCCTATGTATGCAATGTTGCTTTGAAAATCCCTAAAGGAGTATGTGAGGATATCACAAATGCAATTGCTAGGTTCTGATGGGGAGATGATGAAAATAACAATAGAATGCATTGGTGGGCTTGGTGGAAATTGTGCTTCCAAAAGAAGGATGGAGGAATGGGCTTCCGAGACATTCACTCTTTTAATCTAGCCATTTTAGCTAGGTTTTTTTACATATGTGCCCCTGGTTCCTTAGCTATGCTCCTTCATCCCCACGTCCTTCACTTTTGCTCACTTTTCCCCACTCCCTAGCCCGAAACCCTCACCAAAGGTCACAACGGAGGATGCCGTCTGGTCAATGGTTTGACCATTAACTCTGACGAGTGGGGCCACGCTGGACTGCGTCGCCCGTTCGACCTAACGAGTGAGTCCGTCCCACCCCATTTCCGGCCACACGGACGCCGAACGGACGTGCACGCGCTTTCTCCTCGTCCGCCTCAGGGACGCGTGGCGGCCTTCCAAATAACCCCACAACCAAAAGTAAATGCGGACGCGCGGCGGGCCCCGGTCGTCAGCCACCCATGTTCGGGTCGTCGTCCTTCTTTAAATGGAAACCGGCCAGTCCACAGTAGCTTCCATCCTTCCAGAGGCACGCCTGCCCCCTCCACCCCCGGCAGGATCTACAAACCCTAGCCCGCCGGCGACAAAACCCTAGCCAGTAGCCACCATGGGCATCTTCTCAGGGGCCCGCTCAAGCTCCGGCAAGAAGAAGGGCAAGGCCCCCGCCGTCCCTTGGCACGCGCTACCCCCGCCGTCGTCTTCCCGTCCGCCTCGGCAGCGGATTAGCGTCCCAGTGCACCAGGCGAGGTGGCAATGGGAGCACAACATCCCTCTCCCCTACCCCGACGTGATCCTGCCACACTACTGGCACTTGGATCGGGAGAGGATCCCAGTGCCGGCGGTGCCATGGTCGGCGCGGGTGCATACGGAGGAGGTGAGGCGCCGGCGGCAGCAGCTCACGCCCGAGCAGTGGCTCAATCCGGCCTACGCTGCAGACTCTCCCAATTGGGAGGTCTAGTTTTGCGTTTGAGCACGAGGAGCAGCACCGACATGGCGTCCGCGACGTGCGGGCTGGCACCCCGCCACCCCTCATCGTGCGCGATGAGGACCAGGAGGTGCTGGCGCTGGCAGCTGTCCTCCGTGAAAGCGAGGAGGAAGAGCGGCGCAAGGAGGAGGAGGAGGCGGCTTACCACGCGCGGATGGCGGAGGCCATTGCACTCTCCGCTGCCGGTGACTGCGTCGTGCCGCCGCTGGCCCCACCGTCCCCTGCGAGGCTCCAGCCGGCGCTGACCGCCCTCAAGCCCGAGGAGTACATCTGGGAGGGGGTGGTGCGCGAGTGGGTGAGCGCGCCACCCATCTAGATGATGGCGACGCCGAAGCAGGAGCAGATCTACCTGGAGCACTGGCGACAGACGCACCTGCGGGCGGAGCGCCGCGAGGGTCGGCGGCTGGAGGAGCTGGAGAAGGACGCCGAGGCAGAGGAGGAGGAGCGTCGTGCCGATGCCTAGGCAGCGGCGGTGCAGCCACCGACGGATGACGTCGCCACCGCCAGGGAGACGGCGTTCCCCTGGGCTGGCCCGGCGCCGACCCTTGTCGACCTCACCGGCCCCGACAGCGACGACGAGGAGGACGCCTAGAGCAGCGCGCCTCCTCGTTTTCATTTTAGTTTTTAATGTTTTCAGTTTTAATGTTTTTAGTAAATGGCTGGCAGACTTGTGAAGTATCGCCGGCCTCTGTGGCCGGCATTAATGTATAATTTTTTTGCGAGAAATACATTAATGTATAATTAAAGTTAGTGCATGGTGATATGATGTGTGAACGTGAACGTGATGTGATGTGATATTTAATTAAGGCAGAATTTGAATTTGGGCTAACCCTTTATCATATGAACAAAAATATCATGTGTACAAAAATGTCATGTGAATTTGGGCTAACCCTTTATCATTTGAGCAAATAAAACAAAATTACACTCCAAGGATTAGGGCATAAACAAAGCTTTGGTGATTACACATGTTAGTTGATCCTAATTTGAATTTGCACTAACCCTTTGAATTATTACACATGTTAATTGATCCTAATTTGAATTTGAACTAACCTTTGAATTATTACACATGTTAGTTGATCCTAATTTGAATTTGAACTAACCCTTTCAATTATTACACATGTTAGATGATCATGTTAGCCTATGTGAATTATTACACATAAACAAAGCTTTGATATGAGAAATATGGCATGGTGATGAGCTCCTAAGTTAGGGCAAACATACCATTTCTAATGTAAATCATTATAAAAAAGGTTTAAAATTCCAATAATGAAAAAATAAGTTCAGGTCCTTCTTATTCACACTAAAATGAAGCTTTAGTGGTTTTCTTTTTTGTTTAATTTTCGTAAACTTAAACCCACTATCACTTTCTTTTCGAACTCTATACAATGTCGTACGTGATGACTCATTTGTGTGAAGGAGTTTTCATGAAAATGCCCCTAAACCAAGGTTATATTTTTTTATGGTAACTATGTATTATAAAACGACGAACGGCGAAGATTTACTATCTTTTGATTTTTTTTTGAATTAATTAAGGTCATTTGAAAGTTGGTCAAACCTAAGATAACCCCGCTGACCGGCTCAAAACCCCGCAGCACCTCTTCAAATCCTAGCGACGAACTGCAGCCGTTCGATCAAACCCTAGCGCCAAGCGACATCCCTCAGATATGGGCTTCTAGAAGGAATTCCGGGGGCAGGTTGCGTGCAGGCTCCGCGCCGTTGGATCACATGGACGGCTCTGCATCTTTGTATCGTTGGGCGATCCACGAGAGGTTGGTTCTGCTCTCCCACTCGTCTGCCCAAAACAAAACCAAGTCTTGGTTGGGCCTTCGCAAGCCCTTGACTGTCGAAGGCCCACAAAGATAGATGAGGCCTACAAAACAGTGCACGCGCTGGTTCTGTTTTTTTTTCTTTATTGATTTGAGTGCACCTTTTTTTCTTTATTGATTTGATTGCACAATTTTTTCTTTTTCTTTATTGATTTGATTGCACCATTTTTTTTCTTTATTGATTTGATTGCATAGTTTTGTTTCATTTTTATTTTTGAGGGAAGCGCTAAGCTTTATTGATGATAATCCACATGGGGTGGGATACAATTCGGATCATGTGGATTGGCCAACCAAACGATGTTGTTTGTGGCATCGTTTTGTTTCATGCAGTATGGCCACCAACAAGTAAAAAATGGGCTCCAACAAGTAAAAAACGACTTATATTATATTCAAAAGCATCATTCCACAAACCGTACATCTCATATTAAAAAGGGTGAATCCATAGAAAAGCATGCACCTACGTACTACAAAGAACCTATCTACTCTCATTCGGAGACATCAACGATCTCCGTGCCCTCCGGCGCCTGCGGCTGCTCCGCTGCCGCCTCCTTCGCCTCTATCTCCGCCTCCAGCTCGTCGAAGAGGGCGTCGGCCTCCGCCTGCCTCTGGCGGATGAGCCGCTGGTTGGCCTCCACCTTGGCCTCATCCCAGATGGAATCCAGGATGGCCTGCTACTCCGCCATGTCCTCCGACTGGGCGCCGGCGAACTCCTCCTGCTGCTGCTCCTCCTCCATGGCCGCCGGCTCCTCCTCCTCCTCCTCCATCTCCGGCGAATCCGGAGGGAGACCCGCAGCAATGCGGGCGGTGCGGCGAGCCTGTATCTCCACCTCGATTTGCAGGCGCCGCTCCGGAGTGAGCTGCGCGTAGGTGGTGATGAGGCGCCGGACCATCCTGACGCCGAGGGAAGTGCGAGAGGAGGCGGATGGGCTCGGGCGGCGGTGGGTTGGAGGGAGAAGGAGAATGTGATAAGGCTGGGGGTCGCCGGCCGCTTAAATAGCCGGCTATGGCCTCGGACGGCGAGCCAAAGCGGCGCCACGCGCCGTTCATACCGCGCCGACGGTCGAGGCGCCCGTCGGACCGTCGGATTTCCCGGCGAGTCCGCGTGGGGCCACGCCGTCAGCCCAACGTGTCGGGCGCCTGTAAAAATACGCCTGTAAAAATGGATGGACGCCTGTAAAGTTGGCGCATCGTGGCGGCGTGCATCGGCACATGCAGGCTGGATCACGTGGCATGCATAGCAGGCTTGTGTACCGTGGCGGCGCGCATCGGGCCAACAGTCCAACGAAACCAAGGCCCCACTCGTCAGCAGTTAACGGTCATACCATTGACCCGATGACATCCTTCGCTGTGACCATTTGTGAGGGTTTCGAACAAGAGAGTGAGGAAAAGTGAGCAAACGTTAAGAACGTGGGGATGAATGAGTACAACTAAGGAACCAGGGGCATAGGAATAGAAATCCCTTTTAGCTAAGCAATGTTGGAGACTACTAGATGAACCAGAGTCTTTATGTGCGAAGGTATCCAAAAATTTAAACAGGCACACATATGGAGAGTTGGGAACGGAGAAAAAGTGAATATTTGGGAGGATCGCTGGATCCCCTCAAGCTCTACAAGGAAAATTAGCGTGCCAAGGAATGGGATTTTTATCACCAAAGTTAGTGATCCTGTTACGACGGAATAGTAGGATGAGGTACTGATCCGGGATATTTTTAATTCAGTGGATACCAATTGCACTTTGCAAATTCCGCTGAGTTGTAATTCTTTTGATGATTTTGTTGCATGGAATGGCACAAGCTCAGGGCTTTTTTCTATACGCTCAGCGTATCATTGTGAATGTAAAGCATCAATTCCATGGCACCCTTTCATCGGTAGCGGGTCCAGCGGCATCCAACCCAGTATGGCAGGCTTTGTGGAAATTAAAAGTACCGGGCAAGATTAAAAAATAATGTTGGCGAGCATTTCATGAATCTTACCTTTGAAGAGTATTTTAACAAATAGACAATGTCCTATATGTTCGCAAGGCCCTGAAGATGTGTTACATTTGCCATTGGATATTTTCCATCCAACTGTGGAGATATGGCAAATCAGAATATTATCATCCGTTGGATGAAGTTCTAAATTCATAGGATTCGCCGCATCGTCTTTTAATTAACCCCCCACTTATGATATAACTATTCCCATTAGTATTCATCGCCGGATGGATGATACCTTGCCATCTTCACATCACACTAGATGACCCGTTGCGCCGATGGCGCAAAAAGCATCGACCAGCCAAGTATTCAAACCATGTGCATGTGACAGTTCAATAGATACACCTTTATCTCATTATATGGTATCATGATAGATCAAAAGGAAGTAATCACATTGCTTGCTAATAGCATACATTGATTTCATAAAGCAAGTTGTAGTCGGATCAATTTATACACATAAACATATTTCAACACTGATTAGAGCATAAGCAAACAGAAACAACATTATCATCAGCAATCCAATAGTCCATTGACTTTAATCTTAGGCCTTACTTTATAGCATTTCTCCTATATAACATTTGATTGAGAACCTATATAGAACATAATTTTCATATACATAAGCAACACCATCATAAACATGGGAAAGACATGTGTGATACCAATTTTGTTACAGAGACATCAATGAAACATAGAACACAATAAGGTGGAGAGAAGAAAAGATTGTTTGGGAACAGAAGATGGTTGATAGCTTCTTCATTGGCTTCAAAAGGTTTGTTTGTGTGAGCTCGATGTGAAGCCCTTCTCATGACCTTAGTTTGTTACCTGCATTTTGAACGACAACATAGAATTAGATTGCAAACAAAACCTCACTGGCTTGGTTGTTGGTGTGTGTTGTGGCAAACAATGCTCTCACTGCTGTTGTTTGTCCCTCACATATCTTGCGATGGTACTCAGCTTGTGGTAGCCCCGGATTGTTTAGAACAAAATCAAGTATTGTCCTATAAGGGACCTTGACCAACGATGGGGCATTCTACAGTTTTTAAAGGCGCGAGACTAAAGTCAATGGACTATTAGTTGTAAAATAAGCTTGTTCAATTGCGAAAATTGTTTACTAGAGAGAGAGAGAGAGAACTGACCTGAGAAGGTAGGCAAACTGATTATTTGTGGATGATGAAGGACCTGAGGACAGAGGGTCACATATATTTTCTATATCGATACTTAGTTATGACAACAGTATAGAACCACAATTAAATTAGATTCTAGATATTAACAATACTGCTCTAGCTTCTCTTAGGTGCATACTTAATTCTGAATGTAAAGGCAAGAACTTGCGGGGTCGAGAGAGGCGTCACCAGAGGAGGAAGATGTCTCCAAAGGAGGAAGACTCCAGTGAGAAGCAGGACTACGACGGGACAGCAACATACCCCATCACAGTGAATAAGCTGCAAAGCATATCAAACAATTCAAGTGAACACTATCAGAAAAACAAAAGCATGCAGTAACTAAAATAATGAAGAAAGTTTTTTTCACATAATGCTTTCACTAATATCATTAGAGCACCTTGACTGGACATGTATTTTCTTTTTCTAAGAAATAATTCTGCATTCTATTGTCAAAATAAAAATGCGTGGATGCTCATCATCACACTGGGTAAAATGAATCTATAATGGCTCCAACTGGCAGAAATAAGCATCATGGGTCAAAACTCGACGCACATTTATGAAGATCTCAGTCCTTACTACTTCCTGCAAATAAATTCTCCACGTCTATTTCAGCTCATTCGTGCTATTATGTGCTAATTTAACAAAGAGGGGCATAAAAATTGCGCAGTTGCAGGCCAAACTATCAAACCACTACTCGCAGATCGTGCCACAAGCCCCAAATTCGGAGTCGTGCCAATGCCAGATCACGCAGTCACCATCCCAAACCCAGAAAACAGAAAGGACAACGACGGCAGCTCGACACTGTCCTTCTCAACCCGAGCGCCTCCCCCTGATGCCGTCTTTCTCAACCCGAGCACCCCCCTCGTTTCAGGTGACGATGAGCTAAAGTAGGAAGAAGAGAGCTCGACGGACTGCAGCTCATAGTCCTCTCACCACGACAAGAACAGGTGAGCTTATTTCCTTTCTCTTTCACATTTAACATAGTACAAACAATGCTTGTAAAATATCACACCGAACATATTTCACATTTAACACCAGGCCCAGTGACAGATGTTAAGGCGTCAGGATGAGAAAGCATAGCCAAATCCGAGGGATAATCGGCTAGATATTTTAATTGACCGGTTCAATAACATGCAACCTCGCTAACAACAAAGCAATAATTTTATCTATGATATTTTATCTGAGAAGAAAATCAAACTTTTTTTCAGTTATCAATGAAGCACGATATGGAAGTTATAAAATAATTTCTCAGCATGAACAGAAAACCAAAGTAGCACAGACCCTCATGAAAGGAGCAGACTAAATTTGCAGAGAACCATCAGGTGCTTTGTATCGAAAACCAGGACCAACCTCTAAAAACTACAGGTCTATATGATGTTCTTGTCCTCAAGAAACAAAAAAGCAAGTTTTATCACAGGGAACATGTAGCGAAAGCGAGGCCAGTTAGTCCTTGAAACTAACAACAAATCTCCACTCAAATCTGAAATAATAACAATAGATGCACACAAAGAGAAAGCGGAAAGAACGACTAAGCCTACGATCCAAGGTTGTGAAAGTAGATGTATGTTAATAAACCAAGACGGCGAGCCTGCGGAGCAACGACGGGTAAGATACCAGCAGAGCACCGTACCTATGAGGCATGCATAAGTAAAAAAATTAACTTTCAAGTTGGTAAAAGCCGCAAGAGCCTAAAAGAGGACTGTAGTAGCAGAATCATCAATATTGAGCTATAAAGGAATATGATTCGGTTTGACATTTGAAGTACTAACCATTAAATAGCATTGTATTAGCTAGATGATCTAACATTTTTAGCAGTTAGTTACAGGTAAACACAAATATAGACAACTTGATATGAATTCATCCTTTCTGGGTGCAGCTAGAAAGAAAACCCTCCGGCCCAATCCCAGAGAAAGAAAACCCAACATGTACATCACAAAAAAAGGAGATGGGAAAGGCAGGGGAGAGATATCACCATTGCAGGGCACCATGTTGAGCTCGATGACGGCATCAATGTCATGTGCTCCTTGCTAAGGCTATGGATTGTCAAACACAGAGAGACCAGTAGAGAAATGGTCCCTGCCTTGTGAGTGTTGTCGTAGGTCACCAACCTTGGTCCCCGCCTAAGCTGATCTGCCACTTGGGAATACAACAAAGTGGTGAACATGTATAAATTCGATTGCTATCAGAATCACACTAATCGAAAGCCATGAGTCAATCAGGCAATAACCCATAATCGTGTTAAAACATCTTGCAAGCAAAATCAAATTAAAATTTGCACTGTGTGAGACTGCAGGCCAGTACCAAAATTAGGTTGGAAAGCTCCTATAAGCAAAACTGAATTCTATTTGTGTGGTATCTTAACTGCAAACTATATCCGCAGTTGAACATTATTACTGGAACTTAACCAACAACAAAGAAAGATATCCAAGTAGAACAATTCTCTTTGTACAATACAACCATCATTTCTATCTTCCATAACACCGAGAAAATACCTTGAATTAAAGTAACAATGGTATTACTGGAAAGTACATGAGGATGATAAAACCTGATGCATTTGATATATCTTCGTAACAGATACTGGATCCTTTCCCGTTTGGTTGCTACACAGAAAAACATCAATTAAGCATCCAGAAATATAGATCCTTAAAACTTCCCCTAAGCCAAAAGAAGAAATCAAGTAGATGTACCTAAAACAATTACAGAACAATAGGATTGATAGTGTGTGAATTAGTATGTAACCTCTAACCATCTCCGTGCACTTTCTCACGACACAGTCACCATAGTGTGCAACCACCTTTCAACAATGCAGCAAATGGCAGACACTTCCTAAATGCCACTCTTCACAAAGTAAACCAGGCATGTGAAGTCCCCATTGACGGCCGTGGCTTGGGAAGGATTGGATTCTGCTAGTAGTCAGTAGGCACAGTAGAACCATTGAATAGTTCTTACTGGAAAGACTGGTTAACTTCATCTGCAAATGAACATGACAATTATTCAGGCATATATGTAGATGATTTTCCGTGGAAAATTATAGATCATACCAGCAAGAAAGATGTGCTAACAATCGTAGACTGGCCTCTTTTCATTTCACGAAGAGCTGAATCAGCTGTCGCATATACATGTGGATTGTCATTTCTTTTGTTTCTATATGCATTAATATACTCTTTACCATAAAGGGTAACCTTCTTAGAAGGGTTGATGGCCACCAAAACTGGATATTACTTAGAAATTAGTCAAACTCCGGAAGGAAAAAAATGAGGTCTGATCTATCCTCACATAAATCATGTCTTGTGAATATCCGTACTGCAAGTTGTACAACACAGATGGTTCACTTAGATAATTCGGTTGCATAAGATCATTGACTCCATCAAAAATTTCAGGATTTGCAGATTGAAGGCTCTCCGTTTTCAATCTTAGAAGCTTCAATTGGAAGAATGGGAGCCAAACTATCATAACCTCAAAGTGATAATAAGATCTTCTACACAGATTTTAAGTATCTTAGTTTCCCTTCAGAAACCTTTAGTAGAGATTCGTCAGCAGTGGTAGTAAGCATAGTGCATGAGGGCCAATCACCATTTGGAACCAGACAAAAACCTCTATGCTTCTGCAAGAAGTACCAGGTAGAAGGTAACTTAGCATCGTACTCTGATTTGAAAAACAGATGCAAGCATACAAATTGTGTACTTCCAGAAGTTGGGCAATATAGAATTGGCTATCTAATAAGTAGCTATTGCATCTCTTAATTGTGACACAATATGTAATAATGGGTAGATAAAACGGCCAAACTATCAAAGACACGACACCAAATAAGCTTGTTGTAGACCAAGGGGGAGGCAAGGACCTAGCAGTCGATGAGCTGCTGATGGCCTGCTCCCCTGTCTTCGAGCTGCTGCTGCTGCTTTCCTGCCATCGAGCTGCTGCTGAGGCAGCATGGCATGAGCGGGAAGGAGGGGATAAGCTAGATTACCTCATCACCGGGAGACACTGGTCATTCTCAGCGTCGCCTCCATCACTGCCGGACGGCAGCTGGTCACCACGGATGGCGGCGAGAGAGCCCCATGGATGGCCATCAACAACGGTCAAACTATTAGTGTGAGAGAGTGTCCACCAACATACATGACCATATCAGTGTGAGAGAGTGCGCACCAACACACCATGAGATATTGAGAGTTTTTTAAGGAAAGCCTCGACAGACTGAAAGTCAACCGATATTGAATTAGGTCTATTTGGACATGTGTGTATGTTATTGCAGGGAACACCTCCTAGTGCCTATGTTTTGCCGGAATGTTGATTCATTTCCGTTCCGCAAATTTCAGGCGCTCAATATGTCTTATTTTAATAAGACACATGGACTAATCTTACCTCTTAGAAGATATATAAGAGATGATATGGCCCTTGGATCAAACAAAATAGACGGCTAAAATAGTCTGGGACCATATGTTACAATATCTATAACGATATTTGTTTAGTTTCTCTTATTGATTTATCAAGTTAGCAATCTTGCACGCACAATGCACCTCTCACACTAATATAAATCGAGTGTATATGACCATGGATATTGATTAATAGACTCAACGAAACATATTGCATTTTTGTTTATGATAAGTTTGGTTTTTTGGTTTTATGTAACACAACTATTGTACAAGGGAGAAATAAAAAAGCAACTGTCAGTTACAAAAAGACTAATTTCCTCCCTCGTTTCTCTTTTCTCCATATTATCAGTCATGTGTTTTTACAGTTTCCCTATTCCCAACAATCTTTACTTCTGGTTCCAGCAAACAAAAAACTAATAAATCCTACTTTTCAAGTCAACAATTATCCTTCTAGTGACTTGTTGAAAGAAAGTAATTACAATCATTTTTTCTTTACTATCTTCTGGTCTTCATTTTTTGGTACACATGTTTGTTGCAAACTAGTCATGTCATAGTTAATCATGTTCTTAATTAATAGTTTTATTAACATAGGCAATCTCCTGACTTTATCATTTTAAGAAAGCGGCAAATCCTTTTCTCTGATGTCGTCTGTTGAAAGTCGATCTTATATATGGTCATATCTTGGTTATCTCAATAGTAAGCCTTATTGGATATCTTCGCATATTGAAAGACACAAAATATCTATTATTAGCTTAAGTTGTTGAAGGTCCTTCAGGTTTTTTTTGGCTTATGGCTTACTTGTGAAGGTAACCTATTAATGTCATGCCTTGGCTAATGTCAACACAGAAGCCCTCTCGGATAAGTATCTTGGATTGCCAGCTTTAGTTGGAGCTGATAGGAGCGACTGTTTTAACCACTTTGTTGAAAGGGTTTGCTCGTGAACACATGGATGCAATGGGAGACTTTTGTCTACTAAAGGTAAATAAGTTTTGATTAAGGTTGTGGCCCGAGCAATCCATGTGTATGCAATGTTGTTTTTAAAATCCCTAAAGGAGTATGCTAGGATATCACAAATGTAATTGCTAGGTTCTGATGGGGAGATGATGAAAATAGCAATAGAATGCATTGGTGGGCAAAGGTGTACCCGTCCTTGGCGGCGGCGATACGGCATGCGGTGCTTTCTTCTCTAGCCGCCACCATGCACTTTGCGGCAACGAGCTCCACATTTGCCTCCCGGCACCGCTGGATGTGCAAGGAAAGGGTGTCGTGGAGCTCGTGGAAGCCGGCCCACGGGCTTCGCCCGCCGACCCGGGAGAGTCTGCCACGGTCGCGGGCTTGCTTGAGCGCCATGGCTCAACGATGGGCCGGCTGGAGCTGCCGGCCTCCTCGTCGTGTCGTGCGAGCTAGCGCGGCGGCGACCCACCACGGTCGCCACGGCCGCGAGCACCACCGGCTATGGAGGAGAAAAAAAGAAGGCCGAGAAGCGGCGGGATTTGTCGCATGAGTTGGGGAGTGGTAGCGGCGGTGCTGAGGTTTTGCGGCGGAGGGGATAGGGTTTGTGGACGGTAAAACCTGGCCGACTCCGTAGATATAGTGCCGGAGGGGTGAATATGCGGGCCGCATGTAAATTTTTTGCGAACCGGGCTATGTTTTTGCGGATCTGTTTGAGCAGGAAAAAAAACCCTAGAAACTGTAAAACGACTGGAGTTATACGGCCCGACGAGCTTTTACGGAATCAGCTAGAGATATCCTTAGCCGTTGGATATTTTCCATCCAACTTGGATGAAGTTCTAAATTCATAGGATTGCGCCGCATCGCTTTTTAATTAAAACCCCACTTACATTAGTATTCAATCGCCGGAGGGATGTTACCTTGCCATCTTCACATCACATGTGCAACGTACGTGGCTACGCTGATACTCCACGTACACAAGATGGCAACGTCGATTTTTGTTGTGCAAAAGCATGCGCAGAATGATTAATCAGAGAGACAGGAAGCGACGACTGCATTCCATTCCTGGGGAGTTTCCCGGTCGATCGACGCCGGCGTCACGTCGCACCGTGCGCACTGCAGCCAGCCATGCATGCATGGATTGTCAGGCTTTGATTTTTATACAGTATATTTTTTGGAGTAATGATGGTCAGGCTTCGATGGAGTAGTGCGACAGCGCTCGGCCTTGGCGCTTTCGCTTTAAAAAGAAAGAATCTGGCCCGTAGTAGTATAGGCCTCGTCGGAAAGGCCGTCTCGTTCGAGGCCCATGAAAGAGGTAGCCGGCTCGGGGGAGGGAGGGCACGCAGCGCAGCGTCCGCGCTCCGCAGGCGCGCGCGAGAGGCGACTGGTTTAGTCCCACCTCGGCTGGCGAGGAGGAGACGGGAGGGCGAGGAGGCTACAAAAGGAGGGGGAGGGCAGCGTTCCAACTCATACCTTTCTCGGCCTTTTGGCTAAGATCAAGTGTAGTATCTGTTCTTATCAGTTTAATATCTGATATGTGGGCCATGTGTTCACAATGATATTAAATTTATTTTTTGTGGGGGAGGGCTCACCACAGTGGCTTGCCACTGGGGTCCTCGGGTGTCGCCCAGTGCGTTGCACTGTTGCCTGGGCAGGCGCACCCCAACCAAATCTTTAAATTAAACTTTGGTGCTCAGCCATGGGGTTATATGCAAATAAGTCCTTCAGCTTTTGGTTCGCTGTTTGAGCGCCTTCAATCCCATGTTCAGCAGTTTTAGACTGTTTTGTGAACTACAGCAGTTTTAGACTGTTTTCTGAATTCGAAAGTGGAGGAGTGTTCAAACCATATGTTTGAAAATGTTTTCTGAAACCGCAGACGCATGCAAAGGGAAGAGCCATACAAACATATATAGAAGGTTCAGATTTCGCCATTCAGGATGGTTCAGATTTGGCAGTTTATCACAAAAGGTTCTCACAGGAAACACAAAATGCACGTGTCAAAAGATACCTTGGCCGTTAAAGGCCTCAAGAAGTAGCCATCGATAAGAGAAATTATATTTTCCACAAAATAAAAAAATAAGAGAAAATATATATCTACTTGAAATACATCGCAGCATCCAGCCTGTTGGTACACATGTTTGTAAGTGTGTTTCTAATGCACAAGCTTCTGCCAGGCAAGCCTGCTCTATAACATAACTACACGTTATCACTATATCATGACCTCAAGTGGGGGTAATGGCTACGGTGTTGTTGTAAGATCAACGAAAAGGGGCAAAAATGTTAGCGCCTGTAAGTACATCTTCCAGGATCCAGTGTCATGGTGCACAACCATGGCTTCGTCATGAACCATATGAATGATGTCGGTTTCGCCATCGATATGATATAATATGTACACGATTCACCAAATCCTCACCACCAGTCTGGAACTTTTAGTCTCCTACTCCTGTGGATCGCAAGGTTAACCGCGGGGATTTTGTGCCTCACCTGCCGCCATATCATGTTCACGGCATCATCCTTCCTGGGGGGATACTGGAACTCATAGTGACTAGAGACGTTTTTCAGCTTTGACCACATCTCAACCCACTTCTCTTTGGGCATCTGCCTGAGCTGGTTGAGCAAGTAATCAGGTTCTAGAGCTTCTTCGACTGAGAAGAAGAGTGAGAACTCGCTGTAATCAATCTCATCCTCAAAAGGGAGCTCGATCCGGCTGCTGATAATCACAGGAATGCAATGACTGACAATGGCATCAAACAGCCGGCATGACGAAGGAGTGTCCCCGGCGGGACGGAGACAAAACTTTGACGAGCGCATACCATCTGTGGACTGTAAGGGGTAAACCATTTATAAAATATCAGTTCTCATATCAAGAAGCCTCAACAGAGAAGAGAATCACGTCAACATATCGAAACCATAAAGAAAAGCCACTATACAGTTAGAAGGAACTAGTATGGTGAGGGGCAAGTCCATTTAATTTCATGTCCCCAACAGGTGACACACCATTTAAATATTCAAACCCGGGAACACTTCTCTCTATATCTACTAGTAGAACGCCCGTGCGTTGCTACGTGCTAAAATACATAAAACTAAATCAAGCAAATGATTAAGGTCGTCGTCGAGGTCAAAGCTCATTTCTTCCTCATGTGTTTGGATGTATTCAGATATCAAACAGGCGCTCAGCAGGCTCCTTAAAATTTAACCGGTTGGACAGTCCAGACTCCCCAAAACCAAGCCATATGTGGGGAAGAAATGTGGTACTACGAATTATTCACCATGCAACCTCCAACACGCGGTCCCAACACAAAAAACCCACCTCATGATGCCCCCTCCCTTTTCTTGCCAGACCTTGCTGGAGTCCTCTCTTTTAAAACCGGATGACGCTCACCTCACCTTGGGCATGGCGCCCTCTTTCCTTCACACCATACTTTCCCATGGACCATCAGGTGGGAGTCCCTTGCCAACCGTCTAGCCCTCCGCCCTGATCCCCTTGCCCGTGTTCGTGTCGATCCACCACTGCCATCAAGGGGGAGGAGGTGTGTGCCGACGTGCCGCTCCCCAAGCCAATAAGGCAATCTGATGTCTTCTAAGCCATTGGCACATTGTAACATACAGTTGAATGCCACGCATTACCGCGAAACAAAAATATAATGTTCATTGTTGGGCATGCAACTGATACACCACCATGTACGTTATTAATTCTTGAAGCAATCCACCAATGCATTTACCCTTTTATTCTATCCAAAAATTTATACGACTTGATGAAAAAAATGAACCGCTCACTGATGCAATTTGTGCAAAGCCATCCCTAGCATTGAAGTTGCTGGAGAACTACATCGCAAGCAGCCCAGAGGACGAAGTTTCCTTGACTTTCTTACTACACTCATTTCCTCAACTCCATGCTTATCAATGGTGGCTGCAGAAACTGGAATCAGGGAGCAAGCTCTGTTTTTGCGTCTTTCTCTTGACCCTCCTCCTAAAAAACATTAAACAGTTAGGCAATTAATTAAATAGGGTAAATATTGTAAAGTGTATATGATTTTCCTTTCCTTGGAGCCGTTGTAAATGTTTTCAAACGTTGAAGCTATGGAGAGCCAACATGCTAACACTTCATAGCAGAAGTTTAACATACATGACCAAAAACTATACATGTTGTTGCTGCATTTATAATTTGCTCAGCATTCCTACCATGAGATGGAAATCAGAAGAATGATTGGGCCGAGCAGGCTGAGAATAATTATCGTGATGGTGTTGGTCAACATCTTGGGTTGGTTGAGTGGATTATACATTCACTCTCGATGGAAATCCTCAACTAGAATGTTCTTAACCAGCAGAATATGAAAGTAGAAATTCCTGTTTTTGGTTGATGGGATATCAATCCACATATTAAAATTGATTCTAAACCCACAACCACACTACAAGCACAACATTAAGTTTGTGGGTTCGAAACAAAAGGTATATCAAAAAGTATGTACAAACGGTTTAACTTCAAAACAAGAGATTGAGATGCATGTCATGTGTTGTGTCTAAGTTTATTTCTTTTCTTAAACAAGAGATTGAGATGCATGTCATGTTTTGAAGTTTATTTCTCTTGTAAAGGAAAATAACTTAGGAAGCTAATTGATAGTGCAAAGGAAGCTTACTTTTTTTTCTAAGAAAATTATTTGCTTCACATGACATATGTTCATGCAATATTATAATTCAATGTATTTTGGTAACACACAAATTTGTATCTGAACAAAATTCTATGAGAAAGCGTTGGGGCTCCATGAAACTACACATTGCACCCTTTGTGTTAGTCAAGATCAAAAAATTGCTAGGCATTGGTAATCATGAATGTACCTTATAATCAAGTTATTTGCTGTGTTGATGTCTGGGTTGAAGTATAGCCGAGATTGCTCAGTCGTACGCAAGATAGCATCAGAGCCTTAAAAGTATTAGTAGACAGCTTAAAACGCAGCAGCAGGAAGCCAAAAAAACAGTGAAGTGCATACAATCATAGGCATGTTACCTCCAGAAATCCCTATCAAAAGACATTAGTTTTCTTCCCTGTATTACATACGCCAAAAGATACAAAGCATAACATTAGCCCATTCAATTGTCTAGATGACGGGATTAAATCGTAAGCATTAAGTGGTTCTTATTTCAGTGAAAAGGAATTCCGTTGAATAATGATTCCCAATGCACGTCAGCATGCATAATTTAGAAACCACATGGAAAATAATTTAGGGAGCAGATACATTTGTTTCCAGAGCCTGCAACTCATAATGAAATGCTAGACAAGTTTATTGTCCTACTAAAAACATGAGGAAATTATCAATGTCAAAGTTGTTGCGTCTAATGTCAAAACTAACTACTATATTAGGTCTGATTACTGTTCTGTATGAACATTAGTTAATGAAAATATATATGATAAAATACTTGTGTAATTAGAACAACAAGAATTGTAAATGTATGGATTTTGATTTCACAACTTAGGACCTGTTTGATAGCTAAGTATTATAGAAACCAAAGTATCCAAAACTACAGTAATTTAGACCGTAGGTACAAAATACCATGGTTTTAATATAGCAATGTTTTTTGAAGTATTCACAATACAGAGGACATGTTTGGTTACACCACAAAATGCAGTAAAATTTAGACTATAGGTACAAAATACCATGGTCCTAATTCAAAGCTACTACTGTTAGCTTATCACGCCTTTGCTGAATTAAGTTTGTGTATCATGCACTCACTCCACAGTAAAAATGTCTCCATCACCGCACGCACAGGCAGCTAGGAAAGTTCAACAGCAAGAACGAACAACAGTAGATGGTAGGCTATGCTTGTAGACATGTAGTAGCTAGATGAAAAATATAATGGATGGAAGTAGCACCGTGGTGTAGTACTAGAATATATGTATCGATTAGACTAACGATGATTAGCGGCAGCGACGGCGGCGGAGTAATTAGCAGATGGATAGTGAGAACTAGTAAAAGTAGGAGGAAACAAGGAATCGTTCTTCGCAAATAGCAAGACCGAATCGGTCTAGTGCTCTGGCCTATTTGACGGAGCTGAGCGACATGGAGGAAGGAACAACGTCTAACCTTTCTTTTCAGCTCCTCAGTTTTTAAAAAAGTGGTCTGGTTTTTTTTTTATGCAGAGGAAAAACCACAGTTTAGCTAATACTGCAGTATTGAAATCACAGTTATTAGGGGCAACCAAACAGCTCATTGCAAATAAAACTATGGTAATCTAAAAAACTGTAGTATTATCAAAATACTTAGAAAATACTTTGCTATCAAATGGGGCCTTAATGTGAACTATCACTGCATTAGAAAGAAGAAAAGCCTGTTTTGGTAAGTTATGATTTGATTTGGAGAAGTTAATATATGGCGTTGTTTTAGGAAAGAACCGATTTGATTGAGTTAATGCACGTGTCAAATGGGTCGGTCAAAATTGGCTGCAGTTGAGCGAAATGTCACCTGTAAGACGCTCGTGGGCCTAATATAGGGTTTGTCGACGGAATGGTGGGAAGTGGGGCGAGACTACCAACTGAGACTTTATGAGTAGAGACTATTGAAGGGGAGTTTGTACATCCTTCGTTTGGTATGCAACCCCTCCATCGAACAAAAAAAATCGCCTACCCCGCATCCCTTCATTAAAAAAGGAATAGACGACATAATATCTGTTGGGGAACGTTCAATGGAAAACAAAAATTTTCTACGCACACGCAAGATCTATCATGGAGATGCATAGCTACGAGAGGGAGAGACCTTCTACATACCCTTGTAGATCGCTAAGCGGAAGCGTTTATCAACGCGGTTGATGTAGTCGTACACCTTCACGATCCGTTCTGATCAAGTACCGAACGCACGACACCTCCGCGTTCAGCACACGTTCAGCTCGATGACGTCCTCGCGTCTGCCCCTGCTGGTTCGCCGAAGACCAGGATCCGGGATGTATACTCTCTCATCATCATTTACCTTGTTGAAATTGCCGACGACTCTAAACCCTGTCATCTCACCGGTCCATGTGTTGCGTACCGACTCTTTCAAATAGTATGGGGAAACGAAGGAGATGGCATCCAACTGAATCTGGCCGCACGCAGCCAACACATGTGAGCAAGGAAGGTGCAACAACTTCGATTTGTTGCATGTACATTCACACGTTGGATAAAATTCCGTTCCAATTTTTACCTCATGCGTCTTCACCTCATTTGACGTACCGAAACCATCGGTAGGTAGCTGAACCTCATACCTCCTTTCCTGATTACCTATGAGTCTGACAGTGTGCTTCTTTGCTTTCTCTATCTTCTTTGCCATGTACTCCATGACACGGCTACAATAAGGAGTCTTCGGATGATCTGCAATATGCTTCTTTTCTAACTCGAGCCTTTCTCTGAAATATCTCAAAGTGCCATGGAATACAGCCTCCACAATAGCTGTGAGTGGCAATGCTCTATTTCCTCTAAGTACAAAGTTATACACCTCAGCAAGGTTGGTTGTCATGTGGCCATACCTAGCTCCATGGGTGTCATGCAGGAGAGACCAATTCACGGGAGGCTCTTTCTCTATCCACTGAGTAAAATTCTTTATTGCCCTGCCATTCGGCCTCTTAGTGCCAGGAGGGTCAATTGCTGGCAAGTCACAAAGAGCTACAGGCTGCTCTAGCTCTGCGATGAATGTTGCTAATTTAACCTGATCTTGTTCCATTTTCTTTCTGGCTTTAACCTGCTTCTTAGTAAACTCATCTAGTTTTGACCAAATAAAATTGTATTTCCGTGGCTGATTCTGCTTGCATAATTTTTTGAACAAGTTCACCAACCGCTTGTTCTTGAACTGTGAGAAAAAATTTGCCCCAATATGGCGCATGCACCACCGGCTCTGCAGGTCCTTCCATGATGTTGTTTCGTTCTCAGTTGGATCCCTCAGTGTCTTCACGGCCTTCAATATACCAGCATGTCTGTCATGAATGACACACACGTTCGGTCGGTCCTTCACGATGGCGATTTTCACTTGCCTCAAGAACCATATCCAGCTTGGAAAGTTCTCACCCTCCACGAATGCCATGGCAAGTGGGATGATTTGATTGTTCCCGTCAACACCAATAGCAGTAAGGATTTGCCCTTTGTACTGACCAGTCAGGAATGTGCCATCCACAAAAATCACAGGAGGACAATGCCGGAAAGCTTCGATGCAAATAGCAAAAGAAAAGAATACTCTCTTCAACACCTTGAAATCTGCTATACTCTCCAATCTTGTGTGTTGTACGTTAACATAAGTGCCGGGATTCCTCTCCTTCAATACTTGAAGGAGCCGCACAACATTATCATATGAGTCCAAGAACGTCCCAAACCTTTCCTCCATAGCCTTCTGCTTAGCCCTCCAAGCCTTCCCGTAAGGAATGAGATAATCCCATCTGACCTTCACTGCTGTCTGGATGTGTTTTGCTTCCATGTCTTTCTTCTCCACTATCTCAGTATACATGAGTTGAGCAATGAGAGTTGAAGACAGGTTCGGATGATTCACCAGAAGGTTTTTCCTCACACAAGTATGTGGAACAACATCGGTGACAACCCAGTGGATGTTATACTTCGGCACGTGCCCGTGCACCTTCCCAGGACAACCTGTTTCAACACATTTCACGATATAGTTTGTTCGATTTGATATGTGTGTCCGGAAAACCCTCTGCGTGGACATAGCCCACTTTACCACCGCATATTTCAATTTCTTCTTTATATCATGCATAGAACCTATCTCGACTTGGTTCAGATGATACTGCCATGGAGTCTCATGGCCATCGTTGACCGTCAGACCGGTCGATAGGTCCTGATCCCATGCGGCAGGAATCGGTACCTCCACTTCATCCTCGGAATTTTCAGAATCCAGATCCTCAGCCAGTCCATCGTCGTCCTCTTCCTCCATCACCCTCTGCATTTCCTCCCCTTCCTCATCGCCATCAGCAAAACCAGAACCAGCTAATATTAGCGACCGACTACTCTGCCCAGTATCGTTACCACACAAATTGTGTGGCACGTAATCTGGCTCTTCCTCGGGTTGGCTTGCATCCACATCCATTGGCTGTGACCCGGATAAATAAATATCGTTAGCCACTTGACTGTCCTGCCCGGGTTCATACCCCCCCTCTGGTTGTCCCGTATTCTCCTCCTTCGCCACAGGTTGCACTAGGACATATGGGTGGATTTTTCGGTCTCCGCAACGCCTTAACAGGGTCAACCACTTCTGGCTCCTATCTATCAGCATCAACTCCCACTTCACATTTTTACACGATTTGGTCCACAATGCTTGAATACTGACGGAACATACCCCAGGATCCAGCCCAAAACTAGTCGTCAACCAGTACTTCAACTGTCTAATGTCCACTCTGTCCGGGTCTGGAAGTGTCATGACACATTTTTGGTACTCGCTAAGATCAACCCCCAACTCATTATATCGAACATTGCCAGGGCCATAGTAAACAGTCATATTTACTGATTCAGACATTTTAACCTGTCAGACACTTCCATCTCATTAATCATAACGAACAAAATTATTACCTGCTACACTAACTAACCGCTAAAATGACAGCACAAACCAATTAACACTAAAAAAAATGTGACGCGGGATTATACCTTCGACGCGTGTCGCCACCTCACGGAGAACTTGCACCAACGGACAACACCAACGCCACCCCCTCGGCGGCCACCTCCTGCTGCCCAGCCAAACCACCTCCTCCTCCTCAACTGGCCATGGCTGCTCCTCCTCACACCACCATGACTACAACTCACTTGTACACACAAATACCAATCCCATTGGATAAAAAATGACCGTAGGCTGCTGGAGATGGCTATGATCTACCGTTTCTGTGGTTTGGATTTGAATATAGCTGGAGAAACGAAGAGATCGGGGAGTGGGGGCGAGGTACACAGAGAAAATGAGAGAGAGAGCTCGAACTGAGAAAGAACAGAGAGAAAGGAAGAAGAAAGAGTTCGGGCGGCGGCCTTATCCACCGTTTTCGGCCAACGGTTGGCCGAAGACCTCTTCGGTCGCGGGCTGACCGAAGATGCACCGACAACCCAGTCTTCGGCCCACCGAACAATGTTTTCGGCCCACGGAACGCCGAAGAGGCCTCTTCGGTTTTCTGCTGACCGAAAAGTCCTTCTTCGGTCAACTGTTGACCGACGGGGTGCTATTTTTGAAATATACGTGTTAGGCCTGCTAGTTTTGGAAATTGCTCTTAATACGCTGCTAGTTACAAAAAAAAATCAATAACATAACTACACGTTATCACTATATCATGACCTCAAGTGGGGGTAATGGCTACGGTGTTGTTGTAAGATCAACGAAAAGGGGCAAAAATGTTAGCGCCTGTAAGTACATCTTCCAGGATCCAGTGTCATGGTGCACAACCATGGCTTCGTCATGAACCATATGAATGATGTCGGTTTCGCCATCGATATGATATAATATGTACACGATTCACCAAATCCTCACCACCAGTCTGGAACTTTTAGTCTCCTACTCCTGTGGATAGCAAGGTTAACCGCGGGGATTTTGTGCCTCACCTGCCGCCATATCATGTTCACGGCATCATCCTTCCTGGGGGGATACTGGAACTCATAGTGACTAGAGACGTTTTTCAGCTTTGACCACATCTCAACCCACTTCTCTTTGGGCATCTGCCTGAGCTGGTTGAGCAAGTAATCAGGTTCTAGAGCTTCTTCGACTGAGAAGAAGAGTGAGAACTCGCTGTAATCAATCTCATCCTCAAAAGGGAGCTCGATCCGGCTGCTGATAATCACAGGAATGCAATGACTGACAATGGCATCAAACAGCCGGCATGACGAAGGAGTGTCCCCGGCGGGATGGAGACAAAACTTTGACGAGCGCATACCATCTGTGGACTGTAAGGGGTAAACCATTTATAAAATATCAGTTCTCATATCAAGAAGCCTCAACAGAGAAGAGAATCACGTCAACATATCGAAACCATAAAGAAAAGCCACTATACAGTTAGAAGGAACTAGTATGGCGAGGGGCAAGTCCATTTAATTCCATGTCACAAAATAAAGAAGGATATGAATGACAGAGAATGCTTACGATTTTAATGCCGTTGCCTGTGGCAAGACTATCCTCAAAGCGCACACCATCTTTGTCCTTTAATAACTTTGCGAGTTTTCCACGGATTTTCCCTTCCTGAAAAAACCCCCGCTAAGATACCATACTCTAAAGAAAAAATTTCACTACAGTAAATACTAGGCTGAGACATAAATCAGTTCCATACATCTTTCCTGACTGTACGCCCCCGAAAGAAAAGCAGTGTAGGGCGAGCCTCAAATGGATCAGATGCATTGTCATCAAGGAAGGAATCTACAACATGCACATATGGTGCTACAACATCTTTCCTCAAGGAAGCCAGTTCCTTTGTGTATCTCCCAAAGTCTGAAACTATAAAAACAGATGCATTCACCATATCTCGCAGAAATCTAAAAGCATTTGGGTGATGTACTGGGATCACATGGTCACGCCCTGCAGATCGTTGCCAATATTTAGACTTCCATAGAATGTCCATAAGTTCCGCCTACAAGAACAAGATAGAAACACGTTTAGAAAGCAGTTTAATTGAATTATTACTCGATGAAATATTTACTTAGGATTACACATAATGAGGACATGATTACACTTTTACAGGGAACATATCAATAGTGTTATAAACAGCTTTTTGTGTGATTTTGTTCTTACCCAGGCCTTACAGGATGTTCCACAGTTAAGAAAAAACATTGTTTTGTGGCTAAGAAAACTTTACAGGTTGACATCAACAAAATAACAATCAAGTAACATAATATTCTTTGATTGGTTTCACTATATAACAGGTCTCTGAAGAAACCATTACTGGGCTGTGCAGTGCACAATTCTCAGAGAGAACACAGAAACATGTGAATCCAGCCTCATTCCCATCGTCATGGAGCACTTAGTTACTCTATTATTATCCTAATACATGTTTAAAAAATCAATGTTGCCTGATTGTCGGTTATAAATTTGGAGTGGCTGGTAAGCATGACGAACGATGTACAGACATTCTGTGCATCAAGTTTGCTTGTGGCCATACTACCCAAAATAAGTAATATCGATTAGCCCTCACAATGTATAAGGAGCATCACACACCATATCCAATCGAGAATTTCTACAAGATCAAACCTTAGGAACACGTAATGTCAAGTGTAATTGACAATAGGCTCCTTAAGCATTGCGTTCCGCAATTTTGATTCAGTTCCACAAAGAACATTCCATGGTGATCAGAGCCTACTAACCTGCCACTACGACCCATACATAAACCAGCCAGATAGCTTACCGGGAAATCCACATCACTACACCTCACAAATTATATTTGCTAATTCCCAAACATTCTTTTCTTTCAAGGCAAGCCACATTGTAAGCAAAGGAGATAGCGGCCTGTCATGTCTGCCATAATTTGGGGAGACCACTGCTGCTAAATATACAGTGTGGTCGACAGCGACGGAACACCAGCTACGAGAGCAATGTTCAAAGCCTGGGTGTTTTATCTTTGATGAGCTTACAGTGTTCAATGGATCATTAATCTACTGTGATCTTTCGTCCGCTTAGTGTGTTTTGTAGCGGTACAGTTTTCACCGGGTAATTTTGGCTGTTCGTGGATGGTCGTACGCGAACGATTTTCCACAGCACAAAAACACAATTCAGAGCAGAGACGTCTCAATCGGGGCGTGGAGGAGCCATTATAGGCCACAGGACAGAGCTACCAGCAAAAGCAATGAGATAAGGGAGTGTGGAGGAGCGGCTGGTACCTGAAGGAGGCGGTCGGCCTCGGTGTCGGGATCGGTCATGTTGCGGCCGTGCACGTTGAAGCTGAGCGAGGAGAAGAAGGGCACGAAGAAGGCCTCGGCGGCGTCGGGATCCCGCACCCGGACGGCCTCCGCCGCCGCCGCCCCTCCCTGCTGCCGCCGCTGCTGCTGCAGGGACGCCATCATCCAGTACTCCACGCTGTGCTGCCGCCTGATCCCGCCCGCGGAGGGCGGCCACGCGGGGAACGCGGTGGAGTTCCCCTCGGCGCCGGCGCCGCCGTTCCTGGACGCGGCCATCATGGCGACGTGGAAGCGCGGGGGTAGGTCGTACATGAAGACGCGGAGCGGCGGGGCGGGCGGGCAGCGGGCGGCGAATGGGCGGAGGTTGAGGAGGATGCTGCTGGGGGAGGCGGCGCGGGCCGGGGAGGCGAGGTAGATGACGGTGGAGGAGAGCGCGAAGGCGAGGAGCAGCAGCCCGAAGACGGCGGCCACCGTGCGGACGCTCGGCGCGGTGGCCATGCGACGCCGCCGCGGGTGGATTTCGGGGGGTGGGGGGTACGCCGGGTACGGGGCCGGGTTAGCAACTGACCCGCCCCAGCCGCGTCGGGGCGCTGTAATAGGCACGACGATGGCTCCTTTGGCTTTTCGCTGGTGGTTGGTTATGCTATGGGAAGGCAGCTCCGGAGTGGGGAATATGGTTGGGCTTCAAGGGGTTTTAAATTTACCCGTCTTGCCTTTTTGAGCATTGACTTGAATATGTTTACTTGTGTATGATGCAGACATTGCTTGAGAGACAAACAAAAAAGAAAAGAAAAGAAAGACAAAACTAGTGTTCACAATCAGCGAAAATGGGGTAGAATATGATGCAGACAAAACTTGAATATTTTTTTTTATTTACTTGTTTTACCTTTGTGAGCATTGACTTGACTATGTTTTACTTGTGTATGATGTAGACACAACATGGCCTTACCACACCTCGAAGTACAATTTTTAGTTTAAAGCACAACTGGATAAGCAAAAATTGGGTAGATACTCACGACCGGCAAAACATAAAAACACAACTGAATTTGTTACCGCTGAATGCCGATTAATCCTTCTTGTAAGTTGCGCTTCGAATTTGGGTTTGAGCCCGCGAAATGGTAGACACGCCTCCCGGCTAATAGAGCCGAGTTCACGAGTGCACTATGAAACGTCCATTTCTCTGCAGCGCGTCAGCGACTCCTTCTGACAAGCTTGGCTCCCCGAGGCTTGCTATAATTTGTCTTCTTTGTGGGGTGCGGCTTAATAGATTCGATTTTTTTTAAAACATTCGATCCATCCATAACCAGTGAGACATTATGGAGAACACCAGAGGTAACACAAATTACAGCCATTTCGGTAGACCACATAGCGATGACTACGAGCACATGAGCGAAACGAAGGCACACCGCCTCACGGGAGTCAAACAAATCTTGCTGTTGTGCTAAGGTCCAATAGGACCGAAGCAGGAACCATCATCGATGAAGATACCGTAGTTCCGAAGGATTAGACCTGTAAACACGCAAGTGAAAACTGAAACCAAACAGATCCACCGAAGACCAATCCTGACCGATTCTCGCAAGATCCGACGGAGATGCACCTTCACACACGCCCTCCCATTCCGCCTTGGCTTCCCTGAAAACCACACTACGGAGTAGCTGCGCACCTTCAAGTGCGCTTATCGTGAGCATAGAAATGATTGCATTGTTCAATTAGTTGGACGGTCATGCGACTACTGCTCCCGCCATTCTAGGATGGGTTGGTCATTGGTCAGACATTCAGACAACATGGCTACGATGATTAGCCACCACGAGTCCACGAGTCCCCTCCTTTTTTTCTTTTCTCGAACACATGGTTCTTCCATTCTTTTCGACGAGCACGGCACGGCACGGCCAGCCTGATGCTGCTTGTGAAGCATACGCAGCAAGGCCGCCACCTCCCCCGGTAGACCATCAATTTTTTGTTTTACAGTGGGGCACTAGTGCTGCTACTCGATAAGTCAATGCCGATCGATGAATGCGGCAGAACCGCGCGTTGATGGCAACAGATTCTGCCTGCCAGGACTGGACCACGACCTCCATTTATTTGCTCCGGAAAAACAACAGAATTATTACTGCCTAGTGCCTCCTCTGAGCAGGACGATTCGATGGCAGCGGAGCGTGTACAGAGAGTACTGCCACTATGCCGTGATACCATTCAATTCAAAGCGGGGAATGGACTTGTCCGTCACGACGCCAGAAAGCGCGCGCATCCGTAGCTTTGCGTGCGAGACCGGAGCAGAGGATGCTTCCAAGTCTACTCGGGGCCGTTCCACAAGGGACAAAAGCAGGTCTACCCACCCGGTCAGGCGGGGACTGCGCCTCCCAGCTGGAAACTCTGACTAATTTTTTATTCTAAAAAAAAAACCTGGAAACTCCGATGCAATTTTCCGTAAAAGCAGAGGACTCCGCTCTCGAGATTTTTGCAAAGAAAAGGAGTTGCGATATCATCACCATAGTTTTAAATAGCCCGCTATAGCCTTTTCATCAGGGTGCCGCTAAATGGTCTCATGTACAAAAAGCACGCTATAGCCTGCTATAGCTCCGCTATAGCCTATTTGGAGGTCCGCCGCTATTTGCCATAGCCCGCTATTTAAAACATTGATCATCACTCGTTGGCAGGTGACAGTAATACCCAACTTGAATGTCTCTACTTTTCTTTCTTGGGCGTCTCGGGCTCTCGACGCCCAGGGCAAAACATGTTACCCTCCTGGAGAAACCAGGCCAGGCCTTGCATTCCGATTCGGATTTCTAACTCATGTAGCGTGGCTGTTACTGTTCAGGGTATACCGATACATCTATCTACCTGTGCAACGATGGGTAGGACTCGGCCATGATCAGGACAACGAGCGACGTCCATCCGGTGAACGACCTCGCGCCCTTCCCCTTCCCTTTGTTCTTCTGGTCGTAGTTCTCCCAGAAGAACCCCGTTTCCTGGTAGTTCCCCACGATGTTCCTGTGAATGCAGGCAGACAAGTTAGCACCACCAGGCGTCCATTAGAGAGGCTGAAATTCAGCTGATTTCGGTTTCTCGTGCTAGAAAGTTGGGACATACCGGATCAGGTTCGATCTCAGCTCATCGTACAGTTCCCCTGCCCTGACCCTGTACGGGCCATCCTCTGCAGGGCAGCGCGGTGTTAGATCGTTATGCATACAGTAAAGTCTGTGAAAGGTAAAGAGTATAGTTCGTTTCAGAAAGCATCGTTTGAGGAGTTTACCGTGCGCATAGTGGTGGAGTCCTGAAAGAATCATGTAGTTCATGTTTATCCAGATGGCGCCTCTCCAGTACGGGGCATCATGTTCTGTGTTACGCTTCATGTACATTGAGCTGGACCATGGATCAGCAAATAATTCAGAAACCACTAACTGAATGACCTGGTAATATTGTTCGATGAGTGTACTAGTAATACAACTGGCACAAGTCTTCTACACTTGGCCATCTAGTGAAGTTACAGTTTTCCACATGGATTCTCTAGAAGTTCCCAAGTCACGAGTACCTCAAAGTTTAACCACTGAGTTGTGCTCCTTAGCAAAGTGAATAAATACAGATATTTAGATATACCTTGTTCTAGAAAGTGACCGGAGGCCATAATCCGTCCACAGGACAGAGCTGTTGGATATAAGGTCAAGCTGCTTCTCAAGAACCCATGATTCCTGAATAGCGTTAAATAGTGCTTATCACTTTAGGAGTTTAGGATGAGCATGACTGGGCGGTATAAAAAAAATACATTAAAAGCGAGAAGTAAACAGATGGAGGTAGTGAGCATACAGGTGGGATGGCCCCCATCATGAATGGGAAAAGGCTGACATAACCAACATGCGGTACTAATTGTAGCTGCGGGGCTTCTAATGTCTCTCGCAGGAGTTCTCGTTTCATAGCCTGCTTATCTTCATACCATCTCAAACGAACCTTTAAATAATGATCTTACAATCAAAATTAGTAATCATGCCTGTCAGCTAAATGACAAAGCTGAGAGGAAGCGCAACACCAACCTTTTCTGTATGGTTACCATAGTCAAAATAGGCACCAGTTTTGCCATCCAAGTGCATCTGTCAAAATGCAATAGACAATTGTACAATGGAAGCCTAGTTATTGCTTGAACACAGCTTGTTACATGCAAAACTCAATAAGTCAATAAAGAGCATTTAGTAGATAGCTGCTCTTTGGAAGAAAAAAAAGAAGATATGTAACAGATCATGAATTCAAAGGCATTTATGTAACACCTTTTGTCTCCTACTGGCATGCGGAACCATAATACCCGTAATACTCAGCAGCAAACAAAAAGCTCAGCATGTTTCCCAAAACTATCCCCAGAAAATTTGCTTATATGGCCCCTTGAAGTTGGGCAGGAACCAAAACCACAGTATTCACTGGAGTTCTTGGTAACATTAGCCACCATCCATTGCACAGTTCTTTGTCTATGTTTAAAGGGTCATATAAAAAAGACAGTTCGGATCATAATTATTAGCATAGAATATAACAAAATGCCTCTGCTCATATCCAAAAATGTAATACCATTAGTTAATTGACTTGAAGAATGATATCTTGATTGATCTACACAATAAAAACAACATTCGTGAACGAAAATAAACTATCAGAACTTTCAGGGCAATACCTTGTTAAGTGTCTCAAAATCTGAAAGTTGATCTGACAATTTATAGTAATCCTGCAGAAGATCACATAATTTTCAAGAGAAAGAGCAAGTCAGTAAATGGCTGAGACAAAGCCAGTGCAGATATTCATATTGCAGTACCTTCTCAAGAGAGCTGTCCATTTTAAGAAACCCGGCGATTGAGCGCATACAATTTGTAGCTAGAAGCATCCAGCACCGAAGGTCAACATGGCGCTCTTCGTCATTAGGGTGAGATGCACGAGGATAGTCATCTAACCCAGATGTCAAAGTCTGTAAAGGAGTTAGAAACATTTGTAGTGATCTCACTAATGCAATTATACATAAAGAAAAGGGAATAAAATCTATTCCCAACAACATAGCTTTTGCATATACTTTAGGATCAACTGATCAGAGTGGGAGCAAGCAACTAAGAATTGTTCAAAAACCTTTGGGTTTAACTCCCTTGTTGTCATATTGTCTCTTCCATGCCAAAAAAACGTCCCTTCATATTTCCCTAAAAAACAATCAAGTCAATAGACCTTCATGATAAACAAGCTAAAAGTTCGACATGATCCGCATATAGTGGAAATTAATATCCACAGTTGGTTGACCCAACAATAAACATTGAATTTTAACAGTACAAAATAGATCTATAATATTTTACAGCTTACACCAGTTCGCAGAAAGGTTAAATGCACACAGCAATGCTGTGTGACAGAAAAAGTGTTCTACAAAGCACTTAGGCTAGGGGGGCGGTGCAGTGGCAAGTTGGCAACTAGCACATAGCCGCCGACCAATCAGACAGGCTTAGGTGTTCCCCTTTAGAACAGTGCAAAGAAATGGAGCATATCTCTTTCCAGGCCATCAAAACCCAGGCACATGGCAGTGTAACCTGAAAAGGTGTATAGTTTCTAACTTTGGACAGGCAGATCCTTTGGCAGGGCATATAAGTGTTCCATATTCTGACAGCTGGTTACACATTTCTCTTGTCAGAACAGTTGATCTGAGATACAGTGTGCTAAACTAGTCAAGGATCACTTTATTTGCGTCAGTTTGAGAAGAGAGTATATATAAAGGAATCGGAGAAACTGAAGGGAAAACGGATAAACTTCTGAAAACTTTGATGTGTTCCTATACAGGACATAATGTAAGAAGATATAGATGATCGACAGAAGAGACGATTATCATCTGGGCCAGATGTTTGCCCCCTTGATCTAGCTTCGGTTATGCTTTTTGGTATTTATGCTGAATTGCTTTCTACAATTAATGAACCGAAACCTCCAATGCTCAAGAATAAATATTAACCCCAAATATTCTTTAAACATAGCAGAGCCAAGTCAAGGCTTTGGAAGCTCAAGTAGTCAAGTGTAATTACTTTTCTTACCATAAAACCACAGATAGCCCCTAAGAGAAGACAACTAAGCATGGTAATCCTCGTGTTCAACAATATGTCCATAAATCAGTAATAGCATGTGGTTCAGCATGTTCATGCATGCTCTAAACACTGTGATGACCATGACCTAAAATAAAGTGAAGATCCAACCGACACATACTTTCCCATGCTTGCCAGAAGAAAAGCATACTGGTTCCATTTTCGCAGCCATCAATTGTTTACTCTTAATAGCTATGACTGAGTATAAGACATTGGAACATCAAACCTCACCTGATTGCGTACTGTTGAACCACTGGAACCAAGAGTTCAGCCGTACATAAGCCCTTTTAAGGAAAGTGGATATCTTTTCAGCTTCCTCATCCGAAAACTGGTGTGCATGTATGCCACTTGCCAAGTCTGAAAGAGAAAATGTATTAAACCAACTGGACCACAAGCACTTGATCATAATTCACACACTTCCACACATAAACAGGTTTTTGATGCTTGGCCAGATCCACCCATTAATAAGATTCTGATGCTAGGCCACTGTGAGCAGTTCTCTCTCAACACATAATTGGATACACATGCACCAACAAAATAAACCTAACATAATTTGTAAGACTTCAAAGCCATTTTTTCTGTTGCGTGAGTGTTGTTATTATGCCCTCGAATATTTGAAGTGGGAGGGATAGGGGAACCGGCTAGTAAATAAGCCTCCCCACCGACCACCCGGGTTAGAGTCATAGGACCAGCTTGGGTGGCCATCTGGCTATCTCGTCCTTTAGTAATCGAGTAATTCCAAGAGAGAAGAAGCTAGCCAAATTTCAAAAGAAGAAAGAAGGGCAGAGGCAGGGAACTTTAGTGTGTAAGCTCATTTTCTGCATTATACATCAACTATTTCATTTAAAGCATCTAGTATGTACAAACCGATTAATCCGAATAATTAAAGATAAATACCAAGAAAGTAATTAGATATTTCAATTATCAACACCGATGAACCTAATACATCATAAGAATGAAGAGCAAGGACAGAATTGGTCCTACCACGCAGCGCAAGAAATAATGTCGGAGGGTTTCCATTGGAAGGATACTGCAGAACGAATTCCTCAGGAACTTTACTGCATGAAGCCAAAAACTAGATGATATAAGAACTGCCACACCAAACTTATCACTAGCTATGAGCATGGTCTATCCCTTGTAGTGGATACTAACCTTAAAGCTTCAGCCCCTAAGATTTGCTCTCGAGGAATCCATCCATCCGCATTAATTAGATCCAACCAATGACCAATTATGTCCATGGATATATGGGCATCCCAACGCCTGTACATCATCATCAAGGAAGTGTGTTCACAGAAAGCAATAATACCAGCACAACAGGAAAGTTGTCCAGATAACGAAATGAAGTAGCAGAAGCCATGCACCAAACATTATGAATTGATAGAATGCTTACCAAATGACTAACTGATGGAAGCCCTCGTCCCACAGGAACCCCCTAGGGAAAAATGAGCGACTGGGCACAGCAGTATATAGCGCAGCAGGCCAATATGGAATATATTTATCTCCATTTTTTTGCTGCGACAAAAAATCTTCGGCGTTATTTTGTTTGTGTGATAGTAGTAACCTAGAATCTGTATCTGGTCTACTGCCCAAAAGAAATAGATTCAGCACAGTAGAGTAGATCACTACACATAAGGTGTTAAACAGCCATGACAAGGACATAGATAAGAATATCAGGTGAAACTCTAAAACTTACTGAAAAACCTTTTGGAAGTGCAATTTTGGACTGCCCGTAGAAGTAGCCAATACCGCCAAGTAGACTTGACAAGGCAGCTCTACCAACAGATAGTTCTTTGGAAACAATCTGCATCACAGCAACAATACTACAGTAGCATCAACATAGGTCCATTACATAGTCCTCAGCCAAGCATTACTGATTGCCTTGAACAATATTTATCTATCTAGCAAAAAATCCATTAGCATTGAAGTATCCTACAACTGTAGAGCACACAACCAATAACAAAAACGTAACTATCATGTATAGCCCATAAACGCGGTCACAAATGCAAGAGTAAGTACAAATACTTTTGGTTTGGCAAATTAAATTCAGGGTTTCTAGGAAGCAGTACTACAGTGAGAAAATTAACTCTAGAGACTGAAAAAAAGAGCTTGTGGAAAGTACAGAGCTGATCCAAGGAGCACACCTTATTATTTACGTTGAAAATTTGATCATATCTTTCTTCAAAATCTTTCTGTTTTGATTCAAGGCGGGTGCTCAGCATGGGACCTGAAAATCTGACATCATTACTGATATAACAATTAACAAACAAAATAAATACATCGTGCCTTCAAAACTCCTGAAGTTCAGGTTCAACGTAAGGACAAGATGCAGGTAAAACGGATCTCATATCTGATGCGAGGAAGCAAGACAAAGTCAAAACCTCGCGTTACTTCCTTCAAAATGTTCAGAGCATGCATATTATAGATGATTTCCATGGAATCCAATAATGAATATGTCTCCTATCTATAAGCAGTATTTCACTGTGCAGCAGAATCACCTGTTAGCCTGTTAACACGTTCTGCAGTCATTGGATTTTTTGAGCCAGCCCCTGACAGGAACACTATGTCTATTTTGGCAGGAAGTTTTATTGAAACCTGTGGAAATAGAGGGAAAACATAAATCACAAAGGAAAAAAAATATTACTCAAGTCCTGGGTGCTATTGACTCATTCTTGGTTTGACACATACATGAGGGTGTACTGTATATTGATGGAATAACTTGTCAGGTGCAAAAATAAGTGTCTTCACCTTTAAAGTACCTGATAGATCATTGCATTTGAAGAGTCTTCGGTCATGTCTGGCAGATTAAGGTTCCCACTTTGCCTTGCCTACAAAGGTCCACAGAAGTAGCTATAAATGAGAACCAACTTTATCATATACAGGTAAAGGAATAAGTGTTTAGGAGTTACATTAGTCACAAGGGCATGTTGTACTAGGTCGCTTAGATTATGCATACTGATCGACTGGAATCCAGCTCTGTGAATTTCCAAATTGTCCTGCGACAGAGTTCCATAAATGATAACAGAGATGCCAACCATATGGCATCATGTTGCATACTAGTATAAAGTGATACAAGAAAACCTAAAACTTAGGACTAACAAGGCCACATTATATGCATACCTCAGATCTCAGGTAAAGTTCCCAATCACCAATCTCTTCATGCGATCCAGAGGCCAAAAGAACAGGACCTCTTGAAGGAGGCTCATGTGAGCCCATAGTGATCAACTTTCCTGCTTCGTCAGCAATATAGAAGAACAGATGTGTGGTGCTTTCATCGGCTTCACTTAAACTTGACCTAAATTAATTGTAATGGCATGGGATGAATTTCCATTTCTTCCTCAGATAATGTTGCAGGAGTAAGAACATATGACATCTTCCTAATTATGTTGTATTTGGCGATGAAGAGGTCAACTCAAATAAAAAGTAACAGTATTTCCATCTCGTGCTAAACATTACTTTATTTAAATCGTTTTTTTTTCAGTTTGCGCCTAATGAATATGGACTTACCCCTCGTTCTTAGCATCCAATCGAACTGCCCAGTCTCCCCCATAGCCACTGCCATCCCCTTTCTCTTTTAGAAAGCTAGTGGTCATGTGCAAGCCATGATCAGTCAACTCTTGACGTCCATAATCCCTGCCATTGTGATCTGACCACCCATATTTGCTAAGCTCGTCAGAATCTTGGCAGACATGACGAAGAAAATATTGCCCATCTTTCACGCCAATCCACATCAACCCAGCAATTAGAGACAACGGAGTTCTGAAATACAAAGTGCATTAGTATGGATTTTTCACAAGCTTGGTAGTACAGAGCTTCCGTCACACACACACATGTTATTTCTTCTGATTAATGGAAAACAGCATGCTGCACCAGTAGCAGAAATTGTATACCACACCTCCAGTCCTCCACAAATGGAACTAGCCTAATGAGAACAAAAAAAAAATACCTCTGTTTGCCTCGTGTTCACGAGACAAGT
The DNA here is from genome assembly GCA_039707655.1 of Elymus sibiricus. NCBI lineage: Eukaryota > Viridiplantae > Streptophyta > Magnoliopsida > Poales > Poaceae > Elymus > Elymus sibiricus. The sequence continues at coordinate 447,921,004 of CM077667.1, read as the reverse complement.
AAATTTACAACATAACAACTAATGCTGCTGGCAATATAAGTTGACATGTATAGTTCTGGAATGTCCAAGAGGACTAAGAGAACAGAATCATTCCAACTAGCATGTTATAAGGGAAAGAGGAAGAGATCACCAAAGTTAAGTACCTAGCACGAATTCCAAGATATACATTTGGCCTGTAAGTACCCCAATACAAGCTTTCTTTGTGATCACCTTGGAACTGCAGCCAGTCAACATTAACCATCAGAAATCTAATTGGTTTACAGCCAAAAATCAATATAATTCATCTAGTAGAACAGAATAAATCAAATACTCGCCTAGTAAAGAACTAAAATGCATACACATTACAGTCGAAAGCAGTTTTAACTCGCCTACACACACACTATTCTAATTCATGCCTCTTAACGAGTTTAACGACCCATCGCAAATCAACGGGAGGATGTACTACCACACTGGCCTCCTTTGGTTTACAGGAATTTTGTAGGAAAGATTCCTTTGAAGCCCTTTGGTTTGTAGGAATGGTTTTCCTATTCCCATGATATTCTTATCCTATGAACCAAAGGAGGCCTTAAAAGTTGCTACTTCACCAGAGCACTAATAAAGCACACGCAATCCGTAGTTCATTGTACTGATGTAACCAAATGTTTAACCAAAACTCATCATTAACCAGCTACCATCTATACCCAGCGGTTGAGACACACAACAGTGGTGTCCTTCCCCAATCTGTGTAGCTCTTACATAATTTCATGTCCTAAGTTCCACTGTTGCAGGTTCTGGCAGAGCACGCACACCTTACAGAATGACATAACGCCTGCCTAGTCAATCGAGACGCTGCGAGGTGATGACCCTCACCTGAGGCAGATCCATCATCCGGGGCGCATCGAGCGGCGTGACGGAGCGCGCCATCCTGCGCAGCGCCGCGGCGCCCTCCGACTCCGCCTCGGCCTGCCACCACCCGCCGGTATACGCGAGGAAGGCGAGGGACAGGAGGGCGACGGAAGAAATCCCTAGGAGAAGGAGGGTTCGGGCGCTCACGGCCATGAGGCGCAGCGGGCCATGGTCGCCGCGGCCACTGCGCCGCGCTGCGGCGGCGGCGGCGGCGGCCCGGCGCGCGTCCGGATCCGGGGCAGAGGAGGAGGGGTCCCCGCCGCTCCTGGAGGCGGCGGATGGGCGCCGGGTGGTGCCTCTGCTGCCGCCGGTCATCGGAGAATTCCCGGCGATCTCCCCGCTTTCTCTGGTTTGGTTCGTGGACTCGCCACTCGGCTAGACTGGACCGGAGACTGCAGGGGGAGAGGGGCGGGGTTTGGGTTTCGTCCACTTTCCGCCTCCCCACTGCGTTGACGGAAAGCAGAATTACGTCTTCATTGCCCATGTACACGCGCAGCATATCATATTTTCCAACTATCTTTTTTTTAAGAATCCCTACAACTATCTTAAAAGTTCTGATATGAGCCGTCTTTTGGGTAATTCAGACGATGATCGTGGAACGCGCTGTTTTGAAGTTTCTCACTGCTAGCCGAGAGCGATTGTTTCGTGGATGGGTGTCTGTTTCTTTCCGTCTTTAAGAAAATTAGGAAGACCCATTGAAGGCATCTTCAAAGACGACACGCAAACTTTGTTCCGCATCCGTCCATGGACAGAGGAAGACCAGTCCGTGACACGGATGCAAGAGGCCGCCATCCAATGCTGTCCATTCGAACATTTTGTGAACCAATCGGACGAAATTCGTTTAAACACGAGCGAATTTCATACAAACCGGACGACATTCATTACATTTTGGGCATATTTTAACAAAAATAGGTAAAACTATGTACACGTCCGGCCGCGCGGAACTCCATTCCCACGATCCGAATACACTACACTAATCTGCAACCGGCCGCGGCGGATCCCTTTGTCTTCCCCATGTCCGGCAAACTGCCGGGAGCCCCGAAGCCATATTCCTCCCCTTTTCCCTATCTTCGTCTACACTGCTCGCTGGAGTGGCAAAGGGGGGTGCTTTAGCCGAAGGGAAAGAGTTGCATCCGCTTCCGTGAAGTGCTAATTTGTGCTTGTTTTTGGGGCGGGGAACGACGGTGGCCGGCAAGAGAGGACAAGACATCGGTTGTGGACGCGGTGACTCTCCTGCAATGGCCATCTTGGGACCAAAGTGGCGGCGGCCTCCCATGTTCTACTTTTTCTCGGTGTCGTCAGCGGTCGCGGACGCGCTGGCCACCGATTCATCCAGCTCCGCGTAGCCAGCTTCTTTCTTCATCGACGGGGCGCGGTTTTTCCAACGATGATGGCGGATGGCACGGTGTCTGGCCTCGTCCATGCCAGCCACGATGGCCGCTTCACCGTGCTCCCCCATGTGCCTCCGTGAGGCAACTCACCACTCCTCCGCGAGCTGGCTTGGAGCGGCAAGTTGCTGAACCACGCGTTGGCTTGGAGCGGCGACTTGCTCCGTCGAGCTAGGCGAGGGAGGTGGAGGAGCCGTCTCCTTCGCTCGTATCCAGCGGGCTCGGCGGGCCATCCCGTCGTCTTTTATGCCGGAGAACTGCTCTTCCCGCTCGAAGAATGTCATCGAAAGGGTGAAGAAAATGGTGGAAGGAGGAGTTGGGGAGCGACGGAGTGTTGTGATTCTTGGCCGGTGTCTGGGCTCCTTTAAATAGCGGACGGAAGGGAGGAGATTGCTCGGCGTTGTGTGTAATGTCGTCCGCTCGTGAATGGACGTGTGGCCGGAGTAGGTTTCTCGGCTTCCACGCGGGTTTAATGAAGGCGTTTGGCTGCGTCCAGAAGGCATGTTCAGCCGGACGTGCAGCGGGCGGCGCCCTTGGCCGGCGTGCCGCTTCAACGGCGAAGACAGCGAGAGGTCGCCTCTACCCTCAGCCGTCTTCAATGTGAAGCGACGCGCTCTACAGCAGCATGAATGCGGGCAGCTGGCGCCGGGCGGAAACACGCTCGGGTGAGGGAGGAGGTGTTGGGATCGGCCAGGGACGGTCAGACGCGGGCTTGGGTGCTGTCCGGAGGCCCGCAAAGCCCCACATTTGTCTTCGGTTTGCGGAAGAAATTACGTCCGGACCGTCCTTCGTATCGATACGGACCCGCGTTGGATGGCTTTCGCGGTTCAAACAACGCGGTTCGAACGTACGCAGGCGGTTTGCGGGTCGTCGTTGGAGATGCCCTAATAGTACAATAACATTAGGAATCGAGATTTAGTATTTGTTTGATGTCCATCATCTTTCATTCATGCGTTTAGTTTCGTTATGAAATTAACATGGGTTAGGTGGTGTTTTTGAAGATGGTAGTTAGTTCTTCTTGGCTTTTTTTTCTTTATCTCTTGCTTGGTCCGTTTATTGGCTAAACGCATTCGTTGATGCTTTTTCATAATTTTATTATAGTTTTGTAGGGTTGGGTTATTAGCTAGATGATTTTCTAAACGTGTCCCCTGTAAAAAGGGCCTGCAAGAACGCTTCACCCCACCGACGAGTCTGTGAATTCGCTTTCCCTCGGTGTTCGCTGGCGGGGTGGAGGGATCCCAGTGTCTTCCTTTCGGTTAGTAGTTTAGGGTAGGGTTTTCTAGTCCTCGCATACGCGATGCTCGGGCGGATGACAACGATTTTCTTCGAGTTTGTCTTTCAGGCCACAATCCTCCTCCTCGAGTACAACTACGGCTGGACGTAGTCGACGGCGCTCTAGCGTAGATTCATGCCATCTTCTTGGGGCGGTGAGGTTAGGTTTCTCATCATGTGGCGAGATTTGGTGTCAGGTGCTTCATATCTATACAAAGGGTTCAACGGTGACAACTACAGCTTCAGGGGGTTGGTCCTTAAGGGTACGCGCACGAAGACTTTTCGGCTATCATCGACAAGGTGTGTCGACGGCTCATTCTGATGAAAGTGGTGGTCGTTTGATGGTCTTGAAAATCTCGATATAATTTTTATTATGGTTAAGGTGCTTTGTACTTCTGATAAACTTTTATAATAGATTTAATCATTTTCGTAAATAAAAACTCCAGCGAGTAAGTGGCAACCAACATGCTCTCGAGGGAAGACACACACCCACGGGAGACGTACTTCGAGCTCCTCAAGATCATCACGATTGTCCACGCCACAAAGCACGACAATAATGAAAGTTCCAAGCGGTCTCCTTTTATGTTCATCTAGGAACTAGGATCCTCACGTCCTTGTAGTGGCTTTGTAGGTGCTCACTAATGCTGAGAATGCCGACCCAACGACATCCAAGTGTGTCTCGAGCCCCTTCAAGCCATCATCAACAGTGCCGAGTTTTCTCCCACACCGCCACAAGTGTTGGCCACAAACCTCACACAATGACACCATGATCTCGATCGTGTGCCCACGAAGTGGCCCACCTAGGAGCCTCCCTAAGGGTAGAATTTCACAAAGTAGGCTCTCCTCGCCCTACAAAAATTCTTGAGTCCTTACACGTGGAACAGAAAAACTCTCAAGTGGTTCTAATGGTCTAGAAGGTGCCGACGTACCCTTCAAGAGTGATAAGCAAAGGAAAGTCACTTGATAGAAACTTCTCATAAGATCTTCAACCAAAGCTCTCTCATGAACTCATATGGTCTCTCACACACACGGAAAAATATATGACTCTGGTGAAATGGATGAACTTAAGGTGTAGGGCTTCAAGAAAGGGAGAAGTTCTTGGCCTTGAAGAATCGAGAAATGCTCTTGGAATCACCCAACACTTCCTTCTTCCTTCTTTTTGCCTTGGATCTCTCTTGATCATTTGTTGTGGCGGTTGGATGGAGTGGAATGGTTGAAAACTTACTTCACTAGACCTTCCAAAACTAAGGGATGTGATGATGTATATAGAGTCCAAGAAATATGTTCGATAACTTGTAAAGATAGCTGGTCTAGAAGTACCAGAAGAAAGTAATAATTGTTGAAGCTTCCAAGCACGTCCAAATATTTGAACAATCAAAGTATGTTCAGGAATCAGACAAAAAAAGACAGTACTTGAAAGTACCAAAAGAAAATAGGACGATGGTTTTGAACAACAAATGTGACTCCTTTCCGCGATACTTTAAATGGCTCAGAATTACCGAGTAAAACCAATATCTCAGAAGTACCGCACTAGACAGAGCAACTCTCAACCAGAAATTATGTAGAAAAGGCCTAAGTCGTAGCTCGGAAGTATCGAGCAAGAAATCTGTGGGGGTACTGGAAGACTCGGAAGTGCATTTTTTTTTGTTGGAAGGTGTCATAGCTAATAGAGAAATCTCTTAGTTAGTTAGGCTTGGAAGCATCGACAAAAAAAGGTGTGTCAGTTCGGATGTTATGAAAAGCTAGGTTTGAACTCTATGTTGTAGTATAGTCTATACCTACTAATAAAAGAAATAGGTATTCTTGACCCGTCATACTATTTTGTAGAAAACCCCTTATGTTTTTTATAATCACCCGCAGTACATACTAATCGATTTTAAAAAAAATCATATCTTTTTAACCTTAACTCCAAATTTAACATGTTATATATGAAATTTGATTAAAAAATATGTAGAATTGAATTTGATATTATTTTACATGCTAATCATTTAAAAAAATGCTATTTACGATGAAACCTTAATCAATAGCGCATGATCAATCTTTCCTTCGTACCGGTGCCGATCCAAATTGAAAATAAACACTTCGACAAAACCAGAATGGGGAACAAAAACAATATCTGTAACCACGCATGGATGCAATTTAACATGTTATATATGAAATTTGATTAGAAAAATATGTAGAATCTGAATTTGATATTATTTTACCTGTTAACCATTTAAAAAATGCTATTTACGATGAAACCTTAATCAATAGTGCATGATTAGTCTTTCCTTCATACCGGTGCCGATCCGAATTGAAAATGAACACTTCGGCAAAACCAGAATGGGGAACAAAAACAATATCTATAACCACGCATGCACGCCTCGTCAAAACCTCACAGAAAAAATATTTATCATCCTGTGTCAAGAAGGAGACGTCTTAAGATTGACAACATTCAAACATGTTGTGATGGTGTCAATACTGAGGCCAGCATCGACGAAAGCGAAAAGAAGGATAAATAGAAACACAGATGTGATCCATTTGTTGAAATAAAGGACGTGGACCTTTAACCCTAACTCCAATTAACATGTTATATATGAAATTTGATTAGAAAAATATGTAAAATTTGATTTTGATATTATTTTACCTGTTAATCATTTAAAAAATGCTATTTACGATGAAACCTTAATCAATAGCGCATGACTAGTCTTTCCTTTATACCGGTGTCGATCCGAATTTAAAATGAACACTTCGGCAAACCAGAATGGGGAACAAAAACAATATCTATAACCATGCATGCACGCCTCGTCAAAACCTCACAGAAAAGATATTTATCATCCTATGCCGAGAGGAAAATGTCTTAAGATTGAAAACATTCAAACGTGTTGTGATGGTGTGAACACTGAGGCCAGCGTCGACGAGAGTGGAAAGAAGGATAAATAGAAACACAGATGGGATCCATTTATTGAACTAAAGGACGTGGACCTATGGACTCATGGTTATTAGATTAGTGAGTGTTTTTTTCACCCGTTGCAACACACATGCTCATGTGCTAGTAGTAATCCTAAGTGCTCAATAGTATTGGAAGACAAATATCCATATATAGTGGATCTTAGGGATACTAAGAATTAGGTGGCCATAGTGGTTAATTTTTAGGACTTTGAATCAGGATCTTCATGAATTTCAACATCAGAGTAGCTTTGCTTGTGGGCCACTTGATAATAATGTGAATCTTGGATTCACCAAGAGGCCGTAAAAAAATCTAAGATTTGAGGTCGACAATAATTTTAAAATTGTAGGTAGAGATTACCAGGATGTTCCACTTGAAGCCATGGGACTTCATTGTGAAATAAAGTCATTAGAAACATTAGTCCCCTCCAAAACCCTTTGATATCTTGTCCAGAAATTCGAAAACCTTCTACCAAAGGCATATCATCATTTGAAAAATCTTAATTCGACAACCTTCTACCAAAGGCATCTTATTTGAAAAAAACTTTCAAGATTTCTCGGATGATCTACAAGTCAAAAGTCAGATTGTCGAGAAGAGGTGTGCGATCCTGCTGGCATATCTGACAAGTGCCACGCCGACAAGGGGATCGACGATCAAGGCCGGCCCAAAGTCAAACCAACCCGTCAGGATGGCGCGGCGACACGCAAATGTTGCACCTTGGATGTTGCACGCCATCAGGGGCTAGATGTATGAATAAGTTGTCTGACGGGTCAACATGACTGTAGCCTAAACAACATCCTTTAGTACAAACTAGTAGACTGCCCGTGCGTTGCCACGGGCCAACAAATGAATTTGTAAACAATGCCAATTTTACTCCCCATGTTCAACCACAACACAAATGCAAGCACCTTCATCTCTCTATTCTTACAAATATCACATACCCCATGATCGCTCTTTCCCATTTAACTTGTTGTCCGTCATCTTCTCCGTTCATGCATCATTCATCCTCTTAATCTATTGCCCCTTGATTTTACATGTAGCTTCCATGTTGTTGCTCTGTTGTCTCGGATCGTAAAATAACAACCGACCATGTCACCTTCTTCCCGATCTATGCCTAATCCAAGGAAGCTAAATCTAGCCGAATGCTCCTGCATTGTTAGGAAAGAACAAACTTATGTATGGAAACACATATCAAAATATCATTATATGCAGTGTGTACATCACATGCTTATGACTATGTTGTGACAAATAGTTCTTGTCTATCTCTCGATTTCCTTTAGATACGTTTCTCCAAGCATCCATTTAAATTTCCACTCTCACCAAAATATCTACTTTCATGTGCTCCTCCAACCCCATAAATAAGCCTTATTCTTCCACCTCCACGAGGTTTCCTTTGCATTGTTGTGTTGCACATGTTATATATGAAAACAAGGCAAGCGAGTCGCATCGTTTTGTCTCTAAAGCAAATTCTAGGCTTCCTCATGTTCAACACAGGTACCAAATTAAAGATGCAAAACTTTAAGACGACTAACATTTCTTGCACAAATCCTCTTGCCAAATGATGGAGCTTCAAATTTTCTGTCAACAAAATCACCCGAGTGCCGTGTATTAAAATGTTCGAGTAATAAACATATACAACAAATTATTTAGTCTATGAGATTATGATAGTAAGGAGTATAAACTATGAAACTTAGATTGGAATCTCACGAGGTCAGTACAACTTACATGAAGTTCCTAATGAATATAAGTTGAAGATTTCATAACATATTAGTAGTATTTCAGTGATAGTTGCACCATAAAGTTTTCAGTTCAGTTTCCCTTCTAAGAAGGGCCAAATCCATCGGAAATTTGTTTTGAAGGCCGAGCTCCATGGAGGCCTCCAAATGCAAATTTCAAAATTTGTAAAATACATATTTTTTACATCTCAATAAAATCTGAAAAAAATACAGATATATATGAAGGCATAATGCACAAGTGTGTAAATTTTCATCCCGAAATACGTTGAAATGAGGGTTGTGCAAAAAAGACAAATCTGAGACTATTTAACACATGATACTATTCATCCTCTTAGGCCATGAATTTTTCTTTTTTGTACAGGTCGTATTTCAATCTATTTTACCTCGAAATTTTGCGCACATACGTCTCAAAAATTCGGCCTCCATGGAGGCCGAGTGCCAAAATGCCATTCTCCAAAACATTCCTTATAAACAACCGGAACTCTGCGCCTTAGTAGGTTTCCCGAAAAAAGAGACGCTTGCACCATCATGGATGGCTGAGTACTTCGCATGCAATTTCTCAGATAAGAATGCACTGGTAGCTCCAATTTGTGATGCTTGAGAGAGCTAGGCCAATTATATGATATACAGTAATTGCATACATATCTACCATGGAACATGCTATTATATACTGGTCAACCACATACACGTTTGTGATGTTAGAAAAGAAAACTGATGGGCAAAAAAACAAAGGATTTAAGATTTATTTGACAGACAAATTCGATATTAGTGCTACCAAGCATTATATGCAATTTATATTAATCCCAAACATTGAATATATATCTTAAAAAGATTGAATTCATAGTTATACAGAAGATCCAAATAGTTGATGATATATAGAGGTCAGGAGCTTGCCATATTTAACTTGGGACTCATGAACTGAAATTCAACAACAAAACAATATATGTAGGAAAAAAACTGAACAAAACCTTCGTATATACAATAGTTTTGTGCAATGTGACAACGGTACATTCTTGTCTCTTGGTTTGCTATACATTGCTAAAATATACAAAATGTTAAGTTCCACTCCGTATCATTCAGGCCCCTGTAATGTTATTTGAAATTAGTATCATAATATATGAAGGTACAAGTTAAAGAAAGGAAAATAACAGACTTCCAATGAATTCTCTTTCTAAGTGTCCTTTTCTATAGGACCATTCCTTGTTAAATATGTGAATTTGTACTGGCTGGAAATAAATAAGTATCAGCTGCAGTGATAACTGTGCATGGTCATAGTTCTTAAATGGTCCAGAAAAAATAGGAACAAATTTTAAGTTACTTGTTAGATCTTAAGAACAGAATCGAGAATGAACAAATGCGACACCAGAAAAACAACAGTACACTGGTTTAGGCCAGGAGCTCTCGCCCACACGGTCCTTGACGTTGAGGGCGAAGTAGCTCCTAGTGGCTGTGAGTGCTTGGAGGCCTGACTCGCAAAATTCACTCACGTTTTTCCTGGCATTTTTTTTCTTCAAAAACCTTGTTGTTTACAAGAGTGTTAGTAGTAAATCAACACTGTTTGGGGGGGGGGGCTGGTCCCACTGGCTACACCATCTCTTTATTTCTTTAAAACCTCACACAAACAAAACCATTTCTAATCCAACAAACTGAAAGCACGGAAAATAGTAGTTTTTTGCCAAAAAACCCTCAAAAGAACAAGCAAATTAGTACTACTACGTTTTAGCCCTAATCTATACGAAAAGCTGATCAAATTGTTAGTCACTCCTCAAAATTACATCATATTAGAGTATAAGCTGAAAACTACACAACAAAGTCAGGAACTAACTTAATTATTTACGTAGCTTTGAATCTCCATGGTCATTAGAAATACATTAAATCATGGTAGCTAACAAAGTTTGTCAACCAGAATTATAGAACAAATTGCAAAATAAACCACCTAAGCACGTCCAGGAAACCTTTACTATCCTGGTGCACCCACAAGGAATACCTTTTCACAACGGGCAAGGCGCATGCATGGCTAATAGAGTTTCTGCTCAGGTCCAAGAGGATGTGACTGAAGCAATATGGTGATAGGGGAATCGCCTTGGCCTCGCCCCCTCCTACCCACAGCTGCTACGGGAGGGTCGACGGCACCGTGACAACAATTCTCCAGCGGCTCGACGGTAGTGTGACAACAATTCTCCAGCGGCAATCCAACCCTGACTCTATTCTCTTTGATCGCAGTGATGAAGGCAGATCATAGCAAGACTTCTGCAGTTAAAATAAATAAATATATATTATACAAAAAATATTATGATGAACAAACAAAATCCTAATCTGTCATTTAAATTGATAGAAAGCCTTGAGAAAATCAGTAAAGTAGAGTCTGAAAAGGCTTGCTAGAAGTAATCTTGCATGCACCTTAGTTTTCCTTCTAAAATCAAGAAATCCATGAGTAGTCCTTAACTTCTTTCCTTCAGTGCATGCCTCAATGATATGTTGAGACCAGAATAAACATATACCAGCCACTACTATTTCACACATAGTTAATCGCCCGTGCATTGCAACGGGGGCAAACATATTATAGTGGTTCAAAGTATGCTGTCTTAACACATACCTTTACGATTCTTATACACGAGAGGCATTGATGATTTTTTACTGTTAAATTTTGTATTGTCTCTCCCTCCCTCCCTTCATTCTGCTCTACTCTTCCAGCCATTTGTGCCTTATTGAGTGTCGCACCATAAGCTCGCTGTACTTCTTGTCTGCCTCGCCCAACCAACTTCTTCAGCCTCCAATTGTACACACGATAACATTATTCTCAGCGTAATCTTAGGGCGAATACTACAAACCTTTATCAATAGAGAGAGGGGGGATCATGTGAATTGATCAGTCACGGTTCCATGAGAAATAAGTTTTATGCTATATATTTAGTTAATTGCGAAATCGAGCATTTTTTTGTGTCATCCATTTCCTTTAATCATGGTGTGCTCCTAGTACATATATTTAGTTAACTGAGAAATATGATCTTACATTATTGGGATTTTCTGACTCACTTATTGTTTTTGGTGGTAGCAAGTCCTGGTTCTGCATTATTTCATCATGGTGTGCTCCTAGTACATATATATGAGATGAAAACCAAAAGCACCTATACGTGAAGGAAGCAAGGAAACATCATTTAGTATAATCAGTCATACCTTTGAGTGCAATTCATGTACATCTCTATCCTTTGAGATCAATATGTGCTACAATACGATGCAAAATCCTTCAATCCTTGAGGAGGATAGCATGTAGGCTCATGTGTACAGATGTTGTATATATAACGACTACAGAAAGACCCCAACGAACCTTCCAAGATCCATATTCATAATAAAAATCACAGCCAGAGTTTTGAACATAATTATTAACAGGAAATAGTTCTGCTGGACATGGACATACCATGCAATCAAGATCATTATTATCATGGGACGAAGTGAAGCTTCCAGGGCCCACCTATTGTACTTTGTCTTGCAGATGATTTTCCTTCTTGACAAAATTCAGCACCGGACACTATAGATTGATTATCAACAGAATTCTCTCCTAGCATCAGTTAGTTCAACTGCATTAAACTTCAGAACCTGCTCCTTAGATCATCATCCATTGGAGTACTTGTGGTGGGTAGATATGGTGCTTGTCGAGTTGTCGTCCCTGATGCCTACCCATGGAAAACAAAATCCACTATAGTAGAAGCCTCCGGCTTGTCCTCCAAGTCAAGGTTGCTGGATCCATGATGTGCTTCTCGAGCTCCATGACCACGGCCTGGTAGCGGTCGTCATTGATGCGCTGGTGGACGAACTGGCCAGTTAGGCGCATGCGTCGAGTGGACCGGCAGCATAATGGGGTGGTGGTGTGGTGTCGTTGACATTGAGCCGAGGCAAACCATGGAGTCGGGCTGCGGCCGACGACCGGGCGGCCCTGGCCATGCCGATGTAGGCGGTGGCTAGATGATGCCTGCAGGACGCGGCTCGGCAAGGGGGGTGATGGAAGCGGACGAAAGTAGGATTGCGGCGAAGGGACTTGGCGGCAGTGCCGCCCAAAACCTAGCTTTCGTCGCTCGTCATCCAGCCATGAAAGGCGTGGCCGCGCATGGCGTAGGAGGGGGCAGCGGGGGCGATCTGTTTTTCCTGAGATTGTGGGATTTGGAATCCTCAAGTCCTCTTTTTTTCCTTTTTTAACGAAGGGATACGGGTGTCGAATTTTTGCATTCGACAGAGTCTGGGACGAACGGACGACGTATGAACTGTGCAATTAGGAGTGGAGAAGATAACGACAATTGATTAAAGATTGATTGTGATTTATTCCTTTCCATATAAAAGATAATAAATATACCGAAAATTGATTAAAGATTGAATATGAAAGCTACCAAATATACAGAAAATTAATTAAAGATTGATCGTGATTTATTCCTTTCCATACAAAAGTTACCAAATATACTAAAAATTAATTAAAGATGGAACATGAAAGTTACCAAATATATCAAAAATTAATTAAAGATTGATCATGATTTATTCCTTTCCATACAAAAGTTACCAAATATACCGAAAATTAATTAAAGATTGATTGACATTTATTTCTTTCCATACAAAAGTTACTAAATATACTGAAAAATGATCTTATTGGCAGATAAAATCGGTTTGAAAGATCGTGGGCTAAAAGAAAACCGTATGAAAAAAAACCAGACGAAGGTGGGAGGGGAGACGAAAAAAACCCAAGAAAAGAAGCTACCAACTCCCCCTTTAGGAGTAGAGATAATACAATGGTGATTTTTTTCCAACAAAGGGTGGATTTTATTCACTCAAAATGAAGCATGAAGAGAATACGTTTTATGAACACAGTACAAATGCAGACGTTCATACATACGCAAATACACTCACCCCTATGGATGCACATACACATACCCTAACTCTATGAACACCACTAAGAGACCGAGCCGACACATCTTGATATTGACGAAATCGCTATAGACGCCTTCGTAGTCGACGAGAACGTATCCTCCAACTGAACACACATCGCCGAAAGACCTGAATTAAATTCAGGAAAGTGCGAGCACCGGTGTCAAGTCTAGGACTTGAATCCTGGTGGGCTGGGGATACCACTGTCCTCCTGACCATTCAATCACACGTTGGTTCACGCATCAAGAGAATACTAAGACAATGAGCACACGACCAACCTGTGCATGTGTAGGATGTACACAACTAACACCAACGCATACCAACAACTAGCAAAATCATATAAGACCGAAATTATGCCAAGGTGGATTAAAAAACTTCAAAACGATCAAAACAATAATCAACATTCCATCAATCATCTCTCGACATCACAAATACAACGAGAAGAGTTCTCCAACAACAACGACTTCAGAAAGGGAAAAACACTTGAGCGCCGCCGTAGCTAGATCCAACCACCAAATGCCAGATCATGTATTTCTCCCTGAAGAATAAGTCCAAGCAAATCGAAGCAGTGCCTGCAACAAGGTAATGACATAGTAAGAAATATCATCATTGCCAGGTGTAACCAAAAGGTTTCAAACCTAGAGTTTTTACCCCCCGATGTTCAGGATAGATACCATGGTGCATGAGGGACTGGACAAATCTAGTAGTGGATTAAATAAGGCCTTAGCACGATGAATTCCTGACTATCTACTATAATAAGGTTTTCCCGACTCCAGTGAGAAGGAGGCGATGATGGTGTCGCGTTTTCGACTTGCTTTAGTGCTTGTAGTTGTCGCTAGGTGGCTCATGGACCTGGTTATAACTTTTGTGACCTCTGATATGCTATGTACTGTCATAATTGATTATGAATATATTGAAAATTTCTACTGGAAAAAATTGAGGACAAGGCAGATAGGGGTGGTAGTAGCTTTTTGGTTTTCGAGGGGTCACTAGAGTACTTACTTGTAAGTCTAAATAAATGTCATCTTCTATTCTTAAATAGTTGTAACCCACTACCTAATTTTCCTCCTCATGCAACCATGTCACATCATCAAGTCATGCATGCATGTGGTCATAAGTACTTATTTTCCTCTTCATGTAAAATGTCACATTATCAAGTCATGCAAGTGGCCATAAGTTACAATTTGTGCACTGATCTATCCGTTGTTTCACTAATTTTTGTGTGGGCATAAACGGTATATACATTGGATGCTTATAACAAATAAATGTAGATCATATTACAATTTTTTGTTTAAAATGGCACCCAGTTTACTTCAATCCAATAGTTTATATTTTATACATCATTTTGTCAAATGCTTCATCTGATTTATTTATTTTAAAATATATAGACCAGGAGCAATCTTAAATTTGTTTCTACAATAATGTTAGGTTTTTAACACCTATTTATGCATTTGTGTATTATCTTTCCGGGAGTAACGTGCGGGGCATCATCTACTACCCCTATAAAAGCAAGAGAGGTGGAGATCCAAACAATCAGGTCCATTCATCAACAAGATCTAATGGCCCTTAATCCTTCGATGTTTAACGCTACAAACCACGCATTAAGCCACTAATAATCCATCGATCTAACCCTGCCCCGTCGTTAAAAAAAAAACGCATGCCCGCACGTCTGCACGATCTCTCGCCCCCTCCTCCTCCTCCTTCCAACGGACGCCACAACATGGGCGATCCTCCCGCAGCCGTTAGCCGCGGGAGCCGCCCGTCAATCCTCCCGCGCCGTTAGCCGTGGGAGCCTCCGCCGGAGCCGCCCGCCACGCCCTTCGCTGCGGGTCGTCGCGGGCCGCCGTGGACCGCCGCGCCCTTCGCCGCGAGAGCCGCCGCCGGATCCGCCCGCCACACCGCTTGCCGCCAACCTCCCGCCGCTCGGTCCCGCCACACCGTCGGCCCCATCGCATAGAGCCGCCGCACCATCAGGACGCCGAGCCCTCACCTCGACCCGCCGCAGCTTCAGCGTCGCCGCCCCTCACATCTCCGTGTCGCCCCCACCCATCGTCTCGCCTCGCTTGTCCTCGGCCATCGGGGACGCCACCTGGCCGGCCGACCGGGACGACGCCCGATGACTGATGGCTACCCCGTCGTCGTCTATCCCCGTCCTCAACCGGTGTGCCGACGTGGCACCACGGATCTATCATCTCCCGGCCTTCCTGACGCGGTGGCCCATGGGGCGAGCGACGAAGGGGCTTCGCCATGGCCTTCGTTTTCCTCTTGTTCATCTTCTCATCCATGACAGTTATATCTTCTTGGCCTCAAGCTGTTGGAAATATGCCCTAGAGGCAATAATAAAAGTAGTTATTATTATATTCCCTTGTTCATGATAATCGTTTATTATCCATGCTATAATTGTATTGATTGGAAACTCAATTGCATGTGTGGATACATAGACAACACTGTGTCCCTAGTATGCCTCTAGTAGACTAGCTCATTGATCAAAGATGGTCAAGGTTTCCTATCCATAGACATGAGATGTCATTTGATAACGGGATCACATCATTAGGAGAATGATGTGATGGACAAGACCCAAACTATGAACGTAGCATATGATCGTGTCAGTTTATTGCTATTGTTTTCTGCATGTCAAGTATCTGTTCCTATGACCATGAGATCATGCAACTCACTGACACCGGAGGAATACCTTGTGTGTATCAAACGTCACAACATAACTGGGTGACTATAAAGATGCTCTACAGGTATCTCCGAAGGTGTCTGTTGAGCCGGCATGGATCGAGACTGGGATTTGTTACTCCGTATGACGGAGAGGTATCTCAGGGCCCACTCGGTAATACAACATCACAATAAGCCTTGCAAGCAATGTGACTAAAGTGTTAGCCATAGATCTTGTATTACGGAACGAGTAAAGAGACTTGTCAGTAACGAGATTGAACTAGGTATAGAGATACCGACGATCCAATCTCGGGTAAGTAACATACCGAAGAACAAAGGGAACAACATACGGGATTAACTGAATCCTTGACATAGAGGTTCAACCGATGAAGATCTTCGTAGAATATGTAGGAACCAATATGGGCATCCAGGTCCCGCTATTGGTTATTGACCGTAGAGGTGTCTCGGTCATGTCTACATAGTTCTCGAACCCGCAGGGTCTGCACACTTAACGTTCGGTGACATTTCGGTAGTATTGAGTTATGTATGGTGGTGACCGAAGGTTGTTCGGAGTCCCGGATGAGATCCAGGACGTCACGAGGAGCTCCGGAATGGTCCGGAGGTAAAGATTGATATATAGGAAGTCCCGTTTTGGTCACTGGAAAAGTTTCGGGTACTTCGGTAGTGTACCGGGAGTGCCGGGAGGGTACCGGGGGACCATCGGGAGGGGCCTCTCGCCCCAAAGGGCCTCATGGGCTGTGGGAGGAGGTAAACCAGCCCCTAGTGGGTTGGCCGACCCCCCCCCCCCCAACAAGGCCCATGCGGCTAGGGGTGGGAAAGCCCAAGTGGAGGAAAGGAAAACCAAGTGGGGGAGGAATCCTACTCCTAGTAGGATTGGAGTTGGACTCCTCCACCTCCCCACTTCGGCCGACCCTAGGGGAGGATCCCTAGGGCGCCGACCCCTCCCCTCCCTCCTATATATACTAGAGGGAGAGAGGACCAAAGCACTTCAACCCCAAAGGCCACGGTGCAACCCTCTCTCCCGATAGATCGATTCCTCTAGTTTTCAGCAGCGCTTAGGCGAAGCCCTGCTGGAATAGTTCCACCACCGCCGCCGCCGCGCCGTCGCGCTGCCGGAGAACTCTTCTACCTCTCCGCTCCCTCTTGCTGGATCAAGAAGGCGAAGATCGTCATCGAGCTGTACGTGTGCTGAACGCGGAGGTGCCGTCCGTTCGGCGCTAGATCGTGATTGGATCGCAGGACGGCTTGCGATTTGGATCGCGAAGACGTTCGACTACATCAACCGCGTTTCTTAACGCTTCCCGCTTAGCGATCTACAAGGGTATGTAGATCCACTCTCCCTCTCGTAGACGCTCATCATCATGGATAGATCTTGCGTGTGTGTAGGAAATTTTTTGTTTCCCATGCAACGTTCCCCAACACAAGCACCACCACCTACAGGATCCAGGCGAGCGAGGAGCAGCCGCGGCTGATCCTGCACCATCCCGTCACGCGTGTAGCCGACGTCCACCATCGGCACCACCATCTGATGTGCAGGTACGGCGAACAACCCCATCTCCCTCCTAATCCTTTTTTTCTGCCCTCACATGGATATGCAGAGGTAATGGAGGCTGTGCACTTGTCACTTGTCTCAGAATCAATTGATTCATGGTGTTACTGTCTGTTTAGACATCTGCATATTACCGTTTCACTGAAACTCACACTCCTTGATTCAATGCCGCAGGCGGGAGCTGCCGCCCCCGCCGGGGACATGGACATACGCAGGGCGGCCGCTGGTGAACGATGCCGTACGTGCCGTCGCGCCTCCGCGCTGCCGCACCGCGGGCGCACAGGGGAACTGCCATATCAGTTGTACGGTCGCTTCGAACTGAGTTGTACTGAATTTTTCTATATCCAAGCTGAATTGTTCATTAAGCAGCTCGCTTGTCTCGTGGACTAACGATTTTACATGAGCAGTCATTCTCTGTACTGACATGTGTTTGCTTAATTTAGTGTGGCTCATTAATCGGTAGATGCAAAATTCAGCAAAGTATACTTTTGCGTAGGAGTTACTGAGGTAGGGTGACTTGGGTAGGCCCAATTCAGTAATGTAGCATACATCTCAGTATGCACGTGTTACTTGGGATTTATACTAGATTGTGCAGTACAAGGATTGGATTATTTCATAGACTTATTTGAGGACACGATTTAGGCTCTGTTTGTGTCACACCCAGGCCTCTCACTACGGTGACGCCGGACATCGAGTCACAGGTCCACACGTCACCGACAAATGGACCCGTGAAAGAAGCTGGGCCTACCGATCAGGATGACAACGATGAGGAGGAATTGATAGTGTGACGTGGTGGGGTCCCACCTGTAAGGGCGTGAGCGTGTGTCTACAGTTTTCTGCAGTATATTGTGAAAACCACAATGTGTTTTGCAATCACAGCATTTGCCATGGTACTTGGTGATCCGGTCATCAATATGTTAGTTCATGTTCTACCACATGCCCTCTCGACTGGCACTGTCAGCGGCAACGGGCAAATAGTCACACACGACATCATAGACGAGGCCTGCTCGTGGCTATATGCAAATGTGGTCGCCGACACCCGGGCAGGCTCAATGTATAGCATGCATACACATACTCTTTTCTTTATACTATGCATCTTGAATTCTGTGAGATATACATATACATTCCTTCCAAGTCATATACAGGTTAATGCCCAATTCTTTATTTTGTTTTTAGAAAACTGTATTATTTTCTGGAGATTTTATATTGCCTGACCAAGAATTTGGTTTCAAATGCTCCTGATGAAGCTTGAAAGTTGTTGAAGTGTAGTAAGACTCACTCTCAAATTCAGATTTATTCACCACTAAATTTCTATAAAGGGGCTTGCCAATCCACCTTACACATTGTACCAAAAATAGTGTTTCAAGAGAGCATGACAACTGAAATGCCTTCCCCCCCCTACATTTTAACCTTTGGGCGGGGGAACTTTGTCAAACATGGCATGGTGATGAAAATGTCTTCTTAGAAAATGAATTTATAATGAGAAGATATGTTCTAATTTGCTCTAGCTTTAGAAATATTGAAGATGTGTTAAGAGTTGTCTCTTTTTAATTAGCATGAATTATATAGCAGGCTAGCTAAATTATGCTCTCTTGTTCACTGATTATCTATGCAAACTGAAGAACCTCCTTTATTATTTCGTTTTCATATGCTGGTTTTCCATATGCTGGTGGTGCACACATGTCATTAGCTTCTCCTTTATTATTTCGTTTTTTCAGTTTACTGGAAATAGAAGTATCAAACTTCTATGCCTGTGGCACCTTCGATCTTCAGTTCATTGGTCTTTCATGTGCTGGTGATTGAGGCGAATCATCTTGAGGTGAAAGTCGTAAATCATCCTTTCGAGTTTTTGCTTTCTTTAAGGTGTTTTTATCTCCAAGGATGATATAATCATGTGTTTGCAATTTTACCTCGATGCATTCATTCATCTGGAAGCAAGTTTCACCAGTTGCAATTAATTCATTCTCCATGAGAGGAGTGGCAAAGTGTATTATTATTAGCAATATGTATTCTCCCATTCAAGTGGCACTACATCATTCTTGTCTGCATGGTCTTTATTTTGTTTGTCTTTCTACTCTGAACCGGAGTGATGTTTGTTTATTGGTTCTATGCAAACAAATAGATGATAGTACATCAAGGTGTCTTAATATGAATAATGCGACTAATATTTGAACTTTTGCTTTTCCCGAAACTCTCAGAGGTGTAGCATGCGACATTTACATAATGGTTTGGGATTTCAGAGTTGGTCTGTGCATTGGAGCATAACTGCAGCTGGGGTGACCATACGTAGATGCACACTGCCGTTTAAGACCTTGAAACAATGGCCTAGCAAGTTCTTCTCCTGATATCAGCTTCTGTGGCTTGAGTAAGCATCAACGGCATCCCTAGGCCCAACTACAAACACACAAGAGCAATCAATGGTGGCAGATTTTTGCATAATGTAACTTGAATTAGGATGTGACTGTTTGATTTATTTATGTATCTTGCTACTTCTGCAACCAAGTTTCGGAATAACATAATATGAAATGAATTCCTTGAAACTCACTTCTGAATAAACAAATTGCTGGGTCTCATACTGCCGTTTAACATTTTGTATTTTCTTAGTTCAATTGTGTTTCACAAATAACACGCCAGAAAATCATGTACTTGTCCTGGAATAACCTGTACAACTTCTTTTGTGCTAAAGAGACTACATGTTCCTGTAGGCTCTTTTGTTCAGTGTTGCACACCTCAAGCTTTATCAAAAAGAAAGAAACAACTTTAGTTTCTGAAAGATCCCTTTAGTTTCTGAAAACTAAAGAAAGAAACAACTTTAGTTTCTGTAAGTTCCCTTTAGTTTCTGAAACAAACATTTTTTCTTCAGTCTTATACATTCTTGAAACAACTTTAGTTTCGAGAAGTTTTACAAGATACTATGTACATTCTTTATTATTTTGGCAAGTTTAGATTATTTTTGGTACACATTTACTTTTTGCAAGTTGTGATTTTATTTTACATGAAGTTGTGATTATTTCCACGATTGTTAAACAACTACATTGCCTTGCTTATACTTTTGTTCATTTTATTGATATATTTTCTTCCTAGAACGAATGATAAAAGAAATACATTTTTTGAGTAAAAAAATTACATGGTAATACGTGCGTTGCACGTGCATGCTGACTAGTTTAGTTTAGTTCAAATAATACTACCATGGTGCGTGAGGGCATGGAGAGGATCCCACGGATAGGAAAGGGGCAGACGACGGTGGAGCCTTAAGCCTAGCCAATAATGATACGTTGAACAGTTAGATCGTGCCTCGATCGCATCGGATGCTTGGTGGACAACATGGCTGCAGCATGAGACATGAGAGAGAAGGATGGGGAGACACCGATAAGAGTGAGGTAAGACAGTGATGTGTTTTCCGTAAAGAAAGGGGTCTCACTTGAAAGAATTAAAATCAACGCAATGTCAGAAAGTGCATCTCCTGCTTTTCATGTAGCAAAGCCAGTCTCGAACTCTCGACAATGCGGCACCCAACGAACAAAAGATAGAGTGTTGCAGGACATTGCCAGGAGGACAGGAGGTCCTAATTTTAATACAATTTCTCGTATTCTGATGCTCGTTCCACTAATGAGGCCAGGAGGACAGAAGGTCCTAATTACGTTGTTGAGGAAGATGGAACTCCCTGGTTCTAGGAAATATATTTATTGCCGAGTAGTTGGGATCCTCAGCTGCGGCAATGGCCACCGCTTGTTCATGTGCTACTGGTTGATCTTGGCTTGACGGGGTGGGCAGTCCTTTGTGCTGCATGTAACTAGCTTTTGTTGCCTGTTACAGAACCTTCTATGTTTTATCTCGTTACTATTACTACTAGCAAAAGAGTCAGTACGTTACAGCGGAAGAAAACAATACGACACGTCTCTAATTCAATAATCACTAGCAAAAGGGCCCGTGCGTTGCAACGGGATAAAAAAATGTCCACGTACTTTCTTAATAACAAAACACAGCATGCAAGGCACAATAATCAAGCTCTTCTTTTTTAGTGAAAGACTCATTCATGGTAAACTCTAATGTATATTTCAAGGCAGATGCACGATGTTTATTATCATATGATTTCTATAACCATAAATGCAATTAAATTGCAGATAGAAAATGTATTAAATGAGATACTTTTACTTTATGAAATATAATCAAGCTCTTCTTTTTTAGTGAGAGACTCATTCATGGTAAACGGTAATGTATATTTCAAGGCAGATGCACAATGTTTATTATCATATGATTTCTATAACCATAAATGCAATTAAATTGCAGATAGAAAATGTATTAAATGAGATACTTTTATGTTATGAAATATCTTAAACTTTGTGAACCGTAAAATTTCTAGAAATTTAGAAAATCAAATAACATACTTAGAGTTTGAACCTACTTGAATTGAAACTATGTGTAATATGTAAATATTTTATTTGGATCTTTAATGGTCCATATAAGCAAACAAAAAATTTACAAGGCTTTTGAATAAAGTTTGGATGTTCAAACAATCCAAAAGTTTTTTGAATTACAAAGAAAATAGAAAAGGATAAAAAAAGGAAAATAAAAGTCTTATTTTGTTCGGCCTAAGCCCAGCCCAGTAGAACGTCCTCTGAAGGAGTCCCCGTCCTCCGTCCATGTGCTCTTGCTGTCAGTCGTATCTTGTCCGTCTGATAGCGGACGTATATTTTTCTTTCCTCTCTCTGAGTATTGGGTATTCCCTGCGCTTCTCCTCCGTCCACGTGCTCTTGCCGTCAGCCGTATCTTGTCCGTCTCGTAGGATAAACTGAACCCACCCCTCACCCTCTGTTTGTTTATTATATCCGAAGAGGCTTGTTGATTGTCTACTTGCAGACATATATAAATCGGTGGGATTCGGTGTAAAGCAGCAAGGTGGTACTATATAAATCCAGTGATCGTCCCAGCCAATACCAGCAATTAGGTTTGCCTGGATGGGCTAAGGCCCAGTCTTCGCTTGGCCCAGCAATTATGGTTTTTAGGTAGACCAAGTGGAACGAATCATTTTCTTTCTACGTCGACCAGGAACGAACGAATCGTTTTGTACGTACGGGCAGAAACACGCAACGCGCTTTTGACCAGATAAAAAAACGGTCTTGACGTACGGGCAGAAACGCTTATGCGTATATTAGTAGGTATATAGGAAATGTGCCCGTGCGTTGCAACGGGGAAACAAAATCCTTGCGCGCTCCTAGTTACCCATTTAATTTTTTTGCCATTTTCCTTTTCATCACCATCGCTAATGATGCTCATATTGTCCATCTATTCAGGACAGATGTGATCAATCGCAAGACGATGTGCTTTTCATCATACTTTGGCACAACATAGGTGCGTCGCTACAGAGTAAACGGTGAAGAATGAGTCCTCTTCCTATGTGTTGGTGATGGGTGCCAGCAGGTTCAGCACGCGTCATGCGGCGTGTGGTGGAAATCGCGAGGTCCTCTTCGTTGATCAGGCGTATATAATAAAAAGGCGGCCATATTGAGCTCGCCACCATCATATTGCAGCGGTAGTCAGCCCACCGGCATTTAAGTCATTTAGATCGGTTGTTGCAGTTCAATGATCATGTACATAGCTTCGCCTCAGACTCTCTTTTCATTATTATTTTGTTGTCACGTTGCTCTCATGCAATCAGCGTATATTTCCTTTCTCTCTCTCTCTCTCTCTCTCTTTCCTTTTATCCTTCCTTCTTTAATTTTCATGCAATTAGTGTATATTTCCTTCCTTTTATTCTTCCTTCTTTAATTCTCATGCAATTAGTGCACATTTCCTTTAGGGCAGCAGCGACTCCTTCCTTCTTTCTAATTCTCATGCAATTAGCATTTATTTCCTTTCTCCTTCCTTCTTACTTTCCTTTCGTATTTTTCTGTTTCTCTTTCCTTTCGCCTCTATTTTCTTGTATCGTATAGCCACAACACCGAGGCTCCTTGTTGATATGTACAATTCATAGGCCTATATAAATTGCTGAAATTTAATTGAAAGGGGCGAGGTGGGACTAATTATTTGGCAATAAACCACTAATTATTTTCCATGATCATAAGCATGTTCGGCCGCCCAGGCTTGGCCAAAATAAAGTTCAAGTAGGTTAAGTTTCTTACAACAAACATGAAAGGCCGACCTGTTGAGTTGGCTAGCGGCGCTATGCCTCGTTCTAGGCGACCCCGGTTCAATTCCTGGCGGAGACAAATATTTTTTGACCTTCCGAGACAATGCACTTAAGGAAAACGGACTGCGGGTTGAATAAAAAATAGCGGGGGTTTTCCGCAAAAGTATCGCGACGGTGAACCCACGGAGTTAATCCGTGCTTTATTATTAGGGAAAGATGACTCAAGATCCCAATAGATCCACGTCCTTTATTTAAACATGCCATCCCATCTATGCTGCATAAGATGAACATCACTTTTTTTTTCATGCGATCTTTTGCCGATGCACGTGTGGTTATTGATGGTTTCTTTTGTCTTCAATCCGATTTTGATTTGGTGTTCATTTGCAACACGGATCGGCCTCTCTCTCTGCAGAAGATGAACATCAACTTTCTTTTTTCCATGTGATGTTTTGCCGATGCATGCATGTGTGGTCATTGATGGTTTCTTTTGTCTTCAATACGATTTTGATTTGGTGTTCATTTGCAACACGGGTCGGCCTCAGTACGAAAAAACCCGGATTTTGAGCTATTGATTAGAATTACACCATAAATAATTTTTTTAAAATATTAGATAGGTAAAATAACATCGTATTCAGATTGTACACATCACTATTGATTATAATTACACCATAAATAGAATTAAAAAAATTAATAGGTAAAACAACATCATATTCATATTATACACATTTTTCTAATCAAATTTCATATATAATAATTTAAAACTGGAGTTACGGTTGAAAGATATGATTTTTAAAAAAAATTGTCACTTATAGTTGAACTGCAGATTAATGAATAGAAACGCTTGGGGTTTTCTGAAGAAATACAAAAGACGGTTCTTTTTACTTAAGTTCGGACTGCGGGTTTATTTCACGAAAACGGAAGGGGGTTTCTGAAAAATAAAAAAAACGATTCGTTTTCGTAACTTAAGTCCGGACTACGGGTTGATTTCAGGAAAACATAGGGGGTTTTCCGTAAAATGAGTGATGTACGACCAGAAGCACAACTCGCTTTTTTTAATTAGTCATCATATCTTGAAGCGGGCAAGAATAAAGGATTCACAATATGGAATTCC
Source organism: Elymus sibiricus (assembly GCA_039707655.1). NCBI lineage: Eukaryota > Viridiplantae > Streptophyta > Magnoliopsida > Poales > Poaceae > Elymus > Elymus sibiricus. Next base: position 447,896,412 of record CM077667.1, on the reverse strand, counting down.
ATTACTAGAATACTCCTAGTTATTACTATAACTTAAAAATCCATAAGAGGATTGTGTGGGCTGTTAGCAGTAGGGCGACCCCCAGGTCTGATCAATCCAAAATACTAAGGCTGGGTTGAGATTTCTCTCTAATATTCCTAGACTTGCAGTTATTTTGAGCTTATGTCTACGAATACTGAAGTAGTATGGTCTCTCTCGCGATCTCATATGTTTAGCCTATTGGCTTATGTCTGGGCTATAACTACCCCACGATGCTTTTATATAAGTTACATGGTTTGACTCAAATACATAACCCTTCCTCTGATGCCCTCTGGTGCGGAACCTTGCACTTCCCGAGTGCGGGCCATTCCCGACGAGGTCCGACTGGGCTTGGCGATGGAGGGCCAGCATGCCACATGCTCTCTGTTGGGGGGGGGGGGACGACGAGGTGTTGGCCTTCAGCCGACAGTGGCCGGTCAGCAGCACTACCGTCCACGGTTGATGGTGGTGATCCGGATCCGGTCAGCCGGGTGGGTGATACATCTCCAACGTATCTATAATTTTTGCTTGTTCCATGCTGTTATATTATCATTCTTGGATGTTTTACAATCATTTTATCACAACTTTATATCATTTTTTGGGACTAACCTATTGACATAGTGCCAAAGTGCCAGTTGCTGTTTTTGCTTGTTTTTTACTTCGCAGAAAATCAGTACCAGACGGAGATAAAACGCTGCGATTTTTGTGGATTTTTTCCAGACCAGAAGAGACCAGATGGGCCAAGGAACACCAGAAGAGGGGGCCCAGGGTGGCTAGCACCCACATGGGCGCGCCAGAGGCCCCCTGGCGCGCCCTGGTGGATGCTGGGCTCCTCCGGCACCCCCTCAACCGACTATCGTGCCTATAAATTCCCTGGAAATCCAAAAACCCTAGGGGAGTCGACGAAACACAATTCCAGCCGCCGCAAGTTCCAGAACCTCGAGATCCAATCTAAACACCATCACGGAGGGGTTCATCTTCCTCATAGGTGCCTCTCCGATGACGCGTGGGTAGTCCACCATAGACCTTCGGGTCCGTAGGCAGTAGCTAGATGGCTTCCTCTCTCTCTTATGATTCTCAATACAATGGTCTCTTGGAGATCTATTTGATGTAAACTTTTGCGGTGTGTTTGTTGGGATCCGATGAATTTTGAGTTCATGATCAGTTTCTATCCATGAATATTATTTGAGTCTTCTTTGATCTTTTATATGCATGATTGCTTATAGCATCGTATTTCTTTTTCGAATCTTTGGTTTAGTTAGGCCTACTAGATCGATTTTTCTTGCCATGGGAAGAGGTGCTTTGTGATGGGTTCGATCTTGCGGTGTTCTTTCCCAGTGACAGAAGGGGCATCAAGACACACATGTATCGTTGCTATTAAGGATAACAAGATGGGGTCTATTCCTACATGAATGGATCTTGTCTACATCATGTCATCGTTCTTATTGCATTACTCCATTTTTCCATGAACTTAATACACTAGATGCATGCTGGATAGCGGTCGATGTGTGGAGTAATAGAGGTAGATGCAGGCAGGAGTCGGTCTATCTATCTTGGACGTGATGCCTATATAATGATCATCACCTTGGATATCGTCATGACTATTCGATTTTCTATCAATTGGCCAACAGTAATTTGTTCACCCACCGTGCGCTATACTCATGAGAGAAGCCACCAGTGAACCCTACGGCCCCCGGGTCTACTTTTCCTATCAAATTACTTTCCGATCTACGTTTTTTGCAATCTTTGTTTTCAGATCTATAAAACCAAAAACCCAAAAATACCTTGCTGCATATTTACTCTTTTTATTTGTGTTCTTGAGAGATTTATCTCTCCTATCTATCACTACCTAATCTATCTATTTACCATAGAGAGATTGATAACCTCTCTTTCGCGTCGGGTTGCAAGTATTTGTTGTTTGTGTGCAGGTGCTGCTTATTGGGTGGTGGTGATCCTCCTCCTGGTTCGATAACCTTGGTTTCATAACTGAGGGAAATACTTACCGTCGCTGTGCTGCATCATCCCTTCCTCTTTGGGGAAATACCGACGCAGTCTCAAGCCACGTCAGTGGGATGACTATAACAGTGTTGCGGCAAATTTCTATGGCTCCACGACAACGATGGTCATCGACAGATCTTCGACTTCGAGATTGTTCATCTCTCGAGATCCAATTGTTGACTTCGGCGATGAGATGCAAATTATGACTATGGCTTGACGTAGAGGATGGTTGTGCAGCGGCGACAGTCGCGTCACATGTAGCTGCTGGGATTGCGAAAAAGTGGTGCCGACAACACTTGAGTGACTTCGATGGTGGTGCAACTCGAGCAACCGATCTCGAGCTTGATACGTCTCCAACATATCTACTTTTCCTCACTCTTTTGCCCTTGTTTTGGACTCTAATTTGCATGATTTGAATGGAACTAACCCGGATTGACGCTGTTTTCAACAGAACTACCATGGTGTTGTTTTTGTGCAGAAATAAAAGTTCTCGGAATGGAACGAAACTTTTTGGAGAATTATTTTGGAATAAATGAGAATGCCGACCCAACGACATCCAAGTGTGTCTCGAGCCCCTTCAAGCCATCATCAACAGTGCCGAGTTTTCTCCCACACCGCCACAAGTGTTGGCCACAAACCTCACACAATGACACCATGATCTCGATCGTGTGCCCACGAAGTGGCCCACCTAGGAGCCTCCCTAAGGGTAGAATTTCACAAAGTAGGCTCTCCTCGCCCTACAAAAATTCTTGAGTCCTTACACGTGGAACAGAAAAACTCTCAAGTGGTTCTAATGGTCTAGAAGGTGCCGACGTACCCTTCAAGAGTGATAAGCAAAGGAAAGTCACTTGATAGAAACTTCTCATAAGATCTTCAACCAAAGCTCTCTCATGAACTCATATGGTCTCTCACACACACGGAAAAATATATGACTCTGGTGAAATGGATGAACTTAAGGTGTAGGGCTTCAAGAAAGGGAGAAGTTCTTGGCCTTGAAGAATCGAGAAATGCTCTTGGAATCACCCAACACTTCCTTCTTCCTTCTTTTTGCCTTGGATCTCTCTTGATCATTTGTTGTGGCGGTTGGATGGAGTGGAATGGTTGAAAACTTACTTCACTAGACCTTCCAAAACTAAGGGATGTGATGATGTATATAGAGTCCAAGAAATATGTTCGATAACTTGTAAAGATAGCTGGTCTAGAAGTACCAGAAGAAAGTAATAATTGTTGAAGCTTCCAAGCACGTCCAAATATTTGAACAATCAAAGTATGTTCAGGAATCAGACAAAAAAAGACAGTACTTGAAAGTACCAAAAGAAAATAGGACGATGGTTTTGAACAACAAATGTGACTCCTTTCCGCGATACTTTAAATGGCTCAGAATTACCGAGTAAAACCAATATCTCAGAAGTACCGCACTAGACAGAGCAACTCTCAACCAGAAATTATGTAGAAAAGGCCTAAGTCGTAGCTCGGAAGTATCGAGCAAGAAATCTGTGGGGGTACTGGAAGACTCGGAAGTGCATTTTTTTTTTGTTGGAAGGTGTCATAGCTAATAGAGAAATCTCTTAGTTAGTTAGGCTTGGAAGCATCGACAAAAAAAGGTGTGTCAGTTCGGATGTTATGAAAAGCTAGGTTTGAACTCTATGTTGTAGTATAGTCTATACCTACTAATAAAAGAAATAGGTATTCTTGACCCGTCATACTATTTTGTAGAAAACCCCTTATGTTTTTTATAATCACCCGCAGTACATACTAATCGATTTTAAAAAAAATCATATCTTTTTAACCTTAACTCCAAATTTAACATGTTATATATGAAATTTGATTAAAAAATATGTAGAATTGAATTTGATATTATTTTACATGCTAATCATTTAAAAAAATGCTATTTACGATGAAACCTTAATCAATAGCGCATGATCAATCTTTCCTTCGTACCGGTGCCGATCCAAATTGAAAATAAACACTTCGACAAAACCAGAATGGGGAACAAAAACAATATCTGTAACCACGCATGGATGCAATTTAACATGTTATATATGAAATTTGATTAGAAAAATATGTAGAATCTGAATTTGATATTATTTTACCTGTTAACCATTTAAAAAATGCTATTTACGATGAAACCTTAATCAATAGTGCATGATTAGTCTTTCCTTCATACCGGTGCCGATCCGAATTGAAAATGAACACTTCGGCAAAACCAGAATGGGGAACAAAAACAATATCTATAACCACGCATGCACGCCTCGTCAAAACCTCACAGAAAAAATATTTATCATCCTGTGTCAAGAAGGAGACGTCTTAAGATTGACAACATTCAAACATGTTGTGATGGTGTCAATACTGAGGCCAGCATCGACGAAAGCGAAAAGAAGGATAAATAGAAACACAGATGTGATCCATTTGTTGAAATAAAGGACGTGGACCTTTAACCCTAACTCCAATTAACATGTTATATATGAAATTTGATTAGAAAAATATGTAAAATTTGATTTTGATATTATTTTACCTGTTAATCATTTAAAAAATGCTATTTACGATGAAACCTTAATCAATAGCGCATGACTAGTCTTTCCTTTATACCGGTGTCGATCCGAATTTAAAATGAACACTTCGGCAAACCAGAATGGGGAACAAAAACAATATCTATAACCATGCATGCACGCCTCGTCAAAACCTCACAGAAAAGATATTTATCATCCTATGCCGAGAGGAAAATGTCTTAAGATTGAAAACATTCAAACGTGTTGTGATGGTGTGAACACTGAGGCCAGCGTCGACGAGAGTGGAAAGAAGGATAAATAGAAACACAGATGGGATCCATTTATTGAACTAAAGGACGTGGACCTATGGACTCATGGTTATTAGATTAGTGAGTGTTTTTTTCACCCGTTGCAACACACATGCTCATGTGCTAGTAGTAATCCTAAGTGCTCAATAGTATTGGAAGACAAATATCCATATATAGTGGATCTTAGGGATACTAAGAATTAGGTGGCCATAGTGGTTAATTTTTAGGACTTTGAATCAGGATCTTCATGAATTTCAACATCAGAGTAGCTTTGCTTGTGGGCCACTTGATAATAATGTGAATCTTGGATTCACCAAGAGGCCGTAAAAAAATCTAAGATTTGAGGTCGACAATAATTTTAAAATTGTAGGTAGAGATTACCAGGATGTTCCACTTGAAGCCATGGGACTTCATTGTGAAATAAAGTCATTAGAAACATTAGTCCCCTCCAAAACCCTTTGATATCTTGTCCAGAAATTCGAAAACCTTCTACCAAAGGCATATCATCATTTGAAAAATCTTAATTCGACAACCTTCTACCAAAGGCATCTTATTTGAAAAAAACTTTCAAGATTTCTCGGATGATCTACAAGTCAAAAGTCAGATTGTCGAGAAGAGGTGTGCGATCCTGCTGGCATATCTGACAAGTGCCACGCCGACAAGGGGATCGACGATCAAGGCCGGCCCAAAGTCAAACCAACCCGTCAGGATGGCGCGGCGACACGCAAATGTTGCACCTTGGATGTTGCACGCCATCAGGGGCTAGATGTATGAATAAGTTGTCTGACGGGTCAACATGACTGTAGCCTAAACAACATCCTTTAGTACAAACTAGTAGACTGCCCGTGCGTTGCCACGGGCCAACAAATGAATTTGTAAACAATGCCAATTTTACTCCCCATGTTCAACCACAACACAAATGCAAGCACCTTCATCTCTCTATTCTTACAAATATCACATACCCCATGATCGCTCTTTCCCATTTAACTTGTTGTCCGTCATCTTCTCCGTTCATGCATCATTCATCCTCTTAATCTATTGCCCCTTGATTTTACATGTAGCTTCCATGTTGTTGCTCTGTTGTCTCGGATCGTAAAATAACAACCGACCATGTCACCTTCTTCCCGATCTATGCCTAATCCAAGGAAGCTAAATCTAGCCGAATGCTCCTGCATTGTTAGGAAAGAACAAACTTATGTATGGAAACACATATCAAAATATCATTATATGCAGTGTGTACATCACATGCTTATGACTATGTTGTGACAAATAGTTCTTGTCTATCTCTCGATTTCCTTTAGATACGTTTCTCCAAGCATCCATTTAAATTTCCACTCTCACCAAAATATCTACTTTCATGTGCTCCTCCAACCCCATAAATAAGCCTTATTCTTCCACCTCCACGAGGTTTCCTTTGCATTGTTGTGTTGCACATGTTATATATGAAAACAAGGCAAGCGAGTCGCATCGTTTTGTCTCTAAAGCAAATTCTAGGCTTCCTCATGTTCAACACAGGTACCAAATTAAAGATGCAAAACTTTAAGACGACTAACATTTCTTGCACAAATCCTCTTGCCAAATGATGGAGCTTCAAATTTTCTGTCAACAAAATCACCCGAGTGCCGTGTATTAAAATGTTCGAGTAATAAACATATACAACAAATTATTTAGTCTATGAGATTATGATAGTAAGGAGTATAAACTATGAAACTTAGATTGGAATCTCACGAGGTCAGTACAACTTACATGAAGTTCCTAATGAATATAAGTTGAAGATTTCATAACATATTAGTAGTATTTCAGTGATAGTTGCACCATAAAGTTTTCAGTTCAGTTTCCCTTCTAAGAAGGGCCAAATCCATCGGAAATTTGTTTTGAAGGCCGAGCTCCATGGAGGCCTCCAAATGCAAATTTCAAAATTTGTAAAATACATATTTTTTACATCTCAATAAAATCTGAAAAAAATACAGATATATATGAAGGCATAATGCACAAGTGTGTAAATTTTCATCCCGAAATACGTTGAAATGAGGGTTGTGCAAAAAAGACAAATCTGAGACTATTTAACACATGATACTATTCATCCTCTTAGGCCATGAATTTTTCTTTTTTGTACAGGTCGTATTTCAATCTATTTTACCTCGAAATTTTGCGCACATACGTCTCAAAAATTCGGCCTCCATGGAGGCCGAGTGCCAAAATGCCATTCTCCAAAACATTCCTTATAAACAACCGGAACTCTGCGCCTTAGTAGGTTTCCCGAAAAAAGAGACGCTTGCACCATCATGGATGGCTGAGTACTTCGCATGCAATTTCTCAGATAAGAATGCACTGGTAGCTCCAATTTGTGATGCTTGAGAGAGCTAGGCCAATTATATGATATACAGTAATTGCATACATATCTACCATGGAACATGCTATTATATACTGGTCAACCACATACACGTTTGTGATGTTAGAAAAGAAAACTGATGGGCAAAAAAACAAAGGATTTAAGATTTATTTGACAGACAAATTAGATATTAGTGCTACCAAGCATTATATGCAATTTATATTAATCCCAAACATTGAATATATATCTTAAAAAGATTGAATTCATAGTTATACAGAAGATCCAAATAGTTGATGATATATAGAGGTCAGGAGCTTGCCATATTTAACTTGGGACTCATGAACTGAAATTCAACAACAAAACAATATATGTAGGAAAAAAACTGAACAAAACCTTCGTATATACAATAGTTTTGTGCAATGTGACAACGGTACATTCTTGTCTCTTGGTTTGCTATACATTGCTAAAATATACAAAATGTTAAGTTCCACTCCGTATCATTCAGGCCCCTGTAATGTTATTTGAAATTAGTATCATAATATATGAAGGTACAAGTTAAAGAAAGGAAAATAACAGACTTCCAATGAATTCTCTTTCTAAGTGTCCTTTTCTATAGGACCATTCCTTGTTAAATATGTGAATTTGTACTGGCTGGAAATAAATAAGTATCAGCTGCAGTGATAACTGTGCATGGTCATAGTTCTTAAATGGTCCAGAAAAAATAGGAACAAATTTTAAGTTACTTGTTAGATCTTAAGAACAGAATCGAGAATGAACAAATGCGACACCAGAAAAACAACAGTACACTGGTTTAGGCCAGGAGCTCTCGCCCACACGGTCCTTGACGTTGAGGGCGAAGTAGCTCCTAGTGGCTGTGAGTGCTTGGAGGCCTGACTCGCAAAATTCACTCACGTTTTTCCTGGCATTTTTTTTCTTCAAAAACCTTGTTGTTTACAAGAGTGTTAGTAGTAAATCAACACTGTTTGGGGGGGGGGGGGGGGGGGGCTGGTCCCACTGGCTACACCATCTCTTTATTTCTTTAAAAGCTCACACAAACAAAACCATTTCTAATCCAACAAACTGAAAGCACGGAAAATAGTAGTTTTTTGCCAAAAAACCCTCAAAAGAACAAGCAAATTAGTACTACTACGTTTTAGCCCTAATCTATACGAAAAGCTGATCAAATTGTTAGTCACTCCTCAAAATTACATCATATTAGAGTATAAGCTGAAAACTACACAACAAAGTCAGGAACTAACTTAATTATTTACGTAGCTTTGAATCTCCATGGTCATTAGAAATACATTAAATCATGGTAGCTAACAAAGTTTGTCAACCAGAATTATAGAACAAATTGCAAAATAAACCACCTAAGCACGTCCAGGAAACCTTTACTATCCTGGTGCACCCACAAGGAATACCTTTTCACAACGGGCAAGGCGCATGCATGGCTAATAGAGTTTCTGCTCAGGTCCAAGAGGATGTGACTGAAGCAATATGGTGATAGGGGAATCGCCTTGGCCTCGCCCCCTCCTACCCACAGCTGCTACGAGAGGGTCGACGGCACCGTGACAACAATTCTCCAGCGGCTCGACGGTAGTGTGACAACAATTCTCCAGCGGCAATCCAACCCTGACTCTATTCTCTTTGATCGCAGTGATGAAGGCAGATCATAGCAAGACTTCTGCAGTTAAAATAAATAAATATATATTATACAAAAAATATTATGATGAACAAACAAAATCCTAATCTGTCATTTAAATTGATAGAAAGCCTTGAGAAAATCAGTAAAGTAGAGTCTGAAAAGGCTTGCTAGAAGTAATCTTGCATGCACCTTAGTTTTCCTTCTAAAATCAAGAAATCCATGAGTAGTCCTTAACTTCTTTCCTTCAGTGCATGCCTCAATGATATGTTGAGACCAGAATAAACATATACCAGCCACTACTATTTCACACATAGTTAATCGCCCGTGCATTGCAACGGGGGCAAACATATTATAGTGGTTCAAAGTATGCTGTCTTAACACATACCTTTACGATTCTTATACACGAGAGGCATTGATGATTTTTTACTGTTAAATTTTGTATTGTCTCTCCCTCCCTCCCTTCATTCTGCTCTACTCTTCCAGCCATTTGTGCCTTATTGAGTGTCGCACCATAAGCTCGCTGTACTTCTTGTCTGCCTCGCCCAACCAACTTCTTCAGCCTCCAATTGTACACACGATAACATTATTCTCAGCGTAATCTTAGGGCGAATACTACAAACCTTTATCAATAGAGAGAGGGGGGATCATGTGAATTGATCAGTCACGGTTCCATGAGAAATAAGTTTTATGCTATATATTTAGTTAATTGCGAAATCGAGCATTTTTTTGTGTCATCCATTTCCTTTAATCATGGTGTGCTCCTAGTACATATATTTAGTTAACTGAGAAATATGATCTTACATTATTGGGATTTTCTGACTCACTTATTGTTTTTGGTGGTAGCAAGTCCTGGTTCTGCATTATTTCATCATGGTGTGCTCCTAGTACATATATATGAGATGAAAACCAAAAGCACCTATACGTGAAGGAAGCAAGGAAACATCATTTAGTATAATCAGTCATACCTTTGAGTGCAATTCATGTACATCTCTATCCTTTGAGATCAATATGTGCTACAATACGATGCAAAATCCTTCAATCCTTGAGGAGGATAGCATGTAGGCTCATGTGTACAGATGTTGTATATATAACGACTACAGAAAGACCCCAACGAACCTTCCAAGATCCATATTCATAATAAAAATCACAGCCAGAGTTTTGAACATAATTATTAACAGGAAATAGTTCTGCTGGACATGGACATACCATGCAATCAAGATCATTATTATCATGGGACGAAGTGAAGCTTCCAGGGCCCACCTATTGTACTTTGTCTTGCAGATGATTTTCCTTCTTGACAAAATTCAGCACCGGACACTATAGATTGATTATCAACAGAATTCTCTCCTAGCATCAGTTAGTTCAACTGCATTAAACTTCAGAACCTGCTCCTTAGATCATCATCCATTGGAGTACTTGTGGTGGGTAGATATGGTGCTTGTCGAGTTGTCGTCCCTGATGCCTACCCATGGAAAACAAAATCCACTATAGTAGAAGCCTCCGGCTTGTCCTCCAAGTCAAGGTTGCTGGATCCATGATGTGCTTCTCGAGCTCCATGACCACGGCCTGGTAGCGGTCGTCATTGATGCGCTGGTGGACGAACTGGCCAGTTAGGCGCATGCGTCGAGTGGACCGGCAGCATAATGGGGTGGTGGTGTGGTGTCGTTGACATTGAGCCGAGGCAAACCATGGAGTCGGGCTGCGGCCGACGACCGGGCGGCCCTGGCCATGCCGATGTAGGCGGTGGCTAGATGATGCCTGCAGGACGCGGCTCGGCAAGGGGGGTGATGGAAGCGGACGAAAGTAGGATTGCGGCGAAGGGACTTGGCGGCAGTGCCGCCCAAAACCTAGCTTTCGTCGCTCGTCATCCAGCCATGAAAGGCGTGGCCGCGCATGGCGTAGGAGGGGGCAGCGGGGGCGATCTGTTTTTCCTGAGATTGTGGGATTTGGAATCCTCAAGTCCTCTTTTTTTCCTTTTTTAACGAAGGGATACGGGTGCCGAATTTTTGCATTCGACAGAGTCTGGGACGAACGGACGACGTATGAACTGTGCAATTAGGAGTGGAGAAGATAACGACAATTGATTAAAGATTGATTGTGATTTATTCCTTTCCATATAAAAGATAATAAATATACCGAAAATTGATTAAAGATTGAATATGAAAGCTACCAAATATACAGAAAATTAATTAAAGATTGATCGTGATTTATTCCTTTCCATACAAAAGTTACCAAATATACTAAAAATTAATTAAAGATGGAACATGAAAGTTACCAAATATATCAAAAATTAATTAAAGATTGATCATGATTTATTCCTTTCCATACAAAAGTTACCAAATATACCGAAAATTAATTAAAGATTGATTGACATTTATTTCTTTCCATACAAAAGTTACTAAATATACTGAAAAATGATCTTATTGGCAGATAAAATCGGTTTGAAAGATCGTGGGCTAAAAGAAAACCGTATGAAAAAAAACCAGACGAAGGTGGGAGGGGAGACGAAAAAAACCCAAGAAAAGAAGCTACCAACTCCCCCTTTAGGAGTAGAGATAATACAATGGTGATTTTTTTCCAACAAAGGGTGGATTTTATTCACTCAAAATGAAGCATGAAGAGAATACGTTTTATGAACACAGTACAAATGCAGACGTTCATACATACGCAAATACACTCACCCCTATGGATGCACATACACATACCCTAACTCTATGAACACCACTAAGAGACCGAGCCGACACATCTTGATATTGACGAAATCGCTATAGACGCCTTCGTAGTCGACGAGAACGTATCCTCCAACTGAACACACATCGCCGAAAGACCTGAATTAAATTCAGGAAAGTGTGAGCACCGGTGTCAAGTCTAGGACTTGAATCCTGGTGGGCTGGGGATACCACTGTCCTCCTGACCATTCAATCACACGTTGGTTCACGCATCAAGAGAATACTAAGACAATGAGCACACGACCAACCTGTGCATGTGTAGGATGTACACAACTAACACCAACGCATACCAACAACTAGCAAAATCATATAAGACCGAAATTATGCCAAGGTGGATTAAAAAACTTCAAAACGATCAAAACAATAATCAACATTCCATCAATCATCTCTCGACATCACAAATACAACGAGAAGAGTTCTCCAACAACAACGACTTCAGAAAGGGAAAAACACTTGAGCGCCGCCGTAGCTAGATCCAACCACCAAATGCCAGATCATGTATTTCTCCCTGAAGAATAAGTCCAAGCAAATCGAAGCAGTGCCTGCAACAAGGTAATGACATAGTAAGAAATATCATCATTGCCAGGTGTAACCAAAAGGTTTCAAACCTAGAGTTTTTACCCCCCGATGTTCAGGATAGATACCATGGTGCATGAGGGACTGGACAAATCTAGTAGTGGATTAAATAAGGCCTTAGCACGATGAATTCCTGACTATCTACTATAATAAGGTTTTCCCGACTCCAGTGAGAAGGAGGCGATGATGGTGTCGCGTTTTCGACTTGCTTTAGTGCTTGTAGTTGTCGCTAGGTGGCTCATGGACCTGGTTATAACTTTTGTGACCTCTGATATGCTATGTACTGTCATAATTGATTATGAATATATTGAAAATTTCTACTGGAAAAAATTGAGGACAAGGCAGATAGGGGTGGTAGTAGCTTTTTGGTTTTCGAGGGGTCACTAGAGTACTTACTTGTAAGTCTAAATAAATGTCATCTTCTATTCTTAAATAGTTGTAACCCACTACCTAATTTTCCTCCTCATGCAACCATGTCACATCATCAAGTCATGCATGCATGTGGTCATAAGTACTTATTTTCCTCTTCATGTAAAATGTCACATTATCAAGTCATGCAAGTGGCCATAAGTTACAATTTGTGCACTGATCTATCCGTTGTTTCACTAATTTTTGTGTGGGCATAAACGGTATATACATTGGATGCTTATAACAAATAAATGTAGATCATATTACAATTTTTTGTTTAAAATGGCACCCAGTTTACTTCAATCCAATAGTTTATATTTTATACATCATTTTGTCAAATGCTTCATCTGATTTATTTATTTTAAAATATATAGACCAGGAGCAATCTTAAATTTGTTTCTACAATAATGTTAGGTTTTTAACACCTATTTATGCATTTGTGTATTATCTTTCCCGGAGTAACGTGCGGGGCATCATCTACTACCCCTATAAAAGCAAGAGAGGTGGAGATCCAAACAATCAGGTCCATTCATCAACAAGATCTAATGGCCCTTAATCCTTCGATGTTTAACGCTACAAACCACGCATTAAGCCACTAATAATCCATCGATCTAACCCTGCCCCGTCGTTAAAAAAAAAACGCATGCCCGCACGTCTGCACGATCTCTCGCCCCCTCCTCCTCCTTCCAACGGACGCCACAACATGGGCGATCCTCCCGCAGCCGTTAGCCGCGGGAGCCGCCCGTCAATCCTCCCGCGCCGTTAGCCGTGGGAGCCTCCGCCGGAGCCGCCCGCCACGCCCTTCGCTGCGGGTCGTCGCGGGCCGCCGTGGACCGCCGCGCCCTTCGCCGCGAGAGCCGCCGCCGGATCCGCCCGCCACACCGCTTGCCGCCAACCTCCCGCCGCTCGGTCCCGCCACACCGTCGGCCCCATCGCATAGAGCCGCCGCACCATCAGGACGCCGAGCCCTCACCTCGACCCGCCGCAGCTTCAGCGTCGCCGCCCCTCACATCTCCGTGTCGCCCCCACCCATCGTCTCGCCTCGCTTGTCCTCGGCCATCGGGGACGCCACCTGGCCGGCCGACCGGGACGACGCCCGATGACTGATGGCTACCCCGTCGTCGTCTATCCCCGTCCTCAACCGGTGTGCCGACGTGGCACCACGGATCTATCATCTCCCGGCCTTCCTGACGCGGTGGCCCATGGGGCGAGCGACGAAGGGGCTTCGCCATGGCCTTCGTTTTCCTCTTGTTCATCTTCTCATCCATGACAGTTATATCTTCTTGGCCTCAAGCTGTTGGAAATATGCCCTAGAGGCAATAATAAAAGTAGTTATTATTATATTCCCTTGTTCATGATAATCGTTTATTATCCATGCTATAATTGTATTGATTGGAAACTCAATTGCATGTGTGGATACATAGACAACACTGTGTCCCTAGTATGCCTCTAGTAGACTAGCTCATTGATCAAAGATGGTCAAGGTTTCCTATCCATAGACATGAGATGTCATTTGATAACGGGATCACATCATTAGGAGAATGATGTGATGGACAAGACCCAAACTATGAACGTAGCATATGATCGTGTCAGTTTATTGCTATTGTTTTCTGCATGTCAAGTATCTGTTCCTATGACCATGAGATCATGCAACTCACTGACACCGGAGGAATACCTTGTGTGTATCAAACGTCACAACGTAACTGGGTGACTATAAAGATGCTCTACAGGTATCTCCGAAGGTGTCTGTTGAGCCGGCATGGATCGAGACTGGGATTTGTTACTCCGTATGACGGAGAGGTATCTCAGGGCCCACTCGGTAATACAACATCACAATAAGCCTTGCAAGCAATGTGACTAAAGTGTTAGCCATAGATCTTGTATTACGGAACGAGTAAAGAGACTTGTCAGTAACGAGATTGAACTAGGTATAGAGATACCGACGATCCAATCTCGGGTAAGTAACATACCGAAGAACAAAGGGAACAACATACGGGATTAACTGAATCCTTGACATAGAGGTTCAACCGATGAAGATCTTCGTAGAATATGTAGGAACCAATATGGGCATCCAGGTCCCGCTATTGGTTATTGACCGTAGAGGTGTCTCGGTCATGTCTACATAGTTCTCGAACCCGCAGGGTCTGCACACTTAACGTTCGGTGACATTTCGGTAGTATTGAGTTATGTATGGTGGTGACCGAAGGTTGTTCGGAGTCCCGGATGAGATCCAGGACGTCACGAGGAGCTCCGGAATGGTCCGGAGGTAAAGATTGATATATAGGAAGTCCCGTTTTGGTCACTGGAAAAGTTTCGGGTACTTCGGTAGTGTACCGGGAGTGCCGGGAGGGTACCGGGGGACCATCGGGAGGGGCCTCTCGCCCCAAAGGGCCTCATGGGCTGTGGGAGGAGGTAAACCAGCCCCTAGTGGGTTGGCCGACCCCCCCCCCCCCCCCCCCCAACAAGGCCCATGCGGCTAGGGGTGGGAAAGCCCAAGTGGAGGAAAGGAAAACCAAGTGGGGGAGGAATCCTACTCCTAGTAGGATTGGAGTTGGACTCCTCCACCTCCCCACTTCGGCCGACCCTAGGGGAGGATCCCTAGGGCGCCGACCCCTCCCCTCCCTCCTATATATACTAGAGGGAGAGAGGACCAAAGCACTTCAACCCCAAAGGCCACGGTGCAACCCTCTCTCCCGATAGATCGATTCCTCTAGTTTTCAGCAGCGCTTAGGCGAAGCCCTGCTGGAATAGTTCCACCACCGCCGCCGCCGCGCCGTCGCGCTGCCGGAGAACTCTTCTACCTCTCCGCTCCCTCTTGCTGGATCAAGAAGGCGAAGATCGTCATCGAGCTGTACGTGTGCTGAACGCGGAGGTGCCGTCCGTTCGGCGCTAGATCGTGATTGGATCGCAGGACGGCTTGCGATTTGGATCGCGAAGACGTTTGACTACATCAACCGCGTTTCTTAACGCTTCCCGCTTAGCGATCTACAAGGGTATGTAGATCCACTCTCCCTCTCGTAGACGCTCATCACCATGGATAGATCTTGCGTGTGTGTAGGAAATTTTTTGTTTCCCATGCAACGTTCCCCAACACAAGCACCACCACCTACAGGATCCAGGCGAGCGAGGAGCAGCCGCGGCTGATCCTGCACCATCCCGTCACGCGTGTAGCCGACGTCCACCATCGGCACCACCATCTGATGTGCAGGTACGGCGAACAACCCCATCTCCCTCCTAATCCTTTTTTTCTGCCCTCACATGGATATGCAGAGGTAATGGAGGCTGTGCACTTGTCACTTGTCTCAGAATCAATTGATTCATGGTGTTACTGTCTGTTTAGACATCTGCATATTACCGTTTCACTGAAACTCACACTCCTTGATTCAATGCCGCAGGCGGGAGCTGCCGCCCCCGCCGGGGACATGGACATACGCAGGGCGGCCGCTGGTGAACGATGCCGTACGTGCCGTCGCGCCTCCGCGCTGCCGCACCGCGGGCGCACAGGGGAACTGCCATATCAGTTGTACGGTCGCTTCGAACTGAGTTGTACTGAATTTTTCTATATCCAAGCTGAATTGTTCATTAAGCAGCTCGCTTGTCTCGTGGACTAACGATTTTACATGAGCAGTCATTCTCTGTACTGACATGTGTTTGCTTAATTTAGTGTGGCTCATTAATCGGTAGATGCAAAATTCAGTAAAGTATACTTTTGCGTAGGAGTTACTGAGGTAGGGTGACTTGGGTAGGCCCAATTCAGTAATGTAGCATACATCTCAGTATGCATGTGTTACTTGGGATTTATACTAGATTGTGCAGTACAAGGATTGGATTATTTCATAGACTTATTTGAGGACACGATTTAGGCTCTGTTTGTGTCACACCCAGGCCTCTCACTACGGTGACGCCGGACATCGAGTCACAGGTCCACACGTCACCGACAAATGGACCCGCGAAAGAAGCTGGGCCTACCGATCAGGATGACAACGATGAGGAGGAATTGATAGTGTGACGTGGTGGGGTCCCACCTGTAAGGGCGTGAGCGTGTGTCTAC
The DNA here is from genome assembly GCA_039707655.1 of Elymus sibiricus. Taxonomy (NCBI): domain Eukaryota; kingdom Viridiplantae; phylum Streptophyta; class Magnoliopsida; order Poales; family Poaceae; genus Elymus; species Elymus sibiricus. Next base: position 447,879,858 of record CM077667.1, on the reverse strand, counting down.
AGTTTTCTGCAGTATATTGTGAAAACCACAATGTGTTTTGCAATCACAGCATTTGCCATGGTACTTGGTGATCCGGTCATCAATATGTTAGTTCATGTTCTACCACATGCCCTCTCGACTGGCACTGTCAGCGGCAACGGGCAAATAGTCACACACGACATCATAGACGAGGCCTGCTCGTGGCTATATGCAAATGTGGTCGCCGACACCCGGGCAGGCTCAATGTATAGCATGCATACACATACTCTTTTCTTTATACTATGCATCTTGAATTCTGTGAGATATACATATACATTCCTTCCAAGTCATATACAGGTTAATGCCCAATTCTTTATTTTGTTTTTAGAAAACTGTATTATTTTCTGGAGATTTTATATTGCCTGACCAAGAATTTGGTTTCAAATGCTCCTGATGAAGCTTGAAAGTTGTTGAAGTGTAGTAAGACTCACTCTCAAATTCAGATTTATTCACCACTAAATTTCTATAAAGGGGCTTGCCAATCCACCTTACACATTGTACCAAAAATAGTGTTTCAAGAGAGCATGACAACTGAAATGCCTTCCCCCCCCTACATTTTAACCTTTGGGCGGGGGAACTTTGTCAAACATGGCATGGTGATGAAAATGTCTTCTTAGAAAATGAATTTATAATGAGAAGATATGTTCTAATTTGCTCTAGCTTTAGAAATATTGAAGATGTGTTAAGAGTTGTCTCTTTTTAATTAGCATGAATTATATAGCAGGCTAGCTAAATTATGCTCTCTTGTTCACTGATTATCTATGCAAACTGAAGAACCTCCTTTATTATTTCGTTTTCATATGCTGGTTTTCCATATGCTGGTGGTGCACACATGTCATTAGCTTCTCCTTTATTATTTCGTTTTTTCAGTTTACTGGAAATAGAAGTATCAAACTTCTATGCCTGTGGCACCTTCGATCTTCAGTTCATTGGTCTTTCATGTGCTGGTGATTGAGGCGAATCATCTTGAGGTGAAAGTCGTAAATCATCCTTTCGAGTTTTTGCTTTCTTTAAGGTGTTTTTATCTCCAAGGATGATATAATCATGTGTTTGCAATTTTACCTCGATGCATTCATTCATCTGGAAGCAAGTTTCACCAGTTGCAATTAATTCATTCTCCATGAGAGGAGTGGCAAAGTGTATTATTATTAGCAATATGTATTCTCCCATTCAAGTGGCACTACATCATTCTTGTCTGCATGGTCTTTATTTTGTTTGTCTTTCTACTCTGAACCGGAGTGATGTTTGTTTATTGGTTCTATGCAAACAAATAGATGATAGTACATCAAGGTGTCTTAATATGAATAATGCGACTAATATTTGAACTTTTGCTTTTCCCGAAACTCTCAGAGGTGTAGCATGCGACATTTACATAATGGTTTGGGATTTCAGAGTTGGTCTGTGCATTGGAGCATAACTGCAGCTGGGGTGACCATACGTAGATGCACACTGCCGTTTAAGACCTTGAAACAATGGCCTAGCAAGTTCTTCTCCTGATATCAGCTTCTGTGGCTTGAGTAAGCATCAACGGCATCCCTAGGCCCAACTACAAACACACAAGAGCAATCAATGGTGGCAGATTTTTGCATAATGTAACTTGAATTAGGATGTGACTGTTTGATTTATTTATGTATCTTGCTACTTCTGCAACCAAGTTTCGGAATAACATAATATGAAATGAATTCCTTGAAACTCACTTCTGAATAAACAAATTGCTGGGTCTCATACTGCCGTTTAACATTTTGTATTTTCTTAGTTCAATTGTGTTTCACAAATAACACGCCAGAAAATCATGTACTTGTCCTGGAATAACCTGTACAACTTCTTTTGTGCTAAAGAGACTACATGTTCCTGTAGGCTCTTTTGTTCAGTGTTGCACACCTCAAGCTTTATCAAAAAGAAAGAAACAACTTTAGTTTCTGAAAGATCCCTTTAGTTTCTGAAAACTAAAGAAAGAAACAACTTTAGTTTCTGTAAGTTCCCTTTAGTTTCTGAAACAAACATTTTTTCTTCAGTCTTATACATTCTTGAAACAACTTTAGTTTCGAGAAGTTTTACAAGATACTATGTACATTCTTTATTATTTTGGCAAGTTTAGATTATTTTTGGTACACATTTACTTTTTGCAAGTTGTGATTTTATTTTACATGAAGTTGTGATTATTTCCACGATTGTTAAACAACTACATTGCCTTGCTTATACTTTTGTTCATTTTATTGATATATTTTCTTCCTAGAACGAATGATAAAAGAAATACATTTTTTGAGTAAAAAAATTACATGGTAATACGTGCGTTGCACGTGCATGCTGACTAGTTTAGTTTAGTTCAAATAATACTACCATGGTGCGTGAGGGCATGGAGAGGATCCCACGGATAGGAAAGGGGCAGACGACGGTGGAGCCTTAAGCCTAGCCAATAATGATACGTTGAACAGTTAGATCGTGCCTCGATCGCATCGGATGCTTGGTGGACAACATGGCTGCAGCATGAGACATGAGAGAGAAGGATGGGGAGACACCGATAAGAGTGAGGTAAGACAGTGATGTGTTTTCCGTAAAGAAAGGGGTCTCACTTGAAAGAATTAAAATCAACGCAATGTCAGAAAGTGCATCTCCTGCTTTTCATGTAGCAAAGCCAGTCTCGAACTCTCGACAATGCGGCACCCAACGAACAAAAGATAGAGTGTTGCAGGACATTGCCAGGAGGACAGGAGGTCCTAATTTTAATACAATTTCTCGTATTCTGATGCTCGTTCCACTAATGAGGCCAGGAGGACAGAAGGTCCTAATTACGTTGTTGAGGAAGATGGAACTCCCTGGTTCTAGGAAATATATTTATTGCCGAGTAGTTGGGATCCTCAGCTGCGGCAATGGCCACCGCTTGTTCATGTGCTACTGGTTGATCTTGGCTTGACGGGGTGGGCAGTCCTTTGTGCTGCATGTAACTAGCTTTTGTTGCCTGTTACAGAACCTTCTATGTTTTATCTCGTTACTATTACTACTAGCAAAAGAGTCAGTACGTTACAGCGGAAGAAAACAATACGACACGTCTCTAATTCAATAATCACTAGCAAAAGGGCCCGTGCGTTGCAACGGGATAAAAAAATGTCCACGTACTTTCTTAATAACAAAACACAGCATGCAAGGCACAATAATCAAGCTCTTCTTTTTTAGTGAAAGACTCATTCATGGTAAACTCTAATGTATATTTCAAGGCAGATGCACGATGTTTATTATCATATGATTTCTATAACCATAAATGCAATTAAATTGCAGATAGAAAATGTATTAAATGAGATACTTTTACTTTATGAAATATAATCAAGCTCTTCTTTTTTAGTGAGAGACTCATTCATGGTAAACGGTAATGTATATTTCAAGGCAGATGCACAATGTTTATTATCATATGATTTCTATAACCATAAATGCAATTAAATTGCAGATAGAAAATGTATTAAATGAGATACTTTTATGTTATGAAATATCTTAAACTTTGTGAACCGTAAAATTTCTAGAAATTTAGAAAATCAAATAACATACTTAGAGTTTGAACCTACTTGAATTTAAACTATGTGTAATATGTAAATATTTTATTTGGATCTTTAATGGTCCATATAAGCAAACAAAAAATTTACAAGGCTTTTGAATAAAGTTTGGATGTTCAAACAATCCAAAAGTTTTTTGAATTACAAAGAAAATAGAAAAGGATAAAAAAAGGAAAATAAAAGTCTTATTTTGTTCGGCCTAAGCCCAGCCCAGTAGAACGTCCTCTGAAGGAGTCCCCGTCCTCCGTCCATGTGCTCTTGCTGTCAGTCGTATCTTGTCCGTCTGATAGCGGACGTATATTTTTCTTTCCTCTCTCTGAGTATTGGGTATTCCCTGCGCTTCTCCTCCGTCCACGTGCTCTTGCCGTCAGCCGTATCTTGTCCGTCTCGTAGGATAAACTGAACCCACCCCTCACCCTCTGTTTGTTTATTATATCCGAAGAGGCTTGTTGATTGTCTACTTGCAGACATATATAAATCGGTGGGATTCGGTGTAAAGCAGCAAGGTGGTACTATATAAATCCAGTGATCGTCCCAGCCAATACCAGCAATTAGGTTTGCCTGGATGGGCTAAGGCCCAGTCTTCGCTTGGCCCAGCAATTATGGTTTTTAGGTAGACCAAGCGGAACGAATCATTTTCTTTCTACGTCGACCAGGAACGAACGAATCGTTTTGTACGTACGGGCAGAAACACGCAACGCGCTTTTGACCAGATAAAAAAACGGTCTTGACGTACGGGCAGAAACGCTTATGCGTATATTAGTAGGTATATAGGAAATGTGCCCGTGCGTTGCAACGGGGAAACAAAATCCTTGCGCGCTCCTAGTTACCCATTTAATTTTTTTGCCATTTTCCTTTTCATCACCATCGCTAATGATGCTCATATTGTCCATCTATTCAGGACAGATGTGATCAATCGCAAGACGATGTGCTTTTCATCATACTTTGGCACAACATAGGTGCGTCGCTACAGAGTAAACGGTGAAGAATGAGTCCTCTTCCTATGTGTTGGTGATGGGTGCCAGCAGGTTCAGCACGCGTCATGCGGCGTGTGGTGGAAATCGCGAGGTCCTCTTCGTTGATCAGGCGTATATAATAAAAAGGCGGCCATATTGAGCTCGCCACCATCATATTGCAGCGGTAGTCAGCCCACCGGCATTTAAGTCATTTAGATCGGTTGTTGCAGTTCAATGATCATGTACATAGCTTCGCCTCAGACTCTCTTTTCATTATTATTTTGTTGTCACGTTGCTCTCATGCAATCAGCGTATATTTCCTTTCTCTCTCTCTCTCTCTCTCTTTCCTTTTATCCTTCCTTCTTTAATTTTCATGCAATTAGTGTATATTTCCTTCCTTTTATTCTTCCTTCTTTAATTCTCATGCAATTAGTGCACATTTCCTTTAGGGCAGCAGCGACTCCTTCCTTCTTTCTAATTCTCATGCAATTAGCATTTATTTCCTTTCTCCTTCCTTCTTACTTTCCTTTCGTATTTTTCTGTTTCTCTTTCCTTTCGCCTCTATTTTCTTGTATCGTATAGCCACAACACCGAGGCTCCTTGTTGATATGTACAATTCATAGGCCTATATAAATTGCTGAAATTTAATTGAAAGGGGCGAGGTGGGACTAATTATTTGGCAACAAACCACTAATTATTTTCCATGATCATAAGCATGTTCGGCCGCCCAGGCTTGGCCAAAATAAAGTTCAAGTAGGTTAAGTTTCTTACAACAAACATGAAAGGCCGACCTGTTGAGTTGGCTAGCGGCGCTATGCCTCGTTCTAGGCGACCCCGGTTCAATTCCTGGCGGAGACAAATATTTTTTGACCTTCCGAGACAATGCACTTAAGGAAAACGGACTGCGGGTTGAATAAAAAATAGCGGGGGTTTTCCGCAAAAGTATCGCGACGGTGAACCCACGGAGTTAATCCGTGCTTTATTATTAGGGAAAGATGACTCAAGATCCCAATAGATCCACGTCCTTTATTTAAACATGCCATCCCATCTATGCTGCATAAGATGAACATCACTTTTTTTTTCATGCGATCTTTTGCCGATGCACGTGTGGTTATTGATGGTTTCTTTTGTCTTCAATCCGATTTTGATTTGGTGTTCATTTGCAACACGGATCGGCCTCTCTCTCTGCAGAAGATGAACATCAACTTTCTTTTTTCCATGTGATGTTTTGCCGATGCATGCATGTGTGGTCATTGATGGTTTCTTTTGTCTTCAATCCGATTTTGATTTGGTGTTCATTTGCAACACGGGTCGGCCTCAGTACGAAAAAACCCGGATTTTGAGCTATTGATTAGAATTACACCATAAATAATTTTTTTAAAATATTAGATAGGTAAAATAACATCGTATTCAGATTGTACACATCACTATTGATTATAATTACACCATAAATAGAATTAAAAAAATTAATAGGTAAAACAACATCATATTCATATTATACACATTTTTCTAATCAAATTTCATATATAATAATTTAAAACTGGAGTTACGGTTGAAAGATATGATTTTTTAAAAAAATTGTCACTTATAGTTGAACTGCAGATTAATGAATAGAAACGCTTGGGGTTTTCTGAAGAAATACAAAAGACGGTTCTTTTTACTTAAGTTCGGACTGCGGGTTTATTTCACGAAAACGGAAGGGGGTTTCTGAAAAATAAAAAAAACGATTCGTTTTCGTAACTTAAGTCCGGACTACGGGTTGATTTCAGGAAAACATAGGGGGTTTTCCGTAAAATGAGTGATGTACGACCAGAAGCACAACTCGCTTTTTTTAATTAGTCATCATATCTTGAAGCGGGCAAGAATAAAGGATTCACAATATGGAATTCCATTACTAGAATACTCCTAGTTATTACTATAACTTAAAAATCCATAAGAGGATTGTGTGGGCTGTTAGCAGTAGGGCGACCCCCAGGTCTGATCAATCCAAAATACTAAGGCTGGGTTGAGATTTCTCTCTAATATTCCTAGACTTGCAGTTATTTTGAGCTTATGTCTACGAATACTGAAGTAGTATGGTCTCTCTCGCGATCTCATATGTTTAGCCTATTGGCTTATGTCTGGGCTATAACTACCCCACGATGCTTTTATATAAGTTACATGGTTTGACTCAAATACATAACCCTTCCTCTGATGCCCTCTGGTGCGGAACCTTGCACTTCCCGAGTGCGGGCCATTCCCGACGAGGTCCGACTGGGCTTGGCGATGGAGGGCCAGCATGCCACATGCTCTCTGTTGGTGGGGGGGACGACGAGGTGTTGGCCTTCAGCCGACAGTGGCCGGTCAGCAGCACTACCGTCCACGGTTGATGGTGGTGATCCGGATCCGGTCAGCCGGGTGGGTGATACATCTCCAACGTATCTATAATTTTTGCTTGTTCCATGCTGTTATATTATCATTCTTGGATGTTTTACAATCATTTTATTACAACTTTATATCATTTTTTGGGACTAACCTATTGACATAGTGCCAAAGTGCCAGTTGCTGTTTTTGCTTGTTTTTTACTTCGCAGAAAATCAGTACCAGACGGAGATAAAACGCTGCGATTTTTGTGGATTTTTTCCAGACCAGAAGAGACCAGATGGGCCAAGGAACACCAGAAGAGGGGGCCCAGGGTGGCTAGCACCCACATGGGCGCGCCAGAGGCCCCCTGGCGCGCCCTGGTGGATGCTGGGCTCCTCCGGCACCCCCTCAACCGACTATCGTGCCTATAAATTCCCTGGAAATCCAAAAACCCTAGGGGAGTCGACGAAACACAATTCCAGCCGCCGCAAGTTCCAGAACCTCGAGATCCAATCTAAACACCATCACGGAGGGGTTCATCTTCCTCATAGGTGCCTCTCCGATGACGCGTGGGTAGTCCACCATAGACCTTCGGGTCCGTAGGCAGTAGCTAGATGGCTTCCTCTCTCTCTTATGATTCTCAATACAATGGTCTCTTGGAGATCTATTTGATGTAAACTTTTGCGGTGTGTTTGTTGGGATCCGATGAATTTTGAGTTCATGATCAGTTTCTATCCATGAATATTATTTGAGTCTTCTTTGATCTTTTATATGCATGATTGCTTATAGCATCGTATTTCTTTTTCGAATCTTTGGTTTAGTTAGGCCTACTAGATCGATTTTTCTTGCCATGGGAAGAGGTGCTTTGTGATGGGTTCGATCTTGCGGTGTTCTTTCCCAGTGACAGAAGGGGCATCAAGACACACATGTATCGTTGCTATTAAGGATAACAAGATGGGGTCTATTCCTACATGAATGGATCTTGTCTACATCATGTCATCGTTCTTATTGCATTACTCCATTTTTCCATGAACTTAATACACTAGATGCATGCTGGATAGCGGTCGATGTGTGGAGTAATAGAGGTAGATGCAGGCAGGAGTCGGTCTATCTATCTTGGACGTGATGCCTATATAATGATCATCACCTTGGATATCGTCATGACTATTCGATTTTCTATCAATTGGCCAACAGTAATTTGTTCACCCACCGTGCGCTATACTCATGAGAGAAGCCACCAGTGAACCCTACGGCCCCCGGGTCTACTTTTCCTATCAAATTACTTTCCGATCTACGTTTTTTGCAATCTTTGTTTTCAGATCTATAAAACCAAAAACCCAAAAATACCTTGCTGCATATTTACTCTTTTTATTTGTGTTCTTGAGAGATTTATCTCTCCTATCTATCACTACCTAATCTATCTATTTACCATAGAGAGATTGATAACCTCTCTTTCACGTCGGGTTGCAAGTATTTGTTGTTTGTGTGCAGGTGCTGCTTATTGGGTGGTGGTGATCCTCCTCCTGGTTCGATAACCTTGGTTTCATAACTGAGGGAAATACTTACCGTCGCTGTGCTGCATCATCCCTTCCTCTTTGGGGAAATACCGACGCAGTCTCAAGCCACGTCAGTGGGATGACTATAACAGTGTTGCGGCAAATTTCTATGGCTCCACGACAACGATGGTCATCGACAGATCTTCGACTTCGAGATTGTTCATCTCTCGAGATCCAATTGTTGACTTCGGCGATGAGATGCAAATTATGACTATGGCTTGACGTAGAGGATGGTTGTGCAGCGGCGACAGTCGCGTCACATGTAGCTGCTGGGATTGCGAAAAAGTGGTGCCGACAACACTTGAGTGACTTCGATGGTGGTGCAACTCGAGCAACCGATCTCGAGCTTGATACGTCTCCAACATATCTACTTTTCCTCACTCTTTTGCCCTTGTTTTGGACTCTAATTTGCATGATTTGAATGGAACTAACCCGGATTGACGCTGTTTTCAACAGAACTACCATGGTGTTGTTTTTGTGCAGAAATAAAAGTTCTCGGAATGGAACGAAACTTTTTGGAGAATTATTTTGGAATAAATGAGAATTATTGGAGCCAAAATCCACCAAAGAGGGGGGCTAGGGTGAGCATCACCCACCAGGGCGCGCCAGGCCCCCTGGGCGCGCCCTGGTGGGTTGTGCCCACCTCGTGGCCCCACTTGCCCTATCTCCGCCACTATAAATTCCCAATTTCGGAGAAAAAAAATCAGAGAAAAAGAATTATCGCGTTTTACGATACGGAGCCGCCGCCACCTCCTGTTCTTCATCGGGAGGCCAGATCTGGAGCCCGTTTGGGGCTCCGGAGAGGGGAATCTTCGGTCTTCGTCATCACCAACCTTTCTCCATCGCCAATTCCATGATGCTCCCCACCGGGAGTGAGTAATTCCTTCGTAGGCTTGCTGGTCGGTGAGGAGTTGGATGATATTCATCATGTAATCGAGTTAGTTTTGTTAGGGCTTGATCACTAGTACCCATTATGTTCTGAGATTGATGTTGCTATGACTTTGCTATGCCTAATGCTTGTCACTAGGGCCTGAGTGCCATGATTTCAGATCTGAACCGTTTATGTTTTCATATCTATATCAGTGTTCTTGATCCGATCTTGCCTAGTCATATGCACCTATTACGTGTTATGATCCGTCAACCCCATAGTGACAATATTTGGGATACTTCGCGGTGATGACCGTAGTTTGAGGAGTTCATGTATTCACCATATGTTAATGTTTTGTTCCGGTTCTCTATTAAAAGGAGGCCTTAATATCCCTTAGTTTCCTTATGGGCCCCGCTGCCACGGGAGGGTAGGACAAAAGATGTCATGCAAGTTCTTTTCCATAAGCGCGTATGACTATTTACGGAACTAGATGATACCCCGCACGTTGTTGCGGGAACTGTAGCAAGAAAAAGGGGTATATTAGGTAAATGAAATATAAATGATTTGGATATTCTTGTTAACCATCTCGTCCCTCGGCTAAAATAACTATTTCATGAGATTGAACACTCTATAATTGGCTAGAAAAATACATAACATCTCCTTTCAGAAACATATGAACATTAGTGGTTTCAGTTCCCATTGACGAAATATAGTGACCCCACCAAGCATTTGTGCATCGGAAACATTTCACCCACAAAGAACAAATAGATAGACCAAAAATAGGCATTAAAGATTTGCTTGGGGGATGGTAATAATTCTTAGTTGCTCGCATCATATCTCACTGATTATCTTCATCTGGTAAAGACAACAAACAACCTTCTGCATTAAGAGGAATAGAACGGTGACACTTGATAAGTGCAAAAGGAATAGTGTGTACGAAGAGTTGATGATGGTGAGAGCAGAAATTGCCAATTCAATTTGTACCATAAATCCTGCACACACAAAATCAACATTTACTACAATTAGTTAAGGTAATATTATAAAACAATGTGTGAAAAATAAGTTTCATAATAAAATAAAATGGTGATACAATTTTGTCTTAATAATGCAAGACCGGTCAAGGGAGAAAGCTTTTAAATTTAGCATGGTGATGAACTTTGAGTAAATAAATAAACATGACAATCCATCAGCATATTATGCATTTTATCTGTTTTGTTCCAATTAAAATTCTAAGTTTGTAATAGTCCTGGTTTGGGAAGTCAGGATAACCTGTTCCAAAACAATGACATGTATATAAACCTAACACCTATGACAATGAAGAAAGAACAGTGAAAGGTGTAGACTAAAGGTGTAGAACTGAAATAATTCTATAGGAATCAAAGTATAACAATCTGTAAGGACAACTAAAGGAGAGTATATTCTTAGTACTACAGATAGGGAAATTAGCAGTTGAGAGAACAACCACCAAAGTTTCATCGTAGATAACAAATAAAAACTCACAAGGAAAAATAATGAGGGTATATTCTTACTACTACAGATAGGGAAATTGGCAGTTGAGAGAACAACCACCAAAGTTTCATCATAGATAACAAGTAAAAACTCACAAGGAAAAATAATGAAGAGAGAGGTTAGCAAACATAAGGAGTGATGAGTCCTGATGCTTATCCACTAGAATTTTGGCAACTTTTTTCAAACAATATATGCATCCTGTTTCATAGTACTATTTTTTGGTCGATGCAAGACTAATGGGAATGGATGGAAAAATAGGTTGACCTTCCTTCAACTATTCAGGCCTATACTTGTCAACAATCTCGGGTGCGCATATATGCTGAAGTGACTCACAATGTTAAAATATGAGAATGATTAGAAGAGAACTAATCCAGACTAAAGCTTTTTTCCCTTGTAATCCAGACAAAAGTAACCTGCAATTACAAATAGAAGATGTTCAAACGCATCAGCAGTTACAAATAGAAGATGTGTTGAACAACGGGAGATTATGGACGTCATATAATCAAAAGAGATTTGGCCATTTTTTGTAAGGTAATTTCTTCAGAGGTCTTATTTAGCGATGGGCAATACAGTCTGCAAATTAATGTAATCATACCAACAAAATGGTGCAGCAAGAGTTACCTCTAGTGGATGGTTGCATCGTGAAATTTAGTAACATGAGTGATGCATCCTGTTAGAGCAAATACCAGGCCAATAACAAATCTGAAACTTGAAAGTATTGTCTGGTATCTCGGGTGTACATATGCTCTTGAGTCTTGACTGCTAGTGTCTCTTCTCATTGCAACGGATCATGATGCAGTTAACGGATCATGGTGCATTTGTCCCAAAAAAAAATCTGAGGCAACAGCTCTCCTCCTTTTGACCAAGCCAACAATTTCATCGGCTGATGCTAATGCTTGCTGCAGTGCACTATAGTCAATTAGGTGTGGATGGGGACGGTAGTGCGTGGGACAGAACGCCGCGGAGTCCTGCATCGAAGGAGAATAGGAGGACCGACGCATGGGTGAGTTAAACAGCGAATGTGCAGGAAATGGTTAGCACGCATCAGAAGTAGACAACAGCGGGGCATGAACTAACACCGTTGACTGGCCGGTGGGATTAGGAGGCCACGGCTGCGAGCAGCAACGCCAACGGCTGGAGCACGACCACCAAGGAGGCCGCTGCGCCGGTGAGCCGTCGCTCGTCTCTTCCGCCGGTCTGAACCTTTACCTGAACCACGGCCATCGAGGAGGCCACCGCGCCGGTGAGCCGTCGCTCCGTCTCTTCCGCCAGTCTGAACCTTTACCTGAACCACGACCATCGAGGAGGCCGCCGCGCCGGTGAGCCGTCGCTCCGTGTCTTCCGCCGATGTGAACCTTCACCTAAACCATGACCGTCGAGGAGGCCGCTGCGCCGGCGAGCCGTCGCTCCGTCTCCGCCGCCGGTCAGAACCTTGACTTGAATCTCGACCTCGACGTCTCATCTTATTGGCTCTGATGTGATCGATCGATGCCCCCCGTGTAAATATAGAGCTTCGTCCTTTCCACTTCCACGATTTAATTGACTTTGGAGAAGATGAAGTGGGGGAAGTTCCTGTGGAGAAAGTAGAGGGTTGCGATTGGGAAGCAGAGGCGGCGTTGTCATGAAGAAAAGAGAGCAATGGAAAACTGTGCGGGTGGAGAATTAGTGCTGACGTGGTGGCGCGGGATTGGATGCTGACGTGGACAGGCCGCATGTTAAGAGAAATAGCTTAGTGGGGATGAACTATTTAGGTATTATAGATACATGCCTACATTACAATGATGAACTGAATTAGTTTTGTATCGCCCTAGGTTATGACTGTTACATGACGAATATCATCCAACGAGTTACCGATCCAGTGCCTACGACCTTTCCACTTATTGTTTTTGCTAAGTTACTATGGCTGCTGCTGCTGTTCCAACTGCTACAAAACTATTGCTACTACTGTTACCGCTACTGTTACTGTCACTACTACTATCAAACTATCATATTACTGTGCTACATATCACTCTGCTGCAGATATTTAATCTCCAGGTGTGGTTGAATTGACAACTCAACTGCTAATACTCTCAAGTATTCTTTGGCTCCCCTTGTGTCGAATCTATAAATTTGGGTTGAATACTCTACCCTCGAAAACTGTTGCGATACCCTATACTTGTGGGTTATCAAGACCTTTTTCTGGCGCCGTTGCCGGGGAGCATAGCTATATTTGTTGAGTCACCTGGGATTTATATCAATTTATCACTATGAAGAATCTGAAGGATCCAAAGACCAAGATTTTTCCCTCTAAGACGAGGGGGGGGGGGGGGTAAGGAACTGCCATCACACTCTGCACTTGATTCACCTTCTGTTATGAGTAAGCTTGCAACACCACCACATGCTAGTAATCCTAATATGTCACAAGTTATTGATGATTGCTACCTCTGTTATGAATGATGCTTATGATGATGCTAGTACCATGCTTGATGATAATGTGCCACTAGGGGAATTTCTTGATGAACAAATTGCTAGAGCTAAAGAGAATGAAACTACTGAAATTGTTGAGACTGCTGAAACCGATGAAGCTTATGAAACTGATGATGATTATGAAACACCTATTAGTCCTAGCTATCCCAAGTTTGAAATGCCTAAGATACCTGAAGGTTATTATATGGACGAAGAGATAACTAGAGAAATTCTTTCTTGCAAGGATAGAGACGATCTTAAGAAATTGCTATGCAAGTATAAGGAAAAGACTTTGAATGCTCGAATGAAATGTGATCCTAAGTTTGCTACTTCACCTATCTTTGTTACCGATAAGGATTATGAATTCTCTGTTGACCCAGAGTTAATTACTTTGGTTGAATCTAATCCTTTCCATGGCTATGAAACTGAAACTGTAGTGGCACACCTTACTAAGTTGAATGATATAGCCACCCTGTTTGCTCATGATGAGAAGATTCGCTACTATTATATCCTTAAGTTATTTCCGTTCTCATTAAAGGGTGATGCTAAGACATGGTACCACACTCTTGCTCCTGGTTGTGTGCGTAGTCCCCAGGATATGATTTACTACTTCTCTGAAAAATATTTTCCTGCTCATAAGAAACAAGCTGCCTTACAGGAAATATTTAACTTTGTGCAAATTGAAGAAGAGAGTCTCCCACAAGCTTGGGGGAGGCTTCTCCAATTGCTTAATGCTTTGCCTGATCATCCTCTCAAGAAAAATGAAATACTTGATATCTTTTATAATGGACTAACCGATGCTTCTAGGGACTTCCTAGATAGTTGTGCTGGTTGTGTTTCCACGGAACGAACTATTGAACAAGCGGAGGTATTATTGAATAACATACTGAAGAATTATGATGATTGGACTCTCCCTGAACCACCGCCTAAACCCACTCCGAAGAAGAGGGGTATCTTATTTCTCAGTCCCGAAGATATGCATGAGGCAAAGAAATCTATGAAGGAAAAAGGTATTAAAGCTGAGGATGCTAAGAATTTGCCACCTATTGAAGAAATACATGGCCTGGACACACCACCACCTCCACAGGTGGTAGAGGTAAATTCTTTATTAAAGTTTAATGAAGGTGACATTCCTCACAATAAACATCCTAGTCAATGCTTATATAAGTTTGACAACAATATTATGAAGCAAGATCATTTCAATGCTCATGTTCTGAAACAATTGAAATATAACTCTGATATGATTGCTCGCTTGAGTGACTTGATATTTAGAATCAGTAATGATATTAGAGGTGTTGGAAAGCATGCCTCTATGGTTCAAACTCAGTTAGAAAAAGTAGCTAAGTTTCAAAAAGAATTGCTTGATGAAATGAATAATAGTATGCATGATTTTGCTGCTAGAGTAGTAACTAGAGGAGGTAGAATGACCCAAGAACCACTTTATCCTGAGGGTCATCCCCAAAGAATTGAACAAGATTCTCAGAGAATTAATACTGATGCACCTAGTCCTTCTAAGAGGAAAAAGAAAAAGAAAAATGATAGGACTTTGCATACCTCTAGTGAACCTGAGACACAAAAACCTCCTGATAATAATGATGTCTCTATTTCCGATGCTGAAACTCAGTCTCGTAGTGAACATTCACCTAGTGATAATGATAATGATAATGATAATGATGATGCTCAACCTAGCAATGATAAAGAACCAGATAATGATGTTGAGATAGAGCATGCTCCTGATCTTGATAACCCACAACCTAGAAATAAACGGTATGATAAAAGAGACTTTGTGGCTTGGAAACATGGTAAAGAAAGAGAGCCATGGGTTCAGAAACCCATGCCTTTTCCACCTAAGCCATCTAAGAAAAATGATGAAGAAGAATTTGAGCGCTTTGCTGAAATGATTAGGCCAGTCTTTTTGCGTACCCGCTTAACCGATATCTTGAAGATGGCCCCTTATGCAAAGTATATGAAAGACATCATCACAAATAAAAGAAAAATACCTGAAGCTAAAATCTCCGCCATGCTTGCTAATTATTATTTTAAGGATGGAGTACCTAAAAAACTTGGAGATCCTGGAATACCAACTATACCTTGCTCCATCAAAAGAAACTATGTCAAAACTGCTTTGTGTGACTTGGGAGCCGGTGTTAGTGTTATGCCTTTCTCCTTATATAAAAGACTTGATTTGAATAAACTCGCACCTACCGAGATATCATTGCAAATGGCTGACAAGTCAATAGCCATACCTATTGGTATTCGTGAGGATGTGCCCGTTCTTGTTGCAAATGTTACTATCTTAACAGACTTTGTTATTCTTGAGATGCCCGAGGACGACAACATGTCGATTATCCTTGGTAGACCATTTTTGAATACTGCAGGGGCTGTTATTGATTGCAATAAAAGCAAAGTCACTTTTCATATTAATGGTAATGAGCACACGGTGCACTTTCCAAAGAAACAATTCCAAGTGAATGGTATAAATGTTATTGAAGAATCTCCAACCATCACTATTGGAAGTTTTCAATTAC
Source organism: Elymus sibiricus (assembly GCA_039707655.1). Taxonomy (NCBI): domain Eukaryota; kingdom Viridiplantae; phylum Streptophyta; class Magnoliopsida; order Poales; family Poaceae; genus Elymus; species Elymus sibiricus. The sequence goes on along the minus strand of CM077667.1, from coordinate 447,864,090 downwards.
CTCTAACTACTGCCAAAAAGAAATATGATATACTTATTGCTGGGGATATGCACATCCCCATTGAGGTTACTTAGTGTTTTATGAAAGTTCTTGGGTTTCATGCTAATCAGAAGTGGTTGTTAATAAGACTTGATCAACCTTATTAATGAATCATTTTTGAGAGGTATGAAGTCGATGAATCTAGTAAGCACAATTCTCTGCTCTCACCTTTTATTTTCTGTTTTAGTTAGTCAAATAAAATAAAATGCCATGATTATCCTGTTTTCTGTTTTCTCCGTGCAATAAAAAATGACCAAAAAAAAATTCTCAGACTGCCCTGAAAATTTAACACGATTTTTTTTGAATATTTATGAATTTTTGGTGCAAATAATACCAGAGGGGGGGTGCACCTGGTGCCCACAAGACACCAGGGCATACCAGCACCCCCAGGCGCGCCCTGGTGGGTTGTGGCCCCCACGTGGGCCCCCTCACTTATCTCTTTAGCCCACATCATCACCTACCTCCAGCAAAAAATCACCACAGCCACCATTTTCGTGTTCGCGCTCTCAAACCTGCGGATTTCGATCTCTTAGCTCGAAGCTCCGTTTCTGAAACTGTTTGGAGGGATTGCTACTTGGTATGTGACTCCTCCATTGCTCCAATTAGTTTTTGTTTTAGTGGGTTATTTTTAGAGTAATTAGATACTCTTGGTGCTACTGTAGATGAGCTTGCATGTTGAATTCTTAGAGTTCTAAGTAGTTTGAATGCTCAATATGGCCTCTATGCATGCTTAGGAGTAGTTGCTAACAATCTTACAAAGTTTTGTTGACAAATTTTTGTGGACTAAAAATTTTCAGAATTTTTATAGGAATAAAAATGAATATCTTTAGGAAGTTCTCCTCCAAGAAAAATGCCAAGGGAGTCATTGGGGAATCATCGGACAATGACCTACACACTCCAAGAAAGGTGGAGGTGCGGCCGTGTGAATGGCCGCATGATGCCTTCATGGAGGAGGCCGAGCTCCATCAAGCGTTCGCTCAGTTTGTTGCAAACGCTGGGTTAACCGAGTTCCTCGCAGATAAGTGTGACCAATATCACATCCTTACAAATTCCTTTGTGCAAAGTTTTACTTATCTAGGAAGAAACAACCCTCCTGAAGCGCAGTTCAATCTTTATGCTGAACCTTACACATTGTCGCTAACTGACTTCTGTAACTTATGCTTGATCCCTTCTGATGGGGACTTGAGAGAACCTAGGCCGTCTGAGTTTGAGGATTTTCTCCTCGCATTAATCGTGGGTGAGGATAGAGGCGTGTCGAGCGCCACTGCTACTAGCTTACAGTTTCCCTCAGTACATTATTTCGCCTTGGTCATCACTAAGTGTTTAACTGCTAGGGAGAAGGTCGGCGCACTCAGTGCTCCTGACCTTGCTATTTTACGTCGTGCACTTTATGATGATCACACCTTTAGTATGGGAGCTATTATTGCTCTACGCTTGCATCTTACCAAAACTAAGGAAAAGATACATGGTGGTATTTATGCTACTCGTCTAGCGACCCACTTTAGAATTCCATTTCGCCCACATGATTATCTCTTATCCCGGGTTTACCTTGATCTTAAGTCACTGCAGGCTCACCAATTCCTTGATATAACTGATTCTCCCCGTGATATTCATTATAACCTAGTATTTAGCAAGGAGACACGTGATATTATCCCGTTGCTCGCACCTGCTTTGTTTGATTCTATTGCCAGGAACGGATATAGGATCATGCCAGATGATATTACAGCCTACCGGAACAACTTAGCAGCTGCTAAGGAGGAGCCCCAGGGATGGGATGCCCAGGTGCCGCCTCCACCTCACTACAACCTGGGACCGGATGGCTGATGTCTACTACACAACCTTCTTCTTGTAGACTCGTGTTGGGCCTCCAAGCGCAGAGTTTTGTAGGACAGTAGAAAATTTCCCTCAAGTGGACGACCTAAGGTTTATCAATCCGTGGGAGGCGTAGGATGAAGATGGTCTCTCTCGAATAACCCTGCAATCAAATAACAAAGAGTCTCTTGTGTCCCCAACACACCCAATACAATGGTAAATTGTATAGGTGCACTAGTTTGGCGAAGAGATGGTGATACAAGTGTAATATGGATGGTAGATATGGGTTTTTATAATCTGAAAATATAAAAACAGCAAGGTAGCAAGTAACAAAAGTGAGCAAAAACGGTATTGCAATGCTTGGAAACAAGGCCTAGGGTTCATACTTTCACTAGTGCAAGTTCTCTCAACAATACTGACATAGTTGAATCATATGTAAATCCCTCACGTGCGACAAAGAGTTCACTCCAAAGTCACAAATAGCAGAGAACAAACGAAGAAATTATTGTAGGGTACGAAACCACCTCAAAGTTATATTTTTCGATCAATCGTATGAGCTATCGCTATAAGTGTCACGAACAGCCCTAGAGTTCGTACTAAAATAACACCTTAAGATACACATCAACCAAAACCTAATGTCACCTAGATACTCCAATGTCACCACAAGTACCCATGGGCTTGATTATACGATATGCATCACACAATTTCAGATTCATCATGTTCAATCCAACACAAAGAGCTTCAAAGAGTGCCCCAAAGTTTCTACCGGAGAGTCAAGACAAAAACATGTGCCAACCCCTATGCATAGATTCCCAAGGTCACGGAACCCGCAAGTTGATCACCAAAACATACATCAAGTGGATCAATAGAACATCCCATTGTCACCACGGACATCCCATCGCAAGACATACATCAAGTGTTCTCAAATCCTTTAAAGACTCAATCCGATAGGAAAACTTCAAAGGGAAAACTCAATTCATCACAAGAAGATAGAGAGGGGAAAACTCCATATGATTCATCTATATTAATAAAGCTCGCGGTACATCAAGATCGTGCCATCTCAAGAACACGAGAGAGAGAGAGATCAAACACATAGCTACTGGTACATACCCTCAGCCCCGAGGGCGAACTACTCCCTCCTCGTCATGGAGACCGCCGGGATGATGAAGATGGCCTCCGGTGATGGTTTCCCCCTCCAGCAGGGTGCCGAAATGGGCTCCCGATTGGTTTTTCGTGGCTCTGGAGGCTTGCGGCGGCGGAACTCCCGATCTAGGTTTGTTTCTGGGGGTTTCTATATTTATAAGAATTTTTGGCGTCGGAAACAAGTCAAGGTGGGCCACGAGGCGACGACAAGCCAGGGGGGCGCGCCCTAGGGGGGGCGCCCCCAGGCTTGTGGTGGCCTCATGGCTCTTCTGGCCCAACTCCAACGCTCCCTGGGCTTCTTCTGGTCCATAAAAAATCACCGTAGATTTTTATTCCGTTTGGACTCCGTTTGATATTTCTTTTCTGTAAAACTCAAAAACACGGAAAAAACAGAAACTGGCACTAGGCTCTAGGTTAATAGGTTAGTCCCAAAAATAGTATAAAATTGTAGTAAAATGATTGTAAAACATCCAAGAATGATAATATAACAGCATGGAACAAGCAAAAATTATAGATACGTTGGAGACGTATCAGCATCCCCAAGCTTAATTCCTACTCGTCCTCGAGTAGGTAAATGATAAAAACAGATTTTTTGATGTGGAATGCTGCTTAACATGTTCATCATATTCTTATCTTCTTTGTATAGCATGGACATTTGGACTAGTAAATGATTCAAAGCAATAGTCTAGTTTTAACATAATGACTTCAATACTCAAGCATGTCAACAAGCAACCATGTCTTTCAAAATATCAACACTAAAGAAAGTTATCCCTAGCCCATCATGCTCAATCATTGATCCATTCATGAAACACACTCAAATATTAGCTATGCCCAATGCTCAAGTACGATCATAGTGCCCCCTAGTTGGTGCTTATAAGAGAAGATGGAAACTCAAAGCAAAAATAAAAATTGCATAAAGTAAATAGATAGGCCCTTCGTAGGGGGAAGTAGGGATTTGTAGAGGTGCCAGAGCTCAAGGTTTAAATTGAGAGAGAAAAATATTTTGAGTGGCATGCTTTTCCTGTCAACGAAAACGACAAAGTAGCTCACAATACTTTCCATGCTAGATACATTATAGGCGGTTCCCAAACAGAATGGTAAAGTTTTTACTCCCCCTCCACCAATCAATCACACTCCACGGCGAGCCGAATCCACGGGTACTGTCCATACAAACAACAATCCTGGGGGAGTTTTGTTTCATTATATTTTGATTTGATTTTTGAGCATGGAACTGGGCATCCCGAATACCAGCCACTTTCTCGTGAATGATAGTGAATCAACACATATCGTGAGAATAACACACCTAGCATGGAAAAATATTGGATACTCCCCACCGTTTCATGAGCGGTACGGGCACACAAAAGAGAAAATTTATTTTGAAAATTTAGAGATGGCACATACAAATTTGCTTGGAACGGCATGGAAATACCGCATATAGGTAGGTATGGTGGACTCATAAGGCAAAACTTGGTTTAAGAATTTTGGATGCACAAGTAGTATTTCTACTTAGTACAAATGGAGGATAGCAAATAGATTGGGAAGCAACCAAACCAAGAAACGAAAATTCACATAAGTGAGCATTGAACATAACTAACACCGAATAATGCACCACAAGTAGGATGTAACTTCATTGCATAACTATTGACTTTCGTACTTGCATAGGGAATCACAAACCTTAACACCAATATTCCTACTAAAGCATAATTACTCACTAACATGACTCACATATTACTATCATCATGTTTCAAAACTATTACAAAGAATCAAGTTTAATTTGTCCCATGATCTTCATGAAAGTTTTTATTATATCCTCCTTGGATATCTATCACTTTGGGACTAATTTCATATATTGCCATTGCTTTTTCGACAAGCTCAAACAAATTTAAATGAAGCACATGAGCATAAAGATTTCATCCCTCAAAAAGGTATAAGTGAAGCATGTGAGGAAATGACAAGCTACTCTCAAAAGATATAAGTGAAGATCAATGAATAGTCAAACAATTAAGTAGCTATGTGAGGACTCTCTCTGTCTCAATAAATATTTCCAGATCTGAGTATTTTATTCAAACAGAAAACTAAACAAAAATAGAACTCCAAGAATAGCACACATAATGTGAACGAATAAAAATTTAGGCTCAACATAGGCTAACCGATAATTGTTGATGAAGAAAGGTGGGATGCGTAGCATCCCCAAGCTTAGATGCTTGAGACTTCTTGAAATATTTACTTGGGGTGCCTTGGGCATCCCCAAGCTTGAGATTTTTTATCTCGTTCAATCCTCTCATATCGTGGTTTCACCTATTCTCAAAAACATCTTCCACACAAAACTTGAAAAGAACTCGTGAGATAGGTTAGTACACATAATAATAAATCAACTCTTTATGTACTGCCAAGACAAGTTGCATAATAATTTTCAAACATTAGGTACTGTATACTATCATTTCCACAATTTATATCTACCAATATAGGCTATGGAAACTATAGGATAAGTAGATAACAAAACTATGACAGCAATCTGTCCAAACAGAAGAGTCTGTAGCAATTTATGAAAACAGTGTATTTCTGTAACTCAAAAAATTATGAAAATTTAGGACATGCTATAAAATTTATATGATAACACTGTGTAAAAATTTCAGAAACTTTCCACGTTCCAGTAAAATATGAAAATTCAAACACTACAGCCAAAGTTTCTGTTTTTACACAGCACTCATCAAAACATGCAATGCAAGCATCCTAAGGCAATTCTTGGAACTTTTTATTGAAAAACAAGATTATAAATAACACCTAACAGAGAACAACAAAATAAAATGACGCTCCAAGCAAAACTCATATTATGTAACGAATAAAAATATAGCTCCAAGTAAGATATACCGATAGTGTTGAAGATGAAAGAGGGGATGCCTTCCGGGGCATCCCCAAGCTTAGGCGCTTGAGTCTTCCTTGGATATTACCTTGGGGGTGCCTTGGGCATCCCCAAGCTTAGGTTCTTATCACTCCTTATTCTCCTCATATCGGTGTCTCACCCAAAACTTGAAAACTTCAATCACACAAAACTTAACGGAACTTCGTGAGATGGGTTAGTATAATAAATAAAGATCATTCACTTAGGTACTGTCAAGACAAGATTCATAATTGTTCTCACATAATACCTACTGTATTCTATCATTCCCATAATTTATATCACTAAATATAAGCTATGAAAACACTAAAACAAGCAAACTATGCATGCAAAACAGAATCTGTCAAAAACAGAACAGTCTGTGAAGATCTGTAGTGTAACCATACTTCCTTGTCTCTAAGAATTCTGTAAAATTAGGAAAATCTAGGAAATTTGTATATCAATCATGTGTAAAAAAATTCAGATCAAAAGCACATACCAGTTAATTTACAAAATTCCTGGACTGAGAGCAAAAGTTTCTGTTTTTGCACAGAATCAAGTCAACTATCATCCATACTATCCCAAAGGCTTTACTTGGCACTTTATTGAATAAAAGCTATAAAACATGATTACTACAGTATCTTAATCATGTGAACACACTAAAACAGAAAGTAAAAGTGTTGGGTTGTCTCCCAACAAGCGCTTTTCTTTAATGCCTTTTAGCTAGGCAAGATGATTTCAATGATGCTCACATAAAAGATAAGAATTGAAACACAAAGAGAGCATCATGAAGCATATGACTAGCACGTTTAAGCCTAACCCACTTCCTATGCATAGGGATTTTGTGAGCAAACAACTTATGGGAACAAGAATCAACTAGCATAGGAAGGCAAAACAAGCATAACTTCAAAACTTTGAACACACAGAGAGGAAACTTGATATTATTGCAATTCCTACAAGCATATGTTCCTCCCTCATAATAATTTTCAGTAGCATCATGAAGGAATTTCACAATATAACCAGCACATAAAGAATTCTTTTCATGATCTACAAGCATAGAAATTTTACTACTCTCCACACAAGAAAATTTCTTCTCATGACTAATAGTGGGAGTATCATAAAAGAATTGAATACTACAAATTGGTTCCACATTAAAAGAGTAATATTCAGTAAAAGGATATTCATAATTATGACAAGTATCATAATAGTAATCATCACTCTTTTTCATCGCATAAGTATCATCACAATAGTCATCATAAGTAGGAGGCATGCGATCATTATAAAAAATTTGATCATTCAAAGTAGGGGGAATAAAAAGATCATCTTCATTAAGCATAGCATCCCCAAGCTTGGGACAAACATTAATTGCAGCAAATAAATTCTCAAACATGTCATTTTCATCAAACATAGCATCCCCAAGCTTGTGGCTTTGTATATCATAAACATAATCACTCTCATCATTAATAGTATGAATAGCACCAATAGTATAGCAATTATTATCATCATCCTCCAAGTTGGTGCCATAAATATTTTCAAGATTATAAGAAGTATCATTATCTTCCCAATCATAATTATCACAACAAGCAATAGGCATAACAAAATCATCCTCAAGTGTATCATCTTGCACAACTATTTTTGATTCATTCTCATGAGGCCTATCAATAATGGGAGCAACATTATTTGGGAGAGATACCTCTTTACCTTTACTTTTCCTTCTTTTTATATTCTTCACCACATTATGTGTGGGTTTATTTAATCCTCCAAGCTTCTTTTTGAAGAGGTTGGTTGAATAAAAAGCTCCTCCTCGTTACCTGATTCATCATAAGAAAAAATAGGAGGATATTGGGAAACCTCTTCCCCTTCATTAGTATTCTCTTCATCTTCTATTTGTTTTCTTGTCTTTAAGTAATTGTCAATATAAGGATTCTCAATGCAATTTACCACGCAATACATATAGATTTCATTTAGATCAAAATCAATCATTTTCATGAGAACCCAAGCTGGAACATCCTTAGTTTTATGTTTCATTTCTTCATACCCCAAAAATAGACTAAGTTCATTATGATGCTCAAGGGTAATGAGGTTATCACAATTTTTGGACACAATTCGATCATGAAATAATTCACATTGGAAATTAAAATGACCACTTTCATTGCAAAGTTCACAAGGACGGCGAGAAATATTAAGTCTTTCAGCACAAACATATAGCCTCTCTTGCAACCATTTAGTTTCTAAATACTTATGCCTCTTACAAAATCTATCTTCCCTTTTAGGCATGTCTTCACAAACTCTATGCACTCCACAAAAATTGACATGCTTATAAGAAATCTTTTTATCATGACTAGTGCAATCATCATTAGTACTATGGATATTCAAAGAATTCATACTAACAACATTGCAATCATGCTCATCACTCAATGATTTAGTGCCAAACATTTTAATAACTTCTTCTTCTAACACTTGAGCACAATTTTCTTTTCCATCATTTTCACGAAAGACATTAAAAAGATGAAGCATATGAGGCAACCTCAATTCCATATTTTTTTTGTAGTTTTCTTTTATAGACTAAACTAGTGATAAAACAAGAAACTAAAAGATTCAATTGCAAGATCTAAAGATATACCTTCAAGCACTCACCTCCCCGGCAACGGCGCCAGAAAAGAGCTTGATGTCTACTACACAACCTTCTTCTTGTAGACTCGTGTTGGGCCTCCAAGCGCAGAGTTTTGTAGGACAGTAGCAAATTTCCCTCAAGTGGATGACCTAAGGTTTATCAATCCGTGGGAGGCGTAGGATGAAGATGGTCTCTCTCGAACAACCCTGCAATCAAATAACAAAGAGTCTCTTGTGTCCCCAACACACCCAATACAATGGTAAATTGTATAGGTGCACTAGTTTGGCGAAGAGATGGTGATACAAGTGTAATATGGATGGTAGATATGGGATTTTATAATCTGAAAATATAAAAACAGCAAGGTAGAAAGTAACAAAAGTGAGCAAAAATGGTATTGCAATGCTTGGAAACAAGGCCTAGGGTTCATACTTTCACTAGTGCAAGTTCTCTCAACAATACTGACATAGTTGAATCATATGTAAATTCCTCACGTGCGACAAAGAGTTCACTCCAAAGTCACAAATAGCGGAGAACAAACGAAGAAATTATTGTAGGGTACGAAACCACCTCAAAGTTATCTTTTCCGATCAATCGTATGAGCTATCCCTATAAGTGTCACGAACAGTGAGGGAGTCCTGGTTTAAGGGGTCCTCGGGAGACCGACCTATTTCTTATGGGCCGGACTATATGGGCCACTTGCTGAGCACTGGATGGATCGAAGACCCTGTCTCCAGGAAGGAAGCTTCGAGAATCGTGGCGTATCCTCCACGTTTGGAGTAGTGAATAGGCATATTTATCCCTTCGACGTGTAACCGACCATGTGTAAACCCTAGGTACCCTCGGCGTCTATATAAGACGGAGGGTTTTAGGTCGTAGAAGGAGAAAACTCATCTAGGGTTTTAGTCATACGATCTCGAGGTAGATCAACTCTGTAACCCTTATATCATCAATATAATCAAGCAGGACGTAGGGTATTACCTCCATAGGAGGGCCCGAACGTGGGTAAACATCGTCTCCCACTTCTCCTGTTACCCTCGATTCTAGCCTCACAGCTCGGGACCCCCTACCCGAGATCTGCCGGTTTTGACACCGACATTGGTGCTTTCATTGAGAGTTCCGCTGTGATCGCCAAAGGAATCGATGGCTCGCCTTGTCATCAACGAAGAGGTCCGCAATACGGACACTTTCGTCCCCGGGCAGATCTTCGCTTTCGGCAGCATTGTGCTGCACGCCGACCCGACCGGCCATCTAGGCCGTGTCAGAAGTTTCGCCCCTGATCAAGAGGTCAGATTCGGGAACTTAGAGTTCTCCGTAGACTCTCGGGGCGACCTGTCACTAACCTGGCTCGCAGTCTCGCTTGTCACGCCCGAAGACTCTGAGGCTTTAACCTCAGATCCATCTTTCGGCCCCGCCCACGGGATTTACCCCGGCGAGGACCGACTCTCAGTCCGGACCCGGTCATAGTGCCGGACGTCCGGATAATTGTTCTTGCCGAACACTCTCCCCGCACGGACACATCGGAGGTTAACTCCGGAAGCTTTGAGGAGGCCGACCCGATCGAGCTCTTGATACTCAACGAGGCTCTAGATCGGATCTCGTCGATGAAGATTATCGACGACCCAACCCCGATCTATTCTCAGATCGGACTCAAGGCGGGTCAGGACGAATTTTTCGCCTCACCCACCACCCACTTCGTAGCCACTGTCGAGGATTTAACCGACATGTTAGACTATGCCTCTGAGGAGGCAGAATACATGGATGAGGAGGATCGCGCCCTCACCCCCGTTAACACCGGGCGGTGGACTGCCACCTCCACATACGACGTCTACATGGTGGACACTCCGAAAAATGATGGTGACAAATCGGATGAAGCGTCGTCAAGATGCCGAAAGCCGCATAAACGGTCAAAAGGAAAAAAAGGAAGAAAAGCTATTGACGGCACTGGGGATGGAGACACCCCGGAAGACCTCGGCGACCCCGAAATCCCCGAACACCCGTTAGAGGGTCAGGAGAGGCCGGAAGACCGGCGTAACCCCGACGATCTAGATGATTCCGAGGACGACAATTACCGCCGCCCCGCCGAGGAGGAGGACATCGCGGAAGCCGATGACTTCGCCATCCCCGATAATCCCGAAGATTAGGAACTGTTCAGGCAACAATTTATTGCCACGGCCCGCAGCCTGAAAGCAAAAGAACGGCAGCTTAAAGCCGAACAAGATGGCCTCAACGATCGATGGACGAGAGTCCTCTCAGCTGAGGAAGGATACGGTACTGGTCTATCGGACCAACCTAAGAGCTATCCACGCCGAAGGCTGCTGCCACAGTTCGATGACGAGCTCACAGACACGCCGTCTCCCAAACATACCCCATACGACAAGCCAGACCGCCCTCCTCGAGGACGAGATAGGACGGCTGACAACACCGGCTATAGGCCGACGATACCTCGTAGATGGGGCAAAGAGCCACTAGAGCCCGATGACAGGTTCGATCTGCGACACGACCTGGACCATAGGGCAGGTCGTACGCGATCCATCTACGAATCTAGAGGATACTCACCCGATAGACGGGAAGGGTACCGGCCTTGGCTCGACCGCAACAATGAAGGTCGGCAACGAAACCGGGCTAGGACAGACACCGATCACCGGCGCGACATAGCTCGGGTCAGAGGCGCTGCCCACCCACTATGCTTCATGGACGAGGTGATGCGGCATCAGTTCCCGGAAGGGTTTAAACCCGTAAACATAGAACAATACGATGGGACAACTGACCCAACCGTATGGATCGAGGATTTCCTCCTCCACATCCACATGGCACGAGGAGATGACCTCCACGCCATCAAGTACCTACCCCTGAAGCTTTAGGGGCCAGCTCGGCACTGGCTAAATAGCCTCCCCGAAAATTCCATTGGGTGCTGGGAGGATCTAGAAGAGGCATTCCGATCTAACTTCCAGGGCACTTATGTTCGGCCGCCGGACTCCTCCGAACTAAGCAATGTCGTCCAGAAACCAGGATAATCCGCGCGACTATTCTGGAATCGGTTCTTGACCAAGAAAAACCAGATCGTCGACTGCCCGGACGCCGAAGCAATAGCCTCTTTCACGCATAATATTCGGGATGAATGGCTGGCTCGCCAGCTCGGCCAGGATAAACCTAGGACAATGTCCGCCCTTACATCACTCATGACTCGCTTTTGCGCGGGAGAGGATAACTGGCTAGCAAGACGTAGCCACAACCCCGAAGACCCCGGAACCTCCGAAGTTCGGGACGGAAACGGGAAACCAAAGCGCAACAAGAATAAGCGCCGGCACACAAATAGTGATGCCGATGACACGGCCATTAACGCCGGCTTCCGCAACTCCCGGCCTGGGCAGCGGAAGAAGCCTCCTAAAGGCAATCGCGACGGACCCACCCCGGTGGACAAGATCATGGAGAGGCCTTGCCAGATCCATGGCACTCAAGAGAAGCCCGCCAACCACACCAACCGTAACTGTTGGGTATTCAAACAGGCCGGCAAGCTCGCATCCGAGGACCAAGGCAAGAGCCCACGCAGCGAGGACGAGGATGAGCCCCGCGGTCCGATCGGTGGCGGATAAAAGAAATTCCCTCCAGAGATGAAAACAGTAAACATGATATACGCCACTCATATACCCAAAAAGGAGAGGAAGCGCGCCCATCGAGAGGTCTACGCCGTAGAGCCTGTAGCCCCGAAGTATAACCCATGGTCGGCATACCCGATCACCTTCGATCGACGTGACCACCCGACCAGTATCCGTCATGGGGGTTCGGCCGCCCTCGTCCTAGACCCCATCATAGACGGGTATCACCTCACAAAAGTCCTAATGGACGGAGGAAGTAGCCTCAATCTGATTTACTCAGACAGGGTGAAAAAGATGGGTATAGATCCGTCAAGGATCAAACCCACCAACACTACCTTTAAAGGAGTGATCCCAGGCGTTGAAGCCCGGTCCACGGGCTCTGTAAGCCTGGAAGTAGTGTTCGGCTCGCCCGACAACTTTCGAAGCGAGGACTTGATCTTCGACATCGTACCTTTCCGCAGCGGCTATCACGCCCTGCTCGGCCGTACAACGTTCGCTCGCTTTAATGCCGTCCCACACTACGCATACCTCAAGCTCAAAATGCCCGGCCCCAAGGGGGTCATTACTGTCAACGGCAACACGGAGCGCTCCCTCCGAACTGAGGAACATGCGTTGGCCCTGGCGGCCGAATTCCACTACACTGATGATCGGCAAACACCGACACCCGCCGTAAAGGCACATAAGGCTGTGAAGCGAGCTCGGTTTCAACCCGAAGTCCCAGAACCTTCTTCTCCCCATAAATAGGGACTCCCCCCCCATCGCACAGCCCTAGAACCAGCAAAGTACGTGCCGAGGAGGCACAACTTCGTGCTCAAAATTCCATGGGCGGCGTCGGGGAAAAATTATCAAAGGGTAAGTGTTCGGCTAGACCGAACTATCACCATCAAAACGTCCTCGGACACACTACAGGTACCGTCAAGTACCTGCTAAGGCGTAAAGCTCATTCACACTTCAGCGACTTCTCAAGATTTTTTCCCAAAGTCCGCTCGCCGAACTGCAGAACCCATAGCGGTATACAACTCCTTAGGAGACGCAGGAGCGGACAAACAACAGGGCACATCGAGGACGTCAGGTCACCCATCGAAGACCCCTGGTACAACCCCTCCTGTAAGGTTTATATTTCATTTTCAAATACCTGTAAATAGCTGCATTGGCAATTTGAATAATAAGAGTTGTTGAGCAAAGTACAGACATATTATACATGATCGCTCTGCTGTCTTTTTTGGAGCACTCTCTATTTTCCACCTCTTCTTGCGAACCTTTTCGGTATACTTTAGGATGCAACCGGCTAATAGACCGGGGGCTCGAACTTAAAAAATCGCCCCAAGCACAACTAATTTTGCGTTCGGCGTCTTGGAATTCCGCTTTATATGCATTGGTTCCGAACTATGTCTTGGGTCAATAGTTGGGTTGCCCGGCTCCTGTGCTTGCCCCTTTACGTTCCACTCGTTCGGCTAAAGGGGCAAAGGGAGAACCGCTGCGATTGTGCTTCCGGCTAGTCTGGTCAAGCACCTCAGCGGAGAAAGCCGAAAACTGACTGTCATAGTATGCGAGAACCGGTCTGCGAATCCGAGCTTAAATAAACCTCGATTAGAGGTTATTCCGTGTCATGCGATGGGTTTGGTATTCTTACAAACCATGTGATATCGGCTTTGGCCGCGGTTCATCCGAACATCACAAACCCCTAGGGGCTAGTCATCAGCCCCCCGCACTCCTTTCTCGCGCCCCTATGGCTAAGTGAAAGCAATAAAGCATTATGGTCTGATTGCCTTGTCCGCCCCACACTACCGCCTTCGGGTACCGATAGCTCGGCTAAGGGTCACAGTGCGTTGGCAGAGACACCCCGCGTAGTATCTACATGGGGGCTGAAGCCGACGACTCGCAGCTTTCAGTTTTAACGGCCACACAGGAGTTATAAAGAATGCAAAACACGAAAGACATGATAAACCATGCATCTTAAATATAAACGCGTTAAAAGGTATTCGGACATATTACAACGCTTTACTCATAAATGTTCTCGCTCGAACACTGCGACTCTATCGCCCGAGCACCCTCCATTACTCCGGAGAAGTATAGCTCGGGGCACCTATGCTCCTTTCCAGAAGGCGGAGGGGCAGTGGCTATCTTCATCGGATCCAGCCCCGGCCAGTGCACCGTGGCCTTCGCAAAGGTCATCCGAGCTCCCTCGATACAGGAGGACTGCCTTAGCGCGTCGATCCGGGGCGTGGCGTCGCTCAGCTTCTGCACCAGGCCGAAGTAGCTGCCCGGCAGTGGCTCGTTGGGCTATAGCCGGATGCAGAGATCCTTCATGGCCGGCTCCGCCATCCGGTGTAGCTCCATCAGCTGCTTCAGCTGCTCAACAAGGAGAGGAGAGCGCTCAGGGGCTTCAAACTGCGCCCAAAACAGCCGAGCTTCATCTCCTTCTCCCCGCGAAGCATAGAACTGGTTCGCGTCCGCTGTGCTCTTCTGGAGGTCCGAGCAGGCGCCTGAGGAACGCCATACTTGGGTAAGGAACTCGAACTTGGTATCCCCGAAGACACACTGCAATAAATACGGCTTACCATCCATGATAGCCTTGGCCTGGCTGACTTGGTCTTCAAAAGACCGCCTATCCACCCGCTCCTTTTGGATATTGGTTTTTAGGGTGGATAGTTCGGCGGTTTGCTCCTTGCCTTTCCGCTCAAGGTCCTCGCACTTTTGGCCGGCGTCCCTGAGCTCCTGTTGGATTTCCTCCACCCGAGCCTCATGCTTGTCGCTGGTGGCTCTTAAGGCGGATAACGCGGTAGCCGCTTCTTTGGCCGCCGCCCTCTTAGCCGAAGCCTCCTGCTTCGCCTTCTCAAGCTCGGCCTTGAGCTTCTCAATTTCCTTCGCCGAGGCTGCGTAAGCATTAAACATATCAAAAATACTGCGTTGACAGTACGGTAATGAAGAATTTGGATACTCTAATCCGGCTTACCTTGCGCCTCGTTGAATCTCTTGTTCATAGCGTCAAGCTCGTCTTCGGAGCTCTTGAGCTTCCGATTTAGCTCGTCCAGCTCGGCAGCATTAGCAGCCGCCGTCGTCGACGAAGCCTGTAAAAAACAAAACCATATCCAGTCACATGGGTTCAAAACTTCCGAACTGTCATAAATATGATCCTGTGTCCGGTCCTCTTAAGGCCTGTTAGAACGTTCCGAACAAATATTTTCCTGTACATAGTTCGGATAATGATCTATGATTCACCCCTAGGTAAGTTTTTCCAAACTCACCTAGGGCTCGGGGGCTGCCATGTATATAATGATAACACAAAGAAATTAATATTTCACAAACAAAGCATTACGTGGCTCACCTGAAAGCCCTTCAGGAGACCGTTGAAGGCCTCCTTCAGTCCGCTGTCTATGGACCGAATGCTCTGCAATACCGCATCCATAAGGGTGCGGTGCTCCTCGGAGATGGAGGCGCTTGACAGAGCCTCCCCCATAGCCGGCCACCCATTGGTCAGTGACGCCGGTGGGGATCGGTTGATCCGATCTCCAACCGGGGATTGAACCGGTGCCTCCAGAGGCATGGTGCGCTCCGGAGATGACCTCGGAAGGGACTGGACGTCCCCTTGTCCGGTGTCTTCAGTATCCGGGAGGGGCTTGTACCCCCGGTCTTCGGCGGCCGAGGCGTTAGCCTCGACCATGACGTCGTCGCCCCCACCTCTGGTGTCCGGCTCCAAAGGAGCCTGTTGGGATGACACCTCCGCGGCATCCTTCGTGGCGCCCGGAGGAGAGGGGTGCAACGCGGTCCCGCTCTCCGCTAGCTCGGCGGGCGGGGTCAACCCGTCCGAAACTTGATCGGCGGGGAGAACACGTGGTGGGCTGCAAGTCAATAGGCGCTCACATGTTAACCGCATTCAAAACTTAGCTCTAAATAGCTCATGAAGTCTTCGGATCTTTACCTTCGAGCTGGGGGCTTGACCCCGAGGTTCCTTCGTGGAACCCTCTCGAATTCCTCGGATTCAGTATCCGAGTCCGAACTGTCGTCGGATAGAACTACCTGTGTCCGACGCGCTTTCTTCAGGGCGGGGGGAGGTACATCCTCTGAGGCGTCCGATGACGCCGCCCTCTTTCCTGTGAGGGGGAAATCGCCTCCCCCCTCACCCTCGTGCTCCTCCTCTTGATTTGAGGAGGCGTGGGTTTCCTCGGACACAGCCCCCGGCTGGTCCCTGGTGCGCAGGCCTGCTCGGCCTGGTTTCTTCTTCTGCTCCTTCTTCTCTGGCGCCTTGTAAGGCGCCACGACGAGCATCTCCGACAGCAGCTGGGACCTAGGGTCTTCGGGCTGTGGAGCCGGGCATTTGATGCCCGTGGCCTTGCTCAACCATTCCTGTGGAAGTGATCGGAAAGTACTTAGATTTTCTTCAGGAAAACAAAGCCGATCAAGCGAAACTGTGTTATACCTCGGAAGGGAGCTTATCAGCGCGTAGGCCCTGGTCCTCCTTCTTGGCTGGCCAGTTCTCCTGCGCCTTGAATAGCGCCTTCCACAACTTCTCCCGAGTGGTGCAGAAGAGCTGACGAATCGTAGGATCATCGTCAGTCCGATAAGTCCACATAGGAGAGCCCCGGCGCTGGCAGGGGAGGATGCGCCGCCGGAGCATAACCTGGACCACGTTGGTCAGCTCGATTTTGTCCTTGATCTTGGAGGCGATGCCCCTCTGCAGGTCGTCCACCTCTGTATCCGACCCCCAGTCGAGGCCCTTTCGGACCCATGAGGTCAATCTGGTCGGGGGGCCAGATCTGAATTCGACAGGAACAGTTCCTCCCTCCTCCCTTGGCTCGGTGATGTAAAACCACTCTTTTTGCCAAGTCTTGATGGTGTCGATGAAGGTGCCGGATGGCCATACTGCGCGGGGAAGCTTGCTGATGACCGCCCCGCCGCAGTCTGTGTGTGCGCCTGCGACACACTTCGGCTTGATGTTGAATATCTTGAGCCATAGTCCGAAGTGTGGTTTGACCCGCAAGAAGGCCTCGCAGACGATGATGAATGCCGATATATGCATGAAGGAGTTCGGCGGGAGGTCGTGGAAGTCGAGTCCGTAGAAGAACATGAGGCCCCTCACGAAGGGGTGGAGCGGGAAGCTCAGTCCTCAGATGAAGTGAGGAATGAAAACCACCCTCTCGCCTGGTTTGGGGGTGGGAATCACCTGGCCCTCCTCCGGCCAGGTAGCCGGCGTCCTTGAGGTTCCGGATGTCCTGGTCTGTGACCGTGGAAGCCTCCCACTTGCCGTTGGAGCCTGAGCCGGCCATGGTTGAGCTCGGAGGAGGAAAGGTGGAAAACCTAGATCTGGGCTCTGGAGGCTCAGGAGATTGGGGAAGCAGGGATGCGAATGGGAAGTGCGGTTAAGCCTTGGGGTTTTCTTCCCCTTTTATTGGACTTGTCGCCGGTTAGCCTTCCTTCACTGCGCCGTGAATCCCTCCACTTCCCAAGACGTGCGTGCCGTTATACGCGCATGATTAAACATATCCCGTGTGAAACGGAGCACGATCTGTGCATTGAAGGATCATGCTGATAAAGACGACCTCGAACCGCGAATCGAGCTTTTTCGACTGGTTCAGCGGTCGTGGTGGGCCGTGACCTTTCATCTAAAAGGTTGTCAGGGAGTGCTGTTTACTCCTTGACGTTTGGCCTTCAGGGCCGAATTATTCATGGTGTTCGGACGACCTATGATCGGGAAAACTACATGTCGTCGGAGGCCGAACTAAAACTCGGCCGATCACTATTTGGAGAAAGGAACTCGCCTCGCAAGCCGAAGACTCTGATCATATGAAGCTGCTGGAGCTTGGACCCTTGGCGTTGGAGGCTAGTTCGGGGGCTACTGAGGGAGTCCTGGTTTAAGGGGTCCTCGGGAGGCCGACCTATTTCTTATGGGCCGGACTATATGGGCCACTTGCTGAGCACTGGATGGATCGAAGACCCTGTCTCCGGGAAGGAAGCTTCGAGAATCGTGGCGTATCCTCCACGTTTGGAGTAGTGAATAGGCATGTTTATCCCTTCGACGTGTAACCGACCATGTGTAAACCCTAGGTACCCTCGGCGTCTATATAAGCCGAAGGGTTTTAGGTCGTAGAAGGAGAAAACTCATCTAGGGTTTTAGTCATACGATCTCGAGGTAGATCAACTCTGTAACCCTTATATCATCAATATAATCAAGCAGGACGTAGGGTATTACCTCCATAGGAGGGCCCGAACCTGGGTAAACATCGTCTCCCACTTCTCCTGTTACCCTCGATTCTAGCCTCACAGCTCGGGACTCCCTACCCGAGATATGCCAGTTTTGACACCGACAAACAGTCCTAGAGTTCGTACTAAAATAACACTTTAAGATACACATCAACCAAAACCCTAATGTCACCTAGATACTCCAATTTCACCACAAGTACCCATGGGCTTGATTATACGATATGCATCACACAATTTCAGATTTATCATGTTCAATCCAACACAAAGAACTTCAAAGAGTGCCCCAAAGTTTCTACCGGAGAGTCAAGACAAAAACATGTGCCAACCCCTATGCATAGATTCCCAAGGTCACGGAACCCGCAAGTTGATCACCAAAACATACATCAAGTGGATCAATAGAACATCCCATTGTCACCACGGATATCCCATCGCAAGACATACATCAAGTGTTCTCAAATCCTTTAAAGACTCAATCCGATAGGAAAACTTCAAAGGGAAAACTCAATTCATCACAAGAAGATAGAGAGGGGAAAACTCCATATGATTCATCTATATTAATAAAGCTCGCGGTACATCAAGATCGTGTCATCTCAAGAACACGAGAGAGAGAGATCAAACACATAGCTACTGGTACATACCCTCAGCCCCGAGGGTGAACTACTCCCTCCTCGTCATGGAGACCGCCGGGATGATGAAGATGGCCTCCGGTGATGGTTTTCCCCTCCGGCAGGGTGCCGGAACGGGCTCCCGATTGGTTTTTCATGGCTCTGGAGGCTTGCGGCGGTGGAACTCCCGATCTAGGTTTGTTTCTGGGGGTTTCTATATTTATAAGAATTTTTGGCGTCGGAAACAAGTCAAGGTGGGCCACGAGGTGACGACAAGCAAGGGGGGCGCGCCCTAGGTGGGGGGCTCCCCCCAGGCTTGTGGTGGCCTCGTGGCTCTTCTGGCCCAACTCCAACGCTCCCTGGGCTTCTTCTGGTCCATAAAAAATCACCGTAGATTTTTATTCCGTTTGGACTACGTTTGATATTCCTTTTCTGTAAAACTCAAAAACACGAAAAAAAACAGAAACTGGCACTAGGCTCTAGGTTAATAGGTTAGTCCCAAAAATAGTATAAAATTGTAGTAAAATGATTGTAAAACATCCAAGAATGATAATATAACAGCATGGAACAAGCAAAAATTATAGATACGTTGGAGACGTATCAATGGCTACTACAGATGGTGATTACCAAGATAGGCCAAAAGCCTAAGCTTGGGGGAATACGTATTTCCACCGACATTACATTCATGTTCACACCTTTCATTCCAGTTGTTGGTGTTCATACTTTTTCATTGTAATATCCATGCTTAATTTGTTTTCTCGCTTTCTTCTTGTGTGTTTGAAAAACTTTGATAAAATCCAAAAAATATTTCCTACTTCTTTTTAGTTTTTCTTTCTAGCTTAGTTTAGTGTTGCATCGAAAGAAAACCCAAAAATATTTCTCGCTTCTTCTTTTACTTGTTGGGAGCCTTCCCGTGTAAATAGTTTTTCTCGATTTTGTTTTTCTTCTTTAATTTGCTTTCTTCAAGAAATACCAAAAACTCCCAAAATATTTCAGTGTGTTTCTCTGAAATCCTTTTCTTTTTTATTTGAGTCGTACCAAGGAGAAGACCACAATGAAATTGTTGAGTGGTTCTCATCTGCATTATCGTTTATCTAATAAAGAGCCCATATTACTTTGTCTTCTCCTCTTGAATAAAATGTTTGCAGATTCCAGCTTAGTCCACGGCACTCTTGCACTATTATTATCTTCCTATCGTTCGGTCGTGCAAGTGAAAGGCAATAATGACGACATTTGATGAATTGACTGTGGCAGAGAAAAGCGGGTATGAACTCAACTTGTTTTTTGTTTTTGTAAATATGTTTAACCTAGTATCCCTTGATTCAACTCATTATGATCAAACATGTTTGCAATGACCATTAGAGATTATAGTTGTTCATGCCATGCTTAAGTAGCTAGGAGTGGATAATGATTTATCTTGGGTGCCAACGTGCATTAAAATGGTTGTGATGCGGTGTGATGATATGGTATCCTCCTCTGAATGTTTCAAGTGGCTTGACTTGGCACATGTTTACGCATGTAGTTGAATCAAAACCAACATAGCCTTCATGATATTTATGTTCATGGTGTCCATATCCTACTCATGCTAGTATTCAATGTTGATTATATGTAATGCATGTTCATGACCGTTTTCCCTCTCTAGCTGTCCGCTTCTCAATCTACTTGCTAGCCTTCGCCTGTACTAAGCGGGAATACTGCTTGTGCATCAAAAACCTTTAAACCAAGTTATGCCAGATGAGTCCACTATAGCTACCTATATGCGGTATTACCCTGCCGTTCCAAAGTAAATTTGCATGTGCCACCTCTAAAAAATTCAAATGAACATCTGTTTTGTGTGCCTGGACCGCTCATGGAGCGACAGGGGGCGGTCAGTATCTTCCATGCTAAGCGGGTTATTCTCATGATGAGTGTTTATTCACTTGTCCGTACACGAGAGGGGCGGTAATAGGGATTCCCAGTCCCGAAATCAAAAATAAAAAATAATTAAACAAAACTCCCCTAGGAATGTTGTTGGTTTGGATGGTACCCGTGGATTCGACCCGCCGTGGAGTGTGATTGTTGGTGGAGGGGGAGTAAACCTTTACTTTTATCTCTTGGGAACCGCCGCTAATTTGTTTAGCATGGAAGATATTGATAACTCTTGGTCGTGACGTTGACAGGAAGGGTGTACCTCCCAAAATTATATCTATCTCTGTTTTAAACTTTGAGCTCTGGCACCACTGAAAATCCATGCTTCCCTCTGCGAAGGGACTATCTATTTACTTTTATGTTGAGTCATCACCTTCTCAAATAAGCGCCAGACTTGAGAGCACTATTGTCATCCTCATGCATTGTGTATAGTTGATGTTGGGTGCAGCATGACTGGATCTTTTCTACATGAATTACAATGTTTAGTCGCTGCTTGAACTTTGGAGGTGCTCTGCATTTATGTTTTGCGGTCTCAGAAAGGGCTAGCGAGATACCACTATTGTCATATTGTATCATGATTGTTTTGACAAAGTGTTGGTGCTTGAGATATCTTATTATTGCTCGCTAATTGCTTATGTTATTGATATGAGTAAATATAATTTCTAAGAGTTATTGTTGACATGCTTAGTCATAATCTTTGTTGAAAACCTGGGTGCTACTTAAGCATATATATGTAAACAAGAACAAAAGAGTTCATAAAAAAAATTCTTTATCACTTTCAGTTTGTCAACTGAATTGCTTGAGGACAACCAAAGGTTTAAGCTTGGGGGAGTTGATACGTCTCCAACGTATCTACTTTTCCTCACTCTTTTGCCCTTGTTTTGGACTCTAATTTGCATGATTTGAATGGAACTAACCCGGACTGACGCTGTTTTCAGCAGAACTACCATGGTGTTGTTTTTGTGCAGAAATAAAAGTTCTCCAAATGGAACGAAACTTTTTTGAGAATTATTTTGGAATAAATGAGAATTATTGGAGCCAAAATCCACCGAAGAGGGGGGCCAGGGTGAGCATCACCCACCAGGGCATGCCAGGCCCCCTGGGCACGACCTGGTGGGTTGTGCCCACCTCATGGCCCCACTTGCCCTATCTCCGCCACTATAAATTCCCAATTTCGGAGGAAAAATCAGAGAAAAAGAATTATCGCGTTTTACGATACGGAGCCGCCGCCACCTCCCATTCTTCATCGGGAGGCCAGATCTGGAGCCTGTTTGGGGCTCCGGAGAGGGGAATCTTCGGTCTTCGTCATCACCAACCTTTATCCATCGCCAATTCCATGATGCTCCCCACTGGGAGTGAGTGATTCCTTCGTAGGCTTGCTGGTCGGTGAGGAGTTGGATGATATTCATCATGTAATCGAGTTAGTTTTGTTAGGGCTTGATCACTAGTACCCATTATGTTCTGAGATTGATGTTGCTATGACTTTGCTATGCCTAATGCTTGTCACTAGGGCCCGAGTGCCATGATTTCAGATCTGAACCGTTTATGTTATCATCTCTATATCAATGTTCTTGATCCGATCTTGCCTAGTCATATGCACCTATTACGTGTTATGATCCGTCAACCCCATAGTGACAATATTTGGGATACTTTGCGGTGATGACCGTAGTTTGAGGAGTTCATCTATTCACCATGTGTTAATGCTTTGTTCCGGTTCTCTATTAAAAGGAGGCCTTAATATCCCTTAGTTTCCTTATGGACCCCGCTGCCACGAGAGGGTAGGACAAAAGATGTCATGCAAGTTCTTTTCCATAAGCACGTATGACTATTTACGGAATACATGCCTACATTACATTGATGAACTGAGCTAGTTTTGTATCCCCCTAGGTTATGACTGTTACATGATGAATATCATCCAACGAGTTACCGATCCAGTGCCTACGACCTTTCCACTTATTGTTTTTGCTAAGTTACTATTGTTGCTGCTGCTGTTCCAACTGCTACAGAACTATTGCTACTACTGTTACCGCTACTGTTACTGTCATTACTGCTATCAAACTATCATATTACTGTGCTACTGATCACTCTGCTGCAGATATTTAATCTCCAGGTGTGGTTGAATTGACAACTCAACTGCTAATACTCTCAAGTATTCTTTGGCTCCCCTTGTGTCGAATCTATAAATTTGGGTTGAATACTCTACCCTCGAAAACTGTTGCGATCCCCTATACCTGTGGGTTATCAGAGCTCTAGAGTGAAAGTCTAGGTCTGACTGAGCTGGTTATCGCTGGCAATGACGATGCTTTTTTTATGTCGTTACCTTGTTGAAAGCATTGCTCGAAAATGTTCAGATTGATTCTTCAGGGTGAAAACCTAGATTTTGGCCTTAGTGGTTGCATCTGATGACGGTGACGTTTGAGTCTCGCTCCCTTCCTGAAGGCGTTGTTGTTGAAGAATCTCGTTGTCCGTGTGATGTCATGAGCTAGTGTGGATATGGTCATTGCTGGAGTTTACCGATCGCGTAGCTGGTTGCTTTGAGTTTTTCTTGTTTTTCTTCCTAGTATGCATAGTGTTGGTCTTATATGACTTTGTTAATTGTCGGCGTGTTTTCGTGTGTGTTGATATTGATTGCATGCATCCTATCTATACAGCGATCGGATGTGTGCTCATTGTGTTATGTAACCTTTTGATGCTTTATTTTGAGTCAATAAAATTCACCCTTTCAAAAAAACATAACCCTTCCTCAGTTCACCACTGGAATCCACACGTATGCCGAGTGTCAGAAACACTCAACAAAGGGCCTAAAACCCTCAACAAAGTTGCACTCGGCAAAGTTCACCCGGCGTACACCTCTCAGGCAAACCGAAATTTGCCGGGAGCCAAAACATGGGCACTCGGCAAACTCTTTGCCGAGTGCCGAACAATACGCATCGGCAAAATAAAGTAACTCACGGACGACAGACGGAGACGGCGGTTGCCACGTGATGTCACTTTGCTGAGAGCAGTCCTCGGCAAAGACAACCAATAAGAAACGAGCACGTGTCAAGCACCAGACATGTGGGTCTCGCAGCGTGAGCCGAGCGCCAGCTTTGCCGAGAGCCACCCTCGGCAAATGCAGCCAGTAGGAAACATCAACGTGTCCAACTCCTGACAGACGGATCCCACAACAAACGACGAGCACCATCTTTGTCGGGAACATCCCTCGGCAAAGAGAGCCAATAGGAAACAATCACGTGTCCAACTCCTGACAGGTGGGTCCCACGGCAAACACCGAGCGCCATCTTTGCCAGGAGCGACCCTCAGCAAAGAGAGCCAATAGTGAACTTCCATAAGTTAACCCTATGTATGAATTTGTGAACTGGTGTCATGTGTACTAGTATGAAACATTGGCCTATGTCAACAAGTTTGAGTCATGCTCGTTGGATTTTTCTAGTAGGCCTTTGGCCCAAAGCCCAACTAAAATTTGAAACTCTCATGGCCCATTCTTGCTTGGTTGTGTGTGTGGTGTGAGTGGGACTAATGTTTAGTACCATACTGCTAGTTGGGAGAGAGTTGCACCACTTTATAAGGTGAGATCTTCTAGCACTTGTACGAGCATGAGAAGAGAAGAGGCCCTCGCTTTCTCCTCCGCCGCCCGCCTCGCCACGCCATGCCTACGGCTTGCGGGATTGAGCCGAGCTGAGATCATACCTACGCGCTTATTTTTGCCGGTCAGGAACAGAGAGTCCGTAACAAACGCGCCATGATTTGAGACGTCGGATCGTGGGCTGTAACCGACTCGGATGTGGGTCCAATCCATGTCTCTTCACCCTACCGCGCATATATACGCGAGGTCCCTGCCAACCCTAGCCGCCGTCACAACATATGGTTTCGTACCGTTCCATATCATTGCGCCGCCATCCAAGTCTTCTCCATCCCTCCTTCCGGTGTGCACCGCGAGAAGGGACAGCAGGCCTCCGGAACCCCGCGTCTCGTGATCCTATATGGGAGAGAGACGATCAGGTTTTTGGGGAGCACACTTGCGCGACTGCTGGCAGCGACGATTTCCTCAATGACAACTTCTTCCTCGATCTCGGCAACCTCTTCCTAAACGACATGGGCGACAACATCAACGCCGGCGGTTCTGCTCCCGCTGCACCGTATGCCATCTTGTCCTCTCTGTTTAAAATCATGCTAGAATTCTTATGTCTAGTTTGTGCTGTAGATTTAATCTATTCGTCTACTATGCTAGTCCGCATGATTAGTTCAATCTCTGTCATTGCCGTCATGATTTATTTACTGTCTATTCGGAAATCTCATAGTAATTTGCTCATATATTCAACAATCCAAAAACCTGATTATAGGCAATTTACTCCAAGTGGTTTTGCCACGCATATGAAGCCGCCCACCTTCAAGGGGGTGCAATATAAGAGGTGGCACACAAGAGCAGTCTACTGGTTTCAAACCATGTACTGCTATGACGCCACCAAGGGCAAGCCCGAGGGCGATCTTAATCCTGCACAGGAGGAAGATTTTGAGAAGATCGATACCCTCTTCAAGGGCGCCCTTCTGAGTGTTCTTGACGATTCCATTGTGGATTCATATATGTCGTTTGACAGCGGAAAGGATATGTGGGCTGCGCTCGAGGCCAAATTTGGGGCCTCGGACGCTGGCAGCGAGTGTACGTCATGGAGCAATTCTATGACTACAAGATGACTGATGAGCGCTCTGTTGTTCAAAAAGCCCATGAGATATAGTCTCTTGCAAAGGAGCTTGAGTACTTCAACTGTGTGTTATCGGACAAGTTTGTGGCCGGAGGCATCATTGCCAAGCTTCCACCTTCATGGAACAATTTTGCTACTTGTCTGAAACACAAGAGACAGGAGTTTTCCGTTTCGGATCTCATTGGATCTCTTGATATTGAAGATAAGGTGAGAGCAAAAGACACACGTGCTCGAGCTGTTGAGGGAGCTTCTAGTGCCCATATGGTACAAAAGAAGAACTTCCATCTCAACAAGCCCCAAAACAACAAGAGCAAATCTCACGGCAAAGGCAAGTTTGTTGCTAAGAACAAGTGTCACACTCTACCAACTTCAAGAAGAATTCCCATAAGAAGGGGAAGGGATGATATGTCTCCAACGTATCTATAATTTTTGATTGTTCCATGCTGTTATATTATCATTCTTGAATGTTTTACAATCATTTTATAGCAACTTTATATCATTTTTTGGTGACTAACCTATTGACATAGTGCCAAGTGCCAGTTGCTGTTTTTTGCTTGTTTTTACTTCGCAGAATATCAGTACCAAACGGAGTCCAATCGCGATGAAACTTTTTGGAGTTTTTTTGGGCCAGAAGACATCCAGTGAGCCAAAGAAGTAGCCGGGAGGAGGCCCGTGGGGCCCAGAAGACACCAGGGAGCGCCAGAGGCCCCCGGCGCGCCCTGGTGGGTTGTGGTGGCCTCGGGAGTCCCCTCCACCGCCTCTGAGCTCTATAAATACCCAAATATTCCAGAAACCCTAGAGGAGTCGACGAAAAATACTTCCAGCCGCCGCAAGTTCCAGAACCGTGAGATCCAATCTAACACCATCACGGAGGGGTTCATCATCCTCATTGGTGCCTCTCCGATGATGCGTGAGTAGTCCACCATAGACCTACGGGTCCATAGGCAGCAGCTAGATGGCTTTCTCTCTCTCTTTTGATTCTCAATACAATGGTCTCTTGGTGATCTATTTGATGTAATGACTTTTTGCGGTGTGTTTGTTGGGATCCGATGAATTTTGAGTTCATGATCAGTTTCTATCCATGAATATTATTTGAGTCTTCTTTTGATCTCTTATATGCATGATTACTTATAGCCTCGTATTTCTTCTTCGAATCTTTGGTTTAGTTAGGCCAACTAGATCGATTTTTCTTGCCATGGGAAGAGGTGCTTTGTCATGGGTTCGATCTTGTGGTGTCCTCTCCAAGTGACAGAAGGGGCAGCGAGGCACGCATGTGTCATTGCTATTAATGATAACAAGATGGGGTCTATTCCTACATGAATAGATCTTGTCTACATCATGTCATCGTTCTTATTGCATTACTCCGTTTCTCCATGAACTTAATACACTAGATGCATGCTGGATAGCGGTCGATGTGTGGAGTAATAGTAGTAGATGCAGAATCGTTTCGGTATACTAATCTTGGACATGATGCCTATATAATGATCATCACCTTGGATATCATCATGATTATTTGATCTTCTATCAATTGCCCAACAGTAATTTGTTTACCCACCGTGTGCTATACTCATGAGAGAAGCCACTAGTGAAACCTATGGCCCCCGGGTCTACTTTTCCAACATATTGCTTTCCGATCTATCTTTTGCCGCTTTTGTTTTCAGATCTATTCCAAAAACCCAAAAATACCTTGCTGCACTTTTTATTTGCTTCTTTTATTTTGTGTTCTTTTGCGATCTATCTATCCAATGTACTACAATCTAATCTATCTTTTTACCGTGGAGAGATTGACAACCTCTCTTACGCGTCGGGTTACAAGTATTTGTTCTTTGTGTGCAGGTACCGTTTACATAGTGTTGCGTGGTTCTCCTACTGGTTTGATAACCTTGGTTTCATAACTGACGGAAATACTTACCGTAGTTGTGCTGCATCATCCCTTCCTCTTTGGGGAAATACCAATGTTAAGGATATCGCTTATCGTTAGCGTCTCGTTCAGCTGGGGATTAGAGATTAATCGGAAATTGGCCGATTAATCGATTTTATCGGTCGACTATTAATCGGCCATTTTTGCAAACCTCAGGTTCCCAACACTGAATATGCTATCTTAAACACCAAAAAAATATTGGATATAAGTGTTACCTTGATTCCTAGCCCTTGAATGCTCGTATAATGACAAAAAATAGGGCCATAGTACATATTGCATAACAAGGTTGACAAAAACACAAATACACATAGCTTTTTGCAAACATAGTGCTAGGAATAGGACTAATTTATCGGTAGATTCCCGATAAATCACTTGTTAGAGTGATAAATCGGTCAAAAAGATAAACGGTGAAGATAAGGCATAATCTTATCGGTCACCCTATGAGTAGCGATAAATCGGACGATAAATCGCTGAATCGAAAGATTTTTTGAACAAAGGGAAATACCGACGCAGTCTCAAGCCACGTCAAGGGACTATGCCATGTCTGCGGTGATCCTAATCACTGGGCTCCGAGATGTCCTAACCGCTATGAGGAGCGCGAACCTGAGAAGAGCGACAAGTCCGCTAATGTTGTCATCGGTGATACTGATATGAAGGATTCTAGGTACGGTATTTTTCCTACCATCCTTTCAGTATGTCTTTCTCCTGATTGGTTAATTGACACCGGTGCCAACATACATGTTTGTGCTGATGCCTCCATGTTTTCTTCTTATCAAGTCACAGGGACTTCTCCCGTGCTGATGGGTAACGGGTCACCTGCCATGAGGTGTTGGTACGGTCGATCTGAAGTTTATTTCGGGGAAGATCGTGTGCATGAAGAACGTTCATCATGTGCCCTCCATCAATAAAAATCTCGTCAGCGGTTCCCGTTTGTGTTGAGACGGTTTTAAGTTGGTTTTCGAGTCTAATAAAGTTGTAATTTCTAAGTATGGACAATTTGTTGGAAAAGGCTATTAGTGCAGAGGCTTGTTCCGCCTGTCTTTGTCAAATATTTGCACTAAAGTTATTAATAATGTTTGTCACAATAATGAGTCTAATATTTGGCATTCGTGACTTTGTCATATTAACTTTGGTTGCATGGCGGCTAGCCAATATGAGTTTAATTCCAAAATTCACTACTGTCAAAGGCTCCAAGTGCTAAGTGTGTGTGTTCAAGCTAAGCAACCTTGCAAGTCTCATAAGACTGCAGATGCGAGAGACTTGGCGCCACCGGAGCTTATACATTCTGATCTTTGCGAGATGAATGGCGTGTTGACAAAAGGTGGAAAGAAATATTTCATGACGTTCATTGATGACTCCACTAGATATTGTTACATGTATCTTCTGAAATCAAAAGATGATGCTTAAACTTCTTCAAAAACTATAAAGCTGAAGCAGAGAACCAACTTGATCGGAAAGTTAAACGGCTTAGGTCTGATCGTGGTGTAGAGTATTTTTCCAATGAATTTGATTTGTTTTGTGTGGAACATGGTATAATTCATGAGAGGATGCCTCCCTACTCACCTTAGTCAAATGGGGTGGCCGAAAGAAAGGACCGGACTCTAACTGGTTTGGTTAACGCCATGTTAGACACATCGGGTCTCTCCAAGGCATGGTGGGGGGATGCGCTAATTAATGACTGCATGTCATGTCCTAAAGCAAGTTCCCACAAAGCATAAAACCATTACTCCATTTGAGGAATGGGAAAGGAAAAGGCTGAAACTCTCTTATCTACGTACTTGGGGTTATTTGGCGAAAGTCAATATACCAATTCCCAAGAAGCTCAAGCTTGGACCAAAAACCGTGGATTGTGTTCTCCTCGGCTATGCTTTTCATAGCATTGGCTATAGATTTTTGATAATAAAATCTGAGGTACCCGACATGCATGTTGGTACGATTATGGAGTCGAATGATGCGACTTTCTTTGAGGACATATTTCCTATGAAGGATATGCCTAACTCATCAAATCAGGAGATACCTACTCTATCTACTCAGGAATTTTCTGTAATTCCTGAACCCACCATCGCGATGGAACACGTTGAGAATCCTGAGGAGGATGACAATGAAACTCCTGTAAGGAGCAAGAGACAAAGGACTGCAAAGTCTTTTGGTGATGATTTCATTGTGTACCTCATGGATGACACACCCATGACTCTTTCAGAAGCCTATGCATCTTTTGATGCCGACTACTGGAAGGAAGCTGTCCGTAGCGAGATGGATTCCATCTTAGCTAATGGAACCTGGGAAGTCACTGATCGTCCTTATGGGTGCAAACCCGTGGGATGTAAGTGGGTGTTCAAGAAAAAGCTTAGACCTGATGGTACAATTGTAAAAGGCAAGGCTTGTGGCCAAGGGTTATACCCAGAAGGAAGGTGAAGACTTCTTTGATACTTACTCACCTGTGGCTAGACTGACCACTATTCGGGTGCTACTATCATTGGCTTCCTCACATGGTCTTCTCGTTTATCAAATGGACGTTAAGACGGCTTTCCTCAATGGAGAGTTGGATGAGGAAATTTACATGGATCAGCCCGATGGTTTCGTAGTACCTGGTCAGGAAGGAAAGGTGTGCAAGTTATCGAAGTCTTTATATAGCCTTAAACAAGCTCCTAAGCAGTGGCATGAGAAGTTCGAAAGAACATTAACTGCTACAGGTTTTATTGTAAACGAAGCTGACAAGTGTGTATACTATCGCCTGTTGGGGAACGTTGCATGGGAAACAAAAATTTTCCTACGCACACGCAAGATCTATCCATGGTGATGAGCATCTACGAGAGTGAGAGTGGATCTACATACCCTTGTAGATCGCTAAGCGGAAGTATTAAGAAACGCGGTTGATGTAGTCGAACGTCTTTGCGATCCAAATCGCTAGCCATCCTGCGATCTGATCACGATCCATCCCGCGATCCAATCACGAACCGTCCCGCGATCCCGATCACGGTCCTTCCGATCCAGCGCCGAACGGACGGTACCTCCGCATTCAGCACACGTACAGCTCGACGAGGATCTCCGCCTTCTTGATCCAGCAAGAGGGAGCGGAGAGGTAGATGAGTTCTCCGGCAGCGCGACGGCGCGGCGGCGGTTGTGGTGGAACTATTCCAGCAGGGCTTCGCCTAAGCACCGCTGAAAAACTAGAGGACTTGATCTATTGGGGAGGGAGGGCTGCACCGTGGCTTAGTTTTGGGTTGAAGTGCTTTGGCCCTCTCTCCCTCTAGTATATATAGGAGGGAGGGGAGGGGCCGGCACCCCTAGGGCTGCCCCTAGGAGTCGGCCGAAGGAGGTGGAGGTGGAGGAGTCCACCTCCAATCCTTCTCCATGTAGGACTCCTTCCCTTCCCCTTTGGGCTTTCCTTTTCCCACAAGTCCAGCCGCATAGGCCCTCCTGGGCTGGCCGCCCAGCCCACCAGGGGCTGGTGTGCCACCCTAAGGCCCATGTGACCCTCTTGGGGTGTGGTGGCCCCACTTGGTGGACCCCCGGAACCCATTCGTCACTCCCGGTACAATACCGAAAATGCCCGAAACTTTTCCGGAGTTCAAACACCACCTTCCTATATATCAATCTTTACCTCCGGACCATCCGGGACTCGTGACGTCCGGGATCTCATCCGGGACTCCGAACAACCTTTGGTCACCAACATACATAACTCTACTATACAGAAACGTCACCTAACCTTAAGTGTGCAGACCCTGCGGGTTCGAGAACTATGTAGACATGACCGAGACACCTCTACGGTCAATAACCAATAGCGGTACCTAGATGCCCATATTGGTTCCTACATATTCTACGAAGATCTTTATCAGTTAAACCTCTTTGTCAAGGATTCAGTTAATCCCGTACGCTGTTCCCTTTGTTCTTCGGTATGTTACTTGCCCGAGATTCGATCGTCGGTATCTCTATACCTAGTTCAATCTCGTTACCGGCAAGTCTCTTTACTCGTTCCGTAATACAAGATCCCGTGGCTAACTCTTTAGTCACTTTGCTTGCAAGGCTCATTGTGATGTTGTATTACCGAGTGGGCCGTGCGATACCTCTCCGTCACACGGAGTAACAAATCCCAGTCTTAATCCATGCCAACTCAACAGACACCCTTGGAGATACCCGTAGAGCATCTTTATAGTCATCCAGTTACGTTGTGACGTTTGATACACACAAGGTATTCCTCCGGTATCAGTGAGTTGCATGATCTCATGGTCATACGAACAGATACTTGACATGCAGAAAACTATAGCAATAAACTGACACGATCATATGCTATGTTCATAGTTTGGGTCTTGTCCATCAGATCATTCTCCTAATGATGTGATCCCGTTATCAAATGACATCTCATGTCTATGGCTAGGAAACCTTAACCATCTTTGATCAACGAGCTAGTCTAGTAGAGGCTTACTAGGGACACTTTGTTGTCTATGTATCCACACATGTATCTGAGTTTCCAATCAATACAATTATAGCATGGATAATAAACGATTATCATGAACAAGGAAATATAATAATAACCAATTTATTATTGCCTCTAGGGCATATTTCCAACAGTCTCCCACTTGCACTAGAGTGAATAATCTAGTTCACATCACCATGTGATTTACATTGTTATGAATCTCACACCCAATGAGTTCTGGGGTTCGATCATGTTTTGCATGTGAAAGAGGTTTTAGTCAACGGTCTGCAACATTCAGATCCGTGTGTTCTTTGCAAATCTATATGTCATACTGCAGATGCTACCACGCTCCACTTGGAGGTATTCCAAATGACTGCTCCACTATACGTATCCGGATCGCTACTAAGAGTCATCCGGATTGGTGTTAAAGCTTGCATCGACGTAACCCTTTACAACGAACTCTTTATCACCTCCATAATCGAGAAATATTTCCTTAGTCCTCTAGTTACTAAGGATAATTTTGACCGTTGTCCAGTGATCCACTCCTGGACCACTCTTGTACCCCTTGACAGACTCATGGCAAGGTACACACCAGGTGCGGTACACAGCATGGCATACTATACAGAGCCTATGGATAAGGCATAGGGGATGACCTTCGTCCTTTCTCTTTCTTCTGCCGTGGTCGAGCTTTGAGTCTCACTCAACTCCACACCTTACAAATCAGGCAAGGACTCTTTCTTTGACTGATCCATTTTGAACTCTTTCAAAATCTTGTCAAGGTATGTACTCATTGAAAGTTTTATCAGACGTCTTGATCTATCTCTATAGATCCTGATGCCCAATATTTAAGTAGCTTCATTCCAGGTTTTCCTTTGAAAAACTCCTTTTCAAACAACCCTTTATGCTTTCCAGAAATTCTACGTCATTTCCGATCAACAATATGTCATCCACATATACTTATCAGAAATTCTATAGTGCTCCCACTCACTTTATTGTAAATACAAGTTTCTCATAAACTTTGTATAGACTCAAAAAGATTTTGATCACCTCATCAAAGCGTATATTCCAACTCCGAGATGCTTGCTCCAGTCCATAGAAGGATCGCTGGAGCTTGCATACATTTTAGCATCCTTAGGACTGACAAAACCTTCTGGTTGTATCACATACAACCTTTCCTCATGGAAACCGTTAAGGAAACTTAGTTTTGACATCCATCTGCCAGATTTCATAATCGAAAAATGCAGCAACTGCTAACATAATTCCAACAGACTTTAGCATCGCTACCGGTGAGAAAGTCTCATCGTAGTCAACTCCTTGAACTTGTGAAAAACCCTTTGCCACAAGTCGAGCTTTATAGACGGTGACATTACCGTTCGCATCCGTATTCCTTTTAAAGATCCATTTGTTCTGAATGGCCTTTCGCCCTTCAGGTAATACTTCCAAAGCCCATACTTTGTTTTCATACATGGATCCCATCTTGGATATCATGGCCTCTAACCATTTCTCGGAATCCGGGCCCATCATCTCTTCTCCATAGCTCGTAAGTTCATCGTTGTCCAACAACATGACCTCCAAGACAGGGTTACTGTACCACTCAGGAGCAGCACGCGTCCTTGTCGACCTACGAGGTTCGATAGTAACTTGATCTGAAGCTTCATGATCATCATTAACTTCCTCTTCAACTAACGTAGGTTCCACAGAAACAACTTTCTGCGCTGCGCTACTCTCTGGTTGAAACAAAGGTTCAACAACCTCATCAAGTTCTATCTTCCTCCCACTCAATTCTTTCGAGAGAAACTCTTTCTCGAGAAAGGACCCGTTTTAGCAACAAACACTTTGTGCTTGGATCTAAGATAGAAGGTTTACCCAACTGTTATGTTAGGGTATTCTATGAAGATGCATTTGTCCGCTTTGGGTTCGAGCTCATCAAGTTGAAACCCTTTTTCACATAAGCGTCGTAGCCCCAAACATTTAAGAAATGACAGCTTAGGTTTCTGGCAAACCAAAATTCATACGGTGTCATCTCAATGGACTTAGATGGTGCCCCTTTTAAAGTGAATGTAGTTGTCTCTAATGCATAACCCCAAAACGATAGTGGCAAATCGATAAGAGACATCATAGTACGTACCATATCCAATAGAGCACGACTACGACGTTCGGACACACCATCACACTATGGTGTTCCAGGTGGCGTGAGTTGTGAAACAACTTCCACATTGTCTTAAGTTATATACCAAACTCGTAACTCAGATATTTACCTCCACAATCATATCGTAGACATTTTATCTTCTTGTCACGATGATCTCAAACTTCACTCTGAATTTGTTTGAACTTTTCAAACGTTTCAGACTTGTGTTTCTTTAAGTAAATATCCCCATATCTACTCAAATCATCAGTGAAGGTAGGAAAATAACGATATCCACCGCACGCTACAACACTCATTGGACCGAATACATCAACATGTATCATTTCCAATAAGTCACTTGCCCGCTCCATCATACCGGAAAACGGGGTCTTAGTCATTTTGCCCATGAGGCATGGTCCGCATGTCTCAACCGATTCGAAATCGAATGAGTCCAAAGATCCATCAGCATGGAGTTTCTTCATGCGCTTTACACCAATATGACATTTAGCAGCAGTGCCACAAGTATGTGGTACTATCATTATTAACTTTGTATCTTTTGGCATCAATATTATGAACATGTGTATCACTACGATCAAGATTCAATAAACCATTCTCATTGGGTGCATGACCATTGAAGGTATTATTCATGTAAACAGAATAACCATTATTCTCTAACTTAAATGAATAACCGTATTGCAATAAACAAGATCTAATCACGTTCATGCTCAACGCAAACATCAAATAACATTTATTTAGGTTCATCACTAATCCCGAAGGTAGAGAGAGCGTGCGATGGTGATCACATCAACCTTGGAAACACTTCCAACACTCATCGTCACCTCACCCTTAGCTAGCCTCCGTTTATTCCGTAGCTTTTATTTCGAGTTACTAACATTTAGCAACCGACCCGGTATCCAATACCCAGGTGCTACTAGGAGTACTAGTAAGGTACACATCAATAACACGTATATCAAATATACTTCTGTTGACGTTGCCAGCCTTCTTATCTACCAAGTATCTAGGGTTGTTCCGCTTCAGCGACCGTTCTCCTCATAATAGAAGCACTTAGTCTCGGGTTTGGGTTTGACCTTGGGTTTCTTTACTGGAGCAGGAACTGGCTTGCCATCCATGAAGTATCCCTCCTTGCCTTTGCCCTTCTCGAAACTAGTGGTTTTACTAACGATCAACACTTGATGCTCCTTCTTGATTTCTACCTTCGCGGTGTCAAACATCGCGAATAGCTCAGGGATCATTATTTCCATCCCTAGCATTTTATAGTTCATCATGAAGCTCTAGTAGCTTAGTGACAGTGACTTGGAGAACTATATCAATCACTATCTTATCTGGAAGATCAACTCCCACTCGATTCAAGTGATTGTAGCACCCAGACAATCTGAGCACATGCTCACCGATTGAGCTATTCTCCTTCATCTTGCAGGCAAAGAATCTTGTTGGAGGTCTCATACCTCTCAACACGGACACGAGCCTGAGATCCCAATTTCAGCTCTTAGAACATCTCATATGTTCCATGACGTTCAAAACATTTTGGAGCCTCAATTCTAAGCCGTAATGCATGACGCACTGAACTATCAAGTAGTCATCAGAACGTGCCTGTCAGATGTTCACAACATCTACAGACGACGCTAGAGGGGGTGGCGCACCGAGCGGTGCATTAAGGACATAAGCCTTCTGTGCAGCAATGAGGACAATCCTCAGATCACAGACCCAGTCCGCATTATTGCTACCATCATCTTTCAACTCTATTTATCTAGGAACATATAAAAATTCAAGGGAGCTACAGCGCGAGCTAGTAATCTACAACATAATTTGCAAAGACATTTTGACTATGTTCATGATAATGAGTTTAGTTAATCATATTACTTAAAAACTCCTACTCAAATTGACATCCCTCTGGTCATTCGAGTGTCACATGATCCAAATTCACCAACCCAAGTCCGATCATCACGTGAGATGAGGTGGTTTCAATGGTGAACATCTTCATGTTGATCATATCTACTATATGACTCATGTTCGACCTTTCGGTCTTTTGTGTTCCGAGGCCATGTCTGTACATGCTAGGCTCGTCAAGTTTAACCCGAGTGTTCCGCTTGTGCAACACTGGCTTGCACCCGTTGTATGCGAACGTAGAGTCTGTCACACCCGATCTGTAGGAGATATGCCCTAGAGGCAATAATATATGTTATTGATTATCTCCCTGTTCATAATTAGGTTTATGTTCCATGCTATAACTGTTATGGTTCTCGAGTCTACAATAACCACGAGGCTCGGAGGAAGACTCATATGCACGTGTGGAATAATAAACGGTAAAATGTATTCCTAGTCTGGCCTCTAAGACTGGCTCAAGTATTGCATGATGATCCTGTTTTCCTGATCATGGGCATGGCTATGCCGGCAATTTTGAGGGCACAATGTTAGAAGAACATTTGTGTTGAATCGACCCGAATTGATGTTATGCTATGAGATTCATTCGTCATAAGTTAATGGTTAATAACACAGAGATCGTTAACGTTTGCATGATTCCTTAGACCATGAGAGTATCGAGTTTCTTCATGCTTGCTTCATGAACTTTGGGGTTTGTTAAATGTCATCCGTAAATGGGTGGCTATTACGGCGGCTTACGGGTTCATGGAAAAGTGTGTCAAGTAACTTGATAGCTCAAGATTGGGATTTGCTCCTCCGACGATGGAGAGATATCTCTGGGCCCTCTCGGTGTTACGGTATCCATCATCGTCTGGCCAGACATTTTGTGATTTGATCACGGGGATGCCGGAACACGGGAACGAGAAAAGAGAACAATACCGGTAACGAGGTAAATGGCATAGTGGACAAGTTGTTGATCCACGGGGATGCCAACATGTCTCACCTCGGGTATTTGTAACATATCGCGAAGCAACAGGAATAGCACACGGCAACTGGAGGTTCACTCGAATATTCATTCGTGTGGGTATAGGGGTCAATATGGGTGTCCACGGCTCCGATGTTGATCATTGATCGGAAGGGGTTCCGGGTCATGTCTATGCTTCACCAAACCTATAGGGTCACACGCTTAAGGGTCATCTATCTGCTAAATACTAGATAGGGAGTCTGAGAGAAATTCACCGAAAAAGTTTCGGAGACAACGGAAGAGTTCCGGAGAGAGAGAACACCGGAAGAGTTTCAGTAAAACCGAAAAGTTGTTTCGGAGTGTACCATAAAGTCAAATTGGTTTCGGCACATGCCTGGAAATTATTGGAAGGTACCAGAATTGTTCCAGTAACTTCTGAGATTTTTCAGAGACAAAAACCGGAAATGTTCCGGACTGCCGGAACTGCTTTAGTTGCTTTTCACACATGAAAATCACTAAACCGAAAAGTTGTTTTGGAGTACACCATAAAGTCAAAATGGTTTCGGCACATGCCTGATAATTCTTGGAGGGTGCCAGAATCGTTCCGGAAATTTTCTGGGATGAAAACCGGAAATGTTCCGGAGCTACCGGAACCGCTTCAGATGCTTTTCGCAGATGAAAATCACTAAACCGGAATTGTTTCGGATCGCGTTGAAAATTATTTTAGTGGGTACTGGAAATGTTCTAAGCCCACATGAATATTTTCAGTTCGAACGGACGCTGAAATATGTCGTCGTGAATAGTGAAAGTGCTTTTTGGATTACTTTTGGAAAGCCACCTTTTTGGGCTTTTGCTCCAAAATATCTTGGAGATGACATGGATGGATGTGGCTGAAATTTCATCCCCTCCACCCCTCCTTCTCCTATAAATAGAGGTGGAGGGGGCAGCCCAAATCTCACTCCTTCTCACATACAAGTGCCATGACATTTCTGGCTTCTCTCTCCCTCCCAGCGAAATAGTTTCGTAGAGCCGAAAGGCTGTCTGGGTTCCGGTGGGAACTAGTTCTGGACGGCGAAGCCCTGCCGGATAGATGACACCGTATGTGTGCAACTGTGTAGAGAGATCGTAGTTTCGGTCTTAGTTCGAGAGTGCCTCCCGAAGGGCTGTCCGAGTGACCCTCCTGGAGGGCTGTCCGAGGATCCGTCCGGTGGGACTATCCGAGGGACTGTCCAGAGGCCTCCCGAAGGGCTGTCCAAGGATCCGTCCGGTGGGACTATCCGAGGGACTGTCCTGAGGCCTCCCGAAGGGCTGCCCGAAGATCCGTCCGGTGAGCTGACGAGGGAGTACATCCTCACGGTTGGGAGGTTGTAAATCCTAGCTGCGGGGATCTGCACCGCCGATCGTCATCGACTCTACTTCCGCTGCGCTACGAGTCGGTAACGAAAATGATCAAACCTTGTATGCAGTCTCCATAGTGGTCCTGGGCTGGTGCGTAGGTCAGAAAATTTTTGTTTTCTGCTGCGTTACCCTACACGATCATCACGTGGTGTCTCGAAATGACGAACTTCCGCAACGGTGCACACTCGGGGAGAACACAATTTTATCTTGAAATTTTAGTGAGGGATCACCTTATAATGCTACCGTCGGCCTAAGCAAAATAAGATGCATAGAAGGATTAACATCACATGCAAATCATAAGTGACATGATATGGCCATGAACTTGTGCTTTTGATCTCCATCTCCAAAGCACCGGCATGATCTCCATCGTCACCGGCAAGACACCATGATCTCCATCAACGTGTCGCCATGAGGTTGTCGCGCCAACTGTTGCTTCTACGACTATTGCTAACTCATAGCGATAAAGTAAAGCAAAACAACGAAAATAATTAAAGACAACCCTATGGCTCCTGCCGGTTGCCGTACTCATCGACATGCAAGTCGTGATATTCTATACAAAACATGATCATCTCATACATCACATATATCTCATCATGTAATTGGCCATATCACATCACAACATACCCTGCAAAAGCAAGTTAGACGTCCTCTAATTGTTGTTGCATATTTTACGTGGCTGCTACGGGTATCTAGCAAGAACGATTCTTACCTACGCAAAAACCACAACGGTGTTACACAAATTGCTATTCAACCTTCTCAAGGACCGCCTTTGTCAAATCTGATCCAACTAAAGTGGGAGAGACAGACACCCGCCAGCCATCTCTATGCAACAAAGTCACATGTCAGTTGATGGAACCGGTCTCTCGTAAGCGTACGAGTAAGGTTGGTCCGGGCCGCTTCATCCCACAATACCGCTGAATCAAGAAAAGACCAAGGGAGGAAGCAATCTGAATATCAACGCCCACAAACTCCTTTGTGTTCTACTCGTGATCTCATCTACACATAGACCTAGCTTTGATACCACTGTTGGGGAATGTTGCATGGGAAACAAAAAATTTCCTACGCACACGCAAGATCTATCCATGGTGATGAGCATCTACGAGAGGGAGAGTGGATCTACATACCCTTGTAGATCGCTAAGCGGAAGCGTTAAGAAACGCGGTTGATGTAGTCGAACGTCTTCGCGATCCAAATCGCTAGCCGTCCCGCGATCTGATCACGATACGTCCCGCGATCCAATCACGAACCGTCCCGCGATCCCGATCACGGTCCTTCCGATCCAGCGCCGAACGGACGGCACCTCCGCGTTCAGCACACGTACAGCTCGATGACGATCTCCGCCTTCTTGATCCAGCAAGAGGGAGTGGAGAGGTAGATGAGTTCTTCGGCAGCGCGATGGCGCGGCGGCGGTGGTGGTGGAACTATTCCAGCAGGGCTTCGCCTAAGCACCGCTGAAAAACTAGAGGACTTGATCTATTGGGGAGGGAGGGCTGCACCGTGGCTTAGTTTTGGGTTGAAGTGCTTTGGCCCTCTCTCCCTCTAGTATATATAGGAGGGAGGGGAGGGGCCGGCGCCCCTAGGGCTGCCCCTAGGAGTCGGCCGAAGGAGGTGGAGGTGGAGGAGTCCACCTCCAATCCTACTCCAAGTAGGACTCCTTCCCTTCCCCTTTGGGCTTTCCTTTTCCCACAAGTCCAGCCGCATAGGCCCTCTTGGGCTGGACGCCCAGCCCACCAGGGGCTGGTGCGCCACCCTAAGGCCCATGTGACCCTCTTGGGGTGTGGTGGCCCCACTTGGTGGACCCCCGGAACCCATTCGTCACTCCCGGTACAATACCGAAAATGCCCGAAACTTTTCCGGAGTTCAAACACCACCTTCCTATATATCAATCTTTACCTCCGGACCATTCCGGAGCTCCTCGTGACGTCCGGGATCTCATCCGGGACTCCGAACAACCTTCGCTCACCAACATACATAACTCTACTATATCGAAACGTCACCTAACCTTAAGTGTGCAGACCCTGCGGGTTCGAGAACTATGTAGACATGACCGAGACACCTCTACGGTCAATAACCAATAGCGGGACCTAGATGCCCATATTGGTTCCTACATATTCTACGAAGATCTTTATCAGTTGAACCTCTATGTCAAGGATTTAGTTAATCCCGTACGCTGTTCCTTTTGTTCTTCGGTATGTTACTTGCCCGAGATTCGATCGTCGGTATCTCTATACCTAGTTCAATCTCGTTACCGGCAAGTCTCTTTACTCGTTTCGTAATACAAGATCTCGTGGCTAACTCTTTAGTCACTTTGCTTGCAGCGCTCATTATGATGTTGTATTACCGAGTGGGCCCTGAGATACCTCTCCATCACACGGAGTAACAAATCCCAGTCTTGATCCATGCCAACTCAACAGACACCCTCGGAGATACCTGTAGAGCATCTTTATAGTCACCCAGTTACGTTGCGATGTTTGATACACACAAGGTATTCCTCCGGTGTCAGTGAGTTGCATGATCTCATGGTCATAGGAACAGATACTTGACATGCAGAAAACTATAGCAATAAACTGACACGATCATATGCTACGTTCATAGTTTGGGTCTTGTCCATCACATCATTCTCCTAATGATGTGATCCTGTTATCAAATGACATCTCATGTCTATGGCTAGGAAACCTTAACCATCTTTGATCAACGAGCTAGTCTAGTAGAGGCTTACTAGGGACACTTTGTTGTCTATGTATCCACACATGTATCTGAGTTTCCAATCAATACAATTATAGCATGGATAATAAACGATTATCATGAACAAGGAAATATAATAATAACCAATTTATTATTGCCTCTAGGGCATATTTCCAACATCGCCATGGTGGGGGCGAAGGAGTTATTCTCTGTCTGTATGACGATGACATACTCATCTTTGGAACCAACCTTGATTTAATCAAGGAGGTTAAGGATTTCTTATCTCGCTGTTTTGAAATGAAGGATCTCGGAGTAGCTGATGTTATTCTGAACATCAAGTTGTTGAGGATGAGAATGGTGGGATTACACTGCCTCAATCTCACTATGTGGAAAAGGTCTTGAGTCATTTTGGGTATGGCGACTGCAAGCCTTCTCCAACTCCATATGATGCTAGTGTGTTGCTTCAAAAGAATCGACGGATTGCTAGAGATCACTGAGGTATTCTCAAATTATTGGCTCGCTTATGTACTTGGCGAGTGCCACGAGGCCTGACATCTCGTTTGCTGTGAGCAAACTAAGCCGGTTTGTATCAAACCCTGGAGATGATCAGTGGCATGCGCTTGAGAGAGTTATGCGCTATTTGAAAGGCACTGCGAGCTATGGGATTCACTATACTAGGTACCCGAGGGTACTGGAGGGTTATAGTGACTCAAACTGGCTATCTGATGCTGATGAGATTAAGGCCACAAGTGGTTATGTTTTTACACTTGGTGGTGGCACTGTCTCCTGGAAGTCTTGGAAGCAGACCATCTTAACAAGGTCAACTATGGAAAAAGAACTCATAGCATTAGACACATCCACTGTTAAAGCAGAGTGGCTTCGTCAGCTCTTGATGGACTTGCATGTGGTTGAAAAACCAATACCCTCTATCCCGATGAACTGTGATAATCAAACTGTGATCATATAGATAAATAGTTCTAAGGATAATATGAAGTCCTCAAGGCATGTGAAGAGGAGATTAAAATCTGTCAGAAAAATGAAGAACTCCGGAGTTATTGCGTTGGATTATATCCAAACGTCTAAAAACTTGCCAGATCCCTTCACAAAGGGTTTATCACGTAAAGTGGTAGAAAATGCATCGTTGGAGATGGGTTTGAGACCCACCGTATGAGTTGTCCATAGTGGTAACCCACTCTATGTGATCGGAGATCCCGTGAAGTAGAAGTGGGAGACAAGCTGTTGGACAGCTGGAAGGAGAGTATCCCTATATTTGCTATCCCACTCCGCGAAGATGCAATACTCTCAAAATCTGCATGGCAAGTTTATACTTATCTTAATGTGTTCCAAGTGGCTTACTTGGGTAAGCAGAGATGTTGTCATGCAGAGCATCTCCTAAGGAACACACCTATATGAATTTGACTGTTAAACATCACAGTCTGTGAGAATTGGGTGTTCTCTAATAAATTCATGAAAGGCCCTGGAGTATGACGTATACACTCCACCCGCGGGAAAGCCTTGCGGCAGCCCAATATCGGTCAAGGATTTGTGTGAAACTAGTCCCACAGAAAGCTTGTAGTTCAAGGCATAGTCCACTACTCAAGTTGTGATCTAGTGCAGCATAAAATTCTAAATGGAAGTTCAACTTAACAGTTTCCATTAAGCACCGGTATATAAACAATGTTTTGGAACTAAATGAGATGTGCCAATGAGACTCTGTGTGGGATTGTTGGATTTTGCTAGTTGGCCTTTGGCCCAAAGCCCAACTAAAATATGAAATTCTCATGACCCATTCTTGCATGGTTGTGTGTGTGGTGTGAGTGGGACTAATGTTTAGTACCATACTGCTAGTTGGGAGAGAGTTACACCACTTTATAAGGCGAGCTCTTCTAGCACTTGTACGAGCATGAGAAGAGAAGAGGCCCTTGCACACTCCTCCTCCGTCGCCCGCCTCGCCACGCCACGCCTCGTCATGACGCGTCGCGGGATTGAGCCGAGACGAGCTCATACCTACGCGCTTATTTTTGCCGGTCAGGAACGGAGAGTCCGTAACATACGCGCCACGATCTAAGACGTCGGATCGTGGGTTGTAACCGACTCGGACGTGGTTCCAGTCCACGTCTCTTCACCCTACCACGCATATATACGCGAGGTCCCTGCCAACCCTAGCCGCTGTCACAACATATGGTTTCACACCGTTCCATATCATTGCGCCGCCATCCAAGTCTTCTCCATCCCTCCTTCCAGCGTGCACCGCGAGAAGGGCCAGCAGGCCTCCGGAACCCCGCCTCTAGTGATCTTGCACGGGAGAGAGGCGATCAGGTTTTTGGGGAGTTCACTCGCGCGACTACTGGCAGCGACGATTTCCTCAACGACGACTCCTTCTTCGATCTCGGCAATCTCTTCCTCAACGATATGGGCGACAACATCAACGCCGGCGGTTCTGCTCCCGTTGCACCGTATGCGATCTTGTCCTCTCTGTTTGAAATCATGCTAGAATTCTTATGTCTAGTTTGTGCCGTAGATTTAATCCATTCATCTATTATGCTAGTCCACATGATTAGTTCAATCTCTTTCATTACCGTCATGATTTATTTACTGTTTATTAGAATTAAATTGCTCGATGAATTTCTAGGGAGCTAGGAGCTCCCACATTGATTTGTTATGATAACATTTTATGCATTGAAAATATAGATAAAAAATGCACTCTTGTTGTTTTCAGTTGCAGGGATTCGATAAGAAACAGATACACAACAGAAGCAATGGGACACGTTTCCAAGAGTCATACTCGGAAACATAGGCATTCACGAGCGCTACTCTCGGGAAAGGGGTCGCCTGAGCACTTTAACTACAACAATTGTGCCACGGTTTCCGAGGGCCACTCTTGGAAAAGGGGTCATATGAGCTCGTGAAAGGACTTAGGTTCGAGGCCATCGTGGTTTTGTCACGGCAGATGTCCTCGTGAAAGGACTTAGGTTCGAGGCCATCACTAAGGTGAGCTCGAAGGGGTTGATCGGAATCGAGAGACAAGAGTTACCCAGGTTCGGCCCCTCAAAAGAGGTAAAAGCCTACGTCCTGCTTTGTGTTGTATTGATTGGGTATCGATTACAAGGGAGCGAGTTCGCTTGACCTAGCTATCGATGAGTTGTTTCGTGGCCTAAGCCGCCCAGGTAACCCGCCCTTATATACACGGGTCAAGGCCCTAAGCTTACAAGAGTCCGGGCCGGGTCACACTTGATAACCGACCTCGCCTCCAACTATACATGCCTTATCTAACAAGTCGCCTCCGGCGGCTCAAGCCCGCCGGGTTACATCCTGTCTTCTGGCTTTGGGCCTTCTGGCCTACTGAGTAAATTCACTCCTGAAGTTATCGTAAGTCGCCAACCGCATGACCCGGCCCCACATGGGCGGGTCTCACCATGGGGTTATATCCCCACCATTAGGCCCCAGATTGATTTGAACCAGTTCATGTCAATCTTCTAGTCTTCTGGTTGGCGAGTCTTGCTTTCTCTGACAATCTTCATGACCCGCCGAAAAATGGGCGGTCGCTGCTTCTGACAAGCTGTTATGACCCGCCGTGACGTCAGCAGTAAAATCAAAAAAGATTCCTCTAACGTCAGAGCGGATCTTTCGTCATTAATATGACCAGCCCGAAAATCGAGGCGTCTTCTTAGTTTAATCATCATCGTGCTCCCTCGATTCTCTCATCGGACCATTTGAAAGACCATTATGTCCTTATAAATAGGCACAAGGGGTTATCATTTCATTTTTTCCCCGCCGCCG
Organism: Elymus sibiricus; assembly: GCA_039707655.1. Taxonomy (NCBI): domain Eukaryota; kingdom Viridiplantae; phylum Streptophyta; class Magnoliopsida; order Poales; family Poaceae; genus Elymus; species Elymus sibiricus. The sequence goes on along the minus strand of CM077667.1, from coordinate 447,819,420 downwards.
TCTTCTTCTTCTTCCTCCGAACGCTCGCGCCGCCGAAGCCAGCTGCGTCGCCCGGTCCTCGCCGTCTTCAACAACACCGGCCGCTGCATCAACCTGAAATGATCCAAAACTCCCACGCATTCACCACACTCTCAAGGTTCTAACTCTGCCCCCTGTCAGATCTGCATTAGGGTTTTCTCGAATCCATGGAGTTCTTCGGTGTTCATCACCATTCGCGGGAGCGCTCTTCACCGATTAGATAAAAGCACCTTCTTCAAAGCCTCGTAATGCTGCCGAAATCACGCGGCCGCTCACTCCATACTTAGCCGCACTCATTATAGATCTGCAGTTTGTTGTAATCTGGGTAACTGCCATCTGTTCTTCCGCTAATCTTTTTAGGGCCAGAATACTTTTATTTTTCCCTTGCCCGTAGATCTTTGAATCCATAGCTGTAGCTGTGGAATTGGTTTCTCAACACTTAGTAATTTTCCGACCTGCATGGATAAACTTGACCCGCCAAAAAGCTGCCGGCTCACTTTGTCTCGCCACAAGTAGCTTCGGCGGCTCACAATTTTTATTGACCCGCCCAATGCTATCACCATTTATAGCTGTAGCAACCTTGGTCAAAATGTATTTTTAAGCCGCCAAATATTCATGCCTTCCCGCAGCTTCCTAAGCCGCCACCATGTCGAAGACTCCATCCACTTGCAACTGGGTAAAGTCTGGAGTGACCGAAGAGTCTCTCAAGGAATTCGTCACCATGGGGGTCCTGCCGGCTCAGGAGGTTATTCACTGGCGGGTTCCAGGCAATGAGACCACCCCTAAACCCAAAGATGGGGAGGTCATTATCTTTACAGATCACCTTCTTCGGGGCTTTTCCCCGCCCGGGTCAAAAAAATTCCGGGACGTCTTACACGCATTCAGGCTGCACCCCCAAGACATCGACCCGAATTATGTGACAAATATGTGTCAATTTCAAACTTTCTATGAAGCCTACCGTCAGGAGGAGCCGTCTGTTGATCTTTTCAAAGAATACTTCTACATGTAAGTGCATCTAGTGCCCCTTAGTGATTTTGGTGTATTGAAGACTTATAGGTAAAGAGACTGATGCGTTTGTAAGTGTACACAGGCTCTATAAGTCGCTGAGGAGTTTGATACATTCGGAGATTATCGACCCCTAAAAATGTATGTCTTCAACTGAAGACTTTGGTGAAGACTTTGCTGAAGACTTTGGTATTCCCTGAAGACTTTGAAAAAGAAGAAGTTGGTGTGACCTTGAAGATATGAACGAGGACTATGAAGCATGAAGACTTTTGTTTTCGTAGTTTCATTTCCTTTCTTTGAGTCATAGGAAACACCGTACTGTTAAAGGGGGCCGAGGTAATACTAAGGAAAATTTCCAACTGATGCTCAACTCAAAAGCCTCAACCTATCCAATCCTTCGAGTGAAGCCTTTGGAAATCTCTTGCAGTTCAGTCAAGTTCTTCAGTGACAGAGACGATGATCTTCTGGTCTCTGAGGAAATTGGTCTGACTGAGGAGTTAGGATTTCGCCAGTGCGAATTGCCTACAAGTGAGGAACATGATAAGCCTGAGGACTTTCATAGTTCGAAATTCCAACCGTTGCTGTGCTAAGTGCCAGCTGTCCCCAATCATCCTATCCACATAACGGTCATATCATTGGGGGCATTTATGTCTTATCATGTCAGGTTGCACCCTGGCTATAAATAGCCACCCCCCACAACCACTAGTTGGTTGGCTGCTCCGAGAGAAAACTGACACTTGTCATTTGAGAGCATCCCATTCCTCGAGGACTTTGAGCGAAAATCATCAGTGAGGAAAAACCCCAAAACCAAACCACCAACCCAAAGTGATTGAGCATCACTGAAGAAATTGTTCCTGTGTGGAACCGACGCTTGTTACCTTTGAAGACTGTGTATCTTCCAGACGGTTAGGCGTCATGGTCTAGTGCATCCTGCAGTCAATTGGGGATCACGAAGTGACCTTGGTCTAGAGCATCCAGCAGTCAATTGTGGATCGCCGGGTGACCAGTTTGTGAGGGTTTTGGAAGTCTACCCTGAAGACTTACCACGAGTGTTGGGCGAGGTCTGTGTGACCTTAGCTCAAGGAGAATACGGTAAGGACTGTGTGTCCTGGGACTGTGTGTCCTCTGGTTTAAATACCAGGCCGCTCCAAACCAGACGTACGACTGTCACAGCAGTTGGAACTGGGTCATCAAACCATTGTCTTCATCGAGCTTCCTGATTCCATTTCCTCAACCCTGTCATTTCCTCGTATACTTGTTGATGAAATTGATCGTTACTGTTTGAAGAATTTGACTCAAGACTTTCTCAATTTCCTCACCTCAAATTCTTCAAGTTACCTTGTTCCTCACCTGCTTATCCTGTATCACACTACCTGTAATCTGTGCATGCTTTATTTCATCATGATGACTATGCTACTGCTATGTTTCTCATGCACCTGAGTACTTATTCCGCTGCGAGTTATTCATCACATTTCAAATTCCTCAAGTTGAAATTCCTCAGTGATGAATTTGTAAAAATCGCCTATTCACCCCCTTCTAGTCGATATAACGCACTTTCAATTGGTATCAGAGCAAGGTACTCCCTTGTTCTGTGTGATTTTGGTTTAACCACCTGGAGTTCTAGTTATGTCGACTGCAGGTATGATCAAGGTTTCCGCAGGATGTCCTACCTTCGATGGGTCGGACTATCCCTACTGGAAGAACAAGATGCGCATGCATCTTGAGGCTATTGACAACGATCTCTGGTATGTTGTGGAAAAAGGTGTTCCCTCTGTTACTCCCACGGTCACTGCTGCTGATGTGAAGAGATTCAAGCAACTCGATTCTCAAGCGAAGAATATCATCTATGGCCATCTGAGCAAAGGTCAGTATGGCAGAGTGAGTGCTTTGGAGTCTGCTAAGCTTATCTGGGATAGGCTGTCCAAAGTCAACGAAGGTGTTTCCACTCAACGTGACTCCCGTGTTGATGTCCTTCGCAATCTCTTCAACCGCTTCAAAAGACTCGACAATGAAAATGTTCAGCAAACTTTTGATCGTCTCACTGATATCTCCAACGAGCTTCAAGCTCTGGGTGCCACTGACATCACCGACCACGAGGTGGTGAAGAAACTGCTAAGATCTTTTGATTCCTCATTCGATGCACTGGCTTTGATGATTCAAGAATGTGGAGACTACAAGTCACTTGATCCTGCTGATATACTTGAGAGACTCAATACTCATGAATTCCAACAAGCTAAGAAGAGAGACCTCTACAGACCAAGCTATGGAAGATCTCGTGCTCTGAAGGCAAAAACAATTTCCTCATCCGAAGACGAAGATTCTGATAGTAGCCTTGGTGATCCTGAAGAACTGAGTCAGGAGCTGGCAATGCTCGTGAGAAAATTCCAGAAGTTCTCAAGGAGAGGCCGATTTGGAAAGTCATCAAAAAGTGGTTTGAGGAAATCAGATTCCTCAAGCGACTACAAGAAGAGAACTTGTCACAAATGCAAGAAGTTTGGTCACTTTATCTCTGACTGTCCTCTCTGGGAAAAAGAATCAAAGAAGAAGAAATACAAGGACTACAGTTCTGATGACTCGAAGAAAAAGAAGAAATCTTCAAAGTCCTCAACTTCAAAGTCCTCATCTTCAAAATCCTCATCGCACAAGAAGAATGGTTCCAGAAAGGCTCAGGCTTTCATTGGCAAGGAAATGGATTCTGAAGAAGAATCTGAAAAATATGAAGAAGAGGAAGAATCTGAGGTGGAGTCAGAATCAGGTGTTGCTAGCCTTGCTCTCGCTACTGCTTTCGTCAGCAAGTCCATCTTCAATGATGAAGAAAATGACTACTCCAACGACTCTGACGTCAGGAATGATGATTACGCTCCCACCTATTGCTTCATGGCAAAAGGTTCCAAGGTACACAAGCATCACTCTTCTTCTGAATCAAGTGAAGGTGAATCTGATGAATATGTGAAACCTAGCTATGCCAAACTTGCTAATATTTCCACTAAGCAACAAAGTGCACTTGAAAAGCTTCAGAAACTGCTATACAAAAGCGATGATCTGTTGAATGAGGAAGTGGATCGGACTCAAACTCTGTCTGATGATCTCAAAAGTCTTCAGACAAAGTATGATAACCTTCAGAGTCATCATAATGCTCTCTTAGTTGACCATGAGAAGCTTTCTTATGAATTTCTTCAAAGAAAGCAAGATCTTGAGAGACTAAGAGTGTCCCATGAGGATCTCCAAAGGGAAAACGATTCCTTGCTGGCTCAACAGATCAGTACCGCTCAGGAAGAATTTGTTCCACCATGTATGAAATGCATCGAACGTGAAACTGCTAATTCTTCACCTGAATGTTCAAATGCTTCTATTGCTGCAAATTCTTCAACTATCCCCGTGGTCACAAATTCCTCATCTGAGGATACCACAAGTATCACTGACGAAAATGCAGGGTTGGAATTGTATGTGACAGGCATGTACAAAAGTCTCAAAGGGCATCAAACCCTTTGCGATGTGCTCAAAAAGCAGATTCTGAACAGGAACCCTAGGAAAGAGGGTATTGCATTTGAGAGGAAACTCAATGCTGATGGATCCTACTGGACACCTGAGCAGTACCCCAAAACCTCATGGGTTGCTGCAAAAGGACCTCCTGTGGATCCATCTACTTTATCTGGCTTTACTTGTGAAACTTCATATTCCTCCGATGAGTCACTTGACTCCAACTACAAATTCTTCAAAAATCAGAAAGGTGAAGTATTTGCCAGATTTGTTGGAACTAACTGCAACAACGGTTCACCTATGAGGAAAATCTGGGTTCCTAAGAGCTGCTTGGAAAATCTTCAAGTGAATGTCCTCACGACACCACCCATGAAGAAAAGGAACCCCAGATCAAATTCCTCATATGGACCAAAGTCTTCACTTGGACCAAATTCCTCAAATGGTCAAAAGTATCATTCTCGTGCTAATGCATCTGTTTCGCAGGGAAAATCTAAGAGTTCTGAATATGTGCATTATTCTTCAAATCATTATGTTCATAAGTCCTCGAAGAATTTCTCTGCTTATTCATATGAGTACTCTAACCCTAGTCCTGTGAAACGAAGTGCACTAGCTTCAATGCCTCCCTTCTCATATGGAGCTCGCAGAATGATGAACTCTTTTCCACCCCTCCAGATGTGGGTGGTGAAGAAATTGAACTAACTTCTTATGCAGGGCCAGGTCTCCAGACGAACTTGAACGTCTGATCAATTTGCTGGAGACCTGAGGAAATGCTTGAAAGGACGCAAGCTAATCATGCAGAAATGAATTCCTCATTTCTCACGTCCTCACACTGCTTTACTTACTATGTTGTGTGATGAAATTCTGCCTGATGAATTTGATGTCATATTCTTCACTCTGAAGCATATGAGTTCGTAAGTTGTACTAATTCATCTGCAGGATGAAACTCCAAAAACTACTGAGTGGGTCCTTGACAGTGGATGCACCAACCACATGACTGGTGACAAGAGTCTACTGATGAATATGCCACTTGCCCCATCTCATCTGAAGCATATCACCTACGCTGACAAAGGAAAAAGCAAGGTATTGGGTCTAGGTAAGGTTGCAATCTCCAAGGACCGACACATGGACAATGTGATGCTTGCCGAATCCCTCAAGGATCACCTCGTGAAGAAAAAGCACGTCATTGGCATTGAAGGTGTCAAATTCCTCAAGGATCACCTCTGTGGTGCTTGTGAGTCTAGGAAGATAACCAGATCCAAGCATCCCTCGAAGACAATCATGACCACGACTCGACCTTTTGAATTGCTTCACATGGACCTCTTTGGCCCCACTCATTATTCCACACTAACAAATTTTTCATGTTTGTATGGCTTTGTCATTGTTGATGATTACTCTCATTACACTTGGGTGCATATTATTCTGTACAAGTCTGAAGTGCAGGATGTCTTCAGACGATTTGCTTCAAGGGCCTCAACAAACTTCGGCGTCAAGATCAAGCATATCAGGAGTGATAATGGGACTGAGTTCAAGAACACCAATCTTGATGAATATCTTGATGAACTTGGTATTACTCATGAGCTATCTGCCCCATATACTCCTCAGCAGAACGGCGTCGTGGAACGCAAGAACATGACTCTTGTCGAGATGTCTTGCACCATGCTTGATGAATACAAGAATCCTCATCGCTTCTGGCCTGAGGCAATTGATACAGCATGCCACATCATCAACAGGGTATATCTTCACAAATTCCTCAAGAAGACATCATATGAACTCATGACTGGCAAGAAACCCAATGTAAGTTATCTCAAAGTCTTCGGTGCAAAATGCTGGATAAGAGATCCTCACCACAGTTCTAAATTTGCACCAAAATCACATGAAGGTTTTATGCTTGGTTACGGAAAGGACTCGCACACCTACAGAGTCTTCAACACCTACCATCAAAAGGTTGTTGAAACTGTAGATGTGTTGTTCGATGAAACTAACGGCTCGCAAAGAGAGCACCTGCCTTCTGTGCTAGATGAAAAGTCTCCTGAGGAATCCATTAAGTTGAAGGCTACTGAAGATGTAGTACCCACTGAAGAAAATCCTCAACCTACTGAGGAGGTCATTCCAACCAATGAAGACATTCATGCTGATACACCTGAAGAAAATGATGCTGAAGAAAATCCTCAGCCACGTCAACCTGCTCATCCGAGACTTGCAAATGAAGTGCAGATTGATAAAATCATCGACAACATCAATGCACCAGGTCCTCTCACTCGCTCAAGAGCTTCACATTTGACTAACTTTTGTGGGCATTTTGCTTTTGTCTCTATCATAGAGCCCACCAAAGTTGATGAAGCTTTCATGGAGCCTGAGTGAAATCAAGCTATGCAAGAGGAATTGCATCAATTCAAGCTCAACAACGTGTGGGAACTTGTCAAGCGGCCAGATCCTCGCAAGCATAACATCATAGGTACCAAGTGGATCTACCGCAACAAGCAAGATGAAAATGGCCTTGTGGTAAGGAATAAGGCTCGTCTTGTAGCTCAAGGCTACACACAGGTTGAAGGAATTGACTTTGATGAAACTTTTGCACCTGTTGCTAGACTTGAGGCTATTCGCATATTGCTTGCTTATGCTAACCATCATGATATCATTTTATATCAAATGGATGTGAAAAGTGCATTCCTCAATGGTAAGCTTGAGGAAGAAGTATATGTTGCTCAACCCCCAGGTTTTGAAGACCCTAAGCATCCTGACAAAGTCTTCAAACTCAACAAGGCCCTCTATGGCCTCAAGCAGGCCCCTCGGGCATGGTATGACACTCTGAAGGAATTCCTCATGAAGAAAGGCTTCAAACCCGGTTCACTCGACCCAACTCTTTTCACTAAATCCTATGACAATGAACTGTTCATATGCCAAATATATGTAGACGATATTATCTTTGGCTGTACTGACAAACGTTACAGTGATGAATTTGCCTATATGATGAGTGAAGAATATCAAATGTCTATGATGGGAGAGTTGAAATTCTTCTTAGGTCTTCAAATTCGTCAGCAAGACAATGGCATCTTCATCTCCCAAGAGAAATACCTCAAGGATGTTCTGAGAAAATTCAACATGCAAGACTGCAAAGGCGTCACAACTCCAATGCCTTCAAAAGGCCACCTCTGCACTGACGAAAATGGTAAAGATTTCGATCAGAAGGTATACCGCTCCATGATTGGCTCTTTATTGTATCTATGTGCATCTAGGCCTGATATTATGCTGAGTGTTTGCATGTGTGCCCAATTCCAAGCAACACCGAAGGAATCACACCATAAGGCTGTGAAACATATTCTTCGATACTTAGCTCACACACCAACGCTTGGATTATGGTATCCCATGGGCTCAAATCTTCACCTCGTCGGATACTCAGATGCTGACTATGCTGGAGATCGTGTGGACCGCAAGTCAAGCTCAGGCACATGTCATTTCCTCGGACGATCCTTAGTCTGTTGGTCCTCGAAGAAGCAGAACTGCGTGTCACTTTCTACTGCTGAAGCTGAGTACATTGCTGTTGGTTCATGCTGTGCTCAGTTGCTGTGGATGAAGCAAACCCTCAAGGACTATGGCATCAAGGTGAAGAATGTGCCTCTCTACTGCGACAACGAGAGCGCTATCAAGATTGCTTACAACCCAGTTCAGCACTCCAAGACCAAGCACATCCAGATTCGTCATCATTTTCTTCGAGATCATGTACTCAAGGGCGACATCTCCATCGACCACACTAAAGAACAACTGGCCGATATCTTCACTAAGCCCTTGGATGAAATGAGATTTTGCAAGTTGCGGTGTGAGCTAAATATCTTAGAATCTTCGAATGTTCTTTGAAAAGACACACATCCTAACACTCATGCAAAATTGATGACTTTGATGTGCAACACACGAAGTAACGTTTTTCTTCAATCAATGAAGAATAACTCTCTAAGTGTGAAGAAACTAATGAAGAATTTGATTCTCAGAACCCTACGACAATTGTACGCGGTGTATGAAATCATCACTCTTATACGGTGTGTCACGCCACCAACAATAGTTGAAATTCTTCAGAGTTGAGTTTTTCATCATTTTGCAAATTCTTCAAATTTTCAAATTCCTCAAGTTTTCAAATTCCTCAACTTTTCAAATTCTTCAAACTATGAAACTGATGTTCTTCATTGACTATATATATATATTTGAGTTTTCAATGTCCTCAACAGCATTCACTTATTGCTAATTCTTCAAGTTGATTTTCATCTAAGTGAATGTGATCGGACCCGTTCCCCCTCTATGCTAAACTCAACCCAGTCTGTTCACAAATTCTTCATATGCGTTCTACTTTGAAACTCGTTCAAAGTCTTCACTGTATCCTTGACAGCTGAAGAATTTGCGAACGGAAACGTTAAAATTTTCACTATCAAATTTTTTCGGCGCTTCCCGCTCAAACCGTTCCGATTCCCACGACTGGATAAGCCACGATCCCCCACTATCTCCACTTCTCAGAACGTGGGTGACACATGTCGCATGGAGAGCAAGGGTCAGGGGCAATCTGGTCCAAAATCTTCGGGCCGATTCGTTTTTACTGCCACTATATATACCCCCTTCCCTTCACTGTGCTCGAGTTACTCCTCACTCCTATCTCTCCCGAGCTCAAACCTAGCGCCGCCGCTAAAATCATCGCCGCCGGAGAGGAAGAGCTTCACTGCCTCGACCTCGCCGTCGCCATACTCGCATCGGCCGCGGAAGTCTTCACCCCGCCGCCGCTGTAGCTGTCTCCCTCTGCCAAGCTAGGGCATGGGAGATCTGGACAGACGAACTTCCCCGATTTCATCTCTCTGTTCGTCGTGTTCTTCATTAGGGTAAATAAAATTTAATTTTACTACCCTTGTTTGATCTTCATGTCTTCCACAAAATTCTTAAAAGTGTTTATTCTTCAAGAATCATCTTCTTAAGCACCTCACATGTTTCAATCCCTTGATGTTTTTCTCTAAGTTATGATTTTCTTCAAGATTCCTCAATTGTATGGATCAACATATTCGCACAACTCTGGAACCTAAGACAAAGAACACTTAGTGAAATTCCTCAAGACATCTATGGTCAAAATCCTCAACTTGATGTATTTTGAAAAATTTCTGAGAACGCATATGATCTCTTCAAATTCCTCGCACCTATACTCTGTTCACAAGTACAAAATGTCTGCTGATGAATCACTAGGTTCTCATCAACTTAACTCATTTGCAGCGTTTCTTGAGGAAAAACTATATACATCTTCAGAATCATCAAGAGTTCAAAGTCATCAAGTGAAGAAAATGGCAGATGGTAAAAGACCTCAGAAGGGTGGAAAGAAGGCTGAACAGAACACTGCTTTTGAGATACCTGAGGCTCTGTATGCCGGTTACTGTACTCCTGATGAGGCCATTCATGGCAAAGAAACAAAAGAGCAGAGGAAAATCAGAATTCAGAGGATTGAACGGAGGTGGGTGAAGGAGTGGAGAGACTATCGCTATGTCACTCCCAAGTACATGAAGAAATTCGCCCTCAAACCTCCTTGCAAAAGGGCTCCTCCTGCTGATGATCAAGAAGTCGATCCCACTAGCGTTGCTCGTGGTGAAGACTTTCCAGCTAAATGGGCAAAGCATCAACTAAAACTTCAGAAAACTGCCAAAGCTGCTGTGAAGAAATTCAATGAAGATTCTGCTGCTGCTGCTACCTCTGCCGGAGCCTCTGCTAGTGCTCCGAAGAAATCGATGGTGAAGAAGTCTGCAGTGAAGTCAAAAACCTCAACTTCAAAGTCCTCACTGCAAAATCCTCATGCAAGTTCTTCAAAGGCCACTGTTATGCCTTCAGTAGCTGCAAAATCATCAGTTGCTGTCGCAAAGTCCTCAACACCTGTAAATCTTGCAACATGTCAGAGGACTACTGGCTTCTCAATTGCTTCAGGGGTCTCTGCAAGTTCCTCAGCCCAAGCACAGTCTTCAACAAGCCCTACTTTGATGAAGTTAAAGAGAACTGCTGGACGAGGTCAGAGACCAAGTCCTCACAATAGCAAAGCTACTGTGAATGTACCCTCAGGATCTGAGGATGATGATGAGGCTACTAATGAAGAATTGGAAGAAATCATCAGAAACAGTCAGCAGAGAGCTGCAATAGCCAAGGGCAGCTCTGTTCCTCTCATGCTGGATCCTAAGATGATCCTCAACTTCATCGACATATGGCATGAGGATCCCAGCACTCCACTTTCCTTACTGAACCTACCTCTTGGTGTGGACCATGTCCTCACACACTTCATAGCTGAGGAAAAATGGAAGAGAGAACAAGCTCAGAGAGCTAAGAGAAGCAGGGCCAGAAAAGAAAAGTTCCTGAAGAACAATGTGATGAATTTGACTCCCAATCAACTCATCACAGTTCAGTCTGAGATTCGCTGCCTTACTGAAGAACAAGCAAAGCATGATGCTGAATGGAAGGGCACCAAAGTAAGATTTGTCAGGGCAGCCCAAGCTGCTGTTAAGGAACACAACTCAAGGGTTGCAGCTCAATTGCAACCACAAATTCCTCAGGCTGAAGAATCTGCTCGGCCTACTGAAGAAACTGCACGCGCAGCTGAAGAAATTCAGGCTGCTGAAGAACCTGTCAGGGCAACCTCAACTGTTGCGCCTGAAGAAACTGCCAGGCCAGCTGAAACTTTTGCTGCGCCTGAAGAAACTGCTGCCCCTTCACCCTCTGCTGAAACTGCAAAATCCTCAAGGGTGAAGAACATCAACCTTCCTTCTGCATCAGAAGTGAAGAAAACTAAGGCTACGGAGAAGAGAGCTGCTAAGAAAAGAAAAGCATCAACTTCATATTCCTCAGCTGTGAAGAAGTTGAAGACTATGCCAAGTTCTTCAACTGAGCCCATTGATGCAACTCCAATCTCCTCCATACCTGCCTATGAGATAATTCCATTTGGTGTTGACTATGTCACTCCAAATGATGAAGATGAAGAAGATCATTCTGCTGCTTCCTCAGAGCAGATTGATGAAGAAATTGAGGTGGAAGCAAATGCCTCAACCCCACTGGTATCATTGCCCCAGCCTCAGTTGACTGCTGAAGAGGCCGGCGTTCAAAAATGGAAGAGGATGTGGACATTGGAAACACAACGCCTCTTATCAATGATGAATATTGGGAAGCTGCACACCCAAATTCACCAATGACCACTCCCCTCACTCAAATTCCTCAGTCTCCAGCCCAGACTGAAGAAATTCATACATGATCTGATGACTTGGCTGCACCTGTCCCTGAAGATATTCCAGCTGCATCAGCTGAAGAAATTGCTGCTCAAACTGCAACTGAGGAAACTGCTATTCAAATTCCTCAATCTGAAGAAGTTCCTCCTATGCCAAAGGAAATTGTGGGCCGCTTCAAGCCAAACCTTTAGCTGAAGCCCAAGATGCCCTTCAAAAGCTCAAAGCGCCCCAAATTCATCAAGACCAATTTCTTCAACGAGCACATCTTCTTCAATGGGCCAAATCCTTATGACACTGCAAGGGCCGGTCGCACCAGATTCTGGACACCCACACAGATGAACTATTATGCATCAGTGCTATTTGACAAGGAGAAAGTCTTCGAGCATCGGCAAATTCCTCATGCGGACATGGAAACTATCCCATGCTTCACACCGGTGCTCGTAGTCCTTCATGATGCAGGAATTCTTCCATTCTGTGTGGACATATGTGATTGAAATGAAGAGCTAATTCTTCAATTCTATGCCACCTTGCACATCACAGGTGATGCCTCTGATGTCAATTCTTGGGTCTTGGACTGGATGACTGGATCCACTCACTACACTGCTCCAGCCTCTGAACTACTACGGTCAGTCCCAATACCAATTCCCTCAGAAGGAGCAAGATGCCTGTTTGATGAACCTGCTCTTCCCAATCACATGATGCAAGTGCTGATGAAGCCATTCACTCCTGGACAACCTCAAAGGACTTCTTTCCTTGTGAAGGATTTGCTCTATGTGCCCAGGACAGTCTATCGCATTCTGACCAAAACCCTCAGTCCTCAGAAGGGCCACAACTCTGAAGAAGAAGAAGTGGAGGGAATCATGAAGAACATGCTATTCAACATCATTCATGGGATTCCCATCAATTACCATGATTTCTTCATGAGGACTTTGGCCAATGCTGCTTCAGCCCCATTTGAATTGAAGCCTTACGCTCCCTGGATCATGAAATTCATCAGATCAAGGTCTTCACTTCCATTCAAGGCTGACTTTCAGAATCACTTTAGCTTTCTGCCTCCAATCGAAGTCCTCAAGAACTCATTTTCTTCAGTTGAGGGTAAAGGCAAAGCTGTCATTTATGAAGGTACTCGTCCATTGGATGGTCAGTTTTGCAAAGCTGCATCTTATTCCACCAATGATGACACTGCTACCCAAGATTCTGCCGCAAAAGCCTCAGCGCAAAATCCTCAAGAAACTGCCCCTCGTGTGATGACTGATCGAGAGCTTCTTCTAAGTCTTCATCAGAAGATTGATCGCAATCACAAGTGGGTAAAGCGTCAGTTTGGTTCACTTCTTCGAGACATGACTGTCACGCACAACTCTGTGAGGAAGAACCACTATTATCTTCATGAAGTCTTCGACCGCACATGGGCCATCCTGTCTCACCTCAAGACTCCTGAAGAACTCAAGGAGATGGAATTTCAGCAGGACTTTGATTGGTCCATCCCTCCAAGGAAGAAATGGAAGAAAGTTCAAGTTCCTCAGCTGGTTACAAGCTCATTTTCTTCATCACGCCAGGCGGATGAAGCTGAGGATATTGACGACACTGCTGCAGGCCCTGCTCCACCAACCGACCCCGACAACGCTGGCGCTCCTCCACCACCTTCGAGATGAAATTCTTCAGGGGCGTTAGTCCTCATTTTTCGTCCCTTTTGGTCTTCGATGACAAAGGGGGAGAAAATTTGAGTTAGTCTTCAAGCGGGTCTATATATATGGGCTGTGTTTTTTGTTTAAGTTACAACTCTCGCTCTTCTGAAGCTTTTGTTGGTTGAGTTGTAAACTTAAGTCCGATGGTGGTCTGACGTTTTTGAACTGCTTTCCGCATGCTATTTCCTCAAATTATCTTAATGCACGCATGCTGAATTTCCTCAGACCCCATTTTCATCATGCATTTCAATTTCCTCATGATATATATTAAATGCGTGTATGAATTACAAGATATAGGGGGGGTTCTCCATGAGTTTAACCTGCCATGTGCATTTGCAGTCCAAAGCAAATTCCTCAAATATGCACATCTTCAGGGGGAGTTCTTCTATATCTTGCAATCAAATTCCTCAAACTCAGTACTTACACTTCATATTATTATCCCCGTTGAAAACTTAACCTATTTGTCATCAATCACCAAAAAGGGGGATAAGTGCATCTAGTGCCCCTTAGTAATTTTGGTGTATTGAAGACTTATAGGTTAAGAGACTGATGCGTTTGTAAGTGTACACAGGCTCTATAAGTCGCTGAGGAGTTTGATACATTCGGAGATTATCGACCCCTAAAAATGTATGTCTTCAACTGAAGACTTTGGTGAAGACTTTGCTGAAGACTTTGGTATTCCCTGAAGACTTTGAAAAAGAAGAAGTTGGTGTGACCTTGAAGATATGAACGAGGACTATGAAGCGTGAAGACTTTTGTTTTCGTAGTTTCATTTCCTTTCTTTGAGTCATAGGAAACACCGTACTGTTAAAGGGGGCCGAGGTAATACTAAGGAAAATTTCCAACTGATGCTCAACTCAAAAGCCTCAACCTATCCAATCCTTCGAGTGAAGCCTTTGGAAATCTCTTGTAGTTCAGTCAAGTTCTTCAGTGACAGAGACGATGATCTTCTGGTCTCTGAGGAAATTGGTCTGACTGAGGAGTTAGGATTTCGCCAGTGCGAATTGCCTACAAGTGAGGAACATGATAAGCCTCAGGACTTTCATAGTTCGAAATTCCGACCGTTGCTGTGCTAAGTGCTAGCTGTCCCCAATCATCCTATCCACATAACGGTCATATCATTGGGGGCATTTATGTTTTATCATGTCAGGTTGCACCCTGGCTATAAATAGCCACCCCCCACAACTACTAGTTGGTTGCCTGCTCCGAGAGAAAACTGACACTTGTCATTTGAGAGCATCCCATTCCTCGAGGACTTTGAGCGAAAATCATCAGTGAGGAAAAACCCCAAAACCAAACCACCAACCCAAAGTGATTGAGCATCACTGAAGAAATTGTTCCTGTGTGGAACCGACGCTTGTTACCTTTGAAGACTGTGTATCTTCCAGACGGTTAGGCATCATGGTCTAGTGCATCCCGCAGTCAATTGGGGATCACGAAGTGACCTTGGTCTAGAGCATCCAGCAGTCAATTGTGGATCGCCGGGTGACCAGTTTGTGAGGGTTTTGGAAGTCTACCCTGAAGACTTACCACGAGTGTTGGGCGAGGTCTGTGTGACCTTATCTCAAGGAGAATACGGTAAGGACTGTGTGTCCTGGGACTGTGTGTCCTGTGGTTTAAATACCAGGCCGCTCCAAACCAGACGTACGACTGTCACAACAGTTGGAACTGGGTCATCAAACCATTGTCTTCATCGAGCTTCCTGGTTCCATTTCCTCAACCCTGTCATTTCCTCGTATACTTGTTGATGAAATTGATCGTTACTGTTTGAAGAATTTGACTGAAGACTTTCTCAATTTCCTCACCTCAAATTCTTCAAGTTACCTTGTTCCTCACCTGCTTATCCTGTATCACGCTACATGTAATCTGTGCATGCTTTATTTCATCATGATGACTATGCTACTGCTATGTTTCTCATGCACCTGAGTACTTATTCCGCTGCGAGTTATTCATCACATTTCAAATTCCTCAAGTTGAAATTCCTCAGTGATGAATTTGTAAAAATCGCCTATTCACCGCCCCTCTAGTCGATATAACGCACTTTCACTACATCAACCGCCAGACAGAGATGGCTGACGGGTTAAGCCTTGAGCTCAGGGGCGTTACTCTTCAGAGGCGGAGGGACGTACTCTTCCCAGCGGCGACTCTGCCAAGTCACCCCAAGGAGTGGAACAAGACTTGGTTCTATTACCAGGACACTTCACCAGAGGGGGAGAACCCGCTGCCGGGTTACCGTTCTTACCGGCTTAGCACAGACACAGAGCTTCCAGATCGGATGTCAGCCGCCGGACGTGCTCAATATGCCTCCACATTCTCAAAAGTTAGGGCCCTGTTAGCTAATGGGCTGACGGGTGTCGATCTGGCCCGCGGCTGGGTCTCCTGGAGGATTCTGCAGCTAAGCCGCCGAGGCGCCTTGATGTGTCAGTATACTGGTAAAGTAGATGACCCTCAACGCTTCAATCAGACCCCTTTAAAGGATCAGGACCTCAACACTATCGTCAAATCTTTACTGGGGGAATCATTAGCCGCCTGCAGCAAGACTAGCTTGAGTCCCTTCTCGGCACTTAACCCGGCTCCGGATGTAAGTTGTTTCATCCTAGCCCTCCTCCATTCTGTTAATGTTGTACTTTACATACCTTATTAAACCTGCCAATATGCTTTGTCACACATACGCCGGCTCTTCCTTCTGGAAAAATCTGTTGCCTCCGACTCTCAAGAAGAAGAGCAAGGTCCCAAAGGCATCAAAGCCTAAGGCGCCGATAGAAGAGCTATTTGACTTAGATGACTCAGAGGTAGAACTTGACTCCCTTGGCCTTCTCTTTATGCAACTTATTGACGGCAATCACTCACAGGAAGAAGCTAAAACAAGCCATGCCGACGTTGCCGAGGTAACCATTGTCTCCTCTGACTCGGATCTTTCACCAATAAAGAGAGTACGGTAAGCTGTACGGAAGGTAAAGAGTTCCCGTCCTTTTGCTTACTTGAGTCATAACTTTCTTTTGAAGAAACAGCAAGACGACAGCAGACGTCAGACCCGGAGCGCTGGCTCTGGAGATCTGTTAACCGGCTTACCGAATGAGCCAGCCCCTCGGAAACAGCGCACCGAGGTACTTCCTTGTCTTAAACTTATCTTGTCTGTACATTATCTTTGCAGCTTATTGACTGTTTAACACTGCTAAATTTTTCCAGGACTCGCCTCCTTCTTCTGGCGATTCAACCGCCTCAAAGCTGCCTCCTCTTATTATTAACCCGGGGTAAGCATTTCTATATCCCGACATGTGTTTAATATCCCCTACCTTATCATGATGTATTCAACCTTGCCTTTACTCACAGAGCTCAAGCCAAACGAAGGAAAGGGGCCGGGTCATCCGCAACTCCTGATGTCCAAGACCCGGAGATCCCAACACCTGATATTCCTGATTCTCATATTGAGCCTTCTGAGGCAACTAAAGACGCCCCTGAAGAAGCTCCTCCACAGGCCGAGCCGGCTGCTATGGATGTTGAAACTCCTGAAGTCCATCCAGAATCTGCTCCTAAGACGCCCAGTCTCCGGTCGTCAACTGAACCCATGGCTTCTCATGAAGAGGTCATTGTTACCGGGGCGGCTTACAAACCTCCAGCTCCTTCACATGCACTATCAAAGCATGTCAAGGAAGACGAAGCGGCTCCCTCCAAGGAAGAGAAGACTCCTTCTGATCTTTCAAACTTGGATAAACTCTCTGTTGATGAATTACATTCCGGCTATTTGAGCCGTCTGTTTGCCAGCCGAGACATGGAGGCCAGCTTGGTCGCCAAGATGAAGACAAAATATGAGGTACTTCACCTCCTTTGCCCCTTCATGTATATACTTATGTAGCCCCCAAGGGCCGGGTCATTACCTAAGTAATGAGCCGGCACTCAATCATAGAGTATGAGTCAACTGTAGCCCCCAAGGGCCAGGTCATTACCTAAGTAATGAGCCGGCTCTATAAGAAAGAGCTGAAATAAAATAAGCGCCAAGTGTAGCCCCCAAGGGCCGGGTCATTACCTAAGTAATGAGCCGGCACTCAATCATAGAGTAAGAGCCGATCGTAGCCCCCAAGGGCCAGGTCATTACCTAAGTAATGAGCCGGCACTCAATCATAGAGTAAGCGCCGATCGTAGCCCCCAAGGGCCGGGTCATTACCTAAGTAATGAGCCGGTTCTGAAGAAAGAACTGAGACACATTAGCCCCCAAGTGTCAAGTAAATTGCTTGCAATCTGCTTGGGACTTGTAATCATTGTACTAAATTTTGACATAAACTGTGTGAGCCGGGCTGGCGGCTTAAAACTGACAACTTTGCTCTGTCATGACTTGTCCTATGCAGGAATCTGTGAACGCCGCTGAGTTGATCGTGACAGACCTGAAGAAGAGCCTAGCACAGCAACAGAAAGGCCGAGCAGAGACGGAAGAAAAATGGCGGCTCTGCTCCATAGAACTTGAGAAGATCAAGACAGAGTTTGAGACTTTCAAGCAGAATGCTGAATCAAACCAAACCGCCCTGGCCAAGCGTGCTGAAGACGCAGAAAGCCGGCTCAAAGTGGTGACTGATGAGCTGAACACCCTGAAGGGCCAAATAACCCGTATGATTGGAGCTGTATTTGGTAAGCACCTTTAACTGTTAACTGTATACAAATATTGCTCAATGTTCTTCCCCGGCGACTTTCAAAACTGTTTGACCTGCCTGTAGGTGAATGGAGCCGTCAACTGTCTAGCAACAGCCTGTTGAAGCTGAAGGCTTTGTACTCATTAACTGAACAACTGTATGCCGGGTCTCTCATCACCATCAAGGCCGTCATGTCTGAGAGGGGTATCCCAAAGTTCATGAAGGGCGTGCTGGAGACCATGTCAACTATCCCAATGCAGCTTCAGGAATTAAAGAGATCAGCCGCCCGTAAAGGCACAATTGCTGCTTTGAGCCGGTCACTGGCTTACGCCGCGGAGCTTAACCCGGATGAAATGCTGGACGGCTTCCCTCAACTGAAGGACGACGGCTCGGAGTTTACGCAAGAAGACTACACTCGCTGTCATAAGGCGTCTCGGATCCTGGCAAGCCGACTGGCTGCAGAAGCTGGTCTATCAGTATACCAGGCGGCTTACTCCGAAGATAACAAGCGGATTCGAGGGCCCACTTTTGAAGCAAAGAGCCTGGTTCCTCAACGCCGTAAGCATCTCTTCGCTCCTGATGTTGACCCGTCTCCAATCATGCACGATGAAGCTATGTTTGAAGCTTTGACCAATTGCAATTGGGATGTGGACAACCTCCAGATCGAAGAAACCGAAGACCCGGCGCAGGATGACCCGGTGGCGAGTTAAAGAAAAAACTTTGCATCATGTAACCCGGCCTTGTTTAATTCGCCGGATTAAGATTTGTTGAAAAACTTGAAGTCTGCAATGCTTGGGGCTTTTGAATAGCCTTGTAATAGTCGTAGAAAACTCTTAACTGCATGTTCTTGCACCTTTGATGTCATGTTTAAAAGCTCTGCTGGCGACTCAGCAAACTCATCTTTTGATATGTGATCACTTTGACTGTTTTGACTCGCCAGGCGGGTTATACTCCATGGACCAAGCCGGAAATTTTCCAAAACTTAGAATCTTATCATGAGAGCACCTGCAAGAACAAGCAATTGTATGTCTCATCCTATAAGCCGGCTTTAAAGGCACGGCAGGACAAGATAACTTGTTTTTTATGAAAATATTTTGTTTCCGAAGAAACTAGGCGGAAAGCCTGAAAACTTGTAAACCGGGCCTCACATGACATAAATCCGTCGTTTAAACCTTAGCAAGTTCAGGGTCTTTAAAAGATTGACATTGCTAAGAGTACGAACAGGCCACATAGCGGAGGGGTTACGGTAGACAAGACGAGTTTGTCCTCGCTCACAGTAAGCCGGCTCTCTCGTGACAAAAGTCGCCGTTTAAACCTTAACAAGTTCAGTGTCTTCGTGCGAGAATAACTTTAGAAAAGTTCAGGGTCTCTTATCAAGAATAACTGTCAAGAGTTCGGCGGGTCACATGGCGGAGTAGCAAGTTGCAAACAGGCAGGTTTAACTCGGACATGGCGGAAAGCCGGGTCAAGAGGGTAAATAAGCTAAACCCATAGGGTTGGAAGCCCCCAAGTGACCAAATTAAGGATCAACTCCTTTGTAATATAAACCTGGCCAAGAGGGTTTAAAAGCCCCCAAGTGACCTGATTAAGGATCAACTCCTTTGTATGTAATTCATGGCATATGAAGCCTGGCCAAGAGGGTTTAAAAGCCCCCGGGTGACCTGATGAAAAGGATCAACTCCTTTGTATGACACTCAGTGTGGAGAAAAAACGGCAGAGGCCCCTAATCATGGGGATGCCAACTTTATTATATCATAAAAGATGGTTTATACAATGACAGGGATATGTACATTGATGAGAGCCGGCTGGCGGCTTAAGTATAGTATGGCCGAAGGTGAGCAATATTCCATGGCCTCTTGGTCTCCTCACCAGAAGTGCGAGACTTGTCACTTTCCCGTATATCCATGAGATAATAAGAGCCATTGTTGAGATTTCTGCTGATCACAAACGGCCCTTCCCAGGGAGGTGACAACTTATGCATATCTGATTGGTCTTGAATCAGCCGGAGTACTAAGTCGCCTTCTTGGAACGTCCGGGTCTTGACCCTGCGGCTATGATAGCGACGCAGGTCTTGTTGATAAATCGCCGACCGAGCAGCTGCAAGATCACGCTCTTCGTCCAAGGCATCCAAAGCATCCTGACGCGCCGCCTCATTATCAGTTTCCACGTAAGCCGCCACTCTGGGCGAGTCATGACGAATATCATTAGGGAGAACAGCTTTTGCGCCATAAACCATGAAGAAAGGCGTATAGCCTGTAGATCTGTTGGGGGTGGTTCTTATGCTCCAAAGAACAGACGGCGACTCCTCCACCCAACAACCCAGCGTGCGCTCCAAAGGGACCATAAGCCGGGGTTTGATACCTCTCAAAATTTCCTGGTTAGCACGCTCAGCTTGACCATTAGACTGTGGGTGAGCTACCGAAGATACATCAAGACGGATATGCTCCTCATCACAGAACTCCTTCATAGCCCCCTTTGACAGATTTGTACCATTATCAGTGATGATACTATGCGGGTAACCAAAACGAAAGATCAATATTTTGACAAACTGAACTGCTGTTGCCGCGTCACACTTGCTGACCGGCTCAGCTTCCACCCACTTAGTAAACTTGTCAACCGCCACCAAGAGGTGGGTCTTCTTGTCTTTAGACCTCTTGAAAGGTCCTACCATATCAAGCCCCCAGACTGCAAACGGCCAGGTGATTGGAATCATCCGTAGTTCTTGAGCCGACACATGGGCACGTCGCCCAAATTTTTGACACCCGCCGCATTTAGTGACCAAATCCTCCGCATCTTTATGAGCTGTTAACCAGTAAAACCCGTGTAAAAAAGCCTTGGCCACCAATGATTTTGACCCAGCGTGATGACCACAATCGCCAGCATGGATTTCTCGCAAGATCTCACGGCCCTCATCAGGAGAAACACAGCGCTGGAAAACACCAGTCACACTGCGTCGATGTAACTCGCCGTTGACAATAGTCATAGACTTAGACCGCCTTGTGATCTGCCGTGCCAGAGTCTTGTCTTGAGGTAACTCGCCGCGAGTTAGGTACGTCAGATAAGGCAACGTCCAGTCAGGTATCGCGCGAAGAGCCGCCACCAATTGCTCCTCCGGGTCAGGTATAGCCAAGTCCTCCTCCGACGATAACTTGACTGACGGGTGATGCAACACGTCCAAGAACACATTAGGCGGCACCGGCTTACGCTGAGACCCCAACCTTGATAAAGCGTCAGCCGCCTCATTCTTCCGGCGGTCAATATGGTCCACCTGATAACCTTTAAAATGGCCCGTAATAACATCAACCGCCTGACGATAAGCCGCCATACGGGGGTCCTTAGAGTCCCACGTGCCAGAGACTTGTTGAGCCACCAGGTCTGAGTCGCCAAGACATCTGACCCGGCTCAAGTTCATCTCCTTGGCAACCCGGAGCCCATGAAGCAAAGCCTCGTACTCCGCTGCATTGTTAGTACAAGGAAACATTAATCTTAAAACATAACAGAACTTGTCACCTCGCGGGGAAGTCAAAACAACTCCAGCCCCCGAGCCTTCCAATTGCCTGGATCCATCGAAGTGAATCGTCCAATAAGTATTGTCCGGCTTCTCCTCAGGAATTTGACATTCTGTCCAATCATTGATAAAATCCACCAGGGCTTGAAATTTGATAGCCGTCCGGGGCACATATTTCAGATTGAGAGGGCCAAGCTCGATTGCCCACTTAGCAATCCTTCCAGTGGCTTCTCTATTTTGAATTATATCTCCCAAAGGAGCAGAACTAACCACTGTGATCGGATGACCAAGGAAATAATGCTTCAGCTTGCGATTGGCCATGAACACCCCAAGCACCAGTTTTTGCCAATGAGGGTATCTTTGCTTAGACTCCGTTAGGACCTCACTGACATAATAAACCGGCCGCTGAACTAGATACTCCTTACCCGCCTCCTTGTGGTCCACCACAACTGCAGCACTGACAACCTTATTATTAGCCGCCACATATAAGAGCAGAGGTTCTTTTTCCATGGGAGCGGCCAGAACAGGCGGCTCAGCCAACTGCTTTTTGAGCGCCCCAAACGCCTCATTAGCCGCATCACTCCAGACGAAATTGTCTGTCTTCTTCATCATCTGATACAGAGGAATAGCCTTCTCACCCAGGCGGCTTATGAACCGGCTTAATGCAGCAATACGACCCGCCAGGCGCTGAACATCATTGATGCACGCCGGCTCAGACAAGGAAGTAATAGCTTTTATCTTGTCCGGGTTAGCTTCAATGCCACGCTCAGAGACTAAAAATCCCAAGAGCTTGCCTGTAGGTACACCAAAAACACATTTTGCTGGGTTAAGCATCATCTTGTAAACCCGCAAATTGTCAAAGGTTTCCTTCAAATTAGCCAGCAGAGTTTCATTCTTCCTTGACTTAACCACAATATCATCCACATAAGCATGAACATTGCGCCCAATTTGACCATGAAGACAGTTCTGCACACAACGCTGGTAAGTCGCCTGGGCACTCTTGAGCCCAAAAGGCATAGACACATAGCAGAAAGCACCAAAAGGCGTAATGAAAGCCGTCTTCTCTTGGTCTTTAACTGCCATCTTGATCTGATGATAACCTGAATAAGCATCCAGGAAACACAAACTCTCACAACCCGCCGTCGCATCAATGATTTGATCAATATGGGGGAGAGCAAACGGATCAATCGGACACGCCTTGTTAAGATCCGTGTAATCCATGCACATACGCCACGTGCCATTCTTCTTGAGTACCAACACCGGGTTAGCAAGCCACTCCGAGTGAAAAACTTCAACGATGAACCCTACTGCCAAGAGCCGGGCCACCTCCTCCCCAATAGCCTTACGCCTCTCCTCATTAAACCGACGGAGGAACTGTTCGACCGGCTTAAATTTAGGATCCACATTAAGGTGGTGCTCAGCGAATTCCCTCGGTACACCCGGCATGTCAGAAGGTTTCCATACAAAGATGTCCCGATTCTCACGGATGAATTCGATGAGCGCGCTTTCCTATTTGGGATCCATATTGGCCCCAATAGTGAACTGCTGTGATGAGTCGCCCGGCGTAAAATCCACTAACTTGGTATCTTCTGCCACAAACTTGAGGGGCGGCTCAGATTCCGTGTTAGGCTTCTTTAGTGGAGTCATATCTGCCGGGTCAACATTTTCTTTATAAAACTTGAGCTCCGCTTCAGCGCAACTCGACTCTGCGTATGCTGCATCACCTTCCTCACACTCAAGAGCCGTCTTCCGATCACCATGCACAGTAATCGTCCCATTTAACCCGGGCATCTTGAGCTGTAAGTAAACATAACAAGGCCTAGCCATGAATTTGGCGTAAGCCAGTCGTCCAAACAGAGCGTGGTATGGGCTCTTGATTTTGACCACTTCAAACCACAAAGATTCCACCCTGTAATTGAATTCATCGCCAAAAGCCACCTCCAAGGAAATCTTTCCCACTGGATAAGCCGACTTTCTGGGCACCACACCATGAAAAACTGTTGAAGAGGGCTTAAGATCCTTGTCAAGCAAATTCATCCGGCGGAAAGTGTCATAATACAGGATGTTGATGCTGCTGCCACCATCCATAAGTACTTTGGTGAACACGTATCCTCTCACTTGGGGGGCAACTACCAAAGCCAACTGCCCTGGGTTATCAACACGCGGCGGGTGATCCTCCCTGCTCCAAATTATGTCATACTTTGACCACTTCAAATATTGCGGGAGAGCCGGCATGACTGCATTAACCGCCCGCTTGCGCACCTTCCGCTCTCGCTTGTCGAGGCTGGTTGTAAAAACATGGTACTGCCCTCCGTTAAGCTGCTTGGGGTTACTCTGATACCCGGACTGGTTATTTTGCTGCTGACCTCCACCGCCAGACTGTTGATTATTACCTCCATGGTTTCCTTGGCCCTGATGGCCACAGCCTGAGCCGCCCAGACCAAAGCTAAACCCGGAAGGACCGGATCCTGACCCGCCGGATGGTCCACCGCCGCCGCCTTGGTGCTGGTTAGCGTTGAGGTTTCGATACTCGCGCATAATCCAACAATCCCTCCAAGCATGAGTAGACGGTTGATCCGGAAGGCTATGTTTCGGGCAAGGAGCATTCAGTATCGCCTCCATGTCAGCAGGCTTGCGTTTAAAAGGCAGCTTGCCGTTCCCCTTGCCACGGTTATTCCCAGTATTGGTGTTGGCCACTAGATCTGACCCGCCGTCCGGGTGTTTCCGCTTTCCGCCATTGCCATTATTGTTGTTTCCTCCCCCGTTCTGCGATTGACCCTTGCCATTGTTATTATTTTTACCCTTGGCCGATTTCTCATCGTCGGAGCCAGGGTCCTTCGTGTTATCAGAGTCTGCATACTTGGTGAGAGCCGCCATGAGTTTCCCCATGTCTTGGCATGAGCGTTTGAGCCGGCCAAGCTTCTGCTTCAAGGGCGTAAAGTGGCAATTCTTCTCCAGAATCAAAACCGCTTGAGCCGCTGTAATGTTATCAGAAGACTGGATGATGGTTGAGACCCGCCGGACCCAGTGATGAGACGACTCGTCCTCATGCTGCACACAATGATCCAAATCCACAATCGTCATAGGCTGCTTGCACGTTCCTTGGAAATTCTTGATGAACTTCGCCTTTAACTCGGCCCAGGAATTAATGGTATTGGGTGGCAAACCCTTCAACCACGTGCGAGCCGGCCCTTCCAGCATCATGATGAAATACTTGGCACATACTGCATCGCTAACATCTAACATCTCCATGGCTAGCTCATAGCTTTCAATCCAAGCTTCTGGAGGCAGGTCAGCAGTATAATTGGGCACCTTGCGAGGACCTTTGAAGTCTTTCGGCAGACGCTCATTACGCAAAGCCGGCGCTAAGCACGGCACTCCCACAGCCCTGGATGTTACTCCGGCTCCTACCGAAACGGTAGGTGCGACCGTGGGTTCTTGATAAGCCGCCGCAGCTGCCAGAGCCGCCGCCTCTCGCTGTGCTCTTGCCCGATCCACCAGCGCCTGAGCATCAAGAGCCGCCCGATCATCTCGCGGCGGGTTTCGATGTCGATCACTACTGGAAACCGGCGGTGACTCATAACGCCGGCTGTAACTGCGGCTGGGGATGGGGGTTGAGTGCACGCGACTCCGGCTATAAGTATATTTCTCCTGCTGGGCCACCGCCGTCTGTAGGTATCCAATGGCGTTCCGCACTTCCTCTGCAAAAGGCGCCTCATCGGGGATGGGGATTGTACCATGCCTGGTTGCCGCTGCCACCATGTTCTCCGCTGGGTTAGAATAATGACCCGGCGGCATCGGAAAAGACTGTGGTGGGGTCTGGTTCCGGCGGGGCGGGTCTGGCTGCTGACGCTGAACCGCCGCCCGGCTCCCAGGTACTTCCGCCGTCCGGGTTACGGTCAGAGGTACATTCTGTCCCGTCCCTGGCGTGTTAAAGAGATTTCTGGCTTCATATTGATCCGGCAAACGGGATTGATGCCTCATCCGGTGAACCGCCGCTGCGGACTGCTGCTCTAACTCAAGGCGAAAAGCATCTGCCCTAAGGCGCTCCGACTCAGCATCCATCTGAGCTTTCAGCGCATTGATTTCCTGTTGGACTCCGACCATCTGGTTCTTCAACCTCGTGATCTCCGTGTTACGGGCTGCTTGGTTTTCAGCAGTGACCTCGGTTTCCATCAGAGTTGTAAGTTCGTTCATCAGATCCAGAAGAACTTGAGCCAGGGGCGGAGCCCAATGGGCCAACCCTGTAGCACAGGCTACAGGGTCCAAAACGATTTTTAGTGCTAATTATAATGCATAGGGCCCGAGGCAACAGGGTGGCCCATCAAGAGTGCATCAGGGTGGCCCATGAAACCAACGAACCAGGCTGCTTTCGCTCAAAAAAAAAGGAACCAGGCTGCACCAGCTCCCTGTCTACACACGCGCGTACGCTCACAGCCCAAATAGCGGATTCACGTACGTACGCTCGATCGAGCACAGGATCGTAGAGGCGGGCAGGCGGATGGGCGTTCGGTGATCGGACTTTTCAGTTTACCACTAGAGAAAAAAAACAGCGATTTAAAATCCAATCCCATCGTCTTCTCATCTTCGGACTCCCGTGATCTGTTCCTCGCGGCTGGGCAGCCGCCGGCCGGCTCACAGGATTCGTGCAGGTGCAGCACCGGCAAGCCAGTAGGCCGCCATCGGCCGTTCGCCGATCAACGGCCCGACGCCGCCACGCCGGACGCCGGACTCCTCCAACGCGAGACGCGACCAGCCGACTACGTCGCACTCCGTAAAAAAATTCCTCCCTGGATCCCCTCTCTGTTTGGCCTTAGCAAAATAGCAACATCATTTTCTGTATTTTTACGTACATGTAGTCAATTAGTCATACTTGATTGGAATTCTGCCTAGTACCCCCTTCCTGTGTTGTTCTTCATATATGCTCGTTAGCTCGTATAAGTTGCAACAATTATACGTATTAACTTGTAGCTAGTAGTTCAATTTTCGTTCACTTTTGTAATTTTATTTGTTAAATGCAGGACAGATAATATGGACAAGTTTCTTCTCAAAAGAAAGACACCATCACAGGTTGCTCTAGAAGACATGAATTGGGAGGAGGAGATTCAATTTGATCCAGGCAAGAGGAAATTGATAGAACATTATCATCCAAATTTGAAGGATTTGGTAAGAAGAAAGTACTTGCTTAATGGACCTTGTCAGCCAAAAGATATTGATTTTCCATATTCTAGCTTTGGGACTAAGAGGAGAAGGTTCAATCCTGAATGGTTTGATGATCATGAGAGTTGGCTTGAATACAGCAAAGAGAAGAAAAAGGCATATTGCTTTTGTTGTTTCTTATTTAGGGATCGTGGCCACAAGAAAGAAGCTGGGTATGAGGCATTTGTTCTGAATGGTTGGGATACCTGGAGCGTTCCATCAAGGTTAAAAGATCATGTTGGTGAGCCAGGTAGTGTCCATGATCAAGCAATGAAAAAATGTACCGCTCTACTAAATAGAGATGAACACATTGATGTTGCTATCCAGTTTCAAAGTGAAGCTTCGAAGGTTGCATATTTCACTCGACTGAATGCCGCAATTGACACGGCTAGACTATTGTTGAAGCAAGGCTTGCCTTTCCGGGGCCATGATGAGTCAAAGAACTCGCACAATAAAGGGAATTTTTTGGAAGTTCGTGATTTCTTAGCTGAGCATGATCTAATTTATGGCAAGGCTATGGGGAAAGATGCTGCAAAGAATGCTATTATGGCTGCTCCTCAAGTCCAGAAAGATATTGCTGAAGGTTTTGCGCATGTGATAGTCCAATCAATTCTCAAAGAAGTTCACGGTAATGTGTTTTGCTTGCTTGTTGATGAGTCCAGAGATGCCTCTTGCAAAGAACAAATGGCTGTGGCCTTGCGGTATGTTGATAGTTCTGGAGATTCTAAAGAAAGCTTTGTTGGTCTTGTTCATGTGAAAGAAACAACTTCTTCGTACCTCAAGAGTTCAATTGATTCGCTTTTTGCAAAATATAAGCTGAGCTACAATCAAGTTAGGGGACAAGGATACGACGGTGCTAGCAATATGCGAGGTGAGTTTAATGGTCTCAAATCATTAATCATGAGAGAAAGTAGCACAGCTTATTATGTTCATTGCTTTGCTCACCAGCTTCAGTTAGTTGTTGTGGCTGTTGTAAGAAAGCATAAAGGAGTTAGTAATTTCTTCAGTATGATTTCTACCTTGTTAAATGTTGTGGGTGGTTCTTCCAAGCGAAGGGACATGATTAGAGATATAAATCTTGAAGAAATGAGCAAGGCTTTAGGGTGTGGGCAGCTTACAACGGGAACAGGTCTGAATCAAGAGCAATGCCTTCAAAGACCTGGAGACACTCGTTGGGGTTCACATGCTAAAACACTTAAGAGTTTGGTTGCCATGTTCAGGTCAGTTATAAAAGTTCTTGAATTTGTTGAAGAGGAAGACACCGACAGAACAAATAGAGACCAAGCAATTGGTCTTCTAGTGTACTTTCAATCTTTTGACTTTGTCTTCTATTTGCATCTCATGTTGACAATTCTCACTACTACCAACACATTGTCATTAGCATTGCAGCGGAAGGATCAAGACATAGTAAACGCGATGAAATGTGTCAAGTCAACCAGAACGGTTTTGAGTGAACTTAGAGAAGATGGATGGGAATCTATGCTAGGTGAAGTTCATGTGTTTTGTGAGAAACATGATATTGTAGAGTTGGACATGGAAGAAGCATATGTTAATCCAAAAAAGAGAAGGCAAGTAACCGGAATTACCAACAAACATCACTATCAAGTTGATTGCTCTAATGATGTTTTTGATTGGCTAGTTCAGGAGCTTGACAATAGGTTCAGTGAGACATCTTCTAATTTGCTTGTTTGGTCAGCGGCTTTGAGTCCAAGAGACTCATTTCGTGATTTCAATTTGGAAAATCTCATGAGTTTGGCTAAACTATACCCTCAGGATTTTGATTCCGGTGATTTGAGGGATCTTGATAAGGATCTAAGGCTCTATATTGCTGATGTGCGCACAGATGCTAGCTTTTCCAACATAGCAACAATCACTGGGCTTTCAAAAAAAATGGTGCAGACAAGGAGGCATATTATGTATCCTCTGTTTTATCGGTTGTTGAAACTAGTAATCGTGTTGCCTATTGCTACTGCTACAGTTGAGAGGTGCTTTTCAGCAATGAAATTGGTCAAAACTGACTTGCGCAGTCGCCTCAATGATGATAGCTTGAGTGATGATGTTATTTGTTATGTGGAGAAAGAAGAGATGAAAAAGGTCACCAATGATCAAGTAGTTGAGTATTTCATGGCTCGAAGGAAGAGAATGTACTAAAGGTAATTTATAAAAACAATAGCAAATTTAAGTACTCTGATTTGGGCTTTTTATTATGTTCTACACTTCTACTACGAAATTTAATTATACTTTTATATTGTAGGTTATTGAACCTTGGTGTGTGATGAGGTGTTTCAGAGTTTGAGAATGCAAGACATCATTTTCAAGTAATTTTGTCGTTTGTTTCAGCATTATATTAAGCAGTTTGACAGATGCATTTTGATTTTATAAACCTACTTCTATTATGTTTTGCAATCCGTGTTACAACATATGAAACACTTCTTTATTTAATTTATCGTTGCTTGAAAAAAAATACACCATGGTTAAGCGGTGCTTCAGGGTAAGATTAGCTCCAGCTCCGCCCCTGACTTGAGCTGGTGGCCTGCCAGCTCCAGATCCGGTTGCACCGGCGGCTGTGCTACTAGGGGCCGGCGCTGAACCCGCCATGAAGACAGCAGCGCGGTTCGGCGGCTCATAGTCTTCCGGCTCATGATACTCTGGCTCGGGGTAATCCTCGACGTAGCCCCAAGCCCGCCGTTGTGAAGCTGATAGATTGATTCCGTCTCTCTGCTCGAGGATCCATCCTCTCAGCAGATGAGAGTTTCCTCCCTCGACATGGAACCTTCAAGCTCCATGCCTTGGGTAAAGCCGACGAAGACATGCTTCCTTCCCGGGTTAACACGGGCGGGTTGCACGCGCCGGGCCGGCTCGACGAGGTCGGTGCAGATGTCTGGCCCGGGTTTAGATCCGCCGATCTTGCCGATGAAGACGTGAATTCCGCCGAAGGGGACCCGGTGCCCGTACTCGATTGAGTCGGCCTCGGGGCCCCAGCCGGCGTCGTCGATGTAGAGCTTACCGCGGCGACTCTTGGTCATCCTGCCAACGGCGTATCCCTCGATCCCTGGGAGAGAGCCCTTCGAGAACTCCACACCACCGAGCGCGAGCCCCACGGTGGGCGCCAACTGTCGTGGTTTTGTCACGGCAGATGTCCTCGTGAAAGGACTTAGGTTCGAGGCCATCACTAAGGTGAGCTCGAAGGGGTTGATCGGAATCGAGAGACAAGAGTTACCCAGGTTCGGCCCCTCAAAAGAGGTAAAAGCCTACGTCCTGCTTTGTGTTGTATTGATTGGGTATCGATTACAAGGGAGAGAGTTCGCTTGACCTAGCTATCGATGAGTTGTTTCGTGGCCTAAGCCGCCCAGGTAACCCGCCCTTATATACACGGGTCAAGGCCCTGAGCTTACAAGAGTCCGGGTCGGGTTACACTTGATAACCGACCTGGCCTCCAACTATACATGCCTTATCTAACAAGTCGCCCCCGGCGGCTCAAGCCCGCTGGGTTACATCCTGTCTTCTGGCTCTGGGCCTTCTGGCCCACTGAGTAAATTCACTCCTGAAGTTATCGTAAGTCGCCAACCGCATGACCCGGCCCCACCTGGGCGGGTCTCACCACGGGGTTATATCCCCAACAGTTTCCGAGGGCCACTCTTGGAAAAGGGGTCATATAAGCTCTTTTACCGACAACTGGGACCATGGGGACCACATGTCAGGTTTGAATGTTTCCATGACATGTTTTTACCGAGCGAACTGTACCGGCTCTCGGTATAGGTAACAGAAAGTGACGGCGCCGTCAGTTACGAACGGACATGCCACGTGGCTTCTCTTTGCCGTGTGGTGCTCTCGACGTCTGTACCGTTTGGTGTGCATTGTTTTTTCGCCGTGATTCAGTGTCAGCAAAGTTAGCTAGTTGCCGTGAAGCCATGGTTGCCGAGTGGCTCTCGGCATCTATACGTTTGCCGAGTGTCCGTGGTTTGTCGCTCGGCGAAGAGACGAATACCCGGCATATAGGAAAATTCCGCATGAGACGCACGCAATATACAACTATAGCCTAACTCGTACGTATATGTTTGTCACATATTTTAACACTGTTTGTTTCGTTATCATCCCTTGATAGGGGAACCGGGCATAAAGTAGCACGATTTTTTTATGATGGTCGTGTTATTGCTTTACCATCTGCATGCTCTCGTGGCCTCGGTAGTCGGTAAAATGGGGCCGCACAGATTTGCTTTTCCGCCGATACCATAAATAACAATAATCCACAGACAAGGTAGGTTAATGCCGAAAGGGGCGTATGGTGGACAGGAGGGCGCGCGGGAGCCCACGCAAGAAATTCCTTGTCCTCTGCGACCACCATCATCGCCTCATCGGGTAGCGTGCCCTTCAAATCCATCGGCGTGGGCGCCATGCATCCGACCGATTGCAAGTTGCCCGCCCCTCCTCTACAGCGACAGTGCAGCGCCCTTTCAGACACAGCTCAGTGCATGCCCCAGTGAGCTGTCAAGTGCAGCTAGCGAAACTTGCTAGTAGTCAATCAATGGGGGGGGCGACGGCGACGGTGGAGGCAGCGGGCGCAGAGGCGCCGCTGAGCAGCTGGGTGGTGGAGATGGAGAAGACGATCGGCGAGATGAAGATCGACCCGGCGGCGGAGATGGCGCGGTGGAAGCGCCACTCCATCTACCGCGTGCCGGAGCGGATCAAGAACCTGCACAACAGCAAGGCGTACCAGCCGGAGCTGGTCTCGCTGGGGCCCTTCCACCACGGCGACCCGGAGCTGCTGCCCATGGAGGAGCACAAGCGCCGCGCCGTGGTGCACCTGGTGAAGCGCTCGGGGCGGCCGCTGCGGGACTTCGTGGCCGCCGTGGCGGAGGTGGCGCAGCAGCTGCAGGACGCGTACAAGGACCTCGGCGACGAGTGGCGCGGGGAAGGCCGGGACCGGTTCGTGCAGCTCATGGTCACCGACGGGTGCTTCCTGGTGGAGGCGATGCGGATGGACGCGCTGCGGGGCAAGGTGCACGAGGAGTACGCGCCCAACGACCCCGTCTTCAGCAAGTACGGCTACCTCTACCTCTGGAACTACATCCAGTCCGACATGGTCGTCGTCGAGAACCAGCTGCCGCTCCTCCTCCTCCAGCGCCTCCTCATCGTCCTCGACCATCACAAATATCAGGTACTACAGTACTCCTTCATTTTCATTCATCCCCCTTGGACTAGTTTGTCAATGAAATCCTGATCGATCCACCAGATTCAAACCGGCAATAATGCCTTCACTAGTAGTGTGCTGTTGATACGATCTGCATTGTAGTAGTTGGATTCGATCGACAATAATGTCTTCACTAATAGTAGTAATAGATTTACTCAAAGTATTGATTGATTCGAGTGAGTGGGGATTGGTTGCTGGATTCAGTTTAAGTGGCGTAGAAGGAATCGCCTCAGTTAGTGTCGTTGCATGCCGACCACGACAGGAACAGAGACAACTGCAAGGGCAGCCAAACGTTTGTGTGAAAGTGATATCTTACTTGAAACTTTGAGAGAGCTACTTGAAAGATATTATCATGCACGGGCAAACAGAGGCAGTATGAAATACACGTGGCCTCCCTTCCTTCCGGCATTTAGTACAACTATGACTTTTTCTTGATTATTATCGTGGAAAGGCTTGAAAAACTTACGGGATTGATGAGGATAAAATAGTTCACATTGGCCACTTATTTGTTCAGTTGGCAACCAATATCAACCTAGTAGTAGCAAATACCGTACAGCAGAAAATCAATCTCGCGAGGGCAGTGGCTTCAGTAGTTCTTTAGTTGGCAATTGTTCTTGTGCATCATTCCCGTGTTCTTAGCACACCACTACATAGTATTAATAATTATTACAACTTCGTACGCATGAAATTTTTGGGGAAAAATCTTCAAAGGGGTATTATACAACTTTCTACCTTGCGCCAGTCTCCACTACAGATTTTAGCTACCAGGACTATAGTCCTGATCAGATCAATAGCTTGAGCGCCATTTTCGAAATCCCACCAGCACAGTCGCTCTCTTCTTCACGCTGAGCCGAGCCGAGCCGAGCCGGGGACATTCCCTCGCCTTGGTCTCCATGATCTGGACTCTGGAGGCATTTGTCCAGCATCAGGATATCTTTCTTCCGGCAGAGGGTCTGCCACTCTTTTGAGCAAGCCGCGAGCGCAACAGGCGTTGCCACATCATCTGTAAACCAGACCAAATTGCACGGCCAAAGAATTATGTCATTTCTCAGTTTCCAAGTGGTCCACATTAATCCAGAAGAAATCATGTAAACTAAAAACTTTTCCTATTACACAGCCAAAGGTGCAACAATAACATAGCTGTCAAGCACAACAGGAACATCAACTATGTCTCCCATTTCTTTCCAGAGTAGTGCCAATAACATCACATTCAAAGAAGATACGGTGGCAAGTTTCTAATTCACAGCACAACAAGCAACTTTTATCAGGGATGTCTTGTCTCTTACACAAATTGTCTCTAGTGAGCAATTTATTGTGTGATAAGAGCCTGTACCCGGGGCGGGGGGGGGGGGGGGGGGGGGGGGTAACTTTCAAACAACAGGGACAAAGATCGGGGTAATCTCCTAAAATTAATTACTAGCGATTTTATCTCCCTGTCAAGTTTATTTTACTAGCGATTTTACATGACGGCGTGTGATTAAAATGACATTTCTCTGCGAATTTTCCATACTTCCAACTATATTGAACTTTTCTTTTCTTTGCCGTTGAACTAGATCAAACATTAACTACTCCCTCCGATCAGTAATAAGTTGTCGTGGTTTTGGTTCAGTTCCTACAAAACCACGACAACTTATTACTGATCGGAGGGAGTAGTATATAAAATTATACATATACATGGTTGCGCATGCCTACTTCTTGTTGTACTGGTCTTCATTGGCTAGTCTTGGTAACCGGGATGAAAATCCTCGTCAACGTCGTCTTTGCCCGAATGTGGCGACGATAGCGCGAGAATGTTATTTCTTCTTGAAGGTGTTGCTGCAGAAGAAGTCGACTTAGTCGTAGCTGTTTATTTCATATCTTTTGTAATGGTTCGGCCACCAGGGGTTTCAACCTTTCTTTTGAAAAAGATGGTTGTGCACTAGGACGTAGAAACCCATTCCTGTTAAATTCATATTCCAGTTTGACGAGTTATTTTTCAGGGGTATTTCTTTTAGGAGTAGAATTATAATTCAAGCACACCACCATGTTTTCTCTAAGAATTTGAAAATCCATATATTCATCGAATAAAAAAGGGATAGGTAAAGTCTCGGCCTTGAGGTGGCATAAAGTTGCCATAAGGAAGATTAATCAGAACATTATATGTTGAACCTGCTAATCTCATCACAAAGATATCATCGTCAGGTCATACACACATGGAGATGAGGGCAACCTTGTTAGTTCTAACTTTATGTCTAACTAATTTTTATAGAACGCTTCACGAGTGAGCAGGTTGGTGCTTGATTCTCTCTGTCCGTGGCGCCGACACTTGGTTGGCATCAATCACCTTGGGCTCCACCCACTCGACATCTTGTACACAAGCCTCACCCATGGCGACCATCAAGAACGCACCGGATCGACGGCATATGTCATGCCCTCCGCGATGGAGATCTACGAGTCCGGGATCCATTTCAGGGTGAGTGATACTGACAGCCTCCTCGACGTCCACTTCGAACGTGGCAAGCTAAGCATGCCGGCGATCAGGGTCGACGACAGGACCGAGAAGAAGTTTCTAAACCTGATGGCGTTCGAGCGGCTCCACCCTGGAGCCGGAAACGACGTGACGGCGTATGTGATCTTCATGGACAACATCATCAGCTCGGCCAAAGACGTGGCGCTGCTGAGATCCAAGAACATCATCGAGTGTGGGCTGGGCAGCGACGAGGAGGTGGCCAAGCTACTCAACAACACGCTCAACAAAGGAGGGGTGATGAGCCCGGCTAGCAGGCTTCACGACGTGCAACGGCGGGTGAAGGCCCAGTGCACGATGAGGAGGAACAAGTGGCGAGCCAATTTCATACAGAGGTACCTAAGGAATCCTTGGGTGTTTATCTCACTTGTAGCCGCCGTCGTCTTGCTTGTGGCCACTCTCCTGCAGACTGTGTATACTGTTTTGCCCTTCTATAAGATTATTTAGCACCACTTGAATATACCATGTAAGCTTTCTAATATGGAAGCATATATGTTTTGTCCAATATGGTTCGAGGACTCTCTCCCTGATTTGTTTGGTGAGTACCTACCTTGTCCCAAAATTTGTGGCCATATGCATCCCACCACCACCGACACTACAGATCAGAAATAAAGGTATTCGGGGGAAGAAGCAGACATGCAATATGTGCTCGAAGGACTCACATACTCGCACGATCTCAACCGTCATTTTCTGCTCAAGCTCAACACAATGGTGCATCCATGTGCCAGAATAAATCCTACACACTACGGCAAGCCGTGTGCAGTGGCGTCTTGACGTGGCCCAGAAAAGAAAACAACCCTAGACTGTGTTGGCTGCAGTTTGGCTATGTGCAACATGTTATGCCCTCCATATGGTGATAACGAAATATCCTTTATCGTAAATCATGTGGGATTTGTGTGACTCTAGAGAGCTGCAGTTCGCTACAGATCTAATACCGGGTAGGGAGCCGTCTCGATCATCGCGTGCATGTGGTTGTAAGTGAAGCACATCGAGGTGACCCCCGCGAATTTTTGTCGAAAAGGACCACCTGCCCAACAGAATTGCCAGAAAAGACCCACTTTGGATGAAATTGGCACAAAAGACCCCCTGGACCGTGGCGGCAGGCGCGCGAGCCGACACGTGGCACCTGCCGCCACGCGCGGAGGCGGCAGCACTGTTCATTTGTTTTCGACAGCAACGGAAACGGGGTCGGGCGAACAGTAACATGATGTCACAGCCCGCGACGGCAACACTGTTCATACGTGTTGAACAGTGACCAGTGCTTTTTGAAAAAAAAGGAAAAGTGCAAAAAAATTTAAAAAAAATCTGAAAATTTGCAACCACTTAGAACACTCATCGCCTTTGCTGCCAAAAAGTTTCAGTTTTTTTTATTTTTTTGTTTCTTTCAAAAAACACTGTTCACTGTTCAAAAAAATCGCATGACCAGTGGTGCCGCCACGGTGTGCGGCGTCATGTTACTGTTTACTCGTCCCATTTCCGTTCGATGCGCGAAAATCCGTCCCCTGTGTGTGAACAGTGTTGACGCCTCCGCGCGTGGCGGCAGGTGCCACGTGTCGGCTGGCGCGCCTGCCGCCACGGCCCAGGGGGTCTTTTATGTCAATTTCATTCAGAGGGGGTCTTTTCTGGCAATTCCGTTGGGCAGGTGGTCTTTTTCGACAAAAATTCGACCCCCACCACTCTAATCATATCTACCAAAGAGTAGGGTCGGGAAATTAAATTCAGAATTCCTAGGAAGCAGCACTACAATGAGAAAAATAAATCTAGAGATAGCAAAAAACCTCCTGGAAACTACAAAGCTCATCCAAGGAGCGCACCTTATTATTTACGTTGAAAAGTTGATCATATCTCTCTTGAAAATCCTTTTGTTTTGATTCAATGCGGGTGCTCAACATGGGACCTGAAAAATCTGACATCATTATCGATATAACAATTAAGAAACAAAATGAACATATCATGCCTTCAAAACTCCTGAAGTTCGGGTTCAATTTAAGGACGAGATGCAGGTAAAACAGATATGATATCTGATACGAGGAAGCAAGACAAAGTTAAGAGCTTGTGTGACATCCTTCAAAACGTTCAGAGTGTGCACTGCATACTATGGATGATGGCCATGGTCCAATAATTAATATCCTATCTATAAACAGTATTGCACTGTGCAGCAGAATCACCTGTTAGCCTGTTAACGCGTTCTACAACCATTGGAGTTTTTGAGCCAGCCCCTGACAAGAACACTATGTCTATTTTGGCAGGAAGTTTTTATCAAAACCTGTGGAAACAGAGAGAAAACATAAATCACAAAGACAAAAGAAAATGGTACTCAAGTTCTGGGTGTTATTGCCTCATTATTGGTTTAACAGATGCATGCAGGTGTAAGGTCAATTGATGGAATAATTTTCCTTCACCTTGGAAGTACCTAATAGATCATTACGTTTGAAGAGTCTTCAGTCACATATGGCAGATTAAGGTTCCCACTTTGCATAAAAACTAATGATGCTAGCAATACAAATGTCTCCGGTCCTTTTGTCCCAAGCAAGTTGGGGTAGGCTATAGATGATGAAACCCAACAGAAAACCGTGAGAAAGAGATCCGAATATTTCCAGCCAGCATGTCATAAGCGGAAAGAGAAAAGGATCACCAGAGTTTATTACCTAGCACCAATTCTGAGATGTAAGATTGGCCTGCAAGTCCCCCAACACAGGCTTTCTTTGTGATCCCCTTGGAACTGCAGCCAGTCGAACATTAACCATCAGAAATCTAATCAGTTTACTACCAAAAAAATCGATAGTATGCAGGAAATGGGAGCCTTGCATCACATTTTAATCATCTATATAACGGAGTAAATCAAATACTCGCTACCCTGCAGCTCCAACTGCAGTTCAAACTTGCCCTGCTTCCCTAAGATCACTGTGGATGTGCACTGTTGTAGGAAAGAATGAATAATAACTGACTGGAGTAGAACACCTATCTGGCCAATTGAGACGTCGTATTCTAGCAAAACAATAAAAGAGTTGACAGAAAACTACGCCACGAAGTGATGATCCTCACCTGAGGCAGATCCATCATCCGGGCGCCATGGTCGCCGCGCTGCTGCGGCAGTGGCGGCCCGGCACGCGTCCCGGCGTCCGGATCCGGGTCAGAGGAGAAGGGTTCCCGCGGCTCCTGGAGGAGGCGGGTTGACGCCGGACGGCGCTTCTCCTGCCGCTGGTCAGCGGACAGTTCCCGGCGATGAACCCGCTTTCTGGTTTGGGGTTCTCCCACTTTCCGCCGTGGACGGAAAATAGAATAGGTCTCGATAAAAAAAAAATACTGCCCACCTGTTCCTGCTGGGCCCTATTCAGGGCCTTCATGGCCCATGTACAACCCACATGTCATATTTTTTCAGCTATCTTAAAAATTCTGAATGATGATACAACTAATGGATGATCTAAAAAAAGATACGACAAATGGAACATAATCTATACTACTATTAAACAAGCAAACTAATTCTTTCTTAAAGCCACCCCATAGATGTACCCAGCCTAATTACCACCATCAGATTAGCCCTGCTAAATAAAATCTAATGGTTACAATTAATTTAATCCTTAGTTAGATGTGCAATTAGCAATTTAATATGACTGAATGCACTCCACCCGCGGAGGAATATTCCAAACGACGCGTCCCGCTAATCCCTCCATATCAATCCTATTCCTATCCCCCGCACCCACCGGAGACACGCATACGCCCCATGTAGTCATCGCCAACCGCTCCTCCGCTCCGCTTGCCCTCCACGCCCACGCGATGCCGCCTTCACCGGAGAGGAATCGGAGGTTGCCGCTCCTCTCTGTTCTGTTCAAGACCTCGCCGGTTCTCAAGGTCTTTGAACGGAGCCGAAACAACACGCACCAATGGCCACTAGGCATAACCAGCAGCACGCGGCTGCCGCTCCGCAGCCGGTGGCCAGTAGAGGTTAGCCGCACGTCCTCCTGCCCGCCGAATCAATTATTCTCGCCGCGCCGTGTCGGGAACGGCCGTTGTTGGGGTTTCTCTCTCGATCAGCTATTCGTTTGATTTGTATCTACGTTTTCAACCATGACAGTCTGATGCAAGCAAGTTTGTTGCTCGATCCGTGCGTCAACCAAGCATCTTTATTCATGTTTCTCTTTGGTGATGTCCAGGTGCCGCAGTACCGGCTGGGAAGCTGAAGACCGCCGCTGCCGCCGCCGGCCGCCCCAGTACGAGAGGAAACAGGTGGGTGCTCCGGGATATCGGCAACGTCGTCCATGCCCACTTCCACATCGGCAATGTCGTCCACCAGGACAGTCTGAAAATTAGCACATGGATCGAATCCCTGTCCTGGTTTCTATCTTCCGTTCTTTGTGTTGAATTGAATCCTGTCTTGTTCGCTGCAACAGCAAGATCCAACTACCATGGGGATCAATCTACCAATCACTAGGAGCTTTGGTGCTCATTTCTTGAATAAGGCCTGGGCCGATCCATGAAAGGTATGGACGTGATCCCCTTTCTTCTTGCATGCCTTCTTAAGCAATTTCTTGATGATGGATTCTGATTCGCTCTGGTGGTTTGCGGCGCGGGCCACCTGAAGCCAGTGAACAAGAAGGTCCCTGTCAAGGCCGCTACCCCTCGCTGCTACTCGATGGTTGACCGGCACCGGCTGCACTCCGATGCTGGGGATGGTGAAGATGCAATTTTTCCTTTTCTTTTTGTACACAATAGGGCAATGCAGTTGGCAT
Organism: Elymus sibiricus; assembly: GCA_039707655.1. NCBI lineage: Eukaryota > Viridiplantae > Streptophyta > Magnoliopsida > Poales > Poaceae > Elymus > Elymus sibiricus. Next base: position 447,780,250 of record CM077667.1, on the reverse strand, counting down.
CAACAGCTGCTACTCGCCGGCCTCTGTTCCAGGATGCCATCGCCGTCCGCCGCTTCCACGATCGGCTGCTGCCCACGGACGCATTTGCCACAACCCTACAACTGATGCTCCTGCACTCGGCTACTTTGTGGTCTACAACCATGACATTTAGCAGCGTCTCTCACCATGTCTGCACATAGTGTTCAGGTATGATTCTTGCATACGGTAAATGAGTATTCAATTTGCTAATTAAATTCGTTCCCTATTCTATGCACATATGCAGTTGCGACAATTAACTGCAGCAATTGTTTTTTTTCTTTTGTAGTTGGGGCTTGCGAGTTGCCTCCATATTGATAATAGCTCCTGAATTTATCTTGGATATGTTTCATTAATGGGGTATGTGTCAAGATAATAGCTCCATTTTTCCTTTTAATCTTTGATAAATTGAAGGTCCTGCTTACAGTTTCTTGGCTGAAACCGTAAAACAAGTTATCTTGGAATCTTTTTGGCTCCACTTTTTGCTTAGGAGACGGCGAAACAAATGCAATAGAAGCATTGTTTCCCAAACTCCAAAGTTGTAGTTCAATGGTGTGATGACATATGATGGTGTTCTTTGCAACATGACGTGACATGTCTTTTTTGCGAGGTAACTGACATGAAGTTGCTTCAAATGGAATCTCTACTGATAGTTAATGACATTATGCATTTCCTGAATTTTTAGCCTTTAAAGTTACTTGTGTATTTGTCATGGTATTGGTATATTTTTTTTCTTGTGGGTATATTCAACTAATTAGAAAGGTCTTTTGTGTGGCTTTGGTCTTCCTCATTTTTGTGTAACTTTTCTTTTCTTTCCCGGTTAGCTTTGTGAAACAATGATTACTCTAGCGCGTGATCTACTCATGCCTTTTTACGTTATTGTACAATATGCCATTCTAGAACACTAGACCTTTCTTCACAGCGTGGTTGTTGAGATGACACATTTAATTCATGTTTAATCTTCGCAGAACTAATTTTGCATACCATGTATTTCATACAGAAATGTTAACCTTCATTTTTGTTCATGAATGTCGCAACTCAAAATTGGGGCAAAATTGTCATGACCACATGCGGACTCTTCTATCTCACCGTGACTCCCACGGGAGGCGTTGTAGTCGAGTCCAGCAATTAAACTTCTGAATATAACATGTAGGCCGAACCCAAAAGGAACGAATTAAACTTGACCATGAGAGACATCTTGCGTTTTTCACTATACGACTGTGATTTCTTGCTTTGGGATTTCCTTGTGCACTACAACTTCACATGACATCATCAAAATATAAGTGATGGGGTTTATATTAAACTTGACCACGAGAGACATGGGGATCATTAGGCACCCCACATCTAATTTTGGGAATATGAATTCAGGATTCAATAGCCACATGAATTTCTTAGTCTGCTTTGATCGAGACAACACATGTACACGCTTTGTACTTCTACTTTCACAATTATACGATGCTCTAACCTTTTTGTAAATCGGATGTATATAGACACACTTTAGTGTGTTTGTTTACTTACTTCAGTATGTATGTTGTCTATATTGAAATATTCGAAACATCTTATATTTGTGGCCGAAGAGAGTAGTATACAATAAGCTTCATTTCACACAGGAGAGCTTCCAACACATGAAACTTAATTAATTTCCATATGAATTAAGAATTCAATATCCACATAAATTTCATAGGTTGCTTTGATCGAGACGTGCGTTGCACGTGCAAGCTTACTAGTCGTTCAAAAAGGATGGAAAATGTTAACGGAGCTTTAGCTTTGTTTGCATTTTCGCTCTGGCTTTCTTTGAGGCATGTTTGCTCTTCGATGCGGATCCGACCAGTGTGGTGCGGTGAGCGGTCTCAACTTTGGGTAAGATCATTGACTTGAGGATCTACGCCCATGAATTCTAAGAGCATCCTCTTTTGAGGCTCTGGCACAACTTTTACTTTGGGACTCTCTAGGGTGACAACCTATGAGCCGTCTTTGGTGCTTTGTTTGAGGATTGTGGATGCATAGTCTCGGACATTCACCTCTATTTTGACGGTGAACAATTGTTTTTTTATCAGGCATCTGTGGCCAACTTTTCCTTCATATTTGATTGAATTAGGGACTTTGTGCACCCTTGCAAGGTGAATAGGACAAACGCTTCCTCCCCTCGCTCTCCACCGACGAGCCCATGGGTTCGCCTCCCCTCCGCCTGCCGCTTCGACGCCCGATGGTGGGTAGGGCAATTCTGGTGCCTCGACTCCGGCTAGAAGATGGGTAGGGTTTAAGTCCTCGCAGGGGTGGTGCTCGGACGGATGGCTACGCTTCTTCTTCGAGTCGGTCTTCCGGGTTTCGAACCTCCTAAAGTTCGTCCACCGGATGGACTAGACGAAGCTACGACGATTCATGCTAGCTCCTCAGAGCGACGAGGTTACAGTTTCTCTCCGTGCATACGCGATGTCGAGATTTGGTGTCAGGTTCTTCAGATCGATTCAAGGCATCAACGGCTTTGAATTCAGCGCATGGGTGTTGGTCCTTAGGGCACGTGCACGAAGACTTTCCGGTTGCCATCAACAAGGTCAGGGTGGCTCAGGTATGCGAGTGGCGATAGTGGATGTTTGGTGGTTCACGAACCTCGATGTAATATACTATAACACTAATGCTCCTAGAATTGAAGAGCCAACATTCAATTGAGGTCTCCAATTGACATTGCATCACCCGATTTTGACCGGGTCAACAATTTTTTAAAGCTTTCTTACTAAACTTTTTATACTATATCTATAAATACATTATGTCCATTAATTTTAAGGCCTCACAATTAATTAAAGTCTTCAATTTATAATTGGGTCATCCGATTTTGACCGGGTCAACAATTTCTCAAGGAGCTATTTTATTTAATTCTTTTAATTCATATCTCTTAATAAATTCTTTTAATACCTCTGTTATTATATTCTTTTATTCCATATGCTTTCTAATTTTGAAGTTCTTTCATTCAAACGAGGTATTTAATTTTGGATTTGGTTCACGATTTTGACCGGTCCAACGATTTTCCAAATCAATCGACAGTAATCGATCTATAAAAACATATCAATCACGCACACCCTCTCACCACCTAAAAAAAGAAGTGCCAACATGTGATATTGTAGCACAAATATAGAACATGCAGCCATAGACAAAATTTTCACACAAGAGTATTAATTGATTAGCAAATAACACTGAATCACACCGTTGAAGGCCCACCAAACATGCTGCATTATAAATGAAAAGAAAACACACTCCATCGTCTTCCCCTCTCGTCAAACCAAATACTCACTCAGTTTTAACATATAAGGTGTATTAAATTTTTGAAATGTATAATATCTTTAACTTTAACCAAATTCAGAGCCAAAAATATTGACATCCACAATACTAACTAAATAAAAATAAAAATTATTTCATGATGAATCTAATGATACCGATTTGATATTTTGTATATTGATATATTTCTTTACAAATTTGGCCAAACTTAAAAGATTTGACTTTTCAAAAAATTATACCTTATATTTTAAAACATATGAAGCAATTTCTTTTATGAAAACGCAGCAACACTAACGGTGCAGTAAAGCGCGTCCAACCCTTCTAGTTTTTATTATATTTGAGATGCTTTGTATTTCCAATGAATCTTTATAATAGATCTGGATCTTTTAGAAAAAGAAACAGAGAATTTGTGAGACCCACTTGTAGCATGGTTAGCTATGGGCTATTGAGAATCATTGGCTCGATTAGCAAGACGATGCTCAATGTTCACTCCTCTTACGGTTGTGGAATGTGTAGTTCGGTTATAAAATTGGGTGGTGTTAGGTGGTGTATTATTTGACGATTGTGGCTATGGACATTGCTGTTATTGGCTATTTTTTATTGTTTGACTTTCTGCCTTGATTGATGTTCGTTATGTGAATCCACAATGCTCTGTCACCAATTTCTTTAGTTTACTAAAACGGAGTCATCTGATATTATCTTTTTTTTGTCTAAATCAATGCCCTTGGTCGTTTGGTGTCTTCATTATGAGATTTGCACATGGGTGGAGAGAACCAAATTAATTAGATCAAACAGTTAGCAAAAATTGACATATATCTCATTCGATTTAGGGCATCTACAACGCATGCGCATATGATGGGCGTCAGGGTTCGATTCGTGGTAGTTTCGTTACATTCCCGTTTGATCCAAGGATTTAGCGCCGGTGCCGTGAAAGTCGTCGAGCGTTTCATTGCATTTTATCCAACTAGCTTTTTTTCATGAGCTTTGCTACATCTACATAAGTTGTTAACGTAAACTTACATACGAGATGATCTGCATGTGTTGGTTGGAAGAAACAAAAAGCCCAGGCCCACCCGGTGAAAATCAGGGGGAGGGTGATTGGTTGAGGGAGGAAAGAACGTAAGTTTACGTCAAAAACTTGCGTAGATGTAGCATTTTTGTTTTTTCATTGTAGCGAACACAATAATGCTAAACGTACAAAGAGTTACACACAGTTACACGCTGACTAGGATTCTTTCTTTCTAACTAACCTCTCCCCCCTGATTTTCATGGTGATGGGCCCCTCATCCCCTTAATCTCCAATCAAAATCCACCTGCCTGTAAACCCCCTGTAAACCTATGTATGTGTAGCATTACTCGTAGCGAACGTTATTTGTTACGCTAAAAACCCCAGCAAATCTGGTTGAAGCGACTGGGAAGGCTATTCTCTCTAAAAAGAAAAGGATATCATGTGTATACATTTGTTCGAGGATATAGCATGTGTGCGTGTACTAACTTTTGAAATATGAACAGAAGGGCGAAGCACGGCAACGACAGGCAGGAAGCTCGCAATCTTACATGCAACATCGGTCTCAATGAACAATTCCGCATCCATCGCTCTCCGTCGATCTCATCATCAATCAAGAAATCAATCAACAAAGGGAAATCAATGAATCAATGAATCAATGAATGCATTTCCCTCCGTCGAACCTCCAGCCGATCTTGCCGGCCCGGCGCTCCCACTCCGGGCGGGACACGTAGCGCCTCCAGTCCTCGACGACGCGCCGGAGGTCGTGCAGCTTGTTCTCGAGGCCGATGCAGCAGGTCATGTGCACGGTGGCGATGCGGTTGAGGTCGCGGCCCAGCTGGCAGAAGCCGCTGACGAGCGCGCTGTCGACGAACCTGATCCGGACGCCGATGGGCGGCGCCGCCAGCTCGCGCTTGATCTCGTTGAAGACGAACTGGTCGTGGTTGTCCGGGAAGCGCGCCCTGGCGGCGTGCCAGTAGGCCATGGCGCGCGTGTTGCGTGCCGTGGCCTTGAAGTAGATGAAGCCCGTGTTTGGGTAGTTGCCCAGGTCGTCCGGGTCGCCGAAGTAGAAGTCGCTCGACGTCGTGATGTCCGCCGCCGCCGTGATGTGCACCCGCGGGTCCCGGAACCACGCCACGTCCACGTCCTGCACCCACACCATGAATGCGCGCACGTCGTCAACGCCTCGGTCCAGAGATGTCGGCACGATTATTTCTAACGGAGATCGAGAGAGCACGTCGATCGATCTCGCGAAAGAAAAATAAACGAAAAAACTAATGGCAATGGCGACGACGTGCCGTGAAGAGGAGGTTGTAGCCGAGGAGGAGGACGCGGTGCTGCAGCCGGAGCTTGCTCCAGACGAGGTCGAGGTAGTCCTTGGTCATGTAGCTCTTGGCGCCGGAGAGGTCGAGGCCGTCCACGTCCGGGAGCAGCAGGTGGCAGTGCGGGTGCACGGCGCGGCACCGGCGGAGCGCGCCCTCGTCCATGGCCACCACCACGATGTGCTTCACCAGGTGCGAGATGTTGAGCCCCACGCGGAAGCTCTCGAGGAACGAGTCCAGCAGCGACCCCTCCGCCGCCCACGCCTCGTTCACCGACGTCATGATCACCGTCCGGTCCTCCATCGCCGCCCGCCGCAGCATCCGCGCGAACGCGTCGTCGCCGCCCGTCTGCATGCGATCGAGTCGAGTCGATGTGTCGACTTGTTGAGTTTGGTGAAGCAGAGGAGGTAGCAAGCTAGCTGGCAATGGACGAAGAGCAAGTGAATCGTACCGCATTGGTGGAAGAAGAAGCCGACCGAGCCGCCGCCTGGCTGCCCCGAGGAGTGAGCTCCGTCGTCGCGGCGGGCCACGCGGGGCCTGCGGTGGCGGTGAAGAAGAAGACGAGCACGGCGGTGGCCGAGATGGCCCCGAGGAGGAAGACGACCGCCGGCGAGTGCTGGGTGTTCTTGGAGCTCGCCGCCATGCCGGGGCCGATGGAATCAACGCCGAGGCATGCAGTGCAGGGGAAAGGGGCAGCGGCTCGGGGCCAGCTTCCTATAGCTCTAGTAAAGCAGCAAGCCTGATGACTTTCCTCGGACGCTGATAGGCCGTGCCAGTTCGTGCTCTAGCTCCCCGCTCTCCCCATACTAGTAGTAGTATACCATTTCTTGGCCCATTATGTATTCGACTGTCATTCATTCTATGCATGTTGTGCATCCCGGGTGGCTCGTTGACGGGGTGATTAGCTAACGTCTAACGCGCCATCGACTAATCAAACTCGACGTCGTAGCCAGGTCCGATGCCGTCCACATGGCGCATCCCGTCATCAAACCGACAAGGTCATGGCCAAGTCTCAGACCTCTCGCAGCTGAGCCTCGTAATTATGAACGCGACGGATGACTGGGGTGGGCCGGTCCTGTTGCTTGGACGAGTTCGCCATATATAGTGTGCCACATGCACGGCTCCATCGCTGCTCTACAGTAGGCACGACCACGGCCGGAGAAGAGGAGGAGAAGCTTCCGCGAGCAAAGCAGCAGCCGGTGGACGGACACTGGCGCGCCAAATAAATGCCGAGATCTCGACGTGCGCGGTGCAGTGCAGTGCATGGTTGTGGGGCGGCGAGGTATTCGCGGGGACAGCAAATCATGGCGGACTCCGGCCGGCCGTCACTAGCGTGCGCCACCGCCTACCTACCTGCTGGTGGTAGCGTCAGCAGTATCGCCGCCCGTACTGGTACTGGCATGCTGTTGGAATTCTACCAGAGCGACGCGCGCACGTGTTGGCCGTCGTGTCGTGCGCACGGCGCACCGACGACGCAGCTGGGCCTGGGGGACCGGACTGGCGGAGCACTGCTGCCTCCGTGTGCAGCGCAGCGGCCGCTCGCTCATCTGCTGCACATGGCGCAGTTCTTTGGGGTGCCAGCGATCGACACCGTACCAGTTGCGTTAGAAATTAGACCAAGAAACTTATTAGAAACATCTGTAGATAGAATCGTAGAACTACTGATTAGGTGGTCAAATTGACCTTGCTCTGAGCAATGAGAACTACTCCAGGCCATGCGTGGAAATTCAAGTGCAGGCGAACGGGATTGAACTCTGCCGAACTCTCATCTCTTTCCGTTGCACGTCCATCAGATTGGAGAAGAAAGCTGCGGCTCGATCGAGATACAGCCCGCCCGACAGGTGCTTCTGAACCGATTCCTCGTCTTCATACAAGCCCCGGGTCGTGGCGGGTCTTTTTCCTCTGCGAGTAGTCGCAACTCGCAAGAGGCGACAGAATCTTGATGGCCTCCCTCTGAAAAACTGCACTGTTCCTTGATAATTGGAGAATAATAACTGTTGTATGTTGTATTGATTGGGGCCTTGAAGGGTTGTTTATATAAATTACAAAACTTGGACTCCAAGACTAATAGAGATAGATTACAATTCAAACTACCAAAACTAAACCTGCCGAATATACTCTAATATCCCCCCGCAGTGTCAACGTCGGGCGTGACAATGTTGAGACTAGAGCGTATGTTGGTGAAGGATGCATTGGGAAGCCCTTTGGTGAAGATATCAGCAAATTGCGCACTCGTTGGAACATGTAGAACCCGAACCTCGCCAAGAGCCACCTTCTCACGAACAAAGTGGATGTCGATCTCAATGTGTTTCGTGCGACGATGCTGAACTGGATTAGAGGCCATATAGACTGCTAAAATGTTGTCGCAGTAAACAATTGTAGCACGCTCGAGTGGTCGATGAAGCTCCACGAGAAGTTGCCGAAGCCAGACGGCCTCGGCTACAGCATGTGCAACAGCCCGATACTCAGATTCAGCGGAGGACCTGGAAACTGTAACCTTTTCGAAGACCAAGAAACAACATTATCACCCAAATAAACACAATAGCCGGATGTGGATCGTCGAGTGTCGGGACAACCTGCCCAGTCTGCATCAGAATATACGGTCAAGCTTGTTGGAGAGGAAGAATTAATGAGGAGGCCGTGGTCTAGAGTACCTTTGAGATAGCGAAGTATGCGTCTAATATGAGCAAGATGAGGAGCACGAGGATCATGCATGAAAAGACAGGCTTGTTGAACAGAGTAGGAAATATCAGGACGAGTGAGAGTAGCGTATTGAAGGGCTCCGGTAATGCTGCGATACAAAGTGGGATCAGGAACAGGTTCACCATCAGCCGACAATTTGGCACCAGTGTCAGCAGGTGTTCGACAAGGTTGACAATCAGACATGCCGGCACGTGAGAGCAAATCAATAACATATTGACGTTGGGATAGGAAAAGAGTAGAGGGAGTACGAGAAACATTGATACCAAGAAAATGATGTAGAGGACCAAGATCAGTCATAGAAAATTCATGATTGAGAGAAGAGATTATTTGGTGGAGGAAATTATCGGAAGAAGCAGTTAGAATAATATCATCTACATATAATAAGAGATAGGCGGTGTGATTAGAGGAATGAAAAACGAAGAGAGAGGAGTCGGTTTTAGAAGGGACAAAGCCAATGGTTTGAACAAAGTTAGCAAAACGTTGGAACCAGGCTCGAGGAGCCTGTTTGAGACCATACAATGATTTTATAAGAAGACAAACAAGATTTGGGGAGGAGGGATTTTCAAAACCAGAGGGTTGCTGGCAGTACACAGTTTCATTTAGTGTTCCATGAAGGAAAGCATTTTTGACATCCAGTTGGTGAATAGGCCAGGAAGAGGAGACCGCAAGACTAAGAACAACACGAATGGTGCTAGGTTTTACCACAGGAGAGAAGGTCTCATCAAAATCAATGCCGTGCTGCTGGGAAAAACCTCGACAAACCCAACGAGCTTTGTAGCGGGCAAGAGAACCATCGGCATGAAACTTGTGGCGAAAAACCCATTTGCCAGAGACAATATTAACACCAGGAGGCTTGGGAACCAAAGTCCAGGTGTTGTTTTGCTGTAGAGCGTTAAATTCATCGCGCATAGCTAAGAGCCAAAGAGGATCAAGAAGAGCTCGTTTGTAAGAAGTGGGAATAGGAGAAAGGGTTGGGGTGGCTGTGAGGTTGAGGCGTTTGGTGGGTAGAAGGAATCCGCGTTTGCCGCGGGTGCACATGATGTGATCATTAGTGGGTGGTGAAATGGGTACAACGTTGGGTGGTAGTGATGGGTGGGAGTCTGCCGGGGCCGGGCTTGCCGGACTTGCCGGACTTGCCGGGCTTGCCGGTGACGGGCTTGCCGGGCTGGCCGGACTTGCCGGGCTTGCCGGTGCCGGACTTGGCCGGACTTGCCGGACTTGCCGGGCTTGCCGGTGACGGGCTTGCCGGGCTTGCCGGTGCCGGGCTTGTCGGGCTTGCCGGTGCCTGGCTTGCCGGTCTTGCCGCGGGAGAGGGAGAGGTCGCGGCAGAGGTGGTGGTGGTTTGCTGGTGATTGGGTGATGTGGTGTTAGTGACAGAATAAGGAAAAGTGTTTTCATCGAATGTGACATGGCGAGAGACAAGCACGCGACCAGAAGATGGATCGAAACAGCGATATCCTTTGTGATCGTCAGAAAGACCAAGATGAATGCAAGGTAGGGAACGTGGTTCGAGTTTGTTGGAGGCGGTAGAGGCGATGTTCAGAAAACAAAGACAGCCAAAAACACGGAAAAAAGAATAATCGGGATGGGAGAGAAAAAGAGATTGAAAAGGCGAATAAAGAGGACATGACTTAGTTGGTCGAATATTGAGAAGAAGTGTGGCAGTGCGAAGGGCTTCGGCCCAAAACCGAGAGGGCAGAGAAGCTTGTAGTAGCAAGGTGCGAAGAATATCATTAATGGAGCGAAGAGAACGTTCAGCTTTACCGTTTTGAGGGGAGGTATAAGGACAGGAAAAACGAAGAAGAATACCTTGAGAGAGAAAGAAGTTGCGGTTCTGAGTGTTGTCAAATTCTCGACCATTATCACATTGAATAAATCTAATTGGCAAGCCAAAGTGTGTAAGAACATATTGTCGAAAATTGAGAAAGAGGGCATGTACTTCTGATTTAGCACGGAGAGGAAAAGTCCAAATATAATGAGAATAGTCATCCAAAATCACAAGATAGTATTTGTAACCAGAGACACTAGGGATGGGAGAGGTCCATAAATCACAGTGAATTAATTCAAAAGGAAAAGTGCTAAGGGTAGTAGAGGTTCCAAAAGGTAATCTAACATGTTTGCCGCATTGACAGGCATTACAAAGAGAGGGATTATGAGGAACACTAGAACTAGGAATACAAAATTCTTGAAGCAATGATGACAAGGTGGTTTTATTGGGGTGTCCTAGACGACGATGCCACAAATCAACTGATGCAAGCATGGCTCGGGGAGTGGATGTTGGTGTGCCATGAAGCGGATAAAGATCGCCCGTGCTATTGTACCGAGCGAGTTCCTCCCCCGTTGCCAGATCCTTCACAGACAAACCAAAAGGGTCAAAAGCCAAAATTACTCGATTGTCAATACAAAATTGGTGAACAGAAATAAGATTTTTGATGAGGGAAGGAGCAACAAGAATATTGCGGAGTTGAAAATTGGCATGATCTGTTTGGATGGAAGAGTGACCGGTGCAAGAAACGGGAACAAGGGAGCCGTCGCCGATGGTGACGGAAGAATAAGCAGAAGGAAAACAAGCTGACAGAATATCCATATTTGAAGACATATGCAAGGATGCACCAGAATCAAAAATCCAATCCGTACCTTGGTTATTAAGTGTAAAGTTGTTCAAGGCGGCTTGATCCCAGGCTGGCTGTTGAAGAGGAGCTGGCGGTGCGGCCGCAGGCGCGTGCGCATACGGCATGGGTGAAGCAGGGCCGTAGGCGTAGGGTGCGGTCGGCGACTGGTAGTATGCTGCCGGGGCCGGCAAGGTGCCGTAGGAGGCCGGCAAGCCCGGCAAGCCTGGCAAGGCGCCGTAAGAAGCCGGCAAGCTCCAGTTGCCGGTGTACGTGGGAGGAGCGACGTAGGGAGACGGCGCAGTCCAGGGCATGGGCCACGCCTGAACTAGCCCAGTCCAAGGGTCTTGCTGAGGCTGCCAAGACGTGGAGGCAGCGGCCGAGGGAGGAGCCGCCGGTGGTGCAGCCGGTGGTGGTGGAGGAGGCGCCGGTGGCTGAGGTGGTTGGGGTGGAGGAGGTTTTTGGGTAGGGTTTGAAGAAGGTAGAGGAGCCGTGCCGGCGGCGCGGAAGTCGGTGGTGTTGTAGAGCTGCCGCGGCGGCAGCGAGGGAGGAGTTGGCGGCAAAGCCATGCCGAGGGCGGAAACCTAGGCCTCTGATACCATGATAATTGGAGAATAATAACTGTTGTATGTTGTATTGATTGGGGCCTTGAAGGGCTGTTTATATAGATTACAAAACTTGGACTCCAAGACTAATAGAGATAGATTACAATTCAAACTACCAAAACTAAACCTGCAGAATATACTCTAATATTCCTGCTGTCCATCTAAGCTGCTGCTACGAGAGAGAAAAAAACTGCCCCTACTGTCGGCAACAACCCAACTTAAACTCTCGGAACTATGCTTATTTTGATTCGCAAAAAATAATAAGAACTATGCTAGTTTTTTCTAGGGAATGCCGTCGTGGCTATTGTATTGATTCGGAAGATGGCTACATCGTTCACCAGGCCACAAGCAAGAAAAATCAGGGTTTCATCGACCCAATTACAGGATGCATTATGATCATAAGAAAATCTAGCTATGCTATGAGCAACTTCGTTGGCCTCCCTTCGGCAGTGATGATATATTTCAACATTTCCAATCATGCCTGCCGCGACAAAGCATTCGGCATAAAATCGTGATGGCTCCTCCCCAAATTATTTCTTGACCCGTGCATTTGTTGACAACCTCTAATGCATCGGCCTCAATCCGTATGGAACTATAGCCCATGAAATCAGCTCGGACTAGCTATTGCTTCCGTTGTTGCTGCATTAGTAACACAAGGGGATTGTCGCACACGACCTAGCCAAGAAAGTACCATGTTCTCATGGACTACCGCCCCTGTCACACCTCTTCCTTCCTCCTCATGATAAGAGTCATCAACATTCACCTTGACAGGCCCATATGGCGGGTTTTCAGGTCTTACGGAATAGCGGTTCTCATTGCATTTTTCGTTTCGTTAGAAGTTGGCACTGATGGCATGTACTCCCTCATGTCCCTTTTACTCTGCATATAGGAATTGTCTGAAGTCAAACTTGATAAAGTTTGACCATATTTATATGAACAAAATATCAACATCTATTTTTGATACGGAGGTAGTACAATACTTGCTTGTTTATTCTTACACCGATCTTATTAGATCTTAACAATAGCACTCCTTTCCATGGGTGGAACTATTCTTGTTTATTCTTACACTGATCTTCTTAGACCTTAACGGCGATTTACCCGGAGCTCAAATTTCCTTGTTCATAACAGTGTTTTTTCTGGTCTTGTTCATAACAGTTCAGAGTTCAAAATTTTCATTTTTTTGAGACAATTCAGAGTTTTCATTTTAACGAGGGTTCAAAGCTCTGTAACGTTCGGCCCGAAAGCCCCAAAAGACGGGCACCGGGCGGGCGGGGAGATACGCAGCCCAGTAAATTTCAACCTGAAAGCCCAACACATTTCAGCCCAATTGCATAGGCACGAAACAAGTGTCCAGTCCCCTACTGCCCAGGTCACAGACTCGGAGCGAAGGGTCGACGAGACGCACCTGCCAGGTCCTGCTCTCGCCGCCGCCTCCAGGATCCTCTGCCCCTCGCCGCAGCAGGGCACCGCGCCGCCTTCGTCCTCCACTGCAGCAGGCAGCAGGTGACCTCCTCCCCTGCTCCCTCACCCCCCTCTCTGTTTTTCTCTACCCTAGTGCGTGCTTGCCCTGCTCAGTGCGTGTCTGGCTGCTTACGCCGAGCAGAGAGAGAGAAATAGGAGTGGCAGCAGCAGCAGAAGCATCAGCACCCAATTTGTTTATTTGTGTTATTCATCTGTATATGTGTCTGGCTGTCTATATCCTATATGACGATGCTATTTGCTGCTTGGGAGCCTAATGGAAACTTGAGAAATCAAGAGCTTGGTGAAGGGGAACAACGAAAATCCGTTGACACTATTTTGTAGTATTGTGACATGTTGCGTTCTCTTTCTCAAAAAGTACAATAAAAATAGAAAAGAGCACACACTCACGTATCCTCGAATATGTGTTTTTGGGAAATGCCGTCTACCGGTAATGCCCAGTGTTCACATCCCTGTCCCGTGTAACTTAGCTGCTAACTTGCTAAGTACTTACCTGTTCCTCAGCTGGCAGTCTGGCATTGCATTAAACAATCAAGTTTTCTTACATGTTCTGTGTTTCGACATATCGTCCTGTTGCAGATTGAAGCTATGGCCTTGGTTAATAAGCTCGGTAATCTGCTCAAGAAAGCCACTAGCTCGAACCCAACTCTCTACCAGGCGATAAGATGCATGTCATCCTCGAAGCTCTTCGTTGGAGGTTTGGCCACCTCATTCACAGTTTATACCTCTGTTGTTGATCTGTTCAAAAATCAGTTGTTCTGCTGCGATGCAGTTCTCTGACTGCCGTGAGTAATTGTTGTAGGGCTTTCCTATACCACAGACAAGGGCAGTCTGAGAGATGCATTTTCCCATTATGGAGAAATTATTGATGGTATGCAGTTCTTAATCTTTCTCTGTGCTCATCTTGGGCTGCTGTTTTGTTAATGTTTTTTCTTTTTGTTTTGTTCTTTCCAGCTAAGATTATCGTAGACCGTGACACTGGAAGGTCTAGAGGTTTTGGCTTTATAACTTATGCAGCGGAAGAACAGGCTTCATCTGCCATCATGGCCTTGGATGGAAAGGTAAAATCATAATCGGGATAAACTATCAGCTTTTCTTGGAACTGTGCTTTGTGATATTAGTCTAATTACTGTATGTTTGGCCAAGAAATCTCAGAGCAGGATAAATTTGTTAGAACTATATCTTACCTAAATTCTCTCCATCAAAACAATGTTTCTTAAACTTGTTTTTTTAAGTGCGTATTCTACATTAATGATGGTCAAACTCCTGTTGATTGGTTGGAAGTTCGTTGTACTTCCCTTGATGTCATGGCTGTGTCTTGAATAACAAAGAACAAGATATGTATTGTACATCAGTTATCACTGCAATCTGATTCGAGTTGGATAACTCTAGCATGTATTGGAAGTATTGGGAACTGTGGTATTGATGTTATAACAGCAAATTTTGGGTGAATTCAGCCACATCATCTTTCTTAATGCTCTGCTGGCCTGTTAGGAAAATGGAATGATGTCAAATTCATCAGCGAGTGAGCTTACTACAATTGTTTTGATCACCTGCCCTTGACAAGTTTACTGTAGGAATTTCAGTTTCAAGAACATGCAATGATTCATATAAGTTTCAAAGCTTTGCATCTAATGTTGTCCATTAATTTATTTTCTTCCTTATCTCAGGATCTACATGGACGCAACCTACGGGTTAGTGCTGCCACTGAGAGGACCAGTGGCTTCCGTAATGATGGTGGTGGTGGTTTTGGAGGAGGCAGTTATGGTGGTGGTGGCTATGGAGGAGGCGGTTATGGTGGCAACAGTGGTGGTGGCGGTGGCGGCGGCTATGGAGGAGGTGGTTATGGTGGCAACAGTGGTGGTGGCGGCGGTTATGCCCCCCCTGCGGGCAATGATGCCTTCTCTGGAGGCAACTTTGCTCCTGCTGGCGGCGACAACTTTGCTGCCGGCAACTTTGGTGGTGACAGTGGCTTTGGTGGAAATCCAGCTGGAAACCATGGTGCTCCTGCAGGTTCCACCGGTGGTGATGAGTTCTCCCTCGGCACCCCTGGTTCCAGCTTTGAAAGCGCCAAGAATGGCGATGTCATGGACGACCTCTTCAAGGATGACGAACCTGACAAGTACGCCAGCAAGAATGTCTAGGGCTCTAGTCTGCATCTCCTTCTGCCAGTCCCTAGTTATGTACCTTGGGTAAGTGTGAGGTGAATGATCCAGCAGACCAGAGACTACTTTCTTGATGACTG
This sequence comes from Elymus sibiricus, assembly GCA_039707655.1. NCBI lineage: Eukaryota > Viridiplantae > Streptophyta > Magnoliopsida > Poales > Poaceae > Elymus > Elymus sibiricus. The sequence goes on along the minus strand of CM077667.1, from coordinate 447,764,993 downwards.
TCTAGAGACCAAAATAACTTGTGCAAGTACCTGCGTTGAGGTGACAATGAGAACGCACTTTCAGTTTGCCTGATTTAGCATTTTTTGTTCTCTCTTCACAAATTATCTTTCAGCAGTGATGATTTTTTGGGAACCATGTTTGGAATTGTGGTTTCATCAACCAACCTGAAGCTCATCCGGATAACGGCCCGACAAGTGTACCCAGAACAATTTGATTGGTGACCACAAAGATCATGTTGTTTTCTGTCAGTATATTTTGTAGGTTTACTCAGACTTTATTTTGTCTTTTCTCTTTGCCCACATTCCATGGCTTGTTACTCCTCTTTTGTTGTTTTCTGTTGTGTCTGAACTGCCTGTGTAAACCCATGCATATAGAATGCAGGTTTTTCTGTACATTGTAGGGGGATCCGGTTGAGGTTTTCTGCTCCTTTTCCATCCAATCATAAAAAGAAAGCAGCTCGATCAATAGACAGGGTTGCTTGGCAGGTGCTTCTGAACCCATTCAAGGTAGCAATTCGCTACAGGTTTTTGGAAGAATCTCGACGGGTCTCCCTCTGAAACTGCACTACTGTTCCTCTCTCAAACTCTTCAGAACTAATCGTATTTTCTCAACAAATTATTCAGTACGTGTACATAATTCCTGGGCAATGTTAACGGACCAAAAAACTGCAGTAGTATATCCGTTGTCAATCGACCCGCAGCTGCGTCAAGGGTGCACGGGTTTACGCCAGTTCACGGACCTCCGGCACCGCGCGGGCACCGTCCATGTCATGTTCCGGCCCGCCTTCTTCCTCTCCCCTGGCGCCATGGCCCTGTACCTCCTCCAGTCGGCGGCCATGTCCCTGAGGTCGTGCACCTTGTTGTCCACGCCGACACAGCAGTCGGCGTGCATGGTGCAGGCGCTGGCGAGGTCGTCGTGGTACTCGCAGAACCCGCCGAAGTAGGCCGTGTCGAGGGGCTCGATGGCGACCCCCAGCTTTTGGACGAGCTCGCGCTTTATGTTGTGGAACACCGACTGGTCGTGCGCGCCGGGGAACCTCGCCCGCGCCGCCCGCCAGTACCGGAGCATGCGCACGCCCCGGCTCGTGGCCTTCACGTAGTAGAGCCCCGTGTTGAGCGGGTTGTCCAGCGGGTGCGCCCGCGCCGCCGAGTAGTCGTCGGAGGACACGCTCAAGTCCGCGTACACCGGGATCCGTCGGAACGGGTTCCGGAGCACGACCATGTCAGCATCCTACAATACATGCAAGGGATCGAACCATCATTAAAACCATCATTAGTTCCTTGTAGCGTTGTAGCATCATTGATTCGATCTTACGGTGAAGAGGAAGTTGTAGCCGAGCTCGAGGACGCGCTGCTGGAGCTCGAGCTTGGTCCAGACGAGCTCGAGGTACTGCTTGGACATGAACCGGGTGGCGGAGGTTAGGTTCGCGGCTGTCACCTCGAGGAGGTAACAGTTGGGGTGCATGGCAACGCAGCGGCGGAAGCCGGCGGGGTCGAGGGCGACGACGAGGAGGTGGTCGAGGAGGTGTGCGGTGTCCTCGCCGTTCTTGAAGTTCTCGAGGTAGAGGTCGAGGAGGGAGCCCGGCCGGGCCCATGCCTCATTCACCGACGTGATGATCACCGTCCGGTCCTCCGTCGCCACCTTCGGCAGCAGGTCGGCTAGGCCCGGGAATCTCTCCACCTGCGCGAAATACAATGGGCTCATTAAGAAACTGAAACAAATGTACGGTGCAAAAGGCCATGTTGATTGCGAAATAGAACGAGGAACACAAAATGCCCATTCGAGTAATGTTTTTAAACCGTTACTTGCTGGTAATATGCTTTTCTAAAAAAAAACTTGCTGGTAATATGCCAAAATTAGGGGGAAATCAGTTGTAACATTAAAAAAAAAACATTCCATCCATGGTGAGGTGTCAATGACGGCCTTGTCAATCTTGATACTTTGTGATCGGTTCTTAGTAAGCATTGTGTGACTGTGTATGTGTATATCTATGTTGTACTCGGTGTTTTAGGAAAAAGGTAAGAGCACCCCCTCCTTCATTCTCTCGATGTCTTCTCCGACGCTCATCTTCCTAGCGGACGACGCAGCGGGTCACACCTTAAGCTCAAACATTGGAACGTTTGCTCCGAAGATGAAGATATATCAACGAAGTACTGAAAGAGCGAACTATTGCATCGACCATACATAATTACACCAGTTTGGCAGTAAGGTTAACAAAAATGTACCATGAATATGGAAAATCTTTTGTCACACCTGACGAACTATGAAATGATAAGCCTTGAGGGAGCAAATTGAAATAAAAAGCTGGGTGAACTAATATACGACGGGCTTGCTTTCTTGATTACCTCATGTTGATCATGTGATGCAGGAGCCGGCCCGGGAGTTGCACCGTTGCTCCAGCCGGAGACCCTGCTGGACAGCTGCTCGCCCACCCGGTCGGACGCCAAGAGGAAGAGGAGGATCGTGGGCAGAGCTGCCCCGAGGAGGAACGGCACCACGTGGTGGCTGCCCAGCTTCGGGCTCCCATCCTTCACCAACCCCATCTCTCTCTGCAACCACGGTGCCTTGTTCTGCTCCTACTCGGGTCATATCGAGTACTGGCTTTATCCTCCCAAACGATGAACGAAGTACTACCACGTGTGATTAGCTAACTAGCCTACGCTATCCAGGGTAGGTACTTTGAGTGCCGACGCGGGGATGTGGTTTTTTACTGCTTGTGTCAACGATGCGACCATGTAACATGTACGCAAGTGAAGTGGGGATGTTCTGGATTTTCGGAGAGTTTTTATATTAGAGCACCTATTCATCTCAAACCCGTCTCAAACATCCGGATAGCGGTCCAGTCACTGACCGATTAAAAAAAAAACCCCGACCCAAACAGACGCCTCAAATGGTTTGACCAGCGCCCCTCATTTCCAGCCCAAGTATGGGGCAGATATGGGGATGCCCGGGAGTGCCCGCACGCGTTTGTCATGTCGGATCCGACATGCCTACCCCACCACATGTTATATACACCAAATCCACCTCCCGACCTATCAGATTAATTTGGTATCTCCTCTTTTTTCTCCTCCGTGTCAGACGTCTCGCAGCTTCGCCCCCACCCTTGACCTGCAGCCGTTTCGAGTCTGGCATATCAGTCCTCTTTCCCGTGCTCACTGCCGCGGACATCGCCGCCGGCCCGGACGCCACCACGATACGTCCAAAACTCTCGGGCTGTCCCTTGCACTCTATGTGTTCGACACATTGTCTAGCCCTATTTTTGTGATTTATTTGTAGGGAAAATGATGCATTCCGATGCTTCATCGTATGAGGAGTATATACCGACAGAGCTTGATAAAATGATTCAAGATCAGTTCTTCGATTCGTCGGATTCGGGCGAAAAAGTGAACATGATCATGCTCATGAGCATGCAAGAGGAAATTGACCGACAGGTGGAGCATATTTTCAACTTCAAGGGTTCAATCGAAGGGAGAAGATTGATCAATCAGGATAGGGTCTCCGGAGCATGGCTACTGCACAAGGACTACTCGGACCCAACTTTTTCGGATGATCCATGGTTTCATCGCCATTTTCGCATGCGGAAACCGTTATTTTCGCACATTCTGGAGGGAGCGAAGACACACGATACTACTTCAAGCTCACAAGGGATTGATGCGGTCAACTATCTTTCTCTGCTAAGCAGAAATGCACGACTGCTCTAAGGATGCTTACATTTCGCACTGCCATCAATGCCGTTGGTGAGATGGTCCGGATGGGGGGGGGGGGGGGGGAAGGCACATGCCCGAAGACTACTGTCAAGTTTGCCCGCTCCGTGGTGCAGGTATTTAGAGTAGAGTATTTGAGAGAACCAAATATGTAGGACACAAAAAAATTGTTGACTATTGGAGAGGCCAGAGGGTTTTCAGGAATGCTCGGATCAATTGATTGCATGCATTGGCAATGGAAGAACTCCCCCAAAGGTTTGCGGAGAATGTATCAAGGTCACACCAAAGAGGCCACCATCATACTGGAAGCAGTGTCACCATATGACTTATGGATTTGGCATGCTTTCTTTGGAATATGAGGTTCTCACAATGATATCAACGTGACAACATGCTTCAACAATCTCCCGTGTTCAGGAGGCTTTGTAATGGGGAATCACCGTCGTGCAACTACACTGTCAACGGCCGAGCAAGTCATTTCGACTGCCAACACCGAGCAAGATCCCGCAAAAAATCGCTCTCATCTTGAGCGGAAACAACTGACCTCTGAGCACGAGCCTGAACCAACAAATGTTGATGTTTTGGCTCTAATGCCTCAAGTTGAGCAACAAGGTGCAACAGAGAGGCCAACCACTATGACCGCTACACCACCCTCTGTTGCGACAGTCTCTTCCCCACTCAAGTTGACTATCGATACCACCGCACATGATGTTGTTGCTGGTCTCTCTAAAAGGAAATCAGTCTCTGCTTGCCACCCTGATTTTTGTTGTGTATGGTGATGAATTTCTGTCCCCCGAGGAAGAACTCAGATATCCAAACCCTCGCAAAGAATTACCTCTGTTTTCTGTTGGAGCAGGTGCTAAAAGTCCCTTATTCAGCCGCAATGCACACCCTCATTTCTTTCATGAAAGTCCCTATGATGGACCGCACACATCTGAACTAGCCCGCTTCTGGATAAAAGAACATACCATGTATTATTCTCGGGTGCTCTATGGCAGCAGAACGATATTTTCTCACGAATATCTCGACATTCCTGCTATGCAAAATATTGGATATTTCAATCAACTTCTTTAGGATTTGGATGATTTCTGTCTGACCAAGGTGTTTGAGTTCGAGCATCCGTGGAATCGTGAAATTATTCTCCAATTCTATGCTACCCTCTACATCTCTGGCGATGAATCAAATGGCTCCAAGTAGATCTTCGAATGGATGACTGAGGGCAAGCGAATCAAATGCACTTCCACGAATTTCACGTCTCACTTTCATTTTCCTCTCTTCGAGCATGGTGCCAGGGAAATTGTCGTGCATCACATTGATGTTATTTCTGATGATGACTTTCGATCTACCATGGATCCAAAAAAGAATCGGGATTACTCTAGTCCTCCTCTACCTGAGCACTTGGCATTCGAAAATTAAACGTTGTATCATATGCTATCTTACACCATCTGCCCTTTAGCTGGAGTGAACTTTAACAAATATTCTGATGTTCTCCGGAATGCAATCTATGCCATCTCTGAGCGATACATATTTGATGTTGAAGATATGTTTCTTCACATCCTTAAGGATTTGGCTTGGTATCCGCTGTACTTCAAAGTTTTCGCACCCTAGATTCAAAAAGTTATTGATTTTGCAATGGGCATGATGTATCTAGTGAAGGCGAGTCACAAAAGCTTCATTCCTCCTGTTCATGATACTCTGCAAGTTCTGCATGAATTCACTTTGGGAAAATCGTCAACGTCAAGCCCTCAAGATTATCACAAGAAATTTGATGGGCCAAAGCTTCCATGGCTTGACCGAAGGCTTACACCTCAACCTCCAACGCAGCTTGAAGTTGGCATGCGCACACAACAACTTCTTCTGCAACACATTGCCGAAGACATGCAAGAGAAAGAGCATCTAGCTTCCAAACTGAATGCGCTCCATAATCGGACTCGGCTGATGCATCTTATTGCTGATGAGAATAAGAAGCGCCTCTGAAAGTTACTGCGAAAGTTTTTCACTGAAAATATCTCACAAATGTTAATCTCAAAGAGCTCTATGATTACATCGACAAGGGCTTTGATATTGAAGATTTTCAAGAGTGCAGTACTCCTCCTCTGCAGTCTCATGCTTCCTCATTTGATCTGCTTCACCTCAAGCTCCGGAAGCTGCTCGATGAATATGAAGCCACCTCACCGACTGCTAAACCATCCGAAGGCAATGCTCTGACTTGAGTCACTCCACCAGCTGATCCAAACCCGCTTGAACCGTTTGCTCGGCCCCGCACTATATCTCCTGAAGGAAAGGATGTTGTCGAAGATGAATAACTTCTCATGCCTCCAGTCACCTCCGAAGAAAAAGAAACTTCAGACAGCTCTCTGGCAATGCTTCAGAGTGATTCTTGTTTCAAGCCTTCTGACTCATGTTACTCGTCACCTTTTTGCCACTTGTTGACAAAAGGGGGAGAATTACACCAAGTTCCAATAGATTTGCCTTTTGGTGTTTATTTGGATGTGTTTTCTCTCAAGTTTGTAACTTCTACCATTCGTGTTTGATTTGCTAAGTTGTAAAACTCGTTAAATTTCTGGGTTGTAATATTAATAACCCCTCCTGCTGCACCATATCTCTCGAAGTATCTTTTTTGCAGGTGAAAATATTACCACAAGTTACGAATGATTGCACTGTGCTATCTTTGGATATTATTCATCAGGGCGAATCAATTAATTCTAGAAGGAATGAAATTTTCCCTCCTACATATACTTCTAACATGTGCAGGAAATTAATCCTAAAATCTTTCATCCCTGCATACATCTAGGGGGAGTCTATTTCATCTTCGAGAAAAGTAACACTAGTTCATTCTTGATTAATTTTGTTTATCTTATCTATCCTTACTTCGATGATTATCAACAATCGTCCAAAAAGAGGGAGATTGTTGGTGCAATGATTTGCCTCCTTATGTTTTGGAGATTGTTGTCATAAACAGTAGGGACTGATATGTTTGCTAGTGCACACAGAGTAACAGGTCCCTGGAGTCATGTGGAGTTTGGTACAAACTCCAAAGATAATCACCTGCATGGCAGCGAGGATTATCGCCAAAGGCTATGTCTATGGAGAGTGACCCCCCCTAAAATTATTGACGCAAAACAATTGGTTCGGTGTGTCAAAAGAAATTTACTGCAGCCAAGAAGTTGAAGACGAAGTGAAGACGTAGCATTTATTTTGTTCTTCTTTCTCTTTATTGAGTCATAGGGCCACCGTACTATTAAGAGGGGTATAGTGTTCCAAGATTTTGATTTACTGATGCTAAACCCAATTCCTATGTGAGTTGAGAGAGAACTCTCTTTGTGCTTCGAATTAATTCTTGCCATCCAGAGACGATGCTCTTCTTCGCTGCTAGTGGTTTGATCCGGACCGAGGAGTTACTGTTATTTGTTCCTCAAGTAATGTTACCGTTGCTCCCAAATCCGACCGTTGAGAACCTGTCGGTTAACCCCAGGGCCAAAAAATTAGATAGTGGTTTAGCATTACTCGAATCTAAGTCCAGTATGCTCCACCTATTACTCTTGAGAGCTGCGAACCCTCTAGACGGTTAGATGTCAATTTCTTCAGAGACCAAGAGTGATTGTGGTTCTCGAAGAAGAAGTCTGTAAAGGTTTGGAGATCACTTCACGTATCTACTACAAGTGATCGACATTGATTGATGAATCAATTGTTGAGGAGACTAGGGAGAAGAGAGTTTATCTTCTGTGTTCAATCACAACCCCTCCAACACACGTAGTCCATTTGCAGAAGGGCATACTCGTCTACCAAATTCCTTGTCGCCATCAAGCATTACTGAACACATTCTTCCCTTTCTATTTACTTGTGTACTGTATGGTATGTTTCAGTCATGTGAACTCATTCAATGCTTGTTTTAGTTCTTGATTGCTAGTTGTTATTCGCTCAGTGTACTCTATTTTTCATTCGCTTCGTTGCTGAGTTCTGAGAGTTTTGAAGTTTCCGAAAGAAATTTTAAAACTCCCATTCATGCCCTCTGGTAGACATACTTCATTCCTACAGTATGTGAGCGTGTCGGTAAATAATCGAGCTAAGTATTCATAATGTTATTAGTTTTTTCTCAAGTCTTTATGCATTAAATTGGTGGCTGCTGCAACCTTTGTGTGTCCGGATCGGGGGTGCACGCTGGTTAACTCGTCCCAACCTCTTTCCTAGGAGCATGCAAGTTATACTTTGCTTCGAGAGCTAACAAAATTTTCGCAATAAATACTTGAGTTCTTTATTTTAATGTGAACTTTTGGTCTGAAAGCACTTCCACCTACCCATATTTTGCTAGCCTCTTCACTACCGTGCATTGCCCTCTCTCACCTAGAGACTTGGTGCAAACTTCGTCGTTGCATCCAACTCCATGAAATGATACACTCTTTCACACATAAGCCACCTTATATCCTGGCATATCATGGCATTTCTATGGCCATTCCGAGATATATTGTCATGTAACTTCCATTGTTACTTTTCATATGGCTTGACCACTCATTGTCATATTGCTTTGCATTATCATAGATAACTGACATGATATTTTGTGGCAAAGCCACCGCTCATCATTTTAATACATGTTATGCTAAATCATTGCACATCCTGATACACTGCCAGAGGCATTCATTTTCAGTCATCATGTTGTTCAGATATTTTGATTTGCAAGTAAAATAAAGTATGATGATCATCATTATTAGGGTGTGCCCCTACCTGTGAGGATAAAAAAGATATGAAAAGAAAGAGGACAAGAGAGCCCAAAAAAAGAAGGTAAAAGAAAAAATTAATATGAAAAAGAGAGAAAAGGAGAGAGAGGGCACACTACTATATTTTTACCACACTTGTGCTTCATAGTAGCACCGTGTATTTCATATAGAGAGTCTTCATGATTTTCATTTCATATAGTAGTAGGATTTTTCATTATAGAACTTGACTTGTGTATTCCGATGACAAGCTGCCTCAAATACTCGAGGTCTTCACGAGCAAGTAAGTTGGATGCACATCCACTTAGTTTCATATAGAGAGTTTTCATACGCGTATAGCTCTTAATGCACTCGTTGCATGACAATCCCTACTCCTTACATTAACATCATTTATAAGGCCTCTCCATTGCCTAACAATCTAGCCTCATTGACATGATACTTTCCTATACCTTTTTGTGTTCCCCTACAAACCCCAATCATCATTCTCTTTGTTATCCTAAGTGCTAAAGACCTTGGTTCACGCTCAAGTGTTGCGTGAAAGTTTAGAAAGTTGAGGCGAGAAAAGTACGATTTAATTGCTTGGTTTGGCACCGGGGCTTGTTCTTAATTTGATATCTTTATACAGGGAAGAATGAGTGTGCCATGCTTATCGTGATTAAGTGCGTATGGATCATTTTCTTTAACATCATTATTTCGAAAGGCTATAAACTACTTACTTGCATGTTTATGTATTATTGTTTTAATGTCAAATAGATAGATTAATGCCCTGAATCATTTGTATCCCAATATTCATATCCAAGTTACATTGTAGATCAACAACATGTTGGGTAGCATTTCACGTCAAAAATTATTTTGTTATCATTTATCTACTCGAGAACGCGTAGGAATTAAGCTTTGGGATGTTGATACGTCTCCGACGCATCTATAATTCTTGATTGTTTCATCCTATTATATTATCACTTTTGTATGTTTTATATGTCATTTTATATTATTTTTCTGGACCAACCTATTAACTTAGTGCTTAGTGTTCAGTTCCTATTTTAAGCATGTTTTTTGTTTCGTAGAAAAACATACCTACCGAAGTCCAAACACAATGAAACTTTGCGATGATTTTTTCTGGAAAATAAGAGACCCTAGAAGCTTCGGATGGAGATCAGAAGACACACGAGGGGACCACAAGCCTAACGGCGTGCCAGGGGGGGAGGCGACGGGTGACCTTCTGAGCCCCCTGACGCTCCGTTTGACCTAATGTCTGGCCTATAAATTTCCTAATATTCCGAAACCCTCGAAGCGAGACCAGAAATAATTTTATCGGCACCACAAGCCTCTATTCTTCCATGATCTCATCTGGAGGACTTTTTCCAGTACTCCGCGGGAGGGGAAAATCATTGGGGAGGCCATGTTCATCAACCTTGCTGCCTCCATGATGGTATGTGAGTAGTTCCTACGGGACCCACGGGTCCATATCAGTAGCTAGATGTGTGTGTCTCTCTCTCTCTCTCTCTCTCTCTCTTTCTCTCCCTTGATCTTCAATAGAATGATCTTCTATAAGATCTATTCGATGTAATCTTTTGTGATGTATTTGATGGGATCCGATGAATTGTGTGTGTATGATCAGATTATTCATTGATCATTTTATGAGTTCTTGAGCCTACCAATTTGTGTAATAATTTTATAGCTTTGTATTTTTATCCGATCTATCGGTCTACTTTGACCAAGTTTGATTGATTTGTCTTCACTGGGAGAGGTGCTTTGTAGTGGGTTCAACCTTGCTGTGATCCTGTCTAGTGACTGAAAGAATAAGGGCACATATTTGTGTTGTTGCCACTAAGGATAAAACGATGGGGTTTGATCATATTGATTGGTATTACTTTGTCTACATCATGTCATCTTCTTATTGCATTACTCTGTTTGGCATGAACTTAATACTTTGAGATGCATGCTGGATAGCGGTCTTGGGGTGGAGTAATAGTAGTAGACGTCAGTAAGTTTAGCGGTCAACTTATTACGTGCCTATATAATGATTATGCCATGGATGATCTTCATAACTATGTGCAACTCTATCGATTGCCCAACAATAATTTGTTTACCCATTACTATTATGCTTTCGAGAAAGTTGCCTCTAGTGATACTATGGTCCCCGGGTCCATTCTCCATATATTACTACTTCCTACAATTGCTATCAATTTGCTATCATTATCCTAGTTACTATTATCTTTGCTATCATTACTCTTGTGGCTAGCAAGAACAAAGGGAGTGACGACTCCCTTGTCTTTGTTGGGTGCAAGCAATTATTTTGTTTGTGTGCAGGTGCTGCTAACATTGTACGTGTGTTGCCCCCTACTAGTTTGATAAATCTTGGTTCTTAACCGAGGGAAATAATTATGTTGCTATGCTACATTACCCTTTCTCTTCAAGGAAATCCAACAACTCCTACGGGAGTAGCATTGATCGGGAGTAGCATTGATCGACCCTAACTCTTCTTCCTTTGCCTGACGCCAACACTCCTTTGTATTTTCGTCTTCAAAACACGCCTATTACTTGGCGCTTACTACACACCGTTGCCCATTCCATTTCAATTTTTCCGGGTCTATTGTGTGAAGATCGGTCATAGACGTTCAGGTGTAGATGGTGGTGCTCCTTCCCCCATTACCGTTGAAGGTAGCACACTTTTTTTCGAACTTATCAAATCTCCTTTTCCTGATGATTTTGGGCCCTTTCGAAATACTTGCTTCACGAGCACGAGGCCACACACCCGTCTTGAAACTAAGCAGGCAAGCACCCTGGTGGATGGATTCTCACGTGAGCTATCTTCAACGTACTAGCACACACGTATCAATCAGCCGCTGTCTCTCTCTCGCCGAAACACAATATGCTGGCACCCAGAGTTATGGCCACAAGCTCATGTCATTTTTTTTGTGTTGCTTTGATCTTCCCGGTTACAATATTAGAGGGGTCTATGTAGATATATATAGCAGCTAGGACAGGCAAGCTAACCTACAATTAGGAACTCTAATCCTGGTATTACTACCACTAGTAGTCCTATACCTACACGATGATTTGTTCTAGTCCAAGCCGGGCATAGACAATGTGGTTAATTCCAATACCGGGAAACCTCACATTTGCTGCCCACCAGTACCAGAGCATGCGCAAGCCCTGGCTCATCGCCTTCACGTAGTAGAGCCGTTCCCCTCTTCCTATTTTTTCCCTCTGAAATGCATCCCTCCCACACGGTTGTGCTGCTGTTATTATGTCATCTTTCGTTTCTTTCCTCTCCCCCACCCTCGCATTATCAACTATCTTGCTTTCTGATAGATGAATAAAACTGTTTCTTATTGATTGATTTGGTGCAGCATACAAGAGTATATAAGAGGTTACAAACCGACTTGGGCTGAGGTTACAAACCGACTTGGATTAGAAGTCGTATAACATAATGACTACTCTAACATCCCCCCGCAGTATCAACGGCAGGCTCGACGACGTTGAGACTGAAACAGATGTCTTGAAATGACTTAGTAGATAGTCCCTTGGTGAAGATGTCAGCAAACTGAGCCGTAGAGGGAACATGAAGCACCCGAACCTGGCCAAGAGCAACCTTCTCACGAACAAAATGAATATCAATCTCAATATGCTTGGTTCGTCGGTGTTGAACAGGATTGCCGGTCATGTAGACGGCTGATATGTTGTCACAATAGACAATAGTGGCCTGCTCAATCGGTCGGTGTAGCTCGGAGAGTAACTGGCGAAGCCAGATGGTATCTGCAACGGCATGTGCCACGGCGCGGTACTCAGCTTCGGCGGACGAGCGGGAGACCGTAACCTGTCTTTTCGAGGACCAAGAAATTAAATTGTTACCAAGAAAAACACAAAATCCGGAAGTGGACCTTCGAGTGTCAGGACAACCAGCCCAGTCTGCATCAGAGTATGCGGTAAGAGAGGTGGGAGAAGAATTATTTATGTGGAGACCATGATTGAGAGTGCCCTTTAAATACCGAAGAATGCGCTTAACATGATTATAGTGAGGAACCCGTGGATCATGCATGTAGAGACATGCTTGTTGAACAGCAAAAGAGATTTCAGGACAAGTAATAGTGAGATATTGGAGGGCACCTGTTAAGCTACGATAGAGAGTTGGGTCCGAAAAGGGTTCGCCGGCAGCCGAAACTTTGAAACTGGTGTCGACAGGAGTACGAGATGATTGACAATCAAGCATACCAGCACGATTAATGAGATCGAGAATGTACTGACGTTGGGAAAGAAATAGGCTGGAGGAATCTCTAACAACAGCAATGCCGATAAAATGATGAAGAAGACCTAGGCCAGTCATAGAGAACTCGGATCTAAGAAGAGAGACAATATGATCTAAGAACTTGTGGGAGGATGCTGTGAGAATTATATCATCTACGTAGAGAAGGAGATAGGCAGTTTCAGAATTTTGATGATACACAAAGAGGGAGGTGTCGGAGAGCGATGGAGAGAAGCCTATTGTTTGGATGAAGGAAGAGAATCGTTGAAACCAAGCTCGCGGGGCTTGTTTGAGACCGTAGAGAGATTTTTGAAGAAGACAGACATGATTTGGAAAGGATGGATGCTCAAAACCAAGAGGTTGTTGACAGTAGACAGTTTCTTGAAGAGAACCATGGAGGAAGGCATTTTTAACATCAAGTTGGTGAATAGGCCAGGAAGAGGAGACAGCAACACTAAGAACTGTCCGAATGGTGCTAGGTTTAACAACAGGAGAAAATGTTTCATCGTAATCAATACCTTGTTGTTGAGAATAACCACGACATACCCATCGGGCTTTATAGCGTGAGAGGCTCCCATCGGAGTGAAACTTTTGACAAAAAATCCATTTGCCAGAAACATTGTATTGGAAGGACGAGGAACAAGCTGCCATGTGTTGTTTTCAAGTAATGCATTATATTCTTCTTGCATAGCAGCAGCCCAATTGGGATCAAGGAGAGCCGTTTTGTAATTTTTCGGAAGGGAAGAGAGAGAGACGGTGGTGTGAAGGTTGAGGCGGTCTTTGAGTTGATGAAATCCTGATTTGGCCCGAGTACGCATGCGGTGATCATTGATCGGGGCTGCTGTAGGAACAACACGAGGGGGTATGGTGGGAACTAGCAAGTCCGGCGCAGCGGAAGAGTCGGACACCTCCACTCTCCCAAATGATACGCCGACGGCCCCCGTCGGCGTAGCTGAAGATACGCCGACGGCCGCATCTATGCCGACGGCCCCCGTCGGCATAGGGGTCGTGGGTGTTGCTAGGGTGGGAGTAGGGGTCGGGGGTGTAGGGGTGGGAGAAGGGTTTGGGGATGGTGGTGTCGGCTCGGGAGGGGTATGTGGAGGGTTGTTATCGGCGGTGGCTTGTGGTGGTGGAGTAGGTGCAGCATGAGTGGGTGTAGGTACGGGAGTGTAGAGGTGGAAAGGACGGGGAGAGGGGGTGTTTGCGGAGGTAGGTGGGTTGGATGTTGTGGTAGTGCGTTGAGAGAAAGGGAAAATGTGCTCGGCGAATGTAACATGACGAGAGACATGGACGTGTCCGGTGTGAAGGTCAAGACAACGATAGCCTTTGTGTTCGTCAGATAAGCCAAGAAACACACATGGAATAGATCGTGGTGACAATTTATTTGCGGAAGTGGCGTAGGTATTGGGAAAACAAAGACAGCCGAAAACACGAAGCGCGGAGTAGTCGGGGTGGGAAAGAAAGAGAGAATAATAGGGCGTGGTATTGGGTTTGGTTTTGGTGGGTCGAATATTGAGAAGGAAGGTGGCCATGTGCAGGGCTTCAGCCCAAAACTTGGGAGGCATAGATGATTGAATGAGAAGGGTGCGAACAATATCATTGAGGGTGCGAAGAGAACGCTCGGCTTTTCCATTTTGAGGGGAGGTGTAGGGACATGAGAATCTAAGAAGAATGCCATGTTGTAAGAAGAATGTACGGTTGTTAATGTTATCAAACTCACGACCGTTATCACATTGGATAAAACGAATGGGAAGGAGGAAGTGGACAGAAACATAGCGTTGAAAATTAAGAAAAAGAGAATGAACCTCTGATTTGTTACGAAGAGGAAAGGTCCATACGAAGTGGGTGAAATCATCTAGAATGACAAGGTAGTATTTAAAACCAGAAACACTTGCAATGGGAGAGGTCCATAAATCACATTGTATTAACTCAAGGGGATAAGTGCTACAAGAGGTAGATGAACTAAAGGGAAGACGAACATGTTTGCCTAACTGACACGACTCACAAAACGCAGAATTATGAGAATCCCTATTACATGGTATGTGAAATTCACTAAGCAAAGAAGCTAAAACAACAGGGTTGGGATGGCCCAAGCGACGATGCCAGAGATCGACGGAGGCCAGCATGGATGTAGGAGGGGCGGCTGCAGGGACTCCATTAAGAGAGTATAGATCACCGGAGCTATTGAAGCGAGCGATCTCGGCCTTGGTCAGGTAATCCTTCACAGATAAACCAAAAGGGTCAAATTCGGCAGAAACTAGATTGTCGCAAGTAAATTGGCGAACAGAAATTAGGTTTTTAATGAGGGCGGGTGCAACTAAAACATCACGAAGTAGAAGGGGTTTAGTGGAAGAGGGAAGTTGAGCCTGACCAACACAATATATGGGAATAGATGAGCCATCACCTAGAGTAATGGAAGGAAAAGGAGAGGTAGTGCAAGAAGATAACCAATTACTCGAGGCAGACATATGACTAGAGGCCCCGGAATCAAAGATCCATTCCGTACCTGAGTTTCCTTGCGCAGCAAAATTATTCATGGCCTGGAGAAAAGCAGCTTGATCCCAGCTTGGCGTCGCAGGTGAGGGTGGCGTCGGTAGCAGCGCCGGTTGCTGTGATGGTGCCGGCAGCAGAGCCGACGGGGGTGTGTAGTACGCGGCGCCATCGGCGAAGTAGGGTGACGGAGGACCATAAGGAGCATACGTCGGAGCCGCGTGATATGCATTGGCCAGCTGGGTTTAGAAACCCAGGAGCACCGGTGGGCGGACGGAGGCCAGGTTGCCAGGCGCCGGTATAGGCCGGCGGAGCACCGAGCGGGGACGGAGCAGACCATGGCATGGGCCACGCCTGAACAAGGCCCGTCCAAGGATCATGCGGAGGACGCCAAGTGGCCGCAGATGGAGAACTGGCAGGTGGTGCGGCGCTCGGTGGTGGCGGTGTCGAAGGAGGCGTCGAGCGAGTCGTCGGTGGCCGGTAGATGGGGTTTTTCCCTCTGTAGTTTGGACTAGGGCGCCAGCCTGGTGGTGGTTGAGCGGACGCCGCGGGCGGTGCAGCAGCAGGAGCCTGCATAGGGGGCGCTGGTGAAGCCGGCGGAGGAGGACGAGCCGCAGCATGGAAGACCTTGGGGCGAGAGTCCTTGCAAGCTTGTGTTTCCGCCGCAAGCTGGAGCAGGGAACGAACTTCAGCAAAGGTAGGCGGCGGCCGGATCATCGGGATGAACGAGGCTTGCTTGTCAAAGTCTTCGCTGAGGCCGACGACGATGATGTTGATAAGCTGTGAATCGCTGACTGTATCGCCGAGTTCGCGAAGCTCGTCACCGATGGCTTTAACGCGCTGGCAGAACAAGTTCACCGGGGCATCCCCTTGCACCAGATTGCGAAGCTCGGTGTGGAGGGCGTTTTTCTGAGCATCGGTGTTGCTTTGGAAGAGCTGGCGGAGGGAGGTCCAGATGTTGGCAGCGGTGGCGCCGTCGTGATCGAGCATGTTGAAGATCTCGGTGGTGATGCGGGTGTAGAACCACTGGACGATCGCGAGATTGTCTTTTACCCATTGCGGATCGTCGGGGCGGGGAAGACAGTCGGCGGCGATGTGTGAGCGCAGGTTGCAGCGGCCGAGGTGGAGATCGAAAAGATGTCTCCAATGATAGTAGTTGTGGGTGGCGAGATCAAGAACTATGGGGATGAAGGGGCTGACGTCGGTGATGGTGTCAGCGAGAGACATTGGGGCGGCGAGGAGGGGTGGAGGGTAGTTTTGTGGAGCTATGGAGAGGGCCGAAAGAGAGGCGGCCGCGGCGGCGGCAGCCTTGGTGATGATCGCGGCCCGGCGCTCGAAGTAGCCGGGCGGCGGCGGCGGCGGCTTCGGCGGCGCCATACCCTAAACCCTAGGACCGGGCTCTGATACCATGATAGATGAATAAAACTGTTTCTTATTGATTGATTTGGTGCAGCACACAAGAGTATATAAGAGGTTACAAACCGACTTGGGCTAAGGTTACAAACCGACTTGGACTAGAAGTCGTATAACATAATGACTACTCTAACACTTTCAACTTTTTGTCCATCCTTCTCGGAGTCACTTCCTGGCACATCTTCATTCTCTCGACAAGGTTAGTTGCCCCTCACATCTTTACCCCACCTCCCCCCACGGACACATCCTATCCCTTTCCTCTCTTCTTCCCCCTTCTTTCATTCTCCCGGCGTCTCCTCCGCCACCCATCTCCTTCCTAGCAGACGGTGCAGCGTGCGTGGTGCCTTGAGCCTAAACATTGAATGTTTGCTCCGAAGATATTTTGAAGAAGCAACATAGACTTGACAGATTGGACCGATCATACATAATTAAGAGCACCAGTTTGGTACTATAAATCTACGAGTTTTGCTTCCCCCCCCCCCAGAAAAGTTTATAGATTTTGATGCAGATTTAAAGTTATCCCTTCTGTATGAAAAAAGGTTACTAGATTGTTTTGATCTCTTGTTTGATCCATGGGAAGAATAGGTATTATAATTACTTGATCGTGAATGTATGAGAAAACTCCTTTTATGTAACTTTAAGATTCATGCAAACTTTTAAATTGAGGGTGCACCGGAGCAGAACTATCTTTTGCATCTTCAGAGGTCAAAAACAGTGCTCCAACAGATGATATAGATGTAAAAAAAATACATCCCCGCCTCCCGGAGATGTAAACTATACCACTTCGCGGTGCAAATTTACATGTCCAACTCGAGGAGATGTAAAATCCCGTCCACCCGCCAACCGCCCAACCGTCACTTCTTTCCCCTTCCGCACGACCAGCTGCCGCCCGACTCCTGCCCGCCCGCCTCCCGACCGCCGGTCGCCGCAGCCATGGCCGACGCCGATGACCCCGCCGCCTTCTCTGACTCCGCCGCCGGTGCCCTGACCCGCCTCGCCACGGATGCCGCCTCCGCGACACCTATCCCCAATGCGGCCGCCTCCGTCTCCATGCCACCACCGCCGCGCCAATTCGCCCCACCCCGGCCGGTCACCGTCACTCCAGAGGTTGCAAAGAATAAGGGGTCCACCAAGCCTCGCGGTGGAGGCATCAAGCGACTGGCGACGCGCGACCGCAAATCGGCGATGAACCAAGGTCGGCCGGCAAAAAAGTCGAAGCCGAACGCGGTTTCAGCGGTCGATTTGCAGCTGCCGGCGACCATGGAGTCCTCCTCCGGCCACGGTGCTCCTCGTCCACCTCCTTCTCCGCTGCCGGCGGCCATGGAGGAAGATGTGTCCACGCCGAACGCTACCGCATCCCACGTGTTCGATGATATGCCCCAAAGGTAAAAAAAATCTTGTGCATTTCTTTGTTGTTTTAATTGTCGATTCCAATAGAATGTGTAGTTGATTGTGTGTACATGCATTTGTAGTCTCGATGATGAAGCTTTCATGCGCGCCACAAATGTGACAAATGATGATTACTCACATGATGAGTATGCATCACAAGAATATGAAACTCCACAATATGGTGATGACAATCTTGACATGGATGATGAGGGCTTCGTTTTGAAGGGAAGAACCGCAGATTATACCAACAAAGAAGATGTGTTGATTTGCACCGCTTGGAAGAAAGTCTCTCAAGATGCAACCGTTGGGATCGACCAATCCACCGTCACATATTGGCAACGCATCAAGGAATTCTTCGGTGCGCGCAATACTAGCGGACACTATCGCTCAAGTGATTCCATTCGCCAACGTTGGGGCACTATCAACGCTGAATGTCAAAAGTGGTCGGGTTGCTTGGCAAATGTTGATTGCATGAACCCAAGTGGTTGCGGTGAAAGTGACTTGGTAATAATCGTGTGCTTGCTCCACTTTCCGAAAATATTGAAATGTTCACTAATTTGTTGATGACATCTTGATTGTTTTGTTGTAGAAATTTTTTGCGCAAGGATTGTTTCGAGAGAGGAACAACAAAGGAGAGAAGTTGAAGAAGAAAGAAAAAGCTTTCACTTTCCATCATTGCTACAAAGAGCTCAAGGATGAGGAGAAGTGGAAAACTAGAGAAGTTTTTTATGCTTCGAAGAAGAAAAGTGTGGTGGTGCAGGATGATGAAGATGCCCCAGGTGAGGACAGAAGGAGCCCCACTCCTCACTCGGCGACCAAGTCATATAAGCCCGATGGAACTAAGAAAGTGTTGAAGGGGTTGAAGGCCAGAGACAATGATCTCAAGGATGGATATGTTGCCATTGTCTTGGCGAGGAAAGAGCATGCAGAAGAAAATAAATTGTTGAAGCTCAAAGAAACTGAGGAGAGGAGTGAGGCCGACCGACGTAGGGCGGCGGCCGAGGATAAGAGGGCGGCGGCCGAGGAGAGAAAAGTTGAGCTTGAGGAGAGAAGGGCGGCGGCCAAGGAGATGAAGATAGTGGAGTAGAAGGCACTCAAGTTTATGTTCATGGACACATCCACTCTTGATGTCATGGCAAAGGCGTATGTCGAACTTTGTTGCGATGAAATGCTCATGAAGAAGCAAATGCTTATGAGAAGCATGATGGGAGGGGGAATGGGAGGTCCCATGGGAGGAATGGGAGGTGCCATGGGAGGAGTAATGGGAGGTCCCATGGGAGGATGAATGGGAAGTGGCATGGGAGGAGGAATGAGAGGTGGAATGGGAGGGTACATGAACATGATGGGTGGTGCCATGAATGGTGCATTTGGTGGAAACACAAGAGGTGGCTTTGGTGGCAACATGGATGGTGCCTTCGGAGGAATGGGAGGTGGAATGGGAAGTGGCTTCGGCGGCAACATGACCGACATGGGATGTGGCTTCGACGGCAACATGATGAGTGGCATGGGAGGTGGCTTCGGCGGCAACATGATGAGTGCCATGGGAGGTGGCTTCGGTGGCGACATGACCGGCATGGGAGATGCCAATGAAGGTGCTTCCGATGGAGTTCGCGGCAACGAGACTTCAACACAAGAAAATGGCGAGAAAGAAGCCGTTGATGATGATGAGACCACCGTCGACAATGGCACTAGTGAGAACGGAGAGGACGCAAATTGAGTGATGTCTATGTGCATTTTTATTTGTTGGGCCAACAACTTCGTTTGAGACAATTGACTTTTGCTTGTAAAATTTAAAACTATGATCGATAATGAGCCAAGCCAAAGTGAATTTTCGATCGATAATGCACTTTTGTTGCTACAATTATGAACATTTGATGTGCAAATGCGGTCGGCTGCAGATGAACAGTAGCCAAACAGCAGCCAAACAGCGGGCGGTCGGTTTTGCATCTCCAGTTTACATCACCTGTTGGAGTTGCACTTTTACATCTTCGTTTTGCATCTTTTGTTGGAGTTCGCTTTTTTTTAAGATGTAAAAAACCATTTTTTTTGTGATGTAAATTATACAATACCTACTTTTACATCTTTAAATTTAAATCATCTGTTGATGATGCTCTTAGGGGTCACAGCCTCACAGGTCGTTGCAGTCCGAGGAAATACCATGCTCCACTGCCTAGTCGGGTGGGTCATAGCTGTATACTATATGAATTGGTTTTGTTCTTCCCAAGGATCAATGACGTGCGGTTTAGCCAGTTTGCTAGCCATGACCAATAGGATGGATCCCCTGCTAGCCTACGCTACCGAGGAGGCAGGCAATTTCTTTGATTGTCGACGCGAATTTTTCTAGTACTTGTCAACGATGGGACAATATGTACAAGCGTGGATGTTTTGGATTTTTCAGACGCTTCTTTCTCGTTACTCCTCCTTAGTGCATAAAGCATGCACGTAGTTCTAATGATCTAAACAGTCTTATATTTATTTATAGTGAATGTATTTTTAAAAATATACTTCTTTTGTTTTTTAATATAAGTTTTTTCAGAGATTTCATTACATACATATGTATATAGACATATTTAAGAATATATACTCACTCATTTTACTCCGTACGTAGTCCGTAGTGAAATGTTTAGAAAGACTTATATTTAGAAACAAAGGGAGTATAACAAAATTTTAGTCAATCAAATCGGTAACCAGAATTACATGCACGGCCTATGCGGCGAGGCGGCGAGGCGGAGGGGGTAACACGTTAACTTTAATTGTAGTACGCGGTCAGAGGTTACTACCATGGACCATCTGTGCTTAGTGACCCTCTGATCGTCCAGCTAGGGCGACTTTGCTGGATATCCAAGCGTAGAAACAGTAGAAGTATTGAGGTAGAAGAGCACCCACGGCACGGCTCGGGCCGGTATTTCGGAGATTTGTTTGCAGCGGACAATGACGGAATGAACCATTGTATTTTGGAGACTTGCTTGCACCTCGATGGGCGAGAATGGTCAGCGTGCATCTATGCACCGTAAAATATATTGGAGGTTCATGCATCCGGATTTTGCTGATATATGATGAAACATTACAAAATCTTAAGATACACCTTCAAACAAGAAAAAAAATCCGATGAAACTAGGCAAAAGTTCAGCAAGTGCATTCTTATTTTTTTGGTACACAACGAAACATTATATTATGATACAGTTTGGAATCAAGCGAAAACCCAACAAATGTCATTAGGATAGAAAGTCATTTCTCCTTGACTGAAAAATACAATTGACCTCTAATCGCCAACACAGGTCCAACTTAAGTAGTGTGTTTATTTTCTATCCAATAATAGCCTTTCACCAAAATAAAAAAGGGGAGATATTGTTCACCTATACAAGTGTACATGCGCCCCGTATGGCCGGACTTGATCAGTGTTTTCTCATCGACGCTTTGCACCGGTTGGGGGATGTCCACCTATGCTTGCCGCTCCTCTTCCTGTTGGCGCCATGCTCGTGTAGTTCTTCCAGTCAGCGGCCAGGTTCCTAAGGTCATGCACCTTGTTCTCGAGTCCGATGCAGTAGATGGCGTGCATCGCACATATCCTGTCCATCTCTCTGTGGAACTAGCAGAAACCGTCAAAATCACAGTATCAAGGAACACAAACTTGATCTGTAGCTCACCAGCCGCGAGCTCGGCCTTGATCTCGTTCAACACCCCTTGGTTGTGGGCGGAGGGGAACTGCGACCTCGCTGCCAACCAACGCTTTAGCATCTCCACCGTCCGGTTCGTCGACCTGATATAATAGAAGCCGTTGTTTCCCACATTTGTCAGATCCTCGATATTGTCATTGAAGCGGTCGGTCGAAATTACCATGTCGGCATGAAGGCTGATGTGCCGAAACGGGTTGCGCAACCGCATGACATCCACATCCTGCCAACAATATTAGTAACTGAATATGCATAACCTAAACATAGAGTGTGACACTAGTAGAAAACAGGGGTTTGATCCTGGCCAGATCAGAGCATTAGTCCCGGTCGTGTTACGAACCGGGACTAATGGGAGCATCAGTCCCGGTTCGAGAGGCTAGGACGCCGGCCGGGCCTCGGCAGGCATCAATCCCGGTTCGACTGGGACCTTTAGTCCCGGTTCCAGTCACCAACCGGGACTAAAGGGGTTGCTGCCTTTTAGTTCCGGTTGATGTCTGGAACCGGGACTAAAGTGGTTGCCTATATATATGCACGCCCCCCCCCCATCTCCTCTGTTTTTTGGCCGTTGAAGGATGGAGGTGTGGGCTACTCTGTTTTTTGCCTATATATGCACACGAGGTGTTCGATGAAATGCCGGAGCCACAATTAAGCTTCCTCCTTTGTTCTTCCTCCAAGCTCCATTTCCCCCAAGATTTGTCTAGGTTTGATGGTGCACCAACTATCCAAGTGTTCTAAAAAGGTTAGCAACTTCATCCTTTCATCTCTCACTGCTAGTTTAACTCATTTCAAATGCTCTAGAAGTAGTGTGGTTTGTGGGTTTTAGTGGAGGAGTGTATGTGTGAGTTTATTTGATTTAGATGCACAATTTGAGCTCAAATTAACTTCTTAGTTTGCACATGTGTAGGGTGCCGTCCCGTCCCCGGCCCCGTCCTCACCGCCGTCGATTGCCCGCGCCGATCTCGTCGCCGGCACCATCGTGGTGAGCCTCTTGTTCTTATATTTTTTTAAAAGAAAAAATTCTTACTTGTATGATTTAGATAGCTACTTGTATAATTTTCTTACTTGTATTATTGTTTGTTATTATATAGTGCCATGGTTTTGGTATCTGCCCCCGTCAGCTCTCGTTCGGTCTATGATTCGGATGTGGTATGTTATCTTTTATAACTATTTGTTTCATTTAGTTTTTATGACAATTATGCCGACCAACTTGACATAGATGTTTTTACGTAGGAGGTATGTGAACCAGAAATTCCAACCGACCCTTTTGTCGAGAGGTTAAATTTAGTTAAAAAAAAACAATTATTTGAAAGAAAAATTGAAAAGGATTGAAGAAGAGAAGATGAAATTGGAGTTGCATGTTGCCGATGTCGTCGATCTACACAAGATCCAGATGGATGCAATGCGCTTGAAGATTAGAAAGATTAGAAAATATGCCATTGATAAAGAGCCTTGGTATCATTATGATGTTGGATCAATTGTTACCTTAGTTGCTATTTTGATCGCATTTATTGTTGCATTTAAATGTTTTACATAGTTGTATGTTAGTTTCAATGTATGTTTTAATTAGATGCTTTAGAGAGCTGTATGTTGTTCTATGAGAACTATGTATGAACTTTATGTATTTATTTTTTCAGTAATAACATTTGATCACTACTGTACTTTGGTTTTAATGTGATGATGAACTTGTATTAATTTGGTCATTTCTCTATTCATGATGTTCTATAATGGTTTTTGATATACTTAATTATATAATGCACGCAGATGAACCGGCAATGGATGTACGGTGACCGACGCACCTCTGACTACATTACGGGCCTGCGTAATTTTCTCGAAGTGGCTATGGCAAACAAGCAGAATGGTTTTATGTATTGTCCATGTACTGTCTGTGGGAATACGAAGGATTACTCTTCCTCGAAAACCCTTCACTCCCACCTGCTTGAGAAGGGTTTCATGCCACACTATAATGTTTGGACAAAGCACGGAGAAAGAGGGGTTATGATGGAAGACAACGAAGAAGAAGAGGATGATGACAACTATCCTATGTACCCTGAATACGGTGATACTGCAACGGGGGAAACTGAAGATCAAGAGGCACCAGATGTGCCCGCTGATGATCTTTGCCGGGTCATTGTTGATGCACAGAGAGAATGCAAAAGTGAAAGGGAGAAGTTGAAGTTCGATCGCATGTTAGAGGATCACAAAAAGCAGTTGTACCCAAATTGCGAAGATGGCAACACAAAGCTCGGTACCACACTGGAATTGCTGCAATGGAAGGCAGAGAATGGTTTATCTGACAAGGGATTTGAAAAGCTACTGAAAATAATGAAGAAGAAGCTTCCAAAGGATAACGAATTGCCTGACAGTACGTACGAAGCAAAGAAGGTTCTCTGCCCTCTAGGATTAGAGGTGCAGAAGATACATGCATGCCCTAATGACTGCATCCTCTACCACGGTGAGGAGTACGAGAATTTGAATGCATGCCTGGTATGCGATGCATTGCGGTATAAGATCAGACGAGATGACCCTGGTGATGTTGAGGGCGAGCGCCCAAGGAAGAGGGTTCCTGCCAAGGTGATGTGGTATGCTCCTATAAAACCACGGTTGAAACGTATGTTCAGAAACAAAGAGCATGCCAAGTTGTTGCGATGGCATAAAGAAGACCGTAAGAAAGACGGGAAGTTGAGAGTACCCGCTGATGGGTCGCAGTGGAGAAAAATCGAGAGAGACTAGTCGGACTTTGCAGGTGACGCAAGGAACTTATGGTTTGGTTTAAGCGCAGATGGCATTAATCCTTTTGGGGAGCAGAGAAGCAATCATAGCACCTGGCTTGTGACTCTATGTATCTATAACCTTCCTCCTTGGTTGTGCATGAAGCGGAAGTTCATTATGATATTTCACTGTTTGAAAGAATAAAATGTAACACAACTAAAAAAATGTAACGAGAAAAAAAAGAATGCAATATTTCTCAACAGTTTGTGCAATTGTTAATGGCATGCGGGGTAGCTTACGGTGGAGAGATAATTGTGGCCAAACTGAAGGTAACGTTGTGGGACCTCGAGCCTAGCACAGATGAGCTCGAGTTAGCTCTTGGTCATGAAGCAGTTAGCAGAACTGACGTTGGTAGAGGTGACCTCATGGAGGTAGCAGTGCGGGTGCACGGCCTCGTAATGGGCCAAGGTAACGGTGTCCATAGCAATGATGAGGGTGTGATTGAGGAGGTGTACGATGCCCTCGCCGTTCTTGAAGCTCGCGATCGAGGAAGATGTCAAGAAGAGAGCCTGGCCGCGCCCATGCCTCGTTCACCGATGTGATGATCATCGTGCCGTCATCGGTGGTCACCTTAGTCAGCAGAGCTGCGAGACCTTTGAATTTCTCCTCTTGGATGCAAAATATAAGGGTGTGGCTATGGGTCAGGTGACTGAATTACAAATTTGGGTCAGTCACTTTTTTTTGCCACACACCCTGGCTCGCTCAGCCCTCGCTTGTCCGATGGGTTCTTGTCGTGGCCAACATACATAGGCTGGCTAGCTCAAGCTTGTTGCTAGATGTATTCCGTCAATGACACAAACGTACATGAGAAGATAGCTACTAGGGATGTGTTTGGTTACGTGCATAAGGCCCAACCAGGCCGCGCGGGAAGGAAACATGCTGATTGGTTGCCCGCATACACTGTTCGGCCTGCATGGCACAAACTTTAAAGCAGCCCCGAGCCAGGCCGAACAGCTACGTCCTAATTGATAGTTTCTGGAGAGCTAGGCCCGGCTGAGGCAAGGGGGGGATGCGGCGCTAAGCTCATGCGGCCAGGGAGATGGCGCGAGCTCGCGCGCGTCTCTGAAAAATCGGCGGGAGGATTTCGGCTCACCTCCCACCGATTTGGTCGCCCCTATTGAGTCCCCTCTTCTCACCGCCCAAAGTCTCGCCACCCTTCTCCCCCCTTTCGAGCTTTCCCGCCGACACGTATCGGCACCGATGAGCAGGTAAGCGGAGCTCCTTCACCGACCGGCGGTCCACGGCGGTGACAACCCTGTTCTCAACTTCTTCGACCGTTCTAGCATCCTTCCCGAGCTGCAGCCATGGCCTCTGTGAGTTGAATCGCCCCTTTCTCTGTGTTTGTTGTAGCAAGATATGAGAGGATGTGGTGGTGATAGAGCTGCGCAGATGGTAGATTGTGATGTTGTGGTAGCTATTTGTGGTGGATTCATAGCTAGTTCTGGTGAATTCGTAGCATGCTAGAGTAGCTATTTGTGATGAACACACATGATTCATAGCTAGTTGTGATGTTGTGCTAAATGTTGGTGATGGGTTCATAGCTAGTTATGATGCATGATCCCCTTTCACAGGTCGTCCGGTTGTGATGTTGTGTGCTATGCTTAGTGTCAATGCGTACTACGATTGTAGGACATGACCTCGCAGACGCAAGATCTTAGTCAGGCCCTTGTCCCGTCCGACAGCCAGTTCGATGTGTCCTATGTCGAGGACTTGCTGCCCGTCCTCGATGAGCACATGCCTGCTGATTCAGAGGTGTTCGAGGTATCAGCCGGTGGTTCCCTTTTCGTGCCAGTTGTGCTCATTGAGCCAACTGTCGCTGCTGCTGCCGCTGCACTGACGGCGGGAGCAAAGGAAAATAAGGATGGTAGGGGGAATACATGAAGTGGCAGCCGTTCATGTCCACGTTCGTGCTGAACAAGATGTGTGAGCTCATCGCTAGTGGGGTTAGGACTGACAAGGGCTTCAAGGAGGTGCACTTGAACACCGTTGTGAAGCAGGTGTTCGAGTTCTATGGCTAGGAGGTGACCGCCACCCAGGTGTACAACCACCTCGGGAAGTGGAGAGCTCGATGGATCCAAGTGTCCAACCTCAGAGACCTTAGCAGCGCCTCATGGGATCAGGGCACTTCCTCTATCGTTCTGGAGGCAGAGCACTACACCGGCCATGTCGCGGTTAGCTCACTGCACCCTTGTTTTTCACAATATCAATCATTGCCTACTCGCAACTAACAACACTTGTTCTTCTATCTTAGGATCACCCCAAGGACGCTGAGTTCCTCAACACACCCATCCAGAACTATAACCAGATGCAACACATCTTCTCCTTTGTCCTGGCAACTAGCAAGCATGCCATGGGCTCCGATGAGGCTCTCGTTTCTCCTTCGGCCTGGCAACCGCCAAGCATCCCAGGCACCCCGGATGCAGAGTCTGTCCTTGATGGCCCTGACGAGCCATTTGAGCATGTCCCTGTGGTCGATAGGAAGAGGAAGAGGGGCGGTCTGATGGAGGAGGAGATCAGTGTCTTCACCAGCATGATTGCAACCGTGAAGGAGGTGGTAGCAAGTCTCTCGACGTCCACCCTAACCTATACAGCGCCGTCATGGAGCAAGGTGGCTTCAGCGACGAGGCTCTCATGGCAGCTCTGAGCCACCTGTTGGACAACAAGGCCCAGGGTGTTGGGTTTGTTGCCATGGCAGTCGTCCACATGGTGCTCTGGCTCGGTAGCTAGCTGGGCAAGCACTACTACTAGAACTTGCTGCTGGTTACCGCGTGCATGATCCTGGACGACGATGGTGATGGTGACGACGATGACGACGTACATTTTGTGTAGCTATGGCTTGAAAATTGTTTGATGGTTTGTATATTTTGTTGAGGTGGTATATACTAACCCCTCATGATACTTGCAGTGGTAGGATGACACCCTTTTTTGGATGTGGTGGTAGGATGACACCATAGTAGTTCTACGTTGAACTTGCTATGCCATATGATCATGCATGCTTACTACTTCTGCTACATTGCTTGCTGCTTGATTTCTCCATTGCTTGCCGCTTGATTGCTCCTTTGCTTGCTGCTTCAACTGTTACTCTTGTGCACTACTAGGACAAAGGGTATGCGGTGTTCGTCGGGAGGGCACCAGGGGTTTACAGTTCATGGGAAGGCTTGCATTAAACAAATTTCATCTTACAACAACAACAACCATAGAGGGTTTAAGACTAGGCAGCGGTAGAAGATGCTTACGCCAAGTATGTGTGAAAGCATGCATGAATAGTTGAAGTTGGCAACGTTGTAGTTGGCAAGGTGGTGCCACACTTAGGGGTGAAGAACTTCAGTTCGTCGCCATTGCAGTGCAGTGACATTGGTGTGGTAGATGTGATCATGTGTAAGGTAACCTCACCACATAGGGTATAATGTTAGCACACCTCGCGCCGTGTGTGCAACCAAACATCGTGCTCATGTGTAAGTTCAAACAATACAGGCAACCAAACACCATGTGCAAAGCTATCCCCTAATGCGAGAGAACTAGATGCGGGCAACCAAACAATGTGCATATGTCGATTTTTAGCCTGTTTTCCTTCAACTAGGCTCCGTTGAGCCAGGCTGAGCTAGCCAAGCCCGGCTCATACGGCTACCAAACAAGCCCTAGTTGTATCCGCCGAACGCAGGGAACGTATGTGACAAAGCGTGACCCAAGATTGGATGGTGACTAGCGTGTCAAACAAGCACATATTAGTATGATAGACCTATATTTAAGGTAGTACAACATTAGCTACAGATGATTCTTTTTTTCGCGAATATGCAAAAGCCTTGTATACAGGCCCGGGCTCATGGTTGTGCAGGCTGTGCCGTTGGCACAGGGCCACCAATTTCAAGGGCCCCGAGTTGCGTAATACGAGTACAACACACCATCTCTTAGGCGTGCCCGGAGCAGCGACACAAAGGCGAGCATGCCTCTCACCCAGGTGCATTTTGACATACGCGTGTGACAAGGCCCGCATGCAGCAGCCAACGCGTGGACGTGGAGGCCCTGCCGTGTGGACTAGTGGATGAGATTGAATAGTACTCCAGCGCCACGTTTGTTCATGGCTTCATGCTTGTACGAAGTTCATCCCACGTTTGTTCCTCTTTTCTCATCCAGGTTGCAAGCAAAAATACGGCGATTTGATCAAACAAGTCAAGCCTACCACGCATGATCCTCGGCCATTTGATGTGGCGACCGTGATCATGTGCCCGTGAGTTTCATGATCCACAGTCTGCCTAGCAATTTTGTTTTCTGCGAAAATGTTGCTTCTGTAAGTTCTTTTCATCTTTGTATACATGTGCATTGATTGCTTTACAAGTCTACACTGTTTAAAGATCCAAGTCGTCTTTAGAAATATGATGACTCTGGTTACCCTTTTTTGATACAATCTGGTTACTAAAAGCGCAATAAACTACAAAGAATAGAGGATTTAATTGTATCTCGGTAAGGAGTTGTGGATAGGCCCCATTGTTGAGTTTGGCATATACATTTTTATAGTTCTATTTTTCATTCAGATAGGCCCAATTCTAGGGTTTGGCACAAGGCCCTGAATTTTGCCGGCCCGGCCCTGCTTGTGTATCATTGCATTGATAGGAAGAATAAGAATATAAGGGTTGATTACATAATGGAGAAATGGAAATGGCGAGCTAGCATGTACACAAGGATGACATGCGTCATTGAGCATGACACACTGGAGTGGCGGTGTGCCAACCGCGGCTGCCGAAGCCTATGCCTCTCGCAAGATTAGGGCAAGCCCTGCTGTGCCGGCACGAGCCCACAGCCGTGCCTCCTCCTGGATCGTGCTCACGACGCGTCCTACGACAGGAGAGTCGCCGTCAAAGAGGCAGCCGTTGCGGTGCCTCCAAATGTGCCAAGCGGTGAGTATGGCGATTGAGGCAAGGCCGCGTCGGAGACAACTCGTGGTACTGGAGATGGCCCAGGAGAGCCAGGCGATGAACTCCTCGTCGTGACTGGGGATCGTGACGGTGGATCGGCACCATGAAAGTACCTCGTGCCAGACTTGGCAAGAGAAAGAGAATCCCGCAATAAGGTGCTGCATAGCCTCGGGTTCTTGGTTGCCAAGTGGGCAGAGCTACACATGATTCTTGTACTCTCATTTAGGCTCGCCCATCTAGTTTTTTCATCTTACCTCCACTGTCTAAGGGCTTTCTCTTTCTGGCCAGCACGATCTTGCACCCATGCAGCGAGCGACTATTAAACGTCATCCAATGCCACGTGGTTGAGTAAATGTAATTATATATGCAAGAAAAAAATTAATAGCGTAATTTCGCAAGAAAATTTCTTAAAAATAAATGAAGTAGCTGCATAGGTATTACCCTTCCAGAAGAAACAAAATTTTTAAAAATAATGTAAATAATTGCACACAATTTAAACATAAATTACGTCTTTTACAATATATAAGAATAAACATATAATAGTGAACTTTAAAAAAAGGAATGAAGTAGTGGCATTCGAATTGCCATTAAAGAAGAAACAAAATAAAATAAAAAATTAAACAAAATTAAAATCAAAATAATGAAGGTTTCTATTAAATAATGAATTAGTGGCTTTGGTATTACTCTTTAAGAAGAAACAAAATGCAATAAAAAAATAAAAATAAAAATAATGATATTTTGTAAAAAAAGAAGGAATTTTGATGACACTGATATTATGCTTTAAGAATAAATAAATTGAAAATTATTATAACAAATAATGACAAAATGTGCACACAATTTACATTGAAACTGCGCTTTTTTATAATATGCAAGATTAAGCATATAATAGAAGAGTTTTCATTAAAAATAAGATTTCTCGGGAGGAATAAATTAGTTGCATTGGTATTGCCATTAAAGAAGAAAGAAAATGAAATATAGAATAAAATAAATAAAATAATTAATTTTTCGAAGAAATAATGAATTAGTGGCTTAGCTACTTCCCTTTAAGAGAAAAAATGAAATAAAAACTAAAATATAATCAAAATAACCTAATTTTTTAAGGAAGCATGAATTAGTGGCATTGATGTTACCCCTTAAGAAAAAATGGAAAGAATATTTAAAATAATAAATGAAAAAAATTGCACACAATATGCAAAAAATGCGCCTTTTGAAATATGCAATGATAAGCATATATAGGTGAATTTCAACAAAACAAATTCTAAGAAGAAATGAATTAGTGGCGAATGTATGCCCTTAAAGAAGAAAAAATGAAATAAAAGCTGAAAATATAAAAATAGTTTTTGTAAAATATAATGCATTTGTAGAATTAACCTTTAAGAAGAAAGAAAAAAAACAAAACTTTGTACTGAAAATGCACTATTTTAATATGTAGGAAATAAGGATATAATAGTGCATTTTTACACAAATATAATTTATACACATATTATACCGTACTTACGCGTATATATTTATATTCACCCAACATCCAAAATATACCCACTAACATATTTAGAAAAAACATAAGCATAAAGGCACACAAACGGCCAAATAAGAAAAGTGTAACATACTTCAGCCCCCAAAAAATCGACTGAACCAAAATAGGGGTTAGTCAAAAAAAGTTCAGCCCAATACAGGACAACACACACAACGGGAAATAAATAACTAGCACGCATCTTGGAGCAGCAATAAATGGTCAAAAAAACCGACTGACCCAAATTTTGAACCCCAGTCATTGCCACATCAGTGTCCAATGTTGACTAAGGGAATGTTGACTTTGTCGGGGAAAAATGAATGTTGACTTTAGCCGACCCTATTCGTCTTTTTTAGCCTATTCTTTATCCGACGCGATTCCACTGCCCAAAATTTCCACTGAACGCTCGCAAGAAATTGGAATGTCTCAACTCCTAAGAAATACTCCGTCCGTCCGTCCCACATTACCACTAGTAGAAAAAGGGCCATTTGTCCCGGTTCGTAAGGGCCTTTAGTCCCGGTTCTGGAACCGGGACTAAAGGGTCGGGACTAAAGCCCAAAACCTTTAGTCCCGGTTCGCTTACGAACCGGGACCAAAGGGGCTCCACGTGGCCGCTGCGGGAAGCCCAGGCAGGAGGACCTTTAGTCCCGGTTGGTAACACCAACCGGGACCAAAAGGCATCCACGTGGCGCTGCCTGGGGCGGGGGAGGGAGGACCTTTAGTCCCGGTTGGTGTTACCAACCGGGACCAAAAGGCGGCCACGAATCAGCAGCTCGCAGTCGTTGGGTTTTGTTTTTTTTTTGGAAGGGGGGTTTTTGGGGTTTTGGAGGGTTAATTTAGGGGTTTCATATTGTGTTAGCGAGCTAATAGAGAGAAGTGACCTCTCTTTTTCCGTGCTTGGTCGACGCTAGCTACTACACATATAGAGAGAACTCGACGCTAGCTAGTAAGCAAATAAAGGAAACCATTAATTACACAAGATCGTCATGAACATATATAGAGAAGTGACATCTCTTTCTTCGTGCTTGGTCGAACAACAAGTTTTCGTATATCTATCCGACGCTGCTACATATGTACAATATATAACATCCCTTACAACAATTTCAATTTCACATGGTATTCTCCTTGTTCAGGTATGACGTGGTCAAGAAAGAATCCCGCCAATTCCTCTTGAATTGCTCGTATGCGATCATGTGGTAGGAGTTCATCCCGCATCTGCCAGATCTAATTTAAAGAAGGGGTCAATACATATATATGAATGAAACTCAACACAATTGATGGTAATATATAAAATAAAATTGTGAATATTGTTTACGTACTTCAAATTGTTTCTCAGAGGAGGCCCGTTCAGAGGTATAGTAGCGAATGAACTCGCATACGTAGTATCCACATAAATGAGTGTTGGGTGCCTGCAACAAGCACTTTACGGGAATAGAGTTCAATCAAACTGATAAGCAAGCATGATAATGGTATTGATGAAACTAGAATCAATGAGAGATGCGCGGAACTAGCTAGTACTACTTACTTTGGGGTGTGTAAATCGCAACTCCTTCTTCAGACCCGGAACCTTAGCGGTGAACGTTTTCCAAACCCTGGCATGCAAAGAAAATGATTACTTGATATCAGGAAATGAACGAAAGTTGCCGATATGGTCCCGGTATTGATTGAACTTACTTCTGGAGCATTGCAGTCATGTCCGCATAATACTTGGGATCTTTACGGAGCGAGTCTAAGACAGTTACTAATGCCCCGTCAAGGTTAATGGATAGCATAATATAGTGGAAGCTGCGCACGCATAACTCATCAATTACATTACTTAACCACGAGTAAGCGGAACCGAATATGCAGAAGACAGTAACACTCACTTGAAGTTGTAAGGAAAGAGTATGTCCCTTTTGTTTTGATGTTTAAGGAACGTTTGTAGTAAGTTGTTCTCGGTATCTTCAGCCGCCTTTCGTACCGACCATTCATTTACGGTATTTGGGCTAATGAACTCAACGTCGAAGATTCCTATTTTTTGGCATTCGACCATCTTCAATCTGCATAATATAGTGAGGATAGTTATATATACATGCAATGAACGAGCTGAGCTAGAGACTTAATTATAGAAGTAATACTTACAAACAGTAGCAAGTCATGAGTTGTTTGTCGAGGGCCTTTTGATTGTATAATTGAAATAACTCCACAAATTCAACAGGCAGCAGGTCGACTCCAGGGAAGTCATGCTCTTTTTTAATTCCAACTAACAAACTGTCTTTCCCAGACTTCCTGCAGGTTTCCATGTACCAGTCATGCAATTTTTGCATCATCGTTGTTTGATGAGGATGATCAGGTTTGACGAGAGGCTTCCCGTGCTCGTATCTAAAGACGTCTACTACCTCAGCCGTTTCAAACTGTACATCATCGGGCAGGTAATCATCAAGAGTGGTACCGGGCAGTAGCACCGGATGATTAGCGATATCGCTAGACACCTTGAGCGGGGGGCACGATTGCTTCTCCTGTTCGCCGAGCTGGGGAATTGTTTTCCCACTTCTTCGTTTTTTCGCTCTTGCAGCACTGGAAGTACTTCCCGACTGCTGCGCTTTAGCATGTGTCTTAGTAATTATGCGGTCATAGTTGGAATCCAGCGGAGGCGGTGGTGGTCGCTTCAGGGCATCGATAGTGCGCTTCACTTTCACCGGATCTAGCTTCTCCTTCGGAGGTGGAGTTTTCTTTGCAAAATGGTCCCTCACTTCGGCACGACATATGTCCTCGTTTTCCTGCTCGGTCCTCTCATATGGTAACTTTTCCACAGGCTTGAGACATGGACCGTATCTGAATTGTCTCCCGCCTCTCCTTGTACTGCTAGCCGCCGTAGCGGCGGCGTCTCTCTTCCGTCGTTGCTGAGGAGGCGGAGAAGGAGGCGGAGTGCTCTGACGCGCCGGAGTAGGCGAAGGAGGAGGCGGAGTGCCCTCACGCGTCGGAGGAGCCGGAGAAGGAGGCGGAGTGCCCTGATCACTCGCTGGAGGAGGAGGAGGAGGAGGAGGCGGAGTGCCCTGACTCGCCGGAGGAGGAGGAGGAGGCGGAGGCGTCCAGTTTGGAAGCTTGATGTACTGCTTCTGCCATAGACATGTACTCCTCAGAGCACGAACCAGCTGATTCTCCCCTTCACCTGTAGAGTGGTAAAGCTCGAGCTCCTCAAATCCCTCCATTACTTCATCCACCATCACAACAGCATAGCCATGTGGAATCGTAAGGCAGTGAAAAGTTCCGTTGGGTTGAGGAGGTGCAACAGAGCCGAGAGCCGCCTTGAAAGTGAGGTTATGGCATTTCGTCATAAGCTCGCAATTTTGAGCCTCCGTGATAGTATCCACGGGGTAGATAGGCTCCGTGAAGTCAGTCTGAACGGGCTCCGTGGAAGCCACGCTGCTTCTCCGCTGAGATGGCGGGGTAGCTTCTGGGGTAGCTTCGTGCCGCTGAGATAGTTGGCCGGCAGCTCGCTGGCTCTCAGCTTCCTCTAGCTTTTGTAGTCTTGCACTCATCTTCTGCATGTCGCTCAGCTCCGCTTTCCTCTTTCTCTCCCGGCTTCTGTAACCGCCTGCGTCGGGAAACCCAAACTTCCACGGAACGGAGCCTGGTGTGCCTCGTGTTCGTCCAGGGTGCTCAGCATTCCCTAGGGCCTCAGTCAGCTCGTCCTTCTCTCTGTCGGGAATGAACGTCCCTTCCTGCGCTGCGGTGATATACTTCTGAAGCTTCGCGACGGGTATTGCAAGTTGCTCGTCCGTCCAACGGCACTTCCCTGTTTCAGGGTCCAAAGTTCCCCCAACCCCGAAGAACCAAGTCCTTGAACGGTCTGGCCAGTTCAATGTCTCTGGTTCGACCCCTTTAGCAATCAGGTCATTCTCAGCTTTGTCCCACAACGGCCGGGCTTTGAGGTAGCTACCTGACCCCGTGTGATGGTGATACTGCTTCTTTGCAGCGTTGTTCTTGTTTGTCTCTGACATTTTCTTACTCTTGTCTGATGTCTTGTAGGCCACAAATGCGGGCCAGTGATCTCTTATCTTCTCAAATCGGCCGATGAATTCTGGAGTCTCACCTTTGTCGACAAACTTTGATTTCAACTCCTTCTTCCACCTCCCGAATAGATCTGCCATCTTCTTAAGAGCACACGCCTTGACCAGTGGCTCTATAACGGGCTTATTCGGATCCTCCTCTGGCGGTAGGGTGAAATTTGCCTTCAACAAGGTCCAAAGATCATCTTTCTGTCTATCGGTGACATAATCACCTTCAGGGGCGTTGTCCTTAGGCTTATTCCATTGCTTGATGCTGATCGGGATGTTGTCCCTAATAATAGCTCCGCACTGAGCAGAAAATGCGTCCTTGGTCCGCTTGGGTTCAATCGGTAGGCCATCGTCCGCGAGTGCTGTGATCGTGAACCTTTCATCCTTGCGCAACCTCTTCTTCGGGCCTCGTCTCGTTACCGAAGTTTGGCTCGATCCGGAGGGCTATAAAAGAAGAAAGAAGAGTTAATATATATATGTACATACCAAAACAATTAATGCATCAATTAGCTAGTCAGCACCTCCGGAGCCATCATGATCATGTCACCGGAGCCATCATAATCATGTCCTTCCTCCTCCATTGTTCCATCGGTGTCATTGAGAAACGACAAGACAGCATCACCTCCGGCGAGGATTATCTCCCCCAACAACTGTTCTTGTTCCAAGTCTCTTTGATCCATAGTTTCTGCAAATATTACAACATGGCAATTAATATACAAACATGAATGTCCGACGTCCGGACTGCCTCTCTCATGAATGTCCGACGTCCGGACCGCCTCTCTCATGAATGTCAAACAAGGGATTCTCTTAACCTTTAAGGGATTTAACAAAATGGCGCCATTCTGAATGTGCAGAAAATGGTCCATATTTTTCCTGATCTCATCTACCCTTCTATATGTCACGTTGTCTAGTGTCAAAGGATTCAAGAAAACCAAGGCTTCATCATTAGCCGGAAGTAACAGGCGCATAATGGTACGAAGCTCTCCAAAATTGTTTTGGAACGGAGTCCCGGATAGGATAATTAATTAGCTTTTTGGTACGAAGTTCAGCAAGAGCCTTCCGAATATCGCTATTTGGAAGGCCTTTGCTGAAATTCG
Source organism: Elymus sibiricus (assembly GCA_039707655.1). NCBI lineage: Eukaryota > Viridiplantae > Streptophyta > Magnoliopsida > Poales > Poaceae > Elymus > Elymus sibiricus. The sequence continues at coordinate 447,729,038 of CM077667.1, read as the reverse complement.
TACCAAAAAGCAAATTATTCTATCCGGAACTCCGTTCCAAAACAACTTTGAAGAGCTTCATAGCATCATACACATGTTACTTCCGGCTAATGATGAAGCCATGGATTTCTTCAATACTTTGACAGACAACGTGACATATAAAAGAATATATATAGATGAGATCAAAAAAAAATTGGATCAACTTGTGCACATCCATAATGGGGGCATTCTTGATAAATCTATGTTACCGGAGTTATCTATGTTACCGGAGGGGGTAGACGACAACGACGCTCACCCCTCATGTCATGTCCGACGTCCCCCCTCATGTCGAAGTTATCGGGGAGGGGGTAGACGACAACGACGCTCACCCCTCATGTCCGACGTCCGACGTCCCCCCTCATGTCATGTCGGACGTCCCCCTCATGTCGAAGTTATCGGGGAGGTGGCCTCGACAACGCTCTTTTAACTTGGTAAATTTGGGTGGCCTCGACAACTCTTCTAGGGTTTGGGGTGGCCTCAACAACGCTCTTTTAACTCATTTAACTTGGTAAATTTGGTTGGCCTCGACAACGCTTCTAGGGTTTGGGGTGGCCTCGACAACACTTCTAGGGTTTGGGGTGGCCTCGACAACGCTTTTTCAGTCCCGGTTTGGCGAGAGGGGGTTGATCGATCGACGTCCCCCCTCATGTTGGAGAGTTACCGGAGTTTTCTATGAACAAAAAAAATACTACCTATCACATCTCAGTCCCGGTTTGGGTGGACTCGAGTGTTTGGTCGGGCGAGAGGGGGTTGATCGACGTCCCCCCTCATGTCGAAGTTACCGGAGTTTTCTTCTAGGGGTTTGGCTGACCTCGAGAGTTTGTCAGGTAGGGGAGGGGGGGTAGGAGATCGACAACGCTTTTTTTCTAGGGTTTGCGTGGCCTCGAGAGTTGGTCGCCCGATATGTCCGACGTCCCCCCTCATGTCGATCTCCTCTCGAGAGTTTGTCGGGTAGGGGCGGGAGGGGGTAGGAGATCGAGGGCGACGGCGACATACATACATATAGCCACATACATACATGTTAAAAAATGCTATGAACAAAAAAATGCTATGAACAAAAAAATACATATAGCCACATATATGAAAAAAATACATATATGAACAAAAAAAATGCTATGAACAAAAAAACATCATATATACATCCATCCATACATACATATAGCCACATACATATATGTATACATTATATATGAACCAAAACATTCATCATATAAAAAAATCAACATATATATATATATATATATATATATATATAATTTGCACGGGCGGCGGCGGCTCACAGCGGGGGCGGCGGCGGCTCACAGCGGGGGCGGCGGCGGCGGCTCACGGCGGGGGCGGCGAGGGCGCCGGCGACGGCGACGGCGGGGGCGGGCCGGGGCAGGGGCGCGGCCGGGCGCGCTCGGGGGCGGGGCAGGGGCGTGGGCTCGGGGGCGGGGCAGGGCCGCGGGCTCGGGGACGACGACGGCGACGGCGACGACGGGGCAGGGGCGTGGGCTCGGGGGCGGGGCAGGGCCACGGGCTCGGGGACGACGACGGCGACGGCGACGGCGACGACGGGGCAGGGGCGTGGGCTCCGGGGCGGGGCAGGGCCACGGGCTCGGGGACGACGACGGCGACGGCGACGGCGACGACGGGGCAGGGGCCTGGCGATGGCGACGGCGTGGGCGGTGGACGGCGTCGGGGCAGCCTGGCGGCGTCGAGGAGGTCGGCGTCGTCGGGCGAAGTGGCGATGAAAACTGTGAAATTTCACAAGTGATGGTTATATACACTCAGCATTGGTCCCGGTTGGTGGCACCAACCGGGACCAATGCCACCCTTTAGTCCCAGTTGGTGCCACCAACCGGGACCAAAGGTCTCTTTTCGTCAGCCCAAAGGGCGGGAAGCAGAGACCTTTGGTCCCGGTTGGTGGCACCAACCGGGACTAAAGGGTGGCATTGGTCCCGGTTGGTGCCACCAACCGGGACCAAAGGTGGGCATTGGTCCCGGTGGGTGCCACCAACCGGGACTAAAGGGTGGTGCTGCCCGGGGCCAAAAGTTTAGTCCCACCTCGCTAGCTGAGAGGGCTCGAGAGTGGTTTATAAGCGCTGCTGCGCACACCGTCTCGAGCTCCTCTTAGCAGCAGGCTTACGGGCCTAATCGCATGACCTCTGCCTGTGGGCCTTCTGGGCCTTCTACGGGCCTGAATCCTGGCCCAACTAGATGGTTGGGTTTCTAGTCGTATTCAGGCCGTGGTGGCCCAGTAGGCGGCATTTTTTTTAATTTTTTCTACTTTTTTTGTTTTCTTTTTTGCTTTATTTATTTTCTTTTGTTTCTACTTACAGTTTTTCAATGATTCTTTTTGCTTTTAGGTCACAAAAATTATAAACTTTCTGTTAGTGCCATTAGTTTCCAAATTTGAATAGTTTAAATTTGAATTCTTTTAAATTGGTGTGAATCACTAGTTTGTGAATAACTTTACTATAAAAATAGATTTTTGAGTGATTCTTTTTCCTGCTATTTAATATTACTGTGTTTTATCATTATATTCAATTTGGTAAATTTTAGGTAATTTTAAATGTATGTTTTAACCAAAAACAGATTTTGTTATTTTAGTTTGCTATTAAAGTTTCTAAAAAAATTCTTATGAAAATTCTTTTTGCTATTAATGTTTTGAACAAAAAATACTTTGATAACTTTAGTTGCATAAATTTTATATAATTTTAGTTTCATAAATACTAGAGGTTTATAAAATATTTTTAGTTGATTCCTTTTGCTATTAGAGTTTTATAAAAGCTTTTTAGTTGATTCTTTTTGCTATTGAAGAATATTATAGTTTTATTTTAGTTGATCATAACAGAATTTTTTAATTAATTATTTTTAGTTCATTATTTTTGCTATTAGAGTTTCATAAAGGTTTTCTAGTTCATTCTTTTTGCTATTAGTTCATTCTTTGAGCTAAATGACCCTGAAATTGAAAAGCACTTCAAATGAACTCTGAAAAGGTTGAAAGTTGGCATGGTATCATCATTACACCCACATAGCATGTTCTAAAAAGTTGAGAGGGTTACGGCAAAAACTGGATGCACTTCATGTACAAAATGGACAATCTCTTTCGAAGTATCAGGGTTTCGGACGAAAACTCATCTGTTACAAAGGGATTTCATTTTTTTGAACTTATTTGAACTCCAGACTTTTTGTGTGTTCAAAATGCACCATTCAAAGCCACATCATCAATTTTCAACCCTTTCTGACTTCATTTCCTATTTTTCATGCATTTACTGATTTTTTAAGCTAAATGACCCTGAAATTGAAAAGCACTACAAATGATCTCTGAACAGGTTGAAAGTTGGCATGGTATCATCATTTCACCCACATAGCATGTGCTAAAAAGTTGAGAGGGTTACGGCAAAAACTGGATGCACTTCGTGTACAAAACGGACAATCTCTTTCGAAGTATCAGGGTTTCGGACGAAAACTCATCTGTTACAAAAGGCATTTAATTTCTTCACATGTAACTGCAATGATATAGTTGTGGAGAGAAAGTCTTCACTTTTTCTTCGCTTGTGTCCTTTGCTTATTGCGCCGTAACCATGGATAATCTTCATCGTTTAACAGGGTGCTTGAGTCAGCCTTGACTTTGAAGGGAGGAATTTCATGAAACTTTTCATAATCTTCAGACATGTCTGTCTTGCCCTCCAATCCCACGATGTCTCTTTTTCCTGAAAGAACTATGTGGCGCTTTGGCTCATCGTATGATGTATTCGCTTCCTTATCTTTTCTTTTTCTCGGTTTGGTAGACATGTCCTTCACATAGAAAACCAGCGCCACATCATTGGCTAGGACGAATGGTTCGTCTGTGTACCCAAGATTGTTGAGATCCACTGTTGTCATTCCGTACTGTGGGTCTACCTGTACCCCGCCTCCTGACAGATTGACCCATTTGCACTGAAACAAAGGGACCTTGAAATCATGTCCATAGTCAAGTTCCCATATGTCCACTATGTAACCATAATATGTGTCCTTTCCCCTCTTGGTTGCTGCATCAAAGCGGACACCGCTGTTTTGGTTGGTGCTCTTTTGATCTTGGGCGATCGTGTAAAATGTATTCCCATTTATCTCGTACCCTTTGTAAGTCAATACAGTCGAAGATGGTCCCCTGGCCAACGAGTACAGCTCATCAGAAACAGTGTTGTCACCCATGAGACGTGTTTGCAACCAACTGCCGAAAGTCCTGATGTGTTCATATGTAATCCAGTCGTCACACTGCTCCGGGTGTTTGGAGCGCAGAATATTCTTGTGTTCATCGACATACGGGGTCACCAAGGTAGAATTCTGTAGAACTGTGTAGTGTGCTAGAGACCAAGAATGCCCGTCCCTACATATTATTGAGTCCGCTCCTAACGTGCCTTTTCCAGTCAGTCTCCCCTCATACCGCGATTGAGGGAGACCAATCTTCTTAAGGTCAGGAATGAAGTCAACACAAAACCCAATGACATCCTCTGTTTGATGGCCCATGGAGATGCTTGCTTCTGGCCTAGCGCGGTTACGAACATATTTCTTTAAGACTCCCATGAACCTCTCAAAGGGGAACATATTGTGTAGAAATACAGGGCCCAGAACGACAATCTCGTCGACTAGATGAACTAGGACGTGCGTCATGATATTGAAGAAAGATGGTGGGAACACCAGCTCGAAACTAACAAGACATTGCACCAAATCACTCCTTAACCTTGACAGAATTTCTGGATCAATCACCTTCTGAGAGATTGCATTGAGGAATGCACATAGCTTCACAATGGCTAATCGAACGTTTTTCGGTAGAAGCCCCCTCAATGCAACCGGAAGCAGTTGCGTCATAATCACGTGGCAGTCATGAGACTTTAGGTTTTGGAACTTTTTCTCTGCCATATTTATTATTCCCTTTATATTCGACGAGAAGCCAGACGGGACCTTCATACTGAGCAGGCATTCAAAGAAGATTTCCTTCTCTTCTTTGGTAAGAGCGTAGCTGGCAGGACCTTCATACTGCTTTGGATGCATGCCGTCTTTTTCATGCACACGTTGCTGTTCCTCCCGTGCCTCCGGTGTATCTTTTGTCTTCCCATACACTCCCAAGAAGCCTAGCAGGTTCACGCAAAGATTCTTCGTCACGTGCATCACGTCGATTGCAGAGCGGACCTCTAGGTCTTTCCAATAGGGTAGGTCCCAAAATATAGATTTCTTCTTCCACATGGGTGCGCGTCCCGCGTCGTCAGTCGGAACAGATAGTCCGCCAGGACCCTTTCCAAAGATTACTTGTAAATCATTGACCATATCAAGTATGTGATCACCAGTACGGAGGGCGGGCTTCTTCCGGTGATCTGCCTCACCTTTGAAATGCTTTCCTTTCTTTCAACATTGATGGTTGGTCGGAAGAAATCGACGATGCCCCAGGTACACATTCTTCCTGCATTTGTCCAAATATATACTGTCGGTGTCATCTAAACAGTGTGTGCATGCGTGGTATCCATTGTTTGTCTGTCCTGAAAGGTTACTGAGAGCAGGCCAATCGTTGATGGTTACAAACAGCAACGCATGTAGGTCAAATTCCTCCTGTTTGTGCTCATCCCACACACGTACACCTTCTCCATTCCACAGCTGTAAAAGTTCTTCAACTAATGGCCTTAGGTACACATCAATGTCATTGCCGGGTTGCTTAGGGCCTTGGATGAGCACTGGCATCATAATGAACTTCCGCTTCATGCACAACCAAGGAGGAAGGTTATAGATACATAGAGTCACGGGCCAGGTGCTATGATTGCTGCTCTGCTCCCCAAAAGGATTAATGCCATCTGCACTTAAACCAAACCATACGTTCCTTGCATCACCTACAAAGTCCCCCCACCTTCTCTCGATTTTTCTCCACTGCGACCCGTCAGCGGGTGCTCTCAACTTCCCGTCTTTCTTACGGTCTTCTTTGTGCCATCGCATCAACTTGCATGCTCTTTGTTTCTAAACAGACGTTTCAGCCGTGGTATTATAGGAGCATACCACATCACCTTGGCAGGAACCCTCTTCCTGGGGCGCTCGCCCTCAACATCACCAGGGTCATCTCGTCTGATCTTATACCGCAATGCACCGCATACCGGGCATGCGTTCAAATGCTCGTACTCACCGCGGTAGAGGATGCAGTCATTAGGGCATGCATGTATCTTCTGCACCTCCAATCCTAGAGGGCATAGAACCTTCTTTGCTTCGTACGTACTGCCGGGCAATTCGTTATCCTTTGGAAGCTTCTTCTTCATTATTTTCAGCAGCGAACTAAATCCCTTGTGAGATACACCATTGTCTGCCTTCCATTGCAGCAATTCCAGTGTGGTACCGAGCTTTCTGTTGTCATCTTCGCAATTTGGGTACAACCCTTTTTTGTGATCCTCTAACATGCGATCGAACTTCAACTTCTCCCTTTCACTTTCGCATTCTCTCTGTGCATCAACAATGACCCGGCGAAGATCATCATCGGGCACATCGTCTGGTTCCTCTTGATCTTCAGCTTCCCCCATTGCAGCATCACCATATTCAGGGGGCGGGTAGTTGTCATCATCCTCTTCTTCTTCGTTGTCTTCCATCATAACCCCTTTTTCTCCGTGCTTGGTCCAAACATTATAGTGTGGCATAAAACCCTTCTCAAGCAGGTGGAAGTGAAGGGTTTTAGAGTTGGAGAAAGCCTTCGTATTCTCACAGACAATACATGGACAATGCATAAAACCATTCTGCTTGTTTGCCTCAGCCGCTTCGAGAAAATTATGCAGGCCCTTAATATACTCGGAGGTGCGTTGGTCACCGTACATCCATTGCCGGTTCATCTGTGTGCGTTATATAGTTCTTATTATTGAACAACATATAACTCTCTAGAGCATCTAATTAAAACACACAAATAAGAACTTTTTTCTTTTAAAAAGAAGATAAGAAGAAGAGGCTAACCACGGTGTTGCCCGCGCCGAGATGGGCGCGGGCGATTGACGGCGGTGAGGACGGGGACGGGACAGGACGGACCGCCAAACCTAGACAAATCTTGAGGAAAATGGAGCTTGGACAAGGAGCTTCGAGAGGAGAAAGCTTAGGTGTGGCTCGGGCATTTCATCGAACACCTCATGTGCATAGGAGGTGAGCTAGAGCACCACAAAAGCTCTCCCATGGCCGGGCAAAAAAACAGAGCAATGCATTGCTCTGCTCGCGGGCTATATATAGGCCAACCATTGGTCCCGGTTCCAGCCACAAACCGGGACCAATGGTTGTGGGCCAGGAGCGAGGCGCATTGGTCCCGGTTCGTGGCTGGAACCGGGACCAAAGGGGTCACCTTTAGTCCCGGTTCCAGCCACAAACCGGGACCAATGTTTGTGGGCCAGGAGCGAGGCGCATTGGTCCCGGTTCGTGTCTAGAACCGGGACAGAAGGGGTCAGACGAACCGGGACCAATGCCCCACGAGGCCCGGCCGGCGCCCTGGCCTCACGAACCGGGACCGATGCCCCCATGGGTCCCGGTTCGTGTCTAGAATCGGGACAGAAGGGGTCAGACGAACCGGGACCAATGCCCCACGAGGCCCGGCCGGCGCCCTGGCCTCACGAACCGGGACCGATGCCCCCATGGGTCCCGGTTCGTGAGTGAACCGGGACTAATGGGCTTCTCAGGGGTGGACCGATGCCCTGTTTTGTACTAGTGTACTTATCGTAATTTTTTTGATAAAAATAGATGTATTTAAAATAAAATACATCTAGACACATCCATTTCTTCAACAAGTAATTCAGAACGAAGGACGTACCTCTTATATATAAGGTGCATGCTTTTCTCGGTGTTTCTATATAACCAATAATTCTATATGAGAAATATGTGGATACATGATATAAAATGAATATAAGATTTCGTACCGTGCTTAACTGACCTACTATGAACGACAATATCATCACACCAGTTTAGTGACTACCCTCGAGTAGAATAAACTTTACCAATTCCAATCTTTACCTACGGTGCAAGAGCCGGCCCAGGAGCTCCACCGTTGCTCCCCGTCCCCAGCCAGCTGCCGGAGACGCACCTGGACTGGTGCTCGCCCACCCGGTCGAACGCCACGCCTGAGGAGGAACGACACCACGTGGTGGCCGTTCAGCTTCAGGCTCCCACCCTTCAGTAACCCCATCTCTCTCCCTTTCTAGATCACACGAGGACGAGAGGGAGGAGGTTCGAGAAAGCTATGTACTCCACCTGTCTTTTTACTCCGCGTATTAGGTTTATGTCAAGTCAAACGCTGTAAAGTCAAACGCTGTAAAGTTTAAACAAATTTATATAAAAAATATCAACATCTACAATATTAAATATATACACTATAAAACTACATTTCACAATAAATCTTAAAATATTAATTTGGCATTGTGGATGTTGATATTTTTTCTGTATGTTTGATCAAAGTAGAGATACTTTGACTTGGGACAAAACTTATATGCAAATTAAAAAGGACTTGTTCAATGTATAGTTACTCGGGTCAGAGCATCTACAGCCGCAACTTGCAAATCTGGCCCCTCAAACGCACGCGGACGTGTCCGAGCGCGTCCAGGGACACTGACTGGTCACGCCTCAAATAATGCATTCTACATCCGGACACCTCAAATCTCATATCTCAAATCCATACAAACCAGGCAACTACTACGTCGATGCATTACACACATCGTCCGGCTACTCCATCACTACTAACATGCCATCGGACTACCAAAATTTAGCATATTTGGCTATGGTGGAGATCATCCATGGCTGCCCTTGTTGTCGGGCCTCTAGGACTGGGGGTACCCAGGCCCGTCTACCTGCGGCCCAGGACGCGAAGGTTGCCTTGAACACTAGGTGGCCCACCTACGAGCTTCATGGGGCTGGTTCTCGCAAGGGCCTATGCCTCTCGAGGTGCGAGGCAACCTTACCATCAAGGACTTCACGAGGCCTCTCCGCGAGGCCGGTCCTGATGCCCTCAGGAGGCGGGTCCGTCTGGGGTTGGCCTGGCAGGGCCCCGCAACCCTGCGCCCGCACATGGGTGACGCGTGCCGCGCCAAGCGGTGCCAGGAGCAGTGCTAGCGGGTGCGGACATAGGGGCTTTCCTCTTCAGTGATAGAGGAGCGGCGCCAGCTCGCGGGCTCCCAAAGCAACCTACAAAGGTTTTCCTTCTCGTGCAGGAGGACCAAGACCGGAGGCTCGGCAGGACGGAGGTCACTCCCACGCCCACAAGCACGTCACGCCGAGTAGCTTTGACAGGCGAAAACCACCTTTTGTTAGGATAGGCTACAGTCCTGCCCCCCTTCAAATTGGCCGTTGTGGCAACCCTTCCCGCCTTGTGTTTTCGGGGGGGGGGGGGGGAGAGGACCAAGGTCAATATAAGAGAAGGAAACATCCACCGTAGAGGAGATCGAACGCTAGGCAAGCAAGAACACGCCTTGTACCCTTCTTCCTCAAAGCAATCCAGACAAGCAGGACTAGGGTCTTACACAGCGAGGTGGCCCGAACCTGGGTAAACCGTGTGCCCTTGTCCATCTTCCTTAGCTTGAGCCGCCAGAGAGTCGCCGTGAGGTTGTGAGGCAGAGTAGGGCAGGAGAGCGAGTGCACCCCAGTGTTCGAACCTCTTTGGGTCCCCGGAGCCCCGATTCCGACATTTGGCGCGCCAGGTAGGGGTGCGCCGTTGCTCTCCAGCTCCGTCTCGTCTTCGCCTGTGCCGACCCGATGGTTGACACCCGCCGAGCACACGCGGCGCGTTCGACGCCGAACAGGCACCATGGCCCTGCCCACGCCGCAACCACGGTTGTCGCCGGCCGCGCCGCCCGCGAACGGTGGGATCGCTCTCGGCCCCCGGCGTAGCAAGGAGATACGTCTCCAACGTATCTATAATTTTTGATTGTTTCATGCTATTATATTATCTGTTTTAGATGTTTTATAAGCATTAATATGCTATTTTATATTATTTTTGGGACTAACCTATTAATCTAGAGCCTAGTGCCAGTTTCTGTTTTTTCCTTGGTTTTGAGTATTGCAAATAAGGAATATTAAACGGAGTCCAAACGGAATAAAATCTTCGGAATGATTTTTCTTGGACCAGAAGAAACCCAGAAGACTTGGAGATGAAGGCAGGAGACCTGCCGTGGAGTCACAAGCCACCAGGGCGCTCCCTAGGGGGGGGGGGGGCGCCCCCTTGGCTTGTGGCCCCACGGCAGCCCTCCTAACCCTATTCTTCGGCCTATAAATTCCCAAATATTCCCTGGATACCAAAAAGAGCCACGAAAATACTTTTCCACCGCCGGAAGCCTCTGTTCCCGTGAGATCCAATCTTGGAGCCTTTTCCGGTAATCTGCCGGAGGGGGATTCGATAACGGAGGGCATCTACATCAACTCCATTGCCCCTCCGATGATGCGTGAGTAGTTTACCACAGACCTTCGGGTCCATAGCTAGTAGCTAGATGGCTTCTTCTCTCTCTTTGTTCTTCAATACCATGTTCTTCATGATCTTCATGGAGATCTATCCGATGTAATACTCTTTTGCGGTGTGTTTGTCGAGATCCGATGAATTGTGGGTTTATGATCAGCTTATCTATGAATATTATTTGAATCTTCTCTGAATTCTTATATGCATGATTTCATATCTTTGCAAGTCTCTTCGAGTTATTGGTTTGGTTTGGCCAACTAGATTGGTAATTCTTGCAATGGGAGAAGTGCTTAGTTTTGGGTTCAATCTTGCGGTGTCCTCACCCAGTGACAAAGTAGGGATAGCGAGGCACGTATTTGTATTGTTGCCATCGAGGATAAAAAGATGGGGTTTTCATCATATTGCTTGAGTTTATCCCTCTACATCATGTCATCTTACCTAATGCGTTACTCTGTTCTTCATGAACTTAATACTCTAGATGCAGGCAGGAGTCAGTCGATGTGTGGAGTAATAGTAGTAGATGCAGAATCGTTTCGGTCTACTTGACACGGACGTGATGCCTATATGCATAATCATTGCCTTGGATATCGTCATAATTATTCGCTTTTCTATCAATTGCTCGACAGTAATTTGTTCACCCACCGTATTATTTTCCTTCATGAGAGAAGCCTCTAGTGAAACCTATGGCCCCCGGGTCTATTTTCCATATTATATTTTCAGATCTATAAACCAAAAATACCAAAAATACCTCGCTGCATTATTTTTACTTTTGTTTTACTTTACGTTCTAGCAATCTTTTACATTTATCTCTATCAGATCTCATCCTTGCAAATAACCGTGAAGGGATTGACAACCCCTTTTAGCGTTGGGTGCAAGAGTTTGATTGTTTGTGTAGGTGCGAAGATTGGGGACTTGCTGTTGGGGAACGGAGCATGAATTTCAAAAAAATTCCTACGCTCACACAAGATCTATCCATGGAGATGCATCGCTACGAGAGGGGAGAGTGTGTCTATGTACCCTCGTAGACCGTTTAGCGGAAGCGTCTCACAACGCGGTTGATGTAGTCGAACAATCCTTCGAGCTCCACCGATCGAGTACCGAACGTACGGCACCTCCGAGTTCTACACACGTGCAGCTCGGTGACGTTCCTCGCCTTCTTGATCCAGCAAAACGTCGAGGAAGTAGATGAGTTCCGTCAGCACGACGGCGTGGCGACGGTGACGGTGAAGTAATCTCGGCAGGGCTTCGCCTAAGCTCTCCGAAAATATGACCGAGGGTGTAAACGGTGGAGGGGGGGCGCCGCACACGGCTAACAATGAATCGTGTTCTTTGGGGTACCCCCTTGCCCCCGTATATAAAGGATGAGAGGGAGGAGGCCGGCCCCCTAGGGGTGCGCCAAGTGTGGGGAGTCCTACTAGGACTCCTTAGTCCTAGTAGGATTCCACCTCCCATACGGAGTAGGAAAGGGGGAAGGGAGAGGGAAAGGAAAAAGGGGGCTGCGCCCCCTCCCCTAGTCCAATTCGGTTTGGGCAAGGGGGGGCGCGCGCGTCCTCACGTGGCCTGCCTCTCCTTTTCCCGTATGGCCCAATAAGGCCCATTACTTCTCCCGGTGAATTCCCGTAACTCCCCGGTACTCCGAAAAATACCCGAATCACTCGGAACCTTTCTGATGTCCGAATATAGCCTTCCAATATATGAATCTTTACCTCTCGACCATTTCGAGACTCCTCGTCATGTCCGTGATCTCATCCGGGACTCCGAACAAACTTCGGTCACCAATCACATAACTCATATAATACTAAATCGTCATCGAACCTTAAGCGTGCGGACCCTACGGGTTCGGGAATGATGTAGACATGACCGAGACGGCTCTCCGGTCAATAACCAACATCGGAACCTGGATGCTCATATTGGTTCCTACATATTCCACGAAGATCTTTATCGGTCGAACCTCATATGACAACATACGTTGTTCCCTTTGTCCGGCGGTATGTTACTTGCCCGAGATTCGATCGTCGGTATCCAATACCTAGTTCAATCTCGTTACCGGCAAGTCTCTTTACTCGTTCCGTAATACATCATCTTTCAACTAACTCTTTAGTCACGGTGCTTCCAAGGCTTCTATGATGCTGTATTACCGAGAGGGCCTAGAGATACCTCTCCGATAGTCGGAGTGACAAATCCCAATCTCGATCCATGCCAACTCAACAAACACTTTCGGAGATACCTGTAGTGCACCTTTATAATCACCCAGTTACGTTGTGACGTTTGATACACCCAAAGTATTCCTACGGTATCCGGGAGTTGCATGATCTCATGGTCAGAGGAACGTGTATTTGACATAGTGAAAGCAATAGCAATAAACTGAATGATCATTTGCTATGCTAACGGTTGTGTCAAGTCCATCACATCATTCTCCTAATGATGTGACCCCGTTATCAAATGACAACTCATGTCCATGGTCAGGAAATCTTGACCATCTTTTGATCAACGAGCTAGTCTAGTAGAGGCTTACTAGGGACTCAGTATTTGTCTATTATCCACACATGTATTAAGTTTCCGGTCAATACAATTCTAGCATGAATAATAAACCATTATCATGAACGGAGAAATATGATAATAAACACTTTATTAATTGCCTCTAGGGCATATTTCCAACAGTCTCCCACTTGCACTAGAGTCAATAATCTAGTTTACATCTCCATGTAATTAACATCCAAACAGTTCTAGGGCTGATCATGTTTTGCTTGTGGGAGAGGTTTTAGTCAACGGGTCTGCAATATTCAGATCCGTGTGTTCTTGGCAAATCTCTATGTTATATGTAGATGCTGCTACCACACTCTGTTTGGAGCTACTCCAAAAAATTTCCACACTATACTTATCCGGTCTGAGACTCATAGTCTTTCGGATCAGTGTTTAAAGCTTGCATCGACGTAACCCCTTACGACGAACTCTTTATCATCTCTATTCCCGAGAAATTCTTCCTTAGTCATCTTAAGGATAATTTGACCGCTGTCCAGTGATCTACTCCTGGATCACTTTGGTACCTCTTTTGCCAGATACATGGCAAGGCACACAGCTTGGCATACTTTATAGAACCTATGGCCGAGGCATAGGGGATAACCTTCATCCATTCTATTTATTTTGCCGTGGTCGAGATTTGAGTCTTACTCAACTTCACACCTTTCACCACAGTCAAGAACTCCTTCTTTGAATGATCCATTTTGAACTTCTTCAAAATCTTGTCAAGGTATATGTTTTGTGAAAGTCATATGAGGCGTCTCAATCTATCTCTATAGATTTTGATGCCTAACATGTAAACAACCTTTACCTAGATCTTCAAGTCTTACTCCACTTCACACCAGCCAAGAACTTATTTCTTTTGACTTGATCCATTTTGAACTTCTTCAAAATCTCATCAAGGTGTGTGAAAATATTTTATTAGGTGTCTTGATCTATCTCTATAGATCTCGATGCCCAAACTGTGGATAACTCAAAAACAGGTTTTTATTGAAAAACTCCTTTCAATTAATTCTTTATGCTTTCCAGAAATTCTACATCACTTCCAATCACATATACTTATTAGAAATGTTATAGAGCTCCCACTCACTTTGTTGTAAATACAAGTTTCTCCATAAACTTGCATAAACCCAAACGCTTTGATCACTTCATCAAAGCGAGTATTCCAGCTCCGAGATGCTTGCACCAGTCCATAGATGGATCGCCGGAGCTTGCATACTTTGTTAGCACCTTTAGGATCGACAAAACCTTCCGGTTGCATCATATACAATTCTTCCTTAAGGAAACCATTAAGGAATGCCGTTTTGACGTCCATTTGCCAGATTTCATAATCATAAAATGCGGCAATTGCTAACATAATTTTGACAGACTTTAGCATCGCTACGGGTGAGAAAGTCTCATCGTAGTCAACTCCTTGAACTTGGTGATAACCTTTAGCAACAAGTCGAGCTTTATAGACGGTGACATTACCATCAGCGTCCGTCTTCTTCTTAAAGATCCATTTATTTTCAATAGCTCGCCGTTCATCGGGCAAGTCTACCAAAGTCCATACTTTGTTCTCATACATGGATCCTATCTCGGATTTCATGGCTTCAAGCCATTTCTCGGAATCCGGGCTTGCCATCGCTTCTTCATAGTTCGAAGGTTCATCGTTGTCTTGCAACATGACCTCCAAGACTGGATTTCCGTACCACTCCGGTGCGGAACGTGTCCTGGTTGACCTTCGAAGTTCAGTAACAACTTGATCCGAAGTTTCATGATCATCATCATTAACTTCTTCTCTGGTCTGCGTCGGTGTCACAAAAATTTCTTTCTGTGGCGTACTACTATCCAGAGGAGGTACAATTACCTCATCAAGTTTCTACTTTCCTCCCACTCACTTCTTTCGAGAGAAAACTCCTTCTCTAGAAAGGATCCATTCTTAGCAATGAAAGCTTTGCCTTCGGATCTGTGGTAGAAGGTGTACCCAACAGTCTCTTTTGGGTATCCTATGAAGACGCACTTATCCGCTTTGGGTTCGAGCTTATCAGGCTGAAGCCTTTTTGACATAAGCATCGCAGCCCCAAACTTTCAGAAACGACAGCTTAGGTTTCTTGCCAAACCACAGTTCATACGGTGTCGTCTCAACAGATTTAGACGGTGCCCTGTTTAAAGTGAATGCATCTGTCTCTAATGCATAACCCCAAAGTGGCAAATCGGTAAGAGACATCATAGAACGCACCATATCCAATAGAGTACGATTACGACGTTCGGACACACCATTACGCTGTGGTGTTCCTGGTGGCGTGAATTGTGAAATAGTTTCACATTGTCTTAAGTATATGCCAAACTTGTAACTCAAATATTCTCTTCTTCGATCAAATCGTAAGAACTTTATTTTCTTGTTACAATGATTCCCTACTTCACTCTGAAATTCTTTGAACTTTTCAAATGTTTCAGACTTACGCTTCATCAAGTAGACATAGCCATATCTACTCAAATCATCTGTGAACGTGAGAACATAACGATATCCACCGCGCGCCTCAACACTCATCGGACCGCATACATCGGTATGTATTATTTCCAATAAGTCTGTTGCTCGCTCCACTGTTCCGGAGAACGGAGTCTTAGTCATCTTGCCCATGAGGCATGGTTCGCATGTCTCAAATGATTCATAATCAATTGATTCCAAAAGTCCATCTGCATGGAGTTTCTTCATGCGTTTAACACTGATATGACCTAAGCGGCTGTGCCACAAATATGTGGTACTATCATTATCTTTTGGCATTCGTGTTATGAACATATGTATTACTACGATCAAGATTCAATAAACCTTTCATTTTAAGTGCATGATCATCAATGATATTATCCAAATAAATAGAATAACAATTATTCTCTGAAATTGAATAATCGTCTTGCAATAAACACTATCAGATATAATGTTCATGCTTAACGCAAGCACCAAATAACAATTATTTAGGTTCATCACTAATCCTGAAGGTAGAAAGAGCGTGGCGATGGTGATCATATCAACCTTGGAGACACTTCCAATGCACATCGTCACCTCGTTCTTAGCTAGCCCTCGTTTATTCCGAAGCTCCATGTTTCAAGTTGTAAGCAACTGAACAAGTATCAAATACCCAGGTGCTCCTACGAGTACTAGTAAGGTACATATCAATAACATGTATATCAAATATCTTTGTTGACATTGCCAGTCTTATTATCTGCCAGTTACTTTGGGGAAGTTCCGCTCCCTGTGACATTTCCCTTTGCAATAGGAGCACTAAGTCTCGGGTTTGGTTCAGCCTTGGGTTTCTTCGCGTGAGCGGCAACTGTTTTACCGTTCTTCTTGAAGTTCCCTTTTCTTTCCCTTGCCCTTCTTGAAACTAGTGGTCTTATTAACCATCAACACTTGATGCTCCCCTTTTTTTTGATTTCTACATCCGCAGATTGTAGCATCGCGAATAGCTTAAGGATCTTCTATCCCTTGCATGTTTATAGTTCATCACGAAGATCCAGTAGCTTAGTGATAGTGACTAGAGAACTCTATCAATCACCACTTCATTTGGAAGTCTAACTCCCACTTAATTCAAGTGATTGAAGTACTCAGACATTCTGAGTACATGCTCACTAACGGAGCTGTTCTCCTCCATCTTGTAGCTATAGAACTTGTCGAAGGTGTCATACCTCTCGACCCGGGTGTGAGCTTGAAAAACAAATTTTCAGCTCTTGGAACATCTTATATGCTCCGTGTTGCTCAAAACATATTTGGAGCTCCGGTTCTAAGCCGTAAAGTATGGCGCACTGAACTATCGAGTAGTCATCTTTTCTTGTCTGCCAGACATTCATAACGTCCTCAGACGAAGCCGTAGGGGTATTTCACTGAGCGGTGCATTAAGGACATAAGCCTTCTGTGCAGCAGTGAGGACAATCCTCAGATCACGGACCTAGTCCGCATAGTTGCTTCCATCAACTTTCAACTTCGTTTTCTCTAGGAACATAATAAAAACAGGGGAACTACAGCGCGGTCTATTGATCTACAACATAAATTTGCTAAGACAAGTAAGACTATGTTCATGACAATTGAAGTTCAATTAATCAAATTACTTAACAACTCCCACTTAGATTAACATCCCTCAAGTTGTCTAAGTGTAACATGATCCACATCAACTAAACCACGTCCGATCATCACGTGAGGTGGATTAGTTATCAATGGTGAACATCTTTCATGTTGATCATATCTACTATATGACTCATGTTCGACCTTTCGGTCTCTTGTGTTCCGAGGCCATGTCTGTACATGCTAGGCTCGTCAAGTTTAACCCAAGTATTCTGCGTGTGTAAAACTGGCTTACACCCGTTATATGCGAACGAAAGAATCCATCACACCCGATCATCACGTGGTGCTTAGAAGCGTCGAACCTTCGCAACGGTGCATACTAGGGGAGAACACTTATCTTGAAATTTAGTGAAGGGATCATCTTATAATGCTACCGTCGTCCTAAGCAAGATAAGATGCATAAAAGGATTAACATCACATGCAATTCAATATATGTGACATAATATGGCCATCATCGTCTTGTGCTTTTGATCTCCATCAGCAAAGCACCGTCATGATCTCCATCGTCACCGGGTTGACACCTTGATCTCCATCGTAGCGTCGTGACACCTTGATCTCCATCGCAGCGTCGTGGTCGTCTCGCCGGCTATTGCTACTACTACTACTGCTAACTCATAGCGGTAAAGAAAAGCAATTACATAGCGTTGGCATTGCATACAATAAAGAGACAACCATAAGGCTCCTGCCGGTTGCCTGATAACTTACAAAACATGATCATCTCATACAACAACTTATATCACATCATGTCTTGACCATATCACATCACCAGCATACCCTGCAAAAACAAGTTAGACGTCCTATACTTTGTTGTTGCAAGTTTTACGTGGCTGCTACGGGTTTGCAAGAACCGTTCTTACCTACGCAAAACCACAACGTGGTGTAGTGATTGCTTTTTGATCTTCTAAAAGAACCCTCTTCATTGAAACCGATTCAACTAAAGTGAGAGAGACAGACACCCGCCAGTCACCTTTATGCAACGAGTGCACTTAGCGGTGAAACCTGTCTCGCGTAAGCGTACGCGTAATGTCGGTCCGGGCCGCTTCATCTCACAATACCACTGAATCAAGTAACAACTAGTAACGGCAAGCAATATGTATACACCCACGCCCACAACTCACTTGTGTTCTACTCGTGCAAAACACATCTACGCATAGACCTGGATCGGATGCCACTATTGGGGAACGGAGCATGAATTTCAAAAAATTTCCTACGCTCACACAAGATCTATCCATGGAGATGCATCGCTACGAGAGGGGAGAGTGTGTCTACGTACCCTCGTAGACCGTTTAGCGGAAGCGTCGCACAACGCGGTTGATGTAGTCGAACAATCCTTCGAGCTCCACCGATCGAGTACCGAACGTACGGCACCTCCGAGTTCTACACACGTGCAGCTCGGTGACGTTCCTCGCCTTCTTGATCCAGCAAGACGTCGAGGAAGTAGATGAGTTCCGTCAGCACGACGGCGTGGCGACGGTGACGGTGAAGTAATCTCGGCAGGGCTTCGCCTAAGCTCTCCGAAAATATGACCGAGGGTGTAAACGGTGGAGGGGGGGCGCCGCACACGGCTAACAATGAATCGTGTTCTTTGGGGTGCCCCCTTGCCCCCGTATATAAAGGATGAGAGGGAGGAGGCCGGCCCCCTAGGGGTGCGCCAAGTGTGGGGAGTCCTACTAGGACTCCTTAGTCCTAGTAGGATTCCACCTCCCATACGGAATAGGAAAGGGGGAAAGGAGAGGGAAAGGAAAAAGGGGGTTGCGCCCCCTCCCCTAGTCCAATTCGGTTTGGGCAAGGGGGGGGGCGCGCGCCTCCTCACGTGGCCTGCCTCTCCTTTTCCCGTATGGCCTAATAAGGCCCATTACTTCTCCCGGTGAATTCCCGTAACTCCCCGGTACTCCGAAAAATAACCGAATCACTCGGAACCTTTCCGACGTCCGAATATAGCCTTCCAATATATGAATCTTTACCTCTCGACCATTTCGAGACTCCTCGTCATGTCCGTGATCTCATCCGGGACTCCGAACAAACTTCGGTCACCAATCACATAACTCATATAATACTAAATCGTCATCGAACCTTAAGCGTGCGGACCCTACGGGTTCGGGAATGATGTAGACATGACCGAGAAGGCTCTCCGGTCAATAACCAACAGCGGAACCTGGATGCTCATATTGGTTCCTACATATTCCACGAAGATCTTTATCGGTCGAACCTCATATGACAACATACGTTGTTCCCTTTGTCCGGCGGTATGTTACTTGCCCGAGATTCGATCGTCGGTATCCAATACCTAGTTCAATCTCATTACCGGCAAGTCTCTTTACTCGTTTCGTAATACATCATCTTGCAACTAACTCTTTAGTCACGGTGCTTGCAAGGCTTCTGTGATGCTGTATTACCGAGAGGGCCCAGAGATACCTCTCCGATAGTCGGAGTGACAAATCCCAATCTCGATCCATGCCAACTCAACAAACACTTTCGGAGATACCTGTAGTGCACCTTTATAATCACCCAGTTACGTTGTGACGTTTGATACACCCAAAGTATTCCTACGGTATCCGGGAGTTGCATGATCTCATGGTCAGAGGAACGTGTATTTGACATAGTGAAAGCAATAGAAATAAACTGAACGATCATTTGCTATGCTAACGGTTGGATCAAGTCCATCACATCATTCTCCTAATGATGTGATCCCGTTATCAAATGACAACAGATGTCCATGGTCAGGAAATCTTGACCATCTTTTGATCAACGAGCTAGTCTAGTAGAGGCTTACTAGGGACTCAGTATTTGTCTATTATCCACACATGTATTAAGTTTCCGGTCAATACAATTCTAGCATGAATAATAAACCATTATCATGAACGGATAAATATGATAATAAACACTTTATTAATTGCCTCTAGGGCATATTTCCAACACTTGCTTGTATCTCCTACTGGATTGATACCTTGGTTCTCAACAACTGAGGGAAATACTTATCTACTTTGCTGCATCACCCTTTCCTCTTCATGGGAAAACCAACGCAAGCTCAAGAAGTAGCAAGAAGGATTTCTGGCGCCGTTGCCGGGGAGATCTACATAGCCTACCAAGTACCCATCACAAACTCATCTCTTGCATTTACATTATTTGCCATTTGCCTCTCGTTTTCCTCTCCCCCACTTCTAAAACGATTTTCAAAAAAACCAAAAAGATTTGCCTTTTTATTCGCCCTACTTCCGTTCGTCTTTCCGTTTGCTTTTCGTTTGCTTGTGTGCTAGATTGCTTGCTTTGTCACGATGACTCAAGAGAATACCAAGTTGTGTGACTTTTCCAATACTAATAATAATGATTTTATTAGTACTCCGATTGCTCCCGCCACTAGTGCGGAATCTTATGAAATTAATGCCGCTTTGCTTAATCTTGTTATGAAAGAACAATTTTCCGGCCTTCCTAGTGAAGATGCCGCATCCCATCTAAATACTTTCGTTGAGTTGTGTGATATGCAAAAGAAGAAAGATGTGGATAATGATATTGTTAAATTGAAGCTATTCCCGTTCTCACTACGAGATCGTGCTAAAACATGGTTTTCATCTTTGCCTAAAAATAGTATTGATTCATGGAATAAGTGTAAAGATGCTTTTATTTCTAAGTACTTTCCACCCTCTAAGATCATCTCCCTTAGGAATGATATAATTAATTTTAAGCAACTTGATCATGAGCATGTTGCACAATCATGTGAGAGGATGAAACTAATGATTAGAAATTGCCCCACGCATGGCTTGAGTTTATGGATGATTATAGAAATTTTCTATGCGGGATTGAATTTTTCTTCTAGAAATCTTTTAGATTCCGCCGCGGGTGGTACTTTTATGGAAATCACATTAGGAGAAGCTACTAAACTCCTAGATAATATTATGGCGAATTACTCTCAATGGCATACTGAAAGATCTCCTACTAGTAAAAAAGTGCATGCTATTGAAGAAATAAATACTTTGAGTGAAAAGATGGATGAATTGATGAAATTATTTGCTAGTAAGAGTGCTCCTATTTATCCTAATGATATGCCTTTGTCTTCTTTGATTGGAAATAATAATGAATCTATGGATGTGAATTTTGTTGGTAGGAACAATTTTGGTAATAACGCGTATAGAGGTAATTTCAATCCTAGGCCGTTTCCTAGTAATTCCTCTAATAATTATGGTAATTTCTACAAAAATTCTTATGGAAATTATAATAAGATGCCCTCTGATCTTGAAAATAATATTAAAGAATTTATTAGCTCACAAAAAGGTTTCAATGCTATGATTGAAGAAAAATTGCTCAAGATTGATGATTTGGCTAGGAACGTTGATAAAATTTCTCTTGAGATTGATTCTTTGAAAATTAGATCTATTCCACCCATGCATGATATTAATGAGTCTTTAAAGGCTATGAGAATTTCTATTAATGAGTGTGAGGAAAGAACCGCTAGAATACGTGCTAAGCGTGAATGGCTTGAAAAAGTGTGTTCTCGTGATAATAATGATGAAGATCTTAAAGTGATTGATGTGACTCCTATTGAATCTTTGTTTTCTAATATAAATATTGATAAATATGGGACTGGAGATAAGTCAACTTTAGTTAAAAGGCGTCCCAATGATTCGGAGTTTATAGATCTTAATGCTAAGATTGATAAAAGTGGGATTGAAGAGGTCAAAACTTTAAATAGCAATGAACCCACTCTTTTGGATTTCAAGGACTTTAATTATGATAGTTGTTCTTTGATTGATTGTGTTTCCTTGTTGCAATCCATGTTGAATTCGCCGCATGCTTATAATCAAAATAAAGCTTTTACTAAACATATCGTGGATGCTATGATGAAATCTTTTGAAGAAAAACTTGAGTTGGAAGTTTCTATACCTAGAAAGCTTTATGATGAGTGGGAACCTACTATTAAGATTAAAATTAAAGATTATGAGTGTCATGCTTTGTGTGATTTGGGTGCTAGCGTTTCCACGATTCCATAAACTTTATGTGATGTGCTAGGTTTCCATGAATTTGATGATTGCTCTTTAAATTTGCATCTAGCGGATTCCACCATTAAGAAACCTATGGGAAGGATTAATGATGTTCTTATTGTTGCAAATAGGAATTATATGCCCGTAGATTTCATTGTTCTTGATATAGATTGCAATCCTACATGTCCTATTATTCTTGGCAGACCTTTCCTTAGAACGATTGGTGCAATTATTGATATGAAGGAAGGAAATATTAGATTCCAATTTCCATTAACGAAAGGCATGGATCACTTTCCTAGAAAGAAAATAAAATTACCTTATGAATCTATTATGAGAGCTACTTATGGATTGCATACCAAAGATGACAATACATAGATCTATTGCGTTATGCCTAGCTAGGGGCGTTAAACAATAGCGCTTGTTGGGAGGCAACCCAATTTTAATTTTATGCTTTTGTTTTTGCTTCTGTTTTTGAGTGTTTTGCACATTATTACCTCTGTAGTAATTGTGTTTTCTTGTTTAAATTAGTGTTTGAGCCAAGTAAGACCTTTGGGATGGTCTACGGTGTTTGTGATTTGATTTTGCTGAAAAACAGAAACTTTTGCTCTCAGTCCAGGAATTTTGTAAATTCACTGGAACGTGCTTTTAATCTGAAAGTTTTACAAAATATTTATATACAAATTGCCCTGATTTTCCTAATTTTTCAGAATTTTTGGAGTTACAGAAGTATTCGAAGTCTATAGATTGCTACAGACTGTTCTGTTTTAGACAGATTCTATTTTCTTTGTGTTGTTTGCTTATTTTGATGTATCTATGGGTTGTATCGGGGGGTATGAACCATGTTGAAGTTGTAATACAGTAGATATTACACCAATATAAATAAAGAATGAGTTCACAACAGTACCTAAGGTGGTGATTTATTTTTCTTATACTAACGGATCTCATGAGTTTTCTGTTGAGTTTTGTGTTGTGAAGTTTTCAAGTTTTGGGTAAAGATTTGATGGACTATGGAATAAGGAGTGGCAAGAGCCTAAGCTTGGGGATGCCCAAGGCACCCCAAGCCATATTCAAGGATACCAAAAAGCCTAAGCTTGGGGATGCCCCAGAAGGCATCCCCTCTTTCGTCTTCAATCCATCGGTAAATTTACTTGAGGCTATATTTTTATTCACCACATGATATGTGTTTTGCTTGGAGCGTCTTGTATGATATGAGTCTTTGCTTTTTAGTTTGCCACAATCATCCTTGCTGCACACATCTTTTTAGGGGGACACGCATTAATCGTGAATTTATTAGAATACTCTATGTGCTTCACTTATATCTTTTGAGCTAGGCAATGTTGCTCTAGTGCTTCACTTATATCTTTTTAGAGCACGGTGGTGTTTTATTTTATAGAAATTATTGAACTCTCGTACCTCACTTATATTATTTTGAGAGTCTTTAAACAGCATGGTAATTGGTTTAGGTTATGAATTTAGTCCTAATATAATGGGCATCCAAGAGGGATATAATAAAAACTTTCATATTAAGTGCATTGAATACTATGAGAAGTTTGATTCCTTGCATATAGTTTTGAGATATGAAGATGGTAATATGAGAGTCATGCTAGTGAGTAATTGTGAATTGGAAGAAATACTTGTGTTAAAGTTTGTGATTCCCGTAGCATGCACGTATGGTGAACCGTTATGTAACGAAGTCGGAGCATGATTTGTTTAATGATTGTCAACCTTTGTGTGAGGGTCGGGAGCGCGCGATGGTTAACTCCTACCAACCTCTCCCCTAGGAGCATGCGTCTAATACTTTGCTTCGATAACTAATAGACTTTTGCAATAAGTATGTGAGTTCTTTATGACTAATGTTGAGTCCATGGATTATACGCACTCTCACCCTTCCACCTTTGCTAGCCTCTCTAGTACCGTGCAACTTTTGCCGGTACATTAAACCCACCTTGCTCAAAACAACCACCATATACTTTCCTCAAATCAGCCACCATACCTACCTATTATGGCATTTCCATAGCCATTTCAAGATATATTGCCATGCAACTTCCACCGTTCCGTTTTTCATGACACGCACCATCACTTTCATATTGCATATAGAGTCATATTTTGTTCTAGGTATCGAGTTGTAATTCTTGAGTTGTAAGTAAATAAAAGTGTGATGATTTTTCATTATTAGAGCATTGTCCCGTGAGAGAAAAGGATGATGGAAGCTATGACTCCCTCACAAGTTGGGATGAGTCTCCGGACTTTACAAATAATAAAAGAGGCCAGCGAAGCCCAAATAAAAAAAAAGAGGCCAAAGATGCCCAACAAAATAAAAAAGAAAAGAAAAAAAATGAGAGAAAGAGAGAAGGGACAATGCTATTATCTTTTTCCACACTTGTGCTTCAAAGTAGCACCATGATCTTCATGATAGAGAGTCTCCTATTTTGTCACTTTCATATAACTAGTGGAATTTTTCATATTATGCACAACCACTTAGTTTTCTTTTTGAGCTTTCATACACTTATAGCTCTAGTGCATTCGTTGCATGGCAATCCCTACTCACTCACATTGATATCTATTGATGGGCATCTCCATAGCCCGTTGATACGCCTAGTTGATGTGAGACTATCTTCTCCTTTTCCCACACAACCTCCACCATATTCTATTCCACCTATAGTGCTATATCCATGGCTCACGCTCATGTATTGCGTGAGAGTTGAAAAGGTTAGAGAACATAAAAGGTGTGAAACAATTGCTTGACTTGTCATCGGGGTTGTGCATGATTTAGATACTTTGTGTGGGGAAGATGGAGCATAGCCAGACCATATGATTTTGTAGGGATAACTTTCTAAGGCCATGTTATTTCGAAAGAACGCAATTGCCTTGTTAGTATGCTTGAAGTATTACTGTTTTTATGACAATATTAGACTTTTGTTTTGAATATTATGGATCTGAATATTCATGCCACAATAAAGAATATTATATGGATAAATATGTTAGGTAGCATTCCACATTAAAAATTCTGTTTTTATCATTTACCTACTCGAGGACGAGCAGGAATTAAGCATGGGGATGAATGATACGTCTCCAACGTATCTATAATTTTTGATTGTTCCATGCTATTATATTATCTATTTTGGATGTTTTATAAGCATTAATATGCTATTTTCTATTATTTTTGGGACTAACCTATTAATCTAGAGTCTAGTGCCAGTTTCTGTTTTTTCCTTGTTTTTGAGTATTGCAGATAAGGAATATTAAACGGAGTCCAAACGGAATAAAATCTTCGGAATGATTTTTCTTGGACCAGAAGAAACCCAGAAGACTTGGAGATGAAGGCAGGAGTCACAAGCCACCAGGGCGCGCCCTAGGGGGGGGGCGCCCCCCTGGCTTGTGGCCTCACGGCAGCCCTCCTAACCCTATTCTTCGGCCTATAAATTCCCAAATATTCCCTGGATACCAAAAAGAGCCACGAAAATACTTTTCCGCCGCCGGAAGCCTCTGTTCCCGTGAGATCCAATCTTGGAGCCTTTTCCGGTAAGCTGCCGGAGGGGGATTCGATAACGGAGGGCATCTACATCAACTCCATTGCCCCTCCGATGATGCGTGAGTAGTTTACCACAGACCATCGGGTCCATAGCTAGTAGCTAGATGGCTTCTTCTCTCTCTTTGTTCTTCAATACCATGTTCTTCATGATCTTCATGGAGATCTATCCGATGTAATACTCTTTTGCGGTGTGTTTGTTGAGATCCGATGAATTGTGGGTTTATGATCAGCTTATCTATGAATATTATTTGAATCTTCTCTGAATTCTTATATGCATGATTTCATATCTTTGCAAGTCTCTTCGAGTTATTGGTTTGGTTTGGCCAACTAGATTGGTAATTCTTGCAATGGGAGAAGTGCTTAGTTTTGGGTTCAATCTTGCGGTGTCCTCACCCAGTGACAAAGTAGGGGTAGCGAGGCACGTATTTGTATTGTTGCCATCGAGGATAAAAAGATGGGGTTTTCATCATATTGCTTGAGTTTATCCCTCTACATCATGTCATCTTACCTAATGCGTTACTCTGTTCTTCATGAACTTAATCCTCTAGATGCAGGCAGGAGTCGGTCGATGTGTGGAGTAATAGTAGTAGATGCAGAATCGTTTCGGTCTACTTGACACAGACGTGATGCCTATATGCATAATCATTGCCTTGGATATCGTCATAATTATTCGCTTTTCTATCAATTGCTCGACAGTAATTTGTTCACCCACCGTATTATTTTCCTTCATGAGAGAAGCCTCTAGTGAAACCTATGGCCCCCGGGTCTATTTTCCATATTATATTTTCAGATCTATAAATCAAAAATACCAAAAATACCTCACTGCACTATTTTTACTTTTGTTTTACTTTACGTTCTAGCAATCTTTTATATCTATCTCTATCAGATCTCATCCTTGCAAATAACCGTGAAGGGATTGACAACCCCTTTTAGCGTTGGGTGCAGGAGTTTGATTGTTTGTGTAGGTGCGAAGATTGAGGACTTGCTTGTATCTCCTACTGGATTGATACCTTGGTTCTCAACAACTGAGGGAAATACTTATCTACTTTGCTGCATCACCCTTTCCTCTTCAAGGGAAAACCAACGCAAGCTCAAGAAGTAGAACAAGGCGGTCGTTCCGTCGCGACATCTTCGGCCGGCGTTCACGTGGGGGACTTGAACGCGCAGGACACGCTACTCATGGCGGGTGAACTGCTCTGCCACCGCCCGACGGATGGGGGCTACGATGCCTGGGCGGACCACGTCGCCGAGCTCGTCGCCGTTGCCAGGAGGGCCTTGGCGCCCTACCTCCCGCTTCTGCCCCCGGTGCCGGGAGAAAAGAGCGCCAGCGGCGAGCCTCCCTTGCCGCCGCGCGACGACCTGGCCGGGCCTCGGCCCGACGGGCCCGAGCAGGGTCTGCCTCGCGCAATCCTCCTCCTCCTCCGGGTCCCGGTGACCAGCTTTGGTCCACCACCCGGCCCCGGCGGGGGTGCACCCGAGGGGGGCGGCGAGAGGTTGTGCGCCCACCACAACGTGCGCACCCACGCCACAGAAGATTGCCGAGCGTTCGGACCGTCCCGCAGAGAGCGCGCCGGCCAGCGCTCGTGCCGCGGCGCCCGCGGTACCGGTCGCGAAGGCAGCCGCAGTGGTAGTAGGAGGGACGACCGTAACAGCAACCGAGGCTGGCGTGAGCAGCCTCGCGGCGACGACGAGCACGGTCTACCTCAGGAGGACGCCCAGCTAAGGCCGCCTCACGGGGCACGCCACCAGGACCGCGTGGCCCTGCCGCCGCGACCGCGGCCACTCAGGGAGAGTGGTAGCAGCTCATCTGACAGAGGGCTTGAGGGTGACCAGGAGCCTCGCATGGTGGCCTGCATCCTTGGCGGAGCACAAGCCCTCTTGTCGAACCGCCGCCTCGAACAGCTCCCCCGCGCCGTGGGCAGGACTCTCCGGGGACCAGAAGCCACGCGGTCCCTCAGGTGGTCCCAGTACGCCATCTCCTTCGACTCCAGGGACGGCCCCAAGTCCACGGCCGCCATGGGCGCGCTCCCCCTGCTGTGCACCCCCATCGTCTGCAACGTCTCCGTCACCAAAACCCTCGTCGACGGGGGCGCCGGCCTCAACGTGCTCTCCACAAAGACCTTTGAGACTCTCCGGGTGCTCTACAGTCAACTGGCGCCCACTAGGCCGTTCTTCGGCGTTGCCGGCGGTCCCACTGTTCCCCTGGGGCAGATCCGCCTCCCTGTCACCTTTGGCACGCGCGACAATTATCACACCGAGCTCATCGACTTTGACATAGCACGCATCAGCCTCCCATACAACGCGATCCTGGGATACCCGGCCCTGACCAAGTTCATGGCGGTGACCCACCATGGTTACAACATCCTCAAGATGTCGGGTCCCGACGGCGTCATCACCATCGCCTGCGACGAGAAAGACGCGGTCCGTTCCCTCGAGTGGGCCTACAAAGCTGCCGCGGCCGAGCATTCCGACGACGAAGGAGGTGCTGGCCCTGGCGGGGTCGCGCTCCCAAGGAAGAGGGAGCTGCTGCTCGTCCCAGGCCTCGCCAAGATGAAAGATGCAGCGCTCGACACTGACGATGCGAGCCCCGCGCCTCTCGCCGGCATCGGCCTCCTCTCGGCATAGGAAGGCATGCCCGACGCCTCCCTCAGGTTAGGCCCGGGGGCTTCTGCCCGGGGAGCGCCTGACCTGGCTGGTATGACGAGGGAGGATCTCGGGCACCACTTGGAGGAGTGCCTCACGCGCACCCCCACGAGCAAGGAGCGCATCGCCTAGCGCCAGCGTCGCGGGAGCTCATCGACCAACGGATCGGCAATCGACGGGAGGAGCGTCGCCCGGAGCGTCGGACTGCACGGACCGTCGCCCCCAGGAGGAGCGGTAGGGGACGCCCGTATGTCGACCTCTCGGGCCCTAACAGGGACGGGTCCCAGGGCCCCTCCCTATCCTTGCGCGCCATCGCCAACTACGCCCGCGTACCTTTTGGCTTGGTAAGCACCAACGACAACTTCCAGAAGCAGGCGTCGCTTGATACGTCTCCAACGTATCTATAATTTTTGTTTGTTCCATGCTATTATATTATCTGTTTTGGATGTTTTATATGCATTAATATGCTATTTTATATTATTTTTGGGACTAACCTATTAATCTAGAGCCTAGTGCCAGTTTCCGTTTTTTCCTTGTTTTTGAGTATTGCAGATAAGGAATATTAAACGGAGTACAAACGGAATAAAATCTTCGGAATGATTTTTCTTGGACCAGAAGAAGCCCAGCAGACTTGGAGACGAAGGCAGGAGACCTGCCGTGGAGTCACAAGCCACCAGGGCGCGCCCTAGGGGGGGGGCGCCCCCCTGGCTTGTGACCCCACGGCAGCCCTCCTAACCCTATTCTTCGGCCTATAAATTCCCAAATATTCCCTGGATACTAAAGAGAGCCACGAAAATACTTTTCCGCCGCCGGAAGCCTCTGTTCCCGTGAGATCCAATCTTGGAGCCTTTTCCGGTAATCTGCCGGAGGGGGATTCGATCACGGAGGGCATCTACATCAACTCCATTGCCCCTCCGATGATGCGTGAGTAGTTTACCACAGACCTTTGGGTCCATAGCTAGTAGCTAGATGGCTTCTTCTCTCTCTTTGTCCTTCAATACCATGTTCTTCATGATCTTCATGGAGATCTATCCAATGTAATACTCTTTTGTGGTGTGTTTGTCGAGATCCGATGAATTGTGGGTTTATGATCAGCTTATCTATGAATATTATTTGAATCTTCTCTGAATTCTTATATGCATGATTTCATATCTTTGCAAGTCTCTTCGAGTTATTGGTTTGGTTTGGCCAACTAGATTGGTAATTCTTGCAATGGGAGAAGTGCTTAGTTTTGGGTTCAATCTTGCGGTGTCCTCATCCAGTGACAAAGTAGGGGTAGCGAGGCACGTATTTGTATTGTTGCCATCGAGGATAAAAAGATGGGGTTTTCATCATATTGCTTGAGTTTATCCCTCTACATCATGTCATCTTACCTAATGTGTTACTCTGTTCTTCATGAACTTAATACTCTAGATGCAGGCAGGAGTCGGTCGATGTGTGGAGTAATAGTAGTAGATGCAGAATCATTTCGGTCTACTTGACACGGACGTGATGCCTATATGCATAATCATTGCCTTGGATATCGTCATAACTATGCGCTTTTCTATCAATTGCTCGACAGTAATTTGTTCACCCACCGTATTATTTTCCTTCATGAGAGAAGCCTCTAGTGAAACCTATGGCCCCCGGGTCTATTTTCCATATTATATTTTCAGATCTATAAACCAAAAATACCAAAAATATCTCGCTGCATTCTTTTTACTTTTGTTTTACTTTCGGTTTTAGCAATCTTTTATATCTATCTCTATCAGATCTCATCCTTGCAAATAACCGTGAAGGGATTGACAACCCCTTTTAGCGTTGGGTGCAAGAGTTTGATTGTTTGTGTAGGTGCGAAGACTGGGGACTTGCTTGTATCTCCTACTGGATTGATACCTTGGTTCTCAACAACTGAGGGAAATACTTATCTACTTTGCTGCTTCACCCTTTCCTCTTCAAGGGAAAACCAACGCAAGCTCAAGAAGTAGCAGTCACCACCCAAGAAGACCCGTTGCAGCAACCGTCCGGCTGCAGCCACAGGCCCAGGGGTGCGCGCTCCCCCATCTCTCTCGCGAAGGAGTCCGGGAGCCGGAGCCAGGTGCGGGGTTTGGTCTTCATCCTCACGAGGAACTCGCGGACTGCGTCGGTGGAATGGCCTCGCGTCCGGGGCGGCCGGGCAGCTGCACCATTCCTCTGGCCCCGTCTGTGGCCACCTCGCCCACCGCGCCCGCGGGCAGAGCTCCTCCCACGGCTGCTCGCGCCGTTGTGGGTCGCCGGTGGAGTTCGCTCGCCCCCCCCGAAGAGGCGCCTCGAGAGCGGCAACGGACGCGCGAGAGCGGCCGCCTCCCTTCGCCAGCCTCGATGTGCCCGCCTCCTCCATCGTCGTTTTCTCCTTCTCGGTGGCGGAGAACTTCCTCATGGGTGCCATTGCTGCTACGGCGGCAAGTGGGGATGGAGGCCGAGAACGTGGGGGATGGGCTAAGGGACTCCTCCCCTCCCCTTTATATATAGCCTTGGCTTTATGTCAACCTGGGCGGTTACCTAGGCGTCGTGGGGAGTGGAGGAGCCCCATGCCCCGTCATGTGCCACGTGCCACGTTTAACTCCCAGGCGGTTGGGGCCCGCGCCCTCCGACCTTCCCCTGCTGGAGGAGCCGCGCCCGCCGCGTGCCCATGGGTCGCATCGCCAGGCCCACACGACCGGGGGGCATCCAGGCCCGGGCGGAGGTGGCCCAAGGTGCAGCGTGTGCCGCGGTCCGGACTTGGCCCACCAACAAGCTCCGCAAGCGGGATCCTCGCGAGGGTCTCGCCCCCGTGGCTCGCGCCGACGGTCATCGTCAGGAGCCTCCGCGGCGCCACCCGTGGGGCCGCATCCTGAGGCCGTCTGAGAAACCTTGCCAAGGCAGATTAATCAAGGGGGCATGGCGCTCGTGCCCGGCTGGCCCTGCTAGCTCTTGCATGGTTGGCTCTGAGGGGCGGGCTCAGGCCCGTGGTTTGCCCCTACACACGTCGTCCTGCCGGAACCTCTGGTCACCTCGCCAAGGCCTAGGATGACAGGCTCCCTCGCGCGGAGCTCGAGGGCAAGCTGGTGGTCACATGGAATCCCGGGTGGAACGACTCCCTAAGAAAGGGCCGACAAGGGCAACCTAACAATGTAAGGGCAAGATGCTAAAGACTCTCGGGGGCTGCCGCCCCGAGGTCACGCCGCGCATCAGAAGCGGGGGGCCTCGGGCATTGTGTGTCGCGGGCATCCGTCGGCCTCGCAGGCCCCAGCCGGCCGGAGCGAGAGAGCTGCGCGAAGGGAAATAGAAGGCCCCGCAGAGGGAGCAGGGGCACCTCATGCGCGACAAACAACTGCCATTTAAACAAAAGCGTCTTACAAATGTCTTATGCCCCCCGGGGCTGGATGGTTCATAGTGCAACTGGAAGAGGAACATAAAGCTTAAGCGGAGGAGACGCTGCCTTCGTCGTGGCTGTCGGGGGTTGCGGCGCCAAGGCTTCCGCTCTCCTCGGAAGGCGCATCCTGAGCGAACCGCCCGACCAGCGACTCCACCTGCCCGCGCACCTCGTCCCAGAGGGGGCTCCGTAGCTCCTCGGTCATGGGCTCCATCATGCTGGAGAGGTCGAAGGCAGGATTGTGGCGGCGGAGGTTGGAGAAGACGCGTGTCGGCGCGCAGTCCAGAAGATCGCGCGCGCTCGACTCGATGTCTTCCTCCACCTTGGAGACGCCCGACTCCATCGCCTCCACCACCTTGAGAAAGAAGTCGAGGTAGCCCCCGTCGCCATGCGCACGCGGCAGCTCCGGGACGTCCCTGACGAAGCGGCGGAGCGCGCCGCCCGCGCGGCGCGTGAGGTCCAGGAACTGCCTGGCGCGCTGCGCCTCCATCATGTGCGCCCGCGCCGCGTCGTCCTTGGCCACCTGCACTGCATCGGCGGCTTCACCGACCTGAGCCTGCAACAACGCCAACTCCGCCTCGACGCCCCCCTTGCTCGCGAGGGCGGCCTGGAGATCAGCCTCAACGCCTTGCAGCTGGGCTCAGAGCGCGCCCACCTTCTCTTGAAGCGAGTCGTAGCGGAGCTGGATGCGGGCCTCCTGTCGAGCCAGCTCGACGTGGTACTCCTCCAGGGCGGCCTCCCGCTCCCGAGCCACCCTCGCGTCGGCATCGGCACGGGCCTCCTTGCGCACCGCCGCGAGGGCGGCCTCGCCGGCAAGGACCTGATCTTCCAGGGTCTCAAGGCGTTCGCGTTCCGCCTCCTGGTCGAAGGCGTTCCGAGCAGCCTCCCGCTCATGGAGGGCCACGTCGGCCTCCCACTCAATGATGGCCGCCTCCCTACGAGCCAGCTCCGCCTCGCGCTCCGCACCCGGTGCAGTGCGCATGGCGGCGCGAGCCACGCGCCCCGCGGGCCCCGCCAGGCCGGACGCGGGGACAGAGGCCTCCCCAACAGGCAGCGCGCGGGAGGACGCCTCGGGCGAGGCATCCCTCCGCCTCTTGAGCGTAGGTAGCCTGAGGGAATCGGTGATCAGGCTCACCGGCTGGGTTGGACATGCAAGAAAGACTGGGATGACAGTGCTTACTTGTCATTGGTGGTCCAGCGCCGTCGTGAGGGAGTCGGCCCTGAGCGCTGGCCTCCGCCGCCTCCAGGGAATGAAGGAGGCGCTGAAGACCCAGCCTGCATCCCGGCGTCAGCAATGCCCCTGTTCGCCGCCATGACAGAGAAGGAGGAAGGAAGGAGATGACCGAACGAGAAAGCAAAGGAGGATAAGTGGCAAGAGGGGAAGGCGTACTGAAGAAGCCGGACGACGAGGGTTTTTATGCCTGGTGCGCCTGACGGTTTACCCAGGCGGAGGCACGGTTCCCGGAGCATCGTGTGGGAGTGGAGGCGACGCACGCCTCACCAAATGCCACGTGTCACGCCTGGCCCACAGGTGGTGGGGGCCAGCGTCGTTTCGGCCCCTCCAACAGGCAGAGTCGTTCACGCCGCGGGCCCGGGGGCTACTATCGGGCCTTTGAGACTGGGGGTACCCAGACCCGTCTGCCTGCGGCCTAGGACGCGAAGGTTGCCTTGAACACTAGGTGGCCCACCTACGAGCTTCACGGGGTTGGTTCTCACAAGGGCCTATGCCTCACGAGGTGCGAGGCAACCTTACCATCAAGGACTTCACGAGGCCTCTCCGCGAGGCCGGTCCCGACGCCCTCAGGAGGCGGGTCCGTCTGGGGTTGGCCTGGCAGGGCCCCGTAACCCTGTGCCCGCACATGGGTGACGTGTGCCGCGTCAAGCGGTGCTAGGAGCAGTGCCAGCGGGTGCGGACAGAGGGGCTTTCCTCTTCAGTGATAGAGGAGCGGCGTCAGCTCGCGGGCTCCCAAAGCAACCCCTAAAGGTTTCCCTTCTCGTGCAAGAGGACCAAGACCAGAGGCTCGGCAGGACGGAGGTCACTCCCGAGCCCACAAGCACGTCACGCTGAGGAGCTTTGACAGGCGAAGACCACCTTTTGTTAAGATAGGCTGCAGTCCTGTCCCCCTTCGAACTGGTCGTTGTGGCAACCCTTCCCGCCTTGTGTTTTCGGAGGGAAGAGGACCAAGGCCAATATAAGAGCAGGAATCAGCCACCGTAGAGGAGATCGAACGCGAGGCAAGCAAGAACACGCCTTGTACCCTTCTTCCTCCTCAAAGCAATCCAGACAAGCAGGAGTAGGGTCTTACACCGCGAGGTGGCCCGAACCTGGGTAAATCGTGTGTCCCTTGTCCATCTTCCTTAGCTCGAGCCGCCGGAGAGTCGCCGTGAGGTTATGAGGCAGAGTAGGGCAGGAGAGCGAGTGCACCCCAGTGTTCCCCAGTGTTCGAACCTCTTTGGGTCCCTGGAGCCCCGATTCCGACACTTGCCCTTCCCGGCGCGCTTGTCGTCCTTCTCGTGGAAGTACCGGTCGAAGGCGCAGTAGGGATCGAGCCGGATCTGCTCCTCGCCGGAGTTGTCCTCGCCGTCACTGTCCTCCTTCTCACGGCGGGCAGCCCGTTCCCGGTGGGACTCGAAGTCTGCCGGACCGGTGATGGGGAAGGAGATATTTTCCGCTCGCCGGGACCGTGATGATCCCGCCCCGGAGGAACCGAGCGCCCGTTGAGCGGACGCTATGGAGTCGCGCCGGACAGATCCCTTCGTTAGCCGGGCGCTGTCCTCACGGGAGCGGCGGAGGACAATGCGGGCCCCCATTGCCTCTTCCAATCCGCAAGGGACGACCCCCCCCCCCCCAGTCAACGGATCTGGACTGGTCAGAGTCAGATCCGCTGTCCTCCATGGCGGAGAAGGTCGTAGGTGAGCTAGGGTGGCGGATGTGAGTGGAGGGGAGTGGAGTGAAGTGGCTTGGGTTTGGTCCGGCGAGCGGATGAGGACGAATATATGTAGGGTCGATACGGGCCAGTGCGGGCCAGATGGGCGTGCCCGGACGCCCCCATTTCCGCCCCATATTTGGGCTGGATATGGGGGGTGCCGGTCAGCCCAGGCGTTTGAGGCCGGTTTAAGAGGCTCGGCTGGATCGCATTTTCTTGACCGGTCAGTGACCGGACGGTCTGCCCGGGCATTTGAGACGGGTTTGAGAGGTCGGTTGTAGATGCTCTCATAGTTTTTAAATATAAACCAACGACGTGTGAGTGTGATCAGCTAGCCAATCTGCCAGTAGGACGAGCAACTATCCACGCCCGGCATGTGCACCCATTTTAGCCGGTGCCTTCGAGTGTCGATGCGGTTTTATAGTGCTTGTCAACGATGGCATGTTTAGTTTATTGACTGTGTGCACCTTGGGCCTGTACATAGTCCAGCAAGCTAGCTAGCAGGGTCACTTTGCAGAATATCCAAGCGTAAAAATAGTATTGAGCTAGGTAGACGATCGAGTTGTTAGAGCAATTATCTTCAGTGTTAACGTAAATATGATCTTTGATCTCTTAGTTAGAACACCAAAACGTGTCCAGAAGATTAGATACTAACCAAAATTGGCTCAGACCATTAGAGGTAGCTCATGACTGCACCTTTGGGTCTTCGACTGAAGATATGACCGGGGAAGAAGGGCGGCGCCTGAGTGACGTAGATGACAGCAGGCATCCAACGGCATAGCTTTGCGGAGGCCGGTGGTGGATGGCATTCACGTACCTCACCACATCTTCAGGATCGGCTGTTAGGTGGTTTAAGAAGAATGGAGAAATAGGCCACGATCTGTATTACTCATGGAACAGATACATATACACAGGAGTGTGCGGGCGATACCTACATGCAGGGAAGTGGGAGATAAGGCGCCGGGAGGTTAGCTAGCTTCCCAATGACCCGGCCCTGTGGTTACAACGACAACACATCTCATACACACATGTACATGTACAACACTGTCACGTTACAACTCAACACCCCCCCCCCCCCCCCCCCCCCCCCGCAGTCCGGACGTCGCCGGGAAGGACGTTCAGACTGGCTCGAAAGTCACGAAACACCGATGACGGCAGCCCCTTTGTGAAGATGTCCGCGAACTGCGAGGAAGTCGGAACATGAAGAACCTTGGCTTCACCGAGGGCCACGCGGTCGCGGACAAAGTGAAGATCGATTTCGACATGCTTCGTCCGCTGATGTTGCACCGGGTTGGAGGAGATGTACATCGCACTGACGTTATCACAATATACCACCGTAGCTCGTCGTGGTGGGCGATGAAGTTCGGAGAGGAGTTGTCGTAGCCAACAAGACTCGGCGACGAAGTTGGCCACGGCACGATACTCTGCCTCCGCGCTGGAACGGGACACTGTCGGTTGTCGCTTGGATGACCAGGAGATGAGGTTGGTGCCAAGGAACACGCAAAAACCGGAAGTGGACTTGCGAGTGTCGGGACACCTGGCCCAATCAGCATCGCTATAGGATATGAGGTCGTGTGACGAGGAGCGGTAGAACTGGAGACCGTA
This sequence comes from Elymus sibiricus, assembly GCA_039707655.1. NCBI lineage: Eukaryota > Viridiplantae > Streptophyta > Magnoliopsida > Poales > Poaceae > Elymus > Elymus sibiricus. Next base: position 447,692,937 of record CM077667.1, on the reverse strand, counting down.
GTGAGTGGTGCCGCGAAGATAGCGCAAGACCCGCTTGATCAGTTGGTAGTGGGAATCAAGCGGAGCATGCATGAACAGGCAAATCTGCTGAACAGCATATGTAAGATCCGGCCGTGTAAGTGTGAGATACTGAAGGGCCCCGGCGAGGCTGCGGTACAACGAGGGGTCGGAGAAGGGCTTGCCATCCGAACTGGAGAGCTTGGAGCTAGTGTCAATGGGTGTGGTGACCGGATGGCAATGGAGCATGTTGGCCCGATCCAAGACCTCAAGTGCATACTGCTCCTGAGACAAGAAGAGACCAGTGGTGTTGCGATGGACATTGATGCCGAGAAAGTGGTGGATGTCTCCGAGATTACTCATAGAGAACTCGCGGGAGAGCGAAGATATGAGCGAGGTGAGGAGGGTAGTGGTGCTGGCAGTAGGATGATGTCATCGACATATAAAAGCAGATATGCCATGGCGGCCCCTCGGCGAAGGATGAACAAGGAGGTGTCACACTTGGAGGAGACGAACCCGAGAGTGCGAAGAAAACTCGTGAAGCGGAGGAACCAAGTGCGGGGAGCCTGCTTGAGGCCATATAAGGACTTGTTCAGGCGGCAAACATGTGTGGGACGAGCAGAGTCAACGAAGCCGGAGGGTTGTTGACAATAGACGGTCTCGACAAGATCACCATGGAGAAAAGCATTTTTAACGTCCATTTGACGGATCGGCCAACTGTTCGCCGTAGCAAGACTGAGGACGACGCGTATCGTGGCGGGTTTGACGACAGGGCTAAAAGTCTCCCCATAGTCGACACCAGCCTGTTGCGTGAAGCCACGGACCACCCAACGTGCTTTGTACCGAGCCAACGAGCCGTCGGGGTGGAGCTTATGCCGGAAGATCCACTTGCCCGTCACCACGTTTAAACCTGCAGGACAAGGCACCAAAGACCAAGTGTCATTTCGTATTAGCGCATTAAATTCATCTAACATTGCGTCATGCCAATGGGGGTCTTTGAGAGCGGCATGGTACGAGGAGGGAAGCGGCGAAGGGGTTGTGGTGACAGCGAGGTCAAAGTGTTGCTTAGGCATGGCGAACCCCGTTTTACCACGTGTTTGCATCCGGTGGGGGTTGCGACGGGGAGTGATCGGAAGGGCACGTAGGGGCAGTGGTGCACCGGCGGGAAACAGCGGCGTGTGTGGCGCAACAGGTGAGGCGGCGAGGAAAGCGAAGCAGGCGGCGATCCCGATGGTTCGATGGCACGAACTGGACTCGTCGGCGATCCAAAAGAGGCCCGCATCGGACCTGCGTGCGGGCGTGCATGCAGCATCAGCCGGAGCGGGACGTGAGCGGGGAGTCCCGCGGGCGGGCGTGCATGCATCAGTGGCCGGGGCAGGCGGAGGGGCGCATGCATGGGTGGTGGGCCCGGCAGGGGGGCGTGCGAGCGCCCTGGTAGGTGCGGGCGTACTGGTGGGTGCGGGTGCGGGTGCGGGTGCGTAGGGGACATGCATGCACGTGGAGTGGGATGGGGATTGGGTGGGATAGAAGCTAGTGGCAGGCCGTCGGAGGAGACAGGAGTGGGGGCTGCACGCGGGCGTTCTTCAGCGACGCGAGCGGCTGCTGCGGCGGCGAGCTCAGCGGCTGGGAGATCGCGGGCATCGCCGGCAGCGCCGGTGTCGGCCGGCGGAGAGAGCTGGGAGTCGGTCGACATGGGAGAAGGACCTGAAGCTCTGATTACCAAGAAGAATGGAGAAATAGGCCACGATCTGTATTACTCATGAAACAGATACATATACACAGGAGTGTGCGGGCGATCCCTACATGCAGGGAAGTGGGAGATAAGGCGCCGGGAGGTTAGCTAGCTTCCCAATGACCCGGCCCTGTGGTTACAACGGCAACACATCTCATACACACATGTACATGTACAACACTGTCACGTTACAACTCAACAGTTTAGATCGTGGTTCTATTATCTCCCATAAAGAAAACCTCCTTTTTCTTATGTATGTTTGTTGGATACATGGGACCAAAGGCAAAAGTTGTTTGGTGTGCTCCTGATCAAGGCACAGTCATGAGAGGTGGAGTCTTTGTTTCCCTTTTTTCCTCAGTTTGTTAACCGTTAGATCAATTCCAAAAAAATTCCCTTGATCGTAAGGTTAACAAGCAGCATAAGCCCACTCTTACTAGAAATCACATACCAAAGTAAAGTGTTCCAATGACCAATGGAACGCCATTGAACCTCATGACTTATAGTATATCATTCTATCTCAAAATAAATAACATATTACTTTATGGGAGTTGGTTTATTTGGCGGTCATTTTTCAGGATTAAAGGACTTTGAACCCATGCCGCCAACATAATCATAAAATGGGTGTACAAACGCAAGAACTCAAGTGAAGAGAAGCAAAATTGACCATTTAATTATAAGCTTTGCTAGAGTTTTTTTTTTTTTTTTACGGACTGCAATTACATGGAGGTGGCATTTTCAGATTGGATTATGGAAGGGCCCAACACTAAAATATCTGGAAGGGAGGTTAATGTGGCGTGGACACGTAAGTCACGTCTGTGGAAGCATTCCTGTAAGATTAGTGGATGTATTTTCTATCCCAGAATAGCCTTTCTCCAAAATAAAAGAAGTGGGAAATAATAGGGTCCCGATATTTACCACACGTGTGGCATATTAAACATGGCCCACACACCGTGTGTGGCATACGTAGAAGGCAGCCCACACGGGTCGTGTGTGGGCGAACAATAGAACTGCCCACACGTGTGGGCGCGGCTACTTTGTGCCACACGCCCAACAAGTACTAGTCATCCCCACCCGTGTGTGTGGCACGAAGCAAATCTGCCCACATGTCCTCGCGCAGCTAAGTTAGTTACCCGCGGGATGGCAACTCTAGTTACCCCCGGGGATGGCAACTCTAGTTATCCCGGATGGCAACTATAGTTGTAAAAGCATGGCAACTCTCTCTGTTTTGGTTAACTATAGTTACCCGCGGGATAACACTTTAGTTACCCGGGGATAGTTGCCATGTGTGTTTACCTAGTTGCCGCGTGTGGTTCAACCATAGTTGCCATGTACGGTTAATCGTAGTTGCCATGTGTGTTTAGCTGGTTGCCACGTGCGTGCAACTGCAGTTGCCATCTAGCAACGAATCGTAGTTGCCGTGTGTGCGTACGCGCACTGCAGTTGCCATCTAGCAACGTACGAGTGATGTGTGGGTGAAGAGCAGTTCGCCCACACGCAGTGGACTAGGTGATGACTGTGTGGGCAGAAACCGGTTCACCCACACGGCGCAGCTGGCAACTGCGCGTTGTGGGTCGTGTGGGTGAACTCTCCAACGCCCACACACACGATGATGCCTACGTGGCACAGAAATTCCAAAAGATTCCTTTAAGATTCGTGCAAAATAGAATCAACGTGTATAGACACGTGTGGGCGAAGTGCAAACTGCCACACGTGTGGGCGTTATCTTTTCCCAAATAATATTATTCACCTATCAGTACAAGTGTGCAAGCACCCCATATGGCTGGACATAATCATTGCTGTCTCATAGACGCCTTGCACCGGTTGGGGGCCGTCCACCTATGCTTGCCGCTCTTCTTCTCCATTGGCGACAAAGTCGTGTAGTTCTTCCAGTCAGCAGCCAGGTTCCTAAGGTCATTCACCTTGTTCTCAAGCCCAATGCAGCACATGGCGTGCATTGTATACACCTTGTCCATCTCTCTGTGGAACTGGCAGAAACCGCCAAAGATCACCGTATCAAGGAATACGAACTTGATCTGCAATTCACCGGCCGCAAGGTCGGCCTTGATCTTGTTGAGAACTCCTTGGTCATGGACGGATGGGAACCGCAACCTCGCTACCCGCCAGCGCTTTAGCATCTCCACCGTCCTGTTCGTCGACCTGACGTAGTAAAAGCCGGTGTTTCCCTCACTTGTCAAGGCCTCGGCATCACCTTTGAACCAGTCCGTCGAGATGGCCATGTCGGCGTAGAGGCTGATGTGTCGGAACGGATTGCGCAGCCACAAGATATCCACATCCTGCCAAGAATAATATTAACTGGGCATGCATAACCTAGATCTAGAGTGTGATATTTGATATTTCACTCTCTGGAACATTAAAAGGTAACAAGGAGAAAAAGGGAGCATGTAATATTTCTCAATCGTGTGAAATTGTTAAAGGCATGCGGGTAGCTTACGGTGAAGAGATAGTTGTAGCCAAGTTGAAGCACACGCTCCAGGACCAAGAGCTTGGCCCAGACGAGCTCGAGGTAGCTTTTGGACAGGAAGCGGTTGGCGGAGCTGACGTTGGCGGAGGTGACCTCGTGGAGGTAGCAATGAGGGTGCACAACCTCGCATTGGGCCAATGCGTCTATGTCGACAGCGACAATGAGAGTGTGATTCAGGAGGTGTGCTATGCCCTCGCCGTTCTTGAAGCCCGCAAGGAAGAGGTCAAGGAGGGAGCCTGGCTGCGCCCACGCCTCGTTCACTGAAGTGATGATTATCGTCCCGTCATCGGTCGCTACCTTGGTCGGTAGCTCTGCAAGCCCTGTGAATTTATCCTCCTGCAAGTGAAATAAATATAATGGGCTCTTTTACGTATGAAATTTCCTTCAATACAAAAGATTGTTACTTGTGTGAATCTCACTATAAAAACTGGAACGAATGGGAACCGAAAAGCCTATTTGAGTGCATGTTGGTCTTCCTAACCGTATGGACGACCCAATGCCAGCTGGGACCGTCTTAGACAGTGGAATTTTTCTCATTCTAAACATGAGGGAGAAAATTCTGCTTAGACACTGATAAGTGCCACACGTGTGGCACGAACACATGATAACTCCGAATGTTTTTATGGCAAATTTACTGACACGTGGATGGCAACTTTAGTTGTCAAGCATGGAAACTTGCTTTTCGGATGGCAAGTTTCTGTTTTTTTGGGTTTTTATTTTCGGATGGCAATTTTAGTTGTGAAAAACATCAGGGCCGGAGTGCTTCGTGCCACACGTGTGGCAGTTATCATTTGGTATCTTCTTTGGGTTTGTCTACACCTAAATCATCAGGGCATCAATGATTTTTCTGGGGTTATGTCAATGAAGGGTGGACCGACCCCCAATCATTCTGAAGGGGGCTAATAATCAAATGGAAAAGTAAAGTGTGGCAATTAATCCATTTTATCGTCGACAGTTAGTTGTTCATCTCTCCCATCCGGGCAATGATTAGAAAATTGCAGATTGTGTTTACTTTCTCTCCTTAAAAAACAATGAGCTCATTAAAAGGCAACAACATGTTGTGAATTTTGTCAGTTAAAAATAGATATAACACATATTTTTCTGGACTTTACTTTGACCATTAGTTAGCCAAAAATATGTTCTGATAATTTTTTTAATACAAATGAAAGTTATATGTTCTAGTAGTGGCTTCGATCCTATCTGAGGTCCCACCCCTATCCTACATGGCTATGTGCGATCAACACATGTGAAGACTAGTCAACACCCATCAAGGAGGCCAACAATAGTCCAAGTAAGCTCCCATGGGTTCAAGCAAGTCATCCCGGTTAACAAAAGTCCAAGTAAACTTCATGGACAACAAGTGAGAGAAAGAAAATCATATAAAAGAATAAGTCAAAGATGAACACAAATAAGCAAAGAAGCCCAAACCCAAACTAGAAAATATTCCCTTCCTAACGGGCCTCCGTCTCCTCCTAGCCTAACTATTGGCATATACGCGAGTTATATATCTCGCATTAAGTGAGATTGAAGGACCTCTTGCGTCGAGCTCTACGGTACCGGGTTGAACCACTAGTGCAATTTTTTCGAAAAAATAGAGTTAAAAATGGGTGAGTGTGAGGGATCAATCCTGGGATCTCCTCGCTGCTTCGAGGCACTGCTAGCCACTGCACCAACATCAAGTTCATGTACAATATGTACGGCGCAACCTACTAGAAGGAAAAGAGCCCTTTTTACACATTTTCCTTCTTTTTTCAACAGGTTTTTATTTCATTCTTGGTTTTCCATGCTTTTTTCATTTACTTTTGTTTCTTTTCTTTTTTTCTTCTATGGTCTGTGTTTTTTATTCCTTTTGCATTTGTTTCTTCGGTTTACTTTTGTTTTCTTATTTTCTTTAGTTTATTTTTTATTTTTATTTTAGTTGGTTTTCTTTGTTTATTTTTGTTTCATTCTACATTTCTTATATGTGTCAACAACATTTTTCTAATACACGTTTAACATTTTTTTCAATGTAAATTTAATATTTGTTAATATATGGTCAACATTTGCTCTATGCACATTTTTAACATTTTTAAAATGCTTGATTAATATTTAAAAATATAATATTATTATTTATGGAATACATGGTCAACATTTTCCTATGCAAACTTTCAAACTTTTTCAAATAAAAGGATTAACATCTTCTAATACATGATCAATATTTTTTCTATGCACATTTAACATGTTTCAAATGCTTGATTAAAATATCCTAAATGCAATATATATATATATATATATATATATATATATATATATATATATATATATATATATATATATATATATATATATATATATATTTTAACACATTGTCAAGATTTTTTCTAAACACATTTAACTTTTTTTAAATGCTATATTAACATTTTTCAAATAATTGTTCAACATTTTTTTCAAATCCTTGATTAACAATTTTTTATACACGACCAAAATAATTCATCATTTTTTCAACACATGGCCAACATGTTCTCTATACATATTTAACATTTTCAAATACTTGTTCAAAGAAATTTCAAGTGCCTGATTGACATTTTTATATACATGCTCAAAAAAATTCATCATTGTTTTAATACATGATCAGAAATTTATCTATACACATTTAACATTTTCCAAATGCTTGCTTAAAATGTTTAAAACACTTGTTTAAACATTTTTTCAAATTTTTTAAAATACATGATCAAATTGTTTCATACACATTTTATTTTTTTGTATATATTTTTTGTATACGTGATAAACATTCTCTTTATACACATTTAACAATTTTCAAATGCTTGGTCAATATTTTCTAATGTTTTATTAGAGTGATTTTTGTAATTTATTTGTTTAGAATATTTGGAAGTATAAAGAAAAGCAAAATACAAAAATCTCAAAAAAAAAAACGGAAACGAGGTTGTTGTTTCCCGCGCGCCTGGGACGGTTCAACTGGGGGCACCCTTTAGCGAGTGTTCCCTCTGTCCCGCTGAATGCCAGACATAGGGTCGCCCAGGCATATATGAGTCAAAGGAAAATTTACCTTTGTTAGGCAAAAGATTACCTAATTCTACTTTCCCCTTCTCAATGGGGCAATTCATATTCCCCGCGTAAGTCGACGGTTATTTACCAAATGATGCATAATCTTGGGTCGGGCCAACTAGATCCCAGCCCCCCCATTTCTTGAAAGATATACTTTGAAAGATAGATATTGGGATTAGTTCTTTTCTTTACTATCTACCATCCTTATCCTTATATATTTTTAGTTATTCACTAGAGCAATTATATATTAAAGTCAATCCGAGGCAACTGTTCGGATCCATTATGACATAAAGGTTAGGTGCCTAACGGACATTGTTTATCTTCAAAAACAAATATTTCTTTACGTAAGAAAACAATCTTGTTATTTTAAATTTAAGAAACTAGTGTATTTTTTAGGGCATAAGCTCCTATCTGTATCTAATTTCCTTGAGCATAATATAGGGTTTTTGAATTGATTCTAAATTCCAAGATAACTCATTAAAATTATTAATAAGATGGTCCTAATATATTAGCAATATTTAGATTGCCCCTTTTTTATTCACTTTATTACTTCTATTCTAGACCCTATCCCTATGGTTTATTCTTATGAAATATCATATAAAATAGAAGTTATAAGAAATGAATATAATGAAATTCTTGATTCGACCTTTCGACCTAATTTATTTGATTAATGGATCAACAACCAAACCACCCATTTTAGGAAAAAGAAGGAGCATGGTCTTATTCAAATTCAAAGAGCTTTGTAATCTTCAACCGGTTTTGTGCTTCAATATAATTTCCCAGAGTAAGGGCTATAGCTTGTTTCCAATATTTAGCAGCTTGATCAAACCAAGCTTCCGCAATTTCTAAATCACCCTCTAGAATGGTCTGTTCTACTCGGTCGGAATAGGCAGTTCATTCCCTTAGAACCGTACTTGAGAGTTTCCTACCTCATACGGCTCAGAAATTGCTATCTTAATTTCTCCCATCTTAATTGAATTTGATTTATCAAAAATCGAACCAATTTGTTCTTGGGTTAAGCAGAAGAAATTAATTACCTAAGTTTCAAACCATAAACTTTATCAATAATCAGATTCATGTTTTTCCCACCTTCAGAAGAATGAAGCATAAATAGATATAGAGCCTTCGTTCAAATATTCTGAAAGGTTACTATCCCGGTTTCATATATGAAATCTCTATAAAATCCTTGAAAAAGACTTTTCTTCATAAGAAAGAACTTACTATCTTTTGGACCTGATACTACATTACTGCTTAATCCCTTAGTGGATCGGCTCTATGATTCCTAAATTTTGCCCCATATCATGGGATAAGTAAGGAGTTTTTTAGTTGTATCGACCAAGTCGCTCACTAATTTATCTTTATGGTGCTTTCTGTATCATTTTGAAAAACTTTATCCATAGAGTAATAGTATAGGCCATACTTTCTTCATTTTTTGATTCCCGTGAAGTGTCCTTCGTTCCTACAGCTGATAGGGAAAATTCATTGTTTTTACAATCCCTATGTAGAAAATACTCTTTTTCTAGTATTTACTAGAAAATTTGATCCTCTTTTTTTTTCTTTCTATAGTGAAGATAGTGGCATGTTATGACAAATCAAGGCCATATTATTAAAATCTTGCGGAAAGAAGGGGTTCCGTTCTAGTGCCCGGAAATAATATTGCAAAGCGTTTGTATGCTCTCCATTGCTTGTGTGTATAAGGCCTATGTTATAGAGTATATAACTTCGATCATAGGGATCGATTTCTAGTCGCGTAGCTTCATAATAATTGTGCAAAGCTTCCGCATAATTTCCTTCGGATTGAGCCAACATCTGTTACGTTTGTTCATTCTATTCAAAAAATATCCGTTCCAAAACCGTACATGAGGTTTTCATCTCGTACGGCTCTAAGCGAAATAATCTATAGAATCAAAATAGAATTAGTTCCGTCTCATTATTTATTTTTCATTTAGTTTTTTATTGTTTTTTTATTTTTAAAAATTTGGGAACATTTTTCTTTAAATTAATGGTTTTTCTTCTAAATTGGGATTGTTTTACTTCATGAACATCTTTTGAAATCTGGAACAAGTTTTGCAATCCGGGAACATTTTATAAATTCAGAAACATTTTTTAAATCTTGGAGTATTTCAAATTCATGGACATTTTTAAAAATGCAGCAATTTTTTGAAATCCAAGAACATTTTAGAACTCATGTTTACTTTTTGAAATTTCGAATCTTTTTTCATATGCCTGAACGTGTATTGAATTTTAGAACATTTTTTCAAATTCAGGAACATATTTAATAATAATTTTTTATACTGCGAGCATTTTTAATCCACTCATTTTTGTGAATTCTCGAACAGTTTTTAAAATTCACAATCATTTTTTAAAACATGATTTTTTTAAACTCGTGACTATTTATGTTTGAGAAAATTGACAAATAAACTGTTTGAAATATAATCAAGTAAATAGGTTTTCAATAGCGGGAGAATGTTTTTTAATCGTGCTGAAGGAGGCGCTTAGGTGAAACGTTGGTGACCCAGCCCCAAATAGCCACGTAGATGTGTGTTTTCGCTTTATTGCCACATACCACACGGTAAGAGTAGCCTTAGTCATTTGTGAAGGATCCTTAGCCTATATAAGTCCTTCATGAGCATGTAAATCGCTCGCTATCTACTTGAATGGATACACTCAAGGAAAAACTTAAATGGATTAAGAAGTACTTGAATGGATTTAAGAGAATGGCCAGTCTCTCTCTCCTCCCCTTCTAGCTCTCTCTCCAGCGAGCTAACAAGATTAAGGCTGTGTTTGGTTGAGCTGCAGATTCTAAAAAAGCTGTTGTGAGCTGTGAAAAAGCTACTGTGAACTTTTTGCTGTGAAAAAGCTGAAAGCTGTTTGGTCAAAACAACTGTGAAACTGTAGATTTGGCTGTGAATTATCTGTAATACCCCTGAGGATTGAAAGATTATTTATATATGCTAATTGACCGTAAAGCAGAAACCTATACATTGATTGGACATAATTTTTTGCTGCAGTGACTAGTTTTTTATGGGATTAAACTGAAATTATAATTGTTTGGGCATTGATGATTGATTGACCATTCCATACACAAACATATCCATGGATCAATGGTACAACATATCAGCAAATCGATATATACATCAATTGGTATAATTAGCAATCAACATCCACCAGAAATCCATCAGCATCGCATCCATGAGACCAAGTCAACACACATGCACACACGCAGAGCACAAGCACGCCCAGCACACATGCACACACGCAGAGCATGAACACGCCCAGCACACGCGCACACACTCAGAGCACGCACACACCCAGCAGCACAGACGCCGGGCCGCCACGCCCAAGGGGCTGTCCGCAGCACACATGCACAGCTCTGGCATTCGGTCGAGCACCCTGCCTGCGCTCACCCCGATTCCCTCCCCTCTTTCTCCAGCCACCATTGCCTCCAGCCTTCCCCCTCGGGCCACATCACAGTGCTCCTGGAGCACCGCACGGACCCCTCGCCGCGCCATCTCTGACTCCTTCTTCCTCTGTCGTCCTGGAGCACCGCACGGATCCACTTTCTACTTGTACAGGAGGTTGGAGGGGGAATAGGGAAGCGGGAGGAAATATGAGTTGGGGGGAGGAGGGAGGAGGGAGTTGGGATGGGGGAGGAGGAGGACGGAGCCGGGTACGCCGGCGCCGCCGGCCGGCCGGACCTGTGCATTAGGACAGAGGAGGACAGGAGGAATGGAGGAGCAGGGAGGACCGGAGGAGTGAGGAAGAGGGAGGAGAGTTCCTGGGGGCTGAGCGCGGCTTCCGCGGGTCTCCGGAGCGGGCGACGTCCGTGGGTCGTCGGAGCAGGCGCCGGTGGCGGGCGGCGGCGGCTGCCAACCCTAGCTGCTGCGGCTGTCCTGATGCGTGAGCGAGGAGAGCGTCCGTGCGTTCAACCGGTATGACTTGGAAGTGGCATGGTGGGTAAATAACATCTATTTTCATGAGGGCAGCTAAAAGTGATCGGTTTAGAATCTATGGAAGTTGGGGTAGCTTGGCTAACAAACTGCTGCGAGAATTTACCGCTTTAGTTGGCTTATTATAGCTTCTCAAAAGCAGAAGCTGGGAAAAGTTGTCCAACCAAACACAGCCTAAGAATATTGTACCTTAGAATCAAGTCTTTTTTTCTCCTTTTTTTGCATGGTCCCTAGAATCAAGTCAGGATGGTGAAATAACAGGCTGATCCGGCGCGCGAGGTGAGCACGCACATACGCGTGAAGTATATCATACCATTGGCTGTCTTTCCTAACTAGTCACCTCATGTTCCGGTAGTAGTGCAGGAGCCGCCGCCGGAGTTCCACCGTTGCTGCTCCCCAGCCAGCTGCCGGGGACGCTGGACAGCTGCTCGCCCACCCGGTCGGAGGCCAAGAAAAAGAGGAGGATCGTGGGCAGAGCTGCCCCGAGGAGGAACGGCACCATGTGGTGGCTGCTCAGCTTCAGGCTCCCCTCCTTCAGCAACCCCATCGATCTCTCTCCGGAACCGCGAGTGTATGCGCACGCTCGTCGGTCGACCCGCAATAGCACACGACACTAGAGTCGTCACCGTACGGCTCGAGGAAGCTAAGGTATCACACTGGCTAGCTGCTCGAGTCATAGTTGTATATATATAGAACAACGGCGTGTGATCAGCTAGCCGATCGCACGTACGAGTCCTGCTAGCGCCGGCCGGCATGTGCGCCCATTTCACCCGGCTGTGCCTTTGAGTGTCAATGCGGGGATCATGCGGCTTTTTCGTACCACTTGTCAACGATGCGATTATGTATTGCACCGTCAATTTACCTAATGAAACCTCCTGCCATAAGAAATGGAAAGGTGGCTGAGGTCGTCAACGCTAACCCGTAAATTTGTCTCGGCATCTGTCCGTCGACACGGATGTGGGAGCCGGTCATCCAACGATGTCCGCATACATTTCAAACACAGTTCAATGTGAGGGGAGGAATGGTGGCCTTCTTGGGACATGAGCGGCGGCAGGGACGGAGCCAGGATCTATGGAAGGAGGGGGCCAAACACAAACAACCAAACTTTAGGGGGGGCCAAACACTAGTTTGAAGGGTGTCTTTGTAATTTTTTCATGAATTTATAGGGTATATAGGCAAAAAAATTCAACCATGGGGGGGGGGGGGGGGGGGGCCATGGCCCCAGCACGCCCCCCTGGATCCGTCCCTGAGCGGCGGTGACATACCCTGCACTATTCTTCCTCATTGTCGGTGGCGCCCACGAACGTGCCGGCTTTGTGGTCGTCGCGGTTGGGGCGGAGCTGGCGATGTCCTCGTCGTCGTCGCTCTTGACCCACACCTCATTCGCCGCCTCGTCGAACTCCGTGTAGGCGCCTTGTAACTCCGCCCGACATTTACAGTACCGCCAACGGTTCAGACAGATCTCGCGGGCGGAGCGGTAGGACTCGAGAGAAACCCCTGCTACACGGGCAAGTCCACATCTGGCATGACCGACACGATGGATGTCTCAGCGGTGAGCAGCTCCTTCGCGCGCCGGTGCTCCTCGAGGAGGCCGAGGTTGTAGGCCTGGTTGGCTTGTGCCTGTCGGAACTTGGCCTCCTGCTCTTCCCGCAGCACGTCCTTGTAGTGCGCACGGGTCTCGTCGATGGTGAGGCCGGTATGCACCGGCGAGGAGGGTGGTGTCGTCAGCCTTCGTCTGCCGGTCGACCTGCAAGCCGACAGTAATGGCGACCATTTCCTTCTTCTGGTTCGAGGAGAGGGTGTCCCATAGATCAGTCAGAAGCGGAGGTGGCAGCGGTCTGGACGCCCGCACCCCTCCCCAGTTTGTGTACGATTTGCGGGAACAATGCATCCAGACCGCCGAGCGGATCTATATAAGACCGCGTTTGATGGCAGAACATGACCAGACCGAACGGTCTGGACGGTTGCAGGCTTGTTCGAGGGTCAGACTTGGAGATGCCCTGAGGTTTTACAGGATGGTGCTTGGCTGTCTAAAATAAAGCTCTCTCATCTTTGGACAATGGATCATATTCGATAAATTGTCTACTTGCGGGACTTTCAGCTTCATGAGGGCACTGAGAATGACATCATTTGAAAGCACACAACTTGTAACCACTACTCTGTGGCATTCGCTTACAAGGCGTAATTCTGCAGCCTAACATCTTACGCTATTGAGCACACGGTTCGAAAGCCTTGGGCGTCCCTGAAGGTAAAATTCTTTGTCTAGTTGGCCATTCAATACCGGATTTGGACCGTCGATAAATTGGCAAAGCGAGGATGGCCAAACTTTGGGAATTGTCCCTATGCAAGAGAGAGAATAAAATTGTCGCACATCTTTCCTTCAAGTGCTGGTTCTCCCTTAGGCTATGGGGCATGATTAAAACTTGGCTCCAGCTCCACACCAGTGACGGAGCCAGCAAGGGGCGAGCTGGGGCCATGGCTCCCCCCATGCTGAGCAAAATCCGAAAATCACCCCTATATTTTATGTGTATTTGCAGAGGTAAGGCCTAAATTTTAATGTATGGCCCCCCTCCAATGATCATACATGTACCATTGGCCCCCCTCATATTTAGTTTCTGGCTCCGTCCCTGCTCCACACTATTAATATTTCCTCTTGGGGCGCGATGGTTTTCATCAAGGAGTGGTGCACTGGGATGTTGGAGGCGCATATTGCGAATCGGAACGCCATTGTATCTCTCATCATGCTCTCATGTTGGACCGTTTGAAACGTGTTTGTTTCCGGCCACAAGTCCGCGCCTTCACTTGTGTTTCTTGCTAGCATCAAGGAGGAATCCGCTCCGTTGTCAATCATGGGTGCCAAACATTTGGGGAAAATCATTTTGGGAGAGTGATCGTTTTGTTGTAACCACGCCGTCTGTAAAACTCTAAACTCTTCTTAATTAATGGATGATGTAAATATTTTGCATCCGTTTTGAGAATGAAGAAAACTATGGTTGTTTCGGATTTTGATTAAAATTGTTTGGGATGCTCAGTGACTTGTTAATTTACATGTTTAGTTTGTCAGATTTCCTAAATCAAAAGTCAATGGAAAATATTTTCGCACAATCTATTTCGCAACGCAAAATAGTTTTCGCCAAATCGATTGATTCAGATTATTTTCCCAGTTCACTGACAGCATAGGCGGTTCCTTCGTTTAGTTGTATGCGGTCACTGCGGTCAGAGGTTTCTTCTACCTGGATAGTGCAGCTAGGGCCACTTTGCTGAATATCCAAGCGAGTATGGTGTTTCGTAGACTTGTGAAAGACGTACGGGATTAACCGTCCCCCGCAAGAATTTCCTAGCTCTCGGCGATCGAGAAGCTTCTTGCAGCGTCGCGTAAGTGGGTCATACGTGGATCAAACGAGAGGTGGTAGTGTACGAGTACAACAACACATTTGAAAAAATAACTCTCAGTCGGACATGAAGTTTCTGCTCCCGAGCTCAAATGAGCTCGCCGAACAGTAAAATCGAAAAAAAAATCGAAAAATGTTCAAAAAATTCTGAAATTTTTTCGTGAACAACATTGACAAAATATCTAAGTGCATACAAAAATGTGGCCTGAAATAACATTCCTATAAGGCCTGAAAAAAAAACAAAATCGATACTCTGAAAATGCGCATTTTCAGAGTATCGATTTTGTTTTTTTTGCCACGCCTTATAGGAATGTTATTTCAGGCCAAATGTTTGCATGCACTTAGATATTTTGTCAATGTTGTTCACGAAAAAATTTCAGAATTTTTTGAACATTTTTCGAATTTTTTTTGACTTTACTGTTCACCGAGCTCATTTGAGCTCGGGAGCAGAATGATACTTTCCCTCTCAGTTGACCTACTACATACATCTTCTTCTTTTTTCCTTGAAGAAACCAGGCTCTTAAAGCATCTACAGGCGCCTCAAACATGTCTTAAATGTTTGGATGGACGGACAAATCATAAAAAACGGACCCATATCAAACCGTCCTCAAACGTCTGACATGTATGGCGGCACGCACCGACGCGTCCGTCACCTCGGACCCGATAGGCCCGACCCACCATCGACCCCACGGCTGTCCCACAAAAAACCCCAATCTGTCCCCTTTTTTGAACCCTAACTCACTCACTATCCTCTCTCGCTTCGGCCCCTCCTCTCTCCTCTCCGATTCTGATCCAATCCGGCGACATGTCGAGCTCCAACAGCCACTCCGGCTCCGACCTCGACATCGAGGAGGAGCTGGCCCTCCATATTGCCTTGGAGCGGTCCAAGGTGGACACCAGGGGCAGCTCTCCGTCGCCGCTCCTGTGCGGGCGCAACGCGGATGCCAGAGCTAGCCCCTCCCGACACGCGCGTAGCTCCGCGAGGGCAGCGCGGTCTGCTCTTCCCCACATCGTCCCATTCCCCCGCCGGCCACTGCTCCACACGGGTAGCGGTGGGTGCTAGTGCCCGCTCCGCCGGCCCGCACACGCACTTCGAAATCGGAGGCGCGCACCGCCCGCTGCGAGAAGCAGTGGGAAAGCAAGAGGGACGCGACGGGGCAGTCCGTGCATCGCCGCCGCAGGTTGCCGGTGGAGCCTGACGAGGACGAGCGGCTCCTCGCTTGGGTCTACTGCCGGTCGCTGCCGACGGCGAAGACGGACGCTCGCCGCCTACGGCGGAAGAACGCGAAAACGCTATGGCTTATCATTGAGCAGTCAGAGCACGATACGAAGGAGGCAGTGAAGGAGGCGGCTCGGGTAGCCAAGTTGAAGTGGCAGCAGGACAGGGCCGTCCGTTGGATGAAGGGATTGATCGTTGTTAGGGCATATTTCTCCCTTAGTGGTTTTGGTGATTGATGAGAATGCATTTACGGACTAATCGTGCGCATTGAGCACTTCAGATAATCTATCATATGGCACAAGATGATTCGTGCCCCTCGAAGTTTTAAAAGTGAAGACGTTTATTTTCCTGTGTTTCTTTTTCGGTGAATTTGAGTCGTAGGAGAACCATACTATTTTCCTTCATGAGAGAAGCCTCTAGTGAAACCTATGGCCCCCGGGTCTATTTTCCATATTATATTTTCAGATCTATAAACCAAAAATACCAAAAATATCTCGCTGCATTCTTTTTACTTTTGTTTTACTTTCGGTTTTAGCAATCTTTTATATCTATCTCTATCAGATCTCATCCTTGCAAATAACCGTGAAGGGATTGACAACCCCTTTTAGCGTTGGGTGCAAGAGTTTGATTGTTTGTGTAGGTGCGAAGACTGGGGACTTGCTTGTATCTCCTACTGGATTGATACCTTGGTTCTCAACAACTGAGGGAAATACTTATCTACTTTGCTGCTTCACCCTTTCCTCTTCAAGGGAAAACCAACGCAAGCTCAAGAAGTAGCAGTCACCACCCAAGAAGACAAGTTGCAGCAACCGTCCGGCTGCAGCCACAGGCCCAGGGGTGCGCGCTCCCCCATCTCTCTCGCGAAGGAGTCCGGGAGCCGGAGCCAGGTGCGGGGTTTGGTCTCCATCCTCACGAGGAACTCGCGGACTGCGTCGGTGGAATGGCCTCGCGTCCGGGGCGGCCGGGCAGCTGCACCATTCCTCTGGCCCCGTCTGTGGCCACCTCGCCCACCGCGCCCGCGGGCAGAGCTCCTCCCACGGCTGCTCGCGCCGTTGTGGGTCGCCGGTGGAGTTCGCTCGCCCCCCCCGAAGAGGCGCCTCGAGAGCGGCAACGGACGCGCGAGAGCGGCCGCCTCCCTTCGCCAGCCTCGATGTGCCCGCCTCCTCCATCGTCGTTTTCTCCTTCTCGGTGGCGGAGAACTTCCTCATGGGTGCCATTGCTGCTACGGCGGCAAGTGGGGATGGAGGCCGAGAACGTGGGGGATGGGCTAAGGGACTCCTCCCCTCCCCTTTATATATAGCCTTGGCTTTATGTCAACCTGGGCGGTTACCTAGGCGTCGTGGGGAGTGGAGGAGCCCCATGCCCCGTCATGTGCCACGTGCCACGTTTAACTCCCAGGCGGTTGGGGCCCGCGCCCTCCGACCTTCCCCTGCTGGAGGAGCCGCGCCCGCCGCGTGCCCATGGGTCGCATCGCCAGGCCCACACGACCGGGGGGCATCCAGGCCCGGGCGGAGGTGGCCCAAGGTGCAGCGTGTGCCGCGGTCCGGACTTGGCCCACCAACAAGCTCCGCAAGCGGGATCCTCGCGAGGGTCTCGCCCCCGTGGCTCGCGCCGACGGTCATCGTCAGGAGCCTCCGCGGCGCCACCCGTGGGGCCGCATCCTGAGGCCGTCTGAGAAACCTTGCCAAGGCAGATTAATCAAGGGGGCATGGCGCTCGTGCCCGGCTGGCCCTGCTAGCTCTTGCATGGTTGGCTCTGAGGGGCGGGCTCAGGCCCGTGGTTTGCCCCTACACACGTCGTCCTGCCGGAACCTCTGGTCACCTCGCCAAGGCCTAGGATGACAGGCTCCCTCGCGCGGAGCTCGAGGGCAAGCTGGTGGTCACATGGAATCCCGGGTGGAACGACTCCCTAAGAAAGGGCCGACAAGGGCAACCTAACAATGTAAGGGCAAGATGCTAAAGACTCTCGGGGGCTACCGCCCCGAGGTCACGCCGCGCATCAGAAGCGGGGGGCCTCGGGCGTTGTGTGTCGCGGGCATCCGTCGGCCTCGCAGGCCCCAGCCGGCCGGAGCGAGAGAGCTGCGCGAAGGGAAATAGAAGGCCCCGCAGAGGGAGCAGGGGCACCTCATGCGCGACAAACAACTGCCATTTAAACAAAAGCGTCTTACAAATGTCTTATGCCCCCCGGGGCTGGATGGTTCATAGTGCAACTGGAAGAGGAACATAAAGCTTAAGCGGAGGAGACGCTGCCTTCGTCGTGGCTGTCGGGGGTTGCGGCGCCAAGGCTTCCGCTCTCCTCGGAAGGCGCATCCTGAGCGAACCGCCCGACCAGCGACTCCACCTGCCCGCGCACCTCGTCCCAGAGGGGGCTCCGGAGCTCCTCGGTCATGGGCTCCATCATGCTGGAGAGGTCGAAGGCAGGATTGTGGCGGCGGAGGTTGGAGAAGACGCGTGTCGGCGCGCAGTCCAGAAGATCGCGCGCGCTCGACTCGATGTCTTCCTCCACCTTGGAGACGCCCGACTCCATCGCCTCCACCACCTTGAGAAAGAAGTCGAGGTAGCCCCCCGTCGCCATGCGCACGCGGCAGCTCCGATCTACACTTTCACTAAGAGAAATTTGAACCCCCCCACTAATCCCTTGCGAATCTTGTTACTCTTGGGTGTTTGAGCACCCTAGACGGTTGAGGTCATCTCGGATCCACAATCCATTGGGGTGAAGCTTCGTGGTGGTGTTGGGAGCCTCCAAGGTTGTGGAGATTGCCCCAACCTTATTTGTAAAGGTTCGGTCGCCGCCTTCAAGGGCACCACTAGTGGAATCACGATATCTTGCATTGTGCGAGGGCGTGAGGAGAATACGGTGGCCCTAGTGGCTTCTTGGGGAGCATTGTGCCTCCACACCGCTCAAATGGAGACGTACTTCATCCTCGTCTTCACCGGCTCCACTTGTGGTTACTTCTTACCTTTACTTTGTGAAAGCTTTATTTGTGTTGTATCCTTTGCTTGTTGTGTTGTTGTTGTTGCTAGCATCATATAGTTTGCTCACCTAGTTGCATATCTAGACAACATATTTGTTGCTCAACCGAATTTGTTAAGAAAAGCTAAAAATTGGTAGTTGCCTATTCACTCCCCCCTCTAGTCAATCATATCGATCCTTTCAATTGGTATCAGAGCCTCGTCTCTCTTAAGGGCTTAATAGCCTAAAGAGTATGGTTGACGATGGGGAGAACTCCGCGGCCTAGTCCGAGACCGTAGTCACCCGCGGTGATTTGAATGAGGCTATGGCCTCTCTCAAATCGTCCGTGGTTGACGAGGTCAAGGACACGTTAAATAAATTCCTTGAGAGTTTCAAACCTACAACCGCTCCACCGGAAATGGTTAATCCACTCTCGGCGGAGAAAGATGTCAACTCCACCAAGGAGTTGGCTAGCTCCTTGAATCCTAAGTCTCCTCAAGGAAAGAACGGGTCGGGGACTCATGCCGCGTTTCCTCTCCCCAAACCTATGGTGGCCCGGTCCACTCACCCCACATCAACACGCATGGGAAACAACCCAAACTTGATTTGTCTAATTTTCCTAATTGGGTTTTTCGTATCAAGTCTCATTTGAGTCACAGCTCAACGCAACTATGGAGGATAATTGAGCAAGGCTTCTACCCTCATGATCCAAACAACATGACGCCAAGAGAAGAAGTGGACAATCAACTTAATGCATCCGCATTGTTCATTCTTCAAGAATACATGCCACCTGAAGAGCTTCCTCACTTGCGTCTGTTCACCATTGCTAAAGATGCTTGGGCGCACATCAACTCTTTGTACATGGGAAGCTCGAGACGCTCAAACTTTGAGGTGGTGCTTGATGAAGCCGATGAGTTTGTGATGAATGAAGATGAAGATCCCCGTGAGCTCTACCGGAGATTGACCGCTCTTGATGTTTCACTCCGAGATCATGGGAGCAAGGATATGGATGACATTGGGTCAAGCACAAGTTCCTGAAGTCCATCATGCCATTCAACAAAGGCATGTCCTCCGTGATCCTTCAAAGGCCGAACTTCCACACCTTGACCTCAAGTGAAGTGTTGGATGAGTTCGTTGCTATGAACATCTTGAACAAGACCGCCGACAACGCTCTAGCTCGTGTCCAACGGTCAAAGAAGCCAACTCTTGCTTTGAAGGCCAAGGCGATACCGGAAGAGGAAGAGGAAGAAGAAGAAGAAGAAGAAGAAGAAGAGGGTTGCCCCGAAGACACCAAATATGCTTACCACGAGCACATGGTGACAATCCACAAGTATAGGGGATCGCAACAGTTTTCGAGTGTAGAGTATTCAACCCAAATTTATAGATTCGACACATGGGGAGCCAAAGAATATTTGCAAGTATTAGTAGTTGAGTTGTCAAATCAACCACACCTGGAGATTAAATATCTGCAGCAGAGTGATCAGCAGCACAGTAGTATGATAGTTTTGATAGCAGTAGTAACGGTAACAGTAACGGTAACAGTGATAGCAATGACTTTGTAGCAAGTGTAACAGTAGCAGTAGCAATAGTAACTTAGCAAGAACAATATGTGGAAAACCCGTAGGCACTGGATCGGTGAACTCGTTGGATAATATTCATCATGTAATAGTCATAACCTAGGGCGACACAGAACTAGCTCCAGTTCATAAATGTAATGTAGGCATGTATTCTGTAAATAGTCATACATGCTTATGGAAAAGAACTTGCATGACATCATTTGTCCTACCCTCCCATGGCAGCGGGGTCCATAAGGAAACTAAGGGATATTAAGGCCTCCTTTTAATTGAGAACCGGAACAAAGCATCAACACATAGTGAATACATGAACTCCTCAAACTATGGTCATCACCGGAAAGTATCCCGACTATTGTCACTCCGGGGTTTACGGATCATAACACATAGCAGGTGCATATGACTAGCAAGATCGGATCAAGAACATAGATATAATGGGGATAACATAAACGGTTCAGATCTGAAATCATGGCACTCGGGCCCTAGTGACAAGCATTAAGCATGGCAAAGTCATAGCAACATCAATCTCAGAACATAGTGGATACTAGGGATCAAGCCCTAACAAAACTAACTCGATTACATGATGAATCTCATCGAACTCCTCACCGACCAGAAAGCCTACGAAGGAATTACTCACTCCCGGTGGGGAGCATCATGGAATTGGCAATGGAGAAGGGTTGATGATGACGAAGACCGAAGATTCCCCTCTTTGGAGCCCCAAACGGGCTCCAGATCTGGCCTCCCGATGAAGAACAGGAGGTGGCGGCGGCTCCGTATCGTAAAACGCGATGAAACTTTCTCTCCTATTTTTTTCTCCGAAAATAGGAATTTATAGTGCTGGAATTAGGGCCAGTGGGGCCACGAGGTGGGCACAACCCACGAGGGCACGCCTGGAGGGGGTGGCACGCCCTTGTGTATTGTGCCCAACCAGGGCACCCCCTCCGGTGGTTCTTGGCTCTAGTATTTTTTATTTATTGTAAACTAATTCTCCAAAAAGTTTTGTCCAGTTCCGAGAACTTTTTTATGCACAAAAACAACACCATGGTAGTTCTGCTGAAAACAACACCAGTCCGGGTTAGTTTCATTCAAATTATGCAAAGTAGAGTCCAAAACAAGAGCAAAAGCGTTAGGAAAAGTAGATGCGATGGAGACATATCAACTCCCCCAAGCTTAACCCATTGCTTGTCCTCAAGCAATTCATTTGACAAACTGAAAGTGATAAAGAAAAACTTTTACGAACTCTTTTGTTCTTGTTTACATATATATGCTTAAGTAGCACCCAGGTTTTCAGCAAAGATCATGACTAACCATGTCAGCAATAACTCTTAAAAATTATATTAACTCATATCAATGACATAAGCAACCAGTGAGCAATAGTAAAATATCTCAAGCGTCAACACTTTTTCAAAACGGTCATGATATAATATGACAACAATGGTATCTCGCTAGCCCTTTCTAAGACCGCAAAACATAAATGCAGAGCACCTCCAAAGTTCAAGCAGCGACTAAACATTGTAATTCATGGTAGAAAAGATCCAGTCATGCTGCACCTAACATTAACTAAACACAATGCATGAGGATGACAAATGTTCTCTCAGATCTGGCGCTTATTTGAGATGGTGATGACTCAACATAAAAGTAAATAGATAGTCCCTTCGCAGTGGGAAGCAGGGATTTGCATAGGTGCCAGAGCTCAAAGCTTAAATCAGAGATAAATATAATTTTGGGAGGTACACCCTTCCTATCAACATTACGACCAAGAGTTATCAATATCTTCCATTATAAACACATTAGCGGCGGTTCCCAAGCGGTAAAAGTAAAGGTTTACTCCCCCTCCACCAACAAACACACTTCACGGCTAACCGAATCCACGGGTACCGTCCATATCAACAACATTCCTGGGGGAGTTTTGTTTAATTATTTGCGATTTTTTATTTCGGGACTGGGAATCCCTATTACCGTCCCTCTCGTGCAAGGAAGAGTGAATAAACACTCATCATGAGAATAACTCGCTTAACATGGAAGATATTGGCTGCCCCCTGTCGCTCCATGAGCGATCCAGGCACACAAAACAGATGTTCATTTGAAATTTTAGAGGTGGCACATGCGAATTTACTTGGAATGGCAGGGTAATACCGCATATAGGTAGATATAGTGGACTCATCTGGAATAACTTTGGTTTAAGGATTTTGACGCACAAGCAGTATTCCCGCTTAGTACAGGCGAAGGCTAGCAAATAGATTGAGAAGCGGCCAGCTAGAGAGCGGAAACGGTCATGAACACGCATTATGAATAATAAACATTGGATGCTAGCATGAGTAGGATATGGACACAATGAACATAAATATCGTGAAGGCTATGTTGGTTTTGATTCAACTACATGCGTGAACATGTGCCAAGTCAAGCCGCTTGAAACATTCGGAGGAGGATACCATATCATCATACTACATCACAATCATTTTAATGCATGTTGACATCCAAGATAAATCATTATCCACTCCTAGCTACTTAAGCATGGCATGAGCAACTATAATCTCTAATTTTCATTGCAAACATGTTTGATCATAATATGCTAAATCATGGATACTAGGTTAAACATATTTACAAATACAAAAACAAGTTGAGTTCATACCCGCTTCTCTCTGCCACAGTCACTTCGTCAAATATCGTCATTATTGCCTTTCACTTGCACGACCGAATGATATGAAAATAATAATGGTGCAAGAATGCCGTGGACTAAGCTGGAATCTGCAAACATTTTATTCAAAAGGAGAAGACAAAGTAACATGGGCTCTTTGTCAGATTAACAATAATGCATATGAGAGCCACTCAACATTTTCATTGTGGTCTTCTCCTTGGTACGACTCAAATGAAAGGAAAAGAATTTCAGAGAAACACACTGAAATATTTTTTTGAGTTTTTGGTTTTTCTTAAAGAAAACAAATGAAAAAGGGAAAAACAAAAACGAGAAAAACTATTTACACGGGAGAGCTCCCAACAAGTAAAAGAAGAAACGAGAAATCTTTTTGGTTTTTCTTCTGCTATTACAATTAAATTAAACTAGAAAGAAAAGCTGAAAAGAAGTAAGAAATATTTTTGGATCTTCTCAAAAAATTTCAAACACGCAAAAGGAAGCGAGAAAATAAATCTAGCATGGATAATACAATGAAAAAGTGTGGACACCGACAACTGGAATGAAATGTGTAAACATGAATATAATGTTGATGGAAATACGCACTCCCCCAAGCTTAGGCTTTTGGCCTAGCTTGGTAATCACCATCCGGTCCTAAGTTGAAGTGCGGTGGCGACGGCACCTGAGCGTCCCACTCCTGGGGCTCCTCCTCAGCCGCTGCCAGGTTGTTCCAGTAGGCTGTAATGTCCTCTGGCATGATCCTGTATCCGTTCCTGGCAGTAGATTCACGGGTAACCACGCTGAATACTAAGTTGTAGCGAATGTTATGAAAAGAATCAGCTGCCTCAATAAATTGATGATCTTGCAATGCCTTGTGATCTAGATAAACTTGGGACAAGGGATAATCATGTGGGCGAATCTGAACATAAAATTGTCTCGTTAAGCGAGTAGCATAAATACCACCATGTATCTTTCCCTTAGTCCTATTAAGGTGTAGGCGACGTGCAATAATAGCCCCATGCGAAAGATGTGATCATTGTGTAGTGCACGGTGTAAAATGGCGAAATCGGGGGCACTGAGTGCACCAACCTTCTCCGTAGCGGTTAAACACTTCGCGATGAATAAAGCAAAGTAATGCACAGAAGGAAATTGCAAGCTGGTGGCAGTGGCATTTGACACGCCTCTTTCATCACCCACTGTTAAAGTGAGGAGGAAGTTCTCAAATTCCGCTGGTCTAGGCTCTCTTAATTCCCCATCAGAAGGGATCAAACATATGTCACAAAATTCAGTGAGCGGTATCTTACATGTTTCAGCATATAAATTAAACCGCACCTCAGGAGGATTATTCCTACTCAGAAAATGAAAACTTTGCAAAAAGGAATTTGTAAGGAGATGATGTTGGTCACACTCAGCTGCGAGGAAGTTGGTCAGCCCAGCATTTGCAATGAATTGAGCAAACTCTTGATGGAACCCGGCCTCCTCCATGAAGGCATTATGCGGCCATTCGCACGGCCGCACCTCCGCCGTTCTCAGAGTGTGGAGGTCATTGTCCGATGATTCCCCAATGACTCCTTTAGCATTCTTCTTGGAGGAAAACTTCCTAAAGAAATCCATCTTATTCCTATAAATAAATTCCTGAAAATTTTTAGTCTACAAAAGTTTTGTCAACAAAACTTCGTAAGATTTATAGCAACTACTCCTAAGGATGCATAGAGACCATATTAAGCATTCAAACTACTTAGAACTCTAAGAATTCAACATGCAAGCCTATCTACTGCAGCAACAAGAGTAACTAATTATTCTAAAAATAGACCACTAAATCAAAAACTAATTGGAGCAATGGAGGGGTCACATACCAAGTAGCAATCCCCCAAAACAGTTTCGAAAACGGAGCTTCAAGCAAAGAGATCAAAATCCGTGGGTTTGAGAGCAAGAACACGAGAGTGCGAGATATGGTGATTTTTTCTGGGGGTAGGAGATGACATGGGCTAAAGGGATAAGTGAGGGGACCCACGTGGGGACCACAACTCACCAGGGCGCGCTTGGGGCTGCTCGCGCACCCTGGTGTCTTGTGGACACCAAGTGCACCCCCCTCTGATGTTATTTGCACCAGAAATTCAGAAATATTCAGAAAAAACTGTATCAAATTTTTAGGACATTCTGAGAACTTTTATTTTTGGGTCATTTTTTTATTTCACGGAGAAAACAGAAAACAGGATAGACATGGCATTTTAGTTTATTTGACTAAGAAGAATAGAAAACAAAAGGCGGGAGCAGAAGGTTGTGCCTACTAGATTCATCAACTTCATACCTCTAAAAAATGATCCATTAATAAGGTTGATCAAGTCTTATTAACAACCACCTTTGATTAGCATGAAACCGAAGAATTTCCATAAAACACTAAGTTACCTCAATGGGGATATGCATATCCCCAACAATAAGTATGTCATATTTCTTTCTAGCAGTAGGTAGAGGTAGTTGAAAACTTCCAATAGTGAGTGTCGGAGATTCTTCAATAACATTTATACCATTCACTTGGAATTGTTTCTTCGGAAAGTGCATCGTATGCTCATTACCATTGACACTACAGGAATCAGCTGCTTTGCCGTCTGCCATAGCAGACGGCAAAGGCATGCTTGGCGGACGGCAAAGGCTTTGCCGTCAGCCAGCAGACGGCAAACACTCCGGCTGAACGGCTGCCGGCAAAGGCCACTTTGCCGTCTGCTAGCAGACGGCAAAGAACTTTGCTTCTTTGCCGTCTGCTAGCAGACGGCAAAGCCTCTGGACGGCAGAGAAAAGGTACCAGCCCCGTTAGGGGGCTAACGGCGCTCTTTGCCGTCTGTTTTTTCTGTTTTTTCTTATATCAATTCATTTTCACAGAAATTCAAACACATATATATATATTCCGAATCACATAATAAGGCAAACATTATGTCTTATCCACCACATATATATTGCATAGGGTAAACATCAAACATAGTTTCACCATGTTCATCCATAATAAGGCAAACATCAAACATAGTTTCACCATGTTCATCCATAATAAGGCAAACATCAAACATCCAATACATATATATTGCTGTCTCCGCGCCGCGTGTGTTTGCCATCTCTAAATGGCAACAGGTCCAGGTTGTGGTCATCAGCCTTCTTCATGCCATCAGCATGATCACCATTGCCTCCCGCACCCCGTCATCATCAGGCTGATTTGCTGCTGCTGCTGCTCGTCCTCGTACTCCATCTGCATGGACAAGAGCAAGTTAGTTGAATGGCATGCACGATAAAACTGCAAGGCATATATATTCATCTACATTAATTCTACTACAGTACAGATTTTGCATGGATGGGTTTGACTTCAACAGAGACTGAAAGAAGAGCATTTTCATCCAGGTCAACGACTAGAAGAAGGAAAAGGAATGGAATATTCATTCATGATCGACTATTTAAATATAACAGCTGTAAACACAGGCGGGCCAGAGGAGTCAAACAAAAAAATACAAATGAGTGGATACAACACATAAGAGATGAGTGGCCAGGACAGTTCAATAAAGCGGCTGCCAGAGGAGTCACACAAAAAAATACAAATGAAACAATGGGGACTGTGAATGCAATCTGAACCTAGAAAAATAGATTTCTAACCAAACGGGCCTGAAGGGAAGACGTCAAAGAAATTTGCACAGAACATGCATTTGAGCATTCTTCAACAATTGAAGCCATCAATCATACTTTGTAAGATATTACTATGTAATCATTGAACAGCCAAACCAACAACCAACAAAACAGCAGGCATGAAGATCATGGTCACTATAACTGAAAACAGAAGTAGAACCCAATGAGAATACTCAAGAGATGAAAAAAAAACGTTCTAAATATATGTTAATCTGTTCACCATTTCTGTTCTAAAGTGACACTTGCAAAAAGCAAACATTCCGGAAATGATACCAGAGTAGGGACAAATAACTAGGGTCCTCTCGTGGAGTAGGGACTGATACCTGGGTGCCCGTATACGGATAACTTGTGGAAAACTTATGAAAACATAGTTATGCTGACGACAAGGTTCTCAATTTCGTAGTGGACGAATACAAAGATCCTAATAACTAATAACAGAGCACCTTATCTTGATGTCTCTGCTACATATTTTGTCGGAACCAGAATGAACTATACCATTATCTGGCTGGTCACAAAAGTCTGTAGCAACTGTAAAAATTTTGGCCAGTCAATCCAAACAAATCAAGGAGGCAATGATCAACAAACTCTATCCTCAAATGCATCCAAACAAGGGATGTACACAAGAGGCAGATTGAACAGGAGTTGTGCAAAGGAAGGGCCCATATCAATGTAAATTTGTGTGCACCAAACCTGACAAAAGTATCAGAAGTTTAGAAGCCTCAGACAAGGCAAAGCATCTCTCCCTATTCCTATTTAATTTTCGAATATCCCCTACATGGTTGGCTGCTAGCTGATTGAATGGACAAAAGGCGTCTTACATGAGTTGCTGCTCTGAGCAAAACTGTTGTGTTTCGCTTGATCAAACAAGATACAGTCCAAACCTCTTTTGTACAAATGACTTGGCGTAACTGCTATCAAATAATCATATCTACCTGTTCGAAAGAAACTAACCAAAGAGAAGCATCCAAACTAACAAAATTAATGTAATACCTAACAAAGTAAACATAAACTCATGTGAGAGGCCATGCACTCACACTCATGTATGACAAAGTTTCTCAATAACCTACTGACTTCATTGGAGAGATGATAAAAGTGACAGCCACAGTACAGTCAACAAAATTATCACACTTGAGAGAACATAAATGGCATTATGATTCATGGCTGACATTATGACTTGAAAGCAACAGCCTCTCAACTAAAGAAAACAAGAATTGCAGGAAAAAGAAGAGATGTTTTGAATTCCTGAAATCTATACGTAAATTTATTGGTCTATTTAAAGTCTGGGTACTCGTCCTCCTGGTTGTCGTCGCCGTTGAGGTACTCGTCCTCTCGTCGTCGTCCTACTGCTGCTCCAAATCGAAGCACACATGCATCATACATACATACATACAGGACCAAATATGATTTGAAATAGATAGAACCAAAGTGCAACTAGCCTAGTATATACATGACCTCATCAGGAACCAGAGTTATATAACAAGTAGTCCTACACAAGAACCTACAGTCTGGTGGCATCAAGCACTAAACCAAACCTCATCACACACCCACCCACCTAGTTTGGTTTCACAACCAGCAGCATAGATGGGAGTATACATACATATACACATTGTACGTTGTTGGGACTTGCGTGAGGCATGTGATTTCTTAGCCACGACTCACCAAGAGCGTTTACTCTTAGATGTTTAATTTACGCAAAGTGCATATCCTGACCCCAAAACCGTGGCAATTATATCAAGATTTGACTATTTATAAGAGAAATAATAGTATCATCCAAAAGATCAAACTGATATTGCGAGATTTATAATGAAAACATAATTATAAAATGTAGTTATTTGTATGTGAGGCAATATGTTTTCACGAGAATTGATGTTCAAAGAATCATCCTGAAAATGACACCAATTTCCTAAAAAAACTACATATACTGGATTGGATGAAATCATAACCAATCTGAAATATATTAGTTTTCACTATTTTTTTTAGGAGTTCCATATCTTCTGACTTGTACTCAAACATGCAAGAATCTGAATTGAACAGCCTGATTTCACAAACATGGAAGAATGTGGTGGAGAGGAGAGGAGAGGTCGAACCTCGGAGATCCTAGGCGTCGCCGCCGGGGAGGAGGCGCCGCCACAGCACCCTGGTCGTGGACCTTGGCTGCCGTTGCGTGGTGGTGGATAAGGCCCTCCTCTGCCGCTGCCTTGTGGTGGAGAAGCGGCGTCCAGCAGGCGCAGCTGCGTGAGGAGCCATGCGAGGAGGCGTAGAGGACCGCCGGAGGCACGCCGGCGGCGGAGACGAGGCCGCGCACCAAACCCTAGCCACGGAGGGATGGGTTGGGCGCGAGCATTCGAGGGGGGGAGGGACGGATCTGGCTGGAGGAATCGACGCAGCGGGGCGGGGTGAGCTCGGTAGCGTGCTCCGCGCCGACCATGGCCGCCGAAGATCACCGGAATAAGGTCGGTGGCGGTGGCGGCGGCGGCGGCGGCTAACCCTAGGGCGCGGGAGAGCAGAGAGGAGATGCAGGTGCGGGTGCGGGGGCAGTGGGTTCAACGCGGCCGGGTGGGGATTTTTGCCGTGGGCCGGGTGGGGATTTTCTTTTTATTTATTTTCTTATCACTTTGCCGTCTGCCAGCAGACGGCAAAGAATCTTTGCCGTCTGCTGGCAGACGGCAAAGAGGTGGGGCTGGTGCGCCGTTACAGCGCTGGCGTCCACTGGACCCCACCCACCTCTTTGCCGTCTGCCAGCAGATGGCAAAGAGGGTGGGGATTTTCTTTTTATTTATTTTCTTATCACTTTGCCGTCTGCCAGCAGACGGCAAAGAATCTTTGCCGTCTGCTGGCAGACGGCAAAGAGGTGGGGCTGGTGCGCCGTTACAGCGCTGGCGTCCACTGGACCCCACCCACCTCTTTGCCGTCTGCCAGCAGATGGCAAAGATTCTTTGCCATCTGTTGGCAGACGGCAAAGAGGTGGGGCTCGCGGGCCGTTACAGCGCTGGCGTCCACTGGACCCCACCCACCTCTTTGCCGTCTGCCAGCAGATGGCAAAGATTCTTTGCCATCTGCTGGCAGACGGCAAAGAATTGGCTGATGGCAACCAGGTTCTTTGCCATCAGCCAGCTCTTTGCCTTCTGCTTTCCCAAAGCAGACGGCAAAGAGCCTCTTTGCCGTCTGCCAGCAGACGGCAAAGAGCTGGCAGATGGCAAAGTAGCAAATTCCAGTAGTGTGATATGAAAAGTGACTTTGCTTTTATTGCAAACAATAACAGCCCCTGCAGTATTCAAAAATGGTCTACCAAGGATAATCGACATGTTGTCGTCCTCGGGCATCTCAAGAGTAACAAAGTCTGTTAAGATAGTAACATTTGCAACAACAACGGCCACATCCTCACAAATACCGATAGGTATGGCAGTTGATTTGTCAGCCATTTGTAATGATATTTTAGTAGGTGTGAGTTTATTCAAATCAAGTCTTTTATATAAGGAGAAAGGCATAACACTAACACCAGCTCCCAAATCACACAAAGCAGTTTTGACATAATTTCTTTTAATGGAGCAAGGTATAGTTGGTATTCCAGGATCTCCAAGTTTTTTAGGTACTCTATCCTTAAAAGAATAATTAGCAAGCATGGTGGATATTTCAGCTTCAGGTACCTTTCTTTTATTAGTGATGATGTCTTTGATGTATTTTGCATAAGGAGCCATCTTTAAGATATCAGTTAAGCGGGTACGCAAAAAGACTAGCCTAATCATTTCAGCAAAGCGTTCAAATTCTTCATCATCCTTTTTCTTAGATGGTTTAGGTGGAAAGTGTTGGGGAACGCGACAGAAAACAAAAAAATTCGGTACTACGAGCATGCCCAGGATCACTATGGAGATGCATACAAGGTTTGATCTGATCCGTACCGACTCGTAGCGCAGTGCAAGTAGAGTCGATGAAGATCGGTGGTGCAGATCCCTGCAGCTAGTATTTACAACCTCCCAACCGCGAGGATTTTCTCCCTCGTCGGACAGCCCTTCGGGAGGTGGTCGGACAGTCCCCCGGACAATGTCTCGGACAGCCCTACGGGAAGACCCTTGAAGCTTGAACGGAAACTCGGACAACCCTCCGGGAGGACCCTCGAACAGCCCCTCGGGCAAAAGATCGAAACTACGACCTCTCTACAGGGTTGCACACATACGGTGTCAGCTATCCGACAGGGCTTCGCCGTCCAGAACTAGTTCCTGCCGGAACCCAGACAGCCTTTTGGCTCTACGAAACTATTTCGCGGGGAGGGAGAGAGAAGGCCAGATCAGGCATGGCATTTGTATGTTGAGAAAGAGTGAGTGTGAAGAGTGCATCTCCACCTCTATTTATAGGAAAACTCAAGGGGTAGGGTGGGACTTGAAATACCCAAAAACCCCATGAAAGGAGTCCTTCACAAGGGCATAAAGGGAAAGCAAGTGGGGCAAGTGAGGCTCCATGGTGGAGCCCACCTTGGCCGGCCACCCCTCCTAGGGCTCCCCAGATGGGTGCCCTTATCCTTCCATGTCACCCCCTCAAGATATTTTGTGGAAGGTCAACTTCCAACCATAACCATAAATGCTCTTTCACTATTCACGAAACCAATTTTTCGCGACCGATAAATCCAAAAATATTTCTATGGGTCTTAGAATAATTCCAGTACCCACTAAAAAAATTCTGGACACGTTCCGAAACATTTTGAAATCAGTGATTTTCATTTGTGAAAAGCAACCAAAGCGGTTCCAGCAGTCCGGAACATTTCCGGTTTTTGTCTTCAAAAAATCTCAGAAGTTACCGGAACAATTCTGGTACCCTCCAATAATTTCCAGGCATATGCCAAAACCAATTTGACTTAATGGTATAATCCGAAACAACTTTTCGGTTTTACCGAAACTCTTCCGGTGTTCTCTCTCCGGAACTCTTCCGTTGTCCCCGAAACAATGATCAACATCGGAGCCGTGGACACCCATATTGACCCCTATACCCACACGAATAAATATTCGAGTGAACCTCCAGTTGCCGTGTGCTATTCCTGTTGCTTCGCGATATGTTACAAACACCCGAGGTGAGATTTTCTGCATCCCCGTGGATCAACAACTTGTCCACTATGCAAGTTACCTCGTATCCGGTTTTGTTCTCTTTTCTCGTTTTTGTGATCCGGCATCGCTGTGATCAAATCGCACTATGTATGGCCAGACGATAATGGATACCGTAACACCGAGAGGGCCCGAGAATATCTCTCCATCATCGGAGGAGCAAATCCCAATCTTGAGCTGTCTTGTTACTTGCCATACTTTCCCGTGAACCCGTAAGCCGCCGTAATCGCCACCCAGTAACGGATGACGTTTAGCAAACCCCAAAGTTCACGAAGCAAGCACGAAGGAACTCGATACTCTCATGGTCTAAGGAATTATGCAAACATTAACTATCTCTGTGTTATTAACCATTAACTTGTGACGAATGTATCTCATAGCATAACATCAATTCGGGTCGATTCAACACAAGTGTTCTACCAACAATGTGCCCTCAAAATTGATGGCACAGACATGCCCATGATCAGGAAAACAGGATTATCATGCAATACTTGAGCTAGTCTTAGAGGCATGACTAGGAATACTGTTTACCGTTTATGGTACCACACGTGCACATGAGTTTCCCTCCGAGCCTCGTGGATATTGTAGACTCGAGAATCATTGCAGTTATAGCATGGATCATAAACATTTATTACAAACTAGGAGATACAAAGTAACTGATATTACTGCCTCTAGGGCATATCTCTTACAGACTCCCACTTGCACTTGAGTCATAATCCAGTTACATGGCTTCCCTAACACCAATGGCTATCCGGTGTTGCTCATGCTTTGCTCGTGGTAGAGGCTTTGTCATCGGGTCTGACACGTTCAGATCCGTGTGTACTTTGCGTACTTTCACTAAACCTTCTTCGACATGATGTCGAATGAGTTTATATTTGCGTTGAATATGCATTGTCTTATGGTGCGAACTTGGCTCCCTTGCCTGAGCCACGGCGCCACTATTATCACAATAGATCTCCACCGGGTCCAGCGCACTTGGGACCACACCAAGGTCTTCAAGAAACTGCTTGATCCAGACCGCCTGCTTAGAGGCTTCTGAAGCTGCAACATATTCCGCCTCCGTCGTAGAATCCGCTACAGTCTTTTGTTTGGAACTTTTCCAATCAACTGCGCCGCCGTTCAATATGAAAACATAGCCTGATTGAGATTTGAAGTCATCTGGGTCAGTCATGATGCCCACATCAGTGTAACAACTTACAATGAGCTCCTCACCTCCGTACACTAGGAGTAAATCCTTGGTCCTTCTGAGGTACTTAAGAATACCCTTGACTACGGCCCAGTGTTCCAATCCTGGATCACTTTGGTACCGACTGCTAACACTTAGTGCATAGGAAACGTCCGGTCTTGTACATAGCATGGCATACATAATAGAACCAACTGCCAAAGCATATGGAACATCATTCATTTGTACTCGCTCATCAAGGGTCCGAGGACTCTGATTCTTACAAAGCACTGTGCCAGGTGACATGGGGAGTAGGCCTTTCTTGGAGTTCTCCATGTTGAACCTTTTCAACACCTTGTCAATGTACGTGCTTTAGCTAAGCGCTATCAGGCGTCTTGATCTATCTCTATAGATTCTGATGCTCAATACATATGCCGCTTCGCCTAAGTCTTTCATTGAAAAACTCTTCTTCAATGAGTCTTTTATTTCGCTAAGAAAATTCACGTCATTTCCAATCAACAATATGTCATCCACATACAAGATTAGAAATGCTTTTGCGCTCCCACTAAACTTCTTGTAAACACAAGATTCTTCGTCGTTCCTGATGAAGCCAAACTCTTTGACCACTTCATCAAAATGAATGTTCCAGCTCCTCGATGCTTGCTTCAGACCATAAATGGCTTTCTGAAGCTTACATACCTTTCCAGCATTCTTAGGATCGATAAAACCTTCTGGCTGTATCATGTATACATCCTTTTCAAGGTTTCCATTTAGGAAAGCCGTTTTGACATCCATCTGCCATATTTCATAATCGAAATAAGCAGCAATTGCAAGTAATATCCGAACAGACCTAAGCATAGCTACGGGCGAGAAAGTCTCATCGTAGTCCACCCCTGGAACTTGCGTGAACCCTTTCGCGACAAGTCTAGCTTTGTGGATTGTAATGTTACCATCTGCGTCCGTCTTTCTTTTGAAAATCCATTTACAACCAATGGGTTTTACGCCATCTGGAAGTTCTTCCAAGTTCCAAACTTGGTTTTCGTACATGGATTCCATTTCGGATTTCATGGCCTTGTGCCATTCCCTTGAGCTAGGCCCTGCCATCGCTTCCTTGTAGTGCGCAGGTTCATCGTCTTCAAGAATGAAGATTTCGTTATGAAACCACTCAGGTGGCTGGATAGCCCTACCTGATCTGCGCGGTTCAGTTACAACCTTGTTTGGAGTTACCGCATCACATGCGACGACTTCTGGTTCGGTTGTATGAATAATTTGCGGAATTTCTTCCGGTTCCTTAGCCATATCAACGGTTGCAGAAGATTCATTAATCTCATTAAGTTGTACTGTCCTCCCACTTAATTCTTTAGCGAGAAATTCTTTCTCGAGAAAGTGTCCAACCTTTGCGACAAACACTTTGCCCTTGGACTGGTGGTAGAAGGAATAACCAATGGTGTTATTTGGATAACCTACAAAGGAACATTTGTCTGATCTAGGTTCTAGTTTGGTTGGCTGTAAACGTTTTACGTATGCCTCACAACCCCAAACCTTGAGACGCGACACACTAGGTATCTTCCCGTACCACATCTCATGTGGTGTCGTCTCAACAGATTTAGACGGTGCACTGTTTAATGTATAAGCGGCAGTAAGTAGTGCGTGACCCCAAAAAGATATTGGAAGATCTGTAAGAGACATCATCGACCTTACCATGTCTAAGAGGGTTCGGTTACGTCGTTCCAACACTCCGTTTCGCTGTGGAGTTCCTGGAGGCGTAAGCTGTGAAAGGATTCCACGGTCACTCAGATGTTGGCTAAACTCATGACTAAGATATTCGCCCCCACGATCTGATCGCAAAAACTTAATCCTTTTGTTACGATGATTTTCTACCTCATTCTGAAATTCTTTGAACTTTTCAAAGGTTTCCGACTTATGCTTCATCAAGTAGATATAACCATACCGACTTAAATCATCAGTAAAAGTCACGAAGTAAAAATACCCACCCCGTGCGGCCGTGTTCATTGGACCACATACATCACTATGTATTATTTCCAATAATTCGCCCGCCCGTTCAGGATGACCCGTGAACGGCGTCTTGGTCATTTTTCCCATTAGACAAGCTTCACATGTGTCAAATGATTCAAAATCAAAGGACGGTAGGACTCCATCTCTCTGGAGTCTTTGCATGCGTTTCTTTCCGATGTGGCCAAGCCGACAGTGCCACAAGTAAGTGGTGGTGGTATCAGCCTTCTTAAGGCGTTTAGCATTCACGTTAAAGACATCATTTCCACATTCAAGATTTAGTATGAAAAGGCGCTAATTTTTTTAAATATTATCTTTTTTTATTAATTTCGTCACATATTACGCCGGTCCAAAAAATTTCAAATATGTCATCCTGTCGGACTCGAGGGAGCCGACAGGGTCCAGTCGGTCACGGGGAAGCCGACAGGAGGCAGTCGACCACTAGGAGGCCGATAAGTGGGATGTCGTCCACGTGGCGGCCGACTACTGGCCCGAACACGTCACTCGGCCTGAGGCCGTCCAGTCGGCTGTGCCAAGGCCGACTGGGCCCAATCGGCTATGCCGAAGCCGATAGGACCCAGCCACCTTTGGCCGCGCCTCCTTCTCCCTTTCTTCCTCCTCTCTTCCTCTCTTCTCTATTCTTTCTCATCTCTCTCTCAACCCGAAGCCCCCCGATTTCTTACCGCATATTTAGCCGATTTCTTCCTAGTTTTTCACCGTAGATTGCTTCTAGGGTGCTAGGGGATGCTAGTGTAACCTCGATCTCGTGATGGGGTAGCTCGTAGTGGTGGTGGTGACCATTGTGGAGGTGGAGGTGGAGGCAGTGGAGGTGGAGGTGGTGGAGGTGGAGGTGGAGGCAGTGGAGGTGGACATTCCGGTGTTCGTCGTCCGTTCGCGTGTTTGAAGCCCGCCGTTCGTCATTTCTTCACACGCTTCAAGGGTAATATATCCAACGTCCATTCCCGTAGTGTTAAGTTGTGTGGATATTTATGTGTGTAGAATATTTTAGTTGATCCGGTAGCGTTGGTTCGATACAATATGTAGATGTCAAATATTTAGTTATATTGCATTTTTTATTTGGTGCGGTAAAATTTGGGTAGCTGTGGTATTTTTTAGTTGGTTCGGTAAAATTGGTTTAGGGTTCGATAGAATATGTAGTTGTCAAATATTTAGTTCTGTGTTAATTTTTAGTTTATCCGGTAGCTTTGGGTAATATTAGGGTAGATGTGGTAATTTTAGTTGGTTCGGTAAAATTATTAGTTTGCCTTTTGCTTAATATTTATCCTTGTTGAATCTTTTTTAGGTCAACAGATATGTCTGATTTAGTGACGTTAATTTTTTACTATGGCCCTGGTAATGTGCAAATAACTGAGACATGAGCTGATCTGAGTGAATTCGAGCACCTTGAAGTGCCAATGACTGCCCCTGAAACATGGTCTATTAGTCAGTTGACAGAATGGTTAACCGGGTCTTTAGGGTTAAATACTGAAATACACACCGTGGGTGTTCATGCATTATGGACCCGGTCCAGTTCGAAATTTTTTATTTATTTGAAGGAAATAGCGCGGGACGATCAGTGGGTGCGCTGGTTACAAGCTTGCTCGAGCAGGGGAGTTAATCCTGTCACTTTAGTGCTTCCCGTCGTGAAGCAGATGAGTGCAACTGAAGCCGACAGTGGTTACGATTATGGCCATAGCAGTGAAGGAATGCATGATTCAATGTCAAATTATGCGTCCCATGCTGCAGATGAAGTTTACGAATCAGGGCAGAGTAGTCATGCAGAAGGAGGTAATGTCGAGGATTATGCTAGTGGCGAGGTGGATGCTGACGAGCTAGATGGACACTTGCAAAACCAAATGGAAAATGAAGATAGAGATGGTGATATTGCTGATGATTCTGACGAGTCAGACGAAGAAGAGAACGTCCAGCAGGTGCCTAATCCTGCATCATGGAATCAGGACTTCTCAACTGCAATGACCGTGAATGATGGTCATGATTCTGCCTGGCAATATCACCAGAACAACATTGCGACGGGTGCCATGTATCCAAACAAGCAAGCTCTGAAAGATGCAATAATTAGTTGGGCAATGTCCACGCAAAGGGTTTTTGTAGCAGATGTGTCAAGTCCGAAGAACTTGACAATGGTATGCAGGAACACTGGTTGTTCAGCGAGGGTGCATGGCTATCTCCCTAAGTATGGCACAAACTGGCTGATCAGTGACTTAGTTCATCACACTTGTGTTATTCCCTGCATCCCTCAAGATCATCCTAACCTTACGTCCACCCTTATTGCTCGGTTGCTTTATAGCGAGATAGTGGAGGGCAAAGCGATGGAAGTGAAGGCTATCCAGACAAAAGTCTTCGTCAGGTTCAAGTACAAAATATCTTATGGCAAGGCTTGGAGGGCTAAAAAGAGGGCACTTGAGAGCAGATTTGGTTCGTACTTTGATGCATATGACTCTGTTGTCCGGCTCCTCCACACATTGCAGGACTGGAATCCGGGCACCTATGTCAATATTCAAGACTTCTTCATGCCAGAGTTACCAAATGTAAAGGTGTTGCATCGATTGTTCTTCTCTTTCGGTGTGTGCATTGAATCTTTCAGACATTGTCGTCCAGTGATATGTGTGGATGGCACTTTTCTCATAGGGAAGTACAAGGGTCAGATCTTGACCGCCATTGGTCAAGATGGGCAAAATCAAGTCGTTCCTCTGGCATTTGCTTTTGTGGAAAGCGAGAACATTAAAAGTTGGACATGGTTCTTCAGGCAATTGAAAATAGCTATTGTGCAGGATAAGCCGAATGTGTGCATTCTTCATGACAGACATGCAGGTATACTCAGTGCGATAAAGACATTGTCAAACCCTGGTCCTGAGGAACAAATTCCATGGCAGGACTTGCAGAGTCGTTGGTGCATGCGCCATCTTGGGGCCAATTTCTTCTCGCAGTTCAGAAATAAGAACTCATGAATCTATTCAAGAAACTCTGCAAGCAGAACCAGCTATGGAAGTACACTTTGATACGTGACAGACTAAATACTTGCACGAAGAGACATGTTAGGGACAGGAGAGTTGCACGAGATGCAGCTGTGAGGGCACATGTTGAAGTAGTAGCTGCACAGTTAGCAATAGGATCAGCAGCCGTGGAGGAGGAGCCTGTTGGGCTTTGTGACTTGCCAGGATTTGATCCACCTGGCACTAGGAGAAGGCTTGGAAGGACAATTAAAACCTTTGATCAGTGGATAGAGTATGAGCCTCTTGAGAGGTGGTCTTTGCTGCATGACACACATAGAGCAAGGTACGGTGTCATGACTACCAACCTCGCTAAAACATATAACTTTGTCCTCAGAGGAAATAGGGCTTTGCCCCTTACAGCTATTGTTGAGGGAATTTTCTATGGTACGGTGAAGTATTTCAGAGATAGACGTCAAAGCGCCGCCCTGCATATCACTAACAACCCGAACACACGTTACTGTGAAAGGGTTATGAAGTACATGAATGAAAAGATGGAAAAAGCCCGGTCACATACTGTTGTTGCCATCGGAAATCAAGAGCAAAGGTATGAGGTCCGGTTAGCTAACAACAAATTCGGATGTGCAAATGTGTCGACGACACACGAGGTGAAAATTGGAAATGAAGTCCGGCCAACTTGCGAGTGCACATGCAACAAACCGAAGTTGCTTCATCTACCATGCTCGCATGTACTTGCTGCTTGTGGGCAGTTAGGACTGGACGCAATCTCATTCGTATCCCCATACTTTCTGAAAGAGTCCGTCCTCAATACCTAGACAGGTGAGTTGGTTGGTTTTCAATCAATGGGTAACTTCAACACCGTCGACCCTGTTGAACGGAGATACATTCCACACCCTGAGTTTATGCGTACAAGTAGAGGTAGACGACAGTCTCAGCGCATCCGGAATGATATGTATGAATCTGATGCCGGAGGGCGCACCATGCAATGCATTCTATGCAATGAATTTGGACATAGGGACACTGAATGTCCCATGTTCGTCACTACCAGGGGGGCGCAAGGCATGGACGAGGCAGTCGTGGACGAAGAGGAGGAAGAGGGAGAGCAAGATGAAGAAGCTAGGCACTATGTTTCAAATTTGTATGTTGTGTGACACTATGTTTCAAATTTGTATTAAGTGTGGCACTATGTTTCAAATTTGTATTGTGTGTGGCACTATGTTTTAAATTTGTATTGTGTGTGGCACTATGTTTTAAATTTGTATTGTGTGGCACTATGTTTTAAATTTGTATTACCTGTGCAACTATCTTTTAAATGCACTATTGTAGAATGCAGGTACCGTACCCCGACGGTATTTCTCATCTATGCACAAGAGATCGGGGTTACTGGATAACGAAATCGAAGATTATCTTCGATATCTGCGTCGAGGAGATGGCACAACAGCGGGTTATGAGGCAATTTGGTCTTCGGTAGATTGTCAACCCCCCCTATAGAGAACCCTCTGCCAGCAGTAGTCCACATGTATTGTATACTTATTCAGTGTTTCATTGTCATTCAAATATGTTCACAGTGAATCACCAATTAATTGTTAAACACACACCTCAATTGCAGGAACACAAGGAAGGGGATAAGCAGGACACTGCAGCAGTGGGTCCAAAGGCTTCAGCCGTACATGACAGACTGGGATACTGCGACGACACGTCTCTGGGAAGAGGTTCGCATGTTTGATCTCGATGAATTCAATGCCTATTTGCATCGGTACATGGGCGGGACAAGGTTACGCATCGTGCAGCACCCTCATCCAGAGGAGATACCAGACCCCGTTACGTCTGATACATACCCGAGCTATCATACTTCGGGATCTAGGCAGTACGCGGTAACATTTATTGTCTTTATCTAATTCATCTTCTGGTTACATACTTTGCCGTCCATCATTAATAATCATCGTGAAAATTTCAGGCTGAGCTGGCATACGATCTTCATAGTGAGGTCAGAGACTATACACGATCGCAGTCGTCTGCACCTCTTATGGTTCCCACATCTCAGCTCCGGCCATGGTTCGCGCGCCTGGAGCAGAAGCTACGAGCTGTCTACAAGGCTATCACGTGCACCCGCACTTCGGACGTTGTTCCCCACCACCAACAGCAGCAACAACACCACCACCAGCAGCAGCAGCAGCACCACCACCAGCAGCACCAGCAGCCGCGGACATCCACGCAACGACAACAACCACGTCCTCGCCTAACACAGCAGCCGACGCCCCCTCCACCACCTCCTGACCAGGCTGGCAGTTCGGCGTGGCAGCACCCAGAGCAGCATTATCTCTCGTCCAGCTTCACGTTTGAACCTTCACCACAACAGCAAAGTCCCACATCGGGTTTCATGTTTCAGCCAGATCCATATCAGTAGGGGTCGGTGTCCGGATCTGTGTTGGGGAGTGAGGGTGAGCCACTATCATAGCTACACACATGGATGGACATATTTTCGACTCCTCCACCAAGACCCACCCAGGATACACAGGATGACCAAGACGGGTCTGAGGTTCCTCTTCGTCACATTAGGCCACCCAACAGGTTTGGCTGGAGTACGCCTAGCACACCGCCTGAGCGCCGAGGCAGGCGTCGTCGTTGACGGTTCCATCGTTCGGTAGAGACATGACTATCTAATTATGTATGAGACATATGTCTATTTTATGTATGGGACAAATTACTATCTACTTATGTATGAGACAGATTCATGTTCTATTTCAGTGGTCAATTGGTTTAGAGGGGATAACACTTATACTGCAAACTAAATGCATCCAACGCCGCGCTTTACATAAAACATAATGCCCACAAAACAAGACAATACACAAAGATAATATAAAATACAGCTGAATTAAACAATACAACTGAAATTACAAAATATAGCTAAAAAACTACATGAATGCATCATCGTCCTCCTCCGTCCGTGCAGAGCTCTTGCCCTTTGTCGATGCAGAGCTCTTGCCCTTTATCAATGCAGAGCTCTTGCCCTTCGTCGATGCAGAGCTCTTGCCCTTCGACGATGCGGTAGTCTTGACCGTGGTGCTCGGCATGAAGAGGTCGTCTTCGTCCTCCTCCGTCGATGCAGATCTCTTGCCCTTCGTCGATGTAGAGCTCTTGCCCTTCGACGATGTGGTAGTCTTGACCTTGGTGCTCGGCATGAAGAGGTCGTCTTCGTCCTCACTGTCTGCTGACCATAAATCTGAATTATTTATAGCAATCATGAGGTAAGATTCACCCTTATGCAGTTGCTTCTGCCATCTGCCATGCAACCTGAGAAGTTCTTTCCGTATCTCCTCAAATGTCCTGGGAGGCCACCCACTACTAGCTAATGAGTGAGCCAACTCATTCATTATGGTGTCACTACTGATGAGTTCCTCCCATGGAACTACTCTATCGTCGATCTTGAAATTGGCGG
Organism: Elymus sibiricus; assembly: GCA_039707655.1. NCBI lineage: Eukaryota > Viridiplantae > Streptophyta > Magnoliopsida > Poales > Poaceae > Elymus > Elymus sibiricus. The sequence goes on along the minus strand of CM077667.1, from coordinate 447,651,623 downwards.
CTAGACGGAGAAGACAATCGGACATACCAGAGTGAAAACTACGATCAAAAGGATAATTGGACATCTCCACGAAACTACGATACTATACTGGACAACTTACCCAACTTAGTGTGGAGGGGGTTTTATAGGTTCAGAAGAGAAGAATAGGCGGGAACTCAGAAGAGGGAGACAACGGCGGGAGATATTGGCGGGAACTAAGAAGTGGGAAACGATGGCGGGAGATATTGGCGGGAACTCGGAAGCGGGAAAAGATGGCGGGAGATATTGGCGGGAACTCAGAAGCGGGAAAAGATGGCGGGAGGGGTTATTGTGTCATTTTGTACATCACAAAATGTTAGTTATGCATCAAAATATGAGGAACATGCACCTATTGGTTTTGTCAAGGCCGATTAGTACTAATTGGTCACGGCTAGGCCAATTAGTACTAATCGCCCACGGCTAGGCCGATAGGACCTAATCGGTCTCTACAAAGCCGACAGGAGCTCTTTCTGCGTGGCCAACTGCCCTATCGGCCTATTAGAAGCCGACTGGGACTAATCAGCTATGGCAAAGCCGACTGGATCCAGTCGGCTTCCTCCTGGCCGACTGAATCATAATTCTGTAAATTTTGCCAACGACGTTATATGTGAGAAAATTAATTAAAAAAATAATATTTAAAAAAAATTAGCTGAAAAGGCCCCAAACAATGGGTGCAAATCCATAAAATATATCCTTACAATAAAGTGAACAACCATTGTTCTCAGAATTGTACGAATACCCATCATGTACTAAACATGATCCAGAGATAATGTTTCTACATAGCAACGGAACAAAATAACAGTTACTTAGTTCCAAAATAAATCCTGAAGGGAGACGTAGAGGCATAATGCCGATGGCTTGAGCGGCGATCTCAGCGCCGTTCCCGACACGCATCACGACTTCATTCTTTGCCAGCTTGCGCACCTTCTGAAGCCCCTGTATCGAGTTGCAAATGTGAGCAACTGATCACGTATCAAATACCCAAGACTTAGAATTTTCACTAGCAAGCAAAACGTCAATGACATTAACTTGTATAACAATTATACCTTTTCCGGTTTTCCCGGACTTCTTATCTTCCAGATACTTCTTGCAGTTTCTCTTCTAGTGTCCTGTGCCCTTGTAGTAGAAGCACTCAGTTTCATTCTTGGCTCTGCCCTTAGATTTGCTTTGGGAGCTGGTCTTACCAGCGCCCTTTCCCTTCTTTGGCTTGCCTTTCTTTTTGAAACTAGCAGTTTTATTCACAAGCAACACTTGCTTGCGATTTTTCCGCAATCCTCCTTCAGCAGTTTTCAGCATGGCAAGCACCTCATTTGCGGTTTTGTCCATCCCATTCATGTTGTAGTTCATGATAAAACCGTCGTAAGACGGGGGGAGTGAACCGAGCAACATGTCTATAACATGCTCTGGCGGAAGTGGAAATTCCAGGGTTTTAAGCCTTTCAGCGTAGCCAATCATATTGACTACGTGCTCGCCAACTGAACTGCCCTCAGCCATCTTGCTCTCCGTCATCATCTTCATGATATCAAAACATTCAGACCGTGCATTAAACTTGTACAGAGCATCCAGTTCCTTGATCATATCAAAGGAGTTATGGAATTCAAAACGTTTTTGAAGCTCTGAACTCATGCAAGACAGCATGAGGCACTGCAGTAAGTTGAAGTCATCATCCTTAGTGGCCCAGACATTTTGTTCATCTGCCGGGGCGGTTGCTGCCGGCTTAGGTGGAAGAGGTCCGTCAAGCACGTACACTTTCTTAGCACTCCTGAGGACAATCCTCAGGGTATGGACCCAGTTCGCATAGTTGTTTCCATTCGCAGCTGAATTCTCTTTCTCTAACATCGGGCCTAAGTTGAACGCGTTGTTGCGCGCCATTTGATCTACAACAGTAAACACAAGTTTCACTTAGACTTTGTTCATAATGAATTTGCACTAGTGAATAAACAGTTTTATTCTAAGGTGCGCTCCCACTCAAATCAATATCTCTCATAATTGATTGTGAGTGATGCAAGACCCAACTTTCAATTCAGCGTCAAGGATGTAACCATCTCAAGTGACGAGAATTTCAATTGGTAGGCCAACTTGCCAATCACATCTCTATGTGACTCTTGTTCATCTTTCGATGGGCGTGTTCCGAGCTAAGGACGATCCTCCGGAATGTCAAGATAACCAAGTGATCTTGCTGTGAGGTCTCAACTCACCCGCCTCACACTTCTCCAATCGTTCGTACCCATGTATCCATGTGATACCCCGAAGAGATAGGTGCCGTGACGGTGCTACACTTGGGAGGACACTAACTACTTAATATTTTTGTGAGAGATCACCCTAATAAAAAGCGACTACCGCGCAATCAAAAGGGTGCATCATAAGGGATAAACATCCCAGGCAATTCATAATAGCTTGATATGGTATAGCCCCTTCTGACAGAGAAGTCAAGTATCTCTTCGTCTTCGGCATTCGCGTCGGTGTTCACCTTTGCGAAGATTCCCACCACCTTGTCGATGCATCAGATAATATTGCTATCTCCATAGCAGATAAAATAAATGCATTACTTAAGGTTGACACGCAGGTTATTAAAGTGACAATCATACGGCTCCAGCCATCATGCCGAATCATGACACGCAGGTCATGTTAATTTACATTACATAGTCATCTCATACATAATCAAATTGAATATGAGCATTGCTATACCACATCTCATGCACATCCTGCAAAACCAAGTTAGACGCCTCTAATCGGTTTATGCAAAAATTTATTTTTCGTGGCTTCTAAGGTTTTGACTTAAACCGCAGCTACCAACGTTCATCATCAAGTATGATTATTCAAGTTGCTAGATTAACTTTCCAGGGTGTATGAAACACGAGATAATAAAATCTCGAGCCCCATACTAAACTTCGTCATACGCATGACCCCCGTGCAGATCACATCTGCATTGCCCTTTCGTCTGCGAAACATCCATCTTTCTCAACTATGGTGGAACCCAAAGACACTGAAGCACTTCGTTGATCTGTCAATCAGCATACTCAAGAGCAGCATGAAAGGATCGTGGATTGCCAGAACTTTGTCATATTCCACCATGCCGTCAAGATCAGGACTACGCAAATTCACGGGAAGCAACAAGAATATCGGGTAATAGATTTCATCTACTACCCGCACAAATAATTTTCTGCGATAGATCTTATCTACTACAAAATTATACTATGCATTACCCATACATCTCATGTATTCTAGATCATTACATGCATCTACGCATAGCCTGGCTCATGATGCCAGTGTTGGGGAACGAGACAGAAAACAAAAAATTTCGGTACTGCGAGCACGCCCAGGATCACTATGGAGATGCATACAAGGTTTGATCTGATCCGTACCGACTCGTAGCGCAGCGGAAGTAGAGTCGATGAAGATCGGTGGTGCAGATCCCCGCAGCTAGGATTTACAACCTCCCAACCGCGAGGATGTTCACCCTCTCGTCGGATAGCCCTTCGGGAGGCGGTCGGACAGTCCCCCGGACAATGTCACGGACAGCCCTACGGGAAGACCCTTGAAGCTCGAACGGAAACTCGGACAGCCCTCCGGGAGGACCCTCGAACAGCCCCTCGGGAAAAAGATCGAAACTACGACCTCTCTACAGGGTTGCACACATACGGTGTCAGCTATCCGGCAGGGCTTCGCCGTCCAGAACTAGTTCCCGCCGGAACCCAGACAGCCTTTCGGCTCTACGAAACTATTTCGCGGGGAGGGAGAGAGAAGGCCAGATCAGGCATGGTATTTGTATGTTGAGAAAGAGTGAGTGTGGAGAGTGCATCTCCACCTCTATTTATAGGAAAGCTCAAGGGGTAGGGTGGGACTTGAAATACCCAAAAACCCCATGAAAGGAGTCCTTCACAAGGGCATAAAGGGAAAGCAAGTGGGGCAAGTGAGGCTCCATGGTGGAGCCCACCTTGGCCGGCCACCCCTCCTAGGGCTCCCCAAATGGGTGCCCTTATCCTTCCATGTCATCCCCTCAAGATATTTTGTGGAAGGTCAACTTCCAACCATAACCATAAATGCTATTTCACTATTCACGAAACCAATTTTTCGCGACCGATAAATCCGAAAATATTTCTATGGGTCTTAGAATAATTCCAGTACCCACTAAAACAATTCTGGACATGTTCCGAAACATGTTCAGATCAGTGATTTTCATCTGTGAAAAGCAACCAAAGCGGTTCCGGCAGTACGGAACATTTCCGGTTTTTGTCTCCGAAAAATCTCAGAAGTTACCGGAACAATTCTGGTACCCTCCAATAATTTCCAGGCATATGCTGAAACCAATTTGACTTAATGGTATAATCCAAAACAACTTTTCGGTTTTACCGAAACTCTTTCGGTGTTCTCTCTCCGGAACTCTTCCGTTGTCCCCGAAACTTTTCCGGTGATTTTCTCTCAGACTCCCTGTCTAGTATTCAACAGATAGATGACCCTTAAGCGTGTGACCCTATAGGTTCGGTGAAGTATAGACATGAGGGGAACACTTTCCGATCAATGATCAACATCGGAGCCGTGGACACCCATATTGACCCCTATACCCACACGAATAAATATTCGAGTGAACCTCCAGTTGCCGTGTGCTATTCCTGTTGCTTCGCGGTGTGTTACAAACACCCGAGGTGAGATTTTCTGCATCCCCGTGGATCAACAACTTGTCCACTATGCAAGTTACCTCGTTACCGGTGTTGTTCTCTTTTCTCATTTTCGTGTTCTGGCATCCCTGTGATCAAATCACACTGTGTCTGGCCAGATGATGATGGATACCGTAACACCGAGAGGGCCCGAGAATATCTCTCCATCGTCGGAGGAGCAAATCCCAAACTTGAGCTATCTTGTTACTTGCCATACTTTTCCGTGAACCCGTAAGCCGCCGTAATAGCCACCCAGTAACGGATGATGTTTAACAAACCCTAAAGTTCACGAAGCAAGCACGAAGGAACTCGATACTCTCATGGCCTAAGGAATTATGTAAACATTAACTATCTCTGTGTTATTAACCATTAACTTGTGACGAATGTATCTCATAGCATAACATCAATTCGGGTCTATTCAACACAAGTGTTCTACCAACAATGTGCCCTCAAAATTGATGGCACAGACATGCCCATGATCAGGAAAACGGGATTATCATGCAATACTTGAGCTAGTCTTAGAGGCATGACTAGGAATACTGTTTACCGTTTATGGTACCACACGTGCACATGAGTTTCCCTCCAAACCTCGTGGATATTGTAGACTCGAGAATCATTGCAGTTATAGCATGGATCATAAACATTTATTACAAACCAGGAGATACAAAGTAACTGATATTACTGCCTCTAGGGCATATCTCCTACAGAAAGGGCATGGGTTTCTGAACCCATGGCTCTCTTTCTTTACCATGTTTTCTAGCCACAAAGTTCTCTTATCATATCGTTTATTTTTAGGTTGTGGGTTTTCAAGACCAACAACAGGTTCTATTTCAACATCATTATCTGGTTCTTTATCATTGTTCAGCTGAGTATCTTCATGAAAATCATCATTATCATTTTCATTATAACTAGGTGAATGTTCATTACCAGATTGAGTTTCAGCATCGGAAATAGAGGCATCATTATCTTTAGGAGGTTTTTCTATCTCAGGTTCACTAGAGGTATGCAAAGTCCTATCATTTTTCTTTTTGGAAGGACTAGGTGCATCAGTGTTAATTCTCTGAGAGTCTTGTTCAATTCTTTTAGGGTAACCTTCAGGATAAAGTGGTTCTTGGGTCATTCTACCTCCTCTAGTCACTAATCTAATAGCATGATCATTCATATTATTACTCATTTCATTAAGCAATTCTCTTTGAGATTCAGCAACTTGTTCTAACTGGGTTTGAACCATAGAGGCATGTTTTCCTACACCTCTAACATCATTACTAATTCTAAATAACAAGTCACTCAAGAGAGCAATCATATCAGAATTATATTTCAATTGTTTCAGAACATTTGCATTAAAGTGATCTTGTTTCCTAATGTAGTTATCAAACTCATATAAGCATTGACTAGGATGTTTATTGTAAGGGATATCACTTTCATCAAACTTTAATAAAGAATTTACCTCTACCACCTGTTGAGGTGGTGGTGTGTCAAGGCCATGTATTTCTTAAATAGGTGGTAAATTCTTACACTGGTGCAGCGACGTGCTATACAAACGGTTTTTAACCCCTTTCAGTGACGCAGTTTCAAACCGTCACCTTGCTAATGTGGGGGATAGGGGGAGTCCATCGCACACGCTATACATCCCACACAGTTCAACACAAAAACTGTTTGCAATTTGGATTAGCATTACGCACGGTTATTTCACGAAAACTGTATGTAATGTGCGATTCGTTGCACACGATTAAAAATAAAAAACTGTGTGTGATGTAAATGCCATCACACACAATTGGATCCAAAAAACTGTGTGCAATGTGTGATCTTAACAACATGTTAATTAGTCCTAAAATCAGCTAGACGTAATCAATTTACTATGATCATCTTTTGACAATCAAACATAACGCAAAAATGCACATTCAAAATCCACTATATGATTTATTTTCAAGCTTTGTCATACAACATACAAAAGTACAAACATACTATCTCACATCACATGACAGCCAACACATACAACTAGCAATCACATCTAATTATGTCGTAAAGCTTCATCAGTCTCTTGTTCATCGATGACATCAACTCCCATACCTTCCTTGATTTCTTATTGTATCTCATCCTGAAAAATCAAGAGAAAAGGGTTACAAGGTCAAAAAAAGTAAATCCTTACACGGAGCAGGGATTCGGTGCCGAGGCACATCTGCACCTTCGATCATAAAAAAATCAAAAGAAATTCTAGAAAAAATCAAAAAATTCCAAAAAAAATTGCATGGTAGAGAATTTGGTGCGTGAGGTTCTCTCCAAATTTCAAATCATTTCAACGTCTGAGTGTCCCTCGGCAAAAAAGACAAATTTGGGGTCTATAAAAAAGTTTATTGTTCTTGTATTTTTTTGACCCAATTTGTCTTTTTTGCTGACAGCGACTCAAATGTCCAAATGAGCTGAAATTTGGAGCGTACCTCACGCACTAAATTATATAACATACAAAAAAACTTAGATGTTTTTGAATTTTATTTCTATTTTATCGATTTTTTTACATTACATACTCAAGTATCATACTTGAAATTAGTTCTTACACTGGTTATGTATAATTTTTTGTCAAAAAGTATAGCAGGAGAAAGTTCAGGACTTCACAAGAGAGATTTTGTGATTAGTTTGATGTCATGGAGAATTTTGATGGATGAGAAGAATCAAGAATCGATAGCTAGAGACATCATACTTAGACATACAAAAAACAAGATTAGATTAGTACTATCCAGCAAGCTAGTTAGCAGCCAGCCCGATGGATGGATTCTTGGAAAGAGATGCACGGGAAGCTAGCTTACATGGCCACGAACTGCACCTCCATGACGCTGCCTCTCGGGATGCATAACTTGTTGAAGCAGTTGTGCCACCGGATAGAGATCCCGGAGCTGTACGGCCGCTTCGTGCTTGTGCTCGCGTCTACGGCAGACGGCGAGCCTCATGGCTTCCATGGCACCAGCTTCACGCACGCCCCCCGACGCCGAGCGACCCCGCCGTGTGCTGCTCCTAGTCGGAGCTTGGAGCAGGCATCGTCTGCCTCTCCAGCCATTCATGGAAGAAGTGTGTGTTATGTTCATGGTTCTACAGGAGGTTGGATTGATGCTAGTTAGATATATGTGTGAATGTGGTAGAGTACGTGGTGAGGAGATAAGGCTAGATATTTTTCTTGGCTGTGAATTATGGACGGTTAGATTCATGCCATGTCATCGATCCAAGGCATCAATCTCTCCACCAATAAGAATTCAGTACACATATGTGTGCTTTCTTGCCATTTGATTTTTGCCCTTACACCATCAAAATAATTGTGAATCCTTCTCAAATTTTTATTATAGTATGCTGAGGTCTTATATTGACACCATGCCAAGTTTCATATTTATTAGACATTATTTACATTTTCTAGAATTAAAATACCAATAAACTTCCTGTTCACGGCTGATTCTTGCCACATAGATATTTGAATTTTATATTTATTTCTTGTATGAGGCATACACATATACTCACTGCCCTAAATATGATTTTTCAAATCATTTTTGTATACTTTTTTCTGTACTCGTAGTTCAAATTTGAATGTATCCGTTAAATGACTAGAAATGTAGTTAATGACTCAAATATAGCAAATAAGCTCCGAAAAGTGCCAAAATTTAATGTAGAAGATTATATGGTGTATCTTAACTGCAGAAAAAAAATCAAGGTCAAATGATAAAGGAAAACATAAGTTCGCCACCAATTTGGTGCATTCACTCTCGAAACCATGACCGTTCCTCGGAGGTTGTCAGATTTCTAAAGGATATACATCAAAAAAAAATGTGAAACCTTCTCAAAGTTTTACCACCTCATTGTGAGGTCATATCATGAGACTATGTCAAGTTTCATATTTTTCAGACTTCATTTACAGTTTTTATAATTTCAATACCAATAAACACCATGTTCGTAGTTGATTCTTGCCACATATGTTTAATAAATTTATATTCATTTCTTGTATGAGGCATACAAAACAACTCAATACCCTAAATATGATTTTTCAAATCATTTTTACATACTGTTTCATGCATTCGTTGTTTAAATTTTAATTATATCCATTAAATGACTGGCAATGCAGTTAATGACTCAAATATAGCAAATGAGCTCTGAAAAGTGCCAAATTTTAACAGGGAGGATTCTATGGTGCATGTTAAGTGTAGAAAAAAAATTACAAGTTAAAAGACGAAGGAAAATGTCAGTTCGCCTTCAAACATATCGCGCAAACCATTATTTTTTGGAAAAATAATAATTTTAGGAATCACACACGGTTCCATTTATGAAAGTGTCTGCGATGACAGGCTACATCGCACACACAATGTATGCAAAAAACGTGTGCAAGGCATAACACACGTTTGCATTTTTAACACCGTGTGCAGTGATATGGTACATCACACACACACACTGTTTGCAAAAACTGTGTGCATGGCATCACACACGGTTGCATTATAATAACTCTGTGCAATGATATAGTACATAACACACATATAATTTTTAAAAACCGTGTGCAAAGCATCACACAGGTTTACGTTTTTTCAAACCGTGTGCAATAATAGACAACATCACACACACATTTTTTGGAAAAGCTGTTTGCGCGACATCGCACACAATTATATTTGAAAAATGTGTGTGATGTTACGACATCACAAACGTTTTTTTCCTAATGTTACATCACACACGCTATGGTGTACATCGCAAACAGTTTTTTCGAAGGGTCTCTGATTGATGTGTCGTCTTTGGACCATCCTGCAGTAGTGTTAACATCCTCAGCTTTAATACCTTTTTCCTTCATACATTTTTTTGCCTCTTGCATATCTTCAGGACTGAGAAATAAGATACCCCCCTTCTTCGGAGTGGGTTTAGGCGGTGGTTCAGGGAGAGTCCAATCGTCATAATTCTTCAATATATTATTCAATAGTTCCTCGGCTTGTTCAACAGTTCGTTCCCTGAAAACACAACCAGCACAACTATCTAGGAAGTCCCTAGAAGCATCAGTTAGTCCATTATAGAAGATATCAAGTATTTCATTTTTCTTAAGAGGGTGATCAGCCAAAGCATTAAGCAATTGGAGAAGCCTCCCCCAAGCTTGTGGGAGACTTTGTTCTTCAATTTGCACGAAGTTAAATATTTCCTGTAAGGCAGCTTGATTCTTATGAGCAGGAAAATATGTTTCAGAGAAATAGTAAATCATATCCTGGGGACTACGCACACAACCAGGAGCAAGAGTATTGTACCATATCTTAGCATCACCCTTTAATGAGAATGGAAAATAATTTGAGAATATAGTAATAGCGAATCTTCTCATCATAAGCAAAAAGGGTGGCTATATCATTCAACTTAGTAAGATGTGCCACTACAGTTTCAGTTTCATAGTCATGGAAAGGATCAGATTCAACCAAAGTAATTAACTCTGGGTCGACAGAGAATTCATAATCCTTATCGGTAACAAAGATAGGTGAAGTAGCAAACTTAGGATCACATTTCATTCTAGCATTCAAAGTCTTTTCCTTATACTTGCATAATAATTTCTTAAGGTCATCTCTATCCTTACAAGAAAGGATTTCTCTAGCTATCTCCTCGTCCATAACATAACCTTTAGGTATCTTAGGCAGTTCAAATCTAGGAGAGCTAGGTCTAATAGGTGTTTCATAGTTCTCAGTTTCAAAGACTTCATCAGTTTCAGTAATCTCATCAGTTTCAATAATTTCATTCTCTTTAGCTCTAGCAATTTGTTCATCAAGAAATTCGCCTAGTGGCACATTATCATCAAGCATGGTACTAGCATCATTCATAGCAGAAGTAGCATCATCAATAACTTGTGACATATCAGGATTAATAGCATGTGGTGGTGTTGCAAGTTTACTCATAACCGAAGGTGAATCAAGTACAGAGCTATATGGCAATTCCTTACCTCCCCTCGTCTTAGAGGGAAAAATCTTGGTTCTTGTATCCTTCAGATTCTTCATAGTGATCAATTGATATAAATCCCAAGTGACTCAACAAATATAGCTATGCTCCCCGGCAACGGCGCCAGAAAAGGGTCTTGATAACACACAAGTATAGGGGATCGCAACAATTTTCGAGTGTAGAGTATTCAACCCAAATTTATAGATTCGACACAAGGGGAGCCAAAGAATATTTGCAAGTATAACCAGTTGATTTGTCAATTCAACCACACCTGGAGATTAAATATCTGCAGCAGAGTGATCAGTAGCACAGTAGTATGATTGTTTTGATAGCAGTAGTAACGGTAACAGTATCGATAACAGTGATAGCAATGATTTTGTAGCAAGTGTAACAGTAGTAGTTGCAATAGTAACTTAGCAAGAACAATATGTGGAAAACTCGTAGGCACTGGATCGGTGAACTCGTTGGATAATATTCATCATGTAACAGTCATAACCTAGGGCGACATAGAACTAGCTCCAGTTCATAAATGTCATGTAGGCATGTATTCCATAAATATTCATACGTGCTTATGGAAAAGAACTTGCATGACATCTTTTGTCCTACCCTCCCGTGGCAGCGGGGTCCATAAGGAAACTAAGGGATATTAAGGCCTCCTTTTATTTGAGAACCGGAACAAAGCATTAACACATAGTGAATACATGAACTCCTCAAACTACGGTCATCACCGGAAAGTATCCCGACTATTGTCACTTCGGGGTTTACGGATCATAACACATAGCAGGTGCATATGACTAGCAAGATCGGATCAAGAACATAGATATAATGGTGATAACATAAACGGTTCAGATCTGAAATCATGGCACTCGGGCCCTAGTGACAAGCATTAAGCATGGCAAAGTCATAGCAACATCAATCTCAGAACATAGTGGATACTAAGGATCAAGCCCTAATAAAACTAACTCGATTACATGATGAATCTCATCCAAATCCTCACCGACCAGCAAGCCTACAAAGGAATTACTCACTCCCGGTGGGGAGCATCATGGAATTGGTGATGGAGAAGGATTGATGATGACGAAGACCGAAGATTCCCCTCTTCGGAGCCCCAAACGGTCTCTAGATGTGGCCTCCCGATGAAGAACAGGAGGTGGCGGAGGCTCCGTATCGTAAAACGCGATGAAACTTTCTCTCCTATTTTTTTCTCCGAAAATAGGAATTTATAGTGCTGGAATTAGGGTTAGTGGGGCCACGAGGTGGGCACAACTCACCAGGGCGCTCCCTGGTGTATCGTGCCCAACCAGGGCACCCCCTCCGGTGGTTCTTGGCTCCAGTATTTTTTATTTATTGTAAATAATTCTCCAAAAAGTTTCGTCCAGTTTCGAGAACTTTTATTTCTGCACAAAAACAACACCATGGTAGTTCTGCTGAAAACAGCGTCAGTCCGGGTTAGTTTCATTCAAATCATGCAAATTAGAGTCCAACACAAGAGCAAAAGCGTTAGGAAAAGTAGATACGACGGAGACGTATCACATGGCTCATGCGTCAAGGCAATTTTGGGGCTACAAGAGAAACTCCAAGCCCAACTTCTCCAAGAAAAACTCAAGTGGCGCCAAGAGCAAGCAACGTGTGAGTACGTGCTACACTTGTGGCAATGTGAGTCACTTCGTCGCGGATTGTCCGTATGATAAGTGGGAAGACAATGGTGCCAAGCTCATCCGCAAAGACAAGGCCAAGTCCTTCCCCAACAAGAACAACTTCACGAAGCGGGTACCACAAAGGTGGTTGGTGTCGCTCGAGGAGTACGCCCCCGATGATGATGATGATGATGATACTAGTGGTGAAGGAATGGCAACGGCCTTCGTTGCAATTGACATCTCTTCCCCAACCCCGGCGTCTCTCTTCAACTCCCCCAACGAGAACATCATCACCCGTGCCAAGTGCCTCATGGACAAATCCACCAACAAGGTAACCTCCAACATCAAAACTACTATCACTACTCATCCTTCTTCGACGGATTGTGTAGATTGTCGTGGTTTTGTCACGGTAGATGCCCTAGTGAAAGGACTTATGTTAAGCCTTGTCATTAAGCCGCCAACCGTATGACCCGGCCCCATCTGGGCGGGTCTCACCACGGGGTTATATCCCCAACATTAGGCCCCAGATTGATTTGAACTGGTTCATGTCAATCTCCAAATCTTCTGGTTGGCGAGTCTTGTCTTCTCTGACAATCTTCATGACCCGCCGAAAATGGGCGGTGTTGTTTCTGATAAACTTTCATGACCCGCCGTGACGTCATCAGAAAAATCAAAAAAGATTCCCCTGACGTCAGAACGGATCTTTCTCCATTAATATGACCAGCCCGAGAATCGAGGCGTCTTCTTAGTTAATCATCATCGTGCTCCCTCGATTCTCGCGCCGGACCGTTGCTGTTCCATTATAACCTTATAAATAAGCACGGGGGGCTATTGCTTTCATTTTCCCCGCCGTCACCTTCTTCTTCTTCCTCCGGACGCCTGCACCGCCGAAGCTCGCCGCACCGTTTGGTCCTCGCCGTCTTCACCAACAATGGCCGCTGCATCAACCTGAACCTGTCCAGAGCCTTCGCGCGTTCGTCCGCATCGTCAAGGTTCCACTGCTGCCCCTTGTTGGATCTGCATTAGGTTTCTCCCGAGTTCATCACCGCTCATGAGAGCGTTCTTCACAGATTAGATAAAGAGCACCTCTTTAAAGCCTTATAATGCTGTCCAAACCACGCGGCCGTCCGCTCCATAATCACGCCGTACTCGTTGTAGATCCGCAGCTCATTTTAATCTGTATAGAGGCCGTCTGTTCTTCCACTCGTCCTTTAGGGTTAGAATTTTTTTTGTTTTTCCCTCGCCCGTAGATCTTAAATCCATAGCTGTAGTTGCGGAATCTGTTTCTCCACACTTAGCAATTTTTCAGTGTGCGCTGATAAACTTGACCCACCGTAAGGCTGCCGGCTCATGCTGTCACACGGCAAACAGCTTCGGCGGCTCATAATTTTATATTGACCCGCCAAATGCCGTCACCATTTCTAGAGTCATAACGACCTTGGTCATAATGTATTTTTAACCCGCCAAATATTCGTACTTTTCTGTAGTTTCTTAAGCCGTCGTCATGTCTAAAACCCCATCCACCTGTAATTGGGTAAGGTCTGGGGTAACCGAAGAATCACTCAAAGACTTTGTCACTATGGGAGTTATGCCGGCTCAGGATGTTATCCACTGGCGGGTCCCAGGCAATGAAACCACCCCTAAACCCAAAGACGGGGAAGTCATTGTATTCATAGATCATCTGCTGCGTGGCTTCTCCCCGCCCGGGTCTAAGTTTTTCCGGGATGTTCTACACTCGTTCAAGCTTCACCCCCAAGACATTGGTCCCAATTCTGTCACCAATCTGTGCAAGTTTTAGACCTTTTGTGAAGCCTATCTGCAGGAAGAGCCATCAGTTGACCTCTTCAAGGAGTACTTCTATATCAACCGCCAAACAGAAATGGCGGATGGATTAAGCCTCGAGCTCGGAGGCGTAACTCTTCAGAGGCGGAGGGATGTACTCTTCCCAGCAGCAACTCTGCCGAGTCACCCTAAAGAATGGAACAAGACTTGGTTCTACTGCCAAGACACTTCACCAGAGGGGGAGAACCCACTGCCGGGTTACCGTCCCTACCGGCTTAGCATGGATACGGAGCTTCCAGACCGGATGACCGCCGCCGGACGTGCTCAATATGCCCCAACATTCTCAAAAATAAGGGCCCTGTTAGCCAACGGATTAACAGGTGTTGATCTGACCCGCTGCCGGGTCTCTTGGAGGATTCTTCCGTTAAGCCGCCGCGGCGGTTTAATGTGCCAATACACTGGTAGAGTGGATGACCCTCAATGCTTCAACCAGACCCCCTTAACAGACCCGGATCTTAATACTATTGTCAAGTCCTTGCTGGGGAAATCACAAGCCGCCTGCAGCAAAATGGGGTTAAGTCCCTTCTCTATACTTAACCCAGCTACGGATGTAAGTGTTTCCATCTTAACTCTCATCTATTCTCTTAATGCTATACTTTGCATGTTTTATTAACTTTTCTGCCAACATGTTTTATTACACGTAGGCCGGCTCTTCCTTCTGGAAAAACAGTTACTCCCTTCTCTCAAGAAGAAGAGCAAGGTTCCCAAGGCGTCCAAAGCTAAGGCGCCGATCCGCAGGAAGAGACAGCCAACAGAAGAGTTATTTGATTTAGATGACTCAGAGGTAGAACTTGACTCCCTTGGTCTTCTCTTTATGCAACTCATTGACGATGATTACTCACAGGAAGAAGCAGAAACTAGTCATGCTGATGCTGCAGAGGTAACCATTATCTCCTCTGACTCGGAACTATCACCAGTAAAGAGAATACGGTGGGCTGTATGAAAGGTAAAATGCTCTCGCCCTTTTGCTCACTTGAATCCCAATTTTCTTTTGAAGAAACAGCAAGAAGATATCAGACGCCAGACCCGGAGCACCGGCTCTGAGGATCTCTTAGCCGGCTTATCAAATGAACCGGCTCCTCGCAAACGGCGCACTGAGGTACTTTCTTGCCTTGATTTTACTTCCTCTGCATGCTAACTTTGTATTGCAACTTACTTGTATTTGACAATGATAATCTTTCAGGACTCGCCCCCTTCTTCTGGCGACTCAACCGCCTCAAAGTTGCCTCCTCTTATCGTCAACCCGGGGTAAGCATTTTTACATCCCACTCCATGCATTTAATAGTTTATCCTTGCTCATTGATGTATAATTTTACCTTTGCTCACAGGGCTCAAGCCAAACGAAGGAAGATAGCCAGGTCAACCGCTACTCCTGAAGTTCCAGAGTTGGCAAACCCCAAGCCTAACACCCCTGAGGCACATATTGAGCCGTCTGAAGCTGCAAAAGATGCTCATGAAGAGGCTCCCCAGCATAATGAGCCGGCCGATATAGACATTGAGGCTCCCGAGGTTCATCCTGAAGCCGATCCTAAGCCGCCCAGCCCCGAGCCGACAGCTGAAGACGTGGCTTCTCATGAAGAAGTTACTGTTACCGGAACGACTTACAAATCTCCAGCTCCCTCTCATGCATTGTCAAAGCATACCAGTGAAGACAAGGTGGCTCCTTCTAAGGAAGAGAAGACTCAATTTGATCTTCCTAACTTAGAGAAGCTTTCAGCCGACGAGTTGCACTCTGGTTATCTGAGCCGTCTCGCTGCAAGCCGGGATATGGAAGCCAGCCTGGTTGGCATGATGAAGAGAAGATACGAGGTATTCCACTTCCCTTACTTTTCCATGTATATACTTATGTAGCCCCCAAGAGCCGGTTGACCTCTCAAAAAGGTCAACCGGGTCTTGAATTACTTGTTTATCGTTTGTAAAATCGCCTTGTAGCCCCTAAGGGCCGGGTCATTATGTAAGTAATGAGCCGACACTTAATCATGGAGTAAAAGCCAATTGTAGCCCCCAAGGGCCGGATCATTATACCAATAATGACCCGGGACTATTTATAAATCTGATTCGTAGATTTGTAGAGCAACGTGTAGCCCCCAAGGGCCGGGTCATTATATCAATAATGAGCCGGTACTTAATCATAGATTAAGAGCCAAGTGTAGCCCCCAAGGGCCGGTTCATTATATCAGTAATGAGTCGGGTCTACAAGAAAACTGAGACACATTAGCCCCCAAGTGTCAAGTATATTGCTTGCAATCTGCTTGGGACTTGTAATGATTTGGCCAAACTTCGAAAAACCAATATGAGCCGGACAGGCGGTTTAAAACTCACAATGTTGCCTTGTTACGACTTATCTTACGCAGGAATCTTTAAACGCCGCCGAGTCCAATGTGTCAGACCTGAAGAAGAGCCTGGCATTGCAGCAAGAGAGCCGGGCAGAGGCCGACGCCAAGTACCAGATCGCTTTGACTGAGCTAGATGTGATCAAAGCTGAGCTCAAAGCATTCAAGAAATCTGCTGAAGCGAGCCAAGCCGCCCTGACCAAGCGCGCTGAAGACGCAGAAGGCCGTCTTAAGACGGTGACTGATGAGCTAACCAATCTAAAAGGCCACATATCTCATATGGTTGGAGCTGTCTTTGGTAAGTGTTGTTTACCCCTCAATATTCATTGCAAGAAAATTTTCGAGAACTCTTCTGGCTTATAACCTCTAACTTGCTTGCAGGTGAACGAAGTCGCCAGCTTTCTGATGACAATCTATTGAAGCTGAAATCTCTATACTCATTGTCGGAACAGCTATACGCCGGCTCTCTTTGTACCATTAGAGTCGTTATGACTGAGCGGGGCGTTCCCAAATTTATGAAGGGAGTGCTAGAAGTCCTTTCCACCATCCCAAGACAGATAGAAGAGCTGAAGAGATCAGCCGCCCGCAAGGGCGCAATGGCCGCTTTGAGCCAGTCACTAGCCCATGCCCCCGAGTTAAACCCGTCCGAGATGATGGATGGCTTTCCTCAGCTGAAAGATGACGGCTCGGAGTTCACTCAAGAAGATTATGCTCGTTGCATGAAGGCATCCCGAGTCTTGGCAAGCCGGATGGCAGAAGAAGCTGACTTGTCATCATATCAGGCGGCTTACTCAGAAGAGAATAAGCGAGTTAGAGGTCCTACCTTCGAAGCCAAAAGCCTAATTCCTCAGCGCCATAAGCATCTCTTCGCTCCTGATGATGACCCATCTCCGATCATGCACGATGAAGCCAAATTTGAGGCCTTAACAAACTGCAATTGGGATGTGGATAACCTCCAGATCCAGGAGACCGAAGATCCGGCGCAGGATGACCCGGCGACGAGCTAGATAAAAACTTGCATCATGTGAAGGTAACCCGGCCTTGTTTGATATGCCGGGTTATAATTTTGCTGAGAAAACTTGAAGTCCGCAGCTTTTGGGCTATTAATAGCCTTGTAATAGCAGTAGGAACATTTAACCGTCTGCCCTTGTGCCTTTGATACACTTTTTAAACTTCTTTCAATCCATATTCCGGCGACTTAGCAAGTTTGTCTTTGATATATAATCGTCTGACAGCCTTGACTCACCGGGCGGTTTATACTCCATGAGCAATGCCAAGCCGGAATTACGCAAAACTTAGAATCTTATCATGAGAATACCTACAAAAAACAACAACTTGTATATCTTTTGTCTTATAAGCCGGCTTTAAAGGCGCAGCAAGACAAGATAACTCTTGTTTTTTTTTAAAAAAAATTATTGTTTCCGAAGAAACGAGGCATAAAAAGCCTGAAAAACTCGTAAGCCGGCTCTCACATGACATAAATCCATCGCTTAAACCTTAGCAAGTTCAGGGTCTTTAAAAGATTGACATTGCTAAGAGTACGAACGGGCCACATAGCGGAGGGGTTACGGCAGACAAGGCGAGTTTATCCTAGCTCACTATAAGCCGGCTCTCTCGTGACAAAAACCGTCGTTTAAACCTTGACAAGTTCAGGGTCTTTGTGCGAGAATAACTTATAAAAGTTCAGGGTCTCTTAGCAAGATTAACTGTCAAGAGTTCGGCGGGTCACATGGCGGAGTAGCAAGTTGCAAACAGGCAGGTTTAACTCGAACATGGCATTTAAAGCCTAGCCAAGAGGGTATGAAAGCTAAACCCAGTGGGTTGGAAGCCCCCAAGTGACCTGATGAAGGATCAACTCCTTTGCACAAATTTTAGTGCGGAAAAAACGGCAGAGGCCCCTAATCATGGGGATGCCAACTTTATTATATCATAAAAGATGGTACATACAATGACAGGAACGTGTACATTGATAAGGGCCGGACTGGCGGCTTAAGTATAGTATGGCCGAAGGTGAGCAATATTCCACGGCCTCTTAGTCTCTTCACCAGAAGTGCGCGACTTGTCACCCTCCCGTATAGCAATGAGATAATAGGAGCCGTTGTTGAGATTTCTGCTGATCACAAACGGTCCTTCCCAAGGAGGTGATAACTTGTGCATATCTGACTGGTCTTGAATCAACCGGAGTACTAAATCGCCTTCTTGGAAGGTCCGGGTCTTGACCCTGTGGCTATGATAGCGACGCAGGTCTTGCTGGTAAATCGCGGACCGAGCTGCTGCAAGATCCCGTTCTTCGTCTAAAGCATCCAAAGCATCCTGACGCGCCGTCTCATTATCAGCTTCCACGTAAGCCGCCACTCTGCGCGAGTCATGACGGATATCACTAGGGAGAATGGCCTCTGCGCCATAGACCATAAAGAAAGGCGTATAGCCTGTTGACTTGTTGGGGGTGGTTCTTATGCTCCAAAGAACTGACGGTAACTCCTCCACCCAACAACCCGGCGTGCGCTCCAAAGGAACCATGAGCCGGGGTTTTATCCCTTTCAGAATTTCCTGGTTAGCACGCTCTGCTTGACCATTAGACTGTGGGTGAGCCACAAAAGACACATCGAGTCGGATATGCTCACTATCGCAGAACTCCTTCATAGCCCCCTTGGACAAGTTTGTGCCATTATCACTGATGATACTATGTGGATAACCAAACCGAAAGATCAGCTTTTTGATGAACTGAACTGCTGTTGCTGCATCACACTTGCTGACCGACTCAGCCTCAACCCATTTAGTAAACTTGTCAACCGCCACCAAGACGTGGGTCTTCTTGTCCTTAGACCTCTTGAAAGGTCCTACCATATCAAGCCCCCAGACTGCAAATGGCCAGGTGATTGGAATCATCTGTAGCTCTTGAGCCGGCACATGGGCACGTCGCCCAAATTTTTGGCACCCGCCACATTTACTGACCAAGTCATCTGCATCTTTATGAGCTGTTAACCAGTAGAAACCATGCCGAAAATCGTTGGCCACTAAAGACTTTGACCCGGCATGATGACCACAGTCGCCGGCATGGATTTCTTGCAAGATCTCATGGCCCTCATCCAGAGAAACACAGCGCTGAAAGACACCAGTCACACTGCGCCGGTGTAGCTCGCCATTGACAATAGTCATAGACATAGACCGCCTTATGATCTGCCGTGCCAGATTTTCATCTTGTGGAAACTCGCCACGGGTCAGATATGCCAAATAAGGCAACCTCCAATCAGGAATTGCGCGGAGAGCCGCCACCAATTGCCCTTCCGGGTCAGGTATAGCCAAATCCTCCTCCGATGGTAACTTGACCGATGGGTGATACAACACGTCCAAGAACACATTAGGCGGCACCGGCTTACGCTGAGACCCCAGCCTTGATAACGCGTCAGCCGCCTCATTCTTCCGTCGATCAATATGATCCACCTGATAGCCTTTAAAGTGGCCAGCAATAACATCAACCGCCTGACGATAAGCCGTCATGCGAGGGTCTTTAGAATCCCACGTGCCAGAGACTTGCTGAGCCACCAGGTCTGAGTCGCCAAGACATCTGACCCGGCTCAAATTCATCTCCTTGGCCACACGGAGCCCGTGAAGCAAAGCCTCATATTCCGCTGCATTGTTAGTACAAGGAAACATTAGCCTCAAAACATAACAGAATTTGTCACCTCGTGGGGAAGTTAAAACAACTCCGGCCCCCGAGCCTTCCAATTGCCTGGAACCATCAAAGTGGATCGTCCAATAGGTATTGTCCGGCTTCTCTTCAGATATTTGACATTCTGTCCAGTCATTGATAAAATCCACCAAGGCTTGAGATTTTATAGCCGTCCGGGGTACATATTTCAGATTAAGAGGCCCAAGCTCAATTGCCCACTTAGCAATCCTGCCAGTAGCTTCTCTGTTTTGAATGATCTCTCCCAAAGGAGCAGAGCTGACCACTGTAATTGGATGCCCGAGGAAATAAGGCTTCAGCTTGCGATTGGCCATGAATACACCAAGCACCAGCTTCTGCCAATGTGGGTATCTCTGCTTGGATTCCGTCAAGACCTCACTGACATAATAAACCGGCCGCTGAACTGGGTACTCCTTACCCGCCTCCTTACGCTCGACCACAACTGCAGCACTGACAGCTATATTGTTAGCCGCCACATATAAGAGCAAAGGCTCCTTTTCCACGGGAGCAGCTAAAACGGGCGGCTCAGCCAACTGCTTTTTAAGCGCCTCAAATGCCTCATTAGCCGCATCACTCCAGACGAAATCGTTTGTCTTCTTCATCATCTGATACAGAGGAATAGCTTTCTCACCGAGGCGGCTTATGAACCGGCTCAAGGCAGCAATACGACCCGCCAGGCGCTGAACATCATTGATACACGCCGGTTTAGACAAGGAGGTGATAGCCTTTATCTTGTCCGGGTTAGCCTCAATGCCACGCTCAGAGACCAAGAAACCCAAGAGCTTGCCCGCAGGTACACCGAATACACACTTTGCCGGGTTAAGCATCATCTTGTAAACCCGCAGATTATCAAAGGTTTCCTTCAAATCTGCCAGCAGAGTTTCCTTCTTCCTTGACTTGACCACAATATCATCCACATAAGCATGAACATTGCACCCAATTTGACCATGAAGACAGTTTTGTACACAACGCTGGTAAGTCACCTGGGCACCCTTGAGCCCAAAAGGCATAGACACATAGCAGAAAGCTCCAAAAGGCGTAATAAAAGACGTCTTCTCTTGGTCTTTGACTGCCATCTTGATCTCATGATAACCTGAATAAGCATCCAGGAAGCACAGACTCTCACAACCCGTCGTTGCATCAATGATTTGGTCGATACGGGGGAGCGCAAACGGGTCAACCGGACACGCCTTGTTAAGATCTGTGTAATCCACGCACATGCGCCACGTGCCGTTCTTCTTGAGTACCAACACCGGGTTAGCTAACCACTCCGGGTGAAAAACTTCAACGATAAACCCTGTTGCCAAGAGCCGGGCCACCTCTTCCCCAATAGCCTTACGCCTCTCACTACTAGGAGAAAGCCTACTAGTAGCGCTTGAAAAACCTATAGTAGTAGCGCTGGGTCCAGCGCTACTGCTAACACGCTACAGCTAAGTTGTAGCAGTAGCGCTGGTTGGTGCAGCGCTACTGCTAAGTATGGTTAGTAGTAGCGCTGCGCTGGCCAGCGCTACCGCTAACTATCTGTAGCGCTGCAGAAAGGCAAGCGCTGCTGCTAGATGCCTTCCAGCGCTGCTGCTAGTATTCCTGCTTTCACAGATTCATACCCCTCTACGTATTTGTGATGTATTTATACAGGCTCTATACAGTAGTTTCATCAGATCACAATAAACATACACTATTCTCATCATATCATACACATACAGTAGTCTCGTCATACCATCATCATCATCATTCAACACAAATATCATCACATCTCGAAAATAGCGATACACAAGTCATGTCATGTCTCGAATAAGTGCAACTGCATGGTCATGGCACACACACAAGTTTCATCATCTCTATCTAAACCATGATGTAGAAGAGAAGAGCGATCAACATGAGCAAGACCGCGACTATGTAGTACTTGAGGCACCGACGGTTCCGCCCCCGCTCTTGCCGGAGTGTCCACCTCAAGTAACTACTTTCCGCTTCGGCTCTGCTGTCGAACCCTCTGTGCCTAGCACCCGAGTACTTGTCCACCTGGGCCTGAGCGTCTGGCCAGTGGTCGTAGACTCCTAGAACCCTCCCAACAAACACGGCATAGCAGTCCTTTGCCATCTCTGATCTATGTACCTGCATCGTCAGTTGATGAACTGATCGATAATATGCAACATAATGTACTTAAGAAAACAAAGAGGCATAATTAGCAAAATACAAGCAACCTATAGTAAACATAAATGACGAAGTTCCTCATACCCAAACTAATTAACTAGAGCGATCTACGCTAGTTCAGGACCACGGTTTAATTACATCACATAGTTTTGTCTGGACGCTAGTGACACATATATTGTTAACGACAATCAGTCCTCCATGTCGGCGGTCCAATCTTCATAGTCAGGGAGGAAGCACCCGAGCTTCTTGAAAGGCTTCAGGTCCAGACGCTGAGCGATTAGCAGTGCTCGGACATCATACCGCGTGATTGGCCCATGGTAGAACATCCCTGTTGATTCGAGGACCTGCTTCATGATCACTTGGGCAAGTTCACATTGTACGTGATAAAACTCAGCTCGGATTCGATGATCCGGTGTCTTTCCTATGCTTGTGGCCCAGTTGACAATCTCGGCATCGTTGGTAGTAGCTGACAAGCGAAGGCGTTGATTATCCCTTCTGAACTCGAGAAGGTGATGCATGAGGTAGAATCCATCAGCCTTACTGCTGTGCGGTTGCTGGATGCAGCAGAAGTCGGTCTTATGGCTGAAAACCAGCCCATTCTTCCTGTACTTTTTCACCTTGATATATCCACCAGACAGGCTAAAGGTTAACAGGGCACTATCGAGAACAATCTTTATGTGCTTGTAATCCTTTTTCTTGATGTTCTTCGATGAGTCCAAGTATATAGCATGGGAGTATTCTGGGTACAGAACGATGAGGACGGCGCCCCCCCCCCCCCCCCGCTGCGCAAATTAAGTACACCTCAAATTAGCCTCCATGCTTGCAAAGGAATGATTAACACTTACGAAAGGATATGCACGGATGACTTACGTGGGATGATAAGGCAGGAGAATCGCTTCCTTGTCCTTATTAGCGATCATGAAGCCGCCGATGTACTTGCTCGCATAGTCACGGTGCTCTTTGCAGACATCCAAGAAGCTCTCGTGCATATGGTACGGGTCCGCGACGCAGATATATTTTATGTTCTCAATCCTGATGATGCAGTTGAGATACAGCGCATACATGAGGATGAACTGGAAATCCAACTTGGTCATGTGGAACATGTCGTAGATGTAGTAAAATCGCAGGATGAACTTATCCGCGGGCCATCCCTCGACGTACAACTTCCCACCCGGCACCTAAGCCGCGTAAAGCGGGTAACTTGGTTTTTCCGAGAGGAGAAGGCTTTTCTCTCTGGCCAGCACATCATCATGAAGTCTCCTTAGATTATTGTTCAGTACGTCCTCTAGCGCTTTCTAAGGTAGGATCGGGTGGCCGGCGACATGGAAACGCTCCGCACCTACGACAGGTATTCTGTCTACCTCCCGGGGCTTCAGAGGCGGCTGGCTGCTTGAAGCAGCTCTGGCGCCTTTAGGGCCTTTCCTCTCCGGTCTCCTCCTTTGCTTCTTGGCGGGTGGCGGTAGTGAGCCCATAATACCTTCCCTAACCACCACCCCCAGTGTCGTTGGGCTAATCAGTGGACGGCCCTCAGGTTGTTGCTGGGTAGAGGCGGCATCTGGAGGCGTCTCCTGCGAGGATCGCTTGAAGAGAGACTTTTTGCATTCCGCCTTAGGACGTTCCGGCTCCGGCAAATCAGGAAGCATCAAGTCATCATCTCCACGCTCATAGCCTGAGTCTTCGTCGTCCTGAGCCATCAATCCTCCATCATCATAGGCGGTATTGAAATACTTGTCTGGGTCATCATCATCCTCCTCCATGTCATCATCAGCATTTGCTTCTTTGACAACGGGGGCAACGTCATCTGGCACTAATGGTGGCTCTCCCTCGCGTCGTCCGCTATCACCCGCCAAGACAGGTGCAGGTAATTTGGTAGGTGGGGTGGTGTTCATACCTTCTTGAGAAGCTGTCGTTGGTGTGATACTGGGCGCCTCGACACGAAGAAGAGTCTTCGGCCAAGGCAAGAACCAGCTCTTGCATGCACCAATCTATTGAGGGGTCTCCTCGTCATCGACTGGTACCGGAGGAGGCAAATCCTCGAAGCCCGCTAAGACACTAGCCACGTTAACCTTGAAGACGCCATCGGGCATCTCTCGGTTGTGGAACATGCGGTCCTTCGGTTTCACGATCGTTGCCTTTCCCACGGCCACCATCTGGCCCTTAATGTCGTACAGTAGGGTGCACGGGGTATCGTTGGCCTACGAAGACATGTCTGCGACGTCAAACATCCGAACGGCAACTGAAACGGAAGACTATATAGACATGCTGGTGAAAAGGGCATGACGCGTAATTACCGTGAGGGCGTCGAGCTCAGCCATAGACGAAGGCCCGCCGAGTAGGCCAGAGACGGAGGACGGGCTACTATGAACAGGAGCGGGACCAGGTACGGGAGCATGTGCGGTGGCGTGACCAGGTGCTGGTGGTGCGATGTTCACCGAATTGCTTCTGACGTAGCTGGGAAGGGGAAAGTCCGCTGGCCCTTTATCTGGATTTTTCTTCGTCCATTCAAAAAATGCCGGAAGCAAGCTGAAAATGGAAGATGTTAAGTCAGCCGTGACGCCAGCTACCGCTGCACTGACCCTTGCATCAACTATCTGTTCCAACTCTGCTTTGGTCTCAGCTTTGGACTTATTGACCGCAAGCGCAACCTTCTGGTCGATGGTCTGTTGAGTAAGCAACTTTCTCTTCCTTCTTTCCTCTGGCTCCTCGCGGTAGCACGTCTTCCACGAGGCGCCATCTCTGACACCGTGCACACGTCCATAGGACGGCGGTGTGTCCTCCGGGACCTTTTTCAGTATGTTCAGGGGCCGGTTGAAATGGGTGTCCCACTTGGGCCTCGCTGACGACTGTGACGACTCGTCGCTTTCGGCTGCGTTTTGGTGCTACTCTTTCTGCAAAAGGAACGTGGATGGTTTACTAATAATGTGACAAAACTTGTAGTCGAATTGATTGGAAGCTAATATGATAATGTGGTAATATCACAATTACCAGAAGTCTCATGAACTCCCTCGTGTTCGGGTCCGTGTAAAAGGTCTTCTTGACGCGGTCCCACTTGTACCGGGCCCTGATCCAGTCACGCTCCAGCGGGTCGGTGAACTCCGCCAAGGGGTCTGGGATTCCGTGACTTTCACGTTCGGCGTCCTCCTTGGTCCATACGTGCCTCTTCCCCTCGTAACCACGGCTTCCGAGGCGGTGGGGAGGCGTGTTCCTGGCCTGGAGCGCCTTCATTTTCTCTGACTTTTTCTTGGTTTCATCTTTAGCGCAAGTCTCCTTGAATTTTTCAAAGTCCTCTTCCGTAAGTGTCGGATTGTCAGCATGAATCTTGGACCACGATTCATTCTTATCAATCACTTTTTTCACCCGAACTTTCCAGGCGGACAAGCCGTTGGTGAACGTCACCATCGCCTTGTTGTTTATCTTTGTCATGGCGTCGTCGTCCCACGGTTCTTTGCTTTCTGTGCGGCCGGGGAACAGGAAGCTATTCTGCAACTTCTTTAGGAGCATGTGCTCCATATGTGGAATCTTCTTCAACTTCTCGTCGTTGATGTTGGTGGTTTCCCTGAGGATGCATCCTAGTTGATTGCCCCAGCACGAGCACGCTTCATCCGGTG
Organism: Elymus sibiricus; assembly: GCA_039707655.1. NCBI lineage: Eukaryota > Viridiplantae > Streptophyta > Magnoliopsida > Poales > Poaceae > Elymus > Elymus sibiricus. The sequence continues at coordinate 447,625,757 of CM077667.1, read as the reverse complement.
CCGTTGGCTCTAATTTCTTGGGGTGCATCTCCGTGACCACAATTTGTCCGATGCTGAGCTCGTTTGGTCTTCGTGACCTCTTCTGCTTCGGTGCTTTACCGGCTACGACAGCATCGTTGCCGGTCTCGGGGGTGGTGTCGGTGCCGGTGGCAGTGCTGGTGCCGGTGTCGGCGTCGGTGTCGGGGTTGGTGCCACTACCGCCACCATGCAACCCCATCTGGTGTTCGTCTAGGTAATCGAAATAGTGATTTGCTGCCTCGATGGGGTCTTCTTTGAGGCGAGCAGAACCCCCGGCTGAGGCGTGGCTAGACATGTTTCCTATTCAACAATTGTAAATAAAAGATATAATGAAGAGAAAAAAGGGGCCTATATTTGGTCGGAATGTTGATTCATTCCCCTTCCGGCAAATCCCGGGCACTCCATATGTCCTAGTTTCTAGCACAAGTCATGCCGAAAATCACGGAAATTTTTGGCATGACCTTTGCTAAAAAGTGGACATATGGAGCGCCTGAAATTTGCCGGAACGGAAATGAATCAACATTCCGACAAAACATAGGCCACTCGGATATTCTTCGACATTCAACCAACATTGCAAAATCATATAACATCAATTTGCAACCAACAGGAGCACATATATAACATCAATTTGCAACCAACATTCAACCAACAGGAGCACATATACAAAGCAAGTACACATAGTGAAATGACCTCACTAAACATTGCAAAATAGTGGTCTTTTCAAAAACCAAAAACTATTGCAAAATGACCTCACTAAACATTTGCTACTGTTTTTTATTTATAGCTAAAAAAGTATAGGAAGGGAGCTGTTTTTCTATAATTTTTTGCTACTGTTTTTTATAATTTTTTGCTACTGTTTTTTATAAATTTTTGCTACTGTTTTTTATACCTACAAAGCCTAGCTGGTTTTTTATTTAAAGCTACAAAATTTGCTACTGTTTTTTATTTAAAGTTTTTTATTTATATCTACAAAAATTAATTAATTCCTACTGTCTTCTATTACTAAGTAGCAACAATTCTGTTTTTAAAAACTAATTATTATTTTTAAAATTAAGCAAGATATGAACCCTAGATTTTTTTTCCTAATTGACTAGAGAGAGGGGGAGGTGGGGGGAAGGGGGGGTACCTGAAGGGCGGCGACGCATAGAGAGGGTGAGGTCGACGGCGGCGGCGCGGACGAGGAGGCTGGAGCGGGCAGGGGCAACGGCCGGCGGCGACAGAATAGTGGTCAGAGCGGGCAGGGGCGGCAGCGGCGAGGTCGAGGGCGGGCCCGCGCGGCGATGGTGAGGTCGAGGGAGGGCTCGGGCGTCCGCGCAGACGAGGAGGAGGTCGGAGCGGCGGGTAGGGGCGACGGCGGCGCGCGACAGTAGAGAGGAGGGGGAGAGGTGGGAGAGTGGGGGCGGGGATGGGACTTGGCAAAATTTGAGCACGCGCGGTGGGTTAACTCAAAATAGTAGTAGCGTTGGGTTAGGATCCAGCGCTATAGCTAAATTAGCTATAGCGCTTTGCGGTAATCCAGCGCTACTGCTAACTGTTTTAATTTTTAGTTTTTTTAATTCTAAATTACACATAGTAGTAGTGCTGTGTTAGGATCCAGCGCTATAACTATATTAGCTATAGCACTGGTTCATAATCCAGCGCTACTGATATGTTTTCTTTTCTTTTTATTATTTTCCTTTTCTTTTCTGTTTACTTTTCTTTTTCTTTTGTATTACTTTCTCCCTTTTGTTTTTGTTTTTTTGTATTGCTTTCTCCCTTTTGTATTTCTTTTGTATTGCTTTCTCCCTTTCTGTTTACGACGGCGTCTCCCTCCCACACTGCGCGAATATCACCGGAACCATGCATGTGGTGGTAACATATATATCAGTTGACCGATAACGGTTACTTAAGTGCGTATACAAAATAGATACATATATATATGATGGTTTCTCAGCTGTGTCGACGACGTTTCACATTGAGCTTCTTCCTTTTCTTGTTCGTTGCCGAATAATTGAGCCCCTCCTTGTGACTTTTCCGGAACCAAGGAGTACGATCTTTCTTACGTGATGTAGTATTGATTCTTCTTTTCATGTATGCTTCATCGTCTTCTTCCCTCATCGGGTTGCCGTATTGGTCGTAGTCTTCCTCGTTGGCGACTCCATCCATTCCGACGATGCTCCTTTTGCCTCTCCTCACGACAACACGGCTGGGATTGGTCGGGTCGGTTATGAAGAAGCATTGTGTCACGTGCTTAGCGTGTACCCATGGCTCAGTTTTGGCGATGACGTTAACGTTCACGGTTGCGCTCTTCGCGTCGGGTATAGACATGGTAGTGAAATACTTGTTTTCTCTTACGACGTCCTTAGCCCATCTGACATGGAACATCGTCGCATCGTGCATTCCAGCATAGTCAAGCTCCCAAATCTCTTCGACCCTTCCATAGAATCTTTCAGTTGTGCCGTTGGCGTCGGTCACGCATTCAATCGTCACCCCGGAGTTCTGGTAATCACTGTCCATGTCTTTGGCCTCCGTGTAGAACGTGTACCCGTTGATATCGTATGACTGATAGGTCGCGAGTTTGGGCGCGGGGCCATGTGCTAAGGCGTGTATGAGCAATCCGTCCGAACTGCCCTCTTCCGGGGGATTTTCAAGAACTTGCTCTTTGAACCAACGCAAGAAAGTGGCGTTGTGCTCTACAGTAACTTCGTCGTCCGTCTTGACCATCCCCTTATCACGGTACTTATTTGCGATGGTTTCTTTGTGCCGTGCCACATAATCATCTACCACATCTAGGTATTGTAGCACTACTAAGTTAGCCCTGTCAAAGTCGTTCCGTCGATCCGAGTAGTCCACGTGCAATTCCCTCCAGCCGTTGTTGTGACCTTCTCCTCCGAGCCTCCCATCGTGCTTCTTGACGGGCAAACCAACAATAGGGTCTCCGGCGCCTATATAATTCTCGCAAAAGGAGATGCACTCATGCGTCAGATACCCCTGGACGATGCTCCCATCGGGACGAGACATGTTACGAACGAATCCTTTGATGACCCCATTCATCCTCTCAAACGGCATCATGCTGTGAAGGAATGTCGGCCCGAGGTCGATGATGTCGTCCACGATGTGGACACATAGATGCACCATGACGTCAAAGAACGTGGGCGGGAAGTACATCTCAAGCTCACATAGTATGACAACGATCTCTTCCTGTAGCCTTCGGAGCTGCTTCACACTTATGGACTTTCGAGAGATAACGTCGAAGAAGTTGCAGAGACCAGTAAGAGTGTCACGGACATGCTTGTCCATTATCCCTCTAATGGCAACCGGGAGTATCTGCGTCATCATCACGTGACAGTCATGAGACTTCATCCCGCTGAACCTTTTCTTCTTGGGGTCTAGAAATCTGCTTATCTTCCCACAGTAACCGGAACTGACTTTGATTCCCATAAGGCACTTGATGAATTGATCGATCTCCTTCGCACTTAAGCTGAAGCAAGAAGGGGGGCAATAATTCTCCTCCTTCTTGTTGACTTTTCTACCCCTTTCCCCCTCCTCCGTCTCCGTCTCCGTCTCCTCCGTCGACTTTTTATGGTGGAGATCTTTCCTGATCTTCAAATCTTCTAAGTCTTTCCTTGCCTTCGGACCGTCCTTGGTCTTCTCCGGCATGTTCATCAGTGTGCCAAGCAAGCTCTCAAGGACATTCTTCGTGATATGCATTTGATCAAGGCAATGAGGCGTGTCGTGATTGGGCCAGTACTCCAAGTCCCAGAAAACAGACCTCGTTTTCCATACCTTCAGTAGCGGCTCCGGCGCCTTTTTCATCGTTCCCGGCGCGGGGCACTGTTCCCAGTTTTTCAACAGCTCGTTGATTTCGGCGCCACTCCTCTTACGTGGAGGTCCTCGATGCTCAGCCAACCCATTGAATAGATCTCCACACTTTCTCCACGGTTCATCCTTCTCGAGCCATCTACGATGCCCCATGTACACGATTTTTTCGGACCCGCCATCTTTCGTTGACGTAAGCTGCTGAGACGTTGTATCATCCATGCACCTCGTGCATCCGCAGTATCCGTGGCACACCTGGCCTGAGGTGTACCCGTAACCGAGATAGTCGTGCACCGTCGTCATCAGCGCGGCTCTCATATAGAAATACTCTCCTTTGCTGGCGTCCCATGTACATGCCGGTGTTTTCCATAACGTGTCTAGCTCCTCTTTCAGAAGCCCCATATACATGTTAATATTATTTCCCGGTTGTTTCGGCCCTTGAATCAGCATGCTCATGTGTATGTACTTTGTCTTCATGCACTTCCATGGGGGGAGGTTGTACATCCATACAAAGACGGGCCATGTGCTGTGGTTGGTGTTTTGGTTTCCAAATGGATTCATGCCATCGGTACTCGCACCAAGCACGATGTTCCTTGGATCTTCTGCAGCAAATCCATATACGGTGTTGAATGCTCTCCACTGGCTACCATCTACGAGGTGTCTCAGCTTCGGATCATCTCCATCGTCGGGCTTCTTCCTCTCCGCGTGCCAGCGCATGAGCTTTGCTTCCTTAGGATCTACGAAATACCGCTGCAGACGGGGAGTGATTGGAAAGTAGCATACAACTTTTTGAGGAGCTTTCTTTCCTGCCTTCTTGTATCGAGAAGCATTGCACACTGGACAGCTGGTTTTTTCCGCGTGCTCCCCCCGATAAATGATGCAATCATTGATGCATGTGTGGTACCTAATGTGCGGCAAATCAAAAGGGCAAACAATTTTCTTGGCCTCATCGATAGTAGTAGGACACAGGTTCCCCGCGGGAAGAACTTTATTATGTAGATACTTCAAATGCTCATCGAGGCTTTTGTGTGTCCATTTGTTTTTGGCCTTCGTCTTTAGAAGTTCGAGCGTGAAACTCAAGCGGGTCACCTCGGGATCGCAACCGTCATACAATGGAGTCTTCGAGTCTACTTCAAGTTGCGCCAGCTTGGCCTCCTCTCTAGAAGCAGCTCTCTCGCTAGTCGTACTCTTACGAAGGAGGTCTCAAACATGAGGGTCCTGCACGACTGCACTTAGTAGCGTCGAAGACTGCGGCGTGACCGCCGCCTCTTCTCCGCCATGTCCGGACTCTTCTTCGCCGTGTCCGGAATATTCTCCGCCGCCGTCATTTAATTCTTCCCCGCCGCCATGTCCGGCGCCATCGTCTTCGTGTTGATCGGTCATCTCTTTGTCTAGCCCCATGTCGTTATTCCCTGCCATGTGGACGTCCTCATCATCATCATCTTCACTTATCCACCGAGTATAGCCATCCATGAAACCATTCATCAGCAGGTGCGCCTTCAACCTGCCACGATCAAAAGGGTCCAAAAGGACTCCTTCTTTGCATCTTGTACACGGACATCTAATCCTAGTCCGATTATTTGCATGCATGTCCATCACCGTGGATTGCATGTATCGCTCCACCTTCCATCCACTCACCTTCATGACCGACTGCATGCACGGTATAACAAGCAAAAGGGTTATAAACAAAATGCATGCATGCATCAAAGTCATATAAAAATTTGGCATGACCTTGCCTAAAAATAGGACATATCGAGTTTGCTCGAAATTCACCGAAACGGAAATAAATCGACATTTCGGCAAAACATAAGCAACTCGGGGGCATGTCACTCGCACAAATCTCTCCATATCCCAAACACACATATTCCCATTCTTGAAATGAACAACTTTTTACTCACCTATCTCCCGAGACAGACCGATCGACCGGATGAGGCCTTTTGCTACTGCTACTTCTCAAGCATGCCTTGGTTTCCGTGAAGAGGAACGGGTGATGCAGCAAAGTAGATAAGTATTTCCCTCAGTTGTTGAGAACCAAGGTATCAATCCAGTAGGAGATACAAGCAAGTCCCCAATAGATGTACCTGCACAAAGAATCAAACACTTGCACCCAACGCTATAAAGGGGTTGTCAAACCCTTCACGGTTACTTGCAAGGATGAGATCTGATAGAGATAGATAGATATGATTGCTTGAAGGGAAAGTAAAACAAAAGTAAAAAGATTGCAGCAAGATATTTTTGGTATTTTTGGTTTTAGATCTGAAAGTATAATATGGAAAATAGACTCGGGGGGCATAGGTTTCACTAGAGGCTTCTCTCATGATGGCAAGTATTACGGTGGGTGAACAAATTACTATCGAGCAATTGATAGAAAAGCGAATAATTATGAAGATATCCAAGGCAATGATTATGCATATAGGCATCACGTCCGTGTCAAGTAGACCGAAACGATTCTGCATCTACCACTATTACTCCACACATCGACCGACTCCTGCCTGCATCTAGAGTATTAAGTTCATGAAGAACAGAGTAACGCATTAGGTAAGATGACATGATGTAGAGGGATAAACTCAAGCAATATGATGAAAACCACATCTTTTTATCCTCGATGGCAACAATACAATACGTGCCTCGCTACCCCTACTATGTCACTGGGTGAGGACACCGCAAGATTGAACCCAAAACTAAGCACTTCTCCCATTGCAAGAATTACCAATCTAGTTGGCCAAACCAAACCAATAACTCGAAGAGACTTGCAAAGATATGAAATCATGCATATAAGAATTCAGAAAAGACTCAAATAATATTCATAGATAATCTGAACATAAACCCACAATTCATCGGATCTCGACAAACACACCACAAACGAGTATTACATCGGATAGATCTCCATGAAGACCATGAAGAACATGGTATTGAAGAGCAAAGAGAGAGAAGAAGCCATCTAGCTACTAGCTATGGACCCGAAGGTCTGTGGTGAACTACTCACGCATCATCGGAGGGGCAATGGAGTTGATGTAGATGCCCTCCATGATCGAATCCCCCTCCGGCAGATTACCGGAAAAGGCTCCAAGATTGGATCTCACGGGAACCGAGGCTCCTGGCGGCGGAAAAGTGTTTTCGTGGCTCTCTCTGGTATCCAGGGAATATTTGTGAATTTATAGGCCGAGAAATAGGGTTGGGGGAGCTGCCGTGAGCCCACAAGCCAGGGGGGCGCGCCCTACCCCCCTGTGGCTTGTGGCCACACGGCGGCTCTCCTGCCTTGGTCTCCAAGCTTGGTAGATGTCTTCTGGTCCAAGAAAAATTATTCCAAAGATTTTATTCCGTTTGGACTCCGTTTAATATTCCTTATCTGCAATACTCAAAAACAAGGAAAAAACAGAAACTGGCACTAGGCTCTAGGTTAATAGGTTAGTCCCAAAAATAATATAAAATAGCATATTAATGCATATAAAACATCCAAAACAGATAATATAATAGCATGGAACAATCAAAAATTATAGATACGTTGGAGACGTATCAGCTACCTATAGGGATCGAAAGTGTGGATGGCTAAATAGCTAGCTAGATCTAGTTGTTGGGGAGGAGAGATGATTCTAGGTAACTAATGGAGAGGGAGAGAGATGAGCTAGCTAGATCTATATCTAATGGAATGGAGGGAGAGCCAAATAAATGAGGTAGGGGGCCATTTATGGAGCTAGCTAGAGATGAGAAGGCCATTTATGGAGGAGAGTTATAGTGGAGGGGGCATTAATGGGGAGAGAAGAGAGCTTGGAGGAAGAGAGAAGAAGGGCAACAATGGTGAGGGGAGAGGGGAAAGGAGGGGGAGAGAGGGCAAAGGGGGGGAGGAGGGGGAGGGGGTGAAAAGGTGGCACCAGCCACGAATAGCAGTAGCGCTGTTTTTCAGAAAGCGCTACTGCTATGTTAGTTAGTAGTAGCGCTTTGCAGAAAGAGCGCTACTATTAGGTGGGGCCCATTAGCAGTAGCGGTTCCACGAAAAAAAGCGCTACTACTAAAATCTTAGTAGTAGCGCTGTATTCTGGACAGCGCTGCTACTACCAATAGTGTCGGTCGGCTCGTCGGGTCCCGCTTAGCAGTAGCGCTCTTTTTGTTTCCAGCGCTACTGCTAAGTCTTTACTTGTAGCGCTGCCGAAATCCAGTGCTATTGGTAATTACCAGCAGCGCCTGTTACTTTCCAGCGCTACTGTTAGTGTCCTGCCTATAAGGTTTCTCCTAGTAGTGTCTCCTCATTGAAGCGACGGAGGAACTGTTTGACCGGCATAAACTTAGGATCCACATTAAGGTGGTGCTCAGCGAATTCTCTCGGTACACCTGGCATGTTAGAAGGCTTCCATGCAAAGATGTCTCGATTCTCACGGATGAATTCGATGAGTGCGCTTTCCTATTTGGGATCCATATTAGCCCCAATAGTGAACTGCTGCGATGAGTCGCCAGGAGTGAAATCCACTAGCTTGGTATCTTCTGCCACAAACTTGAGAGGCGGCTCATATTCCGTGCTAGGCTTCTTTAGCGGGGTCATATCTGCCGGGTCAACATTCTCCTTATAAAACTTGAGCTCCGCCTCGGCACAACTTGACTCTGCATATGCTGCATCGCCTTCCTCGCACTCAAGAGCAATCTTCCGATCACCATGCACTGTAATCGTCCCGTTTAATCCGGGCATCTTGAGCTGCAAGTACACATAACAAGGCCTAGCCATGAACTTGGCGTAAGCCGGCCGTCCGAACAAAGCGTGGTATGGGCTCTTGATTTTAACCACCTCAAACCATAAAGAGTCCACCCTGTAGTTGAATTCATCGCCGAAAGCTACCTCCACAGAAATTTTTCCAACTGGGTAAGCCGACTTCCCGGGCACCACACCGTGAAAAACCATCGAAGATGGTTTAAGGTCCTTGTCAAGCAAATTCATCCGGCGGAACGTGTCATAGTACAAGATGTTGATGCTGCTGCCACCATCCATAAGCACCTTGGTGAACACATATCCTCCTACCTGGGGGGCTACTACCAAAGCCAACTGCCCCGGGTTATCCACGCGCGGCGGGTGATCCTCCCTGCTCCAAGTTATGTCATACTCTGACCATTTTAAGTACTGAGGGAGAGCCGGCATGACCGCATTAACCGCCCGCTTGCGCACCTTCTGATCCCGCTTGTCAAGACTGGTCGTAAAAACATGATATTGGCCTCCATTAAGCTGCTTTGGATTACTCTGGTACCCGGACTGGTTGTTTTGTTGCTGACCTCCATTGCCAGACTGTTGGTTATTACCACCATGATTTCCTTGGCCTTGATAGCCAGAACCTGAGCCGCCTGCACCAAAGCCGGACCCAGGAGAACCGGATCCTGATCCGCCAGACGGTCCACCGCCGCCACCTTGATGCTGGTTAACGTTGTAATTTCGGAACTCCCGCATGATCCAACAATCCCTCCAGGCATGAGTGGATGGCTTATCGGGTAGACTATGTTTCGGGCAAGGAGCATTCAACATCGCCTCCATATTGACAGGCTTGTTTTTACCGAAAGGCGGCTTACCATTGCCCTTGCCACGGTTTCCTCCAACACTAGTGTTGGCCACCAAATCTAACCCGCCATCCGGGTGTTTTCGCTTTCCGCCATTGCCATTATTATTATTTCCTCCCCCGTTCTGCTGTTGACTCTTGCCATAGTTATTCTTATTACCCTTGGCCGACTTCTCATCATCGGAACCAGGGTCCTTCCTGTTATCAGAGTCTGCATACTTAGTAAGAGCCGCCATGAGCTCCCCCATGTCCTGGCATGAACGTTTGAGCCGGCCAAGCTTCTGCTTCAGAGGCAAAAAATGACAATTCTTCTCCAGAATCAGAACCGCTTGAGCCGCCGTAATATTGTCGGAGGAGTGGATGATGGTTGAAACTCGCCGGACCCAATGATGGGCCGACTCATCCTCACGCTGCACACAATGATCCAAGTCCACAATCGTCATGGGCTGCTTGCACGTTCCTTGAAAATTCTTAATGAACTTCGCATTTAACTCGGCCCAGGAATTAATGGTGTTGGGTGGCAAACCCTTCAACCACGTGCGAGCCGGCCCTTCCAGCATCATGATGAAATACTTGGCGCATACCGCGTCACTGACATCTAACATCTCCATGGCTAACTCATAGCTCTCAATCCAAGCTTCCGGAGGCAGATCAGCAGTATAATTGGGCACCTTGCGAGGACCCTTGAAGTCCTTCGGTAGGCGTTCGTTTCGTAAAGCCGGCACTAAGCACGGCACTCCCACAACCCTGGAGGTTACACCGGCCCCTATCAAAACAGAAGGCGGCGCTACTATGGGTTCTTGATAGGCCGCCGCAGCTTCCAACGCTGCCGCCTCTCGCTGCGCTCTCGCCCGATCCACCAGCACCTGAGCATCAAGAGCCGGCTGATCATCTCGTGCCGGGTTTCGACGTCGCTCACTACTAGAGATCGCAGGCGACTCTAAGCACCGGCTGTAGCTTCGGCTCGGGATGGGGGTTGAGTGCATGCGACTCCGGCTGTAAGTATACTTCTCCTGCTGTGCCACCGCTGTCTGCAAGTAGCCAATGGCGTTCCGCACTTCCTCCGCGAAAGGCGTCCCATCAGGGATGGGGATCGTGCCAAGCCTGACTGCCGCTACCACCATATTCTCCGTCGGGTTAGAAAAATGACCGGGCGGTGTTGGAAAAGGCTGCGGCGGGGTCTGATTCCTGCTGGGCGGGTCTGGCTGCCTATGCTGAACCGCCGCCCTGCTCCCAGGTATTTCCGCCGTCCGGGTTACGGTCAGAGGTGCATTCCGTCCCGTCCCTTGCGTGTTGAAAAGATTCCTGGCCTCATACTGAGCCGGCAAACGGGACTGATGCCTCATCCGGTGGACTGCATCTGCGGTCTGCTGCTCCAGGTCAAGGCAAAAAGCTTCCGCCCTAAGGCGTTCCGACTCAGCATCCATCTGAGCCTTCAGTGCGTTGATTTCCTCTTGGACTCCGGCCATCTGGTCCTTCAACCTCGCGATCTCCGTGTTACGGGCTGCTTGGTTTTCGACCGTGACCTCGGTTCCCATTAGAGTTGTAAGCTCGTTCATCAGATCCAGCAAAACTTGAGCCGGCGGCCTGCCAGACCCAGACCCGGTCGCACCAGCGGCCGTGCTACCAGGGGCCGGTGCCTATCCTGCCATGAAGACAGCGGCGCGGCTCGGCGGTTCATAGTATTCCGGCTCATGGTACTCCGGCTCAGCGTAGTCCTCGACGTAACCCCCAAGCCCGCCGTTGTGAAGCTGGTAGATTGATTCCGCCTCTCCGCTCGAGGATCCATCCTCTGAACAGATGAGGGTTTCTTCCCGTGACATGGAACCTTCAAGTTCCGCGCCTTGGGTAAAGCCGACAAAGACGCGCTTCCGGCCCGGGTTAACCTGGGCGGGTTGCGCACGCCGGGCCGGCTCGATGAGGTCGGTGCAGATGTCCGGCCCGGGTTTAGATCCGCCGATCTTGCCGATGAAGACGTGAATTCCACCGAAGGGGACCCGGTACCCGTACTCAATTGAGTCGGCCTCGGGGCCCCAGCCAGTGTCGTCGATGTAGAGCTTGCCGCGGCAACTCTTAGTCATCCTGCCAATGGCGTATCCCTCGATCCCTGGGAGAGAGCCCTTCGAGAACTCCACACCACCGAGCGTCAGCCCCACGGTGGGCGCCAACTGTCGTGGTTTTGTCACGGCAGATGCCCTAGTGAAAGGACTTAGGTTCGAGGCCATCGCTAAGACGGTGAGCTCGAAGGGGTTGATCGGAATCGAGGGACAAGGGTTTACCTAGGTTCGGCCCCTCAGAAAGAGGTAAAAGCCTACGTCCTGCTTGGTGTTGTATTGATTGGGTATCGATTACAAGGGAGCGAGTTCGCTTGACCTAGCTATCAATCAGTTGTTTCGTGGCCTAAGCCGCCCAGGTACCCCGCCTTTATATACTCAGGTCAAGGCCCTGGTCTTACAAGAGTCCGGGCCGGGTTATGCTTGATAACTGACCTCACCTCTAACTACACATGCCTTATGAAACAAACCGCCAACGGCAGCTTACACCACCGGGTTACATCTTGTCTTCTGGCCCTGGGCCTCCAGGCCCATGGAATAAAGTTATGTTAAGCCTTGTCATTAAGCCGCCAACCGTATGACTCGGCCCCATCTGGGCGGGTCTCACCACGGGGTTATATCCCCAACATAGATGAAACGGAGGTGGTCAAGGTCGATGAAAATGAGTTTGACAAGTTCTTGGGTAAGCTCAAAGGTACCACCAACAAGCACTTTGTTGCTCTCTTGGAACAACTTGGTGAGGCTAATGACACCACTGAGTCTCATGAAGATACCATCACTAAGGTGGAAGGTCATAGTTGTGACTATGCCGATGAGATTGCGGATCTTTCCCATGCTCTTGAGGAAGATCAAGGTCTTCGTTTGGATCTTGAGGAGTAACACAACATTGATCTTGCTACGTTGAAGAAAGATCATGATCATGCTCAAGTTCTAGCTCGTGTGCTTAAATCCGAGAATGTTGAACTTGGGGTTGGCCATGCTAGACTCAAGGAGGAGTTTGAGCTCAATACCAAAGAGGGCCCACCAGGGAGCTACAAGCTCAGGGGGCGCGCCCCTTAGGCGTGCCACGTGAGCTTGTGGGCCCCATGAGCCCCCGTTTGCGCAAACTCCAAGTCTACATATACCGTCTTCCTGAGAAAAAATCAGAGAGGTAGTTTCATCACATTTTACGATACGGGGCCGCTGCTACTCCTGTTCTTCGTCGAGAGGCCTGATCTGGAGTCCGTTGAGGGCTCCGGAGAGGGGAATTCAGCGTCCTCGTCATCAAAAACCCTTGTTCATCAACAAACCTCATGATACTCACCACCGGGAGTGAGTAATTTCATTGTAGGCTTGATCGCTAGTATCCACTATGTTCTGAGATTGATGTTGCTATGAATTTTCTATGCTTAATGCTTTCCAGTAGGGCCCGAATGCCATGATTTCAGATCTGAATCTATTATGTTTTCATGAATTTATTTCTGTTCTTGATCCTATCTTGAAAGTTATATGCACATGCTATTGTTCTGATCCATAGACCCCAAGGTGACAATAATTGGAATACTCTCCGGGGATGATTGTAATTTGCGGAGTTCATGTATTCACTATTTCCTAATGTTTTGTTCCAATTCTCTATTAAAAGGAGCGCCTTAGTTACCCTTAATTTCCATTAGGACTCATTGCCACGGGAGGGTAGGACAAAACATGTCATGCAAGTTATTGCCGCAAGCACGTACGACTATCTACATAATACATGCCTACATATGGTTGATGAATTGGAGATAGTTTTATTTCTCTCTAGCTTGTGATTGTTAGATAATTAATTTCGTCAAAATACCCATCGCTACTCCATGTCTATGCTTTCATAATATTTTCTTGGGATTTCTATTCCTGTGCCCCTGGTTGCTTAGTTATACTCATTCATCCCCACACTCTTAACGTTTGCTCAATTTTCCCCACTCTCTTGTCCGAAACCCTCACAAATGGTCACAGCAGAGGATGTCGTCGGGTCAATGGTTTGACCGTTAAGTGCTGACAAGTGGGGCCTTGGTTTCGTTGGACTGTTGGCCCGATGCGCGCCGCCACAGTACACAAGCCTGCTATGCATGCCACGTGATCCAGCCTGCATGCGCCGATGCGCGCCACCATGATGCGCCAACTTTACAGGCATCCATCCATTTTTACAGGCGTCTTTTTACAGGCACCCGCCATGTCGGGCTGATGGCGTGGCCCCACGCGTACTAACCGGGAAACCTGACGGTCCGACGGACGCCTCAACCGTCGGCGCGGTATGAACACCGTCCGAGGCCATAGACGGCTATTTAAGCGGCCGGCGACCCCCAGCCCTATCACATTCTCCTTCTCCCCCCAACCCACCACCGCCCGAGCCCATCCGCCTCCTCTCGAACTTCCCTCGCCGTCAGGATGGTCCGGCGCCTCATCACCACCTACGCGCAGCTCACTCCGGAGCGGCGCTTGCAAATCGAGATGGAGATACAGGCTCGCCGCGCCGCCCGCGTCGCTGCGGGTCTCCCTCCGGACTCGCCGGAGATGGAGGAGGAGGAGGAGGAGGAGGAGGAGCCGGCGGCCATGGAGGAGGAGCAGCAGCAGCAGGAGTTTGTCGGCGCCCAGTCGGAGGACATGGCGGAGCAGCAGGCCATCCTGGATTCCATCCGGGATGAGGCCGAGGTGGAGGCCAACCGCCGGCTCATCCGCCAGAGGCAGGCGGAGGCCGACGCCCTCTTCGACGAGCTGGAGGTGGAGATAGATGCGGAGGAGGCGGCAGCGGAGCAGCCGCAGGCGCCGGAGGGCACGAAGATCGTCGACGTCTCCGACGGAGAGTAGATAGGTTCTTTGTAGTACGTAGGTGCATGCTTTTCTATGGATTCACCCTTTTTAATATGAGATGTACGGTTTTGTGGAATGATGGTTTTTAATATAATATAAGCCGTTTTTTACTTGTTGGAGCCCATTTTTTACTTGTTGGTGGCCATACTGCATGAAAAAAAATGATGCCACAAACAACATCGTTTGGTTGGCCAATCCACATGATCCGAATTGTATCCCACCCCATGTGGATTATCATCAATAAAGCTTAGAGCTTCCCTCAAAAATAAAAATGAAACAAAACGATGCAATCAAATCAAAAAAGAAACAGAAAAAATGGTGCAATCAAATCAATAAAGAAAAAGGAAAAACGGTGCAATCAAATTAATAAACAAAAAAACGGTGCACTCAAATCAATAAAGAGAAAAAAAATAGAACCAGCGCGTGCACTGTTTTATAGGCCTCATCTATCTTTGTGGGCCTTCGACAGTCAAGGGCTTGCAAAGGCCCAACCAAGACTTGGTTTTGTTTTGGGCAGACGAGTGGGCGAGCAGAACAAACCTCTCGCGGATCGCCCAACGATCCAACGATGTGGAGCCGTCCATGTGATCAAACGACGTGGAACCAACCTCTCGTGGATCACCCAATTCCTTCTAGAAGCTCATATCTAAGGGTTGTCGCTTGGCGCTAGGGTATGATCGAACGGCTGCAGTTCGTCGCTAGGGTTTGAAAAGGTGCTGCGGGGGTTTGAGCCGATCAGCGGGGTTATCTTATGTTTGACCAACTTTCAAATGATGTTAACTAATTCAAAAAAATAGTAAATCTTCGCGGTTCGTCGTTTTATAATACGTAGTTACCATAAAAAAATATAACCTTGGTTTAGGGGCATTTTCATGAAAACTCCTTCACACAAATGAGCCATCACGCACGAGATTGTATAGAGTTCGAGAAGAGAGTGATAGTGGGTTTAAGTTTACGAAAAAAATTTAAAAAAGAAAACCACCAAATCTTCATTTTAGTGTGAATAAGAAGGATCTGAAATTATTTTTTCATTATTGGAATTTTAAACTTTTTTTATAATGATTTACATTAGAAATGGTATGTTTGCCCTAACTTCGGAGCTCATCACCATGCCATATCTCTCATATCAAAGCTTTGTTTATGTGTAATAATTCACATAGGCTAACATGATCATCTAACATGTGTAATAATTCAAGGGTTTTTTACATCTGTGCCCCTCGTTCCTTAGCTGTACTCATCCATCCCCACGCTCTTACAATTTGCTCACTTTTCCCCACTCTCTTGTCCAAAACCCTCACGAAAGGTCACAACGGAGGATGCCATCGGGTCAATGGTTTGACCGTTAACTCTGACTAGTGGGGCCGCGTCGTAAGGGCAACTCCAAATCGTACGGCCACGTCTGCTTGGGGCAAAACGGACAGACGGGCTGTCACTCGTGGCGGTGTCCAACCTACCCCCACCGCCCAAAGTAAATGCGCACGCGCGGTGGGGCCCGGTCGTCAGCCACCCACCTTCGTGTCGTCGTCCTTCTTTAAGTGGAAACCCGTGGACCGGCCAGTCACACTCCACACAGTAGCTTCCGCTTCCAAAGCCAATCTTGCCCCCTCCACCCCCGGCAGTTTCTAGAAACCCTAGCCCGCGCGCCGTCGCCATGACCTGGCCGTGGTCCAGGAAGGTGAAGCACGACCATGAGGCCGGCTCATCCTCTGGTAGCCGCCGCCTGCTCTGTCTACTCTGGCCGCTCCGCCCGCATTTGCAATTGGTCCGCCGGCCGCCCCGTAGCGCACGCGCCCGTACGTCGGCACGGAAATATGTCGGAGGTACTGGGAGACGGCCACGCCATTGCCGTGGGGAGATGCCCACCTCCCTATTACTTCTCCAACATATCTATAATTTTTGCTTGTTCCATGCTCTTATATTATCGTTCTTGGATGTTTTACAATCATTTTATGACAACTTTATATCATTTTTTGGGACAAACCTATTGACATAGTGCCAAAGTGCCAGTTGTTGTTTTTGCTTGTTTTTTACTTCGCAGAAAATCAGTACCAAACGGAGATAAAACGCTGTGGGGATTTTTGTGGATTTTTTACGGACCAGAAGAAACCAGATGGGCCAAAGAACACCAAAAGAGGGAGCCCAGGGTGGCCAGCCCCCACCAGGGCGCGCCAGAGGGCCCCTGGCGCGGCCTGGTGGGTGCTGGGCACCTCGGGCACCCCCTCAACCGACTATCGTGCCTATAAATTCCCAGAAAATCCAAAAACCCTAGAGGAGTCGACGAAACACAATTCCAGCCGCCGCAAGTTCCAGAACCTCGAGATCCAATCTAAACACCATCACGTAGGGGTTCATCTTCCTCATAGGTGCCTCTCCGATGATGCGTGAGTAGTCCACCATAGACCTTCGGGTCCGTAGGCAGTAGGTAGATGGCTTCTTCTCTCTCTCTTATGATTCTCAATACAATGGTCTCTTGGAGATCTATTTGATGTAAACTTTTGCGGTGTGTTTGTTGGGTTCCGATGAATTTTGAGTTCATGATCAGTTTCTATCCATGAATATTATTTGAGTCTTCTTTCATCTCTTATATGCATGATTACTTATAGCCTCGTATTTATTCTTCGAATATTTGGTTTAGTTAGGCCGACTAGATCGATTTTTCTCGCCATGGGAAGAGGTGCTTTGTGATGGGTTCGATCTTGCGGTGTTCTTTCCCAGTGACAGAAGGGGCAGCAAGACACGCATGTATCGTTGCTATTAAGGATAACAAGATAGGGTCTATACCTACATGAATAGATCTTGTCTACATCATGTCATCGTTCTTATTGCATTACTCCGTTTTTCCATGAACTTAATACACTAGATGCATGCTGGATAGCGGTCGATGTGTGGAGTAATAGAGGTAGATGCAGGCAGGAGTCGGTTTATCTATCTTGGACATGATGCCTATATAATTATCATCGCCTTGGAAATCGTCATGACTATTCAATTTTCTATCAATTGCCCAACAGTAATTTGTTCACCCACCGTGCGCTATACTCATGAGAGAAGCCACTAGTGAACCCTACGGCCCCCGGGTCTACTTTTCCTATCATATTGCTTTTCGATCTACGTTTTTTGCAATCTTTGTTTTCAGATCTACAAAACCAAAAACCCAAAACCATATTGCTGCATATTTACTCTTTTTATTTGTGTTCTTGAGAGATCTATCTCTCCCATCTATCACTACCTAATCTATCTTTTTACCGTAGAGAGATTGACAACCTCTCTTTCGCGTTGGGTTGCAAGTATTTGTTGTTTGTGTGCAGGTGTTGCTTATTGGGTGGTGGTGATCCTCCTACTGGTTCGATAACCTTGGTTTCATAACTGAGGGAAATACTTACCATCGCTGTGCTGCATCATCCCTTCCTCTTTGGGGAAATACCGACGTAGTCCAAGCCACGTCAAAGGAATTTCTGGCGCCGTTGTCGGGGAGGAAGCGGTCTCTTCTACGTGCCTATCGTAGGCGCCGAGGGGACTCCATCATCAATTACCAGGTTCCTAATCACAAGTCTCATCTCCTTGCAATTACATTATTTGCCATTTGCCTCTCGTTTTCCTCTCCCACACTTCACCATTTTGCCGTTTTATTCGCCCTCTTTTTCGTTTGCCCTTTTTCTCGCCGGATCTCTTGCCTTGTCACTATGGCTAGTTCTTCCTTTATTGCGTGTACTCCCTATAATGAGATTCTTAATTTTAAGCAAAGGGGAGGGGAGAACCTAAAAGATGCTTGGTATAGGATTTGCAATGCTCATAATAGATCTATCCATAACCAATCTACCGTTGTTCTTCTTCACAGTTTTTATGTGGGTATTACCACTTGGTATAGATTCGTCCTTGATACGATTACCGGTGGGAATTTCTTGATGTGTCCATCTTTGGATGCTTTTAATGCTTTGGGAAGTTTAGTGGGATCACCACCTATCATGATCAATGAAACAACTTTAACTCTCGAACATGTTATGGAGAGATTAGATGCTATCGAAAAGAAGATGATTACTAAAGAACATCTTGAAGATTTGGATAAGAAATTGCATAATCTTGCTAATAAAATTGGGGCTAAGGTGGGAGATGCCATTAAATTGCTAAAAGCCAAAGAAACCATGGTTAACGAAAGGGTAGAAGAGAGTCCTTACCGTATTGATAAGTTGGAAGAGATCTTTAGTAATTTGGGTTCGGCTTTTTCTTCTATCAAATCTCTTGAAAAAACTCCCGTAAAAATTGGCAAGACCACGCAAGTCACTAAGAACAAAGTTGCTACAACTAGTGGCCACAAGGGGGGTCTTAAAATGATTAGTATTCATCCCGACTTTGTTGAAATCATAAGAGATCCTATTTACAAGTATGAATTTTTTGGTTTTCTTCCTAGGAGTGTTATCGTTAAGAACATGCATGCTAAATCCTTGAAGAAATCTAGTTGTGTGATTTAAGAGTTGAAAACCAAATATGACAATACTTGAATCTATCCAATATGCCTAGCTAGGAGCGTAAACATTAGCGCTTGTTGGGAGGCAACCCAATGAATAAATAAATTTTTGCTTTCTCCTTTATGTTTTTGAGTGTTGACACAATTATGCCTCTGTTATGATTGTGTTTTTATGGTTTATTTAGTGTTTGTGCCAAGTAGAACCGTTAGGATGATTCATAGGATGAGTAGAAGTGATGCTGAATTTGAAACAGAAACTTTGCGTCCAGTATATGAATTTTCATTTTTGGCTGGTACGTGATCTTGATCTGAAATTTTAACACGGTGTTTCTATACAAATTCCTTACGTTGTCCTAATTTTTCAAAAATATTAGAGTTACAGAAGTATGGGTAGAGTACAGATTACTACAGACTGTTCTGTTTGAGACAGATTCTATTTTTGTTGCATTGTGTGCTTGTTTTGATGAATCTATGGTTTGTATTGGAGGGTATAAGCCATGGTAAAGTTAAAATACAGTAGGTATAATTAAATTATAAAATTTGAATGGGTTTACAAAAGCACCTAAAGTAGTGATTTGCTTTATTATACTAACGGATCTCACAAAGATTTTGTTGAGTTTTGTGTGATTGAAGTATTCAAGTTTTGGGTGAGATCACGATGGATGAAGGAATAAGGAGTAGCAAAAGCCTAAGCTTGGGGATGCTACCGCACCCCCAAGATATATCCAAAGAGTAACAAGCAACTAAGCTTGGGGATGCCCCGAGTGGCATCCCCTCTTTCTTCTAATGACCATCGGTATTTTACTTGGAGCTATATTTTTATTCGTCACATATCATGTGTTTTGCTTGGAGCGTCTTGTATCTTTGCTTGCTTTGTTTGTTAGTTTTCCCTTTGTATCCTTGTTGTACACACCTATTTGAGAAATCCAAAATCGAGCTATGGTTTGTTAGAATTGCTCTATGTGCTTCACTTAAACTTTTTGAGCTATAGAATTGCTCTAGTGCTTCACTTATATCTTTTTGAGCATGGTGTGCTTGGAAAATTTTGTAGAAATATTCTCATGCTTCACTTAGATTAATTTGAGAGTTAGTAAAATTTTGAATAAATCCTCTCATGCTTCACTTATACCTTTTTGAGAGATGAAATCTTTATGCTCATGTGCTTCACTTAAATTTGTTTGAGCTTGCCAAAAAGCAATGACAATATATGAAACTAGTCACAAAGTGATAGATATCCAAGGAGGATATAATAAAAACTTTCATGAAGATCATTGGACAAATTAAACTTGATTCCTTGTAATAGTTTTGAAATATGATGATAGTAATATGTGAGTCATGTTAATGAGTAATTATGCTTAGTAGGAATATTGGTGTTAAGGTTTGTGATTCCCTATGCATGCACGAAAGTCAATAGTTATGCAATGAAGTTACATCCTACTTGTGGTGCATGATTCGGTGTTATTTATGTTCGATGCTCATTTATGTGATTTTTCGTTTCATGGTTTGGTTGCTTCCCAATCTATTTGCTAGCCTTCATTTGTACTAAGTAGAAATACTACTTGTGCATCCAAAATCCTTAAACCAAGTTTTGCCTTATGAGTCCACCATACCTACCTATATGCGGTATTTCCATGCCGTTCCAAGCAAATTTGTATGTCCCATCTCTAAATTTTCAAAATAAATTTTCTCTTTTGTGTGTCCGTACCGCTCATGAAACGGTGGGGAGTGTCCAATATTTTTCCATGCTAGATGTGTTATTCTCAAGATGAGTGTTTATTCACTTGTCATTGCACGAGAGTGCGGCAGTAATAGGGATGCCCATTCCCGAAATGAAAAAAATATTTACTTTATGTTGTCAAATAATAAATTCCTTGGAAAGTGTTGGTATGGAAGGCAACCGTGGATACGGCCCGCCATGGAAAGTGAAAGTTTGGTGGAAAAAGGAATAAACTTTATTTTTTGTTTGGGAACCGCCTATGATATATCTAGCATGGAAAGTATTGTGAGCTACTTTGTCGTTTTCGTTGACAGGAAAAGCATGCCACCCAAAATATTTTTTCTCTCTCAATTTAAAACTTTGAGCTCTGGCACCTCTACAAATCCCTACTTCCCTCTGCGAAGGGCCTATCTATTAACTTTATGCAATTTTTATTTTTGCTTTGAGCCTCCATCTTCTCTTATAAGCACCAACTAGGGGGCACTATGATCGTACTTGAGCATTGGGCATAGCTAATATTTGAGTGTGTTTCATGAATGGATCAATGATTGAGCATGATGGGCTAGCGATAACTTTCTTTAGTGTTGATATTTTAAAAGACATGGTTGCTTGTTGACATGCTTGAGTATTGAAGTCATTACGTTAAAACGATACTATTGCTTTGAATCATTTACAAGTCCAAATGTCCTTGCTATACAAAGAAGAAAAGAATATGATGAACATGTTAGGTAGCATTCCACATCAAAAATTCTATTTTTATCATTTACCTACTCGAGGACGAGTAGGAATTAAGCTTGGGGATGCTGATACGTCTCCAATGTATCTATAATTTTTGCTTGTTTCATGCTGTTATATTATCATTCTTGGATGTTTTACAATCATTTTATTACAACTTTATATCAATTTTTGGGACTAACCTATTGACATAGTGCCAAAGTGCCAGTTGCTGTTTTTGCTTGTTTTCTACTTCGTAGAAAATCAGTACCAAACGGAGATAAAACGCTGTGGGGATTTTTGTGGATTTTTTACGGACCAGAAGAAACCAGATGGGCCAAAGAACACCAGAAGAGGGGGCCCAGGGTGGCCAGCCCCCACCAGGGCGCGCCAGAGGCCCCCTGGCGTGGCCTGGTGGGTGCTGGGCACCTCGGGCACCCCCTCAACCGACTATCGTGCCTATAAATTCCCAGAAAATCCAAAAACCCTAGAGGAGTCGATGAAACACAATTCCAGTCGCCGCAAGTTCCAGAACCTCGAGATCCAATCTAAACACCATCACGGAGGGGTTCACCTTCCTCATAGGTGCCTATCCGATGATGCATGAGTAGTCCACCATAGACCTTCGGGTCCGTAGGCAGTAGCTAGATGGCTTCTTCTCTCTCTCTCTTATGATTCGCAATACAATGGTCTCTTGGAGATCTATTTGATGTAAACTTTTGCGGTGTGTTTGTTGGGATCCGATGAATTTTGAGTTCATGATCAGTTTCTATCCATGAATATTATTTGAGTCTTCTTTGATCTCTTATATGCATGATTACTTATAGCCTCGTATTTCTTCTTCGAATCTTTGGTTTAGTTAGGCCAACTAGATCAATTTTTCTTGCCATGGGAAGAGGTGCTTTGTGATGGGTTTGATCTTGCGATGTTCTTTCCCAGTGACAGAAGGGGCAGCAAGACACGCATGTATCGTTGCTATTAAGGATAACAAGATGGGGTCTATTCCTACAAGAATAGATCTTGTCTACATCATGTCATCGTTCTTATTGCATTACTCCGTTTTTCCATGAACTTAATACACTAGATGCATGCTGGATAGTGGTCGATGTGTGGAGTAATAGAGGTAGATGCAGGCAGGAGTCGGTCTATCTATCTTGGACGTGATGCCTATATAATGATCATCACCTTGGATATCGTCATGACTATTCGATTTTCTATCAATTGCCCAACAGTAATTTGTTCACCCACCATGCGCTATACTCATGAGAGAAGCCACTAGTGAACCCTACGGCCCCCGGGTCTACTTTTCCTATCATATTGCTTTTCGATCTACGTTTTTTGCAATCTTTGTTTTCAGATCTACAAAACCAAAAACCCAAAAATATATTGCTGCATATTTTATTTGCCCTTTTTATTTTGTGCTCTTGAGAGATCTATCTCTCCTATCTATCACTACCTAATCTATCTTTTTACCGTAGAGAGATTGACAGCCTCTCTTTCGCGTCGGGTTGCAAGTATTTGTTGTTTGTGTGCAGGTGCTGTTTATTGGGTGGTGGTGATCTTTCACGCCCAAGATGCGGTCCTATCCCTATTAAGGCTTGCGGCCTCGTCGGGGATAGAAGCGCATCTCGTCGTTCACCAGTACAGTAAACATTGCATACATGTAGGAAGAGATGAGTATATGAGTTGGCTTACACTCGCCACAAGCTATCTTACAAGTCCACACAAATTTATTCATACATCATTCAGAAGGCAGGGTCCGGCTACGGACGAAAACAAACGATAAAAGAAGCAATGATAAACTGTCTTGCTATCCCAGGATCACCACCACGAAGCGCCCTACTCGTCTAGATAAGTAACATACATCTGACCACGTTCTTCATCATACTCCCACTGGAGATGCGACACGTCATCTGACACGTACTCATCAACACCTGTACCTGTATAGTTGTAATCTGTGAGCCACAGGGACTCAGCAATCTCATAACCCGGGTACCGAAACTATGTAAGCCTTTGGGCAAGGAATTGGTTAAGTGGTGAGGCTGCAACAAGCGCTAAGCATGTATTTGGCTAGCTTACGAGAACATGAATGTAAATATGGTGGCCTACGCATGACGGTCGTGAACTAGCATGATCACTAAGTGATCCTGAACACCTACTTACATCAATCATAACCCCACCGTGTTCTCTCTCGGATCATGTTCACGAGCAGAGACCGTGACGGTTACACACACAGTTGGTGTATTTTATTGAATTTACTTCAAGTTAACTATTACCGGGTGTTAAACAAATTTCCAAGTTGCCACGTAACCGCGGGCACGGCTTTCCGAAAAGATTTAACCCTGCAGGGGTGCTCCAACTCATCCCTCACAAACTAACCACACGCCGCAGGAATAACCTCGACCACGAATCTCATGATCTTCCTAGGCAATTCCACTGGAAAACCGCAACCTCGAGATAGCCCGAAGAAAAACCGGAATTCCTCGCGCAAGACATTCGAGAAAGGTAAAACAAGTCCAGCAAGACCGCCCGACGTGTCGACGTACCCGATAGGAGCCGCGTATCTCGTTCTCAGGACACGACGGATTGTCCAAACTTCCGGTAGGCCAATCGCAGAGTTGCCCCTGGCGGCCACCGGCGGTTGACAGGTTGGACCAACACTCATGAGGAGCACTGGCCCGGGGGTTGATTAATTATCCACGGGGTAGCTATGCCCTATGTAATTTTATTAAGTTGTTTAGCAAATGTAGTACCAATGTTGGGTCTTGCCAGACAAGTTTTAATCTAAAACGAATGGTCAAGGGGGTCCCCATAAAAACCCCGAGCATGTTAGGAGCGCAAAATATGGAATAAAACACCGGTACTCGGAACTAGTGCGGCAAAAGCGGAACAAAACACTGAGCAAAAGGCCAAGCCTTCCACCGTTGCCAGATATATATGTGCATTAATTTAAATAACAATAAATAGAGTGATATAACCAAAATCCATGTTGACACATGGAAATCTTGCACCTGCAACTAGCAACGCTATAAGATAAGGGCTGAGCAGCGGTAACAAAGCCAATCAAGGTTTTGCTAGGTGGTTGAGGGGTTAGAGGCTTTCATGGCAATATAGGAGGCTGGCAGTTTAAGTGGTAGGAAACGGAAAACATAACGGTAAAAGCGAGACATCTAGCAAGGCAAAAATAGTGTCGGGATCCGGGTATGATGATCTTGCCTGTTGGTTCTTCAGAGGGACAAAGAGCTGGGTCCTCGTAGTTGTACTCTCCTGGATCCTCGTACTCAGGCTCAACACTCGCGTCTACCCAAAGAGAAACAGCACCAATAAACATACAAACAAGGTGCAAAGCACAAACAAGATGATGCATGACCAATTTGAATTATTTCACATGCAATCCTATGCTAGTCATGTTTCTCATGCATTTATTAAGTTCTTAAGCATTCTGGAAAGAACCTCAAGTTTAGGTATTTGAACATGCATGATCAAGGCAAATATTAATGCTTCATGATAAATCGATGCAAATGCATATGTAGAACGTTGCAAACGGAGTAACGTAGCTCACGGTACACTGACGGCAAGGTACGAACGTTAACGGAGACAAAACACAAGATGAGGGAGGCCATGGACTATCCCTTGGTATTCCAAGGATGCCACTGGATAGGAAATGAAAATCTAGCAAGAATAGAGCTAAATATCATGCAAAATAATGGAGTATAGCTTCCACAAGTCACAAAACATTCAAACACACAATCTGTCCACAAACAGCAACAAGTCATCTTGCAACACACATATACCGAGCTACAGAAAGTTTTAAACCAAAAACAAAGCATGTACATAAACTATACAGCATGCTTACAAATCATCCATCTACACAAACTTAAAAGGAAGCATGTATCAATAGCAATGAAGCTCACAAGATGGCATGTTGAAACAGTTTTTAGGGACTTAGTGAAAATTCCAATTTTCTGGAATCTGAGTTAACCAGATGGCATATTGACAGCACTATTTATATATGCTAGATGGCATTTCATGGCATGAAAATTAACAGGGTGATAGAAGGCATCAACTACTACAAAACACTAGCACTGAGCATGAGCTAAAACATCACAGATCACATGGTAGCATCCTCTAAACATGGCATGAAAATAACTACAGATTCTCATACTTAGACAAATTTCACTAAGAGAATAGCAGCAGTTTTTAACAGGATGACATATTGAGCAACAAAATTATCTATGATGCAAAACCTCTTTTCACAAAAAATTTGCACAGGATGACAGAGGGTAACTTGCACCACAATTCATGTCACTAAACCATACTCAAAGGAACAAAGGAATCATGGGAACCATCAAGACAATATGCTATCATGTTAACAGATTTCCAACACTTGGCAATATTTTGGGCATGTGGAAACAGAATTTTAGTGGCATGTTTGCATCAAGAATCCCACTCACAACATGATCTATCATGGCAAGCTAAAATACCAGGGGCTAGAGCACACCCAAATGAACATGTTTCATGTTGGCAAGATCATCAAATCATGCAAGAATTAATTCATACAAAAATAACAAAATGCCACCTCATCACAAATTAACATTTTACAAAGTTGCTCAAATGACAGAAACAATGCCACCATTGGATTCCTGGGATTTTTCTACCCCAAAATCATATATCACACTCCTATATTACTGTAGAGAAAACTCCCACAATTGCATTCACAAAATGACACATAGAACTTATAACACTTTATGCCAAATTTGGCATGTCCTAAGAACTTGACATATTTGGTAATAAAACAAAAACGGAATATTTCCTTAAAAGGAAATTCACAGAAATCATCAAAACACAATAAAAAAAAGCAAAAAAAAGGGGGCCACATGGCAGTGACACCAGGACCCCAAGAGTGTGACAAGTGGGTCCTCAGGCCCACTGTCATACACACACCGAAGTTACACAGGGAAAAAAATTAAAAGGGGGCGACCTCCCTAGTGGAGTGTGTTCGGTCGAACCACTTGGCTTGGGCACGACTACTGAAGGAAAGGGGGGCTCGTTTAACTTGAACTAACCATCCCAATGTTGACTAGATCTCCTCTCTGACAGAGAAGAAACTCTCGATGCCGGTGAGCAACGGCGGCGACGGCGGGTTTGCGATGCGGCGGCGGGTCTGCGGAATCCCATGGGGGTTCCATTAACGAACTGGGAACGGCGAGTGCCATCGCTCAAGCGCTAGCTCGAGGGTGACTCCGGTGCGGCAGCGGCAAGGCAGAGCAAACATGGCGCGGCTAGCGCTGGGAGCATGGCTAGCGTGCGGGCAACGCGATGCGGGGGAGCAGGTGCAGGGCATGGCTACAAGGAGCCGGCTGCAGGGCGAGGCGACTCGGAGGGGTCAAGGCGGGGGCTTGCTCGAGCACGAGCTGTAGCTCGTCTCGGGAGTGGCGAGGCAAAGCAGGCAACGAGCGCGCGGGGAGGCGAAGAGAGGCGGGAGACGAGTGCGCGAGGTGTGCAGAAACAACACCGCGCGGAGGGAGCATGGGCACACACGGCACAACACCTGAACTCATGCAAGTTGAAAAAAAATGCGACCTTGGCCAGAGCACCGGGAACACGAGAATGGCATGGATACTACGACGCGCTCGGGGCGAAATTTAAGGGAAGAAAAGCACCGGGAGAAGGAAGATGGTACCTATCTCACCTAGGACAAGAATATAGGGATGGGAGGGCGATGGAGACGTCGCGAGGGTCGACCGAAGTGCGCTGCGTCTCGGATCCGAACGCGGGGAAGAAGACGGCGACGGCGAGAGAGCTTCGGGCTTGCTGGCATTGCGTGCGAAGACGAAGAAGAAGGCAGGGACTCCAGGGCATCGTTCCAAGGCGTCAGGGAGGCCGGAGACAGGGCGGAGGAGCTACCCCGGGCTCGAGCTCATGCTCGGCCGGAGCACGATGGGCGCGGCGACGGCATGCGCTTGGAGGGACTTACCGACGGCGGGGAGGGGAGAAGATGGACAGAATGGAGAGAGGGGGAACCCTAGGGCACGGGGGACGCGCTTAATAGGCGGCATGGGTGCTCTCCGGCCGTCAAATCAACCCGGAGGTCGACGTGGAGCTGCTGGATAGGCGCCGTACAGGGAGACGAATGCATCGCTGGGTTGGTGGGCTGCCCTGCTGTTGGGCTACGGGAGCGGGAGGATGGGCCCGGAAGGGGGAGGCCAAGGCCCAAGCGCTGGGACTCTCTTTCTCACAGAAACAAAAATGTTTTATTTTTTTAATAAAAACAGCAAATAAAAACTAAAGCCATGCAGGTTTGGAAAAGATTTAGAGAGGAAGAGAATATGTTTTGGAATCACCAAATTATGCCCTATTTGATAAAAATGGCCTTGACATTTTTAGAGCAAGAAAATAAAATCACATATATTCATTATTGGAACCTGTTTTGCAAAGAATAGAAAAGCACTTATGTAAAAACATTGTAGAGAACTATTTACAATTCCTATCAGAATATTTAGAAGGAGAGCAACATTTTATTAGATGGAAAAAGGCAACTGAATTTACCACCTATTGCAAATATTTGAAAAGAGAGAGTTTGGGCATAGTTTTAGAGAAATTGTGGGGGGGTTTCAAAACTAGGTTGCACGCACATACCACATCACACACACTCACAACCACAACACCACACTCACAACAACATCACATAAAGCAAGGCATGATGCAAATGATGAATGGTGGTATGATGCCATGATGCAAAGAGGAATGTCATGAAGCAAATCCATTAACTCAAGTCACAAGGTGGCATACATTGAAGGTTCCACATGAAAATACATTACAAGAATGGCAAGGATGCACTTGGGCTGTGAAAACTCTCCCCCACTACATGAGGGTCTCGTCCCGAGATCTAGGAACGGAAGAATTCGGGAAATTCGGAACGGAGATGGTCCTCTCGTTCCCAAGTGGCTTCTTTGTCGGAGTGATGTGACCACTTCACCTTTAGAAACTTGATTGACTTGTTGCGAGTCTTACGCTCAGTTTCTTCAAGGATAGCAACTGGATGCTCATGATAGGATAGGTCTTCTTGGAGATCAATTTCTTGGAGATCAACGGTGCGCTCGGGTGTCTTGAAACATATCCGGAGCTGAGAGACGTGAAACACATCATGTACATTTGAGAAATTGGGAGGAAGCTCGAGTTGGTAGGCAAGGTCACCCCTCTTGCCCCCAATCTTGAAAGGACCCACAAAGTGTGGAGCAAGCTTTCCTTTGATGCCAAAGCGTTGAGTGCCCTTCATGGGAGACACTCTGAGATAGACAAAATCATCGATCTGGAAGGTCATGTCACGATGCTTGCTATCATAATAACTCTTCTGACGGGATTGAGCTGCTTTGAGATTTCCACGAATGACACGGCACATTTCTTCTGCTTCAGTGATCATGTCATTACCAAGGATTTGACGCTCGCCGGTCTCAGACCAATTGAGCGGGGTGCGGCACTTCCTGCCATAGAGAATCTCGAAAGGAGTTTTGCCGGAGCTTGCTTGGAAGCTATTGTTGTATGAGAACTCAGCAAACGGGAGACAATCTTCCCACTTGATGCCAAAAGAAATCACACAAGCTCTGAGCATATCTTCGAGGATTTGATTGACTCTCTCAACTTGACCACTAGTCTGAGGATGGAAAGCTGTGCTGAAACGGAGATTGGTCCCCATTGCAGTCTGGAAGGAATCCCAAAACTTGGAAGTGAAGATGCTTCCACGATCTGAGGATATGAGCTGAGGAACACCATGCAAAGAAACTATCCTTGACGTATACAACTCTGCTAGCTGAGTTGCCGAGATAGATTCTTTGGCCGGAAGGAAGTGGGCAACTTTGGTGAGCTTGTCGATGACCACGAAGATGTCATCGTTCCCTCTCTTGGACTTAGGAAACCCAGTGACGAAATCCATTTCAACATGATCGAATTTCCACTCTGGGATGGACAAAGGCTGAAGTAGGCCTGCTGGACGTTGATGTTCCGCCTTCACTCTGCGACAAACATCACACTCGTTCACAAACTGAGCAATCTCGCGTTTCATACAAGTCCACCAGAAGGTTTGCTTGAGGTCCTGATATATCTTGGAACTTCCTGGATGAATTGAGAGGAGGGAATTATGTGCTTCATCCATGATAATCTTCCTGAGATCACCTTTCGGAACCACCAGACGGTCCTCGAAGAACAAGGTATCTTTGTCATCAACACGGAAGCACTTATACTTTGGAATGCTCTTGGCCACACCTTTCTTCACTTTCTTCACCATAGCATCAAGAAGCTGAGCTTGGTGAATCTGATCTTCGAGAGTCGGAGAGACTTGAAGATTGGCAAGAAAACCTTGAGGAACCACTTGGAGATTGAGCTTGCGGAAGGCTTCGCAAATCTCGGGTTGAAGAGGCTTGAGAATAAGACTGTTGCAGTACGCCTTCCTGATCAGCGCGTCTGCAATGACATTAGCTTTCCCGGGAGTATATTCAATGTTTGGATTGTACTCCTCGATCATTTCCACCCAACGTGTCTGCCGAAGATTGAGATTGGGTTGAGTGAAAATGTACTTCAAGCTCTTGTGGTCGGTGAACACCTCAACTGGTCTTCCCAACAATAGATGTCTCTACGTCATCAGAGCATGCACAACTGCCGCCAGCTCAAGATCATGAGTGGGGTAGTTCTTCTCGCTAGGCTTCAGCCGCCGCGAGGTATAAGCCACAACTTTCCTATCTTGCATGAGAACGCCACCTGTCGGGGATTTACCCCGCGGTATGACCCGGAATGATTATGACCCGGTTACAGTTCTAACCCGGCAGACAATTGTAACCCGGCAGATAGCTAACCCGGCTGCTACAGTGCCAAGATGTTAACCCGGCTGCTACAGTGCCAGGATGCTAACCCGGCTGCTACAGTGCCAGGATGTTAACCCGGCAAACAGTGTTTACCCGGTGAACAGTGTTTCCTGACAGACAGTTAAGTCCCGGAGACGAGTCCCCGAAGACGAGTCTCGAAGATAAGCCCGGTTGTAAGCCGCCCGGCGCTAAGCCGCCCGGTGTAAGTCGCCCGGGAGAGTTAAGAAGCCCGGGACTCGGAAGCCCATGAAGAGAAGCCTACGATGGGAAGTCATAGTAAGTTAAGTCTCAATCCGACTTAGACTCTACATGTAAACCGCCCCTTCAGCCTTTATAAGGAGGGGCGGGTCACCCCGAGAGGGTTAAGTTTTAGACGTCTCTATAGACAGGTCTTAGAGACAGGTCAGAAAAGATAGTCAGATTAGAGGTTCTCGAGATTAAGAGGTAGCGACTCCGCACCCTTGTAACCGAGATCGTCATCGTCATCAATATAAGACAAGCAGGACGTAGGCTTTCACCTCCATCGGAGGGGCCGAACCTGGGTAAAAACTTCGCGTCTCTCGTCCCGCTCAACCCCTCTCAAGCTACCAGTTAGATGCGTTGGCCTCACGACTAAGTCCTTACACTTGGACATCTGCCATGACAAATCCCCGCCAGTTGGCGCCCACCGTGGGGCCTGCGCACGATGGTGATGAGTTCATGGAGGGATTTCTTCAGGGATCGAGAAGCTTGTGATGTGCTGAGTGAAAAAAGAGCCGCAAGTTCATCGTTCATCTCATGGGTGAGAAGAATATTTTTATTGACGAAATTTGAGATCGAGAAGATTGGATTGCATGCGCCGCCGCACGCATCACTAGAAGTTCAAGACTGATCCAATTACGCTGCCATGCACTTTTCGCTGGCTAAAGTTTTTAGGCGACGGCGACGCAGCAATTCACCAGAAGATTTGATAGATCACTGTTACTACTAATTGCGGGAAGTAACCTGGGACGATCTGCTACGTCGTTGCAAGTAGTACTACAGTGCTAGCTATTGTGCCACCCGAAGCAAAGTCGGTTTTTTCTTTGGTCAACTCTGATTGCTACATGCATACAAGGAATCTACTAGGAGATTAATTCAAGGATTAAGGAAGGAAAAGCTACTACGTGGGATTAGCACGTGAGTACCAAGGAAAAAAGAGATCGATCAAAGGCAACCTATCAGCGTAAGCCCTGCAAGCCTTGGTCAATACGGATCCAGTAACCACGACCCGGACCCGGATGGTCCACGGGCTCGGTCTTCTCCTGCGGCTCGCCTCATGGAAACCACCGCGCCTCCGCCGGTTCGCGCCTGCGAGCCGCCATGACCTCGCGTCGCGCCTCCGTCTGAGCCGCCCTCCCCGAGCCGCCGCCCACCTTCATCGCCGCGGCCAAGTCGCCGCCGCCCAACTCCACAGCGAACGGACCCGAGCCGCCTCCTCTGCCGGTCTCCGCCAAGCCGGCCGCGACCGCTTCGCCGGGTCGTCTCCGCCCCGAGCCGCCCCTGTGCGAGCTCACCTCCAGGCCGCCTCCGAGCCACCTCCACCTTGAGCCGCCTGGCTGCCTCCGCCGTTTGGCCTCGCTCGAGCCGCCACCGTCCGAGCCACGGCCCTCGCTCGAGCCGCCGGCTGCCTCCAAGTCACCGCCGCCGCGAGTAGCCCCGGCCTCGAGCCGCTGCCTCCAGGGCTGGCCCCGCTCCGCTTCCGCCGCGAGTCGCCATGGCCTGGCCTCGCCTCGCCTCGTTGACCCGCCGCGGCCCTCCGTCGCTTCAATCGCCGTGGTTCGCCCCTGCGCTACCACGCACCTCCGCCGTCGCGACCGCGCCTCCATGGCTCGCAGCCGTCGTGGCCTTGCCTGGCCTCCAAGCCGCCTGGTTGCCGGGGCTCCGCCCTGCCGTGGCTTGCCTTGCTCTGCCTCCTGCTGCCGCTCCGCTGCCTCAAGCCCCGCTGGCTCCCCGTTGCCTCAAGTTGTCATCGCCGCGGAGTCGCCGCCGTGCTCGTCTCCACTAGATTCCGTCGAGCTTCTTCGCCTTGAGCCGCCACTGTCACCACCTCGAGCCAGCCTCCATCGCCGTGGTTCACCTCGCCTTCGCCCTGTCAACCCGCCGCGGCCCTCCGTCGCTTCAAGTCGCCATCGGTATCCTAAGCCGCCTCCGCCACGGCCGGCCTCGGGCCGCCGCCTCCGCCGTGATTTCGCCTCCGAGTCAGCCGCCCGCGGCCCCGCTTCGGTCGCTGCGAGTCGCCGCGGCCTCCGCCTCGAGCCGGCCCTCTGCCACCGCGGCCTCAGCCTTGAGCCGCCCGGACGCCTCCGCTGCCGTACCTCGAGCCGGCCCTCTCGCCTCGCTGAGCCGCCGCCGCTGTAACCCGCTTCGGGTCGATATCTTCTCGAGCTGCCGCATCCGCGGTGGCCCGCCTCCGTTCCGAGCCGCCTCCGCCTCGCGCCGTCGCCTCGAGCTGCCGCCTTCGTCTCCGCCTCGCCGAGTCACCTTGAGCCGCCGTTGTGGCCTCCACGGCCTCGCCTTCGAGTCGCCTGCCGCCTTGCCCCTGTCGCGAGCCGCCGTGTTGATCCGCCGTCCGAGCCGCCCTTGCCTCGACGCTCACCACCGTCGCCTCGAGCTGCCGCCTCCGGCTACGCCCCTGCTTGCTCTCTTGCCGGGTGAAGAAAGGGGAAGTGGGGAGCCGGCTGGAGGGTTGAAAAAAAAAAGGGTGGGGTCAGCTCAAATTTTATCAGAGTACACACCAAACTGTTATGAGTGTCTCCAACTCGCCCGCGGTTGACTACAACTCTACCGCAGTTATCATCAATCCTGCGGCTGATAATTTTCGACAAATATATCAGGTGAAGTCAATCCAGTCAATTTTTTATTGATGCATTTTTCATCCTTTCGAGAACAATTACTCTCGTCTGCATGTCTTTTATGCAGGACTGCCAAAGTGACCGTCGTACTGCGGGTACAAAGCTCACGTCAGTACCCGCCCGTACGAGTTGTCCAACGGATGCACGAAAACCACTTGCGGTCCGATCCACCTCAAGTCGCCGGGACCGCACCCGCTTGCACAAGCTGCTCAACGGACGCGCGTACGATACTCCTGCGTTCCGGTCTACATCAACACGCGGCCGACTCAACTGTTTGCGCCGGCTTACAACGCCCGCGGCCGACTCTCCCGTCCGCGTAGGCTCACAACGCCCGCGGCCGAGTCTCCCGTCCGCGCCGGCTCACAACGCCCGCGGCCGACTCTCCCGTCCGCGCAGGCTTACAACGCCCGCGGCCGACTCTCCCATCCGCGTAGGCTTACAACGCCCGCGGCCGACACTCCTGACCGTACCGGCTTGCAACACCGCGGCCGTCTCTCGCAACCGCGCTGTCATCAAATGCGTGGCTGCCTCCTACATCTACATCAACATATCGGTGCAGTGCTCGCCTGTACGAGCCGCCCAACGGACGAGCGCAAGACGACCGCCCACAGTCAGATCTACATTAGCATATCGGTGCAGTGTTCGTCTATACGAACCGCCCAAATGGACAGGCGCACAAGTCGCCCCCACTGCAGTTTGGTTAACTTCAACAACCAGCCGGGACGAACCATCGACCGGATTATTGAAACAGTTCATACGGGATCATCTATAACCCGCCATGGTCAACCTCAACCTTCAGTGGAGACTCTCAAGCCGCCTCTTCGAGTCAACTTAAGATTCAGGGGTTACAGACATGGCTCGGCACACTTGGTCGTTTTCAACGAGAGCCCCGGATCATTGCAAGGAAGTTAACCCAATCCTGGGGGCTATTACATTATTGGCGGAAGATTAAAAGTTACCCAAGAAGACGAGCCACCATGATGCACCGTTCAAACTTGGGGGCTTCTGCTATTTCTTCATACAAGATGGCGGCTTACAAGATGGTACAACAATGTTGATACTTCAACAAGGTCATTTGGGGGCTTCCAACCCGCCGGGTTTAGCTCGCTCACCCTCTTGATCGGCTCTCCAGCCACAATATTAAACAGTACGGCGGCTTACGAGTTGGCGGGTCACATGACGGTGGCTGATAAGACGGTGCACAAGTTGATATCATCTACAGGATCGTTTGGGGGCTTTTAACCCACCGGGTTAAGCTTCCACCTTCTTGATCGGCTGTTCGGCCACCGTAAGCCGGGATTTCTGCCGTGCAAGAATTGGCATACCCGTAAGCCGGGATTTCTGCCGTGCAAGAGTTGGCATACCCGTAAGCCGGGATTTCTGCCGTGCAAGAGTTGGCATACCCGTAAGCCGGGATTTCTGCCGTGCAAGAGTTGGCATACCCGTAAGCCGGGATTTCTGCCGTGCAAGAGTTGGCATACCCGTAAGCCAGGATTTCTGCCGTGCAAGAATTGGCATACCCGTAAGCCGGGATTTCAGCCGTGCAAGAGTTGGCATACCCGTAAGTCGGGATTTCTGCCGTGCAAGAATTGGCATACCCGTAAGCCGGGATTTCTGCCGTGCAAGAGTTGGCATACCCGTAAGTCGGGATTTCTGCCGTGCAAGAATTGGCATACCCGTAAGCCGGGATTTCTGCCGTGCAAGAGTTGGCATACCCGTAAGTCGGGATTTCTGCCGTGCAAAAATTGGCATACCTGTAAAACCAGGATTTCTGCCGTGCAAAGGTTGACTCCGTCAACAAGGTCAAATTGGGGTGCAACGAGTTAAATACTTACCCCCTCTTTTGATGATCTTTTCCAAAATTGGGGTGCAGCGAGTTGTACACTTACCCCCTCTTTTGATGGCCTTTCCAACAGGTGACCCGCCGAACGCTTATCAGTTAATCTCGCCAGGAGACCCTGAGCACTGGTTAAGGTTCAAACGGCAGACTTGGGGGCTTCTGGGCCCTAGGGATACGCATACCCTGCTGCAAGAGCAAAGAACATCATGCATTGCATCATGCATTGCATCATCATACATTACATCATGCATTATATCATACATTTCATATCATGCCGGTTTGCCAAACCGGGTCAGAGCAAGATTGTGAAAGAAGAAGCAAGGCTATACGAGATTTTAACATCTACGGGTTGTGCTTTTTCAAGCCACCCTTACAACAATGCAGAATATACTCTGTTTTGTTTATTTTTGCAGGTCTTGTCTCCTAAGATAAGCCGCCAGAAAAAATAGATCTTTAATAGCCAACATGGCTGGATCTTCATCATGGATTTCTCCAAACATATATTTGCCGGGTTGCACCGCAACCACGAGCAGGGATTTTTATCTCAAGGATAAAGGCATTATTGCAGCATATTCATTCCGGGTTATATTACAACCACGGTCAAGGATTCATCCAACAAATTATGATGAGTCATATTATTCTCACAACAGTCCCGAGTCGCCGCAGGCAGACGACCCAGCACTTGGGGGCTAATGCAAGCTGGATTTCAAATCATTACATTATCAACAAGACCCTGTTATCTCAAGAAGATGAGCCGGCCTTTCTATATTTTTCTAAGTCCCAGCCCAGTACTTCTTACTGACCCGGCACTTGGGGGCTACACCGCTCAGATCAAAATTTTCTAAAAGTCCCAAGTCACTGCAGGCATGCGACCCGGCACTTGGGGGCTATAGTACTCAGTTGTTCAAATAGATTATAAGGTCCAAATTGAAGACCCGGCGCATCAAACACTGATGAGCCGGCCCTTGGGGGCTACACTAGCTGAAGTTTTATAAAGGTATAAGACAGTTACAAGTCCCAGGTTGCTGCAGGCAAGACAACCCGGTACTTGGGGGCTACATATGTGGAACATTCAATTTATGACTGGTGACTCAGATGAGCAATCCAGGTAATATGAAGCAAGTCTTAAGGCTTTCACTACGTTTCCCTTCTTAAGACTTGGGGGCTACAGATAATATGGATAGGAGGAAGATATGTCTTCAAATTCTCAATTATGAGGAACCAAGCCAATTTATCAAGCCAAGGCAATTGATAATAAGGGTTATTTTTTCTTCAAGGAGCCAGCGTCAGTATATTGATATCACAGAGTTTCAGAATTTTCAGGAGCTGATCAACTGGTATTTTTGAGTGAACTGGTCCCTTTACATATTCTTATTTCAGGAGGTTACCATGAATAAATTCAAGCTAACCTGGGGGCTAATGTCGGGGATTTACCCCGCGGTATGACCCGGAATGATTATGACCCGGTTACAGTTCTAACCCGGCAGACAATTGTAACCCGGCAGACAGCTAACCCGGCTGCTACAGTGCCAGGATGTTAACCCGGCTGCTACAGTGCCAGGATGCTAACCCGTCTGCTACAGTGCCAGGATGTTAACCCGGCAAACAGTGTTTACCCGGTGAACAGTGTTTCCTGACAGACAGTTAAGTCCCGGAGACGAGTCCCCGAAGACGAGTCTCGAAGATAAGCCCGGTTGTAAGCCGCCCGGCGCTAAGCCGCCCGGTGTAAGTCGCCCGGGAGAGTTAAGAAGCCCGGGACTCGGAAGCCCATGAAGAGAAGCCCACGATGGGAAGTCATAGTAAGTTAAGTCTCAATCCAACTTAGACTCTACATGTAAACCGCCCCTTCAGCCTTTATAAGGAGGGGCGGGTCACCCCGAGAGGGTTAAGTTTTAGACGTCTCTATAGACAGGTCTTAGAGACAGGTCAGAAAAGATAGTCAGATTAGAGGTTCTCGAGATTAAGAGGTAGCGACTCCGCACCCTTGTAACCGAGATCGTCATCGTCATCAATATAAGACAAGCAGGACGTAGGCTTTCACCTCCATCGGAGGGGCCGAACCTGGGTAAAAACTCCGCGTCTCTCGTCCCGCTTAACCCCTCTCAAGCTACCAGTTAGATGCATTGGCCTCACGACTAAGTCCTTACACTTGGACATCTGCCGTGACAAATCCCCGACACCACCGAGACCTTGGAGAGAAGCATCACAAAATACTTGGAAAGGCTTGGATTGCCTGGGAGGAACAAGAACTGGAGCTGAAGTCAGCTTCTGTTTGAGTGTATTGAACGCCACATCACACTCAGGAGACCACACAAACTTGACATTCTTCTGAAAGAGGTTAGACAGAGGCTTAGCAATTTGAGAGAAGTTCTCAACGAATCTTCTGCAGTAACTTGCAAGGCCGAGGAAGCCACGAAGCTGCTTGACATTCTGAGGAGGCTCCCACTTCACAATTGCCTCATTTTCTCAGGGTGCACTTTAATGCCCTCGGCAGAGATGACATGCCCAAGGTACACCACTTCATTGAGCCAAAACTCACACTTCGAGAACTTTGCATAGAACCGATGCTCTCTTAGCTTGTCAAGCACAAGCCTGAGATGCTCTGCATGCTCTTCTTCAGTCTCCAAGAACACAAGAATATCATCCAAATACACCAAGACGAACTCATTCTTGAAAGGAGAGAATATGAAGTTCATCATTCTGGAGAAGGTCGGAGGCGCATTTGCTAGACCAAAAGACATGACGGTGTACTCATAGGAGCCAAAACTCATCCTGAAAGCAGTCTTTGGAATATCTTCTTCACGAATACGGATTTGATGATAGCCCATGCGGAGATCTAACTTCGAGAAAACCTTGGCACCTTTCAATTGCTCAAACAACTCATTCATGTTGGGAAGCGGATACTTGTTCCTGATTGTCTTCTTATTCAACGGACGGTAATCGACACATAGTCGGTCCGTGCCATCCTTCTTCTTGACAAAAAGAACACCACAACCCCAAGGTGAAGAACTTGGTCTGATCAGACCCAGACGCTCTTGTTCATCTAACTGCTTCTTCAACTCTTTCAGCTCTTCGGGGCCAAGCTTATAAGGACGCTTGCACACCGGTTCAGTTCCAGGCTCGAGTTCAATCACAAACTCAACTGGCCTGTGAGGAGGCATTCCTGGCAACTCTTCTGGAAAGACATCTTCATACTCCGAGACAACGGGAATTTGAGAGATGGCAGTAATCTCACCCTTCTCATTGAGAGAAAATAAATGAATCGTGTCATCGCGAGTAGCGAAAATGATCACATCTTCAGAAGGATGAGTCAATTGGACTTCTTTAGCTTTGCAATCAACATAAGCCTTGTTCATCGCCAGAAAATCCATGCCAAGAATAAGATCAATATCGGAATTGCCGAGCACAATTGGAGAGGCCAGAAAAGAATAATTGCCCATCTTGATGGAGGCATCCCGAACCACATAGCGAGAATTCATTTGCATGCCCAGTGAAACCACCGTTAACGACCTAGGCAACTCTTCACAGAAGAACTCATGCTTGGAGACGAAAGGCTTTGATATGAATGAATGCGATGCACCAGTGTCAAACAAAACTTTTGCAGGAATAGAATTAACCAAGAGATTACCCATTATCACTTGAGAAGAATCCTCTGCTTCAGCTGCATTCACACTGTTCACTCTTGCATACTTGGGATTATGCTTCACCATAGCACTGCCTGGGGGCCTGATAGGAGGAGGTGGAAGACGCCGCTGGTTGTTGCACTTGTTGGAGTAGTGGCCCTTCTGACCACACTTGTGACAAGTAACCTCTGAGAGCGGACGGAAGTTGCCTGGAGGAGGAGCATTTGCTGACTTGGGTGCCTGAGGCCTCTACTGAAAACCTGGGTTGGGTGGGTGGGAAGGACCACGACCACCGTGCTGCTTCTGCTGCTGAGGGGGACGAAACGGAGGAGGAGGAGGAACCCAATACTTCTGCTGCTTAGGAACAATCTGAGAGCTGGAAGAAGAAGAGTTGGTGTCCCTGAAACGCTTCCTTGAGTTCTCTAACCTGAGCTGAGTTGCCTCGACCTTTAGAGCTATGTTGTAGAACTGATCAAACTCACGAGGCTCTTGCAGGACTAGACCCGGCTGAAATTCATCCTTGAGACCACCTCTGAACTGGTAAATCATTGACTTCTCATCAGGAACATCTTGCTTAGCATAGCGGGCCAGATTCTGGAACTCGATGTTATACTGATAGACAGACTTGCTCCCCTGCTTCAAATTCCTGAACTTCTCACACATCTCCTCGACAAAGCTCGTCGGGATATGATGAGCTCTGAAGTCGCGGCAGAAATCATACCAGCTAATTGCACGATCACCTCTGGAATCGTTGTACTTCTGCCACCAATCTGCTGCCTGACCCTTGAGCTGGAAAGTCGCGAACTTGACATAGTCCGCAGGTCTGACATTGCTGCACTCAAAATGCTTGTTCATGTCACGGAGCCAATCGTCTGCATCGAGAGGCTGCTCACAACAGGTGAAGGACTTGGGTTGATTTGCAAGGAACTGGTTCAGAGTGGCAAACTGCGGCTGATTCTGAAAATTCCCTTGATGACCTTGCTGACCCTGCTCTCTTTCCTGCAGCAACCTGAGCAACATCTGAGTGTTCGCATTGGTTGCGGCCATCACAGCTTGCCAAGCCTCCGGAGGTGGAGGTGGTGGTGGGGGTGGTGGAGGATCAGACTGCTCCCCCTCACGACCTGGGTTCCCACGAGTTGCCGGAGCCATCCTGAAGATGGACAGAATTATCAGCATACCATTGACAAAGATGATTGAAATAAGCTGAATCAACGGCTTGAAAGAAATTGCAACAGAATATCATCAATTGCGTTCAAACTGCAACTAGTAAGAACGCTTTTTGCAGGATCTTGATAACATCATTAGTACATGAAGCCGCTTGAAATAACCAACAAGTATTGAGCTAAGGTTGCTCGGAACAAATGTACAACCTTTATACATCTGTCGGAAGATGATCCTAAGAACTACTGGAATTCCCACCTAAGAATTTCCAAAGTCTTTCTTGTTTATGTGATTCGGGTTGCGGACCCAGGAACGTACCCAAGGTAATCAGCTACAACTGCACCCGCAACCTTCCACACCATAATTCAAGAAACTCCGCAAACTCGTCTACCTCAGACACTCATAATCACAACGATACTAAACAGGGCAGTACCCTGGACGCCTCTCCATTACTGGGTGACTCCAGCCTTATCTCGCCACGAAAAGTATTGAAGCAATTTCGAACATCCTCCGTCCTGAGATACTAAGGAAACTGAATGATAACGATGTACAAAAATCCCTCGGAGATCTACTCCTCGATAACAGGAGGCACCAAGACAGAATTCCTTCACATCGACATCATATAGTTTCCAAAATACCCGCGTGATCCTAAAAAAAAAATTGAGCGAGAAGAGGAGTAGAATGAAAATTCCTAAGTCGAATACCTCACCAGAGTATAGAAGAGGAGTAAAAGAAACCTACTCTCCGATATAACTAGACTCAAAATAGTTTTTCACTAGACTCGACTCGGCCAAGTTCGATCAAGCAAGGGGCTCCTATGGTCGGTATGGCTCTGATTACCAACTTGTCACGCCCAAGATGCGGTCCTATCCCTATTAAGGCTTGCGGCCTCGACGGGGATAGAAGCGCATCTCGTCGTTCGCAAGTACAGTAAACATTCCATACATGTAGGAAGAGATGAGTATATGAGTTGGCTTACACTCGCCACAAGCAATCTTACAAGTCCACACAAATTTATTCATACATCATTCAGAAGGCAGGGTCCGGCTACGGATGAAAACAAACGATAAAAGAAGCAATGATAAACTGTCTTGCTATCCCAGTATCACCACCACGAAGCGCCCTACTCGTCTGGATAAGTAACATACATCCGACCACGTTCTTCATCATACTCCCACTGGAGCTGTGACACGTCATCTGACACGTACTCATCAAC
Organism: Elymus sibiricus; assembly: GCA_039707655.1. Taxonomy (NCBI): domain Eukaryota; kingdom Viridiplantae; phylum Streptophyta; class Magnoliopsida; order Poales; family Poaceae; genus Elymus; species Elymus sibiricus. Next base: position 447,585,063 of record CM077667.1, on the reverse strand, counting down.
ACCTGTACCTGTATAGTTGTAATCTGTGAGCCACAGGGACTCAGCAATCTCATAACCCGGGTACCGAAACTATGTAAGCCTTTGGGCAAGGAATTGGTTAAGTGGTGAGGCTGCAGCAAGCGCTAAGCATGTATTTGGCTAGCTTACGAGAACATGAATGTAAATATGGTGGCCTACATATGACGGTCGTGAACTAGCATGATCACTAAGTGATCCTGAACACCTACTTACGTCAATCATAACCCCACCGTGTTCTCTCTCGGATCATGTTCACGAGTAGAGACAGTCACGGTTACGCACACAGTTAGTGTATTTTATTGAATTTACTTCAAGTTAACTATTACCAGGTGTTAAACAAATTTCCAAGTTGCCACGTAACCGCGGGCACGGCTTTCCGAAAAGATTTAACCCTGCAGGGGTGCTCCAACTCATCCATCACAAACTAACCACACGCCACAGGAATAACCTCGACCACGAATCTCGTGATCTTCCTAGGCAATTCCACTGGAAAACCGCAAATTCGAGATAGCCCGAAGAAAACCCGGAATTCCTCGCGCAAGACATTCGAGAAAGGTAAAACAAGTCCAGCAAGACTGCCCGACGTGTCGACGTACCCGATAGGAGCCGCGTATCTCGTTCTCAGGACACGGCGGATTGTCCAAACTTCTGGTAGGCCAATCGCAGAGTTGCCCCTAGCGGCCTTCGGCGGTTGACAGGTTGGACCAACACTCATGAGGAGCACTGGCCCGGGGGTTGATTAATTATCCACGGGGTAGCTATGCCCTATGCAATTTTATTAAGTTGTTTAGCAAATGTAGTACCAATGTTGAGTCTTGCCAGACAAGTTTTAATCTAAAACGAATGGTCAAGGGGGTCCCCATAAAAATCCCGAGCATGTTAGGAGCGCAAAATATGGAATAAAACACCGGTACTCGGAACTAGTGCGGCAAAAGCGGAACAAAACACTGAGCAAAAGGCCAAGCCTTCCACCGTTGCCAGATATATATGTGCATTAATTTAAATAACAATAAATAGAGTGATATAACCAAAATCCATGTTGACACATGGAAAGCTCGCACCTGCAACTAGCAACGCTATAAGATAAGGGCTGAGCAGCGGTAACAAAGCCAATCAAGGTTTTGCTAGGTGGTGGAGGGGTTAGAGGCTTTCATGGCAATATAGGAGGCTGGCAGTTTAAGTGGTAGGAAACGGAAAACATAACGGTAAAAGCGAGACATCTAGCAAGGCAAAACTAGTGTCGGGATCCGGGTATGATCATCTTGCCTGTTGGTTCTTCAGAGGGACAAAGAGTTGGGTCCTCGTAGTTGTACTCTCCTGGATCCTCGTACTCAGGCTCAACACTCACGTCTACCCAAAGAGAAACAGCACCAATAAACATACAAACAAGGTGCAATGCACAAACAAGATGATGCATGACCAATTTGAATTATTTCACATGCAATCCTATGCTAGTCATGTTTCTCATGCATTTATTAAGTTCTTAAGCATTCTGGAAAGAACCTCAAGTTTAGTTATTTGAACATGCATGATCATGGCAAATATGAATGCTTCATGAAAAATCGATGCAAATGCATATGTAGAACGTTGCAAACGGAGTAACGTAGCTCACGGTACACTCACGGCAAGGTACGAACGTTAACGGAGACAAAACACAAGATGAGGGAGGCCATGGGCTATCCCTTGGTATTCCAAGGATGCCACTGGATAGGAAATGAAAATCTAGCAATAATAGAGTTAAATATCATGCAAAACAATGGAGTATAGCTCCCACAAGTCACAAAACATTCAAACACACAATCTGTCCACAAACAGCAACAAGTCATCTTGCAACACACATATACAGAGCTACAGAAAGTTTTAAACCAAAACCAAAGCATGTACATAAACTATACAGAATTCTTAACAAATTATCCATCTACACAAACTTAAAAGGAAGCATGTATCAATAGCAATGAAGCTCACAAGATGGCATGTTGAAACAGTTTTTAGGGACTTAGTGAAAATTCCAATTTTCTGGAATCTAAGTTAACCAGATGGCATATTGATAGTACTATTTATATATGCTAGAGGGCATTTCATGGCATGAAAATTAACTGGGTAATAGAAGGCATCAACTAATACAAAACACTAGCACTGAGCATGAGCTAAAATATCACAGATCACATGGTAGCATCCTCTAAACATGGCATGAAAATAACTACAGATTCTCAGACTTAGACAAATTTCACTAAGAGAATAGCAGCAGTTTTTAACGGGATGACATATTGAGCAACAATATTATCTATGATGCAAAACCTCTTTTCACAAAAAATTTGCACAGGATGACAGAGGGTAACTTGCACCACAATTCATGTCACTAAACCATACTCAAAGGAACAAAGGAATCATGGGAACCATCAAGACAATATGCTATCATGTTAACAGATTTCCAACACTTAGCAATATTTTGGGCGTGTGGAAACAGAATTTTAGTGGCATGTTTGCATCAAGAATCCCACTCACAACATGATCTATCATGGCAAGCTAAAATACCAGGGGCTATAGCACACCCAAATGAACATGTTTCATGTTGGCAAGATCATCAAATCATGCAAGAATTAATTCATACAAAAATAACAAAATGCCACCTCATCACAAATTAACATTTTACAAAGTTGCTCAAATGACAGAAACAATGCCACCATTGGATTTCTGGGATTTTTCTACCCCAAAATCATATATCACACTCCTATATTACTGTAGAGAAAACTCCCACAATTGCATTCACAAAATGACACATAGAACTTATAACACTTATATGCCAAATTTGGCATGTCCTAAGAACTTGACAGATTTGGTAATAAAACAAAAACGGAATATTTCCTTAAAAGGAAATTCACAGGAATCATCAAAACACAATATAACAAAAAGCAAAAAAAAGGGGGCCACATGGCAGTGACACCAGGGCCCCAAGAGTGTGACAAGTGGGTCCTCAGGCCCACTGTCATACACACACCGAAGATACACAGGGAAAAAATTAAAAGGGGGGGCGGGCTCGGGGGGAATCGAACCCGCGACCTCCCTAGTGGAGTGGGTTCGGTCGAACCACTCGCCTTGGCCGCGGTTACTGAAGGAAAGGGGGGCTCGTTTAACTTGAACTAACCATCCCGATGCTGACTAGATCTCCTCTCTGACAGAGAAGAAACCCTCGATGCTGGCGAGCAATGGCGGCGATGGCGGGCTTGCGATGCGGCAGCGGGTCTGCGGAATCCCATGGGGGTTCCATTAACGAACTGGTAACGGCGAGTGCCATCGCTCAAGCGCTAGCTCGAGGGTGACTCCGGTGCGGCAGCGGCAAGGCAGAGCAAACATGGCGCGGCTAGCGCTGGGAGCGCGGCTAGCGTGCGGGCAATGCAATGCGGGGGAGCAGGTGCAGGGCATGGCTACAAGGAGCCGGCTGCAGGGCGAGGCGACTCGGAGGGGTCAAGGCGGGGGCTTGCTCGAGCACGAGCTGTAGCTCGTCTCGGGAGTGGTGAGGCAAAGCAGGCAACGAGCGCGCGGGGAGGCGAAGAGAGACGGGAGACGAGTGCGCGAGGTGTGCAGAAACAACACCGTGCGGAGGGAGCATGGGCACACACGGCACAACACCTGAACTCATGCAAGTTGAAAAAAAACGCGACCTTGGCCAGAGCAGCGGGAACACGAGAATGGCATGGATACTACGACGCGCTCGGGGCGCAATTTACGTGAAGAAAAGCACCGGGAGAAGGAAGATGGTACCTATCTCACCTAGGACAAAAAGATAGGGATGGGAGGGCGATGGAGACGTCGCGAGGGTCGACCGAAGTGCGCTGAGTCTCGGATCCGAACGCGGGGAAGAAGACGGCGACGGCGAGAGAGCTTCGGGCTTGCTGGCGTGACGTGCGAAGTCGAAGAAGAAGGCAGGGACTCCAGGGCGTCGTTCCACGGCGCCAGGGAGGCCGGAGACGGGGCGGAGGAGCTACCCCGGGCTCGAGCTCATGCTCGGCCGGAGCACGGCGGGCGCGGCGACGGCATGCGCTTGGAGGGACTTATCGATGGTGGGGAGGGGAGAAGATGGACAGAATGGAGAGAGGGGGAACCCTAGGGCACGGGGGACGCGCTTAATAGGCGGCACGGGCGCTATCCGGCTGTCAAATCAACCCGGAGGTCGACGTGGAGCTGTTGGATGGGCGCCATACAGGGAGACGAACGCGTCGCTGGGTTGGTGGGCTGCGCTGCTGCTGGGCTGCGGGAGCGGGGGGTGGGCCCGGAAGGGGGAGGCCAAGGCCCAAGCGCTGGGGCTCTCTCTCTCACACACAAACAAAAAGGTTTTCTTTTTTTAATAAAAACAGCAAATAAAAACTTAAGCCATGCAGGTTTGGAAAAGATTTAGAGAGGAAGAGAATATGTTTTGGAATCACCAAATTATGCCCTATTTGATAAAAATGGCCTTGACATTTTTAGAGCAAGATAATTAAATCACATATATTCATTATTGGAACCTGTTTCGCAAAGAATAGAAAAGCACTTATGTAAAAACATTGTAGAGAACTATTTACAATTCCTATCAAAATATTTAGAAGGAGAGCAACATTTTATTAGATGGAAAAAGGCAAGTGAATTTACCACCTATTGCAAATATTTGAAAAGAGAGAGTTTGGGCATAGTTTTAGAGAAATTGTAGGGGGGTTTCAAAACTAGGTTGCACACACATACCACATCACACACACTCACAACCACAACACCACACTCACAACAACATCACATAAAGCAAGGCATTATGCAAATGATAAATGGTGGTATGACGCCATGATGCAAAGAGGAATGTCATGAAGCAAATCCATTAACTCAAGTCACAAGGTGGCATACATTGAAGGTTCCACATGAAAATACATTACAAGAATGGCAAGGATGCACTTGGGCTGTTACATGATCCTCCTACTGGTTCGATAACATTGGTTTCATAACTGAGGGAAATACTTACCGTCGCTATGCTGCATCATCCCTTCCTCTTTGGGGAAATACCGACGCAGTCCAAGCCACGTCACTCCCGAACAACTGGCATCGGTCCGCGGAGCAGATTCCAATCCCCCCGGTGCCGATGAACGGCCGTGCTCGCCGTGAGGAGATCGACCGGCGTCACACGCGCCTGCCTCCGGATCTCCTCCACGACCCAAGGTACGGCGTCAACTCGTCGTTATGGGATACATGGCTCCACGACGAGCACGACCTGCGGCGGTAGTCTTTTTTGCCGGTCGTCCACCTAGCCCACGGCGACGACGTGCTGCTAGCCCGACCCAAGTGCGCGGTCGTAGGCGTGTCCGCGGCCTCACCCCGACACCATCTCCGTCCCCGTCACCACCACCTCCGATAAACGAGGAGGAGGAGGCCGAGCTCATTAGGCGTGTCATGGAGGAATCCGCGCGCAAGCACGACGAACGTCAATGGACGGACATGGAGAGGGCATTGGCCCTCTCTGCGGCCGTCGACGTGGCCATCCCTGAGCTGGAGATGGCCGCCGTCATCAAGGAGGAGGTGAAGGAGGAAGTGGCGGAGGAGCCGGCGCTTGCGGCGTGGAACCCCCGGCTGGTGGGCCAGTCATGGGGATGGTCGGCCACTGCGTCAGAGATGGCCGACACGCTGGTTGTCCAGCCGTGGGCACCCACGCCGCCGCGGTCACCTGAACCGGAGCAGGAGCCACGGGAGGAGGTGTTGCAGGCACCGCAAGCGCCTCCGGCCTGGCAAGGGCTGCCAGCCCACCTTTGGCAGCCGCCTCCCTACGTCGACCTCACCAGCGACGACGACGAGTAGGACGGCGCTCCTAAAGACGGCGGCGGCTTCACCGGCGGGCGGAATTGTCTATATTTTATATGTGCTATATTTTTATTTGTGTTTCTATATTAGTTGCTACTGGCATTGTGTATAATGCACTAGAACTATCGCCGGCCTGTGTGGTCGGCATTAATGTTTAATTAAAGCTAATGCATGGTGATGTGATGTGATGTGATGTGACCGGTATCACACCCGCGCCAGACTGAACAGCAGAGTTAGAACCCAACCAAATACGATTCTTGTATTATCTTACCGAAAGGTTTGATAGGGTTAGGCAGATGCCCCATTATTCGTAAACAAGAAGAAATCCAGTGAATAAATACCTGCATCTGCAATAAGATAGATGGCTATCATCTAACCACTTATATGCCGCCAATCCTATGTGATGTTTGAATATGATCTGATTTGATGATTAATTAAGGTAAAAACTTGAATTTGAACTAACATTTGAATTATAAGCGACATGTTGAAAGAGGCCTAAGTTGTAATGATCATGTTACCCTATGTTGAAATGATCTAACAGCAAACAAAACAAAAATAGACTCCTAAACCCTAACCCTAAACCCTAATCCTAACCCTTTATTGCAAAACCCATTATTATGAAGATAGTTTAAAATTTCAAAAATGAAAAATACGTTCAGATCCTTCTTACTCACACTGAAATGGAGCTCTGGTGATTTTTTTTATTTTTTTTATTTTTCGTAAACATAAACCCACTGTCGCTCACTTCTCGAACTCTATACAACCCCATACGTGATAGCTCATATGTGTGAAGGAGTTTTCATGGAAATGTCCATAAACCAAGATTTTTATTTTTTTCCATAACCATGTCACATACAAAGGCATTGTGAGCAGGTTTTACATTTTTTTGAATTTTTTTGAATTTAGTTCTGCTCATTTGAACTTGGAAACGGTAGCTCATCTCAAAAGAAGTTTTTTCTTAAAAAAGTCCCTAAACCGAGGTTTATATTTTTTAGGGTAACTATGTCTTATAAAACGACGAACAGGGAAGGTTTCATATTTTTTTCATTTTTTTTTTGAATTAGTTAAGGTCATTTGAAAGTTGGTCAAACTTAAGATAACCCCGCTGACCGGCTCAAAACCCCGCAGCATCTCTACAAACCCTAACGTCGAACTGCAGCCATCCGATCATACCCTAGCGCCAAGTGAAAACCGTCGGATATGGTCTTCTAGAAGAATACGAGCAGGTTGCGTGCAGGCTCCGCGCCGTTGGATCACATGGACGGCTCTGCATCGTTGGATCGTTGGGCGATCCGCGAGACGTTGGTTCTGCTCACCCACTCGCCCGCGGGGAAAAAAAGTCTTGGTTGGTCCTTCGCTACGCGTTGACTGTCGAGGGAGGAGGCACCGATCCGGCTCCCCGTCATTATCCATAGACGGCTATTTAAGCCGGACGGCGTCCCCCAGCCCTAGCTCATCCGCCTGCTCCCTCTCCCCGCCGGCACCCGAGCACTCCCCTCTCCGAGCCCATCAGCCATGCCACCACGCCGCCAGTACTACACAATCGAACACCGTCTCTTCCTCCTTCGGCAGGCCCAAATCCGGAGGCAAGCGAGGCTACCTCTGGAACCGGAGGAGGATTTCGAGGAGGGGTCGGAGATGGGGGAGGAGGAGCCAGAGGAGGAGTCGCAGGAGCCAGAGGAGGAGTCGCAGGAGCCGGAGGAGGAGGCGCCGCCGGAGGAGCCGGAAGTGGAGGCACCGCCGGTCTACTATCTGTGGCCCGACCAGGTGGCGATCCTCAACTCCATCCGCTCGGAGCAGGCCCGACGTCTTCGTCAGCAGCAGATGGAGGCAGCGTGGGCGGCGCAGGAGGAGGCGCAGGCGGCGGCGCAGGTGGATCAGAATCCGACGCAGGCAGATAAGGCCATCTCCGACGACGAAGACGCATAGTGCACTAGGTAGTATGTAGGATATATATTGTATGCTTTCGCTATTATGCTCTCTGAGCTATGTTTAGCTGACTCTGGTTGCTGGTTCTATTCTCTAGTGTCATGGATGATTGTAATAGGGTCGACCTGAATTATTTTTGTTTTTGTTGATGCATCAAAAAATATATTGCATGCTTTTGTACATGGAGGGAGTGACATATGAGTGGGTAAAAAAGGTGGGCGAAGCCCGCCGTCGCTGCGTCCATGGCGGCGCGCATCGGCGCATGCAGGCAGGCTAGCTGGATCACGTGACATGCATAGCAGGCTTCTGTATCGTGGCGGCGCACGTCAATTGGTATGCCCTGGACTTTAATTGCTACGCTGAATGGATGTTGCGGAGGTCAAAGGCTGAGACGGTGTGAACTATGAATCGATTGAGGAGGCGCCTGCGAGAAGAGACGAACCGGCAGCAGCGACAGTCGCTGCGTCCGTGGCGGCTCACAGGAAGGCTGCGTCTATGGCGGCTCGCATCGGCGCATGCAGGCAGGCTAGCTGGATCATGTCGCGCATGCATAGCAGGGTTATCGTGGCGGCGTGCATCAGCGCATGGACGCGGGCGTTTAATTCAACGGCCCAAACGAAATCACGGCCCAACGGTCCAACCAGCGCCACCGTCCAACGGGCGACACAGTCCAGCACGGCCCCACGCGTCAGAGTTAACGGTCAAACCATTGACCCGACGGCATCCTCCGTTGTGACCATTTCTGAGGGTTTTGGACAAGGGAGTGGGAAAAAGTGAGTAAAAGTTAAGGGCGTGGGGATGAATGAGTACAACTAAGGAACCAGGGGCACAAGAATAGAAATCCCATAATTCAAAGGGTTAGTTCAAATTCAAATTAGGATCAACTAACATGTGTAATCACCAAAGCTTTGTTTATGCCCTAATTTAAATATCACGTCACATCACGTTCACGTTCACACATCATACCACCATGCACTAACTTTAATTATACATTAACTAGCTGGGTGACCCGCGCATTTGCGCGGCTAGATTTTGAATTTACACATAGAGTTTAAGTAATGATATGTATTTACCTTCCTACCTTTCTTTTTCCACGACATCTATCTTGTCACCAACATATTTTATCAAGAAAAAATGATCTTCATATATAATTAACAGTTTATGACGTTATGGCTCGAGGAAAACTATCATGTATTTGGTGTACCAAAACCTTTGAATTTATTTTTTCTTGGTGCAACAAATTATCTTATTTTCATGTTGGAAGGACAATATATGGTCGAAGGCAGTTGTGTGGTACATTCAAAATTGACGTATCAATTTATAGTGAAGTTGGAAAAAGATTTTTCTTATTAAAAATCTATACAAAGAAAATATGATCAATTCTCATATTATGTAAAAAACAGATCCGATTGATTAGTAGGTGAATTCGGGTCGTGAGAAATTGATGCATATTGTTTTGGATTGATTACAAACATAGTTGATTTGCCTACCAGTACATTTATACCTTTTAAATTCACTTATAAATCTCGGTCATTATAACTATTACCCATTATAGAATTAAAGGAGCATATTCTAGCCAATGAATGTGATGGCTTATCCTTTTGTTGTTCTCTTCGTCTCCCCGGTCATGGGCCCAATTAGCTCCTTAATACCATATCTCATTGCGGTCTTAGTTCCCTAGATGTGCATGATGGCGTGTGTTTAGGGTGATATGGTTTGCATTATACTTACGCATTTTAGCACGTACATGCGAATATGCACATATGTCTCATTCTAACATTTATACAATTCTATTGGCTCTTCTACTCTTTCTTTTTTTGTTGTGTTCTCTCATCAACCTCATTTCTTCCAGCAAATAAAATCTAACTTGATTTGTTAGCTCGCCACTCCATCGGTCTCCTTCAACATAATTACTGCTGCAAATCAAAGTCACTGAATATACTTCAATGTGATACTCATATGTACTCTAGAGTTGTGCAACATTCCCATGATGTGTGTGGTATTCTCTCATCTCCATCATTTCTACACAGAAATAAATATTGAATAGATCTAATTAAATTCATCAAGTATAGACGATAATTGGCATATTCGTAGGTTCCCCTGGAGTTGTGCTGCTTTTTCATCATGGTGTATGTGTCCTCCACATGTTCCAAAATATTTGGTGCATATTATTTGGTGTTTTCGTTCATAATTTTAGCGAAAATCCCTTTTGGAGGCCGAGCTCCAATGAGGCCGTTTTTTGAAAAAGTCAAAATTCATCAGAATTCGTATTTTTACATTTCAAAAAATTCTGAAAAAAATAATAGATATACTTGGAGCCATAATGCACAAGTGTGTAAATTTTCAGGACGAAATAAGTTGAAACGTGGGCTGTGCAAAAAAGACAAATCTGGGGCTTTTTAACACATGATACTATTCATCCTCTCCGGCTATGAATTTGTCTTTTTTGTACAGATCGCATTTCAAGGTATTTCTACCTGAAATTTTACACACATACGCATAACATCTTTGTTTACTTGTACAAAAATTTTCAGATTTTTTTGAAACTAAAAAATTTGAATTTTGAATTTTTTCGAAAAAAGGCCTCCATAGAGGCCGAGAGCCAAAACGCCTCACCCTAATTTTAGCTACAATTGTTTTAGAATACATTAAAATTAGTAAAATGCTATATGGCATAAACGTATTTTGCAGTCAGTACAACATTGATATTCTTATTATTGATCAAAGTTTTAAAGCATTGACTGCATCATTAATTATGTGCATTATAAAAGAATTATTTTTTTAATATCTTTGGCCCACTCTTTGCTAAGTGCGTACCAATCTAGCTCTAATTTTAAATTCTGGGGAGAGAAAGTTTGTATGCTTTTTTAATAAGGCAAAAAAGAGAGTACATATTGATTTATCTACTAAAATCATACACAGATTACATCAACGCATGTATTCTTTTTTTTACAGATCAGCGCATCTATTCTCTACTCAGACTTTGTTTTCTTTTAGGATGTTCACATGTATTCTGTCCGGACTCTTTTTTTTTCATTATAATATTCTGTTCAGACTCCCGATCTGCATGGATGCGTTTTTTGGGACATACGATGTGTTGCGTTTGCTACATCTAGTCCTTCACGGACTCTTACTAATCAAAATAGATTCATTAAATCTCAGCCGTTCTTCTTTCCTAGATAAATCTCGTATGTTTGTTTTTTTCTCTTTGGTGTACATATCTATATAGATCGATTCATTAAATCTCAACCGTTCTTCTTTGCTAGCTAAATCTCCTCCGTTCCTTTTCTATCGTTTTAAGTATATAATAGATAGATGCCTTTCTCACAAAAAAAAATTATACATTAATGCCGGCCACACAGGTTGGCGATACTTCGCAAGTCTGCCAGCCATTTACTAAAAACATTAAAAACTAAAATGAAAACGAGGAGGCGCGCTGCCCTAGGCGTCCTCCTCGTCGTCGCCGTCGGGGCCGGTGAGGTCGACGCGGGTCTCCCTGGCGGTGGCGACGTCGTCCGCCGGTGGCTGCACCACCGGTGCCTGGGCTTCGGCACGGCGCTCCTCCTCCTCTACCTCGGCGTCCTTCTCCAGCTCCTCCAGTCGTCTACCTTCGCTACGCTCCACCCGCAGGTGCGTCTGTCGCCACTGCTCCAGGTAGATCTGCTCCTGCTTCGGCGTCGCCATCATCCAGATGGGCGGCGCGCTCACCCACTCACGCACCACCCCCTCCCAGACGTACTCTTCGGGCTTGAGGGCAGTCGGCGCCGGCTGGAGCGTGGCGGGGGACGGTGGGGGCAGCAGCGGCACGACGCAGTCACCGGCAGCGGAGATCGCAATGGCCTCCGCCATCCGCGCCTGGTAAGCCGCCTCCTCCTCCTCCCTGTGCCGCTCTTCCTCCTTGCTTTCACGGAGGACAGCTGCCAGCGCCAGCGCCTCCTGGTATGCGGCCACCGCCTCCTGGTCCTCATCGCGCACGATGAGGGGTGGCGGGGTGCCAGCCCGCACGTCGCGGACGCCACGCCGGCGCTGCTCCTCGTGCTCAAACGCAAACCAGACTCCCAATTGGGAGAGTCTGCAGCGTAGGCCGGATTGAGCCACTGCTCGGGCGTGAGCTGCTGCCGCCGGTGCCTCACCTCCTCCGCATGCGCCCGCGCCGATCGTGGCACCGCCGGCACTGGGATCCTCTCCGGATCCAAGTGCCAGTAGTGTGGCAGGATCACGTCGGGGTAGGGGAGAGGGATGCTGTGCTCCCAGTGCCACCTCGCCTAGTGCACTGTGTGACGCCCCCATTCTCGACCGTACGCTAGTCATACACACAAAGCGTACGATCAAGATTAGGGACCCACTGATTGATACCACAACACAACACTAGACACAAATTAAAGTCATACAACTTCATATTACAAGTCAGGGGCCTCGAGGGCTCGAATACAAAGCTCGACAAGCACGAGTCAGCGGAAGCAAATAATATCTGAGTACAGACATAAGTTAAACAAGTTTTGCCTTAAGAAGGCTAGCACAAACATAAGCAGCGGATCGAAAGAGGCGAGGCCTCCTGCCTAGGAACCTCCTAACTACTCCTGAGCGTCGGGGGCAGCCTCCACGTAGTAGTAGGCTCCAGCGGTGGTGTAGTAGTCATCTCCGGCGTACTCCATCTCCTGGGCTCCATCGTTTGAACGCAGAATCGCATCGAGGGGGAAAAAGAATGCAAAGCAGCGGTGAGTACTCATCCAAAGTACTCGCAAGACTGACATCAGAACTATGCTAAGTATGCATCAGTATCAAGTAAAGGGGTCATATCTGGGCTGACAGCAGAAATGCAAGAATAGGGGGAAAGGCCTAGTCCTATCGAAGACTAGCATCTTCAACATCTTGCAGCATTTGAAGAGTGCAGATTGGTATCTCACATATAGTCATATTATTGTAGCAATTTTATTAAGTAACCATGCCCAGAGATTCTTCCTCGACTCCCTGCGAGGAAGCAATCCCGGAGCCTCATTCATTTCAAAATAGATCTCAATTATAGTTGTATAAGGTCAAGGCACAATTCCAAATCGTCCTGTTACCGTGGACACGGCTATTCGAATAGATTATTCATCCCTGTAGGGGTGCACCACATATTCCCCAACACGCCTGAATCACCTCCGGCCGGACACACTTTCCTGGGTCATGCCCGGCCTTGGGATATCAGCACGTCGTCGCCCCACCTAGGCTCAACGAAGAGGCCAGCCCGCCGGTCTAATTCCTAAGCGCGCAGGTTCATGGGCCCACTTGCCCTTGCACTCCTGCACGATGCGAACGCGGCCGGAAACAGACCTAGTACACTCCAGTCCAAGAGCTGCACCGTTCAGTCCAATCCATCGCGCGCCGCTCCATTGCTGACGTCCGAAGAGCTTCGGCTGATACAACGACGCTGAGTGCCCATAACTTCCCCACGTGAAGGTTAGTGCGTATTAAGGCCAACGACCTAACTCAGATCAAGTACCCAACCCATTAGCATTTTATTAATGCGGGGCAAGCGCGACCCATAAAGTGCGGTCCCGTCACCCCGTCTCGAGGATGTGTGGCAAAGGCCTCTCTCGCCAGTCCACGCCTCATCATCACCAAACCGTGGGTACCCCTCAGGGCCGACCCATCACCAACATGTTTCCGTAACCAGGTCATCGTAACTGTGTGTATAAATCATCAAGGCGGGAACTGAGGAATCACTCTCAATGGTCCCCGCTCGATGTAACCGCCAAGGTGGACTTAGAGGAATCACCCTCGAGGGTCCCACACTTGAGGGGTTGTACGACAGAGTCATCGTCGGGAGTGGTGAAGGAGGAATCACCCTCGATAACCACTACCGACTAGCTGCACCACAGAGCTAGCATCATGAGTACTTCACGAGGTGTCACCCTCGGTACTCGATAGTAGCGCTGCAGAGTCGTACAACTAAGGGGAGTGCGGTGATGTGAGGGGCCTGGCTTGTCGGTCGGTTGACCGAGTCTTTGAGTCTTCGGGTCGTCGAGTCGTCGATGAAGAAGCAGGGGCAACTGGGACTAAGGGGCCACTGGGGATTCACTGACCAACCTATACTAAGCAGTTGATATGATTGCAAGTATAGTAGCAGTTTATCAAAAACAGGCTATGCATCATAATAGGAGCTAACTAATACAGTAGCAAAAATCTAACGCAAGAATAAGAGGGAAAGGAATAGGCGATATCGGAATGCTCAAGGGGGGTTGCTTGCCTTGCTACTCCGCGGCAAAGGCCTGATCGTCAATGATGTAGTCGTACCCGGCAGCACCGTCAGTCTCGGGGTCTACCGGTAAGAGGAGGGGGGAGAAACAATAAATACAAAGCACAGATGCAACACGATGGCAATATGCAGAGCTAGGCATGCACTAACGCAGTACTACACGTTGCAGACGGAGCGGGGGAATATCTGACAATATTTCCCGGGTCTTTGGATTTATCGGACAAACGATCCGGAGAGGAAAAGTTCCATGTTCATCATGCTAGGAGCACGTGACAAACGAATGGATGGCATATTTGGATTCGTGGGATTTTTCTGATCAACTTTCATGTATAAAGTTTTTTCATCTGAGCTACAGATTATTTTCTATGATTTTTCAAAGTTTTAAACATTTTCTGGAATTATTCTATTTATTTAATCCAACATTATCCAGAACAGTACAGAGTGACGTCAGCATGAGGTCATTATTGCATCAGCAGTCAACAGTGGGGCTGACCAGGTCAAACCTGACCTGTGGGTCCCACATGTCATAGACTCAGCTCTATTTTAGATTTTTAATTAAACTAAACAGAGTTAATTAGCAAGTGGGGCCCATCTGTCATAGGGTCATTAGGCTAAGTTAATTATTTTAATTAACCTAATTAACTAATTAGTTAGCTGACAGGGGTGGCCCACCTGTCATACACACAGGGGTGTTGGGCCCCACCTGTCATTGACTGGCAGTGTCCAGTCAGCACGGTTGACCTGGTCAACAGGTCAACCAGGACAGCGGGGCCCGTGGATCAGTGACCCTGGCAGTGGCCCCGGTCAAGCCTGGTCAACGGCGGCCGGCGTTCGTCGCCGGAGCAACTCCGATGAGCGCCCGAGACGGCGAGGGGGCTCGGGTTTGCGCTACAGTGGGTCAAATCGAGCGCGGACGGTGGCGTTCGAAAGCAGGCGTCGTCGCGCGTCCATTCCGGGCATCGGCAGGGGCTACGGTGGACGGTGGCGAGCGGCAGGTCGACGGCGGCGGAGGCGAGCTTCAGGCGAACTCCGGCGCGTGCGTACAGGGAGCAAAACGAGAGGGACTAGCGCGGGATCGGTCCTACGCGACGCGGCAAGCACGATGGTGGCACGCCCGGGACCATTTGTTCACCGGAGGCTCATCGGCGACGAGCTCCGCGGCGGTTGTGTTCGGGCGCGCGTCGTGGACGGCGTTAGGGGGCACGAGCGAGTGCGTGCGTATGCGCGTTGTGCTCCTGGGAGCACCAGGAGCACGATGTTGTGCTCAGGCGAGCCTGACGGCGACGGTAGCGACGACCAGAAGCTTGTCGGCGGCAGCACGCTTCGGGCTCCGACGGAGCGACTAGCTAGGGAGCGCAGGCGAGCTCATCTACGAGGGGGAAGAGGAGCTGGAGCTCACCGGGACCTGCAGATGTGCAACGGTGGGCTCGGGGAAGGGTGACGGCGGCAAATCGAGGCGGCGGAGCTCCGGGCTCCCGAGGAGGAAGAAGAGGTGATGGCGACGGCGCAGGGGCTCCGGGGCTCGTTCCAGCGGTCGAGGAGGAAGGGCTCGTGGCGGCGGGGCTTCTGGACAGGCTACGGAGGCGAGGGGTGGGCTGTGGCCGCGGCTAGCCGGCGTCCATGGCGGCGGTGGCGCTCGGGAACGATGGGGGCGAGCGATGGAGAGGGCGAGAGGAGGAGCAGAGGCGTCCAGGGGAGAGAGGAGGTTCGGTCTTATCCTCCCACGCCAGCAGCGGCGAAATATCTGGCCAGGGGGGGGCTGGACGAGCGCGCGCGCGCCCCGCTCGACAGCGCGCCCTGGCGTCGTCAGGAGGTAGGGGACGAGGGCTAGATGGGCTGGGCCGGCACTGTTTCAGCTGGGCCTAAGTGCACAGGGTGTTTTTCCTTTTCTTTCCCTTTTTCTTTTCTGTTTTATTCCACAGCTTCTGTTTTAATTTCTTTTAGCCATTTTTCTTCACAGCAAAAATGTGCCATATGGTCCAATAATTAGCTTGCAATACTCCACATGTCCACAACAAATTTGAGGATTTTTGGAAGTTGTTTGCATTTTCAAAATGAATTTAATAGCACTTTAAATTGCTTTAAGCTGCTGTTATTGATGGTGGGGTCCACACCATAAACTTGGTGATGTTGTTTTCCTCAACAACATTAGTTTTGGATTATTCCACAAATGTGCAACATTTTTCCCATGCTGTTTGAGGATTTAAATTATCACAATGAAATCCTAGGGCATTTAGAAGTGGAATTTGAAATGAGATATGAAATCCATATTGATCATGCACTGTTTAGCAAAATGATTAGGCCCTGATCATGGTCATCACTGTGCTTAATTACAATGATCACTGTAGCACAAAACCAGGGTGTCACACACTGGGACATTAATCCGCTGCCGAGGCGGACGGGAAGACGACGGCGGGGGTAGCGCGCGCCAAGGGACGGCGGGGGCCTTGCCCTTCTTCTTGCCGGAGCTCGAGCCGGCCCCTGAGAAGATGCCCATGGTGGCTACTGGCTAGGGTTTTGTCACCGGCGGGCTAGGGTTTATAGATCCTGCCGGGGGTGGAGGGGGCAGGCGTGGCTCTGGAAGGATGGAAGCTACCGTGGACTGGCCGGTTTCCATTTAAAGAAGGACGACGACCCGAACATGGGTGGCTGACGACCGGGCCCGCCGCGCGTGCGCATTTACTTTTGGCTGTGGGCGTAGTTGGAAGGCCACCACGCGTCCCCGAGGAGGACGAGGAGAAAGCGCGTGCACGTCTGTTCGGCGTCCGTGTGGCCGGAAATGGGGCGGGACGGACTCGCTCGTCAGGTCCAACGGGCAATGCAGTCCAGCACGGCCCCACTCGTCAGAGTTAACGGTCAAACCATTGACCCGATAGCATCCTCCGTTGTGACCTTTGGTGAGGGTTTCGAGCTAGGGAGTGGGGAAAAGCGAGCAAAACTTAAGGACGTGGGGATGAATGAGCATAGCTAAGGAACCAGGGGCACAGATGTAAAAAACCCTATTTTCTTTGCCCAACTTACTATTAGTGGTACTATTACACTTGCTACAAAACTGTTGTTACTGCTACTATTACTATTACCACTGTCACCACTGCTATCAATGCTATCATATTACCGTGCTACTAATAAATTGCTGCAAGGAAGTGACTTCTCAGGTGTGGTTGAATTGACAACTCAACTGCTAGTGCTTATAAATATTCTTTGACTCCCCTTGTGTTGAATCAATAAATTTGGGTGAAGTATGTAAGATCACTTCTATAGGGGGGGCTTCAGATTTTATTCTATAGAAAGCAAATATGTCTCTCGCTTCCCGCACTATATAATCAAATTCATGCATAAGGATAATAGTAGCAATTTTCTTAATATTAGGATTACGTATACTTAGGAGTCCCAAAAATATCTTTTGAAGCATAGGATGGAGATGCACAAACTTTCTTTCTAGCTTCAATATTAGCATGGTAATAGCATCCACATAACAATTTGTTTCATCAAGTATGGTTCCTTTAGTAAACGGAATGGCTCCCGAGCATTCAAAAAAATTCTTGAATAACATGTTTTCCAATAATATTCCCACTACCCACATCATAGATTTTAGATTTTAGAACCGTGTGATATTACTATTAGGACCTTGATTTTTAGGAGGATCATGAGTAGAATCAATAAATTTTGGTCTTTCCTCCTCTGAGTCACTAGCACTATCTTCTCTAGCACTTTCAACAACGACTTTCTTAA
Source organism: Elymus sibiricus (assembly GCA_039707655.1). Classification (NCBI taxonomy): domain Eukaryota; kingdom Viridiplantae; phylum Streptophyta; class Magnoliopsida; order Poales; family Poaceae; genus Elymus; species Elymus sibiricus. The sequence goes on along the minus strand of CM077667.1, from coordinate 447,567,326 downwards.
ATTCAGACATGATCGCAACTTTCAAGCAAGCAAAACAAGCAAACAAGTAAACTAGCAAAGGTAAAATATTTTTGTATTTTTTATTTTTATGAAACAAGAAAAATATAACAGCAAATAAAAATTACAACAAGTGAATGATAATTTGTGCGAAGGTACTTGGTAGTAGGTTGGTGATACTCTCGGGCAACGGTGCTAGAAATCCTTCCTGATACTTGTGTCTGCGTTGGGTTTTCCGCGAAGAGGAGCGGCTGATGCAGCACAGTATAGATAAGTATTTCCCTCAGTGAGAACCAAGGTTATCGAACCAATAGGAGTAGCACGCAACCCCCGTCTTCAGCGACTGCACACAAAGATGCAAACACTTGCACCCAACGCGGGCAAGAGGGTTGTCAATCCCCTTGGACTCGTTATTTGCAAGCAAATGAAGTGTGTAGATGATAGTTGAATACTGTAAATTGCAAAATAAAATAAAAGTAAATAAATGCCAGCAAGGTATTGAAAGCTTTTGTAAATATATAAGTGAATAGACCCGGGGGCCGTAGTGTTCTCTAGTGGCATCTCTCATGTAGTAGGCATACGGTGGGTAAACAAATTACTGTTGGTCAATTGATAGAAAAGTGCATAGTTATGCAATATTTATTCACGACAATGATCATGTGTATATAGGCATCACATCCATAAGCAAATAGGCCGACTCCTGCCTGCACCTATTACTATTACTCCACGTCGAGAGCGCTTCTATGCTTGCCTCTCTAAGTATTAAGTTCACGACAAACAGAGTAATGCTTGGAGAACGATGACATGATGTAGACAAAGAAAACTCAATCAATATGAATTAACCCCATCATATTATCCTTAGTGGCAATAACACAAAGACGTGTCTTGTCCCCTTCTGTCATTGGGATATAGAGCACCGCCAGATTGAACTCACTAGAACGCACTCCTCTCACTGAAGAAATATCAATCTAGTTGGACAAACTATTTCAATAGAACGGAGAGATTTACAAAGCTATAATAATCATGCAAATAAGAATCATAATAGAAATTAGAGAAGACTCAAATATTTTTCATGAATAATCTGAACATAAACCCACAATTCATCGGATCCCAACAAACGCACCGGACAAAGTGATTACATCAAATAGATCACCTCGAAGATGCGATGAACTTTGTATTGAAGATCAAGAGAGAGAGAGAGAGAGAGAGAGATAGCCATCTAGGTACTAACTACGGACCCGTAGGTCTGTAGGGAACTACTCACACATCATCATGGGAGCAGCAAGGTTGATGTAGAGGCCCTCCGTGATCGATCCCTCCTCCGACAGGGCACCGGAACAGGGATCCAGATGGGCACACGGCGAAACAGAGACTTGCAGCGCGGAAAACGTGTTTCGGGAGGCTCTCTAGGGTTTTTGAGAAATATTAGAATTTATAGGCCAGAGAGGGGCGTCGGGAGACGCCAGGGGGAGCCAGCACACATCAGGGCGCGCCCTGTTGTGTGCTCGCTCCCTCGTGCGGCCTCCGGTCTCCTCCCGAAGCTTCAACTTTGGAGTGATTCTTTGTTGTACGTTGAGGGATGATCATATGATTCTATTATTTTAGCATTGTTGAGAGATTGCACTAGTGAAAGTATGAACCCTAGGCCTTGTTTCCAAGCATTTATACAACATTTTGCTCGTTGTTTAGTACTTGCTACCTTTCTGTTTTTATATTTTCAGATTACAAAAACCTATATCTACCATCCATATTGCACTTGTATCACCATCTCTTCGCCGAACTAGTGCACCTATACAATTTGTCATTGTATTGCGGACACAAGATATTTCTTGTATTTGATTGCAGGGTTGTTTGAGAGAGACCATCTTCATCGTACACCTCCCGCGGATTGATAAACCATAGGCCATCCACTTGAGGGAAAATTGCTACTATCCTACAAAACTCTGCACTTGGAGGCCCAACAACGTCTATAAGAATAAAGTTGCGTAGTAGACATCAGTCTCATCCTCCATATTAGTCGCATTGTCAGGGGGTGTACAGGACCTAGATTGCGACGGCGTTGCAATCTCGGGGTCACGACAACCTAGTAGGTTGGATAAACGCCTTAACTGTTGGCCCTGGCGCTATCACATTAAAGAGTGAAGGAGACGTGAAACTTTGAAATGAGAATGCAAGTAGGCGATGTTTTGGCTAAGTACCTTAATGAAATCTCGCAGTGCTCCTTCTCCCTTCTTTCCCATCGGGGTTGTGTCTAGAATAACCTCACTTTCGTCGGCTTGTTTCTTGATCTCCTTGCGCGATGGATGAAAGGAATTCAACATGTTATACTAAGCGAGGATGTGTACTAGTCCTAATAGGAAAGCAAAGAATTGAATACTTTACCACAAAGTTTAGCACCGAAGAAAAGGGGTTTGGGTACCCTCCTTGATGAGCCTGTTGTATTGGCTATGAGCAAGTTCATCGAATATGGTCGGCTCCTCCGAAATTTCCTCCTCATAAGCCAGCGGGCTAATCTCCAAACGAGTATTTGATGAAGCTATCGAAGGTAGTTGTTGAATGCAAGTTGGCAATGCTCGCGTAGCTGGGACGCTGCCCTAGTCTTAGCTTCCTCCACACTAAGCTCGAACATGGTGACGTACTTCTTATGATGTTTATCCTAATCCTTGATCTTTCTCAGCTTTCTCCTATCCAATCTGCATGGTAAGTAGCACCCTATTAGGACTAACAAAATGATATCACAATGGTAAATGGACACAGTTCATGCTCTCTTCTTACCTGTGAAGCATTTTGTTACTGTCCACCCAATCCGGCGGGTGACCCTGAAACAACCCCAACTGCCAGTACACAACGATGTGGCAAGTGAAGCTCAACCACCCAATTGCATATCAATGGGAGCCGCATAAGCCAAAGGTGCCTTTCCTGCAAGCACTTTGGATTCAGCACGAACGTGTGTGCATCACCAAACCTATCCCCAGCACCATATGCCTCCCAATTCACCTGCAACCGAGCATAAGAAGGCAACATTGTTGTCGAGGTTTGATGAGAGCATGAGAATGAGTGATGGATGCTCAATGTTTACCTGCTCAGTGGTAAGCGTATCCATCTCGTTGGTGTACTGCCTGTACATGATATTGACATCGTTGCTCATCTCTGATACCACGACCCACTTGTAAGCCCAAGTGGAGGGCCGTATAGGGTTGTCTTGTTCGTTCCATACCTTGTACGTACAATCTTTAGGGCGACCAAAAGGAATGCGTTCCCAACTCCATACAAAAAGCAGGAGCATACAACTACCGATTCTGTCGTCTTTTGAGGACCTACGACAAGTATCGTCCAACTGCACATAATGGCAAACATGGTTCTGATAAGGGCAACGGTGCATTCGTAATGTAGAAATGAAATAACTATGAAGAAATGATTACCTGCCGGTACAAGTAGACCAGTGTCGTTGAACCCCAACTAAAGTTGTTGTAGAGGACGGTCAACGCCTTGAGCGACATCCATTGAGCCATCCTGCCACCGCCATTAGCAAAGAGAGTCCTAGAGATAACATACCACATGTAAACGTGAGCATACATCTAGACCACATATTCATTAGCGTCCTCAAGGCAATGCGAAAAGTTTGCTACGATCCATGTGTAACGAGCGCCAGCTGTGACTCTTTCTTTCTATTCTCCATCTGTTAGCCCCTCTGCAGGAGCCATACCAATGAGGGCCTCCATCTGTTGGCGCCACCCATCAACATCGGTGCTCATACACAAAGGCTTCCCCTCGATAGGATGTGCGGTGATCATGGACACATCATGAAGTGTCACCGTCATCTCCCTTGTCCGTAGTTGGAAACTGTGCGTCTCCGGCCTCCACCGATCCACAAGTGAGGTGATTGTTGTAGCGTTCAGGTTTGGCGTCGAGCGGCTGGCAAGCTGAATAAATGGGAGGAGTCATGTCATCTCGATGTACGGTGTGTAGCGCTCATCGTACGACATGACATTGGACAAAGCCCCGTGAGACCGAAGCTTCAAGGGCAATAGATTCAGCAAACATACAAGTCATAGTATTACGTCATGTCTAGTTGAAACAAACAAAAATTACAAACTACCGACTACTATGCTTCTTACCATATTCTTCTCCGACATCAAGTAGGACCGGTGTTAAAAGTAATAACAATTATCGAGAAGCCACACCATCTACATATTTCAAACAATAGACATATGTGAGCATTATTTTATACACAGTTTCTAACCACATATAAGCAAAGTAAAACACTTCATATTTTATAGGAGCATGATACACAAATCTCAACATTCATATATGTTCATCTCAACATTCATACATACTCATCTAGGAATTCCACAAATCACAAATCACAATACCCAAACTAGGGTTCCACAAATTAAAAATCTCAACATTCATATATGTTCATCTCAACATTGAACAAATCATCTCAGAATTTACATACTCATCTAGGAATACTCATTCAACTACTAAGCTAGCAAATTATATACTCATCTAGCACAAATCCAAGCAAAACAAGGGTTTGACCCAAACTCACAAATCTGGAAATTTTTAAAGAACGTTTGGATAGAAAGAAGGGGATTGGAGGAGATTACCTTCTAGGAGCATTTGGGGATGAAATCCACGGGAGAAATCGTCGGGATTGAGAGATTTAGGAGAGGGGATTGCGCTGGGGAGAGGGGAGAACCGCCGCTGCCCTCTCTGTTCTGGAAACAAATGGGGCTGGGTGGGGGGAAGGGCTGGGCCACGGCGGTTAGTAAACGCTAGTGCATCGCCTTAGCCCTTGGCGCTGCACGGGGGAGGACAGCACCGTTGCCTTAGGCACTGCACATGAAGGCATAATGCCTACGCGCTAGGCGTTGCACAACGGGGGTGGGGTCGGGCCTGGCCCCGGGGTGCCACGCTGGCCGGGAGTGCAGCGCCTGTCAGGTGGGCGTTGCACTATGGAGTGCAGCGCCGCTCTGTCGGGCGCTACACAAAACGGTCATGCGGGTGAAATTGTTTCGTCCACGGTGCACTTTGTGAATTTGTTGCGTTCACAAGTCATTTTTGTGTAATTTGCCCCCGAAGACACTGTCTGTGTAGGAAAGTAATTGATTGCGACGCAAAAACCCATTCGTTGGCTGTGTGGGACCTTGTTTGTTGGCCAAAACAGAAAGGAGGATTAGGAGTTCTAGATCTTAAATTGCAAAATATGGCCCTCCCCCTCAAATATATTCATAAATTCATACATAAATAGGACACGCCTTGGGTTATGCTGGTTTGGAATGCATACTATGATGTAGTACCCCTACATGGAAAGCAGATTTGTGGGTCTTTCTGGTGGTGTGACGTTTTCTCTCTTATGGACATATATAGAGGGATCACTACTTGTATACCGAGAGCTGGTGACACAATACTTCTTTGGAAAGATATGTGGTATGGAGAACAAACTTTAATGGACTCATACAACCACCTTTTCTCGTACGCACAGAATGAAGACATGTCTCTAGCTCAATTCCATGCAAACACTGATCCGGCAACGCATTTTAACTTGATGTTGTCCATGGAGGCAAGAGAGGAGCATGATGTCTTAGCTCAAACAATTAATGCCATATCTCTCGATCCCATGGAGACAGATGAGTGGAGTTCAAGCCAAGGAAATACTACAAGTTTATGTTTAGGAATGTAACTGCCACACACACACACACACACACACACACACATCACAAAGATATGGAAATTCAAGTGCATCATGAGACACAAAGTGTTTGCTTGGCTTATGTTGCTGGAGAGAGTGAACGCAAGAGACATGCTGCACATACGACACTTTTTCATTGGATAGGACCACTCTTGTCTCTTGTGAAATACTTCCAGCCTGGAAACAAATAAACACCTATTCTATGAATGCCCATTCGCCATAATATGTTGGGATATTAGTGGAATACAATGGAATAATTCTAGAGAAACGCAACAAATGTTTGATCAAGCTAGACTTGCATGGCATAAACCCCTATTCAAAGAGATTACCACCCTAGTAGCATGGAACACTTGGAAGCAAAGAAACAAAGTGCTCTTTGATTATGCTCAGGCCTCACACTTCGACTGGCTTAGAATGTTTAGAGTTGACCTGGCAATCCGGGTAGACCCTGAGAAGACAACTTTCCTAGAAGAGTTCTCTTCATCCTCGTACTTTGATCTTATTTTACTTGGGGATGTAATCTTCTCACAACCCTGCCTTTGGGCTATGTAAATACCTTGTAACTTATTCTACTTTTATTGAAACAAGGTGGGAGCCTCTCCGGCTGTTTTAACCGTTCAAAAAAGCACACCCCCATCAATTTTATTTGGGCTCTTCTTCTCCATTATCTTTCTGCGCTTTATCAAATCCATCATGTCCACTAAACTCTAAATCTGAGTAGCAGCGCGACATTTCCCCATTCTCTTTCCTGTCGCTCCTTCTACATCGCAGGCCCCAGCATCGACCTACACCGGAGTTCCCTCCTTTCGAAAAAATCTGGAGGCATGCCAGATGACACTTGCCTTCTACCAGCAACAAAAATAATGGAATAACGGAGGTAATATTAGTTCATCTATATTTGTAGTTAGGTTTCACAATTTTTCTAAGACTTGTTTGTAGCTAAATATTTTCGCTCGACGTGCACTGCTCACGTTGTTCGGACTAAAGGAAAATATGCCACGACCGTAAACCTTAAAGTAATCCCTGTTTTTCTCTGATGCTTGCAGAGGATTTCAATGAGACGACGGTATGTTTATACAACAATATAACTTCTTGAGCAACATTTTACTGTGTTTATGTTACTTATTTTTTATCAATAATAATCTGCTTCCTATACTTGAAAACTTTCGCGTCTACCATTTTACAATTAATCCGCATTTGTTACCAAATTTTTCTCACAATACATAATTACAATTTGCAGTAGTTACTTAAAATATTATCACAGATTTCATAATCTTCTTACTTATTGCTTATTACAAACAGTATTATCTGGGTTCAGAAATATAAGATGTTCTAATTCTTTCTGTAATCAGTTCACTTACTTACTTCAATCTATATGTTGTATCTATTGAAATGTGTGACATAGCCATTAATGGTAAGCATACCGTTCCCAAATTAGAATCACTATTTGTATACTCACTGGCATTCATTAGTGGGCTTAATTATTTTTTCGTCATTTTTTGCATATTAATCCCGTGTTTTGCAAGAAAAAATATTGTGACAAAGTGGGCATTTGCATATCTGAAAGGAAGACTCGTAAAGTTGATCTGTAGACAGAAGAAGGATTTATTTTTGTTGTGCAACTCACGAATGCACATGTTAAAACGCTTTTCATGGTAACAGCCGGAAAGAAATTGCCAAAGTGTACCAATTTAAAGTTCGTACACAATTGCACTTCACTCTCAGTGATCGTGGTCTTCATATCCCCGTCGATTTGCAGAACAGTCCAATCACTAACCCATGTAAGTTTTTAAACATGTACTTCCTCAATTACATGATTATTTTTTTACGCTTATTTAAAATTTGAAGTAATGCAACAGTAACAATTATTCAATAGAGGCAATACATACAAGTACAAGCTTCTACATTATAATTGGACTAACTCACAGATTGTTTCTATTTCGACTAATATATTGGATATTCAATTTGGCTCTAGGGAGCACATGCTCATGCGTGCCAAAAATGTTATTTACATTTGCAAATGTCAAAAAAAAAGAAAGAGTAAATGTGCTCATTCTCACACCCAAATACTACCCATAAATTTTCAGGGGAAAACTTACTATATTAGTACTACAATAGTACGATATGATTATTGAACATTTAACGCTGGATACACTTTCCTGGAAAAGATTACACACATTATTGGAGAAATATTCGGCATTAGACTCAAATATTCTTTAAGCATTTAAAAGTTTTTATGTGTTTCTTGCTAATTAAATCATTGGTCACTAGTTAATGTTGCATTCCTCCTTCACTCTACTCAGTTATTGTTTCTGATTACGTTCAGACAAGTCCTTTTGCACATCGTCATTAAATTTTAGATCTAGTCAAATCCCACAAAAAATTTGATTGATTTTCTAATCAATTGAGAGTTACAGGGCTGATTTGCAGTACTCTACTGCTTAACCGTGCATGCATGCATGCACACGGCCGGACTTGGTCAGCGCTGCCTCATGGACGCCTCGCACTGGGCGGGGGCCGTCCACCGGCGCCCGGCGGTCGTCCTCTCCGGCGGAGGTAGGCTCGTGTAGTTATTCCAGTCGGCGGCGACGTTCCTGAGGTCGTGCACCTTGTTCTCGAGCCCGATGCAGCAGTTGGCGTGCATGGTGCACACCCGGTCCATCTCGCCGTGGAGCTGGCAGAAGCCGTCGAAGAGCGCCGTCTCCAGGAACACGAACCTGATCCGCAGCTCGCCGCCCGCCAGCTCGCCCTTGATCTCGTCGAACACCGCCTGGTCGTGGGTCGGCGGGAACCGCGACCTCGCCGCCCGCCACCGCCGCAGCATCTCCACCGTGCGGTTGGTGGACTTGACGTAGTAGAAGCCAGTGTTGGGCGCGTTCGTCAGGGCCTCGGCGTCGCCGTTGAACCGGTCGGTGGAGACGGCCATATCGGCGTACAGGCCGATGTGCCGGAACGGGTTGCGCAGCCACATGATGTCCACGTCGGTGAAGAGGTAGTTGTAGCCGAGCTGGAGGACGCGCTGCTGGAGCTCGAGCTTGGCCCAGACGAGCTCGAGGTAGCTCTTGGTCATGAAGCGGTTGGCGGAGCTGACGTTGGCGGAGGTGACCTCGAGCAGGTAGCAGTACGGGTGCACGGCCTCGCAGTGCGCAAGCGCGCCGGCGTCGACGGCCACGATGAGGGTGTGGTTGAGGAGGTGCGCGATGCCCTCGCCGTTGTTGAACCCCTCGCGGAAGAGGTCGAGGAGGGAGCCCGGCCGCGACCACGCCTCGTTCACCGACGTGATTATCACCGTCCCGTCGTCCGTGGCCACCCTCGGCAGCAGCTCCGCCAGCCCCGGGAACACCCTCTCCTCCGTGTCCGTGTGGTTAACATGGATCATCTGCTGATGAGCTGATGATCCGTTGTTGTTCTTGTTCCCCAAGGTGGATATGCTGGCCAGCCGCTCGCCGACCCGGTCGGAGGCGATGAAGAAGAGCAGGAGCGTGGGGAGGAGAGCTCCGAGGAGGAACGAGACCGAGTGGCCGCCGCCGCCGCCGCCGTGCTGCTTTCTCGGGCTGCCCACCATATCCATCGACAGGGGGAGAAGGTACGTTGTGGAAGCGGACACGAATGGGAACTACGTGCCACCGTACGTAGTACTGCCGGTGTTTTTAAAACGAAACCTCTCTCTGCTCCGCAGGACGTACGCGTATTGATCACTTCAAAGTTCAAAACGACGACCATATATACAGCCTGATGTGTGCGTGCCAAATGACTAGTCTTCCTTCCGTTTCGATCCAACGTAGCTTTGTCTTCAGGCGCATGCATGCACTGCCCCTTGTCTTGGTCGTGAATCGGTAAAACAACGGCACACGCCACATGGTTAGTACCGGCTTTGCTACATCAACGGCACACCCCACCAGTTGAAATCAAGGGGGTGCGGTTAATTAGGAGGGAAAGGTTATTTAGCCCAATCACAAAAGGACAAGTCAGCTGATCCGTAAAATCCTGCAACTTTTCAACGAGGAGGAACGTATACCAGTACGTAGCATGGAGTTGCGTGCTTTGATCTCTCTCGGACGGAACCGTCAAACTGGCTACGTAGTCAATATCTAGCGCGCGTGCAGATTTTCGACCGGCCGGCCAGATCCTGAAAGGCAAAAGTCGCTGAGCCTTGAGGTACAAGGATTGAAGCTTGACAGCAAAGTTCAAAGTCTAGTCAACCTAAAGTGCAAACGCAACGTTTCCCTCTTTGGCGCCTCTTTCCCGGGCTGTTCTTTGACAATGACAACGGTTCTACGCTTTCATTTATGCTAGTAGGAGAGAGCTTCGCTACACATACAGATTAATTTTACAGAATTAAACTTACACTAGTAAGAAAAACGGTGATCGAGGTCGAACGAAAACGACGTTCGATTGCCCTTTAATATTAGAGATGATGTGAGACGGCACCATCGGTTGGATTGGACATCAGCAATGCTTGGATGCAGTGTTGCCTCTATGCTAAGCGTTCAAACCTGCAATGTGTACCTTCTTTTTTACTCCTTCCGTCCATAAATATAAGATGTTCTAACTTTTTCTAAATCAAATATATATACACATTTTAGTATGGTTATTCATTCATTTTAGTTTGTATGTCCATATTAAAATATCCAAAAACATCATTACATTTGTAGACCGAGGGAGTAGTATTTATATCAATCAACAAACTCCACCAGTCAGATTTTATATAGGGACACACATGTAGGACCAATATATTATTTTAGTCAAACAAAAGGCTCGGAGGCTGCATCTTGCCTTAGAGACAGACGCTAGGCTTTTTTGCCTAGAGGCTCTCGGATAAGCTCAGTGGCAAAATAATACGGCCTCGGTTTGACGGATTTCCCACTACCTAATTTTCCTAGCCATGCAACCATGACACTTAAGCAACTATGCATGCAAGACATAAATAACATTTTTTGCATTACTCTACGCATGCAATGGTGCCACATCATCAATTCATGCATATTAGTCATAAGTAGTTTTTTGCATTAGAGTTCATCCTTCATATTTTGTTAGAAATTACATTTTTCAACTATATTTTTCACTCTCTTTTTATACGCTTTGTATTTTATTCCTAAATAGCTACAACCCACTACCTAATTTTCCTAACCATGCAACCATGACACATAAGCAAGTATGCATGCAAGACATAAATAACATTTTTTGCATTACTCTACGCATGCAATGGTGCCACATCATCAATTCATGCATATTAGTCATAAGTAGTTTTTTGCATTAGAGTTCATCCTTCATATTTTGTTAGAAATTGCATTTTTCAACTATATTTTTCACTCTCTTTTTATACGCTTTGTATTTTATTGTTTTTAAGCTTACATTGGCTTTCCATTAGTTTTAGATTTTTTTTATAGCAACTATTTATCCATTTTTTTAGCAACGTTCCCGCAGCAACGCGCGGGGCATCATCTAGTTTCCTATGTTTTCGAGAAAACTACACATCCACTGGTAGAAAACGGACCTTTCGTCTGTAGCTTTAGTCCCGGTCGGGTTTAGAACCTCCCGGTTCCAACGGCTAGGAGCGGACGGGGGCAGGGCCACCTCTAGTCCCGGTTCGTGAGGGACTTCTAGTCCCGATTGGTGACACCAACCGGGACTAGAGGGTTGTGTCAGGGTTGCGCCAGGCTGGGGCCCCCGCGAGACCCTTTAGTCCCGGTTGGTGTCACCAACCGGGACTAGAGATGTACCTTTAGTCCCGGTTTGTATCACCAACCGGGACTAAAGATGTCCCTATATATAAATGCTTCTTCCAGCCCGAGCCCAGGCTCTCCTTTCTCTCCTCTCTTTTCCCTTCCCCTAGCTCGATCTCATCATCCATTGTTGCCAAGATTTGTCAAGATTGGAGGCACCCCATCGTTCTAAAAGGTTAGCAACTTCATCCTTTCATCCCTCATTGCTAGTTTAGCTCGTTTCATGCTCTATAAGTATAGTGATTTGTGGGTTTTAGTTTTGGAGCAATTGTGTGAAGTTTATTTGATTTATATGCAATTTGAGCTCAAATTAACTTGTATAATTTTTCTTACTTGTATGATTGTTTGTTATATATAGTGCCATGGTTTTGATATCCGTCCCCGTCGGCCCTCGTCCGGTTTATGATTCGGATGTGGTATATTATATTTTATAACTATTTTGTTTCATTTCGTGTTTTTATGACAATTATGCCCATCAAGTTGACATAGATATTTTTATCTAGGAGGTATGTGAACCAGAAATTGCAACCGACCCTCTTGTCGAGAAGTTAAATGTAGTTGAAAAAGAAAACGATTATTTGAAAGAAAAATTGAAAAGAATTGAAGAAGAGAAGATGAAATTGGAGTTGTATGTTGCCGATGTCGTCGATGATCACAAGATCAAGATGGATGCAATGCGCTTGAAGATTAGAAAGATTAGAAAATATGCCATTAATAAAGAGGCTTGGTATCATTATGTTGTTGGATCAATTATTACCTTAGTTACGATTTTGATCGCATTTGTTGTTGCATTTAAATGCTTTAGCTAGATAGTTGTATGTTTTTTATGAGAATAAGTGTGTATGAACTTTATCTATGAACTTGTATTAATTTGGTCACTTCGATGTTGTGTAATGAAGATGAGTTGGCAATGGATGTACGATGACCGACGCTCTCCCCAGTTCATTAATGCCATGCATAGTTTTCTGCGTGTGGCTGAGGCAAACAAGCGGGAAGGTTTTATGTGTTGTCCATGTGCTGTCTGTAAGAATGATAGGAATTACTCTACCTTAAAAGTCCTTCACATACACCTGCTTCAGTCTGGTTTCATGTCCGGCTATAACTGTTGGACCAAGCATGGAGAAAGAGGGGTTATAATGGAAGACGATGAAGAAGAAGAGGATGATGACAACTATCCTAGGTTCCCTGAATACGATGGTACTGCAATGGGGGAAGAATCTGAAGAAGAGGCATCATATGAGCCCACTGATGATCTTGGTCGGGCCATTGTTGATGCAAAGAGAAACTGCGCAAGTGAAAAGGAGAAGTTGAAGTTGCAGCGCATGTTAGAGGATCACAAAAATTGTTGTACCCAAATTGCGAAGATAACAAGAAAAAGCTGGGTACCACACTGGAATTGCTGCAATGGAAGGAAGAGAATGGTGTATCTGACAAGGGGTTTGAAAAGTTGTTGAAAATGTTAAAGAATATGCTTTCAAAGGACAACGAATTGCCCGACGGTACGTACGAAGCAAAGAAGGTTGTCTGCCCTCTAGGATTAGAGGTGCATAAGATACATGCATGCCCTAATGACTGCATCCTCTACCGCGCTGAGTACGAGAATTTGAATGCATGCCCGGTATGCGGTGCATTGCGCTATAAGATCAGCCGCGATGACCCTGGTGATGTTGAGGGCGAGCGCCCCAGGAAGAGGATTCCTGCCAAGGTGATGTGGTATGCTCCTATAATACCACGGTTGAAACGTTTGTTCCAAAACAAAGAGCATGCCAAGTTGTTGCGATGGCACAAAGAAGACCGTAAGAAAGACGGGATGTTGAGAGTACCCGCTGATGGGTCACAGTGGAGAAAAATCGAGAGAGTGGCCGGATTTTGCAGATGACGCAAAGAACTTATGGTTTGGTATAAGTGCATATGGCATTAATCCTTTTGGGGAGCAAAGCAGCAATCATAGCACCTGACATGTGACTCTATGTATCTATAACCTTCCTCCTTGGTTGTGCATGAAGCGGAAGTTCATCATGATGCCAGTGCTCATCCAAGGCCCTAAGCAACCTGGCAACGACATTGATGTGTACCTAAGACCATTAGTTGAAGAACTTTTACAGTTGTGGGATTTAAAAGGTGTACGTGTGTGGGATGAGCACAAACATGAGGAATTTGACCTACGAGCGTTGCTGTTTGTAACCACCAATGATTGACCTGCTCTTAGTAACCTTTCAGGACAGACAAACAAGGGATACAATGCATGCATGCACTGTTTAGATGAGAGTGAAGGTATATATTTGGATAAATGTAAGAAGGTTGTGTACCTGGGACATCTTCGGTTTCTTCCGATCAAGCATCTCTTGAGAAAGAAAGGCAAGCATTTCAAAGGTGAGGCAGATCACCGGAAGAAGCCTGGCCACCGTACTGGTGATGATATACTTGATATGGTCAAGGATTTAAAAGTAATCTTTGGAAAGGGTCCTGGCGGTCAATCTGTTCTGAATGACGCTAATGGACACGCCCCCATGTGGAAGAAGAAATCTATATTTTGGGAGCTACCCTATTGGAAAGTCCTAGAGGTCCGCTCTGCAATCGACGTGATGCACGTGACGAAGAATCTTTGCGTGAACCTGCTAGGCTTCCTGGGCGTGTATGGGAAGACAAAAGATACACCGGAGGCACGGCAGGACCGGCAACATATGAACGAAAAAGACGGCATGCATCCAAAGCAGTATCAAGGTCCTGCCAGCTACGCTCTTACCAAAAAAGAGAAGGAAATCTTTTTTGATTGCCTGCTCAATATGAAGGTCCCGTCTGGCTTCTCGTCGAATATAAAGGGAATAATAAATATGGCGAAGAAAAAATTCCAAAACCTAAAGTCTCATGACTGCCACGTGATCATGATGCAATTACTTCCGGTTGCATTGAGGGGGCTTCTACCGGAAAATGTTCGATTAGCCATTGTAAAGCTATGTGCATTCCTCAATGCAATTTCTCAGAAGGTAATCGATCCAGAAATCCTACCAAGGTTACAGAATGATTTGGTCCAATGTCTTGTCAGTTTCGAGTTGGTGTTCCCACCATCCTTCTTCAATATTATGACGCACGTCCTAGTTCACCTAGTCAAAGAGATTAGCATTCTGGGTCCTGTATTTCTACACAATATGTTCCCCTTTGAGGGGTTCATGGAAGTCTTAAAGAAATATGTTCATAACCGTGCTAGGCCGGAAGAAGCATCTCCAAGGGCCATGAAACAGAGGAGGTTATTGAGTTTTGTGTTGACTTTACAAGAATTAATTTCATTCTGTAAAATTGAATCTCTCAACTAATTTTTCAAAATGAAAATTAAAACTCCTAAAAAAAGAAACAAAGGAAAAATGTATAAAACTAAAAGAGTTAAACAGAATCTATTTTGATTAAAACACCTATTTAAACTATCCTAAAAATTCCCAAATTGAACATACTGATAAAACATACTAATATTAAATAGCAGGAAAAAGAATCACTCAAAATCTATTTTTAAACTAAAGTTATTCACAAACTAGTGATTCGCACAAATTTCAAAGAATTCAAATTTAAACTATTCAAATTTGAAAACTACTGGCACTAACAGAAAGTTTATAATTTGTTTGACCTAAAGCAAAAAGATTCATTCAAAAACTCTAAAAATTCTAACAGTTATTCAAAATCAAAAAACACACACTATCCTGTTTAGAAAAAGATAATAAGAAAAGAAAAAATCCCCTCACCAACCGGGACTAAAGGTCCTTTTTGGCGGCAACCTTTAGTCCCGGTTGGTCTCAGTCCCGGTTGGTGAGACCAACCGGGATTAAAGGGGCCTGCCAGTGGGCCAGGCGCCCCCCCCCCCCCCTTTAGTCCAGGCTGGTGGCTGGAGCCGGGACTAAAGGTCTCTCCTATATAAACTCCCTCTTCTCCCGGTGCTAGCCACCGCCCGGGAGAAGGATCACTTCGACGCCGCCAGGCTGCCCAAAATCGCACCGACGCTGTCGCCGTCGCCGCTCCTCGACGCCGCCCTCCTCCTTGCCACCCTCCTTCGTCGCCATCACCGCCCCTCTCGCCGGTAAGGCCTCTTCTCCTCCCTCTATCCCCGTCGGCCCCGCCTCCGCCTCCGCTAGATGCTCGCCCCCGCCCACCACAGCGCCACCGCCGGCCCCGCCTCCGCTGCTCGCCCCCGCCCACCGCAGCGCCGCCGCCGGCCCCGCGCCGCCGCCCCCGTGGGTTGAAATCAAGAGAATTTAGTTGTTTTAGAAGTCTTCGAGAATTGTATGTGCTAAAGTTTAGTTGTATTGTGCTAAAGTTTTAGATAAGTTGTATTGTGCTAAAGTCTTTGAGAAATTAAGAGAATTTAGTTGTATTGTGCTAAAGTTTTAGATAAGTTGTATTGTGCTAAAGTTTTGAATATATGCTCCAGTTGTAGATAAGTTGTAGATAAGTTGTATTGTGCTAAAGTTTTGAATATATGCATTTAGTTATTTGTGCTAATGTTTTATTTGTGCTAAAGTGCTAAAGTTCCAGTTGTAGATAAGTTGTTTTAGTTGTTTTAAACCCTTTAGTTGTTTTAGCTGCTAAAGTTTTATTTGATTATTTGATATGCACTTATGTAATGTGTTTGGATTTATCTAGTCTAGCTATCGGTCTTTCAAAATTTAAATCAAAATTTGTGGATGAAATTTATCTAGTCTAGCTATCGGAATTTGTTCTCGACGTCGATGATGCCCGGCCCGCATCCTCGTCGTCGACTCGGCGGCGACATCCTTGAGAGGCGCCATGTCCGGGACTGGGCTCCGTCGGGCTGGCACTGGGAGGTGCTACCTTCCAGGGCGTGCAGCTTGGTGAGGAATCGGGGTCTCGTCGTCGACCCAGAGGTTCTTTGGTGGCGGTCGCGTGGGCCACTATCGGTGCGGAGGGAGCCGGCCCCCGTGGAGGTGGTATGTCGCCGTGTCAGGGAGGAGGACGAGCACGTCCGTCGCTACATGGTTGCATTGGATGCCAGGTTCTCCAATACCTAGCAGGTTCTTCAGGGATCTCACCCGAGTTATGATCCTGTGATGGTTCCTTCTCTTTGGGTGTCCACCGCACGCGGCTCAGGAACCGCGAGTCAACTGGATTATTCGATAATATTCGATCTGTATTAGTGATATTATATGATAATATTCGAGATCTATTAGTGATAATATTCGAGATGCATTAACTGGATTATTCGAGACGATGTATTAGTGATATTATATGATAATATTATATGATCATATTGTTGCATTGCTGTGTATTGATTGCATCTCCGGTATTGTTCTTCTCGATACTATGATTCTAATTGTTTTATCTTTCTTCTGGATTAGTTAAGCTATGGATGATAGCGGCAGAGACCATGATCAAGAGGATATCATGTTCGACATGATACGCTGCCCCCCGAAACGAAGAGAATGAAGAGGTAGATGATGGCTCACAATATCTTAACGCATCCGGTGAGGGAATTGAGGAAGAACCAAGAGACCAAGGGGAAACAAACAATGATGGTGAAGAAAATTTTCTCCAATTAACAAAGTCCGGCGAGGTATATATATTAGGCCTCTGGTGATCATTAGATGTATTAGTTGATTTGTATATATATATATATATATATATATATATATATATATATTAATGAATCTTTCTTCTTCTTTTAGCCCTCCGGTTCGAGCAAATCTTCTACAAGCAGAGTAGTACGAGGCCAGGCCAAAAAGTTGCCTGATGGCATAAAGTACAACCTTGATGAATTCAAAGTAGATGGCGAACCGATTGCTCCTTAAACAATGCCCGTAGATTTATAAATCAATGCAGAGTTATTGTTAGGGACACCATCCCGATCACCGTTCAAGAATGGAATAAGCCAAAGGAAGGTCGAGGAGTTTCTTATGTTAACGAAAAAGCGAAAGATGGTCTTTGGGAAGTGCTAATATCACATTTCAACCTACCAGAGGGTTTCACAGATGGCGATCGGTTGAAGGTCAAGTAGTGGGCTCTTAAGAAGATGTCCACACAATTCCAGACCTGGAAGAAAAGATTATACGCCGAATACGTCAAGGCAAAAAGGAAGACTCCAGAATTCACTGGAGCACTAGAGAAGGCAAAAGATCACCGGGACGAATTTGTGAAGTACAAGGAATCGGATGAAGCTAAGGAAAGATCGAGAAAAAAAAAAGATAAATGCTGACAAAAAAAGTATCACCATGTTCTGGGGCCAGGTGGCTACAAGACAGGCATGCCTAACTGGGATTTATCTGAGGCCCAGATGCTTGCTCAAGGGGTCATTCTAAAAACACAGAATTGGCCCGAGAGGGCCAGGACATGGTTTTATGCGCATGGGAGAAAGTTGGATCCAAAAACTGGGGAGATTATTGAACTGGCATCTCTTAAAGAAGCCTCGGAGACTTTACTTAAAGCAATAGATGATGCTCAAAAGGGGGTGTACATCCCCGAGAGAGAGAACGACGAGCTTACACGCGCCCTCGGGAATCCTGAACACGGAGGACGAACACGAGGCAAAAGGCGTTGTCCCGTGGGTTCAGGGGTTTGCGGACTGGAACGACACTTACAGAAGTTGTCAGGGAAAAAAGAAGCAGGATGCAGATCGGCTTCAAAATTTAGAGAGAAAGAACGCGGAGTTGGAACGCATTTGTAAGCGGCATGACGAGCAACTGGCCACCATTAGCCAGCAAATTCCGTCTACGCGGCAGGAGCAAGCTGTAGATCCACCATTGGATAGTACAGTCCCGTCTTTGCAGAAAAGCAGTGTGGGTTCCACGGGGGTCCCGGCCGATGATGCACTGCTGGCTCGCTACCCCGTGGATGATATCGAAGAGAGGATAAGTTGTGAGCTACACATAAAATTGAAGAACATATCCATGAAGGTGGCGGTCGACTTTGCTTTACCGAATGCACGTGAAGCAACCATCCATGGCAATCCGATTCCAGCTGGCTATGCTCGTGTCGGGGTGGACAAAGTTCTGTCGGAATATGCCCCACTCAAGCTTGACTTCCCTGGAGGTGAAGGGGAGCGGACACTGGGAGAAGTCATACGTGGTGTCATTGTATGGAGAAAGGAATGCATCGTGTTTCCAAACTCGGCGCCAAGGCCACCGACTCCTAGCAATACACCTCTAAGTCCGCCGCGTCAGCCGACTCCACCCCACCTCGATATGGAGCCCAGCTCGATTCCGCCATATCAATCTGCGCCGCGTCAGCCAACTCCACCCCTTATGTCCCAGCAATAACAGGGCCTAAAGCGGAAGAGAGCACCAAAGAAGAAACCCGAGCCTGCTGCGAAAAAGAAGTTAGCTTACAACATGAATGATGAGGAAAATCCTACGATCGTGACTGCCCAAGTGAAGGCCCATTTTGCACCGAAGGCGCCCCCGCCGCCAAAGGAAAAAATACCGGAGAAACATGTACTGAATAGGCCTTCGGACTATGAACGCGCTATTACCAAGTCATATCATGAACAAGTGCAAAGCTCGTCGACAAATACAAGTGGTAATAAAAGCGGGAAAACAGTTCCCCAGCTCGGAGAACAGGCAGTGCAGTCGATCCCCCCGCTTAAGGTGAGTACCGATAAGGTAACGGCCAACGTTGCTAAAGAATTTGGTTGCACTGTTGAACAACTCCGAGGCACCAAGGAATTCCCCATGGCTGAATTAGCAAGGAAATATGTTGTGACGCCCCCAATTTGACCGTACGCTAATCATACACGCAAATGCGTATGACCAAGATTAGGGACTCACTGGAAGATATCAAAACACAACTCTAGACACAATTTAAGGTCCTACAAGCTTCATATTACAAGCCAGGGGCCTCGAGGGCTCGAATACATAAGCTCGACATAAACACGAGTCAGCGGAAGCAAATAATATCTGAGTACAGACATAAGTTAAACAAGTTTTGCCTTAAGAAGGCTAGCACAAACATAACAATGGATCGAAAGAGGCGAGGCCTCCTGCCTGGGAACCTCCTATCCTACTGTTGGTCGGGGGTAGCCTCCACGTAGTAGTAGGCTCCGGCGGTGGTGTAGTAATCGTCTCCGGCGTACTCCATCTCCTGGGCTCCGTCATCTGAACGCGGTACTCGTATCGAGGGGGGAAAGAGAATGCAAAGCAGCGATGAGTACTCATCCAAAGTACTCACAAGACTGACATCAGAACTATGCTAAGTATGCATCATTATCAAGGGAATGGGGGGTTATATCTGGACTGACTGCAGAAAGCAAGAATGAGAAGGGGAAGGACTAGTCCTATCGAAGACTAGCGTCTTCAACATCTTGCAGCATTAGAAGAGTGTAGATTGGTAACTCATATGTAACAGTATCATTGTAGCAATTTTATTAAGTAACCACGCCCAGAGATCCTTCCTCGACTCCCGTGAGAAAGCAACCTCGAAGCCAACATTCATTTCAAATTAGCACTTTTAATTATATTAGCTCGGGATACAACTCCAAGTCGTCCTGTTACCGTGGACACGGCTATTCGAATAGTTAATTTCATCCCTGCAGGGGTGCACCACGTTTTCCATCACGCTTGATCACCTTTGGCCGGACACACTTTCCTGGGTCATGCCCGGCCTCGGAGATCAACACGTCGTTGCCCAACCTAGGCTCAACAGAGAGGCCAGCCCGCCGGTCTAAATCCTAAGCGCGCAGGGGTCATGGGCCCACTCACCCTTTGCACTCCTGCACGATGCGAGGGCGGCCGAGGTCAGTCCTAGCATCACTTAATACAAGATCAATGCCGTTGTGGACCACTCGGGCGCGCGCCGCTCCATTGCTGACATCCGAAGAGCTTCGGCTGATACAACGACGCCGAGTACCCATAACTTCTCCCACGTGAAGGTTAGTGCGAAAAAGGTCAAATGACCAACTCAGATCAAATACCCAAACCATTAGCATTTTATTAATTGCGGTGACGAGCGCGATACACGATATGTGGTCCCGTCGCCCCGTCTCAAGGTCTTGTGGCAAGGGCCAAGAATGCCCGGCCACGCCCCGTCATATTACACCAACACCCTCCGGTCATCCTGACCTCATCATGTATCCTCCGGTCATCCTGACCTCATCATGTATCAACAGTAACGTAAATGTAACCGTGTGTATATAACACCAAGGGGGAAAACCGAGGAATCACCCTCGATGGATCCCACTCAATGTAACCGTCAAGGTGACCAGAGAGAATTCACCCTCGATGGTCTACGCTTGAGGGGTTGCACGACAGAGTCGTCGTCGGGAGTGGTGAAGGAGGAATCACCCTCGATAACCACGACCGACTAGCTACACTACAGAGTTAGCATCATGAGTACTTCACGAGGTGTCACCCTCGGTACTCGATAGTAGCTCTGCAGAGTCGTACAACTAAGGGGTGTGCGGTGAATGTGACGGGCATGGCTTGTCGGTCGGTTGACCGAGTCTTCAAGTCTTCGAGTCGTCGTTGAAAAGCAGGGGCAACTGGGGCTACGGGGTCAAAGGGGATCACTATCCATCCTATACTAAGCAGGTGATATGAAAGCAGGTACAGTAGCAGTTTATCAAAAACAGGCTATGCATCAGAGTAGGAGCTACCTACAACAGTAGCAAAAACTACTACAAGCATGAGAGGGAAGAGATGGGCAATATCGGAATGATCAAGGGGGGGTTGCTTGCCTTGCTGCTCTGCTGCAAAGGCCTGATCATCAACGGCGTAGTCGTACCCGGCAGTAGCGTCAGTCTCGGGATCTACCGGTAAGAAGAGGGGGGAGAAACAATAATTATAAGGCAGACAGATGCACACGATGTATGACATGGCAATATGCAGAGCTAGGCATGCACTAACGCAGTATTACGAGCCGCAGACGGATCGGAAGAATATCTGACGATAATTTTCCGGGTCTCGGGCTACTACCCGACAGCTGAAAACGATGGAAAAGTTCCACGTTCATTATGATAGGAGCATGCGACAGACGAACGGACTGCGTATTCAGAACCGTGGGATTTTTCTAAACAACTTTCATGTATAAAATATTTTCATCCGAGTTACGGATTATTTTATATTAATTTTTTAAGTTTTATTAATATTCATAAATTAAATTGATTAAATTTAATTCAATAAACAGAATTATGACATCAGCATGATGTCATGCTGACATCAGCATGCCAACAGGGACACAGTGTTAATTAATGTTTAATTAAGTTAAACAGAATTAATTAGGGGGGTGGGACCCACATGTCATCCTCTGATTAAGTTAATTAATTAACATAAATAATTAATCAAGTTTAATTAGTTGTTAAAGGGCTGGGCCCCACATGTCATCCTAACAGAGTTATTTAACTAATCTAATTAACCTTTAATACCTAATTAATTAATTAATTAATTTACTAATTAACATTTTTATATATTTTTATTAATTCCCTTTTTTTAAAACGTTTAGGGGGCGGTGGGCCCCCTCTGTCATTGGGTCAGGGGAGGGGTTAGTGGGGCGTTAGCCCACTAACCAGATCGGGCGGTGGGGGGGGCAAGCCCCTTCGGCCAGGGGCCAACCGACGGCGTGCGGGGCCGGGGAGGCCAGCAGTGGCGACCGGCGGCGACTGGGCGGACGTCGGCGAGCAGGGTACGGCGGGGGCGCGCGGCCAGGGGCGTGCGGGGCGGTGAGCGGGCGCGTGGGGCCGCGGTGGGCGTGCGCGTGCGTGTGCACGAACGCGTGCGCGCGAGCGCGGCGAGGCGCGGCTGGGCGACGGGAGGGCGAGGCCGGCGCGAGGCGGGCGGCCAGTGAGCGCGGCGAGGAGCGCGGCACGAGGGGGGGAGAGGAGAGGCGAGTGGCGGCCGGGGCCTCACCGGCGCTGCGAGAAGGGGGGCGGCGAGGCTTCGAGAAGCCGTTCGGGGAGGGGGCGAGGAGGTCCGGTGGGGCGGGGGCGGCGAGGTGGCGCCGGCGACGACGAGTGGCAGTGGGGCGGCGAGGCGGCGGCGTCGGGGTCCGGTGGCGGTAGGGAGGCGACGTGGCGCCGGCGGGGAGGCGAGGAGGCCCGGGGCGAGGCGGATGGCGGCGGCGCGGTGGAGGGCGTCGGGGGCGCGCCGATGGTGGCGCCGGGAGGGTGCGCCGGCGAGGGGCCGCGTCGGAGGAGGGGGCGCCGGCTTCGGTCGGTTGGGGGGGAGGAGGGGCTGGATCCCCGATCCAGATCCAAGGGGGAGTGGGGAGAGAAACGTGGGGGGCGAGTGGGGCACGGGGGTGGCGGTCGGTGGTGGATGGGGGGGTTATACCCCGGGGATGGGCCGGCCTGGTTGGCCCGGTGGCCAGTTGGGCCGAGGCCTGTGGGAGGGTGGGGGGGCTTTAGTCCTTTTCTTTTATTTATTTTTTTAAAAGCTTTTCTATTTAAAAACTTTTTAGTTTTTAATAGATTTAGTAACAAATTAACCTTTACAAAAAAAAAGTGAACATGCCCCTTAATTGCAATGCAATATTTGGCATAGCCACAATAAATTGGAGGCCTTTTGAAAACAAAAGAAATCATTATAATACAAAAGGCATTTAAATAAAAGTTTTGGGCATCTACTAAATTGCTTTAGAGGCACCCAAATACTTGATAAAAAGTTGTTTCCAATTTTATAAAAGCCTACTGAATATTTGGAAAATATTCATGATTTTTATCTACTGATTTGCAAAACTTTCAAAACCATTATTCAATTGAAATTGAATTGCAACAGAAAAATGAGTTTGCATCTGATTCCAAAAGTGAACACATTAGGATTAGCAAAATGGATTAGCCTAACCCTCATGTCACTGTAGCTCAATTACAAGGATTGCTGTAGCAAGATCTCAGGGGTGTTACATATGTCCCCGGGGACACTCTGGTCAAACCTGAGCAGGTCGATCTTCTATCAACACAAATGCGAAGATTGCATGAGTGGTACATGAGAGAAGTAAATCAGGGGCGACGGATGCTCATGGTGAGGGTCAAGAAAGAGTAGTTCTTCAAAGAATCATTGATAATAATTGAGCTTTCAGAAAATTTTTAGTTATACAATCTAGACGCACTCGACAAATCTATCGTCAGTTGCTATTGTCTGTAAGTGATTTCTTTCTGTAATTTAAGTCTCTAGCTCAGCTCGTTCATTGCCTGTAATTATCCTCACTATATTCTTTTGTACGCTATTATGGAGAATGAAGATTCTCGATTGCCGAAAACAGGGAATCTTTGACATTGGGTTCATTGACCCATATATCATTCATGAAGTGGTGGTACAGAACTTCGCCGATGAAACAGGGGATAACTTGCTAATGTTTTTCAAGGAACAAAACACCAAAACAGATATACTATTTCCTTACAACTTCCAGTGAGTGTTACTGTATTGTACTACATATTCTATTTGGTTACTCGATGTTAAGTGTAGTTGAGTTATGCATGCCTGCTTATATAAACGTGTGCGCAGGTTCCATTGGATCCTGCTGGACATTAAAGTTGACGCTGGAACTGTTGTAGTCTTTGACTCACTAGGTAAAGACCAAGAACAATACAAAAGCTTGCATTCGATGCTCGACAGGTAATTTCAATTAGTATCGGCCTCTTTCGTTCATTTCCTGATATCAAGTAATTAATAACTCATTTATTCATTTTCTTTGCGGGGCAGGGTTTGGAAACGGTTCACCAAAGAGATTGTCGGTGATTGGAAAGAGAAGCTGACATGGCGACGGGGCAAGGTAATTAAGTAGTACTAGTTAGGTCCTCACACCTCTTTAATTCCAGTATCAATACCATTATCATGCTTGATTGTTATCTGATTGAATTCTATTCTCGCGTAGTGCATGAAACAAGCAAAGGGGACGAATTTATGAGCATACTACGTTTGCGAGACCATTCGCATGACGACCGAATGGCGTAGAGATCAAAGATCACTTCAGGTACGTAAACACTATTCACATTTTTTTATCATGATCTAATATATATAGACACAACTAATATATTCATATTGATCTCCTTCTTTAAATATGACAGAGATGCGGGATAGGCTCCTATCAGAGAATCGCCAAAAAGCAATTCAAGAGGAAATCGTGGGATTTTTGCTGGAGGAGGTCATAGATGAAAGAGGAGAATACCATTTCGGCTAATGTCTGCATGTAATGATCTGCAAACTATAGGAGAAATTGTATATACCAAATTGTGTGTGTGTGTGTCTATATATGTGTGTGTGTGTGTGTGTGTGTGTGTGTGTGTGTGTGTGTGTGTGTGTGTGTGTGTATGCATGCATGGTCGTACGAGAAATCATATGATATATGTATGGTCATATGAGAAATTATATTATATATGCATAACGTGTACAGTATGTAGTACCGTAAAATATGTTTGAAATGAAAAAGAATTGAATGGAAAACACAAAATGAAAAGGAAAAATAAACCATAAACCATAAACCCCTAAACCCCTAATCCCCAACCCAAAAAAAATCACCACCCTTTAGTCCCGGTTGGTGACACCAACCGGGACTAAAGGTCCTCCAGCCCCCGGCGCTCGCAGGCGGCCACGTGGAGGACTTTAGTCCCGCTTCGTGGCCAACCGGGACTAAAGGATGGGGGCCTTTAGTCCCGATTAATTAGTCCCGGTTGGCGAACTGGGACTAAAGGCCTCCGCCAACCGGGACTAAAGCCCGTTTCTCCACTAGTGATCCACTCAAAATTGAATTTTTACATAAGAACAAGGCAAGGCAAGTGCTTAGGATGGCATGTGCGACCTATCAAATTCTTGCATTACTCCTAATTCCTATGTTTTGGTTCCTCCAAACCGAATGAGCCCTACATTATGGATCTCAAGGTGGGAGTCTGTATGTGGGTCCGTGACTGCAAGATTTTTTACCATACTCTCTCGATTTCTTTTTACTTCGCATACAAGATTTGTATGAAGTCAAACTTCACCAAGTTTGGTCAAATTGATATTAAAAGATATCAACATCTATATTACTAAAGATATACAATATGAATTATTCCATGATGCATGTCGGTGTCAAAACCGGCGGATCTCGAGTAGGGGGTCCCGAACTGTGAATCTAGGATCGATGGTAACAGGGGACGAAGGAGACGGTGTTTACCCAGGTTCGGGCCCTCGTGAGGAGGTAAAACCCTACGTCCTGCTTGGTTGTATTGATGAGTATGAAGGTTACAGAGTAGATCTACCTCGAGATCAAATGAGCTAAACCCTATCTGAGTTGACTTGTCCCTCTACGAATTAAGCCCCTGGTTTATATAGACACCAGGGGTACCTAGGGTTACACATGGTCGGTTACCATCCGGGCATAGATACGCCCATTCTGACTTGGAGGACACACCAAGTCTTCGGAATATTCCCCCCTAAGCCTAGGGTCATTCTGTAGTCCGGCCTTCCTGAAGATGCCACAAGGCGGCCCACCAGGCCGAACCATAGGAGATAAGCCAACGGCCCGAGGACCCCTTAATCCCGGACTCCCTCAGTAGCCCCTGAACTAGCCTCCAACGCCGGTCTTCAGGACATCCAACTTCTTCGTACGTCCAAAGTGTTCGGCTTGCGGGGCGAGTTCCTTTCTTCACTGCATGCTTCGGCTAACCTTAGCTCGGCCTCCGATGACACCCTGCTCTCCGAACATACCTTGCTTAGCCTCGAAGGCCAAATGCCTGGGTCTGAATAGTGCCCTTCCTGACAACTTTCTTGACGAAAGGCTCAGACAGATGGCGGCTACTTAGCCAGTTACAAAAAACTCGATTCGTGGTTCGAGGCCGCCTCTTTATTGGCACGTCCAATCGTCATGAAGATCGTGCTCCATTTTTTATGGGATATGATCAATGATTTGGGCTATCCCACGCGCGCATAACGGGGCGGTCGCTTCGGGAACTGGTGCAGCTCGCGGCGCAGTAAGGGGACGCTTGGTATTACGGCCTTCCATAAAAGGGGGGAAAACATCCTCATAGATTTTCCACACTCCTCAGATTCGCTCTCTCAGGCCTCCCTTGCTCCGAGCGCACAGATCTATCCTTCCTCCAGCCCCTCCTAAGACACCCATCCCTCTTCCCCAAGCACGGCCATGGCCGGTTCAGGCTCACAAGGCAAGTGGGAGGCGTCGTGCGTCACCGAGGACGACATCCAGGAGCTGAAGCGCACCGGCTACCTTCCAGCCGACGTCGCCCACTGCGCCCCCGAAGAGGGCCAAGTAGTCCCTACGCCAAAGCCCGGGGAGCGGGTGGTGTTCATTCCCCCATTTCATCCGGGGACTGAGCTTCCCGCTGCACCCCTTTGTAAGGGGTTTGATGTTCTTTTACGGGTTGGATTTCCACGATCTTCCCCCAAACTCCACCGTGCACATTTCGGCCTTTATCATCATCTGCGAGGCCTTTCTGCAAGTCCAGCCGCAGTTCGTCTTATGGCTGAAGGTCTTCAACGTCAAGCAGAAGACCGTAAGCAGCCAGCACGCGGACTGTGGGGGGCGGTGATCAGCAAGCTCCCTCGGGTCCAGTGGCCGGAGGGCACCTTCATCGACACCATCAAGACATGGCAAAAGGAGTGATTCTATATTACTGAACCATGCGCCGCGGATTGGGCGGCCCCTCCTGAATTCAGATCTGGACCTCCCGCGAGGCTGACCTCGTGAATCAGGAAAGGGCTGGACTGGGGGTCAGCCACAGAGGTGAAAGCCCTGCAGAATCGCATCGAGAAGATGCTAGAAGCGAACGTCGGCCTGACCAACGTGGTCCAGGTCATGCTCCGTCGCCGCCTCCTCCCTTGCCAGCTCCGGGCCACACCGATGTGGGCCTATAAGTCTGACGACCCTCCTACCGCACTACCCGGGAGAAGCTGTGGAAGGCACTGTTCAAGCCTCAGGAGGAGTGGCCGGCCAAGGAGGAAGACACCGGCCTGGATGCCGAACACCCTCCGCTCAAGGTAAAGTTTCAACTTTTATCTTCAAGTTTAATCTTTCAGCAAGGATTTTAACCTCCCCTTCCCTGGTTTCCATAGGGCTGGCTAGCTAAGGTCGTGCGGATTAACGGCCCTGCCCTGCTGCCCGAAGCCCCCAGGTCAACCCTGTTGATGGCGATGCTCGTCGAGGCGTCGTATTCGGCGCCAGAGAAGAAGGACAAGAAGAAGAAGGGCGAGAAGAAGGAGACCCGAGATGGTCTTCGCCCAAGAGGTCCTCCGGACGCTAGGTCCGGAGAGACCCAAGCCTCCTCCGCTCACGAGGAGGAGCAGACGGAGGAAAGGGGGGAATCGATTCCCCCCAGCCAAGGAAGATGGCGGCATATGTGGATGCCAAGGAGGACCCAGCTTCCCCTTCTATGAAGAGGCCCTGCAGGGCCAAGGTGACCTTGCCCGACGTCAGCCCGGATTCTGATGAGGAATCCGAGGCGTTCGAGAGGATCCCGCGGAGGATCCCCAGGGCCAAGCCTGCGGCCCAGAGGTACCGATTCCGAATACATTGCTTATACAAGGTTTCTGTTACTGACCGGAATATGTCTTCCATATTGCAGCCCGACCCGTGACCTTCCGACCGAACAGGTCTCAGAGGAAGATCCCCCGCCAGCCGAGCTAGCGGAAAGCGAGACTGCGTCCCGCACTTCTCCTCGCTAGGACGCTGGAGAGGCCATGGAGGCGATATCCCGGCAGGCCCTTCCTCGGCCGAATACTGAGGGTGAGGAGGTCATGACCGAGGCCCAGACCTCGATGGCCGAAGACCAGGAGGCCGAGCCCCTCCTGGTAAACAAAGAGGGAGGCCGTGAGTCATCGGAGCTCCCTCCAAAGACGGCTCCGGAGACTACCAAGCCTCCGATATCGGCGATTCTACCTTCACAAGAAGGAGGAGCTGCGGTGCCGCCACCGGTGCCGCCCGTGACGGGGCAGGCCACAATCGGGTGGTCAGCCGCGATGGAGGAGGCCTTGCGCAGCTCCATCATCGCCGAAGACCACCGCATCCTTATGGGTGCGGTTCTGAAAGGCATTCAGTCCGTTGATAGCGGACTGAAGGAGGCCTTCGGTGGTCTCTTGACGGGCTTCAAGGTAAGCCATGTAATGCTCCTCTCTCTAAGCAAAATTTGTTTGTGAGGTATATATATTCCGGATAGGTATAGTAGCCCCCGAGCCCTGGGTGATTTTAGGAAACTTACCCGGGGATCAAAGAAAATCAGGTTCCGAGCAAAAGCGATCCGAGTTCCTGGGAATTTGACTATTTCCGGAGATGATTTGGCGAAAAAGGGGTCGAGGACCAACAGTTCGGAGGTGTGTCTCACATAAGTTTTGCTTTGCAAGCCTCGTCATCGGCGGCGGCTGTCCATGACGTAGAGCTGGCCGAGCTCAACCGAAAGCTCAAGAGCTCCGACGAGGAGCTTGACCGTCTGAACAAGCGGTTTGCTGAAATGCAAAGTAAGTTGGAATTTTATCTCGCAGACCGTGTCTAATCCTCATTGATTGAGGTTCTCGAGTTTTCAATTCCTGAAATTTGGTCTTCTATTGTATTTGCAGCCGTTACTTCCGAGGTCGAGAACCTCAAGGCTGAGCTGGAGAAGGCCAAGCAAGAGGCCGCCGATCATAAGATGCCGGCTGAGCAGGCGGCGGCCGAACTAAGCTCCCTGAAGGCTGTTAGTGAAAAGCACGAAGCTCGGGTGGCTGAGGTACAGCAAGAGCTCCAAGATGCTAGCACTAAGTGTGAGGATCTTGAGCAGAAGACCAAGGACCAGGCGTCTGAGCTATCCACGTTGTCTGCCGATCTTAAATCGGAGCGTGTAGATAGGCGGTCTTTTGAGGAAGAACTCCGCCAAGTCAAGATGATCGCGGATGGTAAGCCGTACTTACTGCAGTGTGCCTTTGGTGGTAACAGGTTTGCTCGTCTTACACGGCTGTGGCGTTCCGCAGGAGCCTTTACGGATCTTTCGAGGAGTGCGGCGGACGCGGCCAAGCATTTTGCGGCTCGGGACGGGGATGCGGAACAGAGGCTGTTCTGGGCACAATTTCAGACCCCCGAACCCCGTCCCCTTCTTAGTTATCAGATGAAGCAACTGATGGAGCTGCATTGGATGGCGGAGCTGGCCTTAAAGGACCTATGCATTCGATTGTGGCCTTCAGAGCTATTGCCGAGCAGTTATTTCGGCCTGGTGCAGAAGCTTTGCGATGCCTCCTCCTGCGTTAAGGTCCTGAAGCGCTCTGTATGCATTGAGGGAGCACGGATGGCCTTTGCGAGGACTATGATGCACTAGCCAGGGATGAAGCCGCTCGAGATGGCTACAGCGCCCCCGCCGCCTGGGAAGGAGCATAGGTGCCCCGAATTGTACTTCACCTCTGCGATGGAGGGTGCTCGGTCGGTAGAGACCCAATGCCCTAAGGATGCAATTCTCGAATAAACACATTTATTGTATGTCCGATGAATACTTTGTTTTATAATGCGTACACATGGTTTATCATGCTTTGGTGTTTGGATTATTTTGACTCCTATGTGGCCGTTTTGGAACTGAAAGTTGCCAGTCGTCGGCTTTAGCCTCCATGTAATTATTACAAGGGGTGTTTCGTCATCCGCAGTATTATCCTTAGCCGAATTATCGAAACCCAGAGGCGGTGGTGTGAGAGATGGGAACGAGGCAATCATACTATGTGGCATTAGTGCTTTCACTTAGCCGAAGGAGCTTGACTGCGGGGGCTGGTTACTAGCCCCCGGTGTTGTGTGATATTCGGGTGTACCGAGGTAAAAAACCATTACCACATGGCTTGCAAAAATGCAAACCCCTCGTATGACACGGAATAATCTCTATCGAATTTTAGTTTGACACTTGTGCTCAGATTGCAGACCGGTTCTCACTTATTATGACGGTCAATTTTCGGCTTTCTCCACTGAGGTACTTGACCAGGCGAGCTGGAAATACAATCGCAGTGGTTCTCCCTTTACCCTCTTAGCCGAACGAGCGGAACGTAAGAGGGTAAGCACAGGAGCCGGGCAACCCAACCTTTGACCTAAGACATAATTCGGAACCGATGCATATAACGCAAAAATCCAAGACGCCGGACATATAAAAGATAATGTCGGGACGATGCTTGGGACGGGCTATATAGCTAAGCCCCCGGGTCCATTAGCCGATTGCATCAAACATATACCGAATAGTTTTGTTTCCGGAGTCGGGGGGTTAAAAAACACTTTATAAAATGCCATAACCAGACCATGAAAGGTGACATGTTTAAATCGCCGAGACATGCATGAGCTTGACGCCTGTTTATAAAAACACTTTATAAAATGCCATAACCAGACCATGAACACTTTATAACTGCGGACAAAACCGTTACAGGTATTTTGTTTTAGAAACAAATGTATACAAAGGGGAGGTTTGTTCGGGGTTCTTGATGGGCGGCTTAATGTCCTTAGCGTATCCCGGTGCGCCTCCGCTCCTTTGCTTTTGAAGAGTAGCGTGCTCCTTTAAAGGTGGTTATAATCGGCGAGCGGACCTTTGAGAGAGGTACATGTTTAAATCGCCGAGACATGCATGAGCTTGACGCCTGTTGTGTTGAGAGTAGTTCGGTCGAACCGACCACTGTGTTGTGATGAGGTGTCCCCCCCCCCCCTCGCAGCTGCCCGTGGTATTTTAAGCGTGAAATTATGCCTTCTCGGTACATACCTGACGGGTAGCGGGGCCGTGCTGTGGGGGGCGCGTCCCTATTTGTGATGAACAGGAGATTGCTCCGGGAGATCGGGTCATGCTCGGACCCGCTTGCTCGCCTGTCGCAGCTTGTCGCCTGGTTGGGGTCTTGGTGCCTCGATGCCGAACTGGAATTCGGCCGCTAGAGCCACTATGTGTTCCTCAGTCCGGAGTGAGCATTCTGTATTGCCATTGACGGTGATGACCCCCTTTGGCCCAGGCATCTTGAGCTTCAGGTATGCGTAGTGGGGAACGGCGTTAAAGCGAGCGAACGATGTATGGCCGAGCAGTGCATGATAGCCACTGCGGAAAGGCACTAT
The DNA here is from genome assembly GCA_039707655.1 of Elymus sibiricus. NCBI lineage: Eukaryota > Viridiplantae > Streptophyta > Magnoliopsida > Poales > Poaceae > Elymus > Elymus sibiricus. Next base: position 447,535,964 of record CM077667.1, on the reverse strand, counting down.
ATCGAAGATCAAGTCTTCGCTACGAAAGTTATCGGGCGAGCCGAACACTACTTCCAGCGTCACGGTACCCGAGCAGCGTGCTTCGACACCAGGGATGACTCCCTTGAAGGTAGTGTTGCTGGGTTTAATTCTCGACGGGTCGATACCCATCTTTTTTACTGTGTCTAAGTAAATCAGGTTAAGGTTGCTTCCTCCGTCCATAAGGACTCTAGTGAGGTGGTACCCATCGATGATGGGGTCTAGAACGAGGGCTGCCGAGCCTCCATGACGTATGTTGGTTGGGTGATCCCTACGATCGAAGGTAATCGGGCAAGCCAACCACGGGTTAAACTTCGGGGCTATGGGCTCTATGGTGTAGACCTCCCGAAGTGCGTGTTTCCTCTCCTTTTTGGGTATATGTGTGACATATATCATGTTCACAATTTTGACCTCGGGAGGGAATTGCTTCTGCCCGCCATTGTTTGGCCCGCGAGGTTCTTCATCGTCCTCGATGCGCGGGCTCTTGCCCTGTTCCTCGGCTGTGAGCTTGCCAGCTTGTTTGAACACCCAACAGTTTCTATTGGTGTGGGTGGCCGGCTTGTCTTGTGTGCCGTGGATCTGGCAGGGCCTATCCATGATTTTGTCCAAAGCGGTAGGTCCATCCCTGTTCCCTTTAGAGGGTTTCTTCCGTTGTTCAGGTTTTGAGTTGCGGAAACCGGCGTTTACGGCCGTGTCTTTCGAGTCGCCCTTGCTATGGTGGCGTTTATTTTTGTTCCACCTTGGCTTTCCGTTACCGTCCCGCACTTCAGAGGTGCCGGGGTCTTAGGGATTGTGGCTTCGGCGAGCTAGCCAATTGTCTTCGCCCGTGCAAAAGCTGGTCATAAGTGAGGTGAGGGCAGACATCGTTCTCGGCTTATCCTGGCCGAGCTGGTGAGCTAGCCATTCGTCCCGGATGTTGTGTCTGAGCGAGACTATCGCCTCGGCGTCCGGACAGTCGACAATCTGGTTCTTCTTAGTTAGGAACCGATTCCAGAATTGCCTGGCTGATTCGCCAGCCTTCTGGACGACGTTGCTTAGGTCGGAAGAGTCCGGGGGGTGGACATAAGTGCCTTTGAAGTTAGACCAGAAGGCGTCTTCGAGCTCCTCCCAACTCCCAATGGAGTTCTCGGGGAGACTGTTTAACCAGTGCTGAGCTGGTCCCTTCAGTTTGAGTGGTAGGTATTTGATGGCATGGAGATCGTCTCCTCTGGCCATATGGATGTGAAGGAGGAAGTCCTCGATCCATATGGCCGGGTCCGTCGTTCCGTCGTATGATTCTATGTTTACGGGTTTAAACCCTTCGGGGAACTGGTGATGCATGACCTCGTCTGTGAAACATAGTGGGTGTGCGGCGCCTCTGATCCGGGCTACGTCGCACCGGAAGTCGGCTGTTGGCTGGGCCCGGTACTATTCTCGGCTTCTGTGGTTGCGGTCGAGCCACGATTGGTAGCCATCCCGTCTAGCGGGGGAGCGTCCCCTAGATCCGTAAATGGGTCTAGTGTGACCTGCCCTATAGTCCAGGTCCTGCCGTAGATCGTATCGATCCTCAGGCTGTGCTGGCCCCTTTCCCCTCCTATGAGGTGACGTGGGCAGGTATTCGGCGCCTCTAGCTACCCTGTCCCGTCCTCGAGGGGGGCGGTCCGGCTGGTCGTACTGGGCGCGCCTGGGAGATTCGGGCTCAAGGGCCTCGTCGTCGAATTGCGGCAGCAAGCGTCGGCGCGGGTAACTCTTGTTTTGGTCTGGCCGCTGAATGCCGAACCCTTCTTCGGCTGCCAGGACTTTTGTCCATCTGTTGTTGATGGTGTCTTGTTCGGCTTTGAGCTGCTGCTGCTTTGCCTTTAAGCTCCGAGCGGTGGCTATGAGTTGTTGCCTGGATCGTTCTTGGTCCTCGGGGTTTTCGGGGACGGTGAAGTCTTCGGCTTCGAGGCTCTCCCCCTCCTCAGCGGGTGGGAGGTAGTTATCATCGTCGGAATCAATGAGGTTCTCGGTGTCCTTTTGATCCGTTAGCCTTTCCGAGTCCTCTAGCGGCTCCTCGGGGGCTTCAGGGTCGCCGAGGTCCTCCGGGGTGTCAGTTTCCCCGATGTCTGCGATGGCTTCCCTTCCCTTGTTGGTCTTGGATCACTTGCGTTGTTTCCGGTGCTTTGACGCTTCGCCGGATTTTTCGCCGTTCCTCCTGGGGGTGTGGTTGTTCAGGTGGTTGTCCCTATCGTTAGGGGTATCCACCATATAGACATCATAGGTCGAGGTGGCTGTCCACCGCCCGGTGGTCACGGGGGCGGGGTCGCTGATCTCTTCATCCATGTGTTCTGCCTCCTCGCAGGCGTAGTCCAACATGTCAGTTAAGTCTTCGACAGTGGCTACTAAGTGGGCGGCGGGTGGGCCGTAAAATTCCCCGTAACCGGCCTCTAGGTCGACCGGAACGTGGGTCGAGGTACGATCATCCTCGATTGCCATCGACTGAATCCGGTCTAGAGCCTCGTTCAACCACGAGAGGATGACCAGATCAGTTTCTTGAGAGCCCTTGGAGTTAAGCTCCAAGGAGTCTTTGGGATGGGCGTATTCAGCACAGGCCGAACCCTGATATTCAAGTACTATCAAAGAGTCCGGGCTCAAGGCCGGACCTCCGGCGGAGATAGATCTGAGGGTCGAGCCGGATAGTGGGCCCGAAGTTAAAGCTCCGGGATTTCCGGGCCCGTCGGACGAAACCGAGGGTTCCGCGAGGAACAGATCGCCACGGGAGTCGGCGGTGAACTCTAGGTTCCCGAACCTGATCTCTTGACCGTGGGCGAAATTTTCGATCTGGCCTAGATGACCGATCGAGTCAGCATGTAGCACGACACTGCCGAACGCGAAGACCTGCCCGGGGACGAAGATGTCCTCGTTACGGGCATGTTCGCTGATGATTAGGCGAGCCATCAATCCACGAGTGATCTCAAAGTGGAACTCTAAATGAAAGCACCAATGTCGGTGTCAAAACCGGCGGATCTCGGGTAGGGGGTCCCGAACTGTGAATCTAGGATCGATGGTAACAGGGGACGAAGGAGACGGTGTTTACCCAGGTTCGGGCCCTCGTGTGGAGGTAAAACCCTATGTCCTGCTTGGTTGTATTGATGAGTATGAAGGTTACAAAGTAGATCTACCTCGAGATCAAATAAGCTAAACCCTATCTGAGTTGACTTGTCCCTCTACGAATTAAGCCCCCTGGTTTATATAGACACCAATGGTACCTAGGGTTACACATGGTCGGTTTCCATCCGGGCATAGATACGCCCATTCTGACTTGGAGGACACACCAAGTCTTCGGAATATTCCCTCCTAAGCCTAGGGTCATTCTGTAGTCCGGCCTTCCTGAAGATGCCACAAGGCAGCCCACCGGGCCGAACCATAGGAGATAAGCCAACAGCCCGAGGACCCCTTAATCCTGGACTCCCTCAATGCATCTAATGATATTGAATTGGTATTTAAAACATTGATACTAACATTGATATTCCCCTAAAAAAATATTAACTACATTCCCCTAAAAATGTAATAATTACATTGAACCAGTGAGTAGGTGGATACTTGGAAATATATGGATGATACTAACATTGTACTAAATCAGGGACATTTATTTTGGGACAGAGAGAGTAGTAATTATTACCTTATAAATATGTAGGCGTTGCAACATGAGGATCTGGATTTCCATATGTTTCTATGGGTTTTGAGAGATGGGAGCTTACCAAAAATGATGGATGAAGGGGCAATTCCGCCGCCGGTAACCCTCTCCCCCACCACCAACTCTCACATGCTTAGTAGTTGCAGATGATAGCGGTACGAAGAAAAATATCATCACATGCCCCCTTTTGATCCATGGTTACTTCGTTGGTCTTTTCTCGTCTTCTAGCATGTTGATAACCCCTGAAAGTTGGAGTTCAATCATGGAAGTTGCAGTCGCTATGGACTGCAACCACCCCTGTGCTCCTGCTCACGAGCCGGGAGTGGTCACAACCAGACGTGATAGTTGTCTTGCCATGGAGACAATGCCACCATGTCTGCATGTGATCACTTCCGATTGGCGAGCTCCATACTGAAGTGGATTGTAAAATCTGTGGTATTGGGATCACCACTGCAATCACCCAAGATTAGAAGCACACTCGCTTTCCTGCAATGCCGCTTGTGTGGGTATTGTGGTTGGGTGTGGGGCAAGGGGGGGATGAGGGAGGTAACCAAGAGGTCTAGGTTTTTCGAAATGAAGAATGGCCTCTCATCCCTACCCCTTTTTTATAGCCTCAACGAAAACAATTACAAAGTACCCCTATAGATTAGGCATACATGCCGCTCAACCCACTTTAGTAGAGGGGCTTACTATTTTTTATACCCATTAGTGTGTAAGGCTTTTAATGTGGATTTTGATGGATATCAAATGGTTGTTCATCTCCCTTTATCCGTGGAAGCTCAGGCGGAAGCCCGTTTACTTGTGTTTTCTCGTATGAATCTCTTATCTCCCGCTATTGGAGATCCTAATTGCGTACCAACCCAAGACATGTTTATCGGGCTTTATGTACTAACGATTGGAAAGCGTCGAGGTATTTGTGTAAATAGATATAATAGTTTCAGAAACTATCCAAATCTACCTCGGTGCTAGGATCATATGGGCATTTGAGAAATTTCGCGCTTACATCTTATTCCCAAGTGATGCTCGAAGATTTTAAGATTGTGGAGCGGGTCGGTGATGTATCGCGATGATGGCATGTCACACAAGCCGGTGACATGCCATGTTTGTGAGGCCATACTTGAAGACAATAGTTTGAGCCTTGAGCTTGAAGACAATAGTTCGAGTATGACAGCAAAGTTCAAGTCTAGTCAACTTAAAGTGCGACGTTAATTAGCTTATACTATTTCTTTTTCTCGTGCTACTCTACTGTGGCCTCTTATCGGGCATCCCACACTTGGCCGGGACGCGCCACCCGAAGCTCCTCCCGGCGGCATTGGCCTTCTTCTTCTCCGCTGGTGGCATCACCATGTAGTTCTTCCACTGCCCTAGCATGTCCCTGAGGTCATTGATCTTGTTCGCCATGCCGACGCAGTAGTTGGCGTGCATGGTGCACGCCGTCGCCATGTCGTTGTGGAACAGCTGGCAGAAGCCGCCCAAGTGCGCCGTGTCCAGGAACTGGACGCGTATGCGCAGGTCACTGTCGGCGCCAGCGAGCTCATGCTTGATGCGGTTGAAGATGTTCTGCTCGTGGTCTGGCGGGAACCTCCGCCGCGCCGCGCGCCACCGCCGCAGCATCTCCACCGTTCGGTTCGTCGCCTTCACGTAGTAGAACCCCGTGTTGGGCAGGTTGTTGAGGTCGTCGGCGTCGCCGGAGTACACGTCGTAGGACGTCGCCATGTCCGCGTGCAGGCCGATGTGCCGAAACGGGTCCCGGAACCACAGGATGTCCACGTCCGTGAACAGGAAGCTGTAGCCGAGCTGGAGCACGCGCTGCTGGAGCTCCAGCTTGGTCCAGACGAGCTCGACGTACGCGTCGCTCATGAAGTTGCTGGCGGAGCTCAGGTTCATGGATGTCTTTGTCTTCGGGAGGAGGTAGCAGAACCGGTGCACGGACCGGCAGTGGCGGTAGGCCATGGGGTCCACGGCGGCCACGAGGAGGTGGTCGAGGAAGTGGTCGATCCTCTCGCCGGCGTGGAAGCTCTCGCGGAAGAGGCCCAGCAGGGAGCCCGGCCGCGCGAACGCCTCGTTCACCGACGTGATGATCACCGTCACTACCAGAATAAACCCCTATGCCGACGGCTCAGGCCGTCGGCATAGGCCTGATTCCCGTCGGGATAGACCTATGCCGACGGCCACCGTCGGCGTAGGGTCGTCGGCAACATATACGTCGGCGTACCCCAGGTAACCGTCGGCATAGAAAGGCCGTCGGCATAGATGCCTACCCCGACGGCGTCCGTACAACTATGCCGACGGCTCAGGCAGTCGGCATAGTTCCACGCCAAACGGCGTCCGACGGCGCCGCCGTCAAGAGCCTCCCAACCAGTGACCGCCACGTGGCGAAGCTACGCCGACGGCCTCGCCGTCGGCGTAGGCTGGCCACGTGGCTGTCACTGACAATTCCCGAGGCGTAGCGACACCGTCGGCTAGGCCGTCGGCATCTGTCACAACTACGCCGTCGGCTAGGCCGTCGGCATATCTATAGCCACGTGGCGGTCGCTGGCATTTTCCTGGGGCGTAGCTACGCCGTCGGCTAGGCCGTCGGCATATGGCAAAACTACGCCGTCGGCTAGGCCGTCGGCATATGTGAAACTATGCCGACGGCTAGACCGTCGGCAGAGGTGCCACGTGGCGGCAACTGGTAAATCGCACACTGTCTATGCCGGCGGCTAAGCCGTCGGCGTAGTGTTCGTCTGATTTTTTCCCCTTTTTCCTGTTTCATATCAATTCATTTCAATTCAAATAGCAGGTATATACAACGAAATAAACATGCACAGCACCACCATCACAACCAACAGCACCACCATCAAGAGCATCATAAATATATATGTTCTCACAACCAACACCACCACCATCACATCCTCACAACCAAAAACAAAAGCATATCAGAAACATAAGCATCTAGCTAAGAAGCACACAAGTCATTGGAAGTAGCGTAAAAGAGCTTAAGCGCCAGTACGTCCACCACCACCGCCAAGGTCGTTACCGCCAAGTCCGCCAAAGCCCAGGTCGTCACTGCTAGCGACAGCGCTACCGCCAAGACCGCCACTGCTACTACCTCGGTGGATCGGAGTGACCGGGCTCCGTGACTCGGGAGTGATGCGAAGACCGGCACCACCACAAACGGATGATCCACTGGTTCCCTGGATGTTTGAAAAGACATGTTCAATGGATGTTATTGTGTTGAATAAACAGTAAGCGGTGGTTGAATAGTTTGGGGATATACTAACCGCCGTTGTCCCCGGTTGCTGTGCTAGAAATTTCTCAAAGGTAAGCAGCACTGGTTGTGGTCCTGCAGGTGGTGGTGGTGCTTCCATTTCAGGAATCATGTCGTTCCTCATGCTCTCAAAAACGAGCTGCATGTTAATTGACAAAGCAAACACGAATGTCAGAAGAAATGAAAGTGCAAATATGGAAGTGAAATGAAAGGGGCTAAACTAACCTCCATCATGCGAGTGCTGTGTTCCTCGCGTGCTGCAACTTTCGCCTGCCACGCCATGGTCTCCTGGCGTGCGTACTCCATGTAGGCCTGCAATATGACACGATGGAACTCATAAAACATCTAAATGCGGAAAATAAAGTGAGCAATGAAGATAAGAGGGAAAATACTTATAGTGTGCCGCTCGGCTAGGAGGGACTGTGACTGCGCAGTGGTCGTGGTCGTGCGTTGTCTCGGGCTTGGGTCGGTAGCTCGGAGCTGTGTGAAGGAGATAGAAGGAGTGACCACAGCATCCAAAACCGGCTGCCGACCATGAGCCTTCGGCCCCATGGCAACCACCGCCCTGTCGTCGAAAGGCGCCTTGATGGGGTCAGGTGTGTCAGGATGTAGCTTCTGATACGCCTCAGAGTAGTCCTTCTTCTTCTCTGCGGTCTTGCCGTAGAACTTGGCCTCGCCAGGCTTGGGCCTCCTCCGCGTATGGGCGATCTCCCACGCCTCCATGTGTGAGAGCGGCCGCTTCAGTTTCTCCTCCTGCACCAACAAACAGAGGTTAGTCATACATAAGAAAGCGACGGTAAATAGAAGAAGAAGATTGTTTAATGAGGTTAGTCATACATGAAGTGCCTTGTGGAGAAAGTGGTTCCGGTTTCCCTGAGCATGTACTCCCTCCTTCCCTCGGTTAGCCTTGTTTTTGCTGCTCGTAGCCGTCCAGGCTACATCCTGACCACGCCACAGATCCACCAATGCCGCCCAGGACTCGTCTTTTCCATAACACACATTTGGACACACCTACATAATGAAAGCATAATGGCATGTCTAACACGAAACGATGAAATATACCACAAACGTCGGAATGAGAAATCGTTTATACTTACCGCCAAGTACTCGTGCCTCTCCAAGGTAATGTCCCCCGTCTTTGCTTCTTCCTTGGGCATCTTCACACCAAGAACGTCGTGATAGTATTGCGTGATGGCCACCCAACGCACCTCGTACTGCATCTGGCGGGCCTTCTTCTTCACTTGGCGTAGCACGATCTCGTCGGCAGTGGCCTTGTGCTCCTAAAGAACTCGATAGTATTTCTACAATCATTCATGAAACCAGAATGGAAGAAGCCATGAGTTAAATCATTCATGAAACCAGAATGGACTTGTGCTTGTGAAGAGAACTCACCCAAAAATTAGTGATCACGGCCTTAGCATGGGTCACATGCTCCGCGTGGGGGGCCGCTTCCCAGTGCTCCCAGGTCGTGGCCAAAACCCGACGGTCCGGGTGCCTAACTGGATCCGGACAGTACAACCCCGGCCAGTATTCCTTCAGCAAGACGGTGATGATGCCGTTGGGAACACGGGCCCCTTTAGGATGTGTCCAGTGACTGCAAAAGATTTAAAGAATGAAAAAATTAGCATGTGACAAGCAAAATAAAGAAAAGTATAAGCATGTGACAAGCAAAAGAATTAAATTATTAAGTGGCACTTACCCTGTCCCCTTGGGGTCAATGAGCCACTTCTGCTCCTCGGTAGCAGGAATATGCTTTGGGAGCTTTGCGTTACCACGTAGCCACCCCTTGTTGCTGTCAACCCCGCCACCACCATCATCCCCGCCACCACCATCATCCCCGCCACCACCATCCTCCTCGCCTGCCTCCTCCTCCTCGCCCCCCTCCCCAACCTCCTCCTCCTCCTCCTCACCCCCCTCCTGAACCTCCTCGCGAACCACCTCCTCCTCCTCCTCCTCTTCCTCACCCCCCTCCTGAACCTCCTCGCGAACCACCTCCTCCTCCTCGTCCTCCTCCTCCTCGGCAGAGGGTACCTCACTAGAGGAGGGCCTCGAAGACAACACCCCTAAGTCGGTGAGGGTGCGCTCTTTCTGGCCGCGACCCCCTCTAGTGGCTCTCCCCCACCCCCTCACCCTCCAGGGGCTCTCCTCCCGCCCCCTCCTCCCCTAGGGGCACCTCTCCCTGGACCTCCCTGTGAGGAGTCATCCTCAAGTAGTCGGGGGGGAACAGTACGTGCTCGACCACTCCGACTAGCAATGCCGATGACCTTGCGTATGAAACCCGCGCCATCCGCCTTCCCCTTGCCCATGTTCCACGAACCTGCATTGAAAAGAGAATAAACAATTAGTACATTAATAATGAAGGAAAAAGCATAATAATAATGACTAATAAACACATTAAAAAATAAGCATAAAAAGGCATATTCCTAAACCATAGAAAAAAAAGACATGAAACGTACATCTGCTAGAACCCATACGAATCATCACTGTTGTAACCTCTTTCTCGCTCGGTCTCATCATCACTATCAATCATATCATCTTCGTTGTCTGACGGAGGTGGAGGCTCTTCCTCGTCGTCAGCGTCTTCGTTTAACTTTTCTAGCATAAGTATGTCATTTTCATTAACAATGGTCTCACCATCATTCCGTGCATCGTCATCGTTTGGATCCACATCATCATCACCCAATGGTCTATCGTCATCGTTTCTGACCACATCATCATCATCAGGTTGCTCTTGATAGAACACTCCCTCGTATGTCATGGGGTTAATGTTGTAGTAATCGCCTTCGTTCGGGTCCGGTAGCTTACCATGTGGCGACACCTTGAACACAACTTCCCAACCCTTTAGGTACTCTTTCTGGCATGGGTAAGGCAGATAATAAACTTGTGTAGCTTGGGTAGCCGCAATGAAGAGATCAGCTCCGGCATAGACGGTTGATGGTTTAACTTCGACCAAACCAATGGAAGGCGTATGTCTCTGCCCCTCCTGCGGATCGAACCATCGGCATTTGAACACAGGCAGACTTAGGGTTTCGCGCCCTTTGCGGAATGTAATCTCGTATATATTTTGTACCCTTCCATAGTAGTCTACTAAATTTTGACTGGGGGTATACACTCCGGTATTTATAGTTTTGGGATCAGGCCGGCTGTTCTGGTGCTCCTCTGTATGGAAGCGATACCCATTCACATCATACTTTTTACATGTCATGACCGCAGGGAAACCCATCTCAATTCATCATCCATAGATATGTTCGGATCTTTTCCCTACAAGTATAATTGAAATTGTTGGGTGCATTAGTTCGGTTCACTAATAAATGTTGAACTAGGTATTTAATAGGGGAATGTGGAAAATTACTTTCTCCATGAACCAAGCAACAAAATTTTTACGTCCAAGTTTTCCATGACGGAGAAGAGTAAGTGCCTCCGCCTCAGTAGGAGGATTCATTCCCGTCCATTCCTCTTGAACGAAATCACTAAAAGAAGAAAAGCGGTGTTAGACCGGGACTAAGTGAACATAGAACATGATGTTGTGCAAGACATAAAGGAATGGTGTAGTGGTATTACCTCATCCACACTTCCTCAACTTCCTCGATGTTGTGCAAGACATAGAACATGAGGTCCTCCCACTCTTGTCGTGGCATGTTATAAGATTTCGAGGCCCCAGCCCTGCCACCTTGCCCGTTGCATAGATGGAGCTTGGGTTGATACTTGGGCTCTTCTATATTGTATCAAGGCACCTTATTATGCAGATGGGGAACGTGGTCTGGATAGTACGATGTCCTGAAGTCTGACACCTCCTCTAGGATAACTGCCTCAGCTATGGAAGCTTCAATCTTAGCTTTGTTTCCACATTTCTGTCGGAGATGCTTGTTCTGTCTCTCAGGGCCGTACTGCCAACGATTCTGCACAGGCCCCCCCAACAATACCTCGTTCGCGAGGTGCAGAATGAGATGTGTCATCGGAGTAAAGAAGCCTGGCGGAAAGATCTTCTCTAGCTTGAATATCAACTCCGGTGCCTTCTTATGCAATTGTTCAATCACGTCTTTACTTACTTCTTTAGCACAGAGCGTGCGGAAGAAATGGCTTAGTTCGGCAAGCACTTGCCAGACATGCTCGGGGACATAGCCTCGAACCATCACCGGCATTATCCGCTCAATCCACACATGGTAGTCATGACTCTTGAGCCCGGTCACTTTGCCCGTTGAAAGATTGACTCCCTTACTTATATTCGATGCATAACCATCGGTGAACTTCAAAATGAGTTTCATCTAGATAAGTACTTCCTTCTTTTCTGGCGGTTTAAGGACAAAGTCAGCATCTGGCTTGACCCAGTTTCTTCGACCGCCTGTGGGAGGCTTCATGTTTAGACGTGGTCTATCACAAATTCTCTGTTGATCGGCTCTAGCTTTAACGTTATCCTTCGTATTATCAGGAATGTTGAGGATCGTGCGGAAAAGGGACTCTGCGACATTCTTTTCGGTGTGCATCACATCGATGTTGTAAGGAAGTTTGAGGTCCTTGAAATAGGGAAGCTTCGAGAAGGGGGTAATGTGAGTCCAGTTGTGCGTCTCACCATATCCCTCGAAGCCTTTGGCTTTGCCTTTGCCTTTGCCTTTGACTTTAGGCTTGAGAGCTCTTAGCTGAGCAAGAACATCTACCCCCGAAAATGTTGGAATCTCGGTTACTTCATGGACAACCCGGCCTTTCGTGAAGTTCTTCTTGTCTTCCCTGTCTGGATGGTCTGGAGGGAGGAACTGTTGATGCAGGTCAAAGGCTGAATACTTGCCACCCTTCTGCAGCCAAATCAAACGCAGAGCCTACATGCACACTGGGCATGGCATCTTCCCACTTGTACACCATCCGCAGAATAGGGCATAGCCGGGAAAGTCATGCATGCAATACATCAACCAAACTTTCATCAAGAAATTTCTCTGCAGATCTCGGTCGTATGTCAACCTCGGGAAGTACCAAGAATGGTGCAAATCATCCACCAGCGGCTGCATAAACACTGCCAAATTCTTCCCCGGGTATTCAGGCCCCGGAATGATGAGCGACAAGAACATGGTCTTGTGTTGCATTAGGGCACCGGGAGGGAGATTGAGCGGAATAACAAACATAGGCCAGCAGCTGTATGGATTGGACGACATACCATATGGATTGAACCCATCACCTGTTATCGCAACTCTGACATTCCCGGCCTCGTCTGCTTCCTCGGGGTATTCTGTATCGAACGACTTCCATGCTTCGCCTTCTGATGGGTGTACAATTTTATTTGAATGGTACCTTATACCTTCCTTGTGCCACTTCATCATTTTGGCAGACTCCTCCGTGATGAAAAGGCGCTGCAGTCTTTCTATGAAATGGAGATACCGAAGAACCTTAGCGGGGATATCTAGCTGCCTTTTCTCACCATCCTCACCGACCACCTCAAGGTACCGAGACGAACCACACTCCCTACAGTACTGGTCATCCGCATATTTGTGCCTAAACAAAAGGCAATTCTTCGGACAAACATGTATTTTCTCATAATCCATAGAGAGTGCATTCATGAGTTTCTTTGTAGCGTACATGCTTTTCGGCAGTTCATGACCCTCAGGGAGGCTGTTAGCCCATACTCCCAGGAATGCTTCGAAGCATTTCTGGCTACAGCCGTACTCAGCCTTGACTGCAACCAGTTGCGAGATGGCATCCAGCTGAGATATTTTGGCACCCGCATAAAGAGGTTTCTTCGACGAGGCCAAGACCTCCAAAAAGGCCTTTGCGGTTGCCTCCGGCTCCTCCAGTTCATTCTCTGAAGGTGTCGCATGTGCCGTTTCTACAACAATGACATCATCTAGCATGTCCCTGACCCCGTCGTCTGCATAACCATCGATGCGTTGTCGCATCACCTCCTCTCTACCACGGTCCTGCTCGGCTAAGTTTATCGGCGGCATGTCAAAGTTTGGCATATATCCGTGCGTGCGAAGGTGGTCAGTCATGTCCTTCTGATTTCTACGGTGACGTCTGGCACATCTCGCACAGGGGCATGGTGGGATAATTCTCATTGGACTACGGAATATCTCCTTCAAATACACATCGGTTTTCGCGATCCACTCTGATGTTACTCGATTCTGACGGATAAAACCACTATACATCCACTGATTATCTGCCATCCTCTGCTTTATTGGGAGCCACACAACAAAATTAAGGATTCATTTAAATTAATCACATCAAATTTTTATTTTCTACCGTGTTGAATCCACCTACATCTCTAATAGGTAAAGATGGGTCCTAATCCCACCCGAGGATGTCTAGATTGAGTACGTTCTCCATGCTCTACCCCGTTCCGAGACAAAATTTCGGCAGCACCTCCCCGCTGTTCTCCAGATACACGTCTCGGTAAATAGCCGAGAGAATGTGCTCAATGGGGAGGCGCCGCCGAAATCCTGTCTCGGAACGGGGTAGAACATGGAGAACGTACCCAATCTACACATCCTTGGGCTGTCCGTGGAAAACGCTGGACAATCCGAAAGAGCTGCGGTGATAAATATGCAAATGAATGGATATTTATCAATGCAACCCTTTCGGACGGGAGACGCCTAGGTTACGCGACTTGACTTGAAAATAAAATCTAGTGACATGATTCGTAGCTCACCCTCGGCTGTAGAGGAAGTAGTCCAACAGCGGAGGGACGATCGGGGACCAACAGCTCCTACGACGATCACTCCACCGAGATGGAACACCACAGAACCTGCAAATTGCACCGTGACCAAAATTAAGAACATGACAATATATTCATCATCATCATCATCTATCATCACCTAACAATCATCGGAGCATAAAAAAATCATCATCATCAACATCATCATCTATCATCATCAACATCATCATCTATCATTTGCATTTCTTGCATTCTTGTTAATTTTTTTTGCATTTCTTGCATTTCTCACATTTCTAACTATCATCAAATCATCTATCATCTAACTATCATCATACATAATGCATCCATCCATCTAACCATCCATCTAATTACATAACTATGAACAACAACTAAATTAACAAAAAAAAATTGCTACAGAGAGGGAGGGAGCTCACCATGGGGGAGGGCCGGCTCGGGGGGGGAGGGCAGGCACGGGCGATGGAGGGCCAGAGCAGGGGAGGGCCGGCCGCACGCGGGGCAGCTGGGGCGAGGGCGGTCGGGGCGGGGACGAGGTGGCCGACGTGGGGCGGCGGTGTGTCCGGGGTGGGGTCGACGAAGGTCGGGGCGGGGACGAGCGGAGACGGCGGCGGCGCGGGCGAAGGAGGAGGGCAGGGGCAGGGGTGAGGGCGGGTCCGGGCGGAGGGAGGCGGCGGCACGGGCGGAGACGGGCGGAGACGGCGGCGGCGCGGGCGGAGGAGGAGGGCAGGGACAGGGGCGAGGGCGGGTCCGGGCGGAGGCGGCGGTGACGGGTCCGGGCGTAGACGGCGGCGGCGCGGGCGGGTCCGGGCGGAGGCGGCGGTGGCGGCGAACGGAGTGGCGTCGGCGGCGGCGAGGGAGAGAGGGAGTGTTGGGGTCGAGAGAGAGAGAGAGAGAGAGAGCGAATGAGTGGAGGAGGAAGCAGCCGAGTGGATAAGGGGGGACTATGCCGACGGCCAAGCCGTCGGCATAGCCTGGGCCCCACGGGTCAGTGGCAGCTCCCCGAGTGGATAAGGTTGATCTATGCCGACGGCCTGGCCGTCGGCATAGGACTGGCCCATTTCCTCTGCCACGTCATCGATTCGCGTCCTATGCCACGTCATCGATCCAGGGCTCTGTCGATCCGTGGCCATAGCTATGCCGACGGCATTACCGTCGGCATAGATTTGCGCTACTTTTTTTCTATTTTATTTATTTTCTCTTTTTTATTTATTTTCCTTTTTTCTCTTTTTTTTCAAAAATAATTTGATTAACTTAAATGTGCCTTATGTAAAAAAAACATACCTCAATTATATATCGATTGCCTCCCCTCACGGACGTCGCTGCCGCCCTGTCACGGAGGGGGGAAACGGGACGGGGTACCTGGGGGGTAGGAAACACGTCAGGTGTTGCGGTGGGCCCTCCTACGCGTGTGAAAGTGTGGTAGCACGCGGCTCCGGGTGGTGCCCCCCCTCACGGGCGTCCTGGGGCTTATGGGTGTGGCCCCCCTCCGCGGACAGCACTGCCGCCGTCACTTGGAGGGGGGAAACGGGACGGGGTACCTGGGGGTAGGAAACACGTCAGGTGTTGCGGTGGGCCCTCCTACGCGTGTGAAAGTGTGGTGGCACGCGGCTCCGGGTGGTGCCCCCCCTCATGGGCGTCTTGGGGCTTATGGGTGTGGCCCCCCTCCGCGGATGGCACTGCCGCCGTCACTTGGAGGGGGGAAACATGCGTGTCGGGTAGACCACCACGAAGCCCCGTTGACCAGGAGATCTAGCCCTTTGACTTTCGCCGGACGGGCTTTGATCGGTGGACTCTTCCACCTGGTTGCGATGGGTCAGCACATAGGAACATCCCCGAACACGGTCTGGACCAAACCCACCACTAGATTCCATCTGGTTCTACCCGACGCGCACGTTTCCCCCCTCCAAGTGACGGCGGCAGTGCCATCCGCGGAGGGGGGCACACCCCGAAGCCCCAAGACGGTCGTCTACGCGTGCCACATCACTTTCACACATGCATCAGGACCCGATGCGGTGTTTCGGTCGCATAGCTACACCCGGAAGGCCACCACGAATCCCCGTTGACCAGGAGATCTAGCCCTTTGACTTTCGTCGGACGGGCTTTGACCGGTGGACTCTTCCACCTGGTTGCGATGGGTCAGCACATAGGAACATCCCCGAACACGGTCTGGACCAAACCCACCACTAGATTCCCTCCGGTTCTACCCGACGCGCACGTTTCCCCCCTCCAAGTGACGGCGGCAGTGCCGTCCGCGGAGGGGGGCCACACCCCGGAGCCCCAAGACGGGCGTCTACGCGTGCCACATCACTTTCACACATGCATCAGGACCCGATGCGGTGTTTCGGTGGCATAGCTACACCCGGAAGGCCACCACGAAGCCCCGTTGACCAGGAGATCTAGGCCTTTGACTTTTGCCGGACGGGCTTTGACCGGTGGACGCTTCCACCTGGTTGCGATGGGTCAGCACATAGGAATATCCCCGAACACGGTCTGGACCAAACCCACCACTAGATTCCATCCGGTTCTACCCGACGCGCACGTTTCCCCCCTCCAAGTGACGGTGGCAGTGCCGTCCGCGGAGGGGGGCCACACCCCGGAGCCCCAAGACGGGCGTCTACGTGTGCCACATCACTTTCACACATGCATCAGGACCCGATGCGGTGTTTCGGTGGCATAGCTACACCCGGAAGGCCACCACGAAGCCCCGTTGACCAGGAGATCTAGCCCTTTGACTTTCGCCGGACGAGCTTTGTCCGGTGGACTCTTCCACCTAGTTGCGATGGGTCAGCACATAGGAACATCCCCGAACACGGTCTGGACCAAACCCACCACTAGATTCCATCCGGTTCTACCCGACGCGCACGTTTCCCCCCTCCAAGTGACGGCGGCATTGCCGTCCGCGGAGCGGGGCCACACCCATAAGCCCCAAGACGGGCGTTTACGCGTGCCACATCACTTTCACACATGCATCAGGATCCGATGCGGTGTTTCGGTGGCATAGCTACACCCGGAAGGCCACCACGAAGCCCCGTTGACCAGGAGATCTAACCCTTTGACTTTCGCCGGACGGGCTTTTACAGGTGGACTCTTCTACCTGGTTGCGATGGGTCAGCACATAGGAACATCCCCGAACATGGTCTGGACCAAACCCACCACTAGATTCCCTCCGGTTCTACCCGACACGCACGTTTCCCCCCTCGAAGTGACGGCGGCAGTGCTGTCCGCGGAGGGGGGCCACACCCATAAGCCCCTAGACGGGCGTCTACGCGTGCCACATCACTTTCACACATGCATCAGGACCCGATGCGGTGTTTCGGTGGCATAGCTACACCCGGAAGGCCACCACGAAGCCCCGTTGACCAGGAGATCTAGCCCTTTGACTTTCGCCGGACGGGATTTGACCGGTGGACGCTTCCACCTGGTTGCGATGGGTCAGCACATAGGAACATCCCCGAACACGGTATGGACCAAACCCACCACTAGATTCCCTCCGGTTCTACCCGACGCGCACGTTTCCTCCCTCCAAGTGACGGCGGCAGTGCCGTCTGCGGAGGGGGGGCCACACCCATAAGCCCCAAGACGGGCGTCTACGCATGGCACATCACTTTCACACATGCATCAGGACCCGATGCGGTGTTTCGGTGGCATAGCTACACCCGGCAGACCACCACGAAGCCCCGTTGACCAGGAGATCTAGCCCTTTGACTTTCGCCGGACGGGCTTTGATCGGTGGACTCTTCCACCTGGTTGCGATGGGTCAGCACATAGGAACATCCCCGAACACGGTCTGGACCAAACCCACCACTAGATTCCATCCGGTTCTACCCGATGCGCACGTTTCCCCCCTCCAAGTGACGGCGGCAGTGCCGTACGCGGAGGGGGGCCACACCCCGGAGCCCCAAGATGGGCGTCTACGCGTGCCACATCACTTTCACACATGCATCTGGACCCGATGCGGTGTTTCGGTGGCATAGCTACACCCGGGAGGCCACCACGAAGCCTCGTTGACCAGGAGATCTAGCCCTTTGACTTTCGCCGGACGGGCTTTGACCGGTGGAATCTTCCACCTGGTTGCGATGGGTCAGCACATAGGAACATTCCCGAACATGGTCTGGACCAAACCCACCACTAGATTCCCTCCGGTTCTACCCGACGCGCATGTTTCCTCCCTCCAAGTGACGGCGGCAGTGCCGTCCGCGGAGGGGGGTCTCACCCCGGAGCCCCAAGACGGGCGTCTACGCGTGCCACATCACTTTCACACATGCATCAGGACACGATGCGGTGTTTCGGTGGCATAGCTACACCCGGAAGGCCACCACGAAGCCCCGTTGACCAGGAGATCTAGCCCTTTGACTTTCGCCGGACGGGCTTTGACCGGTGGACTCTTCCACCTGGTTGCGATGGGTCAGCACATAGGAACATCCCCGAACATGGTCTGGACCAAACCCAACACTAGATTCCCTCCGGTTCTACCCGACACGCACGTTTCCCCCCTCCAAGTGACGGCGGCAGTGCCGTCCGCGGAGGGGGGCCACACCCCGGAGCCCCAAGACGGTCGTCTACGCGTGCCACATCACTTTCACACATGCATCAGGACCCGATGCGGTGTTTCGGTGGCATAACTACACCCGGAAGGCCACGACGAAGCCCCGTTGACCAGGAGATCTAGCCCTTTGACTTTCGCCGGACGGGCTTTGACCGGTGGACTCTTCCACCTGGTTGCGATGGGTCAGCACATAGGAACATCCCCGAACACGGTATGGACCAAACCCACCACTAGATTCCCTCCGGTTCTACCCGATGCGCACGTTTCCCCCCTCCAAGTGACGGCGGCAGTGCCGTCCGCGGAGGGGGGCCACACCCATAAGCCCCAAGACGGGCGTCTATGCGTGGCACATCACTTTCACACATGCATCAGGACCCGATGCGGTGTTTCTTTGGCATAGCTACACCCGGAAGGCCACCACGAAGCCCCGTTGCCCAGGAGATCTAGCCCTTTGACTTTCGCGAGACGGGCTTTGACCGGTGGACTCTTCCACCTGGTTGCGATGGGTCAGCACATAGGAACATCCCCGAACACGGTCTGGACCAAACCCACCACTAGATTCCATCCGGTTCTACCCGACGCGCACGTTTCCCCCCTCCAAGTGACGGCGGCAGTGCCGTCCGCAGAGGGGGGCCACATTCCGGAGCCCCAAGACGGGCGTCTACCCGTGCCACATCACTTTCACACATGCATCAGGACCCGATGCGGTGTTTCGGTGGCATAGCTACACCCGGAAGGCCACCACGAAGCCCCGTTGACCAGGAGATCTAGCCCTTTGACTTTCGCCGGACGGGCTTTGACCGGTGGACTCTTCCACCTAGTTGCGATAGGTCAGCACATAGGAACATCCCCAAACACGGTCTGGACCAAACCCACCACTAGATCCCATCCGGTTCTACCCGACGCGCACGTTTCCCCCCTCCAAGTGACGGCGGCAGTGCCGTCCGCGGAGGGGGGCCACACCCATAAGCCCCTAGACGGGCGTCTACGCGTGCCACATCACTTTCACACATGCATCAGGACTCGATGCGGTGTTTCGGTGGCATCGCTACACCCGGAAGGCCACCACGAAGCCCCGTTGACCAGGAGATCTAGCCCTTTGACTTTCACCGGACGGGCTTTGACCGGTGGACTCTTCCACCTGGTTGCGATGGGTCAGCACATAGGAACATCCCTGAACATGGTCTGGACCAAACCCAACACTAGATTCCCTCCGGTTCTACCCGACACGCACGTTTCCCCCCTCCAAGTGACGCCGGCAGTGCCGTCCGCGGAGGGGGCCCACACCCCAGAGCCCCAAGACGGGCGTCTACGCGTGCCACATCACTTTCACACATGCATCAGGACCCGATGCGGTGTTTCGGTGACATAGCTACACCCGGAAGGCCACCATGAAGCCCCGTTGACCAGGAGATCTAGCCCTTTGACTATCGCCGGACGGGCTTTGACCGGTGGACTCTTTCACCTAGTTGCGATGGCTCAGCACATAGGAACATCCCCGAACACGGTATGGACCAAACCCACCACTAGATTCCCTCCGGTTCTACCCGACGCGCACGATTCCCACCTCCAAGTGACGGCGGCAGTGCCGTCCGCGGAGGGGGGGCCACACCCATAAGCCCCAAGACGGGCGTCTACGCGTGGCACATCACTTTCACACATGCATCAGGACCCGATGCGGTGTTTCGGTGGCATAGCTACACCCGGAAGGCCACCACGAAACCCCGTTGACCAGGAGATCTAGCCCTTTGACTTTCGCCAGACGGGCTTTGACCGGTGTACTCTTCCACCTGGTTGCGATGGGTCAGCACATAGGAACATCCCCGAACACGGTCTGGACCAAACCCACCACTAGATTCCCTCTGGTTCTACCCGACGCGCACGTTTCCCCCCTCCAAGTGACGGCGGCAGTGTCGTCCGCGGAGGGGGGCCACACCCCGGAGCCCCAAGACGGGCGTCTACGCGTGCCACATCACTTTCACACATGCATCAGGACCCGATGCGGTGTTTCAGTGGCATAGCTATACCCGGAAGTCCACCACGAAGCCTCGTTGACCAGGGGATCTAGCCCTTTGACTTTCGCCGAACGGGCTTTGACCGGTGGACTCTTCCACCTGGTTGCGATGGGTCAGCACATAGGAACATCCCCGAACACGGTCTGGACCAAACCCACCACTAGATTCCATCCGGTTCTACCCGACGCGCACGTTTCCCCCCTCCAAGTGACGGCGGCAGTGCCGTCCGCGGAGGGGGGCCACACCCTGGAGCCCCAAGACGTGCGTCTACGCGTGCCACATCACTTTCACACGTGCATCAGGACCCGATGCGGTGTTTCGGTGACATAGCTACACCCGGAAGGCCACCACGAAGCCCCGTTGACCAGGAGATCTAGCCCTTTGACTTTCGCCGGACGGGCTTTGACCGGTGGACTCTTCCACCTGGTTGCGATGGGTCAGCACATAGGAACATCCCCGAACATGGTCTGGACCAAACCCACCACTAGATTCCCTCCGGTTCTACCCGACTCGCACGTTTCCCCCCTCCAAGTGACGGTGGCAGTGCCGTCCGCGGAGGGGGGCCACACCCCGGAGCCCCAAGACGGGCGTCTACGCGTGCCACATCACTTTCACACATGCATCAGGACCCGATGCGGTGTTTCGGTGGCATAGCTATACCCGGAAGGCCACCACGAAGCCCCGTTGACCAGGAGATCTAGCCCTTTGACTTTCGCCGGACGGGCTTTGACCGGTGGACTCTTCCACCTGGTTGCGATGGGTCAGCACATAAGAACATCCCCGAACACGGTCTGGACCAAACTACCAATAGATTCCCTCCGGTTCTACCCGACGCGCACGTTTCCCCCCTCCAAGTGATGGCGGCAGTGCCGTCAGCGGAGGGGGGCCACACCCATAAGCCCCAAGACGAGCGTCTACGCGTGGCACATCACTTTCACACATGCATCAGGACCCGATGCGGTGTTTCGGTGGCATAGCTACACCCGGAAGGCCACCACGAAGCCCCGTTGACCAGGAGATCTAGCCCTTTGACTGTCGCCAGACGGGCTTTGACCGGTGGACTCTTCCACCTGGTTGCGATGGGTCAGCACATAGGAACATCCCCGAACACGGTCTGGACCAAACCCACCACTAGATTCCCCCCGGTTCTACCCGACGCGCACGTTTCCCCCCTCCAAGTGACGGCGGCAGTGCCGTCCGCGGAGGGGGGCCACACCCCGGAGCCCCAAGACGGGCGTCTACGCGTGCCACATCACTTTCACACATGCATCAGGACCCGATGCGGTATTTCGGTGGCATAGCTACACCTGGGAGGCCACCACGAAGCCCCGTGGACCAGGAGATCTAGCCCTTTGACTTTCGCCGGACGGGCTTTGACCGGTGGACTCTTCCACCTGGTTGCGATGGGTCAGCACATAGGAACATCCCCGAACACGGTTTGGACCAAACCCACCACTAGATTCCCTCCGATTCTACCCGACGCGCACGTTTCCCCCCTCCAAGTGACGGCGGCAGTGCCGTCCGCGGAGGGGGGCCACACCCCGGAGCCCCAAGACGGTCGTCTACGCGTGCCACATCACTTTCACACATGCATCAGGACCCGATGCGGTGTTTCGGTGGCATAACTACACCCGGAAGGCCACGACGAAGCCCCGTTGACCAGGAGATCTAGCCCTTTGACTTTCGCCGGACGGGCTTTGACCGGTGGACTCTTCCACCTGGTTGCGATGGGTCAGCACATAGGAACATCCCCGAACACGGTATGGACCAAACCCACCACTAGATTCCCTCCGGTTCTACCCGATGCGCACGTTTCCCCCCTCCAAGTGACGGCGGCAGTGCCGTCCGCGGAGGGGGGCCACACCCATAAGCCCCAAGACGGGCGTCTATGCGTGGCACATCACTTTCACACATGCATCAGGACCCGATGCGGTGTTTCGGTGGCATAGCTACACCCGGAAGGCCACCACGAAGCCCCGTTGCCCAGGAGATCTAGCCCTTTGACTTTCGCGAGACGGGCTTTGACCGGTGGACTCTTCCACCTGGTTGCGATGGGTCAGCACATAGGAACATCCCCGAACACGGTCTGGACCAAACCCACCACTAGATTCCATCCGGTTCTACCCGACGCGCACGTTTCCCCCCTCCAAGTGACGGTGGCAGTGCCGTCCGCAGAGGGGGGCCACATTCCGGAGCCCCAAGACGGGCGTCTACCCGTGCCACATCACTTTCACACATGCATCAGGACCCGATGCGGTGTTTCGGTGGCATAGCTACACCCGGAAGGCCACCACGAAGCCCCGTTGACCAGGAGATCTAGCCCTTTGACTTTCGCCGGACGGGCTTTGACCGGTGGACTCTTCCACCTAGTTGCGATAGGTCAGCACATAGGAACATCCCCAAACACGGTCTGGACCAAACCCACCACTAGATTCCATCCGGTTCTACCCGACGCGCACGTTTCCCCCCTCCAAGTGACGGCGGCAGTGCCGTCCGCGGAGGGGGGCCACACCCATAAGCCCCTAGACGGGCGTCTACGCGTGCCACATCACTTTCACACATGCATCAGGACTCGATGCGGTGTTTCGGTGGCATCGCTACACCCGGAAGGCCACCACGAAGCCCCGTTGACCAGGAGATCTAGCCCTTTGACTTTCACCGGACGGGCTTTGACCGGTGGACTCTTCCACCTGGTTGCGATGGGTCAGCACATAGGAACATCCCTGAACATGGTCTGGACCAAACCCAACACTAGATTCCCTCCGGTTCTACCCGACACGCACGTTTCCCCCCTCCAAGTGACGCCGGCAGTGCCGTCCGCGGAGGGGGCCCACACCCCAGAGCCCCAAGACGGGCGTCTACGCGTGCCACATCACTTTCACACATGCATCAGGACCCGATGCGGTGTTTCGGTGGCATAGCTACACCCGGAAGGCCACCATGAAGCCCCGTTGACCAGGAGATCTAGCCCTTTGACTATCGCCGGACGGGCTTTGACCGGTGGACTCTTTCACCTAGTTGCGATGGGTCAGCACATAGGAACATCCCCGAACACGGTATGGACCAAACCCACCACTAGATTCCCTCCGGTTCTACCCGACGCGCACGATTCCCACCTCCAAGTGACGGCGGCAGTGCCGTCCGCGGAGGGGGGGCCACACCCATAAGCCCCTAGACGGGCGTCTACGCGTGCCACATCACTTTCACACATGCATCAGGACTCGATGCGGTGTTTCGGTGGCATAGCTACACCCGGAAGGCCACCACGAAGCCCCGTTGACCAGGAGATCTAGCCCTTTGACTATCGCCAGACGGGCTTTTACCGGTGGACTCTTCCACCTGGTTGCGATGGGTCAGCACATAGGAACATCCCCGAACACGGTCTGGACCAAACCCACCACTAGATTCCCCCCGGTTCTACCCGACGCGCACGTTTCCCCCCTCCAAGTGACGGCGGCAGTGCCGTCCGCAGAGGGGGGCCACACCCCGGAGCCCCAAGACGGGCGTCTACGCGTGCCACATCACTTTCACACATGCATCAGGACCCGATGCGGTATTTCGGTGGCATAGCTACACCTGGGAGGCCACCACGAAGCCCCGTGGACCAGGAGATCTAGCCCTTTGACTTTCGCCGGACGGGCTTTGACCGGTGGACTCTTCCACCTGGTTGCGATGGGTCAGCACATAGGAACATCCCCGAACACGGTTTGGACCAAACCCACCACTAGATTCCATCCGATTCTACCCGACGCGCACGTTTCCCCCATCCAAGTGACGGCGGCAGTGCTGTCCGCGGAGGGGGGCCACACCCCAGAGCCCCAAGACGGGCGTTTATGCGAGCCACATCACTTTCACACATGCATCAGGACCCGATGCGGTGTTTCGGTGGCATAGCTACACCCGGAAGTCCACCACGAAGCCCCGTTGACCAGGAGATCTAGCCTTTTGACTTTCGCCGGACGGGCTTTGACCGGTGGACTCTTCCACCTGGTTGCGATGGGTCAGCACATAGGAACATCCCCGAACACGGTCTGAACCAAACCCACCACTAGATTCCATCCGATTCTACCCGACGCGCACGTTTCCCCCCTCCAAGTGACGGCGGCAGTGCCGTCCGCGGAGGGGGGCCACACCCCGGAGCCCCAAGACGGGCGTCTACGCGTGTCACATCACTTTCACACATGCATCAGGACCCGATGCGGTGTTTCGGTGGCATAGCTACACCCGGAAGGCCACCACGAAGCCCCGTTGACCAGGAGATCTAGCCCTTTGACTTTCGCCGGACGGGCTTTGATCAGTGGACTCTTCCACCTGGTTGCGATGGGTCAGCACATAGGAACATCCCCGAACAAGGTCTGGACCAAACCCACCACTAGATTCCATCCGGTTCTATCCGACGCGCACGTTTCCCCCCTCCAAGTGACGGCGGCAGTGCCGTCCGCGGAGGGGGGCCACACCCCGGAGCCCCAAGACGGGCTTTGACCAGTGGACTCTTCCACCTGGTTGCGATGGGTCAGCACATAAGAACATCCCCGAACACGGTCTGGACCAAACTACCACTAGATTCCCTCTGGTTCTACCCGACGCGCACGTTTCCCCCCTCCAAGTGACGGCGGCAGTGCCGTCCGCGGAGGGGGGCCACACCCATAAGCCCCAAGACGAGCGTCTACGCGTGGCACATCAGTTTCACACATGCATCAGGACCCGATGCGGTGTTTCGGTGGCATAGCTACACCCGGAAGGCCACCACGAAGCCCCGTTGACAAGGAGATCTAGCCCTTTGACTGTCGCCAGACGGGCTTTGACCGGTGGACTCTTCCACCTGGTTGCGATGGGTCAGCACATAGGAACATCCCCGAACACAGTCTGGACCAAACCCACCACTAGATTCCATCCGGTTCTACCCGACGCGCACGTTTCCCCCCTCCAAGTTACGGCGGCAGTGCCGTCCGCGGAGGGGGGCCACACCCATAAGCCCCAAGACGGGCGTCTACGCGTGCCACATCACTTTCACACATGCATCAGGACCCGATGCGGTGTTTCGGTGGCATAGCTACACCCGGAAGGCCACCACGAAGCCCCGTTGACCAGGAGATCTAGCCCTTTGACTTTCGCCGGACGGGCTTTGACCGGTGGACTCTTCCACCTGGTTGCGATGGGTCTGCACATAGGAACATCCCCGAACATGGTCTGGACCAAACCCACCACTAGATTCCATCCGGTTCTACCCGACGCGCACGTTTCCCCCCTCCAAGTGACGGCGGCAGTGTCGTCCGCGGAGGGGGGCCACACCCCGGAGCCCCAAGACGGGCGTCTACGCGTGCCACATGACTTTCACAGATGCATCAGGACCCGATGCGGTGTTTCGGTGGCATAACTACACCCGGAAGGCCACCACGAAGCCCCGTTGACCAGGAGATCTAGCCCTTTGACTTTCGCCGGACGGGCTTTGACCGGTGGACTCTTCCACCTGGTTGCAATGGGTCAGCACATAGGAACATCCCCGAACACGGTATGGACCAAACCCACCACTAGATTCCCTCCGGTTCTACCCAACGCGCACGTTTCCCCCCTCCAAGTGACGGCGGCAGTGCCGTCCGCGGAGGGGGGCCACACCCATAAGCCCCAAGACGGGCGTCTACGCGTGGCACATCACTTTCACACATGCATCAGGACCCGATGCGGTGTTTCGGTGGCATAGCTACACCCGGAAGGCCACCACGAAGCCCCGTTGACCAGGAGATCTAGCCCTTTGACTTTCGCCAGACGGGCTTTGACCGGTGGACTCTTCCACCTGGTTGCAATGGGTCAGCACATAGGAACATACCCGAACACGGTCAGGACCAAACCCACCACTAGATTCCATCCGGTTCTACCCGACGCGCACGTTTCCCCCCTCCAAGTGACGGCGGCAGTGCCGTCCGCGGAGGGGGGCCACACTCCGGAGCCCGAAGACGGGCGTCTACGCGTGCCACATCACTTTCACACATGCATCAGGACCCGATGCGGTGTTTCGGTGGCATAGCTACACCCGGAAGGCCACCACGAAGCCCCGTTGACCAGGAGATCTAGCCCTTTGACTTTCGCCGGACGGGCTTTGACCGGTGGACTCTTCCTCCTGGTTGCGATGGGTCAGCACATAGGAACATCCCCAAACACGGTCTGGACCAAACCCACCACTAGATTCCATCCGGTTCTACCCGACGCGCACGTTTCCCCCATCCAAGTGACGGCGGCAGTGCCGTCCGCGGAGGGGGGCACACCCATAAGCCCCTAGACAGGCGTCTACGCGTGCCACATCACTTTCACACATGCATCAGGACTCGATGCGGTGTTTCGGTGGCATAGCTACACCCGGAAGGCCACCACGAAGCCCCGTTGACCAGGAGATCTAGCCCTTTGACTTTCGCCGAACGGGCTTTGACCGGTGGACTCTTCCACCTGGTTGCGATGGGTCAGCACATAGGAACATCCCCGAACATGGTCTGGACCAAACCCAGCACTAGATTCCCTCCGGTTCTACCCGACACGCACGTTTCCCCCCTCAGAGTGACGGCGGCAGTGCCGTCCGCGGAGGGGGCCCACACCCCGGAGCCCCAAGACGGGCGTCTACGCGTGCCACATCACTTTCACACATGTATCAGGACCCGATGCGGTGTTTCGGTGGCATAGCTACACCCGGAAGGCCACCACGAAGCGCCGTTGACCAGGAGATCTAGCCCTTTGACTTTCGCCGGACGGGCTTTGACCGGTGGACTCTTCCACCTGGTTGCGATGGGTCAGCACATAGGAACATCCCCGAACACGGTATGGACCAAACCCACCACTAGATTCCCTCCGGTTCTACCCGACGCGCACGTTTCCCACCTCCAAGTGACGGCGGCAGTGCCGTCCGCGGAGGGGGGGCCACACCCATAAGCCCCAAGACGGGCGTCTACGCGTGGCACATCACTTTCACACATGCATCAGGACCCGATGCGGTGTTTCGGTGGCATAGCTACACCCGGAAGGCCACCACGAAGCCCCGTTGACCAGGAGATCTAGCCCTTTGACTTTCGCCAGACGGGCTTTGACCGGTGGACTCTTCCACCTGGTTGCGATGGGTCAGCACATAGGAACATCCCCGAACACGGTCTGGACCAAACCCACCACTAGATTCCCTCTGGATCTACCCGACGCGCACGTTTCCCCCCTCCAAGTGACGGCGGCAGTGCCGTCCGCGGAGGGGGGGGCACATCCCGGAGCCCCAAGACGGGCGTCTACGCGTGCCACATCACTTTCACACATGCATCAGGACCCGATGCGGTGTTTCGGTGGCATAGCTACACCCGGAAGTCCACCACGAAGCCCCGTTGACCAGGGGATCTAGCCCTTTGACTTTCGCCGAACGGGCTTTGACCGGTGGACTCTTCCACCTGGTTGCGTTGGGTCAGCACATAGGAACATCCCCGAACATGGTCTGGACCAAACCCACCACTAGATTCCATCCGGTTCTACCCGACGCGCACGTTTCCCCCCTCCAAGTGACGGCGGCAGTGCCGTCCGCGGAGGGGGGCCACACCCCGGAGCCCCAAGACATGCGTCTATGCGTGCCACATCACTTTCACACATGCATCAGGTCCCGATGCGGTGTTTCGGTGGCATAGCTACACCCGGAAGGCCACCAGGAAGCCCCGTTGACCAGGAGATCTAGCCCTTTGACTTTCGCCGGACGGGCTTTGACCGGTGGACTCTTCCACCTGGTTGCGATGGGTCAGCACATAGGAACATCCCCGAACATGGTCTGGACCAAACCCACCACTAGATTCCCTCCGATTCTACCCGACGCGCACGTTTCCCCCCTCCAAGTGACCGCGGCAGTGCCGTCCGCGGAGGGGGGCCACACCCCGGAGCCCCAAGACGGGCGTCTACGCGTGCCACATCAGTTTCACACATGCATCAGGACCCGATGCGGTGTTTCGGTGGCATAGCTACACCCGGAAGCCCACCACGAAGCCCCGTTGACCAGGAGATCTAGCCCTTTGACTTTCGCCGGACGGGCTTTGACCGGTGGACTCTTCCACCTGGTTGAGATGGGTCAGCACATAAGAACATCCCCGAACACGGTCTGGACCAAACCTACCACTAGATTCCCTCCGGTTCTACCCGACGCGCACGTTTCCCCCCTCCAAGTGACGGCGGCAGTGCCGTCCGCGGAGGGGGGCCACACCCATAAGCCCCAAGACGAGCGTCTACGCGTGGCACATCACTTTCACACATGCATCAAGACCCGATGCGGTGTTTCGGTGGCATAGCTACACCCGGAAGGCCACCACGAAGCCCCGTTGACCAGGAGATCTAGCCCTTTGACTGTCGCCAGACAGGCTTTGACCGGTGGACTCTTCCACCTGGTTGCGATGGGTCAGCACATAGGAACATCCCCGAACACGGTCTGGACCAAACCCACCACTAGATTCCCTCCGGTTCTACCCGACGCGCACGTTTGCCCCCTCCAAGTGACGGCGGCAGTGCCGTCCGCGGAGGGGGGGCACACCCCGGAGCCCCAAGACGGGCGTCTACACGTGCCACATCACTTTCACACATGCATCAGGACCCGATGCGGTGTTTCGGTGGCATAGCTACACCTGGGAGGCCACCACGAAGCCCCGTGGACCAGGAGATCTAGCCCTTTGACTTTCGCCGGACGGGCTTTGACCGGTGGACTCTTCCACCTGGTTGCGATGGGTCAGCACATAGGAACATCCCCGAACATGGTCTGGACCAAACCCACCACTAGATTCCATCCGGTTCTACCCGACGCGCACGTTTCCCCCATCCAAGTGACGGCGGCAGTGCCGTCCGCGGAGGGGGGCCACACCCCGGAGCCCCAAGACGGGCGTTTACGCGTGCCACATCACTTTCACACATGCATCAGGACCCGATGCGGTGTTTCGGTGGCATAGCTACACCCGGAAGTCCACCACGAAGCCCCGTTGACCAGGAGATCTAGCCTTTTGACTTTCGCCGGACGGGCTTTGACCGGTGGACTCTTCCACCTGGTTGCGATGGGTCAGCACATAGGAACATCCCCGAACACGGTCTGAACCAAACCCACCACTAGATTCCATCCGGTTCTACCCGACGCGCACGTTTCCCCCCTCCAAGTGACGGCGGCAGTGCCGTCCGCGGAGGGGGGCCACACCCCGGAGCCCCAAGACGGGCGTCTACGCGTGTCACATCACTTTCACACATGCATCAGGACCCGATGCGGTGTTTCGGTGGCATAGCTACACCCGGAAGGCCACCACGAAGCCCCGTTGACCAGGAGATCTAGCCCTTTGACTTTCGCCGGACGGGCTTTGATCGGTGGACTCTTCCACCTGGTTGCGATGGGTCAGCACATAGGAACATCCCCGAACACAGTCTGGACCAAACCCACCACTAGATTCCATCCGGTTCTATCCGACGCGCACGTTTCCCCCCTCCAAGTGACGGCGGCAGTGCCGTCCGCGGAGGGGGGCCACACCCCGGAGCCCCAAGACGGGCGTCTACGCGTGCCACATCACTTTCACACATGCATCAGGACCCGATGCGGTGTTTTGGTGGTATAGCTACACCCGGGAGGCCACCACGAAGCCCCGTTGACCAGGAGATCTAGCCCTTTGACTTTCGCCGGACGGGCTTTGACCGGTGGACTCTTCCACCTGGTTGCGATGGGTCAGCACATAGGAACATCCCCGAATACGGTCTGGACCAAACCCACCACTAGATTCCATCCGGTTCTACCCGACGCGCACGTTTCCCCCCTCCAAGTGACGGCGGCAGTGCCGTCCGCGGAGGGGGGCCACACCCATAAGCCCCAAGACGGGCGGCTACGCGTGCCACATCACTTTCACACATGCATCAGGACCCGATGCGGTGTTTCGGTGGCATAGCTACACCCGGAAGGCCACCACGAAGCCCCGTTGACCAGGAGATCTAGCCCTTTGACTTTCGCCGGACGGGCTTTGACCGGTGGACTCTTCCACCTGGTTGCGATGGGTCAGCACATAGGAACATCCCCGAACATGGTCTGGACCAAACCCACCACTAGATTCCCTCCGGTTCTACCCGACGCGCATGTTTCCCCCCTCCAAGTGACGGCGGCAGTGTCGTCCGCGGAGGGGGGCCACACCCCGGAGCCCCAAGACGGGCGTCTACGCGTGCCACATCACTTTCACACATGCATCAGGACCCGATGCGGTGTTTCGGTGGCATGGCTACACCCGGAAGGCCACCACGAAGCCCCGTTGACCAGGAGATCTAGCCCTTTGACTTTCGCCGGACGGGCTTTGACCGGTGGACTCTTCCACCTGGTTGCGATGGGTCAGCACATAGGAACGTCCCTGAACACGGTCTGGACCAAACCCACCACTAGATTCCATCCGTTTCTACCCGACGCGCTCGTTTCCCCCCTCCAAGTGACGGCGGCAGTGCCGTCCGCGGAGGGGGGCCACACCCCGGAGCCCCAAGACGCCCGTGAGGGGGGGCTCCACCCGGAGCCGCGTGCCACCACACTGTCACACGCGTAGGAGGGCCCACCGCAACACCTGACGTGTTTCCTATCCCCTAGGTACCCCGTCCCGTTTCCCCCCTCCAAGACAGGGCGGCAGCGACGTCCGTGAGGGGAGGCAATCGATATATAATTGAGGTATGTTTTTTTTACATAAGGCACATTTAAATTAATCAAATTATTTTTGAAAAAAAAGAGAAAAAAAGAAAAATAAATAAAAAAGAGAAAATAAATAAAATCGAAAAAATTTAGCGCAAATCTATGCCGACGGCAATGCCGTCGGTATAGCTACGGCCACGGATCGACAGAGCCCTGGATCGATGACGTGGCATAGGACGCGGATCAATGATGTGGCAGAGGAAATGGGCCTGTCCTATGCCGACGGCCAGGCCGTCGGCATACCTATGCCACCCCACGGACCGGTTAGGGCTCGGATCGATGATGTGGCAGAGCACGAGGATCGATGACGTCGGCTTTGCTATGCCGACGGCCCCCGTTAGCTCCGTCGGCATAGGCTTCGCACCGTCAAACGGTCGTCGCCGCCCGGGTAGCCGGGTCCACCTCTATGCCGACGGCTTTGATATGCCGACGGCCACTGTAGGCATATGGCGAACGCTGCCGACAGCCGATCGATGCCGACGGCCCCCATCGGCATAGGTGGACATGTGCCGACGGCTTGTCTATGCCTACGGCTTGACCTAGGCCGTCGGTATACATCCATCTATGCCGACGGGAGCCGTCGGCATAGATTAGGCCGTCGGCAGCTGCTGTTATTCTGGTAGTGCGTCCGGTCGTCGGTGGCCACCTTGGGCAGAAGCTCAGCCAAACCTGCGAAATTGGTCTGGGCACCGTGCGCGCAGTTCAGTCGCTAAGTGTCAATCGATAATCATCATAATTTACCTCTAGAAAATATATCCAATTTTTTTTAACTGCTAGCACAGTAGGACGATAGACATTTAACACTAGATATACTTCCCTGGAAAAGATAACACAAATTATTGGAGGAATATTCGGCATTATAGACTCTACTAAATATTCTCTTAGCGATCTGTAATTCTGCTTAATTATTAATTATATTACGTTTTGTTTCTAAATAAAATGGCAATCTTTATTTTTCTGTCACATGCAAATGGTGCTGAAAAGCTTTCCAATTTTCGTACCTAAGTTTTCTGTGTTTCTTGCTAAATCACTGTTCACTAGTTAACATTGCACTCCTCTTTCAAAAAAAGGACCGTTCATGACTAGACTTTGAAGGTATATTTTTATAGAAGGAACTCTCTAAGCACCACACGTCGCCTCCGGGACGCGAACACGGGTGGCCTTGCTCGCTCCGAGCGAGCCAAGCCAACAGGGTGACACCCTGTTCTCGTATTCCTCCTTCACTCAACCCAGTTATCGTTTCCTACTTTCATGCCCATCGAAAAAGGTTCTGTGTTTCTTGCTAAATCATTGGTCGCAAGTTAATGTTGTATTCCTCCATCACTGAGTTATTATTTCCGTTGTGATAAGTTCTTACGCGCATACTCGTTAACTTTTTAATCTAGTCAAATCCCACAATATTTTGATTGATTTTCTAATCAATTGAGAGTTACTGGGCTGATTGACAACGACTTTTGTCCTTTCTAAAATGAACAAGCCTAGTTGAAATGACTTTTTGCTTTCCAAAATGTATAGTAACTAGACCATTTTAACGGCTCAATATGCCCGATGCATGAAAACTTGACTACCCGCGAGTAAAAAAGGCAGCCTCCTAATCCAAACAAATACACCATGTAATACAAGGGATCTATCTCGACCAGAAACAACGAAACAAAGTAAGAATATGGATTCAATCATATGTCATATGTGTTTTCATACCGAAATGGAAATTTCGAAATGCTATACCTCATATGAAAACATGTAAAGAAACCAAATGGAAGTGTATGTTGCCTTATTAGTGAGACCAGCACAATGAACTACCTACCTCATTAGAGTTTCCACTATTTTGTTTTGCTGCTCCCCATGACGGCAACATCGCGTCTAGTCGTGGCCACCTTTGGCTAGCGAGCACCAATAG
Organism: Elymus sibiricus; assembly: GCA_039707655.1. Taxonomy (NCBI): domain Eukaryota; kingdom Viridiplantae; phylum Streptophyta; class Magnoliopsida; order Poales; family Poaceae; genus Elymus; species Elymus sibiricus. The sequence continues at coordinate 447,503,235 of CM077667.1, read as the reverse complement.
CAGAAAGAGGGCTATAGTAGTTGCAATCCACAATTTTACAAAGCGACGAAGGCTTCCGTCATGGAACTCCATGGTGATTTCCAAAACAAAAAATAACTTTACCGTGTTAGGGAGATCTACTTCCGGTTGCATTGCCTTTATAGGGTGTCCATGATTAGTTGGCATGCAGCTAATGCTGGCAGGAATTGATGACATTATGGTAGTAAGTTAAATCCTACTTGGAGATATATGCATGACAAAAGAACAATTATTACCTTCTAAACATTCAGGCACAAAGCGTGAGGATATGGATGTCCGTAGATATCTATGGGTTTTGAGATCAGAGGGTGCCTTTAATCAACAACTTCACAAAGCGGCGGAGATTTATGTCGTGGAACTCATATGGTGATGTGAAACTAAAAACTTAACATTATTTGCGTCTCGAAGATCGAGTTCAAATTACATTGAATTTATACAGCGGTCTATACTATATGGGCGATGTGGTATATGGATAATGCCACTAGTAGAAAAAGGGCCTTATGTGAGACACATTAGTCCCGGTTTGTAACTGAACCGGCACTAACGTGACCATTAGTGCCGGTTCCAACAGCTAGGCGGGCGGCGCTCATTAGTACCGGTTCGTGGCGAACCTATAGTACCGGTTCGTGCCACGAACCGGTACTAAATAGGTGGTGGCAGGCTGTTGTCAGGCTGGGGCCTAACAGGACCTTTAGTCCCGGTTCGTATAACCAACCGGTACAAAAGATCATCCTATATAAACCCTTCGTCCAGCCCAAGCCGAAGCGCTCTGTTTTTCCCCCTCTCTGTTTTCTTCCCCTCTTGCTCGAGCTCACCTCCATTTTTGCCAAAATTTGTCCAAGATTTGAAGGCACCCCATCCATCCAAGTGATCACAAAGGTTAGCAACTTTGTCCTTTCATCTCTCATTGCTAGATTAGCTCTTGCAATGCTCTATAAGTATAGTGATTTGTGGGTTTTATTTTGGGAGGAATTATATGTGGTAGTATTTGATTTATATGCAATTTGAGGTCAATATAACTCTTAGTTTGCATATGTAGGTGTGGTTTACTTAGTGCCTTCCCGTCTCCGTCGTAAGCACCGTCGATCGCCCGCACCGTCCCGTCGCCGGCACCACCTTGTGGTGAGCCTCTTGTTCTTATCTTTTTTATATAAAAAAAATCATGTTTGTGTGATTTAGATATATAGTTACTTGTATAATTATCTTACCCGTACGTTGTTTGTTATACATAGTGCCATGGCTTTGATATCCGTCCCCGTCGGCCCTCGTCCGGGTTATGATTCGGATGTGGTATATTCTCTTTTATAATTATTTGTTGCATTTCGTGTTTATGACAAATTATGCCCATCAAGTTGACATAGATATTTTTATCTAGGAGGTATGTGAACCGGAAATTCCAACCGACCCTATTGTCGAGAGGTTAAATTTAGTTGAAAAAGAAAACGAGTATTTGAAAGAAAAATTGAAAAGAATTGAGGGGGAGAAGATGGAATTGGAGTTGCATGTTGCCGAAGTCGTCGATGATCACAAGATCAAGATGGAGAAAATGCGCTTGAAGATTAGAAAGATTAGAAAATATGCCATCGATAGTGAGGCTTGGTATCATTATGCTGTTGGATCAATTGTTACCTTAGTTGCGATCTTGATCGCATTTGTTGTTGCATTTAAATGCTTTAGCTAGAGAGTTATTTGTATGTTGTTTTATGATAATAAGTGTTGTATGAACTTTATGTATGAACTTGTATTAATTTGGTCTTTTCGGTGCTGTGTAATGAAGATGAGCCGGCAATGTATGTACGATGACCGATGCTCTGCCCAGTTCATTAATGGCGTGCAGACTTTTCTGCTTGCGGCTGAGGCGAACAAGCGGGCAGATGGTTTTATGCCTTGTCCATGTGCTGGATGTAAGAATGATCGGAATTACTCTAAGTCAAGAACCATTCACGTCCACCTGTTTGAGTCCGGTTTCATGCTCCACTATAATGTTTGGACCAAGCACGGAGAAAGAGGGGTTATGATGGAAGACAATGAAGAAGAAGAGGACGACGACAGCTATCCTGGCCATGGGTTCCATGAATACGATGGTACAACAATGGGGGAAGAAGCTGAGCCGGCAATGCGGGAAGAAGCTGAAGAACAGGCATCAGATGAGCCCGCTGATGATCTTGGTCGGGCCATTGCGGATGCAAAGAGAAAGTGTGCAAGTGAAAAGGAGAAGCTGAAGTTGCAGAGCATGTTAGAGGATCACAAGAAACCGTTGTACCCAAATTGCGAAGATGACAAGAAAAAGCTGGGTACCACACTGGAATTGCTGCAATGGAAGGCAGAGAATGGTGTACCTGACAAGGCATTTGAAAAGCTGCTGAAAATAATGAAGAAGAAGCTTCCAAAAGATAACGAATTGCCTGACAGTACGTACGAAGCAAAGAAGGCTGTCTGCCCTCTAGGATTAGAGGTGCAGAAGATACATGCATGCCCTAATGACTGCATCCTCTACCGCGGTGAGTACGAGGATTTGAATGCATGCCCAGTATGTTGTGCATTGCGCTATAAGATCTGCCACGATGACCCTGGTGATGTTGAGGGCGAGCGCCCCAGGAAGAAGATTCCTGCCAAGGTGATGTGGTATGCTCCTATAATACCACGGTTGAAACGTTTGTTCCAAAACAAAGAGCATGCCAAGTTGATGCGATGGCACAAAGAAGACCGTAAGAAAGACGGGAAGTTGAGAGTACCCGCTGACGGATCGCAGTGGAGAAAAATCGAGAGAAGGTGGAAGAACTTTGCAGCTGACGCAAGGAACGTATGGTTTGGTTTAAGTGCAGATGGCATTAATCCTTTTGGGGAGCAGAACAGCAATCATAGCACATGGCCTGTGACTCTATGTATCTATAACCTTCCTCCTTGGTTGTGCATGAAGCGAAAGTTCATTATGATGCCAGTGCTCATCCAAGGCCCCAAGCAACCCGGCAACGACATTGATGTGTACCTAAGGCCATTAGTTGAAGAACTTTTAGAGCTGTGGAGCATAGAAGGTGTACGTGTGTGGGATGAGCACAAACAGCAGGAATTTGACCTGCGAGCATTGCTGTTTGTAACCATCAATGATTGGCCTGCTCTCAGTAACCTTTCAGGACAGACAAACAAGGGATACCACGCATGCACGCACTGTTTAGATGATACCGACAGTATATATTTGGATAAATGTAAGAAGAATGTGTACCTGGGGCATCGTCGATTTCTTCAGAGCAGGCATCCCGTAAGAAAGAAAGGCAAGCATTTCAAAGGTGATCCAGATCACCGGCAGAAGCCTCCCCACCGTACTGGTGATGATATACTTGATATGGTCAAGGATTTAAAAGTAATCTTTGGAAAGGGTCCTGGCGGACAATCTGTTCCGAATGACGCTGACGGACGCGCACCAATGTGGAAGAAGAAATCTATATTTTGGGACCTACCCTATTGGAAAGACCTAGAGGTCCGCTCTGCAATCGACGTGATGCACGTGACTAAGAATCTTTGCGTGAACCTGCTAGGCTTCTTGGGCGTGTATGGCAAGACAAAAGATACACCGGAGGCACGGGAGGACCAGCAACGTATGCACGGAAAAGACGGCATGGATCCAAAGCAGTTCCAGGGTCATGCCAGCTACGCTCTTACCAAAGAAGAGAAGGAAATCTTCTTCGAATGCCTGCTCGGTATGAAGGTCCCGTCTGGCTTCTCGTCGAATATAAAGGGAATAATAAATATGGCAGAGAAAAAGTTTCAGAACCTAAAGTCTCATGACTGCCACGTGATTATGACACAACTGCTTCCGGTTGCATTGAGGGGCCTTCTACCGGAAAACGTTCGATTAGCCATTGTGAAGCTATGTGCATTCCTCAATGCAATCTCTCAGAAGGTAATCGATCCAGAAATCCTACCAAGGTTAGAGAGTGATTTGGTGCAATGCCTTGTCAGTTTCGAGTTGGTGTTCCCACCATCCTTCTTCAATATCATGACGCACGTTCTAGTTCACCTAGTCGAAGAGATTGCCATTCTGGGTCCTGTATTTCTACACAATATGTTCCCCTTTGAGAGGTTCATGGGAGTCTTAAAGAAATATGTTCATAATCGTGCTAGGCCAGAAGGAAGCATCTCCAAGGGCCATGAAAATGAGGAGGTCATTGAGTTTGTATTGACTTTATTCCTGACCTTAAGCCGATTGGTGTTCCTGAATCGCGGCATAAGGGCAGACTGGGTGGAAATGGCACGCTAGGACCGGAACAAATAATATGTATGGACGGGCATTCTCTCACTCAAGCACACTACACAGTTCTACAAAATTCCGCCTTGGTGGCTCCATATATGGAGGAACACAAGAATTTTCTATGCTCCAAACACCCGGAGCAGTCTGACGACTGGATTACACGTGAACAAACGGGGACTTTCGCCGGTTGGTTGCAGACACGTGCCATGCATGACGCCGCTGTTGAAGATGACCTGTACTTGCTGTCCCAGTTACCATCTTCGAATATAATGACTTTCAAAGGGTACGAGATAAATGGGAATACATTTTACACGATCGCCCAAGATAAGAAGAGCACCAACCAAAACAGTGGTGTCCGCTTTGATGCAGCAACCAAGAGTGGAAAGGACACATATTATGGTTACATAGAGGACATATGGGAACTTGACTATGGACGTGGTTTGAAGGTCCCTTTGTTTCGGTGCAAATGGGTCAATATGACACGAGGCGGGGTAACGAAAGACCCGCAGTACGGAATGACAACAGTGGATCTCAACAATCTTGCGTACGCAGACGAACCATTCGTCCTAGCCAATGATGTGGCGCAGGTTTTCTATGTGAAGGACATGTCTACCAAGCCGAGAAAAAGAAAAGATAAGGAAGCGAATACATCATACGATGAGCCAAAGCGCCACATAGTTCTTTCAGGGAAAAGAAACATCGTGGGAGTGGATGACAAGACAGACATGTCAGAAGATTATGAAAAGTTTGATGAAATTGCTCCCTTCACAGTGAATATTGACCCGAGCATCCAGTTAAATGATGAAGATTGTCCATGGTTACGGTGCAAAGGGACACACGCGAAGAAAAAGTTTCACACCCAAAGATCCCACTCTGGGATGTGACCGACTTCACTGTCATCACTTTCTTCTCTAGTGAGTTTCCGGACTAATATATCTGGAAAGTCCCACTTCGGACAAACCGGAGGGAATCTTTGTAATAGTTAATTAGGGTACTTATGTGTTTTGGCATTTGAAACGCGAAGAAATATTACGGCAAAAACTGGATGCACTTCGTGTACAAAATGGACAATCTCTTTCGAAGTATCAGGGTTTCGGACGAAAACTCGTCTGTTACAAAGGCATTTCATTTTTTTAAACTTATTACAACTCCAGACTTTTTGTGCGTTCAGTATGCACCATTCAAAGCCACGTCATCAACTTTCAACCCTTTCTGACTTCATTTGCTATTTTTCATGCATTTACTGATTTTTTTGAGCTAAATGACCCTGAAATTGAAAAGCACTACAAATGAACTCTGAAAAGGTTGAAAGTTGGCATGGTATCATTATTTCACCCACATAGCATGTGCAAAAAAGTAGAAAGGGTTACGGCAAAAACTGGATGCACTTCGTGTACAAAATGGACAATCTCTTTCGAAGTATCAGGGTTTCGGACGAAAACTCGTCTGTTACAAAGGCATTTCATTTTTTAAATAACCTAAGTATTACCAAATTGAATATAATGATAAAACACACTAATATTAAACATAAGAAAAAAGAATCACTGAAAAATCTATTTTTAAAGTAAAGTTATTCACAAACTAGTGATTCACACAAATTTCAAATAATTCAAATTTAAACTATTAAAATTTGAAAACTACTGGCACTAACAGAAAGTTTGTAATTTTTTGTACCTAAAGCAAAAATATTCAGAAAGAAACTCTAAATACAGCAAAAAACAACTCAGAAATAAATACAAGAAAATAAATAAAGCAGAAAAGAAAAAAGAGAAAAAATATAAATAAAAAAAAGCCCGCCTACTGGGCCACAGCGGCCTGCATACGACTAGACACCCAACTTGTAGTTGGGCCAGGATGCAAGCCCGCAGGCCCAGTAGGCCCAACAAGGCATAGCAGCAGAGGTAGGCACAGAAGGCCTGCAACACAGAGGAGCTCGAGACAGCAGCCGCGGCGGGGCTTATAACCTGGTGCGGGCGCCCTTCGGCAAGCGAGGTGGGACTAAACTTGCCCGCACCGCACCTGCGGCAGCGCACCACCTTTAGTACCGGTTGGTAGATCCAACCGGTACCAAAGGGATGTCTTTAGTACCGGTTGGAGCCACGACCCGGTACTAAAGGGGGTCGCTTCCCGCCGCTTGGCCTGGCCAAATTTGACCTTTAGTACCGGTTGGTGGCTCCAACCGGTACTAAAGGTCCATCCTATATAAACAACCCTTATGAAAATTTTCACTTCTTCTCTGTTCGCTCGTCTCCTCTGCTTCTTCGATCGACAGCGCCGCCGCCCCCCGTCGCCGCCCCCGTCGCGCGCCGTCCCCGTCGCCGCCCCCGTCGCGCGCCGTCGCCGTCGCCGTCGCCGTCCCTGTCGCCGTCGCCGTCCCCGTCCACGTCGCCGCCCCGGCCCGTCCCTGTCGCCGTCCCCGTCGCGCGTCGCCGTCTCGCCGCCGCCCCGTCGCCGCGCCCGTCGCCGCCCCCCGTCGCCGCCCCGGTCGCCCCGCTGTGAGCCCCCTGCGCCATGGCCGCGCCCTCGATCATCCGATCGAGCCCGCCCGCACACACACACACACACAGAGTACACACACACACGTACACACACACACACACACATTTTTCTTAATTATTTTCTGTTTTCTCTGTTTTGTAGTTATATAAATGTTAGATTAATGTTAAAGTTTTAGCTAGATGAATTAGATTAATGTCAATTTGTTAGATGATCGAATTAGATATATTAATGTCAAATGTTAGATGAATTACATAGAAATGTTAGATTAATGTCAAATGTTAGATGAATTAGATATATTAATGTCAAATGTTAGATGAATTAGATATATTAATGTCAAATGTTAGATGAATTAGATTAATGTCCGTTATGTTAAATTTGCATATAGAATTTGTATATAAGAAAAAATGTTACATTTGCATATAGAATTTGCATATAGAATTTGCATATAGATATGGACGGATGAATGTTATCGAGAAGACACAGAGAAAAGCATGCTAGAGTTCTTCAAGCGCCTAAACACCAATCGAGATATACTACTTCCTTACAACTTCAAGTGAGTCACACTGTCTTGTACTACAAATTCTGTTTTTGCTTACTAGCTAGATGTTAATAAGTGTATAGGGTTTAGGGTAGTTGATGAGTGTTATGCACATGCCCGCTTAATTTATACATGCAAACGTGTGCGCATGCAGATTCCACTGGATCTTGTTAGACATTCAAGTTGAAGAAGGAAAAGTTGAAGTACTGGACTCACTAATTAAACCAGTTGAGGAGTACGAAACCGTCAAGGGGATAGTCAACAGGTAATTTCAATCATTATTGAACTATATGTCGGCCTATTTAGTTCGTCATTTCCTGATATCAACTAATTAATAACTCCTTTATTCATTTTCTTTGCCGGCGGGCAGGGCTTGGGCAAAGTTCATCAAAACGGTTCCAGGCCAATGGAAACAAAAGCTGTATTGGTATCGACCCAGGGTAATTAATTAATTAGTACTAGCTAGCTACCATCTCTTTAATTCTAGTTTCAATACCATTAATTATCATGCTTGATTAATTATTATCTGATTGAATTCTATTCTCGTAAAGTGCATGAGGCAGAAGCCGGGGAATGATTTATGTGCATACTACGTTTGCGAGAACATTCGCATGATGACGATCGAAAGTAGCACATCTGCTAGACAGCAATGGGTACGTTTGCCAGAACACTATTCACAATTTTTACATCATTATCGATATCTAATCACACAACTAATACATGCATATTGATCTCCTTCTTAAAAGTTCGATATGGTGCGGGATCAGCTCCTACCAACGGATCGCGTACGAGCAATTCAAGAGGAAATAGCGGGATTTTTGCTCGACCAGGTCATAGATCCCAAAGGAGTATACCATTACCCGCTACCGCAGTAATGCCTCCATGTAGGAGAAATTGTATATACCAAATTGTATATATACATGTGTATGTGTGAATGGTGGTGCGAGACATTCGATGATATATATATATATGATCGGTTCTACGAGAAATTCTATTTATATATATGCATAACGTGTACAATATGTAGTATCGTAAAATACCAGCAAATGAAAAAGAATTAAATGGAAAACACAAAATTAAAGGAAAAAGAAATCATAAACCCAAAACCCCCTAAACCTTTTAGTACCGGTTGGTGTTACCAACCGGTACTAAAGGTCTTCCACCCCCCGGCGCTGGCTCGTGCCACGTGGTGGCCTTTAGTGGCGGTTCGTGTTGAACCGGTACTAAAGGGGGGGACCTTTAGTCCCCACCCTTTAGTGCCGGTTACAGAACCGGCACTAAAGGGCCTTACGAACCGGTGCTATAGCCCGAATCTGCACTAGTGTGCATTCACAAATTAATCAGATTCAAGCAGTGAGTTGCTGACTACATGGAAATATATGCATGATAAACAACAATTATTACCTTCTAAAGATGCAAACGTTGGATCTGAATGCCCATAGGAACCTATGGGTTTTGAGAGGTGAGGGGAGTACCAAAATAAAAAAAAGAAGATGGGTGAGGGGGTGATTCCGCCGTCACTGCTCCCCCTCCCCCCTCCACCAATCCCTACCCTCGATGCCAAAGAATTATAGATGATAGTGGTAGTAAAAGAAACACCTTTTACCTTCTACCCGTGGTTACCTTGCCGGTCCTTTCTCGTCTTCTGGTCTGACAATAATTACCAAATTTTAGAGTTTCATAGTGGTAGACTCTATTACTTTGTCATGTCATGGATTGCAACCTCCCTAGCTAACTCACCTGATGGTATTGTGATCCGCATATAGGTTATGCTCCCTGACACAAAGACGATGTCATTATGTCAATCGGCGACCGCTCGTGGTTGGTGAGCACTAATAGCAAGAGGAGAGCAAGGGAAGTTGCAATCTGCCGCGTGATGAAAGTACTCCATGGTGATGTGGAACATGAAATCCGTGTTATTGGGATCGCGACCGCAAGCCCAATACAATCTGCACACTCCTACCATGTGGACTAGTTGGGGGAGGGGAGGAATATAACCAAGAGATTTGAGGAGTTCTGAAATCGTGAGTGAATTATCGTCCTTGCCTGCCACCTTATTTATAGCCGAAACAAAAATATTTACAAAAGTACCCCCATAATGATGCTTGGATCTTAGGGGTAACCGAAAGATTTTACGTTTACATCTTATTCCTTGGTCGTGCTCGATAATTTCAAGGAGCTAGATTAAGGCAATGTAAATCTCTAAATCCCATACCTACTTATATTTTAGCGATACACATTTTCCACTAAAACTTCCAATGAAGTTTCTTAGTCTTGTGTGTCACTCCATCAGAATCTCGCAATTGCATTGTAGAGTTATTGCATATGTTCTTTTGAATTTTTAACACTGACATAGCATAAGCAGGTATAGCTTGCGCCACTGCCTTCAGTAACACTTCCTTGTCACTAATTAACAAGTTCTTATCATTCCATACCATGATCCTTGCCACACTCCTCTCAATTATAGTGGGCAAAAAATCACTACTCCTTGGGCGTCCAAGACAAGTTGCACACTTTTACCTTTCATTGGACATTCTCATGACACAGCATAAACACTCGACACATCATGTGTGCATGACGCAGCATACACACCTCTATCTTGTCTTGTGCACAACTACTTGCACATTTGTACATCTCAAACGGAAATGACCGACCACATGCGCATATGCCGTCAATCACTCAGTGGATGCATATCCCAGGGACCTTCCACCGCACGGGGCCGCGGCGGCGCTGCGCGTCGTCCATCCCTCTGTACGTGCGCCACTCCTTCATCAGGTTCCCGAGGTCATGGAGCTTGGCTGCGAGGCCGACGCAGCAGTTGGCATGCATGGTGTAGAGCGTGTTGAAGTCCCGGGTGTTGTTGCAGAACCCGGCATTGTGCACCGTGTCGAGGAACTGCACCCGGAGCCCACGCTTGTCGACGAGGTCGAACTTGATCTCGTTGAACACCTGTTGCTCGTGCTTCCCCGGGAAGGACAACCTCGCCTGCCGCCACTCCTCGAAGACACCCACCATGCGCACGCTTGACCTCACGTACAGGAACCCCGTGTTCGGTGCGTTCACGGGGTTGTACGGGTCGCTGAAGTAGAAGTCCGACGAGGTCACCATGTGCGCCGCCACCGACATCCGCTCGAATGGGTTGCGGAACCACATGATGTCCACATCCTACATTATTAACATAGAAATGCAACAAAAGTTTTAGCGGCGTGAGAATCGAGGTATAGAAGTTTGAGAATACTTACATAAATTTTAACAAATACTAACATATAATCTCCTGTCTATCCAAAAAGAAGAAAAATGCCTTAGAGATTTCTCACAAACTTACACGTACAGCCTATTTTTGAAATTCAAGCACACATGTTGTATTTTGGTAGGATATATGTACCCCACGTATAAAGTTACGAAATGCTAAGCTAATAAGCCTCAAGTTTTTTGTTGCCAAGTGTGAGAGGGATGTTTATGCAAAAATGTGGTCACATTGGACCGTTTCTTAACTTCCATTTTTTAAATTTTTTTATAGGTGTGTTTAGGACACATCTAGATGTGACATAGTTATTGCACATTTAAGTGACTCCATCAAGCATAAAAAGAAAAAACTAAAATTAAAAAAAAATAGTCACACGAATCTTCGTATGAAATCAATGGCATAAAACTTAGATGTGCAATACTTATGTCACATCTAGATGTGATCTAGCAAAACCGTTTTTTTATATCCTTGTCCAGGCAAAACTATTCTACCTGCTCCGACGACGAACACGTACCGTGAAGAGGAAGTTGTAGCCGAGCTCGAGGATCCTCTGCTGCAGCCGGACCTTGCTCCAGACCAGGTCGAGGTAGTCCTTGCTCATGAACACCTTCTCGTCCGACAGGTTCTTGTTGCCGCCGGCCACGGGCGGCAGGAGGTAGCAGTGCGGGTGCACGGCCCGGCACCGCTCGAGCGCCCCGGCGTCGAGGGCCACGACGAGGAGGTGATCCACGAAGTGCGCGATCCGCTCCCCGGCGCGGAAGCTCTCGAGGAACAGGTCCAGCAGCGAGCCCTCCGCCGCCCACGCCTCGTTCACCGACGTCATGATCACCGTCCTGTGCTCGTCCGCCACCTCCCTCAGCAGCCGCTGCAGCTCGTCCTCCGCCGCCTGCCAGACCAAATCAAACGCTCAGAGACGCTAAAGGCAAAAATACAGATAACTAACGTAGCAAGAATCGCAAGGTTTCCAAACCTGGCTAGTGTTGTGGCTGGCCTCCTGGGGGGAGGCGACGCCGTCGACCTTGCTTGAGCTCGTGTGGTTAGCCTCCTGCGCAGGAGCGACCGGCACCGCCATGGTTCCATTGACCCAGCTGGATATGCCGGCCGCGGACGGCTCCGCGCCGATCCCGGCCGAGGACATGAAGAAGATGAGCACCCCGGCGACGGACGCCCCGAGGAGGAGCGACACCAGCTGGTTCAGCAGGTTCGGCTGGATCCCCATCATGCGTATGCGCGTGTGCGTGTGCGTCCGCAAGAACTGATCGTCGGCAGGGACAGGGAAGATAAATAATCAAGGAGGAGGAGGACGAGAAGAGGAGTGGCGTCGAGGGAAACTGCTTCGCAGCTCAGGCTGTGTCTAGCTACTTGCTTAATTAACTCTGAATCTGGTGTTAGCTGGGGGGTCGAGGTTGATGTATTCAAACCTTGACACTGCCCAATCGGACCGCTTCTACATGGTCACAGTATATGCAATGCACAGATGCTGCAACGTGCGCTTCTCGTGTCATGTCATGTGATGTGAGAAGTCAGAGATGAGAGATCCCTCCTGGCTTATTAGCTTTGACGGGGAGACGTCGAATGTGCTGTGTTCTTCAGCAGCACTGGATCGGGAACTGTTGCTCCATGTGTGTATATGCCGTCGGAATTCAGGCAGAGGCCCTCTTGGTGTAGGTTGTTGCGATTGCGATAAGGAGATGACCAATGAGGCGGCCCTGCAATTGCTGCTGCTTCTTCTACTGTTCTTAGTAAATAATACAACTGGCTGCTTAGTGCAGAAAATTAGCTTGGCAGCTGGATCTCTTGCACCCGTTTCAGATACAGAAATTTTTGGGAGGGAGAAAATCAGATTGGATGCGTGCAATAATGCTGAACTAGTGGCAATTTAGTATTGTTCAGTCGCTTTCGCCAACTGCTTCCATGAATCATACACGTCTCACGTGGACGAGCGCGCCGGTTCAAACTCTCTTTTGAAAATCACTTGTCAACTGGGATGGCTGCGTGAGACTCTGTTGGACAAAGCAGGTTACTTGGGCAGCTTGGCTATCCATCCACGGTTTGTTTATTTCCGTTGCCTTTTTTCCCAATTAAAAAAACTGAACATGATGCCGAGATCTCAATGGGCCACCGTGATGACCTCAGAATTTGGGAGCAAAACTTCGTCTTGGATGAACACGACATCTCTTCATTTTCTTACCAGCAAGAAAAAAACATCATCAAACTGCTTTGGCGCTTTAATATATCTCAAGCCAGATTCTGCCACAAAAAAACAAAAAAAAAAACATCCCACTCATATCCTTTTTGATTCTAGAAGAAGAATCTCATTCCGAACCATGAGATTTTTATTTGAGAATTCCTTGCGACCAAGTGTCAATACTATTTGACGCCAGCAGGCGTCAAATATTCGTGGCTATGCTGAGAGCCACCCTCCATATTGCCAGCCCCAGTTCGGCTGTTTCACCTCGGTTTTTTTGTTATGGTTCGGCTGTTTTATTTTATTTAGTTTTATGTCATGCTTTTTTGTTTTGATTTTACTTTTAGATTTTCCTTTTCTTTCTTTTTTTCTTTATTAATATACGGTGAACAATATTTTAATACATGACGGCTGATTGTTTAATATACGATTTTCTTTGAATAAACACTATGCATTTTGGTAATATATGTCGAACATTATTTAATATGCAATGAACATTTTCATATAAAGTGAATTTAGTATACAGGTTCTATTTTAAATATTTTATTAAACAAGTATCAAACAAAGAAACCTGCAGAAAACAAATGAAAGCTGTTAAGAAAACACACAAAGAAAAAGATCCCCATAGAAGCTAAACCGGACCGAACCGGTCGATAGAAGTTTCACAAAACCACTCCTAGCAGCTATAGTACTATGCCACCCACAAACCTCACGCCCAATATGCGAGACAAAATGATGGATATAGCCCTGCCAAGAGACCTCCTATTTAACGAGGTGTGCGCTCGCGAACGAGCCAACCCGCACCATCCACCCCACCCCCCCCCCCCCCCCCCACCCCCCGCCCGCCCGCCCGCTCCGCACACCCTTTTGGGTCGACCCATGTGCGGAGCGGGAAGCATCATTTTTTGTTTATTTTTCTTTTTTCTTTCCTGTTTTAGTTTTATTTTCTTTAACATAAATCATGATTTTTAGAAAGTTTCCATTTTCATGAAATTTTGAAAATTGAAAAATGTTCAAGAAATCATAAAATGTTAATGTTCATGATTTTGAAAAAAATGTTTGAATATTCAAAAATCGTTCATGATTTTGATAAACAAATGTTCAACCAATCAAAAAAATCACGATTTGGGAAACAAATTTTTGCTTACTATTAAAAAATGTTCTTCAATTTGAACAAATGTTCATAAATTTTAAAAAATGTTTGTGACTTGCAAAATAAGATCATCGTTCAAAAAATGTTCGTCAATTCAAAACAATGTTCACATTTTAGAAAAATATGAACAGATTTGTAAAAAATCTTCGGAAACGCAAAACATGTTCGTGATAAAGAAATGATCGCCAATTCAAAAAAAATCATGAATTTGCAAAAATATTTCACTAAATTGAAAAATGTTCATTAACTTTTTAGAATGTTCACAACATTTAAAAATATGCGAATTTCATAAATTGTTCCCAAATTGAAACTAAAATTCATCAATTCAAATAGTGTTCATAGATTCGATTTTTTTTCTGTATTTCAAGAAATGTTTTGATGAAATACAAACAAAATGTTCATGAATTTCAAATATTGTTCCAAACCGATTAAAAAAATCATGAGTTTCATTAAACGTTCACAATTACAAAGGCTGTAGACTAATTTGTAAAAATCAATTATGAATTCAAACAAATGTTCAATATTTCCTACAATATTCATGATTTCAAACAATGTTCAGAAATTTGAAAGGCATTCGCATATGAAAATGAAAAGTTCAATGATAAAAAATGAAAGAAAAATAAAAGGAGAAAACACGAAAAAAAATGGAAAAGGGAAATTTTAAAATAATGTTTTGACAAAATATAAAAGTCGAAAATAGAAAGGAAGAAACGAAAAAATAAAAGAAAGAAAAACCAAAACGGGTGGCATAGAAAGCAAACTGGGCCGGACCACGTACTGGACTCAAAACCGTCCTATTTGGGTCTAGTAGTGGCAGCTATGTATTGTAGCCGTCCTAGTGGTTGGACCATACATCCAGCCCATTACGACGGTCGGGAAGCCCAACAATTTCCAGCGCAGCAGACAAGCTGTGCGTGATCTCGGAATCGATCGTGCCAGCCAGCTCCAACTTCAACGTCTTCAATGATCAGTTCTCTCGATTGTACAAATCAAACAGAGGAAAAGAAGAAGAATTGTCTCGGTACTGGTGGGCGCCACGAAAAGGTCGCCATCAGCAGGGTCGTTCTGGTGGTGGTGGGCCGTACGCGGTCAATGGCCGCAGGCCGCCGCACTATCACCGTCACGTACTCCATCCAGGTCTGCAGGAGCAGTAAGAGAAGAGCGCGTTGGACTCTCGTGGACCGTCCATCTCGCCGCCGCTTTTGCCTGGACGGTGGCGATGGCGCATGCGCGCGCCCACGAGGAAGTTGCTGTCGCGGGCCAGGGTGCGGGTCGGCCTCAAGGGCGAGACCCGCCGCGCAAGAAACCTGACACACCCTTCCCCGTTCTACCCTTCGCAAGGTGGTCTGGCAGAGAGCTACACACCACTCCTTCGATGAATGATGATCCATGTAATTAATCAACCCAAATACTTATTAGTGCAACTGCACTAATTGGACTTTCCGAGCGCACGCGCTGCAGCCATCCACTGACTCACTGCGCGCACGACCATCACCGCATGTGCATTAATGCGGGGTTTAAAAACTTAAAAAGTCATAACTTTTGATTCGAGTATCGAAATTCAAAACCGTTTTCACCGTTAGGTTTCTCACGTCGAGTTCTTCAAAACGAGATCCCGTATGGATAGGTTTCGTCGAACTTTTTTTTGGGCAACTTTGGGTGCAATTGAGGCAACTTTACTGTTATTTAGAAGCAACTTCTTTTTTTTCCGAGTAGGACTGCATATTTGGTTGATTTGTATAAAAACGAGAAAATCACACAAAACATGAAGCGGCTGAGTGTTAGATACCAGCAACTTCACTACACTATGTGTACTTGTTAAGTTACTAACATTATCCAAACTTTTCAATGTATTGTAGGCAACTGAAATAGTAATGACAGGCAACTAAGAGTCACCAGTAGGCAACTTCATAATGTTTGTAAGCAAGTTAGAAAAATAATGATACAAAACTTCATAATATTATAGGTAACTAATGTGCAAAGTTAGGCAACTGAGCAGCAAAGTTAGGCAACTAATTATCAATAGCAAGCAACTAGGCATTCATACTAGGCAACTTCAAAGTCTTTGTGGGCAACTGTGACTCAACCATAGGCAACTGACGAACAACGGTAAAAAAATTGAGCAGCCGTGATAGCCAAGTTGGGATAATGTTAGCAAAAATTCACGGGTACAAATAGCCCAGTGAAGTTGATTGCATGTAGCACTAAAGACGCCTCATATTTCATGTGATTTTTTCATTTTTACACAAGCAAACATAACTGTCAGCCCTACTAGGCTAAAAAGAAGGAGTTGCTTCCCTATAACACTGGAGTTGCCTTCATTGCACACAAAGTTGCCCAAAAAAAAGTTTGTCGAAACCTACCCATATGGGATCTAGTTTTGAAGCATTCGTCGCGAGAAACTCAACCGTGAAAACGGATCTCAATTTTGACCATTGGTTCAAAAGATATAGCTTTTTGAAAAAAGTAAGGAAAGTAATTAATTGACCTGGAGGAGACGCGCGGGTTTCTTTTTGGATTGTCCTGGTCGTGTGTGGGTTTGCTCCTTCCTTTTTTGAGCTGTCCTCGTACGCACACGGCTGCTCCTTCCATTTATGGAAGTGCACTCGTGCACGCGAACTAGCGCCCTGGCGCTCGCTAGCCGCGTCCATTAATCAACATCAGCGCATGTATGATTGTAAGATTACAGCTCCCGATCCGGCAGTATGCACGACTTCATCCTTGACCATGGTCTACTATCAGACTTGTGTGCTAGGACATGTAAAGAATCACAGCTATGACAGCTACTACACATCGTTCTTGCATGTCAGGGCATGTAAATATTTTTATTGTGAAAAGATCAAAATCTGTTAGTATAAAAGTTCATGAGAATTATAAAGTCATCTTCAAACATAATAAAAATTACATCGAAATCCTAGACCATCAAACGATTCCACCGTCAGAACGAGACAACAACGTGTCGCTGTCTTCACTCCACTATCGGATTCGGCGTGACCTTGTCCATGACACCCGAGAAAGTCGTCGTGCACGCGCCTTTCAAGACTAGTGCCCTTGAGCCGCAGTCGTCATCATTGAACCCTGAATAGATCTGAAGCATCTGACACCAATCTGGCCATCACACATGAACGAACGACGAGAAACCCTAACCTCACAGCCCCAGCGAAACGACAACGATTTATGTCGGAGCTCCGTCGACTACGTCCATATGGACGAACTCAAAGAGAACCGGACCACGAAAGTTAAACTCGAAGAAGTGGTGTCGCATCCATCCGAGTGATGCACCTATGAGGACTAAAAAATCCTAACCTAAACTACTAGTTAGAGCAGAGGAATCGCGATTCTCCTCCTCGACATCGATTGTCGGCATGGAAGGCGGAGCAGTGAAACGAACATAAGGGAAGAGTTTGCTCTAGCCGCCAAGAGGAAGGGGGAAAATGCTAGAGTTTCCCCGAGAGCTTGCATGTTAAGGCATGAAAAATTTTATTACTTGCACCAAAAGATCCATTACTAAGAACATCTACAACCGGACCCCTCGTACCCACCCCCAAATGCCCTTGGCTGCCTGGTCACTGCTCGGACGGAAATACGTCACCCAACTGGAATTCGCATATCCGGTCCAAACGTCCGGGCTGACTGACATTCCCCATGCCCGACCCATATATGGGGCGGATATGTGGACGCCCGGATGCGCCCGGACTCCCCATACCTAACCGCAATGGCCCACACGGTCACACAGATAGACCACTGTTCTAGCGGGTGCCTCCTCCGCTCCACGCCACGTGGCGTCGCTCCTACGTGCCGCCCGAGGGAGAAGGTCGGCTATTTAAGCCGAACGGTAGCAGCCGAACCCTAGTCGTCCCCATTCCTTCCCCTTTCTCCTGTTCGTCGTTGTCACTTCCAAAGGCGTTTGCCGCTAGCCATGTCGAGGCGTCGGATCACCACGTACTAGATGCTGATGCCGGAGTGCCGGTTGCAGGCCAGGTGCGTTGCTCGTTTCGCTGGAACCGAAGGAGGAGCATGCTGGGGAGGAAGGGTACATGGCAGAGGAGGACGGGGGAAGGGGGAGGAGGAGCCGCCATCGGAAGCGGAGCCTCATCCCATGGAGGAGGAGGCGAAGCCAGTGGCGGGCTTCGCCATGGTGGATTACGAGGTCGCCAAAGTGATGGAGATGGCAGAGCAGTCCGTCATCCTCGAGTCCGTCCAAGACGAGGCCTACGTGGAGGCCAACAGACCCATCATCCGACATCAAAGGGTGGAGATCGACGAGCTCTTTGCCTCTAACTCGTCCGACGACGAGCCGGAGCTACCGCAGTTGCCTATCTATCCAGAGCGGAGATAGCGGACATCATCGACAATGAGTAGTTTAGATATGCACGCAATACATATTTTTTTTTATCTGCATCATTATTACGGATTTGAGGTTAATGGACGGACGTTTTTTATGTGTTGTCTAGTCACTGTCTGTCGACGCAACGGATTTATCTTGTTGCTAAATATAATTACAAACCTAGCGTTCTTGCACCGTCCAGTTAATCAAATTATCTAGAGTATACATAATCAGTTAATCCAGAAGGAGTGGTGAACTTATGTGCGTCAGAATGTAATGTGCCACCTTAATTAATGAAAGGTTGATTTACCCGCAAAAAAAAAAAACTACTCCCGGAAACGGGGTTCACTGGCTTATCTGAACCAAAACAGCTGGTTCCCGGTGTCTTCTTCAGCAAGCAAAAGCGCAGGACTGACGGCGAGGTAAACGGCAAAAGCACGACCACGACGGATGGATGATCCATCATTCCATCGGCCCGATCGGATGCCCGAAAACGAACCACGTTCTTCTTGCTCCCTAAGCCAAGAAGATGGGGGTTATAAAGGTCAATTAGACCCTAAAAAATAAATAAAAATAAAGGTTAATTCGCCCGTCCCCCCGCCTCTCCTCCGACCCCGAGCGCCCCGCCCCAATACGGGATACCCCCCTCGACACCTCCCGATTCGAATCCGCAGCCCCAGAGAGACACACCGAGAGAGAGAGAGAGAGAGGGGAACCAAATCGGACGCCGCCGAGCTCTCTCGATCTAGGGATTCCCTTCCTCCCACCCCAAAACCCTAGAGGCGGGCGGAGCTCTCGTCCTCCCATCCATGGCCGACGACCACTACAGCTCCTCCTCCCCCGCCGCCTCCGCACCGTCCTCGGCGGCGGCGGCGGCGGCGGCCGAGGCCGCGGCGGTGGTGGGCTCCTCGGTGATCCCGATCGTCAACAAGCTGCAGGACATCTTCTCGCAGCTGGGGAGCAGCTCCACCATCGACCTGCCGCAGGTGGCCGTCGTCGGCAGCCAGAGCAGCGGCAAGTCGAGCGTCCTCGAGGCGCTCGTCGGCCGCGACTTCCTCCCGCGCGGCTCCGACATCTGCACGCGCCGCCCGCTCGTGCTCCAGCTCGTGCACCAGCCGCGCCGCCCCGCCGACGCCGACAAGGACGAGTGGGGCGAGTTCCTGCACCACCCCGGCCGCCGCTTCTATGAGTTCTCCGACATCCGACGCGAGATCCAGGTCCGCGCCCCCCCTCCTCCTGTTAGTCTGTCCGTCTCCGCAGATGGACCCCGATGGTAGCTAGGTTGATTTGGTCGTGCGGTTGGTGTGCTCGCGGGCGTGGTAGCTCTAGTGCGGCATTGCGGCCGATTACTCCATTGGTTGGGGTGCAGATGATTGTTTGGTTGCGGTGCTGGTGGTTGTTTTGACCAATCATGCCCAAGCTGGTGGCGGTTTTTGATGAGTATATCACGCTATAGCACATCTGTTGCTGCCTTACAATATTTTTTGGGTTGGGGGATGATGCTTTTGGGTAGGCATTGTGGTAATTCCAGTTATTTGGCACCGTATCACGATTTGGTTGCGCTGATGCTAGGTCCATGCTGCTTTCTGGGGCGATTTTAGTTTTAGTGTTTGTGGTTGTTTCTACAGCCCATGGTTTGCTCTCTTTTGGATTTACGTATTGCCCTTTATGTATTGCTGCATTCTGGGGTATGTTGTTTGTTTGAACATTGAACGTCTTAATGGTATCCTCGATTGATAGTACTGTTTGGTAATTTAATTATTGCTCTGTTTATTCAGTGACGTTGATCCAACGGCTGATACTGTCCAATTACTCTAGTGTTTGTTTGAAAAAAGTGCTGGAAAGTCTGGTGATGAATTATAATCTGGGGCAGAGAATCGTGTAGTGTAGTGTCAAAAACGCTCTTATATTATGGGACGGAGGGACTAGAATAATGTTAATACCTGTTAACAGTAAAACTCAACATCGATGCAGGCAGAAACGGACAGGGAGGCTGGCGGTAACAAGGGTGTCTCAGATAGACAGATACGTCTGAAGATCTATTCGCCAAATGTTCTCAACATCACTTTGGTCGATCTGCCTGGAATTACTAAGGTGCCAGTTGGCGACCAACCAACTGACATTGAGGCCAGAATAAGGACTATGATATTGTCATATATCAAGCACAAGACATGCATCATATTGGCTGTTTCTCCAGCAAATGCAGATTTAGCAAACTCTGATGCTCTTCAAATGGCTCGGCAAGCTGATCCTGATGGTATGTATGCCTCTCGGAGTCATGTGTTTAGTTTGATAGACCATTTCTATTAAGATGCAAATCTTACTGCGGATTCTTTGTTCGTGTAGGTTCTCGAACAATTGGTGTTATCACAAAGGTTTGCCCCTGAACCTTAAAATATATAAAAAGAAAGTTGCATCTTTTAAATGTCACCCAACTTCTGATCTTTACTGCTCTTCTGTTTTCTTCCAGTTGGACATAATGGACAGGGGCACTGATGCCCGGAATTTTTTGCTGGGAAATGTCATCCCATTACGACTTGGTTATGTTGGCGTCGTAAACCGCAGCCAGCAGGTACTTTACTTTGCAGCATGTTTGCTTAGTTTTAGGATTATGCATCGATAACTTAATCAGTTTTGCTAAAGCACATCTAGATGTGCCATAAGTATTGCACATCTAAGTCATGTGCCATTGATCTTACATGAAGATTCGTGTAGGTGTTTTCTATTTTCTGTTTCCTTTCCTTTTTGACCTAATTGAGTGACTTAGATGTGCAATAACTAGGACACATCTAGATGTGCCCTAGACAAACCCTAACTTAATATCCTCATGACATCGCTTTCTTTTGCAAGTTTGGTAGTGGCTTAACTTTGTGGTCGCGGTGCTCATTCTGTATAATAACAAAGAATTTCGGATGAAGTAATTTACTAATTTTTTTTCATTGCAGACTGTTGCCTGTCGATAAATAGTTGTTAACAACTTAGGTGAACTTAACACCTGATGTAGAAAAAAATGGCGAACTTAACATCTATTTCATATGTATCAAAGATCATTTTCCGAATGCTGTGATAGTAAGTATTAATCGTAGGAATGTCTTGAACATATTTTGTTATTGCACAGCACCGTCTTTGGTGATACAAAAAGTTTTTTCTTTTCTTTTCCTTTAGCTTCCTAATGTATATTATGCTAAATGATGTAGGATATCAATTCAGATGTCAGTGTCAAGCAGGCTCTGCTCCGAGAAGAAAATTTCTTCCGTACTCATTCGGTATGCTGCAGCGAAGTTCACTGTTTCTTCAGTTTGTGTTCTTTTTTAACATCGTTCTGAAATGAACTCCTTGCAGGCATACAATGGTCTTGCTAAGCACTGTGGGATACCACAGTTAGCAAAGAAGCTAAACCAGGTATTTTAGTGAAGCGGATGTCTGTTGTAGCCCATGTTATATGACTTTCAAATTTATGCTGTGATTTGACTAAAAATACATCTATGTGGTTTCAGATCTTGGTCCAACATATAAGAACTATTCTGCCTGGACTGAAGGCACGCATAAGTTCTCAATTGACAGCCATTGCTAAGGAGCATGCCTTTTATGGTGACCCAGTCGAGTCCAAGGTCTGGTGAATTAATTTTATTTGGTCAAAGTGATAAGAAACATACACCTTTTGTTAACGTTTGTATGAGTAGGTTTGATTAGCAGCTAGTAAAATCTGGTTACTCAATCTTGCTTCTGTTAATTCTTTTGGTCTTTGCCTTGATGATTAATCCCTATCTTTCGTCATTGCAGGCTGGGCAAGGTGCTAAGCTTTTGAACATTCTAGCTAAATACTGTGATGGTAATAACTGAACCATGACCTTCCTGGCTCCTTTGCTTCAGTCATGTATGTTATGCTATATGTCATTATTTGTAAATGTAAATAACATGTGTGTTCTGCAGCTTTCTCGTCTATGGTAGAAGGAAAAAACGAAGATATATCAACAATCGAGCTTTCTGGTGGAGCAAGAATTCATTATATTTTCCAATCTATCTTTGTCAAAAGCTTAGAGGTTTGCAATTTGTTGCTGAATCTTCCATTATGCTACACCGTAGCATTCATCATATCCATTATCATTAAGATCTAAGATCTGTCTTTTATAGGGTGTTGACCCTTGCGAGGATGTCACTGATGAAGATATCCGCATGGCTATACAGAATGCAACTGGTCCTAGGAGTGCTTTGTTCGTACCTGAGGTATGATGCACTTGTGCCCTTCGTGTAAGAATTGTGTTAATATGTAGATGGTTTGGTACTAGTCAATTGAGCTGATAATAACACCTTGTGATAAAAATTTGTCAGGTGCCATTTGAAGTCCTTGTGCGCAGGCAAATCAGCAGATTGCTTGATCCAAGTCTTCAGTGTGCAGATTTCATATACGAGGAGCTGGTTAAGGTATGTCAGTCCAGCTCTAAAATCTTGGAAGCTGAAATTTAAGCACCTATTTGGTTAAATTTGCACATGATGTTAAATAACTTTCAACTTTCTATATTTTACTTCTCTTGCTAACTTGTGTTCTGCTGTAGATGAGCCACCGTTGCCTTTGCAATGAGCTGCAGCAGTTTCCTATACTCAGAAGGAGCATGGATGAAGTAATTGGGAAGTTTCTACGTGATGGGCTTAAGCCAGCACAAGATATGATAGCACACATAATTGAGATGGAGGTAAACACTGTCTTGCCCTATGAGGATTCTAATTATTGTTTATCCTAACAGACACGTATGAGAATTGACCCTATTTGACTTGAGCTTCCACAATTCTGTTTCTATTATTTAATAACCCCAAAACTGATTATTTTGTAAAATTATGCTGCTCCCTTTGTTATTCCTTCTTTGCACTGATATCTGGTCTGTTTTCATTATTCTTACTTGAGATGATATTAACTGTGCAGGCCGATTACATAAATACATCTCACCCAAGTTTCATCGGTGGCAGCAAGGCTGTAGAGCAAGCACAGCAACAAGTTAGAGCCGCTAGATTGCCTGCAACAGTGGTTAGAAGAGTATGTATATTTAAAAAAAAATTAGATAAGTAATTTATGCAAATGATGCCTTGCAATTGAGTTTTTTTTTTATCTGACTGCTTCCATTCTTACTGAAATGTACCGTCAGAACTTGGAATTAGAGGAAGACTTAATTAGTGATGCCTTTGCAGAGTGTTACTTATATACGATGTCGAGATTCCTATCAATACATAGCTAAACTGGCAATCATTCAACAGTAGTTACTACTATGTTGATTTTTTCGTTGTAATGATCTCAATGCAATTCACAATGACCCTGTTATGCTCCACGACAGTGGAAATCATCACATCAACATGTCAGTATCAAACCATTTATATTGTTGGGAGAAGGCGTGGATACCACGCCAACTCTAGCTGTACATGTTAGAACTTCTGGTGCTATATAAGGATTTTGGGCATGCAAACTATATTTTTGGCATGCTTTAGCAAGTTGATTTACAGATGAATGTTCTCTTACTAAATTATGCCCTTGTCACTCACGACCTACATATGTAATTCGAGCCAGTCCACATTTTTGAGGTACACCCTAGTATGTAACAGTACTACATTGCAGGATGGAGTAGATGCAGATAGGCCACAGGCTTCTGAAAAAACCCAAAAAGCACGTGCATTATTGGGTAGAACTACGGGTGTAAATGGAGTTATCACCGACCAGATCCAGGTTTTTTGCCTCACTATTTTTAATCAGTAAGGTTACTATAGATTTGGTGGAGTGCTTCTGAGATTATGTTCCTTTGCTGTTGTGGTCATTATTAGCAGGGGGTACGATCGGTTGCTGAGGCAGAGAGACCAGGATCTTCAGGTAAGAATGCTATGTATTTTCTGATTATGTATATGCTATTATATTGGAGTGCAGTAGGTCAGCTTAGTGTTTTTTTCTGGAATAGTACAATTTCACCTCAGCCCATTTTACTTAAACTGCTTATCTTCCAGGTAGTGGAAGCACTTCCTTTTGGGGCTCAATATTCACCTCAAGCGAAGACCGTGCACCTTCTTCAGCAAGAGGTAGCTCAACGAACAAATCTTATGCTTCAGCTACTCCCAACCTGGAACATTCATTCTCTTCAATACAGTTAAAAGAGGTGAGCTATCTTATTCATGCTCTTTTAGTTTTTCTACCAGTGTTATTTGAACGTGTTAAGTGATTGATGGAGACCATTGTGAAACAGCCACCGCTAGTCCTCAAGCCTTCAGAAAATCATTCTGAGCAGGAGGACCTTGAAATAGCAATCACAAAATTGCTGCTGCAGTCATATTACAATATAGTAAGGAAAAATGTCGAGGATTTCGTACCAAAAGCAATTATGCATTTTCTGGTAAGATTCTTGTAACTCACAATATTACTTCAGAGTGCCTACTGCACCTTTTTTTTGCGTGCACAACATGTCTGTTATATAAGTTTCTTATGGCCTATATTTGCTTGGATAAGTATGATGACTGTTTCTGTGTATGATCTTTTTGCGCTATTTCCTTAATTGCATAGTAAGCATACATGAAGGGCAGTACATAAATCTTAAACCCAGCAATGTTCTGGCCTCAGTTACTGCCAAGCAATGTTCAACACCGTAGGATTATCAAACATTGTTGGGCATGTTTATTATTGTGCTTTACAGAATGATTAAATTTCCTTTTTGCTTTAAGTATTTGTGTACTAGTGAGCTTGATTGCATTGGGCAGATTGCTCTAAAACACATTCTTGTTTAGACATGTGGATTTGATCAGATCGCCTCCATTCTTTCTTTACCTTACTCCTGACTCGGTCCCTAGTGGAAGGAAGCTGCACAAAACACCTAATATTTTGTGTTTGTTAGTTCAGTTCTTTAAGGGATTGATTGTCTTGCAGGTTAATCACACGAAAAGGGAGCTGCATAATTTCCTCATAACTACCCTCTATAGGTGAGAAAGGACTTTGTACTCTTTACTTAAATTTTGAATAATGTCCGGTGAACAGAGTCGAATTAGTCGCTGTTGCTGCTGTAAATTATAGTTATCGATATTTTCGTATACACCAATGCAGAGAGGAGCTCTTTGGGGACATTCTCAGAGAACCTGATGAAATAACTACAAAGAGGAGGCAGATACGTGATACCCTTAAGGTCCTTCAGCAAGCCTACAAAGTATGTTTCCGCAACTGCTCAGATCTCCATCTAATTATGTCATGCACTATGCTTGATCTGACCTGTTTTGCGCCTTGTGTTTCTTGATGCAGACTTTGGACGAGATACCGCTCGAAGCGGAGACGGTCGAGAGAGGCTATTCCCTGGATTCTGATGCGACGGGTCTACCACGGGTCCATGGGGTTTACGATGGGAGCTCACCATATTCGACTCCGAAGCAAACAAGGCCTAGGAAATCAAGCCACTCCGGAGAGCAGCAACAACCTTTCAGTGGCAATGGATTTTGATATTGCCTTTCACGATCATCCCCTGGATTAGTAGTGATTTGAGCCAGCGGATGTGCTGGTAGCAACACATCATTCCGCCTTGGGTTTGTCAGTTCGGTACCCAAATAGATATATGTTCTTTTTTCTCTAGCCATTGCTATTTTTTTTTAGTGTTGCGCCCAACGAAAGCATTGGCGTGGTGCCAAATTTTTGCCATGTTGCCCTCCTGTACAGTATATCACTGCCCAATCATTCCGACTTAAAATGAATCTGGTGATGGGTATAGATTTTTGTGTTCAAAACCCATAGAAGAAGCTATGGGAACCTTTAGTTTTAGTGCCGAGTACTTGTATCTGAACACGGTTAGTTTTGCCGTGATAAGTCTCACATGGTTCGTGTGAAGATTGCAAAGAGGTTGTGCTACATGAATATGGTATTCTTTTGCGCATCGAATATGATATTTTTGTTACCCCGGTATTATTACGTTGATGATTGGTTATCCTGATTCTCGCAGGTTAGCATGCGTTCTCCATGATTGCTCTTTTTCGGGACAGTTTCCTGATGATAACGTGCGTTTTTTTTACACTGTACTCACCGGTGTTACCTGCAACCTCTGAATAGCAGTGAGACGGATCCGTCCCCTCTCCTTTTGATTTGCTCGTTTGAGGAATTCTGGGGACCAAATAGATCCATGCATGCAACTAAATGAATGTACTACACCTGGCAGCATTATTAAATTGGAGAAGTTAGAGCATCTCCAATAGCTGCCCTATAACAGGGCTTAACTACTTTTTAGAGAATTTGTAATTTTTTTGGCAGCCAAAAAAAAAAAAAAAAGGCTTCAAGTGCTGCAAATATACGGCACTTCCGTGGTTGCCGTAAACCAAATATCCCACCGTGACACAACCACCGCTCGACTTCATTCCCACATGTCACCGGCTCCCCACCTCCCCTCGCCCGCCGGCCACTGCGAGCCGCCATGTCCCGCCCCTCCGACATCGCGCCCGATCCCACAACAACTGTCGCTGCTCCCGCCCTAATGGTCATGTTCGACAGAGCCTCCGTCGCAACTCCTCCCGTCGTCGCCGGATTCACGGCTCCGCGACCGACCATCGTCGCCAGAATGGAAGCGCCTCCGCCGCCGTCGAAGAAGGCGGCTGCTGGCAAACCTCGAGGAGGCGGCTTGACGAGGCCGCCGCGCGGCCCAACCTCGGTTAAGCCGCGAGCCAAGAAGACGAAGACGACGACGAAGGAGACACCTTCGGCGGCTGCTGCTACGATGCCTCCTCCCCCTCCCCCGCTGACTACGGTGGACCGTTGTCGACGCGCACGACGTTATTGTTGGAAATATGCCCTAGAGGCAATAATAATTTAGTTATTATCATATTTCCTTGTTCATGATAATCGTTTATTATCCATGCTATAATTATATTGATTGGAAACTCAAATACATGTGTGGGTACATAGACAACACTATGTCCCTAGTATGCCTCTAGTTAACTAGTTCGTTGATCAAAGATGGTCAAGGTTTCCTGGCCATAGACATGAGATGTCATTTGATAACGGGATCACATCATTAGAAGAATGATGTGATGGACAAGACCCAAACTATAAACATAGCATATGATCGTGTCAGTTTATTGCTATAGTTTTCTGCATGTCAAGTATCTGTTCCTATGACCATGAGATCATGCAACTCACTGACACCGGAGGAATACCTTGTGTGTATCAAACATCACAACGTAATTGGGTGACTATAAAGATGCTCTACAGGTATCTCCGAGGGTGTCTGTTGAGTGGGCATGGATCAAGACTGGGATTTGTTACTCCGTGTGACGGAGAGGTATCTCAGGGCCCACTCGGTAATACAACAAGCCTTGCAAGCAATGTGACTAAAGTGTTAGCCACGGGATCTTGTATTACTGAACGAGTAAAGAGACTTGCCGGTAACGAGATTGAACTAGGTATAGAGATACCGACGATCGAATCTCGGGCAAGTAACATACCGAAGAACAAAGGGAACAACATACGGGATTAACCGAATCCTTGACATAGAGGTTCAACCGATAAAGATCTTCGTAGAATATGTAGGAATCAATATGGGCATCCAGGTCCCGCTATTGGTTATTGACCGTAGAGGTGTCTCGGTCATGTCTACATAGTTCTCAAACCCGCAGGGTCTGCACACTTAAGGTTCGGTGACGTTTCGGTATAGTAGAGTTATGTATGGTGGTGACCGAAGGTTGTTCGGAGTCCCGGATGAGATCCTGGACGTCACGAGGAGCTACGGAATGGTCCGGAGGTAAAGATTGATATATAGGAAGTCTCGTTTTGGTCACCGGAAAAGTTTCGGGTATTTCGGTAGTGTACCGGGGACCATCAGGAGGGGTGTCTCGACCCAAAGGGCCTCATGGGCTGTGGGAGGAGTCAAGCCAGCCCTTAGTGGGCTGGCCGAGCCCCCCACTAAGGCCCATGCGGCTAGGGGTGGGAAAAACCCAAAGTGGGAAAGGTGAAAAGGGTTTCCAAGTGGAGAGGAGGAATCCTACTCCTAATAGGATTGGAGTAGGACTCCTCCACCTCCAATTTCGGCCAGCCCTTGAGGGTTTGAGGCTGCCTCCTCCCCTCCCTCCCTCCGATATATACTAGAGGATTTAGAGGGGAGAGTTAACCCTAATTGCCACGTGCTCCCTCTACTTCATCTAGATCGTTTTCTCCTCTAGTCTAGTTCGGCGGTGCTTAGGCGAAGCCCTGCCGGAATAGTTCCACCACCATTGCCGCCACGCCGTCGCGCTGCTGGAGAACTCATCTACCTCTCCACTCCCTCTTGCTGGATCAAGAAGGAGGAGATCGTCATCGAGCTGTACGTGTGCTGAACGCGGAGGTGCCGTCCGTTCGGCGCTAGATCGGAAGGACCGTGATCAGGATCGCGAGACGGTTCGTGATTTGATCGCGGGACGGATTGTGATGGGATCGCGGGACGGATCGTGATTGGATCGCGAGACGGATCGTGATTGGATCGCAGGACGCTCGGCGATTTGGATCGCGAAGACGTTCGACTACATCAACCGCGTTTCTTAACGCTTCCCGCTTAGCGATCTACAAGGGTATGTAGATCCACTCTCCCTCTCGTAGATGCTCAGCACCATTAATAGATCTTGCGTGTGCGTAGGAAATTTTTTGTTTCCCATGCAACGTTCCCCAACAGTGGCATCTGAGCTAGGTCTATGTGTAGATGAGATCTCGAGTAGAACACAAAGGAGTTTGTGGGCGTTGATATTCGGATTGCTTCCTCCCTTGGTCTTTTCTTGTTTCGGCGGTATTGTGGGATGAAGCGACCCGGACCAACATTACTCGTACGCTTACGAGAGACCGGTTCCATCAACTGACATGTAACTTCGTTGCATAAAGATGGCTGGCGGGTGTCTGTTTCTCCCACTTTAGTCGGATCGGATTTGACAAAGGCGGTCCTTGAGAAGGTTGAATAACAATTTTTGTATCACCGTTGTGGTTTTTGCGTAGGTAAGAATTGTTCTTGCTAGATACCCGTAGCAGCCACGTAAAACATGCAACAACAATTAGAGGACGTCTAACTTGTTTTTGCAGGGTATGTTGTGATGTGATATGGCCAATTACATGATGAGATATATGTGATGTATGAGATGATCATGTATTGTATAGAATATCACGACTTGCATGTCGATGAGTACGGCAACCGGTAGGAGCCATAGGGTTGTCTTTAATTATTTTCGCCGTTTTTGCTTTACTTTATCGCTATGAGTTAGCAATAGTCGTGGAAGCAACAGTCGGCGCGACAACCTCATGGCGACACATTGATGGAGATCAAGATGATGGAGATCATGGTGTTATGCCGGTGACGATGGAGATCATGCCGGTGCTTTGTAGATGGAGATCAAAAGCACAAGTTCATGGCCATATCATGTCACTTATGATTTGCATGTGATGTTAATCCTTTTATGCATCTTATTTTGCTTAGGACGATGGTAGCATTATAAGGTGATCCCTCACTTAAATTTCAAGATAAATTGTGTTCTCCCCGAGTGTGCACCGTTGCGAAAGTTCGTCGTTTAGAGACACCACGTGATGATCGGGTGGGATAGACTCTACGTTCGCATACAACGGGTGCAAGCCAGTGTTGCACGTGCGGAACACTCGGGTTAAACTTGACGAGCCTAGCATGTACAGACATGGACTCGGAACACAAGAGACCGAAAGGTCGAACATGAGTCATATAGTAGATATGATCAACATGAAGATGTTCACCATTGAAACCACCTCAACTCATGTGATGATCGGACTCGAGTTGGTGGATTTGGATCATGTGACACTCGAATGACCGGAGGGATGTCAATTTGAGTGGGAGTTTTTAAGTAATATGATTAACTAAACTCATTATCATGAACATAGTCAAAATGTCTTTGCAAATTATGTTGTAGATTACTAGCTCGCGCTATAGCTCCCTTGAATTTTTATATGTTCCTAGAGAAATAGAGTTGAAAGATGATGGTAGCAATAATGCGGACTGGGTCCGTGATCTGAGGATTGTCCTCATTGCTGCACAGAAGGCTTATGTCCTTAAAGCACCGCTCGGTGCGCCACCCCCTCTAGCGTCGTCTGTAGATGTTGTGAACATCTGACAGGCACGTTCCGATGACTACTTAATAGTTCAGTGCGTCATGCATTACGGCTTAGAATTGAGGCTCCAAAACGTTTTGAACGTCACGGAACATATGAGATGTTCTTGGGATCTCAGGCTCGTGCCCGTGTTGAGAGGTATGAGACCTCCAACAAGATTCTTTGCCTGCAAGATGAAGGAGAATAGCTCAATCGGTGAGCATGTGCTCAGATTGTCTGGGTGCTACAATCGCTTGAATCGAGTGGGAGTTGATCTTCCAGATAAGATAGTGATTGATATAGTTCTCCAAGTCACTGTCACTAAGCTACTAGAGCTTCGTGGTGAACTATAAAATGCCAGGGATGGAAATAATGATCCCTGAGCTATTCGTGATGTTTGACACCGCGAAGGTAGAAATCAAGAAGGAGCATCAAGTGTTGATGGTTAGTAAAACCACTAGTTTCGAGAAGGGCAAGGGCAAGGAGGGATACTTCATGGATGGCAAGCCAGTTGCTGCTCCAGTAAAGAAACCCAAGGTTGAACCCAAACCCGAGACTGAGTGCTTCTATTATGAGGAGAACGGGCGCTGAAGCGGAACTGCCCTAGATACTTGGTAGATAAGAAGGATGGCAACGTCGACAGAAGTATATTTGATATACGTGTTATTGATGTGTACCTTACTAGTACTCCTAGTAGCACCTGGGTATTAGATACCGGTTCGGTTGCTAAATGTTAGTAACTCGAAATAAAAGCTACGGAATAAACGGAGGCTAGCTAAGGGTGAGGTGACGATGAGTGTTGGAAGTGTTTCCAAGGTTGATGTGATCACCATCGCACGCTCTCTCTACCTTCGGAATTAGTGATGAACCTAAATAAATGTTATTTGGTGTTTGCGTTGAGCATAAACGTGATTAGATCATGTTTATTGCAATACGGTTATTCATTTAAGTTAGAGAATAATGGTTATTCTGTTTACATGAATAAAACCTTCAATGGTCATGCACCCAATGAGAATGGTTTATTGAATCTTGATCGTAGTGATACACATGTTCATAATATTGATTCCAAAAGATACAAAGTTAATAATGATAGTACCACATACTTGTGGCACTGCCGCTAAATGTCATATTGGTGTAAAACGCATGAAGAAACTCCATGCTGATGGATCTTTGGACTCATTCGATTTCGAATCGGTTGAGACATGCAGACCATGCCTCATGGGCAAGATGACTAAGACCCCGTTTTTCGGTATGATAGAGGGGGCAAGTAACTTATTGGAAATAATACATGTTGATGTATTCAGTCCAATGAGTGTTGTAGCGTGCGGTGGATATCGTTATTTTCCTACCTTCACTGATGATTTGAGTAGATATGGGGATATTTACTTAATGAAACACAAGTCTGAAACGTTTGAAAAGTTCAAACAAAATCAGAGTGAAGTTTGAGATCATCGTGACAAGAAGATAAAATGTCTATGATATGATCGTGGAGGTGAATATCTGAGTTACGAGTTTGGTATACAACTTAAGACAATGTGGAAGTTGTTTCACAACTCACGCCACCTGGAACACCATAGTGTGATGGTGTGTCCGAACGTCGTATTCATGCTCTATTGGATATGGTGCGAACCATGATGTCTCTTATCGATTTACCACTATCGTTTTAGGGTTATGCATTAGAGACAACCACATTCACTTTAAAAGGGGCACCATCTAAGTCCGTTGATATGACACCGTATGAATTTTGGTTTGGCGGAAACCTAAGCTGTCATTTCTTAATGTTTGGGGCTGCGACGCTTATGTGAAAAAGGGTTTTCACCTAATGAGCTCGAACCCAAAGCGGACAAATGCATCTTCATAGAATACCCTAACGTAACAGTTGGGTAAACCTTCTATCTTAGATCCAAGCACAAAGTGTTTGTTGCTAAAACGGGTCCTTTCTCGAGAAATAGTTTCTTTCGAAAGAATTGAGTGGGAGGAAGATAGAACTTGATGAGGTTGTTGAACCGTTGTTTCAACCAGAGAGTAGCGCAGCGCAGAAAGTTGTTCCTGTGGAGCCTACATTAGTTGAAGAGGAAGTTAATGATGATGATCATGAAGTTTCGGATCAAGTTACTATCGAACCTCGTAGGTCGACAAGGACGCGTACTGCTCCTGAGTGGTACGTCAACCCTGTCTTAGAGGTCATGTTGTTGGACAACGATGAACCTACGAGCTATGGAGAAGCGATGATGGGCTCGGATTCCGAGAAATGGTTAGAGGCCATGAAATCCGAGATGGGATCCATGTATGAAAACAAAGTATGGGCTTTGGAAGTATTACCTGAAGGGCGAAAGGCCATTCAGAACAAATGGATCTTTAAAAGGAAGACGGACGCGGACGGTAATGTCACCGTCTATAAAGCTCGACTTGTGGCAAAGGGTTTTTCACAAGTTCAAGGAGTTGACTACGATGAGACTTTCTCACCCGTAGCGATGCTAACGTCTGTTGGAATTATGTTAGCAGTTGCTGCATTTTTCGATTATGAAATCTGGCAGATGGATGTCAAAACATCGTTTCCTTAACGGTATCCGTGAGGAAAAATTGTATGTGATACAACCGGAAGGTTTTGTCAGTCCTAAGGATGCTAAAATGTATGCAAGCTCCAGCGATCCTTCTATGGACTGGAGCAAGCATCTCGGAGTTGGAATATACGCTTTGATGAGGTGATCAAAGTTTTTGAGTCTATACAAAGTTTATGAGAAACTTGTATTTACAATAAAGTGAGTGGGAGCACTATAGAATTTCTGATAAGTATATGTGGACGACATATTGTTGATCGGAAATGATGTAGAATTTCTGGAAAGCATAAAGGGTTGTTTGAAAAGGAGTTTTTCAAAGGAAGACCTGGATAAAGCTACTTAAATATTGGGCATCTTGATCTATAGAGATAGATCAAGACGTCTGATAAAACTTTCAATGAGTACATACCTTGACAAGATTTTGAAAGAGTTCAAAATAGATCAGTCAAAGAAAGAGTTTTTGCCTGATTTGTAAGGTGTGGAGTTGCGTGAGACTCAAAGCTCGACCACGACAGAAGAAAGAGAAAGGACGAAGGTCGTCCCCTATGCCTTATCCATAGGCTCTGTATAGTATGCCATGCTGTGTACCGCACCTGTGTGTGCCTTGCCATGAGTCTGTCAAGGGGTACAAGAGTGATCCAGGAGTGGATCACTGGACAACGGTCAAGATTATCCTTAGTAACTAGAGGACTAAGGAAATATTTCTCGATTATGGAGGTGATAAAGAGTTCGTCGTAAAGGGTTACGTCGATGCAAGCTTTGACACCTATCCGGACGACTTTGAGTAGCAGTCCGGATACGTATAGTGGAGCAGCCATTTGGAATAGTTCCAAGTGGAGCGTGGTAGCATCTGCAGTATAACATATAGATTTGCAAAGAACACACGTATCTGAATGTTGCAGACCGTTGACTAAAGACCTCTCTCACATGCAAAGCATGATCGAACCCCAGAACTCATTGGGTGTTAGATTCATAACAATGTAAATCACATGGTGATGTGAACTAGATTATTGACTCTAGTGCAAGTGGGAGACTGTTGGAAATATGCCCTAGAGGCAATAATAATTTAGTTATTATCATATTTCCTTGTTCATGATAATCGTTTATTATCCATGCTATAATTGTATTGATTGGAAACTCAAATACATGTGTGGGTACATAGACAACACTATGTCCCTAGTATGCCTCTAGTTAACTAGTTCGTTGATCAAAGATGGTCAAGGTTTCCTGGCCATAGACATGATATGTCATTTGATAACGGGATCACATCATTAGGAGAATGATGTGATGGACAAGACCCAAACTATAAACATAGCATATGATCATGTCAGTTTATTGCTATAGTTTTCTGCATGTCAAGTATCTGTTCCTATGACCATGAGATCATGCAACTCACTGACACCGGAGGAATACCTTGTGTGTATCAAACATCACAACGTAACTGGGTGACTAAAAAGATGCTCTACAGGTATCTCCGAGGGTGTCTGTTGAGTGGGCATGGATCAAGACTGGGATTTGTTACTCCGTGTGACGGAGAGGTATCTCAGGGCCCACTCGGTAATACAACATCACAACAAGCCTTGCAAGCAATGTGACTAAAGTGTTAGCCACGGGATCTTGTATTACGGAACGAGTAAAGAGACTTGCCGGTAATGAGATTGAACTAGGTATAGAGATACCGACGATCGAATCTCGGGCAAGTAACATACCGAAGAACAAAGGGAACAACATACGGGATTAACTGAATCCTTGACATAGAGGTTCAACCGATAAAGATCTTCGTAGAATATGTAGGAACCAATATGGGCATCCAGGTCCCGCTATTGGTTATTGACCGTAGAGGTGTCTCGGTCATGTCTACATAGTTCTCGAACCCGCAGGGTCTGCACACTTAAGGTTCGGTGACGTTTCGGTATAGTAGAGTTATGTATGGTGGTGACCGAAGGTTGTTAGGAGTCCCGGATGAGATCCTGGACGTCACGAGGAGCTCCGGAATGGTCCGGAGGTAAAGATTGATATATAGGAAGTCTCGTTTTGGTCACCAGAAAAGTTTCGGGTATTTCGGTAGTGTACCGGGAGTGCCGGTAGGGGTACCGGGGACCATCGGGAGGGGTGTCTCGACCCAAAGGGCCTCAAGGGCTGTGGGAGGAGTCAAACCAGCCCTTAGTGGGCTGGCCGAGCCCCCCACTAAGGCCCATGCGGCTAGGGGTGGGAAAAACCCAAAGGGGGAAAGGTGGAAAGGGTTTCCAAGTGGAGAGGAGGAATCCTACTCCTAATAGGATTGGAGTAGGACTCCTCCACCTCCAATTTTGGCCAGCCCTTAAGGGTTTGAGGCTGCCTCCTCCCCTCCCTCCCTCCGATATATACTAGAGGATTTAGAGGGGAGAGCTAACCCTAATTGCCACGTGCTCCCTCTACTTCATCTAGATCGTTTTCTCCTCTAGTCTAGTTCGGCGGTGCTTAGGCGAAGCCCTGCCGGAATAGTTCCACCACCATTGCTGCCACACCGTCGCGCTGCTGGAGAACTCATCTACCTCTCCGCTCCCTCTTGCTGGATCAAGAAGGCGGAGATCGTCATCGAGCTGTACGTGTGCTGAACGCGGAGGTGTCGTCCGTTCGGCGCTAGATCGGAAGGACCGTGATCAGGATCGCGAGACGGTTCGTGATTTGATCGCGGGACGGATCGTGATGGGATCGCGGGACGGATCGTGATTGGATTGCGAGACGGATCGTGATTGGATCGCAGGACGCTCGGCGATTTGGATCGCGAAGACGTTCGACTACATCAACCGCGTTTCTTAACGCTTCCCGTTTAGCGATCTACAAGGGTATGTAGATCCACTCTCCCTCTTGTAGATGCTCATCACCATGGATAGATCTTGCGTGTGCGTAGGAAAATTTTTGTTTCCCATGCAACGTTCCCCAACAATTATGTCCCGAAGGTGATTTTTTTTCTCAATTTTGTTTTGTTTTCTTGTCAAATTGAATGCAATTGAGAAGTGACGTGTTCCTATGTCCAATTATGTGCATGTAGTGTTGATGATGATACTTTCTAGCAATATACAAATGTTGCAAATGAAGATTTTGTCTCTCAAGATATCCAATCGCAAGTGTCTGACTCACAATACGATGAGTATGGTTTTGACGAGGACGATGAGGGGTTCTTTGATGCTACACCTAGGGGAAGACTCGGAAACTACGATGAAGGAGTTCTTCGATGCACATAACGCAAGTGGATATGATCGATCGACCGCATCACGTCACCACCGATGATACACGATTTTCGTGGATTGTCAAAAGTGGTCCGGTTGCTTAAAAATGTCGAGTGCATGAATCCAAGTGGTACCGGCAATGACGATAGGGTAATCATGCTTGCCCTCAATTGTAGTACATAGATCATGCTTCTCTTTCTCATTTATGATTCCTCTCAATTGTAGCTCAACATGGCTCACGAGTTGTTTCGCGGTCGAGGAAAGAATGGGGACAACAAGAAGAAAGAGAATCCCTTTACTTTGCACCATTGTTGGTCCGAGCTTGAGAATGAAGAGAAGTGGAAGAACCGACAAGGATATGAAATTTCAAACAAGCAGAAGAGTTCGGGTGTGCATGACGATGATGACAATGCATCAAGTGGGGAGGAAAGGAAAAGGATCCCCGCCCTAACTCGGTGGCTAAGCCGAGAAGGCCATAGGGAAATAAAAATGCCAAAGAAAAGGGAATAATGGACGGAGGTAATGATGTGAAAGAAGGCTGTAAGCCATCATCGTTGCAAGAAAGGACTATGCCGAGGAGAAGAGGCTCTTGAAGATGAAAGAAATAGAGGAGAGGGTTGCGGCCGAGCTGTGGAAGGCGGCTGCCGAGGAGAGGCTAGCGACCGCCGAGGAGAAGAGGGCGGCGGCTAAGCAACACAAGGTGGAGCTAGAGGAGAGGAACACGGCGACCAAGGAGCTCAAGGCAGTTGAGGAGAAAGAAGAAAAAATCATGTTCATGGACACAAAGTTGTCTTGACACCAAGCAAAAGGCCTATGCTGAGCTATGTAAAGATCAAATGTTGGCAATGAAGTCCATGATGATGATGATGATGA
Source organism: Elymus sibiricus (assembly GCA_039707655.1). NCBI lineage: Eukaryota > Viridiplantae > Streptophyta > Magnoliopsida > Poales > Poaceae > Elymus > Elymus sibiricus. The sequence goes on along the minus strand of CM077667.1, from coordinate 447,466,303 downwards.
TGATGATGAACATGATGGGTGGCGACATGTAAGGTGTAATGGGAGGAATGCGAGGATTCATAAGTGGTTTGATGAGCATGATGGAAGATGGCATGGAAAGCATGTGAGGTGGTGGCATGGGAGCCATGAATGCCATGGGAGGTGGTGGCATGGAAGGCATGAGACACTTTGGTACAATCCATGTCAAAAATATCCATCAAATAATTACAGATACCAAATCAGGTAATTCACATCCATCGGATATTACATATACCATATCCACTGGAAATCTAGTTGACCAAAATTCATATTTGCATTCATATCCGTTGGAATCATCCATCAAATAATTACATTTCTACTGTTGATGAGCTAGCGAGCGGTCGAACAGAGCGAGCGAACCGGTTAAACAGTTAATTCATTGTGGCGACCTAGGGTATGCGCTATTTTTGGTGTCTGAAGCGCCGAATAGCACTACACCGATGTTCTTCTTGGCTTGGGTGGTTCTCGGCAACTCGTTGGGGTTAAGGGTTACTCCCTCCATTCCACAATATAGTGCGTCCTTGTTTTCCGTGATCTAAGTTTGATCATAAATTTAACCAACAAGACCAACTGCGGCGGGAGCAAAAATTATACCAATGAATTCGTATCAAAAATACGAATTCAGTGGTATAATTTTTGCTTCTGACGCAATTGGTCTCGTTGGTTAAATATATAGTCAAATTTAGATCTCGGGAAGCGCGGTTGCACTAGGGAGTATTATTTTTCTGTCTTATAAAGGCCGTTATGTAAAACTACATGTGTATCTTTCTTATATGAACAAAGCAGTTTGTTTGAGTAGGGCCATTTGTTTGAAAAATTCAAGATTCAAATTTCTCAATTTTAAAAAAAACTGAAAAACTGTGTAAAGAAAAACATGCACTAAAATTCGAATTTCATTTTTTGAAGCGCGTCTGTAAAATTTCAGGATGAAATACCTTGAATTGCGAGTTGTGCAAAAAAAAAACATGAACGTTGAGGATGAATAGTGCATGTACTAAAAAGCCGCAAACTTGTTTTTTTAATGTACCACTCATTTTAATGTATTCCGTCCTGAAAATTTACACACTTGTACGTTATCTCTCTAAATATATGTGTGTTTAAAAAAATATTTATGCAACATACAAATATGAATTTTGATAATTTCAAATTCAGGCCGAGCTCCATTCAGCATTTTCAAGTTTGTTTGTGTTTTAAAGAAGAAGAAAAACACCACACTCACATAAAACCTGACACCACATCACACCAGACCAGAGGCCACCGCCATCCCTCGTCTTTAAGGCTGGTGACAACGCGGGCGTTAGCGCGGGCGGTACCGCCCGCGCTCGGGCGGTAGCGAGGCGGGAGGCGGGCGAGACGAGAGGGGCGGGCGATGGATCCGTCGCCGGGTGGGAGCGGGCGCTATCGCCCCGCTCTCGCCCGCGTTGGCGGCGGGAGGCGGGCGGTAGGCAGGCGGGAGGCGGGGCGGCGCGCTGGCACGGCGGGCGGTAGCGCGGGCGGTAGTGGCGGCGGCAACGGCTAGCTGACGTGGCGCGCTGTGATTCGTCCAAAGAGCTAGCCGTTGAGGTATCCGTTGGAGTTTCAAAAAATTCGAAAAAAATTCCAAAAAATTCCAAATTTCATCCCCAACCCCTTTAAATACCCCCACACCGGGTTCACTCATTCCACACCCCATTTCATCTCATTTCTCTCCTCCACTCCGGATTTGATTGAGCATGTGTGGGCAAATAGTCATGCCTAGATTATGTAATTTTTTTAATTTTTTATGTAATTTATTTATTTATTATGTAATTTGTTTATTTATTATGTAATCAGTACAATTTGTAGTTGAATAAAATTATTTTCTTACATTATTTGTAGTCTAAAGAAATGCGAGTGAAATAACTAAATCTGAGGAGAGAGAAGATGACGTGGCTATAGCCTACCACTACAGCCCGTGCACTGGCACCGTGAGGTGAGAGTGGGGTGAGAGTGGGGTAAAAGCTGACGTTGCAGGGCGGTAGTGGGGCGGTGCATTATCACCAGCCTAATGGCCTCCTCATCAGCAGCGGCTGCCCCCTGCAGATTCCTGTCCCCGCTAGCCACAACCTCCCGCACTCTGCTATCATCTATCCCACCCGCACCCGCGGCAACGAGCAGGAGGTTGCTCCTCTCCTCCACCACCGCCATTTGCGCCGCCGCCATGGCCGCCTCCGGCAAGGCCGGCTCCGCTTCTTGCAAGGTCGTGGACTCCCACCTCCACGTCTGGGCCTCGCCGCTGCAGGTAAAAGAAAGGCACCCCCACGGACGGACGTACACCAATTCCCAATTGTTGGCGCCTTCCCTTGATGAGATTTTTGTGGTTGTGTGCGCGTGCAGGCTGCCGAGAATTTCCCCTTTTTCCCGGGTCAGGAGCCGACGCTCCGGGGTGATGTGGACTTCTTGCTCGAGGTCTCCACTGTTCTTCTTTGCTTGTGGAAGTATCTTTGGATGGTTCATCGAAAGAAAGTAGTCAGTAGATGGATATGATGATAGTAGACCGCATCCTGGCATGATTTAATTTTCTCTGATAATCTGGGCAGGGTTGTGGTGGTACTGGTTGTTTGGCTGAACAAATGCATATGCCATAGGGTGTTAAGGTGCCATATTTTTCTTGTTCCATAGGTTGTGTGCGCGTTGAGTGCTGCATTGTAAGTGTCCGACGAGATGCCTGAACCAAATGTAAGCTATAGGGAGTTAAATTTGAGGATTCGGTTCAGTCCAGCCGCTGTATAACCCCTCAAATTATAAGGAGTTAAGTATAAGGAGGTATATAAGAAGTTAAATTATAAGGGGTTGGCTTGAGATTCCCTAAATTGGCTACTTGGAGCTTGTGAATTTAACAAGGAAAATAAACACCCAATGCCCCCTTCCCTATTTCTGTGTATTGACATGACCTCTGTTTCTTAGCTGCTAACTCTGTATTGAAAATATTAGTTCCAACATGCGCTTCATATTTCTTTATCCCGGCACGTCTCTTGTATTAAACTGTTGAGACTTGAGACTAATATGCCGGTCAGATTATTATTTTGAACTTTGTTTCTCTTTCCCCTATTGTATGGATGAAGCTGGAGTTGACGGCACGCTCATTGTTCAGCCTATTAATCATATGTTTGACCACTCTTTAGTGACTAGGTAAACTTTTCTTGCATCCAGATGAACTTAACTAGTCATATGATTTGTATCTATATGAAAAGTTGGTGAATTCCCGCTTTGATATGTCTCAGCCTTTTTTTTTTCTCTGTAGTGTGTTGAAGAAGTATCCATCAAAGTTTATTGGTTGCTGCCTCGCAAATCCTTCAGATGACGGGAGCGGCATTAAACAGCTTGAACATCTGATTGTGCAAGTACAATCTTTTTGAACTTCTGAGCATAAAAAAATGGCCATCCTACTCTCTAACATGCATTTCATTTGCTTCTCTCCAGGAAAAATACCGTGCTGTCCGTTTCAACCCGAACTTATGGCCTTCAGGTCAAAAGGTTTGCAAATGTGCAACTATGCATCATTGTAGAAACAGCTTTCTTGTACTTCCGAATTTTGCTTTACGAGCATAGATGACTGTGAACACAAAATTTATCATATAATAGATGACTAATGAGGTCGGGAGGTCATTGTTTGCTAAGGCTGGAGAACTTGGAGCACCAGTTGGAATAATGGTGATGAAGGTAAAAGAAGCATGCCTATACTATATGCATGTGTACTCAAAATATGTAATGGCTGCAATTGAATTTTAGGTTTTATATTATGTGTTTCTGCTGCAAATTTTCTAGTGGTAATTTAACTCTGTAACTACAAAAAACAATTACCAGCTTGACAGAAGATAAGTTCACATCATGGGCTCCAGTAAGGTTGCAGCCAGAAAAATTGCACGCTTGAGATCATTGGTTGTGTCACTAAGCAGCTAGAAGCCTAGAACTGATGCGATATTAAAAGCTAGTTACAGTTATGTATTAGTATCCACTGAAATGTAAATCCCCTGCTACTTCGTAAAAGAATACATATCTTCTGTTCCGTGAACTTGATATTTTCCTATTCTTTTTTGTTGTTTGTTCATGCAGGGGATCAGTTCATATATTCAGGAAATGGAGGAGCTGTGTACGGATTATCCCGCAACTACTGTTATATTTGATCATATGGCTTTCTGCAAGCCACCAACGTAAGCTTGTGTGTCTGCTTGTTCATAAACTGGAAAAATGTAATTCTGACCATGTTGTCGTCTATATTAACTTCTTCTCCATCGACATGCAGGAATGATGATGAAGAAAAGGCATTCTCTTCATTTTTAAACTTATCCAGATTCCCACAGGTACATTCCTTAATTCTGTTCCCTTGTACAGGTAACTCAACTAACTCTGGTTTATATTCTTGCATGAGTATGAATAGTTTCTGAAAAATAAATCTTGCGCAAGTTGGCTATTTCCAGTATTTATCTTCTTTTATGCGGGAATATTTCCATTGTATGTCAAAGCTAGTATTCGTAGTTTCTAGTACCAGAACAAAGGGATCAGGAATTAACAAAAACATTTTGTGAGGTAGAGTACCTGCTGATAGTCTTTTTTGCTGATAGTCAAGTGACTGTACTAAGAATCTCAAGGGACTGTACTAAGTTGCTTGGCCACAGTACCGTGTTCAGTTCTGCTGTTCAGTGTCACCCTGTTTGCACTGATGCAATGACGCATTACTTCAATAGGTTTACGTCAAATACAGTGCTCTTTTCCGGATCACAAGAGAAGCTTATCCGTATGAGGACACGTCTGAGCTTCTTTCTCGGGTGATATCCAGCTATGGAGCTAACCGAATAATGTGGGGAAGGTGAATAAAAACAGCGCATTAATGGGAGTTTCATTGCATCAGACTCTATTTTCACTATGCACCCAGCCATGAGCGTGATGCTATATTCTGGGATTCTTCTTTGCAGTGACTTCCCCTACGTCGTCCCTGAATGTGGCTACAAAGGAGCAAAGGAGGCAATCTCTCATGTCGCTGGCAAGGTAGCTGTTTCGTCTTCAGATCTGGAGTGGATTTTAGGCAAAACAGTAAGCCAACTATTTCAAGGTGCATGGGTTAATCCATGAGGGAGATGTAGCATGGCAGGTATGACAGCGTTGCGGCTCAGTTTGGTATTGTTCAGTTTAGAAATCCTTGTTTGAAAGGGGGAAGGATCTATCTAGTTTGGTATTTTCAGTTTGACAGTCATGTTCAAGTGTGTACTCCTTCTCCAGAGGTTTAATAAATCCAATAGCTCTTCCTACTGCGAACCTTTCTGCTCCCCTATAAGGGCACAAAGCATATGAAAAATATTGACTTATATCACATAAATAGACCAGACTTTGATGGTTATTTATCGGTCTGGGCTGTCTTCCGGAGCCTTATATGCCTTTGCAAGATATGTGTATTTTTTGCTGGTATGACCATGCAACTTAGCATATGACAGTGATCTCTATATAAAAGCTCACCCGGAGAAGCTCTAATTCCCCACCTACAGGTCTATAACTACCAGAGATATGCAGAAAGTAACATTGTAGGGAAGGAAATCGATAAACCCACGAGACAACATGTATGTACTATATAAAATAGAAAATCATGGCTTACCTATTCTTGACATTCATCAACAATCTGCCTTTGTTTTGTCGGTACCCAATAGATATATGTTTTTTCCCTAGCCATTGCCATTCCTTATAGTTTTGCGCCCAACAAAAGCATTGGCATGGTGCCAAACATGTGCCCTCCTGTACAGTATATATCACTGCCTGATCATTTCGTCTTAAAATGAAACCGGTGATGGGTATACTTTTTGCGAAGACCCGTGGAAGAAGTTATGGGAACCTTTAGTTTTAGTTCCGAGTACTTGTATCTGAACAAATAGTTGGTTTTGCTGTGATAAGTTTGAGACATGGTTCGTGTGAAGACGCAACGATGTTGTGCTACTGCTACATGAATATCTTTCCATTACAGCATTATTATTACGTAGATGAAATTAATGATTGGTATTGCGACCGTACTTGGAAACAATTCGATTAACTCCATGATTCCTCTTTCCCCGGACGCAATTCGATTAACTTTTCAGGTGCAAACATACGTTTCTTTTTTACTCTGTGGATATTTTCAGCCAACTCAATCGGCTAGCCAAATCATTGGTTCGTTCCCACACACAAAAAAAAACATTGGCTCGTGCGACACTGCCATTGATCGCCTCTGCGAGGAGCTGTGAGTCCGTCTCCACTTCAATTGATGCCAAGTGTGGGTACGCATTTTTTTCTCAACTGTCAGGACTCAGGATTGAGGTGCGATACGTGTCGGCCAGGTGATGATACGATGGGATCCGCCATCTCCACAGTTGGATGGCGCATACGATTTTCTTGAACCAGACATAACCCCTTTTCATTACTTTGACATAACGGAAATACATCAGTTCAGAAGAGAAGGCGGGAAAGAAGAAACGGGTTCAAGCGTCATCGGGAAATCTACGGTGAGTATCGCCATCGAGATACCCCACTCCAGGACGAAAACCTGACGACACCGTCATAATAAATCTCAGTGACACAACATGCCGAATTCTAAGAACAAAACGCTCACACACGAGCACCAGAAAGTAGATCACCCCACACAGGAGGAATATAAGCAGGCGAACCAAAAGCTTGAACTAGAGAGCGTCGAAAAGAGCATCTTTTTAGCATCAATAGCCCATCAGCATGCGCCTCCATCCTGGACCGCAGCGCAAATCCGCATCATCTTTGAAGCATTATCCTTTAACAGTCTAGTTTCATTCCTCAAGTCATCTTCTTCCTTTGGCTTCTTCAGACCTGCCCAGTATGAAAGTAAAGCACACGCAGAGAAAACACATTCAAACAGAGTTTTGAGGTTTTTAAATTCAAATGCAGCCCTGTTGCGACAAGTCTAAATCGCCCAACATAAAGCAGCCAAACCAACCGTGTAGACCCCCCCCCCCCCCCCCCCCCCCAAGGGTAAAAAGCAAAGCACCAGGAGTATGTTTGCCAAATATTATCAGGACAAATGTCAGTGCCCAACATGCTAGCAACAGTTCTTCAAGCAACACTGCAACCGGACATGTAAAGAAAAGGTGTTGTGACATCTCACGCCCCTCGCAAAATGAACATTTAGGATTCCCTTTCCATCCCCGATGTTTCATAACATCCCTAGTTAGGATAGCATCCTGAAACAATTGCCATAAGAAAATTTGGATTTTCAAAGGAATTTTAGCGTCCCAAATCCATTTGAAGTTGCACCCAATAGTGTTTTTCTCCAGAAACGAATAGACAGATCTAGTGGCGAAGCATGGTCTCGGTCCCAATGCCCATTTAATCGCCATGTACACAACAACAACCAATTGCTCACTAAGTTCAGGACCCAGCCTTCTTCTAAAATAGGAATTAGGATCAACCCCCACACACTTATCAACAGTGCAATCTGGGTAGTTGCTGACGCTGAAGAGGCGAGGGAATTGCTCAGCGAGAGGGGTTTGGTCTCCAAGAGAATCTTTCCATCACCTGGCAACATCACCAGAATGGATCACCACTTCCCTCCCTACCATATAAAGGTCTTTCACTTTCATTATGGCCTTCCAGCAAGGAGAATCATTGATTTTTTCCTTTAATAGTAGCTACAGTGTCTCTCCTAAATTATTTAGCGTTGATGATATCGTGCCATAAGCCTTTCTTGGTTTCCAACTTCCACCACCATTTGGTGAGAAGGCTCACATTTTGCTTATGAAAATCTTTAATACCAAGCCCCCCTTTGGATTTGGATCTACACATCCTAGCCCATTTGACCAAGTAATATATTTTCCTGTTTTTAGTGACATGCCAGAAAAAACTCCTTCTATGTTTGTCAATCCTATTGATGAATGACTTAGAAAGGAGAAACATAGACATATAGCAATAAGCTATGCTGAACAAGTTGGTATTCAACAAAGTGAGCCTACCTCAAAACGAGGCATTACCACCCAAACCAGAGTCACATTTTTAAATGTATTTAGCCTCCAAAAAATCCCAGTCCACTCCTCTCAAGGAGGAATAACTCACAGGCACCCCCAATGTATTTCATAGGGAAATGCCCAATTTGACAATCAAAGATGTCAGCATAGGTTTAAGAACATCATCATCTCCCCCATCACAAAGAATTTCACTCTTTTGGAAATTGATTTTCAAACCAGACATAACTCAAAGATGTAGAGGAGCAGTTTTAGATTTAAGGCTTTTTCAGGATCATGTTCAATGCAAAGCACCGCGTCATCCACATATTGCATGATAGCTACTCCATCCTCAACCAAATCAGAAGCAAGACCAACAAACAACTTGTTCTTTTGTGCTTGTAAAACCATTTTACAAAGACATTCAGCCGCAATGTTAAACAAAAAGGGTGACATGGGATCCCCTTGCCTCACACCCTTGTAGCTTTGGAAATAGGGCCCCGTGGTACTATTCCACTTGACACTCACTACACCATTATGTAGGATACACTTCACCCAATTGCACCACGTAGGGCCGAATTACACCATTATGTAGGATACACTTCATCTCAAGGCACTTAAGGAGAAAAGTCCCAGTTTACTTTCTCTTAAGCTTTCTCAAGGTCAAGCTTAATGACAATACCATTTTTTTCTTAACATGAGTGTGGTGTAAAATTTCATGCAAGGAAAAAACACCATACATAATATTTCTATGCTAAATAAAAACATATTGATGTTTACTAAACACCTTGTCAGAAAATGAAGCAACCCTATTGTCTCGCACCTTAGTGACCAGTTTATAGGGGCATCTTAACAAACAGATGGGTCTGAATTGTTGTATCTTATTGTCACCATTAATCTTAGGGAGAAGAGTAATGATGTCGTAATTCAGCCTTTGTACATCGAGCGAGTCCTCATGAAAAGCAGTAAACAGTCTCATAATATCTGTTCTCACAATGTCCCAACAACATTGATAGAATTCCTCAGGTATGTTATCTGGCCCCGGGGCCCTATTACTATTCATCGAAAACAAAACATGCTTCACCTCTTCTTTCGTGAAGGGTTTACTTAACTTCTCGTTATCAGCCTCACTAAGCTTCTCATCCCAGGATCTAATTGGAACATATTGCTAGGGGCAGGCCCGAACAGAGTTTTATAAAACTCTGTGGCGTGTTTTAACAAATTTTAGGTCCCCTCGATAGCTATATCCCATATACACATGTGATGAATAGTATTCTTCCGTTTATTACCATTGGCAATTTTTTGAAAATATGCAATATTTTGACCCCCTTGCAACAACCATTTTCATGCAATTGTTGCAGAAGGAATTGTGGCAGTGTAAGAGCCTGACTTAATAGCAATGATAGACTACTCATATCAACAAGGAATTCCTTCTTTTTCGGGAGCCCATTCAAAAAGAACTCCAAAGTTAAGCGTGCTTGGCTTGGAGTAATTCTAGGATGGGTGACCGACCGGGAAGTTGGTCCCGGGTGCGCACGAGTGAGGACAAAGTGCGCAGGAAAGACTAGTGTTGGTTTGTGTGGCTAGTCTAGATCCCGCCAGGCGTAACGGGGCGTTACAATTGGTATCAGAGCCGACCCTCGCAGTTACAAGGGCATGCACGGATCAGGTGCACGGGCATGTGGTGCATGGCGCATGTGGCCCGTTGTGGTACACGTCATGACACATGTGCCGGACTGGACGCGCATACGTGTGCCAAGAGGGAACGTTCCTGTTGAGCCGACGAGGACGCTGGTTCCTTTGAGTGGGGGTGTATGTAAGAGCCTGACTTAATAGGAATGATAGACTACTCATATCAACAAAGAATTCCTTCTTTTCCGGGAGTCCATTTGAAAAGAACTCCAAAGTTAAGCGTGCTTGGCTTGGAGTAATTCTAGGATGGGTGACCGACCGGGAAGTTGGTCCTGGGTGCACACGAGTGAGGACAAAGTGTGCAGGAAAGACTAGTGTTGATCTGTGGGGCTAGTATAGATCCCGCCAGGCGTAACAGACAGGTTGCCTGCACGTGCCGGCCAAGGATAACTCCCGGCACGCGCCAGTAACATGGTACATTGCTCCAAACATAGCTTTATTGAAAATACGGGGTATGTAGTCTGATTACAATGGGGTCTATCCCGTATAACTCCATAACAGAGTTATTCGACAGTGGAAGAAATAAATGACAGCGGAATACTAGGTTGACGGCTTGGATGGGCTTCACAACTCACATGACTGGCTGGGGCGACCATCTAGCTTATCCATTTTCTCCAGAATCTGGCCACATGCAAGGCCAGGTAAGTACTTTGAATGTACTTGCAAGACAACTGATTATATAGCAATCAAACGAACAAGTAACAAAGCAATAACAAAGCTTAAGTAACAACCACAACAATAATACTATCCAGGCATGGATACAAATAAACTGACTAGAAAGTAAATACACACTATGCCTTCCTCAGGCCAACATCAATCTACTTATTGACACAGTGGTACAACTGTACCAACCAAAATACTATCATGCAATTCTTTTTTCCTCAGCTTGACGTTTCTAAATTAAAGTTGACCTGAGCCAAGTGGTCAAGACCCCATATCATATCCTCTTATTCCTTTACCCAAGTGGCCTTATATTAAAGCTATCATAATCTGAAGTGGCAAACCTTTCCTCTTAAATCTCAACTTGAAATACTGTACTCAACTACTGACATCTTATCCTGCTCAACAATACTCCAGTAAGTGAATGACACGTTAGTGGCCTACTCCCGAACAGTTGTCCATAACCCTGGATGCGGATTTTCTAAAAGGTTTAACACACACTTTGCAGAGGCTGTACACTTTACCCATACTCCGGACTTTCAGCCCGGCGAACCCTGTCTACAGCATGGCCCTTCTACCATGTCTCCTGACCTTCTGCAGGCTAGTCCTCGGCCGAGGGGATCTGGGATCCTGCCACCTCGTGGCACCACACCTTAATCCACCGAGTGATTGAACTTGCAGAATTCCTAGCTCATCCTAGTCCCTCTAGCTCTGGACGCAAATCTCCGGCCAAAGGAGATACTACACTCCGAGCCCCCTTTATAGAGACTCGCATAAAAGACATAAATATAAACACAATAAGGCCTTCCCATTTAGGCATATATATGATCGTACGTTTTAGTTCGGTTCTCGGGCACCGTGGTTTGTCATATGATCCTCGACAGAGAAGGGTGTGTAATACTACACTATTGTTCCCTCCGTCGGTAACAGTGGCATCCCACTGTACTACTGAATAAAACACGACTGTTGCCGTCGAGTGGTAAAATAAACTACGAGCATATACTAAAGACTGCAAAACAAGGTAATGCATCTATGTAGGATCAAAAGTATGTCTAGAGGGGGGGGGGTGATTAGACTACTTGACAAATAAAAATTCTACCTTTTCCCAATTTTAAGTGTTGGCAGATTTTAGCGATGATAGAAAGTCAAGTACACCCTACACATGCATGTCTAAGAGTATAGCAGCGGAAAGTAACAACAAGCATATGTAGTAGAGGGTAGGAAGGAAGATCAAACGCAATTTGTAGACACGAAGATTTTTCCCGTGGTTCCGATAGGTGGTGCTATCGTACGTCCACGTTTATGGAGTCTTCAACCCACGGAGGGTAACGGTCGCGAGAATCCACGGAGGGCTCCACCCATAAGGGTCCACAAAGTAACAACCTTGACTATTCCATAACGGCTTCCGTCCACGAAGGGCTAGCCTCACTATGGGTAGATCTTCACGAAGTAGGCGATCTCCTTGCCCGTACAAACTTCTTGGTTCAACTCCACAACACGAAGTAGGAGGCTTCCAAGCGACACCTAACCAATCTAGGAGGCACCACCCTCCAAAAGGTAATAGGCTCGGCAATGTCGATGAACTCCTTGCTCTTGTGCTTCAAGATGATAGACTCCTCAACACACAATCACTCTCTCATAGATTTGGCTATGGTGGAAGAGATTGATTTGGTGGAAAGCAACTTGGGGAGGCTAGAGATCAAGATTCATATGGATAGAGTGGAATGGCTTGATCTCAACACATGAGTAGGTGGCTCTCTCTCAGAAAATTGGATGGGGCAAGTATGGAATAGTTCTGAGTGCTTCACTTTCGAGTGGGTGGTGGTGAAGGGGTATATATAGGCATCCCCAAAAATCCAACCGTTACACTTAAAGTGACCAACTCGGTGACACCGAAGTGTAAAACTCGGTGGTACCGAAGTGACCAAAAGGCAGTAACTTTTGAATCTCGGTGAGACCGATACATAATTCTCGGTGGTACCGATTAGGTGACCAATGGTCAGATTGCACAACTCGGTGACGCCGATCCACAAAACTCGGTGAGACCGATTTTATGAAACGAGGTAACAGAAAGTTGGCAAGCTGAACTCGGTGGCACCAATGCAGAATCGGTTGCACCGAATGGCTAGGGTTTGGCATGGGTCTGTCTGAGTTTGGGAATCGGTGGCACCGAGTGGGAATTGTTGGTTGCACTGATTTTCATGAATGGCTTGGACAGACTTTTGTGGAAGAGTTTGTGGGTGTTTTTGGTGACTATCACTTGTGCACGTGGAGCATCTTGTTCACCAACAGTACCTTGCCCCCTTTTAATAGTATTGGCTTTCCTATGGACTCAAAGTGATTTCTCACAAAGTAAAATGTAGAGTCCTCTTGCTTGAAGCTTTGCCAATCCATTTCCTTGCATCTTGGGGTTTCTCCACAATCCTTTTGCCAACCTATCATTGAACTTTTCCTGAAATATACTTAGTGGAAACATTAGTTCAATGACATATATGTTGTTATTAATTACCAAAACCACCAAGGGAGCAAATGTGCTTTCAATCTACTAGTAGTAAGACGATAAAACAACAAAGTAATGCTTCTACTGAAAGTAATACTGTAAAGTAGAACTACTACTGAAAGTAATACCGATGAAAGTAAACGATAGACAAAACGATAAACAGATAAACACAGAAAACACTCAAACAATGTTATGCAATGTCACAAGGTCTTGGTTGCTCATGATAAAGAGTTGGCTTGCCTCCGGGTCAACGAGTCTTCATGAAGTGGTGCGGTGGTCCTTCCGGCGAAGTGCATCGACGAACGGAATCTCTAACATGGCCTACTTGAGTTAGATATAAACAATGGATAAACTATAAACACAAACAAGAAAACAACCAATACTAAAAGAGCGGGCTCGTAAAGACGAAATCGTAGGTGTTGGATTCACCTAAAACGGAGGGTGAGGTAAAAAGATATGGAGCTTTGACTGTGAGGGTCCTATCTGCAAAAGAATATTTCCAACAGGGTTCCTGGACTACGCGGCCGATTGCGCATTCGAGCATGATGCGCTTCCCTTGAAGCGAAGATGTATTATGAGGAATATGTTGCTACTTGTGAGTCGCGTTGGGTTTTTCCCCAAAGAGGAAGGGTGAAACAATATAGTAACGGTAAGTATTTCTCTCGGTGAGAACCATGGTTATCAAACCAGTAGGAGAATCAAGGCAAACTCTTGTCGTCAATACCTACACACACGAAACCAAACACTTGCACCCAAAGAGAAAGGACGTGGATGTCGCCTAGAAGGGGCGGGGGGGGGGGGGGGGGGGGTGAATAGGCGTTTTAAAATAATTATGGTTTAGGCTTGAACAAATGCAGAATAAAACTAGCATTTAATATGTCAAGCAAAAAAAATCTAAAACAACTAGGCTCACCTATGTGCACCAACAACTTATGCTAAGCAAGATAAACAACTAAGTGATAGCAACATATATAACAAGAAACAATATGGCTATCACAAAGTAAAGTGCATAAGTAAAGGGCTCTGGTAAGAGATAACTGAGGTACGTGGAGACGACGATGTATCCCGAATTTCACACCCTTGCGGATGCTAATCTCCGTTTGGAGCGGTATGGAGGCACAATGCTCCCCAAGAAGCCACTAGGGCCACCGTAATCTCCTCACGCCCTCGCACAATGCAAGATGCCATGATTCCACTAAGGGACCCTTGAGGGCGATCACCGAACCCATACAAATGGTAACCCTTGGGGGCGGTCAGCAAACCTGTACACTTTGGCAACCCTTGGGGGCGGTCACCGGTACCCGTAGAAATTGCTCGGGGGAATCTCCACAACCTAATTGGACACCCCGACGCTTGCCCGAAGCTTTATGATACGTCTCCAACATATCTATAATTTTTGCTTGTTCCATGCTGTTATATTATCATTCTTGGATGTTTTACAATCATTTTATAACAACTTTATATCATTTTTTGGGACTAACCTATTGACATAGTGCCAAAGTGCGAGTTGCTGTTTTTGCTTGTTTTTTACTTCGTAGAAAATCAATACCAAACGGAGTCCAATCGCGACAAAACTTTTTGGAGATTTTTTCTGGACCAGAAGACACCCAGTGGGCCAAACAACTGCCGGAGAGGTGGGATGTGGAGAGCACAACCCACCAGGGCGCGCCAGGGGGGCCCCGGCGTGCCCTGATGTGTTGTGCCCTCTTCGGCCCCCTTCCGCACCGCCTCTGATGCCTATAAATTCCCAAATATTTGGAAAACCCTAGAGGAGTCGATGAAACACAATTCCAACAGCCGCAAGTTCCAGAACCTCGAGATCCAATCTAAACACCATCACGGAGGGGTTCATCTTCCTCATAGGTGCCTCTCCAATGATGCGTGAGTAGTCCACCATAGACCTACGGGTCCGTAGGCAGTAGCTAGATGGCTTCTTCTCTCTCTCTTATGATTCTCAATACAATGGTCTCTTGGAGATCTATTTGATGTAAACTTTTGCGGTGTGTTTGTTGGGATCCGATGAATTTTGAGTTCATGATCAGTTTCTATCCATGAATATTATTTGAGTCTTCTTTGATCTCTTATATGCATGATTGATTATAGCATCGTATTTCTTCTTCGAATCTTTGGTTTAGTTAGGCCGACTAGATCGATTTTTCTTGCCATGGGAAGAGGTGCTTTGTGATGGGTTCGATCTTGCGGTGTTCTTTCCCAGTGACAGAAGGGGCAGCAAGACACGCATGTATTGTTGCTATTAAGGATAACAAGATGGGGTCTATTCCTACATGAATAGATCTTGTCTACATCATGTCATCGTTCTTATTGCATTACTCCGTTTTTCCATGAACTTAATACACTAGATGCATGCTGGATAGCGGTCGATGTGTGGAGTAATAGAGGTAGATGCAGGCAGTAGTCGGTCTATCTATCTTGGACGTGATGCCTATATAATGATCATCGCCTTGGATATCGTCATGACTATTCGATTTTCTATCAATTGCCCAACAGTAATTTGTTCACCCACCGTGCGCTATACTCATGAGAGAAGCCACTAGTGAACCCTACGGCCCCCGGGTCTACTTTTCCATCATATTGCTTTCCGATCTATCTTTTTGCAATCTTTGTTTTCAGATCTACAAAACCAAAAAACCCAAAAACATATTGCTGCATATTTACTCTTTTTATTTGTGTTCTTGAGAGATCTATCTCTCCTATCTATCACTACCTAATCTATCTTATTACCGTAGAGAGATTGGCAACCTCTCTTTCGCGTCGGGTTGCAAGTATTTGTTGTTTGTGTGCAGGTGCTGCTTATTGGGTGGTGGTGATCCTCCTACTGGTTTGATAACCTTGGTTTCATAACTGAGGGAAATACTTACCGTCGCTGTGCTGCATCATCCCTTCCTCTTTGGGGAAATACCAACGCAGTCTCAAGCCACGTCAAAGGAATTTCTGGCGTCGTTGCCAGGGAGGAAGCGGTCTCTTCTACGTGCCTATCGTAGGCGCCGAGGGGACTCCATCATCATGTACCAGGTTCCTAATCACAAATCTCATCCCCTTGCAATTACATTATTTGCCATTTGCCTCTCGTTTTCCTCTCCCCCACTTCACCAATTTGCCGTTTTATTCACCCTCTTTTTCATTTACCCTTTTTCTTGCCAGATCTCTTCCTTGCTTGCAATCTTGTTTGCGTAGTCACGATGACTCAAGAGAACACCAAGTTGTGTGATTTTTCCAATACTAATAACAATGATTTTATTAGTACGCCTATTGTTCCTCCTGCCACTAGTGCGGAGTCTTGTGATATTAATGCCGCTTTGTTGAATCTTGTCATGAAAGATCAATTTGCTGGTATTCCTAATGAGGATGCCGCGTCCCATCTAAACACGTTCATTGAATTGTGTGATATGCAAAAGAAAAAAATATGTGGACAATGATATTGTCAAGTTGAAACTATTTCCTTTTTCCTTGCGGGATCGTGCAAAAATTTGGTTTTCCTCTTTGCCTCGCAATAGTATCGATTCTTGGAATAAGTGCAAGGATGCTTTTATCACTAAGTATTTTCCGCCCGCGAAAATTATTTCCCTTAGGACGCAAATCATGAATTTTAAGCAACTTGAGCATGAACATGTTGCACAATCTTGGGAAAGAATGAAGTTGATGATAAGAAATTGTCCTACACATGGTTTGAATATTTGGATGATCATACAAATTTTTTATGCGGGATTGAATTTTGTCTCTAGAAATCTTTTAGATTCCGCCGCGGGTGGTACTTTTATGGAGATTACTTTGGGTGAAGCTACTAAATTGCTAGATAATATCATGGCTAATTATTCTCAATGGCATACCGAAAGAGCACCTACTAGTAAAAAAGTTAATTCGGTAGAGGAAATTAGCACTTTGAGTGATAAAGTTGATGCTTTGACGAAATTGGTTGCTAGTAAAAATGCCCCTATTGATCTTAATGATGTGCCCTTGTCTACTTTGATTGAGAAAAATAGTGAATCCGTAGATGTGAATTTTGTCTCGCGCAACAATTTCAATAACAATGCTTATAGAGGTAATTTTAATCCTAGGCCTTTTCCTAGAAATTCCTCTAATAATTATGGTAATTCCTATGGTAATTCTTCTTACAATAATAATAGGAACACCTCTGATCTTGAGAGTAATTGTCGGTGCACTAGTACAGGGGTACCTAGTGCCCCTAACTTATGCACAGGCGATAGAAGCAGAAAACCCCGACAACTATCAAGACAAGACTTCAGCAAGCTCAACGTGGCAGCCCAAGCCTGGACTGCAGCGCGCCAAGCACGTCCCCGACGCTTGCCGGGGACCAAGACATGTGCCTTCCAGAAGACCCGGCAAGCCACTCCCCGGCAGGCACGAGTCAACCGGCCACCGCTCCACCGCATCGCTACAGCTGTCACTTATCGATGCGGTGTCGAGCCCTCAGGCGGCTAATCAGCTCTCGCTAAGCACGTGGCGACACTCCGGAATGCAAGTTATGCTCAGTTGACACCCGCCCTGCAACGTTTCAAGACCATAAGCGACGACCGGCCAAGCGGTGGCAAAGGCTTGCCGGGGATGCACCCCCAAGCGCCACCTAGGTAGGTAATCATGGCATTTTGTCCTAAATGCCAGAGTTAGGTATGATAGCTCTGCTTAGCTATCTAATCAATAGATAATGTCTGTTTTGCCATTGTGGTAACCCCTTGCACTATACAAGGAGGCCCAAGGCAACCTAGCTCAAGGTTGGCAACTGGAACCCCCGAACACTTGTACTCGCGTAGCCGCTCTCCCCAGTAGCAGTCCTTGCCGGGGTTAGGTGCCCTGCGTTCTTCGTGTTCCTCCAATCAATCCACCAAAAAGCAGGAGTAGGGTTTTACGCTTAGCAGCGGCCCGAACCTGGGTAAAATGCCTGACCCTTGATCGTTGCGTCGTCTCATGATCTCCGCTCTTCGTGCAACATGACCCCCCTTGCCGAACCACAAGGGACCTCTGGTTCCATAGGTGATCATGAGCATCCGTGCACCGACATCTTTGGCGCGCCAGGTAGGGGGCATGCATCATTTGCGCGAACCCGAATTCGTGAACGGCGGATCGGTCTTCATCGACATCTTCTTCAACAATGGCTCCAAAGAAGAAAGCCAGCACGACTACGCATCCCTCCTCCTCGAAGGCTCCCTCACACGCGGCCGCCGGCACCGTAGACACCGCGTCGGCTGTAGGCGAGGCGGGCGTCATGGACGACGCGGTCGGCGCAGGCGGCCCCCCCGTCCAGCCTCTCACAGCCGGGAATGGAGCGGGAGGCGCCGGAAGGGAGCAGCTACAGCAACAACATGGCGAGCCCGGGCTCGGTGCCACGGGCGAAGGGAACGTCCGTTCAACACCTCCCCGCCGCGTGGATGGCCGAGGCCGCCTCAGCGGCGCCCAATCTGGTGCGAGCCGTGACCTTCCGGCCGCACCCGTCGCCAGCGAGATTGTTGGGCGCGCACCTCGAGCGGAGCGAGACGGGGCACCTAGCGGAGCCGCAGCTCCTCAGGATCGGCCCACAACCCACCAGAAAGCTCCAGCGAGTGGCGCGCGGCATCAAGGTCGCGGCGACGCTTCTCTTGGTCCTACCAAGAGTCGAGCCACGTCGAGGTCCGCCTCTTTCGCCATGCCTGGCACCACAGAGGAGGCCATGGTGAGAGTCCAGATGCTGCTCAACTTCATGCCAGCAGCTGATAAGATGGATGAATGGAGATCCACCATTCAAAGTTTGATTTGCTTCGTTGAAGCCAACAAGACCCAGCATGCAGAGCCGTCGCGGCACACGCGAACAGCAGCGGCGCCCCAGAGCGGCGAGCGCGCAGAAGGGGCCACCCCAACGGTGCAGTCCCCTCCGCAACAACAAGCCCAGAGGCAGCCGCATCAAGCTTCACATGCCGACGACCGCGACGAGGCGTCCATAGTCTCGTCTGGTCCGCACGACCGCCGGGATCAGCGGCGTGTTCTTGAAGATCGGCGGAAGGAAGACGCGCGCATCACCATTGAGCGACGTCGTGAAGCACACCGTCAATCCGACAAGCACAACGGTCCAGACGTCGGCGACCCCGCGCCCAGTGTCGGCGGGTATCTTCCTTACGAGGTTGGTTGCCCTGCCTTCACTAGCGAGCTGCGACGGGTCTGCTGGCCGTCGACTCGAGCCTTCAAGCCGGAGCTACCAGAGAAATACGACGGGAAGCTAAATCCCGCGGAGTTCTTGGGCATCTACACGATAGTTGTTCAAGCTGCGGGAGGAAGAGATGAAAAGGTGCTCGCCAACTATTTCCCTTTGGCGCTCAGGCCAAATTGGAGATCATGGCTGATGCACCTGCCGGAGAATTCCATTTCCTCTTGGGTTGATCTGTGCAACGAGTTCGTTGGCGCCTTCACCGGTGGTCATCAAGAACCAGGCCAGCCCAGCGATCTCCAAGTCCTCCCGCAAAAGGAGGGAGAAACTTTGAGAAAGTATATCCAGAGATTCAACCGAGTACACCGCAACATCCCTGAGATCCATCCCGCGGCAGTGATTGCCGCGTTCCACTCAAACGTGCGCAACAGGAGGATGCGAGCCAAGATGAATGACAAGCTCCCTAAGACTGTCAATGAGCTTTACACCTTGGCGGATAAGTGTGCTCGAGCTGAAGAAGGGAGGCGGCTTCCCGGAGAAGAGGCGGGCGTCGAAGTGGACTCTGATGATGACGACGATGCCCCCGACCCGAAGGGAAGGAACCAGAAGCGCAAGGGAAAAGCAGTGCTGGCTGTCGAGAGCTCCGGAGACCTCGGTACCGGCAAGAAGGTGAAAGCCGAAACCCCCGGTAAGGGAGCTGCCGCGTGCGCTGATTGCCAGGAGGCTGCTGCCGCTGAGAAGGCCGGGAAGTCCGACGGGCCGTACTGCAAAATTCACCGCACCAAGGGCCATGATCTCCAAGAATGCCGACAGGTCGAGCAACTTGTTGAGAAACAGAGGGCCGAATATGAGAAACGCGACAAGGAAAAAGGCCAGGACGGCGCTGCCGGGAAGGGCCATGGCGGCAGAGGTGGTCGCCGCGGCAAAACCCCGCAGCAAAAGGAAAAACCCGCCAGAGGCCGAGAGAAGAAGGAAACATATGATATAAGCGGTGATGAGGATGATGATGAGGATTCTGGTGACAGGGAGTTCCAGAAAGAAACCGAAGCCATGTGCGTTGACGGGGGTGCGTCCTTGCACTCCTCTCACCGCCAGCTCAAGCAGTGGGCACGCGAGGTCAATGCTGTGGAACCAACTGCAGAATCAAGGAAACCACTCAGGTGGTCCCGCACGCCTATCATCTTTGACGAAGAGGATCATCCTGACCGTACCACTACGGTTGGATGTTTGCCGTTGTTGGTTTCCCCGACAATCCGCAACCTCAAGGTGTCTAAGATGTTAGTTGACGGTGGGGCTGAATTGAACTTGATCTCTCCTAGAGTGGTTGAGAAACTGCAGATCCTTGATGAAGAGCTCGAAGCCACGGGTACATTCCAAGGAATTAACCCCGGCAGGAGCCGACCCAAGGGAAAGATCACTCTGCCTGTGACATTCGGCGGAGAGTTGAACTTCTGAACAGAGAGGATAGTATTCGACGTCGCCGAAATCCCACTGCCCTACAACGGGATCCTTGGTCGCCCAGCTCTGGCAAAGTTCATGGCGGCATCCCACTATGCCTACAATACTTTGAAGATGCTAGGGCCCGTTGGGGTCATTTCCATCCCATCCGACAAGAAGAACGCGGTTATCTGCGTGGACCAGATGTATCGCGACGCGGTAGCAGCTGAAGCCACAGAAATCCCAGCTCCCACCAAGGATACAAGGAAAATAAAGAAGCCTGGCAGGAACACCGGCAAGGACTCCGGGAAGCGCGCCTCTTCTGAGTGCGCGGCACCTGATGATGACCTGCCGGAAAGTTCCACTGGCAAGAAGACCAAGGTCACCTACCCTGAGACGAAGAAAGTCCCGGCAAGAGAGGATGGCACTGGTGGTTCCTTCACCATCAGTGCTACCCTTACTGACAAATAGGAAAGCGCGCATGTTGCCTTCCCGCGGGAGAATGTCGATGTGTTTGCCTGGCAACCATCTGACATCCCCGGTGTTCCTAGGGAGGTAATTGAGCACCACCTTGCTGTCTGCCCTCATGCCCGACCCGTCAAGCAGAAGGTTAGGAAACAGGCCTTGGAGTGGCAGCAGTTCATTGCCGAGGAAATCAAGAAGCTTGAAGCAGCTGGTTTGGTCAGAGGAGTATTGCATCCAACCTGGTTGGCAAACCCGGTGGTGGTACGAAAGGCAAATGGGAAATGGAGGCTTTGCATAGACTTCACTGACTTGAACAAGGCTTGCCCGAAGGACCCTTTCCCCTTGCCGCGCATAGATCAAATTGTTGACTCCACCTCCAGATGTGACTTGCTCTCCTTTTTGGATGCCTACTCCGGCTACCACCAGATATTTATGAACAAGGAAGATGAGGAGAAGACCGTATTTATAATTCCCTATGGCACGTACTGCTTTGTACGAATGCCCTTCGGGTTAAAGAGTGCTGGTTCGACCTTCGCCAGGGCTGTTCAAATTGGTTTTGGACCTCAGCTGCATAGAAATGTGGAAGCATACATGGATGACATCGTGGTCATGACCAAAGATGAAGCCACTCTCATACAAGATCTGGAAGAAACTTTCGCAAACTTGCGCAAGATCAACCTGAAGCTCAATCCTGAAAAATGTGTGTTCGGTGTCCCATCCGGCAAGCTGCTTGGGTTCTTCGTATCTCAGCGAGGAATAGAAGCCAATCCCGACAAGATCAAGGCAATCGAGCAGATACAGGCGCCCAAAACCATCAAAGATATCAGACGCCTGACCGGATGTGTTGCCGCGTTGAGTAGGTTCATCTCCAAGTCCGCTGAGCGCGCCTTGCCGTTCTTCAAAATCCTGAAGAAGGCTGGCCCGATGAAGTGGACCCCGGAGGCAGATGCAGCACTGCAAGACCTAAAGAAATACCTATCCTCTGCTCCCACCTTAGTCGCTCCTAAACCGCAAGAGCCGTTTGACGGTGTCCTCGACTAGGGGGTACTCACCACGTCGTCTCCCGACCAGTGGGTCGGGCCGACGACCCCCAGGGTGATTCACTAATGGGCCACTTCGGGCAGCCCATGATGCATACAAGGGAGATTCCACAAGACTTGGCGCACAAAACAAGGACTCCTCTAAAGCCTAGGCCTACGGTGCATTATATAAACCGAGGCCAGGCTAGTCAATAGACAATCTCACATTCACTACAACAACCTCGTGGTAGATACTTGTATTATGTACTATCCCCCCATATGAATACAATCAAAAGCAGGACGTAGGGTATTATCTCCTTGAGAGAGCCCGAACCTGGGTAAAATCCTGTGTCCATGTTACCATCGCTCCAAGACGCCTAGCTTAGGACCCCTACCGCGAGGTATGCCGGATTCAGAACCGACATTGGTGCTTTCATTGAGAGCCTGCTGGGCGATCGTCACGGGTCGATGGGATGATCAGGTGATATTTTTTCAGTCAGATCTATTGTATATAATTTTTCTCTCCTGCGAAATTGTTGCCGTGTCGCGTTGTTTGTTGCTGTCAGATCGGATCGTATGAACTTTAGCAGCAGTGGATGTATCCGCTGTCTGGCAATACATCAGGTCCGAGTACCTCGCATGCCGTAAAGGATCTGAGGAAACGCGCTTGTAAACAGCAGTGCAAACTTGGCGGACTCGCTACATGGCTCAACACAAAAGAAAGCAATCTGCGGGGTGGCCGAGGAGATCGCGCGTGAGCAACACAGGCGGGCCGGTCCACAGGAGTTCTGTCCGGCGGCAACGCACAGGGAGATTCCATCCTTCCTTTTCTCTTTAATATTTACTAGATGACTCGTTGCGCCAATGGCGCAAAGGGCGAGAGGAAGCCAAGTATTGTGAGAATATTCAGACACCCAAGTCTTTATTGCTGGTACATAAATGCTTAGTTACAATGTGATACATAAGGGAAGTAGATAGGAAGGGATACATTATATAGGTGGTATGAAGCTACATAGATGGTAGGCTCATAGGTTTAAACAAAGTCATTGATCAGTTTATGCTAAGAAAAGCTACATAGACAGAGATGCATCATGTAGATTGCTTTGATCACCCAGCTTATGGTAAGCAGCTACATAGACAGAGATGCATCATGTAGTTGCTTTGATCACCCAGCTTCTGGTCTCACCGCCTAGAGATGCATCATGCAATAATTTAAGAACATGTAGCAAAAGAGCAAACCAATACATTGTTTGACTTTGACCAAAACTGATATGCCTTCTTTTCAAGAAGGAAGGGAGTACAATTTAAATGTAAATAGGGAACTCACTCCACTTCCCTGAAACTCTGTCAGGTTTCCTTTCCTTAAATCTGAAAATAATATCCTGAAAAGAAATCATAGTCAGTTATGCTTGTCAAACATTTATCATGGAGGATAAAAAAATAAAGTGTATTTTAAAAAAAAGGAGGATAACCCCAGGCCTCTGCATAATAAAGATATTTAGAAAGGACGAAATAAGACCACATTGTAACTGAAAGGATAATTTAAATGTAATGGGACTAAGAAGTTTGGTCATGATAATAATAATACTGATACAAGTAACAAACCTTGATCTTGCATTTTTCTAACAAGGAGACTGTAAGAATACTGTTGCAAGTATCTCTTAACATCATTTCTCAAGCAAACATAAAAGCACGAGTTGGACATAGGTGCAGGCGTGCAGCTTCCTATTATAGTAACCATTATAATTACCTGAAGTGATACGCTGCAAAGGAAAAACTGCTGCTTTAACCTCAGAAGCTTTCCTTCTTCTGTAGCATCACCAGGATAAAGAACAGCGCATATCTACAGGATGTAAAATATATTTTAAATCAAGTTAGCTAATTACCTAATTCATGAATGAAGAAATGAGAGCAAAAAGATACAATGGTTACTTCTTGTTTAGATATAGGCATTGATAACAGATAACAGATAGGAAATACACATAATTTTCAACTTATTACCTAATATGGATTAACGCCTCACTTATCTTCAGAGCTAAAAGTCATGTTAAAACCATAATGGATAACCTTTTAGCGTTATTTTCCATCGAGTTGTTTGATGAGATGGTTAGAGTGTGGAAATCTATAAAAAACATGGTTACCACATAGGGCAGATTATATTGGATGTGCTTCCTTTAAATAAAAGATAAAATTACTGGTTTTGGTATGCGATGCCATCGATCAGGAGCAGTATTCACAAAGTTAAAGGCACTCTTGATTTAGTCTCGGCTAATGTATCCTATACGAGAAATTGAGTGACTTAGTTTAGGACTTGCATATCACCTGCTGTGCCCTCGAGTGAAGTTGAGCAGCGTCCTCATACTGGCCATCATTGAATTGAAATAAGTTGAAATCCTCAGCAGTAGCTTTTGCATCCCAAAGGCGAAGACTGATTGCATTTTTGGTCTTGTACCTAGGAATTGGCACATCATAGGCTAAAGCGTTCAGAACTTCTCCTCCGGCCCATTTTCGCCTATCACATGATAAAGCAAACAAATGTATCAATTAGAGGGGCACAAAAAGTCCTTGGCATAAGCACCAATAAAATGAAATAAATAGTGAGATTGTAATAATGGATCCAGTCGATGCACAAGAAGTCTGATTAAATCATCACCAAATATAGTTTTCTGGATCCAGTCAATGCACAAGAAGTCTGATTAAAGCATCATCAAATCTAGATTTTTAGTTCCAGTCTGATGTTCAAAATTCTGCTTAAAGCATCACCAACTGCAGTTTCATGCATGAACATTCATTCATAGACACTCAAGTATTTTGGACCAATAACAATACATATTCAAAACATCTGATCAAACAAGCATGAACTACATTAAAGATTCTAGACCTGTCAAATTAAACACGGAAAAGAAATGCAGTTAAAGAAGCATCATAATATCGTTTTGAAACTTTTATTTGCAGCTTACTTTGTTTGTCCCTTTGTTTTTCTCTGAAAAAGGTTAATTTAGCCAGGACAAATCACATCAGGACAAAAAACCATAGCCAAGTGGAAACTTTTATTTGCAGCTTACTTTGTTTGTCCCTTTGTTTTTCTCTGAACCAGTGCCTTGCTGCAGATAAGGATAGTTGCAAAAACGGGACACTCTAAAATGGTATTACTGCACAAGGAGAAGTAACCCTCCGCCACACACAGTGCGCGGCTGTAGCTGCAAGATCCCAAGCCATATAAAAATAACAAACATTCTCAGTTCAGTTTATTAACACAACTAATGTGTAAGAGCCTGGCTTAATAGGAATGATAGACTACTCATATCAACAAGGAATTCCTTCTTTTCCGGGAGCCCACTCGAAAAGAACTCCAAAGTTAAGCGTGCTTGGCTTGGAGCAATTCTAGGATGGGTGACCGACCGGGAAGTTGGTCCCGGGTGCGCACGAGTGAGGACAAAGTGCTCAGGAAAGACTAGTGTTGGTCTGTGGGGTCAGTCTAGATTCCGCAAGGCGTAACGGGGTGTTACAATTGGTATCAGAGCTAACCCTTGCGGTTACACGGGCATGCACGGGTCAGGTGCACGAGCATGTGGCGCATGGCCCGTTGTGGCACACGACATGGCACATGTGCCGGACTGGACGCGCATACGTGTGCCAAGAGGGAACATTCCTGATGGGCCGACGAGGACGTCGGTTCCTTTGAGTGGGGGTGTATGTAAGAGCCTGGCTTAATAGGAATGATAGACTACTCATATCAACAAGGAATTCCTTCTTTTCCGGGAGCCCACTCGAAAAGAACTCCAAAGTTAAGCGTGCTTGGCTTGGAGCAATTCTAGGATGGGTGACCGACCGGGAAGTTGGTCCCGGGTGCGCACGAGTGAGGACAAAGTGCTCAGGAAAGACTAGTGTTGGTCTGTGGGGCCAGTCTAGATCCCGCCAGGCGTAACGGGGTGTTACATAATGGAAAGAGGAATTACAGCACAGGAAGGAACCATGAATGAGGACAGGGGGGAGATAGAGGGACATGTAGTTACAACTTCACTAATCAAAAGAGGGGAGCAGCAGGAAGGAAGGAGGAACCTGCATGCGTGACGACTGTACAAAGGTATCTCTGCTCTAGCACGGTGTGAAAGACGACGAGCCGGTGGCACTCCTTCCGGTGATCCTGCCCCGTCCACCGCCTCTCTTTCTCCCTCCTCTCCTTCCTTATCTCTCTCCCTCTAATCTTCTCTCTCCCGCAGATCAAATCGAGCGGCGCCGCCATCGGTCTTTACACACCCCCGAGAGCTTGCAGCAAGGTAATGAAAATGCATCCTAAAAAAGAAGCCAAGCTCATCTCTGTAATAGAAATAAAAGTCCCAGCCGGCATCCGGACATTCTAAATAGTAAACATCGCTCATACTTCACACCATAAAAAATTGCTCTGCTAGTAATTCATATCAAAGAGGCACACAACTAACGATGTGTGCACACACAAGCAACATATGCATGTAAATTCCAGATATTTGAAAGATAAGAACCTAAGAAAAATATTACATGACCTTCTTTATAAAATTTATACTATACGCTGCTTAGGCCATAGCATTACCTAATTCTTTTCTAGGAAAAACAGAGTCTGAACTCAGCCTGCAGTTTAACACCGAGGAACAAGATTTCAGCCATAGATAGACAAATTAAGCACTGACAAAGTACAACCATAGATAGATGAACCATGGTCCAGAGCAGATCAACAAGCAGGTTGAGACTACTCTTAACTATATACACCAGAATGAGAAAAGGCTTGGGATATACCACAAAGCAAGAGAACATCCTTCAGACTGGTAGCTAAGAAAAAAAAACTGACATGAGTCATCAACTCCTAGTGCAAATCGTAGCTACAAAATGTTCAAACCAGTGACTTGCTCAAATGTTGCAACCATCCTGCACAATCAGTACTTTCTCCATACCATGAAACACCTATATCCCAAGAATATAAGCCATTACCCTAATATGAAAGGCTACCATTACATGAAGAAAAAGCATATACCCTTTTCCTTTTGCCTCAATAACTCTCCAGAATTATACATTTTTCTTTTGCCACGATAACTCTCCAGAATTTGCTGCACCATCATTAATGAAGTGTCACAGTATAATTTGTAAATGAACAGGAAACCAGAAATCCATTTTTAATCGTGTAAAGCATCAAGATTGAATATGACCTTATGAATCCAAGATGAGCTAGCCATGGCAGTTTATCCTATGCCATGGAAACAAATCAGCAAGTGAAATTAGTAAAAGTAAGGATTACAATATGTCAGTCATTATCCGGACAGGAAATCATTGTGCATATGAGAGAATGAAGCTTATCTAGAGAAAAGTATTATTTTAGTAGCACGGAAGGTACCACAATATAGATATAATCGCAAAAAAACAGAGGGAGGCAACAACTTATCCGAGAGAAAGCATGAGAATGCAAAACATATAAGAGGACCAAAGTCTACTGCACATTTTCAAACATAAGTGCCTCCCTTTTCTATCCAAGAGAAAACGTTGTCAGATTTTTTTTCCCGCAGACTCCCATGCGCCTTTGGAACAACAAAACAACCCTAATGACACAAACTACTGTGAGGCAAATGTGCCGAGAGATTGCTGACTATTAGATCATAATTTATTTACAACATGTAAACTTAGCATATGCACCTCACAACATTCAGACCTACTAACTTACCAAGCTAGGAAAGCAATAGGCATACATAGCAGATAATCTATGGAATACCGAGGCAAGCAATAGGATGAACCTGTGTTTGGTGAGGTCTGAATCTAAACCTATTTACAGTGAATACCGAGGCAAGCAATAGGATGAACCTGTGTTTGGTGAGGTCTGAATCTAAACCTATTTACAGTGTTACTGCATGAATTCCGTAAAACTCACAAACGTGATTGAACAAATATTATAAGTGCCATTACCTATTTACAGTGTTACTGCACAAAGTATGTAAATCTCACAAACGTGGCTGCACAAATATTATACGTGTCATTATTTTTCATCAGCCAATGTATAGCAGCAGATTCACAACTCGAGTATGCCCCTGTTAAAAATAAGAATCACATGCTACCATACCTCAAAGCCTGTGGTAAGCAACACTACCTTGGGACGACGTCCATCGACTGCTCGTCTCTGTCGTCTTCAGCTGCAAGCAACAGTTAAGCAGACGATGAGCCAGCGTATGAGGCCACGCTCAGTTCCTTCCCCCGCTGGTCTCACTCCCTGTTGGGCTTGCCAGTCATAGGTTTATTCAAAAAATAAGGACTCAGGAGCCAAGGGAGATAGGGAGGGGGAGGGGGAGGGGGACGGAGAGAAAGAGAGATCAGGAGCCAAGGGGGAGAAGGACTCAGAGAAGCTCACATTGGCATCACTGACTGCGCTGCCACCTGGATCCGAGAGCGCCTCCTTCGTCCGTCAGCATCTCAGCAACAGAAGACCGACGGGATCCCTGCACCCTGCCTCGACCCGTCGCCTTGCATCCTCGCCAAGTCCCCATCCCCACCTCGACCCGAGATCGGCTCCTCTGTCCGCCGGCAGTGCCACCAGCAGACCGAGTGGTCAAAGGTGAAGAGGCGACGGCGTCCAGGTCAAGCCCTCTCTCATCCGCCGCCACACCTCCCTCTCGTCTTCTCTCTTCCGCAGATCGAATCGAGCACCATCTCATCTCATCTCCTTCCTTGTCTCTCTCCCTCATCTCATCTCCTCTCCTTCCTTGTCTCTCTCCCTCTCATCTTCTCTCTTCCGCAGATCGAATCGAGCACCGCCGTCGTCTCCCTTTGCCTGCCGCTGGAGAGAACAGTGAATGGGAGGAGGAGGTGGCGCGGTGGAGAGCAGGGAAGAAGGGGAGTTGGAGGAAAAGCACGGGAAAGGCTCGCAGCTGGGCACCGCCGCTGCCGCCAGGGAAGCCCTCGGATCCCGTGGTGGAAGAGGAGGAGGAGGGGAGGATGGAGGAGGAGGAAGAGGAGGAGGATGAAGAGAGCGAGGCATCTAGGGTTCGTGAGAGGAGGGGATTGGGTGGCTCGGGGTCACAACTCGGGGGGGGGGGGGGGGGGGGGACGCTGCTTTTTCCACTCGCTCGCTTGCTGCCTCAGCTTTTATACACCTGCACGTGAAAGTACTAAAATGCCCTCAGCGGAGCACGAGATCTACAGGCGGTGGCATAGCGCGTTATTAGGCGACGTGGATGGCTTCCTCCTGCCTAGGAGTCCAGGAGGGTTTATATGTCCACTCGCTCGCTTGCTGCATCGGCTTTTATACACCTGCACGTGAAAGTACTAAAATGCCCTTGGCGGAGCACGAGATCTACAGGCGGTGGCATAGCGCGTTATTAGGCGACGTGGATGGCTTCCTCCTGCCTAGGAGTCCAGGAGGGTTTATATGTTCAATAACCAAGCATGCCGTCTATACTTTTCACCAATAGTCTGTGCTTTATGCACCGTTCACGTACTATTGCTAGTGGATTGCATCTCCAGCGTACGAGTATACGTACTTTTCATTAAATTTCTAATCTTTTCACGATTTGAAGGTTTGATTAATAGCACGGCCTGGCTTCGAAAAGTGTTGTTAGCAATTAAGGAAGTCGCGCCGTCCCTATCTGGTCGTTTGCTCGTCAGACGGTTTATCTGTTGTCTGTTATTAGACGGGCACTTCATGCGTGACACAACCTTAATTATGCCACGTCGTCACCTCGGCAAGCCGATGTCATTGTCCCTCCTACGTCGACATAGTTGTGGCATCGCCTCGACGCGCGTCCTTGTGCTGGCATCTTGGCGCAGCTACTCCGCTGAGCCAACCTTGACGTCCAAGCCATATTTCTCTAATTGTTTGCTTCACTTAATTTAACTAAGTAGAAGAATTATTTTTTATCTTTATTTGTTGTTACTTTTGGTTTGCACTATTTTATGTGTGCAGGCAATTTATCTAGACTGGTCCGCGCTATCACCTCGGCGTGCCGATGTCATCGTCTCGCCTCAGTCGACCAAATTATGTCCGTCACAACCCAGGGCCGAGTAGATCCCTGCTCGGAAGTGTTCACGCGGGCGTAGTGTACGCAGGGCCGAGTAGATCCCTGCTCGGTGTCACACATCAGGGAGATTCTCTCCTTTTCCTTTTCTTTTTTTAAGTATTATCATGGTTGCCGTTTATCATGCTGTTAAAGTATATACACGTAGACAACTACTAATGCATTAAAGATAGCTTGCAGCACACATTACGAGATCTGATGCATAAATGGTGCTTCTCATCCGTTGCTATGTTGATCAACGTGAGACCGCCGTCAAACCATTTACTTGTAGATTTGCTACTGGTCAAATCTGAGGTGGTCCGGTGCTATTAGCATTACATGGAAAGCCCCAAGGGATAATTAAGCCTAATTAGTTGTGTAGATTACCCCACGTTCAGTATCCAGGTGATCTTTTTCCTTAGTGCTTGGTTAAAATTTCCTTTGAGTATTGTTCTGTGGTTTCTGTCGTATTTGCTTTGTCAAGGCGGAGGCAGGCGTTGTGCATGCCGCACGATTGACCACCACCCGGAGTTAGATCAGCACACTATTACGGAGTACTAGCTTGGCCTGTGGCTACTTAGTAGAAGCAAATCCTTGGACGTCTAGATCTTCTTTGGATTGTTGCAACGACCGCTGAATAAATCGCCAGGTGATATCCATCCTATTTCTTTTGACAAATTTAAATTAACTTTTTTTATTATGCTGGGTTGTATTGTGTTCTGGTACATAGATCGGCTAGCGGCGTTGCATGCCCCTACTACGGAGCATGTCGTCGCCGCATCAAGTTGATGACACCCTCGTTCGGCGAATTCCGACACGCGCGCGCCATCATGCCGACAAATCAACCTCCGCGTTCAGGTCATATTTATCAAATTATTTACTCCACGTAAATTAATTATGCAAAGAAATTTTTACTTCAGTCTTGTGCCGTCTTATGTGGGCAGGTAAATAAAAAACGGCCGAACTACGTCGCCATCTCGATCAACCGACCAAGAGTTCGGATAACTAAGACCATGGATTGCATGGGTCGGGTGCTCCGTCGTCGCCGCACGGTCACTTCATCAAGTCATCGTTGACCGCGTCACAAATTTCGACCAGCGTTGGCATCGCCGCACCGTCACTTCTTCAAGCCGACGTCCACCATGCCGACGTGCTTCGACGCTTCGACTGGCATGGGGGCTCTAGCGTCACCTTACCAACCGGCTCCGTCACCTCGGCTAGACCGGGGGCTTCGCCGTCTCTTCATCAACCTGCCTAGAGGACTTCGGCGTCACCAGCCGACCAGCTCCGTCATGTTAGCTGGACCGGGGGCTTCGCCCCGCCAGGCCGACAGTGTCAGGTCGCCACTTCTTCAAGCCGAGCTCCTCGCTCGGTCACCTCGGGACCGGTTTAGGGGATGGGACCTCGACCCGCCTCAAGCTCGGCCCATGTCATCAACACCGAGCGCATTATCCAGCTAAGTCGCTTTCATGCTCAACTTTTTTCAATTTTTAATTTCTGTGCGGTTCAACCAAGCATTATATTTGTGTTAAAAAAAGGTTGTTTGTTAAACATAGCTTGTTAAAAGCATTGTTCGTTCCAAAAACAACTTTCTTTTCCCATGTTACCTGGGGGCTCTCAAATTTATATGAGCCTCTTTATAATAAATGTGTTTTCTTCTTGGTCGTTGCAAAGTCTTTATTTACTACTCCTTTTTCCGATGCGAGTGTGTGGTCAATAGCCGGGTAGCCTGGTTTCTCTCTAAAGCCGCTCACGTTTAGTTCGCTAAACTGGCCTCTGGGAAACACTCCGCCTTCGGGATATGTAGGTTGAAGCCGAAGGGTGACTCGCTTGAAAGTCTGGAGATTGGATGTATCGTCTTAAAGCACGATCGAAGCACATATTAATTTTAAGACCAATTTTCGGATTGGCACAAAAAAAACTTTATTTATTTAGGACGTCAAGTTTTTACGTAAGCTTTTTGCCTTTTCGAGCTTATGGCACTTTTAAGCTATTTGTATGTTATTCTTTTAGGAGGCGGGACATCCTCATGACCGAGGTGCCTTGCGTAATAATTCAGCTCGGGAGATCTTTTCCGACCCGCAGCCCGACATCTTTCCTGCCGACTTACACCTCGGCGTTGGCGAAACGCACATGGCATCTGGACTAGTTTCCGAGGAGATTCGATCCTCAGGTTGGTCGGTCGCACCCAACCTGAGTCTCGGGGGATAATGTGTGTCTCCAACATAACTCTCGTATTACAACGCCAGATGCCTTTAAAAGTATCGGCAATATCAACGGGGGACTTCGACTAAAGCCGAAACAACCAAAAGCCAAGGTACTCTGAGCAGTCCTCGGCAAAACGTTCTCAGATATTGCTTTATATGCATCAGTTTCGAATTGTGTCTTCGGTCAATAGTTGAGTTGCCCTGCTCCTGTGATTTCCTCCTATATTCCGCTTTGTTCGGCTAGGTGTGCAAAGGGAGAACCACTGCGATTGTACTTCCGATTTAACTGGTCAAGTATCTTAGTGGAGAAAGCCGAAAACTGACTGTCACAATGGGTGCAAACTGGTCAGCAATCCGATGACTCTGTGAACCTATAGACCGATAGAGGTTACCCCGTAGGCCTTTCATAAATTTGGCCGGAGTGTTAATGGCTTGACCTCGGCTGACGCCGAACACTAAACCGGGGGCTAGTAACTGGCCTCCCAAACTTTAAGCTCCTATGACCAAATGAAAGTTATAAAGCCTAGATACCCGATTGCCTCGTTTCCACTAACACAACCGCCTCGGGGCACCGAGACGTCGGCTAAGGGTTGTCTTGTTACTGCGGAAACACCCTGCGTAGCATCTACGAGGGGGTAGAAGCCAACGATGGGCCACTCTCAAATGATAAACGGTCACAAAGGAGTCAAAATAGCATATAGCATAAAAGCATTTGTATTCAATATGCGAGTGTTGCCTTCTGTAATCATCGTTATAAAGCCATAAATATGCATCAATTTGACTTAAGATTTTGGCTAAGCTGGGTTGCCTAGCTCCTGTGCTTACCACCTACGTTCCCGATTGTTCGGCTAGGGGGTAAAGGGAGCACTTCTGCGATTGTTACTTCCGGGTCATCCGGGTTAGTACCTCAGACTGGGTGAAGCCAAAAGCTAGCCATCTTAAGAATATAATTGGTCGGCAACGACGGAAGTGAAAATTTTGGTTCATTAAAGACCACAAAGTTCGGGAATATTCGCCGAACTAAATCCTCAATATTTTCCTCCCACATTGATCGGAGTTGAGGTTTCACGATCATGGTCAACATGATATCCTGGGAAAAGGAACTTATAAATGAACTATTTTCCCAGAAGATGTTTCTTACGTTAAGTAGTAATATAACATATCTCTCCGCGTAACTTTGTTTATAAAACCGTATGGCCGGATTGCCTTGTTTGTCGTAAATCTTTGCCCTTATAAAGGTTTTATAAAGTAGGACAAACACTCCTCGGCTACTGGCCGAGGAGGTTGAAGCCGATGGTCGGTCAACAAAGTTTTGTACAATGCGGATTCGAGCATTAATGATGTAAAGTACTTGGATACATAGAATCATTATACATAAATTGTGTCGAACGTAACAAATTTTGTGTCAAACAAATATCAATCCTTAATTCGACCACCCGTGCCCAAAATTAAGGCTTGGGGGCTGCTGCATTATCTATTCAATGCAACAAATTCAAAATGCAATACAGTTTCCAAGGAGATTCGATCCTCAGGTTGGTCGGCCGCACCCAACCTGAGTCTCGGAAACTATGGCGCACCGCGTTTCTGTTCCTAAGTATGCTGCCGAGCAAGGACTTGATCCTTAGGCCGATTTCACAAATCGACCTAAGTCTCAGGGGCTACTGGGATCTGTGGTTTTATTATTTCCTTCAGGTGCAACTCGGGTTTTAGACCGACACACACCTTGAGGGCTACTGGCTATACATCTCGGTAGTAAATAAATTGCGGCGATCGGAAATAAATCCCGCAAAAAACTGCCCGAGACCGAGGTGGTGCACCACCTTGGAAGCAGTCCGGCATAAAGCTTGGATGCAAGTGGCCGTCTCCATAAAGGGCATTTCCAGCATTAAGCTCGGATGAACTCCTTCAACTTTTTGAAGACCGAGGTAATCTATGACACCTCGGATGCATACCGGCGTTGGAGCTCGGCTGCAAAAAGATACCTCGGATATAGTCCGGCATTTGAGCTCGAACACAATCCGGTGTTGGAGCTCGGATGCAAAAAAGACACCTCGGATGCAGTCCGGCGTTGGAGCTCGGACGCAAGAGGACACCGCCGCACGGGAAACACTTCAGACCCGAAGTGTGGCTTAAAAATAACAAAGCATCTGTTGGAAATATGCCCTAGAGGCAATAATAAAAGTAGTTATTATTATATTTCCCTGTTCATAATAATTGTTTATTATCCATGCTATAATTGTATTGATTGGAAACTCAATTGCATGTGTGGATACATAGACAACACTGTGTCCCTAGTATGCCTCTAGTAGACTAGATCGTTGATCAAAGATGGTCAAGGTTTCCTAGCCATGGACATGAGATGTCATTTGATAACGGGATCACATCATTAGGAGAATGATGTGATGGACAAGACCCAAACTATGAACGTAGCATATGATCGTGTCAGTTTATTGCTATTGTTTTCTGCATGTCAAGTATGTGTTCCTATGACCATGAGATCATGCAACTCACTGACACCGGAGGAGTACCTTGTGTGTATCAAACATCGCAACGTAACTGGGTGACTATTAAGATGCTCTACAGGTATCTCCAAGGGTGTCTATTGAGTGGGCATGGATCAAGACTGGGATTTGTTACTCCGTGTGACGGAGATGTATCTCGGGGCCCACTCGGTAATACAACATCACAACAAGCCTTGCAAGCAATGTGACTAAAGTGTTAGCCACAGGATCTTGTATTACGGAACGAGTAAAGAGACTTGCCGGTAACGAGATTGAACTAGGTATAGAGATACCAATGATCGAATCTCGGGCAAGTAATATACCGAAGAACAAAGGGAACAACATACGGGATTAACTGAATCCTTGACATAGAGGTTCAACCGATGAAGATCTTCGTAGAATATGTGGGAACCAATATGGGCATCCAGGTCCCGCTATTGGTTATTGACCGTAGAGGTGTGTCGGGCATGTCTACATAGTTCTCGAACCCGCAGGGTCTGCACACTTAAGGTTCGGTAACGTTTCGGTATAGTTGAGTTATGTATGTTGGTGACCGAAGGTTGTTCGGAGTCCCGGATGAGATCCCGGACATCACGAGGAGCTCCGGAATGGTCCGGAGGTAAAGATTGATATATAGGAAAGTGGTGTTTGAACTCCGGAAAGTTTTCAGGCATTTCCGGCAGTGTACCGGGAGTGACGAATGGGTTCTGGGGGTCCACCAAGTGGACCCACCACACCCCAAGAGGGCCACATGGGCCTTAGGGTGGTGCACCAGCCCCTGGTGGGCTGGGCGGACAGCCCAAGTGGGCCTATGCGGCTGGAATTTTGGGGAAAGGAAAGTCCAAGTGGGGAAGGGAAGGAATCCTACTAGGAGTAGGATTGGAGGTGGACTCCTCCACCTCCACCTCCTTCGGCCGACTCCTAGGAGGATCCCTTGGTCGGCCAGCCCCTCTCCTCCCTCCTATATATACTAGATAGGAGAGAGGGTAGAAGCACAAGAAACCCTAGTCACGGTGCAGCCCTCTCTCCCCGATAGATCAAATCCTCTAGTTTTCAGCAGTGCTTAGGCGAAGCCCTGCTGGAACAGTCCCACCACCATCGCCGCCACGCCGTCGCGCTGCCGGAGAAATCATCTACCTCTCCGCTCCCTCTTGCTGGATCAAGAAGGCGGAGATCGTCATCGAGCTGTACGTGTGTTGAACGCGGAGGTGCCGTCCGTTCGGCGCTAGATCGGAACGGATCGTGATTGGATCGCGGGATGCTCGGCGATTTGGATTGCGAAGACGTTCGACTACATCAACCGTGTTTTTTAACGCTTCCCACTTAGCGATCTACAAGGGTATTTAGATCCACTCTCCCTCTCGTAGATGCTCATCACCATGGATAGATCTTGCGTGTGCGTAGGAAAATTTTTGTTTCCCATGCAACGTTCCCCAACAGTGGCATCATGAGCTAGGTCTATGTGTAGATGAGATCACGAGTAGAACACAAAGGAGTTTGTGGGCATTGATATTCAGATTGCTTCCTCCCTTGGTCTTTTCTTGATTCAGCGGTATTGTGGGATGAAGCGGCCCGGACCAACATTACTCGTACGCTTACAAGAGACCGGTTCCATCAACTGACATGTAATTTCGTTGCATAAAGATGGCTAACGGGTGTCTGTTTCTCCCACTTTAGTTGGATCGGATTCGACAAAGGCGGTCCTTGAGAAGGTTGAATAGCAATTTTTGTATCACCGTTGTGGTTTATGCGTAGGTAAGAATAGTTCTTGCTAGATACCCGTAGCAGCCACGTAAAACATGCAACAACAATTAGAGGACGTCTAACTTGTTTTTGTAGGGTATGTTGTGATGTGATATGGCCAATTACATGATGAGATATATGTGATGTATGAGATGATCATGTATTGTATAGAATATCACGACTTGCATGTCGATGAGTACGGCAACCGACAGGAGCCATAGGGTTGTCTTTAATTATTTTCGCCGTTTTGCTTTACTTTATCGCTATGAGTTAGCAATAGTCATGGAAGCAACAGTTGACGCGACAACCTCGTGGCGACACATTGATGGAGATCAAGATGATGGAGATCATGGTGTCATGCCGGTGACGATGGAGATCAAAAGCACAAGTTCATGGCCATATCATGTCACTTATGATTTGCATGTGATGTTAATCCTTTTATGCATCTTATTTTGCTTGGGACGACAGTAGCATTATAAGGTGATCCCTCACTAAAATGTCAAGATAAAATTGTGTTCTCCCCGAGTGTGCACCGTTGCGAAAGTTTGTCGTTTCGAGACACCACGTGATGATCGGGTGTGATAGACTCTACGTTTGCATACAACGGGTGCAAGCCAGTGTTGCGCAAGCGGAACACTTGGGTTAAACTTGACGAGCCTAGCATGTACAGACATGGCCTTGGAACACAAGAGACCGAAAGGTCGAACATGAGTCATATAGTAGATATGATCAACATGAAGATGTTCACCATTGAAACCACCTCAACTCACGTGATGATCGGACTTGAGTTGGTGAATTTGGATCATGTAGCACTCGGATGACCAGAGGGATGTCAATTTGAGTGGGAGTTTTTAAGTAATATGATTAACTAAACTCATTATCTTGAATAATAGTCTAAGTTGTCTTTGCAAAATTTATGTTGTAGATCAATGGCTCGCGCAGTAGCACCCCTGAATTTTAATGCGTTCCTAGAGAAAGCTAAGTTGAAAGATGATGGAAGTAACTTTATGGATTGGGCCCGTAATCTAAGGATTATCCTTACGGCTTCCCAAAAGGCTTATGTCCTTGATGCACCGCTTGGTGATCCACCCGCTCCAGTAGAGTCTCCAGACGTTGCGAACGCCTGGCAGGCTCGTTCTGATGATTACTCAATGGTTCAATGTGCAATGTTGTATGGCTTAGAACCGGGACTTCAAAGACGTTTTGAACGTCATGGAGCATATGATATGTTCCTAGAGTTGAAGTTTATCTTTTAGAAGAATGCCCGAATCGAGAGGTATGAGACCTCCGATAAGTTCTATGCCTGCAAGATGGAGGAGAACGGGTCTGTCAGTGAACACATACTCAAAATGTCTGGGTATTCCACCCGTCTGGCTGAATTGGGGATGCCCCTTCCAGCAGAGGCGATCACTGACATAGTTCTTCAATCATTGCCACCTAGCCACAAGAGCTTCGTGTTGAACTATAACATGCACAGGATGAACAAGTCAGTCGCCGAGCTGTTTGCGATGTTAAAAGTCGCTGAGTCTGAGATTCAAAAGGAGCATCAAGTGTTGATGGTCAATAAAACCACTAGTTTCAAGAAGAATGGCAAGGGTAAGAAGGGTAACTCCAAGAAGAGTGGCAAAGCAGTTGCCCCTCCCGTGAAGAAACCAAGGCTAGACCCAAGCCAGAAACTGAGTGCTTTCATTGCAAGGGAACTGGTCACTGGAAGCGGAACTGCCCCAAGTATTTGGCTGACAAGAAGGCGGCCAACACCAAACAAGGTATATATGATATACATGTTATTGATGTGTACCTTACCAACTCTCGTTGTAGTGCCTGGGTATTTGATACCGGTGCGGTTGCTCACATTTGCAACTCAAAACAGGAACTGCGGAATAGACGGAGGCTGGCAAAGGACGAAGTGACGATGCGTGTGGGAAATGGTTCCAAGGTTGATGTGATCGCCGTCAGCACACTCGCTCTTCGATTACCATCGGGATTAGTGATGAACCTGAATAATTGTTATTTAGTGCCTATGTTAAGCATGAACATTATATCTGGATCTTGTTTATTGCGAGACGGTTACTCATTTAAATCGGAGAATAATGGTTGTTCTATTTATATGAGTAATATCTTTTATGGTCATGCACCCAATGTGAGGGGTTTATTCTTATTGAATCTCGATAGTGATGATACACATGTTCATAACATTGATGCCAAAAGATGTAGAGTTGATAATGATAGTATCACTTTCTTGTGGCACTGCCGTTTAGGTCATATTGGTATAAAACGCATGAAGAAGCTCCATGCTGATGGACTTTTGGAGTCACTTGATTTTGAATCACTTGACACATGTGAACCATGCCTCATGGGCAAGATGACTAAGACCCCGTTCTCTGGAACAGTGGAACGGGCAAGTGACTTGTTGGAAATCATACATACTGATGTGTGCGGTCCAATGAGCATTGAGGCGCGCAGTGGATATCGTTATTTTCTCACCTTCACTGATGATTTAAGCAGATATGGGTATATTTACTTAATGAAACACAAGTCTGAAACGTTTGAAAAGTTCAAGCAATTTTAGAGTGAAGTTGAGAATCATCGTAACAAGAAGATAAAATTCCTACGATCTGATCGAGGAGGAGAATATCTGAGTTATGAGTTTGGCAGTCACTTAAGACAGTGTGGAATTGTTTCACAATTGACACCGCCTGGAACACCAAAGCGTAATGGTGTGTCCGAACGTCGTAATCGAACCTTATTGTATATGGTGCGATCTATGATGTCTATTGCCTATTTGCCACTATCGTTTTGGGGTTATGCATTAGAGACAGCTGCATTCACTTTAAATAGGGCACCATCGAAATCCGTTGAGACGACGCCATATGAACTATGGTTTGGCAAGAAGCCAAAGTTGTCGTTTCTTAAAGTTTGGGGATGTGATGCTTATGTCAAAAAGCTTCAGCCTGAAAAGCTGGAACCCAAAGCGGAGAAATGCATCTTCATAGGATACCCAAAAGAGACAGTTGGGTATACCTTCTATCTCAGATCCGAAGGCAAAGTGTTTGTCGCTAAAAACGGAACATTTCTTGAGAAAGAGTTTCTCTCGAAAGAATTGATTGGGAGGAAAATAGAACTTGATGAGGTTGTTGAACCTTTACTTCAACCAGAGAGTAGCGCAGCGCAGAAAGATGTTTCTGTAGAGCCTACATCAGTTGAAGAGGAAGTTAATGATGATGATCATGAAGTTTCGGATCAAGTTGCTATCGAACCACATAGGTCGACAAGGACGCGTACTGCTCCTGAGTGGTACGGCAACCCTGTCTTAGAGGTCATGTTGTTGGAGAACGATGAACCTACGAGCTATGGAGAAGCGATGATGGGCCCGGATTCCGAGAAATGGTTAGAGGCCATGAAATCCGAGATGGGATCCATGTATGAAAACAAAGTATGGGCTTTGGAAGTATTACCTGAAGGGCGAAAGGCCATTCAGAACAAATGGATCTTTAAGAGGAAGACGGACGCGGACGGTAATGTCACCGTCTATAAAGCTCGACTTCTGGCAAAGGGTTTTTCACAAGTTCAAGGAGTTGACTACGATGAGACCTTCTCACCCGTAGCGATGCTTAAGTCCGTCAGAATCATGTTAGCAATAGCTGCCTTTTTCGATTATGAAATTTGGCAGATGGATGTCAAAACAGCGTTCCTTAACGGTTTCCTTAATGAAGAGTTGTATATGATGCAACCAGAAGGTTTTGTCGATCTAGAGAATGCTGACAAAGTTTGCAAGCTCCAGCGATCCATTTATGGACTGGTGCAAGCATCTCGGAGTTGGAATCTTCGCTTTGATGAGGTGATCAAAGTGTTCCGGTTTATACAAGTTTACGGAGAAGATTGTATTTACAAGAAAGTGAGTGGGAGCTCTATAGCGTTTCTAATATTATATGTGGATGACATATTGCTGATTGGAAACAATATAGAAATGTTGGAAAGCGTGAAGGAATATTTGAACAAGAGTTTTTCAATGAAGGACCTAGGAGAATCTGCTTTCATATTAGGCATCAAGATATATAGAGATAGATCGAGACGCTTAATAGGACTTTTACAGAGCACATACCTTGACAAAGTTTTGAAGAAGTTCAAAATGGATCAGTCCAAGAAGGGGTTCTTGCCTGTATTGCAAGGTGTGAAGTTGAGTAAGACTCAATGCCAGTGACTACAGAAGATAGAGAAAAGATGAGTGTCGTCCCCTATGCTTCAGCCATAGGCTCTATCATGTATGCAATGCTGTGCACAAGACCCGATGTCAGCCTTGCCATAAGTATGGCCGGAATGTTTCAAAGTGATCCAGGAATGGAACACTGTACGGCGGTCAAGAATATCCTGAAGTACCTGAAAAGGACTAAGGACATGTTTCTTGTTTATGGAGGTGATCAAGAGCTCGTCGTAAAGGGTTACGTCGATGCAAGCTTTGACACTAATCCGGATGACTCTAAGTTGCAAAACGGATATGTATTTATTCTCAATGGGGGTGCGGTAAGCTGGTGCAGTTCCAAGCAAAGCATGGTAGCTGATTCTACATACGAAGCGGAGTACATCGTTGCCTCAGAGGCGGCGAAGGAAGGTGTTTGGATGAAGGAGTTCATGACAGATCTTGGAGTAGTGCCTAGTGCACTAAACCCAATGACTCTGTTCTGTGACAACACTGGTGCCATTGCTCTAACCAAGGAACCAAGGTTTCACAAGAGGACCAGACACATATAGCGACGTTTCAATTCCATCCGCGATTACATCAAGGAGGACGACATAAATATTTGCAAAGTGCACACGGATCTGAATGTTGCAGATCCGATGACTAAACCTCTTCCAAGGGCTAAACATGATCAACACCAGAACTGTATGGGTGTTAGATTCATTACAATGAAAATCACATAGTGATGTGAGCTAGATTATTGACTCTAGTGCAAGTGGGAGACTGTTGGAAATATGCCCTAGAGGCAATAATAAAAGTAGTTATTATTATATTTCCTTGTTCATAATAATCGTTTATTATCCATGCTATAATTGTATTGATTGGAAACTCAATTGCATGTGTGGATACATAGACAACACGGTGTCCCTAGTATGCCTCTAGTAGACTAGCTCGTTGATCAAAGATGGTCAAGGTTTCCTAGCCATGGGCATGAGATGTCATTTGATAACGGGATCACATCATTAGGAGAATGATGTGATGGACAAGACCCAAACTATGAACGTAGCATATGATCGTGTCAGTTTATTGCTATTGTTTTCTGCATGTCAAGTATGTGTTCCTATGACCATGAGATCATGCAACTCACTGACACTGGAGGAGTACCTTGTGTGTATCAAACGTCGCAACGTAACTGGGTGACTATTATGATGCTCTACAGGTATCTCCGAGGGTGTCTGTTGAGTGGGCATGGATCAAGACTGGGATTTGTTACTCCGTGTGACGGAGAGGTATCTCGGGGCCCACTCGGTAATACAACATCACAACAAGCCTTGCAAGCAATGTGACTAAAGTGTTAGACACGGGATCTTGTATTACGGAACGAGTAAAGAGACTTGCCGGTAACGAGATTGAACTAGGTATAGAGATACCAACGATCGAATCTCGGGCAAGTAACATACCGAAGAACAAAGGGAACAACATACGGGATTAACTGAATCCTTGACATAGAGGTTCAACCGATGAAGATCTTCATAGAATATGTAGGAACCAATATGGGCATCCAGGTCCCGCTATTGGTTATTGACCGTAGAGGTGTCTCGGTCATGTCTACATAGTTCTCGAACCCGCAGGGTCTGCACACTTAAGGTTCGGTGACGTTTCGGTATAGTTGAGTTATGTATGTTGGTGACCGAAGGTTGTTCGGAGTCCCGGATGAGATCCCGGACGTCACGAGGAGCTCCGGAATGGTCCGGAGGTAAAGATTGATATATAGGAAAGTGGTGTTTGAACTCCGGAAAGTTTTCGGGCATTTCCGGCAGTGTACCGGGAGTGACGAATGGGTTCCGGGGGTCCACCAAGTGGACCCACCACACCCCAAGAGGGCCACATGGGCCTTAGGGTGGTGCACCAGCCCCTGGTGGGCTGGGCGGCCTGCCCAAGTGGGCCTATGCGGCTGGAATTTTGGGGAAAGGAAAGTCCAAGTGGGGAAGGGAAGGAATCCTACTGGGAGTAGGATTGGAGGTGGACTCCTCCACCTCCACCTCCTTCGGCCGACTCCTAGGAGGATCCCTAGGTTGGCCAGCCCCTCCCCTCCCTCCTATATATACTTGAGGGGAGAGAGGGCAGCAGCACAAGAAACCCTAGCCACGGTGCAGCCCTCTCTCCCCGATAGATCAAATCCTCTAGTTTTCAGCAGTGCTTAGGCGAAGCCCTGCTGGAACAGTTCCACCACCATCGCCGCCATGCCGTCGCGCTGCCGGAGAACTCATCTACCTCTCCGCTCCGTCTTGCTGGATCAAGAAGGCGGGGATCGTCATCGAGCTGTACGTGTGCTGAACGCGGAGGTGCCGTCCGTTCGGCGCTAGATCGGGATGGATCATGATTGGATCGCGGGACACTCGGCGATTTGGATCGCGAAGACGTTCGACTACATCAACCGCGTTTCTTAACGCTTCCCGCTTAGCGATCTACAAGGGTATGTAGATCCACTCTCCCTCTCGTAGATGCTCATCACCATGGATAGATCTTCCGTGTGCGTAGGAAATTTTTTGTTTCCCATGCAACGTTCCCCAACAGCATCGATAAAGGCTGAAAACTTAAAGGGCTCCCCGGATGCCCGATGTGTGAACTCTTCGGAATCAGCTCGGCGATCCTCAAGATTGGACATGGGAAGATTTGTTGAACCAGTTTTCAAGACTGACGACCGAAGACAAAGAACTGTTTTGAAGAACCGAGGAGCGTCCCCAACTTGAAGACCGGTTCAGGGGGCTACTGACGGTGTCCTGGACTAGGGGGTACTCACCACGTCGTCACCCGACCAGTGGGTCGGGCCGAGGACCCCCTAGGTGATTCACTAATGGGCCACTTCGGGCAGCCCATGATGCATACAAGGGAGATTCCACAAGACTTGGCGCACAAGACAAGGACTCCTCTAAACCCTAGGCCTACGGTGCATTATATAAACCGAGGCCAGGCTAGTCAATAGACAATCTCACATTCACTACAACAACCTCGTGGTAGATACTTGTATTATGTACTACCCCCCATATGAATACAATCAAAAGCAGGACGTAGGGTATTATCTCCTTGAGAGAGCCCGAACCTGGGTAAAATCCTGTGTCCATGTTACCATCGCTCCAAGACGCCTAGCTTAGGACCCCTATCGCGAGGTATGCCGGATTCAGAACCGACACCGTTGCTGTTATATCTAGCAGCAACGAATCAAGTGGTTAGTGCAGCACTGGTGGCGCAGTGGGGGGTGGAAGAAGATTCAGCAGCCGCTGCTGATGCTGCTGGGAGCGAGAAGGAAACATCCGTGGCAGAGCTCGACATAGGTCAAGGGGGATCTCATCAGATGGTTGACAGCGAGTCCAAGGAAGTGGCAAAGAATAAAATGGTGCAGCGGCCCGTATACTTTGTCAGTTCCCTACTACAGGGGGCTAGGTCAAGGTACTCCGGAGTACAAAAGCTGATCTTCGGCCTCATCATGGCCTCGAGGAAGCTGCGCCACTACTTCCTAGCCCATGAGATAACAGTTGTCACCCGTTTCCCGTTGCAACGCATACTGAGAAACCCCGAAGCCACTGGCAGGATAGTTGAGTGGGCACTGGAGTTGTCAAGCTTCGGATTAAAGTATGAGAGCACTTCCACCATTCAAAGCAGAGCCTTGGCGGAGTTTATTGCAGAATGGACACCCACGCCAGATGATGAAGCTCCAGAGACAATCCTCCCTGGCAAAGAGACGCCAAAAGATTGGATCATGTACTTTGACGGTGCTTTCTCACTCCAGGGCGCTGGAGCAGGCGTGCTCCTCGTCGCCCCGACCGGAGAGCACCTCAAGTACGTCATCCAGATGCACTTTCCCCGGGAGGAAGTGATACGTCTCCAACGTATCTATAATTTTTGCTTGTTCCATGCTGTTATATTATCATTCTTGGATGTTTTACAATCATTTTATTACAACTTTATATCATTTTTTCGGACTAAACTATTGACATAGTGCCATAGTGCCAGTTGTTGTTTTT
The DNA here is from genome assembly GCA_039707655.1 of Elymus sibiricus. Taxonomy (NCBI): domain Eukaryota; kingdom Viridiplantae; phylum Streptophyta; class Magnoliopsida; order Poales; family Poaceae; genus Elymus; species Elymus sibiricus. The sequence goes on along the minus strand of CM077667.1, from coordinate 447,421,750 downwards.
GCTTGTTTTTTACTTCGCAGAAAATCAGTACCAAATGGAGACAAAACGCTGCGGGGATTTCTGTGGATTTTTTACGGACCAGAAGAAAGAAGATGGGCCAAAGAACACCAGAAGAGGGGACCCAGGGTGGCCAGCACCACAAGGGCGCGCCAGAGGCCCTCTGGCGCGGCCTGGTGGGGGTTGGGCACCTCGGGCACCCCTCAACCGACTATCGTGCCTATAAATTCCCAGAAAATCCAGAAACCCTAGAGGAGTCGACGAAACACAATCCCAGCCGCCGCAAGTTCAAGAACCGCGAGATCCAATCTAAACACCATCACGGAGGGGTTCATCTTCCTCATAGGTGCCTCTCCGATGATGCGTGAGTAGTCCACCATAGACCTTCGGGTCCGTAGGCAGTAGCTAGATGACTTCTTCTCTCTCTATTATGATTCTCAATACAATGGTCTCTTGGAGATCTATTTGATGTAAACTTTTGCGGTGTGTTTGTTGGGATCCGATGAATTTTGAGTTCATGATCAGTTTCTATCCATGAACATTATTTGAGTCTTCTTTGATCTCTTATATGCATGATTACTTATAGCCTCGTATTTCTTCTTCGAATCTTTGGTTTAGTTAGGCCAACTAGATTGATTTTTCTTGCCATGGAAGAGGTGCTTTGTGATGGGTTCGATCTTGCGGTGTTCTTTCCCAGTGACAGAAGGGGCAGCAAGACACACATGTATCGTTGCTATTAAGGATAACAAGATGGGGTCTATTCCTACATGAATAGATCTTGTCTACATCATGTCATCGTTCTTATTGCATTACTCCGTTTTTCCATGAACTTAATACACTAGATGCATGCTGGATAGCGGTCGATGTGTGGAGTAATAGAGGTAGATGCAGGTAGGAGTCGGTCTATCTATCTTGGACGTGATGCCTATATAATGATCATCGCCTTGGATATCGTCATGACTATTCGATTTTCTATCTATTGCCCAACAGTAATTTGTTCACCCATCGTGCGCTATACTCATGAGAGAAGCCACTAGTGAACCCAACGCCCCCGGGTCTACTTTTTCTATCATATTGCTTTCCGATCTACGTTTTTTGCAGTCTTTGTTTTCAGATCTACAAAACCAAAAACCCAAAAATATTGCTGCATATTTACTCTTTTTATTTGTGTTCTTAAGAGATCTATCTCTCCTATCTATTACTACCTAATCTATCTTATTACCGTAGAGAGATTGACGTCTCTTTCGTGTCGGGTTGCAAGTATTTGTTGTTTGTGTGCAGGTGCTGCTTATTGGGTGGTGGTGATCCTCCTACTAGTTCGATAACCTTGGTTTCATAACTGAGGGAAATACTTACCGTCGCTGTGCTGCATCATCCCTTCCTCTTTGGGGAAATACCGACGCAGTCCAAGCCATGTCAAAGGAATTTCTGGCGCCGTTGCTGGGGAGGAAGCGGTCTCTTCTACGTGCCTATCGTAGCCGCCGAGGGGACTCCACCATCATCTACCATGTTCCTAATCACAAAACTTATCTGCTTGCAATTACATTATTTGCCATTTGCCTCTCGTTTTCCTCTCCCCCACTTCACCAATTTGCCGTTTTATTCGCCTTCTTTTTCGTTTGCCCTTTTTCTCGTCAGATCTCTTGTTTGCTTGTCACCATGAGTGATTTTGGTATGGCAGAAACGGATGACGGCATGACTCCTAAAATTGGACGTTCTGCCAATCTTGATTCTAAAACTTTTGTTTTGGGGCAAGGGAACGTTATAGTAAAAGAAACTATTCAAGAGTTTTTTAATTGCGTTGGGAATTTGACTCTCGATGATACCCCTATTCTGAAAAGAACTAAATCTTATGCGGAAGCTATCTCAGCGTTAGTTCTAAAACTTGAAAATAGATTATTTGTACCCATCCTACCTTGCAAAGATTGTTTTATGAGCTACCCGTCATTAAGAATCCTAAGGCTAAGAAGTTGGCTACCCTTGTTCTCATGCATCAATTTGATCATATAGTACGGGAAGCTAGGGAGATCTTTGACTTTTATGGTATGAGCCGTGAAAAACCGGTAATAGGAGAAATCCTTTACAATAGTGATTACATGATGAGATATTTGCTTGGAAATAATCAAATCTTTGATGATAATCTCAAAAAGGAAATCTCCGTTTTAGATATGATCCAACAAGTTTTCAATGATGTAAACCAACAATACTCTTGGATCGTAGCCGGTAATCAAAGGGGGTACATAGAGGGACAACTTGATAGTGCTAAGGTTGATATGGATGATGTGTTTCAAGTTTTATTTGCAAAACCTCTTGACAAAAGTTCCTCATCCAAAACCAAAGATGACAATATTTGAATCTATCCAATATGCCTAGCTAGGGGCGTAAAACGATAGCGCTTGTTGGGAGGCAATCAAATGAATAAATAAATTTTAGCTTTTTCCTTTCTGTTTTTGAGTGTTGACACAATTATGCCTCTGTTATGATTGTGTTTTTATGGTTTATTTAGTGTTTGTGCCAAGTAGAACCTGTAGGATGATTCATAGGATGAGTAGAAGTGATGCTGAATCTGAAACAGAAACTTTGCGTCCAGTATATGAATTTTCATTTTTTTTTCTGGAACATGATCTTGAGCTGAAATTTTAGCACAGTGTTGCTATACAAATTTCTTACGTTGTCCTAATTTTTCAGAATTTTTAGAGTTACAGAAGCATGGGTAGAGTACAGATTACTACAGACTGTTCTGTTTGAGACAGATTCTGTTTTTTTGCATTGTGTGCTTGTTTTGATGAATCTATGGTTTGTATTGGGGGGTATAAGCCATGGTAAAGTTAAAATACAGTAGGTATAATGCAATTATAAAATTTGAATGGGTTTACAACAGTACCTAAAGTAGTGATTTGCTTTCTTATACTAACGGATATCACGAAGATTTTGTTGAGTTTTGTGTGATTGAAGTTTTCAAGTTTTGGGTGAGATCACGATGGATGAAGGAATAAGGAGTAGCAAAAGCCTAAGCTTGGGGATGCTACCGCACCCCCAAGATATATCCAAAGAGTAACAAGCAACTAAGCATGGGGATGCCCCCGAGTGGCATCCCCTCTTTCTTCTAACAACCATCGGTATTTTACTTGGAGCTATATTTTTATTCGTCACACATCATGTGTTTTGCTTGGAGCGACTTGTATCTTTGCTTGCTTTGTTTGTTAGTTTTTCCTTTGTATCCTTGCTGTACACACCTATTTGAGAAAGCCAAAATCATGCTATGATTTGTTAGAATTTCTCTATGTGCTTCACTTAAACTTTTTGAGCTACAGAATTGCTCTAGTGCTTCACTTATATCTTTTTGAGCACGGTGTGCTTGGAAACTTTTGTTGAAATACTCTCATGCTTCACTTAGATTAATTTGAGACTTAGTAAAATTTTGAAGAAATCCTCTCATGCTTCACTTATACCTTTTTGAGAGATGAAATCGTTATGCTCATGTGCTTCACTTAAATTTGTTTGAGCTTGCCAAAAAGCAATGGCAATATATGAAACTAGTCCCAAAGTGATAGATATCCAAGGAGGATATAATAAAAACTTTCATGAAGATCATTGGACAAATTAAACTTGATTCCTTGTAATAGTTTTGAAACATGATGATAGTAATATGTGAGTCATGTTAATGAGTAATTATGCTTAGTAGGAATATTGGTGTTAAGGTTTGTGATTCCCTATGAATGCACGAAAGTCAATAGTTATGCAATGAAGTTACATCTTACTTGTGGTGCATGATTCGGTGTTAGTTATGTTCAATGCTCACTTATGTGATTTTTCGTTTCTTGGTTTGGTTGCTTCCCAATCTATTTTCTAGCCTTCATTTGTACTAAGTAGAAATATTACTTGTGCATCCAAAATCCTTAAACCAAGTTTTTCCTTATGAGTCCACCATACCTACCTATATGCGGTATTTCCATGCCGTTCCAAGCAAATTTGTATGTGCCATCTCTAAATTTTCAAAATAAATTTTCTCTTTTGTGTGCCCATACCGCTCATGAAACGGTGGGGAGTATCCAATATTTTTCCATGCTAGATGTGTTATTCTCAAGATGAGTGTTTATTCACTTGTCATTGCACGAGAGTGCGGCGGTAATAGGGATGCCCATTCCCGAAATGAAAAAGAAAAAGAAATATTTACTTTATGTTGTCAAATAATAAATTCCTTGGAAAGTGTTTGTATGGAAGGCAACCGTGGATACGACCCGCCATGGAAAGTGAAATGTTGGTGGAAAAAGGAATAAACTTTATTTTCTGTTTGGGAACCGCCTATGATATATCTAGCATGGAAAGTATTGTGAGCTACTTTGTCGTTTTCGTTGACAGGAAAAGCATGCCACCCAAAATATTTTTTCTCTCTCAATTTAAAACTTTGAGCTCTGGCACCTCTACAAATCCCTACTTCCCTCTGCGAAGGGCCTATCTATTTACTTAATGCGATTTTTATTTTTGCGTTGAGTATCCATCTTCTCTTATAAGCACCAACTAGGGGGCACTATGATCGTACTTGAGCATTGGGCATAGCTAATATTTGAGTGTGTTTCATGAATGGATCAATGATTGAGCATGATGGGCTAGGGATAACTTTCTTTAGTGTTGATATTTTGAAAGACATGGTTGCTTGTTGACATGCTTGAGTATTGAAGTCATTATGTTAAAACTAGACTATTGCTTTGAATCATTTACAAGTCCAAATGTCCATGCTATACAAAGAAGAAAAGAATATGATGAACATGTTAGGCAGCATTCCACATCAAAAATTCTGTTTTTATCATTTACCTACTCCAGGACGAGTAGGAATTAAGCTTGGGGCTGCTGATACGTCTCCAACGTATCTATAATTTTTGCTTGTTCCATGCTGTTATATTATCATTCTTGGATGTTTTACAATCATTTTATTACAACTTTATATCATTTTTTGGGACTAACCTATTGACATAGTGCCAAAGTGCCAGTTGCTGTTTTTGCTTGTTTTTTACTTCGCAGAAAATCAGTACCAAACGGAGACAAAACGCTGCGGGGATTTCTGTGGATTTTTTACGGACCAGAAGAAAGAAGATGGGCCAAAGAACACCAGAAGAGGGGGCCCAGGGTGGCCAGCACCCACCAGGGTGTGCTAGAGGCCCCTGGCGTGGCCTGGTGGGGGCTGGGCGCCTTGGGCACCCCCTCAACCTACTATCGTGCCTATAAATTCCCAGAAAATCCAGAAACCCTAGAGGAGTCGACGAAACACAATTCCAGCCGCTGCAAGTTCCAGAACCGCGAGATCCAATCTAAACACCATCACGCAGGGGTTCATCTTCCTCATAGGTGCCTCTCCGATGATGCGTGAGTAGTCCACCATAGACCTTCGGGTCCGTAGGCAGTAGCTAGATGGCTTCTTCTCTCTCTCTTATGATTCTCAATACAATGGTCTCTTGGAGATCTATTTGATGTAAACTTTTGCGGTGTGTTTGTTGGGATCCGATGAATTTTGAGTTCATGATCAGTTTCTATCCATGAATATTATTTGAGTCTTCTTTGATCTCTTATATGCATGATTACTTATAGCCTCGTATTTCTTCTTCGAATCTTTGGTTTAGTTAGGCCAACTAGATCGATTTTTCTTGCCATGGGAAGAGGTGCTTTGTGATGGGTTCGATCTTGCGGTGTTCTTTCCCAGTGACAGAAGGGGCAGCAAGACACACATGTATCGTTGCTATTAAGGATAACAAGATGGGGTCTATTCCTACATGAATAGATCTTGTCTACATCATCTCATTATTCTTATTGCATTACTCCGTTTTTCCATGAACTTAATACACTAGATGCATGCTGGATAGCGGTCGATGTGTGGAGTAATAGAGGTAGATGCAGGCAGGAGTCGGTCTATCTATCTTGGACGTGATGCCTATATAATGATCATCGCCTTGGATATCGTCATGACTATTTGATTTTCTATCAATTGCCCAACAGTAATTTGTTCACCCACCGTGCGCTATACTCATGAGAGAAGCCACTAGTGAACCCTACGGTCCTCGGGTCTACTTTTTCTATCATATTGCTTTCCGATCTACGTTTTTTGCAATCTTTGTTTTCAGATCTACAAAACCAAAAACCCAAAAATATAGCTGCATATTTACTCTTTTTATTTGTGTTCTTGAGAGATCTATCTGTCCTATCTATCACCACCTAATCTATCTTATTACTGTAGAGAGATTGACAACCTCTCTTTCGCGTCGGGTTGCAAGTATTTGTTGTTTGTGTGCAGGTGCTGCTTATTGGGTGGTGGTGATCCTCCTACTGGTTAGATAACCTTGGTTTCATAACTGAGGGAAATACTTACCGTCGCTGTGCTGCATCATCCCTTCCTCTTTGGGGAAATACCAACGCAGTCCAAGCCACGTCAGGAAGCCACCAACAATACCTCTGAGTACGAGGGGCTCCTTGCCGGGCTCAGAATCGAGGTAGAGTTGGGAATAAAAAGGCTGATCGTCCGAGGAGACTCTCAACTAGTGATAAAGCAAGTCAACAAGGATTGTCAGAGCCCGCTGATGGAGGCCTATGTGGAAGAAGTGAGGAATTTGGAGGAGCACTTCGATGGGCTGCAAACAGAGCATGTGCCACGAGCAGAAAACAGCATTGCTGACCACCTATCGAAGTGCGCTGCGCAGAAGCTTCATGTGGAACCAGGAACCTTTGTTCTCCGCCTCACCCAACCATCGGTGTCCCCATCCGTGATGTCCAAGAAGAGAAGGAAGCTGAACTCCGGTAAGCATTTCCCGGCAGAGCTTCCCGAAGCCACTGGTAGAGAGGCTACCGGGGAAAATCCCGTTCCGGTTGACGAGCAGCTCCCTCCCGCAGGACCTCCGGGTCCAGCGGTTGAGACAAGCGCTCCCGGAGACGCGGAGATGCCTTTGGTCCTTGTTGTCGAGCCACATGCTCCAACTTGGGCGCAACATATAGTCCATTTCCTTCAAACAGGAGAACTCCCCGAAGAGGAGGAGGAAGCCGAAAGAGTAGCCCGTTGGTCAAGTATGTACCAGTTTGTTGATGACACCCTGTACAGAAAGCGGCCGAACGGTGTGAAATTGAGGTGTATCTGCTGGGAGGATGGACTGAGGCTGTTGGCAGAGATTCATGAAGGAGTATGTGGTTCCCACATTGGATCAAGGGCCCTTGCCGGGAAAGCTTTCTGGCAGGGTTTCTATTGGCCCACTGCCCTCCAGGACGCTACTGAACTGGTCACCAAGTGTGAAGCTTGCCAGTTCCACTCCAAGAACATCCATCAACTAGCGCAAGCCCTGCAAACAATCCCTCTATCCTGGCCATTCTCGGTCTGGGGGCTCGACATCCTGGGCCCCTTCCCCCATGCTGTCGGGGGCTTTGAGTTCTTGTTCATGGCAACCGACAAGTTCACAAAGTGGCTTGAGGTGGAACCAGTGAGAAAGGTGACTGCACAAGCAGCTATCAAGTTCATGAAAGGACTGGTGTGCCGTTTTGGAGTACCTAACAGAGTGATCACCGACAACGGCACCCAGTTCACGAGCCGCGCCTTCATGCAATATATCCAAAACCTTGGAAGCAAGGTCTCCTTCGCCTCTGTTGCTCACCCGAGGAGCAACGGGCATGTCGAGAGGATGAATGTTGAAGTGCTGCGAGGGCTCAAGACAAGAACTTTCGATAAGCTGCGGAAGAGCGGCAGGCGCTGGATCGATGAGCTGCCGGTGGTTCTTTGGTCCCTCAGAACGACACCAAATCGAGCTACCGGCCAGACGCCCTTCTCCCTAGTGTACGGGGCGGAAGCAGTGCTCCCCACGGAACTCATATACGGGTCACCTCGAGTGCTTGCCTACGATGAAGTAGAGCAACAGCAGCTGCGGCATGACGATGCCACGCTCCTCGAGGAAGACCGTCTCTGGGCTGCCGTGCGTGCCGCACGTTACCAGCAAGCTCTGCGCCGCTATCATAGCCGCAGAGTTCAGGCCCGGAGCCTTGAGGAAGGCGACCTTGTCCTTCGGCGTGTTCAGTCCGCCAAGGGTACAAACAAGTTGACGCCGAAGTGGGAAGGCCCTTACCAGGTAGTACGAGTCACCAGACCTGGCGCAGTCCGTCTGGAGACCGAAGATGGCACCAAGGTGCAGAACTCATGGAACATTGAGCATCTTCGTAAGTTCTTCCTGTAAGGCGCGGCTGCCGGGCTCAGTCCCCGACAGCCACCTTTTGTACAAGCCTTGCCGATGTTGCATGTAACCCTTCGTACAAAGCCAGGCAAAGACCCTGTGCAACAATAATAAAGCTAGGCATTGCGTCATATCATCATCCTTACATGCTCATTACGCATTTTTATGACTGCAATGTTAGCACCTTTAAGTTATTAAGATTTGCTAGAATGCTTGATGAAACCATAATCTTTGTTATTGTCCTCACCCTACATGTTTTACCATCGAGAAAACAGGGGAGGGAAGCAAGGGAACAAAGATGGCGGCCCATGACGCTTGAAAAGGAGATACTACATGGAAAAGATAAGTGTGTCACATATTTCCATTTCAGTACCTCTCGTTTTCTCAAGGAAACCCTTAGTATCTTCCTTACTGCGGGATGTAGAGCCACCCACGTGGAGAAAACCCTTGTCGGGACGAGCCATCTCCCTGTCCTTATTCATGGGGGTGACAGCACCGATACCGAGAAGGAGCTCTGCCGGGGAACAACGCCAACCTGTTGCCGGGGGCTCGCCCCTCCCACTTTGGCACTTGTGGTTTGAATGACGACCCGCCAAGCAGCTCCACGCGGTAGAGACAAAACATATTGATGCAGTACAAATAAGGAAAGGAAAAGGACAATACTTGCGGAAAGAAAATAGCATTCTATTCTCATTCATTTTTCGATACAAATGGGTAGAGATTACATTTATGATTCATTAAAACTTGGCAAGCGCCTACATCTTTTGACATAAAAAAAGATAAGTGCCCCGTAATCCCTTTCTTGTCCCTCTCCTCTCAGGGACTAAGTAGGAAAGGAGCAGAGGGCAAAAGGAGCGCCTGGCCGGGATTCAACGCTTCCCAACCAGGACCAGAGGGACATGACCGGCGGAAGGCCCCTGCCCCCAGGCAGGGCGGACGAAGCCGACGGAGCGGACAAGACCGACAAGGGGAAAGAAGGCGGAGGGTAGGTGCGGATGGTGGCGCTGCCGGAGCCCAGCTGGTGATGATGGTGCTGCCGGGGAACGCGACGCGTCGGAGACCTCATCCGTGCTCCTTATGCGTCGTAGGCCCCCAACCGCCATCGTCTTCCTCATCGCCACTGCCCGAGGAGACGCCCCCGCCATCGCCCAAGCTCTAGGTGTGGCAACCTGGGGAACCCACAGAGAGCATGGTCGCCCCCGGTGGCCAAAGGCGGGGAATTCCGCCCCCCGCCTTAGAAGGACACGTGAAGATGAAGAGCTATCTTCCATACGCTCCATCCAGAATGCCGAGGAAGGAGAGCTTCACCGCGGTAAATGACGACGCGCAGCGGCGACCGCACGCACGCCCATGAAGACTGTGTGGGCGTTTTTTCTCCATCATCTTGAAGAAGGAATGCGGAGGCCATGGACCGCTACGACACTGCGCCTCCAGTGCAGATCCCGGCGCAACGTCAACTGCGTGGAGCTCCGTCAAGACCAAAGAAGCGGGCAGCACGGCGACAGGCGTACCGCCGCAGCCGTCTCTGATGCAGCCACCACACTGCCCGCTCCCCCATCCGAGACTTCTCCGACCGGCCTTCTGTTCAGAGCCGTGCACCCATGGCAGGAGCCAAACAGAGTTTCGGAGGGAAAGTTCTACAATGATGCTCGCTCGCCTCCTCCCCCTGAGCATTGGGAGGGCGAGCGCAGCTCAAGACAAAGAAGTAGAAGGGCGAGCTCTATAGGATTGCACTCAAGGAGGAAGAAAGGATGGATGAGCATCGCCCCTCGCGACCCCCCAATTTATAGGGGGGGGGCGGGGGCTGGCTCACCTCCATTCCAAGGGTCGCCGCCCATCTCCACCAATTCCATCGCCCACGATCACGGGCGAATAGGTAACCGCCCCATTGCTCCAATCCATGGCGTTGTGGTTTCTGCCACGATCAGGACTTTAAGTCACGAGCGCCCGTCACTAACTCCCCGCTATGCATGCGGCGCGCGTGGCGGAAACGGCCTGAGGTGGTGGGTCAATGCTGGCTAATAAATTGGCAGTTACTCCCTCACATTGCGCGCCTATGCATGAAACTTGGGCCTGACCCAACGGCACTTGGCGAGCACGTGTGGGCCAGTCCTGGGGGCTCCTGTCGGTGCAGTAGTACAGGGGTACCCAGTGCCCCTGACTTATGCACAGGCGATAGAAGCAGAAAACCCCGACAACTATCAAGACAAGACTTCAGCAAGCTCAACGCGGAAGCCCAAGCCTGGACTGCAGCGCGGCAAGCACGTCCCCAACGCTTGCCGGGGACCAAGACATGCGCCTTCCAAAAGACCCGGCAAGCCACTCCCCGACAGGTACGAGCCAACCGGCCACTGCTCCACCGCATCGCTACGGCTGTCACTTATCGATGCGGTGTCGAGCCCTCAGGCGGCTAATCAGCTCTCGCTAAGCACGTGGCGACACTCCGAAATGCAAGTTATGCTCAGTTGACACCCACCCTGCAGCGTGTCAGGACCATAAGCGACGACCGGCCAAGCGGTGGCAAAGGCTTGCCGGGGATGCACCCCAAGCGCCACCTAGGCAGGTAATCATGGCATTTTGTCCTAAATGCCAGAGTTAGGTATGATAGCTCTGCTTAGCTATCTAATTAATAGATAATGTCTGTTTTTCCATTGTCGTAACCCCTTGCACTATAAAAGGAGGCCCAAGGCAACCTAGCTCAAGGTTGGCAACTGGAACCCCCGAACACTTGTACTCGCGTAGCCGCTCTCCCCGGTAGTAGTCCTTGCCGGGGTTAGGCGCCCTGCGTTCTTTGTGTTCCTCCAATCAATCCACCAAAAAGTAGGAGTAGGGTTTTACGCTTAGCAGCGGCCCGAACCTGGGTAAAATGCCTGACCCTTGATCGTTGCGCCGTCTCATGATCTCCGCTCTTCGTGCAACGTGACCCCCCTTGCCGAACCACAAGGGACCTCTGGTTCCATAGGTGATCATGAGCATCCGTGCACCGACAGTAATATTAAAGAATTTATCAATGCGCAAAAGGCTTTCAATACTACGATAGAAGAAAAGTTGAATAATATTGATGATATGTATAGAAGCATTGATAGAATTTCTCATGATGTTGAAAATCTCAAGTAGAAAGCTTTTGTGCCTAAGATTGATGAATCTATTAAAGCTTTATATGTCTCTATGGATGAAAGTAAGAAAAGAACCGCTATGCTTAGAGCTAAAAGAGAAATCTTAGAAAAATGGTCTTCTAGTGATTGCCTTTATAAAAAAGATGAAGATCTTAAAGTGATTGGTGTTTCTACTATTGATTCCTTGTTTAGTAATATTAAAATTGATAATGAAGGGACTGAAGTAGAGTCAACTTTAGCTAGAAGGCGTTCCAATAATTTGGAGGGTGAAAATCTTGATGAAATTTTTGATAAAAGTGGGTTTGAAGAGGTCAAAACTTTAACTAGTGATGTGCCCACTATCTTGGATTGCAAAGATTTTAACTATGATAGCTGCTCTTTGATTGAATGTATTTCTCTGTTGCGATCTATGTTGAATTCACCTCATGCTTATGAGCAAAACAAAGCTTTTACTAAACATATCGTTGATGCCATGATGAAATTTTTTGAAGAAAAGTTGGTGTTGGAGATTTCTATTCCTAGAAAATTACATGATGAGCGGGAACCTACCATTAAGGTCAAGATTAAAAACTATGAATACTTTGCTTTGTGTGATTTGGGTGCTAGTGTTTCCACGATTCTGAAATCTCTATGTGATGTGCTTGGTCTTACCAACATTGAAGAATGTTCTCTTAATTTGCACTTGGCGGATTCTACTATTAAAAAGCCTTTGGGAAGAATTAATGATGTTCTTATTCTTGCAAATAGGAATTATGTGCCCTTTGATTTTATTGTGCTTGATATTGATTGCAATCCGTCTTGTCCCATTATACTTGGTAGACCGTTTTTACGCACTATAGGTGCCGTGATTGATATGAAAGAAGGCAATATTCGTTTTCAATTTCCCTTGAGAAAGGGTATGGAACACTTCCCTAGAAAAATAATTAAGCCACCATATGAATCAATCATGAGGGCATCCTATGGATCCAAAACCAAAGATGACAATACTTGAATCTATCCATTATGCCTAGCTAAGGGCGTTAAACGATAGCGCTTGTTGGGAGGCAACCCAATGAATACATAATTTTTTGCTTTTTCCTTTCTGTTTTTGAGTGTTGACACAATTATGCCTCTGTTATGATTGTGTTTTTATGGTTTATTTAGTGTTTGTGCCAAGTAGAACCGTTAGGATTATTCATGGGATGAGTAGAAGTGATGTTGAATCTGAAACAGAAACTTTGCGTCCAGTATATGAATTTTCATTTTCTGCTGGAACGTGATCTTGAGCTGAAATTTTAACACAGTGTTGCTATACAAATTCCTTACGTTGTACTAATTTTTCAGAATTGTTAGAGTTACAGAAGTATGGTTAGAGTACAGATTGCTACAGACTGTTCTGTTTAAGACAGATTCTGTTTTTGTTGCATTGTGTGCTTGTTTTGATGAATCTATGGCTTATATTGAAGGGTATGAACCATGGTAAAGTTAAAATACAGTAGGTATAATGCAATTATAAAATTTTAATGGGTTTGCAACAGCACCTAAAGTAGTGATTTGCTTTATTATACTAACGGATCTCACAAAGATTTTGTTGAGTTTTGTGTGATTGAAGTTTTCAAGTTTTGGGTGAGATCACGATGGATGAAGGAATAAGGAGTAGCAAAAGCCTAAGCTTGGGGATTCTACCGAACCCCCAAGATATATCCAAAGAGAAACAAGCAACTAAGCTTGGGGATGCCCCCGAGTGGCATCCCCTCTTTCTTCTAACGACCATCGGTATTTTACTTGGAGCTATATATTTATTCGTCACATATCATGAGTTTTGCTTGGAGCGTCTTGTATCTTTGCTTGCTTTGTTTGTTAGTTTTTCCTTTGTATCCTTGCTGTACACACCTATTTTAGAAATCCAAAATCATGCTATGATTTGTTAGAATTGCTCTATGTTCTTCACTTAAGCTTTTTGAGCTATAGAATTGCTCTAGTGCTTCACTTAAATCTTTTTGAGCACGGTGTGCTTGGAAACTTTTGTAGAAATACTCTCATGCTTCACTTAGATTAATTTGAGAGTAGGTAAATTTTGAAGAAATCCTCTCATGCTTCACTTATACCTTTTTGAGAGATGAAATATTTATGCTCATGTGCTTCACTTAAATTTGTTTGAGCTTGCCAAAAAGCAATGGCAATATATGAAACTAGTCCCAAAGTGATAGATATCCAAGGAGGATATAATAAAAACTTTCATGAAGATCATTGGACAAATTAAACTTGATTCTTTGTAATAGTTTTGAAATATGATGATAGTAATATGTGAGTCATCCTAATGAGTAATTATGCATAGTAGGAATATCGGTGTTAAGGTTTGTGATTCCCTATGCATGCACGAAAGTCAATAATTATGCAATGAAGTTACATCCTACTTGTGGTGCATTATTCGGTGTTAGTTATGTTCAATGCTCACTTATGTGATTTTTCGTTTCTTGGTTTGGTTGCTTCCCAATCTATTTGCTAGCCTCCATTTGTACTAAGTAGAATTACTACTTGTGCATCCAAAATCCTTAAACCAAGTTTTGCCTTATGAGTCCACCATACCTACCTATATGCGATATTTCCATGCCGTTCCAAGCAAATTTGTATGTGCCATCTCTAAATTTTCAAAATAAATTTTCTTTTTTGTGTGCCTGTACCGCTCATGAAACGGTGGGGAGTGTCCAATATTTTTCCATGCTAGATGTATTATTCTCAAGATGAGTGTTTATTCACTTGTCATTGCATGAGAGTGCGGCGGTAATAGGGATGCCCATTCCCGAAATGAAAAAGAAAAAAAAATTACTTTTTGTTGTCAAATAATAAATTCCTTGGAAAGTGTTGGTATGGAAGGCAAACGTGGATACGGCCCGCCATGGAAAGTGAAAGTTTGGTGGAGAAAGGAATAAACTTTATTTTCTTTTTGTTAACCGTATGATATATCTAGCATGAAAAGTATTGTGAACTACTTTGTCGTTTTCGTTGACAGGAAAAGCATGCCACCCAAAATATTTTTCTCTCTCAATTTAAACCTTGAGCTCTGGCACCTCTACAAATCCCTACTTCCCTCTGCGAAGGGCCTATCTATTTACTTTATGCAATTTTTATTTTTGCTTTGAGTCTCCATCTTCTCTTATAAGCACCAACTAGGGGGCACTATGATCGTACTTGAGCATTGGGCATAGCTAATATTTGAGTGTGTTTCATGAATGGATCAATGATTGAGCATGATGGGCTAGGGATAACTTTCTTTAGTGTTGATATTTTGAAAGACATGGTTGCTTGTTAATATGCTTGAGTATTGAAGTCATTATGTTAAAACTAGACTATTGCTTTGAATCATTATAAGTCCAAATGTCCATGCTATACAAAAGAAGAAAAGAATATGATGAACATGTTAGGCAGCATTCCACATCAAAAATTCTATTTTTATCATTTACCTACTCGAGGACGAGTAGGAATTAAGCTTGGGGATGCTGATACGTCTCCAACGTATCTGTAATTTTCGCTTGTTCCATGCTGTTATATTATCATTCTTGGATGTTTTACAATCATTTTATAACAACTTCATATAATTTTTTGGGACTAACCTATTGACATAGTGCCAAAGTGCTAGTTGCTGTTTTTGCTTGTTTTTTAATTCGTAGAAAATCAATACCAAACGGAGTCCAATCGCGACGAAACTTTTTGGAGATTTTTTCTGGACCAGAAGACACCCAGTGGGCCAAACAAATGCCGGAGAGGTGGGTTGTGGAGCGCACAACCCACCAGGGCGCGCCAGGGGGGCCCCGACATGCCCTGATGGGTTGTGCCCTCCTCGGCCCCGTTCCGCACCGCCTCTGATGCCTATAAATTCCCAAATATCCAGAAAACCCTAGAGGAGTCGATAAAACACAATTCCAGCCGCCGCAAGTTCCAGAACCTCGAGATCCAATCTAAACACCATCACGGAGGGGTTCATCTTCCTCATAGGTGCCTCTCCGATGATGCCTGAGTAGTCCACCATAGACCTACGGGTCCGTAGGCAGTAGCTAGATGGCTTCTTCAATCTCTCTTATGATTCTCAATACAATGGTCTCTTGGAGATCTATTTGATGTAAACTTTTGCGGTGTGTTTGTTGGGATCCGATGAATTTTGAGTTCATGATCAGTTTCTATCCGTGAGTATTATTTGAGTCTTCTTTGATCTCTTATATGCACGATTGCTTATAGCATCGTATTTCTTCTTCGAATCTTTGGTTTAGTTAGGCCGACTAGATCGATTTTTCTTGCCATGGGAAGAGGTGCTTTGTGATGGGTTCGATCTTGCAGTGTTCTCTCCCAGTGACAGAAGGGGCTGCAAGACACGCATGTATCGTGGCTATTAAGGATAACAAGATGGGGTCTATTCCTACATGAATAGATCTTGTCTACATCATCTCATCGTTCTTATTGCATTACTCCATTTTTCCATGAACTTAGTACACTAGATGCATGCTGGATAGCGGTCGATGTGTGGAGTAATTGAGGTAGATGCAGGTAGGAGTCGGTCTACCTATCTTGGACGTGATGCCTATATAATGATCATCGCCTTGGATATAGTTGTGACTATTCGATTTTCTATCAATTGCCCAACAATAATTTGTTCACCCACCGTGCACTATACTCATGAGAGAAGCCACTAGTGAACCATACGGCCCCCGGGTCTACTTTACCAACATATTGCTTTCCGATCTATCTTTTTGCAATCTTTGTTTTCAGATCTACAAAACCAAAAACCCAAAAACATATTGCTGCATATTTACTCTTTTTATTTGTGTTCTTGAGAGATCTATCTCTCCTATCTATCACTACCTAATCTATCTTATTACCGTAGAGAGATTGACAACCTCTCTTTCGCGTCGGGTTGCAAGTATTTGTTGTTTGTGTGCAGGTGCTGCTTATTGGGTGGTGGTGATCCTCCTACTGGTTCGATAACCTTGGTTTCATAAATGAGGGAAATACTTACCGTCGCTGTGCTGCATCATCCCTTCCTCTTTGGGGAAATACCGACGCAGTCTCAAGCCACGTCTCTTTACACCATAATGATTGAGCTCCGAGACACCACCAACCGTCTAGGGAGCGAAGGCACCCAAGAGGAACAAGCTCTAGGGTGCTCAAACACCCAAGAGTAATAAGCTTCTCAAACTTCACTTCCACGTATCACCGTGGAGAACTCAAACCTATGCACCAAATGCAATGGCAAGGGTACACAGAGTGCCCAAGTCCTTCTCTCCCGAATCCCACCACAACAACTAATGCTATGGAAGAAAATGAGAGGAAGAACGAAGAAGAACACGAAGAACTCCAAGATCTCACATAGAGGAGAAAGTGATTGGTGGAAATGTGGATCCAGATCTCCTCTCTCTTTTCCCTCAAGAACTAGCAAGAATCATTGGAGGGATTGAGAGTTAGCAAGCTCAAAGAAGGTCAACAATGGGGGAAGAACACGAGCTCAAGAGATGGGAACCATTGGGGAAGAAGGCCCGCTTAAATAGGCCCCCCCGAATCCAACCGTTATGCCCACAAGTCGTGCTCAAGCGGTACTACTTCTCGGGGGAGCGGTACTACCGCTTAGCATGGTCAAAACAGCCCAACGAGACAGAAAAAGACGAGTGGTAGTTCTGCCAGAGAGGTAGTACCGCTCGGGGGAGAGGTAGTACCGCTTGGGGGAGAGGTAGTACCACTTGATAGGTACTACCGCTCTCTACTATCCTTATACTACCGCTCAAGCAGATTGGGCACCAGAAGCATAAAATAAGCGGAAGTGGAAGCGGTAATGGTCAGCGGAAGTACCGCCTAAGAGGTAGTACCGCTTGAGGGGTACTACCGCTCTCTACTACCGCTTAAAGCAGTACTTGAGCCCAAGCAAAACCGAATCATTGGATAGATGACGACAAGTACTATCAAGCAATGGTGATGATGATGATGAAGGTCCACCATCTACCAAGCAAAAGCTATCTCGAGTTAAAGCGAGAGTGGACAAGAACCACCCCGTAGAGCAAATTCTTGGCGACATAAATCCGGGAGAATCACTCGCTCCAAATCTCATTTAGCTAACTTTTGTGAGAATTACTCATTTATCTCTAGTATTGAGCCTATGAAGGTAGAAGAAGCGCTTGAAGATCCAGATTGGGTGAATGCAATGCATGAAGCGTTACACAACTTCGAGACGAATCAAGTTTGGACCCTAGTGGAGAAACCCAAGGATGAGCACAACATCATCGGAACCAAATGGGTGTTTGCAACAGGCAAGATGAAGATGGACAAGTGATGCGCAACAAAGGTCGCCTAGTGGCTCAAGGATACACTCAAGTTGAAGGTATGGACTATGGTGATACTTATGCCCCCGTTGCTAGACTTGAGTCCATTCGCATTTTTCTTGCTTATGCTAATCATGATGATATCACACTTTACCAAATGGACATTAAAAATGCTTTCTTAAATGCTGAAATTGAAGAGGAATTCTATGTTATGCAACCTCCAGGGTTAATCTATGTTATAAACTTCGCAAAGATCTCTGTGGCCTTAAACAAACTCCTAGAGCTTGGTACAAATGTTTAACGAAGTTCCTCAGTGAAAATGGTTTTGATATTGGTAAAACTGATGCAACCTTATTCACTAAGAGGGTTAATGGTGAATTATTTGTGTGTCAAATATATGTGGATGATATTATATTTGGATATACTAACCCTCATTTTAGTGTGAAGTTTGGAAGGTTGATGTCCGAAAAGGATGAGATGTGTGATAACCCACACGTGTAGGGGATTGTTTGTAACCTTTTCGATAAATAAGAGTGTCGAACCCAACGAGAAGCTAAAGGTAGAATTGATATGCTCTCAAGTTCTATCAACCACCAATACAACTCTATGTGCAACAATGTTCTCTTTACCTAGTACAAGAAATAAAACTAGATTGTAGGTATAATAGGATAGGTTTGCAAGATAATAAAGAAAACGTAAATAAAAGTTAGGACATGTTTAGATAAATATTAATTAAGTTATTTGTTTAGAAGAAAGCTTTTTGTAGAACAATGAGAAAGATTGTCCATAGGCAATTGAATATAACACGATAGATACTTATCATATACAATGAGGGAGAGGCATACACTGACACCCTTTCCATACTTGGATCATATGCATTTATGATTGGAACTCTAGCAAGCATCCGCAACTACTAAAGATAATTAAGGTAAAACCCAACCATAGCATTAAGTAACAAGTCCTCTTTACTCCCATACGCAACAACCCACTTACCCGGGTGTAAGTTTCTGTCTCTCTTGCCACCCACTATAAACAAATCATGAACATATTACAACACCCTACAGCGGTAATCCCACACGCTGGCGCGACACGTAGGGCACCATTGGACAACACCATATCAACATACAATTCATATCAATCACACCATACCACAATTAACCCGTAGGACAAAAAGAATCTACTCAAACATCATAGGATGGAAACACTGTAACACCCTGGATTTTGCCCATTTCTTTTTTTCTTTTGATTTTGGTCTGGATTTGCTTTTCTGTGGCTTAGTAGTCCTGAAACCTGGGGAGATCACCCTTGATTCCTCTCCCAAGTGGCTTGTCAACCTCAAAACCATCCCAAGACCTTGTCACCTCCATCACGGACCTATCCCAATATTCTTTTCCTTGGGAATATTCCTCTTTCTATTAAAGGAATAACCCTGTCTGCCCTGGGTTGTGAAGCAACCCACATCTCCATCATTCCAAAAATTCCCAAATAATTCTCATAAATTGTTTGGGACATACCTTCCTCATATATGTCAAAACCCTTCCTTGCCACGTTCAAAAATATTTCACAAATATTCCTTTCCTGATTCTGCCCTATCTGTCAAGTTGAGAAGCAAGTACCCTTTATATTTGCTTGCTTGCTCTCAAACTTTTTGTGCACTCTTTCTTATCCATAACATTGCCACATACCAAAATTCAATCTCACTTGGCTAGTAAATCTTCCTTGGCAAATTTCCAAAGTTTCTGATCAACTGAAAGCTTTGTGAAGCAAGTGCTAGCTAGGTTGATCAAAATGAGTTGAAATTTTGCCATGATCTCAATATGCCCAAATTAACACTCTACACAAAATTTGAGCATCATCTCTCCAACTATGTGACCACAGCATCAAATCTTTGTTTCTGGTCATTATTTTGAGTTGTGAAGCAACTATATTTTAGGTTGGTCCATAATTTCTCAAATTTTACCAGGACATTCTCCTGACTATATAGAACCTCTCCACCAAATTTGGGCTCATTTTATCTACCCAATAATTCCCTAGAATTTTTCTAAGATTCTGTCCAGTGGGATACTGTGTGAAGGAAGTACCATTTTGGTTTATCCAAACGGTATGAAATTTATACAGTATCTTCATATGCCATAATAACTAGCCTCCTCCAAATTTCAGCTCCATCCCTATTGTTATGTGAGTGCCACATCAAGATTTGTTTTCTGGACCAGATTGGCCAGTTGCAAAGCAACCCTATTAAATCTTGGTCCTTTTCTTCTCAAACTTCCCAGGATTGCAGTCCTTCTGTCGTGGTTTTGTCACGGCAAGATGTCCGGGTTAACGGACTTAGGTGTGAGGCCATCGCAACTATGTGGCGGCTTGAGAGGGGTTGGTCGGAATCGAGAGACGCGAGTTTACCCAGGTTCGGCCCCTCTAGTGGAGGTAAAAGCCTACGTCCTGCTTGTCTTGTATTGATGATGATGACGATCTCAGTTACAAGGGTGTGGAATTGCCACCTCTAATCTCGAGTGTCTCTAATTTGTCTATCTTTCCTGACTTGTCTATCTAAGACCTGTCTATTGAGACCTCTCAAAACCTGACCCTCTTGGGGTGACCCGCCCCTCCTTATATAAGCTGAAGGTGCGGTTTACATGTAGAGTCTAAGTCGGATTGAGACTTAATTTATTATGACTTCCCATCGCAGGCTTCTCCTCATGGGCTTCTGAGTCCCGGGCTTCTTATCTCCGACGGGCGGCTTACAACCGGGCTTATCTTCAAGACTCATCTTCAGGGACTCGTCTCCGGGTTATAACTGTCTACTGGGTTATAACTGTCTGCCGGGTCACAACTGTCTGCCGGCTTACAACTGTCTGCCGGCTTACAACTGTCTGCCGGGTCATAACTGTCACCGGGTTATAACTGTCTGCCGGGTTACAACTGTCTGCCGGCTTACAAGTGTCTGTCGGGTTATAACTGTCCCCGGGTCATACCGCGGGGTATGTGCCCGACATTAGCCCCTAGGTTAGCTTGAATTTATTCATGGTAACCTCCTGAAATAAGAATATGTAAAGGGACCGGTTCACTCAAAAATACCAGTTGACCAGCTGCTGAAAATTCTGAAACTCTGTCATATCAATACACTGACGCTGACTCCTTGTAAAAAAAATAACCCTTATTATCAACAGCCTTGGTTTGATAAATTCGTCTGGTTCCCTCATAACTGAGAATTTGAAGACATATCTTCCTCATATCCATATTACCTGTAGCCCCCAAGTCTTAAGAAGGGAAACGTAGTGATAGCCTTAAGACTTGCTTCAACATAGTGCAAACCCAGAGAAATCGAGATTGTTTATCTGAGTCACCAGTCATAAGTTGAATGTTCCACATATGTAGCCCCCAAGTACCGGGTTGTCTTGCCTACAGCAACCTGGGACTTGTAAATGTCGTATGCTCATAAAACTTCAGCCAGTGTAGCCCCCAAGGGCCGGGTCATTATGCAATAATGAGTAGGAACTTCTTGTAGATCTGATCATATAGACTTGAGGAGCAATGTGTAACCCCCAAGGGCCGGCTCAGTAAGACAATACTGGGCTGTGACTTTAGAAAAAGATATAAAGGCCGGCTCATCTCCTTGAGATAACGGGGTCTGTTGACAACATAATGACTTGAAAAACAGTTTGCATTAGCCCCCAAGTGCCGTGGTGCATGCTTGCAGTGACATGGGACTTGCATACTTGATATAAACTGGACTTGAATAATGTAGCCCCCAAGTGCCGGTCATATGCCTGCAACGATTCGGGACTATTCCTTCCATTGTAGAATAAAATTTTATCCACTGTCCAGATGATGTTTGCTGAAAGCCTTGCATATCAATGTTGAACCATGATCCTTGCTGTAAGCTGGTATTTTGGGGATGAAGGAATAATAGCCATTACTCTGAAGGGGCTTTGAAAACCTCAATCATCCAATGCTGGTTATGACAACCATAATGAAAAATCCAGCCATATTGGCTATTTGAGATTTGAATAATATAACCCGGTTTGAAAGAACCGGTTCCTGCAATGTAGACCAGGATATCCATACATATATGATGCATGGTAAGATGATGCAATGATGATGCGATGTATGATGCAATCTATGATGCAATGTATGATGTTCTTGCTTTGAAGGCACAACCAGAAGAGATCAACTCTTGTATATGTTCTTGCTTTTTCTTTTTCAAAAACTCATATGCCGGTTCTTCTGGGTGAACTCGCTGCTTGAACTCTTAACAGTACAGGGTCTCTAGTGAGAGTGACCGTCAACTCCTTTGAACGGCTCAGGGTCTCTAGGTGAGATTAACTGATAAGAGCGCAACGAACCAGAGAGAGACGTAGCAAACGGCGGGTCATGCCCCCAGGGCCCATAAGCTACTTCTCACGTGACATAAATCCGTCGTTTGAACCTTAAACAGTGCAGGGTCTTTAAAAGAGTAACTGTTTAAGAGTACGAACGGGCCACATAGCGGAGAGTCGGCAGCAGATGGGTGAGTTTATCCTCGCTTTCTGTAAGCCGGCCCTCACGTGACAAGATCTGCCGGTTTAACCTTGATCAGTACAGGGTCTCTAGTGAGAGTGACTGTCAAATATTTTGAACAACTCAGGGTCTCTAGTCGAGATTAACTGATAAGAGTTCGGCGAGTCACCTAGCGGAGCAGCAGCAGCATACAGGCAGGTTTAACTCGAACTTGCGGTGGCTGAAGAGCCGATCAAGAGGGTGCGTAAGCTAAAACCGGTGGGTTGGAAGCCCCCAAATGACCTTGTTGACGGAGTCAACTTTTTGGGTATACAACCCGGCCTTACGGTGGCTGAAGAGCCGATCAAGAGGGTGTGTAAGCTAAACCCGGTGGGTTGGAAGCCCCAAATGACCTTGTCGACGGAGTCAACTTTTTGCACTATCTTGTAAGCCGCCATCTTGTATGAAGAAACGACAGAAGCCTCCAAGTGACTTTATGATGATCCAATAAATCCGGGCACCCATGTTTGAATGGTGCATCACGGCGGTTCGTCCTCTTGGGCGACTTTTAATTGTTCCGCCAATAATGTAGTAGCCCCCGGGACCAGGTTATCTTCCCTGCAATGACCCGGGGTTCTCGTTGAAAATGATCAAATGTGTCGAGCCATGTCTGTAGCCCCCGAATCTTAAGTCGACTCGAAGAGGCGGCTTGAGAGTCTCCACTGAAGGTTGAGGTTGACCGTGGCGGGTTATAGATGATCCCGTATGAATTGTTTCAATAATCCGGTCGATGGTTCGTCCCGGCTGGTTGTTGAAGTTAACCAAACTATAGCGGCGGTGACTTGTGCGCCTGTCCGTCGGGCGGCTCGTACAGGCGAACACCGCACCGATATGTCAATGTAAATTGGACCGCAGGGCGGCGATTTAGAACCGTCCGTTGGGCGGCTATTACTGGTGTATGTGGCCCCTGACGTGTTGATGTAGACGTAGAAGTTAGCCGCGGTGTTTGAAGACGGCGCGGTCGCGAGAGACGGCCGCGGCGTTGTAAGCCGGTGCGGTCACGAGAGACGGCCGCGGTGTTGTAGGCCGGCTCAAACGGTGAATCGCCCATGGCGTTGGAAACCAGCATGGACGGCGAGTCGCCGTGGCGTTGTTAAGCCGGCGTGGTCGGTGAGTCGCCCGCGGTATTTATAAACTGGCGCGGACGCGCGGGTCATTGATGTAGCCTGGACCAAGGGGGTTAGCGTTTTGCACGCGCATCCATTGGAAAATGCGGCGTGGACGGATGCTGACACGTAATAATATTTGCGCGAGCTCCATATCCACAATATTATATCACATTTGTAGTGAGCACTTTTGTCCTGCGTAGAAAAATATTGCGGACAAAGTAATCTTCTATTATCTACTAAAAGCAAAATACGGAGGAAAACTAGCGATATTAGTAAGAAAATCCCACGTTAATCAGAAAATACCAACCCTTCATCTGGTGGCCCCGTATATATTAAGGTATTGTAGCCGTTTGATCTTCGTAACATTGTAAATTTAAAGGAAGTTACCCACCTCTGCCATCTGACGTGAACACATCTTCCCTATATGCCAGGAAAAAAACACATGAGCGTACCAATCCTATCTCCACTCAAGTCAAAGAAAAAAGACATATCTCATCGCCCGTGAGCTAACCAGCCGGCGGGCTCTAATAAGGTGAACTAAAAACTTTTGATTCCTGTAGCACACCTCCTGCTCAGGAGTGCGCTGGTAAGACCCATCATATTAGTCCACATCATTAGAATTATTTTAACAGTTGGACTTAGAATCTACAGCCAAGAATAGAATTTATATATACGTATAATCATGTACAGTTTGTCTGTTTCGATCATGTCACATACGTGTATGAAAAGCTAATCCAAAAGCTGCCTAAAAACCTAATCCAAAAGCTAGCCTACCTTTTTTTTGTGAAAATCTAGCCTACTATTGATAGAGTTTGTGTTCTGTACGGACATGTTAAAATTAGTGACTTGGATCGATTTTTATATGCCCAGTTGGCCTAGACCGTTTTTAAAGCGAACGATGCATGGCCGGGTGTACATGCAGGACAGTCAATGTTGGCCATACACGGCTTTGGAAAAGAAAAGTTGGCCACACGACCGCTGCAGAAAAGCGGGTACAGCTTGCAAGTTGCAACAAAAACTTCCGTTCAATCTGAAACTACCATATTATGTTATATAGAAGAAGAGATATTGTCATATACGGCCATGACAGGAAATTCTACATAGTACAAAACTATTCACGTGGCGTGGAAAGTAAAAGGACCTCTATAGGCTTCTTTTTCTTCACGAAAACGATTGTTATACTTTTGGCCGATATAAGGATGTGTGCTTTCTTTTCCTAATACGGAGGCCTATAAAAACGAAACTACTTACTATAATTAAGGCATAAAAACCAAAAGTACACATAAAAATAAAACATTTCATGATTTGCTTATAAGAAAAAAATTGAATTTTGATTTGATGCAAATAAGTCATAATGCACTAATAGTCCACCTTCTGAGCCTTCTTTAATATTTAAAAATAAACCAAGCAAGAAAACGCTATATATATTCCAACCGAACAACATGTTACCAATGATTTACTATTCAGTAAATATTTGAATTATACATAAGAAAACAAGTCTTCTTTTGTCCTTATACAATATAATAATTTTGGACATTTTTAGCATCATATAAATTAACGATTGCCTGCCACAACAACGGACAACCCAAAATATTATTCAGTGTGTCTATGTAGTTTATCTATAACTTCATATTTTCTTTTTCTAGGTGAGATAGCAAACGGCTCTTGCCAAGCGGTCCTATAATTTCTTATTAATTTTATGTAAAGTATTACTACGACATATACTTTTTTCTTGCGAAAAACTACTATATCGTCACATATAGATACTCATAATTGTATTCAAGCTCCCACACGCAAAAACAATTCCAACAAAATAACATGTTACAAATGATTTATTATTAAGTAAATATTTGAATTATCTGTAAGAAAAAAATTCTTCTTTTGTCCTTGTACTGTATCTATAATTTCGTAGTGTCATTTATTAGGTGATATAGCAAACTGCCCTTGCCAAGCGGTTCTTTAATTTCTTATCTATTTGATAGAAAGCAATACTTGTACATATAGTTTTTTTTGCAAAATAACTACTATATCGCCATGTATAAATACTCATAATTTTATTCAGCCTCCCACAAAAAGATTAAAACTGTACCCTCTTGTATAGTCACCAAAGTATGACAATTATATCTTACGTCGTATAGTTGTATAGTCACCAAACTTAATATAGCCCTTAGATCTTCATAATTATTTATAAATGACATCTGATCATCGATCAACATAATCAGTATTAGGTAATCGTCATGTAAATACTTACGACTTTGATTACGTATCGACCCCCCCCCCCCCCCTCCACGCACACAATCTAATACTTTTCTCGCATCTCACAATAATTGTCGTAATGTCTCCATCCGTCAAAAAATAAGTGTCGCAGATTTAGTACTAAATTAGTACAAATTTTGTACTAGACCAACGACACTTATTTTGAGACAGAGGGTGTATTATTTTGTGAATCAAGTTAATATATTATTTTGTATTTCTTTATACCACATAAAATGATAACCAAGAGTCAAGACAAGTTGCAATTGGAATTAAAGTCTTGGCACAATTCCAAATAAGAAAATAAATAAGTACTTGCGGATTGCAATGCAGTAAGGATGAAACCCTTGCAAAATACACCTTTTAAAATGTATCGGCATCTAAAATATCATGTACAATGCAATAAAGTGGATAAATAGGAGTAAAAAAATTCAACTGGAGATAAATATATTACCTAAGATATACACCCAATTAAAATGACGCTCTCACAAAATACGCCTTTACAAGTATATCAACATCTAAAATATTGTGTACCATACAATAAAGTGCAGAAATAGGAATACAAATGTTAAAAAATAAAACATGAAATAAAAGTAAATACTTTAACACTTACAATGCAATAAGGATGATGCCCTCGCATTTGCGAGGGCCACCCTGCTAGTTGTTCTAAAAATAACAATTATATTGAAAGAATAAATTAGGTGGATAGCACCTGGAATTTTTCATGGATGCCGAGCAGCAAGGCGAAGCCGCAGCAGCGGAGGCGCGCCGTCGAGACGAGGCTGTGGCGGTGGAGACGCCGGCGAGGCGAGGCTGCGGTGGCGGAGGCGTGCTGGCGAGCCGAGGCTGCTGCAGGGACCAACTTGCCAACCACCCCTTTTTTTTTCAGTCGCTCCCCACCACTCCCTTCTTTTTTTTTCTTATCCTCTCACCATCCGTACAGCGCGGGGCTTAGAGGGGAAAGCCAAGGCGGAGGCGGGTTTGGCCGAGGTGGGGTGCAGCCGCGGCCGAGGGCGGACTTGGTGCAGTCGCGGGAGGGGCGAAGTGGCGGCAGAGCAAGCGTGGCAGGGCGGAGCGTGGCGGGGCGGAGCGTGGCCGGGGCGGCTCAACAGCGCAGCGGGGAGCCGGCCGTACACACGCGAGACCCGGAGGCTGCGGAGGGAGCCGGAGGCCGCGGGAGAACCGGCTGCGCGGAGGCTGGCCTCCACTGAGGCGAACGAGGGCAAGCCGGAGGCGCGGCTCTGTGGTGGAGGCGAGGGCGAGGTAGAGGCGGAGGGCGGAGCGGCTTATACGTGGGTGAGGCGGCCGGGCACGGGTACGCAGCGGGCCGGAGGCGCGTGGCCGCTAAGCCAGCGTGCGCGGAGTGGAGCAGGCACCCACGGGCACGGCGAAGCCGGCCAAAGGCGAGGCGGGCGCAACGCGGATGGGTGGAGCCACGGTGGGGGGAGCTCGAGGTGCGACGGAGCAGCGGCGGCTTGCGGTAGCACCGGGGCGATGTTGCTGTGACGGGGCGAGCTGGCGCCGCGAACGGTAGAGCGGGGAACAACAGCGGAGGCAGGCGCGGACGGCGCCGATAGGAGCAGCGGCGGGTGTGGCGAGCTGGGCGATTCAGCAGAGCAGAGTAGGCCGGCTCGCACCGGGCGAGACGAGGCCGAGTCCGAGGGCCGACTCAGGCGAGGGGAAGTGGCGAGGTGCGGCAAGCTCGGCGGCGTAGCAGCAGGGGCGAGGCAGCGAGGCACGGCTGCGGCCGGCTGTTGCGGAGGCGAGGCGGCGTGCAGCGAATAGAGGGGAGACCGAGCCATGACGGTCGCAGCAGGTGCAGCGGAGGCCGACTCCCCGGCGGCTCAAGGCACGGCGGCTCGAGGCACAACGGCGACTTAAGACGAGGTGCGGCGGCCGCGGCGGCTCGAAGTGTAGCGGACTGCCGGCGCCGTAGCGGATTGAGACGCAACGGCGACTCAAGGCGCGATGGATTCGACGCCACGGCGGCTCCAGACGCGCTGCGAGCCCAAGGAGGCAGACCTCAGCGACGGCTCGAGGCAGAACACAATCATGGCGGTTTGGAGTTGAGCCACGGCGTAGGCGGGATGAGGTGGTGTGATGCCACAGCGAGGAAGCACCCGACCCGGCCTTAGAGCGGGCGGAGCCGGCCGCAGGCGCTGCAGCGACGAGCCGGCGGTTGGGAGCGGCAGTGGCTGGCGGTTGCAGTGGGTCGGCGACGGTGCGAGGTGGTGTAACGCGGCAACCGGCTCAACGAGGGGACGCGCGGCGCAGTTGGCCGGCTTGCTCCATCATGGCGTGTTGGAATCTGGCACTGATGCTTCTGGAAATAGCAATTGAAGACCAAAATTTCTGACGTGTAGGTTCACCTGCCAGTATTAGCAGCCGGGTGATGTAGCAGTACTTCTTTGATCAGGAAACGGATTAGAAAACGATCCGGACCCGGCGGCTTCACGTGGAGAAATATGACTGTGCTGGTGAAAAAACTTTTTCCTTCAAGTATGAGAGTAGCAGTGTAGTAGATGGCCTATGTTCTGTCCGTTGCTCCCGCTTTGGAATTCATTGGGACTTGAAACGTAGTGGATGGCAACCACACAAACACGGCGGATCGGACAGCTGTTTGTTCGTTGTTTTTCGGTGGAAAAAACTCATGTCGATCTTGATGGAATCAATTTGACGGATCACACAGGCGACTTGCATCACATAGGCAGGAAACCATAATTTCTCTTGAACTCAAACTTCGTACTGCCACCTTCAAAACCTAATCAGGTTTTTGATCACAAAACGATATTTTCCAACTCTGCCCAAGGTTGTCCATCGCCGGGTTATCCTGCGTGATTATTCCGTCCCGGCTCTTCTTCATCCGATCAGTCTCGAGCTCTTCGATTCCTAGGAGAGCTCCCTTTAAGAACACAATACCACCGTGCCATCAGCCCCACGGTGGGCGCCAACTGTCGTGGTTTTGTCACGGCAAGATGTCCGGGTTAACGGACTTAGGTGTGAGGCCATCGCAACGATGTGGCGGCTTGAGAGGGGTTGGTCGGAATCGAGAGACGCGAGTTTACCCAGGTTCGGCCCCTCCGGTGGAGGTAAAAGCCTACGTCCTGCTTGTCTTGTATTGATGATGATGACGATCTCGGTTACAAGGGTGTGGAATTGCCACCTCTAATCTCGAGTGTCTCTAATTTGTCTATCTCTCCTGACTTGTCTATCTAAGACCTATCTATTGAGACCTCTCAAAACCTGACCCTCTTGGGGTGACCCGCCCCTCCTTATATAAGCTGAAGGGGCGGTTTACATGTAGAGTCTAAGTCGGATTGAGACTTAATTTATTATGACTTCCCATCGCGGGCTTCTCCTCATGGGCTTCTGAGTCCCGGGCTTCTTATCTCCGACGGGCGGCTTACAACCGGGCGGCTTACAACCGGGCTTATCTTCAAGACTCATCTTCAGGGACTCGTCTCCGGGTTATAACTGTCTGCTGGGTTATAACTGTCTGCCGGGTCACAACTGTCTACCGACTTACAACTGTCTGCCGGGTCATAACTGTCACCAGGTTATAACTGTTTGCCGGGTTACAACTGTCTGCCGGCTTACAAGTGGCTGCCGGGTTATAACTGTCCCCGGGTCATACCGCGGGGTATGTGCCCGACACCTTCCTACTCTAAACCTCCGAGACATCAGCTTTGGTTCTTATCACTTCTCTGTTCATCACCAAGGTGTAGTCAAGTTTGCTACAGCAAACTTGCAGTGACCTTTGCCATCACACCAGTTACCCATTTTCTGATCTCTCACTTCTAGGCTGCCTTGGGGAGCAAGGACTACACCCCAGACAAGGTGTGCCAGCCTCTCTTGTCCCCTCCGAGCAAGTACACGCGGTGACCACGCGTTTGGACGCATACGCACGCGCTCTGCAGCGTTTGGCCGCGTTCAGAGCGCCGCCCAGCTCCTGTCCTCTCAGCCTCGACGGTTTCCGCCTCTCCCTCGACACCTAGCCATGTCTAGGAGCTTCACCTAGTCCTGGACCCCTCTCTCCCTCCAGTTTCTCCCTCACCAGCACCCCCCGTGCCCCGTGCGACCCAGGGATGGACGCACCATACCCCGGCGACCATCCCCGTTCCCTCGCCCGTCCAAATACCCCACCGGAGCCACCCAATCGCCGAGCTCCGCCCCCCTCTGCCTCTGCCTGCCGCCGCACTCCCAACCGGCCCCGTCGCCCGAGACAACCACCGGTGGATGCGGTGCAGACTGGTGACCTCGGCCGTCCACTCGGTCGCCCGCAAGGCCTACCGGAGCGCCGGCGAGCTGCCGGAGCCGAAGCTCTTCCCGCCGCATCGGGAAACAGAGGAGGAGGTAGGAGAAGGAGGCGGGAGGAGAGAGAAGGGCGGGGAGGGCTCCGCGTGTCGGCGACAGCCGCTCGGTCCCGCCTTGCCACGCTGGATAAGTGGCGATGGCGCAGGTGGGCCGGCCCAGCAGCAGCGGCGGCCTGGCTGGCGCCCAGTAGCAGCAGCAGTCGCCACACATTCGGCCCGAGGCAGCCTAGAATCAACAGTGTGATTTATCTTTTTCTACAGGAAAACAACCTGGGACCCAGAAGTAAATACTTTTCTTACAAAAAGGTCCTTGGCAGTCAAACCCTCACAACTTTTCCTCCGCAACTCCAAATGAGGTGATTTCAAAGCCTACTTCTTCATCTCCTTGAGCCCGTCATGTTGGTACCATTTACATAATGTTTTGTTACAGTGGAAATGACCATTTTGTCCTTGCCCGTAAACAGCCCTCCGAGAGAGAACTGTTTCCGGCAACTCCTTCCGCGACCTTTCCGCACTTCTTCCCGGTGGATCCCTCACCCCAGGCAAGCCAGGACACCCATTCCATGAAGCATTTCAATAGCATTACATATTTGATTGAATTACTTGCATTACTTTGCCATGTGATAATTTAAAGTAATTTACTTAAATGCATAGTTGCTGCCACCTCAACATGCTGTGATAGATGGTCATGCTCGTTAAATTTTGCTAAAGCTAAACCTAGCCGGTTGATCTTGAGTCACCTGTCCGGGCTTATCCGTGCAACCACATTTGCCGGTATGGGACGGGCTTGACTTGGTCTGGCTTCATGTTCTTTTATCGGTACCACCCGAGAGGGAAGGTTATGCGTGCGCGCTACCCTGGCCCAGTAGGCGGCGATAACCTTGTGAGCCCAGTTTGGTTATTGAGCTCAAGTCCCCGTTTGGGACAGTTTGTTTGGCCACGACGGTGGCAGGTGTCACGAGGAGACACAGGGGCCACCCAAGGCATGACTCCGGGGGAGAATGATTGTCGGTGGTACGGTAGAGGAGTCACGGGTTAGGCAGGTTTCATTGGAGCAACATTGGTCCACCCGAATGGGATCACGAGGCCAGGTGCTCCATGGTGTGGGTAAAGTGCGCAACCTCTGCAGAGTGTAAAATCTATTCGAATAGCCGCGTCCACGGTATTGGACAGGCCGTCCAGACCTCACTAGGTGGTCAACCGTAATACTGATAATAATGATGGATGAACTCGTCTTGTGATCAGAAGTACTCAGTGAGTATTCCGAGGGTTGTGGGACAACCCAGAAGAGACTAAGTGAATGACCGGTAACAGTAAGTAAACTACTTATGCATTTAACATGATAATTGCCATGCTATTGTTTGCTGCATTGTTTGGTTGTCGTGAGCTTGCGAGTACATTCAAAGTACTCACCTGGCGTATCATGCCAGTTGCAGGTCAGGTTTGCTTGCTTGTCCAAGATGCCGAGTTCGCGAGCTAGGATAAGCGTTCCAGCCAGAGTCCCTGCGGAGTGGAGTCCATCACCGCCGTTGTTGTTCCGCTGTCGAAAGTTACTCCGCTTCCTCAGGTTGTTCCGCTGTTAGCAAGGAGCTACCCTGGGCAGGCGTAGTCTCGCCGTGCCGATGTAATCCTTGTACCCTTGTAACCTTATCTATAGTAATAAAGAACTGATTTGTTTTGTGCCAACAGTGCCGTATTCCAGGAGACTTGTCCCTGGGCTGGAATATGGGGCGTTCCGGTCGCCTCTAAGCCGGGGTGCCACAAGCGTTGGTATCAGAGCAGGTCTGGCTGTAGGATGCCCTAGACCGCGCGAGCGTTAGTAACCGGTAGTATAGGGTCTAGTTGGTTTGCTGCACTTGTTTGTTGCATTTGTTTGTGCATAGCATGCATATAGACTATTTATCTTATCACAAACGATGGATCTGGTGAGTGTAGGTGGCATCGGTTTCGATTCACCACCTGCGCTCTCCAGCTGGCATACCTGTTCCCTGGTGTGATGTCATCTTCGTCCCAGCGGAGTGATGCCAAGGTATCCATTAGTGTCGATCCCTTGCAGGACTGATGCACCGGTACCACACCAATATATTCTCTTCTGACACCCTATTGTTTCGGTGATAGACATGTTTCTATCCCGGATCTTGTGTTGGGGAACGTAGTAATAATTCAAAAAAATTCCTACGTGTCACCAAGATCAATCTAGGAGATGCTAGCAACGAGAGAGAGGGAGTGCATCTTCATACCCTTGAAGATCGCTAAGCGGAAGCGTTGCAAAGAACACTGTTGATGGAGTCGTACTCGCGGCGATTCAAATCGCGGAAGATCCGATCCAAGCGCCGAACGGACGGCGCCTCTGTGTTCAACACACGTACAGCCCGGGGACGTCTCCTCCTTCTTGATCCAGCAAGGGGGGAGGAGAAGTTGAGGGAGAGCTCCGGCAGCACGACGGCGTGGTGGCGGTGGAGCTCGTGGTTCTCCGGCAGAGCTTCGCTAAGCACTACGGAGGAGGAGGAGGTGTAGGAGGGGGGAGGGCTGTGCCAGGGGCAAGGGATGCAGCTCCCATGCGCCTCCCCACTATATATAGGGGTGGAGGGGGCTGGTTTCTTGCCCTCCAAGTCCATTGGGGCGTTGGCAAAGGTGGGAGGAAAGAAATCCCATCCTTTCCCTTCCCCACCGATTGTTATCCCCCCTTTTTAGGAATCTTGATCTTATCCCTTCGGGATATGATCTTATTCCTTCTAAGGGGGGATCTTGGTGCGCCTTGACCAGGGGTGTGGGGCCTTGCCCCCACTACCCACGTTCATGTGGGTCCCCCCATGCAGGTGGGCCCCACTCCGGAACCTTCTAGAACCTTCCCGGTACAATACCGAAAAATCCCGAACATTTTCCGGTGGCCAAAATAGGACTTCCCATATATAAATCTTTACCTCCGGACCATTCCGGAACTCCTCGTGACGTCCGAGATCTCATACGGGACTCCGAACAACTTTCGGTAACCACATACAATTCCCATTACAACTCTAGCGTCACCGAACCTTAAGTGTGTAGACCCTACGGGTTCGGGAACCATGCAGACATGACCGAGACACCTCTCCGGCCAATAACCAATAGCGGGATCTGGATACCCATATTGGCTCCCACATATTCCACGATGATCTCATCGGATGAACCACGATGTCGGGGATTCAATTAATCCTGTATACAATTCCCTTTGTCCATCGGTATGTTACTTGCCCGAGATTCGATCGTCGGTATCCCTATACCTTGTTCAATCTCGTTACCGGCAAGTCTCTTTACTCGTTCCGTAACACATGATCCTGTGACTAACTCCTTAGTCACATTGAGCTCATTATGATGATGTATTACCGAGTGGGCCCAGAGATACCTCTCCGTCACACGGAGTGACAAATCCCAGTCTCGATTCGTGCCAACCCAACAGACACTTTCGGAGATACCTGTAGTGCACCTTTATAGTCACCCAGTTACGTTGTGACGTTTGATACACCCAAAGCATTCCTACGGTATCCGAGATTTGCACAATCTCATGGTCTAAGGAAATGATACTTGACATTAGAAAAGCTCTAGCAGACAAACTACACGATCTTGTGCTATGCTTAGGATTGGGTCTTGTCCATCACATCATTCTCCTAATGATGTGACCCCGTTATCAACGACATCCAATGTCCATGGTCAGGAAACCATGACCATCTATTGATCAACGAGCTAGTCAACTAGAGGCTCACTAGGGACATGGTGTGGTCTATGTATTCACACATGTATTACGGTTTCCAGTTAATACAATTATAGCATGAACAATAGACAATTATCATGAACAAGGAAATATAATAATAACCATTTTATTATTGCCTCTAGGGCATATTTCCAGCAGTCTCCCACTTGCACTAGAGTCAATAATCTAGTTACATTGTGATGAATCGAACACCCATAGAGTTCTGGTGCTGATCATGTTTCGCTCGTGGAAGAGGTTTAGTCAACGGATCTGCGACATTCAGATCCGTATGTACTTTACAAATATCTATATCTCCATCCTGAATGTAACCACGAATGGAGTTGAAGCGGCGCTTGATGTGCTTGGTCTTCTTGTGAAACCTGGGCTCCTTGGCAATGGCAATAGCTCCAGTGTTGTCACAGAAGAGAGTCATCGGGCCCGACGCATTGGGAATCACTCCTAGGTCGGTGATGAACTCCTTCATCCAGACTCCTTCCTGCGCTGCTTCCGAAGCAGCTATGTACTCCGCTTCACATGTAGATGCCGCCACGGCGCTTTGCTTGCAACTGCACCAGCTGACTGCCCCACCATTCAAAATATACACGTATCCGGTTTGTGACTTGGAGTCATCCGGATCTGTGTCGAAGCTAGCATCGACGTAACCCTTTACGACGAGCTCTTCGGCACCTCCATAAACGAGAAACATATCCTTAGTCCTTTTTAGGTACTTAAGGATATTCTTGACCGCTGTCCAGTGTTCCATTCCGGGATCACTTTGGTACCTCCCTACCAAACTTATGGCAAGGTTCACATCAGGTCTGGTACATAGCATGGCATACATAATAGAGCCTATGGCTGAGGCATAGGGGATGACACTCATCTTTTCTCTATCTTCTGCCGAGGTCGGGCATTGAGCTGTGCTCAATCTCACACCTTGCAATACAGGCAAGAACCCCTTCTTGGACTGATCCATATTGAACTTCTTCAATATCTTGCCAAGGTATGTGCTTTGTGAAAGACCAATGAGGCGTCTCGATCTATCTCTATAGATCTTGATGCCTAATATGTAAGCAACTTCTCCAAGGTCCTTCATTGAAAAACACTTATTCAAGTAGGCCTTTATGCTTTCCAAAAGTTCTATATCATTTCCCATCAACAATATGTCATCCACATATAAAATGAGAAATGCTACAGAGCTCCCACTCACTTTCTTGTAAATACAGGCTTCTCCATAAGTCTGTATAAACCCAAACGCTTTGATCACCTCATCAAAGCGAATGTTCCAACTCCGAGATGCTTGCACCAGCCCATAGATGGAGCGCTGGAGCTTGCATACCTTGTCAGCATTCTTAGGATCGACAAAACCTTCCGGCTGCATCATATACAATTCTTCCTTAAGGAAACCGTTAAGGAATGCCGTTTTGACGTCCATTTGCCACATCTCATAATCATAAAATGCGGCAACTGCTAACATGATTCGGACGGACTTCAGCATCGCTACGGGTGAGAAAGTCTCATCGTAGTCAACTCCTTGAACTTGTCGATAACCCTTAGCGACAAGCCGAGCCTTATAGACGGTCACATTACCATCCGCGTCAGTCTTCTTCTTAAAGATCCATTTATTTTCTATGGCTTGCCGATCATCGGGCAAGTCCACCAAAGTCCATACTTTGTTCTCATACATGGATCCTATCTCGGATTTCATGGCTTCAAGCCATTTGTTGGAATCCGGGCCCGCCATGGCTTCTTCATAGTTCAAAGGTTCACCGTTGTCTAACAACATGATTTCGAGGATAGGGTTGCCGTACCACTCTGGTGCGGAACGTGTCCTCGTGGACCTATGAAGTTCAGTAGTAACTTGATCCGAAGTTTCATGATCATCATCATTAACTTCCTCTCTAGTCAGTGCAGGCACCACAGAAACATTTTCCTGCGCTGCGCTACTCTCCGGTTCGAGAGGGGGTACAATTACCTCATCAAGTTCTACTTTCCTCCCACTTACTTCTTTCGAGAGAAACTCTTTCTCTAGAAAGGATCCATTCTTGGCAACAAAGATCTTGCCTTCGAATCTGAGGTAGAAGGTATACCCAATAGTTTCCTTAGGGTATCGTATGAAGACGCACTTTTCCGATTTGGGTGCGAGCTTTTCAGGTTGAAGTTTCTTGACATAAGCATTGCATCCCCAAACTTTCAGAAACGACAGCTTAGGTTTCTTCCCAAACCATAATTCATACGGTGTCGTCTCAATGGATTTATACGGTGCCCTATTTAAAGTGAATGCGGCAGTCTCTAATGCATATCCCCAAAATGATAGCGGTAAATCAGTAAGAGACATCATAGATCGCACCATATCCAATAGAGTGCGATTACGACATTCGGACACACCATTACGCTGAGGTGTGCCAGGCGACGTGAGTTGTGAAACAATTCCACATTTCCTTAAGTGCGTGCCAAACTCGTGACTCAAATATTCTCCTCCACGATCAGATCGTAAGAACTTTATTTTCTTGTCACGTTGATTCTCTACCTCACTCTGAAATTCCTTGAACTTTTCAAAGGTCTCAGACTTGTGTTTCATTAAGTAGACATACCCATATCTACTTAAGTCATCAGTGAGGGTGAGAACATAACGATAGCCACGGCGAGCCTCAACGCTCATTGGACCGCATACATCGGTATGTATTATTTCCAACAAGTTGGTTGCTCGCTCCATTGTTCCGGAGAACGGAGTCTTAGTCATCTTGCCCATGAGGCATGGTTCGCACGTGTCAAATGATTCATAATCAAGAGACTCCAAAAGTCCATCTGCATGGAGTTTCTTCATGCGTTTGACACCAATATGACCAAGGCGGCAGTGCCACAAGTATGTGGGACTATCATTATCAACCTTACATCGTTTGGTATTCACACTATGAATATGTGTAACATCACGTTCGAGATTCAATAAAAATAAACCATTGACCAGCGGGGCATGACCATAAAACATATCTCTCATATAAATAGAACAACCATTATTCTCGGATTTAAATGAGTAGCCATCTCGCATCAAACGAGATCCAGATACAATGTTCATGCTCAAAGCTGGTACTAAATAACAATTATTGAGGTTTAAAACTAATCCCGAAGGTAGATGTAGAGGTAGCGTGCCGATGGCGATCACATCGACCTTGGAACCATTCCTGACGCGCATCGTCACCTCGTCCTTCGCCAGTCCCCGCTTATTCCGCAGCTTCTGTTTTGAGTTACAGATGTGAGCAACCGCACCGGTATCAAATACCCAGGAGCTACTACGAGCACTGGTAAGGTACACATCAATAACATGTATATCATATATACCTTTGACGTTGCCGGCCTTCTTATCCGCTAAGTACTTGGGGCAGTTCCGCTTCCAGTGACCGGTTCCCTCGCAATAAAAGCACTCAGTCTCAGGCTTGGGTCCATTCTTGGGCTTCTTACCGGCAACTGATTTACCGGGCGCGGCAACTGCTTTGCCGTCCTTCTTGAAGTTCTTCTTACCCTTGCCTTTCTTGAAACTGGTGGTCTTATTCACCATCAACACTTGATGTTCCTTTTTGAACTCCACCTCCGCTGATTTCAGCATCAAATATAACTCAGGAATGGACTTCTCCATCCCTTGCATATTGAAGTTCATCACAAAGCTCTTGTAGCTAGGTGGAAGCGACTGGAGGATTCTGTCAATAACCGAGTCATCCGGAAGATTAACTCCCAGCTGAGACAAGCGGTTGTGCAACCCAGACATTTTGAGTATGTGCTCGCTGACAGAACTATTTTCCTCCATCTTACAACTGAAGAACTTGTCGGAGACTTCATATCTCTCGACCCGGGCATGAGCTTGGAAAACCATTCTCAGCTCTTGGAACATCTCATATGCTCCGTGTTGCTCAAAACGCTTTTGGAGCCCCGGTTCTAAGCTGTAAAGCATGCCGCACTGAACCAGGGAGTAATCATCACTACGCGACTGCCAGGCGTTCATAACGTCTTGAGTTGCTGGGAAAATGGGTGCGTCACCTAGCGGTGCATCAAGGACATATGCTTTCTTGGAAGCTATGAGGATGATCCTCAAGTTACGGACCGAGTCCGTATAGTTGCTTCCATCGTCTTTCAGCTTGGTTTTCTCAAGGAACACGTTGAAGTTGAGGGCAACATTAGCGTGGGCCATTGGATCTACAAGATAGATTGTAAAGACAATTTTAGACTAAGTTCATGATAATTAAGTTCATCTAATCAAATTATTTAATGAACTCCCACTCAGATAGACATCCCTCTAGTCATCTAAGTGATACATGATCCATATCGACTAGGCCGTGTCCGATCATCACGTGAGACGGACTAGTCATCAATGGTGAGCATCTCCATGTTGATCGCATCTACTATACGACTCATGTTCGACCTTTCGGTCTCTCGTGTTCCGAGGCCATGTCTGTACATGCTAGGCTCGTCAAGTCAACCTAAGTGTTTCGCGTGTGTAAATCTGGCTTACACCCGTTGTATGCGAACGTTAGAATCTATCACACCCGATCATCACGTGGTGCTTCGAAACAACGATCCTTCACAACGGTGCACACTTAGGGGGAACACATTTCTTGAAATTTTAGTGAGGGATCATCTTATTTATGCTACCATCGTTCTAAGCAAATAAGATGTAAAAACATGATAAAAATCACATGCAAATCATAAAGTGACATGATATGGCCAATATCATCTTGCGCCTTTGATCTCCATCTTCGGGGCGCGGCATGATCACCATCGTCACCGGCACGACACCATGATCTCTATCATCATGATCTCCATCATCGTGTCTTCATGAAGTTGTCTCACCAACTATTACTTCTACTACTATGGCTAACGGTTAGCAATAAAGTAAAGTAATTACATGGCGTTTTTGATTGACACGCAGGTCATACAATAAATTAAAACAACTCCTATGGCTCCTGCCGGTTGTCATACCCATCGACATGCAAGTCGTGATTCCTATTACAAGAACATGATCAATCTCATACATCACATATATTTCATCACATCCTTTTGGCCATATCACATCACATAGCATACCCTGCAAAAACAAGTTAGACGTCCTCTAAT
The DNA here is from genome assembly GCA_039707655.1 of Elymus sibiricus. Taxonomy (NCBI): domain Eukaryota; kingdom Viridiplantae; phylum Streptophyta; class Magnoliopsida; order Poales; family Poaceae; genus Elymus; species Elymus sibiricus. Next base: position 447,383,114 of record CM077667.1, on the reverse strand, counting down.
TGTTGTTGCAAGTTTTACGCTATGTGATGTGTGTTTCTAGCAAGAACGTTTCTTACCTACGCAAAAGCCACAACGGTGATATGCCAATTGCTATTTACCCTTCATAAGGACCCTCTTCATCGAATCCGATCCGACTAAAGTGGGAGAGACAGACACCCGCTAGCCACCTTATGCAACAAGTGCATGTCAGGCGGTGGAACCAGTCTCACGTAAGCGTACGTGTAAAGTCGGTCCGGGCCGCTTCATCCCACAATGCCGCCGAATCAAGATAGGACTAGTAACGGCAAGCAAATTGACCAAATCATCGCCCACAACTACTTGTGTTCTACTCGTGCATAGAATCTACGCATAGACCTAGCTCTGATACCACTGTTGGGGAACGTAGTAATAATTCAAAAAAATTCCTACGTGTCACCAAGATCAATCTAGGAGATGCTAGTAACGAGAGAGAGGGAGTGCATCTTCATACCCTTGAAGATCGCTAAGCGGAAGCGTTGCAAAGAACACGGTTGATGGAGTCGTACTCGCGGCGATTCAAATCGCGGAAGATCCGATCCAAGCGCCGAACGGACGGTGCCTCCGCGTTCAACACACGTACAGCCCGGGGACGTCTCCTCCTTCTTGATCCAGCAAGGGGGGAGGAGAAGTTGAGGGAGAGCTCCGGCAGCACGACGGCGTGGTGGCGGTGGAGCTCGTGGTTCTCCGGCAGAGCTTCGCTAAGCACTACGGAGGAGGAGGAGGTGTAGGAGGGGGGAGGGCTGTGCCAGGGGCAAGGGATGCAGCTCCCATGCGCCTCCCCACTATATATAGGGGTGGAGGGGGCTGGTTTCTTGCCCTCCAAGTCCATTGGGGCGTTGGCAAAGGTGGGAGGAAAGAAATCCCATCCTTTCCCTTCCCCACCGATTGTTATCCCCCCTTTTTAGGAATCTTGATCTTATCCCTTCGGGATATGATCTTATTCCTTCTAAGGGGGGATCTTGGTGCGCCTTGACCAGGGGTGTGGGGCCTTGCCCCCACTACCCACGTTCATGTGGGTCCCCCCATGCAGGTGGGCCCCACTCCGGAACCTTCTAGAACCTTCCCGGTACAATACCGAAAAATCCCGAACATTTTCCGGTGGCCAAAATAGGACTTCCCATATATAAATCTTTACCTCCGGACCATTCCGGAACTCCTCGTGACGTCCGAGATCTCATACGGGACTCCGAACAACTTTCGGTAACCACATACAATTCCCATTACAACTCTAGCGTCACCGAACCTTAAGTGTGTAGACCCTACGGGTTCGGGAACCATGCAGACATGACCGAGACACCTCTCCGGCCAATAACCAATAGCGGGATCTGGATACCCATATTGGCTCCCACATATTCCACGATGATCTCATCGGATGAACCACGATGTCGGGGATTCAATTAATCCTGTATACAATTCCCTTTGTCCATCGGTATGTTACTTGCCCGAGATTCGATCGTCGGTATCCCTATACCTTGTTCAATCTCGTTACCGGCAAGTCTCTTTACTCGTTCTGTAACACATGATCCTGTGACTAACTCCTTAGTCACATTGAGCTCATTATGATGATGTATTACCGAGTGGGCCCAGAGATACCTCTCCGTCACACGGAGTGACAAATCCCAGTCTCGATTCGTGCCAACCCAACAGACACTTTCGGAGATACCTGTAGTGCACCTTTATAGTCACCCAGTTACGTTGTGACGTTTGATACACCCAAAGCATTCCTACGGTATCCGAGATTTGCACAATCTCATGGTCTAAGGAAATGATACTTGACATTAGAAAAGCTCTAGCAGACAAACTACACGATCTTGTGCTATGCTTAGGATTGGGTCTTGTCCATCACATCATTCTCCTAATGATGTGATCCCGTTATCAACGACATCCAATGTCCATGGTCAGGAAACCATGACCATCTATTGATCAACGAGCTAGTCAACTAGAGGCTCACTAGGGACATGGTGTGGTCTATGTATTCACACATGTATTACGGTTTCCGGTTAATACAATTAGAGCATGAACAATAGACAATTATCATGAACAAGGAAATATAATAATAACCATTTTATTATTGCCTCTAAGGCATATTTCCAACATCTTGCCCATCCCTCTAGCCGTGTTGGCAACCCTTACTGATCTTTGTTATCGGAAAAGGGCAATGCCCGCAAGCCCTTCTTTTCATCGCCATCCCTCCCTGCCATCCATCCTCTGGATGAGTACCGTTTTCTTCCGTCCGCTTGATGATGTTGTGGTCGTGACCCCGATCACCAAGTTCGTTCTCGCCACCGTGTCCGTCCTGATGGAACCAGTGTTAAGCCCGTGTTTGGTGTAGCCTTGTTTACACCAACTTTCCTCCACACATTGATTCACTTTCGTGCACACCGCCACAGCATGTTAGACCGTAATACCGGATTTCTTGCGAGATTTGTGTGCTTAAGTAGGAATGCATATTATTGCTGTGAATAGTTGTAGAATATGATATTGCTTATGTGTGATCTTGCTGCTTTGTGTGTTTTTGTTTTAGTCTTTTCTTTTGCTTCTTCCTTTGGGCCCTTGGTGTTACCTTATTTTCCCCTTATGGAAGTTGCTCACCGACACTGGACACAAAGAAATCAGTGAAGAGACAGTCATTTGGAAGCTCAGTTCAGCAATATAGAATTTTCAGCAGACTGCATTATATTGGGAATATTGGGCATGAAAATAAATGATATCCTGGCTGGATTGGTTATCAGCATCAAGTATACATCAGTGCAATCTTCACAGCAGTAATGATTGCATCAGCAAGACGACAGATTGTGTACCCGATCCACAGTACGTTTCATATCAAAGGTATGATTCATATACACGGTTTGAGTCTGCTATGAGTACAATTTGAACCTTGCTATATCCTGGAATCAAGCCAGAGTGTGTTATGAATGCGGTGTTTAGCAAGAAGGATAGCCGAATACCCTGTTGCATACAACAAGTAACCGACAGCAGAAACATTAAGGGATATGTATATGCACTAAGTCCGCATATAGCCAAAAGAAAGCTTTAGATTTAAGCAACCCAGTACTTCTTCACAAGCTACCTGAGAAGCGTACGACGCAAGAATTCCTGTGTCTTCCTCGACACGACACATGGGCATCTTGTGATGCAAGGTACTCAGGTTTCCTCAGCAGCAGTTCCTGGCATAAGGTACTGAGTCTTCCCCAGTAAGCCTTTAAGGGGGAAAGCGTCTGAGGTACGGTACCCAGTCTTCTTCAGCACGCTATCCCGGCAGAAGCTTCAGGCGCAAGCTATTCAGTCTTCCTCAGCAAGATACTCTCGATGGCTTCCAATACCAGCTAAGCAATCTAAAGCTATTCCACCGACAGCTTTAGATTTAAGCAACCCAGTACTTCTTCACAAGCTACCTGAGAAGCATACGACGCAAGAATTCCTGTGTCTTCCTCGACACGACACATGGGCATCTTGTGATGCAAGGTACTCAGGTTTCCTCAGCAGCAGTTCCTGGCATAAGGTACTGAGTCTTCCCCAGTAAGCCTTTAAGGGGGAAAGCGTCTGAGGTACGGTACCCAGTCTTCTTCAGCACACTATCCCGGCAGAAGCTTCAGGCGCAAGCTATTCAGTCTTCCTCAGCAAGATACTCTCGATGGCTTCCAATACCAGCTAAGCAATCTTCGCCATTAAAGCATCATATCCTCACCAGTACAAGCTATTCCGCAACAGTTGGTCAGAAGGCAAAAATCAGTCAGGACACAAGCCTGCCTCAGGAACCAAGCAACCCTATTAAATCTTGGTCCTTTTCTTCTGAAACTTCCCAGGATTGCAGTCCTTCCTACTCTAAACCTCCCAGACATCAGCTTTGGTTCTTATCACTTCTCTGTTCATCACCATGGTGTAGTCAAGTTTGCTATAGCAAACTTGCAGTGACCTTTGCCATCACACCAGTTACCCATTTTCTGATCTCTCACTTTCAGGCTGCCTTGGGGAGCAAGGACTACACCCCAGACAAGGTGTGCCAGCCTCTCTTGTCCCCTCCGAGCAAGTACACGCGGTGACCATGCGTTTGGAAGCCTACGCATGCGCTTTGCAGCGTTTGGCCGCGTTCAGAGCGCCGCCCAGCTCCTGTCCTCTCGGCCTCGACGGTTTCTGCCTCTCCCTCGACACCTAGCCATGTCTAGGAGCTTCACCTAGTCGTCGTCTTCCTCCTGGACCCCTCTCCCCCTCCAGTTTCTCCCTCACCAGCGCCCCCGCGCCCCGTGCGACCCAGGGATGGACGCACCATACCCCGGCGACCATCCCCGTTCCCTCGCCCGTCCAAATACCCCGTCGGAGCCACCCAATCACCGAGCTCCGCCGCCCTCTGCCTCTGCCCGCTACCGCACTCCCAGCCGGCCCCGCCGCCCGAGACAACCACCGGTGGATGCGGTGCAGACTGGTGACCTCGGCCGTCCACTCGGTCGCCCGCAAGGACCACCGGAGCGCCGGCGAGCTGCCGGAGCCGAAGCTCTTGCCGCCGCATCGGGAAACAGAGGAGGAGGTAGGAGAAGGAGGCGGGAGGAGAGAGAAGGGGGGGAGGGCCCCGCGTGTCGGCGACAGCCGCTCGGTCCCGCCTTGCCACGCTGGATAAGTGGCGATGACGCAGGTGGGCCGGCCCAGCAGCAGCGGCGGCCTGGCTGGCGCCCAGTAGCAGCAGCAGTCGCCGCACATTCGGCCCGAGGCAGCCCAGAATCAACAGTGCGATTTCTCTTTTTCTACAGGAAAATAGCGAGGGACCCAGAAGTAAATACTTTTCTTACAAAAAGGTCCTTGGCAGTCAAACCCTCACAACTTTTCCTCCGCAACTCCAAATGAGGTGATTCCAAAGCCTACTTCTTCGTCTCCTCGAGCCCGTCATGTTGGTACCATTTCCATAATGTTTTGATACAGTGGAAATGACCATTTTGCCCTTGCCCGTAAACAGCCCTCCGAGAGAGAACTGTTTCCGGCAACTCCTTCCGCGACCTTTCCGCACTTCTTCCCGGTGGATCCCTCACCCCAGGCAAGCCAGGACACCCATTCCATGAAGCATTTCAATAGAATTACATATTTGATTGAATTACTTGCATTACTTTGCCATGTGATAATTCAAAGTAATTTACTTAAATGCATAGTTGCTGCCACCTCAACATGCTGTGATAGATGGTCATGCTCGTTAAATTTTGCTAAAGCTAAACCTAGCCGGTTGATCTTGAGTCACCTGTCCGGGCTTATCCGTGCAACCACATTTGCCGGTATGGGACGGGCTTGACTTGGTCTGGCTTCGTGTTCTTTTATCGGTACCACCCGAGAGGGAAGGTTATGCGTGCGCGCTACCCTGGCCCGGTAGGCGGCGATAACCTTGTGAGCCCAGTTTGGTTATTGAGCTCAAGTCCCCGTTTGGGACAGTATGTTTGGCCACGACGGTGGCAGGTGTCACGAGGTGACACAGGGGCCACCCAAGGCATGACTCCGGGGGAGAATGATTGTCGGTGGTACGGTAGAGGAGTCACGGGTTAGGCAGGTTTCGTTGGAGCAACATTGGTCCACCCGAATGGGATCACGAGGCCAGGTGCTCCATGGTGTGGGTAAAGTGCGCAACCTCTGCAGAGTGTAAAATCTATTCGAATAGCCGCGTCCACGGTATTGGACAGGCCGTCCAGACCTCACTAGGTGGTCAACCGTAATACTGATAATAATGATGGATGAACTCGTCTTGTGATCAGAAGTACTCAGTGAGTATTCCGAGGGTTGTGGGACAACCCAGAAGAGACTAAGTGAATGACCGGTAACAGTAAGTAAACTACTTATGCATTTAACATGATAATTGCCATGCTATTGTTTGCTGCATTGTTTGGTTGTCGTGAGCTTGCGAGTACATTCAAAGTACTCACCTGGCGTATCATGCCAGTTGCAGGTCAGGTTTGCTTGCTTGTCCAAGATGCCGAGTTCGCGAGCTAGGATAAGCATTCCAGCCAGAGTCCCTGCGGAGTGGAGTCCATCACCGCCGTTGTTGTTCCGCTGCCGAGAGTTACTCCGCTTCCTCAGGTTGTTCCGCTGTTAGCAAGGAGCTACCATGGGCAGGCGTAGTCTCGCCGTGCCGATGTAATCCTTGTACCCTTGTAACCTTATCTATAGTAATAAAGAACTGATTTGTTCTGTGCCAACAGTGCCGTATTCCAGGAGACTTGTCCCTGGGCTGGAATACGGGGCGTTCCGGTCTCCTCTGAGCCGGGGTGCCACAAACACATCATTGGATAATAATATATGGCATAAAGCACCACGTTTAAGTAGAGATTACAGTGGGGAGAGAGAGGTTACACCACTGCATAGAGGGGGAGAGAGTTGGTGATGACGGCGACGAAGTTGTTGGTGTAGATCACCGTCACGATGGTTCCCCCAGCGATGCTCTGGCGCCACCAGAAGAGAGGGGGAGAGAGCCCCCTCCTTCTTCTTCTTCTTGCTTGGCCTCCCCACTAGATGTGAGGAGGGTTTCCCCTCTGGTCCATGGCTGCCATGGCTCTCGAAGGGCAGGAACCCCTCCGAGATTGGATCTCTCTCTCTCTCTCTCTCTCTCTCTCTCTCTCTCTATTTCTCTTCTGTTTTGCGTTTCTATTTTCTGTCCCTTCACCGTTTCTTCAACATCCGGAGATCCGTAACTCCCATTAGGATGAAAGTTGGAGGAGATTTTATCATGATATTAGCTTCATTGCGGCGGACGGACACCCTCAACTGACTTACGAGGGAGTCACGAGCCCTCACGGCGTGCCCTACCCCCCAGGGTGCGGCACGAGAGCTCGTGACTCACTCGGACATCGTCCGGCATTCATTCATTTTCCCAAAAATCACATATATTCCAAAATAAATCTCCGTAAAATTTTATCGCGTTTGGACTTCGTTTGATATGGATTTTCAGAGAAACAAAAAAAATGCAACAAATAGGAACTAACGCTGGGCACTGGATCAATATGTTAGTGCAATAAAATCATATAAATTGTTGCCAAAAGTATGTGAAAGTTGTAAAATAATGGCATGAAACAATCAAAAATTATAGATACGACGGAGACGTATTAGCATCCCCAAGCTTAATTCCTGCTCGTTCTCGAGTAGGTAAATGATAAAAAGATACTTCTTGATGTGGAAATGGAATGCTACCTAGCATAATCTTGATCATGTAATCTAATCATGACATGAATATTAAGATACAAATGATTCAGGGCAAAAGTCTATCAATTTGATATTAAAACAATAATACAAAGCATGCATGTATTCCATAATTGCCTTTCATAATAATGGAGCTAAAGGAAACAACCTATATACACTTAGTTGTGGTAATCATGACATGCTTATTCTTCCATGCATAGATATATCAAATAAAGATTACACCGATGCCAAACCAAGCAATTGTATCATACCTTTTCACGCGCTTCAGCATTTACAACTTCACTCAATACATGAGCGTGAGCCATGGATATAGCACTATGGGTGGAATAGAATGATGATAGGTATGGATAGGAGAAGACAAAAGTTGGGATAGTCTCACACCAACTAGGCGGATCGTTAGGCTATGGAGATGCCTTCCAATCGATATTTGTGTGAGGAGTAGGGATTGCCATGCAACTTTTGATGCACTAGAGTTTTAAGTTTACGAAAGCTCTCTACTGAAACTAAGCGGCATGTGCATCTAACTTGCTTTCTCATGAATACCTCGGGCATTTGAGGAAGCCCGTCATCATATAATACAAGCCAAGTTCTATAAGGTAAAAACAATTCACTAGTATATGAAAGTGACAAGTCATGGATACTCTCTATATGAAAAACATGGTGCTACTTTGAAGCACAAGTGTGGTAAAAGGATAGTAGTGTTCCCCCTCTCTCTTTTCCTGTCAGTTTTTGTTGTTATTTTTTGTTGGGCTCCTTTTGACCTCTTTTTTTATCCTCACAGGTAGGGGAAACACTCTAGAATGCATCAGTCTTTTATTTACTTACAACTCGATAAACTGGAAGAGTGTGACTCTATATGGATTCCTCTGTTAATGTACCAGGATGTGCAATGATCTAGCGTAGCAAAGATATCAAAAAATAACAAGCCATGAAAATACCATGATAGCTATCTTACGATCATGCAAAGCAATATGACAATGAATGCTCAAGTCATGTATATGATGATGATGGAAGTTGCATGGCAATATATCTCGGAATGGCTATGGAAATGCCATAATAGGTTGGTATGGTGGCTGTTTTGAGGAAGATATAAGGAATCTTATGTGTGATAGAGCATATCATATCACGGGGTTTGGATGCACCGGCGAAGTTTGCACCAACTCTCGAGGTGAGAAAGGGCAATGCACGGTACCGATGAGGCTAGCAATATGCGGAAGTGTGAGAGTGCGTATAATCCATGGACTCACATTACTCATAAAGAACTCATATACTTATTGTGAAAAATGCAAAGCCCTCGAAGCAAAGTATTACTCGCATGCCCCTAGGGAGGAGGTTGGGAGGAGTTAACCATCGCGCGCCCCGGTTTAGACATCACAAAGTATCAATCAATGATAAGATATGCTCCGACCTCACTGCTAATGTCACTAGCCACCACTTTACATGCGTGAGGATTTACTTGTGTAAGGACTTACTTCCCTTCACATCATTATTAATACTGAATTTTAATTCTTTTACTAGCATGCCCCAATTTTCAGGCACATTCACCCCACCTTGGTAGCTTGGAGAGAGAGGACTAAATATGTTCACCTCTGGCTTCAATATAGAGTGGACAAAGCTTTCTGGGAATACGTCACTCTATTAGCTCTCTCTTTGTAATTGTTTTATCTCCTCTTGATCTGCTTGTAAATCTCCTCCCTACCCACTACTCTTAGAGACTTGCATACTCTGTTATCTCATCCCCTTTGTGGGACACCTCCTGGGTCATCCCTTCGGGTTTTGTAACATATGATGTAAAGTTTCCAATTTTAATATAACACGGTAGGAACCTCTCCTACTGTTTCAAGATCAAAAAACCTCTATCGTAAAACTATTGTAAGGAATCAAATATATCATACTTAGTGATCTACAAGTTTTATATAGGATTTTATGACTAACCATGTGAATGACCAATTCCTTTTAACTCTCTAAATAGATATAAGTGAAGCATGAGAGTTTAGTTCTTTCTACAAAAGACATGGACACGCTCTAATAAATATAAGTGAAGCAAAAGAGCATTATACAAATAACAGTGTTCCCAATGTAGAGAAGTGAGCATGCGAACTTCAAAAGATATAAGTGAAGCGCACAAAGCATTCTATAAAGTCATACTCAAAAGATATAAGTGAAGTGCATTGAGCATTCTATAAATCAACCAAGTACTATCCCATACCAGCATGGTGCATTGCTAAAATAAAAATAAAAACACACGATGCTCCAAGAATTTACGCATATCATGTGAAAAAAACATAAACCGAGACATACCGATAATTTTCGAGGAAGAAAGATGGAATGCCTTTCGGGGCATTCCCAAGCTTAGACGCTTGAGTCTCCTTGAATATTTACTTGGGGTCCCTTGGGCATTCCCAAGCTTGAACTCTTGCCTCTCCTTATTATTCTCATATAGATACCTCCTCGGTCTTCGAACACTTCATCCACACAAAACTTAACATAATTTTTATTAAAAATGTTAGTACATATAACATCAAATCTCCGGTATCAATTCTAGAAGTGCCACTCGCAAGCCTAAAGCAAAGTGGATGGCGCTAGTGGGGGATGATCTGAAATTAGATGTTGATACTAGCTAACTGCCGCATACATGTGCAGGTGCAACAAGGTTGGTGTTGAGGGATCATGAAGGGAAAATGCTAAGGGGACAGGCGATTTGGTATGGGCATGCTGCCAACACTCTGATCATGGAGGCCATGGCCGTCCGGGGTGTCTTCAAACTGGCGTGCGACGTGGGTATTTCAAAACTCATTTTAGTCTGATGCTAAAGAAGTCGTGAAGTTCTTGAGAGATCATCATCAAGGACAATATGAGATTGCATCAATTCTCCAAGAAATTCAAGAGCTCAGTGGGGATATGGAGTTTTTCCAATTGTGTTTGTTGGTCATGAAGCCAATATAGGTGCACATTTGTGTGGTAATCAAGCTTCAGCTAGTAGGACTAGGTGCTTATGGATACATTATGTTCCTAGTTTCTTAGTTGATTGCCGGTTGAATGACTGTAATCCCGCTGGTTAAAGGAGGTTCTTAAGTTGCAAACAAATGCTAGTTGTAACAAAGGGAATCAACTTTCCTATGTACTGTAGAGTGGTACTAACTGGGCTGGACGGAGAGGAAGATAAGGTAGAGATCCATGGTGGTCCCACATGGAAGATAATCATGTTGCGGTTATCTTCACGTGTCCCATTTTCTTCGGCCGGAATCCACCCCTCCTAGCGCTCGTATACCAGGGTCGTTGCACAAAACTTGATATTTCAATTTTTTTTATTTTGCTCTGTGTTTTTTAACAAAAGCGAGCAAGTGGCAGTTGTGTTGTACAGAAGCACGGGAGTAAGAATTGGGGTCAAAAGATCTGGGGAGACGCGGCACTACACAACAAACACAACTGTAACCTCTCACACACAATCTGTGAGGGTGAGGCGCCACCCATCCCATCCACACCCCATCCCATCCACTCCCCTGCCCCCTTTTAAATTACTCTGGCATGCGACCATATCATCCATCAATGTCTCCTTGGCAGCAACGCGTACGGTGTTGACGTGCCGCTGCCGCTCTACTGGAAGGAAGGAAGGCATGCGGAGTCATCCGCGCGGCCGTGTGGTAGCTGTGGTGGATGGCAAGTGATGTGTATGATTCCCCTATGCTCTGCCGTATTATTGAGATGCAGACCAATGCTAGATGAACTCTAAATGTGCTCTGTTACTGATTAGTCATTCTTGTCTCGGAGCTAGATAGTACCCGCATGATTCATTTCGAAGAAAAAACTCTGCGTCGATTATTGTATTTAGCCCTAGTTTTCCTCGCAGGACACCATTTGTGCCATGAATAGAAACGAGTACGCGAGGGAGGGAGACAACAACGAGGTATGATTTCCAAACAATTTTTGGAACAGGGCAAATTAAAATAAGGATTCTATACCAAATGTTCATCTAAAATTATTTTAGCATACTACATTAATGACTTTAATTTCTATTATTTAGTGGACCAACCACATAAGAACGTTGTGTAATATTAATTATGTCATTATTTTTTAATCATTTTAATGTTTGTTACTAAAAAAATCAACTCTGCGTTTTTTTATGTTTTAACTGAACTTGTGTTTAAATATAAGTTGAAAATCGTATAAATGATATAGTACGTATTTATTTGGGTTATGTCTGCATGTACACATATTTTAATATTATCAAATATCATTTTAGAGATCTCTAGAGGTGTATTGTCTAACTAATATCTTAACGATGGTTTCTAGTATATTATCTCTATCTCTACTTTATTTCTCTTCTTTATTTACTTAAACTAGGAAATTTTCCATGCGTTGCAATGGGACATACTACGCTACGGAACAAACACAATGTCCATGAATCAAGATTATTTAATTTACCAGATCATAATATGTATCTAGCGCAAATACCCCCATGAAGAATTACAGTGCGCGATAATGATACACCCAGTTGGATCGGCTCACGTCCGGTTCATGTTCGTGGATGGCACAGATCATGGTGTGCATAGCCAACAACAACAATATGTCGATGGACAATGTCTATGGGGGTGGCGTAATCTAGATTAGTAGACAGATGCGAGTAATTGAAAAATCTCTCAACGAGCATGATGTAGTCTTACGTTTTTGTGTAGATTGAATGTTGAAATGCGTCCTCCATGATGCACGGTTCGAGCTCTTCGTCGACGGAATAGATTCTACTCGTTGATGCGGTGTTCGTGGTGCGAGAAACGTTCCAGTGAGCTACTGAGCTCTGATACATCAAGAATGATAATGATGTCCGGTGATGAGATAAGATGACAACTTAGGCAAAGCTATGTTTGTGAAAGAAGTAGAGCATATAGGATAGGGTAGGAGGTGTGGTATTGTTGCGTACGTGTTTGTGGTTTGCATGCCGTTTAGCTAGATTGCTGGAATTAGTTATACAAGAGTCCCATCGGACCATATATGCCCGTGCAACAGTCGGGGCACGAGGATCATGGCAGACGGGCGGCAAGGTGAGATCCCGTAACCCAATATTGTAATAGAAAAGTAGATAATATATGTCCACATCATATCTAGAAGTAATTATGAATAGTGTTACTTAATTGGCATGAACAAAACACATTGCACATCTATTTCTTATGTGCATAGAAAATAAGTAAAAAATGGCCTCACCAATTAGTACAATATAAATCGCGTGTGGATAAGCAAAACAAAAGCAAATGAAAAATTAGTAGAAAATGCATACGTATAGGTTTTTGTTTCCAAGCACATCATATGTACAATATTTTTAAGAGGGGCGAGTCGTCAAATCCACATCATCGAGCAGCCGAGCGGCATCCTTAATCATTGCAACAGAGCTAACGTTGCAGAAAACTTTGCAATAAAGGTTGTGTTGTAAAAAATCTTTGCAACAGAGACCGTGTTGCAGAATCTATTTTTGCAACATAGATCATGTTATAGAAAACCCTCTCGCCTCATGCATTGCAACAACCATTATGTTTCAGAAACATAACCTTTTTTGCAATGCATGGAATTCCATTTGAGAGAGAATCAAAAGGAGAGAGCACCCATTGCCACAACGATTATGTTTCAGAAACATCATCGATGTTGCCATCCATCAAATCTCAGTTGAGAGACAATCGGAGGAGAACGCAGCATGAGAGCTTCGGAGGGAGCTCGTGTGTTGAGAGAGGGAGAGAGGGGTAAGGAGAGAGGAAGAGGGAAGGACAAAGGGGCTGGCGAGCGCAAGTCGGTAGCAGCTCTATCAATGGTGAATCCATTATGGTAGGTAGTGAGAAGAGAGAGACTGTAAGAACGTAGATGACAGATGATAATGAGTGGCTGAGACGGATTGAGTTTTTGACAAAGAGATAAGGGACGAGGATAAAGATGGTGTGAGGACCCCATAAGGACACGATGCGTGGATCTTGCCTCATCCAACGACGCACCGAGCGGCGGATCAAACAAGCGATCGGTCGGCTGATGCTAATATTTACCCTGGAAGCTCAGATCATGGAGAGAGTACCTCATCATCTTGTATTGTTCGGTCGGCTATCGAGCGTGTGATCTGATCTTCATGTATGAGTAGTTCGGTAAGGTGTAATACGGTGTAGCGCAGCGTTTGTCTCAGAGCTTTCAGTGTTTTCTTTTGGTAGCGTAGTCGTGTGCGTTCTGTGTGTTTCGTATTTTCAGAGATTGGCTCCTTAAGGAGGGTACCTCACCATCTTGTATCGCTCGGCTGTGTATTCTGTTCGGTTGTTGCTTTATATATAAAACGGGGCAAAGTCTGTTTCGAGTAAGTAAATTATTCCTTGCGATTCTGTCTGCATATCACCTTTGTACGTGGCATGTAGGGGAGCGAGGATGTGAAGAGGCACCTAGTTCTTGGGAGATATGGGTTTTCGTCCCCGTGCCCTTTTCTCAGTCACCTTCTGTTTTCTGCTGGCAACAATGACTTCCTGCACGTTGGGCGGCGTCACGCGAGGCGTTATGTCCTAAGCATGATTGACCTGCTGATCACGTTGGAGGAGAAGCCCACGTAGGCCATCTACTCCACGGTCCTCGCCGCCATGACAGTCGCCAACTTTCTGGGCAAGAACTAGAAGAAAACTAGTTCGACTGGGCATCATCATCATCATAACACCAGTGACAATACTCATGCTAATCCCTTGCCTATTATTGAGATAAATACACTCGTGGTCACTGTATTTGAAGCAAAAACACGAAACGGTCACTGGACTTCAGAATACGGTCGTTACGATCATTTATACGCGAAGCGGTGATTATACAGTTATTGAAGCGTTTTTTTCTTTCAAATCAAGAGCTTTATATAGATCAACCAGCTGGATTACAATCCCTTCATTACACAAGCCGTAAGGAAGGATGGAATATAATTTATCCAAAGACAACGTCTTCTAAAGGAACTACAATGCTTAGCACACACAGATTACAATGCTTAGCACATAGATGTGCGAGTTCATTTGCTTCTCTCGATACAAAAACCAGCCACAGTTCCTGAAAATTCCTGCATAACATCGTATTGCATTCTGTTGACTTGTTAAATGGTCTACGTGGTATTGTGTTGACCGGTCAAATAATCTATGTGGCAAATATTATAGTGGAACCCTTCTGTCAGTGGGTTAAATAAGAGAAACAAAAACGCCGATGAGGGGATTCGAACAAGAGCCATGGCGCACTAGCTAAGCAAGAGGAACTGCTGGACCAGATGAACCAACTTGACATTTCGTACGCGCTTTTGTTTTTATATACAATACCATACACGCAAGGCGAGTGCTAGGCGCCGTACTGCCGGCCCAATTCTCGGCCGGTCACGGCGCGAGCGTTGGATACGAACACTTTTGGCCATCCGATCAGGTGTTTGTATCGTTTTGTTTTAAGAAAATCACACCTCAAAAAAACGCACGGGAAACATGGAGCAGCGGTTGTCGTCGAGATCGCCATGGATGAGTCGCGACCAACCTCGAAGCACAGCCCCCCTCACCGCTGGTCGCCGTCTATGCTGCCCTCGCCGCCGGTCGCCGTCCACGCCGCCGGTCGCCGTCCTTCCCGTCGATCGCCTTCCTCGCCCTCCTTGGAGTTTGGAGCATATGCCCTCGCCGCCGTCCTAGCACCGCCGTATTGTCGTGGTAGCAGCAGGACGCCGCAATACCGATGACCGTCGTCTCCGACGCCGACGATTGCTTGTTGCAGCATCCAGTGCAGAGTCGTAGTATCATCGCTTGCCGGATGTAGCTTCGAAGGATGTCGCTTCCAGCATCTGCAATCACCGGTAGTAGCAAAAACGCCGACGTCACGCCGTCATTGCTGCCGGATGTAGCATCGAAGGAGCCCTGCTCCAGCACCTGCATACAACGGTAGTAGCAAATAAAATGCACGGTAGTAGCAAAACATCATCGTCCGCCTTAGTAGCAAAAATGCCGGCAGTAGCAAAAACCGCCGATGTGGCATTTATGAACACCGGTTCCAGCTCGCCGGAAAACGGTTGGAACATCCCAGCCACAGGAGGGCGTCTTGCAGCTCCACCAGACCGCGGTTGCAGCTCCGTTGGACTACGGTTCCAGCTCTTGTGGCCACGGTTGCAGCTGCCCATGCCCGGTTGCAGCACGCCACGCTGGCGGCCATGTCTCCCCTTGCCATGGCTTTGCAGCATGTTTGCTCGTCGGTTGTAGCAAAAATTGGTGTCGGTTGTAGCACGGCTAGCAGGAGTGCGTGACAAACGCAATGTCGACTCACTCGCCGTCGGCGTAGCTCGCCGTCTCGGTTGCCGGCGAGGGTGCATGGGTGTGTGTGCGCGTGCAGCACGCGGGTGTACTTGGACGTTCGGGGAGGTGGTAACCATCGCTAGTGCTGCTAGCCGGAGGTGCAAGACAAGAAAGTAGAAAAATGATTGGCTGTGAGAGAATAAGGCCGCACGTGCTAAGAGGATAAGGCAGCGCCTGCCCAGCGAGGCCGCGAGACGCTCGATTGAAAAGCAATCAGACGGCATGCACGCGTCCGGCCGAAGACTGGGTCGGACTGCCTGTTATAAACGTTTCCCTACACGCAATGAACAGAAACGACACAAGCAGTAAGCAAACACTTATATACACGCGCATACACTCATCCCTATGAGCACATCCGAGAGACTGAGTCGACATATCATCTTGAAATTTACGAAGTCACCTGGTCGTCGACGGGAACGTCTCCTTCCACTGAATGCGCATCGTCGAAAATCCTAAAATAAAATCAGGAATAAATGCGAGCACCAGGACTTGAACCCTGATGGACCGAGGATACCACAGTCTATCTAACCATCTAACCACAGATTGATTCACGACACAAGCAGTTCTTCAAGAATAAAACATGCACATATTTCGGACTGCAATATAGATGGCGATACATTTAGAAAATTATTTTACATGGATTCTTTTATTCCGGACGGAGGCACATGAGTTGCCGTGAATATTTTTTGCTGGTGGATTCTTTTATGTGGCACATGCTTGAGTGCATGCGTGCATGTGTGTCATTTATAATCAATAAATGTAGCTTCTACATTTCGTCATAGTAGGTCGTTGGCTCAGTTGGCTGGCGAGCCTTGATGAGAGGACATGATTTCGAACATCCATCCGTGCAAAATTATTTTATTAGGTTTACTTTATTTGTTCTGCGCATTGATAGGTGAAACCCACAGGACAGACAGAAACGCGCGATGACCCTCACCACTAGGCTCCTTGTGTTAACTGCATGCATGCTTTTTTTAAGGGGGTGAACTGCATGCATGCTTGTGTATATAAAAGCAAGCGCCTCAATGAAAATAATCGATGCGACTGGGGCGCTCGCTACGGGCGCGCGCCCTCACGCGCGAGGGCCGGCACGCACTGTTTTTGTTTCTCTGACCGTCTACATCCGGACTCCGCATACCCCTCTCAAACGTCCGGACAGACCGTCCGGTCAGTGACCGGTACCCTTCATATCCAGCCCAAATATAGGGCGGTCCGGGAACGCCCGCCTCGTAGGCCCGGCCCACCATTGACCCCACCGCTGTCCCACAAAAGACCCCACTCCGAGCGCCTTGCTTCGAACCCTAGCTCACTCTCTCTTCCCTCATCTCCTTTCCCTCTGTCTCCTCCTCTCACTCTTCGTGCCCGATCCCATCGAGTAGAATGTCGAGCGCCGGCAGCCGCTCCGACGACTCCGAGGAGCTGGCCCTCCGCATCGCCTTGGAGCGGTCCAAGGTGGAGACCGGCGACATCTCCGGATCTGAAGCTACGCCGCAGCTCCTGCGCCGGCGGAGCGTAGATGCCGGAGCTGGACCCTCCCGGCCCACGCGTAGCTCCGGCAGGGCTGCACAGGCTGCACCGGCCCCGCGCCGTGTCCCCACCCCGCCGGCCGCTGCTCCACGCGGGCAGCGTTGGGTCCTAGTGCCTGCGCCGCCGGCCCCGGCCCGCATGCGCACTCCGGAATCGGAGGCGCGTGCTGCCCGCCATGAGAGGCAGCAGACACTAGGACGAGAGGAAGCGGAGCAGTCCGCCGCCACCACTGCGGGATGCCGGCGGAGCCCGACGAGGACAAACGCCTCCTTGCATGGGTGTACCGCCGGTCCTTCACGACGGCGGAGACGGACGCTCAGCGCCTCGGACGGAAGAATGCGAAGGCGCTCCAGCTTGCTATTGAGCAGTCGGAGTGCGAGGCCAAGGAGGCAGCGAAGGAGAAGGCTCGACTGGCACGGTTGAAGCGGGAAAAGGACAGGGCGGTCCGGCGGATGAAGGGGCTCATCGTCCTCTCCGACGACGACTCCGACGACAGCGACAACGGAAGCTCCTCCGACGACGACCAAGACCCTCCGCCAGCCGCGGACGGCTACAGCTGCGTCGACGATCCAAAGGGCAAAGGTCCGGCGAGGAAGTGGTGATGTGCCCCCTCCCCCTCCTCATTTTAAAATAGTTTTTAGGTGATGATGAACTATGTCCTGTGAACTCGATGATCTTTTGGATGATGATGGATGCAACTCGATGATCTTTTGGGTGATGATGGATGTCCGTTTGCCGCAAATCTTGTGTTCATTTGCTTTCGATTTTATTGTCCGATGTTTGATCACGTAGATTATTTCGACGTGCATGTGTAGTATGGATATAGGGCGCCGGACATGAGATACGTGGATGTGGAGAGGGAAATTTGAGGCGTGACCGGTCAGTGTTCGCGGACGCGCCCGGGCGCGTCCGCAGGCGTTTGAGGGACCGGATTTGCAAGGTCCACCTGTAGATGCTCTTAGTTAACTTCTTGACCCACTGGCCCAGTGCAATATTTGCCACATAGATTATTTGACCAGTCAACAGTAGACCATTTGACTAGTTAACAGAGTGCACACTAGTAGAAAACAGACCTTTCGTCCGGAGCTCTAGTCCCGGCCGGGTTTGGGCCCGGGACTAATGTGAGCATTAGTCCCGGTTCCAACGGTTAGGAGTGGACGGGGGCACGGCCAGGATTAGTCCCGGTTCAAATGGGACCTCTAGTCCCGGTTGGTATCAGTCTCGGTTGGTGATACCAACCGGGACTAAAGGGGTTGCGACCGGCTGTGGCCCCTGCGAGCCCCTTTAGTCCCGGTTGGTATCACTAACCGGGACTAGAGTAGACCTTTAGTCCCGGCTGGTATATCCAACCGGGACTAAAGTATTCCCTATATAAAGCTACTCCGTCTAGCCCGAGTCCAAGCTTTCTCTCCTCTCTATTTTCCTTCCCCAAGATCGAGTTCATCCTCCATTTTTGCCAAGATTTGTCAAGATTGGCGGCACCCCATCTATCCAAGGGTTCTAATAGGTTAGCAACTTCATCCTTTCATCTCTCATTGCTAGTTTAGCTCGTTTCATGCTCTATAAGTATAGTGATTTGTGGGTTTTAGTTTGGGAGTAATTATGTGGGAGTTTTATTTGATTTATATGCAATTTGAGCTCAAATTAACTTCTTAGTTAGCATATGTGTAGGCGTGGTTTACTGAGTGCCTTCCCATCCCCGTCCTCACCATCGTCGATCGCCCGCGCCGTCCCGTCGCCGGCACCACCTTGGTGAGCCTCTTGTTCTTATCCTTTTTGTAAAAAAAATCTTATTTGTATGATTTAGATAGTTACTTGTATAATTTTCTTACTTGTATGATTATTTGTTATATATAGTGCCATGGTTTTGATATCCGTCCCCGTCGGCCCTCGTCCGGTTTATGATTCGGATGTGGTATATTATCTTTTATAACTATTTGTTTCATTTCGTGTTTATGACAATTATGCCCATCAAGTTGACATAGATATTTTTATCTAGGAGGTATGTGAACCAGAAATTGCAACCGACCCTCTTGTCGAGAAGTTAAATTTAGTTGAAAAAGAAAATGATTATTTGATTTTTTTTGAAAAGAATTGAAGAAGAGAAGATGAAATTGGAGTTGTATGTTTGATACTTGTGATCTGCGTTGGGTTTTCCGTGAAGAGGAACGGGTTATCGCAGCACAATGTGGGTAAGTATTTTCCTTAGTTATTAAACCAAGGTTTATCGAACCAATAGGAATATCAATTCTCAACTGTCTTCAGCGGCTGCACACAAAAGAGCAAACAACTTGCACCCAACGCTGGCAAGAGGGTTGTCAATCCCCTTTGTCTCGTTATTTGCAAGCAAGTGAGTTGTGTAGATAATTATAAATTGCAAAATAAAATAAAAGAAAATAAATGGCAGCGAGGTAATAGTAGCGTTTGTAAATGTATAAGTGAGTAGACCCGGGTCCGTAGTTTTCTCTAGTGGCATCTCTCATAAAAATACCATACGGTGGGTAAACAAATTACTGTTGGGAAATTGATAGAAAAGCGGATAGTTATGCGATTTTCACGGCAATGATCTTGTATATATAGGCATCACATCCATAAACAAATAGGCCGACTCCTGCCTGTACCTATTACTATTACTCCACTCATCGACCACTATCCAGCATGCATCTAGAGTATTAAGTAAAACAGAGTAATGCATGGAGAACGATGACATGATGTAGACAAAGTAAACTCAAGCAATATGAATAAACCCCATCGTGTTATCCTTAGTAGCAACAACACAAAGACGCAACTTGTCCCCTTCTGTCACTTGGATATAGAAACTCGTCAGGTTGAACCTACTACAACACACCTCTCTCACTGAAGAAATATCAATCTATTGGAAATATGCCCTAGAGGAAATAATAAATTAGTTATTATCATATTTCCTTGTTCATGATAAACGTTTATTATCCATGCTATAAATGTATTGATTGGAAACTCAATTACATGTGTGGGTACATAGACAAACAATGTGTCCCTAGTAAGCCTCTAGTTAAACTGGCTCGTTGATCAAAGATGGTGAAGGTTTCCTAGCCATAGACATGAGATGTCATTTGATAACGGGATCACATCATTAGGAGAATGATGTGATGGACAAGACCCAAACTATGAACATAGCATATGATCGTGTCAGTTTATTGCTATTGTTTTCTGCATGTCAAGTATCTGTTCCTATGACCATGAGATCATGCAACTCACTGACACCGGAGGAATACCTTGTGTGTATCAAGCGTCACAACGTAACTGGGTGACTATAAAGATGCTCTACAGGTATCTCCGAAGGTGTCTGTTGAGCTGGCATGGATCGAGACTGGGATTTGCTACTCCGTATGACGGAGAGGTATCTCAGGGCCCACTCGGTAATACAACATCACAATAAGCCTTGCAAGCAATGTGACTAAAGTGTTAGCCACGGGTTCTTGTATTACGGAACGAGTAAAGAGACTTGCCAGTAACGACATTGAACTAGGTATAGAGATACCGACGATCGAATCTCGGGCAAGTAACATACCGAAGAAACAAAGGGAACAGCATACGGGATTAACTGAATCCTTGACATAGAGGTTCAACCGATAAAGATCTTCGTAGAATATGTAGGAACCAATATGGGCATCCAGGTCCCGCTATTGGTTATTGACCGTAGAGGTGTCTCGGTCATGTCTACATAGTTCTCGAACCCGCAGGGTCTGCACACTTAACGTTCGGTGACGTTTCGGTAGTATTGAGTTATGTATGGTGGTGACCGAAGGTTGTTGGGAGTCCCGGATCAGATCCCGGACGTCATGAGGAGCTCCGGAATGGTCCGGAGGTAAAGATTGATATATAGGAAGTCCCGTTTTGGTCACCGGAAAAGTTTCGGGCATTTCGGTAGTGTACCGGGAGTGCCGGGAGGGTACCGGGGGACCATCGGGAGGGGCCTTTCGCCCCAAAGGGTCTCATGGGATGTGGGAGGAGTCAAACCAGCCCCTGGTGGGCTGGCCGAACCCCCCACTAAGGCCCATGCGGCTAGGGGTGGGAAAACCCAAAGGTGGAAAGGGTTTCCAAGTGGGGGAGGAGGAATCCTACTCCTAGTAGGATTGGAGTTGGACTCCTCGACCTCCCCACTTCGGCCGCACTAAAGGGGCAGCCCTAGGGGCGCCGGCCTCCCTCCCCTTCCTCCTATATATACTAGAGGGAGAGAGGGCAAAAGGACTTCAACCCAAAAAGGCCATAGTGCAGCCCTCTCTCCCGATAGATTGATTCCTCTAGTTTTCAGCTGCGCTTAGGCGAAGCCCTGCTGGAATAGTTCCACCACCACCGCTGCCGCGCCGTCGCGCTGCCAGAGAACTCATCTACCTTTCCACTCCCTCTTGCTGGATCAATAAGGCGGAGATTGTCATCGAGCTGTACGTGTGCTGAACGCGGAGGTGTCGTCCGTTCGGCGCTAGATCGGAAGGATCATGATTGGATCGCGGGACGGATCGTGATGGGATCGCGGGACGGATCGTGATTGGATCACGGGACGGATCATGGTGAGATCGCGGGACGGCTTGCGATTTGGATCGCGAAGACGTTCGACTACATCAACCGCGTTTCTTAACGCTTCCCGCTTAGCGATCTACAAGGGTATGTAGATCCACTCTCCCTCTCGTAGATGCTCATCACCATGGATAGATCTTGCGTGTGCGTAGGAAATTTTTTGTTTCCCATGCAACGTTCCCCAACAGTGGTATCAGAGCTAGGTCTACGTGTAGATGAGATCACGAGTAGAACACAAAGGAGTTTGTGGGCGTTGATGTTCAGATTGCTCCCTCCCTTGGTCTTTTCTTGATTCAGCGGTATTGTGGGATGAAGCGGCCCAGACCAACATTACTCGTACGCTTACGAGAGACCGGTTCCATCAACTGACATGTAACTTCATTGCATAAAGATGGTTGGCGGGTGTCTGTTTCTCCCACTTTAGTTGGATCGGAAACGACAAAGGCGGTCCTTGAGAAGGTTGAATAGCAATTTGCGTATCACCGTTGTGGTTTTTGCATATGTAAGAATTGTTCTTGCTAGATACCCGTAGCAGCCACGTAAAACATGCAACAACAATTAGAGGATGTCTAACTTGTTTTTGCAGGGTATGTTGTGATGTGATATGGCCAATTACATGATGAGATATATGTGATGTATGAGATGATCATGTATTGTATAGAATATCACGACTTGCATGTCGATGAATACGGCAACCGACAGGAGCCATAGGGTTGTCTTTAATTATTTTCGCCGTTTTGCTTTACTTTATCGCTATGAGTTAGCAATAGTCGTAGAAGCAACAGTTGGCGCGACAACTTCATGGCGACACATTGATGGAGATCAAGATGATGGAGATCATGGTGTCATGCCGGTGACGATGGAGATCATGCCGGTGCTTTGGAGATGGAGATCAAAAGCACAAGTTCATGGCCATATCATGTCACTGATGATTTGCATGTGATGTTAATCCTTTTCTGCATCTTATTTTGCTTAGGACGACGGTAGCATTATAAGGTGATCCCTCACTTAAATTTCAAGATAAAATTGTGTTCTCCCCGAGTGTGCACCGTTGCGAAAGTTCGTCGTTTCGAGACACCACGTGATGATCGGGTGTGATAGACTCTACGTTCGCATACAACGGGTGCAAGCCCGTGTTGCACGTGCGGAACACTCGGGTTAAACTTGACGAGCCTAGCATTTACGGACATGGCCCCGGAACACAAGAGACCGAAAGGTCAAACATGAGTCATATAGTAGATATGATCAACATGAAGATGTTCACCATTGAAACCACCTCAACTCACGTGATGATCGGACTTGAGTTGGTGAATTTGGATCATGTGACACTCGAATGACCAGAGGGATGTCAATTTGAGTGGGAGTTTTTTTAAGTAATATGATTAACTAAACTCATTATGATGAACATAGTCAAAATGTCTTTGCAAATTATGTTGTAGATTACTAGCTCGCGCTGTAGCTCCCTTGAATTTTTATATGTTCGTAGAGAAATAGAGTTGAAAGATGATGGTAGCAATAATGTGGACTGGGTCCATGATCTGAGGATTGTCCTCATTGTTGCATAGAAGGCTTATGTCCGTAATGCACCGCTCGGTGCGCCACCCCCTCAAGCGTCGTCTGTAGATGTTGTGAACATCTAACAAGCATGTTCTGATGACTACTTGATAGTTCAGTGCGTCATGCATTACGGCTTAGAATTGAGGCTCCAAAACGTTTTGACCGTCACGGAACATATGAGATGTTCTAAAAGCTGAAATTGGGATCTCAGGCTCGTGCCCGTGTTGAGAGGTATGAGACCTCCAACAAGATTCTTTGCCTGCAAGATGAACGAGAATAGCTCAATCGGTGAGCATGTGCTCAGATTGTCTGGGTGCTACAATCTCTTGAATCGAGTGGGAGTTGATCTTCCAGATAAGATAGTGATTGATATAGTTCTCCAAGTCACTGTCACTAAGCTACTAGAGCTTCGTGATGAACTATAAAATGCCAGGGATGGAAATAATGATCCCTGATCTATTCGCGATGTTTGACACCGCGAAGGTAGAAATCAAGAAGGAGCATCAAGTGTTGATGGTTAGTAAAACCACTAGTTTCGAGAAGGGCAAGGGCAAGGAGGGAAACTTCATGGATGGCAAGTCAGTTGCTGCTCCAGTGAAGAAACCCAAGGTTGAACCCAAACCCGAGACTAAGTGCTTCTATTATGAGGAGAACGGTCGCTGAAGCGGAACAACCCTAGATACTTGGTAGATAAGAAGGTTGGCAACGTCGACAGAAGTATATTTGATATACGTGTTATTGATGTGTACCTTACTAGTACTCCTAGTAGCACCTGGGTATTGGATACCGGTTTGGTTGCTAAATGTTAGTAACTCGAAATAAAAGCTACGGAATAAACGGAGGCTAGCTAAGGGTGAGGTGACTATGAGTGTTGGAAGTGTTTCCAAGGTTGATGTGATCACCATCGCACGCTCTCTCTACCTTCGGGATTAGTGATGAACCTAAATAAATGTTATTTGGTGTTTGCGTTGAGCAGGAACGTGATTAGATCATGTTTATTGTAATACGGTTATTCATTTAAGTTAGAGAATAATGATTATTCTGTTTTCATGAATAATACCTTCAATGGTCATGCACCCAATGAGAATGGTTTATTGAATCTTGATCGTAGTAATACACATGTTCATAATATTAATGCCAAAAGATACAAAGTTAATAATGATAGTACCACATACTTGTGGCACTGCCGCTAAATGTCATATTGGTGTAAAATGCATGGAGAAACTCCATGCTGATGGATCTTTGGACTCATTCGATTTCGAATCGGTTGAGACATGCGGACCATGCCTCATGGGCAAGATGACTAAGACCCTATTTTCCAGTATGATGGAGCGGGCAAGTAACTTATTGGAAATAATACATGTTGATGTATTCGGTCCAATAAGTGTTGTAGCGTGCGGTGGATATCGTTATTTTCCTACCTTCACTGATGATTTGAGTAGAGATGGGGATATTTACTTAATGAAACACAAGTCTGAAACGTTTGAAAAGTTCAAACAAAATCAGAGTGAAGTTTGAGATCATCGTGACAAGAAGATAAAATGTCTGCGATATGATCGTGGAGGTAAATATCTGAGTTACGAGTTTGGTATACAACTTAAGACAATGTGGAAGTTGTTTCACAACTCACGCCACCTGGAAAACCATAGTGTGATGGTGTGTCCGAACGTCGTAGTCGTGCTCTATTGGATATGGTGCGAACTACGATGTCTCTTATCGATTTGCCACTATCGTTTTGGGGTTATGCATTAGAGACAACTACATTCACTTTAAAAGGGGAACCATCTAAGTCCGTTGAGATGACACTGTATGAATTTTGGTTTGGCGGAAACCTAAGCTGTCATTTCTTAATGTTTGGGCTACGACGCTTGTGTGAAAAAGGGTTTTCACCTAATGAGCTCGAACCCAAAGCGGACAAATGCAGCTTCATAGAATACCCTAACATAACAGTTGGGTAAACCTTCTATCTTAGATCCAAGCACAAAGTGTTTGTTGCTAAAACGGGTCCTTTCTCGAGAAAGAGTTTCTCTCGAAAGAATTGAGTGGGAGGAAGATAGAACTTGATGAGGTTGTTGAACCTTTGTTTCAACCAGAGAGTAGCGCAGCGCAGAAAGTTGTTTCTGTGGAGCCTACGTGAGTTGAAGAGGAAGTTAATGATGATGATCATGAAGCTTTGGGTCAAGTTACTATCGAACCTCATAGGTCGACAAGGACGCGTACTGCTCCTGAGTTGTACGGCAACCCTGTCTTAGAGGTCATGTTGTTGGACAACGATGAACCTACGAGCTATGGAGAAGCGATGATGGGCCCGGATTCCGAGAAATGGTTAGAGGCCATTAAATCCGAGATGAGATCCATGTATAAAAACAAAGTATGGGCTTTGGAAGTATTACCTGAAGGGCGAAAGGTCATTCAGAACAAATGGATCTTTGAAAGGAAGACAGACGCGGACGGTAATGTCACCGTCTATAAAGCTCGACTTGTGGCAAAGGGTTTTTCACAAGTTCAAGGAGTTGACTACGATGAGACTTTCTCACCCGTAGCGATGCTAAAGTCTGTTGGAATTATGTTAGCAGTTGCTGCATTTTTCGATTATGAAATCTGACAGATGGATGTCAAAACAGATTTTCCTTAATGGTTTCCGTGAGGAAAGGTTGTATGTGATACAACCAGAAGGTTTTGTCAGTCCTAAGGATGCTAAAATGTATGCAAACTCTAGCGATCCTTCTATGGACTAGAGCAAGCATCTCGGAGTTGGAATATCCGCTTTGATGAGGTGATCAAAGTTTTTGGGTCTATACAAAGTTTATGAGAAACTTGTATTTACAATAAAGTGAGTGGGAGCACTATAGAATTTCTGATAAGTATATGTGGATGACATATTGTTGATCGGAAATGATGTAGAATTTCTGGAAAGCATAAAGGGTTGTTTGAAAAGGAGTTTTTCAAAGGAAAACCTGGAAAGAAGCTAATTAAATGTTGGGCATCAGGATCTATAGAGATAGATCAAGACGTCTGATAAAACTTTCAATGAGTACATACCTTGACAAGATTTTGAAAGAGTTCAAAATGGGTCAGTCAAAGAAAGAGTTCTTGCCTGATTTGTAAGGTGTGGAGTTGAGTGAGACTCAAAGCTCGACCACGGCAGAAGAAAGAGAAAGGACGAAGGTCGTCCCCTATGCCTTAGCCATAGGCTCTATATAGTATGCCATGCTGTGTACCGCACCTGTGTGTGCCTTGCCATGAGTCTGTCAAGGGGTACAAGAGTGATCCAGGAGTGGATCACTGGACAGCGGTCAAAGTTATCCTTAGTAACTAGAGGACTAAGGAAGTATTTCTCGATTATGGAGGTGATAAAGGGTTCGTCGTAAAGGGTTACGTCGATGCAAGCTTTAACACCAATCTGGATGACTCTGAGTAGCAATCCGGATACGTATAGTGGAGCAGCCATTTGGAATAGCTCCAAGTGGAGCGTGGTAGCATCTGCAGTACGACATATAGATTTGCAAAGAACACACGGATCTGAATGTTGCAGACCGTTGACTAAAGACCTCTCTCACATGCAAAGCATGATCGAACCCCAGAACTCATTGGGTGTTAGATTCATAACAATGTAAATCACATGGTGATGTGAACTAGATTATTGACTCTAGTGCAAGTGGGAGACTGTTGGAAATATGCCCTAGAGGCAATAATAAATTAGTTATTATCATATTTCCTTGTTCATGATAATCGTTAATAACCATGCTATAATTGTATTGATTGGAAACTTAATTACATGTGTGGGTACATAGACAAACAATGTGTCCCTAGTAAGCCTCTAGTTAAACTGGCTCGTTGATCAAAGATGGTGAAGGTTTCCGAGCCATAGACATGAGATGTCATTTGATAATGGGATCACATCATTAGGAGAATGATGTGATGGACAAGACCCAAACTATGAACATAGCATATGATCGTGTCAGTTTATTGCTATTGTTTTCTGCATGTCAAGTATCTGTTCCTATGACCATGAGATCATGCAACTCACTGACACCGGAGTAATACCTTGTGTGTATCAAACGTCACAACGTAACTGGGTGACTATAAAGATGCTCTACAGGTATCTCCGAAGGTGTCTGTTGAGCTGGCATGGATCGAGACTGGGATTTGTTACTCCGTATGACGGAGAGGTATCTCAGGGCCCACTCGGTAATACAACATCACAATAAGCCTTGCAAGCAATGTGACTAAAGTGTTAGCCACGGGATCTTTTATTACGGAACGAGTAAAGAGACTTGCCGGTAACGAGATTGAACTAGGTATAGAGATACCGACGATCGAATCTCGGGCAAGTAACATACCGAAGAAACAAAGGGAACAGCATACGGGATTAACTGAATCCTTTACATAGAGGTTCAACCGATAAAGATCTTCGTAGAATATGTAGGAACCAATATGGGCATCCAGGTCCCGCTATTGGTTATTGACCGTAGAGGTGTCTCGGTCATGTCTACATAGTTCTCGAACCCGCAGGGTCTGCACACTTAACGTTCGGTGACGTTTCGGTAGTATTGAGTTATGTATAGTGGTGACCGAAGGTTGTTCGGAGTCCCGGATCAGATCCCGGACGTCATGAGGAGCTCCGTAATGGTCCGGAGGTAAATATTGATATATAGGAAGTCCCGTTTTGGTCACCGGAAAAGTTTCGGGCATTTCGGTAGTGTACCGGGGGACCATCGGGAGGGGCCTTTCGCCCCAAAGGGTCTCATGGGCTGTGGGAGGAGTCAAACCAGCCCCTGGTGGGCTGGCCGAACCCCCCACTAAGGCCCATGCGGCTAGGGGTGGGAAAACCCAAAGGTGGAAAGGGTTTCCAAGTGGGGGAGGAGGAATCCTACTCCTAGTATGATTGGAGTTGGACTCCTCCACCTCCCCACTTCGGCCGCACCAAAGGGGCGGCCCTAGGGGCGCCGGCCTCCCTCACCTTCCTCCTATATATACTAGAGGGAGAGAGGGCAAAAGGACTTCAACCCAAAAAGGCCATAGTGCAGCCCTCTCTCCCGATAGATTGATTCCTCTAGTTTTCAGCAGCGCTTAGGCGAAGCCCTGCTGGAATAGTTCCACCACCACCGCCGCCGCGCCGTCGTGCTGCCAGAGAACTCATCTACCTCTCCGCTCCCTCTTGCTGGATCAAGAAGGCGGAGATCGTCATCGAGCTGTACGTGTGCTGAACGCGAAGGTGCCGTCCGTTCGGCGCTAGATCGGAAGGATCATGATTGGATCGCGGGACGGATCGTGATGGGATCGCGGGACGGATCGTGATTGGATCGCGGGATGGATCGTGATGAGATCGCGGGACGGCTCACTATTTGGATCGCGAAGACGTTCGACTACATCAACCGCGTTTCTTAACGCTTCCCGCTTAGCGATCTACAAGGGTATGTAGATCCACTCTCCCTCTCGTAGATGCTCATCACCATGGATAGATCTTGCGTGTGCGTAGGAAATTTTTTGTTTCCCATGCAACGTTCCCCAACACAATATAGTTGGCCTAACTATTTCAATAGATCGAAGAGAATTACGAAGCTATAATGATCATGAAAATAAGAATCATAATAATCAGGTTTGACTCAAATATTTTTCATGAAAAATCTGAACATAAACCCACAATTTATCGGATCCCAACAAACAGACCATACAAATGGATTACATCGGATAGATCAAGGCAAAGATGTGATGAACATAGTATTGAAGATCAAGAGAGAGAGAGAGAGAGAGATTTCCATCTAGGTACTAGCTACGGACCCGTATGTCTGTGGTGAACTACTCACACATCATCATGAGGGCAGCTAGGTTGATGAAGAGGCCCGCCCTGATCGACCCCCCCTCAGGCAGGGTGCCAGAACGGAGCTCTAGATGGGCTCCCGTCAGAACAGAGGCTTGCGGCGGCGTAACAAGTGTTTCGGGACCTCCTCTAGGGTTTTTAGAATATATGAGAATTTATAGGCCAGAGAACGAGGTTGGAGGAGCCACGAGGGAGCCACAAGCCATCAGGGCGTGCCCCCCAGGGCACGCCCTGTTGGCTTGTGGGGCCCTCGTGCGGCTCCCGGCCTCCTTCCAAAGTTTCCAGGTCTTCTTTTGGTCCAGAAAAAATCATCAAAAAGTTTCGTGGCAATTGGACTTTGTTTGGTACTGTAAACCTGAAAAGTGAAAAACATGCAGAAAACAGCAACTGGCACTGGGTCAATAGGTTAGTGCTCAAAAATATTATAAATTGGTAAATAAATGTCCAAAAAGTATCCTAGAATGACAATGTTTCAGCATGGAACAATAAAAAATTATAGATACATTGGAGATGTATCAAGCATCCCCAAGCTTAATTCCTGCTCGTCCTCGAGTAGGTAAATGATAAAAACATTTTTTTTATGTGACATGCTACCCACTATGTAATCTTTTGCATGTATGCTCATTAAGAAACGATGAATTAACAAACATTAACATATAGCAATACTTATAAGTATAAGTAACAAAATCATTAATCTTTCAAAGTATACGATCCTCAAAGAATGTTTACCCCCATTCATCTTATTATATTAGCAAGGCATGGCTCCATCTTCACCACATTAATACAAATATCAAGCACCACGGTGTCCAAGTCAGGCAATTGGATCGTACTTTTCAATATGCATCAACTTTTTATTCTTCACGCAATATATGAGTGTGAGCCATTGGGCATAGCATTTAGGTGGAATAAAAAAGGTGGTAGATAACAAAGGGGTTAAAAGTGGAGAAGATAGTCTCACATCAACTAGGCGTACCAATAGGCTATGGAGATGCCCGTCGATAGATATCGATGCAAGGAGTAGGGGTTGCCATGCAAATGATGCACCAGAGCTATAAGTGTATGAAAGTTCAACGGAAGCTAAGTGGGGTGTGCATCCAACTTGCTTGCTCATGAAGACCTCGGGCATTTTGAGGAAGCCCGTCATCGGAATATACAAGCCAAGTTTATAATGAAAAAGTGATTCCCGCTGGCATATGGAAGTGAAAAAACAAGAGACTCTCTATATGAAGAACATGGTGCCACTTTGAGGCACAAGTGTGGTAAAGGATAGTAGCAAAGTCCCTTCTCTCATTTTCTATCATTCATTCTTTTTTTTCTTTTTTTTGATGGTGGGCTCATTTGGCCTCCCCCATTTTTATTTCCTCACTGGGACAATGCTCTAACAATGATGATCATCACACTTTTATTTACTTACAACTCAATATGAGCAACTGATAGGATGATATGACTCTATATGAATGCCTCTGGCAGTGTACCAGGATGTGCATAGATCAAGCATGACATGTATAAAAAATATGATGAACGGTGGCTTTGCCACAAATACTATGTCAGCTCTATATGATCATGCAAAGCAATATGATGATGAAAGAACTATTCATGTGAAGTGACGATGGAATTTGCATGGCAATATATCTCGGAATGGCTATGGAAAAAGCCATGATAGGTAGGTATGGTGGCTGTTTGGAGGAAGATATAATGAGGCTTATGTGCAACAGAGCGTATCATGTCACGGGTTTTGGATGCACCGGCGAAAGTTGCACCGATCCTCATGGTGAGAATGGGCAATGCACGGTAAAGAAGAGGATAGCAAATATGAGGAGGTGAGATTGCGTACGTCCATGGTTTCACATTAGTCATAAAGAAATCATATACTTATTGCAAAGTTTTACTAGTCTTATCACAAATCAAATTACTGCTCGCATGCCCTGAGGAAGGAGGTTGGTAGGAGTTAACCCTCGCGCGCCTCCGACCCGAAACAACACTGGGATTTCAACGAGGAATAGAAATGCTCACACATCATCACCATGCCTTTTTATTTTTTAGACGAACAAGAAGTTACCCTCTCTTAATATCTACACTTCTACGAATCAACAATTATGAACTCACACCTTTTTCATATTACCACATCAATATCATTAACCCACAATTTCTCTATATGTGCTACATGATGGTTTTAATTATCACTCATTGAATACCTATTATTTTTGGACTAGTCTTATGACCCATGCAAATTACCGTTACTATTTATTAACTCTCAAACAAATATAAGTTAAGAGCGAGAGTGAAATTATTTCTATAAAATCTACACACCACCGTTCTCAAAAAGATATAAGTGAAGTACTAGAGCAACTGCTAAGCTCAAAAGATATAAGTGAAGCACATAGAGTATTCTAACAAATTATGATGAAGGTGTGTCTCTCTTAAATATGTGTGTCCAGCAAACAATTATTGTGGCAAACTTAAAGTAAAAACAAACAAAAGCAAACGACGCTCCAAGCAAAACTCATATCATGTGACGAATAAAAATGTAGCTCCAAGTGACATACCTATGGATTGAGACGAAAGAGGGGATGCCTTCCGGGGCATCCCCAAGCTTATATGCTTGAGTCTTCCTTATAATATTACCTTGGGCATCCCAAGCTTAGGCTCTTTCTACTCCTTATTCCGTGGTCCATCGTGATAACACCCAAAACTTGAAAACTTCAATCACACAAAACTCAACAAAACTTCGTGAGATCCGTTAGTATAAGCAACATATCAAATACTTTAGGTACTATTATAAATTGATTATTATTTCATAATTTCATAATAGGTACTGTATTCTAACTTCTCCATGGCTTATACCCCCCGATACAATCCATGGCATAATAAAAACAAGCAAACTATTGAAGCAAAAACAGATTCTGTCTAAAACAGAACAGTCTGTAGCAATATGTAGATAACCTATACTTATTTAACTCTAAATATTCTGAAAAATTAGGAAAACCTCGAAATTTTGTATATAAATACTGTGTAAAAAATTCAGATCATTATCACGCTCCACTAAAACATAAAAATTCCTGTACTGGAGTCAAAAGTTTCTATTTTGTTTCAGCATCGATTCTACTTATCTTGTGAGTCATCCCAAAGGCTTTACTTGGCACAAACACTAAGTAAAACATAAAAACATAATAATTACATAGGAAATAATCATTTTATCAAAAACAAACAGAAAGTAAAAAGAAAAAATAAATATAACTATTGGGTTGCCTCCCAACAAGCGCTATTGTTTTATGCCCCTAGTTAGGCATAATGCATAGTTTCAAGTGTTGTCATCTTTGACACTCCACCCAAAAGTAGCTCTCATGATTTAATCATAGGTGGTTTAATTATCTTCCTAGGGAAGTGTTGCATCCCTTTCTTTAATGGGAACTGGAACCTTATGTTTTCCCTCTTTCATGTCAATAATTGCACCTATTATTCGTAAGAAGGGTCTTCCAAGTATTATGTGACAAGAAGGAGTGCAATCAATATCAAGCACAATGAAATCTACAGGCACACAATTTTTATTTGCAATAATAAGAACATCATTAATTCTACCTAAAGGTTTCTTAATGGTAGAATCCGCAAGATGCAAGTTGAGGGAACAATCTTCAATATTAGTGAGACCAAGCACATCACATAAAGATTTAGGTATAGTTGAAACACTAGAACCAAGGTCACACAAAGCATTACATTCATATTTATTTATCTTTATTTTGATAGTAGGTTCCCACTCATCATGCAATTTTCTAGGAATAGAAACTTCAAGTTCAAGTTTCTCTTCATAAGCTTTTATCACAGCTTCTACTATATGTTCGGTAAAAGCTTTGTTTTGTTCATAAGCATTGGGTGAGCTAATAATGGTTTGCAACAAGGAAATACATTCTACTAAAGATCAATTATCATAATTAAAGTCCTTGTAATCCAAAATAGTGGGCACATCACTAGTTAGAGTTTTGACTTGTCCAAACCCACGCTTTTTAGTTTTAGCATCAAAATCATCACTCTCCAAGCAAACGGGACACTTCTCAACTAGAGTTGACTCATCTCCAGTCCCTTTATCATTTATATTCAGAAAAGTAAACAAAGATTCAATAGGAGAAGTACCAACCATTTTAAGATCTTCATCATGATTCCGATAAAAAAACGGGTGGAAGAGTTTTTTCTAAGAATTCCCTTTTAGTTTTCAACTTAGCGGTCCTCTCCTTAATTTCATTAATAGATATTTGGATATATTTAATGGTCTCATTAAAATCATGCTTAGGTGGCAAATCTTTACTTTTAAGAGTTTCTACACCATGAGCAATTATATCCATGTTTTTAGCCAAAGCATCAACTACATGCAATTTTTCTTCTACCGTAGTATTCAAAACCTTTTGAGAATAAATAAATTCTTTAATTGTGTTCTAAAGATCAGAGGGTATCATATTAGAATTTGTAGAAGAATTTCCATAGGAATTACCGGGATACAGTCTAGAATTGAAATTTCCTCTATAAGCATTGTTGTTGAAATTCTTTCGCGAGATAAAGTTCACATTAATAGCATCATTATTTTGCTTAATCAAAGTAGACAAAGGTTGGGATCAACATGAGTATTTTTACTAGCAACCATATTCATAAGAGCATCCACTTTTTCACTCAAAGTAGCGATTTCCTCAACAGAATTTACCTTCTTACCAGTTGGAGCTCGTTCGGTATGCCATTGAGAATAATTTGTAATAATATTGTACAGAAGTTTTGTGGCCTCTCCTAAGGTCACATCCATAAAGGTACCACATGCGCAGAATCTAGAAGATTTCTAGACACAAAGTTTAGTCCAGCATAGAAGTTTTGGATAATCATCCACACAAGTTTAGACCATTAGTAGGGCAATTTCTTATCATCAATTTCATTCTCTGCCAAGCTTGTGCAACATGCTCTTGATCTTACTGTTTAAAATTCATTATTTGATTTCTAAGGGAGATGATCTTAGCAGGTGGGAAATACTTGGCAATGAAAGCATCTTTACACTTATCCCATGTTCCAATACTATTATGAGGTAAAGATGAAAACCAAGCTTTAGCTTTATCTCTTAGTGAAAAAGGAAATAATTTTAATTTCACAATATCATTATAAATATCCTTTTTCTTTTGCATATCACATAATTCAACAAAGGTATTAAGATGTGACGCGGGATCCTCATTAGGACTTCCCGAAAATTGATATTTCATGACAAGATTTAGCAATGTAGCATTAATATCAAAAGCCTCCGCACTAGTGGCGGATGGTATATGAGTACTAATAAAATCATTATTATTAGTATTTGAAAATTCACAAAACTTAGTAGTATCTTGAGACATGGTGACCGCACAAGCAAAGTAACAAGCAGGACAAGTAAACTAGAAAGTAAAGCAAGCAAAGAGGTAAACCAGTAACTAGCAAAGATAATTATTTTTGTATTTTCGATTTTTATGAGACAACCTAAATTAAAAAAAAAGAACAAGTGAATGATAATTTGTGTGAAGTTACTTGATAGTTGATGATGATATTACCCGACAACGGCACAAGAAATCCTTCTTGATACTTGTGATCTGCGTTGGGTTTTCCGGGAAGAGGAGCAGGTTATCGCAGCACAATGTGGGTAAGTATTTCCCTCAGTTATGAAACCAAGGTTTATCGAACCAATAGGAATATCAATCCTCAACCGTCTTCAGCGGCTGCACACAAAAGAGAAAACAACTTGCACCCAACGCTGGCAAGAGGGTTGTCAATCCCCTTGGTCTCGTTATTTGCAAGCAAGTGAGTTGTGTAGATAATTGTAAACTGCAAAATAAAATAAAAGCAAATAAATGGCAGCGAGGTAATAGTAGCGTTTGTAAATATATAAGTGAATAGATCCGGGGGCCATAGTTTTCTCTAGTGGCATCTCTCATAAAACTAGCATACGGTGGGTAAACAAATTACTGTTGGGCAATTGATAGAAAAGCGGATAGTTATGCGATTTTCACGGCAATGATCATGTATATATAGGCATCACGTCATAAACAAATAGGCCGACTCCTGCCTGCACCTATTACTATTACCTCACTCATCGACCGCTATCCAGCATGCATCTAGAGTATTAAGCAAAACAATGTAATGCATGGAGAACGATGACATGATGTAGACAAAGTAAACTCAAGCAATATGAATAAACCCCATCGTGTTATCCTTAGTAGCAACAACACAAAGATGCAACTTGTCCCCTTCTATCACTGGGATATAGAAACTCCTCAGGTTGAACCTACTACAACACACCTCTCGCACTGAAGAAATATCAATCTAGTTGGCCTAACTATTTCAATAGATCGGAGAGAATTACGAAGCTATAATTATAATGCAAATAAGAATCATAATTATCATGTGACTCAAATACTTTTCATGAAAAATCTGAACATAAACCAACAATTCATCGGATCCCAACAAACACACCATACAAAGGGATTACATCGGATAGATCAAGGCAAAGATGCGATGAACATTGTATTGAAGATCAAGAGAGAGAGATTGCCATCTGGGTACTAGCTACGGACCTGTAGGTCTGCGGTGAACAACTGGCACATCATCATGAGGGCAGCAAGGTTGATGAAGAGGCCCTCCGTGATTGATCCCTCCTCCGGCAGGGTGCCGGAATTGAGCTCTAGATGGGCTCCCGTCGGAACAGAGACTTGCGGTGGCGTAAAAAGTGTTTCGGGACCTCCTCTAGGGTTTTTAGAATATATGAGAATTTATAGGCCAGAGAACGAGGCCGGAAGAGCCACGAGGGGGCCACAAGCCATCAGGGCGCGCCCCCCAGGGCGCGCCCTGTTGGCTTGTGGGTCCCTCGTGCTGCTCCCGGCCTCCTTCCGAAGTTTCCATGTCTTCTTTTGGTCCAGAAAAAATCATCAAAAAGTTTCGTGGCAATTGGACTTCGTTTGGTACTGTAACCTGAAAAGTGAAAAACATGCAGAAAACAACAACTGGCACTGGCCATTGGGTCAATAGGTTAGTGCTCAAAATTATTATAAATTGGTAAATAAATGCCAAAAAAGTATCCTAGAATGATAATGTATCAGCATGGAACAATAAAAAATTATAGATACGTTGGAGACGTATCAATGTTGCCGATGTCGTCGATGATCACAAGATCAAGATGGATGCAATGCGCTTGAAGATTATAAAGATTAGAAAATATGCCATTAATAAAGAGGCTTGGTATCATTATTCTATTGGATCAATTATTACCTTAGTTGCGATTTTGATCGCATTTGTTGTTGCATTTAAATGCTTTAGATAGTTGTATGTTGTTTTATGAGAAGTATGTATGAACTTTGTGTATATATATTTGCAGTAATAACATTTGGTCACTATTCTACTTTGGTTTTAATGTGATGAACTTGTACTAATTTGGTCACTTTGATGTTGTGTAATGAAGATGAGCCGACAATGGATGTACGATGACCGACACTCTCCTGAGTTCAATAATGGCCTGCATAATTTTATGCGTGTGGCTGAGGCAAGCAAGAGGAATGGTTTTATGTGTTGTCCATGTGGTGTATGTAAGAATGATAAAGATTACTCTACCTCAAAAATCCTTCACAGCCACCTGCTTCGGCCCGGTTTCATGTCCGACTATAACTGTTGGACCAAGAACGAAGAAAGAGGGGTTATAGTGGAACACAATGAAGAAGAAGAGGATGATGACAACTATCATCGGTTCCCTGAATACGATGGTACTACAATGGGGGAAGCTGAAGAAGAGGCATCAGATGAGCCCGCTGATGATCTTGGTCGGGCCATTGTTGATGCATGGAGAAACTGCGAAAGTGAAAAGGAGAGGTTGAAGTTGGAGCGCATGTTAGAGGATCACAAAAAATTGTTGTACCCAAAATTGCGAAGATGACAAGAAAAAGCTGGGTACCACACTGGAATTGCTGTAATGGAAGGCAGAGAATGGTGTATTGATACGTCTCCAACGTATCTATAATTTTTGCTTGTTCCATGCTGTTATATTATCATTCTTGGATGTTTTACAATCATTTTATTACAACTTTATATCATTTTTTGGGACTAACCTATTGACATAGAGCCAAAGTGACAGTTGTTGTTTTTGCTTGTTTTTTTACTTCTCAGAAAATCAGTACCAAACGGAGATAAAACGCTGCGGCGATTTTTGTGGATTTTTTACGGACCAGAAGAAACCAGATGGGCCAAAGATCACCAGAAGAGGGGGCCCAGGGTGGCCAGCCCCCACCAGTGCGCGCCAGAGGCCCCTGGCGCGGCCTGGTGGGTGCTGGGCACCTCGGGCACCCCCTCAACCGACTATCGTGCCTATAAATTCCCAGAAAATCCAAAAACCCTAGAGGAGTGATATGTCTCCAACGTATCTACTTTTCCTCACCCTTTTGCCCTTGTTTTGGACTCTAATTTGCATGATTTGAATGGAACTAACCCGGACTGACGTTGTTTTTAGTAGAATTGCCATGGTGTTCTTTTTGTGCAGAAATAAAAGTTCTCGGAATGGAACGAAACTTTCCGGAGATTTATTTTGGAAAATATAAAAAATACTGGAGCCAAAAACCACCGGAGAGGGGGCCCAGGGTGCGCAGCACCCACCAGGGCACGCCAGCCCCCTCCCGGTGCGCCCTGGTGGGGGCTGCCCACCTCGGGGCCCCACTTGACCTATGTCCGCCAGTACAAATTCCTATTTTTTCCAGAAAAAAATAGGAGAGAAAGAATTATCGCGTTTCACGAGACGGAGCCGTCGCCACCTCCTGTTCTTCATCGGGAGGCCAGATCTGGAGCCCATTTGGGGCTCCGGAGAGGGGAATCTTCGGTCTTCGTCATCATCAACCTTTCTCCATCGCCAATTCCAGGATGCTCCCCACCGGGAGCGAGTAATTCCTTCATAGGCTTGCTGGTCGGTGAGGAGTTCGATGGGATTCATCATGTAATCGAGTTAGTTTTCTTAGGGCTTGATCCCTAGTATCCATTATGTTCTGAGATTGATGTTGCTATGACTTTGCTATGACTAATGCTTGTCACTAGGGCCCGAGTGCCATGATTTCAGATGTGAACCGTTTATGTTATCATCTCTATATCCATGTTCTTGATCCGATCTTGCCTTGTCATATGCACCTATTACGTGTTATGATCCGTCAACCCCATTGTGACAATATTTGGGATACTTCGCGGTGATGACCGTAGTTTGAGGAGTTCATGTATTCACCATGTGTTAATGCTTTGTTCCGGTTCTCTATTAAAAGGAGGCCTTAATATCCCTTAGTTTCCTTATGAACCCGGCTGCCACGGGAGGGTAGGACAAAAGATGTCATGCAAGTTCTTTTCCATAAGCACGTATGACTATTTACGGAATACATGCCTACATTACATTGATGAACTGGAGCTAGTTCTGTATCGCCCTAGGTTATGACTGTTATATGATGAATATCATCCAACGAGTTACCGATCCAGTGCCTACGACCTTTCACTATTGTTCTTGCTAAGTTACTGTTGTTGCTGCTGTTCCAACTGCTACAAAACTATTGCTACTACTGTTACCGCTACTGTTACTATTGCTACTGCTATCAAAACTATCATATTACTGTGCTACTGATCACTCTGCTGCAGATATTTAATCTCCAGGTGTGGTTGAATTGACAACTCAACTACTAATACTCTCAAGTATTCTTTGGCTCCCCTTGTGTCGAATCTATAAATTTGGGTTGAATACTCTACCCTCGAAAACTTTTGCGATCCCCTATACTTGTGGGTTATCAAGACCTTTTCTGGCGCCGTTGCCGGGGAGCATAGCAATATTTGTTGAGTCACTTGGGATTTATATCAATTTATCACTATGAAGAATCTGAAGGATCCAAGGACCAAGATTTTTTCCTCTACTACGAGGGGAGGTAAGGAACTTCCATCTAGCTCCGCACTTGATTCACCTTCTGTGATGAGTAAGCTTGCAATATCACCACATGCTAGTAATCCTGATATGTCGCATATATTGATGATGCTACCTCTGCTATGAATGATGCTTATGATGATGCTAGTACCATGCTTGATGATAATGTGCCGCTAGGAGAATTTCTTGATGAACAAATTGCTAGAGCTAAAGAAAATGAAATTGCTGAAACTGATGAAGCTTATGAAACTGATTATGCTTATGAAACTCCTATTAGTCCTAGTTCTCCTAAGTTTGAAATGCCTAAGATACCTGAAGGTTATGTTATGGACGAGGAGATATCTAGAGAAATTCTTTCTTGCAAGGATAGAGACGATCTTAAGAAACTGCTATGCAAGTATAAGGAAAAAACTTTGAATGCTAGAATGAAATGTGATCCTAAGAGCAACTCTAGCAGACCCCGTATTCCGTGAAACTGTAAACTGCGTTTATAGTTCGCACGGGGGCATTTATGCAGGCTCAAAATCGCCGCGGCAGAACAGAAACTGTATCCAAACCCGTAAAATTTAAAAAACTTGTTTCGCGCGAGAAATTTAAGCAAAAGCTCGCCGGAGCTCGCTCGCATAGATAGTTCTTCTTCACATAAGTTCGTACACGGCATGCATATATTACATATAAGTTCACCGGAACTAGACCGGGCCTACGCTACCGTACCACTACACAAAATTGAGCTCACCGGAGCTCGTGCGGTAGCTTTCCAGCGGCGGCGCTCAATCGGAGTCGGAGGAGTCGGAGGAGTCGAGGTCGATGTAGAACTACGCCTGCTCCGCCTTCATCAGTCGCAGGTCAGCCTCCTTGGACGCTTGCGCCTGCGACGCGGCGACGCCCGTCTGGAGGAAGAGCCGCTCGTACTTGAGCTCGCGGCGGATGCGCTCTTCCATCTCCTCCTGCTCCCTCGCCAACCGCTCGAGGACGACGCGCTCGAGGAGCTCCTCCTACCCCGGGGGGAGGTAGTCCTCGGGCCTGATGACGCCTCGGCGCGGCGGCGCATCGGGCTCTACGGCGCGAGGCAAGAGCTCCTCCTCCGGCTCCCTCTTCACCGGAATGAGCCGCGAGCTCAATGCGCCCGCGGATGAGCTCCCCGCGGACCAGGAGCCGGAGGAGGCGTGGCGGCGGCTGGCGAGCTCGCGATCGAACTTGTCCAGCTCGCGACGGTCGAACGCCGGCGGCGGCTGGCTACCGCGGTTGAGCCAACGACGCGCCCCCCGCTTGCGCGCGGCGTCAAATCTGGCGCGGCGGCGGCACTCCGCCTCATCCCCAGAGCCGTCCATGGCTTTCGCAGGCTTGCCGGCGGTGAGAAATCGAGAGGCGCGGTGGGGAATCGGGGGAAACGCGGCTGCGGGGGGATAGGGTTTCGACCCGCATCTGCCCCTCAAATCCATAGTTATACTGCTTCGGGGGTATCGTTTGCGGGCTGCGGTAAAAATATTTACGGGCCGTACGAGTATACGGGCTCTGTTCTGGCCAGAAAATTGGGCCCAGCCCGGATACTCGCCGGAATTATGCGGGTTCGCGCGTTATGCGGGGTCTGCTAGAGTTGCTCTAAGTTTGCTACTTCACCTATCTGTGTTACCGATAAGGATTATCAGTTCTCTGTCGACCCAGAGTTAATTACTTTGGTTGAATCTGATCCTTTTCATGGCTATGAAACTGAAACTGTAGTGGCACACCTTACTAAGCTGAATGATATAGCCACCCTCTTTGCTCATGATGAGAAGATTCGCTACTATTACATCCTTAAGTTGTTTCCGTTCTCATTAAAGGGTGATGCTAAGACATGGTACAATACTCTTGCTGCTGGTTGTGTGCGTAGTCCCCAGGATATGATTTATTACTTCTCTGAAAAATATTTTCCTGCTCATAAGAAACAAGCTACCTTACAGGAAATATTTAACTTTGTGCAAATTGAAGAAGAGAGTCTCCCACAAGCTAGGGGGAGGCTTCTCCAGCTGCTTAATGCTTTGCCTGATCATCCTCTCAAGAAAAATGAAATACTTGATATCTTTTATAATGGACTAACCGATGTTTCTAGGGACTTCCTAGATAGTTGTGCTGGTTGTGTTTTCAGGGAACGAACTGTTGAAAAAGCTAAAGAATTATTGAATAATGTATTGAAGAATTATGATGATTGGACTCTTCCTGAACCACCGCCTAAACCTACTCCGAAGAAGAGGGGTATCTTATTTCTCAGTCCTGAAGATATGCAAGAGGCAAAGAAATCTATGAAGGAAAAAGGTATTAAAGCTGAGGATGTTAAGAATTTGCCACCTATTGAAGAAATACATGGCCTTGACACACCACCACCTCCGCAGGTGGTAGAGGTAAATTCTTTATTAAAGTTCAATGAAAGTGACATCCCTCACAATAAACCTCCTAGTCAATGCTTATATGAGTTTGATAACTATATAATGAAGCAAGATCATTTTAATGCTCATGTTTTGAAACAATTGAAATACAAATGTGATATGATTGCTCGCTTGAGTGACTTGCTATTTAGAATCAGTAATGATGTTAGAGGTGTAGGAAAGCATGCCTCTATGGTTCAAACTCAGTTAGAACAAGTTGCTAAATCTCAAAAAGAATTACTTGATGAAATGAATAGTAATATGCATGACTTTGCTGCTAGAGTAGTAACTAGAGGAGGTAGAATGACCCAAGAACCACTCTATCTTGAGGGTCGTCCTAAAAGAATTGAACAAGACTCTCAGAGAATTAATACTGATGCACCTAGTCCTTCTAAGAAGAAAAAGAAAAAGAAAAATGATAGGAATTTGCATACCTCTAGTGAACCTGAGACACAAAGACCTCCTGATAATAATGATGTCTCTATTTCTGATGCTGAAACTCAGTCTGGTAGTGAACATCAACCTAGTGATAATGAAAATGATAATGATGATGTTCACGATGATGCTCAACCTAGTAATGATAGAGAACCAGATAATGATGTTGAAATATAGCCTGCTCCTGATCTTGATAACCCACAACCTAAAAATAAACGTTATGATAAGAAAGACTTTGTGGCTAGGAAACATGGTAAAGAAAGAGAGCCATGGGTTCAGAAACCCATGCCATTTCCACCTAAGCCATCCAAGAAAAAGGATGATGAAGAATTTGAGCGCTTTGCTGAAATGATTA
Source organism: Elymus sibiricus (assembly GCA_039707655.1). Taxonomy (NCBI): domain Eukaryota; kingdom Viridiplantae; phylum Streptophyta; class Magnoliopsida; order Poales; family Poaceae; genus Elymus; species Elymus sibiricus. The sequence continues at coordinate 447,341,035 of CM077667.1, read as the reverse complement.
GGCCAGTCTTTTTGCGTACCCGTTTGACTGATATTTTGAAAATGGCCCCTTATGCAAAGTATATGAAAGACATCATCACCAATAAAAGAAAAATACCTGAAGCTGAAATCTCCACCATGCTTGCTAATTATTCTTTTAAGGATGGAGTACCTAAAAAACTTGGAGATCCTGGAATACCAACTATACCTTGCTCCATCAAAAGAAACTATGTTAAAACTGCTTTGTGTTATTTAGGAGCCGGTGTTAGTGTTATGCCTTTCTCCTTATATAAAAGACTTGATTTGAATAAACTCACACCTACTGAGATATCATTGCAAATGGCTGACAAATCAACAGCCATACCTATTGGTATTTGTGAGGATGTGCCCGTTGTTGTTGCAAATGTTACTATCTTAACGGACTTTGTAATTCTTGAGATGCCCGAGGACGACAACATGTCGATTATCCTTCGTAGACCCTTTTTGAATACTATAGGGGCTGTTATTGATTGCAATAAAAGCAAGGTCACTTTTCATATTAATGGTAATGAGCACACGGTGCACTTTCGGAAGAAACAATTTCAAGTGAATGGTATAAATGTTATTGAAGAATCTCCGACCATCACTATTGGAAGTTTTCAATTACCTCTACCTACTGCCAAAAAGAAATATGATATACTTATTGTAGGGGATATGCACATCCCCATTGAGGTAACTTAGTGTTTTACGAAAGTTTGTTTGGTTTTATGCTAATCGGAAGTGGTTGTTAATAAGACTTGATCAACCTTATTAATGAATCATTTTTGAGAGGTATGACGTCGATGAATCTAGTAAGCACAACTTTCTGCTCCCACATTTTATTTTCTGTTTTAGTTAGTCAAATAAAATAAAATGCCATGTTTATCCTGTTTTCTGATTTCTCCGTGCAATAAAAAATGACCAAAAAATAAAAACTCTCGGAATGTCCTAAAAATTTAACACAATTTTTTTCGAATATTTATGAATTTTTAGTGCAAATAACACCTGAGGGGAGTGCCCAGGGTGCCCAGCACCCACCAGGGCACGCCAGCACCCCCTAGGCGCGCCCTGGTGGGTGGTGGCCCCCACGTAGGCCCCCTCACTTATCGCTTTAGCCCACATCACCACCTACCTCCAGCAAAAAATCACCACAGCCACCATTTTCATGTTCTTGCTCTCAAACCCGCGGATTTTGATCTCTTTGCTCGAAGCTCCGTTTCCGAAACTGTTTGGAGGGATTGCTACTTGGTATGTGACTCCTCCATTGCTCCAATTAGTTTTTGTTTTAGTGGGTTATCTTTAGAGTAATTAGCTACTCTTGGTGCCGCTGTAGATGAGCTTGCATGTTGAATTCTTAGAGTTCTAAGTAGTTTGAATGCTCAATATGGCCTCTATGCATGCTTAGGAGTAATTGCTAACAATCTTACAAAGTTTTGTCGACAAATTTTTGTGGACTAAATTTTTTTAGAATTTTTATAGGAATAAAAATGCAATTCTTTAGGAGCTCAGTTCGACAGTCTTATGTTGAACCAAGTGAAAGCACGATGTGAGATGCCGCTACCAAATCATGCTTGTGGCCTTGCGACGAGTGCATGGAAGGTGCAGGTATTAAGGAGGAATTTTATCAATTTATCCACAACACAGGGCTTGCTTCCTTCATCGCAGATAAGTGCCCCCAACGCCTTGAACTCACGAAAACCTTCACAAAGAAATGTTTAGCAATGATTTGGTAGGCAAACAAGATATTTAAATATTTTCCTCATGAGTCTAGAGTCTCATTCAACCTATACGATCATTCCTTTACCATGCCATTAGAAATGTTTAGCAATGCATGCAAACTTCCATATGAGGGTTCCTTCGATGAACCCACAAAATCTGAGTACGCGTCATTTTTAGTTAATCTTTGCTTTGGCGAAGATAGAGGGGTTACGCAGGGGAGAATTAACAGTATCCATTTTCCATCACTCCAATATTTTGCGCTCTTTAACGGCAAATGTATTGTAGGCAAACAAGACTGTAGCACCTTATGTGCTCATGATTTGAGTCTCTTACAAACTGCCATAACTGGAAATAAGGATTATAATCTTGGTGCAATTGTTGCACGGAGGTTGCAGCTTAATGCTGCTAACGGTAATTTTTATGGAGGAATTTATGCCTCCCGTGTAGCTGAGAAATTAAATGTTTCACCTTGGCCTAATGACCCCATCCTACCCACTCAGTATTTAGACTTTGATGCTATGAAGCATCATAAGTTCCTTACGGGTACGGCCACCAACTACACCTATAACTTGAGATTTAATTAAAAAACATTGTGCCTGTTGTTTTCCCTGCTCCTGTTCTCTTTGATTTTCACACTAGGGGAAGATATTATGTTCTTGAGAGGGAAGCTTATGAGTACAACGCGGAGGTTGAAGCTGCCAGGAGGGCCGCGGAGTCTGCTCCGAGGTTCTCGATGAGCCATCGCCCAGATTATTATTCATACGGATGGTGATTACCAAGCTAGGCCAAAAGCCTAAGCTTGGGGGAGTACGTATTTCCACCGACATTACATTCATGTTCGCACATTTCATTCCAGTTGTCGGTGTTCATACTTTTTCATTGTAATATCCTTGTTAGATTTGTTTTCTCGCTTTCTTCTTGTGTGTTTGAAAAACCTTGAGAAAACCCAAAAACATTTCCTACTTCTTTTTAGTTTTTCTTTCTAGCTTAGTTTAATTGTCGTATTAAAAGAAAACCCAAAAAGATTTCGCGCTTCTTCTTTTGTTTGTTGGGAGCTAGCCCGTGTAAATAGTTTTTCTCGTTTTAGTTTTTCTTCTTTGATCTGCTTCCTTCAAGAAAAAACAAAAACTCCAAAAATATTTCGGTGTGTTTCTCTGAACTTCTTTTCCTTTTACTCGAGTCATACCGAGGAGAAGACCACGATGAAATTGTTGAGTGGTTCTCATCTACATTATCGTCTATCTAACAAAGAACCCATATTACCTTGTCTTCTCCTCTTGAATAAAATGTTTGCAGATTCCAGTTTAGTCCACGACATTCTTGCACTATTATTCTCTTATCATTCGGTCGTGCAAGTGAAAGGCAATAATGACGACATTTGATGAATTGACAGTGGCAGAGAAAGGCGGGCATGAACTCAACTTGTTTTTGTTTTTGTAAATATGTTTAACCTAATATCCCTTGATTCAACTCATTATGATCAAACATGTTTGCAATGACCATTAGAGATTATAGTTGTTCATGCCATTCTTAAGTAGCTAGGAGTGGATAATGATTTATCTTGGGTGTCAACATGCATTAAAATGGTTGCGGTGCGGTATGATGATATGATATCCTCCTCTGAATGTTTCAAGTGGCTTGACTTGGCACATGTTCACGCATGTAGTTGAATCAAAACCAACATAGCCTTCATGATATTGATGTTCATGGTGTCCATATCCTACTCAAGCTAGTATTCAATGTTGATTATATGTAATGCATGTTCATGACCGTCTTCGCTCTCTAGCTGGCCGCTTCTCAATCTAACTGCTAGCCTTCGCCTGTACTAAGCGGGAATACTGCTTGTGCATCAAAACCCTTGAACCAAGTTATGCCAGATGAGTCCACTATATCTACCTATATGCGGTATTACCCTGCCATTCCAAAGTAAATTTGCATGTGCCACCTCTAAAATTCAAATGAACATTTGATTTGTGTGCCTGGACCGCTCATGGAGCGACAGGGGGCGGTCAGTATCTTCCATGCTAAGCGGGTTATTCTCATGACGAGTGTTTATTCACTAGTCCTTACACGAGAGGGGCGGTAATAGGGATTCCCAGTCCCGAAATCAAAAATCAAAAATAATTAAACAAAATTCCCCCAGGAATGTTGTTGGTTTGGACGGTACCCGTGGATGCGGCTCGCCGTGGAGTGTGATTGTTGGTGGAGGAGGAGTAAACCTTTACTTTTACCGCTTGGGAACCGCCGCTAATTTGTTTAGCATGGAAGATATTGATAACTCTTGGTCGTGACGTTGACAGGAAGGGTGTACCTCCCAAAATTATATCTATCTCTGTTTTAAACTTTGAGCTCTGGCACCGCTGCAAATCCATGCTTCCCTCTGCGAAGGGACTATCTATTTACTTTTATGTTGAGTCATCACCTTCTCAAATAAGCGCCAGACCTGAGAGCACTATTGTCATCCTCATGCATTGTGTATAGTTGATGTTGGGTGCAGCATGACTGGATCTTTTCTACCATGAATTACAATGTTTAGTCGCTATTTGAACTTTGGAGGTGCTCTGCATTTATGTTTTGCGGTCTCAGAAAGGGCTAGCGAGATACCACTATTGTCATATTGTATCACGATTGTTTTGACAAAATGTTGGCGCTTGAGATGTATTATTATTGCTCGCTAGTTGCTTATGTTATTGATATGAGTAAATATAATTCCTAAGAGTTATTGTTGACATGGTTAGTCATAATCTTTGCTGAAAACCTAGGTGCTACTTAAGCATATATATGTAAACAAGAACAAAAGAGTTCATAAAAGTTTTGCTTTATCACTTTTAGTTTATCAACTGAATTGCTTGAGGACAAGCAAAGGTTCAAGCTTGGGGGAGTTGATACGTCTCCAACGTATCTACTTTTCCTCACCCTTTTGCCCTTGTTTTGGACTCTAATTTGCATGATTTGAATGGAACTAACCCAGACTGACGTTGTTTTTAGCACAATTGCCATGGTGTTGTTTTTGTGCAGAAATAAAAGTTCTCGGAATGCAACAAAACTTTCCAGAGATTTATTTTGGAAAATATAAAAAATACTGGAGCCAGAAACCACCGGAGAGGGGGCCCAGGGTGCGCCAGCCCCCTCCCGGCGCGCACTGGTGGGGGCTGCCCACCTCGGGGCCCCACTTGACATATCTCCGCCACTATAAATTCCTATTTTTCCAGGAAAGAATAGGAGAGAAAGAATTATCGCATTTCACAAGACGGAGCCGCCGCCACCTCCTGTTCTTCATCGGGAGGCCAGATCTGGAGCCCGTTTGGGGCTCCGGAGAGGGGAATCTTCGGTCTTCGTCATCATCAACCTTTCTCCATGGCCAATTCCATGATGCTCCCCATCGGGATTGAGTAATTCCTTCGTAGGCTTGCTGGTCGGTGAGGAGTTGGATGGGATTCATCACGTAATCGAGTTAGTTTTGTTAGGGCTTGATCCCTAGTATCCATTATGTTCTGAGATTGATGTTGCTATGACTTTGCTATGCCTAATGCTTGTCACTAGGGCCCGAGTGCCATGATTTCAGATGTGAACCATTTATGTTATCATCTCTATATCCATGTTCTTGATCCGATCTTGCCTTGTCATATGCACCTATTACGTGTTATGATCCGTCAACCCCATAGTGACAATATTTGGGATACTTCGCGGTGATGACCGTAGTTTGAGGAGTTCATGTATTCACCATGTGTTAATGCTTTGTTCCGGTTCTCTATTAAAAGGAGGCCTTAATATCCCTTAGTTTCCTTATGGACCCCGCTGCCACGGGAGGGTAGGACAAAAGATGTCATGCAAGTTCTTTTCCATAAGCACGTATGACTATTTACGGAATACATGCCTACATTACATTGATGAACTGGAGCTAGTTCTGTATCGCCCTAGGTTATGACTGTTATATGATGAATATCATCCAACGAGTTACCGATCCAGTGCCTACGACCTTTCACTATTGTTCTTGCTAAGTTCCTGTTGCTGTTCCAACTGCTACAAAACTATTGCTACTACTGTTACCGCTACTGTTACTATTGCTACTTCTATCAAAACTATCATATTACTGTGCTACTGATCACTCTGCTGCAGATATTTAATCTCCAGGTGTGGTTGAATTGACAACTCAACTGCTAATACTCTCAAGTATTCTTTGGCTCCCCTTGTGTCGAATCTATAAATTTGGGTTGAATACTCTACCCTCGAAAACTGTTGCGAGCCCCTATACTTGTGGGTTATCAAGGAGTCGACGAAACACAATTCCAGCCGCCGCAAGTTCCAGAACCTCGAGATCCAATCTAAACACCATCACAGAGGGGTTCATCTTCCTCATAGGTGCCTCTCCGATGATGCGTGAGTAGTCAACCATAGACCTTCGGGTCCGTAGGCAGTAGCTAGATTGCTCTATATGCTTCACTTAAACTTTTTGAGCTATAGAATTGCTCTAGTGCTTCACTTATATCTTTTTGAGCACGGTGTGCTTGGAAACTTTTGTAGAAATACTCTCATTCTTCACTTAGATTAATTTGAGAGTTAGTAGAATTTTGAAGAAGTCCTCTCATGCTTCACTTATATCTTTTTGAGAGATGAAATCTTTATGCTCATGTGCTTCACTTAAATTTATTTGAGCTTGCCAAAAAGCAATGGCAATACATGAAACTAGTCCCAAAGTGATAGATATCCAAGGAGGATATAATAAAAACTTTCATGAAGATCATTGGACAAATTAAACTTGATTCCTTGTAATAGTTTTGAAACATGACGATAGTAATATGTGAGTCATGTTAATGAGTAATTATGCTTAGTAGGAATATTGGTGTTAAGGTTTGTGATTCCCTATGCATGCACAAAAGTCAATAATTGTGCAATGAAGTTACATCCTACTTGTGGTGCATTATTCGGTGTTAGTTATATTCAATGCTCACTTATGTGATTTTTCGTTTCTTGGTTTGGTTGCTTCCCAATCTATTTGCTAGCCTTCATTTGTACTAAGTAGAAATACTACTTGTGCATCCAAAATCCTTAAACCAAGTTTTGCCTTATGAGTCCACCATACCTACCTATATGCAGTATTTCCATGCCGTTCCAAGCAAATTTGTATGTGCCATCTCTAAATTTTCAAAATAAAATTTCTCTTTTGTGTGCCCGTACCGCTCATGAAACGGTGGGGAGTGTCCAATATTTTTCCATGCTAGATGTGTTATTCTCAAGATGAGTGTTTATTCACTTGTCATTGCACGAGAGTGCGGCGGTAATAGGGATGCCCATTCCCGAAATGAAAAATAAAAAAATATTTACTTTATGTTGTCAAATAATAAATTCCTTGGAAAGTGTTGGTATGGAAGGCAAACGTGGATACGGCCCGCCATGGAAAGTGAAAGTTTGGTGGAAAAAGGAATAAACTTTATTTTCTATTTGGGAACCGCCTATGATATATCTAGCATGGAAAGTATTGTGAGCTACTTTGTCGTTTTCGTTGACAGGAAAAGCATGCCACCCAAAATATTTTTTCTCTCTCAATTTAAAACTTTGAGCTCTGGCACCTCTACAAATCCCTACTTCCCTCTGCGAAGGACCTATCTATTTACTTTATGCAATTTTTATTTTTTCTTTGAGTCTCCATCTTCTCTTATAAGCACCAACTAGGGGGCACTATGATCGTACTTGAGCATTGGGCATAGCTAATATTTGAGTGTGTTTCATGAATGGATCAATGATTGAGCATGATGGGCTAGGGATAACTTTCTTTAGTGTTGATATTTTGAAAGACATGGTTGCTTGTTGACATGCTTGAGTATTGAAGTCATTATGTTAAAACTAGACTATTGCTTTGAATCATTTACAAGTCCAAATGTCCATGCTATACAAAGAAGAAAAGAATATGATGAACATGTTAGGCAGCATTCCACATCAAAAATTCTGTTTTTATCATTTACCTACTCGAGGATGAGTAGGAATTAAGCTTGGGGATGCTGATACGTCTCCAACGTATCTATAATTTTTACTTGTTCCATGCCGTTATATTATCATTCTTGGATGTTTTACAATCATTTTATTACAACTTTATATCATTTTTTGGGACTAACCTATTGACATAGTGCCAAAGTGCCAGTTGCTATTTTTGCTTGTTTTTTACTTCGCAGGAAATCAGTACCAAACGGAGATAAAATGTTGCGGGGATTTTTGTGGATTTTTTACGGACCAGAAGAAACCAGATGGGCAAAATATCACCAGAAGAGGGGGCCCAGGGTGGCCAGCCCCCACCAGGGCGCGCCAGAGGCCCCCTGGCGCGGCCTGGTGGGTGCTGGGCACCACGGGCACCCCCTCAACCGACTATCGTGCCTATAAATTCCCAGAAAATCCAAAAACCCTAGAGGAGTCGACGAAACACAATTCCAGCCGCCGCAAGTTCCAGAACCTCGAGATCCAATCTAAACACCATCACGGACGGGTTCATCTTCCTCATAGGTGCCTCTTCGATGATGCGTGAGTAGTCCACCATAGACCTTCGGGTCCGTAGGCAGTAGCTAGATGGCTTCTTCTCTCTCTCTTATGATTCTCAATACAATGGTATCTTGGAGATGTATTTGATGTAAACTTTTGCGGTGTGTTTGTTGGGATAAGATGAATTTTGAGTTCATGATCAGTTTCTATCCATGAATATTATTTGAGTCTTCTTTGATCTCTTATATGCATGATTGCTTATAGCATCGCATTTCTTCTTCGAATCTTTGGTTTAGTTAGGCCGACTAGATCGATTTTTCTTGCCATGGGAAGAGGAGCTTTGTGATGGGTTCGATGTTGCGGTGTTCTTTCCCAGTGAAAGAAGGGGCAGCAAGACACGCATGTATCGTTGCTATTAAGGATAACAAGATGGAGTATATTCCTACATGAATAGATCTTGTCTACATCATGTCATCGTTTTTATTGCATTACTCCATTTTTCCATGAACTTAATACACTAGATGCATGCTGGATAGCGGTCGATGTGTGGAGTAATAGAGGTAGATGCAGGCAGGAGTCGGTCTATCTATCTTGGACGTGATGCCTATATAATGATAATCGCCTTGGATATCGGCATGACTATTCAATTTTCTATCAATTGCCCAACAGTAATTTGTTCACCCACCGTGCGCTATACTCATGAGAGAAGCCACTAGTGAACCCTATGGCCCCCGGGTCTACTTTTCCTATCATATTGCTTTCCGATCTACGTTTTTTGCAATCTTTGTTTTCAGATCTACAAAACCAAAAACCCAAAAACATATTGCTGCATATTTACTCTTCTTATTTGTGTTCTTGAGAGATCTATCTCTCCTATATATCACTACCTAATCTATCTTATTACCGTAGAGAGATTGACAACCTCTCTTTCGCGTCGGGTTGCAAGTATTTGTTGTTTCTGTGTAGGTGCTGCTTATTGGGTGGTGGTGATCCTCCTACTGGTTCGATAAACTTGGTTTCATAACTGAGGGAAATACTTACCGTCGCTGTGCTGCATCATCCCTTCCTCTTTGGGGAAATACCGACGCAGTCCAAGCCACGTCATCTATCTGACAAGGGATTTGAAAAGTTGCTGATAATGATAAAGAAGATGCTTCCAAAGGATAACGAATTGCCCGCCAGTACACATGAAGCAAAGAAGGTTGTCTGTCCTCTAGAATTAGAGGTGCAGAAGATACATGCATGCCCTAATGACTGCATCCTCTACCGCGGTGAGGAGTACGAGAATTTGAATGCATGCCCGGTATGTGGTGCATTGTGCTATAAGATCAGCCGCGATGACCCTGGTGATGTTGAGGGCGAGCACCCCAGGAAGAGTGTTCCTGCCAAGGTGATGTGGTATGCTCCTATAATACCACGGTTTAAATGTTTGTTCCAAAACAAAGAGCATGCCAAGTTGTTGCGATGGCACAAACAAGACTGTAAGAAACACGCGATGTTGAGAGTAACTGCTGATGGGTCGCAGTGGAGAAAAAATGAGAGAGAGTTCCTGGACTTTGCAGATGACGCAAGGAACTTATGGTTTGGTCTAAGTACAGATGGCATGAATCCTTTTGGGGAGCAGAGCTGCAGTCATAGCACCTAGCCTGTGACTCTATGTACCTTCCTCCTTGGTTGTGCATGAAGCGGAAGTTCATTATGATGCCAGTGCTCATCCAAGGCCCTAAGCAATCCGGCAACGACATTGATGTGTACCTAAGGCCATTAGTTGAAGAACTTTTACAGTTGTGGGATAAAAAGGTGTACGTGTGTGGGATGAGCACAAACAAGAGGAATTTGACCTACGAGCGTTGCTGTTTGTATGTTGGAAATATGCCCTAGAGGCAATAATAAATTGGTTATTATTATATTTCCTTGTTCATGATAATCGTTTATTATCCATGCTATAATTGTATTGATTGGAAACTTAAATACATGTGTGGGTACATAGACAACACTGTGTCCCTAGTAAGCCTCTAGTTGACTAGCTCGTTGATCAAAAGATGGTGAAGGTTTCCTAGCCATGGACATGAGATGTCATTTGATAACGGGATCACATCATTAGGAGAATGATGTGATGGACAAGACCCAAACTACGAACGTAGCATATGATCGTGTCAGTTTATTGCTATTGTTTTCTGCATGTCAAAGTATCTGTTCCTATGACCACGAGATCATGCAACTCCCTGACATCGGAGGAGTACCTTGTGTGTATCAAACGTCGCAACGTAACTGGGTGACTATAAAGGTGCTCTACAGGTATCTCCGAGGGTGTCTGTTGGGTTGGCATGGATCAAGACTGGGATTTGTTACTCCGTGTGACGGAGAGGTATCTCAGGGCCCACTCGGTAATACAACATCACAATGAGCCTTGCAAGCAATGTGACTAAAGTGTTAGCCACGAGATCTTGTATTACGGAACGAGTAAAGAGACTAGCCAGTAACGAGATTAAACTAGGTATAGAGATGCCGACGATCGAATCTCGGGCAATTAACATACCAAAGAACAAAGGGAACAGCATACGGGATTAACTGAATCCTTGACATAGAGGTTCGACCGATAAAGATCTTCGTAGAATATGTAGGAGCCAATATGGGCATCCAGGTCCCGCTATTGGTTATTGATCGTAGAGGTGTCTCGGTCATGTCTACATAGTTCTCGAACCCGCAGGGTCTACACACTTAACGTTTGGTGACGATTAGTATAGTTGAGTTATTGTGTTGGTGACCGAAGGTTGTTCGGAGTCCCGGATAAGATCCCGGACATGACGAGGCTCTCCGGAAGAGTCCGGAGGTAAAGATTAATATATGTGATAATAGTGTTTTGATCTCCGGAAGGGTTCCGGAATTCACCGGAAGAGGTTCGGATGTTTACCGAAGTGTTCGGGTGCAGCAACACTTTATGTAGGCCAAAGGGGTAAAGCCCACGAGGTATTGGAAAGTGCAAAAGGAAGTTTTGCTGCTGCCTTAAGCGGTACTACCGCTGGTAAGGCAGTACTACCGCGTAAGCGGTACTACCGCTGTAAAGCGGTACTACCGCTCGTGAGCGGTACTACCGCTTGTGCGCGATACTGCTGGAATCCGAGTTGGACTCTTTCCCTGCGGGCCAAACCGACCTTGTGCGGGCAAAACCAACCTGGAGGAGGCTTTTACTCCAAGTTTAGACCCCAAGGCTCAACATATAAATAGAGGGGAAGGGCTAGCACACGGGACACATTGAGATTTCTCAAGCCGTATGTCGGCAACCCTAACCCTCTAGTTCCTCCCGTCATAATCTCCGTAGTGCTTGGTGAAGCCCTGCAGAGATTGTTCCTCACCACCATCACCACGCCGTCGTGCTGCCGGAACTCATCTACTACTTCATCATCGCTCGCTGGATCCAGGAGGTGAAGGCGTCATCAAGCCGTACGTGTGTTGAACGCGGAGGTGCCGTCCGTTCGGCACTAGTTCGTGATCGGATCGAGGGACGACTTGCGATTTGGATCGCGGAGACGTTCGACTACATCAACCGCGTTTCTTAACGCTTCCGCTTAGCGATCTACAAGGGTATGTAGATTCACTCTCCCTCTCGTTGATGCTCATCACCATGGATAGATCTTGTGTGTGCGTAGGAAAATTTTTGTTTCCCATGCATCGTTCCCTAACAGTGGCATCTGAGCTAGGTCTATGCGTAGATGAGATCTCGAGTAGAACACAAATGAGTTGTGGGCGTGGGTGTATACATATTGCTTGCCGTTACTAGTTGATACTTGATTCGGCGGTATTGTGAGATGAAGCGGCCCGGACCAACATTACTCGTACGCTTACGAGAGACCGGTTCCTTCAACTGACATGTAACTTTGTTGCATAAAGATGGCTAGCGGGTGTCTGTCTCTCTCACTTTAGTTGAATCGATTTCAATGAAGAGGGTTCTTTTAGAAGATCAAAAAGCAATCACTACACCACGTTGTGGTTTTGCGTAGGTAAGAACGGTTCTTGCAAACCCGTAGCAGCCACGTAAAACTTGCAACAACAATTAGAGGACGTCTAACTTGTTTTTGCAGGGTATGTTGTGATGTGATATGGCCAATTACATGATGAGATATATGTGATGTATGAGATGATCATGTGTTGTATAGAATATCACGACTTGCATGTCGATGAGTACGGCAACTGGCAGGAGCCATAGAGTTGTCTTTAATTATTTTCGCCGTTTCTGCTTTACTTTATCGCTATGAGTTAGCTATAGTCATAGAAGCAACAGTCGGCGCGACAACCTCATGGCAACACGTTGATGGAGATCAAGATGATGGAGATCATGGTGTCATGCCGGTGACGATGGAGATCATGCCGGTGCTTTGGAGATGGAGATCAAAAGCACAAGTTCATGGCCATATCATGTCACTTATGATTTGCATGTGATGTTAATCCTTTTATGCATCTTATTTTGCTTAGGACGACGGTAGCATTATAAGGTGATCCCTCACGTAAATTTCAAGATAAAATTGTGTTCTCCCCGAGTGTGCACCGTTGCGAAAGTTCGTCGTTTCGAGACACCACGTGATGATCGGGTGTGATAGACTCTACGTTCACATACAACGGGTGCAAGCCAGTGTTGCACGTGCGGAACACTCGGGTTAAACTTGACGAGCCTAGCATGTACAGACATGACCTCGAAACACAAGAGACCGAAAGGTCGAACATGAGTCATATAGTAGATATGATCAACATGAAGATGTTCACCATTGAAACCACCTCAACTCACGTGATGATCGGACTTGAGTTGGTGGATTTGGATCATGTTACACTCGAATGATCGGAGGGATGTCAATTTGAGTGGGAGTTTTTTTTAAAGAAATATGATTAACTAAACTCATTATCTAGAACAATAGTCTAAGTTGTTTTTGCAATATTTATGTTGTAGATCATGGCTCGCGCAGTAGCACCCCTGAATTTTAATGCGTTCCTAGAGAAAGCTAAGTTGAAAGATGATGGAAGTAACTTTGTGGACTGGGCCCGTAATCTAGGGATTATCCTTACGGCTTCCCAGAAGGCTTATGTCCTTGATGCACCGCTTGGTGATCCACCCGCTCCAGTTGAGTCTCTAGACGTTGTGAACGCCTGGCAGGCTCGTTCTGAAGATTACTCAATAGTTCAATGTGCAATATTGTATGGCTTAGAACCGGGACTTCAAAGACGTTTTGAACGTCATGGAGCATATGAGATGTTCCAGGAGTTGAAGTTTATCTTTCAGAAGAATGCCCGGATCGAGAGATATGAGATCTCCGATAAGTTCTATGCTTGCAATATGGAGGAGAACGGGTCTATCAGTGATCACGTACTCAGAATGTCTGGGTACTCCACCCGTCTGGATGAATTGGGGATGCCCCTTCCGCCAGAGGCTATCACTGACAGAGTTCTTCAATCATTGCCACCTAGCTACAAGAGCTTCGTGTTGAACTATAACATGCACGGGATGAACAAGTCAGTCGCCGAGCTGTTTGCGATGCTGAAAGCCGCTGAGTCTGAAATTCAGAAGGAGCATCAAGTGTTGATGGTCAATAAAACCACTAGTTTCAAGAAAAATGGCAAGGGTAAGAAGGGTAACTCCAAGAAGAGTGGCAAAGCAGTTGCTCCTCTCGTGAAGAAACCCAAGGCTGGACCCAAACCAGAAACTGTGTGCTTTCATTGCAAGGGAACTGGACACTGGAAGCGGAACTGCCCCAAGTATTTGGCTGACAAGAAGGCGGCCAACAACAAACAAGGTATATATGATATACATGTTATTGATGTGTACCTTACCAACTCTCGTTGTAGTGCCTGGGTATTTGATACCGGTGCGGTTGCTCATATTTGCAACTCAAAACAGGAACTGCGGAATAGACGGAGGCTGGCAAAGGACGAAGTGACGATGCGCGTGGGAAATGGTTCCAAGGTTGATGTGATCGCCGTCGGCACGCTCGCTCTTCGATTACCATCGGGATTAGTGATGAACCTGAATAATTGTTATTTAGTGCCTGCGTTAAGCATGAACATTATATCTGGATCTTGTTTATTGCGAGACGGATACTCATTTAAATCAGAGAATAATGGTTGTTCTATTTATATGAGTAATATCTTTTATGGTCATGCACCCAATGTGAGGGGTTTATTCTTATTGAATCTCGATAGTAATGATACACATGTTCATAACATTGATGCCAAAAGATGTAGAATTGATAATGATAATACCACTTTCTTGTGGCACTGCCGTTTAGGTCATATTGGCGTAAAACGCATGAGGAAGCTCCATGCTGATGGACTTTTGGAGTCACTTGATTTTGAATCACTTGACACATGTGAGCCATGCCTCATGGGCAAGATGACTAAAACGCCGTTCTCTGGAACAATGGAACGGGCAAGTGACTTATTGGAAATCATACATACTGATGTGTGTGGTCCGATGAGTATTGAGGCGCGCGGTGGTTATCGTTACTTTCTCACCTTCACTGATGACTTAAGTAGATATGGGTATATTTACTTAATGAAACACAAGTCTGAAACATTTGAAAAGTTCAAACAATTTCAGAGTGAAGTTGAGAATCATCGTAACAAGAAGATTAAATTCCTACGATCTGATCGAGGAGGAGAATATCTGAGTTATGAGTTTGGCAGTCACTTAAGACAGTGTGGAATTGTTTCACAATTGACACCGCCTGGAACACCATAGCGTAATGGTGTGTCCGAACGTCGTAATCGAACCTTATTGGATATGGTGCGATCTATGATGTCTCTTGCCGATTTGCCACTATCGTTTTGGGGTTATGCATTAGAGACAGCTGCATTCACTTTAAATAGGGCACCATCGAAATCCGTTGAGACAACGCCATATGAACTTTGGTTTGGCAAGAGCCAAAGCTGTCATTTCTTAAAGTTTGGGGATGTGATGCTTATGTCAAAAAGCTTCGGCCTGAAAAGCTGGAACCCAAAGCGGAGAAATGCGTCTTCATAGGATACCCAAAAGAGACAGTTGGGTATACCTTCTACCTCAAATCCGAAGGCAAAGTGTTTGTCGCTAAAAACGGAACGTTTCTTGAGAAAGAGTTTCTCTCGAAAGAATTGAGTGGGAGGAAGATAGAACTTGATGAGGTTGTTGAACCTTTACGTCAACCTGAAAGTAGCGCAGCGCAGAAAGATGTTTATGTAGAGCCTACATCAGCTGAAGAGGAAGTTAATGATGATGATCATGAAGCTTTGGATCAAGTTGCTATCGAACCTCGTAGGTCGACAAGGACGCGTACTGCTCCTGAGTGGTACGGCAACCCTGTCTTAGAGGTCATGTTGTTGGACAACGATGAACCTACGAGCTATGGAGAAGCGATGATGGGCCCGGATTCCGAGAAGTGGTTAGAGGCCATGAAATCCGAGATGGGATCCATGTATGAAAACAAAGTATGGACTTTGGAAGTATTACCTGAAGGGCGTAAGGCCATTCAGAACAAATGGATCTTTAAGAGGAAGACGGATGCGGACGGTAATGTCACCGTCTATAAAGCTCGACTTGTGGCAAAGGGTTTTTCACAAGTTCAAGGAGTTGACTACGATGAGACCTTCTCACCCGTAGCGATGCTTAAATCCGTCAGAATCATGTTAGCAATAGCTGCCTTTTTCGATTATGAAATTTGGCAGATGGATGTCAAAACAGCGTTCCTTAACGGTTTCCTTAAGGAAGAGTTGTATATGATGCAACCAGAAGGTTTTGTCGATCCAGAGAATGCTGACAAAGTTTGCAAACTCCAGCGATCCATTTATGGACTGGTGCAAGCATCTCGGAGTTGGAATCTTCGCTTTGATGAGGTGATCAAAGCGTTCGAGTTTATACAAGTTTACGGAGAAGCTTGTATTTACAAGAAAGTGAGTGGGAGCTCTATAGCGTTTCTAATATTATATGTGGATGACATATTACTGATTGGAAACAATATAGAAATGTTGGAAAGCGTGAAGGGATATTTGAACAAGAGTTTTTCAATGAAGGACCTAGGAGAAGCTGCTTTCATATTAGGCATCAAGATCTATAGAGATAGATCGAGACGCTTAATAGGACTTTCACAAAGCACATACCTTGACAAAGTTTTGAAGAAGTTCAAAATGGATCAGTCCAAGAAGGGGTTCTTGCCTGTATTGCAAGGTGTGAAGTTGAGTAAGACTCAATGCCCAGTGACTGCAGAAGATAGAGAAAAGATGAGTGTCATCCCCTATGCTTCAGCCATAGGCTCTATCATGTATGCAATGCTGTGCACAAGACCCGATGTCAGCCTTGCCATCAGTATGGTCGGAAGGTTTCAAAGTGATCCAGGAATGGAACACTGGACGGCGGTCAAGAATATCCTGAAGTACCTGAAAAGGACTAAGGACATGTTTCTCGTTTATGGAGGTGATCAAAAGCTCGTCGTAAAGGGTTACATCGATGCAAGCTTTGACACTGATCCGGATGACTCTAAGTCACAAACCGGATACGTATTTATTCTTAATGGGGGTGCGGTTAGCTGGTGCAGTTCCAAGCAAAGCGTGGTAGCTGATTCTACATGCGAAGCAGAGTACATCGCTGCCTCGGAGGCGGCGAAGGAAGGTGTCTGGATGAAGGAGTTCATGACAGATCTTGGAGTAGTGCCTAGTGCGCTTAACCCAATGACTCTGTTTTGTGATAATACTGGTGCCATTGCTCTAGCCAAGGAACCAAGATTTCACAAGAGGACCACACACATAAAGCGACGTTTCAATTCCATCCGCGATTACATCAAGGAGGACGACATAAATATTTGCAAAGTACACACGGATCTGAATGTTGCAGATCCGATGACTAAACCTCTTCCAAGGGCTAAGCATGAACAACACCAGAACTGCATGGGTGTTCGATTCATTACAATGTAAATCACATAGTGATGTGAACTAGATTATTGACTCTAGTGCAAGTGGGAGACTGTTGGAAATATGCCCTAGAGGCAATAATAAATTGGTTATTATTATATTTCCTTGTTCATGATAATCGTTTATTATCCATGCTATAATTGTATTGATTGGAAACTTAAATACATGTGTGGGTACATAGACAACACTGTGTCCCTAGTAAGCCTCTAGTTGACTAGCTCGTTGATCAAAAGATGGTGAAGGTTTCCTAGCCATGGACATGAGATGTCATTTGATAACGGGATCACATCATTAGGAGAATGATGTGATGGACAAGACCCAAACTACGAACGTAGCATATGATCGTGTCAGTTTATTGCTATTGTTTTCTGCATGTCAAAGTATTTGTTCCTATGACCACGAGATCATGCAACTCCCTGACATCGGAGGAGTACCTTGTGTGTATCAAACGTCGTAACATAACTGGGTGACTATAAAGGTGCTCTACAGGTATCTCCGAGGGTGTCTGTTGGGTTGGCATGGATCAAGACTGGGATTTGTTACTCCGTGTGACGGAGAGGTATCTCAGGGCCCACTCGGTAATACAACATCACAATGAGCCTTGCAAGCAATGTGACTAAAGTGTTAGCCATGAGATCTTGTATTACGGAACGAGTAAAGAGACTTGCCAGTAACGAGATTAAACTAGGTATAGAGATGCCGACGATCGAATCTCGGGCAAGTAACATACCGAAGAACAAAGGGAACAGCATACGGGATTAACTGAATCCTTGACATAGAGGTTCGACCGATAAAGATCTTCGTAGAATATGTAGGAGCCAATATGGGCATCCAGGTCCCGCTATTGGTTATTGATCGTAGAGGTGTCTCGGTCATGTCTACATAGTTCTCGAACCCGCAGGGTCTACACACTTAACGTTTGGTGACGATTAGTATAGTTGAGTTATTGTGTTGGTGACCGAAGGTTGTTCGGAGTCCCGGATAAGATCCCGGACATGACGAGGCTCTCCGGAAGAGTCCGGAGGTAAAGATTAATATATGTGATAATAGTGTTTTGATCTCCGGAAGGGTTCCGGAATTCACTGGAAGAGGTTCGGATGTTTACCGAAGTGTTCGGGTGCAGCAACACTTTATGTAAGCCAAAGGGGTAAAGCCCACGAGGTATTGGAAAGTGCAAAAGGAAGTTTTGCTGCTGCCTTAAGCGATACTACCGCTGGTAAGGCAGTACTACCGCTGTAAAGCGGTACTACCGCTTGTGCGCGATACTGCTGGAATCCGAGTTGGACTCTTTCCCTGCGGGCCAAACCGACCTTGTGCGGGCAAAACCGACCTGGAGGAGGCTTTTAATCCAAGTTTAGACCCCAAGGCTCAACATATAAATAGAGGGGAAGGGCTAGCACACGGGACACATTGAGATTTCCCAAGCCGTATGTCGGCAACCCTAACCCTCTAGTTCCTCCCGTCATAATCTCCGTAGTGCTTGGCGAAGCCCTGCAGAGATTGTTCCTCACCACCATCACCACGCCGTCGTGCTGCCGGAACTCATCTACTACTTCATCATCGCTCGCTGGATCGAGGAGGTGAAGGCGTCATCAAGCCGTACGTGTGTTGAACGCGGAGGTGCCGTCCGTTCGGCACTAGTTCGTGATCGGATCGAGGGACGACTTGCGATTTGGATCGCGGAGACGTTCGACTACATCAACCGCGTTTCTTAACGCTTCCGCTTAGCGATCTACAAGGGTATGTAGATTCACTCTCCCTCTCGTAGATGCTCATCACCATGGATAGATCTTGTGTGTGCGTAGGAAAATTTTTGTTTCCCATGCATCGTTCCCCAACATTGTAACCATCAATGATTGCCCTGCTCTTAGTAACCTTTCAGGACAGACAAACAAGGGATACAATGCATGCACGCACTGTTTAGATGAGACTGAAAGTATATATTTGGATAAATGTAAGAAGAATGTGTACCCGGGACATCGTCGATTTCTTCCGATCAGGCATCTCTTAAGAAATAAAGGCAAGCATTTCAAAGGTGAGGCAGATCACCGGAGGAAGCCTGGCCACCGTACTGGTGATGATATATTTGATATGGTCAAGGATTTAAAAATAATCTTTGGAAAGGGTCCTGGCAGACAATCTGTTCTGAATGACGCTAACAGACACGCACCCATGTGGAAGAAGAAATCTATATTTTGGGAGCTACCCTATTGGAAATTCCTAGAGGTCCGCTCTACAATCGACGTGATGCACGTGACGAAGAATCTTTGCATGAACCTGCTAGTCTTCTTGGACGTGTGTGGGAAGACAAAAGATACACCGGAGGCACAGCAGGACCATCAACGTATGAACAAAAAAGACGACATGCATCCAAAGCAGTATCAAGGTCCTGCCAGCTACGCTCTTACCAAAGAAGAGAAGAAAATCTTTTTTGAATGCCTGAGGAGTATGAAGGTCCCATCTGGCTTCTCGTCGAATATAAAGGGAATAATAAATATGTCAGAGAAAAAATTCCAAAACCTAAAGTATCATGACTGCGACGTGATTATGACGCAATTACTTCCGGTTGCATTGAGGGGGCTTCTACCGGAAAATGTTCGAGTACCCATTGTGAAGCTATGTGCATTCCTCAATGCAGTTTCTCAGAAGGTAATCGATCCAGAAATCCTACCAAGGTTACATAATGATTTAGTCCAATGTCTTGTTAGTTTCGAGTTGGTGTTCCCACCATCCTTCTTCAATATTATGACGCACGTCCTAGTTCACCTAGTCAAAGAGATTACCATTCTGGGTCTTGTATTTCTACACAATATGTTCCCCTTTAAGAGGTTCATGGGAGTCTTAAAGAAATATGTTCATAACCGTGCTAGGCCAGAAGGAAGCATCTCCAAGGGCTATGGAACAGAGGAGGTTATTGAGTTTTGTGTTGACTTTATTCCTGACCATAAGCCGATTGGTGTTCCTCAATCGCGGCATGAGGGGAGACTGAGTGGAAAAGGCACGCTAGGAAAGAAAGCAATAATAAGTATGGACGGGCATTCTTTCACTCAAGCACACTACAAAGTTCTACAAAATTCCACCTTGGTGGCTCCGTATATCGAGGATCACATGGATATTGTACGCTCCAAGAACCTGGAGCAGTCTAACTCCTGGATTAAACGTACACACATGGCGACTTTCGGCGGTTGGTTGCAAACACATCTCATGAATAATACCACTCTTGGAGATGAGTTGTACTTGTTGGCCAAGTCACCATCTTCGACTATATTGAATTTTGTAGGGTACGAGATAAATGAGAATACAATTTACACGATCGCCCAAGATAAAAAGAGCACCAACCAAAACTATGGTGTCCGCTTTGATGCAACATACAACAATGGGAAATATGACACATATTATGGTTACATAGAGGAGATATGAGAACTTGACTATGGATGTTCTTTTAAGGTCCCTTTGTTTCGGTGCAAATGGGTCAATCTGACAGGAGGCGGGGTAAAGGTAAACTCGCAGTACGGAATGACAACAGTGGATCTCAACAATCTTGGGTACACAAATGAACCATTCGTCCTAGCCAATGATGTGGCTCAGGTTTTCTATGTGAAGGACATGTCTACCAAACCGAGAAAAAGAAAAGATAAGGAAGCGAATACATCATACGATGAGCCAAAGCGCCACATAATTCTTTCAGGGAAAAGAAACATCGTGGGAGTGGAGGACAAGACACACATGTCAGAAGATTATAGTAAGTTTGATGAAATTCCTCCCTTCAAAGTGAACACTGACCCACGCATCCTGTTAAATGATGAAGATTCTCCATGGTTACGGCGCAATCATAAGCAAGGGACATACGCGAAGAAAAAGTCTTATACCCCAAGATCCCACTCTGGGATGTGACTGGCTTCACCATCATCACTTTCTCTCTAGTGAGTTTCCGGACTTATAGCTGGAAAGTCCCACTTCGGACAAACCGGAGGGAATCTTTGGAAGAATAAGGGTATACATGTGTTTTGGGTGTTCCTAGGGTTTACCCTAACACAAGCAAGCAAAAAGTTTCACTTTGCTACCCCCTTATGACGCCGGAATCTTTGTAAGAGCTAGGGTATTTTGGCATTTGAAACATGATTTTTGAATAATCATTTATTAAGTAATGAATTTTCAAAATTAGGAATTATTCCTGTCCTTTTAGTATTTTAATTATACAGAGGAGTTAATCAATGCAATTATAACCAAACAAAATATGAATGTGTAGGTTATGTTAAGACAAACAATTTGACATCTTATTTTCTCCATTTGGCTTAATAGAACCGAAGATATGAATTTTTAAAGTTTAAAATAATGCCTTCAATTACAGTATTTAATTAATAAGTGCAAATAATTATGCAACTTCCTATCAAAATGATACTAGTTGATAGAAATCTTCAAGATGAATCCACAGAAATTTGAATCAACTCATTTGGTTTAGTTTTCAAATTGTTATGCATTTTACAAGAATTAATTTCAATCTGTAAAATTGAATCTGTCAAATAATTTCTTCCAAATGAAAATTAAAACTCCTCATGTTGACTAACAGAAACATAATATAATTTGGCAAAAGAATAACAAGAAAACAAAAACTAAAATAATTAAAACAAAGGAAAAATGTATAAAACTAAAAAAGCTAAACAGAATCTGTTTTTGATTAAAACACCTATTTAAAATATCCTAAAAATTCCCAAATTGAACATACTATAAAACACACTAGTATTAAACAGCAGGGGAAAGAATCACTCAAAAATCTATTTTTAAACTAAAGTTATTCACAAACTAGTGATTCACAAAAATTTCAAAGAATTCAAATTTAAACTCTTCAAATTTGAAAACTACTGGCGCTAACAGAAAGTTTATAATTTTTATGACCTAAAGCAAAAATATTCCTCAAAAACTCTAAATATTCTAAGAGTTTTACCTAAAGATTTCTACCCAAAAAGACCTTTAGTCCCGGTTCGTGGCTGGAGCCGGGACTAAAGGTCAGCTCCCGCGCGGAATTTTGGCCGCTGAAAATTCTGCTTTTAGTCCTAGCTCCCGCCACGAAACGGGACTAAAGGTCCTTTAGTCCCAGTTTGTGGCTGGAACCGGGACTAAAGGTCTTGTGTATATAAGTCCGCCCGATGTCCCGGTGCGAGCCACCGCCCAGGAGAAGGACAGAACCACGCCGCCAGGCTACCCATCTCCGCCGCTGCGATCCATCGTCGTTCTTCGGCGATCCATCTCGGCCGCTCGGTGACCCGTCTCCGATCGGCACCGCGCCGCCCCGACCCCACACCGCCCCGGACCCGTGCCCTCCCCGCACCGCCCCGACCCCGTGCCCTCCTTCGCGCCGCCCTGACCAGCCCTTCCCGCGTCGGCCGCCCCGGACCTGGTGCCCTTCCTGCGCCGCCCTGGCCCCTCTGCTTGCCCCGACCCCGTGCCGGCTCGGGCTCCGGCCCCCATCTCCGGTCGCCCGCTGCACCCGCGCCCGCGACGCCCCTGTGAGCATTTTTTTTCTTCATTTTTTCAGTTTTTTTTCATTTTTTCAATTTTTTTAGTGATAGATGAATGGATGGATGGATGATGAATGGATGGATGGATGATGAATGGATGTTGATCAAATTAGTGATGAATGGATGGATGGATGATGAATGGATGGATGGATGATGATGAATGAATGGATGGATGGATGATGAATGGATGGATGATGAATGGATGTTGATCAAATTAGTGATAGATGAATGGATGGATGGATGATGATCTAAAATCTTCAGTAGATATTATTAGCACTATGATTTTTTCCCTAGTTTGAAGTGTCAATGCTTTATGTGATGTGATGACTAAAATTACGATTATGACTAGGCCTGGGCATTCGGTTTAACCGAACCGATCGGTCCGGTTCTTCAGGTTTTTTAAAAAAATCGGTCCTTTAAAACTACTAACCGATTGGTCTTAGTCAATTAGGCAACCGACTATTTTGAGAGTCGAATTTTCGGTTCGGTCATCGGGTTTAACCGAACACAGCCGAAGTTAAGGTCAACAAGTAATTTTACAATTATTTAATACGATGCATGCATGCACGTCTCTGCACATACGCCAGCACATACGACAACACGTCTCTGCACAGCCCATGCCAGCTTTATTGTTTTCCCTATGCTTCCTTTCTCAGTAGCAAGTCGATGTGGTACTAATACGTAAATGCACCAGTGTCACGTGCTGCAACTAGTATTGTATGGGCAGTACTAAATCGTATGGGCCAGTAGAAAACACTGAGATGTGAAATAAGGCCCTAAGAGGCTGAGAGCTACATTAGGCGGACTTGCTCGGCTGGGTTGGGGCAGCGGGAACACGGAAGAGTGATTCGTGCTTTGTAAATTCGGTTTTCAAGGTTAATTACGTGTAACAACCGAATTTGCAGAAATAATTTCGGTTCTGCAGTTTTGATGACCGAAATAGGAACCGATTTGTTCGGTTTCGGTCCATTCGGCTTCGGTCCCGGTTCTTTCGGTTCGGTACATCGGTCCTCGGTTAATATGCCCACCCCTAATTATGACGAGTGGTTACTTGATCATGATGATCTTGCTAAAAAAATTAAGTGTCAATGTTGTATGTGATGTGATGACCTAAGTTTTTTTCACTCCACAAAATTTACATGATTTGTGGTGTTGCATCTCCATGGAGCGATCGTCGACGTCGGAGCTGTTGGTCCCCGATCATCCCTCCGCTGTTCGACTACTTCCTCTACAGCCGCGAAATCATGTGCGTTGCCGCAAAGATGTTTTTTGCTATGTTTTTTTGATCTAATTTAAAATAGATCTGATACATTGTGTTTGATTATTCTATAGTTATGAATATATAAATATAAGTAATGTTTTCCATGTATGTTGAGAGAAATATAATTGGTGTGATTGATGAGGTGGCATGTGTAGAGAGTTGAGATGTGTGCATGTTAAGTAGAATATAAATACCTTTACTCATGCATGTTCAGAGAAATAATTAGTGGGATGATGATGTGACATGTGTGAGGAGGTGGCATGTGTGTATGCCGGCGATGCGGCCGGGCGAGCTCCAGCTTCGCGTAGAACCCATCGGCGTCGGCTCCCGTCGCGTGTAGCGCGATTCCGGTGAAGTCCGGCCATCGCCGTCGCTTGTTTGGTCCCCGGCGCGCACCGGCCGTTCAAACCGACCCGTGGGTCACCGACTGGTGGACCCCACGGGTTTAGCCATTAACAGCCACCCCTAAACATCTACTGACTCACGATCCCACGTGGTAATTAAACACCGGATTAGATAAGTACTAATTAAACTAACTACTGTGCTACTAACATGTGGGATCTAATTTGACGTGATGATCTAATTTGTTTTACTCTATGGAATTTGCAAACTTTGTGGTGTCGCATCTCACCAGAGTGACCGTTGTCTGAACCGTTGGTCCCTGATCATCCCATCGCTTTTGGACTACTTCCTCTACATCCGAGGGTGAGCTACAAATCCTGAAACCGGGACTAAAGTTCTTGCTTATTGAATGCATTCTAATTTAAATACTAAATTGTTTTATCTTTATTCTGGATTAGTTAAGCTATGGACGATAGCGGAAGATACCATGAAGATGACATCTTCGACATCATACGCACCTCCCAAAACCAAGAGAATGAACAAGTTGATGGCTCACAATTTCTAAACGAGTCCGGTGAGGGACTTGAGCAAGAACCAAGAGACGAAGGGCAAACAAACGATGATGGCGAAGAAAATGTTATACAATTAACAAAGTCCGGCGAGGTATATATATATTAAGCCTCTGGTGATCATTTCATATATTAATTGATTTGTATATAAATATTAACGAATATTTCTTCTTTTAGCCCTCCGGATCGAGCCAATCTCCTAGAAGGTACGAGGCCGGGCCAAAAAGTTGGGTGATGACATAAAGTTCAACATCGATGAAGTCGCAGAAGATGGCGAACCGATTGCTCCTGAACATAATGCCTGTAAATTTATAAATCAATGTGGAGTTATTGTTAGGGACCAAATCCCGATCACCAGTCGAGAATGGAATAAGCCAAAGGTAGATCGAGGAGTTAGTTATGTCGACGAAAGATCAAAAAATTTGCTTTGGGATACGCTCATGTCACATTTCAACCTACCAAATGGTCTCACAGATAGCAAACGGTTGAAAGTCAAGCAATTTGCTCTTAAGAAGATGGCCACACAATTCCAGAGCTGGAAGAAAAGATTATACAACGACTACATCAAGGCAAAAAATAAGACTCCAGAATTCACTGGAGCACTAGAGAAGATAAAAGATCACTGGGACGCAATTGTGGAGTACAAGGAGTCGGCTGAAGCTCTGGAAAGGTCGAGAAAAAATAAGATAAATGCTGAGAAAAGTTGTATCACCATGTTCTGGGGACAGGTGGCTACAAGAGAGCCGTGCCTAAGTGGGAAGCAGCTGAGGCCAAGATCATTGCATAAGGGGTCATTCCAGCTACAGCGGATTGGCCCGAGAGGTCCAAAACTTCGTTTTATGCGCATGGGGAAAAGTTGGACCCAACGATAGGGCAGATTATTGTAAAGGCAGATCTTAAAACTGCCTCGGACGCTTTTCTTCAAGCAATAGAAGATGCTCGAAAGGGGTTGTTCCATCCCGATAGAGAGAACGACGAGCTTACACGCGCCCTCAAGAATCCTGAACACGGATGACGAACGCGAGGCAAAGGTGTTGTTCAGTGGGTTCAGGGGTTTTCGGAGTGGAACGACACTTATAACAGCCGTCAGAGAAAAAAGAAGCAGGATGCAGACCAGATTCAGAGGATATAAACAAAAAACGAGGAGTTGCACCGCATGTTAAAGCGGCAGCAGGAGCAACTGGACACAATTAGCCAACAAAGGGCATCTCCGCGGCAGGAGCAAGCAGATCCAGCATTGGATAATACCGTCCCACCTATGCGGAAAAGCAGTGTGGGTTCCATGGGGGTCCGGGCGGATGATGCATTGCTGGCTTGCTACCCCGTGGATGATATCAAAGAGATGACAGATTGTGACCTACACCAGAAAATGAAGAACATATCCATGAAGGTGGCGGTCGGCGTTGCTTTACCGAATGCACCTGAAGCAACCATCTATGGCAATCCGATTCCAGCTGGCTATTCTAAAGTCGGGGTGGATGAAGTTCTACCGGGATATGAGTCACTAGAGCTTGACATTCCTCGAGGTGAAGGGGAACAGACACTGGGAGAAGTCATACGTGGTTTCATTGTATGGAGAAAGGAATGCATCGTGTTTCCAAACTCGGCGCCAAGGCCACCGACTCCTCCGAGTAGCAATACACCTCTAAGTCCACCCCCACGCCGAGAGGGAGCGCAACGTGAGTCCATATCGATCTCCGCCGCGTCAGCCGACTCCACCCCACCTCGAGAGGGAGCCCAGCGTGAGTCCATATCGATCTCCGCCGCGTCAGCCGACTCCACCTCCTATGTCCCAGCAGGGCCAAAAGCGGAAGACCACCGCTCCGTCGACTAGTCCTATTTGGAAGAAATGCAAAAAGAAGAAAGCCAATGACGAGGATCCTGCCAAAAAGAAGTTAGCTTACAATATGACTGATGAGGAAACCAAAACGGTCGTGGTTTCCGAAGTGAAGTCCCATTTTGCACCGAAACCGCCCCCATCGCCAAAGGAGATAATACCTACGAAAACCGTACAACACTTTGTGGAATTACTTGAGCGACCCGCGGCACATGTGGAGAATAGGCCATCAGACTATGACTGCTCTATTAGGAAGTCATATCAGCAACAAATGCGGCAGTCGAGACGTACAAGTAGTAATAAAAGCGGGAAAACAGTTCCCCAGCTCGGAGAACATGCAATGCAATCGATCCCCCCGCTCAAGGTAACCGACGCTGCTAGAGACATTGGTATCGGTGTTGATCAACTCCTAGGCACCGAGGAAACCTCTGTGGCTAATGTAGCATGGCAATATGTCCCCGGGAATACTCTGGTCAGACGTGAGCAGGTCCGGCATCTACCAAGACAAATGCGAAGATTGCATGAATGGTACATGAAAGAAGTAAAGAACGGGCGAGTGATGCTCATGGTGAAAGTCAAGGAAGAGCATTACTTCTATGAAAATGAGCTATTCATGGAGTTTGACGAAATTTTTCAGTTATACAATCAAGACTCACTCGACAAATTTATCGTCAGTTGCTATTGTCTGTAAGTGATTTCTTTCTGTAATTTAAGTCTCTAGCTCAGCTCGTTCATTGCGTGTAATTATCCTCACTATATTCTTTTGTACGTTATTATGCAGAATGAAGATTCTCGAATGCAAAAGAGATAGAATCTATGGCATTGGGTTCGTTGACCCATATATCATTAATGAAAAAATGATAAAAGATCACCCCAAATACTCAGAGGATAAATTGCTAAGGTTTTTAAAGGCACAAAATACCAAAACAGAAATACTATTTCCTTACAACTTCAAGTGAGTGTTACTGTCTTGTAGTACAAATTCTATTTTGCTTACTCGATGTTAAGTGTAGTTGATGAGTTATGCATGCCTACTTATATAAACGTGCGCAGGTACCACTGGATCCTGCTAATCATTAAAGTTGACGTTGGAACTGTTGAAACCCTGGACTCACTATGTAAAGACCCTCAAGAATACTCCAGCGTGGTTTGGATGCTCGACAGGTAATTTCAATCATTATCGCACTATATCGGCCTCTTTTGTTCATTTCCTGATATCAAGTAATTAATAACTCCTTTATTCATTTTCTTTGCCGGGCAGGGTTTGGAAACGGTTCATCAAGGATGTTGTCGGTGAATGGAAACCGGTGCTACGTTGGCAACGGCCCAAGGTAATTAAGTAGTACTAGCTAGGTCCGCGCATCTCTTTAATTCTAGTTTCAATACCATTATCATGCTTGATTATTATCTGATTGAATTCTATTCTCACAAAGTGCATGAGACAGAAACATGGGACTAATTTATGTGCATACTACGTTTGCGAGAACATTCGCATGGCGACCGAATGGCGCAGAGATGTAAGACAACTTCAGGTACGTAAACACTATTCACATTTTTTTATGATTATCTAATATTATATATACACACAACTAATATATTCATATTGATCTCCTTTTTTAAAGATGGAAGACATGCAGGAGAAGCTCCTACCATAGAATCTCCCACGAGCAATTCAAGAGGTAATTACGGGATTTTTGCTTACGGAGGTCGTATCTGAAAGCGGAGAATACCATTACATGTAATGATCTCCAAATTGTAGGAGAAATTGTATATATATATATATATATATATATATATATATATATATATATATATATATGTATGGTCGTACTAGAAATTATATTATATATGCATCAACGTGTACAGTATGTAGTAGCGTAGAATATGTTTAAAATGAAAATAATTGAATGGAAAACACAAAATAAAAAAGAAAAATAAACCATAAACTAAAACACTAAAGCCCAACAAAAAAACCACAAAATCCTTACCAACCGGGACTAAAGGTCCTCCAGCCCCCACCGCACGCTTGCGGTCACGTGGAGGGACTTTAGTCCCGGGTTGTGGCCAACCAGGACTAAAGGGTGGGGGCCTTTAGTCCCCACCTTTTAGTCCCGGTTGGTGAGCCGGGACTAAAGGCCGTTGCCAACCGGGGCTAAAGCCCCATTCTCCACTAGTGCCAATACAATGCTATAGAACGAGTTATAATCACCGATTAGCGTATATAATAACCGTGACGAGCGTATTTTAAAGTCCAATGACCATATCGTGCTTTCGCCTCAAATGCAATGATCACGAGTGTATTTATCTCCCTTTTAGAGCATCTACAGCCGGATATGACAAATCCGGCCCCTCAAACGCCCGCAGACGCGCCCGGACGCGTCCGCGGGCACTGACCGGGCACTCCTCAAATTGCTCAATCTGCATCCGCATCTCTCAAATTTCATCCCCTACATCCATACAAAAGCATGCAAAGTAAATCTTACGTACTACCCTAGCTACTCTTCGTCGTCGGTGATGTCCACGATGACGGAGCCGGGCGCCGGCTGGACGGACGGGGAGGAGGGCTCCGGTTCATCCTCCTCCTGCTCCATCTCATCAATGTAGGCCAAGCACTCCGCGTGTTCCGCGGCTTCTTGCGCCTCCATCTCCTGCCGGCGACGGCGTCTTGCATCCGCATCCGACTCCGACTGGAGGGAATCGAGTATGGCCTGCTGCTCCGCCCGGAGATCCCCGTCGTCAGCGTCCCACCACATCCTCCTCCCCCGGATCATCCCCCTCCTCCTCCACTTCTTCATCCTCCTCCTCCACCTCCACCTCCTCCTCCTCCTCCACCACCTCCAACTCATCCTCCGGATCCACTACATCCGGAGGTAGCCCCGGGGCGATCCGGGCTTCGCGCCTATTCAGGATCCGCTCAAGGAGCTCGAGCCGGCGCTCCGGCATCAGGAACTGCTGCCTCCTCACCCGACGGCGTGGGGACATGGTTGCGGATGGGTGGAGTGGAAACTGACGGCGGCGGCGGACAGGATGAGGAGGAAGATGTGGATCTAGGGTTTCGGGGTCCGCCGCTGCACTTAAATAGCCGGGCAATGCACTACGCGGCCCGCCGGAGCTGCGACACGCGGCGCGACTGGTCCGGCGGAGGAGACGACCTTCGGACCGCCGGGTTGGCGGGCGTTTTCGGCTGGGCCCCGTTCGTCAGTCCGACGTGGCGGGCGTGTCCGGGCGCGCCCGGGCGCTCCCATATCCGCCCCATATTTGGGCTAGATATGGGGGGTGCCGGTCAGCCCGGGCGTTTGAGGGCCGTTTGAGAGGCCCGTCTGGGTCAAAAAAGTGACCTGACAGTGACCGGGCGGCCTGCCCGGACGTATGAGACGGGTTTGAGAGGTCCGGTTGTAGATGCTCTTATTTCCTGGCTAAACTACTCTACGCACTGGACTAGCTAGATGCTTACAAATCTGTGGCAGCAGACTCGAAATGCAAATTAATGTGGACCAGTCGTCCATACATACCTCTAGCTACACACATGCACTCAAATACGTACTAGCTAACCAAATGGAACAAAAGAGTGCATATTGCATAACCATGCATGCTAAATTATCAAAGGAAATGGAGGTAGACTACTCATCTACCCTGTTAGACAAGGACAAAGATAGATAGTCAGCGAGAGTATGCGGCCGCAGCACCAAGCTACATGGTCGCTCGATGCGTCCATGCGCGAGATTATGTGCACCAACTTTTAACAACCTTCTCTTCGCGAAGTCAAAGCTCGGGTAGATGGTGTCGGCACTAATGGAGCCAGAGGGAAAAACTTCTAGAGGCACCGAGAAAGAGCAAGACATGCCCCAGAACATCGCGCGCCCTGCGCCGCCACCGCCCAAGCTCTTGACACGAGATAGTGTCCCGGTATCCAAATTCACTCGATACATGCTGTACCGATGGTGAAAACCCGATTTATTTCGCGACGTGGATTGTACAAACCGATCGTGCATCACCATCAGCTCACCGCAATTGTTGATGAGGTGCATATTTTCCGTCATTGGGGAGACACGCATATGCAGCTTGGCAGCCACCTCCAGCCGTGGTGGCTGGTTTGGACGGAATTGCAGCGCCATGACACCATGGACGTTAACGTGGTAGAAGCACCCCGCAAACATTAAGGGTCTTTTCATAAGCCCATCAGTTTTGTATTCCAGCAACGTCCAGTGGTCGTCGCCGGGCTTGGCCATTCCAAGCATGTGGAGCTTATTGAAGCAGAGCACCACCCTCGAGTCATCACTAGCAATGCCGGAGCCCGCCGCTATGAAGTAGTCTCTGTTGAAATGGGAAAGCATGGGATGGTCATCAGAGGGAAGCAGCGTGGTGAGCGGTGGTAGCTCTATGAGGTGACGCGTGAGCGGGTTGAGCAGGCGGACGTGGTTGTGGTCGTGGAGCAGGACGAGGAGGCCCTCGGGGGTGACACCGAGCAGCTCATGGTCAAGGAGCTTCGGGAGGTCCAGTTGGATGAACTCGCCGGTGGAGGAGTTCAGGAAGCAACGGCGGTTGGGAGCAGCGAGGGGATCGCGGAGCAGGACCCACCGCCTGGGATGGAACCGGCGGTCGAGCCCGCCGTGGCAGCGCGGTTCTGTGCAGCACCGCCGCCATGCGCGGCACACGGCACGGAAGCGGAGGTAGTCGGCGACGTCGTATGCGAGTTGTGAGGACGCGCTCGGAGATCAGCCCTGCCGGTCCATCGTCCAGATCAGACCAGTCCCTCCTCGGAGGGGAGAGCAGCAAATCAGATCGGATGGGAGTCGTCAAGATCCGCAGTGTGCGTGCGCGCTTGGCCCCCCAATTGGAGAGCTGGCTGGAGCAAGGTTGCAGAAGATGATGAGGCCGTTTTCTTCCCCGCCGAGATGATGGTTTTCTTCTATCGTCTCGTCGCCCTCCTTCGGTCTCGCAACAGGAACAGGAGGTCCTTGGCCGCCTCGCCCGACGAGAGGGACGAGGGATAGGAGGAGCATGGGATCCGGCGGCGGCTTCCATTCCGACGAAGAGGGTCGAGGGTTTCCACCCGAAAGGAGGACATACGCAGGCTTCTTCTTCACAAGGTACGGCTTCAAAAGCTTGTGCTGCTGGTATCCTCCCTCCGTAATTCCGTATACTCGGAGGTCGGTGTGGGCCTAATCCGAGTCTGACTGCCTTATCACACGCCTTGCCTCGCTGTTTTTCTCTGGCGTGTAAACTTTTGGGAAACATAGTAGAAAAACAAAAAAAAATGTCCAAAGATCACGGTCCAAGAACACTATGAAGATGCATTAAAGGTTTAGATCGTATTGTTACCAACTTCGAGTTGTAGCGGAAGAAGAATTGGTGTATATTGTTGATGAAGTCCCTTGAACCGTTCATGAATGATCCCTTAAACCGAAGATCGAAAGCACGGTCTCTTTACAGATTGCAAGCGTACAAGGTAAACGATCCGGCAGCGCTTCGCCGTCCAGAGCTAATCGTCGTCGAAGAATTAGGGGGGAAGAAAAGAACACGGTTTCTCTATTATGACGATTAGAGAGAATCAATTTAGATAAAAAAAAGAATTAGTCGAACTAGGGAGGAGGAGGCGCCCGGAATGAGGACTTGATACGTTCTCTAGGGGGTTTGAAATATATAGATAGTTACCCCATATGTTTCATATACTGTCATGTGATAGTATGTATCGTAATTTATCATTGTAAATATGTTGATATACTATATCTAAAATATTTCAAAGCAAACTATACGGAAAAATTGCATGTGAGTCCATAGTTTTGGGTATATTCTAAAAATACCTTCATATTGATACGTATAAAACAATAAAGATAGTATATACTACCTAAAAAGTAGTATATATACTATCCAAATATTCTTATATATAACTTACTACACGTATATACTCTCAGTTTTGACAGACACTACATATAACATACAAAACTCACGTGAGGGTAACTACCCTTGATCGGTAGTTACCACACAGGGTTACTACCCCGGGACCTCCTATGTGCCGCCGGAAGCGACAGGGGCGTGCACCCCCCCCCCCCCCCCCCCCCCCCCCGCGCTCCCCCGCACGCTCTAGTGGTCCGGCCCATGTGCGGGGCAGGCAGCCCCTTTTTTCTTTTTTGCTTTCTTCTGTTTTCAGGTTTTTTGATTTCTAAAAATAATCCAGGATTTCATAAAAAGTTGCAAACTGTTGAATTGTTAGTGAATTCAAAAATTGTTCATGATTTGAAATCTGTTCGGGAAATGACAAATGCTCACGGATTCAAAACAATGTTCGTGATTTCAAGATAATGTTCACAATATTCAAACATTGTTAGAGAATTCTGAAAAATGTTACCAACTTTCAAAAAACGTTCAAAAAATTCAAAAAATAATTGCTGTTTGAAGAAGCATTAATGAAATCAATTTTTTTGTCAAAAACAAAAATGCCCCTGTACTTTAAAAATATTTCCTAAATTTCAAAAAATGTCCACGTATTCCATAAAATGTACGCAATTCCAAGAAATGTACGTGAATTTGAGAAATATTCATGATTTTACAAAATGTTCAGGAATTTGTAAAAAATGATCACGAATTTGTAAAAAATGTTAATGAATTCAAAAAATGTTCATAATTTCCAAAAGAAATGTTCATGCATGGAAAAATGTTCATGATTTGGAAAAAATATCATGAATTTGAAAAGGCGTTCACTTTTTTCAAAAATGTTAGGGAATATGTAGAAAATATTCGTCAACACAAAAAATACTCGTGAATTTAAAAAAATGTTCACGTTTAGCAAAAGTTCATGACTTCAAAAAATATTCGAAATTTGAGAAAAAATGTTGCCAAATTTTAAAGATAGCGGAAAAAAGGAAAAAAGAAATAGAAGAAAAAGAACAACAGAACAATAAAAAAATAAGAAAAGGGAAGAGAAAACATTGAAATTTTCAACCATCGTCTATTTTGCTGGAACCGACAATTTTTTTCTACTTCAATCATGGACGACGCACCAGAGTGCTGCAACCATGGACGGCAACTGAGGTGAGATACACTGCGAGCTTGCCGACGGGTGTTGCGGCCGGCAACCGTCGCCACCGGAGTTACGACCATCACCACTAGAGCTGCAATCCCGTGATATACGCAGCTACATTCGTGGAGCCGGTGAGGAACACAAGAGGCGACGAAGGCGTGTAGGCAGCGGTGAGGCTGCGAGCGGCGGCGGTGAGCAAGGGCAGCGGTGGTCCAAACAAGGGCAACATGGGCCAGCATGCAGGATCCTGCGAGCGGCGGCGACACTCGCTTTTTTCTCTTCTTTTTTCCCGTGGGGAAAGGATAATGAAAGGGGAGGCGGGACAGATCTGACAGTTACGGGCGTCAAGATCGAGCGGCTCTGGACGGACCGGACGAAATTTGCGCCAGCGCCTAGCATTGGCCAATGGAAACCTCATAGAGAGGTGACCAAATTATGCTGAATTGTATTCAGTCGAGTGAACATAATATTTCCATCTTGGATTAAATCGCTGCCCAGGTGGAGAAACTGAAATTGCACAGACACCTCGTTGCTTATTCTCCAAGCGATCGAATTTGAGTCACAGATACACATATTTTGTAGCGCAGCATGCAACAATGTGTTGATTCAACCCCTTGCCTTTAATTTTCTGGCTGAACCCCTCTTCGCACTAGACTAGATAGATGATTAGAAATTTGTGGCAGACTAGATATGCAAATTAATCTGAACTACTCATCCATACATAACTATGGCTAGCTAGACACATGCACTCAAATACTAGCTAACCAAATGGGACAAAGAGTGCATATTGCATAACAGCGGAAATGGGGGTATACTACTCATCGTCGAACGTATTGGATAAAGATAGATAGTCAACGAGAGTATGCGGCCGCTGCACCAAGCTACATGGTCGTTCGATGTGTCCATCCGCGAGATGATATGCTCCAACTTCTAAGTACATGATTCTCTCCGTAAAGTCAAAGCTCGGGTAGATGGCGTCAGCGCTAATGGAGCCAGAGGGGAAAACCTCTAGAGGCACAGAGAAAGAGCAATGCATGCCCCAGAACATCGCTCGCCCTGCGCCACCACCCAAGCTCTTGACTGGGAATAGTGTCCCGGTATCCAAATCCACTCGATACATGTTGTACCGATAACACGATTTATTCCGCGACGACGTCGATGATACAATCTGACGGTGGATCAGCATCAAGTCACCACAACTGTTGACGAGGTGAAACCCTTCCGAAATTGGTGAGACACGCATATTCAGCTTGGCAGCCACCTCAAACCGTGGTGGCTGGTTTGGACAGATTTGCAGCGCCATGACGCCATCAACCTTAACATGGTAGAAGCGCCCTGCAAACATTAAGGGCGTGTCTGTCAGCCCATCATGGTTGTAGTTCAGCATCATCCAGTGGTCGTCGCCGGGCTTGGCCATGCCAAGCATGCGGAACCTATTGAAGCAGAGCACTACGGTTGAATCGTCACTGGCAATGCCGGAGCCCGTCGCGAAGAAGTCATCTGTGTTGAAATAGGAAAGCATGATATGGTGTTTAGAGGGAAGCAGCGTGGTGAGCGGCGGCAGCTTTGTCAGGTGACGCGTGAGCGGGTTGAGCAGGCGGACGTGGTTGTGGTCGTGAAGGAGGACGAGGAGGCCCTCGGGGGTGACGGCGAGCAGCTCATGGTCAAGGAGCTCCGGGAGGTCCAGTTGGATGAACTCGCCGGTGGAGGAGTTGAGGAAGCAACGGCGGTTGGGAGCAGCGAGTGGGTCGCGGAGCAGGACCCACCGCCAGGGATGGAACCGGCGGTCGAGCCCGCCGTGGGAGCGCGGTTCTGTGCAGCACCGCCGCCACGCGCGGCACACCGCACGGAAGCGGAGATAGTCGGCGACGTCGTATGCGAGGACGCGCTCGGCGATCCGCCCTGTCGGCCCATCGTCCAGGTCAGACCAGTCCCTACTGGGAGGGGAGAGCAGCAAATCAGATCGGACGGGAGCAGTGATAATCCGCGGTGTGCGTGCGCGCTTCGCGCCCCAAATTGAGAGCTGGCTGGAGCAAGGTTGCAGAAGATGATGAGGCCGTTTGATTCCTCGCTTCGTCGTGCCGCCCCGCCGGGACGATGGTTTTCTTCTATCGTCTGCTCCTCGTCCTTCGCTCTCGCAACAGGAACACGTGGTCCTTGGTCGCCTCGCCCGACGGGAGGGACGAGGGATAGGAGGAGCATGGGATCCGGCGGCGGCTTCCATTCCGACGACGAGGATTTCCGCCCGAGACGGGAGGGACAAACTGAGGTGTTTCTTCCTCACAAAGTACGGCCTCGAAAGCCTGTGCTGCGGTCCAGGCAGGCCTGGTATATAACGAACTCGGGGGTCGGTGTGGGCCTAATCCGAGTCTGACTGCCTTATCATACGCGTTTCCCTCCACAAAATTAGACCAAAAATTAATTTTTTGCGAGAAAACATAGTCAAATTCAAATCTCAGTTTGCATAAGCACCACCTACCATCTTTTTTTTTAATGAATTCCATTTCACATTTGTGACAGTATTTACCAAAAAAACACATGTTTACTCAATTAAATCAAACTTTTTCCAGAAATTAACTCATTTAAATTATCTCTACTCCTAATGTCTCAGTTGGTAGTCTCCGTTCCACGGTTAATTTTCGTCCCACCTCCCCTGGTTTATTTTCGTTCTCCCTCCCACCTCACAGGTACACACGTCGAACCAAAAAAAATATCCCAGCGAAGCCCCCACGCAGTCCACGGTTCCACCTCCCGTCGCACCCATGAAAAAACTACGAGAAAAAATCTACGAAAAAAAACCAGCGAAGAAAAAACCCTCCCGTCGCACGCACGACTCGTTCGCCTCCTGCCCTCGAGCGAGAATCAATCGCACACACGAGTCGATCGCCGCCGCCGCTCCATCCGTTCGCCGCCGCCGCCGCTCCATCAAAGCCGCCGCCCTCCATCGAGGGATCCACTTCAGGAGACGCCGTCGATCCCGTTGAGGACCCGCCGCCGATCACGTCCACGATCCGACGACGATCCCCTTCAGGATCCGCACGCCGATCCCCTAAGCCGGCGCTGATCCCCGTTGAGCAGCCGCCGACGAGATCATTGCGGATATAGGTATTATTTGAAGTTTATACACAGTTTATACACCGTTCATACAGCCATCGCATGTTCACACATCCAATAATGTGTTAACGCCCCCCCTCCATTCATCCTCCTGTCAGCCGTTGCGTGTTCACACAGCCAAAAAATAGTTTATACACAAATTATATTTACTTTGTACTCCCTCCGTAAATGTCAGCCATTGAGGGAGTACTACATAACTATCTTGGAGTTTAATTCGTAACATGGCAAGCACAGTACAGGATGATTGCTGTGGTCCTGGTCCTTGTCTTCTGAAAATCAAGAAAAAAACTTGGTCCTGTTCCTTGTCTTCTGAAAAGCAAGAAAAAAGGCAATGCGTTATTTTGCTACATACATCAAACAATGGTCTTTTCGTGTCAGGGAGCTGCCATTACATAGGTACGTATGGGGAATTCAAAAAGCAAGGCAAGTGAACATCAACCAGACGAGGACTTACCTACAGGTATATTTCACGCTATCAGAAATTCCTACACATGGCAAGCACCATGCCCTTCTGACAGTGACATGGTGTATATACATAATGTGTTGCAGGCCATATGGACGGGACAAATGTTGACCAATACAAGGCAAGCATCATACCCGTAGCTGAGAATGTTGACGATAGTTACTCAATGGGTCCAGGTATAAGACTGTGTGAATCATGCTGAGAATGTTGCCTGCATACTTTGTCACCTATATATCATTGGCCTTGTATTGCTCCAGGCTACAACACATCAGATGGATCAAGCTTGCTACGTGTAGGAGACAATCATGATGCTTCGTTGCCGGCTCCGAGTAATCTCACAGTGGTTTATGGCACATATGTACCACAAAATTCAAATGGTACTGACCGATCCGCCTTTCATATGAAACAATTTATGCTTATGGGTGTTCATCTTCATGTACAACATACGGCATTTTTGTTGATCGGTTACCTGTAGGTTCTGATAATACGTGTGAGGGGAATCCGGTAGGACTTGATGTGAGTGGGAGGGAATGTCCACTGTCTACTTCATCATCCGAGCACCAGACAAGAGGAGTTGTCTTGAGTGATAATGCGCGGGAGCACGTTAATACCCGCACGCAAGCTGATTATCAGAATAAAAAAGATGGGTGCACGGTCAAGGTCCAATATGAAGAACAACCTTCACTTACGATATCTGGTGAGTTTGTTTAATGATTAATTGCATACTACGTCTGAATGCCCGTGCGTTCTGCCAACCAACACATCTACATCACATGATATTCATGCTATCCATGTCACGTTTGGTTCCTTTAATGATGAAGAATTAGCTAGCATGCAACATAATAAAGAAGGTAATCGGGAGCTTATAAACGCACGGAGGCGGGCATCTTATCGGAAGAAAAAGGAGGGTACGACCAAACTACAAGATGATGCACAAGGTATTCCCCGGCATGCTTATCCACCCTCCAATGCGATGTATTCAGAAGTGGATCGGGCAGGTTTGGTCCATTTTCCTTGTTAAGCTTTGTCGGCTTTCTGGTTTGTTCTTTTAACATGATGCAGACGACCCAGCATCCGAGCAGCAGACAACAGGAGCTGTATTGAATGAACGCAAAAACTACACTGACGAAAAAAGGGAGCAGTTCAACGCACAAAGGCGGGCTGCTTATCGGAAGAAAAAAGAGGAGGATACGGTCAGATTACAAGAGGAAAATCAGCCTTCCCTTTCAATGTCTGGTAAGGTTTTTTAATGTTCGGGTGCTGACAAAATTAAATTGAGTACGCTTACCTCATTACTGTTTAACAAATTTGGAGAGTAACCTATTGTTCAACCAGACAACACAAATATGTCTCGCTTGGAAGACTTCTCACATGCCATACTCATTCTTTTTCGGCTTCGACTAACTCTCATATCTCTGGTAGACAAAAGGGAACTTATCAACGCGCGCAGGCGGGCATCTTATCGGAGTAAAAAGTCAAATGGTACGATCAAGCAACAAGACGATAGGCATATTGTTCACCGCCCCCCTCTCTGTGATATCACGAATGTTCAGCAACCTTCACATGTGATATCAGGTACACTTGTGAAATTTTGCAATGTCGTCAATTATATTGAGCGTAGTTGGTAAGCATTCAATGTCAGGTTCTGTTTATCTTCTTTTTGTCTTCTGATTATGTCCTGAATTACACCAGGGGCTGTCTCAAATGACGCCAAACAAACCAGGGAAAAACGTGTGGTACATTGCAACGATACCTTGTCACAAGAAAAGAGGGAGCAGATAAACGCCCAGAGACAAGCTGCTTATCAGAAGAAAACTGATCTGCTTATCCAAGATGAAAATCTGCGTGCCCTTAAGATATCAGGTAAGATTGTTTTATGTTTCATCTTAACCTGTATGTATGTATGTATGTATGTATGTATAAATTAAGAGTTGCATGCGGTTGACGTTAGGGTCAGTAGCTTCATTC